>OX438627.1:2961922-7961922 GCA_949316285.1 Eupithecia subumbrata | reverse complement strand
CCCTCTTCCAGCAGAATCTTACTGAATTCCGGGATAAAATTTATCTTTCCTCATAGTATTAACTAAAATCATGCCGACTTGCATTCGAATTCATCAAGAAGTTCCGTCGTGATGCGCGGTTAAAGAATTTTACTTTCATCCTCTCTCCCAGGGGAACTTTACTGAATTCCGGGATAAAATGTATCCCATGTCCTTTCTTGTATTATGAACTCAAATCGTACTAATTCAGTCCCAACTCATTCAGCAGTTTCGGCGTGATGCACGGTGAAAGATTTTTACTTTCATCCCTTCTCCCAGGGGAATCTTACTAAATTTCGGGATAAAATGTATCTTTCCTCGTAGTATGAACTCAAATTATGCCGAGTTCTATTCGAATTCATTCAGTAGTTCCGTCGTGATGCGCAGTTAAAGAATTTTACTTTCATCCCCTCTCCCAGGGGAACCTGACTGAATTCCGGGATCAAATGTATCTCATGTCCTTCCTTGTAGTATGAAATCAAATCATGCAAGGTTTCATTCCAATTCATTCAGCAGTTTCGTTTTTTAGAAGAAATTTTACTTTCATCCCCTCTCCCAGGGGAACCTGACTGAATTCTGGGATAAAAAGTATCCTATGTCCTTCCTCGTAGTATGACCAAAACACATTCCGAGTTTCATTTCAATACCTTCAGTAGTTTCGGCGTGATGCGCGTTTAACAAACAGACAGACAGACAGACAGACAGACATGAATGAAAAAAAATACAGTTTTGGCTTCAGTATCGATAATAAAGTGCCCTCCAAAAAAAAATTTTCAAAATATCTTCAATGTACAGAATTGGACCTGTTACAGTTTTATTATAAGTATAGATTATTTTTATTAAATTATTTTATTTTCACCTGTTACTTATTTTTACTGTGATTTTTAACTAAATTGATGTTGGTTCTTTATGATATTAAATATTTTTTCTCTGTTTGTATCTATAATTTAAAGGTGGTTCATGTTGTGTACGTACCTAGTTGTTTAAGTTTTTAGATAATAATTTCAAAACAATTCAATACTAACTAGCAAGTAGATGTCCTAGACACGATCCTAGACGTAACGCATTGGAGAACTCTGTACCTAATGTTAGGTCTGGTTTAATAAACGAATTGAATTGAATCAATAAGGCAACGCCTGGTCACCCCTTTGTACACGCTGATACTGTCTCAGGGCAAGACGTGTGTATAATCTTCAGAAGACAGTCCTCACAACTAAAATCCCACGCTTTGTGACATGACTCATGAGACAGAGCATCAGACTATCAATAAATAAATTCAAATAAATTGTCAAACATATCCTTTGTAAAAAGGCTTACTACAAAATATCAGATTATCTAAAGGATAAAAAAGCTTGGGACGAGTTTTGCTCCAGCTGGAAAAATAACAACTAACAGGCTAAAGGTTTCTTCGTCGCTTCTTTACTTTAGTCTACATACCGAAGCGACAGAAATCAAAAATATCACTTTATTTCCGTGTCAGTGTTTAGTTTTATGATTTGACCTTTTCTAAGTGTACATTTATTGTATTTATGGAAATAAAGAGTTTTCGATTTGATTTGATTTGATTAAAGCTTAGCCAAACTCAGCTCGGCTTCAGACGGATCATAATACAAACATAAAATTCAGCCGTGTCCAAAATATTCCCAGGAATAAACAGTCTAAATACTGAGCATTAAAATAATATATTAATTAAAGGGGAATACTGAATTAATTATCGCCAGTGGAGGCGAGAGGGCGCGAGCGGCCGGAAGGTACCGCTGGCTGTGGCGAAGATTTATACCTTGCCGCCCGTTGGAGACTGCGTGGACAAGACATAAGATTAGGCCAAATTACTGACTCAAGACATTGCCAAGCTAGTAAGAAATAGGAATTGGAAATTGAGAGAGAAAAAGGCCAGGAAATTCAAATTATTGTTTCTCACTTTTCTAATTATTGTGATGGGGTGTTAGGGATTCTTACTTATAAAAGCTTCATCCCTCAAGGATTAGGGGTGGTACGCGCACGCCTTTTTGACTGTTAACGCATCAGTTTTATTTTGTATTTACTCATATTCCATGGATTGTACCTACACATGTTTTTACAGCATAACTGTTGAGAGAACACTTAAAACAAAGTTATTGTTCATTCTAAATCTAATAAATTAAAGACTTCAAGCTATTGTGATCCTTAAAATTTGGAAATAAGGTTTATATTGGCCTGAGGCGTCGGGCCCGGAGCGGGCCGCGTTATCCCTGACGGTATAAAAAATGTTTCGGCCCGCTCCGGCCGGAATAGGCTGTCGAGAGTGTTTCGTCAAATTAGAAAGTCACTGACATGCTGCCGACTAAGCCACCGGACTGTGTCGGCAGGCTGGCGACTTTGGTATTAAGACTCCATAATGGAATCTGCGCAAAGTTGGCGACACAACCCGACTGGTTGGTGCGACATTTCAGTGTATAAGTATTATAGGCAGCTGACGACAGTGTTTTGTCAACTGGTCGGCGACCCGCGGACTTTAGTGTGTAGACTCTATTATGGATGCAACATGCGTTCACTGAGGCTTGTTATAAGGCTTTGATTTAAGGAATGGGAATGAACAGTTTGATGAAGTTATCGGTTTTACATCTCACTGATCAAGTGCTCATGATCAATACAAGTTACGATTAAATTCTGATGTTCAGCGGATACAGAAAGGAATAAATTTATTAAAAATACCTGAGATTAAATATTTTTCTTTTCATCATGATATTTGACGCAAAGCTCCACAATAAAACTACTATGCCATTCTAAAGTTAAGTAAATGTATGAGAACTTCTTTATTTTTCGATCTACTTACAAAAGTAGATATACAGGGTTCCACGGAAAGGGTGTACTAAGCCGAAAGGGGGTGATGCGGGCCCCCAGGCGAACAACTTTTGTTCTACGACTTTCCAAGTTTTGACAATTTTCATTCCTAAATGAACTATTTACTTGTTACTCGGTCAACTGATTTTTAACTCAGGTATCAACCCTAACATCAGCTAGGTATTTCTTGACTCAATGTTACGTCCAAAGTGTGGGCAAGTGGGCTCATCGTGGACAATGCTCACAAAATGAAAAAAATACTACCTACCGACCAAAAATACAACAGACTTCACTGAAGTAAATGAAAAATAAGGTACTTTCCAGCAACGCGTTCTACATTTTTAGATTTTTTATGATGTTAAGCATCTGTGCCTACTAATCATAAACTAAATTTTTCAATAATTTTCCAAAATAATTAATTTTTGTAAATTGGTCCAGGTTTTGATTAGACTAAGTTTAGGAGTTCTAATATTAAATCCGTATTTATTACTAATACGTTTTGGGCATTTATTTTCTCAGAAGAAATTAAAAGGCAATGGTGTAATAAAAGTTTACAAAACTGAATCAATGCAACAAACTTGTACGATAAGAGAACACAAGATATTTTAGTACTTTTTTTTCTAAACCTAACTACTCTTTGTGCCTAAAAAATAATTTTCTGTGTTTCTAATTGAATTCTCGATTTCAAATTGAGAAATTGACTCGCTATAATAATATCGCTTTATTGGTAATATTATTTTATTCAGTTTTTAGATTTGTTTAAAATTCTCAATGTCTGCTGGCTGAGTACTGCTAGCATATTCCGTATGATACTGGTAGCAAACGCAATTTTGACTTTTAGAGTCGTGTGTCAAACGAATGCACTAAATTATTTTCTTTTGTTGTAAAAAGTAATGTTTTTAAAACATAACTGTGATAAATTACAAAAACGTGTAATGTTTTCTCACGGCTCTAGTTATTGGCTTATGAAACTGTGTAGGTTGTAACTTACCTTATAAAATTAATTGTAAGGACGGGTGTTGGGACGACTAGTGAAACGCTCGGGTACTTAAGATAGACTGTTTATTATAATAAAATAGTCCTACTACTAAGTACACCATTACACCTCCGGGGGTGCAAGAAAAAAAAATCAAATACATGCATTTGTTTTTTTTTTTAAACTAAATACTTAAATTATTATAACATTTCTTAAATAAATTTTTTGAGTAAATATTGTTATAATTATAATACTAAAAACTGGTTAAATATGATTAAACAACATATAGCTTAGTTCTATCTTTATGTATTATTTCAATTTTATTACGTTTACTTATCTTAACATTAGAACCCATATCTTCTAAGACATTATAAGGACCATCAAATATATTGTCCAACTTTTTTGATGTTTCATTCTTTACTAAGATTAGATCGTTTACATTATATTTAATAGGATTACATTTTTTATCATACTCCTGTTTCCTCTTTTCTTTACTTAATAATAAATTATTTCTAGCATCTTTAAGAGCAATTTTTAACTTATATTTTAAACCAATAACATAATTATCATGATTATACAAAGGATTAATTTCGTCACTACATATTGTTTTAGGAATTGTACTTAATCTACCGAATATCAGTTCAGATGGCGCGTACTTCGTCTTTGTATGTACAGTGTTATTATAGCTAAAACACCAAAATGGTAACCAATGAGACCAAGTATAACCGTTGTTACCGCAATAAGTTCTTAAAAACGCACCTAAATGCTTATGAGCATTTTCCAACGAACCAATGGATTGATGATGGTAGGCGGTAGAAGTTAGCTTTTCTATTTGCAAAAGTTAACAGATTTCTACCATAGTCGAAGAGATAAATTCAGATCCTCTATCTGTGGCAATGCTATCGGGTATTCCGAATCGCAAAACAAAATTTTGTACAAAGGCTTTTGCAACAGTTACTGCTTCTTTATTAGATATTGGATATGCTTCGATGAACTTCGTTAGTTCGCATTGAATTGTAAGAATGTAGCAATTCCCTTCGTCATCCCTATCTAATGGACCAACTAAGTCTAAATAAACTTTTTGAAATCCTACTGAAGCCGTTGTTGTGATCGCCATCGGTTGTTTAGTATATCTAGAATACTTTGATTTTTGGCACTGAGGACATTTGCTAACAAAATCAGTAACATCTTTTTCAAGTCCTGGCCAGTAAAAATGTCTTTTTATATTGTTAGTCATTCTGCGTATCCCAGCATGGCCACTGGTGGGAAGCAGATGAAAGTCATTTAAAATAAATTTCTTATCGTTATCATCGTCAATTCTCTTTATTCCTCTTAAAATGCATACTTTTGGACCGGACCATTTTTTTCATATTTTCAACTCATTGCATAATCCTTTTATAAATTCTTCATTTTCTTTATTTTTTATTATGCATATTTCATTTATATTTAACTTTTTACTAAACTTCTCTAACTTAGTCACAAAATCGGCTCGCGAGTATTGCGCCCTAAAGTTGAGATTAATACATAGTATTTTTTTATTAGACTTATATGAAAAGCATTCGTATTCATCTGTAATTTCGTTACCGTTTCGGTATTTTTCAATTTTCTTATTTTCCATTAAAATCATCTCTACTAGATCACACTTCTTTTTATTACTCACTACTCTTGTTTCCTTAATAACTCCACAACTCTTGGCTGATCAGACCCTTTGTCGGTGGCCTTACTAAGTAACTGTGTCTCACTTTTACTCTCATCATCCAATCTTCTCCTTTGCGCTCTTGTCAAAACATTCACTGCTAATATTTCTTTACTCATGCTCTTTAACTCATCTGATGTTATACATATTCTCGATAATGCATCCGCGACTGAATTTTCTTTTCCTTTTAAATATATTATTTTGAAATCATATTCTTCTAATACTAAACGGAATTTCAGAAGCCTGCTAGAGGGATCTTTCATATTAAACAAATAAATTAGGGGCTTATGATCGGTCATTATTGTAAAATGTCTGCCATATAAGTATGGTCTAAAATATTTGACAGCCCATACTATAGCAGTAAGTTCTTTCTGAATAGTTGGGTAATTTAATTCACCTTTATTCAATGGTCTACTGGCATAGGCCACTGGTCTCAAATCGTTATTGCATAAAACTGCACCAACAGCTTTACCAGATGCATCAGTCTGCAGTATAAATTCATTAGTATCGGAAAATATTGGGTATTGTAGTATCGGTGGTGATATTAACGATTCTTTTAAGAATTCAAATGACTTCTGGCAATCATCGGTCCAAGAAAAAGTAACGTTTTTCCTACATAACTTGTTCAATGGTAGTGTTATTTCAGCAAAAGAGGGTACATATTTCCTATAATAATTACAGAACGCTACAAAACGTCTAACTTCGTCTGAGTTTTTGGGTGTAGGATAATTTAGTAAAACTTTGGTTTTTTCTGGATCTGGTAACACGCCTTCAGCAGATACGAGATGACCGAAATATAGAATTTCCTTCTTCAAAAATTGACATTTGTCTGGATTCAGTTTTAAATTTACTTTCCTTAATCGTTCAAGCACAGATACTAGATTAGAGTTATGTATTTCCAAACTACGACCAAAAATAACCAAATCATCCATATAAACAAAACATTTTTCATAAGTCAAACCGGACATAGCTATTGACATTACTCTACTAAAGTTACTACAAGATGTCTTAAGACCCATTGGAAGTCTTTTTAGTTGATACTGACCTGTACTGGTGGTAAATGCAGTATATTTGCGGCTGTCAGGGTTAAGACTGACTTGAAAATATCCTTGGTTTAAATCTAGATGTGAATAGTATATTGATCCTGAGAGCGAGTCTAAAATATCTGTGATGTTCGGTAGGGGAAACTTATCATCGACAATAACATCATTTAGTTTCCTATAATCCACTACTAATCTCCATTTTGATCCTGTTTCAGATTTTTTAGGTACTAGAAGTATTGGGCTAGACCATTCACTAGACGATTCTTCAATTATATCATTTTTCAACATTTGTTTTATTTGCCTATCAATTTCAGGTTTCATTGACTGGGGTAATCTATAGGGTTTAACATATATTGGACTAACGTCTGGTTTTAGTGTTATGGATTGCTCGTAAACGTTTGTTGTAGATAACTGATCACCCGGCAAAAAAAATACATCACAATATTTAGAGCATATAATTTCAACAGATGATTTTTCTTCCTTATTTAAATATTTCAAGTCCAACAATGAAAGTAAATTTTCAGCTCTTTGTGCATTAGAGTTCGTTTTTGAAAAAGAGAAAATGTTGTAATCATTAAGTTGTTGAATTTCTGGTACAAAATTAACTAATTTGACCTCTTCATCCTTGACATTAAGTATCTTAACTGGTATTTTACCATTATTTGGCTTTACAATCGCTCCTGCTAAAAATACATCCTTCACAATTTCTTTCGCACTAACAACACATTCGTCACTTTCATTAGATTTCAGATACACATAATGGATTGATTCACTACGTGGGGGTAAAGTTAAGTTGTTACTAAAGTCAGATCTATCCAAAAGTGGAAGGCAACACGGTTCACACTTTGTTTGATTATTATTTATCGTCAAAATATTTCGCGACAAATCGATATTACAGTTATAAAGGGAAAGAAAATCTAACCCTATAATACCACAAGCTTTTAATGGAAGTTTTTCGAAAACATGGAACTTGTGTAGCAATAAGTCATTGTTTTCAAGTTGTAGTTCTAATGTAACATGACCTGAAGATTTTATTTTACCTCCGATTCCATTAATAATAGTATCATCATAAAATATTTGTGCATAATTTGGAATTTCATTCTTTTTTATCACTGATATTGAAGCTCCCGTGTCTAATAGAAATATATATTTCCTGTTACCAACATAAAATGAAACAAATTTGCATTGTCCGTTACAAATTAAGACATAATCTTTAATCCCGAAAAAACTGATTCATAGGATTTGTATTTTCTGATTTATTAGGATTTTGGCTCTGGTTATTCTGAGCATTATCTTCTGCTGTGGCTTGTTGACCCGAAAATACATATTTAGTATTTCCTCGCCAATAACCACGTCGGCTATAACGACCATTATTATATCTACCTTGGCCATAGCTCTGAAAACCTCGATTCGAACCTCGTGGGTAAAAGTTATTTCCGTTACCGCGGAAGCTGTTGTTGTTGCCACGGTGCCGCTGATAGGAGTTGTTATCAAATTGTCCACGATGACCTTGAATCCTGGATCTAGAATTTTGTCTAAACTTACCTCGAGCTCTGCGTGAAAACTGGAAAACGTCAGACCTGTTACTCGTATTCGACGTTGAGGCTGCTGATGTATCTTCATCCTTGGCCACCTGTATAGCATCCTTGAGGTTGCTGCAATTACGAGCTGCAACGATCGTGCTCAGCCTGGAATCTTTTAGTCCATCTGAAAATTTCTTAATGGCCATCTTTTCATTTAGTGGTTTTAAGACGTTATATTTGGCAGCATCACCTTCAGCTTGCGAAACAGTCAGTTCAGTGAAAAGTTTTTCTATTTCACTGCCATACTCATTGATTGACCTAAAACCCTGATTTGTCCGGAACAGTTTTGATTGAATCGCAGTACACGATTTTCGTACAAGAAGATGTTTTCTTAATGCTTGCAGAAGGTCTGTTACTGTAGCATAATCGCCAGTCATACGCAATTTTGAAGTTTCAGAAAGTCGACCTTTGAGAACAAATTTAATTAATAATTGTTTACCCGGTTCATCAATCATTTCCGCGTACATTTCTACAGCATCAATCAATCGTTTCGTGGTTTCTTCCTTATCATCTAGAAGTGGAATTAGACTACAGGCCGTTTTAATATCGAATTCCATTTTGCCACTTAAATCGCTATCCTGAGAAATCTTACACAATTGACTTATTTCCTCGAATGTGCTTTTTATATTATCGTATGTGGTAGTTAAAGTAGTTACCACTTCAACTGTCTCGTCCTGTGATAACTTTGACAGGAACAATGAAGCTTTGTTATATAAAACTTCGGCTTCCTTAAACTTATTTATCGTAATCGTACCTTTAAATCTACTCTGTCCCTTTTTTATTAAATATTTTGTAATTGTTATCAAATCATCATATATCTTCATAAAATTATCGGCCATAGTAAAATAATCTGAAAGAACAAAGTCGACGCATCGCACTAGCTTAAATGTAACAAGTAGTTAGTCTAGACGTGCCATAACGAGACAACACCATATACGTCGAGCGATATCATGTTCATTGAGTGTCTTGGTACATTTAAATTAAACTTAAGGCTGCGATTAACCCTTACTAATATTGTCTAAATTTTAACTTAACTAAATTCATACTAAAATTCACTTCACTAAGATTTTTAAAAGTTTTTTATAATGTCCATGTAAATTAAAATTCATGCAAATTCCGAGTTAAAGTCACATTAAATTGTAGTAGGTTCACTGTAGTAAATAACGTGTAAAAAGAGTTTTATCATTTAATTCACTTCGTAATCTTCCGCACTTTTCATAATTAGACCAATCACACGTACCTTTTATAAGGTTGTAGACACACCACACCGCACTCTACTAACTTTTTATATTACGCTGTTCTGGAAGTACCACTTAAACCGGCTCGTCTCGGGGACCACGACCATTCTTGAAATAGGCCGAGGCATCTCTACGCCGTAGGGAACGTCGATTCATATGTCTCTCCAACCACTGGACGTGCATCTTCTTATAAAAATAGCAGAAAGCATACCCGGCTCCAGCCAGCATGAGGATGGTGATGATCGTTAGGAGAATGTTTGTAGTGCTTGCGTAGGTTTCCGTGGTTGCGGAATTTTTGCCGTCACCAGCTGAGTTTTGCGCGATTACTGTTTCTTCCTTTGAATAATATTTCCCCATTTTTCCGTGTTTGTTAATTTAAAAAAAAAGATTTTGTGGATTTTTGTCTCTAGAAACTAGTATTTATATGGGAGCGCTACTAAAATTTATTTTTTTCGGCTAAGGAATGCGCTTCAACACCATATTTGGCAGGGTCGCCATGTAAGGACGGGTGTTGGGACGACTAGTGAAACGCTCGGGTACTTAAGATAGACTGTTTATTATAATAGAATAGTCCTACTACTAAGTACACCATTACAAATGGTGATCATACCCAAAATGTTTCAAATACTGTGCTTACTAAACCTACCCAAATTCTGTGTTCAAAAACATATATTTTTGGTACCAGTCGGACAGGGAACTGTATTTGTACCTACAACACAAGCATGAAGGCATTAATTTGCATTCCTACCAGTACTTACTTTTGCCTCAAGTAAAGTTTGGAAGGTAATAATAATAATAAATAAATAATGCTGGACAATTCACACAGCATTATCTAGCCCCAAGCTAAGCACAGCTTGTGTTATGGGTACTAGATAACTGATATACTTAATACAATACACTACATAGATAGATATTTTTTACTATACATAGAAAACACCCAGACCAACGGAACAAATTTCTGCAGATCGTACACAAATTTGTCCCGAGGCGGGAATCGAACCCGCAACCTCCTGCGTCGCAGGCGGACCCTCGCCCGCTGCGCCACGGAGGTATGTTAGATGTTGGTAAGATTTGTATTAATTTACGTTGATTAAGGTCGTCATATTTTTTTGCCATTGAAGATATATTTTATTTTCTTGTTAACATCTTTTCATGTAAATAAACCATCCCCGCACACTCGGTTTTGGGGGTGGAACCCCTGCTTGCCAGCTAGGTACACCTTTAAAGTGCCATCCTGTATAAAAAATACTTTATCATACCACACAAAGAAAAAAAACAATACAAACAGACATACGAGGAAGTAAACCACCTGAAAAAAAGAAATCGATTGATTATTTGACTATGACAGTCGATAGAGCGGATTTTTTTACATCGAACAGCATCTTTAATTTCAACCAAATTTCCTTTACACCAAACGATATTCATCAATATCAGACAGAGAACAAAAGGTATTGACATAACTCAAAGAATTAGCAAGCTGAAGTGGCAGTGGGCCGGCCATATCTCGTGAAGAACCGACAACCGCTGGGGCAAACGTGTTCTTGAGTGGAGACCACGACTCTGCAAACGTAGTGTAGGACGCCCTCCGGCCAAGTGGGATGACGATCTGCGAAAGACTGCAGGCAGATACTGGGTGCGGCGAGCTGAAGACAGGGCGCTATGGCGCTCACTAGGGGAGGCCTATGTCCAGCAGTGGACTAATATAGGCTGAATGTGATAATGATGAAATGATATTTGCTGTAGGTATCGATAATTCAATATATTGTTTGACTCTACAGGCTCATGATTTGATCAGCAGCACAAATACGTCCACGTTGATGGTTAGGCATGTTCTACTGAACCACGCTTGGCAGACGGATTGCCAAAAGGAAGTTGCTGCCTTCCTTCTGATAGGTTCCTTTAGTCGCCTCTTATCCAGGTTGTCCAGGAGCTGAGTTGCAGGGGTTGATTCTTATGCTCTCACCGCCACGGCCGGTAATTAATGTAGATTTTTCGTTATGTTCTTGCCGTCTGTGACAAGTAAACCGACGAATTACCGACGACTAGTCCCGTCGAAGTAGCTGGCTACGAAACATGGCTACGAAAACGGCAAGTACATTCCGTTCTCTTAACTGGTTATGGAGTAAGAAAAAAATTCCATGTTTGTATCTGGTTATCAAAGATCAGTTACGAACGTGGACTAAAGGGATAATTTTTGGGATATTATTTGATTTCTAAGTGAATACAATACAATAAATTACACTTTATTACACACCAAGAAAATACAAAAATTAAAATATAGGAAACGAGTGATACAGAGTTGCACAATAGCCAGCCTTATCGCTAAGAGCGATCTCTTCTAGACAACCTAGGGATGGACACGAAGCAGTTGTACATGTAAAGACGGTGGCATGTTACTTAAATATAAAATTCATACATATAATACATAATTAATGTATAATATACTAATAATAATACATATGTACAATTATATATACAAATATTTTATTTAATAGATACTAAATTTAAACAACGTAATTATAACGGCAGATTTCTAGTTAAAACTATGTCACCATGTATCGCCATGTTTGATTAATAGAAACTCCGTTTACAGGTTTATCAGGCAAAGTACGGGAAACGTTAAAATACAAGCCAATATCGTGTATTTTTTGGCAGAAGACCGATGCAAATCCGCTGTGAAGGGCTTTTGTAACCAATACGCGCTTCTCTCAATCCCACGTTCGTTAACGTACTCCGTCTACATTGAAAAACGAAAACAAAGTTGATCCGCTGGAGGTTTTCCTACTCCGAATATGTTCGGATACGATCCGACAACCACGGTTTTGTTCCCGTCATGTAAATCACATCACACTGATTTTATAAATGCGAAAGTTTTGATGATTGGATACATGGATGTATGGATGGATATTTGTTATCTCTTCTCGCCAAAACATCTTAACGAATCGATCTGAAATATTACATAAGTTCAGGTAATTTTAGGCCTGGAATAAAATATAGGTACTTTGTATCTCATATGGGATAGAAATAACCATGAAACGTTTCCATAGAAACAACGCGTGCGAATCCGCAGGCAGAAACTAGTGATTTAATATTTATTTTGAGATTCGAAACGAAAGATCAGTTGATGACGCGTCCTACCTAAGCAACTTGTTGCTTGGACGGGTCAACGAACAACGGAACAAGTTCGTGCGATCCGTGATCCGAAACGTCGTGTTTTGTTTTTCTCAGTAGACCCCCTATTGTTATAACTCGTGCTCGTTGTATGAGAAGCTTAAATTCTAACAACCTGAAATCTATATGACTATTGGCTTACTTACCTTTACTAAAAAAGTAGGTATCCCGGGCGAGTATTTAGGTATCTTAAGGGTCCGGCGACGGATGAATTTCCCATACAAACGTAGTACCAAAATGATCTGTAATTTGAGAATATTTTCACCATGGTTTGCTATTATTTGTATTAGAATAGTATTTATTTAGGTTCCTGCCACACGCTTTTTTACAAATACCTATGAATATAAGATCAAATCTAACTAGTCTAGATTATTATATCTGTGCTAGTGTTGAGTAACTACCTAGTTTGTCGTATTAGTTTTATTTCAGTAGCCATTTTTTTGTATTTTTTCAGGTAGCCTTTTTTCCGTTTCAGTCACTTCAAAAATATTATTTAGTTTAGGCAGACTCAGGTAAAACTTTCACAATTTTTTCTTACTTCCTTGCATCCTATGTAAAACTGCTATTCGTGGCCACCAATCTATTTTAGAAAATTCCTTCGTTATCCATAATAATAGATGTTTTTTATTATATATAGAAAACACCCAGACCAACAAAACAAATTTCTGTAGATCTTACACAAATTTGTTCCGAGGCGGGAATCGAACCCGCAACCTGCTGCGTCGCAGGCGGATCTTCGCCCGCTGCGCCACGGAGGTCGTCAAAAAAACAAATTATCTATGACACAAAAAACTAAACGAAAATCGGTTCATCCGTTTGGGAGCTACGATACCACAGACAGATACACAGACAGACACGTTAAACTTATAACATCCCTCTCTTTTTGTGTCAGGGGTTAAAAATAGGTGACGGCTCGTGCGAGTCTGGGTACCCTTTTTTCCGTTTCATTTAAAAAATATTATTTAGTTTAGGCAGAGGCCTAAACTTTACAGAGTCACTTAAATAAAGCTTAAAGTAGGTGTCACAAACTGCCTAAGTAATGGGTTTTTTGAAAACTCCTTCGTTAAATTAATGATAAGATAAAATAGGTGGTGGCACTAGTTTGGATCGGGGTGGCGCCATAGCCTTAGCTATGGCGGTACCTTAGTACCTCTGACTATTCAAGATCAATAAGAAACGCACTTTTCGGTTTCGCCACGTTGAGCCGGAAGGAGACATGTTCAAAGGGTCGCTTAATTAAGATAATGAACTTTAGTAACAAAGAAAATAACAATTAAAAAAGATAAACAAAGAACTTGTATTTAAGATTAAAACAGTTGAGCTAACTGCAGACGGTTGAAAATACCTACTGATGATGATGATGATTAAACTTTTATTTTATCGCTATAGAAATCAGGATATACCTTCTGGAACACGTCGCCAAAAAGTAGCCAATGAATTTCGAACCCGAAACAGAAAACCGTATCAAAATCGGTCGAGCCATTTTGAAGCTAATTAGGAACATTGATCAGCAACTGCACACACAAATATACAAACAAACAAACTATCATCTCACCCTAAACGCATTTACCGTCTCCGTTCCGTCGCAGGTAGGTACATAGCTCGGTTCCTTATATCATAGTTTTTTTTGTGCGACGAAACATTCGCTGAATCACTTTTGGAAGTAGTCCTGAATTCAGAATTTATAATCTACAACCTCAATAATAAAATGGTATATCTACTCGACTTAAGGTACTTCCCCACCAAAGAGATAAAAACAGCACTCTAGTAACAATAATAACCGAAACAATATCATGTAATGGATGCCAAGCACGGCCATTGTGAGGGAAAATTTTAAGATTATCCACCGAGTCAAACTTGAATTAGAGTTAAAGACGCGACTTTTTATCGCATTTCTGTTCTATATTTTAGGTATTGTGGTGGCCTTGTAGCACCACTGTGGTGACGCTCATAAAACCCAGTGTTACATGTAAAGGAGCGTAATGTACCTGGATGATTAAAGGAGGAGGATTAAAATGTTACGCTATGTGCTAAAATCCGTGCACCTTCTTTACTGACTGAACGAACGGTCGCTATATTCCGTAATGTAACGTGAAACATACGTCAAACCTATGACCCGAATAAGGGTGACAAATCAACATCGAGCTATGCTTCGCTGTACTGCGCTGTGCTATGTTTGGTCAACTCGCTCGTCTAATATTTTAATGAGGATACAAACAAACCATGCTGAGCTGCGCTGTGTGAGGCTACGCTCTGTTTAAAAACGCAGCAGTCTCGAGCGAGGCGTGCTGTGCCGAACTGTGCTATGTTTTTTTATGGAGCTCTATATTTAAAAAATCGTCTTCAGTGGCAGTATTCTTTAGAAAATTAAATTCTCCGTATTTTTCACGTATGGTGTGTGGTAACAAGCTACCGTAACTGGACTCTTTTAACGACAACATAACACATAAAATATCCATATCCGTTTCTTCTTCACTTTCATCTTTATTGGATTCAAATATGTCGTAATGTTTACGTTTTTTTTTTTAAATGAAGTCATTTTTGACGAGATAAACGACTACACGAGCTGCTGATTACTTTTAATACTGAGCTAAGCAAAGCGCAGCACAGCATGATGTTGATTGTTAAAAAAACGTAGCTTAAGAAACACAGCACAGCACAGCGCAGTACAGCACAGCATAGCTCGATGTTGATTTGTCACCCTAAGGCTAATCTTAGTTTTAATAATTTGGCGTGTTTTAAATAAACCGACTTAATTTTTTTCTAGTGGTGACATCTAGTAAAAATTCGAGTCTAATTTAGTTTAATGACTCATTGGGGTATTATATACCCTTTCCAATAAAAAAAGAATAATCGAAATCGGACTTTTCTGTAAAAAGTTATGCGTGGTCAAACATTACAATCAGTGAGTGAACAATCAATAATCCCCTGTTTTCCTACCCTTATGCTACAGCTCCAAACTGCGTCCTAACGCGTTAATTGACGCGCTAATTTGGATTAAAGACGCTAAAAATGCACCTGGGCTACTAGTACCCCAAGGTGCATTTTTAGCGCGTTAATGGCACGCATAACGCATTAACACTAACGTCAACGCTAACGCAGGTGAAGTCGTTGCATTAGGTTTTTTTTTTTCAAATTTAAATGGGACCATTTTCGGGGTTATACCCTTTCCAATAAAAAAAACAATTATCGAAATCGGACTACTCTGTAAAAAGTTATGCGTCATACATTACAAAAAAAATATATGCATCGACTTCAGAACCTCCTCCGTTTACGTCGGTTGAAAATTGACGTGACGGATACCACTCCCTTTAATAAAAGTACCTATTTTACCTATCTATGTTGACATTTAAATCATAGGGCGATCACCGTACACTTTAACTTTCTTTGATTACCCTGTTTGTTAATTTTCTAACGTTGAATGCAAGACGAGTAGAAAAATGTATGACCTAAGCTCAACATTGGTTTGCCCTAGAGTTACAAGGTACTAGTTAGTACAAAGAAAATTACAATCAAATAATATACCTAAATAAATTAGAACTAGTATTTACAATTGAAGCAATTGAGGAAATTGCAGACCGTTGCAAGGAATTACAGGTAGCTCAACTGATCCATATCAATACCAGTCAGAAGCGTCCCCAAGACACTGGCTGCATGGCCCCGCTGTATGGCAACGCTGATGCGCTGCGCCAGATACTCACCAGCTCTCGGGTCACGCCTCGCTTCGACCAGACGCTCAGATAATTTTTTTAAAAACCCGATTGGCCTCGGTACTCCGTTGAAAACTGCCCCAGTAGTTATAATTAATTTTATACTACACCTGCTCGGAAAGTTGCCTATTCCTTTTCCATTTATAGAAAAGAAAGTATGTCTTTGCAGGCCTATAAGAAACCGGGAGGAAAAACTCTATGGAATTTCATTTCTCACGTGTTTTAGCGGGAGGAAAAAGTGTATGGAAATCCATTTCTAATGTGTTATTTTTTTTTTTCCTAAAAGATCGGCCGGTAGCTATGGTTATTTTCGTTCGGTCAAACGACAAAAAGTTTTTACTCCAAGTCCATTAGGCCTCCTCCGATTTCCGAACAATATTTTGAAAAAAGAATCCAAAGGCTGGCGCGGTCAATGAGGTTTTACCAACATCATTGGGCGCGGTAAGTTCTTCTAAATTTCAAGTAATAATTAATTCTGCTTTTTATTTTCCTCGAAGGTGTAGTATAAAGCACTATTTATCACTCGGCAGAAAGTGCGATTCCTACCTCGTGTGTTTTAAGGCCAAAACGACACACTCGGTAGGAATTGATCACCTTGGTGTAAAATGCACTAAAATTATATCGCGTCCGAAAGCAAGATTCGACTTGGAGCCCCATTGAACGTTAGAAAATCAAGAAACCTCTCAACCCTCACGACAAAGAATCTCATTGAAAAAATGAAGACTCGAAGAGAAAGTGTCCCTCATTATGCAAATGAAAACATCTTTTATCCATACCCATTAGCCGTTTTGTAGAAAGTATTATTTGTAATTTGCAAACAGGGCCTTTTCCAATTTGTCTGAAGGTCCTCTCAACTATGGCTCACTAATGGTTGGATATATTTTTGCATTACACTCCCTCCGTTGTTCTGAGATCGTTTGAGAAATAGCTAGCAATTTCATAAGTTTGTTTTTTAGAAAATAAAAATGGGAATTGTAATTGTTTGCGAGGGAACTTGCATAATTTTTCACACTCGCGCGGTCTCTACGGGGTGTTGGGTTTTCAAAAGATGAGAAATTTTTTAATGAATTCCTATTCTGCGGAGTAAGTTTACACCGGGATGTGAATTTATACCGCTGTTACGTAATATTACCATTACCGGTGCTTTTTGCTGGATGAAAATTAGCTGAATTCGATGTCATTTTGCTTCAGTATGCAGGGATACAAAATGATTTACCTATTACGCCAAAAGGTAGTGATTTGACTTTGGGGAGTACTTATCGATCAAACGATCAACGATCTTTATCTATATATGAGAATAATTTACAAACAAGAGTTATTTTATAATTATTTAAACCAATGAAGTACCTATTTAAAGTAAGTATTTTTCACAAATAAATATTAGCTAGTAGATAAATAAATAAATAATGCTGGACACTTGTCCAGCATTATTTATTTATTTACACAGCATTATCTAGCCCCAAGCTAAGCAGAGCTTGCGTTATGGGTACTAACTGATATACTTAATACAATACACTACATAGATAGATATGTGCAGCTCATATCAGCTGTGTGGCTTAGAATTTGCACCACCCCAACTCTTCCCGCGGTTGTCGTAAGAGGCGACTAAGGGATATCTACCGGGGGCGGGCAGCAGCGCCCCCTGCAGAATAATTCTATGACAAAACTGCGCTCCCCAACCCGCATGAGCAGCGTGGGGATTATGGGCATTACCCCCATGTGAAAAAGCCAATAAGGCACTTATCACAGGGATGCCTGGGTCTCCAGTAGTGGACCAATACAGGCTGTTGATCAATGTTACTTATCTGCAAAGTGATTTATTTCTATAATAAATCGGTCACTAATTATAATAATAATTACACATCGACCGAGTCTAAAGATAGTAGAAAAAATTCAACAGCTAAATAACATTCCACTTAGATACGTAATAAGAATACCTATCACAGATTTAAAAATTTCCTTTATTCAGTCGGTATAAAATTCATTAAAATTGTTTCCGTTACCAACAATACCTTTGTAAGATAATATTATGATAATAATTCCCAAATGATTTTTTATCTTTATCGCTTTTCCGACGATAGTAATATCATCTTTTGATAAAAAATGGCGATTTGGATCAGTTTGTAGGCAGATGTTGCTGGCAAGTAATCGTTTAGTTCGTCGTATGTTGGGGCTAGGACCGTCCGTGTGCCCTATGTACACTTTAGTAAACAAAAATACTGCATACGACAACTCGGAGGGAAACTTCATGAAATGGCTGGTGGAGATTACACTATGAGCCAGGTATGGATTAGGTTCCTATTAATTTGTGCTTTTGTTTAACTAATAATAAAATGCTTCGTAAACATAACGCTTCAATTTGCTTTTTAAAGCTTCAAATTGAATAGTTTACATCTCAAATTGAATAAATCAATGTTTACCTATGTATTTTGAAGGTGAAAGATTTTAAGAGACAATATTAACTGTAACAATTTAATAAACATAATTATATGCCTGTTTTTTTCCATTGCCCTGCAGCGGGACACACCAGGCAATAATAATTAAAATAAAAAAAAGTTATTTTAGCACTTTTAGTGTTTTTTAGTGTTTTTTACGTTTTAGTGTTTTTTACGTTGTTAGACCAAAATCTTTTTTTCAACTTTGTTGCGATAGTTTCTACACTGCTATAAAAATCATAATGGTTTTTTTGTAAAAATTAAGTCAAACTTTCAGAAGACTCATTTAAAAACAAACTGGCTTTGTAAACCAACTCAACTAAGTTATTTTATTAATTTTGTGCAATAAAGTGTTCATTCATTCATTCAACAGATATGTGTTTCACGATTTTCGAACTAAAGCAGTTTTATATGTGCTGATAAATGCGATAAAAAAATAACTACGAGAAGATAGTAGTATTTTATTTTGCAAGATAATCTCTCTGAAATCTCAAATAATCATTTAAGATAAAGTCGAGATTGCTCAATTGAATTTTATTACCACCAATTCGCCGACCTCAGTGGAGCAGCGGGCGAAGGTCCGCCTGCGACGCAGGAGGTTGCGGGTTCGAATCCCGCCACAAATTTGTGTACGATTTGCAGAAATTTGTTCCGTTGGTCTGGGTGTTTTCTATGTATAATAAAAAATATCTATCTATGTAGTGTATTGTATTATGTATGTCAGTTATCTAGTACCCATAACACAAGCTCTGCTTAGCTTGGGGCTAGATAATGCTGTGTGAATTGTCCAGCATTATTTTATTTTTTATTTTTTAATTCAAGTAGAACGCGTTGTTATATTTGATATACATTATTAATAATTAAAATAAATTCTTAAGCAATAATCTCGTGACACATCGTCCAAAATAATAATCAGATGCTAGAAGGATCGATTAAAACCTAATTATTTTATTTAATAACTAGCTAAAGCCCGCGGCTTTTCATGCGCTCTTCCTGGAAACGAGCCACTAAGCTATTTTGGCTTAAAAAAGTGAAAATACTGATAGACAGAATTACTTTCGAATTATATTTTTTATTTTAATATGGATTTTAAGATACTAAATAAATTAAAAGAAATGATGAGCCAGCAACAACAGTCTAAAAATTGCGCTAAAAATCTCAGTTTATTGATACGATTTGAAGACCTGGTGAGTGCGTACTCTTCAAACCATCATATTAAGTCATTTTAAATTTTAACAAAAAGAACGACTCATAATTTTTTTATCCAAAATCATTGCAATCGTGCTGTTCCATGCAAATCCAGAATTAATGAGTGATATTTATTTGCATGAATATAGATTTACACCGTTGTCTTGGTGGTGGCGTGAGGATTAGGGTGACAAATCAACATCGAGCTATGCTGCGCTGTACTGCGCTGTGCTGTGCTGTGTTTCTTAAGCTACGTTTTTTTAACAATCAACATCATGCTGTGCTGCGCTTTGCTTAGCTCAGTATTAAAAGTAATCAGCAGCTCGTGTAGTCGTTTATCTCGTCAAAAATGACTTCATTTTCAAAAAAACGTAAACTTTACGACATATTTGAATCCGATAAAGATGAAAGTGAAGAAGAAGCGGATATTTTATGTGTTATTTTGTCGTTAAAAGAGTCCAGTCACGGTAGCTTGTTACCACACACCATACGTGAAAAACACGGAGAATTAAATTTTCTAAAGAATATTGCCACTGAAGACAATTTTTTAAATATAGAGCTCCATAAAAAACATAGCACAGTTCGGCACAGCGCGGCTCAGCACGGGCGGGTAGCGCGCCTCGCTCGAGACTGCTGCGTTTTTAAACAGAGCGTAGCCTGACACAGCGCAGCACAGCATGGTTTGTTTGTATCCTCATTAAAATATTAGACGAGCGAGTTGACCAAACATAGCACAGCGCAGTACAGCGCAGCATAGCTCGATGTTGATTTGTCACCCTTATAGTTGCACCAATATTGTATTCGATTCTGCTGATAATGTGAGGGTAGTTTTACACTGCCAAGCCATCGGAAATACTATCAAGGAGGGTGCATTGATAGTATCAATGCACCCTCCTTGCGCGCCGATGAGTGGAGATGTTCTTTGCTCTTAGTATTACCTGACTTAAGTTGTCAAGATAGACGTTATATCCTTAAAATGTGAACTTCTTCTAGTGCCTATGAGTGTGTGAGACTTTCAAACAGCCAGCTAGATTCAGGAGAAACCTGATGTTTCGATTTATCGGTCGTGTCGCCTGCAATAGTGAGTACCTGCCAGGTAGGTGGTGTTTTATTTCCTAACTATCAGCAGAATAGTTCATTCTTTACAATTCTCTTATATTTGCTTTTTTTAATTTCTCCAAAAACAAGATCCATAGACAGCCTGCAAATTATCTAAAGATTGTTTAATATCGCGTACCTAAGTACGAGTACTAAACTCTAAAAAAATCAGGGTTTATTTATTATTTTTTATTACCATTTTCAAGATTTTCCTCGTACTTGAAACCCATTTTTCAATTCGTAGTAGTATTATCCACACATAAATTCATAACCGAGGTTTTGCTGATTGCGGGGCAAACTATTACGAGAAAAGTTACACCAAAACTCCTAACCATCTTTAGTTACGATTACGACACCGTAAGTTTAACAGATACCGCTGTTGGAAGGAATAGAAAAGAATAGAAATATTTTATTTGTGTTACTTAAAAAAAATCATGTGAATACAATGGTGGCAAGTAATTTACCTGATAAGTGGCCACTTGGTCAATTTAATGACAAGTGATAATGCAACGCTAGTTTTCAGCGGTGCTAACGCAACACCAACATAATACGTAGCAAAGCAATTTAGAAGTTTAACAAGTTAGACAAAGGTGCAGTGTGTTCACAGAAATCAGGGTAAAGTTTTGAGTAGGTACCTCAGTCTGATGGCAAAGTCTGGGAAGATTTTTGAACACTTAAAAGTTGAGTAAAACTTTACATGCAAAATATTTCAAGGGCTATAGTGAATTCCGAACCCAGCCGGAGTCACCACGGCTGGGTTCGGAATTCACTATTTTGCTTAAGACGGCATTCACAAGTAAACCAGAAATTCCACGGTTATCTTGTACAAATTCTATGGTTTTCGTTCGTTGATTGAAATAACAATTACTTGTTAATAATAGTTCGTTTTCTCTTCTTCAATAATAATAGAACAAATTTTAGAAAACTTATTTATTTATTTTATAATAATCATTCTACCGATGCATGTTTACGCAAAAAGTCTCGCGAGACCTATCTAATTTGATCTAATTTGTAGATTCTATTGAATATAGATAAATAAAATATATTTTTTTAGATTGCAAATATCCTATTCTTCAATAATAATAGAATACATTTTTGTTATAGGCCTCTATGTAAACAAAAAATAACCTGAACCGAATTCAATTATCGACCGAAAAGGAACGGATGAATTTCCCATACAAACGTAATACCAAAACGATTTTTAATTTGAGCATATTTTCAGTATGGTCTGCTATTATTTGTATTAAAATAGTATTTATCTAGGTTCCTGCCACAATTTTTTTTCAAAATACCTTTCTGAAATGAAATTAAACCTAATCGCATTTTTACATCAAAGAATGAATGTTGTCTTAGTAATTGTGTAGATAAGTATTTTGAAAAAATCTTATGGCAGGAACCTGTATAAATACTATTCTAACACAAATAATAGGAAACCATAATGAAAACATTCTCAAATTGCAAATCATTTTGGTACTACGTTTGTATGGGAAATTCATCCGTCGCCGGACCCTTAAGGTAAAATATTACTAAACTTTCTTTTCTAAGAAATCTTGCGAATCTTTGCATTATTAGACCAACTATCATCATCAGCTTAAGTTAGCCCACTGCTGGACATAGGCCTTCTATAATGAGTGCCCTACTGTGGAGTGAAGCAATGTTTTTCAGAACACAGCCACAGGCTAGGCAGCAGTCGGCGTAAAGGAAAACGCGCGCCTGCCAAGCCAGCGCGCTCGTGTTTTTTGTAGTTATTTAAACATGGTGATTAAGAAAATCATTTTATCAAGTCAAACTCTGCGAATTTGTTTAGAAATATTTTGTGTCCTTATTTGAGTACAAAAAAAGTGTGATATCAGTAGTTCGCTAGTCATAGTATTGAAAAAACGTTAGAAAAAGGGGTAACTTTTGGATTTTTTTATATCGAGTGAAGTTCATTATATGTATCTAAGATAAATAATAGATTCAGGCGTTACTTTGCGGAAATCCATTGTATACGACTTTGACTAAAATTTTTATATAATATTTTTTTTTTAAAATTTTAAACACTATATTCTAAGTGTCAGATGATTTTAAAAATCACAAAACTGCGGCCTCTGCTGGCCTACCAAGCACGCAGTGCAACGTTTTGGTAAATCTAAGTAGATCTCGCTAGATTAAAGGTTCGCAAGTCACATTTATGTGTCTTCAATTGCCTTTAACACTTGCGATGCGAGACAGCCGTAAAATTTTGTCGTGTAAAAACAAAAGTCATTACCAGAAGTTCCTATTACACAGTTTTCCGCAACCGAACTCAAAAACACAAAGTACGAATGCCGGTAAGAAGTTGTAAGGCAAACTCCAGCATAACATTATTTGGAATTCAAATCAAACGAATGCCGTCCGACTCCATTCGTCTCGTCGAAGAATTTGCATTATAATAGGGACGATTATTCCCTTGTTCGAAGGGATAGCTCGGAGCAGACCGTGCAAACTTTCTCTAATTACCTTATTGGTACAAAACTGAGACACCTCAAAGTGATCCAAAAGTCCAAATCTGTCTCCCTGAATACATTATTAGATTACCGCTGTGGAGGAAAGTTTATATCTGATAATGTAGGCAAATGGCCCTTAAATGGTGTCCCATTTTGTGGGTGCCGATGTTTTACGATCTATTCGTTTTTAGTTAATTAGAAGACGGTTTGAAAGGTTTACTTGGTAATTGATAATATTTTGGTCCATGTTTACATGTTAAACTCTGCATGACCTACCACAACCAACGAATAGATACTATATTCGGAATGAATGTACCAAAAACAAGCCCTTAAATAAAACATAACTGTAAACTATCACGTTTTTTTAGTGTAAGTGGTTGTTTGAATGACTGTTCTTATTGAATAGCTAAATAATTGTCTTTTTTTTACAGTCAGAAAACCGGGGCGAGAAATCTCCTGATACAGTTTCTAAAGCATCAAAGGACAGCGATACGCCATCGCGAGCCAAATGGGGTAGTCCACTGGAGTTCATCCTAGCTTGCCTGGGGTATGCTGTCGGGTTGGGGAACGTATGGAGGTTCCCCTACCTCTGCTATAGGAATGGAGGAGGTAAGAGAGCTTTCTCTTGACCAACCAGACGCTGCGCCATAGTCAAGAAGTTCGACTCAACTTGAACATGATGGTCCTGCATCTGCGTTGACACTTATCTTAGGTCAGTCATCACCATCATCAGCCCGTATACGTCCACTGCGGAACTTAGGCCTCCCCCAAACGACGCCACAACTAGTGGTCCTGAGCCGCCTTCATTCATCGACTTCCTGCGACCGATACAATGTCATCGGTCCATCGAGTGGGACGTCTTCCTACCACAGGCCAATTCAAATTTTGCTCAAAGGCACATATGGTACATGGTAGTTGTCCCGCATTTATACAATATCCTGAATGAAAAACACGAAATTAGGAACAGTAAAGCAAACGAACTCAAAAAATTGGACATACATGGTTGAAAATTTTTGATTACGACGATAACGAAAAAATGCTTAAGAATTTACGCCCTTAAAATTTAAAACTTTTACATAAAGTTTAACATATAAAATCAATCTCTTTGTAATTTTATCTAAATCGTGAATATTATAATTTAGATAGACAATAGAATGTATAATACCATGCATAATAGAGAGAAGTGTGAAGCAGAGATAGACCATTCCTGTCTATTCCAATATTTTTGTCTTTTTTTATTTTTATTTTTGTGTATTAACGTGAATTAACTGTCCATAAGAATTTCTATCATCTCAACAAACATCCACGCTCGCCGCACGCAGCTCAGTTCCCCTCTAGCAAGCACACATCTGCGTTCTAGCCAGCACACATCTCCGCTCCACTCTAGCCAGTACGCATCTCCAAATAGTTTCGGTGGAAACTCCTAACTGAAAAACGTCTGTTCTCGTCTCCGCTTCGGACTTTCTCGGACGGTTCTCTGCTTTGATGGAGTCCGGTCCTTAGTCCGATAATGCTGCCATTGCGGTCAAAAGCATTCAGAGAACATTTGAAAAAAGCAGCGGTCTGAATGATGATGACGTAATTGATTCATCAAGTCTCTGCCTTGGTAAGGTTCGAACGTAATCCAACACGTGATCATATTATATCTCAGTAGTGATATGAAAACTACGTGATTTTATAAAATTATTGATAGTAAAAGAACACAATAGAATATTATACTTAAATTCAATTAAAATAAAACTAACTTATCTATAAACGGGTGTGTTTAAATTGATTTGTAGGCGATAAGAAGTGATTAGAAATTTCAGATACTTAAAATATGAGTGATTATTATGAGTTGAATAAAAATGGGCAACAACTGAAATAAAAATTTCAATCTATAGGTACTAATATTATAATGAGGAAAGATTTGATTTCTTGTTTGTTTGTATTGAATAGGCTCCGAAACTACTGGCGCGATTTGAAAAATTATTATGAGATTTGAAAATTTCCTTATTTAATTGATAGCAATCATTAATTATTATTATTCCGTGAGAGGCGCGGCGGCAGATTTGGCCGAAGATCTCAAGAGGCGCAAATATGCAGGTCTCGACAGAGCCTACACATTTGTTCCTCTTGGAGTCGAGACCCTAGGCCCGTGGGGTACCGAGGCTCTTCGGGTTTAAAAAAAATTATCTGAGCATCTGGTCGAAGCGACGCGTGACCCGAGAGCTGGTCAGTATCTGGCACAGCGCATCAGCATTGCCATACAGCGGGGCAATGCAGCCAGCGTCTTGGGGACGCTTCCTACTGGTATTGATATGGATCAGTTGAGCTACCTGTAGATTGTTTGCAACAGTTGGTCAATTATTTAAATGTTAAATAGTTCTGTTCTAGTTCTAATTTATTTCTATTATTTTATTGTAATTTTCTTTGTGTCTAAAGGCTTCTGTCCATTTTATTCATTGTAAAGAAAATTAGTTCATTATTATTGTCCATTAATTATTTAGACAACCGATGTATCGCGGCGGGCGAAGGTCCTCCTGCGACGCAGGAGGTTGCAGGTTCGATTCCCGCCTTGGGACAAATGTTTGTACGATCTACAAATATTTGTTCCGGGTGTTCTATGTATAATAAAACATATCTATCTAAGCAAAGTATTGTATTAAGTAAATCAGTCATCTAGTGCCCATAACACAAGTTCCGCTTAGCTTGGGGCTAGATGATGCTTCGTATGTGGATTGTCCAGCATTATTTATTAATTGACTAACAATGACCAACAATCAAAATTTAATTTTTATTCACCGACCGTTGTTTTAAACCTATAGTCAATTATGCTACTATAACTCTGTTTTTCTGAGGACCTCAGAAAAGCAGAGGTAATCCTAATGTCATAAAAATATCTATTAAATTTAATTTTTTTGTTGCAGGCGCATTCCTCATTCCATTCTTCATCATGCTGGTGTCCGTGGGCCTGCCACTATTTTTCCTCGAGCTGTACATCGGCCAGTACACCGCCTTAGGTATTACAAATCAAATCATTTCCTCACCTCAACAACCTATATTTGTCCACTGCTGGACGCAGGCCTCCCTCTGATAAGTGCCTTATTAGCTTTTATCTCATGGGGGTAGTGCCCATAATCCACGCGCTGGACACGCGGGTTGGGGATCGCAGTAAGATGGTAGAATTGTTCTGCAGGGGGCGCTGCTGCCCGCCCGCGGTGGATATCTCTAAGTCGTCTCTTACGACACCGCGGGCAGAGTTAGGGTAGTGCAAATTCTAAGCCGGCACCACACAGCTCAAATCTCTCAAGCTCAGAATCAAAACATTTATTTACCATTTACCAAGGAACACTCGGTCAAGTGAATTCTACAAAATATATAAAACACAATCAGAAAACAATGAATAATTCAATGAATGGTTGTAAAATGGTCATTAAATTGAAATAATCAAATACATACAATTGAAATGAGTTCAGCTCAAAACGGGACTTTGTCATAAAAATTCATTATTTATCATTAATCATAATCAGCTCAGGACCTGTTTGTGATTAATAATAGTCATTGATACAACAATAACCTTTTTATAGGTTTTATGAACATTTTTCTTAAATGCTCTTCCTGGTAGGTTTACAAAATGACTAGAAATTTAAGTGTGAAAGCGAACAGAGTAAAACTTATCTCGGGTTTTACTATTTTATTGGTTCTAAAAGTAATTTAAAAAGCAGATCAGAAGTTTTGCGCACATTGTAAATCATTTTGTATTGAATCTTGCTAATAGAAACTCTAAATCGATAGTTTTTTTTTATTGTTTTAATCGATTCGTTAGGTCATTGTTTAACCGAAAAATGATAAGACACTCACTAAATTTGGCAATCATAAGGTAAAAAATACGAATCAAATCTACAATAATTTTCGGGTGATGAAAACGCTGCCATAATGGTGCGATTTTTCTGTGAATTCACACTACCGGTGTTTTTGCTTGTTCATTAATTTATCAATCAGAATAAAAAAAGAATAAAGAAGTAAATAAAAGAAGAAGTGTGAATCGTGACGTTATGTCCGCTCTAGCCAATACCTGGAGACGTTTAGAAATTTTGTAATTGAAATTTAAAATATCTACGTTTCAATGGTTAAATTTTAACAATAAAAACATCACAACATGCTAAAATTCAAATGTAGCTACACTTCTATATCAATAGAGAATACTCATAATTTTTTTAGCCATTTTGAAGTTACAGGCATATACCCTATTGTTGGTTTGGAGTCTAATGACATAATTTATATTTTATTAAGAAATCTCTAAATCGTCCGGTCGTGCCGGCCGTAGAGATTATAAGAGTGAGGGAAGAGAGAGTTCACCTGTGTTTGCGCATATACTTGTGCACTATATTATGTCCTGCGCATCTGGCTAGTCTCCGATGAGACTGGCCGCCGTGGTTGAGGACTCGTGTGTCCTCATGCGTCGGCTAGGAGGCTCATGTGACTCATGTGTCGGGTAGGAGGACTCAAATGTCCTACTCTTTTAAAAAATTGTTTTTTTATTTCTCTAGGTCCGCTCTCATCATTCGGGTCCATCGCGCCCTTCTTCACTGGCCTCGGATACTGCACCCTTGTGGTCATCACCATCATCTCTATCTACTACATGATTGTCGTCGCTTGGACTTTATTTTACACTATTATCTCTCTGACCGGAGATCTGCAGTGGGGTTCGTGCCATAGCGAGTACAATACTGACCGTAAGTTACTGTTTTTTGACTTAGTTCTTGATTTGAAATAACCATGCCATTTACTTGATATATATGTTTTTGTGTAATCACCGTATTTAAAAAAGGTTTTCATAAATACATATACCTACTCGTTTAATATCTTGCATAAATTTATCATGAAGTTACTTAATCAGGCTATTTGAATACGACTAGCGAGTTTCTACCGGAACTTGATATCTAGGTACTGTCGCATAAAAACTTTTTAGGGTTCCGTATCTCAAAAGGAAAAAAGGAACCAATAAAGGATCACTTTGTTCTCCGTCTATCAAGACCTTTTTCTCAGGAACGTGGATTGAGTTGATATTAACATCAAATAATCATGATCGTTAGTTCTTGGATCCGTGATATAAAACAAACTTTTAAATTAACGCAATCACAAGCAACTGCTGTTTATGTTCGACTATACTGAAATTTCTAAGGAAATCACATGCACACAAACTCTATAAACTTTCCGTTGACAATCACGATATTTGGCAAGAAACAAGGTCCTATACGGAACCCTCCGCGCGGGAGTCCGACTCCTGCTCGCCGTTTTTTTTTTATTAAATATCATTTAATGAGATCATTATTACACAGACTATTCAAAAATGCCCATTGAAATGATGACACTACTGAAGCTTTGTGGCAACTGTGTGGTTTTTGATTAAACTTTGATTTTTGTGTTAAATTAGAGGATGTGAAATTGACTGATTCACTAACTCGCACCATGATTCAACTGGTTAACGCCAACTGGTAAGATAACGAATTGTAAAAAAAAAATAAGAAACTTTGCGCCATCAGATTAACCACAAAATCAAGTCCATTGCGTTTATTTTTAGAAAACATGTATAACTTTTTTAAACTTTATTTTTCGATTTGTTAACATAATTAATAATTTTATCGGGTATTTATCGCGTACCTACCGATTTTTTTTTTACCATTAGAACCCTGATAAACATATGCTACTTTTTACCGCGGGAAAATGCTTCATTCCTGCGGGAAAACGGGTAATAGGACAACGGGTAGTAAGAATGCAGCAAGTCATGTATAACTTGCTCCACAGCTTCCAAACAAAATTTTACTGCTACCTAAAAAGCTATGAAATCTTTCAGTTTGTTACAGTGGTGAATACGACCGACAGTGCCGTGAGAACAACACCGGCGAATCCTCAGACTTGACGTATTTCCTTCGCACCTGCGTCAGCATTGGTGATATCTGCGAAGTATCTGGTTTCCAGCCAAATGATGGATCAACCTGTTTGAATGGCACTGAAGCGATCCCCTGGTACACCAATATCACCAGGACGCTTGCATCGGAGGAGTATTATAAGTAAGTCAAGAAGTTGGTGGTGTTACATCCCCGTGACTCGGAAAACACGTAATTCCGTTGGTTTTTGCGCCTGACCTCTCCCCGGTCGTGTCAGTCTGCCGTTCCACATCAGTTCATCATCCAGGAAATAGACGGTGCGCCAGTCTTTGCATAAGTACACACTTGTGCACTATATTTAACAATCAATAAATCGTAAATTTCATGAAAGTCCGTTAATTTTTATTTAATTTTTTTATTAGGGTTTTGAAGATCGAAGATCGGTTTCAAAACCCTTATGGTCTCGCTTTGTCTGTCCTTTTTTCCCTCCTTAATAACTCAAAAACTACTGCAGCTATCAACTTGAAATTTAAAATAATAATACATTTCGTGCGCCTGTACAGATTTCGAGAAAAAAAAATGAAAATAAATGAAAAATGAAAATGAATATTTTCCATACAAATTGTGATGCCGAAATTTTAAAAGATACCTACAGAGTCATATGGGGTATCAAATGAAAGGTATCATTTTGTACGTTTCAGAACAGTTTTTGAAATTTTTGTAGGTTTCATACTTTTTAAAATATTTCGAAAAAAGTCGAAAAAATACCCATTCCCCCCCCCCTATCTCCGAAGATTGCAGAGTGATCCATGTAAAATGTATGGAGCGTTTATAGAAATAGATCTATATTTTACAGGAAAAATATAGAGAAGTTTGAAAAAAGAACACTTTTTGAAAAATGGTCAAAAAGGGGGGGAATAATTTTCAAAAGGGGAGGCTACCTCACCGAGTGGGGTATCAAATGAAAGGTATTGCTCTGTAGGTTTCAAAACAGTTTTTTGAATTTCTGTAGGTTTCATACTTTTTGAAATATTTTGAAAAAAGTCGAAAAAATACCCATTCCCCCCCCCCTATCTCCGAACTTTGCAGAGCGATCCGTTTAAAATATATGGAGCGTTTGTAGATATGGATCTATATTTTACAGGAAAAATATAGAGAAGTCTGTAAAAAGAACACTTTTTGAAAAATGGTCAAAAAATAATAATTTTCAAAAGGGGGGCTACCCCGCCGAGTGGGGTATCAAATGAAAGGTATCGGTTTGGACATTTCAAAACAGTTTTTAAAATTTCTGTAGCTTTCATACTTTTTGAAATATTTCGTAAAAAGTCGAAAAATTTACCATTACCCACCTTAACCGAACCACCCATTAATCCGAAGCATGCAGAGAGATCTACCTGAAATGTAGGTTGGTACCTACTATTCTTAGGTATTCGTTAAATTGCGAAGTCTCTAACCGGTACTTTTGGTACATATTTATTGACAAACGTTCAAAACCCTCGGCGCGCGAGTTACACTCGCACTTGACGGATCTTGTTTTACTTAGAAACACTCCTATGTCAGTACAGTGGCGTTCATTGTTGGCTGACCTTCTTGTAACGTTTAAAATCAATTAAGATAATAAATTAAAATAATCAGAGCTGTTTTAAAACTTGATTTCTTTGGTAGATCTTTTGACCTAGATCCCCCTGTTTTCGAAAACTGATAAACCGCCGCCGCTTTTTGGCCACGATGCTGAGCAAAAAGAGCAACTTCGCATCTCTGCCTACACAAAATAAAACTTTTACCGAGGCATTAAAAATAAGCTTATGATACTCGTAGGTATCACAAACTGCAAAATCAATTTTTGAAAATTCCTTCGTTTATCATAGTATATGTAAAGATAAAATAGATTGTGATGCTGATTTGGGTCGGATAAGCGCCTTAAATGAATAAACCAAGACGTAGGTTTAATTATGAGACTTCATTCTACGTAGATAGTACCTTTAATTAAATAAAACTAAAATAATTCACTCAGCAATGATGTCTTGCGCATGGCTAGTCTCCGTTGAGACTGACCGCCGCCGTGGCAAAAATTTTGCAACGAGAATATCATTAGTAGGGAAGTACATAAATTATTTTTCAATCTTTTATTTTTGCCACAGTGAATGTTGAAAATTTATAGAATAGGTACTACCTGTTACGGCCAAAAGAAGTGTGTTTGCATACCTACCTACAACAATTATTTCATCAATCGTATTTTCTTCTTGAGTCCTATGACCCCCGTCGGGGCAGAGGGCAGATACAATGTTTCGCCATCTTGTTCTGTCGGAGGCTGCATGCTTCGCTCCAGGTGAGCCCGAGTTGTAATGCTTTGGCAATGACTGTTTGTCGCCAAGTTTGCTTCGGGCGGCCACGTTAGCGTTTTCCCTGAGGATTCCAGTCCAACGCCTATTTAGAAATATGGTTTTCGGGGCGGCTCAGAGTATGACCTATCCAGTTTCACTTACGGCGACGAATTTGTAGCTCAACGTAGTTTTCATGGCACAGTTACCACAGGTCTGCGTTGGAGATGACAGTGTCTGGCCAGAAGAATCCATAATCTGTCGTAAGCAGCGGTTAATAAACACCTGGAGTTGTTGCATTAGTTGTTTAGTTTCCTTCCATGTCTCGCATCCTTATAGCATAACCGAGTTGACGTTGCTGTTGAATCAATCATCAATCGTATACCTATTCATTCGTATATTATTTTTTAATCTGCAAGAAGGTGTGATGCGGTGATTGGCTGCTAGGAAGCTAAAAAAATGTATTAGGTAAAAAACTTGTTAAGCTTTCGCGATTTGTTAACATAGTTAATGATTTAATCGGGTATTTGTCGCGTACCTTTTGTTATTATTTCCCCTACGTTTCTACGGCGTTACAGTGATCGTGGTCACGGAGCGACTGAAAGACTGGAAACGTAGGAGAAATAATAACAAAAGGTACGCTATAAATACCCGATTAAACCATTTACTATAATATATTAGGTGTCTGTAATTCAGAGAAAAGTAGGTACTAAAGTACTTGTGTACATAAATTATCGTGGCAATAATTACATCATGCATTTTTATCGCTAAACCGGATAAAAAAATATTTGACCGAGACCACTCATTATATTACACGTTACAGACAAATAAATTGACATAGATCCCATCAACATCCATATATTTTGGATGGGCCAGTCCAGACGCGAAACAATCATTTACAGAATGCCTACTGGCTCTCTCAAGCTGGAGTGGAGAAGCAAATAATTGCGTGCAAGCCGTCCGCGAATATACCAGATGAGCTGCAAAAGCGAGGCAGCCGCATCAGCATCCTGAAAATTTTGTTTTTCTGGACACGTAGAGCGCTGGCTGCTCGGTTCTAATTGATCTCATTACATTTTTACCAAAATGGTAAGACCCATCACTCAACTCTCCAACGTTATGTTTGTGGCAACCATTCAGAGGTAGTTAAAAAAACTGGCTAATGTGCTTATGTTGAAAAACCCGCCAATGTACATAGAGAGATTGACATTATCTTCCAAAAAGTCACTCAAAAGGTATTCCGAAATACACTATTATCTGATAATAATGGATTATCTTCTTGACATTACTCAATCACCAGTTGAAAAATGCAATACTTACTTATCTACACACTACACATTTAAGGCGCACACCCCGCCTCCGCCTAATTCATCATATAGGTTAAACGAAGGAATTTTCAAAAATCCATTTTGCGGTTTGTGATACCTATCATAAGCTTATTTTTAATGACTCTGTAAATGTTTTATTTTGTATAGTGTAGGCAGAGATGTGATGTTGCTCTTTTTGGCCATCGTGTCCAATAAGAGCAACTTCGCATAAATGTGGTGGTGGCTGACGACTGATGAGGCGTGGCGGGCGTAGATCCGCCTGCGACGCAGGAGGTTGCTGGTTCGATTCCTGCCTCGCGACAAATGTTATTACAATATTTGATCCGGATGTTCGTGGTGTTTTCTATAGTAAAATATCGATATATTCATGAAATGTAGCTATAAGGTATAATGAATTAATAAAAAAACCGATGATTTAACATATTCATGGCCCATGACATGACGCACATAAATTTATGGTGTTTTTTTGTGTTTATTGATCAGTCCTGTCATAAAAATTATGGTAAAATAAAACCGGTCAAGCGCGAGTCGACTAGCACATAGAGGGTTCTGTGCCATCAAACAAAACTATTTCTTAAAAGAAACCCTAAAAACTGTTTTTTTTAATGAATCGAAAAAAGCAGAAAGCCAACATAACGCGGTCACCCAACCAAGTAATGACCCAACTTCGGTGATCGCTTCTCAACGAGGCATGTGGTAGACGTTGGTCCCCGTAATTATTAAATTTATTCTGTTTTTATTTTTTGTTATTATAGCAGCAATAGTAATTCACACACTGTCAAACTTTCGACTGTCTAACTGTTACGGTTCAAGAGATACACTCTTATCAAACGTAGAGCATAAATAGCCAAAACATGAGGTATTTTATATGGGAGCCCCCATTATTTTTAATATTTATTTTATATATATTTATTGTTGTAGCGGCAAAAGAATTACGAAAGCTGTGAAAATTTCAACTGTCTACTTTTTACGGTTCATGGTTCATGATTCGGGCTTAGAGCCCGATAACGGACGGACAGACGGGCAGGCGGACAGCGTAGTAGTTTTCCATACCCTTACCCTTCAAAGTTTGTATGGAAAGATGTGCGCCTAGCCCTTCTCACGTGGCAAGAGGCCATAATGTGGCCGATTGAAATTCTCTGCTGCGTGGCAAGGATCCATAATATGGCCGATTTCCAGCTTCTTTTATCAGTCCATAGTCATCCCCTTTTTTCATTATAACAACGATTTTACGGTACCATAGAACTCATGACTCATCACTCACTCATGACACTGACTCATTTTTTTCCCCAGTCAGAGAGTGTTGGGCATCAATGGCGCTACGTGGGAAGACTGGGGCACAATCCAGTGGCATTTGGTCGGGTGCCTCTTCGCTTCTTGGTTCATTGCCTTCTTATGTGTGATAAAGGTGCGTTAACCATCACTCACTTCTCGAAATACTATAAATAAATATTAATTTAAACTTAAATAAATATTTTTATTACCTTTATACTTTAACTTTACTTGTTTTACTTCACTGTAAAAAAAAAGTACTATAAGAATTCTATTTCCCCGAAAATAATTGATGAAATTTGTATCGTCTTTTACCTCCGTTTCCATAACATTATCACAATTACAAACTTACTGTGAATTTCAATTAACACCACAATAGTATACCTCTCTCTTGCCGTGAATGTAAACTTACTCTTTCTTCTACCCCAGGGTGTCCAATCAGCCGGTAAAGTGGTATACTTTACTGCACTCTTTCCCTACGTAATGTTGACTGCACTCCTCATCAGAGGAGTTACTCTCGAGGGTGCTAGTGAAGGAATCCTGTTCTACCTGACACCGGATTGGGAGAAACTGCTATCTGCAGGTGTTTGGGGTGACGCTGCTTCTCAGGTAGGTTCACACAGTTTTTTGTGGTTGTTTGAGCTATTTATTTGATAACGAGGCCTTTCATACTTCGGAAGTATAATGTTAGTGCTCACGATAATGATAACAACAGAAATTGTGATCAAGATGGAAATCAAAAATACCTATCTGAAACGCTTTTGAAAGATCGATTCGGCTATTGATGTCGTTTTCTTAGGCGAAAACAGAATTAATACAAAATATTATCGAATTACAACCTCGAAGCTGATTTCATAAAACAAAATATTATGTTGAATCTCCGTAAAAGACAACCTTTCCAATAGAAAATTACAATCAAATAATATAATTCTAGTTCTAATTTATATCTATTGTTTGATATTAATTTTCTTTGTGAATAAAGTACCTTTACAATAAATAATTAGGTAGCTAATGTAAAGCTTCTTAGTTGTTTACTAGAATTACCTTAGTTGCAGGTCTAAACTTAAACTAAACCTATTTACAGTTAGTCGGTTAAAGTTAGAATACCTAGGGTGCTTTTGTTACTTGCAAGAGATTGTTGTTTAGCGTTAATGTTAGTAGTTTTCTTAGAACTTAAAAGTGCTAATGAGGTATATTTTTTTACACTTAAGTCATTAATAACGGGAAATGTATTGGCTATGATTTGTAGACGAAGGATGAGGGTAGATTGGAGTACCTACCTGCCAATAAAAATCGCTGAGACTCCAGTTACTGCGTGATTGTTTGCATATGAAACTTTACTAATATATTGAGAAAATCAAACTAAAACAAATGGATAGTAAAGTTTATATTATGTTAATTGATAATAACCATAATAGTTTCAAAAGTTGGGTGAATGGAACCAAAAACATCGAAAACGTTATATCGACAAAGTGTAAATTAAAAGACGAATTTTTAGACCAGAAGTAATATCCTAGAATTAGAAATATAAACTACATCAAGCGTGAGTTTACGCCTGCTCTTGTTAACGTTTACCGGCTTTAACGCAGGCGCTGACCCAAGATTTTTTTTTCATCAGATCTTCTACTCGTTTGGCGTGGCATGTGGCTCCCTCGTCACCCTTGCTTCGTACAACAACTTTAACAACAACTGCCATTTTGACGCCGTGTTCGTCAGCCTCACTAATTTCGGCACGTCGATCTACGCTGGTTTTGCTGTCTTCGCTGTCCTTGGATTTCAAGCACATCAGATGGGCGTTAGCGTTGATGGTAAGTCTGGTATTTATTCGCTAATCAGAATAACTGAAATACTGACCGCGCATAAAAAGAAATTAAAATAAAATTCAACTTTTATTTACGTTGCTTCATACCACTAGTGAGTGTATGTGAGAATTGGTTTAAACCGTAAGACGCTGTTCTGATTGGCTAACGAGCGATCGTGCGATGCCCATCGCGCGATAGACATCGCGTGATGGCAGATGCTGGCGGCGTGCTGCGTGACGAAATGTGACCAATTCGCACACTCTAAATAAATGTGTATACTTAATCTCGCAGTGCAACGATATCGCATCGTTCGCTCGTTCGATCGATGCCTATTAAGACGCCTGAGTCTATTTTCTTATTTTTAATTCTAAGCTCGAAATTTACTGGGACTGTTTTTGAAGAAGAACACCAATGACCAATCCTATTCTGCTTCACAATGACAATTTTTAAGCATCCGTAATATTTTGTGAATCATGCCTTATTCCCTAGCTTACAAGCGGCGTAGTAAAAAACAATCTAAGAGTAACCTTTTCCCATTTACCTGCCTATGAGTCACAGTAACCTTTGCCTATTTACCTACCTATGAGTCACAGTACAAAGAAACAATTCAATTTTTCTCTCCCCTGCCCAGAACAATCAATTACTGCGAGCAGAATCGACCTCGCTCGCCGCAACCCGCAATGAAATATTTACAGTTTAATCAATCTATTATCTTTGCGAGGAATACAAACAAGCCTGTATTGGTAACACAGGAATCAACAGGGGATGGAGTTTTCTAGAACAAATCAGTGTATGTAGGTAGTACCTATATAAAGGGAACAGACGTTATACAGCGTGGTTTGGTCATAGATACCTACTATAATAATAATAATAATAAACATTTATTTCAGACATCATACATAGGTCCATAGATTTCATTAAATTGGTAGGTACATATTAATAAAATAGTCACTTAAATTACAGAAAACATTAGTCAAACACAACATACACAATAATCAAAACGGAAATAAAAGAAAAAAATAATAATAATAATAAAGTAAGAAAATTAAAGAATGTTTACATTAATTAATTAATTATTTGGCAATATTGTACTTTATATTATAATCATTTGTAAAAGCGTGCATCTTCGAGGAGTGATATATATAGATGCAGTCAAATCTGTTAGCGAACACGCTCAGAATGCTGTTGGAGCTGGCTCGGACCCTGCGCACCAGAGATGCTCCCCGCTTGCGCATGGTGGTGTAGAAACAGTCTACGCGCGCCTCGGCGAACATCCCTGACGCGCTGCAGAACTGGGGCAGCCCCATCAGCATTCTGTACGCGTTATTATACTGCACCCGTAGGGCGCTGTACTGTTTTTGCGTATGGTTCACCCACAGGCTGCATGTGTAAAAACTAGAACAATATGCTTTAAAAAGCGTTGTTTTTACCTCTCTAGAGCAGCGAGCGAACCTGCGGGCTATCATGTTCGCTCTTACAGACAGCGCCCTCCGTTCTCTCTCAATGTCTGCATCGTCTTTCAGGTCAGAGGTTAGGAGATGTCCCAAGTACTTAAATTCTCTAACTTCCTTTAATGGAGTTCCATATAACTTTATGGGCGGTATGTTATGTACGGGACAGCTTCCTCTGGCCTGGAAAACCATGCATTCACTCTTTTTCACATTGTATTTCAGTCCATGTTCTGTAGCGTACCTCTCGCAGATCTTTAATAATTTACCTAAACCACACGTGGATGCGCTCAACAGCACCATGTCGTCTGCATAGCTTATACTGTTGATGCAGACACCGTCAATGTGACAACCGACACGGGTACTGCTGAGCTCATCCATCAGCGCGTTCACATACAGGTTGAAGAGCTTTGGAGACGTCAGCCCGCCCTGTCTCACGCCGCACTCCAGCCTGTATGTATCCGAGTAGGCGCCTGACCATCGCACCACATTGACCTGGTTTTGATACCAGAACTTAAAAATGTTATTAAGCTACTATAACTATAATAATTAACTATAATAATTACCTCTATACTAGGTTTGGAGTTTCGATGGGATTAAAAACTGCAAAAAACACTGTACACTGACCATATTGTATTCAATGCTAAGTTACATTTATTTCTGTGTCCTGTCTAAATAGCAGTCACGGAAGTAGAGTGATATTATTTTATTACCACTTAACAATTTAATTTCTTTTTGTTCTACATAATTTTTGCGAGATGTATTTCTGACAAGATGATTGTTGATAGGTAATCTATCAAAAATCTTGCTCCTAAATTTCGATTTGTTCCACATTCGCCTCGCAGAGTTTTGCCTCACATATAAAATTCCACATTCGCCCTACATTATATTCCTTGTCTGCCTCGAAATTCGATTATGGATATTTTAATAATTTTATTCCATATTCGCCCCATTTTGAGTTCTTTCGGTATAGGTATTTCTCTTCTATTTTTGGAACTAGAATGATACTGTCTCCAATTTTTTAGCATCGTTCAGTGGACTAATATAGTCTGATTGTGATGATGTTTTATATAAAAATTAGGTACATACCTACTCATTTAAATTCTTTATGAAAATTTCTGAAGGTTTTCAAACTGCATGAGCCATTTTGGCGAAAGTTTCAAGTAAATGGCAAAAACTACGCCATGTAATGTAAGTAAATACAATTTTGAAATAGGAAATAGTACTCTATAGCTCCCTGTGTGCGCAATTGTTTGCGCGCCCCGGGTGTTGCTCGCGCATTAATCAACTTGGACTAATCGTCAACATGCGCTGTTTGCACCTACCAACGTTGGTCCAAACAGACCTACATTGGCAGTAGGTACCTACCTATTCGTCTCAGTGTCTCTAAAGATTCTGAAGGCATTCTTGTAAACTTATAGAATTTTAACATTTAATTTTATGATTAACTAGCTGCTTCCCGCGGCTTCGCACGTTCTGTTCCGGGATAAAATGTAACATATGTCCATCCCCGGGATACCATCTACCTCCCTGCTGAATTTTATTTTGATCCGTTCAGCCGTTTAGGCGTAAAAAGGTAACAGACAGACAGATAGAGTGACTTTATCCTACTTCCTACTAATTTATTAAGTATAAAGCCGAATGTGTGAAATCTGAATTTTTGTTACCTAGGGTCTCCAAAACTACCTACTGAACAGATCAAGATGAAATTTGGCGTACGTTTAGAGCATAGCCTTAAATAGATAATAGGCTACATAACATACAACTTAAACTTTCGATCAAGGTTTTCGATCTACACTATAGAATCTGTTCCCTAACACCACAGATATAATAATACTATACCTAATACTAAGTACCTACCTACTTACTGTTCAATATTTTGACGTGCAATTTAGCAGAATTATGTTTTGATAAATCTACAGATATAATATATGGTCAGCCGTTTCACTTTTTGTCCCATCAAGTGGCTTTGTGTTTATATTTACCCTCAAAAAACAATCTGAATCAAGTACGAACGATTGACGCTGACTTATTCATCAAGCTTAGTCGGCCCATGGCGAGTGTCGATAAACTGCGTTTCACCATAACTCACCGCAATATCAATTAATCTACTTGAACGATAACGATGGTTTTATTACTCGACGTAGCAGACGCCATAACATGTTTTATCTTCTGGACAATATTTACAATGCTCTTCTGATGCCGAATTATTAACACTTGTCCAGATAGTAGTTCGTTTTGAAGGCCCTAGTAGGTGATTAAGTGGTGGGTGTCAAACAAAACTATACTTATACAAAATGTAGGTCTTTAACGTCTCTTCAAAGTTGAAGTTGACTTTTAAAAAATGTATTAGATTTTTTAAGTACTCTTCACACCATCTCTTCTACCAGGGCGCCTACTCCTGTATCGCCTGATTTTTGTATTAACTTATCATGCCTGAGCGTATCGAATGCTTTCCTAAAATCGATGAATAACAATAGCACATGTTGTTTAATATCGAGTAGTTTATTGACTTCATTGTTTTTAGATAATAGCTATGCAGTCAACCTCCCAGGCTGAAACCCACACATTAGAGAATATGTTTTTCTTAGCGTAATAAATGAAGTATGTAAATCTATAAAATGCGACGCAATGTTGTATGTAAATATCCCTCGTAAATGCTGTGGGGGCTATACAGCATTATTTATTCATTAAATAGCTTGTTTTTGCGCCAGAAATAAGCTTAGTAGCTCAACAATTTCCCGTGAGTTTGGAGATGCTAGAGTAGACTTGACTAAACAAGTAGACCATGGGCAATTAATGGTTTTCGACATACTTTACCGCTTAGCTAGGCAGTTCTGCTAGAAAAATACCCTTTTGATGTGTCTATTACATATTTTTATGTCCTAACCCCTTATAACTATCCACAGACGTTGCCTCACAGCAGCAAGGGCTAGCTTTCGTCGCGTACCCAGAAGCCCTCCTACAAATGCCAATTCCGCAACTCTGGTCGATCCTGTTCTTCTTCATGCTGTTTATCCTCGGGCTCGGAAGTCAGTTCGCAGGAATCGAGGCCATCAACACGGCGATTGTTGATCGTTGGCCTCATTTAAGGAAAAATTATTGGAAGGTAAGTTGCCTGTGAAAGAAAAGATATCGGGGAAGGTGAAAAAGGTAGGCTACTTCCATTAGCTACCACACAAAAACAATAAAATATCGCTTGGTTTAAACCTGTCATTTCCTAGATCTACATCATAAATTTTTATCTAGAAAATGTAAAGATGATCTTATGCAATGTATTGCAGTGGTAATGCTTTATCAAAGATATCCTGAACAGCAATTCTTTTCAACACAAACGGCCATTTAGAATTAAATAAACTTGGCATAAAACCACTAGGATCTCATGAATTCGAAACATTGAGTCAAACCAGATAAAATCGCGATCCAATGTTGATACGTAGCCAATTCCGCCTTCGGGCATTACTGACCGCCTGTCAAAACTACGACTCTAAAGGCAATATACACTACACGACTGTTACGGAGCTTCTCTCCCATGGTTTGATTGTAATCAAAGTTACGTTACAGGCTATTAGAATTTTTAAACGTTCCCCGAAGCATAAAAGGTAGAAAGGGTCAAAAGACGATAACTTCCGAAGGACCCCTGTTCTATAACAGGCTACCTGAAGACATCAAAGGCGCTGGACCTTTTGACGTGTTTAAAACCAAATTGCAAATATATATATATCCGATAATATAACGCTACTAGCCTAAACTTAGAAAGAAAAAAAATAACATAATTATAGCATTTTTGTTGTAAATGAGAAAATCTTTGAACTAAGTTTATAAAATAATACGCGTATTTTTGAAAAGCCAGTGTTTAAAACGTACAATTTTCAGTGTTTCATTTCACGGTTGGCGGTCTGTGGTTGGTGGTCGCGGTCTATATTCCTTGTAGATCGCAGAAAATATTGAAAACCGCTTAATTATTTGTATTATAAAAATTTGTGTCAGATTCGCAAATATGTGTCAGTTTCCGTGTCAAATACTCTGTAACGGGGTTTGTGAAGTGCTGGGGTGGTAACGAAATTCGCTAGGGTATGCGGTAATCCTATAGTCGCTAAAATACTGGACGGAATACCGGAAGAAAATGTAATCAAAATTTATAAAAAGTTTACTTTAAATTTTTCCATCCGCTTAAGCTCCAATCATAGTCAAACATAGGGCGTTCTATCGCGCGGCAACTGTACGCCCTATGAAGTGACGCGAAGTCGCACTGCGCGACGTGGACGAGCGCACCTTTTCTTAGTGTACATTTATTGTATTTCTGGAAATAAAGAGTTTTTGATTTGATTTGCGCCGAGCGATAGCTCGCTGCACTCAGAATGCACCTTCCTACAGCGTTCGTCGTTGTATGGCGCACTGTGGGCTCGCGCACTAAAACATAGATGCACAGTCCGGAGCATCATTCCTATTGAACACCATTGCGATTACCAATATGCTTGACAAGCGTGGTGATTGTAGCTAAATTTCGGGAAAGTTTCCCCACGTTTGGGAAAGGCATGTTCATTGTTCAGCAGTAGACGTATGTGCGCTGATGGGGAAGGAAGGAATATGTCATAGGTATAGTTTTGCTTCAACTCAAAAACGACAACCTTACAAGCTAAAGGTTTCTTGTTCACTTTTATAATTTACCTTTGAAGATTGAAGTGAACAAATAAAATCAACGTGACCACTTTATTTCCTAGTTTTACTAATGCAATTTAATATTTATTCATATTCATATTTCGGGCATGTTCAAGAGTCCTGTAACGTCTAAAGGAAATAAAAGCTCTTTAAAATTAGATTTTTTAATTATAATTAACTAGTTTCTGCCCGCGGCTTCGCACGCGCCGTTTCTATGGACACGTTTTGTGGTTATATCTATCCCGTGGGAACTGATTTATGGGATAAATAAATAAATAAATATAAATAAATAATGCTGGACAATACACGCAGCGTTATCTAGCCCCAAGCTAAGCAGAGCTTGTGTTATGGGTACTAGATAACTGATATACTTAATACAATACACTACATAGATAGATATTTTTTATTATACATAGAAAACATCCAGACCAACGGAACAAATTTCTGCAGATCATACACAAATTTGTTCCGAGGCGGGAATCGAACCCGCAACCTCCTTCGTCGCAGGCGGACCTTCGCCCGCTGCGCCACGGAGGTCGTCTTAGGTCGGATCGAGTCGGATAAAAAGTGTAAGTAGTCTACGTTTCATTCCAGGCCTAAAACTACCTGTACTCTACCATACATCCAAACTTTCACATATATATTTAGTGGTAGCATAATATTTGTGGGATTACAAATAATAATTTAATATGCGTGTAGGTGACCGCCTTCACATGTTTCTCCTGCTTCCTCCTCGGGATCCCGATGTGCTTTAGTGGAGGCGTCTATCTCTTCACATTGCTGGACTGGAACACTGCATCGTGGGCCATCCTCTTCATCGGCATGGCTGAGGTAATTTGATCGTTAGCAAGAATAATTTAGATTTAGTTGTCCGCTTGCAAAAGCTTTTTGTTTTAGAATTATCTAAAATTAGGATTTGTGGATGTAAAATAAACGAAAGCTATTCTCAGTTTGAAAAATTAGACTGTCAGGTTTAAAATTAGGTTGACAGGTCTAAAACAACTCAACTTATTTAAAATAGTTGTAACTCTATTCATTGCATTGCATTTTAGCTATGATTAGAAACTTCTACCTTATTTTAGCAGGCATCTAATTTTGATTAAAATTTATTCTAGTGAAAAACGGGCAGATTCTTTTGAAAAAAGTGAAATATGGATATTTTGGTATTTTTAGGATCTATACAGAGAATACCATAATTTTGGGTCCACCTAACTTAGAAAATTTAGAAATCGTATTATTTAAGTTAGGAATCCTAAAACTACAGAATCGACATCATTGTTGTTTTTATCGATTCTAGTTCGTCAGATGAAGCCTAAAATGACAATGCATTATTAGCAGCCATATTTTACCTAGGTAAAGTTGCGTACACTGTGATACCAACTTATTATTTATTTGGCATTAATTATGACAGACAAACCCATTTTACAGCAGCACTATGAATTTATAATTATTATTTTACATTTACAGCTGTTTACCTGTTTTTGTGCCTCTATTCCTTGAGCCTTGACATAAGTCCCTTGATTATTTTCCTATCTTGTCTGTTTGATGGCTTTGAGTTATTATTTAAGCACCATATAATGTAACTTATATAATTCTAAATTGAGTACTCTATAATATGAATATAAGTATTAAGTAGATTGGTAAGATACTTAAAACTATATTCGAACCATTCTCGAGATCTTCAATATATTTTTTGCGAAGTTTAAAAATTAATTGTCAGCATCATGGAAGTAAGAAAGACATGAAATCGACAAATTGTGCAAATTTTATAAAATAAATATCATTACCAAAAAGGTAATTTGTATTACGATTTTGACCGACTTTGTTTCTTGAGATTGGCCGGACTAGTTATACTTAAATATGGTTCAGGAGCCTATCAACTCATTTATTTTCTTTACCGCTATTATTAATCAACTGCGCAAGAAGGAAGGTTATGGTTTTCTATTTACTTTTTAGAAACCTTCAAATTAGGAACCACTTTTCCCTATCACTTCGTTACACATCGATATTTACGACAAAATGGCTGAATGGTTAGTAATAAAATTGAGCAGAAAGATGGATTATATCCCGCAAAAGGAAATTTTTTGCTTAGCGTCAAAAATTATTTTGAAATAATTCAAGAGAACGAGGTATCGTCAATAGATATCAAACGATCATAATCATTTTATGGAGCTGGATGATATTGTGTAAAAAATCTGAGTATTTCGTAATTTAACGAACTCTGTGGCGCGGTGGCGGGCGAAGATTCGCGTGCGACGCAGGAGGTTGCGGGTTCGATTCCCGCCTCGGGACAAATGTGTGTAAGATCTACAGATTTGTTCAGGGTGTTCTGGATGTTTTCTATTTATAATAAAAAATATCTATCTATGTAGTGTATTGTATTAAGTATATCAGTTATCTAGTACCTACCCATAACACATAGCTTGGGGCTAGATAATGTTGTGTGAATTCTCCAACATTATTTATTTATTTTAATTGTTTTTATTTTTAAATTACAGGCAATATCAGTATCCTGGTGCTACGGCATCAACCGTGCTATAAAAGACCTTGAGGGCATGAAGATAAAGCTGAATGGAGTATTGCTCTGGTATTGGAAGATCGTGTGGACCATCGTTGTTCCTATCGGAAGCCTTGTAAGTAATGGTTTGATCAGGTCGATGCCCGGTTTGAAGCAAAGAGAAGAACGTGGCAAACCTATTTTAACGAACAAAAAACAAGGCAAAAATAATTGTTGTAATGCAATCAAACAACCCAAACAAACAGTAAGTTTCGAAATCAAAGACTGCAAGTTCGATTATTGAAAATTCCTTCGTTTAACATAATAATAAGATAATATTGGTGGTGGCGCTGATTTGGATCAGGTATGCGCCTCAACATGCATGTATTTTTCCATTTAGGTACTCCTCTTGAGACGCTGGTCTCCAATGGGATCAATTTCATCACATTTTCAAACATTGTTAAAATTTATAAATGCTTATGGGCTTAAGTATTTTATTTGCTATCAAAATGCGCCTTGATTTGGTCTAGAAATAACTTTTGATGTGTTTCTTTGTTAATTAATTACATATTAATCGCTCGGGAACAGTCTGCAATCTACATCAGTACTTAACTGTATTAATCATCTATTACTCATTAGTTATTAGTAGATTATTTGCTGATAAAACGTATTTAAAATTATTGTTGCTGACGTGTGTTCCAGCACGTAATCTATACGTCGTGATTAAGCTTTGTATACTGTATATTATATATATTTGTGTATTTGTATATAAATATCATTTAAAATATTGGTACATGAGTACCCAATTGACAACTAATTTTCACGTGAAAATCCCAAAAAAATTATGGAAGTCCTTTGAAATTTCAAAAATATTAATAATAATCTAAGAAAACACGTATCTATGTTTTTACAAAATAATTTAAAATCGAAATTTAATAATCGTAGAACAAACGACCCCTTTGATGTCCAGAATCAGCCTCTTTCGTCTTAGTACACCCATTCCGTGGCACCCTGTATAGATAAAGTATAGATAAATAATGCTGGAAAATTCACACAACATTACCTAGCTACAAGCTAAGCATGGGAAAACACTATTAAAAACAAAAAATACCTATGATTATCCAAGTTCAAAAACGTTAATAATAAAAATGTACCTATGCTCGGAGAAACAAACAATCTAATTATTTATTTTCTTGTTCTCAGGCAATCGTAATATTTATTTTCTCGGACTGGCGAGCTCCCGCTTATGACGACTACGTATTCCCACTTTTTGCTGACTTGCTGGGATGGGCTGTGGGCCTTTCAACACTCGTTCTCTTCCCAGTGGGCGTCGCTTGGGCTTTGTTCCAAGGATACGTAAGTATAAAAAATAACAAGAACAAAATTTAAAATTTTAAAAGCCCCGACATATTTTCATAAAACACGGCTAAGAACACTCGGGATAAAATTATCTATGACACAAAAAACTAAACGAAAATCGGTTCATCCGTTTGGGAGCTACGATACCACATACAGATTACACAGACACACATATCACTCCCTTTTTGCGTCAGGGGTTAAAAATAAAATAATTGTTTATTGCAATTACTTAAAAACTATACAAACAGGTTCTGGAGTCATCCTTTAAGCAAAATTTGCTTGTGCTGAGAAACCCCGCTCTTATCATTAATACATTCACAATATTTACCTAAGTATGGTGAAAAGATTAAGATAATAATAAAACAACAGAAATTATTTAGACAACGAATGATGGTTTAAGTATTTACAAGCATTTATGTCCCGATAAACCTTCCTATTATTTTAGAAGATTAATGTATTAGATGATTATTTGAATGACCTTTTTACACAAAACTGTTCATTCATTTATTAGAGTATAACCCTTGTGCACAAAGAAGTTATTTTAACAGTGCTACTTTGGTAACCAGTCATGTTCCAAAATAAAACACCTTGAAAATAATAGATAATTGCATTCAGCGTTCGCATTTTTGCTAAAAAAAAATAACTTTATTCCAGCGTGGTAAGGAGCTGTTCCAGGTGACACCATCATGGAAGCCTGCAGTGCGAGAAATCGGCACCAGATCAGATTCCGTCATGACAGTAGATACGGTTCACACAGGGCCGTTTGACAACGTAGGCTTCATTATGTGAAGACTGCAACATCTAGATGATTCTGTGAAAGTTCTGCCACATTTAAAGAAAAATATCTAGCTGTTTGAGGCACTGGTCACCCTGTTATATGATTTATTTTTAACCCTCTTATTTATAAACCTCTCATATAATTACTTAATAGCAAATAATTCGTTTTCTTCTATTGAAATAGGTAAGTAAGAGTGAGAAAAATTACGGCTTAGCAACTGCTCTAATACAGCCTGTGCCATGTATAACAGATTATAATGAATTTAGGGGTGTTAGTTTTTACTTTAACCTCTCATAGGTGACAGTTTAAACTTTTTGAACTAAGTTAGCACTAATAATATTTTTGTACCTATTGTATTTGCAACCGAAATAAAAGACCAGTTAGGACTAAGACTAGCTACCTGACTACCCACTATCATAATCCAGCGTGCATCTTGCGAAAGCAAAATAATTTTCAGGCAAGAGAAGCCTGAAAAATTCAATATTGCAGCAAAATTTTCACCTTCTCTTACAGTGGCAGTACTTTCAGGATATGTTAAGCCTTAATTTTAAATCTAGTCAATTCAATAAAGATGTAAGTGAAATAAACCAAATAACAAAGAAGTTTGTAGTTTTTTTGTAACATTCTCGGCAGCTAAGGCTTGACGCAAACGGACCACCGGCTACAGCGACCGGTGGTTGTCGCGCGCACTGCTACATTTGCAGCAGTTGCGGAAGCGTGCGACAGGGAGCGGAAGCGACCACACTACATTAACACGTGCGATGCGTAGGACGCCTAGCGGTTAACTGAGTGATGTGTCAGAAGCGAGAGTCAGCGTCTTGCGTGGCGCGCAGCGCCGTCAAGTCGCGGACACTGCTGTAGCGAGTTCGTAGAAAATGTATGAAAAGCTTGTAAACAGCTTGTCACTCGCCACCGGTGGCTGTGGCCGGTAGTCCGTTTGCGACTAGCCTAAATGTATAAAGGTGTAGCTGGCTAAATAAAGCATACCATGCACGGTTATTCTTGTATGATCAATTTAAATTGAAGCTTGATTCAGTGTTCATCCGACTATACCAGCTGTGCGATTACGTAGAAACCACCCACCCTATAATTGATATTTGAAAGCCATTTCAATGACCTTCGCCATACAATTGCAAATTAAGAAGGCGCGTGGTTTTTGCGTAATCGCACATCGCGGGGTACGCTCGCGTTTTCCATTCCATTCGAAACGGAATTCGTTGGTATATCCGATGATAAGGGTCCAACATGAAAATGAACTTGCGGACTTGGTTGAAACCATGGCTTGGCTATACCAGTAGGCTGAACATGGGGATTGCGTGGGACACGCGAAATACCAGAAAAGTGTGAGTTAACTTTATTTATATAGTTAGTCTAAATAAGAATGGATAAAGAGTCTCCAAAGGCATCAATACAGGTATTTTCTGAGATATACAACTGTCCTCATTACTGATTCTAATAAAAGGGGCGTTAAGACCAAGATTTGTTCTGGTGAAGGAGATCCTTCACCAGAACAAATCTTGGTCTTTTGAATTGTCTTTTGAATTGAATTTAGAATTGTAGATTCCTTCTGTTCAGAGGAAAATATTGAAAGAGCAGTCTCTAACAATGATCCTATCCATCCACGGTTGTCTGGTAGAGATCGCTCTTGAGCGATAAGACCGCCACTTGTCACTTAGATTTTTAAGCTGTTATTGTTTCTGTCGATAAGTGTGCAATAAAGAATTTTCTATTCTATTCTATTCTCTTTCAAGATTACTTGATCGTTTATTCTTTGGTTCGTTTTAATTTTACCAACCACTGGTAAATCTTAGCAAGTAGAAAATTTTAAAACGTTGACTGTCCCCAAAAAGATCGCCCCATTTTTTTTAAATCGTGCCGACAACTTGTATTAGTAAATTTTATGATTTATCACTTTCTCATTATGTAAGATAGTCTATGTCATAATAAACTAGTAATAATATAATTATCTTGCATATGTACTTCAAAATAATGAATGTTATGGGATCATACATAACAAACACGTCAATCAGTAGGCATTGTATCGACATATTTTAGCACAGTAGCCCATCCTTATCTGCTGCACTTGTCAATAAGGTTTCCCTGTTAGTAGCTGTGTGGTGCTGGCTTCAAATTTGCACCACTCCAACTCTTCCCGCGGGTATCGTAAGAGGCGACTAAGGAATTTCCACCGGGGGGCGGGCAGTAGCGCCCCCTGCAGAACAATTCTACCACCAAACTGCGATCCCCAACCCGCATGCCCAGCGGGGAGTAATGCCCAGAATCCCCAGATTATGGGCATTACTTCCCATGAGATAAGCTCCCAAGTTACTAAGGCGGTGATGTTTGCAACTCAGGAGCGTCCTTCCCCGTCCCGTCCCTTGCCCCCGCACGATTGCTCTGTCAAAACCACGTCAAAATGCCTTCGTCGAACGACTGTATGCATATAGATACATAAGCTGTGGCAGTACCAAGGAGTATAAAGACTGATTTCGTTAGTCCAAGATCTAAGCAAAGACATTTTTAGACTTTGCTCCTAGCCTTCTTGGGGGTAGGCAGGCATGGGGTAGGTATAAAGTATCAGTTGTCAAGTATACCTAACGTCATCTACGACTACGCATCAAAAGATTGTTTACGAAATTCTTCGAATGGTTTTTAAGGTTTCTTATTTAGTGTGTTTGCCATGGGAATGCTTAGATTGGCTCAACAGATATAGTTGGGCGGATCTACAGCACTGATATTATGAACAATGAAAATACAAGCGGACAAAATACACATGAGACGAACAGGGTAAGTTATTGACGTCGGTTACAACCTCTGCCGGCTAAACTAACCTTGCCCTGATCGTTGCTTACTCAAGATCAAAGATAGCCTCAGTGGCGCATCGGGAAAGTTTCGCTTGTGACGCGGAGGTTGCAGGTTCGTTACCCTTACGCAGAATAACAGTAACTGTTTGTAGGGATGATCTGTAGGTCTGGGTGTATAATTATCTGTCATCTGCCATAAACTTATACATACCACAAGCTCTGCCAGACTTTGCTCTGTGTGAATGTCTTGTAAGTATTAGTTATTACTACTCAGTGCCGAGCTTCGCAGACGTAATATTGTTTATGTACTTACTAACTCCTGCCTGCGGCTACGCACGCGTTTTCCCGGGATAAAATGTCGCTTATTGCTATTGCAGAATTCTGAAATTCTGGAACTAGGTAGGTACATCTATGCAAAATTTCAAGTCAATACGTTCAGTAGTTTTAGCTTAAAGAGGTTACAAACAAGCATCAAACAAGTGATACGGAGTCTTCATGTCACATTTAGGGTGTGTTTCCGCGTTTCCTGACGCGGAGCTGGGCGGAGTGGAGAGGAGCTGACCAAGAATCAGCCAATCACAGTACTCAAAATCTCCATTCCGCATCAGTGGAAACAGTGTAAGTGGAGCGGAGCGGAGCTGAGCGGGCTTTCAAATAAAATAAATAAATAATGCTGGACAATTCACACAGCATTATCTAGCCCCAAGCTAAGCAGAGCTTGTGTTATGGGTACTAGATAACTGATATGATGATGAATACACTACATAGACAGATATTTTTTTTATTATACATAGAAACACCCAGACCAACGGAAAAAATTTCTGCAGATCGTACACAAATTTGTTCCGAGGCGGGAATCGAACCTGCAACCTCCTGCGTCGCAGGCGGACCTTCGCTCGCAGCGCCAGGGAGGTCGTCAAATAGTAAAAAAATATATGAACACGCGGCCCCGAGCTGGACAGAACGGAGTCGAGCAGATTGTGGTGCGCTCGATACCACAGCCTCCACTCTCTTCAATGGAAACACTTGCCACTTTTCACTGCTCTTCTCCGCTCCACTCCGCCCAGCTCCGCGAAAAGCACCCTTATACAAAAGTTAAGGCAGCATTTCTGCTTGTTGGCAGAAAAGGGTATGGTAATAATAATTTTGCAAACGAAGCCTTTCGCATCCTTAGCTTAGCTAGTTCATATTATCAATATTCGTTATTATTCATGTTATTCATACACATTTGCTCCCCTTGGAGTCGAAACCCTAGGTCTTTAGGGTATCGAGGCTCAATATCTGAGCATCTGGTCGAAGAGACGCGTGACCCGAGAGCTGGTGAGCATCTGGCGCAGCGCATCAGCATTGCCATACAGCGGGGCAATGCTGATATTGATATGGATCAGTTGAGCTACCTGTAGATTGCTTGCAACAGTCTGCAGTTAGCTCTATTGTTTCAATTGACAATACTAGTTCTAATTTGTTTTAATTATTTGATTGTAATTTTCTTTGGTAATGAAGGTTCTTAACTTATAATAATAATATGAACTTAGAGCTGAAAACCTGCAAGTAACCGGTCTTTATCTCATCTGTTCTTCTCTACTTTATATTATTTAACAAAGTTTTCCGCGCCTTCACGCATCGAATTTTAATTCAGTTTTCACCGTGAAATATTTTTCACGGATTTCAACTAAGACTAGGCAACTAAGATTTCGACTAAGAGCTAAGAGTTACCTCAGACCTGAAAACTAATTTCAAATTCCTAGTAGGTCCTATACTATCCACACCGAATCTCACAACCGAGGTTTTTTTGATTGCAGTGCAAACGATTTCGAGAAAAGTGTCGTCAAAATCCCTTACATCATTAAAATAATGACAATTTAAAAGTTGAACAAGTTTGACTCAGGTGCAGTGTCGTGTGTTCATAGAAATCAGGATGAAGTTTTGAGTAACTCAGTCTGATGGCAATGTCTGGGAAGATTTTTGAACATGTAAAAGTTGAGTAAAATTTTAAGCAAAATATTTCAGGGGTTTTGTGACGCTGGCTGGGTCCGGAATTCGCTTTGACGACCATTTACTATTTTAGCTAAATATATGGTTACATTTAAGTAAAATAGTAAATGGTCTCATCGAATTTAAGCAATACTACACCAATACTGTGATAATTGACCAAAATGTTAAGTTAGTAATGGGTCGGGCCTACAAGCAACATTATTTATACACAGCTTTAGGCTTTAGCACGTGCTGCAACGTATAAATTTTGATTCAACTTGAGTAAAAGTTCGGAAGTCACATTTCTGTCCTTTTGATTGCCAGTAATTTAGACTCGCCGCTAGCCGTAAGATTTGGCATAAGAAAAACTATTGTTATTATTATTTCAAAAAATCCGTTTTTTCCGCGACCAAACTCAAAAACACAAAGTATGTTGTTAAGAAGTCGTGAGGCAAACTCCAGCATAACATTATTTCGAATTGTAATCGATCGAATGCCGTTTGACTCCATTCGTCTCGTCTAAGAATTTGCATTAAAAAAGGGACGATTATTCCCCTGTTCGAAAGGATAGCTGGGAGCAGACCGCGCAAACTTTCCCTAATTACCTTATTGTTACAAAACTGAGACACCTCAAAGTGATCCAAAAGTCTAAATCTGTCTCCCTGAATACATTATTAGATTACCGCTGTGAAGGAAAAATATATCTGATAATGTAGGCAATTGACCCTTATTTGGCCCTTTTGTGAGAGTCAATGTTTTAAGATCTTTTGATAGTTAGAAGACGATTTAAAAGGTTTACATGGTAATTGACAATATCTCACTCTATGTTACTACTTTACTTTAACTTTTCAAGACCTTCTTCAGCCCGCAATATTCAGCACATTTATTAAGTCCCATTGAAATAGTCGTTTGGCATAATCATGCAGTGAAAGCAAAAACAGTTAGTCAATTTGTTTCGAGTAAGGATAAGTCAAAAATGTGTTATAAGGTTCGAGGTCGCCATATAAGGTTCGGTGGTCACTCTTCGAAATTCCGGTTTATTGTGTTGAATTAATTGAAGAACACGTCATTACGTGACACATCAGTCACACATCTCAGTGTTTTTTAAGTTTGAGTTTAAAGTGGCTGTTCGCCTCCACATTCTTCACCTCTTTGGACTTTTATAAATTTTTACTCTTGACTATGGCTTGAAGTGATTATGTACAGCGTTCATAAAATTTTCAATTTTAATTTTTTCAATTTATTTATTCAAACAACTTTACAGGACAAACCACTTAAGTCTACATTATATCTAACTCAATTTAACTTAAAACTAAAATTAAAATCTATACTTATACAATATATAAGGGTAATAATGATTTACCTTAGAAGAAAGGGCAAAAGAAACAAGATATTATAGAAGTACATTATTTTGGGATATCAATACAATTTCATGTTTTAACTGCCCGAATAAAAGTTAAGGTAGAGGATTTTTTATGCTATGGACCGACTGTGGTTAACCCTACCTGCCGAACTAGTTAGCACTGTATCTCGACAGATAGTGCATATAAAATGTTTTAACTATAGTAGTTTTTTAGTGTAAGTTGTTTGTGGAATGTGAATTCGTTTTTGTTTACAGTCAGAAAAACGGGCCGAAGAATCTTCTGACAACATTATTGTGGACAAACCATCAGTGCACGGCTATACGCCATCACGAGCTACATGGGGTAGCCCACTGGAGTTCATCCTAGCTTGCCTGGCGTATGCTGTCGGGTTGGGGAATGTATGGAGGTTCCCCTACCTTTGTTATAGGAATGGAGGAGGTAAGGCAGCTTTCTCTTGACCAGTCAGACGCTGCGCCACAATGAAGAAGTTGAACTCAACTTGAACATGTTGACCCTGCGTCTGTCTTGACACTCTTCTTAGTTCAGTACCCTTGGTTCCGGTGGATACAATCAGGTTAAGAACAAAGTAATCGAGAAACATTAAAGTCTTAGAAGAAAAAAGCTTAGAATGACAGTAGACACAAACGAGGTGTAGCCAAAAAATGCGACAAAAATGTCTCATTTCCCTATTCTTATACGTGTGCTCTTGTGAGTGAAAGCACTGAAGTTAGGTACATATATGCTTGTCAGCTCACACATAGATTCGTTTTTGCCTTTAAATCAAGAGACTTGATGAGTGACACTATCCCTCTTGCTATGATAGAAGCGTGTTCTACCTCTATGATTGACGTGTTTGCGTTAGACTTAGACTCGGTTTATGTACTTATACCATACCTACATTGAAAATTGAAACACACAAATTGGTTGTTACGTCCATTGGTAGGTAAAAATAAAGTATAAACAGTAGAAAATTGTACTCTCACAACAATTTAAGATGTACCTACAGACAAGTGAAATGTTTTCCCGTTTTTTTTTTAATTTTTTTAACGCAACAATTGAAACATTTCTATGAATATTTAATTGGGTTTTATTTTTGATAATGATTGGTGACGACTTGTGTCAGAGGCGACTACGACGTTCCATTAACGCTGTTGTTAGTGCTATATCTACAAAGCGCTAAATGTATAGGAAGGACTCGAAAACGAACAAAGTATTCGTAAAATAATGCGGACAGCCCATACCAAGCATTCAGACTCAGTCAGAGTCGCAAGGTTGTTGCCAAATTCCTACATGCCCTCGACGTTCATTCGAGGCTCTGCCAAGGTTTTGACTGTAGGTTCGACCTTAATCCATTATGTATCGCATTAAATTTTCCCATTACAGGGTAGCAGTAACTAATTATACCTATGATATGTATTTGAAAAGACGGTCGTGGCGTGATTATCGACCCCTCTGCTTCAGCCCGTGGGTGTCGTAAAAGCCGACTTAGGGAACCTACCACAGGATGGCAAGCAGCTTCCTTCCATCACCAATTCGTCAGCCAAGCGTGGTGATTATGTTAAAAACCCCCTCGTTGGGGGAGGCATGTTTACCAGTAGACGTATCTGTGCCGGTGAAGATTTGACAAGTTCCTTCGTTAATAGAAAAAAAAAAATACTATTACATTATTGTCCTATATTTTATAATTACCAACAATCACAGATAATTTCAGAATAACTCTTACCTTCGTTTCAAACCTATATAATATTCTTCGATCTTTCGTGGCGTCGTTCGGGACAGAAAGACAAGGTATCATTACCTCGTTGTCATAAATATAATGTACTTATTTTATTTTTTTGTTCTAGGTGCATTCCTCATTCCATTCTTCATTATGATGGTATTCATCGGCTTGCCTCTATTCTTTCTCGAGCTCTATATCGGCCAGTACACCGCTTTAGGTAATTCAAATCAAGTAATTTATAACCAAAAATTCACAAGGAACACTTGGTCAAATCAATTCTAGAAAATATAATAAAAATTATAATCTTAAAATCAGCTGGTAAGGAAAAATCTTACTTACTAATACGTCAACCAGCACATCACAACGTGCTCGTCTACTCGCCGTTTCTGAGTGGGAATCAGGAATTTGATTACATTTTCTACCTTCCATAAACTAGGTAACATTTGAGATAATAAGACATTTCGGGTGGCCACTTTTTTGCGTTTAGGTTCTCCGTGTCTTGTTGCACACCGTTGCCAGTGTGGTAGAGCTGTTGATAAATTTGGTCGCTTAGCACTGGCATGTGTGCAGGACGTGTGTCCCGTCATAGTTCAGTTAATGATATCATCCATGGGGCTTTTACCAGGGTCAGTGCGGCAGCTACCCTCAAACTTAATTAACTCTCTTAATTTAATTTAATTTAATTTAATTTATTTTAATTTAAATTTAACTACGTGGCCTTATGCGAGATGATGGTAAAAGACCTGACAGTATGACTCTGATTCCCTGGAGGATGGGTCGGCCTTTAGTTTGGGATGCCACGTGTCTAAATACCCAAGCACCTTCACATCTTGCAGGGACATCGGTAAGGGTCGGCTCCGCAGCAACATCAGCAGAGTCCCTCAAACGGCAAAAATAGGCTAGTCTTGACTGAGGCTACCTATTAGGCTTGCCATTCAACGGAACAATGCTGCCAGCGTTCTGGGTACTCTGCCTTCTGGTGACGGCTTAGATATTTACGACATTGATATACCTAAGTGTAAAAACTAATTTGTAATTTGTAGTTTAATTGATTTTTTTGAACATTATTGTGCTGGTTAAATGATATTTTTTATTTTTAGCTGAAAAAAGGCAAATCGCAATAATAAATGTATATAATCAAATATGTAGGTACAATTTAAAATGAGTAGGTACCTACATACACCTGAAAAGAGGCTTGGTCTTAAAAACTAAGCCTAATTAATCTTATCAGTCCAGGACTTTTTGTCATCTATATTATATAAAAGAAAGTCGTGTTAGTTACACCATTTATAACTCAAGAACGGCTGAACCGATTTGGCTGAAAATTGGTGGGGAGGCAGCTTAGAACCAGGAGACGGACATAGGCTATGTTTTATCCCGGAATTACCACGGGAACGGGAACTACGCAGGCGAAGCCGCGGGCAGCAGCTAGTTACAAATATTAAATTAATACAATAATAAACTTTTTAGGGTTTCGTTCACGGATGAAACCCTTGTGGTCTCGCCCGCCCGTCTTTTCTTGAATATCTGAGCACTACCGAAGCTATTAATTTGAAATTTAAAATAACAATAAAAATCTTGCGCCTGCACAGAACAAATAAATAAAAAAAAGGAATATTAAATTGAAAATTTTCACTTTAAATTGTGATGTCGAAATTTTAACAGAGACCTACAAGGTCAAGTGGGTATCAAATGAAAATCCATCAGTTTGTACATTTCTGAACAGTTAAATTACAATCTTTTAAAATTTTTCGAAAATTTTTAAAATTGACCGCCCCTATAATTTTCTACATTGAATAGGATATCAAAGGCAAGGTATTAATTTTTTCATTTCAAAATATTTTCTATAAATTTTATCTATGTTTCACACTTTTTGAAATACGTTGAAAACAGTAGAAAAATTTACCAGTATTCCTTATTCTCCGAAGTCCAGTTACTTCGGAGATTAGGGAATACTGGTAATTTTTTTCATAATGTATTTGTATACATAATTGCCAAAAGTTTGTAACCCTCGACGCGTGGGTCAATTGACGGATCTTGTTTTGAAAGGTTTTTATTAATACTATTAATGCTTTTCCTGGTAGGTTAACAATATGACTAGCATTTTATTGTAGATTAAACAGGTTTACCAACAAAACAATTTTTAGACTTATTAGTAAATATTTTGTCTTTGACTCGTGTTATAGCTAAGATGTCTCTTCTCGTCTTTCAAAATGATGTTCATTCTTTTATTATTTCTCTAGGTCCCCTCTCATCGTTCGCGTCGATCGCGCCCTTCTTCACTGGCCTCGGATACTGCACCCTTGTGGTCATCACCATCATCTCTATCTACTACATGGTTGTCGTCGCTTGGACTTTATTTTACACTATTATCTCTCTGACCGGAGATCTGCATTGGGGTTCGTGCCATAGCGAGTATAATACCGACTGTAAGTTACTATTTTTTGACTTCTTGATTTGAAGCAAGCATGGGCTACCTGATGTTTAGTTGTGTTAGCATCGCATATAAAAATACAATCTATCATGAACTTATTTTCAAGATATAAAACCATGAAGCTAATTTGAATACGACTAGCGACTTTCGACCGAAAACCTGATACCTACTGGCGGATAAAAACTAATTTTTAATAAAAAGTAATTTATCATTTTTACAGTTTCAATAATTGTAAATACTAGTTATAATTTATTGCTATGATTTGATTGTAATTTTTTTTTTGTAATTAAAGAGTAATACATTATTACATATATATCAAAATACCTATTGCAAATAATGATATGACACTGTCGAAGCATTACAACTGTGTGATTCTTGACTAACTTTGATTATTATGTTAGTATAGAGTAAGTAAACTAGAGAAGTTTCCGTCACCAGATTGACCGCATGACCAAGTCCATTGTGTATATATTTACAAACCATGTAACCTGCAGCTACCAAAAAGTTTTTTACTGCTACCTAAAAAGCCATGAAATCCTTCAGTTTGTTACAGCGGTGAATACGACAATCATTGCCGTGAGAACAACACTGGGGAAGCCTCAGATTTGACGTATTTCCTTCGCACCTGCGTCAGTATTGGTGATATCTGCAAAGTGTCTGGTTTCCAGCCCAATAATGGAGTAACCTGTTTGAATGGCACTGAGGTGGTCCCCTGGTACTGCAATATCACCAGGACGCTTGCATCGGAGGAGTATTTCAGGTAAGTGGTACACAGTAAATATTGTAGACGAAGGGGTGACCATCTTGTTTTGCCTTCGATTAGAACTAAATAATATGATAACAAGAACAAAAAAAATTAAAAACTTACAGATTTTCATGAAACATGGCTAGAAACACTCGGGATAAAATTATCAAAGACACAAAAAAAAAATATCGGTTCATCCATCATTGGGAGCTACGATACCACAGACACACAGACAGACACGTTAAACTTATAACACCCCTCTCTTTTTGCGTCGGGGCTTAAAAAAATCATCATCGGCAACATTAGCTGCGTTGCCAGATATGATTTAACATTTACACACCCGTACTTTCAAATCAATCAAAATAAAAATTTCTTTATAAATACAACAAATGTACACTTAGAAAAGGTCAAATTATAAAACTAAACACTGACACGGAAATAAAGTAAAATCGGTTCAGGCATAAAAAAGTTATGGCTTACTAAAAACTGGAATAAGTACGTAAATACATCCTGAAAGTATTGTATAATAGTACACTTTTTTGACCCGTCGTCGTGTAATAAACTTTAATATAGTAATAAAACTTAATAGAACTATCCGTCCCAAAATCACCCCCTTTCATCCTATTGCAAATTTGCAACGATTATACGGTACCGTAGAATTGACTTGATTTTTGTCCCCAGTGAGAGAGTGTTGGTCATTAATGGCGCAACGTGGGAACACTTTGGCACGATCCAATGGCATCTGGTCGGGTGCCTTTTTGCTTCTTGGTTCATGGCTTTTTTATGCGTGATAAGGGTATGTTCTCCATCACTCATTACACTAAATAGATACCGTTACCTTTTCAAACGAAAATAAAATATATCTTGATTTGCTTGACAATTTTCATTTTGAAATAATTTGTTCTTATTATTCTGCAGCGATGTTTTTTCATTCAACTATTTCTTTATTTCTAATCCAATTTGATAACATCCTTCTTACATAAAAAATAATTGCCAAGTCACTTACGCTCCAACTTCAATTAAGTTGTGTGTGTGCCTTAAGCTGGACGGTAAGTGACTTGGCAATACATTTCAAAAGTCCACCTCTTTCATGCCGTAATTGTGAAATCATCCTTTTCCGCCCCAGGGTGTCCAATCAGCCGGTAAAGTGGTATACTTTACTGCAGTCTTACCCTACGTGTTGTTGACTGCACTCCTCGTTAGAGGAGTCACTCTTGAGGGTGCTGGTGAAGGAATCCTGTTCTACCTGACACCGGATTGGCGGAAACTGCTATCTGCAGGTGTTTGGGGTGACGCTGCTTCTCAGGTAGATTCAAAGAGTTTTATTGTAGCTGTTGCAGCTATTAATTTGCTAATGAGGCGTTTCATATTTCCATAAAGAAAACTACTAACATTATAATGTTAGTAGTTTTCTTTGATCTTAAAACGTGCTAAAAGGGTAAATTTTTACATTAACGATCCCGTTACTATTAACTTTTAGATAAGATCAGTTTTAGGTAGAATAGTATATCTGCCAATAAAAACTCATATGCTATTACTCCAGTTATACCGTGATCATTATGCGTGCAACTGTGACGAAATATTGGGAAACTCAAAATAACCCAAATCATGGTAAAGTTAATAGTGATAATAACCATGATATATGTGGATGGAACAAAAAACGTCGTTTTATTTACCTACGTCTCTGCTTAGTGCAAATTAAAAGATTTTTTCAGTCAAAAATTTTAATAAGAATTTAATGATCAACTTCATTGAGCGCTATTTTATGCGTGCTTTTGTAAAACCACTTTGACGATTACCATTTACAGTGAGGGAACTATATCTTCAATTTCACCATCGGCTTCGACACTGGCGCTGACCCAAGAATTTTGTTTCATCAGATCTTCTACTCCTTCGGCGTGGGATGTGGCTCCCTCGTTACCCTTGCTTCGTACAACGACTTTCAAAACAACTGCCATTTTGACGCCTTGTTCGTCAGCCTTACTAATTTCGGCACGTCAATCTACGCTGGTTTCGCTGTCTTCGCTGTCCTTGGATTTCAAGCACAGCAGATGGGTGTTGGTGTTGATGGTAAGTCTGGTATTCGCAAATCAGAAGAACTGGTTACTATAGAGTAAAATTCGTAAATCTCCTATATTATTCATTGCTACAAAAGTAGCACTAGCGTTGTCTCGGTCCTCTTCGGTCAAGGTATAGTTTTCCATCTTTGTTGTTCATTAGGTAGGTTTATATTGCAAAGGATTAGAAATAGCATGTCTTTGCTTTAGTTATATTATAACACAATACAGCCATTTGTTAAGTTAGCGCTGGGAGAATATACCATATCTACAGAATTTTACTTAAAAGTTTAATGTAATTTATGTTGTATCTGTCGTTCATGGTTCAATAAATAAATAAATATATCTAAGGTTGTAACCCCATTTAAAACTATTTGCAGACGTTGCCGCACAGCAGCAAGGGCTAGCCTTTGTCGCGTACCCAGAAGCCCTCCTACAAATGCCAATTCCGCAACTCTGGTCGGTCCTGTTCTTCCTGATGTTGTTTGTCCTCGGGATCGGAAGTCAGTTCGCAGGAATCGAGGCAATCAACACGGCGATTGTCGATCGTTGGCCTTATTTAAGGAGAGAGTACTGGAAGGTAAGTACTCTGTGAATGGAACAGATATCAGGGAAAGTGAAAATGGTGGGCTGTTTCAATCAGCAACCACATGTGTTGTCACAAAAACGATCAAATAAAGCTCGTCTTATTTATTTTTAACCCCCGACGCAAAAAGAGAGGGGTGTTATAAGTTTAACGTGTCTGTCTGTGTACTTGTGTATCCCAAACGGATGAACCGATTTTCGTTTAGTATTTTTTTTGTGTCATAGATAATTTTATTCCGAGATTTCTTAGCCATGTTTCATGAAAATCTGTCGGAAGGTTTTTAAAATATTTAATTTTGTTCTTGTTTATTCAAACTTGAATTGCAGAATTCTTAATAGATATAATATCATTAATTTCTATCATAGAATTTTTTTGGATGAACAATCAGAATAAGAATTCTTGGCAATGCTTAGACGAAGATATCCTGGCCAGCAATTATTTTCAACACAATCGGAATGAAATAAACTTGGCATAAAATTACTAGAATCACATGAACTCAAAACTTTTCCTCAAACCAGAGTAAATCGCGATACAACGATACGCAGCCAATTCTGCCTCAGGGCCTTACTGATCGCCCATAAAAACTACGATGACAGAGGCAAAAGTACACGACTGTTACGAAGCTTCTTTCCAATAATGGCTTGATTCCAATCAAGTGAAATAGGCTTAAAATTTTAAGCCTTCCCCGTTAATGTATGCGTATTTATGAAAAGGCTGCGTTTTTACAATTATTACCCATACCTATTCACTGAAGCCAATTTCCCTGGCAATTCAGGACATAATATACTATTTTTACTTAGAGTTTTAGGTAGATACTTCCTATACAAAAATAGTAAAAGCTGTTTAATAATTTATTAAACAAAGGACCACAACAATAATTTGTGTTTACAGCTTAAAATCAGGGTAGTGTTCCACAAAGGGATAACAATCAGAACAAATTGCAGGCCGCTTCCAAATTTGCCCGCGGCTCTTTTCAAAAGCTATCAAAACTCAAACCAGGAAGTGACAAAACAAGTCTTAAGTTACTGTGAAAAAGTTACGCAGCCCTTTCTGTAGTTTATTCGGCAGTTAAGTAAAGCATTGTACACATACATGATGTAGGTTTTTTTCCAATTTGTAGGTTTAAAGAAAGGGTAGATACCAAATAGATGAGTCGATGGATGGAGCCAGCTCGAGTCAGGACCGCTATTCATGGCGTCATTTAGGAGAGGCCTATGTTCGGACGCTGTATTTTCAAATACTAATTTGCGCCTCTAATAACAATTCGAAAAGCCTGTTCAGACCTATGCAGTAATTCACTGCCTGGGTGCTTTGGGATGGCAACAAAATCCGACTAGGTACCTATCTATGCGGTAATTCTATTTTTGCTAAAATACTTGGCGGAATACCGCGGAACGCGCAAAACACCGAGCAAAATCCAAGCGCAACTTCTAACGATGCTATAGCGAATAGCGAGAATGTTTGAACAGGCCTCTAAAAACCTCAGCCATAGTATGTTCGAAGATCATTCTAAATATTTTTTATCTTGAAAAGTATCGTCAATAGTATAAAAATTATAGTTTATAATGGTAAATATTGATTTACCAACACACATTGGTGTTTTAGGTATATTTTCACGATAAAACGCGTGTGAAAGACGCGCGCGTTATTCCCATAACAAAACCGGGTAGTATTAATAGTTCATCGCTGGGTCTCAGGCCCATAGCATTAATCTCATGCGTTTGCAAAATTTTTCATACTATTTTAACTCGTAGACTGGAGTGGTACATTGAGAAAAATAACCTACTCTAACGAAACGATCAGATTTAGAAGGTCGAGGTCATGTTTGTAAAATTTATCTAAGATTGTTTCACGCATACAAATAGGTCTAAATTGATGGAACTCCAACAATAGGTTGCTTTTTTGACATAGAAGGAGCATATAATTACGTAAATGAAACTAGTCTGTTATCAGTAATGGATAGTATAGGAGTGGATAAAACCATCTGTATATATTTATGGGATTTTTTATGCGAGAGAAATCTTTCAATTGAACTAGATAATAGTACTTTAACAAGCAGTACTACAGGGGTAGGTTTAGCCCAAGGGGACCCGTTATCTCCGACCTTATTTAACATTTCAAAAGTTAAAATTTGTCATTCTATTAAGAGGGCGTTTATTTCGCAATACGCTGACGATTTTGTTATTTACAGCTCGAACAAAATTCTAAGCCAGGCAGTCAGTGATGTTCAAAGCTCTATAGATATATTTTGTAACTTGATAAAAGAATTAGGTCTTAATGTTTCTTATCGGAAATCTAAAATTATTGTATTTAGCAAGGGTAGGCGTAATGCTCATTTAAATATAAGAGTAAACGAGAATATTCTGCAGCAGGTAAATAGTGTTAAGTATTTAGAATGATTTAAAAAAATGATAAAAAAAACGCATGTGTTTGCGCGGGCAGAAGCAAGTAGTAAATAAAACAACAAAAAATACTATTTCATTAAAAATACTATTGTATTCTGATTCCAAAATTAAATTATTTAGGCGCCTGAGTAAAGTCTGTAAAATAATACAAAATGTTGAGCAACAAGAACAAAATCGATTGTCATAAATAATCGAATCGGTGAAGCATTAGGTAGGTCAACGGCAGAGTTGCCATAGGCAATCAAAGCTTTTCATCCCCAGAAACCTTTTATAGAAACCTTTATTTAGAGTTAGCTAACATTTCACGAAATTGTAGGTAGCACTTTTGTTTTATTCATGACTATTTGATAGTCAGACAAACTACAAAAAAGAGAATAATGTCATGGAATATATATAATAATAGTAAATAAATATGCTTCAGGTGACCGCCTTCACATGTTTCTCCTGCTTCCTCCTCGGGATCCCGATGTGCTTTAGTGGAGGCGTTTATCTCTTTACATTGCTGGACTGGAATACTGCATCGTGGGCCATTCTCTTCATCGGCATGGCTGAGGTAATTTGATCTTTGGCGTGAGCACCTAGGAGTTCGTTGTTCGCTTGCAAAAGCTTTTCATTTTTAATTTTTCATTCAAGTTTATCAGGACTAGTAGATTGGTAAGATAAAACAGTTGGTAAACTTTACTAAAAGTATTTTCAAGAACAATTTTTAAAAACAACCCACAACACAAAAAAATACAAATAATCTCTTTTGCGTCGAGTTTGAAGATTGAATGTCAGCAAATAAATCGACTCAAATCGATAATTAGCTAGTGCAAATTATATAAAATTTAAATTAACATAAAAAAAGTAATTTTTAGGTAAGGTATTGGGTCATTGACACACATTGTATCTTGAGATTGGATGGTCTGTTCAGGAGCCTATAAACTCATTACAAAATTTCAAGTAACATAATGTGAAGAGGAAAATAAACAAATTATTAAACACTCATTTATTCTTATATCTCGCTATAAAATACATTTTTTACCGTGGAAAATAAAATATTATAAAACTGTTCTACAGCAAAAAATATATCAAAACGTTGAATCACCGGCCATATCATAAATTATTATACCTACACTCATTTATTCTTCAATCTCGTTTTTAAAATACATTTTTTAATCTGTAAAATAAAATATTATAAAACTATTGTACAGTAACAAATATATCAAGACGGTGAATCACCGGCCGCGAAGCTAGGCTCAATTAGGCTCAAATTATTATTATTGATAAGTTATTCAAAATAGTTTTACTTACGACGGACGGAAGCATTGATGGGTATTGAATACTGTACTTACTGGCTTAGAGTGCTTTTCTACTATAGCGTGGTAGCTAACCGGTGGACTCTCTCATGTGCCCCTCTTTTGACTAAAAGGCTGAATGGATTTTAATGAAATATTATGCATTATAGTTACAATTTTTATTTATATTTTTACAGGCAATATCAGTATCCTGGTGCTACGGCATCAACCGTGCTATAAAGGACCTTGAAGACATGAAAATGAAGCTGACTGGAGTATTGCTCTGGTATTGGAAGATCGTGTGGACCGTCGTTGTTCCTATCGGAAGCCTTGTAAGTATACGAGTACAAAAGTTTCCGGTTTTCAATAATAACTTAAATATATTATGTGCATCTAATAATAATAAATGTGTCTAACTTTAAAACAAAAACGAAATTACTTATTTTAACCAAAAAAGTTAAGGCAAATCTCGGGAAGAAAAAATCATCAATCCATCAAACCCTTGGTGACCCAAGGGTTTGATGGATTGATGGTTTTTTTGACATATTTTCAAGCACAGTAAAAATTAAATTCATTTCATCATCATCATCAGCCTATATTAGTCAATTGCTGGTCCTACGCCTCCCTAATGAGCGCCATAGCGCCCTGTCTTCAGCTTGCCGCATCCAGCATCTGCCTCCAGTCTTTCGCAGATCGTCATCCCACCTGGCTGGAGGGCGTGCTACAATACGTTTGCCGAGTCGCGGTCTCCACTCAAAAACACGTTTTCCCCAGCGGTTGTCGGTTCTTCGCGGGATATGGCCGGCCCACTGCCACTTCAGCTTGCTTATTCTTTGAGCTAATGTCGATAACTTTTGTTCTCTGTCGGATGTATTCGTTTGAATTGGTGGAATAGCCCTACCATGAGTATCCACGTCTCAGATCGGTAGGTCATGACGGGGAGGACGCAGTGATTGAAAACTTTAATTTTCAAGCAGTGTGGTATCTTGACTGACGTCTGGCAGTTCGTCGGTATAGTGGCGTGTCAGGGTGGCTCTGGAATCATGGTCGTCTCGGAAACGGGGGAGTGGGGATAAATTCATTTACAACGACAAAATATATTTATTTACTGTAATTTGAGTTTTGAGCTTGCTTTTTTGGAAAACTCAAAACTCAAACCATGGTTAATATTTCGCTGTAAATGACTTTATTGTAAACATTCTTTTGGTCGAATTTAGACGATTTTGGTCTAAAAAGTACTTTTCATGCGTTTATGTGTAAATTAATTAGAAATTAATCACTCGACAATAGTGTGCAATCTACATCAGTAGGTACTTAACTGTATCAATCTTTTATTCCTGATTAGTGCTTAGTAGATAATTTACTGATAAAACGTAGGTACTTATTATTGTTGCTGACGTGTAGTCTAACATCGCCACTATATGACGTAATCTATGCGTCGTAATTTAGATTTGTAATAACATAAATATCAGTTACAATATCTGTTACATGAGTACCTACTTAACTTGTTTAAATAACAAATACAATGGAATCAATTTCCGTTATTTGGTAGCCATAGATATCACGTGAAGTTCAGAATAAAAATAAATTATTTACACCTTTTTGGGTTGTCGGGCTAGAAAGGCATTGGGCTAAGGTGATTGTATTGGGCTGATGAGATTTCCCGATTTTCCACTGACCCTAAAGCGAAAGCTGAAAATGGACACATGCGTTCTCCTCGTCTCAACTTATGGTGCAAAAACTTGGTCATTGACACAACTTCAGAAATCCAATGAAGGTATGCCAGCGAGCGATGGAGCGCAGCATTTTGGTGTTCGACTAACGGACAGAGTACGCAACACTGAATTGCGCTCCCAGACGCTTATCGCTGTCATAGCTTTGAAAGCCGCAAAGCTGAAGTGAGATCTGGCTTGTCACGTCTGCCGCATGCTAGGAGAGCTGTGAACTAAGGACGCCATTGATTAGCTGCCTGACCAGGCGATAAGGCAATCGCCTGGTCGGCGGTTTGTGATAACTAGAGTGAGTGGCGGAGGCCTTTGCCCAGCAGTGGGATGACCAAGGCTAAAAATAATAATATTAAACCTTTTCAGGACACAATTTTCACACATACTTAATGCATGTTAATGACGTAAATGGAAAGTGTAACAGAATTTAAAAAAGTTTCGTTGATCAAATGTATCGTACCTACGGGTTAGCACAAAATTTTCGAGTTGTGTTCTCTGGTTATTATCGTTTTTTTTAAATATCATTGATTTCTGAGAACTAGGAAATATAGAACTAGGAATAAAGAAACTTATGTAAATACCTACCTATCCTAAGAATTTACGCCACCGACCTTCCAATCAGTACGGTAAAGCGCATTTTAATTTAATTATGCGAAATAAGTAATGCGGGACAGTTACACAACATTTTATAGCCCCAAGCTAAGCATTGGCACACTTTAAAAAACAAAAATTACATTTGATTTATTCATGTATAAAAACATGAAGAAAAATGTGTGACCGCGTAGGTAAACAAAAATATTAAATATTAACTTGTTTTCAGGCAATATTAATATTTATTTTCTCTGACTGGCGAACTCCCTCGTATGATAAATACATATTCCCATTCTACGCTGATGTGTTGGGATGGACTGTGGGCCTTTCAACACTCATTCTCTTCCCAGTGGGCGTTGTTTGGGCTTTGTACCAAGGATACGTAAGTATCTTATCATTTATCCTTATTATTAAAAAAAATATTTTGAATGTCATTCGTTCCGAAACTTTTTTATCGTAAATTGACCTGCGTTTGACCACAATCTTACTTGATGATAAGTGACGATGAGGCCGAAGATCTATCACGAAGGTCTAGAAAACATGTATACTTTCTTGTTTTAAAGAGATCCAGGTTGTAGTTGGCCGGAAAAACAGGACTACTCAACTGATTGGGCTGAAATTTGGCACCAATTTAATCGTAGACCAGGAATACTATAAAAGCCTAAAGAAATAACGCGTGCGAAAGCCTCTAGCAGAAACAAGATATTTTAAAAGCGTTACTTCGATAGCTTATTCTTCTTTTTCTCTCTCTCTCTCTTCTAATAAATGCTTAAAAAGTAAATAATATGCAAAAAAATGGCATTAAAGACGCTAAAAACATTAACTTTATTCCAGCGTGGTAAGGAGCTGTTCCAGGTGACACCATCATGGAAGCCTGCAGTGCGAGCAATCGGCACCAGGTCAGATTCCGACATGACAGTAGATACGGTTCACACAGGGTCGTTTGACAACGTAGGCTTCATTTTGTGTAAACTGCAACGTCTAGGTGATTTTGTGAAAGTTCTGCCACATTCAGAACAAAATATCCAGCTGTTTGAGGCGCTGGTCACCCCGTAATATAATTTTTAACCCTCTGATTTATAAACACCTTTTCCCATTTTCGCCAGCTAAAGGTATAAAGTAGCTAACTATTTAAAGCGTGCCATGCACGATCAATTGTACGTTCAATTTTAAATTGAAGCTTGATTCAGTGTTCGTTCTTCCATACAGGGGGACGCTCGCGTTTTCCATTCCATTTGAAACGTAATTCGATGATATTCCTGATGATAAGGATCCAACATGAAAATGAACTTGCAAACTTGGTTGAAACCATGGCTATACCAGTATTGAGGCCTATCAATCAGCTTTCACGGGCTCACGAAACCCAGTGCAACGTTGTAGTTTCGAAAAGTGGAAGATAAAGAAAGAAGATATAGGATTGTGAAGAACAAGGTAAAACGTATTTATAGTCAGATTTCTTAGAGAAAAAGCAATAAACTGAATAGAAATAAAACATCAGACTGATTGTAATTTTTTTATTTTGTTGAACTATTGTAGTAACTCAAAGAAGTATTGATTTATGGTGGCTATAATAAAACCATCAGATCAGTCGATATAATGTATGAAAAATTATCTATTTAGTTTTAAAATTATTGTATATGTATTGAAAAAAAATTGTCCATTGTAAGCAAATGTTACACGGTCTACAATCATTAAGCCTTTTATCTCCGAAAACAGGACTTACAAAAGTTATTTTGTCTTTCGTTTACTTCTTATAAAATCAATGAACTAAGATAATATTAAGTAGGTAGTCTCTTCAAAATGTCTGTCGATTCTCAGGGTTCCTTTTGCCGAACCAACTGCTTTCAATTATCTTTTTTGAGATCTGTCCTCTGCAATCCGGTCAAATTAGCATAGTCGAAATGAACTTTGACCAGTGGGCGCGAACCTTGATAGTGTATGGCGGACAAATTCTGTTGAACCATGAGTATAGTTGTGAATATGGGAAATTATTTTCCAGCGGTATTTACTATTTTGTGTTTATAATTATTTTACTATACTAGCTTACCCGCTCGCGATTTCAGTCGCGTAGACTTTAAGATAAAAAAGCTTCTCGATATCTGAAACCCTGCTGTAAGAGGCAAAAATGCCTGAATCCTGTTTCAAATATAAATCGAATCCTTTAGTACCGATGCATACTTACTGAGTTTCAAGCACGTTACATTTACTTTGGGGGTAAGCTAGTATTCGTCGGATAGTGAAATAGCTATCTGTCTTTTGCAAAAGTTTGAAATATAGTAATTACCTACCTTTTTTAGTCAAGTTATATTCTTTACTAACAAAACTGTTAGTGTTAATCACATGTACAATTTATTGCATAAATATATTAGGCAATGTCATGTTTAAATTATATACAGGGTGCCAAGGAAAGGGAGTACCCCCTCGATGTCCAGAATCACCCCTTTTCAGCTTAGTGCACCCTTTCCGTGGCACCCTGTATTTTGTTATTTTTGGCAAACTGTACTTAATTATGTCTGATTTGTTAACACTACCCCTATTTCCAAGTAATATTATTAAGATTAAGTTGTTGGGAAATCTTTTATATTCAATTTTATTCAAATTCAAGAACCAGCCCATATTTTTTCCAATTTAATCGCAGTACCTAAATTCTAAAGTCATAAATAACGGGATATTTACCATGAGTACTTTAGTGTTAATAACCATGATGGATTTAAAAGTACCTAAATTATTTTTTTGCCTCAGCATGAAGCGCTGAGGTCCAGGTAGGATGCGGTTGAAACACTGTCCGGACTTGAGTTGTCATCACAGCAGCCGCAGCCGTCCAGAACCCTGCCCTCCAGACTCACCTGGCTACTGAGAAGTGCATCCATAACCAGATTGAGTTCCCTTGTCTGTTCTTTAATTCGGTCATAACTCTATTCTAGTGCCTTATGTAGTTAGGTAGTGCTCCGCCTGGCCCAGTTTGCATCTCAGCTCCTGCATGTCAGCGTCATACTGGGTCTGATTATATGACTAAGCTGTGCTGTATAGAGCTTTTGTTTTTAAAACTTGTCTTTTACATATAAGCTTAGCGACTACATGTTTTTGAATTTTTAATAAAGTTGGTTTATACATATATTTGTTTATATAAAAAATTTCATTCTTACTTATTTCTTTCATTATTTTAGCTTAGTTTGTATTTATTGTTGGTGCTGCTTGCTGCCACATTACACGCAGAGTCATCTTTTTTAAAGTCAATAGTATTGTATTGTGCGCATGCTGCAACCTGCAACAGAAACATGGCCCGATGGCAGGTTAGCTGTCAGTAGCTCATCGAATAAATTTTGAGTTTTTGCGATGGCAGAGCTCTGAACCGTTTCTTCTAGCTAGGTGATGTGATGGTGTATCACACAATTCCTTCTTTAGGACTGAAGTTCTATGCAGGGCCGATTCAAACTTAATGCCACATAGTTCAACAAATCTATCTATTATCCATTTTCTGTGAGTATAGCGTGGACCTCTCATTTATTAATATTTTATCATTGACTATTTCATCATATACATCTAAGAGATTTTTTCACTCTCATCTCCTTCATTTTTAGGGTTTCGAGATCGAAGATCGGTTTCGAAACCTTTACGGTCTCGCTTTGTCTGTCCTTTTTTCCCTCTTTAATAACTTAGCAACTACACCAGCTATCAACTTGAAATTTAAAATGTTGATTTATTTCGTGCGCTTGTACAGATTTAAAGAAAAAAAATTAAAATAAATGAAAATGAACATTTTCCATACAAATTGTGATGTCGAAATTATAAAAGATACCTACAGAGTCATGTGGGGTATCAAATGAAAGGTATAAGTTTGTACATTTCAAAATAGTTCTTGAAATTTCTGTAGGTACGAGTAGCTATCCATGTGAAATGTATGTAGCGTTTGTAGATATGGGTCTATATTTTACAGAAAAAATATAGAGAAGTTTGTTAAAAGAAAACTTTTTGAAAAATTGTCAATAAAAGGGAAGGAATAATCAAATGAAAGTTTGATTATTCCCCCCCTTCCTTCCCATTGGTTTCTACATTTTTAATCATTTTTTAAAATTTCTGTTGGTTTCATACTTTTTCAAATATTTCGAAAGGAGTCGAAATTTTACCCATTGGGAATGGGTAAACCCCCCTATCTCCAAATATTGCAGAGCGATCTATCTGAAATGTATGTAACGTTTGTAGATATGGATCTAAATTTTACAGAAAAAATAATAGAAAAGTTTGTCAAACGAACACTTTTTAAAAATGGGTAAAAGGGGGGGCGGTGTTGAATTTAAAAAGGGAGGATACCTCACCGAGTGGGTTATCAAATGAAAGGTATTGGTTTGTACGTTTCAAAACAGTTTTTGAAATTTCGTGAAAGTAAACACTTTTTTAAATATTTTGAATAAAGTCAATAAATTGCCTTAATCTCCAAAGTACCTATGCAGAGCGATCCATCTAAAATGTACCTAGTTTGGTAAGTACCTACTATTTTTATTCATCAAATAGCGATGCCTAACCTACGGTACCTTTCGTACGGTACCTTTCATACAATTTAGATTCGATTTAATTTTAAAATAATTAAAGTAAATGGTCAAATTACAGATTAAAAAGTACAGAGATCTTCATGTTGACAAAATGACAATATGAAGACAGATTTAACTATGTCATTTTTTTAAGTTATATTTCCTCAATGGAGTAGATACACTTCTCCAGAAGATAACATTTTAATTTATTTTTTAGAAGTGTTCTGTTATGTATAACTTCTTTTATTTCGAGCGGCAATTTATTGAATATTCTGGTGGCTTGGTACCGAGTCGAGTGTCGCATAACATTTAGTGTAGGGGATATTTTATTTTTTCTCCACCGTCGATATTTTCAAATATCTGTTTTATTCGAAATTTTATCCATCCATGTCCATTATTCCTGTTCTGTTTTCGGGGAGATTATACAGCCATGAAGTTTTATCTACATTTGCATTCAAAAATAATTCGAGGCATTCTCCCTTTTGCCATGGCCGTTCAGTAAAAAGTCAAATACCTATGCTATTTTATTCGAAATTCCTGGATCTGGAGATCAGCATTAGCCGCTTCCAGTATGATTGGTCTTGGTGCACCGGACTTCCCCGGGAGTCTTCTTACGCCGAGTACTTCGGTGGATGAAGTTTCTTCAGGGTTTTCAAAAATGTTGTTTAGGGGAGGCATGTACAGTGGCGGTGGCGGTCAGAAGTGGTGACCTAGATTCTAAAAACATGGTCTTGCAGCCATTCGTGGTGCTTACGACCTTTTTAAAATTTATTATTATTTGGATCCTAGGTACCACAAACCTACCTATAAAGTCATTGACACTTAATACTCGTAGTTACTATAACTTGTATTATCTATTTCAAAGGATATAAAACAGCAAAAATAAATAACATAATATACCTCAACACAAGTTTAGAATATATAACTAAAACAATAAGTCACAAGTAGGTATTTTTTTATTTTATTTATTCATATTTATTCATATTTAAATATTAATAAAACCAAAATTATACATTTTAGACAACGCGATACTGCTGCACAAACTCACCTTGACATTCAATATAATCATAATAAAATTGACGAAACTGACTCTACAAAATTTTTAGGACTTCATATCGACAAAAAACTTAATTGGAAACCACACATTGAACATTTATGTAAAAAAATCAATAGTCTCATTTACATTTTATACAAATTATCCCATGTAGTTAACTTAGAAACTCTTCTCATAACGTATCACGGGTTGATTGCGTCAAATATTCGCTATGCCATAATGTTTTGGGGCAATTCAACTGACGTTGACAAAATTTTCAAGTATCAGAAGCGTTGTATACGAGCTATGTTTCGTCTTAAGGTAACCGATTCCTGTAAACCTTACTTTGCTCAACATAACATCCTAACTCTACCATCACTGTATATTTACGAAACGGCTATGTTTGTGAAAAATAACCCTGACTTATTTTGTCAGCTTTCCGATGCTATTCCTCGAAATCGACGAGATCAATATAAAGTCTGCATGCCAAACTCAAAAACTGCTTTGATGCGCAAGGGTATCTTCTGCATGGCTCCTTCTATTTACAATAAACTGCCAAAATCACTTCGAGAACTGCCAGTCACACTGTTTCGGAAAAAGTTAAAAACCACTCTGGAAGGTAAATGTTATTATACATTAAATGATTTCATGACGGACAAACATTTTTTAGATACTGATAAATAATGTAAATGACAAATGTCTAGTTTTTCTATTCAAATTTTTTATTCAAATTTTCAATTAATATAATATTCAATTAATATAATGATTCTATAATAATGAAATAGGTATAATTATTGTATCCAGACTTTGCACGCCGCAACGGTACAAATACATTGTGTCATATTAAAACATATATCACCTATGTAAGGTACATTATTATTAACATGTATTTGATGCAATAAATTTTACTTTACTTTACTTTACTTTACATAATTAGGGGATATTTCAGCACACTATACATAATAGCGATGTGTGAAGAGACAGGTGGCTATTAACAAGTTCCCACTCATAGAAATAGTATAAAATTTAACAGAATACACAAAAATAGTAATATCAGGCTAATATTCGCGTTTACCATAATCAATTACTGAAACTATAGTTAGGTAGCTACATAATATCTGTTATAGTTTAATACTATCTGTAGTTAAAATAATAATGTCTGATATCGTTCTCTCATTTATCATCTATTTTAAATTTATTGAAGAAGGAATTATTGAGATTTTTTTTTAAACTAGGAATAGGTACTGCCTGAAACTACTCCCTCCCTCTCCCCAACTCCCTGAACTCCCTGAAGATGTTCCTCGTTAAGGGATGAAACGTTGGTGTTCTTCCAACACAAATAAGGTTCGTAGCTAACCCGCTTACATCCATAATGAATTCGTCAAACTACGATAGTTTTTATAGTAAAATAGCAATACTGCCGTTGAAGAGGTCAAATTTCACTATCCAAAAGGTTATTTTTTTTGATTGGTGTTCTATAGTATTTCGTTTATGCATACCGTGTAGCATACAGTAATAATGTTGAGCTGATACTTGGAATAAGATAAAATTTACTATTTTAAATCGTGGTAACTTTCAAGCGAGTGTGGTCTTTAAGGTATGTCTCCAATTATTATTACCGCAACTGTACATTGCAAAAATCGTCCAACTTATACCCCATCATTACCCCCGTGCTCTTAAGGACCAATAACTCTGTCCTAGAGAACTTACTACTGAACTTCCCACCGTTAAAACCTTTTTTACGACTGCATTAAGTGCAAGCGGTCCTTGTTCTAAGCGGAATGCTAGATACCAATTACCATTCTTAGGACTTATTTTTAGCTTCTTTTTTTTTGGATTGGCTCGTGTAAGTTATTTTTGCTTCGTGATTGTTAGAGGCTGTAAGTAATAAAGACAACATTTCAAGGAAATAGAAAATTTCCTTGAAATGTTATCGTTGTTGATTGTGCAATCAAAAGGTGAAACGTAGGTACCTTTAGCTTACCACAAGGAAAATTTAATCAACTAACAGAAACAAAATTAGAACTTGTATTTACAATTGAAACAATTGACCTAAGTACAGACTGTTGCAAACAATCTACAGTTTGGTCAACTGATCCATATCAATACCAGTAGGAATTATCTCCGAAACGCTGGCTGCATTGCCCCGCTGTATGGCAATGCTGAAGCGCTGCGCCAGATACCCACCAGCTCTCGGGGCACGATTGATTGTGAACTTATATAACACGAGAATTATAAAACAATATTATCAAGAAATAAATAATAACAGCGTTACATTATTTGGCTTTATCGCTAAAAAAGATCTCTTCCGGGATTTTTTTGTTTGTAGTAATAATAATAAACCTTTCATCAATTCAAAGGAGCGAAAACGTTTCCAAAATATTAATTAAATATTTATCATTCTACTATGTTTCTTTCAAACAATTTAAATCCACGGGCATCTTATCAATCAGCTAGTCGGTGACTTTTCGTTGCTACGACTTTTGGTCGCGGCAAGGTTTGTCAAAATGATTTATTTTAATAATTATTTTGTTTTCTTCGAGAAATACTGTTGTTTTGGGGAAAGCTGACACGTACGACCTCAGTATTTCCCTGTTTAGAATACGAGGAAGAATTACAAGGCGATAATAACTGATAATCACATTACACTATTATCATAAAAGCGAAAGTTTTGTATGGACGTTTGCTTGGGAATGAAACATAGGTTACTTTTTATCTACTTTTTAGAAATTTAATATAATTTTTTTTACATCCATAAAACGGTTCATATGAGATACAAATAACCTTTAAACGTTTCCAGTGAAACAACGCATGCGAAGCTGCGGGCAGAAACTAGTGGCAAATAATAATTTAATCGCAAGATCTTCATCCGCGTCTTAAGAATTTTGAGTCAATACGAATTTTAATTGGGACTTAAAATATCATAAATAATCACAGCAACCATCTGAAATCTTGGTTGATCTATCCGTATAATAACAGGTGGATATTTTGTTTGATCCTTTGTTGATCTCGTTGAGGATCTGTCTTGCTAAAACTTTTTAATTAAGCGTCGTTACATAGTAAAAGTGTTCGTCTTTTTCCTCGTCGAAGACTTTGCAATTACAAAAATAATTGCAAAGGCTTAAAGCTAGATAATGCTGTGTGAATTGTCCAGCATTATTTACTTATCTTTTTTTATTAAAAAAGATTAAAAGTATCACAAAACTCCTTTTTCTATTAAGTAACACCTTAATAAACAGGCAATTTAAGCCAATTTCAAAAATCAAGAAGAGGTTTTTTGCGTTGTTTATGTACCCACTTATTGATTACTTGTTTCTGCCCGTGGTTTCGCACGCATAGTTTCTCTGGAAACGTTTTAAGGTTATTATTAGGTATATTAAGTCCTATGTTTGATTCCAGGTTTAGAGCTACTACATCTAAGCAAAATTTCAGCCTGATGGTACAGTGGTTATGGGCTGATGAGGTAACAAACATCCATCCATCCATCCATCTTAACATCCAAACTTTCGTTTTGATTATATTAGTGCAACAATGGTGCGACAACACACTATTTACATAATTATTTAACCTTGTCTGAAAGAAGATAAAAGGACTTAAGTTTTAGCACTAGGTTATTATAACGAGCCTAAATGTCCCACTGCTGGGAAAAGTACTGAGTTGGAACCAATATTTCAATTATGCGTAAAAAATCTGACCCACGCCCGGAAAAGCACTTACTAATGTCTTCGTTTCCTCGCTTTTAACATAAGTGCCGGAACATTCACCGAAACTCTAAAGCAATCATATTATGTAGGTCCAAAAGAACCGTTCCATAAAAAAACAAGAAAGCAATATCCAGAAATAATAAAGTATCGGTACAGTAATCATGCGTTATTCCCGCACGGCCCTCTCAATCCCGCGGTAAATACATTTCAATTCTGTATTGAATCCCATAACTCCCAAAGGGTAGGATTCTTATGCCCCCTGAACCGGAAACACTTGATTCGGTTCACATACTTCACAAACATTCTTGTCGATACTGATGCATACAATTTAGCTGTTTCTTCGATTATGTTTTTTGTGTTGTTTTGTTTACTTATGAAAGCGTGTTGCTTTATATAATGTATATACCCTAAGTCATGACTTAAGGTTTAGATAATTAGACCAAAGCACACTGAAAGCGAATCAAAGTGAATTTATGAATATTTTTATACCATGGTATCACAATGCATTGTGATCATTGTCAGGATAATGCTTTTCAAACTTACGCGATCTGAACACATTAATATAAGTATTGTTAAACGGGTATTTATCGCGTTTATTTACCTATTTTTCCCGACGTTTTAATAGGTAAATAAACGCGATAAATACCCGTTTAACAATACTAATAATAAAGTCAGGATAATGGTCAGTAAGTCAGCAAATACGTAGCATTTGTGATATAGCGCCTGCATAGCCCGGACGAGATAAGAGGCATCACCTTGAAGAACATTTTAGTATTGTTCCTAGCAGGTGTTAGGGTTAGTGGCGAACTAAAAACGCCGCGGCTTTAGGGGCGATCACAATAGGCCTAACATGGCCACAGTGATACGAAAGCCACCTAAAGCCAACAAAAATAATTACAAAAAGGATGTAGATATAAATCGTAATGTTAGAAAATTTTCATCGATTTGCTTATAGTGTGATTTGACCCTTACTTATCATTTTACTTATTAGGATGAATCAACCAAACATTCTTGCATGAAAACCGAAAGTAAAGAACTTAAACTCCAGCAAAACTATGATTTTGTTGATTTGGTCAATCAACCGAATCGAGTGGTTCATATCGAAGTATTCCTTTTGTGGAAACCATATTAAAAAGAAGTTGGAAATAAAACAAATAACAGTAAGTAAATACAACATTTATTCTGAAGTTTTTGGAAAAGTCTAAATTGCATGGGGTTTCAGCGTGAATGTTGTGACGACTAGCAAAATTCAAGCACACGAGGCCTGACCTGACGAATAATTGCCGCTGCGGCCGTAGCATCGTGTCTAGAGGACCGTGACTAAGTTTGAAACTTAGTTTCGCACGTCATCGCGAAGGTTGCCATGTGCCATTTGCTTTTCAATGAACTTCAAAATAAGATGATGTTGCTTTTTAGACAAGCTTTTATTCAAAAATTCCAATGTGCTTGGGAACACAAATCCAACAAACCAAAACTCGACGGGGTTACGTCGTCGTTCCACTTAGAGAGTTCCTATGGCTGCCTTCTGTCTCCGACATCAACTAGCTCTATGGTACCTTATCATTGCATTGTCATCGAATTTACATAAGAATGCCAAATTTCAGCTCATTTGGTTGAGGATAACTGCAGGGGTATTTTAATTCACCAATTCGTTTCGGAATCGAATCCGACGGATCTTTAAAACGCTATTTTGTTTTCGCCTCGGGTTGATGATATTGTAATGAATAAAGGTAAAGCAGACATTATGGAAAAAAAACAATAAGACGACCTATATAAAAAAGTGACATAACGGAAAAGCAAAACGTATGATAGGTAATGATAATATTATAGGAATGTAAACATTATAAATAGACGACTTCCTGAGATTGCACACATTTTAAATTGCAGACATTTTGAGAAATCTGAAAAAATAGAAGTGCTCATTGTGAAAACGCAGACGTTTTACACATATGTACAATTTAGGAAAATTATTTTAGGCCCGAGCCGTTAAAATACCTACATAAAATATGAGAAGATTGAAAACAAAATAGATATGAAAAATGTGGGTTTTTTTTTTTTAATATTTATTTAGAGAGCTTAATCACACTGCGATTATGTCGCTCTTACTAATTAACAAAAAAGGATAACAAATAAGAAACTTAAAAAAACTAAACGGATTAAACTAACATCTACTAAACTATATAATAAATAAGAACATTAAGGTCAGCTCCGATCGGTCTGATCGGGAAAAATGTGGGTTGACAAATCGACAGTACATTAATTTGAATTTAAATATTGACTTATCTTATACAAGACGTGTAAAGCGCGTTTGATGACAAATGTTATTACGGAAGTCGAAAGTGTAGCAGTGATATCATGTAATGGCGAACATAACCACAAAGGCAATTCCATCAGATTTTGAGCATTTTAGTAGGTACATCTGTTGTCATTGTAAAATTATGTTTTATGATTTTCGATAAAATACTCATTCAAAATTTGTAACTTTCACTATTTTGAAATTAGATGAACCAACCATTAGATATTGTAACTGTAGGGGTTTTATATATAGGCAATTTAACTGTACATATTTTAATTTTATATTTTCTAATACGTACCCTCAATAAGCTCTCGATACATGCAGTGCCCACATCACTCGGATCGACGAGGTAAGATATATATTTTTTATTTCACTGAAGATTGGCATGGTTAGTTAGGTATTACAGCTTCTACATTATAAGCTTAGGTCACGTGTTTAATTCAATGACTGGTAAGCGAATTACAAAATTCTTGAAACAGCACATTTTTAATTTTTCTCTTTTTTATCATTAAAATGTCAGCATTACCTGGTCATGCTATAAACAGCTTTAACTCGTTAACATAAGGTAACAATTACGTATTGCGAACAATACAGATATGGTTCAATCACACTGAAAAATATACCTTGTCTCGTTTGCACAAGGTTGCAATTAGGCCTGAAATAACATCACATCCAAACGATGCTCAATTGGGACACGAGGACAAACACGCGAGTTTTCACTGATTGCAAATGTTTGACCGGTACGGTCAGCAAATTAAATTAAAAATGGACGAATTATGCATCACGCAAACATGCCCATGTTTTTATGACGGTTTCAACAGACAGGCCTAAAGCAAATATTGATAAAAATAACCACTGTGTTTTTTTTCTCGGTTAGTGTAGTGGAAATAAACTGGATGGCCGAGTTTGATTTTTCATAATATTTAAACATAGGGTACAAACAACGTTGGAATTAAAGTAATATTAGGGTAAAGATAAAAAAAAACGTTTTCATTCGTGAAAAATCAATAGTTTTGTCTACCGACCGACGTAGGTAGGCAAATTTTTCGTGCAAAATGGCAATTACAATTCTTTAGATTATTTTGCCAACGGTGTATGCTAACGAACCGATTGCCAAACGACAAATGTGAGAATTCGTTAATGCACAAAAAGTGTGGAGCAGGCTTTATGCGTTTCCAGAAAAAAGTGCTCAAACGGCTTTGCCTTTGCGTTGCTTTTTCATTAGACCCATATTTTGGACTTATTCGTCAACTCGCTTGAATTGAACACGTGTGTTCGCGCGAGTTGGCACCTTCCGATTTTACCTATTTTTCTTGTCGTCAACTCGCGCGAACATGATAAAAGCGCTTTTGTACAGTCAGATGCATAAACTTAAACTGCCAAGACGACTATATTGTAGCAGAATTCGTTCCTTATCCAAAGTAAATGAGAAATAAAACGGAGATGCGCAAGTGCAAGTGCTTTCTACCTAAGATAAATTTACCTACTTACATCAAATACCTCTGGAGTACCAGGAGAGCAGAAGTGTATTGGATAAGCATGTAGATAAGCAAGTGAAATGCATCTACCTACATAGATTTCGATTTTGAGGTGCGTAATGAGGCAAGGGGCCGCAGCCGGTGACGCATGATTACCTGCTATCTCTTAGTATGACGTTGCTTGCGCGCAAACCCTTGTACCTGTACTGTCATAACGCTATCTCCTTCTAATTCATGTTGCAAACCCGTTAAGACGTCATTGTTTTACTGACGTTGTGATTAGTAAGCTGCCGTCCACAGTGCATTACATTTACATATTTTTGTAAAGTATTTGAGACATCGCCATTTGTTGATGGTTTAGTTAAAGTAAACATACTAAAATGTGGAAGTTGTTAGTGTTTTTGATGTATTTTGGGGGTAAGTTTATAATGATTTAACTGTTTTTGCTTAGATAAAATCAGTAGGTTATTTTATTACCAGATTTATAGTTGAATTACTCCACAAACACCACGTGCATTTTTTTCCTTTTAAGTATACAATTTGCGTAAGGCGTGAAAGGTATTTTATTTTTACGATAAATGCTAATATTAATTAAGGTGTTGAAATAAAATACACCTATGTTAGTCAAAAAAATCAAGGTATTGAAAAAGTTACATACCGAGATAAAGCAAATTGCATTTTGATTATTGTATTTTTCTTTGTTTTTTTTTTTTTATTTATTTAGATTTTTAATTAACAATGTAACCATTTAAAATGTTGGCAAAAGATGGCTAACTGTAACAAATTTTTTCAGGAAGTGAATCACAAGCAGGTTCATCCAGCAATCAAACTGGACACGAAATAATCACTTTGCAGCGAGGCAAGTCCATACTTCTTCGTGCAGGTTATAAATATCATGTAGACAGAAGAAATAAAGATGGCGCGTGTGTTTGGAGGTGTTCAAAAAGAACTGTATGTACCGCGAGACTAATTATTGCAAGTGATAACTGCATAAAACGAGATGACAGGCACAACTGTGTGCCTGATGTTGTGTCAAATGAATTGGAGATTAATTTCAACAAGTGCATTGACAAAGTGAAAAGTGACTGTACTATTCCTATACCAAACGCGTTTCGACAGGCTGTTTCAACACTAAAAGATAAAGGAGTTGACCTCATAAGAAAAATACCTGAATTCAAAAATGTTAAAAACAAGTTCTATCGAAAACGAAATAAGTCATTGGGAGTAAAAAAGTTGTGCTTTAGGTCGGTAATGGAAGTTATTGTGCCCAAAAGATTTGCAAACTTTTTACTAGCTGATTACCATACAAGCAGCAGAATTTTAGTATTCTATTCGCTAGTGAACATAGTAAAACAATCTTAACAAATCCAAACTTGACCGTTCTATGTGATGGCACTTTTAAATTTTGCCTAAAGCCATAAAATAATAGAAAAATAAAATAATAGTTAATAAACCAAATTCTTGAGTGATATTAGTGATTTGTGATGTTGTTAATAACTATTAGCAAAATAAGCAATTTAATATTTTTGTCATGTTGTTTTATATTATATGTATCTGTATCAAAAACCATGATGTCTTTTATTTTAAAGTCAAATCGTAACTAACGTGTTTAACACATTTAAAGAAGGTATCTTCATCAGCATCACATTTTTATTAAAACGTTTTTGTAGCAGACTGTACATAAATCGTTAGATTTTTAGAATCAAGCGAGTTGACGACACAAAAAGTAGGTAAAATTAGAAGGTGCCAACTCGCGCGAACTCGCGTGATTCTTTCAAGCGAGTTGACGAATAAGCCATATTTTGTTTTCGAACGTCAGTTGGTAGAAATAAAGAAATAGTTCGCTAAGCTGATTTTGAACTAAACCTAGTAAAAATAATGATTCATTAATAGATGCTACTGACCATAGGCCTTTACAGTGACGTCATATCCAGTAATTATACTTGGGCATGGACACTTATAATAACAATATTGGCAAATTACGGGGTCGCCAGCTCACTGTATTTATTAAAGGCTTTGCGGATAATAAAGTTAAGCACGATAACTGTTCCGAATTTAAATGCATCTGCCCGCAAATGAGTTCGTAATTATACCGGCAGCGAGATATACCTATTGGCGCCTTGCCAGGGTTGCCAGCTTCCACCCAATGAATTCACACTTTGCTCAATATATCATGAATATTGATTCGTTTCAGAGTTTTAAATGATTACCGGCGGGAGTGGCCGTGCCGCTTATTTGTTTTAATTATCGTCAAACTTCAGAATCGATGCAAAAAGGTAGGATGTAAGAATATCTTTACATACTTGATGTTGGTTAATTTAAATCTATCTAAACTTATAATAAGACTCTAACAGGTCCAATTCTGTAAATAGAAGATATTTAGATTTATTTTTCGGAGGGCTCTCTATTAGGGATACTGAACCGATACTTGACCTGATACTTGGCCTTGTGGTGTAGTTGGTTAGCACATTCCGGTACTGACGGAAGGATGCGGGTTCAAGTCCCGTCGAAGTCGAAAACTTTTGTGATATTATTTTATTTCTTAGAAATTACCCAGAGTGTGGGGTTACGCACTATAATAACAAAAAACCTTAGGGATACTGAAGCCAAAACTACTATTTTTTTCATTTTTGTCGCGTGTATTGGCCGCGCTTCAGTCGGAAACTAGTGAATGTATTCAAATGAAACTGGGCATGATTTGACTCATACTACGAGAAAATACATCGGATACTTTTTATCCCAGAATTTAGTAGGGTTTCCTTGGGAGAGGAAATGAAAATATAATTTCTTGGCCGCGCATAACGCCGAAACTACTGAATCAATTCTAATGAAACTTAGCATGATTTGATTTAATACAACGAGGAAGGACATGGATACTTTTATCCCGGAATTCAGTAAGGTTTTTCTTATGAGAGATTTATTTCATTCCTTTTTGTTAGAAACAGCGTTGCAACATCGATTTGACTAAATCAGTATAATGTCTAGTAGAAAATAAATAAATTAATCAAAAATAATCTGTGTATTGACACAGCTTATTTTTGTACGTTTTTCTGTCCCACAACAGTTCACGCGATTCTGATTTAAGGTGTGAGGGTTTCATTTTGAGTGAGGCATTCATCCGCTCGCTTTATATTAGATAGATATAGAATAATGAGATACCCGTATCCTTAGAAACGTGGCGCCCAATTCTGCTAACCAATCGCTATGGTAACAATTTACTATGGTAATGGTATCGTCGCAGAATCGTAACGTAGAATTCTGAGATGAAAAAAAACTCGAGATAGTGCATGAGGTGCTATTGCACGGAGGTTTCTTCTTTAATCTTGACATATCTGACGTACCCCTCGATTGATTTCAAGCTATTCAGCTTGTCATCAATCGAGCTGTCTTCTGAATTAACAAGAACTTAGGTTAACCGGTGAACCGATTATTTCACCTTGAAAATTAGGCTCCAGAAACAAAAGATCTATCTACTACTAAAATCTATCTATCTACATACTAAGTCTATGACCTCAGCATGATCAACATACACAAAAAAATAATTAAGCCATTTGTCATGATTTTCGCATTTCTTGCCGAACGAAAATATAAGGTGAATAAGCTTTTTCCCAAAAAATCGTTGGTACTTATTCGAATTTCACATAGAAACTTCGTAGCGGATTATCTAAGTTTGCAATGGCAATACCATGTAGATAGAGAGATGTAGGTGAGAGACTTCGGTTCTAACTCTATCATTGCTTAGAGTTCCTCTGAGTGTAAAGTTAGGGCAAAACAAAAGCTTAAACCAAACCGGAGCTCTGATCGACGTTAAGTGATTCCTCTATACTCCCAGCCTATACAGGGCGTCCCACGGCTATGCCACATGGAGGGAAAGTACCTTGAATATTGTAGATGGAACATTTTACTGAAATAAGACATTATTTGAATTTAAAAAACAATTTAAACTGCATTCATAGATTCTTAAATAATTATATGGTTGAACCGGGAATCGAACCCGTTACACGAGAAAAACAATCAACCGTAGCTTTATCATACCGATCGAAAGGCTTCATCATAAGTACTACTGTTCTAAGTTCGGTAAGTTCTACTGTAAGTTCATTTGTAAATAAATAAATAAATAAATAAGGATTATTTTTTGCTAATTAACATAGTGTCAGAAATAAAAGGAAGACCATGAATTTTAACATTTTTAATACAAAATTAATCAATTTAACAAATGCTCAAAATTTATGATTATGTCGCTCCCTGTCGATTTTTTGATCTTGTTGTGGTGGAGATTAAGAATAATACGTCTAAGTTCTGCTTGTAGGTCGTGGACACTTTCATATTGGTTCTTGTAAACTAAATTTTTTACCTCATCCCATACATAGTAATAGGTACTTATGATAATGTCAGTTGTATGTCCTTATGACAAAACAGATTTCATTTTTCTGAACAAAATTTCACATCTAATGTTAAAATTCATGGTCTTCCTTTTATATCTGATACTATGTTATTTAGCTAAAAATAATCCTTATGATGAAGCCTTTTGATCGGTATGATAAAGCTAGCGGATGATTATTTTTCTCGTGTAACGGGTTCGATTCCCGGTTCAACCATGTAATTATTTAAATATCTATGAATGCAGTTTAAATTGTTTTTTAAATTCAAATAATGTCTTCTTTCAGTAAAATGTTCCATCTACAATATTCAAGGTACTTTCTCTCCATGTGGCATATCCGTGGGACGCCCTGTATAATATATTGTCTTTGCTCTCAGCCAAACGAAAGATACAAAGTTGGTTGGTAAATAGCTCCCATCAAAATCACTTTCGTGTCTTTTATTATTGGAAAAATGTGAAATTATTGACAACTAGCTGCGCCCCGCGGCTTCGCCCCCGTGGAAATGTATGTATCCGACTTTGTTATATTTTTTTTCATAAAAACCTTCTCCTGACAATAACAAACACAACAAAAAAAGAATTAGCGAAATCGGTCCAACCGTTCTCGAGTTTTGCGCTTACCAACACATTCAGCAACTCATTTTTATATTATAGATTTGAGTTATTTCGTATGATGCAAAAGAGAATTGTGTGTTTCAGTTGTTTGTACCTATCCCATTAGTTTGATATTTTTTTTACATGCAAGGTCTTCTGTATTATTATGCTGCAGTACTAAGTAGCATGCTTAAAAAAAACTATTTTCTGATTAAATAGAAATATCATCCCTATCTTTTCAACTTAATCTCACCGGACCCCACATGGTGACCACACTCAAATGATTAATTTAGATGGAAAATATTTCTTTAAAAATAAAATAAACAAATGTTCATAAAAAAAATTAAAACAAAATCTAAATTTTCCACAGCCTTTTCCTTAACAAACAATTATATTTCAATTAAACATTGCAAACAACCTATTTCTAAGCTTGCTTAGGACAATAATTATTTCTATACTTTGTTTTTGTCCTTCATTTCAAAAGCAACTATTGGTTTAGGACTAAAATAATTACCACCTACTTATCTACTAGTAAAAGTAAACTTAAATATAGCAACAAAATCGTAAGTATGTATAACGCTGCAGGACTTTCTCTAACCAGGTGAGATGACGACCTGCAAGAGACTTCAGACAGATACTGGATGCGCCAAGCTGAATACAGGGCGCTATGGCGCTCATTAGGAGAGCCTATTTCCAGCAGTGGACTAGTATAGGTCGATGATGATGATGGAGAAATATGTACATAATTACTGCAGGCATGATGGATGCGGCAAGCTTAAGACAGGGCGCTATAGTGTTCATTAGGGGAGGCCTATATCCAGCAGTGGACTACTATAGGTTGATGATAATGATGATGGTAATGAAACAACTCTTGAATAAAACGGATTTATATCGAAGGCCATGCCATGAACCACTCCCGTTGCTCAGGAGTCTAACACTTGAATCTCACTCTACGGTCGTGATTCAGTCCAAAGTCCAAGTCAAATCCGTCATTTATTCACTAATGGCATAATATACTATTTTGATTTGATTTGATTTCACTTCGACCCCTTAGTCGACTACTACGACGACATTCACGGGACTAGTTTGATACATAAGCCACGATCACTACGGCACAGCAGCAGTTTTTGTGTCTTAACGCATTCACTGCCCAGCCTCGGCGGTGCGACCCGCGCAGGGGCGCGCTTCTGCCGCGACACAGGGGAGTAGACTGGTATCTGCGTCTTGGGCTTAACAGTGTTAATTAATCGTTGTTATTGTTACTAACATTACTGAATTAATCATTCAGACACATTCGGTCACTTTTACCGTGAATAACGTCATCCTTTAAATGGTGCATATTGCCGGCGGAATTGAGCTTGAACCCATCTTATTCGAAAATTTTGCGGACGCGACCAAAAATCATGATTTCGTCCTGATTTCAAAAATATGATAAAAAAATTCACTGGTTTTTATCGCGCTTATTTACTGGTAAGTGTTCTGTGTCACCCGATTGTGCAGATGGACATTACTATTTCTGAAAAACAAGTGAGGATAGCTACATAAATTCTGCCCCCACTTCGCAGAGGCGGTAGCTACAGTACTCCATCACGTGACCGTGACAGAGTGTAAACTCGTTGAAACGTCGGGAAAAATAGGTAAATAATTGCGATAAATACACGTAAATATTTCTAATAATGTGTATCAAGTAAGTTTTAAAAAATATGTTTGACGTCGTTTATAATAACTGGAATAATGATTTAATTATTAATTATATAAATAATTACTAGACCGATAGCTAGTCGAAATAATCGCGCCAGCAGAGCTATCAAAAACACAATATGCGACGAAGATTTTATCTGATTGAATTGGTAAAATATTTGAAGGTGTTTGGGATAGGACTATCGGAATCGTTTTTTGCGACTAAAATTATTTCACTACAGAAAGAAGACACAATTAAAAAAAAATTAGCTTTTTCCACAAAACGGTCTCTGCATCAGCATAATTTGGTCGCACCTACAACCAGTGCCAGTGGTCTTTTCGTGGGTATTTGGGGAGCAAAATACATGCCTTCGGTAAAGTATAAAATTAAAATTTAATTTCCTTGCCTTGAGAAAAACGCAAAAAATCTTGTCGATATGTTCAAAAAGTCGCATCCAATGTAAATTCTCGAGAATTTTAAAGCCGTATCGTGCATTAGTCAAGTGCCGGACAAAGGCTGGATTGTCTGACATTGTAATTTGTCTGCAACGGAGAAGGGACTTTGTAAATAAGCCCGCTTTACTTTCCGGTTATGTATGCGGCACCCAGGCGCTTGGCGTTTTGATTAAAATGAAATATTACAACCGATCCTTTTTATATGATTGCGAAAGATATTGTGAATGTTAAAAATGCATGAAATCCACACACAGCATCATCTAGGTAGCCCAAAATTCAGCAGAGTTTGTGTTATAATGCTGTTACACAAGCAAATTATTGAGTGTTTGTTCCCCTTTGGACTTTGACATAGGGCAAAATGATATTTTGGTTTGGGAAACCTTATCTTCTTCTCGTTAAAATAACAAATTTTCTGTGAAATAATAATACTAAAGTGTTTAAAAAAAATACTTGAGAACGTGAATCAGCCAAAAGTGTTAAAGGTGGGTACCAGAACTACTAAACCTAACCCCCAACACTACACAAATCAGATTGAAGCTGGTCTCAAGGTTGCGATATTTTGACAGATTTGCATTCATATCTGTCAACGAAATTTACACGAATTGCAGTCTTTTCATTGTTCATTGAAATTAAATAAGATTTGAGACGGGCTCAAGTCTGATTAGCGTTTGAGTGTGGTAGAATAGATAGGTACGCCATTAAATAAATATGAATGTTTTGTCGTTGACTGTTCTTCAACCTACATAAAAAATATCGGATTTTGCAAAATGTCGAATAACAAACAAATTTTATGTAAAAAGAAAAGGTTACGTTTAATGTAAACCCAACCTAGATACTGTCGGCCCACATACCTTAATTATTTATAACGTGAAGAAAATGAAGAAATTAACTCTTTGTTTCCGCACACGCACACGAAAACAAAGCCTCGGTCGTGGAGTCATAATCTACAAGATCTCAATCCAAAACTCGATTTTGTAGGATTTTCCACTCTAGAATAATATGTTAGCGTCCGATTGTGTTCCTAGGACTGACAGTTTGCCGACCCATCAACACAGAGCGGGGGGTTTATTAAAGGCAGCCACAAGTCACCGGGTTCTAATGTCGTCGGCATGATGAGTATCATCTCATAATGCTGCCGACACCATTACGCCGCCGGTTTCTGTCGCAGCAGTTTTGTAGATCGCCACCTGATTTTGCCGTAATTTGTTTTTCATTTTACTTATTGCTCGAAATTGATGATTTAATAGATCCACCAAAATATTTGTGAACTAAAGAACGTTCATCAACTCATGTCATTATAAACTCTATACAAAATGAAAAAAAAAATATTGATCGAGAATGATTGTTTTTTTATTTATTTAATTAAACCTTATTGCACTGAGGTACAAAGGGTGGGCTTAATGCCGAGGCTTTTTCTACCTGCCGAACAAAAACACATGTTTTTACTGGGGGTCGTCGTGCTAATATAAGTTTTACAGATACCTATAGAAAACTCTAATTTTATATACCTATATATATATACCTCTATACATACCTTAAAAACCTACTAAAGCATAAGTATAGTAAATTAAATATAAATTATTAGATTAAACTAATTATAGTATAAGTAAGTATAGTATCAACTACCAACAAGAAACATTTTGTGTAAACTAAACTATTTGTATAACCCGGTTGTCGATGTCCGTGCGAACCAGTTTTTTTTGAATCTATAGCCGGTAATTCATCTCCGTCAACACTCATACAAAACAAGGCAGCGGTTATTAAATAAACAGCCTCCTTTTGACACAAAGAAAATGTATTATACTCATTATATTTCACAGCCAGCGGTTTAAATTTCATGTTAGAAGTAAGAAAGAGGAAGCTAAGGCCCATGCGTTAGATTTCTTTATCTACCTTACTCTTGATAACGTCTCGCCGATGTCATTGTTAGAAAAAACTCTTAACTAATTTTACATAAAAGTAAATTTTTAGGTTCCTATTTGACTGGTACTAGAGGACAAAGTCAAATCAAAGGTTGATTCTGATCTGCGACCTTTGTCGTTGATTTTACTAGTTATGTGTTTGTATTATTTGACGGCTTCTGTGGCGCGGCTGATGAAGGTCAGCCTGCGACTCAGGAGCTTGCGGGTTCGATTCCCGCCTCGGGACAAATGTGTGTACGATCTGCAGATATTTGTTCAGGGTGTTCTGGATGTTTTCTCTGTATAATAAAAATATCTATCTATGTAGTTTATTGTATGAAGTAACTATATCAGTTATCTACTACCCATAACACAAGCTCTGCTTAGCTTGGGGCTAGATAATGCTGTTTGAATTCTCCAACATTATTTATTTAAATATAAGTTAAGTTCCTCTTTGATGATGCACATGCCCGAATGTGACCAAGAGCTTATAAATAAGTTGCTGGCAGAGGAGGTATCTTGCTATCGAATATGACCTCAACAAAATTTTACCTAAACTGAACGAGGGTCCTATATACCTATATTACCAGCTAGAGCTGGGATGCTGTCGATGATGACGATCACATCACATCATATCACACTAATATTATAAACTAGTTTATGACCGCGACTTCGCTTGCGTCGTTTCTATGGAAACGTTTAAAGGTGATTTCAATCCCATGGGAGCTGATTTATGGGATAAAAACTAGCCAATGTTTGATTCGAAGATTATAATTACTTGTATGCAAAATTTCAGCCCGATCCGTTCAGTAGTCGCATTTATATTATTAGTGTGATGCGAAAGTTTGGATGGATGTAGATGGATGGATGTTTGTTACCTCTTCACGCCAAAATTACTGAACGGATCGGGCTGAAATTTTGCATTCAGGTAATTCTAATCCTGGAATCAAACATAGGGTACTTTTCATCCCATAAATCAGTTCCTATGGGATACAAATCACCTTTAAACGTTTATAGAAACAACGCGTGCGAAGCCGCGGGCATTAACTAGTAATAATATAATGCGGATTAACCCTCTTCCTGTAATGTCAGTGATGAGAGCCGAGAGGGGCGCGGGCGCATCGCCGTTTTGTCACTGCATGTCCGGCATTCAGTATCAGTAAAAAAATGTGTAGCTAAAAATGTAAGTGATAAGACTTTTTTTGGTATGTAACTGATTTTAAGAAGTTTGTCTTTTTTTGTTTAATTTATTCGATTAGAGAACTCATTTATCGTTTATATTTTAGTAGTATCTTACGACGTCACATCTCTATAATACTTTGAACACTATCATGTTGGCAAGCTCGTTTAGCTTGGAATTCTGTAGTTTTTTCCAATCCGTCACATGTGCTCATTTACTATGATCAAATTACTTTTAGCTCATGTGAGATAAAATCTAGGATAAAATCCATGTTAAGTTAAAGTGAACAAGATAAACACCTATAAGGTGCTATTAAAAGCCACTTATGTAATTCTTTTTGTACCTTGCGCATATTGTCGAATAAAAATGTAACTATAATTTCATATTTCGTTGATAAATACATCTATATTTTATTTACCTTTAATATAATGCTTAGTAGTAACAAGCATCTGAGCAGTAATTTATTAAATTATAATTTTGATAAATCCTTCAATATGTAATGAAATCGATATTATGTTACGAAAATATCGTCGCCATACTGGTAAAACCAATTGTCTGCATCAGTAGTCGTTTCGAGTAAATCACATTTGAAAGCTTATAACTTATTTAATCTAGCTATCTCAGCAACGGTAGGTCGCAGCGTTAGGTCGCAACGGGCGCAACGGTAGGTCTCTTAGCTCGCAAAGTTAATTAAATTTTATAGTTTGTTTGTATATATATATCCTCAAAGTGATAGCTCTCAAAAATATTAGCTGCTTAATAAACTTGAATAGGAATGTAAGTATAAGTCGTCTGTCTGATGAGGGAATTCACAAATAAACCAGAAATTCCACGCTTATTTCGTCCAAATTCTATAGTTTTCGTTCGTTGATTGAAATAACAATTACTTGTTAATAATAGTTCGTTTTCTCTTCTTCAATAATAATAAAACAAATTTTAGAAAACTTATTTATTTATTTTATAATAATCATTCTACCGATGCATGTTTACGCAAAAACTCTCGCGAGACCTATCTAATTTGATCTAATTTGTAGATTCTATTGAATATAGATAAATAAAATATATATTTTTAGATTGCAAATATCCTATTCTTCAATAATAATAGAATACATTTTTGTTATAGGCCTCTATGTAAACAAAAAAAAACCTGAACCGAATTCAATTATCGACCGAAAAGGCTTCAAAACAAACCCCAATATCTCCGAAGTTCTACGTCATTTTGACATAATTTTTATACCTAAATATTCCTCAACATTTGCTTAAACTACAATATTAATTTTATTTATTAAATCACTACCATTATTTTTTTATGAAGTTATTAAAAGTGCTATATATTTCATTGCGCTGGCGATCTGCCCTCAGTACCGCGCGAGCGCTTGTCGAGGTCGGACCTATGTCAGTTTTTTTCACGCACTGCGTCAGAGTGTGCGTGCTAGAACATCGTAAACTACGACCAAAGTTTTTGATCGTTGTAAGTATTTATATTCGTACAGTATTATATATATAGTCGTGATAGATAACTCATTATAGTTATCCCAACACAGTAAGGGGTTAGAGTACATCTGGTCCGAATCTCAAACTGATCCGCGGACGAGATGTCCACTTCAATTTTGTGTTGGGGTACATCTGGTCCGAATCTAAATTCTCTTGATTTTAGATTCGGATCAGTTGTACCCTCAATCAAAAGTGAAAGGGACATCTCGTCCGAATCTCTTCGTTACTTTTCAAGGTTTCTGAATCGAAATACATCCAGCACAAATGCTGCCAGATTTCTAATGGTAAATTATAGTACTTGTCAAAATCTACATTTAGGATGACAGCTATCCTCAAATCACGATATCTCAGGAACTGACCATCCCAGAGCACCAGTTTCTAAAGTGAAATTGTAGTACTCGTCGAGATCTACTTTTTTGATGACAGCTGTCAAACTTCAAATCACGATATCTCGGGAACTGACCATCGCAGAGCACCAGTTTCTAAAGTGAAATTGTAGTACTCGTCGAGATCTACTTTTTTGATGACAGCTGTCAAACTTCAAATCACGATATCTCGGGAACTGACCATCGCAGAGCACCAGTTTCTAAAATGAAATTGTAGTACTCGTCGAGATCTACTTTTTTGATGACAGCTGTCAAACTTAAAATCACGATATCTCGGGAACTGACCATCGCAGAGCACCAGTTTCTAAAGTGAAATTGTAGTACTCGTCGAGATCTACTTTTTTGATGACAGCTGTCAAACTTCAAATCACGATATCTCGGGAACTGACCATCGCAGAGCACCAGTTTCTAAAGTGAAATTGTAGTACTCGTCGAGATCTACTTTTTTGATGACAGCTGTCAAACTTCAAATCACGATATCTCGGGAACTGACCATCGCAGAGCACCAGTTTCTAAAATGAAATTGTAGTACTCGTCGAGATCTACTTTTTTGATGACAGCTGTCAAACTTCAAATCACGATATCTCGGGAACTGACCATCGCAGAGCACCAGTTTCTAAAGTGAAATTGTAGTACTCGTCGAGATCTACTTTTTTGATGACAGCTGTCAAACTTCAAATCACGATATCTCGGGAACTGACCATCGCAGAGCACCAGTTTCTAAAGTGAAATTGTAATACTCGTCGAGATCTACATTTCGGATGAGAGCTGTCAAAATTTAAATTCATCCCCCTTTGCCCCCAGGACCTTTTGAGATTGCTATAAGATGTCGTCGTGAAAGAGGGGTTCTAATTGCGGAATCGTATAGAAGGTACTTTTGTAATTGAAAACAAATAAATTCACCCCTCCTCTCGCCCCCTTTTCAGCCCCCCCGCTTTTGAGATCTCCCAAACGAACGAATCTAGAAGAAAAAAAAATTTCCCTCACGCCCCAGGCCCCCTGAACCCCCTCACCCATCAAAAATCTGACATGGGTATCGTTTTTGACTAATATGGGGGTGAGGATTACGAATTTTATGACGGCGGGTGTGTATCGGGTTGCGGTGAGCGAAGCGAGCCTTGCTGTGTATAATGTGACCGGCCCAGGTAAAAGAAACAAGGTAGAGGGAGTGAGAGGGGGCGGGATTGTCGATGTCGGCAAATTCTCAAAACGTAGTAACAACTTAATAAATAATAAAAAGTTTTAAGTACTTTTGTCATAAATATAAGACTGATTTTGTAATCAAAATTATTTTTATTTATTTAGATTCTTTTGTGTACTTAATCTGTTTAAAGAATTGTTTATTGTTATACTGTTGATTTTAACTAAAGTTTTACGTATTTTTGCGGTTTTTTAATCAAAATAAGTTTTTTTAATTTTCTTAACCTAACAGGAACTATAAAAATAGTTAGTTAATAAGTACAAAAAAGTCGTATAGAAAAAGGTTATTAGTTGCATAGTAATATTACACGCTAAAAATATAATTATGATCCGTTGGCACAAAATTTAATTCAAAAAAGCAGTTGCATCTGATCAATGATCCAACGGTAACTTTTTATTTGATCAGATGTAACCACAATCTGATCATATGATCAGATGGGAATAACCCTGACGTATAAAAAACTAGTATTTAATAGATATTCGTGATTTATTGTTATTTTAGAATGAAAAAACAAGATAATTCGGAGAATATTGTTGTTTAAACAGCAACCTCGTCGAAACAATGGACATGGTGAGAGACTAATATGTACCATTTTATGTATTATTATGTTTATTGGGCGGGGGAATAAGCTGAGTCCTATTTATTCAAGTTAAAAAACAATTATGTTAAGTATGATAATTGGATTGATTGGCATCAAAAAAAGTTCAAAAAATCTCAAAGTAACTTTTTTGAAAATCTATGAAAGGGGAAGATATTTTTTTCTAAAAAGGATGTTTAGTTTCCTCAGACCATTTTCATGTAGCTTCAACGGTTAAGGTACCTGCCCTTACTGAACCGTCTCAAAATTCCACCCTGTTTATATATGCTGCGGATGTCGATAAGCAATCGATTACTGCGTAAAATAATGAAAAATATATCAAAACAAATTAGGTACCTCTATTATGAACAAAATTAATACTTCACATAAAAAAACAATCCATCGAACTCCATCCTAAGAAAACTTGTATTACGGTGGATCAAGATCATTTAGTCGCAAAAGAAAGCACGCTTGTGCAGGTTGCCGCCCACTCGGTGCGTAAAATACCTAAACTTGCATTTCTCCGATATGTGACAGGGCTCTTAAGGCGCTGTGCATAGAAAACTAAGACTGTCAGATTGCATGTCAATATTACCAAATGTGGTCGGCAGAGGCGCTTATTTTTAACATAGACTTATGCAAAATTTATCTGTTGTAGAAGAGGCAAACTTTTGTTTTATTTTGGTTGATAGCACAATCACAAGGTAATAATGTAATGTTAACTAACATTTACCTGCGGCTTTACTATCGTTGCATGTAAAATACCTTAATAAAACCTATGTCGCTTGAAGCTTCTCAATTATAATAAAAATTACATTCATCGATAGTTATTCATAGAAATCAGAAACACTTAAAAAAATAATATCATCTTCATGCATGTTAAAGTGCCGACAATATCACCGACCATTATGATAATACTTTATACATTAAAAAAATATACTAATTTAGTCAAAACAACTGAGGTCTAAATGGATTACAAAAGTGTCAATCGTTGAAGATATTTCGATTTGGTTTTGGAGGGCTTTCTCAAAAAAAAAATTAAAATATAAATAATGCTGAACAAGCCACACAACATCATCTAACCCCAAAGTAATTAGAGCTTGTGTTATGATATACTTATTAAATACACTACACAGATAGATATTTTTTATATACATAAGACATCCAGAACACCTGGAATAAATATCTGCAGATGGTACAAACATTTGTCCTGAGGCGGGAATCAAACTAACTGTAACCTCCTGTGTCGCAGGTGGACCTTTCCCCGCCGCGCTACAGAGGTCGTCAATCAAATAATCAGATATAAAATGAAATATAACAGTGCTTTATTTCCTTTACCCCTTACAGGAGTCTTGGACACGTCAATAAATTCAAATAAGGTTCAAGAGTAAAACTGGGAAATAAAGTGATTACTTTAATTTATTGTTCACTTCAATCTTTTTAAGGTAAAGTAAAGAAGCGAACAAGAAACCTTTACCTTGTCAGGGTGTTAGTTTTCGAGCTGGAGCAATACTATTAGCAATACCTAAGTTTTTTATCCTCTAGAGATAGTCTGATATTTTGTAGTAAGCCTTTTTAACAAAGGATATGTTTTACAAATTGTTTGAAATTATTTTTTGATAACTTTTAACACTTTTGTAGTTTTGTTGTAGAATCGTATACATTTCCCTTTAAAAGATAATCTATAAATCGATACTATAAAAATATATAAATATATATTTATAAAAATATTCGTAAAATAAAATACGTGAATGTTGGAATGCTGAATGATGAATTTCACGGATATAATTTTGTATACAATCTCAGTACTACTCGCTTACATAATTAATTTTATTTTCCGGAAATAAAACGCAACAATCATGAAGATAGTTTTAGTTTAGATTGTAATTCTACAAAATAATCATAAAAACCACAACAGACCATGCCTTGCTATCCAAATTGATATTCATACCGATATAAAGTATTCTTTATTATGTTGCTGCCTTCCAAGAACTCATGAGTGATTATGATTAACAATAATTTTGACAACTGTCATTGGAAATACAATTGTTTTGCATGTTTATTACGTTTTTAGCGTCTTTAAACATCTCCTTTACTTGACTTCTTTGTTACGCTAAAAAAAATATATTATATTGATGTCAATGTACACATATTGCCAATAACAAAAAAGTTATGACAAACCGCTCCGTTGAGGTTTTTCTATGAGTTATTAAAAATTTAAAGTAAATTATTATTTTTGAGTATCTGTCCTTTTGAGAATCTCTCTTCTCTAAGAGAACAAACCGATAGAACTACGAGTAATTTAAATTTGCCTGTAGTTCTACTGGTAGAACTACGAGAAAAAAAATGCAAATGGTTGGTCCTAAGTATATCAGTTATCTAGTAAGTACCCATAATCTCTACATCTACAATAAATTGCCTCATAGTCTTAAAGAACTGCCGCTCAACTTGTTTAAAACTAAACTGAAACACTGGCTTTTAGATAATTGTTTCTATAGTGTAAAAGACTATTTGAATTTTAAAAATTAATCTTACTTTTTTCGTTTTTATTGTTCCTCATCATAATTTTCAATTCAATTTGACTTTTTAAATTTTTAATCTAATAATTGACATTATGAATATTATTAAAATTGTGGACAATAATGTATTAATTTTGCACACCTTAATGGGTAGATTGTAAATGGACATATATAATTTTAAGAACTTTTGTACATACATTCTGGCAAATAAATGATTATGATGATTATGATTATAACAAAGCTCTGCTTAGCTTCGGCCTTGGTGATGATGTGTGAATTCATCATCATCAGCCTATATAAGTCCACTGCTGGACGTAGGCTCCTATTTTAATTTTTCAGCATTATTTATTTATATATAAGGTCATCAAAATCGCCCTACCTATTTAACATATTTTAACTCGACCAATACTTTCCGTGCTGTAAACATGTTGAGTAGTACCTACCTATCTAGCTACCAGAGAAAAAACCACTATAAACCTATTCTACTTAATTGGTAGGTCTGTCAATGAATAAAATTCCTGCAAATTTCTTTTGGCTTAGCTTCAATCAAATATAGACTTTATTTCAATGACGAATGAACCATTTAACCCGCAAAACAAAAGTTGTCGAAAATCGTAATTCGTCCGTCGAACCCAGCTGTCATCGCGAAAAAAGTTACATAACCTCACGTCCGTCCGAGGAGGCATCCAGCCTCCGAATGAAGCTAGTGGAAGCTATTTTGAGCATATATTGAAAGGGATGTTTGAGTAATAAGGTTGAAATTCTATTGGCAAAATATTATAATTTTTGCAATTACTTCGCTAAACGCCTTACAAAAATGTGTTTTTTGGGTTTTATTATGTTAATGGTTTTATTTATTTAAAACTTTTTACATATGTCTTTAGTTGATAAAATTTCCTTTCATATAGTATTAAAATAATTAATGGTTGTCACTCAAAATATTGAGCATTTCGAGACGAAAAATTTTTTTCTTGTTCTTTCTTGTGATGTTTTTTTTCAAGATCCTAGATCGTTTTATAAAATATTTTTGTATAAGTCTTTTTTCCATACATTTGACTATACACTGTTTTTTTTTTGGGCTTGTAATATGTCGGAGAACGGCTAACGGTGCGACGAAAAAGTGTACTTTCTACGGTGTCGCTGTTTGGACAGCGTCTTAACACTAAAGAAGAACACTAAGAAAGTCTGATGAAGCTTAACACTTTCTTAGCTAAATAATAGATTCAGATGTTACTTTGCGGAAATCCATTGTATAACATTAGGATGAACAATATTTAGTATTCCACACAAAACCTTCTGTGATAAGATCCAACAAAATGTAATCCGTGTGTACCGCCCGCCCTGTAAAAGAAAAGACCACACCAAATAAAATAATAAAGTCTTTTTATTTCCTTAATAAAATAAAATTTTACAATATTAATTATGAGTAGAATAATATTATGCAGTATAACACTTGATTTAAACAAAATAGAAATTGATTAGAATTAAATTTAAAATTAATACCAAAAATGGTATTATTAAGGGTCCGGCGACGGATGAATTTCCCATACAAACGTAGTACCGATATGATTTGTTACTTGAGAATATTTTCACCATGGTTTGCTATTATTTGTATTAGAATAGTATTTATTTAGGTTCCTGCCACAAGCTTTTTTCAAAATACCTATCTGCACAAATACTAAGAAAACATTCATTCTTTAATGTAAAAATGCCATTCGGTTTAATTTTATTTCAGAAAGGTATTTTGAAAAAAAAAAATGTGGCAGGAACCTAAATAAATACTATTTTAATACAAATAATAGCAGACCATGGTGAAAATACGCTCAAATTACTAATTATTTTGGTATTACGTTTGTATGGGAAATTCATCCGTCGCCGGACCCTTAAGGACCTCTCATCGAGTGAAGGTACCACACCAATAACAAAATGAAAAATCTCATCAAAAATAAGTCATCGACTAGTTTTGTCTCTCCACGAGACATCATCAAGACGCTTTAACAATACTCGACTTTGACACAGACCGCCAAGCAACAACGACAGAGTCCTGTCAGTGATGTTGCCTCTCTGAGCTCCCTGTGTAATTAATTACGCACGTTACTAAATATTGTTCATCCTAATTTATACTTTCTTAGTTCACGACTCATATGCAGTACTTGGACCCCAAGTACTTCCGCCCCTTGCATCAGGTCCGGCGTACCGCAGAGGTGGACAGAGATTGTGTTATATGCGTTATACTAGCACTTTTATAGCCCACGACACACATGCATTTCTCGGAGCCGAAGAAGCCGAGTGTGGCCCTTCGGCTCGCAACGAGGTTAGGCCGTGAATTTTTTGCTTCCTTTCCCAGATCTTTAAATACTCAGCTGTATTATTCAGCCTGCATAATCCCCACCGAGTCGTTATCTCGCAAAGAACGAGCCCTGGCAATTAATTCTTTAAAAAGTGACACCGTAAGAAACCCTCTGATACCATCGCACACTTATAAAATTACAAGATGATCCCGAAGGACTTCTTAGGGGGCAGAGGTTCTCAAACTTGGCTCGCGTAAACAGAAGTTTGTCTTTATAGCGCATGCTGCGCCAAAACCTATTTCGCCACAGGTTCATGCGGGAAAAGCTCGATTTGACGCCCACCATACTTTACTTAGGTACTTGTTGCCGTGTGGTAAGGGCTTACAATTTGCATCACCCAAATACTTCCCGTGGGTGTCGTAGGAGGCGACTAAGGGATTTTCACCGGGCGGGCAGCAGCGCCTACTGCAGAACAATTCTAGTGCCCAGCGTGGAGATTATGGGCATTACCTCTGATATAACAGCTAATAAAGCTCTTGTCAGGGGGAGGCCTGCGTCCAGCAGTAGACTAATATAAGCTGTTGAGGTGAGTTGAGGAATATGTGCCATTTATATTGAGGCCTTCGTGTTCTTTGTTTAGTTTTGTTTTTATGTCCCTATCTCTGTGTCAAAATAAATGTTATTCTATCTACAAAATCTGCTTGTGACTATGGTTGGTTCCACAGTTTGAGAAGCTTTGTTTGTAGAATCATCTTGTCTGAAATACGCTCACGTACCCAGAATCTTTCGTCTAAATACTCTTCTTCTTTTTCTTTTGTATTTGGCTCTGCATCATGGTTTGACACAATTCTGCTAATGTCATAAAGTCTAAATACTCAAAAGCAATTTAGGTTAAGCACGTCTCAAATGTCGAACTTTTGACAGATTTTCATTGAACACTGTAAAAAATCACGACTTGAGACGAGCTAAAATCTGAGTTGCGTTGAGACAAAACGAAGGCTGCAGTATCTTTGCGTTGAGCAGATATTCGGGCGTCAATGTATGAATCCACGCACTGTCAAAATAGGGTGGAACCTTGTCAAAGTAAATGTCAGACTGCTTTGTTTCTATCCCTAGCTATATTCCGATTTGCAAACTTAGCTTTGTAATTTCATGTGATTGTGGTATTGATATGGATCAGTTGAGGTGCCTGTAGATTGTTTGCAACAGTCTGCAGTTAGCTCAATTGTTTCAATTGTAAATACTGGTTCTAATTTATTTCTATTATTTGATTGTATTTAATGTCGAATACATAATGTTATTGTAATATGTTAATGTAACGTATAATTTTTATACACGAGTCGTACGTAAATATCTAACTACAAAATTATCGTGGAGGAATAAAATGTTGGATCAGTTTGCTCAGAGGACTAACTATGCCAAATGTAACATATGTGACTAGCGTAATTAGAATTTCTGTGCTAGCTCAATAAATAAATAAATAAATAAAATGCCGGTTTGGTCTTGATGGCACTTGGGTGCATGCGAGACATTAGGTTATATCTGCTCGGTTGGAACCCAAGGATTAGTTAGCCAATTGAACCTAGAATTGAACCTCTTATGACAAAGTGCCGATTTAATCATTAGACAGGAGAGGAATTGAAGTAGCTAACACTCTTTGTCATGTAACTGGTGGTTTTATGCGGCGGTGGTTAAAAAGTTTTGCAAACTTACACAATCAAAACGCTTTTTAGGGTTTCGAGATCGAAGATCGGTTTCGAAACCCATGAGGTCACGCTTTGTCTGTTCTTTTTCCCTCCTTAATAACTCAGCCACTACCACAGCTGTCAACTGATTTTTTTTTTATTTTTTTTATTTTTTTTTAATTTTTTACCCCATTTAAAATAATAATACATTTCGTGCACTGTCGAAATACCTACAGGGGAGGGTAGGATATTAAATGAAAGGTCTCAGTTTGTACATTTAAAAATAGTTGAAATTTCTGTAAGTTTCATACTTTTCGAAATATTTTGAAAAAAGTCGAACCCCCCCCCCCTCTATCTTCGAAGATTGCAGAGCGATCCATCTAAAATGGATCTAGGATTTGTAGATATGGATTTATTTTTTACTGATGAAATATAGAGAAGCTTAAAAATAGAACACTTTTTAAAAAATGTTCAAAAGGGGGGGGGGGATCATTTTCAAAAGGGGGGCTACCCACCGAGATGGGATATCAAGTGAAAGGTATCGGTTTGTACATTTCAAAACAGAAAAAAAGTCGGAATTTTACGCATTCCCCTGCCTATATCTCTGAAGATTGCAAGGCGATCTATCTAAAATGTATGCAGCGTTTGTAGATGTTGATCTATATTTATCTGGTAGGGTATTTTATATCTACCAGATATACTTACATAAAAAAATCATAAAAATCGGTCGAGCCGTGTCGGAAGAGTGTGGCCACAAACACCGTGACACGAGATTTTTATATACAGGTTGAACCAAATATGCCTAGACGACGTCATAAAAAAATAATGCGTCACCCCGCACCCGAAAATACCCCATGCATGTTTTCCGATTCTTCTTAGTTTTCGAGTTTTGATTTATTTACGTTTTGTTTGAGATATTTCGGGCGGAACGGTTGAAACTGTGGGGATTATGAGCATTACCCCCAGATAAAGCCTTATCAGGGGGAGGCCTGCATCTAGCAGTGGACCAGTACAGGCTGTTGAGGGGGAGGGGAGGGTTGAAACTGTTTTTAATTTTTTTCTGTGGAATTATAGGGTTTTTGTTTTTGTAATATGATGCCTAAGTGGCGTGCATAAGAAATAATAATCTATTCAGGGTGGACCCTGTATGGATTAATCGAAACACAAAAACTAACATTAAAAAACCTAACTCCTGAAAATTATTATCAATTGCCCTTTGATTGGTTAAAAAATTAAACATTAGGCTTATTATGTTACAAAATAAAACCTATCGGCTGCGACGATCCCTATTGACAAACTATATAACTGAATTCCCGATCGAACTTCGAACTTCCTGATACCCTCAAAGATCGTTCCTCTAAAAGAACGAAACCTAATGATTAAACCGTAAGCCTTTCCTATTGCAATAAAAACTAAAATGTTCTTCGAACAATCCGGTCCTTTCGTAATTAAATGGAGACCTGTGGGAAATGCGCGGTCAAGACGTCTGATTTCCCATAGCGACGCCGTTTCATATCACTTAGGTATAATGTTACCTTGATGATATTGCTTGGAACAAAACTTTAACGTTAAGGCACTACCTAAACCCAAATCAGCGCCCCCACCTATTTTATCCTATTATTCTTTTCAAAAATCAATTAACCAGTTTGTGATACCTTTCATAAGCCTATTGTTAATGCCTGTGTAAAAGTTTTATTTTGTATACTTTTGGCAAAAAAGAACGCATCTTTGCCTTCATTTGATTTATTCCGAGACGGGAATCGAACTCGCAACCTCCTGCGTCGCAGGCGGACCTTCGCCCGCTGCGCCACGGAGGTCGACTATACAACCTAAGACTTTTAAAGAGATATTAAAAATAAGCTTAGGAAACGTACCACAAGCCGGCCAATCGATTTTTGAAAATTCCTTCGTTGAACAGAATAATAGGATAAAATAGGTAGCATTTGGGTCGGGCTAGCGCCTTAACGAAGGGTAAATGCACGCACACACAGATACTGTTTCCTTTTAGAGGTTTGGTAATTTTAACGAAAAACTGCGGCTTCACTATAGTCTTTTTCATATGTAAAGCTGCAGCCCGCGGCTTCACACGCGATTTTTAAGTAGCCTATCAACGACCCCGGGATACCATTTATTTCTCGGTCAAATTTTATTGATATTCAATTTCAGCCGTTCGGGCGTGAAATGTAACAGACAGACAGAGTTACTTTCAAATTTATAAAATTATTATGGATAAGCGTATACCTACTTATCCGTCGAGGTTGTGGTGTAAGAAAGAATTGATGTCGTAAGAACCGATCAAGCGTAACGATCACGTCTCGTTACTAACGTCAAATAGACTCACCATGTCATTTCAAATCAGTCAACTTTTAGCTGCAATCTCTAATTCACCTGCAAGGAGAAAAAAATGCTGTTTCGTAGCCTGCCGAAAAATAAATGCATACAATTATTATTTCCCGAGAGCTGTGGAGTATCAGCGCATCAGCATTGCCATACAGCAGGGCAATGCAGCCAGCGTCTTGGGGACGCTTACGACTGGTATTGATATGGATCAGTTGAGCTATCTGTAGATTTTTTGCAACAGGCTGCAGTTAGCTCAATTGTTTCAATTGCATATAAAAATGCATGTAAAATATTTTCTATTATTTGATTGTAATTTTCTTTGCCCATAAAGTTATTACTTAGGTATAATAAGTTGTTTATGAGCTGACAGCATTTTTTTTACTCTCTCAATTCGCCCGTGGTCTATCCATTACAGAATAAAACTGACTCATTTTAGATTTTTTGTTCAGATCGGCGGCTCGATAACACTAAATCGATGGAAGGAAAATATTTTGTTTCCATCAAATGCAAAACAATTGATTTATCAATGGATGATTGCCAGAACTAGCCGAATCGGAAGTTAAAGTTTACGAATTATAGTATAGACATCCACCTTGAAATGTGCAGATAGAAATAACGATAGAATGGGTATGTTTGGTCACAGGTTTTGGTAAAACTCTATCATTTGTTGTCTATGGCTTAAACAATTCACTAAATATTAGTTATGGATCCCGAAACACTCCACCCATGGGATTACTCATGAGCCAAACAAGCGCAAACATTTAATTAAGCTCGGAAAATTTTCAGCTCTGTGGAAAAGGAATACAAGAAAGTTCAGAGAAAGTTTTCGTTAGCTACAGAAATTCGCAATGTAAATAAATAGTGCCCTGCTGAAAAGTGTGATTAAACAATGTTCATAATGCAGGGGCGGATCCAGGATTTCATTGGGGGGGGGGGGGCGGATTTTGACAAAGGTCGGAGAAAGGGTTAAAATCACAAGTAAACAAAAAATAAGGTTTTCTTTTTTTTACATCTGAATTGAATCGGAATAATGAGTCCAAAGTATGGAATTCCTGGGTATTTTTATTCCTAGGTATTTTTTAGGGCCCCCATGCCCCCCCCCCTGTATCCGCCAATCCGGCATAATGAACCAACATTCAAACTTCATTTTGATAAAATAAGTTTTAACTAAGAAACAAAATTTCAGTTACTGTTACCAAATTACAACTCGTTTTACCTTAATACAGCTTCTGTGTCTTTCTGTGTCTCCCAAACCTAGCACCCTTACATTCAAGTTGACTAAAATCAAATATAATTTGATTACTAGGTACCGGAAAGTACCAATGTTTCTCGATCCTACGGTAACCTTTAGTAGGTATTAGGTATTACTAAAAACGCCATTTGTCCGTCCAAGTTAATTTTATAGTCCTTTAGGAAATTTGATCTGCGATACCTACGTTAAAATCACTGCCTTTGATATATTTTGCTGTGAGAACCCCAGCCTTTCCTATTTTTATAAATCACAAGTAATTTTTTTGTCCCAAAAATTATCCCCATCGGAGAAGCTCTCCTATTACCTACTTACAATAGCCACCCTTTGAGGCATTTTTCTTGTTCCATGCAAAATAGATCCCTTTTTACTTTGGCCGTTGCCTAGTTCTCCAAATGGCAGATATATTAACACTTTCGGTCTATTTTTGCTTGCATTTAAGCTTAGGTTTCTGTTAGGATAGTGTCCGACTGGTATTGCCTTCGTGTTTTCTTAGGACGAACGTGTAAAAGTTTTATTTGAAAAATTCTAATAAACTTGGTCCTAGACTTTCAATATTTTTGGTTCTAACCTACCTGCTTAACTGATAATAGTTTCAGTGAATAGCTTTTTTGTCGAGACGTATTTAAACAAGTAGATTAGGCGTGTACATTTCAAGCTATTGTGGTTATTGACGGTAAAATATTTCCAATAATTATGGTACTTAAATAACACTAAACTCGCTTCTAACGGGATTATTTGCCACGATTTCTATTAATAAAACTCTGAACACGATATTTTATGATGCAAGTGATTTAATGTTATGTTATTATACAACAAAATACCGGATAAAACCTAAAATAACTCAAATAAATAGTGAATAGCGTATTGAATGGATTCGAAGAAAAGGTCGTTCTTGTTCCCTTTCTTTGATAAACAACAACAGAAGGTGGATATAAAATAGAGTGATATTAGTAGAACAAAATAATAACCAAACAGGAAGTTGAATCTCGGAATTCCTTGTGGTTATGCCTACCTACCAATTATTCTCGTTTATTTTGTGCAAAATCTAAGTAAGATATGGATGGAAATGAATGATGGAAAGTAGTATAAATAATAGTAACCAAATGATAAATTATCTAAAGAAGTTAATTTCTTAGATAATTGACAAATAAGTTGGTATTATAAAACCGGATTCTGTACCAGTAGATACCTACCTAAATACATATGTTTAGCACCGACATAGGTCTGATAATCTATGTCGGTGATTACTCAAAAGTGTGAAAGGGTAAATTTAGGTAATTATTCCACTTCACCATTAACTTTATCAGCTTTTTCAACAAAACCTAGTTTATCATAATCAACGGATCTTCCTAAAATTTGGCATGAACACTAATAGCAATCTGAGCTGGCAAAACTATTAATACCATTCAGAAAAAAATATATTTTGTGACCGTGAGAAAGCAACGGCACGTTACAAAAAATAGTACTAATACTTCTGCAAAATGCTTTGTGCTGTAGCGGCAAGTGAAAAACTAAATAATTGTTTCTACAAGCAACAACAACGGTTCACGGAACGCTAGAATGTAATTAAGGAAACAGCTATGACTTATGTATTAACGCTCTCTAATTGTCTTGAGGTAAGTTTAAGGTATGTATTCTCGGAAAATAAGTTTAACCGTGTTTTAAACGAAGCCGAAGTCTTAAAGTTACTTGTCTTTATTTGCCCTTATTGAACATGTGTTATGTTGTGGGCAAATAATGATAACACTTTGCACGTCCTTGTAGATGCGGGTCCCCAATAGGTCGTCACACTACGGAGACTGGGCAGTTAATGCGTTAAAGTGTTTTTATTTCAAAAGATTAAATATATCGCACTGTATAATTTCCTCGGTATATTTGAGTAATCCCTAAGTAAAATGGAAGTGAATTCCAATGAACACAATAGAAACTGTGTCCGTCAAGTAAAAATAAATTATAATATACCTAATAACAAGATTTATAAAGATGTATAGCCAGCATGAACACTTTTTTATGTGCGGTTGATTATTGCAACACGGCAATAATCATTGCAGCGTTAAATTACATATATTGCCTCGCCCGTGGAGTTGGTCCCTTACATAGTATTTAAGTGACCAGTTGCCATTATATGAAAGAAAATGAAATTGTATTTATTTGCTTAAATATAGGTTAACAATGATGGTTTTAGAATGGGGTAGGTATCACTATATTTGACTTATTAGTCCTGCAAATGTTTAACTTGGACCTTTTTGATAGAGTAGAAAATTAACTTAACATAATCGATCAATAAATTTGCTCTCAAAAAATAGATATACTTGGATCACATGCATAAAACCGTCAAAAAAAACTTTATTATAGAATGATTTATGTGTAAATGTCAAAAATAATTCATGTGAATTACAACAGTTTTTACAGAGTAAATTATATAATTTCCGATTAAATTCATCATTTGTTAATTTTCTCATGTCATTTGGAAGTTTATTGTACAGTATTGCCATTGCGTAGCAGTTCATTTTACAAAGTCCTAAATTGAGGCACTTTAAGTGGTTTTGTACAATCTTTCTTTTGTATAGAGATTTTTCATCCTTCTCAAACTATATATATATATTGTAGCTAAGTACCTAGTTCGTCGGTTTGCTCGTCGACTCTAACCCTTAACCGCTTTTTCCAACTTTTCCTAAACAAACAGAAACTTCTTTTTTCTTAGCTGTCCGAAGATAGGTAAACTCAAACAAGGGTTAGGTAAGTCAGAATCTCCTGTAAACTATTAACTTTTATTTAGAGGCACGGGCCGTCGGTATATCATCTTGTAAAGGCCTACAAATCTGGAGGGCAAGCTATAAATCTACTTAAAATATGGCCAGAGTGTGTCGAACAATCGTCGAGATTTTCTGCCCGTTTTATTTTGCTTGCTTCGTTTATTTGTTTGCATATTTTATGGGAATACACTTGTACCTGACTTGTTGACACGTGATGGTTCTTTTTAAAAGACTTCGAATAAATATGGCGGTTTATTGTTCTGCTGTGTGTATGTTCTAATGCACGTTAACCGATTTCTCTGTCAATTGTTCACCGATTTCAATGATTCTTTTGGTAAAACTTCTTAAACTTCTGCGATTTGTTAACATAATTAATGATTTCCCCGGGTATATTACTGCTGTATCTCCGAGTACATCCAATCACCCCGTGACCACGATCACTGTAACTCGGTACAAACACAGTGGAAATAATAACAAAAGGTACGCGATAAATACCCGATAAAATCATTAATTAGATCCGTTGGATTTGTATAGAATATAGACTCGTTAAAAATATTCCCAAGGAATTACTATTTGTCCCACAAAATTAAGATTTAAAGGAATTCGTAGTCAGTTTTCAGTTTCTACAAAACAATCAATGGTTTACAAAGGTGGCAATGGTAATCGTGTGTCCCTCCTGATGAGAAGCAGTCACCGTGGCCTATATTGTACGCCTGTATAGGACGCCTGTATTGTAACATCAAAGACGGTAAACGCGCGCTGCTGACCCCGTAATTGCTTTATGTATGTGGTGCGAAAATATTTGGTGCGAAACAGCGCTACACCACGTTAATGTATCTCTTTGACTGAAAGAATTAGAATTGATAGTTGCTAGATTTAAGTTGGTTGGTCAACATATAAATAGTAACCACGCAGTGCCGTAGCGAGGCAAAAGGTTCCCAGCATCTTTGCAACGTCAACTCTTATTAAGGCGAGCGGTCAGTGGGTCAGCGTACAAAAACACTCCCTGATGTAGATTCTCTTGAAGAATCGCACTCGTCGAGACTAGGTATTCCGTGACGATTGCTGTCGTCTTTTTAGGCGATGTAGTTTTTGACAAGAATTAGTGTAAAGTGATAATTATGACAGCAATCGATCATGCAACACAACGCATTACAATAGGTATATTTCATTTTGGTACAAACTGTTTTGTACTGGTTAATTTTTTTGATTATGTATGTTATAGTGAGGTATGTATTTCTCCCACCAGCTTATAACTCAAGCCACGTAGACGAGTATAATATAGGTACCCTACCACTAAATAAGTGACTCACTTTGTTCGAATAGAGTGTCTAAATTGAGTACCGAGTAGGCATTATGTATTTTAGCCTTATAATACAGTAACAATGGTTTACTGTGACACAAGTGTGGAAACAAGAACAAAATTAAAAATTTTAAAAAACCCTTGGCAAATTTTCATGAAACATGGCTATGAACACTCGGGATAAAATTATCTATGACACAAAAAAACTAAACAAATATTAGTTCATTCGTTTGGTTGCTACTATACAACAGAGAGATACACGGATAAACAGATAGACAGACCCGTTAATCTTATAACACCCCTCTCTTTTTGCGTCGCGGGTAAAAAATTGAACAAAACAGTGGCTATAAAAGCGTAAGAATCGACTCCTTCAACCTCAGTCCATGGATGTAGTTTAGAGCGACTAAGGTAGAATCTACCAAAAGCCTCCTTCAGTGTACATTATACAGGGTTATTGGTAATTCACTGACACTGCATGAAATGCAGGTTCTGCCCATCATCACAAAACGAAAACAAAAACCTGCAGTTGAAATGGGCAAAACCTGGAGTTCACTCAGTCTCAGTGAATTACACAATAACTTGTAGATTATTACATTACCCTCATAATGATTAAAATACTAATGATTAAAATAAAGCACTTATCAGGAGAGACCTCCGTCCAGAAGTGGACATGATGTGATGTAATAGTGAAGAAGATTTTTTAGGACGAGATTATGATGATGATCAATCTATAATAAAGAACACCTGTCACCTATGCGTTGGCAAAAATCAGCTATAAAAGTAATGAAATGATGTGTCAAAGTAACAGCCATAAACTGTAAGTACGTGACTAAGGTAGACAAATGGGCAAAATAGAGACACGAAAATTGCTTATTGGTTACAAAAAAGAAAATGTACACATTCATTTTGTTGTAGGCAAGTAAATAATCGTACTCGTCTGTTTTATTGCTTCAAAAACTCTTATAAAAATCTCAAACATAGCAACAAATTCATTCAGTGTTAAAATCTGACAGAACAACTCCTATTTTTTGTATGTGTTTCATTTGATTTACAAAAATATAAAACAAAAACACATGAAACACACGTTTTTAAAAACATATTTCATCATAGGTGTAACATATTAAGCAATTATAGTTTATCACGTCTCTCCGTGCTCTTCCCGCGGGTGTCGTAAGAGGCGACTAAGGGATATCCATCGGGGGCGGGCAGAAGCGCCCCCTGCTGAACAATTCTACCACTGAACTGCGATCCCCAACCCGCATGCCCATCTTGGGGATTATAGGCTTTACCCCCATGTGATAATAGTTTATGCAACTGTCATATAATGAAGGGTATTAAAACACGAGTGTGAGTTTATGAAACGAGCGTAGCGAGTTTCATAATAGTAACGAGTGTTTTAATACCCGTGTTATATGCAGTTGCATACACTACTTTATCTTCACTAATGCAATTAATCAAACAACAAGAGTAAAAGCTGACAATAGTTTATTTATAATAATTGTTCAAATTTTGGATGGTACAATTTTGAAAGTTAATGTTAATTATTGATCCAGCAGCTGTAGCGGCCGCGGGGCAAGCAGTAGAGCTCGTAGACGGAGTCGGAATATATAAAACTTTCACCATGATTGTACTGTCGTCTATGTTAGAGACTTCATCGAACTGGATGTTGTATAGCTCTTGCCTTCGGCATGCCCCCATTATGCCGAAGATTAGTGCAACCTGTAACAATAAACGATATAATAAGCTTGAGGTACATAGCCAAGGCAAAAACTATGATTTATGAAGTAGTAAAGTGTAGGTACCTACTACCAAATTTATACACAAAGCGCTTAAACGGAGTGTCTAGATAACTTGCGTGTGTAGTACGTAAGTACTAGGTAGATTAAATAACAGAACTAAAATACACTTACCTTTTCAAAAAGATACAAAATATCTTGTGAATCTTCCAGGAACATCTTTATTTGACCTGATGTAAACGTCAAGGACTTTTTTCCCTTGTGTCCTTCTGAACTGCGTTTCAGGAACGCTATGACTTTTGAATACTTCGTGATATCAATATTGTTGTAGATACTCAGTGTGGACTTGAGCATAGAATATTTAGCCCACCTCGCTATCCATTTTTAACTTTTAATTTGTATTTTAAAAACAAAACACATTGCGAAACATTAAATTCACGCGTACGTGTATTGTCACAGTGAACTTGCCGCCATTAATATCTAACCAATGAGAGCGCAGCTGCTCGCGCAGGGCCAATCAGGAACGAGCGCGCGCTGTTCTTTTTTTATTTAATTGGCACAAGATCTTACCAAAGAGTTTTGTGTATGTAAGTTTAGTAGTTTCGACGAAGTTTTCACGTATAACCCAACTGTTTTCAAAAGCCAGCCTAATATCAAAATTTTATACAACTTGTACGAGGATTTTGACATAAGGCTCGCCAGGTTAATTGGTCGCGTTTTATTGATGTTATAATGAGATTTTACGATATCGATGTGGATATTATAACATCATGTGAAATTGCTTAAATTGAGTGTTTTGCTAACTGCGCTATAACAGTAGTCATTATAAGTCAAGTATTGGAAACATAAGTAGAATGTTATAACATTAGTGTAGATAAAAGCCAATAAGGCGCTTATCACGGGGAGGCCTGCGTTCAGCAGCAGACCAATACAGGCTGTTGAGGAAGGCTCTCCGGGTTTTCAAAAAACTATCAGAGCAGCGTCTAGTCCAGGGCTGCTCAAACGATCGATCGCGAAAGCTTTTCGAGTCGATCGCCAGCAATATACTCATTATACCTACCTACTACCTACTCATACCTAAAATAATAGGTAACATTGAACGGTGCGCGGCGACGTTCGACGATCACACAGAATTTGTAGCTCGTAAGTTACGTCATTTTGTACATGTTCAATTTTAAAGTGCACTAAAACGATATTAAAAAAAAAAATCCTACCCACATAGTAGCTTAGTCCATCTCTTGCTTTCAAAATATTTTTTGGTAGATCGCAGACACGATAAGTCTGAGCACCCTGGTCTCGTCCATTTGTGACACGAGATGTGGAGAGTGTCTGGCGCAGTGCATAAATATTGTTATACAGCAGGTTAATAAAGCTGACATCTTGGGGACGCTTCCGATTGGTATTGATATGATAGGTAATAGTCAATCTTTTAGCCACCAACTCACTTAAAGTATGTGAAGATGTAGCCTAAGATGATAATAATAATAATAATGCTGGACAATTTACGCAGCATTATCTAGCCCCAAGCTAAGCAGAGCTTGTGTGCTGATATACTTAATACAATACTACAGAGATACATATTTTTATTATACATAGAAAAAGTCCAGAACCCACTGAACAAATATCTGCAGAGCGCACAAATATTTCCCAAGGGAGGAATCGAACCCGCAACCTCCTGCGTTGCAGGCGGACCTTCTCCTGCTGTGCCACAGAGGTCGGATATGAATCACTGGTGCTACCTCTTGATTGTTTGCAATAGTCTGTAGTTAGACCATCTGTTTATATTGTAAATACTAGATTTAATTTGTTCCTTCTGTTTTCTTTTTTTTATAAAGTATGCAATATATTTTCTTTCTATATTTTCTCATATATTTTCTTTCTTCGTTAATAAAGTATACACAGTCCTTCAAATAGCTGTAACATAAAATAAAGTCATCTAAATCTCAGGAAGCTCAAAGCTAACCGAGCAGTTTGTAATCTCACCAAACCGCGTCGTTTTAAGTTCCGCAACATTTTCAATTTAGCGGTAAAATAAACGACGTAAGAGACGAAGATGTAGTGGCGCTGACTCGGGTAATATTGCTAATGGTAACACTTTGGAACTCTTCCCGTAACTTTGGAACTCTTCTGTGTGATACTGAGAGATAGAGTTGTTCTAGGTTGTGTTTGAGCCGCAGCGATCGTGGCGTACAAATCAATTTCTTCAAATCAGCCCGTAGATTTCGTAAGATCCGTCTAGGGGAACTTTCCAGAATAAAAGCAAAAGCTTATTTCTGTGTGTTTTAACGGCTCTCGGGCTTTCTATTGCCAAGGCAGCTGATTGTTTTTTATACAGCCGCTAATTGTAATTTGCATTTTAAATTAAATTTTACAAATAAATCAATAAATCATTTATTTTGTGAAACAAACAATGGTAGGTACCATTGTTTGTTTTACAAAATTTACTTTGGTAAGTCATTTGAGTTTTGAGTTTCGTTGTTCCGTGATCATGGCGCATGAAACTGTGCAGAAATATTGGAACGCTCAAAACTCAAATCACTGTAAATTTCCCGTTGTAAATGACATTAGTGTTTATAACCATGATGGATTTCAAAGTTTTAATTGTTTCAAATCTAATAATTTTATAAATTCTGGGTAGTTTATACTTAAATAAATAAATAATGCTGGACAATTCACACAGCATTATCTAGCCCCAAGCTAAGCAGAGCTTGTGTCATGGGTACTAGATAACTGATATACTTAATACAATATGCTACATAGATAGATATTTTTATTATACATAGAAAACACCCAGACCAACGGAACAAATTTCTGCAGATCGTACACAAATTTGTTCCGAGGCGGGAATCGAACCCGCAACCTCCTGCGTCGCAGGCGGACCTTGGCCCGCTGCGCCACGGAGGTCATCATACTTAAAGCGATATGGGAGATTATAATTTTACTTTCACCACTTTAATTATCTTAGTCAGACATTACCATGCGTTCCACAAGTATTCTTGTGGCAAAATAAATGGACTGAACTGCCTTATCACCGATAGCTTTCTATGATTTGCCCTGATTATTACACTTGCCTGAGCGCGTCATAGATGATAAAGGTATGAGACATGGCAATAAAGTTCTACGTAATACAAGTACGCTTGACGTTTAACACCGTTTGAATAATCAAGCTTTCGTGCCATTTTTTGTCCTCTGGTGGTTAAAACTTAAACGGTCATCCGGAATCCTTCGTGGAAGAAATTTCCTAACGTAACATTAAAAGTTGCGCAGAAGTTTTAAAAACAAACTTACATCAGTTTGTTTCTTACAACCAGCAAAATTATATCCCGACAAAGGAACTTTCTAAATGTGTTGGTATACAACTATACTCTTCCGTGGTGTTATTCGCACCAAAGACTTAGACAGCTCAAGACTGCAGCCACTGGATCTTCAACCATAAACTCTCGTTGTAAGGATTCGTTTTGAGTGGAGAGTCTACAGGGTATACTGTCCTCAAATGTACAGTATGAGCGAGCTAAGTTAACCTAGTTTGTGAGTTTGTCCGAGGTCTTGGAGTGTATTGGACCAAGATTGAGAGCAAACAATTATTAACGGATGAAATTCCTTGTTTGCTTCAGACATTTATTACGTTTCCAGTTACTATGTCGCAAATTTATCGACGGAAATATTTTCTGTTCTCTCTTATGTGATTGACATCTTGAATTATTATTTTATACATCTACATAAATGTTTGTTCGGATATCAATTTTCCTAAATCCATTGACCTTGCCTGTATCACATGCCTGTATACACGATCGTATATTTTTGTATTTCGATGTTAAGTGACGATGTGACCTACGATATATGACAAAGGTTCAGAAGACACATATAACTCTTGTCTTGAAAGTAGGAATGCACAATGTTTTTGTCAAGTTTATTTTCTAAGTGATAAGTTTCACTATTGAACCTGCATGTATCAACCTAAAAAGTTCTTAAAAACACCAAGGTAGCATATTATCTGTGTGGTTAGGGTACGTGGGTCATCAGGGCTGGGGCAAAGATCCTATGACGACAATATCTTTGGGCTGTGGTGCGAGATTTTTTTTTTTATGAATAACAGGGTTATCGGTAATTCACTGAGTGAGTTGCAGGTTCTGCCTTAATTCTTAAACTTGGTATTTGTTGTAGGTTCCCCTCCATTCAATAATCGTTCATGGGGGGGGGGGGAGGGGCTTTATTTGAAGCCATAGTTTGAAACTAAACTTAAAAATGGTTCTACCCAGAATTAACCTGGGGTGTGGAAGTGGGAGATCGATCTTTAGTAATGCATTGGATTCTGAACAAACTTGTTTCTTGTTAACATCTTTATTGCTAAAAAAGTACAATCAAATAATAGAAACAAATTAGAAATAGTATGTACAATTGAAACAATTGAGCTAAGACTGCAAATAATCTACAGGAAACTCAACTGATCCATATCAATACCAGTCGGATGCGTCCCCAAGACGCTGGCTGCATTGCCCCGCTGTATGGCAATACCGATGCGCTACGCCAGATACTCACGAGCACTCTGTCACGCTTCGCTTCGACCAGATGCTCAGATAATTATTTTAAAACCCGAAGAGCCTCGGTACCCCACAGACCTAGGATCTCGACTCTAAGGGGAGCTAATGTGTAGGCTCTGGGAACGTGTTTTTACATTTGGGAGGTGATATACATAACATTTTAGGAATTAATACTGTCTTCACAAACATGTTCGTGACGATCGATGGGCAGAACTTGCAGTTCACGCACTGTCAGTGAATTGCCAGTTACCCTTTATAGATATTCAAAAAGAATGTTAATTCAAAAACTTGTGCTTTTATCGTGTATAGCCAACAAGCAAAATCTTGTTTGAAAACCTAGGCTAAAAACACTTATAAAATAATAAGAACTGAAGTTTTTGCTCGATTAAATAAAGCAATTGAATTCATTTCGTTTTGTGAACAAGCGTTATGGTCTGTTATTTTACTCACAGAGTAATAAAATCTACAACAGAACTTTTGGAAAACGAAACTGGAGCAAACGTTAAAATAGAATTACTACCTAAATAATATGTAGGAGTTATGAATACTCAAATAAGAGTTGATGATCCAAATTCAAAACTACTAAGTACCTTTCAGTAGCGTAGGAAATAAGGTCTTCGCTATTTAATTTACTTTTTGCTTATTACCTACTGTTTTTCAATCACATTTAATTACGAACGTAATAGTGCAAACCTGGATGGGCCGAGCGCAGCACCATAAATATCAGCAAGTCGCTGTCCACGATTGGCAAAGAGCCGTGTGATCATACAACTTGCTTCAAAAGAGTGGTCCACGCGTATGAAGCTCGCCAGCTACTCGTATGAAGCTTGTGGTAAGCAAAACGTAAGCCAACGAGTGACTAGGTTGCAGCAAGCTCGCTAACCGTACCTTGACTCCTATTTTATGTTCACACTCTGAAGATTACAAGGTAAAGCTCATATTTAAATGACAATTTTTGTGCGGTTGCAGTGCGGTCCATGTATGCTTACCTTAGAGTGTCACAATACGTTGGAGGTCTATACAGTGCTGTGTACATTAAAATCGAAGTCGTATCACAACGCTATACTATACCTGTATTTTTTTATTCTCTGGAATAATTCTGCCTTTTATTTCGGTAGGTTATTTGCCGTTTTACAGCAACATTAAACAAGTGGCAATGGTAGTAAATTTTCTTAAATTGCGCATGCAATGGACGGTTATTTTTAAACTCGATTCGATAGTGATGTTAACTGCTATGCTCTGATTCCGAGTAATGATTGAGCCTTTATTTAATCGACATGGTATGGAAGTTGTAAATGTCGAGTAAAAACATTGTTGCAGAGTCCAACCAAAATGTTATAAATTAGAGCGGCGAGCTCGTGACCAATTGCAGTCGGAGATTGTTGTTGTTTTCGCAATTGCTCTTGTTTTTTTCTCGGTAGAAAGTTATTGACAAGAAACGGATGTACCGTTTCTTTTCATGCTTTCCTCCAAAAACTACACTCACAATTTCGGGAGTATTGTTGATAGTTGTGCATGAAGAAGTGTTATAGTATCATATTAATATTGCAATGTTTTTATTTAGTGTGATTTCGTGGACCTCTAATAATAATGTAGTGGAGGCTAGTAGAAAAAAACAATCACCCTTCTATTTTCAAACAAAAAACCCAAGAATGATTTAATGTCATTTCAAGATACACAAGAAATTACATAAAATTTTCACGCATGGACTAAGAGAGGGCGTTGTGAAATATTAAATTGTAATTTGTGAAGCTCAGTGCGCAATGCTACGCTTCTAACTTTACCTTGCTTATTATATTATCACACTGGCGTAAATAAATGCCGGAATACGTTAGTTTTTTTACCCGACTGCGCAAGAAGGAGGGTTAAAGTATTATATCTATTGAGAGTTACGCTAGGTACATAAAGCTGGTGTTTACCAAAAGCTAATCGGACAGTTACGATTTTCGTCAGTTAACTTTGACATTTTAAGATTAAGAATAAGAAGTCTTATATTGATGATGATATACCTACTTTACATTAATAACTAGCTGCTGCCCGCGGCTTCGCTTGCGTAGTTCCCGTTCCCGTGGTAATTCCGGGATAAAACATAGCCTATGTCCGTCTCCTGGTTCTAAGCTGCCTCCTCACCAATTTTCAGCCAAATCGGTTCAGCCGTTCTTGAGTTATAAATAGTGTAACTAACACGACTTTCTTTTATATATATAGATTATTGTGATAAATATAACAATCTTTGACTTGTCATTTAAACATGATATGTGTGCTGTAAAAGAGAAAAATATTACCCATTTGCTTTAAATTCATTAGGTATTGGATTTAAATTTTTGACATTAGAATATTTATAAACTGTATTACACAAAAGTTGTACATGGGCGAGCACAATACTAGATAGCATTCTCTACCTGCTAACGACATTGAACAGGTTGTAGTCATTTCCGAAGTACTCTTTTACAGTTTATACTGTTTTCTCTAATAAAAGATTTTTTCACCACTCTGGCTTGAAAACGGTGACTTTGCTGCTCAAAAACGGTGAGCAAAATCGGATTTTGCTCACATGTGGAATAAATAATATTATTCGACTTGTTGAAAAAAGTAATTTGAATTCGGAACAACAACCTTCACAGAAAAAAATATTTTGTCCGTTAGTGGTTTAAATGAGGTTTGAAGCATTTTACCCTCTCCAAGTATAGAGTAAAAACTCGCTGCTGTCTCAGCAGAGGGATAGTGTCATTCAACAATTTGACAATTTGTGTAGCCAAAAACCGATCTATGTGTGTTTTGACAGCACGTCAATACAGTGCTTACTCACACATGCATATGATTGAATGTTGCAAGTGTATGGCATTTTCCTTAAGAAATTGGGTAATTGAAGCAAAGTTTCAATCAAGAAAACACGTCATTGTTTTTTATAAACTACCTTTTTATTTTTGAAATCATCTAATTTAAATTTACTGCGGGTGTCAATAGTTAATTGACAAATAGCAAAAACCACAAAAAATCTGTGAAAATGAACTGCCGTTATTGTTCAATTTGACACGGAAGCATTAATGGACTTCCAGTCTCTTTCTCACAACAGTGGTTTTACGTTAGGAAAACGCATACACACTCTTTTTATCAGCGCCCTCTTCCTGGTTTCGATGTACTTTTGTTGTCACGGACGCCATTTTAGTCTACGGTTTTGTTTACATGTCAGGAGATGTCATTCTGAGATAAATAAGTTTTCCTAGTGTTTTCGACTTATTTATTGAGCCAAACTGTGATATTAATTGAAAATCATATAGAAAAGGTACCACGAAGTGTTCTGTAGCATGCTGTGGCTTATGCCAAAGCAAAAACAGGCCGAATCTGACCTTTCACCGGCAAGTGGCTAACATTTCGTTATACTGGTCTATTGTATAGTGTATTTGATATAAAGTGTATAAAAACCTGTTATTTTGAATCATCTTTGTTGTGAGCTGTAGAAACCCGCAATATTCTCAATATTTCATTCACATCGAAGACATAAAAACCGGTGCTAGTGTCGAACATCATCGACCATCGAACGTTATCGATAAATTAGGTAAGGTCTGTAGTCACATGTAATTGCAGGGTTTGTTGCAAGGATACTGTCACGAAATTGAAAATGTATTATCTGGTACCTTACCTTACTTTAAAAAAAAAAAGTATGATTGTTTTTTTTTATTATATCTTTGAAAATAAATGATTGTATAAAAATTTATTGTGTTTGTTGTTTACCTATGATAGTTATTAAAATATATTATTAAAACATATTCTGCTCTTGCTTCACCTCCGGTATACCCTCGGATCCCGCTCTGATTCTGAAAATCAGGGTTTCCTTCGATTTCTCCGGGATTCCACTATCCGATCCTGACTTGGTTCAATGGCACTACCTCAGAAATGCGCTCTTCATAACATAGTATAAAACAAAGTCGCTTCCCGCTGTCTGTCTGTCTGTCCTTCCCTATGTATGCTTAAATCTTTAAAACTACGCAACGGATTTTGATGGTGTTTTTTTAAATAGATAGAGTGATTCAAGAGGAGGGTTTATATGTAGGTATATTACATGTATAATATAGTAGAGGAACACTGACAATTTTAGAGGTTTCCGTGCGAAGCCGGGGCGGGTCGCTGGTATGATATAAATGTAAATATATTTTCCCGTCGCCTATTAGTAGTTTGTCCTGATCTTACTTTACAGTGGCGCCAACTGATGAGCACAAAAACGGTAGCCCTCGATTAAAAAGACAAGCTCGTCCATCGATATAATGTTATCGACTAGACGAACAAGTGAACATCCCTAATCCGCCATGTTTGTCAACCGATTTGTTTACATAGGTATCCAGGAAAAGTACATGCTTAGGGCAGTTCGTGAAAATCCATTTCAAATGTCTTGTTTTTTTTTTATTTTCTGAAATATTCGCAGGTATAGCTATGTTTAGTAACAATAAAGGTAGGTCAAACGACAAAAAGGTTTTATTCCAAGTCCCCAAAATAAAATCGGCTCCGATCGTGTTCGGAACAATAATTTATATATATAGACGGTCAAGTGTGTTTTCGGCCAAGTGCAGTGTAAGTAGTGGCACGGTTCATGTATTTACCTGTTTTACATATCTAACAACCTTATCTAAGTTATTTTCAATAATTTGTTTATATTTTCCTTTTACCTATGAAAGTACATTTTTTAAGTTGATTAGGACGACTATTAGGTACTCAACTAGTAAAGCATACTAAAGCTATGTAGTTTTCCTTATAAATTCATACTATAAGCATTTTTTTCAAAAATAATAATGCCCAACTTAGACAAATACATAAACTGGAAAATAAATCAGTTTTTTTCCTACGACTTCTTCAGCGTTAATAGTAATAATATACATACTTACATATTATTATACCCATGACAAATTACAGCTTTCTAGTACTAATAGTCTCTGGACTAAGTTGCGGACGGAGCGACGGACATGACGATAAGGGTTCCTTGTTGACTACGGAACCCTAAAAAACCTCAAAATAACCTATAATAGGTAGTGCCAAATCGTACACCAGTGAACACTGTTCGTGTTCGATAAGTAATTTATTATAAAACTAGCTTCCGTTTGCGGCTTTGCATGCGTTTTTCGAATAATAGAAATAAATATAGCATATGTCCTTTCTCGGGATACTATTTATCTTCATGCCAAGTTTCATTATGATTCGTTCAGCCGTTTAGGCATGAAAGGTAACAGACAGACAAGGAGACAGAATTGCTTTCGGTATAAAATATCAGCGTGGATACTCTGAACAAAAAACCATAAAGAACCCGACGGTAAAGCAAAATAACGTTCATAAATACACAGCTTCAGAAATAATTTCAAAAAAGCTGTGAAACAATACACTTGCTTGCAATAAATCAAGTAAATCCCTCGTTTACCTACCTTGTCTTACTTTAAACCCCGTGCATACAAAGACGCACTGCAGCAATAGTATCTTTTTACATCTTAATTGTGCTCATAAATCTAGCTTTGCTCTGAAACGTAGCTTCGTTCAAACAGCTTGGTCAGAAGGAAAAATAAATGATCAAAGTTCTGAAGGTAAGATAATTTCTATAGCTTATCTTCCTCCTTCTCCTCACGTCGTATATCCTCATGTCGGGGATTCCCCCGTGAAGTCTTGTCACGGACAAATTGCGCCAGCTGCATCCATCCTTGGCGACGCGTAACTGACGTAGAAAAACATAGTTAACTACCACTGCTGTCCGACTCACTGACACTGGCCTAGCCCAACATACACGGCTAACTCATAGGAAGCCTTAAATATAAGGCTTCTTGTAACATGGTCGTCTGGAGAAATCCCTACACTGGATAAAACCGCCACTTCGACATGCTGTACGAATTTCCTGCAATAAACTTTTTATTTATTTCATAGTTGCTTCTACCCACAGCTTTGCACGCGTATTTTCGGTATAGTAAGTAACTTATTATCTAAGTTAGGCTATGTTCTAAATGTACGTCAAATTTCATCTTCATCTGTTTAGTTTTGGAGATCCTAGGTAACAAAAATTTCACATTTCACAAACTTTCGGCTTATAGAAGAAAGTAAGTAACCACTATGTGCCGTTGATGTAGCGCAGTACCGATGGTCCACCTGAGATGCAGATCGTTTGTTCTGCATTTCGATGTTTTCTATGTAGGTAGTAAAAAGTGTATTTGGAACTTACGTTCTCAACTCGTATAAAATATTATTATTGTTTACTCAAGTCATCTTGTTCGTGTAACACAAACTTGACGACCTCTGTGGCGCAGCGAACATGAGTCCACCTATAACACAGGGGATTGTGGGTTCCATTACGACCTTGGGACAAATGTTTGTATTATATTATTTATCTGTAGATATTTGTTCCGGGTGTTAAGGGAGGTGTTCTATGCATAGTAAAATTAAATATCAATTTATGGATGTATTAAGAAAATAATATCAGTTATCAGTACCTACCCATAACACAAGCTCTGCTTAGCTTGGGGTTAGATGGTGCCGTGTGAATTATTCATCATTTATTTACTTCTGTCACCAAGGAGCACTGCTGCTTGCGATGAAATGAAAGGAATATGTTATGCCAATAAGTTAAACTAACTCAGATATAAAACATTATTCAAAAATATTTATAGGAATCCGTCGATTCTTAAATGAAACAGCCATTTTCCTTCTCATTCTACGAACAAAACGTAATTTAAATGCATATATTGGAAATCCTTAGATTAGGCAATTTGATGAAAACTATGCGGTTGCTCTGTAAACAAAGATTTTATTGTAAGTGATGCTCTTAGATAATAATGAACAAATCAATAAACACTAACTTATTTATAACACTCCTACCTGTAAACAAAGAAACGACAGTTAATGTTTCTTCATCAAACACCTTTTTCTTCAATGGAATTTTCAGTTTCGTATCTAGATATTTTCACAACGCAGATCGGCTATGTCAGTCCTTTTTATAACCGATGACGTATAGTGTCTGACACTGACATTTGGGACAACTCAAAACCTGAAAGGTAAATTATTTTGCCTTTACATGCATAGCAATAACATAGATAGACCCAATAAAAGGAGCCACAACACTTAACGTGTTATTGTAGTACTTTACGTATTAACTTAGCTGAGGACCTGAAAACCTACAATGTATTTAAAATTTTATTCATAAAGTAATGGCATGAAGAGATCTTTTCCATTTCAAATTAATGGGTAGTTACTTCCGCCAGGTAAACCACAATAAAACTTTTCCAACGATCATGGTTATTAACACTAAAATCACTTATGACGAGTGTTCCTAACGTTCCAGTTATTCAGTTATTGCCTGTGCAACTAAGCTGAAATATAAGAAAACTTAAAACAACACAAATCATGGTAAATATCACGGTTATGGAGATATTAGGCAAACCTGAGGTAGTCTACAATTCAAAAGACAGAAACTGTCTGTACTAAACCCTAACACACCGTGATAAAGTTTATTTTAAGATTTCCTTCTGTTTTTGTGGAACACGCTTGACAATGTCGTCAATTTGTCGTGCTATCAAGGTGCTCTGTCACGGAACTCGGGAAGACACGAAGATATCTAAACTAACATCTAAATTTTACGTTTCGGTACCCATAGGCATTTGTTTTTTTCACCCAGTAGGTACATAAGCCTATTTGGATTCCACATTTTGAAGCAATTATTACGGATAAAACAAGCTCTGTTTACCTTGATGCCAGATGTTGTTGTGTGAATTTTGTCTCCATAGCGATTTAAAACCATTTTTGAACTTGTTTTTCAAATTCTTAATTATGATTGCATAGTCTATTTTATATTCACACTATCATTTAGCCGTGAAGGCCATTCATTAGCTTTTATGTTGATAATTCTTGTTACTTATTTTGTTATTACATAAGCTGTAGGCCTTCCTTAAAATAAATAAATAAAATGTCCAGTATTTTTCCTAGGTAGTTCACTGGTAGCAAGGACACCACTGTACATCGACGTCAGCAGACACCGTGATTGGAGCGGCAGTTAAAACGTGTACCTGATTAAGTTTCATATTTTAAGAATGTAAGTCTATAAAGTATTTATTTATATGGGCCGATTAGTTTTATCATCTGTTCTTTTGTTACGTTGCCTGAAATAATTGATTATTATTTTATCTATATAAATGCATAAGTTTGGAAATGCATCATCTAGCCCCAAATTAAGTAGAGCTTGTACTGACTAATTTAACGTACCTACCTTACGTTAAATTAGTCAGTACAAGCTCTACTTAATTTGGGGCTAGATGATGCATTTCCAAACTTTTGCATTTGTATAGAATGAAGATGTTTGGCATATAATATAGAAAATACCGGCTTATTCCATTAATCCCCTGCCATAATCCCCTGCGAAGGGGATTTCTATACCTACCATTGTCTTAGGTTCAACATGAATTTGCGTTTCATGACAAGTTAGTTAATGTTATTTTAGGTGAAATAAGCATGACCATTCTTTTAGTAGGTTAGTTTAATTTCATTCTTATCAAAAACATGAAACAACATCTCATTTTACGATTGTGATCAACCGGCTGAACCGCGGAACACGCAAGCAAAAATACTTGGCGCCGCATCAAGACGGGCAATTTTAGTGTTTACTTGGCATATTTGGCACGGCTTTGTAACGAAAACTATGCTATTTTAGCTTAGAGGTAAGTACTGAAAAGAAAGTAGGGGATTCAATGCTCGAAAAGTCTTCAATCTAGGTAGATACTTTTATTGATGAAAGCAAAAGATTGCAAAATGGACAGAATGAACCCAAAATGGACATCTACGTCATAGGCTCCGCATAGGCTGTGATAAAATAATCATGCATGTAAATTTAGGTTTGTAAATCTCTCAAAATTTTCGATTTGTCCCACATTTGCCTCGCAGAGTTTTGCCCCACATGTAAAATTTTACGTTCGCCCCACATTATATTCCTTGTTTGCCTCGAAATAAGGTTATAGATATTTTAATAATATTTAATAATTTTATTCCACGTTCGCCCCAATTTGAGTTCTTGTTTCGCCTCACATGTTTTTGTAATGCATTTCAGTACAGTCAGAATAAACAATCCTTCAAGCATTTAAACATTTTGATGGTCAACTACGTAAATAATATTTTGCCAATTTTTTTATGTATAATGTATAATTATTTTAATGAAAATCATTTAATCAGATAATTTCCAGAAATTCAGTATAATGAACATAGATTCACTTTATTTTTTGGATTAGGCTAGGTCCTTCACTCGAAATGCCGTAATTTGACTTTGAAAAGAACAAAATTAAAAATTTTAAAAACTCCCCGACAGATTTTCTTTAAAGATGGCTAGAACACTCGTGATAAAATTATCTATGACGAAAAACTAAACGAAAATCGAATCATCCATTTGGGAGCTACGAAACCAAAGACAGATACACATATACACAGATAGACAGACAGACACGTTAAACTTATAAGACCCATTTCTTTTTGCGTTGGGGGTTAAAAAAGCGTCGACAATCTCTAATAAGTACCTTTGGTAATAGGCGGAGATACAGTACACAGGAAGTTGGTTTTAAATAAACTTATTTTTTCTGAAATTCAAATAAGTGTGTTACCAGTTGACCCTACATCTTCGAGTCGACTTTGAATGTTTTAGAAATAATCGTTGTTTCAAGTGCATTTCTTTGTGAGCCACCCTGTACAATAATACTACTAATACTTGTGCAAAATGAAAAAGGAGCACCTTTTAGTTGCATGAATCTATTAACTTAATCCAATCTAAAACGACCTTGTGTATGAGTTGAATGTTGCGACGTTGTCTGTACATTATACACGGTGCCCTAACTTTGGTCTTACGTCAAACTTGAGCGTATGCGGTATTAATTATACGGTACTAAGTGTGATACGAGTCGCAAATAGCATGTGTTTTCTAAATTTAGATCCATTTCTGAGTATATTTACAGACATACTGAAAGCTTTTACGGATGCATCTGCGACTTTTCTGATGATATTATGTTTTAAACATATTTTGTAACTAGCTATTGTATATTTGCGACGTAGAAGTGTTACGGTGGTTACTAACCGTCGTAGCACATCTACATCGTAGCACTTATACCTCGTAGCACTTCTACGTCGTAGCATTTCCAAGCCGTAGCACGTCTACGTCATAGCATACCTACGACATAGCGTTCATTCAAAATCACGTTAGTGAAATGAGAAGGGGCCTACTCGGAAAAGGAAATCGAAGTTTCGTGTTCGCTGTTGCGCAAAACTAACTCTTATGTCGCCTGCATAAGATTAGGGTTTGCACGAAAACGAATCAGAAACTTTTCGATTTCGTTTTTAAACAGGACCGGTTCATTAATGTAATTTACTAAGAATTTACTGCTCATAAAATCCGTTGTCAAAATGGGATGGAACCATGTCAAAGCAAATGTCCAAAAGATTTTATTTCAGTTTTTTCTCTTTGGTTTATATTTCCACTTAATTGTATTGAAATAAAGGTTTTTGACCAATTGGGTTTGTATTTTTAATATTAGGTTGGTACCTAATTTTTTGTCTCCAGTGGACTGCTGCTCTGTTAAGTACATTCTTTAAGTTAAATCTCTATTGTAACTCTCTATGGTACTCCTTTCACGATACAAATTCTGACTCTAGTGCCAGACCACAAGCGTTATATAGTATAGCGTTAGTATTAACACATGCTATATTGCCACATGCTACCTTGTAACGTTGCACGTACATGTTTATTTATTTTCTGTCACTGTTATAATCTTTCTATTAAATTTTAACAATATCAAATACATTACCTTAATTATATACAAAAAGTGTCAATTTAATATTAGGTCTATAATTATAAATATACAATTAAACAAATAAGTATACAATTTACAATTAAACCTACGATAATACCTACCTACCTGAATAGCTACCTAACTTACTTTTACAATGTTAGCTTCATAGCAACAGTAAAGCGTTACGAATTTTAACTACAACTGTACCGGTTTGCATGACGCGATACACGATCACCGCGCTGATTGGCCGTTGGCCATTCTTTTGTTCGGGGAAGAACATTCGAGCAGCGCGTGCGGTCGCTGACCGCGGGCAGGCCCCGAATTCACCTTGTCCGCGACGGACGTGTGTACAGTGCGTTCACTAGCTACCTACGTACGCTTAGTGTCTTCTTACGCGCTGGTTCAAATCATTCGTACCTATACATTTTCCGTGATACATACCTAGAGTTTGTCACCTCTTCCGACGTATTTGGAAGTTTCAAATAAATAATATAAGTGTTGATCTGCACCCCGATAGGGTAAGTGTTGAACATTGTTTTATGCTTTGTGTAGGTAGGCAATCGTTAGCTTTTAAATTGGATAAAAACGTACCTATGTGTTTATTACGCTTAATAATATCAAGTGTTTTATTATTTTAAATATTATCGTCTTGCCTCATTAAACTGCAAACATTAATTGTAAACATCCTGCTTTCTGAGAGGATTCTTTGCACCTTGTAATCTATCTATCTTTCTATCACTTCATGATCGACCCGCTTAATTTATAATTGTCAGCATAATGCATTTCATTTTGCCGATCTTACATTTTGTTTAGTTCTTTCCATAATGCTTGTAACTCCGTTCTGATAGTGAACCACCTCTGCACCAACTACGTACCTACTTTCTCGGCTTCTCCTCATAGGCACGTCAATACAGGGTGTTCACTATCAACGGAAAGCGATCAGAACAAAATGTTTACTGTGAACATTTATTCACAGGGTCCAACACTGGGGTTTAATCCCTAAAGAACATTTATTTCCGTACGCCTAACACGGCTAAGACCCACCATCTTCGACGGCTGACGTCACGGGCCACTTCAGCTTTCTACCGTCGGTGTCCACCCACCTGAGCAGCCTCCAGGATAGCCAGGATAGTACCGGACCACGAAGTGAAATCAGACAGGCATATAAATTCCCACGACCCTTCTTTATTTTAATATATTTTATTTGTTGCTGACGTTTTTGTTTGATTTAATTACCACCAAAAAACGAAAACGCCACAACCTGTAAAATTTATGTTTTCTAGTAAATAAAAAAAACTCTATCAACAAAAACATTACACGTTAACAATATAATCAAACATTATCATTACAATCAAACAATAGAAACAAATTAGGACTAGTTTTTAAAATTGAAACAATTGAGCTAGCTGCAGACTGTTGCAAACAATTTACAGGTAGCTCAACTAATTCATATTAATACAAGTCGGAAGCGTCCCCAAGACACTGGCTCATCGGCTCTTGGCTCATGTGTCGCTTCGACCGGATAATTTAAAAAAGCATTTGTATTTGTAGTTCGAAATGGTTCTTTCCCATTTTGATCGCACACGAATTAAGTATAAAACCTAGTACTATGTTCCCTCCGGAAATGCATTACTTCACCTAACAATTATTCACAGTACAGCCTAATCTCCCGGATCGGTACACGGATGATTCGACACGCAATCGCGTGACAGCCACGAAATTGTTATTGATTTAATATAATTACAGACGGCAGGTAAAGGAGGTAAACAGAGCAAGGAACATCGATCTACTGCTTTTATGCACGGAATCAGAGGACTGCCTACAACTTATTGGTCTATTAACTACGAAGCGACAGAAAAATAAACTAACACATTCTTCAATAAAAAATATGGAAGAAAAGATATATCAGCTTCTTTAGTGTATTATCGAACATATAACTCTTAAAACTGTCGCGATTTGTTAACATAATTAATTATTTTATCGGGTATTAATCGCGTACCTTTTGTTATTTTTTTGGACTACGTTTCTACTGCGTTACAGCACGATCACTGTAACGCGGTAGAAACGTAGGTGAAATAATAAAAAAAATACAAATAAAAATACAAAAGGTATTTTGAACATTTCTACTCCGATCACCAATTCGCCTGGCAAGCTTGGTAAATAGGCTCAACCCGCCTCATTGGTTGAAGAGTATACTTAGCAGAAGACTTAAGTGTTCTCATGAAAAAGAAGAAGAAAGATAAAGAACGTGTGATGTGAACTTGATGACACGTTGATAGATTTGGCGAAATGTAATAGGGTCTTAGAATAAGAAGGCTTATAATGATAGTTGACACAAACGAGGTGAATCTAAAAAATTGCGACTAAACGTCGCAATTTTCATTTTGAGCCGTTAGTACAATACTTGAAATGACGCGGAAAGCAGCTCTCACATAAAAATATAAAAATGATGTGTTGTGCGGTGTAAGGGTATTTAAACACCAGTAGCAAGAAAAATAATACTGCAAATATCTCATTCTACTAGTCTACACACATATTACATTTGTAATTTTGCCTAAAACAGTCATCAAAACTCATAAATAAATTTAAAAATTTCGTCCACCATTTTCGTGAAAATGTTGCTATGCACTGGGGAAAAAATACCCCGGTTTTGTTTAGGCACAGATAATATAATACTATGTATAGGTATATATAAATAGTTGACTGCCTCGTTGGTCTAGCGGTCAGCTTTTTCAACCGCTGATTATGAGGTCCTGGGTTCAAATCCCAGGTCGGGCCAAAAGTTGTTACTGAGGTTTTTCCAGCAAGAAAAAATCACAGTAGCAGCCCGGAGTCAGGAAGTTGGCGGTGTTACACCCCCGTGCCTAGGAAAGCGCGTTAAGCCGTTGGTCCTGCACCTGATCTCTCCCCGGTCGTGTCGATCTGTCGTCCCATCGGATTATGAGAGTGAGGGAATAGAGAGTGCAGCGGTGTTTGCACACACACTTGTGCACTATAAATGTCCTGCGCATTGGCTAGTCTCTGATGAAATTGGCCGCCGTGGTCGAAATTTGGCTAGGAGGACATTATAAAAATAGTAGAGGAGAGGGTGGACTTCACTCAAGTTAGGACTTAGGAATCAAACTGCGCGGAATATCATAATTTTAAAATTTCTGTCACTCGACGATATTCTGAATAGATTCATATTGTAAACTACGAAAAAAAAACGAAACCTGGGTTTTTTTTCAGTGTAGGTACTTGTCTAACTTGGGCATTATTATTCGTGGAAAAAATGCTGGTAGTCGGTGGTGTGATTTAAAAGGAAAACTGCACAGCTACAATATATTTACTAGTTGAGTACTTAATAGTCCTAATCAACTTAAAATATGTAGGTACTTTGGTTGGTAAAAAGGAAAATTTGAACAAATTTTGTTGAAAATAACTTTATTAAGGTGGTTCGATATGTAAAACAGGTAAATAAGTTTGTTTAGATACGCCATGAACCGTGCAATTACTTACACTTGTCTAAAATATTTGAACGTGCAATATCAGACCGCATTTATAACTACTTAGAAAAATATAATCTCCTAAGTGAAAATCAATACGGCTTCCGTAAAAACTCCTCAACAGCTCTTGCTATTTTTAAGTACAACCTCGAAACCCTTAACTATATTAGAGACAAATACTATGCAATAGGTATACTCTTAGACATGAGTAAGGCATATGATAAAGTCTCCCATAAAATACTTTTATCCAAACTTTTTGGTATCGGAATCAGGGGAAAAATACTAAATTGGCTGAAATCATACCTCCTAGACAGGAAACAGTTTGTCCAAATTGAACATTGTTGTAAAAATTCAGGGATTATACAAACAGTAAAATCAAAAACAATTACCATAAACAATTCAATTCCACAAGGAAGTGTTTTAGGATGCATTCTGTTCCTAATCTACATGAATGACCTGCCTAATATTGCTGACTCCTTCTGCATCCTTTTTGCAGACAATGGGTCCCTTCTTTTCAAATGCCCCCCCCCCCCCCCCCCCCCCCATAAAATTTCACTTATCAGAATAAAAGAAAGTTTTCATATTCATAACATAACCACCTGGTTACAAGCTCACAATTTGGAAGCAAATACAAAAAAGACAAAAATCATACAATTTACCCCGTACCAGAAAACACCTCTAGATCTATCTCCACTAACAAGTAGCCTCAATATTGAAGAAGTCCAAGATCATACCCTTTTAGGCCTAAAAATTGATACTCACCTTAATTGGAAAGGACATATAGATAAAACCAAAAGCAAACTATCACAATTTATTTATGCCTTATCTATCTTAAAAAGTAACACAAACATTAAAACAGCTTTATCTGCCTACTATGCATATGCTTATTCATGGCTACGCTATGGCATAGGTAGTAATCTGGGGCAACAGTGTAGATACAAACCAATTATTTATATTGCAGAAAAAATGCCTACGTATTATTGTTAATATCAGAAGACGCACCAGCTGTAGACCACATTTTATAGAACAAAAATTACTAACTTTGACTAGTCTTTATATATATGAAACAGCATTATTTGTTAGAAAAACCTGAATGTATACCTACCAATTTGATAAAAATCCACGAAGAAAAACAAACCTCATCCTTCCAACACCTAGACTTGAACTATACAGACAGAGCCCTTATTACATGTCCTGTCCATTAAAATACATAATAAACTACCAACATTCCTTAAATCTGAACCCAAACACCATATATTCGCATCAAAACTACAAGAATTGCTTATAAAAAAATGCTATTATGACATAAAAGACTTTTTTGAAGACAAACTATTTGGATAGAATCCCTACATTTTCTTTTTAACAATGGAAGAGCTTCGAAGTGTTCTTAATAATATAATAGGTTATAATATTGATTAATTATAAGATGTCATGTATAAACCTAGTCACACAAATTAATAAAAAGTAAACTATTTTGTTAAAAAGTGTTATTGTACCTACCTAAGTAAATTTATATTATTCTAAACTACACAAATGTTATTTATTGTTCATAAAAGATCTCCTAATTTTGTATAAAATACAAAATACTTAATTTAGTCCTTAACTTAAGTCCTAGATTAAGATATATTGCCATACCCTACCTGACAGGGTACATTAATACTTACTGTATGTAATATTTTTGTTTCGCAATAAAAATACTGAATACTGAATACACTGCACGTGGTCGAACACGCACTTGACCGTCTATTTAAATTATTGTTCCGTAAACGATCGGAGCCGATCTTATTTTGCGGACTTGGAGTAAAAACTTATTGTCGTTTGACCGAGGAAGAATGATAGTAACCAAAGCTACTAGCTGATATTTCGTTTAATTAAAAAAGAAATAAGATAATATCGAAAATAAAAAGTAAGGTGATAAAAAAATAAATGGCTTATTTTTTTAATTGGAACTTTGCTTCAGTTACCCAATTTTTTAGGGAAAATGCTATTCACTAGCAACATTCAATCATTTGAATGTGTGAGTGAGAACACTGTATTAACGTGCTGTCAAAACACACATAGATCGGATTTTGGTTGCATAAATTGTCAAATTGTTGAATGACACTATCCCTCTGCTGAGACAGCAGCGAGTTTTTACTCTATGAATAGGGTGTTTTCTTGTTAAATTTATTTAAGCTACATATATAAAACTTGATTAATGGAATAAACAATAACAAAAAGTATTTACACTTATATCTACGTAATTAATAAAAATCTAAACCGTCACCAGAAGACAAAGTGCCCAGATTGCTGGTGGCATTGCCACGTTGATGCAATGCAAAGTATTACCAAAATAGAAACCAGCATTCCGATCACCCGTGGACTTTATGTTCTAAAAATATAATTTTATCATGCATTAACATCCCAAAAACTAAACCAAAAATTTACTTCCAATTCTTTTATTATTACACTGTTCTTAAAACTTTTTGCGGGAAAATTAGTAATCCATCGTGAAGAAATTTATATGGGACCACACCGTACATATTTTCCATACAAAACCAAAAGAATCATAAAAATCAGCCCACAATGTGTAATACCACTGATATTATAATACTATACGTTATACTGTAGGTATATTTTCTCAGCTGGCACGAGGCCATAATGTGGCCTGTCAAAAAATACCCCTGCATGGCAAGCTCAGAATAGCAAGCGATCATACTGTCAATGTCTTAAAAGTTGACTGACAGTTTCAAGCTGACGTCAAAACCATAAACAAACCAAATTTAGAAGAAATTTAAAAAAATCGTAAATTCAAAATGGAAATCTAATACGTCAAAAAGCTCCTGGTACAAAGGTTAAATTGTTAGAAAAATAAACATTTCTTCAAACAAAAATGATTATGCACAGGATATTGCGCCTCGCGCTTGACATCTCAAAGTCGGCAGAAGACGAATGCCCATAATTTTTCCGTAGTAAATAATGTATTACAAGCAAGATAAAGGCAAAACGGGAACTCCCACCTTGTTTTAAGCCTGCTAGGCAATAAATCCTATGTAACAACGCAGCTCAAAATTAGCAGCTGGGACTCTTTTAAACCTCAGTAAACCTCGTGAATAGGCACATCATCCAATGATGATGATGACATATTTGCAAATTACGGAATATCTGAAACGTAAAAAGCACTTGTCATACGTGATTTTAGTGTTCATAACCATGATCGTTTCAAAAGGTTTGTTGTGGTTTACCTGGCGGCAATAAGTACTCATTAATTTTAAATAGAAAAGATTTCTTCATGCCGTTACTTATGAATCAAATTTTAAATACTTACATTGTAGGTTTTCAGATCCTCAGTTAAATAAATATTGTGTACTCCTTTTATTGGTTCTATTTATGTTATTGTTATGCATTTAAATTATGTTTTGGTCGTAGAATGAGCAGGAAAATGGCAGTTTCATTCAAGAATCGACATCCTACTAATGTTATAAACGCGAAAGTTTGTAGGTATAGATGGATGGATGGATGTTTGTTACTCTTTCACGCAAGAACTACTGAACGGATATGGATGAAATTTGGCCCAGAGATAGATTATGGAATAACACATAGGCTATATTTTATCCCGGAATTCCCACGGGCACATTACGCGGGTGAAACCGCGAGGCGCTGCTAGTATTCCTATAAAGTACTATTGTATAATATTTTTAGGGTTGGTCTCGCTTTGTCTGTCCTTTTTTTCCCTCCTTAATAACTCAGCAACTGCCTACTGCAGCTATCAACTTGAAATTTAAAATAATAATACACTTCGTGCGCCTGTACAGAGTAAAAGAAAAATAAATGAAAAATGAAAATGACTATTTTCCATACAAATTGTGTTGCCGAAATTTCAAAAGATACCTACGGGGTCATGCGGGGTATGAAATGGAAAGGTATCAGTTTGAACATTTCAAAATAGTTTTAAATTTTTTGTAGGTTTCATACTTCATAAAATATTTCGAAAAAAGTCGAAAAAATTACCATCCCCCCCCTATCTCCGAAGATTGCAGAGCGATCCATAAAATGTAAAGAGCGTTTATAGATGTGGATCTATATTTTACAAAGAAGTTTGTAAAAAAACACTTTTTGAAAAATGGGCAAAAAGTGGGGAATAATTTTCAAAAGAGCCCTCCCTTTTGAAAATTATTCCCCACTTTTTGACCTACTTCACCGAGTGGGATATCAAATGAAAGGTATCAGTTTGGACATTTCAAAACAGTTTTTAAATTTCTGTAGGTTTCACACTTTTTGAAATAATTCGAAATAGTCGAAAAAATACCCACCCCCCCCCATATCCGAAGTTTGCAGAGCGATCCATATGAAATGTATAAAGCGTTTGTACATATGAATCTATATTTTACAGAAAAAATATAGAAAAGTTTTTTGAAAAGAACACTTTGAAAAATGGTCAACGCTAGTACTATGTGTTGTGGGATATCAAATAAAAGGTATCGGTTTGGATATTTCAAAATAGTTTTTAAAATTTCAGTAGGTTTCTTTTGAAATATCTTGAAAACTGTCGAAAAATTTACCACTACCCACTTTAACCGAAGCATGCAGAGATCCATCTGAAATGTAAATTGGTACCTACTATTTTTAGATATTCATTAAATTGCGAAGTCTCTAACCTGTACTTTTGGTACGTACATATTTGTTGACAAACGTTCGAAACCCTCGGCGCGCGAGTTACACTCGCACTTGACGTATCTTGTTTTATTTGAGTTAAATTATGGCATAACATATCCCTTTCATTTCATCGCAAGCATCACCGATCTTGCGCTGCTTGTCCAATGACTCTAAAGAATATCTTCATCATCAACATTGATGAATTAATAATAGGTAATATTCTATAGAGTTGTTTGACGCAGGCAGCACAAGAGTGGTCCTAGTTATGTTTCGGCAGCGGTCATTGTCATTTAATTCAATGACTTGATCATACAAATATGTTGATATTATTAGTAGCTACTGACAAGCCATAGCTCTTAGACTGAAGAATAGAATAAAAATCTTTATTTGTGTGGCATAATATAAAACTTATAACTAAACTTAGCGAAACACAAAAAGGTCACCAGCTCAGCTTAATGCTGTTATGGCACAAGGGCCATAGCAGCGCTGGTTTTCAGCGGTGCCGGGTGATAAGTGCAGCGCTACTCGCTACACCAATCTTACATACATTGCAAAATGAGCACACAATACCTTAACACTAATTAAATTAAGTTAAAGATTATAATACAAAATTACACATTTATACATTACGGTAGAAAAATCTTAACGGTAGCTAGTAAGTAAGTGAATATATTTCTAAAATAAATAAATAAATAACCTTTTTAAATTAAATGTAAGCATGTATGTGTGTTTGTGCGTATGAAATATGAATAAAAGTCTTCGTTCACTGTTTCTGCTTTTTCCGATTTCACGCTGTGGAAAAATTTAATTCATGAAATTAGCTAGTTATTCTGCTACAGCTGTGTCCGTAGCGTAGGCACCAGTTAACTGCCACCAAACAAATCGTTGGGCCTGAATTTTCTGAATCAACTTTTTCAGTGTCTAATTCCTCGAGTAGCAATAATTTTTCGCCATGTCGAATGTTCTTTTGCCTTTGATAAATGATGTTTCTTTTTCACCTTTAACAGTTCCAATTTTATCGTGTTTTAGATAGGGGAAATTTTATTTGCATTAATCATTTTTATTGCGGAAGTTAAGGGAATAAAAAGAGAGTTGAATTAGTTAAGGTAAGTTCAGAAGTTCAATTTAGCATAGAAGATTTTCGTTTGCATTTGTGATAAAGATAAAGATATATAATAAATATATTTAGCCGAAATCAGGTAAATACAGGTTTGACAAAGAATGGTAATAAATAGATATATGTAGGCAGGTACATTAACATACATAGACAAAAATACAAACGGTGAGTTTTCACAAATTTATCTCTGCCTCATTATTTTAACCTTATCTTTACAAAAGATGAGCAAGTAGGTTAAAATTAAACGTTGATCTAAAATGGTGGAACGACGTACAGAGCTGAAACTTTTCGCAAAGAAATTATCCATCAAACATAAAACGTAGTCGGGTATGTGCAGAATGCCCGCACATTCTCACACACCTCCAATTTAGACTGCACTTGTTTAAACATTGTCGGCCGCAGGCCACTTTAACTCAAAAGGCTGCTCTGAAATCCAACGCGGTAGTGAGCTACAGCGCTGATTTTCAGAGTGCTAAGTTCTGTATTAATCGTAACACCAATCGTCATTATATCATTATAAATGCGAAAGTTTGGATGGATGAGTGGATGAAAATAATAAATAATACTGGACAATTCACACAGCATTATCTAGCCCCAAGCTAAGCAGAGCTTGTGTTACGGTACTAGATAACTGATAAACTTAATACAATACACTAAATAGATAGATAATAATATATTTTATCATACATAGAAAACATCTGGAACAACCTGAACAAATATCTGCAGATCGAACAAACATTTGTCCTGAGGCGGGAATCGAACCCGCAACCTCCTGCGTCGCAGGCGGACCTTCGCCCGCTTCGCCACTAAGGTCGTCAAATGGTCAACATCGGATGGTGGGTGAACGTAAAAATAATAATAATAATAAATAAGTATTTGAAAGCGTGCAAAAGAGAATGTAACAATAATGTAGGTAACAACTACAAAGGTACCTTGATCTACACACTAGGATTCCCTGTGTCGTGCAGCATTACAACAGTCAGGATAAATAAATCTAGTCAATAACAGTATTCTCGTACTAAACTTCTTATTTCAACAATAAAACTAATTATTTAATGTCGATGAGTGTATAATGTTCGTTCTTCACGCCAATACTCTTCAACGGATCGGGTTGACATTGCATATATATGGAACGTCTAGACCTGGAATAGCACATAGGATACTTTTTATCCCATAAATCAGTTCCTATGGGAGATAAATAATATTCAACGTCCATAGAAACAATGCGTGCAAAACCGCGGACAGAAACTAGTGCCTAATAGTGGAAGTTCATTGTAAGGATATCCGCATGAATGCGCCAACAATAGCTCAATGTATACCCACTGCAGTGATTAAACAGTTCGAATATACAATGCACTTAGTCTGGTCATATAGACACAGCGAGCGAACATGAGAATGTACACAAACCAGTGCGTATGCTACATTTCTAATTGATAGAGTGCCGTTGTACATCAATAATTCACTAACGTGTGGTGAAATTGTTTCTCAGAAGGTAAACCTACCAACTAGCTAATCTAAACTGTATACTCAATCATTTATTGCCCCGATCTCCTTGGCAAAATAACGCAACGTTCTCCGTAAAAGAATGAGATTTAACAATATCATTCATACACCAACAGTTAGTACAAATTATCGCCAGAACTCCTATTTATGATGGGTTGAGATCAGTTCAATAAACTATCTAAGGAAATGGATTTAGATCTCTTTTGCTCCAGTGTCAATTCCGTGAGGCGACGGCTCAGCTCCGACTTTTTCTCGCCCTCCGGTGAGGACGATGCAATTTTGGCATGAGAATAGTGCGCATGATTTTATTGGTTTTCATTTAAATCGTTTTTTTTGTTATGTTATATATTCATCACCTTGTATATTTCACTTAGGTATTCTATGTGTCTGCTTAGTTTAATGTAAACCGTTGTTTGTAGTTTTATTAGGTTTCTGTTTAATCAGCTTGTTCACAATTTTTATGTAACTATTATTATTTTAACCGTGAAAACCTCTTATTAGCCTCCTGCCTCGATTTCTTTTTTAATTTATATGTATGTGCTTCTGGTTTTCCTTACAATAAATAAACCTATATTCATAAAGAAAATTATAATATAATTAGTATTTACAATTGAAACAATTGAGCTAACTGCAGACTGTTGCAAACAATCTACAGGTAGCTCAACTGATCCATATCAATACCAGTCGGAAGCATCCCCAAGACGCTGGCTGCATTGCCCCGCTGTATGGCAATGCTGATGCATTGCCATACAGCAATACATCAGCATTGCCGCTGTGCCAGATACTGACTAGCTCTCGGGTCACGCGTCACTTCGACCAGACGCTCAGATAATATTTTAAATACCCGAAGAGCCTCGGTACCCCACGGGCCTAGGGTCTCGACTCCAAGAGGAGCAAATGTGTAGGCTCTGTCCAGACCTGCATATTTGTGCCTCTTGAGATCTTCGGCCAAATCTGCCGACGCGCCTGCCCTCACGGATGTCTTCGGAAGATGGGAAGGCGCAAGTGTGTCGAGGCATGAAAAACGAAAAATAAAATATATTTATATTATTCAGGTCTTTGTTTAGTGGTCATACAAAACACAAAGACAACAACGTATTAATCGCGGATTTTTTTCAAAATCAGTCCAGTTATAGATCCTTGTCTTGTAACTACCGCTATCGCACTCCGGGTTTTTCTACAGATGACGGCCAAAATTATGACGGTTTATCTTTTGTGCCCTTAAGTAATGCTTCTGTATTTACAAGACAGAAACCGAACCATCAAAAAAAATTTTGTTGTTGCTGTTGCGCTTCTGTGCGAAAGTCTTCGACACCCAGCAAGTAGTTCTCAACAAACAAGTTTTTGCTCCTCGTTCTCAAAATGTTCGTTTTTACTGAGAGAGTGCTACCTGAATAATACTCGTGGTTTATTTTTTCACAGTTGAAGGTTCCTGGCCCAGAGTAATAAAATCTAGAGAAACTGGTTGAATTGTTTTTGTAATTTACTGAAATACCTGAATATTGACTCTGACCAAAGAAAAATCGAAGTGATCACTTTATTTCCTGGTTTTAGTTTTGTAATTTGAATTATTTTACGTGTGTAAGAGTCTTGTTTGGTTGGTCTAGAGGAAATTAAGCACTTTTAGTTTAGAATTTTGTCCACTACGACATTACTTATCCTTGTAGGTATCTTATAAGACAACAAAAGAGAAGTCACAAAAGAAGTAGATGCCTATGCGTTGGACACGTTGCGGCATGCTAATGACTAGTTATTACGTCGTTTTGCGTCAATCGTAAACTATTTTGTATGAACCTATGCATTATTACAATTTGACGGTTCAGATTTTTTTGCTTCATCCTATCTAAATCTTTAAGATACCATAACTGTTGATTTGGTGCATTGTTGATTTTGCCTACAAAATAAACAAAACAAATAAACAGCGCATTAAATAATATCCCACGAAACTTACGAACTAGATCTATTTAATTTCTTAGATGTTTACCTGAGTGTGGGTAAGCACAATCTAAATTAAACATGGATCCAATGGTCAATTCAATAAAATAATAATAAAAGTGATTAATTTTTATTTCCCCGCCTGATTCTACCAAAAGAAAGAGATTCTATCATTTCTCTGCTCTGTGGTTTCTCCATTTGTTTTTGCGTTGTAATTCATCTTCATCCGTCGCTCTATTTTGTCAGGTCGAGAACTCTCCACATCGAGGGTGCTCCATCGCTGTTTGTGTAATTGGATTGCTTCGAATCATTATTGTATTGTGTAGTATTTGTGTACTTTCTGTGATTACTGATTTTTGGAGCAGATTTTATGCACTGCGTACTTTTTGTTTTACGCTTTCAGAACACATTTTGTTTGTTGTGTGTGTGATGCCCTCCTAACCGATTTTCGGCCACAGCGGCCGGTCTCAACCAAAACTCGTGCGCAGGACATATTATAGTACACAAGTGTGCGCGCAAACACAGATGCACTCTCTATTCCATCTCTCTCATAATCCGATGACACGGCAGACCGGCACGACCGGGGAGAGGTTAGGCGCAGGACCAACAGCTTAACTTGCTTTCCGAGGCACGGGGTTGTAGCACCGCCAACTTCCTGACTCTGGGCTGCTACTGTGAATATTTCTTGCTAGAAAAGTCCCAATAACACAAATCTTGGTCCGACCCGGGATTTGAACCCGGGACCCCATTATCAGTGGTTTAACGCAGCCGCTGTGTGTTGTGTACTTATGTTACTAGTCCCTCATTAGTAGGTACACATAGTCCACGAGTGAACATGCCAATCCTCAGCCAAATATGCCACCGCACCCGCCCTCACGGATGTCGTAGGTCCGTGGGGTACCGAGGCTCTTCGGGTTTTTTAAAAATTATCTGAGCGTCTGGTTGAAGAGACGCGTGACCCGAGAGCTGGTGAGTATCTGGCGCAGCGCATCAGCATTGCCATACAGCAGGGCAATGCAGCCATCGTCTTGGGGACGCTCAAGACTGGTATTGATATGGATCAGTTGACCTACCTGTAGATTGTTTTCAACAGTCTGCAGTTAGCTCAATTGTTTAAATTTTTTTGACGTTTCATTTTAATGTAAACATTCATTACGGATGTAAGCGGGTTAACTACGAACCTTATTTGTGTTGGAAGAACACCAACGTTTCGTTTAAATGTAAACATTGTTGTTGCTTGTATCTTTAGGTAAATTATTATAGATTTTAGCAACTTCGTACGTTATAGTACGTTACATAATACTTCTTTGAATGTAATGAACAACTTTGGGAGCAAGCTTATGATATATTATATATTTTTAATGTTGTGTACTTAGTTACAATAAGCGAAACGAGCTTTTGTTAAGGGGCTACAAGAATGCCATGCATACATTGACATACATTGCCGTCCTTAAGGTTTCTCTAAAGCGCATGTAATTTATGTGATGAAAAATATCACATTGTGTAAACAAAGAACTGATCTTTGAAAGTTTATCCCTCATTTTACGATAATTGGTGTAGTTTTAAAATAAATCACTGGAGAAAAACACTTTAAAAAGCGCGGCATTTTAGGCCTCACAGAAAATATAATGACTCCTAATGAATTAAAAATATTAAAACAACTACTTCAATATTTTATCTTTCCATTAAATATTCGTAATTTTTATAGGATGTAATACAATAATAATAAATCCCAAAAAACACATTTTTGTAAGGCGTTTTGTAAAGTAATTGCAAAAATGATAATATTTTGCCAAAAGAATTTAAACCTTATTACTCAAACATCCCTTTCAATATATGCTCAAAATAGCTTCCACTACCTTCATTCGAAGGCTGGATGCCTTCTCGGACGGACGTGAGGTTATGTAACTTTTTTCGCGATGACAGCTGTTCTCGACGTACGAATTACGATTTTCGACAACTTTTGTTTTGCGGGTTAAATGGTTCATTTGTCATTGACATAAAGTCTATATTTGATTGAAGCTAAGCTAAAAGAAATTTGCAGGAATTTTATTCATTGACAGACCTACCAATTATGTAGAATAGGTTTGTAATGGTTTTATCTCTGGTAGCTAGATAGGTAGGTAGGTACTACTCAACATGTTTACAGCACGGAAAGTATTGGTCGAGTTAAAATATATTAAGAAGGTAGGGCGATTTTGATGACTTTAATATATAAACAATGCTGAAAAATTAAAATAGGAGCCCACGTCCAGCAGTGGACTTGATGAATTCACACATCATCACCAAGGCCGAAGCTAAGCAGAGCTTTGTAATGGGTACTTACTAGATAACTGATTTACTTAGGACCAACCATGTGCATATTTTTTGCCCGTAGTTCTACCAGTAGAACCACAGGCAAATTTAAAATTTTACTCGAAGTTATCGGTTTGTTCTCATAAAGAAGACAGATTCTCAAAAGGACAAATACTCAAAAAAAATTACTTGAATTTTTTTTAAACTCATAGAAAAACCTCAACGGAGCGGTTTGTCATAACTTCTTTGTTATTGGCAATATGTGTACATTGACATCAATATAACAAACATTTTTTTAGCGTAACAAAGAAGTCAAGTAAAGGAGATGTGTAAAGACGCTAAAAACGTAATAAACATGCAAAACACTTGTATTTCCAATGACAGTTGTCAAAATTATTGTTAATCACTCATGTAACACACAGTTACTATCAAAAATAAACTTACTTCGCTTACAAGTCATGACATGTAAGTACAATGACATGCCGGCCTGTCCCTTAGTGCAACAAAATGTAAAGCCAATTATCAGTTCCCCATTGCTGCAATGACACTTAAGAACAGGGGAGAAAATTTTAAGTTTCCATTATAATACTATATAGCTCGATTACCACTCACTCACTCACTCACTCACTGACTGACTGACATGATTGTTCTCCCTGATGGTGGAGGGGGAGGTATGTTTTTTTTTGCGAAATTGTGTAGAGGGGGTCAAGGAGACCTAGGGAAAATTCCGACTTTTTGAGATTTGTCCCCCAGGACCCCCGCCCCCCAAGGGGGCTTCGTAACGGAGTCATACTAATGAATAATTTTAAGGGGGTTGTATAGAAGGGGTCAAGTGATTTCGATTGCAAAAATAATTTCACCCCCCCTTGCCCCCCAAGACCCCCCCTTTTGAGAGTGCTACGAGATGCCGTCGCGATAGAGGGGTTCTGATTGCGGGATCGTATAAAGGGTCTCTTCTCCAATTGAAAGAAAAAAAAACGACCCCCCCTTCCGCCCCCCTTTTCACCCCCCCTTTTGATATCTCCCAAACGAATAAAGTTAGAAGAAAAATTTTTTCACAGTCGTGTGAAGCGCTTAACCCCATTTGGATTGCAAAAAAAAATTTTAGCCCCCCCTTTTTATAATTTTTATATAATTTGGCCATTTTTAGCCTATATTTTGACCACTTTTTAGGGTGGAGCATTGCGGCGAGCGAAGCGAGCCGCAATGCGACTACGGGGAACAGCAAGGCGAGCGAAGCGAGCCGCGCTGTGACCCCTCCCCCCCCCTTGCCCCCCAGAACCCCTCCCCCTGAACCCGGTGGAGCATTGCGGCGAGCGAAGCGAGCCGCAATGCGACTTCGGAGGAACAGCACGGCGAGCGAAGCGAGCCGTGCTGTTACCCCCCCACGCCCCCAGGCTCACTGAACCCACTCCCCCATCAAAAAATCTGATATGGATATCGTTTTTGACTAACATTGGGGTGAGGATTACGAATTTGATGTCGGCGGGCGTGTGTCGGATTGCGGTGAGCGAAGCGAACCGCAATACGACTCACGTCACACAGCAAGGAGAGCGAAGCAAGTCTTGCTGTGTGGCAGCACGAGTGGGGACTACAGGGGAACAGCACGGCGAGCGAAGCGAGCCGTGCTGTGACCCCCTGCGACCAGCCTCCCCCCGAACCTCGCCCCCATCAAAAATTCTGATATGGTTATCGTTTTCGACTGACATGGGGGCGAGGATTACGAATTTTATGACGGGGGGCGTGTGTCGGATTGCGGTGAGCGAAGCGAACCGCAATACGACTCACGTCACAGAGCAAGGCGAGCGAAGCGAGCCTTGCCTTGTTGTGTTAACCCCCACGCCCCCAGGCTCCCTGAACCCCCTCCTATCAAAAAATCTGATATGGATATCGTTTTCGACTAACATTGGGGTGAGGATTACGAATTTGATGTCGGCGGGCGTGTGTCGGATTGCTGTGAGCGAAGCGAACCACAATACGGCACACCGCAAGGCGAGCGAAGCGAGCCTTGCCGTTTGGCAGCACGAGCGGGGACTACAGGGGAACAGCACGGCGAGCGAAGCGAGACGTGCTGTGACTCCCTGCGAGCAGCCCCCCCCCAAACCCCGCCTCCATCAAAAAATCTGATATGGGTATCGTTTTCGACTAATATGGGGGCGAGGATTACGAATTTGATGACGGCGGCGGGCGTGTGTCGGATTGCGGTGAGCGAAGCGAACCGCAATACGACTCGCGTCACAGAGCAAGGCGAGCGAAGCGAGCCTTGCCTTGTTGTGTTAACCCCCACGCCCCCAGGCTCCCTGAACCCCCTCCCATCAAAAAATCTGATATGGATATCGTTTTCGACTAACATTGGGGTGAGGATTACGAATTTGATGTCGGCGGGCGTGTGTCGGATTGCGGTGAGCGAAGCGAACCGCAATACGTCACACCGCAAGGCGAGCGAAGCGAGCCGTGCTGTGACCCCCTGCGCCCAGCCCCGCCCCCATCAAAAAATCTGAAATGGGTATCGTTTTCGACTAACATGGGGGCGAGGATTACGAACTTAATGTCGGCGGGCGTGTGTGGTGATTGCGGTGAGCGAAGCGAACCGCAATACGACTCACGTCACACAGCAAGGCGAACGAAGCGAGCCTTGCCGTGTGCCAGCAAGAGCGGGGTCGTATTGCGGTGAGCGAAGCGAACCGCAATGCGACTAAGGAGAAACAGCACAACGAGCGAAGCGAGCCGTGCTGTTAACCCCCCACGCCCCCAGGCTCCCTGAACCCCCTCCCCCATCAAAAAATCTGATATGGATATCGTTTTTGACTAACATTGGGGTGAGGATTACGAATTTACCGCAAGGCGAGCGAAGCGAGCCTTGCCGTGTGGCAGCACGAGCGGGGACTACAGGGGAACAGCACGGCGAGCGAAGCGAGCCGTGCTGTGACTCCTTGCGACCAGACCCCCCCAAACCCCGCCCCCATCAAAAAATCTGTTATGGATATCGTTTTCGACTAACATTGGGGTGAGGATTACGATTTTGATGTCGGCGGGCGTGTGTCGGATTGCGGTGAGCGAAGCGAACCGCAATACGTCACACCGCAAGGCGAGCGAAGCGAGCCTTGCCGTGTGGCAGCACGAGCGGGGACTACAGGGGTGCTGTGACCCCCTGCGCCCAGCCCCGCCCCCATAAAAAAAATCGGATATGGGTATCGGGTTTTCGACTAACATAGGGGCGAGGATTACGAATTCGATGACGGCGGCGGGCGTGTGTTGGATTGCGGTGAGCGAAGCGAACCGCAATACAACTCACGTCACACAGCAAGGCGAGCGAAGCGAGCCATGCTGTGACCCCTCACGCTCAGCCCCCCTGAACCCCCTCCCCATCCAAGAATTTGACATGGATATCGTTTTCGACTAACTCGACAGTGTAGATTACGAAAAAGATGTCCATTTGAAAATCCAAAATAGCTGACATTCTTATATCGCAAAACCCACTCTTGCTTATAAATTTCCATGAAATCGATTATGTAGGTTACGAAAAGGGGAATACAATGAAAAAAAAACAATATACACAGCCGACGCGAGCTGCTTGCAGCTCGCGCACATATAAAATACTAGTTTATCATTATAAAATTAAATAGTTGACATTCCAATTGTAGGTACTTAAATGTTAATTCCGACTCCTTGGTTCACCAATTCTTGATGAGTCTTTTCATTCATTAAATGAGAAAATTAGAAATTTCGATAAAAGTTCTTAGACTGACTGCCCAAAATTAATAGCCATTTGGCTTTTGCAATTATTCGGTATAAAACTACAATTATTAAATAATTTGCAACAAACCAAATTTTGGTTTTGTCTATTTGTACCTTTTACGTATTCTTTGAGATGTCGTCAACTGTGGAAACACAGCGAGTTCCTGTAAGGTAGCAACATAATAAATAATACTTTATATCGGTATGAATATCAATTTGGATAGCAAGGCATGGTCTATCGTGGTTTTTATGATTATTTTGTAGAATTACAATCTAAACTAAAACTGTCTTCATGATTGTTGCTTTTTATTTCCGGAAAGTAAAATCAATTATGTAAGCGAGTAGTACTGAGATTGTGTACAAAATAATCTCCGTGGAATTCATCATTCATCATTCAAACATTCACGTATTTTTATTAATATTTTTCATTGCTAAAAATGAAAAAATTGTCATTAGGTGACATACTCATCTAAGGATGTCAAAAATGAAAAAAACATTGAAATAGTCGTAACAGGTCCTTACGACTTTGTTCCCTGTGTTTTCCTGACTGTGTGAGAAGTAAATCTACATTTTCGATGATAGCTGTCAAAATCGAAACGACTTCTTCAAACCCCACCAAGTCTCTAAAATAGTCACCTAATTGGTCACTAAAAACCGAAGATTGACTCCCCCCAAAAAAAAATCATTCAATAGTTTCGCCGTGATGCGCGGCTAAGATACAGGCAAAAATTGTTTTACTTCAGTATCGATTTATAGATTATCTTTTAAATGGCAATGTATACGATTCTACAACAAAACTCCAAGAGAGTTAAAAAAAAAAAAAAGATAAAAATATCTAGTACCCATAACACAAGCTCTGCTTAGCTTGGGGCTAGATAATGCTGTGTGAATTGTCCAGCATTATTTATTTATTGATTTATTTAGCTATCTATCTGTGTAGTGTATTTAATAAGTATATCAAAATAAGTATACCATAACACAAGCTCTACTTACTTTGGGGTTAGAATGATGTTGTGTGGCTTGTTCAGCATTATTTATATTTAATAAAAAATTGAGAAAGCCCTGCAAAACCAAATCGAAATATCTTCAACGATTGACACTTTTGTAATCCATTTAGTCCTCAGTTGTTTTGACCAAATTAGTATATTTTTTTAATGTATAAAGTATTATCATAATGGTCGGTGATATTGTCGGTACTTTAACTCGCATGGAGATGATATTAATATTTTAGGTTTTTCTGATTTCTATGAATAACTATCAAGAAATGTAATTTTTATTATAATTGATATACTACAATAAGCGACATAGGTTTTATTAAGGTACTTTACATGCAACAATAGCAAAGCCGCGGGCAAATGTTAGTTATCATTACATTATTACCTTGTGAGTGTGCTATCAACAAAAAAAACAGAAGTTTGCCTCTTCTACAATAAATAAATTTTGCATGAGTCTATGTAAAAAATAAGCGCCTCTACCGACGACATTTGGTATATTTGACATGCAATTTGACAGACTTAGTTTTCCACGGCTAAGCCTTAACCATATTATTTTGAATTTGTAAATGAACATACTTATCTCAATTTGAACCAACAGTGGAGGAACATAAGCTATGTTTTTGCAAAGCAAGTACTTGGTGGTCACGTGACCAAAGCTCTACAAAATGCTGCGGTAGCCATGTACAGTGAGCATCAAATTCACGAAGAATCATACTTTCTTTATTGTGCTATGTAAATACAAGCGCAAATTTGAAATTGATCTGACTCAATTAGTCAGTTATGGCTTCTACCGGGTGGAAATCCTGGGCCGCGATCACGGTGTGGTAAGGCACGACATTACGGCTCAGACGTTAGCAGTTGAAACGTTAGGGTGCGCGTTCACAGGCCGGCATCGGACATTCCGCTGAGAAGTGCGTCCACTGATCGGCAATCCAAATGACTTCATTCGCATTAAATTAAATTTTATACACTACTAGTTTATGCCCGCGGCTTCGCACGCTTTGTTTCTATGGAAACGTTTAAAGGTGATTTCTATCCCATGGGTACTGACTTATGGGATAAAAAGTAAGCCTATGTTTGACTACAACATTAGAATTACTTGTGTGCAAAATTTCAGCCTGATCCGTTCAGCAGTTTTGGCGTGAAGAGGTAATAAGCATCCATCCATCCATCCATCCAAACTTTCGCATTTATAATATTAGTGTGATTCAACTAAGGTAAACTGAGTTTAAAGTTTATTGCCATTTAGGAGTTTTGCGTCTTAAGTGTTTAAAATTTTAGGCAACATGAGACTTCTGAATGAAACATATGAGGCATATAACTTTTTTGACAAACATGTTAGGCATTTTGCTACTAAGGCTAAAAGCGTTTTAGATGGAAATATGGCCTATTCCCCTCATGAGGGGAATAGACAATATTTCCATCGGATTATGAGAGTGAGCGAATAGGTAGTGCACCAGTGTTAGCGCACACACTTGCGCTGTATAATATGTCCTGCGCACTTGGCTAGCCTCCATTGAGACTGGCCAACTTGGCCAAAAATTTGGCGAGGAAGTCAACATCATCATGTTCCTATAACAAGCGCCATGCCAGGAAGCTGTCTCTCTCAATCTAGCATTTGTCTTGCAGTCTTTGCCAAGTCATGGTTTCCTCTTACTTGGTCATAAAATGCCAATCTAATACTAAATTCCAGGACTTTACCATAATTTTCTGTTCGACTGTCCCAACATACTTTAAAGCTGCAGGGTTCTGTACCGTGAAATTGCAATACCTCTCTGGAGTCCGCGACACTTGCAGTCCGAAAACTTTGGCACTTATTGCAACGGACAAAGGTTTACTCTACCCGTATTTTGTCTGTTGCTTTATCTATTCTTTGTCTGTTCTGACAGCGTTGTGGATTACACGATTGTGAGCAATACTAATATTGTGGTCCAGTTCTATTTCTGTGTCCAATCTTCTGAGTTATTTGTATCTAAAGGGAGGTATTGGAATTTGAAATACTTAAAAGCACCTATACCTACTTATAAACCTTTATTAGAAGGCATAACGCTTAAAAAATATAAACCTGCTTCTTCTACTGAATAGATACATAAGTTATTTTTCTCAAACTTCATAATTTAATTTACTACCTAAAATCTCATATTATCTACCCTTTAAACCTTTAAATAAAAAAATCTTATCTATTTATCTGACCCTTTATTCAAAACAATCTGAGAAGCTCACATAAATATTCGCTGTAACATAAATAGGTCCTTATCCTAATTACAAGAGAATTAGTTAATAACTTGAAGTTCACATCACTTATATGGGTTTGGTTGGGGTTCGAGTTACTAATCCACCAATGAATAGAAATTAAGGTATTTACCTATTAGTACCTATTAGGGCTGGGGTTTGGTGTAGCTACGCGAATTAAACTATTAAAGAGGTGGTTTTCGGTTTGAATACAAACCTAAAAAATTAGGTTTACTCCAATTTGACATGTCAGTATCAGTGTCATGATGATGGCAAGAGTTTTTTTTTATTTAATAACCCGTTCGGGCTTCAAGAACTAGGTACTTGCGCATCTTGGACATGAAAGTGTTAAACTTACAAGAAGAAGGCTAGAAGAATGACAATAGTCACAAAGCACTGTTTTTGGCTTCATAATCAAGAAAATGTTGAACACAAGCTCATCTATCGATTTCTACTTCAATTAAACTTGGCCTTTGATAAAATAATTGAATAAAACAAAAATAAATTTTACCTTTACGGTTTAAAAACTAGAGTCGCTGGCAACAGAACTTTACCTAAAGTTTTAATTGGGTGTTGGGTTATTGTAAAAGCAACTGCTGTAAAGAACATCAAAATCGATTCGTAACTTATAGAAATCGTGAACCACATAATTGGAATTTATTGAATGTCAGCTGTTTCTTTTGTTTTGACACGTGCTTTTTCGAAAAGAGCTAGACAAAAAACAAATAATTTGACTAAAACTTTTAAATCCATCATGGTTATCATGGTAAATATCCCGTTATAAATGACTTTAGAAATAATTTGATTGATTTGAAAAAAAAACATGCTAAATTGGGTACCCTGAAAATCACAGACATCTTGCGTGTGTATACAACTACATTTTCTGATTTCACATTTAATGGTTTAACAGTTAGTAACACAGTTGGTGGCTTTCAAAGTGTTAACACTTTCACTGCCACATACGCGTGATGTAGGACGGCTCGTTGCACAGCAAAGCGCCTCTCCAGGAGGTCGATTACGGTGTGGTAAGGCACGGCGTTACGGCTCAAACGTTAACAGTTGAAAAGTTAGGGTGCGCTTTCACAGGCCGACATCGGACAATCCGCTGAGAAGTGCATCCACTGATCGGCAATCCGAATGACGTCATTCGCATTAAATGGAAAAGTTGCCTTCAATATTCCTCGCCAGCATTGCCGACAGTCCGCTCCGTATCTTATAAGTCAAACCATTGATGGGGCCAGTGCGGATTGTCCGATGCCGGCCTGTGAACGCGCATGCTAACGTTTCAACTGTTAACGTTTGAGCCGTAATGCCGTGCCTTACCACACCGTAATCGCCCTCCTGGTCTTGCATTGCTGAAGCTTTGTGGTGAAGGCGTTAACTAATGTAGTCATTATAATGCACCAACAATTTGCTTGTTAACAATTCGTTCTAATGCCGTTTTAGTCCAGTTGAGTATTGAACATTAAACCTTTTCGTTTTAGCAATATCCATTCCCCGACTCCCACGACGCGTTGGGCCGAAATAGGAAGTGCGTTCATCAAATCAAAGTTTTGAAACATGGGCATCAGTCACCTGCTAGGCCTGTATATTATTGTACAAGTAAACACAGATAAGAGAATCCAGCAGGTGTCGTAACGGTATAATTGCCACTCGCGATCCGGTGTCAACCCTCGTCACCAGGCGCCGCCATTTGCCTCCAATGTTACCTTCAAATTGGCTTTTATAATGCCTTGACGGTTTATCAATACTGTACAGGGTTTACATGTGTCGAATTTTAGGAGCTGAGTCTGTTTGCGTTTGTGTTTTGTTTTTGAGAACAATGTTGCTGTTTTTACGAGGTCTAATTGAGAGGGGTAATTTACCCAAATCACCGTATCTTCGGTAAAGCCAAAGTAGAGTGCCTTATATAGCCGTTTTTCATCTTATGTCGTAAGTCTCGTCGTGAGAAAAGATGGCGTGATTGACAGACGACAGATGCAATAATTCATTAAATTGTTAATATAATGAATACATATAAGATGATTCTATTTACACTCAGGAAAAACCTTTGCTTTGCTTCATTATTTTTCTTATGCAAAACGATCAATGTAAAATAGTATCCATAGCAGTCGTAATTGTAATTTCTGTTAGCTCATCGGTACTTTGCACTATACGTATAGTTTAGAATAAATACCTAAGAGTTTTTTACAGAAAGAATAGTACATTGTACAACCTAGGCGAGAAAGTGCCCAATCCCCATCAAGTGTGTCATTTGAGGCCTGAGGCGTAGCCGAGGGCCTTAAAACACACGAGGTAGGAATCGTACTTTCTCTCGAGTGATACACAGTGTTTTACACTAATCCTTTGAAGAAAATCATCGTTTTAGAATCTTCAAAATCACTCGAGTAAATTCAAATTGTACACTCAAATGTAGCAATAAATACGCGCACGTGCTTTTTTCACATGATTCTTTTTTTGAATTACTGTCCGTGAGAATAGAGTTTTCCCTCTCGCATTTCAATACGCATGTAACAGATTAATATGGAAAGTTGTGTTAAAGAAATGTAAAACGTATGTCTAAAATAGTTCTAGCAATTTAGATTGTCTATTTCATTGTTATTTTTACGTGATAAAATCATTACCTACCTATACGGTATTTTTATAAGCATCGATAATTATTTAGGGTTAAAAACTTATTTTTGTGACATTTAAATATGTAGAATATTATTTATTCCATTTTTGATGTCATTATTTTGTTCTGAAAATATTGTTTAGTAATAAGAAAATTATAAATTGTTGTAACGACTCTTCGCGCTAAAGCGGTTTGAGCTAACGCCCACCGCAGGGTTTTTTACGATTTCTTGGTCTTTATATACGATCCAAAAGCAAGGCAGTGGCCACTTTTGGACCGGCAGCCTACCCAGGTAGAACTAAAAGCTAAGTATTATTCATGTTTCTTGTGACTAGCAATTTATGTAACCTTAAAATGTTCTTGAGTAAAGTTTCTTTCTTTTAATAATTTTGTATCCAAACCAGATTGTATTATTGAATATAAGAGTATTCATGTTTTAAGTGGTGCTTCTTTTCTTTAATACCCACAATAGCAACCCCATTAGGATTTCTAGTAACATTTTTAGTAACTTTGTTGAAAATAGATATGAATGAATGAATGAGAATGAGATGTGCCTTACTAATATAATTTATTTTTTCAGATGGATGTGTCTATATTGCAAGACCTTCTTCGAGCCATCAAAGATGCTGTTCCCGGCGGCGGCCGAAAAGATGATGACGTTGCCCTGCCGATTTTCGACCCGACCACGTGTGACCTGGGTGCCGAGGCATGGTGCAACAACATCGAGGCTCTCGACGAAAGAAGGCGAAAGAATTTGTCTGGAGCAGCATCGCAACCGCCGCTAAGACAGGTCAGGCTCTCAAAGGGTCCGCTCAGTTGTAGTTTGAGACATGGGACCCTGCAGAGGGCCGTTCATGGCAAACTTTGCGCACCGAGTTGTCCGCTTTGTACCCCGAGAAAAAGAATCTTGCAGAGAAACTACAAAAAGCAGTTTTGTTTATTTTATCCCATTATGATTTCTAGTAACATTTGTAGTAACTTTGTTGAAATTAGATAACAAAGTAGGTAGTTAGAATTAGATTTATCCTGGATTTTATTCATGTTTCTAACGAGTAGAGTCTTCCAAATCTATCACATGCAATGACGTACTTTCTACATTATGTTTGGAAAAGGAATAAGCAACTTTCTGAGCAGGTACAACAGCAATCTTTATCTAAATTCAGTAATAGGTACAATTGCCCATACAAACAAAAAGGTATTGTAGGAAAATAAAATGAACCCTACACCCGCAAATTCCTTGCTTTATTTACGTTTATTTCGCGAACCATTATCGTATGAGCATTAAGCGATGAAATCTCCACACACATCGCAGTGTAAGCGTTAGAATTACACCCGTTGTCCTCGTAAAGATAAATTATCGGGCGCATTTACACCGCAACGACTTAATTCCACGTTCCTCTAAAGTACCTTAATTTCACGTTGTTCTAGATATTTACACCTACGTGTTTCAATTTGGATGTTTCCTACCAATTTGCATATTCTGAATTTGGTTTGTTGGTCGGATGATTCGCATCTTTGACGGTTATTCAAATAAAAGTAACATGGATGTTTAACAATTTATTAGGAACGAACAAGAAGAAACGCTTTTTGTTTTTTATAGTGCAATACCACACTTAGGTTTTAGTGTTATTTAATTAGACGAAGAAACGTGTCAGAATTTTTGCAATAAAACCGAATAAAAACCGTACGGCATTTTTGGGGACATCATAATAGAAGTGCTAAAAACACAGAAAAAAGCTATTGCCCTGCCTCTAGTTTCCTAGTCGCCTCTGACGATATCTATAGGCTCAGTTGGAGGAGTCAATTCTTACGCTACGACCGCCACGTCAAGTAAAACGTTTCATTTAAACCGTCAAAAATCCGTTTCCACTCTTGCTCTCCACTGATGAGAGGGCCAGCTATATTCAAATCCATAGAATTTTCAATACATTTACATTGGAGACGCATTTTGGCAAATGCGTCACCAATTGTGGCCTTTTATCCTTTCATACCACCGTTAGCTACTCCAATTCAAAAGCCTTCAGCTTTTCCTGCCAGCGTCTGCATGATCTACCGCTCGCGATGCCGTCTCGTTTACTACCTGTATTCTCCGAAATCGTACCATACATAAATCAGAGAAGCAGTTGAACCTAAATCACTGCTACATGTGTTGATATTTCTCTCGCTATCTGTGTGACAGAGACCCTCTCGGTAATGGGCAGCCTGGCGCCGTGCCCAATGGAGCGGCGATACGAGTAGTGTGAGATACCCGCACGGAATCAGTGGATACCTCCCTTAATGACTGTTTACATTACAAGTCCGTGACGTTTTCTGATGGACATAATTTTGATGACATACCTGAGTTAAGGTAGAACAAGAACAAAATTTAAAATTTAAAAAACCCCCCCGACAGATTTTCATGAAACATGGCTAAAAACTTTGGGGATAAAATTATATATGACACAAAAAAACTATACGAAAATCGGTTGATCCGTTTGGGAGCTACGACACCACAGACAGATACACAGATCCACCGATAGACACGTTAAATTTGTAACATTGCGTCGGGGGTTAAAAAGTGGACCGTAGAAATCTAGATCGCATAGGCGGATTTTATTTTTTCACGTTAAAATGTGAAAAGAATCCGCCTCTGCTGCCACTACCGCTCTACACTACACTCTAAACCAGTCCACTGATGGACGCATCCCTCCTCCTTATTAGGGCCTCATCGGCTTTCATCATATAGGGTTGATGCCCATAATAACGACGCTGAGCATGAGAGTTGGAGGTCGCAGTTCTGTGGTGGAAATGTTCGCCTTACTTGTCGCCAGACCTTACACACGCAGGAAGAGTTGGGGTGGTGCAAGTTCTAAGCCGGCACCACACGGCTACTCACACTCACTAAACACATACAGGGCATCCCACAGCTATGCCACATGGAGGGAGAGTATCTTAAAGTAGATAGAAAATTTTATTGAAAGAAGACTTTATTTTGATTTTAAAAACTGCGTTCAAAGATTTTTGAATTATCACTTGTCTGAACTGGAAATCGAACCCGCCATTTTGTAAAAAAAACACCCGTAATTTTACGAAAACAAACAAAAGCCTCAATCGTATGGATCTTTTATTCCAAATGACACACATAGCATCTTAAATAAAAGGAAGGCCATGCAATTTTACATTCTTTGAATCAGGTTTAAATTGTTTTTAAATCAAAATGAAGTCTTCTTTTAATAAAATTTTCTATCTATAATATTTAAGATACTTTCCCTCCACGTGGCGTATAGTATTATAATATCTGTGACGTGGCATAGCCGTGGGACGCCCTGTATATGCATACTCCTTTTTAGATCTCTTTCATTAGATACTCTTAGTTTACGGCAAGTAAAACATTTGGTATTGGTTCTGACCCATCTGACAGCATCAAATTGATGCTGTATGCTCTAACTCTTAAAAACTCTTGTTTCTTATATGCCACCGTCTCTCACTCCCTTTCAAACGCCTCCAGTACTAATGTTGTGTAGTTAGAGAGACTTAACGGAATCAGTAGATAATCCCGGTTCACACTACAAGTAGGTATGTGAACTGATAGAAGTTTTTGTAAGGACATGGTTCCAATGGAGTCGTAGATACTTGGTTGGCTTATTCACGATCGATTGTTATCCCAATTACTCGCGAGTGCTGTCAAAAACGTTACGTTTCGCAGCGACAGTTATAATTGTAATGAAATGAAATGGAAAAAAATTAAAGGAAATGATTGTAACTCAGTCCAACGGTCTTCCGCCTGAGAACCATACAAAGTGACAGTAATTTTTATTACGAGAGCAATCGATTCAAAATACTTTACTTGCTTTGCTTACTATGGGCATAAAATAACTATATAAACCACCCGTCGGACTAGATGATGCTATGTGGATTGTCGGATTGTCCAGCATTATTTATTTGACTTATTAAGAAAATCAAGCGAATGCAATTTATGATTGCCTTAATGATGTTGGCTCTGATTCTATGACAACATCAATTTACTCTTATTTTCAGGTAAAACATTTCACAACAAAGCTGAAAACGTTGATTCATAAAACGGAAGCCAAGGTTGATTGTATGCACAAGTTAAAATAATTTAATTAACTTCATCGTGAGCAAATTAGTTCCAGGAAGGACTTCGCAGGGAGTTTTAAACGTAACTCAGCAGTGGCGGGGTCAAATTGGGATATACCTACAACTTGGAATATACCTACAACTTGCAGTGAGTTTACGCTAGTAATAGTAATTCAATGAGAACTTGACTGATATGTTTATTTTTGTTATTTGTCTACTTTTGTTTGTTATTAATAAGTTAAGGTTATTATAGGACTGACTTATTTTGCAAAGTAAAAATCCTTACAATGAAATATGATTTTAAAAAAATGTATTCTTGTATATTGACTTTCTATGGTCGAATTGTTGCTATGCAGCTTAGAGCGGGGTTAAAGTGCTGGCAACTAGCATTATTATTCTATACTAGCTGGTGCCCGTGACTTCGTCTGCGCAGGATTAGTATTTCGAGTAGCTTATACTATCTACTTTAAATACCAGAAGCGATAAAAGTATCTATTTTCATTAAGGAATCATTTTATTACTACCAAATGTTGATTTGAAACAAATTATATTTTTTTTTTGTAGTTATGGTTCACTATTTTGGCTGTAATGGCTAACACATTTTGGGTATAATGGCTTACATTATAAGATATAGATATTATTATAAACTGTGGCGGGCTTTTTTGTAGGACTATTTAAGATAAACATTTCCATTACACATTACATATGTGTAACTCTAGCGGTTTTGGCAGCGCACGCCAGAATAGCTCGTCGATGGTAGATTTTTTCCTACGTACTTGACACTTATCGTCATATTTTGGACAATTCATACAATATCTTTATAAATTGTAGCCTATGTGTTGTCTGATGTATAAGCTATATTATTGTAAAGATTCATTAAAATCCATTCAGTAGTTTTTAAGTGAAAGAGTAACAAACATTCATCCATCCATCCATACTTACAAACTTTCGCGTTTATAGTATAAGTAGGACTACCTGCGTACTTCAAGAATGGGATTGCGGATGATGATCATCTCTCATGCTGTTCCGCTTAGATCGAATTCGAACTGAGCAAGACAGCATGAGTGCTAACGTCATTTTCAATCGCATTTTATAAAGACGCAGATTATGGTCCTTTTGTGTCCATTTGTCTTTGAAGCTTATTCTTCTTGTGTAATTCGTACTCATAAAATATTCATACAAGGTCCGCCTGCGACGCAGGAGGTAGCGGGTTCGATTCCCGCCTCGGAACAAATTTGTGTATGATCTGCACAAATTTGTTCCGTTGGTCTGGGTGTTTTCTATGTATAATAAAAATATCTCTCTATGTAGTGTATTGTATTAAGTATATCAGTTATCTAGTACCCATAACACAAGCTCAGCTTGGGGCTAGATAATGCTGTGTGAATTGTACAGCATTATTTATTTATTTATTATTATATGTAGCGGTCACATCCAAAGTCGATTTGGTTCATAAAATGATCGGGCTCAAAGCCTAATGTTTACTTGTTGCCCGAATATTTTAAATATGAAAGCCTATTCAAGCCGCTTAACAAGCTGTAAAATCAATGCTGTCCGGCTGTATCTGGTACCCACTAAAGGGCATTGCGGCGGTTTGATATTCGTCGCTCCATTGGGCTGAGTGCCAGGCTTGCTACGACTAGTTGGTACCTATAGCTTGGACACGTTTGTGGGTCGTCGTTATAGGGCAGATAAGAATGGCCAGTTTTTGGAAGGTATTGTATTAGTGAGTGGTAAAAAGAGAAATATCGATCAGATGCTCGGGATTTTACCAAGTTTTTAAATTTTGCATTTCATTTTGACGACCTCCGTGGCGCAGCGGGCGAAGGTCCGCCTGCGACGCAGAAGGTTGCGGGTTCGATTCCCGCCTCGGAACAAATTTGTGTATGATCTGCACAAATTTGTTCCGTTAGTCTGGGTGTTTTCTATGTATAATAAAAAATATCTATCTATGTAGTGTATTGTATTAAGTATATCAGTTATCTAGTACCCATAACAAAAGCTCTGCTTAGCTTGGGGCTAGATAATGCTGTGTGAATTGTCCAGCATTATTTATTTATTTATAGGTACTATCTAGCTTTTATAAAAACAAAATCTGAACAGTTCAGATTCAGTAAGTAAATGCAGTTTTTTACCCAAGGGGTAGTTTGGGTAAAATTTTGAAAATCACATCACACTAATTATTATAAATGCGAAAGTTTGGATGGATGGATGGATGGATGTTTGTTACCTCTTCACGCCAAAACTACTGAACGGATCAGGCTGAAATTTTGCATACAGGTAATTTTAATCCTGGAATCTAACATACTTTTTATCCCATAAATCAGTTCCCGTGGGATAGAAATTACCTTTAAATGTTTCCATAGAAACAACGCGTGCGAAGCCAGCGGGCATTAACTAGTCAGATATAATTTCCTTTTACCGTTTTGCTTTTCCATCGTAATTATATCATACTTAGGTATTTTATTTCCTTGCTTCTACTTTACTATTTCACTTCCACCCATGTTCTTATCCTTCTAACGAATTAGAGAGGCAAGTATGTTTATTTAAGCAACAAGGAATATCCATGAGAAATAACCCAAATGCAACTGTTTTTTTTTAAACCTTCCCAAAGGCAACGATACACTTACCCACTCAGCTTATGGAAATTTGACTACGAGATGGCTGTTGGCACGAAAGATAAATGCATATTGTGCTGGCAGCTGTACTATAATGGAGTTGCCTCAGTTCTGCATTAGGAATTTGCTTTAGTTTCTGCGAAAATTTGCTAAGCATGTTTATAAACGAAATTTTAGAATAATTAGAGCCAAACGCTTAATGTGTTAGGTGCTTTGTTTCGTGAGTGGCGTTATTTGAAATGTTATTCGGTTTTTAATATTTTCTGCGTTTTCAATCTACCAGTAAAAAAAAGAGTTACGGTGTCTCTAAATTAGAGACACTGTATATCATTTTTAGGGTTTCGAACGAAGATCGGTTTCGAAACCCCTAAGGTCTCGCTTTGTCTGTCCTTTTTTTCCCTCCTTAATAACTCAGCAAATACCGCAGCCATCAACTTGAAATTTAAAATAATAATACGTTCGAGCGTCTGTACAGATTTAAAGAAAAAAAATGATGACAAAATTATAAAATATAACTACAGGGTCATGTGGGGTATCAAATAAAAGGTATAAGTTTGTATATATCAAAATACATAGTTTATAAAATTTCTGTAGGTATCATACTTTTCTAAATATTTAGAAAAACGTTGAAATAATACCTATCCCCTCCCCCCCTCCCACCTATGATATGATGGATATGATGGATATGATTATGATGGATGATATGATATGATGGAAGTTTGTAAAACGATCATTTTTTAAAAAATGATCAAAAAGGGGGGTATAATTTTCAAATGGGGGGGCTACCTAATCAAATTAAAGGTAATTATATTATTATAAGTATGTACGTTTCAAAACGGTATTTGAAATTTCTGTAGGTTACATACTTTTTAAATATTTAAAAACTTTACCCTTAACATTATAGTGCTTTGGTTTAATTATTTCTTTGGATTTGTAGTATTTTGTTGGTAGTTTAGGATATCGCAGTAATCTGCTATGGGATCACCTTTTTTGGTGCAATGTTGTGTTGCCGTGTTATAAGAAAAAGACGCTTAAATTAAGCATAACATGCATGGCCTTACTTTGCTGTTTTTAGACTAGATTTGTTACATTTTTGCACGACATTTTCCTAGGCCTCTTTCGAAAGTAATGGGAAACAAAATTGGATGCATCAATTTTTGCTGGTATAGCTAAATTGACGGTCACGTAAAGTTACGAACCAAATTTTCATGCGAAAAATGCCATTTGCATCGATAGCTGAACCACACATGCAAACCCAATAGAACATTGACTATCTTTACAGAATTCAAGAAGACGTATGAAGGCGATATAAAATCTCGTTCATCTTCACCTCACCTCACCTGAACAGCCTGTACTGGTCCACTGCTGGACCCAGGGCTCCCCTAGATAAGCGCCTTATTGGCTTTTGGCATTGGCCCCCATGGAGAGTAATGCCCGTAATCCCCACGCATGCGGCATGCGGGTTGGGGATCGCATTTCGGTGGTAGAATTGTTTTGCAGGAGCGCTGCTGCCCGCCCCCGGTGGATATCACTTAGTCGGCTCTACGACACCCGCAGGAACAGTTGGGGTGGTGCAAATTCTAAGCCGTCCCACACAGCTCAAAACCGCATAGCTCGTTCATCATAAAGGATGGTTATACAACTGACTCAACCTATTAGGTAATAGTATGGAGTTGCACAATCCAAATTGACAAACTTTTGGCCCAGTGGCCAAAAGTTGCCAGAGACACAAAAGGTTGTGTAAATTCGTCGTGTCGTATCCTATTTTTTTCAAGCGCTATTTTTTCAGAAGACATAGACAATTCGAAGGTTTTTGTTATTATAGTGTAATCCCTAACACTCAGGGTATTTTCTAAGAAATCAAATAATATCCCAATAATGTTTCGACTTCGACGGGATTTGAACCATTTTACTCGATACTTATAATTTTATTTGATTTATTACATATACGATGCAATGCCCATCAAAACGAATTAAAAACTACCAACAACCGCACTGTGCGAAAATGTAAAAACCTGCTCTGAAAATCAGAAGTAAAAATACCCTCTCAATTAGCTACTACGAATTTCACCAAGAATAAACACAAATAAAAGGCTTAGTTACATAAACACAGGCATCCATTTATTCCTCCCTGCTCCCAAATGCACATTCTTTTACTCAGCACAGTGTATAGGACCCTAAAGTTGCCGGTCCATTGACTCACCCGGTCCACTGAAACAGTAAAATAACTCTAATGGGCAATAACCATTATCACATACAAACAGTACTAAAACTACATAAAAGTAATTAGTCTGGGACCCAAATAAAACTGTGGCAATTTACGATTTTTGAAGAGTATCGTCATGGTCATTGGACCGCTATTTGTGGCGTCATTTGGCCTATGTTCAGCTGTTTATGAGTTGTTGATCATGATCATGTCATTGGTTGAAGTGGTAAAACGATTGTTGTCACGTTTACCATGGACATCGCTGTCGTCTATTATCTTTTGACTAAAAGACGTACGTATATATAGTACTTATTATATCAATAATTATTAGGCGTTATCCAATCCATATATAAAAGAACCCTCTTGATAAAATTCTATAGAAGGCGCTGTAGCGTATCGGTAAAACTAAAGTGAACTTTGATCAGAATGAGCAAGAAAGGTTTGACATCGGTACGGAATAGTGCCCTTTTTTAAGTCTGATCGAACTATTTACTAGCTTTCTTAAATGAAATAAATAATGCTGGACAATCCACACAGCATCGTCTAACCCCAAGCTAAGCAGAGCTTGTGTTATGGGTACTAAATGACTGATATACTTATTACAATACAACACAGATAGATAATTTGTATTATACATAAAACATACCCAGAACACCCGGAACAAATATTTTTAGATCGTACAAACATTTCTCCCAAGGCGGGAATCGAACCCGCAACCTCCTGCATCGCAGGCGGGCTTCGCTCACCGCGCCGCATCGGTCATCATACCTGATATTCGAAGTTCAAAATGTATAGACACCGATATGCCTGTAGAAAGCATACGTAGCACATGTATGAATCTACTTTAAGTTTGCTAATCTACTTTAAGTTAGCATTGAAGCATTTGAGGAAAATCACTTCGATATGCTAGACGCAAAACGCCAGATACGAAAAGGGAGACCAAAGCCCTCCTACAAGTACACCTCTGCGAGACAACTCTCTGTTATACGTTAAGTAGGGTATTCAACTACCGTCTCAGACTGCCTCGTTAGTCTATCGGTCAGCTTGCTCAAACGCTGATTATGAGGTCCTGGTTTCAAATCCCGGGTCGGGCCATTAGTTGTTATTGGTAGTTAAGGCTGGGTAGGCCAGCAGTGGCCGCATTTTTGTGATTTTTAAAACCATCTGAGACTTAGAAAATACTGTTTAAAATTCTGTCTGATCTAGTCTAGTCAAAGTCGCATTCAGTTACAAGATCTAGTGAATTTCACTCGATAGAAAGTAATCCCAAAGTTACCCCTTTTTCTAAAGTTTTTTCAATACCATGCTATTGCTATATATATACGATAGCTATGACTAGCGAAGTACTGATATCACACTTTTTTTTGTACTCAACTAAGGACACTTAATATTTCTAAAAAAATTCGCGGAGTTTGACTTGATTAAATTATTTTCTTAATCACCATGCTTAAATATCTACAAAAAACACGAGCGCGGCGGCTTGGCAGGCGCGCATTTTCCCTTACGCCTACTGCTGCAGGACTACCTGGCCTTAATGCTTTAATCGGGTAGTTACACCCCTGTGCCTCGGAAGCCACGCTAAGCCGTTGGTCCTGCGGTTGACCTCTCCCCGGTCGTGTCGGTCTGCCGTCCCATCAGATTATGAGAGTGAGGGTATAGAGAGTGCACCTGTGTTTGTGCACAGACATGTGCATTACCTATAATATTTCCTGCGCATCTAGCTAGTCTCCGATGAGACTGGCCGCCGTAGTAGAAATTCGACTAGGAGGACATCAGGGTATTCAAGAACAAGTTTGGTCGAGCGAGCCAGAGAGATAGCCGAGCAAAGCCGAGAGTAAAACCATGAAATTACATCAAGTAGGTACATATTTGTATGTACATATGACGTGTATGTATATGTACCTACATGATGTAATTTCATGATTTTCCTCTCCGTACCTTTCAAAGCAAGATGGAGCACCCATGTTGGTACTACCATGTTGGTACATGTAAATTTCGAGACTTGTATGCTAAAACGTAGTACAAGTACATCGTCTATAATAAGCAAATATTATTTGCAAGCGGAATATGCAATAATATTGCCTCAGGCTGTTGTGGATAAGCAAATCTTGTCTAAGATAATGAGCCTTATTAACCTTTGTACACAGACTTAACTTTGTATCTATCCATATTCATTGCACTACCTTTCTCTGCGCCCAAAAGGTTTGCAGTAAGAAAACTCTTATAAGCTTGCCTTTGTACATGTCCTTTAAATTGACAACTTTTGTGCAAGTATTGTTTTATTTACGTACAGTGCGCGTCAGAATTAAGTATCCCCTTGTCTCCAAAATATTTTATAAAACTACTATTCGCTTGCAACCAATTTTCACATGCAAAAACTAATCACGCCGCTCAGGATCGAACCTCCCACCCTATAGAGACTTGAATTCTCGACAATAAACCAACTGAGCTAATTAGCTGTTGAGCACTTTGTCGAATTTTGTCTAAGGGCCTAATTAGTCCCTTCTTTTTATACCAAGTCTTACCATTATTTTATTTATTTTATGGATGCGGGTAGGGTTTGATTTCATTTCGTATGTAGCGAACAAAGTAATTGTCAATCGTCTTATTTCGTGTGGTTTGTTTCTCTTTAAAAATGTTAGTTTACTAACGAGAGATCGAAATTGTTACTATTGAACATATCTTTTTTTGATGTAAACAAATTATTTCTGAATAAGTTTTCAGTATCTATAATAAGCCTTTCACTGTTTACAAATATAATTTGTTATTAAAATTAAAACTATTTATTCGTTACTTTAGACGACCTCCGAGGCGCAGCGGGCGAAGGTCCGCCTGCGACGCAGGAGGTTGCGGGTTCGATTCCCGCCTCGGAACAAATTTGTGTACGATCTGCAGAAATTTGTTCCGTTGGTCTGGGTGTTTTCTATGTATAATAAAAATATCTATCTTTGTAGTATATTGTTTTAAGTATATCAGTTATCTAGTACCCATAACACAAGCTCTGCTTAGCTTGGGGCTAGATAATGCTGTGTGAATTGTCCAGCATTATTATTATTATTATTATTATTATTATTACTTAATCTCCCTTATACTAAGTATTTATTGTAAAATGTTGTAGGCGATTATAAAATAAAAATATTTTTCTTAAGTTGTTTTTTTCATGAACTTGCCATAAAGACTATAAAGAGTAATATTAATTAAAAATCTACCATAATGCAACGAGAATATTTGATAAAAAAAACAAAACGAAACACCGCTGACGAGAATTGAACCCGGTCACACATTTCGTGTAGTCGTGTAATATGCCTGAAAAAAGAAAATGGAAAATTATGAATAACATGTAGTCTTAATCCCCCAATCTCCAACGTTTGGCGGCAGGATTAGAACCCACATACATAGAGAGGGGTACTTAATTGTGAAGCCTTCTGTACAATATAATTTGATGAATTTTTAATATTGAACTTCCCACTAACATCAAAACACTGAAGTCTTCTTTCAGTATTCTACCTTCAATATTTAATATACTTTCCCTCCATGTGACATAGCCGTGGAACGCTCTGTGTATGGCTATAATTTTTGTATATTATTTTATTCGTGCTTATTGAAGGTGTAATTGCATTTTCGATAGAGCATGGGTGAGATTTTAGACATCTTTCATAGAAAATATCACGCTTCGACCCCGCCTCGGCGCCGCAAGGACGCTGCCTCGACTTACCGGAAATCTGTCGAAAATCTTCTTTTACTCTCGTTCGCTGCTTCTAAAAACGTACCCTACCTGTTCCAATTATGATAAAGTCACTATGAACAAGCTTAGCAATTATGATTATTGTTAACGGAGCCTCACTAAAGTTACTGAAACTTTTTCCGATTAGAAAACTTTTACGGTTAACGGGTAAGTTTAGGGTGTATTCGAAATTAGTCCCGAATATTCGGGTCGAGCTGTCGAAACTTGGTTAAAATGTCGGTCTATCCAATGATATGGCTACTTGTTCGGAGTCATTAATGTGACCATCCTAAATATCTAAGTAGAGAATGGTAGAGCTTTTTGGGGACGGTTTTTACCTACTGTATGTTTCTGCTAGGGGAAAATTTATGGATATGAAGATAGGCATTCAAAGTTTATACAGGTATTCAAAGTCTTTATTAGACTTTTTGTCTCATGCCCTATGCCTCCCTCAACCACACAAATCAATATTTTATCAATTATTGTTTTTTTTCTCATATTCAGGCTTAGACATTACCCTCAATTTACAAGTCATTGAATGGCACAAACATGACTTTTAAATCATCCCCTCTAAAAATCTTATCTAAGGCCTCATTCGCACGAGAGCTTTTATAACGTCCGTTATAAAAGCGTTCAAATAGAACAAATGTATTCCCAAGTATAAAATATAATAAAAGAAGACATTAGCTACCTTGACGAAAAAATTGAAAAATTAGAGATCGCAAACAGTAAGTTATCGAGAGAAATACAAACACTTCAACAGACAAACACTGACAGTAGTAGTAAAATTACACAGTATGGACAAGATACAAGCAAGAAAATTGTCATATACAAACTAGACGAACACTATAAAGAAGATGAAAACCAACTGGAGAAACGCATAATACACATGTTTAGAGAGGTTATGAACATTAACTTAACTGGATACATTGAGGAAATTTCACGTATGGGTAAATACGGGAGCCGTCGACCTGTCTCAGTCGAACTCATCAGTAAGCGTATGACAACGTATATTCTTCAAAATGTAAGACGATTCAAAAACACAGGAATCTACATATCTGGTTTCCTTGACGAGAATTCTCTGAAAGAAAAAAGAAATACTCATGAAAGACGCTCCACGAATTTTCAGCATGAACAGATAACACGGGAACATAAACAGAACAAGAATAAAGCTAACTTATCAAGAAACACAAACATTCCAAAATCGACAAACGAAAAAGAAAACAGCACAGACAAAGAACAACAAGAACCTCAGCGAACAGTCGGTGGCACATTTCGAAACTAAAATAATGATACAAAACATACAAAGCCTAAAAAACAAAACACACCTGCTTGATACCTTGCTAAGTGAAAGAAAATTCCAAGCAGTATGTCTAAATGAAACGTGGATAAGAGATAACCAAAAAAACCTAATACAAATTGAGGACTATGATTTTGCTGCTGCATATTATCGACGTGAACACAGAGGCGGAGGAGTAGCCATCCTCACACGAAAAGGCCTACCATACGTAGAACTACAAGACTTTGCCAAATTGTCAATAGAATACAAAAGCGAATGCTGTGCAGTACAATTAAAATCATTAAAAGTGATACTAGTTAACATTTATAGGCCGGATAGAGATATTGACACATTTTACACATTTTTAGATAATTTACTTAGCTTGATAAGACAGAAATACTTACGCAATTGGATCATAATCACCGGAGATTTCAATATAGACATGCTGTCCAATTCTAACCACCAGAAACGACTGACTGACACAATGCTAGAACACAATTTTGAGCAAATTGTAAATAAACCTACTCGAGAAACAAATAATTCATCAACTTGCATAGATCTTCTGTTTACAAACAAAAAAAACTACGGCACCTTATCAATAGAAAACAATGGATTATCAGATCATTATAGCATCATTTATAACCTAAAATCCCTACTTCCAGTAACTAAAAATGAAACATTCCAAACAAAAAGGATTTACAATGAAAAAAACATAGAAAACTTCAAAAAAGCTCTGTCACAGATAAACTGGGACCAAATATTTAGCAATAGTTTTGACATAAATAAGAATTACGAATTATTTACCAACGAACTGCACTCAAATTTAAACAAATTTATGCCTAAAATACGTATGAAACAAAAAATCAATAAACGAAACACGTACTTGACAAAAGGTCTAAAAATAGCATGCAAAAATAAACGACTACTAAAAACCCTATCGCACCAACTTCAAAACAAAACCTTCAATCAATATTATAAGCGCTACGAAAAAATCTTAAAAAAATCCATAAAACTTTCGAAAAAACTATCCTTTATTAAAACCATGAGCATATCGAAAAACAAAATAAAAACTATGTGGCAAATGATAAACAAAATTACAAACCCTAACAAACAAACCTATTTACCTAAAAATATAACACTAAAAAACACGGATGATTCACCACGTGCGGTCGCGGATGCATTCAATAATTACTTTGCATCAATTGGAAGGTCAAGCGATAGTGCGTGTGGCCGGCCAGTGCACTTACCTTCGACTAACTCGATGTACCTCCGACCGGTATGCGAACGAGAAATTAGCAATATTATAAGCTCAATGAATAGCAAACACAGTTACGGAGCGGATGAAATTCCGCCAATTCTCATAAAAAAATGTAAATCTGTCCTTATTAAGCCTTTAACACAGCTCGTTAACCAATCGTTTTTGGAAGGAACTTTCCCGAAGCTGCTAAAAATAGCAAAAATAAGACCGATTGCGAAAAAAGGTGGACAAACCGGAATTCCAAGTAGCTATAGACCCATAGCACTGTTACCTACCATTTCAAAGATTTTTGAAAAAACCATGGCAAGCCGCGTAAACCACTTCCTTGAAAAATACGGAACTTACGACGAGAACCAATACGGTTTTAGAATAAATAGATCAACTACACTAGCGACCTATAACTTTGTGCAAAAAATTTATGATATAATTAACGAAAAAAAATATGGAATCGGGCTATTTCTTGACATGACAAAAGCATATGACAAAGTAAATCACAAAATACTTCTTCAAAAGTTGTACGGTGTTGGTATTAGAGGAGTTGCATATAAATGGTTTAAATCATACCTACATGATAGGAAACAGTTTGTGCAGCTAGACCACTACAACATTGACACTCGTGAAACAGCTAAGGTAACATCCGATATACTGATAACAAACGCATCTATACCACAAGGAAGTGTACTCGGATGTACCCTCTTTTTGATCTATATAAATGACTTGCCAAAATGTATCCCTACGACATGCACACTCTTCGCTGATGACGTGTCACTACTTTTCAGCAGCAGACTGAAGATTGACATTACTTTTATTAAAGAATCATTTACTCTATGCAAACAATGGCTCAGCGAACATAACTTAGAAATAAACTATAGTAAAACTAAAATAGTGCAATTTAGAACAAACCAAAAAACACCATTAGACCTAAATACCCTTACTAAAACCATGAATATTGACGAGCAAAGCGATTTCACTCTTTTAGGAATAATCCTAGACACAAATTTAAATTGGAAAAAACAAATTGAAGCTACTAAAACCAAACTATCAAGATTTGTATACGCCCTAAGTATTTTAAAATCAAACACAAACTACCAAACTGCCCTAACCGCCTACTATGCCCATGCCTATTCAGCTTTCAACTACGGAGTTATACTTTGGAGTGACAGCACGGACTTTGATCAACTTTTTATAATGCAAAAAAAATTAATACGCATTCTAGTAAATATTCCTCCACGAGAAAGCTGCAAGCCACACTTTATCCAAAAAAAGATACTTAGCTTGCCCTGCATCTATATATTACAAGCGGCAATGTTTGTTAAAAAACATAAAAAATACTTCAAAACAAAACAAGAACTAGACAATAAATATAACAGACGAAACAAAAATAAAATAATAATCCCCGAAACAACTTTAACAACGGTTAGTAAAAGCCCCAAATTTAGATTAATAAAAATATTTAACCAACTACCTGAAAACCTAAAATGCGAACCAAAAGATAATATTTTTATGAAACAACTCAAAACTATTTTATTACAAAAATGTTACTATTCAGTTCACGAATTCTTCTCCGATGATAGTTTAAAGCGAATAACCAAAAGTGTACTAGCTGACATACTATCACCTATAGATTAAGTTAGAAAGTAAGTACCTACCTACCTAATCATGACATACACCTATTTTATGATAATTTATTTGACCCAAAATAATTGTAGCGCCCTGACAGGGTTTTTATGCATTGTGTACCCACTAAGACTACCTACACTTAAGAACAATACCTGTATGCATAAAATCACAATAAATGATATGAATATGAATATGAATAACTACTAGAACTTTCATATAGTATCATTAAATTCCAACCAGAATTCCAACCAGATTATATGTTCACACGTCAGCGCTTTTAAAACGCAACGGTTTTTTATCGAGCAGTGTTGTATTTTCTGCGCTGGACGTTGGGCGTTAAATCGAATAAACCATATGAAACTCCTTATTATTATTCACACGAGCGCTTAAAAAACTACGGCGTTGCGTTCAGTGCACCGAGCGTTTGCGCACCGGTCGGACGTGTATGTTTTGTGCTTACGCATTCAGAAGGTCGATACGATGTCGTGGGTTGTAGATCCTGAAGTGCTTATAATAGAGGTGGAGGCTCGGCCATTTCTATATGCAAAGACATTGCCAGAATACTCCAATAAAATTATAAAGAATACAGCCTGGGAAGACATAACCAAAAAACTCTCAGAGGACTGGGAAACCCTCAACAATAATTGTAAAAAATAGTCTATAAAATAGGGTATTGCCTCAACTCTTCGTATAGTATCACAAACTGTCCTTTTAAGTATATCTGTTCATTCAGAGGATGTACCCAGAATGTCTTTTGCTTTTTTTTTCGCTTTCTAGCAACACAAATTGCTATTGCTAGTAATTTAGTAGAAACCATTTTCACGTCTTACTGAAGCGAAAGCAGAGACAAGAGTGATTTTAAAGCGTTCGTATGAACAATCACATCGTAAACGTTTTAAAAGCGCCAACGCCGAGTTTTGGCGCAACGGTTTTTTAGCTCTCGTGCGAATGCGGCCTAATTCACTGAAAATAGTTAATAAAAAGCACTTTTAATCACTATTTTAGTGTTTGAATTTAGAACACACCAATATATTCCACCTCCATCTCAATGCTTTACAACCTCCTTGCGCAAAAACTACTCGATACAAACTCGTTGCGCCAAAAATACTAAACATACAAACTCCTTGTGCAAATAACTCTTCGAGATTTGATTGGTTATTTTTCTCTTAGTCATGATGTAAAGTGTAGTATGCAAATCTTGCATAAACGTATTTATATCGAGTACCATTGTATTTATTTATTTATTTAAATACTATCAAGGGAGAGACTCATTTTACGGAACTCGGAGACTTGTGAGTGTAACGCTCCCGCTATCCTTCTAAAACCGACTCTATATTTCTGCCAGCAACATGCTGCACTATCACAATTCGCCCAAATAAATGCGAACACAATAAACGCGAAAGTTGGTTAGTTGCGTTACTCCTTATTCACAAAGAAAATTACAATGAAATAATATAAATAATTTAAAACTAGTATTTACAATTGAAACAGTGAACTAACTCCAGACAGTTGCAAACAATATATAGGTAGCTCAACTGATCCATATCGATACCAGTCGGAAGCGTCTCCAAGTCTGGCTGCATTACCCTGCAATGCTTATGTGCTGTGCCAGATACTCACCAGCTCTCGGGTCACGCATCGCTTCGACCAGACGCTCAGATATTTTTTTTGGTACCCCACGGACTCGACCTCAAGAGGAGCAAATGTGTAGGCTCTGTCAAGACCTGCATATTTGAGCCTCTTGATGCTCGACCAGATCTGCCGTTGCACCCGCCCTCTCGGATGTCCTCGGATGATCGGAAGGCGCAAGTGTGTCGACGCCTGTAGCGTCCCACACAATGGCCTCCCAACTCCCCAGGGACTAGTGACATTCCCTCGGGCATCTTACCATCGTCACGTAACAGACCATTTGGCTCGAGAATAGCTGGTATGTTAGCGGTGACTAAGGCCCGCAGGATGATGATGAATTAGATGGGTGGATAGATGGATGAATGTTTGTCACCATTTCACGCCAAAACAATTGTATTGGATCGAGCTGAAATTTTGCACGCAAGAAGTTCTGAATCAAGAATAACATAAAGGTACTGTATTCCGGAAAAACGCGTGCAAAGCCACCGCTAGAAGTTAGTCTAAGTAAACTGGCACAAGGTCAGAAACTACAGCGGAACATCCTACATAATCCTCGCTTCCTAATCTTTAAAACAAGCCAAGCGATGCGAAGCGATAATTCAAACAGAAACACGAGAACAAGTGGTTTGTTTGCCTTGATTTAATGGGCAAATATTGATAGAAGAGGGTGAAGGTGAAACGTGACTGAAGACCGTCAAAAGATGAAGATATACCTACCTGAGAAAGGGGTAGAGTTTGTAAAGGGGTTTACGTAGTCTAACTGTTTTAACTTTATTATTAACAAAGAAAATTACAATGAGCGGTTTTCGATTTGCAATACTAAAAGAAAAAAAATTATTCGAAATATCTCGAGAGGTGGCAAGGCGTGAACAAGAAATTAAGGTATGTCAAAGTCAAATGAAAGGAAACAAACTTTCAAGTTTCTATTTCAGTAGCCTTATTACACTTATAATTTAAGAAAATAAACAAATTATAACTAGTATTTAAAATTGAAACAGTTGAGCTTAATGCAGACTATTAGAAATATGTATATTGCAAACAATCTAGAGTTATTTATTATGAATATAAGCATTAACTACAAACCTAGTTAAGTTGGAAGAACACTAACGTTTCATCCCTTAACGAGGGACTTCAACAGGGTGAGTGCAGTTCGCCAATTCGCATGGCGCCTGGACTGCGTCCTACGCGCACGGACCGCAAGGATGCAGTACAGGCGTTGTTTACGTGCTACCTTCTGGTAGAGGAGAGTGTTCTTCCAACACAAACTAGGTTCGTAGTTAACCCGCTTGCATTCGTAATGAATTCGTCAAACTACGAAAGCTTAGAAAAAAAATGTAGAGGTAGATCAACTGATATCAATTTTAATTTGTTGCTTAGTCTTAGCATGGGTAATAAATTTTTTCCATGGTCATAGCTTGAAACGGACAAAAGATGTAGGTAATAGATTTGCAATCGATTTTTGACCTCTACTAAAAGGCAGCAGCTTCTTTTTGTGTAATAGGTATTATTAACATTTTCATCTTCATCTGCGATCATGGATCCATAGTTTGACGAGTGGCGCAGCGGGCGAAGGTCCGCTCGCAGGAGGTTGCGGGTTCGATCCCCGCCTCTGAACAAATTTATGTACGATCTTCAGAAATTTGTTCCGTTGGTCTGGGTGTTTTCTATGTATAGTAAAAATATCTATCTATGTAATGTATTGTATTAAGTATATCAGTTACCTAATACCCATAACACAACCTCTGCTTAGCTTGGGGCTAGATAATGCTGTGTGAATTGTCCAGCATTATTTATTTATTATTATTATTTATTTATAGTGCGATTATGATCAAAACTCGGATGACCAAAAAAGGACGTTTGCTGGTGACGAAGATTTATGACACTTGTTCACTAACTGGTACTTACTAGACTACGAGCATGGCCTATAGGATGATACCTTGAGGTATATCCAATATAGGCCGTTGAGGTTGACCTCAACAGCCTATATTGGTCCACTGCTGGACGCAGACCTCCCCCTGATATGCGCCTTATTGTCATTTATCTCATGGGGGTAATAAGCCTTACGCCCATAAGCCCCACGCTGGGCATGCGGGTTGGGGATCGCAGTTTGGTGGTAGAAATATTGTGCAGGATAGCATGATAGATTGAAATTAATAAAAATATGGTAAAAAACACAAAACGAAATAATATAAAGGTACATTTTGCGAGTATTTTTATCGGTCATTCATGATACTCGCCGTACTCCAATATGAATTCCTTAATTTTCTTATAAATTCGTACCTTTTTATCACTGAACAGAAAAAGTATAATGAAATGTCCTTACAAGAAACCGTAAAAAATATTCTTTTGACTCAACTGTCCCCGCGAATTAAGATTGATGAATTGCTACGCCTCGCCTTCGTTTCTTCAGCCATTAAATTTTATTCTGTTTTTTTACTGAAAATTATATTATCCTTACAGTTTTTTGCCCTTTGTGACGTAAAAGTTGAAGAGCTAACAATGGGCACTCTGAAAAATACTTTTTTTTTGTCATAAACAGGTTTGATTCATTAATCTTTCATTCGTACAATTTTTAAGTTAAATTTTACTATTAATTTATCTAAGTGATTATCTACAACTAAAAACAAAATATTAAAAAATAAGGGTGCAGACTCGACAGACATAGCGATCGTAAAGTACCGATCGCTAACTATTAACAATGTTTTTGATAAATGCAGTCTACTACCAGGAAACCGTGTAAAATCTTAACGACGCAAACTTAACCAAAACCGAATAAACGTGTCCATAGATAAAACTCAGCAGGAAGAACCACTTGGTCCGGGCATATTTAGCCTTTTCATCCAACCAATAATTCAACGTCTCCAATCCCAGCTCAATGTTTGGTATTTGGATGACGGAACATTAGGTGGGTATTTGGATGACGGAACATTAGGTGGACAGCTGAACACAGTTTTCGATGGTCTGAAATGAAATGATCTCAGACGAATTACAACACTTTTTGTTGAAATTAGTTTAGAACATGAACAAAATTAAAAATCTTAAACACCCCCCGACAGATTTTCGTGAAACATGACTAAAAACACACGGGATAAAATTATCTATGGCACAAAAAACTATACGAAAATCGGTTCATCCGTTTGGGAGCTACGATACCACAGACAGATATAAAGATACACAAACAGACACGTTAAACTTATAACACCCCTCTCTTTGTGCGTCGGGGGTTAAATACAAAAATTCAAAATGCGAGCTTTTGATATCGGACACTTGTGTAGACAAAAACAATATCATTGAAAAATTCAGTAATTTGGCCTCAAACATAACAGTTCTAGATAAATATTCACTTCGAATCCTTGGTTCTCCAATTCTTCATGAGTCTTTTCAGTCACATGTAGATGAAAAAATTCAAAATCTCGACAAAACTTCACACAGACGGCTCAAAATTAATAGTCGTAATGGTTTTTACAATTAATCAGTTTTGTCTTTTTACCTACATTAACGTATTCTTTGAGATTTAGTTCAACTGTGTAAACACAGCGAACCCTTGGAAGGCATATACAACATAATGAAGAATCCTTCGATTTTGAATTTCTATTTGATTGACAAGGCATGGTCGCAGGCGTCCCAGCCTGTCAAATCGAAAGGCATAGGTCTACGCAAAACTTCAAGTGTAGCGCTACCAGCGTTTCTGTAGATGACTACACTAGTCCTCTAGTTGATTTTTTTAAACCTATCACTCTTGGTCCTACCTGGAATCTCATTCAAAATTTTATTTTTAGACGCAACTCAAACGCCTTGTCTAGTGGTTGCCCCGATGCTGCTCCCCCAAACTTTACTCCCAATGGCAATAGGACGGGCCTCTGTTTGAGTTGGCATGGAATTTTATGAACATCGGTTGGCCCTTGGAGTCGAGACTCTAGTCTCAAATGGAGCAAATGTGTCCGTGGGGTACAGAGGCTCTCCGGGTTTTAAAAAATGAACTGCCCGAAATTTAAGTAAAATAGATATAACTACTAAACGACCGCTACATGCATAACGGGCTGTCAGATTTTCTCGCAAACACACAGAAATTGTAAAGTTGTCAGTTGTTTTCGGTACAATGAGGGGTTTTCGATTTGGATTTAAAAAAAAGTTAGATTCATATTTCTCGATAGATGGCAGTGTCTCAATTGGCAATTAGAGTATTTCAATGTCAAATGAAAGGAAAACTAAATTTTTCAAGTTACTTTTTTGTGTTTCTAATTTAGCACCGTTTTTTGTCGTTTTTGTTTTCCTTTCATTTGACATTGAAATACTCTAATTGCCAATTGAGACACTGCCATCTATCGAGATATATAGTACGAATTTTTTTCTTCATAAAATGCAAATCTAAGACTAAGACAACTAAGACTAAGACATTGCGATAAAAATCGATAGTTCCGATGGTCTATGGATCTAGTCTAGCCTATGGAGTCTACGGATGGATAGTTCCAATCGATAGTTCGGTTTAAGATCTTTTTGAATTTTAAGAATTTAATTTCTCCTAAAGATATACATAGGTACATATTTTTTTTTTTTATTAAGGTAAAGACTTTTTGATTAATGTGAATCTTGATTGTGGTGAAGGCATTCAGAAATCGTGTAAATGTGATCGGTGAAACTTTCGACCAATTGCGGTCGCAATCTATGTCGAGACGGACTCGAGTTAGAAAGAGGAGTAGAAACTAAAAATGGTTAACAAGGTAAACTAAAGTATAACGTTAACTAAGTCTCAAACTATGTATAAGGGAAATAAGGGTGTATTTAATTTATTAATTTTTTTAGGGGCTAGCTAATGCTGTGTGAATTGTCCAGCGTTATTATTATTATTATTAAAAAATGCGAGAAGCATCGGACAGAGACGGAAGCAGAGGGTGATCGCGGGCAACAATGATGATAACGCGTAAACAAGTCAGTAGGTTAGCTATTATGACCCGTTTCAGGGTTCCGTACCTCAAAAGAAAAAATATATAAGATTACTTTGTTTGTCAGACAGACGGACAAAAAAATGGCCTTTTCTCAGGAACCCGTGGAGATATCGAATGTTAAAATGAACATCAAATACTCAAGTCCTCTTGAATCCGCTATATAAATAAAATTTCTAGGTCAATGCAATCAAAAGTTACAGCCGTTCATCATTCCGAATGTTTTGGAATTTTGTAGGTAATCACATGCACACAAAACCTATAGAGAAGCAAGCACTTTACTTGTAAAGGAAGAAATCCGAAACCGATAAATTTGTACTTGATTCAAGAGTATTTTCGATTCTTGTAGGACCAAAACCTGTAAGGTACTGACCTAGAATTATAAAATTTGGCAAGAAATAAGGTCTTACTATAACGGGGTGCGTCCGACTCACACTTGACGTTTTATTTTTCGTTTAACTGCGTTCCGGAAAAACACATTAGCTTACCAAGACTGTACCGGGTGTGTCATCATAAGCAGATAAGTATTATGTTTAAAAAAAAAAGGAAACACACGCAATGCGCTCAACCGTGACAAATTGTGTAAACCGTCTGGTAGGCTGCAATTAGCAAACTGCGGTCGTTTGTTTCCCAATCTGGGAGAGATTTAAACAAAAGCTGACCACATACTTTACTGAGCCAAATGAAGCCGAAAAAATAAAGTTTAATGTATCAAAGGTTCATTTTCTACATAGAGGATTAAAAAAAAAACATATATGCGTTATTTGTTGTTTAACCTTAGCTGTGTGGCGCCGGCTTAGAATTTGCACCATCCCATCTCTTCCCGCGGGTGTCGTAAGAGGCGACTAAGGGATATCCACCGGGAGCAGCGCCCCCTGCAAAACAATTCTACCACCAAACTGCGATCCCCAACCCGCATGCCCAGCGTGGGGATTACGGGCATTACTCCCTATGTGATAAAAGCCAATAAGGCGCTTATCAGGGGGAGGGTTTTGTCCAGTATTGTATCAATACAGGCTGTTGAGGTTGAGGGTTAAGGTTGTTTAATCGACTTCAAAATAGAGGAGGATCTTTAGCGGGTACAAGAACAAAATTTAAAAATTTAAAAACGCTCCCCACAGATTTTAATGAAACATAGCTAAAAACACTCGGAATTAAATTATATATGACACAAAAAAAACTTAACGAAAATCGGTTTATCCGTTTAGGAGCTACGATACACAGATACACAGACACGTGAAACTTATAACACTCTTCTCTTTTTGCGTCGGGGGTTAAAAATAGAGAGGTAGCAAAATATTTCCCAGAGATTAGTACCTATTTGCCCCGTAAAACATAAAAAAACAGTATAAATATTAAAGAATCTGAATTTGAAGACTGTTTTCAGATTTTTTCAAAAGAATCCATTTTTCAAATCCTGGCGGACATACAAACACATCTCAAAAACTCAGCCTATAAATAAAAGACTAGTAACTTTTGTAGCCGCCTAGATGTGGTTTTGTCCCTGTGAACACATAGCTGTTTTTACAGTAAAGCCTTTAAAGGTTGGTTCTTAAGAACCACATTATCATCATCAGCAGCCTATGTTAGTCCACTCTGGAAATAGGCCTCCCCTAATGAGCGCCATAGCGCCCTGTCTTTAGCTCGCCGCATCCAGCATCTGCCTGCAGTCTTTCGCAGATCGTCATCCCACCTTACCGGAGGGCGTGCTACACTACATTTGCCGATTCGTGGTCTCCACTCAAGATCACGTTTCCCCCAGAGGTTATCGCTTCTTCGCGAGTTATGGCTGAAATAGAATCTCAGAATTGGCTAGCTGAAGTGGCAGTGGGCCACTGCCACTTCAGCTAGCTAATTCTTAGAGCTATTCCGATAACTTTGGTTCTCTGTCGGATGTATGAGTTACGAATCCTATCCTTCAGAGAGACTCCGATAACCACATATTTTTTGCAAAGTCGGCTCGATTAAGTAAATAGTGCAGAAGCCTTTATTCACAAAAAAAATACTATAAAATAATAGAAATTAATTAGATCTAGTATTTACTGACTGTTGCAAACAATCTACAGGTAGTTCAACAGATTCATATCAAAACCAGTTGGAAGCGTCCCCAAGACGCTGGCTGCATTGCCCCGCTGTATGGCAATGCTGATGCGCTGTGCCAGATACTGACCAGCTCTCGGGTCACGCGTCGCTTCGACCAGACGCTCAGATATTTTTTTAAAAACCCGAAGAGCCTCGGTACCCCACGGACTAGGGTTCCGACTCCAAGAGGAGCAAATGTGTAGGCTCTGTCGAGACCTGCATATTTGCGCCTCTTGAGATCTTCGGCCAAATCTGCCGCCGCGCCTGCCCCCACGGATGCCCTCGGTAAAAAATGGTAAATAGTTAAATACGCACAGTGTCCGAACATCGAAGAGAAGACGCTGTTGGAACTCCACACGGAGTCTTGTAAACGTCTTCTTGACATAGCAAACCAAAGTGTAGTCAACTACAAGTCTAACTTACAAGCTTATGTAAACATTCTCCTCTGTGTTGCCAGGTAAGAGTTTGATTTTCCCGTAAAAGAAACGCTAGAGAAACGTAAAAAATCTGTAAAAAGTCTGTAGACTGAAAATAACACCGAGAAGTATTTAAAGAATAATATTTTTCTTAAGGATATTAAGTACAAAAGTTTTTGTGTTCACTTTTTTCGTCTCGCTTTGACATTTACAGGCACATTTTGCACAATGTTTTTTCCTGTATATTACCTTTAAATATCAGGAGATCAGTGACTCTTAACGAGTGGGTTTCTTCCCATTTATGATAATCTAGAATCTATAATATAATAATCTCGCAACCCTTAAAAAACATTAGCAAAAGTTGTCCATCTTAACATTTCGTTGCATTTGGAAACTTTTTTCAGTACCTATCGTGTTTTTGAATACAGTCATGTAGAAAAAAATCTAACGGATCACAGTACCTATGTTCCTAAGAAATCAAATAGTATCGCAAAATTTTTTTACTTCGACGGGACTTGAACCGGAAGGATTTCCGTCAGTATCGGAATGTGCTAACCAACTACACCACGATGTCAAGTGACGAGGGAGTCGAAAATCTCTGCGACTTCCTACGGATTCTAGCTCCGTCAGCTCCACATACATCCGGTACTGACGGAAGGAAGCGGGTTCAAGTCCCGTCGAAGTCAAAAATTTTGCGATATTATTGATTTCTTTCTAATTACCCTGAGTGTGCGGTTACGCACTATAATAACAAAAAACCTTAGTACCTATGTTGTCGTATATAAATTTTGACAAGATTTTGTCAAAGCGACAAATAAGTTTTGCAACAGACGTTAAATCAGACCATTTTTTTTAAATCAGGAATTGAAATGTGACAAAATCAGTTCTATCTGGCAACACTGCTCTTGTTTACGGTACATAAACACAAAGTACTAAGTACGGTCGGTACTCACAACAAGACCGTTACAAGTTACACATGGAAAGTTTAAGTCAGGCCAAGTTATAAAGACCGATCGGGCCAAAACTATAGTCACCTAAAGTTAAGTTAAGAGTTCACTGGATCGAAATCGGAGCGTACGCAGCGTCGGTATTTTACAATATGCCGATAAAGTGCGTCTACTGCTTTCGTATTTAGTATTTTCAATGCGCTCGAGTTTGCCTATATGACTTCATCGGCAGAAATACCAGTATCTCCAGGTATGCCGATCCAGTGTACGATGTACCATAGAACAACAAATCTAAGCAACAAATCCTTTCGACCCGTATGCTTCGACCAATCTAGTGGACAAGTAGCTTTAGGAAACTTTTGTATGACCAGCTTTTCGTGTGGTTTGTGAATGACTTACCGCTTGCTTCGAACCTCGATTGTCGATTGTTTTTCTCATAAACGCGTGCGTAGCTGGGGAAAACTGTTGGTAATTTATAAATATTTTCTAGCCATCGATTTAAGTAAAATTTGGGAGATTGAGAAATAACTTCTCGAAAGATGGAACGCTCAAATTAGTTCCAATGAGGTCCACAGACCTCAGTCATAGTCGGACCGGCGCCGCCGGCGTTCGTGTTTCACGTGCGTTTTGTTGTCTCGGTCGCACTTCGGTCTAGGTACGTCTTTCCATCTTTGTTGTTCATTAGGTAGTTATATTGCAAAAGATTGGAAATAGCGTATAAAGACACGCAACACAACAACGCAACAAATGGCCTGTGTGGTGTTACAACTCAATGCAAAGGCGGTAATTGAGTTGTAACACAACATAGGCCATTTGTTGAGTTAGCGCTGGGAGAACGTACCAAATCTACAGAATTTTACTAATATCTATGTTTCTAGCCGTAGCTTCAAGCATGGCTGCTTGTGTTGGCCAGGCGAATGCGCTATATTTTTTTGGACCAAAAGACCCAAAGACTAGGCGAGACAGCATTGACTTCAGCATTTTTCACTCGTAGGAATAGGTTATTTACTGCAGGGGTATTTTGATTCACCGAATCGAATCCGACGGATCTTTAAAACGCTATTTTGTTTTTGCCTCGGGTTGATGATCGAAATAAAGAGCTCCTCCTCATTGACATGGCCATTAGTCAACAGATTCGCTTCGAATTTTTGATCATCAACCCGAGGAGAAAACAAAATAGCGTTTTAAAGACCGGTCGGATTCGATTCGGAAACGAATCGGTGAATTAAAATACCCCTGCAGTTACAAATAAAAGACGGGCAAATTCATATTAGTGAGGTGTAAATGTTATCATTTTGATTTCAATTAAAAAGATTCAATAATGAAAATTCTCTTTTCCATCTGCTACTGCGCGTCGTGCAATAATGGACTCTTGGAAACAATGAAATATTCTAGAGATATAAATACTCTCATTGCTTGTAAAATGTAAAACTAGAAAAATAAATTGGTGAGTCATTAGAATTCTCCTTCAAGAATTTGTACACTGGCATCACCTATTAGTGGCAGTAATAGCATAATGTTAAACAAACTTACATAGGTACTTAGTTTGTGGGTAGGATATTAATAGTACTTAAACTGTACACTCAAATCAAGAACGTGTAGCTAGCGTTGGTCACACTTTGTTGAAGCACGAAGTTTCTAAAGCACATATCCATTAAACTTAGTTTCATTGGTTATGAATAGTTTTGAATTAAAACGGAATTCTAATGCAGTGTTTTGTTCTTATTATGGATGACTCAGTCCATCGATTAAACCCGTTTACTGCCCAGTGTTGTGACCCACGGAATGCGCCACTGCTGCAAGGACGAGCTTTACATATGCAGGGCAATGAAAGCGTTTAGGGGGCGAACCTAACCGGTTTTGATGTCAAACTAGGCCAGACTTCACTTGGTAAAAACTCTGAGTACATAAAATTCAACATATTTTCTTTGGTTCCTTGAATTTGAAAACACGATTGAGAAAAAATAATATTACGGAAAAAATCATGAAATTGCACTGTTTCGCACATAATTTGGTCAAAATTTCAGGAACCCTGCGGTCTATTGAAGTGACTTATGATTTTATTCATAGATTATTACTAATTATTTGGTTCGTTGAACCTGTTTATACCTATCCTTTTCATTGCACCCTCTTAAACCAACTTATTCGCTTTGGCAAAGTAATCACAAGACCCAGAGGAATTATCGGATAGAATTAGACGATTATTTGTGTTGTTGTATGCAGATTGCATTCTATATTATAATGCTCCCCAGCTTAGCTCCCTGCAGACTTGAACTCAATAACGAATGAATTATATTATAGCTAGATTATAATGTATGAGTTAGTAGATTATGTGTAATCTATAACTAGGTACGCGTTCTGTGCAGCTAAGCTAAAAAAAATATCGATAATATTTTTTTCAGCTTGTTGCTTTTAATGTATTGAAGGGTTCAGTGTATTCTTAAATTATGACATAAAAATTCAAGGACTAACTACAAATACACAAAATCTGATCCGCTGTTGCATACAACTCCGATAAACTCTGTTCTACGTATATTGTAAGAAATCAATTGATGCCAATATTGCCAAAAGTCAAGCCATAGATTTCTGACTAGCTGAGTCAGAAACTAAAATTAATTAATATCAAATTTATTCCCCCAGCTCCCTCGGCAGTATAGAAGGATCCAGTGTATTCTTAATTTAAATGAAAAAAAACAAGGGAATACTACAACCACACAAAGTCTGATCCGCCGTTGCATACAACTCCGATAAACTCTATCTATACTAGAAGAAATCAATTGGTTTTGCCAATAGTCATGCCTTAGATATCTGCCTAGCAAATTAAGAATCATCAAAATTCAAGTTTCAATTCCATTTCCAGGGCTCCCTCGACGATTTTGGTTATAAAATTTTACGTGGATACCGTTTGTTTATTTCCTTCTAAAAATATGACCAAAATTTTAAAATCGAAGTTAATCCAAAATACCAATACGAAAAAGGCCAAAGGATGTTGTCAACGCTTACGATTTTTTCCATGCGATCAAATATGGACGTGATTTATGTTGGGGTGAAAAGGGTAATAATTTATTACAGGTGTTTCCTTTGAAACTTGGGGATAGCACAGTCAAATTTTCAAGCAGTTGGTTATATCTGGTGACCATTGAGTATTCGTAGTAGTTTCATGTTGAACCAGAATTTGCGATACTATAGATTCCGAACATATTATTTCTTAAGGTTCAATTCACACCGGCATACTTTCAGTTTCAAACTGGTTTCAAATAATTTAATAGAAATTTAAGCTTTATCAGCCGCGGGGCCGCTGCCATTTCGGTGTAAATTGAGTATTAAATTGAGCCTAACAGGGTGCGTATTGAATTTTATCAGCGATAAGCAATTCCTAACAAATAAAGGTAACATAATAACTTATCAAAAAAATTCATAATCAAATTTGAATTCTTCAAATTTTGTAATCTAGAACTACCTACTAAATTGTTGTCCACACTACCCAAAGGAAAGCAGGTAGATGATGCTATCTAGCACTATGCTCGCCCATGTACAACTGTGCAATATAGCATTATACTATCTATCTATCTAACTATATTTAATCCAAGAAGTACAAAAATAACCCATAGTGGGTTTTAATGGGTAAACCTGAGACTTCCTATGCCTTCACCACGCTTCTCATAACAAGTTCTATACGAAGACACCACCAAGGTTCCACGAAAGATAAACTAAAGATCACCCAAAAGCCACTACCAATTCACGAAGCAAACATTGGGCCTCTATTTGCTAAACTAAACGGTTTATACTGACGTTTATTTACTGAACTCTGACGTCACAGTTCACCTCACAATATTACGATAGTTTCAGATTGGTCGATATGAAATTCTAAATTGGAGTTGGCAGGTGTCCTTCGTATCTGGGATACTGGGGAATTTCAACCGTAAAGGCAATTAGTGATCTATTCATGAACAAACCTATTTTAAGTGAAAGTGTTTTACCAACTCAAACTGCATTTATTGATTTAGGATCATTATTAAGTTGAAACAGACCTATAAAAATTTGGTTCACTTTACAAGCATTACTAATAATGAAATGATAGAATTTAGGAAATTTTATGAACGTTATATCAGAGATGGTGATGATTTGTTATATCAGCGATGATTTATTTTTCATGAGTTAAATACATATCTTACCTACGTATTTGGTATTGTATTCCATTCGTAGAACACAATAATTGGATGTCTCTTGTAAGAGCAAGCAAATTCCGTCGAATTCCGTGAAATTTATTAAAGATGAACAATAAGTTCCTAAAGGGGTATAGGTTTTCACATAAATAAGAGTAGACGGTGGTTTAATATCTTGTCATGGAAATTTATGCAAAGCATAAAAGTCGATACGGGTTCTACGAAACAAGTCCAGGCATCTTGGTCCTGGTATTAAAATGTAAGCTGTCGGGTCTCGTTCGAAGTTTGTTAGGAACTTTGATAATGCGGCTATGCTCGAATGTGAGTTTGATGTCTGATTAACATGGTAAAACTTCTTTGATTATGTTAATTTACTTGTTTTTGCTGGGGTATGTAAAAGGGTTCGTTTTAGTTGTATAAGATAAAAAAGGAGGAATAAGAGACAAAAGGCTTTGATATAGGTGCCTTAAAAGAAAGACTGAACTTTTTCTAGCAAATTGCTAAAAAAACGAGAGACCAAAGAGAAGATAAAATTTTTGTCTAAACGTTAGACTGGCCCTGTACCTGTGAGACACCACTTACCAGTGAATAAATTGGTTCAAATAACATTCAATTTATTAAACCAGACCTAACATTACAGAGTTCTCCAAATTAAACCAGTTCTCAAAATTAAACCAGACCTAACATTACAGAGTTCTCAATACTCCTTGCTGATCATAAGTCACGCCTTTCCCTATAAAATCACAGCTATAAAATCAGCAAACACATTCCGTTCTACGTAAGTTCAGATGAGCATAAACTCACCATCCCAATATGTCTGCTGCCCTGGTCCCCTATATTATCATATATACTACATCCTGTCATGGCCTAAGTATAACGAAGTGGGGCAGGCATTGTGATAATTCGCGTTCCGCTTCTGATTTGCTATGACATAACCCTGTTTTCTAATATAGACTGTTGTCGTCGAGCTTACGTTAATAGAAGTTTAGAATTCCCAAACTATTTTACATAAGTACTTACTCAAATGTTAGGTGATACTTTAATTCTACAGAATTTAGTTAATTTTTAATGTAAAGCAGGCAATATTTTTCTTTATTTCAACAGATTTTTCCAAGAAAAACTAAGTGGATGCAAATATTAATTAATTAAAAATCAAAATTACAAAACTTTGAAGAATATGTTGATTTCATCGGATTCCAAAATCACCCATTTCTGAACAAAGACATATTTTGCAGCACCAAGTAGAAATTATTCAAGCAATTCAAAGAAAAACACTAGCAAAACCTACGCTTTCATACTGCCAACGTATTCCAAACTAAGTTAAAATCACCACTAACTAATAAAATAGCTCGTTCGCATGGACTCTACTGGCATTTATGGCCATAAATAAACAATGTAGAGGTACCTACAACCAGTGAATCAGTAACATGTTTCTATTCACGCTACTTCAACCGACCCTAGATCGTATCAAGTATAACCACCCACATAATTACAATGAAATACTGCTTTAACCAAGTTTACGTTCAGTTTTTTATTTACCTCTACCTTATTATGGTACACAAACACAATTGTCGAAAGAACTATCAGAATGGGATCGGTCGTATTAAATAAACAAAAAGTACCTACTGTAGGTAAATATTTTTTCAATTGTCGGTTTGACGATGAGGAAAATCAATATGTGGCCTAAATCACTTTTGTAGATTAGATTCAAGTAAAGTATTTACCAGACATGGGCTTTTTTCTAGTTAAAGTAGATAAGGTTAGCAAGTGTACCATAGAATACGTTTAGTTTAGTTCATCATCATCATCCGCAACCCGACTTCACCCACTGCTGGGTATAGGCCTCCAAACTTTTATGCCACTCCACGCGGTCCTGCGCCAATCTCATCAAGGTTTACCCTGCGGTGTTAAAAATAACGTCTGCCCATCTTGCCGCTGGACGTCCAACGCTTCAGTATCCAGTTCTTGGACGCCATTCAGTAAGCGCCTTGCTCCACCTGTCGTCTTCTCTCCGTGCAAGGTGTCCTGCACAGCTTCATTTTAGTTCCCTGATGCGACGATTTTCCACGTCTTTCATCTTTGTTCAACTTCGGATTTGGACATTGGGAACCTGGTCTATAAGTTTAGTTACCAAAATAAAACCACTCAGTCTCTTCTTTATAAAATAGGTAGTTGCCTCTGTTTAAACTAGTACGTATTATTTAAGCCCTATGCAGTTCATGTCAATAGGTTCGTGTCCGTAGCAACCGAAGGGGATTAGTGCTATACTACCTATAACTCATTCTGTGACCCTGCTTAGTGCGTCTGGCAATGTTGCCACAAAACGGCAAAGCTACCGAGATTCGGCAGCGTCACGTTCACGGCATTCGGGGATTCCGAACTGATTGTTTATTTTCCAATTAGGGGAAAGGTTGTTTTCTGAATGAGTAAGTTGCGGTAATTGTTTTTTTCCTCGGAGGATAATTTATTAGAATGAGATTTGATGTTTAAATGATGATTTTTTTTTAAATCTGTACAAGATAGTTTGTTTTTTTTGATAGATACATGGTTGGGGTTCTCTTGTAAGCATAAATATGCTAGTGTTAGAGAAGCCCCGCTTGTCTCTTTACAGATGTGACTTGACTTTGTGTCTTTACAGATATTGTTTAGAAGAAGTACAAAAATATATATATTAAATTCTGTGCATGGATGTGATGATTTCTTCGGAAAAGAAATAATGCAGCTTTTAGAGAGATAAAATCGGAATGATCGGAATGATTTAAACCTAAATGGGAGTTGGTAAAAGCGGATAATGGTAAAATGAAAAGCAAATTCAGTATAGTTTTATAATTAAAATTAATTGAAAATTACAATACATTACGGGAACATTCGTTCAATTAAATAATCAAAATGCTACGTTCAGTATCTAACGTGAAGTTAATGAAAAGGTATTTCGGTATTATATTTGTACTAACAATAATTTTAAGTCGCTTTAAAAATTTAGAGTAAAACAGTTTTAAATAAATGAAAAGATAAATGTAGTTCATAGTGAATAACAATAATAAGGATCTTAAATTCTAGTTGTTCCTCCTTTACAATACAATTTGAATTACAATGATTATATTTTACATACACGTAAGAAGCCTCAAAATTGTCTCTAAGTTTCAAATTAAAAAGCACGCAAGTTTTCGTCTAGGTATAATATCTGGGATTTAACGCAAAAATCTGACGAGTATGAGAGTTAAACATAAAAACACAACTGAAGTTAAGAGAATAACCTTACATTTTTATAAAATGTAATCTAAACTTAGCTAAATACTCAATTTTACCTATGTTATAAGTATTTACAATTTTCTAAATATTAATAATAACTGTCTTAATATTACACGACGTTTTAGGTTCACTTATTATTTTTTAATGAAGATTCAATACTATGTAAAGTACACAATTGATTATAAATAACATGTATTACTATTAAATAAAATCCTGTCCAATAGAAGTCAAAATTTAATCACAAGACACTACCCACATTTATTATTACAATTACATTAATTTTTCGTCATTTTTCAAAATAATCTTTGTCTTTGAACCGTACACCATGTTAATCTGAGTGGAAGATTTGCTAAATATCATACATGCTATTTTAAAGTAGAAGACACAAAAATAACCTTTACCTAATTACTCGTAACTTCCGTTTTACATTATACCAAGCCATATCACATAATGCCACCCGAGCTCTAACAGTAATTATACCTAATTAAGGTAGATATTTTTTACAAAGCATTTTAATACTTTAAATGTTTTTAAATAAAAATCCGAAGGCTGCGCCAAAATGATTTTGTTGGATAAGTCTTACATTTGACAATCTTTTAACGCAGCACACTTTACCAAATTTTTACCAGCTGAACCTAGCTTCACTCAACCCCCAATTTAAACACAAAATTAAGTTAAAATCCATTGCGTGCGACGACTCTTTAAAAATATAAGCACGCGAGCAAAACTATATAAAAACAAGGACTACTATTACCAGGGTCAGTATGGTCATGAGCGGAACGATGAGAGGAGCGGATTTGCCGGCTGCGGCGAGAGCGCTAGCAGCGGCCTCAACGCATTGCCTGTAAGCTACGTGTTCAACGCAAGTGATGGCGCAGAAGTGTTGGTGTGCACACGCACCATCGCAGGAGTCTGTGGTGTCGTGTTTCACGGTGTAGGCTCGCAGGTACCTGAACGAGAAAAAAATTACTGTTGACCGAAGAAATAAGGAGTTAATTTTTCGTCAAACGGACTGGGTGGGTCATCCTGGACAATTTAAAAGGACCCTTTTCCATTTAAGCAGTCGGACGGAGCAGAGATGAACGTACTCCCTCCAGTCTGGTGAGACGACGACATTTGAGAGACTACTGGCAGGTGCTGGGGTAAGCTAAAGACAGGGTGCTACGGTGCTGAGAGACCCAGGTCCTACAGTGAACTGACCGATAAAGAAGTGCGCCTGAACACTACTACTTATTAACTGTCGTTTAATTTCTTACTTGTTGAAAACCGTCGTCTCATGCGGCGAGCCTATCCTCAGCTTGTCGGCCAGGTTGTGCAGAGAAGTAGCGGATACCTCATGCAGGTTGTAGTATTGCGTCAGGTTGTATTCCGCCGACCATTCCGGAGCGCCGACATTACGGTTTGCAGCTGCCAGGTCTAAGAAGTATTGTGTGTAGTCTAATACCTGTGAAAAGTTTTTAAGTAAACATTTATTTCATTTGCGCCGAAAGACACTACTGGACATAAGCCTTCAGCAGGCGGGTTGGTAATCGCCGTTCGATGGTAGTGGACTGTTTTCACCTCCTACGACACCCGAGTTAAGGATAATCGAGGAAATTCTTGTCTTAGCTTTGAATACATGAGTCAATTCATCCTGTGACCACGATCGTCGAAATGCCAGAAAATAAGTACACAATGCTTAATAAACTTTAATACACTCTTACAAAAAAAACTTTTACATACTTTTCTCTAAAAATTGTATTTTATTTTGTTTGAATTGTTTTAATACCGGTTAGCCCTGAATTGTTAACTTTTTTGTGGTTTCACGTTAGTGAATTTATTTTTAGTGAGGAATAAAATATTCTAAAATAAAGAATTATCCTCTCAGTCTATATTGAATTGTTTTAGGGGAAGTTTTCAGGTAAAACAATTCTTTAAAACATCGATACAGTTGAAATTTTCTGTTTAATATTTATTATTATAAGTTTATCACCTAAACGACGACCCCTTATAAATTACGACGGAATGAAAAAATATTTATTCGCTTGGAAAGTTCAAGGGTTTCCATTCGAGGAAAGTGTTACAAAAGAAAAGGAGTGTTTTTTGTGTCAATTGGATGAAAATTACTCTTTTGTTCCTCTTGTTATCTTTTCTCCTATCTTATTTATTAGACTTACAAAGAAAGGTAAAATACCGCTTCAATGATATATTATCGAATGTAGAAGGTTTTGATCTATATTAAGTATCTGTAGCATTGATTACATTTAAGTTTTTTTTATAATAAATACGTATGTTTTATTGAATCCAATTAGTCTATAAGTTAATTTTCACAAGGCAAGAACGAAACCTCCTAACACAGGTATCTCTATACTTAAAAGGGGGTTTCCAAAGCAATCTAAAGACTAAGAATAAACTTTTTATTATTTATTATTATTATATTATAATATAACTCTTTATTGTACCACACCAAAGATCCTATGACTAAGTTCCGTAGTACCACACAAACACAAAATACAATACAGAACGAAAGAACACTTTCGTTTTGTATTGTATTTTGTGTTTGTCACTCATTGGTTATGTCAAAAATATTATACATTACAGTATTTATTACTGTGTGTATTTCATGTACATAATATGTATAGTTTCATAGTGTAGCATAAAAAGAGCAGCTACCTCAAAATTATTAATGTTATTTTTTTTTATTAAAACATGAACAGTCGTTTTTTGTTTTAGTAATAAAAATCTTAAAAACAAAACCCAAGGCATGGGAAGAAATACTTACTTTTCCAGTATTCGTGTCGAACTTGTAAAGCCTGAGACCTGGGTTGGAAGAGCCAGTAGGGTCGCGATGCGGACTTACAGATGGCGCTAGAAATGCCCATGACACTGGCCGGTCTGAGAAAAAAACAGAAAATCCTTTTTTTAACACATTTCCGTGTCGCCGTTCGTAAAATATATGCTAACAGTAACAGCAGCAGGAAGCGGAAGAAGTGAATAAAGTACTCGCATACTATTTGATGTCGAAGGAACTTGTATTTTATCCACGTTTCTTTTCTCACCACTTGCATAAGTAACTATCTTTTTTTAAGCTTTAGTTTAAGAGTTTAATCAGGTCGCTCTTGCGTACCTAGATATTCTCGTGCGAGCAATATTACTGTACAACCATAATTATGTCATGCCTGTTTTGAAATGAGAAAGCCAATCTTAGTGGTCTAAGCTGTCCATCAATATCAACATGGATATAAAAAAAACAATCTCTATAAGCTTACCGTTGTCATAAATGACGCGGAAAGTATCCGCATGCAGATGTCCGAAGAACTGTCCGGCAATGATCCGAGCATGCCGCCGCACCGTGCGAAGGAACTTCGCATTCGCGTCGGATGACGTGTCGTACGGATGTCGTGAGTCGGAACCAGGCGCGGCGTGTCCCACGATGTAAACCTGTTGGTTAGGTTAGAAGTTTTATTACTGTATAAGTGTAAAGCCTCTAGAAATCCAACAATGTTGGTGACAACGCTATTACTGTCTTACAAACAAAAAGTAAACGCCGAAACCTCTTAAAAACGTAGTCAGCAAATAATGAAAATAATATCTTGGATATGTGTGATCTGATGATATAGTGTGTGTGCGTGTTTTTTGATAATGTGAACGTATCGATTTTTTTAATTCCAACAATACAATACAAATATTATTTATTGCACACCAAGATAGAGAAATACAGAAAAGAAAAACACAAAAACAGTTGCATAATGGGCGGCCTTATCTCTAAAAGCGATTTCTTCCGGGCAACCTTTAACTTTTTCCTACTTAAGGTCAGGTAGTCCTGGAGCAGTAGGCGTAAGGGAAAACGCGCGCCTGCACAGCCGCCGCGCTCGTGTTTTTTGTAGTTATTTAAACATGATGATTAAGAAAATAATTTTATCAAGTCAAACTCTGCGAATTTGTTTAGAAATATTACGTGTCCTTAGTTGAGTACAAAAAAAGCGTGATATCAGTAGTTCGCTAGTCATAGTATTGAAAAAACGTTAGAAAAAGGGGTAACTTTGGGATTATTTTCTATCGAGTAAAGTTCATTAAATTTTGTAACTGAATGCTACTTTGACTAAACTAGATCCTTAAGTAATATATATCTTTTCTTCAGAATTTTGAACACTGTTTTCTAAGTCTCAGATGATTTTAAAAATCACAAAAATGCGGCCTCTGCTTGCCTACCAAGCCTTAAGCTGTCTGAAACTGTGAGTTTTCGTTTAATATATTTGTGTCGCAAAAGGGTTATTCGTAGTTCAAAAAGTAGGTTTAGATAAAGACACTGTCAAAACAAAAACGCCATCAACTTTTACAGTTAATCGATGACCATAACCGAAACATAAAACACCCACAAAAACCCAAAGAAAACCTCTGTATTAAAAGACCGACTGCGATTAAGTAAATAGAGTGTGAACAATAAAAGTGTAGTTCTGTCTGGCAACAAACTCGTAAATAATGTTCTAGTGCCAGTAAAATAATAAATGTAGGGGATTTGTAGAATAAGTTAACAACGACCAATACCATTTCTTTCGGAATGTACCTACTATGTTCGCAAATAATTTCTCGGGGGGGTTGAGCTCGGTTCGTTTGCGAATTTTGAGCTTTAGGTACTTTGTTTTTATAGGATAAATGTTTATAGAGGATAAAATGTATACTATAAGCAAATTGTTTTTCAAGAAGTCAAATGAATTATAGGAATCTGAATTAATTGAAAAAATATTTGGTTACTCTGAGATATCCTAATCTATATCATTCCAAAATATTCTTGAAACCGCTTTGAGTTAAAGTGTAATTAAGATCCTGGATTTCGACTTATTATCTCGTTTTTTTTTCATCAAACTGACCTCAATTAGACCAATTTTACTTGAAATGAATAAATAAATAATGCTTGACAATCCACACAGCACCATCTAGCCCCAAAGTAAGCTACTCAAAGCTTGTGTTATGGTACTAGATAACTGATATATTTAAGACATTAAAGTATATATAGATAGATTTTTTATGATAGGTACATAGAAAACACCCAGACCAACGGAACAAATTTCTGCAGATCGTACACAAATTTGTTCCAAGGCGGGAATCGGACCCGCAACCTCCTGCGTCGCAAGCGGACTCTCGCCCGCTGCACCACCTGAGGTCGTCAAATGAACAGTTGAGATTCAAATATATTTTTTTATAATGCGTGGCACTTGCATATCGAAATAGTAAAATAGTGTAAAAAAACAAAGTGTAAACAGTTTTTATACCTTTTTATTAAACAAAACGCACACCCAGAGACCAGTTCACAGTACCTATAATACTTTATTGAGTTCACATCCAAAAAGCTTCGTTATTTCATACTGTATGGAAAAATTCAATTTGTCCCACCGACTGCCTACTCCATACCCAAAGCCAGGCTTTAGAGGCAATTTTTGTATTTGCTTAGGCATATCCAATACGTATTTGGTTGTAAAATGCGACAGAAAAAATCTTCGGTGATGACGACATTAAAGTTTATGTCTCTTTCATGTCTCTTCCTTTTGCGTAATAGCTATGAGTCGCAAATTCGAATATATCCGTTCTTGATTTGGAAAAACCAGTTAAAAATATAATGAATTTGTCTAACAACTTAACCAACAGCTTGTAAGAAATAGGCCAGAGGCTCAAAAGTAAAAATTAATATAAAGAATTTCCGTTGCTTATAATAAGTGTGTAGATAACATAAAATAATTAGCTTCTTATCTGACAAAATCCCTAAATTATTTTCTATTCTTGTCTGACTGTATTTAGGTTTTTCATTTAATTTTGTAGGCATCACAATGATTTTTTTAATTTCCTCTATACACATTTCTAGTTTAAGCGATACGATTCGACAATGGATAATTATAGGCACAATGAATCAGACCGCTGTAGAAAATAAATCTATCCAAGTTTACTATTATTTAAAGATAGGATCTGGAACCTAAATCATAGACCCTTGTCAAATCCATAACAATTAGGTACAAGATTTATTCTATTAGCGACCATTAGCTATTCAAAATAAACGGTTTCTCAACCGAAAACCGTTTTTGAAATGAATAAATTAAGGATCGAAACTTAAATCATGCTATTGTTTGGTTTGTAGGTGTCTGTCTGGTAGGTACAGAATTAATTTCAAATGAAAATACTAGACTCCACGAAAACGGCTTATTCCAATAATCCCCTGCCATGATCCCCTGCGAAGGGGATTTCTGGACTTTTTGTCCAATAATCCCCTGCGAAGGGGATTTCTGGACTTTTTGTCCAATAATCCCCTGCCGGTTCAAAGAGAAGAGGCGCAGGGGATTTGTGGACAAGAGTTCCAGAAATCCCCTGATCCACTTATTTACACCGTAAGTAGTTGTTTGTTCTTGAAATAATGAAATGCAAACAACTAAGTAACCTAACCTTATAAGTAGAACATATCAAAATGTTAACATTACAACAAAAACTACGAAAATTGGTTCTAATGAAAAGGTTAACTTAATCGAAATGTTGAAGACCAGTGATGATGAGGTCAAAAATTACTGACATCAGACAAAACAGATGACAGATGTCATTTTGACGGCTATCATCAAAATATTTGATCATGCTTTTTATATTTTTAGACGAAGTTCGATCAGCTTGGCATACTGCTTGCACCAATGCTGCTCCCCCAAAATCACTTATGTTCCAACGGCGGCAATGGAACGGGCCTCTGTGCGAGTTGACACGGGATTGTTTGACAAAACGTGCTCCAGCTCTGTGGATAATGCCCGCCTCCTGGCTGTTTCTCAATGGGAGTCAGGACATTGGTTGCAACCATTTTCTTCATATAACACCGGTACTTTATTGGATCTCGTAACTTTTCGTATCGCAAGATGTCTTCGGTTGGGTGCAAGGTGTTGCGCGCCTCATCAATGCCAGTGCGGTACTGCTGTCGAACAGCTTGGTCATCACGGATTATCGTGTACTAGGGCCGCCCCGGTCGGATATCTCGCCACTCCAGCTTTAATGACATCATTCGGCGGGCCTTTGTCACCGCTAACGTACCTGCTATTCTCGAACCGAATGATCTATTACGTGACGGAGGTAAGAGGCCCGACGGTATGACACTAGTCCCATGGGAGTTGGGGAGGCCCATTGTGTGGGCCGCTACATGCGTCGACACATTTGCGCCTATCCATCTTCCGAGATATACGTATTACGTGATATGGATCAATTGAGCTACCTGTAGATTGTTTGCAACAGTCTGCAGTTCGCTGAATTGTCATTTCAAGTGTGAATACTAGTTCTAATTTATTTCGATTATCTGATTGTAATGTTTTCTTTGAATAAAGATTTTGCAGTATGACAAGCTTCCGAGATATGGGCTACTCGTCCTAGACTTCTCATTTTGAAAGCTGTTAAAATTATTATCTGAAATAAATAAATGACTATTAAAATTGAAACCGCCATATCTCCGAAAAAAATCGTCCTAGAGTCTCCGTTCTTAAGTTTTTGTTTTTATAGTGCGTAAGTAGTAGTAGTTGGTTAGCACATTCCGGTACTGACGGAAGGATGCGGGTTCAAGTCCCGCCGTAGTCGTAAATTTTTGCGATGTTATTTAATTTCTCTGTTCTTAGTTCAAATCATAGCTATTGAAATGGTCTACATTTCCGATGACAGCTGTCAAACTTCAAACGGCCACATCTCTTAAACTACTCTTACTAGACTGGGCCTACCTTTCATCTGAGTCACTAACTAAAAGTCTAGCACTAGTCTAGAATAATATCCATTTCATTTTTGAAATAACCTGTCATTTTTGAATTTTAACTAACTGTAACTTCCATTTTCTGACATCAGCTGTCACTTTTTACATAAAATATTATTTTGTTAATTTTTGTCATTTCTGACATCACCTGTCATTTTTGACATCAGCTGTCATTTTTGACATCAGCTGTCATTTTGTACATCAGCTGTCATATTTGGAATTCACTGTAATTTTTTAAAACTGTATGGAACAGTATGAAATTTAATCTATTTTCGATAATTCTAAAGTACTTAGGAAGAATCGGCCATATCTCGCGAAGAACCGACAACCGCTGGGGTAAACGTGTTCTTGAGTGGAGACCACGACTCGGTAAACGTAGTGTAGGACGCCCTCCGGCCAGGTGGGATGACGATCTGCGAAAGACTGCAGGCAGATGCTGGATGCGGCAAGCTGAAGACAGGGCGCTATGGCGCTCATTAGGGGAGGCCTATGTCCAACAGTGGACTAATATGGGCTGATGATGATGATGATGATAGGAAGAATTGGGCGAACTGCGCATGGATTCCTGACGAACCGCTTATTGGACGAAACGCTTGTTGGACGTTTATCCATGCAGGAAATATATGTATACCTACAGGAGAAAAATTTCTACAACCGCACATACTAATGGGACTACAAGAAATAGTTCTCCCTCGTGTTCCCATTAATGGGACAAAATAATGGGACCACGAAGAAACAGCACAAAAAACTACTCGAAATCAGCTGAAACCCTATTGTGAGTCGGAAATTCCTGAATGCAATGTTAATATTTTGGTATGTTCTACTTATAAGGTTAGGTTACTTAGTTGTTTGCATTTGATTATTTCAAGAACGAACAACTACTTACGGTGTAAATAAGTGGATCAGGGGATTTCTGGAACTCTTGTCCACAAATCCCCTGCGCCTCTTCTCTTTGAACCGGCAGGGGATTATTGGACAAAAAGTCCAGAAATCCCCTTCGCAGGGGATCATGGCAGGGGATTATTGGAATAAGCCCACGAAAACAACTCCGCTTGTAATACAGGGTGTAACAAGAAGTAGGGACCAAACTTTAAGGTCAGGTTTAGATTTGATCATAGAATACAGGAAAAAATATTAAAAAGAATTACTACATTAGCTTCTTGTAAAAATGATTTGTTGATGCTTTACCTGAACAAAACTATTCATGTTGATTTTGTATTCTGTCGTCCTAAGCCCCTGAAGTACGGAGGGAAAATTGTTATGCATTGGAACACATCGCTGCGACGTCGCGGCTCGTAGGCCACAGGCCATGGCCACTCGTAATAAAGTGTTTGTGTGCAAGGAAGGTGTACTCATTTTAATTTTCATGACAATAGGTGATGCAACGTCCATTGTCGACCAGATGTCGCTTTTTACATTTTCCCTGTGTTCTGTGATCGAATCTGAACCCTCCTTTAAAGTTTGGTCCTTACTTTTAATTACACCCTGTATAGAGCAAAGTAAGCTTGGGTGTAGTGTAAATACATATAGTATTTACACGACACCCTAGCTTACTGCTGAAAACTTGCTACTTTCAAAAACTTAATTGTTGGGCAACTTCGCTTGAGTACCATTTCAAAATGTGGACAATTCGACTGTAGACCAGATTTTTATAGGGGAGTGAGATATGGGTACCTAACCCATTTAAACTCACCAACAATATGAAACAATTAAGAAAAAACAAATTATAGCCACTATTTACAAATGAAACAGTAGGCTAATAGCAGACTAAAGTCATTTATAACGGGATATTTACCATGATTTGAGTTTTGAGCTTTCCAATATTTCGGCACAGTTTCATGCGCCATGATCACGGAATAACTAAATATTGGAAAGCTCAAAACTCAAATCATGGTAAATATCCCGTTATAAATGACTTTAGTGTTAATAACCATGATGGATTTAAAAGTTTTAATATCAGACTGTTGTAAAAAATCTGTAGGCTCCAATGATCCATTTGAATACCAATCGGAAGCGCCGTCTGTATGGCAATGCTGATACGCTGCGCCAAATACTCACCCGCTCTTGGTCATGACATTCATTTTAATATCAATTCCCAATTCTACATAAATGCTTCACTTGTATTAAATTTTCCATTTGTAAAATTTGTCAAAAAACCCTGGTAAAGCTTTTAAAAATTACTTTGAGAGTGATTAGATTAACGAGTTTCTAATCTGCAATTTATTACAGCGCGGGCCGGACTTCCTCTACGTTCCGGTGCTGTAGTTATGACTCGGAAACCTTCCACAGGGTTGCCATGCATTAAAAAACTCACTTTTCGTTAGGTACTTTTGACTTTTTTTAATGTGGATTAATTACTAGGTACTAAAATCAGGATATTTAGGACAACATAGGCATTTATGAATCAAAAGATAACAAAAATTGATTTCATAAATACAATAAATATCAAGATGACACCAAGGTAAAAAAAAAACGAATATACTAAATTCAACAATGCACCATTTCACACGCGCAAAAAGGTTTAAATTCGATTTCTAAAACTGACTAGTGATGAATATAGCCTTCAAAACCAAATTACGAACTTCTGTGATTTGCAGCGTAAAATTACGTAAAATATTTTCCAAACTATTTTTGTACAGATTAGTTTTAGTTTTAATTAGCAAAAGATTGTAAATATGTATAAATATAATATAATATATATTATAAAACATTACTTCCTTGGTTTTAGAACCCTTTGTTTACAAAACATTGACTGCCTTGTTGGTCAAACGGTCATCTTTCATCTTGTTCAAGCGCTGATTATGAGGTCCTGGGTTCAAATCCCTGACCGGGCCAATAGTTGTTATTTAGGTTCTTCTAGCAAAAAAAATTCACAGTAGCAGCCCGGAGTTAGGAAGTTGGCGGTGCTACACCCCCGTGCCTCGGAAAGTACGTTAAGCCGTTGGTCCTACGCCTGACCTCTCCCCGGTCGTATCGGTCTGTCGTCCCATCGGATTATGAGAGTGAGGGAATAGAGCTTTCACCTGTGTTTGCGCACACACTTGTGTAATATAATATGTCCTGCGCATCTGGTTAGTCTCTGATGAGACTGGCCGCCGTGGTCGAAATTCGGCTAGGAGGACATCGTTTACAAAACATAATTATCTCGAATTCTAGAACTGATTCAGATGTAATAGTATAATTAATGTTCCGCTACATTTAATATAAATTTTTATTTATTTTGTGTTGGTGTTGTAAAGTGCTTTTTCATTAATTCAATCTTATGTGTGCTACTTTCAGAGGATTTAGTTTATTAATATATTGAACAACCTACGAAATATACCTGAACAGTTTAGAAATCAAAAATATTGTTGAACATACGTTTAATTCCTTTGCAATGTGAAGGCGTATTGAAATATTAAACATCAGACAAAATGGTTTTTGTATTGACCCATTTTGAAATATTGTTCTACAATAAGTATTTAGTTACCTACACTATAATATCAAAGAGTAGCGTTTACTCTACCTGTTTGATTTTTTGATATGTAAAGAGAAGTATTAGATCACTACCTAAGTCACAAGTAAAAAATTATTACGAAAAGGTTTAGTCATTAAGGTTTTACCTATGAATAAAACAATAAATTTCGTGAGAGCCTAAATAAAAAACACAGCAACGATTCAAAGAACCGTGTCGCCGTCAGCCCTGTATTTATTCAAAACAAGAATTATTTGAATACTGACGTACAGTCAACCACAAAAAACCTAAACAACTGATCGATCGATAAATCGACTAGTGTTCGTTAGTTGTCGTAATAGCCACATATAGCATAACCAAATAATAGCAATGAAGCGTTTTATTGTTTGGAATTTTATCGTCTGGCTATCTATTAAGATAGCGTGGTTATTTAAAGGAGAGAAGCTTGGTTATCAACAGGATGTCATGTCCAAAAACACTGTCTATGCTATTAAAATTTGGCAGCCTCGCGTAAAAAGCGCCCTCTTTTCAGTTTGTTTTGATGTGAACAAAGCAATTTTGATTGAGATTTAGCCGATTTTTTCAATGCTAATTGTATCAATTTAGTATTGAAGAAATCAGCTGATACATACTTTAACCCCTTATTCATACTTCAACAGCCTGTATTGGTCCACTTCTGAACGCAGGCCTCCCCTTGATAAGCGCCTTATTGGCTTTCTATCACATGGGGGATAGTGCCCGTAATCCCCACGCTGGGACAACCCGCATGGGGTTGGGGATCGCAGTTCGGTGGTAGAATTGTGCACGCGAGAGGGAGAGGGCGCTGCTGCCCGCCCCCGGTGGATATCCCTTAGTCGCCTCTTACATCACCCGGTTCGGCTTCGCCCGCCGCAAAAGAGTGAGCATAGAGATGGGGTGGTGCAAATTCTAAGCCGGCACCACACAACCCTTATTCATAATGAGCTAACTTAAAACAGTTGCTAAGCAGTGTCATTTCTTACTCTTACTTATTTCAATAGAAGAAGACAGAGTGAGAAATAGCAATGCTTTAAGTAAGCAGACTATTATGAATAAAGGGGTTATACTTCAAAAGGCTTCGGAAAGTTTTTAGCGATGTTATTTGTTGACTGTACCTACGATACCTTTGTACCTACCGAAGTGCTGACTTGTATTTTCGAACAGATATTTCAGTGCACTATCAGCTCTATGCAAATTGATGTAAAACGTGAAATTCTGAGGATGCTTTCCTGTAGATCACTGTCCTAACGTAGTATAATACTGTTACCTAGGGTCTGTACCTATGTGTTGCAAGGTTTGTAGCTGAAGTTGCAGTATTTTTTAGGGGAAGTTGAGTCATTGGTGACTATGTCAGTCCCGTATTTTAACAAACTAACTACCTACATAAAACTAAGCTTGACGCGTACGTCATTCGTGCGAATATATAACTACAACTGTGAACTGCATGGACTTTCAGTTGTTACTGGTTTCTTTGATGTTAAATGATACAATGTGACATAATGTACAAGAAAGCCTTTTTGATGAGGTTTCACCATACCGTGGCATTTATGGATTTGTCCAGACGCAGAGCCATTATCCAAGAATTGAATTCAATTGAATTATGGGTTTTGTCATAATCGCTACGCTTGACAGGTAGGTTGGCGATCGCAGTTCAGTGGTGGGTCGGTTCTGCAAGGATGCTGCTGCCACCCGGTATATATCCCTTAGTCGCTCATACGACACCTTCGGGAAGAGTTGGTTGGGATGGTGTTCATTCTAAGTCACCACACCACATACATTGTTACTTACCATTTCCTTATTAGCAGTGGCCTTCTCCAGCACCGCGTCCAGCCACTCCCACTGGCGCCGCGCGGGCGCAGACGACGACTCTCTGACGCTGAACAGATTCGTGTTCAGGGCCACTATACGCAACTTGCTCTGTTTCTGTTCTATTGTGTAGTAACCACCTGAAAAATACACTCCATAATTATGATTGTTCTACAGATATAGTCTAAAGATATGTGTAATGTAGTAGTATTATGTGTCAAACTTGTAACGTATAGTGATTGATAGAATGGACGCTCATCGCCCCATCTGATGGAGCTTACTCACTCCGCCGGTCCCTATCGCTGATTATTCCTGAGCGAATGCTTGCATTCGCCTTGCATTCCAATATGGTGCAAAGCCCTCGGGATGTGCATATGAGTATCTCTAAGACTCTCTTCTAGATTATACCAAAAGAACTCGATAACACACTTATTCTCTGTATCTTCTTGAGTGGCAGCTATTATCTAAAAATAATTACGTTACGTCGAACTGAAAATTCCAACATAAATAGGTTTCCTTTGTAAGTTTCACTATTATTATTATAATTTTTTTGCTCTAAATGATTTAAAAATGTGTACGCCTAATGGCAGATCACAGTGCTCTAAATTTTATGTCTGAACATCCCTGTAATACCAGCGGTTTGTCTGGGATCAGTTAGTCTAATTTGTTTCTATTATTTGATTGTAACACTTGTGTATCACAAATGAATAAATGAATTGAACTTAATCTACATTTCTTGGAAAACAATTGAGCTCACAGCTATTTTCAAGATAATCTTTGTTCTAATAGATGCCAAGTGCTCTACGATTTCTCGAATACAGACAAATAAAAGCTTGTTCCAACGAGTTTCTTTGCATAGTATTCGAGCTCATTAAGATAGCCTTCAGCTACAAAAAGTCGTTACGTTAGAAAATGAGACTAAATTAAAGAAAGAAATAGGATACAATGGGAATGAACAAACATTATTGTTAGCCACTCAGCGCAATTAAAAACAAGATCCGTCAAGTGCGAGTGTAACTCGCGCGCCGAGGGTTTTGAACGTTTGTCAATAAATATGTACCAAAAGTACCGGTTAGAGACTTCGCAATTTAACGAATACCTAACAATAGTAGGTACCAACCTACATTTCAGATAGATCTCTCTGCATGCTTCGGATTAATGGGTGGTTCGGTTAAGGTGGGTAATGGTAAATTTTTCAACTTTTTACGAAATATTTCAAAAAGTATGAAAGCTACAGTAATTTTAAAAACTGTTTTGAAATGTCCAAACCAATACCTTTCATTTGATACCCCACTCGGCGGGGTAGCCCCCCTTTTGAAAATTATTATTTTTTGACCATTTTTCAAAAAGTGTTCTTTTTACAGACTTCTCTATATTTTTCCTGTAAAATATAGATTTATATCTACAAACGCTCCATACATTCTAAACGGATCGCTCTGCAAACTTCGGAGATAGGGGGGGGGGAATGGGTATTTTTTCAACTTTTTTCAAAATATTTCAAAAAGTATGAAACCTACAGAAATTCAAAAAACTGTTTTGAAACCTACAAACCGATACCTTTCATTTGATACCCCACTCGGTGAGGTAGCCCTCCCTTTTGAAAATTATTCCCCCCCTTTTTGACCATTTTTCAAAAAGTGTTCTTTTTTCAAACTTCTCTATATTTTTCCTGTAAAATATAGATCCATGTCTATAAACGCTCCATACATTTTACATGGATCACTCTGCGATCTTCGGAGATAGGGGGGGGGGAATGGGTATTTTTTCGACTTTTTTCGAAATATTTTAAAAAGTATGAAACCTACAAAAATTTCAAAAAGTATTTTGAAATGTACAAAATGATACCTTTCATTTGATACCCCATATGACTCTGTAGGTATCTTTTAAAATTTCGGCATCACAATTTGTATGGAAAATATTCATTTTCATTTTTCATTTATTTTCATTTTTTTTTCTCGAAATCTGTACAGGCGCACGAAATGTATTATTATTTTAAATTTCAAGTTGATAGCTGCAGTAGTTTTTGAGTTATTAAGGAGGGAAAAAAGGACAGACAAAGCGAGACCATAAGGGTTTTGAAACCGATCTTCGATCTTCAAAACCCTAAAAACAAACATAGAAAGAAGAGAAAGACGTTATAATGTGGATGTTTGGTCCAATTAATTAGGAATAGACTGCATTATGCTTTGTTGATGCATATATTAGTTTTCATTTTCATTTCAACATTTCACAGTAAAAATGAACAGAACAATGACATATTTTTTTTTTTTATATCAACAACATATTTTAAATATTCTTCAAAGCAGGTTCAGTTCCTTACAAAAATTGCGTCATTGTTTTTTTTCTTTTAACGGAAACAAAAATCTTATCACTCTTCACTTACCGTACTTGAAAGTCTGCAGCGCGTCCAAAGGAAGCCAATGCATCCACAGGTTAGTAAGACTCTCGGACGGAGCGGGGTCCAGATGTCCCAACACTGGGAATACGAAATGCGAGCTGAACGTTCTGCTCAGCAACTCTGTCATATTTCTGATGGCCTGATATTTCTCCTCTTCGCTACCCGTGAACCGGGCTGTGAGGATGTCACTGAAAAGTAGAGGATATTTAGTTTTTGATAAGGCACTGATTAACTTATCCCGCTTTTTGGTGAATGTAATTCAGTCTTATACAGTTTATGGATTTTGGCAAAAGTAAGGATGGATGGTTGTGTCGTCACCTTGCCTTTACTGAGTAGACTCTGCTCAGTAGTTTTGGCGAGGTGAAGGATTCATTTTGGGCTCAATTTCACTCTACTAAGTAAGTGAAATTGTGACCAAAATGAGTTCTTTACCTGGAAAAATATTTGGGCATTTTTTTTCGAAATATGCATGATCGCAATGAGAAGCTAGTTCAAACTACACTTGTTATGAGTGTGTGCAATGCCATTGCTGTGTGGGCAACACAACCATATCAATACAATACAATACAATACAAAAATACTTTATACATGCCATATCATTGCATGTATAATGGCTTTACACAACACTCGTGTAAATATATCCAGTAAATATATGTGATATTTATCACATCATAGCCGTAGGACGTCTTTTCGAAGGTTTATAATACTTGGGACATAATCAATCTCATGAATGATTATGATTATGCATAATCTTGGGGCAAGCGGGTGGACGATCACAAATAGATGCTGTGAACCCGTGAATTTAAATTATTCTTCTTCGTAACACTCTTGTCAGAGCGGTCGTCGTCATCATGTTCGTTCTTATTGGGTGGCTGTTGTAATTCACCTCACGATGTCTCGCCATCTTTCTCTATTTTTGGTCTTTCTACTGCTTACAAGGGATCGCCCACTGCAGATCTAATCTGGTCGGTCCACCGCATGAGTGATCATCCGCGCGGTCTATTGCCTTCTGCCTTGCACGACAGACGCTCAATAGAGTCACCGAGCCTTGAAATATGTCCAAAGTATTTGAAGATGCGATTCTGGGCCAAAACAGATAGACGTAGTTTGATGCCGAGTTTTTGGAGTATAGAGACATTCGTGCTAAGCTCGGTCCATTTTACCCCAAGCATTCTTCTCCAGCGCCAACATGTAGGAATTTAAATAGAAAAGGATTTTAACCGCAAACCACAGTAAAACAAGAAAAAACATAACGTCTAAGCATGTATTTGATACTTACCCAGTCCATAAGACAAACTCCACGTTTTCAGAATGCCGCGTGCGCATGTACCGCGCCGCGGAGTCTATCAGCTCAAGGGAACTGTCACAGGAGTAGTCTCCATATCTGCCCAGCGCCCTGTGGTGGCCAGAGCTGCCTCTCTCGTCCGCTCTTCTACAATCTATGGACAAACATGTTGGGGATCAACTGCTGGCATGCTGCAATAGTTTTAGAGCCAAAGGGCTGATTCCTGCTTATTTTGTTTGGTAGAACCACACTTTTGTATTGTGGTGTGTTATTAAGTGTATGAATCGGAGATGCTTTTGGTGCGTCACGGCACACCACACCACTAAGTGTATTTCGATCATAAGATTGTTATCATTGAATACTTCAGTGGCACAGTGTTCGAGAGGTCGCCTGCAACGCAGAAGATGGCGTGTTTCATTTCAACCGTGGGATACATTTTTGCATGATTGCAAATCAGGTATTTCTTCAGGGCTTGGGAGTGACATGTTCAAATCGCCTGATGTACTTAGTAGTAGGTACTCGCTCTGTATATATTCGTGGAAACATCTATTTCATGCTCAACCCAATGACGAATTAAATTCTACTTTGATTCAAAATGTTCATTTCAGTTTCAGAGTAGATTATTATTAATACAGCAAACCAAATGGGTATATTATCCTGCCCTCGCATTTCAATTAGCTATGATTATTAAGCTTTCCTAAAATATGTTTTATCATTAATTCGTAGTTTTGAGAGTGTGCAATTATACGTTGTTGGAGTTTTTGTTTTCTGTGGTTATCTTGCTATCTTTTGTTATTGCTATCTGTTACGGCTATGTTTTCATACGTGTCTGTTAAAAAATATCTTGGTTTCTAGAACCGAGTATTGTGTGGGTATTGTTAGCGTTTGTGTAAAAGATCTCAACAAACAAAGGTGCTCACAAAGCGGAAGGCTGTTAGCCTGTTAGGAAACACCAACTTATGTGAGACTCTCTGAGAATCTCAGCCTTTTGTGCTCTTACGAACGTATTTTCGCTTCGCAGATCAAACGTGATTGACTAGGTGTGTGTTACTTTGTTTTCTTCTAGTGGTCTATGGATATAAACTACTATCTGTCTACCGTGAGTATACATTGTGGTAGGTCCCACCCAGCAATGGGTGTTCACGCACTGAGTAGATAGTGGTAGTTCTTGACGACCTCTGTGGCGCAGCGGACGAAGGTCCGCCTGCGACGCAGGACGTTGCGGGTTCAATTCCCGCCTAAGGACAAATGTTTGTACGGTTTGCAGATATTTGTTCAGGGTTTTCTGGATGTTTTCTATGTATAATAAAAATATTTATCTACATACATATGTAGTGTATTGTATTACGTATATCAGTTATCTAATACCCATAACACAAGCTCTGCTTAGCTTGGGGCTAGATGATGCTGTGTGAATTGTCCAGCATTATTTATTTATTTATATATAATAACTTATCAAGTTTTCAATCTTACTTCTAGTTACATTAAATTAAAATTTTCTCTATTACTGTAATGTTTTCCGAAACGGGCAAATTGAGGCTCCTTCTTGTATCATAGGCTTGCTTTTATAAGTAGGAATTTCTAAATTTAGTACGACCGACGTGGCATGATAAATTATGGTCAGTTTGTCATTTTCCCGTCCCTATTATTCCAAAATTGATGTTCCTAGTCACAATAGCAATGCAAATGTTGAACAAGTACAACACGATAATGTATCACACGCATGTGTACAAATGATTTACAAATGCATGAATTTACAAACCGAACCAGATTCATTGAAATCGGAGATATTTCATCCCAGCAATGTTTTTCAAATAGAATTTAATCCGTTGATGCAGATATGATTTAATGTTAAATTTGTTGTTTTCAATAAACAGGGTTGGAAATTAATATGTAGGATGGTTTTGTGAATAAGCATCAATAGAATAATTGGCTAGTTAACCGGTTTATTATAAATCGCTCATGATTTACTAAATTCATCGAACTGGCATCTCATTTTCATCAAATGGATGAGCTGTATGTAATTGGTAGTGTAGTACGGTTCGTACAATAAGTACCTACTAAGGTATGCCTACTTATTTGGGTGAAAGTTATTTTACTCATGGTGTAGCATATGCATCGAGAATATAGGTCTAGATACTTTTACAAACATCTGGATACGTAGTAAGATAGTGTTCCTCAGTTTGTTCTAGTCTCGTAAATTCATACGCAAATATAGTTTTTATGACGTCCTCCGTGGCGCAGCGGGCGAAGGTCCGCCTGCGACGCAGGAGGTTGCGATTCGATTCCCGCCTCGGAACCAATTTGTGTACGATCTGCAGAAATTTGTTCCGTTGGTCTGGGTGTTTTCTATGTATAATAAAAATATCTATCTACGTAGTATATTGTATTAAGTATATCAGTTATCTAGTACCCATAACACAAGCTCTGCTTAGCTTGGGGCTAGATAATGCTGTGTGAATTGTCCAGCATTATTTATTTATTTATTTATTTCTAGATCTACTTAGTAATAAATTAACCAGTAACATCACTTTAGATTCATAACTCGAACTGATAAATTCTAATAAAAATGGGATTAAGGAAGCTTACATACGCTTGAGAATTCCTGTAGAAAAATTTAAGCAAATAAGTTATATTCTCAACCGAGACTAATAAGCTAATTAATTTTATACCAACGTCTTCTAGTATCGCCTTGTGATGTGTAGAGCGGGTCATAGTGAAAGTCCGTTATGTGCCAGAAATATCCTGAAACAAAAGAAAGTAAAATAAATTTTCTATTTAAATTCGATTTTACATTGTTACTGATGAAATCACACAATCGTTGTGGTGTACATTGAGATTAATAATAATATTAATACACGTATATTAATCGGAGTGAACGAAACGAACAAATATTTCAGTGGCAGCTTGGATGATTTGGCTGTATCTATGGTGAAATATTTCTATTTGCGTAAAATTTGAGAGATGTAAGACTTGTTAAATATTCTACTAGTGAGGCCAAATCCGTCGAGGAGTTTCTGAGATATGGGGGTCCTATGGGGAATGAAATCATTCAAATAAATCAAGTGGGGTCCCTTAAGAACCTTCATCATCATCATCGACAGCCGGATTTTACCTTGAGGAGATCATATGTTCGGCTAAACGAATATTTATTTCGACCTCCGTGGCGCAGCGGGCGAAGGTCCGCCTGCGACGCAGGAGGTTGCGGGTTCGATACCCGTCTCGGAACAAATTTGTGTACGATCTGCAGAAATTTGTTCCGGTATTCTGGGTGTTTTCTATGTATAATAAAAAATATCTATCTATGTAGTTTATTGTATTAAGTATATCAGTTATCTAGTACCCATAACACAAGCTCTGCTTAGCTTGGGGCTAGATAATGCTGTGTGAATTGTCCAGCATTATTTATTTATTTACTCATATATTTATGTTCATCGGCTTCTCCGTCAATTATGGATCGACTTTGATGATCGAAACGGTATCCAAGATGGTCCCATAAAAAATATTCCCTAACTAGACGAACGTCAAGACGATTTTTTTCGGGCTAACTACTTGTAATACTTAGTATTCAGGATATTCATCAACAGTTGACGCGATAGGCATAATGTTAACCGTATTTATAGTTCTAGAAAATATATTAATTCTGTGCTTATTATTTTTATTAAAAATTTTTTGAAGTGAAAACTTCTTTAGCGGCATTGAGCACTTTTTTCTGTAATGGGTATAAAATCTTAAACTCGCGTCAGGACACGTCACCTGATCGAAAAAGCGTAAGACGGATGGAGCAACGACGACCTTATGCCGAAGGAATAAAGCTCAAAATTGTGCAGGATCTTCATTATAGCTAGGAAATTTCTTGAAGTTTTGTTTTGAGATAGAGTTCAAAATCGAACATTATTTTTAGGTAAACAGAATAGATAATAGTACTAGTTTCCGACAACAACAATAGGCCCTAGCTTACGTAATAGTTGCTAGCGTCCGGCTCGCTTATACCTACCTACTTATGTATCTAGAGATAATTAATTTCTCGAACGAATCGAAAAGAAAGTTAAGGACAAAAATTTTCATTTATTCATTCATATAATTTTATAATTAAGGTTAGGTTTCGATCGAGTCTATCGTACTGCTTAACGGGTGTAAACAGACCCTTCACGAAGCCGTCAACCAAGCATTCTGTACATGAAACTAAGTAACACTGCGCAAAAATAATTGCTGGGAAACGGAATTTATTTTTGGACTTTAAAAATAATCAGATTTTGATAGCGGGTAATGGTTTGCGCGCAACCGGCTGTAAATAATTGTAATATTATTTAATATTGTAAAATAATTGTAATAGTTTTAAAGTGTTAAATTTTTAATGTAATATAAATTGTCATGTTTGTGTACGATAGCGCAATAAATGAATATTGTATTCTACCACATAAATGATAGTACTTTTATACTGATAAAGCAATGGTGCAAAATTATTCCCTAACCATTCCAAAATATCAAACATGCTCAACGTTAATAATCAAGTTTTCACTTCTGCCGGCACTCCCGGAGTGCAACCCGTCTTTTTTTTTACCTCTTAGGGAAAACAAACAATCAAACTTGAATATTATCTGATTATCTTAAGTAAACTAAATAGGTACTAAAACTATGCTCAGCCCCGTTATCCGCAAGTTACAAAATAAAGAAAGGGGTGGTGTTAGTGAACTTATATAGTAGTAGTAAAGTCATTTGTAACGGGATATTTACCATGATTTGAGTTTTGAGCCTTCCAATATTTCGGCACAGTTTCATGCGCCATGATCACGGAATAAATTATGGTAAATATCCCGTTATAAATGACTTTAGTGTTAATAACCATGACGGATTTAAAAGTTATATAGTAGTAGTTAGGTATATAGATAAACAGCATTTATGTTAATAATATTAAAGCTAAGCAAAACTAGAAGGAACATTATTTAACAGATAAACATTGTTTGGTTTTGTTATTTTAATTTTTTAACTTTGGCAACGAATACATTCTAAAAAAAAACTATTTACCAAACCCACTTATGATTGGTTTCTTTGAGGCGCATACCCGACCCAAACTAACGCCCACCACCTATTTTTTCTTAATTTTCAAAAATTGATTTTGCAGTTTGTGATACCTATCTATAAGCTTATTTTTAATGCTTCTGTAAAAGTCTTATTTTGTATAGTGCAGGCGTAGTTGCTTTTTTTGCTCACCAGGCGGAAAGAACAAATTCGCATCTCTAATATGGCAACGAATTCATTCTAAGAAAACACTATTTACCAAACACTAAATTCACTTATGATTGGTTTCTTTGAGGCGCATACCCGACCCAAACTAACGCCCACCACCTATTTATATTAATTTTCAAAAATTGATTTTGCAGTTTGTGATACCTAACATAAGCTTATTTTTAATGCTTCTGTAAAAGTCTTATTTTGTATAGTGCAGGCGTAGTTGCTTTTTTTGCTCACCAGGCGGAAAGAACAAATTCGCATCTCTAATATGATAAAATAAGTGGTGGCACTGATTTGGGTCGGGTATGCGCCTTAAGCAAGTCAACATTTTCGACCAATCAATTAGCTTCAGTGAAATCAGCGTACCCAATAGCGCAAATAATCAAAAGATCGGCTAAAAACTTCCCACAAAACCTCCAGTAAAACCTATTCATCCGATCGTTTCCGCTCTGATAAATCCAACGCAGAAAAACTGAACTGTGAACTTCCAGTTAAGGTCTTGTAATGGGCGAAGCTGAAACCCAACTTGCGTTATCAGATTACTTTATAGGTGAAGCGGATAGCGATAAAAGAAGCCAAGCTTGGAAAGTTAGCTTTTTGTTCCCCAACTCACGACGTTTATAGGCAACGATTTCGATATTTGAAACGACACGACCGTACAATGCAAAGCTTATTAGGATTGCAAATTGAGTGCATTATACTAGAATAAAAACAAAATTTAAAATTTAAAAACCCCCTTTTTATAATTTTCATGAAACACGGCTAAGAACACTCGGTATAAAATTATCTATGACACAAAAAAACTAAACGAAAATCGGTTCATCCGTTTGGGAGCTACGATACCAGAGACAGATACACATACAGACACGTTAAAATTATATCACCCCTCTCTTTTTGCGTCGGGGGTCAAAAAGCTATTAAAAAACCTTTTTAAAACAACGAAACACAAATGCAAATATTTAATATTCTAAAATCGAGTTTTGGCAATCTTACAATAAATTGAGCTAAGGTATTTTCCGTGTCTCCACTAGTTTTAATAATAGATTGTATTTTATGTTATTTTATGATTATGGTAATACAGGGTGAGTATAACCATAATTTTATCTCAATTTATTTCACCACCTTTTCAAATCTTCGAAACTAAGTCGGTCCAGACTCCACAGATATAATCTTCGTAGAAAATGAAGTAAGTCCTTGTGATTAATTACACTAGCTTAGCTGACGAGTTCTACGAACTAAAGATATCTAGGGATAAAAACCTAAGTATAAAATAAAGGGCACTAGAGAAAATACAATTCTGTGATCTTGCTGTTTTTTTCTTTTTCCGTAAGTAACTTTCTCAAATAATTTAATATATAACATGTTTCGTGTTTCTTGCCTAACATCGAATCAACGTCCTCATGTAAAAACACAGCATCAATGAGAAACGGATCATCATCATCAGCCTTTGTTAACCCACTGCTGGACATAGGTCTCCCCGAATGAGAGTCATAACGCCCTGTCTTCAGCTTGCCGCATCCAGCATCTGCCTGCAGTCTTTCGCAGGTCGTCAACCCACCTTTTCGGAGGGCGTCTTACACTACGTTTGCCGAGTCGTGGTCTCCACTCAAGAACACTATTCTCCCAGCGGTTATCGGTTCTTCGAGAAACGGATGTGAACAGGTAAAACCAATTTCCTTATGAATGTAGGAGTCATTCTAAAGTATCAAATCTTTCATAATATCATGGATGATTAAATTAAGGGCTCGAGGGCTTTCAGATACCCCTCGACACCTACCTTCCTAACCCCTCTGGTTTCCGGCTGACAATCGAAAAACGAGCCTACTTTCAAAGAGCTCATTTAACACACACATCGTTCAAGGTTTTGTGCGCTTCCTTACGGAAAATTTCGCAAACTCAGCTGAATTAAACTTGGGAAATAAATTAGACAGACGATTTGTATATCCAGCAGATTAAATTGTCTTCATTTATTAAACGTTAGCTACCAAGGAAGTTTAACATGGGTGTCGTTTTTGTGCGTGCCTTGTGATATTTCAACCTCCGAAATGAGTTGTTTGAAAGTTTTATTTCAACTTGTCAATTAGGGTGGGTTTTAACGTGGAATATTTGGTAAAATTCCACCCATGGGGACATTAATAAAAACTTGTAATTTTTACATCGTTCTAAATAAGTTTGTCATAAAAGTTCACCTTCCAGTTCTTCTTCTTTAATTCAACGATCCTATCCATCCACGGTTGTCTGGTAGAGATCGCTCTTGAGCGATAAGACCGCCAATTGTCACATATTTTGTAAATTTTGTTATTGTTTGTGAATTATCTTGATAAGTGTGCCATCAAGAATTTTCTATCAATCTATCTAGATAATAATAATGGCCTTAACTTTTTCAACCGACATTATATTTTCGGTGATCAAAGAAATAGCTCGAGAACTAAAGTAGACCATATTTATCTTAGTTTACGTTGAGTTATTCGATAAAACTTTATGCTCTCTAAAACTACTTTTTTTACTACTGGGTTAACCCATTGAAGGTTGAAAAAGTAGTAAACTAAGATAAATGTGGTCTACTTTAGTTCCCGAGCTATTTCTTTGATCACCGAAAATATTCAAACCCCAAATAAGTCAGATCCACAAAGGCTAGATATGATTCACCGTTATAGAGGCGATAAAAGGCAACCGGCATTCATTTTAATAAATTCCCGTGAAATATTGTATATCTCAGGGCTTTAAATAATGTTGGATGGCAGGAATCTTTTGCGTTATAAATCTGATATTATTAATGTTGCGATCCTTGAATTCTCTTGACAAGAACGAATGGATGTTACAACGCGCTGATTTGATTTGTTAAATTATGTTTCTGTTGAACGGGAATTATTAAATTCCTACGTTTAATTAGTTAGTACATTGTCATGCTAAAAGAACAAATAAAATAAATAAATTATATTATTGTAAGACCTTGTGTTTTGCCAAATCCTATAAGTTTTGTGTGCATGTGATTTGTAAATTTCAAAATATTTGGATATAAACTGCTGTAACTTTTGATTGCTTTAACCTAGAAGTTTTATTTACATTGAGGCTTTAAGAGGTTATTGGTTGGTGATTGGATGTTAATTTTAACTCGATACGTCCACGCTTTTCTAAGAAAAGAGGTATAACAGATGGACAGACAGACATACAAACAGACAAACGGATAAACAGATAAATAGACAGACGGACCACACAGTGATCCTATATGGGTTTATTTTTCCCTTTTGAGGTACGGAACCCTAAAGAGGATCTCTTAAAGTAGTTTTTCATACGATACTAGAGTTTATGTTCACTTTCAAATAATAGAAATAAATTAGAACTAGTATTTACAATTGAAACAATTGAGCTAACTGCAAACTGTTACAAACAATCTACAGGTAGCTCAACTGATCCATCCATTCATGTTTACTTTACCTTACATTATTCACCATTGAATATTTTTTCATTCGTCACGTATAGAAAGTAAATATAAACAAAATATATTTACAAAAGGATTCAAGCAATGTGAATGTGATGTACGTAACATTTTATCTTGTTATTATATAATATTTGTCTTTAGAGTATGGAAATAGCGGGCAACAGCAATTTTACTCATAAAATATGATTGGACTTACAGTAAATTTTAAGTGGAATCCCCTCAAAATATTTAGCTTTTACTAAAATATATTTAAATTAAAGTGTCCTCGGGTTTTTAAGTACCATTACAGTACTTGTCGTCACAATGTTTTTACTTGATCATGGGTTGAGATTGAAATTGGGGTTCGCTCTTGAGCGATAAGACCGCCACTTGTCACTTAGATTTTAAGCTATTTTGTTGTATCGTTTCTATCAATAGGTGTGCGATAAAGAATTTTCTATCTATCTATCTATTCTCTGGACATTATTGTCACTTAACAGCAATATTTATTTACTTTTGTGTGTTGTTTTTGTATTTTTAAAGAAATCGATTCACTACTATAATACTAACAAGTATTATTATAGGAACTAAAGAGTCATTACACAAATATTTTGCTCTATAACAGTGTTTGTGTGATATCTATGCTTATCTGTAAACCTATAATAGGCATCTAAAAAACAAATATAGTACGAGTCACATTATAATTAAGGCGACGCATTGATAAACAATAATTTGAAATCGGGCGCCACGCCCCCCATGAGCTCCCCGCAAGCAGCACATACCCCGCGGTAATTTTACGCGGTTTGCAATCGTGCCGTCGGGCCGCGCCGCCGTAACTAGCGCGCTTCTCAGTCGTGCGTTGCCGCGCTGGGACAAGACGTCATGGAGTCGCATTACCTTTATTTATTTATTTATATCCATTTGAATATTTTACAATATAATTATAGGCAAGCTTTTTTTGGCGGTAGTATATCGATAAAAAAACATAATTTGACGGCACGGATACTACCTGCAACTTCGTTAGCGTGGTAGGTAGGTAGGTTAGGTTACCTAACTAAAAGTAGGGTAATAAGCAGTGATAGGAATAGGTAGGGCTTATTTACCTAAACTTCGAGGAACAGTGAAAAGAATCGGAGACTTCCTTCCGAAAATATTTTTTCCGAAATTCCGGACATTACTCAGGTACATTAAAAAATAATTTTATTCGAATAAGTAGCTGGTCTATGTTTAGGTACCTAAAGTTTGCGACTAGACATAACATAACTTATCATTTTAAAAACGAAAGGTTTTTATCTTTACAAAGATCACGATAAGTTCAAAAGTTTATTTCAAAATGTGTTATTTATATATTTAATATTATTAAAATAATGGGCGAATCACATGTTCAGTAACACACTTAAACTAAAAATCTTTAAAAACGTCGTCTTGCGCGAGCGAGAAAGCAGATAGTTTCAATAAAACGCGTACGACCTCTAAGTACATGTTTACGGTATAGGAGCTACCCATTTCGCTATCTATTCTTGGAAATTAAAAAAAAAACTCGCCAGTGGTCGCATGCCTGTGCACTATGGGGAGATTGGAGCACTGCTGAGGTTACTTTCACTCCAGTACCTCGGTCTATTGAGTGCGCAAAATGAAAGTCAAAGCTCTTTATTTCCATAAGTACAATAAAAGTACACTTAGAAAAGGTCAAATTACAAAATTAACCACTGTTAAGGATATAAAGTGATATTTTTTATTTCTGTCGCTTCGGTATGTAGACTAAAGTAAAAAAGCGACAAAGTAACCTTTAGCCTGATAATTGTTATTTTTCGAGTTAGAGAAAAACCCGTCCCAAGCCTTTGTATCCTCTAGCTGGATAATCTGAAGAGATCGCTCTTAGCGATAAGGCCGCCCTTTATACTTCATTTTTTCTAAGCATTTTCTTTGTATTGTTTCCTGTATTTGTGTGGTATAATAAAGTGTTTTCTATCTATCTATCTATCTATCTGATATTTTATAGCAACAACAAGGTTTTGACAATGTTTTTCAATTTATTTACGGATAGTTTTTGCAACTCCCTAGGAGTTTAGCTGTAGAAGCGTATACATTGCCCTTTAAAAGATTCATTAATTTTGTGTAGCCTAGTTGTGGACACAGCTAGTTTACGTTTATTTCTGGTATCAAAATTATGTTTATCGCTATTTTTAGGGAACTGTTTTATATTTCTATGAGTGTATAACAAGTTTTCATGAATATAATTGACATGGTACTGTCATTATGTTTATTTCTTTGAATTTATCACGTATCTCGTCTCTGGATCCCATATTATACATTGGACGAACAGAGAGCTGTTCGTCAGAAGAGAGCTTCTGCAGCACAAATACGGTGTTAATATCTGCAGCGTTTCCCACAGCAATATACCATAAAAGATAATACTATGGAAGTAGCTGAAATAAATAAGTCTAGATGTATCTACGTCTGTAAGATGACGAATTTTTTTGACTGCGTACGCTGCAGAACTAAGTCTCTTCGATAGCTTATTAACTACTTATTCGAATAACATTATTAATAATACAATTAATTAAACAATAAAAATACGAAAAAATAAATAACGACGGATCGAGTCTCCAAAATGTTTGTTACTCTATGGTATGGAGTGATTCACGGGGTGGTGACAAAAAAGGTAGAGGAGAATTTTAAAAATTTTCAGAGCCCACTCCGCTCGAAGTTATTTATTTTAACCTAAACCTGTATAGGCTTAGGTCACTGACTGCGTGAAGTGCAGTTTCTGCCCATCATCACGAACACGTTCGTGAAGACGCCAGGTTCAAATTTTTAATTTTTTTTAATCACTTCTACTAAAATATACGATTATCCGGAACCCATGAAGTAGTAAGTTTATTTTCAAATAAAGCCTCTTAAAAGAAGAGTTATTGAATGGCGGGGGGTACCAATACCCCTGTATAAAATAAATAACTGTGAGTGGAGTGGGCTCTGAAAATTTCGGAGTTTTTGGCGGCTGCAGCTAAAAAATTGTTGAGAAACTAATACAAAATAAATATCGGCGCTTGTAATAAACCGCAGATTATTTTGTAATTGGTGTAGCAGTGGCATTCTTGGCAATGACAAGGTAGCTAAGATAGAACCAATTTATGTTTTTTTAAAGACTAACAACAACATAGGAAGATCACATACAATATAGAATGAACGGAGAGCGGAGCGAGCGAGCGAACTGATATAGGCCTACGTCAAAGGTCACGCAGCCAGAAATAATACTAAACCTTTTACGGCAAATAATAAGCTCACATTACTGCACAATGCCTGCGAAAATGTCACGCCAGAGGACTGGAAAAATGTGGTTGATAAGTGCAAAAAAATCATAGATGAAGATTTGGAGAGCGATATTCGATTTGACAATTTGTCTGATCAAGAGCTTTTTGAGATCGCATTTTCAGCAAGCGCGGGGTTAGATTTCATGTTTTATTAAATGACTACAAAAATAATCAAGCATTTTTATTTTTATTGAAACAATAAAAATCGAAAAAATCGAAAAAACCGAAAAAAACTATTTTAAAAATCTAAAATCGAACAAAAACCAGATTTGGGTATTCTTCCGATTTTGCATGCCCTAAATGGGTGGAAGGATTCGGTGGTGATATTATATTAGATTATATTCGGAGATAAACGGCTTTGATTTTTGAGCTGTGTTGTGCCGGCTTAGAATTTGCACCACCCCAACTCTTCCCGCGGGTGTGTGTGGTGGAGAGGCGACTAAGGGATATCCACCGGGGCTGGGCAGCAGCACCCCCTGCAGAACAATTCTACCACCAAACTGCGATCCCCAACCCGCATGCCCAGCGTGGGGATTATGGGCATTACCCCCCTGAGATAAAAGCCAATAAGGCGCTTATCAGGGGGAGGCCTGCGTCCCGTAGTGGACCTATACAGGCTGTTGAGGTTGAGTATTTTTGATTGCGTTGAGTTAAAAGTTTCAACACAAAACAAGTAAATCGTTATATCTCAAAAACGGCGCCTCTTAGGAAAAAAAGTATTAAGACATTTTTTATAGATAATTATCTGATCTACAATTTTTGACCGCGATAATTTTATGATAAAACTTACCGTTTTGCTGAAAATCGCGAAACACCCGTTTTTGTGATCTTTGACCCCGAGTAATTTTTTTTTCAGGTGTCGGATCGATGATTATTTTTCACAATTCATTTATAATGGGCTTTTGAATAATCCTACCAATTTTCAGCTGGGTGCGAATTATTGTAACCTCACCCCTAATTTTTGGTCTAATTTGACCGGACTAAGACGACTCCATGGTTTTCTATGTTCGGACAATTAGTAAGTAGTAAAGTTTAGGTTTTTATTTTCTAAGAACAAAAAACAAAATAAACTTTATAATTATTATAATACTATGTACTTATATCTTATAGATAGGTAGGCAGAGGCAGTACCTAGGCAAAATATTTGACGTTTCTTCACGATGTTTTCAAGGTGTTGCTTATGATTTTACTCGCAAGATAATATTGATTCACGGCTATCGATACACTAGGTAGGTACCTATCTAGTGCTAGGGAAAAAATATTTAACGTTTACTTCTACTACTACCTTCCATTTTTCAACATACAGACCTTTCATCTTTATTTTTGAAACTTTAATCATATTTCTTCCCATTTTTAATAATTTATAAGATTTTTTTACTCTGAAGATAATATTGATGATGTGTCAATCGAGAGCAACTTGTGCGCGGGAGGCGAGCTCGATTGGCACACGTCCGACGCTGACAATGGTCAAAAGCGGACTGAAGGGGGCCGCCTGCATACAAACAGAGGCGAGAACTAGCTTGAAACGAAAAGGCGTAAACGCCAAAACAGTAATTCTCGTTTAAAATAAAAACTATTGGTAATCATGAAAAATCCTACCACCATTTTGAAGAGGGTGTATAAACTTATTTGTACAGAAAATTTAGAGGCATAAATCGGTTCCGTTTGCCTGTAAAGTTAAAAACCATGTTTTTATAGACCAGTTTTCGGGATTTTTTTTTCTGCTATGAAAGTTAACCAATCGTGAAACCCTACTACCAATTTAAAGTAAAAAACATGAAAAATTCAAAACATAAAAAATAAATTCCGAATGTCTTATAATTGCTGAGAAAAGTTGAAATCCCTGACGCCAATATCTTCAATGCGTCGTCTTAAAGTAATAATCTGGAACTAGGCTACATCACAAAATGACTCTATTATGAGTTTTTTGTGGTTACTAACGTACTAAGTACTATAAAACCGATCTGAATATCCACAATATGACAAAGTCACGTTATAGTTAGCTCATCACTGCTAAACTTTTAAAGAGCAGTATTTTTCTGCAATAGTTATATTAGCGCTTGCTATAGCTCCTAACTAACGGTTGTATAAAATGGTGTATTGAACTTTTACATCATTTATTTATAGGTCATTTTTGGTCTATAAGCTTAAAGAGCTAAAGTGTGTTGTCGAACGCTTTTGTACAACACGATGTCACCACCAAAACCTAAAGGTTTCGTTTTTAACAACCAATAGAACCACTTCATTTACCTAGCCTCGCTCAGCGCAACTCTAGTGGAAACGGCGGAGCGAGGTTTTTGTAAATACAAAACAAGGGAAAGATGTGTGCGAGGGATTTGATGCGAAGGATGAGCCCTAGGGACGGACGCGGGTGAAAGAAAAGAAGTCACTAGACGGTGACCCTACCCTAGCCTTGCTTGCTTATCTGAAAAGAGCCCGCTGGACATCCTTGCACCGGTCAGCTTGCTCGCACATCTCTGGTGGAAACACTCACGTCGTTACATAGCCACGCAGCGCATCCTCGCACTGCTCAGCTACCTCGCACATCTCTAGTGGAAACACAGCCTAATTCGTTTACACACGTTTTTAGTGATTTGAGCTTAGATTATTGGACTACTTTGTAAGTTATAATAAATGTAAATTCAGACATATTTGAGACATAAGTAAATAAATAAATAATGAATAATGCTGGATAACAATTCACACAGCATTATCTAGCCCCAAGTTAAGCAGAGCTTGTGTTATGGGTACTTGATAACTGATATACTTAATACAATACACTACATAGATAGATATTTTTTATTAGATATAGAAAACACCCAGACCAGCGGAACAAAAAAAAGTAAAATAACTGCGCAAGAAGCGGTCACTATTACCTAAAAAAACTGTTTCTCTCCAGTTTTAATAGTTCTAGATATTACTCCTTACAATTTTTATAGTTTTTCATACTGCTCACGTTAACCCTATCTCGCGTTCCAAACTTCCTACACTGGACACTTCGGTATTTATGACCCGTCAATAAAATGACCCCTCGATGAAATCACCGGTCGTAAAGGACATTAGAGCTGTCAATATCTCTGATTAATAGATTTTAGTTTATGATATATCATAGGTACGAGTGTCAATTCGTATTATTGTAATATTTTAATTCTGGTCTGAGTGAATTTTCAGAAGTTTGGTTTTTTCGCAGTTGGGTACGTATCTCGGGGCATCAATCCGGACTTTGCCCCTAATTTTGATTTTTATTTGGTAATCTAACGATGGTACATTTTAAATAAAACAGTTCAAAAAATTTACTATAATAAAAATAAAAATATTAAACAGAAATGTGAGTGAAGATCATAAAAGAAAAAGGAAAATATTGTAAATAATCCAATGTAGGTACTAACACTAATCTTTAATAACAGTTCACATTATCTAGCCCCAAAAAAACGTAACTGGTATTATATCGAATGACGGATAACAATGCTTCTTTAAATACGTATAACTACTTGTCACAAAGATACTACACCGAACAAATATTTTTCCATCGGCATAGATCCAATCCAAGGAAAAAGAAAGGTTACCCCTCAAAAATTCCTCCAGTTAACGTCATGTTAACTCCAAAATTAAAATAATGAAGGCTTGTGCCGCCATAGTACCTATTCAGGGCAGAAATATAACATTTTTAATACAACCACTGAATAAAACCTTAACTTGACCTTATTCGGTTCAAAGTTGCGTAAATAATAAAACGACATTCATCGAATCCGCAATCGAAAAGTTCAGAATTACTTGACGATAATAAACCGAACCCTAAAAGCAATCAAAATAAAAACCTACTTCCATACTCAGAAAAATAGCGCCGAAAATGTCAAAGTCAACTTTATTTATTCATCGAGTAATTTCTTCATCGTCGAAAACTTCTATAGCGTTATCAGATGAAAATAATTCACGAAAAAAATACCTCTTTCGACATTTTGAATAGAGATTTAATACGTAGGGCGTCGCGTGATCGAACTGCCTTCAATCAGCTTTGGACTCTGTCGTGTTAGCCTAAGGCATGATTTTCGTGGGAAGGGCACAGTAGGATTCGTGTATTTGTATTGGATTTTACGTCTCATTGATAAGGTTTGGTTTTGGTTAGCAAGTTGGTAGTAAAATGGGTATGTTTGTGAAGGTATACCACATAATAGCGTATTTGATTGATGAAAGTGGCTCAGTGCAGGCTTTACTAGACACCTCGAGCTTAGCGTGCTTGTTAAGTACGATTTGTCTTGACTGGCGTTGCTGTTCCTTTGGGCGATGGCAACTTATCAAGTTAAAATTGAAGTTTGAGCATACAAAAGCTTATAATGCAAGTCCATTTTATGTCTAAATAAGGATAAGTTATACATAATATAATATTATTAGCTTTCTGTATCTATTTTAATTTCTATTGTATTTAGTTAAGCTGATGGCAATCCGAATTAAATAAATAAATAAATAAATAAATAAATAATGCTGGACAATTCGCACAGCGTCATCTAGCTTTAAACTAAGCAGTATTTTCATTATGGGGCTAACTCAAACACTGAATTCATTACATACCTACTATATTGATATTTTTACTACAAATACATAGAAAATAAGTCCCGTACGAAGAGATGAAAGAATGATAATTTTTTAAAATTTTATTGAATAATATTTGGCCACATGAACTTTTGATTGAATCAACATTTGGTTTATCTGTTCTAGCATTTTCCCCGCAATATTTGACAATAGCTGTCATTTTCGACATCTGTTTTTTGCATCGGAAATATAATATAATACATAAAATCTCTTATTCCCAGAGAACCATTAACATTTGTCGGGATTCCGTGCGTCGTGATAACGTTCATGTTATCTGTTTTTGTCGAGATTCCGTGCGTCGGGATTGCATTCACTTTTTATGTTTTGTTGGGATAGCGTGCGTCGAGATGCTGTTGTTCACCCAGGTATACCTACCTATTTTGACGAAAAGCAATTTTAACCAAGAATATTTGACTGAATGCATCTTTGGCAAAAATGGTATTTTGACGAAAAACAGTTTTGACTAAAAACATTTGACAAAACGCACCTTTGGCAAAAATTGGGTAATGACGAAAAGCAGTTTTGACGATACGCATATAACTCATCCGATGTGTGCCACCCGGAACAAATACCGGCAGAACTTGCCAATATTTGTCTCACTGAGAGAATCAAACCTGCAACCGCAGTGTTGCAAACAAAATAACGAGTTCACTCAAAACGGTATAAATAAACTATAAAGTAAATAATGAATTACTTATTTTCTGTAAATCTTTCACGTTATAATGTTTGTGATTCACAGTACCTACACAACCCTATGCATACAAAAACATCAATGTGTACTGCGATTGGGCAAAATTTTGCTACGCTGTAGACCTGGCTATATATTAGTTTGACCGAAACCGCTGTACCGCTTCTTAAGAAAGTGCGGCGAGGTGGGGGCCGAGGAAAAGAGCAAGAGTACACATGAGGTCGATATTGTCTGGCTGATGGTCTGTTGTGTTGCCTGGCAGACTGTTGGATCGGAGCGGCCGATACTTCCCTACTGTCTCGCCGCGCGCATACCTCAGGCGCGGTACAGCGGTTTCGGTCAAACCCTACGCCGTAGACCTTTCTACGCCGTAGACCTAGCTACAGTGCACGTAGCACAAGACTATCTTCGCGTGCTACAGCACAAATTGTAAATACTACAAAATTCTCAAAGCTTTTTGATACTAACGACCTCTTTCAGTATTATAGAGTTCTGTAGTTAAGGACGTCCCTCTATTTTGGTCATTACTGTTGAGAGACAAAGAACTGTAACAGACGGACTAAAATACAGTGTATGTCTTTTTAACCGACTTTAAAAGAGGAGGGTATCTATGTTCGGCTATGTACAGTGGGCGTCTCAAATGAGTATCTGTGTGTATGTGGGTTCGAATCCTTCCGCCAATCGTTGGAGATTGGGAAATCAAAACTACATGTTTTATAAAATTTTCCATTTTCTCTTGATATTTTTTGACGTTTCCGTGTATGGTTTGTATCTTTAAAATGCATTTTTTTATAAATGCTTATTCAATTTCATTGGGTAACCCCACTCGAAATTTTGGGCAGGTCCATCTTGGTTCTGCGGCAGCAACAGGCAAATTAAAACAAAATAATAGTGACCGAGTTCAAATCTCGTGAGCGGTGGTTTAGTTTTGTTTTTTTAAATAAAATATTTTCGTTGCTTAGTGCAAGCTTTTTAATTAATATTTCTCCATAAACACCGGGCTTTATGGCAAGTTACTGAAAACACAACTTATATATATTTTTTGTTTTATAAACGTTTACAACATTATACAATAAATACTAAGTACAAGGGAGATTTAGTAACGAAATAATAGTTTAAAAAAAAATTAAAATATTTGTAAACAGTGAAAGGCTTTCTATAAATATAGTGATAATTTATGCACCGTTCAAACACTCAAAACTCACGGAGATACGCACAAATCAAACCACACAAAATATGACGAGTGACTTACTGTGTTCGCTACAAACGATATAAAAAAAGCCCCACTCGCATACATAAAATAAATAAATAAATGGTAAGACTTAGCATTAAAACAAGGGCCTAATTAGGCCCATATACAAAATTGGACGAAATGTTCAGAAGCTAAATAGCTCAATTGGTTTATTATGGTCAATTCAAGTCTCTACATATGGGTGGGAGGTTCGATTTAGAGCGACGTGATAGTTTTTGCATGTGAAAATTGGTTACACGCGAATAGAAGATATTTTGTAGACAAAAGGGATACTTAATTCTGACGCGCACTGTACCTATGTCTTTTTTTACTATGTTTCATGTGGGTGCGTTGATTTTCCATCAAATATGGACCTATTTTGAAAATTCTTCTCTTTTGTATAACGATTGATCCCAAAGTGGTATTATAAAAAATTCAATTGCTTTATTTTTCCCCTTATAAGCCAGTGAAATATTTAGAATTTGGAGTCGGTTTTTAATTTTCAAAAACAAATTATAATTTTTATGGTGCTGTCGACTACCTATGAGTATTTTAATGTACCGTACGGGTTTTACGGGTAACTAATAATGAGTGGATCGGAAAAATTAAAGGTTTAATAAGCGCAAGAAATACCCATGAATAGTTCAAGAAGTTTCTGATCTGATTGCTTCAGTTTAATTTAGATCTTTAGACAAATATGTAGGTATCTAATTTATTTCTATTATATAATTGTATTCTTCTTTCTTCATCTAGGTTTCTTCCTTATGTGAATATTATTTCTACTTCCACATAATCTTATCTTAAGGATCTTATACTAACATGAAGAATTATTATCCTTACCCTGACCTAATTCTCTTCGTCAAATAACTTGGGCGCCTTCCAAATTGAAATGAACATAAAATTCAGAAAAACAAAAACCTACCGAAGGCTTCGCAGAAAACTTATTTCCCTTCAAAGCCAAAGTATAACGAGTTACAGCGATACTGTTTTTTCATTCGGTGTACGTAGAGAAAATTTCCAATAATCTTATTTCGTAAATATTGTCTCTTGTCACTGTCATATTGAGGGCGACGTATGTACGTGTTTTATAACGCTCATTAGGGGTAAAGATGGGCAAAAGGCTGGTTCCTTCCAAACCGGAGCGAAGCTTTTACACTTCTATACTATGCAATGTGTCATTTTATGCCTGTTTAAAAAAAAACGAAAAAGCGACTCCGCATTCGTTTATGTTTTCGCTGTATTTTAAAGTTTTTCTGGATAAATAGAAGTTAAAGGATTAAGTTTTTTAATTTAAATATCAGTACAATTTTACTAATACATAGGTAGAGGAAACCTATGGTTAAGATTGTGCGGTTTATAAAAGTAGTTATTTTATTTCTTGATAAAAAAAAATATATGGCGCCCACAAGTCTCTCGTGTCATGTAAGAAAGAAGAGAGAGAGAGAGTCGTCAGTGAAGCATAATTTTGATGAAATTCCTCTCATAAATATGTTAAAATTTCCCCATATTCGTTTTCTATATAAACCTAAAAGAATTTGTTAAAGTCGGCTCAGAATTGAAAGAGAAATCAGAGAAAATAGTATGATATCAAAAGAGCGACTGTTTTTGAGAGACCATCATCATGAAGCTTACTGAAGGTTCTTTTGGTAGACGTTACACAACATAAGCACTCAACTCCCTTTCGGTGGAAACCGGCCCTAAGTGTTGTTTTAGGGGGTAAAATAAAGTTCGAACAAGATTGGAAAATCTTCGAAAATGTAAGGAAAGTTATAATACGAATATGATAATGAATTTCACGCAAGTAAATTTGAAAGGCTGCAACCATACGACTGTTTTGGAAGAAATTGTATGAGTAGCAAACAGATCCAACATTTCTGATTTCTCTAGGCAAATCCTAAGAAAATTAGGAAAGTAATTAATTATAGAATAAAACTTAGCTTCTAAAAATTTTTTGTAACTTCTTCAAAATTCATGCTTATCGAATGAGCTCCTGATTCTATTCATCGATTATCCACCGGGGGCGGGCAGCAGCGCCCCCTGCAGAACTATTCTACCACCGAACTGCAAACCCCAGCCCCAGAGGCATTAACCCTCATGTGATAAAAGCCAATCAGGTGCTTATCAGGGGGAGGCCTGCATCCAGTAGTGGACCAATACATGCTGTTGAGGTTGAGGCCCTAATTATTTTCTTAATCAAGCTGTCGTGACTATTAAAATGAGTTATTTTCAAGTTGTGCACGATTGCATCGACCCTATAAATAAACTTTAACCCACAAGCTCTATCATCAATATTATCGCAAAACCGCTACTCTAATTACAGTCGTAAATTCAACCAGAAACAGTTCATTTTAAGTACTCATTCCGTGACCGGGCAAGTATAAAGCGATATTGTATTTTTAACGATGCCTTAATTACGCAGTTTATGTTTGTTCATGAGCTACTGGTTTAATTATGATGGATACGTTAAATGCTGGTGAGTACTTGGCCACTATTTGCTGACCATTTGTTCCTTAATGACAGACGCAGAAAACTGAACACTGAGAAAACTGAACAGAAAACTGTGTGCCATCTAGCAGAACTGTGTACTTTGGGGCTAAATGACGCTTTTAAAACCGGGTACTGAGCGTAATGTAACTTGTTTTACAGCGAGCGTTCGCGCAGTCAGTACGGGGAAAGGTGCTCGGACGGAGCAACATTGCTCCGTCCGAGCGGAGTAACATCTCGTGGGCTAAAATTAGCACAAGCACTGAAAAAAATATAGTCCAACTAAGACGCATTTTATCTTAGTTGGCGTCAAAATAGTTGGAATGATAAATATCTCATTCAATACAAACAAGAACCCATGGTAGCTGCAACATTTCGAATTTGTTTCAAACAAAAAAGGCATATCATTGACATATTCAATGCTCTAAGTAAAAAAAAAATATTCACTTTGTCATATTAAACATTTATTTGCACGGGGTTAGCAAACATACTTTGTTGCATTTAATCTCTGAATTAAATTAAATAAGTGCACTTTAAAAGTCCAATTCATTACTTGGTAAAAAGAGCTATTACGATTTAACTAAGTTCTCATAGTCACAGAAGACAAGATCTTATCAGGCTCATATGGATTCATGATGCGTGATCACATTAGACAAGATCTTAATCAATGTAAACAATTTATTTTTGAGTGCGGTGTTACGTATTCTGCTCGCTGCGTATGGTACATTACGTCCCGGACCACCATTACTTATTAGTTATTTACTGTTTGCTGACCCTTTGTTTTTTTATATAGGGCAGAAGCCTTTATTCACAAAGAAAATTATAATATAATTAGGATTTACAATTGAAACAATCGAGCTAACTGCAGACTGTTGCAAACAATCTACAGGTTACCGTTGACCCTTTGTTACTATAATCCCTTACAACTTTTAGGATATTTAATAAAACAGTGTCAGTTTAGACGATTTTTTTAAAGAAAAGTATCAAACTGTCGAATATAAATAAATTGAATTGAAAACCATACAAAACATTTCAATCTTCACTCAAACGCAATGCCAATGACAGTGGCTTTGTTTTCATATCGATATTATAATGCTATTTTATCAAATACGGCTTCTATTTTCTGGATGTCACTAACACAATAATTCAAATAAAGCACACAGCTAAAATCTATCTATATGCGAATTTTGAGCAGCATTTTAACGTTCACCGCAAAATTCCATTAATCCATGCGTGTGAACAATTAATTATTGCCAAAACAATGGTTTTATTAACCATTTTTGTATACTTCTGCATACTTTTATGTAGACCTGAGTTCATCTATAGGATGCCCATACACGGCCACTTCGATCCACAAGACCTTACACAAAGTATACATTGCCACTTCTGAGTCTATATGTATTTGAGTCTATAATTGACTTTAATAATTGAGTCTTCCTTGTCAATTGAAAGATTCTGTTAAGTACTTGGGATACGTGTCCTGAAATACTCAATGTCCCATTCCAAAATCATTAATTTAATGAAATTTTGTCTGAATTGGGCATTTTGCTGTAAATTTTACAATTAACTATTTTAAACTCTATTTACTAAAAACTACGCAAGACTTATTCCAACCTTCCAAAAACACATTCCAGGTCATTCCAATCGATCGCAAAGAAAAAAGACTGATGCAGATTTACAGTTATCATATTTACTGTATTTACTGCATAATAATTTTCAGAAGTAATTTTTACTTGACCATATTTTTTTTCTTTTACGCATCATCGCCTAAGGGCACAACTGGGCACCTCATCTATACATCTACACTATCTACATTAATATTATAAAGAGAAAAGATTTGTATTTTGTTTGTTTGTAACAAATAAACTCAAAAACTACTGGACCGATTTCAAAAATTCTTTCACCATTAGAATGCTATTCCTTAGTAACACTAGCTATATTTATTACTTGAAAAAATTAGGGATCCCCACCAAAACTTCAATAATGAAACCCAAGGTGTAAAAAAATTATCCACAAATTTTCATTAATCGCATACGCTGCGGAAACTATTGATGATAGAAGAAAAAAATATTCAAACATTCAAGCCAATACAAGCCCTATCGTCAAGAAAAAAAAGATTATTTTGGCCTACTGTTAGCGGACACCGGTGTCCGAAAGATCCTGGACGGCATCGTAGCTTGCCCGGACACCGGTGTCCGTATCATCTTTTAAACGTTAAATAACATATCAAAATCTACAAAACCTCGCGATACCATATGTTCAACCATAGTAGTTATGTCACTGTAACAACTTTTTTGCATTTATTTTTTCATATTTATTTTTTTACATACTGAAGCTAAAGTGATTATTACAATTTTTGGCCATGTTATACCTTTGTATATATCTTAGCTGTGTGGTGCCGGCTTAGAATTGACACCACCCCAATTCATCCCGCAGTTGTCGTAAGAGGCGACTAAGGGATATCTACCGGGGGCGGACAGCGCCCCCTGCTGAACAATTCTACCACCAAACTGCGATTCCCAACCCGCGTGTCCAGCTAGGGGATTATGGGCATTAACTCCCAATGCGTGCGGGCAACGCAGCGACGGTGGTGGATAAAATGATACATTTACTCAACTTCTATCCCAAAAAAAAATTTCCTGTGGCCTGTCCCGTGTGAAGCCGGGACAGGCCGCTTGTGTGTCTATACAAAGATGGCGGTAAGACAAGACTTTTTTTGTTATTTTTATCTTAGTATAAGTATTTTATTTTAATCATGATATGCATTTGTAATACTTTTACCAGAACAAAATATTAAAATTTTTCATAGAAGATTCTTCATCATAAACAATATTCAAAACCTTGTCCACAGGGGTAATGTACCCATGTATGTGTAACGCTATTACCTATACCTCACGTTGGTAGATAATTTGGGCCCGCTAATCATAGGCCGTCGACTCCCTTTGTTGAAGGGAACTGGTTGATTGATGATCCCCTACCATGGGCAATCGTGTCTGCCTTGTTAGACCTGCGGTGTGTTGATAAAGTATTACCGAGCCTTAGACTATAGGATGAGTGACTTGAAACTTGCGTGATGCTGATAAGGTAAGGGTATTACTGGTAATACTTGCCTTAAAGTTAATGTAATTTCCAAACTTAAATACGTATTTTTTATTATTTGTAGTTATTTATGACTGATGAAAAATCGGGTAGGCTATCTGAACAGAATTTCGTAATCAAAATAAGGATTTATCTATTATAAAACTTGCGTATTTTGCACCGTTTAGCCGTTCACTGACCATTTCGTAAAGTAACTTCTTCAAGGTATAACCAGTTCTGGAATTGATCAGTTCTTGGTGTAGCCAGTTCTACGGGAACTATTCAATTTTCTGAATTTACCACCATTGCCATGTAACCCAACAGGCTTTTAATTTTCCCAACAATTTATTGAATCATACATAACACAAGCCAAGCTACTACAATGTGCTTTATTATTTGTAAAGTAAAAGTAAAACATAATTATTGCAGCAAATAATACAAATAAGAACAGATGGACTTAATCTAAAACACATGATACATTTTATGGGTAATTTTGTACATATTCTGAGTGACTTTCAACAGTGATTTTCGTCGACTTCTTCACAAGGCTGGGCCTGTATCGAGGAGCCAGGATTTGTATTAAACAATATCATAATCCCATGAACTGAATAAACTTACTTGTTTAAGTCCCTCTCAAAAAGCCAAAGCTAGGTCTGTGTAAAGGCTTAAACTGCTTAAAGCATTACAAGTATCTGTTTCGAGGACCTATTAGAGCCCTGAGACTAGCCTTTTGATGTAGTGAGTGCCATCGTTTTAGCACTGTCAGCAGTTTATGATGAACTCATCTCAATCGACTTTAATAGTATATGAATTTAAGGCTGATTTTAATTAATTCAACAACGTAAGAGGAGAAGAGGTTCTTATATGTAGTACCTATGGCTGTATATTCCCTAGTATTTAGCATAAGATAGTACTTTGTTATAGTGCAGTAACGATTAATTTTGGAAAACAGACAACAAACTCAAAAAGATTTTTAATTTTTTTCTAACATGTCAAACTTTGGTCTAAACGCAGTAAGACGAATGCAAAATAACACTAATAAATTGATGGATACGTTATTGTCTCCTTCGTGTTATCCCCCACAAATATGCTACAAATGACTATGATGTGAACCTTTTGATAAACATCATTTTCAGCATATCAGCTTGCTCACGTCCACTGCTGGACATGGGCCTCCCCCATAGGGAGCCGCACAAATAGCGTTCCCGAGCCGCCTCCACCCATCTAAGATTTACATAATTTCACCCAATTTCATAACCGTCAAAAACAATGGATTTTTTAACACCGCCGAAAAAATGTAATCTACAAGCATGAAATTGAGGGTGGTATTGTGAAACTACCTAATAAAATCCCAGTTGTTGCATACGTCTGTTCATCCTACCGCGAAATTAAGCAATCACTTCCCTTCTATGGGACAAGACCGTGACTCAAAGGCGTCCTATTCAAGAGGTGGGGATATTTTAGAATTCCGCACCCCTTTTGCAAGTAGTAGGTAGGTACTACAGTTATTCTGTGCCTGCCTGACGGTAGTTTTAGGGAATGTTGTCTCTCTGCATTTGTCAGTTGATATTTCTACTAGGACGATTATATTTAGTTCGTAACTGAATATGAAAGACTTCTGTTGAAAGGGAATACCCGAAAAATAAAGCAGCATCTTAATTTCGTAATATTTCTCGGTTGGGAAAGGTTTTCTTACAAAGAGTTTAATGCCTACATAATAGTATCTATTCCATTTTTTCTTCTGTCTGTGCATAAAAATCCAGTGAAATCCAGCGGCTAAAAGGGAATTTCTCAAATTTCCCTAAGTATACGGAACCCTATATCCATGATCCTATATCCTTGACCCGGTAATTTTTTGCCTACATTATGGCGCGAAGGATGTTTCGGGTCCGTCCGGTCAAGTTTGGAATGTGATAAGTTCCGGGTCATATTTTGTTCGGATAACAAACTTAGATTATTTTTCCATGAAATACTTTTGGGCGAAATGTGTTTTTTATCTGACTTTGAAAAAAGAAAGAGGTTCTATGTACGGCAACATGTATGTTTCTTCATGTATGTTCACCGATTTTCTGATTTCTTCGGCTATTGTACAAGAAACGATCCTCCCCAACAATAAGTACCATTTCGTCCCGCAAAGCTTACAAAATAGCGTAAATATAAAGGAGTTTTAAGTAGGTAGTATTTTAAGTAGGTAGTAGTATTTTTTTTTAACAATTATAATTGTCCTGTGTTCCATAAATTTAGAGAACAAAAAAAATGTCTATTTTTTTTTCTTTCAAACATTTTTATTAAATTTTTTGTAGTTTGAAATTGATTACAGTTGGCCTCGTCATGATAAATGCTTGTCAAGCTAGGCCTAGATCTCAGTACTGACGAGATCCCCGTGGTAAAAGGCTAAAATTACATAAAATTCAACATTTTTTTCTTAGGTTCCTTAATTGGAAAAACGATTACAAAAAAACAAAAACGGCAAAAAAAAAAATCATGAAAATGCTCTGTTTTGCACCTTATTTGGTCGAGATCTCAGGAACCCTGCGATCTATAGAAAAATTTTTGTTTTGTTTCGTAGGTTATTACTAATTCTTTGGCTCCGTAGTTTCCTTGTAAGAAGTAACAACATCATGTTTGCGCTTACGCCGTTTCAAAAACGTATGCAACATCCCGCTCCTAAGAACGCGAAATCCTATGCACATTCTTTTCACAAAATGGCGTGCAATATGCCCTCTTAACGAGTAACAAAATCTCGCTCTAATCGCTTAAACTGTGTCCGTTCCGTCGTGGGCGTACATTATAGAGAAAATATGTCGAGTCGTTCTTCTTTTATTGAAATGCAAAATATATTCGTAGTATAAATCAAATCAAATGTATCAAATCGTAATCATAATTATTATCAATATACTCCATCACTCATAGCGGTAGCTACGAGTATTTTATATCTGTAAAGTGTCAGTTTTCCTTGAGAATAAATATGGGCATCTGCTCATATTTATTCTAAAGGAAAACTGACCTAAATCTTTTCCAGTCTTTCGTAAACCAAAGTCTACGTCACAAGTGCGTGAAAATATGTGTTTTGAACGACCTTCGCATTTTACTGCCTTCAGAAGTTCACTGGTTTGGGTTCGCGTTGATCGGGCGCGAGATACTGTTTATTGAATAAACTAGCTTCTGCCTGCGGCTTCGCACGTTTTGCCGGGATAAAAGTTGCCCATTAAATCAAATTAGATCAATGCTACACGTATGCAAGGTTTCAGCGTAATCTTTTTAGTAGTTTTGGTGTGAAGAAGTTACAACAATCATCTAATATTTTGCACTCTTAATATTTTGTAAGTTAAGTTCTACATAGTGAAATAACAATTAATTTAACTCTAACGGATTGTTTGGTTTTGTACGGGCCGCTTTAGTTACTACTTTACTATAGCAAGGGTAGTTAACAGAATATTTTGTTCTACCTTAGGTAAGTATAATTATTGAAAGCAGTAAAAAGTAAGAAGTAAACTCCGTTTAAATGCCTTTGAATTCCGTTTGTACGATCAAGGCCACAAAAATGCACAAACACGTAACAAAGTTCTGCAAAGTTGCAAAAATCACACTCCAGTCTGGCTAAAACCACAGTTACATCACCTCATACGAATCACCAAATTATGCCAAAGAGTACACATTGTACTAAATTATTCACAACCAAAAGCCTTAAAATCTAGCGAGTTCCTTTGACTAGAACTATAGCAAAACTACGAGTAACTTTCCTGCATTCGAGTCGGAACCTAAACAAAGACTATAAGCACGGGTGCGGAATGCATAAATAGAACGCGCACAGGGGATCAATAGGTCTTCTAAGTAACTTTAATGTCGTTGTTTACAGAAGCAATGTCTTTGTTTACTTTTATTGATGGTGGGAGTGCTATTTGTGGAAAGGCTAGGCTGGGCTGGCTTGCTCAAAAAAATATCGTGTCAATTTCGGACTTTATAAATAAACAAATTAACCCTCTTCGTATTCTTACTAATAATAACTTAGTTGGCTTTTTTTTATGAACGAATATGTTAATACGGGCACATTAGTATTGCTATAAAAAGGTATTTTTTTTTGCATATTCCTTTAAATAAAAAAACATTTTACAAAGAAACTTAGACGGTGAACAGACAGATCTCTATCTTTATAAGCTTTGTTTTTTTTTTAAATGAAAAGTAAACTGTAGACGACACGTGAAGATATCAGCACAAAGCAAGTAGAGAGCTTCGTGCATCGAATGCATGAATAGTAAAGTCTCGAACCAACATCGATCAGTCGCTGTGCTCACTTCTATCGACTACTTTGTAGGTCAAACAAACACTGTGATCAAACCATAGCCGAGAATCGCCATCATGACCCAATTATAAAAGAAACTGTCGAGAATTTGCGTCCATCGATAGTTTAAGCTGTCGACGATATGAAAAAATTTTGTCTTAACCTCCGACGAAAAAGAAGGGTGTTGTAAGTTTGACGTGTGACTTGTGTGTCTAACCCTCGAATTCTCAAATGCAATTCAGATTTAAGCACGTCTCAAGTCGCGATGTTTTAATAGTTACCAATGAAAATCTGTCAAAAATTGGTCACTTGAAACGTCCTTAGATCTGAGTTGGAGTATTCGGCGGTATGTCTGTAAGCCTGTGTTGTCTGTGTTGTCTGTCACATCGTACTTTTCGGACGGATGAACCGACTTATTTCTTCTTTGGTTGAAGGTGACTTAATCGAATAGTTTAGCTATATATGAAGAATATCGGTGCAGCCGTTCCAATTTTATGATGTTTCACAGTTAGATTTCTTTTAGGGGTTTTAAATATTTTAAAATAAGTTTGTATAAGCTGTTTTGTCCATCTATTAGCAATAGTAATGCAGAAAAATATACATACATGTTTCATAAAAGGTAACGTTAGGTTAAATAAATTATAATAATAAATTAAAATTAAAAAATATTAATTAATAATTAAAAATATTAAATAAAAAAGAAAAAAATTTGCTTACCTGTTTTAGCGTGCGTGAAGGTGAACGAAACGACACAGATTAGTGTCAACACAGAGTTAGCAGTCTTCATTTTGAACACTGCACTAAGTCACTTGCATTTTCACTTCACCCTGGATTATGGTAGCACCTGAAACAAAATTTACAAAAATTTATACAGGCTTTTCCCTCTGTGTGACTTAATTGCAAACGGTGGCTACTCTAACCTTTTAAGTTTATTAACAAAGAAAATTTCAATTTCATAACAGAAAAAACAGTGCTTACATATGAAACAATGGCGCTTATTAAAGACTGTTGCATGGCAATGCTTATGCTCTTTTTTTTAACGTCTAGATAACTAATCTGATCCAAGACAAACTAATGGGTACGAAAAGCATTAAAAATAAAATAGATTTAATTTATACATAGACAATAGATTTCCTGAGCTTTACTACTAGTACACGCTACTTAATTTTGGTCGCGTAAAGTGTAAATTCTAGCAACGACGTTATATTAACGTTTTCTATTTTTTAGGACAAGTGGGTGTGTCAAAGGAGACTATAGATATTTTTTTTAATCTAGCGTGATCCCTTTTTGTTTTTCGTTAACGGAGGCCTGGATGGATTTGTGACATCAGCGTAGATTATTGTACGAAAAAACAAAAGACAATCGCGACAGACTTTAAGAATTTAATATAAATTATAATTGCACTGTCTTTTGTTTATGAAAGGAAACTTAAAGTAAAGGCCGATTTACACTTCATTATGTACCGTAGCGAGACTGTACATAATGAAGTGTAAATCGGCCTTAAAACAAGGTGCGATAGTCCGCTCCACAACATTCTTTAGACCTCCCTACGAAGCAGAAAAATAACTTTTGCTCCAAGGATCCCCTTGTATTTCAGGATAAAACGGACACAGTCATTGTTACAAAGAGCGTACATTTTATATCCCATACGTCAGCCGGACTGGGCCAAACAAAGCCTTCCAGCCTTACACAGATAATAAATAAAGGCAGAGCAAGTGGAAACACGTTATTACGTGTTGCTCACGCATTGCCTCGACCACAGGGCTGGGTTTTCCAGTTAGGGTGGCTTTCTACCGAGGGAGAAGCGTGCTGTGAAAATCAGCCGGATTTTATATTTTGTTGCAGTACATTTCACACACAGTTTTATGTTTCTGTTAAAAATTGGGAAACAAAATTCATTTTTACTAACAAAGCCAACAAAGAAAACAAACATAATACACACATACGCACACACAAAACAACAACAGAAACAGAAGGTACTACTAGCTGCATTCTTACTACCCGTTGTCCTATTACCCGTTTTCCCGTAGGAATGAAGCATTTTCCCGCGGTAAAAAGTAGCCTATGGTCATCAGGAATGATGTGGGCTTTTAATGGTAAACGAATTTTTCAAATCGGTCCAGTAGTTTCGGAGCCTATTCAAAACAAAGAAACAAATCTTTCCTCTTTATAATATTAGTATAGATATACTAGGTTTATCTATACTAATTATAGGTTACATAGCTACATTGTTCGTTTAATTTTTAAGGCGCTTACCCGACCCAAATCAGCGCCACCACCTATTTATCTTATTTTGCTCACCATCGTGGCCAAAAAAAGCATCTTCGCATCTCTGCCTACACTATACAAAATAAAACTTTTACAAAGGCATTAAAAATAAGCTTATGATAGGTATCACAAACTACTAAATTGTAAAAATTCGTTTAACATAATAATAAGGTAAAATAGGTGGTGGTGCTGATTTGGGTCCGGTTAGCGCCATAACCTCTAGAGTTTACGAATTTGCAATTGATCTCTCATGATTTAATCTTCCTCGCACATAACGTATAAAATGAAGTACTCGGAAGAAAAGGCTTTGCCAAAATGTATTCAGTAAATGTATCTTGCTCATCGCTAAACGACCTCGTCCATGTGTAAAAGCGCCTTAATGTACTTGCCTTGGAAACAAAGGCTTTGTCAGTTTGTCACTCTGTTTTTATCTTTTTATCGTATGCGGTATTATATAGAACGCCTTTGTTTGGTCGGATAGTGTTGTGGCGTTTGTTAAATCAGCTATCGATGGCTTTAAAATATTATTTTTGCAATGCATGCAGCGCGGAATAATTTTATTTGTGATTTTCTGGGTAACGGGGTCAGCCACGTAAAAGGTGGCGGGATAATCTTGTAGCCTTTAACCTGGAGTAGTGTATGGGCAAGGCTCGGCAGTGGGACGAAATAGGCTGTTGTAAAAATAATTTAAAGCGCTGTAACCAAAGAGATATTGTTTATATTATAGTTACTAAGGGCTAGAACACGGTGAAATTCGGCCATATCTTCATATCGCTCACTACCGAGTTTTTGTGTAGAGAGTGTAAACTATTGAGCGTTAATGTTTGTTATTATTGATTTTGTACTCGCGTCAACAGATGGTAAACGCTGACTGGACTGAAATTTTATATTAGATTTAATTAGTGGGTATATATAAAAAAACATGTCAACCTTATCAAACCTTAGTCTCCTTTTCATTCAGCTAGCTATTAAATAAATTGTTAATTCGCTAAACTATTGGTCACTTGCTCCGACGACGTCGATTTAAATTTTTTAATTTCTTTTTCCGTTCAATATCCAGTTTTTTTTTTTTGTTTTACTACGCAAACCAACGGTGGCTTGCAAAAAAATACTACAGTCCAAACAACATTGAGCAAAGCAAGCTTGAGATCAGAAAAAATATGAAATAACGGCGAAATGCAAAACTTTTTGCGGCTGTCTTTTGTGTACGTAAATGAATTTCCAGTAAGTAAAGAAACAGCATGATCCAGTTTATCATATCATATCTATATCTATGAACCCCGACCTTTTGTTTCAATAACCCTGGAAGACTATGCGAAAATATTTTAGATTTTATGAAAATTTCTTTAAAATCTGGCTGCAGATGACCTGCTAATAATAAAATGTCGACACTTGTTACAACAATAAATTTACATCTAAATCGGTATCGTGACCCAACTCTAGACAGCCATTTAGCAATATCCTTTAACCCCTGTTCCCACAAATGGGGTATTATCGGCACCCCCATATTTTCTGAGCGTTCGGTTATTGTAATAACGTATGCTTACTAATGTAACGGTATTGTGTACAAATTGAATTCTGAGCAAATGAGTTGGCATTTTCGGTGCCGCGCGGTCTGCGAAAGTTCATTAGAGTCAAGATTAGTGAAGGCATGACGTGAGCTTTAATTGATGTTGGCAAAACCAGACAAACAAAAACCAACTAGGTAGATCATCATCATCGTCATAACAGCACACACACACGTTTACTGCTTGCTAATAGACCTACCATGCTACCGTACGAGTCCATGGAGTGAAGCCTTGGTGACCTGTAATACAGGTTTTACTAAACCTACATCAGGCACCAGTCTTCACAATACAGGTTTCATCAATATAATACACCAAATGGCTATATTTTGTCTACTTTAAGAGAACCTTTGTGTAGAAAAAATATACAATTATTATTTATACGTCCGACGCCACAAAATAGCGCTCCTGAGCCGCCTCCGTCCATCGACTCCTGACTAGATGCCGTTATATTTTTTTCTGTTTCAAAGTATCTAGAGAAATCTAATCTAATAAAATGAAATACATTTTAATCCTTCTCCTACAAATCAGTATAATCAAAACTGCCGAATACTTAAGTTGTAAAATCGTCACTTTATACTCCAATACATCACAAAAAAATATCAACTCGGAAGGAAAAAAGTAAATCTACAAAGAGAAGCACGGAGAAAAACCAGGATAAACGTTTGCTTTGCAGTGTAAAAACATCAAGACGCTGGTTTAAGTTATTAGTATCACAAAAGGAAGATCTTCTCAGCTTTTAGATTGTAGTTTTTCTCGGGAAAATAAAAAAAAATTCGGAGAAATCCTTTACCTTTTTATTCTTTTCCTTTTTATTTTATTTATTCCATACCTTTTTTTGCTTCGTACTAATTATAACTTGTATAGTTTTTTTTTGTGTCAAGCTTGTATTACCTATTAACTTCTGACGATTTAAAACTAATTCGCTTGACGGCAGCGAACAAAACTACCAATTTTCCGAATGCACTGGAAAATCAGTGTCGAGACGCATCGAGCGCTTGAAGTAACATGAACAAAAATCAAAATCTCTTTATTTCTATGAACTTTCACTTAGGAAAGGTCAAATTCTTAAAACTATAACATGGAAAGAAATAGTGCATTTTACACCAAGGCGAGAAAGTAATCAGGCCTAATGGACTTGGAGTAAAAACTTTTTGTCGTTTGACCGAACGAAAATAACCATAGCTACCAGCCGATCTCTTAGGAAATAAAAAAAATAACACGTTAGAAATGGATTTCCATACACTTTTTCCTCCCGCTAAAACACGTGAGAAATTAAATTCCATAGAGTTTTTCCTCCCGGTTTCCTATAGGCCTGCAAAGACATACTTTCTATTCTATAAATGGAAAAGGAATAGGCAACTTTCCGAGCAGGTGTAGTATAAAGGATATTTTTAATTTCTATCGCTTCGATATGAAGACTAAGACTAAAATCGAGATGTGACGCAAAAATCTTTAGCCTGTTAGTTGTTATTATTCGATTCGAAGCAACACCAAGCTTCTTTATCCTCTATATAACTTGATATTTCATAGTTTGAAGGAAGGTTTTGACAATTTTTTTTGAATTTAGCTACTCATGAGTTTTTTACAACTCATGAGGAGTTAAATCAAACCCTTTAGAAGATACATTAAATTTGTGTTGCTTACTTGTAGGCACTTTTTTTTCCTTGCTTACTTGGGGGAGTATTTAAATTATGTATATCGCTTTTGGGGAACCGAATAATATTTCTACGAGTGTTCAACCATATTTCATAAATATATTGATGTGGTACTGTCATTTTGTTTATTTCTTTAAATTTATCACGTAAGGATTCTCTGGAACCCATATTATAAATCGCACGAACAGACATAATACTATGAAAGTAGCTAAAGTAGACAAGTCTAGAAGTATCAATTATTATGATATTTATAAAATACTAGGGGGGAGCTACCCTACCGTTGGGTATCAAATGAAAGGTACCTTGGAAATTTCAAAACAGTTTTTCAAATTTCTGTAAGTTACATACATTTTGAAATATTTTGAAAAAAGTCGAAAAATTTACCATTACCCACTTTTACCGACGCATGCAGAGATCCATCTGAAATATAGATTGGTGCCTACTATTTAGTTATTCGTTAAATTGCGAAGTCTCTAACCGGTACTTTTGGTACATATTTGTTGAAAAACGTTCGAAACCCTCGGCGCGCGAGTTACACTCGCACTTGACGGATTTTGTTATATATAGTATAGATTGTCATGGTACACGTAAACAACTTTTTATATCTGTCTGGTCCTATACATCCGTACACACTCAAAAGTGCGCTTCTACTCAAACACGCGTCAGTTAGAACGCTCGTACTCGTACTACTGACTCATATAATTACTACAAAAATCAAGTTTCCATGTGGTCCACAAACGACATGACGTCATTACTCTATGAAAACGGAAGCAAGGACGGAGTAAGTGACGTAAGACCTAGTTCAACTGACATGTCGACGACGCACGGCCCGGGAAATGACATGCTGCTTGCTGACATGGCAGCTGTTCGCACGTTCTAGAAAATAAGTGTGAATAGCTGTTGCTACTGGATTTACTCACTTTCAATAGTTCAGTTTTTTTTTCCTAAAAGGCATCATTTTTAATCTAAATAATAACTCTAAATGATAAATATTTTAGTAGAACATAATAAAAAAAAAATCCCGCCACAATTCCTGCCGGGCTACAGGACAAAGGCCTCTTATCTTTTAATATAAATTAATTTCTAATTCAAAACCATTATTTTAGTAGTGGATTGAAACCAATATTTTAAGATTATTAAAACCAATAATTGGAATTACTAAGACTACTTTGCTTCTCTATAATTAATTTTAAATTAAAATCAGAAGGCACACATAATTTAGTTGTCTGACATTCAAGATTGAATTTTAATGAAGAAAATACCCTTGAAACAATATCTTATTCAGTTCATCAGTCTAGTCTAGACTCAGACACAAGCTTAATTGTTGCCTTAAGTCAAATGATTTCCAATTAAGTAGGTACATTATTAAATAACTATACCACCGATAGGAAACTCATCAAGCTACAAACTTAAGTTAACTTAAGTTACACAAAATCTCTCTATTATAGGTAAAGTAGGGTAAAAATTATTTTTTGTAACCAAGACACTACTACAGGACGCTGAAACTCAATTCTAAGAAGCGGAAGAAACAAATAAATAGCCAGATTAATTAACGAGTCATTTTACCGAGGAAACAATGTATGCAAAAGTATAGACGTGAAAATAGCTATAAATGAATTGTTTCAATACATGTTCAATATTGAGATTTGATGAATCTGTTCACGAAATAACATCCACAGGAGTTGTGCAACCGAGGTAGGAATTTCACTTTCTCCCCAGTGATACATGGTGCTTTATACTACACCTTAGAGGAAAATCATCGTTAAATAATCATCAAAATCAGAGTAAATTCAATATTGACGACCTCCGTGGCGCAGCGGGCGAAGGTCCGCATGCGACGCAGGAGGTTGTGGGTTCGATTTCCGCCTCGGAACAAATTTGTGTACGATCTGCAGAAATTTGTTCCGTTGGTCTGGGTGTTTTCTATGTATAATAAAAAAATATCTATCTATGTAGTGTATTGTATTATGTATATTAGTTACCTAGTACCCATAACACAAGCTCTGCTTAGCTTGGGGCTAGATAATGCTGTGTGAATAGTCCAGCATTATTTATTTATTTATTTATTTATTTATTTATTTATTTATATTGTAAACTCAAATATAGCAATAAATAGGCGCACGTGCGATTTTAACTTGGTTCTTTTTTTGAATTATTGTTCCGAATACGGATGATGACGATATCATATGGCGGATTCAGAGTAAAAACTTTTTCGTTTGACCTACTAACAATTCTTCTCTTTGTTATTACTTTATATTATTACTTTGTAGATAATATTCTAAGATAATTTACTTTGTTCAACATTTCCGACTTACCTTGCTGTTCCATTTGTTTATTTAATCCGTGTAATCCTTTTTGGCCTTAGTGTTATATATATTTTAAGTATTTATATGAAAATTGTAACGCTGTGGTTTACCTCAATAAATATAAAATAAAATAAAAAATAAAATTATAAATGTTGTAAGCCTGACCATAGCAGACTAGAAATACAAATAGAATATATTTTAACCAATGTTATGTATTATACAATAATAAATTCATTTATAAAATTTATCGCAGCTTTGGGTTACCTACCAACGAAAAAGACACACAAGACAAACCTTCCCTTTTGAATAAATAGTAACGAATCATGAAAGACATTTAAATTGACGAAGGCTCGGCTCGACAGGGGTGTCAGCGCCGCCAATGATGACAAATGTACAAAGTGACGTCTCAATGGAAAAATGGTGCTTTCCGGACGAATGTGTCCAATATTTCAGTTACTTGGCTACTATTGCTTGGTGACGAAGCAAGATTACGACCTTCAGACAACTGCCTAGCAAAACGGTATGATGAATCATGCATGACCGGGCACGCCTGTTAAATAACGATAGATATTTTGGAAGAAACCGCTTTTAAGCGATAAGGCCGCTCATTGTATGTTAATGTCTATCTTTTTTATTTAATTTTATTGTGGAGAATAATTAGTTGTATATAATTTACAAAGAACTGGCAAAAACACAATTGAAAATCTATCGTCTGCAAATGTACCTATAGTTTTCAAACACGAACGATAAATTTGAGTTTTTCAACATAAATAAAGTCACTCAAATCAAGTGATTATAGACATAAACTAAATCCATATAATAAATAAATAAATTATAATAAATAATGATGGACAATCTACACAGCATCATCTAGCCCCAAGCTAAGCAGAGCTTGTGTTATGGGTACTAGATGACTGATATAAATACATAACATTACATAGATAGATATTTTTTTTATGTACGTAGAAACGACCAGAACACCCAGAACAAATATGTGTTCCAAGGCGGGAATCGAACCCGCAACCTCCTGCGCCGCAGGTGGACCTTCGCCCGCCGCGCCACATCGGTCGTCATAGTAGATTTTCTCTTCAATTTAGAACGAATCTGTGTTTTGGGCGAAGTGAATTCGGGACCCAACGGGGCAGCGAATGGTCAACAAAACAGCAAATCCGCCTATAGTAGGTAGCAGAGATTCTATAACAATACTAAGTGCGTTTTCATCAAACTTTCGCTATAGGTAAAACGCCTTTTAGATCCGCTTTTTAAATTTTAGGCTTTTTTAATAATCCCCACCTTTATCCCCTGCGAAGTGAATTTCAGGACTTTTTGTCCAGAAATCCCCTGCCTCCTCGGAGGGAGAACGCACAGAGCATTGGTGGAAGACTTCCAGAAATCCCTTCATACACTTGTTTACTACACCGGAAGTTGATTCGTCTTTTTTAGATCAAATGTAAACAACTAATTAAAGATTTGTTAGCAGTTAGTTCAGAACGCGATTCCTCCAAATCGCTTTCTGTCCAATAATCGGTTCATCAAGAACCCATTACATAGTTCGTCTATTATGCTAGCTTTAAAAAATAACTCTAGCGTGACATAGCATTGAACTGTTATCACAGCACACTAACCGTTACGCAGATGAAGTTTTAGCAACGTAGCCGCAGCCCCACTGCGCTATAATTGCAAGATATTACATTTCAATTAACGCCACGTTTGTTCGAGGATAACGTGGTGGTTGGTTGCAAAGTTCTCCATATTCCAGAGCGTTACGTTAAAGTTTTAACTGAATAAAATGGGTGAAATTTGTTGAATAACAAGTGAAATTGAGCTTAATAAATAGCGTTGGAATAATAGTGGTAAAGTTAGTTTTTGGTTTGATTTAAGGGAAAATTCGTTGGGTAATTTTGTTAACGAATTCTTTCCGATATGCTCGATGATATGGAAATTTTGTTGATACAGCTAGCGGGGAAAGATCGAATAAGGGTGGCAATGGCTGATGCTGTAAACAAGATGAGGATTTTACCCTGCAATGAGCACCAACCTATTGCCGTTTTTCTTACCAACCTATTACCGTTTCCTCTTAAGGAGGATTCTCAAGGGGGGAAAACTGGACTTCAAAAAAAATAAATTATACCAGTTTTCCAATTAAAGATAATCTTCAAGGGGGAAAACTGGGATTCAATCTTTTTTAAGTTCAGTTGTCCCCCCTAGAGGGGATTTCAAGGGGTAAAACTGGAATAACCCCCATTATCGATGTAAGTAAAATTTACTTATATCCATGAAAACCGTTCATTAATAATGAACAATAGGACAATCCACACATTAACATTCATTGATAAATTGTTAACCCCTACGCAAAAATAAAGGGTGCTGTACGTTCGACGTGCGTTTACATTTTTCTATCTACCTATGGCAACGATTTTTAGTGTTCAGAGGACTTCAATTAGCTAGAGTTTTTTTAGTTATGCAACTATTATAAAATCAACACAAAGGATCTGAAAGTAGTATGATGGTGAAATGTTATTTACAGGTACTTTACAGGTTCTTAATGTTTATCAATATTAGGTAGAGATAAACCATTTTAAAAATGCACGTCGAGTGTAGGTACCTATGACGTTTTGTGGAGGGGGCTTGCATTCATTACGGATCCAAGGGGGTTAAATACAAATCTTATTTGTGTTGGAAGATAACCAACGTTTCATCCCTTACATTCGTAACTAATTCGACTAACTACGATAGTTTTATAAGTAAAAAGGGCGTGCATTTTTAGAACAGTTTATCTCTACGTAGCTATGTTAATTTCTTAATTGAAAAATAAATGAAAAACGATTCAATGACCCTTCGGCCAGATGGAGTAACCTGCGAAAGACTGCAGGCAGATACTGGTCGCGGCAAGTTGAACCTGGGCGTTATGGCCCTAACTTTGGGAGGCCTATATCCAGCGGTGGACTTATTATGGGATCATGATTTATTACAATACATTATTACATTTATTGCACACCACGAAAAATACAAAAATACGGGGAAAGGCATAACGTTGCACAATGGGCGGCCTTAGCGCTAAGAGCGATCTCTTCCAGGCTTGGCCTCTGATGATACAAAAGTCATTCACAGCGAGATATTTACCATGATTTGAGTTTTGAGCTTTCCAATATTTCGGCACAGTTTCATGCGCCATGATCACGGAACAACTGACGGCACTGCGAGTTAGTGTATTGGCAGATATATCGATCTATCCTCATTTTTTGTCTTTTGCTACGAACGTACATATATAGAGGGCTATAGGTGAGTTAATTTTGCCAAGAGGGTTTCAAGAGCAACATTACAGAAGTCACACGAGATGGGTCGTTATAGACATCGTCAATTCCTGTTAATATCGCCTGCAGGTGCTGGTAAAAGTTTTCGTAAAGCCAATAACCAACGGCAGCCCAAATACGGTACGGTGTGAACGATATCGATATTAAATTAATTGTGTCTGTTTGACAATTTTTTTTTGTTGTTTTTCTTTTTTTTGTGTCGGAAGTTCAATTTATTTTTCCGTGACGTCACCGTTGGTTCTAACACGATCAATTCATGCTGAAACAAAGACTGAACTCCTAATAATTAGGAAAAGAGCACATATAAAACGTAGATATGCTTGTATGACGACCTCAGTGGCGCAGCGGGCGAAGGTCCGCCTGCGATGCAGGATGTTTCGATTCCGGCCTCGGGACAAATGTTTGGACGATCTGCAGATATTTGTTCAAGCCGTTCAGGATGTTTTCTATGTATAATAAAAAAACTTATCTATGAAGTGTATTGTATTAAAAATATCAGTTAACTAGTACCCATAACACAAGCTCTGCTAAACTTGGGGCTAGTTAATGATGTGTAAATTGTCCAGCATTATTTATTTATTTTATTTTTTGTATGCTTTATGAAAAAAAGCAATGATGATTTATTGTTCATATATACGGTTTTTCTATATTTTCAGTTTTTGACGAGTGTAACTTCGAAAGCTTTTCAAAAAATTGTACCGTACGGGTACGGCAGTTGGTTACTGACTTTACTCCTCTTTATTATGACGTCGTACGAAATTGATCCAGAAGTCGAGATGAACTCGTTTCGAGTCTTAACTGCCTCCACGAGTGCTGTGTTTATTGGATAGTAAACGAGCAGGTTGATATATGGAAAAACGGTCAAGTGTGAGTAGAAAACGGTGGCTTTCGTGAGGTTAGTTATAAAACAAAAATAGAATATATTTTACTATACCACACAAAGACAGGAAATAATAAAGAAAAAAAGCTTAGAATAGAGGAAGTATAAAAGGCGGCCTTATTGCTGAGAGCGATCTCTACCAGGTTTCAGTTCATTTTGATAAAAACTTCGTTAATTGTTGTGCTGTGCTATGCAATTGAAATTAGTTATTTATTCTTAAAAATAGTCTTAAATTAATAGAGATGGTTATTTGGGATATTTTAGTTTACTTTTTGGAGTTTTTTTTCCGTTCTACAAGTTTTAAAACTAGTGAAAATGTAAGTTTCTGCAAATCGTATTACCATTTTCTATGAAACCGTGTAATTAGGTAATAACTAACTTCGATTTCGGCTTTTTAATCATTTTGTAAAGTTAAAGACATCACACTAATACCATAAATGCGAAAGTTTGGATGGATGGCTGGATGGATGTTTGTTACATCTTCATGCCAAAACTACTGAATGGATCGGGCTGAAATTTTGCATACAAGTAATTCTAATCCTGGAATCAAACATAGGCATACTTTTTATCCCATAAATCAGTTCCCATGGGATAGAAATCACCTTTAAAGGTTTCCATAGAAACAAAGCGTGCGAAGCCGCGGGCATACACTAGTTTTACTATAAATCAACAGTTATACTCAAAAAGTAAGAAGTAAGTTTTGACGTATGGAGGAAAGCCCACGAAGGTGTTTTTGCTTAATAACAATACCCAGAATGTATAACAATAACAAAAATAAAACATGGTATATGAAAAGACATGTCTTTTCATATACCATGTTTTATTTTTGTAAAAATAAACGTAAGTTACAAATACCCCGCGTTATCGTGTTTAAATGGTGTGACACCCTGACATTTCGCTATTCGGGCGGCGCCCTGAGCGAAATAAGAATTCCCGCTTTTATACCCTGGAATACTTGTCTAGATTATTATTGTTTACGTGGTAAAATATTTATATTTGCTTGTCCGGGCAATTAGTATGGAAAAATACTCTAATAAATATATCTATACTATAATATTATAAAGAGGAAAGATTTGATTGTTTGTATTGAATAGACTCCGAAACTACTTTACCGATTTGAAAAATTATTTTACCTTTAGAAGCCCACATTATTCCTGATCAACATACACAACAGGCTACTTTTTACCGCGGGAAAATTCTTCATTCCTACGAGAAAACGGGTAATAGGGCAACGGGTAGTAAGAACGCAGCTAGTCAATTAATAAAAACGCTAGGGTTCATTACTTCCAGGTAAATTGTAAATTTTATTGTGCCTTTTAATAAATAAATTAACAATTGGCCTGGTCTGCCCACTGCTGGGTAAAATAAGCAGAGTGGAAGTGTGGCGCCATTTAATTTTTTTTGTGAATAAATTAGATAAATGATTAAATATACTACTATACTTATTTGCTTTAACGCGAAACTGCACCAAATTAAACAAAACCGTAAATAATAAAAACAAAATCAAATGTCTTTATTCTAAAATAAAGAAAGGAACCTCCGTTATTATCGAAAAATACAACAGCAAATTGTAGGTACCTACTTGGTAAAAGAGTACATGTTTATTCATACATTTATTTATTTATATTTATTTATTTATATATGGCCCTTAGCTCAGCTTTAAGCTCCAGCATGTCACCATACTGTAGCGCTGGTATTCTGCTAAGGGCTACATTTAGGTCACGGACACCTTGGTAATACAAATTAAAAAATAGTACTTATAACAAAATAAATTACATTAAATTAAATTAACCAAACACAAAACATGCGCACTTAAAACTCCGATTAAATTTAAAATAAATTAGAATAAAAAGGAAGTATATCACTAATTACTTACTATATCACACACCCATGATATTGAGCCGTTTAAAAGACCTACATGACCTTACATGTACCTATAGGTAACCAATAAATATTATTTGTTTTGCAGTAAGCAATAAGGAATAGGGAAATCGCTTCCACGAACACTGATTTGTTTTCGGAGCGTCAAAGTTATCTGAATTTTAATAAAGCCAGGGAAATAAAATCTGGGTAAACATAACCGACATTCTAATAAAACAAACAAATACCTACGTTTGGATTTCTATAGGAATGAGTAAACAGCTCGGTCGTTTGCCTACCACAGTGGCGCTGCGGTCGAAGGTCCGACTGTGACGCAGGATGTTGCGGGTTCGATTCTGTAGAAAAAAGCTGCAGTGCAGCACTTATGGAAATTGATATCAATTATCACATCACACTAATATTATATATATGCGAAAATGATGGATAGATGGATGGATGGATGTCTTTTACCTCTTCGGTCGTTTGCCTACCACAGTGGCGCTGCGGTCGAAGGTCCGACTGTGACGTAGGATGTTGCGGGTTCGATTCTATAGAACTGCACTTATGGACATTGATATCAATTATCACATCACACTAATATTATACAGGGTGTAACAAAAATAAGTAACCAAACTTTCAGGTGGGGTGTAGAATCGAACACTGAATTCAGGAAAAATTTTGAAAAAAAATCCCGCCCTTTAGTTTTCGAAAAATTTAATAAATAGGTACGAAATTTTCACAACATTAGGCAATAGGCTAAAATACATGTGTCTATTTGGAATTAAAAAAAAATGGCCTAAGTACCTGTATTCATCTCTTTTATAAGCCCATAACACCTAAACGGTGCCCTAATGAGCGGCCACCGCGGTCATCGACCCGCGACATCATTGCAGCGGAAGCGAACAGGCTGCACGGCGTGCTTAGATATGGAGCCAACGTACAACAAATACATTCCAATTTTCCTCTAGGAATTAAAAAATAAATAAAGTATTTTAAGTCTTTACACACGTTCTATCGCGAAAATGCATAGTTAGTAGGTACATTCATTAAGCATGCACCTTTCTACTAAAAGATATTCACTACTAGCTTTTATTTTTTCATATCGTTGACTACCTAAGTACCTACCTTCACATTGACCTTTAACAACACGGTTTATCTGCTAAAAAGGTGTACACAAGGTACGTAGACATTTTAATCATATTTTAATGTCAAATAAACACGTGCATCAGTCATTTGCGTAATGTAGTGATAATTCCGTATTTATTTTATTTTTCGAAAACTAAAGGGCGGGATTTTTTTTTTATATTTTTCCTGAATTCAGTGTTCGATTCTACACCCCACCTGAAAGTTTGGTTACTTATTTTTGTTACACCCTGTATATATGCGAAAATGATGGATAGATGGATGGATGGATGTTTGTTACCTCTTCGGTCGTTTGCCTACCACAGTGGCGCTGCGGCCGAAGGTCCGACTGTGACGTAGGATGTTGCGGGTTCGATTCTGTAGAACTGCACTTATGGACATTGATATCAATTATCACATCACACTAATATTATAAATGCGAAAATGATGGATAGATGGATGGATGGATGTCTGATGTATGTGGGCTGAATTTTTGCATACAAGTAATTCAAATCCTGGAATCAAACATATTCTACTATTTTTATCCCATAAATCAGTTCCTTTGAGATAGAAATCACCTTTAAACGTTTCCATAGAAACAACGTGTGCGAAGTCGCGGGCATAAACAAGTATTGTACAATTTGCAGACTAAATTTTAACCTATCAATAAGAACCGTAAAATAAAGGATTTTTGACCTGAAACATTTGTATAGTCGAGCTTAGGAGAGCTGCAAATTATGTCACCAAACCTTACTAAAAAAATCATATACTTGGAGTCAAGTTATAGATAATTGTTAACAACATTTATTGCAAAAAGGATCTCTTATCAAATACTTGAAATATTATATAAAAAAATACAAACAATTAAGCTAATTTTGGGTTATGTTGATTATTTACAAATCAAATAATTAAAAATCAAGCAGAGTTGGAAAACCTTGTAACTTTGCTAATAAAAGATATTGTGACTCGTAAGAAATTAAGTTCGCTGAAATTTTCAAGCTTTCACCAGGCCATATCCTTTACACTGTGGTAGAGAGGACTGGTAAAATTCAATTTCCGGTATCCTGTACAAAATCCTGCAGGATATCACCCAGCGTTATTAACCCAACTGGCTGAATAGAAGAGCCAACCGTATTGCCGTAGTGCTTTGAATAGAGAGCCTTGGTTACGCGTAGTGCAGCCACAGAAAGTAATAACAACTAGCTTGGCAACCCGTGGCGTCATTCAGAATCAAAATAACGTTTATTTCTTCAGGCTTACGGCTTTTTCCCACGCACGTCCAGTTCTTCAAGAACGGTTTTTACTGGATCGTTGGTGTAAAAAGGAGTTTGCGTCCTGTTTTTTTCGGTAGGGCAGCGAGCGATTATTAGATCTTCTAAGAAAATTCCACCTCTTCCCGCTTCCCGCATCCCATCCAGCAAAAAACGTTACGCAGGCAGTGGAAATAGTTCTAACAGTTTTTACGTGAAATTTAACTGGATCCTGTTTTTACTAGATGGCTGGATATAGCTTGTAATGGCAAAACTGAATGACAAATTCGAACGGATCAGTTTATTGTAGGATACCGTAAACACAATACTCGTGTCAATGTCAAAGTATTGAAACACGTATACTAATAAACACAACAATACACAACAACTAAACACTACTAAACGGGAGGTCCTGCTAAAAACCGTACCTGCAAAAAACGGGTTGTTGACAATGGGAAAGGGAAGTGTGGGAAGTGTTACAAGCTAAATACATGTCAAATCTTAAACAAAATACAATGAGGCAATCATTTCGGTTCAGTTTCTTAGGATTCCGTACCTCAAAAGGAAAAAAGAAACCCTTATAGGATCACTTTGTTGTCCGTCTGTCTGTCTGTCTGTCGGCCCGTCTGTCAACCCTCTTTTCTCAGAACGCGTGGGCGTATCGAGTTGAAATTAACGTCGAATACTCAAGTACGTAACCACCGCCGGAGACGCGATATAAATTAAACTTCTAAGTCTACGCACTCAAAAGTTACAGCCGTTTATGTCCGAATATTTTGAAATTTCCAAGGGAATCCTATGCACACAAAACCTATAGGGTACTTCCCGTAAACCTAGAATCATGAAATTTGGTGAGCAGCAAGGTTTTATAGCACAAGGGAAAAATCCGAAAACCATACACTTGTAATTTATTCACAAAAAAACAATACTTTTAATGCTCGCCATGGACCAAAACTTCCCGTAGACCTAGAATTATGACATTTAACAAAAAGCACAAATAAAAGGAAAAATCTGAACGGTAAATTTGTAGTTTATTCACAAAAAAAAATACGTTTGATTCTCGCCGTGGACCAAAACCTATAGTGTACTTCCCGTTGTCGTAGGATCATAAAATTTGGCAAGAAGCAAGGTCTTATAGCACAAGTAAAGGAAACTATCCTAAAACCGTAAAATTGTAATATATTCACAAAAAAAAAACTTTTGATTCTAGACCAAAACCTATAGGGTACTTCTAGTGTACCGGGAATCATAAATTTTGGCTAGAAGCAAGGTCATATAGCACAAATAACGAGAAAAATCTGAAAACCGTAAATTTGTAGTTTATTATCAAACAAATATAATGTTTGATTCTCTCTCTCGACCAAAATATACAGGGTACCTACTTCATGTTGACCTAGAATCATGATATTTGGCAAGAAACAAGGTCTTACAACTAAACGGAACCCTTAGTGCGCGAGTCCGACTCGCACTTAACGTTTTATTTTCGATAAGATGAATTTAATGTTGACCCACCCTTGAATAATACGAACATTTTTAATAAGGGATATCAAAAATGATATAAAAAAAAAATAGTATTAACTGTAGTTTTCTTTGTTAATAAAATGATCTAGTTTTATATGTTCTTACATTCAAAGTGCCAGGTGGGATGACGATCTACGAAAGACTGCAGGCAGATGCTGAATGCGGCAAGCTGAAGACAGGCCGCTATGGCGCTCATTAGGGGAGGCATATGTCCAGCATAGGACTAATAAAGGTCGATGATGATGATGATGATGACATAAAAAGTGCTGTAGCTAGTGTTGCCTGTCATATATATACGTAAAGCGCTGGATAAACTACCCCTATACCCCGTAGTTTGCATTCACTGCGGTTCAAACGACTCGATCAAACATCGACACCTACCTATCATTCGATACTCATTATGAATACATGGAACGTACCATAAAGTAATACTTCCTGCCAGCTTGATAAATGTTTGTGCATTACCAGCACATCAAAGTTTTACGACCAGCCTGAATCGTGAATACCTTTAGGTACTCTTATCTTCTTGACTATGAAGTGATGATTCTATGTTTATCCATGTTTCTATACAAATGTTTTTACACTTAAATTAATGTTTAAGGCTTGGTATTTCAGCAAAAGCCACACTTTTGTGATCATCAGAGATATAGAAAATAGTTTTTAAGTTAATTAACACTAGTAAGGTTATTAACACTAAAGTCATTTATATTGGAAAGCTCAAAACTCAAATCATGGTAAATATCCCGTTGTAAAAGACAAAATTCTAAAAAAATATATTCACTCGATATAAAAAATCCCGAAGTTACCCCCTTTTTGTAATGTTTTTTTCAATATTTGTTCAATATCACTGAACTACTGATATTTTGTTTTTTTTTTTTAAACTAACAAAAGACACTAAATATTTCTATACGAAAATACTAGTTTTAATTTATTCCTATTATTTGATTTTAATTTTCTAAGCGTATATATTTTATTACATAGATAATATATAATACAAATTTGTATCCTGAGAAAATAAAAATACTATGACCTAAGGTTAAGGTTTTTGTTATTATAGTGCGTAAGACCTCACTCTCAGGGTAAATTCTAAGAAATCAAGGACTTACTGTCCCAAAAATTGTTTCACTTGGACTTAAACCCACATCCTTACCTTAGTACGGGAATGTGCTAACCAACTACACTACGAGGTCACGTGACGTAGGAGTCGAAAAACTTTGGCCGTTACAACCTACCATATTTAAAATGGATCTTGATAATAATTCCAGATAAAGACTACGTTCTTGTAAGTAGAAATGAGTTCGAAATAGGATAGGTAGGAAAATTCTATTCTTCCGACGTTCAGCACGGGAAGACGGTGGCAACTCTTTACCTCCCCACTTGACATTCTGTCATAACTTTAGCTCGGTACCGCGGTCGGAAACTTTTCTATCTACAAAAAACATCGCACAAGTTCCAGATTCGATTCCCGACAGCTGGGTTTGGCAAACTCCAATAACAAAGTTTTGATTATATCAATTCGCATCAATCAATACAGTAGATTGTTTTATGGTTCCTTGGGGTAATTTCGGAACGGTTAAACTTGGTATGTGGATAACAAAGGGTTGGATTGAGATATGTTACAGCAATTTGAAGTTTCATAGTTTAAGATCATGTTACATATTGGCTTCAAGTGCCCATTATGTTACAAGGTCAACGATGTAATATTATTTAGATAGACGTTTAGATAGAAAATACAAAGTATAAGGTTGGCCTTATCGTTATTAGCGATCTCTTCCAGAAACCTTGGGGTGGACTGGACATGAAAAAACAATAATGACGGTGGCAATTGAATAAACCTATTTAGATTCATAGATCATCAAAAGACGTCTGAGATAACTCGACCAAAATTTGGATGGGCCAGTTTAATCGAGCCGATTCCTTAGGCATACCTAAAGGTCACGAACACGAAGGTGAAAAAGCTTCTCGTTTGTCTTATTAGTCGCATATACAAATAAAGGTTAGGATTGAAATGACATTTATCACTCACGACAATATCTAAGCAACTTACACAAATTAATGATGATCATAACCCCCTAGCCAAATTTTTGCCAACAGCGGCCAGACTCAACGGACACCAGTAGGCCCAGCACGGGGATCTTTGTCTAGGGTAGAATAGAGAAAAATTACGTCACATCGTAATCGAATGCGTAATATGTTTGAAACTCATTCCTTCAACTTCAGTAAAATACGCAATGTATGACAATGCGATGTCATTCTTCTCTATTCTACCATTGACAACTATTACCGTGCTAGGCCTACAGTAATGTTCTACGCATTACATATTATTATAATGCGCAAGTGTTGGCCCAAACATAAGTGTTCTCTATCACTCTTTTAATCCAAAAACATATAAACCAGTGTAAATTAATACAGCTATTAAAAAAGGTAATTAAAATTAGATACTTACCTATATTACTTTCCCAATTAGGTCGGTACATATTTTCTTTATTAAAGGATCCGAAATTAAATGGGCCTTTGTCAGGGACCACACCACCCCCAATTAATTTAAAAGCCTCATCATAGGCACCTTATTAATGAATCTCCATAAAACTGCCGTAAAAAGAATATAAAACTTTGCAAATCAAAAAGCCATAAGTTACTTTTAACACCTGATTCCATTAATCCTCGACGCCACAAATAAATTATACGCCAGCGTTGTTTAATTAGAAATCGATAGGGCTCGAGGTTTTTGGAATAAGATGAGAATTACAGCGTTTATAATTTGGAAAATGTTTTCCCTTGCTATAAATCATTTCCTATTATTTGTAAGGGCCGATTAACTATGGTTTCACTGCTTCTCGAGTAGAATGAATGATTTGATAGTGCGATACAAATACAAATACAAATACAAATCATTTATTGATAACTCCAGGTTACAGGTCAAAAAGGTGCAATATAACAGTTAATATATTGACTTAATTTAATGGTAATAATTTGTATAATTAATAATATGCATAGAAATAATAATAATAATTAATTTAATTTATTTATATAATAGGTAATTCGTAGAACTCTGCCACAGAATAAAAAATACTGTCTAGAAGCCATCTCTTCAGTCGATTTTTGAAAACCATTGTGGAAGTTGCATCTTTAATGAAGTCCGGCAGCCTGTTGTAGACCGAGGGACCCATTATATATACGGACCTCTCCGACTTGCGCAGCTTGTGCGCGGGCGTGACGAGGACGTGAGCGAGCTAGCGAGATAGCGTGTGGTGTCTATTTATTTATTTTCTATGGACCACCAACAGAAGAAACAAAGGATATATTGGGTATAAAGTTTAAAACCAAAGAAACGTGAGCTAGTAATTCCCTGTTTATAAGTCGACTGGACGCATATGTTGTTGACCAGTAAAAAACCCTCACTTGTTCATTGCAAATGAAGGCAAAGGCGTACAAAATGTAACTAAGGACCATTATAATAAGAGACTAGACGGTTATTTTGTTTTCATGTCGTTTTTTTATCAAAATCGCTCAAGCCGTTTTGTTGCTATGAGAATATAAAAAAGTCCGCCATCCACATATAAAACACTTTAAAAAAATAATCCAAGCTTCGCGGATAAAAATAAGGCCCGCATTATATTGCTTGCATCGACAGATATTCGTTTACTAATAGAAAAGTATTCTATACTAGATGACTCGTAAACTTCGTATCACCTAAAAAACATCTCAACCACCCCTGTATTTGGATTATTTGCCCTAGCAAATAAAACAAATACAAAATATTCAAAACGGTCAAGCCGTTTTTAAGTTTTTGCGAGACTAACGAACAGCAATTGATTTATATATAGTATGTCTAGACAGAAGAAATATATTTAAAAAAATCGTGAATGTAAATAAATAAGAGAAAATGTTAGGAGGGAAAGCAAAAATTGATTTGCAAGAACGCAATATTTTTTTTACATATCATCTTGAATCTTCTTTTTATATTACGTTTGGTTTCCGTTACAAAAATCAAAAAAGTATCAATAATTTTCACCATCATTTGATATAATACCACAACAGAAAGACAAGCATCCATAGAAATAAAACAACCCACAATACTTATTAAAGTATCAATTTCATACAAAGTTATATTACTTAAGGCAATTATTTCACGTATTATTACTGAAATTCGATCAAACTTCCCAATAGGAAATAACCTGATAAGGGCTCCGTAACAATGGTTATAACTCGATAGTAATGAGTTTAGTTTGTTATTGAAACTAAATGTGTTGTATGGATCGATTGAAAACGAAGATAGTTGGAAATGCCTTAGTCGGAAAGTTTCTAGACGAGTAGTTGTGAAAAGATATGTATTATGTCTTTGTACTAAATTATTAAAAGCCATTAAAAACATTTCCTTCCTTTGGAGTCGAGACCCTAGGTCCGTGGGGTAACGAGGCTCTTCGGGTTTTAAAAAAAATATCTGAGCATCTGATCGAAGCGAATCGTGACCCGAGAGCTGGTGAGCATCTGGCGCAGCGCATCAGCATTGCCATACAGCTGGGTAATGCAGCCAGCGTCTTGGGGACGCTTCCAACTGGTATTGATATGGATCAGTTGAGCTACCTGTAGACTGTTTGCAACTGTCTGCAGTTAGCTCAATAGTTTCAAATAAAAATACTAGTTCTAATTTATTTCTATTATTTGATTGTAGTTTTCTATATCAATAAAGATTTTTTACAAAAAAAAATATTATGATTCCACAGAACGAGTTCAATTGAAAAAGTTACAATAAAAAAACGCGTCTACCTACACTTTTCTCATGGGTACACTTTTCTATGCGTCAGCTGCTCATGCCTTCTGAAAACAAAGGGGGTTTTGCCCCACTACGTTTGGGGTGGTGATCGCAGTAAAAGTGGTGGTTACAATACACAGAAAGAAGCTGTTGACCTTCCGCTGGTAGGTTACCTACACCTAGTGCTGTTGTTTAATCAATTTAACAACATTATCGCCTGATACAGCTATTCCCACTAGTTATGTACTGTAGTTGTAAATTTATCTCCCACTTGTTCTGTGAATATAACTTCTCAGACGGAGAGTGTCACTAGTTCTGTGTAGGTCTGTACCTACACAGAATTAGTGACACTTTCCGTCTGTAGGTATGTAGGTAAGGTCGTCTGTGTGTGTGTAGGTATAGACCTACACAGAATAAGTGACACTTTTCGTTTAGGTATGTAGGTAAGGTCGTCTGTGTGTGTCGGTACAGATCTACACAGAATTAGTGACACTTTCCGTCTGAGAAGTTATATTCACAGAACAAGTGGGAGATAAAATGACTACGTACTGAACACGTATGGCTCTCGAAGGCGCGCAGCAGCTTTTTTAAATCCTTTATTATATATGGTACATTACATACCTACATTGAGTCATTGTAAAAATAAATAATATTTTTAAATTTTCCATGAAAACCGGAACTATGTTCGTGGAAATAAAAATATCTAATCCCTTGTATGGATTATCGAAAAATCCACTAGCGAAATTCTATTTTTTTTCTGCTATTCCCTTTGGCATTCCCTATCCGTACCGATCATTGGTATGTATGAAAACCACCCAGCTACAGATTAGTGGACTAATTCCCGTCGTATGTGACTGGGTTCTTTAGCACGTGGATGTTGAAGGATTATTCTATTTTGTTTTCCATTCTGTCAAGTGTGTTTGTTCCAACAGTTCGAGTTTTAGCCGGTGAACTTCAGCTTTCAAAGTAAGTACCTAACAGAAGGCAGCACAAGCTACTAAAACACTCGTGGCATGTCCTGGAAGAGCTTATAAACGTAGAATAATTACATTAGACGGCCTCAGTGGCGCAGCGGGCGAGAGTCCGCCTGCGACGCAAGAGGTTGCGGGTTCAATTCCCGCCTCGGAACAAATTGTGTACGATCTGCAGAAATTTGTTCCGTTGGTCTGGGTGTTTTCTATGTACAATAAAAAAAAATCTTTCTACGTATATAATGTATTAAATATATCAGTTATCTAGTATCCATAACACAAGCTTTGAGGGTTTTTGGGGCTAGCATTATTATTATTATTATTATTGTAGGTAGGTACAGTCAGCGTCAAATTGTTATGAGCGTCTAGAGTAGTCAAAATGATCTGAAAAAAATAAAAGCAATTTGATATACGCAGTTCGAATCACCATAATGTTGTAAGCACCCAAGGTGTTCAAAATATCTTACTAATCTAGACGCTCATATCAATTTGACGCTGACTGTACCTAGATTGTGCAAACTTATCAACAAAACAGAACATAACCAAGGTACTATGCACATAATTTTCATCGTGTTGTCGTGCTCAAGCATGGCTAGTATGGGTTTGCACAATACCAAACCGAAAAACTTTTCGTTTACTACCGCTGACCTGTCATAGTTGTCAAAATTGTACGGCTAAAATGCAACGATAAAATAAAAAACATACGAAAGTCACAAAAAATCGACCATTTCACAAATGGTGTCACGAATTTCACTCGGTGGCTAATATTCAATTCAATTCATTTATTTACCGTAAGGGGCCATTCATTTATTACGTGAGACGATTTTCGCTAGTATTTGACCCTCCCCCCTATTTTGAGAAAAAATAAGAATAGGCTGACCCACCCCCCCCCCCCTGTTTAATATTTATTACGTTTATTACGTAAGAATTTAAAGGAAAAGATTTATACACGTTTGGTTTGTTTTAATGTTTATTTTTCAAAGTAACCATTTTTAGAAATGTTTATTTGTACCTACTTACAAAGGTACTAATAATTTTAATTTTTTGGTAGACCAGTAATAAACTTTGTTTTTTTGTGATCTTACGTAAGATCTATCGAAACTCCCTCCGTCCTTGTAAGAAAAAATAATACATGGTCGACCCGCCTCCCCCCTAAATCGTATTACGTAATAAATGAATATCCCCTAAGTTCACAAGGAACTTGGTCAAGTCAATTGCTGCAAAAGATAATAGTCGAAAAAAACACGAAACATAGAAGAAGAAGCGTTGGTATAAAACTGTTTGATCGCTGTCGTACCAAAGAAATTCCCATATTACTGCTATTAGTACTATTACTGTCATGTTACTAAAAGTAGATCCTCTAGATAGGTTTCGGTAGGACGCTGCAAGGCGCTATATGTAACCTATGTAAAACCCATACTAAGTACCCCTGGCTATAAAAACAAGAGCTCTGCCATCACAGCCTAACAGCCTTTACACCTCAGATAATAAGATTGAGTATAGTATGTCGGTTTATGTCTCCAACTAATCTCACAGAACGATGTTTTTGATGGCCTCGAGTCTCGAGGCCATCTCGCAGGTGATTGCTAGTTAGTTTTATAACGTTGATGACAGTTTATTGACATCGCTGGGTTTCTCACTAGTTCCATTAACACGTTCACTGCGCAAGATAAGACGTCCAATGCGCAAGAACACGGAACACTGACCGCAAGATAGTATGCGTTGTGTGCGCTCAAAGTGTTAAAAGACTTTCTGCGAGAAATCTTACTATACTACTAATATTATAAAGCAGAAAGTTTGTGAAATCTGAATTTTTGTTACCTAGGATCTCCAAAGCTACTGAACACATCAAGATGAAATTGCGTACGTTTAGAGCAAAGCCTAACTTAGATAATAGGCTACTTATTATACCGAAAATGCGCGTGCGAAACCGCAGGCAGAAGCTAGTTATTTATATATTTCTCAGAAGCTTCTTTAAAGGTGAGTAAAATAAACAAAAAGTCTTAGGGAGTTCCGTAGGAGTTGGCTAACAACGTAGTTCTTCAAAAGACCGGCATAGATTTTACAAAAATGGTTCCTAAACTAAGTATTTTTCTCATACCAGCAGGGTTGTCTTAAGTTTTAATTTTCCCATAGATTAGGTACCCTGCCTACCACGCTAACGAAATTGCGGATTACAGATAGTTAAAAATTTATATAATACAGATTTTCTAGCAAAGTAATAAGTACATATGTCAGAACAAAATTAAAAATTTTATAAACCCCGACTGATTTTCATGAAACATGACTAAGAACACTCGGGATAAAATTATGTATCTCACAAAAAAAATAATCGAAATCGGCTCATCCCTTTGGGAGCTACGATACCACAGACAGATACACAGATACACAGACAGACACGTTAAACCTTCAACCCCCCTCTCTTTTTGCGTCGGGGATTAAAAATCAATCATCATTACAAAGAAGTCATTCTGACCTACACTGCCAACTCAGCAATTGCCAAAAATAATACCAACAACGTGAGCATTAATAAAATAAAAAAGCTCAGATAAAACGGAATAAAGTCATTTCCGTGCCTGAAATCCAAATTAAAGTCTAACGATAAGACCGCAGCGCCACGTGAACACTGAAAAGCTTAACTTGCGGAAAAAGTAGAAAGTGCATACGTAATGCTTTTTTCTCCTCTCGTGTGGAAATCGAATGAGGGTTTTAGGGTTAAGTGCAGGTGATTGGAACCCTTTTATAGGTTTGTAGGTACCTACGAGTTGGTTGGTACTTACGTGGTGGCTTTGAAGTATGCCACTTCTTCTGTCTTTTATAGAAAAGAATCATAGATAGTATAGATTTTTTTGTTTGTATTGAATAGGCTCTGAAACTACTAGACTGATTTGAAAAATTCTTTTACCATTAGGAGCCCACATTATTCCTGATGAACATCAGGACAAAGGGTAGTAAGAATGCAGCTAGTCTTTAATAATCAAAAACTTATTCTAATCTTATTTCAACGACACTTTAACGCATTCACTGCCCAGGGTCGGCGGTGCGACCCGCAGGGACGCGCGGTACACGGTGGCGGAGAAGGGTTTCTGCGTCTTAGGCCATAGATGTGTTAGTGTTTAGTGTATATACCATAAAAGGTTTATGTAGTGTCAACAGTTACAGCGTGTTGCCACATATTTGGCATGAAGTTATATATAAACATTATTAATATTATTATCATAAACATACTATGCTACAACATGGTGACATGGCTTTTGTCTGTCGCACGAAATGTAAAAACAGACTTTAAAAGAGTCAAATCCGCACTACGTTGGCTCGCAACTTTCGCCTTTATCCGATATTGTTGAAAGAGGCAAGCCAAAGAATATTAAAAAAAAATGTCTTGAAAAACTAAAATCCGATTCTAATCCCTTAATTTTACACTCCTTTAAAGTTTTGCGGGATAAATACTAATCCTTAGGGAATAAAATTTTATGAGACAGCCTCTGAATCATTTCCATTCGGTCCATAATTCACGGAGAAATCGACAAACATACATAGACGAAAATTTAACCTCCTCTTTTCGAAGTCAGTCAAATATAAAAAAAATATTCTGTTCAGCCATCCTAAGCTATGGTGTATTTATTATAATCACACATACATAAACTCTACAACATAACATTCAATTTTTGGGCAGTAGTGTGAAACGAGAATAGCCACTTTGTGGTTCATCTCCTTACTCTTTAAGTTCAAGCGAAATAAAGTAATAAACATTTTTGGGGAACAGGATTGTTTTAAATTAAACCTAAATCACAGCGTCCAACATAAACTAGGTTCGTAGTTAACCCGCTTTTGTTCATAGTAAATCAAGACGCTTTGGGAACAAAACAATATTCAAGAAAAGATTGGTTCCCTGTGTACAATATAATTTCATAGAGAAACTAATCACTTCGCTTTCAGTTTGTGTTTTTTGTTTCAGTATGTGCAATATGATGTGCGCATAGGTTTTTTTGTTCAATTTAATCTAAGCTCAAGGAATCGATTATTTTTCCCGGATTTTATTAGATTGAAACGTATCTATGTTTAAGACTTTATTCAGAAAAACATTATCAAAACGGCATTTTTCAACGTCCGTATAATCACCGCAGTTGGGTCACATGTCCAATGTTCATAAAAGCTATTTTCTGAAAATTCGATTCAACTAAGCATATTGACAGAATAAAAGATCTAGCCTCGTACTAAAAAAAACCTTTCGATCCTTCGATGAATATCTGAATCTAAACCTACATGCTTTATCAAACAGAATTTTTACAATTTGAAAACGAAAAAATATTATTCTGATTGAAAAATAGCAACCGCAAGAAAACCACGAAACTGTTAAATAAAAGATGAAAGTGAACTCATAAAAGAACTCGAGTTAACCTCATCCTGTACTCACATGTTTTACTATGACATCTTCCCCAAGATTTGATCTTTAGCATAAAAGTGAGCAAGAATGTTATAATTATAATAAACGTTCCGGCGTAGCATCTCGTAGAGGGCCGTAGCCTCGTAGCATCTCGTAGAGGCTCGTAGCAACTCTACGAGATTCAAGAGACACTCGAGCTAAATTTGTTACTGCTTCGTAAGCTGCTTATTCTTCAATATAGAATTTGTGGGCTTACAGTTTCCGGAACGAAATTGAACAGAAATATTTATGAGATCGTGTTACCATGTAATTTAGATATGATTATTATCACGTTGCATGTAGGAATCAAATAGAATTTGAATAGGATTTGAAGCGACCCAGAAAAATGATATGGAATTACTAGAAAGGAAGGTAAAAAAATATTCGTAATAATTTAACAGTGAATAAATTATGATTCGTGTTAATGGTGTTGGTAATTTCATTAATTTTAGTTCTAATGTTTTTTAATCTACAAATAAGTTAATAATATTATATTAAAATACTAGTTATATCCAACTGCCTACAATAAGAAGCAGAATTGTAAATATAATACAAATTGATCAAGTTAATAAAAAAAATACCAACCTTTCACTATTCAGTCCTCAGAACATACACTTTCAACAGTACGATCACAAGCCGACGTCACTTCACAAACGAACGTGCACCACAGAGCGCTGAAAACGCGTCTTGACTCCACGAGGGTCAGCGGTAAACTGCGCTACTTTGCCGAACAATCCGAACATTCCAAGTTTGGAATCGCTCGGCAAACTTCGGGGAGCGTCGGATGCAACACGACTCAGTATTTTGGAGGTATTTTGTATCTCCTTACGTATGCATCGGAGTTTGAACTATGCGATTGGCGACAGACGGTCCTAGCAATATGTTTTGTTATGTATCCCCTAGAACTTTATTGTTGCAATATCCTAGATAGAATGTGGGCGCAGTACTACGGTGCTTTCTTGGATGTGATTTCTTCGTCACAATATTGAATTTGATGTAATGAAACTAAAACAACAGCTGGATCAACGAGTAGAGCTATATTATTCATAAAACAAAGTAAAATTAGGCACATATTTATTTTCTCTAATCTTTTAAGTTTCATTACAGACTTTATAGAGGAGACTTTTTAAATCCCAATCTTTATCCACAACTTTTAATTAAGAGAGAGAGTGACAACTTGGTGTTCTGCCCCAATAAACAAAAGACAACACCACGAGCCCATTTGACTTCATTCATGCTAGCCTAAGGCTTGGTAGGCCAGCAGAGGCCTCACTTTTGTGATTTTTAAAATCATCTGCTACTTCGAAAATAGTGCTTAATAATCCGGAAAAAAGATATATTTTACTTAAGGATCTAGTCTAGTCAAAGTCGCATTCTCAGTCAGCCAGTCAAGATCTAATGAACTTTACTCGACAGAAAATACTCCCAAAGTTCCCCTTTTTCTAATGTTTTTTCAATACTATCACTAGCGAACTACTGATAGTACTCAACTTAAGACACTTAATATTTCTAAACACATTCGCAGAGTTTGACTTGATAAAATGATTTTCTTAATCACCATGTTTAAATAACTACAAAAAACACGAGCGCGGCGGCTTGGCAGACGCGCGTTTTCCCTTTCGCCTACTGCTGCAAATACTTGGCCTTAATACAACACTTAGTGAACACAACGCTTCTACAAAAAAACTTCAAGAGTTACAAAAATCATCAATAAATAAATTCAAACAAATTGTCAAACATCCTTTGTAAAAAGGCTGACTACAAAATATCAGTTATCTAGAGGATAAAAAAGCTTGGGACAAGTTTTACTACAACTTGAAAATTCAAGCATACCTTTGTAAAAAGGCTTAGTAGAAAATATCAGATTATCTAGAATATTAAAAGCTTGGGACGAGTTTTGTTCCAGCTCGAAAACTGAAACCCTAACAAGGTGACGGTTTCTTATTCGCTTCCTCACTTTACCTTTAGAATATTAAAGTGAACAAAATATCAAACTGACCACTTTCTTTCCTAGTTTTACTTATACGTTATTTGAATTTTATGACGTGTCCAAGAGTCAGAATTCGGCCCCTGTAGGTAACTACCTAAGGTCTAAAGGAAATAAAGCACTTTGATACTGGCATTTGTCCACTTTGTCGTTATGACGTCATAATTAAGTAACCTCCAACCATCTTTTTTAGGGTTTCGAGATCGAAGATCGGTTTCGAAACCCTTATGGTCTCGCTGTCTGTCCTTTGTTCCCTCCTTAATAACTCAGCAACTACTGCAGCTATCAACTTGAAATTTAAAATAATGATACATTTCGTGCGCCTGTACAGACTAAAAGAAAAATAAATGCAAAATGAAACTGAATATTTTCCATACAAATTTTGATGCCGTAATTTTAAAAGATACCTACAGGTATGTAGGTATCTTTTAAGTATAATATATAATGTAAATCATGTGGGGAATCAAATGAAAGGTATCCGTTTGTCCATTTCAAAATAGTTTTTGAAATTTTTGTAGGTACTTTTTAAAATATGTCGAAAAAAGTCAAAAAAAATACCCATTCCCCCTCCTATCTCCGAAGATTGCAGACCGATCCATGTAAAATGTATGGAGCGTTTATACATATGGATTTTTACAGGAAAAAGATAGATAAGTTTGTAAAAAGAACACTTTTTAAAAATGGTCAAAAACGGAGGGAATAATTTTCAAAAGGGGGGGCTACCTTATCGATGGGGTATCAAATGAAAGACATTGGTTTGTTTCGTTTGTACGTTTCAAAACAGTTTTCAAAATTTCTGTAGAGTAGACACTATTTGAAATATTTTGGATAAAGTCAATAAATTAACTTAATCTCCAAAGTACCTATGCAGAGCGATCCATCTAAAATATAGTTTGGTAAGTACCTACTATTCATCAAATAGCGATGTCTCTAACCGGTACCTTTAGTATATGTATGTATAATCGACAAACGTTCATAACCCTCGGCGCGCGAGTTACACTCGCACTTGACGTGCACTTATTTTAAACTTGGATCGTCCAAAACGCCCTTAGCACTCCTCCGCTGCGGAACATGAATAGCGGAGCCACTATTCGGGTTCCGCGTGAATTCCGCAGCGATCAAGTGTAGTTTGAGTTGCGGAACTATAGGCTGACGTTGGAGCAGATCGACGAAACCGCGCGGGGAAAGAGATTATTGTCAATTATAGTCAAATCTATGCGTTAGAACAGGCAGTTTCGCTACTGTTCCGCTTCTCCTACATGCGGACAAGACATGTCGAAATTACTGCGGTTCCGCTGTTAAGGTTTCGCAGCGGAGGTGGTGGTAAGGGCGTAAATCAATTTCCGAAGAAATCAACTTCGAGAAAATTCAAACAAGTTACGCACGTTTCTAGTAATATCCAAAAAAAATCCCCAAGAGCTAAGAAAGCCCCTAAAAATTATAAAAGAGACACCAACCGAACAAAAAGCTCTCCTAACTTGTTCAATCTAGTAAAAGTGACTTATTCCCTTCCTCCACTTCATACTTTATGTCCGAGTACCCATTCATGGCACAGGAAAGAACTCTTTGTGAAAAGTTCATTTCTTTTGAACTTTTGTGCCGAATTCACTGCCGTTTCCTTCGCTTTAGTCCTTTATCCGTTTTACCATTTTGAGAAAAAAATCTATTTCGTAGTAAACGAGCTTGTGAGTTTAATTAAAAATATTTGTAATGTGGAATTTTATTCAGATCTTGAAACGGTTTTTGGTATAGTTATAGTACTTGTGCTTAATTCATTGCGTTATCCAGATTACATATGGATTTCGCGTAACAGTTGTCTATCTAAAGCCACCTAAAGTCTAATACCGTCAGTCATACGGCTGCCTGTAATTTAGATTTAAGTTTAGGAAATTTTATAACGATATATTAAACAAAGAAAATTACATTAACAGAATGCAACAATTAGGTACATCTAGTATTTACACTTCTATTTAGAATCTCGAAAATTTTAAAAACAAACTAAAAACTGCCTCGTAGAGAAGACGTTTTATAACCACGACAAAAAAAAAAAAAAAAAACCACGACAAATTTCATAAATTCTGAATAATTTGCTAATTCATTTTATGATTATTATATTATTTTATTATGTTAAAAAATTGTTACGTTTGTGAAATGTGAAATATTTGTTACCTAGGATCTCCAGAACTACTAAAACAGATCAAGATGAACTTAAACAATAGGCTTATTACACTGAAAATACGCGTGCAAAGCCGCGGGCCGAAGCTAGTAAATAAATAAAATGTATATCTGTGTATCTTTTTCTTAAAATTTGAAGCCGTTACCAGAAATCAGAGTGCCCAGAATGCTAACATCATTCCCACGTTGAATGGCAAATTGGCAATGCTAATTCGTTGACCGAAATAGAAGGACTTTTTGTTATCTATGTAGGTATTGATCCGGCTGTCCTATACTACATTATAAAGGTAAAAGTTTTTATTATATATTAAAAAGGTGAATGTTTGTGCCGTTGTGCCGTTGTGAAGATGTTTGGCCGAAGACAACGCCAAAACTACTGAATGGATCGGGCTGAAATTTTGCACACATAAAGATCTGGACCTGAAACAAAATATTGGCTAATTATTATGGACTATTGTGATACTAAATTCGTTAAGTATTTAGACATGATATTTTTGAATAATTTGGACATTGTTATTACCAAAAACAAACATTAAAATTGTAGTTAATTTGTGAACATTTTGGATATTCGAATATGGAGGCTTGTATAGACACTTTTAACAGTGCGTTATTTATAAGACATTGAAACTGAATAACTTCTTATTGAGTACCCTACCCTACCTAAATGGCAATGAATAGTTTATGTGATACATATCTTCTATTTACATTCTCTACATAGATTAGTTTTCAGTTAATTTATTTAAAAAGTTTGCTTGTATCATCCTCATCATCATCCGCTACTCGACTTCACCCACTGCTGGGTATAGGCCTCCAAACTTTTGTATATCATAATAAAATGTTTTTGTAATAAGCATGTCACAGATTAGTTTATGATAAATTAATTTTGTTGGTTGTATAATTTAGTTTTTGGTAAATAAGAAAGACGTCGAGGAAAATCTCATAGACCAAGTTTCTGTTAGGTTCGTTTTGTTTTGTTTCATAGAATGTGTTTTTTTTTGTTGGATTAAGCACTATTATTATTTAGAATTACAGGGATGACATGCCATGTTCGGCAAAACCCTCATGCACCAAATAAATTATTAAAAAAACATGATATGTCTGTGATTATTATTATTATTAATTATTTATTATTACCAAGCTAAATTATAAGAACCTCGCTCAAACCTAGACATATTCATACGCCCCTAGTATGCAGGTAAGATGCAGTGAATTAAAGATGCGCGACTGTGAATGATTTCATTCCAATTATTCGATTTCACAAATCATTCGAACCATTCGAGTGACTGGGGCAAATTAGTAACTAATTTGGTTAGTAATGGCGAGTGGCGTCGAATAACGAATTGATTTCGCGTCGACTACCTGACTCGCCATTACTAACCAAATTAGTAAGTAATTTGGTTAGTAATGGCAACTGCTCGAGTCGGGAAGTCGAACTTAATTCGTTATTCGACGCCGCTCGTCATAACTAATCAAATTAGTAACTAATTCGACTTTGAAGATTAGTTTATAACTAAAATTCAAGTCGAATGAGTAAATTAGTAGTTGTAGATCATTCGACTAGCCAGATCATTCGCAGTCGCGCATCTTTACAGTGAATCTAATACCTACGTAACGATAACACCTGACATCGGTATGAAAAAAAAAATTATTTGAATGTTGTATGTTTGTATTAACTTAAATACTTTATTGCTAATAACTGAGCGACGACCTCAGTGGCGCAGCGGGCGAAGGTCCGCTTGCGACGCAGGAGGTTGCGGGTTCGATTCCCGCCTCGGGACAATGTTTCTACGATCTGCAGATATTGTTCAAGGATTTCTGGATGTTTTCTATGTATAATAAAAAAATATATCTATCTGTGTAGTGTATTGTATTAAGTATATGATTTATCTAGTACCCATAACACAAGCTCTGCTTAGCTTGGGGCTAGATAATGTGTGAATTTTCCAACATTATTTATTTAATTACTTAACTATTAATTACTATTTTATGTCCGCGGCTTCGCACGCGTTGTTTCTACGGAATCGTTTAAAGGTAATTTCAATCCCATTGGAACTGATTTATGGGATAACAAGTAGCCTATGTTCAATTCCATTATTAGAATTACGTGTATGCAAAATTTCAGCCCGATCCGTTCAGTAGTTTTGGCGTGAAGAGGTAACAAATATCCATCCATCCATCCATCCATCCAAACTTCCGCATTAATAATATTAGTGTAGTACCTAACCATATAACAATTGAGGATATAGATCTCTACACAAACCAACTAACACACATTCTTACCAACAGCTTTGAACAAGCCTGTCCGCTTGTCTCGCCCAAACAAGGGACGAAAGGACAATGGTGGAGTCCCGAACTGCAGAGACTCCGACGCAAAGTAAGGAAACTGTTCAACAGAGCTATAAACACCAGACGAGACGAAGACTGGGAGTCTTACCATGATGCGAAAAGAAACTACAAAAAACATATTCGCACAAGGAAATCGGAATGTTGGGAAAAATTCTGCACCAGCATAGAAAGCAACAGCCAGGCCGCCCGTATCAAGAACATCCTAACTAGCGTGCCGGAAAACACCCTTGGATGCCTTATCAAACCTGACAACACCTACACCAAAACGGATGCTGAAACCAGTGAAGTGCTTCTGAACACACACTTCCCAGGCTGTCAGGTAACAGACACCCACAAGTGGGAAGAAATTTCAGCACAAACGCCCACCGATCTAGACTGGACCATAGCCCACAATATGATAAACCGCGATAAGGTACTCTGGGCAATCAACAGCTTCCTTCCTCACACTCAAATCACCTGGTCTGGATGGGATATTCCCAGGTATGCTCATATGGTGCAGCAGCTTACTTGCGGACCAACTTGTTACAATCTTCAGAGCGTGTATTGCTCACAAGTACATACCGCACCAATGGAGGGAGGTGAAGGTGGTATTCATACCCAAACCTGGAAGAAGTGATTACACCCTACCAAAATCTTTTAGGCCCATAAGCCTAACGTCATTTCTTCTTAAAACACTAGAAAGACTATGTGATAGAGAGATAAGAGACAACACACTATCACACAACCCACTACACCCGCAACAACATGCCTACAGCAAAGGCAAATCAACAGAATCCGCTCTACACAACGTAGTATCACGTATAGGAAATGGACTAACGTTAAAACAACCGACCCTGGCGGCCTTCATTGACATCGAAGGAGCCTTTGACAAGACCAAATTTACCAGTATCTACAGAGCGCTTACTAAATATGGTGTCGCGCCGACTCTGGCAGAGTGGATAAACAACATGCTCAAATATAGAGCAATACAAGTCACTATTAATGAAACCACAAGAGGTGTAGTAGCCAGAGGCTGCCCCCAAGGCGGGGTCCTTTCGCCCCTACTATGGAACATAGTTGTTGACGAGCTCATCCGTAGGCTAAACGGCCGCGGACTGGTGACGGTGGGATATGCAGATGATCTCGCGATCCTAGCAACCGGATGTTTCGAGAACACGCTATGCGACCTAATGACAATCGCCTTTAAAACCATTGAAGCATGGTGTAATGACCATGAACTATCAGTCAACCCAACAAAAACAGAACTAATAATGTTCACCAACAAACGAAACTTGGGAAACCTGAAACTACCAAGACTATTCAACACCGAAATACCTCTGACAAACGAAGTCCTACCCTAAACCTAGGGGTTATACTAGACAGCAAACTCTTGTGGAACAAACACCTTGACTACAAACTACAGAGAGTCACAGCTGCCTTCTACCAATGCAGCAGAATGCTGGGGAAAACATGGGGTCTTTCCCCAAAGATCACCATGTGGTTGTACACTGCTGTCATTAGACCGATACTAACATATGGAGCCATCGTATGGTGGACCAGAACCGAGCTGAACACGGTAATAACCAAACTGCAACGCTTCCAAAGATTGGTGTGCTCGGCAATAACAGGCTGCATGAGAACCACACCGGGCGCTGCCCTAGAAGTGATACTGGACCTAGCGCCGCTAGACCTATACATACAACAAGAAGCTACCATGTCGGCTTTGCGACTACAAAACATGGGATGCTGGGGGAGGACCACAGATAGTCCGCACGCTCAGATCCTGGACAGGGCCTTAGCCTATGAACCTCTTCTAGCGGCCCCCTGTGACAGAATGCCCAGCAAACCAATACACAACAAACACTACCAGATACAACTACAGGAAGATCAAAGAGATGAATCAGGCCCCTATGAAGTGAGAATATACACGGACGGCTCTAAGACTGATATGGGCACGGGAGCAGGGATTCACTCAATGGATCTCAACATCAATGTATCAATAACCTTAGGCAAACACAGCTCCATATTTCAATGTGAATGCGCAGCTATAACCGAGGCAGCCACAGCTGTGCATAGAAGAGATATAGATAACCAGTGCGTGCGAATCCTGTCTGACAGTGCTGCTACACTAAGAGCCTTGGCAGGAAACAGCTGCAACTCCAAAGTCGTGTACGAATGTCACTTGGCACTCGAAAGGATCTCCTGTAGAAACAGGATAACCCTTCAATGGATCAAGGGACATAGCGGTTCACTTGGAAACGACGCTGCCGACTAATTGGCACGGAAAGGTTCGGAGACGCCGATAATAGGCCCACCTCCGCTCCTTCCCCTACCATTCTCCCAATTCCGAACATGGATAAAACTTAAAACTACAGAAACGCATACTGAACGATGGACACACCTACAAGAGTGCCGTCAGGCAAGAGCAGCACTTCCAGTTGCATCACCAAGGCTAACCAAGCGCCTACTGAAACTGACCAGAATGGATCTACGCGTCCTAGTGGGGACACTCACAGGACACTGTCCACTGAACAAACATCTCTTCACCATCGGAGCAACAGACAGCCCTCTCTGCAGGGGGTGTCTCACTAACGAAGAATCAGCTGCCCACGTAGTCCTGGAATGCGAGGGAGTAACAGCGCAACGACACGAAATCCTCGACCACCCGAGGTCACTCCGCGAAGCCTGTGAAGATCCCAGGAAGATTCTGCGCTTCTGGACGGAGTTAGGCTGGTTGTACTAGCAAACTAAACACGCACAATGGACCAATCCGAGTCTAAGTGCGGACACAGGAGTACACACACCATAACCATAACCATAATATTAGTGTGATTATTATAGGATTTGCTCAAAAAAACCGCCTAGTAAAAACTACCGCCATAAGCACACCTCGACAACTTGTGTGATATTGAGGGTAGTATTTGACTCCTACCATCGCTTCTGAATAATTTATACCTGCCTCTAATTAGGGTACCGTAAGCAAAAGCTTTTAGCCATGTTAAATAAACAATTACGAGCCAAAAGTATATTGGATTAAAGTACACTTTTCCGCCTCCGACTAAAAGCAAGATACAATGTAGGGATAAATCAATTAATCTACGTGTGTCCACTCAACGGGTCCATACATCATCTCTTAATAGACCATTTATATAATTACTGTTTGCTTGATGACCACACGTAGGTGCGAGTTGGTATTTATAGTCAGAGTGCTGGTGACAGATTTTGAAGGATGATTTCTGATATTTATTACGTAAAATTAAGAAATGAGTGGTAAATTCATGATAAATACAATAAAATGGGGGGTTAGGTCACGGCCGCACTGCAGCATGGTAAGTAGGAAGCTAGGTAAACTACTTACTTACAATATACATATAAATAATGCCGGACAATCCACACAGTTTCATCTAGCCCCAATACACACAATACAATGCTAGAAATATATTTTTAACATAGAAAATAATAAAAATATATGCTGATGGCACAAACATTTGTCCCAAGGCGGGAACCGAACCTGCAACCTTCTGCGTCGCAGGACCTTCGCCCGCCGCGTCACATCGGTCGTCAAAAGCTGGCTGGTTGCTTCGATGGTAGCTAAGCGTGGCTTAGAGTTCAAAATCCAAAAACAAAACGGGCGTCGCCTGACTACATCCAGGCGACTAGCTAAGCTACATATGGGTGTTTTCTATGTATAATAAAAATATCTATCTATTTAGTATATTGTATTAAGTATATCAGTTATTTAGTACCCATAACACAAGCTCTGCTTAGTTTGGGGCTAGATAATGCTGTGTGAATTGTCCAGCATTATTTATTTATTTATTTATTTATTTATTTATTTACATGCTTGCAGTGCGGCACGTTTAAGATTTCAAAGGTTTGTTTTCTGAGATACCTAACAAGCTTCCATTGTGTTGTGCCGCCGTATAGCACCTTCAATAAAAAGACGATGAAATATTGCATTTCATGGTCCTTTGACCGTACTGTATTTGACTTGAAAAATAGATTTGTGAATTCATTTCGAGGGCGGTCCAAGTCGCCGGAAGAACAATAATAAAATTAAATCGATCCGGTAACTGGGACCGCGGTCCCAGCACCTAGTGGTAAGTTGACGGAGGCCTTACTAAAAACTGTAAGAATATCGATGTTTTACAACAGTAAAACAGGATCTACGGTTCACACTTGCCACCAGGCAAGTGTAGACCCTGTTCGTAGCTTACCGAGGCCGTAGAAGGTCTACGACGTAGACCGCGTAGAGGATCTACGATCACAGCCTACCTAAATGCATGCAGTCGTCCGACGAAGACGTTTTGACGCGGCAATCATGCGGGGGCCAAGGTACGGGTCGGGGGGAAGGACACTTAGGCGGTGATTTATGATGTATGCAACTCGGGAGCGTTCCTCCCCCGTCCCGTCCCTTGACCCCCCCACGATTGCTATGTCAAAACCGCGTCAAAATGCCTTCGTCGAACGACTGTATGCATATAGGTAGGCTGTGCTATGACGTAGCTGCTATGAACACATATTATTAGGCGTTATGACGCGTGCGTTTTAAAAACCATCTGGTCCGTTAGATTTGTGCACCCAAACGTTCGCTTCAAGGTTTTCAAACGCGCGTTTGGTTGATAAAAAGAATCAATCAAACCTCGAGGAATTATTTGCACAAGGAGTTTGTATGTCGAGTATTTTTTCCGCAAGGAGGTTGTGTAGCATTTAGGTGGAGGTCGAATATATTGGTGTGGTATGAATTCAAACACCAAAATAGTGTTTAAAAGTGCTTTTTATTCACTGTTTTCACCCAATAAAATAAGATTTTTAGAGGGGAAATATATAAAGAGTATTTTCTCACTGTCACAGATTGTATCCTGCACTATAAACCATGATTTACGCCATGCTGTCCTGAAGATTAGACATATCCATATCATATCACAATGGAAAGCGAATGGAACATACCTACAGGTTTATGTTCACGAAATGGACTTGGCATGAGGCCAATGTGTGATCAAACGCTGGAGAAATATGGCTCTGGTCTTTGATTCGAAATGGTCATAAAAACCCCTAATGGAATGTTCTTGGAAGGCTTATGTAACTTCCCTATTGTGTTTAGTTTTGTTGAAAAGATTTACTGAATGGATTAAAAAAAACATAAATTGACAATTTTAGATAGAAATAGTTACCTACGGCATGCGACCTCCGTGGCGCAGCGGGTGAGAGTCCGCCTGCGACGCAAGAGGTTGCGGGTTCGATTCCCGCCTCGGTACAAATTTGTGTACGATCTGCAGAAATTTGTTCCGTTGGTCTGGGTGTTTTCTATGTATACTAAAAACACTATCTATGTATATCATGTATTAAATATCAGTTATCTAGTACCCATAACACAAGCTTTGAGTAGCTTACTTTGGGGCTAGATGGTGTAAGTAGATTGTCCAGCATTATTTATTTATTAATACGGCGGATTGGTGATCGCATTGGAGGTGGTAAAAATACGAATCGTGTCATAATATTCATGCCGGCTTTTGTAGCAGCTATAATATATTGGGGAACGGATAGCTTTGTTAATATTCCTATCTGTAACGTAAAAAAGGTTATTTTGTTAGTTTGTTGTATCTTATATACCGCGACAGTAGCACCAGTTTACGAAAATGTATCTACTATATACAAATACAAAATACAAAAATATTTATATCTTTAACTTAATGTACTAGTAGTGTAACAGTGTTTAAGATTCCCTTATAATTAAAGAAAATACCTGTGATAGGGAATCTCGCTCTTCCAAAAGAAAACATATTATAATAAGTAGAGTAGATTAAGTTATTTTTAGTAAGTATCTAGTATTAAATAAGAAAGAGTAATTATAATTTATAATTATTTAAATTCTAAATAAACAACTTTGATTGCGCGGGCACGCGCGCGCGTTTGTTTGTGTGTGTGTGTGTGTGTGTTTGAGTTGTGTATGTGTGCTATTGTGTGTGTTTGGGTCTTTTGAGGCACCAGTCTCATAAGAGTCTGGGCAACCTAATCTACTGCAACGGAACAGTAAATAATAAAATGTTTGTAAAAGGCATTTATACGCAAGAAAGCTTCACGGAGTATTAAAATTTAAAGATATTATTTAAGAGTTATGAAATTACTTTTCCACCAAACATCAACCATACAAACACCTACTACGTACCTACATTCCTCCGTGATCCAGATCATTTTCTTTTTACTCTCCATCCACCGCAATGCTGTACCATGATTTTTTCCTTAAGGTGGGTCTACGCTAGACGAACCGAGCACGAGCGGAGCCATTCAGGTTTCGTCGTTCACGGTGTCAAGTGTGGACGTACAACGAACCTACAACGATCACTGTCCTCGAACGCAGTTTTCCGCAGTGTGCTCGCGGCTCATTGTCATTGCACGGAAGCATCTTTGTTCCACGTTTCCATGATGTTCGATTCGAGCGAACGACGTCTGTCACTAAACACGTCCACGAGCGCACTGCGAGCGCGAAGCAAAACCCTTTGTGTTCGTCAAAAAACCGACAACAGGCGGAACGCAGCCGAGCACGAACGAAATGTTCGCAGCGCGCTCGTTCGAGGCTTGTAGGTCGGTCCACACTATACGAATTGTGTTCGGCTCGTGCTCCGCTCGTGCTCGGTTCGTCTAGCGTAGACCCACCTTTAGAATACAATCCGTTTATTTGCCACGTACCACAAAATAATAATGGTGTTTGTTATGGAAATGTGGACGTAACGTGTCATGTCATATCAAATCACATGTGATAACCTCTAATATCCTCTCTCCACTTTGACAGTTATAATTTCTGACATTGACATAATCTATTTGGAACAGCGCATTCTTTTGCACATAATACCAATACACCTATGCATTTTTAATACAATACAATACAAAAATACTTTATTGTACACCAACAAAAACACAATACAAGAGACATTACATAAGGCACAAGTACAATGGGCGGCCTTATCGCTTAGAAGCGATCTCTTCCAGACTAATATTTAGGTTAATATTTTAATGGACATGCAGAGCTTGTCTCGGTTCCTGGTGTCACCAAGACCGGGTCAGACTTAAAACCACTGTTTTGTACCCCGGTTCAAAACAGCATAAAGCTGAGACTGATCCGTTTTGGCTCACCTCAGCAGCACTGGCACACCTAGGTACCACCTACTTGTCACGAGTAGGCTAGGTTTGTGTGCTTAATGTACTTAACTTTTGAAGAATCTAGGCAATTATTTTTTACCTACTCTTATGTTTTAATTTTAAATTTGTTTTTATATACCTACCTACTTGTCTATGTTTGATTGTATTTTGTGCTGTCCATTTGTGAATCAAATAAACCATCTATCTATCTAAAGCGAGAAGCCAATTCCAGTTAAAATTGGTATCTCGACTAGCAAATTTTACCCATTGCATTAAATCGGGAGGCTGCATTTAGAATTACAGCTACAAACGATGTGGGCTTTGCTGAGGCGGAACTGTTTCGGAATTTCGAGTATTGGATAAAAAGGCAGCGCAGACCGCGGACTTTTTGTCCGTCTACAAAAAGTCTTGTCTACAATAAGTCTTCTCGTGTATTTTTAGGCATCTTGTTCACATTAGGTTTTTGCCGTAAAAAGCTGCGGCTTACGGCGCCGCGCTGGCGTACATCAACAAGCTTCCACAGCGATCCATATAACACTGAAGACTGTGCCTACACACGGTCAAATCAACCGTAGTTTTTTACGACCGATTTTTAAAACCGTGTGTCAACAAGAGGCCTTAATCAGTATTTTGTAGGGTGGTGTGTTATGACAAGTCAGTAGAATATGTATGTGTACAGTTTGTAAAACGAACACTTTTTGAAAAATGGTTAAAAGTTGGGATTTGGTTTGATTTTAGGTTATCTCACCGTGGGTTATCAAATAAAAGGTAAAGGTTTGCACGTTTCAAAACCAGTTTTTGAAGTTTCTGTAGAGTAAACACTTTTTGAAATATTTCGAATAAAGTCAATAAATTGACTTAATCTCCAAAGTACCTATGCAGAGCGATCCATCTAAAATGTAGTTTGGTGAGTACGTACCTACTATTTTTAGGTAGGTATTCATCAAATAGTGATGGCTCTAACCGGTACCTTTAGTACATGTATGTATGTATAATCGACAAACGTTCATAACCCTCGGCGCGCGAGTGACACTCGCACTTGACGTTCTTGTTTTACTCCTAGTATGGCTAGTTAGAATTACATTATCTGTGTGTGTCGCTGTAATAACGCGTCTCTTAGGTACTACTATATTGTATGAAAACATTATGTTTCTAACGCGCCACAACATACCACAACACTAGAGTGTGATTCTGGCTTTATGGGATTCAGTTCTAAAGAATGTATTTTGACGGACAAAAAGTCCGCAGACAAAAAGTACCCCGTCTGCGCTTGCTTTAAGGGTGAACGCATACGAGTGTTGCTTCGAACGTGTTAATTAATGTTTCGGATAGCGGACAGTAAGGGTGGACGCACACGGGTGTTGGTTTACATGTGTTAATGAATGTTTGTAGTAGGTAATTATGTTCCCAGCGTTCAACTTTAAAATATGTGATCAATATTCCAAGCTTTATGGAAATTTAGAAATCTAATGAGCTTCAGCAAGTCTATTCTTATTTGACGACCTCAGTGGCGCAGCGGGCGAAGGTCTGCCTGCGACGCAGGAGGTTGCGGGTCCCATTCCCACCTCGGGACAAATATTTGTACGATCTGCAGACATTTGTCCAGGCATGTTTTCTATATATTATAAAAAATATCTATCTACATATGTAGTGTATTGTTTTAAGTATATCAGTTATCTAGTACCCATAACACAAGCTCTGCTAGATAATGCTGTATGAATTGTCCAGCATTATTTATTTATGATTTATTTATTTATTTATTCTCACCTCGCCTCCCTCACCTCAACAGCCTATAATGGTCCACAGTTGGACGCAGGATTCCCACTAATAAGTGCCTTATGGCAACTTATACCTTATGGCCTTTTATCCCATGCGGGGTTATAGTCCCCACGTCCCCATGCGAGTTAGGGATCGCAGTTCAGTGGTAGCATTATTTATTTATTTATTTATTTCGAATGGTCCTGCAGGGGGCGCTGCTGCCCGCACCTGATACATATCCCTTAGCCGCCTCTTACGACACCCGCGGGAAGAGTGGGGGTGGTGTAAATTCTAAGCCGGCACCACACAACAGTCTAGTCCAGTAATATAATAAAATATAATGTAATTTTGACCACATCTATGTAGAATATAATATAATTCATTACCGATGTAAGCGGGTTAAATACGAACCTTATTTCCGTTGGAAGAACACCAACGTTTCATCCCTTAACGAGTTACTTCATCAGGGTGAGTGCGGTTCTAGACGCGCGCGTTCCGCATCTCTCCGAGCACTACGCGCGAGCGCGCGTTGAGCCCGCGACGTGAGCGCAGGGGGTGGGGGTGGTGGCTAGTTCGTAGTTAACCCGCTTACATCCGTAATTAATTCGTCAAACTACGATAGTTTTTATAGTAGAATAGAATATAATTATTTATTCAGGTAAAAGACAACATTTACATTTCGGTTAGAAGTGCCTTAAAGCCTATGTTAGGTTTAACTAGACACAGAGTTCTCACCTAGTTCAAAAAGAGGTATTATTAGGTGGGTATATTAATCGAAATGCTTAGGTTCAATCTCTTAAGCTATTTTTAAAACAATAACAATAATAAACCCCCCCCCCCCCCCGACAGATTTTCATGATACATTGCTAAGAACACTCGGGATAAAACTATCTATGACACAAAAAAAACTAAACGAAAATCGGTTCATCCATTTGGGAGCTACGATACTACAGACAAATACACAGATACACAGACAGACATGTTAAACTCATAACACCCCTTTTTGCGTTGGGGATAAATACTAAGACAATCCGATGAATATCGTGTCCCTGTTGGTTGAGGATCATAACTTTTGACAAAGCATATCTCATGAGCCAACAATGTATAAGTTTACTTATATAGTCCAGTCTAGATTCTAGATCTAAAAGACGACCTCCGTGGCGCAGCGGGCGAAGGTCCACCTGTGACGCAGGAGGTTGCGGGTTCAATCCCCGCTTCGGAACAAATTTGTGTACGATCTGCAGAAATTTGTTCCGTTGGTCTGGGTGTTTTCTATGTATAATAAAAATATCTATCTATGTAATGTATTGTATTAAGTATATCAGTTATCTAGTACCCATAACACAAGCTCTGCTTAGCTTGGGGCTAGATAATGCTGTGTGAATTGTCCAGCATTATTTATTTATTTATTAATTTCTATTTGAATATTCAGTAAATTGCAACATGAAATACGGTCTCTAATGAACGGGAGATTTTGACAATCTCGGGCGAAGTGTGGTTGAATTATGCTGAGATCATCGTAGAAGGGACACAATGTTGCGAGTTTGACAGTCACACTAATATAATAAATGCGATAGTTTGGATGATTGTAATGTATGGATGGATGTTTGTTACCTCTTCACGCCAAAACTACTGAACGAATCGTGCTGAAATTTTGCATACAGGTAATTCTAATCCTAGAATTAAATATAGGCTACTTTGTATCCCATGAATCAGTTCCCATGGGATAGAAAGCGTTTCCATATTAACAACGTGTGCAAAGCCGCGGGCAGAAACTAGTGATCAATATAATGGCATGCCTGCAGCACTGTTTTCTTCGAAAACTGTCAAAAATCTGCATAACATCGTTTTCAAAGAAGCATAAATAAGCTAGTATGGTATTAGGTTCCATGTATAATAATAATAAACATGAACAAAATTAAAAAAGTCCACGACAGATTTTCATAAAACATGGCTAAGAACACTCGGGATAAAATTATCTATGACACAAAAAAAAACTAAACGAAAATCGGTTCAACCGTTTGGGAGCTACGATACCACAGACAGACACACAGATACACAGACAGACACGTTAAACCTATAACACCCCTCTCATTTTGCGTCGGGGGATAAAAATAATCATAATCAATAAATAAATAAGAAAGGAAATGACAGTCATATTCTTTTTATATTCCGGAAAAATGTGTGCAAAGCCGCAGATAAAAGCTGATAATTTTAACATACGGTGTCCTAACAACTTGAAACTTCCTCTGTGGTATTATAAAAACCACATGTGACCCTTAATGACTCCAGCCCTCACCTCCAAAGCAGACCGCCATTAGGTTAACCCTGTAGCAATTTATTACTTTAAATCAACGCCGTACGGGAGCGATTTGATTTTGAAATATTGACGGTTTCGAAGCAATTTATGTGAATCGTTTGCGGAGACATGCGAAAGGTGACCTTATTTGGTGGTGGCATGGTTTACATTAGACCAGTGTGGAGGCAAGTAGCAAAGAAGTACAAGGACAGTCGACAGCTGAAATACCTACACACATGGAAATAATTTTATATCGTTGGGATCATTTCTGATAAATTACCAAGCCTGAAAAGTATAAGCCACGCATAATGGCAGACTGGAGCCGGATTACTAATTCATCATTATTATACTTAATAATTATTTTATCGGGTATTTATCGCGTACCTTTTGTTTTTATTTCCCCTAAGTTTCTATCGCGAAAACCGCCTAAACCAACCCCGAGTACATCTAGTCGCCCCGTGACCACGGTCGCTGTAAGGCGGGAGAAACGTAGGGAAAATAATAACAAAAGATACGCGATATATTTATCTCGTTTCAAATTCGCGAAAGTTAAAAAAAGTTCTATAATTATACTGACAGTTAATTAATTTTTATTGATCTTAAAGTTAACTACTAATATTGGCACGTCAACTTACTTTTTTTTTACTGATATTAAAATCAATTAAGTCTTTATCTATTACTAGCTGCTGCTCACTGCTTTGCACGCTCTTTTCAAGTAGCCTATGTCAATCCCCGCGATACCATTTACTTTCCTGGCAAGTTTCATGAAGATCCGTTCAGCCGTTTAGGCTTGAAAAAGTAATAGACAGACAGACCGAGTTACTTTCGGATTTATAATATTTGTATAGATTTGATAATAATTTATTGATTAAAAATTTACTAAGATTTTATATTATTCCGCCTCGGGACAACTGTTTGTACGATCTGCAGATATTTGTTCAGGATATTCTGGATTTTTACTATGTATACTAAAAATCATAACCTGTATGTAGTGTATTATATTATATATATATATCAGTTATCTCTAGTACCCATAACACAAGCTCTGCTTAGCTTGGGACTAGATGATGTTGTGTGAATTGTCCAGCATTATTTATTAATTTATTTATATTGAAAGCCTAAAGAAATCCAAGTTTTTGTTTTCTGATTTCCGAAGACAGGGCGCTATGGCCCTCCACTAGACTACGAGTCCAGTGGACTAGCATGAGCTGATGATGATGATGACTTGACCGTGTAAACCAGCCGAAGCCGGGCTCATACTAAGTAAATGTATTAATTCTACAACAGGCCCTGAGGGCTCGTACGAAGTTACAAGCGTACTTAGCGTTATTTTTAAGATTGTGACCCTTTTAGTTTTATGAGGAGACAAACGATAGGTCGGAGCAAAGTTGACTCTAGGCACAAATTTAAAAAGAAATGGCTCAATTTGTCATTGAAAATAATTTTTACAGGATTTTATTTAACTTGCGATGGTATGTAACCATGTTTGTACGGGTGGAATCTTGCAACTTAATTTTAAAGCAGAAATCTTCAACCGATTGAACTGAAATTTTGTATACACGTTTAGTTTGGTTGACAATGCATTTAAAGCTTGTTTTTAAAAAAGGTTTTTTAAATATTAAAACTTATTACCATCTCTCGTTATGTCGCAGTTTGTTCACGGATTTTGTTAGGATTTATTTTTATGCCGATTACCTAAGTTACATTTGACCATAGATCTATGTAAAATCTTTAGATAAATGGTTATATCTCCCAGCGCTTACTACCTCATCTTCCTATTTTACTTACATATATCGATGCCTAAGTTAGACCATAATTTTATTCCAATCAAATCTAAAACTCTTTATTTCCATAAATACAATAAATGTACACTTAGAAAAGGTCAAATTATAAAACTATTCACTGACACAGAAACAAATTGATATTTTTGTCACTTCGGTATGTAGACTAAAGTAAAGAAGCGACGAAGAAACCTTTAGCCTGTTAGTTGTTATTTTTCGAGCCGGAGCAAAACTCGTCCCAAGCTTTTTTATCCTCTAGATAATTTGATATTTTGTAGTAAGCCTTTTTACAAAGGATATGTTTGACAATTTGTTTGAATTTATTCATTGATAATTTTTGCAACTCCTTCGGAGTTTTGTTGTAAAAATATATATATGTATATTTTATTGTAGAATATTATATCCAAGACTTGTTAGGTGGTCTAAAAATGAGAAACTACCTATCGCTGAAACAGGTAGGACAGTTACTGGTACCCAGTTTATATCTACTAGCAAAACGTAGATACCAAGTACCTATTTATTCGCATATTATCTAGAACATGTTTATAACTCATTCCAGAAACACCGATAAGGTATTTATTTTTACGATCAGATCTACGTTGTATCTGTATTTCGATGGCATCCCAATATACGAATGAGCTTTGATACGATTCCATTCCATGAAAAGGTTAAATTGGAGACAATTTCAAATTGGAGAAGGTATCTATCGACCTATTTTCTTACGTTTAACAACGATAAAGGTAGATATGAAATAAATAGACTCTTGGGTGGATGGAAATGTATAAAAATTGTACTAGATTCTTAATATCGTAATGGAATGTAGTAAGGAACGTACCAGTAAAATAATAATTGTTGTAGGTATTATTTTATTGCAAAGTTTTATTAGAAATTTGTTATTTTTATTGATTAATTGAATTCAGATTGTATTGCTACTTTTTATATGAAAATTGCATTGTTATTGTACTATTCAATTTAATTAATTAGTATAAGTGGTTTTAAATGACAGTTCTAATTAATTAAATAAATTGAATTGAATTGAATTCGATACATAATAATTAAGTGTCTATTTTACAATCGCTGTATGGTGCCGGCTTAGAATTTACACCACCCCAATTCTTCCCGCGGGTGTCGTAAGAGGCGGATAAGGGTTATCAACCGGGAGCGGGCAGCAGCGCCCCCTGTAGATCAATTCTACCACTGAACTGCGATCCGCAACCCGCATGTCCAGCGTGGGGATTATGGGCACTACCCCCCTGAGAAAAATGCCATCAAAGCGCTTATCAGTGGGAGGTCTGCGTCCAGCAGTTGAGCAATATAAGCTGTCGAGGTAGAGGTCAACGTCATAACAACTGCCACAGAATAACTATTAGGTATAATAGGTACCTACTCAGGGACATGAGAAGTATGTAAGCTACGGGTGGTGGCGTACTTAGAAGTTCTTTGACATTGCCTCCCTCACAGATATTATAATACAAAGATCCTATGACTACGTTACAATATCTTTGTTATAATACTATACCCTACCTACTACCTATTTAGGCCTATTTACCTACATAAATTAATATAACAAATAATATAAGTATCACTATGGCCATAGATTCTTAAGGATCTTTAAGCATCTCGGTCTTTTTCCTTATTTTCGTAATAACTTTTTGCTCTGTACTATAGTGAAAATAAAACAATATTCAATGTCAAGTTATCTGTCATAAATAATGTCGGAAGTACACACTCGTCGCGACAGGCCGAACATAAGTGTGTACTTGGTGCTGCGCTTGTCTTACCTCGGTCGTAGGCATTCGTTCATGTCTCGCCCGGTAAACGAGAGCGACCATTTAGTGGCCAGTGTTGCCAGATCGACCTACGAATTTAACAGTAAATCTACTAGATTTTTGAACCATTTAAGATGTTTGGATGTTTGTTACTTCTTCACGCCAAAACTACTGAACGGATCAGGCTGAAATTTTGCTTAGAGGGAGTTCTAGGCCTGGATTTAGTTAAACTTAAGTAACTTTTTGTCCATGGGATTTCAATAACACTTAACGTTTCTTTATAATCTCTGCATAGTATAAAACAAAGTCGCTTCCCGCTGTCTGTCTGTCTCTATGTATGCTTAGATCTTTAAAACTGCGCAACGGATTTTGATGCGGTTTTTAACAGATAGAGTTATTCAAAAGGAACGTTTAAAAATATGTAAAATACATGCATAATATAGTAGAGAAACACTGATAATTTCAAAGGTGAAAAAAAATGTGATGTCGCAAATAAACACATTTTTTTGCATAGATATAAATCGTTAGATAGGCCCTTACCGCAGTGAGACCGCGCCGTGTTGTTCCACAGTCGAAGTGAGTGAGGCTCACTAACCTGGAGTTAGTGCACATCCTAACACAGTGTGAGCCGGACGTGTTGTAAAGGACGTTTGCGAACTTTGCGAGCAGTTTACTGTCACAAAATGCCATCGTGTGCCTTTCTAAAGTGCAACAACAATTCTAGAAACACAAATAAAGCCAGTGGTGTAACATTTCACTCGTAAGTATTGCGATTTCATTGAAAAACTTTTATTTTTCTTCCGCACTGTCCGAAAATAACAAATTTAAATGGCGAGTGCACGAAAGAGAAAGTCGTGTTGGCAACTAATCTGGGAGAAAAAGAGATGACACTATTTTCTCGGTACCTACGCTTCAGCGTAGACTGCACCGTTTTACAAATTGCACAGGTTTGTTTAGATAGTCACATTTTCAATTTCAGGGCTTATTAGGCCGTTTTTTTTCATAGAAGTATGTGCAATACGATTGCACACGAATTAATAATAATAATGATTAGGTTTATTGGCAAAAACACTATTTCTAACTATTATTTGTTCTACACAAATTGCACAGGTTTTTGACACTGTTGACGCACACATTCAAACATTTTCGATTTCAGGGCATCTAAGGGTATACTTTTTTCAGGAAAGTGTGTGCAATACGATTGCACACGAAATGGTAATAACAACAGATAATTACAATGGCAGAAACACGATTTTTTAACTACTTTTTTGAATGTGTGCGTTAACCGTTAGTGTGCGTGCGTCGGCATTTTGTTAACCCACACATTCAAAAACAATGCCACAGTTTTTGGTGTCGGGGCATATCTAACGATATATATCTATGTTTTTTTGTGCCTACATTGCAAATGCTGGCTAAACCCTACGAGATATATCAAAATAATGTATAGTATTAATTACCTTAAAAAGTTTATTTATGAATCTAATTTACGAAGCGAATTTAAGCAATACAGCATTAATCCTTATCCAATTAAGTACCTTAAATACGGTGTGCATTTAATATATCAATAAGGTCCTTTACAGCATGTAATTTAAATGAATATTTTCGAAGACATTACAGATTTAAAATGAAATGAATGAATAATATTTTTTAAGACAAAACGTGCAATTCAGCGTGACAATTTTTAAAAACAAATAGCGTGAACTTAGTATATAAAGACATTCTATAGTATATTTAGTGTCAGCATTGCACCCGTGCGAAGCCGGGGTGGGTCGCTAGTAAAATATATTTCTTAGGTACCTACCTCTTCACGCCAAACTTACTGAACGGATCAAGCTGATTTTTTTCGGCTACGAGCCATCAGAGAAAGCAGGATGAGTTCCAGAATTTAATAAAACAGTAGATGATTCAAAAATCAGTAACATCTCCAGATAAATCAGTAGATTTGGCAACACTGCGTTGAGCGAACGAGCGCAGCGCCCAAGACGAGACGTCTCAACGAGTGTGTAATTCCGGCATTAGATACATGACTTTTTCATAACAACAGGGCTTAAATAATATTTCTCATCGTTTTTTCTATAACCATGAGTTTGAATGAGAAACTCATCACAGAGAGGGAATTGCTAAATGCTATAAAAGATATTCTAAAAAAGAATGGTTACCTGAATAGGGTAACTACCGAGGTTTGTTACTTTTATTATAAAGCATTTCATGATTTAACGAATTGAGTTGTAAAAGTCATAGGTACCTATGTACCTACCTCCTCAACCTCAACAGCCTGTATTGGTCCACTACTGGACGCAGGCCTCCCCCTGATAAGCGCCTTATTGACTTTAATCACATGGGGGTAATGCCCATAATCCCCACGGTGGGCATGCGGTTTGGGGATCGCAGTTTGGTGGTAGAATTGTTCCGCAGGGGGCGCTGCTGCCCGCCTCCCGGTGGATATCCCTAAGTCGCCTCTTACAATACCCGCAGACATAGTACGTACGTACATACCTAATCAACAAATATTATACGAATATCAACAGCATGGTAGGTAAACTTCAAAAGATATTTTGTGATTATAATACATAGGCACTCTTTATTTTAGACCAGATAATTTTTACATAATAAACATGGAGTGAACTACGAAATCTCAACGCACGTCATCTCGATGCACGGAATCTCGACAAATTGAATCTCTATTTCCCTTGGTCACGGCATCACACGTGACCGGCTGGACCAATTTCGCTAGTTCTTTTTTTGTTGTGTTTGTTACTGTCAGAAGAGGGTTTTTAAGAAAGTTGAAAACATAAATTTCCACGCAAGCGAAGCCGCGGGCCGCTTAGTCTTAAATAAAATAAAAAAATTCTAATGCTGGAGATTTACAAGGGAATTATTATTATTAAACACTGTCACTGCTCAACCTCTGCGAGGCGTCACGGCTCTAACTGCTTGAATATTCGTTATGATGCGCGTCATGGGCAATAAAAGAGTTATATATTATGTCTTCCAAGGTCTGTTCCGTCCAATGTGTGTATTAAAAGTTACTTCTTACTGTAACTATTCACGGGTATTTATCGCGTTACCTATTTCATCCCGTGACCACGACAGAGTGTAAACCTGTCGAAACGTCGGGAAAAATAGGTAAATAAACGCGATAAATACCCATGAATAATTACGACAGAGTGTAAACCTGTTGAGACGTCGGGAAAAATAGGTAAATAAACGCGATAAATACCCATGAATAAGTATAATAATGTGTTCTGATCGCGTATGTAAGTTTAAAAAACTTTAAAAGTTACTTATATTTATAGATGCGCGCGCAAATAACGGAAATCCTCCGCGCCCGTCAATCGTCGTCGTCCGACTCCGAAGGGAAGGTATCCGAGCCACCGGAACCCACGCCTGAAGTGCTGCTGGTCAATGAACTGGTACATTTGATATGTCATCGAAATAGTTTCAATAATTGCGACGCAGGAGGTTGCGGGTTCGATTCCCGCCTCGGAACAAATTTGTGTACGATCTGCAGAAATTCGTTCCGCTGGTCTGGGTTTTTTCTATGTATAATAAAAAATATCTATCAATGTAGTGTATTGTATTAAGTATTCAAGCTCTGCTTAGCTTGGGGCTAGATAACGCTGTGTAAATTGTCCAGCATTATTTATTATTATTTATTTATTTATTTATTTATACACAAACAATATTGTGGTGGGTACAGGTTAGCGTGTATCTTTCATAATTTTTTGTATTTTTTTGTATTCAACTTTAAAGTACATTACGTTTTATATTTCTGCCAAACTGTACAACAGTTTGTCGGCAGTACAACAGTTTGTCGGCAGTACAACAGTTTGTCGGCAGTACAACAGTTTGTCGGCAGTACAGTCATAGCAGACCAACAACCACTATGACCAACGTCCACTAATGAATATGGGCCTCCCAAATGATGCCACAAATAGCGATCCTGAGTTACTTCCAGCCATCGACTCCTGGAAGACTCCCCGCAACCATTGCAATGTCGAAATGTATTTTTTTGTTTAGGACTTTAATATTCGTGATATAAGCGACAAATCCGACAAGTCACTTTAAATGCCTATTTAAATTGACTTGTCGGATATAATTAGGCCACCAAGTAAGTCCCATAAGTTGTATAAAGGTAGCAAGGCGGTTAGATTTTATAATGCAGTGCATATGGCTGGCCGTATCAGACGATCATTGCTCAGATTGGCCGCGGCGGCAGCAGTATAGGCTAGGCATGTGCTTTTAAACTCTTTAACTGATTTAATTTAATTTAATTTAATTTTATATAAGTTGTTTTTAACAAAATAGCTTTGACAAGGGCAAGGGTAGTTTTGGCCGAAATATGTATAATGCATAATACTATTTAAGAGCCCTGTCACATATCGGAGAAATGCAAGTTTAGGTATTTTACGCACCGAGTGGGCGGCGACCTGCACAAGCGTGCTTTCTTTTGCGACTAAATGATCTTGATCCACCGTAATACAAGTTTTCTTAGGATGGAGTTCGATGGATTGTTTTTTTATGTGAAGTATTAATTTTGTTCATAATAGAGGTACCTAATTTGTTTTGATATATTTTTCATTATTTTACGCAGTAATCAATTGCTTACCGACATCCGCAGCATATATAAACAGGGTGGAATTTTGAGACGGTTCAGTAAGGGCAGGTACCTTAACCGTTGAAGCTACATGAAAATGGTCTGAGGAAACTAAACATCCTTTTTAGAAAAAAATATCTTCCCCTTTCATAGATTTTCAAAAAAGTTACTTTGAGATTTTTTGAACTTTTTTGATGCCAATCAATCCAATTATCATACTTAACATAATTGTTTTTTAACTTGAATAAATAGGACTCAGCTTATTCCCCCGCCCAATAAACATAATAATACATAAAATGGTACATATTAGTCTCTCACCATGTCCATTGTTTCGACGAGGTTGCTGTTGTAACAACAATATTCTCCGAATTATCTTGTTTTTTCATTCTAAAATAACAACAAATCACGAATATCTATTTAAATACTAGTTTTTTATACGTCACACAGCAAGGCTCGCTTCACTCACCGCAACCCGATACACACCCGCCGTCATAAAATTCGTAATCCTCACCCCCATATTAGTCAAAAACGATACCCATGTCAGATTTTTGATGGGTGAGGGGGTTCAGGGGGCCTGGGGCGTGAGGGAATTTTTTTTTCTTCTAGATTCGTTCGTTTGGGAGATCTCAAAAGCGGGGGGGCTGAAAAGGGGGCGAGAGGAGGGGTGAATTTATTTGTTTTCAATTACAAAAGTACCTTCTATACGATTCCGCAATTAGAACCCCTCTTTCACGACGACATCTTATAGCAATCTCAAAAGGTCCTGGGGGCAAAGGGGGATGAATTTAAATTTTGACAGCTGTCATCAAAAAAGTAGATCTCGACGAGTACTACAATTTCACTTTAGAAACTGGTGCTCTGGGATGGTCAGTTCCCGAGACATAGTGATTTGAAGTTTGACAGCTATCATCAAAAATGTAGATCTCGACGAGTACTACAATTTCACTTTAGAAACTGGTGCTCTGGGATGGTCAGTTCCCGAGACATAGTGATTTGAAGTTTGACAGCTGTCATCAAAAATGTAGATCTCGACGAGTACTACAATTTCACTTTGGAAAGTGGTGCTCTGCGATGGTCAGTTCCCGAGATATAGTGATTTGAAGTTTGACAGCTGTCATCAAAAATGTAGATCTCGACGAGTACTACAATTTCACTTTAGAAACTGGTGCTCTGGGATGGTCAGTTCCTGAGATATCGTGATTTGAGGATAGCTGTCATCCTAAATGTAGATCTTGACAAGTACTATAATTTACCATTAGAAATCTGGCAGCATTTGTGCTGGATGTATTTCGATTCAGAAACCTTGAAAAGTAACGAAGAGATTCGGACGAGATGTCCCTTTCACTTTTGATTGAGGGTACAACTGATCCGAATCTAAAATCAAGAGAATTTAGATTCGGACCAGATGTACCCCAACACAAAATTGAAGTGGACATCTCGTCCGCGGATCAGTTTGAGATTCGGACCAGATGTACTCTAACCCCTTACTGTGTTGGGATAACTATAATGAGTTATCTATCACGACTATATATATAATACTGTACGAATGTAAATACTTACAACGATCAAAAACTTTGGTCGTGGTTTACGATGTTCTAGCACGCACACTCTGACGCAGTGCGTGAAAAAAACTGACATAGGTCCGACCTCGACAAGCGCTCGCGCGGTACTGAGGGCAGATCGCCGGCGCAATGAAATATATAGCACTTTTAATAAATTCATAAAAAAATAATGGTAGTGATTTAATAAATAAAATTAATATTGTAGTTTAAGCAAATGTTGAGGATTATTTAGGTATAAAAATTATGTCAAAATGACGTAGAACTTCGGAGATATTGGGGTTTGTTTTGAAGCCTTTTCGGTCGATAATTGAATTCGGTTCAGGTTTTTTTTTGTTTACATAGAGGCCTATAACAAAAATGTATTCTATTATTATTGAAGAATAGGATATTTGCAATCTAAAAAAATATATTTTATTTATCTATATTCAATAGAATCTACAAATTAGATCAAATTAGATAGGTCTCGCGAGAGTTTTTGCGTAAACATGCACCGGTAGAATGATTATTATAAAATAAATAAATAAGTTTTCTAAAATTTGTTCTATTATTATTGAAGAAGAGAAAACGAACTATTATTAACAAGTAATTGTTATTTCAATCAACGAACGAAAACCATAGAATTTGGACGAAATAAGCGTGGAATTTCTGGTTTATTTGTGAATTCCCTCTTAATTGTAGTCCTGTCATTCTTGAATAATTTACGCAACGTATGAAAAGTTTATTCTAGCCAAAACAAGACGAACCTTAATTAGACTGTCCATGCTAGTGACTGAAAGAGAGAACGGAGAGAGACAGAGCTCTCTTTTTTTGACGACCTCTGTGGCGCAGCGGGCAAAGGTCTGCCTGCGACGCAGTAGGTTGCGGGTTAGATTCCCGCCTCGCTCGGGACAAATCTTTGTACGATCTGCAGACATTTTTCCATGGCGTTCTGGATGTTTTCTATGTATAAAAATATCTATCTACACTTGCGAGCTTTAAAATGGAATCGCTTTCATCGCGAGTTGATCAAACAATTTTTTTACAATTTATGTACAATGAACTATAGATTGTGGTATATAATTTGAAAGGTAATTTTGTTAACTTTTAAGTGATATCAAGAAGATTTAAAATTAATTAAATTGGCTACATAAATTTTGGGAATTATTGCAATAGGTCGAAGTTGCATCTATCGGCTTCTATCGGCGCCGGAGCTGGATTAGCTGGATTTCTCCCTCGTATCTGCTGTTTTAGCTCGTCCCATATGCCAGATTGGGTTCAAGTCAGGAATAAGGGCTGGCCAGTCTAGTGTGGGAATGCCGACATGGACGACGTCTGTCGGTACTGTCTAGTCACTGCTGCGGTGTGGCAGCGGACATTATCGTCCATTAAATCAAAATTTATCGTCGCCAATAAATCCTGCGTCAGGGAAAACATAACTTAACTCATAGTTCACTGCAAAGAAATTGTAAAAATTAGTCTTGAACAACCCTTAAAGCGAGTCCAGTTTAAAGCTCGCAAGTGTATATAGTGTATTGTATTAAGTATATCAGTTATCTGGTACCTACCCATAGCAAAAGCTCTGCTTAGCTTGGGGCTAGATAATGCTGTGTGAATTGTCCAGCATAATTTATTTATATTATTATTTATTTATTTAATTGACTCGTCCTAAATAAATCGAATTATCGTCTTGCAGATAAGAGAATACCTAGAGTGGAACGGTTACCTCTACACAGCCTCCGTGATGAATTCAGAGGCAGCTCTGCCCAGAGACAAGAAGAAGCGAGCTGACCTATGCATTGACGTCGGGGTGAAGGACGATGCTAAGTCATCCGCTCTACCTCTCTTGTCGAACATCGTCGCGGCATACACCGACAGGATCCGGCGTAAGATCAACAAGAGTAAGAGGGAGGGGTATCTGCCAGTGTCGTAGTTGTTGGGTCTTTACTTTGAGAAGGGTAGTGTAGTTAATGTTTCTATACTCTGCTTTAGCGTCCTTTGACTGATGATAATAAAATAGATATTATTATTTTCTGACTCTTAGTCGAACAAATGCCAATAAAAACTGATCCTCTATAGATTTTATGATTTGGTTGTTTTGAAAAAAACTTAAAACAGACATTAAATTCCTTAAAATTTACTATGTTTTTTTAAAGTTCTGTGGGCATATACTAATTCTTCGGAAAACAAATTTCAATAAAAAATTCTGGACAATTCACAAAGCGTCATCTAGCTCCAAGCTAAGCAGAGCTTGTGTTATGGGTACTAGTTAACTGTTAAACATAATACAATACACTACATAGATACCTAAATATTTTTTTATTATACATAGAAAAACATCCAGACACCCTGAACAAATGTTTGCAGATCGTACAAACATTTGTCCCGAGGTGGGAATCGAACCCGCAACCTCCTGCGTCGCAGGTGAACCTTCACCCGCTGCGCCACTGAGGTCGTCAAATTTTATGGAACTATCTTGGTTATTCTCCTTGCAATTTAGAAAGAAAGAAATTATTTATTAAACACTACTAATAAAATAAAATAAAGACTACTAACTTGCTTTAATATGCTTTTTTAAGTTTTGCGGGACTAATACTAATCCCTCAAAAACATACTTTTCACCACTCTCGCTCGAAAACGGTGTCTTTGCTGCTCAAAAACAGAGAGCAAAATTGGGTTTTGCTCACACGTGGAATAAAGGATATTATTGAACTTGTTTGCAACAGTCTGCAGTTAGCTCAATTGTTTCAATTGTAAATACTAATTATACTATAATTTTCTTTGTGAATAAAGGCTTCTGCCCTATTTACAAGTTAATTCAACTTGTCGAAAAAAGTAATTTGAATTTAGAACAATGCAACCTTAACCTAAAACAAAATTTCGGTCGTTCATAGTTGAAAGAGGTTTGTAGCATTTTACCTCCAATGTTGTTGACCAAAATGAGTTTCTGACATTCGACCTCTTTTATAAATTACAAAATATTTTCTCTATTATTAATTCGAGGGCAAATATTTTTCTTTTCATGATAAAGTTCAAGGAGGTTGAGTTTGTACAAAATAAAAATAGGATAATTCAATCTCAATCAAGTTATATAAGTTTACAAGTATAGAATATAAAGCTATTCAAAAATTACGGTTTGCGTAATTTAAAACTACAAAGTAATACGTAGACTCCCTTCTTGAATAGGCTCTATTAATTCTTGGCGTCTAAAGAAAGTGGGCCTTCAATCCTCAAAAGGGACAATATGACCTGTTTCACAGGTCGTTTGGCTAGAACACTGTAAACAACAAACAGTAACTCAACTATGACCATGCGAGTGCCCTAACACTTTACTCCATGACACATACCAGGTGGGCGATTACGGTGTAGTAAGGCACGGCATTACAGCTCAAACGTTAGAAGTTGAAACGTTAGGGTGCGCGTTCACAGGCCGGCATCGGACAATCCGCACTAGCCCCAGCAATGGATTGACGTAAAAAATCCGTACCGCACGGAGCGGACTGTTGGCAATGCCAGCGAGTATTCTTGAAGACAACTTTTCCGTTTAATGCGAATGACGTCATTCAGATTGCCGATCAGTGGACGGACTTGTCAGCGGATTATCCGATACCGGCCTGTGAACGCGCAACCTAACGTTTCGACTGCCAACGTTTGAGCCGTAATGCCGTGCCCTACCACACCGTGATCGCGGCCCAGCAGCACTGCCGTAGCTCTACTACTGGGACATGGCATGATAATATAAATAATAAATAATAATAAATAAATAATTCTGGACAATTCACACAGCATTATCTAGCCCCAAGCTAAGCAGAGCTTGTGTTATGGGTACTAGATAACTGATAATACATAATACAATACACTACATAGATAGATATTTTTTTATTATACATAGAAAACACCCAGACCAACGGAACAAATTTCTGCAGATCGTACACAAATTTGTTCCGAGGCGGGATTCGAACCCGCAACCTCCTGCGTCGCAGGCGGACCTTCGCCCGCTGCGCCACGGAGGTCGTCAATATAAGCATAAAGAGCTAAGGCGATGGCGCTTCGGGTCGCAACGCAGAGGCTGGGCAGTGAATATGTCATTTAACGTATGTTTTCTCAATACTCTGGCCATTAAGTTACCCAATCGTTTTATTATTATTAGCCCTGGTCATTCGACTGCTTATATTTACAACATTATATATAACATATTTATTTGCTTACATTATATTCGACTGCTAAGGCAAAAGCCCCAATTTCCATAGACGGATCAGGGTCGTAATGATCCTGAGTCACTTTTACTTGCCTCTAGGTGTAAACTCGCACAAAATATCATTTTTACACATGACTTAACATTACGTCAAAACCCCAACTAATGTTGCTTCTAGCAGACTACTAGTGCTTGCATGACGAATCAAACCGTGGACGGAAGAAAACGCCAATAAACCAATCACGTCAATAAGGATACATTTTGTTATAAATTGTATAAATTGTCACAAATTTTATACGCGTAGTCTGTCAAACATGGCTTCGAACGTTTATACACCAAATAAAATGAAATATTTCATCTCTATACAACTTAATAAAAAAAAGCTAAATGCTAAAGTTGTGAATGAGTCTTCCAAATGCATTCCATTGACGCAAAATAGGTACTAACTCCTGTGGCCAATCGAGGTGAACAAGATTCCAGAATCATTTACGGCAGAGTCCACAATCAGTACCTAGGTATTTAATTTTAATTATTGCGATTGTTTGATTGCACGTGATCGCTCTTGATTTGTCACATCACTATTTATTTTTACCAAAAAGTGGTAACGAAGTGTTAAAGATAGAATCGAATTAATTGTTTGGTATAGTTTCCGCGTCGCCTTCTCGCCGTCGTGTTGCTTGACTGGTTTATAATTTACACTGTTTAAATGTGGGTTAACGTAGGCTATATCGGCACATCCAGTATCTCAGAGGAAAATTGAATCGGCTCTATCTGAACCACGCTATTTGGGACAACTACACCAAAGGGTGAAAGCTACATACGGCAGAGTTGTTCACATGACTTTCATGCGTAAGAAATTCCTTTTATGATCTTATCAAATAAATATTAATAAATTATTATTTAGAATGTGATCTAACCTATATAATATAGTAGTATATTTATTTTATTCCTGGATTGGTAGGAGGTAAAGATGCGCGAATGCGAATGATCTGGCTAGTCAAATGATCTACAACTGCTAATTTACTCATTCGACTTGAATATCTATATATATAAAAGAAAGTTGTGTTAGTTACACTATTTATAACTCAAGAACGGCTGAACCGATTTGGCTGAAAATTGGTGAGGAGGCACCTTAGAACCAGGAGACGGACATAGGCTATGTTTTATCCCGGAATTACCACGGGAACGGGAACTACGCAAGCGAAGCCGCGGGCAGCAGCTAGTTAGTAATATAATAATCTTCAAAGTGGAATGACAACTACTAATTAGTAATTACTAATGATCGAATCTCTACGAATTGATAGAGGCGCCGAATAACGAATTGTGTTTGACTGCCCGACTCGAGCAGCTGCCATTACTAAGCAACCATATTAGTTACTAATTTGGTTAGTAATGGCGAATCGGCAGTCGACGCGAAATCAATTCTTTATTTGACGCCACTCACCATTACTAACCAAATTAGTTACTAATTTGCCCTAGTCATTCGAATGATTTGTGAGGTCGAATAATTCGAATGAAATCATTCATAGTTAAAAAAAAATGGTCGCGGATCTTTAGTAAGAGGCTAAAAAGACCACAACTATTGTTTTGGGGAAGCTTTTGCCCAGGACGAGCAAGAATATCATTAAAATCGGATTCCCTTAATGAAACAGTTACGATCAAAGAAAAACAACCTTAAACATTTGTTTTCATTTATTTCATACTAGCTTCAGCTCGCAGCCTTGGACGCGTTTTTTCAGCATAATATGTAAAAGAAGCCCATGTCTTTCTTCAGCGTACCATCTCCTCGCCAAATTTTATTTTAATCTGTTCAGCCATTTAGGCGTAAAACCGTAACAGACAGGCTGCTTGACAAAGAGACAGATAGACCACCCATTATAGTTGTGGCTAGTAGATGATGCTGTGAGAATTGTACAGCATGAATACATTTGCTTGTAAATATTAGTAGGGTTCAAATTATTTTTCGTAATATTTCACACACATTCGATCCGTATACTCACGCTCAACCGATCACAATGAACACACCGATCTCCCATCTATTACCTGCAGTAATCAGTTACACAATGGCCCTTTGACGTTGAATGGGGAACAGATTCACAAGATAAATTCAACCCGTAAAGTCTACGGACAATGATCTGGATCGGCCCATTTCAAAAATGGCTACTGCTATGAGATTTGCGAGGAATGGTGAAGGTAGAACGGTTTAAATAAAATAAATAACGCTGGACAATTCACACGGCATTATCTAGCCCCAAGCTAAGCAGAGCTTGTGTTATGGGTACTAGATAACTGATATACTTAATACAATACACTAGGTACATAGATAGATATATTTTGACACCCAGACCAACGGAAAAAAATTCTGTAGATCGTACACAAATTTGTTCCGAGGCGGGAATCGAACCCGCAACCTCCTGCATCGCAGGCGGACCTCCGCCCGCTGCGCCACGCAGGTCTTCGGTTTATTGGTTCCTGGAGGTAACTAAGTTAGTAAGGATGGGCTGAGTTGTGTCTAGATCTTTACCATGTCCTGTTATACATTACTTGTTGTTTTATTCTTAAAATCAGAGTTTATCCATTAAGTGGATTAAAGATTCTAATTATTGTTTGGTTTTTGACGGGGAAATTAATACTTAGTACTTGGTACCATCATACTTGGGTCTATAGATTACTTGCAGTAATCGGTTAGACAAGTGGCCCTTTTGACGTTGAATGGGGAACAGATTCACAAGATAAACTCAACCCGTAAAGTCTACGGACAATGATCTGGATTGGCTGATATAAAAAATTGCTACTGGTATGAAATTTGTGAGGTATGCGGGTCTAAGAACTGTGTTTGAGTTCCTGGATAGGGTTAAGTTAGTAATAATTCCAATTTTTAGCAAATTATTACCAGTGTCTACATTGATAAATAAAGGATATGCCCTCCGCTCACTGGATATCGACAAATTCCATGCCAATTCGTTCAATAGTTTTGACTTTTTCACGTACAAATATAGCATTAGCCTAAAGCTGAAGCCTAAATGAAGCCTTTATGTGCAATCCTATATAATAGCAAACTGACCGCCGAATACTCAAACGCAACTCAGATTTAAGCACGTCTCGAGTGAACAATATTTTACAGATATTGAAAACTGTCCAAAAATCGCGACTTGAGACTTACTCAAACGTAAGGTGCATTTGAGAATTCGAGCGTTGGCCTACGAAATAATAACAGGAAGACTGGACGTTCTACCTGTAAACATTCCTTCTTTCTTAGCTCCTCGGTATAGTATTAGCCGGTCCGGGTGAAGCGAGCTACGGAAATTGGTCAGCGTCGTCGACACGACCGGACGATTGGACGGTGTAGCTAATCAGAAATCAGCTGCCAACTGAGTATGCGAGCTGAATACTTTATGTGATTCATATTTCTTGGTATCTCTGCATAGGTTAGGTTTGGAGTTTTGGAAGTTGGTTTTGTTGATAGAATTTTGAGCTTTTCTTAGATTGAATAATATTTAAAGAATATTGAATAAAGTGCTACACAAAAATGTTAGTAGTCTGACACAAAAAACACAGAAAAACTAATAGGAACATAGGTAGAGATAAACCATTCTAAAAATGCACGCCGATTGTATGACTTTTAGTGGAGGGGGCGTGCATTTTAGAATGGTTTATCTCTACCAGTGGTAAAACTAAACTGTCGTTCTCTTCAATAAGTATAGCTTTATTATTTTTAATTTGGTGTCCTAGAAAACCGGTCATTTAGGAACTATTCTATGCTGAAATATGAATCTGGATTGTTCGTTAAAAGAGCACCCCCAATTGTCACTCTCATACTTAATACACTAGAAAATCTTCACATCTCACTCCCACGACCGTGGAACATGGAAGGCAAGTAACAGAAATATTAAAGATATAAAGTTTTACAGAAAAGAAAAATTCGTTTATTTTTAAATAAGCTGCATTCACAGAATTTTGAAAAATTCGAACCCACTTAAATGCAAAAATTAGATCGTGGCGCCGCCGATCGGTAGAGTCAATCACAAGAATCAAATCTGTATAAACATTTCATATTAAATTAAAGGAACATCATGAAATCTGTAAACAACCCTGTAAACAAGCCTACTCTCAGGATGTTAAGTCTTGTAAAGACCAATTAGAGGCACTCTCAGCTTATAGGCGTAGCACTTGGAGGCTTTTAGTTTAATTGGAATAAATTCAAGGATGAATCATTGCTGAGCTGGTTTTGACGATGCAATTTCTCATTTCACTTGTTAGCAGGAAGATAAGATCTTGATTAAATGTTTCCTACATTTAAGTTTTATCCAGGTTTAATGAGTCAAACTTGAACTAATTTGTGACAAGGTAAGTTTAATGGCGCTAGAGTCCGTAGGAAGTCGCAGAGATTTTCGACTTCTACGTCACGTGGTTAACAATTCCGTACTAAGCGAAGGATGCGGGTTCAAGTCTCATTTGATTTCTTTGATTTTTCAAGTTTAATGATCCAATAGTAGGTAAATAGGTAAATGTATGGAATCCACTTTTTGTTTTCCTAGAAACTTCGGGTCTCTCACGTCGATTCTATTATGGCCGATCGATTGATGGCCTCATATCATATTTTGTCGTAATATGCATTAAAGCCTCCACCACATAGCCGCGATTTTGTAGCGCGTCTTGTGTCCCCCCCTCCCCTCCGTCTCCGACTACCGCCCGCCCTCCGCAAATCAAAACGCAAGACCTGCTTCAAAATCGCGGCAGTAGTGTAGTGAAGGCTTAAAACCAATGTATTAAGATTTTGTAAACCCCCGGCGCAAAAAGAGAGGGGTGTGATAATTAATAACGAGTGCAATTTTATTTAAAATAAGTTTTTATATTTATGTATGTTAGATTTAAGGTATATATTAATATGGACCGTAGAATAAGTAAATAAGATCTGTACTTGTTTTAATGTTGTCTGAAATAAATGTGTGAGTATTATTATAAAATTATTATAAGTTTAATGTGTCTGTCTGTATATCTGTCTCTCTGTGGTAACGTAGCTCCTAAACGGATGAATCGATTTTCGTTTAGCTTTTTTTGTGTCATAGATAATTTTATCCCGAGTCTTCTTAGCCATGTTTCATGAAAATCTGTTGGGGAGTTTTCTAAATTTAAAATTTTGTTGTTATTTACGAGCTGATATTCTTTACGTTAATTGACCATTATCCAGCGAACATTCTGTTTAGATTGAATCAGATAATTAAACATGCTAGAAAATGTGAAAAGTCAATGCATTTCTTAAATGTAAAAGGTCTTGTTAGTACCATAAAGTTTATTATGTGGTCTTGTATAGGTAAAATCAATCTTAGGTTGTTGAGAATAGATTTAAAGCGAGGTATGCCTTGAATAGCGAACACGATTAATTTTAATTAAGTAAATCTACATAGGCTGTCTTGATATCAGGTTAGTCCATTAGCCCAAATAGTTTAGCCTATTAGTAATACAGAGAACGATCATTTATAAGGTTTTACTGGCTTGGATTAAGCAGGTTAGGTATTTAGGTAGGTACATGTAATATACAGGGTGATATTCCTGCATCACAAACTGTCTTGTCTTGCAAAGGGTTAACGTTAGACCTAGGCCTAGAAGGGAGACCAAAAGGAAACCCTTTTGGTCTCCCTTCTAGGTCTAGGATTTTTTTTATTCAAAGTAACAAGTTTCTATCCGCGGTTAGTTTTTTCGTAATGAACAGTATGCCTATAGATAATTTTGTCAACAAAGATTTAATTATTGTTCTAAGTAAATGTTGAAAGGTCATTTCTATCCTATGGGAACCTACGATGCAAAATTCAGCTTAATCTTATCAGAGTTTTGACGTAAAGAGGTAATATACATCCATTCATCTTTCCGTCTAATCATGCAAACTGTCGCATTAGTAATATTTATTAGTGTGATATTCTAAAACCGAAAACGCCAGTAGTAACTGAGGTATCCACTGAAGTATAGCGTACAGTACACGACAAAAATCTCTAATCTTTGCCAGCTTCATGATTTGCACACTCCTAATCGATACGTCTAAAAAGCTGGGGTAACCTGGTGCCCTCACTTATAACACTTTAGAAGATCATCTAACCATCCACATGTCGATGACTGTACATACCATACCTCAACCTCAGCAGCCTGTATTGGTCCACTGCTGGACGTAGGCCTCCCCCTGATAAGCGCCTTATTGGATTTTTTCTCATGGGGAGTAATGCCCATAATCCCCACGCTGGGCATGCGGGTTGGGGATCGCAGTATTGTATTGTATTATTTACTAGCTGACCCGACAGACTTCGTCCTGTCAAAAAGATTTGTAATGTGGCAGTTTTTGTGCCTACTTATTTTAAAAAATTCTCCTGAACAGAAAAATATGATCTTTGACGTTAGGAACACACCTACATTGCTTAGACAACAGTGAGTGCTTGTAATTTAATATGAACTTTATACCATAGCAATAAAGCTCAAATTGACTACGTTTTAGTTACAAATCATTTGTATGGGAAAAAGAAGGGCTATTTTTAGGGTTTTTCCAGCAATAATTCTAATTTTTCTCGCCGTAAAAACCATCCTTGAACTTCAACGAACATTTTAAAAAAAGATTTGGCCAAATTGGTCCAGGCGTTGTTGAGTTATGCGCTTACCAACACATTTTGCGATTCATTTTTATATTATAGATTATTATTTGTGGTAGAACTGTTCTGCAGGGGGCGCTGTTACCCGCCTCCGGTGGAAATGACACCCGCGGGAAGAGTTAGTGGTGCAAATTCTAAGCCGGCAATAACATAGATCTTAGTAAAATCTGTAGATATGGTACGTTTTCCAAGCGGTTATTCAACATCCGTTAAAACTACACGCAATAACTCGCTCACAGTTACATTTCCAATCTTGTGCAACAATTATAATGTACCAACACGAGGGCATTGCTGTAGCCTTTCAGTCAATAAATCACACTAAAGTACGTTGTAGCAAGAACGCGTAACACGTACGCTGCGCCGGTCTGGCAATGACTAAGGTAGGTGGACCTAATTGCACCTAATTTGATCCTTCCTTTTTCGAGAAGCTAGTACCTGATCTCCCCTTTTTTATTTCAATCTATGGTATATACTCGAGCAACAAACACTTGCCGAAAGACTGATTAGGTAACACATACCTACGCCGTTGAATAGAGAAGACGGAGAAGATGTATAGCCGTTATTTGTATCAAAGGCTGACCTTAGAGGACTCATTAATTTGTATTGGCACATCGATCACGGGATTACACACTCTGTGAGGAAGTGTGGAGGGATTTATATTTACGATCTTGAGAGTGTTCAGGATTCTGTGCATCTCTATTTCAATGCGGGTAAAGTTGATTTTGGATTCAGGGTTAGATATCAAGCTCAGCAAAAGAAATTAGTCGCTGCTTTTTATTTTTAACTAGATTTTGCCCTCGGCTTTGCATTTTCAGTATACTAAGTAGCTTATTATCTGGTCTAAACGTACGCGAAATTTCATTTTGATCAGTTCGGTAGTTTTTTTGATGGGTAACAAAAATTCAGATTTCACAAATTTTCGGCTTTATTAAGAAAGTAACGCTATGGGCAAATGAGCGTAATATATATTTTGAGTTGTAATTCGTGTCAAATGAGTCGGTATTTGTGCCACACAGCGGCGCAAAATGAATTGTCATTTTTCTGGTCAAATTATTTAACGCGAATTAAATTCAAAAAATATTTTTCGCAAGGTTTTTAGGTCATGTTTATCAGTTGGTCGTAACTCGTAACTTCATGGTACTACCTACTTTCCTTCACAGGTGTTCCGACTGCGATTGACGGAATAAAAATACGGAGGGCTCCACATTTTAGACAGGTTGCAGACAGTCAGCGCAATCCACCCGATAAAGCCTGCCGATTTCAAGAAAAGTACGGAATGTGAACGGAAAAAACGACACTGGACAGTGTCGTTTTTTCCGTTCATATTGTAATTTTGAACGTCTTTTACTAATACCACTTTCGTTATCGTGTCTATCCCCCACGAATTTATCTTCTGTTTGGTGTAGGCACAACTATGAAGTTCCCTACTTGTAGTCATATTTGACAGATTGAAGACTGAATGACAGAATAAAGTATTTCATAGACACAGTTACTTTTGACGGATCTGTGGACTCAAAAAATATGAAGACTTACAAAAGTTCGATTTTTATTGAGCCGCCTTTTTATTTAACGAAGATTTTTAAAAGTGATTTTTCCTTCTCGTCTTGAAATTAGTATAATAATTACAGATTAAGCCGCCTTTTTATGTAACGGAGATTTTTCTAGCCGATTTTTCCTTCTTGTCTTGAAATTAGTAGGAATTAATTTCTATAATAATTACAGATTAAGAAGCAAGTAGCAAATAAAACAACAAAAATAATACAATGTCAATTTATTGAACACTAGTTGTACCCGCGACATCGTTCGCGATTGCCAAACCTGCCGACTAATTAATTTCACATGTAACCACAGGTTTTATAACACAATGAAACGCCGTGCAAAAAAAACTTCGATGCGCAGAATTGGACCTGTTTTATATAACTTTTATATAACTACTTACTTAAGTATCTATATTTAGGTACCTATTTACATTGTGTATCAATCGTGTAGGGTCTACGGGGGATAGCATGTTGTCATCTTCAATCCCATTCTTTATTCACACGACTTTTAGCTACGACTCGGCCAGCGTCAGTCTCAATTCCAAAAACTCTTTCGACAGTTTCGGCGTGATGCGCGGTAAAGGAATTTTACTTTCATCCCTTCTTTTAGGACAACCTTTCTGAAAATCGGGATAAAAAGTATCCTTTATCCTTTCTCGTAGTATGACCTCAAATGATGCCGAGTTTCATTTAAATACATTCAGTAATTTCGGTATGATGCTCTTTTAAGAAATAGACAGACAGACATACAGACAGAAAGACACGAATGAAAAAAATTACAGTTTTGGCTTCAGTATCGATAATAGAGTGAAATCCAAAAAAAAAAACTCAATGCGCAGAATTGGACCTGTTAGTATTCTTACATAATATGTTTAGATTCTGACTCCAAATTGAACTGTTCAGCATTGTCCTGCATTAGGACACTGACTATTTGATTGTCAGTAGAACTACAAAACAGGAAATAATTTGATGGAAATATAGTCCTTATTATAGTCTTTATACTCCCTGAACCGGCTGCTAAAGACCATCTTTACAATGACCAAATTTTCATGAAAACATGTGGCATTGCATTAGCTTGCTTTTAGCTTAGGTGTATCATCGTCATGATACCCATGCTAGTCCATTGCGGAGCGATTGGGGAGCGTATTTCGGTCATGGACCTGTTAGGTATAATGATAAAATTATAATGACCAATAAATACTTTGAATCAAGATAAATAATAAATAATTAATAATAAATAAATAATGCTTGACAATCCACACAGCACCATCTAGCCCCAAAGTAAGCTACTCAAAGCTTGTGTTATGGGTACTAGATAACTGATATATTTTATAAATTATATACATAGATAAATATTTTTTATTCATAGAAAACACCTAGACTAACGGAACAAACTGCAGATCGTACACAAATTTGTTCCGAGGCGGGAATCGAACCCGCAACCTCTTGCGTCGCAGGCGGACACTCGCCCGCTACGCCACTGAGGTCATCTGTCAGAAAAATAAAAGCAATGAATCAAAAACAGGCTCAAACTTAGCAGAACAAATAGACTGTCAACCACAAAAACCAGCAAACACTTCATAGGACTATTTCTCTCAGTCGTGTACAGATCTAATTACAGGGCTTTGCTAATTGAGGGCAATTTAGGAGCCGATAAATAAGAAAATTGGTGACCCTACACACGTGGCATGACATAGGTACAGTCGAGAGCTATAATTTGAGGCCTACTGTAGGGTTGAATATTTTAACTACAATAAACAACACTTTTTTAAATGGTCTTGTCTCAAACTCAACCTCCACAGCCTGTATTGGTCCACTGCTAGACGCAGGCCTCCTCCTGATAAGCGCCTTATTTTCTTTTATCTCATGGGGATAATGGGGCTCCACGCTGGGCATGGGGGATGGGGATCGCAGTTTGGTGGTAGAAGTGTTTTGCAGGTGGCGCTGCTGCCCGCCCCCGGTGGAAACCCCTTAGTCGCCTCTCACGACACCCGCGGGAAGAGTTGGAGCGGTGCAAATTCTAAGCCGGCACCAGATAGCTGGTGGTCTTGTCTAACTAAGCATACTTTTCTACTTGTTTCGAACTTTTTATCATCTAGGTAATAAATAAATAAATCGTTTATTATGGAACAAAAACAATGGGTACATGGTTATAAAATGAAAAACGATGTCATCTGCAGAAGTTTAGAAACTGTGTCGCAGATGACAAAGCCCTCCTCTGAAATTATGTGTGTGTGACTATTACAGTTAAGTTTTTGCATCGTGAAAGAACCTGCGTTTTAAAAGAAAGCTTAGTATGATAGTTGACAAACGGTGTCGATCCAAAAAAGCTTCAAATATGTCTCATTTTCCTTTTCGTAAACATGCTGATGCTGTATACAAATAGGATACGACTACGATATTTGTCAACTCGCATATATGTAGATTTAATTTTTTGTTTAAAATCAAGAAAATTGTCGAATGTCACTATCCCTCTGGTGTTGACAGAAGCTTGTGTTTCCTCTATGGTAACTATTACTTTGGATACTATGGTAACTATTACTTTGGATGATAAGGAGCATTTAATCTTGGGTCCAGTTTTACCGTTTAATACCAAAACTAAGAGCAACAAAACTAAGTTCGAATTCATCATACCTTAATGTGTGACATGACAGCTATTGCTCTGGTTCAAGCGCCAAACCGAATTCATGGTTTAGCGCTTGAACTGAATCAACTTTATGCCGGTAAAATGCGCTGAACTCGTTTAAAGCGCTCAACTGAGTTTATCTTATATTCATCATCATCAGCCTAGTTCTTTAATTTTGAACGCGTTCAATTGCAACGTGACCGCGTTCAATTGCAGCGGTGTAATTGGACCTTGGAGGTTAAGTATAAAATCGACACGGGCCCCATATTCAAGTCCGAGACTGTACAATTAATTACACTCGCGGAACAATTCTCTTGTAATATACGATGGGATTTGAAAGCAATAGTTTTGGTACCGACGGCTTTGACAAATGTTTTGGAGAAATAGCGAAATAAGGCTTTGTAGGTCCTACATTGTTTACTTAGAGGTAAGTAACAGCTACCCACCTACACATCAGCTGTCTTATTTGGAATTCACTATCATTTTTCATAAATGTATGAAACAGTATGAAATGTTAACTAATTTGGATAATTGTCAAGTACTTGAGCCTTATCACACTAGCGGTATGCGAGCGTCGCGGATACGCCGCGGCTGCGCAGCGAAGACGTCGCGGATGCGCGGCAAATTCGCAACGTTTGACGTTCGTAAAATACACTCAGTAACAAAATTGATTCCGACGAGGAGACACTGCTGTTGGCTTTGTTACTTCGAAGACGCCGGAGACGAAAACAAAAGCATCGACAAATTTGGGAGGATCCATTATCACTCAATCTAATGGAAGAGAGCGACTTCTTTGTGTTGTTTTGCAAACGAATAAAAAATATATATGTACTAAAACGTTTGTACAAGACAGTACAAAATGGCGTCCACGCTGCTGTCCGCGGCGTATTCGTTGCACGTCCACAACAAATTTGCTGCGCATCCGTGGCGTATTCGCTGCGCGCCCGCTCCGCCCCGCAGCCGCTCGCAAACCGCTAGTGTGATATGATAAGACTCTTAGAATTGGCCGAACTGCGCATGGATTCCTGACAAACCGCTTATTGGACGAAACGCGTGTTGGACGAAACGTTTGTTGGACGTTTATCCATGTAGGAAATATATACAGGACGTAAATTTCCACAACCGAACATAGTGGGACTACAAGAAATAGGTCTCCTTCGTGGTCCCATTAATGAGACAAAATAATGGAACCACGAAAAAACAGCACCTACAGCATAGAAGAAACTAACTCTACCAGCGATCGGAAAGTCACATCATGCTGTTAAAGGCATCGATATTAGTAAATAATTTGGGGTGTTTTAAAAACTATAAACCGACTTCATGTTTTCACAGGTACCAAGAAGAGACCTACTGTATCAGCGAATAGCTGCATTCTTACTACCCGTTGTCCTATTACCCGTTTTCCCGTAGGAAAGAAGCATTTTCCCGTGGTAAAAAGTAGCCTATGTTCATCAGGAATAAGGTGCGCTTCTAATGGTAAAAGAATTTTTAAAATCGGTTCATTAGTTTCGGAGCCTATTCAATATAAACAAACAAACAATCAAATCTTTCCTCTGTATAGTTTTGCGAGCAGAGTTTTGACGACCTCCGTGGCGCAGCGGGCGAAGGTCCGCCTGCGACACAGGAGGTTGTGGGTTCGACTCCCATTATTTATTTATTTAGGAAAACTACTTAAGTCACTGATGCAGTGGGTATGCTTTGCAAACTGAAGTGGAAGTGGGCGGGCCACGCCTCGAGAGCACAGGACGAGAGGTGGAATGAACGAATCCTGCACTGGTACCCGCGAGACGCCTCACGCTCACGAGGCAAACCAAGAAAAAGATGGTACGACGACCTGGTTGCCACAACGACATGGACCCGTCTGGCGAAAGATCGCAGCAAATGGAACAGCATGGCCTACACCCAATCTTGGGTGTCCAATTAAAAAGATATCATACTTGAAATTCAATATACTTCTAAAATAAAATGTTTAAACTATAGTGAGTAAACATACAAATTGTAAAGAAATTGGAAAAAAGGCTTTATTTATTTTTTTAACGAGACGTAATCCTGACCTCTCCTTTTTACATGGTCTTTGCGTAGTTCCCTTTCCGCATAGAGGCGCTGTTGTGCCAAATTGTACGGGAAAAGGAGACGACACTATCACGTCTTGTTACTAACGTCAAACAGACTCACCCCTGAGTTCTCTACCTCAAGTCGATCGAAAACCGGCCGTACGATAAATATAAGGCAAGTTGCGGCGGCCAGCACCACGTCCTGCCATTAATTAATTATCGGCATACCGTGGCTAATCAACAATTACTTACTACCTTAACCGTTTGTGTTGATTTTGGTACATTAAGTCGTTTGGCCGTCCGTTAAAGGAAGCAATCTATTTGAGCGTAAAAATAGTTTGAGCAGAACCTACAGCATCTTTTATTTCAAGTGGAATTAACAGGATTTTGAAATACTGATTTTACATATCGTAAGGTGTGGAACAATGAGGATTTTAAAACCCTACCTACCTACCCTAGGTTTTTGTGTATGAGCAACAAGCTGAGTCAGGACCTGTTAGATCTACACACACGCGCCCTTAGTACCAACCCAATGTTTAGGTAGGTCCTTGTGTTAATATACCTACGTATTGTCTTAGTATTGATCAGTGATCACTTGTGTTTTTCTAGGTATGTGTTATGTACTGAGTAGTCTTTTATTTTATTTTATTAGTGGTGTAGTGTCTAATAAACAATTTTCTTTACTTCTTTCTTTCACATGTAGAACTGACATGTGAACCTAAAAAACCTAAGCCAGCGTGCGATAGCGAAATCCTTTTAACCCTAGAGAGACTCCCCTGTATCTCAAGTTAACCGGAAACCGGCCGTCGGATAAATAAAACTATTTGCGGCGTGCCATTCATCAATTATCGGCATCTTCAACAAAAAAACCTAAGCCGGCGTGCCATAGTGAAAGTCTTCTAAAGAGACTCCCTTCAATACCTCTAAAGCTCAAACTTAACTACTACTGGTAGACTGTATCTCGAGTTAACTGGAAACCGGCCGTCGGATAAATAAAACTATTAGCGGCGTGCCATTCATCAATTATCAGCATCTTCAACCAAAAAACCTAAGCCGGTGTTCCATAACGAAATCCTTCTAAAGAGACTCCCTTCAATACCTGCAAAGCTCAAAATAAACTACTAGTAGACTGTATCTCAAGTTTACCGGAAACCGGCCGTCGGATAAATAAAACTATTTGCGGCGTGCCATTTATTATTGGCATCTTCAACCACAAAACTTCTAAAGAGACTCCCTTCAATATCTCCAAAGCTCAAACTAAACTAATAGTAGACTGTATCTCAAGTTGACCGGAAACCGGCCGTCGGATAGATAAAACTATTTGCGGCTGCCAATACTACTATATGTAGTCGTGCCATTTCTCAATTATCGTCATCTTCAAACGCCTATATTGGTCCACTGCTGGACGCAGGTTTCCTTATAAGCGCCTTAGTGGCTTTAATCTTATGGGCAGTAATACCCATCCCCACGCTGGACATGCGTGTAGGCGTGCGGAGTCCTGTGGTAGAATTTTTCTGCGGGCTGCGCTGCTGCCCGCCTCCCGGTGGAAAACCCTTAGACGCCTCTTACGACACCCGCGGGAAGAGTTGGTGTGGTGGAAATTCTAAGCCAGCACCACATAGCTCGGCATACCGGGGCCTAATCAACCATCGCTATATTTAACTGTTTGTATTGATTTCTGTTTGTTCAGTCGTTTGGTTTCATAAATAAATAACGCTGGACAATTCACGCAGCATCATCTAGCCCCAAGCTAAGCAGAGCTTGTGTTAAAGGTACTAAATAACTGATATACATAATACAATACACTACATAGATATATTTTTTTTACTAAACATAGAAAAACATCCTGAACACGCTGAACAAATATCTGCAGCTCGTACACATTTGTCCCGAGGCGGGAATCGAACCCGCGACCTCATGCGTCGCAGGAAGACCTTCGCCCGCTGCGCCACAGAGGTCGTCACTTTGATTATTTTCAATCCGCTGCGGAGCATGTACCATGAATATGCTGACCGAAATTTTTTATCCAATAGATTTTTTTTATAGGTAACTTTGCAGTGAAGGCCTCATAAAAATTAATTTATTTTACTGCCCATGAGATATATGGATAGTGTTTTTAATAAAGAATCCTTTACTTGGGCACAGAAAACGCACAACGAGCGGTCTTAACAAAATATTTCTGCGGAAATAAATAAAATAATTTTTCTAACGCGTTTACCTGACAAGTTACCTACAGAAAATATGTATTGGAAAAAAAATGCGGACAGCGTATTCATGCTACATGCTCTGAATCCGCAACATGATTTGCAAGTTAACGGCACTCTACAATAGTTACAAGAACAAAATGTAACATTTTAAAAACTCTTCGACAGATTTTCAAGAGACATGGCTAAGAACACTCGAGATAAAATTATTTATGACAAAAAAAAACTAAACGAAAATCGGTTCATCCGTTTGGGAGCTACGATACCACAGACAGATACACAGATACCTAAACACGTTAAACTTATAACACCCCTCTCTTTTTGCGTCGGGGGTTAAAAAGCTGAGGCTTTTTAACAGGAGGAATCAGGATGAGTCCTGATTCCTCTAATTTGTTGTAAAAAAATCAGAGGGGTTAGTAATTTTTTCACTGTAAAATGTATCTAAAGATGTTACGAGTTTAAGCCCATATCGGAGCACACATTTTTGTGCTGTGTGGTAGCGGTATTGTATTAATGTGCGCATAGCTTTAGGCGTCGCAGTAGGTTAAAGACCAAGTTAACGAGTGTGATGAACAGAGGGATGAGTCTATTTGACGTTAGTCTAGTTGAATCTCTACGTGAAAATTCAAAGAAATAAATATACCTAATAATAAAAATAATAATAATGCTGAACAATTCACACAGCATTATCTAGCCCCAAGCTAAGCAGAGCTTGTGTTATGGGTACTAGATAACTGATATACTTAATACAATAAACTACATAGATAGATATTTTTTATTATATATAGAAAACACCCAGACCAACGGAACAAATTTCTTCAGATCGTACACAAATTTGTTCCGAGGCGGGAATCGAACCCGCAACCTCCTGCGTCGCAGGCGGACCTTCGCCCGCTGCGCCCCGGAGGTCGTCACCTAATGACAGTACCAATGTCAATATATTTATGAAAACTTGTTGTACACTCATAGAAATATAAATCGGTTCCCTAATAATAATGGAGATAAATATAATTTTAATACCAGAAAAAAACACAAACTCGCTGTGTCCACAACTAGGTGACACAAGATAAATGTATCTTTTATAGGGCAATGTATACGCTTCTACAACAAAACTCCTAGTGAGTTGCAAAACTTTATCAGTAAATAAATTCAAACAAATTGTCAAAACCTTGCTGTGCAAAAAAGCTTACTATAAAATATCCGATAATCTAGAGGATAAAAAAGCTTGGGACGGGTTTTGCTCCAATTCGAAAAATAACAACTAACAGGCTAAAGGTTTCTTCGTCGCTTCTTTACTTTAGTCTACATACCGAAGCGACAGAAATCAAAAATACCTATATCTTTATTTCCGTGCCAGTGTTTAGTTTATAATTTCACCTTGTCTAAGTGTACAGACAGCGTCAAAATTAAGTAACCCCCCCTGCATAATACATGCATGTTTAAATCCAAACCTATTAATCGTTGGAGTTCTAAAAGTCGAAAATAAATTATATTTTTACTAAGGTAACCTAAAAACAGAACGGAAAGATAAAAATAAATAAAAAATCGGATTCTAGCCTGCACTGTGGTATGAAGGGGGGGTTACTTAATTCTGATGCTGTCTGTACATTTATTGTATCTAGGGAAATAAAGAGTTTTTGATTTAGATTTTTGATTTTAGGAATGAGATCGCGACTTCTCCTTTTAGTATGGGGTTTCCGTAGTTCCCTGTGCGCACGATAGAGGTGCTGTACCAAATCGTACGGAAAAATAAGACGTCACGATGACGTCTCGTTACTATAAAGGCTGATTTACACAGGGTCAGTACACAAGTCAGTGTCGGCGCCTGCGCCGGCGCCGACACTGACTTCAACTGTTTACATGGAGTCAGTAGTCGTAGCAAGTTCTTTACGGTGAGCACATGTGCGTGAAGTCAGTGGGAAAGAAAAATGAATAAAAAGACAGCGGATGGTGTCCTACATCAATAATCACACCCTACAACTCAGCGACAGTGACTGACCAAGCACTGACTTGACTATTTACACGGGGTTTTTACTGCTGGCGCGGTAGGGCGCGGATTGCGGGGGGCGCCGACTTACCTCAAAATATTCGTGTGCGAATGCACAAGTCAGCGCTGACTTCCCACCGCTGCGCTGACTTCAAATCAATTTACATTGGGTTTTTTTCGGGTCAGCGCTGACTTGTCTCGAATTCGGAGTCAGTCACTGACCCTGTCTAAACCTGTCTGTCAGTGACTGACTTATACTATAATAATATTTAAGATAATATGCAGTGCAACGCGTTCCGAAATACGCTAAACTCAATATATCGCGCTCACACGCGTTTCTAATTGTGAGTATTTTTATTAATTATGAAGAAATAACGGCTTAGTATTTGTTAATTACGTTAAACTCAATAAAATGACGCTCACACGCGAGGGTACCAAATTACCGTAAGCGCGACGCAATCATTAGCGCTGTACACACCCTCAATATTTTTATCGATAAAACACCACCTATCTACAAAGTTTTCCCAACACTACCGTCCTGAAAATGATCAAAGTGAAACTCGGCACTTATTGCCGCACTTTCTGTTGTTCTGAAATGCTCCGCTGATTTGAACCTTAGCTCCTTGAATTTAAGAAAAATAAGGGTTGAGCTCAATTCTCGTTATAACGATGTAGTAGAGATTGTTAGAACGTTGTGTAATCTGAGTACAATTAACAGCTCGTCTACTGAGTTTGAGGTATTGTGGATTCTAGTTGGAAGCACATAAGGTGTAGTTTTGGCTGGGGCTGTCTCATCTTACAAGCGTATTGCAGACAAGGTCAAGAGATTTGTAAGATTCCCGAAATGTCTGAGTCAACCGAAACCGAAGGCCGCCGAGAGATGATATTAAGTACTAGGTAAGGTTACTTACTCGTACATCTAATATTTAGATCTAAGACCCGAAATCTTGTCGAAATCCTAAAACTATTTAGTTTGGGTTCAGTTGGGCACAATATCAAATTTGCCAACTCACAAAATTTAAGTTTATTGGTTTACCAACCTTGTAGGTATGAAGGTATTCATGATCAGGGAAGCTACATCATCATCGATCTTTAAGATCTTTAAGAAGTACAACTGGTAGTACAAATGACACACCCTTTTATCTCTAGTACTACTACAAAAAATACAAGAAAATTCACTCGACTACACTCGAATTTTTGAATTCTTATTAAAACGTAAGTTCAACTGGTAGTACAAAATGACACACCTTTGTATCTCTAGTATAAATGTGTACTACCATTTGTACTTCTTAGTAGTACTGCTGACAAGCAGGCATAAGTTCTATCACATTATTTTTATTGATAAAACAGGGTTAAAATAATATAGTATATTAGGTATTGAGTGACTGTTTAGTCAACGACAAAAATCGTTGGGATCAATCTTCCCGTAAATGAAAAACAAGGAAAACAAGAAATAAAATTAACATGTCCAGCCGCTGACTCATGATTTTCATACAAAAACAATGAACTGACTGCCTCGTTGGTCTAGCAGTCAGCTTGTTCATCCGCTGATTATTAGTCCTGGGTTCAAATCCCGGGTCGGCCAATAGTTGTTATTGGGATTATCTGGAAAGAAAAATTCACAGTAGCAGCCCGGAGTTAGGAAGTTGGCGGTGTTACACCCTCGGACAGCACGTAAAGCCGTTGGTCCTGCGCTTGACCTCTATCCGGTGGCGTCGGTCTCCCGTCCCATCGGATTATAAGAGTGAGGGAATAGAGAGTGCACCTTTATTTGCGCACACACTTGTGCACGTTAATAGTCCTGCACATCTGGCTAGTCTCTGATGAGACTGGCCGCCGTGGTCGAAATTTGCCTAGGAGGACATCACAAAAACAAGATCCGTCAAGTGCGAGTGTAACTCGTGCTGCGAGGGTTTCGAACGTTTGTCAACAAATATTTACGAAAGGTACAGGTTAGAGACTTCGCTATTTAATGAATACCTAAGAATAGTAGGTACCAAACCTACATTTCAGATGGAACTCTCTACATGGTACTGTGATAGGGGGTAATGGTAAGTTTTTCGACTTCTTTCAAGATATTTAAAAAAATATGAACTTAACTTACAGAATGATACCCTTCATTTAATACCCCACTCTGTGGGGTAGCCCCCTTTTTTGACCTTTTTTTCAAAAAGTGTTCTTTTCACAGTCTTCTCTTTATTTTTCATGTAAAATATAGATCCATAACTTTAAACGCTCCATACATTTCAAATGGATCGCTCAGCAACCTTCGGAAATGGGGGAAAATAGGTATTTTTTCGACTTTTTTCAAAATATTAAAAACCTCGTATATAATGGGATGGTTTAGTCCCTTGTAAAACAATCTACTATTATTTATTCATTCAACCTTCTGCATCGCACACGGACCTTCGTCCAATGTGCCACGGAGGCCGTCAACATTTTATTTTGTTCGCGACCTAAGTGCCCGAGTGTGGTTTCTGTTGCGAAGTTTCACATTTTTGCGACAATGCATTTGTGAAGTTCTTCACAGGGTGCCATTTATTTTCATTAAAGTGGACTGGGGTTTGTGAGCTTTTCCTTTGAAACAAACATACAGACAGCATAGAGGAAAACTTCGAGGAAGGTTAGTATAAAGTGTAATTATGTTGAAAATAAGACGTTAAGTGCGAGTTGGACTCGCGCATCCGATTCTGTATAATTATAAGACCTTGCTTCTTACCTAATTTTATGATTCCAGGTCAACGGGAAGTATACAGTTACCCTATAGGTTTTTGACCAAGGCAATAATATTTTTTTTGTGAATAAACTACTAATTTACAATTTTCGGATTTTCCCCTTGTGCTATTATACCTTGCTCCTCCCAATTTTATGGTTATAGGTCTCGGGAAGTACCCTTTATGTTTAGATCCAAGCATGATCCAAGGCGAGAATCAAACTTTTTTTTTTGGGAATAAAGTACAAATTTACGGTTTTCGGATTTTTCCCTTTACTTGTGCTTGTAAGACTGCTTCTTGCCAAATTTCATGATTCTAGGTCAACGTAAGTACTTACCCTATAGGTTTTGTGTGCATGGGATTCCCTTGGAAATTTCAAAATAATAAACGGCTGTAACTTTCGATTGCGTTGACTTAGAAGTTTTATTTATATTGAAGCTCCAAGTGGTTACGGAGTTGATTATTTGATGTTAATTTCAACTCTATAACTCCACGCGAAAAAAGGGACTTGACAGACGGACAGACAGACAGACAGACAGACAACAAAGTGATTTTATAAGGGGTTCCTTTCTTCCTTTTGAGGTACGGAACGCTGCAAATACAAAAATACTTACTTACTACCTACTTATTTTATTTATGATTTGTGAGTTTTTAAATCCTGTACCGACAAATAATCAACAGCTACCTATTGAAAATTTGTAGGTTCTAAAAGATGACTCGAGTTCGTAGAGGAAGGGGTGGTAAATTGGAACCCGCTGATAATTTGGAACCCCTGAATATCTCAGAACCCTGTCCTGGTTTTTTCAGGCCGCAAGACATCTGCCGCTTTTTTATTGACCGGATTTCCATACAAACAGCAACTTGAGGACTCAATCAAGTATATAGCGCAGAGAGGAAGAGGCCGGGGAAAAGCGGGGACGTAGTGGTAGGTAGGTAGAGTATAGCAAACTTTTCTAGAACTCTTCCAAACAGCCAGGAATCTACCTCTTCGGATTCTGAATCATCTGTTTCTTCAGGTAACACTGTAGTGTCAGAAAATGCTTCCACGCATGTGCAGCCCACGAACCAAGATGACGCTTGTTGCATTTTTTGCTCTGAAAGTTAATCCAACGATCAGCGGGGTAAAACTAGGATTCAGTGCCAATCATGTGGGTTGTGGGCACATATTGAATGGCCAGGTTGCCACGCAGAATATTATATTTGTGACTGTTGTAAGTAAATATATTTCATACTTGTTATTTGGAACCCGCGTTTCATAATACCAGCAACAGAGCTCCGAACACATTTTTTGAATTTTTTCAATTAAGCTAATTATTTCCTATGATGGGTGGTTTTATTTAAAATAATAAGTTTTTCAGTAAAATAATAAGTTTTTCAGTGTATAAAATCACTTTTCAAGATGATTATTTATTTATTTATTTATTGGTTAAACAAAATCCATAGTCCATAATTAATACAAATATGCTACATAGATAAAATAATATAATATACAATGATTAGTCAAATATTTTTGTTTTGCACAAAAAACAAAGTATGGTTCCAAATTCCCAACCCTTCCTCTACTTAATAACTCTAGTTGTCTAAAATAAATATCTACCTTCATCAAACACACAAAATTAATCTTCGAAGATCGATCGTGAGAATCTCATCAACAAACCAATTATTATCTCCAGATCAAACATTTCTCTGATCCGAAAACCACAATGCTCTGAGTACCTACCTCCTTCATTCCTAAACTTGGTAGGAGGAGGATCCTACCTACTTGTAGGTGAACTTCACCTACTGAACCGGGTCAAATCATTTTAGAGCTCGATTAGTTATACCAAAAATCGGCTTTTGGCGTTCGTAACTGTTCAGCTTTTTCGACCTTAAATAATGGGTACTGGGTAGTAGAGTAGGCAACCACTAAACGACAATTAAAAGAGTATAATAAAAATATGATTATTAGCATCACAAAATTACTCTCATCCTTGTAGAGTTTATAATTATATTTGCCTGCAAAATAGATTCAGCCGATCCAAAATGTCAATTTCACTTATACGGACAGGGCGACTCTCGAAAAAGAAGTTGAAGAATTAATAATGGGAGGTTATTGGGAATTATTTTATCAGAAGAATTAGAAATGTAAAACTTAGAAAAATAGGGAAAAAGGCAAAGTTCTAAGGTCAACTGATTATAATTAAAGTAATGTATTACTTGAGATTTGTGTTTGAACTGATTTGCTTACAAATCAGAAGTAGAAAAAACTTACGCTCACTGGATCTTTGGTATGTAGACTTTTAAGATACCTGTTGAATAATGGTCCCGCACACATTATATACAACAAAGTTAGGTACTTTTCAGTAAGTAGGTACCTAATTCAAGTAAAACAGCCACACAGCTCGGATCACAAGTAAATTCGGCGTCAAGGTTAATTGTCGATTCCCTTGAAAACCTTTTGAATAAGTAACAAACATACATAGGAAGTTTTGTGTTCTATGTAAACAGTCACGAGATCACTCCTTCATTTCCAACATGATTGGATATAGCAAGATGCAACGCCAGAGTATGAATCAAGCAATGAATCCATACCTATGTATATTCATGGAGTAAAACTTATGTACTTACAGAGTACCTAGACGCAAAGCTCATCACATACTGTACAGGAATATGAAAATGTTATGGTAATAAATAGGTAATAATACCAGCATCAATATAGCATAACCAATAAATCTAATAATACCAGCAACTTCAAAACTTATCAGTAAGTAACCCGTCCATGGTCCGCTCACTACGGACATACCAACTTTGTACATAAAGTAATAAAAAGGAATCTAATAATACCAGCAACTTCAAAACTTATCAGCAAGTAACCCGTCCGGGGTCCGCTCACTACGGACATACCAACTTTGTACTTTGACTATTTTTCTATCCAAAAAAAAATAGTCAGGATACCTATTAATATTTATCCTACTGCTGATCAGATTAGATACTTAATGGTGAAAAGAAAATTTTTGGTTATGATAAAAGTTTCCAAAGACTCGGACAACACATCAATATTATTACCTACATAATTTAAATACTATTTAGTCTACCACTTTGGGCAGGTATCTCAAGATCAGTTATCAACTCATACAATAAACTGAGTGAGGACAATTACATTATGGACTTCAGAAAATATTCAATTTATTGACCATTACCTACATTACCACTAATATTGGTATGTCAAGGAATAAGTACTGTATAAAGAATAATCTTAAACAAAACCCTAGTTATTATAATTAATATATATAATATGATTATAAGTAATGTATAGCAATAAGCAACCTTCTCCCGTTCTCAAGTGTGTCAACTCAAAACCAACTTTGGTTTAACTCGGTCAGTGACAAAACAACTTTATAGTTATCCTACAGATCATGAATCGAAAATCTATAAATTATAAATATTGTTTAGTCAACTACCTGCCTAAATAAACTTGCATTACCTACACATTCAAACAAATCACTTGAGTTAATTTACAACATTATTAACACTGTTACCTCAGCGCTTATTACCATTGTAGTTGTTATGTTACCATGCACATGATCATCAATGGTTTTCAAACTGCTATCCTTATCCTGAAAGGCTGTTGGTTCCTACTATGTATTTACTATGTATTCAATAACTATTTCAAAGAAATAAAAGAAACTAAATTTATTAAAGATTTAAAAGTTTATTATGCTAATTAAAAATCTGTCTATATTTACTAGCCTTGGGCATTATGATGAAGAACATGGAGGTATGTATATACCTACTTTTTCCAAATAACTCTATTCATAACATTACTAAAGTACTAACTATGATTTTTATAATTATTATTTAACCAAGAAGAAAAAAAGACATTTCAGGAACCCTAACCTCCTTAAATTATCTATTATCATTCTCCCCTATGTTGAACAAAATTTATGCGAAAAATTATTTAGTATAACTACTTATGTTTCAAAAATATTATTTTAACCCCTACTAATGCACATTATTTTTATTAACCCTAAATCACGAATATTTAAATCCTCAATTAGTATCATAATTTTAACCCTGATTATACACAGCACTTAACCCTTAATATGCTGCACATTATTTTATTAACCCTTAATGATGAATAATTTAATTTTTCAATAATGCACATAAAATGTCACTCACACACAATGTCTACACACAAGTTTATACTTAGTTAGAGCAAGGAGTTAATGTATCACTACACATAGGTTTTAATTTGAAGTAGGCAAATCTTACTTGTTATTTAAAACACACATAGTAGAGCACTATGTACGTAGTTACTCTACAACTCTTTCATCTCCTTATTTACTTTGTTTGTATAAATTAGTACCCTTTCATTAGTCTCAAGTAGCTTCATAGTTTTACCATAGTAATTATAAGATAGGTAAAACTCCTACTTTGTAAAAACCACTCAAAATTAAATAAAGTTTTATTATATTATTATTATTATAATGAAGCGTTATATTAGATCCTAATCAAGCACATTTAATATGCAGACATAAAACATGGTAATAATTATTTAAAAAAAAAATACTCGGTTTTATTTCTGCAAACATTATGCACCATTAAAATATACAGATTACTGATATTTTGATACTTTACATTGTTTATATTTATACTTGCTACACCAAGTATACAAACAAAATAAAAATCATACAAGTATAGAGATAGTTCACTACACACAGGTTGTACGAGTGTACTACCTGTTCAGCTAAACTCTACTAAATTGTTTCTACACTAGAGCACTCTCTAAAAGAGATGTGCATTTATTTCTCTCTGATAAGGTCCTCAACATAATAGAGATGATATTTTGCCCAACGATTAACTAAAACCACTAAAAGTTAAAAACGAATTTGTACATACATAATATAATTATGTACATATTTGATTTATTTATTTATTGAGGTATTTATTCATGAACAAAACACCAGCTCTTAAAAATATATTTTTTCTTATAAATCACCAACAGCCAATAAAAGGATTTACATTATTATAATGAAAAAAAAAGAACGATCTGTCAATATGTACCTAGGTCATCCAGTTACCCTTACTAATTCACACCACATTATGGTTAGAAATTTAGATGGACTAAAATGCAAAATCTACATTTTTAGTCCAAAAGTAAACTTTATCTTATGCATAATATACCTACAAATTAATTATATAAATAAAAACTAATACTTAGTTCGTAAAAGTAAAGTAAATAATTTTTTTTTATTGTTTAAGTAAACATACTTTGTCTATTTACATGGACTATAATACCACTATCTATACATGAAACATGACACATGGACAGAAAAACATAAAAAAAAAATAATAACAGATAAAATAATACAGTGACATACGGAATTAATTTTAGTGTCAGAAATAAAAATTAAAAAGAAATAAAATAGGTGTAGCTTAATAATAAAATAAGAATATTAATTTAAATCAACTGGTTATTTGTCAAGAATCTTGTCATTTGTAAAATACTACTATAAATAGGTAGTTACATAATAACTTCTATAAATAATAGTAAAAATATAAATTAAAAAAAAAAAATCTTTCGTTACAAATACTTAAAAAGATAAATAATTTATGTAGCGCTATACAAAAATCTGATAATAATTGAAAATGTCAGGCATAAAAGTTTCAGTGTAAAAAAAAAAAGAAACATTATCTAATGTTAAAGCTTTTACCAAACCAAATGTCAGGTGAGTATTCACCATGTGCATATTTAGTATTGTTGACATGAAGGCATAAAGTTTTGTTGCTGCATATACAGTCCTGGTCCGCAGTGTATTCAGGCAGCAATTTGGATGACAAATTTTTACAGTTAATATACCCGTTGCATATACAATCATATACCAAAGACAATGTCTGCCATAACTCTTCGGTCTTCGAGAGTTGTTTAGAAATGGTAAACACATGCTTCTTGCATTGGTGTTGTAATTATTAATTAAAAACTTATTCTATTTTTGTTAATACGACAGTTTAAAAGTTTAAAACATAGAAGGTTTGTCTAGTGTAGTCATTTTCTGCGTGTTGCCACACATTTGGCATGAAGTTATAGATAAACATTATTATTCTAAGTCACAGTCACACACGTAATTCACTAAGTCTAAGTGTGTACCTAACATTATCAGTAATTGAAACAAATATTACCTACAATCCTCCGTACCTTGATTGTCATCAAAACCTATGTAACATCTATAGTTAAGATGTGAATCGAACTAAAGCTAGTCCTAGATCTCAGTATCCCTATGAGAAAACAAGATCTGTTCATAATGTTGTGTAGTTTTAGTGTAAAGAAGCTAACACCTGATTTTCACGCTTACAACGTTCCAAAAACGTGTGCTCCGTCCCGTTCCCGTAAACGTGGAATCCTATGCTTATCCGTTTCATAAAGTGGCACGCAATCGAAGTAACGATGCAATACTCTAAAATTTTCCTTACATAGGACTAGTTTAGAATTTTTTACACAAGCTACATCAGAGAATGGACAGCTTACCTTTTAGATAAACCTAAGACTTTTATATGGTTTATTAATGGTGGCATCTCTGTGTTCAGAGAACAGTCCTTTTGAGTCAATAATGACGCCAAGGTTCCTTACCGAGGGTACTTAATTTAGTATAAAAGAATTAATTTGATAGTTAGACTAAATAAGACAAACTTTTCTAATAAAATAAATAATAAGAACATTAATGGGTGTACCTAGTTTTTATTATTTTCAATTTGATACCTATCTAATTATATGCATGTACTTGTGCTTTGACTAAGTAATTTTGACTTGCGTAATCTATTTATTAAATGTTATCACCTGATCATTCTATTAATTTATTTGACTAATTTAAAGGTGTAACAATGATTTTAATATTTTATTTAATTTTTAATTTTATGTAACTAATGTAATTGGTTAACTTATTCGTATTATATGCCCAATCAAATAAATAAATAAATATTGGCTTATAATAGATAGTTAATTACCTGCTTGAACATCACTGTTTTATCTGCAAACGTTTAAGTTTAAACAGACTGCAATGTGGTCTAATTGCTAGATGGTGGTTGCTACTCTACAAGAATACAGTTTTTCTATTGAGTATTGGCTCAGCTTTGAGTATCTACCGGTTTTAATAACTTCCTGGTTTTATAAATCACAGGGGTAACTGAGCTATGATTGGATCGAAAAAAATAAAGACAGTTCTTATGAGAATCGAGTACTGGTAGTCCAGGTCCAAAAGAGACAGCTCTTAAGAAGTCAGGCGGGTAAAGAAGTTTGCTAGAAGCATGGAAAGCGCATTAAAGCATTACTATATATATAAAAATAATATATAATTAGTTAATTTATAAACCTGTGATATACAGGTATCACAGAGATTTTCAAATTCAAATTTAATAACACTATGATCTACCATTAGATGTTTAAATTTTACATTAAATTAAAATTTTAAAATTAATTTAATAAAAGTAAACCTGAAAATAAAGGATAAGGTAAATGAATTGAAAAAATTGTTTTTATCAATTCAACGTTAAGTAACATGCAGATCACTACATAATAATTTAAATTCCATAATCATTTATTAATTTGCAAAAAAAAAAAAAATGTGGTTCTGTTCTTACTACATAATAGATTTTCACACATTTTCTATTCCATAAATATAAACTGCGTCAAAATATTAATGCAAGCCGTAAAATATGTTATATATTGTGCAATCATAAGAAGTTTGTATTTAAATATAACAATGTTTATCACATTGTTTAGTGCTAGTTGCTAGATGCTTTAATATACATTTAAACAACTAAAACACAAGAGTTGTCTCCATGTTAGTCCAGAGTTGCAAATAGTATTGTCGTCACCTGTTGTCTTCAAAGTATGGTGAGCTCTCACGGCAGCACAAGAAGCAAAAGCATTAAATGTTCACGATGCCGTCGAAGTCACAATAAGAACGTGAGATAAATTACAAAATTTGCACCACACCATTCATTAAGGGATTTGCAAACGATTATTATAGACTACAAAAAAAGAAAAATCAGTACACTTGCACCTTTAAGAGGTTTATTATAATTTACAAAGAACAATAACAATATTGGTGCCTAGTTACTTTAGATTTAAATAAAAGCAAAGATTTAAATAAAGATGTCGGTAGCGACAAATCAAAATGGTGTCTGTCGATCTCCTGCTCAGATGTCAGACCGTCAGACTAGCTAGAACCATAGACATTGCATTTTGAGTATGCTATATGTAGTGTAGTAGCGACTGGTTACCGAATTTATCCATGCTTCAACATCATAAATAACAGTCAGTACCTACACATACAGCTAAGTTGAATCATCTACTCATCGACGTGAAAAGTAGTAGAACTACATTACATTATCGACATGGTTATCAAATACATGAAGATGCTACTAATAAAAACCCGATCTCGAGTACTAACTTGTACAGTGTGGCGGATGTATGCTGATTTGAAATAATAAATATAACAGCAATAATTATAGCCAAGCTCTTAATAAAAGGGTCTTGCACGACGATACCAATTACAATTATTTTATTCAATAAGTGAACGATCACACAAACGACCACCTACAATAATTAATTTGAATTAAATAATAAAATAAAAATAACTACACACAACCAATCTTTAACACTGGGGATCCTATTATGATCTCTAACCACAACACTGTCCTTGTGATGGTAAAGTAAGAAGCTGTATTAAAGAACCTTGCAAAGTCACATCAATTCTCAAAACAAAATATCGAAATAGCGAATAAAAAAAAAAAACAGACTACTTCGAAGTACAAAAAAAAAAAAGAGAAAACCTATAATTTGAAAAGCGAAAGTTAAAATGATAATGGTATTTCATTGGGGGATGACCGAACGAAATGATAATATCTGATCCCAAATACACTATTAAAATATTATTATATTTCTCTAGTATTTGTAAAGAACTAGCTCCAATAAAAAATTGCTTAAGTGAGCTTACATATACATCAAATTTCATTATATTGGAGTGTACAGTGTTGATATACATGTGATTATCATTATGAGCACAATGTGATATCAATTATTGACAATTTTACCGCATTAAAATATAATAATAAGTAAAGTTCACTGAATACGAATATATTCCACTCTCAAAATACAGAGACACTGATATCTTATGTATTCGTATGAATAGATCCTATTCCCACAATTTGTTGCAGAGGGAAAGAGAACAGATGCATTTAATAGTTATAAATAGAGCAAAATCTAAGGCCACCTTGAATAACTTGAAATAAGGAAATGTGGGTCTATATATAATATTTTTATCATATTTACAGATTCAAGTATTGTGAGTTTGCCCGATTACGAGGACTCAAATACGCATAAATGAGTTTGCCCGATTACGAGGACTCAAATACCTGTTTGTGAGTTTGCCCGATTACGAGGACTCAAAACAAAATAATGAGTTTGCCCGATTACGAGGACTCAAATACCTGTTTGTGAGTTTGCCCGATTACGAGGACTCAAAACACAATAAATGAGTTTGCCCGATTACGAGGACTCAAATACCTGTTTGTGAGTTTGCCCGATTACGAGGACTCAAAACACAATAATGAGTTTGCCCGATTACGAGGACTCAAATACCTGTTTGTGAGTTTGCCCGATTACGAGGACTCAAAACACAATAATGAGTTTGCCCGATTACGAGGACTCAAATGGTGGTAACATTTACAGTTTATAATTTTGCTATTTAATCACTCCGAAAAGAATTATCTCAATAATGAGAAATTACAATTTGGATTCTTCAAATAATTTCAAATTATAATAATACATCAAATAATTATTTCACTTGTATACTATCTTTAATATATCATATATATATAAAAATATGTTATATATTGTTATTATTATTTACAACTCTACTAACAATTTCTTGTTTTCTTTCACGCAGACCCTGTATCATTTTGAAGTCTCTGAACGCCTGCTGAGCTCTCCATTGCCATTGCGTTACCCACTGCCATTGCGTTACTCGCACGATGATGAAGATATGCATAATATTCTTTCGGCCTATTAGTAATAACTTGTGTCGCTAAAGATAATTATCTACTTTAGTTATATTTCAACCATACGGTATTGTTTTGTATTCGTTGAGTAGGAGTAAGAAATTGTATAATTGTAATGAGGACATACAACATAAATATCTAATGGCCGGATCGGACTGAGGACATTCCGGATCGGACTGCGTTCATTCCGGATCGGACTGAGGACATTCCGTACTTAGGATAGCCGACTATTAGCATCACAAAATTACTCTCATCCTTGTAGAGTTTATAATTATATTTGCCTGCAAAATAGATTCAGCCGATCCAAAATGTCAATTTCACTTATACGGACAGGGCGACTCTCGAAAAAGAAGTTGAAGAATTAATAATGGGAGGTTATTGGGAATTATTTTATCAGAAGAATTAGAAATGTAAAACTTAGAAAAATAGGGAAAAAGGCAAAGTTCTAAGGTCAACTGATTATAATTAAAGTAATGTATTACTTGAGATTTGTGTTTGAACTGATTTGCTTACATGATGATGCCCTCCTAGCCGAATTTCTGCCACGGCGGCCAGTCTCAACGAAGACTAGCCAGATGCGCAGGACATAGTATAGTGCACAAGTGTGTGAGCAAACACAGGTGCACTCTCTATTCCCTCTCTCTCATAATCCAATCGGATGGCAGACCGACACGACTGGGGAGATAGAAAAATATTATGTTTAATCCACAGGCGCCCAAATTTAGTCATTTTTATTTCGAGTCCTTATACCTCGGCAAGTGAATTCCAGTAGGTAGAAGCTAAAAGAAGCAAGATTTGATCACAAAATTCACTCAGCCCACTTGTTCCGAACAATCATCATTATTTCCGTAACAATAGAATCCAACAAATCCTTCAGATTTAAGCATTAACACGAAAAAGGAATTCTTTGCTGAGAACAGATATTTTATCGTGTAGAATCTCGCGTGACTTCGCCCCCTAAATTTAGAAAATGGAGGGAATGAATTAAAGAATTTTGAACCACTCGACTCGGCAATTGGATTGGTTGGGGAACATGTTTATTGAACAATACAATTGCTGATGAAATTGTACCTCATACATACGTGACTAGCGCGCGGCTTGCGTTTTCTCTAAGATAAAAATTAGCCAGCAGCAGTTGCCTAGATGCAAATTTAAACCCGATCCTTTCAGTAGCTTCGGCGTGTGGCCAACAAACGAAAAGTAAAAACAAAATTTAACTAACATCCAAACTTTCGCAAACAAGTTTAGTGTGATAGTGTGACCAAAAGAAGTACGTTTATATCTAACAATGGAAACTCGCAACAAATTTACCTACGAAATCAAATAATATCGCAAAAATTTTCGACTTCGACGGGACTTGAAATTTTTGCGATATTATTTGATTTCTTAGAAATTACCCTGAGTGTGGGTTACGCACTATAATAACAAAAAACCTTAAATATACAAGAACATACAAGAATTAAAAAAAACCTTAAAAATTTTAAAAACCCCTCTATAGATTTGCATGAAACATGGCTAGGAACACTCGGGATAAAATTATCAATGACACAATAAAAACTAAACGAAAATCGGTTCATCCGTTTGGGAGCTACGATACCACAGACAGATACACAGATACACAGACAGACACGTTAAACTTTTAACACCCCTCTCTTTTTGCGTCGGGGGTTAAAAATAACATGAGACCAAATCTAACCTACCAAAATGTACTAAGTGCGTACAGTGGCGTACATCAAAAATGGTACCCTTTTTTAGGAATTCTGTAAACAAAAGAGAAATAAACATTTAACAAAAAAACATGACAGCCTATAGGTCCATTTCATTGAATACATTTCGTTCGCTTTCATGCCTCGTAGGCGTCTGGCACGGAATTCGTTTTGCTGATGCGCTGAAAAAGTTTACAACACAATGTTGAAGGATGGCAAGTCATTGCAGTAAATTACGCTATTGAAGCGAATTCTCAGAGAATTGTATTTGTGCCTAAAGGTTGTCGCAGACTTTACTACCTACTCGAAAATGGATCATCTCCCTTACAACTTTTTTGTTAAATGAAATGAAATGAAATGAAAATATATTTATTGTGATAGTACAGGTTTAGGAAAATATACAGGTAAGTTTATGCGTCTAACTAGAGCAACAAATACGACACACAAATTATTTTAAAAAGATATATGTATACATTGCTATACTTGTTCCTTAAATAGGTAATTACTAACACACAGCATCGTAGCGACCTCGTGTTCTCTCACTTGTACCTATTTTGTCACTCCATGTCTCTGACACAAACTGGTGACGAACCATTTCAGAGTCTTAAATATTAAAAATATTACTTAAGGCTATTTAGTAGGTGGGTTTGGGCAGAGATGCGTAGCTGCTCTTGATTGCCACCAATATTCGCAATTTCTTTTACTTTCTTTCAACTAAGGGAACACACAATATGTTTGATGTAACAATGTTATTTGTTAAACCGAAAAAACCATTTTCCTAGGTACTCGTTTCATTGATCGGATTACGGTTCCTAAGCGGAACTAAAAGCGGATCACCAATCAATCCGCTAATTAATCAAAAACCCAAACAACAAAAGAAGCTTTTTTAAAATTAGGCCGGCCTGGCTCTGAACAATGGAATCGATTAAAAACGGGCCAAAACAAAAACTCTCCAAAGCAAATTATCTTTGTCTTTGAAGTTGCCTGGTCTGATTCGTCCTTGGCCGTCATTCAGCTTTCAGGCATTTTTCACACATAGGTAGACATTATAGCTACAGGATTATAAATAAATAAATAATGCTGGACAATTCACACAGCATTATCTAACCCCAAGCTAAGCGGAGCTTGTGTTAAGGGTACTAGATAACTGATATACTTAATACTTTCAATTACACTACATAGATATTTTTTATTATACATAGAAAACACCCAGAACAGCGGAACCAATTTCTGCAGATCGTACACAAATTTGTTCCGAGACGGGAATCGAACCCGCAACTGAAGGTAAAATACATGGAATTCGACATAATGTGGAAGGGCAATGCAACAAAATTACTAAGGGTACCGGTGTCGCCAAACTCTCACAAATAAACCAGTAATCATTAATGCATTACAGAGAAACAATTCGTTTGATTTGTAGTTTTAAGTTTAGTCAAAACTAGCCAACGTCACAGATTTGGAAATTTCTATTAGGACTTCTATTTTTAAGATTTATTTATTATACTTTAGCATCAGAACGTATTTACGGCAATAAGTAATCAAACATTCGATTGACATGTTAATTCCGCTACTCGACCATAGATGGCAGTATTTTCAGTGATCGCAATTATAAACTTAATTGCGTTTATTTAAGATTGATATTCGCATGATAGATTAACCATCGACTGCTACTCGACTAAGGCTGCACCAGGTAGCACATTGAACTACATTATCGAAATCGATAGGTACATAATTTTGATTAATTCGCAAAACTAAGACTTGTTGGGAGTTTATTTATTTATTTGGTACACAGCTGCATATTTTAAACCATTAATAAATATTTTAAATGAAGGTTAGAGGACCTAATGGTGTCTATTTAGTGACTTGTACTGTAATGTTAATCACACTACGTTTGGACGTTTAGGTGTAGGTATAGATGGATAGATGGATGGATGGATGGATGTTTGTTACCACTTGAGGCCAAAACTACTGAACGGATCGGGCTAAAATTTTGCGTACAGGTAACTCTAATCCTGGAAACAAACATCGTCTACTTTCATCCCTTACATCGGTTCCCATTCCCATGGGATAGAAAACGTTTCCACAGAAACAACAGGTGCAAAGACGCGGGCCTAAACTAGTACTAAATAAATAATTAATTTACGGTTTGATATGGATCAATTGAGCTACCAGTATTGTTTGCAACAGTCTTCAGTTAGCTGTCAATTTGAAAAGCTAGTTCTAATATATTTCTGTCTTTTGATTGTAATTTTCTTTGCGAATAAAATTTATTTATTAATCAAAATATTTAATTTCTTGTATCGATATCAATCGATAAAATCTACATCCGACTTGACTACATCACTAATTGAGTAGACGACCTCCGTGGCGCAGCGGACGAATGTCCGCCTGCGACGCAGGAGGTTGCGGGTTCGATTTCCGCCTCGGAACAAATTTGTGTACGATCTGCAGAAATTTGTTCCGTTGGTCTGGGTGTTTTCTATGTAGAATAAAAAATAGCTATCTATGTAGTGTATTGTATTAAGTATATCAGGTACCCACAACACAAGCTCTGCTTAGGGGCTAGATGATGTTGTGTGAATTGTCCAGCATTATTTAATTATTTAAAATCAACTTAACCTTAATTGCACAAGGTTGATTTTGACTAATCGTTCTATTAAATTAGTGATGTGAGAATTTATTATCTATATATATAAAAGAAAGCCGTGTTAGTTACACTATTTATAACTCAAGAACGGCTGAACCGATTTGGCTGAAAATTGGTGGGGAGGCAGCTTAGAACCAGGAGACGGACATAGGCTATGTTTTATCCCGGAATTACCACGGGAACGGGAACTACGCAGGCGAAGCCGCGGGCAGCAGCTAGTAAACTATGAAAATCGTATTTATCGATGGTTATACTTTTATTACATCGATCGTTAGGGTCAATTATAAGGATGCAATCTCTCTACCAAACTTGATAAATTAAATGAAAGGAAAACCTGTTGGAGAGATAATTAAGAGATAATTTATAAGAGATCCTTATAATTGACCCTAACGATTAACGATCGATGCAATAAGAGTACAGGGTGTAACTGTTACAGATTTTAGTCGGTTCCATTCCCGGAAGTGGCAAGCGAATATTCGAAAATCTTTGACTGCAGTTTTCTTTCTTTTCAAAAATAAAGGAATGTTTTCTTTGACTAAAATTTTCTATCTATAGTATTAAGAGTACTTTCCCTCCAGGTGGCATTACAAAATTCCACCCTGTATAGTAAATAATAGTAATATTTATCTATTGTGCCACAGTATCTAAAACCTTAATTTTATTAGAATGCTGTTATTTGATAATGAGGGCCGTGTACACTGTACCTATTTCTCTAGTTGATGGAAGATTCCTCCTCTACCAACTGAATTACTAAGTTATCATATCACGAAACATGATTGTGGTCTTGTAGAATTTCAGACGGGTCAGGGTATTTATCCAACATCCTATATATAAACAAAGGAATTCCTATCTGTTATATTAGATTCCTTGAAATGGTCTCCACCTGGTATATTTAATTAAGGAATGTTTTCGTCGGTTTCCACGAAACAGAAGCCCGGGAAATATTATATTCATCTCTATGGTTTCGAATCTAATCTTGTTTTGTTTGGATTGTATTTTTTTTGTTAGGTATATCACTTTGTTCTTGTTATATAAATACTTATCTAAATTAAGGGTTAGTTATATAATATAACTAATAGCTTCTGCCCGCGGCTTCGCACGCATATTTTCGTTATACCAAGTAGCCTATTATTTAAGTTAGGCTTTGCTACGTACCTATGCCAAATTTCAACTTGATTTGTTCTGTAGTTTTGGAGATCCTAGGTAACAATAAAACGTTAAGTGCGAGTCGGACTCGCGCACTAAGGGTTCCGTGTAATTGTAAGACCTTGTTTCTTGCCAAATATCATGATTCTTGGTCAACATGAAGGTAACCTGTCTATTTTGGTCGAGGGAGAGAATCAATATTTATATTTTTTTGTTAATAAACAACAAATTTAAGGTTTTCAGATTTTTCTCATTATTTGTATTGTATTTTTTCAGATTCAGATTATCTAGAATATAAAAAAGCTTGGGACGGGTTTTGCTTCAACTGGAAAAGTAACAACTAACAGGCTAAAGGTTTCTTCGTCGCTTCTTTACTTTAGTCTACATACCGAAGAGACAGAAATCCAAAATATCACTTTATTTCCGTGTCAGTATTTAGTTTTACAATTTGACCTTTTCTAAGTGTACATTTATTGTTTAAATGGAAATAAAGAGTTTTTGATTTTGATTTTGAGATCCTATATGGGGTTCCTTTTTTCCTTTTGAGGTACGGAACCCTAAAAATTCAGATTTCACAAACTTTCGGCTTTATAATATTAGTAAGTAGAATTAAAAGCCTGGGTTGAGTCGGCAGACCATCTGCCCGGGGTGGTCAGACAACATTGTGAAGGCAGTGGGGGTTTTACCACATTCATCACGCTTGGCAGGTGGATTGCCTATCGCAGTGAAGGTGTTATAATACACAGGAAGAGCTGCTGTCCTTCCTCTGGAAGGTGGGTTCGTCGCGACCACCGCGGCCATTTATAATGTTTTTTTTTTTAATAATGCTGGACAATCCACACACCACCATCTACCCCCAAAGTAAGTTACTTAAAGCTTGTGTTATGGGTACTAGATAACTGATATATTTAATACATTATATACATAGATAGATATATTTTTTTTATTATACATAGAAAAGACCCAGACCAACGGAACAAATTTCTGCAGATCGTACACAAATTTGTTCCGAGGTGGGAATCCGCAACCCGCAACCTCTTGCGTCGCAGGCGGACTCTCCCCCGCTGCGCCACTGAGGTCGTCAACTATTTACATTGCATACTTACATAAAAGACACTCGATACCCGATTCCGAAACCAAAATGATCAACATAGCTCAAAGTGGCAGTGGGCCTGTCATATGTCGCGAAGAACCGACCACCGCTGGGTTTGGTAAACGTGTTCTTGAGTGGAGATCGCAACTCCGCAAACGCAGTGTGGGACGACGTCAAGCCAGGTGCGATGACGAAATGTGAAAGACTGCAGGCAGATGCTGGATGCGGCAAGCTGAAGATAGGGCGCTACGGCACTCAATACGGCAGGACTAATTTAGGTTGGTGATGGTGATGATGACTTAAACGATATATATTTTGGGGGTATGCCTTTACACATGTCTAAGCAATATATTGACTACGGAGCTTCGTGATATTGACAGATATCTAACCCTAGACAAGCCAATAAAGCCGATCAATTGAGTTCTCTACCCAGACAGCTTGACGAATGTTTTCTCTGTAGAGGTAAGGTATATTAAATTCCTGTGACTTTGCTCTCTTAGACATTTTTTTTGTTCTTAACTTCTACTTGATACCTATACGTTTTTTTTGGAACCTTGCTGTGCGAAGGTCGTTCCAAAGAAACGGTTAAATAGGTAATTAATTTTGATTTTATACCAACATAAAATTTTTTTAGGCATGCCGCGGCATGCTGTTAACAACTTAGAAATCGCATCAAAAATAGTGAGACAGCATTAAGAAAATAATTAACTAGGTAGGTAGGTACTCTAAGTTTTAATAAAAGAACATGCTTGATAAATATTTTCTTAGTTTTTATTTCTTAACCGTTGCCTACTTGTCTACTATTTACTATCCCCTGGTGTGAATTTAACAAAAACAAAATGTTTCTCAGCTCAAATAAAACAGCAAATTAAAATGTATTGTGAGCTCTCGGTTCTATCGTTCTTTTCTCCAAAATGAAGACAAATTGCATGATTTTATTAAAGTGCGTCGACCCTCCTAAGTAAATAAATAAAGGCACCTAAGTACTCGTAGACAATGTTAACATCATCATTGTGAATGATGAACAACTGCGTCACAGCCATTGAAAGGGTATTCGAAATCTATAGAAAATATCGCATGCTTAAAAACAAAGAGAATTATCTCAAAAATAGGGTTTTTTGCGAAACACTATTATCTCAACGTCGTCGTCTGTCATAGTCTTAACATGGTGGTGTGCATTATTATTATTTTTTTTCAAGATTGCAAATTCCTACCAAATATTTACTAGCCTAGTATTATAATATCTGTGCCACTAGGTAGGCACTTAATCAGGGTATCTACATTTAAAGAAATTTTATTAAAAATAACTTCGGCACCACGCATGCTTTCCAGAAGACCGATTATGGCCCGAGATCATACAAAATAATGCTGGACAATTAACACATCATCTTCTAGCTAAGCAGAGCCATTTATGCCAACATAAATTACCTATTTGACTATCACTGTAATTGTTATATGCTACCAAAAAAAACGTTTACTGCATACCTTTGTCGGGTCTAGAAAACATTTCAAAAAACTCAAGTAGGATTTGAGTGATCTAGATAACTGAAATCTGTCACTAGCAACCATAAAATAAACTTCGCTTTTGCACTTTTATTCGAAGATAAAACTGCGAGATTTCATTTCACCGGTTGATTTAGAAGACTTATACTGTCACATAAAACCTCTGGTTTGCGATCTACGTACACCAATGAATTCAGCAATTTCATAGACACAAGCTGGCTTTGTTCCAACGGGCCCTGATTGTACCTACATTGCATGTATATTTCTTCCTATATTAAATATCTTGACGTTAATATTACCTAGGTGCATCATTGGTCGGGCCTGGATGGATACATAATTGGCTTACTCGTTCACATTGTATTATTAGTCATGCATCTCTTTATTCACGTCATTATTAAAAATGTCTGCGTTTAGATATTAACTAGGAACAATGAACGTAGGCTGCTTCAATTTTTACTTATTTAAGTTTATTAGCTTTTTGATAGTTTTGAAAACTATCAAAATAGCTACTAACTAGACCTTACTATAGGTAAATAATAAGACATTTATTTTCTACTCACAAAAGGCTTTACGAATAGGTATTTGTGTAAATAATATATTCATCATACGCAACCCGACTTCACCTGCTGGGTATAGGCCTCCAAATTTTGTGCCACTCCACGCGGTCCTGCGCCAATCTCATCCAGGTTCGCCCTGCGGTGTTAGAAATATCGTCTGCCCATCTTGCCGCTGGACGTCCAACGTTTCTGTATCCAGTTCTTGGACGCCATTCAGTAAGCGCCTTGCTCCACCTGTCGTCTCGTCTCCGTGCAAGGTGTCCTGCCCAGCTCCATTTTAGTTCCATGATGCGATTTCCCACGTCTTTCACCTTTGTTCGACTTCGGGTTTGGACATTGGGAACCTGGTCTATAAGCTTGATGCCGAGTATGGCTCGCTCCATGGCTCTCTGTGCAACTCTCATATTGTACACAGCTTCTTGAGTGAGCGTCCATGTCTCGGCACCGTAAGTCATGGTAGGCAGAACACACTGGTTATTCAGACGGGTTTTCAGACATTGTGTAGTTTCGGCGGACTTAAGAATGTCGTCAAATTTACTAAAAGCAGCTCTATAATAAAATAATATATATTTTGTGATAAGCCAAATAATATGTTATGATCTATGAATATAATTATAATAACATAACATCTCATTAGTTTCAAATAAAAACTCACACAGTCACTCACATACTTTTAAAATTAATTTTCGAGTAAATAACGGTTTTCAATCCTATAATAATATAGAAGCCATGTTAACGCTGAAATGAAGTGATTGTGCAGTAGACTTTATAAATATTGTTATTCAACGTACACGGTCGACGTCAATGAACCATTATCTTAGATTATTTTTATACACCGTAGATTATGTTGATCGTAAATGAAGTAATTGGCAGGTTGTTTGGGCCTACGATTTGGATATTATTTGTATCTAGGCAACTAATACTTGAGTGGCAAATAAATAATTTTCAAATGATCTTTAAACCTTTGTGAAAAGACGCTATTGAAGTTGTTAATTCTGAAACAAATATATTAGATACAAGCCCCCTCTGAAACAAAACACTTTGAAAGTCAATTAATACGAAAGTCGAAGTTTAAAGTAGCATCTTCAATCAGTGTCTGCCCTCAATCCAGCGGTTTCGTGATCAAAAGATCAAAGCTTGCAATTTGAACATTTCAAGACACCAATAACGAATCACAGTTCAAGTTGGAATCGCGACACTCAAATCAAGATCGACACCGAATAACTAACCCATTGTCCAAGTTGTGTCTGCAATAAATTCTCTCTCCGGCCAATAGTTCGGACTTGGCAATCGATTTTCTTCCGTCGGAACCGCAAATTGTGAAACTTGCCCCTATTGTGTAGGTACGTGCAATATGAACCTAGAGATTGCAGACTGCAATGACTGGTAACTTTTGTGTAGCGACAATGGAAGCCGGAATCTTCAATGGCATACCAGCCGAGATTTGCAGTTCGGATTTCGGCGGTGAATGTTCGGCATGAAATCAAAATTGGACGGAGTAATTTTTAATCGAGTCTGTTAAAAAAGATGAAGAATTTAGCTGGGTATCTTTTCAAGATTTTTTGTTGGCAGGTAGTAGGAGAACGAGCGAAATGTGTACAAATTTTAAATTCTAAATAATCTCAAGGGACAGACAAAACTAAAAGAAAGGGACACCTTTTGCCTTGCAGTGGACAATGCGGGCTAAAATACATAAATTAAAGGTACCAGATACCATGACAAAATGTAAAGATCGTCAAAGGATGAACCACTTAGAAACTTGCATTTCCACTTTTCCAAATGGATCTTATTTTCTATCGAGCTAAAACTCATTAAGCCAACACCATTCAGTGCTTATTTCGCGCGAAGTCTCCCAATAATTCTTAACCAAATGCAATTGCTACCAGCATGGCTCCCACTCATTAAAGATGCTGCTAAAGGATGATGCTAGCCCTTGTAAAATCGCTAGATCACTTCAAATTTACCAAACTAGAGATCAATTAGGTACAGTAAATGCGCCACAGTGCTTAAATTTTACCATCAACAACCAGCTAACGGAGTATCCATATTACATGACGTGTGGCAATTTTGAGGATTTTTGACCTCTTTTTCTCAAAACGTGTATTTAAAAATAAATAAGTTACTTATTAATTTATCCTTGATTGCATTGTATGTAAGCCCTAAGAACGTAGTCTAGAATCAGAGTGACAAAATCGAACATCATAATAAAATCTCGATCTAGCGAAACGTAAGTTCGAACTGCTTATTCGTGGAACAAAAACGTCTCAAGTAATTCGATCCATCTTCATCTTCTTCGTAACTCTTTTCAGAGCGGTCGTGGCGATCATGATGATTCTTGCTGAGCGGCTGTTGATAATCGCCTGACGATGTCCAGCCGTCTTTCCCTGTTCACAGTTTTTCTGTTGCAATCATGTAAGTAAGGGATCGCCTATTGCGGCTTTGAATTTGAGGGATCGCCAACCGCGGACTGGACGAAGCTCATATTGGTAATTAATTTAGATTAGAGCTCCAACGACTGCAGGCAAAAATTTTAATGCGAGTTCTAAGGTAGTTTAGAAGCTTAACTTTTATAAGGTAATATTTTTTATAAATAAGTTTTAATTATGAAAAAAATTTGTCCTAGTTTTCTGGTATAATTAGGTATTTTCCCGGACGAGCACTTTCGAGCACTTTCTACACAAACTGTTAGCTTAAATTACCGTCATTTTTATCCGAAAAGTTCAGACGAAAATATGTGAGAATTTCTTGCATGGCGATTGCAGAGAGATTCATTGTTGCAACTGTTACAAGCCCAAACTTGCCGTGCTGAATACACAATGAAAGATTTTGGTTGGGTTGCCGGGTCGTTTGGCGCTTTCTTACTCTTCTTGTTTTTTCTTCAAAGTTTCTTACAAAATATTTTTGCACAGGTAGCTACTTATAATGAGCGAATATTTATTGGTTTGGCACACTATAATAAACGAGTGAATGCATAGAAAATAAATGATAAACTCTATCTTTCATGGAATTATTTTTGAAGGCTTTCTTATGCGGACAGTTGTTTTTACTTCGAGATAGACAATATTTCTATGTAGATTAAGCACAAAAAACCTGTACCCATGTTGGACGGGTAATAGGTTCTGTTGGGAATGAAAGCTTGTAGGCCTATCTACCACAGCGATTGTTGTCTAGGGTAGAATGGAGAATAAATGCGTCGCCCGTCACCGAATCAGTAAAATGAAACCTCTTACTTCAACTTCATTATTTTACGCAGTGTATTATGACGTTGTGATATCAATTTTGTCTATTCTACCTTAGACCACAATCTTTGTGCTTGGCTTACAGATGACCGACAAAACAAACAAGATAGATAGGACCAAGACGAACCTCTAAGACCAACCCAGCTCTTTCCCTCCAGCAATATCACCAGTTTGCGCACCTATTAATTCCGAACTAAACAGCAAGAACTAAAGACGGCTCCAATTTGCTCAGTAAACACGAAACCAACTGCGCTTCACTGCAAGATAGCTCACAAAAGCGGACATTAGTTCGCCAACTATTGGCGGAGGACACAATTTATGCTCACTCCACAACTTCGTCAATAGTTTACCAGTAGGGTTGGACTTGCACGCTTAGGACTAGGTAAATAAGATATACCTAACCTAAGCACAACAAAGTTCATACATCAGTTAAAACTCAAGTAGGTTGAAAGAGGCCTATGTATTAATACCCTCACACTAACTCAGTAACAGTTTTTTTCCTTGCAATTTATCTTTATCTCAGTATATCGCTTGTTTTATTTATTTTAGGTACCAAAAGCGTCAAACATAACACCATCAAAAACTGACATACCTACGTACCTAAGCAACATACACAACAATTGAGTAGGTACCTAATGCTATAATGCCTATATTTTTACCAACATCAAAGTAGATAGATATATTTTCTACTGCAAAAGCTTTTGTACCCACTTTCCCCAAAGGAAATCCTAAACAAGTTGTATTGTTTAGGGAAAAATTAAGGAAAACAGTCACATCATCCTGCACGTAAGGAAGTACTACAGTGATCTGAACCCCGATACGATTCTTGACTACAAAAGCCGAATAAGTTACATCCCTAACCAAAGATTGTGCTGGGACCTTAGACCGAGGAGGAAATTGGGACTCATTGTTTATGTGTTTCGGATACCACAACTGCTTCTAAACTCGAGCTAATAAGGTAGACGTCTACCTATGAAATGAGATTTGGGTATTGCATATTAAAACTGAGATTTTATCTGCTAACATACGATGTTTGTGAGAATGTTCTTATGAGAATATTTTAAGTATGACATCCATGGCTGCCGTGTGGTGCCGGCATAGAATTGCAATACCCCAACTCCTCCCGTGGGTGTCGTAAGAGGCGACTAAGGGACACACGCACCGGGGGACGGGCAGCAGCGCCCCTGCAGAACAATTGCACCGAACTGCGATCCTCAACCCGCATGCCCAGTGTGGGGATTATGGGCACTACCCCCAATGATTGCAAAAGCAAAAAAATGGCCCCCAGTTCCCGGCCGCCTCGCTATTCTTGGCCATGGTAGCGGCCACGGTAATGGCGGGGCAGGGGGTGCTAGGAATCCCCGGACTACATTACTATTCATTGCTCAAAAAACTGACCCTGGCGACGTTTAACGGACAAACTCCGAGGCTGGACCATCATCTAGCGCAGTTGGAAGTGGAGTTAGAGAACATTAAATGGCATGTTCTGGAGTTATGTGAAGTCCGTAGAGAGGGTGAGGACACCGTAACTCTAGACTCGGGCCATCTTCTCTACTTTCGCGAGGGTGATAAAACATCCCAGGGTGGAATAACTTCAGAGCTTTTGAAAGCCGGAGGTGCCCCTGTTATAGAGGAGCTACAGAACCTCTTCAACGCCGTCCTTCACAATGGGAGAACTCCAAAGGCGTGGAGCGGGAGTTTGGTGGTGATCTTTTTTGAGAAAGGAGATAACCACACGCCTTAAAAACTACGTCTGTAGTTTTAGTGGTATTTTTTTTGGTCTGTAGTCTATAAGCGGTTCTCACTAGTAGTCACGAATCGTCTCGCCAGGAGACTCGACGAGTTCCAGCCACCGGAACAGGCCGGGTTCCGCGGAGGATTTGGCACCATAGACCACATTCACACAGTGAGGCAGATTATACAGAAGTCCGAAAAGTATAATCAGCCTCTGTTTCTGGCCTTTGTGGACTATGAAAAGGCCTTTGACTCCGTCGAAACCTGGGCTGTTCTGAAATCCTTACAGCGTTACCAAGTAGGCTATCGTTATATTAAGGTGCTGAGATGTCTCAACGAGCCGCCACCGTGCATGTCCAAGTACAGGGCCAGCAGACTAAACCCATCCAACTGCGCAGAGGAGTGAGACTGGGGGACATTATATCCCCGAAACTGTTCACGAGCGCGTTGGAAGATATTTTTAAGACGCTGTACTGGAAAGGTAAGGGCATTAACATGAACGGCGACTGCATCTCACACCTGCGATTCGCTGATGACATAGTTTAATGGCATGCTTGAAAACTAAAGTCTTCAATCAGTGCGTCCTACCCGTCATGACCTACGGACCTGAGACGTGGACACTCACGGTATGGCTGGTCCAAAGAATTAGCAGGCTGAAGTGGCAGTAGGCCGGCCATATCTCGCGAAGAACCAACAACCGCTGGGGTAAATGTGTTCTTGAGTGGAGACCACGACTCGGCAAACATAGTGTAGGACGCCGTCCGGCCAGGTGGGATGACGATCTGCGAAAGACTGCAGGCAGATGCTGGATCGGCAAGCTGAAGACAGGGCGCTATGGCGCTCATTAGGGGAGACCTATGTCCAGCAGTGGACTAATATAGGCTGATGATTAAATTAGCGTCAGCATATTCACGTTCTGACAAGAAACGGGGAGGGTAAGGCCTGTATCTTGGTTAAGACGAATATTGAATATAAAACTCTTGAATTTATTAATGATGCCTGTAAATATTGTTTTGAATGTACTGGAGTTCAAAATAACATTAAAAAATCAATATGAAAAACTCATTACCTAGCAGTATCGGACCATGAAACAGCCCAAATATTGAAAGTCCCTATAAAAAGACAGTTTAAAACAGTTCATTGCTTTGAATATAAAAGAGATTACTGCGATGACAATATAAACACATTTCGTAAGTGCATTTCAGCTCTATCTTTCTCAGAGATGCGAGAAATGCAATCTCTAAATGAAGCTTTTGACTATTTTCATGAGCTCTACAAGTTGTTCTATGATCTGTCTTTTCCTGTTATCAAGATAAAGAAGACAAATAAATAGAAAAAATGTAGATGGCTTTCAAAAAGCTGCATGCTTCGGTTAAAGTGAGTAAGGTAAATTTTTCGACTTTTTAGCTAAATTATTTCAAAAAGTATGAAACTTACAGAAATTTGAAAAACTGTTTTGAAATATCCAAATTGGGTACCTCGGTGGGGTAGCTCCTCTTTTGAAAATTATTCTTTCATGACCATTTTTCAAAAAGTGTCAATTTTACAGACTTCTCTATATTTTTCCTGTAAAATATAGATCCATATCTACAAACGCTCCATACATTTCAAATGGATCGCTCTGCAAACTTCGGAGATGGGGGGTGGGTATTTTGTCGACTATTTTCAAAATATTTCAAAAAGTATGAAACCTACAGAAATTTGAAAAACTGTTTTGAAACTTACAAACCGATACCTTTCATTTGACACCCCACTCGGTGAGGTAGCCTCCCCTTTTGAAAATTATTCCCCCCTTTTTTGACCATTTTTCAAAAAATGTACTTTTTTCAAACTTCACTATATTTTTCCTGTAAAATATAGATCAATGTCTATAAACGCTCCATACATTTTACATGGATCGCTTTGCAATCTTCGGAGATAGGGGGGGAATGGATATTTTTTCTACTTTTTTCAAAATATTTTAAAAAGTATGAAACCTACAAAAATTTTAAAAACTATTTTGAAATGTACAAACTGATACCTTTCATTTGATAACCCACATGACATGCACATGACCCTGTAGGTATCTTTTAGAATTTCGGCATCACAATTTGTATGGAAAATATTCACTTTCATTTTTCATTTATTTTCATTTATTTTTCTTAAAATCTGTACAGGCGCAAGAAATGTATTATCATTTTAAATTTCAAGTTGATAGCTGCTGTAGTTGCTGAGTTATTAAGGAGGGAAAAAGGACAGATAAAGCGACACCATAAGGGTTTCGAAACCGTTTTTCGATCTTCGAAACCCTAATAATATAAATGAATAAATACCTAAAGCTGGCCAATTCCTACAGCATTATCTAGCCCCAAGTTAAGCAGAGCTTAACCTATAGGTACTATTATACTATTATTATATGTATATTTATATATATTATAGACCTTGCTAATGTAGATATTATATTAATGATAGAGGCGCAGCTCTGCAGCTCCGAGTATAATTGTAGAGAATCAACGGAAAGTGTTAATTACAGTTCTGAAGCAGTAATTTTCCTACATTAAATTTTCTTTTGTTCCATTTCTTTTAATTAGCATGTACACAACGTGTGTTCATAAAAATCTTCATTCTTGATTTATATCGTCATTCTGATAGACGTTTCTGACATCAACTACCGAAAATGCTTGCTTGGGCTAGGAGAACCCTGGAAGAAGTAAAACGTCGTATGGTGGAAATTAATTTTGAAAATTTGGTGTGGCTAATCAATGCAATACCGAATATAGTAGGCTATCCACGAAATGAGGCATCTAGTGGTTCGTATAAACTGAATATCTTATATCATATTAACGTAGAGAATTTAGCCATGCCGAGCCGTTTGATCGCTTTCTTTTATTTTTAGCAATAGCGAAGCAGGTACATATACCAACCTGCTATTTTGAGAAATAATTATAATAATTTAATATTTCCCGTTTTCTTTTATCAGACTCGGTTTCAGAGAATATTACTAAAGAATTTTAGAAGTATTTTGGGAAGGGATATTACTAAGTTAATCTTTTTGGAGTAGATAGGCTCCTTAGTGTCGCCCGGCAAAAAACTGCCACCATGCATTATTCTGTCGACAAGAAACATTACTGTTTCTGGTTCGAAGGGGTTGCTGGTGAACCCATGTCTTAGGTTAACAGGACAGTTCTTAGTAGAGCGCGTTCTAAAGAATTAAGGTTTAGTTTAAAAACCCAGCAGAAAGACAAAATAGAATAGTTAAATGTAGAGAGGGGAGACCAGGGCAAGACGAGGTTCGTCGAGGTGCGTGTCTCTAACACGCGAATGAACCGCCGACAGCACCATTCGTACGAGCTCCAGACGTCTCTCGTCAGTCAGTGCGCGCGAAAGTGTTTTTATACTTTTTTGAAAAAACTAAATTTGTAGATATTGTTACGATATTTTGGTGCAATCATCGATGCGGTATGAGGTAAGTAAGCATGTTTTTTTTATGTATTTTTAATTAAAGGCAGGAGCAGGAATATTATATTTTTATATTGTCTGTTTTCAACTTTTTATTGTTCTAGGGTTAGAAATGTTTGAATGTTTTGTGAAATCATGTTTACGAGGCAAAACGATCGGGGCATAACAGGATATCCAGTCTTGCAAGAAAACTGAAGAACAAAAGCCTAAAAATGGAAACAGAACCGAATACAGCATAATAGACCTGAAAAGAATAAAACTAAGAAGCACAAAAAAGAAAGTGAGCCTAAAACCATCTCATCCGATGATGAAGAAGAAAAAGACGACTGCCCTTGAATTTACTGTGGGTACTTAACTTATATTCTCAGACATCAGAAGGATGGGTAATTTGTAGCATGTGCCAAGGTTGGACCAACAATTCTTGCACTGCAGTTGACGAAAAGGATGATGAGGCAAATATTTGTAAACGCTGCCAGCCTGCCTAAATATGTGCTCGTTCTGCCCCATGCCACATTCTTTGTAATTAGGAACACCAAAAATTATGTCAAATTTCCAAAAATTTGACACAATTTTTACTGTTCCTAATTAACAACAAATTTAGTGATTTAGCCTTTAAAAGCATTTAAATATATTCAGTTGATTAATAAATGTTGCTATCTGAGTAATCGTTTTTCAAATAAAAGGTTTAATTTTCCTGGTATGATTTTTTCTCTTAACTATCCCATTTTGCCCCGGTCTCCCCTACTTAGTCCTTTATTAGAGCGTGTGGTGGCGGCTTAGAATTTGCACCACCTCAACTCTTCCCGCTAGTGTCGTAAGAGCTACTAATATGACAATATCACATACAATTCTACCACCGAACTGCGTGTCCACACTTCCGGCCATATGATAAGAAAGAAAGAATAAAAATATACCTAATTATTTTTACCCATATATATCTACCTACCTAGTTACTTTAAAACTTACAGAATAAAGAAATGAGGGCCATTAATGCGCTTATCAGGGGGAGGCCAGCGTCCAGCAGTGGACTTGTATAGGCTGTTGATGATGAGATGATGAATCTTTTATTACACAGGTCCCTTCTGGTTCGTACACATATCTTTGCTGATCTACATATACGTAGGCGGATGCGCAGCGTATCAGTTGAATCACGCTGTGGAATCGGATGATTACTTCAAGAGCAATCTCAACATAGCTATGCTGATAATCATTAGTAATATAACTTTGTGGTGGATGTCAAAAAGGTATGCTTTAACCAACTCAGCAGTTCCATCAGAGCTTTACGATTTTTTTTAGCTATAGGTAGATACATTTATAACAGACTACCTTAATTTGATTGTTTTGAAAAAACTAAAAAACGACTTTTAATGCCATTGTTTTTTTTTTAATTCTGTGAGGCGAATAGGTACTGTACGATCCCTCGAGAATATTTTTTATCGGAGCATCTCTGATCTCAATGGTGATCCTACAATAAGTACAATATAAATACTTACTCTTTATTGCACACCAAGATAAAGTAAAACAGAGCAGAAAACCAAACACACAGATATTGTTCAATCAATCGTAACAGTTACTGTTTTATTATATACCTACTAGCTTCTGCCCGCGGCTTCACACGCGTTGTTGCTATGGAAACGTTTTAAGGTTATTTCTATCCCATGGGAACTGATTTATGGGATAAAAAGTTGCCTATGTTTGATTCCAGGGTTAGACTGTTGCAAAATTTCCGCCTGATCCGTTCAGTAGTTTCGGCGTTCTTCACGCGGAAACTAATAACAAACATCCATCCATCTATCCAATGATCCAAACTTTCGAATCTATAATATTGGTGTGATATTAGTATCAACACAGCTATTTTTGGAGTCAGTGAAAGCCAAAATACAATGCTGAAATTTCTAACCTTTGGATACATTTTACAAAGACAGCATAAAACAAGATCGGTCAAGTGCGAGTGTAACTCGCGCGCCGAGGGTTCCGAACGTTTCTCAACAAATATGTACCAAAAGTACCGGTTAGATACTTCGTAATTTAACGAATACCTAAAATAGTACCTACATTTCAGATGGATCTCTCTGCATGTTTCGGTTAAAGTGGGTAATGATAAATTTTCGACTTTTTTCAATATATTTAAAAAAGTATGAAACCTACAGAAATTTGAAAAACTGTTTCGAAATGTCCAGACCGATCTGTTTCATTTGATACCCCACTCGGTGAGGTAGCCCCCCCTTTTGAGAATAATGCCGCCCCTTTTTGACCATTTTTCAAAAAGTGTTCTTTTTACAGACTTCTCTACCTCGAAATCAACTAGTAGACAATAAAGAAAGAATCATCAGAATCTATTAAGAATTGGCGAAGATATCACCAAAATTGGTGTAGCTAGTCGTGATTTTTCAAAACTATTATCATGTTTTTAGGGTTTCGAAGATCAAAGATCGGTTTCGAAATCCTTATTTATGGTCTCGCTTTGTCTGTCCTTTTTTCCCTCCTTAATAACTCTAAAACTACTGCAGCTATCAACTTGAAATTTGAAATAATAATACATTTCGTGCGCCTGGACAGATTTGAAGAAAAATAAATGAAAAATGAAAATGAATATTTTTCATACAAATTGTGATGCCGAAATTTTTAAAGATCTGGGTCATGTGGGGTATCAAATGAAAGGTATCAGTTTGTACATTTCAAAATAGTTTTTGAAATTTTTGTAGGTTTCATACTTATTAAAATATTTCGAAAAAAGTCGAAAAAATACCCATTCCCCCCTCCCTATCTCCGAAGATTGCAGAGCGATCCATGTTAAATGTATGGAGCGTTTATAGATATAGATCTATATTTTATAGGAAAAATATACCTAGAGAAGTTTGTAAAAGAACACTTTTTGAAAAATGGTCAAAAAAGGAGGGGAATAATTTTCAAAAGGGGAGGCTACCCCACCGAGTGGGGTATCAAATGATAGGTATCGGTTTGGACATTTCAAATCAGTTTTTAAAATTTCTGTACGTTTCATACTTTTTGAAATATTTTGAAAATAGTCGAAAAATTTACCATTACCACTTTTAACCGAACCACCCATTTCGCCGAAGCATGCAGAGAGATCCATTTGAAATGTAGGTTGGTACCTACTATTCTTAGGTATTCGTTAAATTGCAAAGTCTCTAACCGGTAATTTTGGTACATATTTGTTGACAAACGTTCGAAAGCCTCGGCGCGCGAGTTACACTCGCACTTGAGGGATCTTGTTTAAGCTGAACGGGATAAATACCAATCCCTCGGGAATAATTTTTTATGGGACCTATTCGGGATCATTCTCTATACAATAGTGATAAATATCATATAATAGAATAGAGATAAAATTATAGCCAAATCTATGCGTGAGAACTGGCAGTTTCGCTAGTGTTCCGCTTCTCTTATACAGACAAGACATGGCGAAATTACTGCGGTTCCGCTGTTATGGTTCCGCAGCGGAGGTGTTCTACGGGCGTGTTCAGCTGTCTGTAAAATATGCGTTTTAATAAAGGTAAAACATACGTTTTACTTTTGTTTTATGTATGTTCGTCGATTTCTGGCTGTTTCGCTATTGTATAGAGAATGATCACGAGATATTAGTATTTGTCCCCGCAAAACAAAAAAAAGTGAGACGATACCATCACTGTTTTTTTTTTGTTTTGCGTATGTAATCTAATTATCTTATTGCAGATCACTCCTAACAGCTGTTCTAAAAGGGTTAGAGGAAAGCGACCGCAAAACCGGAACTGCAGCTTCTGAAGATCTGAAAAAGAATTACTTGCGGCTTCTTCGCAGAATCAAGTACATTATCATAGCGTTCAACATTCCTCAGCTTTTTGATGCAATGTTTATATACTTACCTCACAGGTTGGATGTGGAGAATAGTTTCGGCATGGGAATGGTGTCTTGTGTCGGTAAGTCAATATAACTAACCCATGAAGGTTAGGAAGGACTTAGGCTTCCCCTAATGACTGCTTTAGCGCCCTATCTTCAGCTTGCCGCATCCAGCATCTTTCTCCGGTATTTCGCAGATCGTCATCCTTTATATTCTGGATTAGTACATGTTAACTTCCATACATTGACGAATTAATTACGGATATAAGTGGGTTAACTACGAAAATTATTTGTGTTGGAAGAACACCAACGTTTCATCCCTTAACGAGGGCTTTCTCAGGGTGAGTGCTGTTCGAGACACGCGCGTTCCGCATTCAATTCAATTCAATTCAATTCGTTTATTAAAACCAGACCTAACATTAGAGTTCTCCAATGCGTTACGATTAGGATCGTGTCTAGGACATCTACTTCCTGGGTAGTATAATTATTTTTAGATTATTATCTAAAAACTTAAAAAACTATATGTACACAACATGAACCGCCATTAAATTATAGATATAAACAGGGAAAATATATTTAACATTATAAAGAACCAACATAAATTCAGTTAAAATCACAGTAAAAATAAATAACAGGTGAAAATTCAATAATTTAAAAAATATTAATAATAAATCAAAAATAGAGATATTAATTATTCTCACAATATATCTGAGGCACTTTCGTTTTATTGTATCTTCTCCTCGAGCACGAAACGCAAGTGTCATTGGTGTTCCTCCAGCACAAATAAGATTCGTAGTTAACCCACTTCAATCCGTAATGCATGTTAACTTCCCTTAAATTTACTCGGGGTCGACGTTATGTATACATTCTTCGTCGCTTCTTTACTTTAGTCTACATACCGAAGTGACAGGAATCAATAATATTCACTTTATTTCCGTGTCAGTGTATTATTTTATAATTTGACCTTTTCTAAGTGTACCTACATTTACTATTGTATTTATGGAAATAAATAGTTTTTGAAACCTTTACAGTTATCCAAACAATCCATGTTACAGGTCTCGAACCTTTGACGTCTTCTCCCAACAAAGAGATCTGCATGTTTATCATCGTCGCCCAAGAGTACTCAGTCATCATCACCTCAATCCACTACCAGACAACGCTGATATTCCTCATAGCTACCACCACTTGCATGTTCCTTATGCTAACACAGGAGATGATGGATCTCAACAAGTTTGAAAACATAGAAGAGCAGAAATACTACGCGAGGAAACACCTGCCGAGCTTAGTTAAGCGACACGCTCTCATGCTAGAAATAGTCGACCATCTCCAAAACCTCTACAGTTTTTCTACTGGAGTGGACTTCGGCTTTAACGGCTTATGCCTCTGTCTCTTATTCTTCGTATCAGCTCAGGTGCTGCTTACGTTTATATCCCTGCTTGTGTATTGTTTTTTATCCTTTTTCATGTACTGCTTTCTATGCCAGCGCCTGACAAACGCTGCAGAGGACTTTGAAATGGCTGTTTACAGTTGCGGGTGGGAAAATTTTGATTTGAGAGAAAAAAGGATGGTTTATATCATGTTCTTGCTAGCTCAGAAGCCAGTGGTGATCCTAGCTGCTGATATTATACCAGTTAATATGTATACTTTTGCTACGGCACTCCAGTTTATGTATAAGTTTGTTACTCTTGTCAAATATTGAACAATAAAAAGTGGGCTTAGATTGAAATACACTAAAGCACAATAATAATAATAGCACTCAAATATAAAAGAAAAATGTAGAGTTGAAGCACTGTGGTAGTCTGGCCCGAGTTGTACCTAGCAAATTACAAAGATTTTTATTTTTAACATCCCCCAAATAAACACTTTTTTATCAGGTTTTCAGAGACTAGGTTTTTTGACGACCAATGTGGGCGCGGCGGGCGAAGGTCCGCCTGCGATGCAGGACATTGCGGGATCGATTCCCGCTTCGGGACAAATGTTTGTACGATCTGCAAATATTATTCCGGTAGTCAGGGTATTTCTATGTATGATAAAAAATATCCATAAATGTAGGTATTTAATGTATTGTAATAAGTATATCGGTTATCGTACCCTTCACACAAGTTCCGCTTAGCTTGGGGTTAGATGATGCTGCGTGGTTTGTCCCGTATTATTTATTTTTTTATTTATGAGTCCTGTAGTTATTTTTCACCTCGAGATAGGCTGAAACTGCAAATTATCGACCGAACTCAATGGCGCAGCGGGCGAGAGTCCGCCTGCGACGCAAGCGGTTGCGGGTTCGATTCCCGCCTCGGAACAAATTTGTGTACGATCTGCAGAAATTTGTTCCGTTGGTCTGGGTGTTTTCTATGTATAATAAAAAATATCTATGTGGAGTATTGTGTTAAATTTATCTGTTATCTAGTACCCATAACACAAACTTTGAGTAGCTTACTTTGGGGCTAGATGGTGCTGTGTGGATTGTCCAGTATTATTTATTTATTTGTTTATCTTCTTGAATTAGAACCGATGCGACCATCGACTTTTATTTTTGACTTGGGTAATAAAAACCCATACCTTTTTTTGTAGTAGGTACTTACCTAATAGATAGCAGATATTATTTTCTTTCACACCACACAGACAAAACTTCCTGACCCTTTGATAGAAAACCTTTACTACAATTTAGCTGACTAATCCCGAACCCTGAGAAGGGACAATCGAATCAACCCAACATTAGGTACGCGGCTGAATCCGGAATCGAACAACAGAAATAAATCAAATTTTGATTGGAATCGGCCGAGTACGTAACAATCGCATCACGTACCAGCCGCGCTTTGAATAAACAATCACAGGACTAAGTTTGGTGATCCCGCCCCTACTAGGGTGAAGTGTCGAAAATAAATAAACTCCCTTTACCTTAATCAAAGTATCGCATCTGCGAGAAATGCAGGGAGCTAGATTCGAGGGAGAAAATTCTAGAAGTAGAAGGTTACCTAATTCTGTACGCCAAGCACAAGCATTGTTGTCTAGGATAGGATAGAATAGATAAATATTAAGTCACACCGTCATCAACTGCGCAAAATGTTTGAATTTCATTCATTCAACCTAAAATGTACCTATGACGATGGGATGTCATTTTTCCTCTATTCCCCTAGACAACAATAACTGTGCTTGGCCTACGGAATTAGAAGATACCTCTATGTAAGAAAAACAGCAAATAATATTATTACCTGTCCAATATCATTTTCTGATGATGACTCAAGGATTGATTCGCAATTCCAATCAATGCAAACTTGGAACATAAGTTCCGAGTCCCATTTTTAATCCACTTCGAAAATGGACGAGGTTTATGGTCGGCTGTATTGTGGACCGATTTTTATGATTCTTTTGGTTTGGTTCCATGTTAATTTATTCTCGAGAAATTACTAGGTAACTGTCCCGCAAATAAAAAAAACACAGTAAACTATATGGGAATAGTTAGTTTTTAGTTTTTGTAATAAATTATCAGATAAAATATTACGTTATTACGTAATATACGGCTTTGATCAAACTAACGTAAGTATGAGAAACGTAACCTTAGTAATGCGTTGTTCTCAATTTGCGTCTAAAACGTCCAGCAGCGACTTCGATTGACAGTTCGGAAGACCCCGGTTTGAAGCCCGGTCAATTCTACGTCCCGTACGATGTGTATTTAGATTTTGAAATGGAACGTAACTGAATTGGATTTGGAGTCTGAAGCTTTCATGTAATTTTCAAATTCGTTTCGTTATTGATTCAGGCGAAGTTGGGGATAATGCTTTTCAGTTTGGCTAATTGCCAGGTTAACCAGGTTCGAGACGAGACTCAAGTGGTAGGTATAATTGTTTGTTTGCTCTGAAAGTACCTATATTACCGATTTCAAAACGGAAACTGATATTTCTGGAGGGTCTCTGGTTATAACTTACTACTAGCTGCATTCTTACTACCCGTTGCACCACCCCATCACACATCAACAGCCTCTAGCCGGTCCACAGCTGGACATAGGCCTCCCCTGAAAAGCCATAATCCCCACACTGGCCAAGTGTGTTGGGCAGGATGGGTATGCAGTTAGGTGGTGGATCTGTTCTAACCCACGCGTGATGAGTAAGGGTGTTGCAAATTCTAAGCCGGCACACGGCGCTATATACCTAAGTTTACCTACATGATATCAACTCGTACCCGCCACACTAGTTGAAATGTTGAAATATATTTTGAGTCAAGTCCGTTTCAAACTAAACTTCATACACTAGGAACTTTCACATGAAACTTCGTGAAAGATACACGTCCTCTAAAAGTGTTTCAGACAAGTATTTCATAAGACAGTATTCAATAAATATTCAACTAACGTCCACGAAATTCCGTTACATTTTTCCCGCAGCCTTAGAACTTTGTAGGAGTTGGTGTCACAAGTTTCTTAACAGAATTTATGAACTTCCAAGTTATGGACATTGACATTTCGACGGTAGTTTAACTCTTTAGATTTCATCTAAAAGTTTCTAGTATAAAAGATGGCGGACTTTATTATGGTTTTGTGAGAGTCGCTTTTATAAATGTTTCTGTGCCTACACGGAGCGATGCAGCGGAGCTGAGATAATATATGTATGCAATATTACCCAATAAAATTGCATAAAATCTTTCGCGGCAGACTCGTGGTCACACCGCTTTGCTACACCAGTGTGACTACGAGTAATTTCTTTTACTCGTGGTTACACTGTGCGGTGTGATCAATAGTAATTACTAAAACATAAGACTCGTGGTTACACTGCTAGTGTGGGGAAATAGTACGCTGAAGTCGGATAGGGTTTTTTTACATAATTGTATATGTATATGATTTTGCAGTTGGGTAAAAACAATTTCGAGAAGAGTGGAGGCACATAGGAAAAGACTGACAGCTGTCAAATTGACACTCATTGTCAAATTGACACTTACTGTCACATGTGACAGAAACTGTCACAAACGCAAGATAATCATGCAAAACAGACTGTTGGTCAAAATTGGCAATAAATGTCAAATTAACGGTGGATGTCAAAACTAAAACTGTTATATCTCGGAAACTAATCGTGGTAGACTTACAGTTCCTGGCTCAAATGAAAGGCAAGATCAAAACCTTCATTTTCAATGAAAGCTGTCAAAACTAAAACTTTTATATCTCGGAAACTAATCGTGGTAGACTTACAGTTCCTGGCTCAAATGAAAGGCAAGATCAAAACCTTCATTTTCAATGACAGGTGTCAAAACTAAAACTGTTATATCTCGGAAACTAATCGTGGTAGACTTACAGTTCCTGGCTCAAATGAAAGGCAAGATCAAAACCTTCATTTTCAATGAAAGCTGTCAAAACTAAAACTGTTATATCTCGGAAACTAATCGTGGTAGACTTACAGTTCCTGGCTCAAATGAAAGGCAAGATCAAAACCTTCATTTTCAATGACAGGTGTCAAAACTAAAACTGTTATATCTCGGAAACTAATCGTGGTAGACTTACAGTTCCTGGCTCAAATGAAAGGCAAGATCAAAACCTTCATTTTCAATGACAGGTGTCAAAACTAAAACTGTTATATCTCGGAAACAAATCGTGGTAGACTTACAGTTCCTAGCTCAAATGAAAGGCAAGATCAAAACCTACATTTTCAATGACAGCTGTCAAAACTAAAACTGTTATATCTCGGAAACTAATCGTGGTAGACTTACAGTTCCTGGCTCTAATGAAAGGCAAGATCAAAACCTTCATTTTCAATGACAGCTGTCAAAACTAAAACTGTTATATCTCGGAAACTAATCGTGGTAGACTTACAGTTCCTAGCTCAAATGAAAGGCAAGATCAAAACCTACATTTTCAATGACAGCTGTCAAAACTAAAACTGTTATATCTCGGAAACTAATCGTGGTAGACTTAAAGTTTCTGGCTCAAATGAACGGCAAGATCAACATCTAAATTTTCAATGACAGCTGTCAAATTATAGTCTGTCAAATTATATATGTAAGATAATCATGGAAACCAGACTATTTCAGTTAAGTTAAATTGGCAGTAAATTTGAAAATTAGAAAAATTTACTTATTTTAAATTAAAATCCTCAAAAATAAAATACTAATATAGCTTTCGAAACAAAAATACTAATTGTAACTTATACACAAAAAATAAAGTACCTAGGCCTTACACAAATAAAAAAATAAGACTCCGTATTAGTGACTTCTTCCCTTCATCATTTAGCGTAAAATTTCCAAAAAATGGCCAACGGTTATTTGGTTATGAATTAGCTGCATCTGAGTATTTAAAATAAAATCGTCTCGTTCCTTTTCTGTTTGTCTCCGTTCGTTTGGGCTGAAATTATTAGTTACTCTAATGTCATTATGTAGATGTAGAACATGTAATAATTTATTTATTGTCAGATAGTTCTTGTTAACATTTTTATTTATCACCGAATAATAACTTTCTATTATAATTATAATAGAATTAATTTTATTTTAATATAATAAATTTTATTATAATTTGAAAAATCAGAATGACAATTTACGTGTCACTGATAGATAGTTTATGAAGTATTTATCAAGGAGTTTTAAATTACAGGGTGTCCCGTGGCAGATTTCGGATTAGAAAATGAATAAAAATAACATTGTAAGTAAAAAGTAATTATTTATTGCTTATGACCTCAAAGTATAAACATGCGGATTTTAGTTTTTGAAGATAATTCCGTCTAAATGTTTACCATCTCGGTGCACACATTCACGAAATCTTTCGAGATTATTTTGAGCGACGCGTTTCAATAGTGTTGGGGAAATATCGTTCACTTCTCTCACAATATTTTCTTTCAATTCCGCTAAATTCTGTGGATTACTGCCGTAAACTTTTGCCTAGAGATGTCCCCATAGAAAAAAGTCTAATGGGGTAAGATCCGGCGATCTCGGTGGCCATACCATATCACCGAAGCGGCTTATCAGTTTGCCAGGAAAATGTTCTCGGAGAAGACCCATGGTGGCTGTAGCTGTGTGGGGAGATGCACCATCTTCTTGGAACCACGTGTGAGAACTGTATGATGAATGTGCTTTAAGTTTAGGCACGAATAACTCGTTGATCATCCGTCTGTAAGCCTCACCATCAACAGTAACAGTCTCACCACGTCGGTTTTCAAAAAAATACGGTCCATACGGTATTCCGTTCGACGACAAAGCAGCCCAGACAGTGACTTTTGGGCTGTGCAGAGCTTGTTGTTGTTGGTGTTTAATTCGAGGGTTTTGTTTTCTTGGCGCCCAATAACGGCAGTTTTGTTTGTTCACGTGCGTCTGATATTCTTCGAATTTTGTAACGCGTACAGAATCGACGGCGCACCAGGGTATACGAATTGTTTGCACTGAAGAACGCTTCGACTGCGAACGCGCGATGCTCACTCGTCCACTGCGACATCGCGACTAACTGACTAAGCAATCCGCATAAATGCCGCTCCGAACTATATCACTCTCTCGCTCACCCGTGGACCGGTTTCCGAAATATTGCGATACAAACTTCGAAAACTTCCATGGGACACCCGTTACTAGATATTTTACGAATATTTTGTCTATCGGTCACTTCACTATTACCTACTATTCAGTCAAGTGCGATCCCTTTCAGAGTAGTGTCACCACGAGTAAAAGAAATTACTCGTAGTCACACTGGTGTAGCAAAACGGTGTGACCACGAGTCTGCCGCGAAATCTTTGCTCTGTTTCAGTGGACCAATGGCATTGCTTAAAATCTTCGCTCTGCTGTCTCGCTCCGCGTCTGTGGACAGGCAGCCTAAAGGGCATAATATTGTGAATTTAAATCCGGTTTTTAAGTTGGAATAACTTTATTTGCTATTTTTTTATTAATGTATTTTAATAACGCTGTTTTATCTAAGTAGTAGGTATATAAGCACAAATTATATTTTAAATACATGAGAAAGTACCTGTTTATAGTTAATTGATTTAGCCCCGCTTCACAGTGTTTCATGGGACCGAAAAAATTTCCCTATGCTGTTTACAGCATTAATCGATTAGCGAATGCATTTTAAATGCAAGAATAGAACACCCACATCTCTATATCAAATACTTTTTTTAATAAAAATTAATGAACTTTAGGTGACCTTGACCACGAAAAAAATTAAAAAAATTCTGTAAAAGTAACTGGCCAAGATATTTTTTTTTTATTAATATAATCTGACAAAAGATTCTTAGGCGCATTTTTTTCAGTTTTTATTTTTGGTGTATCATCTCTGGATACCGAGTAATTAATATTTTTCAGATTTTCGTTTTTATTTTTTTTCTCCATAAAAACTCAAAAGTGCGATTTGTGACTAGCACAGAAAGATTGCTCTTAACAAGGCCTATCAGTGGTAAAAATGCCAAGTTGCACTTCCGCGGTCTTTGGGAAAAATATGCAATTTCATTCTAAGGTCAAATTTTACAACATAGGGTTGCCACTAAAAGGTCAAACGTTTGTTGTGAGTTATTACTCACTCTTGTTGCTTATATACAACAAGCATGTTTTTATATCGCACACCCGTTACTATAGGGCGACTGGTAATTTGCGAACACCAAGCAAGCTGGAGATTAGGTGAATGATGTAATATAGAAACATGGTAGGTAAAAATTGTTTTTGGGAAAATTTTATTACATTATTAAAAAGAGGTACTTTCACGTAAGCTAGGTCGAAAAAATTATAATTTTGGTACCACCTCTCATACAAGTGAAATCATGAAATCGTAAAATCGACAACAAAGACGCAGGAAGAGACTTTAGTTTACCTACTCAATCAAATCGCTTTCGTTACTAAGTATTAACGTGTCATCTTAGTTGGATGGATCTTCATTATCATCCAATGATAGATCTTCATCATCTACATCTGTCAACTGCAAGTTTTCTTCTTGGATTGGTCTTAAATGTTCTCGTTCCGCTTGGATCGACGACGTTCAATGAACGCTTCACGTTCAATGGTGCGCCATAGAAATGAAAGGATCCGATGATTCTAGTGCACGGTGAAAGAGTCCGATCAAAGTTTGTTTCCTGTCTTTTGTGCTGCAGTGACGTTCCATATCTGAGCGTAGTTTTCAACAAAATAAGTAGCTATACGCCCTAAGGTGCTCGCATACACTGATTTTTTTGGGGCGTTAAGGTAATTTTTTCCTAATTTTATGGTCGTATGGGAAATTTATTTCAGTAAATATAACACTTGGATAGTTTATCAACACAGATTTAGATATGTACGACAAATTGTAAGCATTTTCTTCCTGGGTTATGTCTAACTAGCACCAAAAACAAACAAACTACAGCAAAAATAAACTTAATTTTTATGTTTTTTGCCTCTCCTGTAGTCGCCTTTTGTCCTTTAGAGCCCAGAGGTATCGATATCACGAAATCTCAGGAACTGAATTTTTGGAAATTCGTATTTAACGGGGTCAAAAATCATTTTTATAAAAACTTTTTTAGCAAGTAGGTAGGCACTCGCTAAGAACGGATTATGGAGATTCGTATTCTAAGGTAGTTAAAATGGGGTCGTAATCGAATAAGTAATTTTTTATGCAAGCATAAAAAAGAAGGATGAAATGGGATTTATAGGTTTTCTCACAATAACTTTAAAATTGTAAAGGATTGGTTGTAAAACTTTGGCGTTGATAGTTTACATGCAAACCAACATTACTTGGGGTATTAGTATTAATATTACTAGTATTATTAAGTCCACGCAAATGAAATTGCGACGGGTCAGCTAGTGTAAGATAAATAATAAGATAAATTATTGAAATTTAGGGAATAATTTATTTCAAAACTGCATAAAATCAAAGGTCATGTTGAGTGACAACCCTAACACTATATTTTGGAAATCTATTTTTCCCAAAGACCGCGGAAGTGCAACTTGGCATTTTTACCACTGATAGGCCTTGTTAAGAGCAATCTTTCTGTGCTAGTCACAAATCGCACTTTTGAGTTTTTATGGAGAAAAAAAATAAAAACGAAAATCTGAAAAATATTAATTACTCGGTATCCAGAGGTGATAATCCGAAAATAAAAACTGACAAAAATGCGTCTAAGAATCCTTTGTCAGATTAAATTTATTTAAAAAAAATATCTTGGCCAGATTTTTATACAGAATTTTTTAAATGTTTTTCTAGGTCGAGGTCACCCAAAGTTCATTAATTTTTATTAAAAAAAGTATTTGAAATAGAGATGTGGGTGTTCTACTCTTGCATTTAAAATGCATTCGTTAATCGATTAATGCTATAAAAAACATAGGGAAATTTTTTAGGTCCCATGAAACACTGTGCGCTTGCATAAGGATTGATCAACATCAACATACTGAGGCAAACGGGGGTAAATCAGTATCTGTGTAGTGAGTTGTCAAACCATTCAAATATAATAACCGTCTAGAAACATTTAGTGATCCTTACGGGAGCCATCTTTTGTATTATTTTCCTTTGTTTAAGTCGTGAACACCTTACATAGTAACAATTCACAATAAGGTATGATTCTGCTTTTCCAACTGCGACTGCAAACTAGAACGTCTATATTAGTGCCATCCGCAACGTCACCATTCATTGCGTAGTTGAAACATAAATCTTACGACGTTCACAATAAGGTGTGTTTTCGAACAGCGACGGGTCGCGTCGTGGTGCAAAGCGTGAGACGTCACCCATTCGTTGCGTAGTTCAAAAATATTATCATAAGTAGTTCACAATAAGGTGTGTTTTTGCTTGTCGAACAGCGACTGCAGCGTCTCGCGGTGCAGAGCATGCGCGCGCGTGCCCTCACATACAGCAGCGCCAGCGCGCTCCTGAATGTTACTTATTCTTTGCGTAGTTCAAACAAACATCTTACAAGCCTTACAATAAGGTTTGTTTTTGCTTGTCAAACAGCGACTGGATCGCCTCGCGGTGCAAAGCGTGCGACGACACCCATTGGTTGCGTAGTTCAAACAAACATCTTACGTAGTTCACAATAAGGTGTGTTTTTGCTTGTCGAATAGAGACTGCAGTGTCTCGCGGTGCAAGGTGTGCGTGCGGGCGCCCCCCCGACCCCACCACGTCCCGCAGCGCCGCGCCAGCGCGCTCCATGACGTCACCCATTCATTGCGGAGGAACTACGGACAATAAATAAATAAATAAATAATACTTTTTTTTTGTTATGATCGAGCGTTTGGCCACTATCTCACTTAAATAAGTGAAGATGTGGCCTATGATGGAGCACGCTAGTCAATTGTCCAGATAATGGTTAATTCACACAGCCCCTTGCCGGCCCGATTCCGGAAATTATTTCCCAGTAAGTATTTTTATCATCCCTGAATGCTATAGGTAAGTTTCGCTGTGGCCAGGTACCACGTAAACGAGGTGGATGGCATAAGCTTAAAAAATATAACAAGTAGCTAATGAGTTTAAAACTATACAAATATTGTGCTTTAAATTATCTTTGTTTACATAATAAGGGGCGAAATCAAACAAAATGTACCTAACTTAGAACACCTGGAATTCAGACGAGTGTTTCGATACCGCACTCATCAAAAACGCTTTAGCCGTTTCGACGCTTACAGTCCCAGAGAACTGCAATCGTAGATACGCACGAAAAAGGTTATATACTCTAATCACGGGTAAAGAGGACAGAAAACTGAGCGCAACCTGATCAAAAGGCCGTCTTTCTATAGGTATGGAACAGTGTAGGGAACCGGTGCCCTGTCCAGAGGGAAGTCAGCTACAGATGGCTAGCTTATCGACAGCTCTTTGCGCATGTATTCCGAATGATCGTTGTGATGTCAATGATGCGTTAACTTTTAACTTAACTCGAGAAGGCCTCGCGGTGTCAGACACAATAGCGGTGATGCTATTATTATGATGAGACAACGCGAGACCTTACGCGAGTTTAGTTAAAAGAAAACGCCTCATTGCAAGCAGTTGGTGAGACACCGCGAGGCCTTACGCGAGTTAAGTTAAAAGAAAACGGCTCATTACAAGCAGTTGGTGAGACAACGCGAGCTGCATACAATAGCAGTGCTATTGTAAGCAGTTGGTGAGACACCGCGAGGCCTTACGCGAGTTAAGTTAAAAGAAAACGCCTCATTGCAAGCAGTTGGTGAGACACCGCGAGGCCTTACGCGAGTTAAGTAAAAAGAAAACAACTTATTGATATCGCAACGATTATTCGAAGTACATGTGCAAAGAGCTGTCAATAAGCGAGTGGGGTGTCACCAAATGGCTATTGTAAGTAGTTGGTGAGACACCGCGACGGAGAGATTAACATAAAATTTTGCTAATAGTTCGATCAAATTAAAAAGAGGGCATTTTAGAGATTCGACGTCTTATGAAACCTTCGCCCTTCGTGAACGAAGGGAGCAGTTGACTTTCGTTTGACATGACGTCGTCAATACGCTCCAGTGCCCTCTATTAACGCATTCACTACCCAGCCTCCGCGGTGCGACCCGCAGGGGCGCGACAGGGGGACGGATACTAGCATCATCTGCGTTTTGGGCCATGAAAGTGTTAAGCCGGCTTTTCACTGTGGGATATAATATAAATTACATCTTGAGCTGTATATTACATCCCGCGATTGCTATTCACACTGTAAGATATATATTTTGGAACACACATGATCAGTTTACACGTCTGCACACGAACGCCAACATTCAAACGGAGGGCGAAGCGGGGGAGGCGCGGTGTCCGGGGACGTGAGGTAAAATATACACCTTCAAATGACCTTCAAATATCGCTCACTCGGTCGAAAAAATATTTATAGTTTGGGATGTAATATATATTATAGCACAGTGTAAACGGTCCCATACAAAATGTATGGTGAGCGATAAAATATTATATCTCAAGATGTAATATAAATTATATTATATCCCATAGTCAAAAGCCGGCTTTAGCCCGTGCTCACTTTGGATACGATTTCATCCGAATTTGATTCGCGCGTAAACGTACGACTACGCACGAATGTTGCCGACCTTCCAAGGACTATGGGAGCGCTCACACTGCATGCGATCAGTAGTACGTATACCTACGTACGTTTACTTACGACGTCCGACAATCCGAACTTGTTGGATTTATCACGCAGTCGTACGTTTAGTTTTACATAAAAAATTACACAATGGATGTAGAAAAGTTAATTAACTTGATTTACGGACATAAATGTTATATCGATATCTAACCTTTAACTATCTTGAAGATACAGATTATTCATCGCAACAAAGATGATTTTACGTACGCGATATCGGTGCACTGCCTATTTGACGGAGAAAAACGTATTCAATGTGAGCACTCAATTCGTACGAACAGTACTCGTACGTTTACGTACAAACAAATTCGTATCCAAAGTGAGCGGGCCTTAAGCTTTATTACAAAAAGTGTTTTTCGGAAAACATCGCATCGTACGCAGCAGCTTCTATTATTCCAGCCAATGACTACCTGGGTCTGGGTCAAGACAAGAACTGACCTGATCAAATGGCTGTCTTCCGATATGGAACATGGTGTAGAGAAGCGGTGCTTTGTCCAGTGGGAAGTCAGCTTCGGATGGCTCGCTTATTGACAGCTCCTTGTAGATGTACTCCGAATGTAGCTTTAGGTGCTCGTACATTACCTAGAATCATCGATCTAAGTAAAAAAGAGGAGATGAGGTACTAGCTTCTCGAAAGTGGAAGGCTTAAATTAGGTTCAATTAGGTCCATCCATTTCAGTTACAATCGGACCGGCGGCGTTCGTGTTGCGCGTGCTTGCTACGACGCACTTTAGTGCGTTTATTGAATTAAAGACTACAACAACGCCCTCGTGTTTGTTCATTATAATTATTGCACAAGATTGTATATGTAACTGTGAGGGAGTGTATGCGTATAGTTTCATTGTAACAAAGGCCTGTTGAGTAAGCGCTCAGGGAGAACGTAATTATATCTACAGATTTTACTTAGATCTATGCCTAGAATAGATAGTGTTATTCAGCGAAAAAAAAACTTGTTAAAAAGTAGTTTCTTAAATCTTAAATTAGTTTAATCTAGACAACTATTATAGGGTTGTTTCACTACGATCACTTGTGAACAAGCGTCAGAAAATACGATCTCTGTAACGCAGGTCGAGAAGCGTTAAGGTAAGAAACTCCAATATGTTTTTAAGCTTATTCAGGCTGCAGGTACACTGCCGGCAGATAGGCGTAAGCAGGATGTCATCACATCACACATTAAAGATGCGCGACTGTGAATGATTTCATTCGGATTATTCGACTTCACAAATCATTCGAACCATTCGAATGACTAGGGCAAATAAGTAACTAATTGGGTTAGTAATGGCAACTGCTCGAGTCGGGCTGTCGAACTAAATTCGTTATTCGACGCCTCTCGCTATTACCAAACAAATTAGTAACTAATTTGATTACTTGATTAGTAATGGTGACTGTCTAAGTCGGGCAGTTGAACTCAATTCGTTATTCGACGCCTCTCGCCATTAACTAGTATAGTATTATTATATCTGCAATTTGCCATTACTTACAATATTAGTTACTAATTTGGTTAGTAATGGCGACTGCCCGAGTCGGGCAGTCGCACTCAATTCGTTATTCGATGCCTCGATCAATTCGTAGAGGTATTAGTAATTACTAATTAGTAGTTATTATTCGACTTTGAAGATTAGTATATTACTAATATTAAAGTCGATAGTAGTTGTAGATCATTCGACTAGCTAGATCATTCGCAGTCGCGCATCTTTATCAATCACACATTAACAGACTATAGGTACTTACCAGCCTACTTCTGGACATGAGATATACACCCTGATAAGCGGCTATTGGTTCTCATTCGGAGGTAATATCATAATCCCCGCTGTGTGCTCAGAATTGGCACCACCCTAACTCTTCCCGAGAGGGTGTCGTAAGAGGCGAATAAGGGTAATCCACTTGGGACGGGCAGCACCACCCCCCGTAGAATAATTCTACTACCGAACTGCGATCCCCAACACGCATGCCCTACGTGGGTATTGTGGGCTAGTAACCATAATCCCGACGCAGGGGGGTTATCTCAAGGGGGGTAGTCCCCCATGAGATAAAAGTCAATAAGGCGCTTATCACGGGGAGGCCTGCGTCCAGCAGTGGACCAATATAGGCTGTTGAGGTGAGGTGAGGTCATAATCCCCACGCAGGTCATGCGGGTTAGGATCTCTATTCGGCCGTGAATCTGTCCTGCAGGGGGCGCTACCGACCGCCCTCAGTACATATCCTTTAGTCTTCTCTAGACACCCTCGGGAAAAATTGGGTGGTGCAAATTCTAAGCCAGCATCACACGGTAAGCCACAAATATCTCAAAATAAACTTGAATGCTTACTTACCCTCAAGCTGTCGCGTCCCGCTGACGTCATCAGTATTTGGCTCGTGTACACGGCTGCGTCGCTAGCTCTTTCCGCGTTCGACCCAGGGACATCACCCTGATAAGAAAAATAAATTAAACACTAAAACTTAGACAATTAGAATTCAAATTAAAACAGCTTTTTAAGCTTCTTATACGTTCCAGCTATCCTCGAACCGAATGTTCTGTTACGTGACGATGGTAAAAGGCCCGACGGTATGACACTAGTTCCATGGGAGTTGGGGAGGCCCATTGTGTGGGACGCTACATGCGTCGACACACTTGCGCCTTCCCATCTTCCGAGGACATCCGTGAGTGCAGGCGCAGATTTGGCCGAAGATCTCAAGAGTCGCAAATCTGCAGGTCTCGACAGAGCCTACACTTTTGCTTCTCTTGCGAGTCGAGACCTTAGGTCCGTGGGGTACCGAGACTCTTCGGGTTTTTAAAAAATTATCTGAGCGTCTGGTCGAAGCGACGCGTGACCCGAGAGCTGGTCAGTATCTGGAACAGCGCATCAGCATTGCCATACAGCGGGGCAATGCAGCCAGCGTCTTGGGGACGCGTGGATCAGTTGAGCTACCTGTAGATTGTTTGCAACAGTCTGCAGTTAGCTCAATTGTTTCAATTGTAAATACTAGTTCTAATTAATTTCTATTATTTTATTGTAATTTTCTTATTGAATCAATCTTTGCATTGTTAGAAATCGAAGAATGAGGTTACAATACAGATGATTGATTTACACCTTCTTTAAAGAAATTTATCGCCCTGTCTAATCGATCAAGGTTTTCGCCGCCCTCCCATAGATTCACAATGCGCACCTTGAAACCGTCTGTATCAAAAGAGAAGCAATTGGCAAGTTATGCTTACCATTTCAACTAGTGTTATTTTAGCGCTCGGACAGAAAGCATGGCCAAGTGCTCGTTTAAAACTGAAAAATCACTCGTCCAAACAGAAGAAAAATTATGGGATTTCATATTTTCAGTAACGTTAAATGTTTTTTTTTACCTTTGTATTCTGATATTAGCCATATCCTTAAGAAATTAGCATTTAATATTGTTTTTTGGTCTGCATATTATGTTACAATATTTATTTCTTCTAAGTTGATGAATGGAGCGGCTATTGTTTCTAATTTTTTTATTTATTTGTGCTAAGTATGTGTTTATTTATTTTTCATAATAAGACGTTTAAAATTAAATAGTTGGTACTAATAATAACATGTTCAGATCGTTTAAACGTACCTATTTTTTAAGATCCTTTTTAACTTGAAATAACGTTTCCTTTTTGTCCCGGAAACTATTTCTTTTTAATTTAAAGTGCAAGCCTGATATTTGTATTTAAAGCTTATTTCAATGACCCTTTTGTATAGGTACTGTTGAGACCAATTTACAGTTTTATCAATAAATGATTCGTAATGATCAATAATGATCTTTATCCGAATTCTGTTGTTTTAATAATCCTTATAAAAAAATAAACACTGTAAATTATTTTCAGGAATGTACTTACAAAATAAAATATAATAAATTCGACTCCACTAATCTCTTGTTCCGCATGCACAAAACTTGTCAGGCTTTGTGCAAACTGTCTGCGTCAAAACAAGTCGCAGACAATTTTGAGTGACATTTTTGTAACGTTCTAGGTATAGGAGGAGGCCGCGGAATATTTGATCGAAGCCCTGTCTTAATTTTGCTAATACGTTGCAGATACTTAAGAGTAATTATTCATCGTACAACATTATTTGAATATTTGATAACATACAAATATTTAATACTCAATATTTTTATTGCAAACATACATGGGATCTTAAAGATAATGTGTTTCAAATTATGCACCCTGATGATAAGACACGGAAACATTTAGCAAAAAATATTAATAATTTTATAGGTACAAAATTGTATTAATAAGCCTTTATTCACAAAGAAAATTATAATATAATTGGTATTTACAATTGAAACAATTGAGCTAACTGCAGACCGTTGCAAACAATCTACAGGTAGCTCAACTGATCCATATGAATACCAGTCGGAAGCGTCGTGTATTAATTAGATTTAAATATGTCGGCGAAATTTCTAGTTTTCTTTGTAGTTTCACTCCCAGCTTTTTTGTCATCTGTACATGGTACTGAAGATCTTGTTCATAGCATTTTGGCTATATGTTAAAAATTTTTAATTACAGGTTTTGAGATGAAGCTTTACACTCATGGAAAATAACCTGTTCTGACACGAATCTACCCAAAGTCCTTTCTTCTCAGAGACTGTGGGATGAGCCACTATATTAGCTGGTACGGAAAAATCTTATTAATACGTCAACCAGTTTATCAGAGCGTCCTCGTCTCAGCTCGAATCAGGACTTGGGCTACAATTCTGCCTTCCATAAATCTAGGTATCCTTTTAGATAATAACTCATTTGGGCCACCTCTTTGCGTTTAGGTTCTCCTTGCCTGGTTGCACACCGTTGTCAGTGTGGTGAAACCGTCGACAAGTTTGGTCACCATGCATTGGCATGTGTTTGTAGTGCAGGACGTGTGTCCCGTTATGGTTGAATTAATGACATCATCCGTCGGGCTTTTACCAGCGTCAGTGTGGCAGCTACCCTCGAACCACGTTATGCGAGATGATGGTAAAAGGACCGACGGTATGACTCTGATTCCCTGGAAGATGGGTCGGCCTTTAGTTTGGGATGACACGCGCATACGGCGCTAGGGTCGCTAGGGTAACTACACATAGTTACCCTAGCGACCCTAGCGCCTTCACATCGCAGGGACATCGGTAAGGGCCGGTTATGCAGCAACATCAGCGGAGTCCCTTAAACAGCGAAAATACGCTAACCTTGACCGAGGTTACCTATTTGAGCCGTTTGGGGTTGAAACCCTTGGTCCTTGGGGTCCTGGGGCACAAGCAATTTATAAAGATCTTACCAAACTTCTTATAGATTCCACAGGTGATCGGAATGCTGGCTTCTATTTCGGTCAACGAATTAGCATTGCCATTCAACGTGGCAATGCTGCCAGCATTCTGGGCACTCTGCCTTCTGGTGACGGCTTAGATTTTTAAGAAATATATATTTGTATTTATTACTTGTATATTTTTTTATTCTGTTGTAATTTTCTATGGTTTCTGATAGAAAATTTCCTACTTTAGTTATCTTTAGACAGGTTCAAATAGGTTTTATCTATCCTTATTACTTATGAGATCTAATTAGGTAATAACAAAGAAATTAGAAATCTAAAACTCTTGTAGTGAATAAAAACTATGTTTCTAATAAATATTTTGATAAAAATAAACAAATAATGCCGGATAAACCACAAGAGATCATCTAGTCCCAAACTAGATACGTACTAAATCAGTAATTCAGGTACTCAAAACTACCAAAATCATACAAAGTCTCTAAGCACCGAGGAATAAAGTTCAAATTACCTCTTCAAACAAATCAGCGAACTCAGGAAAGTCTTCCAATCCGAATTTACTTGACACTTTGAAGGTTATCTTCGACTGTGCTACGATTTTCTCGATCTGTTGCGTGTGTTTGTCATCTTCGTCGATTGAACACAGCGCTTCGGCGATGGCTAGTGCTATGGAGGACGGTGAGCTTAATGTCCCGTCGAAACTTAGGGAAGCTGATGTTGCTGTAAAAACAAGATAAAACTTTTTAAATTGACGAATACTTAAACGAAAAATAAGAAATATGCAAACGAGTAAAATATACCTAACCTAGTAATAATGACGTCCTCTTCTCTTATTCTACTATCTTACTAATAGTACTAATATTATAAAGCCGAAAGTTTGAGAAATTTGAATTTTTGTTACCTAGGATCTCCAAAACTACTGAACAGATCAAGATGAAATTTGACGTACGTTTAGAGCAAAGGCTAACTTAGATAATAGGCTTCTTATTTTACCAAAAATACGCGTGCGAAGCCGCGGGCAGAAGCTAGTTTTATATATTTTAATATGTATTCTCCATACATATTGTGTGCCATATGGGGTTTCTCACATTAGTTATAATTTGGGAGAATACCAAATATATAGACTTTTATTACATGTAGTTCCGATGGGATATCCATCTTAGTCAATTGTCTTAGTCATCTTAGTCAACGTGTGAAAATTTCACAGTGAAATAAAAACAAAATCGATATTTCTGGAATAACTTCCTATTTTCATTACGGATGTAAGCGGGTTAACTACGAACCTTATTTGTGTTGGAAAGACACCAACGTTTCATCCCTTAACGAGGTACATCTTCAGGGAGAGTGTCGTTCTAGACGCGCGAGTTCCGCGAATAAACTTCCTATATAATGAAATCGACTAAGTAATCTATAACTCAACTTACTAGTTTGTCCCATACTGACGATCCTGACTTGCTTTTTGTGTTGTCTGTGTCCTCTCGAGTCCATTGTGTGAGCTTCTCCGTTCAACGCCGCTACTAAAATAAATATGACACGAAAATTATTGAAAATTATGTACCAGCGTGGACTTTAAACATTAAATTTTAGAAGATACGGGACCCTATTACAAAGCATCCGCTATCCGTCTAGTGTCAAGTCACAAAGAGGCCCGTCCCATTGCTGTTGGGACAAGTAATTTTGGGGGAGCAGCATCGGGGCAAGGACTATGCCAATCCCATCGAACTTTGTAAAAAAAAAAAAAAAAAAATGACATTTCAGCTGGAATCAACCGAGTTGGCTTTAAATTGTTTTCAACTAAAGAACTAGTGCTGTAGACAGACAAGAACGCTGGTAGGGCTATACTTGAATTTTTGCGTATACCTAAGCCTCCAAATTTGAGGGGCAGGAAGGCCTGCGAAATATTATAATTAAATATATTATATTGGGACACGGAAATAGAATAATATATACAATCTTTCCAACAGCCTTTTGTGAGAGGTGAAAAAAAAAAAAAACATACAGTCGAAATGAAAAACTCCTCTTTCTGTTTATCGTCGGAAGAAAAATAATAAGAGATTATATTAGTACGAAATAGAAAAGAGAGATAGAGTAGATAGAAAACATCTCACCCGCTTTCTCCTTCTGAGCTTCCTTCTTCGCCCATTTTTGTATCTCCTCATAGGCAACCGTCGTCAGACACTGCAACAGTATAGAGCCGCCAACAGGTCTGATGCGAGAAGGCAATGTCTTCTCTATGATCGTGCACGCGTTGGTGAACGAACGGGGTATGCAGTCCAGGGATCGGGAGATACAGGTTAAGCAGAGGGACATTGTCTGAAAAAAAAAAACATATTGTAAAGATTCTCCCCGCGCGGCTTCGAACGCGCTATTTTTGTTTACAAGGACACTTAAAGGTAGTCAATAGGTAGCATAACCAGAGCTGATCGTCGTTTGTTTTTTGCATACTGTGTCGACAATTTTGTTATTTATTTATCTTGCGTGTCGATGCACCTACGCGCGTGCTTGCTGGAGTGCAGAGCTGCATCATCGTGCGGGTTTTTTACGTTTTGTGGATTCACGGCTACTCTGACTCATTTCATTCAAAGCTACGTCAAGCCCTTCCAAAATCACGCACGGCACTGCGGGACTCGGTATGCCATACCTTGCGTCTCGCCCGCAGCTATGCGCCGGTGCATGTTTCTCCGCGCTTGAGCGCGGATTTGCATGTACGCGCGTGGATGCATTTTCTGTGTGTTGGACTGTGCGTGTTTTCTATACAAACGGAGATACTTACAAGCAACTTTAGAACACGCATTCACGCAACATGCAGCGTGGTGCGTGGCAGTGTGTTGATCGCCTTAAGTCTTTTGTTTCAGGTAATAAAGATCTTCACGAACCTTTCTATTATTGGTAGGAAAATAATTTGTTTTTATATTATTTACTTATTAAGAACGGCCTTAGACCAATGACCGTGCGCTACAAATGGCCTAGACTAGCGCAGGACCGAGGCGAATGGCATATAAACATAGAGGCCTATGCCCAGCAGTGGGTTTACAAGAGCTGATGATGATGATGATGAAGACCTTATCTATTATTATTATGTAAAGATACTAATATTAACTACTCCATACTAAAATTATAAATGCTTGTTCTCTGTCTCTGACTTTCTTTTGCCTTTTCACGCGGGTGAACCGGATCTTAATGTACCTAAAGCTAGGGAATAGATCGTTTCCCGGACAGGCCAAAAACTACTTTAAACCCTAGAAAAAATTAAAGTATCCGTCCTCCCACTGAGCCACTGAGGTCGCCGATTACATAAAGTACCTATAGTTGGCTCTCTAATTTAACAGCATCGACAAACAGCGTGTCCCCCACCACCCCCGCCCTCGGCGCCTATGACTCGTGCACTGCGTGCTTTAGCCCGCCGCACCCACCCTGATGAAATCCCTCTAGTTAAGGGATGAAACAATGTTTTTTGAACACAAACTAGGTTCATAGTTAACCCGCTTACATTATAAAATAAATAAATAAATAAATAACGAATTCGACAAACTACGAAAGTTTTTATAGTAAAATAACGTATTCACCTGATACATGGACGCTCCAGTCTGCACAGCGTGGACTAACATCGGCGGTATGAACTGTAGGGCTGTGTTGACCATGGCTAACAAGCCTGCTAGCCAGGACGGCCGGCGGTCGCACCAAATCTGGAATTAAAAGATATATACAACGGAGTAGGTACTTTATCTGTCTCACTTGTGGGCATAATTGGGTAATGTCAGTTGAAAATAGGGCTTGAAAGACAGACACAAGGCTAGGGCCTCTGACTACACGAATCGTGAGACCGTTTTACATGAAGTCACTTATAACGGGATATTTACCATGATTTGAGTTTTGAGCTTTCCAATATTTCGGCGCAGTTACATGCGGCATGATCACGGAATAACTGAGAGAATATTGGCAAGCTCAAAACTCAAATCATGGAAAATATCCCGTTATAAGTGACTTTAGTGTTAAAAACCATGATGGATTTAAAAGTTTTATCGTTTCTACATGGTTTCTATGACTTTCTAGTACTTTCAGCTACGATGATTGAACCAAAATTCCACTTAGCTGATTCTTCCCGTTCCTTCTGTCCTCGCGTAGAATTGGTCAAACGTCAAGCAATGAGAGTGTTAAATCATCTACGACATAATAGTATATGATAGTATGTAGTGTACTAGGATACCTACGTTATTTCATACGACAAGGCGACCGGGCGGTCACCGATATACCTAAAGATAGATAGTTCAAAAATAGATACTCAATTAAAACACATTCGATAGACGGACTTCATTTAAAGTCAAAATAAAAATCCAATCTGCAATTATTGTATTATTTATTTTATATTTTGGCATTGTAAAACACTTCATCCTTTAAAAACTTTAGCCTTTTTTAATATTAGTTGGATAAAACTGAACAAGGCAGACATATAAAATAAACCATCTTGCTCGCACGTAGGGTAGCAGTAGAATCGAAGTTGTGGCTAAAACTATTGGGGTTAGAAACGTAAAATATTTTAAATCTTTATGCGGTACTACAAAAAAGTTAGACATCTGTTGAGCACGTGTTTAACAAAAGTGCTACCACAAAACTGATGTTTTTTGTCATTGTCCAAGCACGATGCAAAATCCCTTCCCCTTATGTCAAGCGCCTACGCGCTTGACATAAGGGGAAGGGATTACAAAACTAAACTAAACTAGCACAGCACACACACACACATAGGTAGCACAAAACTGATTTAAACTTGGCTCGACTGCCAATCGTAACTAGCGTGGTAGGTTGAGGTCGACTTAAATTCGACGTTATAGACAAAAGCTTTTAGGGTTAGAATCGTCAAATATTTAAAACCTATACATATTTTTGTGTAACGTCAAATACTTTATACGTTTTTTCTTTGTCGTTTGTCAAAGCAAGATCCCTGCACTTATTTCAAGGGCGTAGCACAGAGTAGACTTCAGTTCCGACCGTATGGCGATGGTAGCGAGAAGGAATGTACAAGTCGAGCAAGAGTCGAGATTTTGACAAGAGGTTTAGAAAAGTCAAATATTTTGAACTTTAACCTGTCGTTTGACCAAGCACGATGCTCATTCCCTGCCACTTATTTCAAGGCCGTAGCACAGACTAGACTTCAGTTCCGCTGTATGGCGATCGTAGGGAGAAGGTAGGTTTAAGTCCATATTACGAATAAAGCTATTGGAGTTAGAAACATCATATATTTAAAACGTTTACCTGTCGTTTGTCCAAGCATGATGCCCAATCCCTGCCGCTTATTTCAAGCGCGTAGCATAGAGTTGACTTCAGTTCCGCCCGACTACCGATCGTAGCAAGAAGGTAGGTCAGCGCCCCTGCTGCTCTGGCGTATTCTTCACCGGCTGAAAGAAAATGTCGGTTTTAAGTCCAAAATCTCATTTCTCAAAAACATGGGTTCATAGAAAATGATTGACGATTTGCGACAATTACTTTTCCGCTAGTTTTATTCACGAGCCACGGTAATCTAAGTTATACCGGGTATAAAACCTGCACCATTTTGTTTTGCAGATTTTTGAACCGCGTTATAGCGATGATCGTCTCGTTTAGACCAAACATTTGGCAATACAGACAGAAAGATGAACCTACTGAACTGAATTCTAATTATAGTAATAACGATATAATTCACTAAGGGCGCCTTCAAATTAGCCGCAAATTGTCGCGCGGAGCCCAAAAAAAAAAAAATTGTATTAAATTAAATAGTAGGTACTAATAATAATGTGTTCAGATCGTTTAAAAGTATTTTATAAGAACCATTTTAACTTGAAATAACGTTTCTTTTTTGTCCCGGAAACAACTCGTGCGAAGCCGCGGACAGAAACTAGTTCTTCTTAATTTAAAGTGCAAGCCTGAAATTTGTATTACTTATAAGTGGGTATTTCAATGACCCTTTTGCATAGGTACTGTTGAGACCAATTTATAGTTCTATCAATAAATGATTCGTTATCTTTATTTAAATTCTGTTGATTTAATATTCCTTATAAAAATAAACAGTGTATATTATTTTCAGGTAAGTAGGTACCTACTTTCAAAATAAAATAAAATAAATTCGACTAAGCTAATCTCTTGTTTCCTATGCACAAGACTTGTCAGGCTCTATTTGTCTAATACATGCACTAGGACAACTAAAAATAAAAACTTTAAAATAACAGAAAGAGGAATGAATAGGTACTTACATAATGTCAAATTTAAGAAATAAACTAGGCTAGTCAACAGAAAATACGAATTAATTTGGTTATTTGTCAATATTCTTGTCATTTATAAAATCTTTTATTGTGTAAAAACATTTATCATATAGTAAGGTAAGCTTTCTTTCTTTCTTTAAGCTTTCTCTGAAACATTGTGGTAGGCAGTTCTCTTATTAGAAGCGGAATTTTCTTGTAGACCGATGGTGCCATAGCAAAAAAGCTTTTGCGCAAAACCTCTTTTTAGGGTTTTGAAGATCGAAGATCGGTTTCAAAACCCTTATGGTCTCGCTTTGTCTTTCCTTTTTTCCCTCCTTAATAACTCAAAAACTACTGCAGCTATCAACTTGAAATTTAAAATAATCATACATTTCGTGCGCCTGTACAGATTTAGAGAAAAATAAATGAAAATAAATGAAAAATGAAAATGAATATTTTCCATACAAATTGTGATGCCGAAATTTTAAAAGATACCTACAGAGTCATATGGGGTATCAAGTGAAAGGTATCATTTTGTACATTTCAAAATAGTTTTTGAAATTTTTGTAGGTTTCATACTTTTTAAAATATTTCGAAAAAAGTCGAAAAAATACCCATTCCCCCCCCCCTATCTCCGAAGATTGCAGAGCGATCCATGTAAAATGTATGGAGCGTTTAGCATGAATCTATATTTTACAGGAAAAATATAGAGAAGTTTGAAAAATGAACAGTTTTTGAAAAATGGTCAAAAAGGGGGGGAATAATTTTCAAAAGGGGGAGCTACCTCACCGAGTGGGGTATCAAATAAAAGGTATCGGTTTGTACGTTTCAAAACCGTTTTTCAAATTTCTGTAGGTTTCATAGTTTTTGAAATATTTTGAAATAAGTCGAAAAAAAACCCATTCCCCCCCCCCCTATCTCCGAAGTTTGCCGAGCGATCCATTTAAAATGTATGAAACGTTTGTAGATATGAATCTATATTTTACAGGAAAAATATAGAGAAGTCTGTAAAAAGAACACTTTTTGAAAAATGGTCAAAAAGCAATAATTTTCAAAAGGGGGGCTACCCCACCGAGTGGGGTATCAAATGAAAGGTATCGGTTTGGACATTTCAAACCAGTTATTCAAATTTCTATAGCTTTCATACTTTTTGAAATATTTCGAAAAAAGTCGAAAAATTTACCATAACCCACCTTAACCGAACCACCCATTTAACCGAAGCATGCAGAGAGATTTATCTGAAATGTAGGTTGGTACCTACTATTCTTAGGTATTCGCTAAATTGCGAAGTCTCTAACCGGTACTTTTGGTACATATTTGTTGACAAACGTTCAAAACCCTCGGCGCGCGAGTTACACTCGCACTTGACGGATCTTGTTTACAGTTAAGAGTGCAAATTTTAAACTGATCTCGCCTATTGCGTTGCACGGCGTCAGATTGCCGACAAAATAGGTGCGGATTGTGTCTGAAGAACATAGGCGTTTCCAGAACATACAGCTAAGGGAGAGTGAGTAGGTATGTTGTATTTTTTAAAAAAGGGATTTACAAGTCAGCGAATGAAGGAATGAACACAATAGTAAATGAGTGAAAGAAATCTTACGTTCTTTATCGCCTTTAAACTTGCAGTACCCGTCAGCGGTGCACATAAACCCGCTGCACTTTCTGTCTTTTTCGACAGAGTACCACAGTCCGTTCGCCGGCCATTTTGAATTGTCGACGGACATGTGACGAATCGCTCGGACGAGAAGCAATCGAGAGAGGTGGCAGTTGCGCATCATTAGCACCTGGAATGAATAATGAAACAGGCAAAGGTAATTAATTTGTTACATTTAATTCTCTTTTTCGGCTAGTGCCTAAGTACCTACTTTGGTAAATTTTATACTTTTTTTTAAATACTTTGTCGGTTTAAGTAAAATTCGGGAGATTGCGTACTAGCTTCTCGAAACCACCCAAACTTTCTTCTTCTTCTTCTTGTGTTCGTTTTACAAACTTCTCTATTTTTTTTCTGACTTTCGCTGGGAGAATATACCATATCTACATATTTTTACTTATGCCTATGTAAAATATACTTCTTTTTAATTCTTCAAAATCGTATCAAGCTCAACGCATATAATAGCTTTTGGCGTTTGTTTTTGTTTTTTACACAAGTAATCTTTACCACTTATTCTATCCCCCCGCTAATAAGTAAATAATGCCTGACAATCCACACAGCATAATCTAGCCCTAAGGTGAGCAGAGCTTATGTTATCGGAATTGGGTGCCATACTTACTGCTATACTAATTCAATTTATATATTACCTACGAGCTGCATTCTTACTACCCTTTGTCCTATTACCCGTTTTCCCGTAGGAATGAAGCATTTTCCCGCGGTAAAAAGTAGCCTATGTTCATCAGGAATAATGTGGGCTTCTAATACGACGACCTCCGTGGCGCAGCGGGCCAAGGTCTGCCTGCGACGCAGGAGGTTGCGGGTTCGATCCCCGCCTCGGAACAAATTTGTGTACGATCTGCAGAAATTTGTTCCGTTGGTCTGGGTGTTTTCTATGTATAATAAAAATATCTATCTATGCAATGTATTGTATTAATTATATCAGTTATCTAGTACCCATAACACAAGCTCTGCTTAGCTTGGGGCTAGATAATGCTGTGTGAATTGTCCAGCATTATTTATTTATGTTTTTTTTTTTTTTTTAATAGTAAAATATTTTTTCAAATCGGTCCAGTAGTTTCGGAGCCTATTCAATACAAACAAACAATCAAATCTTTTATCTATATAATATTAGTTTAGATAGTGACAATTTTATAAAGTACCTATTCATATAAACACCCAGAATGGCAACAAATATCTGCAGATCGCACAAACATTCTTGTGTCACCTGGGGGGAATCGAACCCGCATCCTTCTACGCTTTCGCCCGCTGCGCTACCGAGGTCCTCCGGAGGAAAACGGCTCTTATTAAAATTGGTATAAAAATTATATGCCTATCACAAAGTTCAACATCGCTTACCTTCACCAACAAAGGCCAAGACGGCTGTGGCTGCGCCAATAACACTTTCAGCTCCAACCCCAGAGCAGTCTGCAACTCCAAGTCCTGGGTGCTTTTGACGATGACGTCATCAACACCAGGGAACAGCTTCGGACTGACGAATGTAAACCAGGGTTGGGGGGAGTCTATCACTGCGGGGGACGGTTCTTCGTTCTCGTTGAACGCCTGGAAAGTGAGCCTTGTGTTAATGAGTTCAGAGGTGACAATGTCCGTGAGATTTGTGGGGGACGGTTCTTCGTTCTCGTTGAACGCCTGGAAAGTGAGTCTTGTGTTAATGAGTTTAGAGGTGACAATGTCCATGAGATTTGTGGGGGACGTTTCTTCGTTCTCGTTGAACGCCTGGAAAGTGAGCCTTATGTTAATGAGTTTAGAGGTGACAATGTCTATGAGATTTGTCGGGGACGGTTCTTCGTTCTCGTTGAGCGCCTGGAAAGTGAGCCTTATGTTAATGAGTTTAGAGGTGACAATTTCTATGTGATTCAAGGAGCATAAAAATGTAAGAAACGAAAACGGGGTAGGACTTTGCATTAACCAGGTGATGCTTCGACTGCTTAGAACCGTATTTTGTTTGACCTTACTTATGGCTATAGTGTTCCACAGTCTCTTCTTTAAGAGTCTACACACCAAGGTGCAGGCTGCCGACAAGTTGACAAAACATTATACTTAATATTTTTTCTGCTGACGACGGCTGCCTGCAATATACATACACTGAAATCGCACCAACTCGACGAGCTGTGCGACTGTGGAGAATCCCTTAGAGCGAAACCACAATGCTCCGTTGCGTTGACGCTGCGTTATTTTATATAGGTATCAATACATTTCAATACATGTCACACTTTTTCGTTGCTTTGTCGACAAATTGCGTCGACGTAGAGACTAAAGGGGGGTGATGCAATCAATCTAAAAGTGATCACACTGAATTCTCGACACTGCGGCGTTCGCGTAAGCGGCGTCGCTTTGCGTCGACGCAGCGTCTGGTGTGGCATGCAGTGCGTCGAAATCTAGCGCTGCGACGTCGCAACACAACGCAACGGAACAGTGTGACTTCCTTTTTACTGGAGGTTCTCAACACAGGCGCTGTCAGCTGATTCCAGACTTGATGATGACGTTAACTATGTTTGATAGCGACAAAAGCTGTGGACAAAATAGACTGTTAATTGACTCACTTGCACAATGGTATGCGGTTCAGCAGCCCTGTACACCAGACACTGGAACAGCTGGTTGCACTTGCAGTGCACGTCGCGCACGTCGCGCGTCGCACGCCGCACGTGCACGCCGGCCAGCTCCGCGCCTGACGTCGCTACGCACGGGAGTAGCTCCGATACGCAGATTAGTATGTTTAATATGTCGTTTAGGAGGATGGGGGTCGTGGCTTCCGTTGTTTTTGTCTGGTGGAAATAAAAAAATAATTGGAATAAGAAGAATTTATGGCACAAAGCCGCTAAGAAAATCAGATTCTAGTATCTGCAACAAGCTGAAGATAATGGGCGCCATAGCGCTCATTGGAGAAGACCCACGTCCATCTCTGGACCAGCAGAGCCATGATGATGGTAGTGATATGACGCCAAGGTGTGGATTGTATTATTTGATGTCTATTGCAGAAGAATTTCATTTTCATTCTGCCATAACAGATAACGGTAGGTGTTAAAAATCATGGCATGGTATTATTGTTCAGAAGTGAACCGAACGACTTAGTAAGTTGCAGGAGTAATAAAGAAAGAAGCAAGGCCTTTTACCCCCACACAGGTATCACGTATAGGTCTGTATTCATTATTCAGATTAGACCACTTACTTGACAATACCGAACAGTCAGAATCGTAAGCGTCTCGTTTAGCATTCCAGCGAAGATTCTTTGAGCCATCCGGGGAGGCACTGTGTCCCATAGGTCCTTTCTACTACCTGGAAACATTTTATCTCGGCTAGAATAGAGAAAATTTCATAAATGTTGCGTAATTTACTAAATATGAAGGAATGCATTTCAAATATTGTATGCATTCGATGACGATCCGATGTAATTTTTGACATTTCTACAGAAAGTCCTTGTCTATGCAGTCTTATCAATGCTAAGCCACATACCGATCATCACCGATACAGTCCATTCCTGAACGTGTCTTCCCCAAACCCATAAACGTGCCAAGCGTGGTGCAGAGATTATGCCATACCTAATCTCTACACCACGCTTAACAAGCGGATTGGTATTGCAGTAAAGGTGTTCAAAATCTGTTACCTGTAACGCCAACAAAATGGTTCTGACGGAAGACCAGCGTTGCCACCAGCAAAGGCCATTTTGTGCCCTCGTGGTTTAAATTTATAAGTATTTTTATATTGTTTTAAACTGTGGGAAGGTTGTAGATCTAATTACACAAATATTTTTTTATATAAATACACAGGTGGCTGCTGCCTTTGCTCTGGTAGGTATCTTCCTCCCTTGGTCGCCTCCTACTACGTCCAGAGTTGTAGGAGTCGATTCTTACGCTGCGCCATGGGGTGCAACCACTAACCAGGAGAATCTGGATGAATTATTAGATAATAACAAATTTTGTAACGTAGCAAATATCAGAAGTTTTTTTACAACGCGACTAACGAAAACCAAACTTCCGTTGACATTATCTGTTTAAAATTTTCTTTTGAAATTTATTCAATTAGGTATTATTGTTATCATATTTCTGTGATGATTGGAAGCCCATGGGGGTCTTTTTCCAGCAGTAGATTGACGCTGCGGCCACCACGGGGTGTAAACACTAACCAGGAGGAATCTGGACGAATTATTAGATAACAGCAAATTTTGCAACGAAACCAATAAAAAATTTGCAAATATCAGGCGACGTGCGTGATCAACGAAATCGAAACTTCTAGCGTTGACATTTTTTGTTTAAATTTTCTTCTGAATTTCATTTCATTACGTACAATAATTCCTTTATGTTTTATAAAAATATATTTTGATTGGTTCAAATATTTATATTTTTATTATTTTTTGTAGGTAAATTATGGTTATCTTATTTCTGTGATGATTAGAAGTCCATAGGGCCCTTTGCCGAGCAGTAGATTAAGATAATAAGATTATTCATTAAGAATATCGGACTTATATACAAATTGCGCAAATTGGCAGTGAAAGGCAGACACAAACTACAAGTGATCCTCTAAGGTTTATACGCTGACGTACGGAACCCAAATTTTACTCGCAAGCAACCTGCCTTGCAATGAAAGTGTTAGTATAAGTATTAAGCCCCTGGCGGTCGCACCGCCGACGCTGGGCAGTCAATGCGTTAATTGCTCGCAAGTAACAAAACACACTCATAGTGAATCTAACTCACCGTTCATATAAAGCCACCAGCCATGCACCGACGGCGTGGACTCATGAGCTGCCCGAGGTTCGTTGATAGGTCTACCTCCTGAGTCCTGTAGTATGTAAAGGGACAGGATACGGTTGTGGAGATCAAGGACCCTCTCGCCGACCGCTTCTGACATGGTGGTGTAGCGTTTGTAGCAAGACTGTAAACAAATGGGATTCAGTTTTATCTGGTTTTATCTAGTGAGAATTTTACTTATAAGTTACGCCCATAGGTACCACACCTCCGCTGCGAAACCTTAACAGCGGAACCGTAGTAATTTCTGCCAGTTCTAACGCGTAGATTTGACTATAATTCTATCTTTTTTCGCGCAGTTTCGTCGATCTGCTCTGACGTCAGCCACACCTCCGCTATAGTTTCGCAACACAAACTACATACACTTGATCGCTGGGGAATACATGCGGAACACGAGCAGCGGGTCCGCTACTCGTGTTCCGCAACCATCGAGCACATACCCAATAAAGAGGAAATGTCATTTATTTTGTTTAGACAATAATTCCGCCAAATAACTGCGGCGACCGCTGCGCTCCGATTGGCCGACTCAAAATCAAGCATCACACCCAGTTGGGCAAGCTTTTATTTTTATCGATATCGATATTCAATGTTAAACAAAACTATGAGCATCGCGAAAATTATTGAGGAAAATAATTTTTTTTTAAATAATTACCTAAGTGTGGTTTGCGGGTTGTGCGAGTGTAGTTTCAATAGTGAATTTATAATTTTTTTAAAGCAAACAAATCAAATACGTGCCTACAAGTGCGAAATTCTGGAGTTCTTATATTAGATTGGAATTTAATAATATACCTGGAATATTTTATAAAACTTACACTGTTCAACAATAAATCAATCAAATCGATACATTTTAATTAGGTAGGTACTTCTTGTTAGATCGGGAGTACCTATCGATAGGTACATAATTTATTATATCAGCATAACACTAGTATGATAGACATATAAGTGACAAATCACTGATGAGTTTCGAAATTCGAATGACCATATTTCCTCTCTATTGGGTATGTGGTAGATGTCCGCAACGGAGGTCGCCTCGGCTGTGCGACCCGCAGGGCGCGCTGCCGCACAAGGAGCTGCGGATAGACTAGGTGTGTCATGGGCCATGAAAGTGTTAGTATGTTTTAGTTTTAGTTTAGTTTAAGGGCGTTCGATTGACATCACGGGAGATTAGTTTTTGTGCAGTATATAGGTACCTAATATTTTCTATGCACCTGTGATAAAATTTGCTTCTATTATTCGATGGTCCTTGGTGGTACTTTGAAGTATTTGTTTGTCCCGGGTTTTTTATGAGTAGAAAGGTTGATTTCAATTGAAAAACACCCGAATTTACTGTTCCGATTCAAAAAATACTTATTATAAATCCGAACACTAATTTATTTTACTTACATTAGGTATACTTTTTGAGTGTATGATCTAAGTTTTATCTAGAACACATGAGCAAAGCAACTGGCAGAAACTAGTTATAGCCATAAGTTTACCTGCAGCAAAGAATGCCGTTCAGCATTCCCCATGTCTTCAATATGATGCACATAACAGTACAAGCTATTCTTTAGCAGCGCCGCCGCTCCCAATGTAGCAGTGAGTACGGGCAAATCTGCGTGATCGAGAGCTTCTTGAGCTAACATGTGAAGGTGTTCTGAAATAGATTTTAGATCTATTTACTATTTTTATACATTAGGTACTAGCTGCATTCTTACTACCCGTTGTCGTATTACCTACCCGTTTTCTCGTAGGAATGAAGCAATTTCACGCGGTAAAAAGTAGCCTATGTTCATCAGGAATAATGTGGGCTTCTAATGGTAAAAGAATTTTTCAAATCGGTCCAGTAGTTTCGGAGCTTATTCAATACAAACAAACAATCAAATCTTTCCTCTTTATAATATTAGTATAGATTACAGAGTAGTATAGGTTAGGTGGTAATTAGTTTAAACGTAACATGTACCCTGTAAGGGCGTAGCAATTGATCTAAAGATTGTTATAATGGGTAGGTACTTCAACCTCAATAGCCTGTATTGGTCCACTGCTGGACGCAGGCCTCCCCCTGATAAGCGCCTTATTGGCCTTGATCTCATGGGGGTAGTGCCCATAATCGCCACGCTGGGCATGCGGGTTGGGGATCGCAGTGTGGTGGTAGAATTGTTGCGCTGCTGCCCGCCCCCGGTGGATATCCCTTAGTCGCCTCTTATGACACCCGATGTAAGACTTGGGGGTGGTGCAAATTCTTATAACCATAATTCGACGCAGGAGGTTGCGGGTTCGATTCCCACCTCGGAACAAATTTGTGTACGATCTGCAGAAATTTGTTCCGTTGGTCTGTGTTTTCTATGTATAATAAAAAAATATCTATCTATGTAGTATATTGTATTAAGTATATCAGTTATCTAGTACCCATAACACAAGCTCTGCTTAGCTTGGGGCTAGATAATGCTGTGTGAATTGTCCAGCATTATTATTTTTTTTTTTTTAATTATGGGCATTACCCGCATTAGTAGCAAGCTCAAGACAGGGCGCTATGGCGCTCATTAGGGGAGGCCTATTTCCAGCAGTGGACTAATAAAGGTTGATGATGATGATGATGATGATGACCCATATTAGATAAAAGCCAATAAGGCGGTCATCAGGGGGAGGCCTGGCCTGCGTCCAGCAGTGGACATATAGGCTTTTGAGGTCACGTTGAGGGTAAGTGGAACAGCATGACATTTTCAATAACAACCCAATCTTTATCTCCACAATTCTAACAAAACGACATAAGAGTTGGTTTTACATTTGCAGGACATCGGAAAAGAACGATACCTACTTAAATTAAAATTTTCCTTTTCCGAGTAGAAAAACATTAATTCTACTCAGATATCGGAGAAGGTAGAATATTTATTTAGTATTATTTACTAAGCGTCAAATAGACGCTATTCAAAAATATGTAAAAAATGTTTATTTATCATTGTATGTTTATCAAACTATGCTAAAATATTTTCTACGAACCATTGAAACACTGGAACGCTTCGATAGCGCCTTCTAATTTTTCTAGTGGCGACATCTAGTTAGCGGGTGGGAAGTTAAGTGAAGGCCGTTAAACATAACGTTTTCTGACCTATCTACTTAAATAAACCAACGATTAAAATATTGTAGTTTAATAGTGGGTGGAGTACATTATTTTAACTAGTTTCTGCCCGCGGCTTCGCACGCGTTGTTTCTAAAGAAACGTTTTAAGGTTATATCTTTCCCATGGGAACCGGTTTATGGGATAAAAAGTAGCCTACATTATATTCCAGGCCTAGATCTACGTAAATTCAATTTCAGTCCGATGTGTTCTGTAGTTTTGGCCTGAAAAAGCATCCATACATCTAAACATCCTAAATTTCGCATTTATAACAAAAATGGTCTAATATGGGTAGTTTAAACAACCTATACCTATTAGACCATTTTATTATTTATATTTGGTCTAATAGATGTTGTTTTAACAACCTATATTAGACCATTTTATGTTAAACTTTATACCAACCTAACAACAAGTCACTCGATTTGATAGCCAATTGAACAAACTTATCAGGATCTGAAGTCTTTGCCACTCCAGCTTCACTAGCGTCATCTTCTTCAGTCATCACAAACATGCCTGATCCTTGCCTGTGAAAATAACAATAAGGTAAGCATTGAACTACTAGTACTAACAATACAATACAATACAATACAAATATACTTTATTGCACACCAAGAAATCACAGAAAACAAAAAAAAATGCAAACACAAATAATGTACAATGGGCGGCCTTATCGCTAAAAGCGATCTCTTCCAGGCAACCTTAGGATGGACAAGAAGTGATCAAAAAATTATATTATATACGGTGGCGTGAAAACAGAAATAATGTTTATGAAGAGATAAATATACCAAGCTATATAAATATCTAAATAGATATACTTAACATAAATATATACATATAAAAATATATAATATAAATATTTCATAACACAATAAAATATACTAAATATATAAAATTACTTTTGATTTTAACAGTTTGTTGTTAAGCTGAGGAAATGTTCATAGACCATGTTTTTGAATGCAGGGAGAGACTTAGCATGTCTAATAGAAGTGGGTAGGGCATTCCACAGCTGTATGGCATGTATCGTATAAGATGAGCTATATATAGGAATGGAAGGGGCGGAGAGATTTCAGTTGAAGAGTGTGTGTTGAGCGGAGGGAGCGGCTATGGGTCTGGTGGAGGTACTGAAATCGTTCCTTGAGGTAACGGGGTGTATTAGGGACAAAAAGTATAGAATATAGGAGAGAGAGGAAGTGTGCGTCCCGGCGAAGACGGATGGGTAACCATTTAAGCTTTTTGCGGTACTCTGTAATGTGGTCATACTTTCGCAGACCGAAGATGAAGCGTATGCAGAAGTTTTGAAGACGCTCAAGCTTATCAAGCTGCGCTTGGGTTAGATCAGGATAGCTGGCGTCGGCGTAGTCGAGTATAGGAAGTAAGAGTGACTGAGCGAGCAACTGAAGGTAAGTACCTACTACTGAAAATATTTCTACCATTTATCTACTTACTAGCTGCGCCCCGCGGCTGGAAAACATACCTACATATTTTTGAAACTTATTGCCTAGTAGTTTTGTAAAAATAAAAAAATAAGTGATTCATCATTTACATACCTAGTATAAATTATTTACATACATATATTTAGTTTATTTATAGCGAGTTTCGAGTGAATCGAAACAAGGAATGATAATTTTCCATATAAACTTTACCCCTCAGAGGTTAATTTTTGAAAATTAGATTATCCAATCTACTTATCTACCAAGTTTCTTAGAAATCGGTTAGCTAGTTACGGAGATATTATGTGGTAACAAACATTCACACAAACCTTCGCATTTACAATATTAAGTAGGATTAAAAATTGCACCAATGCAGTGTACCTACACCAAAACAAGGATCGTAGCCATTTTTTTACAAAAAACACATCTAAACCTCGATACAAATAAATCGAGATTGATTTACAACAGTACCTACTGAAAATACTATAAATTAAATGCAATATAGGTAATTCAAATAAATTAAAAGAATTACTTACCATCGAAATAATTATATAAAAACAACTACAAATATCTACATTGAAATTAGCATAGGTTAAACAATACTTAGATATAACAGTATCTGAGATAACTTCGAGAAATGCCTTCAAATATAACAGTTTTCTGTTTCAAGTTAAGGGGCTACAAGAATGCCTTGCATACATTGACATACATTGCCGTCCTTAAAGTTTCTCTAAAGCGCATGTAATTTATGTGATGAAAAATATCACATTGTGTAAACAAAGAACTGATCTTTAAAAGTTTATCCCTCATTTTACGATAATTGGTGTAGTTTTAAAATAAATCACTGGAGAAAAACACTTTAAAAAGCACGGCATTTTAGGCCTCACAGAAAATATAATGACTCCAAATGAATTAAAAATATTAAAACAACTACTTCAATATTTTATCTTTCCATTAAATATTCGTAATTTTTAAAGGATGTAATACAATAATAATAAATCCCAAAAAACACATTTTTGTAAGGCGTTTTGCAAAGTAATTGCAAAAATGATAATATTTTGCCAAAAGAATTTAAACCTTATTACTCAAACATCCCTTTCAATATATGCTCAAAATAGCTTCCACTACCTTCATTCGAAGGCTGGATGCCTTCTCGGACGGACGTGAGGTTATGTAACTTTTTTCGCGATGACAGCTGTTCTCGACGTACGAATTACGATTTTCGACAACTTTTGTTTTGCGGGTTAAATGGTTCATTTGTTATTGACATAAAGTCTATATTTGATTGAAGCTAAGCTAAAAGAAATTTGCAGGAATTTTATTCATTGACAGACCTACCAATTAAGTAGAATAGGTTTGTAGTGGTTTTATCTCTGGTAGCTAGATAGGTAGGTACTACTCAACATGTTTACAGCACGGAAAGTATTGGTCGAGTTAAAATATGTTAAGAAGGTAGGGCGATTTTGATGACTTTAATATATAAACAATGCTGAAAAATTAAAATAGGAGCCCACGTCCAGCAGTGGACTTGATGAATTCACACATCATCACCAAGGCCGAAGCTCAGCAGAGCTTTGTAATGGGTACTTACTAGATAACTGATTTACTTAGGACCAACCATGTGCATATTTTTTGTCCGTAGTTCTACCAGTAGAACCACAGCAAATTTAAATTACTCGTAGTTATCGGTTTGTTCTCATAAAGAAGACAGATTCTCAAAAGGACAAATACTCAAAAAAATTGACTTTAATTTTTTTTTAACTCATAAAAAACCTCAACGGAGCGGTTTGTCATAACTTCTTTGTTATTGGCAATATGTGTACATTAACATCAATATAACAAACATTTTTTTAGCGTAACAAAGAAGTAAAGTAAAGGAGATGTGTAAAGACGCTAAAAACGTAATAAACATGCAAAACACTTGTATTTCCAATGACAGTTGTCAAAATTATTGTTAATCATTCATGTAACACACAGTTACTATCAAAAATAAACTTACTTCGCTTACAAGTCATGACATGTAAGTACAATAAAACTTTTTAAACTTTCGCGATTTGTAAACATAGTTAATGGTTTAATCGCCCCGTGACCACGATCGCTGTAACGCGGTAGAAACGTAGGGGATATAAAAACAAAAGGTACGCGATAAATTAACTATGTAAGTAAAATGACATGCCGGCCTGTCCCTTAGTGCAACATAATGTAAAGCCAATTATCAGTTCCCCATTGCTGCAATGACACTTAAGAACAGGGGAGAAAAATTTAATTTTCAATTTATCATTATAAAATTAAATACATAGTTGATATTCCAATTGTAGGTACTTAAATGTTAATTCCGACTCCTTGGTTCACCAATTCTTGATGAGTCTTTTCATTCATTAAATGAGAAAATTAGAAATTTCGACAAAAGTTCTTAGACTGACTGCCCAAAATTATTATTATTTAAATTATTATTATTATTTTATTTTTTATTATTCATGCAAATGAAAAAAAAAAATTTGATAAAGCCCTGCAAAACCAAATCGAAATATCTTCAACGATTGATCCTTTTGTAATCCATTTAGTCCTCAGTTGTATTGACTAAAGTAGTATATTTTTTTAATGTATAAAGTATTATCATAATGGTCGGTGATATTGTCGGTACTTTGACACGCATGGAGATGATATTATTATTTTAGGTGTTTCTGATTTCTATGAATAATTATCAAGGAATGTAATTTTATTATAATTGATATACTACAATAAGCGACATAGGTTTTATTAAGGTACTTAACATGCAACAATAGCAAAGCCGCGGGCAAATGTTAGTAAACATTACATTATTACCTTGTGATTGTGCTATCAACCAAAAAACACAGAAGTTTGCCTCTTCTACAATAGATAAATTTTGCATAAGTCTATGTAAAAAATAAGCGCCTCTACCGACGACATTTGGTATAATTGACATGCAATTTGACAGACTTAGTTTTCCACGGCTAAGCCTTAAAGACACCAATATAACAAATGCAAAAGTTTGGATTTTGATGTGTATGTGTGTATCGAGCTGAAATTATGGATAGATTTAACACTAGCATACCTGGATGAAATTTCACAGAAGCTTGTTTTGTTATGATCTCTCATCAAGTCTCTTATCAATCAATCCCCAAACTGCATGCAAGTTGGGGATCATAGTTCAGTGGTGGATGGGTGGGATCTTTTCTGAGGGGGAGCTCCTGCCCGTTTGATAAACCAAAGTTGGTGGAGTAGGTACAAATTCTAAGCTGTTACGTCCATACCACACAGTAACGGCTATTACTTACTTGAACGCAATAGCAAATTCCTCTTCAAGCCAAAGTACAATTTTAACGGAAGCAAATGAAGCATTCCTTGGGAAGTCCAGTCTACCTCCAACCACTCCACGGCAGATTGTCTCAGAGAGAACTGTTTGATTTTTCTGAAACATGCCCATAAAGTTCTTAAGTGCCAACAGAATCCATACAAACAAAGCATTAAATAAGTAAGAGTTAATATGGATTCTTGTTCCGTCTATGAAGATTTATGGCCATGTGGTGACACATTCAGAGCCCTGATTTTGGTGAGTTCATAGTTTCATCTTGTTGTCGAAACATTCCATTTTTGTATGGGTTTGGTTAGATAGTAGCTCCACGTACCCATAACACAAGGTCTGCTTAGCTTGGGGCTAGATATTGTCCAGCATTATTTATTAATTTAACTTCAATGGCACTGTGTGTCCTATTTCCTGTCCCTGTTAAGTATATGTAGTTAAATATATGTAGTCCCCCTGCATGAATGTTCCAGAATGACCACCAAGAGTGAGAGATGGCGATATATCGTGAGGAGAGCAATATCAGCCCATACAACAAAAGACTCATCACAACGACCATGACCATTCTGCCAAGAACGCTATGAATGAGAAGAAGTTAAGTATAAGCTTAACATGCACATCATCATTCATGGTCAGAAGAGTTAGACCATGACTATATCAGGCTTATTAAACCTGTATCAATTGGCCATTAACAAGCTCTAGCCATCTTTGTGCTTTGTGAATTCAGGTATGCAACATCAGCCAAACTTAATAATTAATGATGTTACAACTTTTACACAATAAGCTGAAAGTTGGAATAATAAATAATAGTGTATGTACCTGATAATACTCCAAATCCCTTTGCAAAAGGATTGGAATCCTGTCCATAATATTTCCATCTTCAATGACTTCCATTTTGACACAAAAAAAACTCAATACCAAATAAATAAAACCTATTTACTTACTACAAAAAATTATACCACTTTGATAGGAATAAAACTATGTGCACACTTTGAAAAATCTACATCGACCACCATTTTTGATATTTCTTTTTGAAGAAGTTGATGTAATGTTACTCCGTCATGTCTGTAAATCCAATAGCCACCATTTTGTAGAACTAGGTCGTATCTTTTAGGGCCGGAACTAGGAGAGCTAAGCCATATTTGCTTATTAGGAGTTTGCCTATTTATTACATAAGTTCCGTTTTCACCAAAATTCACAGTCAGTACTCCATCCTGTAAAGTAAATCATTTATTTCATTAATCTAGAAATTTAAACACTTTACCTATGAATTGAAACAACTACTGTACTTTTTGAACGGGACCATTTCTTCAAATCGAAGTATTGGATGTGAATTATGTAAACTAATTTTAGGCCTAAGCCTTTACAATACCATTTTTCATGCAATAAAGTGATTATGATTAACTCCTATAATATATTAAATAGGCACATAATAGTAAGTAGGCACCTCTTTTAATAAGAGTCTAATCAGGGCACAGAACATTATGACCTACCTATATTTAACTCTTCTAAGAAAGACCACAGAGGTCTGTGGGGAAAGACTCATTGCTAAGGAGGCAGGTAATCATTTAAAACTTACACTGTATGTGACATCAGCACCTTTCAAACTAGGTGTATCGTCAACCACCTCCTCGAAATAATCAGTCAGCGAATTCAATGTCTCGTTGCAGATACTTTCAAAGACGTTAGAATCTACTACATCCAGTTGATTTGAAGAAGTAGCAAAGTGAACTCTCGGAGAAATACAGGTTTGCACTGATTCTAGTGGTGGTAAATGCCGCAGTGATATGGGTATGAAATTATTGATCCTCCTCTGAACCAGCCAGCGACTGGTACGGAGAATAATCCGAGACATTTTGTAGAAACTACAAAAGTGACTTTGTTTAGGTACCTTTGATTTGGTTATTTTGAGGTTATTTTTTTGTTGACAAAGTTTCCATGACATTCGCTTTCAACCTGACGTTTGACAGAATTTTGTTGGCTACGACCTCTGTGTCGCAGCGGGCGAAGGTCCGCCTGCGACGCAAGAGGTTGCGGGTTCGATTCCCGCCTCGGAACAAATTTGTGTACGATCTGCAGAAATTTGTTCCGTTGGTCTGGGTGTTTTCTATGTATAATAAAGATTATCTATCTATGTAGTGTATTGTATTAATTATATCAGTTATCTAGTACCCATAACACAAGCTCTGCTTAGTAGGAGTGGTCGTTGAATGAACGAACTGTTTTTGTAGACTGTTTGTTTGCCGTCGACTGCTAGACCGGTTTACAGTCCACTGATGAACCAGTTTACTCGTGAACGAAATTTGAATCGCCCAGTCCAAAGTCGAGCGTTGACGAAACTGTTTGTTTCCCGCTCTCTAGCCACTCGTCTATCAAGCATTCTGCTCTCTTCACACTTGCTTGTTTCGCTAATATGACTATCTCTCTTTCGCCATGCGCCAGGCCAGACTGTATATCGGCGGCGGCGTAAGTGGTGTTTTGTAAAAGTAAACTCTATTGCAATGCAATATGCATGTCAATGTATTATTCTATTAGTAGGCATTACCTACTAAACAATTACCTCCTACCTATCTTCATATGGTAGGTAAGTTGCACTATGCACACAAGCGTAGGTTAGGTACCTTGGAGGGTTATTTATTTCTGATTTTCGGGCATACCTATCCAGGTAGAGACAAACCATTCTAAAAATGCAGGCCCTCTTCATAAAACGTCATAGGTAGGTTACCTACTTACTTGGCGTGCATTTTTAGAATGCTTTATCTCTACCTACCTAGGTAGGTACCTATCCCGAAGGTAGGTAGGTAGTGTAGGTTCCCTAGGTACCTACCTACTGACCTATGGGATTTTTCTTTTGACGCGTCAAAAAGCAAGAGGCAACGATACTTACATTTTAATACCTACCTACTTATGACAAGTTTATCACCACTATTAAAGGTAGGTAGGCCTACCTATAATAAACTGGTGCTTAGGTATTCTGATAAGTGATACGATAACATAACACTATTGCTCCGTGCTATTTCACACTGGCTACTGGCATGGCGATTTGCAAGCGAGTTAACGCCGAAAGACATGGTACCTACCTAGGTAGGTAGGTAGGTACCTAGGTAAATTCATTGTTGAAAAAAAAGTATAGTGATCGCGAGGTCTACTGTTCGTAGAACTACTAGTTATATAAAAATACCCAGAACACCCGGAACAAATATTTGCATATCGTACAAACATTTGTCCTAAGGCGGGAATCGAACCCGCAACCTGCGTCGCAGGCGGACCTTTGCCGGCTATACCACATCGGTCGTCAAAATAGTTCATACGTCGCGTCGTCGATTGGCAACCGTTTACCTATGATCGTTTTAATTCTCGTCGTCGTTTACCAATCTGTGCATCAACGTTCAACGATCGATCCTGAACTAAACGGCATAAACTGGTCGAGCAGTAGACTGTTTTATGAACTAGTTCATCGTTGACGGTAAACGGTCTCGTTTCGTCGATTGAAAAGAAGTCGACGACCCATTCCTACTGCTTAGCTTGGGGCTAGATAATGCTGTGTGAATTGTCCAGCATTATTCATTATTTTATTTATTTATTTTTGACATTGACAGTACATAGGTGACGTATTTGGTTCGCTTATCGCTAGCGTTTAGTTCGGGACGTAGTTCGGGAGGTTTCGGTAGCTATGATCGGCGGCGTTTTGTTCACTCACGGCGTTTACACTTTTGTATTCAGTCAGTAGGTACCAATACTGAATAAGTAAAATACTGAATAAGTACCTATCGGTACTTATTCAGTATTTTTATTGCAAAAACAAAAATAGTATCTACAAAGTTTTGTATTCAGGTACCCTGTCAGGTAGGGTATAACAATTTATCTTCACTTTGCACTGACGATTGTTTTGCGTTTTGTTATCAACCGACTAAGGAAAGATTTTTAATAGACCGGGCCGCCGCGCCGCCGCCGCCGCCGTCCGCGCCGTGCCCGGGGCGCACAGTGGTCCCGAATCGCTAAAAGCGTATATATATTTTTTTTTTCGAATTTCGTTTTTCTGATTTCGCTATTCGATAACTCTATCAAAACTAAGAAACTTTCTTTCTATTATACTTTTGGGCTAGGGCTTTAGGGTCCTGGAGTTAAAGGCAAAAAAACTGCTTTTTTTGTATGGGAGGCAACCTTAAAAGACGTCACACACAGAAACCGTGGCCGGGCTGGAGGGCGGTGTGTGTGTAGTCGCTCATATAAATTCGTATGATACAACCCGCACGCCTTCGCCTCCGGTCCGGCCACGGTTTCTGTGTGTGACGGCTTTAAAAGTTGAATAAGTACCCGTGTTTCACCTTGTTTCGACCTGAATTTTTTATCGTTTGTTTGTGGCGTTAATTGGCATTGACTAGTCATAAACAGATGGGTGCCAAATTGTGCCCTTTTGAGTTATGGCGCCAAAAGCGAAATATTTTTTTTTGGTCGGTGAGCGTATTTTGTTAAATTTGGAATGGGTATTTTTTCGACTTTTTTCGAAATAATTCAAAAAGTATGAAACCTACAGAAAAATTCAAAAACTTTTTTGAAATGTCCATACCGATACCTTTCATTTGATACCCCACTCGGTGAGGTAGCCCCCCCTTTTGAAAATTATTCCCCCCCTTTATAAACATTTTTGAAAAAGTGTTATTTACAAACTTCTATATATTTTTCCTGTTAATTATAGATCCATATCTACGCTCCATACATTTTACATGGATCGCTCTGCAATCTTCGGAGATAAGGGGGGATGGGTATTTTTTCGACTTTCTTCGAAATATTTTAAAAAGTATGAAACCTACAAAAATTTCATAAACTAGGTACCTATTTTGAAATGTACAATACAAACTGATATGGAAAATATTCATTTTAATTTTTCATTTAGGTATTTTTATTTAAATCTGTAAAAGCGCACGAAATGTAGGTATTATTATTTTTAATTTCAAGTTGGTAGCTGGTAGTTGCCGAGTTATTAGGGAGGGGAAAAAGGACAGACAAAGCGAGACTATAAGGGTTTCGAAACCGATCTTCGATCTTCGAAACCCTAAAAAATGAATGAAGAACAAGATGTGCTAAATGATACAATGGTATTCGTTAAATTGCGAAGTCTATAACCGGTACTTTTGGTACATATTTGTTGACAAACCTTCGAAACCCTCGGCGCGCGAGTTACACTCGCACTTGACGGATCTTGTTTTAATTGCTTTGAGTTATAAATACAATTCAATTTATATTCGTTTACACATAAAAAAATTATTTGTGCAGAATGATGCAAGTCGAGATGTACCCCTAATTACCGCCTACCTATACCTAGAGAAAAATCGGTTCAAAACCATATAACTCTAAATATATCATTATTCACGATAAATATACTGAAAAATAAAAAGTGAAAATTAATATAATCGCTCTTATACCACGAAGCACAAAAAACAATGAGTGGAGCGATAGATAACAAGTTTGCTCGTAAAAAAACGCCAAATTATCTCCATACCATACGAATGACGTCCCGAACGCGCCACCCGCGCTGCTGCCCGCACTCGCCGGACGCCGATCGCGCGCTCTAGCGCCGCCGTTTTCATCGAGTGAGCGAGCATTCTTAGAATGATGTTTTATAATTGTAACTAACCATGAACCTAGAATTCTAGCTTTACGGGTTCAATTACTGCTTCAGTTTCTTCTTGAGGCAGCATGTAGGCATTTTGAGGTGGAAGCAACCAGAGATGATTTGCGTAAGCTGGTGACAGGACTGAGATCGATGCCTCGGGAATTCGTGGAATTGGCAGTAAGGAGTTATATGTGGACCAGTGAGGACTGCAGTAAAATACGTGTCTATCTTGCCGTTCTTGAAGTGGTCTAAAGTTTTGCATGTTTGGCTCATCCCAAGGGTCTCCTAGCTTGCGAAACTCATTCATCTGATGCAAAGAACACAAAAATGAAGTTTAGTAAGACCACAGTAAGACTATGGTTTGGTAGATAAGTAGACATGTAGGAACTAACTTAGCTGCAGTAGGTACCTACTACCTACCAAGGGGTTAGATAAGTAGGTAGGTAATAAGAAATAAAAATACCTAGGTAGGTGGGTATATTCTCTTGTTATTAGGAAGGTAGAGTCACTATAGTGCGAGTGAGTTGTTCGAAAGCTCAAAACTCAAATCATGGTAAATATCCCGTTGTAAATTACTCTGGTATAGAGTCTTCGAATATAAAATAGGTAGGTACTAGTACTTCTGTGGGTAGAGTTAATTCTACTACACACACGTGGGGGGGGGGGGGGGCGTCGATAGATACTACCAAACTGTTCTATATGAGCCATGGTGTCACTAAACTCCGAACGTGGCGCGGTGGGCGAAGGTCCACCTGTGTTCTATTCCCGCCTCGGGACAAATGTTAGTAAAATCTGCAGATATTTATTCCGGGTGTTCTGGGTGTTTTCCTAAGCATAACACAAGCTCTGCTTAGCTTGGGGTTAGCTAGATGATACTGTGCGGATTTTCCAGCATTATTTATTTACTAAATATGTTTTTCATAAAAAAACCTCCAATACCTACAACATAACAATACCTATCCTAAGCAATAGGTAGTAGATAGGTTGTACCTGTTCCATCGTAGCAAACAGAGTGATCCTCGGCACCAGCCACCGAATCGCAAAGTTTTCTCCTTTGACAGTGTTGAGAGCGCCCCAGTAAACGAAGTAGTCTTCATAGAACTGTGGCAAGAGTTTGCTCATGGGGTAAGGTCCGATGCGGGTCGATGTTTGCGCCTCTATGATCCGTGGAAACCCTTCTATCACCCAATTGAGACGGTCGTCGGGGAGGACTCCGTGCTAGACAGGTTTGACTACATAAGTAAAAGTGCTAGAAAGGTTTGACTACATAAGTAAAAGTGCTAGAAAGGTTTGACGACATTAATAAAAGTGCTAGAATGGTTTGACTGCATAAGTAAAAGTGCTAGAAAAGTTTGACTACATACGTAAAAGAAATGAAGGAAAGTGTACAATGCGATCGAATTAGAGGAACTCGGAAAAATAAGGAAACATCTTCTCATTCAAACCTCCTATGAGCAAACTTGTAGATGATGCCGAAAGGCAGTGCTACTCATTTAACGCATTCAGTGCCCAGCCTGGCGGTGCGACCCGGAGAGGCGCGCCGCTACATGACCTAATTAATGTAGCTCTATGTAAGAATGTACGTACGTGCGAGAATGTGCGTCGCAATGAAAGTGTTAGTACTTTTGTATACAGTGTGTCCCACGGCCATAGGATATCCAGAGCAAGTATATGTATTGAAGATACTTTTGATATTGAAAGAAAACATTCTGTACGGTTTGCATACCATACAGAGCTGCATGTTCCCGCGGGTCAGCACTTTACGTTATGACGTGTTTTAACGGCTAATTAGAGCCAGTCGCAAAGAACTGTCCTTTGGGCAACACGTCACGGCGTACACTCGCGACCATTAACTTTACTTTTAACTTACGTACGATTAAACCGTGAAACTTAACAAACTCTTTTAACTTACAACTCTACCAACAACTTATAGAATTGTGGGGGGCACACTACGCACCCTACATCTTTGTTTTTTTTTTTTTTTTTTTGTTTTTTTTCTTGTGGACTTTGTCGCGCGCGACACGTTTTACAAATTACAGTGAGTGCGGTGAGTTTTACAAGGATTAAACTAACTACAACTACAACTGGGTGAGTGAGTATTCACTTTTATACTAGGTATTGCCTATCGGTAGCGGATCGGTTCGACTGGCCTCCCACAAGCGGGTCTCACCGGTTGAATTGAGAAGTCGCACATGCTGACAGGTTAGTACCACATCACCCCCAACAACTACCTACTTTACAACTAGGTATTACATCTAACTACAACACCATGGATATCGAAAATATCCTAGCAAACCAAGCTCAACTGCAAGCGGAGATACAAAGACTCCTACGCAACTTCAAGAAAGATGGAGGTGAGCGAAAAATTCCACTTTATGTGAAGAAACGACTCGAAATTCTTGATTCCTACTGGAAGGAATTTCAAGCAAACCACACACAACTCTACCAAAGTGAAGATCGCAATTATGCGTACTTTACGGATAACCACTTCCAACAAACAAAGCAGATTTACGCTGAAGCTCGAGCGTTCATCGAACAGTACGAGATCTCTCCTTTGCCGAGAGAAAGATCACCAGCGAAGATTCCTACTGTACAGGTATCTGACACTCAACAACCTCCGGGAGAACCATCAACTTATCAACAACAAGCAGGTGCAGCAGCTCCTGCAAACAAACAACCTTCGGGAGAACTGTCTACATCTCAAGCAGGTGACGTAGCCCCTGCAACAACGAAATCCCAAGGTAACTCTAGCAAGTCTGAAGATCTACTGCGAAAACAAAAAAGCAACTTTAGGGCTTTTGCTAGGACACTATCAACAATCAACATCGAACAAATAAACGAAAACTGGGAGTTCGAGGACGCCCTCAAAACTCTTGAATCTAGGTGGAGAACCATCGACTCTCTGCATTGGGAGATCGACAGTGAAAACGCGCTCGACCAAGATTACGAACCGATCTTCGAGATCTACGAACAACAATCCTCCATGAAGAAAGCCATAAACACAAAAATGTGGTCTGTTTCTCACATGGAAAAATCTACTCCTAAAATGGAACTACCTACTTTCTCTGCATCTTACCAACACTGGACATCCTTCAAGGACTTGTTTAAAGAGGTAATCCACGACAACAGAACTCTATCAGGTGCACAAAAGATGCAATACCTAAAGTCCAAGGTAAAGGGTGAAGCAGAAAAGCTTATTCAACACCTAACAATCAGTACCGACAACTACCAGGTATGCTGGGACATACTCAACAACAGGTACAACAACAAGAAACAAATTTTTATCTCGCATCTTAACACTATCCTAAACCTACAAATTTTACAAAATCAAACTGGTGCTTCCATAAAGAAAATACACGATACGGCGAACGAATGCTTGAACGCGATAGTAAAGCTCGGCGTCGATATCTCAACATGGGACCCTATCTTGGTACACCTTCTCTCGCTGAAACTCGATACTGACACGTACAGCGATTACGTAGAATCGGTGAAGGAACCGCGAGAACTACCTAACTTGGCCGAATTCATGAACTTTCTTGAAACGAAATTTACGGCCTTGGAGTCCGTACGACGTAAACAAGAACGCTCTTCGGATAACCAACAACAACGGGGTTCATCTAACAACAACAATAACAACAAAAATCAACAACAAAACAAATCCAGTTCTAACTCTAATAATTACAAATCTAAAAACTATAATAACGCATATAACTCTACGATGAACAAACAAGTACCAAAACACGTGAAATGTCCGCATTGCAAGAACGACCATGGATTATACAATTGTAGCGAGTTTATCAAATTGCAAACGGCGGACCGACGGAGTTTGGTTGCAAAACTCAACATATGTAACAATTGTTTGTTCGACCACAAAGACAGACAATGCAAGTCCGAAAAACGCTGCCTGCAGTGTAATTCAAATCATCACACCTTGCTACATGACGCTGCGCTGAAAACACATACAAAGAAAAACACAGACAAACCTAACAACAACTCAAATGACAAAAACGAAGGTGCAAGTAGCAATGTATCATCAATGGAAAACATTTCCGAAACGCTTTTGGCTACGGCTCAGGTCAAGGTCAAAACTAACGACGGGTCAGAGGTCACTCTACGTGCCCTCATCGACCAAGGATCACAGATATCCATCATAACTGAAAACACCGCTCATCTGCTGGGACTACCAAGGATGAGATGCAACGGCGTTATTTTCGGCGTGGGAACGCGCGAAAATAACTGCAAAGGAGTCGTCAACCTAACATGTACATCTATCAACAAAAACTATACATTTGACTCACAAGTATTCGTCATGAAAAAACTAGTCAACAAACTTCCAAACAGATCCTTCTCCAAACCATCTACATGGACACACTTGGAAGGGATACCACTGGCCGACCCTGATTACAACATCAGCCGACCTGTCGACATACTTTTTGGGGCAGATGTCTACTCTACTATCATCTTAGGTGGCATCATCAAAGGGGATGAAACACAACCGATGGCTCAACAATCTCAACTGGGTTGGATTTTGTGTGGCAACATTAAATCCTACCAATGCAACATCGTCCTAAACAATTTGGACGAAATCAAACAATTTTGGGAGATAGAAGATATTGGGGCGGAATGCTCTCAATTGTCTACAGAAGATGTTTACTATCTCCAACAATACAAAACGGAAACAAAACGACAAGAAGATGGCCGTTACATCGTGCGGCTACCTTTACACGCAGATGTAGAAGAAAAACTCGGCGAATCTCGACCGAAAGCAACGGCGCAATTTTTACAACTCGAAAAAAGGTTTAGAACCTCTGAAAATCTGGCCGAAAGCTACAAGTCATTTATGATTGAATACATAAACTTACACCACATGCATTTGTGCGAAAATAACATGAAACCGAGCTACTACATTCCACATCATTGTGTGCAACGTGCCGACTCATCAACTACACCGCTTCGTGTCATTTTCAACGCTTCGGCGAAAACAACTTCTGGCAAAAGTTTAAATGACGTAACATACAGCGGACTTAACTTACAAACCGATTTATTTTCACTTATTTTGAAGTGGAGACAATTCAAGGTTGCCTTTACGGCTGATATAGAGAAGATGTTTCGACAAATTCTATGTCACAAAGACGACCAAAACTATCAAACAATACTGTGGAGAGAAAGTACTAACGCACCCCTTCAGGAATTCCAACTATCTACGATCATCTACGGAAACAAGGCCTCGCCATTTCTAGATATGATGACTCTAAAACAACTGGCCAACGACGAGCGAAAAAACTACCCTGAAGCTGCAGCTATTCTCGAAACGTGTTTCTACATGGATGATCTTCTGTGCAACACCGACGACATCCAAACTGCTCTTCGGATAAAGAGAGACCTAACAAACCTACTTCAAGCTGGAGGGTTCAACCTACGAAAGTGGTCGTCTAACGATGCTGAACTACTGCAAGAAGAAGAACCTACCAGTAACACACCGGAAGCATACAACTTCCGTCACCAAGAGTCTACAAAAACACTAGGTCTACGCTGGAACCCTACTGAAGACAACTTCACCTTCCAGCTGACAATCGACACCACATCTACGAAAACAGTCACAAAACGACTACTACTGTCAGAAATTTCCAAAATTTTTGACCCACTGAGATGGTTGAGCCCAGTGACAACAAAACTGAAACTAATATTTCAAAAGGTGTGGGAAGAAGACCTAAAGTGGGACGACAATGTACCTGAACCTATAAACAAAGAATGGGAAAAGGTCAAACTACAACTAACAGCAATCCACGAACTAAAAATATCTAGATGGTTACAACTAACACTACATGATAACGTCGAAGTACATGGATTTTGCGATGCAAGCATAAATTCCTACGCTTGCGTTATTTACACAAAAACAACAAACGGTTCCGTCGTGATCCTCGCCGCGAAGTCACGACTTGTGCCTAAAAACAAAACAACATCTTTGCCCAGGCTTGAACTACTAGCAGCCGCTCTACTATCTACTTTGATGAAAAAGGTGCTAGGATGCCTATCAACACACAACCTAACCCTCTACGGATGGTCGGACTCCACTGCTGTCTTAGGATGGCTCAACGGTGACCCCAATCGCTGGAATGCATTTGTGGCTCACAGGGTGAAGAAAATAACAGAAACTATGCCGTCAAACTGCTGGCGCTACGTCAAGTCCGCTGAAAACCCGGCGGATTGTGCTAGTCGTGGTATATTTCCTACTCAACTGAAAACACATCTACTTTGGTGGAACGAACCGAATTGGCTCTCTACGTTTCAACCCACGGAAAGCTCTCACACCTACGAAACGAACGAAGAGATAAAGAAGTTCAAAACAAACGTCACTACACAACGTCACAACGATGACATCATCAAGGACCTACTTGCTAAACACAGCTGTCTAACTCGAGTTACACGTGTTATCGCTTGGATACTACGGGCGATAGCGCCTCGAAACAAGATGCTACCTAACTATCTAACTATAAACGAAATACAAAAGGCAAGAAGGTTACTGATAAAACATGTCGAACTGACTGCTTTTGAAGATGAGATTAGCACTTTGAGACAGAAAAAACAGCTAAACCGAAAAAGCAAACTCCTACCCCTAAATCCCTATCTCGACAAAGAAGGACTACTTAGAGTGGGGGGAAGGATAAACAACGCATACATAGATGCAGAACAGAAAAATCCAGTCATCATACCTCATGATGGTCACTTTACTGAGATTTTGATTGACAACGCGCATCACAGGACATTCCACGGAGGTCCTCGTGTTACGTCAGCAAGACTACGAAAACACTACTGGATAATTGGAGGGCAGACAGCGCTTCGAGACCGCCATCCAACTTGTAGACTTACCTGCGGTACCTACGACGGCGGGACATACTTCGAGCGTGCCTACAACGAGCTTCGAACCTGATACTAGCGTGACTCATCGTCCATACGCCCGTGTGGACAAGGCGACCTCACCTTCTATCAAAAGACTTTTTAGTGAAAGTGAAAGTGATTGAAATTTATAAGTGACATTTTATACTATGTGTCCTTATTCTACTTTTTACTTTTATATTACTTGTATACTTTGTTTTTATCGCTTTTACTTTTTGCTTGAACTTTACTTTTTACTTTTAAGATGTATCATTTTCATCTCAACTCGCCCTCGGGAGCATGTACGGTTTGCATACCATACAGAGCTGCATGTTCCCGCGGGTCAGCACTTTACGTTATGACGTGTTTTAACGGCTAATTAGAGCCAGTCGCAAACAACTGTCCTTTGGGCAACACGTCACGGCGTACACTCGCGACCATTAACTTTACTTTTAACTTACGTACGATTAAACCGTGAAACTTAACAAGCTCTTTTAACTTACAACTCTACCAACAACTTATAGAATTGTGGGGGGCACACTACGCACCCTACACATTCCTTTATTTTAAAAAATAATTAATTTTACTTTAGGTCAAGAATTTTTTATTACTTGCCTTATCCTTTAAAAGTCTGCGGGTTATTTTTATACCGATATTATTTAAAATTACTTTAATGTTAGATTTCGCGTCTTGAATCTTACCTTGATGATGTAGCACACCATAACCACTCCATCGTCATGTTTTAGTGCTTCTTCTTGGGTCATGTACTCAGTCCTGAAGAACGATACCTACAAGAACAAAATTTAAAAATTTAAAAAGCCCCCGACAAATTTTCACGAAACATGGCTTAAAAGACTAAAATAAAATTTTAAAGGATAAAATTATCTATCACACAAAAAAAAATACACGAAAATCGGTTCATCCGTTTGGGAGCTACGATACCACAAACAGATACACAGACGGACACGTTAAACTTATAACACCCCTCTCTTTTTGCGTCGGGGGTTACAAATGGTGAGTTACTCACTATCCTTTCCTCTCACAGTCATTATTTGACGGGTCATCGTAGAGCAGTCTAAGCGTGCGACCTTTATGGCCATGGCAGTCCGTTTGTAAAAAAATAAGTAGGTACCTAATAGGTCATCATCATCAATCAAGCTTAAACACTAATGGTTCCTAAATGACAGACAGAAGACGGTATCGCGGCAGACTTTTGCGAAGTTGAAAGATTAGGCTAAGTATAGGTAGATAGGTATATATAAACGTAAGTATAGCTATCAAATAATTTAAGGGTATGTTACGTATGTAGGTGTTCTGACTATGTATTTTTCGCTAGTTAGTACCTAAAAGTTGTCAACTTGTACTTTACTCTTTGCTTGTAGTACCTAAAAAGCTACGTTTCCATCCAATGTTTGCCTAGAAGAGATCACTCTATTCGAATGTCGGCTGGTGTTCAACTTTTCTGTATTTCCTACAATTTTTTGGTGTGCAATAAAGAGTTTTGCATTAAATTGTGTAACCTACTCTTAGTTTCAAAGGGTCAATATAGGGAGTTAAATTAACCTGCATTTCACCAGGGTATTTCCTCCTATCAACGGAATGGTCACTGCCGTCCAGCAAATTGGGTCCCCAGTGGAAATGTATCTGCGAGAATACGAACTGGCCTATAAGTGGACCGCCCTCAAGGTACGGACGCTCTGCCCTCCATTTCATGCCGGCAACCACTAGAAGACATGATCACACGAATAATATAATTATGTATGACGAAGTTTGGACAGATATTTTACCTCTTCACGCCAAAACGACCGAATAGATTTGGTTGATATTTTGGTTACATGTAACTCCTAGTTGCATGCCAGGCCTGAATAACATAAAGTTCTCCGGGAAAACGCGTGGAAAGACACGGGCAGAAGTATGTTTTTCAACAAATCTGCGCGAGCCGTAAATGGCCATACCTCGAGATGAATGCGCCATATTTTTTGGGCATTTCTTGCATTAGATATCCACTGCTGCTGCAACGGCCTAGAGCTGAAAAGGTACTAAGCATAGAAGCATAACATCGCTCTACGTTACAGAGTGTAGCAATTCGTAGCATGCAACTCATCATAGCAGAGAGTAGCACTTTGTAGCTCAGCGTAGCAATTCGTAGCACATCGTAGCATGCCCATCGTAGAGTGTAGAAAATCGTAGCACAGTAGTACGTCGTAGCATGTCCCTCGTAGCAGAGTGTAGCAAGTCGTAGCAGAGTATACCAATTCGTAGCACACCGTAGCACGTCCATTGTAGCAGAGTCCTTGGCAGAGTGTAGCAATTCGTAGCAGATCAGCACATCGTAGGTCAGTGTAGCCATTCGTAGCAGATCGTAGAACTTCGTAGCGTAGCAACAATAAGTGCGACGCTGCTACGAAACTGCTATGTTTTAAAAAAAGACCCGTTTTATAAATTGAGCTTTTATCGAAATTCAACATATCTTAGGGTGTGTCGATTTATGCGGAAAAGATAAATTGTTTACTACGTTTTACAAGGAGTAAAATTAAGGTATATAATAATATATATATTTAAAATCGCAAATCAAAAACACCAATAACTAGTTGAAAACAGAAAATATAAAATAACGTTAAAATTAGCATCTTTCGCGCAATGTAAATCGAAAGCTCTTGTCAACAAATGTAAAATAAATTGTATGGAATTAGGTACATACACGTATATCCGGTGTTCGTTAGCTTTACTTTATGGGGAAAGACATCGAAATTGTACCATTTTAGCTCAGGACACTTGTAGAAAATAGAACCTGTAATTAGAAAGGACACTTAACTATCCGCCATTGGTTCGCTGCTGGCAAAGACTGTAAAAATTTATTTTTCCTTCTTATTTCAGAAAGGGACGATTCGTTTCTGCAGCTATTAACTTTAAGCCTCCACCCCACAGCCGCGATTTTGAAGTGCGTCACGTGTCGCGCGATTTGTTACGTTTTTGTAAGCGCGATTTCTAGACGCCGCGCGCCAAATGCGAAATCGCAGTAGTGCGTTTTAGTACAAAATACTACTGCAAACAAATTTCGCAACAAATCGTTCTACACAAGACGCGCTTCAAAATCGTGGCTGTGGGGCTTAAGCTTACCGACCTCCATGGTGCGGCGCTCTGACTGCGGGTTCGATGCCTGCCTCAGTACAAAATCGAGGCATCTGAAGATATTTTCTTCCTCGTATTCTAAATATTTACTTTAACTAAACTATGATGCAAATGAAACAATTCTAGATAAAGATAGATGAATTTGGTTATAAATATAAAAATATTAAAATACTTACGAGTAAATAAATTATAATATAGGTATTGAGTTAAAATGAATTTTTGTTAAAGAACACATACACAGCACACTAACACAACAAGAAACATACATGCATTACGTAAACACACATCACTCGCACACTAGTAGGTAGCTCATGTTACCCGAACTCTTAAGAGATCTGTGTTCTCTGGAACATCTTACAAAACACACATTCACTACTCCACTCGCACCCGCTTGCACTTGTACCACACCACATAACACTTACTGCAAATGAAGTTCACCTAAATCTACCCTCTACTAATTTGTTAAAAATTGTGCAACATTGATTTATCAGATTACTAACTTCGTAAAATGTTTTTTTGGTAAGAAACTTTAAGAATATTAATAATGTATGTTATGTAAGAGCGTTACCTCCTAATACAGGTATTTCAGACTTAAAAGGAGGTTGTGAGCACGGATTACAGTTTATTGTAATATTAGATTAATGAAATAAACATTTTGTATCTGTTTTTGTATTCTGGGTATTTTCGATCTTCTCGAAATTGTTTCCGAGTATACTTACCTTGGGCAAATTCTGCAGTTGGGTTAAAATAATTTTGAGAAGGAGGCCGAGAGGAGGATCCAGCTAGGCTGGGCAGCATTTGGGAAACTACGTCGAGTCTTCTCGTCATCCATACCGCAATGCTTGAAAACTCTGACGTGTACGTCATAACCTACGGAGCTGAGACGTGGACTATCACGGTAGGGCTGGTCCACCAGTTCAAAGTCGCTCAGCGAGCTATGGAAAGAGCTATGCTCGGAGTCTCTCTGAAGGATAGAATTCGTAACGAATACATCCGACACAGAGCCAAAGTTATCGACATAGCTCAAAGTATTAGCAAGCTGAAGTGGCAGTGGGTCGGCCATATTATCTCGCGAAGATTTATAACATAAAGCTCTGGATCTTGATAATAATGCAGCTGCGAATTATTTATTTATTTTTTCTTCCCATGCTCAAAAAACATGTCATCATGATAGCGTAGCTTAGCGGGAGTACAATTCGAGTTTAAGCCGTAGGGCTCAAAAGTACGTTTTCTTAATTTTTGTCTGAAATCATCAGCCAGTATAAGATATTAGTCCTTTTGGACCAATTAACTTTTTGGTGATTCTTCCTCCATGGTAAACTGGGTACTTTGTATTACGCGTAACAAAGACGAAGAAGAAAGAATTCATATGAATCTGTTGCGATCGAAATCAAGACTAAAGACAAATTCATAAGGTAGACATTTATGTAAAACGTGTGCATTATTTTCCTGAAGATAAGTTTTGATTGTTTTATTTTCTTGCAATCGAACTGAAAAGTAGAGTTTTCAACACAGGCCAAAACCACCCATTATAACTCTGTTTTGTCACCCTCGGATGTTACACTCCGAGATGACAAAACCGAGTTATAATGGGATGGTTTTGTCCCTAGTAAAACAATCATCAATACTATTCTGTAGTAGCTTTACCTGTGATGGATACATCTATAGGTGAAGGAAGGTGGCCCTCCAGCTCGCCCCAATACAATATCCATTCCAGAGAGCCCTCTGGTGGTATCAATTTCTCAACTGGTGGCGGTGGAGCTTCGTCTTCCTCTGCTGGAAATTTAAATAATAGTACATTTTACACCTAGGCGAGAAAGTGGTCGATTCCTACCGAGTGTGTCGTTTTTGCCTTAAAACACACGAGGTAGGAATCGCACTTTCTGCCGAGTGATAAATAGTGCTTTATACTACACCTTCGAGGAAAATAAAAAGCAGAATTAATTATTAATTGAAATTTAGAAGAACTTACCGCGCCCAATGATGTTGGTAAAACCTCATTGACCGCGCCAGCCTTTGGGTTCTTTTTTCAAAATATTGTTCGGAAATCGGAGCAGGCCTAATGGACTTGGAGTAAAAACTTTTTGTCGTTTGACCGAACGAAAATAACCATAGCTACCGGCCGATCTTTTAGGAAATTAAAAAAAAATAACACGTTAGAAATGGATTTCCATACACTTTTTCCTCCCGCTAAAACACGTGAGAAATGAAATTCCATAGAGTTTTTCCTCCCGGTTTCCTATAGGCCTGCAAAGACATACTTTCTATTCTATTAATGGAAAAGGAATAGGCAACTTTCCGAGCAGGTGTAGTATAAAAATATATTATTATATCATTCCTCCTCTAAATAACTGATTTCATTCACAACACATTATTCGAAAACAGTGAATTTAAAAACACTTAATCACCATTTTGGTGTTTGAATTTAGAACACACCAACATATTCGACCTCCATTACAATGCTCAATGCCTTCTTGCGCAAAAAATACTCTCCTTGTGCAAATAACTCCTCGAGATTCGATTGGTTATTTTTCTCATAGTCATGATATAAAGTATAGTAGGTATGCAACTCTTGATTAAAACGGATTTATATCGAGGGCCATGATTCACTCACGTTGCTAAGGATGCTAACATTTGAATCACTCGCATGTCGTTAGAATCCTTCACTTGCTTGCGATTCATCTATGGCCCTCGCTTTAAATGCGCCCTTTATCCACTAATTGCATAATGTACTATTGAAGCGCTGTATCGTGAAGGCCGTGGCGGTCGGGGCCTAATAATCGACCCCTCCAACTCGTGCTGCGTATAGATGTCGTGAGAGCCGACCAGGGGAACCTAGCTGAGAAAAAACAGCAGCATCCTGTGTATTTTAACACCAGAGCGATCACTAAATCGCCTGCCAAGCATGGTGGTTACGGCCAACCACCTTGCTTTGTCAAGCCATGGTAAAACAGTGGACATATGTCTTATGAGTATAATGAAAACCCTCTTCACAAACAAAATACATTGGACGTGAGGGGACATTCCTACTAAGAGAGACTGTGAACCTGTTTATTTAAGGTGGTTCGTTTCGCGATTGACGGGAATATAAAAATGTTTCCGTCTTTTTATATTTGCTACATTCTGTAGAAAATTCGCTAGCGGGTTCTTAGTTTTGCGACCATTAGGGTGCGTTTCCATTGACGCGGAGCTGGACAGAGTGGAGCGGAGAAGAGCAGTGAAAAGTGGCAAGTGTTTCCATTGAAGCAGAGCGGATCGAAGTCCATTGAAGTCGAGCGCACCACAGCCGACTCTGTTCTGTCCGGTCGGGGCCGCGTCTTCATATATTTTACTCTCATATATCTTTAGCTCTGCTCCACTTACACTATTTCCGCTGATGCGGAGTGGAGATTTCGAGCACTGTGATTGGCCAACTCATGGTCCGCTCCTCTCCACTCCGCTCAGCTCCGCGTTAGTGAAAATGCACCATTATAGAGCATTTTCTGGTATCGACAATATGTTCCCTGATCTAAGGTAACCACCAATATCGCGGTACTACTTACACAGCCGAACGTGCCCCTATCAAAATAGGAGGTTTCTGCCAGAATCACCATGCTTTGCTGACGGATTGGTGATCGTGGCTGTACGAGCAAGTACATTGTGCATTGCCCTAATTAATGCCAATCGCGCATTTACGCCAGTCATGAATTTTAGCACTACTTTTTAATATATTCAGTTCGCGATTACCTGTCAATCGACACACGCGTCCCACTATCATTTCATCAGTAACTACAGTTTATCGTTGAAGATAATTTTGTATTTGTATGTGTCTGTTATCCAAATATATAACACTGATCATCGCGGTGAATTTGGAAAAAAAAACATTGGCAGCCTATGTTAGGGCCAAAATCTTCAAACCCCTCTGTAGTTTTATGATAAAAATACCTCTCAGTTTGTACGGAGCCCTCTTCAGTTTCGCGAGTCCAGTTTTCTTGCACGCACTTGGCCGGTTTTATTTATTAATGGATAATAAAACTTTGTTGCAAGTTATGCTACTCAAATTTTGAAATAGGTACTACTTTTATGCGCACTATGCGTCAGAGTCGATTTAGTTGCTAGCAAGTGTTAGGTTGAAGACTTCGATCAAAGCAAAGTAAACTTTGGCCGAACAATGAAGATTTCTTCCCAAATAAAATAAGTTCCTGAAAGTTCCTTTAAAATGCATGATTACCTGTTTGAGTGGCTTGACCTAGGACCATGATTTAGTATTATTACACAGGAATTTTGTATTTTTTACAAAAAAAAGCCTTACCAACGTTCGTCACATTGTTTACATTTTACTATTTCTTGATTTGTCTTGGCTGTACTACTATTATTGTCAAAGAGAATACAGTAGGTTTTGGCTACAGACAAATGTTACTGCTCGGCCGACGACAGAGTAAAAATAATTTTTATTTTTCGCAGTGGCGCAAAAAGTATCATTCGAGCTTCGTTGTTCTTAAAATTTATGATCTAAAAGAAACCATAGATTTAAGTAAATGTTTATGTAAATCATAGACTGAGAATAGTAAAAAGGTACAATATGCCTAGATTAGTACCTATACGATATAGATGTCTAAGGTGAAAGAGTTCAATTTGACAGCAGTTTAGAAGGTTATGGAGTAAAGTAAATAGATCGCATTAAAGTCAAAGATTAAATATATAATAAATATAATAGAAAAACAGAATTTTCTGTAGAAAAATAACAAAAAATGCAAAGAAAACGAGTTTTCGACACAAAAGTAAAAGATCACGAAGCCGATGAGGAACTGTTGCTTTGGGAAAAATGGATCAAAATCAGACAAAGCGAAACCACACGACTCGGGTTGGCCATGGACCGCCCTCCAATAGATCTGGCCATGAACGTGTGTGAGAAAGTCCGCGAAACGAAGGAGTGGAAAACAGTTCTAGAACACGCTCAGATAAAAATTAAACCGACTTGTCGAGGGCATCCTTGGGATCAGGCACCTAGATTCAAACAAACGTGTCCGTGCAAACCCGCTTATGAGGCTAAGAGAACTAAAGCAGAAATGGGTAAGCCACGTGTTATCGAGCAAGTTAGAGTACCAAAGTACATTCAAGTAAATGAAAAAGGAATGACCGGAGAGTCTGAAAAACAAACTCACTACAGAGACGACTATAAGGGACTGGAAACAGATTTTTTAGAGTATAAACGCAAACGTGAAGAACAATTGAAAATGAAAATACAGAAAATTAATCCTTTCAAGTAATTGCTATTTACCTATCATACTTATTCTTTTAGTGAATGCTTCAATTAACTAGTAGTAGTATCACACAATAACAATACAGGGTTTTTGGTAAACCACTGACACTGCGTGAACTGCAGGTTCTCCCCATCATCACGAACACGTTTGTGAAGACGCAGTCTCTATTCTCAAATTTGGTATAGGTAGTAGGTACGCCCCTTCATTCAAAAATTGTTCTTTAGAAGTGCTTTGTAAACTTAAAAACGGTTCTGCCTTGAATTAACAGTAAATGTGGGAGTGAGCACTGCACGTAGTCTCAGTGAAAACCCAATAATCTGGTATAGTAACTACGAAGTACCCCGCCTCAGCCAGGGTTTTAGTCCCAATTATTTCTTCGTTGTATAAAAAAAACTCTTAACAAAAATATAATAAATGAATACTTATGTTTGCAGGCCCGATGCTGCTGAGCTTATGATCAAAGGCAATAGACCACGGACGCCTTCACCAAAATTACCACCATTACCAATGATAATAGTAAAAGAACCAGTTGAACCTATTGAAACCATTCTCTCTAATGTGTACGCCATAAGAATCAATAACACAGTAATCTGCAAGTTCATCCCTGGGCAAAACTTGGATTATTTGCTGAAGATGACTAAAGAACCGTGGTATGAAAAGTGCACCTCGTGGTCATATTATTTCAATACTCCAACGAAAAGGGCTGGGAGAGCCAAACTGCGTATTGAAAACCTCGGAACAGTTGCCTTGAGATACTGTTGGAAAAAGTTAAAAAAGCCAATAAGTTTTATTCCAGAATCTCTATACGATCAAGTGTTCTTTTTTAACAAGAATGAAGATGTAATTTCTCCAGGCCAATCAAAAGTAATGAACTTCACCTTCCTTTCTGATATACCAAACATATACAGCGAGTATTGGGAAATGAGCTTTGCCAATATCTGTTTTTTTGATTCAATGTCAACCAAACTCCTTGTCCATTTGGGCGGTGACTCCATCGAGAATGTTGACAAAATCACAAAGAAATGTAGCATCTTGAAAGCAAGAATAGAAAAGAAAGCCGCGACAAACATCGCTAGCGATCTTTTAAATGATGCCATAGATATAGCAACTACCATACGACCTGAGACGTACGATTACAAGTTGCTGTTTATAGAAAGAGACATATTTTTGATGAAAAATCCGGTTTGTTATTATCATCAAACCGAAGTGGCAGAAATGTCGAGGTTATATACGGAGATGCGCCCGCATACAACCTGGGACCTGTCAATCGCCAGTTGGAGAGAAGTCATGATGAAAAAAGACTACGACGACCGAATGAAGTACTACGAGCTTTTGAAGAAATCGCACAGCGAATTGTTAAAGCCATGGTTTGAAGGCGAAAGTGTACTGAAACAGAAATACCGCGCTGTGAAATTAATCCTCGCTCAAATGGCTAATAGATTTGATAAAGAGTTTGATCGAATTGTAGATATTTATAATCCAAAACTAGAATCGGAAGAAGGCGACGAATTTTATCGCTTGCCCATGGATGAACTAAGCCCTGCGATTCAACAGTATATTCACAATGTGTTTTACATTTATGTGTCTGATATTGTGGCGTCTTCCATTGAGCTGTGTGCCGGTGTTTTAAGCAGCTTAGATTTGAACAGATGGATTGATTTTGATTTTTGTAGAAAGTAATTTTTTTTTGCATTTAACATATAGAAAATACATACGGCTACAAAAAATCCTGTTTAATTTCATACTCTTACCACAGATGTTACAATACGATTTTACTTACCGCAGCGAATATTCAGCCGACCGATTTGCAGATCCCTTATTTATTTTAAAATAACCGCGCTTTATGTTATGATAACCTTAATAATATGATAAAACTTTTAAATCCATCACGGTTATTAACACTAAAGTCAACGCGTTAGTCTTAATAATATGTCCTGCAAACTGCCATCTTAAATAATAAAATTATATTTAAACTACCTAAGAGTTGAATTATAAGTATTTGATTAGCAAATTTTTCTTTATATCAACAATGTTTTGATAAATCATAGTAGTCTGTAAATTTTTGAATTTGATAAATTATTAAATTTAAAAATTTACACGTTTAGATTCACTGCTTTTAAAACTCCTTTAGAATAGGTTCGAGGTTGAATGTAAGCATTGAGATTCAAACTTTAAATTCATAATGAAGTCGCGGGTGTTTTGTTAAGACGTTAGTTCAGCTAGAATCTGTTAAAAAAATGGCTAGAATCTTTTAAAAGAATGGTCAAGTAAATGTTATGCAATCTAGTTGAATGGCTTTTTTAATTCTATAGGCAATTAATGATCAATATAGAAGTCGTTTAGGGATTTATCCTAAACTAGCTTCTGCCCGCGGCTTCGCACGCGTTGTTTCTATGGAAACGTTTTAAGGTTATTTCTATCCCGTGGGAATTGATTTATGGGATAAAAAGTCTATGTTTGATTCCAGGGTTAGACTTACCTGTGTGCAAAAATTCAGCCTGATCTGTTCAGTACTTTTGGCGTGAAGAGGTAACAAACATCCAACCATCCATCTATCCATCCATCCATCCAAACTTTCGCATTTATAATATTAGTGTGATTGTCACGTAATATTACAGCAAGTCAAGACATTAATGTCTGAACTTGTTAGAAGTTTCAGTTTATTTTGTTTCAATCACCTTCAAAAACGTTTAAATAATCGTTAAATAATTTCAAGTTAATTTAGGCAAGAGTTTTTGTGTAGAAATCAATGTGTATGTTTTTAATTAAGTATGTATGTAACGCATATGTGGATAGCGCCATGGGCTACATTTATAATATCGCTCATCTTTACTAGTAAAGTACTAACACAAATGTATAATAAGTTTAATGTAGTCGTTAGTTATTCCTCAATAAATAAATAAATGTGTTATTTTAAGTAATTATTGAGAACTTGACTTTCCCGTCATTTCGAACGCTCGCTAAGATTTTTATTGGAGTGGAGAGGGAAGGGCGGTTGAAAGGGTTAGAGTCTAGAATATTCAAGGAACGACATGGTTTGGGCCATTGTGCGCTTTGAATAAAAATAATTATGATATACTAGCTGCTGCCCGCGGCTTCGCCTGCGTAGTTCCCGTTCCCGTAGTAATTCCGGGATAAAACATAGCCTATGTCCGTCTCCTGGTTCTAAGCTGCCTCCCCACCAATTTTCAGCCAAATCGGTTCAGCCGTTCTTGAGTTATTCTGTGCTCCAACGCACACACGCACATTGTTTTGATAAATATGATCTTTGACGTTAGGAACACACCTACATTGCTTAGACAACAGTGAGTGCTTGTAATTTAATATGAACTTTATACCATAGCAATAAAGCTCAAATTGACTACGTTTTAGTTACAAATCATTTGTATGGGAAAAAGAAGGGCTATTTTTAGGGTTTTCCAGCAATAATTCTAATTTTTCTCGCCGTAAAAACCATCCTTGAACTTCAACGAACATTTTAAAAAAAGATTCGGCCAAATTGGTCCAGGCGTTGTTGAGTTATGCGCTTACCAACACATTTTGCGATTCATTTTTATATTATAGATTTGTGAACGATCTTTATTTAATTTGGTTAGTTCAAATTAGCTTTGGCCTAGATTTTTCCTTGCCTTTGAAAACATCGAAATTAGTATACGGGCTTTTAAATTTCAATAGGTAGGAGTAGATTTTGTAAATGATAAAGCAGGATCGACGACTGAATCACTAGGCCGTCGGTTCTGCTTATTCTGACTCAAATCAGCGCCACCACCTATTTTATCCTGTTATTTATTATGATAAACAAAGGAATTTTAAGAAATCGATGTTACAGTACCAACTTTGAATGTAATTTGGTGACACAGAATAAATACTTTTTACTTAACTTTACTTACTAAAAAATAATCTCAATAAACCACGTAATAAATTAAAATGTTTGAGCGTTAATACTAGACGTGATGGTCTTTACAAATTGTATTTTAGGTAAAGACATAACACAACGAAGTACACTATGATAGTTCCAAAAGCCTTATGAAGTGAATATCTATTGACACATTGTATTTGCTTGACAATACCTAAATTCTTCTTATCTAACACACACCAACTTGAACATGGTAGTTTTATTGAAAACCCAATGGATTAGAAGAGATTTCACAAGTCCTTTATCCACGAAGTAACATCAAGTTTCATGAGTGTGATAGAATCTTGGGCTTTACCTACCTATAAAATGGTCTTGTTTCGATAAAATCATGGAATTATACCTACCTTCCAATGCAACCTCACATTTTGGGAATTGGAATAAATGAAATCAGAAGTCAATACCTTTATTTCTTTAGGCTCACAAGATAGACACATAGACACGTCTACCCATCAATTACCTACTACGAAATAAGAAATAAAGTGTTTGAATTGAATGAAATGAAATTCTCTTCACTTCAATCTTTTGTCCACTAGTGGAAGAATTTATTTGAATTTAAATTTACTTTTATTACTATTTCAGTAACTAAGCAAGAGAACTATTATTTGGAACATTTTATGTATTCACATGCCAGTAATGTGACGAGATATGAGGGTCAACATCTTTATAACACCACCTACGTAATTTACCATTTCTGATATAAATAAACTATTTGATTTAATTTGATATCGCGGTATACAACACACCAGTGGAGGTTGTCCCTAACGTTTTGAATCTGTCATTGTTCTGAGGAGACTGATAATGATAAACCCTCTCACATGACTTCAGTTCCAAGAAACAACAACCAGCAACAAGGGGGCATTGTTATCGAGTGCTTAGTACGCGTTGTGCATTCGTTTACGATGACGATAAAAGTTTTCGTCTCTTTCCATACATTTGGCGCCTTGCATTGATGCTGTCACAGCTGATGTTGCAGCGCCCTCAAGGTGTCGCATAAAACCATTATGCTGAGCGACGACCTTTTTTAATGTCACGCTTGTAAATTTTATTTCTCTGTACCAACTTTACTTGCCAATTGTCACTTAGGTTATAATATTTCTTTTTAAATTGTTTCGGAAGGTTTAAGTGTGCAATAAAAGTATTTTCTATCTATCTTTACTTGTAATTTTTGTGACAGAGAATAAATACTTTTTACTTACATACTTACATTGCTGAGCTTCTACCCTTACGTCTGTGTTTACCAATAGATAATCGGACAATTAGGCTGCTTCGTCGGTTATCGCTGACGTTTAATGTATGAAAATTATTGTCAAAAACGTTAAAACAACTGTTTAAGGCGCTGCCGTGGAAAACTAAGACTGTCAGATTGCATGTCAATATTACCAAATGTGGTCGGCAGAGGCGCTTATTTTAACATAGACTTATGCCAAATTTATCTGTTGTAGAAGAGGCAAACTTTTGTTTTATTTTGGTTGATAGCACAATCACAAGGTAATAATGTAATGTTAACTAACATTTGCCCGCGGCTTTGCTATCGTTGCATGTAAAATACCTTAATAAAACCTATGTCGCTCATTGTAGCTCCTCAATTATAATAAAAATTACATTCATCGATAGTTATTCATAGAAATCAGAAACACTTAAAAAAATAATATCATCTTCATGCATGTTAAAGTGCCGACAATATCACCGACCATTATGATAATACTTTATACATTAAAAAAATATACTAATTTAGTCAAAACAACTGAGGTCTAAATGGATTACAAAAGTGTCAATCGTTGAAGATATTTCGATTTGGTTTTGGAGGGCTTTCTCAAAAAAAAATTAAAATATAAATAATGCTGAACAAGCCACACAACATCATCTAACCCCAAAGTAATTAGAGCTTGTGTTATGCTTATGATATACTTATTAAATACACTACACAGATAGATATTTTTTATATACATAAGACATGCAATAAAGTGATTATGATTTTGATTATGATTATGACATCCAGAACACCTGGAATAAATATCTGCAGATGGTACAAACATTTGTCCTGAGGCGGGAATCAAACTAACTGTAACCTCCTGTGTCGCAGGTGGACCTTTCCCCGCCGCGCCACAGAGGTCGTCAATCAAATAATCAGATATAAAATGAAATATAACAGTGCTTTATTTCCTTTACCCCTTACAGGAGTCTTGGACACGTCAATAAATTCAAATAAGGTTCAAGAGTAAAACTGGGAAATAAAGTGATTACTTTAATTTATTGTTCACTTCAATCTTTTTAAGGTAAAGTAAAGAAGCGAACAAGAAACCTTTACCTTGTTAGGGTGTTAGTTTTCGAGCTGGAGCAATACTATTAGCATTAGGTACCTAAGTTTTTTATCCTCTAGAGATAGTCTGATATTTTGTAGTAAGCCTTTTTAACAAAGGATATGTTTTACAAATTGTTTGAAATTATTTTTTGATAACTTTTAACTCTTTAGGAGTTTTGTTGTAGAATCGTATACATTTCCCTTTAAAAGATAATCTATAAATCGACGACCGACGCGAAAAAACGACCAAAAACTGCTTACATGTGAAATCAACACTCAGTACATTGGTAAATACACTGTTTGAAGACAAAACAGAAGGAATAAATCTGTGAGTAAAGTCCAAGCATCCAAAAGTGTTCGTAAACATAACCTAAAAATTGTGTAAAAAAAAGACAAGTCATCCTTTCACAACTTACCTAGATCACATAGATAAAATGAAAGATACAATAATTTTGGACATAAACAAAAACATTGACTCGAAATTCGAAAATATGGAATATAAATTTATTAGCCTCGAAAAACAAATAGAAGACCAACAAACATCCATAGAAAGAATGGAACAACACTTAAAAAAGAGAAATCTTATATTTTTCGGCTTTGAAGAGAAAGAAAAATCATACCAAGAATTGGAAGGGAATCTAGTGAGACTGATAAATGAAAACATGAAGATACCATGCGAGAGACGAGATATTGAGCTGGTTAAACGAATTGGAAGACAAACAACAAATGAGACAAACCATATCCGACCGGTTGTGCTGACTGCAAGTTCTATGGGCCTGAAAATACAGTTACTGAAAAACAAAAAGTTACTAGAACAATTCCAAATTTATATAAAAGAAGACTTCACACAAAAAGTACTTAAAAAAAGGAAAGAACTTCAGGTTGAATACAAAGCCCGGAAAGAACAAGGTGAAAATGTGGCACTGCGATACGACAAAATTATTATTCTTAACAAACCTAAGGAGTCGGTGACTCTGGCTCCATTCCAACACCGCCAACCACTAGATAGTACAAACATAATCAACAAGAGAAAACTAAACTTCTCTCCAGGAAAAGAGAACCCTCAAAAATCAAAACAGAGAAGTACTGCCTACAATGTAAAAAATAAGAATAATAAACCTATAATCGAATCTTTCATGAAATCAAGAGCTATTTCACAGTCTAGCACTGCTGAACCAGAAATACCAATTATGGATAAGGAATAGCAACGACAAAAGACCTCCCTCTATCTGAATGAATACTCAAACAAAGAAAATCACATAATAAAATCTATATCTCCCAATACGGTTGGTCCCCGCGGGAGAAAAAAGACTAAAACCCTCCATCCATCGAACAAAGGTGACAAAAAAACCTACTTCACATATGCACTTTCAATGTAAGACACATCAATGCAAGAAAACTATTCTAAAATTATAAGAACAATACATAAAAGTATGGAGGTTCTGCCAAAAAGAGAAAAATCTGACATGTACAAACTTACTCCTGAAATAATGAAGCTTATCGAGGACAAAACAAAATTAAAATCCAAAGAAAATAAAAGCAAAGATGAAAAGAAAAAACTACCCAACTAAACCTTACAGAAAAATCAAGAAAAAACAAAAATTACAAAAACAAACTCAAACACCAGCTTGCTATAATTGAAGCAGAAATAAAAACCAAGAGTTCTTGGCCACGACACGCCGCAGACAGGACTCTATGGAAATGGATGGAGGAGGCCTTCACCCGAAGATGGGTGCCCAAATCAGAAGAAAATGAAAATGCATGATATGACTGATAAATGAAATTACTTTTAGAAATATTCTTTACCTAAATTATTCACAAATTCAAAATTTATTTATAATTTTAATTTAATCTCAAAAATTGTTATTTAAGATTTGGAAATAAAAGGCTTATTATTATTATTATTATTATTATTATTATTATGTTGCTGCCTTCCAAGAACTCATGAGTGATTATGATTAACATGAGTGATTAACAATAATTTAAACAACTGTCATTGGAAATACAATTGTTTTGCATGTTTATTACGTCTTTAAACATCTCCTTTACTTGACTTCTTTGTTACGCTAAAAAAAAAATTATTATATTGATGTCAATGTACACATATTGCCAATAACAAAAAAGTTATGACAAACCGCTCCGATGAGGTTTTTCTATGAGTTATTAAAAATTTAAAGTAAATTATTATTTTTGAGTATCTGTCCTTTTGAGAATCTCTCTTCTCTAAGAGAACAAACCGATAGAACTACGAGTAATTTAAATTTGCCTGTAGTTCTACTGGTAGAACTACGAGAAAAAAAAATGCAAATGGTTGGTCCTAAGTAAATCAGTTATCTAGTAAGTACCCATAACAAAGCTCTGCTTAGCTTCGGCCTTGGTGATGATGTGTGAATTCATCATCATCAGCCTATATAAGTCCACTGCTGGACGTAGGCTCCTATTTTAATTTTTCAGCATTGTTTATTTATATATAAGGTCATCAAAATCGCCCTACCTATTTAACATATTTTAACTCGACCAATACTTTTCGTGCTGTAAACATGTTGAGTAATACCTACCTATCTAGCTACCAGAGATAAAACCACTATAAACCTATTCTACTTAATTGGTAGGTCTGTCAATGAATAAAATTCCTGCAAATTTCTTTTGGCTTAGCTTCAATCAAATATAGACTTTATTTCAATGACGAATGAACCATTTAACCCGCAAAACAAAAGTTGTCGAAAATCGTAATTCGTCCGTCGAACCCAGCTGTCATCGCGAAAAAAGTTACATAACCTCACGTCCGTCCGAGGAGGCATCCAGCCTCCGAATGAAGCTACTGGAAGCTATTTTGAGCATATATTGAAAGGGATGTTTGAGTAATAAGGTTGAAATTCTATTGGCAAAATATTATCATTTTTGCAATTACTTCGCTAAACGCCTTACAAAAATGTGTTTTTTGGGTTTTATTATGTTAATGGTTTTATTTATTTAAAACTTTTTACATAATTCTTTTGTTGATAAAATTTCCTTTCATATAGTATTAAAATAATTAATGGTTGTCACTCAAAATATTGAGCATTTCGAGACGAAAAATTTTTTTCTTGTTCTTTCTTGTGATTATTTTCTTCAAGATCCTAGATCGTTTTATAAAATATTTTTGTATAAGTCTTTTTTCCATACATTTGACTATACACTGTTTTTTTTTTGGGCTTGTAATATGTCGGAGAACGGCTAACGGTGCGACGAAAAAGTGTACTTTCTACGGTGTCGCTGTTTGGACAGCGTCTTAAAACCATCTGTTGTTGAACTCGGGTCTTAGACCTTCTATATCTAACCCCCTGTCTACTCGTCAAAGCTTCGAATTCGTAGTTTGACAGCGGTTGAATAGTTTCATACGAAGTCAATTACAGTTTTCGAACGGTTTTGAGAAACTTGACAGAAGCTATTTTCACGGATTTTTGTATTTGTATCACTCTTTTTTGTGTAAGCGAAATAAAAGTTAAAGTCTATCGAGCTCTTGAGAACTTGTGAATTTTACTAGACATTTTCATCTATTCATTCTCATTTGAGAGTTGTCCTGATTTAATTGTAATAACTATCGGTTTTTATAAAATTACAGAATCCTTATCACTTATATTATAATATAAATGAAAATGTAGTTTGTCAGTCGATTAGGTACTTTTCACAGCTTTACCATGACTAGGTGCCTTAACAGGTGTAGTAAAAATTTGCAATTATAATATATTAATTTAAAATTTATTTAAGGCCTATGTTAAAAGTAAAATAACATCTATCATCTAATATATTTACCGTTCATAGATTAAGTGTACAGAGCCAGGGAAAACAAAGAAACAGTGATTTAAGTTAGTTAAAATAATAAAATAAGTAGAAGAAATAGGAAACTTACCTACATAAAAATAGGTTTATAAGTTACATTATCTGACGGAAATATGTCACATAAAATATTGGGAAGGGAAAAGGAGGGGGGGAGGGCGAGTGTAAACCTTAATCAGCTTAAAATACTTAGGAGACCTTCAGTAGCGTTAACTGTTTTATATAAATTCGGTAGAAAGCTTCAGTTGCAATTTTTGTTCTCTATAACTTTGATTTTCCCTGCACTTGTTTCACATAGATGACGGAGTGTCCCGGAGGATGCCTTTGGGTTGGCCTGACGTTTCTCTCAATAGGCACGTCTTCTGGACCTTCCAGCTCTCTTAGAAGACCCAACTGTGAACAAAAATATTGCCTTTTGAACGGGTTTACACCTATAAGGTTATGTAAAAGTGTAAATCTGTGGGTTTCCAACGAGTACCGGCACCAAATCCCATAACACTAATCACGCTAATATCATAAATGCGAAAGTTTGGATGGATGGATGGATGGATAGGTGGGTGCATAGCTGTAGCTCTAGACCTGGAGTTAAACATAGGCTGCTTTACATTGGATAGAAATAGGCTTCCAACCTTTCCATGGAAACCTGCGGAGTCGCTGCTGGTAGGAACTAGGCCATGGCGGTATTGGCCACATTGACAATACCGGTATTTTTCCGGTATATTCAAAACCGGGATCCCGGTATTTCGGTAATACCGGAACACGGTATTAATTCACTATATTATATATTAAAAAAGTAGAAAAATGTATTTTCCACTTCATTTAATATGGTTTTAGACTGAATTAATATATACCTAAATTATGATTAAAAAAAAAAGTGATTTTTATTTATATTTATATTTTTATTTTATATCGATTATATTTTCTCTTATTGATAATTTTTGGTATAAGTACCTGAAATACAAGAACAAAATTAAAAATTTTAAAACCTCCCGACAGATTTTCATGAAACATGGCTAAGAACACTCGGGATAAAATTATCTGTGACACAAAAAAAAACTAAACGAAAATCGGTTCATCCGTTTGGGAGCTACGATACCACAGACAGATACACAGACAGACACGTTAAACTTATAACACCCCTCTTCTTGCATCGGGGGTTAAGAACAACAAGGTACTAACTTAAATTTACACAATTTACTTAAAACTCAAATTTCTTACAAAATTCAATGAAACATAATAATCACGATTAAAAAACAGACAATAGAAAATTTCAAACTCTATTATTATTCTTCTGATACATCAATAAAGATTCGAGGTAATCAACAATTTAACATGACAACCAAAGATCTTCTCAGAAATAATTTTAAATAAATATTAAAATTTAACAGACCTTCAAAAAAATTAACGGCTTATTTGACAGCAATATCATAGTATATGGGTTAATTTAACACAATTTAAGAGTTTTCAAGTAAAAGTGTATTCTGTATATTATTATAATATTATAATATACATGTTGTTGCTGGAAAAGTGTTCTGAGAGAATAAATGGAATAACTTAGAAAATATCTTACGAACTAGTAATTAAATCTAGCATGGCACAATCAGCGGCCGTACTGCTGAAAGCATTCTCTTCCAGGAAACCTTCGGATGGACAGGATCGGTTATTGTAAAAGCTGACACTTTAAAAATAATAAGATTGATTATGTGTGACATAAGATAATATTGTGTCCTGATGAGGCTGTTTTGACACCACGAAACTGACACTTCCTACATAAGTTAGACCATTTTGAGATTTGTAAACAAAATAGAGCAGTTTTAAAACTTACAGGTAGTCAACAATATGAAAGCTGCAAATATAATCAAATTAAACCTAAGCTTTTTGTTTATAAAAACAAGATCCGTCAAGTGCGAGTGTAACTCGCGCGCCGAGGGTTTTGAACGTTTGTCAATAAATATGTACCAAAAGTACCGGTTAGAGACTTCGCAATTTAACGAATACCTAAGAATAGTAGGTACCAACCTACATTTCAGATAGATCTCTCTGCATACTTCGGTGGTTCGGTTAAGGTGGGTAATGGTAAATTTTTCGACTTTTTACGAAATATTTCAAAAAGTATGAAAGCTACAGAAATTTTAAAAATTGTTTTGAAATGTCCAAACCGATACCTTTCATTTGATTCCTCACTCGGCGGGGTAGCCCCCCTTTTGAAAATTATTATTTTTTGACCATTTTTCAAAAAGTGTTCTTTTTACAGACTTCTCTATATTTTTCCTGTAAAATATAGATCCATATCTACAAACGCTCCATACATTTTAAACGGATCGCTCTGCAAACTTCAGAGATAGGGGGGGGGAATGGGTATTTTTTCGACTTTTTTCAAAATATTTCAAAAAGTATGAAACCTACAGAAATTCAAAAAACTGTTTTGAAACCTACAAACCAATACCTTTCATTTGATACCCCATTCGGTGAGGTAGCCCCCCCTTTTGAAAATTATTCCCCTCCTTTTTGACCATTTTTCAAAAAGTTTTCTTTTTTCAAACTTCTCTATATTTTTCCTGTAAAATATAGATCCATGTCTATAAACGCTCCATACATTTTACATGGATCACTCTGCAATCTTCGGAGATAGGGAGGGGGGAATGGGTATTTTTTCGACTTTTTTCGAAATATTTTAAAAAGTATGAAATCTACAAAAATTACAAAAACTGTTCTGAAACGTACAAAATGATACCTTTCATTTGATACCCCATATGACTCTGTAGGTATCTTTTAAAATTTCGGCATCACAATTTGTATGGAAAATATTCATTTTAATTTTTCATATATTTTCATTTTTTTTCTCGAAATCTGTACAAGCGCACGAAATGTATTATTTTTTTAAATTTCAAGTTGATAGCTGCAGTAGTTTTTGAGTTATTATGGAGGGAAAAAAGGACAGACAAAGCGAGACCACCTCTCAGGTGGCGGACTCTGCGCGCGGCTCGCGCCGTCTTGTGGCAGGCCCCGCCCCGCGTCCCGCGCGGAAATGGGATATGATGCATGCTTTCGCAGATTTCTTGATTATTTTCTAGGAATACCTAGTCTAATCTATATATATTTGGATTCTCCATAAAATTTCCTACAAAGTGGCATATAAATATACTGAAGTTGTTTGTTGATATTTAAATGTGGTTCATGTAAATTATGAGGAAAGGTAAAATTGTGGCAAATGATTGTAAAATGAGTTTATTTTAAAAATAAAACAATTTTCATGTCCAGTTTGACTTTTATTTTAAAGTTACCAAGCCTATAGTTACAAAAGAAACGAAAAGGAACACATTTCCAAACAAAATATTTACACAATGGGTTCGTCAAAACAATTCCCACGCTCACGCCCGCACAAAAAACCGTTAGGGTTTCAAGTGGATTCGATGACGCATGGCGGGCTCAAGTCACCTGATTTCTTTGTTTACTTTGTGTTGCCTTGTAGGTTGGGTCATGGATTAGTCATAGTGTAAGCATCAGCTGTTTATTTTCGTTCGTTTCCGAGTACAGAGCCAACAAAACAAACCATCGCCCCCCCCAGCCCCGCCCGCCGAGTTTTTGTTTTGGTTCATTGTTTTGCTTCTACAACGAAAAGTATTAGGTTTTTGTACCTGCATCTTTCTGTTTCCAAATAGTACGTAAAATTTCCTATAGAATGCATGAAAAACAATTAGTACTTGCTATGAAAGAATATTTAGTAAATAAACTTACAAAAGGAGCCATTTTACGGCCGCTAGAACGCTAGAACGCCAGTTCGTATTTACTTCGAAAATTTGAAATTTACGCATCAATACTTTATTGTGGATGTGGAAATGAATAGATTAAGCCTAATTACATACTATTTAGGCAGTAATCATTCACTTTTGTAGAGTTTTGTAGTAAAATAAAGTAATTTTGCAAGGGTCCACGGCCGCCGCGGGCGAAAGTCTGGTTTTTTCAAGTTTTTTCAATATTTCATTCAAAAATACACACAGGAACACAAAAAAGGGATTGTAGAAAGCTAGATTAATTATCCAGGCATTGTTTTCAATAGAATCCAAGCTTTAAAATACTAACTAAACTCGTATAATCATCCAAAAAGGGACCGCGGAAATGCAACAAAAATTCAAAAAAGCGCGCGGCCAGAGACCAAACTTCAGTTCAATTTTTCTTTTTAAATTTCTTCTAAACTTGGTAGGATGTAGGGCTTGACGTCTTGCTTGACATTTTTATTCTACCATTCAACCATAGTTTTGGCTCTGTGGTCGATGCCATTCTCGATAGTGTTACCGCAAAAAATACCTTTTCATTCGGCCAAAAAATGGCCGCTTGCCACTCAAGGGTATTTTTTGACAGGCCATTTTTTGGTCGCTTGCCCGCTGAGAGGTTAAGGGTTTTGAAACCGATCTTCGATCTTCAAAACCCTAATAATAAAGGTGAGCTTGAACCCACCTAGAAAAATAATACACCTCAGGTAAATTATTGCGATAATTATTAGATTTTTTCATTACTACGAATATAGGAAGAGTTTCTATGTTCGGCTGTATGTAGGTATGTATTTTTTATGTTCGTCATTTTTTCCTTCAACTAGGACCGGTTTGAAAGATTTTTTAGGAATTTTATTTGTATTAATTATATTAAATTATGTATAGGATGATCCCGACGTGGTCCCATAAATTTGATCCCGAAAGATTAGTATTTTCCCCGTAAAACTTAAAAACTTAGTATAAAAGTGAGGGATATAAAGTCAGATTTTAGTTTTTTCAAAATAATCAAATTATTACGTAACAATGTCTTTATAACTCGAGTTCAAAAAAATATGCATTTTTATAAGCCTTTAAATCATTACCTGTTCAAATCCGATCTCGACAGGTTTCTCGTAGATGATCCATGTGACGCATTCCGTGTAAGGTGGTGTCGTGAGCGATCCCTTGTATGTGAGGTAGTTGCCTTCTTGCAGGTTAGCTGTGTTCATCCACGAGAGGGATTCTGGGGGAAACAAGTCAGTTATTTAAAAACATAATCCAAGAAAATTTAATTCTTGGTGCATGAATACGAAATTCCGGCGCTCTAGCAGGAATATTTCGTCAAACTTTTGTCTCTGGCAGATTTTTGCCCTCTGCGCCAGTCTGCGCCACAGCGGTCGGGCGCGAACGCGAACGAACGTACGTTAGTGTGACTCATCTGCCCATAATGACGTCCAACGTAGTAAAGTGCAACAATTGCAATATAGTGATATGTGAAGTTTTGTCGTTTATACAAAACAAAATAGATGTGATGAGCGAGGAGTCTATTGTTCAAATATGTAGGTACGTCGTCTTTCTCCGCTGAAGAAATTGAACTAGCAAAGAACTTGTTGTTTGATTCGCTGACAACAACAAAGCGAAAGATTTCACGAAAACGGGACGGGCGTACTCAACGAGATCTCTACGATGTAATTAGTGTTTTTAAAGAAACGGATCCGAATGAAACACCGATCTTTGTTGCAAGGATGCTTCAAAAATTGCCACCTATTCTGTGGGACCATTTGGACGCAACAAGAATACTAAAGGACATTCTTGTACTCCAAAATGACTTAAAAACATTAAAAGAAACATATGTATCAGTTGACAAGCTTGAAGAGGTTAAAAATGATCTAAATAACTTAAAACAAACATCTATTGTCAATAACTACGATTGCTACGTGAGTAAAAAACGCGGAGGCGGCGTTTTGTCTAATAGTTATTATATGGATAGCGGGCCTACCGGCCTACCGCATATTTTGGAGCGCAGTCAATCAGCTGAGATGACGTCACCGGGCAATAACCGCTCGGTGCTTTCGAATAAGGCGTCGCGCGAGCAACGGAATTATAATGATGATTTGTATCGACCAATACAAAATACCAGTGTTGGGCGCGATGTCAGCTGCACGGATATACTATCAAAAACCCCGACTTCACCCGTGTTGCCTCAAAATATGATGGAAATGCAATTAGATAATATACCACATTTGACTCATCCGCCTGCGTCTACGCCAGCGCAGCCACCGAAGACCTTTGCGAGTACTGTTAGTGCGGAGCTTAGAAGAAGTAGGCTTAGAATGATAGTTGACACAAACGAGATAAGTCTAAAAAATTGCGACTAAACGTCGCAATTTTCATTTTGAGCCGTTAGTACAATACTTCAAAGGACGCGGAAAGCAGCTCTCACATAAAAATATAAAAATGATGTGTTGTGCGGTGAAAAGGTATTTAAACACCAGTAGCAAGAAAAATAATACTGCAAATATCTCATTTCACTGGTCTACACACATATTACATTTGTAATTTTGCCTAAAACAGTCATCAAAACTCATAAATAAATTTAAAAATTTCGTCCACCATTTTCGTGAAAATGTTGCTATGCTCTGGGGAAAAAATACCCCGGTTTTGTTACATAGTATAGGTATATAACAATAGTACCGTAAAATAATAATAGTACCCATGCCTCGGAAAAAAAAAAAAAAAAAAAAAAAAGCACGTTGAGCGTTGGTCCTGCGCCTGACCTCTCCCCGGTCGTGTCGATCTGTCATCCCATCGGATTTTGAGAGTGAGGGAACAGAGACTGCACCTACGTTTGCACACACACTTGTGCACTATAATTTGTCCTGCGTATCTGGCTAGTCTCCGATGAGATTGGCAGCCGTGGTCGAAATTCGGCTAGGAGGACATTATTAAAATGGTTGAGGAGGGGGTGGACTTCACTCAAGTTAGGACTTAGGAATCAAACTACGCTACTACGGAATATCACAGTTTTAGAATTTCTGTCACTCGACGATATTCTGAATAGATTCATATTGTAAACTCAACTTACTATTTTACAAAGAAAATTGTACATTATTACTATTAACGCTGAAGAAGTCGTAGGAAATCCTGGTTTTATTTCGGTGTAGGTGCTTGTCTAACTTGGGCATTATTATTCGTGGAAAAAATGCTGGTAGTAGGTGGTGTGAATTTTAAAGGAAAACTGCACAGCTACAATATACTTCACTATTTGAGTACCTAATAGTCCTAATCAACTTAAAATATGTAATTTGGTGGGTAAAAAGGAAAATTTGAACAAATTTTGTTGAAAATAACTTTATTAAGGTTGTTCGTTATGTAAAACACGTAAATAAGTTTGTTTAGATAGGACATGAACCGTGCAATTACTTACACTGCACGTGGTCGAACACGCACTTGACCGTCTATTGAAATTATTGTTCTGAACACGATCGGAGCCCATCTTATTTTGCGGACTTGGAGTAAAAAAACCTTTTTCTCGTTAGACCTAGGAAGAATGATAGTAACCAAAGCTACCAGCTGATATTTCGTTAAATTAAAAAAAGAAATAAGATAATATCGAAAATAAAATGTAAGGTGATAAAAAAACAATAGCTTATTTTTTAATTGGAACTTTGCTTCAGTTACCCAATTTTTTAGGGAAAATGCTATTCACTTGCAACATTCAATCATACGAATGTGTGAGTGAAAGCACTGTATTTACGTGCTGTCAAAACACACATAGATCGGTTTTTGGTTACACAAATTGTCAAATTGTTGAATGACACTATCCCTCTGCTGAGACAGCAGCGAGTTTTTACTCTATGGTGCGGAGGGTCAATGGAAAAAAGAAAAACCGAATGACGGATGGATTTTGGCTCAGCGTAAGAGGCATAAAAATCGCTTTGCTACAGTGGAGGGAAATGCGAAAGTGCACCCCAACGACAAGTTTAAGGCAGCTGAAATTAAGGTACCTTTGTTTATAAATAACGTGGACAGCACTACAACAGAGAATGATATCGCTGATTACATATTTAGACGAACTCAAACAAAGGTATCGCTGCAGAAAATTAATAGTAGGGTACAGAAGAAATATAATGCCTACAAAATGATGGTCCCGCACTCTAAACTTGCCCTATTTCTAGAAGACAGCTTATGGCCTGTGGGTGTAACGTTTAGGCGTTTTATTGATTTTAAGAACCCTATATTTAATGGATCACAACATAGAAAAGAATAGAAATAGCTCAACCTTTATGAGCTACAATTGTAAAAATGTTAAAACTAACATAGATTTTGTAAGGTCGCTTTGTCGAACAGCTGACATAGTGGCCTTACAGGAAACCTGGCTTCTGCCCCACGACGTCGCTTTCCTGGGGACAATTGATCCTGACTTCGGCTACACCGGGAACTCTGCAGTGGACACCTCGGCGGGCATGCTACGGGGCAGGCCCTACGGCGGCCTTGCTATACTGTGGCGCAAAAATGTGTTTCGCTCCGTGTCTATTGTGCAGTGTGTGAGTGTGCGTATCACAGCTATTCAGGTGATACTCGAAAACCGCCAGTTCCTAGTGTTTTCAGTTTATATGCCTACTGACAGTACAGATAAGCCTGAGAACATAGCTGAATTTAAAGGATGTTTGAGTGAAATAAGTGCCATTGTGGAAAACAGTAACGTGGACTCCGTGTACATATTAGGCGACTTCAATGCGGATCCGAAAGCACTTTTTGGTAAGGAACTTAAACATTTTTGTCGTGAAATGAACTGGACATGTGCGGACATTGACCTCCTAGGGTTGTCTTCGGGTACGTACACTTTTATTAGTGACGCGCATGGTACCTCTTCGTGGTTAGACCATGTTGTAACTACCGAGGCTGCCAGGAAATCAATTATGGACATTAAGATAAATTATAGTTTCTCATGGTCGGATCATTTTGCCTTGGAAATAATCTGTGACCTAAGTGTAATAAGGTTAAAAGTTGACGAGGTTAAGACTGTACCGAATTTTGTTAAATGGGGTGAAAGAGACTACTTACAAAAAAATAAATATAGAGAATTATGTACATCTAAGCTTCGAAATGTTAGCTTTCCCCCCGAATTTAGAAGTTGTGCAGACTCTCACTGTGATAAATTAGAACACAAACTTATCTTAGACAACCTGTATAGTGAAATTGTTAGTATTCTTTGTGAGTCGGCCAGTAAGAGCTGTGGGTCAGTTGCAGTTGCTAGTAATAGGAATAGTAAAAGAAAGTCACATGTAACAGGCTGGAATAAATATGTAGCTGACGCTCATAGGGAGGCTCGGTTTTGGTTTCAGGAGTGGAGATCTGTTGGAAAACCTCTGTGTGGGTCAACGTACCAAAAAATGAGAGAGACGCGGAGTAACTTTAAGGCTAAACTAAAATGGTGTCAAAATAATGAGACCCAAATAAAAATGGACATTATTGCGACACAACATAAGGCCAAAAATTTTGCGAAGTTCTGGAAAGAGACCAACAAACTGAACCCAAAACCGAGTGTTCCGGTGAGCGTGGAGGGCAGATTGCCAATATGTTCAAGGAGCACTTTAGGGTAGAATCCCCACTGGGGCCCGCACATACGGAGGTGGGTGGGGAGGGGGTGCGCGGGGGGGAGAGGACCATACTTATTGCAGCGAGAGAGGTGGCGCGGATGGTGAAGAACATGAAGCGAGGAAAATCCCCAGGTCACGACTCACTGAGCATTGAACACCTGCAAAATGCAGGTGTTCATCTGCCAGGGGTGCTCGCCATGTTCTTCACCCTCTGCGTCAGCCATTCCCATTTACCAGGGGATATGCTGAGGACTGTAGTTGTACCTATTATGAAAAACAAGACTGGAGACGCGTCCAGCATAAGCAACTACAGACCTATATCCCTGGCTACTGTGATAGCAAAGGTACTGGACGGTGTGATTGATATGCATCTTACCAAACATGTCAACCTGCATGACGCCCAGTTCGGATTTAGAGCTGGGCTGTCCAGTGAAACTGCAGTACTATGCCTCAAACACACCGTCCAGTACTACACCAGCAGAAGCACACCTATCTACGTCTGCTTTCTCGACTTATCGAAAGCTTTCGATCTTGTGGCGTATGATAGGTTGTGGCAGAAGCTGACAAAGGATACCGACCTTCCCCGTGAGCTCATATCACTCCTTAAACACTGGTATGGCAACCAGAGCAATAATGTCAAGTGGTCAGGATCACTATCGGACGAGTACAGGTTGGAATGTGGGGTGCGGCAGGGCGGGGTGAGCTCGCCCCGACTTTTCAACCTGTATACAGACCGTCTGATTCGTGAGCTCAGCAGCACTGAGATCGGCTGCTCTATTGATGGTGTAATTGTCAATAACATTAGCTATGCCGATGATATGGTGCTGCTGAGCCCATCCATCAGTGCTCTCAGAAAACTGCTTGGGATCTGTGAGAGATATGCGGAGGCTCACGGGCTCAGATACAATGCAAGCAAAAGCGAATTCATGGTCTTTAAATCAGGCAATAAGACCTATAACATCATTCCGCCGGTTTTTCTGAACGGCAGCGAGCTGAAACGAGTAGCTTGCTTTAAGTATCTGGGCCATTGGGTCACCGAGTCTCTAACGGATGACCAGGACATGGAAAGGGAACGCAGGGCATTATCCATCAGAGCAAACATGCTGGCTCGTAGGTTTGCGCGTTGCACTAAGCAGGTGAAAACGACGCTTTTTAGTGCTTATTGCCAGTCGTTTTATACGTGCAGCCTCTGGGTCAAGCACACCAAAAAGTCTTGGAATGCCCTGCGGATCCAATACAACAACTCGTTTCGGGTGTTGTTGGGGTTGCCGCGCTTCTGCAGCGCATCAGGAATGTTTGCTGACGCAAAAGTAGACGGGTTTGCGACAATAATGCGCAAAAGATCTGCGTCCCTGATGCGCCGGGTGCGTGACAGCTCCAACAGCTACCTACAGCTCATTGCTGAGAGGCTGGACACTGACTGTATCTTTATGGAACACTGGACAAGAGCGTATATTGTGCTCTCTTGACCAGTGTTCCATTAGGACTTTGATTTATTTTTAATTTTATTATTATGATTTTAGTGATAATTTTAATTGTGATTTTAATTTTTAATTTTTTACATTTAGCATTGATTTTTATTTTATATTTTATTTTGATTAATTTGGAATTTTATTATGATTTGTGATAATTTTAATTGTGATTTTAATTTTTAATTTTAGCATTGATTCTTATTTTTATTTTTATTTTATATTTTATCTTGATCATGACTCGAATATGGACACTCTAACTTATTTTTGTATTATATATAATTTATTGTTGTCTGAAATAAACGAATTGAATTGAATTGAATTGAAAAAGTCGCCGTCGTCGGTAGACTATAGATTATAATGGTAGCTGCGGGAGTAGAACATTGGACCGTTGGACATATGCATAGGTACACTAGCCAAACTCAGATTAGAATGTTTGATGACAAAACAACCATACTTATCCTAAAATTGACTCTGTTGCCGCGTCTTTTTATACGCAATTTATATTACTTGTCGATTTCAGATCCTTTATTAAATATTGCTTAAAAATTATAAGTAGCTATCTGAAACTCGACGCCAAGCAAGCGAGTTTTAGTTGTTTGTGTCATGGTTTGTTTACAACTATATCGAGTTTGGTTGAGTTTGGTTGGTTGCCATCCACCCATCCTCATCATCAGCGTAGAGCCTAAGTCGCCATTTCAAAAAATATTAAAAATCGTGGCCGTAACCATTCGGCTTAGAGTTATTCGAGGTGGTGTGATTTCTGTTTTTGGTTATGCGGTTTCCTGTATAGTCTGGATACTGTTTACCTGGTATTTCGAGTTTCGGTGTTCCGTAATACAGTCGTACCCGACTTATGTTAATTAAGGTTTTTAATAAAGAATTTTTGAAACTGAAAAACTGAAAATACAGTCGTAGTCGTAAGATTTTATTCAGGAAATCAAGATTTTATCCACGCGCCGGCCCTAAATTATCACACCGGTTACGGACCTATAACCCACCTAGAGATAGGTCTATACGGTCTTTGTGATGGTTCAAAGTAATTTTCTTTATAAAAATTAACGGCTTCTACTGAGGACTTCAAATTATTGATAATATTTCAAATCTCAAGGGGTTTTAGCGGGGATTTTTATGACACCTCATTTTTATGAGGCTATTCCGGAGCATTAGGGTCATAAAAACCAGAATTAGTTTGAAATGAATATAACCTATGCAGGTGCTCGTTCGCACGATTTATTTCAGGTGGTTTGATTTAAAAAAATTTAATGGCACTGGGCTGGACCCGTATGTCGCATGCACGAAGACCTTTGGGCGAAAGTCATGCAGACTAGGTTCCTAATGGGAGAAGACCGCGTGGAAGACCCAGGCGGAGATGGAAAGATGAACTGGACGCTTTCGACAAAAATTGACCGACAATATAGAGAGAAATGGAAGGTGGAGAGGGAGGTGTAGTGTAGTATGTCCCATATTAAAACCATGGTCTAAATACGTCTTCTCGTATGTCAAGGTGTTGCTAAACAAGCCAATGCCTACGGCACAGTCTACCTATACAGTCGTTCGACGAAGGCGTTTTGACATGGCAATCGTGAGGAGGCCCTGGAACGGGTCGGGGGGGGGACGCTCCCGAGTTACTAAGGCGGTGATGTATAATAATAATAATAATAATAATAATAATATTTATTTACAGAAAGGTTTACAATATTCGTACTAGTCTAATTATTAATAGTAATATACATTTAAACTGTTCACTATCTAGCACAAACATGCTTAATATAAACCTATTAGGGTCAAAGAAAATGACTCCTCGCTCTAACTAAGTTAAAATAACTTGTATTGAGACACGAGGGCTCTTCCCTCCGGCTACAAAATAAGCTCAACCAGCACCAAGTGCGACTATGATTTTATGCCCATAGAAATACGAATTTGGTATCCGTGTAAATACTTAATACAATACAACTAAATAGAAGGAATTTAACATTACTAAGATATACATTTAACATCGCGTAATAAAATAAAAGAATAAGAAGCTGAAAAACACAACCACACACCAAGATGCAGCCCAAAACTAAGATTGTACCTCCAACAAGTGCTCTACCTGCGCGTATTCAAGGTCTTGCAAGTACCGTGTGACGAGAAGTTTACAGTCGAGGCTCAATTTTTGTTGTAGGTCATTAGTTTTGTTCAGTTCATTATAGATGTGAGGCCCTAAGAACTGTGCGTGGCGATGTGCAAACGATGTTTTGCATGATTTTGAACGGAACACTTTAAATTTACGGGGTTTATGGGAAACGTTCAATTGAGGTGAAACTCTGTGTTGCTTAATGATAAGTTGCTGTACGAATACTTTCCTAACTGAGAGTACTTGCAGTTCTTTGTAGAGTTCAGTAGTAGGATACTTGTAAGGCTTGTTAAAAGCCACCTTCAATACCGCTCTTTGCGCTCTTTCCAGTGGCAAAAGGTGTGTTTTTGCAGCACCGCCCCATGACCTAATACAGTAGAGTATCAGCGATTGACATAGAGCAAGGAAAGTGGACTTAAGTTGGCTTTTATTTGCCGCGTGTCTAATAAGCTTGAAAACAGCGATTAACTTACGTACTCTAGTAGTGACGGCCCTTATGTGATTTTCATATGTCATGTGTTGGTCGATAGTAACTCCAAGGTATTTAATATTAGTATTAGATGTATGCAACTCGGGAGCGTCCCGCCCCGTCCCGTCCTTTGCTTTTGCCATTTTGTTTTCTAATTGCTCTAATATTTTACCATTTGAATTATTTTTGAAGATAATCTTCTCTTATACCAAGGTCAAAAAGAAAAAAAGAAATTAGAATTTATCCTGGGATAAATCCTGGCCTTGCCGCTATAGCCATCTCGTTAAAATTTCTAAATCTGACATTCATCTAGTTTATTTAGCGAGTTTCACTCAGCAAATAAAATCCAACCGTAATATTTTGGTACTTACGAAAGTACCCACTTATCATTTAGGTTCCATAACTAAATGTTTTACTATTTTAGTTTAAAACCTTTGAAAAATTGGAGGTCTTATAACTTGACATGTTGTCAACTTCTAACTCACTCACATTCATGTTATTAATGGTGCTTACGTGCGCGAACCAAATGAATATTATACTTAATGTGCTTTTTTAAATAGCATTTTATTTATTATTTGGTTGTTTGATTTTTTTAAATATTAAACTCGATTGAGATTTAATTATCCTCATTTTATCCTACTTTAAGTAAAATTTTGTGAAATCTGAATTTTTGTTACCTATAGGATCTCCAAAACTACTGAACAGATCATAATGAAATTTGGCGTACGTTTAGGGCAAAGCCTAACTTAGATAATAGGCTACTTATTATATACTTATTATAGAAAATACGCGTGCAGAAGCTAGTTTTGTATCATTCAACAAATTTAAATCCTATTCATTCATAAATGCACAATGGAAACTGACATTGGTAGAATTGTGTCAATCCAGTATGCAGAGCAAAGATAAAAGAAGAAGAATGTACCTAGGTACCTACTTTAAGTATACCTCCTAAATGTAAGTAGTGTTTCAAAATTTGATGAAATGAAAACTCATGCTAGTAATTAATTAAAACTAAAAGAAACACGACGACTGGGCCCCGCTTTTTCACTCTCTTCGCAAATTATTCCTCATTTTCTTATTTCAAAGGCCTTTCAAGTGTGGTTCAAAACATTCCCAGAATTTAGACGCGAGTTTTGATACCTTATTTACCAAAATAGCTTTTTCCATTTTGCTTCTTCGGGGTAATAAATAGTGTCCGACATAAGCGTCATCTTGCCATTATTTTTAACTATAGTAATTAATTATATGTCTTTTTTATATATTAATAGCTGCTGCCCGCGGTCTCACACGTGCTTTTCTAGTAACCTATTCATCCATTCCATCCATATATACATGTACATATTTTATATATGTACATATGTAGTGTATTGTATTAAGTATATCAGTTATCTAGTTCCCATAACACAAGCTCTGCTTAGCTTGGGGCTAGATAAGGCTTTGTGAATTGTCCAGAATTATATATTTATTTATAATTATATATATCCCCGGGATATACTAAGTTACCTGCCTGCATTTCATTATGATCCGTTCAGTCATTGAGTCCTGAAAAGGTAACAAATAGACCGACAGAGTTACTTTCGTATTAATGATTTGTCCCTAATTTTCGGCCCACGCCGTTAAAAAGTCTTTATTCTTCCCGCACTATATTATTTGTCCACATTCGTCCCGCATACCAAAATTATTAAATTATTAAGTGACTACAGTTAGCGTCCAAATATTATTTATCTCCAGAATCAAAACTGTGGTTTAAATATATATAATATGAATTACATGTATGGATTCACAAACCTGAAGTGACATGCACAGATGAATCCTTCTTCTTAATACCCTCTAACCCCTCTACGAGTTTGTCGAATCTCGGGTTGGGTGCGTCTACAGTCTCGAACAAGAAGCCGACCACGGCTAGACCGTCTGGGTGGCCCACGGCCGCTTCTATCGACTCGTACTTGCTGTTGTAGTGGACGAAGTGACATTCTGCTGCATAACTGGAACATAAAAATTTGTTATATAATTTATACCCGGTGCCACGTGATATTTTGTTAGCTAAATGAGTGATTCATTTTATGAATTTCGAGTACTTTTTACATTATCTATATATATAAAAGAAAGTCGTGTTAGTTACACTATTTATAACTCAAGAACGGCTGAACCGATTTGGCTGAAAATTGGTGGGGAGGCAGCTTAGAACCAGGAGACGGACATAGGCTATGTTTTATCCCGGAATTACCACGGGAACGGGAACTACGCAAGCGAAGCCGCGGGCAGCAGCTAGTTTGAGATAAAAGCCAATAAGGAGCTTATCAGGGGGAGGCCTGTCAGGGCCGGCTGTTAAGGTGAGGTGAGGTGAGGAATATTTTTGTAATTTTTTTGCAAAAATTAACCATACTTTACGCGGTACCTTGTATTATGCGACCTGTGAGCCAAGCACAGGATTTTTGTCTAGAGTAGAATAGACAAAAATGACATCGCATCGTCAAAGAAGTTGAAGGAATTAATTTCAGATATTTTACGCATTCTATGACTCTAGACCAGAGAATATTTATTAATACTAGTTTCTGGCCGCGGCAAGCGTTGTTCCTAAGGAATCGTTTTATGCGACTAACGTATAAAATGGACACTTCTCGCCTTCAACCTGACCGAGCTTCCGCGTTCTAGCGAGTTCGGTTTGCGTTCTAAATGCAAGCGATGTACGGCGCACGCACGGGACGCATATTGCGATGTTGTTCGATATTTGTTTGTTTGATCAGCTTGAAAGCGTTTATTTTAAGTCATCTTCCTACACTACAAATTTTGAAGGTCTAAAAGTGGCCTAGTATCAGTAGTCCGATGATTTAGTCCGATGATCGGACTCATGAGACTTTTTAGTCTCATCAGTCCGATGATGCTTATCAATACAGATCATCGGACTTCTGAGCCTTTTAGTCCGATATTTACACATTATGAATTTTCCAAAAAAATAATAATGTTTATCATTTATTTTGTTTATCGTTTTATTTTTTCCAACTTGCTAAATATAAAGCTATTTTATACAAGAAAATAGGTATTCCTATTTTTCCACCAGTCAACTGCATCTGAGTTTCTTTAATAAATTTATCTTTTTCTATGTCCCCTTTGCTTCTTCCAGAAATTGATTTTCCAAATCTTTTCATCTGTTCGGCTTTTAAAGTTGCAAGGGTGTCATCATCTTTTAAAATGTTTAAAATTTGCAACATACTAGGATTTTTGTTAATTAGTCCATTGATTGTAAAATTCCATGCTTCGACCACATTGTTTGTTCGATGACGTTCCGAAAATACGCACCATTTGTCGATAAAATCAGCCTTCATCCATTGTTTTTGGAAATAAGTTTTAAATTTTGTAATTTTATCATCATGAGAAGGCATTTCGTTTGATAATATATTGCCAACCATTGTTTATTTCGTGTATTGGCAGCAATGGCAGAACAGAACACAAACTAACGATACGCCTGTAATTCCTCGATTTCAAATCAATTGATTTTGCTTTTCGGTCCAAAGCATTTCGGAAATGATAGTAACAACCATTTACATTCACATTTTGAAATATTTTCAACAGCGCTTTTATGGCAGAATTCTCATAGTCAACATGAATATTTTTTGGTTCCCACTCTGGAAGCTGCGATTTTATTAATTGAAATGCTAAAGTGTATGCCTTCACACTTTTGTGTGACATAAACATGTATGTCAAGGGAATTACATTAGTACTTTCTTTGCCACTGCCCAAGTCTCCGTGTATGCTGTATAATTGTGGAAATGGTGCAGGAGATGCTTTGAAGGTGCCATCCATAAAAAAGCGTTTTATGGATTTCATTTGTTTTTGTGCATATTGACTACAAAATACTAAAATTTTTATTGTGCCATCGTAGTAATCTGCCAATAAAAAATCTTTAAATTGTGGAGGTACCTCAACTTCATCATAACTATTGGGACGTAGAGTATTGACTTTTGCCGTCGATCGTATTTTTCGATAGATAGTCATTTTTTTCTGATCGAAAGTAGGGACAGGTTGTGATGATGCTAAGTCTAACCCTGATTTTGCAATAGCCAATCTAAATTTTCTATAGACTTTCGGAGCAGCTTCCGTTCCTCGGGCAGCCTTCTCGACATATTTGTCAAGTAAGAAGTCAATTTCATTCTGAGTTTTATCCAGTTTGCAGGTGTGCTCACCGCTAACTTTTTTAATTTGGTTTTCATTCTAGAATAAAAAAGGACATAATTAATGAACATTTCACCAGTATCTCAAAATATATAACATATATGTACCTTACTTACAAGTTTAGTAAAAGGCAAAGTAAAAGGCAGTTGGCTCAATTGTTTCAATTGTAAATACTAGGTTTAATTAGTCGTAAGTTTATTTGTTAATAAAGCGTATATTTCCTTACTTACTTCTGATAAGGTCACATATCCTTTGCATTTAAGATTTACATTTTTATATTCTTTGCATCGCCAACAACTACCATCTTTAAAAATAGCATTTCTGTAGAATTGGTATCCGCCAAACAGTAAAACTCTTCCACGCCCACGTTTTAATATTTCAAAATCATTGTAAGTCATTTTAAATTTATTCAAATACAATTGAAAAAGCAATAGTCCACACACACTGAAAGCTTCAATGACATTGTCATCGAGTTTGAAAATAGAACATAAAATTAAAATAAATGGCTTGTGAGCAAGGAAGTTGGAAATCTCGAGTATCTAAAGAGCTCTTACTTAACTTACACATCTCAAGTGGATTCTTCAAAAAGTTATTGCACACAAGTACATACATGACTGGTGGAAGAAGAAAAATAGGTATACTAATTTTTATTATAGGCTCGCTTTTTTGTTGAAAACGACAAACAAAATAAATGCATTATTATTTTTTTGGAAAATTCATAATGTGTAAATATCGGACTAAAAGGCTCAGAAGTCCGATGATCTGTATTGATCAGCATCATCGGACTGATGAGACTAAAAAGTCTCATCAGTCCGATCATCGGACTAAATCATCGGACTACTGATACTAGGCCCTAAAAGTTACGGTTCTGAACTTATTATAAAAATGATCTGTGACCCCCTTAAAATAATAAAATAATAAAATACAGTTTTTTACTACGTCTAATAGAAAACTTCATGCAAAATTGCAGCTTTGTAGCTCTTCTAGTTCCTTAGATTTCGTGATTATGTCAGTGAGTCGCCTAACTTTGACTCTACACCTTTGACTTTTAGGTTGTGAATATCAAGGAACCCTGAAACACGTGTCTGTTAAGTCATCTTTCTGCGCTACAAATTTTGAAGGCCCAACAGGTAGGTACGGTTCTGAAGTACCTACCTAATTATAAAAATGAATTTTGACTCCCTTAGAATACGAATTTCCAAGAATCCGTCCTTAGCGGGGTGCCCACGTCCTGAAAGGACCTTCCATGCATAATTTCAGCTTCGTAACTCTTGTAGTTTCAGAGATCTCTTGATGAGTCAGTTTTCTCTTCTCTTTTATAGATATTCATATACCAAATACCTTCGTCAGTTTTTATAACTGCCCGCTCTTTTATATACCTTTTTTATTTGTGTAAGATTGTGCATTCTAGGATTTAACCTATATAAGAAATTTAGGTACTTGTGTTTTATTTTAAACTAACTCCTACAAACTGAACCAAATCAGTGTCAATAAATTTTTCAAATTAAACATCCAAATTTTGGAATTTTAGTGTTTTTTAGTTTTACCCGATAGGTAAGTTTGGTTTCGCAAAAATCCTAAGTGGAATGAGAAACGCGACACGAAATGCGAACCAGTGACCCGGGATTTCGATTTATTCTAGTAGGTAGGACCTATTTATATCGAAATCCTCGTCGCATTCGGGTCTTGATTGATGATGGTTCCAGTCAAGGACGAAACTGGGCTTTTCATCAATTTAATGTTTTTACGTTATTTCACTTCCGTTTCTCTCCTAAAAGAATGAGTTAAACGCTTATTAAAATCATCATGCAATAAATCGAGAGAGACAAAACATTATGAGTCGTATTAACAGAAGGTGTGCCAAAATTACACCTTGATTTTCTGGGTATTATTTTGTTTCCCTTTCGGTTTGGATCACTTCTCCCTCAAGATATAACAGGGCGATTTCAGTGATTTTAGTTTGTTATTTGCTAGACATAGACGGTTTTCGTAGAACCAATATTTTTTTCTATTAATAGAGTACTTTGTGTTAAGCTGCTTATCTATGAATGTATCTACATCGTACCTATATGTATCTAGATACCAAATTGATAACTTATTTAAACTACTTAAGTCTTCAGTACCTACATTAAATAAATAAATAATGCTATACACATTATTTAGTATTATCTAGTCCAAGCTAAGTAGAGCTTGTGTATATGGGTAGAACTGTATTTATTACCATACAACGGCAGATATTTTTTTATGATACAAAGAAAACACACAGAACAAATATTTGCAGATCAACGTAAATGACGTACGTACAATCATTTTTCCCGAGGTGGAAATCGAACCGATAAACTCTTGTGTCTCAGGCGTACCTTCGCCCGCTGCGCCACAGAGGTCGTCAATACTAAAGACCCTGTGTATGCGCGCACACTTGTGCACTTGCATAATATGCGCACATGGCTAATCTCTGTTGAAACTGGCCACCGCTGCCATCCAAATATCTGCTAGGAGGAAATACATCCATTCATCCATCAAATACTGCGATCAACCCACCCCATACCCCAATGTCCCGCCCCCCCCCCCACGATTTGGAGGAGGCTCATGACCTGCGGTGGATTTTGCTGATGTAAATATAAGTACTTGTGCTCCTGACCGCGGTATTGCACGCATTTTTTTGGCAGAATAAAATACGTTTATTATGTTACTAGCTGTACCCGCGACTTCGTTCGCAATTGCCTCACCTGCCGACTAATTAAGTTCACATTTAACCATAGTCTCTCATATTATGAAACGCCGCCGTGCAAAAAATCGTGTAGTGTCTACGGGGGATAGCATGTTGTCATCTTCAATCCCATTCTTTATAAACACGACTTTTAGCTACGACTCGGCCAGCGTCAGTGTTTAGAAGTGTCATACTCGTTTCACTTCTTACTGATGGTTCCGTTCAGCTGGGGCCCTATTCTGCTATACTAATCGCTTCACTATGACAGGGGTATCGACACAGAATGACACGTTTGGGTATTCCACCTCAGATGAAAGAAATTATGATGAATGCAGATGGAGAGACGTGCGTCAAGTTTGAAACTATTAATTTATCTCGCACGCACTATCTGGAGTTTTATAAACCTAAGGATTCTACGTGATGATTCTGCGACGATTCCATTGTCATACTGAAGCAATTGTATTGCAGAATTGGGCTCCTGATCCATTTGAGTGGACCACCGTAATTTTTTTTTCGTTAGTAGGTAGGTACAGTTGGCTGTGTACCACAGTAAAAATATTTTTCTGTGGTCTAATTAGTTTAATTGGACCACTTACTGCAACCAAACTTCGGTAGTACAGTTAACTGGACCAGCTAAACCACCATATATCATGTAAGGTAGGAACCTAACTTATTTTTCCAAGACGCCTTAGTAGGTAGGAACCTAACTAATGGGTGCGTCTTGGAAAAATACATAGATAGGAACTTACCTACCCTCTATCTACTAATTTTTTTCTTCTAACTACAGATTATTTCATCAATCTACTGATTTTCTACTCGACTTTCTACTGATTTAGTCAAATTCGATCTTGCATCACTGTTTCTAACAAAAAGAATGCATGAAATCGGACGACGCGTAGACCCGTCGTGATGCGCGGTTAAAGAATTCTACTTTTTCCTCTCTCCCAGGGGAACCTTACTGAATTCCAGGATAAAATTTATCCCATGTCCTTCCTTGAACTCAAATAGTACCAATTCAGTCCAACTCATTCAGTAGTTTCGGCGTGATGCGCGGTGAAGGAATTTTACTTTCATCCCTTCTCCCAGGGGAACCTTACTAAATTCTGGGATAAAATGTATCTTTCCTCGTAGAATGAAATCAAATTATGCCGAGTTCCATTCGAATTCATTCAGTTGTTCCATCGTGATGCGCAGTTAAAGAATTTTACTTTCATCCTCTCTCCCAGGGGAACATGACTGAATTCCGGGATGAAATGTATCCCATGTCCTTCCTTGTAGTATGAAATCAAATCGTGCAAGGTTTCATTCCAACTCATTCAGCACTTTCGGCGTCATGCGCGGTGAAGAAATTTTACTTTCATCCCCTCTCCCAGGGAAACCTGACTGAATTCCGGGATAAAAAGTATCCTATGTCCTTCCTCGTAGTATGACCTAAAATCGTGCCGAGTTTCATTTCAATACCTTCAGTAGTTTCGACGTGATGCGCGTTTAAGAAACAGACAGACAGACAGACAGACAGACAGACAGACAGACAGACAGACAGACATGAATGAAAAAAATTACAGTTTTGGCTTCAGTATCGATAATAGAGTGCAGTCCAAAAAAAATTTTCAAAATATCTTCAATGTACAGAATTGGACCTGTTACAGTTTTATTATAAGTATAGATTTCATTGTTAGTTCAGATCTTTATGTTTGCAACTCGGTCGATTCAGTAGTTTCGGCCAAACTTCATCGAAACGGCACAAGCGTAGGATATTAGAAGGATATAGCTATCGAACTGCAGGCAGATTCAGGCAGATGCTAGATGCGGCAAGCTGAAGACATAAGGAGAGGTCTAATTCCCGCAGTGGACTAACATAGGATGATGGTGACCTATAAAGAGCTATCTGTAGATACATTAATAACTTACCCCTGTCCATCCAAAACATGTTCGCATCCCGTGAACTCATCGACCGACCAGTGGAAGTGCATTTGTTCGAATATATACTCTCCGATAAGCGGCCCTCCTCGCAGTGTGGGCCGCACGGGGGTTTCGAATGCGAAATATGCTGGAATTAAAGTAGAAACTTGTAATTAGCTGTAAGCAATAAATAACATGCATATTTCACGTATTTTAATCCGCTAGGGAGTAAAGTTTTTCGAGTGGCAACCGTGATGCAACGTGAAATGGAGTTTTTAAATCCGTCATGGTTATTAACACTAAAGTCATTTAGAGTGGGATATTTACCATGCTTTGAGTTATGAATGAGTTTCCCAATATTTCGGCACAGTTTCATGCACCACGATCACGGAATGATAGGTATTTGTTATACAAGAGTGCAAAGTTGCTTTGGAACCGCGTGCTCAATTTTGATGACCGAGCAAGCGAAGGATTCAAAAATTAGAATACTGAGCGTTAGCGAGGGAATCAAAAGAGCACGAGTTAAAAAATCTTTGTACTCGAGTGCAACACGTAACTTTTCATCCCACCTCAACGAGGAAATGACTAAATGCGAAAAAAGAAAATGGCGCGCGAAAAGCAAATTAAATAAAAAATACACCAAGAAGGTTCCAAGTCTGAGTTTTTAACAAATTAAAAAAAGGTTGTATGATATATTCGGCACCATGGAGATTGAAGTAAATAGGTTTTGAATCACAAACGTAGTGCACACGATGTTCTAAATTTAATTTTACTTTATCCTCTAGCGGATAAAAACGGCTATTGCACTCAGATATCGAAGAGCAAAAATACTATTTCCGAGATGGGGGGACGAAAATAATAATGGAAAGCTCAAAACTCAAATCATGGTAAATAAAATATTCCGTTGTAAATGACTATAGTGAAATGGAGTGTTGGGAGACCATCGATGAAGATGTGACGTAATTTTTCTCTATTCTACCCTAGACAACAATCATCGTGCTAGGCCTACTGGACCGCTATTTGAGGCGTTGTCGTATGGGATAGCTCTATGTTCAGCAGTGGGCTGATGATGAATAAACATGCATATTACATGCATTTTATTTCAGAATAACATGCTATTGAAAATGTAAATAGACGTAGGTTACCTAAAATTCATAAAATGAATGTGTGATATAGAATTTTTTACTAAAATTAAAAACTAATGATAATTTGTATTCGAATCATCATTCCGTTGCATTTGAATGGCTGCACCGATTTTCTTCAAACATAGCTCATATTTTGCAAGGCGTAGCGTAAGGTGCCCCACAGGACAGCGATGGACGAACAGACAAAGAGGTTGGCTTAGCAATAGAGCATAGGGTTCTATTAAAAATGGTGTCACTATTGGCTATAGAAGTCAACATGTGAATCAAGTGTGAATCTGACGGAAGACCAGCGTTGATTGCTAGCTTGCTAGTCAACCAACTCATGCTGAGGCAGAGCTATTTTGTTACTGGGTATACATACACCTTGTATTTTAATCTAAGTTTATTATGTATTTTAGGATAAGTTTAGTATGTGTAAGTCTTTTAACATTAAATTAGATATTTTATTCTATTCTAAGTTCCTTGATGCTTAGATTTTGATGCAGATAGTGGGGCTGCCTATCAATGACGCTTGGCTACCTTTACACTTCCTGATTGTTTTTAAAACCTTTATTTACAAACGATATTGCATAACCATGTGATAGATAGCAAAGATAAAAAGTTTCGTTTTGAAGTTTGTATCTTATCGTAAGAATTTGATTTTTATGACGTGTCGGAAGAATTTTCAAGAGTAAGGATTTAGTGATAATACTATCGCAGAATAATATTTGGCACATGTGCTAATGAAATAGATATTTAGATTGGTCTAACAAAAGTAGAGTGTTATTTAGCGTAGCGAAATACGTATGTTGGTAGTTTTAGATATAGGCATAAATAATGACATATGAGAGTAAAACGGAATAATTATGTCTACCTACTTTAGTATTTCGATGGTCTAAAATCAATAAAATAAAAATAACAACTGCTTTAGTAAAGTGACGGAATAACTAAAAAGACTGGTGATTCGATGGGTCCCATTGATTTTACAATATACCAAACCCTACAAAATAAAAGAACGAAATTTTGTTGGAATTTGAAGGGCACAAGCATTTATTCACAAAGAAAATTACATTAAAATAATAGAAATATATTAGAACTAGTATTTACAATTGAAACAATTGAGCTAACTGCAGACTGTTGCAAACAATCTACAGGTAGCTCAACTGATCCATATCAATACCAATCGGAAGCGTCCCCAAGACGCTGGCTGCATTGGCCCGTGTATGGCAATGCTGATGCGCTGTGCCAGATACTGACCACTACATAACCGTTGGTTATTTATTAGTAGAGAGGATTATTTATTATATAAAATGCACGAATAAAGTAATAATATCAACCAATAATTTAATTATATCATTTATACTCATTATTAACTAAACACGGTGTTTTCATGTCCGATAAACAAATTATAAATTGTCATTTGCTACGGAATCCCTAGGGCGCAAGCACTTGTCTGACCCGCACTTATTCGGTTTTTCTTTAAAACATATCAGAATTTACAAAAAATTCAGTAGAATGCACCATTCCCCGTAACCCGAGTATTTTATTTAGCTGTCTTTCTGAGAAGTCTTTACATTTATTTCTCGACACCTGTATCTTTCAGGTTGAGTTAGTTTCTCACACCTTTCAAGAAAACCAAACTGACTAGCGCATAAAATGTGTTTGTGAATTGAATAACAAAATAAGAATTTATTTGTAGCACGCTTGCAAAATAATAGGTAAATATGAGAGGTTAAATACCTACATACAAAAAATAAAATTACCTAATCAAAACCTGGTTCAAAATGGCTTCTTAGTTTAAGATAAACGCCAAATTGCGAGTGAATAAAAAAAATGTGAGAAAACTTCAAATTTACCCTTGCTGGATTTGCCCCTTTATTCTTGCTATAAGACCTTGCTTCTTATTTAATTTTATGATTCTAGGTCAACGGAAAGTACCCAATAGGTTTTGGTCAATAGCAAGAATCAAAAGTATTTTTTTGGTGAATTAACTACAAATTTACGGTTTTAGGATTTTTTCCTTTACTTATGCTATAAAACCTTGCTCCTTTCTAAATTTACGATTCTATGTCAATGGGAAGTACCCTATAGGTTTTGTTCTATAGCAAGAATCAAAAGTATTTTTTGGTGAATTAACTATAAATTTACGGTTTTAAGATTTTTCCCTTTATTTGTGCTACAAGGCCTTGTTCTTGCCAAATTTCATAATTCTAGATCTACGGGCAGTACCCTAAAGGTTTTGGTCCATGGCGAGTATGAAATGTAATTGTTTAGTGAATAATTAGTAAATTTATGGTTTTCGGATTTTTCGCTTTATTTGTGTTATAAGACCTTGATGCTCACCAAATTACATGATTCTAGGTCTACGGTTCTCTTGGAAATTTCAAAATATTCGGACATAAACGGCAGTAACTTTTGAGTGTGTTGCCTTAAAAGTTTTATTTATATTGCGGCTCCAAGAGGTTACGGACTTGAGTATTTGACGTTAATTTCAACTCGATACGTCCATGCGTTCCTGAGAAAAGAGGGTTGACATACGGATAGACAGACAGACAGACGGACAACAAAGTGATCCTATAAGGGTTCCTTTTTTTCCTTTTGAGGTACGGAACCCTAAAAAACACCAAATTACTTATGTCTGAACTTGACAAATTGCTGTTTAGGGTGATCATGGTAAGCTTTGGTGGTTTTCAGTCTGAATCTGAGCTGGTTGACGTCACGTTATCTAATCTGTAATTTTGTGAGGTTTATGTGTGAAGTCAGCCATATTCTCGCAGCTGCAGCACGGTTTACCACTCTGTACAACTCAATTTGAGGGATCTGTGTGCTTGCTGCTATGTAGCAAAATAATTTAAAATTTCTCTTACTACTCAGTTATTTTTTGTACTCGAATGATGGGTTGGGGATCGCAGGGATTTTGAAACAATTACTCAATGAAAAGAGCCAAATTGGCACTTATTATGTTGCGTTCTATTGGTCTTTGACATTAATATCATAAAGAATCGATAATAAAAAATCTATTCATATCCCCTATTGAATACAATAGCTAGTCCGCGAGGGCCGCGCCCAGGTGTTTTTTTTTTACTAGAAAACACATTAGATACAATATTATACAAAAAAGGAAACTTGAAGCTAATTAAATAATTAATGGGTAGGTATGTCTAACTGATCTGATTTGATCGAAAACTTTCTAGCTATGTTTGATATCTGAAAATGAGATGATGATGTTTGAGATCGTAGCAGTGACCAACAGTAATAAGCTTTTGTATCGCGAGAGGTAGTAACACATTCTCATAAATGTTCCCTCTGCGTCACTCGAAAGGTAGGTAAAATCAAGTCTGGTACATCTTATACTGGAGTGCAGGATGTACCTGGCGAGGTCCATTATAGAACCCAAGTCCATTTATCACGCACAGCAGCCTGCCACCAGGGGTTATTCAGTTCGTCGTCGAAGCTTTTCTTTGACAACCCCACATATTATATGCTATAGTATACTGTACCCTACATGCAGTATATATAAATAAATAATGCTGGACAATTCACACAACATTATCTAGCCCCAAGCTAAGCAGAGCTTGTGTTATGGGTACTAGATAACTGTTATACTTAATACAATACACTACATAGATAGATATTTTTTATTATACTTATTAAACACTCAGACCAACGGAAAAAATTCTGCAGATCGTACACAAATTTGTTCCGAGGCGGGAATCGAACCCGCAACCTCCTGCGTCGCAGGCGGACTTTCGCTCGCTGCGCCACGGAGGTCGTCGACGGAGGAGTTTGGTATCTGTTTGCAAATTTTTCGACTTTCGAAGGTCTTACCGGTAGAGCCATTGTTCAGTAGAATCCCATTGGCCTGGTTGTCCCAATAACCCGAGAAGCGCAGTGTGTCCAGCGATGACCACGTGGGGCACCGACTCACCGAGATCGCAATTGGAGATTGCGACGCCCGCAGCTTTGAAATGTGCTCCGCTGTAACAGATGTGGATTATTGACTTCTGCCATTTTTTGAATAAATAGTAGCGCAGAATATGTTAATCCAGTACCAAAACAATGCTTCTGCGAAATTTCAGCCTGACCCGTCCCATAGTTTTGACGTGAAGAGGTCACAAACATAATTATAAACATTCAAACTTTCCCATTTATAATATTGGGTTGTCCAGTTTCTGCCAGATTTTGTGTGTTTTTTGCGGGCTATAAAGAATCATATAAGTTCACCACCCCAACTCTTCCCGCGGATATTGTATGATGCGACTAAGTATAATATCCAGAGAGGGGGGGGGGGGATGATTCTGATCCTGTAGAACAGATCCATCTCCGAACTGCGACCACCAGACCGCCTGCCCACGTTAGGGATTATATCATTATCCACATAAATTAAAACCAATAAGGCGTTTACCACAGTAGGATTATGTGCACCCGTGGACAAAAAATGCTGTTGATAGGTCTAATACTACATCTATTTCAGCCCTTTCCGTTCAGCAGTTTTAGCGTGAAAAGATAACAAAAAACCTTAAGTAACAGAAAATACACTAAAATAACTTTAGTGTGACGTAGCTTGAAATTTCCACACAGCATAATTTGAACCCAAAGTAGGTAACTGTTTTGGCGTCAATTTATTTATTTTGTATTATTTATAAATTGCATTATTTTAAGGTCGCTTTTTGGTTAATATGGTGTCTTACATTTTCTCTCTCGCTCTTTTCGCTTTCTCTATCGCCGCCGTAGCAATGATGCTACGCCGTAGCTTGCTACGTAGTAGCATCATTGCTAACAGCTAACACAGCGTAGCTGCTACGTAGCATGGTTGGTAGTCATGCTCTTAGTTTTATTATGAGTATTCAATTAAGGACTAAAGCTAGGTAATAATGACCTCGACCTCGAAAGCCTATATTGGTCCACTGCTGGGCGCAGGCCTCCCCCTGATAAGCGCCTTATTGACTGTAATAGTGAATTACTGACAAAAAACTGCACAAATAGACATCTTGTGTTCTAGTTAGGTATGTCTTTAGTAGAACTAATTTATACGACACTATGACTTGAATTTTATAGATGCCATAAACAGTATAACAACAACAAATTTTTGTGTACAAAGCCGAAAAGTTGTGTGTATTTTTAGACAACCTCTGTGGCCCAGCGGGCGAAGGTCCGCCTGCGACGCAGGAGGTTGCGGGTTCGATTCCCGCCTCGGGACAAATGTTTATACGATCTGCAGATATTTGTTCAGGGTGTTCTGGTTGTTTTTCTATGTATAAAAAAAAATATCTATAATGTATTGTATTATGTATATCAGTTTTCTAGTCCATAACACAAGCTCTTATTAGTTTGGGGCTGGACAATGCTGTGTGAATTGTCCAGCATTTATTATATTTATTATTTTTGTATTTTTTCCAAAAAATTCTATGACTTCTTCATAATTTGTGTTTTCAAACATATTTTTGCATTTATGTCGCATCTCGCAGGCGAGGGTCTCATTTTCGCGTAACGCTACGTGCAGTGTGCAAACCACAAACTCACTCGTGCGATTACATTTACCATGCATGCAGTAGTAATCAAATTTCCTGCTCATTTAGATTTGCATTCTAAACAACCAGTATTCAGCAAGAATGCAAATGAAATGTTCTGAAATTGCTTTGTTTCAGCTACAATTTACTGTAAACTAGGTAGCGAAATTGTAATTGCCTCTTAATACTGTTTATGTTGGTTTTTCCGCCTGCGACGCAGGAGGTTGCGGGTTTGATTCCCGCTTCCAGACAAATGTTTGTGCGATCTGCAGATATTTGTTTCGGGTGTTCTGGGTGTTTTCTATTTAAAATAAAAAAAATATCTATTTATGCAGAGTTAAGGCAGGTTTAGACAGGGTCAGTGACTGACTCCGAATTCGAGACAAGTCAGCGCTGACCCGAAAAACACCGTGATATCTTCGCCAATTCATACTAGATTTTGATGATTCTTTCGTTGTTTTATAAAGGTTGATTTTTAAGTGATCCCATAAAAGCTTGTCTCTTGAGAAATTGATGATGTGCGCCGTAAAATCATCATCACATGAAAATTTCACAATCACTGGAAACTAATGGTTTCCATGGCAACGGGTGTAGACAAGAGGTCTACCTCAAAAAACAAATTCCAAAGTTGACGGATGGCGGATCGCAAAAAACGAAGGATGACCGATCCGTTAGCGTGCGAAGCAACGCACGTTGCTTCGGACGTGACATTCATCAGTAAGGTTGTTCGTTTCGTGCGATCCGTCTACTGAAACATTGGTCGTTTCATCCATGTGTTATCAAACTAAATTGGTTTGGAATTATAACTAGATGTCGCCATTAGAAGAATTTGAAGTCGTTTTATAGTTTTTAAAACATGCCAAATTATTAGTAATATCTTAGGTGCTGTAGGGGAAGACAACGAAGGTAAAAAAAAACATGGTGTATAAAGTATAAAATAAAGTATAAAATAATTTATTTGCCAGAAAACTTATTTCTACCATATAGTTGCTGGTGGTCCCCGCACGAGGCAAGCCTGTGTCGCGGGAGGCCTGTTTACAAAATATGTTTACCGTTCATAGAATTAAGTGTACAGAGCCAGGGCAAACTAAGAATATAATAAAATAATAAAATATAAAATAAGTAGAAGAATCACCTAGATAAAAACAGGTTTATGAGTTACATTATCTAATGGAAACATGTCACATAAAATTTTGGGAAGGGGAAGGGGAGGGGGGGAGAAGGGCGAAGTGTATTTAAAGTTTTTGATTTTATAGTGCGTAAGCCTCACACTCTGGCAAATTTCTAAGAAATTAAACTTATACACCTCTCGTCAAACGAACTAAACGTAACTTTAGTCTTTGAACAGGAATGGATAAACTTTAATGTTTCCCCTGTAGGTGGAGCTAACGGCGCTTCAGTCCGTAGAAAGTCGCAAAGATTTTCGACTCCAGCGTCACTTGACCTCGTGGTGTAGTTGGTTAGCACATTCCGGTACTGACGGAAGGATGCGGGTTCAAGTCCCGCCGAAGTCGTTAATTTTTTATGGTGTATTTAGTTGTAAGAATAAGAACGAACAATTTTATTTTCCTGAGGCCACTGAAATTTCCAACGTGAGTTATTTACCGTGAACATTAGTACTCAGTTCAAGTAAGAGATCTATGAGATTTTAAGAATACTAAATTAAATTTAAAGTCTGTCATCATTGCTTTTACGTTAATTCACCTGTAGTGTTCAATATGTTCTGAGAGATAATACGAAGAAACATAGTTTTGTTTACTGTTTTACCTTCAATATGTAAATGTTAAAAGTTTGTTCAGCTTGGCTAAGCAAACAAACGCAAAACATTTTTGTTAGAAGATGTGAAATCTACCAAGTGGAAAAGGTGATACTTTATGTGTGTTAAACATTTACATAGAACCACATACGATAATTGAAATATTTTTCTAGTTATCGAATGTTTGCGTTCTAGTAGGAATGCATTATATCTAGTAGTGGATAAATCACAACTTCATACAGGGTTATTGGTAATTCACTGACTGCGTAAATAGCAGGTCCTGCCCAGCATCACAAACACCAGGCCTTAATTCTTAAACTTCGTATTGGCAGATAGAAGGTGGTCCATTCAGTACAATAATCGGCGTTTAGAGAAGCTTTATTTGAAAAATCTAAAAAACGTTATTTCCTGAATTATCAGTGGACGTGAAAGTGGGAGATTGGTTAGGTGATTCATTAGGTTACACACAAGCGTGTTTTTTTCATTTTGTATCAGAGGTGATTTACAAAAAAAGAACTAAGACCTGTCGTCTTCACGATCGGGTTCGTGATGATGGGCAGAACCTGCAGTTTACGCAGTGTTAGTGAATTACCAATAACCCTGTTTATAGAGTGGACGATCTCCGTGGCGCAGCGGGCGAAAGTCCGCCTGCGACGCAGGAGGTTGCGGGTTCGATTCCCGTCTCGGAACAAATTTGTGTACGATCTGCAGAAATTTGTTCCGTTGGTCTGGGTGTTTTCTATGTATAATAAAAAAATATCTATCTATGTAGTGTATTGTATTAAGTATATCAGTTATCTAGTACCCATAACACAAGCTCTGCTTAGCTTGGGGCTAGATAATGCTGTGTGAATTGTCCAGCATTATTTATTTATTTAAGCTTTTCCGACAATCTCAAACGGCTCTTTATGGAACCATGTTTTAACAGAGTTCGATTCAACTGTGCTTTTGGAGAATCGGGCATGGTCTTGTGTACAAATTGCTCCATTTCCCCGCAAACTTATTCTATGTAGAACGCAAAAATATTAAACACAGGAAAAAAAATTATTTTGTGCCATTGCGAATAGAACCACCTTTCTCTCAGTATTCAATAATACTAATATACTCCAATGACTATCGCTAAATATTCGGTAGCATCTGCATAACATATTCTTATGTTATTTTATATGTATATGCATGTGTTATCAATTTATAATTGTGTGCCTACTTACCTACCTACCTAATATGTGAACCTTAAATACTTTTATCTTACCTACTGTTCTTTTGTTACCTCTCCTGTGCTATTTGTGTGTGTACCCAATAAAAAGTATATCTATCTATCTATTCTACTAAGAATATAAATGCAAAAGTTTGTGAAATGTGATATTGAATCTTTATTCACAAAGAATTACAATCAAATAATAGAAATAAATTAGAAGTAGTATTTACAATTGAAGCAATTGAGCTAACTGCAGACTTGTTGCAAACAGATATAGTTAGTTATCAGACAATACCAAAGCTATTTAAACATAACTAGATTATGAGATTGAGCGGGATTTTCCAACACATACATGGATCGTAGTCATACATTTATTTTTGAAAACAAGTTTTTGACTAGATATCAATCCTCATCCCAGGCAAGCGTCCAAGATTTGGACTATCCAAATTTCCCGTACGCTGGCAAGCGGTCTTACTTTGGACGATTTTCGACACTCTCTTTTTGTCGATATTAGGGTATGGCGGGTCTACCTTATAAGCCAAGCCAATCGATCCATGGAGCCATTACAAATACAAGCCAACAGCTTAACTTAGTTACTAGTATAGTATTATTATATCTGTGACTTAGTTAAGAAGAAATTAAAAAAAATCGAATTCAAATCGGTCTCTGACGCGTGCGTCACTTCTATCATATTTGAGCTCTCAGGATACCTATAGCACAGATAATAATAATACTATACTAGTACCTATAAACAATGTTACCTAATTAATCAAAAATAAGAAATAAAAAGGTGACGATTATTTTTTTATAAAACTAGCGACCCGCCCCGGCTTCGCACGGGTGCAATGGTAATACGGACTTTTTTGTAGACCTTTTTAGGGTGTACAATACTGTAGTAGGTACATTATTTTGATCTTTCTCGTAGGGTTCAGCCAGCGTTTGCAATGTAATCGCAAAAAATGTGTTTATTTACGACATCACATTAGAAACCTCTAAAATTATCAGTGTTTCTCTACTATATTATGCATGTATTATACATATATAAACCTTTTCCTTGAAGCACTTTATCTATTAAAAAAAAACGCATCAAAATCCTTTGCGTTGTTTTAAAGATCGAAGCATACATAGGGACAGACAGACAGCGGGTGACTTTGTTGTATACTATGAAGAGATATAAGCTTACCGTCTGTTGCAGTTTTCTTCTGGTGCACACCCAATAGTTTTGGAGATAGTTTGATTATCCTATTTTCCATTTTCACAAGATTTCTACCAGAAACGACTGGATTATATTCTGCCCAAAAACAAATTGGCTTCAATGTCTTGTCGAATGCAGATTAGATAAACTGGCAAATTTTATCATTATTTTGGCATGGCGATTTAGTTTTATCACAACAAAATTACTTGAACCAGTATGTTTGTTTGTTATCTGTCAATGTTGATCGCGGCAGAAATCTAAATTTCTGCCGCGATCAACACTGAGTATTTAGTATTAAAATTAAAAGCGCGTATTAGTAGTGATACGCGCTATTAATTTTAATACTACAACTGTGTGTTGCCAGCTTTGAATTTGCACCATTCCAACTCATCTCGCGGGTGTCGTAAGAGGCGAATAAGGGTTTTCCACCGGGGGCGGGCAGCATCGCCCCCTGCAGAACAATTCTACCACCAAACTGCGATATCCAACCCGCATGCCCAGCGTGGAGATTATGGGCACTACCCCCCATGAGATGAAAGCCAATAAGGCCATATCAGGAGGAGGCCTGCGTCCAGCAGTGGACCAATACAGGCTGTTGAGGTTGAGGTGAGGTTGATTCAATCATTTTCAAGTAAATTTTTATCTACGATTTTCCTAAGTGACTATTTTTTAACACTTCTATAATTGAGAGTAAAGTCAGGGTTCCAAACAAAACAGATTTACGTAAAGAATTTAATATAATAATATTTTAGTAGACCTCTTCTAATTTCAAGGCTTAGATAAAGCTTTTCGCATAAACTCTAATTTGTTCATGAATGTGAGAATAATCTTCTGTCTTAACTTAAGTAGGTACTCTTTTTTTTTCAGAGGGCATAATGTTTTAACACATTTTAGAAAGAAATTTTTTACAATTTTTCAAGTTAAAACAACTTAATAAAATAAGTAATTCTTAAAAATTTTAAATAATGTTCGCAGAGTTCAAAGCTCGCAGTTTGGAAAGATAAATATTTGGAAATTTTATATAATTTTAAGAACTTAAGTATTAGGCAAATACTTAGGTATTCGATATGTAGGCATTTTAATTTTAATAATGTAGGTAAGTAGATTCTTTTTTTATTACTGCTTACTATGTCTGCTTGCTTTGACGACCTCTTTGGCGCAGCGGGCGAAGGTCTAACTGCGACACAGGAGGTTGCGGGTTCGATTCCCGGCTTCGAACAAATGTTTGTACGATCTGCAGATATTCGTTCAGGGTGTTCTGGATGTTTTCTATGTATAATAAAAAATATCTATCTATGTAGTTTATAAGTATATCAGTTATCTAGTACACATAACACAAGCTCGCTTAGCTTGGGGCTAGATAATGCTGTGTGAATTGTCCAGCATTATTTAATTTATTTATGTCACCGAGTTAGTCAAGTCAGTATTAGCCGAAGGAGAGTAATATTTTTTTTACAATGAAAAATACCTCAACTATCGCCAATATTTAAAATTTCATTGGAATAAGATTAGTTTAGATTTTGTTCCTAAGGCGCTGCCGTGGAAAACTAAGACTGTCAGATTGCATGTCAATATTACCAAATGTGGTCGGCAGAGGCGCTTATTTTTAACATAGACTTATGCAAAATTTATCTGTTGTAGAAGAGGCAAACTTTTGTTTTATTTTGGTTTATAGCACAATCACAAGGTAATAATGTAATGTTAACTAACATTTGCCCGCGGCTTTACTATCGTTGCATGTAAAATACCTTAATAAAACCTATGTCGCTTGAAGCTTCTCAATTATAATAAAAATTACATTCATCGATAGTTATTCATAGAAATCAGAAACACTTAAAAAAATAATATCATCTTCATGCATGTTAAAGTGCCGACAATATCACCGACCATTATGATAATACTTTATACATTAAAAAAATATACTAATTTAGTCAAAACAACTGAGGTCTAAATGGATTACAAAAGTGTCAATCGTTGAAGATATTTCGATTTGGTTTTGGAGGGCTTTCTCAAAAAAAAATTAAAATATAAATAATGCTGAACAAGCCACACAACATCATCTAACCCCAAAGTAATTAGAGCTTGTGTTATGGTATACTTATTTTGATATACTTATTAAATACACTACACAGATAGATATTTTTTATATACATAAGACATCCAGAACACCTGGAATAAATATCTGCAGATGGTACAAACATTTGTCCTGAGGCGGGAATCAAACTAACTGTAACCTCCTGTGTCGCAGGTGGACCTTTCCCCGCCGCGCTACAGTCAATCAAATAATCAGATATAAAATGAAATATAACAGTGCTTTATTTCCTTTACCCCTTACAGGAGTCTTGGACACGTCAATAAATTCAAATAAGGTTCAAGAGTAAAACTGGGAAATAAAGTGATTACTTTAATTTATTGTTCACTTCAATCTTTTTAAGGTAAAGTAAAGAAGCGAACAAGAAACCTTTACCTTGTTAGGGTGTTAGTTTTCGAGCTGGAGCAATACTATTAGCAATACCTAAGTTTTTTATCCTCTAGAGATAGTCTGATATTTTGTAGCAAGCCTTTTTAACAAAGGATATGTTTTACAAATTGTTTGAAATTATTTTTTGATAACTTTTAACACTTTTGTAGTTTTGTTGTAGAATCGTATACATTTCCCAAAAAAAAAAAAAAATTCAAATTGATATTCATACCGATATAAAGTATTCTTTATTATGTTGCTGCCTTCCAAGAACTCATGAGTGATTATGATTAACATGAGTGATTAACAATAATTTTGACAACTGTCATTGGAAATACAATTGTTTTGCATGTTTATTACGTTTTTAGCGTCTTTAAACATCTCCTTTACTTGACTTCTTTGTTACGCTAAAAAAAATATATTATATTGATGTCAATGTACACATATTGCCAATAACAAAAAAGTTATGACAAACCGCTCCGTTGAGGTTTTTCTATGAGTTATTAAAAATTAAAAGTAAATTATTGTTTTTGAGTATCTGTCCTTTTGAGAATCTCTCTTCTCTAAGAGAACAAACCGATAGAACTACGAGTAATTTAAATTTGCCTGTAGTTCTACTGGTAGATCTACGAGAAAAAAAATGCAAATGGTTGGTCCTAAGTAAATCAGTTATCTAGTAAGTACCCATAACAAAGCTCTGCTTAGCTTCGGCCTTGGTGATGATGTGTGAATTCATCATCATCAGCCTATATAAGTCCAATGCTGGACGTAGGCTCCTATTTTAATTTTTCAGCATTGTTTATTTATATATAAGGTCATCAAAATCGCCCTACCTATTTAACATATCTTAACTCGACCAATACTTTCCGTGCTGTAAACATGTTGAGTAGCCTATCTAGCTACCAGAGATAAAACCACTATAAACCTATTCTACTTAATTGGTAGGTCTGTCAATGAATAAAATTCCTGCAAATTTCTTTTGGCTTAGCTTCAATCAAATATAGACTTTATTTCAATGACGAATGAACCATTTAACCCGCAAAACAAAAGTTGTCGAAAATCGTAATTCGTCCGTCGAACCCAGCTGTCATCGCGAAAAAAGTTACATAACCTCACGTCCGTCCGAGGAGGCATCCAGCCTCCGAATGAAGCTAGTGGAAGCTATTTTGAGCATATATTGAAAGGGATGTTTGAGTAATAAGGTTGAAATTCTATTGGCAAAATATTATAATTTTTGCAATTACTTCGCTAAACGCCTTACAAAAATGTGTTTTTTGGGTTTTATTATGTTAATGGTTTTATTTATTTAAAACTTTTTACATATTTCTTTTGTTGATAAAATTTCCTTTCATATAGTATTAAAATAATTAATGGTTGTCACTCAAAATATTGAGCATTTCGAGACGAAAAATTTTTTTCTTGTTCTTTCTTGTGATTTTTTTTTCAAGATCCTAGATCGTTTTATAAAATATTTTTGTATAAGTCTTTTTTCCATACATTTGACTATACACTGTTTTTTTTTTGGGCTTGTAATATGTCGGAGAACGGCTAACGGTGCGACGAAAAAGTGTACTTTCTACGGTGTCGCTGTTTGGGTAGCGTCTTAAGCATACCTAGGTAGAAAAGTTTCAGGAAGGGATCAGAGGGGTTAGTCTATTTGAAGTAAGTAACGAGACGTGAACGTGACTTGTCCGTTTTCCGTAGGCTACCTCATCTTATCTTTTAATATCATACAATTTGGTTTAGCGCTTCTATCGTGTGGACTGGGAACTCCGCAAATCCCTTCGGAGAGGTAACGAACACGTTACTAACATCAAATAGACTCGCCCCTCTGGCGGAAAACTTTAACCAGCCGGACACATGATTGAAATCGTCAATAAATTGGCAGGTACCACATAATCTGGTTTTCCCAGATTACTATTTCAAGGTCTACATATTTTTCATAGATAACAACTTCGCGTATTTTATCTGAACTGTATTATAAGACCTATAATCGTACTGCTTCCTGATCTATTGTTCTTATCAATTGATTGGCATAGTATGTATTTTGATAACGAATATTGGCGCCTGTCATTATTGCTTACCTATCAAGACGTAGCCAACTTTTTCGTTTCCTACGTCTTGTAAATTTTAATTTTGATACTTAAACAAGTAAAATTATAATTCATTATGAAGAAAAGTTATTGAAATTCGAATGTGAGCGAGCTTACTACGAACCTAGTTTGTGTTTGGAAGATTATCTAAGAGATGGCCCACGTTAACGACGTTCTTCCGACACAACTTCTTCCAACGTAGTTTGTGTTGAAAGAACTCCCAGAGACGTTAACTTTGACGTTTTTAATCACAAAATGTCCAACTGAAACATTGCAGTATTTCTACTGTTGTGTAATTAAGAACCCAATTATGTATGATTTAACAATTATTTTAATTTTGTAACGTTCTTTTTTATAAATTTTAAGTATTACCTACTTAACTTACTTTTGTTACCTACATATTCTTAAGTTAATTTGTATTTTTTTTAGGTTAATTTAGTTTTTTCAATCCTTTTTATTTATAATATATAAACGCACGCATGCATATGCATTAATCTTGTCGTATGTATTAGAAAATTTACTATGTTACACTGTGGTAGTTATCATTGAAATTGTTATAGTCAAATCATCATGTTTTTTTATTAGATTTGTGACTACACCTAATTGAACCTCAGAAATGAAAAGGTACGTTTTTGCTACAGTTTTGTCAGTACAGAATGAAATCGTGTGAAAAAGGAAAAAATAGTAAGGCTATCAATTCAGACGTCACAAAAACAAAACGAACGAATTTGACAGCACTAAAAATGGTTTTGTCACCTTCTTACCGATCAAATAAAAAGTTATTGTAAGTTATTCCGTGATCTTAAACTGTGCCGAAATTATGACAGACTTAAACTCAAATCACGGTGAACATCCCGTTGTAAAAAGACTTTAGTGTTAATAACCATATTATGTTTTTAAAAGATTTATTAAAATAAAAAGTATCGCATATTTGCATTTTAGTGCTGTAAAATTATTTTAGTTTAATTTTAGCTACATCGAAATTGCCACCAATGTAATGAAATGACCAATAGGTACATTACACTAAACTAACCGCGTTACTAATTTCCCATGTAGATGATGCAATGTCAATTCAGAAATAGAAAGATAGTTCCATCAAATAAACTTTCAAAACTTCTACCACACATATCGTGAATACATTATAGGTTTGAGATAATTGTTTTCGATAATTGTTTTCGATAGTATACACTTGACATCGAAGGAAACATAGAACGCGCGATGGTCGATAGGACACTAGGTTACCGATTTCAAGACTTACTAAGTATACTACTTTATTAATGGTTAGTGCACTGTCTCACTCCAGCGAATGCTTTTCAATCTAATCATTGTAACTGTTACACTGAAAACCCCATGTCCATCTTTTGCTTTCAGCGATAAAGCTGAGAAATCAAAATTCAATCATTGACTTTTGCCAATGTGAAATGCCTGTGCAAAAAGTTTTGATAAAAATGTTCTAATCTGTGATAAGAACAGAACACCCCAAATATGGTCAAAAGAGGACTTCACTTGACATGACTTCTGTTGTCATTTTTCTGCAGATTCTTTATAGGTACCGTACTATAACGTAGATACAATGTTTTGTTACCAAAACAATAAATAAGCTTTGCAGATTGTAAACCCTTAATATAGGTATTAAAATTGAAGACTAAAAGATTTCCTCAATCACATTATAGGATTTCATGTAGACCTAAAAAAATATTAGCCCTCAAAGGGTTTGTAATCCCCCTTTATCATAAAGTGTAGGTACTTCACAAATAAAGCTGAGCTTAATCTGGGATTACGAAGTGTGGGGTTACCAGGTCATTGAAAATATCCATTATACCTCTCTGATGGAATTAAACGAAGTTAAATATTTAACTTATTCATCTGCAATCCAAAATCTGCTGAAAGGAAATATTTCTAAATAAATTCACATTCTAAATAAAATTTCATGTTTGCTTCAGACAGACAGCACTTTAAGTTGACCTGGTATCAGTACTGATAATGTACACACATTTAGCGGTTCGCATGATATTATTGAATTATACACAACACAATATGTCATAATATAAAAAAATAGTTTCATAAAACTGTCATCCTGGGGTTCCGAAACTCATAAAGGCCGAATCAAGCTACTTTTAACACTAGTGCACAAAAAACATTACTTATTTTATGTTAAGAAAAATATATCTACCTACAGCCAATTTCACGTCGGATGAAGTAAGGATTCTGATTCCGACGATACCGCGTAAATTATGTTCAGTAAAAGGAAATATAGATTTACTCGAAGAAACTTGCTTCTTATCCGCTATTTAATGTCCGCTCAGAGTGCATAAAACTGCTTTGTAGAAATCATAAGCGTTGCATTTCTTATTTATTAATAGAATCGATATTGAGCCGATATAAACGCTACGGCCTTTGTCAGCTGTTGCTTTCACAAAGCAATGTTGGCACAAAGAAAGTTTTACCTTTACTAGCTTGTTTCTAGATATTATCCTACTTCCTTTTTAGGGTTTCGAAGATCGAAGATCGGTTTTGAAACCCTTATGGTCTCGCTTTGTCTGTCCTTTTTTCCCTCCTTAATAACTCAGCAACTACTGCAGCTATCAACTAGAAATTTAAAATAATAATACATTTTGTGCGCCTGTATAGATTTAAAGAAAAATAAATGAAAATAATAGAAAAATGAAAATGAATATTTTCCATACAAATTCTGATGCCGAAATTTTAAAAGATACCTACAGGGTCATGTGGGGTATCAAATGAAAGGTATCAGTTTGTACATTTCAAAATAGTTTTTGAAATTTTTATAGGTTTCATACTTTTAAAAATATTTCGAAAAAAGTCGAAAAAATACCCATCCCCCCCTATCTCCGAAGATTGTAGAGCGATCCATATAAAATGTATGGAGCGTTTATAGACTGAATGTGAAATGGATCTATATTTTACAGGAAAAATATAGAGAAGTTTGAAAAAAGAACACTTTTTGAAAAATCGTCAAAAAGGGAGGAATAATTTTCAAAAGGGGAGGCTACCTCACAAGTTTCATACTTTTTGAAATATTTTGAAAAAAATCGAAAAATACCCATTCCCCATACCCATGCCCCTATCTCCGAAGTTTGCAGAGCGATCCTTTTAAAATATATGGAGCGTTTATAGACATGGATCTATATTTTACAGGAATAATATAGAGAAGTTTGAAAAATGAACACTTGGAAGATCGTCAAAAAGGGGAGGAATAATTTTCAAAAGTGGGGTCTACCTCACCGAATGGGGTATCAAATGAAAGGTATCGGTTTGTACGTTTCGAAACAGTTTTTCAAATTTCTGTAGGTTTCATAATTACCATTATCCACTTTAACCGAAGCATGCAGAGAGATCCATCTGAAATGTAGGTTGGTACCTATTATTCTTAGGTATTCGTTAAATTGCGAAGTCTCTAACCGGTACTTTTGGTACATATGTATTGACAAACGTCAATACATTTCGTCAATACTTCGGCGCGGTCGCATCGCCGATGCTGGGCAGTCAATGCGTTAAGCTCGTTTGTTTCGTCTTGACATAGTACTATTATATTTATTGTGCTAGTGGTCTTGATGATACAAGCTTGTTTAAAAAATTAAATTAGGTAAACTTTCTTATATTGAGGGGTATGGTGGTAAAGCCGCTAGCATTTTACAGTGACAAACATTACATATGCCTGGGCTCATATCAAAGACGTAGGTAACTGAATAATTTGGCGTGTTTTATAACTCTTTAGAAGGACTTCAAATTCCTGAATAAATTATATGGGTTTGGAAAAGTGTTCGGTTCGATCTAGAGGCGACATAAATTCGAGTCTAATTTAGTTTTATGTTTAGTTTTATTTACACATGAAACGACGAATGATAGGCGGTCAACTTTGAAACACGAAATACGGTTTGGTGAAGATATCACCAAAACGTCGTGATTTTCTTGGCTTGGCGGGATATATACTAAATCCCAGGGAAATAACATTTTTTTGGACCACCTCGCAATTATTCTCTATAAAACAGTTAAATAATCAGCAAAATCCGTTAACCCTAGCAGAGAGGCAGAGATATCAAGTAACACACACACACATAAAAAATACATAAAGCTGAATTGAGAACCGCCTCCTTTTTTGAAGTCGAATCTAGAATGAATGTCGTACGCTACCCCGGCCCAAATCAGCGCCACCACCTATTTTATCTTATTATTCTGTTAAACGAAGGAATTTTCAAAAATTGATTGGCTAGTTTGTGAATCCTATCATAAGCTTTTTTTATGCCTCTTTTATTTTGTATAGTGTAGGCAGAGATGCGAAGTTGCTCTTTTTTGCCATCATGGTGGCCGAAATGAGCAACTTCGCATCTCTACTTAAAGTATAATACCAAATAAAACTTTTACAGAGGTTTTAAAAAAAGCTTATGATATGACTTACAAGCTGGCCAATCAATTTTTATAAATTCCTTCGTTTAACAGAATAATAAGGTAAAATATGTGGTGGCATGAAAGTACTAGGAGTACATGACTCACGAGAAAAAGTCACAAAAAAGTCTCATTAGTTACGTTAAAGTTACATTTTTAAATAAGGTAACTACTTGGAATAAAAATGTCCAGCTGGTTACATCAATGTAACTACAATGTAACTAGGTGGAACGGACGGCTGATTTGGGTCGTGGTAGCGCCTTAACACGATTTATTGGTTATTCTTATTATATCTTATTAATAATTTGAATTGTTTAATCGATAATTTGATATTTATATGTGTTATTTAATGTGTCCCAATAATTCAATTTATTTGACTAATTTAAACGTGTAAGTAACAATAATTGGAATACTATTTTATTTAAACTTCAATCTATGTAACTAATGTAATTGGTTAATTTAATCGTGTTAGTTGCTAAATAAATAAATACAAATACAAATTATTTTACACTATCCTGGCATCAATCATCAACCTCGAAGTGGGTCTTGGTTGGCCAACACAATAGATCGTCGCCATCGGCTTCTGTCCTGGGCCGCTTCCATCCAGTTTTTTTATCAATAAAAAAAACAATTGCGCGCAAGGACGCAGTACGTCGTACGCAAGGCGCGACGAGAACCGCACTCACCCTCGATGAAATCCCTCGTTACGGGATGTGGGTGTTCTTCCAACACAAACTAGGCTCGTCGTTAACCCGGTTACATTCATAATGAATTCGTCAAACTACGAAAGTTTTTATAGTAAATAAAAAACCTTTGTCATTGAATTCAATATATTTGGTAGTTTATTTTTAGTTCATAAAACAACAACTTACGGTACCTACAGTATTAAAACAAAAAGGAATAATTTTTCTGCACTGTGAAGATTTAAGACTACTGGTATTGTATCTAAATTAGGACCAAATAATGGGTTCTAGCAAATATAATTAAATATAGGTACCAAGTTATGAATAAGCCCACTCAAAATTTAGAATTCTAATTTTTAAGTATACTGTAGTATGTGTACAGTAGTGTAGTATACTTAAGTATACTACACTACTGACTTAAGTACCTACTAGTACCAAAAACTATTGTTAGTAAAATGGATACAAATATTTTGTAACTAAAATTATTCATCCTTATTAAATTTCTCACAAACAATCAATCTCCATTAATTTGTGGTAACTGGATAAAATAAATAAGTGAACTTTGAATGAGATACCTCGTGTTCCATACATACACGAATAAATTAAATGGGAGAGTGGATCTAATAACGTACATTGAGTTTACCCCATTTATGTACGTTCATGGTTATAAAATAGTTGGTTTCGATATCATATTTTGAACATTTCCAAGGAAACTCTGTTCCCGTAGAAACTTCGCTTGTGGAAAATATATTTTATTGAATACCGTTTTAACCTACTCATATTATAAAACCCGCCTCCCCACTTCGTTTGATCGTGTATGACTGAATGTATATGAAACGTATTTTATTTGTATCGTGAGACATCTACAAACCGTACCTACCCACTGCTGGGTTTAGGCCTCCTCCAATAGTCTTGGGCTAACCTTCGTGATATCATTATTTATAGGTATCGTATTGTGTGTGAGTCACAACGTATACAGGGTGTAACAAAAATTAAATACTAAATTTTCAGGGGTGGTTCAGACTCTGTCATAAAACCGAGGATAAATATTTTCAAAAATTCCCAACCAAGTTTTCGAAAAAATAAATAAAAACAAAATGACAAGGCAATAACTGATGCTTAAGCTTATTGTCATTAAAAATCATCTACAATTGCCTACGTACCTTCTCACATCTCCTTTTTACGCACAACACCTTCGTCGCGGGTCGTTCACCGCGGTGGTCAATGACATCATCCACCTCATCGGAGCGGGCGACGCGTCTTAGATGCAGTAGGTAGGTACCACAAATGCATTTTTCCTCGGTTCTGTGCCAATAAGCACATACATGAGCCATTGCCTAGTTCATTTCGTCTGTTGATCGCCTCAGTGAGTTTTTATTTTACTTTTTCAAAAACTAAAAGATATTTTTTTAAATATTTTTCCCGAATTTTGTGATCGAAGCTGAACCTTAAAACTTGTTCGTTACTTTTTGTTACACCCTGTATATTCAGGAAATTAGTTTGGTATAGGATAGGAGAAAAGACAGAAATAAGCAAGCCTACAATTAGGTAGATTTAGATGAAATTGAATGTTGTTGTCGTGACGCCTACAAAAGAAAGATTTTTGAAAGATTTTCATCTGAATTATATCTTCTAACTCATGTCACTGACATACAACTTACGCACATTAAGATGTGAACTACCGGTTCACGACGTTATTATTTCAGGTTAACTCTTACCACTCATAAATTGATTGTTAGTGATTGACACGCAACACAGTGACATTTCAGGCAATCACCTATAACTCACTCCTTTTATAAAAGAAAAGAGTGAGTTAAAATGGCAATCACCTATAACTCACTCCTTTTATAAAAGAAAAGAGTGAGTTAAAATGATTACCTGAAATGTCACTGTGTTGCGTGTCAATCACTAACAATCAATTTATGAGTGGTAAGAGTTAACCTGAAATAATAACGTCGTGAACCGGTAGTTCACATCTTAATGTGCGTAAGTTGTATGTCAGTGACATGAGTTAGAAGATATAATTCAGATGAAAATCTTTTATAGTAAGCATGCCATTTATGGCGTTACAAAATGTATTTTGTAATTTAATAAATTAACTGTCATTCTTCATTATCAAGCGTCAATCGGACTTCATACTGCGACTTGTACCAAATCCACCAGCCAAGAGCGTGTCGGGTAGCCGCCGATACTATCCAGCAGTAGTAGCAGACCTGGGAAAAAAAACAGAAAAAACTAGACATAGTAGGTATAATAGAATCGAAATGATTATATTCGTCTGATTTCAATCTATTGAAAAGGGACGGTAGACTGATTGTAAGGATCGGTAGTACCTATCCGTTTTGGGCAAAACTCGCAGGTATTGTTAAAGTGTGTACCCAATCAAACATGATATCAAAGCACAATCTAATCTGATCCGAGCGCACTCGGGTGGAGGGAACTCGTATGAGCGCATTTGATCCAGGAGTACACATGAAGTAAGTACCTACATCAGCATTGCTTCTATACTCAAGCGTCTAAAGAGTGCTAAACAGAAACCTCGGTGTAACTTACAAGTGTCATGCAAGCTAGTACGAAGGTGGAAGCCAGTGGCCAGGGCGTGCTGTGGCTGTCTTGGTTACGAGGCCGGCCAGAGTCCGTCTAGATCCACGTGGCCAACTCAGCTAGTGGAGACATCATCTTGACGTCTAGTGTACTAGATAACTCGGTGTAACTTACAAGAGTCATGCAAGCGAGTACGAAGGTGGAAGCCAATGGCCAGGGCGTGCTGTGGCTGTCTTGCGTCATGAGCCCGGCCAGGGTCCGTCCAGAGAGCCACGCGGCCAGTACTGCTAGTGGAGACATCAGCATTATACCGAGACTGTCCACCATCAGCTGTAGAAACAAGTGAGTTTTAACAAAATAAAATCCCTGTCGTTTTTTAACAGCTTACCTAACTTTAGAACGGATGCAAACATTAGAAGAGCCTATGTTTCTGGGTATGTGTTACTGTACACATACCCAGAAACGTAGGCTTTCTGACGAAATAAATGGGTTTATTATTATAGTCATAGTATAGTACTAATAACAAAGAGGTAAGTATATGAATCATTACCTGTTTAGCGTTCTGGCTCAGTATCCACATAACCAGCGCTTTCGGCACTCCGTATCTATGCACTCGCCTCGTCGCATACCTCGTACCGCACAGCTCGCACCTCGACTTGCCAGACTCGGTGAGCCATCGCTCCAAGCACTTCACGTGGACGCGACCTACAGTACCTCTACAAGCACAAGCCGATATCAATGGTCCTAGCTCGTTTGACAGGCAGTCCCCGCCGTGGCATATACGGCACATATCGTCCATAGAATGATCGCTCTGCCTCTCTTCATCCTCGGTCGTTTCCACTATATTCGCAGAGTTATCGATGCAAATCTGCACTTCCTTGGTCCAATCGATAGCTTCCGTGCCGGTCGACTGCGTGAATATAATCGGTGATGTCTCCTCTTCTTGAATTTCATTCCTGACAGCTCTGCCGTCGTCGGTCTTCGAAATGTCTTGTTTGGATGAATTTTGAGATGGGATTGTTGTTCGTCTTTTTGGACTTCTCACTTTGATGCGGTGCTCGCGGTGCTTTTCTCTTTGATATGAACTTTCGTGAGCCGCTGCTGTTCTTTTGCCCTCTTTTTTCTCAAGAGATTCAGTCGGTTGGTCGGTCGTATCATACGAGGCGTGAAGTATGTTGAATAAATCAATAGCACTAGAACTAGCCGTCACATCCTTGTCGGTCATCAAATTAGTGTTTTGCGCGGTTTGCACCGACAAAGTGCTTTCGCAATGCGCCACTATTTTCGTGTTGTTAGTGTTTCTTGAACCACTGGCTATAATTTTATTTTTTGACTTTGATGATTTTGTGGAAACTAAATTGTTTGCTTTTGTTTCAAGTTCACATGCCAGTACGCTAAAAAAAACGTATTGGATTTTACAACAGATAATAGGTTTTTTATATTGAGATAAACCTTAGAATCCTAAATATATTCTTTATTTAAATCAAGGAAAGATTTTAAACCTGAGCAAGGTAATGATTTTCAATGTGTTTTCAATGTATATAAAACTAGCTGCTGCCCGCGGCTTCGCCTGCGTAGTTCCCGTTCCCGTGGTAATTCCGGGATAAAACATAGCCTATGTCCGTCTCCTGGTTCTAAGCTGCCTCCCCACCAATTTTCAGCCAAATCGGTTCAGCCGTTCTTGAGTTATAAATAGTGTAACTAACACGACTTTCTTTTATATATATAGATGTAAACATAACAGGTTTTATTTTCTTGTATCAAAAATCGTTAGCAAAATACCTGGATTGCATGCCGTTGTTTTGAATTTTGCAATGGTCTCGATCCCTGCCAGCAATTCCATTGTGAACCGAAAATCTGCGTCTCCGAGAGTTGGGCATTTCACTAGAATTTTTGGGATTTTTTCAAAGTTTCATACTTATTTTGTAAAAAAATATTTTCTATTTGTCACCTACTTCATTTTTGATTGAAATGTGTCAAAGATGTTTGGCACATTTAAGGCTTCAAATACAAAGAAGTCAAGTCAAATCTTGTTTATGGTAAGCCAATTATTCAAAGTTCCTATGACTACGTTCCAATATCTTTGCAATTATTTGAATTCCATATTCACTCGTCCTAAAACCCTCTACTTGATTACTTGATTAACACCCGTATTCAAGAACAATACTTATGTAAGGTAGCAAGCAACACTGTGCGAAGTAAGGCATTTCTCACAGGGTTGGCCATGGCAGGCCTTTTGATTCACAAACAACCCTCAAGCGACACTTCACTAAGCGAACGCACTGCGTCTATTGCAGATCTGTGATTGGTCGGTTTCTGTTGCTAAGTTCTCTTTAATGTTTGGCATCTGTTTGACAGATGTGCGGCGGGCCGGCGAAAAACTTGATCGATGGTAGGCACCTACAAATGTGAAATGTAGATTGATCCTTAATAATCGATATACTATGGGAGCTAAGCCACAGGCGTCGGCTAGTTTCGTAATAAGTTACAAATTGAAATACTGACCTAGATAAAAAAAAATAGGAACTTTATTATCATAGGTACTTACTTGAAAACTCCCAGAAGAATAAAATCGTAGGGCCACTAGTAATTGATAAACAGGAGGCACTGGAAGGCCTCTTCCCGTAAGTTTTGTCAGATCTTCATCAACAAGTGGCAAAAGTATGGAAAGTACAATATCCTTTGCAAATCTATACCGTTGTCTAAATTCTTCTTCACTATAATAATCGAAAGGATTTGGAAAATCCCGCACCACTTTTCGTGTAGTAATTGACCTTCGTTCGTTTAAAACATTGTTGATATAATTATCAAACTCCTCTTCACTGCTATAATCCATTGCTTTTGAAATAAAATACGTATTGCAAAGTATGAAGGAAGGAATACAAACAAAATCTCAAAGCAAGGCAAAATAAATTTACCTACCACAGAATGACAGAACATAATTGTATTTGTGACAAAGCTACACTATGCGTTGGCTAAAATAGCTGTCGAGCTACTTTACGTAGGGGTCGTCCCAAGTGAGCGCATAGCGTCGCGCATCACTCAAGTATTGTCTATGAATCGAATTTACCGGCCCTATGCGTTCGTGTGCACTGTGAGACCTCACAGTATTGTTCTTGAATACGGGTGTGATTGTACTAAGTAATATCCTACCTATATGCATACAGTCGTTCGACGAAGGCGTTGTGCAGGCAATCGTGCGGGGGCCAAGGAAGGGTATGGTCAAATAATAGAAATAAATTACAACTAGTATTTACCATTGAAACAATTGATCTAACTGCAGACTTTTGCAAACAATCTACAGGTAGCTCAAAAATACCAGTCAAAAGCATCCCCAAGACACTGGCTGCATTGCCCCGCTGTATGACAATGCTGATGCGCTGCGCTAGATACTCACCAGCTCTCGGGTCACGCGTCGTTTCGACCAGAAGCTCAGAGTACTATGTAATTGGTTTTGATAACCGTTTATTTGCCTGAATAACAGACATATAATTTACACGCTAGATAGCTATTCGACGACTTAACTGAGGATTGAAAAATCTGCCCTTAATTTTACAATAAATAAAACACTATTATTAGGTTTTGTTTTATATTTATCAAGCTGCGCTCTAAACCTGTATGAGTAACATAAACGCTGGTATCTATTCCTTTGACGGTCTAAGACCGAATCAGATCATCTCTGACGACCATCATCATCAGCTCATATTAGTGCATAGACCTCCATAGACTGGACATAGGCCTGTAATGTACCTAGGATCTCCTAATGAGCGCCATTGCGCCCTGTCTTCTGTTCATGACAAAAAACACGTCGTCAGGGTCAGCTGACCTGTCTAAGTCATTTCATGAATCACAATATTTTCACTCAAGGCCTGCATTCTGTATACTCTACTAGCTAAAAACAAGAACGGCAAGTGCGAGTGTAACTCGCGCGCCGAGGGTTTCGAACGTTTTTCGATAATACAAACATGTATGTACTAACGGTACCGATTAGAGTCATCGCTATTTGATGAATACCTACCTAAAAATATTAGGTACTACTTACCAAACTACATTTTAGATGAATCGCTCTGCATAGGTACTACTTTGGAGATTAAGTCAATTTATTGACTTTATTCAAAATATTTCAAAAAGTGTTTACTCTAAAGAAATTTGAAGAACTGTTTTGAACCTTTCATTTGATACCACAACCCTGTAGGTATCTTTTAAAATTTCGACATCACAATTTATATGGAAAATGTTCATTTTAATTTTTCATTAGTTATAATTTTTTTTAATCTGTACAGGCGCACGAAATATATTATTATTTTAAATTTTAAGTTGATAGCTGCTGTAGTTGCTGAGTTATTAAGGAGGGAAAAAAGGACAGACAAAGCGAGAGCATAAGGGTTTCGAAACTGATCTTCGATCTCGAAACCCTAAAAAGAAAAATACCATGGTTACGAAAAATCGATTCAGATTTATTTATTCAAAAAATATTTGCAACATTTTAGTTAACAGTAAATATAATTGTAAGCTCTAACGAATACTTAAATAATAATATCATTATTTTAACCTATCTAACAAGAATTCAGATGATTTATAATGGTCCTTGACTTTGATAATTTTAACTACCTATCGTACATAAGGCTGAACGAGTCGCTCATTTCTCCGTACAAACGTGGAAGGGTAACTACAACGCTGTTTGATGTTGACCATCCAAAACTAAGGATAATATCAATTTATCTCGTCATTATCTATGCCTGTATGCACCCGAAACCGTAAAAAAATAATTAATTAAATAAATACAAGCTTCTAACTTTCGTATTTAAACACCGATTTTAACCTAACTTTGGGCGAAAATAAATAACATACGGAGAAAGAAAACTCTAAAATAAAGCCCGTACGGACATAGTTTAGTTATTCAAAACTTGAAATTGATTTATTTTGAAAAAATACTCTCAATAGTTTTTCTATGATAACCCTTGTTCTAAAAGTCTTTTCCCATTTTACGAGACCGTTTGACGAATAAATTTATTTGCCATTCATCAAGCGCGCGAGAATATTTATTATGTCAGATGAGATGGCATACATTTAGGCCGCGCCCACTGATGAGTTGGATCGGACGACTCGTGCAGCCTTAACACACATTATCTCCTAATAAAGCTGTGCGTCTACCGTATCGGAATCTGAGCGTACGCGTCGTCGTTGTTGCACGTCGGTATCTTTAATATATGTACCTGGCATCGGTATCGGCAGATATGCATATTAGAATATTAGTAATATACTAATCTTTAAAGTCGAATGACGACTACCAATTAGGTAGTAATTACTAATGCCTCTACGAATAGATCGAGGCGTCGAATAACGAATTGAATTCAACTGACCGACTCGAGCAGTTGCCATTACTAACCATATTAGTTACTAAGTTGGTTAGTAATGGTGAGTCGGGGAGTCGACGCGAAATCAATTGTATATTCGACGCCACTCGCTATTACTAACCAAATTAGTTATTAATTGCCCTAGTCATTCGAATGGTTCGAATGATTAGTCATTGTCGAATAATTCGAATGAAATCAATCACAGTCGCGCATCTTTAATGACGATCCAGTGCACGCTGTACAAAAGAAATCAATACAAAGCAACAAATCCTTACGCTGCGTACGCCCCGGTTCCATTCCGGTGGACGAACAGCATTCAAACACGTAAATATTTTGACATAGGGAATAACACATTTTTATCATGTACTACGTATTACATTAATTAATGCTAAAAATCTACAGGGTGGTAGAACCTGCATTACAATATAACTATGGCAAAAAAGACACCATACTAGGGTTAAATTATATGCATAGGTACTATAAGTAGACCACACAACTAGCGGATCTCTGTAGAACCTTGTCACCATAAGAAAACACATACCAAACGCAGTAACAAACGCCACTTTTGGCGTGTGTTACTGTGACATGGTTCTACAGCGATCCGCCAGTTGTGTGGTCTACCTATAGGTACAAGTAAGGTCATTATACTGGACCGACATTGAAAAACTTTATCAGTTTCAGTTGTGGTTAATTATGCCCACGGATGCAGTTCTAATGTTATTACTGTAACAAATCACGAAAGTATGATACAATTTTTTTTATACTACACCTGCTCGGAAAGTTGCCTATTCCTTTTCCATTTATAGAATAGAAAGTATGTCTTTGCAGGCCTATAGGAAACCGGGAGGAAAAACTCTATGGAATTTCATTTCTCACGTGTTTTAGCGGGAGGAAAAAGTGTATGGAAATCCATTTCTAACGTGTTATTTTTTTTTTAATTTCCTAAAAGATCGGCCGGTAGCTATGGTTATTTTCGTTCGGTCAAACGACAAAAAGTTTTTACTCCAAGTCCATTAAGCCTCCTCCGATTTCCGAACAATATTTTGAAAAAAGAACCCAAAGGCTGGCGCGGTCAATGAGGTTTTACCAACATCATTGGGCGCGGTAAGTTCTTCTAAATTTCAATAAATAATTAATTCTGCTTTTTATTTTCCTCGAAGGTGTAGTATAAAGCACTATTTATCACTCGGCAGAAAGTGCGATTCCTACCTCGTGTGTTTTAAGGGCCTCGGCTGCGCCTTGGGCCCAAAACAACACACTCGGTAGGAATTGATCACTTTCTCGCCTTGGTGTAAATGCACTATTCCTTCTGTATGTGTATCTTTAACTAATAATGCGTACGATTTATCAGTAAAACTGGGCGCGTTCTCACTGCATCGTGACGACTTTAAAGTCGGACAGTTTAAAGCATCGTGCCTTGTATATTTATTTATTATATTAATAATTAATTCTGCTTTTTATTTTCCTCGAAGGTGTAGTATAAAGCACTATTTATCACTCGGCAGAAAGTGCGATTCCTACCTCGTGTGTTTTAAGGGCCTCGGCTGCGCCTTGGGCCCAAAACAACACACTCGGTAGGAATTGATCACTTTCTCGCCTTGGTGTAAAATGCACTATTCCTTCTGTATGTGTATCTTTAACTAATAATGCGTACGATTTATCAGTAAAACTGGGCGCGTTCTCACTGCGTCGTGACGACTTTAAAGTCGGACAGTTTAAAGCATCGTGCCTTGTATATTTATTTATTATATGGAGCTGTTCACATAACACACATAAAGGACTGCACGATTGACTGTCATTTCGTCCACGACATGTTTTTGTTGTGACGATAGTTTGTCGTGATAACGAGAAAAGCCAGCACAAGGAGTCATGAAACGATGAAAAAAAAAACGATTTATCGTCACCGTAAAATGTCGTCATGATCCAATGGGAACAACTAGATACGACAGTCGTTCCATGATGAATACTAGAGATGGCAAACAGTCGTTATAATGGACACGCTTTAACTTGAGTCGTCCAACGATAATTTACGGTTACGACACAGTGGGATCGTGCCATTACGAGTTCATTTGCGTTCACTTCAATGCCAATGAGAAAAACATAAGTTTGTAATTAGATACAGTGTCGTTATGCCTATAATCAAACATTACAGTCGATTCGGGATTTCAAATATTTACATACTTACCTATCTATTTTTCAAAAAAAATTACAATTAAAAAAATATGTGTATACTGATTACCTACATAAAATTTTTCTCCACGAACTTTAAATAAAAAACCTTTATACATTACTTAACTAAAAACCAATATCGTTCTTTGTGTAGTATAATTATTTTAACTACTAAAAGCTGTCACACACAGAAACCGTGGCCGGGCCGGAGGCGAAGGCGTGCGAGTTGTAATGCGTGAATTTATATGAGAGATTACACATACACCGCCGGGCGGCGTGTGTGTAGTCTCTCATATAAATTCTTATGATACAACCCACACGCCTTCGCCTCTGGACCAGCCACGGTTTCTGTGTGTGGCGGCTTTAAAAGACTCAATAAAGTAACATTGACTTCAATAATTGACTTAAAATAGTTCCCACTCAGTGAGCGAGTGTTGTCGCTGGCGAGTTATGTCACGCCACCAATATCTATGAGCGTGTCTCTACACGGCAGCAATAACTCTTCGCGAGAAAGTCGCCCTTGGAGATAATTTCTGAAAGTACCTTTATTCATAAATTTTTTGAGAGGATGTAATTTTAGGGTATTCGAAGACTTAAGTTTCTGAATGTTGTAAATACAAAATACTCGTGAATGCCATTTAACACACCTAAAATCTGTTTAGAAGATGATCAATCTATTCAAAAATTTTCGTCGGAGTACTTACTATCTAATTTATTAATAATAAACACTGTCACGACAAAAATATTTCACAAAGTTCTATCTCTTTATTCTATTTGAAAAGTTTTTTAAGAGTCCAACTTTTCCGAAATGTTTTAATTTGGGTAGGATCTTCATTTCCAATTTTAATTTATTGATAACATTTTTATTAAGTTCAGCAACCTTTTACGAAATATTCACTTAAGTATTTACTTTTATGCGAACACTCTTTATTTTCTCAATGATCTTAAGCTTTCCTTCCGTGAATGTAGGCTGTAACAAAATTAACATGCGAGTTAATATTTTTGGAAGTCCTTTACCATCATCATCATATGCTAGTCCACTGATGGACATAGGCTTTCCCTGTATTCGTCATAGCATCCAGCATATTTCTGCAGATTTTACAGATCTATGTAAAAAAATATATATATCTACTATGGAATATACTTTTTTACTTCTATCTGTTATCTAGTACCCATAACACAAGCTCTGCTTAGCTTGGGGTTAGATGATGCTGTGTGAATTGTGTAGTAATATTTATTTATTTTATATTATTGTGAAGAGGAAATAATCTACAAAATTTTTCAGGTCTATGTAAAACAAAAAATATAAATCTACTATGGAATATAATTAATTATGTCTATCAGTCATCTAGTACCCATAACACCAGCTCTGCTTAGCTCGGGTTACGTGATGCTGTGTGAGTAAATTGTCTAGTAGTCTTTATATTTTTTATTTTATTTTATTGTGAAGAGAAAATAAATCAATTATTATTATTAATTGTATTTACCATCATAATAAGTCCGATGCGGGCACTTGGGGCAGCTAGCAAGTGAAGGCTGTTTCGGCGCGCGGAGGTCGCACCCCGTCCGACACGACGAGCGGTGCCATTCGCGCCGCGCATTTCTTGCGGAGTCTCTGAGTTCCTCGATACCTGTACAGACGAATACTTCAAGGGGATTATTACAATTATTCACTGAGTTTTTTTAAAACACTTAAGTTTGACTGCTATAGGTAGACCACAGAACTGGCGGATCGCTGTAGAACCATGTCACTGTAACAAACGCCACTTTTAGCGTTTGTTACTGTGTTTGGCGTTTGTTTTCTTATTGTGACAAGGTTCTACAAAGACCCGCCAGTTGTATTTCATTACATTTCATTTATTCACAAACAAATACATTTGTGTCGGAATATTTACAGTAAAAAAAAAATATAAATATAAAAAATGTATGGTCTACCTATAGTGATATATCATCTTGCCAGCCGGCAGAAAACCCAGAAGTGGCAATAGGCAACCCACCTATTGAGGTGGGTTGCCTATTTATGTCTGCCGTGACAAGCACTGGAGAAGGAGGAAAAGAGGTTGCGTATTTAGGCAACCTCTTTTCTTACCTTCTCACTAAACAGCCTATACGGGTCCACTGCTGGACGCAGGCCTTCCCCTGATAAACACCTTATTGGCTTTTATCCCATGGGGGTAATGCCCATAGTTCCCACGCACGTGTGCTGTTGTGCTATGCAGTTGTACTTATCTATCTACATTATGTTTTTTTCTTGAAACGAAAGGTGCCTTTTGCCTTTCGGCCTCATCCTCGCCAGATGGGAAGCAGTCATGGGGCATAGTGTGGGCATGCAAGAAAATACATGTCTAGACTACTTTAAAGAAATATGTTGATTGATTATTTCTTGAAACAACCCAAATTATCTAAGTGGTTTGCCTTTGCCCCAATTCAGGCACTCAAATACCAGCATCCTACACGCGAAAGATTGTAAGTATGGAAGGATGTTTGTTACTCTTTCACGTAAAACTACTGAACGGATCTGGATGAAATTTGACACAGAGATAGATTATAGTCTGGAATAACACATAAGCTATATTTTTTTCCGGAATTCCCACGGGAACGGAAATAACGCGGGTGAAACCTTGAGGTGCTGCTAGTAATCAATAATGTAGATAATGATTAAAGTATTTTTTTATTTTTACAAAACTACCCCTATGCAGTAAATTCCTGAAATTTGTATGATTTCCACGCGGGCGAAGCCGCGGCGCGCAGCTAGTATTATTTAAAAGAAATTGTGGATTGCCCTGACCGTGTAAGCAGTCCATAGTCATCTTCTAAGCCCGTCAAAACCCACTGCTGGATATGGGCCTTCCTTTTTACTTACCATTAATAGAGCTACAACGATTTTAGATTAGGGACCTATTTTAGATTTGACGGTAAAATAAGAATTAGGTACTAGTTACAGTAGCGTTTCATCAAATGAGAACATTTTTAACAATACATTGCTGGGACGCATCGATGAAAGTAAGAAAGGGGAGATCAGATACTAGCTTCTCGAAAGTAGAAGGCTGAAATTAGGTGCAATTAGGTCCACCCACCTTAGTCATAGTCGGACCAGCGTTCGTGTGACGTGTGCTTGCTACGACCGACGTAGGTGCTTTAATGTAATTTATTATTTAAAGAAGACTATAGAAATACATTCGTGTTTGTTTATTATAATTATTGCAAAAGATTGGAAATGTAACCGTGAGGGAGTGTTTGCGTGTAGTTGTAACACAGGCCAGTTGTTGAGTACCTAAGCGCTGGAAAAACGTACCATATCTACAGATTTTACTTAGATCTATGCTGGTAAGGCCCATATTAATAGCATAACCTACACCACACACCAAGTCTTAACATTATGGTGCTCAAATGATATCAAATTCTTTATATAATTACGTTAACGAGTAAAAACCTGATCGGGATCGACTGCCCGAGTGGCTGTTTTCGGGTGGTGATTCTGGAGGCGGGCGCTTACGTCTGCAGCATAGTGGCCACCGGCACAGGATCGCCGTCCGGAAGTAGGTCCTGAACCTGGGGGAATAAGACTGGTTTTAGTTTGAATCCAGTGACTCAAAGATAGCACAAAAAAAATGCTGGACAACCCACACAGTACCCTCAAGCTCCAAAGTAAGCGGAACCTGTGTTATGGTTACCTACTACTAGATTACTGATATAATATGTAGGTATGTACATAAACAATAGACATTTTTTATTACACATAGAAAACACCCAAACCCGTATAACAAATCTATAAATATTTGTAGATCGTCCAAAGATTTGTCCCGCGGTGGGTATCGAACCCGCAACCTCCTGCCATAGGTGCACCTTCGCAGAGTTTGCTCATGTAACGGTGCAATAAATTTTCTCAAGTTTTCACTGGAGTTTTCCACCAATTACATTTCGTCGCTGCATCCTCGAGTTTTTCTAATAGGTATATCTGTAGTACAATGTACTGACTACGAATACAATTACGCTACAGAGGAGCAGATAAAAAAAAAAAAATGATGGACAATCCACACAGCACCATCTAGCCCCAAAGTAAGCATGTGTTATGGGTACTAGTTATCTGATATATTTAATACATTATATACATAGATGGATATTTTTTTTATTATACATAGAAAACACCCAGACCAACGGAACAAATTTCTGCAGATCGTACACAAAATTTTGTTCCGAGGCGGGAATACCTCTTGCGTCGCAGGCGGACTCTCGGCCGCTGCGCCACTGAGGTCGTCACTAAACAAACTGGAGAGACTACAAAAACTTTGCATCCACTTCATCTTTGGGTTGCGGAAATACGATCACGTTTCAGTCTTCCGCACCCAATTGAAGTGGTAAAAAATCAGAAAACGTCCGGATTTGCTCACATTATTCCTTCTTTATAAAATCCTTTGTAACCCACTCTCCCCAAACAACCTTACGTACGGGCGGCACTCGAAACCGCTGCAGCTTGGTGCTCCGGACTCCTGTACTGTAGGATACCATAAAACTTTCGCTGTAAAGGCTACTCGGTTATAGAAAAGTCTTCCCATCGAATACCGCGAGGCATCCTCAATAAATGTCTTCAAATCTAGAGTCTATATCCACTTTCTTTCGCAAGAATAATTCGCTACCTAAAATAATATAGTTTCGGAAGTTATTTTTTGGACTGTAAGAGTGTAAAAAAGTGTTTTTAATATAGGAAAACGGCAAGTCTACAGAAAAAAATGAAGGTAAACCTTAAAATAGATACGAAATAATTTCTTCGGAACAAAGTGAAAAAGTGTTTTTTCGGATTTCCATGTAGGCTATTCCGATTGCAAGTACGCCCGATTATTAGAAAATCGGTTGTTTTTCATTGTGTTTTATATTCCACAACCAAATATAATCAGATTTTACTACCTATGTCAGATTTAGTTCATTATTTTAACTGTAGGTAGCTGTGAACTTTTTATGGATAACGAACCACTATAAGTAGTAATTGCCTACTCCTTAAATAATATATATTTTATGAGCAACATAAAGTAATCCACCGACATGACTCATGGAATCTTCCCATTTACTAAGCTTTTTGGGTCTACTTACATATAAAATGTTTCCGTAAAAAGATTACGTTGAATTCGATATGAGCAATATCTAGTAAGATGTATTTTTGTACTAAAACTATTATTAGTTTTTATCTGAGAGTAAAATAAAATTGAGGTGCACAATGGAACATCATACACACTTGGCTAGTCTCGGTTGAGAGGTTGAGACTGGCCGCCGCCGTGACCAAAATTTGGCTTCAGGACTTCAGCAGTGGCTGGCCTGAGTTGTGATGCGTACCTTACCTACATACTAGGGTAGATTCCAAAAAGTAACCTTAGAAATTTATATAACAATCTAAATGTAGATGTACCTAGATGACTCGCACATCGTGATTGACAGGTGGTGACAAACTTCACTTTAATCTTCAATTAGTGGTCAAACTAAATCCTGACCAAACTTAGTGGAATAGAGAATATTATTCCCGAAGGTCGAGGAGCAAACTTCCAAATATTTTGTTTCCGTTTAGGCAAAGCACCATTACCCAGCCACTCCAATAAGTTATAGAACTAGATAATAACTACATTTTGTTTCGCAACATTTTTTACAAATAACTTTTAAAATTTTCACGGTTATTAATACTAAAACATTAACACGGGATCTTTAGATACTATTATTTGTGTTATTTTGAATTTTCCAATATTTCGGCACAGTTGCATGCGCCATGGTCATGGAATAACTCGTATGAATAGTGAATAAAGAAAATTATTCGCAAACCTCAGCATACCCATCCTTTAAAGCAAATACAACAAAATTAAAATTTAAAAAACCCCCTGTCATATTTTCATGAAACATAGCTAAAAACACTCGGGATAAAATTATTTATGGTACAAAAAAACAACGAAAATCAGTTCATTCGTTTGGATCTACGATACCACAGCCAGATAAACAGATACAGACACGTTAAACTTATAACACCCCTATCTTTTTGCGTCGGGGGTTAAAAACGATATCCTAAACCAATTTGCGAAAATAACACGCCTTACTGTTACCTATAGTTTTAGTTGGAAAGTCATCAGATTTGTAAATAAGTCCCGAAGGACAGTATCAGTTAGGAAATTTACACCGCCTGGTAGCAACGCGACCAACCTCAATAAATTTTATGTCAGAAACCGAATAGGGTCTTCTTCACGCTCGTTTTTGCTCAATAAATTCCCTTATGGTTACTTTTTCATATCATTCGAAACCTCGAGCTAAGCAAGAACACAGTATGAATATTGCCAGATGAAAATAATGGTTTTAGGCCTTCAGAGTGTCTCAAATCGTGGTAGAATTGATTAGGCTATGAAATAATATATTGTAGTGTGATTTGTCGTGGAACTTTTTAGTCCTTGTCGTTCCAAGACTATGAAACTACATTTATATTAATAAAATGCACTGAACATTAAAATTTCTCGGAGAACTGTCTCGTTCATCCAAACCTTGAAGTCAATTCTCGATCTCGAGATATGTTGAAGTATTTTTCATTAAATTACTAAATAAAGTTTGAACCACGATCTAGTATTTTATGAACGTAAGAATAACCATTTTAAGGTGAATTATTTCGCCAGTTGAGGCAAATTCTATTAATTTTTCGGTTACTAATAGTTTTTGCATTCTACATGTAGGTAAGATAAAACGTCAACCGTGCCTACAAATAAAACGTCAATACGGAGCCCTCGCACTCCGAGGGCTCCGTGTAACATCTCGTGTCTTGCCAAACACTTTGATTCTAGGTCAACGGGAGGTACCCATTTTTGATCTAGTACTATATAAACAGGAACTACCCGTTTAGGATTGCGGTTTTGGTCCCTGGCGAGACTTAAAAATATTGTTTTTGTAAATAGGTAAATTACAAATTTACTGTTTTCAGAATTTTAACTCGTGCGAGACTTAGCTTCTTGCCAAATTTCATGATTCCCGGTCAACGGGAAATACCTTAAAGGCCCTATAAACTACTTTCTGGTACAAAGACTTCTCGCATTCATGAAAACTTCTTGCCAAATGTCATGGATCGAGGTTAACTGGAGGTACCCTTATAGGTTTTGTGTGCATGTGATTAGACATTTAGAAATTTCAAAATATGCGGACATAAACGACTGTAACTTTTGATTGCGTTGACTTAGAAGTTTAATTTATATCACGGCTCCAAGAGCTCACAAACTTGAGTATTACTGATGTTAATTTCAACTCCATACCTCAACGCGTTCCGAGAAAAGAGGGTTGACATATAGACAAACAGACGTACAACAAAGTGATCCTATATGGGTTCCGTTTAACCTCTTGAGGTATGCCTGTAAACTAGGTTAATATCGATTTCTTAACTTTCACGGAAAATTACCTAACTGTTAACTGTATTAGTAGCAAAACGCAGAAACTTTGTAACAAATTCCGGAAAATATTCACATTTCCGGTTATTCACGTAACGTAAAAATTTCACTTAGGCGTGGGCGGTGTTTTTGTTTTGTTTTTAATAAGTACACTTAAAAAGTTCACGGAGAGAACCTTTTATCAGCTACGAAAATATATGTACCTATGTACACTGCCAAGTTTTCAATTTGAGTAAAAAAAGTGTATAAATAACTTAATGAACAAAGAAAATTTCAATCAAGTTATAGTAATTGCTATTATAATTTACATTCCGCATTCTGACACTTTGTACGAAAAGTGTGTGCACGGGCTTTTATTTGAAAAGTTCCGAGTAAAATAAAAGTAAAAATTAAATTTGGGAGTGGATCTGAGCTGAGTATACATACTAGCTACATAAATTATTTGCAGTTGTATTGACTTCGGCAGAAATAGATATTGGACGAGTAAATTCCACAAAACTGGAACAGGAGTGATACGGGTAAAGTAACGATGTTGCCTATAATTTACCTACAGCGGGTAAGGTAATACGCAAAGCAAAACGTTCATAAATTTTGAAATATATAGGTACTGCTTCTGTATTATTCTGAACACCAGAGTATTTTATTGAACAGGCGCTGTGAAATTTACGACCTCTGCATAAGAAGTTCTCTTTTCACGTAAGATCTATACTTATGTTGTAAACAATCTTCTGCTCACTGCGTCGCTTTCATGGTACTCAGATAAGCTCTTATACTCAGGAGTGTACTCGGTAAAACATTTCATGAGATTCAGGTAATATTGGGAATTTTTACAAATCTACATTCCTGATTGCACAATGAGGTTCTTAAACAACATCCTTTATTCACAAAGAAAATTACAATAAAATAATAGCAATAAATTAGAGCTAGTATTTAAATTGAAACAATTGAACCAACTGCAGACTGTTGCAAACAATCTACAGGTAGCTCAACTGATCCATATCAATACCAGTCGGAAGCGTCCTCAAGACGCTGGAAGCATTGCCCCGCTGTATGGCAATGCTGATGCGCTGTGCCATATACTGACCAGCTCTCGGGTCGCGCGTCGCTTCGACCAGATATTCAGATAATTTTTTCAAAACCCGAAGAGCCTGGGTGGGGTCATGACCTTGGGGTACAGAGGCCTCATGAGGTTCTTACATAAACTTACAAAAAATGTTATAATACGTGATTATTGCGAAATTTATATATTGAACCCATTCTTATAATTATTTCACTGATTGGTAGCTATGCTTCCACGCATGTGAAACCGTAGACGGAAGCTTATTTTAGATAATAATTTGACTCAAGTAATAATATGTAATAACACACATTTCGTGTTAAAATGAGGATTCCTATTATCTCGTCTTGACAGATGCAAAGATAATTAACTATTTATAGCAAGCAATAAAGAAGATTCACAGAATAAGTAGACAATCACTGAGAATTAAATAAATTCCAGCTTCACTCCTGGCTGCAAGTGATACTTATTGTTAACTAGCATCTCTCGCGGCTTCGCACGTGGTTTATGGAATAAAGAGTAGGCTATAATGTTATTCCAGGTCCAGTTCGTGCGCGAAATTTCAACCCGGACCATTTCCTCCACCATTCCATCCACAACGTCCACAACGGCATAACTCACAAACTTTCGACAAATAGAGTAGCAATCCACCCCGGCTTCGCACGGGTGCACAAAGCAGCATAAAAGATCTTTTTAAGAGGAATAATTCCGTAACACATTATGACACTAGCACTAAGACTGTAGCACTAAGAGTTACAGACATCAAGTATAAGTTACAGGCTAAGGGTACAGGTTATTTTTAGTCCTTGCTTATTTTTTAGTTCAGTTTATGTGTTTTATTTTTCTCACGTAGAACACCTTTCCTCACCTACAGCATATATTGGTGTACTGCTGGACGCAGGTCTCCCCCTGAGGCGCCTTATTGGCTTCATGGGGGTAATGCCCTTAATCCCCACGCTGGGCATGCGGGTTGGAGATCGCAGTTTGGTGGTAGAATTTTTCTGCAGGGGGCGCTGTTGCCCGCCCCCGGCGGATATCCCTTAGTCGGGGGTGGGCAGCAGCGCCTCCTGGCCACCCCAACTCTACAGCACCCCAACTCTACTCGCGGTTGTCTTACTACACCCACGTGTAGTGTTGGGTTTGTGCAAATTCTAAGCCGGCATCACACAGGAACTTAGAACGGTTTGTGTATACATATCATTTTATTTATGTACTGACTGCACAAACGCTCACTGAGTAACCACGTTACATTACGGCCCGTAAGTGACGCCGCCGCACCCACCACCGTTACTACAGTTACCGTTCACAGTACCCACCGTTAGATTTTGATAAAATTATGGTTAAACTAGTTAATGCCCGCGGCTTCGCACGCGCTGTTTCTATGGAAACGTTTAAAGGTGATTTGTATCCCATGGGAACTGATTTATGGGAGAAATGATAATTATTTGTGATAATATGATTACGTAATTTTACTTAACCTAGCAAAACATTTGTGATTCTAAAACAAAGTACAAATGTGTGAAGCCACATCTGAACTTCTACACTTTATAATATTTATCTTGCCACGTTATTAGTAGAAAGTCAAATTAGACCTCCCCAAAACTTGTTTCGAAGAATTAGACTGTTTGTGTTTTATTTGTATTCTGCGTCTTTCAAGTTAGATTAATTCTTGTCCTTGATGACGAGGTCTATCATTTTTAGGTTTGTATCTATCCTTGACCGATATTTTTCTGATATCGACGCTTTTCGCATCCTTATGAAGAAGCCACATTTTTGCAGCGTCCGGCATGTTCGCTGATGCACGGGTTCCGGACTTTTTCGCTATAATCAGATCTCGTATTGCTTCATTCTGGGCCAATCTTAGACGGTCTAAAAATAGGATCCTCAGGTTTATGGCTAACAACATCTGTAGCCCTATGTACAGGTTCTGGGCCTCTGTGCACCAGAGTGGGAACCGTAAGTACGTACAACGTACATATGTATTTTAACTTATTTATAAATTACCTATGGGTTCCTTTCTATGACCTGAAATAAATGATTTTATTATTAATATTATATCCACATACATATACTTTAAAACAAAGTCGCTTATCGTGTCTGTTTGTCTGTTCATACGCTCTTCTTTCTTCGTCGAAAACCACGCAACGGTTTTAACCAATAGCGGAGTTATTTAAGAGTAAGGTTAAGCTAGGGTCTTGGGGAAGTTTCCGACTGGTATTGATATGGATCAGTTGAGCTGCCTGTAGATTGTTTGCAACAGTCTGTAGTTAGCTCCATGGTTCCAATTATAAATACTAGTTCTAAATTGTTTTATATTATTTGATTGTCTTTGTTAATAGAGGATGATTACTAGTTTATTTATTGAGGTTTATTTTGGCTGAAACATGACAATAATTGTTTAATACGTCGGAAAATCATTCAGCCAGCGTCTTGGGGACGCTTCCGACTGGTATTGATATGGATAAGTTGAGCTACCTGTAGATTGATTGTAACAGACTGCAGTTAGCTCAATTGGTCCATTTGGTCCAATTGTAACTACTAGAGGTAGTTCTGATTTGTTTATATTATTTGATTGCAATTGTTTTTGTTAATAGTTTAATAGTTTATTAATTAAGTGTGTATTTTGGTTGAAATATGACAGTACTGGTTAAATATGTCGGAAGAATCCTTCTGAGAGCATTGCTGGGAGCATTGCTAGCGTGCGCCGTGTAAGCCAAAAAGAGATTAATTAAAACAGTAAAGGATTAATTGGAAATTATTGCTCTGATACACATAATAATGGCACACCATTTTTTTATCACAATAAATAAATTACGTCTTGGGCCGAACTTGAAATCTTAAATTAATTTTCAAACTTCGTTTTAATTGGAGTTGACAACAACAACCAATAACTTTGATAACTAGGTACTGATTTGATTACGATTCAGCGAGTTATCTTCGTTTCTATCCAGAAAGAAGATAGGTACTTCTACCTCATCTGTGCCATTACAGCATCGATCAGGTATTCCCGGTGGAGAAGGCGGAGATTAAGTGATTGATAATTTGAAGGAAATAAAAATACTCTCGAAAAACATAACCCTTCTTCTTCATAGAACAGCGCAGTCGGTTAAATGCAGGATCTTTTTCATTCTGGTTACCTGCTGTGCTTTTGTAGTGAGTTTTGTTGTACTTAGTACCAACCCAATAGGTAGATAGGTCCTTGTGTTAAGGTACCTACGTATTGTATAAATATTGTTCACTTGTGTTTTTTTAGGTATGTGTTACTAAGTAGTCTTTTATTTTATTTTATTAGTAGTGTACTGTAGTGTTTAATGAATAATTTTCTTTCTTTCTTTCCTTCTTTTTCTTTTAATAATAAACTAAAATTATTATTAACGAACGTTTTTGTTATTATAGTGTGTAAGCTCTCACACTCAGGGTTATTTCTAAGAAAATCCAACAATTTCCTGATTTTTAGGGTTCCGTACCTCAAAAGGAAAAAAGGAACCCTTATAGGATCACTTCTGTCCGTCTGTCTGTCTGTCTGTCTGTCTGTCTGTCCACCCCCTTTTCTCAGAAACGCGTGGACGTATCGAGTTGAAATTAACGTCGAATACTCAAGTCCGTAACTTCTTGGAGCCGCGATATAAATAAAACCTCTAAGTCTAAGTCTAAGTCAACGCACTCAAAAGTTACAGCTGTTTATGTCCGAATATTTTGAAATTTCCAAGGGAATCACATGCACACAAAAACTATAGAGTGCTTCCCGTAGACCTAGAATAATGAAATTTGGTGAGCAGCAAGGCCTTATAGCACAAGTAAAGGAGAAAATCTGAAAACTATAAATTTGTAATTAATTCACAAAAAAAACTTTTAATTCTTCCGATAGACCAAAACCTATAGGGTACTTCTAGTGTACCCAGAAGTATAAAATTTGGTAAGAAGCAAGGTCATTTAGCACAAATTACGAGATAAATCTGAAAACAGTAAAGTTTTAGTTTTGTAACAAAAAAACAATTAATTTTTGATTCTCTCCCACCACCAAAATATACATACCTACTTCATGTTGACCTAGAATTATGATATTTGGCAAGAAACAAGGTCTTAAAACTAAACGGAACCCTTAGTGCGCCAGTCCGTATCGTACTTAAAGTTTTATTTTTTAATGGCTCTAGAATCCGAAGGAAGTCCCAAGTGTTTTCGACTCCTACGTCACTTGACCTCGTGGTGTAGTTGGTTAGCACATTCCCGTACTAAGGGAAGGATACGGGTTCAAGTCCCGTCGAAGTAATTTTTTTTTGAATATAACTCAAACCATAATGACGAATGACGCAAAACACGTATTATGCCATGAAACATTAGATAGGTAGGTTCAGATAACCAACTTACGTAGATTACATAATATTTTAGCAAAACCTATGTCACATTTATTAGCTTAGCATAGTTTGAGTTTCACTCACATTAATTCGTAAAGCTTTCGGGTAAATAACAGTTTGAGATTAAGTTTCGCATAGTTTTGATTGGTCTATAACATGTAGGTACCTACTCTACCTACATGATAAAAACTAATCAATTCAATAGTGACACTAAACTAACCTCTAAACATTAATGTCGCAATATTGAATTGACTAGTTTTTATTAGTATGTAGTAACTAGCTGGTGCCTGCGACTTCGTCTGCGCAGGATTAATATTTCGAGTTATACTTTTAATAAACCAGAAGCGATAAAAGCATCTATTTTCATTTAGGAATCAATTTATGACTACCAAACGTGTATTTGAAATAACTTATAAATATTTATTGTAGTTAAGGTTCTATGGCTATTTTGGCTATCATGGCTTACACATAAGATATAGATATATACTGTGACGGGCTTTTTTGTAGGACTATATAAGATAAACATTTCCATCATACATTACATATGTGTAACTCTAGCGGTTTTGGCAGCGCACGCCAGAATAGCTCGCAGACGGTAGATTTTTTCCTACTTACTTGACACTTATCGTCATATTTTGGACAATTCACAAAATATCTTTATAAATTGTAGCGTGTTATTCTGATGTATAAGCTATATTATTGTAAAGTTTCATTAAAATCCATTCAGTAGTTTTTACGTGAAAGAGTAACAAACATCCATCCATACATACTTACAAACTTTCACGTTTATAATATAAAGTAGGATGGTGTACTATGTATGTAGGTTAAAGTAGATTACCTATATATAGGTACTCTAATTAAACCTATATACATAGTACATAATATTGATTGGTCTATACCATATAATAAAGACTAATCAATACTGCGACTAAACTAACCTCTAAACTAAAAGTATGCGATTTATCTCAAACTGTTATTTACCAGAAAGCTTATGACTTAAATCCGGGTTTCCACCGCGAAAGGGTAATGAGTGGAAAATGGGAGATGAGAAAGTGAAGTTCATTTCAAAGCCGCTCGACAATTTCTTAGTGGAAATACTACAAGTACACAAGTACAAGCAGTTTACTCTTGCACTACAAGTATGCAGTTTACTCTTGCGAGTTAAACGAAGTCCTGAATGGGTCCGCTCCGCTCACGATGGAAGCCTGGCTTTATGGTTCGAATGGTCTATTCAACTAAATCCCCATTATAAAGTCATCACATTATTATTACAACGTTATTGTTTATTATTACAACATTAGTTTTGAGCTATCCACTCAAATCATGGTAAATATCCCGTTGTCAATGACTTTAGTTTAGTGTTAAGGCGCTGCCGTGGAAAACTAAGACCGTCAGATTGCATGTCAATATTACCAAATGTGGTCGGCAGAGGCGCTTATTTTTAACATAGACTTATGCCAAATTTATCTGTTGTAGAAGAGGCAAACTTATGTTTTATTTTGGTTGATAGCACAATCACAAGGTAATAATGTAATGTTAACTAACATTTGCCCGCGGCTTTGCTATCGTTGCATGTAAAATACCTTAATAAAACCTATGTCGCTCATTGTAGCTTCTCAATTATAATAAAAATTACATTCATCGATAGTTATTCATAGAAATCAGAAACACTTAAAAAAATAATATCATCTTCATGCATGTTAAAGTGCCGACAATATCACCGACCATTATGATAATACTTTATACATTAAAAAAATATACTAATTTAGTCAAAACAACTGAGGTCTAAATGGATTACAAAAGTGTCAATCGTTGAAGATATTTCGATTTGGTTTTGGAGGGCTTTCTCAAAAAAAAATTAAAATATAAATAATGCTGAACAAGCCACACAACATCATCTAACCCCAAAGTAATTAGAGCTTGTGTTATGGTATACTTATTTTGATAAACTTATTAAATACACTACACACTAGATATTTTTTTTATATACATAAGACATGCAATAAAGTGATTATGATTATGACATCGTTTTATAAAATATTTTTGTATAAGTCTTTTTTCCATACATTTGACTATACACTGTTTTTTTTTTGGGCTTGTAATATGTCGGAGAACGGCTAACGGTGCGACGAAAAAGTGTACTTTCTACGGTGTCGCTGTTTGGGTAGCGTCTTAATAACCATGATGGATTTAAAAGTTAAATCTGTCTCTACGAATAAAATAAATGCGAAAGATACTCTACCTGTCGTTTTTGCTAACGGTTATCTTTACACGCCTAAACGGCTGAACGGAACTTAGTGAAATTCGTTAAGGGGTTATCTTTGAAAAGGTAGTCCATGTCCTTCGCATTTCTCTTTTTATTTTTCTGCAAAAATAGTATGAGATTGATAATAATAATAATGTTTTATTCAATAATAAAAGATACCTACATAGTCTAATTCATAGATGAAAACACCTTTTTATGTATCGTGGAATAGAATAAGAATATAGTGCGCGCAGGGACGCGGTACAGGCGCGACGTGAACCGCACTCACCCTGATGAAGTCCCTCGTTAAGGGATGAAACGTTGGTGTTCTTCCAACACAAACTAGGTTCGCAGTTAACCCGCTTAGTTTCATAATGAATTCGTCAAACCACGAAAGTTTTTATAGTAAAAAAGGATAAGTAGACTTACGAATAAAACTGCTTCGACCAGCGAATTAGAGATTATAGTAATAGTAGTAATAGTGGGTTCTCTATGTGCACCGACGAATATATGTACCTATTTAGTAATTCTAGTTTTGTTCCTTTACTGAGATATTAGATTAAGTTGTTTTAATTTCTATTTATTGCTATTTTCTTTATTTTGTTTTGTATCAATTAGTTTGTACACTAGGTTAATTGGTAAATAAACACACTCGAACTTACATATTAACCAAAGCAGATACTTAAATATAAGTACAAAATTTATGTTTTTCTCATTTAAGTGAACTGTAAACTATGTTCTTTGAGAAATAAAGATTCTTTAAACCGAACATAACATGTTGATTTACTAAGCATGTAGGTACGACATGATTGTAATCAACTACACTATTTTAGCGTTAGAACTTTTTGAAAATAATTTCTCGTCTGCTAACATATTGTATGATCGGTTCTCGAAAATAAAGGCAGTTAAATGTGAAATACTACCTAATAAAACAACCTATTTGCTTTTTGATGTAGGGTACACGTTTGTAGTCTTTTGTTGAAAAAGTAAATGTGTAAAACCTAACATGTTAACGACACGCAACATTGCTTGCTCGCAAAATATGTATGTACAAATTTCGTTTAACTGTTTTAATTGAAAAGCACTTTAGTTTAATTCTTTGTAAAAGCTTTCACATTCCTTTCAATTTCATGTTTTGATGCGTTTATTAAATGAAATAATTTCACATGACTCTTAAGAGCATTAAGGGAGGTCAAACTCAGGACTTTAACATACACTGTTGTGTTACATAAAAATAACGAATTTATTGTTACATAAAACAATAAATTTATTAGGTAACAGCTTGATTTTTATCGTGCTGTTACATGGATAGCTCTAAGATCCACCACAAGTAAATTATTGCTGAGGTAGATCCTTTGCGTATAATAATAATAATAATGTCCTCCTAGCCGAATTTCGACTACGGCGGCCAGTCTCTCGGAGACTAGCCAGATGCGCAGGACATATTATAGTGCACAAGTGTGTGCGCAAACACAGGTGCACTCTCTGTTCCCTCACTCTCATAATCCGATGAGACGACAGATCGACACGATCGGGGAGAGGTTAGGCGCAGGACCAACGGCTTAACGTGCTTTCCGAGGCACGGGGGTGTAACACCGCCAACTTCCTGACTCCGGGCTGCTACTGTGAATTTGTCTTGCTAGAAAAACCCCAATAACAACTATTGGCCCGACCCGGGATTCGAACTCAGGACCTCATAATCAGCGGTTGAACAAGCTGACCGCTAGACCAACGAGCCAGTTAATTTTTTGCATATCCATTATATACAAGTCAAGAATTTAGTAAGAGCGAGGTGTTTAAACTAAGACTGGTTAACTAGGCCTAAAACACTGTGTATAATATACAGTGTTTTGGGCCTAAAACACTGCATGTAATTTTAAGTGTTTTAGGCCTAGATAACCAGGCTTGGTTCGCTGGTAGCAATTGATTTCGTGAAATAAACTTTTTAATTGTCAACTATCTCGTCTTAGGTTGGATTCAAAGCATTGATATATGAGCCGTTTTTGATAAAATATATCAATAAACAATGTTCGGAGGACATCTTCCTAGTAATATAAATTAGACGATGTTTTAAAGTAGATACTTGGTACCATACACCACGTAATGTGTGTATCTAAACTAAGCTGAAAGAGAGTAATGACGACTTCCGTGGCGCAGCAGGCGAAGGTCCGCCTGCGACGCAGGAGGTTGCGGGTTCGATTCCCACCTCGGAACAAATTTGTGTACGATCTGCAGAAATTTGTACCGTTGGTCTGGGTGTTTTCTATGTATAATAAAAAAAATATTTCTATGTAGTGTATTGTATTAAGTATATCAGTTATCTAGTACCCATAACACAAGCTCTGCTTAGCTTGGGGCTAGATAATGCTGTGTGAATTGTCCAGCATTATTTATTTATTTATTTAATTACGGATACCAAGGGGAACTTTTGATCTATAATTTCGGCTTTTTACTTCATACGGTTTTTGTTAAGTGCATAAGCCTTCACACTCAGGTCGGTTTTTTTTTGGATTTTATTAAATTTGTTACCTCATACATATTTGTGATTCGGGGCCGTGGAATAACTTTTATCAAATATTTATTTTTAAATGACTTACTTACTTGGCATTCATCCAGTAGTAGATGATAGGATTGACCATGGAATTGGCCATGGCGAGCCAGTAGAATCCCAGGTACATGTGCTGAACGTACTTCATGTAGAGTATCGAAGGCTCGAAGTGAGTGTAGATGAAATACGAGTGGTACGGCAGCCAGCAGATACCAAATATCACAATCACCAGGATAAACATCTTCACTACCTGTGACAATAAAAAAAATACTTTGCTTTTCTATGTTTTGTTTAAATCATAACTCTACATAATAAATATATGGTAACACATTACGGATTTAAGCGGGTTAACTACGAACCTTATTAGTGTTGGAAGAACACCAACGTTTTATCTTCCGCTTACATCCGTAATGAATTCGTCAAACTACCATAGTTTTTATAGTAAAATATGGTAAAACATTGATCACTAACATTATAATGACGGCAGAAATGATTTATACCTTATTACTAGGTAAATAATAGGTTTATTTAGGAAAGATAAAGAGCTATAGTGTGAGAGCAATCAGTGTGTGTGCGTGTGTGTTTTAATGGAGGAGGGCAAAGGAGGGAGGGGTTACTTGACCTGAGATAATTTAAAGGCTACTTTCAACCCGAAGAAACGCATGCGGGCGAAGCTGAAGTTGATGAGCCAGGATTAACAAACTGGTAGAGTTAAGATAAGGTTTATAAGTTTTAGAGCCTGTGGGGTCACGTCACTTGTCGGGGTATTCACCGTAATAGATTGTTGGCTGGGATTCAAAACCAGTATAATCGGCCTGAGAGCTACTTATAATTCAAAGGGGTTGGAAGAATTTTGTATAGACATTTGGTGGCCCTAATCGGTCACCATTTAGTTTTTTTTTAATCACCGCGCCCAATAAACGTTGTTTATTTGGATAGAAGACACAATTCTTCTATATTCTATTCAATATGTTTGAAACACAAATTCAACTTAACAAATTTGTTTAAAACAAAAAATGGGCACATCAGTGACACATCAATGCTCTAAGTCAAAATAATTATTCACTTTGTCATATTAAACATTTATTTGCACGGGGTTCGCAAACAACTTAGTTGCATTTAATCTCTGAATTAAATTAAATAACTACACTTTATAAGGAAAATACATTACTTAGTTGAAGGAGCTATTACGATTTAACTAAATTCTCATAGACACAGAAGACTAGATCTTATCAGGCTCATATGGATTCAAGAGCGAGATCACATTAGACAAGATCTTCATCAATGTAAACAATTTTGTATTTGAAATGGTATTTACAATAGAACAATTGATCCATGTCGATATCGGGTCTCGACTCTAAGGGGAGCAAATGTGTAGGCTCTGTCGAGACCTGAATTCGTTAGCGGTGACAAAGGCCCGCCGGATGATATCGTTAAGGCTGGCATGGCGAGATATCCGACTGGCGGCGGTCCTAGTACACGATAATCCGTGATTCAAGCTAAAAAACAATATATATGGTAAACCACTGCTAGGGACAAAATCGTGAAACCCCTTTGAAGCCAAACTAATATGCAATATAATATAATACAATATATGTATTATAGAACAAACAGGTTTGAAGATTTTGACCCTACCATCTCGGTCACCAATTTCGTTTTTTGTTTTCAAAAACGCCGCGCACAGTGAAATTTGTCTAACCGTCCATACAAAAATGTTCAAAACCCTTTAATATAATCATTTGGTAAAAATAGCTTTTATGGTACCGAAAGTAATTTAATTCGTGATTTGGAGGCAGCACGTGATGTCGGTTATATTAAATTACTTTCTTGGCTCAACAGCTGCAAGTTGCGGGACTTAGGTACTGTTCGATTCTGTTACCTGTGATTGCATTGTTTCACTATACCGGCGAGAATGCGGGTAGACACATTGTTCACTGATGCGCTGTCGCGAGTGCACGCTTTTGACCTCCGATATCTAATTTCGCAAAGACATTGTCACGACAAGATTTGTATAGATAAACGTTTTATCGACCACCTGTGGACCCTGCTGTGAATTCATGAAGTGCTATAGCCTGACTGTGATCTAGATATCTAGCCCTTTGGAACTGCGTGTTCAAGGACCCATCTGAAACGCGTGGTGCTGGTGCAGTGTTGGAAGCCGGCGAGTATCAAAGGTTAGTGGGCTTTGCATATCACAACCAAAGACAGAATCGTTCTACTCTTCTCATCATAATTCTTGTCAAAAATTTCTCTTTAATTTATAGACCTAACCGCCAGCAAACTCTCGAATAGATTGTAAATATCCCACAATCTAAGTGGTACCTTCGTTAACCGGATTGGTTAGGTCATAGGGCTCGTAGTCCTAATCTAGCCGTGCTAGATATCCTATTATAGCTAGCTCGTAGTTAGCGTAAATTTGTACCTACGACAGACGTTCTGTCTGGGTAACTTTTCTCTTTTCTGACCGTGTCAGAAACTTATCTCCCTATAAACCAGCTCGTAGCTTGTTTTTAAAAGTAAAGACGTTCTTTACAACCCATTTTTACAGAAATAACGTTTATTTCATTGTAAAAAATAGCTTATCATTTCCCTCGTTAACCCATAAGCATTTTTGCTAACAGCTCATACATCTCCAAATTTATTATAAAAATACTCATTAATATTGATTGCAAGTATTATTTGTCGTGCTTTGTTTACCAATTTGCATAGAAATATTCATAAATAATTCAGATAACGTCAGATTACGTTTGTCTCCGTTACTGCGTAATTAGTGCAGCAAAATGGCGCCTCCGTCAAAAAGCAAAGCTGTTGATGACGAAAAGCCACAAAGTACCGAATTAACGATTTTAATTAATAGAAAACAGCGAATCTTCAGTAAATTACAGACTACGTATGAATTATCCAAAGACTTATCGGATTCTTCGGCTATAGAAATATTTTTATTGCATGCTCAAGACATCGATGAATTACGCAGTTCATTTGAAAAACTAGTATTCGAAATTCTTGAGAAGGAATTGTCCGATGACCCTGATGCCAAATTACGCGAACATGAATTAAAATGTTTTGATGATTTATATTTTCGAGTGAAATTGTGTGCATCGAAACATGAACTTAAAATTCAACCTCGTAAGGCTGAAACTCGCACTGGTGATTCTCAACCACGTCTTCCAAAATTAGAACTTTTTCAGTTCGATGGTGATATTGAACAATTCAATACATTTTTTGAGACATTCTGCTCCCTCGTCCATGATCGAACCACTATTCCAAAAATAGATAAATTTCACTATCTACTTTCGTGCACAAAAGGTCAAGCATTAAACATCGTGAAAAGTTTGCCTATATCCGCTAATAACTATGATCTCGTTTGGAAAAGTCTGCTTGATAAATACCAAGATAAAAGAATGTTGATCGGTAGGTATTTGGACAAAATGCTTAACTTTGCGTCACTACAAAAGGAGTCTTCTGAAAACTTAAACGCATTTATAGAAAACTTTGACCATTCATACAAGGCCATTCAAACGCTAAATATAGAAGACCTAGGTAGCTACATACTATGTCACATTGCCTTACGATCATTGGATCCTTTAACTCGAAAATGTTTTGAACAAAAATTGGATCAAAACACCATACCTACTTTCGACGACCTATTTTCGTTTATTCAAAATCAAATCAAAGTAATCAACCATTCAACGTCCTACAGCACAAGTGCATATCAAAATTCAAAAAATAAACAACCTACATCTACTAAGCAAAGTAAAACTAGCTACACTCATGCTTCCTCTTCGAACGCAAAAATGTCCTGCAAGCATTGCGGCGAAAATCATATGATTTTCCGTTGCGAGCAGTTTCGTAAACTGACTAACAATCAACGCATTAGCCGTGCTAATGACCTGAAGTTATGCCAAAATTGCCTGAAATCAAATCACGCGTCACAGGATTGTAAGAGTGAATTTAAATGTTATGTCTGTAATCAGTCGCACCATGTTTTACTGCATCCAAGCGATAACGCGCCAAAACAGGTTTCTAACTCGGCGCCCGCAGTCGTTCAGCCTACACCGATTGCTACGGCTCAACCGCTTGGCGTTATCAGTAGTAATAATGTCGCATCTACACATAACTATGCAGTTGTTTTAGGTACAGCGGTTGTGCAAATTCTAGATTCATTTGACAAACCCCAACTATGTCGCATTTTGATTGATTCTGGAGCACAATCTAACTTTATATCTAACGAGTGCTTTCAACGATTAGGACTGGCTTCTAAAAAATGTCCGTTTAATATTTTTGGATTAGGAGGTGAACATGTAAAAGATAACGGAATTGTTTCATGCACGATAAAGTCGCGCCACTGCGAAAATTCGCGTTTTCAGATCGACGCCGTAATTTTATCCCGCCTAACATCTGACTTACCTACAGTTAATATACCTAACGAGGTAGTCACTGAATATAAAAACTTGCAATTAGCTGACCCGGGTTTTCACAAAAAATCATCAATTGATATGATTTTAGCTGGTGATATTTTCCCGTATATTTACGATGGGAAAAAATTCATAATTAGTCCCGACATGCCTGTAGCACTAAGTAGTGTGTTTGGTTATGTCGTGACGGGAAGACTAGAGATGCAATCCTCTAGCAATTGTCATGTTGTAGCGTCTACAACATCTTTTGTGTCGTACACAAAAGAATTAAATTCACTAAATGAAACTCTCAAACGTTTTTGGGAAGTGGAATCTTCGCCGTGCGAAATTCCTATTGATCCGTTAGATGAATTAGCGGAAAAAATGTATGTAGGTGAACATTACCGAGATGAATGTGGTAGGTATGTTTCTCCAATCTTAATGAACCCTGAGCATGAACCACTAGGTGAGTCATACGACACTGCCTTCAAACGTCTACTTCAAGTCGAACGCCGTCTATCTCGGTCCCCGGACCTCAAGAAGGCCTACGTGGAGTTTATGAAGGAATATGAGGCTCTCGGTCACATGGAACTTTATTCTGGTACGGAACCCTCTGCGTATTATATTCCGCACCACTGTGTGTTACGTCCGGCAAGTACTACGACACCATTACGCGTGGTTTATGATGGATCAGCCAAAACTACTTCCGGTACCTCGCTGAATGATGCACTGCTAACCGGCAGAAAGCTACATCAAGACATTTTAAAAATAATAATAAACTTTCGTTTATACAATGTATGCTTTACTGCTGATATATCTAAAATGTATCGCGCGGTCCTTATCGCCCCTGCTGATCGGAAGTACCAACACATCTTGTGGCGGAATGTCGAAGCGGAACCTGTACGTACTTACGAAATGACACGAAATACCTACGGACTTCGTAGCGCGCCTTTCGTTGCAGTGCGTACGTTACACCAGCTGGCATCGGATGAGCTAGCTCGCGCTGGGCAGCCGCCGCCGTTAGTAAACACACAGCTTCAAGCTGAGAAGCCTAGAATAAAGGCAGCGGAAGTTCTTAAAAATGGTTTCTATGTTGACGATGTCCTTTGGTCTTGTCAGACTCAGGAAGAAGCTTGTACATTGCAAGATGATTTAATATCGCTACTTATAAGTGGTGGTTTTGATTTACGAAAGTGGGCGAGTAACTGTTCTGAACTGCTGACTAGAATGCACTCAGATCAAGTTACATCGATTGACTTTCGCGACGATACGTTATCGTCATCTCTCAAGGTTTTAGGTTTGACATGGTTGCCCCAGTGTGACTCATTCTCGTTTAACTATAATCTCACAGATAAAAAACAAACAAAACGCTCCGTTTTAAAACTGCTTGCGAGCATATTTGATCCAGTGGGTTTTATCTCGCCATGTACCTTTGTTGCAAAATGCATTATGCAAGATCTTTGGAAACTAGGCCTAGGCTGGGATGATCCGTTACCATCTGAACTGATATCCCATTGGAACCGATTTATAGACGAGTTGCCATTGTTAGGTACATTGCGAATTGAGCGGCATGTTTTAATTACTGACTTCACGGAGGTTCAACTCATAGCGTTCTGTGACGCCTCAATGCGGGGATACGCTGCCTGTGTATACCTACGCAGTGTAGATAAACAAGGTCACGTTAAGGTGAGGTTGTTGACCAGTAAATCAAGGGTCGCGCCTTTAATGCCTATTTTATCTATACCTAAACTTGAATTAGAATCAGCTGTGCTGCTTTCAAAGCTTGTTAGTTTTGTCGTACAAAACTTAAAAGATTTCAATCTTCCAATCATTGCATTGGGAGACTCAAATAATGTTTTAGCGTGGCTTCAAACACCACCCTATAAACTAAAAACCTTCGTAGCTAACCGTGTTAGTAAAATCACTTCTGTAATCCCGCCGAATTGTTGGTTTCATGTGGGAAGTGACAACAATGCCGCCGATGTTGCCTCGCGCGGTGCGATGCCGGCTCGCTTTGTTGAGGGCGCGCAGGAGTGGGTTCAAGGCCCAGCTTGGTTATATCTTGACCAAAATAATTGGCCTATAAAAACTTATTTTGTGAAAGATGGTTCTAAAATTCCTGACATGAAATCTAACTGCGATACTTTCGTTTTAAACTCAGTCAGTGATAATAAGATGATTTTACAGAATGACCTCGAATCAACTTTTAATAAATTTTCATCGTTCAGTCGATTGCAACGAGTCATGGCCTATTGCCATCGATTCATCAGTAATATAAAAACTCCAAAATCTGCAAGATCGTTTGGGCCTCTCAAATCTTCAGAGTTAAAAATTGCTCATGATTCTATCATTCGTGTGATACAAATAAATCATTTTTCCAATGAAATTTCCTTGTTGGAAAATAATAAATTCGTAGCTTCTCTGCGTAAATTATCTGCATTTATAGATAATCACAAATATGTCAGGGTGGGGGGTCGTATTGTACATTCCGACCTGCCTTATGAAACTAAACACCCTGTACTTTTACCTAAATGTCATACAGTCCGCTTATTAATTGATTATTCACACAAAAAATATCTTCATGTAGGCCCTAGAACGTTGCAGGGCATATTATGTAAAAAATATTGGATAATCCACGCTCGTAGCGCCATTAGATCGGTGCTATCCAAGTGCAAGGTTTGCTTCCGTTGCCGGCCAAATTCCGTGCAACCTATCCTTGGGATGTTGCCCAAGGCAAGGATTGACCCAGGAAATGGCAAATTGTTTAACCATGTCGGATGTGACTTGGGCGGTCCGTTCTTTGTAAAGGAAAGTATAAGACGAAACGCAAAGGTATACAAGTCGTACTTGTGTCTCTTTGTCTGTTTTTCAACAAAAGCCGTGCACTTGGAGGTACTTACTGATCTAAGTTGTGAATGTTTTTTAGCTGCATTCGATCGTTTTGTAGCTCGCCGCGGACTTTGCAGTTGTTTATATTCCGATTGCGGTACTAACTTCATAGCGGCAGCTAAACATTTAAAAGGAGTCGCAGCCTTCTTTAATAATAAAGTTAATCAAGATAAGATAACTGACGGACTTACTATGCGTCAAATTGAGTGGCGTCATAACCCTCCCAATGCTGCGAGCATGGGTGGTCTCTGGGAAGCCGGAATTAAATCGGCAAAGCATCATCTGTACCGTATTGTGGGTGAACGCTCTCTCACCTTTGAAGAATTAAGTACTGTTTTCTGCAGAGTTGAGGCCGTATTGAATTCGCGTCCATTGTGTTCCTTATCAGACAATCCAAACGAGTTCGATGTTTTAACTGCAGGTCATTTTCTAATCGGTCAAAGTTTATTATCTGTTCCGGAATATGATCATGAGAACGTTTCTCAAAGCAGATTGTCACGTTGGCAATCAATTCAAAAGATATCACAATCGTTTTGGAAGCGTTGGTCAGATGACTATCTACATACTCTCCAACAGCGAGAAAAATGGTTTTTGTCACCGCCTAACCTGAAGGTCGGAGAGTTAGTTCTTTTAAAATCTAATCTTACAAAACCGCTTCAATGGAATTTAGCTCGCGTTGAAGAAGTACACAGTGGCGTTGACAAGATTAATCGCGTTTTAACCTTACGAACAAAAAATGGCTTCATTCAGAGGCCTACTAATAAAGTTTGTCCGTTACACTATGCAAATTGATAAGCAACGTTCACATTTAATTCTAGTTTTATGTTATAAGTTTTTCTATGTTACAAAATTTATTTTTATATTTATTTACTCGCTTGTACCGTGTACCTGCAGTCTCTATATAATAATTTTTACTGTGGCTTCGTAAGCTACATTCTCTTTATTTTCTTTTATCCCGATATGGCATACTTCTCTTCTCTCATTTTATTTATGGAAATCAATCATATTGATTTCGGTGGGGGGTATGTTCGATTCTGTTACCTGTGATTGCATTGTTTCACTATACCGGCGAGAATGCGGGTAGACACATTGTTCACTGATGCGCTGTCGCGAGTGCACGCTTTTGACCTCCGATATATAATTTTTCGCAAAGACATTGTCACGACAAGATTTGTATAGATAAACGTTTTATCGACCACCTGTGGACCCTGCTGTGAATTCATGAAGTGCTATAGCCTAACTGTGATCTAGATATCTAGCCCTTTGGAACTGCGTGTTCAAGGACCCATCTGAAACGCGTGGTGCTGGTGCAGTGTTGGAAGCCGGCGAGTATCAAAGGTGAGTGGGCTTTGCATATCACAACCAAAGACAGAATCGTTCTACTCTTCTCATCATAATTCTTGTCAAAAATTTCTCTTTAATTTATAGACCTAACCGCCAGCAAACTCTCGAATAGATTGTAAATATCCCACAGGTACCTAAGCACATGTCATGCAACATCACCATTTCAGAGACATTACAGACATTTTAGAGACATTACAGAGCCGTCTACTGCAACAAATAGGTATCCACGTGTCTACCAGAGACGAGAGAGCGAGAAAATCGCCAAAAATGGCTAATCTACCGTTTTCGCATTCAACGGTTTCAAAGCCCTGGTCGCTTTGACGATAGTATCATAAGATAGTGAGTGATTTGGTTCTTACACTTTAAACTTCTATCTTGTTTTTTATATAAATAAATAAGACGTTATTGCAAGGTCTCAGTTTTGGGTTATTCCAGTTTTCCCCACTGAAATTCCGATTCCAAGTTTTTTTTTTTTAAGTATACTTTTCCCCCTAGACGTAATTGGTATAGTAAGGGTTTGTTTGCGAATTGCGTAGTCCCAATGTCTGTACGATAGAGTTTCTAAAGCCCATAAAAAAATAAGACGTTACGAATACATCTCGATCCTATCACCAAACGCAACTGAGTGCTGTAGCTACCTTCATAGTTCATGGTTTTTTTTATAACAAAAATGTTACATGTCACTGGTGCACTGCATTTTGTTTGATCTTATCCTATAGTTTACAATCAGTGCGTCCTACCCGTCATGCATGACCTACGGAGCTCAGTTAGCTATGGAAAGAGTTATGCTCGAAGTTTCTCGAAGATAGGAGTCGTAACGAATGCCAAAGTTATCTACATAGCTCTAAGAATCAGGAAGCTGAAGTGGCAGTGAGCCGGCCATATCTCGCGAAGAACCGACAACCGCCGCTGTTAACGTACTCTTGAATGGAAGCCACGACTCGGTAAATGTACCGGTGGGATGATTACCTGCGAAAGACTGCAGGCAGATGTTGGATGCGGCAAGCTGAAGACAGGGCGCTAATAGCGCTCATTAGGGACGATCTATGTCCAGCTGTGGACTAACATACGCCGATGATGATGAAAATTTTGCAATTGATCTCGGCAAAGTAACACCTGGATCTATTGTTTACCTATCAAACATCAAGCTTTCCTCATCCATCAACGGAAAAGCTATACGGTAGTACAGGATGATTAATTAACTTATCCTTTCAGTCACAGGCCATTCAAAACCATGACCATTGAACGAAGCTAATGGAGAAAGCTGATGCTTCTAAATATAAACTAACTAGCTGTTGCTCGTGGGTTTGTACCCACGGAACTTAACTATTAGCTTCATGCAAAGATCGCTATAGAGGGTTAATGACGCTTTCGGAAATTCTAAGAAAATCCATCGTGGAATTTACGTACTAGACGGGACTTGAATCCGTAAGTTTAACTGTGGCCCTAACACACTAGGGACTAATTATCTAGATCTATGGTCTGGGTAGTATAAAAGCTCAATTCTTAATATATCTTGTTATCACATTGGTAGGTACGTAATTATCTATAAGTATCAAAATGTTTATCCTGTTAGGCGTAATAACAAGTGGAAGGCAGGCCGAGGTTGTTTTTGGTAAAAAATATGGAGGTACTAATGCGAGTATGACCTACCTACTTGTCTAGAATAAGTAGGTAGGTAAGTAAAATTTATTAAATCTGTAAATAAAAGCAGTTTAGGACTATAACGTATTATAGCAAAAATGTAGTTAAGTAGGTATGCAAAGTAAGTAAGAATAAATTAGATTGTTATTAAATATTTTTTGATTTTTTTTTGTCATTTTCATTATGTTAGTTTGCATGTTTCGTCATTTAAAAAATCATCTACGTATAGCATATACTTAGATATATCAAGAAATTGACAAATGCTTTGTGAATAGGAAATCGGATTGGATGTCTTTCATTACGCTTGTTGAATATTTTTATGGACGCCGTTACTGTACATACACAGGTTAAAGTGGCGTGGTGGTTAGGCGGTCTAGTCTAAGTGGATATATTCTGGAAAGTTCGTCGAGTGTTTTGTAGAAATAAGAGTATTTTAAACAAACTTACACAATTCAAATATATAAAACTAAAAATAAATTTTAAGAAAACATTGATTTCATCCGATCACAGCCTTTTGAGGATCATTCTACGGAATGCAAGTAAACTTAATCTCTACTTGCTCACTGCTTTAGATCGAAAGTAAATTTAAACTCTACAACTGCAAGAACAAGCTCACCTTTCGTTTGGACCGTATCGAGTCCACCTGTCTCTGGGTCAGCTCTCCTATCGACCGGGAACCCCAGAGGACGCGACCCATTGCAGAGTAGAAGAATGTCATGCCCAGCATTGGTACTGCGTATGTTACCACGAAGAATAGCACTTGATACCTGAAAAAAAAATTAATTAAAACTGAATAAAAGTCGGGTCATCTTTTTTGTCTATAGTAAAAAATAAATTTCGGTAGACAATCCACACGGCATTATTTAGCCCTAAAGCCAGCAGAGCCTGTGTAATGGGTACTAAATAACTAATATACTTAATATATTACGCTACAGATAGATATTTATTTGGTGGTGATTAGTAGTGGGGTGCAAAGCTTAGAGGAAAAGCTAGAATAGACCGTTTAATTTAAAACCATTTAAGCGATAATTGTCCTCTGACGAAGTCTCACAATAATTTTAAAACGATTTTGTTTGAATTTCCTCCACGTAGAGGGAGTAAACTCATATTTTTGCCAAAAATGGTCAGTTTTAGCAATAGGTAAATTGTTGTTATTTAAAAGATTTTAAGCTTTTGCGATTTGTTTACATAATGAATGCTTATTTATCGGGTATTTATCGCGTACCATTTGTTATTAGTTGCCCAAAATAATAGGTGAACTACGGCATCTCGACGCACATTATCTCGATGCACGGAATTAATTACAAAACAAGATCCGTCAAGTGCGAGTGTAACTCGCGCGCCGAGGGTTTCGAACGTTTGTCAACAAATATGTACCAAAAGTACCGGTTAGAGACTTCGCAATTAAATGAATATCTAAAAATAGAAGGTTCCAATCTACATTTCAGATAGATCTCTGCATGCTTCGGTTATAGTGGGTAATACTAAATATTTCAACTTTTTACAATATATTTCAAAAAGTTTGAAACCTACTGTAATTTTAAAAACTGTTTCGAAATGTCCAAACCGATACCACCACTCGGTGGGGTATCAAATAAACCCCTTTTTAACATTATTCCCCCCTTTTTGACCATTTTTTAAAAAGTGTTCTTTTTACAGACTTCTCTATATTTTTCCTGTAAAATATAGATCCATATCTACAAACGCTCGATACATTTCATATGGATCGCTCTGCAAACTTCGGAGATAGGGGAGGGGAATAGGTATTTTTTCGACTTTTTTCAAAATATTTTAAAAAGTATGAAACCTACAAAAATTTCAAAAACTATTTTGAAATACAAACATTTCATTTAATATCCCACGTGACCCTGTAGGCATCTTTTGAAATTTCGGCATCATAATTTGTATGGAAAATATTCATTTTTATTTTCATTTATTTTTCTTTAAATCTGTACAGGCGCAGGTATTATTATTTTAAATTTCAAATTGATAGCTAGGTAAATAAGGACAGACAAAGCGAGACCGGGTTTCGAGACCGATCTTCGATACCCTAAAAAGTAGGTACGCGATAAACCACACTATCACACTAATATTTTAAATGAGAAAGTTTGGATGGATGTATGGATGGATGTTTTATTACCTCTACGCCAAAACAACCGAACGTATCGGGCTGAAATTTTGCATACAAGTAATTATAATCCTGGAATCAAACATAGACAACTTTTTATGCCATAAATCAGTTCCCATGGGATAGAAATCACCTTTATACGTTTCCATAAAACAACGCGTGCGAAGCCGCGTACAATATAAATTATTATCATTAATTATGTTTTTGTTTTATTTAATTTATGTAATGTGCAAACAATTTAAAAGAACATCGAACCCACAACCTCTTGCGTCGCAGGCCGACCTACGCCACTCATCTGATAGGATGCCATCAAGCTACAGATAGACTCAGATGTACACAAATATGCAGGTATCGACAGAGCCTACACATTTGCTCCCCTTGGACACGAGACCCTAGGTCCGTGGTTTACTGAGGCGCTCTGAGTTAAAAAAAAAAACATCTGAGTATCTGGTCGATGCGACGCGTGTGACGCGAAGGCTGGTGAGTATCTGGCACATCAGCGCATCAGCTACTCACCAGCATATACAGCGGGGTAATGCAGCCAGCATATTGAGGATGTTTCCGACTGGAACTGATATGGATCACTTGAGCTCCCTGTAGATTGTTTGCAACAGCCTGCAGTTAGCTCAATTGTTTCAAATGTAAATACTACTTCTAATTTACCACAGTTTCAATTTTTTTTATTCTTGCCGTTTTTTCGCGTTGGGGAACGACCAGCGAATATTATGTAATTTTCTGAGTTACCAAAAGTTCGTACTTTTGGTAACTCAGAAAATTCAAGGTACATACATAATGTAATGAAATTTTTCACTTTTATTATTTTTTTCCTATTAAGAGTCCTGGAATTTGTCCAATTACAAACTAATAAAAGAGAGCCAAAGGCACTGAAAATAAGCTACTTACGAAAATGCTTTACATTTTCTACCTCACAAGAGATGAAAAGTCCGATGCTGTAATTACTTCATATCGCGGAGTTACTTGGGAATTTTTTCTAGTTATCAGAGATCCCGATAATTAATGTTTGCCTTCTTTTTAATTATCGGTAACCGAAACCAGCCTAAAGGCAAAAGATATTAAATTCCAACTAACTTTAAAAAAAAACGCTCATTATCTGCTGGCTAAGTAAAAACTTTTTTAAATATTTTAGTATGCATACTCGATATTTTAAATATCTTCGAAAATTATAATACAATTCCGCTGTGCACTTTCGTGCTGTTTTATTTTAAGCATAATGTAAATTACTTGTCGATTTGAGATCTTTTTAGGGTTCTGTACCTCAAAAGGAAAAAAGGAACCCTTATACCGGCAGAAGAATTGATTCAAAGCAGAGGTCCGTTTCGACGACCCGAGCAAGAATTAATTCTAGTTTTTTTTTAAAGGACCATTATGCTTGTGCCCGCAGATGGCTTTGACAGCGTTGCAAAGCCCGGGCGATGGCCGTATTTATAGCAAAGCTTAGCCCCGCGTTGAACGATTGCGAGCGCGAGCAAAAATTGCAGTCCTTGACTTTTTTCCATGTTCTTAATCTCAACTCAATTTTGTGATTAATTTTAGCGGTTACCAAATTAACTCTCGAAACTAGATTTACATATTGAAATAACGTCTTTGCCCCAACATAATATTTATTAAATGTGCTAGGAACTCGCGGTTATTCCACGTCTTGACTTACATCCACCCAAAATTTCAGCCTGATCCGTTCAGTATTTTGGCGTGAAGCAGTAACAAACATTACATCCATCTTTCCATCTACCCATATAAACTTTCGCGTGTATAATATTAGTGTGATGTGATATGATATAATTATTCTATTATTCATGGAGGCCTAATTACTACGCTAGACCTAGCAAAATTCTATAAATTTTCGTTCATTATTATTTTTTGTGCGAGAATTTCCTCATTCGATCTGCCGTGACCCTTATGTTGATTGAAACCACGAGTTCCGAGTTGAAACGATGCCAGAATAAGGTCTTAATGGAATCAGTCAACCAGATAAAAGCTTTTGTAGGGAAGAAATTCGGATCTGGAAGTTAGACCGCACACCAGACTTGTAAAACGATAATAGGCAAGTTTATTTGCTCCAAAAACCTAATATTTAAAAAAATCTGTTTGGTCCACCACAACAATTTTGTTTTGAAAGAAGTGACGTCACTTTTCCTGATTGGTGTTCACGGCCACGTGACATAATGCCTATTCTTTCGAATTTATTATGATGACCTCCGTGGCACAGCGGGCGAAGGTCCGCCTGCGACGCAGGAGGTTGCGGGTTCGATTCCCTCCTCGGAACAAATTTGTATACGATCTGCAGAAATTTGTTCCGTTGGTCTGGGTGTTTTCTATGTATAATAAAAAATATCTATCTATGTAGTGTATTGTATTAAGTATGTCAGTTATCTAGTACCCATAACACAAGCTCTGCTTAGCTTGGGGCTAGATAATGCTGTGTGAATTGTCCAGCATTATTTATTATTAATTATTATTTTCTCAAAATAATGACAATGTATAATTTTTTTGATAAATGTTTTGTTCTTGCTTAACTACGTATCATAATTAATAATAAGAAACTATCATTCATCCGATTTATTCTGAGTGGACACAAGCCTATTGTAGCTTCACATTTATCGCTCCCACCCCTTGAAAAGTAACCAAGATCTTCTCGAGTTGTCCACTTCACTTTTGGCACAGAATAACTATATACAGGGTGCCACGAAAAGGGTGTACTAAGTCGAAAGGAAGCCGAAAGTGTACTAGGCCGATTCTATACATCGAGGGGGTTCTCGGATTTTTGTAATCGAACCGTTTTCGAAGATTTTTTTTATAGACGTTTATTCTTCATATTCGTGTTCATTTTTGTGTCTCAACCTCAACCATTGGTCCACTGCTGGACCCAGGCCTCCCCCAGATAAGCGCCTTATTGACGTTTATCTCATGGGCAATGCCCATAATCCCCGCTGGGCAAGCGGGCTACAGGGTAATGTTAATAGGTATTTTACTAAATAGCCCTTTTCAGTTTTAAAATGGTTTACACCTGATATAAAACATTTAAACAGCCTTATAGGAGCATTTGATGTTATCATAAGTAGTTACTCTTCACAAGCAGACGATTTATAGCAACCATTTAAGTACAAGTTGCGCCAGAAAACAGTAAATATCAGAAGGTGAAGGGGATGTGAGTCACCTTAGGTATAGGCTCGATTACTGGCGTGGCAGGCAGCCACTCTATTTTACAATCTTTTATTTAACTTGCCCTCTCAAAATGTAATATGTAATATGTGTGTACCTATGTGGGACAAATCTTGCAACTGAATTTTAGAACAGTCATCAGGAGAACTGGTCTAAAATTCAGTTGCAGTTGGTTCAGGAACCGATTGAGCTGAAATTCGGCATTATAAATAATAATAAATAATGCTGGACGATTCACACAGCATTATCTAGCCCCAAGCTAAGCAGAGCTTGTGTTATGGGTACTAGATAACTGATATACTTAACACAGTACACTACATAGATAGATATTTTTTATTATACATAGAAAACACCCAGACCAACGAAACAAATATCTGCAGATCGTACACAAAATTTGTTCCGAGGCGGGACTCGAACCCGCAACCTCATGCGTCACTAGCGGACCTTCACCCGCTGCGCCACGGCGGTCGTCAAAGTTTGAAAAAGGCATAGGTAGGTACTTAAGGCGCTGCCGTGGAAAACTAAGACTGTCAGATTGCATGTCAATATTACCAAATGTGGTCGGCAGAGGCGCTTATTTTTAACATAGACTTATGCCAAATTTATCTGTTGTAGAAGAGGCAAACTTTTGTTTTATTTTGGTTGATAGCACAATCACAAGGTAATAATGTAATGTTAACTAACATTTGCCCGCGGCTTTGCTATCGTTGCATGTAAAATACCTTAATAAAACCTATGTCGCTCATTGTAGCTTCTCAATTATAATAAAAATTACATTCATCGATAGTTATTCATAGAAATCAGAAACACTTAAAAAAATAATATCATCTTCATGCATGTTAAAGTGCCGACAATATCACCGACCATTATGATAATACTTTATACATTAAAAAAATATACTAATTTAGTCAAAACAACTGAGGTCTAAATGGATTACAAAAGTGTCAATCGTTGAAGATATTTCGATTTGGTTTTGGAGGGCTTTCTCAAAAAAAAAATTAAAATATAAATAATGCTGAACAAGCCACACAACATCATCTAACCCCAAAGTAATTAGAGCTTGTGTTATGGTATACTTATTTTGATAAACTTATTAAATACACTACAAACTAGATATTTTTTATATACATAAGACATGCAATAAAGTGATTATGATTATGACATCCAGAACACCTGGAATAAATATCTGCAGATGGTACAAACATTTGTCCTGAGGCGGGAATCAAACTAACTGTAACCTCCTGTGTCGCAGGTGGACCTTTCCCCGCCGCGCCACAGAGGTCGTCAATCAAATAATCAGATATAAAATGAAATATAACAGTGCTTTATTTCCTTTACCCCTTACAGGAGTCTTGGACACGTCAATAAATTCAAATAAGGTTCAAGAGTAAAACTGGGAAATAAAGTGATTACTTTAATTTATTGTTCACTTCAATCTTTTTAAGGTAAAGTAAAGAAGCGAACAAGAAACCTTTACCTTGTTAGGGTGTTAGTTTTCGAGCTGGAGCAATACTATTAGCAATAGGTACCTAAGTTTTTTATCCTCTAGAGATAGTCTGATATTTTGTAGTAAGCCTTTTTAACAAAGGATATGTTTTACAAATTGTTTGAAATTATTTTTTGATAACTTTAACTCTTTAGGAGTTTTGTTGTAGAATCGTATACATTTCCCTTTAAAAGATAATCTATAAATCGATACTATAAAAATATTTTATGGATATATATATAAATATATATCCATAAAAATATTCGTAAAATAAAATACGTGAATGTTGGAATGCTGAATGATGAATTTCACGGATATAATTTTGTACACAATCTCAGTACTACTCGCTTACATAATTAATTTTATTTTCCGGAAATAAAACGCAACAATCATGAAGATAGTTTTAGTTTAGATTGTAATTCTACAAAATAATCATAAAAACCACAACAGACCATGCCTTGCTATCCAAATTGATATTCATACCGATATAAAGTATTCTTTAATATGTTGCTGCCTTCCAAGAACTCATGAGTGATTATGATTAACATAAGTGATTAACAATAATTTTGACAACTGTCATTGGAAATATAATTGTTTTGCATGTTTATTACGTTTTTAGCGTCTTTAAACATCTCCTTTACTTGACTTCTTTGTTACGCTAAAAAAGGTTTTTCTATGAGTTATTAAAAATTTAAAGTAAATTATTATTTTTGAGTATCTGTCCTTTTGAGAATCTCTCTTCTCTAAGAGAACAAACCGATAGAACTACGAGTAATTTAAATTTGCCTGTAGTTCTACTGGTAGAACTACGAGAAAAAAAATGCAAATGGTTGGTCCTAAGTAAATCAGTTATCTAGTAAGTACCCATAACAAAGCTCTGCTTAGCTTCGGCCTTGGTGATGATGTGTGAATTCATCATCATCAGCCTATATAAGTCCACTGCTGGACGTAGGCTCCTATTTTAATTTTTCAGCATTGTTTATTTATATATAAGGTCATCAAAATCGCCCTACCTATTTAACATATTTTAACTCGACCAATACTTTTCGTGCTGTAAACATGTTGAGTAATACCTACCTATCTAGCTACCAGAGATAAAACCACTATAAACCTATTCTACTTAATTGGTAGGTCTGTCAATGAATAAAATTCCTGCAAATTTCTTTTGGCTTAGCTTCAATCAAATATAGACTTTATTTCAATGACGAATGAACCATTTAACCCGCAAAACAAAAGTTGTCGAAAATCGTAATTCGTCCGTCGAACCCAGCTGTCATCGCGAAAAAAGTTACATAACCTCACGTCCGTCCGAGGAGGCATCCAGCCTCCGAATGAAGCTACTGGAAGCTATTTTGAGAATATATTGAAAGGGATGTTTGAGTAATAAGGTTGAAATTCTATTGGCAAAAAATTATCATTTTTGCAATTACTTCGCTAAACGCCTTACAAAAATGTGTTTTTTGGGTTTTATTATGTAAATGGTTTTATTTATTTAAAACTTTTTACATATTTCTTTTGTTGATAAAATTTCCTTTCATATAGTATTAAAATAATTAATGGTTGTCACTCAAAATATTGAGCATTTCGAGACGAAAAATTTTTTTCTTGTTCTTTCTTGTGATTTTTTTTTTCAAGATCCTAGATCGTTTTATAAAATATTTTTGTATAAGTCTTTTTTCCATACATTTGACTATACACTGTTTTTTTTTTGGGCTTGTAATATGTCGGAGAACGGCTAACGGTGCGACGAAAAAGTGTACTTTCTACGGTGTCGCTGTTTGGGTAGCGTCTTAAGAAAGTTTGGTGAAAATGCAATGTTATGGTACCATCAACTTTTGTTTTGTTTATTCGTAACTGTCATTTTGTATAACTGTCCAGACTAGGTGTAAATTCTAAGAGTAGATTTTTGCTACTCGTTTTTTTTCTAAGACTACAAACAATGTACCCTGGAATGGGAAAGACGCTGCCTTCTGTAACACAGTTTTTATAACTACAACAGAAGACAGAGCTGCCCAGAACTTTGTTATTTTTTGTGGTTTCAAAAAATAAACATTTTCATTTCATTTTCATTGAGCTCGTCTGGCGATGGAAACGACGTAACGTATCCGTATGTTAATAGTATTATATTATATCGTATATTGTTATTTTGTATTCTTTTTAATTTAGTAAAGGTTTACTTAATATATGTTTAGTTGCAAATAAACGTTTTTGATTGATTTGTTGATTGATATCCTAGATGTTGACAAGGGTCCTGATGATGGAGCCAGAGGAACTACTAAACGAAACGATAACGTAACCTCATCGAGTTTGGATGGAAGTTTTAAATAAAATCTTGTTTTAAATAGATTTTTAAATATTAGGTTAGTATTTAACGGTTGACAGCTTCAACTACGATGGTGGTCACGTACTTTTACTATGATTTGATTTGATAAAAACAAATAAAATAAAATAACCAAGTTAATGTCAATAATATTCAATAAACTAAGTACAAGAAAAAACCATAAAGGGCTCACAATATAAAATGAATTGTATTTGCCATTAGCATAACTTATTTGAATCAAATCGCAACAGTTGAATGAACGAAGACAAATAAATTTAATAAAAAGAAACAAAGTGACTTCGGCATCTGCATTAGAAAGCTGAGATTACAAACAATATGTCTCTCAATGACTACTTGAATTTACTTATGTGGGCAAGTTATTTGCAAAAAACAATATCAATTCAACACAATTTATTGTACTGAAATTGATGCTCTTATGGTCTCGCTTTGTCTCTCCTTTTTTCTCTATTTAATAACTCAGCAACTACCGCAGCTATCAACTTGAAATCTAAAACAATAATACATTTCGTGCGCTTGTATATATTTAAGGAAAAACAAAATTAAATAAATGAAAATTTTCCGTTCAAATTGTGGTGCTAATTTTAAAAGACACCTAAAATGCTAAATGATGTATCAAATGAAAGGTATTAGTTTGTATATTTCAACATTGTTTTTAACCAACCCCCCCCCCCTATCTCCTAAGATTGCAGAGCGATCCATCTTAATTGTATGGAGCGTTTTTATTTGTGTATATCAATCTATATTTTACAGGAAAAATAAAGAGAAGTCCGTATGTAAAACACATTTTGAAAAATGGTCATATGGGAGGAGAATAATTTTCAAAAGGCGGGCGCCTCACCGAGTGGCGTATCAAATATGAAATATGAAAGGTATCAAATTGTACATTTCAAAATAGTTTTTGAAATTTCTGAAATTAGCATACCCACCTACTTTTTGAAATATCTTGAAGAAAGTTGAAAATGTTACCCCCTTATCACCGAAGTATGCAGAGCTATTCAACTTAAATGTAGATTGGTACCTACTATTCTTATGTATTCATTGAATAGCGAAGTCTCTAACCGGTACCTTTAGTACATAGTTGTGTAATTGACAAACGTTCGAACCCCTCGGCGCGCGAGTTACACTCGCACTATACGGATCTTGTTTTACAAAAATCGTCGAATCATCGAGGTGGTTTGTGAAAATGTCTTCGCCTATTTAATTATTTGACTAAGTCACTTCCGTATAGATGGTTTTTAAATATAATAACAACTGACTTTGAAGACTGTAAGAGCAAATTACACAATTACACAATGAAAGGACAAGAGCTGCGATGAAATTACCGAAGGATGGGAACTTCCGGTAAAGTTACCCTTATAAACGATTTTCACCGTGTAATTTTGGGCTTTGTTGACTTAGTAGAAGGTAACTACATTTCCATTACGCATTCAGTATAGAGGTGCGTCCAGATTTAGTAACATGCTAAATAACTTACGTTATACAGGGTTCTGCGTTACATATTGTGTACTAAGCTGAAAGGGGGAGCACTAAGCCGAAATTCTGGACCTCGAGGGGGATTGGATCAACTTGTGAATAACGATAACGATACACATTATAATATGAAAAATTTCAATAAAAGTTGGCAAGGAGAAAAAAAAATTAAATTAAGTTATTGATTTAGCTAGTGATTCCGACTGAAGCACTTAAGTCGAACAGCGACTAATGACAGCCCTGTTACTGTTAGAGCGTCTGGTTTAATGCTCTGACTAAGGTAAGAGCATAATTATTTTTGTATTTTCCTATCTTGATATTCTACTATTTATGTTTATACATTTATTTAGCACATAGAAAATTAGAATGATAGAATAAAACAATTACAACTAGTATATAATCGGCATTGCTACGTTGATTGGCAATGCTGATTCGTTGACCGAAATAGAAGCCAGCATTCCCTGTTGACTCGATAAGAAGTTTTGTAAGATCATTACTATATTGCTTGTGCCTCTGGGCTCCCTAGAAGATTTAAAGGCGCTAGGAGGGTATCCACACCTGAAAAACTAAAGGCCGACCCGTCTTCCGGGGAATCAAAGTCATACCGTCAGGACTTGTACCATTATCTCGCATAAGGCCACGTGGTTTGAGGGTTGCTGCTGTACTCATGCTTGTAAAAGCCAGACGGATGATGTCATTAATTGAACTATGACGGGGCGCACCAGAGACACATGCCAGTGCATGGTGACCAAACTTATCAACGGTTTCACCACACTGACTTGTATTGGTGTCTAGGCAAGGAGAACCTAAACGCAAAGAGGTGCCACCCGAAATGAGTTATTATCTAAAAGGGTACCTACATTTTATTTAATATCCTATCTTTTAATATCGTAAGTACAGAGTTTTAAACATATAATCCGCGCATAGGTTAAATTTTTAAATCCGTGGGGCTTACTTTTCTCGGCCTGGCTTTGTGATCGAATAGTAACGGCGGCAGTTGACGGCAGCACTGGCAAAAATATAATGAAACTATGAAATGTTGCCTGCATTGGTAAGCGGAAAAATGGGTGATATATTTATCAAATTTTTACTTAAGGGTCCGGCGACGGATGAATTTCCCATACAAACGTAGTACCAAAATGATTTGTAATTTGAGAATGTTTTCACCGTGGTTTGCTATTATTTGTATTAAAATAGTATTTATACAGGTTCCTGCCATAAGATTTTTTCAAAATACTTATGTACTCAATTACTAAGACAACATTCATTCTTTGATGTAAAAATGCGATTAGGTTTAATTTCATTTCAGAAAGGTATTTTGAAAAAAAAATGTGGCAGGAACCTAGTTAAATACTATTTTAATACAAATAATAACAGACCATAGTGAAAATATGCTCAAATTAAAAATCATTTTGGTATTACGTTTGTATGGGAAATTCATCCGTCGCCGGACCCTTAATTGGACGCCGGTACCGTGTGGGCGAGGGGAAAAACGGCTTATGTGAACTCGCTAGCTTTAGTAGAGTAGACGTGCTGAATTTGGCACAGTTTCAACAACTCCAGAGGGCATGCAGACGGATAATTGAAATACTTGCAGTTACGTAACTGTAATGATGTTGTAGACTATTGACTGACTGCTCGACGACTCAATTGAAACATTCGGAATATTCTTGCTCTCAGCTAAAGAGAGGTAGGTAGGTAACCTTATCCGTTTGTTTGCTGGGTTTGAAATTAAAACTCATTTCCAATAGGTGAAATTGGAAGCCAGTATTAATGTTTAGGCTACTATGTTTTAACTGTTGCCATATGCCTAATTCTTAAACACAGTACATGCTTTTGAAATTATTGTTAAAAAAAATATTATTTTTTTTTACAAGGGCAAGAAGCCTTTATTCACAAAGAAAATTATAATATAATTAGTATTAAACTTTTCAACATTTCAATTAAAAAAAAAATATGATTGTTTTTATTTATTTAAAGTCAATGTTTAACATGCTCAGAGCTTCCAAACGGATGAACCGATTTGTATTTAGTTTTTTTTTACTTTTAACTATCATGGCGTTTTACCAATTTAACCAATAATACTCTCAATGCTTCCAAAAAAATTCACTCACAAATTAGACACACAGTTATGTAACTGTGGTATGTGAGTCTAATTTATTATGAGGACCCCGATTCAAAAAGATGGGTCTTATTACGTCGCAGGCTAAATAGATAGACAAACCCTAGGGGTTAGTAGCTAGAGCCTGATTATTGCAATAATAACCTATTATATTTTACTTTCAAATTGACATGTTTTCCCAGTTATTGTTGCCATGAAATGGTTTGTAACGATTTGTGTTTGACCTTTCTTTCGCATCCAAAAGTCAGGTTGGTCAGTTCCATAGAATGGAACTGACCAAAACATAGAATGGAAATGACGGCCTCTGTGGCGCAGCGGGCGAACGCAGTAGGTTGCGATCTGCAGATATTTGTTCAGGGTGTTCTGGATGTTTTCTATTTATAATAATAAATATCTATATTATGTAGTGTATTATATTATGTATATCAGTTATTTAGTACCCATAACACAAGCTAAGCTTAGTTTAGGGCTAGATAATACTGTGTGAATTGTCCAGCATTATTTATTTATTGTTTTAATTAACTGCACATGAATGCTCACTGTAAATCATGCGAACATGTGATTATGAACTGTGCACTGCATAAAAAATAGATAGGTAATTGTTTAGTGTAGATTTATTTGGCATTCGTTCACACACTCATTCACACACACATATAGTGTATACATTATTCAATTTCACGGAACAAAAAGCTTCATTAGGAGCATTGTAGTGTAGAGCTGTAGAACATTACATTTTAACAACTTTTTCCTGTATTTTTCATTCCAACATGAACAGTAAAGCCACAGCGGTAAGTTAGCTAATTGAAAAACTTTACTCACACGAAATCCATGTACGAAACATCGGGTAATCCGTCGGGCCAGAGAAGTAGGCACGCTGTTTTCAATGTTCCTTTTGACCTGGGGACAAAGATAATTTGATTCGAGGTTAGTGGAGGTAGGTGAGATAGAATTAGTTCTCTTTAAATCATTCATGGAAATTTTACCTAATTGAAAAGTTAAATATAAACAAGCCCTTTTATAAACTGAGAAGTAAAACAAATCAACTTAGTTTTCCTCGTTATCAGAAGGGACAGGCCTCTTAGTTCTAAGTAGGGACATCATTTATTATTCTGAGAAGCCCTTGCCTGACGTATACTAGTGACGAAAATAGCTGAACAGGGTCTATTTTCCAAAAATATTTTCATCATGGAGGTTTTGACAATTTGATAGATGTTTTTTTATCAATATAAAATGGGTTTAAACACATTTGGGGGTTAATTTCCCGCAAAATCGTAGTACTAATACATGGTGTAACAAAAAGTAAGGGAGTTCAGCTTCAATCACAGGAACGGGAAAAATATTTAAAATTATTCAAAAATATTAAGTGTTGTGTGCTTTGTGTGTTATAAAGGACAGGTAGAATTATTAGAAGTATTAGAAAAAAAAATATTAATCAAAGATTATGTTTTACTTGTTTATGCTCGCGGCTTCGCACGCGTTGTTTCTATGGAAACGTTTCTATGGAAAGGTTATTTCTATCCCATGGGGACTGATTTATAGGATAAAAAGTAGCCTATGTTTGATTCCAGGATTAGAATTATCTATATGCAAAATTTCAGCCCGATCCATTCAGTAGTTTTGGCGTGAAGAGGTAACAAACAACCATCCATCCATCCATCCATCCATCCATCCAAACTTTCGCATTTATAATATTAGTGTGATGACAATAAGCACATGCATCAGTCAGTGCCATGTCTTGTGGTCATTTTGTTTTATTTATTTTTTCAAAAACTAAAGTCAGGAGTAATTCAAAATATTTTCCATTGGTTCTATGACCGAGTCTGTACCACCCTTGAAAGTTTGGTCTTTACTTTAGTAACAATCTGTTACGCAGTGGAAAAATCGAAAAAAAAAATTGGAGTTTCGCGCCTAGTACGCCCAACGCGTTTTTATGCAGTGGATCTCTGCGAAACCATAGCGAAACATCTGCGGAACGATATTACCTACACTGCAGTTTTTCACAAAGAGATATTATTGTACTAGCTGTTGCCCGCGGATTTGCAGACGCTTTTCAAGGGTGTCCGTCCCTGAAATACCATTTACCTCCCTGTCAAATTTTGTTAAGATTCGTTCAGAAGTTTGGGCCCGAAAAGGTAATAGACGGATAGACAGACAGAATTACTTTCGAATTTATAATGTTAGGTTTCGATACGACACTTTCGTGGTCTGTAGGAGTGGACATAAATTATGGTTTAAGAAACTTTATTCTAATAAGAATTCCAAAAATTCACTTCAAATGAGAATTAAGGTCTAGTTACTAGTTATTGCTATTAATTAAATTACATTTGGGTGACGACCGTGCTACACTAAAGTTAAAAATAGGTAAGTAACTGTGTCTACATTCGTAGATACTTCGGTAACGAAAAACTGACTATACATTTTATCCAAACAACAAAATGCTATAAATGTTTAGGACAAAGAAAGAAAATTAAAAGTGGGTAGTTATTATATAATTGTGACGAGATCGGAACAACGCAGTAGTCGACAGTTTGTTTGTTTCAACGTCACGGACATTTTGCGAAGCGTTATAGAACAATGAGCGGCTCGGGTTACATAGATCAGTAGCCACTGGATGTGTCAAGCTTTTGCGTAGGTATGCATTTTATCTCGTGTAGGATTATTTTTTAGTTTTAAGTTGAATGTGTTGTCATTTGAGTTCAGGATATCTTACCAGCCATCGTTTTCAAACTCAAAGGTCATTTTTATAATAACTTAATCTCTTTATTTCGCCACTCTTGACAAGTAATAAGTTTCTAACTAAATAATTTAGGGGGAAAAAACAGAGAACATTGTATTAATTAAGCTGCAGTTTTTTTAATTCTATTAAATGTAGGTACCTTTACTATTATCAAATATATTATGTAGAGAATTTTTGTTGCACTAAGCTTTCATATTTCTATTTCTTTAAGTAATGTATTTTGGTAGGAGCATAATTAAGTCATCACCATATTTTAAAAGACCTGTAAGGGCTGTTTAATTGTAAGAGACTATTTGTAAACATACAATATTATAACTGTTGGTCTTTAAATAAATAAATAATAACTTTTAGAAAGTAGACACTCGCTAAGAACGGATTTTGGAAACTCGTATTCTAAGGTAGTTAAAATGGGGTCATAGTCGAATTAGGGTCAGTTCACACCGAGACGCGACGAGGCGCGACGCTGCGCGCACATTTTTCATAGAGCGACTCAGAATATACTTTATTCACTACACGAAAAGATACACATTACATTGTGAGAATTCAGATTACGTTGCACCACGCAGCACTGCGCCTCGAGGTGCCTCGCGGCGTAGCGCGACGTATCGTGACGCAGCGGTGCATCGCCGGTACGCGCGGCGTGCAAGAGCGGTGCTGCGTCTCACGGTGCCGCGCGACGCCGCGAGGCGCAGCCTGAGGCCGCTGTGGCGACTTCTCTACTATTTCCGTTCAGACTTCGTTTAGAATTGATGCAATTCGGTCGAGTGCTCGATTGAAAATATAATGATAGACTGGGATCTTGTTATAATCGGACTGTCCGAACTACAGCAGATTGCGCCCGCGGCTAGTAGATACGTTCCGCTGCGCCTCGGGGCATCTCGCTGCGCAGCGAGGCGTCGTCCTGCTACGATTTTAAGATGCGCCTCGCGACGTTGCGATGCGTCTCGCGACGACGCGCGGCGTAGCGCGAAATCATTGGCCTCTTTGAGTATCGTCGCGTCGCGTCGCGTCTCGGTGTGAATTGACCCTAAGTAATTTCTTAAACATTCTTAGAAGGATGAAATGGGATTTATAGTTTTACTCATAATAACTTTAAAATTGTAAAGGATTGGTTGTAAAACTTTGGCTTTGATAGTTTACATGGAAACTAACATCACTTGGGGTATTAGTATTACTAAAGTCCACGCGTATGAAATTGCGGCGGGTAAGCTAGTAATATTATATAATTGTTGATAAGGATAAAAATATTATTACTATTTATGTACTATTTAGAGTATTGTATTAAATATATCAGTTATCTAGTACCCTTATCACAAGCTTTGAGTAGCTTACTTTGGGGCTAGATGGCGCTTTGTGGATTGTCCGCCATTATTTATTTATTTATGGGACCGTGGTGAATGGTAAAAACTTCGCGAAGCCTATTAGTATAGGCTTCGCAAAGTTTGTACCAGAGTAAAATCGGTCTGCATATGATGATGACTTAAAAAAATATTTCTATACGTATACATGATGCGAGATTCTGTCCGCCTGGACTATACACGTGTCGACACCTTGAGATTTAAAACAGGACAAATCGTTTGGAGCATTTTCGCAGCTCCATCCGTATAAGATAACGCGAGCTCGTATGGATTTATTGGCAGTTCGTCCAAAAAGCCATTCGTCCGATAAGCGGTTCGCCCAAAAAACGTTTCGTCCAACAAGCGGTTCGTCAAGAATCCATACGCAGATCGTCCAATTCTTACCATATGCGAACATCGAGTTATCGAGAACATCGCAAACTACGAGTGTGTGTCTAAAAACGTAAACTTAATCCCCTGTCAACGCCTTTTGAATCCCGACTCTTTGACCCAACCCTTATCAAATATACTCGTCATCTCAAACCCGAATATTTCATAACAAGTGATTCAAATGTGGAAACCAACAAACACACCTTCATTTCATCATCATCGTCATCATTGGCCTTTAACATCCATGGAGGTTGATGTATGTAGTGTTCATTTTTCGCCACCACATAAACCTCCTTCAATTTATATCCTCAACAGCTTATAATGGTCAACGTGGACTCAGGTCTTCCACTGATAAGCGTCTTATTGGCTTTTATCTCATGGGGGGTAATACCCATAACCCCATTTGGGGATCTCAGTCTAGTGGTAGAATGGTTTTGCAGGGGGCGCTACTGCCCGCCCCCAATGGATATTCCTTAGATACTCCTTAGAACTCTTGCCGCGGGTGTCATAAGAAGCGACTCCTTAGACATCCGCGGGAAGAGTTTGGGTGGTGCAAATTCTAAGCCGGACGTTATAAGGAAGCACGTGTGATAAAGAAAGAATCTTTGCAGAATTTTGATGACCTTTATGACCTCATTGGACCCTGATAAAGTATTTCAATAGGTTTTCATACAAATATTTTGGATTTCTGAAATTAACGGATTCTCCTTCCCCCTTAAATAACCTTGTTCTAAATTTTTAGTCCGAACTTTCGTATTTTTTCTTATTCTCGTTTATGACAACAGCAAGTAAACCTACATTTCCATACAAGAATTTCAGAAAAATATTTTAAGTCAATAGTTTCAGCTTTTTCTACACCATCATGTCTTTGCCTCAACAATGCTTTGACATGTCAGCTGTGTAGATTTGAGGAGACTTATTACTACGAGAAAGTTAGTGCTTCTAAGTTTTCCTGAAAACAAGCTTTCAAACATTGCCCTAAAATAGTAGCCCAAAAGCTTTGGGTTAAATAATATAAATAATAAATAATGCTGGACAATTCACACAGCATTATCTAGCCCTAAGCTAAGCAGAGCTTGTGTTATGGGTACTAGATAACTGATATACTTAATACAATACACTAAATAGATAGATAATTTTTATTATACATAGAAAACACCCAGACCAACGGAACAAATTTCTGCAGATCGTACACTAATTTGTTCCGAGGCGGGAATCGAACCCGCAACCTCCTGCGTCGCAAGCGGACCTTCGCCCGCTGCGCCACGGAGGTTTTTTCCGCCACGGCGGTTGTTAAAATACACTGCAAATAAGTTTACAGACGGAAATCTCGGAGTGACAAAAACCGTGACCAAATCCATAAATCTTCCGCGATTGTTCATAGAAATCCCTTAATGTGTGACGTATGTGACACACATACTTGAACTTTGTATTAGAGAATTCACATCAAACGAATATTAGAAAGGCAGTAAGGGATGTTTTTGCTTGTTCATTCTGTAAACCTAGATAGATGTATCATGTTCTTCACTTGGAGTAATAATTACTAACAGAACGCGTGTGAACCACAGGAAGCAAGTTAGTAAAAGGAAAAGAAGGTAAGATAGAGATATTGATAGAGTCCACATATTATGATCGAAATGCTGGCGAAGTTTTACTTTTGAAGTAAAAGCCACCATTCGCGTGGTCAACAAATTAGCATTGCCAATGCCAACCAACGTGGCAATGCATGCTGCCAGCATTTCCACGGGCACACTGCCTTAAGGCAAAGAATAAATACTAACGCTTTATGTGACGGCCCGTAACTAAGCCAATTGGTTTTTAAAACAAAAAATCGTTATTCACATGCTTTTGTATTAACATGTTTTTTCCGTTACTGGCCACTGGTCATGCATCGCTCGGACGAAAATGAATTGAAAATCAGTAGGCTAGCTTCAAGGTAAACTATTCTAGAGGACTAAAGGCATTTCTAGAGAACTTGCTGGAAGATATTGAAACCACGTCCTAGTTTAGATTCTCAGTTCTTTCTTTCGCAGCTCCGTTAAGACTCAAGACTGAAGACATAAGTACCACAACACTCTGTATTACTATGCCTTCTGCGCATTCTAAGTATTTGCAGTGTCCGGAACTTTTACACAATATGACGCTTGGCCATTTTTCATGAGTTATAAATCATAATAACAATTGTTTTGTTCGCTACAGCCTGAGAGCGTTTTCCCCGCTCTTTTCCGGTACGTAAGTTTTCTTCTTTTATTGCGTCAATCGTGTTAGGGACGTAACAGTAAAAAAATGTATTTTGTATTGTAAGATACACACAATGCCGCGCCTTTTTCAGGGGAAACAGACAAGGGTTATGCGTAAACATATCTTTGACGACTTTATCATATTTTTGTTGGTTTAATAATGTGTTGTGTGAAAATATTGAAATCTTTATTAATTTTGTTCATTTTAACCTTTGAATTTTCACGCCGTATTTCTTAAAACAAGGTCACCAAAATCCTTTCTTTTAAGTTTATATTACTTGCTTCCACTTTGTTTTCTTAAAGATTAACGCCCTGAAAATGATACGTGCCCGCAATTATGTATTGATAGGGTGAGTATGTAGGTACCCTTAAAATAAAGCTGAATATTTAACCGTAAGGTTCAATGTGGAGGGATGTAAGGGGAGAGGTAGACCGAAGAAAAGATGGATTGTTTGTGTGGACGAGGACATGTTTAAAAAAGGTACAGAGATGACGGCTGATAGAGCAGAGTGGATGAAATACGTGTTGTGCCGAACCCACTTTACATGGGATAAGGACCGGAAGTATAACCGTAAGTATATCTTGAATAGGATTTTCATAAGTTATGTTTTTTGGCAGTGGGGCACCTTTCGCCACTGAGACAACTATCTCTGCTCTACCCTACTGAAAATATATCGTTTTAATTTGACCTACGTTCGTACCTTTTTTGATACGCAGGTTTTCAAATGAGTTCGAGAACTTTCAATCGGCTCACGAAAGACCCCTGTCAAGCCACTTTTCCAATTGAATGAAAGGGTCGACTATCGCAAAATTGGAAATTGGTACAATAGTTCTGAGCTACTTTGCTACATGTTGCAACTCAGTTAGGTATTTAAGAGGCGTTGCGCACCATCTTGAGAAAAGGATAGGAATAGGATTTCGCGTTCATAGGAGCGGGACAGAAGATATGTTTTTGGATCGGCGTAAGCGCAAAAGGATCCCGTGAGTGACTGACATCTAGGCCTAGTTTGACAACCAAATCCGTTAGGAAATACGTCACTCGAGCTATCGATGATCGATCGATTCTTTCAATACCCAATCAGATTTTAACGAATAAATAATTCTTAGTTTGAAATGAAACAATTTTAGTATAGTAGGAATTCCTTCAATACCTATCAGCTTTTAAAACGAATAATTAACCTTTCGACAAATGATATATTTTTTGCTGGAATAGTTTCAATATTCCTATTCTTCTATGTATTTAAAAACTGATATTTGAACTACTATCATCGCTTTTTTATTCTACAAAACATTTCTACTGTAGATCAACATTTTTCTATTATAAATCACTGCTATAACTGGTGAATTGTGATTCGTTAGAAAATTACAAATTACCTTGAAAGCTAAAAGAATAAGATGTATAAAAATAAACAAACAGAATGCTGCTCGAATCCCACTAAGTGGCATTTTTTATCCTTCGAAGCTCTTTCTAAAAAGAAAATCCATTCCTTAAAATCTGTGGTTCTACTTTAAACAAGATAATCCACTGTAAGTCCGCAAAAGCAGCCTTTGACTACACAGTGCGCAGCGCACCCAGCTTTCTACAAAGAAAAGAGTGAAAAACCGATTAACCGATAAACGTAGAAGGTTCTTTATACGGGCTGTCCCATGCAACCTGTACCAGCGAAGATCTGTTGTTAGGGGAGACCAATACCTATCGATTGGACCCCTATGTATGTTCCGCGAATTTTTGTAGTTTCCGAGATATGATTTTTTTGTTTTAATTTCAGATTTTTTTAATTTTGGACGCTATAGTTTTTTCTGTGAAGCGATTCTTTGAGATTTTTTTTGGTAGTATCATGGCTAGCATAAGTGTTTATCTGTAAAAATACTAAACACCAAAGTTCTCACAACGAGTAGCTCAGATTTAAATCACTTAATAAAAAATTCTGTTTGAGAGAAATTTGAACTTGATTTCAACTTGAAAAAAAAACATAACCCTGATTGAATAAGTTCTTGGTAATTTCAAAAATACCAAAAATACTTTATGGGTTTTTTAGCTCTCAAAATTATACAAAAAAATTGGTACTTTACTGGGCATTTTTATGCGAAAACGGAGTTTAAAGTTGATACAGTCGAAAATAGTGAAAGTTATTACATGTATTTGAAATGACTTTTTTCTTATTTTTCCGGTTGATATAGTGAATAATTATGAATTAGTTTCCGAATTTATGTTCGATGATATTACTAGGAGCAGCATTATTATCGGTAGGTTAACGTTAACTTCAGTGCTTTTTAGCGTTGCTGGGACCATTTCGACATTATTAATCATCATCAGCCTATATTAGTCCACTGCTGGACATAGGCCTCCCGTAATGAGCGCCATAGCGCCCTGTCTTCAGCTTGCCGCATCCAGCATCTGCCTGCAGTCTTTCGCAGATCGTCATCCCACCTGGCCGGAGGGCGACCTAAACTACGTTTCCCGAGTCGTGGTCTCCACTCAAGAACACGTTTGCCCCAGCGGTTGTCGGTTCTTCGCGAGATATGGCCGGCCCACTGCCACTTCAGCTGGCTAATTTTTTGAGCTATGTCGATAACTTTGGTTCTCTGTCGGATATATTCGTTACGAATTCTATCCTTCAGAGAGACTCCGAGCATATCACTCTCCATAGCTCGCTGAGCGACTTTGAACTGGTGTACCAACCCCACCGTGAGTGTCCACGTCTGAGCTCCGTAGGTCATGACGAGTAGAACTGGGAAATGGGTAGGGTCGGCATTATTACCTTTGATGAAATAAACTACAGATGAAGGGACGCGTATTAAAAGTGTCTAGGTTGAAACCAATCAATCAACCTCTCCGTGCAAATAGGCCCGCTGCAGTAGTCGCAGAGTAAAGTCTGTAGATGATGAAAGCGTATTTACCTGTATTCCTTTGTGGTGGAGTAAAGCAAGCACGGTATTGCCAGCAGCATTCCGCTCAGCCAGATGACAGCGATCATGACGAGGGAACAGGTCTTGGACATACGCGGCCGCATAGGCCTGACGATAGCTTGATACCTGAAAAATGGTGTACAATGAATTATGCGTTTTGGACATTGACTGCGGCAGCGGCCACTGCTTTTTCAACCGACAGTTCAAAAGGAAATTCTTCAGTTCTCTTTGGCTATATTTTTATGTTGTATTCGTTAATTATGCCATTATATTATTATCTATTGAAAATTGTTGTTTTGGTACCCTGCTATTATAATAGCAGGGTACCAAAACAACAATTTTCAATAGAAAATAACAACTAATTATATGATACTAGTCCTATGGGAGTTAGGGAGGCCCATTGTGTGGGACGCTACATGCGTCGACACACTTGCGCCTTCCCATCTTTCGAGGACATCCGTGAAGGCGGGTGCGGCGGCAGATTTGGCCGAATATCTCAAGAGGTGCACATATCCAGGTCAGAGCCTACACATTTGCTCCCCATGGAGTCGAGAGCGTCTGGTCGAAGCGACGCGTGACCCGAGAGGTGGTGAGTATTTGGCGCAGCGCATCACCATTGTCATACAGCGGGGCATTGCAGTCAGCATCTTGGGGACGCTTCCGACTGATATTGATATGGATCAGTTGAGCTACATGTAGATTGTTTGCAACAGTCTGCAGTTAGCTCAATTGTTTCAATTGTAAATACTAGTTGTAATTTATTTCCATTAGTTGATTGTAATTTTCATAGTGAATAAAGATTTCTGCCCTTAAAAAAAAGAAAATATAGATGTAGCATAAAATATTATCAGAATCATGCATTAGAAGTAAGAAACTAAACACAAAATCTACTACAGTATTTTGATGAAAATTACAAATTATTGATCGGTAATAGTGAAGTAGTAAACATATTATACGGATGATCAGATGGATTGACAGTAAATGACATTGAAAATGAATTAGATGTAGAAGAAGACAATCTAGGTCCTGAAATAAGAAGATAAGAATTTGACATCCATAAAAAACGGGAAAACAGCAGAAGATGATAAAATCTCTATCTAAATGATAAAATAATGACCATAGATTTGCACCGCCAAGAGCTCTTTAATTTATAATAATTTTACCTAACCTAAGATTACATATATGTTATCTTACTGTATTCTATGTTACCGTGCCGAGATGAAACATAGTGCTCTACCTTAATAAGCGTAATTAAGAAGGGTTTGCGTCCGTTTTCCTTAATGAATACAATCTCGGAGTTCTTAGGTCAATAAGTGAAGATGTGGCGTAGGATGGCCAAAAGCTTTACCTACACTCGTAAAACAAATATATGTACCTAGGACGGTACATATTTTCTGTATAAAGTGTGCAAAAATATACTTATTCATAGATACCTATTCAACTTTACATATTTTACAAATGTAAAGCACGGCACACGCGTTTCTAGGTTTAGTTTTCGTTATATTTCACTTTGAGAAAAGAAAATAAATATCAAATGCGTAAAAAAGTTATTTGCCTATAGTAAGGACTTAATTTGATTTGTAAGTGATTATTTAATTGATGTAAACTAAGTATTTTCTCCTTATTTTAGCTCATTTTACATTAGGTAGATAGACGAATTTACGAGAAATCTCTAAAAATTCCAATATTTTCGATGACACGTATCATTATCTTCAATGACAAAGGCCATTGCTGTGAAAAATCTGAGCACTCAATCTTTATCTATATCAAGTTTTTTAGAAAAAGTTCTGCCAAGATATCTCAGCTGATAAATATTTAAAGTAAATATAGACGTTTAATATTAAAGGCACTCAAGGTTGCATTTTCGTTAGGCAGATCAGAACAAAAAATCTAGAAAATATACAACAGAAATTTAAAAGAAGATTGTTGAAACAAAGAGATGAGATTAAGCCAAAGTGACTAATGAAGGAACTATGCTTAAAGAACACACAGTTAACTTCCATACATCATAACTTTTTGACAAATAGATAAAACAAACAACAACTGTTCTTAGCAGTAGTGTCTTGTAAACATGGGTTGTATCAAAAACTTGTTTCATCCTGGGTCTCTGGCACCAAGGGATGCAATAGTTTTCTTTATGTGAAATAGAAAGTATACATACAGATTATCCCATGCAACCTGTACCAGAAGGTCTGTGGTCAGGGGACACCAATACCTATCGATTGGCCATACCATGTATGTTCCGCGATTTTTTGTAGTTATCGAGATATTTTTTTTTTTAGATTTTTTAATTTTGGACGTTTTAAGCTATATTATTTTCTGTGTAGCGATCCTTTGAGATTTTTTTATTACAATCAAGACTAGCATACGTGTTTGTCTTTAAAAATACTGAACACCAAAATTCTCACAACAAGTAGCTCAGATTTTAATCACGACATACAGGGACACCCTGTATATAAGTGTAATATTCATTAAAAAATTAGTTACATAACTTAACCAGACTGCCTTAAAGCCTATGTAGGTTTGTCTTAGGAATGTTATTCATTCGGACCAGAACTCAGGGTGTGGTTTCCTTATAATATCGAGACTTCGTCGGAAGGTTTAATTTTTGAATGGGATATTTCCATGTCCTCACGCCTCGATTGTATGTCTCGATGACGACGCGATACTATCATATTATGGTAATATGTATGCATTAATACCTGCATGGTTATAATTTTTTACCATCTTTGTGCCACCACACTAGGCCCTGTCTGATAATCAGCGCCGCTACTCGCTGTGGCTTGTAGAGGCATAATGCTGAGACAGGGACCTTTTTGGCCCCTTATATGTATTTTTTTTTAATTCCTTTTAATATGTATTTGGGTCAAATAAATGGATTTTTTTTCTTTCTTCATTCATTAACTGTGACAACGTTTGTATAGCTATTGATAATATTTACAAAAACTAAAACTGACTCAAACTGTCGTTACCTATATTAATGTACTCTGTTTTTTTTTAAGTTTAACAGGATAAATAGTAATTCCTTGGGTGTAAAATTTGTATGAGACCACCACAGGATCATAAAAAAAAATCATCAAAGTCGGACACCAATTGGCGAAGATCGAATAACACATATATACAAGAACAAAATTAAAAACTTTAAAACCCCTCGACAGATTTTCATGAAACATGGCTAAGAACACTCGGGATAAAATTATCAATGACACAAAAAAAAGCTAAATGAAAATCGGTTCATCCGTTTGTGAGCTACGATACCACAGACAGATTCACATACAGACACGTTAAACTTATAACACCCCTCTCTTTTTGCGTCGGGGCTAAAAACATACAACCGTACTGAAATCCGCCTCCTTTGGTTTTTCGTCGGTTGAAAAAGGGCTCTGTTGTTCCTGAAATAACTCAAAAGCAACAGATTTACAAAAACCTCTTTGACAGAAAAAGTCAATAAAGTCGTGGAATGGGCCACTAAAATGGAAACTAATTAATTCAAGTTCTTAAATCCAGTGCCGCTAAAATATTTTATCACCCTATTTGTTTTTCTTATTGATACAATTGCCGACCGCGGAGAGAGGTTGCAAATCCCATATTTTTAAATAGATTATGTTACTAAATATTTTGGAAAATATTATGGTAAAGTAGGGATAGATGCCGCAGTGAAATACGTGACCATTTCCTGAAAACCTTTTTAATTCTATAACCCGCTTTGAAGTAGGCACTGATAGAACTCGTAGAATTTTTTAAACTACAAGGACGATAATATTTATCATAGTTAGTGGTGCTTTTAGTTTTCTAATATACTGGTACAGTTGCATGCGCCATGATCAAGAAATAACGGAAGTCACTAGCGAATGAATTGCAGGCAGATACCTATAACGATCTACAAAACCATGATAAACATCTAGATAATAAAGTGATTTAAGTTAATTTTGTTAACAAGGTTTTATTAACAAAGAGAATTACAATCAAATAATATAAACAAATTAGAACTAGTATCTGAATTGAAATAATTGATCTAACTGCAGACAATCTACAGGTAGCTCAACGATCCATACCAATACCGACTGTACTACGGAATACCGGAAGTCAAAATACCGGAGAACGGTATATCGAAAGTACACGAAACCGCAGATCGAAAAACCGAAAGCACATGAGGCCGCATCATGGAATACCGAAATCACACAACACCGAAAAACTGTAGACCGGACGAACACAATCACGAATGCACGCTATACCGAAAGATATACTTGGTCTTGTCCTTTGCGTTCTTTCGATTTCGTGATCTTTCGGTATAGCGTCCATTCGAGATTGTGTTCGTCCGGTCTACAGTTTTTCGGTGTTGTGTGATTTCGGTATTCCTTGATGCGGCCTCATGTGCTTTCGGTTTTTCGATCTGCGGTTTCGTGTACTTTCAATATACCGTTCTCCAGTATTTCGACTGCCAGTATTTCTTAGTACAGTCCATTTATATGTTAGACATATTTTTGCCTCAGAAACGATCCTAAAAAATCTCTCGTGTAGCAAAGAGGATGATAAATTATAAAAAAATATTATGTTTGAAACTTATTTCAAAGCTCTTAACTACTTACCTGTCGAATGATATGCCTGTGAGAGTAAACACACTCGCCGCCACCGTCACGTTCGCTATAAAGTTGCTGAGTTGACAGTACCATACTCCAAACACCCAGTCACTGGAACAAAATAAGTTATAAATATGATGATGGAGGAGGTGTCATGTGGAATAAGTCAAACTCTTACATATATGTATGTATGTATAAAAATGAATCTCTATATCCCCTAGTCACGGCATCACGTGTGAACGGCTGGACCAATTTCGCTAATTCTTTTTTTGATGTGTTTGCTATTGTTAGAAGGTTGTTATGAAAGAAAAAATTAAGAAAGTTGGAAACATAAATTTCCACGGGGGTGAAGCCGTGGGGCGCAGCTAGTGCTAAACAATTAGTTAAATAATTTACCTCCTTTTAAATTACAACAGTTCACAAAAAGCTCTCCGTGTTTCTATTTTGTTGTATGAAAACTTTTGTTACAAAGTTTTTCTCAGCTAAATGATTTATCTGTGTAGGGTCACTCCATGGTAAATGAAATCATTGGGAACACTAATTGACGCGTTCTGTGGCGCAGCGGGCAAAGGTCCGCCTGTGACGCAGGAGGTTGCGGGTTCGATTCCCGCCTCGGACAAATGTTGTAATGTCTGCAGAAATTTTTTCAGGGTGTTCTGGAGGTTTTCTACGTATAATAAAATATGTCTATCTATGTAGTGTATTGTATTAAGTATATCAGTTATCTAGTACCCACAACACAAGCTCTGCTTAGCTTGGGGCTAGATAACGCTGTGTGAATTGTCCAGCATTATATATTATTTATTTATGTATTACTAATTATTCTCTATGTCTATTTACGATCCCCAAACCGCATGCCCAGCGCAGCTGATAACGGAATTACCCTGATGGTATGTAAGAGCCAATAAGTCGCTAATCAAGGGAGGCCTAGGTCCAGCAGTGGAATAGGTTATGTTGCACGTGTAATCATGCGATGTATATGTTTTAGTGTTACATGCGTATTTAAATAAGCCTGTTTGTTACCTGTGAAGCATATATATGAAGTTGAAGAGGCAGTTGAGAGAAGCCATCATCAGGTCAGCAAACGAAAGGTTCACCAAGAAGTAATTGGTGACTGTTCTCATCCTTCGATGAGCTGCAAAAAATAAATAACTAAAAATCATAAATAAAACGTCAAGTGCGAGTGAGACTCGCGCACTAAGGTACGTATAATTGTAAGACCTTGTTTCTTGCCAGATATCATCAGATAGCATTTGTGCTGGATGTATTTCGAGCCTTGAAAAGTAACGGAGAGATTCGGACGAGATGTCCCCTTCACTTTTGGTTGAGGGTACAACTGATCCGAATCTAAAATCAAGAGAATTTAGATTCGGACGAGATGTACCTACCCCAACACAAAAGTGAAGAGGACATCTCGTCCGCGGATCAGTTTGAGATTCGGTCCAGATGTACCCTAACCTTATTCTAGGTCAATGGGAAGTAGGTAGGTACCCTGTGTAGGTGTTAGTCCATAACGAGAATTAAAAAACATATTTTTTTAATAAGCTACAACGGTTTTTAGATTTTTCCTTTTATTTGTGCTAAAAGACCTTGCTTCTTGTCAAATTTTATGATTCTAGGTCAACGGGAAGTACCCTTTAGGTTTTGGTCCATGGCGAGAATCAAAAGGTTTTTTTTTTGTGAATTAACGGCAAATTACGGTTTTCGGATTTTTTCCTTTGATTGTGCTATAGGACTTTGCTTCTTACCAAATTACATGATTCAATTTCATGATTAAATATATTAATTAATTAATAAGTAGCTTGTAATTTTGTTTAGTAATTAACGTTTTAAATTTAATTATTCATAAATCTAGGAGACGGGCGTTAACACTACCACACAGTTTGTAAAGCTTCGGTAGTGTTAACGTTTCAATATGTATTTAAGATCCTGTAAAAATGTTCTTAATAAAGATTTTATTTATTTATTTATTTCATGATTCTAGGTCTACGGAAAGTACCCTATAGGTTTTGTCTGCTACAAAAAATCTATAAGCATGAAACTATTTCTGTATTGATTACTCGATTCAATATTATACCAAAGAAGCTGGCTGAGCATACACGGATGGAAAAGGATAAAACAAAGGAAGCCGGCCAAATTTAAAGAGGCCTATAACCAACGTTGGCCTTAGTGGCGACGCTGATCCGTCTCCATTAACTCAGCCTGTGGATGACGTAAGAGCCGACTGAAGAGGAAGAGCGGCAGGTTTCTTCCATGTTTTTTAACTGCTTCACTGCGATCATATATGCGCGTTGTGATTATGGCCAAGCTTCCTTTTTAGGGGAGGCATCAGCTCTCCTCAACAGCCTGTATTGGTCCACAGCTGGACGCAGACCTCCCCCTGACAAGCGCCTTATAATCCCCACGCTGGGCATGCGGGTTGGGGATCGCAGTTCGGTGGTAGAATTGTTCTGCAGGGGCGCTGCGGCCCGCCCCCGGTGGATATCCCTTAGTCGCCTCTTACGACACCCGCGGGCAGAGTTGGGGTGGAGCAAATTCTTATCCGGCACCACACAGCTGATTAATACATGTTTGCAGTGAACGTATTTGTGCTGATACTTTACGTCACTCACTGCTGAGTACACTCAGCATTGAGTAAAGGCTGCAATGATCCTGCTGAAAGGATGTTTCTACACGGTCAACGAATTCCGTAGTAGTTAAAACAATATTGACTGTATATTTGTATAAGTGACTTGAATTGTAATAAGTTTATTAAAGTTTTTTAAACCTATGCGATCAGAACACTTATAATAATTGACGGGTATTTATCGCGTTTATTTACCTATTTTACCGGACGTTTCAACAGGTTTACACTTTGTCGTGGTCACGGGATGACTACAGTAATAGAGCTACCGCCTCTGCGAAGTGGGGCTAGCATTATTTGCAACTACGCTCACTTGTTTTTCAGAAATAGGAATGTACTTCTGCACACTTGAACGACACACAAGCACAACACTAACCGTGTCCGCGACGTACTGAGTAACCGGTCTACGACGATTACACTTAGCTATAACTGGATTCCTCGAGGCAGAGAGTCTGAAACCGTCTTCACGATTGAAATTAGGATATTTCTTAATTTCAATCGCTTCCCGATCCATGCCTTTCATTACAGATAACTTGCGGTTTATGTAGTTCAATTCGGTGATTGGATCCTGAGTCTACTACGTGCTCAGCTATTGCAGACTTGTTTACTCGTTGATTTTTGACCGCTGCTATGTGTTCTTTAACACGTTCCGCGACCGTGCGTTTAGTCTGGCCTATGTAGGAACGCCCGCAGCTGCAATCGATTTTGTAAACTCCAGGAACTTGCAAAGGCACAACGTCTTTTGGTGTTTGTAGACATTTCGCCATCTTGGTAAGTGGAGTGTAGAACGACTTGATTGAAAATTTGGGAAAATAGGTAAATAAACGCGATAAATACCCGTGAATAATTATAATAATAAGTTTATTAGACAGTCAACAGATTTTTATTGCTCTTATTTTAAAATTAATAATTGACATGTTTCTCCTATTTTCTATGGCATGGCCGTGGTATACATAATATGTGTACCACTTTCAAAAAAATTGTTTATTGTTACTGAATAAATAATGATGATGTTAACTTATTCGGTTAATTTAAAAACAACCGAACAGTTTCTCTGAATTCTTTTAATAATAAAGTTACGCTACCCCAGAAACCGAATAAGTGATGTTTTATTCAGATGGACTTTGTGAAGTCTAGGACAGAAGCTTGTACTGGTTGTAAGCCCTTGGGTGCCAGAAATTTTATTTAAATAAATTAGATGAAACGCTTACTAACTTTAATACCATTGATAAAGCTGTCTTTGGAATTTTGATTAGCTAGCCAAGAGTCCAAATCATAAAAAGCGTAAAGCACGCTAGTTTAAGGATTGCCAGGGCGTTTGTATTATGCGTGGCATCTACAATTTTAGTGTCAGGTACTGACGAAAAGACTACAGCAACAGCCTTTTTGTTTGTTCATAATAATTATTGCAAAAGATTGGAAATGTAAGACAACCATGGCTCAAATGGTTCTAAATAGTATATTCTAGCGTCTCTTTGAAGCTTTGCACCCAGCTACTAAACCCTGTATATTGTAAAAAACTGCAACAATATGGCAAGCACCCTACGCAGTAACATAATACTCAGTGTTTTTTCCCCTATACACCGATAATAAAAGATAATAAATATTGCGTGTTTATTTTTCCAACCGCATATTTCTCCGATATTAACAAAAAATATTTTTCTATTTGCCATCCGCAGCATTCTACTTTTTAGGGTTCCGTATCTAAAGAGTGCCAATGGGACCCTAATTAGGAATCTGTGTCAATCTGTTTTTTGCGTACAATCCTTAAAGGTGCTTTCTTCCTTATAAAAAATACTTGAGTTCTGTAGTATTATTAATAATTCAAGCAACTAATAATTAAGTATTATCTATAAGCCAAAGTTAAAAAGAATATAACGATAATATCAAGTGCATATCCCGCTAATAAGACACATGAGTTTCACACAAAACGTCCAAAAAGTTTGGATAGGATTCAAGTTTTCTTCCGTGTAAAAATAATAAAATTGTGAAAATTTGCTACTTCCTTTCATTTATAATAATACATTTCTTTGCAAAGATTGATATAAGATTGATATAAGATACAGGTTGTCTTTTTTTACAACCTTTCGTGTCCATATCCGTCGAAAGTAGAAGGTTTAAAAAACTAAATATGGAGTTATTGTTTTTGTATATATCGAGGGCATGACTCGTTTCACAACTTTCTCTCGTGGTTTCGGACTTGGCCATCACCGCACTTCTCAAAAAACCACCCTGTATAGCAATAGCTACTCAAAGACATACAATGTGTCTCTAGGGAACTCTCCGAATTACAACACGTGCCAAGCCGCGGGCAGAAACTAGTAGTGAATATTACTAACCTACAACTCTATCTATTTGTCCGTAGAAGTAACAGACGTCAGAACTCCAAAACTGTATGAAGTTGCTAATTAAAAAACAAAAAAAAATTGCTGTTCTAAATGTATAGCAACTGTTGTTTTCATAAAAAAGAACGGAACCCAAGTACGAGTCCGATACTTGGAGAGTTTGTTGTTTCTTTTTATAAAGTGAACAATACAAAACGAAAAGAAAATAAACAGCCACAACGAAGAAAAGTCTTTGGTAAGTCATACTCTGTAGGATATTTTAGGATATTATAATCATAATCACTTTATTGATAAACAAGATCCGTCAAGTGCGAGTGTAACGCCGAGGGTTACGTACGGGGGGGGAATGGGTATTTATTCAACTTTTTTCAAAATATTTTCAAAAGTATGACACCTACAAAAATTTCAAAAACTATTTTGAAATGTACAAACTGATGCCTTTCATTTGATACTCCACATGACCCTGAAGGTATCTTTTAAAATTTCGGCATCACAATTTGTATGGAAAATATTCATTTTCATTTATTTTCATTCATTTTGCTTTAAATCTGTACAGGCGCACGAAATGTATAATTATTTTTAATTTCAAGTGGATAGCTGCAGTAACTAGTTGCCGAGTTATTAAGGAAGGAAAAAAGGACAGACAAAGCGAGACCGGTCTAAAACCGATCTTCGATCTTCGAAACCCTAAAAATCAACGAAACGCAACATGAAAAATGGTATTATAAAGATCTTAGGCTTAAAATTAATTTACATAATTCACCGGTTAATTCGGCATACAAAATAGACACAAAATATAACTTCAAATTGAGCAGAATAAAAATACATGGAAATAAAATTAAGAATTGTAAATAAAATTACTTAATCTTGATATGTCAGTGAATTTATATGATGTCGATCTCTATAGTTAAGAAATTCAGGGGCCGAATTCTGTTAATACAATTGTGTCAAAGGTCTATGCTTTCGCGACCTAAATTGTCGCCATTGATAACTTTGGTATTTTAGTAGAATACCAAATGGCACAATATTTTTCATGAGTGTCAGTCGTAGCTTTGACGGTTATGATTAATACAAGTTTACGTATTTTACTCGGCATTGGCTCTCCAATCGTTAGGGATAGAAAGACAAAGAAATTCATTACGGATGTAAGCGGGTTAACTACGAACCTTATTTGTGTTGGAAGAACACCAACGTTTCATCCCTTAACGAGGGACATCTTCAGGGTGAGTGCGGTTCTAGACGCGCGCGTTCCGCATCCCTCCGAGCACTGCGCGCGAGCGCGCGTTGAGCCCGCGACGTGAGCGCCGGGGGTGGGGGTGGTGGTGGGGGGTGCGCTGCTTTTATATGCTGTAGGGCGTGAGAGTCATCTCCTCGTAAGGATCCTACTGTGTCGGGTGTTGGTATTCCCTGGGTACATATGGAACTAACAGTCATCGCATTACGTACGTTTCGACAAGGCCCGTGTCTTGTCTAGGGAAAAATTCTTTGTTCCCCGCAAGATACGCGAGGCGATAGAGATAGATCGATGGCCCAACTTCAACAGAGACAGAGGTTGGAACCTACCACCCGCCTGGAAGCCGTGTCTCCATGAGAAGTCGAATAGCAGTATGGAGCCGGGTGTAGATACTGTTAGTTCCATATGTACCCAGGGAATACCAACACCCGACACAGTAGGATCCTTACGAGGAGATGACTCTCACGCCCTACAGCATATACAAGCAGCGCACCCCCCACCACCACCCCCACCCCCGGCGCTCACGTCGCGGGCTCAACGCGCGCTCGCGCGCAGTGCTCGGAGGGATGCGGAACGCGCGCGTCTAGAACCGCACTCACCCTGAAGATGTCCCTCGTTAAGGGATGAAACGTTGGTGTTCTTCCAACACAAATAAGGTTCGTAGTTAACCCGCTTACATCCGTAATGAATTCGTCAAACTACGATAGTTTTTATATGACAAAGAAATTCTACGATTTCTGCGATGTATCGCAACTGAGTGATAAAGGAATAAAGGAGTAGGTACTAACGTAGTACCTTCTAATATACCTCTAGTTATTTTGTTGTGCTAATTCGATGCCGACGATTAATAAACTTTATTAGTTTACATTACTACATAATGGAATGCTTTTGGAAAATACCAAATTTTATAAAAAGAGTAGATTTTTGAAAAAAAAATGTTTAATTTTTACTTCAACAAAGTTTATTATTCTGACTTTAATAACAATAAATTATAATGATTTTCATTTATAAAATTAATTTCTATTATTTGATTTTAATTTTCTTTGTGAATAAAGAGTTTTATAAAATACCAGACGACATGAATTATTTATGGCCATCAATTCTTTCAGTAGCTTCTTTAGGCAAATTACTTTCGAAAAACTGTACCATTCGGTACTTGCTCCAAGGTGACATCAAGTCAGGAGGCCAACTTTGACAATAAAATAACAATAAAATAACAGAGTTTCAGGTGACGGATCGAAACGAAATAAAAAATCTTACCACCAATTTGCTTCGGACGCGTCACTAACTGACATCTTGCTTTTCAGATCTCTAGGAAATAAATGTCTTAATTATTTTCATAGTATAACATCACAAAAAGGATTGGTGTTTTGTGCCGTGGCACTCCGCTCTTGTTATTCAAGGATTATCTGTTTGTCGCAAGCAAAGAACTTATTTCGAGTATTTTAGAGTCACCGTCAATGTATTTCTCATATCTTTTTGATCGTTTAGAATTTTATTTTCCAAGCACTTGTGTCACTGTCACTCCGACATCTGACATGGCTTCATGGCTTTTGGTTATTTAATTGGTCGAGTAAAAGCGGGAGGAATCAAAATTGTTTTCTATTATTTTTAAACTAAAAACCTGTGTTATTTATGTTCCTTGTTATCAATGGTTTGTTTTCTCTATTGTTGTTTTGTGTTTAAGAAATTTTCTTATATTCGTAAAACTGTAAATCTCTTTCCCATGGCACAACCGACAGGTGGACTTAGTATAAGTAAAAGATTAGAGTTTATTTAAAATTTAATGGTCAATGTATACAATTAAGGTATTGTTTATTAGACATGTAATTCATATTACCTACTGAAGAATAGCAGTGACTGAGCAAGGTTCCCACGGGGCTCTGTAAATATTGCACGTAGCCATTTTTTTACGCCATAAATAAGGCCTTGATATCAACTGCGTTACCCCATATAATAACATTGTATGTAAGAAGGGATGCTACATAACCGTGATTCGCTAGTAGGGCAGTTTTGTGATGGGTTATGTTTGCAATATTCCATAAAGCGTAAATTTACTTTTAAATTACTTTAGATTTAATATGCTCGATGTGCTGTACCCATTACATTGTCTAATTTCAGACCAAGGAATAATATCGTATCACTTTCATGTAAGTATCTCTTAATTTTGATATGTTTAAGTAAGTTTATTATTAATATTTAAGTAAGTTTAGGTATGTAGTATGAGATTTGTTTCCTTTATTTTAAGTATCTATATATTTATTCAGTGCCAATGTCTATTTTGTTTTTTGAGAAAAAAGGAAACACAAAGCTCATAAAGGGCGCTTTGTGCTTCCTTTTTTTTCTGTATTGTTTCCTGTAATTGTGTGGAATAATAAAGTGTTTTCTATCTATCTATCTATAGGAAAATAGGAGATAAGAAAGACAAGGGACAAGGAGACAATATGTTTGGCAATCATCTTATATCTATAAATTACTAAATAAACATTCCACATTCGATGACGCTTTTTCAATGGAAGAAATCTCTTACTGAATAGCTAACGACAAAAACTATGATGAAATAAAGACCATTGTACAAAGGATGCGGCTATAATGCCTAGAAACTTACGCACACACGCAAATCATCATCAACAACATCAATCATGGTGTTCTACTCTGGTACCCGACTCTTCTGAGGCTGGTGCTATTGGAGAAGGACAACCTAACTCATACTGCACACAAATACATACTACCTCACATGCTCTACATACATACACATTGTTGAATGTTTGTTCGTATAAGGTTTCTATCTGTTCTTATTTTATTGTATTATTTTAATTTATTACTTTTTACTAAACTTCTTACTTACCTTTCAAATCATCAGTTGTGCATCTATTTCTGGTAAGAGCGGTGTCTTCTAATAAAAGCAAATTTTGCTTAAAGGGGGACTCCAAACTCTATTTGTTTAATTTTATGTTAACTTTTTTTATCTTTTAATTTATATTTTGTAAGTTATGAAAATATTTATTTTAAATAAATATATTTGTTGTGCATCTAACTTGTGAACTGTTAATATTTCTGGTAAAAGCGGTGTCCTCTAATAAAAGCAAATTTTGCTTAAAAGGGGACTCCAAACCCTATTTGTTTAAATTAATGTTTTTTTATTTATCTTATAATTTACATTTTGTAAGATATTAAAATATTTAATATTTTTTTATTATTAATAAATTTTTTTATTTTATTTATTTTGTGCGAACCGACAACTTCGTAGATTATTTTTCAAAGTAGGCCTCCAGTCTACTTATATAGCATTCGATACGAGTTAGGCAGACTAAATGTAATATGATTTTATTCGCAAAGGCCTTGAAATGAACGGCTTTTAGCGATAAACGAGCTCTGATAGTACCTACTTTTTAGCTTACGAGAAATACAAATAAGTATATACAAACAAACGCGTTCGACTAGAAACATAAAATTGATTTTCTCGAATAACTACAGCTTTATCAATTTATCCTTTTTATGAAAAACGCAATTCACTTTAGCGGCAAAAATCCGACAAAACTCACAGGCAGTACCTACATAAATTTAACATCCGTAACCGTTTCTTTGCGAATCTCTAAATCTCCATAAGAACCTGATCTAGAAACCTTGATATTTTTTTGTAAACAAAGAGGTAACAAAACCAAAGAAAAATTGGTAGCATCAAAGCATAGCGCAGAGTGAGATCAAAACAATTTATGGTTTTGAAAGTCTTCGTTAATTATTTAATTCATCTCTTGTCCGTTTATGAACTCGAGTTCAAATATTTTTCACTACGCGTGTGCTGTTGAAGTTTATGTTTGATTGAATATCTTGCTGTAACCTTGTTGTTTTCTATTATTGTTATAAAATGTATTTGTTGACATACAATCTCGTGGGTTTTAGAACTCAGTAGAGACTTAAGTATATGACAAAGGACCTAGATCACATTGGCACGAGACAATAAAGTGTGAAAAGGCAATAGAACTAAAGGTCTTTTGCAGTGGGGCCCCGAAAAATTTGAAAGTTTTTATATAATAATAATAATATTAAAGTACGATAACAGTAAATGAATTAGATTAAAATTTGAATTAAGATATTAAAAAAGTACTAACTGCATGCATCAATTTACCTTATAAATAAATTAATTTTATTTCATTACATTATTATCATTTTTTTAATATTATTAATGCGAAAGATTATAGAAGATGTATGGATGGATGTTTGATACCTCTTCACGCCAAAACTACTGAACGGATCGGGCTGAAATTTTGCAAACGGATAATTCTAAACCTGGATTCAAATATAGGCTACTTTTTATCCCATAAATCAGTTCCCATGGGATAGAAATCACTTTTAAACGTTTCCATAGAAACAAAGCGTGCGAAGCCGCGGGCATAAACTAGTAACAAATAAACGTGTGACGTCGTCGTCCTTTTAAAAATATCTATCTATGTATTGTATTGTATTGTATTAGGTATATTAGTCATCTAGTACCAATATCACAAGCACTGCTTAGCTTGGGGCTAGATGATGCAATCCACACAGGATTATCCAGCCAGCATTATTTAGTTTTTATGAACGACGGCCTCCTAAAGCTGGTTCCACTCGTTCCTGTCCTGAACCAGCCGTGTGCAGGTAAAAAAAAAGCCTCATCATCTTAATTTTTACTTATCAACTCCAAATTCAGTTTATTTTATCCTACTATACTATACTATACTATACTATACTATACTATACTATACTATACTATACTATACTATACTATACTATACTATACTATACTATACTATACTATACTATACTATACTATACTATACTATACTATACTATACTATACTATACTATGATAATTATAAAGCCGCAAGTTTGTGAAATCAGAATTTTTGTTACCTAGGATCTCCAAAACTACTGAACAGATCAAGATGAAATTTGGCGTACGTTTAGACCATAGCTAACATAGATAATAAGCAACTGACGACCTCAGTTGCGCAGCGGGCGAGAGTCCGTCTGCAACGCAAGAGGTTACGGGAGGTTAAGGTTGCGGGTTCGATTCCCGCCTCGGAACAAATTTGTGTACGATCTGCAGAAATTTGTTCCGTTGGTCTGGGTTTTTTTGAATGTATTGTATAAAAAATCTATCTGTATATAATTAAATAAATATATCAGTTATCTAGTATCCATAACACAAGCTTTGAGTAGCTTACTTTGGGGCTAGATGGTGCTGTGTGGATTGTCCAGCATTTTTTTTTAACTTAATAAACCTAAAATACGTGTGCCAAGCAGCGGGCAAAAGCTATATAAATAATAATTATTTTGGAATGACATGCCCTTATCCGTCTGCTAATGTAAAGAAATAAACTAGTTAAGTGAACAATTACAATTTCACTTATAAGATAACGAACTCATCTAGTGAAAATGCTTTGCAGATTAGTAGGTAAATGTATATTAATGAAATAAGTGGGGCTCAGACTTTGATATAAATGAGAAAGTACTGTCTGTCTGTCAAGACATCACATTCAATTGGAAAAATATTTTCTTTCAAACTTATAAATTTAATTCAACTGGCCTCGACTAGTGCAGCATCTGCAAATTTCATTTATTATATTATACAGGGTGGTTTTTAAACAAGGGCGGTGATTGCCAAGTCCGAAACCAGGAGAATGAGAGAAAAGTCGTGAAAGGAGACATGCCCTCGATATATAAGAAAACAATAACTGCATATTTCGTTTTTTTTAAAGCTTTTTCTTATGACGGAAATCGACACGAATGATTTAAATAAAAAGACACCCTGTTTTATTTAACCATTGAATTTTGTTGCTAATAAGGATCAATCTTTTTAAAGAAATGGATTACTAAAATAAAAGGAAAAAACCAATTTTTTACAAATTACTTTCAATATTTCTTTCTATTTTCTTCAAATATAAAACATTAAAAAAAAACTAAATAATATGTAGTTATTGTTTTCTTATAAATCGAGGGCATGACTCTTTTCACGACTTTTCTTTAACTCTCATGTTTTCGGACATGGCCATCACAGCCCTTCTTCCACCCTGTATACAAACAACTTCTGACCAAACTTTTTATTAAATATGTTTTATATTTATTTATAAAAGAGATTCTCAGCAATTCCGCGACAATGGCTGATGTTAAACGCGTCCGAAACCAGTAGAAATCATGATTACTTAAACGTAGTTATGTAGACACTAAAATAAATTTCATCTATCTCAGTCGGTAACGGTGACTTTACTGCAAAATATTTTCTCGATAGTCGAAGTGAAAAGTTGTATATCTCACACTAGAGCTAATATTTTATGTTTCGGGACATTGAAATCCCTCGCAGCATCAACTCAGCAATCTACTTTAAAGCTCTTTTCTTTTCTCGGTTTTAGAATCCAAGATATTTTATCTCAAAAAGGCAATTATGAATAATTTTTTTTCAAAACCTTGTAATAATAACAGAAGAGAACAAGGTAACAGCAAGGTTATCATTAAAAATAAAAACATAAGCTTCAACAAGCGCAAGGAACAAAATAATCAAATTCGAGCTCGAATACGGACGAAAGTTAAAATGAAATGATGAATAAAAGCATTCAAAACCAACATTTTACGTACTTACATGATTTGCGCCGATGTTACCAGTATCTTTAGATACCTTCTACAAATATTACATTAGGTTTGCAACACCATTGTTTACAAAAAATATTAACACGTACAACAAAAAATCGTTTTCTCCTCCTGTTAAATAAATAACTATTTCCCTCACAGATATTTGACCTTTTCTGATGAATGACCTTTTCTGAAAATTGCCTCAGATTCCCCTAAATTTGTCAACCCATAAATAGGAAGCTCTAATGTTTTTGCCAGTCACTTCAGTCCTGCCTTATTGAATTGAATTGATTATTGTATTTATTATCTCTGACAAAAGATAATTTTTAAAATTTTTGGCTTAACCTTAATTTATATCTAGTAATCTTGTTTTGCAAGAGACTGGTGCCCGAGAGAGGTTATTAAAACCTGTAAGGGTCACCAGAGCTTTCCTCCGCAGGATATTTTGTGATACCTATATAAAAAGAGACTGTAACATCTACTATGCTCTAACTATGGTCCGTACCTGAATGAATGAATGAACACTTTATTGCACAAAATAATAAAATAACATATTTAAATAAAATAAAAACGTACAATAGGCGGCCTTATTGCTTAAAGCAATTTCTTCCAGACAACCTTATTAGGTACTACCAAAAGATACAAGTCACTTAACAGTTGGTAGTGCACAATTAATACACACATACAATCCAAATACAAACATTACCTATACCTAAAGTCATAAATAACGGGATATTTACCATGATTTGAGTTTTGAGCTTTCCAATATTTCGGCACAGTTTCATGCGCCATGATCACGGAATAACTGACGGCACTCAAAACTCAAATCATGGTAAATATCCCGTTATTTATGACTTTAGTGTTATAACCATGATGGATTTAAAAGTTAAACATAATACCTAAAGATAATTTCACATACTTACGTAATACAGCTAATAACCAAGCTACACTGACATTTAAGTCTAAGTTTGACGGTACTCTTAAAAACAAAACATTAAACTCTCTTTCATCATTACCCACTCCTGACTTTTCTCCTTTCTTGATTTGCGACTTTACTGATTCTGACGTTAAGAAGAGCATTTCCTCCATTTCTTCTAATGCTGTCGGTATCGATGGCATTAGTAAGAAAATGATCCTCCCCATCCTTGATGATATTGTTCACGTGATTACCTATCTTCTAAACTTCTCAATCTGTAGTAGCACATTTCCCAGCACATGGAAAGATGCTCAAGTCACCCCAATACCAAAGAAATGTAAACCTTCTTCCTTCTGCGATTTTCGTCCCATTTCTATCTTGCCTTTCTTATCCAAGGTTCTTGAACGACTTGTACACCAACAACTTAGCTTTTTTCTAAACACCAATAACCTTCTTAACCCTTTTCAGTCTGGTTTCCGTCCAGGCCATAGTACCACATCAGCTCTCGTCAAGATTACTGACGACATACGAGATGGTATCTGGAATGGATCAGCAACCGTACTAGCCCTTCTAGATTTTAGTAGCGCCTTTAACAACGTCGATTTTGACATTTTATTAGGTATTCTTCGCTCTCTTAACGTCTCTTCAAATGTAATTCAGTGGCTTCGTAGTTACCTGTTCGGTCGCCGGCAACGCATAACCTTTAACGATAACGTTTCCTCTTGGTGCCAACTCAGTGCCGGTGTACCACAGGGCGGCGTTTTATCTCCTCTTCTTTTCGCTATCTTCATTAATTCTATTTCCAAATAACTCTCTTCTTCCTACCACCTTTATGCAGATGACTTGCAAATATACACCCAGGCTCCAGTAGACCGACTAAGTGAAGCCATCCATAAGATCAATAACGATTTGAACGTTATTCTTGCTTGGAGCAACGCGCATGGATTGAAAGTGAACCCTACAAAAACGCAGGTAATAATCATTGGTAGCTCGCGAATGGTGTCCAAGACTGATTGGGCGCACCTTCCCCTAGTTCTTTTTGATAATGTTCAAATTGAGATCAGTAAGACTGTCAAAAATCTTGGTATTCTCATCGATAACCAACTGTCCTGGGGACCCCAATTGGCAGAAGTTAGTCGTAAGATCTTCGCATCGGCGGCCTCGCTCAAACGGTTGCGAAATCTCTTACCCACATCAACCAAAATTGCGCTCGCTCAGTCACTCCTGCTCCCTATCCTAGACTACGCCGACGCCAGCTATCCCGATTTAACCCAAGTACAGCTTGATAAGCTTGAGCGGCTTCAAAATCTCAGCTTACGCTTCATTTTCGGTCTGCGAAAGTACGACCAAGTCACAGAGTACCGCAAAAAGCTCAAATGGTTACCAATCCGTCTTCGCCGGGACGCACACTTCCTCTCACTCCTTTATTCCATACTTTTTGTCTCAAATACACCCCCTTACCTGAAGGAACGGTTTCAATACCTCCACCAAACCCATAGCCGCTCCCTCCGCTCAACACACACTCTTCAACTGCAAACTCTCCGCCCCTTCCATTCCTATAGCTCATCCTTTACCGTACGTGCCATAAAGCTGTGGAATGCCCTACCCACTTCAATTCGACAAGCTAAGTCTCTCCCTATATTCAAACATATGGTCTATGAACATTTCCTTGCCTCTACTTCAAACTGTTAGTATCAAATTAGTATATTTACATACACCCTATATATTTATTTTATGTATATTATATATTAATTTTATGTATTTATCTTATGTATATTATATATTTATTTTATGTATCTGTCATATTTATTGTATTTATAGCTACCACTATTTGTAAAGCACGCCACCGTCTATACTTGTTCTTTCACTTCCGGTCCATCCAAAGGTTGCCTGGAAGAGATCGCTCATAGCGATAAGGCCGCCCATTGTGCAACGTTATTTGTATTTGTCTTTTCCTGTCCTGTGTTTCTATTTGGTGTGCAATAAAGAGTACTGTATTGTATTGTATTGTATTTACATATACACCTATTGGTTTATTCTATTCTTTCCCTTACCTATAACAATCCAAATGACGATCGCATTCCCTCCGATAGCGATCGCCAGCATGGCTGCAAACAGACAGACCCAGGAGTTGTGCGCCCAGAGCGGCATGCCGGTCGCAGAGGGCGCTGGCGTAGGTTCCTTCGGCACCAGGAGAGTAGCGGCGCCGAGGATGCTTCGGTTGAAGTCCATATTCCATGTGTATACCACCTGCAAATGAAATTATGTAAGATCCTCAAGAATCTAGGAATTCGTCATTCACGGGGTTCCCTGATTTCAAACTTTTCAAGAAATAAAAACACCAACTGAACGTTAAAACTTTTAAATCCGTTAGTACGTTCTAGCCTGCAGTCTTTCGCAGGTCTTCATCCTACTTGGCTGGAGGACGTCCTACACTACGTTTGCCAGGTCGCGGTCCACTCAAGAACACGTTTACTCCAGCGATTGTCGGTTCTTCAAGAGATATGATCGGCCCACTGCCACTTGAGTTTGCTAATTCTTTGAGGTATAGCGATAACTATAGTGGTTTATCATCGTACGACCTCTTTTATCGTAAACAATAGTTATTTGTTATACAAGAGTGCGATATTGCTTTTTAACCGCGTGCTCGATTTTGTCGTCCGAGCAAGCGAAGGATTCTAAAATTGATTCAAAAATTAGAATCCTGAGCGTTAACGAGGGAATCAAAAGAGCACGAGGTAAAAAATCTTTGCACTCGAGTGCAACACGTAACTTTTCATCCCACCTCAGCGAGGAAATGACTAAATGCAAAAAAAAGAAAATGGCGCGCGCAAAGCAAATTAAATAAAAAGTACCTACACCAAGAAGGTTCCAAGTCTGAGTTTTTAACAAATTAAAAAAGGTTGTATGATATATTCGGCACCATGGAGGTTGAAGTAAATAGGTTTTGAATCACAAACGTAGTGCACACGATGTTCTAAATTCAATTTAACTTTATCCTCTAGTGGATAAAAACGGCTTTTGCACTCAGATATCGAAGAGCAAAACTACTCTTTCCGAGATGGGGGGATGAAAAACCTATTTTACCTCTATGCATAAAACGAAAGCTGAACTCATTGAAGCCTATCGAATGAGGTTGGATAGTGTTGATCATCATCAACCTATATTAGTCCTGCCATAGGCCTCCCATAATGAACGCCCTAGCGCCCTGTTTTCAGCTTGCCGCATCGAGCATCTGCCTGCAGTCTTTTGCAGGTTTTCATCCTACTTGGCTGGAGGACGTCCTACACCACGTTTGCCAAGTCGCGGTCCACTCAAGAACACGTTTACTCCAGCGGTTGTCGGTTCTTGGCGAGATATGGCCGCCCACTGCCACTTCAATTTACTAATTCTTTGAGCTATATCGATAACTTTGGTCATGACGGCTAGGACGCACTGATTGAAAACTTTAGTTTTTAAGCATATGGATGTCGAGAAGACTCGACATAGTTTTCCAAACGCTGCCCAACCTGACTGGATCCTCCTCTTGGCTTCTAGGTTGGACAGTGTTAGACCTTCATCCAAGTTATAATTTTGTCTGTTCATAGCTTAAAAGAGGTATAAAGCATTCGTAACCTCTTTGGTTATTGACCAAAATGAGTTTCTTATCATCCGACCTCTTTTCTGGAGGTTAGAACTTCTCAGGAAATTTTTCTCATTGTTTATGCTTTGGTTGAACTAATAATAGTTGGTAGTTCTAAGCTCGTGATTCTATTCTAGACTGCTAACACAACAATTTTTTTCGAATTCTTGTTGCACAAAAATTAATATGCTTGAGGGTAGTTACCTACTTAATGGAACCTAGGAATTTGTTGTGTGAAATCGAAGGCGTCCTGTTTGAATCTAGGCTCCGTATACGATTTCAAAATCGAGATAGGGAGGGAAAGGAAACGAAGTAGGCAATTTACAAGATGGATAAACGACATTTACGGTGAATTTGTCTTGTGTCCCAACATATAGACAAGTACGGAAATCCTGAGATCAATACAATGGAACGGCTGATATCTTATACTAATACCATTGATGTAAGTAAATAAAACTCGGGAGATTAGGAAACAAAAATTGGACATTCTCGAAAGGGGAACGCTCAAATGAGGTCCAATTAGGTCCACCCACCTCAGTCATAGACGGACCGGCGTCGCAGCGTATTGTTGTCTCAATCACACTTCCGTCTTGCTACATCTTTCCATCTTTGTTGTCCATTAGGTAGGTATATTGCAAAAGATTGGAAATAGCGTGTCTTTGCGTTTAGTTGTGACACAACACAGTTCATTTGTTGAGTTAGCGCTGAGAGAACGTACCATATCTACAGAATTTTACCTATATCTATGACTAATACTAACAAATAGCCATTTAGTTTGATGAAAAAATTTGTTTGATTACAGTCAGTACATAACTTATGGCCTGTCTATACATTGATCTTTATGGGCCTGGAAAAAAATACATTTTAGATTCTAGCTGCAACGCAAAAAAAGTTCATTTCATCTTGTACTACCTCTCCGTCACATAACTAACAGCTGTCTTTCTGAGTCGAGACAAAAAATCGTAGATGGCATCTAAGTCTACACTATGCTAATTGAGCTAGACTAAAACCCAACAAAATACCTGAAATCACCGTAAACAGGTTCCGGTATCCCTGTTCGGGGAATGACCAGATTTACATATTTATACACTAGAAACCGTAATTATCCGTAAATATTGCAAAAAATATCGGTTGATGAAATAATTTTTGATCATAAAAGGGCCTACAAGGATACTTTCGTCCCAGAATAACCTGTGTCATGATCTTTTGTTGTTATTTTCCATGCGCGCTTTGTGTATTATGTTCTCGTCGTGAACGACGTAACGAATTAGGTTATTTATCACGCTTAACAATAGATTAGAAAATTCTCGTACAACGCCCACATTGAAAATGATGAACCGGCCAAGTGAGGAACAGACCCACGCACAAAGGTTCCGTACATACATTATGTTTTGCGGTATCTTGTATTTCCCCATAGGGATTATTGATCGGATTCAGCGACGCAATTGAAAATCTCAGAGGCAACATGGGCAAGTTGGCAGTTTCCATTCAGACCAAGATGTTTAAATTTTTTTTCAAATATATCTTTTGAATCATTGATCCAATGAGCATCCTACTTCCTACTAATACTAGTATTTCTACGAACAGTAGACCTCGCGAGCACTAACTATTTTCAACAATTAATTTACTCACAGAAATATAAATAAATATTTCTGTGAATTTACTTATTACTTTAGTTATAAAACAGGATATTTAGGTAGGTACCACGTTTTTTTGTAATTCTTGTTTCCTACAAACAAGAATTATATAATGAGAATTTGCCCTTAGGGCACAGGAAATGTTAACGTAACAAACCTTACTTACCCGTTAATAATAAATAAATAAAGCTGGACAATTCACACAGCGTTATCTAGCCCCAAGCTAAGCAGAGCTTGTGTTATGGGTACTAGATAACTGATATACTTAATACAATGCTCTACATAGACAGATATTTTTTATTATACATCGAAAATATCCAGAACACCCGGAACAAATATCTGAAGATCTTACAAACATTTGTCCTGAGGCGGGAATCGAACCCGCAACCTCCAGCGTCGCAGGCGGACCTTCGCCCGCTGTGCCACAAAGGTCGTCAAAGGAAATCAATATCAAGGCTGTCACTGTTACTTGTCAGACGGACATAGCCGAGAGAGCGGGAATCCTGATTGACAGGCAAACGGATGCCTACTGGAGAGTGAGGTGGAGCTCATGGAATGCCTTGGCTGTGGCGAGCTGATGTATCCCTTATCGTGTATACTATCGGTCATCGGAACCCCTACAACATCTGTTATTCCAGCCAAAACTAGTTATAATAACCATACAAAAAAATAATTTTCGTTCTAGATTCAAAATCAAAGTATAAATACAGTAGATGTGTACACTTGGGTAAAGTCATAATCTTAAGAGTAAAGAAACATCGACATACAGTGATATTTTTTATTTCTTTTTCTTTTTCAATATGGGTACAGAAATGACGCAGAAATCTTTAGACTGGTTTTTTTTTAATTGGAAAAAACCCGTCCTAAGATAACTTGTCTTTAAGATAATCTAATATTGGTTATGTTGTGACTCAAAGTGTGGTTTTGATAATAAATTTGAATTTAGGTTGCAACTCCAATATTCTCTGATACTCTGATATCACATCACATCACAATCACACTAATAATTATAAATCCGAAAGTTTGGAAGGATGGATGGATGGATGTTTGTTACCTCTTCACGTTAAAACTACAGAACGGATCTGGCTGAAATTTTGCACACAGGTAATTCTAATCCTGGAATCAAACATAGGCTACGTTTTATCCTAGAAATCAGTTCCCATGGGATAGAAATCACCTTTAAACGTTTCCATAGAAACAACGCGTGCGAAGCCGCGGGCAGGAACCAGTATATGATAAAGCTTTTGGATAGTGTTTACCTTTGCGTGTGACTCATGTCAAAGACGGCAATATTTTTCCGCTCGAAACATCACAATCGATTGCTGTCGATATTGTTATTGCACTATGAAAGTCTGATCAAGAGAAAAAAAAAATTAGATAATCCATCATGATTATTAACACTAAAGTCATTTATAACGGGGTATTTACCGATTTGAGTTTTGAGCTTTCCAATATTGCGGCACTGTTTCACGCGCCATGATATATATATCGATCTACCCTCATTTTTAACCCACGACGCAAAAAGAGAGGGGTGTTATAAGTTAACGTGTCTGTCTGTGTATCTGTCTGTGGTTAATTTATTTATTTATTTAATTTAATTTTTTTTTCTTGTTATTTGTCTTTTGCTACGAACGTTACCACTACCACCACCGGTTTTATTATGCAACGCAACTCGATCACGACACATAACACTGACGGTATCAGAACGCGGCCCGGGTACGCTTCACCTCTTCAGATTTTGTATATTCTCAAAACAGGGTTCCGGTTCTGTTCTAACGCTTCTTGATAAGAAAATGGACACAATGAAAGCAATTTCGTACGCCACGATTATGTACTCAAGTATGTGGAAATATATATTACGGATGATGAAATAGTCGGCCAGTGGACCGATTCAGTAATCCTATCGTCTCATTGCTATTACTATCGCCTGGCGCATTTGTTATCTTTAGTAAATTTTTGACATGAAAACTGTATGATTTACTAGCTGGTTCCCGCGACTTTGTCTGCGCAGGATTAGTATTTCGAGTAGCTTATAGTAGCGTGGCGTTGAAAAGAACTAACATTATGAGATTAAAATAATCACATATATATACTGTGGCGGGCTTTTTTGTAGGACTATTTAAGATAAACATTTCCATCATACATTACATATGTGTAACTCTAGCGGTTTTGGCAGCGCACGCCAGAATAGCTCGCTGATGGTAGTTTTTTTCCTACTTACATGACACTTATCGTCATATTTTGGATAATTCACACAATATCTTTATGAATTTAGATAATTCACACAATATCTTTATAACGGTATCAGAACGCACGCAACTGTATGATTTACTAGCTGGTACCCGCGACTTTGTCTGGAAAAAAAAAGTAAAATTTCATTAAAATCCATTCAGTAGTTTTTACGTAAAAGAGTAACAAACATCCATCCATCCAACTCCAACTAACAAACTTTCGCGTTTATAATATTAGTAGGATATTATTTTTAACCGACGCAAAAAAATAAGTTTAACGTGTCTGTCAGTGTATCTGTGTACGAGTATCTGTCTGAGGTATCGTAGCTCCCAAACGGATGAACTGATTTTCGTTTAGTTTTTTTGTGTCATAGATAATTTTATCCCTGTGTTCTTAGCCATGCTTCTTGAAAATCTGTCGGGGGGTTTTTAAATTTTGAAATTTTGTTCTTGTTTTCTATTAGACAATATGTTTATTTCAAAGTGGCCGAAGTCGCAGGCACAGCTCTAGTCAAAGTAGCAATCGATAGTTAATCAGCTCAACGGTGTACATTGTTACCGAAATCCAGGAAATTGCATACATCTAGTTTCCTGCATCATCTGATAAATGCAAGATAATATTATGCACGAGTCTCTAAAATAATAATTATGAAAACGATTTATGTTAGCTTAGGGTTCTTTATAGAAGGGTATATTTGCTTTTTTTCCAAAACTTGCAAAAAACTTGCAAAAAAATGATGTCAATCCTTTGATATTTCAAAATAATAATGATAATGTAAGGTATTCTTACATAACAATTAGGTATTGTTTTGATATTTCGTAAAATTACACAAAAATTAAGAAAAAACGTCTGTATTTTTTTTCCAAAAGGCAAAAGAATTAGGAATTCAAATAATTTAAAAAAAAAAACGTTGACCCTACTCGATGTCCAAAATCACTTCTTCGTCACAGTACACCCTTTCCGTGGCACCCTGTATATAGTTCGCTTTATAACTTGTAAACATAACTATCCGATTGTATGTCAGATATTTTTGTAAAAATATTGAAATTCTGTATGACTTCGTAGCAGGTCTACGACGTAGAACATCTACGGCGTAGCACCGCTACGTCGTAGACATATAATTATAGACGTATAATTATACAATGTCATCTACATTCTACATCGTAGCGAAAACTTTTGAAACCTTTTATATAAGTAAACTCAAAACCAGAAATCATGGTAAATATCCCATTAAAAATTACTATTCATCGTAACTATAAGTGTAACACGTAGTAACTAAAAGTTTTAGTAATTGAATAATGTAGTAGTATGTCATTGCGCGTCGTCGTTTATGATAAATTGTCATGCGAGAAAATAATAATGTATGTTGACTATTATTAGTAATTAGTTAAAGTACATCGTAACAAATTAATGAGTTCACGGTACGGGGGTAGATAAGGGTCAGCATTTTGTCAGGTGTTTAAATCATCGAATAACGTTCGATGATGTTGCCTGGGCTTCGTCGGTTAACTTTGACTTTTACGCCCTTATTCATAATAGACCTATTTCTCCCTCTCCCCGTGTCTCGGAAAGCACGTTAAGCTGTCATCCCATCGGATTATGAGAGTGAGGGAATAGAGAGTGCACCTTTGTGCGCACACACTTGTGCGCGATATATAGTTTTAATTTTCTAATTTCATTTTATTTCCATCAAAAGTACCAAAAAGATTTAAAAAAAAGTCATGAAAGGAGTCATGCCCTCCATTTACAATAAAACAATAACTGCATATAACTAAATCTGCAATTTTCTGTAACTCGCGTGGTTTCGGATTGATTATTATTATTATTATTATTACAGATTTACTTGGCCATCACCGCCCTTCTCAAAAAACTACTGTATATGAAAACCATCTACTAACTACTACTAAACGTCTATAATGTAATATCTCGATTAACTTTATGAAAAACACTTGCTTGAGACGGAGAGAAAATGTAACCTTGTGTCGAAAACGTCAAATGGAAATGTAACCGTCGTTAATAACCGGCTTATGCTGGCTTACCCAAAGATAATCGGACATTTAAGCTGCTTCGTCGGTTTACTTTGACGTTTAATGTATGCAAGCTTGTGTCAAAACAACTGTTTAAAATTTAACCATCTGTTGGTGAACTCGGGTCTTAGAGTCTTATCACACTAGCGGTTTGCGAGCGGCTGCAGGGCGGAGTGGGCACGCAGCGAACTCGCCGCGGATGCGCAGCGAATACGCCACGGATGCGCAGCGAATTCGTTGCGGACGCGCAACAAAAACGTCGCGGACAGCAGCGTGGTCGATGCGTGGAGGATTTTCTACTGTCTCGTACAAACGCTTTAGTACTTATATTTTTTTATTCGTTTGCAAAACAACACAACGTAGTCGCCCTCTTTCATTCTATTGATTGATAATGGATCCTCTCAAATTCGACGATGCTTTCGTTCTTCGAAGTAACAAAGCCATACTGAATGTATTGTACGAACGCTCTTCGCTGCGCAGCCGCGGCGTATCCACGACGCATTCGCTGCGCAGCCGCGTCGCGTTCGCGACGAATTTGCTGCGCGCTCGCTCCGCCCCGCAGCCGCTCGCACACCGCTCGTGTGATAAGGCTCTTAATGTCTGTCTTTTGCATAAGGCTGCTTGCCATCTTAACGCTCATATAACTTCTCAGCATGGCTATTATGCCATGCCGTGAAGTGTCAATTTGAAATCGTACTAGTGAAGGCAAAGGCATCAGAGGCTTTAGGATGAGTTTGCATATACGAAAACTATAAAAGTTTTCATTAGATTAGATTAGACCTTGACTAATGCACTTAGCGTCTTGCAACGTCCCTACCAGAAACTGAGAGAAAATAATTTCCGTAGGATGACGGTGATCCAATAGCTTATTACGAACTCGAAGTTTTCGAATGACTGACAAATAAGCAGTACCTAGTATTCGTAATAAACTGGTGACTACAAGTTGTAACGACAAGTTCAAACGTGTTTTCAAATTGGTCCGTCAAAATCCCAGGCAAAGTTCTGGCGGTTGCGTTCCGCCAATTTATTTTACGTACCTACACGTATTTTAGCCGGCGCTCGGTTGACGGTGCAGTGGACGGGCCGCCACAGTAAATACATGTATCTATTTCGGTGCTCTCGTTGTCGGTGACATCCCGGTGACGGCGGCGATGGACAAACGGCGTAAGGGCTCTTGTTCACATACGTTGTTTTTGCCGTGAAAATCCACGGTTAATTCGCCGTGTGAAGACACGAATGCCAGTGTTGTATGGATCACTAATGGTAGCTTGTTGATGGCGCTGTGCACAGACACGCCGATTAACTGTAGATTTTTCGGCGAAAAAACAGATGTGTCCACTTCCGGTAGTGATCCATAAAACATCAACAATCGTGCCTTCACACGCCAAATTAATCGTAGATTTTCACAGCAAAAAAAATGTATAAACAAAGGCCCTAAAGGTTGATAAACGAAAAGTTCTGTTCAAAACTTACCTCTAAACCATCAGAATTGACGATATTTTTGAAATTGTGGCTCTCATAGAACTTCTGCCTCTCCAAACTAATGTTGTACATCACATCCATCCTATCTATTTAAAATTTTCATGATTAGAAAAGTTTTCTACCATTTCTAGGTATTCTATTGAATTCTGTTTTTCACATCATCCACCTAGTCATGGTCACTGTAGTACATTATATAACTTATTTGTATAGAAATGTTTGAAACCATGTTTTTCGGCTGTTTTAATGAGTTTTTCGAAACTGTTCATAACATATTTTACACAATATTGTTTGATTATAATCACTTTTCAGGACCGTTAGGTTCGCGCTCTTTTTCACTAGACGACTCGCAAGGATCAACCCATACAATCTGAAACAAAAAAAGTCACTATTATGTTTTATGTTTTCATAATTCTATGTGTGAAAGCTGCTTAACTTAATTCTTCTAATGTTATGTGTTTAATCTTCTAGATCTAGCTTTTTGTTTTCCAAAGAGAATAAATTTAAAATAATTTGTTTGTCTATGCGGCGCAGCGAGCGAAAGTCCGCCTGCGACGCAGGAGGTTGCGGGCTCAATTCCCGCCTTAGGACAAAATGTCGATGCAATATTGCTGGTGTTCTTTGTACATATAATAAAATATATTTATTTATGTAATGTATTGAATCTAATATATCAGTCATCTCATACCCATAACACAAGCTCTGTTTAGCTTGGGGCTAGATGATTCTATACGGATTGTCCAGCATAATTTATTATTTCAATATTATTTATATCAAACCAGCTTCTGACGCCGGCTTCGGACGCGTAATTTCATACGTTAGAAGGTAGTGATTTTATTCTATGTAACAAATGTGTAATTATTGTTCTATGAAAATGCATTAAAGTCTCTATCCCATGGGAACTGAATTATAGGAAAAAATTGCCTGTGTATTGTAAACCAACTTACATCAATGGAAAATTTCAACCCGATCCGTTTAGTAGTTTTGACGTGAAGAGTAAAAAACATTCGCATTTTTATTATAAGAGCAATAACAGAACTACTGTTTTTCAGTCAGTCAGTGAAAATCTAAAGAATGGAACTTTTTAACAGGTAAAGTGCCTGGAACGCTGTCTGCATATTAAAATCAAACTGGAAATTTCAGTTGGTACTTCAGTATTTCATTTATTTCCACCGTAGGTATTTCATAACTATACACTTGATGTCATTATTTTCATCATATCATGATGATGATGATGATTAAATGTAATATTTAAATTTGAAAATAACATTAAATTACATAATATGTATTATATTATAATACACCAGTTATTATTGCCTATGCCTACACCTTAGCCAAACTTATAGTTATTGGCCTTTCTAGGGTTCCGTACTAAAATGTGCGAACTGGACCCTATTGCAAAGCTTCCGATGTCTTTCCGTCTGTCCGTCTGTCCAGATACAACTACTAACAACAAATAATTAAAATAAAAGGGGTATTAAAATAAAGGCAGTGCCATTGAAAAAAATGTTTCTTCGCCATTTTTTACTCGACCTCGCTGTGTCTCTTGTACCATAAAAGATAGATTATTGAAATTTTGACAAAGTGTGTATTTCTATTCTTTGACGACCTCAGTGGCGCAGCGGGCGAAGGTCCACCTGCGACGCAGGAGGTTTCAGGTTCGATTCCCGCCTCGGGACAAATGTTTGTACGATCTGCAGATTCAAGGCGTTCTTGATGTTTTATATTATAATAACAAAATATCTATCTATGTAGTCTATTGTAATAAGTATATCAGTTATCTAGTACCCATTACACAAGCTCTGCTTAACTTGGGGCTAGATAATGATGTGTGAATTTTCCAGCATTATTTATTTATTATTGCCGCTACGACAGCAAATAATAAGATCTAAATAAATTTAATAATTTAAGGGGGCCCACGTCCAGTTCGTCCCATGCTAAATACCGATTTTTGAAGTTAAGCAACGTCGAGTGCAGTCGGTACTCGGTTGGTGGATCGCGTCATGTTGGTTTTTTCTTTTTTTACCTTTCAAAAAAATTGCTTATTAGTGTGTGTCTTGTTTCTTTTGCGAGTATAATAGTGAGTAAAAATGTGAATAAAAAATGTATGTATTTAGTTTGGTACGATAGTACAGAGCCCTCCGTGTTCAAATCGACTCGCACTACGCCGCTTTTATTTTATATTTGTTTTACAAAGAACCTGAGCTTAGTCATGTCAACGTGAGTAAGTCAGGCTTTTTTCATTAGATATCCGTTCCCTTGTGAGAATATGGAAGCAAGTAATTTGAATAAATAAAAAAGCTCTGAATTTACTTAGATATCTAAAATTGTTTCTCCCAACCACCATCTAGGTTAAATGACATTTTGAAACAGACTGATTCATGTAATGAAGAAGAATGAAGATAAATCCCATGACGCCTTATTGACACCTTATTAGACGGATTGTGACAAATATGTAACAATCCGTCCTGCCAGTGACAACCATCTCATTGGCACACATATGACCTGCTAAACTGCTGAACTACCCCCAAACAAGGACGTTTTGCAATAATCACCAAAAGGGTTTGAAGATTTTGGCTCTACCATCGGTCACCAGTTTTCTTTCTTTCAAAATCACCGCACACTTTTATTTATATTTATTTAAGTAATCTCATTGTAAGTAAACTGTTTAAGTTTTTAATGAGAATAATTCTTTAAACCGAAATCTCTTTTACAAAATAATGTCCTGAAGCGTCAGGTTTCTGAGATATTCTCAGACATATACCTATATTTTTTGTTCATATGTGAATTATTTTATAACACCGTTTTATTGGTTTTAATGTCCTCTATCCAATAAATAATTTTATTGGTCTCGGCGATTTTAAAAATAAATAAAAATGATAAGGCCACCCTCTATACAAAAAATCTCCAAAACCCTTTAGCAGGGGGATTAAATAAATAAATAAATAATGCTGGACAATCCACACAGCACCATCTAGCCCCAAAGTAAGCTACTCAAAGCTTGTGTTATGGGTACTAGATAACTGATATATTTAATACATTATATACATAGATAGATATTTTTTTATACATAGAAAACACCCAGACCAACGGAACAAATTTCTGCAGATCATACAGAAATTTGTTCCGAGGCGAGAATCGAACCCGCAACCTCTTGCGTCCCAGGCGGACCTTCCGTGATGGCAGTGGACGTGATAAAAATACATGTGTAGGAAGGTTCGTGTGGTGGGTTTGTGTGGTAGGTACCATTAGTTGGCTCTTACGACATCGACTATCGACTAGTTGAGGGTGGGGTTATTAGTACACCGCGACCACTACAGTAACAGCAAACGAATTTTTATTTCCACTTAGCTTCATTACCCGTTACCGTGACCAATGCCACAGGTTTTATAAACCTCTCTTGGGCACCAGTCTCTTGCAAAACAAGATAACTAGATATACATAAATTAAGCTTGAGCCAGAAATTGTAAACAATTATCTTTTGTAAGAGAAAATAAATACATTATTTCATTGAACTACATAGCACCCAAATATATTTCCTCTGCAGTCGGACTAAAACGCGACTAAGCGTGCTAACACCAAGGTATCAATAAACAAGATAGCTTTCAGCTCAATCTGCAGAGATGAGATATTTTCAGTTGACTGCCGCCGTTCATTTATTTAGGTTGTTTGAGACGTTCTTCACAATACGAACCTACTTCAAAACATAAAAAGTTTTGAACCAACAAATGTCAACCAATAATTGAATAAGGGTTTTTTTTATTGAAACTAGGTTTGTTGTTATATTGTTAATAGGAGTCGAATCAAAGACCGGAATCTGTACCTAGGATGAATTTTAGCAATTCAATAAAACGCTTAATTGAGTCTGTTTTGGAAAATAGTTTTACAATCACATTTAAAATAGCAAGATAGTTGTTGTTATTTTTTTTATTATAATACAGCATAATATGCTGTATTATACCATATTATGGTCCTTATTACATAATTTAATTGGAATATAGATAATAATTTTGCGGAATGCCAGTTTTGATACCAAAAAAAACAAAGACTGTATGTGTCGCTTTTGCCGTTTCCGGGTAAACCTCCAGAGGTAGGATGCCAATTTGTTGTTCGAGCTATTGATAAATATATTTAGTTGCATCAAAAACGATTTTAAATCACTAAAAACACAGAGACACACTCGTGACAAGAAAACACGCGACCACTCGGACGCCTATGGTTGACGAAGCCAGAAAGCCGGGTTTGATTTAAAACTACCTAATATGCCGCATTTGAAACTCAAGCTGATTTTTGTAGCCGATTTTGAACGCCATATTATCACAATTTGTTACAGATTGAGAGAATTACGTAACTTTATTTTAAATTACCTAAACGGCCATATGAAGAAGTTATTTTTGAGTTATTTGACAGATTGCCGTCTTTGATTTGACGACTGTTATTACTGTAGGTACCTAGCATATATAGTAAGTATTAACAGTACGACAACAAGCCTGCAGTACAAGTTGCCAACTCCAAAGCAAGCAGATGACTGTGTTTTGGGTATCTAAAACATTTATAAGTACACCCAGACCTGGCACAAATATCTGCAAACGATACAAACATTTTGGTCATGAGGCGAGTATCGATGCTGGCCTCTCATGACCAAAATGTTTGTCCACAACTTTCTAAGTCACAGACCTTTGTCTACAGCACCATTTTATTCCTCAATTATAACTTTAACTTTCTAGAATGTTGTCATATTAGTTCAAAAGGGTTTAAGAGGGTTTGTGGTTTTATTTAAGCTCACAATTCAGAGCTGACCTTGACCGTGAGCTTCGCCCTTAATCCCGGTTTCAGGGTTAATGCTGGTCAAAGAAATAAACTTGATACACTGGAGTTGTCTACTTATTTTTTGGGGAAGGCAGTTTGTCTCCCTTCAAGAATTAAGTGAGCTAGCTGGGCCAATTTAGTTAAGTGTACTCTCGTATCCGCATATTGAATCATCATCATCATCAGCCTATATTAGTCCACTGCCAAGCCATCCAAGCCTCCCCTAATGAGCGCCATAGCACCCTGCCTTCAGCTTGCCGCATCCATCTGCTTGTAGTCTATCGCAGATCGTCATCCCACCTGGCCAGAGAGCGTTCTACACTACGTTTGTCGAGTCATGGTCTCCACTCAAGAACGTTTACCCAGTGGCTCTTTGCGAGATATGGCCGGCGCACTGTCACTTCAGCTTGCTGATTTTTTGAGTTATGTCGATAACTGTGGTATATTAAACTTGGTGTATTGAATGCCAAGTTTAAAAATAAAATTATTGCTCAACAATTCACCCAGCATTATCTAGCCTCAAGCTAAACATTCAGAACACCCGGATCATATATCTGCAGACCGTACAAACATTTGTTTTCTAGGTGGGAAGGCTATATTTAGAACCGCATTAAAACATTCAAATTTATTTTAATTTAAGTAATAATAGGTTTATTTTTCCTACCTCCGCCCAAAAAGAGATTTTAAAATTTTTAAGACAAGCTAATTATATCCTTGCTATGTACGCTTCAAAGCACCAAAAACTTTTAATTTAAAAACCAGCAAATCCTTTCTAAACGGATCGCGACTTACCTTAAATCCCTAAGCTTTTTATTTAAACTCATACAACCATCATTTTGCATAAGTTTATGAGCTTAAACAGATGAGTACAGAGCTGCTTAGCTTTGCGTGGGTACTTATCACCGTCAAAAAGCGTTGAACAAATGAAAACTCCTAAGCCCAGTGTACACACAAAGCAACAGAAACCGCTAAACCACACCATTCCTAAAGCCGCTAAATCCGCAAAACTTAAATAGAAGTAGCAAATCTACAAGTGAAAGGAAAGAAGAACTACCATTTCTTCACTTTACGTTTTTGTTTTTGATTTCATAATGTATTATGAAGCTGAAAAGGCATAAGTAAGCTTCCTTGTAGGAGCAGCTTTACAGCTTTACCATTTTGCACCTGTAGCAGTGGAGAGCTTGGGCAGTTGGAGTGTGGATGCGAAGTGTTCAGTGGGAAAATTGGGCCGTAAATCTAACGATGTGACAGGAAACTCCCGCTCCGGGTCGATCTTGGTGCAAAGGATTGCCATCGCTATTCAACGAGGTAATGCTGCAAGCATTATGGGCACTTTTGCACCGGGAATGGTCAGGGACGGGTTATTTAATAACTTATTTTTATGTTGTACATTCAATACATATTATGTGAACAATTGACTAAATAATTATTATGTTTACAATAATATGTTAAACCCGTTTCTTTTAATATACTTTGACTGGAAAAAATCCTTCGGTTCATTAAAATTCCACGAACGAATTGTAAATTTACTCTTTGTATACGGGGTTATGGAGTTTCATTTGTTTAACACATTTAGCAGTGACGTTGCGTGCGTTAAACCCTGACTCCTGGCTCTACCCGCGTAGGAGGAGTATATAACAAGCTTTGCCATATTGATAAAACTTCGGAACAAAAGAGGATTTCTGAAATATTTTCGACAGCGAAACGAAGATAACAAATATTCTTTGACTTTCTGCGTCGCTAAATCACGTACAAAAGCTCCTTAAAAAGCTTTAATAATGTCACTATTCATTCTCTATATATAATGATTTTCATTATTGACGACCTCCGTGGCGCAGCGGGCGAAGGTCCGCCTGCGACGCAGGAGGTTGCGGGTTCGATTCCCGCCTCGGAACAAATTTGTATACGATCTGCAGAAATTTGTTCCGTTGGTCTGGGTGTTTTCTATGTAAAATAAAAAATATCTATCTATGTAGTGTATTGTATTAAGTATATCAGTTAGCTAGTACCCATAACACAAGCTCTGCTTAGCTTGGGGCTAGATAATGCTGTGTGAATTGTCCAGCATTATTTATTATTATTATTTATTTATTATGTTTAGCATACCAGAATTCTTGATAATCATTATATTTCTAGTTATGCCTATCCAATCACTTCAACTATCACACTTAAACTGTATCTAAAATTACATACCTACTAGCTTAGAAAGTAAGCAAAGTTAATTTAAATTATGTAATGAATCGGTGGTTGATTTATGTTTTTTTTTGTGTATTTTTTACCGTCGATGGGTTGACGATTCGAAAACGTGGGCTTGCTTGGATTGTTAACATGTTTGAATTACTTACCTACCTTAAAATTGTACAAAGAAAACAAACCAGACCCGGAAAATATACAATGTGTATCATCGAACCTTGATCAAACGAGATGTGCGGATATGCAAAATATTATTGTTTATGGATAAAATCTGTTCGAATCCCGGGTCGAGTCAATAATTTTTACTGGAATTTTTATAGCAAGAAAATTTCACAGTAGCAGCCCAGAGTCAGGAAGTTGGCAGTGTTACACCCCCGTGCCTCGGAAAGCACGTTAAGCGGTTGGTCCTGGGCTTGACCTGTCCCCGGTCGTGTCGGTCTGCCGTCCCATCGGATTATGAGAATGAGGGAATAGAAAGTACACCTGTGTTTGCGTAGCTAGTTCCCGATGAGACTGGCCACTGTTGTTGAAATTCGGCTAGGAGGACGTCAATCAACTATCGATAAAAATCAGAAATAAAAATTATATGTTAGCTATCTCAAAAACCAAGCGGATATTTTTTTTGCATGTTGTATTAAACTTCATAATTTACTCTACAAATTCTCCAAAAACTGTGAGTCTATCTCTTATAAAGAATCGAACACAAGTGATCGATGTTTTAAGTAAAGAAATAAACATTTTGAATATTCTAAGATCCGTAGTAACCAATAGTGCCAACGATAAGGGCCAATCAGGGCTTCTATACACTAACAATAACATTTTGAATATTCTTAGATCCGTAGTACCCACTAGTGCCTACGATAAGGGCCAATCAGGGCTTCTATAAACTAACCAATAACATTTTGAATATTCTAAGATCCGTATTCCGTAGTACCCACTAGTGCCTACGATAAGGGCCAATCAAGGCTTCTATACACTAACAATATCATATTTAAAACAAAAAGTTTCCAGCGTTTTTATTTGTATTGTACTGTTCACAGCAGAAAACATCGCCATTTTTAGTGTTTGGTAGGCCTTTGATATCTAGATTAACTACACACTCGGATTTCTAAGCAAGAACGGTAATGTTTACAATAACAAAGTTAAAAAGTTTAAAAAACCTCCAACAGATTTTCATGAAACATGGCTAAGAACACTCTTGATAAAATTATCTATGACAAAAAAAAACTAAACGAAAATCGGTTCATCCGTTTGGGAGCTACGATACCACAGACAGATACACAGATACACAGACATACACGTTAAACTTAAAACACCCCTCTCTTTTTGTGTCGGGGGTTAAAAACAGAATGTTTTACTTCAAGTGAATGACTCTGCTCAGCTGCTAGACTAGTATACAAAGGCAGGCACGACGCCGCAAGATTCCAAAATAGGTAATGCTTTTTTGATTTTTTTTAATAATAGTTGTTGGTAGTAGTATATTATAGTAGTTGGCGCGCCATATTTGGGAGTAGGTAGAATGTATTTTTAACAAGAACAAACTTAAAAATTTAAAAAACCCCCCGATAGATTTTCATAAAACATGGCTAAGAACACTTGGGATAAAATTATGTTTGACACAAAAAACTATACGAAAATCGGTTCAACCGTTTGGGAGCTACGATACCACAGACAGATACACAGACCGACATGTTAAACTTATAACACCCCTCTCATTTTGCGTCGGTGGTTAAAAATGTTAACCTACATTTTCAGTTTAAGTGTTGAAAGCCTATGACAGACAGATATGTTCCGTTGACACTGTACGTCGTTGTTATTTTTGAAATGTAAATTTTGTAAAAACAGGAACACGGAAATTCGCGCACCATTTTCTCACTAATATTTGTCCCTCGCCAAGAGTTGGAATAACTAAAGTTCCGATAGCCTTGGGCTTTCTCAACTTCTTTGGACTATTTTCACTAGTTCGGTTTCAATCTTTTATTCATATAGCTAGTCCGTAGTGGTCTCAACCTCAACCACTGCCAAATATATCTCGCTCTTTGCAAACATTAGTTAGATTGAAAGTGCTTTCGTTTCTGTTTCTTCGGAGATTTGTATGAACTTACAAATTAGTTTATCAACCTGTTTTCGTATCCGTAGGGTTGATTTTTTTATTCCAAATTTAAATGGGACCAATTTCAGGGTTATCTTTGCAATAAAAAAAGAATTATCGAAATCGGACTACTCTGTAAAAAGTTATGCGTGGTCATACATAAAAAAATATACGCGTCGACTTGAAAACCTCCTCCGTTCTTCGTCGGTTGAAAAATGATTACAAGTGATTCATGAACGCACGGCTAAGGATCTATTATATCACGTTTTTTGATTTTATTTTGTTTAGGTACCTACATAATTTTGATAACGTGTCGTTTTAAGGTGCAATTCCACGATGGACCGCAGACCGCAAACTGCAGCTGCAGGCTGCAAGCGACACTACTAATAGCAACCAGTAGTGTCAATTTCATAGAATCTGTCAATTGGAATCAATTTCATAGAATTGCATCTCTATGAAATTGATTCCAAGCGCGGCAACACTGGGGTCTGCGGCCGCATTGATGCATAGAAACCAGTACTGTCGCTTGCAGCCTGCAGCTGCAGTTTGCGGCCTGCGGTCCATCTTGGAATTGCACCTAACGTCCCATACAAAAAACAAAATTAGCCCGCCACGTTCTGATACAAAAAAATACCGGAACAAGTATCTTAAATTGTACAAATATGATTCATGAGCGTAACAGACCGGGTACAAAAGCGCTCCCATAAATCATATAAGTACAATTAGGATTCATTAGATAGGGAACCTAAAGAAACCCAAAAAAAAAAGTTTAACATAACTAGATCATAAAATTTGCTGCAAATTTTGTTTCTGCCTTTTTTGAGATAGCGCACTGTTTTTGAGATAGAGCGCGGAGACTGCGCAGCGCGCAGTAAAATAGCTTAAATATTCTGCGTAGGAAAAGAATTTAAGGTTCTAAGACAGTTTCCAAGTATCGAAGCCTGTGTATCGTTCGGTTTTCCCCATATCGTCATAATAATATTTTTTAATTAATTTGACTTCCGTTTGTGTCTGAATACCCAGGTTGACCCTACTTTTGGCTAAAATGACTGGACTATTAATTAAGTGACTGGTCATGAAAAGCTTAACATTCTTCGTACATACTCCTGAATTTTCGTTTAATTCATTCCTTAATTTTAATGTGCTTTCAAGATCTAGTGTGAATTAGTGATGTCAAATTAAATGTGAGGTATTAAATTAAATTTTAATACCTATGTTGACCTTCAGTAATTACGTACCTACAGGATAGTATACGTACATATTAGATGTATTAGGTTTTAAGGTTTTTTAAGTAGTGACTTACAGATACATAAAGACTACAAAATCTAGTCTTTGCTTTCAAAATATTTGATAAAAGTATTTCATATATACATATATTATTTTATTCTTTTAGGTCTGTATAATTAATTTATAAAACCTAAAAACCACTACTTACCCGGAAAAAAATATTACGTTGAACTAAACTCCACAAGATTTTAACAACATTCATTCACAATACAACTTTCAAACGTCACAAACAACAAAGTTGGAAACTAAACATCGTAACACTCCGAAAGGTTCTCGCGACACGTCTGTCTTTATCGGAGGTTGGGCCACGACTGACGCTTCGAAGCAAAGACTCTATTTTACATGTAACCGCGAGATTTTAGTACCGTTCGGCGACTAATGGCAGGTAAATTTCAGTCAAATTAGAAGTGGAAAGTTCGTAAACAATACGCCTACCAGGTTAAGTTAATTTGCATAGCATAGATTTGTTGACACAGTTGAATAACTATTTATGTTGACAGAGTAATCACCACACAGCAAAATGGTAATTTTATTGTACTGTGTTTATTTACTATATCGTAACTCTCTCAAATCAGTAGGCTAGGTACTTTTGCTTAAACATGAAGTCAGGTATCCCATAAATCTATATACGCGATGCTGTCTTTTTCCACTTTGTATATTAGTAATTGTGAGCCATTTAAATTATCTAACATCTAGCTTAGGATTCATTTACTTTTTACTATCTTACATATAATAGAATTCACTTAAATTTAAACAGTATTTATTTATGAGTATTTTTCTTAACTCTTACCTATGACAATAAAAGTAATATTTTAATTTTGGCGATCTTTGCAGCACTGTGTATGTGCTTATGAAGCTGAACGAAGTTATATAATATAGGTATATTTAGAAATATAAAAATGTGAAACGGAACGTTAGCAATCATGGCCTGATTAGACATAGTTTCGAAATCAGGTGAAAATTGAGGAAATTTCCGTTGCCCGATTCTCGAGCTACGTGACACGAGATTCATTAACACGGCCTGTTATTTAGCTGGGAGACAATTTGCCTTTCCTGGTAATCATTCGTGACAAGGTAGTTACCTAGTAGTTACAAGGCTGGCAATGTAGAACAACAGAATAGACACAGATGGGATCTGTAAATTTAATTAAATATTAACGCTGATAAATCGAAACAGAAATTAGGAGGTTCTTAGAAAAACCAGGGTAACCAGCTGTTTGGTGCCGGCTTAGAATTTGCACCACCCCAATTCTTCCCGCGGGTGCCGTAAGAGGCAAATAAAGGATATCCACTGGGGGCGGGCAGCAGCGCCCCCTGCAGATCAATTCTACCACCGAACTGCGATCCCCAACCCGCGCATGCCCAGCGTGGGGATTATGGGCATTATGATGAGTCGATGGGACACAGTTTCCAGTTTTTCGGTAATCTAAATAATCGATAAAAAATCGCCAATTATGAAGAGGAGCCATAATAAAATCAAAGACTAATCATCGTAATGGGGATAAAACTATGAAACGCATGGCGCAGTGGCGCAAATTTCTTTAAGAAGAATCAGTCAAATTATAAATTAAATTCATATTGTTTTTTAGGGTTCCGTACCTCAAAAAGAATCCATAAAGGATCACTTTGTTGTCCGTCTGTCTGTCTGTCTGTCCGTCTGTCAACCCTCTTTTCTCAGAAACGCGTGGATGTATCGAGTTGAAATTAACGTCGAATACTCAAATTCGTAACCTCGCGGAGCCGCGATATAAATAAAACTTCTAAGTCAACGCGCTCAAAAGTTACAGCCGTTTATTTCCGAATATTTTGAAATTTCCAAGAGAATCACACGCACACAAAACCTGGGTACTTCTCGTTGACGTAGGATCATAAAATTTGGCAAGAAGCAAGGTCTTATAGCACAAGTAAAGGAAAAAATCGTAAAACCGTAAATTTGTAATTTATTCACAAAAAAAACTTTTGATTCTTGCTATAGACCAAAACCTATAGGGTACTTCTAGTGTACCCAGAATCATAAAATTTGGTTAGAAGAAAGGTCATACATAGGTCGAGAAAAATCTGAAAACCGTAAATTTGTAGTTTATAAACAAAAAAATTATAATTTTTGATTCTCTCCCTCGACCAAAATATACAGGATACCTGCTAGATGTTGACCTAGAATCATGATATATGGCCAGAAACAAGGTCTTACAATTAAACGGAACCCTTAGTGCGCGAGTCTGACTCGCACTTAACATTTTATTTCTTGTTCAGGTTGGCATGATCAAAAAAGTTAGCTAGGGTGGTTGTGGAATATGGCTTGGAATATGGTGTACGAATTCGTAGTTCAAACGAAAAACAAATGAGATCTCTATCTAGCTTACAAAAGCTCTCATTTGGTAGAGATTCGTAAGTTGGAAATACAACTTCGTAGGTCTTCTGAAATGAATGCACTTAGTGTGCACCGATAATCTGACTTTGGTACTTATGAAAACTCGGATTATTTTAAAAGCTATAGACGATATAAATATATTATATATACTTTTAAGATTTTTGATTTTGTTAAATAATTTTTTTCTGATTTTTTTTTTCTTCTTTTTCTATTATAACTATTTTAATAGTAGTCATTTGTAGTTTGGTCTCGTACGAAAAGTATACTTATACCTTTCATATAAGACCAAACTTGATTTAATTGAATGAGTTTAGCCCCCTTCGGACACCCTTGTCTCAAAAACCCCTAGACGGATTTGGCCTCACTAAGTTAACAGCATATTTCACATGTGTCATAAATCTACCCATCAAATTTCACGCAATTCGCATCAACGGTTGTACAGTTTTGCTCGAAGTGATTATTTCACCACACAGCCAAATCACCCAAGCTGCCACTGAGAACTTCGTTCGCTTCGCTTTATTAAGCCTTTTATTAAGTAAAATAAACGGTAACTCGAAATTCACTAACATATTATCTAATTACCTTTATCTTTATTCATTAAGTAGGTACCGATATATTTTAAGGTACCCTCCGCAACACAAGCGATTGATGGACAATATAATAGCTCTTAACGAAGGAAAAGGTTTTCGCGTACTATGGTGAACTATACCTACAAAATAGTTAAAAAAAACCAAGAGAGATCTTATTTTCCTGTGATGGGAGGTCTAGAGGCTGGAAAACAAATAAACCTCACCTCACCTCAACAACCTATATTGGTCCACATCTGGACGCAGGCCTCACCCTGATAAGCGCCTTATTGACTTTTATTTCATGGGGGGTAATGCCCGTAATTCCCACGCTGGGCACGCGGGGATCACTGCGTGGTAGAATTTTCCTGCAGGGGGCGCTGCTGCCTGCTCGCAGTTGATATCTCACCCCCGAATTCTCAAACGCCTCTCAGATATAAGCACGTCTCAAGTGACGAATTTTTGACACATTTTTATTGAAAACTGTCAAAAAATCGTCATTTGAGACGTGCTTAAATCTGAGATGCGTTTGAGTATTCGGCGGTTAGTCGCCTCTAACGACACCCGCGGGAAGAATTGGCGTGGTGTAAATTCTAAGCCGGCACCATACAGCACAAAGCAAGCAAACAAACAAACAAATAATAAATAACATTAATAAAAGAAATATAAGAATCCTGATTTTGCTGCTGCTGCCAGTACTTTTTGCTTTAAAGTAATATATAAATAGACAACCTGTTGTTGAACGATAATTAGTACCTACCTAAGACAAGAGAAAAAAGTTATACAGACTAATAGAATGTTAGGTAATAGAATCTTCTAACTTAGTAAAATTTATTCTAGAACGCTCAACTTAAGGTTGACTTCGACCAGCGCTCTGGTTATTAATCTTAAAAATTAAGAGCATTATTTTATATTCCCGTATGAGGGCTAACGCACTATACCTATTAACAAAAACCTAAGAGTCTGACTTTTATCTCCGCCTATCCGTGTGCTATCAGAATGGGAAGTAAACTTGTCAATTAAGTAAATATTTTAGGTCACACTAAGACCCCGTGAACAATGTATAACCTAAAATTTTATTCCCCTATATTTTTATCAACCTATTAAAGCACCGTTATAGAAAAAAATGTTCTTATCGGTCAACCCGTTTTTAAGTAGTATCGAGACTAACGAACAGCAATTGATTTTTATACAATCGGTTGATTTCTGGTCCAATCCGTGTGTTGTTAATATGGGATTGAACCTTGTCACAGTAATGTTCGACAAACGCTTTTTTCACTTCGAAATTGTCTCAACCGATCGAGTGCGGATTTATCTTATCTTTCTTTGGTGCTACGAAAGTTCGTAGCGCGGCTACGATGCTAAAGTAAGAGCTACGAAACCGCGTAGCTTTGCTTCGAAGATTTTTTTGTGTTCTTGAGGTCGAGTGGAACTAAATCAAATAATATCGCAAAAAATTTCTAACGGAGCTAGAATCCGTAGGAAGTCGCCGAGATTTTCGACTCCCACGTCACTTGACCTCGTGGTGTAGTTGGTTAGCACATTCCCGTACTGACGGAAGGATGCGGGTTCAAGTCCCGTCGAAGTCGAAGATTTTTGCGATATAATTTGATTTAGAAATTACCCTGAGTATGGGGTAACGCACTATAATAACAAAAAAACCTTAGAGTGGAACTTAGACCAAATGAACAAGAAGTAAATTAATCATACATTACACTTATTTTTTTTTGTCATTCATATCACCGCATCATTTGGCGACCTAATAAGCAGCGCTTTTGTCATGCGAAAAACATGGCAATTTGTCGGACAAATTACGAACATGACCCTTCTTAGAAAAACGTTACTTGTGCGCCCATCTTCAGTATTGTACGATTTGGTATTCTGTGGTAAGGAAATATTAATAAAACGTAATTTGTTTCCGTCAGACAGAAATACTGAGATAAAACACATTTTCTTTGAGATAAACGGAACAATGTCTTTTGAAAATGCTTGAGGCAAGCAAAGTCATTATAACTGAAAAGATAGCGTCACTCTTCCAATGTGCCAAAATGTCACTCAAAGTTTATGTTGTTTCTTTTCATTTAAATAACCAGACTTAAAATTGAAAACATTACCAATAATAAAATAAATAAAATTAAACGACAAGTGCGAGTTGGACTCGCGCACTATGGGTTCCGTATAGTTGTAAGAACTTGTTTCTTGCCAAATATCATGATTCTAGTTCTACGGGAAGTAGTATATATAAAAATATTTTTTTTTGTAAATAAACGAAAAATATAACGATTTCGGATTTTTCTCTTACCTTGTGCTATAAGACCTTGCTTCTTACCAAATTCCATGATTCTAGGTCTACAGGATATCCCTATAGGATTTGTGTGCATGTGAATCCCTTGGAAATTTCAAAATATTTGGACATAAACGGCTGTAACTTTTGATTGCGTTAATTTAAGCAAGCTTTATTTATATCGAGGCTCCAAGAGGTTACGGACTTGAGTCTTTGATGTTAATTTTAACTTGATACCTACACGTGTTCCTGAGAAAAGAGGGTTGACAGACGTACAGACAGACAGACAAACGGACAAAAAAGTGATCCTATAAGGTTCCTTTTTTTCCTTTTGAGGTACGGAACCCTAAAGAATACAATAAAATTAAAATGTTTTTAAACTTTTATTACTGAACATAATATTAAAACGCTACCTAACTGTGCGTCCACCGGGTCGGAATCAGAGCGTATGCAGCGTAGGGATTTGGTTATTTTTATTGATTTTTGGTGCCGGCTTAGAATTTCCACCACCCAACTCTTCCCGCGGGTGTCGTAAGAGGCGACTAAGGGATATATATTAGAACTTATTCTGTTGCAAACGATACTCCAAAAAGACAACTATCAAAATCTGCTCCTCCTAAATGCTCACTAAATATGCACCGACTCATCAGCTCAAATTCGAAATCAAATTGCAGCAAATTCAAGCATAAAGTCAAAACAATATAAGACTATCCATTATAAAACTCATCAGCAGCGGACTAATGCGTGTGGCACCGCGATGCTATGCGCAATGACCACAACTGATTGTTCGGGATTCACTGCAATTATTGCCAAATTTCACTAATAGCATTACGACCTCAGTGGCCTAGCGTGCGAAGTAGGCTTGTTCTTGCTTGGTCAGTAAAGGGATCGCTCCCTGCTAGTACAATCGTGCTGTAAAGCGAAGTACCAATAGTACTAGAGGTAGAAGTCCGATCTAATATGATCGGACTTCTAGTACTATTAATACCTCGCTCGGATAAACTTTGAGGGAAACATTAGTCCTACTGAAATAGAGAACCAAATGCATTTCTCCGTCTCTTTAACTTCCTCGGATTATGCGCTGTCTATCTCTGTTTTTGAAGTGAAAACTTCTTTAGCGGCGTTGAGCACTTTTTCTGTAATGGGTATAAAATCTTAAACTCGCGTCAGGACACGTGACCTGATCGAAAAAGCGTAAGACGGATGGAGTGTTAGCAACGACGACATTATGCCGAAGGAATAAAGCTCAAAATTGTGCAGGACAATATCTTCATTATAGCTAGGAAATTTCTTGAAGTTTTGTTTTGAGATAGAGTTCAAAATCGAACATTATTTTTAGGTAAACAGAATAGATAATAGTACTAGTTTCCGACAACAACAATAGGCCCTAGCTTACGTAATAGTTGCTAGCGTCCGGCTCGCTTATACCTACCTACTTATGTATCTATAGATAATTAATTTCTCGAACGAATCGAAAAGAAAGACAAGGACAAAAATTTTCATTTATTCATTAATATAATTTTATAATTAAGGTTAGGTTTCGATCGAGTCTATCGTACTGCTTAACGGGTGTAAACAGACCCTTCACGAAGCCGTCAACCAAGCATTCTGTACATGAAACTAAGTAACACAGCGCAAAAATAATTGCTGGGAAACGGAATTTATTTTTGGACTTTAAAAATAATCAGATTTTTGTAGCGGGTAATGGTTTGCGCGCAACCGGCTGTAAATAATCAAGTTTTCACTTCTGCCGGCACTCCCGGAGTGCAACCCGTCTTTTTAGTTCATTTTATTCTTGTTAACAGATTTTAACCTTTATGGCATTAAAAATAGGGATTCAAAGGTGAACTTTTTGAGTCTATTTTTTTCAAATCGTTCCAGTAGTTTCGGAGCCTATTCAATACAAACAAACAATCAAATCTTTCCTCTTTATAATATTAGTATAGACAAAACCATCATACAGCAGCGCCACGAATTTTTATATTATTTTCTTTACATGACTCGAACGTTGCCCATTTACTGATTTAATCTACATATTTGATCTATTTATTAAATTAACTATTTTTTTATGTACCTATATTCCTTAGTTCCTTGTTTATTTTCTGTCTTTTTTGTTTTATGGCTTTGAATTTTAACTTAAGCGCCACATTAAACTGACATTTCCAAGTGTGTCTTGTGCTCCTACGGCGAATAAATGAGTATAAATAAAATTACAAAACGGCGCAATTCAATTAATTGTTAAACGAACAACGTTCAACATTATGGGTAATAATCACCTAGCCATCTCATCGAATGAAATTAATTAAGTATTCCTAAATAAAAATCAGCGTTTGTTTCTAATAGGCCATTATACAAACTGACGGATTCAACGATCCGGCGGCGACACATCTAAGTATAATAATATGATAATAAATGACCCTTATTGATTTGACTATTTGTAAATTCACATCAATAACGGCCATTTATCAAAATCTATCAATTCAAAATCACTAAAAAGTATCTGAATTGGAACTTATTCCGAATAAATGAGATCCGAGAATCTCAAAGGGATTCAGATTGATTATATTCCTGGGTATTAAGACCCTTTGAGATATCACATGTTGAAGCCTTTCCACGAACGCTTATGTTCTAAATATAGATCAACAAAGGTTAACGGTCCTAATAACGCAAGGTTATTTAATCCAAGGATAACGATTGGCTACGACGATGATTGACGGAAACCAGTGATGATACCATGAATAATTTCATGAAAAGTTGAGACAGAAATAGCTTAGAAGGAATGTCAATATCTTTCTTCATAATATATAACTGATTGAAAGAAGAAGTCTACAAAAATAACACTTTTTGAAACGTGGTCAATATGGGAGAGAATATTTTCAAAAGGTTTACCTCACCGAGTGGAGATTCAAATGAAAGGCATTGGCTTATAAATTTCAAAATAGTATTTGAAATGTCTTTTTTGAAGCTTCATACTTTTCGAAATATTTTGAAAAAAGTCGAAAAATCGATCAATCTCCGAAGTATGCAGAGCGATCCATCTAACTAAAATGTAGTTTGGTAGGTACCTACTATTTGTAGGTATTTATTAAATAGCGAAGTCTCTAACCGATACCATAAAGACATGTGTATGATTGAAAAACGTACGAAACCCTCGGTGCGGGAGTTATACTCGTACTTGACGGATCGTGTTTTTTGTTGCATATAATATATATATATATAATAAAGTTATTGCTATTGCATTTATAAAATACGTTAAAGACACGTTATTGGAGCGTTAATATTTTAGTTTATGATTTTACACGGAGGAACCACTTGTCATCTATTTCTAAATAAAACGTAGATAGTACGACACGCCGCTTGTACGCCGCAATTCTACGCGCCGCCGCCACCGCGCCGCAACAACTCTAGCTCGAGTGAGCGACGCGCCTAATATAATGGAATTCGAAGGTTAAAACTATAAACTATTTTTTTTATGAAAACTATAAAAAACTCATTCCTTGATTTTTACCCTTTTTGCCAAGTGAGAGGACAAAAGTCTCAAAAATGTACGCCATGAACAGAAATGCTAAGAACCATTTTGAAACCCATACAATTTGATACCTTGTTTATCAAAAACGCTCAACTCATTTTGATGCTTGGCAGTAACAAAAAGTGTCCACCACAAAGAACTACTGGAAAATCATACCAACGTCACGCTTCGCGGGGAGTAAACAGCTGGTGCCGAAAAGCCTATTCATGATATCTCATGAATAGGCTTTTCGGCACCAGCAAAAGTTTCAGGTTGAATTAGGAATTACCAAATTAAAGTTGTTCCTAATAAGTATAAACTTTTTACTACTTTGTGAAATACTAAAATCTTAATGAGGATGACTTTGAAAATTACTCTCGAAATTACTAGGTATTTGCTTTACGCGACAGACAGACAATAACAAAACTTTAACGATTGCTGAAAGTTTGAACAACTCTCTGGTTCTCCAAATAAACCATTATTTTAAAATTACTCCAGCAACAATTTTACCATATTTAATTTTTTTAATGCTATGCTTTTCTAAGCAATAACTTTAACTTAAATTAGGTAGGTACCTAATGAAAATAAAATAAAACCTATTTATAAAAACAAACTTACATGTTTTACCGTATAAAATTGGCGTTGCATGACGAATTTATTGATCAATGTGCTATACCAAAGATCCTATGACTACGTTTACAATATTATTGTGCTATACTAACGATTTTCATAGACATATTTTTTTTTGTTTGTTGTCTTTTTACGTAGTACGAGTGGGAACATGCATGCCTAAAAATTCAGCAATATTTAGAGTCTTCCTTTTTTGAAGTCAATTGAAAAAGAGTGTTTCATAATAGATTCAGGCGTTACTTTGCGGAAATCCATTGTATAATTTGTATTTGTATTTGTATTTGTATTTATTTCCATCGTAGGTACACTTGTTGTTACACTTGATTTCGTTAGGTACATTCTATATTTTATTCTTAAACAATAACACACATGTATTTCGCTGTAGGAAACACCATAAGGTACAAAGAAAAAAAAACAGACAGACATGACTGAGAGAAAAAAAAATTAAAATTAAAAATAAAAATATTAGGATATTAGGATAAAAATATATAAATATTAGGTAGAGATAAATATTAGGATAAAACAATATTTAATAACAATTCCGCGCAAAAAGTTTCCTTAAGAATCCTTAGTGTTAGCTTCTTTGCAAGCTAACAAATTAAATTCCCTCAAGATGGGTAGGTCCATTCTCTGAGCTAATCTGCTTAAACAGCCAGAGGCTTTAGTAGTTCTTTGCATAAAATAACCGTTATTCCACTGAGACACCCGTTTGGAGTAATTTTCTTGAAGAGAGCTTAAAATAAGTTAATTGCATTGTTGTGGTAAAGGGTATTAGACCCTTCGAATGTTCGGTCGACAGAAGCGAGTGATGACATCTTTGAATTTCTACCAAAAACAAGACCCGTCAAGTGCGAGTGTAACTCGCGCGCCGAGGGTTTCGAACGTTGTCAACAAATATGAACCAAAAGTATCGGTTAGAGACTTCGCAATTTAATGAATACCTAAAAATAGTAGGTACCAATCTACATTTCAGATGGATCTCTCTGCATGCTTCGGTTAAAGTGCGTAATGGTAAATTTTTCGACTTTTTTCAAAACATTTCAAAAAGTTTGAAACCTGCAGAAATATGACAAAACTGTTTTGAAATGTCCAAACCTTTTATTTTTATATTGATGAGCCCACTCGGTGGGGTAGCCCCCTTTTTGAAAATTATTCCCCCCTTTTTGACTATTTTTCAAAAAGTGTTTTTTTTACAGACATTTCTATATTTTTCCAGTAAAATATAGATCCATATCTACAAACGCTCCATACATTTTAAATGGATCGCTCTGCAAACTTCGGAGATCGGGAGTTGGGGAGAATGGGTATTTTTTCGACTTGTCTCAAAATATTGCAAAAAGTATGAAACCAACAAAAATTTCAAAAACTGTTTAGAAATGTCCAAACCGTTGATACCCCACCCGGTGAGGTAGCCGGGGTGAAAATTATTCCCCCCTTTTTGACCATTTTTCAAAAACTTTTTACAAACTTCTTATATTTTTCCTGTAAAATATACATCCATATCTATAAAGCTCCATACATTTTACATGGATCGCTCTGCAATCTTCTGAGATAGGGGGGGGGGGATGGGTATTTTTCGACTTATTTCGAAATATTTTGAAAAGAATGACACTTGCAAAAATTTCAAAAACTATTTTGAAATATACAAACTGATACCTTTCATTTGATACCCCACATGACCCTGTAGGTATCTTTTAAAATTTCGGCATCACAATTTGTATGGAAAATATTCATCTTCATTTTTCATTTATTTTTCATAACATCTATACAGGCGCACGAAATGTATTATTATTTTAAATTTCAAGTTGATAGCTGCCGTAGTTGCTGAGTAATTAAGGAGGGAAAAAAGGACAGATAAAACGAGACCATAAGGGTTTCGCAACCGATCTTCGATCTTCGAAATCCTAAAAACAGACGCAGCTCCGCTCTTCCTGATATTTGAAAACGCAGCATGCCAAAATCAGTTCCAACGGCAAGCGCAGCGAGCCACAAAAAACATTCAAAAGCCTGGTGTTTTGTGGCGATCGGAAAAAGTGCCAGAAACTGACTCCGAACGTCCTTTTAAATAGACTTTAAATAGGCTTTCGTCCCGGATACGAGTAACTGCCACTTGTTGGAAATAAGACAAAAAGCAGGTCTTATTTCTACGAGACACGCGGTCGTGGAGGTGATCCTTATGTGTTTACATTTATAATCCGCTGGTTAAAAATTGCTCAAACAAATGGAACTTTTAAATCCCTGTCAACTTGTAACTTTAAGATTAGCAAGGTCCCAAGAAAGCTTTTTCCCTTTCTTGAGTCAATAAACTCATTTTAGAGTTAAAGTTGGCTTACACGTGTCCGTTATTTAGTTGTACACTACAACTACAATTTTTTTAGTGGTGATATTGCCGTGCCTTAAGCCGTTGGTACTGCGCCTGACTTCTGCCTGGTCGTGTCCGTCTGACGTCTCATCGGATTATGGGAGTGAAGGAATGGGTAGTGCAGCTGTGCTTGCACACATACTAGTGCGGTATAATCCTAGGCACATGAATATGTAGTCTCCATTGTCTCTACGGCCGATATTTGCCTAGGAGGACATCGAATTACATTTTTAGGAACCATTCGCCTTTAATATCACTGTTTTTGAACAGCAGAAGGGGATATTGTACAGCTGTTGTTAGTGGCCCGTTTGCTAGCCGCGCGAGATATATGTACTTCCTCAAAGTGGCCAGAAAATCCTCTACTGCTCTTGCTCCCCTTTTCGTTCCAGCTGCCAACTTATGATATTCCCTTTGAATTTTCAGAATCTGATATTTTTTGGATGTTTCTAAAAAAATAAAAAATTTATTAGAAAAACAAACGCATGTAACACTATCCTATGGTACTTAAAAAGCCAGCGTCTTATAAGATGTTCAGACACCGCATTCATCCTGTCTAAACAAACGAGCGCTAAGAAAATTAGCTCTTGGATAAAATCCGAATCTGCGAGTCTTTAATTGAATCCTTTCAAATGCGACCAAACGTGTGGGTTCAAATTTGCTTTCTCTGTCTCTTTTCAAATCCTTTTTATCACAGTTTCTGCCCGCGGCTTCGCATGCGTTGTTTCTATGGAAACGTTCAAAGGTTATTTTAGATCCCATGGGAACTGGTTTATGGGATAACAAGTATGCCTATGTGGTATTCTAGGTCTAGACCTAATTTATACAAAATTTTAGACCGTTACGTTCTGAAGTTTTGACGTGAAGTAACAAACATCCATCCAGCCATCCAAACTTTCGCATTAATAATTTTAGTGTGACAGTGCGACATATCGATTAATTACCTGTCTGTCAATTTAGGCGAACGTAGAAGAGTAGAAGCACACAGGGGCAGAAATTCGATTCCCGATGGTTAGGGTACAAAAGTAAAAGTTACATTTTAAAATTATCTGAGCGTCTGGTCGAAGCGACGCGTATCTGGCGCAGTGCATCAGCATTGCCACACAGCGGGGCAATGCAGCCAGTCTTGGGGACGCTTCCGACTGGTGTTGATATGGACCTGTAGATTGTTTGCAACATTCTGCAGTTAGCTCAGTTGTTTCAATTGTAAATACTAGTTGCAATTTATTTCTATTATTTGATTATTGTAATTTTCTTTGTGAATAAAAGTTTTTCATACAAAAGTTGGTATGATCGGCAAATGTTTGTTGAAACCAGGTTTGCGAGATTGCTATGTACATTATAGATTGCAAAAGAAAATTTTATAAAGTGACTTCCTATGGACTCGGTACGGACGGCACTAGAGTATGGGAATGATGCAGATTCAAGTCCCGTCGAAGTCGAAATTTTTTGGAATATTATTTGATTTCTTAACCAACCTAGCCGTCTAACCAGTCGCTTACAATGCAGCCATGGCCTTAGAGATAAGGAAGTAAACAATTTTCATTTTTACGACGGCAAGAACCATCTTCAAAGCTAACCCCAGGCTTCATAATGAAACTTGAAGCATGTTTTCCTTATGTAGCTTTTGTTGTTGCACTCTCTTTTTGTTTAGAAAGCCCTTCTGTTTACGAGGCCTCCATTGCCTTTATAAGATCTTCCCTTATTACGATCTCACGCAGTTGGAAAATCCTGCTGTAAGGGTGGAAATGTTTACCACTTGCATGATTTATGTTATGGCACATTTCAGTTTCGTTGTGTTGGCTTACATGCGAGCGGTTTTATGTTGCCAGCTTTGTGACAAGAGTATCGCTTCATTTTGTCAAAATTAAATTGAAATAGCATTACCTAATTGACGACCGCTGTGACGCAGCGGGCGAAGGTCCGCCTGCTACGCAAGAGGTTGCGGGTTCGATTCCCGCCTCGGGACAATTGTTTGTACGATCTGCTGATAAATATCAGCAGATCGTACCACCCAGAACAAATGTTCTGGGTGTTCTAGATGTTTTCTATGTATAATATAAAATATCTATCAATTAAAAAAAGCTTTTTTTTCTATGTATGTAGTGTATCATTTATTTATTTATTGTATTAAGTAGGTATATCAGTTATCTAGTACCTACCCATAACACAAGCTCTGCTTAGCTTGGGGCTAGATAATTTTTTGAAAATTCTAATACTCAAAAAGCCGTGTGGAAGGTGGTCAACGATGAGAGAGGAAAACACTCATCACCCTCAATTAATTTTATGGACGTCATCAAAGACCCTAGCTCTGGAACCAAATTTTGTTCAGGGAAGGCAGCTGCGGACGCCATGAACGCAAGATTTGTGGGTGCAGCGGCCGCGTGCGGCGCCCCGCGCGCTGACCTGTGCGCCGTCGGCGCCGCCCTCGAGGCCGCCCGCCCAAAAACTGACCGCTCGCTGCGGTTTGTGCGATTCACACCTGCGGAAGTGTATCAAATTATAATGACGCGGATCCCAAGTAAGCCTACCAAAGACTTATTTAAGATTTCTATGGAAACGTTACGCATCGCAGCGACGCCACTCGCGCCGACCCTGGCAGTTTTATTTAACTCCTGTTTGGACGGTGGTACCTACCCACTAGCTTTCAAAACTAGTAAGGTCTCCCCACTATTCAAGGGCAAAGGTAAGCGTGAGAGCATAGACGGCTACAGACCGGTGTCCATTATTCCAGCGCTGGCCAAGGTGTTCGAGAATGGAGTAAGTACTCGACTTACAAAGTACCTCGCAGACACCGAAGCATTGTCAGAGCGCCAGTACGCGTACCGCGCGGGCCGCTCCACTACGTCTCTCGCACGAGAAGTGGTCCGTCTTATAGTAGATGCCTGTGAGCACCGGCAGCGAGTCGCGGTCTTGTGCTGTGACCTCTCAAAAGCCTTTGATGTCGCAGACCATGGCGTACTCGCTGCCAAGCTGCGCCACTACGGCATAGACGGACCTGCACATGCTCTCCTGACCGACCTGCTGCGGAACAGATCGCAGGTCGTAGTTGGCGATGGCGGAGATGTTAAGTCCGATCCACTAACTACCGTGATGGGCGTAGCACAGGGGTCGTCTGTATCGAATTTGCTGTTCTCGCTATTACTCAACGATCTTCCTGTCTCTGCAACCAAGAGTGACATATTTATGTATGCAGATGACGTAGCAGCAATCATCACAGCGGAGACTGTGGACGGACTCGAAGAAAAATTGAATGAAGCAGCACAGGAGCTGGCACTGTGGTTCCAATTCAACGGCCTCGTGCTAAACATCAGTAAAACCCATTTCATTCATTTTTCAATCTCGGGCCGGTCATCCAGGAACATGTCGGTATGTGTAGGTGGTACTTCAATACACGAAGTGCTGTCGACGACGTTCCTCGGGTTCGAGTTGGACCGCGGGCTGACGTGGGCGGCGCACGTGGACAAGCTGTGCAAGCGGCTCGGCAGTGCGTGCTACGCGCTGGGCAGGCTGGCGCGTCTGGTGCCCGCTGATATGGTCCGGATGTGCTACTTTGCGACCGTACACTCATTGTTGCAGTACGGCGCCGAGCTCTTTGGACGCGCTGCCGAAAGGGAACGCGTCTTCAGAATGCAAAAAAGGGCCGTACGTGCGATAGTACGCGTATCGCGGAGAACATCTGTTAGACCATACTTTACCCAGCTAAATATAATGACCTTCCCATCGATAGCTATCTATCAAGTAGCATTGCATGTCCGTCGAAACATAAATTCGTTTTCAAAACAAGCGGATATGCATTGCTACAACACTCGCAATGCCGCCAGTGGCTGGTTAGTGCCTGCAGCAAGAAAACTGGCAAAATCGGACAAGTTGACGCACGTAATGGGACCGGCTACCTACAACAAGCTCCCAGACAAAGTTAAGGACGCACCGAGTCTCGAAAATTTTAAAACTAAACTAAAAAACTGGCTCGTAGTGAAGACGTTCTATACCTACGACGAATTTTTAAATTCTGAATAATTTGCTGGTTAAAGTTAATAACTTTATATACATCTATTATTTGTATATCACTTTATCATGTTTACACAATTGTGACGTATAATTTGACAAATTATAAATAAAATGTTTATCTGTTTATCTGTTTATCTGATAATGCTGTGTGAATTGTCCAGCATTATTTATTTATTTATTTTAATCTCTGGCTGAACACCAACCCTCTTACAAACTCATTATTTAGAAAAATTGCTAAGACTCGTTTGGTTTCTTCTGTCGAAATAAGTCAGAGTGAGAAAAACACTGCTTAACAACTTTTTAAGTTAACTTTAACTTTTGTAGTTTGACGAATCAACTTTATACTAATATTATAAAGAGGAAAGATTTGATTGTTTGTTTGTATTGAATAGGCTCCGAAACTACTGGACCGATTTGAAAAATTATTTTACCATTAGAAGCCCACATTATTCCTAATGAACATAGGCTACTTTTTATCGCGGGAAAATTCTTCACTAGAACTACATTCATTCAAAATTTCAGCCCGATCCGTTCAGTAGTTTCGGCGTGAAGAATTAACAAACATCCATCCATCTAAACATACTTTCGCATTTATTGATGTGTGTAGTATGTGATTTCATGAGAAGTGTGGTACCATAAATTGCAGATCGATTTAATTCGAATTCACTTTACAGTTATTTTCAGTTAATTTTTTGACTACAAAAATCGTGTGTGTGTAATCCAATACATTGTTGTGTTTTCCTATGAACTTGTTTCATAGGCTTATTTTACGGCTTTAGCGAGGCTGTTGCCATAAAATATTTAACACACAAACATGATCACACTAAATATTACAGACTAAATTTTCGATCTATAAAATGTAAAGTTGTTTGTCATATTAACACGCTCTGGCGTCACTAAAGCGCGACAATAGAGCTGTAGTCAAGGACAGTTAAGGCGGTAAACCGACCCAAATAAGCGCCACCACCTATTTTATCTGATTACGAAGGAATTTTCAATAATAAAACGTCAAGTGCGATCGGACTCGCCAAATTTCATAATTCTAGGACTACGGGAAGTACCCTATAGGTTTTGATCCATGGCGAGTATTTATATCATTTTTTGTGAGAAAATAACAAATTTATTTTTTTCAAAGTGAACCTTAAATAAATTGAAATAAATTCTAATAAGGGTTCCTTTTCTCATTTTGATTTAGCAGTTTGTGATGTCTATCATAAGCTCATTTTCAATGCCTCTGTAAAAGTTTTTTCGTAATGAACTTTTACTCTGTGGTCAAAAAGAGCAACTTCGCATCTCCATGATAAGTTGCTCTTTTTGACCACGATGGTGAGCAATTAAAGATTATTTGAATGGCAAACGTTAGTTACCTAGGTACGCTATATCATAACACTATAATTATACCTAAGTATTTCCAATGATCACATAGAATTCGGCAACCGAGCTATCAATGGTAGCAAAACTATTACAAAGGCATCAAAAAAAGCTTATATAGGTAGCAAAAACTTGCTTACGTAATTTTTGGAAAATACCTACTGAAACAAAACCAAAGTGACCCATTTATTGGACGCACATGTGCACCATCGACAATGGGTTTTTATAGAATGCTTCAATAAATTATGAGGCTACCCGACAATTTGTCCCGAAAATTGTCCCAATTTTTTTAATAAACGACTCTCGTAGGTTGTTATCGAATATCTCGAATGATGTTCATAAATAAAACACTAACAAACGATTTGAAATAATTGGCCCGTTCATGTATAGTCATTGCCTTAAATGTACAGGGGTAATCCAGGGGCCCAATTCTTTTAACTAATTGCTTTACGTACAGACAGCGTATTATGTATCAGAAAACATATATAGAATAACATATTATGTTATTCATAGAAACATCCAGAACACCCGGAACAAATATCTGCAGATCGTAAATACATTTGTCCTGAGGCGGGAATCGAATCCGCAACCTACTGCGTCGCAGGCGGACCTTCGCCCGCCGCGCCACAGAGGTCGTCGATCCATATTAATGAACCCTGAGTGCTTAATTTCATTATTATCGAGTTTTGACTCTGCACATGATAGCATAGTGCACTCTATTTTTACTACCCACGTAAACCTGAAAATTTTCAGGTGTCGTTAATGCAATTTGGCTGCTATTTTAATCCTTTTTGCTGTACCTCTGTATCCGGTACTAAATGTGATTAATGTTACCATGATGCGAGTTTAAAAATGAACTTTGATGTAAAATATTACCATTTTGACAGCTAACGGGACAAGCAATTACGACGGCAAGCTATTGTGAACACTCGGTTGTTAGATAGATAGAAAATTCTTTATTGCACACTTATCGATAGAAACATATAACAAAACAGCTTAAAATCTAAGTGACAAGTGGCGGTCTTATCGCTCAAGAGCGATCTCTACCAGACAACCGTGGATGGATAGGATCATTGGATAGTACTAGGGGATATGTGTGCTCATGAAAGTTATATAAATAAATACTTTCAATATATATTTCGCATAAAATATACTACATACATAACTACATATATATATCTACATATATTTACATTAACTACTTATATACATAGGGACTCAGGTATGCGTTCAGTGACAACAGGACAAATAGTGTTCAGGTATTATAAAATACATTCTGGTTTTATTGACAAAGAAACTTACAATCAAATAATAGAAATAAATAAAAACTAGTACTTATTTACAATTGAAACAATTAAGCTAACTGCAGACTGTTGCAAACAATCTACAGGTAGCTCAACTGATCCGTATCAATACCAGTCGGAAGCGTCCCCAAGACGCTGGCTGCATTGCCCCGCTGCGCTGTATGGCAATGCTGATGCGATGCGCGAGATACTTACCAGCTCTCGGATCTCGCGTCGCTTCGAGCAGACGCTCAGATAATTTCTTAAAAACCCGAAGAGCTACCTGTAGATTGTTTGTAACAGTCTGCAGTTACTTCAATTGTTTTAATTGTAAATACTAGTTCTAATTTATTTCTATTATTTTATTGTAATATTCTTTGTGAATAAAGGCTCCTATCCCTAGTGCCTACTAATAATAACAAAAACCTTTATAATATTAGTCTAGAAAGTATTGTACTAGCGACATCAAAATCGTCAGACAAATGTACATATAAAACATCAATCATCAATCTTTTATCTTATGGAGTCCTAATGTGATAATATATAAAGCTCTTACCACTCACTGACTGACTGACTGACTGACTCATTGACACGATTGTTCTCCCTGATGGTGGATGCGAAGGTATGTTTTTTTTTGCGGAATCGTGTAGAGGGGTCGGGGGTGACTTGGGGAAAATCCCGACTTTTTGAGATTTGCCCCCCCAGAGCCCACCCCTCCCTGTGACAGCCACCGCCCCGCGAGCTGCTTGCAGCTCGCGCACTTATAAAATACTAGTTTTACTATAACGCTGCAAAGGATATTAACGTAGGTGTCCATCCCTTTTCCATAAACACAATCTATAACTTTTGTTACTTTAGATTTAGATTATGATTTGAATGAGTATTTACTACATAGTTGTGATATAAAAAAAAAAAAAAAAATAAAAATAAAAGTATAAAATTAGGCACTTTGAGAAAATAATGTACCATGATGTTTGGTAAACCTAAAAACTATAAAAACTGAATTTGCCAAACGGATTGCTAAACTTTTTAATTAAAAAAATAAATTCTATAAATTAATAAAAAGACAGTTTATATCTCATCCAATCCTTAAGATTTTAGCCTGGTAAAATAGATTCTTCACACCAAAGTCGGCGACAGTTCGAACCCACAACCTCTTGCGTCACAGGCGGACTCTTGCCCACTGCGCCACCGAGGTCGACAAAAAACACTGTTGGTACAATATTTTTAAACACAGAAATGTCGCACCAACCCGTCGGAATGCGTCCTCGATTTTGATTTATTGACTCCATAACTATAAATGTACACACTCAAGCTTCATTTTATCAAGAAACCGTGTGAACCCGCCGGCAGTAGCAGGTGACAAAATAATACAGGAAAGGAAGAGGCCCCAAGGGTATTCTTCAAGCACAAACGATAACTCCACTCCCACTTGGATATTTGATTACTTCCACAGGCTTTCGGCTCGTAGGCATCTGTCGTTTACAACCTTTGTTGGTGTAATAAGTTTAGTCCCATAAAGATGTTTGTGAAATTGGAATTGGAACTACAGTCAGTTGCTGTCATAGCAACCGCTATAGCGTAGCAAAGCCACTGCCCCACCACGCCCCTGTGCCCTGTGCGGCGCCCGCTGTGCACGGCCACGCCACGTTTGACAACGTGGGTCAACGTTTCCACTGCAGTACATACTGTACATGAAAATTAACCCTACCAAAAACTGTCCGTTGCCGTCCGTTGTCGTGTGGTGCCAGCTTAGAATTTGCATCAACCCAATTCCTCCCGCGGGTGTCGTAAGAGGCGACTAAGAGATATCCACCGGGGGCAGTAGCCTCCTGCAGAACAATTCCACCACCAAAATGCGATCCCCAACCCGCATGCCCATTGCTTGTGTGACCAATATAGGTTTTTAAAGTGAAGATGTATAACTGTAGCACAGCACAGTTTTGAAGTCCCACTTCCCGCAGGGAAGCACGAGGTACACACGTGCGTAGTTTTGACAGCGTTGATCTGCGTTGGTGCCATATTCGCAAGCCACGCGTGTAGCAATGACGTCATTAATCTCGTATTCGTGTGTAGCGTGTTCGTGTGTTGCAGTGGACGTTATCACATTTTCTGGCAAAGCGACACGTGCGTAGCCTCACCGTAAGCAGCGGTGGGGCAGCGGATTGATGATTTTGTTTGACAAACCTCTGAATATTTTCACGTGTCTCTTTTATTACAACATTCTTTCCTGTGTCTTTTATTTATTATATTTATTGCTTAACCATAAAAACGTGCTTGAAATGGCTTTCTAAGCTAAGCGTTCATCTTCATCATTATGATCAGCCCGTATACGTCCACTGCTGAACATAGGCCTCCCCCAAACGACGCTATTTTTACGATTTTAAGCTAAATAAATAAGTAATAAATAAATAATTTTGGAAAATTCACACAGCACTATCTAGCCCCAAGCTAAGCAGAGCTTATGTTAAAGGTACTAGATAACTGATAAACTTAATACAATACACTAGGTACATAGATAGATATTTTTTGTTAAACATAGAAAACATCCAGAACACCCTGAACAAATATCTGCAAATCGTACACACATTTTTCCCCAGGCGGGAATTGAATCCGAAACCTCCTGCGTCGCAGGCGGACCTTTACCCACCGCGCCACAGTGGTCGTCAAGTCTAAGCATTATGAATTCCCAAATACCAAAATTTAAACTTTGAACTTTTGTTCAAAGTTAACCTCTAGTTACCTACCTAAGTTCTAAGTTTGAGCTTTGTTCCATTTTAGCTTTCAAGTTTATTACAATTACAAAATGGCAGAAGAAGTTGAGTTTATATTGCAGAGAAAGTTAAATGCCTTCGTGACTGCGAAGTTATAACTGGTCCAGGGGAATAAAATGAAGTATTCCAATATCGGCACATAAATAAAATAGTTGTTGACTTACTAAAATAAAAGTACCTATACCTCTCTTCGAGTTAAATCCACATCGCGATCATGATTGCAGAAGAACGTACTTAGACAAGTTCCAGATTCAAGTCACGTGTACACCAAGACTGGAAACATCTTAAAAGAACTATCAACAAGTAAGTTGTAGATTATGTAGGCCTATTAGATTTAAGTACTTTTGTTGTTCAGATTATCTTCAAGCTGTTGGGTATAAATAAATCGAAAGCTTCCGGAAGATTTTTTCATAAAAACTTGTGAGGTCTCTTCACATTTGACTAATAAGATTTATTATAATTAAATAATTATTTTTTTAATAAATAAATCAAAAATTTAGTTTTCATCTCCTCCGTGTGTTGAAGATATCGCTTGAATTTAAATCATCTTGGCCCAAACAATTTCGGAAGGGCTTGAAAAGACTATTGACACTTTAAAAGTAAGATACACTTAAAGCCTTGTTACACTAGTGATTATCATGCGATTGCAAAGCGAAGAGCGATTAGCAATCACAGCGAGTTCACTGTGCTCTCGCCTTTGTAATCGCTCGCAAATTGCCAGTGTGGTAAGGCTCGGTTCTTTCCTTTTATTAAAATTAATAATTGCAAGAAGACTGGTGGTAATTTTAAGAACAAGAAGAAGGAAAAAGCGAATATTAATCTACTGCAACAGTTCCATTTAAAACCAAAACACACCCGCCTACTTCCGCAAAAAGCTTTTGAATCCGTTACAAGTGAATTTAATAAATACTGAAAAAAACGAAACCCTTACTTTTGTACCTTACTTTCACAAAAAGTTATAGCCATTGTCACTCGGAGTGATGTAAGGATTCGAAGGATACTATAATAATCTATTCAAGATATTGTAATAATAAAAAATAAATAAATAGTGCTGGACAATTCACACAGCATTACTAGCCCCAAACTAAGCAGAGCTTGTGTAATGGGTACTAAATAAGTGATATACAAAATACAATACACTACATAAATAGATATTTTTTATTATACATTGAAAACATCCAGAACACCCTGAACAATAAATCTGTTGATTGTACAAATAATTGTCCCGAGGCGGATATCGAACCCGCAACCTCCTGCGTCGCAGGCAGACTTTCGCCCGCTGCGCCACAGAGGTCGTCAAATTGTAAGCTAAAGATTAAAAAACTCATAAACTAAAGCACTCCTTGTTAAAGCAGTCGTGTAAAAATAATACAGTTTCTAAAATACTTGAAGAGTATCACGAAACTATAAAGAGCTCTTTCATTTGGTACCTACCAATTTAAACATAGTTTACACCTCTGTGTTCAACAGTCTAGTGAACTATTTAATTCAGTCTGTTTTCCGAGAGTAAAGTAAAATAATGGCAGTTTCGTTCACGAGAATTAAATAACTAAGCGAAAATACTTGGTTTGAAATTTTAAAGAAATAATTTCTAAACCTACTTATGCAGAACCGTCAGCATTATAATAAATCCACTGGGGACCCACAAACATTTCAACTACAGTAAAAGCTCGTTGCGTTTTTAATATTTGTTTTACGTTCAAAAATTACTTTGATGTTTTTTGTCTGGTTGAATAAAGTAGATTTTACTAGATTTTACAGTGACACAGTAAAATGCTTTGTTTTATGTCTAAAACAGTTGGAGGGGATGAAATACATGAAAGAAAACAAAAATACAAAGTACTGTGAAATTTGAATACGGGCCTATTAAACTACACTAATCGCTTCACTATGACAATGATATCGTCGAACTACCTTGAAAATAATTTGGCGTGTTTTAAAAACGATAAACCCTAAAAAAATATACGCGTTGACTTGAGAAGAACCTTCTCTGTTTTTAGTCGGTTGAAAATACAGAGTTTCTTTCATCTATCATTCGACGTGGTGATTCTGCGACGTCTTAGTGAAGTGATTGGTAAGCAAAATTAGGCTTCTGCGTAAAACGATATCTAAGGTAAGTAGGTACATAAAATCATTGTATCTTGAACAAAGGGACTATATTCTTCTAATACTTTGTAACCCACTATCCCCAAACTACCTCTCTGAATCCTTCAGCCCACTTTACGGATCCGAGCGCACTGTCCGGCACTCGAAACGACTGCAGCTTGCTGCTCCAGACTCCTGTACTGTAGCCTAGGGTAGCATAAATCTTTCGCTGTTAAGGCCACTCGGCTGTGGAATAGTCTTCCTGTTGAATATCGCGAGGCATCCTCAATAAATGTCTTCAGATCTAGAGTCTCTAACCACTTTCTTTCGCAAGAATAATTCGGTACGTAAAATATATATGTATTATTGTGTGTGTATCTACTAAGTATGTATTAATCTGACTAGTATTTATTTTTTATTATGTTTAATAATGTGTATTTATTTATGATAATGGTAAAAACACAAATTATTAATTGTACTTATTATTATTATTTTTTTGTTTTTCTACAAATTTTTGTAATCTAGCACTACCTACTAAATTGGTTGTCCACACTACCCAAAGGTTAGCAGGTAGAGAATGCTATCTAGCATTATGCTCGCCCATGTACAACTTTTGTGCAATAAAGTATATTCTATCTATTCTATCAATCTATATTCGATATAAGCATTTAATAACAAAGCCTAGTTGGGCTTCATATTAGGTATAATCTGAAGCCAAACCCAGTCACAGTTAGACAGACAAAAAAACTACAATATACGAAAACATATTTTGTGTTTCAAAATAGCTTACAAAAGAAAACCACGCTCTTAAACTCCTCGCTTTTATGTAGGTATTTAGGTGTAGCTTTTAAAAATTTTTGCTTTGATCATAAAAACATTGTTAAAAATCAAGCAAATTTTTTAGTATTTCGGTTTTTTGTGACATTCAATGAATTATTAAATTACAAAAGCTCCCGAAAGTATTTTTATGGCAAATAATAAGTTAGTTTCGTATTTAAGAGAATTTATATATGATTTATATTTGATATTAAGTCGGCAGTACCTACACACATAAATGAACATCTAAATTTCTAATCCATAAGCTCTGCATACTAAAGACAAATTCTATTATAAAGGTTCAACAATTAGATATTTGTCTAATTTTGTCGCGAAAGAGGTACAATTTTATGATACCGATAATTTTAGAAATCTATGTATAACCATCCCGCGTAATCAAGGCTTTTTCCCATCTCGTAACATTCCCATCTCGCAACCATTTTAAAACAACCGAAGAAAATTTGTATGTTTCATGCGGGTGAACTATGGCATCTCGACGCACTTTACTTCTATGCGTTATGTTGGAAAACTCAATAGCGTAAGATTTTTTCAGTAAGGTTTTTTTATTATTGTCTCGTAATTGGAGAGGACTATTTTCTACGCCAATTAAAATGGAAAGGTATATTTTCCAATGAATAATAATACAGGAAAGCAGCTTCCGGTTTCTACTCAATATTATTGGGGCTTAGAGGGCTGATAAGATAACGGAATAGCTATTATTTGGACCGTTACCCCGAAATTAGCGAAATCGCGATTAGAACCCAAGGGTAAGAGAAATGGATTACGGGGAAGGTATCATTACTGTCCGACCAAAGTACTTCATATTCTGACATTTCAAGAAGATAATTTCTTTAAAAAAATAGGTTAGTGGTTTACTATACAGGTTATGTCGTAAAGAGTGGCCTTTACCTACGGGTAGGGGGCATCATAACTGTTCAGAAAATAAAAAAATAACTCGGTAAAAGTATCATGGTTTTCGAGTTATTTTGACATTTTCGAAATTTCGATTTTTTTTGCTCTTGTCCATTTTTTCGACGCCAAGGTTACAAATCAAGGAATTTTCTGAATTTGTTTTTCTTATAGTATTTTTGGATACTGGGGGTGCCTCAATGTTTACAAGGAACCCATCACCTCAACTGAGCAGCTGCGTGAGCGATTACAAAGGGCGGCTCAAACCTTTACCGAATCCGGGCATGCGCGCAAAATAAAGCGCTCTTTTATTTGAAGATGCAGGGAATGCCTAAGAGCATTTTGAGTACTCATTATAAGAAATTCCAATGCAATAAGCGAGTTTTAACCTTACGTGTAATTTGAAAAAATGACCCTTACCAATCTTAACAGGAATATCCTTTTCATGGAAAGTTGGAAATACCAAGAGTTGGATATACCAAATACGAGTACTATTTCGGAATCTCATTGAATTGGGCAAGTTACACAGTACATTTACAGTTACATTTTTATTCACCACAGAAGGTCAAATTTTTGGAAAAAGTTACCATAACACATTATTGTTGTAAAGCATGTTGTAAAAGAAAAAGTGTTATTTTGGCATACAAATTCCAGTAAGCATTTGATATCACAGTTATCCAAAAATTATATAGCAAAAACAGATTGCTAAAATTCTTTGATTTTTAACCTTGGCATCGAAAAGAATTGACAAGGGTTAAAAAGTTAAAAATTTTAAAATGTCGAAAAACTCGAAAAGCGTGACACTTTTACTGAGTACAATTTTTTTCTGAACATTTCTGATGTCAGTTGGTAGAGACTTGACCACTCTTTACCTTGTGTAATACGTTTTCATTGTACCTACATCAAATTTATTTGTAAGGCCGGTCTTGGACGAAATTTAAGTCATCCATGCTCGTGTCAATTGTTTAGTTTAAAATGCAGGCTTTAGAGCGCAAGTTTAAGTCCTGCGGAAAATCACACCAATTTTATAAGTGAAAGCTTGAATTGATTGGAACCTTTTCGCACTAAAACTTCTACATCTCTGCAAACTTTCATTCCTATTCAAAGTAAAACTAAAAAAATATGTATCTATGTACATATATAATGTATTAAATATATCAATTATCTAGTACCCATAACACAAGCGTTGAATAGCTTACTTTGGGGCTAAATGGTGCTGGGTGGATTGTCCAGCATTATTTATTATTTAATATTCAGGATTGAAAGTTTGCAGAGCAGAGATATATTCTAGGCCTTGAATAATATACAGGATTTTTATAACTGAACAACGCCGAGGGTAAAAACTAGGAATAATATAAGATAAAAAAATTGGGTTATCTCAGAAAACTAAGCAGGTTATAAAATTATTCCACTATCAGGGGTCGGCTGCCACCTAGAACACTTTTCAGCTATACATTTTCCTACAGAGCTTTGCTTAATCTATGTTGTATGATACAACATAGATTAAGCAAAGCTCTGTAGGAAACAACTTGTATCCAAGTACTACGTGAGCGTAGCTCCGGACAGAAATTTAGAAATATTTCTATTTCTAAATTTCTGTCCGGAGCTTCTTAAATCTTAAGTGAAGAAGAATTAAACATGACACAGTTGGTAAAACTTAACAAGCCATAACAGCAACAGAACAGCAAAATTTGTACCATCAACATACCAACATCGATAATTACAGTAGCTATGGTAATTAACTGCTAATATTATGTAATTCGCTACAGCATGAAATAGCACACCTACGGCCAATTAGTCGTTTTGGATTAACCTCCATTGCATGCCAGCATTTAACTATCCAACATAACCGAGGTAATTACTACGTTACCGCTGTTCTCTTGTTTTACGTTACACATCATCATCAGCTTGCAGTAACCTCAATCTATATTTGTCCACAGCTGGACCCAGGCTTCCCCCTGATAAGCGCCTTATGTACTTTCATTTTATGGGGGGTACTGCCCATAATCCCCACGCTGGGCATTCGAGTTGGGGATCGCAGTTCGGTGGTAGAAATGTTCTACAGGAGGCGCTACTGCTCGCCCCCGGTGGATATCCCTTAGTCGCCTCTTAGGACTCCCGCGGGAAGAGTTGGTTTGGTGCAAATTCTAAGCCGGCACCACACGGCTTGCGGTGGGCAAGGCGTCAAACAACGAGTTACTAGGTTGCGGCAAGCTTGCTTAGGGCTCTTGTGGACACAGAGGTTTTCCGTCGCTCAATTCTACATTGCACCGTCATCAAGCTTCCGTAGTGATCCATACAACACTGACGACCATACCTTTATTATAATTAACCGTAAATTTTCACGGCAAAAATAGGCTCTTACTGCCGCGCACTGAAACTGAAATCCATCTCAAAATAACAAGTTTAAGGTCATTTTTGAATGAACATTTATGTGATGTATTCCCATTTTCCCCATTGACAGTGTCCCCATTGACGCTGTCCCCATCGGGACAACGCTAAGTCATAAAAATACCTTTCCGTGCTCTTCGGTAGCGGGGTGGGATGTGTATGCTATTGTCCCCAGCTCGTTCAGAAGAGGTGATGATTGCTAGAGTATTGAAGCTAGTTCTTTGCTGAAAAATCCGCGTATCATTGTCATAACGCCATATCTATCGGCCAGCACCAGTCTTTCGCAGGCAATCTTCCCACATTATTTTCACATATACTGTGGTGGTATAGCCGTAAAAATTGTCCCCTCCAACTCAGTTCGTGGAGAGTCAAGGAACGGCAATAATAGCTTCTTTAGGTTGCAGTAACTTCCGCAGTTATCTAAGAAGAAAGGTTGTCGCGTATGCGATAACCTTTACATTGACACATTGGCTGCCTGTTTATTACAGCCCTACAATGAAATGAACACATTATTCAGATTCAGGTAGATTGGCACTGGGAGGGATAGAACGACACAATAGAGACAAGGCTTATTTATACATAGGTACCCAGCAGTAGGTGCTCAAGACCTGAAAAGATAGATTAGGTGGGAAATTTCATTGGCATTTTACGCACGTAAATCAAGCTTTGAAACCATTCGGAACTACTAAAACTATTCGGATCAGCTAAAGTAAATTGTATCTTACAAGTACACTATAAAGGTTTATAGCTGGATTACCTGTGGATTACTAAACAGAGTCTATAATTAACTGAATAGGCTTTAATTTAAGGCAATAAAGTTCAAGTTTATGATGTACGTGACAGGCGAATTCCGGTTTACCCAAGTAACTTCTTGCAAAACATCTTTGTTCTTACTACCTGTTACTAACTTTCGTTCTGTCAGTACGAACCCAAAAAAAGCTTACTAAGATGAAATATTATTATGTCTAGCACTTTTTTTATTGCAAACATTTTATACGTATGTCGTAAAAAACGGCAAAACCAAATATGCAATTCTCGAGAGAGCCTACCCATTTGCTCCCCTTGGCGTCGAGACCCTAGGTTCTAGGTGTACGAGGCTCTTCGGAGTAGGTATCTGGCGCAGCGTATTAGAATTGCCATACAGCGTGCAGCCATCGTCTTGGAGACGCTTCAGATTGTCATTGATAAGGATCACTCAACATTTTGTTTCAATTGTAAATACTAGTTCTAATTTGTTTCCATTATTTGATTGTTATTTTCTTTGTTAAAATTTTCACTAAATACGTTTCTAATTGGTCCTAAATTCGATTGTGGAAAGATACTATGAGGCTATCAGTTTGGTTATCTGCAATTACCTACGTTGCTTATGTCGCCATCGATATTTTGGTCACGCTCCTATTCCAGATGAAAACGAGAAATATTTTTGGTAACAATATTTTGAATGGAAAATTCCACTGTTGCGATTGAAAATAAAATTGGAAGTCGTGCCAATTTAGAACCTTTAGGAGGGTAAGTATTGTTTATCTGCAATGAATTTTAATGCCCTGCGATATCCGTTTTACGGGGAAGTAGAAAATATTTTTGAATTTGAAAATTGGTCGCCCAACGCGGTGCTTTTCAATTTTAACCTGTAATTTGATACCCGCTTTATATTGTTGAAACATTTTATTTTAAAATAGGAATTAATATGAACCGTTTTAGAATTTAATTTGATAATGAATTCGGCGCTCAACACGGAGATTAACAATTTCAGTCCTGAAGTAACTATTTTTAATATAAATATTCTGTGAATACCTAGCAGATATTTCTTATACCTATACACAAAACTTTTTTGTGAAATTCCTGGAACAATGGTGCCACTGCCAAACACTACACCAGGGCTTTCTGGGAACGAAATTCTTAACCAAAAAATTATTCGTATTAAAAATAACCATTGCCGGTAAGATATTCTCACTCTTCCCAAACAGTTCTAAGGACAAAACTAACAAATCTTATTTAGCCAAAGGGTGGGTAATATTTTCGCTCTGAGTCCGACTTTATATTATTGTAACAGAGTGGGGGCGCAGCAAAACGATGTGGGTATGTAACGATAAAATATACCTAGAACAGACAAAAGGAGGTCCCTTTTCTCAGGGGAGAGGTTTGGCCTATGTTATCACTGATATCTAACAGAAGATTCATAATGCCCGTATGAAGTTTATGGGACATTTTGTTTCTTGGAATTAAGTTAAATATATAATTGAGGGTGGGCGAACAGAAAGTCACTTTCCCATTTTTTGGAGCTTTGATTTTATATTTATTTTTATTGGCAACCCTGAAACCTATCGTTTGTTGCCATAAAAACTCGTCAAAAATAATTATTTCTAGAAGAAAAATTACTTCAAAATACAATGGTCTATTCGACAAACGACACTATATTCGAAATATTTGAAACTTGTAACGGCCTCTCATTCTTTGATTTTCAAAATGAAGTACAAAATGAGCTTTGACACGCGAGTGCCTACAAAACGCAATTTTTCCGATTTAAATCGTTGCAGCACCGAATCGATGTGACAGTGTCAGTAAAACTTTTTAAATCTGAATTAATTTACATTCAGTGAAAAAAAAAATTCGACGTGAGTTTGTAAGCGTTTCAGAGAGTCTAATGGATACTCTATAAAACCTTTTTTGCTTAACCTCATAAACGTTTATAAGTAGAGTTATACCAAAAAAAATTTTGGTATATGTTTATACTTAAGTAGAGTTATACGATATCGATATCATTTTGTGAGACAATAAATATAATTTTGCAAAATAAATGCACAAAAAAGCGATACTAGAGAAGATACCTCTTTTAGATTCTTATTATACAAGCTAAATTTACGCGGATGTACCCACATAGTCGATTTTATAGTAAATTCTTACAAAAAAGAAATTAAAATGGTGATTATCTGAAGTGTACAGACAATTGATGGTAATAGGTAGTACGTACCTACATAAATAAACCGTCAAGTGCGAGTCGCACTCGCGCACTACGGGTTCCGTAAGACCTGGTGTCTTGCACAATTATCATGATTCTAGGTCAACGGGAAGTAGGTACCCTGTAGGTTTTGGTCCATGGCGAGAATAAAAATATTTTTTTGTAAATTAATTACAAATTTATGGTTTTCAGATTTTTCCCCTTACTTGTGCTATAAAACCTTGCTGCTCACCAAATTTCATAACTGTGTACGGGAAGTACCACACAAGAGGTTACGGACTTGAGTATTTGACGTTAATTTCAACTCGATACGTCCACGCGTTCCTGAGAAAAGAGGGTTGACAGACGGACAGACGGACAGTAAAGTGATCCTTAGTTCCTTTATTCCTATTGAGATACGGAACCCTAAAAAATATGGTTTTTGTTCATTTTATCTACAATTAACTCATAAATCAAATTTGATGGGTGGAGTTGTTATAAAAACACATGTCATTTGTTGGAAATATTTTATTAAATTTAATTTAAGAAGTAAATCGATAAATTTCAAATACCTACAATTAATTTATCTCTAGCAAAACGTCAAATATCGGTTACACCTACACAATGTCAATCTAGTACAATTTTTAGGGTTTCGAAGATTGAAGATCGGTTTCAAAACTCTTATGGTCTCGCTTTGTCTGTCCTTTTTTCCCTCCCTAATAACTCAGCAACTACTGCAGCTATCAACTTGAAATTCAAAATAATAATAATATTTTCCATACAAATTGTGATGCCCAAATTTTAAAAGATACCTGCAGGGTCGTGTGGGGTATCAAATGAAAGGAATCAGTTTGTAAATTTCAAAATAGTTTTTCAATTTTTTGTAGGTTTCATACTTTTTAAAATATTTAGAAAAAAGTCGAAAAAATACCCATCCCCCCTATCTCCGAAGATTGCAGAGCCATCCATATAAAAAGTATGAAGCGTTTATAGATATGGATCTTTAACTTACAGGAAAAATATAGAGAAGTTTGTAAAAAGAACACTTTTTTTCAAAATGTTAGAAAAGGGGGGGCATAATTTTCAAAAGGGGGGCTACCCCACAGAGTACAGAGACTGGAGTATCAAATAAAAGGTATCGGTTTGGATATTTCAAAAGAGTTTTTATATTTTCTGTAGGTTACAAACTTTTTGAAATATTTTGAAAAAAGTCGAAATATTTACCAGGAGAACAATTTAACTGGGGGGTAAGAAGAAAAGGCAAAGCTGAACGAAGGATGATTGCGATGAGAAATAGCAAGTTTTATTTATTTATCAAATGTCACATTTCCTTAGCTATCCTTTTCAAAAGATCACTTTTCCAAAAACTGGTCCACAAAAAGGCATTTTTCTTTTTACCCAATTTATTAATTTATTTTGCAAATAACATTGGAATAAAAAAAATCAAAAACACATTCGATTTGTTGTTTTATATCTATTTTGATGCTTTTTAGCATCAAATACTTAATACTTGTTTTCTAACACAAATCTGAAACTTAAATTATTTTGAATTTTTGTAAAATTTGAAAAAGTTGGAAAGAGACTTTTTGTTCGACACTCCTCAATTACTAAGCAGCTGTCTCATATAATTTGGAAGTGTATCAAAGCTTTGTCTCATGAAACTACTGCGACAACCAACTAAGACGCAAGTTCGGTTCTCTAATTTTCGGGTTTCTAACTTGGGCAACGGGAACATGAGATTGATAAATTAGGCACATTAATAATCAACTACATAATATCTCAAGGCACACTAATAATCTAAATCTATCTCAGCTCTTACTCTACACAATACATTTATACATCATCAACATCATCATCATCACCAGCCTATGTTAGTCCACTGCTGGACATAGGCCTCCGGAATGAGCGCCATAGAGCCCTATCTTCAGCTTGCCGCATCCAGTATCTGGCTGCAGTCTTTCGCAGATCGTCATCCCACCTGGCTGGAGGGCGTCGTACACTACGTTTGCCGAGTCGTGGTCTCCACTCAAGAACACGTTTACCCCAGCGGTTGTCGGTTCTTCCCGAGATATGGCCGGCCCACTGCCACTTCAGCTTGCTAATACTTTTAGCTATGTCGATAACTTTGGTTCTCTGTCGGATGTAACCTTAACTGCTTAAGGTAGGTAGGTATACCACGGTGAGAAAAAAATATGGTGTGGATGGATATTTTTTCCCATCTATCCTGGTGTGGTATATCGTTTTATAGCTCGTTCAAAATACTGTAAGTTTAGTTGTAGAAAAACCATTTTTCGATTTAGGGTTCCGTTAGCGCAATATTGCCTGAGAGTGCTAATTTTTGTTGGAGTCCCGTGTCTTCCCCTGACAACTAAACGATTCATATAGAATATGTGAAAAAATGCCCGGCAGTAGTTTAAATAACGAAATTTGAAGGAAAACTTCTCTTGAGAACGAGAAATAGTCGACCAACTTAAAACCTGTATATTACTTTTTTACATTAGATAGGTATGGAATAAATTTTACCTTAAAATAATCTTACTCCAACCAAAATCTCTTTCCAATAAAATAAAGAAACCTACAAACCGTCCGCTTCAAAATTGAACAGGCAATTTGTGCCGCCGCGCCGCTTTTATTATGTGAATACTTGAAATATTTTTAGTGTCTCGTCGTTTTCTGGGCACAAGTAAAATTTCAATCTTATTTTCCTGGTTTACGGTTAGAAATAAAATTCCTGAACATTACCCAGGTTGTAAACAATAAAGGTAGACGTATTTAGGCTTTATGGGTTCGATAAATCTTTTCAGAACTTAGTATACAAGGTGCTACGGAAAGTACTAAGCCTAAAAGGGGTGATTCTTCACATTCCCTCGATTTCAACGTTTATGTACGATTTTTTGAATTTCGAACATTTTTTTACCTTATTTAGAAAAAAATGGTAGTTTTTTCTTCTTATTTGTGTTTTTACGTGTATTCTAACACTGTTATCAATTTCCTAAAATTTCAAAGGATTAACATCTTTTTTAAATAGTTTCATGACAAAACACTGGTTTTAATGAAAAAACCAGCAAAAAACATTTAGTAATATTAAATGATGCAAGAAAGCGTGTAAAAAAAACATGAATAGGAAGAAAAAATACTTTGATTTTTGAAAAAAATAATATTCGATATTATAAAAATCGTTATACACTGTACTGAAGTTGATCCCCTTGGGGTTCAGAATCACCCCATTTCGGCTTAGTACACCCTATTTTTTCCAATGGACTACAATGCTGTTGACCGCAGATGGCCATGACAACTTTATCGGACTTTTGGCGGGCGCAGAAGGCGCCTAGCCGATTAATAGTACACCCTTTCCGTACCACCTTATACTACGTCAACGAAGACCACTTCTTGCGTGAACAAAACCTGACATCAATTCAGATGTTACTCAAACCAATCTATCTATATGCCTGTTATTGGAACCATATTATTAAATAATACATAAAAGAGATCGTCAGTCGAGAAAAAACTTTATATACCTATTTCACAATTACGAGTAATAAGTTTCCTAAGAAAACGAATATTCCTTGAACTGGCCTTAATTTAATATCGTGGTCATGTAGGTAAATTCAGTTTAACCCTAAATGGGTTCAACAGAATTAAATTTTGCGCAAAGTTGCCAAAATGTGGTCAATTTGTGTTGTGGTTGAAAAGCAACAGACGTGGATTATCGAGATTTTATCTAATCTGGCTAGGTGCTTTAACTATACTCTGCTCTAGAATCCAATATTTTTTTATTAACAAAGACATTTGTGTATGAAAACTTAACAAAAACTGATAACTATAACAGAAAACGACAAGATAACAGCAAGGTAACCACCTAAAACAAGAACAAAAACTTCAACAACGCTTAATTGCACAACCGCAGCAAATAATTTTATTAAAATAATAAGAATAAATATTGCTGGACAATTTAGCTAGCTTTTGTTATGGGTACTGGATGTCTGAAATTCTTAATAGAATACATTACATACATAGAAATTTTCTATTAAACATAGAAAATACCCAGAACACCGGGAACAAATATTTTTACAGATCGTAGGTTCAAACATTTGTCCCAGGGCAGGAATCGAACCCACAACCTCTTGCGTCGCAGGCGGACCTTCGCCCACCGCGACACATCGGTCGTCAATCGTTATTACCAATATTTCTTTGGTTTTGTAAGTCCTTTGTTTGCAAAAAATATCTAGGGTCCTAGAACCAAGTTAAGACTAACCAAATTGTAGTTAGAGAGATTTGGGTAGGACTTCACAAAAATTTCAAAGTCAGGGCTCGATTCATTGTCTGTTGATCCCGCAATATGATTTCTAGAATTTTGTGGTAACTCGCATCTGCCTGCAGCTTAAAACAGTGACTTTGCAGCTCAAAAAATGTGAGCAAAATCGATTCTTGCTCACATGTGGAATAGTAGTGACTTTCACCACTCTCTCGATCGAAGACGGTGACTTTGCCGCTCAAAAAGTGAGCAAATTCGGGTGTTACTCACATGTGGAATAAACTCATTTGTATAACAAGTGGGCTAAACGATTTTTTGTTAAGCATGCCGATATTAAATCCCGATTTAGCGCAGCAGTCTAAGATAGAGTCACGAGCATAGCGAGTGGCTCTAAAGTAGACTGCTGAGGTAACGAGGGATTTAAAATGACGACCTCCGTGGCGCAGCGGGCGAAGGTCCGCCTGCGACGCTGGAGGTTGCGGGTTCGATTCCCGCCTCGGAACAAATTTGTGTATGATCTGCAGAAATTTGTTCCGTTGGTCTGGGTGTTTTCTATCTATAATAAAAAATATCTATCTATGTAGTGTATTGTATTAAGTATATCAGTTATCTAGTACCCATAACACAAGCTCTGCTTAGCTTGGGGCTAGATAATGCTGTGTGAATTGTCCAGCATTATTTATTTATTTATTTAAAAGGCACGAAACGAAAGATCTCGAGTCAAACATACAAGTTTTCACTTCGACTAGTTTGAAAATATTTTGTAATTTAGAAAAGAAGTCGAATGTCAGAAACTAATCTTGGTTTCTTGAAGGAACTTATTTTGGTTCTTTGGAGGGAAAAATGCTACAAACCTCTTTCAAAACATGAAGGAACAAGTTTTTTTTCTATACCTATAGGTTGCATTATTCTGAATTTAACTTACTTTTTCAACAATTTGAATAATATCCTTTATTCCACATGTGAGCTAAACCCCATTTTGCTCGCTGTTTTTGAGTAGCAAAATTTCGAGCGAGAGTGATGAAAAGGATATTATTCAACTTGTTGGAAAAAGAAATTGAATTCAGAATGTTTCTAAATTACTTACTGAATTTCGATGGTCAATTAATCTAGCCTCTAGATAGCTGATGACATGAGAAACGAAAATGCATCTTATATGTACAGGTAGATAAGGTTTATAACACCATGGCGGTAGTTAGACCTGATGTAGTGGGGGTAAAGGAGGTTGCGCTGCGCAGACGCAGGCAGTATACTGTGACACGAGAGTTCGAGCGCCCGTTGCAACGGTTTTAACGGTTTGAATTAATAACAAATCGAAGCAGAACTGCAACCGTGAAAGTGCATTAAAACAAAGTGATGTTCTAATTTTAAAAGTGTTTACTAAAAAGTCCTTATTTTTATCAAGGAATTTTCAATCACTTCCGTGTTGATGCTGCAAAGGGATTGGCTGTCAGTCACTTGCCAAGTAGGTAAGGTATAATGTGAAATCAAATTGTAAAAAATAGACGCTAAAGGCATTTAAATCTTATAATGGTCTAGATTTATTTTATAAGTATTCTATTCATTGCAATTAGGTATTTTTCTTTAATTAAGAATAACTTATTCACCTTCACCTGTCTGAACCTCGAAAAGGTGGTGGTAAATGAAAAATAAATATTAATTTTGCTTTATTAAATAAGCTCAATATGATTCAGAATTCATTGAACTACCTCAATGAGTCATCGAAATAACGAAAACCAAAACGCGAGTGGGTAGGAATGCCATCTGTTTTAAATATCAGTCTGGGACAAAAGAGATTGCGATTGTAAGTACCTAACTACAAAACAAAACACTGGTTCTGTAATCCGAGTTTGATAATGAATTCCATTAGATAACTTATTGTATATATTTTTTTTATTTTGGGACTGGTTTACATGTTATTATACTTCTTGATAATAACTATTGGGTATTTTGAGCAGTTCCTCTTTCTATTGACCGAATCGCTTTTTAGTTAAAAGCGATTCGGCCAGTAAATATAGTCTTCTATCCCTCTATCTTGGAATTTAACTGTATTTTTATGGATTTTACATTAGCAGGATAGGTACACCGAATTTGTTAAAAAAATGCAATACCAAATTCGTTTTTAGAGTTGTGTACCTCAAAAGAAAACAAGAACGTCAAGTGCGAGTGTAACTCGCGCGCCGAGGGTTTCGAACGATTGTCGATTATACATACATACATGTACTAAAGGTACCGGTTAGAGACATCGCTATTAATGAATATCTACCTAAAAAATAGTAGGTACTTACCAAACTACACTTTAGATGCATCGCTCTGCGTAGGTACTTTGGAGATTAAGTCAATTTATTGACTTTATTCAAAAAAATTCAAAGAGTGTTTACTCTACAGAAATTTCAAAAACTGTTTTGTTTATTCTAAAAGGTGTCCCTCACTACGTTTAAATTTTTGTCAACAAGTGGATTCATCGCTGGTTTTCGGCGATGCCAGGGAAACTCAAATATCCTAACAATATTTTATTTATTACTCTAAGTTTGTGATAAAGTTTCATTAAGTTCTCTAAACTCAAATCTCCATAAGCTAATTACGATGATTGTTTAACTTAACTTTTTATTTTAACAATTTTTAAACTGAATTATTGCATAGCGTATTTAATATTCTCACTGTCATTTAGCCGTGAAGGCCATTTCTGAGCTATTTTGTTGCTTCTCTCTGCATTCTTGTAACTGATCTTGTAACATTTTGTATTTATATTAGCTGTAGGTTTTCTAAACAAATTAATAAAAAAAAACCAATAAATTAAAAACAATATTCTAATAGTGTTTATTAGAATCCTTCGCAAAACCTTTAACACGTAAACTTACTTCATACCAATCGAGTTAACCTTTAAAAGTGCCCAGCACTTCTCGATAACGTAAAACGTTATGTTTCGTTTCGAATTACATCGCTTATTGACACGCAAAGGCGAGGAAACAAAGTGTCATTGTTTCTACGTAATTGGCCCTTTGTATTTTCAGTCATGTGCGGAATAAAGAGTCCAAATTGCTGAAGGAAATGCGAGACTTGACTCGACACTGTAGTTCGTTCCTCTTTTCGCTTCGATACTTTAAGTAATGAGTGTAGGGCACCGATCTAAGTAAAAATGTGGAGATGCGGCATTAGCTTCTCGAAAGTGGAAGGATCAAATTAGGTGCAATTAGGTCCACTCACCTCAGTCATAGTCGGACCGGCGTTCATGTTACGTGTGCTTGCTACGACGTATTTAGGTGTGATTTATTGACTTAAAGACTACAGGAATGCCCTCGTGTTTGTTCATTTTAATTATTGCACAAGATTGTAAATGTAACTGTCCGCGAGTGTTTGCGTGTAGTTTTAACACAGGCCAGTTGTTGAGTAAGCGCTGGGAGAACGTATGGTACGTTCTACAGGTTTTACTTAGATCTATGGTGTAGGTAGGGTATTTCTAATCTGTTTGTACTATAAGCTTGTTTAACTTGACAAAAATGAGGTATGTTTCAAGTTTGATGTGTGTATCTTTGTGTATATCATTTTGGCATTGTAATTTCCAAGCTGATGAACGGAATAAGTTTTTTTAGAGGTGATTTTGGTCGTGAATGAGTTCCTAACTTTGTATAAAGATCAGTGTTATTAATTACGGATGTAAGCGAGTTAACTACGAACCTTATTAGTGTTATTCATGATTATTATGATTCAAAGTTAAATTTTAGTTGAGCAGTGCGTGACACAGAGATTTTTTTCGACGTGGGGTTTTAGACTTTTGTTGAAAGAAGTATTATTAATATAGTCGAATCGGTTAGGTTATGGAATTCTCTACCACACGATATTCGTGCTAGCCCCTCACTCTTCATTTTCAAGCGTAAAGTCAAAGAGCATTACCTATCTTTATGACTCTGTTGTATTTATGTATTTACTCAATTTATATGCGTATATAATTATAGTATTTGTTAGGATAAATTAGTTTATGTATTGTATTATATTATGTATTAGTCTATTTAATAAGTAGGTTAAAATTAAATCTTATATCCTTTGTTTTAGCACATAACCCACTTCTGCAAATTTGTCTCTCTCTCCCAATAAGGTTTGCTGGAAGAGAACTCTTTTTAGGGTTAAGCTCGCCTTTGCCTTTATTTTTCTTGCGATATGTTTTACTTAAACTACCTATGTTGTGCAATAAAGAATTATGAATTATGAATGAATCTTATGAAAGTCTGACCCAGTTAGACCATAAGCACCGTTGACAATCTTGGAATCCGATATACAAATCTTAACCCTTGAAAGATTTTTATGAGAGTACGAGAATATACTTCGATAAATTAAGGCACCTAGAAGTCAAATACCTGAGCAATAATTTGTCTAATTTGATAAGGGGAACCTTTTGAGCCTCAATCACAGATTAGTTGGGTCGCTGCCTTATTTAAAAAGAGGCAAAAAAGTGCCAGACCGCATCATAAAGCAGATTTCAATTAGGAACTTTTCAAGTAAATTAACAAGCTTGAATACGCCGTGCCGTACAACCGTGTTTTCAGCTCAAGAATTGGAATTCCACTGTTCAAATAATATAGATATTATTACAATGTTGGTTAAGTAAAGTCTCCTCTATCCCTCTATTTCTCACGAACTCAAGAAATTTTGTCATAATTACTATAATTTCCTTCTGTGATGCATATAGTAAATTACTTTAAATAAAAATGTAGTAGGTAGGCTAAGAATACTAACATATTTTGATGTATAATAGATCTTTCTGCTCTTAACAAATTATGGATCACAGTTATCTGAAAATAAACCCATAATGCCTTAGCATGAACAAGAAATTATTTAAATTTTCACGGCTCGTAAACGAACTCCCTTAGTGTCATCGACACTTCATACTTAATCAAAAGCAATGCTTATTGACACTGCGACCTTACGAGGTCCGCAACCTCGATTTCCTGAAGGTCGAATGTCGCTTGAGTGATTTTTGTCTGCGCGTCGAATCTGTTTGATATCCGGATCATTGGTCATTCTTAATGAAAATAATAAAGATTTCAATTATTAAACAGTAACTTTTGCCCGCGGCTTGCCGACTGCAGAGTTTTGCCTGTATAAAATGTAAGAGAAAATGATGCCTAATATATTTATGTATATATTATACTAGCTTCTGCCGGCGGCTTTGTACGTATTTTTGGTATAATAAATAGCCTATTATCTAAGTTAGACTTTGCTCTAAGCTTACGCTAATTTTCATCTTAACCTGTTCAGTAGTTTTGGAGATCCTAGGTAACAAAAATTCAGATTTCACAAACTTTCGGCTTTATAACATTAGTAGGATTAGTATATAGTATAGTAGAATAGGATTAGAACAAACTGCTTGTCGGAACTCAGCACGCGCTTTTTCGGGTTAAATGGTGTTGGATTTTAGTGGGTTCGATTACCGGATAAGGCAAGTAATTGTTCAAATGCTGTGAATGCACTTTTACTTATTTTGACAAATATGGAATCTTTAATATTTCTGGTAGGTACTTGCCCTCCATGTCCCATGGCCGTGGGACAACCTGTATACCGGTACTTATACCTACCGTCTACCTCCCAAACACACAAATTTCATTAAGAGGGCGAGCTGTGTGCCATTTTTGAAAAGGATAGGCATAGGATTTTGCGTTCATAGGAGGGGAACGGAGAAATCTTGGAACGGTGGAAGCGCAATAATGATTTTTTTGCTTACTAGAAAACTACACAACTTATGAAGAAACTGTTTGTATTAAGAAACCAAAGAATTGGTAATAACTTACGAATCAAAACATTTTTTTTTATATAGACCGCAGGGTTCCTGAGATCTCGACTAAATTAGGTGCAAAACGGTGCACTTTCATGATTTTTTATAGTAAATTTTTTTTGCAATCGTGTTTTTCAGTTAAGGATCCGTTGCGTTGATTAGGCGTGAAAAGATAACAAATGCAGACAGACAGAATTCCCTTCGCTTTTATACTAAGAATATGCAAAAATCTGTTTGATCATTTTACTAATTGTAGGGTGAAGAAGAAACCATCATATTTATATAATTAATAACTTTTGCCTAGTTAATCTGTGATCAATGTGTAATAATTTTAGGCAAAACAAGGTTGCCTGTACAAATTGGATTTACTTATCAAACGAAAGGGTTTTCTCGGGCTAATCTTATCATGTTTATTGGATTTTGTATACTAGGTATCAAATAAAAGAGCTTAGCGACATAATCTTCTTTGACAATCCATCTAAAATAAAATAAAAATATAATAAATAAATAATGCTGGAAAGTTCACACAATCTAGCCCCAAACTAGGCAGAGCTTGTGTTATGGGTACTAGATAACTGATATAGGTACTTAATATACACAATAACTTACGACGACCTCTATGACGCAGCGGGTGAAGGTCTGCCTGCGACGCAGGAGGTTGCGGGTTAGATTCCCGCCTCGGGACAAATGTTTGTACGATTTGCTGACATTTGTTCAGGGTGTTCTGGACGTTTTCTATGTATAATAATAAATATCTATCTATGTAGTGTATTGTAGTTATCTAATACCCATAACACAAGCTTTGCTTAGCTTTTTTTTTTTTTTTTTTTTAATGCTGGACATTTCACACAGCATTATCTAGCCCCAAGCTAAGCAGAGCTTGTGTTATGGGTACTAGATAACTGATATACTTAATACAATACACTACATAGATAGATATTTTTTATTATAAGCTCTGCTTAGCTTGGGGCTAGATAATGCTGTGTGAATTGTCCAGCATTATTTATTTATTTATTTATTTATTTATTATAGATAGAAAACATCCAGAACACCCTGAACGAGCTTGGGGCTAGATAATGCTGTGTGAATTGTCCAGCATTATTTATTTATTATTTATTTACTTAATACATTACATAGATAGATATTTTTTATTATAATTACTTACATAGAAAATCAAAGCAACAAAAATATGACGAATACATTATTTTCTAAGTATATGATATAAATCTTCATACGTTCTGAGAACAATTTATTACTATTTCTTGCAACAGTCTGCAGTTAGCTCAATTGGTTTAATTGTAAATACTAGTTCTAATTTATTTCTATTATTTGCTTGTCATTTTCTTTGTGAATAAAGTTGGAAAAAAAATTCAAAAAGCTTGCTTCTGATTGGTCCTTATCACATCAAAGTTCAAAGGCGAAAATAGGTTCATTTCCGCTAACAAAACAAAGGCTTGGTTCGTCTGTTGTGAGATTATGAAGGTCGCAATGTTGAAGGCAAACGAGCCATTCTCAAACGAATACAGGATTTGAAATATCAATAAGTAGGTAGGTACTAAAGTTTTTCGAATGGACTAGTTGCCTCTTGTTAAAGTTTCGTTCTTAAATTATTAATTATTGCCCGATTAGAGGAAAACAATATTAAAATTTTTTAGGACATCGAAAACCGCGAATCTTTATTTTAAAAGTCTAATTTTTAAACAGGTGAAAATGCTGACAGTCATTTGTTTATTGCGCCGATATGAGCCAAGTAGCCTATTCATTACATGTAGCTTTTTGACAGTAAAAAGAAAATTATATAGTTTTCTTTGGAAAACTATTTTCTTTTTCAAATCAAAATGTTAACAGAGCGGCTTTTAACGTTACGTAACAAACCGTGTATTAAATTCTGCATCTCATCATACTTTTAATTTAGTTTCATCTAAATGTGAATTTAACATACCTCAGCGTTAACGGATAGCAAAAGATGTGTGGTGCCGGCTTAGAGTTTACACCACCACAATTTTTCCCGCGGGTGTCGTAAGAGGCGACTGAGGGATATCAACCGGGAGCGGGCAGCAGCGCCCCCTGCAGAACAATTCTACAACCGAACTGCGATCCGCAACCCGCATTCCCAGCGTGGGGATTATGGGCATTACAACCATGAGATAAAAGCCAATAAGGCGCTTGTCAGAGGGAGGCCTGCGCCCAGTAGTGGATCTTTATAGGCTGTTGAGGTTGAGCCGTGTGTAATGTTTAAATTTATGAAATTTACTATAGCTATGTGATTCCCGTACTAACCAAAAAGGTTCCATTCTTCACATTGGTGATGGAAAAACACCTGTATCGTTAGACACACTTGATCAGATATGTGTGTTTATTGACCCTGGCAGATTGAAACCCGAATGCACAAATTACCATAATCTTATACCAACACTGACGGGTAACATACATTATGTATTGGATACATTGTGTGCGGCGCTATTATTTCTCCATAATAGCTCCGCACACTATACATCTTTGGTATTGATCGGCCTTTGCCTCAGTTGTTCCTCTTTTGCCCAAATTATAACAATCCATATCAGCATATTGTTGTCTAACAAGAACAACATTAAAAATTTAAAAAATCCCCGAAAGATTTTCATGAAACATGGCTAAGAATACTCGGAATAAAATTATCTATGACACACAAAAAACTAAACGAAATTAGGTTTATCCGTTTGGGAGCTACGATACCACAGACAGATACACAGACAGACACGTTAAACTTATAACACCCCTCTCTTTTTGCGTCGGGGGTTAATAATAATGTCCTCCTAGCTGAATTTTGACCACGGCGGACCAGATGCGTAGGACATAATATGTATAGTGAACAAGTGTGTGTGCAAACACAGGTGCACTCTCTATTCCCTCACACTCATAATCCGATGGGACGGCACGACCGGGAAGAGGTCATTTTTGTCTTGTAAGTAAGTAATAGGTAGATAGGTACATATCGTAATATCGTATATGCTAGCTAGCTTGGAGAAATATCTACAAAATGATAAAATAATAAGTTGTGGAAATGGTTTTATTAGGATAAATATATGTCAGACCAAGCCCTTAGGCAATAATGTAATTGCCAAAGTATGTTTCTATCTAGATGATTGACTTTTGGTACCTAGGTACTTCATCCTATTTGATCCGTAAGCCATTCTAAGACAAGGTGTCACAAAAGAAAGTTCAGATTTGTTTTGGTTATTACGTGAACGTAACTATTCTGAGAGGGGGGTGGGGGGGTCAGCTCTTGGGAATTTAGTCGAGAGCGTTTACGAAGTCAAGCCATTAAGCCAGTCAAGCCATCAGCATCCTGATATATCCTTTAATGCAAACAAAAGGTATTAATATGGATCAGTTGAGCTACCTGTAGATTGTTTGCAACGGTCTGCAGTTAGCTCAATTGTTTGAATTGTAAATACTAGTTCTAATTTTTTTCTTTTAAGTGATTTTTATTTTTTTTGTAAGCAAAAGGAACTCTGTCTGTCTGTTTTTCTGTTTCTCATGTCAAAACGGCTGAATGGATCTTCACGAAATTTGGCAGGAACTTTAACAATATCCTTGAGATGGACATAAAATACCTAAAAAACGCTTGCGCTTGCAAGCCGCGGGCAGAAACTAGAACCTAATATTATAAATCGAAATTAACTGTGTTTGTCTGTTACCTTATCAAGCCTAAACGGCTGAACGAATCTTAATAAAGTTTAGCAGGGAGGTAGACGGTATCTCGGGGAATGCATTGGCTGACTTTTTAAACTGGAAAAGAAGACGAAGTACGAAGCAGCGGGCAGTAGCTAGTAGACATATTTAAACTTCTGATTTGACTGAATACTACCTAATTCAGACGTCTGTAAACTTAGGCCGTTTTCTGATTAGTCTGGACAATGCCAGCATCATCTATCCCCAAGCTAAGCAGAGCTTGTGGTATGGGTACTAGATGACTGATATACATAATACAATACATTACATAGATATATATTTTAGACCCCTGAACACCCGGAACAAATATTTACAGATCGTACAAAGGTTTCTGTCAAGGCGGGAATCGAACCCGCAACCTCCTGCATCGCAAGCGGACCTTCGCCCGCCGCGTTACATCGGGTAAGTCTAAGGCTCAAAAATAAGATTGCTGTCCTTGGATTGGTAGCTACGTTGCGTCGTCATCTTAAACTTTAATAAGTATGCTACTATGAAGATATAAAGTTTTTGGAATAAAACCCTGTATATTATAAAACGCGGCGGCCGTCAAATAATTGAATAATTGAACGTGTGTTGCCAAGCTTAAAAAATTTCGTGCTCTTTCCGAAAATTTTAAAACAAATAACGCATTCACCGAGTCTAATTACTATGTGAAAGGCTAGCTCGTTACCCGTCGGTTATCGGAGAAAGTTAGCAGTTGAGTCGGCTCTTAATGAATTGCCTTCTGGAAGTTTGACGATTTAGCCATTCTGCTACGTGAGCAAACCGATGTTTTCTTTTACATCTTCATTGTATAGCCCTAATGAGATAAGTAACTTTATTATTGAGGTGTTTTCCAAAACAGAAAAAAAACTCATTTATGTCCCTTAGAACTATTTATATAAGACGCATGTTCAAATAAGCAAGGTTTAGTAAGGTCTGTCATTTTAAATTTGATAGTGCAATATCAGCGCCCTCTATTCGGTCTAGTTATTCAGTAAGAAAACGGCCTATTGAAATAATTTGGCAGAAGCCTTTATTTACAAAAAAAATTATAGTAAAATAATATAAATAAATAAGAACCAGTATTACAATTGAATCAATTGAGCTAACTGAAGACTGTTTCAAACAATCGACAGGTAGCTCAACTGATCCATATCAATACCTTTTTTTATTTTTTTTTGGAGGGGGGAAATGCCCTCGCACTTCCCTTCCGCCATGGGGGTGACGGAAGGGGGTATGTGGGACTCGAACCCACTAAAACCCCCCCGTGAAACGTCCACCGCCGTCATGGGGCGAGCTGGGGTCGCGTTGGCATTCACCATCTCGCTCCGGCGGGTGGCCCGGGAACCGGTCCGGGCCTCGGCCTCAAGGAGGAGCAACCCTTTCACACAGGTCACCCCTCAGACGCGTGGAGCCGTGCTAGCCGGCAGAGAGTCCCCCGACTCTCCACCAGTGGCCCCACTACGGGGGACGAAGGAGGCGGTCGAACCGCCCCCTTCGTCTCCCTGGACGTCTGCGCCGTAGCGGGTCAGATTGGGCGTCATCCTCCCTGACCCGCTCAGCGGCCTCCTTCTGCGATATAACCTCTTCGCAGAAGGAGACCATGGCCTGCCACTCCTTCTCGCCGTCGAGCATGGCGCTCACAACGCTCGGCAGCGAAAGGTCCCGGCCCAGGAACGCTGAAAGCGTGTGCCGCATGGGACCCCACGCAGCACACGCCTCCAGCGTGTGGAGCGCCGTATCCTCCGGCGCCCCACATTCGTGGCAGACCGGGGTCGCCTCCCGTCTCGCGATCTGGTGCAGATACTTTCCAAAGCATCCATGCCCGGAAAGTACCTGCACCAATCGGAAGGTCAGCGACCCGAACCGCCGCCGCACCCACCTTCGGAGGACCGGCCTGATGGCGTCCACCGTCCACTGACCAGGGACCGGTGGTGCCAGGTCCTCCGCCCACCGCCGCAACAAGGCGTCCCGCGCCATCCGCCGCATGCGCGTGACCTCCTCCCACACTGGGCGCTCCCCGGCAGATCTCCTCGCCGCCACGAAGTGATACACTTCGGCGAGGATCTCCGCCTGAAGAGCCCAGGGGGGATCACCGGCCAGCACGCATGCTGCTGTCCAGGACACCGTCCGGTAACCACGTATCGCCCTCGTCGCGATGACCCGCTGCGGACGTCGCAGCAAGGTCAGGTTCGCGCGACTGAGGGCGTCCACCCAGACCGGTGCCCCGTACAGGGCCATACTCCGGATGACCCCGGAGTACAGCCGGCGACATGTGGCGCTCGGGCCGCCCACGTTGGGCAGCAGCCTCCCTAAAGCGGCCGCGGCTCCCAGGACTCTTGGGGCCAGTTGGGCGAAATGGGCCCCAAAAGTCCACCTCCCATCCAGGATGAGACCCAAATATTTCATCTGGGTCCCAACCCGGACCTGAACCCCGTCCAGAACCACCCTGGTTCCTGGGCGAGGCCCTCCCCGAGGCCCGTGGAACAACAGGGCCTCGGTCTTGGAGAGGGCCACCTCCAATCCCAGGGAGCGGATGCGGTCGACCACTAGGGTAGTGGCCATCGTGGCCAACCGCATCGCCTCCCCGAGGTCCCTCCCCTTGACCACGACCAGGGTATCGTCCGCGTAGCACGCCACTCGCATACTTGCGGGGAACGTGCCCCGGAGCACCCAGTCGTAGCCAATGTTCCACAGGAGCGGTCCCAGCACCGACCCCTGTGGAACCCCGCGGACGACGCGACGGTGTCTCAAGCCGTCGCGTCCCTCGACCAGGACCTCCCTGTCCTGGAGGTAGTCCGCCAACAGCCTCCGCAGGTACAGGGGCACTCCGTGATAACGGAGCGCCTCCCGTATGGTTCCGTGCGGCAGGCTGTTGAAGGCGTTGGCAATGTCGAGCGAAACAGCCAACGCCTTCCCTCCCCGGCTGACCACATCTTGGGTCCAGCCCTTGAGCCAGAGCAGGGCGTCTATCGTCGAACGCCCCGCTCTGAACCCATACTGGGCCTGGGACAGGTCAGGCCCAGTCCCCGCCAGGTGCCGGATGACACGGGAAGCCACTACCCTCTCCAGCAGCTTCCCCGTGTCATCCAGCAGCACGATTGGCCTGTATGCAGAAGGCGAGTCTGCGGCTCGACCTTCCTTTCGCAACAGGCACAACCGCCCGTCCTTCCAAAGCTTCGGGAACCGTCCAGACGTGAGACAAGCGTCGAACAGTTCCCGAAGCCGCTCGCTCATCTCCCCCAAGGCGATCCGCAGGACCCGCTTTGGGATCCCGTCCGGACCCGGGGCCGTTCTTTTGCCACGCAGGCGTCCGACGGCCACCTCCATCTCCACCTCTGACACAGGTGGGATGGAGGCCGAGTCAATCTCCTTGGGGAGGAGGGGCGGCGCCGCCATCGAGGGCGGGGTGTGGAGGGGGTCGATGTCGGGGAAGAGCCCCTCCATCACCCTGCCCAGAAGCTCCGGCTCTAGGGACTCCGCAATCGGGGACGTCTGGCCCCGGAACTTTTTCCGGGCAGCCCTATACGGACGTCCCCACGGGTCCCTGTCGAGGCCCTCCAGAGCCTCCTCCCAAGCCCGCGTCTTGGCCCGACCGACGGCCAGCTGCAGCTCCTTTTTCGCTTCGCGGTAGGAGTTGTACAGCTGGTTCTCGGCTGCCAGCTCCTCCGCTGACAGCGCTCCGTCGGTACGGCCGTGACGGCCCCCCCCTTGGACGTCGGAAGTGGATATCTCGAACCTTATATATTTGTGGTCCGAGAGAGTCTCCACTTCCGACATCACCCTCCAGGCCCGGGCATGTGCCGCAACAGCGGGGGTGGCGAACGTTATGTCCACCACGGACCCCCCTCGCTGTCGCACGCACGTGTGGGCCGACCCTCTATTAAGAAGGGTAAGCCCGGTGGCAAGCGCCCACTCCCTGACGATATCCCCTCGAGCGTCAGTAGTGGGGCTGCCCCAGTCCCGGGCCTTGGCGTTCAGGTCCCCCATGATGAGGACCTGACGTGGCGCCTGTCTACGCACCGCCGCGGCTAGGAGGTCCATAAAGACCTCCAGCTCTGCTGCGGTTCTATTGGGGGAGAAGTATGCGCCGACTATCGCATACACCCCCCACTTGGCCACCACGTACCCCGAACCCCTCTCCTCGACTGAGAGGGGGGGGACGCCACTTCCCTTCCCTATAATGACCACGGAGCCGTCCAGGTCCCCAGCCCAACAATGGTTTTCGGGGGGGACGTAGTACGGCTCCGCGGCGACCGACAAATCAATTTCCCACTGCGCCAGGGACTGCATGAGCAGATCCTGAGCCCTGGCGCAGTGGTTGAGGTTCGTCTGGAGGAAGTTGAGATGGCCGACCTGATCCATCAGTCAGCCATCTCAACCTCTTCGCTCAACGCCGCGTGAGCTCCGGCAGAGGGGGCGGGGGCGGTCCGGGCCCCGGCGGTTTTCCCTTTCGTCTTTGGGGGAACGCAGCTGCGTCCCCCCATTACATGCCCGGAGGGCCTGCCAGACTCTGCGCATATAGCGCAGTGTGGCTCGGCCCTCCCGCAGGTGGCTGCCTTGTGACCTTCGCCTCCACACCGGAAGCACAGGTCACCTCTGTCCGCCGTCGCGGGGCACTGGGGGCGCGTGTGCCCTAGCCCCATGCACCGGTAGCAGCGCATGGGACGCTCCCCCAGCCCCACCACTCGTGCCGAGCTCCACCCCACCAGCAGTCTGCCCTTTTCCAGCAGCACTTTGGCTGCCGGGATCGGGCAGGAAACTAGGGTGGACCCGGTGCCACCAAAGCCGGATCGGATCTCCCCGGCCTTGACGAACCGCACATCACAGCGGCCCGCATTGGCGACCGCTGCGGCCACCTTCTCCTTGGTGGCCGTGTCGTCCAGGCCCGTGACACGGATATCCGTGGACTTCACGGGCCTGGTGACGTTAGCCACTTCCGACAGGACTTCGCGGAGCTTCTCCGCGAGCCTGTCGGCCTTTTGTCCGTTTTGGGAGCCAGTGATCTCCAGCATCCTGGCTCCCGTGGCAGTCCGCCGGAACCCGACCCGCCCTATCTCCATCTCCTCGAGGCTCACCTTCTCCTGCGCCAACTGGAGAACGGAGGAGTAGGTCACCCCTTTTTCCGCAGCCCCGGGCTGTAACGACAGCACGACAGCCGCGGACTTCGGGGACCTCAGCGCCGCTCTGGGCTTTGGGGCCGAAGCGGCCGGACGAGCCGCTGGAGCAGGCGCAGGTGCAGAGGGGGGAGAAGAACTCTTCCCCTTCCCCTTTCCCTTCTTCGTCACCGTCGCCCAGGTCTCCCCAGATCGGGGAGCGGCGACAGCGACCGGGGCAGCCTCCCTCGAGGGACCCGCGACTGGCACAGGTGCCACGGCGGGTGCCGCCCTCTTGCCCGCTTCGGAAGCTGGGCCACGAGCCTGCTGAGGTGGCATTGGCCTCAGCGGCGCAGCCACCTCTTTCGTGTCCGCCCTCAGTGGCGGACGAACGACCGGAGCCGGCAGGAGGCGCTCCTCAATCCCCGCGATTCGGGCGTTCAACATCGTCCCGAACGTTGAGATCAAGGAGCACTTCAGCTCCTCTACGAATTCCGCCCCCACCTGCAACATGGCGGGGGCCCCCTGGGTTCCTGCAGCGGCAGATGCAGCAGCGGCAGTAGAGGCGGCGGCGGCCTCCGTCTTCGCCTCGGTGAAGGCGCGACGAAGCGACTTCACCTCGGCCTTCAGAGCCTCCGTCTCCAGCCGTAGACGGCCGTTAATTGCCCTCAGGCGCCGCGTCTCCTCCGCTTCACTCCGGTCCGCGAGGGCATCGACCACCTCCCGCAGACTGGACGCCGACCCCTTCAGGCGGCCGACAAACTCGCCCTTGAGGTTGCCGGACTTCCTGGCAACCTCCAGGATACAGGCGAGTTTCTCGCCAGCGTGGGCCCTCAACTCTTGAGCGCTCAGCGCGCTGATGTCCCCGACCTGCACGGCGGCATCGGTATCGCTACCGGTCGTCGTGAGATCGGGGACAGCAGCGGCGCGCTCCTTCCCATACTTCCTGCTGAGCAGGACCTCCGTCAAAGCCTCGTCGACCGGGAGAGGCCTCAAAAAGGCCCCCCTGGCCGACGAAGCCTTCCCCGACTTCTTCCTCCCTCTAGAGGCCGTGTTGACCTTAGCGGCCACTGTCCCCTCGGTCTCCGTGTCCGAGTCTAAATACCCGGGCACGAAGAACGAGGAAGACGGCCGCTTCCGGGCCACCACGTCCTCCAGCACTCCCTCCGCCGTGTCGGACTCCGCCCTTACCTCCGAAGAGGGGCCCTGAGAAGGGCCTTGTTTGGGCGGAGAACCGACGCACACCTCATCCACACCTCCCTCGTCCGACTCCCGCGGGGAGGGGCCCTGAGAAGGGCCTTTCGAGAACCTCCCCGTCACGTCGTGCAAAGGCCTCGGCATGCCTTGGCCCTCCGCGACTCAAAACTCAACCCTCACAAACAAAATCAAATTTAGTAGCGTAGCGCAAGGTTACTTGGCATGTCTCAATCCAACCGAACATCCACCATCCATATCAATACCTATTATTAGCGATGCTTCAAATTGATCGTCAGTTTTAAGGGTTTTTATCTACCGCTTGACTATTTTTATATATTTAGGCCAAAATGCGGGTAAACCCCAGCTTTGTGATTCGCTTAGACGTTGCTGATAATCGGTCATTGTATTGCGGGTAGAACGAAGACTCATTCCTTAGCTGTAACTGATCGAGAAACGGTGTCGCGTCATGTAATTATTCTAAATGTATAGTTGTTGTTTAAAAACTAGTTCTTTCACATGAATATAAAGTAATTAGCTTGATCTAATTGTATTATTTGGAAATCCCTGAAAGTAACCAGGTATTGACCTGGATGGAGTAAGTATTTAACATCAGAAGTGCTATGTGAGAACCGACGTTGCACAAAGGCGAATGGTATGTACTTACACAACATGATTTATATGTTATTTATTACTTGCTGTTTTGCGAGTGGGTAAGGTACCTACCTAACATATTAAACGCTGGGTAGAAGTCGCCAGTAAACTTGCTGACGTGCCTATGCTTACCTACGTACATTTTACTCGTAGGTAATACCAAAATATTAAAAAGGACAGACATTTTCAATGCAACATTGGAACCTAAGACCGCCGGCCCACTGCGGCGCACGTTGTGCACGGCCACGCGGCGGATTTTAGCTGCGTGGGTTCGTTGGTTTGACAACGTGGGTCTACGTTTCGGCAGTGATTCTACGCACGCGTGTACTGCGTGAATAGCGTTGACGGCGTTGAGCGGCGTGGGCGCAATATTCGAGTAAGCCAAGCCACGCGCGTAGCAATGATAAATCATTTATCGTATTCGTGTGAAGCGTGTTCGTGGGTAGCAATACGGGACGTTATGACACACGTACGTAGCTTCTCCGTGCGCAGCAGTGGGGCTATGGCTTAAGTCTATTGCTGTTATTGTGATTATTTTGTCTACTTTGTGTATTTATTTTGTTACGACTCGACAACAGTATGAAAAACCGGCCATGTGTGAGTGGACTCGCACGGGGTTTCCGTGCCATCGTACAGAAGCAGAACAGAGCATTTTGCAGAAGAAACAAAGGAAATCTTAGAATGAACTTGAAGCCATTCCTTGGTACCTATATGTAGGTACTTAGACTTGTAAGGCCGGTACACAGTTTGTACTAATTTACAGACAAAGGAAGTAAAGCACCTACGTGTCGAATAATAAAATTGAGTCTAGGATTATCCGACCTACTACTTACCTACTCCTTAGCATAAATATTTTGGGTTAGTGAAGTTGGTACCTACATCTTTACTACCTACTAACTAGGCACGTATAAAGTATTTATTCATTGCTTATGTTATTTATTATGAATGATGTTTGTAGTGTTTTACCGAGTTGAGTCGAGCAGTGGTTGAACCTACTTACCAAGGCTGATGCTCAAACAGAAATTTACCAAGCCTCCCTATTTCTATTTTTATGTTCGATCACCACTGACTGACCAGTTTGAGTTATAATTACTAACTTATGATTTATTTATATTCTTATTAAATTGGTAAACGAGAACAAGAAATTACCAGCTAAGTCGAATTCAAATCGTACCGTATCGTAGTTTTCATAGGCAGGTACAGTACAGGTACCTAAGTACCTACTTACTTATAATTTTCAATTGCTAGTTTTACTGTCAGTATGATGGTATGTATATTCAAGGAGTAAAAGAGAACTAAAGCTGGAATTTGCAATAGAAACAGTAGAGCTACCTAACTGCAGACTGGTGTAGGTAAACAATCTAGAGGTAGCTCAATTGATCCATACCTATCTATAATAGGTATCACGGGTACTACAATTTATAAATAAATATCTAATAACTGGTTCCTAGTAGTAAAAGTAAGTTTGAGCTTATCTTTGTATGCGGCAAATAAAATAGGTAGGTACCGGTCGTTGTCTCGGTAGACAATAATGTACAACAAAATATTGTACGGCACAATAACTTGTGACCAAATTTGTTTACGCGTGGTGCGCATTATCATGACCGAACAATGTCAGGCTGTGCATTATTGACACTATTGTCGTGCATTATAGTGAAAGAGCCGTTGTATCATATCAGCATTTTCCCGTACCAGGTCGTAGGTACCTAGTTGAGACGCAGATTTCTGAGTGTCACAAATGTTTGGTTGGAGTCACGAAAGTCGAGGACACATTTAAAAAACGTGGTAATGTTATAATAATGAACACCTAAAAGCAATACTCTGTTAGAATAATAATAATATAATATTTATTTTGGCTTAAGACATGCTTCATACATGATAGATTAGCAAAGCAATGCACATCGCATGGGCAAACCGGAGTCGTATAGTGGGTAGTCAGTTATACGTATTTGTTTTAAGACACCTACGTAGTTAAATTTAGATTTGAAAACAAAAATGATATCAAAATTAAAATTGCTTAAATTGCAAAGAACAAATACTTAAATGAAAAACAGAAACGCAGAGCCACAGATGTGGTAAGCAGATGTAATAATAATTGCATATTAATAATAACAATAATGCTGAACTTATGTATGAAAGATGGTAACTACAATGAATTCTGATAAGTAGTATCAATCTACGTATCAATTTACTGACCTAATTTGCTCTTTAGGGAAGTGCACTTTTTGGTTTAGTTACCTATTAGAAATATACCTGTTTTAGAGGTTATAGGAGGTTATTGGTAGGGGACCTATATACATTCCATACAAAAAAAATATAATGTTAATTCCTGTGCTATCACATTGGAATATGGCGTAAGGTGTTGTTACTAGTGTCATTTGGCACTTGAGTTGAAGTCCATTCAGTGAATCTACGTTTTTGTGCTCATTTCAATATTGGAACCGTCAGTAAAGGTTCCAACTTCATGGGTGCCTGATCAATTCTTTAGTAGGAACTAAAACTCCGCTACATTCAAAGAAAATAAAGGTGGCGCGTTGCTGTTCGTTGTCTAGGTATTTTATTCTACACTACCACCACCTATTAAGAATAAGAATAAATTTATTCAAAATAACTTAAGACTAAAGTGTTACAATCGAGTAAATAATATCATATTCTAATGGCATAAAAATAAAACAAGTGCCTGAACTAGGTTTAACCTGTATCTCAGGCAGAAAGTGCTTATAACGAATAAAATAATAATCACATCAATAAGTGGATAGTCATTATAAAACAAAGCAAATGGTGCAAATTAGTGAAATAACTTACTTGCTTACTATGCTAAACTAGTTTTAATAATAAAAAAATGCATACTACAAAATTATAGCCCAATTCAACAAGGCCAATGTGTTTTCTGTGCCATCGTATGACAAACTTTGTTAGGTATTAATTTTTATATTGATCAGTCGAGACTATGATGGAGGTTCAGTTTGAGGAATAAGAAGTTAAACAGTCTTTGGAGGTCCAGTTACCTCATGTTCGGTTACGTTGTGAACAGGTGTTGAGTTCTTGTTTTGTTTGTACCTAGTTCATGGTCGTTGCACAAATGGTTAAATATAATAAAAGTGCTTACAGAAAACTTATGTAGAATGGTAATAATAATTTATGTAATGGTGTTATAAACAAGCTCACGGGCTCCTAACTAGTTAGATTTGTGTTACAAGAGCCAAATGGCTATTGCCATATATGCGAGTTTCATTGGGCTGCACGAGGTGAATTGCATTCAGTATTCAATATTTTATTGGTTAAAAAAAAAAATATTAGATTTTTTATCAGCATTAATGCAACATTTGTGATAAAGTAGCAGCCGAAATCGTTAGAAACTAGAACAACCGATATGGAGACACGTTTCTATCCCACCCAGGTTTACATTGCAATTTGCAAGGCTAAGCTACACCAGACCAAACTGTTGGCTTTTATGTATAATTCAAAACAAATATAACCAACGAGTTGAAAGTTTCGAATACGTGTAATCTTGAAAGCACCTAAAAACAAAAACAAAAGTTGATAAGTTCCTCAATTAGACGTAGGTATATACATCGCAAGAAGAAGGGCTTAGTGTGGTATCATCCTATACATTGAAACACATATTGGCAGTATACAAAATACATAGCATACATTACCAAAAGACATAGACCTAAAAAGAGATAGCAACCAGATAAATTGTTGCCAGCGAGATGTCAGTCAAGACGCATGGACGCCGGCCGAACGTTCAATAATGTTCTTGCTTTTCCAAAAATAAAAATAAAAGTAAAATATAAATTTAATTATCGAAACTAACTTTCAAATACAAGTTTAGCTTTGTTAATGAGTGAAACGTTAAGCTATGGGTTCTACTTTTCTTGCTTATTAATGAACCACAAGGTAGATTTAAGTAAACCAGAAGAAAGCATTCTTAACAATGTTTCAGTGAGTTTTATTTAATTTTGTTATGATTGGCGGAGACTGATGATGACTTTATGTCCGAGGCGACCACTTTCCGCGCAGTACCGAGAGAAAGTATGTCCCTGGACTCAGTATATTAGGACAAAGCCCTGTTGTCATATCACTGACTGTAGGAACCTACTGTACTTACCTAACTGACGAAAGTTCACTGTTGAAAGTTCACAAGTGTTCAGGTTTGAAACAATTCAATTGTTCCAAATTCAGTTGTCAAAATAATATTATGTTTATACAATACCTACCGGATTCAAACATTTTATATGAAACTACCTGGAAGTGAACATAAATAAATAATAATACCTAGATAGATAGATAAATAGATAGATAGATAGATAGATAATAGCTTTATGGTACCATCAATGCTTATGATATATCTTACAAACTACTAATTAAATCTAGTGTGGCACAATCGGCGGCCTTATCGCTAAAAGCGATCTCTTCCAGGCAACCTAGATAGCGAAGTAACCCGTAAGTCATCGTCATCGTGATGTGAAGTTTCACCGACGGGTGATCACAACCAGATTCCTTGCAGGATTGACAGGGGGCCACTCTGGTTGGTGCAGCTCTGTCTACTCCAACGGCTATATTCTGGTCCGAATCTGGTTTTTGGGTACCTATTTTGTTTATGTTAAGTCACCAGATTTAGCACAACTCGATACGTAATTGGCGATAGCCCCATATTATGCTAGCGAATTTGAGCCATATCCATCGAGTCATTAAATAGTGCGGACCTTATTTTTGCTTGTCCTAAAGTCAATAAACCTATTGGTGATATAACGCTGTTTGGTTAGAGATTCCATTGATATTGGATTGTGAGTGAATTTATTTTTCTACAAAGCAATGCCAGAAGTATGACCTACTTATGACTCATGGACTAAACAATTTTGTCGAAGAAGCGTAATCACTTCTTGCTGGTTTCGGTATGAGTACCAAACGATGATCATTTATATTCAGCCTGTTTATCACTGCAGAAGATCCTATCCAGTTCAGACGATTTGAAGAGAATCTTTTGATTTTCCAGTGTACCATTACTTATTATCATATTTTGGGCTTATCATATTTTGAGCAGAATTGTTCGCAGCTGTTTGTTAGAATGTTTGTCAATTATATAGTAAACAATATTAGTAGCACTGTTATGTAGTCCCTATAAAAGATGCATATCAGAATGCATGCCCGTCCCCAACCAAATAAGTACACTGATAAGATGGATTCCAAGGCCAATAACTGGTTTGGGCCCTTAAGGTCTTAAAGGCCACTTCTCCGAGCCATTTGTTTATATTAAGTATGTAGCATTTTTAAATGAAACAGTCTCCAAACACAGTATAGACCAAACTTATTGACAAAGAAATTTAAAACGTGATATGACCATAATAAAAGCTTGTTTTTGCTACGGACACTTGGTGCTTCTGCCCCTCAAAAATTATGTATGAAGATATAAGTGTCTGCAAGACTAATGTAATTTACCAGTTTATCAGATAAACAGATAACAGATAAACAGATAAACATATCACCACGGCAGGTAAGCTTGACGCTGCTCCATTGTGTGAGAATCGCATTGGAGTCGTGGTGTTGAGTTAATAGTTTTTATATTACAGAACCTACAGCAGGCCGTGGCCCGAGGGTGGCGAACGGTAGTTATAAAACACTAACTAAACTTCGAAAAAACTTATGCCCGAGGGTGCCAAAAGTACCTACAACAGGCCGTGGCCCGAGGGTGGCGAACGGTATTTGAACGATTGAAGGTGACAATAGACCGGGGCCCAAGGGTGGCGAACGGTAGTCATAATACAACTAGACTTTGAAGTAGCCTATGCCCGAGGGTGGCATACGGTAATTGACACACAGAACCTTAAAAACAAGACCAAAGTCTTTGTACCGGTGGTGACCAGGTGATAAATGGTAGTCGGTAGAACCTCAACATAAACCAGCCCAGAGATCGTGTTCTGGTTGTTGGTAGGCATGCAATACAGATGAGACGAGCTGAAACAAGATGAGACGAGATGAAACGAGCTGAAACAAGATGAGACGAGATGAAACAAGATGAAACGAGCTGAAACAAGATGAGACGAGCTGAAACAAGATGAGCCGAGACGAAACAATATTAAATGAGATGAAACAAAGAGAAAACTAGATAAAATGGGATGAACCGAGATGAACTGAGATAACTGCAGATGGAATAATAGTACTACTAGATTTTGAAGACTTCCAATACTCTACACGACCATGTGGCATGCATCCAAAAATGAAGACAAAGAAAAAAACTGCGGTGAGCACTTTTCAGATTTTCGTAACCTCCAAGTTGTATCAACATGGCCAATACCGAAGATCGGCCAACTGCTGCTTCAGAAATAATGAATATAGATGAATTTGTTTACGATTGCAAACAGTGGAAATTCCAACTATGAATGTTCCTTACGTTGGGAAAACCATGGTAGATTGAAGAGGCGAGGAGTGTGTCCAACGGACCAAACGATCAGCAACAGAACAATGTGGCACGGAGTTGTCTCAGTGTTAGATCCTCGTGTTCACAGTATATACAAGATTGTATTACTGCTTAGCAATCATGACAGAGACTAGGAAACGTATATGGAGACTGCGTGTACAACAATGCTCTTTCAACATAAAGCACGAGAGATGAGGAAAGAGAGAAGATACGTCGCTGGTCGCTGCTGCATGCTTGGCCAAAGCGGACGCTGGATGACTATCTACATCGTTTGACGATTTAAATAATATACCTACTGAAACATATATGTATTATTATGATAGATATTTATATGATATTAGTTTGACAAAATTTTGTTAAATTTTGTATTTAAAGTATAACCAGCAATTAAAATTGGCATTGTTTACCGTTATATTCGTTAATTAATTAAAATAAAATATTGCTTGGCCAAGCGTCACTCAGATCTACAAGTATTTGATGCAATTGTATCTAGGTTAACTTAGAAATTAATGATATATTGTGTAGAAAGATAAAGTGTTTTTCCGATATTTGGTAAAAGTTAATAATAACTTATATTTCACAAAACATAATGATTATTAAAATGAGACCTATCTGATACATGTATTAACTGTATTATACATGATAATTTTGATTTAATATGAAAGATGTTTCCTTTTCACTTTTCTATTATAGCATAAAGATAATGCGACTCTGTAGTACCTTTTCTATTATTTAGATTAAGAGATATCTGACTTTTCTAAATCTCTATTCGTATAATATTACGCTAATCTATGGTTATATAAATAATTCTTTCTTTGAGAATAAATGGAACATTTAAAATAACGAGTGTAATAAAATCAATGTATTTAAAAAAATAAATCGAATAGAATGTAAAACATGCATAATTCTGCAATTATTTTAGAAATGATTATGTACTCAAGAACAGAAAAAAAATTCATGTTGGTCATTTCAAAACTGAATCCGCCATATATCTATTATCTAGTACCCATAACACAAGCTCTGCTTAGCTTGGGGCTAGATAATGCTGTGTGAATAGTCCAGCATTATTTATTTATTTACTTAGAAATGGCAATTATGTTTAAGAAACATTTTAAGATTTGTTTTTTTTTTTTGTTCCGTCTGTCTATATAAAAACAGTCTAGCGGTTTGAGGTCAAACCATTATTTGGACGGCCGAGAGGTCAGGAATAGAGGCATTCCTGTAAACAGAATGGCCGCCTATTAGCGATGCTTCAAATTGATCGTCAGTTTTAAGGGTTTTTATCTACCGCTTGACTATTTTTATATATTTAGGCCAAAATGCGGGTAAACCCCAGCTTTGTGAATCGCTTAGACGTTGCTGATAATCGGTCATTGTATTGCGGGTAGAACGAAGACTCATTCCTTAGCTGTAACTGATCGAGAAACGGTGTCGCGTCATGTAATTATTCTAAATGTATAGTTGTTGTTTAAAAACTAGTTCTTTCACATGAATATAAAGTAATTAGCTTGATCTAATTGTATTATTTGGAAATCCCTGAAAGTAACCAGGTATTGACCTGGATGGAGTAAGTATTTAACACTATCGGAAGCGTCCCCAAGACGCGCTGGCTGCATTGCCCCGCTATAAATCTATCGCTATAATGTGTAGGCTCTGTCGAGACCTGCATATTTGAGCCTCTTGAGATCTTCGGCCAAATCTAAATTTAAACAATATTGCACAAGATGGGCTTAATGCCAAACAGATGTTAAGTGCCAAATAAGGTGGCAAAGTGGCAAAAAAGATCGTTCACCTCCTCCACGAAATCGGTATGATCAGGTAAATTATCGCTATTCTGTCGCTTTCCATACAAACCTAAAGCGATACCGGTGTCGGTAGAGTATTGTAGTACAAGCATACTAGGAAGCATCAGAAAAACAGCACAACCCAAAAGATGTCGAAATCGGGAATAATTTATTTATTATTAATGACTTTTTAAGTTTCAATGAATTCACGTATTTTAATGCTCTAAATACCAGAGTAATTTTAAACCGGTAAACCAGTAATATTAAGACCGGTAGGTTTTATTTTAATTAATTAATGAATAGTTTTATGGTTAAAAGTATCAAAATAATATAACATGACTGAAAAAATATATGAATTGTGTGTAACTTATGAATTAAAGTATCGAAAGCGTTAATAAATCAAAATAATATATGTCTTCAATTAAATGCGTTGTACGTTGTACGTTTCCAAAGAAGTGTGTACTTAACCCTATAAATAAATAAAAAATAGGTTTTGATTTCGTGAAGGAGATAGGTCAATGTCAGCTATCTGGCGCCTATATGTACCTATCAATCATTTATTAAGGATGTAAGCGGGTTAACTACGAACCTTATTTGTGTTGGAACCCGCTTGCATCCGTAATGAATTCATTAAACTACGATAGTTTTTATAGTAAAATTATCAATCATTGCAGGATTCATCTGTTTGTTTGTGTACTAAATCAAATAAAAGAGAGGAAGTTTTATCAATCGATTGCATTTATTGTTAGATTGAATAAGGGTTATTCAAGGCACCTTAATAACTATTAATCTCGCTAATTAAACTAAAATAGGTTAACGGAAACTTTTTTTAAGTTATTGTGCAAACGCAAACCCACTAGCCGTGGGTAAACTTCAAATTGGCATCAGAGTCCAACCAATCAGCTCAGCCAAAAGGTCAGTAATTTCATCTGAAAGAAATCGATCATAAAATCAAGTTTCATATAATTTCACCGAAATCTGGTTCCCAATCGTGCGCTAGCATAGCATACAAGTTCGCCAGAACTGGTTTGAAAACTCGAGTGTAGATATTGATATTGAAACATACCTAGGTATTCCATCCAGTACAGAACTTTGTATGTCATCCTATGATGAAGGACTTGTCATCTACTTGTTATTATTCTATTATTGCGTGTGATGACCAAACTTATAGGGTGTTGATAATACAGAGCTGCTTCAAATTCAATCGCTATTTCATAACTGAAATTATGTCATTCAACATTCCATATACTCATAGCCAACATAATAAGCAGGTAGCTATGGCAACATGACTCTATATTCAGTACTAACCTTTCGTAGAGAGTGCCTTAAGGCGCTAACCCGACCCAAATCAGCGCCCGCACCTATTTCATCCTATTATTCTGTTAAAAGAAGAAATTTTCAAAAATCGGTTGGCCAGTTTGTCATGCTTATTATAAGCTTTTTTTTAATGCCTCTGTAAAAGATTTATTTTGTATACTTTAAGCAGAGATGCGATGTTGCTCTTTTTGGCCACCGTGGCAAACAGCAAAATCAGCGCCACCACCTATTTTATCTTATTATTCTGTTCAACGAACGAATTTTCAAAAATTGACTGGCCTGTTTTTTGTAGGTACCTTTCCTAAGCTTATTTTAGTGCCTCTTTAAAAGTCTTAGACCCAAGTTCACCAACAGATGGTTAAATTTTAAACGGTTGTTTAGACGTTTTTGACACAAGTTTTCATACAATAAACGTCAGAGTTAACCGACGAAGCTGCTTACTTGTCTGATTATCTTTTGGTGAACACTAGTCTTAGTTTGTATAGTGTAGGTAGAGATGCGAAGTTGCTCTTTTTTGCCACGGTGCCGGTGGCCAAAAAGAGCAACTTCGTATATCTGCTTAAAGTATACAAAATAAAACTTTTACAGAGGCATTAAAATAAATTAATGATAGGTATCACAAACTGACCAATCGCTTTTTGAAAATTCCTTTAGTGAACAGAATAATATGATAAAATAGGTTGGGTCGGGACAGCGCCTTAACGTAAAATATTATATCACCACATTAACCTTGACTAAGATCTACTACATTCATTAAATGTCCGTATTATACCATAATTTGGTTATAATGCCCGCTAGCTAGACCAGGAATACAATTTTCCGGGTAAGAGCGCCCATAGTCACACGTGGCTACACTTCGATGCGGCTGACAGCTCACTCATTACCCACCAGGGATCGGGAAATCGGACGTTAAATTAAGAAGACTGATATATAGCAGCAGTCCTCTTGCGTACCTGATCTTAAGAGATGGGTTCCTATGCAGGAAATATTAGTGGACATATGACTAATCATATTTGTTTTCATTTTAGTCACTATTTATTTTGTAAGCTTGAAGAAATAAAGTTATAGACTTCGGATTTCTGACTTCTGAATAATATTAGAGAACTAGTCTTAAAAAGGCGGATGGTGGCGTTATTTTAGGCAGGAGTTTCTATCGAGGCACTTTTCATTTCGTTTCTATTCGGGAAGAATGTGTAATATGTATAATAGCCAAGAAAAAGTTTATGCAATGAGTAACTATTCTTGAGCACCTCACGGGAAAGGGATTTTAGATTTTACTCTTGCATATATATAACCTGAACGAACATTAAATGATTTAAATATCGCAGCAATACCTTTCAAATAAATCACTTGGGTATTGATTTCAGAAGGAATACGGTATTGATAAAGAAAATTACAATCGAAATATATAAATAAATTAGGACTAAGACTTACAATTGAGCTAACTGCAGACTGTTGCAAACAATCTACAGGTAGCTCAACTGATCCATATCAATAACTTTCAGAAGCGTCCCCAAGCCGTTGGCTGGAATGCCTCGCTGTATGGCAATGCTGATGCGCTGCCCCAGATACCAGCTCTCGGATCACGCGTCGCTTCGACCAGAGGATATTGATTGGATTACGACACTTCATTAATAAAGACTAGGTATTATACCTTCGGGTTTTCGGATCGTTATTTACAGTACCAATGAGTGAAGGGACGATAAAACCCTAATTTATTTACTTTTAGCGGATCAGCAAACACAACGAAATTGAATGGAGGCCCTCTACAAAGATAAGTATTTTTTTGGCCAAAGTTTTATTTGCACCTGACCAAAAATAACGGTTAAGCCGATTAAAATAAATGTGTCTGGGTTACACATACAGCGTTTTGGAAAAATGCTGACAGCGTCGAGGCAAATATTTGACCAAATACTATACAGTACCTATACATAGGTACACAATATTGTGCATGAGAATATAATTTGAGAATAAAATAACTTTCCACTAGTAGGTACTTACTGAGTGGAAGGTTCTGGTTTATTCTTAGAATATCTTTACATAGTATAAAACAAAGTAGGTCCCGCTGTCTGTCTGTCCCTATGTATGCTTAGATCTTTAAAACTACGCAACAGATTTTGATGCGGTTTTTTTAAATAGATAAAGTGATTCAAGAGAAATGTTTAAATTTATAATACATGCATAATATAGTAGAGAAACACTGATAATTTTATCAACATTGCATCCATGCGAAGCCGGGGCGGGTCGCCAGTTCCCTATAAGTGTCACTTTAAACAAAAACTTTACTGAAAGTAATCTGTCTGTTTGTTGACTTTTTGTGACTAAAAAACCTTGATAAAATTAAACAAAAAGATTGATGAAGATCTCAAGAGGCGCAAATATGCAGGTCTCGACAGAGCCTATACATTTGCTCCCCTTCGAGTCGAGACCCTAGGTCCGTGGGGTACCGAGGCTCTTCGGGTTTATAAAAAAATATGTGAGCGTCTGGTCAAAGCAACGCGTGACCCGAGAGCTGGTAAGTATCGGGCGCAGCGCATCAGCATTGCCATACAGCGGGGCAATACAGCCAGCGTCTTGGGGACGCTTCCGACTGGTATTGATATGGACCTGTAGATTGTTTGCAACAGTCTGCAGTTAGCTCAATTGTTTCAATTGTAAATACTAGTTCTAATTTATTACTATTATTTGATTGTAATTTTCTTTGTAAATAAAGAGATTGACTGTATTTTGTGGTGAGATTTGCAAATTATGATTTGTAACTAGTAACAAATCAAGAAATTATCAAAAAACAATTTTAATAATTTCTGATCTTTCTAAATATCTGTTTTAAAGTTCAACGATCGTCTCATAAAAACCTTGTAACAAATTTGTACTTTAATAAGAACCTAATGTGTGACATTATGTCATAAAAACAGATGGCTTGGTGATTCTACTTACTATCAGAGCTCTACTTTGTTCTCTTCTTTAGAAATAACGGCCTTTCATGCTCGCGTGATATATTCTAGTTTATTGTGGTAAAAAGTTGTGAGTATTTCTCACACAATGTCTGTGTCAGTAGGGGTAAAGCTGCTTCTAAACGGGCTACACTTTTCTGCAATATGTGGCTGCAATACAATGGCCGGCAACATTGCTCGCAATACCAGCCAGACTATTCAAGATTGCAGTAATGGCCCGGCAATAATTGCCAAACATTTTTGGTGTGGCCAGTATGGCCGGTATGGCCGGACGATCGCTGACCGATTGATTTAACTGCATTATGGCCCAGCCAGTTCTATTGTTGTTTCAGTCGCTTCCTATTGTAATGGCATAGTGCATCTTTTTCTACCGACATGAAGTTTGTTAAGTGTGATGCTTTGACTAATTGCTATGTTCTGTGCTTTGTTGTTTGTTTTTGAACGCAACACATGGCCCGGCCATAGATTGCTCGGACATCAGTGTTCGAGCAATATTTTTGTAATGGCCGGGCAATTAGTTGCCAGTAGTGCAGCCACTAATTGCAGAAAAGTATAGCCCGTTTAGAAGCACCTTTATTAAACACATTTCTTGCAAAATCTAGATAAAAGATATGTATGTCAGGTACAGAGACCTGCGTTAATAATGTGTCATAGAGTCCCATGATGGCTCTGCCATGGTCTCTGTGACGGTGCTGACTGGCGGGGACTACGCGATTCTAAACTTGAAATAAGCAACGTGCTCTATTGCTTATTTTATCTTGGGAGGCTCCGTTTCCGAAGAGGCTATTGTCCCAAAAAATCTAATGAGTCCGTCATTTCAGTTAGATTATCAGAAGACTATGGACACATTTGGTATTTTTTCTTTTGTTGATTGTCGAAAAATTATGAAGATATAGCCAGTTAAAGTTCCGCGTGACGTCAAACCTTGTTACACTTTTTAACAAGGTGTCACGTCACTAGTCCCCACTCCCAAACTTTGACGATCTTTATTTTTGACATTTTTTGTTTGAAAAATATTTATTTCGTCGAAGCGACGCATGACTCGAGAGCTGGTCAGTATCTGGCACAGCGCATCAGCATTGCCATACATAGGGGCAATGCAGCCAGCGTCTTGGGGAAGCTTCCGACTGGTATTGATATGGATCAGTTGAGCTACCTGTAGATTGTTTGCAACAGTCTGCACTTAGCTCAATTTTTTCAATTGTAAATACTAATTATATTATAATTTTCTTTGTGAATAAAGGCTTCTGTCCTTAATTTATTTATTTCTTCACTTAATAGGTATACTAATAGTGTAACAGTGTTTGAGATTCCCTTTTAAGTAAAGAAAATACTTGTGATAGGGAATCTCTTCCAAAACAATACATACCTATCTTCAGCTTGCCGCATCCAGCATCTGCCTGCAGTCTTTCACAGGTCGTCATCCCACCTGGCTGGAGGGCGTCCTACACTAAGTTTCCCGATAAAATCATTAACTATATAACATACTTACTAGTTTTGGCACGCGTTGTTTCTATGGAAACGTCCAAAGGTTATTTCTATATATCTCTTAGGAACTGATATATGGGATAAAAGGTAGTGTTTTATCTCAGGACTAGTCTAGACTTTTAACTATGAAAAATATCGACGCTATCCGTTGATTAGTTTTGGCGTGGATAAGTAATAAAGATACATCCATCCACCCATCTATCCAATCGCGTGATTGATGGCTTCCATTCTATCATACGTAAAAAGACAGAGAGAGAAAAGAGTGCGGGACAGTCACAACAACAGCATCCTGAGTACACTCTGGAAGTGTCTTGTGCTGAGGGTGATAAATGAAGGTAGCTATTTCATTGATTGATTATCCTCGGCTCATCTTATGAGTGTGGAGATTATTTATTTATATTCATTCATGTTTTAGTTTATTTCATTTTCTTTTGTTTTATACTGTGTGTTATATAGCTACTCGTATATGTATGGACTTATGTTTGTTGTCTGAAATAAAACATTTTTATTTATTTATTTAATTTTATTGAGTGATACCTATACCTATGTATTTTGAAAGTCCTGCCGCCGAATATTACCTTTAAAACCGGCTACTGAATTATCTAAACTCAAAAATTGTTAAGCCTTGTTTCAAAATTAAAAAAAATACTCGCAGCTTGAAGGATTCAGCTTGATTTCGAAATCAAGCTGAATCCTTATTTATAAAATAAAAAATAAAAATAAAATAAATAAATAAAAATGTTTCATTTCAGACAACAAACATGAGTCCATAGTACCATAGTTAGATAATGTAAAACCATCATCTTTGTTTTAATTCTACGAAACGTAGGGGATATAAAAACAAAAGGTACGCGATAAATACCCGATTAAACCATTAACTATGTTTACAAATCGCGAAAGTTTAAAAAGTTTTAATTCTACGAATGTCTCTCAGTCGGATATGTTCTTAGAATGGAAACCATAGTAATTAACTTATTTGTTGTTCCAGTACCTACTTACCATCAATAAGTAAGTTTCAGCTAAGTCATTAAGCTAGTCCTAAGTAAACACTACTTTGTTAGTAGTGTTGCGAGTTTCAAGAGGCCTTGCGTTGTGCATTATCACCGCTGTATTGAAGAATCAACCCGTTTGTAAAATGTCTAAACCTATGCTTCTAACTATGCGTGAAAATTTGTGGTGATGTGAACGTGTTTATTTCTTATGAGCTCCAAAACACATTAACATTTTATAATAATAAATAATGTTGGACAATCCACACAGCACCATCTAGCCCCAAAGTAAGCTACTCAAAGCTTGTATTATGGGTACTAGATAACTGATATATTTAATACATTATATACATAGATAGTTTTTTTTATTATACATAGAAAACACCCAGACCAACGGAACAAATTTCTGCAGATCGTACACAAATTTGTTCCGAGGGGGGAATCGAACCCGCAACCTCTTGCGTCGCAGGCGGACTCTCGCCCGCTACGCCACGGTTTTATACCTTAGTAATAATAATAATAATAATAATAATGCTGGACAATTCACACAGCATTATCAAGCCCCAAGCTAAGCAGAGCTTGTGTTATTGGTACTAGACTATTTTAGTTCATAACTAAAATACATAAAATATCCCGCTCAGGCTTCTGTTTATCCCGGAGTAGCGCAAGTGAAGCCACTAAATCATAAATATTGATACAGTACGGTATTGAATCCATATGGTCCCGAACTAGCTGTATTTCAAGTTGCTAACCTCACTTTCAATCCGAATTTTTGGGTTATTCCAGTTTTGCCCTCGTCAAATCCCCCTTAAGGGGATAACTTTGAAAAAAAAATATGAATTCCAGTTTTCCCCTTGAGAAAATAAGTTCAAGGGGAAAACTGGAATATATTTTTTTTAAGTCCACTTTTCCCCTTCAGTTATTTATCTTGTTCCTGTGCTGCCTTTCACGTTTGGCTTGTTTTGGATATGTACGTACAGCGTTCATAGTTAGCTGACCCCCCCCCCCTGTTCCGTTTTAAGTCTAATTCTGTGAATACAGAACTATCTTAAAACTAGAATATTTCGGTAAAATATAGCAAGCCGTTTTATATAAAAACAACAAATAAAAAAACTATAAAACAAAATCTGATGTACTAATCCTAAGTAAAAAATAATAATTATTCTAATTAGTCCGTCAGTTAGAATAAAGCCGGCGCCAGACTTAAATTCACATGTTTGAACACTTGTTTGGTGGCTATGTGTGGCACGGGACTTTGGATATGTGTTCAAAGTTTGAACAAAGATTTGCACTTTGCCAAGCGGTATCGGTTTTTTTCGACACATCAAAGCGATCAAAGTTGAAATGTGTTCAAATGTTTGCGTAGGTTGCCACACTTGCAAAGTTCAGTTGCTCGAGCGTTCTTTCGTTGCGTTCGCCTTCTTCTTGGACGTTTCCTTAGATTTTGTTGCACATGTAAAAAATAATTACATGCACACAAATAATATAGGCACACTGAGTCCACGAAATCGTCGTCCATTTTGTTTGTTGTCTACCAGCATACTGTGGAGAAAAGTGTTTGCGAAACAGGTCTAGCAGGTACGTCAATATATGTGTTCAAATGTGTGTTCAACGCTTTGCAAAGTCGTCAAAGAAATGTGAAAATCTTTGAAGCTATGTCTGGCGCCTGGGTAACAGAAGATATTGGACACATTTTTCTTTTCTTTTGTCAATCAAACAAAAAATGACAAAAATAAAGCGCGTCAAATTTTGAGAGCTAGTGACGTCACACCTTGCTATAAAGTGTCGCAACACCAAGGGTGACGCGGAACTTTAACTATCTTCATCATTTTCGCTTAATCCGTAAAAAAAAATTCTATGTTAACCAAAAGTTAAAATAAAATAAAAATAAAATAAAAACTCATTTATTGCCTAGAAATTACTTAACCTAAACTAGAATTAAACAGAAAAATATAAAAAAACTAACATAGGCAAAGGGAGTAGATTCAGCATAATGTCGCATGCCAGAAACATGCGGCGCTGATTTTAAATCTACTCCCCTCGGGTAGCTGGTCACCGAGGGGTTATGTAATAGCGGGTTTGACGTTGTTAATGCCTGTGTATTTATTTCCAGTGTTTATATATGTGTATAATATTGGATATAATAGTACCTAAGTTATTGCCTCAGCTTCATGTTGCTCGACATAAAGTTGATCAACGCTCGTTTTCTGGCAGGACCTTTGGTACGTGCGTGTCTGCACGGCTTACAGACCAATAAACACCAACAAGAACAAAATAAAAAAAAAAAAAAACCCCAACAGATTTTCATGAAACAGGGCTAAGAACACTCGGGGTAAAATTATCTATGACAAAAACAAACGAAAATCGGTTCATCCGTTTGGGAGCTACGATACCTCAGTCAGACGGATACACAGACAGACACATTAAACTTATAACACCCCTCTCTTTTTGCGCGGGGTTAATAAAAAAATATGACAATCTATAACAAAAATAAAAATAAATAATAATACTACTATTTTAAAAAGTAAGTTAGAATAGTGAATTCTCTAAGACTATCGTTCAACACGGGCTTACTCAAACAAAACAAATAGAATAGGTAATGATAATGATCTGACACCAACACAAATGTACCTACTGATAGCATCGTGAAATATTGATGAGTAATTAAGGAACTTTTGAAAGGGATTCCACGAAGGTCGAATAGAAGAAGAAACTTTCTTGTTTGGCGAAAATCATTTTTTGTTTTTTTATGAGTCTGCAAAAAATTTAAATATCTCTGCAATCATATTTAATCCTTCAATATTATAAATTAAATTCTCTTCAGTACAACATTCTCAATCATGTGAGAACTGATTCAAAATTCATACAAACGATGTTTGAAACTTTTCTAGAGTACTTACAAAAATTAATTTCGAGTATTATTCAAATTATGTGAAGTCATAGATCATAGCTGAGCAGACGCTCTATTGAATTACTCGAACACTCTTTTCATAAATAACTAACTAGGTAAAATTATTTATTATAATTTTATTTTGTTGTGTATTCCCTATCACACTAATATAAATTGATAATTGCGAAAGTTAGGATGTTTGAATGTATGGATGGATGGATGGATGTTTGTTACCTCTTCAAGCCAAAACTACTGAAAAGATCGGGCTGAAATTTTGAATGAAGGGAATTCTCATCCTGGAATCAAACATAGGCATACTTTTTATCCCATAAATCATGTTCCCATGGGATAGAAAATGTTTCCATATGCGAAGCCCCGGGCAGACACTAGTTATTTTATAAATAACTAGTTTATAGATAGATAGAAAATTCTTTATTGCACACTTATCGATAGAAACATATAACAAAACAGCTTAAAATCTAAGTTTATGCCCGGTAACAAACATCCATCCAGACATCCATTCATAATTAGACATCCAAACTTTCGTGTTTATAATATTAGTGTGATGTGATGACCGATGTGATGAGCCAGCGCGATGGCTAATAAAATTAACCATCATGCTCATATTTAGCAGCCGGATTTTACCGACAGCTGACAGGCAATGCGGTCAGCCCAGGGTCGTTGGGATGACTTTTAGGATGTGGTTGTTGCAAAACTATAGGTAGACCACACAACTGGCGGATCAACTACCTATAGCCACTGTCTTTTTTTTGCAAAAGTATCTAATTGAAAAAATCTTCAGTACAAAATATGGAATACTAACTAGTAAGAATTCCATATTTTGTACTGAAGACTTTAATTTTTAATTTTAATTTTAATTTATTTGGGAAACAAACAGCTTACTTAACTAAATTGGTTGTAACATATGGGTAACTTAAGCCTAGCAGTTTCCGCTTATGGGTAAACAATATGTAATGTGTCCATAAAAACTTAAAATCTAGCAATGCTTAGAACTAAAAAACTAACGATTAAAACAAAACAATATTATGGATAGAAAACACTTAGTAATGTACATCACTCAATATATGTATAAAAATATATGACATTATCGTACATTTAAGCCATTCAAACCAAGACCAGAGCAGAGTTAATCTGCAAAGAAAGACTTATTAATCTGGATTTTTATGCCATTTTGCCTTAAAGAGAATAAATCCATATTGTTACTATATTCCCTGTTGAAAATGTTACATGTGCGTGCAAAGAAAGAGTTTCTGCGGTAGTTAGAAGAGCACGGTGGGACATAGAGCTTCATAGCGTTTCGGCGACTGACAGCACGATTTATGATTAGAATGCACTGGAAATTACCATGTCCATGGTAATGTATAAACTTTTTCCAGTGCCTTCCTCAATAGCCTTAATTTATCCACTGCTGGACGCAGGCCTCCCCCTAATAAGCGTCTTAGTGGCTTTTATCCCATGGGGGGGTAGTGCCCATAATCCCCACGCTGGGCATGCGGGTTAGGGATTGCAGTTCGGTGGTAGAATTCAAAATCAAAATCAAAAACTCTTTATTTCCATAAATACAGTAAATATACACTTAGAAAAGGTCAAATTGTAAAACTAAATACTGACACGGAATTAAAGTGATATTTTTGATTTCTGTCGCTTTGGTATGTAGACTAAAGTAAAGAAGCGACGACGAAACCTTTGGCCTGTTAGTTATTATTTTTCGAGTTGGAGAAAAACCCGTCCCAAGCTTTTTTATCCTCTAGATAATCTGATATTTTATAGTAACACTTTTTGCACACCAAGGTTTTGACAATTTGTTTGAATTTATTTACTGATAATTTTTGCAACTCTATAGGAGTTTTTTTCTAGATGCGTATACATTGCCCTTTAAAAGATACAAATTGTTCTGCAGGGGGCGCTAGTCTCTTACGACACCCACGGGGAGAATTGGGGTAGTGCAAATTCTAAGCCGGCGGCACCACACAGCTATTGTTGCCACATCTTATAAGATCACAATCGATAAAAAAGTGCCTCTACAAGAAAAACTGAGAAAAACTACGTTTGTGTGTCACTGACTACCGACAAAATTCTCAACATGCGACATTTACAACAATGACTGCAATGTGAAGCGAGCGTATTTCATTTCGTTCGATTGAAGGTACACGTGTAAACTCATTTTCTCTGAAAATTGGTTTCATTTATGGACTCGTTAAAAATGATAGCTTTACTCATCAAAAACCGAATATGCATGATAGTTACTATACCTAACTGGTAATTAACTTAATAAAGGTACCTATCTATTTTAAGTATGCTTTAACTAACCAAATTGTAGCAGTTTGGTTGGTTAAAGCTCTATGTATGAAGTTAGAAAAATAATTTTGTTTTTACATCGTGAACGAAAATCATATAAGTAGATTATATTACGTCTGAAGTTTATGCGCGACCTTCATACCATAATAACTTTTTCATTGCCGATATCAAAGGGACGTGAGGTATCAATCCGATTTCAGCAAAATGTATGCCATAATTAAGCAGTGGTTCCAGCTGTATTCACTGAGAAAAGAAGAGACAAAAAACAGAAAATATGTATAAGAGTATTAAAATGTTTCATCAGTATTTCCGAAATCGATTGGTGGTTGAGTCATGGTCATTGGCTCTCCTACGCTTCATCATCATCATCATTGAGAGCCATAGCAGAGGAGACTCTGACAAAGCTTGTGTACACTAGCCTATGTCAGTCGATCGTCAACTATTGTTTGATAGCTTGGGGAGGAGCATGCAAGATGAACCTGCTAAAGCTAGAGCGTGGACAAAGAGCGGTTCTTAAAGTAGCTCACAAAAAGCCTTTTCTGTATCCAACCAAAACTCTTTATAGAGAATGTAACCTCTTGACAGTAAGGCAACTCTTCATAGTGTCAGTTATATTAAAATATCATAAAATAGCGCCTTCTAAATTTGTTATGTCCTTTAGACACATCAAATGGAAACCCCCCTTCAGACAAACACAATTTTTTTGTTGATTCTATCCCTGGTTAGGTCCCTTCTTATACACAAAAATAAATAAAACACTTAACTTATTTTCAAAAACAAGAAGAGAATGCAAAAAGATCCTAAATTCATGGCTTCTTGATAAAGACTATGATGAGACGGAAGCTGTCTTATCATACTGTAGATAAATAAGTAGGTACGTGATGGTATAAAAAAATTTTAATTAGGGTAGGTATGTGTATGAATTAATTTTAAATTATTGTCATAAGAACTGAACGGAGCCACATAAGAACGATAATAGTCAACACAAGCAAGATCTCTAAGTCACAGGCATGTTCCGAACAATACTTCAGTATCTTACGTCACTTTAAACTAGGACTATACTATTTTGACTCTACAGCACAGGGTATCCTAGTGTAGAGATCAAAGTGAGATCACGATTAGTCTTAATTATATTTAGCAAAACTAAGAATAATTCTGAGTTAATGTGATTGTATTATTATGTATGCATGTATATTTGTGGTGAATAAATTTACTTACTTTAAAAATCAGCCAATTCTAGTCTACGGCTGGGCAAAGGTCTCCCCTATTGACCGCCATAGTGCCGGCCCGTAAGGCGCGACCGGATTGGTGTAAATGAATATAAATACAAATTAGAGATTTTAAAAAACCCCTAACATATTTTAATGAAACATGGCTAAGAACACTCGGGATTAAATTATCTATAATACAAAAAAAAAATCGGTTCATCCGTTTGGGAGCTACGATACTACAGACAGATACACAGACAGACACGTTAAACTTATAACACCCCTCTCTTTTTGCGTCGGGTGTTAAAAATCAAGTTTTTTTTTTATTAGATTAAAAATTTCTAAGTGCAAAAAAAGTTATTTTATGTTGCTGCCATATTATGAGTCATTCTGTATCCCTAATCCGCTTACTAATGATGCATCCACATAGCCAGGTGGTATTGCCGGCAGCTTGGCCATAAATTGCCTTGCTTGGTAACAAGCAACTCCAAACACCTTCCGCGGGTGTCGTAAGAGGCGACTAAGCGATATACACCGGGAGGGGTGGGCAGCAGCGCCCCCTCCAGAACTATTCTACAACCAAACTGCGATCCCCAACCCACATGCCCAGCGTGGAGACTATGGACAATACCCCATGAGATAAAAGCCATTAAGACGCTTATCGGGTGGAGGCCTGCGTCCAGCAGTGGACCGATATAGGCTGTTGAGGTCGAGGTTGGTAACGAGCAAAGCCGCAAAGGGAGCCGTGTAGGCGCACAAAGCCGACATTGTCGACACTGCTCCGACGGCAAGGGCGGCGGCCTAACCACTGCCTCGTGCCGCCGGGCTGTGTGGATGCACCATAATAAACAAACAAACAACAAACAACAAACACCTCTCACAAATGAGTGTTGCGTCACAAAATCCGATTACATCATACAACGTCATTATTGCGCTACTGACCGGACTCTACATTGGCACTCTAGATCCGGGTAGAGCTCGATTTTGTAACGTCTCGCTATTCGTGATTCGAGCCGGTCAGATTTCGAAGCGGTCTTCGAAGCATGAATAACAATGATCGTCTTTAGATCCTGGAGTTGTTTATAGGAAACAACGACCTCAGTTACGCATTGGTATTTTGTAAGATTATAATATTGTAATATATTATGTAGTAGTCTATTTAATAAGTAGGTTAAAATTAAATCTAAAATACTCTGTCTTAGCACATGTAGATAGATAGATAGATAAATTATTATTTATCTAGCTATTATTTATATAGCTTTATTGTACCATCAATGCTTATAAAATATCTTACAAACTACTAATTAAATCAAGTATGGCACAATCGGCGGCCTTATCGCTGAAAGCGATCTCTTCCAGGCAACCTTTGGATGGACAGGATCGGTTTGTGTAGAACTTGAGGATGGCGTATATGTACCCACTTTTCCAAATTTGTCTCTCTCTCTCCCAATAAGGTTTGCTGGAAAAGTACTCTTTTTAGGGTTAAGCTCGCCTTTGCCTTTATTTATCTTGCGATATGTTTTACTAGCACTACCTATTTTGTGCAATAAAGAATTATGAATTGGTTCGACAACATTAATACCAACCTATACCAGTTAACTGCTGGACCTTCCCATATAAATAAATAAATAAATAAATAATGCTGGACAATTCACACAGCATTATCTAGCCCCAAGCTAAGCAGAGCTTGTGTTATGGGTACTAGATAACTGATATACTTAATACAATACACTACATAGATAGATAGTATATTTTTTTACATACATAGAAAACACATATCGCGCGCCTTATTGGCAAAGTCCAACTATTAGTAGACTTCGTTATAGGTCACAAATCAAGTTTTTACCAATACTAACAACAATTATTTCAATGCTACTTTCTTTCCTTGGCTTTGCAGCGGTACTTCCTGATAGAAAGTCACCTTAGTACTAAACTATCGACATTCTAAATTTTAAGACAATGTTTCATCTAGATTCATTCAGCAATTTTATCGTGTAGGCGGCACTTACTAGATATAGGTACTTACCTATGCAATCACCATTCATTTTGGACTATTTTAACGTATTTTGAAAGCAACCAGCATAGTTTGTAAAGAATGAAATGCTTTTGAGTTCAAGAGAAAAAGTCTACCCAGAGCTTCGATCACGGTGTAGAAAGTGTAGTTATCTATTGGGATTACGGCTCAAGCGTTAGCAGTTGAAACGTTAGGATGCGCGTTCACAGGCCGGCATCGGACAATCAACTGACAAATGCGTCCACTGATCGGCAATCCGAATGACGTCATTCGCACTAAATGGAAAAGTTGACTTCCAGAATCCACGTCGGCATTGTCAACAGGCCGCTCCGTGCGGTGAAGATCGTTTATGGTAAACCAATGATGAGGCTCCAGTGCGGATTGTCCGATACCGGCCTGTGAACGCGCACTCTAACGTTTCAACTGCTAACGCTTGAGCCTTAATGTCAATAGGTAACTACATATACTACACAGTGACACAGTAGATAATTAGTATTATCTACTGTGATCGTGATCGCGGTCCTGAGCGTGCAAAAACGTTTGTTCTCTGTTAATTTAGATTTGGTTGGACCCTATTGAACCTAACACAATCTACTAGGCAACTTTACACCTATAAAGCAGCAAGGTTCGTCGCACCAGGGTTAATGTGATATTAATGAGTTATTCTGGAATGTGTTGAGTTGTTTTTAGGTGATTAATAATTAAAATAAATTGGAAATTAATAATAGAGGCCGTATGTATATACAAGCTTGTTTTTGGTGTAATTAATTTTAGTAACCTTAATCAAAAGAAGACGTACGGAGAGTTCCAATTTTGAATTCTTTGATCTGTTATTTTGTACACAAAACTTCATTCGGTATGATTTCCAAAAATAGAATGAAATTGATTTGATTGTTTGCTGGTTGAATTTGTATTTCCGTTTGGTTGTTCTATGGAATTATTTTATTTACGCCCGTAGCACACCTCCGCCGCGGAACATGAGTAGCGGACCCGCTGGATGAGTTCCGCCGTCATAGCACACCTCCGCCGCGGAATATGAGTAGCGGAACTCATATTCGGTTTTTAATAAATGAACCGAACAATGACATCCTACTTTAGATTATGTAGGGCAAAAACTTTGCCCGCCCTGACGCAGGCAGACGAGCATCATAATCCATCTATTTTATAGAAAAAGAGACCATATCGACCTATCTGTGCTAGATCTTATCAATACACAGACCTTTCCTTACTATGTGACGGGAATAGGACCAGTTTTGATCCTTGAATTCACACATCATAAGGGCTATTATCGTTAAATCTACCTTGACACCGTTTGCTTGCAGTGAAGATGATACTCGACGAGTTAAGGTAATGAACGTCTCATTTCCATAGAGGTGGCATTCTGCCCTGTTTACCACTGGCCAATAGACCTGTGGATTGGAGAATTTAAATGTTTATGGAGAAAAAGGAATAGCTGGCCACAAAAGATGAAGATACGACTTATTCTCGACGACCTCCGTGGCGCGGCGGGCGAAGGTCCGCCTGCGACGCAAGAGGTTGCGGGTTCTATTCCCGCCTCGGGAAAAATGTTTGTAAAATCTACAGATAGTTCAGGGTGTTCTGGATGTACTATTTATAATAAAAAAATATCTATCTATGTAGTGTATTATATTCAGTATATCAGTTATCTAGTACCCATAAAACAAGCTCTACTTAGCTTGGGGCTCGATAATTCTGTGTGAATTGTCCAGCATAGTATTATTATGACATTTTTAGGGCTTATTTACCCGTACCATTGAATACTCAAATTACTTTTAAAAAACTCTCAGTTCAAGATAAAGTAGTTGTGCAGTATTTTTAACCCCCAACTAAAAAGGAAAAAGTGTTCCTTATGGTACTGATATTTAAGTTCTGTTTCCTGAGAGGGTAAACAATCGCTGGAACAAGTAAACGAAGCATGATCGATGCTAAGTAGTCAGTCGAGGCACGTGCAAAGTGGTCACTGACTTTAACGGTAGCGTCATAGCATCCCATCTCTAGTCGATAGTGACCATTTTTGGACGGCATTTCTTTCCGCTTGCGTGTGAAAAAGGTTTGATGTACTTTAACCGGTAAGGTGTTCTTTCCAAAAATAGCTTTTAACTATCAAGAATCACCCTCAAGGATCACGGGTGGCGCGCGGCGCGCGTTTTTCCCGATTCCCGCACTAAAATGCTTGTATCTCATAAAATACTAAGAATTTATTTATTCTATAAAAAGATATAGAATCTAGACTAAGTATTCTTTCTATTAGTCTATTTATTATTTGTAGGTACATGCTTATTATTTAGAATTTTGTCGATAACTCAGTATACAAAAATCGATAACTCATTATACAAAAATGAACCTTGTTGCTTCCGTAATAAAGTCGAACCGAATGTGTACAAAATGGCGGCTAAATGCGTGATTTTGTTACCTGATTATTTCTCGAACTTCAAACCGTTCGATCACCATAGACAAACTTTTAGTAAAGAGGTTCGTTCATTCCGAATCGAATGAGACATAGATTTCAAGCCATAGTGTTCCTTATATTTTAAAAATAAGGTTTCAATTGGTCTGAGGTGTCGAGCCCGGAGCGGGCATCGTGATACCTGACGGTATGAATTTTTTTCTGGCCCGCTCAGGGCTTCATAAAACTTTAAAGGTGAAGGACTAGAGGAAATTTAAGCTTATGAGCTAAGTGATGTAAGGTGCAAAATATTTTTTCCTTGCTATTTAGTACTTGCCTATTACTTTGCGAACATATCCCGAGTACCTCCTACTTTCTAAGAAATAACGATGAAATTACCATTTTAACCGACTTCGAAATAAGATGTTCTAAGTTCGCGTGAACTTTTGGTCCGTCTACATTATACTTTATTATATTACCAACCCACTGGTTGGTAATATAATAAAGTATATGTATGGGGAAATTTCACATACATAACCTGGAGACACTTCTCCAGGTTATTTATGTATGTGAAATTTCCCCAGATGAGGTTTATATTTTCCCCAAAAAGATACTTTTCCTGTAATTTACCCCAAAATAATTTTGTATCTAATCAATATACTATAACATTATAAAGAAGTACCTATCTAACTCAACGCATAGCCCAAACCACTGGTACTACGATTACAATAACGACAATGAGAACAAATCTTAGATTTTTTTTAAATTTGAGTCACTGAATTAGAAATTGTGTCGTGTAGTTTCACCTTTTATTTCTGCCCAAACTTTCGCCAAAATTAAATGCGGTCCCCAAAATTTTCCCCACCGTTTTCATTTCCCCAAAACTTCTCCAAAATTTTATTTTTCCCCAAAATGGGGAAAACCCCCCAATCGGGAGACACTGCTACCAACTAAAAGTACCTACTTCGTATATTGTCGTTGCCGATTTAGGCTTTAAGGTACCACGTACTTTTAGCCCGTCGTCGTCTTAGAGGTCTCGAACCAGCACCACCACCTATTTTTAACCCCCGACGCAAAAAGAGAGGGGTGTGATAAGTTTAACGTGTCTGTCTGTGTATCTGTGTATCTGTCTGTGGTCTTCTTAGCTCCCAACCGGAAGAACCGATTTTAATTTAGTTTTAATGTTCTTAGCCATGTTTCATCAAAATCTGTAGGGGGTTTTTAAAATTTATAATTTTGTTCTTGTAAGTACCTCATTATTATGTTAAACGAAGGAATTTCCAAAAATAGATTTTGCAGTTTGTTGTACTCATAATAAGCTTATTTTAATGCCTCTGTATAGTTTTATTTTGTATATTGTAGGCAGAGATGTGAAGTTGCTCTTTTTGCTCACTGGCCAAAATCTCTACATCACTGCCCACATTATACAAAATAAAACTTTTACAGAGGCATTTAAAATAAGCTTATGATAGGTATCACAAACTGCAAAATCTATTTTTGGAAATTCCTTCGTTCAACACCATAAAAAATAGGTTGTGGTGCTGATTTGGGCTAGTTTGACGGACAAGAAAGTGCGTTGAAAATAATTATAAATAAATAATGCTGGACAATCCACACAGAATCATCTAGCCACAAGCTAAGCTGAGCTTGTTTTGTGGGTACTAGATAACTGATAATATGTCCTCCTAGCCGAATTTCGACTGCGGCGGCCAGTCTCTCGGAGACTAGCCAGATGCGCAGGACATATTAGTGTGTGCGCAAACACAGGTGCACTCTCTGTTCCCTCACTCTCATAATCCGATGGGACGACAGATCGACACGATCGGGGAGAGGTTAGGCGCAGGACCAACGGCTTAACGTGTTTTCCGAGGCACGGGGGTGTAACACCGCCAACTTCTTGGCTCCGGGCTGCTACTGTGCATTTTTCTTGGTAGAAAAACCCCAATAATAACTATTGGCCCGACCCGGGATTCGACAATCGGAGATTGGGCACTAGCTTAAAGTGGAATGCTCAAATTAGGTGCAATTCGGTCAACCCACCTCAGTTAATTAGGTAGGTATATTGCGTGTCTTTACATTTAGTTGTTAAACAACACAGACCATTTGTTGAGTTAGCGCTAGGAGAACGTACCATATACAGAATTTTACTTATTTCTATGCCTTCATCGCACCTTTTAATGAAATAAATTAAGATACGCGTGAAACCTTTTACCAAAACCTTTTCTACGAAGGTAATTCAATCCTTATTATTTGTGAAAGGTCAAAAAAATATACGAATTAGTCTGAAATTTTCAATGTTAGTTGGTAAATATATAAAAACTGAGCCATTATAATATTATTATTATTTTTTAACAGGGCAATAATAATAATTTAATATTAATTACATCCTGTCTGTACCCAAGTTTGAAAGTAAAATCAGCGAGAATTTCGATTTTTTTTTAAATAAGCTTGTTTTTGTTGTACTTAGAGGAGAATATGTGCTGAGCCTGGAAGAAATCACTTCCAAGCGATAAGGCCACCCATCGCACATAATAAATAAATAATGCTGGACAATTCACACAGCATTATCTAGCCCCTAGCTAAGCAGAACTTGTGTTATGGGTACTAGATAACTGATATACTTAATACAATTTCCAACATAGATAGTTATTTTTTATTATACATAGAAAACATCCAGAACACCCTGAACAAATATCTGCAGATCGTACAAAAAAATTCTTGAGGCGGGATTCGAACCTCCTGCGTCGCAGGCGGACCATCGCCCGCCGCGCCACAGAGGCATATAATAAATAGCCTATTATAATTATATGTTAGGCTTTGCTCTAAACATACGCCAAATTTCATCTTGATCTGTTCAGTAGTTTTGGAGATCCTAGGCAACAAAAATTCAGTTTTCACAAACTTTCGGCTTTATAATATTATTAAGGTATATTAGGGTTATTTACCTACTTTATTAGCGTCTTGGGGACGCTTTCGAGTTGTATTGATATCATCGAGTTACAATTCTAACTCGATGATTAAATAAATAAATAATATTGGACAATAAACACAGCATTATCTAGCCCCAAGCTAAGCTAAGCAGAGCTTGTGTTATGGGTACTAGATAAATTGATATACTTAATAGAATTATACTACATAGATAGATATTATTATTATACATATAGAAAACATCCAGAACACCCTGAAAAAAAATCTGTAGATCTTACAAATATTTGTCGCGAGACGGGAATCGCACCCGCAACCTCCTGCGTCGCAGGCGGACCTTCGCCCACTGCGCCACGGAGGTCGTCAAAGTTAGATCTACTTTTTCAATTATTATAATATTACTCTAGTTGTAATTTATTTCTTTTCTTTTTTGTAATTTTCTTTGATAGTAGTCTTTATCAAGTAAGTATACTTAATTCTTCGTTGTGAAAAATAATTTAGGTTAATTGGTAGGTAATTTTAGGTTATGTGGGTTCTTCTACCTACGTTCATAGCATTTTAGCCGTATTTTTCTCGTCTATGTTTTGTTATTAACTTGGTAGGTAATTATTGTAATTTTTAGAAACGTAACCTCATTTATTTACCTGCCTCTGTGCGTGATCTGATATTATTAGGACAAGCATATTACGAATAAACGAGTATTACCAGTCGAGCTAAAAGGGCATCAAACCTAATTTCAGCGAAATTAGCTCAGTCAGTTTGATTTACCGAACTTTCGATTGGTATAAGTTTATATCTCGTTTTTGATAACCTATTAGTTCAAATCGGTTCAAACAAATAATTCGCTTCGTAGAATTCAAACTTCGATCGAATATTACACATAACAAAAGACATGTGAACTTTAAACGAGATTTCTGATTGGATGGGTTTTAGGGTCGCCTATAACTTGAAAACTGAAATTTATTAAATTAAATGAAGTGGTAAGTACTTTTCATAATGAGATAACTAAATAAAATTCCACTCAAAAGATTTAAACAAAATCTCTGGACGTTTATCTCTATTATTAAAAATTAAAGAGCATATCTCTTTTCAGTGCAATGATTGCAATTTTCTCCACTTCTCTCTTGCAAAGCGGTCTCTTTTACTTCTTTATACGACATGACATGACAGTGACTCATATGGATGATTCTTGGTCTTCTTCTTGGAAGACGATGACGTCTACTTTTTCTTCTACGATGTTTCTGATCCAGCTGTCATGTCATTTAGGGTTAGGGTACATCTGGTCCGAATCTCAAACTGATCCGCGGACGAGATGTCCACTTCACTTTTGTGTTGGGGTACATCTGGTCCGAATCTAAATTCTCTTGATTTTAGATTCGGATCAGTTGTACCCTCAACCAAAAGTGAAGTGGACATCTCGTCCGAATCTCTTCGTTACTTTTCAAGGTTTCTGAATTGAAATACATCCAGCACAAATGCTGCCAGATTTCTAATGGTAAATTATGGTACTTGTCAAGATCTACATTTAGGATGACAGCTATCCTCAAATCACGATATCTCAGGAACTGACCATCCCAGAGCACCAGTTTCTAAAGTGAAATTGTAGTACTCGTCGAGGTCTACATTTTTGATGACAGCTGTCAAACTTCAAATCACGATATCTCGGGAACTGATCATCGCAGAGCACCAGTTTCTAAAGTGAAATTGTAGTACTCGTCGAGATCTACATTTTTGATGACAGCTGTCAAACTTCAAATCACGATATCTCGGGAACTGACCATCGCAGAGCACCAGTTTCTAAAGTGAAATTGTAGTACTCGTCGCGATCTACATTTTTGATGACAGCTGTCAAACTTCAAATCACGATATCTTGGGAACTGACCATCGCAGAGCACTAGTTCCTAAAGTGAAATTGTAGTACTCGTCGAGATCTACATTTGGATACGCCAAATAGCCTTTCTGCGTTATTTGTGTCTAAGGTAGGAAAAATGCAATATGACCTATAAGTTTTATTTATAATTCGTTTTTTCCTTTTGAGGTACGGAACCCTAAAAACATACAGAAGTATTGAGAACCTCCTCTATATTTTTTTAATGAGTTGAAATATCACGAAATAAAGCAATTTTTTGAATTCGGTCGCTTCGATAGCTTCGATTCGATTTTTAGACTAGAGTAATGAGAGAAAGAAACTTTAAGCCTTTTAGTTGATAGTTTTCGAGTTGTCTTTTGGCTTGTTGGCCATGCAGCTTTAATAAAAAACGGCAATATTCAAATAAATATCAAGGCCATTCGTTATACAACCAATGTTCAACGAGTTGGCTAACTGAGACCGCTAGGCCGAACGAAACGGCTGACCGGGATGCCGTCGGATCATATAAATTTCGTCACTGCATTGCCTATTCTGATACTACAAGAATTAGATTTAGTTATATTTTTAACCCCCGACGCAAAAAGAGAGGGTTGTTATTGATTTAACATGTCTGTTTGTCTATCTGTCTGTGTTATCGTAGCTCCCAAACGGATGAACCAATTTTCGTTTAGTTTTTTATGTGTCATAGATAATTTTGTCCCAAGTATTCTAAGCCATGTTTTATGAAAATCTGTCGGAGTTTTTAAAAATTTTTAATTTTGTTCTTGTTATGACAGAACTGTATTGATTTACTTTTATATTTAGAGAAGAAAAATATTATGTTTTGGTTGTGCTGCTTTTTTTCTATTGATGTAGGTATAAACTGTAATAAACGTGTAATTGACTGAAAAAAGTTTTTATTTTCGCCAAATAGCTAACACGTTCCTTAACCCCTTCCACTGTAGGGGATTGTGGAACTTGGGCTGGGCAGAAGTTGGCCTGTTAGGGTCGTAGAGATCAGATTTTTTTTGTAAGTTAGCGATCTACACTCATAATGGGATACCGTATAGATCAGTGCCCGACATAATATTGTGATTTGAAGTTTGACAGCTGTCATCAAAAATATAGATCTCGACGAGTACTACAATTTCACTTTAGGAACTGGTGCTCTGAGATGATCAGTTCCAGAGATATCGTGATTTGAAGTTTGACAGCTGTCATCAAAAATGTAGATCTCAATGAGCACTTTATTTTACTACTTAAACTGGTGCTCTGCGATGGTCAGTTCCCGAGATATCGTGATTTGAAGTTTGACAGCTGTCATCAAAAATGTAGATCGCGACGAGTACTACAATTTCACTTTAGAAACTGGTGCTCTGGGATGGTCAGTTCCTGAGATATCGTGATTGGAAGTTTGACAGCTGTCATCAAAAAGTGTAGATCTCGACGAGTACTACAATTTCAGAAACTGGTGCTCTGCGATGGTCAGTTCCCGAGATATCGTGATTTGAAATTTGACAGCTGTCATCAAAAATGTAGATCTCGACGAGTACTACAATTTCACTTTAGAAACTGGTGCTCTGCGATGGTCAGTTCCCGAGATATAGTGATTTGAAGTTTGACAGCTGTCATCAAAAATGTAGATCTCGACGAGTACTACAATTTCACTTTAGAAACTGGTGCTCTGGGATGGTCAGTTCCTGAGATATCGTGATTTGAGGATAGCTGTCATCCTAAATGTAGATCTTGACAAGTACTATAATTTACCATTAGAAATCTGGCAGCATTTGTGCTGGATGTATTTCAATTCAGAAACCTTGAAAAGTAACGGAGAGATTGGGACGAGATGTCCACTTCACTTTTGGTTGAGGGTACAACTGATCCGAATCTAAAATCAAGAGAATTTAGATTCGGACCAGATGTACCCCAACACAAAAGTGAAGTGGACATCTCGTCCGCGGATCAGTTTGAGATTCGGACCAGATGTACCCTAACCCGTCATTTAAGACGACCAATAATTCTCCCGCTTCTGTTTTGAGTGGTGTCCATTAAAACCTTTTTCTCCTCAACTCTTCTGCACCTTCTCATTAGTAACCTTCTCTGTCCAGTTAATCTTTTCGATTACCTACCAAGACTATTTAATTTTAATCTAATGTTTATGTTTAACATCTAATTTTAATTTCATTTCACTGTAATCTAATGTTTAAAATCAAATCACAAGTTAAAATTATACCTTACCAGATCTAGACATAAAACTATTTTTGTTTCAATTCTACAATAAATAATTGTTTGGCAAGTTAAAATCAAATTTATTTTACGTTATTGAAACAACTTTTAAGTAACAGCGATCATAAATTGAGTCAGGGTTTTGAAGACCTAGGTTCGCTTACAAACTTTTTATATTCTTGATTATGAACTCGGTTTTTATTACCAAACCAAATACCAAAGTTCAAAACGACTCCAAAGAATGTCTTTAAAATCAAAAATTCGCAAATGTGATCAAGCGACTTGTGTTTTCCAACAAACTTGCTAATTCACAATCCAAAACAGTAGACTCACTGTTTTAAATTTATGCTGTATCTTGTGTTAAATAAGATATAAACTCCATTGGCAAGTATCAAAGTACGCATACTTAGTGTTATTTTATTCAAAATGTATTTCTACTCATAATGAAATAAGTTGTAAAATCGCCTGACTCTATCATGTAGCCCCTCTACATTATAGTCTTGATGTCATAGTCTGCGTGAGCGCACTCAGTTGAGATCCGGTGTGCACGGGCTACGACGTATCACGTCGTTCTTTTTTCAAACATTCTGCTTCATTCGCGATTGTTTTTAATTATGAAAATAAGTGGCAAGTGTTCTTAATCCGACTTTAAGAAGAAGATAACTTTAAGGTTCTATAAAGGAGTTTAACTGTGACGTGTGTGAGTGTGAATCATAACAAAATAAACCGGTTCCGCTTGTTACGTGCCTACAGGTAAAAAAAATTACATGTTGTTTTTTAATTTTAATAATATGTAGATAGGTACCTAGTTACTTGTATGAGTATCTGATGTGTAAATCTATAAATCCTAATGCATTTAGTAATCACAAACCGAATATCAGGCTGAAGAAGTGTTTCATTATCCGCAGTTAATAATGAACCATCTAGATTCCACAGGGTAAATAATGAACCACGTCGTTATAAACCATGCAGGTGAACAGTGGATCAATAAATCATTAGACCAATAAACTTTCTAAATTGAGTAGGTACTCAATGATAGTGACGTAGCAATATTGAGTACTTTCTCTAACATGCGTTGCGATACCGCTTTCGGTTGTACAGATTTTGTACAAAAATTTTTTGTATAAAAAATATATATTTGCATGCACAGTGGTCAACGGGTTACATTGAGTGAGGACGATTTGTGTCTCTTATTACCTACATTACTTTGATACTGAGACCTATAAAATGTACACAATCATCTACATCTCACATATAAAATTAGAACTAGTATTAACAATTGTAAAAATTGAGCTAACTGCAAACTGTTGCAAACAATCTATAGTTAGCTTAAATGATCCATATCAATACCAGTCGGAAGCGTCCCAAACACGCTGGCTGCATTGCAATAAAATAAATATGAATGAATAGAACGATCACCAGAATGAATGAAAGAATAAATGAATGACACATCGAGTTGGTCTCGTAGTCACTGGTATTTCCAATAAAGTAATAATAAATCAATAAGGTAGTTTTTTATATTTCAAAACTTCGAACATGAAAATCATTCTACAACTGCTGAAATAATCTTACTGGTTAATAATAATTTAACCGTAATCAAAAAGTTCCCAAAGAAGTATTTTGCTGTAACTTAATGAAGAGATTAGATGTTTAGTTTTAACGATTATTTTGCTAAGATATTCCGACATTCACATAGAAAAAAGGCGTAATCATTATTATCTCTACAGTGATATAGAAGTTGTTATTGGGGTTTTTCTAGCAAGAAAAACTCACAGTAGCAGCCCAAAGTCAGGAAGTTGGCCGTATTACACCCCTGTGCCTCAGAAAGGTTGGTCCCGCGCCTGATCTCTCCCCGGTCGTGTCGGTCTCTCTTCTCATCGGATTATGACAATTAGGGAATAGAGAGTGCGCCTGTGTTTGTGCACACACTTATACATTATAATATGTCCTGCGCATCTGACTACTCTCCGATGAGACTGGCCGCCGTGGTCGAAATTCGGCTAGGAGGACATCATCATCATCTAGTACCCATAACACAAGCTTGGGGCTAGTTGATGCTGTGTGAATTGTACCAGCATTAATAATTTATTTATTTTATTAACCTGTAGAGTCCCACTGCAGGGCAGAGGTATTTTCTCTTTCTATTTGTCTATAGTAATTATTATCATTATAAAATCCAGTTCAACCTTCGATTATTAAAAAATCGTTGAATAATGTACGTATAATAAAAGACGAAAACTTTTATAATTGCGCTGTTACGAAATAGGTATCCTTAAAACACCGTTACTTTGTTATCTCAGAATCCCGATTCCATAACGTTGGTAAATTCTTAGTCTGCTTTTTCGTACAGCGCGGCAGCGGGAGCAGAAGTGGAAGCATAAGTGGTAGCGGTTTTGATTTGATTGATTGATTTTGATACAATATTTTGTAATATTTATGATAGTGATTCTGTTGGTACAAAACCCTAACTAATATGTCACTGTCCGTTCCTTTTTACGATGGGTAAAATTGGTATGGAAACATATTTGTTTTTGGTTCAGTAGTTTAAGTTTTGGTGCCAACAGAATGAACACCCGAGAATCACCACCTAAACCATTATCACTCTCTGCGGGTAAACTTTTCATTGAAAACATAGCAAAGTCACTCGCGCTGCCTACCAAATTCATCCTTATATTCACACACGTTTCTGTTTGACAATATTGTTGATTGAATTATCATTAAATACTCAAACGTAACTAGCAAGACTTAAGCACGTGTCAAGTAGCGAGTTTTTGTCAGTTTTCCATGAAAATCTGTCAAAAATTTGTTATTTCAGACGTTCTTTGCGTTTGAATATTTAGGGGTTAGAGAGTTTAGTTTATAGTGAAAATAAGAACCGTCCTTAAACACAAAGCAAAAATTACAATCAAATAATGGACATAAATTATAACTTGTATTTACAATTGAAACAATTGAGTTAATTGTTGACTGTTGCAAGTGAAAATTGTAGTTTAGCACATTTTAGTTATTTTTGTAAACACCGAGACTGAATTTTTGATAACTTTCCATGTAAATTCCTTACAACAAAAAATTCCTTACACGGTAGCGAACTTAGTGGTTCCGGTTGAGTTTTTAATAAATGTTAGAGAACTTCCAACCTGTGATCCAAGGAAACAATTTTTAGGTTTATTACTAGAAAAACAAAGTAGAGCAACTCTACGTTTGAATAAAACATCAAACAATTATCGCTCAATTGATGTTTTGGTCTATCTACGAGAGCACGTGTTTGTTGGAACTAAAATCACAAGCCGTTTATGTTTTTATACCACCTAGGTTTCAAACAAGTATGTATGTGACCCGATTGATGGAAAGCGGTTACCGACCCGATAGTCAATTATTCAGACTCGAAAACTGTTTGTTACTGTTTATTTAAAGTAGGTATAGGTAGATAAGACGGTAACAAAGTTCATAATAAAGTTGTTAACCAACACCTAACACGATAATCTTGGCGAATTATCGCATTCTGCATCGTCAAGGTTTACCATAAAGATGCGCGACTGTGAATGATTTCATTCGAATTATTCGACCTCACAAATCATTCGACTGAAAAGGGCAAATTAGTCACTAATTTGGTTAGTATTAATGGCGAGATGCGTCGAATAAAGAATTGATTTCGCGTCGACTGCCCGACTCGCCATTACTAACCAAATTAGTAATTAATTTAGTTAGTAATGACAACTGCTCGAGTCGGGCAGTTGAACTCAATTCGTTATTCGACGCCTCGATCAATTCGTAGAGGCATTAGTAATTACTAATTAGTAGTTGTCATTCGACTTAGAAGATTAGTATATTACTAATATTCATAAATTAGTAGTCGTGGATCATTCTACTAGCCAGATCATGTGCAGTCGCGAATCTTTAGTTTACCACCCCTTAGCATTGTGCCCGTTTTCATGAAAACCTACTTGGATTTTCAAGAAATGGTTCATCTATTATAATATTTTCTGCACAAAATATGACGCTTGTAATAAAATTCTTTGCGGTTAGACGAGAAAGTTCAGACGGAACCGCAAAATACTTCTACAAAATACTTTGCCCCAACCGCTATGTCAACTTGGGTAGAATAAAACTTGGTCGCACTTTATACATGGGTTAGCTTCTGCTTGCGCCTTCGCACGCGTATTTTCGGTAGAATATGTAGCCTACGAACCTTATTTGTGTTGGAAAAACACCAACGTTTCATCCCTTACAGAGGGACATCTTCAGGGTGAGTGCGGTTCTAGACGCGCGACACAAATAAGGTTCGTAGTTAACCCGCTTACTTAAAATACCTAAGAAGCCTGGTATCCAAGTTACCCTTAACCATTTTTAAGTGTACATTTATTGTAAGTATTTATGGAAGAAAGAGTTTTTGATTTGATTTGATTGGATTTGAGTTAGGCTGTGTTTAAAATGTACATCAAATTTCTTCGTGATCTGTTCAGTATCTTTGGAAATAGTAGTAACAAAATAAAATTCACATTGCACAAACTTTCGACACAAGCAATAAATAAATAGAGTCGAAAATGTATCATTAAAGATTAGAAATGATAAATACAGTGTACCGTAGTAAGTAGTGAGTGAATCTAAACCTTCGTGATACAACATGTCGTCACATTGTCATTTTCCATATTGATAATGAGTGTATGGTATGTGTTATGGTAGTCAAACGACGGTCAATTGGTAGTTTAAAAAGTGCTTTATTAACAAATAAAATAACAATAACAAGAAACAAATTAGAACTAAGTATTTATAATTGAAACAATTGAGCTAACAGCACTGTTGCAGACAATGTAAAAAGCACTTAACTATTTTCTGTCAATGTTTTGACATATAACACTAAATAATCAAGGGCTGACAAACTTATTATTTTCAGATAGAACACTGTACAAAACGAATAAAAAGCATCAGCCTTATTAGCAGAAATATCATAATGAATAGATAACCCCGTGACGCCTATTACTAAAACTGCTGAAACACGGGAAATAAAAACAAGATGGTGCGCTTATCAATCAATGTACCTTAACATAAGGACTAACTGTTACTCAATCGTGCACGTAAAAATAATGAGAAATAAACAATTTTATTTTACATTTAACAACCGGTTCCTTAATCTCCAGACGAATATTCCCTTGTTAAATCAAAATTTGCCAAACCAATACTGGCTGGTTCAGGATGAATTCTAAGAAACACGGTCTAGTCATCTCGATTGGTTAGATTATAAGCTAAGATATTATAAGGTATATTATTATAAGTATTATTATAAGGTAGGTACCTACATTTTACAAAATCCTTCTCAGATTTTTCTCTAGTTATAGATGACGTCTGATACTTTTCATCTCTAGGGATCTCTCCGATCTCTCCCTTCTAATTTAGAGAAAAGTAAATTTACTTTTCATCCCCCCATCTCAGAGAGAGTATTTTTGTTCTTCGATTTCTGAGTGCAAAAGCCGTTTTTATCCGCTAGAGGATAAAGTAAAATTGAATTAAGAACATCGTGTGCACTAAGATTGTGAATACAAAAGATCATTAAACCTATTTACTTCTACTTCCATGATTCCGAATTTATCATACAACCTTTTTTAATTTGTTAAAAACTCGGACTCGGAACCTTCTTGGTGTACTTTTATTTAATTTGCTTTGCGCGCGCCATTTTCTTTTTTTGCATTTAGTCATTTCTTCGCTGAGGTGGGATGAAAAGTTCGTGTTGCACTCGAGTGCAAAGATTTTTAACCTCGTGCTCTTTTGATTCCCTCGCTAACGCTCAGGATTCTAAGTTTTGATTTTTTTGATTCCAATGAGGTTTTATCTCAGTTTACATTATAACATCATTGTTTTATTCCGTTCGAAACTTCAATACCTACCTATTCAATGGAGACGTTGGAAGATAGTACCGAAGGAATATCTTAGAAGTTTTCCAATCTGATGAAAATATTGAAAAAGTTTCAATACAGCTCAAATGAGTTCAGCTTAAGTTCATTTAATAAAAAGAGGATTAAATACCTTTTTGAAAATAGAAAAGTCTTTGATCAAAGAGGACTTGACCGAAGACTGATAGACGCTATACGCTCCCTAATTGGGTCCCTTTTGCAATTTTGTGGTACCTAGGTCCTTTTAAAGTGAATAAGGACGATATAAAGATCTAGGATATTTTGCGGGAGTTTTGCCTAAAAATATGGAATACAAAGTTAAAGATGAATAGATGATCAAATTTATCTATAGTAAGTATATTATAAAAACAAAACATACCTTGGTTATCTAGCTGAAAGGTCGTTTTAGGAACTAAATAAATAAAAATTATAAAATATGGCGAGATACCCTTTGATTTTTGTAAACTGGAGGGCTGGTAATATGGCGTCAGCGCGGATAATTGTAAGAAAAAACACAAGGCAATCGCACCAGCTTTTATAAATTTATCTAGTGTTAGCTTCTGCCCGCGGCTTCGCAGGCGCATTTTCGGTATTATCTAAGTTAAGCTATGTTCTACGAGTAAGTGTACGCCAAAATTCATCACGACCTGTTCAGTAGTTTTGGAGATATTCGGTAACAAAAACTCATATTTCACACACTTTATAATATTATAGTAGGATAAGTTTTAATTAGTTTGCAAAAAAACATTTGTTAAAGGTTTAGAAGTAAAGGTGGTGTTAGTTTTATTTAAAAGAAAATTGTTAAAAGTAGGTGAGTTGAACGCAGCGTCTTGAAAACAGCTGCGAGTAGGTTGGTATTTGAAATCCATCGGTCTAGTTGGTCAGCGACTCAGCGCGGCAAAGCGTGTCAACCATAACGTGCGCTTTCTCTCAGAGTATCTGTTACCCACTCTATCATGAGGGACGAGAGAGTGCATCGCCCCGGCGATAATCTCTCCGTCTCTACCATCACTTTAAAAAATAAAGATAAATAAAAAAATAATAATAATGCTGGAAAATTCACACAGCATTATCTAGCCCCAAGCTAAGTAGAGCTTGTGTTATGGGTACTAGATAACTGATATACGTAATACAATATACTTCATAGATATACTACAGGGCAGAAGCCTTTATTCACAAAGAAAATTATAATATAATTGGTAGTAAATATTAAAATTTGTGAAGACTGCGCCCTCAAGCCTGCAGACAAGTTCGGGTGTGCCTGGTTGCTGCGCCCCTTGTCCTCCGGAGCCTCCATACAAGCCTGAGTGAGTGAACGTTGATCGGACGATTGCAAATAAACTTGGAAAAAGTGCCTCTGAGTGGGTTCGAACTAGGTACTCTCCGCGTCTCAGTCGGCGCCGGGACCAACTGAGCAAAAGTTGCAGTGAACGCGCGGCCGAAATTAAGAAACTGATTTGCTAAAAAACCGGATACGCTGCGCCTTTAGTTACCACATTAGCAAGACTTAAACTAGCTTACTTCTAATTAAGACAAGGAGTTTTCTTAATTCGACAATGATCCAGCACTCTCCTCCGAAAGGAAACCAAAAAGAAATGGATAGCCAAGGACCAAGTCACTCTGATACCGAGCAGGAATCGGACCATAATGCCAATAGTCGCCGCTTTAAGCGTAGAGCCCTACGCAGTCCGGAGCTCGTGAATTCGTTCAAATTGGAAGGAACTTTGAATGCTTTTCAACAGCAGCTCACTGACCACATGACGCAGCTATTTACATTATTTCAAAAAGACCAGGACGAAAAGTTTTCTACTCTTATGACTGATTTACATGTGATAAAACAAGAGGTCCAAGAAATTAAAACTTTCAATGCAGAGACTGAGAAAAAGTTAAACTTTCTCGGCTCGCAATATGAGAGGGTCTCATTAAAAACCACAAACCTGGAGGAGGAGCTCAAAGCTAGCACAGATAAAACGATGATACTAGAAAATAAGCTGGAATCCCTCGATAGGCAACTCTGCCAGTACAAAATCGAGATTAGGAATATACCTTCGGAAGCCCGAGAATCTAATCAAGACCTGCAACTAAAAGTACAGCCTTTATTTAAATTATTAAAACTAGAAACGCTGCTAACTGACATTCGAAGCATAAAACGACTGCCAGGAAAGCCTGATACATCTAGACCGATTGTCATGGAGTTATCAAATTCTACAGCCAAAAATTGCATCCTAAAAGCGGTACGGCAATACAACAAGAATAACGAAACAGGTAAGCTCAATACCTCCCACTTATCAATCCCCGGTTTGCCCAAACCCATCTACGTCAGTGAAACTCTGACCTATAAAGCAAAGGGATTGTTTTATAAAGCGAGAGAATTCGCAAAAAAATATGAATATGCGCATTGCTGGACCTCAAACGGATTTGTCTGCCTGCGCAAAGAAGACGGCGCGGAAATCATTTTTATCAAAAATGAAGACCAGCTGCAAAACCTACGTGCATGACTAGAAACCTTCATAAAAATCCTTCGATCCTCCTATAGTTCAATAAATGTCTTTACCGTAATATTTGTTGAATATTTAAGTTACCAATTTAGTTTAGTATGTAATGTATTTAGTGTTAATAATCTAGCCCAAAACTTGAAATACTATAGACGCTTGCTTGAAAGTACCGTCACCGTTAAATCTAAATCGAATTCTCACAATAATCAATCGAATAGAGTTAGAAATGTATTATCACCAATGAAAGGACATAATACCAACAGGTCCAATTCATCTATTATAGCATATTACCTCACCGAAACACCTACCAACCCCTATACTATAAAAACAAAACCAAAAATGCCTTATAGGCCTATCTGCTTACACTGTATGTATTATCGCAGTGTATACAAAGTTGGTAACTTCTACATAAAATGACCAGCAATATTGAAATATTGTATGATAGTATAGATAAGGTATCTGTTTCTGAGGCGTTTAGATGCAAACCTGAAGACTGTTTGTCGTATTTAAATTTAACCCTAAATCAAATAACTATTCTCTCCCAAAACATAAGGAGCATTTCTAAAAACTTTAATGATTTTTTATTACTTTTAAACCAATTAAACACTCTACCAGACGTCATTGTCCTTACAGAATGCTGGCTATCTAAATGTTATAATCCTCCAACTATAGATGGTTATACTTTAACGTCTACAACCAAACATATACTCCAAAATGATGGCGTAGTAGTATATGTAAAGTCAGATATGGTTTCTGTTTCATATGAACCGAAATTTCTTAATGTAAATTCGCTTATCACTATAGTTAACAATGACTTAGCCATAGTTTCACTATACCGCTCCCCATCCTACACAAATTTAGAAAACTTTATTGATTCATTAGACAATGTTCTAACTAACTTAGTTCAATACAGAAACATCGTTATAATAGGAGACATTAATATTAACATTTTAGATGGGGTCGAGACGAAAAAGTCAGCTGATTACTTAGACCTATTAGCTTTTCATGGCCTCTTACCTACTCATACTCAAGCTACAAGAGTTTCAAGCTGTCTTGATCATATATTTCTTAAAACAAATAAAAATAGTGTAACTCTTGTTATCGAAAGCAGTTTAACTGACCACTATCCCGTTCTTCTAGCTCTCCAAAAATATGATACAAAAAAAACGACACAATATAACACAAAAATAAACTATAAAACTATCAAAGAAGAGATATCTAGCGTCGATTTCACTTCTGTACTCTCAACTTCTGACTGTAACCGCGCCACCGATGAACTCATTCTAATTTTGACAACCATAATAGATAAAAACACACACATAGTTAAAATATCCAGAAATAAATCACCTTTAAAACCATGGGTGACACCAGGATTAATAAGGTGTATGAAACATCGTGACAAACTTCACTTAAAATCGCGTAAGTCACCAAATGAAATCGACCAAGTTATATATAAAAGATATAGGAATTATTTTAACAAAATTATGACAAAATTGAAACTAGCCCACGAACAGGCAAAATTTGATCAAGCCAACGGGGATGTCAGGAAAACATGGCAGGTCATCAATGAAATAACAAACTTTAAGGCAAAGAAGGCTCTACCACAAGATCTCATACAAGGAACAGACCCATACTCTACTTTAAACTCCGTTAACAAGTTTTTTGCTAATGTTGGACGAGAGCTAGCGAACAAAATTGGCAAAACAATACCAAATGCACAAAATATTTTAAAAACTACCTACAACACAACAAACTCTTTTGGGCTCATCGACATTGAACAAACCGAAATACTGTCTTTGATAAATTCCCTCAAAACTAACTGTTCTATTGGGTGGGACAATATCTCTTCTCGCATAATAAAAGAAAACAAACAAGTCCTGGTCGAGCCCCTAACACATATTTGTCACCTTAGCTTCACAACATCTGTCTTCCCTAAATCCTTCAAAAAATCTATCATCTTGCCTATCTATAAAACAGGAGACAAAAGAACGCCAAGTAATTACAGGCCCATTTCTATATTACCAGCGCTTTCCAAAATCTTAGAAAAAGCTATCAATAATAGACTTGTTAAATACTTGGAAGATTTTAATATGATATCTAAAAACCAATTTGGTTTTCGAAAAGGACGCTCAACGGCAGATGCAGTATCGGAACTAAATGATTACATAGCAGACTGTTTGGATAGAGGTGTCAAAAGTATGGGCATTTTTATAGACATGGCAAAAGCATTCGACACAGTGTCGATTCCTTTACTCATAGATAAGCTAGAAGGACTCGGAATACGCGGAGATCAACTTGAACTTTTTAGAAGCTACCTGAGCGATAGAACACAGTTTGTTAAGATTGGAGCTTACACTAGCACTGAACTACCTGTAACATACGGCATACCACAGGGCTCTATTATTGGTCCAACTCTCTTCTTGGTCTATATGAATCATATTTGTGACCTCAAAATAAAAAACTGTAAGATCATAGCATTCGCTGATGATACGGTATTATTATTCCAAGATGAGAGTTGGCAAAAACTATTCAAACATGCTCAGGATGGATTTGACATCGTAGCTAAGACTCTCTGCGATAACATACTGACTTTAAACGCGTCCAAAACTACATACATTACCTTCTCCCTCCGTAAACCAGGGCAACCTAACAGTTCTCAGTATGCTTTACGTGCCCACTCTAGTCGGTGTCTATTATCAACAAGAGCAAATTGCTCCTGCCCCATTCTAGAACGAAGTACCTCCACAAAATACTTGGGTGTCATTATTGACCAACACATGACATACTTGCCACATATCAACTCTATTACAGGTAGAGTACGCAAACTGATTGCAGTGTTCAGAAACATTAGACTCGTAGCGAAGGAAAACCATATCAAGACCACGTATTTCGCACTCTGCCAGTCCTTGTTATTGTATTGTATTAGATCTTGGGGTGGAGCTGCAAAAACTCATCTGCTCGCACTTGAGAGAGCTCAGAGAGCAGTGCTAAAAGTCGCTTACTCCAAACCATATAGATACCCAACTACTCAGCTTTTCAATGACTGCAATATTCTTTCAGTTAGGAAACTATTTATATTACAAATTATCCTAAAACAACACAAGGAACCATCAAATATAGATATATCCAATAAAAGAAGGAAAAATAAAGTTTTCAAATCAAATTCATATAAAACAAGCTTTGCTCACCACCATGCACAATTTTTAGCACCCTACCTCTATAATAAAATCAATAAAATAATAACTCTACATAAAAAGACCATTAAGGAATGTAAACAAACCGTAACGCACTACTTGCAAAATATTGACTACGAACAGGTAGAGCACCTGCTAAGCACTCTATCATAGTCTTGGGCTACATTATTATAAATTAGTATAATGCATGTATTTAGGTTATAAAATATTAGTAAATAGCTTAATAGGTTTATTCTTTATATGATTCACCTGTGTCAATATCATAGTTTAACTTTAAAACTTCAATAAAACTTGTACTCCATATCCCTCAAGAGGCCGCAGGTCTGAGCCCTCCCGTCTAAACACAAGTGTAAACTTAGTTAGAGCGAGGATTCACCTTGACTTTGAAAGGTTATTATCTAAGTACTACTTAATTTTAGAATATTTTAACTGTAAAATAGTTTTAAATACCTACTTGTTAACCTTTTTCATGAATAAAACTTATTATTATTATTATTATTATTATTATTATTATTATTATTATTAGCTCAACTGATCCATATCAATACCAGTCGGAAGCGTCCCCAAGACGCTGGCTGCATTGCCCCGCTGTATGGCAATGCTGATTCGCTGTGCCAGATACTGACCAGCTCTCGGGTCACGCGTCGCTTCGACCAGACGCTCAGATAATTTTTTGAAAACCCGAAGAGCCTCGGTACCCCACGGACCTAGGATCTCGACTCCAAGAGGAGCAAATGTGTAGGCTCTGTCGAGACCTGCATATTTGCGCCTCTTGAGATCTTCGGCCAAATCTGCCGCCACGCCTGCCCTCACGGATGTCCTCGGAAGATGGGAAGGCGCAAGTGTGTCGACGCATGTAGCGTCCCACACAATACGCCTCCCCAACTCCCATGGGACTAGTGTCATACCGTCGGGCCTTTTACCATCGTCACGTAACAGACCATTCGGTTGGAGAATAGCTGGTACGTTAGCGGTGACAAAGGCCCGCCGGATACATACTACATACATAGATATTTTTTTCACTTTTTGCGTCGAGGGTTAATAACTGCGTTACGGCAGAGTAGGATCGTCGCTCGCAGACCAGCATAAGTTGCGACGAATTGGTATCAGCGCAGAGCACTTAAACCAATAAGAAATGAAAACTATGGTATAAGGAGAGGCCCTCTTAGTAAAGGAACAAAGCTTTGCATCTTTACGGTCAGTCTAGCCATATTACTATGCCTTGGATTGCAGAACCTAGTATAGACAAGTATAGGTCTCGCAAATTTTCGAGAAAGACTGTATCCATATCCTGGCTAATGCCGTTAACCGGGGTGACATGACGGTTCGTTCGATTTCTCTGATTCTTAAACTTGAGCGTCTACACGGCGAAACCACGTGGCAAGGATATATATTGAACAGAAGTCATTTTATTTTATTTATTTTTCGTTTTTAAGACACAAACAGTATACAATTTTTTTAAAGTTAACAGTGTTTAAAGCTACGTATAAACCAATAATCCACTAATAGAAACATTACTTACAATAAAACACAACACACTGACTACCAGGATATATTATGTATCAACATTGTAACAAAATATTAAATATTCTATGTGAGTATAATAAAGTTATTTAGAATTGAAATATCAATGGCCTGATTGTACAAATGCACAAAATTAGTAGTTAAACATTTGGTATTATTCTTCGGGCGATCCAAGCGGGCCGAGTGGGCACGGACCAAACGTTACAGACGCTAATTTGGAAAATAAACAAACATAAACAAATCAAGTATGAATACACAAAATTAACCTAAGAGAGATACTTGTTTTTTAAAGTTATTTTTAGAGAGCGAAAATAAGTCACATATAGAAAATTATTCATATTAGTCATATTGAACTGAATATTGAACTCGTGCGACAGTAGAGGTAGAGCACCTCTACTTTCGTGTTTATGACAAACGAGAACCCTTAGACCCTGCGGTGAAGGTTTACACATTTCCTATGTCGAAACCGTAGTTTTACCGAAATATAAATAGCAGACAGACCACGGGTTTTACTTACCTATCCTGTAACTAATGAAATCTATAACGAGCTTACCACGGTTCGCCTGTGACACAGGAGTTGGCGAGTTCGATTCCCGCCTTCGGATAAATGTTTTTACAATCAGCATTATATTTGTTGCGGGTGTTCTGGCTATTTTCTATGATTTTGCTATAATAGAAAAATTTATATCTATGTTATGTAGAATATTAGTCATAACTCAAGCTCAGCTTAGCTTGGGGCTAGATGATGCTGTGTGGATTATTTTTACTAACTAACATTTTAGTTAGTAACGGGCATAATTGAAACAGTACGTTTTGTTGGCGAATTGGAGCAGAAGAAAGATTTATTTATAGTTTTTGCAATAAATGACTTCTATCGGTATAAAGATGGTTATTTTCCCGTAATTAACAAAAAGTTCTATTTAACCCGTGAGAAGGCGCGCTATGAGCAATTTGCTCACACTAAAATTTATTGTACAAGTTTTTGTTGATCCAAACTTCATAGCATCCCGAGCGCCTAGGTACCTTCCTAACTATTCAACCCCTCTCCCCTCGCGTAACTAAAGTACTGCTCAGTCTCGCTGCCAATGCGCAGTGAAGCATTTTTGGAGGCCCCACACCGTCGCGCGGCAATTTGCTCATCGCGCGCCCATCCACGTAAGTATTTTTTTTACATACCAAATTTTTTTTTTATGTTTTTCTCGTGTTTTATTCTGTTGATTTGTATTAAAATTGATTGTTAATTATGTATGTACTCTGAAGTCATATTTTAATGCTATTTTATTTTGGTTTCAGTTACAACACACATCAAAAATGGACGATCTAAATATTGCACAAAATCTTCGAATTTCTTCGTGGTTGGAAGAGGATTCTGATGATGATTTGCTAGCAGATCATGAGAATGGAGAACAAAATCGTTCTGACTGTATAGAAAGCGATGGTTCTGACATTGCTTACTATAGGTACCGAGCTTTCCGTGCCGAGATTTTAGATTTGATAATTCTATTATAGGAGGAGTGGATGTTGTAGGCTAAAAGAAAGAGGATTATTCCGTTACCAGAATCGCTTGCAGGTGGCCAATGCAATGCTTTTATTCTTCTCCATTATGAATATAACTAGGGTCAATGCTCAAATAATATAGAAAGGGAATACAAACAATTTGATTCAAAGACGTGTATTCCTAAAAGAAGTGGAATTGGGGCTGGTAAAACCACATATTTCACGGCGGATTTGCATGGAGAACATATTTCAGATGTAAAGTTCCTAATAAAGCGATTCGTGCCAATTTCAACGGCAACTGCAGAGCCTAGGCTAAGTGGATTCTGTGCGATATGTTCTAGACGTAAGAACAGACGATCAAAAAACAGCATGCACTTCATGCAAGCAATTACTCTGTACCGAGCACATAACGTATATGTGTACAACGTGTTTTGAGAGACACACTTGTCTTGATCTCATGGAAGAGTGAAATTTTTAAATTATATAACACAAATTTTTTTTATTGTGATTTTTTTGAAGACTTCCAAAGTCAGTAGATCAAAAATTAGTTACTTTGATATTTGCGGTAGAAGTTGCATTAATGTTTCATAGTTTTGATTAAAACCCTTGATTACGTATAAAATAAATGCTGTTTTATTAATTATGAACCCATTTATAGCCAAAAATACTAATTTTGTAGAAATATAACCATATAAAGTAGTGTGAGCAATTTGCTCGCGCGCGCCTATCCATGTAACAAAATTAGGCGCGCCTTCTCACGGGTTAAATGTGATACAAAAATATTGTTGAAAATAATGCTTATCATGATAATTACGTTATGTTTCCCCAGATACTAACATTTCAAATAAAAGTCGTTAGCTTCTATGTAGAGTCAGAACGTGACTAGTTCATAATAATTTTGCAGTAATAACGTCTAGTTGCCAGACAGTATTTTTGTCTTTGAAGACAGTGAAACACATGAAGACATCATAAATTCCTTTGTACGCATATTATGTTCTTGAACCCTAGAAGCAAAAACGTAGTTTTATTTCAACCTAACCAAATAGATTGATACCTATTTAAATAGTTTAAAATATGAAGGCGGTACATCTATGACGCGTTTCCTTTTTATGTCAAAATTAATCCGACCTGGCTGAAAGATGGCGCTTTTAGCTACTTCTAGTTTGAAATTAAAATGGCATAGAATCTGCATAGGTTGTCATGACACTCGTCTATCACAACCATTATTCTGCATTCCGTTAAGATTCCTCCAGCCATCTAAGGTAAACATGGTTTTTTCATAATTGGAAAACGCCTGTAATTCTACTCAGAACCTCACCTTACCTATATCCATGCAGGCCTCCTCCTAATAAGGAACTTATTGGATTTTACCTCATGGGGGTAATGCCCATAATCTCCACGCTGGGCATGCGGGTTGGGGATCGCAGTTCGGTGGTAGAATTGTGCTCCAGGGAGCGCTGCTGCCCGCCCCCGGTAGATATCCCTTAGTCGTCTCTTACGACACCTGCAAATCATATGCGAAAAATGAAGAATCGGGGTGGTGCAAATCCTAAGCCAGCAACACACAGCTACTCAGAACGGCCAATGACAATCTTTTGTTTATTTTGTCTGAGTAATGTTTTTTTTTTGTTACAGATCCGTTTGGGAGTGAAGACAGTGAAACAGAAGTGACTAAGTGATAGTAAATGCCGTGTAAGTGATGTGAAGTGATGATCGCGAACAAAGTGTGTGCACAAATGAAGCGCCGTAGACCATGGGACCACACCCCAGTGCAGAGATGAAAATGTTGTCGATTTGTTGGATTATACTTACAGGATGCATCACGTTTGGTAAGAATTGTTTTACTACTTATTCTTAATTTTGAATTAAGGCTTCACAAAGTTTTTGCGATTTCACAACTTGATATTTACCATGATTTAAGTTTGAGCTTTCTATGTTCCGGCACAGTTTCATGCACCATGATTACAGAAAACTGGAAACTCAAATTATGGTAAATATCCCATGGTATTTGACTTTAATGTTATGATTATGAACCATGATAGTTTAAAAAAATGCGATTTGTGTTGGGGCAGCATCAAGTGTAGCAGAAATGTTTTTCAGCGTTCGATTTTTTTTTCTGTAACATTAAACTTAATATTGAGTAAACTTTTTGTTCAGACATCCTTACAGTGCTCTGAGTGGTCGCAAAACTACCTATCTGCCTATTATTCATATAATTAATATTTAATTTATTGTAGAACTCACAACGTACAAAATACTAGCCACATTTATAAAAGGAAAAAAATTGCATCTCGTGCGGTAGCCTCAAGTAAGTAACAACTTGAAATCTTTAAGGATAGTTAGTTTATCATTTGACAAAGACCTCTTTCACTTGCACTTTTCGGTAAATTATTCTTATCCATGTCTGTCCATAGATTTCTTCATCTTGTCCTCCCAGATTCTGAAATTGTGCTCTGCGTTTTTTTTGTGTTGCAATGTTTTTGGTATTGCAACCAACATAATACATTTTTGAGGAGGTGAGGTGGTCATGGGGTACAATTCTCCGGTATAATCAATGCCGTATGTATCACTGTTGCTGAAATATGATTTTTTAAGATTTGGAATATTATACAAAACGTTGAAAAATACAGCACAAGTTACTTTGTGGCATTACAAACAAGAAATATATGACCATTTCTGCAATATTTTGGGTGATTCTCAAAAAACTTCTCAGCAACCCTGGCACTGAGCACATTTATTCTACCGAAGAAATTAGCCCATGACATCCTCAACTCCAAAAAATTATGTCGGTCGCAAACACCCAGTATAAAATATGGTACATCTACTTGTGTAAACTGAATGAAAAGTATCCAGAAGTATAAAGTATATAATAAAGTCCAATATTCCATATATTAAAAGGCTAGACGTTTAATAATGTTAAAGCTCTTGAAATAAAGAAAAGTCGTTGTTATATTGTTGCTACTATGAAAACAATCAAAATTTAGTAAAGAAGACTCATAAGAAGCAATAATAAAGTTCTAAGCAGATTTATCGAAGTTCAATATAGGCTGGTACCTTATACCTATTCCATCATCAACCTATTAACTTTTTCACCTGCTAGTATCTGCTCATGTCCATCAGTGGACTAAAATAGGTTGATGAATACATATTTACATGTTTTATATCGTTGATTTTTGGTACGGGCAAATTCGGAACTAACTCTAAGTAGACTCAAAATTATTAAGTAGTGTTGAAAGGTAAGCTTTCTAAGGTAAGCCTTAGAAAGGACACAAAACATAAATATTATCACCTTTTTCAAAAACAAACTACAGCACGTGACTACTAGGAACTTTGAAAACAAATATATAGAGAACCTTCTCTAGCAAAAAGCCTATTCAGATATTAGCAATCTCCAGCGAATTAGATTCCTTAGAGCATTAGACGTTCTTAGAAACTACTAGGAGAACATGACCCACCAGGAGGTTCAGTTCAACGCAACTTTCCCACATGTGTGAAACATATTCCCGTTTCCACGCACACATGAAAATAGGAACGTATTTTCTATGATCCCTATATCTGCTTTGCTCCAACGTAGGCTACCCGCTGCGTTAGATAGAGATGGCAAATGGGAGTCTTTGCAAGGTGTATAAAAAGGCTAAGCACGCTCTCGGGGCTTTTGTAGCGGTTTTATGTGTCGAAGTTTTTTCTTCTAAACTAGTTTTTTATTTGTTTTACGCATGTAATAGAATTGAGTTAGCTCAATAAATATTATGAATGTCTTTGCTAGTATATTCTATCTCTTTTCATGATGGAAACAATTTTGGAATGGAACTTATTGTTTCTCCTTTTATCGCAGTACTTTTAAGGGCTTATGAGGCTTTTCTTATCTATTTTATGAGTTTCGCTTGTACTTTTCCCACTGAAATAAGTAAGATCGTAAACGCACAGTTGCCTGACGCCGTAAAATAGGTTTAGCAATGAAATTAATTTATTTAAAATTCCGATAAATTTCGTCTAAATTCTATTGGATTCTTTTTGCTCGTAAACGTTATGGGCGTATTTGATCTTGTCAAATACAATAATGGTTAAAAAAACATTACCTTTTGAATGCAATACAATGGCTGGTACGTGATCACCAATAAATAAATAGGTATTTTAACCTGCTAACAACTTTATAAATTATATGTTAATATAATTATTGCTCTTGCAAAGCTTACGGCTATAATGCACGGATTTATATAAGAATACTATAGTTTGTTAGAAACTGCCATTTCTATTACAATTTTGTTAGTCAGAAGAGAACCTAAAAATGCAAACCTGCGGCCGTCTCGGCCATTTGTACGAGTACCTGAAACAGCAATTTTGCATAATTTAAGCACCACTAAAATTTTCGTTAACTTTTTAAGCTCCGTTGTTTTTAAACAAAATAAACTATGTTACTGCTGAAAATATTTTGCACTCTGACCTAATTTGATAAATTTTACATCATTAAAACAGTCAAGGACTTTTAAAACATTTACGGGTTACAAATTAAATTTGTATACATGTGTTTTTCATACTATATTTTCCTGCGCAAAATCTGAATAGGCGAACAAAATATTATGATTTTAAATACAGTTAACTAAAGAAAAACAGATATGGAATACCGTAAAGTTATGCACATAGTGATGGGCATGAGCCGGATTATTGACTGCCAACTTTTCCAAGTTCAGCGGGAAATTGAAAAACTATTGAGCTCTGGCTTACCGACAATATCAATCAACATTATAATCTGTGTCAATATTTTTAGAACAGGGTCTGTTTCAACGTGGATGGCTCAGAAAAATACAAACAACATATAAATAACACGACGACCTCAGTGGCACCTCAGTGGCACAGCGGGCGTGAGTCCGCCTGCGACGCAAGAGGTTGCGGGTTCGATTCCTGTCTCGGAACAAATTTGTGTACGATCTGCAGAAATTTGTTCCGTTGGTCTGAGTGTTTTCTATGTATAATAAAAAAAAATCTATGTATATATAATGTATTAAATATATCATTATCTGGTACCCATAACACAAGCTTTGAGTAGCTTAGTTTGAGGCTAGATGGTGCTTTGTGTATTGTCCAGCATTATTTATTTATTTATTTATATAACAAGAGCGACAAGAAAACTGAACTAGTCAATTAGTCTTACTAATTATCCAGTAACATTAAATTGTTTGTAATAAAATAGTCGGCTTATATCAAGGTCATTGAGGCTCACACGCATAAACACCTGTTGTTTCTCTGGCATCTACATAAAAAGTTCAACGACGTTCACTATAAAAACGAGTAATAGCGTAGTGCTCGGGCAGTTTGTTTGTCAAGTATGGAATTCTTTCAATATTTACTCACTTTTCCGTTGTTTTGATTGCTCTCTACAGTAGCACACTAAACTGAGCCGGCCTATGACTTACAAGCTTACATACACGCAAAGCACGTACAGTACAGGTGAATACAACGCTCATCGCACACTGCAATCTCACTTATTCCACACGCAGTTGTTTGTGTGGATAGATCACGCTTCCAGTTTTCCCGCCCAGAGCCAAGCAATTTTCGCATTTACCGCTCAAGGCCAGAGTCGATTTTCGTTCCGCGTCGTATCTCCGTATTCCTCTTGCTGTTTTCTGAGAGCCTGGTACAAAGCGGCTCACACACGTCACAGCCTCACAGCGGGTCTCGCTTGTTCCATATATCAAGGTCATTTGGGCTCACATGCATACAGCTGCCGATAACTATCTCTTTCCCTCTCGTTGCTGTGGATGGAAGGCCCTACTACGTCTAGACTAGTCGCAGCTATGTGGTAGGAAACTTTCTTGCGGTCACCACGCTTTCCAAGAAATTCATCAGGTAAAGATGTCACTTGTGAAAGAGAGAAGGGCACTAATTTTATAGACTGGTTTCTTTATTATTATAATATCCTAAAAAGAAAATATAAATTGAAGATAAATGCTAAAGTCTGGCAACAGTAAAATGAGACATTTGGTAATCAGAGCAAGACGCTGCTAAACTTTCGGATTAAAATTAATGCATTTAAATTTTTGCACAATAAATTAGATATTGAAGCTAGAAATGCAGCCTAGCTCTGGCCGTGTTCTTCTAGATTGGCCAGTTACATAGAACCTCAAGATAAACTCAACAAAGAAACATAAAGTTTTTCACTAAACTAACTATTTATATGTAATGTATTGTATTAAGTATATCAGTCATCTAGTACCTACTCATAACACAAGCTCTGTCTAGCTTGGGGGTTGATAATGATTAAATAAATAAATAGTACTAGAATAAATAGTACTAGAATAACTACTACTCAGAAAGATATTTTCTAATAAACATAGAAAACATCCAGAACACCCTGAACAAATATCTGCAGATCGTACAAACACTTTCCCGAGGCGGGAATCGAACCCGCAACCTCCTGCGTCGTAGGCGGACCTTCGCCCTCCGCGACACAGTGGTCGTCATAATTATTATTATCTGCATTGTTATTATTATTATTATTTTATTTTCTTCAGGATCTTTTACCCTAGGAGAAGTCTCATAAAATACTAATTTGTTCTTCCGTTTCCTGACGCACAATAAAATATTAAATTTATCAGCGGAATGGAGCGTCGACATTAAGATGTTGAAATTACCGTGAAACATTTTGTGCGCCCATAACTGGCATCTACAAAATGGACATTACAGTTAGGTTAATTTCCCTCAAATAAAGCCTTTGTTGCCTTCATCATTGTAACGAATAATATTGAATGAGTAGTTATGAAACTGTTCTAGAAAATAAAATAAACTTCAAATTGTACATTCCACGTGAGTTCAGAATATTCTTGACCTTTATTTAGCACATAGAAAAATACTTACAATACTTAATATAATAACAATTAGGTAGCTTTCTACCCCCTGGTATAGTCGGTGACGCCATCATCAAGTTGTGCCGCTAACTAACTAATAAATAATAATAATAAATAATGCTGGACAATTCACACAATTTATGAATTATCTAGCACCAAGTTAAGCATAGCTTGTGTTATGGGTACTAATACTTTTTTACCAGAATCAACGCTCGTAAATAAATATTAGTATCAGGTATATAAGGCATATTATTGATGCTGGTAAAAAAAGTATGAACTGTCATATAATATATACCTACATGTTTACAGAAGTTTTCCGTTGAGTTTTATTTGGTTTCGCCATTATCTTCTCTATCGAAAAGCAATGTTATGTAAATATATACAAAACAAGTGTGTGAGCACCAATACAAACCAACACTGGTTTAATGGTGCAATATTGGCTAAACTATATATACTTGTATAAATAAATAAATATTCTATTCTATTTAATGCTGGTAGTTGAAGGGCAAAACTATAAAGCATAAATTTTTACATTTTTCCTCACCTGAGAGTAGGTTAACACTATAAAAACAAATAACCTTTGATAACTACACAACTTCTCAACTTTAATATAGCTCTTCACAGAAACAACTTCACAGAAACTAAATTTTATTAAAAACTTCACAGAAACTAAAATTTATTAAAAAACTACTGCTAATATTGTTGATGTCTGGATATTTTGTTGCAAACTAAAATCACAATACCTTTGTCACATATACAAATGTCCAGACATAAGCCACAGGCAAGTTTACAGAGGACAAGCTTTACATGAGTATATTGTATGTAATGTTGATACATTACATACATTTTACATAAGTACACCGGCACCGCAACCGGAGTAGTCTCTGCTGTCGCTGTTTTGTAAGGGTCGTTTATTGTTTTCAATAAACACATTTCTGATAAGAAATGTAAGCTTGCCTAGTGGTTAAAGAGAGCAATGGGAAAATTTTATCGAATAACTATCGGCGTGTGAAATTATATGAGCATCCTATAAACTAATAAACGCAGGCCCAGGGAGAGAAATGAATGGAACAAGCGTCCAAAATGATGACTGTCACAAAAGTTAAGTCTGGCAAGCGACCAAATTTTGGACGATTTTCGACAGTCTTTTTTCGTCGATATTAGGGTATGGAGGGTCATATGTATAAGCCAAGCCAATTGTTCCATGGAGCCATTACCCAATCAAGCCGACCAACGGCAACCAAATAACCTAACTAAGTTCAAAGAAATATAAAAAAAAAAAAAAAAATAATCGGTCTCTGACGCGTGATTCATCGTTTTTTCTTTGTAAAAACTTATTGTTCAAAAAAATTGTAGGGAAACGTGTTCTATTTTGCATTTATAGGCTATCCAACTTTAAATTAAAGCTTAGACTTTACATCAAAATTTTTACACTTTTAAAATAATCCTCATTTTATAAACCTTCACCACAATTACCTACACACCTGGTCTACATTTACAAGAAACTCATTTAGGTATGGCTACGTATTATATACAACTACAGAATATTTACATGCTTATTTGTAGGAAATTTTATGGAAAATCCAAATATATCAAGAGGTTTTAACAAATAATAAACAAAAAATCTGCGAAATAATGCATAATATCCCATGTCTGCGCGGACGCGCGGCAAGCTGCAACAGACGAGGGCGGGTGTGGCGTGTGGGGCCTACCAGATGAGCGTAGCAAAGCAAATAAAACATAATCTTTAAGAAAATTACAACCAATAATACATATTAGTAAGTATCGACAAATGAGAACTAGTATTTACAATTGAAACAGTTTAGCTAACTGTAGAATTTTGCCAACAATTTACAGGTAACTCAACTGATTTAGGTATATCAATACCAGTCGGAAGCGTCCCCAAGACGCTGGCTGCAAGTACATATTTACAAATGTAACTAAATGAAACTGTAAGCCTTTGCTTATGAAACTGTAAACCTTTGCTTACAGTTTCATTTCCTATTTTCCTCGTTAATGAGAACAAAAGCGATTATAATAATGCCGCATCGTACAATACTGAAATGTTGCATAAGAAGTGCTGAAACGGCTGTCACCCTTCAGCCACTGTTGCGAGCTTTCCCCTGTCTCGTTTGTTATAATTTGATTAAGGGTGCGCGTTCACCTGCCGGCATCGGATGATCCGCACGGACCGCATCAAAAATATTTTTGACCGTAATGCCGGTGGTGCATCCACTGGCATTACGGTTCACCGCAGCAGCCGAAAAGAATACTAAAATCCGTTTGGTGCGGTCAGTGCGGATCGTCCGGCGCCGGTAAGTGAACGCGCACCCTAAAACAGGATTTGTTTTCGTTTCCGTTTATGATTACTTCTAATGAACGCGAACATTTTATTAAACGTGACACGAAGAACACGTGTTTGCACAATTTAATTGTGTATAAATAATTGAGTTCTTATATTCGAGTTATCCAAAAGACTTCTGAGAGGATCAGGTCGTAATTTTATATACTTAGATATAGTTCTAGATTTGTAATAACATGAAAAGTAATATTATTTTAATTAAGACGCATACCCAACCCAAATCAGTGCACCACCTATTTTATCCTATTATTATATTATTAAAAGAAGAAATTTTCAAAAATCTAAAATGTAGTTCGATTATTTAAAATTTCTAGGTAGAGATGCGAACAGAATTTGGTGGCCACCAAGAGCAACTACGCATCTCTGTCTAAACTATACAAAATAAAACTTTTGCAGCGGCATTAAAAATAAGCTTATGATAGGTATCACAAACTGCAAGTTCGATTTTTGAAAATTTCTTCATTTAACATAAAAATAAGATAAAATAGGTGGTAGCGGTGATTCGGGTATGGTCCTTAAAATAGTTCAATGTCATGGTGATTTCCATATAAACAAAACATAAATAACTATTATGTAAATAATCGCCATTACATCCTGTAAGTAAATCCGATTTTTACAACTAAATTTGAATATTTATAAAAAGGATTAGGTAAGTTTAATTTGAGTTTCTTAGATTTCGGAGTTTGTTGATAAAAATGGATCTTCTTACCAATTTACATTTCATAAGCTCCTACCTTTTTTGTGAATTTATTATCGACTAGCTTCTGCCCGCGCCTTCGCACGAGTATTTTCGTTATAATAAGTAGCGTATTATCTAAATTAGGTTTTGCTCTAAACGCACGCCAAGTTTCATCTTGATCTGTTTGTGATTGTTATCAGTGGTTTTGGAGATCCTATCCTATCCTCCAACAAAACTTCAAATTTCAACAAAAATTTCAACTTTCGGCTGTTTAATATTAGTAGGATAGTAGGATACTTAGAATCATAATTTTCATGGATATTATTTAACAGAATCACAAAGCATTCAACAGGAGATATCAGAAATAGAACTAGTGCTCACTGTGCTCAGTTTATTTTGAAGTCCATGGAGTTCGTAAACTTTTTCTAAAGTTGGATGGAGGATATCTATCTAACCTTACGTAATTCTTTACGTCAGGTTAGTTGGTATAACTCAGTTCATTAAAGAAAGGAATCTAAAATGGCTTGTATTGCGTTCACTGATAGTAAAGTTAGCAAATAAAATTGCAAGTTGAAGATTTTTCTTCGAATTGAAAATGCCTATAGTACCTACCATAAATGAAACCACAGACACGGTGGGTGACTTTGTGTTATAATATTGTAGGTGCAATGACAATAAAAATGTTTAGTACCAATGTTTAGCATTCTAAAATCAAGACGCTTTTGCATTCAAAGCATACAATTCAACAAACGATACAAAACTATGTTTGTTTAGAAATCTCTAAGATCAGAAATGGCTAAGAACATTCATACTTTTAACTTTTTAACTGCCCAACAACTTGTCGTTTTCATTCCAAAGAAAAATCCGCAACAAACATAGGTAACAAAGCATTCTTTACGCGGTTTAAAATACGTTATTGTCTAGCAATTTTGTGCTTCTTGCAACAAATATTCGCAAATTAAAGACTTCTCTTTCTGTCAACGAGTGTTAGAAAGAGATGGTTGCATGAATACCTACAGCTCGTTTAGTCCGAGGTGAAAGCTGGACGAGGAATACTTTCACTGTGCAACCTTGGATTACGAACACCACGTAACGTTATAATAATGTCATGCATTCATTTCCGATTTCGTAACGAATATTCGGAAAGGATTTTTATTATTATGCTTTTATTTGTAACCGATTAACTTATTACTCCTACGTTTTAAGCATGGTTGGGCCTCTGGTACAACGTAACGTAAACCAAGGACTGCGTTTTAATTAAAAGCGACTGAAAACACCAGTCTTTGCACTTGAGAATCCAGATACCTACACCTAATTTGCACCACCCCAACTCATCCCGCGGGTTTCGTATGAAGCGACTAAGGGATATCCATCGGGAGAAGAACAATTCTATCACCGAACTGCCGTCCCCAACCCGCATAGGGATTATGGGCACAACCCCATGAGATAAAAGTCAATAAGGCGCTTATCAAGGGGGTGGGGGGGGGGGGCTGCGTCGAGTAGTGGACTGATTCAGGCTGTTGAGGTGAGGTGATCCAGATACAAAGAGATATATATTCAGGTACAAAGAGTGGTGTGGCCAGCTCAGGCCCAGCGCATCAGTAATGCCGTAGGTACAGCGCGCTGTACCGCTGCAGCGGGCCAGTGTAGCCAGCACCTTAGGGAAGCTTCCAATTGGTAGATATTGCTTTGGATCAGTTGAGCTCTTAATCTCTATTATTTGCAACAGTCTGAAGATAACTTGACTGTTATTTTATGAGTATTTTGTACCAATTAACTGTAATTGATTTTAAATAAAGGTATGCAGGTATTTAAACAGTCGTGAGATTATAGTTCGAAGCTTCTTTCTTTATATAAAAGTAACCTCCAGTTGTTGGTTTTACCGTTTTCGGTTCAATTCAGTTTATAAATGTATCGCAATGGCTCGAGTAGTACCTACTTGTATTTTATTAATTAGAACTGTTGGTTTCTTCCCAGACGTGGAAAATGTTTCTGTAAACTCGTTATATATTCCACGTCTTAATGTTATCTCCGTTGTTATAAATTCTTGTTATAATAGATAAGGGTTTTCATAATATTTTTTAAATGATTTATGTGCTTTAGGGAAAGGGTTTGCTGACTTGGTACTTGGTACTTAAGATTAATTTAAATATATTAAATTATCTTTAATTTAAAATACGTTTAGTCTAAAACACTGTCTAAGTCCAGTCATATTAGGGTTTCACAATATTTTATTAGACTTTTGAGAGAACGTTTAAAACTCCAAAATGAAGGCGTCCTGCTGGTTGTCTCAGAATTCCGAGGTTGACCCTATTTTTTGCTAAAATGACTGGACATAAGTAGTAACGTTTTTCTTCCTGTGAAGTATCAATGACTAGGTTTTTTGAGCGATAAGTGAGATATCGATTAGTTTATTAAATCGTGGCGTGTTTGGATTGTATTTATTTAATTTTTTAAACATTCAGTTATTATAAACTAAAAAATAATGATACTTAACTAACACTTAAACCAGCAAAGTTTCCACCATTAAATGAAACAATAACAAAAAACAGTCAGTAAAGAGCTAATAAGCAACTGAAAACTATCTCAAATAAATAATAACTAATCTAAGAAAACATAAAAACTGTAAAAAATTGTGTCTAGGGATCAACCCATATTTTCGAACCTATGAACCGAATCTATGGATGGAACCTTTAACTCGGTTATAACTCGGGGTCAATCTTGTAACTACAACTTCTGGGACAGTTATTTAGTACCGTTTGAATCCAACTTGCTCGGTGCCACTGTTTGTTGATACCAGTTTCAGTATGTCTGTTGCTTTCAAGAAGTTTGAGATCGTGGGAAAGTTTGTTATTGTTATCACTATTCTAGCTAGTAAGACAGTTCTTTTGAAATTCTTTACACTAACATAAAATATGAATTGAAGACAATCATTAACATTATTTTCTACGTTTTGTAATTGTATTTTAGTGTACCTACCTAATTTCTTTATAAATATTTTCAAATGACCCACTAATTACAGTAGCAAATGGCAATGGGGAAAGCAGCAATGGTGATCATTTTGGCAGCCTTAATGGTATCCAAATCTTATAAAACTTGAATAGGGGAAACTTTTTCGCTTAAATAAATAAATAAGTAAATAATGCCGGACAATTCACACAGCATTATCTAGCCTCAAGCTAAGCAGAGCTTGTGTTATGGGTACTAGATAACTGATATACTTAATACAATACACTACATAGATAGATATCTTATTATACATAGAAAACACCCAGACCAACGGAACAAATTTCTGCAGATCGTACACAAATTTGTTCCGAGGCGGGAATAGAACCCGCTACCTCCTGCGTCGCAAGCGGACCTTCGCCCGCTGCGCCACGGAGGTTGTAAATATTCCTCCTTTCAAGTTTCAAAAGATTTGGACAGCGCTAAGGCTGCCAAAATGATCCCCATTGCCATTTGCTACTGTAATTGGTGGGCTGTGCGGTCATAGCGAAATAAAATTTATTGATTTCATTCTGATTGAGTTATTTGATTTTTCGACTAAAACAAATATGAATGAGACACAAATCACTAGTTAACTACAGCACTTTTTAAATGCTTATGAAAAGTGCTTCAAAAGCAAAATCTGTATATCTACAAGCTGTAACTACCTGTCGTATGTTGTACACAACACTTTACAATCAACAACATAAACCAATATCAAAATACATTAAAATACCAAGGCGAGTTCCTACAGACATCTTGTCATGGCAAACCAGAATAAACACCAATGTTTGTATGGGTGGGATGGCTTAGCCTCAGGGAGAGGAAAATAATAAACTATCGATATTCATGTCATAGATGAAACGACAAATTGACATTCATATTGACAATATGGCATTGGCCCTCGGCCCTCGCAAATGATTGAAATGACTTCTGCAAAGATTGATTTTGAACTTGGAAATGACCAGTGAACAGTCAGTGAACTAGCTTTTAAACAAGGTTTCGCTCGCGGATTTCCAAAAAAGCAAATATTTTGGGTATTTATCGTGTTTCCACGATTGCTGTAACGTGTTGGAAAGATAGGGGAAATAAAAATACAAGTTACCTACGCAATTATAACCAATAAAAAAAAATCTTTCGGATCTGAAATTACACTAGGTATTTTAAACTTGAGCCCAGATTCAGTCAGTAGCTTTTTAGCAGTCAATGAATGATTATGAATGGAAAAATATAAAGCAGAAAGTTCGGAACTTTGTGTTCAAAAGTCCCCACCACCCCTGTGAAGTGAGTCGTAGGGGGGCACAAAGCTGCCGTGCGATTACGCTAAAATCTCCCATTCCCATTGAATGGACCATCGGGGGAGACTGGGTATAAACAATTTCAGTTTTCAATATGGTACTAAAGAATTACATCATACAACTTTCTGGCGGGCATAGCCGATCGACGACGGAAATTTTAAGGTCTACGTCAGGGTACAACCTAAGTCCTAAGTAACTGTCGTAAAACTCACACTTGACTTTGTCGTTCGATTACTGTAACACTGCAGTGTTACAGTAATCGAATCAGAATCTGGGCTCAAGTTTAAAATACCTAGTGTAATTTCAGATCCGAAAGATTTTTTTTTATTGGTTATAATTGCGTAGGTAACTTGTATTTTTATTATTGAATCAGTGCACTGATTCAAACTTACAAATACTTAATACATTTCAGTAATAAAACTTTGTTGAGACACGGTCTAGTGTGTGTAAGGAGTAACATAAGTATTAATTTTAACGATATATGTAACACAAGTATTTACAAATAAATAAAATAAAATATTACAATCGAGTTTGACATTTGTGAAAGGTGTTATGACGTTGGCAGCTTCGTTCGGCTCAATCCGGCCAGAAAATGGTTTGTATTTGTTTTTGTACCATGTGATGCAAGCCGAGATTGTCTATACCCAGTCTCCCCGGAAGGCGATGATCCATTGAATGGGATATTTTACTGTATTTTTTTTGTTTATTGCATCTCCTAAACGATGCGTCATAGAAAATTGTGTTGTAGTACTACATACAGGGTGATTGGTAATTCACTGACACTGTGTAAACTTCAGTTCTGCCCATCATCACGAACACATTCGTGAAGACGTCAGGTCTTAATTCTTGTTTTATATGTCATGAAAGCTGATAAAATTCTCTACAACTTTGGTCCTCAACACTTTTTTCCTATTCCCAATCATTGTCTGGACATGAGCTCTAAAAAACGGTCAGAAAATCGGATAGAATCTAAGGTATAACGAGGGAATTACACTGTCTTGAAGAAAATTCTCATAATATCTAAACGAGCTTTGAAAACTTTCTAAATGAATTCTATACCAAAGTACAGAGACAATACATTTTTAATTCAAGGGTCTCGTAAATTCATCGTTAGTGGTTACAAAGTGTTTTGTTTTATTTCAACAAGCTCCAGGCTTTCGACTAAGCTCAAAAAGTGATTCATAGTAATCGTTTATTTTAGTTTGCGTGGTTTAGCGACTTAAGCCGAAAACAGACTGAGCCCATACCACGCAACGTAGGTACGCGCGCGACGTAAAGTAGGAAACGTCGGATAGTGTAATACGATAAAATCAAAATCAAAAAATCAAAATCAAAAACTCTTTATTTCCATAAATACAATAAATGTACACTTAGAAAAGGTCAAATTGTAAAACTAAACACGGACAGGGAAATAAAGTGATATTTTTGATTTCTGTCGCTTCGGTATATAGACCAAAGTAAAGAAGCGACGAAGAAACCTTTAGCCTGTTAGTTGTTAATTTTCGAGTTGGAGCAAAACCCGTCCCAAGCTTTTGTATCTTCTAGATAATCTGATATTTTATAGTAAGCCTTTTTGCACAACAAGGTTTTTATAATTTGTTTGAATTTATTTACTGATAATTTTTGCAACTCACTAGGAGTTTTGTTGTAGAAGCGTATACATTGCCCTTTAAAAGATACATTAATTTTGTGTAGCCTAGTTGTGGGCACAGCGAGTTTATCCTTATTTCTAGTATTTATATTATGTATGTCGCTATTTTTAGGGAATAGATTGATATTTCTATGAGTGTACAACAAGTTTTCATAAATATATTGACATGGTACTGTCATTATGTTTATTTCTTTGAATTTATCACGCAGGGATTCTCTGGGACCCATATTATAGATTGCACGAACAGCTCTCTTCTGCAGCACAAATACGGTGTTAATATCCGCAGCGTTCCCCCACAGCAGTATGCCATAAGACATAACACTATGGAAGTAGCTGAAATAGACTAGTCTAGAAGTATTAACGTCTGTAAGATGACGGATTTTTTTGACTGCATACGCTGCAGAACTAAGTCTCTTCGATAGCTTATCTATGTGTGGGCCCCATTGAAGTTTACTATCTAAGGTTATTCCTAAGAATACTGTACTGTTTACAATTTCTAACGTTTCTCCTTTTACGTTTACATCAATCTTAACGTGTTTTACATTAGGTAGAGCCAATTTTATACATTTCGTTTTAGTTTCATTAAGCAAAAGATTATTGACACTAAACCAATGGACTACTTTTGAGATTGCATTATTCACATCGTCGAAATTAGTCTTTTGTCGTTTCATTTTAAAAATTAATGAAGTATCATCAGCAAACAATACAATCTCGTGATTATTCTTGACCAGATGAGGAAGGTCGTTGATATAAACTAAAAATAGGAAAGGACCGAGGATAGAACCCTGCGGTACACCCATTGTAACTACGGACCCCGAAGACCGTTTCCCATTAATGTCAACTCTTTGTATCCTATCACTCAAATAAGAGGTAAGAAGATCCAAAGAGGTGTTTCTTATTCCATAGTGATGTAATTTCCTGATTAATGTTTCATGGTGTACGCAATCGAACGCTTTTGACAAGTCGCAAAAAACGCCTAAAGCGTCTTGCGACTTCTCCCAAGCATCAAAAATATGCGATACTAACTCTACACCGGCATCAGTAGTTGATCTGCCGGGAGTAAACCCGAATTGCTTACAATGCAGCAGGTCATTGCCATTAAAATGCCTAAGCAATTGATGTAAAATAAGTTTTTCAAAAACTTTGCTGAATGTAGGCAGTACTGATATTGGTCTAAAGTTAGTGGGGTCAGACCTACTACCCGATTTATACAGTGGGATTATTTTACTACATTTCATTAGATCAGGAAACACACCACAATCAATAGATTCATTAAATATAAAAGCTAGATCTGTTGCAATGGTTTCAATCAAAGGTTTAATAATTGTAACGGAAATGCCCCAGAGATCTGCAGTTTTCTTTATATTCAAAAGTTTAAAGGCTTTTTTAATATCTGTTTCATCAACATGGGTGAAGTTAAATTTATTTTTACATTTAGATACATTTTCTATTAGTAATGACTCAGCAATTACTCGAGAAGAGTTTAAACACTTTGTAGTAGAGATTGGAATTTCAGTAAAAAAGTTTTCAAATGCTTGGGCCACTTCAACATCATTTTTGATTGAGTAATTATTAATCTTTAAATTGTAATCATTAACGTATGTACTGATCTTTCCAGTCTCACTTTTTATTATATTCAAGTTGATTTTATTACATTTTCACTATTTCTAATTTTCGAGCTAATATAATTTGATTTTGCTATTTGACAAACTTTTCTAAATATTTTTGAGTAATTTTTTACTTTTTCTTTGAACTCCTGGCTAAAATTGTATTGTTTTTCACTATACAGTTCATACAACTTTTGTCTACTTTTATGTATACCCACTGTATATATTATGATAAATGTATGTCTTCTATAAGCTATCTGTTTTCATACAATATAAGCGTCCAGATGTCATACGTGGTGCAGGCGTGGGCTCAGTCTGTTTCCACCTTTACTCACATCAGTCAAGTTTATTCAATAGAAGTTGACAAATGAGGTAAAATAACTACCTACTGTAAGCGAAAACAGTGAGTAATGTTACCTCATTTGTAAACTCCACCAAACAAAACAGAATCTTATTTTCAAAAGAGTCCGATTTTATCTAGACGACCTCTTTTTGAAATGCGTTTGAATTTTAGTTATAAAATTTTTTAAACCTTCTTTTGTTTCGAAGTAAGCTTTGATGTCTGGCTAGCAGCAACTAACATCATAGTATATCATCATTACCTACTTCTTATTTTTATGAGTGTCTGGAAAAGGCTGTTTATGTGATGTTTGTGATGTGATGATTATTATTATTTGTTTATTAATTAGTAAGGTTATTATGCAAAACCAATTATGTATCACGGAAGTAAAAACACAAAGGTACGAAAGTAGAAACACTGCTAATTTTCGTAGCAAAGACAAAAGATGAGGGTAGATCGGTATTTCTGTCAATAAAATCTCACTCGCATTGACTTCAGTTATTCTGTGATTATAGCGCATGCAACTATGCGGAATTAAAACTAAATTAACTCAACTCGAATAAAATTAAAATAACACATCCATACATCCATTGGCCTCTTAAGCCGTAGAAAGAAAGCTGGAAACTTATAAGCGCTTACCGGCTCTTGACAGCGCTGGTCCGTTCTACACAAAGGAAGCAGGTTGAAACTAAATATGCCTGTCGTAATTGCACGTGTTGTCGCAGTTGTTTATTAATTTTAAATGGCAGCGCCCAGCGCTGACCAGTGCGTGTTGAAGCTTGTCGGAACTTGTCGGCACCGTTCAGCGCTTATCGGCGCGCGTTCATATATTTTCCTGCGCGGGTTACCAGCGCTGTCAAGCGCCGGTGGGCGCTTATAAGTTTCCAGCTTTCTTTCTGTATACGGACTTAACATCTACGAAAGATGATGTAGGTGCCATCAGCTTGGTTGAGAATCAATTCAATTCTTGGTTAATGGCTCTGCGTCTGGTCGACACAATTTTGCCAGGTTGAGAATCAGCCGCACACTTTCGTGTGTGGCAGAAAACACCTATTCGAGAGTTACAGCTAAAACCAAAATAACACAAATCTTGTTTAAATTCCGTTATTAATGACGTTTTAGGAAACGTGACAGTTTTAAATGATTTATGATGTATCACGAACGTTTAAGACACCTATTCGTTCACCCATAACCCTTGCCTAAGCTACTGCAATAGTTCAACATCATCGAATCGCGATCTGCGACACAGTATTTTACTTCTGCAGGTCGCATCGCTGCCTATTTTTTGTTATTTCCCTCATATGTTCCCATAATAAAGACTTTTTACTTTACTTTCATGGTGCTTTTTCTTTTCCAGCATATTCCCAAGGCCCCCCAGGGTTCCACCTTCCTGCTGTCATGCACGTGGAGAGGAACTGGTACGTCCTGTCCTCGGCCCCCATTGGCTCGTTCGTCGCGAAGGCCTACAGGGAGCGCACAGGAGAAGAGAAGGTGTCATTTGGACTCGAGACCTCCGGCCCACCGGCGCCCTTCCAGATAGACCCGGATTCCGGCGTAGTTACTGTCAACGAAACGCTGGTTGATAAGGTAAAATGCGTGGAAACTGTTGCAAAACATAATTTTCTATTCCGCTAGATCTTTTCAGTTTCATCTTTTAAAGGGCACTGTATAGTATACGCTTCTACAACAAAACTGCAAGTGAGTTGCAAAAATTATAAATAAATAAATTCAAACAAATTGTCAAACAGAAAATTAAAAAATTATCTGAGCGTCTGGTCGAAGCGACGCGTGACCCGAGAACTAGTCAGTATCTGGCACAGCGCATCAGCATTGCCATGCAGCGTGGCAATATAGCCAGCGTCTTGGGGACTTTTCCGACTGGTATTGATATGGATCAGTTGAGCTGCCTGTAGATTGTTTGCAACAGTCTGCAGTTAGCTCAATTGTTTCAATTGTAAATACTAGTTGTAATTAATTTCTATTATTTTATTGTAATTTTCTTTGTGAAAAAGGATTCTGCCTTATAAGCATTATAAAAAAAATGGCTATTTAATACATAAGCTCTACTTGGTGACCACTATCATAAATATAAGTACTTATTAGAAAATAATTTATGTGGGTTGGTTTAGATATAATTAAATAGATAACATAAATTCTTTGAATTTCTAAAGATGTTCAAAAACAACCTGTCAAATTCAGTTAATCAGCTATGAAAGGAAGGGAAATTAATTTAATATTACGCAACCAAATTTAATAACACATTTCTTATTAACCTATTTTTCTATATTCCAGGAAAATCGCTCCTATTCCCTCTGGGTTACGGCATACGATGGTTCCATACCGCAACGAACAGAAGTGTACGCGACAGTGACAGATAAGACCGGTCAGAGAAGGAACCCGCACCCCCCTTCGCTGCCATTTGGAGACTTCACACAGCGAACCAAATCACCAAGACTGCCTCTACCTATCAACTTTCCTATTTTCACAGAAACACCAAAGGTAACTGTCTCATCAGCCTTAGTAAATTGAAAAGAAGGGACAAACGAGTCCATCGTTTGTTTTTTAAGTTTCGATGAGGCTCTTGAAATTTAAAATGAGTTTCCATCAGATAAAATGCATGTCTTAAGCCTGCAGTTTACACTTTTCAAGACACCCCGAGATAGACCGAGCACGATTGTTTACTTACATAGGTTTAAAGAACGTTATTTCTCATAAAAACATTACAGTTCACTTAAAATGAGATAAATTTATACAGTAACTATGTACTAAAACTAACTTTAAGTAGGTAAACAGCTCCTGGGATTTGAGACTTAACTTAAATTACTAATCATAACTAATTATGTTATCTACATGGTGGGCGAACTAGCACCCGAGTCTACACGATACGTCTCGACGAGTGTGAATATGAACTGCTCGCATTATAACATTGTTTTATCCCAAAGATAAAGGCCTACGTTCTTGATTGTATCCCTCTAATTTGAGCGCAAATCTTACCAAGAAAATAGATTCTATTTGGCGGTTTCTATTTCTCCTTATTTTTTTTTATCATAGAGAAGTAGAAAAATATGGATGTGGTTCGATGGGTTCGGTTGAGATTGTTAACCCCGACGCAAAAAGAGAGGGGTGTCATAAGTTTAACGTGTCTGTCTGTGTATCTGTGTATCTATCTGTGGTATTGTATTTCCCAAACGGATGAACCGATTTTCGTTTAGTCTTTTTGTGTCATAGATAATTTTATCCCGAGTGTTCTTAGCCATGTTTCACGAAAATCAGTCAGGGGTTTTTAAAATTTTAAATTTTGTTATTAATTATAATTTTTTGCTTGGCATAGCAGCGGCGTGGGTCGTCGAAAAAGGAAACCCTAAAGTTTCGTCACATCCGTCCGTCTATGTCAATGTTTGTGCCTTCTTGCTGGTTTATGCAAATCTATACTTATAATAAAACTGTAAGAGGTCCAATTCTGTACATTGAAGATATTTTGAAAATTTTTTTTGGAGGGCACTCTATTATCGATACTGAAGCCAAAACTGTAATTTTTTTCATTCATGTCTGTCTGTCTGTCTGTCTGTCTGTCTGTCTGTCTGTCTGTCTGTCTGTCTGTCTGTCTGTCTGTCTGTTTCTTAAACGCGCATCACGTCGAAACTACTGAAGGTATTGAAATGAAACTCGGCACGATTTTAGGTCATACTACGAGGAAGGACATAGGATACTTTTTATCCCGGAATTCAGTCAGGTTTCCCTGGGAGAGGGGACGAAAGTAAAATTTCTTCACCGCGCATGACGCCGAAAGTGCTGAATGAGTTGGAATGAAACCTTGCACGATTTGATTTCATACTACAAGGAAGGACATGGGATACATTTCATCCCGGAATTCAGTCATGTTCCCCTGGGAGAGAGGATGAAAGTAAAATTCTTTAACTGCGCATCACGATGGAACAACTGAATGAATTCGAATGGAACTCGGCATAATTTGATTTCATTCTACGAGGAAAGATACATTTTATCCCAGAATTTAGTAAGGTTCCCCTGGGAGAAGGGATGAAAGTAAAATTCCTTCACCGCGCATCACGCCGAAACTACTGAATGAGTTGGACTGAATTGGTACTATTTGAGTTCAAGGAAGGACATGGGATACATTTTATCCTGGAATTCAGTAAGGTTCCCCTGGGAGAGAGGAAAAAGTAGAATTCTTTAACCGCGCATCACGACGGGTCTACGCGTCGTCCGATTTCATGCATTCTTTTTGTTAGAAACAGTGTTGCAAGATCGAATTTGACTAAATCAGTAGAAAGTCGAGTAGAAAATCAGTAGATTGATGAAATAATCTGTAGTTAGAAGAAAAAAATTAGTAGATAGAGGGTAGGTAAGTTCCTATCTATGTATGTATTTTTCCAAGACGCACCCATTAGTTAGGTTCCTACCTACTTAGGCGTCTTGGAAAAATAAGTTAGGTTCCTACCTTACATGATATACATATGGTGGTTTAGCTGGTCCAGTTAACTGTACTTCCGAAGTTTGGTTGCAGTAAGTGGTCCAATTAAACTAACTAGACCACAGAAAAATATTTTTACTGTTGTGGCGTGCTGCCCCATCGGTACAGTTATCCGAACATGTTAATTAGAACACACAAAATATTATTATGAAATCCCGGGAACCTAACTTAGCACTTAATACGACCCTGCCAAAAAATCCTTAGTGAGGACCTGTGCAATCACCCCACTACATGCCACTGCGCCGGCGCGCTCGCGCGGCCGCGCCCCGCAACTAACGAGGCGGACGACAGACAGAACCAGTGGAGAACTAACACTGAGCCGAACGCACGTCTCTCTGCGCTCCGACGCCCGCGAAAACACGCCGCGATCTAGAATACTAAACGTTGAACTGTGCCGGTTTTGTGATTATCGTAAAGACTCTCATACCTAGAACTCCTAGAGCTAAAGTGAATGTGTACCTACCTATCTGTGTGCCGTGTACCTTTTTAATAAACTTTATAACTGTAAAAACTTGTGTTTGGTTGTGTACCTACCTACCTACTTAACTAGGTACGATTCAATCTCGCTGCTATATTGGTGACCCCTCTGAAAACTACACGCTGACACACGATGGCAACCGCAACGGAGAAGGATCGCGTGGAAGATCAGAAACCTGCAGAGTTATTTAGAGTCGGAGTTAGAGTGCCGCCATTTTGGCCCGACGAACCTGAAATATGGTTCGCGCAAGTAGAAGGCCAATTCGCGATCTCCGGCATCACATCTGACACCACGAAGTTCAACTACGTGATTGGACAACTCGATCATCAATTCTCAAAGGAAGTGAAGGATATTATAATCTCACCACCAGCCACAGATAAGTACGAAAAGCTCAAATCAGAGCTTATTAAAAGGCTTAGCGCTTCGCACGACAAGAAGGTGAAACAACTGCTCATGCACGAAGAGTTAGGCGAGCGAAGACCATCACAGTTCCTTCGCCACCTTCAGAGCTTAGCTGGACCCGATGTGCCCGAAGAGTTTTTGAAGACCATCTGGACCAGCCGTCTGCCGCGAAACATCCAAACCGTGATCGCCGCCCAACCTACATCGTCACTAGAGGTACTTGCTGACTTGGCCGACAAGATACAGGATATCGCCACCCCATCCCCTCAAGTTGCAGCAGCTCAAGGAGGACCCGGATCGAGCATGGACACCATGGCACGAGAAATCGCCGAGTTACGTAAGCAATTGCAAAATTTATCATCGCAGCTCAACTCTCAAGACCGGCGATCTCGCTCTACACAGCGCCGTGACCGAAGCCGATCAATGACTAGATCCGAATCCCACTACCGCAGATTCCCGGAATGCTATTACCACTTCAAGTTCGGTAGCGACGCAAAGAACTGTATAAAACCGTGCGACTTCAATCCCGAATCCCGGGAAAACAGTCCAAGTCGATTCCCGGGAAAATCCCGGGATTTACAAAAAAGTTCGGAAAACTTCAGGGGTGGTCAGTAATGGCGACTGACGACTGCCCCCACTCCTCTGGTCGCCTGTTCGTGGTGGATCGTCGGACCAAGGTACAATTCCTCGTAGATACAGGAAGCGACGTCTGCGTGTATCCGCGATCCGCCCTATCGGAGCGACGACGTCCTCAAACGGATTTCCAACTATCCGCTGCTAATGGTACGCCTATCAACACGTACGGATATGCCAATCTAGAACTGGATCTGGGATTGCGACGCAATTTTCCCTGGCGCTTCATCGTCGGAGATATAACCAGGGCCATAATCGGAGCCGACTTCCTCAAACACTATAGCCTGATCGTTGACATCCGCAACCAGCGCCTCCTAGACAGCATGACAACACTCTACGCTACAGGTAAACCCGTGAACTCGTCGAATACGATATCGTCAATAAAGATACCACTCGGCGGGTCCAGTAGATACCACAAGCTACTCAGTGAGTTTCCAGAAATAACTAGCCCATCCGGACGTCATCAAGAAGTAAAACACAACACCGTTCATTACATCAGGACAACACCAGGCCCACCAGTCTCATCTTCCCCTCGTCGACTTGCACCTGACAAACTGCAAATAGCTAAAAAGGAATTCGAGTCGATGCTTAAATCAGGAACCGCCCGTCCATCGGAAAGCCCTTGGGCCTCTCCACTTCATCTAGCCCCAAAGAAGGATAACGAGTGGAGGCCTTGCGGCGATTATCGCTCTCTGAACGCCCGGACTATCCCAGACAAATACCCGGTAAGACACGTCCACGACTGCACACACAATATCACAGGATGTAAAATTTTTTCTACCATCGATTTAGTAAAAGCCTTCAACCAGATACCTATCTTCCACGAGGATATCCAGAAGAGCGCCATAACGACCCCGTTTGGCTTATATGAATTCCCGTTTATGACATTTGGGCTTCGCAATGCTTGCCAGACGTTCCAGCGCTTCGTCGACGAGATGACGCGCGGTCTAGACTTCGTATATCCCTACATCGACGACTTTCTGTGCTTTTCCAAAACGGAACAGGAACACGAAGAACACCTCCGACAGCTTTTCGGGAGACTCAGGGACTACGGTGTCATCATCAACACCGCCAAATGCCGCTTCGGAGTATCTGCAGTCTCCTTTCTTGGCTACTCCATCTCAGCCGAAGGGGTCAAGCCTCTGGATTCAAAGGTAGAAGCCATAAAATCATTTCCAGAACCAAAGACCGTAAGATCATTGCGAAGATTCTTAGGAATGATCAACTTCTACCGAAGATTCATACCGGGTGCCGCTGACTACCAGACACCTCTAAACGCTCTTCTGACGGGATCTGTCAAAGGTTCTCATCCAGTTCACCTATCTGGTGACACCAAAAAGGCGTTTCAGGAATGCAAAGATAGCTTATGTCGCGCCACACTCCTTGCGCATCCTGACAGCCAATGTAAGCTCGCCCTAGTCACTGACGCATCAGACACTGCAATCGGAGCGGCCCTACAACAAAAGAAGGACAATGCATGGCAGCCATTAGCATTCTTTTCCCGGAAACTTTCACCAGCCCAGACGAAATACTCGCCCTACGACAGAGAGCTACTAGCTATTTACGAAGCGATTAAATACTTCAGACACATGATAGAGGCCAAAGATTTTACCATTTACACCGACCACAAACCTTTGTGTTTCGCCTTCCACACTCGCAAAGACAAATGCTCGCCCAGACAATTCCGACACCTCGATCTGATATCACAGTTCACCACTGATATACAACACATTTCCGGAAAAGAAAACGTGGTCGCAGACACACTGTCACGAGTGGAAGAGGTAGAGTTTGTCATAGACTACTCAAGGTTAGCTCAGTCCCAAGACGCTGATCCAGAATTAAAACAGCTGTTAGACAGTGAAACATCTCTTCGCCTTGAAAAGATCAAGCTACCGGAATGTCGAGCAGAACTCTACTGCGATACCAGCACCCAGACTCCACGACCTTACATCACGCCAATGATGCGTAAGCAAATCTTTGAGAATCTGCATGGACTTAGTCACCCTGGTGCCAACGCCACTATCAAGCTCATAACTAAAAGGTATATTTGGCCAGGAATCAATAAAGACTGCAGAGCATGGACTCAAGCTTGTTTAGCATGCCAGCGATCTAAAGTCAACAAACATGTTTCTACTCCTCTTGGAACGTACAAGCTTCCACATGCACGCTTCATGGATGTACACATCGATCTCATTGGACCGCTACCCATATGCGGTGGAAATCGTTTTTGCCTCACAGCAATCGACCGTTTTACCAGATGGCCTGAGGTAATGCCCATACCCGATGCAACAGCTGAAACAGTAGCGAAAGCTCTTCTCGCCGGATGGATATCGCGGTTCGGATGTCCCACTTCAATAGTCACCGACCGCGGTCGTCAATTTGAGTCTAGTCTCTTCCAGCATCTATCAAAATCAATAGGATTCCAACACAAAAAGACTACAGCTTATCACCCGCAATGTAACGGCGCAATAGAAAGATTCCATCGCCAGCTAAAAACCTCAATCACTTGTCACAGTAATGAAAACTGGATGGAAGTACTGCCGTTTGTCCTACTCGGAATAAGAAGTGCCTACAAGGACGACCTAAATACAAGCGCAGCCGAGTTAGTGTATGGAGAGCCACTTCGCTTACCTGGTGAATTTTTCGATCCCAGCACTGCAGGAACAACCGACGTCACAGAATTTACAGCACGGCTTCGTCAATTTGCAAACAACCTGAAACCAGTGCCTGCTTCAAGACACACACGACAATCCGTCTTCGTCTACAAAGATTTAGCTACAACTAGTCATGTTTTCTTAAGAGAAGATGCTCTCAGAACCTCTTTACAGCCTGCGTATACTGGACCACATCCCGTAATAGAAAGAAATGACAAATATTTTAAACTGCAGATAAAAGGAAAACCTGTAACAGTAACAGTTGATCGTCTTAAGCCAGCATACATACTGCCTGAAAGAAGATCAGTAAGATTTCCCGGACATCTCCGGGACTTTCAAACTTAATCGCCCTACTCGGTCTCTGGAGGGGGGTGATGTGGCGTGCTGCCCCATCGGTACAGTTATCCGAACATGTTAATTAGAACACACAAAATATTATTATGAAATCCCGGGAACCTAACTTAGCACTTAATACGACCCTGCCAAAAAATCCTTAGTGAGGACCTGTGCAATCACCCCACTACATGCCACTGCGCCGGCGCGCTCGCGCGGCCGCGCCCCGCAACTAACGAGGCGGACGACAGACAGAACCAGTGGAGAACTAACACTGAGCCGAACGCACGTCTCTCTGCGCTCCGACGCCCGCGAAAACACGCCGCGATCTAGAATACTAAACGTTGAACTGTGCCGGTTTTGTGATTATCGTAAAGACTCTCATACCTAGAACTCCTAGAGCTAAAGTGAATGTGTACCTACCTATCTGTGTGCCGTGTACCTTTTTAATAAACTTTATAACTGTAAAAACTTGTGTTTGGTTGTGTACCTACCTACCTACTTAACTAGGTACGATTCAATCTCGCTGCTATACTGTGGTACACAGCCAACTGTACCTACCTACTAACGAAAAAAAATTACGGTGGTCCAGTCAAATGGATCAGGAGCTCAATTCTGCAATACAATTGCTTCAGTATGACAATGGAATCGTCGCAGAATCATCACGTAGAATCCTTAGATTTATAAAACTCCAGATAGTGCGTGCGAGATAAATTAATAGTTTCAAACTTGACGCACGTCTCTCCATCTGCATTCATCATAATTTCTTTCATCTGAGGTGGAATACCCAAACGTGTCATTCTGTGTCGATACCCCTGTCATAGTGAAGCGATTAGTATAGCAGAATAGGGCCCCAGCTGAACGGAACCATCAGTAAGAAGTGAAACGTATGACACTTCTTAACACTGACGCTGGCCGAGTCGTAGCTAAATGTCGTGTTTATAAAGAATGGGATTGAAGATGACAACATGCTTTCCCCCGTAGACACTACACGATTTTATGCACGGCGGCGTTTCATAATATGAGAGAGAGACTATGGTTAAATGTGAACTTAATTAGTCGGCAGGTGAGGCAATCGCGAACGAAGTCGCGGGTACAGCTAGTGTTATATAAAATCATCGATCACGATATTCGCTGGACGGCGATTACGTGATCGAAGTCTGATATGCAAAAAAGATTGATACATGACCCAAAAACAGGGAGAAAATGTTTATTCCACAGATCTACTACTTCACATAATATATGTAGATAGGTTAGGTACTACTTTATAAAGAGAAGTTTATTTTTCAAAAGTAGACTTGGTTTTGCAAGTTTTTGTACCAAACCGTTCGAACTTTAGAGTACAGCTTTCAATAAAAAAAATATGCTTCATGCCAAGAAATAACAGTAATTTTCCTGCCGAATCCAAGATAAAATGTTTGTAACCAAATCACAAAAAACGAAAATTTTGAAATCGCCTAAGTATACGGCAACAAACTGTTTAATTTGTTGTCATATTTTTGAATTTTTATACATATTATGTTTGCAATTAACATATTATGTAATTTTTTGAAGTTTCCTTTATTAAATACTAGCTTCTGCCCGCGGCTTCGCACGCGTATTTTCGGTATAGTAAGTAGCTAATTATCTAGGTAAGGCTTTGCTCTAAGCGTACGCTAAATTTCATCTTGATCTGTTCAGTAGTTTTGGAGATCCAAGATAACAAAAAATCAGATTCACAAACTTTCGGCTTTATAATATTAGTAGGAAGCAGGTTTGCCAAGAAGTATCTGAAACTTGACGCCAAGAAGTTGGCATGTGAATTTATACATTTCGTTATGAATTTGGCTGGAGTAGGCTTCTTCCAGACTTTTTTCTTATAGTTAAGTTTAAGCTTCTTTACTAATCTTCTTTCAATTTTATGCAACAGGTTCCACCAAGCACCACCAAAGCACAAGAAGATTTCACCGAAGAAACAGTACCTGATACAACCACAACCCTCAGTCCACCCAGACCACCCGACGACATACCCAAAGTAGACTCTAAGACAACAGAACAGAACACAAGCGTTGTGAAGCATGAAGAGCCTCCCACAGAAAGTGCTTTGCCTCTCATACCTCTGATAGCAATCAGTTGTTTGGTCACTATCATAGCTGTTGTATTGTTCTTCATTTATAAGAAGAATCAGTCGCCAAAGCCTAGCTCAAAAAAGGAAGATATGGTAAGTTATTTGTGTTAATACTTATTTTATTCCTCCCGAAGAAATAATCATCACCACCTGAAGCGCTCCATCATAAACCACATTTTCACTAACATAAGTAAGATGGTGGAGAAACAAAAAAAGGATCAATAGGTAAATATTTCGACCTTAATATTTCGACATTCGACCATTATATTCACCGAGATTAGTAATTTCAATTATATTCATAACGTCATACTGTGTTGGTTGGTCCCAGGTCTCAGTATGTAATTTCATTCCGTATTACATTCAATTTATCACATTCCTCATTTTCCATTCATGTCAAAGGATGCTTGCTATCTTGCTATGCAATGTCAATCGTAATTCCGTGAAATTCTTCACTTTTTCCATCCATGGCTTGGGTTTGTTCACTTGTAAATTCAGCCTTATTCCCATTGAAATTGAACTCATCATAATGATTCCTTGTCTACAGAGTAAAGAATCGAGTGGGATCGTTTTGCAAGACGCCTCGTTGAATATGTGGGAGCGCCCCCGAGCCTACTCCAATCGATACGAGTCCTGGGACAATAACCACTTGCAGGTCGGTTTTGACCTTTATTTCCTTAACTGTAAAGCCTGAGACTCCGTTTCCGAGTTTCTGTACGAATTTCCAAATATTGTTTCCCAGTGCGACTACTTGAAACTTGTAACCACCCCGAAATTTCACGTCTCTTACTACGGTTAAGACATATTAGTTAAGTGTAGTTTGTAACTGGGATAGTATGGGGCACTCATAAGCAGCGGCTCATAGTCAAATTTAATAAATGGTATTAAAATGGCGATGAGGGGAAAACCAAAACGGACAAAGGCACTTGAAAGTAGTTACTACCCTGAAAATTTCACGTCCTTACCACCTATGGTTTACTTTAGACTGTGTTACCTGATTCGCAATAAACACGCTGGTCATTGATATAGATTAAAGGTTCATAAGGTATTTAATTAAATATAGTAGTACCTCTATGTCTAAAATATTTCAAATATTCTTGTCGAAAAAATATTTACAACCAATATTCTAATATTAGTATCTTCTAGGTCTTCTTGATACATCTTTTGCCACATGTAACTTACCATCAGGTGAGATTGTGGTGTAACGATTCACGATACAAAAAAAACATATTATGAGAGGTACTTCATAATGTCACACCACCAATTTAATGTTTATTGAGCTTTAATGATGGAAATAAATCCGATGTTGCATTCCAGTGCTAACAGTATTAAATTTTGTATCATAATTACAGTTGGAAACTGTAATTTCATATTTATTTAACCAGAAAGTTCGCCAGAGTTCATCCTAACAAGTTAAATTAGTTAGATTCTTGTTGAGACTAAATAATCTGAGTGCGCTGTGTTATGCTTTAGGTAATTAATAGGATAGTTCATCATTTTTCAACTTGAATTTAAATTTTATAAAATTTCTTAGAAAAGCATGAAATAATCACTTGAGAATTTGTGATATTATGCGTCTTCCGATGCATTTATTTCGACCGGTTATTATAAAAAAACCGGTATAGATTTTTAAAACGTGACTAAAATAACACGCTTGTAATTACTACGTCAAAATAAAGAAATATAAAAAATTCTACCATGAACAAATAGTATAAACATAACATGTGAGTACTAACTACCTCTGTACTTAACTGAATAGGTGTTACTCACATGATATGATACCTACTTTTATACTTACTACTTTTGTACTTACTTACTAAGTTCATGAAGAATAAACAGTAAGTGACAGCGGTCACCAATCCGCCCACTAAGCTTAGTACCTTGTGATTATTGCAATACCCTCTTGTTTGCGGGAGATATTATGTTCAGTAACGGACGTATGTATGTGTGCTTGAGGTTTACTTAAAAAAAAAAGAAAGTTGAAGGAAGACGTCAGATCGCGCGAAAGGAACCTTACCTATGGTTTACTTCGGGTGCACGTCACCAACCGACACCTTTCGTTTCGGATCTCTTAGAAATAAATGTGAGAATCAGTTTCATAGTTTAAGCACAGATATAATAATACTATGTATAAGGTTATCGAAACAACGATTCGGCCCTTCTTCGTTTCGTAAGATTCGACGTCATCCGTCAACTTCATTCGGTTTTCAAAGTAAACCTCCAGATGAGGGTGGACAGACAGCAAGACGGACACATAATGATTAGTATTAATAATATTTCAGCTATCTGAAGAGACGACAATCACAAAAGAAGAACCACGAGACGAATGGGAGTTCCCGCGGCATCGGCTGCGGATCTTCAACATCGTCGGAGAAGGCGCCTTCGGGCAGGTGTGGCGAGCGCAGGCCATTGATATTGATGGTAAGTAGAGTACCTACTTACTAGACCTGGAGGGCGATTACGGTGTGGCAGGCACGGCATTATGGCTCAAACGTTAGCAGTTGAAACGTTAGGGTGCGCGTTCACAGGCCGACATTGGACAATCCGCTGACAAGTGCGTCCACTGATCGGCAATCCGAATGACGTCATTCGAATTAAACGGAAAAGTTGCCTTCAAGAATGCTCGCCGGCATTGCCGACAGTCCGCTCGGTGCGGTGCGGATTTTTTAAGTCAATCCATTTCTGGGGCCAGTGCGGATTGTCCGATGCCGGCCTCTCAGCCCATATACCTACGTACACTGCTGAACATGGCTCCCCAAACAAGGGGTTTTTCCATAATCACCGAGTTGGTTCGATTTTAAGGCATTTTGCGTAAGATTTGCTGTGTGGTGCCGGCTTAGAATTTGCACCACCTCAGCTCCCACGGGTATCGTAATAGCGACTAAGGGATATCTACCGGGGGGCGGGTAGCAGCGCCTCCTACAGAACAATTCGTACACCGAACTGTGATCCCTAACCCGCTTGCCCAGCGTGGGGATTATGGGAATTACCTCCATGAGATAAAAGCCAAATGGGAGAGTCCTGCGTCCAGCTGTGGACCAATATAGTATGTTGAGCTGAGGTGAGATGAGGCGTAAGATTCCAATTTTGCATTAATGAGCATCTTCATGTTGATTTACGAATTAAAAATGTCTCATAAATACGACTAAATGCTGTAAAAGTACAGTACCTACCATCAAAATAAAATGAATCATGCTGGAAAATTCACACAGCATCATCCAGCCTCAACTTCGAATTTAAAGAGCCCCAAGCAGAACATTGAATCCGAAGTTTGTAATAACATAGTTTTACACAAAACGGTTTACGATTTAGGGCAAATAAGTCTGTTTCTACATAGTTTTATTCCTTGTAGAATGCAAAAAATTAAAATCCAAATCGAACACCCTTTTTCAATTTACCAATTCAAGTGAATTTTCAATTCAGATAGACCCGCCACTCCGAACGAGTACCTACCTATCTGTCTCAGCATAAATCAACAATTATTGAAAGCTTTTTCTTCTAATTAGGTACGGATAAATGAAAAGTGTCGACGATCGCTAGACCATCCAGACTAGACGATAGCAATGAACCCATAAATTTATTACCAATTTTACTGTTAAATTAAGAAAATGATTGTTATCTATTTTCTACCCGTGAATTCGCACGCATTATTTCCGGGATAATATCAGCATAATATTTAGATACGTAATCCCAAGTCAACAGGATCTAGTTTTTGTCTTATGGTAATGTTTTAAGGTGACGTTACCCCGACGCACACTAGCGTGCAACCTATTTTATCTTAATAAAAGGTTAAACAAAGAAATTTTCAAAAATCCATTGGCCAGTTTGTTATATTTATCTAGCTAGTAGTTTTATTTTGTATAGTCAGTCAGAGATGCGAAAACAGAGTTTGGTGGCCACCAAGAAGAACTACGCATCTGTGTCTAAACTATACAAAATAAAACGATAACAGACGCATTAAAAAAAGCTTATGATATGTATCACAAACAGGCCAATGGAATTTTGAAAATTCTAGTGGCGGCAGCGCTAGTGTGACTCGGGATAGCGCCTTAATGTAATATGTATTCCATGGGAACTGATTTATAGGATGAAAAGAAAGCATAATAATATATGTGTTATTTTTTATCCCTGACTTGACAAAACACATACTATGTTATGTATATGTTATATCAAGTCTAGACTGTTTCTATCAACAAGAGAATTTAGATTCGGACGAGATGTATCCCTACTCAAAAGTGAAGTGGAGATCTCGTCCGCGGATGAGTTTGAAATTCGGACCAGATGTTAAAATATATAACCTGACATTTCAGCCCCATCTAATTTCAGTAATTTAGGCGTAGAGCTTACAAAACAAACATCCAAAAGTTCAAAATTTCGCTTTTATAGTCTGAGTTTGAGTAAGAAACTAATGGGATAAGATTAAAGTCTGTATCAAATAACGTCATAAGGTCATGAAAAGGGGCTTGACCATTTGCAAGTGACCGGCTTATTGATCTTAACGTCTGACTGAACACGTGCGTTATGATTGATCATTCTGCGAAGTTCTGGTGAACTTTTCAAATAGCTCTGGGCAACGTCTCGCTGTTAAGGTGCTTGGTATCACCAAATTATGAATCTGCTTCTTTATGGGTGAAACGAAAGTTTGAAAGCTTATAAAAGGTATGAAATGAAGTGAAAAACGTTTATTTATCACGACACAAGACATACTCAAATAGGAAAAATAAGCTAGGAATTTACGATTTAATCTATACTAATATTATAAATTTATTAGAGTGGAGCCCACCCAACGCTAGGATGCGCCTTGGAAGGTCCAGGAAGAGATGGCGAGTCGAGCTTGACGCACACCATTCATCATGGCATATGACAGCGTTAAATCGCGAGGAGTGGAAGGAGAGAAGAAAGCTTTTGCCCAGCAGTGGGACAGCAATGGCTGAAAAAAAATTATAAAGAGGAAAGATTTGATTGTTTGTTTGTTTGTATTGAATAGGCTCCTAAACTACTGGACCGATTTGAAAAATTATTTTACTATTTCAAGCCCACATTATTTCTGATGAACATAAGCTACTTTTTACCGCGGGAAAATGCTACATTCCTACGGGAAAACGGGTAATAGGACAACGGCTAGTAAGAATGCAGCTAGTTTAAGATAAACTAAAAATTCTAGTATGAAAGTTACATCAAAATTAAACTGAGGCTTAAGAAGTTAAATAGGACCTAGCATTAGTAGTTCACTTCCGCAAGCTGCTTGGCAAATCACCGAATATCGAGTCAAAATTGTGTAAACTTAGCATGTTGCAGAGGAGATAAGTCGGATTAGCTACTCAGTGCTGGGATTAAGTTGACCCTCGTGATGTAAGTTACGTCACCAACAACGGAGATGCGTAATATGCGTATGGGCATGTACGATACCTGTATCGTACATGCCCATACGCATCTCCACCGGGTACCCAATACCGGCTACCCCGGTGACGTGTGAAAATGCACTAAAGACACTGGCCGTAGAGAAAGGTATGGTCCAAGTTTTCTAACATCGAATTATACAATATGAGCTAAAATTTAAACAAAACATCGAAAATGACAGTGTTCTGTGCGATCATGTGATGATCATTTATTTTGCAGTAAGAAGTACTTACTGCAAACGTTTGTAATTTTTTTCAAAAAAATGTCAAAAAAAGTCTGACGTTCAAAAAATCGTAGAACAAACGTTGACGAACTCGATGTCCAGAATCACCCCCTTTCGGCTTAGTACACCCTTTCCGCGGCACCCTGTATTTTGCGAAATTCGTGTGCTCCCAACGCACCTTCTCAACATGATCATAAGACTCCTTAATCTCAAACATTTAAGGCAAGCAGTATCGACTGCTCGCCTTAAATGTTTGAGATTATGGTTACATAACTAAACTTTATCAAATTAATGATAACAAGCCGTTTGTGACAAAAAATTTCAGAATTACTTAAGATTATCAAGAAAACAATTCTACAAATTACTCCCCGTCTGGAACGTTATATTGGAAAACAAAATACAACCTTCAAAAATACTATTTGTGCTGAAGAAAGACTATATATAACCCTCAGGTGAGTAAAAATTATGACTATGCAACTGACGACGACAAAAATTGTCATCTTATCTCACGCGTGACAACTCTCACCTTCTGGCAACGCTGGTGCACACCGTCACTAGTCGATCGATGAACTGATGCGCGGCCGCAGCGCGGCTGCAGCGCTGCAGTCGCGCGTTTTTAACTTATATGGATTTAGACAGCAGCGCGGCCGCGGCGCCGCAGCCGCGCTGCCTCCGCGCGGCAATTTGCGGCTAATTTGAAGGCGCCCTAAGAGGTGATTCTCATAAAATTTTAGGTATAAAGACTTGACGTCTTCACAAACGTGATGATGGACAAAACCTGCAGTTCACGGAGTGTCGGTAAATTACCAGTAGGTAACCCTGTATATGTTTTACCCTTTGCTTCATATACATAGAAATTATACGTGCTTTGAACATTGTTTAGTTCTTTCATGTCTATGGTATTTTGCAAGAAGAGCAATAGAAATTGCAAGTTCTCTGTATCATCACCACAGAAGCAGCCACTTGAGGCCTTGCTAACTAAACTGATATAGGTGAAAAAGATGAAAACAATTAGGTTCTTCGGATAAATCTAGAAAAAATAAATCCCGATTACAATGTTTGTATATTAAATGGCAGAAGCCTTTATTCACAAAGAAAATTACAATCAAATAAAAGAAATAAATTAGAACTAGTATTTACAATTGAAACAATTGAGCTAACTGCAGACTGTTGCAAACAATCTACAGGTAGCTCAACTGATCCATATCAATACCAGTCGGAAGCGTCCCCAAGACGCTGGCTGCCTTGCCCCGCTTTATGGCAATGCTGATGCGCTGTGCCAGATACTGACCAGCTCTCGGGTCATGCGTCGCTTCGACCAGACGCTCAGATAATTTTTAACAACCCGAAGAGCCTCGGTAACCCACGTACCTAGGGTCTCGACTCCAAGGGGAGCAAATGTGTAGGCTCAGTCGAGAACTGCATATTTGCGCATCTATCTGTATATTGATTTTGTCGTTTATAATTAAGTTAAAAACCTGATCGAAATCATTTAGCCTATTTTACCCGCAACGCAATATAAAATCGATTGACACCTTTTGATTGACACTCATTCATCGAATTCGGCTGACAAGTCAGGTATAAAAGCTCTACAGTCTTAAAAACATTTGCTTTCATTCGTCTCAATGTTATCAAATAATTTCTAAAAATGTAAAGGTTACCGACTTTCCACCACAAAACAAAAACCACAAAACAGGTACGAAAAAAGACTCCGGCGTGCTCTATCACAATTAGTTGGTAAACTACTTCCATCATAATCCCAAAGTAAAATCCAAACTAAAACAAACACAGCGAGTTATTAGGAACTAATTTCAGAGCAGTGGCGTGTCAAAGCGCAGACGACACTTTAATAAATGCAGGTTCGTTGTTCTCCGAGTCCAGGGTCAGTCGCTGGACGGCGCCACCTAACGACAAGGTTTAAAATGTCTGAAACATTAGGTTTCATTCACACGGGGTTTTCGAAACGTTTTCAGATTTCAGATTTTTAATATTTATTCCTCTTACCAAATAAGCACATAAACAAGTTAAATTTTATTTTATAATTCAGATTTCGATTTACTTTATATTAATAAAGATTTACTTATAATAGTAATAAAGATAATAAAAAAAACATAATGCAATAGCTTTGTTTCTCTAAGCTTACAAAATAAGCACATAGAAAAGGCAAATTTAATATTATTAATTATTATTAGAAAGAAACAAGGTGTTTTGATTTTCTATTCACTTCAATTTTTTGTCCACTAGTGGATGAAGTAAAAAAAAAACTTCTAATTCTCTTCTATTGCGGTCTTATCACTCTTGAGCGATAAGACAAAACATGTTTTGTTGTATTGTTCCTATCGATAAGTGTGCAATAAAGAATTTTCTATCTTTCTATCTATTCTCTCGCGAGACGTTGGGAATAACCCAAATATCGTATTGATCTAATATGTCTTTATTTACAAAGAAAATTATTGATTAAACAGAATGAATAACACCTTTAGACTGTATACGAGTTAGAGGATTAGGTCTACGTTTTCATTCCGTCTATAGAAAGTTATTTATAGTTATTTGTTATACAAGAGTGCAAAATTGCTTTTTAACCTCATTCTCAATTTTGATGACCGAGCAAGCGAATGATTCTAAAATCAGAATCCTGAGCGTTAGCGAGTGCGAGTCGCGAGTCAAAAGAGCATGAGTTAAAAAATCCTTGCATTCGGGTGCAACACGTAACTTTTCTTCCCACCTCGGCGAGGAAATGACTAAATGCAAAAAAAGAAAAGGGCGCGCGCAAAGCAAATTAAATAAAAGTACACCAAGAAGGTTCCGAGTCTGAGTTTTTAACAAATTTAAAAAGGTTGCATGAAATATTCGGCACCATGGAGGTTGAAGTAAATAGATTTTGAATCACAAACGTGTAGTGCACTCGATGTTCTACATTCAATATTACCTTATCCTCTAGCGGATAAAAACGGCTTTTGCACTCAGATATCGAAGAGCAAAAATACTCTTTCCGAGATGGGGGGATGAAAAATGTTTTACTATTATTTCCCCGGGTATTCCGAAGTGTTATGGTTCAAAAGCGTACCTTTATTGTCTAGCGTCTATGCTAAGCCTTAGTTGGACGATAAAAAAGTAAAATCATTGACTTTACAAACAAGTCCTTTGTTCTTGTTTACCTAATGCATCCAAATAAATATTTCAAGAATAAAAATGTGGATGCTATTATGATACGGCAGCTACAACAACAAAATGAGATGAGATTTGTACGACCTAGCTTCTGATGTATCGGTTACATATCTATTCAATCGGATTTATAAACTGGGACCTTCGATGTCTATTCTTCTCAGGTTTTCCATTTGATTGAAAGAAAACACCTAAATACAAGACGAAATTTTTTGATAAGTTTTGTATGAAAATAATAATATTTGCAATGGAACGCGATAAGATACCTACTAAATGACAATAAGTTTCAGGGAAAATATAGGTCGTGTATCATATCAGGCGGGAGGATTGCAAAATAATGAATGCACACACACCTGCTGTCTGTACATTTTCTTCTTCCTGCCTCAACGCCCATATCCCTACTGCAGGGAGTGATAAGCTCTCGCAGTGGACCAATATAGACAGTTGAGATGAGGTGAAACAAAAATCCTAAATAAATAACTCTTAATGTTTTTCTCTCTGCAGGAAAAAAAGGCGAATGTACCGTGGCTGTGAAGACACTGAAAGAAAACGCATCTGAGAAAGAGAAGAGTGACTTAATCCAAGAACTGGCAGTCATGAAAGGTCTTGGACCGCATCCCAACGTGGTCAGACTAGTCGCTTGCTGTACAGAAAAGGTACCCAGTAATCAGCAGTTTTGTATTTTACTATAAAACTATCGTAGTTTGACAAATTCATTGGGAATAAAAGGAAAATGTGAATAAAAGTTTGTGTTCTTCCAACACAAACAAGGTCCGGTAATCCGCTTACATTCATAACTTCTGATGATGATGGATACCCATTCAAAATACAACAAGAACGCACTCTTGTTTGAACACCGATCCTTTCAATAGCATATATTATCTTCTTCTTCCTGACCTTATCTAGCTGACATTGCCAATATTGAGAGAAAAAGAAATACACAATCAACAAATACAAAAATATGATGGGACGATTTAGCTACCTTTAACCCAGAATCATAGGAGGCCTATGGTCCAGCAGTTCCAGTTTCAAAGAAAAAATTGTTCCATAATATAATTTTAAACAGGGTACATTCGATGGGATTTGCTTAAAGCCTGGAAGATTCTCTAGTCCAGAGGCACTTGATAACAAAAATAAGCACGGATGTAAATACTTCAAAGACAATGAATCATTAAGTCTCTATTAATTATTCATTCTCTTTCACTATTCCCATCTCCGCGGAGTTGGCAAAACAGTTTTTCTCTATTCACTTCTGTCAGTCATCATCTCACTCCTTTCTTACACATGTCATCTCTCGCACACGTTATCCATCTACCGTCTTTCTTCTTCTTTCTAACCTTTGTCGACCAGTAGACTGGTGTAGGCCTCCTTCAAACTCTTCCATTTCCTTCTACTTTGGGCAGGTTAATGTCCAGTTGCTACCCGCCATCTTTTTGATGTCGTCCTTCCATCTCATTTGTGGCCGTCCCACCGGTCTTTGTTTCCCCCATGGTCTCCACTCCAAGAGTTTCATGCACCATGATGTCTCCATCTAGTAAGTTAACCAAATAACTTCAATCCTCAGGAGCCAACCCTTGTGATAATGGAGTTCGTGAGCCTCGGCAAGCTGCAGCAGTTCCTCCGAGATTCTCGTGCAGAGCGGCACTACGGGAACACGCACGGAGGCAGCCAGTTCCTCACGTCACGAGACCTCACGCACTTCGCTTTCCAAGTCGCAAGGGGCATGGACTTCTTGAGCTCTAAAGGGGTATGTTAATAGATCTTCAGATCTCCTGAAATTATGCATATTTTACAATGGTTTTAGATGCTTTACAAACAAGTGATATTATGATAACAAGCACGGAGGCAGCCAGTTCCTGACGTCAAGAGACTTCACGCACTTCGCTTTCCAACTCACAATGGACGTTAAGGCCAGGTAGTCCTGCAGCAGTAGGCGTAAGGGAAAATGCGCGCCTGCCAACCGCCGCGCTCGTGTTTTTGTAGTTATTTAACCTTTAAGAAAATCTTTTGATCAAGTCAAACTCTGCGAGTTTGTTTAGAAATTTTAAGTGTCCTTAGTTGAGTACAAAAAAAGTTTGATATCAGTAGTTCGCTAGTCATAGTATTGAAAAAACGTTAGAAAAAGGGGTAACTTTGGGATTATTTTCTATCGAGTGAAATTCATTAGATCGTGTAACTGAATGCGACTTTGTCTAGACTAGATCCTTAGGTAATAAATATCTTTTTTTCAGAATTTTAAACACTATTTTCTAAGTCTCAGATGGTTTTAAAAATCACAAAAATGCGGCCTTAACTTCTTATGACGCACCTATTTATATCAAAATTGAAACTTTTGGAACTTCAATACAACATCACAAACACAACAACACAATAGTTACGTTTTACCCTACATAATAGTTAACAAAACCCCCTAAATAAAACGTCCCTTATATTTAGGGGGTTTGAATAACGACGCATTGAAGATATTGGCGTCAGGGATTTCAACTTTTTTCAGCAATTACAAGACATTCGGAATTAATTTTTTATGTTTTGAAATTTCCATGTTTTTTACTTTAAATTGGTAGTAGGTTTTCACGATTGGTTAACTTTCATAGCAGAAAAAAAAATCCCGAAAACTGCTCTATAAAAACATGGTTTTTAACTTTACAGGCAAACGGAACCGATTTAAGCCTCTAAATTTTCTGTACAAATAAGTTTATACACCCTCTTCAAAATGGTGGTAGGATTTTTCATAATTACCAATAGTTTTTATTTTAAACGAGAATTACTGTTTTGGCGTTTACGCCTTTTCGTTACAAGCTAGTTCTCGCCTCTGTTTGTATGCAGGCGGCCCCCTTCAGTCCGCTTTTGACCATTGTCAGCGTCGGACGTGTGCCAATCGAGCTCGCCTCCCGCGCACAAGTTGCTCTCGATTGACACATCATCAATATTATCTTCTGAGTAAAAAAAATCTTATAAATTATTAAAAATGGGAAGAAAGATGATTAAAGTTTCAAAAATAAAGATGAAAGGTCTGTATGTTGAAAAATGTAAGGAAATGGAAGGTAGTAGTAGAAGAAAACGTTAAATATTTTTTCCCTAGCACTAGATAGGTACCTACCTAGTGTATCGATAGCCGTGAATCAATATTATCTTGCGAGTAAAATCATAAGCAACACCTTGAAAACATCGTGAAGAAACGTCAAATATTTTGCCTAGGTACTGCCTCTGCCTACCTATCTATAAGATATAAGTACATAGTACCTATTATAATAATTATAAAGTTTATTTTGTTTTTTGTTCTTAGAAAATAAAAACCTAAACTTTACTAGGTACTTACTAATTGTCCGAACATAGAAAACCATGGAGTCGTCTTAGTCCGGTCAAATTACACCAAAAATTAGGGGTGAGGTTACAATAATTCGCACCCAGCTGAAAATTGGTAGGATTATTCAAAAGCCCATTATAAATGAATTGTGAAAAGTAATCATCGATCCGAAACCTGAAAAAAAAATTCCTCGGGGTCAAAGATCACAAAAACGGGTGTTTCGCGATTTTCAGCAAAACGGTAAGTTTTATCATAAAATTTTCGCGGTCAAAAATTGTAGATCAGATAATTATCTATAAAAAATGTCTTAATACTTTTTTTCCTAAGAGGCGCCGTTTTTGAGATATAACGATTTACTTGTTTTACTTTAAAAACTTTTAACTCAACGCAATCAAAAATACTCAACCTCAACAGCCTGTATAGGTCCACTACGGGACGCAGGCCTCCCCCTGATAAGCGCCTTATTGGCTTTTATCTCAGGGGGGTAATGCCCATAATCCCCACGCTGGGCATGCGGGTTGGGGATCGCAGTTTGGTGGTAGAATTGTTCTGCAGGGGGTGCTGCTGCCCACCCCCGGTGGATATCCCTTAGTCGCCTCTTACGACACCCGCGGGAAGAGTTGGGGTGGTGCAAATTCTAAGCCGGCACAACACAGCTCAAAAATCAAAGCTGTTTATCTCCGAATATAATCTAATATAATCACCACCGAATCCTTCCACCCATTTAGGGCATGCAAAATCGGAAGAATACCCAAATCCGGTTTTTGTTCGATTTTAGATTTTAAAAATAGTTTTTTTCGGTTTTTTAAATTTTTTCGATTTTTATTGTTTCAATACAAATAAAAATGCTTGATTATTTTTGTAGTCATTTAATAAAACATGAAATCTAACCCCGCGCTTGCTGAAAATACGATCTCAAAAAGCTTCAAATGCTTCAGCTTTTAATCTGCGGTTTATTACAAGCGCCGATATTTATTTTGTATTAGTTTCTCAACAATTTTTTCAGCTGCAGCCGCCAAAAACTCCGAAATTTTCAGAGCCCACTCCACTCACAGTTATTTATTTTATACAGGGGTATTGGTACCCCCCGCCATTCAATAACTCTTCTTTTAAGAGGCTTTTTTTGAAAATAAACTTACTACTTCATGGGTCCGGACAATCGTATATTTTAGTAGAAGTGATTTAAAAAATTAAGAATTTGAACCTAGCGTCTTCACGAACGTGTTCGTGATGATGGGCAGAAACTGCACTTCACGCAGTCAGTGACCTAAGCCTATACAGGTTTAGGTTAAAATAAATAACTTCGAGCGGAGTAGGCTCTGAAAATTTTTAAAATTCTCCTCAACCTTTTTTGTCACCACCCCGTGAACCACTCCATACCATAGAGTAACAAACATTTTGGAGACTCGATCCGTCGTTATTTATTTTTTCGTATTTTTATTGTATAATTAATTGTATTAATAATAATGTTATTCGAATAAGTAGTCAATAAGCTATCGAAGAGACTTAGTTCTGCAGCGTACGCAGTCAAAAAAATTCGTCATCTTACAGACGTAGATACATCTAGACTTATTTATTTCAGCTACTTCCATAGTATTATCTTTTATGGTATATTGCTGTGGGAAACGCTGCAGATATTAACACCGTATTTGTGCTGCAGAAGCTCTCTTCTGACGAACAGCTCTCTGTTCGTCCAATGTATAATATGGGATCCAGAGACGAGATACGTGATAAATTCAAAGAAATAAACATGACAGTACCATGTCAATTATATTCATGAAAACTTGTTATACACTCATAGAAATATAAAACAGTTCCCTAAAAATAGCGATAAACATAATTTTGATACCAGAAATAAACGTAAACTAGCTGTGTCCACAAGTAGGCTACACAAAATTAATGAATCTTTTAAAGGGCAATGTATACGCTTCTACAGCTAAACTCCTAGGGAGTTGCAAAAACTATCCGTAAATAAATTGAAAAACATTGTCAAAACCTTGTTGTTGCTATAAAATATCAGATAGATAGATAGATAGATAGAAAACACTTTATTATACCACACAAATACAGGAAACAATACAAAGAAAATGCTTAGAAAAAATTAAGTATAAAGGGCGGCCTTATCGCTAAGAGCGATCTCTTCAGATTATCTAGCTAGAGGATACAAAGGCTTGGGACGGGTTTTTCTCTAACTCAAAAAATAACAATTAACAGGCTAAAGGTTACTTTGTCGCTTTTATACTTTAGTCTACATACCGAAGCGACAGAAATAAAAAATATCACTTTATATCCTTAACAGTGGTTAATTTAGTAATTTGACCTTTTCTAAGTGTACATTTATTGTACTTATGGAAATAAAGAGCTTTGACTTTGATTTTGCGCACTCAATAGACCGAGGTACTGGAGTGAAAGTAACCTCAGCAGTGGTCCAATCTCCCCATAGTGCACAGGCATGCGACCACTGGCGAGTTTTTTTTTTAATTTCCAAGAATAGATAGCGAAATGGGCAGCTCCTATACCTACCGTAAACATGTACTTAGAGGTCGTACGCGTTTTATGGAAACTATCTGCTTTCTCGCTCGCGCAAGACGTCGTTTTTAAAGATTTTTAGTTTAAGTGTGTTACTGAACATGTGATTTGCCCATTATTTTAATAATATTAAATATATAAATAACACATTTTGAAATAAACTTTTGAACTTATCGTGATCTTTGTAAAGATAAAAGCCTAAATACCTTGCATTTTTAAAATGATAAGTTATGTTATGTCTAGTCGCAAACTTTAGGTACCTAAACATAGACCAGCTACTTATTCGAATAAAATTATTTTTTAATGTACCTGAGTAATGTCCGGAATTTCGAAAAAAATATTTTCGGAAGGAAGTCTCCGATTCTTTTCACTGTTCCTCGAAGTTTAGGTAAATAAGCCCTACCTATGCCTATCACTGCTTATTACCCTACTTTTAGTTAGGTAACCTAACCTACCTACCTACCACGCTAACGAAGTTGCAGGTAGTATCCGTGCCGTCAAATTATGTTTTTTTATCGATATACTACCGCCAAAAAAAGCTTGCCTATAATTATATTGTAAAATATTCAAATGGATATAAATAAATAAATAAAGGTAATGCGACTCCATGACGTCTTGTCCCAGCGCGGCAACGCACGACTGAGAAGCGCGCTAGTTACGGGGCGGCGCGGCCCGACGGCACGATTGCAAACCGCGTAAAATTACCGCGGGGTATGTGCTGCTTGCGGGGAGCTCATGGGGGGCGTGGCGCCCGATTTCAAATTATTGTTTATCAATGCGTCGCCTTAAGGTCAATTCAATCATAGTTGAAACTCATTTTATCGTAAATTTATAATATCACTGATTCAATTTGTTCAGAGCCTTGGAACTAAACTCTTTGAGGCGAAATATATTGCAGTAGGCCGTGATAAAAACCATCTATCAAACGAAGTAGAGGGTTGAAAAGTTAGAGCTATCTTTTAGGTGGGATTTCTTAAAAGCATTATCTGCTATCCCCTTTGAAAATTGAGAGTAATATCTTCAAAGCCCACGCAAATCTAGGGCATGACGCGCACTGCGGCGGAACACAGCTTTTGTTTATTTGCAATCACTATTGGTTAAATGTATTCAAATCTGTGAGGCGTGTTTTGCGCTCCAGTCAGTTGGATTATAGGGATTCTATGAGATAAGTAATTGCGAGCACTAATATACTACATCAATCAACGAGATGACGTTGATATAGGCAAATCGGAAACCTTCGAAAATGTTGTTTAAAATCGTCATCATCATCAGCCTATATTAGTCTACTGCTGGACAAAAGCCTCCCCTAATGAGCGCCATAGCGCCCTGTCTTCAGCTTTGTTACAAATCTGCATGCACGTTTCCTATTTTTTATCTATTTCTTTGCCAAACATTGACATCATCTTGTTCGTTGTAAAAAAGTAACATAGTTACAGAATTACTTTCGAATTTATAATAATAGCAAAACTAAAATAAAACAAAGAAACACTGTAACTTAAAATTCGTAAATTTAAAAATTTAAAAACCCTCCGACAGATTTTCATGAAACATGGCTAAGAATACTCGGGATAAAATTATCTATGACACAAAAAAACAAGATCCGTCAAGTGCGAGTGTAAATCGCGCGCCGAGGGTTTTGAACGTTTGTCAATAAATATGTACCAAAAGTACTGGTTAGAGACTTCGCAATTTAACGAATACCTAAGAATAGTAGGTACCAACCTACATTTCAGATAGATCTCTCTGCATGCTTCGGTTATATTGGTGGTTCGGTTAAGGTGGGTAATGGTAAATTTTTCGACTTTTTTCGAAATATTTCAAAAAGTATGAAAGCTACAAAAATTTGAATAACTGGTTTGAAATGTCCAAACTGATACCTTTCATTTGATACCCCATTCGGCGGGGTAGCCCCCTTTTGAAAATTATTCCTTTTTGACCATTTTTCAAAAAGTGTTCTTTTTACAGACTTCTCTATATTTTTCCTGTAAAATATAGATCCATATCTACAAACACTTCATACATTTTAAATGGATCGCTCGGCAAACTTCGGAGATAGGGGGGGGGGGGGGGGGAATGGGTTTTTTTTTCGACTTTTTTCAAAATATTTAAAAAACTATGAAACCTACAGAAATTTAAAAAACTGTTTTGAAATGTCCAAACCAATACCTTTCATTTGATACCCCACTCGGTGAGGTAGCCCCCCCTTTTGAAAATTATTCCCCCCCTTTTTGACCATTTTTCTAAAAGTGTTCTTTTTTCAAACTTCTCTATATTTTTCCTGTAAAATATAGATCCATGTCTATAAACGCTCCATACATTTTACATGGATCGCTCTGTAATCTTCGGAGATAGGGGGGGGGAATGGGTATTTTTTCGACTTTTTTCGAAATATTTTAAAAAGTATGAAACCTACAAAAATTTCAAAAACTCTTTTGAAATGTACAAAATGATACCTTTCATTTGATACCCCATATGACTCTGTAGGTATCTTTTAAAATTTCGGCATCACAATTTGTATGGAAAATATTCATTTTCATTTTTCATTTATTTTCATTTATTTTTCTCTAAATCTGTACAGGCGCACGAAATGTATTATTATTTTAAATTTCAAGTTGATAGCTGCAGTAGTTTTTGAGTTATTAAGGAGGGAAAAAAGGACAGACAAAGCGAGACCATAAGGGTTTTGAAACCGATCTTCGATCTTCAAAACCCTAAAAACAAAACGAAAATCAGTACATCCGTTTGGGACACGTTAAACTTATAAAACCCCTCTCTTTTTGCATCAGGGGTTAAAAATAAAATCTAAGCTTGGCCACAATACAAACTTGTTTTCCAGAATAAACAATTCTTGCGGTATTCTCACATAAATTGACCTTCTATCCGCCGTATCTATAAGAACGTTTCTGCAGGCAGAATAAATACGTCCAATGGCTGCTACGTACTTTCCTATCTCGTTTCACGTTCCGTTATTCAGTTCAGTGGTTTCTACAGCTAATAAAAATGAACTTTGCACTCTACAGATAATCCACAGAGACTTGGCAGCCCGGAATGTTCTCATCACAGAAGAAAGAACGTGTAAAGTAGCGGATTTCGGTTTCGCTAGGGACGTTGGCGGCACTCACGTTTACGAAAGGAAGAGCGACGGACGACTGCCAATCAGGTAATTTATTTTCACCTTAGGGTTTTACAACAAAATTGCACAAACACACAACAAATATCACACCCTAAACGCATAGACCGTCTCCGCTCCGTTACGCCAAGTAACATAAATATAAAACCGATTAGACAGATACAGATAAAACAGTCATCGCCACATCATCTATAGCCTATTCTTGTCCACGTCTGGACATAAGCCTCCCCGATAAGCGCATCAATGACCGAATGGCCGTGTGATGCCGGCTTATAATTTACACTACAACGACTTCCCGTGCGTAAGAGACGATTAAGAAATGTCCATAAAAGCAGCCACACACAGTAACCGTAGCCAGGCCGGAGGCGAAGGCGTGCGAGTTGTATCATATGAATGAACGTGAACCTATATGAAAGGCTAAGCGTTGCACGGCCGTTGCGGGACGGCTCAGCGACACAAACAGTCGGCGAGCGCGACGTGGCTCGGAGCCGTGGCGGCGCGGTGGCGAGGCGGAGGCGTGGCGTGTGAGCGTTTTATTTCAGCTACCTAGTAGGTATAAGTGAGAGAGTGTCTTCACATAGAGCGCACGCGACGCGTCGCGGTGCGATGGCGTGCTACTAGAGGAGTTACGAGTCGTATTTATTTACAAAGTTTTTAGTTTATGACCCGAATAAGGAGCTAAATGAATTGGAATTTTTCGGTATAAAAAATTTATTTTACTTGTCCGACCGCATTGTGTTTTATACGATTGATGTGTAAAAGATTATAAAAATGATTGAAAAAAGGACATCTTTACAATAAATGCGAAGCCGTGACTTACACATACAAGGCTCCATAACGCCTCCGCGACGCCACGGCTCTCGCACGCCTGCAATGTGAAGACATCCGCACCGCAAACGCCACGCCTGACTCGGCTACCGTCCGCCACCACCGCTCCGCCTCCGGCTTCAGTGTGTGGTGACTTTTAGGGGTGGGCAGCAGCGGCCTCCAACCCGCCCAGCGTGGGGATTATGGCATTAACCCCTTATTATTAAAGAGTCATGAAGGCGCTTATCAGCGGAGGCCTATGGTAAAACTGTGCCTACCTTTCGTTAAGGTGATGATGAACTCAAGTACAGATTCGTAGCTTTTTCATAAAGTAAAAGTCAGTTTTTTGTGAAGTGTTCCTACTCAATGGAAGAATTTCTTATTCACATTTAGGTATTTAGTTCTAAGCCATTTCAATTTGTAGAAGATTCTATAGTGCCAATGAATTGATCAGTCTTCTTTCTATTCAGTGTTTTGTGCGAATTGACCTTCGGAAAATAATACCCAGTTTCTTCGGACTAGATAATTTGTAAGGATTTCGAAAGTTAGCTCTACAAAGTTCAGTACAATAGGATATCATAGAAAATCGTAATTAGTCTTGGTAGAATATTATTTTACATCAAGTCGGAGAATAACTTCAAATGCACTTGATTTTTTTAATTAAAATAAAAATCTTTAGTGAGATCTTATTTCTTTTTGTTGATTTTACCAACTAACTGATGTAATCAAATACTTGTTAACCCCGACGCAAAAAAGGGGTCTTATAAGTTTAACGTGTCTGTCTGTGTATCTGGGTATCTGTCTGTGGTATCGTAGTTCCGGATGAACCGATAATATAACTACTTAGCAAATAAAGCAAAACATATTGTTTCATTTCAGATGGATGGCACCAGAATCTCTGTACGACGACATATTCAGCGTAAAGTCTGATATTTGGAGCTTCGGGGTTCTACTCTGGGAGATCGTAACCCTCGGCTCGACTCCTTATCCTGGACTATCAGCTGGCGATGTTATGAGAAAGGTCAGCTTTGATTAGTACTCAGATAAGATAACTTTAGTAACTATCCTTCATTGACCTACGTATAGGAACTAGTACAGATAAAATGACAGCTAACAAGGACAGTATTTACATAATACACGTGAAACAGTTGAGCTATCTGTTAACCGCTTTAAAGAATCTAGAGAAAGCTCTACTTATCCAAATACCATTCCGATAAATTAGCACACATTTTTGGTGGTCTAATCACCAGCTCGCATACCGGCATGGCAGCTTATGAAAAACCTGCGTCCTACGTTTTTGGGTGTGTATTTTTTTGTAAGATTTGAAAATTCTTTTACAGTTTACTTCCGCCATACCTTACCGCTCGCATGCTTTTACGCTTAGGAGGTGAACTCTAACTAATCAATTCGTTGTGGCGACGACGCTTAGAATTTCGTCCGCCCAGATAGACGGACAATGTCGCAGGACGAACCTGTACGGGCCTCGCTTAGGACCGTAGAGTGTGACACTGGAGGTGACCCAGCAGTGGGAGAAGACAGGGTAGAAATAATGATGATGATACTTCTGACGTGACGACCTCTGTGGCGCAGAGGGCGAAGGTCCGCCTACGACGCAGGAGGTTGGGGGTTCGATTCCCGCCTCGGAACAAATTTGTGTACGATCTGCAGAAATTTGTTCCGTTGGTCTGGGTGTTTTCTATGTATAATAAAAAATATCTATCTATGTAGTGTATTGTATTAAGTATATCAGTTATCTAGTACCCATATCACAAGCTCTGCTTAGCTTGGGGCTAGATAATGCTGTGTGTATTGTCCAGCATTATTTATTTATTTTATACTGTTTATTTTATTCATCTCACTCAAAAGGTTCGAAGCTGCCCAATCCTGTATGATCTTTCGCCATTATAAAGCTAGGTACTCAAAGTTACCATTATCAAATAAAAAGAGAGATCCTTCAGAGTTATTTTCCTTCGTCTTTACCAGAAGTTTGTTTCATAAAATTGGATTTTGTTATGCAACAGGAAAGAGCTTAATAGATACATTCTTACGAGCGTTTCGTAGAATCTTGAAAATAAGAAATCCTATATCGCATTTTCTGCCATTCGTAGACATTTCTTTCATTCCGTTTGTAGGTTGAGTTATTTTTATGCAGAACAAAGGGTTACTTTGATCTCATTGACCATTTATAACGCAATAGGTAGTTGAAAGATCTCATTATTTGCTTGCTTTCTCCACGGTTAGTGTTTTTTGTTTCCCTTTGACGAAAGGGTGCAATCGTGCATGATCTTGATAATCAGGAAAAGACATTTGCAAAAAACGTTAACCCTACACTTTACGCCACATGAATGTTATTTTTTAACCAACTTCAAGGAGGTGCTCAATTCGTCAGAATTTTTAATTTTTTTTAGAATCACATGTTACTTTAAGATGATCCTGTATTTTCTATCTAAGCGAATGTAGAATTTTTTTGAGAAATTAAATTCTAAAACCGTGTAATCGCTAACGAAGTTATGGTTTTGCCACTTCCAAATCAAGTACAAAGAACGCTCAATTAACTGCAATAGAAAAATATTACTTTTTTTCTGTCTTTTGCCGATAATTTGAGCGTTTGTGTTCTTGTGTTAAACTAGTGTTTGGTATGTGTTATAGAGCTTGTCCTAAACTTTTGAAAGATCAATCGGTCTCATTGGTCCTCCATGTCATCCCTGCCGTCAAGCCTCAAGAGGACTGACCGGGCCGCGGAAGAAAGGCGAATTTAAATCCTAATTCTATAATAAATTAGACTAACAAAATGTTCCAAAGAATTTGGTATTGTACCTTATATTACATAATTCTTTGTCCCAGGTACGCGAAGGCCATCGGCTCGAGAAGCCCGAGCACTGCCGCCGGGAGCTCTACAACATAATGTACTACTGCTGGGAGGCCGACCCGACCACGCGGCCAGACTTCAAAGACGTCGTATCGATGCTCGAGCGACTGCTGTGCACTGAGATGGATTATATCGAACTCGAGAGGTTCCCCGATCATTCCTATTATAATCTGCAGCATGTTGAAGGCGAGAAGTTATAAAATTTAAAAGTAAAATTAGAAAATGATGTATAGACATTAAAATAAAATTATTAGGCTGAGGCCAAATTTAACTTTTTAAGTTGTGTTGTAAGTATATGCTTTCTTTCAACAGAAATGACAATAAATTTTACATTGCCGCCGTGTGGCACAAACAGGCCATTTGTATGAAACTGATTTTATGCATTTCGCAACTCAAAAATTTCGCTCGTTTGACTGCTTAGTCCAGCTTAATTTGCTAGATAGATGCGATACTAGTTTAGTTAGACTAGTTTAGAAGGCTGTGTCCAGCTGTCCAGCTTTCTCCAGCTTATAGCAATAATTAAAAAGAAAAGCGATACATTTATGAACGTAATATTTAACAAGGAGAGCATGATTGATGGTTTAGTTTTTCAGATAGGTAGGTGTTCTTATTTCGATGTAAGGTACTTTCTATTCGAAATTTTGCCCTCGATGTTCTAGTTTCTATATTCTTTCTACCTATTGATATCTCTTTTATTTTTTATACTTGCGACTAGAACCGTCACATCGTCACAGACCGGAAAGAATTAAACGGATTTTAAGTAATGCCAAATTTGGAATGCGTTAAAAAATCATGAAATTTATGATAAATATCAACTATTATTACAATAATAATTATTGTTTAGTAAAATTTAGTTGTTTTATAGCTAAGTGTTTATCTCGGGTATAAGTTTAGATTACTAGTCCATTAGGCAAGTTGTGTAACTTAATTATTTCTCTAAGTTTTATGTAATTTAACTCCAAAAACATTTTGTAAATACCATAAAATCATTGTTTAATTATTGTAAACAGTTTTTTTATTAAATTTTATAAGCCCAGTGTATTGTTTTTCTTCCTATGATCAAATCAAAATGCGTCACTATTAAACTGAAATCCCGTATGATATTTACATAACTAATCATCACTTTTCTAACCATAGTAGAATGTTAATTTTCGCCTCTATTAGAGCATTCAGCAAACAGTTTTGATAATTTTGGTTGATTGGCTAATTTTAAGCCGATAATTAATTGGGGCTGTTTGGCACGGAAATTGGTCTTTTATTACTTATCAGCTTCTGCCTGCGGCTTTGCACCCGCTTTTACAAGTAAATATAAAAAGTAACCTATGTCCCCGAGATACCGTCTCCCTATCAAATTTCATTCGTCCAGCCGTGTAGGCGAGAAAAACTAACAGACAAAAAGGCAAAATTACTTCCGCTTTTAATATAAGTATACAGGGCGCCACGGAAAGGGTGTACTTAGCCGAAAGGCGGTGATTCTGGACCCCGAGGCGATCAACTTGTGAATAATGATTTTTTGATTCGAATATATTTTTTTAAACTAATGTTATTTCGTCGTCTTATTTGTATTTTTATACGCATTGCGCATTATATTTCATTTCGAAATATTGCACGAATATAAATATTTTGCTTGCTTTTGCAGCAAAACCAGTTTTTTGTCATGAAATTATTACATAAAAATATGTTGAAATTTCAAAACAATAATTATAATAAAACAAGATCCGTCAAGTGCGAGTGTAACTCGCGCGCCGAGGGTTTTGAACGTTTGTCAACAAATATGTACCAAAAGTACCGGTTAGAGACTTCGCAATTTAACGAATACCTAAGAATAGTAGGTACCAACCTACATTTCAGATGGATCTCTCTGCATGCTTCGGCTAAGGTGGGTAATGGTAAATTTTTCGACTTTTTTCGAAATATTTCAAAAAGTATGATAGCTACAGAAAATTGAATAACTGGTTTGAAATGTCCAAACCTATACCTTTCATTTGATACCCCACTCGGTGGGGTAGCCCCCCCTTTGGAAAATTATTCCTTTTTGACCATTTTTCAAAAAGTGTTCTTTTTACAGACTTCTCTATATTTTTCCTGTAAAATATAGATCTATATCTACAACCGCTTCATACATTTTAAATGGATCGCTCGGCAAACTTCGGAGATAGGGGGGGGGGGGGGGGGAATGGGTATTTTTTTGACTATTTTCAAAATATTTCAAAAAGTATGAAACCTACAGAAATTTCAAAAACTGTTCTGAAACGTACAAACCGATACCTTTTATTTGATGCCCCATTCGGTGAGGTAGCTTCCCCTTTTGAAAATTATTCCCCCCCTTTTTGACCATTTTTCAAAAAGTGTTCTTTTTTCAAACTTCTCTATATTTTTCCTGTAAAATATAGATCCATGTCTATAAACGCTTCATACATTTTACATGGATCGCTCTGCAACCTTCGGAGATAGGGGGGGGGGAATGGGTATTTTTTCGACTTTTTTCGAAATATTTTCAAAAGTATTAAACCTACAAAAATTTCAAAAAATATTTTGAAATGTACAAAATGATACCTTTCATTTGATACCCCATATGACTCTGTAGGTATCTTTTAAAATTTCGGCATCACAATTTGTATGGAAAATATTCATTTTCATTTTTCATTTATTTTTCTCAAAATCTGTACAGGCGCACGAAATGTATTATTGTTTTAAATTTCAAGTTGATAGCTGCAGTAGTTTTTGAGTTATTAAGGAGGGAAAAAAGGACAGACAAAGCGAGACCATAAGGGTTTTGAAACCGATCTTCGATCTTCAAAACCCTAAAAATCACGTAAAAGAACACGAATATGAAGAAACGTCTCAATTTTTTTCCAAAAATAAGACAAAAATGTTCAAAATTCAAAAAATTGTAGAACAAACGTTGACCCCCTGTCCCTGATGTCCAGAATCACTCCCTTTCGGCTTAGTACACTTTATTCGTGGCACTCTGTACATGGATTGTAATAGCGGGATACACACTAGTCGAGATGTCTCGTCGAGACGTCTCGTCAAAAGAGAACAGAACTACTACTAGTCTCGTCGACCGAACGAGAGCCTACGCGCTCACGAGCGCAGCAATTACACCCACTCGTCTTCGGCCTGTCTCGTGGTTGTTAACTTATTTAATACTTTTATAATTAGAGGGATTACACACTCGTCGCGACGAGTGTGTAATCCCGCCATATGACAATTTGTGTAAATTCTTAAGGCACAAAAACCAGCACCATGTTGCGCCTCTTATTTATCGAAATAATAAGGATGAGATTGCATAATTTTTAGTGCTGTTAAATTAGTTTAGTTTTGGTCAATGGGATTAATTTAATAATTAATTGGTTTTGGCGCCATCTGAATTAACATCTGCCTAATTGGGTCAGTGTAGGGCTACGAAACGTAGTCATAGGATCTTTGGTGTAGGGAAACTAATAAATAATACAGACAATCCCCAAGCTTAGCCGAGCTTGTGTTATGGGTACTAATTGACTTATATTCTTATTACAGTAAGTATTTTAAAAATGTCTACATATATGTAGACATTTTTAAAATACATAGAAAATTCCCTGAAAAGCCTATTATTATTTAGCAATATGGGATACAATATGAGATATGGGATATTATTATTTAGCTATATTTAGCAATACCTACAGAAGAAATGTTTATAGTTTTTCTAAAACGCTACAAAGCGCATTCTTTTATAAAACTAGTCTTTTATAAAAGTAGCTTGAGCGAATTCCATTTGTACAAATATTCTACCTGCGCCCATGTGCTAAGAAAATCCATTGCACTCAGTTAAATTGAGAAACTAGAAACATGCTGTTTAACTTGCAACTTGCTAGCAGTTTGCTGTTCCGGAACTTCAGTTACAGTACAGTCAGCAAGAAGTGCACTAGTGCAAGAAGGCAAAACGATAGGGGTTGTATCTCTTACTTAAAAGTTAATAAAAATACGATAATAACATTCGACAACGCATATCACATTAAATACTACAAATTAAGCACTTCTTTGTCTATTACAACAGGCGCAACTTGCTACTATCTAGCCCACTCAGCATGCAGATGAGCGCGCGTGAGTATCAGCTCCTGACTCAGCTTGTTGCTAAGACAAAAACCTAGAGTAATTTGTGAAAGAGCACTAGTTTTCTGTCAGAACCAGACACACAAGGACCAAAGCACATTGGAAAAATATCTGGAAACTGAAAAATTATATTAAGAATTCTGCTGTAGGTGCTGTTACTTATTGTCATAAGCAAGTGTTGTCAGTATGATGATGCAACCTCTCCCTCTTTTTGGATCACCGCGCATTACCTTATCGGTGCATATTCAACGTCCACGGCTGAACGTGTCCCACCCAAACAAGGGGGGTTTGCCCTATTCACCATAACCACCATGTGTGACCAAACTAATGCGGGTTTGATCACAAACCCGCATGCCAAGTACTGGGTGATCCCAGTAGAGGTGTTAATACGCAGAAGGAAGCACTTTTTGTGGTAGGTTCTTTGAGTCGACTATTACAACATCCACAGGCCGAGTTGGAGGGGCTTGATTCTTACGCCGCGACCTCTACGGCCAACGCTTCCACCGTACATGCAGCAGTGGAAATATACAGAAACATAAAAACTATGTAATTTCCCGCATATCCGCGTATCTTCTCATGTGGATGACTGTACGGAAAGTCTGGAAAATATTAAAATGTAGTCTAAGTTTCATCTTAAAATAGCAAACCGTTTCGTAAGCACACATCAGGGGCTCCACTTGGTTCTAGATAGCAAGCTGTGTTTATTTTGGCTTGGATTTTATATACCTAGGAAGTTTATTATGATGAGATACGAAGAAAGTCGCTGAGAATGTTTTATAGATGACTTCTACATCTGCATTCTAGATGAAACTATTTTTACACTTATTCCATGGACAAAATTAGATTCTCAGACTTTTTAGGTTGTAAAGTCACTTCCAACTTTCAAAGTTACAAATATTTCATTGGTGTCAATGTCAATATTGTAAATGCCAAGAACCTGCAAAAACTGAGGCAAAAACCGATGAAAAATATTCATGCAACCCATGAAGAATCGTGGGAACTCGATTTAGTTGGTAAAACACGAAAACTGAACATGAAAAACTGTTTATTTTTGAACCCATCAAGATATAAATTGAACACAGGACAATCATGAGAAATGTTTTATTTTTACATTTATTTTTTGTTTGTATTGAAGCATCAGTACTGACGATAAGACTTCCGACTGTATCATTTGGTAAGTAAATACCTATTTCAAGTTTTCTTTTGACTCCTAGTAATTCTACGAACAGTAGACCTCACGAGCTATTTACCTACTAAAATTATTTAAATTAAAACGGGTTATTTAGGTTGGTACCTACCATGTTTTTCGGCGGTGACTCGCTTGCAAATCGCCATGCCAGTGTGAAAGCATCTTATCAAGGAGCAAAAGTGCTTATAAGAATAAGCACCAGCCTGATATAGGTATGCACCAGGTTAGCTACAGTGGTGCAAAACTTGTCGTAAATATTTTATTTATTTTTATATTTTAGGAAAACTAACAGCTTATTAAACCTTAATATGTTAAACTTATTGAGTAACTTAAGCCTACAGTTTCCACTTATGAGTACATGGTTATGTGTCCATTGGAAGTAACAAGTAACGGAAAAATTTTGGAGCAATAGTGAAAGGCGTAAATAATAAATATTAAATGACATGTAATTATAGCTGCCTCTTTTTTACGCGTCAAATGAAAAATCCCATAGGTAGGTAGCGTAGGTATGTAAGTAGGTATAGGTCGCGTCACGTAAAAATAACGCTGGATGAAAGTGGAAGGGGTGTGTTCGCGCATGGGTACACTCGCGCACGATAGTACTATGCCAATTTGCTAAGCCTATTATTAACTAATATTTCGCTCGCGGCTTGGTATTGGTTATTAGAAAATAATATTAGATAAAATTAAAAACATGTTCGATTCAGTTTATAATGTTTAATAAAATTTTTAAATATATGTAATTTTTATTTTATTTTTTATTTTTAAAATTTTCGGGAAACTAACAGCTAGGTAACTATTATTACAGAGATGGTGTGTAACTTACGGCTAATTAGAAGTTTCCACAAAAAATATCTAAGTTAAATATTAGTGTCAGTCGAAGAAGTGTTAGTAAATAGACGGCGCGTTTGATACCTACCTAATTAAAAAATAAAACTAAAAGACAATTTTATACCTACTCAAAAAATAAATTACTCAACAAGCGTTTAAGACGCTTGGTTGAGGTTTTAAATAAATCTATATCTACTTCATTGACCACTGTGACAATGTAGCAACTCCATCCATTAAGTCGTCTTGGGTGACGTGAAAACGGTTCATACACTGTTTTAAATTATCAACAGCATTATTATCTGCGTCTCTCTCTTCATAAAACAATATAATGTCTTAATTATTTTTTTCTCATTTTTCTATTTAAAACCATTTCTAAGAAATTAAATATCATCGCAAAAATTTACAACTTCGGCGGGACTCGAACCCGCATTCTTCCGTAAGTACCGGAATGTGCTAACCAACTACACCACGAGGTCGAGTGACGCTGGAGTCGAAAATCTTTGCGACTTTCTACGGACTGTAGCGCCGTTAGCTCCACCTACAGGGGAAACATTAAAGTTTATCCATTCCTGTTCAAAGACTAAAGTTACATTTAGTTCGTTTGACGAGAGGTGTCGCGTTGCTCAAATTCTAAAGTTTTTTGTTGTAACAAAAAACTTTAGAATTTGAGCAACGCGACTGATATTTAATTTCTTAGAAATTTGCCAGAGTGTGAGGCTTACGCACTACAAAAACAAAAAACTTTAAAACCATTTCGTAAGTCTTTATGCGCGATGGTATTTTGACAAGAAAAGTGACGTTGCCAGATCTGAGTTCAGCGAAATTTAGGGTCCCAAATAGTGAATCGAAACATAATTTGAGTACATAATGAGTACATATTTTCTTGTGTATGGGTATGAGCTTACTGACACTTAAGGATGACACCACATATAAAGGTAGGTTTAGACAGGTCAGTGACTTACTCCAAATTCGAGACAAGTCAGCGCTGACCCGAAAAAAAACCAATGTCAATTGATTTTTTTTTCAAATCAAATCTAAAAAAAAAAAAAAAAAAATCGGAACAAATTTGTGTACGATCTGCAGAAATTTGTTCCGTTGGTCTGGGTGTTTTCTATGTATAATAAAAATATCTATCTATGTAGTATATTGTATTAAGTATATCAGTTATCTAGTACCCATAACACAAGCTCTGCTTAGCTTGGGGCTAGATAATGCTGTGTTAATTGTCCAGCATTATTTATTATTATTATTTATGATTATTTGAAGTCAGTGCAGCGGTGGGAAGTTAGCGCTGACTTGTGCATTCGCACACGAATATTTTGAGGTCAGTCGGCGCCCTCCGCAACCCGCGCCCTACCGTGCCAGCGGTAAAAACCCGGTGTAAATAGTCAAGTCAGTCAGTGCTTTGTCAGTCACTGTCGCTGCGTTGTAGGGTGACATCGCGTCTCGCTGGTGAATGAAAATGAGCCAGCTTGTTCCGCAGGATCTTCAAATCTCAATTGCTTTAACGACAAAGCAGAGCAACCACTTTCGTTTCTGTTGTCAATTCATTTTCTTATCCAAATTCGTTTATTTTTAGTTAATTCATTTTCTAATAATTCCGCTAACTCACTCAACAGCAAAATGGAAAAAAATCATCAAGTTATTAAATCGTTGTTTCTGCTGTTTTCGCGAATTCATTTTTCTTTTATATTCTATTTTTCCCACTGACTTCACACACGTGTGCTCACCGTGAAAAACTTACCACGACTACTGACTCCATGCAAACAGTTAAAGTCAGTGTCGGCGCCGGCACAGGCGCCGAAACTGACTTGTGCCCTGACCCTGTGTAACCTTCCTTAAGACAGAGTAGTTAAGGGTCCGGCGACGGATGAATTTCCCATACAAACGTAGTACCAAAATGATTTGTTGTTTGAGAATATTTTCACCATGGTTTGCTATTATTTGTATTAGAATAGTATTTATTTAGGTTCCTGCCACAAGCTTTTTTCAAAATACTTATCTACACTAAAACTATGAATTCATTAATTCTTTAATGTAAAATTGCGATTCGGTTTCATTTCATTTCAGAAAGTTATTTTGATAAAAAAATGTGTCAGGAACCTAGATAAATACTATTTTAATACAAATAATAGCAGACCATGGTGAAAATATGCTCAAATTACAAATCATTTTGGTATTACGTTTGTATAGGAAATTCATCCGTCGCCGGACCCTTAAGATCAGATTATCTGACCTCAGAGCCGCAGCGGACAAGAGTCCGCCTGCGACGCAAAAGGTTGCGGGTTCGATTCCCGCCTCAGAACAAATTTGTGTACGATCTGCAGAAATTGGTTCCGTTGGTCTGGGTGTTTTCTATGTATAATAAAAAAAAACTATCTATGTATATAATGTATTAAATTTAACAGTTATCTAGTACCCATAACACAAGCTTTGAGTAGCTTACTTTGGGGCTAGATGGTGCTGTGTGGTTTGTCCAGCATTATTTATTATTCATTTATTATTATTTTGGCAAAATGTTACTTACTTACTAACTTCTAATGAAAATGCGAATTATGTAAGAGTCCAAAAATAAAACATTACTACCACCCTACGTTATTACATAAATCATAAAACATACGAGAAACATTAATAATAAAACACAAGGTTAGGTTACACAGATTACGCCAAGGTTGCCAAGCTTGGATTTCGTCCTACTAATATTAAAAATGCGAAAGTTTTTGTGAATGTTTGTTACCACGTATCTCTGCAACTACTTACCATTTATGTGAAATTTTTGGTATGTAGATAGTTTAGCCTCTAAAATAATATTAGGCTAATTCTATTTGCTATTAATTCATCTAATTTTCAAATTATTATCCTCCGAGGGGTTTAAAAAAGGTGGTAAAGTTTCTATGGTTAATTATTATTCCTTGGTTCGATTCACTCAAAATTCGGTAGGTATATAAAAACCATAAAGTAAATAATGAAACATATATATTTTATTTACACAAAACTACCCCTAGGGGGTTTGCAGTAAGTTTCCACGCAGGCGAAGTCGCAGGGCGCAGCTAGTAACACATAAATGAGGCGTTTTCAACAAAAACTCCTCAGATAGGCAGATGAGATTACATTCCTTGCGTACTTAAGGTAAGATTCTTGACGATTCAATTCAGATTGCTCAATTTTAGGGCTCCCTATCCAAAGGTTGAAAACGGGACCCTATGACTAAGTCTCCGCGTGTCTGTCCGCGTGTCTGTCCGTCTGTCTGTCCGTCCGCCCGTCATCGGGCTGTATCTCATGATCCGTAAAAGGTAGAAACTAATATAATAATGTATTTCTGTTACCGCTACAAAAACTATAGATTTTTTAGTTATTTTTGTATTTATGTTTTAAGGCATTTCAAAAACCGTAATAGGTAAACTTTTATTTCGATCCTTCATAAAATCAGTTTTTTAGGGTTTCTTTTGACGACGACCTCCGTGGCGAACGCAGCGGGCGAAGGTCCGCCTGCGACGCAGGAGGTTGCGGGTTCGATTCCCGCCTCGGAACAAATTTGTGTACGATCTGCAGAAATTTGTTCCGTTGGTCTGGGTGTTATCTACATATGTATAATAAAAAAATATCTATCTATGTAGTGTATTGTATTAACAAAATCAGTTATCTAGCACCCATAACACAAGCTCTGCTTAGCTTGGGGCTAGATAATGCTGTGTGAATTGTCCAGCATTATTTATTTATTATTTATTTTGCGAAAAAAAATTGTACGATGGTGTAGAACTTTCCATGTGCGAGTTGACGCGGACTTGGCCGGTTATATTTTATTTCACACTTTTTCTTTACTCCTGCCAATTTTCACTCAGCAATTTATTGGAAAATTATTTAAAGCTTCAGCCAGAGCCATTGCTCACGCACGTGGCAATAAAACAAAGCCTTTAATACTCAGGGATAATGTAGCTTCCTAATAAAATAATAGTAGTGATTCTCTTTTTCATATTTATTTCGGAAACATACAGTTGAACTTAAAAAAACGCTGTTTTCTCGTGGTCCCAGGATTTTGTCCCATTAATGGGACCACAAGGGAGAACTGTTTCTCGTAACTAACACTTAAACCAGCAAAGTTTCCACCATTAAATGAAACAATACCAAGAAACAGACAGTTCAGAGGTCAATATGCAACTAAAAAGAACTATCTCAAATAAAGAAGAATTAATCTAAGAAATCATAAAAAGGGCAAGTAAAAAAAAATTACACTTGAACATATTAATAATTGATAAAGGGCAAAGCAATAATAAAGGACAAACAATTCTGTTTGCACAAAACCTAAGCCAGCATAAAAATGTTGCCGTCCCGCATTTTGCAGTCAAAAAAACAAGAGAAACAGACAACAATCCCTGTGTTTGGCCTACTGAACAAATGGGCATCAGGTGACTGATATGCTTAAAACATAATATACCCATACCCGGAACAAATGCATGCACATCTTGCAAACATATGTCCTCGTCACTGTGAACGCCGCTGCTTCGAGGCTGAACATATAAAGTGGCGATCACACTAGGCCTATCATGGCCGCAGTAATACGAAAGCCACCGAAAGCCAATAAAAACAAGATCCGTCAAGTGCGAGTGTAACTCGCGCGCCGAGGGTTTTGAACGTTTGTCAACAAATATGTACCAAAAGTACTGGTTAGAGACTTCGCAATTTAACGAATACCTAAGGATAGTAGGTACCAACCTACATTTCAGATGGATCTCTCTGCATGCTTCGGTTATATTGGTGGTTCGGTTAAGGTGGGTAATGGTAAATTTTTCGACTTTTTTCGAAATATTTCAAAAAGTATGAAAGCTACAGAAATTTGAATAACTGGTTTGAAATGTTCAAACCGATACCTTTCATTTGATACCCCACTCGGCAGGGTAGCCCCCCTTTTGAAAATTATTCCTTTTTGACCATTTTTCAAAAAGTGTTCTTTTTACAGACTTCTCTATATTTTTCCTGTAAAATATAGATCCATATCTACAAACGCTTCATACATTTTAAATGGATCGCTCGGCAAACTTCGGAGATAGGGGGGGGGGAATGGGTTTTTTTTTCGACTTTTTTCAAAATATTTCAAAAAATATGAAACCCACAGAAATTTAAAAAACTGTTTTGAAATTTCCAAACCGATACCTTTTATTTGATACCCCACTCGGTGAGGTAGCTCCCCCTTTTGAAAATTATTCCCCCCCTTTTTGACCATTTTTCAAAAAGTGTTCTTTTTTCAAACTTCTCTATATTTTTCCTTTCTATAAACACTCCATACATTTTACATGGATCGCTCAGCAATCTTCGGAGATAGGGGGGGGGAATGGGTATTTTTTCGACTTTTTTCGAAATATTTTCAAAAGTATGAAACCTACAAAAATTTCAAAAAATATTTTGAAATGTACAAAATGATACCTTTCATTTGATACCCCATATGACTCTGTAGGTATCTTTTAAAATTTCGGCATCACAATTTGTATGGAAAATGTTCATTTTCATTTTTCATTTATTTTCATTTATTTTTCTCGAAATCTGTACAGGCGCACGAAATGTATTATTATTTTAAATTTCAAGTTGATAGCTGCAGTTGTTTTTGAGTTATTAAGGAGGGAAAAAAGGACAGACAAAGCGAGACCATAAGGGTTTTGAAACCGATCTTCGATCATCAAAACCCTAAAAATGTCCGCGTTGGGAATAAAACCCGGAACCTCTTCTCGCAGGCTACATCCGCTGCGCTACTGAGGTTTAACAAAACAATCGGTTCAATTCAGTGTAATACTTTCTTTGACATTAGACGCCATTTTATTTCGTGTTTGTATTGTATTTTCATTCGTCTCTCGTCCGCCGAAGTGAAATGTGTTCCTTTGTCGCTGCTCGTGTGCAATTATGCGTTGTTGAGTTTTATTTGGTTCGTTTTAGTATTTCATATTAGGTACACCTACTTAAAACAAAAATCTAAGCGGTAGTTAACGATTTCCGCATTTCATGGTTATTTTGCGAAGTAGCTTCTCTCCACAAAACTCTTTACTGCTCCTTGTGTTACTATCTCCCCCGCATCACCATCATTATTAGCTTTGATTAGTCCACTGGACATAGTATTAGCCACGCTGAAAATTGATTGTCAGTTTTTAAGGGTTTTTATCTACCGCTTGACTATTTTTATATATTATTCAGGCCAAAATGCGGGTATCCCCGCTTTGGGAATCGCTTAGACGTTGCTGATGATCTGTCATTGTATTTGCGGGTAGAACGAGGATTCATTCCTTAGCTGTAACTGATCGAGAAACTGTCTCGCGTCATGTAATTATTCTAAAAGTATAGTTGTTGTTTAGAAACTAGTTCTTTCACATAAATTTAATGTAATTAGCTTGATCTAATTGTATTATTTGGAAATCCCTAAAAGTAACCAGGTGTTGGCCTGGATGGAGTAGGTAAGTATTTAATAATAGGCCGCATAATGAGCTCCATAGCGTCCTTTCTTCAGCTTGCCGCATCCAGCATTTGCCTGCAGTCTTTCGCAGATAGTCATTTCCCCCTTACCAAGGTTAATTAATCCTTAGCACCGTTTGGCCATCTCAATCCATTAAATCACCGAATGGGATCTAATGAAAAGGCCTTGAGATATGAGAGGATCCAATCAGGAGCACGCGTGACTGGACTCTTAACGTGAGATTATCGTATACCTACGCGGAATACTTAAATAAGGCAGTATTCAGAAGTCTCACTTTCATATACACACTAATAATAAATAATAAATAAATATAATAAATAAATAATGCTGGACAATCCACACAGCACCATCTAGCCCCAAAGTACGAGTAAGCTACTCAAAGCTTGTGCTATGGGTACTTATATATTTAATACATTATAATACATAGATAGATATTTTTTTAATATACATAGAAAACACCCTGACCAACGGAACAAATTTCTGCAGATCGTACACAAATTTGTTCCGAGGCGGAAATCGAACCCGCAACCTCTTGCGTCGCAGGCAGACTCTCGCCCGCTGCGCCACTGAGGTCGTCACACTTGAAGCTGAACATAGGCCTCCCGCATAGGTCAATATTTAGAGTTTTAGTTTTACAATCGGCTAATATCTGTACTTACCTATTTCACAGCCTATTTTAAGGCGGTGGTAGTAGCAAAACATTTAGTACGATAACAAGCATAATTTCTATGTAAAGATGAGTATAGACTAGAACATTTTACTTGTAACAGAACATCGGGCGTTCGCTGTTTTTAAATTTACTCAAACCACGCTCATGTTCTATTTGTTGCTCGATGTTTTATTACCTACAGCCTGATTTAAAAAAACAATGAGCGTCTTGGTGTAAATAGAATGTTACACCAAGACGCTCAAACAAAGCCTTTGCTCGATAGGATGTTACACCGCGCTCATGCGCGGGTGACGGGGAACGGTAGGGCGTGAGTTGCACGGGCCGAGGAAAAATATACGCAAGGTTCAAAGAAATATGACACGTAAAGGCTCACTCGCCTTGAACACTACGTCTAACACAGCGTCGAGCATTCGCAAGAACGTTACATTACATGGAAGTACACTAAGAAACTGAATATTTGTCTGTATTGTAACATTCGTTAGAACTTTACATTACAGTGTAAATCTCTATAAAATGCTCTAATCTAAACTTACCTTGAGTCGATATTTAGCTTTCACCGATCACAGGACTGTCACCGATCCACTTGCAAAGTTTGAGCTGCTGAGAGAACTTGTCACACAGCGTTGACAGCCATTTTTTTTTCAGTTTGCCTTCTGGTAGATATCTGTGTTGTGTAGTACATGGTGAAAGCTTTCAGTTTATACTTGTTTTTGCGTTGTTCGGAAAAATTGGAGATTGGAAATTTACTGACAGTTTTCATTTCCTAGAACAACATCAAAATATGTTTTTTTGGAATCCATTAGAATTTTGGGTCTGGAATTCATGTGACACAACACTTTTTCATAAAACCTTCACGTTGTGTACGATGATGACAGACTACTAAAATGGTTCAGAGCTTAAAATAAAATATCACCCCGTTCATCCTACACGGTTAAGTACTTACATAGTATCTCCCTATACATTTTTTATCAATAAGTAACATACGAGTAGGTTTATCAGAGGGAGGCCTGCGTACAGTAGTGGACCAATATACATAAGTTGAGGTTGAGGTATAACCATGAGAAAATAAGGTAAGATAAGATAAACTTTATTTGTAGCTGAAAAATATAACATGAAAATGTACTACAACTAATTAAATTACTCACACCATTTAAACTACATATACATAAAATAATACTCACTTATAAAATACTTAAAAGCTATGATAGTTATAGTTTATAGCTACTAGGCAGAGCACATAATACAATAATTGTCACACCGCAATACACATACTACAAAATGGAAATTTCATTTCTGAGATCTTCAGTGGTTTTCTGGTGATCCAAAATAGGTAAGTACAGGTGGCTATGTTAAGCTCTATTTTTAAGTAGGTAAGTACTTAAAACTAGAGCTTACCATAACCACGATGAATAACGTTTGGATAGTTGAGTAAATCTCAACCAAAAAGCTTTCAAATCAGCTAGAAATAGAATCCTGCCATTGTCTGCACTAAAATCAAATTTATTATCCCAGTAACGTAGCACTCTCGCAGGTAAGGAGACTAGTGTTTTACTCTAGAAAACACACTGGTGTTTGCTCTTTCACTACAAGCAGTTTCAATGCTTTTGTGCCTTTAAACAGGCATAAGTGCGGGGTCCTGCATAAAAAATAATAGATTACTGAGTAAAATGTTTCTAACTATTTTAGTTTCACACAAGTCCATCACACAAGTCATGGTAATCGTAAATAGTTACCACTACCGCCGGTAACGTTCGTAGCAAAAGACAAAAAATGAGGGTAGATCGCTATGTCTGCCAATAAAAACTCACTCGCAGTGCCTTTAGTTATTCCGTGATCATAGCGCATAAAACTGTGCCAAAATAATAGAAAGCTTAAAAATCAAATCATCTGTTTATAGAATTTATTCTCATTAAAAACTTAAAACAGCTTTGTTATAGGTACTGAGATTACTTATAGTTTCTAGCGCTGTATTATTACAATTTTTACATTTATTAACGCTAAGATGACATGCAAATAATATTTGCATGTGTTCTATTTTAATAAAAAAAAAGAAGATTATAATATTATTATAATCTTCTTTTTTTTTATTAAAATAGAATACGTGTGAAAGTTATTATTTAAAAAAAATAACAAATCAAAGTAAATGTCCCGTTGTAAATGACTTAAGAAGTAAATAGTTTTAGTTAGTTACTATTTGCCAACTCTGCATCTGCAAGTTTCATCGTGCCATGCCAACGTTTTTAAAAGAACTTAAGATCACGCAATGCCTAATATGCCTGAGGGTACCGTGTCCCGAAACTTATCGTCAGAAACGTTAGGTTCCGAGTTATAGGCATTTTACAGAAAAACATAAAATCTCTGCTTTTTATTACCTTTAAACTGCCACTGTGTATTATTTTTCACCAGAAAAACCACAAGACATAACAACCTCGAGAGCCAACACTCTGTTCGATGATGCTGACGATATACAACGTCAGCTGGACAATGAAGCTAAGGATAGAATGAAGAATGACAAGGTAAAACCTAACTTATATTTATGTAGGACAATAAAGTTCGTGGGTGTGTTGGTCGTCATAAGAATCGACCCCTGCAATTCAGCCCGTGGATGCCGTAAGGCGTCTCTTAGTCAGCACTAAGGAAACCTAAAAGAGGGCAACATCTTCCTTCTGTGCGATGTGACAAATGACGAGTAAAGACTGGTTCTCTGTAATACAGTTTAAATTAAACTAAAACAGAAACCAGGGACAGATGCCTTGTTTTGTATATTTAATTTTCAAATAAATAATAATAAATAAATAAATAAATAATGCTGGACAATTCACACAGCATTATCTAGCCCCAAGCTAAGCAGAGCTTGACTGTGTTATGGGTACTAGATAACTGATATACTTAATACAATATACTACATAGATAGATATTTTTATTATACATAGAAAACACCCAGACCAACGGAACAAATTTCTGCAGATCGTACACAAATTTGTTCCGAGGCGGGAATCGAACCCGCAACCTACTGCGTCGCAGGCGGACCTTCGCCCGCTGCGCCACGGAGGTCGTCAAATAAGTTACCTATGTATTTTGTGTTTGTGTTTTATTATGTTTCTTCTGTACTTTTTATCACCTCAAACTGCGATCACACAGTGGTATGGGAACGCCAGCAGCGTCTAGAGTTTTCGAAGTACGCGGGACTCTTTTCGGCTATTCAAGTGGTACTACTTATGAAAATAATTTGGTGTGTTTTCAAAAACTATAAAAACACTTCAAATTCTTCTTGTGGCGACATCTAGTTAAAATTCGTGTCTAATTTAGTTTGATAACACATGGATGAAACGACGAATGAAAGAAGGCCTGCTTTGAAACTGGAAATATGAAGTTTCGGTAGACGGATCGCACTAAACGAACAACCTTGCTGCTGAATATCACTTCCGACGCAACGCACGTTAGCAACTACGTGCGTTGCTTCAGACATTTTTCTTGAGGTTTTATGTGATCCATCATCCGTCAACTTTGGAATTTGTTTTTGTAGGTACTAGACCTACTGTCTCCACCCGTTGCCATGGAAACCATTAGTTTCCAGTGATTGTGGTCGGGTATGCTCCTTAATGGTAGATTCCGCTGAATAGTTAAAATTTTATGTACACTAAAGAATTCGTTTGTTCATTCTGAACAAGACATAATTATTTGATATTCTTTGGGAATTAAACATTAATTTTCTTTTCTTTTATAACAGGCAACTAGCGTTTGGATTTTTCACTACCCATCTGGCCACAAATGGGGGGAAGCCATAGGGTACCGCACGCGACCTCGTGTAAGTTTATAATAAGCTTTTACATTATTCATTATATCGCAGGAAAATGGTTAAGCTGTGATTTGATCATCAAATTCTGGGTTAAAATTAAAAGATAAATTAATTTAACATATTCGTTTCGTTAGTTACATAAAATTCACATTTCATCACGTTAAAAGTAATAAACACAGTGTTTGGGACCCACAGAATTTTTTGGGGAGTTAGGGGGATGACCTCCATAACTCCCACATTTTTTGTAGTTTAGAAGTTTTTTTTGTGAATTAATTACAAATTTATGCTTTTCGGATCTTTCCCTTGTGCTATAAGACCTTGCTGCTCACCAAATTTCATGATTCTAGGGTCGACGGGAAGTACCCTATAAGTTTTGTGTGCAAGTGATTCCCTTGGTAATTTCAAAAAATTCGGACATAAACGGCTATAACTTTTGAGTGCGTTGACTTAGATGTTTTATTTTATTCATATCGCGGCTCCTAGAGGTCACAGACTTGAATATTTAACGTTAATTTCAACTCGATACGCCCAAGCGTTCCTGAGAAAAGGGGATTGACAGACAGACAGACAGACAGACAAAAAAGTGATCCTATAAGAGTTCCTTGTTTCTTTTTGAGGTACGAAATCCTAAAAATTACGTTTAAATGTCGGTCTGTCTAATAATTTTATATTTTGGCTGGCCCCTACTGATTCTGCCCATGTCACGTCCGTCATTTTCCAAGTCAATAGATATTTCTGTTATAAGTAAGATTAATACTAGTTTATGCAAGAGCCATATAACCAAAATACACCCTTTCTGTCCCATCTGATCGTTACCCAATTTCATTGGTCATTTTATGGGCTGCCTATGAAAATCTCAGACTTTACGAGAAACTGTGATAATATTTACAGCGTATAAGAATATACTGCGGTTATAATAATGTAATAGGAAAAAAAGGTTGCTGGTCTTGCAAGTGCGAGTTTTTTTATTGCGACAATCTTAAATCCATAATACACAGAAATTACTTAATGAGTACTGCAATACTCATATAACGACAACGTTACTTCAGTTTGTACAGAAATCGAAAAACAAAGTCTCGAAACAATCGATGGTCAAAATATCAAAAACTTAATTTTGTGGGATAATATTTGATGTTTTATAAAAAAAATCATACAAAAAGACCGCAAACATCATCGCTTTATAATACGAATGAGAAACTCGCTCAAAGCACACAGTTTTCAAGCAAGTCTTTGTTCACCCACTACGTATTTTTATTACAGCTTATTCGGAAAAAAAGAATCACAATCACTGATAAGGAATACAGCGCTACAATGGCGTATTTGGGTAATTTTTAACCTTTATGTTATTTATATGCTTTATTTACTCAATAGACGATGCTGTGTGACGATGGTGACAATTCAAATGCCGCCAAAACAAAACTAATGCCATAACAAAACTGATAGGGCTAAAAATTAGGTCATCCTTTTTTTGCAATCGTTAGGAATGGGACGGCACCGTTTTTAGTGCTGTCAAAGTAGTTTTAGCGACATATGAATAGACACCAATGACCATCTTGTTTAAATTATATAAGTTTTTTGTTTCACAAAAATGGAAAGTGTTTCAGCTTTTCTCAACTTCAGACTCTGCTGAACAGAGTTTTTCATATTTTGAGATACTTATAAATGCGAAAGTTTGGATATATGGATGTTTGTTACCTCTTCACTACAAAAATACTTAACGAATCGGGCTGAATTTGCATACAGGTAGTTTCCTGAAATAAAACATAGGCTACATTTAATCCCGTAAATCAGTCCCCATGGCATAGTAATAATAATAATGCTGGACAATTCACACAGCGTTATCTAGCCCCAAGCTAAGCAGAGCTTATGTTAAGCATACTAGATAACCGATAAACTTAATAAAATACACTACATGGATAGTTATTTTTTATTATACATAGAAAACATCCAGAACACCCTGGACAAATATCTGCAGATCGTACTAACATTTGTCCCGAGGCGGGAATCGAACCCGCAACTTCCTGCGTCGCAGGCGGACCTTCGCCCGCTGCGCCCCAGAAGTCGTCAATGTCGGATAGAAATAACCTTTAAACGTTTCCATAAAAGCAACGCACGAGAAGGCGCGAGTAGGTACTAGTAAGCAAATGAAAATTAAAGTAATACTAACATTCCAAATGTATGTTTCAGCACAATGCCCGGAGTGGGATTACAGCGGTAAGGACTCATTTTGTTGTTGTACTAGAACATAGTAATGAGGCAATTTGTAATCTATAAACTGGTATTATTTAACCCTCACTTAGTATTCCAGCCGTTATGCAGCTGTTTACATTTAATTTCCACAAGGGTTTCATGACTGTAAGTATTTATCATGGTACACGTGGTGTCACTATAATTGAATAATATTTTCAAAAAGTTATCTGATGCCTGCAAGGGGGTTTGAATATTTAGGCCCTAACGGCCGATGGTTGGGTCAAATTCTTTTTTTTTAGTTCGCGGCGCACTATTAATGTTGTATATTTGAATAGAGGACACTTACATATATAAAATATATAATAATATCCTATAATAATAAGGTCCTTCGGAAATATTTACATAAGAAAAAAATAATTAAAACATGTAAATTAGTTATTTTCATCTGTAAATATATCAGATATCTGATGCTTTAGGACATCATGTTTTCAGAATTTTTTATATGTTTAAGTCCCCTGTATCCAATTTTATTATCATATTCATTGTGAGCCGCGATTTGAAATAAAACGTAAAGTGCCAGTCAGACTCGCGCACTAAGGGTTCCGGATAGTTGTAAAACCTTAAGTCTTACCAAATAGCATGATTCTAGGTCAACGGGAAGTACCCTAACAGGTTTTGTGTGCATGTGATCCCTTGGAAATTTCAAAATATTTGGACATAAACGGCTGTAACTTTTGACTGCGTTGACTTAGAAGTTTTATTTATATCGAGGCTCCAATAGGTTACGGACTTGAGTATTTGATGTTAATTTCTACTCGATACGTCCACGCGTTCTTGAGAAAAAGGGTTGACAGACGGATAGACAGACAGACAGACGGACAACAAAGTGATCCTATAAGGGCTCCTTTTTTATTCCCCGACGCAAAAAGAGAGGGGTGTTATAAGTTTAACGTGTCTGTCAGTGTATCTATGTATCTGTCTGTGTATCGTAGCTCCCAAACGGATGAACCGATTTTCGTTTAGTTTTTTTGTGTCTTATTTCATGAAAATCTGTCGGGGGGGGTTTTAATTTTTTTTAATTTTGTTCATGTTCCTTTTGCGGTACTTTAAAAAGTAGTGTCTTAGCCGATGTTAGAGCCACCCTCCATCCAAAAATCTTCAAACCCCTATATTTACATGCCAAACCAATAAGATTATCATGTCTACCAAGAAAATAAATAGCAGAAACGTTAAACAGCGGAAGCACGTCCTCTCACTTCAAGTGCACCTCATTAACATCCGAGGACTGCACTCTAATATCGTTGCAGTCCACCACCACCTCGAAACTGCTAAACCACATCTGCTATTACTCACGGAGACTCAAATCAGATGTCCTGCTGACGCGACGTACCTTACTTACCCCGGTTATGTGCTCGAACATAAGTTTAAGCAAAAAGCGGGCGTGTGCTTATATGCTCGCGAATACATCTGTTTTCGACGTCTAAGATTTCTTGAGGACTCCAGATATTCTACTCTCTGGTTTTTGGTTGACACAGGCACGGAGAAAATTCTTTACGCCGGTGTGTATCGTTCCCACACTAAGGACTCGGAAACAACATCTTTTTTTCAGCACCTTAGCGTTGGTGCTGATAAGGCTCTGCAAAAGTTCCCTGGTGCCCAACTGGTGTTCTTGGGAGACTTTAATGCTCACCACCAGGACTGGCTACACCCGTCTAAGGGCATTGACCATGCTGGGAGAGAAGCTCATAGTTTTGCACTGTCTTTTAACCTCTCTCAGCTGGTTAGTGATGCAACAAGGGTACCTGATATTAGTGGCCAAGCTGCAAATTGCCTAGACCTTCTTTTGACAACGGATCCGGACAGATACAATGTGTCGGTATCATCACCCCTTGGTAGTTCCGACCATTGCCTTGTTAAGTCCGTGTCATCCCACTCTCCGCCCGTTACCAGCCTTAAAGGCAGCCGGCGAGTGTGGAGGTACAGGTCAGCAAATTGGGACGAAATGCGCCACTTTTTTGCATCATTTCCCTGGCAACCTTTGTGTTTTTCTTCTGGTGACTCTTCACCTGACTAGACTCCTGGTTCGATGTTGATTGCCGTCGTGCGGACGCGCTAAAGCACGAAGCCTATCTAGCCTGGGTTTCTGCTCGCAAGAACAAGACTGCTGATTTAGAGTCTAAGAAGAAGGCCTACAACAGCGCTGCCAAAACATGCAAAAAGGTTTTGAAGAGGGCAAGGTTCAACCACATCAGCATGATTGGAACTAAGCTAGCTACACACCCACCTGGGAGTAAAGCTTTTTGGTCCTTGGCCAAATCGGTTGAATCTAACTTCTGTCGCCCTTCTTTACCTCCGATGCAGAAACCCGACGGGTCGCTGGCCCACACCGCAGAAGAGAAAGCAAACTTGTTTGCTACTCTCTTTGCGGAGTCTTCACGTCTAGATACTACTAATGAGATACCCCCAACCATTCCCACCTGCGGTTCAGTGATGCCTGAAGTTCGCATCAAGCAGAAGGAGGTACTCAAAGTATTGCTCTCACTAGACGTGAATAAAGCCAGTGGTCCTGATGGGATCTCGGCGATAGTGCTTAAGAGGTGCGCGCCTGAGCTGTCTCCGATTCTCACACGCCTGTTTCGCCTGTCTCTTGACGCTGGTATGGTGCCATCATCGTGGAAGCTTGCTAACGTTCAACCTGTTCCCAAGAAAGGTAGTAGGACTGACCCCTCCAACTACCGGCCAATCTCTATTACCTCCATCCTCTGTAAGACCATGGAGCGTGTGCTCAACTTCAAACTCCTAGCATACCTAGAAAATAATGACCTCCTAAGTGAACATCAATACGGCTTTCGCCGAAAACGATCCACAGGTGATCTTCTAGCGTATGCTACTCATATCTGGAGTGAAGCCATGGAAAAACACGGCGAAGCTCTTGCGGTCTCTCTGGACATTTCCAAGGCTTTTGATAGAGTTTGGCATAAAGGTCTCATAAGCAAGCTTTCTTCATACGGTCTAGCGTCCAATCTAATCAAGTGGATCTCTGATTTCTTGAGGGAAAGATCGATTCGAGTAGTCGTAAACGGCTGCTCCTCCGATCTATTCGCTATCAATGCTGGGGTACCTCAAGGGTCTGTTCTATCAGCAACCTTATTCTTGTTGCACATTAACGACTTGCTAAAACCCGGTATCTTTGGGTACGCTGATGATAGCACAGTTGCTGATAGATACATTGCCAGTCCACGTGATAGTGCGGATAAAATCCAAAAACTCCGCATTGAGATGGTAGAACGTTTGAACAGCAAACTGAGGTTAGTGTCTGAATGGGGTGACGCAAACCTTGTGCGGTTCAACGCATCCAAAACGCAGGCGTGTGTGTTCTCGGCAAAGAAAACACAATTTAATCCTGTGCCCACTTTTTGTGATGCTGCGCTTCAGATCACTGACAGTCTGAACCTACTGGGCGTAGAGCTTAGCTCGAATTTAAATTTTGGCTCCCATATTGAGTCGAAGGCCAAATTTGCTGCTATGAAGCTTAGCATCCTGGCTAGGGTTCGGCGGTACTTCACACCGGGACAGCTTCTTAATCTATATAAAGCACAGGTCCGAACTTGCATGGAGTACTGCTGCCACCTTTGGGATGGCTCGGCTAAATACCAGCTTGAGGCCCTCGACTCGATTGAAAGACGCGCTGTTAGACTTATCGGCGACGATTCTCTTGCAGAGGCCAATCTTCAAAGCCTCGATCACAGACGGCGCGTCGCCAGACTGTCGGTGTTCTACAAGTACCACTTTGGTGATTGTGCGCAGGCATTGCACGACCTTATCCCATCTTCTCCCTTCTACCATAGGACCAGCAGACGCACAGAAAAATACCACCCGTACCTGGTCGACATACCACAGTGTCGAACCAAAAAATTCTCCTCTACTTTTTTAATATGCACGGCCAAAGAGTGGAATGAGCTTCCTGCGTCTGTTTTCCCGTTAGAGTATAATCTTGGAGTCTTCAAGTCTAGGGTAAATAAGTTCCTTCTGGGAAAGCGTGCTCCATCTTAGGCCACATCTTCACTTACTTTAAGTGAGTTGGTGGCCAAACGCTTGACCATTACCAATAAAAAAAAAAAAAAAAAAAAGTCTTTTTCTTCTTTCGTCTTTTTCTCGATTGACCTGTCTATAAAATGTCTTTGTTTTAATTTGATATCTTTGTATCGTACCAATCTAAAGACTGCAGGATATTTTGTATAATAATGAAGAAACAAGAACAATACAATTAGAAAAGAAAGTCGAGTCTCACGAGTAATATTGAAAATAGAACGCCAGAAGCAGAAATCGTTATGTTTGATCTACAATTTTAATGTGGTTTGTTACCTCATTGTTATTAGGTAGGTACTTGTGTTAAGTAAAATTAATAAGATTTTCAGAAATGTGGTTACTGTACGGGAAATAAACCGTGTTCAATTTATACATAAATATTAGGTTTCGGAAAATTTCGAAAAACGGTAATTCAAGTGCGACGAATAAATATTGCAAGAATCATAACATTTTCATTTTGTTTTATATGTGCTCCGCGCTTATTTGGCCTTTGATGTTTATTTGGGTGACGGGATCACTTGGCTAGAATCAATTTGCTCGTCGCAGACAAGTTTATTTTATAAATTTCGAAAGTTTTCGAATAAAATAATGTGTCTCAAAAGCTATCAAATTTAAATGAATTAAAAACATAGTTTGGAAATTAAGTAGGTAATGGCATGGTAATGGCTTAAAATGTATTGGTGCACGAAAAAATTCGAGTTCTACGCTATAACTTGGCTACGATATTTCGTAGCTTCGTAGCACCCCTACGAAACGACGACGACGTGACGTAGCGGTGTCGCTGGCGTTGAAAATGAAATCCAAATCAAATAAATATCTATATTTCCATGAATACAATGAATGTAGGTACACTTAGAAAAGGTCAAATTCATAACATTAAACACACAATATGGAAATAAAGTGATACTTTTTTATTTCTGTCGCTTCGGTATGTAGACTAAATTAAAGAAGCGAAGAAATAGTAGATTGTGACACAAGGGACAAAAATAATGTATTTAGGGCCTGAGTGATTTTTAAATCCTTAGCGTCGCTCGAGGTTAAATAATTTTGGTACCGTGAGGCACACTCTGCTTTTCATCCTATTAGAAAAATTAATAAATAAGAAAAATTAATAATTTTAAGTAGTGACGAATGTTTACCTTCTGGTGCTAATATTTCACTTTCACTGCTAGAATTCGTCTTTTTTCAATTTGTCTGAATCAAATTTTAATTTTGTGGAATATTCTGATAAAAAGTATTAAAAAATCTAATATGAAGTTACTGCGTAATTTGGTTATCCAATGCCACGTCGGCAGGCACGCTTTTTTAACTACTGGCCAGGACTTCATAGAATTGAATTTAATTCATTTATTTATTTCTGATACACAGGTATTACAGGGATGTTCAGACATATAACTAAGAGCGCTGTGATCTGCCATTAGGCGTACAAATTGAGCAAAGCGATTGAGTACAAACTTTTTAATTATATAGTGTTCCAAATTCAAAAGAGTCATGTCATCACTGTTATAAGAGTTAGGAATGCGTAGGAATGACCCATTTTGTTCGCACGTATCGAGGAACCCTTCGCCTTTTATCGAACAGATGAGATGAAAAAACTTTTAGCCTGTTAGTTATTATTTTTCGCGTTTGAGCAAAATCGTTCCCAAGCTTTTTCATCCTCTTTATATTATGATATTTAGTAGTAAGCCTTTTAGCACAGAAAGGCTTCGACAATTTGTTTGAATTTATTTACTAATAATTTTTGCAACTCACTAGGAGTTTTGTTGTGAAAGCGTTTACAAATACCCTGTATAAGATAAATTAATCTTGTGAAGCCTGTTTGTGTATTCATTCCTGGACCCGGTTTCCAAAGTAAAGACAACGGGGATTTACGCTTTTTGTTTACTCTACCTGTAACGAGTAATGTTGCCTCTAACCACATGACCCTAAATTATGAATAGGGTATTTTATTGTATATGAGGAAAAATCTAAAAATATACCTATTATTGAAATAGCTAAGGCAAAAAGCAGTCGGAAAACGTTAGTTTCAGTTCATAAAATAACACAATAAAATTTTAAAATTCAATCTAAGGGTTTTAGCTGTTTTTAATCTGTTTCATAACACCAAAATAGTAGTCGCCATGTTATTACGTCATACAGCTATGTAAACTTAAAAGTGTCAACTGTCAACTATCAGCGTACCTATAACATACAAAATATCATTGCATTAAGCTCTGCTTAGCTTGGGGCTAGATAATGCTGTGTGAATTGTCCAGCATTATTATTATTATTATTATTATTATTTTACACATTTTAATAATTATGTTAAATTTTGCTAACTTGTTATAAGTAAACCAATTGTATGTGTGTGTTTTATGTGACAAATAAATGATTTACTTACTTACTTACTTACTTACTTACTTACAGCCAACTGACGTCATGACCACAGAGCATTATGGCGTCCACTGCGTCCAGCGTTTTCCTCAAATTACGCGCGAAATATGTACAAAATTTAAATGCATTTTTAAGGCACTTAACGATTGAATAAAATAATTGTGATTTTTTTGTGGTTATTAAGCATTATAGAATCTAATTGAGACACTTTTCAAAAATGGGTGTAATACCCTATGCACCGAACAATATCACCCGGTATGGGTTGATGGGTCACATCAATTGCATACAAAAACGTGCCCGCGCGGGCCTCACGCGAAATAGGGGAGGTAAACTAAAAGATACGAATTTACTTTGAACTCACCCACTTATTTTAGCATTCCTAAATGTGCGTCCAGATTAAGTAACATGTTATTTAATTGTTATACAGGGTTAAATTATGTTATACAGGGTGGCACGGAAAAGGTGTCGAAAGAGGGTGATTCTGGACCACACTTCCTCCTGTTCGTGTTTTATACACGCACTCTTGCATTATTTAACACTACAAAATTTTTCACAAATATGTTTTGTACCTTTTTAGCGAAACCAGTGTCATGTCCACATTACATGTTTTGGTACTGGACGCACCTCAAGTAAAAACTATTAAATTATTTTACAGACCAGCCAGCATGGAGCAAGCTTTACCCTGTCTGCTCCGGTAGAGCACAGTCACCCGTGGACCTGCCTCATAGTCTGCTAAAAGTGACGGGAGCAAAGGACCTTATCTTTAGAAACCACGATGTCAAACCACTGTCATTGACGATGGACAACGACGGAAGGACTGGTGAGTACGAAATTAATATGCACAAATGAATTGCACAAAAAATTTAAACCTACAGCAACGTTTTCATTTTAAACCGTTACAACTTTAAAACGGCAGCACTGATTATCATCGAACACAGGCAGCGGTGACTCTACCAACACAATGGTTGAGTCGTGTGGGGAGTCGAGAGGTTAAGTTTGTTATCGATTGATTTTAAACATATGTATTGGAAGCGATTCGATTGCTTATTTTTATTGTGACAACACAGAGGTTGTTACAATAAATGTGTTGTCAGCCACTACAGGGGTTAACATCAATTTAACACTTTTTTTAAACACCCTTCGAAAAGATAACTCCAAGATCAAAATCGGTTCATCCGTTCCAGAGATAAATGGAAAAATTTGGCACAAAACAAACAAACAGCTCTCATCCTAAACGCATAGATAGATGATTAGAAAATAGTTTTATTGCACACTTAAAACTAAGAAACAATTTACAAATGAAATAATTATAACCTAAGTAATAATTGGCTGTCTTATCGCTCAAGAGCGATCTCTGCCAGACAACCTGGTATGGATAGGATCGTCGGATATATATGGGGTAAGATCCGTGTGCATATAGATGCTATTATGGTACTACTTAAAAACTAAATAATTACTAGGTACCTAGTACAGTCAAGGGCAAAACATGTACACTATATATCTATACTTATAATAAAACTGTAACAGGTCCAATTCTGTACATTGAAGATATTTTGAAAATTTTTTTTGGAGGGCACTCTATTATCGATACTGAAGCCAAAACTGTAATTTTTTTCATTCATGTCTGTCTGTCTGTCTGTCTGTCTGTCTGTCTGTCTGTCTGTCTGTCTGTCTGTTTCTTAAACGCGCATCACGTCGAAACTACTGAAGGTATTGAAATGAAACTCTGCACGATTTTAGGTCATACTACGAGGAAGGACATAGGATACTTTTTATCCCGGAATTCAGTCAGGTTTCCCTGGGAGAGGGGATGAAAGGAAAATTTCTTCACCGCGCATGACGTCGAAACTACTGAAGGTATTGAAATGAAACTCGGCACAATTTTAGGTCATACTACGAGGAAGGACATAGGATACTTTTTATCCCGGAATTCAGTCAGGTTTCCCTGGGAGAGGGGATGAAAGTAAAATTTCTTCACCACGCATGACGCCGAAAGTGCTGAATGAGTTGGAATGAATTGGTACGATTTGAGTTCAAGCAAGGACATGGGATACATTTTATCCTGGAATTCAGTAAGGTTCCCCTGGGAGAGAGGAAAAAGTATCACGACGGGTCTACGCGTCGTCCGATTTCATGCATTATTTTTGTTAGAAACAGTTTTGCAAGATCGAATTTGACTAAATCAGTAGAAAGTCGAGTAGAAAATCAGTAGATTGATGAAATAATCTGTAGATTGAAGAAAAAAATTAGTAGATAAAGGGTAGGTAAGTTCCTATCTATTTAATTTTCCAAGACGCACCCATTAGTTAGGTTCCTACCTACTAAGGTGGTGCGTCTTGGAAAAATAAGTTAGGTTCCTACCTTACATGATATATTGTGGTGCATAGATATAAATCTTATAAATCTATGTTGTGGTGGTTTAGCTGGTCCAGGCTGTACTACCGAAGTCTGGTTGGAGTAAGTGGTCTAATTAAACTAACTGGACCACAGAAAAATATATTTTTTACTGTGGTACACAGCCAACTGTACCTACCTACAAACGAAAAAAAAATTACGGTGGTCCAGTCAAATGGATCAGGAGTCCAATTCTGCAATACAATTGCTTCAGTATGACAATCGTCGCAGAATCATCACGTAGAATCCTTAGATTCAAGTTTAGATTTAAGTTTTATTAAACTCCAGATAATGCGTGCGAGATAAATTAATAGTTTCAAACTTGACGCGCGTCTCTCCATCTGCATTCATCATAATTTCTTTCATCTGAGGTGGAATACCACAACATGTAATTCTGTGTCGTTACCCCTGTCATAGTGAAGCGATTAGTATAGCAGAATACCGTTCCGCTGGGGCCCCTAGCTGAACGGAACCATGAGTAACAAGTGAAACGAGTATGACACTTCTTAACACTGACGCTGGCCGAGTCGTAGCTACAAGTCGTGTGGATCTGTATCCTCCCATTCTTTAATGGGCTTGAAAATGACAACATGCTATCCCCCGTAGACCTTACACGATTTTTTGCACGGCGGCGGCGTTTCATAATATGAGACTATGGTTAAATGTGAACTTAATTAGTCGGCAGGTAAGGCAATCGCGAACGAAGTCGCGGGTACAGCTAGTATATATATATATGTATAACATACAGTTTACATAGCTTGGTATTCATGTACAAAGGCAATAAATTGTATGCATACAAGCATTTACAAGTTTGTTTACTTTGACATGGGCACAAACATGTAGACAATCAATAGCGAAAACACGTATACATGTAACACTAATAAAAATATATATCCTTCAAAAGCAGCTCTAACTTGTATGTATGTTGTTTTTAGATGAAAATTTACAACAAGTGTCAAGTCAAAGAAATAAATATGCAATAAAGAAATAAAACAGCCAGTCAGTCACATTATTAAAAGAAAACAATTCAAATAAGTGTGTAATCCTTTCTGTGTTGTATCTGAGAGTATTTATTTCCTGTAGGTATTGAAATAAATACTCTCTGTTATCATGACTTCCTTATTAAATTATCAATCATTATGTAAGTACTTCTTGGTATTGAGTGAGTGGTGGAAATATGCTCTGTAAAGTTTTTTGATAAAAGTGTTTACATTATTATTGCTTATAACTATGGATACATAATTATTAACATTACGATGTTACCAAATTTATGTGTTGATTGTTGGATACATATTACTTTACTATTGTACCTATACGTACTTACTACCAAACATCGTGTACATGTTTATAAACTCTTAGATGTTTTTAAATTTATAATGGTGTTGAGGGTGACATTTTATGAGGCAATGGAGTGTATACCATATTTTGGCCTTTGACTGTACCTCCTCAAAAATAAATTATAGCATACTTCAATAAAATTACAAAAATAATACTTACTCTTTCGCCTTTCTGTCGAATCGAAGGAAGGGAATAGATAAACATCATAGAGTAATAAAAGCGAATGTGTGTGTTCGTCCTTCACGCATAAACTTGTCCATCTTATCGTACGTAGGTATAGAGGAAAAGCTGAGTTCTAATATAAATGCAAATGTTTCTGAAATGTGCAGATTGGGTCAAGGCGATGCAAAAACTAACGAACAGATCGAGCTGAAATTAAGCAAAAAAAACTTGATCTAGAATACCAAAATAAAATACTCTTTATCCTAGAAAATGCAGCGGGCCGAAACTTGCGTATTTGACTGAAACTATGCTTACACATTAGGTGTGTGGTGCCGGTTTTAAATTCGCACAATACCAACTCTTCTTGCCGGGGTCGTAAGAGGCGATTAAGGGATATCCACCGGGGGCAGGTTACAGCGCCTCCTGCAGAATAATTCACTGAACTGCGATTTTCAAACCATATGCCCAGCGTGGGGATTGTTTTTTCTCTATTCAGGTTAAAAAAAAAACAATTGTACCTACTATGCAGATTTATTAGATAATGTGCTTATTAGAAAGGTTTTTAAATGTACAACCAATCAAATTATCCACAGATTAAACAGAAGTATTATTTACAACATAGTTTTAGTTATAAAAGGTTCTAAATTGGTTACAATACTTTAGATTTTTATATACTTTAGAGTGATAATTTTTGTATATACTATATATAAGAGAGATAGAAAAAGGAAAAGGGTTGCAATTTAATTAAGTGTTATTAATTTGTAATACTATATTTTTCTTAAAACTAAGTTCAGACTGTAGAAGCAGGAAAATGAATTTCTTATTGTAAATATGATGGGCAACTATCATGAGATAAAAACCAATAAGCTCTGGGCTCTAATCAGGGGAGACCAGCGTCCATCAGTGGACCTGCATAGGCTGTCGATGTTGCATGCATGTTTCTTGATAGCGAATACCCGTAATACAAATGTGTTACGGGTATTCCGTTCGTTTACCGTAGTACCATTAGATAGTACCATCAAAGGTACTGTGGCAATTATTTTTTGCCGTCGTTCCATTACATCGATGGTACCATGGCAAATAATATTTTTTGTTAACCGTATAACATTCAAAAAATTAATAAAAACCAAAATGTAATTCAATATTGTTATTGTATTATCAATTTATCAACGTAAAAACAAATTTATTATTATTATACTATTATTATTTATATTTATTATTATTTATTTATTTATTTTTTCGCTATCAAGTATCAGTAAATACTAGGACATAGCGCAAGCGACACCGCGGGCCGACGCTTTAGTAAATTTAAATACAAGTAAACGCAAACAGAATTAAAATAAAGCTAGGTATGAGACTCAATTTACATTGTACAATTAACATGATAAGGTATTAGATGCTTTTGGCGTTAAGCTTCATTTCCGGTCTCGGTGTAATACTAGCATTTCGATGCGATTAGCAAATTCCCCTTGGAAATTTCGTTGAAAATATGGGACAGGATAAGACATTGAAGATTTTCAGGCAAAGGAAGACTACAAAACCTCAAAAACCGCAAAACCGTTTCAGCTATTTTAGGCGGTGACTCAGTTTTTTTTTACAAATCTGAGTACTGTCACCGCCTAAATACGCTTGATCAAATGAAATGTCACGTGAATCCCACTTTTGCTTTCTTCATAACAAAATTCAATTCGACAATTAATTATATCAAATCAAACTATATCATGTTGCTACAGATCTATGTCTCAAAAAAACCCTTAATTTACAGTGTGATTTTACTACAGTGACTTAATTTTCTGTAAATAATTCAAACAGCATTTTATTGTGCAATACATTACAATGCTTTATCAACGCTTTATCTTTCTAACAAGACTTTGCAGCCTTGTAGCTGACAATATGGGTCAGACTAATAAATAAAAGCTAAAGAATGCCTTTTGGCAGCTTAGTATCCGGGATATTGAAGTTGTTTTCTTCTAGGTTTGAAGGAAACCCAGCAGTATATTAGAAAATAACAATAAAACCGGCCAAATGCTAGTCAGACTCAAATGCCAAATTTTATGATTTAAAGATCATACAATTTTATGATCTTTAGATCATAAAATTTGGCATCAATCAAAATCAAAACCTATAGGGTTCTTTCAATTGATATATCAATCTTTTTGAGGCATGGAAGCCTAAAAATGATGACCTACATCTAATAGGATCCATCTATCCGGCAATTTAGGTCGTTACTTGGAGAAGTGAAAAAGGATGAAAAAGGTACCTATCTAATGGACGCCTGCCTGATTCACCAAAATTTTTACAAGGTTCCCCATTTCCATACTAAAACCTTTGTATTTTTCTATAAGCAAACCAGATATTAAAAAGAAAATGAAAAGATTTACAGAAAAACGCCACCTAAGTTTAGTTCCACTCTGAAAAAGCAAGTTTTTATTTCATAGCTGCTCCGCTCATTCTAAGTGGCTTTTCAAAAAAAAACTTGCTTGAAATTTAAATCTTAAAAGCTCATAAATACCCTTCACAAAGGAATTCTAGAAAGGCTACTTATATGTATACATCAGTTATATGTATACCTACAGTTATAGTAAAAGTCTATTATATCTATAGTGTGTTCCATGCATTCAGCAACATGCATCGGTTTAACCCCATGAATATTTAATAATTATTTTATGTAGCTAAAGCTGATTTTGCTTATACTCTTAAACTATTTACAATCGTATACTCATACAAGCTAGAATTAAAAAATTGCCCCAGACCGTCGTCGATGCCTGGAACACCCTGTATAACCCAGGCACCGTTGCAGTTCTTTGAAATTTTGCATGAAGCATTTTTATTTTTTCCTAGAAGCCTTTCAATCAGCTACACTAAGGATTCATTTGCGTAATAGATAGAAGCCATGCTTACAGTTTTTTTCTTTTTCGAGGCACCGTGGCAGTTCTTTGAAATTTTGCTGCATGCTATTTTTTTTTTTTCTAAAGTAGGAAAGTTTTCTCATTTTCTTTCGTGGTTATTATCGTTTTCCCATGTCTTTTGACGCTCAACTAATTAAATAGGGGCAATGCAGCCAACCTCTGTAACGCTTCCGACTGGTATGGATCAGTTGAGCTACCTGTAGATTGTTAGCAACAGTCGGCAGTTGGTTCAATTGTTTCAACTGTAAATATTACTTCTAATTTTTTTATAATATTTGATTTTAATTTTCTTTGTGAATCAAGTATTAAATAGGCAACATAGACGATACTACTTACAAAATATATAATGTAAAAATATATCATTATTTAATTAAAATAATATTGCCTGTTACTACATACTGCGTGAATTTAATACTATTATGAATTCGTGGAAGGAGAAACGATAATGGCTTCTGTCTGCGAAGCAGTGAGACGGCTAAAATTAACTAAGTGAATATGAATTAAGGTCAACCTTGTCAATCGAATCGAATCGAATGTGTAAATCGAATTGCTAACGACTACAATTGAAATGTTGATTTCCCGCGTCTCTCTTGGAAGATGCTATTTTTTTCTTGTAGAAAAGTAGATAATTATACTTTTTAAGTAGGTACTCTCCTTAGCACTTATTTTTTAAAACGGTCTGTTGAGTCTGCCAGTACCTTTTTCTATTAGCCTGGGGGAAATGCGCACGCATATCGTACTGCCACATGGAGACAGTACGATTATGTGGGACTCTAACACCACTAAAACCCTCAGGGTGCTTCCGCCTCAGCTACTTGTGGTGGGAACGTGGGGATGTTTTTGCTTTCTTCCACGAACGCACCGCGGCTGCCCGATATCGGGCCCACTGGGAGGTGTGGAGCACCCCCCTTCGCGATGCGCCGGAAAAACAAGAAGCGCCGTGATCACCTCGGGGACCTTACCTTACCCGCCAATTGAGCGCCGGACAACCCCGTGTCCGAACGCCCTAGGTCCCCCTGCGACGACGGGGTAGTCGAGTGGCCCTGCCGCCTGGCACACGGTCGCAAAAGACAGGGAGAGCGGCCCCGGCAATACCGATACTCCTGCCCTGCGACCCCACCGCGTCCGCCATCCGGTGGCGACCGCGTCAAGACCGCGGAAGACAGGGAGAGTGGTGCACCTTAATACCGGCACTCCTCTCCCGGCGCGGCCTCTACCTCTCTGCGGCCATGCTGCCCATACAGCACAGCCGCCCGCCTCAGTTGCGGTGCCTCTCATAAGATACCGCAACCTTCTACCGCTCCAACTGGGCTTAGAGGGCAAAAACCACAGGAGCGGTCCGTCCTGGGGTAATATAAATATAATATATACAGCTTTAGAATATTAACTCTGGAGGTGACATAAATACCTGTCTTAAATTGAAAGATTAGATAATATAAAGAAATAAATAAATGATTCTGGACAATTTACACAGCATTATCTAGCTTCAAGCTAAGCAGAGCTTGTAATCATCTAGCAAAGTAAGCTATTCAAAGCTTGTGTTATGGGTACTAGATAACTGATATATTTAATACATTTTATACATAGATTTTTTTTATTATTTTATTAAGAAAACACCCAGACCAACGGAACCAATTTCTGCAGATCGTGCACAATTTTTTTCCGAGGCGGGAATCGAAACCGCAACCTCTTGCGTCGCAGGCGGACTCTCGCCCGCTGCGCCACTGAGTTCGTCAAATAGATTATAATAGATTATAACTTTATTGAACGAATGATTTTTTTTATTTTTCAGACCACTAGTCAATAATAAATAACACACAATACAAAGTTTATGAACATAATACAAAATAGAAACATTCTACAATTATCACATAAATTATTACTATTTATTACCATCATCAAACTTATAAAACAAATAAACAAGAACTAAATATGTACAAGTAGTAACATAATGTTTGTTTCAAAGTATTATATGTCCACATTTATACTTATATGTCCACATTTTGTTTTTCTATCAAGTCCACTGAAACGGAACAATAACAGCGTTATTTTCCGAGTATCCCTAAGACGTTTTATTCCGCATGACTTGTGTTGTGATTTTAAATTGAGAGCCGTAATGGTCTCGCAGAGGGCGCCATTATGCTTTATAATATCAGATTTCATACAGAGCTTTTGTTTTGATGTGCAATGCTAATGGCGCCAATATTCTTGTTGTTTTATTTTTTATTTTGATGCAATAGTTATGGACGGTAAGCATGGAAAAAGGCTTTTGCCTAGCATTGGGTATGAATATACAGGGTTATTGGTATTTAAGACCTCTCGTCTTTTCGAACGTGTTCGTGATGATGGGCAAAACCTGCACTTCACTCCGTGTCAGTAAATTAACAACCCTGTATAAAAATAATTTATTTTGTCGAAACGTCCCTAACCAAGCTCTCGATATAAAGTAAGAAATTTAAAAAGAGGATCAAGCAGTCTAGCGTTATTTGTTTTTTTGATGTTTAAGTACCTACCCACTTTTTGTCTTTGTGTTGGTTCTCCATATAAATAAAATAAAAAGTTGCTTTGAAAATCTTTTAATGGTAAAATATCTATTCAAAAACTGGTAAAATTTTCACAAAGGACCATACCAACGAGTATCACTACATTTCCGAACAAAATTTATCGAGGCCATGTACGTTATTAAATTCAAACATCAAAGACCTGTAATGAAAGTGAATTCCTGGTGCCTACCTAGGTTGTAATATTTTTGACACGTGGCGTATGCGGCCTTCTATTATCCATCATCATCATCATATCAGCCAACGTTCACTGCTGGACATAAGCCTCCCCTGATGGTCTCGACACTGACCGATTTTGCTCTGCCAGCTAGGCTTGCTCTTGCTCGATCAGTATGCATATCTAGTGTCTTTTTTACTTCCGCGGATTATGCGCTGTCTATCTCTGTTCGTCCTTTTTTAATATTTAATGCATGCATATCTCCGTCGAATTTATTACGGCGGATTTTGCGCTGTCTATCTCTGTTCTACCTTATTCATTCTTTTGTCTTGCAATTTATTAATACTACTGAACTAGAGAACGAAATGGATTTTGTAGTTAATTTTATTCTTTTTAACAAATTTTAAACTTTATGTAGGTACCTAATAAGAAATATACGTGAACTTTTTTAGTCGTGCCGAGATTTCGAAACCGATCAGCAAGTGAACTAATGTACTACTAGCAACGAGTTTAACTGAACAGTTCTCACTCGTTCACTTGGGGGAACTAAGTCATTTTAGTACCTACATAGTTCCTGAAATACACAAGACTACTGCCTACATCTAACGATATGTATCTTCTATGTATATTTTAAAGGGCAATGTATACGCTTCTACAACAAAACTCCAAGTGAGTTGCAAAAATTATCAATAAATAAATTCAAACAAATTGTCAAACATATACTTTGTAAAAAGGCTTACTACAAAATATCAGATTATCTAGAGGATAAAAAAGCTTGGGACGAGTTTTACTCCAGCTCGAAAAATAACAACTAACAGGCTAAAGGTTTCTTCGTCGCTTCTTTACTTTACTTTTTCTTTACTTTAGTCTACATACCGAAGCGACAGAAATCAAAAATATCACTTTATCCGTGTCAATGTTTAGTTTTATGATTTGACCTTTTCTAAGTGTACATTTATGTTATTTATGGAAATAAAGAGTTTTTGATTTGATTTGATTTGATTTGATATCCTGCGGCCACTGCCACTTGATTTTCGTAATTCTGATTCCGTCTCGCGGCGGCGGCGGCGCGTGCCCCTGCAGATCGCACCGTCAAGGCTGAGCAGTAAATGCGCTATACTAAGCGTCTGCTGATAAGACCAATAGTGAAGGACCATATTTCAATGCCAGACTGACAACAAAGACAGGACTTTCGTATTGGGACACGTTAATTGGGACGTAAAAACCCAATCAACGCAGTTTCGTCGAGGCAGCGTTCAGGAAGCTACGTCAGCACGTAGCTTCAAACGCTACCCATCCGAGCAGGATTAGGCGATTGATTTCTTTCTCGAAGTTGGACTTTCCTAGTTGGATGGTTTGTGCAGAGGTAGACATAATCGGTCGACAACTTCGTTTTTGCCTCCGATCGATACGGGAGTTGGTACGATATAGTACTACTAGCAGCGCCTCGCGGTTTCACCCGCGTCATTCCCGTTCCCGTGGGAATTCCGGGATAAAATATAGCCTATGTGTTATTTCAGACTATAATCTATCTCAGTGCCGAATTTCATCCAGATCCGTTGAGTAGTTTTTACGTGAAAGAGTAACAAACATCCATCCATCCATCCATCCATACTTACAAACTTTCGCGTTAATAATATTAGTAGGATTAATAATACTATTACACATACATATACACATACATCCACGTGAATAAATAAACTAAATCTGTCTGTCAATGATCTGTCATTCTGTGTTTTTCGGTTTCTTTGTCACGCCTAAATAAATGACTGAACGGAACATAATGACTGGCTAAGGTTAAACTAATTTCCCGGGTTAATTTTTATCCTTGCCAAAGATACACAACCACAACGTGATTCATGTTCATCTCATCTAACTTTATCTTATAAGAGTTTCTTAAAAACTCAAAAAACAACTCAATAAATACGAAGATAAGTGGAGATAACAAGCTACGGTCGTGATTAAGTAGTTAGAATCCTTCGCTTGCTCGTGATTCATCTATGGCCCTCGCTTTAAATCTGTCCTTATCACTTATTGCATAATATAGGTACTAGGTATTCACTAATTGCATAATATAGGTACTAGGTATTCACTAATTGCATAATATAGGTACTAGGTATTCACTAATTGCATAATATAGGTACTCTTTGGTTTCTAGTGAAAATGACCGGCAAATGGCACCCCAACACGCGTCCCTTCGTGCAAGGCGGCGCGGTCCATGGGCGCAGATATCTCTTCAACTCTATCCACTTGCACTGGCCGTCGGAGCACACTATAGGTTTGTTCATTTATTTACTAGCTGCGCCCTGCGGATTTGAACAGGCTTTAAAATCATACAAATTTCAGAAATTTATTGCAGACCCTCTAGGGGAAGTTTTGTAAAAAAATACGTGATTTATCATTTATTTCATAGTTTATTTAAATAAATAAATAATGCTGGACAATTCATACAGCATCATCTAGCCTCAAGCTAAGCAGAGCTTGGGTACTAGATAACTGATATACTTAATACAATACATTACATAGATAGATATTTTTATTATACATAGAAAACACCCAGACCAACGGAACAAATTTCTGCAGATCGTACACAAATTTGTTCCGAGGCGGGGATCGAAACCGCAACCTTCTGCGTCGCAGGCGGCCCTTCGCCCGCTGCGCCACTGAGGTCGTAAGTATACCGAGTTTTGAGTGATTCGAACTAACTAAGGTCTAATAATTTTCCACCAAAACTTTACCAGCCTTTTTAACCCCTCTAGAGGTACCTATTTTTATGAAAATTAGAAACTAATCTACCTACATGCCATATTTCATCTAAATCGGTTAAGTAGTAGTTACGGAGATACATGGTGACAAGCATTCACACAAACTTTCGCATTTTTAATATTAGTAAGCAAGTAGAAAATAAAGCTTAAGATAGGTAGGTATATAATAAATAACTGTGCAATGGACTTTTTCCTTTGATTAACGTAATTATAAGAAAGAAAAGGGAGTGGCGCTAGTTTGAGTCAATCATGCGCCTTAACCCATAATGTGTTTTTCAAAGAAAGAAAGAAAGAAAGAAAGAAAGAAAGAAAGAAAGAAAGAAAGAAAGAAAGAAAGAAAGAAAGAAAGAAAGAAAGAAAGAAAGAAAGAAAGAAAGAAAGAAAGAAAGAAAGAAAGAAAGAAAGAAAGAAAGAAAGAAAGAAAGAAAGAAAGAAAGAAAGAAAATCCATTTATTTGACCCAATACAATACACATATTAAAAGGAATAAAAAAAATACGTAAAAGGGGCCAAAAAGGTCCCTGTCTCAGCATTCACATAGGATGCCCTTTTTAAACAAATAAATAAATAAATATTTATTTTATAGGCACAATGCACTACCCGGTAGAGAGCCAGGTCTTCTATGTCTCAGTGGAATATCCAGACTTGGCGGCGGCGCTGCGAGCCACAGATGATAACATGGCAATGCTGGCGATATCTACTATCTATACGGTCAGGATCACTTTTACTATTTACTTTCTTAAGTCGTATATATACCCCGATACTAGCGCCACTACATATTTTATTTTATCATTACGTTATACAAAGGAATTTATCAAAAGTTCGTACCGCGCGTAGACGATACCTATCAGAAGTTTTTTTTTAATGTATCTGTAATAGTTTTGTTTTGTGTTATTCAGTCAGATACCTTGTTTGGAGAGCTTGGTGGCCACCAATAGGAACTAAACTCTTGAAACAAGTATCTGCCTAAATAATACAATACAAAACTATTACAGATACATTAAAAAAAGCTTGTGTTAGGTATCGTATAAGTGCGGTCCGATTTTTTGATAATTCCTTTGTATAACGTATAATGATAAAATAAAATATGTAGTGGCGCTAGTTTCGGGGTATATATACGCCTTAAACTACACTAATGTCTACACCTATGGGAGTAGCAAACCTGTCACACATAAACACATGGGCGACCTCGCCTCATTGGTCGAGAGTGACTTTGTAACAGCTTCTAACTCCAACAATTATGGTACAGACAACGTCAGAATTAAGTCACCCCCCTGCATAACACATGCAGTTTTAAATCCAAACCTGATAGTTGTTAGTTTTAAAAGTCGAAAATAAATTATATTTTTATCATAAAACAGAACGAACAGATTAAAAAAATTAAAAATCGGATTCTAAGCTGCATTGTGTTATGCATGGGGGCTACTTAATTCTGACGCTGTCTGTACATTACGTACGATGTCAGTAATGGCTAGGTTGCTGGCCGCGATGATGATGGCCGAAAGCGTAAGTTAGCGTAGGTCCAGACCATCACAGTGCGGTCTACATTTATTTAGCATGTAAAGTAAAAAAAAACGTTTGTCAGACCCATTTCAATCTCACTTCCCAACTTTCGACGGAAACTAAAAATGATGTACTAGGTAAAATTCGGAAGATTGAGAACTGGTTTATCGAAAGTCCTCAAATTAGAAAGGCTCAAATTAGGTTCAATTAGGTCTGCCCACTTCAGTCAGAGTCGGACCGGCGCGGCGGCGCGGCGGCACTGCCGGGCGTTCTTGTTGTGCGTGCGTATAGGTATTTTTGTCTCGGTCGCACTTCGATCTAGGTACATCGTTCATCTTTGTTGTACATTAGGTATATTGCAAAAGATTGGAAATAGCGCGTCTTTGCTTTTAATTGTAACACAATACATGCCATTTGTTGAATTAGCGCTGGGAGAGCGTACCATATCTACAAAACTTTACTTAGATCTATGGAAACTAAGCTTTAAAATCTTACCCCCAACACTTTACCTAACGTAAGGATATTACCACTCGACAAAAAAGAGCGAAATTCAATAATCTGTTATACAATCCACAATGACATAAGCGGATCTATGAGAAAAATTTACCCTTAGACCAGATTTACACTTGTCATTGCTTATATCCGTAAGCTCGCGCACTGTCATGGCGGCGGGGCCAAATATTTGCCGACAATAAGTTACCAGAATCTATTAAAGAACTCAACGGTAATTTATTTAAACATAAATTAAATAAGTGGTTGCTTGACAAATGTTTCTATAGTGTAAATGAATATATTAATTTTAAATAGAATAATTTATTATGTTTTGACCACGATTGTTAATTAATTTTCTGATTGTTTTCTATTTATCTTCGATTGTATCCTTGATTATTTTCAATATTGATTATTATAACGATTTGAATCACTGTGATTTAATATTTGCACACCTGCTTGCGGGTTGAATACATTTGACATCACTGTAGTCATAAGATCTGACATGTACCTGTAATAATGTATTCTGCAAATAAATGATTTGTTTTGATTTGTTTTTTACCTTGGATAGATTTTCATCACCTTAAAGCTAGCTCAAAGCTTTAGGATGACAACTTAAGACCTCGCAATTTTATATTGTTCTTTATAAAAACCCTTTCAAACTTTTATGACATTTTTATAAGACCCTCGAGGATTGCTTTGTATTTGTTTACCATTCCGATTTAAGGCCAGGTCCTGTAGCAGTAGGCGTAAGGGAAAACGCGCGCCTGCCAAGCCGCCACGCTCGTGTTTTTTGTAGTTATTTAAACATTGTGACTAAGAAAATCATTTTATCGAGTTAAACTCTGAAAATTCGTTTAGAAATATTAAGCGTCCTTAGTTGAGTACAAAAAAAAGTGTGATATCAGTAGTTCACTAGTCATAGTATTGAAAAAACGTTAGAAAAAGGTGGTAACTTTGGATTTTTTTTCTTTCGAGTGAAGTTCATTAGATCTTATAACTGAATGCGATTTTGACTAGACTAGATCCTTAAGTAATATATATCCTTAAGTAATATATTTTATCAGAATTTTAAACTCTATTTTCTAAGTCTCAGATGATTTTAAAAATCACAAAAAAGCGGCCTCTGCTGACCCAGCCTTAATTTGCTTTCGAACTGCCAAAGGTTCTTCATCTGAAAATAACTTCTATTTATCTTGACAAATCTAAATTAAAGGTTGTCAGTTGAAATGATTTCGAAAGTTTTAGAATTATGCCTTTTCCGATAATAGTATACAAATACTAAGACTAAAGACTCACTACATATGTACATACACTACATAGAATCTTAGAAATGCTCAGAACAACAAAGCAAAAAATAATATAACCTACAGAGCCTTTTTTTATTCGGCAAGGATTTTTTTTATTATTTTACGAATAAACTGGTCTGGTGGGGACCAGAATTGTGTGGGACTCGACGCCCTGAGAAGGAACTAATACCCACTAAAAACCTCTCCGGTGTCCCTCTCTCGCCATTTTCGCCGAACCACGGGAACATTTAAAACCTACCGCGGCCCGACTGGCGTCCCCTCTTCCTCCTATACATGGTCAGCGAGCCCACCAATCCACACACTCGCCGACCCCATTCTTCCGTCACGTTTCCTCCCCCAACCTACAGGGCCTGCTAATATTCATCATCATCATCATCAGCCTATATTAGTCCACTGTTGGACATAGGCCTCCCCTAATGAACGCCATAGCGCCCGTTCTTCAGCTTGCCGCATCCAGCATCTGCCTGCAGTCTTTCGCAGATCGTCATCCCACCTGGCCGGAGAGCGTCCTACACTACGTTTGCCGAGTCGTGGTCTCCACTCAAGAACACGTTTACCCCAGCGGTTGTCGGTTCTTCGCGAGATATGGCCGGCCCACTGCCACTTCAGCTTGCTAATTCTTTGCGAATTCTTTTTTCTGCTAATACTGGATACTAATATTGCCTTGGACGGAGTTAATAAGGCCGAATATTTCGAAATTATAAATTAAAATATAATATCTACCGTGTAAATATTTAAAAACGTAATAGAGCGTGATCATAATGTGTTAAATTACACTATTCTAACGTCAATCAACAGTTAATTAATAATATCAATAACCTACAAAAGCTTATCAAGCCACGTCAAGTGATGAATTGAATTAACATATTCAGGTTCAGATGGCGTTCATTTAGTTACTCATACAGAGCGGAATAATGGCAGTACCAATAATCGTAAACAATGCGTTTTAAATTTATTGGAACTTCCGACTTATGCGTGGTCAGAAGACCCCCTGCGAGTTAGCTCATTATTAATAATCGAGGTCTACTTTGTACTTTATGTTTAAGAAATTAAATAATATCACAAAAAATTTCGACTACGGCGGGATTTGAACGAAAGGATGCGGGTTCAATTCCCGCCGAAGTCGAAAATTTCTGTGATATTATTTAATTTCTTAGAAATTTGCCAGAGTGTGAGGCTTACGCACTATAATTACAAAAACTTTATACTCTTTGTTTTCTTTAATAGCTTACAAATTACAATTAAAAAAATCACTTATTGTTTCAAATGGTCATTATTAGCAAATAAATGCTCAATTGTGAGTTTTCTCCCAAACAAAAACGTACAAAACAATGGTGAGACTTCGTCTTATACAGTCTTAGCTCCTTAACCTCAACGGCCTGTATTGGTCAAGCCTCCCCCTGATAAGCGCTTTATTGGCTTTTATCACGTGTGGGGTAATGCCCATCATCCCCACGCTGGGAATGTGGGTTAGGGATCAATCTTGGCTCAAATGATTAGTCTTCTAGCCTAGACAAGATAATAGACTAGCAGGGGTATTTCGATTCGTCGGAATCTGTAGATAGAGTACGTTCTCCCAGCACTACTCAACAAACTGGCTTATATGACAACTACACGCAAATAATTACTCACAATTAGGTACATTTTCAATCTTATCTAATGATTATAATGAACAAACACCAGGGCATTCGTAGCAAGCACGCGTAACACGAACGCCGCGCCCCGGTCCGACTAAGAGGTTAATAATAATTGCGCCTATATTTGTGCCTTCGATTATCGAAGCCCCATCTCCCCTTTTTGACTTAAATCGATCCTTAAAGAATATTTCTGTTGCAGATCGCCAACAACTCAGATCCAGGTATCAATGAAATGATGAACGCCGCTCTAAGCCCTATAATCGGCGGTAGATCCATGGCGGCTGACAATACACTTGGTTTCTTCATACCTCCATTCAAGGAGTATGCGAGTTACCAGGGATCGCTCACCATTCCACCCTGCACCGAATCTGTGATTTGGCTCATCAGAGCTAGGTCGCTGCCAGTAACTGCGGTTAGTTATTGACATTTCTGTAAGCTATTTAGCCCCCCAATGTGAATAAAGACAGGCCTGCAGGGGTATTTTAATTCATTCGATTCGTTTTCGAATCGAATCCGACGGATCTTTAAAAGGCTATTTTGATTTTGCCTCGGGTTGATGATCGAAATAAGGAGCTCCTCCTCATTGCCATTAGTCAACAGATTCGCTTCTGATTTTCGATCATCAACCAGAGGCGAAATCAAAATAGCCTTTTATAGATCTGTCGGATTCGATTCGCAAACGAATCGAATGATTTAAAATACCTCTGCTGTTTAGAAATATAGATATACATATGTTTAGAACTGAGCCATGCTTGGAGTTTCTCTGAAGGATAGGATTCGTAACGAATACATCCGACAGAGAACCAAAGTTATCGACATAGCTCTAAGAATTAGCAAGCTGAAGTGGCAGTGGGCCGGCCATGTTTCGCGAAGAACCGATAACCGCTGGGGGATATGTGTTTTTGAGTGGAGACCACGACTCAGCACACGTAGTTTAGGATGCCCCCCGGCCAGGTGGGATGACGTTCTGCGAAACACTGCAGGCAGATGCTGGATGCGGCAAACTGAAGACAGGGTGCTATGGCGCTCATTAGGGGAGGCCTATGTCCAGCAGTGGACTAACATAGGCTGATGGTTATGATACTGATAAGGTTCACACAATTCTATACCTACAAAATACCCGTAGATACCGCACGAATTACAGCGAAACTAAGCAAAATTTCAATCGTTACCGCTCTGGGTAGCGATTTGACGACCTCAGTAGCGCAACGGGCAAAGGTCAGCTAACGAAGCAGGAGGTTGCGGGTTCGTTTCCCGCCTCGGGACAAATGTTTGTACCCTCGCAGATATTTGTTCTGGGCGTTCTGAGTGTTTTCTATGTATAGTAATAAATATCTATCTACATAATATTATGTAAAATATATAATGATGGGATAATGGCATTATCTAGCCCCGAGCTAAAAAGAGCTTGTAATAGGGGTACTAGATAACTGTAATACTTAATACAATACACTTAATATAATATAATAAACATTTTATAATATTTATCTAGTACCCACACAAGCTCTGCTTAGCTTGGGCTGGATAATGCCATTATCCCATCATTATATATTTCACATTTATGTAGATTATCTTTTTTATGATGCTGTGTAGTCCAGCATTATTTATTTTAAATTACACTAGAATCACTTAAAACGGGATATAGGAAAACTTAAAACACAATAAACCGTGGTATATATCCCGTAAATATTTCAGTATAATATTTTGTTAGCTTTTTTTTAAAGAATAAGATGATTAGTATCATGGGGGATAAGTATTTGTCCCGCAAAGTTTAAACAGGATCCCTTAAGTGCGAGTTTAACTCACGCGCCGAGGGTAAAAAAACTGTTTTGAAATGTACAAACCGATACCTTTCATTTGATACTCCACTCGGTGAGGTAGCCCCCTTTTTCTAAATTATTTCCCCCCTTTTGACCATTTTTCAAAAAGTGTTCTACTCAGACTTCTCTATAAAGATCCTATAAAATATAGACCTAGAGGGTAATTTTTCGACTTTTTTCAACATATGTTGAAAAGTGTGAAAACTACCAATAGTTCAAATGTTTTAAAATGTAAAAATTGATGCCTTTCATCTGATACCTTACTTGACCTTGTAGGAATTTTCAGTGTGTACTGAAACAATAATAAATAAAAACACGTGTTTTAGGATTTCGCATAAAAATAAAATAGGGATAAAAGGGAGTCGAACATTTAAGGTTTTTTTGTAACTTTTTTACCAGTGACTCAATTTGCTTGAAACTTTACTAAAAATACAAAACAATTAAACACGCATTCCAAGATTTTAGAAAACATTCCTGATAATTGGGGAAATCGGGCTATTAAAGTTTGACACTATTAACATGAAACTCAATGTGAAAAATAAACAAATAAAATTACGGAAAACGGGTTTCATGTTTTTCAAAACAACCATAAAACGAGATTAAACGGGATTTTTTTCTATTGGAAACGGATTTCAGGAATTTCCGACTCTTACAATAGGTTTTTAGCTGATTTCGAGAAGTTTTTTTTCCCCCAGTCCGCGCGAATGAAATCACGAGTCGCTAAGCTAGTAATATTATATTATGAAAACATTAACTCAGAAACATAAAAATAAATATAATAATAATAATAATAATAATGCTGGACAATCCACACAGCACCATCTAGCCCCAAAGTAAGCTACTCAAAGCTTGTGTTATGGGTACTAGATAACTGATATATTTAATACATTATATACAAACATAGAAAGATATTTTTTTATGACATATAGAAAACACCCAGACCAACGGGCGGGACAAATTTCTACAGATCGTACACAAATTTGTTCCGAGGCGGGAATCGAACCCGCAACCTCTTGCGTCGCAGGCGGACTCTCGCCCGCTGCACCACTGAGGTCGTCATTAAATTAAATGTAATGTAAAATTAAATTTTTTTCCAGACTCTTTTCAAGGCTGCGCAGAGAATGAAGGTTAACGGAGAGCAACAACGGTTTATTTTCCGGGAAGCCCAGCCGCTCAATGATAGGAACGTGTACTTTTTCGGGTGAAGTAGTGTACTCACAATAAAGTAATGTGTATATTATATTCTGACTTTTACTTAGCAGACTGGTATCATCTATACTATCTATACTAATATTATAAAGAGGAAAGATTTGATTGTTAGATAGGTAGATAGATAGATAGAAAATTCTTTATTGCACACTTATCGATAGAAACATATAACAAAACAGCTTAAAATCTAAGTGACAAGTGGCGGTCTTATCGCTCAAGAGCGATCTCTACCAGACAACCGTGGATGGATAGGATCATTGGATAGTACTAGGGGATCTGTGTGCTCATGAAAGTTATATAAATAAATACTTTCAATATATATTTCGCATAAAATATACTACATAAATAACTTTATATATATATATATACATATATTTACATAAACTACTTATATACATAGGGACTCAGGTATGCGTTCAGTGACAACAGGACAAATAGTGCTCCTTTACCATGGTTTTGAAGATTGGTAGCGACTTTGCTCGCCTCACCGAGACTGGCAATGCATTCCATAGTTGTACAGCCCTGGCAGTAAAGGAATGGGCGAAGAAGGAAGTAGAATGGACAGGTACTTGAAGCATGAGAGTTTCAGAAGAGCGCAGAGAAAGAGCGTGAGAATGGTGGAGAAAGGTAAAAAGTTCTTTGAGATAAGGGGGTGCAGAGACGTGAAATAAGATATTATAGAGAAGATGTAGAATATGAGAATTTCGGCGAAGCCGTATAGGCAACCACTTGAGCTTCCTGCGAAATTCCGAGACATGGTTGTTTGTTTGTTTGTATTGAATAGGCTCTGAAACTACTGGACCGATTTGTAAAAACATCTTTTATCATTTCTTTTATCATAATGATAAAGGATTTTTTTCCGAAAACTTAGTGTTTTAGGACGATTGGCAATTTCGTTGATTAACTTTAAAGTATTGCATAAAAACTTTGGCAAAAACATTATCAAATTATGATTTAAACGTCCGATTTAAAAAAATATATTATTAGCGAGGATTCTTAATAGTATCAGCGTCTTCAAGCCAATGCGGCCATCTCCTGATCTCGCTGTAGACCTTGCGTCCCGGACTCTCGGTGGCGATCAGCTGTTTGTGAGCTACCAGGTTGTAGTCAGGAGACAGGTGACCTCGCTCCACGCCGCACTTTATCAGGTTCTGGGCCGCTTCCAGAGCTTCAGGTGTTGGAGTGTTTTCTGGAAATGAGTTTCGGTCGTTAACTTATGAACACTTAGATGCCAGAATGATAGGATACAAGCAGAAGTGAAAGGAGACCTTACTACCTATCAGCACTCAAGCGTCCACTGATGAACTAGCCTCTTCACAGCTGAATATTTCATCAATTTTGTACCTGCTTTTTTGTGTAATTTAAATCTGATATTATTTAGATATAAGGCAATTTGTAATTTTTTGACATAACTAAGTGCTCCTTTGTGTTCCTATAGTTGAAAATAAATGAAATGAAAAATGAAATGAACATCCTCCCCCAACAAAGTAGGTCTTATATTATTAATTTTATTTTCCGCTTCGAAGGAAAAAAAACTACCCATATTTTTAGGACATAGAAAACTGCAAAACTTTATTTTAAAAGTACTTTTCGTAAACGGACGAAAACGCTGTCAGCCATATTTATCTGTTCTGTGATGATACGGGTCGAAAACTAACAATTGACATTAGCAAACGTTTATCATTGTAAAAGTATATTTACACAGACTACATAGCGAATTTCACTCGCATAAGATCCGACATGAAATTTGATTACAGTCCTATGACGTCACAACAAAAACAAAAAAAGAAAAATTTTTAATTTGAAAATATGTAGTCATCTTACAATTATAATAGCAGAACAGTTTTACAGTATTGGTTTCATAAGTCAAATACCTAATAAGTACAGAAAATATTTACTTATTGCGCCAAATTTGATACCGATTACCGATTTCCCGCCGCAACCGCCACGGCTAAAGGAGGCCTAGCTAGTAAGGATATAGGTAGATATTTTAGGCCTCTTTTACTCTTTTCATATTTGTAATAATAACTTATATCGGATAATCTGGGCCAAAATTTCAGTTTCGGTGCACGTGCACAGAACTACCAGCACAGGACAACGCACAAAGTCTAAATAGCCACCTTATCACAGCTAGGTGATTTACTCCAGATGAATTAAGTCACAGCACAGGTTTCAATACAGCACCCGGAAGGTTCTTTATTGAAACCTGTGCTTAGTTTTCCCAGGTGCACCAAGTCTACCCTGCGTAGCACTTAATGCACCCAGGTCATTTACTCCAGGTGAATTAAGCGTACCGGACCAAAATTTCTACATCGTGAAGTCTTGAACCAGCGCACTCACGGTAGACCAAACGGGTGGTGGCAAAACGAAGTGCATTCCTTTCAGAGGCTGGCAAATTGCAGGCACAATAACGATAAGAGTAGTGGGAATGAGAAAAAGAGATCTTCGCTCAGGGGAACATTATATTAGCTCATAGAATTTTCAGAATTCAGTAAAAACGTGTATTTTATTTACTTAGACGTGTTTACCTAAAATTAACATGACCTAATTTGTTAACCTACTTGGTAGCTATTGAAACCTCAAAACTCTTGGAAAATGAATGGAGCAAATTACCCTGAGTCTTAAGGGTCCGGCGACGGATGAATTTCCCATACAAACGTAATACCAAAATGATTTTTAATTTGAGCATATTTTCACTATGGTCTGCTATTATTTGTATTAAAATAGTATTTATCTAGGTTCCTGCCACAATTTTTTTTCAAAATACCTTTCTGAAATGAAATTATACCTAATCGCATTTTTACATCAAATAATGAATATTGTCTTAGTAATTGTGTAGATTAGTATTTTGAAAAAATCTTATGGCAGGAACCTGTATAAATACTATTCTAACACAAATAATAGCAAACCATGATGAAAACATTCTCAAATTACAAATCATTTTGGTACTACGTTTGTATGGGAAATTCATCCGTCGCCGGACCCTTAAGGGGCGAACCTAGCGGGTTTGCTTATCAAACTAGGCCTAGATAGTACTCACAGGATCCCCGAGGTAAAAAAACTCATATTACATAAAATGCAACTCTTCAGTTCCTTACTTGGAAAACACGATTGTGAAAAAAATTACGATAAAATACCATGAAAGTGCACTGTTTTGCACCTAATTTGTTCGAGATCTCAGGAACCCTGCGGTCTATAGAAAAGATTTTTGTTTTGATTACTAATTCTGTGGTTCCTTAATACAGTTTCTTCATAAGTTATGTAGTTTTCTGGTAAATCAGCAAAAACATAATTATTGCGCTTACGCCGTTCCAAAAATGTATGCTCCTATGAACGCGAAATCGCCTATCCTTTTCACAAAATGGCGCGGAATGCGCCCTCTTAAAAGTTTTTTTTTCCTTGCCAAGAATCGTCTAGTCTAGATTCTGTTCTATTTGATAAATCAAGTTTCTATTGTTTCAAGACTCTGTTGTTGGTTGGGGAGAACGCTTTAGGCAATTTTCGACTGAGTAGATTGTGAGCTATTGTTTTCGTTAGGTATTGTTTTCGTTTACTTTACGCTTTTGGTATACAGGGCGTCCCACGGCCATGCCACATGGAGAGAAAGTATCTTAAATATTGTAGATAGAAAATTTTACTGAAAGAAGACTTCATTTTGATTTTTAAAATAATTTAAACTGCATTCAAAGATTTTTGAACAATCGTCTGTTTGAACCAGGAATCGAACGCCAAATTGTAAAAAGAACACCCGTTATTTTACGATACCGATAAAAAGGCTCAATCGTAAGGAAAGTTTTTTTTTAATATGCAATACATAGCATCTTAAATAAAAGGAAGACACAAAGAATACAATAGAAATAGACAATTGAAGGAAGGAAATTTTACATTTATTTAAAATAATTAGGTTTTGCTCACAATTAACATAGGTAATTTAACATATGCTCAAAATGTGGCCCATTCTGTAGTAGGTATACAAATTCTCACTCTTTTAACAATTTCGCTACCTGTTGATTTTCCATTTTCAATGTATCCTAAACGTGAGAGTATTTATGCCACAAAGCAGTTCACTACCTAAAGACAATACAGAATTTAAATCTCATATTGTGTGTCTGATTGCCGAAACATATTTTAAAATAAAATTAAAAGTGAAAGAGGAACTAGTTATAGACAAAAATACTTTTTGTGAGAAAGAGGAACTAGTTATAGACAAAAATACTTTTTGTGCTTTTGGTTTTTTTTGTTTTTGTTATTGTGTTGTTTTTTGACGTGGCTAAGTGCATGGAGAAATTAAATTATGATTGAAAAAGTATGATCTGGAGGATATCCGTCTGAAATCGCATTCAAACTGAGCAGGACAGCATGAGAGATGACATCATTCTCAATTTCAAACTTTATGTACGTAGGTTAAAATTATCTAATAAACAAGCTAATTACACAAAAAATCTAAATTTCCGAAGATAGTTCAACTCTGAACCAACATTACGTTATAGCGGCTGTGTCGATTTCCATCAAACAATAGTAAAAATATAGATGAAGTCAGGTTTTAAACAAAAAAATTGGTTGCAAAGAAGCCACATTATCAGATAGACACTTAAGTAGATTCGTTCTAACATTAGTTCTGACGTCAAATTTAATTAGTTCTGTTTTGTACTAAAAAGCTTTAACTCTGTAATTGTAATGCTATTATATTGTTAAAAAGTACCTAAAGAGCATTTATGATTCGTCACTACCTAGACTAAAATATTTTTAGTGTATAAAATTGTGCCTATTCGGACAGTAACGATAAAACTGTAACTTTTCTTCGTCCCTAAATCAGTCGAAGAATTTTAAACTTTTACTACCACCTAGTCCGTAGTCATTGAAAGTTTTAATGAACCCGAGATCTTTCCGGCTTAAAGGCACAAAGAAAGGGACTTTGTCCAAGTAGCTGGTAAAAAAAGTTTTTATTTATGATCTTGTTCTGGACGAATTAAGGATTTTCTTCATAGACAATTTGTATCGCTGCTTGTGTCATGGCCTTTTGTATCGCGTCTTACCGTCTCATTCATAAACCTCTAATAAATATAATTTGAAGTCTTCTTTTAGTATTTTTTTATCTACTATATTTAAAATACTTTCCCTCCATGTGGTATGACCGTGAGACGCCATTTATCACGGTCATACCACATAACTGCCTTTTCCATATCCATTATCACCAAAATTACAGATATTTCATTACCATTGAAACCAATATTATTGAACTATTATTGAACAATATTGTGGTCTTCTCGTATTACGTAAAGTCATTGTCCTACGCCTTTCAGACGATACGCCCCGCTTATTGTGTCTTACAAAGTTCTGAACAGGGAAAAAGTTATTCGATACTCACCATTGAAATTGCCTATGAAAGAGATCCCGATAGATTTCCGGTTGTACCCGTATGTGTGCGCGCCGACGTGGATCCAGCCAGAACCCTGAAACACCTTTCCGTTTCCGCCAATCAGGAATCTGGTGGAGAGGAAATTAAATCTTCGTTGTGTATTTGAATGGTTTGTGCATTAACTTTCTGGACATTAGTCGAACAAATTAATGAAGGTTACATTAGTGGAGAGGATTATATCCATATAACTTAACAATATGATTTCCGACCAGCAAAGAACGTCTTTCGGCTGAAATGATTAGCCTCGAAAATAATAGTGTCACAATCATAAGATATGTATTTCAACATCCGTTCTGTTATATCTTTTATCTACACTAATGTTATAACATTCTACTTATGTTTCCAATACTTGACTTATAATTACTACTGTTATAGCGCAGATAACAAAACACTCAATTTAAGCAATTTCACATGATGGTATAATGTCCACATCGATATCGTAAAATCTCATTATAACATCAATAAAACGCGACCAATTAACCTGGCGAGCCTTATGTCAAAATCCTCATACAAGTTGTATAAAATTTTGATATTAGGCTGGCTTTTGAAAACAGTTGGGTTATACGTGAAAACTTCGTCGAAACTACTAAACTTACATACACAAAACTCTTTGGTAAGATCTTATTCAAGTCTCAAATACGATCTTGAACAGTATAGAAAACAAGACGAATGAAGTAATTATAAATATTCCGACTCCGTCTACGAGCTCTACTGCTTGCCCCGCGACCGCTACAGCTGCTGGATCAATAATTAACATTAACTTTCAAAATTGTACCATCCAAAATTTGAACAATTATTATAAATAAACTATTGTCAGCTTTTACTCTTGTTGTTTGATTAATTGCATTAGTGAAGATAAAGTAGTGTATGCAACTGCATATAACACGGGTATTCCCACATTCCAAAAAATCTGCTTATGCCCCATGTCAGAGTACCTACCAACACAAACTTTCCATTCTCGCTACCTGTCATCAGACAAGATGTTTGGTGACAACTTTAGGTACCTACCTACTTGAAATATGGCCGAGACAAGACGAGGGCCTACGAGAGACCCCGAGGCGAGATGAGCGAGCGTATTATGTAGGTACACACTCGTGCTTGGCCTGTCTCGGGATGTCGCGGCGAGTGTGTAGGTACTTCTGGCATCAAATTATTACAGCTTGAACTAAGACCAAGCATCAAAACAAACTTCAAAAACAAACAACGTGTCAAAAGCATCTTGACAAGAATAGACCCAAGTTCTTCGTCCTTCTAACTTCTATCGTATTCAATTTGGTGGAGAAGCGACTTGTTTGTTGTTTTATGCTCCATTGGTTATTTGAGACTTGTGTTTTCCGCCTCCTTGAAATGTATAGAGTTGAAACGTCTTTGGAATTTGAGTAACTAATACCTACTTTGGTAACTAAGCCAATAAATTTACGTATGTTTTACGAATCAGGTACTTTACCTTGGTTTCTCATAAAAACAGAATTAATCTTTTTACAAACAACTGAGTTGAAAAAAAAAATCCCCGGGCTCTGCTTTTTAGGAATCCGTAGACAAGTAAGACGTGCAAAACACACACTTTTGTACTCTAGTGTTCCGCAGTCAAAACTGTAAAATTCTGGTTACAACCGAATGCGAACCTCATCCTTGTTGAAAAACAGAGCCGAAAGACGTCTCCTGCTCTGCTGGACACAGCCATCTCCTAAAGGTCAATGTTAGATCAATGTTAGGCGGGTTGCCATAATCGTCACGCATAGCAGGCGGCTTAGCAATCACAATTAGGTGATGTATCTGTTGGTAGAATTGTGTCAAAACAAGATGCAGAGCCAAATACAAAAGAAGAAGAAAAGAAGATGTATATGTTGTGCAGCGAGCACTGGTTGCCTCCCCGCGTTGGATATCATATTTTATTCTCTTATCCCTACGAGACGAATTGGGGGTGTTGTGAATTGAGTAGTGACATTCTAGAAATACTTTGAATATTCATTTATCATTGTTTTTCATTTGTCGTATGTATTAATTAATTTAATATTGTACTCCAATTCTCCGTTCAGAAGTTTTTGTTTTTGTTTTGTATCAATGTAATAATTAAGCTCTCTCTAAATGCGCTATATAGGTGCAACGTCAAATTTCCGACACAATATAAATTGTTTTGAGAAATAAATAAATAAAATTAAATGGAATTCTAATTCGACACCACACGACAAAGGCACTTACGATTCCCCAATATCCCAATACTTCAGCTCCTCCATATGCCTCGACTGAATGCTTCTGACGATATTGGCACATCCCTCGTTGGAACTACAAGTAGGTGTCACGGTGTGCATGATGATGACTAGACTGACTGGTCTGGGGAGGTACTCCACGTGGTTCGGACGTAGGCCCTCCCACTCTTGCTTGGTGAAGACGCCGCAGTCTGAAAAGAGATGGAAATTATAATAATAAAATAAGCCAGATTCAAAAGGCGGTACTCCTGGAATCGGCACGCATCGTCAGGAAGTTCCTCTCTCTGCAGCCCTAGTAGCTTGAGCCTAGCTTCGCGGCCGGTGATACACCGTTTTGATATTATATTTAACCCGAGGGGCGGGCAGCAGCGCCTCCTGCAGAAAAATTCTACCACCGAACTGCGATCCTTGACCCGCATGCCCAGAGGGGGATTATGGACACTACCTCCCAACGAATAGTTTTAACGTAAATGCCTTGTAACCGTTTGCAATATCACTACAAAGTTTTACATGTAAACTTCGCTTACAAAAAGAACACATTTCATTCATCGTTTTCTGAAATTCGAAAGTTGTTTTCCTCATCAATATTTATTTTAAAAGAGTACCTGACTCACTGACAGACAGCGCACAGCCGGAAACACTGCACTGGTTCTAGGGGCTTGTACGCATAACACGTACGAAGTCGCGGGTTACAAGCTAGTATGTTAAATGTCAATATAGTGCTTATAAGGGGGAAGCCTGCGTCCAGAAGTGGAAATAGAGGGTGAAGATGAGATGATGATGATACAATTGCCATCGTATAATGGGATGGACCTTGTAGACTTTTAGACGTTCGGGAAAGAGCAAAGTAGCGCATTGCAGAGTTATATCATAACTCTGCTATGGTGTTTTAATGTGAAAAGTGTGTTATTTCAATAAAAATTCAACCAATTAATTAAAACTGGGTGAGTCAGCCTGACTGACTCAGTTTTTGAAAATACTTACTTTATTTAATAGTTATCTAGCACCCATAGCACAAGCTCTGCTTAGCTTGGGGTTAGATAATGCTGTGTGAATTGTCCAGCATTATTTATTTTATTTATTTTTAATTCAATAGTTAATCCTGAAACCTATAAATTTGAGCCTGGAATAACATTGCTTTTAGTAAAATAATGCGAAAATATTCCGGAATCTTCTCAACAAATTTCGTCTGACCTTCTAACAAATTGACAGACACAGTAGGTACCAAGTCGAAAGCCCAATTAATAAAGTCTCGCTACATTTTTAGGAGGTTACTTTTCTCCCTTTTAGTCAGATAACAATATAGGTAAAAGGTTGATACGTCCTCAGAGACAGCTTTGAAAAGAAAAAAGGTTCCTACTTAGTAGGTACTTACAGTCAGCGACAAAAATAACTTCATAGTTTCAAACGCTTCCAAAAACATCAAGTGTGAGTGAGTGAACTACGAACCTTGTTTGTGTTGAAAGAACACCAAAATTTACTGACTTTTACGAGCGTAAATAAGACAAATAATCATTGTGAAAAACCTTCTATGTGAGTGTATCCCCCGAAAACTCAAACGCAACTCAAGTTTAAGCTCGTCTCAAATGACGAAATTATGATAGATTTTCATAGAAAACTGTCAAAAAATCGCGACTTTAGACGTGCTTAGCTCTGAGTTGCGTTTGAGAGTATACAGGGGTTAATTGTAACTAAACTACCTAGACCTACTCTACCTACACTATTCACCTACCTACCTACCTAAATTTAAATGATCAATTTTCAAACCATGGTCTTCGATTTTTATTGAAAGAAGTCTATTCCACAAAAAAAATCTTAAAATTTGAACAAGTCCTTATGTTGTTTGAAAAAACAGATGTAAGAAACTTAAATGAATATGAATAAAAACTTACCTCCGTTCACATGATTTAAAACAAAGACACACAACGCAAAAATATGAAAAAAATTCTTCATTTTGCTACAAGACTGTATTGACCACTATTCAATAACAAACTAAGAGCAGAGGGTATTTATTATCAGCTGTGAACTTAAATAACCCAGACAGGATATAAGCAATCCTCATCACATCTTTGTCACTCGTAGTGAAGAAGACAGAAACGGCGATAGAAGTGGTTTGTGACTCATAAAAATCGCAATTACTTGTAAATTCAAGACTGATTAACCTGAACTTGGGTTCCTTGAATATGTATATCAAAAAACCATCATAAAATTCATCTATATTAATATCATTAAATCGAAAATAGTTCTGTATGTCTGTTACCTTTCCACACCGAAACGGCTGAACGGATCTTAATAAAATTTGCGAATTTCATTAAAATCCCGGGCACGGACATGACTGCTTTTATCCGAAAATTTATCAGAAAAGAGCGTAAGAAGGCGCGGGCAGGCACTAGTATTTTTAGGAATATTGCTGTCTTGAAAAAATAACAATTTGCTTCATTTTTATAAACTTTACAAATGTACTTGAAAATGAAAGATTCTTAGAATAAATAGAAAATACATACTTAAATGTTTTACGTCAAAGATATTGAATCGTGTAAATTTTAGCTCATTCCTTTCAGTTTTGTCGTTGTTTGCGATAAACACGATTCAAAAATAGAGATCAAAGATTATGCTGAGAGGAATCAGCTTGCTCACGAAAGTAATAAGAATTTAGAATAAAAGATTTACTAAAAAACATAACTCTTAGCTCTTTAGAAGTAAAAACCTGAATATCTTGATCCAATGCGTAAGCCAGTTAGACAGCGTAGCCATTGTCTTCCGAATGGCTTAATTTTACATGAATTGCTAAAGTTTAACCAATTACAAAGTTGTCCCATTTTATAAAGAAAGAACTTACAAGAGCTTACAGAATTAAGATTAAAGTAAGGTATAAACAATGTGCCGCATAATACGGGTACTAAGTCAAGATGATCAAAAATTCAAGAGACTTTTTATGTTTTTTTTTACCGTATTTGTGTCACCATAAAGTTAACGTTCGTCTTAGAAAAAACTTTAACTAAATATTATACATATATTGATATTTTACACAAAGACAAAAAAAACAATACAGAAAATTTAATAAAAAGAAAAATAATACCTACGGTACTTACATAACTTATCAATGACATTCATTTATTACTCGTTTCTGCCCACGGCATAATTTTTTCGGCGGTATAATTTTCTCTGTCCACACATGTATTTTCTTTGACTTAATGAAAGAAAACTTTTCATACACACGTAAACTGTCAGCTCGATCAATATTGAAGCTCTCGTTGGTTCCGATATTTTTGGATAGAATCGCTACGTTAGATATAATCTCAAAAACGAATGAACGGGTCCACGTTTATGTGACTCAACAAATTGCCTGGGTACTTTATTATACCCCACAGGGATGAAAAACACGAAAAAGATTTTATACTGATTTTACAAAAATGTAAACTTGGCAAAAGTTTTGCGCTGTGGGTGGCGTGCTGCGCCGTATCAATTTATGAAGCTGATACCGTTTTGACGTAGTGATGCGACTCAATAATACACGTCAGATACAATAATGGTAGGTATTAGCCCGTGTACTTAAAGATTGGGATTGAAAAGAAGTCATCTGTCCTGCTCAATTCGAATCAGATCTGAGCGAGACAGCATAAGAGATGACGTAATTCTAAATCCCGTTGTTTAATTACGCAGGCTTATTTTATCTGACGTGTTAACCCTCGCTCTAATGGTTTCTCTACATTGCTCTTTCTGGGCCTGTTAAAATACATTTTAGATTGTAGCTGCAACGCAAAAAACCATTTCAGCTTATAAATACCGCAACGTCTAATAACTAACAGGCTAAGTGTTCTTTCTAAGTCGAGACAGAAAATCGTAGAGTTAACCTTTACGATTTTCTGACTCGACTCTCTTTCTCCACTGTGCAAATTATAATATAATAATAAAAATAAAATAAAATTTATTTCCAAAAATGGTTGATGGTTTACAGAGTAGGTACTTATATCTAAAATTAGATTCTATATTGTGTTAATTTAAATTACCAGTAAGTACATAATACTGTAACCGAAAACCTAGTGCTGACAATGCATCGTCTCCTCGCTCTTACTAAGTAAAGACTTGTGATAAGACGCGAGGGCTAACTCTACCTCGGCAGATCCAGGGAGTGCGGGTTTAGTATGTTTTTAGTAGTTGGTACATAGAAAAAAATAAAAATAATAATAATCAAGCAGAAAAAAAAAGGAAACAGTAATCTTAACTAAAAACTAGACAAAATAAGAAAAACAAAAGAAGATCAAGCCCTTAACAAATATTTTTGTGTATCTATAGTGGAGTTTGCGTAATTTGTGTTTTAAGAAGACTGCGTGCTGAATGAAAGTAGTTATATTTAAGATTTTGTATAATATTTGCGTGATGTGAATATGTAAGTATGTAATGAATGCATGTATAAATATAATTAGGGTGATTTATGGAGATAAATTAAAAGATGTGGGTGTATTTCAACAAAACTAATGTTATTTATGAATGTATTTTAAGCATATTTTCGATATCTGAATAGTCACGACTCTGTAAGAACAAGTTAAGTTTCTTTTTCAATTCAGCATGACTAGTGTTCTGTAGAACAACTGTTTTGTTTATCCTATTATATAAAAATGCTCCTAAAAACAAGGAGTGTTTTTGAGCAAAACTGGTTTTACAATCTATTGTTCGATATGTGTTAGCTCTTCGTGTTGAGCTTTTCAAAAGAGAGTCATGGGTAGTAATAGTACTAGTATTTGCGCGAAGTCTAAGAATAGTTTGTTGTATGAAAAGTTTTCTGACAGTTAGGACCTGACAGTCGATATAGAGCTGAGACGTAGGATATCTATATGGGTAAGAATTTGCTACCTTTAAGACCGCTCTCTGCGCTCTCTCAAGCGGGAGCATATGCGTTTTAGAGGAACCACCCCAAGCCGTCACACAGTACATAAGTAGAGTTTGGCAAAGAGCAAAATAAGTTATCCTCAGTTGTTTTTTGGTAGCTGCATGTCTAATATTTTTGAACACTGCAATAAGTCGACGTATCCTTGAGGTAAGTAGGTTGATATGAGGCACATACGTCAATTGCGAGTCAATTGTTATACCTAGGTATTTTATGGTGTCACATCGTTCTAATCTAATACAATTGCAGTCTTTTTGAGGTTTTGAGTAGAGGCATTGCATTGTATGGGATCTAATTTCGTGGTTCGAGTTAGAGGCATCGGGCACACCACTTTTCCGCAAAGAGAATACAAGATACTTTGTCTTTTCAGGGTTCAGTGTTAAGATATTCTGGTAGAGACAAGTAGAGACTTCATTAAAACCACGTTGAGCATTTTTAAAAACATTGTTCCACGTGTCTCCCGAAAAAAGCAGAACCGTATCATCTGCAAATGTTATCAGTTTGCAGTCTTCCGGAGTAAGGTTGCAAATTTGATTAATGTATGTCAAGAATAGAGTCGGACCGAGTATGCTTCCTTGAGGAACACCGTATGTTACAGTTAACTCGGAACTAAGATGTTCACCAACTTTTACGCATTGCCTTCTATCACTGAGATAACTTTCAAATAGTTTAAGTTCATTTCCATGTATTCCTAGTCCCTCCATCTTTCGTAACAGCAAAGGAATTGAAACCGTATCGAAAGCTTTGGCTAAGTCCAGAAAGATTCCTAAACATTTTGTCCCTTTATCTAAGCAGTTAACAATAAAATCATTTAGCTGAGATACGGCGTCAGCTGTTGACCTCCCTTTTCGAAAACCATATTGGTTTATAGAAAGCAGTTCGTACTTTTCCAGATAGTTAACTAGTCTGTTGTTAATGGCTCTCTCTAATATTTTAGAAAGTGTAGGCAGGATTGATATGGGCCTATAGTTGCTAACAGTAGTTTTATCGCCACTTTTGTAGATCGGGAGTATGACGGATTTTTTAAATGCTTTTGGAAAAGTAGAGGTCGAAAAACTTAGAGAGCAAATGTGAGTAAGAGGTTCGATTACCATCTCTATATTTTGTTTGAGAATCAATGCAGAGATTCCATCCCATCCAGTAGAGCAATCTGTTTTTAGAGACATTATAAGTGTTTGAATCTCTGAACAGTCAATATTAAATAACGCAAAGGAGTTACTACGTCTACTTTGATCATTCACAGCCGTGTCTGCTCTATATGTAAATTTTTCTGCCAATGTCTTTCCAACACTTACAAAATAATCATTTACATAGTTTACAGCTGAAGTAGGGCATTTGTCTTTTATTAAATCCAGAGGTAGTGCTTTATTTGGTTTGAAATTTGTGATGTGATTTATAATTTTCCAAGTCTTTTTAATGTCTGTGCCTGCTTTCTCAAATTCCAATTTCTCAAAAGCCTGTTTTAGTTTTCTAAGCAAGGAATTACAAAAGTTTCGATACCGTTTGTAAATATTTCTAAGTGTTTCGTCTTTAGGATACTTTCGTAGTTTACTATGTAAGTTGTCTCTGTGCCTCATGCATCGTATGAGTCCAGGAGTAATCCAAGGCTTAATGGGCGTTTTTCGGCGACACATTTTAATTTCCTGTGTGTTTCGATTTATAATCTTAGTAAGCAAGTCTATAAAGATATCTGTAGCAACATCACAACTAGTGCTGTTCATTACTGGACTGAAATCAGTGGCACTAAGATCGTTTTTGATTGCAGAGTAGTTAGGTTTTTTAATTATAGTTTTATTGATTTTATTGGTCGACTGTGAAAGAGCTAATATTATGGTATCATGATCTGTGACACTATTTTGAACAACTAGAGTCAGTGAACTTCGTACGGTCTTAGTAAAACAATGGTCCAGACAATTCGTTAGTCGCGTAGGATAGGTATGAGTGGGCAAAACGCCATGGAATGCTAAAGCGTCCAGGTATTCCGACGAACGCTGTTCAGTTGCGTCGTCTAAGATGTTTATATTGATATCTCCTTTCATGATAATATTTTTAGATTTTGAAAACGACGTCAGTAGGGCTTCCAACGAAAGAGTAAAGTTTGCTAAGTTTTTATAGGATGGTGATCTGTATATAGAAATAATGGGTAAGTTGTCCACTACAGTAACTAAGCAGTTAGCATCCGAAAATTTTGGCTCATAAGAACTAGCTTGAAGATTGCACTTGGCGTAGACCACTACACCATCATTTTGTAAGACATTATTTTTTGTGAAAAAGACGTTGTAACCATCTAGAAGAGGCGGGTTATAAATCTTAGATAACCAGCATTCCGTTAGTATTATAATATCTGGATTTATCTTCATGCGCTTAATTAGAATTAAAAAGTTATCGAAATTTCGTGATATGCTTCTTATATTTTGTTGGATTACTAATAATTTTTTATTGATTTCCGACAAGTAGGACAGACAATTTTCAGCCGTGCACAAGTATGCTTGCGATTTAGTAGCGCTATCTAAGTTATCATTTATAAGTTCAACATTACTGTTCATTTTACTCAGTTCTTATATGAATTACGGACACTGCGTAAAACAAACAGTGTATTAGGTGTTCACCCGAAGGTATTAATGATAGGTTGATAACATAGAATAGCACCATAGACCACCTCACAAACATAAACGGGAGATAGATACTGTCTGTCCTGGCTTGTCTTTTGGAGTAAGTAAGTAAGAATATTAAAGTTAATGTTATATTTTGATGGCACGTCATCATTGGTAGAGTTTTATAATCATATCTAGTCTGTATAGTGTTTTTAAACGTTTGATTGAGAGTGGGCTTCTTGTGTGTTTGCGTAGGCTGATCAGTACTTAAATCTATTTCTATAAAACTAAAGGCAGAAAATCCTATAAAGTAACGTAAATTAAGATCGTATCTTATAATGATACAATGTAAACTTATGTAAAATAGTCAATCTATTAGCTCCTTCAGTTTCTCTTCATTTTTTATCAGGATACTCTTTGAACCTTCTGTTTTACGCAGACGCACCTGTCCATAGCTAGTCCAGCAGTGAGCGTAGTTATACTGCTTGGCATGTTCACGCGCCTTGAAGAACAAGTTCTTGGCATTATAAGTCAGGCTTTCATCAATGTAAACCGGTCTTTGCGGGCCCTCAATGGAGAGGTGTGTTGAGTTCAATTTACAGTTACTATTGGTTCTATTGAACTGTCTTACTTCACGCAGGACTCTGTTTTTCATTGACATCGTGGCCAGCTCCACAACAATAGGCCTGGGTGCGTCTGTTTTACCTAAAGGTCTTCGAATGTTTCTTATTTCAGTTGGATGTATATTAATTTTTAAGACCTTAAACATATTTTCAGCGATTTCTACAAGGTCTGTTATAGTCTCTTGTGCTTTAGAGGGTATGTTTTTCAATTCGATTTTGTAGGCGCAAGACAGGCGATTCATTTCCTCTACTTTATCCTCCAGAAGTTTGATTTTGGAGGAATTCGCAGCTTGGCTGTTAGCAAGTTCCATAGTTCTTACTGAGGTGGCTTCGTAGTGGACAGTTAGGGTGTCTACCTTCTGTTCTAGATCTGTATTAAACTTTCTAAGTTCAATGATTTCAGTTTTGACGTCATTAATGTCCGATTTTATTGACGACAGAGTTTCATCTTGTTTCTCCTGAAACTTTGAGAAGAGCAAAGTCATATGCTCAGTAAGGTCGTGCTTGAACGAGTTTAACTTAAAAGTTAGTGTTGCGCCCAAGTCTAATTTAGGACTCTTTTTCTTTTTTATTCTGTGGGTGACATTGGCTGATTCAGCCGCCTCTTGGTCTGTTTCCGAGCGGCTGGGGGCATACTGTGACATATCATCTCTTTGAGCTTTAGGTGGAGTACGCTCCATGGTTGTGATGTCTGGTAATTTAACCGGCAAAAAGCAAATATGTAGAAAGCGGCAGCAAGTAACAGTTTGTGCAGAGCAGAGTATGATGCGATTTGCTAATATTAAAAGCAAGGCGCTAGATTTGTGGGTGCGTGCTCTTTAATTATAGGGTCTATATTCTTTAGAAAGTTGTTAGTCTCACTTTATATTAGGTATACCCAATGCAAATTCCAGTTAGTCCTTTACTCATTCGTAGCCACTAATTGTGTAGCGTGGTATCGGTTCAATAATTTCGAACCGGCCGTTCAATGACTTCGTGGTGCAGTGGTCGCACACACGGACTGCGAAGCGGACAGCCGTGGGTTCGAATCCCATTCAGAGCAAATATTTATTTAAATGTTCACTCACGGTCGGAGACCAAGATCCGCGCCAATTGCAGAGACAGCAGCACCCAGTCCAGCAAGGGTCCACGTACCAGTCAGAACCAAAGTCTCAGGGCGAAGTCACCAGTCCCAGGGCGAAGTCACCAGAATTTTAATAAATTTAGTCAAAAGGGCGAGCACGTCCACACTGTACAAGAGCCGCGAGGCGAGGAATTGAATGCGACTCACATCCGTATTCAAGAACAAAACTTCTTCTACACTACTTAAAGCGCATCTTGTGTCGCGCGATTTGTTGCAATATTCTATACCTACGACGTTCTATACCTACGACGAATTTTTAAATTCTGAATAATTTGCTAGGTAAATTTAATAAATTTAAATAAATTTTATTATTTTCACATTACTTTATGTTGTATGTACCTACATGTTTAAAAAATTGTGAAGTATAATTTGACAAACTATAAATAAAATGTTTATCTGTTTATTTGTTTGCAGTACATTTTGTACGCATACGCTCATACACACTGCTGCGATTTCGCATTTGGCTTGCGTCGTCTAGAAATTGCGCTTATAAATAAATAATAAAAATAAAAAAATAAAAAGTATTTATTTCAAGTAATTTAAACTCATAACATAACAGTAACACAAAAAGAAAAATTAAAAACTAATAGGATTGCTGGGAAGGTGGCGTTCGCAGCAGTGCTTGGTGTACGGGCAGTCCAGCCTCCCTGCTATCATGTATATATATAAAAACGCAGGGGAATCACGCTACAAAATCGCATCAAGTCGCGTGAAACATGACGCGCTTCAAAATCGCGGCTGTGGGGTGGAGGCTTTAGGCATTGCTCACTGCGTTTGTCACGGTAGGTCAGAGATCGCATCAAAAAGAGCAACTTCGCATCTCTGCCTACACTATACAAAATAAAACTTTTACAGGGGCATTAAAATAAGCTTATGATAGGTATCACAAACTGCAAAATCGATTTTTGAAAATTCCGTCCTTTAACATAATAATAAGATAAAATAGGTGTTGGCGCTGATTTGCGTCGGGTATGCGCCTTAACAAACAACAGTCCAGCGACTATGCGCACGCACTGCGTCGATTAACAGATCTGTGATTGGTCCGTTTCTGTTCCTAAGTTATCGTTATTGTTTGGCAGACTTTCAGATTACATTAATATCACCTATTAAACCGCACAACACTCGAGTATTCTTTGTGTGAATCGGATTTCCCGCCCTATGCGTTCGTGTGTACTGTGAGACCTGATAGCATTGTTCTTAAATTACTACGGGCACAGATATTATAATACTATACTAGTATTACGGGTGTAAAACCTTGTACAACCCAGTTAGCTAGCTGACGCGCTAACCGGTATCAAACCACTCAGTATAAACTCCATTCGAATCAACTCCGTTGAGTTCCGAATGTTTTTTTTTTTCGGGACTTCCCGTGTGTTATCGTAGCGTTTGTGGTAGAGGCATGCAAGAGGTTAATTAGTCACTCGTTCAGAAAAGGTTATCTTGTTTGTGATTAATTTTGAAAGAATGTTTAATCTGTAAGTAGGTTAAGCATCTCCTCTAGTTTGATAAATCACAAATCCTTTGACCTGCCATCTGCACATTGATTTAAAATAAACCAATCTGATAATTGCAAATTAGAATGATTCGGGGAAAAAGTAAGTATCAAATTCGGGTTCTTTCCCGCTGGGGGATAAATCATGGGCGTAGAGCGAAAAGTCACTAAGTAAGTCATTTCGTGTTTTGAGGTATGAAGGTTTAAAGTTTTGAATAACTAATAAAATCATAGCTTTGTTTCGGCATCGGATATTTCTAATTTTATGGTCTTATAATGTAAAAAAATTAAAAGCTCTTAAGGCTGTACCCCACGGCACACTAGCGCCGCCACCTATTTTATCTTATTATTACGTTGAAATAAGGAAATTTCAAAAATTACGTTGGGTAATTTGTGATACCTATTATAAGCTTTTTTTTAATGCCTCTGCAATAGTTTTAATTTGTATAGTTTAGGCAGAGATGCGAAAATAGAGTTTGGTTGGTAGCCATCAAGGGCAACTTCGTATCTCTTCCTAAACTTAGAAACTCGAAAACCGTGAGACTAATGGGTATAAGTAGAGGAGTTTGCGTTACGTTGGTTACGTACCACAACGTCAGAGAAACTTTTAAATAAATGTAAGTTACGAGTATCTTTCACGAACATTGCTACATTCAGAATATACAGGGCGTCCCAAACTTATGGGACATGAAGGGGAAGTACCTTAAATATCGTAGATAGGGTATTTTGCTGAAAGAAGACTTTATGTTACTTTTAAAAGTTAGTAATTCTGCATTCATAGATTTTCTAAAAAATACTTGCTTCGTCTGGGAATCGAACCGACTTAAATGTAAAAAAAAATCATCCTTCTTCTATGATGCCAATCGAAAGAATTTGAAAATGGAACAGTTTATGAGAGCGTTTGTTTGAATGCATACTTTTTAAAAAAAAATTTAAATTTTTAAATGTTGTTCTTAAATTTGAAAATGGAACAGTGTGTGCGAGCGTTTGTTTTTGGATTGATCTGTTTAGTCTGAATAATTCACTTACACAAGTTTAGTGTTAATTTATTGCGAACATGGCATATCAAGTAAGTTTTGATCTAATGGAAGCATATTTTTGAACGATAAAGATATCTCTAGAAGTTTGCGGTGGTATAGCGTAAAATATCCTGATAGACAAATACCGTCTTGTAAAGTTTTGAAAAGGCTTGTGGACAATTTGAAAACTCTGGGACGTTTCGATAAACGCCCAAGAGAACCACAGCAAGAAAACCACATGATCAACGACGAAGAACTTGATATTTTAATTTACTTTTCGGCTTGTCTTAAAACATCGGTGAGAGAAGGAGAACTTGAAATTGGAGTTTCGAAAAGTAAAATACACCGTGTATTAAAAAAACACGGTTTTAAGTGTTATGTTGAAGGACGATTGGTTCAAAAATTACTTCCAGGCGATACAAAAAGGAGAAAAAATTTCTGTCTTGATATCCAGGCACGCTTGCTCGAAGATCCAAATTTTTTGGATAATATTATTTGGACAGACGAATCTAACTTTAGCAATAACGGTATTTATAACCGCAACAATAATCGTATTTGGTCTAAAGAAAATCCGTTACGAGTCACTGAAACGAATAACCAAGTGCGTTTTTCACTCAACTGTTGGTGCGGACTTTTAAGCGGGTTTTCTTAATCCACTTTTACCAAGGAACCTTGAACACAGAAAAGTATTTAGGAATACTTCAAATTTTAAGGGATGAGATAAGAAATCTTTCCGCTGAGGAGCAAGAAAACTTAATTTTTCAACAAGATGGAGCTCCGGCTCATAATAGTCGGAGAGCAGCAGATTTTCTAAATGAATGTTTTCCTACATGGATTGGTACTAATGGACCTATTAGATGGCCGGCCAGATCCCCGGACCTTACACCATTAGATTTCTTCTTTTGGGGATACGTGAAAGATATGCTATACAAAAAGCGATACGAGAACGTGGGCGAGTTGCAAACAGAATTGATCCATATCACATCGAGTGTTCACCATAAAATGATAAGAAAATCAACAGGCAGCGGAATCATTAAAAGATTGGCGATTCGCGTAAGACAAGAGGGATCACATTACTTACTTAAGCATTATTATTATTTTTTAGCTATTCTTTCGATTGGCATCATAGAAGTAGGATGATTTTTTTTGACATTTAAGTCGGTTCGATTCCCAGACGAAGCAAGTATTTTTTAGAAAATCTATGAATGCAGAATTACTAACTTTTAAAAGTAACATAAAGTCTTTTTTCAGCAAAATACCCTATCTACGCTATTTAAGGTACTTCCCCTTCATGTCCCATAAGTTTGGGACGCCCTGTATAGAGCTGGTAGCGTAAGAATATTGTATTTTGTACGAAATCCTGTATAAAAAGGAGACATCACGATCACGTCTTGATACTAAGTCTTTAAACAGTTTACTTTTTGGCCAGATGATGCTGTATGAAAATGTTTATTTAACTCAATAGTAAATGTTATGCTCCTTCTAATAACCTGTAGGTTAGAAACATAAAGACTTTGACTTCCTTAAGTTTTCAGTAGAGCAATGACTTTCTGATGTGTGTTGTGAAGTAAATAAAAGGCGTAAAGTTTGGGTAACCTACAATTTATCTTTAAGTCCAGTCACACGAGTTCAAAATGGTGTAATTTTTGATGAAACTCCTAAAAATATGTGCGCTAGCTCATTCGATTCGGAATGACGTATAGAAAAATGGATCTTGAGGATTTATTAGCACACAAGAAATTGCAATTGTTATTTACAAAATAGGATGGAAGAAAAGATGTTCAGTTTTTCGTTGTTTAGAGAAAAGAAAATTTCAAAAACTTTTTTCGTTTTACATATCAAACCTTTCAAAGTTCAATAGTTTTTGAGATCTTTGGTGAGCAAACATAGTCACATCTTCACAAACCTTTAGGTACAAACTTGATTATTATATACCTAAAACAAGTTTTTAACTGAAAAAAAATTGTGACGTGAGAGCGCGAAGGCTTACAAAATTTAGTTAATAGAATCAGACGAGTATTTTAAAATTTAATTTATCAAAATCGCTGTAGCCGTTTTATGCTTGGAGGTAGTGAAGAGTGTCCGCCAACCACTCGAAAAACATTACTCAGACACCTCGCAGGTTGTAGTTTATCAGACTTTTTCAAACTTACGCGATCTGAACACTTTATTATTAGTATTATTTCACGGGTATTCATAGCAGATATTAGCGTTAAGTTACCTATTTTCCGGAAGTTTTAACTGGTTTACACACTGTCGTGGTCACTCTTTTGCATTTGTAAAGAAAATTATTTCGAGGTTGTCCTTAAAAAATTTATTTCCGTTGGATCAAAATTTGTCCCACAAAACTTAAAATTTGTATAAATTTAAGCGATTCGAATTAAAGTTTATTCAAAACAATCAAACTCGTCGTATTTGGCTTTGCCTAGCCTAGACTATTAAGTTTGCCCATTTCAATAAAGCGGTATTGAAATAGGTAAAGTAAACATAGTATCCGAAGACAACACAATATTAAAAAGAATATTTCTTTTGAAATATATTGAGTTAGCCGATACAAACGGATAAGTTAATAAATAAGCTTCTTATTCCCTTTTTGCAATAAAATTATTTTGAAGGCAAATTCGCCGTCCATACTAATATTAGATATATATTCAAAAGTAACTCTGTGTGTCTGCCCGTCTGTTATCTTTTCACGCCTGAACGGATCTTTCTGAAAGGAAGGAAGTAACGGTATCCCAGGAGTACATACGCTACGTTTTATCCCGGTGCCACGTGCGAAGCCGCAGACAGAAGCTAGAATTTTAAATCATATACTTTAAGCATACGATTTATTAAATAATAGCTTTAGCCCGCTGCTTACTCTCATAATTTTTTTTGACTTTTACATTTCGTGTAAAAATCCTGCATTTTGGGGATACTTACCTCGTCTATGGGACCCTTTAGCAAGGATACGCCGAATTAGAGTATTAATTTGCACACAAAAACGGAGCGAAACAGAGCCTACACATTTGCTCCCCTTGGAGTCGAGACCCTAGGTCCGTGGGGAACCGAGGCTCTTCGTGTTTTAAAAAAAATATCCGGTTCTGGAGAGCTGGAGAGTATTTGGCGGAGCGCATCAGCTTTGCCATACAGCGGGGCAATGCAGCCAGCGTGTAGGGGACGTTTCCGACTTGTATTCATATGGATCAGTTGAGATACCTGTAAATTGTTTGCAACAGTCTGCAGCTCTACTGTTTCAATTGTAAATACTAGTTGTAATTTATTTATGTTATTTGATTGTTATTGTCAGTGTGAATAAAGAATTAAGATAGGCCTTTCAGAACTTTTAGCTACCAAGTCCGAGCCACGCTTAGCCGGTTTATTTGCTCCCGAGTCTTTAATAGATGAAGGTCATAGGTCAAACTCAAATTGAGGAGTTACAATATGTATTCCTATTAACAGTCTGTTATGTAGATAGATAGATAGATAGATAAAAGATTTATTCGACACTGCAGCACATAATACAAGAATATCACTGTAGGGATTCCATAGACCGATAGTGTACACGATAAGGGATACATCGGCTCGACACAGCCGAGGCATTCATCAGCTCATGATGATCAGCTCGACCTCCTCCGCAGTCGGCATCCGTTCGCCTGTCAACCCGGATTCCCGCCTTCTCGGCTATGTCCGTCTGACAAGTGACAATGACAGCTGATTTGCAACACCTCGACCTACGAGACGATGTATGTAGACCATGGTTTTACCTGGACATACACTACATCCCTCCCTTGAGGATAAATTTAAAGTCACACAACATGGTGTGTTGAACACATCAAATATTATTTATTTTACACTACAAAAATGTATGGCTATAGTTAAGTATCTTTTATTAACCACATTACACTAGTAAGGTATAAAGTTTAGCACAATAATTTAAGACCAATGTGAGACACAATTTCATTTTAACACTGAATTATTTAATTTTGGTAAATAGTGCTTGCTTATCACTCAACTCAAATTCCACCCGAAATTAGTCTAATTTGTTCATTACAGATTTCTTCTTGGTATTCTTTAGCCTGTTTCTGGTGGGTCCTGGGAAGCCGCTTCTTCATCTGGATACTATTTTCAGCTGTACGACATTCCTTTTCAATGCTTGATCTGTAAGATGTTTTCGCACTGTGACATGTCGATAGACCCAACATTTATTGCCTTTATCAATTACTTCAACATAAAACTTGTCACCTTCCACTAAGCTTGATTCAGCGCCTTCTCTTCTTCTGTCTCTACACTCTTACCCTCTCTCTTCTGTTTTTTGCTTCCATATATTTATCACGGATTGTATTTTTAACCCCCGACGCAAAAAGACAGGGGTGTTATAAGTTTAACGTGTCTGTCTGTGTATCTGTGGTATCGTAGCTCTCAAACGGATGAACCGATTTTCGTTTAGTTTTTTTTTTTTAGTATATATAATTTTATCGAGTGGGAGATGAAAGAAAAGAGAAAGAAAATCTGTCAGGGTTTATTTTTTTTTTTTATTTTAAATTTTTCTTGTTATTATAGATGTGACAAAAGCGAATATAGACACCTAAACTTTTTTGTGCCATTATTTGTCGTTGTCTGAAATAAACGCATTAAATTTAATATTTCTATACAATATCTAATAGTCAGTATCATACTCGGGTATCTTATCGCCTTTGACAATGAATAATTCTCAATAATAGCAGTAATTCAAAATATCATGTGGTCTTGTTTGCTCCACAATTTCATGGAGGTAAATAGGAAATATCCTTTTAAAACTTAGATCAGAATTCTTGCCAAAGAAGTATGTTGGAATGCTCTAGTGAAGTTGTAGTAACTTTACGTGGTGGTCACTTTTGTTTGTGGAGTTGAAGATCCTTCAAATACTCGCAAACTTCTTTTCTTTCATTATTTACCAATGAAAATACCCCTGATGTTCCATATAAGTACCCTTCAATTATATCTCAGTCAAGGAGGACTTGATTTTCGTTTCCAATTTCTTGGCGCATATTTATGAGAGCTATTCTTTGTCATGGTTGGTTATCCTGGTTAAACATTGTCACTTAGAGGAATTTCTTTATGATGTTCTTCACAACTGCGTAGCCCTTTAGTAGCTTATGCACCAGGCACCTAGGTTATAAAATCTTCACAGTCTCGTCTTTGCCGTACGAATAGTGGTGCTTCCATCTCTCTTATTTGCAGCATACGCAAGTTTTGTTGTCCTCTGACCCTTATAGAGACACTGCACTATGTTTTAAGTTTTGACGGAGCAATTGAAGTAATATCTCATTAATAAGCAAAAAAGCACTTCATACTTTGTAAGAAATACGTAATAAGGTGTTCATTTGAACTATCAGCAATTATCCCCGATTTAATGAAGGAATACATTTTAACTACAAAACATTTTAAATAAAAAGGGGAGGACATGTCCACCAATTTATATTTATAAGAGGGTGTTACTTTGATTTACCATTTCAATTTAATGGAGGTTATGCCAACCAATTTCAACTAGATGAGGATATTCATTTGAACTACAAAACCAATTTTAATTGAACGGGGACTATGTCTACCAATTTTAATTAATGAGAGTATTCATTTGAACTACTGCGCTGCTTCCAATTTTAATGGAAGGCATGTCGACCAATACCAATTTAATGGTGGCATTCATTTGAACTACCAGACAATTTCCAATTTAATGGCGGTCTTGTCAACCCCGTGGCATTCATTTGAACTACCAGACAATTTCCAATTTAATGGCGGTCTTGTCAACCCAGTGGCATTAATTTGAACTACCAGACAATTTCCAATTTAATGGCGGTCTTGTCAACCCAGTGGCATTCATTTGAACTACCAGACAATTTCCAATTTAATGGCGGTCTTGTCAACCCACACCGACCTATACTCGAACAAATAATCAATTTCCACACATGCGCGGAAGCTTAAGCAATTACCATACCATTACCATTACCATACCATTACCATTACCATTACCATACCATTACCATTACCATACCATTTAATATTAACCGCGTAAGCTTACCTCAGAACCCGAAATTATGTTTTGTTTTATACGAATAGTTACATGACGAACCAATCCGTGCACGGAAGAAATCGTCAATCAACCAGGCACATCAATAATGATACAATTTATAATAAGCTCGATGATTGTCACTAACTTAGTACGCGTAGTCTATCAAATATAGTTACGAACATTTCTACACCAAATAAAATGAAATATTCTATCTAATTAGACATTGCACATGATTGATAGATAGCTCTTGATTTTGTCACATTACTACTTAATTTTTACCAAAAAAGTTGCAACCCACGAAGTCTCAAAGATGAAATACGATTATTCGTCCTACTATACCTCTAGGTACCTACCATGCTCCCTCTAGATTGCTTGCAACAATAATTAATTACATTTTTTTATTAAACTATTCACTATCAGGTTCAGTTATCAATTTACTTTTGGGATAGTCATTACTTCTACTTAGCTTGCAGCTCCGTGCCTCGGAAACTACGTAGGTAAAGCCATCGGTCACGCGCCTGACCCCTGACCTCTCCCCGGCCGCGTCGGTCCGCCGTCCTACCGGACTATGAGAGTGCGGGAACAGGGAGCGCACCCTGGTTCGCGCCCAAACCCGTGCACCACAACATGTGCCGTGCATCCCGCCAGTCTTCGATGAGACCGGCTGCCGTGGTCGCAATTCGGCTAGGAGGAAATCATCTTGCTGGTATTATTATTTATTCTCGACGCTGTATAAATTTTCCAGCACTAACCCTTTATTTACTCCATGTTATGTAGGTATATGGGCTACTTATATTGATCATACCAGCTCTTTTATAAGTTTTTTAATAATAGTTACATAATAAAGTGATTTTTTAACTGTTTGTAATTATAACCCAACAATCCTACCTCATTTTTACTTTTTTAACAGCATCGGCTGTTTGTTAATATAAGAAAACAAATCATTTTATTTCTTGTTTCCATAACGATATAATAATGTAGGTAATTTTTATTCAAGGAAAAAATAAGAATAAATCACTTTTAACGGCCCAAAGTAATAATATAAACCTTTATTTAACTATAACCGTACTTTGTAACATCATCACCATAAATGAAGGTTTTAGATACACGCGCATCTGTGACAGTAACCACCATCTTTTTAATAAGTATTAAATGCAATATTATCCAAAAATCTTTTGTTGACTTTCGGATTTCGTTGTCCGCAAAAGGCGCATCGACAATAAAGTCTGTGTTATATAGAATAGGCAACTGTTTTTTTAGATATCTATGTGTGAGTGCACTCATAACTAGTTTATTGACCTTCCAATCACAAACTATACATGTGGGTACTTGGAAAAATGCTGATGAGTACCATACTACCACTTGCCCTGAATTATCCATAACATAACATGAACCCACCATGATATGCAACAGTAGGTAAATTTGCTATGGCTCCGTCCATAAATTACCACAATCTAAGACTATACCTACTACCGAATTAGGATTTTAGAAAGTCAAGAATGATTATTTCATACACTATTCATGGATTTATAGTTGACAAAGATTATTCACCACCATGACATTTATTTTTGTAAATTGTTTATCCCATATCTATCAGTTTTTTTTTATTGATTTTCAATTGCCAATTCAATTCAATTTTCACTTACATGGCCCACGTCGCACTTGCCCACCTCTAGCGCCTTTCGGCGCGGCGCACCGCCAAGGCTGGGCAGCGAATGCGTTAATTTCAATCATAATAACTTGTTATACAGACATTGCACACTGCAAAGGCAGGAAGGAGTACAATGACTCATCATAACACCTGTAGGTATCTCCATGTATTTCATGCAATAAATGATACCTTAATTTTCAACGGTTAGGCACTTTTGCACAGATCCAAATAATTTTTTTTTCAAGGTTGTACTAATTTACCTATGTATGAGTAAGAATATTGCAGTTTATGATAGGCACATACAGTTTTAAAAGTAGTTCCCCATCTGTTACAGTAGACATTGTCGATTTAGAATCTTAATTTTGACAATGCTATTTTATAGCAGCTCAGTACCGACTTGACCTTTGATGATGCACTGCACATCCATAGCAAATTTAATTTAATTCTGTTATTTGGTCTACCAGCTGGTGTTCCAATAATTCATCTTAAGATAATACAAACCTAATGAAATAGCTTATTGCACAACCGACACTGCATGGTAAATCAGATCCATTTATTTGTGTTTTAGTGTTTACCTTACCTTTTACCTTTTACTTACCTTTTACCTTTTACCTTGTCTTTTTAATTACTTTGAATATAGCTTTGTACCGAGGTAATCTCCTTTGGTTCCGTTTAGGTATTTTATAATATTATTAGATTCTTATACTATTTATAATTTGATGGAACCGAGTACATTTAGCTCCTATGGCTCCTGCACATTGTGTGTGTAGGTATCTGTATTTATCCACTATCCTAAGTACTTTTCTTAATTACAAGACACTTTAATCACAGAAGGTTTGTCTAGAGCTGGTGCTTACAGCACATTGCCACATATTATTTGACAAGAAGTTATAAATAAATGTGTTATCTATCATAAACCAAATAAAATAAATGGGAATGAGTTCTATTCATATTCCTATTGCAACATTGTTTCATAAAGCAAGTCAACTTTATACTGAACATAAAATAAGTACAATAATGGTATAAATTAACTCGGGACAATATTAGATTTTAGTAGGTATACACATATTTTTACCACCTGGATACCATAATTGGTACCTATATAACATGACAGACTGCTGTTGCCATTCCAATCCTTGCGTTTCTTGGTCTATGCTTGGTCATTTGATTACATAGAAAAACAAAAAGTAGGACGCAAGTGTGCAAGTTTGTGATACTGTATTAAGGCGTTTCCTTATGTTTATCTGTATTTTACTTTGATAAGATAGCAAGGAACTTCTACGAGAGCATTTTGCATTGTAACTTTCAATCTCGTTGGTGTCCCTCCCTTCCTTCAAGTACTAATAAAATAACTTACCTTTTATCCCATCCTCGTCGCCATTTGTAGGGATTCCATAGACCGATAGTGTACACGATAAGGGATACATCGGCTCGACACAGCCGAGGCATTCATCAGCTCATGATGATCAGCTCGACCTCCTCCGCAGTCGGCATCCGTTCGCCTGTCAACCCGGATTCCCGCCTTCTCGGCTATGTCCGTCTGACAAGTGACAATGACAGCTGATTTGCAACACCTCGACCTACGAGACGATGTATGTAGACCATGGTTTTACCTGGACATACACTACAATCACTATGATTAAGGCACTACTTAACATAACACAGACACTTAAGTAATATTTTTTTGATGAAATAAAGCTTGGGAACAATAAATAATACTAAACAATTTAAGAGGTTGGTACAGATTTGTAAAAATTGTGTGTGTGCTGCAGTCTGTCAAAAAGGCAATAGCTCAGCGAAAAACTTTGCTCGAAGAGCAAAACACTGATTTTCAGTATTACCCTTTTAAAGCGACCAGAAGAACGAAACACTAAGAAAACAAATAATGTGTGATTGCATGCAATTTAGTACTTAAGTCATGTTGGATACTCGACTGATGCAGTGTATGAGCACATGAGAATAGATATGGGTCGGTGTTTATGTGGCAGTGCAATTTAGTCGTAGGTTATTTACTTTAGCTGCAATTAGGAACCATTAAAGAAGTAGAAGTAGCTGCCAAGTGTTTCCTATCTCTGGCAAACGAAGCGTTTCGGAATACCCTCGTTTTGTTTGTGTAACAGTAAAAGTTTGAGATGTGATTTGAAAGTGAATTTAGTGTTGAGATTACGTAAGGGTGGTGGTATATTGTTCCAACACTTCGTTGCCAGATATCGAAAACTACCTTCAAACGCTGCTGTTTTATGGCTATGATACAAGAGTGCTGATTTAATTGCCCGCAGGCCTCGAGTCGTATTTGCAAATTTTAGCTTAGAGTACAGGTATTCAGGTTTATTGAATTTGACAACATCAAAAATCAGCCCCCCAAGGTGCAACTCTCTACGCGATTCCATACTGAGCATAGACATTTTGTTCAAATAAGGAGTAATGTGACACCGAGACGGGATAGTGAAACAGAAACGGCAACATGCGTTCTGCACACGCTGTACCACTTGCTGAGTCCGAGCCAGCAATCGTGGACCATACACTACGTCACCATAATTCAACCTAGACAAAATCAATGCTTCACAGAGAGCTATGCGAGAGGCTTCTGAGAGCTGATTACGGATGTTATAAAGCACTTTAAGACGATAAAAACAATTTTTCACTAAACTAATTACGTGATTCTCGAACCTAAGCTGGCTATCGAAGATAACGCCCAAGTTCCGTGCCTCATCCACTCGAGATATGTCTTGAGTCTCTATTCGAATCTAAACGACTGAGACGTGCTTAGTCTTGCAGAAAAAGTCCCTCAATAAATTTGCCCTGTGCATAAAATTAGAATAATCTATCTATGCAGATAATAAAAATTAAAATTAGAAATAATTTAATAGTCTCTCGAGTAACATTTTGTACAAAATAAAAATATAAATGGCAATGTGTAAAAAGGTTGCTTACCGCTTGCGAATTATACTTACCTTTTTTATACTTCTATTCCTTTAAAATTATCTAATGATGTCTGGAGAGAGAGCTAGATTATATTATTAGAGCTGGTGAGTATCTGGCGCAGCGCATCAGCATTGACATACAGCGAGGCAATGCAGCCAGCGTCTTGGGGACGCTTCCTACTGGTATTCATATGGATCAGTTGAGCTACCTGTAGATTGTTTGCAACAGTCTGCAGTTAGCTCAATATTTTCAATAGTAAATACTAGTTCTTATGTATTTCTATTATTTGGTTGTTATGTTATTATTTGGTGAATAAAGATCATGTCTGCTCACTTATAAATAGATGGTATTCGGGAAAGGACCAAGGCTACGGTTTAGTCCGGAAAAATACATGCAGAAACTAATAATATATCAATTTTTGTTATGGTCTGTATTTCGCATCTCCATAAACTTTCGCCTTTAAAATAACTAAGTTTATCTGATAGTTCCGTTAAACGATATATTTTGCTGTATTTTATTTAATACACAGAAATATAATTAATTGACATTTCTGAGGTCTGATAACTTCCGTCGAGACAAATTATCTTCCAAAAAACATCTTCAGAATATCTGACTGAAACAATCTTTAGAACACACGAGTGTGGGCACCTATTCAAACCAACGTTGGTTTAATGGTGCATTATTGTCCGAAATATGACTGTATGCTTTTATATACAGGGTGTGTCAAGACCACTTCCGAAAACAAGTAAGGGTTGTGCAGCACCCCAAAACAAAATCATTAAAAAACCGTTGCCCGAAAAATAAAATTGAAGCCGGAGATATCACGTTTTTAAGATTTTATTTGTTTTGCTAGCCAGCAATGTACGCGTAAGTTTGCAAATGCCAAAGAACGTATGTTTTAAGTTGGTAATAGGTAGGTATCTTGGTACTTACCTAGTTCAGCTGCAGCCTCGGTGGTGACACACCCTGTATAACTGACTTTATTGACAAAGAATACTCGATAAAATTAATAATAATTATTTTTTTATTATTTAAATAAATTTCAAGTAGAGTAGTAGATACATATCCATTGTCAAAAGCCTACGCTTTTATATTCTATGTAACACTTACTTGTTTGCTTTGGCGCAAACGTTGATGTAATTGGTTTCTGTTGTTCGAAAGCGGGTTTGATCGACGACATTTTCAATAGTCGTTAGTCAAATATTTATTGCATTCTCCTGAAATTAAATTATATTTATTGTTGAAACTATATACAAAAGATCTTATTAAACTAGCTTGAATCAACAGTGTGTCCATTGATTTATGGATGTACAATATTTAATTGAATTTAAATTTAGAATAACAAATGAATTTCGTAAAAACGTTTATTAATGAGCCATATACAGAATTTTGTCTTTAATTTATTAATTGGTATAAGATCATGGTAGAGTAATTTTAACTTCTAAGTGCCGTTTTGAGTGGGGGCATCCCAATGTTGCCTGGAAGAGATATCTAAAAGCGATAAGGCCGCTCTTTGTGTTTCCTTGATTCTCAGCATTTCCTTCTGTTTTGTATAAGTTAGCTTGTTTATGATCAAAATAGAACCTACTGGACACATAATATTTATGGATGCGGAGAGATTTATCAGTGTGCGTCCAGATTAGGTAACTATGTTATATAACATAAGTTATTTAACATGTCCTCAGTTTGAAAATTAAATAATAACACGTCACCATAATAGAACATTTTAAATACCCATGTTTAATAGTATGTTTTGTAACTCAATCTGGACGCACCTTTAGACAGCATTGTTAAAGTTGCAGGGCACACCTGTTTGCGAAATAAGGAACCTACGGTTAATAAGGTCCGGCGGCTAACAAGGGACACTAGTCCTAAAACGCACTCCCAACATTTTTGTTAGCTTTTTTTGTAACGCACACATACCATATTAAAAAAACCGCTATCGCATCGCGCTCGGATCTGCCATCTTGTCAGAAGCCAACCTTTAGGCTGTTGCAGATCAGAGGCGCATTGCTACCGCGCAGCTTAAAAATGTGCATTAAACACAAAAATGGGCTTTAACTCGTAAATGCATTTCATAATTTCATATTGAAGGCATCACGCCCGTACCACACCTCCGCTGCGGAACACAAGTAGTGGACCCACTGGATGAATTCCAGTGTAATTTGAGTTACGGAACTATGTCCGCTATAGCGGAGGTGTGGCGTCGGAGCAGATCGACGAAACCATGCGGGGAAAGAGATAGAATTATAGTCAAATCTATGCGTTAGAACAGGTAGTTTAGCTATTGTTCCGCTTCTCCTACATACGGCGAAATTACTGCGGACAAGACATATGGCGAAATTACTGCGGTTCCGCTGTTGAGGTTTCGCAGCGGAGGTGTGCTACGGGCTTCAGATGACAGACAGCTCGCGGGCCTTTTCGTTTGAAGCTTGTGGTAAGCCATTTTGTCACTGGTTTAAAGAGCAGAGAAAGGAAGGCATGCCTACCTATCTGCCTGGGCTCTACCTGAAAACCAGCGCAATTTGAGCAAATCCTTTAATACCGCAACATGCTGAGGCAGGGACCCATTTTACCCTTGACCACTAACTCTTTATGTTAGGACCTACCTATGTAGTCAACGGGATTGGTTTAATGTTGTTATCTGCCTAAAAATATATACCTGTACTAATATGTTTCTTGGGTACAATAAATTATCTCTCTCTCTCAAAATATAAGTGTAAGTACTTACTAGTAAGTATACGCTAGTAAGAACGAGTATATGCAGCATTTGCTTGAAGCTACTTGAACCCACCAAACTGAAGGTACTATCTTGGTACTTTCTTCAGATAAAACATCGACAAACAATGTACCTAACCAAATCAACTTTAATGAGTACATGGACCTTATTAAAATCAGCCGCTACTTCCATTAATATCCAAACAATAGAGTTGATTAAGTTAAATCCAAAAGTATCAATAATTTTGTTTACAAGCAAGGGTTCGAATATTCTATTGAACCCAGATAATTAAGACTAAGTACATCAAAATACCGGATTTATCAAAAGAAAAGTTATTTTGTATTATTTTTTGTTCACTGACCGCCAATTAATCTTATAATAGACATTGACCGTACTCTATTTATGCTTAAGCTGTGTGGTGCCAGTTTAGAATTTGCACCACTCCAATTCTTGTGTCGTAATAGGCAACTAAGGGATTTCCACCGGGGGTGGGCGCCCCCTGTAGAAAAATTCTACCACCAACTACGATCTCCAACCCAGCGATTCAATTAAAGTAGCAAATGGCAATGGGGAAAGCAACAATGGGGATCATTTTGGCAGCCTTGGTATCTAAATCTTATAAAACTTGAATAGGGGAAACATTTTGGCTTAAATATTCCTCCTTTCAAGTTTCAAAAGATTTGGACAGCGCTAAGGCTGCCAAAATGATCCCTTTTGTTGCGTTCCCCATTGCCATTTGCTACTGTAATTGGTGGGCAGGTGGGGATTATGGGCATTAATACCCCTCCATGAGATAAAAGCCAATAAGGCGCTTATCAGGGGGAGGCCTGCGTCCAGCAGTGGACCAATACAGGCTGTTGAGGATGAGGTTCTATATTTGACTTGAACAATAGATTTTTTTTTTCATTTCCAGGGCGCCGGAAGAAAAATAATAAAATTTATTTGATCCGGTAACTGATACCGCGGTCCCAGTACATAGTGGCCCAGTCGATGGAAGCTTAATTCTAAGCCTAAAATGATGTAGGTATATTGTGGATTGATTTAAAAAAGTGTTTGGATCTTGTATTGACTGAGGTGGTTTTGCAGCTGAGCCAAAGTTACCTTCAATTTATTTTGGTTCAGCTTATCAAAGACATCAATTTCAATACAACAGGTTGTAAATTTGTAATCATCTATTGGATTGGAACCGACACTTGCTGAGTTCATGTACCACTCACATTAAGAATGTATAGGGTGCCACGTAACATATGTTCTAAGCCGAAAGCCGAAATTCTGGACCCCGAGGCGATCAGCTTGTGTGTTTTTTCGACCTATTCATGTTCTTTTATACGGACTCTTGGATTTAACATCCTAAAATATATATAGGGCAGAAGCCTTTATTCACAAAGAAAATTACAATAAAACAATAGAAATAAATTATAACTAGTATTTACAATAGAAACAATTGAGCGAATTTCAGACTGTTGCAAACAATCTACAGGTAGCTCAACTGACCGATATATTGATGAATGCATCAAAATATAAATATTTCACAAATGTCTTTTGCTTGTTTTGAATATAATTTATAATCTACTATTCATAAAATAATAGAAAATTGTAACCAAAATTTATGTAAATCCTTTGCCTTTTCAAAACAATAATAAAAATAAATGGAACACGAATCTCTTCATATTCGTGTTCCATTTATTTCAACAAGTCAATTAAATTTTTTTAGAAATTCAGAAAAACTCTAAAACAAAGTTTTCTTCTCGGGGTCCAGAATCACCCTCTTTCGACACATGTTTCGTGGCTCCCTGTATATTTAGAAAGTTAATACAAAAAAAAATGTTATTTATTTTCTTCACAAAGGTGGTTGACAATTTGACAAAGGATAGACTAAGATAGGGATTTTACCAGATAAACAATGTCAAACCTTGTTTTGTGAAAACTGGTGACTGAAGTAGGTTCTAAGAACCTGTGTTACAGGTCACCAGGTCTTCACTCAACGGACCCATACAACTGACCTTAGACTGAAGGTACTTATTTTAAGAAAGATACAACTTTATTCTTAGTTTTTCCTTAAAAAACCTACTTTCAGAGACACGTCTCTGAATATGAATATATTTTCCACAGAGAACTTAAGAAGGCTGATTATAACGACTTTTATTGCGTTGTATTACGATGCCACTGAAAAACAGGTGGTTTGAACAATTTAGTACAATAACAACACTTATGTAATTAGTAGTAACCGAAACATGACATGTGTATGTACGTACAGACAGCGTCAGAATTAAGTAAACCCCTGCATAACAATGCAGGTTAGAATCCGATTTTATAAAAAAACGTTCACGTTGACGACCTCTGTGGCGCAGCGGGCGAAGGTCTGCTTGTGACGCAGGAGGTTCCGGGTTCGATTCCTGCCTCGGGACAAATGTTTGTACGATCTGCAGACATTTGTCCAGGGTGTTCTGGATGTTTTCTATGTATAATAAAAAAATATTTATCTGTGTACTGTATTGTATTAAGTATATCAGTCATCTAGTACCCATAACACAAGCTCTGCTTAGCTTGGGGCTAGATAATGCTGTGTGAATTGTCCAGCATTATTTATTTATATTTTTTAATCTATTCGTTTTGTTTTTATGTTACCTTACTAAAAATATAATTTATTTACGACTTTTAAAACTCCTACGGTTAAAATGTTTGGATTTAAACCTGCGTGTGTAATGCAGGGGGGGTTACTTAATTCTGACGCTGTCTGTACCTGCCTACATTATATTCTAATTGACCAAAGGTAGGACTCACACCTATGTAAGTGTGAGTGTTAGTGCCTAAGCACTCACACTTGTTATGATGTAGTTTTCCGATGGTCTAATGGACTTGCTTGACGCAAGAGCTTACTGCGCCTACGTCAAAATCATTATCCTATTTTGCTCTTACGTTTGAATTCGACAGGCCACTTAGAAAGAGGAATAATCTTCTACAGGTCTCATCATCATCATCATCATCAGCCTATGTGTCCACTGCTGGACAAAGGCCTCTCCTAATGAGCGCCATAGCGCCCTGTCTTCAGTTAGCTGCATCCAGCATCTGCCTGCAGTCTTTAGATCGTTATCCCATCTGGCCGGAGGGCGTCCTACACAACGTTTGCCGATTCGCGGTCTCCACTCAAGAACCCGTTTACCCCAGCGGTTGTCGGTTCTTTGCGATATATGGCCGGCCCACTGCCACTTCAGCTTGTCAATTCTTTGAGCTATGTCGATAACTTTGGTTCTCTTTCGGTTGTATTCTTCACGAATTCTATCCTTCAGAGAGACTCCGAGCATAGCTCTTTCCATAGCTCGCTGAGCGACTTTGAACTGGTGGACCAGCCCTACCGTGATCCGTGTAACACTTAAGCCATGGGTAACACCTGGACTAATTAAGTGAATGAGACATCGCAACAAACTCCATCAAAAATGCGTAAGTCACCAAATAATTAAACATTAGAAATTGTTTATAAGAGAACTAGGAACTTTTTTAACACATTTATGCGTAAGTTAAAACTCAAATATGAAAAGAACCAGTTTGAAGAGGCCAGTGCAGATATCAGGAAACTATGGAAAGTCATTTATAACGTCACGTGCTTCAAATCAAGAAAGTCTCTTACTCAGGAGCTTTTACAAGGAATAGACCCTCATACAACAATAAACTCAGTAAATAAGTATTTTTGTTAGCGTCGGCCAGGATCTGGCGAATAAAATAAGTGTTAATCCTATAAATGAGATCGAGTCTACTGCAAACAACCAAGTGAATTCCTTTAGGTTAATAGATATTCCACCAACAGGAATACTCGTATAGTCTAATAAACTCTCTTAAAATCGACTGCTCCGTAGGCTGGGATAATATCTCAGCTAAAATAATAAAACAAAATAAAGAGCTCTTAATGTCACCATTCACCCATATATGTCACCTTAGTTTCCATACGTCGTTCAAAAAATATATTATTTTTACCAATACATAAAACAGGAGACAAAAGTATAATGAGTAATTACAGGCGCTTTGCCAGTCCCTAGTGCTATATTGCATTAGGTCTTGGGGAGATGCCGCGAAGACGCGCTTTCTCCCATTAGAGAGAACACAGAGGGTTGTGTTGAAGGTGGCGTTTTCCAAGCCATACAGCTATCCAACAACCCAACTATACAAGGAAATCCAAATCCTCTCGGTTTCATCAATTTTCATCCTCCAACAAATCCTTCAACAACATAAAAATTCACCTCACGAAGTCTTAAACAAGAGACGACCAAACAAAATTTTCCTTGAAATTGCAAACAACATGAAATTTTGTAAAACATCATTTGTTCACCATCACTCACAGTTTTTAGGACCATATCTTTATAAAAAATTGAGTAAAGCAATAACTCTACGTCAGAAAACTAAACTAGATTGCAAACGTTCTGTCAACAGAAACATCTGTCTGTCTATAAAGCATAGACTACTCCCAGGCATCTGTTGAATATTCAATCTTAATTCTGGGCTATATTAATATTAAGTTAAACATTTATTCACTTCTATTTTTTTAAGAATATCTTTGTAATTAATTAGGATTAAGGTTTTTTTCAAAGTACCTAGTTTATATAAAATCAATTAGGTATATTTTCCCATTACCTACTGTAACTAAATTTCTGTAATACAAAATAATTGTGAACCTCTAAGAAGCCAGTGGATTGAGCCCTCGTGTCTAAATACAAGTGCAAACTTAATTAGAGCGAGGTGCCATTATCTTTGACCCTAAAAGGTACAAGTAGGTTTATTTATTATAGTATAGGTATTACGTAATGACATACAAATTAATCTAACTACATTATTATATATGCAATACATTGTAAGTACCTTCTTTGTGAATCCATCTCTGAGAATAAGTATTTTTATTATTAATATTATATTATAATCTTGCCCTGTCCATATTACACAACACGAAAAGCAAAAGTTTGGATGGATGTTTGTTATCTCTTCACGTCAAAACAACGAGACGAACCGGGCTGAGATTTTGCTCAGACCTAGTTTAAAACCGGGAATAAAATACAAAACAATATTTTCAATAAAACTTTCGTACAAAAAAGCCATCATGGATTTACAACCTTTGCTGACTGTCCAGCCCAGTTCAGCTCACCTCACCTATCCTCTCCATTCATCAGCACACATACTTCCTATTCTGAACGTGCTTCTCACAAGCAAGGGGTTAGGTTAGGTTAGGTGTGCGTACTCTTTTATCCGCACTGAGACTCAGGTTGGTCCATTGTGCGTGTTTTGTATTACTAGTGTAACCATCCTAACTCCGTCCAGAAGCGCAGAATCTTCCTGGGATCTTCACAGGCTTCGTGGAGTGATTCGTGTCGTTGCGCTGTTACTCCCTCGCATTCCAGGACTACGTGGGCAGATGATTCTTCGTCACCACCTGCAGAGAAACTGTCTGTTGCTCCGATGGTGAAGAAATGCTTGTTCAGTGGACAGTGCACATGCAAGGGAATCTGTCATAATCACCATGCTTCGCAGGCGGATTGGTGTGTTAAATTAGGGCGTTAAAATAGCAGCTGCAGGAAGCGGCCTGTCCTCTAATAAGTTCACCTAGTCGGCTTTAACGAGATTCACGGATTTCTAGCACTAATTGAACACGCAAATTGATAAGGGACTCATAAGCTAAGAAACCTCCACTCGGCTGACCAAAATCAATTTAGGTACCATGTCACTTTGGCGGTTCGTAAGATAAGGACATGCAATACCTAAAACGTCTGAATAAATCGTAAAAGCCAAAATTGGTAACCTAAACGAATGCGACTTATTTATCTACATCCTCAGAGGGCTGAACTAGATATTTACAGTAAGTTGAAAGGATTCATTTCTATGCCGTGACCGGCAGCACAACGGCAACGGCTCACCATATAAATATATTTTTACGTTTTCATTACAATGTTTACCTATCAATTTAAATGGAAGAAGCGAAAGCAGGCCCAAAAGTGAAATAAAACTCTATTTGGCAGATGATAGAGGCTACCTATAATATTCTTTTACTATATATATAGGTATTATAATATATATAGGTATTCCGTATACGAATATACAGAATACCTATATTATGGTATAGATTATTCTAGTAAGTTCTTCGCGTTGACTTTTGTCAAACAATAGATGGTTTTAAACAATGTAAGTAGGCAAGATATTAACAAAAACTAGAAGTCAAGTGTCATCTTATTTTGAACAAATATTGCGTGTTTACCTAATTTGAAATAAATTTGATGTTTTTGTTAATTTATTGTTTGCAATTCTACTCAGAGATCATACGATTCTGCCATAGAAAATAGGCAAAATATATCTCGTAGGTTATTATGTCGGCATTGTCTCATAAGTAGGTAATTATTTTCTCTATATGAGGCATCAAAAAGTTAAAGATTACTAAGTCAACATGTATTTTTTATGGTTTAAAGAATAACCTACCTGGTTTTTCTTTTGCAGCAAAATAATAATGTATTTAAAATAACAGTTACCAACCAAAAAAATATCTATATGACCTCAGACCTTTTTCTTGCTTTCCTTTTTCGTGGGAACATGAAGTCCCAAACGTATTATTTTATTTTACTGTTTTATCGTACAGTATGCAACAAGATCATCAGAAAACTAATAAAAACTTAATTTAACTGTCCCATAAACAAAAGCCTTGTGAGACAAAAGTTTAATTTCATTTGAAAATTTTGAACCTAAATGATTAAGCAGGTTCTATGAAGCGATTCGTATTTCATTCAACTCATAAAACTTTTCGTAACAGTTTTGAAAATGTGCAACAACAGACTTATGAAAGTTAGCTCGTTAGGTTCTAATAAATAAATTATTTGAACATTGAGTTACGATTAATTAATTACCTACCTACTGCTGTTTAGTTGAGTAGCCTTTTTAACCCCCGACGCAAAAAGAGAGGGGTGTTATAAGTTTAACGTGTCTCTCTGTGTACATAGGTATCTGTCTGTGGCATCGTAGCTCCCAAATGTATGAACCGATTTTCGTTTAGTTTTTTTATGTCATAGATAATTTTGTTCTTGTCTCAAGTGGGTTGCCATTTTGTTCTCCGCGTCTGCCTAGCTTCCTGTTTATATGTCTTCTCTCATACTATGTAACGGAGTTGCAAACACAAAAAAAATCTAGGGCTTGCAACAATGGATGAGGTGATTCATGGGGAAGGTTTCATTATGGGTATGTTATTGATCATTGGTTTAAAATAATGATGATTGTGGAAGATTTTGGAAAAATCATGCATAAATAGGGGAGCTTTGCTGATCTGCTACACATGCAAAGTTAACACAAACTCCCCAGTGTTGTTTTTTGTAAAATAATAAAAAAAAAAAATCAGCATAGGTACATATTCCAGTCAGCCAAGGCAACATCACATTACTTTAGGCTTGAAATAAGTCAAAAGCGATAAGCGATAAGCCGGGTCCAGACTGGCGAGGCAGCTTAAAGATTATATAGCTAAGGCGGTTAACACACTGCCACACAAGACGCTGCGTGATGCGTGGCAGTGTGAACCGCCTAAGCGTTGCTCGCTCGGACGGTCCAGTCTGCTAGTCGGCTTATCGCAATAAAACATTCAAAAGACATAACTAGAAATAAATAAAGAAATAATGCTGGACAATTCACACAGCATTTTCTAGCCCCAAGCTAAGTAGAGCTTGTGTTATGGGTACTAGATAACTGATACTTAATACAATACACTACATATATACATATTTTTTTTATTATACGTAGAAAACACCCAGACCAACGGAACACATTTCTGCAGATCGTACACAAATTGGTTCCGAGACGGGAATCGAACCCGCAACCTCTTGCGTCGCAGGCGGACCTTCGCCCGCTGCGCCACGGAGGTCGTCTAACAGCTAGAAATCAAACAAAATAAAAATGTTTACCATACCTATGAGCCGTATTCAAGACGAAGTTAACGTCGTAGTTATCGTAACATCGTCATTTGTTTACTTGTATTGGTATTGTTTTAAACTCTCGACTTGGGCAGCTCTTTTAAGGATTAAGCTTAAACTTTTAAGGATATTAGAATTTTTTTTGCAAATGTCTTTCTCTTTCAGCTTGTCTGAACTCTTGAGATGATAATATAAAAAATGATGAAACGAAAACAATATTTTTGACCGGATTTAAAAATATCATAGTTTGCGATAAGATTACAAAATGTACATATAATTTGGCTACTCACAAGCATAATTCAAATCTCTTCGTCGAAGACAGGACAATCAAGATCGAACTTCACTTGGTAAGTTCGTTTGATCATTTAATACCAAAAGAAAAACAAAACACTATCACAATTTTCATTCGCGTTTGCATACGATATTTCAGACAAATTAGGCCCCGCTGGTTTGAATACTACGAGATCCTGCCAACACAAGGTATGTATTCCCAAAGCATTGTTTAGATGTGACAACAGCAGTGCTTACAATGAATCTTTGAGACATTTCCTGGATCTTACAGGACCTTTGGGTTACTCCATTTAAAGGACAAAGTGTACCCCAGTGTTGGCTTAACAGTCATAGGAGTGATAAAGTTAAGAATGGGATAGGTAGCTTTAGTTTCAGAAACGTGTGTTTTTTCACGTTTTTCTGATGTATCGAAGCAAAATAAGTAATATAGGCAGGTAGATAATTGTAGCCATGTGGTACCGGCTTAGAATTTGCACCACCCCAATTTTTCCCGGGGGTGTCGTAAGAGGAGACTAGGAGATATCCAAAAAATCCACCAATCCTCCCCTAACTCGAAGATATAAGATGGTAAAAATTTATAATAAAATCCCAGATAACATAAAATCTCTTGAAAAAAATTACATTTTCGAAAGCAAACTGAATGAGATGCTCATAAAAAAAAATACGAACTTGACGACTTCTTCAACGATTCTTTTAGCGACTCGCAAATTAAATTAGAAATTAGTAAAGGTAGGTAGCATATAATCCATCTTTAGTACATCTTTAGGCACGATACCTGCCAGTTTTCCATTACAACACTCTAAATGGGTACATACTGTGATCTTAACTTAAACTCATCGAATCGTTAAGACCGGGCGGGAAGCAGCACCTCCTGCAGAACAATTCTACCACTGAACAGCAATCGCCAACCCCTGAGATAAAAGCCAATAAGGCGCATATCAGGGGAGGCCTGCGTCCAGCAGTGGACCAATATTGGCTGTTGAGGTTGAGAGACTCCGCATCAAGGACCTGCCAGGACCATGTGCAATAGTTACGTGTCCATCCAAAGGTTGCCTGGAAGAAATCGCTTTTAGCGACAAAGCCGCCCATTGTGCAACTGTGTTTGTGTTTTTATTTTCTGTTTCCCTCTATCTTGGTGAGCAATAAAGAGTCTTTGTATTGTATTGTATTGTATTGTAAGACGCCGCGCCGCACCGCCGCCGTAATACACTGTCTACCCGCCCGCCCTCCGCAAAACCGCAAAATCGCAAGACACAACTTCAAAATCGCGGCAATGTTGTTGAGGCTTCTTTGATCCCGAACTGGTGTTGTAAAAACTGTATTCCCTAGGGATAACTTTACTATTTGACTCAAAACTAAAAATAAGTAAATCAAAGTATGGTGCTAAGTTGGGCAGGCAGAATTAACAAAGCAAGAAATAAAGTAATAATAAACAAGGTCAGCAAGTAACATTTAAGAACTTTCAGAATTTGAATTTCTGATTAAAACTTACTTTTCAAAGAAAATCAGTAAAACAGCTGAAGTGGTTTTGAACGGTATTTATCTATGAGTCTTCCAATTTTCAAAAGTTCCCAACAGTTTCCATTGTGGGCAGACAGATTTTAGAAGTTATCTGATACACAAAGAACAGACGACTAAAATCATAGAATATTTTGATATTGAAGAGTAGCTAATTTATTGATGTTCTTAAACTTAGTTTATGTTTCCACGGTCTTGTAACATTTTTGTACCTATAGGTTGGCCAAACTCAAGATATAATGTTTATAAACATGGCCCCCATACATAACCTCAAAATCACTTTTTTGTTATGGTTTCTTTTGAATGAATATGAACTACTTGTCGATTAAAGCTCTTTCCTATGATAGCTTCATAGCATTTTTAGTTTAAGACAAAGTTAAAACACATTTATAGGTAAAGCTCAACATCCGTGCCCTGGATATCTGTCAAATTAACAAAGACGTGGTTTTTATCATGTAGGTACAGAAACGTTGTCACAAGTTTTTTCTCATGAGTGTTTTATGCGACTTTAAATCTTAGTTTTGCTGGACCACAATCAAATGACGACACGACGCGCAATAGAGAATTTTGTTTTAAGGGTTCCGTACCTCAAAATGGAAAAGGAACCCTTTTAGGATCACTTTGTTGTCCGTCTGTCTGTCTGTCTATCAACCCCCTTTTCTCAGGAACGCGTGGAGGTATCTAGTTGAAATTAACATCAAATACTCAAGTCCGTATTCTCTTGGAGCCTCAATTGAAATCAAAATCAAAAACTCTTTATTTCCATAAATACAATAAATGTACACTTAGAAAAGGTCAAATTATAAAACTATACACTGACACGGAAATAAAGTGATATTTTTGATTTCTGTCGCTTCGGTATGTAGACCAAAGTAAAGAAGCGACGAAGAAACCTTTAGCCTGTTAGTTGTTATTCTTCGAGTTGGAGCAAAATCCGTTCCAAGCTTTTTTATCTTCTAGATAATCTGATATTTTATAGTAAGCCTTTTTGCACAGCAAGGTTTTGACAATTTGTTTGAATTTATTTACTGATAATTGTTGCAACTCATTAGGAGTTTTGTTGTAGAAGCGTATACATTGCCCTTTAAAAGATACATTAATTTTGTGTAGCCTAGTTGTGGGCACAGCGAGTTTATGTTTATTTCTGGTATTAAAGTTATGTTTATCACAATTTTTAGGGAACAGATTTTTATTTCTATGAGTGTACAACAAGTTTTCATAAATATATTGACATGGTACTGTCATTATGTTTATTTCTTTGAATTTATCACGCAGGGATTCTCTGGGACCCATATTATAGATTGCACGAACAGCTCTCTTCTGCAGCACAAATACGGTGTTAATATCTGCAGCGTTCCCCCACAGCAGTATGCCATAAGACATAACACTATGGAAGTAGCTGAAATAGACTAGTCTAGAAGTATCAACGTCTGTAAGATGACGGATTTTTTTGACTGCATACGCTGCAGAACTAAGTCTCTTCGATAGCTTATCTATGTGTGGGCCCCATTGAAGTTTACTATCTAAGGTTATTCCTAAGAATACTGTACTGTTTACAATTTCTAACGTTTCTCCTTTTACGTTTACATCAATCTTAACGTGTTTTACATTAGGTAGAGCAAATTTTATACATTTCGTTTTAGTTTCATTAAGCAAAAGATTATTGACATTAAACCAGTGTACTACTTTTGAGATTGCATTATTCACATCGTCAAATTTTATGTTTCGTCGTTTCATTTTAAAAATTAATGAAGTATCGTCAGCAAACAATACAATCTCATGATTATTCTTGACTAGGTGAGGCAGGTCGTTAATATAAACTAAAAATAGGAAAGGACCGAGGATAGAACCCTGCGGTACACCCATTGTAACTACAGACCCCGAAGACCGTTTCCCATTAATGTCAACTCTTTGTATCCTATCACTCAAGTAAGATGTAAGAAGATCCAAAGAAGTGTCTCTTATTCCATAGTGATGTAATTTCCTGATTAATGTTTCATGGTGTACGCAATCGAACGCTTTTGACAAGTCGCAAAAAACGCCTAAAGCATCTTGCGACTTCTCCCAAGCATCAAAAATATGCGATACTAACTCTACACCGGCATCAGTAGTTGATCTGCCGCGAGTAAACCCGAATTGCTTACAATGCAGCAGGTCATTGCCATTGAAATGCCTAAGCAATTGATGTAAAATAAGTTTTTCAAAAACTTTGCTGAATGTAGGCAGTACTGATATTGGTCTAAAGTTAGTGGGGTCAGACCTACTACCCGATTTATACAGTGGGATTATTTTACTACATTTCATTAGATCAGGAAATACGCCGCAATCAATAGATTCATTAAATATAAAAGCTAGATCTGTGGCAATGGTATCAATCAAAGGTTTAACAATTGTAACGGAAATGCCCCAGAGATCTGCAGTTTTCTTAATATTTAAAAGTTTAAAGGCTTTTTTAATATCTGTTTCATCAACGTGGCTGAAGTTAAATTTATTTTTGCATTTAGATACATTTTCTATTAGTAATGACTCGGCAATTACAGTAGAAGAGTTTAAACACTTTGTAGTAGAGATTGGAATTTCAGTAAAAAAGTTTTCAAATGCTTGGGCCACTTCAACATCATTTTTGATTGAGTAATCATTAATCTTTAAATTGTAATCATTAACGTATGTACTGACCTTTCCAGTCTCACTTTTTATAATATTCCAAGTTGATTTTATTACATTTTCACTATTTCTAATTTTCGAGCTAATATAGTTTGATTTTGCTATTTGACAAACTTTTCTAAATATTTTTGAGTAATTTTTTACTTTTTCTTTGAATTCCTGGCTAAAATTGTATTGTTTTTCACTATACAGTTCATACAACTTTTGTCTACTTTTATGTATACCCACTGCTGCCCACTCACTAAAGGTAAGTTTTTCTGAGACCATAATCGATTTGGGTGTGAATATTGAATTGAACGCATTGGTAAACTTGTTAAAAAAATTGCAATACGACTCATTTGGGTTGTTAAGTGAGTGATTAGGTGATGGTTTAGAATCCCAATTCAATATTAACCGTTCAAACCGATTGGTGGTCACAGGTATGTATGTTATTTTCTTTTTACAATTATTATTTTTTACTTGAAGTTCTAATTTTATTAGTTGACCTAAGTGGTCTGATTTTAAATTACTTATTACTTTTTTTGTAACAATTTTTTCACTTTGGCAAACAAATACATTGTCAATACATTTTGCTGAGGTTTCAGTTATTCTAGTAGGTTCCATAAATAATGGCCTTAGATTATAAGAATTTAATAAATTAGTTAATCTAGTACTGAGGGAGTAAACTTCTAAAAGGTCAACATTAAAGTCTCCACATACCATAATAGTTTTATTTGATTTTGATAATTTAAATAAAATGTCCTCCATAACATTTTCAAATATTTCAAAAGAAGCTGATGGTGGGCTGTATACGCTTACTACAATAGTTTGCTCCAACTCTACACATGCTACTTCGATGTGGCTTTCAACGGATAAGCATATTATGTCCTTACGGTCTTTGAATTTCATGAATTTGTTTAGTAATATTAATGAGCCTCCACGAATAGCATGTGATCTGCAAAAATAGCTGCCAACCTGGTGGTTACTAAAATTGAACATGAGCTCATAGCTTTTCAGCCAGTGTTCTGTTAAGCAGATAATGTCAATATGAAAAGAGTTCATGTACAATTCCAACTCTAGTAGTTTACTTTTTAATCCTTGAATATTTTGATGCACCAAGTTAGTAAACTTTGCATTTATTTTACAGGTTTGGTTTCTTTGACTTTTTATGTAACCAATATTGATTGACTGTTTATGGCTAGAGACTTCCTCTATTGTCGTTAAATCTAATTTAAATGGCTTGGAAGAACTTCCAAGGTCTTTGTTGTAAATTTATTACAATGCTCAAAAGAAGCATCTTGTTTAGCCAAATTTTTGGCTGTAATATTAAAGTAATAGGATAGCGACACAGCTATTTGTTTTTTGCAATAATTTGAAAGGCAGTAATTACCTTTTTTAGTCAAGCAATATTTTTTACTAACAATGCTGTTAGTGTCAATCACATGTATATTATTATTGCATGAAATAGTATGCAATGTCATATTTAGCTTATATCTAATGTTATTTTCTATATTTGGCAAGCTGTCGCTGTAGGGGAATGTGAACATTACAATTTTATTTACCTGTAGGGAACATAATTTGTCCATATATTTAATTAAATCTGATTTGTTCACATTACCCCTATTTCCAAGTAATATTATCAAGTTAGAGTTTTTATGAAATCTTTCATTATCAATTCTGTGCATAATATCATGAAGATTACAATTAGGTAAGCAAATATTTAAAGAGTGCTCCATATTCATGTTTAAAATCTGGCCCATATTTTTTCCAATTTCATCACAGTACATTATGGTTTTATTACCTGAGCATGAAGTGCTGAGGTCCAGGTGGGATGCGGCTGAGACAGTGCTGTCTGGAAATAAAACTTCTAAATCTCTTCTAAGTCAACGCACTCAAAAGTTACAGCCGCTTATGTCCGAATATTTTCAAATTTCCGAAAGAATCACAAAACCATGCACACAAAACCTTTAGTACCTATGGTACTTCCTTACCTATAATACCTATGGTACTTCCCGTAGACTTAGAATCACGAAATTTGGCGAGCAGCAAGGTCTTAAAGCACAAGTTAATGGAAAAATCCGTTAATTTGTAGTTTATTTTACTTTTTTTAAACCATAAATTTACTAAGAAAATACTTTTAATTCTCGCCATGGACCGAATCCTATAAGGTACTTCCCGCAGACCTAGAATTATAAAATTTGGCAAGAAGCAAGGTCTTATAGCACAAGTAAAGGAAAAAATCCGAAAACAGTAAATTTTTAGTTCATTCACAAAAAAATCATTTTTGATTCTCGCCATGGACCAAAACCTACATACAGGGTACCTATTTCCCGTTGACCTAGAATCGTGATATTTGGCAAGACACAAGGTCTTACATTTATACGGAACCCTTAGTGCGGGAGTCTGACTCGCACTTGACGTTTTATTTATTTTTAGCTGGGAGTTGTTTACAAACATCATTTCTTGGGAATGGCTCGAGTATTGATGTTAACTTTGTTCTTTTATAATCATCCTAAAAAGATAATTGCCATTTATGTTTCATTGTTTTAATGTTGTAGGGACTTTGTACAGAAGCAACATCGATGGTACAAATTTAAATTGATGTTATTTTCAGTCCATTGACATGATTAATTTATTATCTCTTTCGTGAGCATTATTACTTGCTGTAGGTACTTCATTATGAAAGCGATACAATTTATTTATAAAGGTAAACCATCTGTTCCAGGACTTTTCTCGGAGTTATTGTTATTTGTCTTTAAGGTGACGCATTGATAAACAAGTTAAACAAGTTAAAAAAGGGATTTTTTTTCTGCTATGAAAGTTAACCAATCGTGAAAACCCACTACCAATTTAAAGTAAAAATATGAAAAATTCAAAACATAAAAAATTTATCCGAATGTTTTATAATTGCTGAAAAAAGTTAAAATCCCTGACGCCAATATCTTCAATGCGTCGTCATAATTCGTTCAAAAAAAAGTCAAAATGCATACTTAATATACCTACTCTGGCCAAACTGGATGTAAAATGTTTGTAAGCATTGCCCCCATACTTAACCTAAATATCAATTTCTTGCTGTCCATTTTTGGTCAGAATATGCAAAAGATACTTGTCAATTTGAACTCCTCCCTACACAATGCATAACGCTGGCAATACTTATGCAATATAATTTTCGAATACCACGCCATAAAGAGAATTTTTGAATTTTGTGTTATGACTTGCTTACAAGCATTGTACATTGATAATGGCTGGAGTATATGTAGGTAGATATTTGTCTAAAATGTAAGTAAAAGAGGTGTGTCTGTTATTGATTAATGACCTCTCTTCGACAACAACAATGTTGGTATGTACGATGACGTCAATGACTTTGAGGTTAATAGATAGAGAGGCACTTGAAGTTTTAGGTAGGTATTTAGAACGCCAACACATTCATTAGAATGTAAACAAGATCCGTCAAGTGCGAGTGTAACTCGCGCGCCGAGGGTTTCGTACGTTTGTTAATTTTACAAATATGTACTTACTAAAGGTAATGGTACCGGTTAGAGACTTCCCTATCTATTGAATACCTAAAGTAGCACCAGCCTACATTTCAGACGGATAGCTAAGGAGATAAGAAGAAATGAGAAGGGGGTAATGAATTTCTCTAAATATTTCAACAAGTAACCATACAGAAATTTCAAAAACTGTTTTAACACCATTTTAAACGTGTTAACTGAAATGTGTTTTGTATTTTTAGTGAAAGTAGAATTTTACAAAAGTCGACTTAATTGGGAAGGCAAGGATTTTAAAAATATAGTATGATAGACCTACAAAGTTGGGTATAAGGCATGATAAATAAATAAAAAAATAAAAAAAATAAATATTGCTGGACAATTGACACAGCATTATCTATCTAGCCCTAACTACACAGAGCTTGTGTTATGAGTACAATAAAAATGTCCACAGATGTCGTCTAATATAATTTTATAAAAAAACACACCAATATCATCATCACATCATCATCAATATCATCACACCATTAGCAATATTACAGTACTAGTTTATGCCGCTCGCACACGTTGTTTCTATGGTAACGTTTAAAGGGGATTTCTATTCCATGGAAACTGATAAATGATATAAAAGTAGCCTTTGTTTGATTCCAGGATTAGAATTACCTGTGTGCAGAATTGCAGCCCGATCCGTTCAGTAGTTTTAGCGTGAAGAGGTAACAAACATCTATCCATCTATCCATCCATCCAAACTTTCGCATTTATAATATTAGTGTGATATTAATCTGCCAATACCAAGTCGATGTGAATATCCTTATAGTTTCAAAGTAACCAAAGTTTAATTCTTTGTCGTTTGGAGTCTTACCTACCCACTACGTCTATTTCAGTCCCAAAAAATGATTCATGGTGCAAGGAGCACCCTAGGAACCTTCATCCCTTAGCCACTTCTTATTCACGCGAGATGATTTATGCGCTGTCGAGGCTGTCAACGTTTTCCTCCCGTTTTTAGACGGTGTCTCAAAATTCTTTGTTGCAAATGCACGTCTATTTTAGGCAACAATAGGCAGAAATAATACAAACTTCGAGGTTTTATTTATAAAGATGCTTCTGCCAGCGGCTTTGCATTCCTTTTTCTGGTACAAAAGTAGCCTATTTTTAACCCCCCCCGACGCAAAAAGAGAGGGTGTTTTTAACGTGTCTGTCTGTGTGTCTGTGTATCTGTCTGTGGTATCGTAGCTCCCAAACGGATGAACCGATTTTCAATTAGTTTTTTTTTGTGAAAAGATAATTTTATCCCCAGTATTCTTAGCCATGTTTCATGAAAATCTGTCGAAGAGTTTTAATTTTTTTTAATTTTGTTCTTGTGTAGTTATTTAATCCTGGTTAAGAACTACCCCTATGCAAAAGGAAAGGGACAAGTGAGACTTATCCGAAACAACAACGAGAACAAACTAAAATTTCCACCGATCCTTTCAGAAGTTTTGGCGCGAAGAAGTAACAAGCATCCAAACATCCACTCCTTCGCATTTACGTGGTTCTAGTGTGATGTGATGTTATTCAAGGAGAAAAAGTATTAAGTATGTTTTGTAACAAAACCAATTTCCACGGTGTTGTACAAAAAGCATTCCCTTACATTATGAATAAAATATGATACCCTTTGGTACTTCTGTCATATTTTCTCTATATCATTTGTCCACATGCTTGAGGTTTGTCCTTCCCTTACCTATGTGACCTAATTCCCAAGCAGGTAAGGAAAATAGACCACTGATTACAGAAAATATCCGAGGTTCTAGGAAATTATTTATGATCCTACATTTCCCAAGATTCTATTCAAACATTTCATCAGGGATATAAGTAAAATAATCTTTCTCGGAGGCCTTTGTGATTCTACCTATAAAAGATACCAACTTGATTATAATTTATACATAACTAGTGTCTTCTTTATATTCTCATATATTCTGCCTTTATATGCGCTGGATCTGAGATCATGTCTGTCATTTACCATACCTGGTCCTGACTGAAAACCAGCGTTCTTTCACTAAATACCTACCCTAGGTTTTTGTGTTTAAGCAACAAGCTGTGTCAGGACCTCAGACCTAAACACACGCGCTCGTCGGCTTGCTGAGTGGGCTACTTAGTACCAACCCAATGCTTAGGTAGGTCCTTGTGTTCATTTATGTACGTATTGTGTTATTATTGTTGACTTGTGTTTATTTTTTCAATCCTAAAAAAGCTTCAAGTACTAAGATTTGTTAGTTAATGTATAAAAACAAGCGTAAAGCGGATTCCATGTGTGTGTGGAGTTTTTGTTTTAGTGTGCAGGCTCAGAAACCTAAATTCGAGCGAGTCAAATTTGTAATTACGTCCTCAATTTTAGTCGTAAAATAATTGGTAATCAGCTGGCATTGACAATGATTGAAGGGAAGGGACATAAGAATGAGCGTTAATCGGTCCCTTCGTCAACTTGTCAATAATCACAAAACTCGTAGGAATTTTGGAAACATGTTGATAACCACTTTTATTGATAAACCAGTACATACTCGAACATCTGACACAAAAAGGGCTCATTAGTCTAAATATTGGAATGAATCATCATTTTGACAATTTATTTAATCTCTAAATTATTGGACGGTCTCAATTTGTACCATTGTTAGTTTTCCACAATTCAAATAGAACAGCGAAAATTTATTTGTATAGTTTTCTGGAGAGAATATTAGGTTCCAGTGGGTCTCGGGTCACATATATTCCATATAATAAACATTATTACTAATACCAACTCAACCCCAAACTGTGGGACAATGTGTTGTCCGCAAACTCCGAAGTGGGGCAAACAGTGGGGAACTCTTGTGCCAGTGGTGCGAATCGTCGTTATAGATTTCATAAGTTTACAATTACTTTAGTGCCTTAGGAAGTTTATGTTTGTATCTACATGAGCACAGATACGTCCACTTTTGAACATGCCTCCCCTAATTACGGGGTTTTTCCCTAAAAACCCCATAATCAGGGGAGGCATATAGACGATAAGGGTTTCATATCCGATCTCGAAACTCTTTTCGAGATCGGTGTCAGGTCTTGCTTTGCCTGTCCTTTTTTCTCTTTTATACATATATTTTAAAAATATCTGTAAGTATCATACATTTTAAAATATTTGGAAAACAGTGGAAAAATTACTTATTCCATCTCCGAAGATTGCAGAGCGATCCATCCGAAATATATGTACCGTTTATAGATATCGATCTATATTTTACGGGAACTAAATAAAGAGAAGTCAGTAAAATATATTTTTTTGAAAAATGGTCAAATAATGGGGGATTAATTTTCAAAAGAGGGGGGATACCTCACCCAGTGGGGTATCATATGAAGATATCGGTTTGTACATTTCAAAATGAGTCAGGTTTTAGAAATTTCTGTAAGTACACACTTTTAAATATTTTGAAAAAGTCTAAAAATATTTCGAATCTCCGAAGTATGCACAGCGATCCTACTGAAATGTAGTCTAGTACCTAAATGAAGCTGCACTTCCTATGGTAGGATTCTTCAGTCGTTTCTTACGACATCCACGGGTTGATTCCTATGCCGCGACCTTCACGGCCCTATGTTATGTTTCGTACACGACTAAGTAAATAAATCTATCTTTCTATTAAGACGACTTCTTATTTAATGTCAACATTTGCCTCCTTTCTACCATTTTGCGGCCAAAGTCAATCCCTGCCTTTCCATAATGTTTACTCAGTTCTGTGTGTAGCTCATAACTTCATAGCTGTCATATCGTTTTTGTTTCAAAACAATACATGTTTCAGGGCTTCGATAGAGCTTTTGTTCTGTATCGAACATGCGGGTACAGAGCTGCCAGGAATAACAAATGAAAAACTTTTGTTTTATTTGATTTTATGAGTAAAATACGGATCGACTGCGATTTGATTTTAATAATACAAATTCATAAAGAGTCTCGTATAATTTCGTCTAAAGAAATAAATTTGGACATTTTACAGCTTAATATTTTCTCCTTTGACATTATATAAATGAAAAAAAGATAACTTCAGTCGGTCTGGCCAGCACAAATAAAAAAAAACTCACCGAGTTAGATGAAATTTAATAAAATATCCAAACCTTTTCTAGTTTTATCTTGACTGTAGAACGTATGGTTTGAGTGGACTCTTTTGTATATTGAGTTTTACCCCTCATAATAATTAAAGATTCAATTTCTGAAACTTACCAACTGAAATAGCGTAGGGTCCACGATGCCACACGATTACCACAGACAGACACACAGGCATACAGACAAAATAACTAGGTATCTTTTATCTATGAATCGAATTTCTATCTACATTTTGTTTATTTTTTTGTGTCAAGTGTCTTGATCGAGTTTGTTCATAGGGAGATACGTTTTTTGTTTGTTTTATCTAAAGATACGTTTGAAGAAAATTGGCGCAGCCTTTAAACGTATAATTGTTGAATGATTTTTAATAAACATTCGCCGAATTTTTTTGAATTTCTGTAAAACTAGCTTGATTATTACAAATGAGGGCGTTGTTGGAATTATCAAGGCTCTTTCAGGTAAGCAATGAATTTATTACAAGAAAATTGGCGCAGCCTTTATAAGTATAATTTTTGTATTGTTACGATATAAAACATTCGCCAATTTTCCTGAATTTCTAGAAAACTAGCTTAATTATTACAAATGAGGTCGTAATCTTAACCATCCATATTTTTCAGGTAAGCAATGAATTTAGAACAGAATAGAATATAAAATCATTTATTGCCTTAATTCAGAAAAAAACAAAATAATACTATACTTATACTAATTAATTAAAACTAATAAACTAAGACAAAAGGAGTAAATTCAGCATTTAGCTGTAATGCATTAATATGCAAGCAGCGCTGTTTTTCAATTTACTTCTCTCGGATAGCTGGTCACCGAGAGGTTAAAGTGATAGCGGGATTATAACGATCAATACATAAAAATAGAACAATCTAGAGTACCTGGCATTGAGTAGATATTTGTACATAGGTACAATAAAATTAAATGCACGGCGTTTTAAGCAATTACAACACAAATTTACTAATTCTGGATATTATTACGTATTTGGGAATGTTCATGGGTGTGTTGTAAATATGTTGTGCATGCGTGTTGGAATGTTGGTCCTTTTTATTATATTTCTAAAATTATTTTTGCTCTATACTGCTCCAACGAGGCCATATTTCAATCTCCTTCTGCAGCAAGTCGCCTGGACTCAATGTCTTCGAGACCTGCCGATGGCCGATGATTTTGTAGTTTTCAGATAAGTTTCCTTTCTTAACACCACAGGAGAGCAAGTCCAGAGCTGATTTGATAGCCTCGGCTGTAGGAAGAGTTGCTAAAAATAGAAGGAAAATAATCAAAAGTGCGTCTTTTTTAAGTTTCCTTCAAAATTAACACCCAGATCAATTAATGGATAGTTAATTTTTCTGGCGGCATTTGTTCCAGGCCTGTGTGTTTGCTTTGTATAATTGTTTTTACCAAAAATGTTGTATGTAATGTATAAAATACTAGTTTCTGCATGCGGGTTCGCGCGCGTGGTTTCATAGAAACATATAAAGGTTATTTTTATATAAAATAAAGGTTATTTTTATACCAATGGGACCTATTTATGGGATAAAAAGTAGAGTATGTGCTATTCCAGGTCTGGACTACATCTATGGAAAATTTTAGCCCATAATCATAAATCCAAAAATGATATTAGATACATTGGTACTAGCTATAGGCAGACCACAATGGCGGATCGCTATAGAACCGTGTCACAGTAACAAACGCCAAAAGTTGCGTTTGCTACTGTGTTTGGTGTTTGTTTTCTTATTGTGACAAGGTTCTACAGAGATCCACCAGTTGTGTGGTCTACCTATAGCTAGTACTAGTACCCATAAACGGAGGTAGTACTAAATAAAGACATAGTATGTATCAAGTAATGCAAAGCCAAAAAATTCATTTTCTTGTCTGTAGAAAACTTTATTATAATGTACTTATCGTTATAAGCTTTTAGGATACCTAAGAAGCCTAAGCCTCACAGTCTTTTGTATCGCTTAAGGCTATGTACTTACTGTTGAATTCTCCTATGAAAGACACACCTAAAGCCTTCTTATTGAAGGTTCTCGTATGGGCGCCGACTTTTTTCCAACCAGCCCCTTCGTAAACGCGGCCGTTGCCACAGATTAGGAAGCTAAAAAACACAACCAATTCAAATCAAATTAAGGAACAGGCATTGTATAATATTTAATATGATGGTGAAGAAATGGAGACAAAAGAAGAATTTCAAAAGGTAGTACCTATATTAACACTTAATTATACTATTTATAGAAAATTACAGAAACAGAATAAAACAATTACAACATATATATACACTTATATCTATTTCTTAAAAATCTAAGCCGTCACCAGAAGGCAGAGTGCCCAGAATGCTGGCAGCATTGCCACGTTGAATGGCAATGCTAATTCGTTGACCGAAATAGAAGCCAGCATTCCGATCACCTGTGGACTTTATAAGAAGAAATTAACATAAAATATTCCTTAGCTATACTGCGGAAGATCTATTCCGTACATCAGGAGATCTATGCCATACACCTAACCCTTTTTTCGTGTGTTGTTCGGTGTGCGTTGTTTGTACGAATCCAAAATCGCCTGAATAAAAAGGCACGTTTGGGTGTGTAATGAATAAAGGGGACTACAAATAGCTCTTTAAATACGTGGTACCAAAGCTTGCGCTTTAAAACGCCAATGTGAACATAGTCTTTGAGCCAAACACAGAGGACTGGGAGCGCATTTTCAATGAAACGGTTGCGTGCTTTCGAAATTCCGCTTTCGCATTACTAGAGGCAAAAACATTGAAAAGAATAATTCCCCGTGCGGGAAGTTCATTGAAAAACATTTGTTTGTTTAGTTAGATTACTGAAATCCTTTCAGAAATCTGAAATCCTACTAACAAGTATAACAATAAACTCTGGCTAAAGTTCGCTCCAAACTTTCAACACCGTTCTAAGCCGCTCAGTGGTGTTAATAATACATATTATCAAATAATCTAATTGGGTTAAAACTTTGTTTTGAGATCATAAAGTTGGTGATATTTAAGCGTATTACCGTAGCACGCCTCTACAAAAAGTCTACGCCGATCGTAGCTTTCTACAGGGTCCCTACACCACGCGTAGCACTCGACAGGACATCTACGCTAGGCGTAGCACCGCAACAAAATGTCTACGACGGGCGTAGCTCTCGCTACAGCATCTACAACTGTCGTAGAACTTGATACTAAATAGCTACACCAGGAGGGCGATTACGGTGGTGGTTAGGCACGGCATTACGGCTCAAACTTTAGCAGTTGAAACGTTAGGGTGCGCGTTCACAGGCCGACATCGGACAATTCGCTGACAAGTGCGTCCACTGATCGGCAATCTGAATGACGTCATTCGCATTAAACGGAAAAGTTGCCATCAAGAATCCTCGCTGGCATTGCCGACAGTCCGCTCCGTGCGGTACGGATTTTTTATGTCAATCCATTGCTGTGGCTAGGTCGGATTGTCCGATGTCGGCCTGTGAACGCGCACCCGAACGTTTCAACTGCTAACGTTTGAGCCGTAATGCCGTGCTTTACCACACAGTAATCGCCCTCCAGTGTAGCACCCTCTACCTACACCAGGCGTAGCACTGCTACAAGGTATTTACGTCGGCCGTAGCAGAGGCAGAACGTTATTTCTCTTCTCTTTCTGTCCGCTCTCTTCTATCATACTGGTCCATTACTTATAAATGCTTTGCAGGGATTCTTCACTGTGTCTTAAAATGCGAAAGACATATATGTTAGTATATAGGGTTGATACGCACCATTCTTGGTATAATAGAGCAAGCAAAATAAACTCGCAAAAAATACACTCAAATCTTGCCGACGATCACCAGTCATGCATAGGGGTAAACTGAAAACCAGCGCCGCACGTGCTTGATAAGCTTGTCGGCATTATGCTGAGCTTATCCCTATTGCCTGGAAGAAGCTATTGCTACTAATGTCATTATAATGGAATAACTAGATTATTACGTTAATTATGTGCCTACTTAGTTCTTCTTATAATATATTGTTAGTTCTTTGCAGTATATTGTATACCTATGCATGCAGGTTTATGTATATATGCAGTGGAATTATTTAGGCAATAAATGATTTTATTATTATTATTATACACTCATTTATTCTTTAATCTCGTTTATAAAATACATTTTTTACTATAGAAAATAAAATGTTATAAAACTATTCTACAGTAAAAAATATATCAAAACGGTGAATCACCGGCCGCGAAGCTAGGCTCAAGCGGCCGGTGACTAGGGCTGCAAAGAGAGGAACTTCCTGACGATGCGCGCCGAGTCCAGGAGTACCGCCTTTTGAATCTGGCCTTTGATCCAACTTCCTAGCGAGAGTTTCTTGAGATGTTGATCGAGACTCTTCGCTATTACGCCGTTAACCGAAACGACTATCGGGACGATAGTCGCTGAATCAACATCCCACATGCTGACAACCTCGTTAGCCAAATCAAGGTATTTGCTAATTTTATCTTTTTCAGCTTTAACGAGGTTAACATCATGTGGTATGGTGACATCAGCGAGCACCGCCCTCCGTTCTAACCGATCTATCAGTACAATATCAGGTTTATTCGCCAGAATAGTCCTGTCTGTAATGATAGATCGGTCCCAATAGAGCGTGGCACGGCCGTTTTCGAGAACTGGCGCCGGTGTGTACTTATAGTACGGAACTTCAGGTCCAGTAAGGCCATATCGGAGAGCAAGTTGTTGGTGTATAATTTTGGCTACTTGGTTGTGTCTGTGCAAGTACTGAGAGTTAGCAAGGTGCGAACAACCCGAAATTATATGACGAAGGGTCTCTCCAGGAAGATGACACGCTCGACAGATATCGATCGTGCCATCTTTCATGATATACTTTCGGTAGTTGTTCGTCTTCACCACCTCATCCATAATTGCACAGACAAAACCTTCGGTTTCCCCGAAGAGGTCACCGAAACGTAGCCAGTTTACTGAGCTTGGGAGATCTACATCAGGATCTGTGAGGACCTTGTAGAATCTCCCATGCAGCTCTTTGCTCTCCCATATAGCCTTCCGATCCTGGATGCTCATCACCGTAGGTTTGCGCCAGTTCTCGTTAGCTAAGGAGAGAGGGGTAAGGTTCTTATCAACTGTAACCACATCGCGATGCATCTGGTATTCGGCTTGATGGAAGTAATTTCTGAGATTGCATACCTCACTGTTGTGTAGGGTCTTGGCGTTTAAAAAGCCTCGACCACCACATTTCCGCGGGATATACAATCTCATTACCGAAGCTCGTGGGTGTCGCATGCGATGTGTGGTTAAAAGTTGACGAACCTTACAGTCCAAGGCGTCTAGTTCAGTCTGAGTCCATCTCAGTATGCCAAAAGTATAAGTAAGCAGTGGCATAACCCAGCCGTTGAAGGCACGCACTTTGTTGCCACCTGACAAAAGGCTATTTAGCACTTTTGTAAGGCGACAAAAGAAGCGCTCCTTCACCGACTGCTTTATGTCCCCGTCCAATATACCCAACGCTTCTGGCATACCAAGATATTTGTAGGTTTCACCCTCTGAGAGAGATTTGAGAGACATTATCTCTGAAAGTTGTAAATTACTAGAATTTACAACTTTCCCTCGTTGTATTTGTATGACCGCACACTTATCAACACCGAACTCCATGTTAATAGCACTACTGAATATCTGTGTGATATTCAGAAGGGCCATTAACTGGGTTTTATTCGGTGCGAATAGTTTGAGATCATCCATATACAACAAGTGAGAAATGACCCCACCATCTCTCCGAAGGCGATAGCCTATTTCTGAATCTTTCAGTAGAGTACTGAGTGGATTCAGAGCTAGGCAAAACCATAAGGGACTCAGACTGTCGCCCTGAAATATACCCCTCTCTATTCTTATCAAATCATTGGTGGCAGGTGGATCCATTCGGCTCCCTGGATGACGAAGAACAGTGATCCACTGCCTCATACATGATCCCAAGAACGTTCTTAGAGTAGTATCTACTTTATACAACTCTAAGACCCTCTCAAGCCAAGTATGAGGCACCGAATCATAAGCCTTCTTATAGTCTATCCATGCAGCCGACAAGTTCCCTCTGCCACGTTTGACCTGTTGGCTAATGGCCATGTCAATGAGGAGGAGCTCCTTAGTACCACGGGACCCAACCCTACATCCATTCTGATTATATGCCAAAATATTGTTTGTAACAATATGCGTGTTAATTTTTGTGGTCAGAATGGATGTAAGTAGCTTGTAGATGGTGGGTAAGCATGTTATAGGTCTATAATTCTTCGGTTCCGCAGTACTACCAGACTTATGGAGCAGGAAAGTTACACCCGTCGTCATAAAATGTGGGAGTGACCCGATCTCAATTGCTTCTTGGAATTGTGTGGCTAAAACTGAGTGTGAGCACCGAAACCATTTTAGCCAAAAGTTATGCAATCCATCCGGACCAGGACTTTTCCAGTTTTGGGCCGAGCAGATTGCATTACTTACGTCTAGCGGAGAGATGGTGATAGAGTCCATGGTTTCGATGTTTTCACATTCAGAATTTACCACATTCATCCAGTCCGCTTCCGTGTGTTCGACCGGTATTGACCAGATGCCTCGCCAAAAATTATTTCCGGTTTCGGCATCCGGTACCTGATCGTCAGACACACGTAGATCGGGTTTCTCCCAATCGCGGTAAACTTTCCTTTGGTCACTTTGAAAGATGCGATTCTGCCAAAATCTGTCAACTCGCTTTTTGTATCTTCTAATTCGGCTTGCCCACGCATAGACTTTTTGCTTTAGATAGTCTATGCGCTCTGTGGCACAGGCTAAATAGTTCTGAGGTTGAACTTCAGTTCCGTCAAAAGCCTGTGTCACAAACTCTGAAGAACGATCCTATGGAACTGCCGTTATTGTTCAATTTGACACGGAAGCAATAATGGACTACCAGTCTCTTTCTCACAACAGTGGTTTTACGTTAGGAAAAAGCATACACACTCTTTTTATCAGCGCCCTCTTCCTGGTTTCGATGTACTTTTGCTGTCACGGACGCCATTTTAGTCTACGGTTTTGTTTACATGTGAGGAGATATCATTGTGAGAAATATAAGTTTTCCCAGTGTTTTCGACTTATTTATTGAGCCAAACTGTGATATTAATTGAAAATCATATAGATGCGGTACCATGAAGTGTTCTGTAGCATGCTGTGGCCTATGTCAAAGCAAAAACAGGCCGAATCTGACCTTTCACCGGCAAGTGGCTAACATTTCGTTAAACTGTTGTCTATTGTATAAAGTATTTGATATAAAGTTTATAAAACCTGTTATTTTGAATCATCTTTGTTGTGAGCTGTAGAAATCCGCAATATTCTCAATATTTCATTCACATCGAAGACATAAAAACCGGTGCTAGTGTCGAACATCATCGACCATCGAACGTTATCGATAAATTAGGTAAGGTCTGTAGTGACATATAATTGCAGGGTTTGTTGCAAGGAAACTGTCACGAAATTTAAAATGTATTATCTGGTACCTTACCTTACTTTTTTCAGAAAGTATGATTTTTTTTTAATTATATCTTTGAAAATAAATGATTGTATAAAAATTTATTGTGTTTGTTGTTTACCTATGATAGTTATTAAAACATGTTCTGCTCTTGCTTCACCTCCGGTAAACCCTCGGATCCAGCTCTGATTCTGAAAATGAGGGTTTCCTTCGATTTCTCCGGGATTCCACTATCCGATCCTGACTTGGTTCAATGGCACTATCTCAGAAATGCGCTCTTCATAACATAGTATAAAACAAAGTCGCTTCCCACTGTCTGTCTGTCTGTCCTTCCCTATGTATGCTTAAATCTTTAAAACTACGCAACGGATTTTGATGCGGTTTTTTTTAAATAGATAGAGTGATTCCAGAGGAAGGTTTATTTGTAGGTATATTACATGTATAATATAGTAGAGGCACACTGACAATTTTAGAGGTTTCCATGCGAAGCCGGGGCGGGTCGCTGGTATGATATAAATGTAAATATATTTTCCCGTCGCCTATTAGTATTTTGTCCTGACCTTACTTTACAGTGGCGCCAACTGATGAGCACAAAAACGGTAGCCCTCGATTAAAAAGAAAAGCTCGTTCATCGATATAATGTTATCGACTAGACGAACAAGTGAACATCCCTAATCCGCCATGTTTGTCAACCGATTTGTTTACTTAGGTATCCAGGAAAAGTACATGCTTAGGGCAGTTCCATAGGATCGTTCTTCTGAGGTCACAAAGCGCATAACCCGAGGTCTATGGTTGCCCTCCCTAAAGCAAATTAACTTAGCTATGAGAGTCCTGAACCTACTGATACGCCTCTCTATTCGCTGCTGCCAAGTAGGGGTACTGCTAGCCTGGCGCGGAGCACGGTCACAGTCCGGAAACTTTACCTGCGCAACGCGGCAGGCCGCAATAGCCCCACAGTAGAGAATAGAGTGCGTATCAGTAAGATCACTACTAGTCAGTAGATATGGGACTAGTAGTGGGTTCAAGGCCCCCACTATAGCTAAATTACGTCTATGCGTGGGGAAGCGAGGCAGACGCGGTCTTAAATTTGAATTTTTATAACTTAGAATCGCATCTTCCAAAGCCCTCCTCAATTGCTCATCATTTTGGGTACTTACCTCAATGCTCTCGTGACTGACCTCTTCCACAGCGTAATCAGGCTGGGATATCACTGGTGTTGATGTGATGTGTCGCGGTGGCAATGTAACAGCCTGGTTACACTGTGGATGGTTCACCACTTGAGCACTGAGCACCTCACGTCGAAGTTGATCAAGTACAATGTCATCCAACAGCTTTGAACGTTGAATGACCCGTACCTGATCAGATAGTCGCTGCACGTTAATGTTGACAGTCGGTTCAAGGGCCTGAAACAACGGCATTATCCTAGAACGGTACGCAGTCAAATTAGTTCCTCCCTCTGTAGCCCTATAGTACGCGCGCATGACATTTTCGTTAATTCTTTGTGTCCACTTCATGCGCCGCACTCTTCCGTCAGCGGCGGGGGCCGGTCGCGGGGCTGTGTGCCCTACAGGTCCCAAGCCAGCTGACAGCGTAGGTCGTCCTCGCCGCACAGGTGTTCGCGGCGGTCGAGGCAACGGTGGCAGCTCGTCTTCACTGCTCAACACATCACTCGTCTCAGGCGGCGTTTGAAATTCCTCTTCATCTGAGGACGAAGATGTGGATGTGGAGCTAGTCGAGACGGGCTGCGGTGGTGGTGGTCGGAGTGCTTTTGTAGCCGCCCTCGTTCGTGCTCTTGTGATCATTTTCTTACATGTTTATTCAATTCAATTCTTGGTTGATGGCTTTGCGTATTACATGATTATTTTGCCATTAAATTGTAAATAAAATAAAAATTTGCAAGAACAGACGTCTGACACGGGCGGTGACATTTTTTTTTTTTTTTTTTTTTTTTTTATTATTATTATTATTTATATCTAACATAAAAAACACTTACGATGGTCCAATATCATCGAACTTTAGCACCTTCATTTGATATTCCCTAACGGCCTGAGCAATGCTCTCGCAGTCAGCGTCAGTGGAAGCCTCAGGAGTGACGGAGTGCTGGATGACCACCAGGCTCACTGGTGTAGGCAGATCCTCTGTGCGACGGGACGCCTCTCCCGCCCATTGAGTCATTGGGACAACGTTGCAGTCTCAAGGGCGGATCCAGCTGTTAGATTAGGGGGGGGGTCATACAGTCAAGATGGGCTCCAATTTGATTAAAATAATCAATATAATTAAAAAGAAAACGTGAAAGGAATTTGGGGGCGGGGGATGAAGTTGAAGTAGAAGAGAAGAAGCCCATATGAAGTTTACGGACGAAAAATAAACTTTGCTACTTAATTATAATTCGTCATTTCCTTTTGACTTTACAGGACTCCTAAACATGTCAAATATTTCAAATGATTATAGTGTTAAAGAGGGAAATAAAGTAGTCGCTTTTATTTTTATTCATAATTATTCTTATTAAATTACAAAATCTAGTTTTCTCTTTTGTTTTCTTGCAAAACGAGTAATTACTTCTTCCACCTCAATAGGTATTGCTTTGTGCACATGGAGAAGCGCTAGCCCAGCTAGGCGGTCTTCTGCCATGGAAGCTCTTTGCCATGTTTTTAGCCTTCGGAGAGTAGAAAATGACCTTTCTGCCGTCGCTACACTAACTGGTAGTGTTGCAAGAATACATAAATATTTTCTTACATTAGGATAAGTACATTTCCGTATCACAATTTTCTATCAAATCCGGAATCGACTGTGGACTATTGTAATTACGCTGCCATTTTACCTTCCACAGCCGATATTCGTTTATAACGACAGAAGTTGGAGTATTTATTGTCTAATAACAATTTGTATTTGTTAGCGAGTTCTTTAACAGTTTCAATGTCTTTATCTTCACTAGCGCAAATATAATCAACTTTTGGAATGAACACGCCTAGTTTAAATAAATTAAGTACCTACGTCTGGAGACAGACGGTCCTCCAGGTCATTTATTACTGAGTCTAAAAGGGGGGTGTATACAGCCCTGCGGAAATACTCTTCAGCAGATTGAGCAGGTTGGTTATTGGCTCTGTGTGTTTGTTTTGAGACTATTCTGGGGCATTTAATCTCAACATCTAGTTGCTCAGCAACATCTCAACAACGACCTCCGTGGCGCAGCGGGCGAAGGTCCGCCTGCGACGCAGGAGGTTGCGGGTTCGATTCCCGCCTCGGAACAAATTTGTGTACGATCTGCAGAAATTTGTTCCGTTGGTCTGGGTGTTTTCTATGTATAATAAAAATATCTATCTATGTAGTATATTGTATTAAGTATATCAGTTATCTAGTACCCATAACACAAGCTCTGCTTAGCTTGGGGCTAGATAATGCTGTGTAAATTGTCCAGCATTATTTATTTATTTATTTATTTTATTTATCTTTTGCCTCTTCAAAAAGCTGTCTGAAGACAGTGCCTGCCTTTTCTCTTTTTTGTTGTAAGACACTCATTGTCTCGTTTATAGCGTCTGTGGCCCTTTTTAAATTAAGCTTGTTTGCAAAACTCTACTTAAAGATACAGTCGTACCTGAAAAATATAATAAACTAGCTGCTGCCCGCGGCTTCGCCTGCGTAGTTCCCGTTCCCGTGGTAATTCCGGGATAAAACATAGCCTATGTCCGTCTCCTGGTTCTAAGCTGCCTCCCCACCAATTTTCAGCCAAATCGGTTCAGCCGTTCTTGAGTTATAAATAGTGTAACTAACACGACTTTCTTTTATATATATAGATTATACGTGTAAATAATCTACCTACAGTACGAGTTATTACGTGATACGAGCCTTAGCGTGATAGGTACAAACGATGATTTAAATTGGCTTTATTTAATTAAATACACAAAAGTTACTCATCAATATTTTTCAGGTCTTGCGTTCATGCAATATTAAGAACTCAATAACATAGTAAAAGTATCTTTATACCTACCCACCTAAAACATCACTCAAACAGATAGATGTTATGATAAAGTCCGAACTGCGCAATGTCTGAAGTAGGTAAGCAATGCGCGTCACTGGCAGTTTTGTGATCTTTCCAAGTAGAAATATTATCCAGAGCACTACAAATTTTAACTAAGTTTTCTCCTTGGAATTGTAGATGCCCATCATGCCTCTCGACCCAACGCGTCTCACAGATACCTTGCACTGTAGCTCCAAGTTCATTTTCTGCCAATAGGTATTTGATTTCAATATTTGATGCCTCTTAGCGGATGCATTGGCAAATGCTACAACTTTTCTCATCGTGCCCGAGGTGTGGCTTTGACTTGTGTTGGTTGAAATAATAAAATATCGGGTTTTTGGGCCTACCTAGGTAGTTACATTGTTTTCGTAATACGAACCCTGCACCTTGTTCTAACTATACCCAGTTTGCCTTTACCACCATACACAGTAAGTACCTAGCTAGACTCAGCCAAAGGGGGGGGTCATGACCCCCATGACCCCCCCCCTGGATCCGCGCTTGTGCAGTCTTCCGCTGAAATAATAGTGTCATCAGCTCCGAAGCGACAGAAATCAAAAATGTCACTTTCTTTCCGTGTCAATGTTTAATTTTATAATTGCTGAACCATAATGCTGGACAATTCACACAGCACCATCTAGTCCCAAAGTAAGCTTCTCGAAGCTTGTGTTATGGGTACTAGATAACTGATATATTTAATACATTATATACAAGGATAGATATTTTTTTTTATTATACATATACCAACGGAACAAATTTTTGCAGATCGTACACAAATTTGTTCCGTGGCGGGAATCGAACCCGCAATCTCTTTCGTTGCAGGCGGACTCTGGCCCGCTGCGCCACTGGGGTCGTCTTCTCGAAACTGACCTTTTCTAAGGGTACATTTATTTCATAATAGCTACAATCCTTATTCACAAAGAAAATTACGATCAAATAATATAAATAAATTAGAACTAGTATTTACAATTGAAACGATTGAGCTAACTGCAGACTATTGCAAACAATCTACAGGTAGCTCAAATGATCCATATCAATACCAGTGTACATTTATTGTATTTATGGAAATAAAGACTTTTTGATTTTCGTTTTTTTTAAGCTTGTCATTCGTCCACTACTGGACATGCCGCCCCAAACAAGGGCGTTGTACCATGATCACCGGATTAGTGAACGCAGGTGTTTAACATATGCAGAACAAAACTGCTGCACTTCCTCTCGTTAGTTTCCTACGACATCGTTGGTCGGCTTTTTTGACATCTACAGGCTGAATAAGCAGGTCAATTCTTACGACCCAACGGCCACGAAATGGGGAAATAAGAAAATAAAATATATAAATAAATAATGCTGGACATAGGACAATTCACACAGCATTATCTAGCCCCAAGCTAAGCAGAGCTTGTGTTACGGGTATTAGATACAGATAGATATTTTTATAACATTAGGTAAACAACCATTTGGCGCATCTACGTAGCCAAACGTTATTACTTACGCAGAATGTTTTTATCTCTTCCCGACCCCTATTTTTTTTTTTTTTTATTCGGCGAGGAAATTCATTAACGAATAAACTGGTCTGGGGGGGACCAGAATTATGTGGGACTCGACGTTCTGAAAAGAACATAATACCCACTAAAACCTCTCCGATGTCCCTCTCTCGCCATTTTTGCCCAACCACGGGTACATTTAAAACCTGCGCGGCCCGACTGGCGTCCCCTCTTCCTCCTATACATAGCCGGCGAGCCCACCGATCCACACACTCGCCGACCCCATTCTTCCGTCACCTTTCCTCCCCCCGATTAGGACACAGACAGGACAGACGCTGGAACCGCGAATGTCAACCTCTGTGCCCAGATGGGCATTATTGCCCCATACTACAACCAGGTGTGGGTCTCGCATTTACACACTCATACACTCACACTCTCACTCAAACCATTTATTCTTGTCACGCGGGCACAGTGCCGCGCACACTCAACTACAGCAAGCGCGCACATCACTCCCTAGCGTGTCCCACACCTGTCCTTCCCGACCCCTAGCGGATTATTTATCAACTAGTTTTTACCCGCAGCTCCGCACGCGTTGTTTAAATAGAAACGTTTTCTATCCCATGGGAACTGATTTATTGGATATGTAGGAATCGCGGCTAGCTCTTCTAGGAATGCTGATATAAAAGCCGAGGCTATCACACTAATATTATAAATGCGAGAGTTTAGATGGATTGATGGATGTTTGTTACCTCTTCACGCCGAAACTGATGCAACGGATTGAGTTGAAATTTTGTATACAGGTAGTTCTAAGCCTGGAATCGAACATAAGCCATTTTTATCCCATAAATCAGTTCCCATGTGATAAAAATCACCTTTAAACGTTTCCATAGAAACAACGCGTGCGAAGCCGCGGGCATAAGTTTTGTATAAAACTAGTATTGTATAAAACTAGTATTGTATTAAACTAGTATTGTATAAAACTAGTATTGTATTAAACTAGTATTGTATAAAACTACGACTAATTATGATGTTAATGAGTGCTGTTGAAATGGCTGCTGCTTATGCACTGACCTCCGTAGGCCTCCGTAACCTGCTTATGTCAAACTGCTGATGATGCTAATTTACCTACCTACCTACGTGATCGAAGTATCGAACAGGATAATTTTTATCCTGTTCGATACATCGATCACCTAGCCAATGATTGATTTCAGGGTTAGAGTAACCTTTTTGCTAAATTTCAGCGCAGTTCAGTAGTTTTGGCGTGAAGAGGTTACAAGCATCCATCCATGTATCCAAACTTTCGCATTTATAGTATTATATAGTGTGATTGCTCTCGCTTCTCGCGATTGCTTTAAATTTACTGAATTTTCTTACAAGAACGATTCTAGCCGACGACGTTGAGGTAGCAGCAATTACAATCAAGACAATATATTTTTTTCTTTGCTGATTTCTGCTTTTGTCTTGTCGTGATTGATGGTAGAGATTTACACAAAGTCATCATCATCATCATCATCATCATCAGCCAAATTAGTCCACTGCACATAGGCCTCCCCTAATGAGCGCCATAGCGCCCTGTCTTCAGCTTGCCGCATCCAGCATCTGCCTGCAGTCTTTCGCAGATCGTCATCCCACCTGGCCGGAGGGCGTCCTACACTACGTTTTCCGAGTCGTTTTCTCCACTCAAGAACACAAAGCACCTTGCACAAAGTACCTTTTACAAATCAAATAATTATGTTTTTTTCTATTGCAAGGGAGCAACTTACCAAAAGCACGAGCAATCGCCACAATAAATACAAAAAGGTTCACACACTTCATATTTTTGAACAATAAAATCTTATTTATATTAAGATACCCAGCTCTTTCAACTTCCTGAAATATAATGAGGTTAATTATATATTTCCAGTATTTATACTAATTAAATGGGTGATATGGTAATTCTTAAGTCCCTTTTAATAATATAAAGATATAGGGAATTTAGAAATACCTTTATACGGGAAAATAGACCGCAATATAAATGATAAGAAGTATAGGTACTATTTTGTGGCTTCAATGTTTAGTTACTATATTAATAATTATAATTAATAATAATGCTGGACAATTCACACAGCGTTATCCAGCCCCAAGGTAAGCAGAGCTTGTGTTATGGGTACTAGATAACTGATATACTTAATACAATACACTACTTAGATATTTTTTATTTTACTACAAAGACAAACATCCAGAACACCCTGAACAAATATCTGCAGATCGTACAAACATTTGTCCCGAGGCGGGAATCAAACCCGCAACCTCCTACGTCGCAGGCGGACCTTCGCCCACTGCGCGACAGAAGTCGTCAATATTACTTCTATAGTTTCTGCCCGCGGCTTCGAACGCGTTGTTTCTATGGAAACGTTTAAAGTTGATTTCTATCCCACTGGAACTGATTTATGGGACCAAAAGTAGCCCATGTTTGATTCCAGGATTAAAATTACCTGTATGCAAAATTTCAGCATGATCCATTCAGTAGTTTTGGCATGAAGAGGTAACAAACATCCATCCATCCATACATCTAAACATTCAAACTATCGCATAGTGTGATCGTTTAATGCGATCATGTTACCGATTAGTAAACATGACTAGGTAATAAAATAATTATCTATTTGACCCTCGAGACGCTTTTTTAACCACTATGCCACATAAGTCGTCTTTCTAGATCGTCTAGGTGCCTTCCTAAACAAACTTCGTTTCAGAGATATATCTATGTAGGAAGGCGCAACTAAGAAAATGTATCTAATTATACTATAATTAGAATAAACAATGTTTCCCAAATCTATTTTGAATTTTAAATTTCTTTTCAACAGGTTTTAGCAAAAAATTCGCATATTTTACCTGTCGAAGGATATTTTAAATATTTAAAAGTTAGTATGACCTGTGATAAGAGTGCTGATTCAGTGGACAGCAGGAGCGGATTAGCGGAATAGCTAACAAAAAACAAAATTTAAAATTTAAAAACCCCCTACAGATTTTCATGAAACATGTCTTAGAACACTCGGGATAAAATTATCTATGACGCAAAAAAAACTAAACGAAAATCGGTTCATCCGTTTAGGAGCTACGATACCATAGACAGATACACAGATAAACAGATACAATAGATACACAGACAGACACGTTAAAGTTATAACACACCTCTCTTTTTGCGTCGGTAGTTGAAAATAAATATCGCTCACAGCGAGGACCTGGTAAATTTGATAATGTACAAATAAAAAGAGTTATTTGTAAATTCTCAAATTTACCAGGTTAAATAAAGATTAAATAGAATTAGCAATCTGAAGTGGCAGTGGGCTGTCCGTGTCTTGCGAAGAACCGACAACGGATGGGGTAAACGTGTCTTTTAGTGGAGACCGCGACTAGGCAAACGTAGTGTAGGACGCCCTCCAGCCAGCTGGGATGTTGACCTCGATGACCACGATCACATCCATTTTGGGAGCTACGATACCACAGACAGCAGATACACAGATACACAGACAGACACGTTAAAACAGACACACCCCTCTTTTTGTGTCGGGGTTTATAAACAAAAAAATATTTGTCTATTGTAATAACAATAGACAGATATTTTTTTGTAATGAAACGTCATTGCTTGATAAAGCATGAAATCTCCACCCCACAGCCGAGATTATGAAGCGCGTCTTGTGTCGCGCAATTTGTAGCGATATTTGATATATATTTTGCTCCAGCTCGAAAAATAAGAACTAACAGGCTAAAGGTTTCTTCGTCGCTTCTTTACTTTAGTCTACATACTGAAGCGACAGAAATCAAAAATATCACTTTATTTCCGTGTCAGTATTTAGTTTTATGATTTGACCTTTTCTAAGTGTACATTTATTGTATTTATGGAAATAAAGAGTTATTGATTTGATTTGATTTGATTTGTACTAAGACGCAAACGATCGAACATATACACTGCTGCGATTTCGCATTTGGCGCGGGGCGTCTAGAAAACGCGTTTACAAGAACGCTGCGGAATCGCGCTACAAAATCGCAAAAAATTACGCTACACAACGCTTCAATATTGAGGCTGTGGGCTGGGTGCTTTATTCACATCTATTCGTGAGTGTATCACTCATACGTTTTCGTCGCTCATCGGCTACGAATGAAAATAAACCAATAAGCAGCGAAAATAGCTTGAGTGATAGACTCGCGCAGATATACATAAATAAATATAAATAAATCAATAATGCTGGACAATTCACACAGCATTATCTAGCCCCAAGCTAGCAGAGCTTGTGTTATGGGTACTAGATAACTGATAGACTTAATAGAATACACTACATGAATAGTTATTTTTTATTAAACATAGAAAACACCCAGACCAACGGAACAAATTTCTGCAGATCGTATACAAATTTGTCCCGAAGCGGGAATCGAACCTGCAACGTCGCAGGCGGACCCTCGCCCGCTGCGCCACGGAGGCCGTCAAACATGTCAAACCGAACATCCGTTTGGTTAGCCAAAAAACAACTCCCCGAAAAAATCAAATCGCAGTTCCCAAATGGATGAGCAATATCGTCATACCGTTGTTAATCAAGCTATTTTGGTAAATAATTTGATCATCAATTAGTAAGTCAGTGTCATTGTTTTTAAATAGCCTGGAAATTTTTATTTACACCGTAACTGCGTCATAATAACGTAACTCTTGCAGTGCGTCAAGGTTAAAATTGCATTAAGTACCTATAAGTGGAAAAGGTTACATTTAAACACGTCCTTACTGATTTATGTTATTAAGTAAGTAATTAATCTTTTCTTTTATAGATTTTATAGACAAAAAACCCGATTCCGTGAATCAATAATTCAATTAATGCGACAAAAATACAAATCATTTTCAAAAGAAATACTAATTTGTTCCTTTCTAAGTTAGTGGTAGAGGAAAGAGAGCTTCGGAATCACTATTATAATTTAATATATTTTTCCTCATTTCTTTCTTTTAATAAACGATAGCGTACATAATAAGCAATAAGAATTCCAATCAACTTATTGAAATAGCGGAAAATGGAAATTGAAAAGTTTTTTAGGGTTTCGAGATCGGTTTCGAAATCCTTATGGTCTCGCTTTGTATGTCCTTTTTTTCCCTCTTGAATATCTCGGTAATAACCGCAACTATCAACTTGAAATAAAAATAAGAACACATTTCGTGCGCCTATACAGATTTCATGAAAAGTAAATGAAAATAAATAAAAAATTAAATTTTCATATTTGAGTAGGTACTTAATTAAGGCAATTGTATAGTATCGGACAAGGAAAGCTTTATGATGATCATGATGATAGGCTGGGCACTTTTGAAAGTACCCCCGTTCCCGAGCACATGTGCTCGGAGGACACCATGAGGTTTTAGTCAGAAGGAGTCTAACATAATCATTCACCTGGGAACTGAAGATATACATGAAGGATTTCCTAACGCAAGAAAAAGTTTAGGTTACTACGAAGGAGTAGTAGGCAGTAAAAAAACTAAAGAGTTTTGAAAAAAATAACTATACAATATAGATTACATGCATTTCAAGCCCAAAACTACAACAGACACCATACAAAGCATTGCTTGTAACCAAGCATCATCTAACCATCATGACAAAACAATCATAAATGCGGCCTGGAGACCAGGGCCCCTATTCTGCTAAACTACTCGCTTCACTATGACAATGCAAGCAATACAGAATGACATATTTTGGCATTCTACCTTAGATGAATGAATTTATAGATGGACGCGCATGAAAGGTAAGGTCGAAACAATTCTTTCAATCTTTCCGTGCAAAGAGTACCGCAAGCACTATTTAGAGTTTCTTTTACCTGAGAAGAAGAGGTCCTCCTGAAACAGAACCACATGGTAGCATCCACATGAGACAAAGTTTCAGCCCTATTTGTAACATTGTATTTTTAAGAATGTATTCAGAAGAATTAATTTACATATTAATTTACATTTACATATTGATTAAATACTTTATAAGGAACAATACAAGAATAAATATCTTATATCTGTTTTAGAAAAAAACATACAATAAGTGGCCTTATAGCTGAAAGCAATCTTATAATTTGTACTTAACGATTCTACGTGATGATTGTGCAACGATACCATTGTCATAGTAAAGCCATTGATTAGAATAGAATAGAATAGAATTATTTATTCAGGTAAAAAACAACATTACATGTCGGTTAGAAGTGCCTTAAAGCCTACTTTAGGTTTAAATAGACACTAGAGTTCTCATCTGGTTAAATAAGAGGTATTTTAAGGTAGGTATATTAATCGAAATACATATTAAGTTAAAATATTCAAGCTATTCTTAGAATAATTACAATAAAAACTAAGACAATCCGATGAATATTTGGTGCCTGTTGAGAAACACAACTTTTAACAAAGCTTATCTTAACAATGCTTAAATACTAGATACAATTTCTAGATACCAGATACAATTTTTAGTTTTTTATATTCATACATTTTCATTAACAATTAGCAGAATGGGATCCCAGAAGCCAAACTAAACAGAAGCCATTTTTCGACATCTCAAGTTCATTTCAATCATTTCATCAGACGAGTCAAAGTGCAAGTGGTATCAGTACATTTACCTATACATGAATATGTACGGGTAGCGTTGTCTGGCAGCACCTAGAATTGACTGGATTTGTGCTATAGAATCTAGTTTTAGAAGGTTTATACCAGATTCAGTGCAAGATGCATGGAGCGTTCACAGTTACATGCTCTTTTAGTCGATTCAACTGAGCCAGAAGTTACAAAACGAATAGTTTTTTCTATTTACCGTATATAGGCCTCCGCTTGACCACAAATTACCACAATCGCACGCACCGGGTTGTAATTGACGATGTGGCCAACGATGTCACATCATGAAGGTCTAGAAGACACTTATTCACTTTAGTCTTGAAACAGTTACAAGGTGCCTGAACAAAATCTGTTGAATTCTGCATTTATATCTTTATTGACAAAGAAAATTACAATCAAATAATAGAAATAAAAAAAATATAAATTACAAATATTAGAACTAGTACTAATTTACAATTGAAACAATTGAGCTAACTGCAGACTATTGCAAGCAATGTACACCTCCGTGTCGACCTCCGTGGCGCGGCGGGCGAAGGTTCGCCTGCGACGCAAGAGGTTACGGATTCGATTCCCGCCTGGGAACAAATTTGTGTACGATCTGCAGATTTTTTTTCTGTTGGTCTGGGTGTCTTTATATTCAAAAAAAAAATATCTATGTATGTATATAATATATTAAATATATCAGTTATCTAGCACCCATAACACAAGTTTTGAGTAGCTTACTTTGGGGCTAGATGGTGCTGTGTGGACTGTCCAGCATTATTTATTATTTATTTATTTATTTATGTACAGGTAGCTCAACTAATCCATATACAACCCAGTAACAATACCAGTCGGAAGCGTCACAAGACGCTGGCTGCATTGCCCCGCTGTATGGCAATGCTGATGCGCTGTGCCAGATACTGACCAGCTCTCGCGTCACGCGTCGCTTCGACCAGATGCTCAGATATTTTTTAAAAACCTGAATAGCCTCTACCCCACGGACCTAGAGTCTCGACTCCAAGGGGAGCAAATTATTAATTCAATGCATTATTCATAAAGCCAATGTGTTTAGTTACTATCTTTAGAAGCTACGAGCTGCGATGTTTTATACGCGATGTTTGCCGGCTCGGTACATCTACACCAAGAAAATTATAATAACCGAAAAATAACGCGATTCGAACTTTCTAAAATAGACGTAAGAATAACCGCATATGTATTTTGTAGTAATTATCAAAGGGAAATTTAATGGTCCGGCCACCAATTTGGCTGTAGAGATAGAGGACGTCTACTGTCGCGATTGGTCGATGACATTCGACCGTGATGGGTAGCAAAGGGCCTAGACTGGTGACAGCCAGTATGGAGCAATCGCCATGCTTGTAATTGCTACAAAATAATTATGCGGTTACTATTTCTAGAAAGTTTGAATCGCACACTGTCTGTGTGTGCAGTCATTTAACGGTTGATTATGATGTGATGATAGATAATGGATTTATAAGCAGGGTTTCTTCCACAAAAGTGTAAAAAGCGGGAAATGAGACATGTCTGACAAGTGCGTCCACTGATCGGCAATTCGAATGACGTCATTCGGATTAAATGGAAAAGTTGCCTTCAAGAATCATCGTCGGCGTTGCCAACAGTCCGCTCCGTGCGGTGCAGATCTTTTATGTCAAACCATTGATGGGCCAGTGCGGATTGTCCGATGCCGGCCTGTGAACGCGCACCCTAACGTTTCAACTGCTAACGTTTGAGCTGTAATGCCGTGCCACCACACCGTGATCGCGGTCCTGGAATAACTTATAATGCTATTTTTAATCCCGGAAAAATACGTGTGAAGCCGCAGGAGAAAGCTAGTTTTAAAAAGTAATGCATTTATGTATGTGTTTGTCTTGATCAGCGCTATCAGCTATTAAGTAAAATTAGAAGTAGATGAGAAGAGTCGATCTTAAAACCGGTATACCATGACGCAAGTTTCGTTGGCGGTAGGTCTACCTAGGTATAATACTATCGACCTATGATCGGATGCAGGGCACAAAAAATACTCAGACAAATTTGACATTGATTTGTGGCAGCAAAAACTAGGTACTCGCAGTTAATTTCAATTGACTTTTAAAAGATTCGGATTTGGTAGATAATTTCAGCCATTTTTTTAACAACATCAGTCGATGGTGCGTTCCTCGGTACCTACGTCAATGGAATACCGGTCAGAGCACTTTGTTTCTAGCTCAACTCAAAAGTTGATCTGTGTCTTAAGTTTAGACTTGTGATTTTGGACTCTAAAAACAATTTGTAGAATACTCAAAAAACCTTTCTTTATTTTGAACTTTCTAAATTATGATTCCGCGAGACAGACCGCGCAAATAATTTTATTACTTTAACAATTTTAATGTCTTTTCAAACTACCTATAATAGTTTGAAGAAAGATTAAAATTGTAAAAGTTCCAACTGGTAGAGCAGTCCTCTAACATATGTATTTGGTGAATGCTGTGATCATATAATTAATTGAAAGGACGCTGTTACCAAAACAAAAATCCTTAATATTTTATAATTTATGAAATCCGCTTCGCTCTTTGCTCATAATCTTACTAAAAAAAGACGCAGACAACATCGCATTATTAAATCACTTGAACCAAAAACCTGTAAATGTAGGCACTTATCTACACGGATACAAACATGTTGACTACGATCTCCAGTAGGTACACCTACTGCGCAATCCCAATTATATAAAAAACATAACAGTTCATAAGAATCTTTCTAATAATTCAGAACGTCACGGTTTTCCTGACGAAAAAGAGACCAGCGGAAGAAACATCCGTTTTGCGTCATGGACGCATAAACAAATCAATTCAAAAGTTATCCTAACCACATTAGATTAGAAACGACAGACAACAAAAACATATCTATGACGTCTGACCATACGACATGCGGTTTGACCTATGGCTATGCGCACGCGTCACTCCTTTATATCAACCGGCAGAACCGGCTCCAGCTCAAACGCAGCCCGACGCTTGTGGCAGACGGACGTGTTATCGCAAACAAATAAACTTACAATTCAAAATGTTTACAAATCCTTTTGAGAGGAAACATTCCGCGCTGAGGCAGACCTTGGATCGCTTCATCAAGGGAGAAACCAGGCTGAGCTTTAAGAAGAAGCCAAGTCTGTTGAAGAGCAGCGGCAGTGGAAGCACTTCCTCCGTGTCCTCCAGTTCCTCAGGCTCCAGCCGCCAGTTCAGTGAGAAGAGATGAAGGAGATAGTGCCGTGTGTGGTGCCAGTGAAATATTGTGGAGTTCCATGTTGAATAAGGTGTGTACAATAACATAGCCTCAAAAATCGTAACTTATCATAACGAACCTAGGGAAGACAAATGCTAACAGTATCTGGAATACCGTTATATTTTTTTCGTATGTATGCTTTTAAACAAAATTAACATTAAAGCTATAAATATAACGGTTTTCAAGAGTTATTGGGTAATTTCATAAAATGTATAGTCCATACGTCGGATATGTCACATTTTATAACCATTAATTTTTCACTCGTACATTTTTTGACAACACACCTAAAATTGATTAAAAACGTACAGTAAAATTCATTTTATTACTATTAGAACTTACAAACCAGAAAATAAATAGATTACAAGTTAACCATAATACAAAGAGCAATTATAGAACAATTTCCGAGACCGTATAACCATGAGAAAAACATTAAATGCATTCGCATTGCTTGTGACGTCCGTTTAGTTTTTCATCATCTATTGAAAAGAAAACTGGATAATATTTTCTTATTCAGAATTTAATCAGCAAAGCAAACGTTTATATATTTGGAATCAAATCCAGAGGTTACTACTGATTACGCTGTGAGCCTCTGACCCCAATCTTGTCATTAATTTGAATTAATAATAGAAATATTAATAGAATTTTATCAATATACTGATGGATGATAGACTAAATTATAAACTGGGTTAAAACCCTTTATTCTTAATTTCTTAAAAATCAGTAATAAATTACATCAAACCAAGCTAGCTGACCGCCGCGCCGTGTGGTGCTGGTTTAGAATTTACACCACCCCACTTCTTCCCACGGGTGTCGTAAGAGGCGACTGAGGGATATCAACTGGGAGCGGGCCGCAGAGCCCTCTGCAGAACAAATTCTCCCATGCGTAGTGTGGGGATTATGGGCATTACCCCCCTTGAGATAAAAGTCAATAAGGCGCTTTTCGGGGGGAGGCCTGCGTCTAGCAGTGGACCAATATAAGCTGTTGAGGTGAGGTGAGGTGAAGCTGGCTTTAATCTCTACAGTTTACATACTTTACTTAGTTCAGGACAGCTTTCCACCGATTAAAATCACGAGCATTAATGCATTGAATCACAAACCAATCACCCACGTTTTGCATTTATCTAGGGTCAATTCTCACGTTTTTGCTATTTATCAAGCTGAGAGTCACGTGTTCGCGCGGCGTCGTTTCTTGCTTGAACCAGATACCTGTAGTCTTATATATACGTATATACATAACAAATATATATTTTCCTTGTATATTTAATGTCGCAACTATGTGTACATTCAACTTATTATCACCAATTGACTTCCTCGCGAGTACATTATGTACTGATAATATGTGAAATGGGGTCATATTCATCAAAACATCAATTTATTGACTCTGTAGTTTGCGTCAAAAACTTTAATTGTTATTAATGGAGCTCTTAATAGTACCTAGTAAAAAATTGGGTGGTGTTCATCTGAACGATAATTGCCCGATTATCTGAACATCAGTTGTTGGTAGACTTTGTCGTATGAAAACTTCTGTCAAAACTCGTTAATAAAATTTTGCCGTATGAACTTTCCGAAGGGCATTTGTAACCTTTACTTATTTTGCTATACGATCATTGACTCCGATGACGCTGTTGCTAAAAAAAGCTTGTTTATCGTTGATTATTGTTAAAGTCCTTTTGTTCATATTCAGTATCAGGTCATTAATTTTAGGGATAAACTTGTACACTAACTGGCTGTATCAAAAGATAAAGTTACTCTAGAATCGCATTATCTATACGAATCCGTCAAAGCCAATGAGCACTTAATTTACTGACTGTTATAGTTAATACAGGGCAGAAGCCTTTATTCACAAAGAAAATTATAATATAGTATTTACACTGAAACAATTGAGCTAACTGCAGACTGTTGCAAACAATCTACAGGTAGCTCAACTGATCCTTATCAATACCAGTCGAAAGCGTCCCCAAGACGCTGGCTGCATTGCCTCGCAATGCTAATGCGCTGTGCCAGATACTGACCAGCTCTCGGGTCACGCGTCGCTTCGACCAGACGCTCAGATAATTTTTTGAAAACCCGAAGAGCCTCGGCACCCCACGGACCTAGGGTCTCGACTCCAAGAGGAGCAAATGTGTAGGCTCTGTCAGTTTTTGTTTCTGTTTAGTTAATTATGCCTTGCTACATAAAATGTAACTAAATTTATGTTTCTTTGCCCTCAGATATTGGACAACGTAACCGGTCTACCGTCGGCATCTCCGTTCGTCTCGGGGGCCAGAAAGGGGATTATTATTATACAAGATTGAACTTTGGGAGAATGTAATAAAGTTTATACTCGCCATTCTGTTCGTTTTATTGACTCTAGGATTTATTGAGACCAGCTTTGTATGTGAAAGTATTTTATAACGTTTAGGTTTAAACTTGATGTAAACCTTAACTAATAGGACAGAAATTAAGAAAAAGAGAAGATTTTATTTTGATAATGGGTAGATACTTCTTTATTCACAAAGAAAACTACAATAAAATAATAGGAATAGTCTAGAACTAGTATTTACAATTGAAACAATTGAGCTAACTGCAGACTGCTGCAAACAATCTACAGGTACCTCAACTGATCCATATCAATACTAGTCGGAAGCGTCCTCAAGACTTGGGTAGGTACTTAGGTACTCAATATGTAGTGTTTTGTCTAGGTATAATATAAAACATTGTAAAATAGTTTTTAAAGTTTCAATTGTTCAGTCAAATCAGATTTGATATAACGAGGTAGCGAATAAAAAGAAATAATTGTATCACATTAAACTATCAGGCTTGACTTATCATAACCGTAAACCGTTTATTTTATAAATTAATTTAGTTTTTTTTTACATACATATAGGTACCTACTTAATTACATAGCAAACAACCTTTTATTTAAATTAAAATATATCAATCGAAATGCAAGCGGGGCTTGACTGAATTCAATCAAGATACTTCAAACAAATTTACTGAACTTTGCACAAAGTTTTCAGATAAATATTCATCACCCCATGGTTATGTTTTTCACAATAAACAGTCAACAATGTATTATATACCTATCATCTAAGTTCATTTTGCAAACATTCCACAATTGATTCCAACTTACATCAGCCAGGCACGCGTATCAGAGCGTTACGTTGTATAGGGTTGATACTAACTAGTTGAGACTACAATACAATACAATACAATATAAATATACTTTATTGGACACCAAGAAATCAAAAATCACAGAAAACAAAAAACAAATACAAATAATGTACAATGGGCGGCCTTATCGCTAAAAGCGATCTCTTCCAGGCAACCTTAGGATGGACAAGAAGTGATCGAAAAATTATATAAGGTGGCGTGAAAACAGGAATAATGACTACATTACTGGGTGAGTTAATTCAATTCAATTCAATTCGTTTATTTCAGACAACAATAAATTATATAAATAAGTTAGAGTGTCCATATTCGAGTCATGATAAAAATTAAATACAAAATAAAAATCAATACTAAAATTAAAAATTTAAATTATCACTGAAATCATAATCAAATTCAAAATAAATCAAAGTCCCTATGGAACACTGGTCAAGAGAGCACAATATTGTGTCTCATGACCAATGTTCCATAAAGAGACAGTCAGTGTCTAGCCTCTCAGTAATAATAATAATAATGCTGGACAATTCACACAGCATTATCTAGCCCCAAGCTAAGCAGAGCTTGTGTTATGGGTACTAGATAACTGATATACTTAATACATTACACTACATAGATTACATAGCAATGAGCTGTAGATAGCTGTTGGAGCTGTCACACACCCGGCGCATCAGGGACGCAGATCTTTTGCGCATTATTGCCGCAAACCCGTCTACTCTTGCGTCAGCAAACATTCCTGATGCGCTGCAGAACCGCGGCGCCCCAACAACACCCTTATCGAGTTGTTGTATTGGCTAGGCAGGGCATTCCAAGACTTTTTGTTGTGCTTGACCCAGAGGCTGCACGTATAAAACGACTGGCAATAAGCACTAAAAAGCTGTAATAAATAAATAAATACTGCTGGAGAATCCACAAAGCATCATCTAACCCGAAGCTAAGCAGAGCTTGTCTCTGCTACACTATATACTAAATGACTGATAAACCTATTACAATACATGAAATAGAAATATATATATTTTTGTCATATTAATTACTATTGTAATGTAGAACAACATCGCACTAATATTATAAATGCGAAAGTTTGGATTAATGGATGGATGGATGTGTTTGTTACTTATTCAAACCTAGAGTAAGGAAGGTGTCGGACAATTTTACGCATAAATGTATGTAGGTCAAGACCAGAAATAACTCAAAGCGCTCTTTATTTCCTTTAGACCTTATAGGAATCTTGGACAACTCACAAACTTCAAATTACAGTAAGTACAAATAGGATTTAAAATAATAAACTCTAAGATTTTTTGTTAACATTAATCTTTTTTTAAGGTAAAGTAAAGAAGTGAACAAGACACCTTTACCTTGTTAGAATGTTAGTTTTCGAGGGGTTAGTGGGGATTCGCCTTCGTAGTGATTCGTGGAGCAAATTGGCTATGATTAAAAAATATACATAAATCAATGTAAGTAAAGTATTAAGTATTGAGTTACCTACCCATAAAACAAGCTCTGCTTAGCTTAGGGCTACATGATCTTATGTGAAATTTTCCAGCATTATTATTATTTAATTATAATTATATATATTTTTTTAACAATGCTGGACAATTCACACAGCATTATCTAGCCCCAAGCTAAGCAGAGCTTGTGTTATGGGTACTAGATAACTGATATACTTAATACAATACACAACATAGATAGATATTTTTATTATAGATAGAAAACACCCAGACCAACAGAACAAATTTCTGCAGATCGTACACAAATTTGTTCCGAGGCGGGAATCGAACCCGCAACCTCCTGTGACGCAAGCGGACCTTCGCCCGCTGCGCCACGAAGGTCGACTCACATATAATAAACCCGTTGCAAGCTTCTTTTTCCCATAAATATTAAATACTTCGTAGTGCACCCGTCAACCCTACCAAAGTAACCTACTCTTTCATATCGATGACGTACACATACATATCATTCATTCAGTCTGCGTTTGAACTCCATTAGACGCGTGTAAGTGAGGCAAAAGAGGGTAGAAAATACATATAATTTAGCATTACAAGTACACATTATTATTAACTACTAGTTTATGCCCGCGGCTTCGCACGCGTTGTTCCTATGGAAACGTTTAAAGGTGGTTTCTATCCCATGGGAACTGATTTATAGGATAAAAAGTAGCTTATGTTTGATTCCAGGATTAAAATTATCTGTGTGCAAAATTTCGGCCCTATCCGTTCAGTGGTTTTAGCGTGAAGAGGTTACAAACATCCATCCATCCAAGACTTCGCATTTATAATATTAGTGTGATTATTAGCTGATTCTATGGAAACGTTTAAAGGTTATTTCTCACCCATGGGAATTAGTGGGATAACCAGCGTATGTAGCGTATGTTTGATTCCAGGCTTAGGGCTACATCTATGCAAAATTTCAGCCCGATCGGTTGAGTCGTTTTGGCGTGAAGAGGTAACAAACATCCATTCATCCATAAATCTAAACATCCAAACACACACACATTTCTAATATTAGTATGATATTATATTCGAAATGTATCGAATATTTTCACTACATCCGTAAGACTGGAAAGAGAGAATATATAGTAGAATCTAGGGACCAACGTCCATGCACTAATGTTTAGAGTAATAAATTATCAATACCTTTGTATTAATTTTTATCCAAATAAATCATTTCGTTTTCAAGACTGTTTCAATACCTGTAGGTAGATGACTTTTTGAATTATTTGAATTTGACATTCCATTCAAAAGATATTACGAATTTAAAAATGTTAATCTAAACAAAATACCTACTAAAAAAATACCTACTAAAAAAGTGCAGCGCAGCGGGCAACTCAGCGATGGATAAAAATATAGGTAAATGTCATGCATAAAGAAACATTTACTCTAAGTTTATGCCAAAATGTTTAATAAATGTCAGCTCGTGCGAAGCCGGAACGGGCCGCTAGTTACAAATAAATCGAATGAGATCTCTTAGTTCGAGTCCCTTTAGTCAACATTTTCATGCATATATAATTTAGAGGTTCCACATTCAAACTAATTACTCCCTTGGGAATAATGAACATTTTGTTAGAAGGGTCTAAATATTCAACATTGAATTAGTCATAGGATCTTTGCATTGATTATACAGAGATTGAATTCGGAACATCAAAATAATATGTGAAAAATTTACCAAGAAGATCCGTACAATGAGATCTTTTTCGAAATTCAAACTTATTGAGTACGAGTGTTCTCCTCGGGCTCAAAGCCGTCTTCGTCTTGGGCGTGATTGAATCCCTCTCGCACTCAGGATTCGACTCTAGTAACTCCCGCTTCGCTCCTGAGTTGTTTTTGAAACCTGACACAAGAAAAGGGAAAAATCTGAAAACCATAAATTTATAGTTTATTCACTAAAGAAAAAAATACTTTTCATTCTCGCCATGGACAAAAATAGGGTACTTCGCGTAGAACTAGAATTATAAAAAATTGGCAAGAAACAAGGTCGTATAGCACAAATATAGGAAAAAAACCTAAAATCGTAAATTTGTAGTTTATTCACCGAAAAAAATACTTTTGATTCATGCTATGGACCAAAACCTTACTTCCCGTTAACCTAGAATCATAAAATTTGGTAACGAGACCTTGTTATAAAATAAAGGGCAACTTCCAAAAACCGCTTGTTTGTAGATTATTCACAAAAAAAATATATTTTTTGCTTCCCGCCATGGACCAAAACCTATAGGTACCTACTTCCCGTTGACCTAGACTAGAATCATGATATTTGGCAAGACACAATGTCTTATTATTATACAGAACTCTTAGTGCGAGTCTGACTCGCACTTGATGTTTTTAACGTTTCGAGACCGAAGATCGGTTTCGAAACCCAAAACAGACAAAGCGAGACCATAAGGTCTCGCTTTATCTGTTCTTTTTTCCCTCTTTAATAACTCAGCAACTACAGCAGCATTCAACTTGAAATTTTAACTTAAAAGAAATTTCGTACGCTTCTACAGATTAAAAAAAATTAAAACAAATGAAAAATTAAAATGAACCTTTTCCATACAAATTGTGATGTCGAAATTTTAAAAGACACAGGGTCATGTGGGATATCAAATAAAAGATATCAGTTCATAAATTTCAAAATGGTTATGAAATTTCTAGTGGGTTTCATTCTTTTCGAAATATTTCGAAAAAAGTCGAAAAAATACCAATACTCCACACACAACGTTCTTGTTTTTTATGTGCCATCTCATTTTTGATATGACACCTGGACACATGTAACAGGTTGTAAACAGGGGGTTGAGTCTATTTGACGTTATTAGCGAGACGTGATCGTGACCTCTTCTTTTTGTTTCGGGTTTGCGTAGTTCCCTGTCTGCACGAAAGAGGCGCTGTACCAAATTGTCTGGAAAAAGGAGATGTCACCATCACGTCAAATAGACTCACCCCTGTGGTATATCGCATGTGAGAGAACATAAATTATTTAATTATTATTATCCATTGAGTTAAGATTTTATTTTTTGCTAAATACCTATTACTAGCAAACCCATATTAGCTAGCGTAACACAGAATGGTAAATAAAAAATCATCTAGCCACAAGCAAAACGATGCTTGTGTTATGGGTACCAGATGACTGATATACAATACATAACATACTAAAAAGAGGGCAGAAGCCTTTATTCGCAAAGAAAATTACAATAAAATAATAGAAATAAATTAGAACTAGTATTTATAATATATAATTGAAACAATTGAGCTAACTGCAGACTGTTGCAAACAATCTACAGGTAGCTCAACTGATCCATATCAATACCAGTCGGAAGCGTCCCCAAGACGCTGGCTGCATTGCCCCGCTACTTCGACCAGACGCTCAGATAATTTTTTATTACATACTTATATACATATTTTTTACTATAGTACATAGAAAATACCCAGAACATTTTGGACAAATATATGCTGTTCGTACAAACATTAAGATTTTTAGTGTAGCAATATTGATTGAATAGATTAAACACATTACAAGTTTAGGTTTTGGAAGGTATGTGTCTTTTTATACTAAGCACTACGAATATTTATTTTTATGGCCCAGGTGGGCTTTATGCACCTGCGAACAATTTAACCTCTTGTGTGTTAATTCTGCGAAATCTACGGTTTTTCGCTCATCCATGGACCCGTTATTATATTATTTAGAGACCATAATACTCAGAAATTAAGAATTAAAATAGCATTTATTGCTATGAAATACCTGCTAAATATGATTTCGATTTTCTTTTTAGGGCAAACCTAACAGTTTTCCTTGTCAAATTAGGCCTGGATCTCAGTAGGTACCTACTCACGGGATCAACGGCCAAGGTAAAAAACCCGAATTACATAAAATTCAACATTATTTCATTGGTTTTTGGTGAAAATATGATAAAGAAAAAAATACGATAAAAAAATCATGGAAGCACATAATTTGGTCCTAACAAAACCTAACGATGTTTATAGTAAACAAAAAACCTGCCCAAATTCTTGTCGCAAATAGCTGCTCTCATTAATTTCCTATTAAATTATCAACAATGGTTTGATAAATGGACCAACAATGGTTTGATAATGTTATAACAACCAGTTTTGGTTTTTCTGATTAATCATTACAGTATTTGACTGTAATGACGTCATTCACAGGGTCTATTTCAACACATTCACGAATCTAAGTCTAAATTAGTTTAATCGTTACATGAAACAAAATGGTGTTCATCTCTCGGCTTTCATGATTAAATTGGCACTTATCCTAAAACAAATAGGTTTGCATTTAAATTACTACTTAGGTTCTACGCCTACGTTATCACTTAAATACTACATTAGGTATGAACCTACTCAATTACTAAACCCTTTGTAATACCTATACATATATCGAGATTATATCTAGGTACCAAACTAATTAGGTAGGTACATAAGATTATTGTAAATTCTGTAACCGCAAAACTATTTACGTAAGAGTGTAAATAACCATTTAATTCTTGTCAACAACAATTGGCGCCAGAAACAATTCATAATATTTGTTGATCAAACTTATGATAAATAAATCTATTTATGGTTTAGAGATTATGAGACGTATCGTTACTTGTGGCAACGTTTGATACTGTTTGTAAAAACATACCTAATTTCGGGTTATATTTTGGCCGTAGAGGTTGGAAGTCGTTGAAAGGTCTCGAGTTCAAAAGTAGCTTGAATCTCAGTGCTCTGCACACATACCTACTACAGCCGGTTACTTGTCTGTTTTTTAGCAAATATTTATTCCTTTTATGTGTTTATTTAAGTATTATTTGTCAATTTGGTATGTTTATGATAGATTTACGAACCTATAGGTATCCAATCGATATTTTGTTTTACACTCCTGTTTATATGTATAATAGGTATATAAGTACACATTATTTAAGTATGTATTATAATATAATTCACTTCACGACCTCTCTCCTTCCATATTCATCTTAAGGTTTCCTAGAATTTTCTAGACTATTATTTTATAAACTTTTATCGTGCAATACAGATTTAAGAGGGCGCAATGCGAGCCATTTTGTGAAAAGGATCGGCATAGGATATCGCGTTCATAGGAGCGGGACAGAGCATACGTTTTTGGAACGGCCGCGGCGTGAGCGCAAAAACCAAGTTATTTCTTATTTACAAGAAAACTACACAATTTATGAAGATACTGGTTCAAGGAACCAAATAATTAGTAATAATACTAAAATGGCTTCCCGCAAGCTTAAAACGAGCGGCCCGCGTCCATCATCTGATTCCTTCAATATAATAATAATAAATAAAATAAATAAATAAATAATAAATAATGCTGGACAAATGCACACAGCATTATCTAGCCCCAAGCTAAGCAGAGCTTGTGTTATGAGTACCTACTAGATAACTGATATACTTAATACAATATAGGTACTACATAGATAGATATCTATGAATAATATATAATGTATAATATGAAATGCATCTAAATTTTAGGAGTTAAGGCCCATATTTGATTGCAATTTTTTGTGATGTACCAAGTTTAAGAATTAAGACCCTGGCGTCTTCGCGAAAGTTCGTGATGATGGGCAGAACCTGCAGTTCAAGCAGTGTCAGTGAATTACCAATAACCCTGTAGGTATACCTACATACATATATTGTGATAATCTACTTAAAACTTTAAATTAAGATCACTGTTAACCTGTTAACCACCATATCATCACCATTTACTCTCAATAATGGCTAAAATCGTTAGTCCACGTGTTTTTTTATCTCAACACACGTGTATCATAAATTCATAACGTCATAGAAATGAATGTTAAGTTATATAAATAGTTGGTTGTTAAAGTGCAATGATGTTAAGTAAATAATGCCTGATAAAGCTCCGCTACTTTATTTAAGCCTTGATTTACACGGGTCATAAATATCGTGAGGGTTGAAATAAAGGGGATGCTACATACTACCGACGAACACGACCGTGGCTGTCAGAAAGGATTTTGCATCATGGTATCCGTCCAATCATGCAATGAAGTACAGAATGTATGAGCTTTCATTCGACATCTGCTATTCCAGGGTACTACTGGAAATCCGTTCAAATATTAGGTTAATTAAATCCATAACTTGATTTAGTAGAGTTTCGCATATTTGAATGCTATGATATGTCATAACTAGGAGTGTTAGGACATGCCGTAACCGTAACGCGATTATTAAGTTATCGTTCCTACTCGGTTTCCATTCCAATCTCAATATTTGGATTAAGATTGAAGATTATAATGTTTTTCGTGATCCTAATATAACATTTGGATTGATTGGGGGTAGTTAGAAGTGTACACACAAAAATAAATTTGCTCCTTATTTATTTAAATTTAATAATAATATTATTTAGAATTTTCATGCAAGTTGAAAGTTATTATTGAACTTTAGTCTATCCTACACTCGTTAGTGTATAAACTTCTCCTCTCAACTTACTGCATTCAACACCAAAAGCAAACACAATGGACCTGTATGCCAAGCTGGCAAGTAACATGGAAGAGTTAGCCGGAACTTTTGAAACCAAGTTTCAACAGATGGAGGGGGACATCCAGAGGCTCGCTAGCACTGAGCATGGATCATCACAGGCACCAGGTACACCATACAAGGACTGGCAGTCACTTTCACGTGAGTTCCGGGACTTCAAAACGCTAACTTGGAAGTCTTTAGCAATGATGCGAGCACAAATGGAGCTCCTAGTTCAGGGTCTGGACCGTCAAGAAACTGCTTCTCGCAGAAAGATTCTCCTCTTTCATGGCATTCCGGAGTCCAGTGAATCTGCAGTTGAAAACTTGGTTATGGACTTATTAACCAACCAATTTAAAATGTCTAACGTTGCACCAGAGCTGCTATCTACTTGCTATCGCTTAGGCTCTAACAGTAGCAAGCCCAGGCCTATCCTGGTACGGTTCGGCAGTCACCAGCTGCGTTCTGAGGTTTGGAATGCCAAGACGTCTCTCAAAGGATCCGATATCGCGGTGTCGGAGTTTCTGACCAAACCAAGGCACGATGTCTTCTTGGCAGCGCGCAAGCACTTCGGTATACGTCGGTGTTGGACATCAGAGGGCAGAATAATCATCGCTCTGCCCGACAACAGGCGCCGCAAGATCGAAGCGATGTCGGAGCTGAAGCCCCTGCTGGCCGAGTTTCCCGCGTATCAGTCATCCGGGGAGAAAGCCTCGAGCGAGTCGCGGGCCAAAGGAAAGGCCTCTTCAGCATCTTGTGCTAAGCCAGGCCCCAGCAAACCCGAAACGAGGCCCAGGCGTCCGCGGTAGGTAGTCATTTACAACTCTCAATGAAGGACGGATCACTCACGGCACAAGATCACTTGCTTCTGTTGTTACTACATTTCTTGGCAGCATTATAACCAATATTTTTTAAAGTTTGAGGTAGAAGGCAGAAATCAAGCATTTTTTTTATAGCATTCTTTTCTTTGAGGTCTGTCAGTCACTTTTGTAAACATCAACTCAATAATGACACATCCAGTGACGTGCGTGACATTTGGTTTATTGACATTGACACTTATCGTTCTTCTTCTTCTTTTTTATTTTTCTTTTACTTTGTGTTTATCGCCAGGCCTAGAGCTGCGCGCGGGCCCTGGATGTTTGTTGCACCTACTTTAGAATGTATAATTTTGTTAATTAGTTTGTAATGTAGTACCTAGTATGCTTTGAGTTGTTTTGCACTTATCTAGATCTAACTAGCGAGTGTTAGGAGATGCATTTATCTAAAGGTTTACTTTAGTAATTTAGGAATATTTTATAAAACTATTTTTTTTTATATATTATTTATATTTATTTATTAGTGTATTTATTAGCTATGGATTTAGATTTAAATGATAGTTTTTTCTCGTGCTCCTCGGATACCGATTATGCTAGTGCTCATAGCGCTATCAGTAGCGATGACTCGATGGTGGGTTCACCACACCTTCGAGCTGTTATAGAAAGTAAGTTCCACGGCTGTTCTAAAAATCTAAACATTATTCATATTAACGCCCAAAGCATCCCTTGCCATTACTCCGATTTGTTAGCTTCGTTTGACCATAAAATAATTGACGCTGTTCTTATCTCTGAGTCATTTTTAAAGCCTTCTTTACCGTCTACCCTATATCCTTTGCCAGGATTCATTCTGATAAGAAATGATCGTGTTGGTAAGGGGGGTGGTGGGGTCGCAATATACCTGCGTGCGGATATTCCCTATAAAATTATTGATCAATCTCCGGGGCAGTATTCCAAGTTCGCTGAGCATCTATTTATTGAAGTAATTGTTAATCACTCTAAAATCTTACTTGGTGTTTATTATCCACCATCTAGTAGTATAGACTACTTCTCCTCTCTTGAATTAAAACTTGAGTCTTTTTCTACTAGCTATGATCATACAATCTTACTCGGCGACTTCAACACTTGTTTATTAAAAAATGATACCCGCGCTGTCAAACTCCAATCTCTTCTCTCTTCTGTGAACTTACATATTCTCCCTCTCTCTGCCACACATTACGCTCCTAACTGCTCTCCATCTCTTCTGGATCTTATTCTGGTTTCTGACATTGACCGCGTGGCTACTCATGGACAAACTACTGCTCCTTTCTCCTACCATGATCTTCTGTATCTTTCATATAAAGTGCGTTCCCCTAGGCAAAAAGTGAAGTATCTCCATCTGCGTAGCTTTAAAGACATCAATCTTGAGAACCTTAAGGCCGATGCTTCCAATATAGACTGGTCACCCATAATCGACGCTGTTAGCGTGGACGATAAGGTTGCTTCTTTTAATAAGTTAATTTCAGAGTTATTTGATGTTCATGCTCCGATTAAAATAGTTAAAGTGAAGCATCCTCCGGCTCCGTGGCTGACTCAAGCCATTAAGAAGGTGATGTCAAAGCGAGATCGGGCTAAACGGTGCTTCAAGAAACACCCGACTGAGGAAAATCACAGTTCTTACAAAAAGCTTCGTAACCGTTGCAGCAAGTTGTGTAGAGATGCTAGAAAACGTCACATCCATAGTTCTGTTCAAAATTCTACTCCTTCACAAATGTGGAAATTTCTCAAATCTATCGGACTTGGTGGTGGCTCATATAATTCATACATCCCTTTTGACTTGAACACTATTAATCAAAACTTCTCTAAATCTCCCCTTTGTCTGGATAATAGTGTTCGAACCTCAACTATAAACGCGATTGCCCAACAAGCTCTCCCACCATGCCTCCCCTTCACTTTCGAAGCGATTGCTGAGGAAGACATTAAAAAGATTCTCAACTCCATTTCAACGAAAGCTGTTGGCACTGATGGTATTAACATCCAGATGCTTCAACTGCTCTCCCTTGAACTCTGTCCCGCATTATCCCACATCATAAATCATTCGCTTGAGACTAGCTGTTTTCCTAGTATGTGGAAATCTGCTAATGTCATCCCATTGCCTAAAGTCTCCAATCCCTCCTCTATTTCTCAACTAAGACCTATCTCGATCCTCCCTGTTCTTTCTAAAATCCTTGAGAATGTAGTCCAAAGGCAACTTTCTCTGTTCCTTAATCGTAATAACCTATTGAGTCGTTACCAATCTGGCTTCCGTCCTGGTCATAGCACTGTGGGTGCTCTGACTAAAATATCCGATGACATACGCTTGGCCATTTCCAATGGGCAGGTTACTGCACTTGTGTTATTGGATTTTAGCAGCGCTTTCAACTCTGTCGATCACGATATCCTTCTTTCAGTCCTCTCTTCTCTTAATGTCTCTGCCTCAGCAGTCGCTTGGTTTCGTTCTTATCTCTCAGGTCGCTCGCAGCGTGTGCGCCTTGATGATTCATACTCGGATTGGTGTGACATTTCTGCGGGTGTACCACAAGGCGCTGTCCTTTCTCCTCTCCTCTTCTCAATCTTCATTAATTCTGTTACTAAAGTCATTTCTTCTAGATATCACCTCTACGCAGACGACCTGCAAATTTACCATCATTTTAAAGTAGGTGAGATCTCTGAAGGTATTGATAGCATTAACCTAGATCTATGTAAAATAAACTCATGGGCGAAGGCCTATGGTCTTCTGATCAATCCCTTAAAATCGCAAGCTATGATCTGTGGTAGCCATTATATGCTGAAATCCTTAGCTCTTTCTCCCATTCCGTCTATTACTTTAGACGATAACACCATTCCACTCTCTGTGAAGGCTAAGAACTTGGGCGTAATCTTTGAAAGTAATTTATCTTGGGCTAGTCACATTAACAACATCAGTAAGAAGGTTAATTACACTTTTCATTCTCTTCGACGTCTACAAAATTTCCTACCATTTCAGACTAAAATTATCCTTGCTCAAAGTCTTCTACTTCCCCTACTCGATTACGCGGATGTTTGTTTCTTGGACGCGACAGAGGAACTTTGGAATAAGCTCGAGCGCCTTCAAAATTTGGGCATTCGTTTCATATACGGATTGCGTAAATTCGACCATGTGTCAGCTTTTAGGGCCAAACTTAAGTGGCTACCCATACGCCGGCGGCGCGATCTCCACATTCTGTCTTACCTCTACTTCATTCTCTTTAGCCCGATTGCTCCGACATACCTCCGCGAACGATTTGAATTCCTTGTTCCCCGCGGTGTGCCTTGTAGGACGGCAATTTCACTCCGTCTTTCCAGTAGGCCTGGAGGTTCTTTCGCCGCGCAAGCAGCCAGATTGTGGAACTCTATCCCCCATGAAATTCGAGCCAGTCCGTCGCTTAACATATTTAAGACAAAGGTAAAAGAGCACTTTCTACTATCATAAGTATTATGTATCTTAGTATTGTATTTTATAATATATATTATAAATATATATTTATATTATATTTAAATAAAGGTATTTATTAGGTTTATTTAGTCATTATTATTTTAATATAAGTATGTTTATTATAAGTATATGTATGTACCTATTGTAGATTTGTACACTTCCTCTACCTTATTGCATCGCCTCTCCTATAACTCTAAGGTTTGCTGTAAGAAAACTCTTTTCAGGGTTAAGCTCGCCTATGTACATATCCTATTTTATAAGTTCATTTTTGTATTCATTGTGTACAATAAAGAATTAAAGAATTAAAGAACATTTGCGACAATGTAGTCTATCGTCTATTTGCCAAGTATTAACAAAGTTTATATAGCAATTATAATGTTTGCAAAGTGTAATTATCTCCTTAGATAACAATTCTATTTTTAGTGTATTCTGGGGATATGCTACGAGCCGCCTGCAGCCATCGACTCAAATGGATATTTTTATATTCATTATCATTAATAGTAATTTTATGCATAGGTACAGGTATTGTTCTTAGGTGAAAGTAGTCTTAGTGGGTACACAATGCATTAAAACCCTGTCTGGGCGCTACCATTATTTTGGGTTCGCTCTTGTTACATTGATAACTTTGCTACTTCATATTTATAGAATTAATTAATTTAGAAGTTTTTTGGTCGTAGCGACGCGTGACCCGAGAGCTGGTCAGTATCTGTTACAGCGAATTGCAATTCCAATTGCATTGCTATTCAGCGGGGCAATGCAGCCAGCGTCTTGGTGACGCTTCCGACTGGTATTGATATGGATCAGTTGATCTTTTGTTATTTTATTTATTAGGAGTCAAATAGTCAATAATATTGGGCAAGAATAAATAATAAATGAATTGAACAAGATTAAGTTTTCTAAGGCTGCACGAGTCGTTCGATCCAACTCATCAATGGGCGCGGCCTAAATGCATGCCATCTCATCTGACATAATAGACATTCTCGCGCACTTGATGAAAGAAAAATAAATTTATTCGTAAAACGGTCGCGTAAAAAAATTGGAAAATACTTTTAGCACAAGGGTTATTATAGAAAAACTATTGAGAGGATCTTTTCAAAATAAATTTATTTCAACTTTTGAATAACTAAACTCTATGTCTGTACTGTACGTGCTTTATTTTAGAGTTTTCTTTCTCCGTGCGTTATTTATTTTCGCCCAAAGTTGGGCTAAAATCGGTGTTAAAATACGTAAGTTTAGAAACTTGTATTTTTTTTATTAATTCTTTTTTTACGGTATCTGGTGCATACAGGCATAGATAATGACGAGATAAATTGATATTATTCTTAGTTTTGGATGGTCAACATCAAACAGCGTTGTAGTTACCCTTCCACGTGTGTATGGACTGGAGAGATGAGCGACTCGTTCAGGCTTAAGAAGCGCGTGGAAAACACCGCTCGCGCCGCCTCTAGGTCTTGAATACGACGACGTTCCTGGCCGCGGTCTCAACCTGTAATCTATCATAGCTGTGTGTCAGCCCTTGGACCCCTAAGACCACTTTCAAGATTACATTAGTGACCCAAATTTTTATCCGACAGCGGGAGCGAGTTATATATTTTACCTCTTTACAGTTAGGTTTCTAAAATATAATATCACGGAAAAGGTAACCTGAGTTGAAGCGTATTAATTATTTACCCAATGAAGTATCATAATTGGTATGTTATTTACCAGTATCAATTAGATAGACGTAACTGACCGCTTTGTAAGGTCAAAAATGTTAAAGCGATACTGAGAACAGTTTATTTTATACCTAGAAACTTACTAGCATTAGTCCGCGACTTAACTGTACCTAGATACAACAAAGCCTATTGTACTATGACATAATTGAGACTTCCAGTACTGTCTTATTCATCATCATCATCATCATGTGTATGCAATTTTCGACTCTATGTAGAGTCGAACCCGTGGTTGTGATGATGTTCGCCTAGCCGAATCTTCACCAGCCACAGGGACTAGCGAGGCGTGCAGGACATATTATAGTGCCTAAATGTGTGCGCAAACACAGGTGCACTCTCTATTCCCTCACTCCGGTCCAGCGGTCGCTTGTTCAGCCGCTGATAGTGAGGTCCTCTCGATATATAATAAATAATAATAAATAAATAATGCTGGACACTTCACACAGCATTATCTAGCCCCAAGCTAAGCAGAGCTTATGTTATAGGTTCTAGATAACTAATAAATTTAATACAATACACTACATATATAGATATTTTTTAGTATACATAGAAAACATCCCAAACACCCTGAACAAATATCTGTAGATCGTACAAACATTTGTCCCGAGGCGGGAATCGAACCCGCAACCTCCTGCGTCGCAGGCAGACGTTCGCCCGCTGCGCCACTGAGGTCGTCATATATACCTAGTAAACAACATATACAATGCAGACATGGCCAATATTATAAACGCGAGAGTTTGGATGTATGATTGGATGCTTAGATGTTTGGATTTTTGTTACTTCTTAACGCAAAAACAATTCACATACAATTCTACATGGTTCTAAACCTGAATTAACATTTTGCGTTCTTTTTACCACGTCGAACGGGTGATAAGCCACGGGCATAATCACACTAATATTATAAATACGAAATTTTGGATGGATGTTTGTTACCTCTTCACGCCAAAACTACTGAACAGATCAGGATGAAATTTTACATACAGGTAAGTCTAATCCTGGAATCAAACATAGGCTACTTTTTATCCCATATATGTATCAGTTCCCATGGGATAGAAATCACCTTTAAACGTTTCCATAGAAATAACGCGTGCGAAGCCACGGGCATAATCGAAAATAATTTCGCAACGAAGAATTCCAGATATCTTTACAAACAGATGTACAATTTCCAAGTTTTCATAATATTCGAATGTATAAATAAACTTATAGATAACGTTTAAGAATACAATTTATTACGGAGCTAGGTATTTAATGCACTGGTTTATATTACCTACTTGATATATCTTTATGTGCAGTTTATAGATAGTAGAGCAAAGTGCTTTGTGCTTTTCATTGACTTACTAATTGATCGTTGTAATATAGAGTATACTTTATTTATGACTAGCTACTGCTCGCGGCTTCGCTCACGTGTTACCTTGATTATGAAATGAAATATTTATACATATTAACTTAACTTTACAGACTTACATACGTAATTAGTTACTTAAGTGTTTCAGGCCTTGTAATTTACAACCTACCTGCAAATAAACATAATGAATGACATGTGAAATATTGATCCTTAATTTTAACTCGTCTACGTTATCTGAGTTAGTATAAAGGTTAAGGTACTCTATATAAAACTTACTTAGAAAACTAAGACTAGTTGCAATTGAGAATCAATAAGTCAGTTTTAAATACTCTATTTAAAACTTACTTAGAAAACTTAGACTAGATATAATTAAGGATCATTAAGTCAGTTTTAAATACTCTATTTAAAACTTACTTAGAAAACTTAGACTACTTAACTTAGACGACCTCAGTGGTGCAGCGGGCGAAGGTCCGCCTGCGACGCAGGAGGTTCGATTCCCACCTCGGGACAATTTTTTGTACGATCTGCAGATATTTGTTTCGGGGCGTTCTGGATGTTTTCTTTGTATAATAGAAAATATCTATCTATGTTGCGTATTGTATTAAGTACATCAGTTATCTAGTACCCATAACACAAGCTCTGCTTAACTTGGGGCTAGATAATGCTGTGTGAATTGTCCAGCATTATTTATTTATTATTCTATTTAAATAAGGGATCAATAAGTCTTATATCATTATGTTTATAAGGATGGGTTAGTTGTAAATTACAAGGCCTGAAACACTCAAGTGACTTTCCTCTGCACGAGTTTGCACTGTAAGACGGCTCTCTCCTCCGTAGACCGAGACATATTCTTGGTGACCCCGTTGACCCAATCACCGCCGTTAACCCGGAGGTGACGGCAACCGATTCGCTTCCGCACACCACACAACCGACCAAAAACCGACCCCGCCGGACGCGGGGTCGAAGCATTCCTCGCTTCCGCCCATAGGCGCACTTGTGCACTTAGGCGAAACCTCCCTTTCCTCTTGTAGCATCTGGCAACAGCCCAAGCTGAGGCTCGCACCTAAGTGGTGGCCCTTGTGCGTGTTGCCCCAACCTAACTTTTAACCGGTGAGGTGCCTTCTGCGCCCGCCAAAGTCCGGTAATGCTGTCATGGCCATCTGCGGTCAACAGCATTGTGGTCCATTCGAAAAAAAAAACTGTATGACGGCAAGGAGTCTCGCTTTTGAACTCATGGACGTGTCTCAAAGATTTCACCATTTTTCATTAAGAAATCATTTTCTGTTAACTTATGAAAAAACTAACTTCGGTTTACTTTTTTTTGACCAATTGGAAAAATAAAAGAGATTTTGGGGTATAAATCAAAAAATACAATTGAATCGAGGTTGTTTTCATCATGGCTTCATAGAAAATGGAATACGATTAGCGGTAAATTACTTTTCCGCCAGTTTTATTACGTGTAGAACGCAGAAAAAACAGCAAAAAAAATAATAAATAAATAAATATAAATAAATAATGCTGGACAATTCACACAGCATTATCTAGCCCCAAGCTAAGCAGAGCTTGTGTTATGGGTACTAGATAACTGATATACTTAATACAATACACTACATAGATAGATATTTTTTATGATACATAGAAAACACCCAGACCAACGGAACACATTTCTGCAGATCGTACACAAATTTGTTCCGAAGCGGGAATCGAACCCGCAACCTCCTGCGTCGCAGGCGGACCTTCGCCCGCTGCGCCACGGTGGTTGTCATCTTGTGCCAACACGAAATGATCGACCTTAAAGCGTTGACTATAGAGAATATATATATATAATGGCAGTCACTAGAGAAAGTCTACATATACGATGAGATCTCAGTGAATAGCATCGTTTATATTAATGCCTTTTGCGGCTGCTGTAGAGATTAAAATAATGATCGTTAATGTCAAATGATTCTAAATTAACGCTCACCATTATATTTAATCTAGCTACCTTCGCCCATTCAGCCTATGGCGTCTTTACGAACGTATCCGTGATGATAGGCAGAACCTGCGTGGAGTTCATGCAGTTTCAGTGTATTACCAATAATGTCCTACTAGCCGAATTTCGACCACGGCGGCCAGTCTCACCGGAGACTAGCCAGATGCGCAGGACATATTATAGCGTACAAGTGTATGCGCAAACACAGGAGCACTCTCTATTCCCTCACTCTCATAATCCGATGGGATGGCAGACCGACACGACCAGGGAGAGGTCAAGCGCAGGCCCAACGGCTTAACATGCTTTCCGAGGAACGGGAGTGTAACACCGCCAACTTTCTGACTCCCGGCTACTACTGTTATTTTTTCTTGCTAGAAAAACCCCTGATAACAACTATTGGAGCGTCCCGGAATTCGAACCCAGGACCTCATAACCAGCGGTTGTAAAAGCTGACCGCTAGACCCACGAGACCCACGAGACCCTACCGATAGTCGTCGAATTAAGTGATAAGAATTATCAATAACCCTGTATTTAGGAGGTAAAACCTGCAGCTCACGAAGTGTCAGTGAATCACCAATAACCCTGTATAGTTTCTCTGGTTCAGCCTCAAAGGGCACGGCCGGCGTCATGAACTTAACAAGGTGCGTTCTCTGCACTGATTACCCATTACCCACATTGCAGTACGCAACCCCACTACCGCCAATCACAAAGCAATGACTTTATTATAGTTAGTAAATGCACAAAACAAAGGTGTCGATTCAGAAGTCACAAAAGGAAACTAAGGTTATTTTACAGGACTTAGAATTAATTAATTACTGCAAACATCCCTTGAATATGGAATATAATATATGCTATATGCTTGGGGCTAGGTTAGGCTGAGTGGAATGTCCAGCATTATTATTTATTTATTATTATTTTATAATATCGATCAGAATAAAATGGATTGCATCATTTTAGTGCTGGTAAACTAGTTAGTTTGTGACAGCAGAATAGACACCATTTTTTACAAACAAGATAATTTTCCAATTATAATAGCATTAAAACGCTGTGGATGATATAAGATCAAATTCCAACGATACCCCATACATCCAAATATTAACTAGGCATTTAAAAGTTATGGTGTAAGAAACACTCAACTTTAGTGATAAAAATGTGTCGTGATCGAGTAATGTTTGGTAATGAAACCGGTATCTAGTACGACTGTACTACGGAATACCGGCAGTCGAAATACCGGAGAACGGTATATCGAAAGTACACGAAACTGCAGATCGAAATACCATTACGACATTGCGTATTTTCGTGATCTTTCGGTATAGCGTGCATTCGAGATTGTGTTCGTTCGGTCTAAAGTTTTTCGGTGTGGTGTGCTTTCGGTATTCTGTGATGCGGCCTCATGAGCTTTCGGTATTTCGATCTGCGGTTTTGTGTACTTTCGATATACCATGTTCCCATATGTCGACTGCCGGTATTCCGAAGTACAGTCATCTAGTGACTACCTACCTAGTGGTAGTTTAACAGATGGGTACGAGATCGAGATCTGCCAATAAAACTCACTCGCAGCGACTTTTAGCGGAATAACTGACTCATTCAATAATGACGCATGCAACTGTGCCGAAGTATTGGAAAACTCAACATATTACCAATTTATGGTAAATATCCCGTTATTAAGAGGGCGCAATGCGCGTAATTTTGTAAAAAGGTTATGCATAGGAATTCGCGTTCATAGGAGATCCGAGCGGGACAAAGCAAGTTTTTGGTTTCTCCTTAACCAATAGGCCAAATGACCTTTCTAGACATCTGATGAAAGACACACTAGAGAGCTTGAGCATTACTCATAGTAATAAAGTCAAGTTTTTAGGTGTTTGGCTTGACACAAAGCTAACTTGAAGAACATTGACGCATTAACAAAAAGGCAACCTTTCTTTTTTTTTTTTTGGAGGGGGGAAATGCCCTCGCACTTCCCTTCCGCCATGGGGGTGACGGAAGGGGGTATGTGGGACTCGAACCCACTAAAACCCCCCCGTGAAACGTCCACCGCCGTCATGGGGCGAGATGGGGTCGCGTTAGCATTCACCATCTCGCCCCGGCGGGTGGCCCGGGAACCGGTCCGAGCCTCGGCCTCAAGGAGGAGCAACCTTTTTACAGGTCACCCCTCAGACGCGTGGAGCCGTACTAGCCGGCAGAGAGTCCCCCGACTCTCCACCAGTTGCCCCACTACGGGGGACGAAGGAGGCGGGCGAACCGCCCCCTTCGTCTCCCTGGACGTCTGCGCCGGAGCGGGTCAGATTGGGCGTCATCCTCCCTGACCCGCTCAGCGGCCTCCTTCTGCGACATAACCTCTTCGCAGAAGGAGACCATGGCCTGCCACTCCCTTTCGCCGTCGAGCATGGCGCTCACCACGCTCGGCAGCGAAAGGTCCCGGCCCAGGAACGCTGAAAGCGTGTGCCGCATGGGACCCCACGCAGCACACACCTCCAGCGTGTGGAGCGCCGTATCCTCCGGTGCCCCACATTCGTGGCAGACCGGGGTCGCCTCCCGTCTCGCGATCTGGTGCAGATACTTTCCAAAGCATCCATGCCCGGAAAGCACCTGCACCAATCGGAAGGTCAGCGACCCGAACCGCCGCCGCACCCACCTCCGGAGGACCGGCCTGATGGCGTCCACCGTCCACTGACCAGGGACCGGTGGTGCCAGGTCCTCCGCCCACCGCCGCAACAAGGCGTCCCGCGCCAGCCGCCGCATGCGCGTGACCTCCTCCCACACTGGGCGCTCCCCGGCAGATCTCCTCGCCGCCACGAAGTGATACACTTCGGCGAGGATCTCCGCCTGAAGAGCCCAGGGGGGATCACCAGCCAGCACGCATGCTGCTGTCCAGGACACCGTCCGGTAACCGCGTGTCGCCCTCGTCGCGATGACCCGCTGCGGACGTCGCAGCAGGGTCAGGTTCGCGCGACTGAGGGCGTCCACCCAGACCGGTGCCCCGTACAGGGCCATACTCCGGATGACCCCGGAGTACAGCCGGCGACATGTGGCGCTCGGGCCGCCCACGTTGGGCAGCAGCCTCCCTAAAGCGGCCGCGGCTCCCAGGACTCTTGGGGCCAGTTGGGCGAAATGGGCCCCAAAAGTCCACCTCCCATCCAGGATGAGACCCAAATATTTCATCTGGGTCCCAACCCGGACCTGAACTCCATCCAGAACCACCCTGGTTCCTGGACGAGGCCCCCCCCGAGGCCCGTGGAACAACAGGGCCTCGGTCTTGGAGAGGGCCACCTCCAATCCCAGGGAGCGGATGCGGTCGACCACTAGGGTAGTGGCCATCGTGGCCAACCGCATCGCCTCCCCAAGGTCCCTCCCCTTGACCACGACCAGGGTGTCGTCCGCGTAGCACGCCACTCGCATACTTGCGGGGAACGTGCCCCGGAGCACCCAGTCGTAGCCAATGTTCCACAGGAGCGGTCCCAGCACCGACCCCTGTGGAACCCCGCGGACAACGCGACGGTGTCTCAAGCCGTCGCGTCCCTCCACCAGGACCTCCCTGTCCTGGAGGTAGTCCGCCAACAGCCTCCGTAGGTACAGGGGCACTCCGTGATAACGGAGCGCCTCCCGTATGGTTCCATGCGGCAGGCTGTTGAAGGCGTTGGCAATGTCGAGCGAAACAGCCAACGCCTTTCCTCCCCGGCTGACCACATCTTGGGTCCAGCCCTTGAGCCAGAGTAGGGCGTCTATCGTCGAACGCCCCGCTCTGAACCCATACTGGGCCTGGGACAGGTCAGGCCCAGTCCCCGCCAGGTGCCGGATGACACGGGAAGCCACTACCCTCTCCAGCAGCTTCCCCGTGTCATCCAGCAGCACGATTGGCCTGTATGCGGAAGGCGAGTCTGCGGCTCGACCTTCCTTCCGCAACAGGCACAACCGCCCGTCCTTCCAAAGCTTCGGGAACCGTCCAGACGTGAGACAAGCGTCGAACAGTTCCCGAAGCCGCTCGCTCATCTCCCCCAAGGCGATACGCAGGACCCGCTTTGGGATCCCGTCCGGACCCGGGGCCGTCCTTTTGCCACGCAGGCGTCCGACGGCCACCTCCATCTCCACCTCTGACACAGGTGGGATGGAGGCCGGGTCAATCTCCTCGGGGAGGAGGGACGGCGCCGCCATCGCGGGCGGGGTGTGGAGGGGGTCGATGTCAGGGAAGAGCCCCTCCATCACCCTACCCAGAAGCTCCGGCTCTAGGGACTCCGCAATCGGGGACGTCTGGCCCCGGAACTTTTTCCGGGCAGCCCTATACGGACGTCCCCACGGATCCCTATCGAGACCCTCCAGAGCCTCCTGCCAGGCCCGCGTCTTGGTCCGACCGACGGCCAGCTGTCCACCACGGACCCCCCTCGCTGTCGCACGCACGTGTGGGCCGACCCTCTATTAAGAAGGGTCAGCCCGGTGGCAAGCGCCCACTCCCTGACGATCTCCCCTCGAGCGTCAGTAGTGGGGCTGCCCCAGTCCCGGGCCTTGGCGTTCAGGTCCCCCATGATGAGGACCTGACGTGGCGCCTGCCTACGCACCGCCGCGGCTAGGAGGTCCATAAAGACCTCCAGCTCTGCAGCGGTTCTATTGGGGGAGAAGTATGCGCCAACTACCGCATACTCCCCCCACTTTGCCACCACGTACCCCGAACCCCTCTCCTCGACTGAGAGGGGGGGGAAGCCACTTCCCTTCCCAATAATGACCACGGAGCCGTCCAGGTCCCCAGCCCAACATTGGTTTTGGAGGGGAACGTAGTATGGCTCCGCAGCAACCGCTACGTCCACTTGCCACTGCGCCAGGGTCTGCATAAGTAGATCTTGGGCCCGGGCGCAGTGGTTTAAATTAGTCTGGAGGATATTGTGATGTCCAACTTGATCCATCATTCAGACATCAGGGCCTCCTCGTTTGCCTCTTGGCTTGCCTCCCCAGGGGTGTCACTGTTAGACACCGCAGGGTTGACCTGGGTCCCGATGGCCTTTCCCTTCGTCTTTGGGGGGATACAGTTGCGTCCGCCCATTACGTGTCCGGCAGGTCTTCCCGAGTCCGCGCATATAGCGCACCGCGGGTCCGTCTTTCCGCAGCTAGCACCCTTATGACCTGTGTTTCCACACCGGAAACACAGGTCTCCTCTATCGACCGACGCAGTGCACTGAGGCCGCGTGTGTCCCAGTCCCATACATCTGTAACACCGCAAAGGACGCGCCGCCATAGCCACCACTCGCACCGAGCTCCAACCCACTAAAAGTCTACCTTTTTCCAGCAGAACTTTGGCTGCCGAAACAGGGCAAGAGACACGGGTGGAGCCGGTACCGTTTATACTGCGGTGGATCTCACCAGCTTTCACCAGCTGCACGTTGCAGCAACCGACCTTGGCCACTGCTGTCGCCACTTTATCCTTCGTGGCCGCATCGTCCAGTCCTGTTATGCTCAAATCGGCAGATTTAATAGGCCTGGCTACGCTGGCCACGTCTGACAAGGCTCCGCGTAGCTTCTCCGCTAGTTTGTCCGCCTTGTCGGAATTTTCAGAGCCAGAGATTTCCAACATCCTGGCTCCCGTAGCAGTCTGGCGGAAGCGAAGTCGGTCAATCCCCAGTTCTTGGATGTCCACCCTGTCCTGTGCCATTTGCAGAGCGTCCCCATAAGATATCCAACAAAAAAAAAGAAAAAAAAAAAAAAAAAAAAAGGCAACCTACGCCAACCTACGCCATAAGGAAATTAGAGAGATAGGCGGAGAAAAAGCAGCACGTGTGGTCTATTTCGCCTATTTCCACTCGATTATGACATACGGCATACTATTTTGGGGAAGAGCAGTCGATGCAAACAGAGTTTTTGTGTTACAGAAGCGCGCAATGCGTTATTTACTAGGGTTAAGGTATTTGGAATCTTGTAGGGACAAATTTAGGGAAGGAGGCGTCTTGATGATGGTTGGAGAGTATATCTACCAAAATTTGATTTGTGCCAAAACTAATTTACGCAATTTCAAATATGTTAAGGAGGGACATGATACAAGACAGAAAAATAACTTAATAGTCCCGTAAACAAGATTAATTAAAATCTCCAAAAGTTTTGTTTGTAATTCGATAAAGCTGTACAATATGTTACCAAATAATGTTAAATCAATGTCAGATCTAAAATTTAAATCATTTATTAATAATAAATTAATTAATAAGATTTATTAAACACTTGATGAAGCTTTTGCTGACTTATTTATTATATTTAATATTTATTAATTTTATTTTGCTCTTTACATTTTTGACAATGCTTTTGCAGCTACCCCCTTAAATAATTGTTATTATTTTATGATTGAATGTTGTGTTTTTGAAATGTTATTACCAGTGATCGGAATTAGGCGGGCTAAAATACCTAAAGTTCGAAAAATAACAGAGACCAAATGGAGACGCCTTAGGACTAAATATTTTTTCGTCCCAATTTTTCGTCCGTTTATTTTTTCGTCCCAGAAGTAACAAACATCCATCCAAACTTTCACATTTATAATACAGGGTGTTAGTGTAAACAGTCTTATCCTTTAAACCACGTATGTACACCCCTAAAATAAGACGATACAAGTAATTTTTAAAAATAAAAGTCAATTAGTTTCGATGGAATTTCATAATTCATTTCTCTGCTATCCTACGTGATTTCATGGACACCCTAGTGACCTTATCACGCCGCCCGCTCTCGCCTGTAGCCGGCCGGTGGTGTAGGTATCGAACCACTCGAATTGTAGGTACCTACAACTTGTGATGGAACTTTCCCTTCATACTTTTCGTGGCTTAGGACAGGCAAAAATAGCTACTCTAACACATTTGCCAGTAAGTAGGCTAAAGTAAGTAGGTACTTTTAGCGTATTTAAAAAGTTCATCATCAATCAAGTTTTATGTACAATTCAATTAAAATTTACAGCTTTATGTACAGTTTGATTTACTTACATTATGCATAAAATGTTTTGAACTGGCCGTAGGCACGTAGCCTTTGTGTAGCCGCTAGGATCGTTTCCCGGCTCGGCACACGTTGTTCTGGGAACCGCTCTGCGTACATCGTACGAGCTAAGTTCATGTTGTCCCCAGCGATGGCATAAAGTCGCACCATTTCAGTCCACTGTTCATTTGTGAACGACATCGTCACTTCTCTACTTAACACAATACGCGAACAAATCGGCACATCACAAATTAGCACGGAACGCGTCGTGACGTGCTCACTACCTAGCAGACGGGCCGCGACTGACGGGCGCGCGAGCGGCGTCTTTGTTTGAACGGACGCGGCGTAGGTATGTAGGCGGCGCCTTTAAGTCGGCGCGCGAGCGGGTCTTTGTTTGACACCGACAAAGCAGGCGGCGTAGGTATAAATGTAGGGTGAAATGCTTTTATGATGTATGAGGATATTATTTTCAAAATTATGTAAATAAAAAAGTTTAGTTTTTCATCGGTTTTGGACTCTGATCATGATTCTGAACTTCTGGTTTCAAGGATAAGCCTGTTTACCCTTACACCCTGTATAAGTGTGACTAACAAAGTAGGTAAAGGTTAAAAAAACGATTTTATAGTTTTGCGATGTTATTTAATTTCGTAAAAATTTGCCAGAGTGTGAGGCTTACGCACTATAAAAATAAAAACTTTAGAATTTGAGCAACGCGACACCTCTCGTCAAGCGAACTAAACGTAACTTGAGTCTTTGAACAGGAATGGATAAACTTTAATGTTTCCCCTGTAGGCGGAGCTAACGGCGCTACAGTCCGTAGAAAGTCGCAAAGATTTTCGACTCCAGCGTCACTTGACCTCGTGGTGTAGTTGGTTAGCACATTCCGGTACTGACGGAAGGATGCGGGTTCAAGTCCCACCGAAGTCGTAAATTTTTGCGATGTTATTTAATTTCTTAGAAATTTGCCAGAGTGTGAGGCTTACGCACTATAAAAATAAAAACTTTAGAATTTGAGCAACGTGACACCTCTCGTCAAATGAACTAAACGTAACTTTAGTCTTTGAACAGGAATGGATAAACTTTAATATTTCCCCTGTAAGTGGAGCTAACGGCGCTACAGTCCGTAGAAAGTCGCAAAGATTTTCGACTCCAGCGTCACTTGACTCGTGGTGTAGTTGGTTAGCACATTCCGGTACTGACGGAAGGACGAAACGCAAAAATTTACGACTTAAGTCGTAAATTTTTGCGATGTTATTTAATTTCTTAGAAATTTGACAGAGTGTGAGGCTTACGCACTATAAAAATAAAAACTTTTTGTCATTGTTTATTGAATAGGTACTTACACTGCAAACCAGTGACAAACAAAAGATAGCAAAATCTAGAAAGACAACAAGCTTCGGCTATTCTGGGAAAAGAAAACAATGAGGTGAATCAGTTTTTTACCTGAGCTAATAACAATTAGAAATGTAAGTTACAAAATATTAAACTTCTTGCAGTTGGTTAAAAAGATGGTTGGTTGGGCTGGATGGTTAAAAGTGATTTGAATTAGTTCGTAATATTATAAGAACATTAATATTTAATATACATGCTAACTGCGACAAGTATTCCATTTTCGTCCCAATTGGGTCCAATAAAATTATTGTAGTAAGGAAGTCTCCATTATTTTTTTGCCTCTGTTCTTTGAACTTTAGGTATTTTAGCCCACCTAATTCCGATCACTGGTTATTACTCTAACTAAGTAATTGAACTGACTAAGTGTATCTTGTCAACCCATGGTATTAATAAATGAATTGAGTTGTATTGAATTGGAACGACGTAAGCCGAAAAATCAGGTAAATTATTGTTTATTTACAAGAAAACTACGCAACTTATGAAGAAACGGTCCAAAAAACCAAATCATTAGTAATATACTACGAATCAAAACATAAGTCATTTCAATAGACCGCAGGGTTCCTGAGATCTCGACCAAAATAAATTATGTGCGAAAGGTACACTTTTATGTTTTTTTATCGTTTTTTTTTTTCTGTATCGTGTTTTCCCATTCAGGGAACAAAAGAAAGAAGTTGAATTTTAAAAATTCGACTTTTTTACTAAAAGTATCCCGTAAGTAGAGATAAAACATTCTAAAAATGCAAGCCTCTTTTGCTATATAAACTATCGTAATTTGGCGAATTCGTTACGGATGTAAGGGATGAAACGTTGGTGTTCTTCCAACACAAATAAGGTTCGTAATTAACCCGCTTACATCCGTAATCAATGCACACCCCCTCCACAAAAAGTCATAGGTACCTCGGCGTGCATTTTTAGAATGGTTTATCTCTACGTAATTACTGAGATCTAGGCCTAGTCTAGCCAAACCTTCAAATTTATTGTATAAGTATGACCACATTACAGAGTACCGCAAAAAGCTTAAATGGTTACCCATCCGTCTTCGCCGGGACGCACACTTCCTCTCTCTCCTATATTCTATACTTTTTGTCCCTAATACACCCCATTACCTCAAGGAACGATTTCAGTACCTCCACCAGACCCATAGCCGCTCCCTCCGCTCAACACACACTCTTCAACTGAAATCTCTCCGCCCCTTCCATTCCTATAGCTCATCTTATACGATACATGCCATACAGCTGTGGAATGCCCTACCCACTTCTATTAGACATGCTAAGTCTCTCCCTGCATTCAAAAACATGGTCTATGAACATTTCCTCAGCTTAACAACAAACTGTTAAAATCAAAAGTAATTTTATATATTTAGTATATTTTATTGTGTTATGAAATATTTATATTATATATTTTTATATGTATGTATATTTATGTTTAGTATATATATTTAGATATTTATATAGCTTGGTATATTTATCTCTTCGTAAACATTATTTCTGTTTTCACGCCACCGTATATAATTTTTTGATCACTTCTTGTCCATCCTAAGGTTGCCTGGAAGAGATCGCTTTTAGCGATAAGGCCGCCCATTGTACAATATTTGTGTTTTTTGTTTTTTTTGTTTTCTGTGATTTCTTGGTGTGCAATAAAGTATATTTGTATTGTATTGTATTGTATTGTATATGACACGGCAAACTACTGAGCTAGCCTTGTGACTAACCTATAGCAAGTCAAATTATCGTTATAAGTCGAAACGGTGCACTGGGCTACCGTTGGGAAAACCCCGTAAATATAGCCTTCATGGGAAACTAAGCAGAGGTCAAGTAATTGTTATTTTCTTGTTATTGTGGAAACGTGTTATGTACCTACATAAATTAATTGTTCTACGAACGTTTATTTCCTAACATAAAAGTACCTACTTACCTGAATTGTTATTTTTTGCTATAAGTTGTGAAGTTAGGTTAGTAGTTACACCACTCAATCACAACACATTATTTTCACTAATTTTATACTAAGTATACTAAATTCAAATCTAAAACTAATAATCTTGTAAATTTGTTATTATTATTTACAATTACATTTAGACCTGCATGCCATACTCTCTAATTATTTTGCACACCATTGTATATTGGTCAAACATTTGACTCAAAAAAAACTACTTCATCTTTTTTTTTACACGTGTTTGCAAATAAATGACTATTACTTTTTACTTTTTTAATTTAACTTTTTAGGTACAGAACCAATTCCATCTAAATATAATACGTGTATTTCCGTTCGTGCAGTTCTCCCACAGGTGGGACTTTATTTAGGTCCTAGGATAAGTTGAGTGGAACGATCGGGAAGACGTTTTTAATATGGTACAAAGGTAGGACAACAAATTCGCATTAGCTAAGTAGAATCTGGAATTTGAATTGAACCTTATTAACATAACGAAATCATCCACACAGAAATCCAAGATCTTATCCAGTTAGCTAAGTCTTATTTACACTCTATTGCACTACTAACTAAGTCCATTATTACCTACCTTTAAGATGAGTACATAACAGTACCCACCTACTACAAATGCAATAGTTTTGAAACCTAACGTAGGAAGGTAGGAAGCCATTGAGTCTGTCAATATCTTACGACATTATTTCATAGCGTTTTTACGACTAGACTTATCGATCGATATTGAGTTTTTATCGTTACTTCGCTAGCAGAAGCGCGCTAGCAGGAAGCCATCAACCGATGGCGGCTAGTGGCTCCTTGTGCCGATCTAGACTCTACTCTGTCCTTCGCGTCTGCTCCATGCAACTCTTACTAATAATTATATTCTGTTAGCTAAATATAAGCATTCCACGATTCCAGCGATCTCTTCCAGGCAACCTTTGGGTGGACAGGATTGGTTAGTATAGAACTTGACGGTGGCGTAGGTATATGATACTACAAGAAATCTAAATAAATATTTGGCTAGAATTAGAATTTAGAACACAAAGAGAATATAAGTGGAATGACATACGATCTGAAACTATACTAAGAAAACTAAAACTAACTAAATTATAAATAAATAAAAATAAGAAAAACAAGGACTATAAAAATAATTGATTTTACCTATTAGGAGGATATAATTATTATGAGTGGACAGATAGTGCTGATGAACCAAACCTTTGAAGATAGGAAGGGATTTGGCATGCCGAATGGAAACAGGAAGGGCGTTCCATAGTCTGGTAGCTTGCAGGGTGAAGGAATCACCGTAGATCTAGGTCGTGTGCGACGGGATTTTCAAGAGAAGAGTATCAGAGGATCGGAGGGATCGTGAGTGGGAGAGATGAAGAAAATCGAAGCGGTCTTTTAGGTAAGAAGGTGTTGAAGGAAGGAAAAGGATGGAGTAAAGGAGGTTCAGGATATGAGCATTCCGGCGAAGACGAATGGGGAGCCATTTAAGTCTATTACGGTACTCCGATATGTGGTCAAACTTACGCAGGCCAAATATAAATCTAATAGAATAGTTCTGAAGACGCTCAAGCTTGTTGAGTTGGTCTTCAGTTAAATCGGGATAACTGGCATCTGCGTAGTCTATTATGGGAAGCAATAAAGATTGTGCAAGCGCAATTTTGGTAGACGTGGGAAGAAAGTTGCGCAACCGCCTCAGAGAAGCACCCGTTGCAAAAGTCCTTCTGCTCACTGCTGCTAGTTGAGGACCCCATGATAGCTGCCTATCTAACATTAACCCTAGATCTTTAACGGTTTGGCTGATCTCAACCGTCAAAAGTTGACTAACAGTTTCAAGCTGACGTCACGACCATAAACTAACTAAGTTTAGAAGAAATTAAAAAAAATGTAAATTCTTAAAATATTTTTTTACAAATTAATAATTATTATAAAAATATTATAAATTAATTCTTAATGTAATGTAGAAATCTTATACGTGCGCCATTTTTTTATAGTTTTTTTTCTGAATTTAAATTAAATGGTTTGGAAATGTGTTCTTTTTTGTTTTTAGTGTAACAATATGATGGTAAATCTCTAAAATAAAACTCAAACTGGTCATGGGGGGTAGTGGCGCGCAGGATTTGCCATCTATTGCAAGTTCTTCAACTTAGCATTAGAAGATTCTTATTTCCCAAACCAAAATAAATTAAGAGCTATAAATTATAGTGTTGTCAATTCATATTGTCGCGAAAAGTAAAATAATTTGAGAGCACTAAAATGGTGGGTCTTCTTGCCTCCTTATTATTTCGATCGGAATGAAAGGGACATGAAACATTTTTAGTACAGCCAAATTAGTTTAGTTTTGTTGACACCAGTCTCTGTGTCCATCACCAATGTCTATCTAAAATGCGTTTTTTTTCTTATGAAATTAGGTTGATCAATCAGTTTATGTTTCCACTGCAGTCAATATTAACACAGAAGTTTAGGTAGATACATCTAAGATCAACAGTTTTAAAGTAAATTTAATATATAAAGCCGCATAACTAGAAGACGACGTACGAGACTACAACGATCATTGTAGAAAATAGATAAATGGGAAATTCCTCGCCAGACAATGGCGATATTATACAAAATATTGGCCATTGTCTGGCGCAAGGTAAAAAAAACATTCTTAAAAAAAACTTAAGAACTAAAAAACCAGCTTTCACCGTCAACCATCCACGTCGACTTTGAACCTCACTCTTTATTTTGCAATCCCCCTACCATTGCAACAACTCGTATCGGCAACTACTTTGGCAATACGCTCTGAAGTGAACGCACGCAAAATGTTTCCGAACCCATTTGAAAGGAAACATTCTACTATTCGGCAGACAATCGAGAGGTTTCTGAGGGAGAAGACGAAGGTTTCGAGTAAATTGACGAGGAAGAACAGTGGTAGCAGTTGTTCCTCTGAAGGCAGGAGTGGAAAGAGTTGAAGTGATAGTGTTTTGTTTTTCGGCTAGTCATCGATGGCTTCACGGGAACTGGTGAGAGATTTTCAGTATTATTTGCAAACTAGTTTCTATAGTAGTTTCTATTAACGTTTAAAGGTGATTTCTATCCCATGGGAACTGATTTATGGGATAAAAAGCCTATGTTTGATTCCAGGATTAGAATTACCTGTATGCAAAATTTCAGCCCGATCCGTTTAGTAGTTTTGGCGTGAAGAGGTAACAAACATCCATCCATCCATCGATATATCCATCCAACCTTTCGTATTTATAATATTAGTGTGATATTTGACGCAGGTTGCGGGTTTGAATCTTGCAACAAGTCAAAGATTTTTTCATCACAATAAAAACATTATTATTGTAAAGTAGGTATGTATATCATGTTTGCCAATAAATGATTTTATTCATAATCTTTATTGCCGCATAACAGGACCAACATATTATTATACAGGGTGCCACAAAACACAATGCACTTATCTGGAAGGGGGTGATTCTGGACCCCAAGGGGATCAACTTGTGAATAACGAATTTTTGGGTTTCTTTTTTATACAAGTTACGTTCATTTTTCTACATGTTCGTGTTCTTTTACAGGCACTCTTGCAATGTTTAACATGATAATAGTTATTTTTTATACAAGAGTGCAAAGTTGCTTTTAACCGCGTGCTCAATTTTGATGACCGAGCAAGCAGAGGATTCTAAAATTAGCGATTGATTCAAAAATTAGAATCCTGAGCGTTAGCGAGGGAATCGTAGAGCCAAGGTACAAAATTTTTGCACTCGAGTGCAACACGTAACTTTTCATCCCACCTAAGCGAGGAAATGACTTAATGCAAAAAAAACAACGGCGCGCGCAAAACAAATTAAATAAAAAGTACACCAAGAAGGTTTCGAGTCTGAGTTTTTAACAAATTAAAAACGGCACCATGGAGGTTGAAATAAATAGGTTTTGAATAACAAACGTAGTGCACAGAATGTTCTAAATTCAATTTTACTCTATCCTCTAGCGGATAAAAACGGCTTTTGCTTTTGATATCGAATAGCAAAAATACGCTTTCTGAGATGAAAAATATTTCAAAAATGTGACGTGGAACCCTGTAGTCCATCCATGCATTTATTTAACCTTTAACAACACGCATGAAATTCCCTAATTGTCGATTGTTATACTAATAAATGTTTTTTCATGATCGATGTTACTAAATAGGAAGGTGCTTATAACAAGAGGTGGTAGTTTTTCATTTATTACTAGCTTCTGCCCGCGGCTTCACACGCGTATTTTTGGTATAATAAGTAGCCTATTATCAAAGTTAGGCTTTGTTCCAAGGGTACGCCAAATTTCACCTTGATCTGTTCAGTAGTTTTGAAGATCCTAGGTACTAGTATAGTTTTATCCGCCATCCTTTATTTTTCTCCCCTCGTTTTGGTTGACTGGAAGAAATCGCTTTAAGCGATAAGGCCGCCAGTTCCATTGCTGTTCTCTACGTTTCTATGTAAAATTAGTTTTGTATGGTGATGAATAAAAGTATTATCTATCTATCTATTATAATTTATAATATATGTATGTGTCCTAGGTAACAAAAATTAGGATTTCACAAACTTTCAGCTTTATATTTTAACTAGCGACCCGCCCCGGCTTCGCACGGGTGCAAATGCTGATACTAAATATACTACAGAATCGGCCCCCCGGCATGCATACGTCATCCATACGTCCATTACATAACTGTCATTTTCGTTTTGTTAATCCAAGTCTGATTCTTTTTTGTTAAACCACGTTTTATAGCTAGTGACTGACGTTTTATGTCAAATCACACGGGAACGCTGTCGAATGGGATAAACAGTATCCTATGTCCGTCTCCTGGCTCTAAGCTACCTACCCACCAATTTTCAGCCATATCGGTTCAGCCGTTCTTGAGTTATAAATAGTGTAACTAACACGACTTTCTTTTATATATATATAGATTAGTAGGACCTATGTAAGTATAGAATTTCATAATTATTTATTTATTTATTTACCAACTTAAACTTATGTTACATTGAAAAGCTTATAATAATGACACTGAGAAAATAATAGAAAGATATTTTTCATAAAAGGTTTTCTGTATTCATTACGTATGAACGAAAGCACGTTTTGTCTCATGAGATTATTTTTAATTGTTCTTCTTCCAACGTGCGTAATTGGTGGATTTTGTGCTTAGGTAAGACCACGCTCGTGTACACACACGCGCGATCTAAATGGGACGGAGGGAACCTTGTCAAATTCAATAGCAAAGAAACTTGAAATTAAAGAAAAGAAATAGTTGAGCTAACTGCAAACTGTTGCAAACAATCTAGACTGCTCGCTCAACTGATCCATATTAGTATGAGTTGGAAGAGATCCCATGAAGCTGGCTGCATTACCCTCCTGTATTTTCAAAGTAAGTAATATCTTACTTCAGATTTTTCATACAATTCATGAGTTATCAAGATACAAAAAAATACTTTTCATTTACTTTTCTGATGGAAAATTTAAAAATAACCGTATTTATAATTAAAAGTAGCACTAAAATAAGAAAAGACGAATGAAAATAAAAATATTCTAATGAGTAACTTAGATTATACGTAAAAATATGGAGAAAATGGTCCATATCTCAGATTAATGTAAACATTTCACCATGCCAGCGCTGGTATTCAAATGATATTAGGCTGCAATAGAACCAAACCAAAATAAATATGTTATTATTTATTTTAGATCATCTTTGGTACACCTTTCTTAAATTCACAATTCTTTCCATCCAAAGATTACCTGGTAGAAACCACTTCTATTCTTAGCGATAAGGCCACCCATTGTGCTTGTCTTATGTAATGTCTCTTTGTAATGTTGCCTATTTGTTGTAGAATAAAGCATTTTTGTATTATATTTTATACATATATCTTTATCTGCCCATTTTTTTGTTTAAATAAAACGGTTATCAAAACCAATTATATTAATAAAAATAAAAATAATGACATTATAAGTTAGGCACATACATACAATACATAGTCATATTATAGAATTTCGGTAAAATTTATAACACTGAAAAAAAAATTGTGACGTTCACAAAATAAAAAACAAATAAAATAAAATGTCTGACCACTTTTGTTGCAGTTCAAAATAACTTCGATCCATTCGAATCTCTCGCGGATCATACATCAAATCATACATCATCTTGTAGGTATATTTCTGTAATGCTCGTGTACGTCAACTGCCAATGGCCTTATATCAGTCCATATTATAAATCATTCATAAATAAAATATAATTCATAAAATTCAATTATCACATATTAAAATTTATATTATATCACATTTTAATAGGCTCCCGACATTTTATTGTTTTAATATGAGTAAAAATGTAATAATATATAAATAAATAATAAATAATGCTGGACAATCCACACAGCACCATCTAGTCCAAAGTAAGCTACTCAAAACTTGTGTTATAATGGGTACTAGAGAACTGATATATTTAATACATTATATACATAGATAGATTTTTTTTTTTATTATACATAGAAAACAACCAAACCAACGGAACAAATTTCTGCAGATCGTACACAAATTTGTTCCGAGGCGGGAATCGAACCCGCAACCTCTTGCGTCGCAGGCGGACTCTCGCCCGCTGCGCCACTGAGGTCGTTATAATATGAGTAAACTATAAAAAAAATCCGATTCTTTGGGTTAAGTCGATATAGGTATCGAGTGTTAGAACACTGATAAAGGTCCAATTCAGATTCTGAGAAGGTCACGTGTTGGATTAGATAGACTAGGAGATCTTAGGACCTTATACCAATAAGTTACTTACGCTCATCAAATAGAAAATGCAATTTCAGTAATTAACCACCGAGAAGGATAGATCGACCCTTTCTTAGTTAATGGTTTAATTGGGTATTTTTCGCGTACCTTTTGTTATTATTTCCCTACGTTGGTCCCTTTCTGTTCCTAGAACCATAAAATACATTGGAATCATAGATATCAGTAAAATTATGAAGATGGTACGTTCTCCCAGCGCTAACTCAACAAATGGTCAGTGTTGTGTTACAACTAAACGCAAAGACACGCTATTTCTAATCTTTTACAATATACCTAACTTATGAACAATAAAGATGGAAAGACGTACCTAGACCGAAGTGCGACATAGACAACAATACGCACGCGAAAAACGCCGGCGGTGCCGATGCGACTATAACTGCGGTAGGTACACCTAAGCCTTCCACTTTCGAGAAACTCTTCTTTCAAGTTTCAACTTTCGAGAATTAGCAAGCTGAAGTGGCAGTGGGCCTGCCTTGTCTTGTGAAGAACCGACAACCGAAGGTGTAAAAGTGTTCGTCCCTCCAGCCAGCTGGGCTGACGACCTGTGAAAGACTGCAGGCAGATGCTGGATGCGGCAAGTTGAAGACAGGGCCCTATGGCGCTCATTACGGGAGGCCAAACAGGAGGACAAACAGTGGACTAATATAGGTTGATGATGATGCTAGTACCCCATTTCCTGAACTTTACATACATCAATGATTGAAATAGCAGTTGTAACAGCATCCTGAGTACTGTGGCAGAGGGAATATCATCTCCACTCTGCAAGTACTTTGTTGCGAGGGTGATCAATGAAGGAAGATACTTCTGGCAAATGTTTATACGATCTGCAGATATTTGTTCAGGGTGATCTGGATGTATTTCTATGTATAATAAAAAATATCTATATATGTAGTGTATTGTATTATGTATATCAGTTATCTAGCACCTATAACACAAGCTTTGCTTAACTAGTGGCTAGATAATGCTGTGTGAATTATCTAATATTATTTATTTATTTATTATCCTCAGCTTCAGCTGGTTCCTATCACAGTTCTGTATTATGTTGTGTGTTATTATTTCTATTTCTATTTTTATTGTTATGTGTCTTTTAAAATGTGTGTGATTGTATTTTCTCGTGAACCTATTGACTAGTATTGTCTGAAATTAAACCTTTTATATTTTATTTTATTAATAGAAATAGTACCAACTGAACCTCCACACGGATGTTTCAATAGGCTAGTCGACTCTTTTTTAAAGTAGTTCTTAAATTATTAATTATTTTCCAATTAGAGGGAAAAAATATTAGCTAATAATAATATTAACTGACAGCTTGACAAAATATGCTTTTTTCTAAAAAAGCATATTTTTATTTTAAAAGTTTACTTTTCATAAACGGGCGAAAACGCTGTCAGCCACTGAGTTAAATGTACCTAGAGAAGAAATTTCAAACAAAAAACGTCTCATTCTCATGACAGCGGTGGCCTGGGCGCGGCAAGCGCTGCAGCGCTAAAACATTATCTAAGTCGTCTAACCAAACAATTAAAACATTCAGCGCTAGATCGCTTAAAGAGTATGGTTTTCTCAACGTATTCTGACAACATGTCGCCCCGATAGATTTTACACCGCGCAGAGGTGACACAGATTTTGTACCTACATAACTTAGTAAGAATTTATTCTCTATTTCAAAAATTTTTGTTTGCAAAAATAGTAGAAAATTAAAAAAAAATGGATTGTTATGCGTTTATTCAAACATGTTAGCAATAGTTTAAAATGAACTAAAATAAGAATACAAATAAATGAGTACACTTTGTCCTAAGATATTTTTTAATACAATAATTTAACACTTCCATTGCCTATGACGCGAATCTCCACCGCCATGTTCCAAGCTATGGTGGCAGCGACGATGGCGCGCGCGGGGCACGGGCGCAGTTAATGAGTTAATTATTGTGTTCAAGTACCTACATACTTTTCATTGAATTAAGAGTGCGCATTAGCATATATTACTATTTTTTTTATTATTAATTGATGTGTTTTTGCAGTATCGAAATGCGCACGTCTTTATATTTTCTAAACTATGTTCATAACTTGATATGTTCTAAAAGGAAAAAAAAAATTTCAATAATTTGATTTCTTTGAAAATTTAATAATTAAATAGTTTTGAAAAAACTTAAAACCGACTAAAATATTGGGACCACCTTGGAAGCACCTATAAACAACTGAAAAGATCACCAAATTGGTCCGGAATCAGTCAATTAAATGACGGAGAAATCGACGAACATACTTATAAACATACTACATACAGCCGAACATAGAACCTCCTCCTTGTTTCGAAGTCGGTTAAAAATATGAAACTGGTTAAAAATCAATAATAAAAAATTCAATCATTTAAAAAAAAACACCGCGTCAAGTCTGTCACCCTATCTGTCTTCCATCAATCACATTATTTTTACCTACAACCGGTTTTGAAATGGAACATCTGCATGTTTTAGTCTATGATTACAATGGCGTGCATATTTATGAAAAATTAATTCTATCTGTTTAGGTATTACGTTATTATTACCTATTTATTCACATAATACAACAAATAATTTTACGAACTTGACTACTGGGTTGTTATTTTTCATTATTTACGTCCAGGGTCACACTTAGATTTGGATTTTCGTATTATTGGCGCGGCTCCATAAGCGTCCAAGCTGCATGCATGTCGAAGCCACACTAATGTCAGGTGTACGGATTGCAGTACAGTTCAGTCGAACAGAGTGAGTGTTCTGATCGCGAAATCTAGTGCGTAGTACATATATATCGATGCTGTCAGCCATATTTATCTGTGCTGTGACGTCATACGTCTCGAAACTAACAATTGACATTAGCAAACATTCATCATTGTAAAAATATAGATAGACTACATAGCGAATTTTACTCCTTTAATTCCAGCCTTATCACACTAGCGGTTTGCGAGCGGCTGCGGGGCGGAGCGGGCGCGCCGCGAATACGCCGCGGATGCGGCGTATTCGCCGCGTTTATAAAACTATTTTTCATTCGAATATATGTAGTCATCTTACACTTTTAATATCAGAAATTTATTAATATTGGGTTTTGAAGTCAAATAATACTGAAAATATTTATTTATTGCGCCAAATTTGATATGAATCAAGTAGCCTATTCCTCGAAGGTAATACTCGGTCGACGATCTGTTATGTAATAGGCAGAGGCAGACATAAGAGCCCTCATGTACCGAATGGTAAAATGTTGCAAGGTCGGTTGGCATATCTACATCAAATATTGTGCTTCTCTTGCGAAATGTTTACACCAGTTGGTTGTACAGGGTGTCTCAACATGAAGGTCGCTGCGTTGGTTGCTAGGTGGAACCGGCTTGCTGTTTGCAATAACACTCTGTAATGTGTAATGAATGACCGTGTTTGACTTAGATTCTCCTCACCTCACCTTAACATATTGGTCCACCTGCTGGACTCCCTCTAATAAGCGCCTTGTTGACTTTAAAAAAACTGTACGGAGGTAGCTTATCAAATTAATTTTATTAGTATGAAATTTATTTTTCTGTGTGACATTAATGTTATTATTTTAAAAATCTAAGCTGTCACCAGAAGGCAGAGTGCTTAAAATGCTTGCAGCGTTGCCGAACTGAATGGCAATGATTTTGCATATACTGAAACTGAAGTAATTTTATCTCATTACCTTTTCTATCCTTCGTTGTAGCAAGTGCGGGTTAGGGTACATCTGGTCCGAATCTCAAACTGATCCGCGGACGAGATGTCCACTTCACTTTTGTGTTGGGGTACATCTCGTCCGAATCTAAATTCTCTTGCCAGTGGTGCTCGTGAGAAAATATCCTATTCGCAATCACAATGAGGTTGAAATAGAAGAAAGGAGTAATCCACAGTGACTATCCAATTCATATTTTCCAACTCACAAGCCTGTTGATTATATGAACAATTGAACATGATTGTGTCTTTGACAGATAATTTACGAAAGACTTGTCAATTCACATAATGTACTCGTACCTTGACGGTGAAATTTAGCAATAAAATGTCGTATGATGAACATTTTTATGGCAAAGTCAGTTATTATGACCTTGGTGTAGCGTTATTTGGGAAAGACATAATTTCAAGAATTCCAGTTTATGATTATAGGCAATTTTACATGATACTAGCTGGTAACGGCGGTTCTGTTCGACCAATGTGGTTATTTCTTAAATAATATTTTTTGTCTAATTCTTCCCACTTCTGTGCAAAAGCTTCCCAAGGTCAAGGCCAATTTTCTTATTTCTCAATTTAATAAAAAATATTTCTTATTCGATAATTTTACATTGATATTTATTTTAAATTTTACCTGGAAACGGCGGCGGTTCGCTCGAACAAGTTTCTTTAATCTTATTCGATAGTAATTTCATTTAAAATTTAACTATGTATTTGAAAATAATTTAGGAATTATTGAAATTTACTTGTCTGCGAGCTTATTCTGTGAGCCTAAATAAACAAACGTTTTTATAAAAATCTCAACAAGCTACATATAGTATTACTGGCGTCACTTTTGCGATACTTAGGCCATTACGTTTTAATTATTCTCTAATTATAGCATAAATTGTGATCATAATGTGAAAAATCCCGTATCTACCCTTTCCTACCGCTTAATTTATAATTTAGGGTGTTATCCATTCACACATAATTTTTCATTAGATTAATTGTAACACAAACAAATGTGTTATTTTCCCGCGAATTTAGGTCAGGCTCCGACAACTTAATCAGCCCTTAATCCCCATGGGAGTTTCCTCATACTGGCAACCCCAATCATTATGATATTTTGTTTGGAAAACCTAATTAGCAAGAAATAAATAGACTTTATTTATATCTTACTAAGACATGTTGCAACAAACTATCTGGAGCCGAATTCTGCTAACGAATTGCTTTGCTATGACAATGGTATATCGTCGCAGAATCATCCATGAAGATAGAATCTCTAGATAATGCGTGCGGTGATATTTGCACGATTAATAGATTTTTTCAACATTGACACTTTTAACACGTTTCCCTCCATCTGCAGTTTATATATTACTAGCTTCTGCCCACGGCTTGGAACGCGTATTCTCAGTATAATAAATTGCCTATTATCTAAGTTAGGTTACGTTCTAAACGTACGCCAAATCTGTTCAGTAATTTTGGAGATCTTAGGTTACAAAAATTCAGTTTTCACAAACTTTCGGCTTTATAATATGAGAAGGATGGCTTCTGCCCGCGGCTTCACATGCGTATTCTCGGTATAATAAATAGCCTATTATCTAAGTTAGGCTTTGCTCTAAACGTGCTCCAAATTCCATCTTGATCTGTTCAGTAGTTTATACAATGCCAGCTTTTCATTTTTCTGATCAAAATTTTACATCTAGTTCCTTTTATTTCTGACACTATGTTATTTAGCAAAAAATAATCCTTATGATGAATCCTTTCGATCGCTATTATAAAGCTACAGGATGATTGTTTTTCTCGTGTAACGGGTTCGATTCCCGGTTCAACCATGCAGTTTAAATTGTTTTTTAAATTAAAATAATGTCTTCTTTCAGTAAAATGTTGTATCTACAATATTCAAGGTACTTTCCCTCCATGTGGCATGGCCGTAGGACGCCCTGTATATATCATTGGTAACAAAAAATCATTTTTAAGACTTTCGGCTTTATAATATGAGTAGGATATCTTTGATCAAAGGTATAATGCCAAAATTAGTCATTTCGAGCAATACCATTGTTATGGTGAAGTGATCAATTTAGTTGAATTTGGCCCCTGGGTACCTGTAAGGACAGAACCTGAGCTTCAACGGTTGTTAACCATGTAGTAATTAACCTGTATAGGTAATCAAATTGGAGAACCCGATAATCCAATTACCAAATGCTATTATCGTTGGATGTATCGATGAAAAATATATTTGTTATGAACTTAATCTGTACCAATAATGCGTATATGATTAGATTAATACATTCATGGCCTAAGACGCAGATGCCAGTCTTCTCTCCCGTGGCTGGGCAGTGAATGCATTAAGTAAAAAAAAATGAAAATAAAAAATATTATTTCAGACGCAATATCCATAAGACAAAAGATTTTTTTTTAATAATGCTGGACAATCCACACAGCACCATCTAGCCCCAAAGTAAGCTACTCAAAGTTTGTATTATGGGTACTAGATAACTGATATATTTAAAACATTATATAGATATTTTTTTTATTATGAAAAGAAAAAAATTAAATAGAGATCAGGACCTATGTGTTCCTTTTGGTTTGGTTTTTCAAAGATATATCTATAGTTTAATCAACGAATAATTTTGGATGGAAAAGTCGAAAGCACAAAGTTTAACGCAGATAGTTCGGGACTTTGTTTGGACTAGTTAGAAAACAAACTTAATAGAACTCCCCGCCCCTGTGAGGTTAGCCCTAGTAGCCTAGCCCCAAATCTTAAATTATTTATTGTTCACAATTAAAACAATACACAGAATTTACGATTAAAAGGACATGCACAAAGGCGAACTCAACCCTACAAGGGTTTTCTTACAGCAAACCTTTTGGGTGCAGAGAAAGGTACTGCAATGAATATAGATAGATATGTGTACATACAAAATAGAAAAATAAGATTTCATGAATTTAACTTTAGAATAGACCGTTTTTCCTGTAGACAATGATTGAGTATTTGTATTTATTTATTCCATAATAACAATATACATTGTGTGCGGAAATTTAAATAAAATTAAACTAATGAAAAAATAATCATTTGAAATTACAAATTGAATAATTTTTTCACATAAAATACATTTAGATTAGATTAAATTTTAAAATAATTAAAGTAAACAGTCAAATTACAGATTAAAAAGTACAAATAGAAGAGACACTATCTTCATGTTGACAAAATGACATTATGAAGATATATTTAACTATGTATTTTTTTAAAAGTTATATTTCCTCAATGGCGTAAACATACTTCTCCAGAAGATAACATTTTAATAAATTTTTTAGAAGTGTTCTGTTATGTATAACGTATTTTATTTCGAGCGGCGATTTATTGAAAATTCTGGTGGCTTGGTACCGAGTGGAGTGTCGCATAATATTTAGTGTAGGGGATATTTTATTTTTATGTTCTGGTTTCTGCTATTGACACGTTCCCTAGATAAGAAGTGTTTAAGAAAGAAATTAAAGTTGAAGATAATTTTACCAACTTTCATTGTGTAGTAAACAAAATCTCCTATGACGCATCATCGTTTAAAAGATATAATTCAGCAAAAAAACTAAAAACTAAAAAATGGGACCGTCTTTGTGCCCCCCCCCCCCCCCTAGGGCTCACCTCACAGGGGTGGGAACTTTTATTATGTGTGTCTCATAACGAGTCTAAACAAATTTCCTAAGTGTAACTTTCTGCTTTTGACTTTTCCACCCAACCCTCTCTTTTGAGTTGTTATTGACTGGACTAATAGGCAATTCTTTGGTAAAAAAATGCATGTGAACCCGCAGGTAGAAACTAGTAGATAAACTAAAAATAAATGTTAGTTGCCGAACCAATGATATTTATCTTATTACTCTACTCAACAAAGAACTTTTATAAAAGGTTTTTGCCGTAACTGGATAAATATTGTACGAACGTGACACCAATGGAAAAAATTTGGAATGTTTGAAACCAGTGAAAAACCCCAGTATACGAGTTAATGCAAAAAATATGAGTACAAATTGTAAACAAAGCAAAATTTATGAAACACTTAAACCATAATCGGTAATACCTGTGAATGTTTGTTATAACGTATGTAGGTATAAAAAAATAAAAGAAATAATAATGCTGGACAATCCACACAGCATCACCTAGCCCCAAACTAAGCAGAGTGATACGCTTGTGTGATGAGTACTAGATGACTGATATAGGTACTTACATAGATTGATATTTTTACCACACAAAAAAAAATTAAAAATTTGTTAGCTCTAGGGCTACTCCTAAAGCAAATCAATAATAGTTATTTGTTCAACAAGTGGGTAAAACAATTTTTTGTTGAACGGGCCGATATTAAATCTCGAGCTAGCGAAGCAGTCTAGAATAGAGTAACGAGCGTAACGAGTGGCTATAAAGTAGACCGCTGAGGTAGCGAGAGATTTAAATGCACGAAACGAAAAATATTTGCCCTTGAGTTAAACATACAACTTTTCACCACGAGTAGCGAGAAAATATTTTGTAATTTAGAAAAGAGGTCGAACGTCAGAAACTCATTTTGGTCCTCAACCTTGGAGGTAAAAATTCTACAAACCTCTTTCAAACTATGAACGAGCGAAATTTTGTTTTTTTGTGAAGGTTGCATTGTTCTAAATTCAAATTACTTTTTCAACAAGTTGAATTACTTTATTCCACTACGGAACGTAGTCATAGGATCTTTGCTTTATTCCACATCACTGTGTCTGCAGCAAAGTCACCGTTTTCGAGGGAGAGTGGTGAAAAAATAATTATTCGGTTTGCCAACCTGAAAAAGATAAGACGAATAGAATGCCCCATCACTCGTTGTTAAAACCTTCGAAACAAAAAATAGATACATGAAAATAGAACTACGTGTACAAGATTTGTTTAGGCCGAGTTGAATACAAAACACAACATAAATAAATCACAGCTTGATCCATATTTGCAAAACAACGCAACGGCCGACTTAGCACATGGAGCTTAGAGATCGAATTTATGGAATAACTCTCTCGAGTTATTCCAAGTCCTAACGATTCCATTCCACGACCTACAGTCAGTGGTTTCTGATTATTTTTAAATAAATAAAAAAAAGCGTTTGTTTCCAATACGCTAACAATTTTTATAAATCACTCACCATAGTAAAACAGTTTATTTTATTAGTATAAATATAACTAAACTCTTTTTATTCACAAAGAAAATTACAATCAAATAATAGAAATAAATTAGAACTAGTTTTTACAGTTGAAACGATTGAGCTAACTGCAGACTGTTACAAACAATCCACAGGTAGCTCAACTGATCCATATCAATACCAGTCGGAAAAAAAATCTAATAAAATATACTTTTAATTGAACCCCCCAGGATTGGGTGTAGGCCTGCTCCATGCTATTCCATTTGCTGCGATCTTTCGACGATCTACAGTCAGTGCTTTCTGATAATAATGTAAGAATATTACAGAAATAGTTAAGATTACTAACGAGTATTTTACGCAAGTTTGGGTTTTTATTTCCCAACATAAATGATACGTTATAGAAACGTTGGGATATATACACACGATAAAGGGTCTTCCCACAAATGGCATTTTTTCCTCACCTAAAGCGAGATCCCAAAATAATCCAAGCGTTATGTTTAGAACGTTATATTTAGTTGTTAAAATTAATACACTTGTCAATTATACAACAAAAATCACAGCAAATAATGTTTTTCGTATTTTAATGAAAAAACCACGTTATTGCAATGTGTCGGGCATGTTTGCCGACGCCGGAGTGCTCAACTTCTTACTCCAAACCCGAGTTATGTCCTTTTGAGCACGGTTAAGTTCTTCAAAGAATAGTATTCTTAGGACGATCACTGAATTCCCAGATAATTGTTTCTTTCGACACTGGTTATCTGTGCCCCACAGTGGGAACCAAAAGTAAGGCTATGTAGGTACTACCTACAAAATTTGTTTATTATGTTGTTTCATTTTATCTCTTATATTTTTTACTTTTGTGCATTTATACTTTTTCTTTGTAATATGGAATATTTTTTCTGAAATAAACGCTCGTTATTATTATACACTCATTTATTCTACAATACCATTTTTACTATAGAAAATAAAATATTATAAAACTTTTCTATAGTAAAAAATATTATTATCATCATCAGAAATCGCAAAAGTTTTAAAATTTCAAAATGTCTCTACTTGGATAAACCAGTCATATATAAATAAGTCAGTCAGTCTCTCGAGATATTTCCTAGCAAAGTCGATTGGATTAGTGAAAGCAAAATTGAACATGAAAACCCTTATCTAACATGCCAAAAGTTTAAGGTAAACATGATTGGATTCTCAAACTTGGCTCCGTTTCATACGTCTTCGAGGAGTTTCTGTCAGGGCAGAAGAGGGCAACGTGAGCAAGATTAAACTGCATAAGAAATCAAAATATTTCCCTGCGGAAAGCAGACTCTTGGATGAGTTTTCCACGTGACCTGTCAGGATATCGTAGACAGCATTACTACAGTACAACTTTTCACTTCATCTGCCAGTGGAAGAAAATTAAGTATCGGTAATAATCAATCAACATGTGTCACTTTTTGAAACTATATTTAAAAAAAGGTTTAAGATTGATGTAGGTATCTACTTGCTTATTTTATGAGTTGGGGTTCCTACTAATACAAAATTATTATTAGACAGGCATAGAAATTGGTCCAACTAAACCCAGTCTCCCCTTTAACTTAATAACCATGTTTGCGCGCTCATCCATCGATATCTCCTCAGGATATACGGCATGTCAAAACGTGTAAATTAAAACAATATACGTTTTTTCAAAATTGTAAAATCAGGCGAACCTATCTCAAAATTTTGAAGTAAGAAAATAATTAGCGGATAAAAGCTTTGTTAAGCATTCACTTTTCAAACAAAAAACTTAATTAAAAAGGTTTGGCTCGGTTTCTTATGGTTTATTCTGAAACGAGTTAAAATGCCACAGGCGGACAGGCAATGATGCAAGTTTGACACAACACTGTAAATACTCTACGTTGCTACGACGCTACGACGTAGCAACGGTGCAGCTACGCCGTAGCAATGGGCGACATGAAAAAAGTTCTTTTTGTTTTTCTCAGAATCGAAGTAGATAATTTGGTTAGATTTGATAGTAAAACCTGACGTAAGACCTACACCATACAAAATACACTATACAAAATAAATGAAAGATGGGTGTAGACGACACACTTTGAAGACTTATTTTATGTACATAATTATTATTTTAGGCTTATATTTTGTTTCCTACCTATAGATTTATTGTGGTACCCACCTATTTAAGACCCTAATTTGCTTGTACCATTTTACAATTACTGTGTTTAAGTGTACTAGTCACTGTGTTCAATAAGATGTAATTGTGGGTGTACGCAGAACTTTCCCAAAAAGCTATTTCTACAACCATGTGGGAAGTTGTTGCTGCGTGACAAATTCAATAATTATTTTTCGAAACGCATACTGTTCAATCTCTGCCTGCATACCAACTTCATCTGTCGTTGAAAAGCAAGTGTGGTTTTATTCGATCGCCTAAAATTGGTTTCGCTCTTGGATGCCAGAAGAGGGCGGAGGAGAGGGCTAAAATGCTAATAATGATATTTTATTTAGTATGAGACACCCTGTACCAGCGCATGTCTCGATTAAAGGGATCCAACCATCTCCATTACCTACGTTTAAAACTTTAAACCCCCGCTATCATGCGTTATATGAGCTAAGTTCGAGAACTCGTTCCTAGTATGAGTTCTAAAACGATCATGGTTACAAACTGTGTTTGGTTAGGTTAGGTTACCTTTGGCACTAACTTAAGCGTGAGTTTTCACGTTCTTACGTTTCCGGAATTGGGCCGGCTTTACCTACTTATTAGGGTTTTGAAATCGGATATCGGTTTCGAAACCCTTATGGTCTCGCTTTATCTATCCTTATTTCCTCCCTAATATCTCAGCAACTACAGCAGCTATTTACTTAAAATTTTAATAAAAATAGATATCTTTCGCCTGTACATAATTTTTTATTCTAGGTCTTGTCTAGAAGATACACATAGTTTCGACCTACATAATATACAAAGATAAGCGTCATTAAACCTTTAGTTTTATTGGTTTCATTAAAAAATAAAGATTACCACCGTAGTGTAGGACTGATACTGGATGCGACAAGCTAAAACCATCCTATACCGTTCATTAAAGAAAGCCAAGCAGTAGAAACTAGCACAGATCTGTTATCTAGAACCCTTATCACTTTGGGGAAAGATGATGCTGTGTACAGTATACAACAAAAAGAGTGACCGCCAAGAAAAAAGTAGAAAGTCAAGTGCAAGCCGGACTCACGCACTAAGGGATCCGTATACTTGTAAGACCTTGTGTCTTGCCAAATTTTACAATGCTAGGTCAACGGGAAGTACACTATAGGTTTTGGTCCGTGGCGAGAATTAAAAGTAACTTTTTTAGTCAATAAACGACAAATTGGCTGTAATCGGATTTTTAACTTAATTTGTGCTACAAGACCTTGCTTCATGCCAAATTTCATGATTCTAGGTCTGCGGGAAGTACCCTTAAGGCTTTGTGTGAAATGAAATTTCAAAATATTTGGACATAAACGGCTGTAACTTTTGATTGCGTTGACTTAGAAGTTTTATTTATATTGAAGCTACAAGAGGTTACGAACGTGAGTATTTGATTTTAATTTAAACTCGATACCTCCACGCATTCCTGAGAAAAAGGGGTTGACAGACGGACAAACAGACAGACAGACGGACAAAAAAGTGATCCTATAAGGGTTCCTTTTTTAATTTGAGGTACTGAACCCTAAAAAAGTCTAGCATTGGAATATTTTCCAATGCTAGACTTAATTTTTAAGGTAACCTTATCAACGCCCAAATGTTTTCAATTGAGTTTGCTTCAGGAGATTGTGAGGGCCAATGCAAGACCTCGATGCTTTTATCTTGTTTCCATGCGGTGCATAGCCGACTCCGGTGTTTGGGGTCATTGTCTTCTTGAAATATCCATCATTCACTCGGGCTTGGGAACGCCTTCCGGCAGATGGTAATAATGCTTTCTGGTATATTTGGTTTTTTTTAAAGGGCAGAAGCCTTTATTCTGCTGAGGTAGAAGCCATTTTGTGCCTTCGGGCTTACATTTATAAGTTTTTTTGTTTTGTTCTAAACTGTAGAAATGTTGTAAGTCTGACTGCACAAATAAATTTATTTTATTCTTATTCTTATTCTATTCACGAAGAAAATTACAATAAAATAATAGAAATAAATTAGAACTAGTATTTACAGTTGAAACAAATGAGCATATTATATATATTATATTATATATATTTGGTTCATCCTTGCAACATTCAAAGATTCGATAAACAAGTTCAATTTTCCAAAACCACGTTTTGAGAAGCATCCCCAAACATGCACCTTTACCGGGCGGTTAACAGTTCGTTCGAAAAGTCCGTTATCGGCAATTGACCAAGCACGAGGTGAGATACTAGTTGCCCAAAGCGAAGCTTCGTCAGAAAAGATTATCTCGTCCCAGTCATCTTTGTTTTCTTGTGCCCAGAACATTCTTTTTTAAACGTGCTATGCTAATATGAGCGGTTTCTTCAATGTAATTCGATATGTAACCTAATCTCCATTTAAACGTCTTCTAATTGTAGCTAGAGATATATTTAGTCCTTTTTTTCGATTTTCTTGTGCAGATCGCAAAGATAGAAGTGTATTTTTCAAAAATAGTTATCCTCGGCGGACGACATCTTTTTTGTTTTACCACGTTTAATTGTGAAGTCTCTAACCGGTACTTTTGGTACATATTTGTTGACAAACGTTCGAAACCCTCGGCGCGCGAGTTACCCTCGCACTTGACGGATCTTGTTTTATTTATTTAGGGGAAAACCAGGCCCAAAGGGTTAAAAATTAACAGAATTACAAATTAATAAATACCAGTAAGTTTATTGAAGGTTTTCACGGATAGGAGTAAGTTTATTGAAGGTTTTGGTAGGTCATCGACGTGTTTTGTTTCTGAATATCGTTTCACGAATATGGTCACGAATGCCTTTGACTTATTCATATACTTTGCAGGCTGAAGGCGTGACATTTTTGGTCCTTTGGGATGCAAACAAAGGAACACTGCCTCATAGCGGAATACGCGGCACTCATCTCGGGAAATGTGCACTCTGAACACGAAAACTCGATAGTTTTTATGATGCTGTCCAGCACTTTTTACGTGCTAAAAATGCTAGATTTCGGGAGCTAAGACAAAGAAGTATAGTTTATCAAAGCCAAGGATTAAATAAATAAATAATGCTGGACAATCCACACAGCATCATCTTGCCCCAAGCAATGCAAAGCTTGTGTTATGGGTAGGCACTAGATGACTGACATACATAATACAATACATTACATATAAATATATATATATTTATTATACAAACTCCCGGAACAAAATAATAACATATCGTACAAACATTTGTCCTGAAGCGGGAATTGATCTCACAATCTTTTGCGTCGCAGGAGGACCTTAGCCCGCCGCGTCACAGAGGTCGTCAATTCAAAACCTCTGAGAACAATAGCATTGACATTGAACTTGTTACGCGCACACCCACATGTCAGAACATAACGTTACATTATCATGATTATGTAACGTTAAGGCTGATTTACACAGGGTCAGTACACAAGTCAGTAGCGGCGCCTGCGCTGGCGCCGACACTGACTTAAACTGTTTACATGGAGTCAGTAGTCGTAGCAAGTTCTTCACGGTGAGCACACGTGTGTGAAGTCAGTGGGAAAGAAAAATGAATAAAAAGAAAGCGGATGGTGTCCTACATCAATGACCACACCCTACAACGCAGCGACAGTGACTAACCAAGCACGGACTTGACTATTTACACGGGGTTTTTACCGCTGGCGCGGTAGGGTGCGGGTTGCGGGGGGCGCCGACTGACCTCAAAATATTCGTGTGCGAATGCACAAGTCAGCGCTGACTTCCCACCGCTGCACTGACGTCAAAACAATTTACATTGGGTTTTTTCGGGTCAGCGCTGACTTGTCTCGAATTCGGAGTTAGTCACTGACCCGGTCTAAGCCTGCTTTTATGTTGAAGCACCTTGCACATAACATAATGGTTATTTATTGAAGAGTCATATTAACCTACGTGCTAATAACAGTGTGTGTAGTTAATACCATGGAATAGGTACACATATTGTGGTCACTTAGGTAAATTTCCTACAGTTTATTGGAAAACTGAAGCACTGGCTCACTGACACCAGCTTTTACAGCTATGAGGAATTCATAGCCTGGAAAAGTTACTAAATGTACAGCTAAATGTAACTATCTAGCTGTAGATAAAAACTTTTGTAATCTATTACCTATTTGTATTGTTTAATTTGAAAACATATTTTTTGTTTGACTTTAATTTTATTTATAATCCCTACGGAAATACGAAAGCATGTGTTATATTTAATTAAAAAAAACAAGTGTGACGTATTTCATGAAATCTACGAACTTAATGATCTTGATTATTAGAAAAGTTTAATTTATTTTGTTCGTCGGCACACGTGTCTGGTGCGTCCCTAATTGTGGTAACGAATTATGGTTCTGAGAATTATATAGAAACTTGCGAGTCACTTTTCTTAAAGTGACTCGCGAGTCGTCTGATGACCTAATATCATCAACATCACAGTAATTAATACCGTAAAAATACTAAAATAAAATAAAAAAAAAATAAAAATTAAGTTTCGAGTTTGTTGCTTCTTCATGCCGAAGTAACGGTAGGATTCAGATTGAAATTTTACGCAAATTTAGCTTTAAACTTAGAATACAGGCTAATTAGAAAAATCTTGAGCTATGCCACGGGCAGAACCTAGTAAAATAATCAATTGAAAGTGCGACGAAAACATCATCGGTGTGATATCGACGCGTCGGTAGAGATTGTTAATTTCAACATAAATAAACAAACATAAATAAACAATGCTGGACAATCCACACAGCACCATCTAGCCCCAAAGTAAGCTACTCAAAGCTTGTGTTATGGGTACTAGATAACTGATATATTTAATACAGTATATACACAGATAGATATTTTTATTATACATAGAAAACACCCAGACCAACGGAACAAATTTCTGCAGATCGTACACAAATTTGTTCTGAGGCGGGAATCGAACCCGCAACCTCTTGCGTCGCAGGCGGACTCTCGCCCGCTACGCCACTGAGGTCGTCAACGTTTTAAAAATAATAATTAAACAAATGGTGACCTACATTTTCCTGCACTAACTTCCCTAAGCTTAAAATTAGCGGCAACAATCAGCAAATTTTATGTTCTGATTATGTAATCTGAGTCGAGATTAAGTTATTGGTTGTCCATAGCAACTCGGCTAATCAGCGTCACGCTAGTATACTTATTTTTAAACATAAGTATGTTATGTATAAACATAAGTTTATTTCTGTTAGCGTAAAGCGTTATCGAACGTTTAAAATAGTTTCGATTATCGACGACCTCCGTGGCGCAGCGGGCGAAGGTCCGCCGGTCCGGTAGTAGAAGCGATAAAAGTATCTATTTTCATTTAGGAATCAATTTATTACTACCTAATGTGCAATTGAAATAAATTATCAATTTTATTGTAGTTATGGTTCACTATTTTGGCTATAATGGCTTACACATAAGATATAAATAAACTTATATTGAGCGGGCTTTTTTGTAAGACTATTTAAGATAAACATTTCCATCATACATTACATATGACTCTAGCGGTTTTGGCAGCGCACGCTAGAATAGCTCGCTGATGGTAGATTTTTTCCTACTTACTAGATACTTATCGTCATATTTTGGACAATTCACACAAGTAGCACTGCTTCAGCGGCACAGGGGCCGCCAGCACCGCCACCTGCTCAGAATTCTCTAGACAGGCTTGCTTCTTTCAAGGGAAGTATACCAGTTCTCCGACACATTCCTAAGGGTAAGCTGTGTGACATTATAGACTCATGTGTCAGTAACAATGGCATGGACGAGTGGGGGGCTCTTCTTTCTTTCGCATAGAGCTCTGAGAGTCCCCGCGAGGGAGTCGCCAGGGAATGTTACGTCAAAAGTCAAAGCGAATGTTTTGTCTTCGGGCCTTTTTGATGAAATTGATATAGGTCCGTCGTCTGCGTCTACCAGTTCTCGCTCTATTCGGAAAAACATTGAATCAAAGGTCTTTGAGGGGGATTTGAGAGGTGCTGTTCGCCTGTTGATGTCGGAGGACTCCTTCGCACGGCGGGATCCTGACACGCTGGCTGCGTTAGAATTGAAGCATCCGGGCCCTTCACGTCCTCTCAGTTTTCCTCCTGATCCGGGCTTAACGGTAACTACGGTAACAGTAACGATAGAGGACGTTATTTCAGCGCTGGGTTCTTTTAACGCAGGTTCAGCGGCGGGCCTAGACGGGATCCGGCCAGCACATCTTAAGGAGTTGACCTCCATGTCAGCGGGAGAGAACGGCAGGCGCCTCATAGGGTGTTTAACCAGGCTAGCAAACTTTCTGCTCAGTGGTCAGTTGAACCCTCTTGTGTTCCCTTATCTGTACGGGGCCTCCCTCTTGGCTTTGAACAAAAAAGATGGTGGTTTAAGACCGATAGCTGTGGGCAGCGTTTTTCGCCGCTTGACTGCTAAATTGGCTTGCCGCTCCGTCAAAGAGGAAATGGCCAGTTATTTGCAGCCGCACCAACTGGGATTCGGCACACGCCTGGGTTGCGAGGCTGCCATCCACGCCACGCGAACGTTTCTCATGGGTCCGAAGACTCTGTTTTGCTGAAACTTGATGTTTGCAACGCGTTCAACTCTTTGGAAAGAGACGTTCTGTTGAGTGAGGTAAAGGATAAAATCCCGTCTCTATACCCTTTCCATCATCAAGTCTATAGACTTCCCTCCAACCTTTTCTTCGAGAAAAATCTCATACTTTCAAAAGTGGGAGCCCAGCAGGGAGACCAACTCGGTCCGCTTGTGTTTAGCCTGGCTATTCACAAAGCAATCCGTGATCTCAAATCTGCTCTCAACGTCTGGTACCTAGACGATGGCACAATCGGGGGTAAACCGGAAGACGTGTTTGAGGATCTGGAGGCCTTAGTTCCCCGCCTTAGAGACCTGGGTCTAGAGGTGAACCCCTCGAAGTGCGAGTTCTTCGCCTGTGGTACTGAGGCTCGAACACACATTTCTAGTTTTCGGTCCCTTCTACCTGGCCTCAAGGAAATGTCTACTTCTGACTTAAACCTTTTAGGTTCCCCAATATTTCTTTCTGGCGTCCCTGAGGCCATCAATTCAAGAAAGCATCTTCTCCTCTCCGCTCACGAACGTCTAAAGGGTCTTTCCGCACACGTGGCGATTATCTTGTTGCGCATGTGCTTTGCTCTTCCGAAGGTCACCTATTTATTGCGGACTACCCCAACCTGGCTCTGTCCTGAGGAAGTTTCATCTTTTGATGAAAGCTTAAAATCGGTGGTGGAGTCGGTCCTTAATGTTTCCCTAGATGGGCCCCAGTGGAGTCAGGCGGCTCTGCCTGTCCGGTGTGGTGGTCTTGGGGTACGGTGCGCTCAGGAGGTGGGTCTGCCGGCTTTCCTGGCGTCTGCGCACGGGGTTGCCAACCTAGTCACTGTTTTACTTTATTCTGGTGACGGGGGGAGCATACCTTTTGTGTCGGAAGCTGTGTCAGCTTGGTCGCCCATAACTCGGGTGCAACCATTCCTGAATTGACGCATGTTCAGCGGGCGTGGGATGACGTTGGGGTAAAGCGGCTTCAAGAACAATTGTTAGAGGATGCGTTAGGAGTCGATAAGGCCAGACTGCGAGCTGTATCGCAACCTGAGTCCGGGGCTTGGTTACAAGCGGTTCCTTCGCCTCACCTGGGCACTCTTCTCGACGATGACTCTTTGCGTGTGGCGGTGGCTCTCCGCCTGGGCTGTAAGGTGTGTGAACCTCATATATGCACCTGCGGTTCCATGGTGGAAGCCGATGGCTATCACGCTCTGAGCTGCCGGCGGTGCACTGGGAGGTTTCCGCGTCACCATGCACTGAACGACATAGTTCGTAGAGCTTGTATATCGGCGAATGTCCCCTGCGTGCTTGAGCCCCCAGGTCTCAGCAGGGCTGATGGGAAGAGGCCAGATGGGCTGACTTTGGTGCAATGGAAAAATGGGAAGTGCTGATTTGGGACGCAACTTGCGTCAGCACTGTCGCCGCCAGTCACCTTAGTCGCACCATGCTCTCTGCATCAGCCGCTGCCGAAGACGCCTGCTCAAAAAAAAGGCATAAGTACGCATCCTTGGAGCAGCGTTACCATTTTGCACCTATAGCAGTGGAAACCTTGGGCAGTTGGAGTGTGGATGCGAAGTGTTTAGTGGGAGAATTAGGCCGTAGAATTAAGGAAGTGACAGGAGACTCCCGCTCCGGGTCGTTCTTGGTGCAAAGGATTGCCATCGCTATTCAGCGAGGTAATGCTGCAAGCATTATGGGCACCTTTGCACCGGGAATGGTCAGGGGCGGGTTATTTAATGACTTATTTATAAATTGTATTTTCATACATAATAAATTCACACAATATCTTTATAAATTGTAGCCTATATGTTATTCTGACGTATAAACTATATTATTGTAAAGTTTCATTAAAATCCATTGAGTATTTTTTACGTAATATTGGTAGGTATATAATAAGTAGGATTGATTCTAATTCTACATTTAGCCAGCCATTTCGAGCCCATGCTGTATAAAACGCCTGAGGCTAGAACAAGACTAGTCCGACAAAATCATATTCTCAGTTATTTTTTTTTAATCAATCAAATGTTGTATGAAGTGCAAGGGTCAAAAACCGGAAGGTATTTCGCGAATTCATGGTCACTTTTTATAGTCTTTACTCAGCCTTATTTGAATAGGCATCTACAAAACTATAAATAGAATTCTTGATCGACAAAACCAATACAGGTAGGTAAATATTATTAAACTAGTTTCCTGCCTATTTGATATACTAAAGAGCGCTTATCTATACTATCTATTCTAATATTATAAAAAGGAAAGATTTGATTGTTTGTTTGTTTGTATTGAATAGGCTCCGAAACTACTGGACCGATTTGAAAAATTCTTCTACCATTAGAAGCCCACATTATTCTTGATGAACATAGGCTACTCTTACCGCGGGAAAATGCTTCATTCCTACGGGAAAACGGGTAATAGGACAACTGGTATTAAGAATGCAGCTAGTTGATACAGAAAGAGAGCTTAATGACGGTCCCTGAGGTACCTAAACCAACATTTATAGTGACACGGCACTTCCTCAACAGCCTGTGTTGGTCCACTGCTGGACGCAAGCCTCCCCCTGATAAGCGCCTTATTGGCTTTTATCTCATGGGGGTAATGCCCATAATCCCCACGCTGGACATGCGGGTTGGGGTTGGGGATAGTGGGGAGTGACACGGCACTTAAATAATGAGAATTAAGTTAACATTTGAAGCTCGGCTTAAAATAACCGTTTATTTATAATCGACTTCAAAAAAGGAGGGGGTCAATGTTCGGCTGTATGTTGTATGTTTTTTATGTTTGTTTGTCAATTACTCCTATAACGCATTCACTACCCAGCCGCTACACGGTGGTGGAGAAGGGCAACTGCGTCTTGGGACATAGATGTGTTCATTATGAACCGATTTGAGAAATCATTTATTTATTTATTATTTCGCTATTGTATGCAAGATGATTCCGAGGTGGTCCATATCACATCACACTAATCACACTAGTATTTATAAATGCGAAAGTTTGGATGGATGGATGGATAGATGGATGGATGGCTGTTTGTTACCTCTTCACGCCAAAACGACTGAACGGATCGGGCTGAAATTTTGCACACAGGTAATTCTAATCCTGTAATCAAACATAGGCTACGTTATATCCCATATATCAGTTCCCATGGGATAGAAATCACCTTTAAACGTTTCCATAGAAACAACGCGTGCGAAACCGCGGGCACAAACTAGTAAATTATGTTCCCGTATTAATTATTAATTATATTCGTATTTATCTCTCGAAACTTGAGAAAAAGCGTAAATATTAATTTGAATACGGTTTTAATTTTTATCAAAACGATGAATTTATTTTGTTTCAGGTACAAACTTACCTTCGTGAGCAAGATTTTGGACTGACCATAAACTATGCATTATCATCAGCCGTTTAATGCCTACTACTGGACATAGACTTCTCCCATCCATCATCCTCATGCTACCGGCAGTTACTGCTCTTGCACCAGTCTGGGCCACGTGCTAACCACGGTCTTACGGATGTGATCGACCCATCGCGCAGGTGTACGTCCTCTGGTCCGAAACCCCTTTGGCGATTTGGTCCACCTGGCAGGCAACCACTACCTGGCGGTTTCTCCACCTGGCACAACCTGGTCCTGCACAACTCGAATGAAGAACCAATATCCGCTTAGTGAAGTCTTGCACTTTAGTCTGTTTGCGGATTTCGGTGTTGGGGACTCAGTCTAGGATGTAATGCCAAGCATGGCAATTGGCAATCAAAAAAAAATGAAACTAAAAAATATAAGCAGTAAAAATGGATATATGTCATAATATTTTGAATAATCATTATCTTGCAGGTAATAAAAATCTCCTGCTTAAAGTGGGTTATCGATTATGGCTACCAAAAAAGCCTGTAGGTACCTAAAAATGCAGGTTATCATAAAACGATTTTTATCAATAAATCCTTAGTTTGTATCACTTTCAAAACTATCAGGGATCAAGGAAAAAAGCGTACTTCCCGTGACTCGTAAAAATGTCTGTTGAAATCTCGTTCTTGAGATTCGACTCTCGGCAAAATTTCAAATAAATCGATACCTGAACTAGTGCCGCAAATTTCCCAATAGGTTTTAGTTCCAGTGCTCACAGCAATCTAGGTACTCAATATCCGGTGCTATTTTCGAATTTCAATTTCAATTCTGAATTCCGATTTCTTCTTTCAGATACAGTTAGACTAGGCAGAATAAATATCAAAAATCTGAAGTCAAGTTTCTGAAAGTTTTCCCTGTTCAACGGCTTTTGACTGCACTCTAGCTAATCGCGATGTAATTAACTACTTCCCAAGTTTTTAGGGAGTTACTTATTAATGAGATAAAACTTTATTGCTTGAGCAAGAGGTTGCGGGTTCGATTCCCGCCTCGGAACAAATTTGTGTAAGATCTGCACAAATTTGTTCCGTTGGTCTGGGTGTTGTCTATCTACAATAAAAAAAATATCTATTTATGTAGGTACCTATATAATGTATTAAATATATCAGTTATCTAGTACCCATAACACAAGCTTTGAGTAGCTTACTTTGGGGCTAGATGGTGCTGTGTGGATTGTCCAGCATTATTTATTTATTTATTATTTATTTGATACAAGAAATCAAAAATACCGATTTGTAAATCTAAGGCGGGGCAATGCAGCCCTGGTATTGATCATTGCATCGAGGACATAGACCTCCCCTAATGAGCGCCATAGCGCGTCTTCAACCTGCCGCATCCAGTATCTGCCTGCAATCTTTCGCAGATCGTCATCCCACCTGGCCGGAGGGCATCCTACACTACGTTTGCCTTGGCGGTCTCAAATCAAGATCACGTGTCGGTTCTTCACCAGATATGACCGGCCCACTGCCACTTCAGCTTCCTAATTCTTTGAGCTATGTCGATAACTTTGGTTCTCTGTCGGATGTATTCGTTACGAATCTTATCCTTCAGAGAGACTCCAAGCATAGCTCTTTCCAGTTCAATTTTCAGTTGTTTAAATTGTAAATACTGTTCCAATTTGTTCCTATTATTTGAATGACAATTTTCTTTGTTAATAAAGATAAATAATTCAGAAAATCTTCCATAAGAACCTAGATCATGAAGTTAATAATGTTGCAATGATGTCTTCGTGCTGATGATACAGGTCATCAATCATGACATAACAATAATAAATGTTAATTAATCCACCTGAGTTTTTGCACGTTAATAAGATTATAGGAATTTGAAAAATATTATAATTGTCTTGTATGCAATTCCGCCCAGGATAAAGGTAATTATTGATTGTAAGATGAAACAATTAATAGTTATGAATGTATTAGCTAGGTACCTACCTGCTTTATTGCGATTGTGCAAGATATATTTTTTTAATACTTAATGTAAAAATAAAGTTATTAATTCTGTTTTTAGGGTTCCGTACTTCAAAAGGAAAAAGGGCCCTTATAGGATCACATCGCTATTGCGTTTTATAGCACAAATAAAGGGAACAATCCGAAAACCCAAAATTTGTAGTTACCTAGCCTACCTAATTCACATAAAAATAAATATTAACATTATTCTCGCAAGGTAAGGTACCAAACCTATAACTTAAGAAACCTACTTCCCGTTGACCTAGAATCATGACATTTCGCAAGAAACTGTCTTTTAACTATACGGTACCCTCGGAGCGCGAGTCCGGCTCGCACTTGACGTTTTATTGTACCTTGCTATCAAAGATTCTAGTAAGAATGTAGGTTACATTCAGCTTATAGTAACTCATTTACCTAAAATCGCATTATATTTCGGGCGAAACAAACATGTGTTAAACACATGTGCTAGTTTTGTTTTTCACTTCTTTTTGCCAAAAAATTAAGTTAAAGAAAATCGATAACACCTTATCTCTTATCCTACTGATATTTTAAAGCTGATAGTTTGTGAACTGTGAATTTTGTTACCTCCAAAACTACTGAACAGATCAAGATGAAATTTTGCATTCATTGAGAACATAGCTTAACTTAGATATAATAGGCTACTTATTATACCGAAAAAAGGCGTGCGAAGCCACAGGCAGAAGTTAGTTTGATAATATATATTTAGAGTTTAAAATTTGACTTGCCTAACTGCTTATTTAGTAAGGCTGAAGAAAATTATTGTAATTTGAATAATCTGAAATCTGTTACTTTACACATTTTCCAATAATTCACGGACTCAATAATTATTTCACGTTAAAATGGGAATAACCCGACCAAAGTCTAAACTAAGTTGGCTTATAATAATTTCGCCATTTAAAGCTTTAAATAGAATTTAATTAGAAATTCCTAGATTATTATTACAACGTTAATTTACTAGTTTAGTGTTACCACCATTATTATTAAACGCTTGAAAATACAGGTTGTTTTATTACGAGATAAGTTTCAGTCACTTGTAAGGGAATAACTAATGAAATTGGATTATGAAATTTCGGTTCCATCCAATTTAAATCCCATTCTTTGTTATACAAAGAATGGGATTGACAATGATCTTTCGATGATCATTCGTCATCGTCATCGTCGGTGTCGTCGTTATTCTCATGCTGTCGCACAGTTCATACGTAGGTAACTATACTCCGGCCGAACTCAATTCAATACTTCAATGTTTGTAAACGTTTCCCCGATAGGTTTACGTAACTTAAAAATTTAATGTTGATTTGAATGCCTTTAAAATAAACGTATATAACGGTAGGTACGAGTACATACTCTGTAACAAACAACACACGATTCAAAATGCTTACCTACATATCTAATATCTAGTAACATCAAAATATTAGCATACCTATTTCATAATTAATAATTTCAAAGATATTTAATACAAAAAATATTTAATACAAACAAATAATTATTTGTATTTAAATAGTATCTATCTTGGATGGTAAAAGCTGGTAAAAGTATAAAAAGTATTTGGAAAGTTTAAAAGTATTAGTAAAAGTGATTATTAGTAATCTTTTCTGAAATGAAATTAAACCTCATCGTATTTTTCATCAAAGAGTTTTCTTAGTAGACATGGATGTGCTCGATGGTAGAGATAAACCATTCTAAAAATGCACGCCCCTCTACTTAACAATAGACAATCGTTGTTCATTTATAGAATGGTTTATCTCTACCTACCTATTTTTGTAGATAAGTATTTAGAAAAAACTTTGTGGCAGGAATCTATATAAATACTATTTTAATACAAATAATAGCAAACCATGGTGAAAATATTCTCAAATTACAAATCATTTTGGTAATACGTTTATAAGGGAAATTCATCCGTTCGCCGGATCCTTAAGGTAGACCTTTACGTGTTTGCGCTAAGTAGACTGCGGCAGAGAATGTATGCGTACTCAATACAACCACTGCGCTGTAGGGTAAACCCCAGCGTACGGTCATCCGATTGACGGCATTGAATAAACAATCAGAAGGTTTCATTACCAACAAGGATGTAGGTTTTTTTGAAGATTACTCATAATAACCAATGATCTAGTAATTAGTATGATAATCGGAAGTCCCAACCTGATGCTAATAATAATCAGCATCGTTGGAGCGGAACGACGTCCACTGCTAATCATACAAACCAATACAATACTAGTACAATACATAAATACTCGAACATAGCTATTGTTCAACACAAAATTAAATAAAAACACACATATTACCAAGAAATACAAAAGTACAATGGCCGGCCTTATCGCTCAGAAGCGGTTCCTTCCAGGCAATCATATGACATAGGCCTCCCTAAAAGATCGCCTGAATGACCGGTCACGCGCTGCCCGCATCCAGCGGTTCACCCAGCTACCTTCACGAGATCGTAGGTCCACCTCGAGGGGGTACCCACACTTCGGTTATACCGATCAACACTAATACCACAGCCTATCTATATGCACACAGTCGTTCGACGAAGGCATTTTGACATGGTTTTGACAGAGAAATCGTACTGGGGGCAAGGGAAGGGACGGGGAGGGACGCTCCCGAGTAGAATACATCACCGCCTTAGTTACTCGGGAGCGTCCCTCCGCCCGACCCGTTCCTTGGGCCCCGCACAATTGCCTGTCAAAACGCCTTCGTCGAACGACTGTATGCATATAGGTAGGCTGTGCTAATACGGTCCACTGCTGAACATGCATCCCTCAAACAAGAGGAGATTTTTCCATAATCACCACGGACGCACGCGCAGCAGATGCAGCATAGCAGACGGACACTACACTGGCACCTGCGTCTTGGGCCCTGAATGTGTTAGTTTAGTTTAGTATATCGCATTCACTGCCCAGCCTCGGCGGTGCGATCCGCAGGGGCGCGCCACCGCAATGCGGGGGAGAAGACTAGCATCTGCGTCTTGGACCATGAATGTGTTAGTTTAGATTAGTTTAGTTTAGTATATCGCATTCACTGCCCAGCCTCGGCGGTGCGATCCGCAGGGGGTGCCTCCGCAATACGGGGGAGAAGTCTGGCATCTGCGTCTTGGACCATGAATGTGTTAAATTATACAGGGTTTTTGGTAGAACGATGTAGGGATTGAAGGAAATGATTAAGGTTACCCATGTGATCATTTTAAACCACATAGGTATGCTTTTATGAAAGTGTTATGATTCTGAGGCTTGCGTCCTGCAGTGGAGCTATATTATGTAGGCTGTTGAGGTGAGGTGAAGTGATTGAGTATTGGTATTGGCTGTTGAGGTGATTGAGTATTGGCTGTTGAGGTGAGGTAAGTGATTGAGTATTGGTATTGGCTGTTGAGGTGATTGAGTATTGGCTGTTGAGGTGAGGTAAGTGATTGAGTATTGGTATTGGCTGTTGAGGTGATTGAGTATTGGCTGTTGAGGTGAGGTAAGTGATTGAGTATTGGTATTGGCTGTTGAGGTGATTGAGTATTGGCTGTTGAGGTGAGGTAAGTGATTGAGTATTGGTATTAGCTGTTGAAGTGATTGAGTATTGGCTGTTGAGGTTAGGTGAAGTGATTGAGTTTGGTGATCGCAGGGGAGGTTTTAAAATACACAGAAGGAAACTGCTGCCCTTCCTCTGGTAGGTTCTCTTAGTCGGCTCTTACATCATCCACGGGCTCAGTGGGAGGGAGGATCGATTCTCATCGTATCAATTGTTTATTTACCAGACTACAAAATTAAAATACATACAATACGTCAGATCTAACAACTATTTTAGTACCTAATTGTATTCAGCCTGCACGCAAGCGTGCTAATATTATGCGAGTCTACTAGAACTAGAAAGCCTAACGGCTCAAACTATAGGTAAACCCTATAATCCTAAATTCAAATTTATATATTCGTCCTAACAACTGAAAATGTAAGCCTCTGGCTGGCGAAAATCAACAAACGGGTTTGAATTGAAATTCGAAAACCGCTACTGGATTTAGAAATTCGAATAAGCTCTTCGGAATCTCCCGATTTCAAACAAAATGGCCACAGGAATGAGCAGAAATTTTTGCATGACAGTGGAAAAATCCCAGCAGTGTCGCATAAGAGTCAGTTACACAAAACTTGCTCTACCAGATATTTTTACCACCTTCACTGGTAGAGCGGCGGGCAGAGCTAACAGGAACTTATAATTTAACCCTTCCGGAGAACACATTAATATTATAAATGCGAATGTTTGTATGTTTCTTACCTCTTCACGCTAAACTACTGAACACATCAGTATGAAATTTCACATAGATCTAGACCTAATGATGAAAAAACAAAGTCTTTTTATCTCATTAATCAGAAGGCCTATTTTAATTATCCAAAGTACACAATGGATTGTTTCGTTTCGTTTTATTTGTGCAAATCGGTACTCTAATTCGGTGTACATATTAGGGTATACCAATTGGCCGAAATGCAACACGAAGTTTCGTGATGTAGAAATCTGGTCCTGTGGGATATATATAACGTTTCCATAGAACAATAATTAGATCTTTGTTTTTTTTAAACAGTTTTTACAACCTTTTAACAATGTTTATGTCGGTTGAATAAGTAACAATAAAAAATGAACTTACTCGGGTATTAATTAAAAATCGGGAATGAACAAAAGAATTCTTATAATTGATATAGATCTAATAATTGATATAGATCTTTGTTAAATAACTCCTATAAATGTTTGCTTCCTATCCAACGCGTGCGGCGCCGAAGGCAAAAACTTTAACAATGTTTATGTCGGTTGACTAACAATAAAAAATAAACTTACAAGTAAAAAAATCGGGAATGAACAAAATAAATAATCTTTGTTGAATAACTCCTATAAATGTTTCCTTTCTATCCAACGCGTGTGACGCCGAAGGCACAAACTAGTTAAATTTAAAATAAAACCAGGAAAAATTTTGTGCAGTTCCTTTACGATCAAGCTTCCTACGATCTTACCAACAGGTAATTTGTTTGTAAATCGGCGAATATTCGAGAAGTAGGTGAAGGAAACCGGTTCGCAGTGCAATACAGTCAATTGCGAATTGCATGCGTAGCTCGTGTGCCAGACTGTACCAATTATCAGAGGTCACTCACCTACCTACCACGTTCCTCTGAAGGTACTGTGAATGGCAAAAATCACTGATTAATGCCAACCTTCCAAATAGCATCGAAATCGTTTACGATTTTTGGAAAACTGGGCAAAAACCACTGATTAGTCAACCTTCCAAATAGCATCATTAACGATATTTAGAAAACTGTCATTGTTCCGCTAGTTTTTTATCTCTCACAATAAAGAAATACCTTAGTATATGAATGCAACATTTTATTTTTAAACTACATAATTAAAAATATTTTTTATAGTAATAATGATATAAAAAAACAAATTATTCAATTGCAAATACTAGTTCTAATTTGTTTCTATTATTTGATTGTAATATTAATAATAAAAAATATTCACTACATAACTCAAAACGATTTATTATTGCGACATTTAGATAATCATCAAATAACTACCATTTACCTAATTATAATACGTAGATTATAATTTCTGCTGTCCAAAAACTGATATAAGGTAAACTGGATCTATATTCTTTATATATATAAATATAAAGAAGAAGGATCCAATTTACCGTCTTAAATTAAACCGTACAGGGCCGACGTTGAGGGAAGAACAGGTCTAGATAAGCTTCTCTCCTGAGTTTCTTGACTATCTCTTGACTCTTCATTATCTTCAGAGCAGCCTTGCAGCTGTTATGCGCGTGCATGAAGAAACAGTCTCTCACGGACTGGAAATAAAGATCAGAATAAAATTATGGCCAGTTGCTAATTATGATATTTTTTAGCAATATTTTAGAAGCAGTAGGTTATTGCAACTACTGTTTTTAAAATATAACTAAGTCTAATTAAGTCGTATTTTTTTGCTACATGAGAACTTTATTATAATATCCTAGAGATAATGATGATAATCAACGTTGAATTGATTGTCTACTACGTTTATAGAACCCATTTGCATTTTGCATTGCATGCATTATTATGGGACTTAAAATCTAGCGTTAAGCAGCATGTATAAATTTTAAAGAAATCTTAAACATACTCGGCATGCATAGCAATACTTTTAATATGGCAATCATTTTTGTTTAAAAGTATATTTGTACATACATCAACTATTAGCTTAACAGGGAAATCGTCCAGAACTCATAACAAAAACAGTTTTGGAAAGTTATCCTTAGGGAGTAATTTTTGATATGCCTTGAGTTTTAGGTATGTACCTATCGAAATAAAATCTGTTATTATAACTTACTTTGAATTCTGATAGCTTTATTCCCTGGTACTTTGATAAGCAGTTTTTGAACAATATATCATAGTGCTTTCTGCAGAGGAACATCCGGTCCTGGTAATGCCAGTAGTCTCCCTGCGCTGAGCAGGAGCACCCACAGACTCCACAGGCGTCCAGGTTGTAGGGAACACATTTTATCTATACATAAGAACAAAATTAAACATTTTAAAAACCCCCCGATAGATTTTCTTGAAACATGGCTAAGAACACTCGGGATAAGATTATCTAGTACGACCATAGATATAAATCGTAAATCTATGAGTACGACACAAAAAAAAACTAAACGAAAATCGGTTCATCCGTTTGGGAGCTACGATACCACAGAAAGACACGATAAACTTATAACACCCCTCACTTTTTGCGTCGGGGGTTAAAAAGAAACACAAATAAACATAGATATAAGTAAAATCTGTAGATATGATACGTTCTCCCAGCGTTCTCTCAACAACTGGCATGAGTTTTATTTACATGCAAACACTCACTCACAGTTACATTTCCAATCCTGTGCAATAATTATTATAATGAACAACAAGATGAAAAGACATCCCTAGACCGAAATGCAACCGAGACCAAAATACGCACGCGAAGCAGGAACGCCGGCGGCGGCGCTGCCGCCGCGCCGGCCCCCCGGTCCGACTATGACTGTGGTGGGTGCACCAAATTGCACCTAATTTGAGCCTTCTACTTTCGAGAGGCTGGTACCTTATCTCCCATTTTTTACTTAGTTCAATGCAAATAATACCCCTCGGCCGCGCCACTTGCATACAATATAATTTAATGTTTTTTCGAAAACTAAAAACCGACTTCCAAATTCTTTATTTTTACTTTACAGTTTACATTATTTATTTTTACTTTACAGTTACTTACAGATAGAAAACTATAATCCCCAACCTAAATCCCTAAGTGACTAACGCTGGACTTAATTACAGAAAAAAATAGGAATTTCACTAGCAATTGAACATTCGATTTGATAACAATAATTTAGTTTCTTGTGATTTTCATGCATAATACAAGGGGTTTGAAGATTTCTGTATATTTTTTTTCTAAATCGCTACGCAGAATAAAATTTATATATTTGGATACAGGACACCAAAACAAATAAAAATGTCTTATGAAAATATCTTTATTTACCTACAAAAAAAATTACTATCAAATAATAGAAATAAATTAGATCTAGTATTTACAATTGCAATGATTGAGCTAACTGCAGACTGTTGCAAACAATCTACAGGTATCTCACTCAACAGATCCATATCAATACCAGTCAGAAGCGTCCTCAAGACGCTGGCTGCATTGCCCCGCTGTATGGCAATGCTGATGCGCTGTGCCAGATACTCACCAACTCTTGGGTCAAGCGTCGCTTCGACCAGAGGCTGAGATAATTTTTTAAAAACCCGAATAGCCTTCGGTACCCCACGGACCTAGGGTCTCGACTCCAAGGGGAGCAAATGTGAAAATAAAATAATGTCCAAGAGTGTCAGGCTTTGAAGATATTTACAGTTGAAAATAACTAAAGTTTTTCTTCATATTATGTGAATATCTCAGAAACCTGACATTATCTGGAACACAAAAACATTATGTTATACTTAGAAATACAAGGTGGGCGGTTAATTGTGCCTTGTAGAATATTTTTTTTGTAGTTTTATGTCGTCTATACAAATATAAAAATTTCAGTGTGCGTCGCGATTTAGAAAAAAACAAGATCCGTCAAGTGCGAGTGTAACTCGCGCGCCGAGGGTTTTGAACGTTTGTCAACAAATATGTACCAAAAGTACCGGTTAGAGACTTCGCAATTTAACGAATACCTAAGAATAGTAGGTTACGTTTTGTACATTGTGGTCACAGATGGATCTCTCTGCATGCTTCGGTTAAATGGGTGGTTCGGTTAAGGTGGTTATTGGTAAATTTTTCGACTTTTTTCGAAATATTTCAAAAAGTATGAAAGTTACAGAAATTTGAGAAACTGGTTTGAAATGTCCAAACCGATACCTTTAATTTGATACCCCACTCGGTGGGGTAGCCCCCCTTTTGAAAATGATTCTTTTTTGACCATTTTTCAAAAAGTGTTCTTTTTACAGACTTCTCTATATTTTTCCTGTAAAATATAGATCCATATCTACAAATGCTCCATACATTTTAAACGGATCGCTCTGCAAACTTCGGAGATAGGGGGGGGGGGAATGGGTATTTTTTCAACTTTTTTCAAAATATTTCAAAAAGTATGAAACCTACAGAAATTTGAAAAACTGTTTTGAAACGTACAAACAAATAACTTTCATTTGATACCCCACTCGGTAAGGTAGCCCCTCCTTTTGAAAATTATTCCCCCCCATTTTGACCATTTTTCAAAAAGTGTTCTTTTTTCAAACTTCTCTATATTTTTCCTGTAAAATATAGATCCATGTCTATAAACGCTCCATACATTTTACATGGATCGCTCTGCAATCTTCGGAGATAGGGGGGGGGGGGGGGGAATGGGTATTTTTTCGACTTTTTTCGAAATATTTTAAAAAGTATGAAACCTACAAAAATTTCAAAATATATTTTGAAATGTACAAAATGGTACCTTTCATTTGATACCCCATATGACTCTGTAGGTATCTTTTAAAATTTCGGCATCACAATTTGTATGGAAAATATTCATTTTCATTTTTCATTTATTTTCATTTATTTTTCTCAAAATCTGTACAGGCGCACGAAATGTGTTATTGTTTTAAATTTCAAGTTGATAGCTGCAGTTGTTTTTGAGTTATTAAGGAGGGAAAAAAGGACAGACAAAGCGAGACCATAAGGGTTTTGAAACCGATCTTCGATCATCAAAACCCTAAAAATAGTGACTGGTGTTATGGTCACCCTCCATGCAAAAATCACAATAACATTGATATTTTTGGATAGAAGACACTAAAACAAATAAAAAATGTTTTATATAACATTGTTTCATAGCGTCAGGTTTGTGAGATATTCACATGTGAAGAAAACATATCGTTATTTTCATCTGAAAACATCTCAGAAACCCTGACGCTTTAGGACCTTTTTTCTAGTTTTTTTTTTTGTTTTAGTGTCATATATTCAAATAAACAACTTTTATGGTGATTTTTGCATGGAGAGTGGCCATAACACCGGATTTTTTTTCAAAATCACCATTTCGAGAAAAGAAACAAAATGGTGACTGATGTTAGGGCTAAAATCTTGAAACCCATTTATAAAACTTACCGCAACTGGACACTTCAAAACTTTTTTCTCAGAGAAGCAGAAAGCGAAACCAATCTCACGTTTCTTATAATCCGGCCAGTACGAGCACGGCCTGAAAAAAATTAAAATAGGATTTTTTAAAGATAATTTGACCGTTCTGAAAAAACGAAAAACCGACATAGAATCCACTGTTACACTGTTTTAAGTTTTTCGAGACAAATAACTAACTCCTCGGGAATTTTATGGGACCACCTTTTGCATGCATAATATATAAAAAAACAAGCATAAAATCAAACACAAACGCACGCGTTTATGTTCGATTCAAGCTTTGACCTTTCGGTCTTTGAGGCTAAGAGGAAAATAAGAAAGACTTACGAAGGATATCCGATAGCTTTGAATATTGCTTTTCTCTTAGAAGTCTGGTTAAATGGAGCACAGTTCTGTTTAAATTTTACTGGTTTCGGTAGCATTTTGAGTGGTGGTTGGTATTCCTCCTTGTCTTTCCACCTCGGAGATCTCGGGCCCAATCCGCGTTTACTATATTTCTGAAATTAATAAAATAATTAAAAGGTTTGATCTATTAGACGCGAACAAGATTCATTTAGCAAATTTGCAAATATGTAGTCTATTTTTAATTTCTCTACATTATGAAGAACAGAAATTTATCGACCTTGTGTCGATATAAATAAATTATAGACATGACTCTAAGAATTAGCCAGCTGAAGTGGCAGTAGGCCGGCCATATCTCGCGAAGGACCGACAACAGCTGGGGTAAACGTGTTCTGGAGTGGAAACCACAACAAACGTAGTGCAGGAAGACTCCGGCCAGGTGGGATGACGACCTTTGAAAGACTGCAGGCAGATGCTGGATGCCGAAGCTGAAGATAAGGGTGCTATGAGCGTAAGGCGCCCTCTAGCCATGTTATGATGACTTGCGAAAGACTGCAGGCAGATGCTACATCCGGCAAGCTATAGGCAGGGGGTTTTGGCGCTAATCAACCTCAACTCACCTCAATAGCATATATTGGTCCACAGCTGGACGCAGGCCCCTGCGCGCCTTATTGGATTTTATCCCATGGGGGGTAATGCTCATAATACCCACGCTGGGCATGCAGGTTGGAGATCGCAGTTTTTGAGTAGTAGAATTGTTCTACAGGGGGCGCTGCTGCCCGCCCCCAGCGGATATCCTTTAGTCGCCTCTTACGACCATCGCGGGAAGAGTCGGGATGCTGCAAATTCTAAGCCAGAACCACACAACCCTCAAAGGGAGGCATATGCCCAGCAGGTGACAAGTATAAACTATTGATGATGACGGATTTGCATTTTATTATTACAGACAAGCATACCCTGTGAGTGATGTCATAGAAAGCGCTCCTTCCACCATCATATACCCCTGGCCCGAGGTTATCTCTGCATTCTCTGGCGAGCCGCCTCATAAAGGGGCTCTGGTGCTTTATATCAGTAGCCAGGGCTTTCCGCTGCAAGGAGGAGCCGAAGCATACGAGTGGTGGTTTCTGCTTTACGACGACGTATTCGAAGCCTGAGGAGAAATGTTACTTTTCAATTTAATTGGTCCCAAAGAACTTTTTATCAGTATAAGAAACAGGATTGGCATCAAAAAAGTTTTTGTGAAGAACGCCCATTTTCTCGAAGTCTGTAATTTTATTGAAAGTCTGTGAATGTGGATGATATTTTTTCTAAAAAGAATGGGTAATTTTCTTAGACCATTTGCATGCATATTCATATTCATATTATATTTATTGCAATCATTGTGTACATTTTTAGGTCTTAGTATTTAAGTAATGTATAAGAGACACAATGGTACCCTAGCCGGGCGTGGCAATAGGTACTGAGAATGGAGGTGGACCGGGTTTCTATAAGAATCAATAGTTAGATTTTAGCGGAAAAATATAATTCAATAACTTTTGTTTTTAGTGAATATGTTGGTACATTTTCATAGAATATTGTATAGGTAGCAATTTAAATGCGTTATGAATACCTACATAACGCATTTAAATTCGTAAGTTTTATTTTAATTTGTCGTTGAAGAAGTCACTTAAATCATAATAGCATTTATGTAAAAGGTATTGTTTTAATTCTTTTTCAAATATATGTTCTTTTTCCTCATCTTTTAGTTTATCCGGTATTTTATTATATAGATTTTAGATGCCATTGCGTTTGGCCCGGAACTTCTCATTTTTAGTTTTGACTCGGGTAGTGTAATTTTATGCTTAAACCTAGTCGGATAGCGTCGCGGTAGATCAGCTGTTTTTTGGAAATATTGGGGAAATTTTCGGATAAATTTGCAACATTCAAATATATAAATACATATCAGTGTTAGTATTGTAAGTTGACGAAAGTGGTCTTTGCAGCTCTCAGGGCTCTTTATATTAACTAATATTCGGATACACGATTTTTGATGAACAAAAATATTTAGGACGTCAGTACTATTTCCCCAAAGTAGGATTCCGTATGAGAGCCAAGCAAAAGCGTAAGCCTAGTACGCCGACACGGCAGTTTGCAGGTCAGTTGCCTTTCTGAGTTCTCTCAGAGCGTATGTGAACTTCAGAGTAGGTAACACCTTCTACTTATTAAACATGGATAGGTAGGTAAGTTAAGTATAAGTTGGTTTATTTGAAAACTTTTAGTTCCGGTAGCTACAGTGTATGTTTTAATCACGGAAATTACATGCGAAACCGGGATATCAGGATTGTTCCAAAATTCTCCTACACGATTAACCTTTACAGGAAATAGTAACTTACCCTCAGTAATATCCCAAGTCATTTTCAAAGTACGTAGGTTTGTTAATTAACAACCTACTCAGAGAAAACGTACCTACTACATAAGTAGCTAGGTTGGTAGTTATTTGGATAAGTTTAGTAGATTATGAGAGAGAGCCCGTGTACAATTTATTCTAAAATACTTAAATTAAATTCTGAAAACAATGTATAATAGATAAACTCAATAATATTTTTCTTGGGCAATGACAAAATGAAGTTTTACGTCAAAACAATCTAAAAGACAAAAACTGTTTATCAAATCTATGGAAAATGGGAAGCGTTTACATTCTCTTTGATAAATAGGAGAAAAGTAAACACAGTCAACATCGATCTGAAATAATTTATGTATATTTGAATTTGAATAGATAGATAATAATCAACGATCCAAAGTGCTTATAGGACTTCAAATAGCAAAGTAATCTGTTTCAAAAACATTATTGACTAGCCGTAGAATATTATTTTTAACCCCCGACGCAAAAAGAGGGGGTTGTTATAAGTTTAACGTGTCTGTCTGTGTATCTGTCTGTGGTATCGTAGCTCCCAAACAGATGAACCGATTTTCACTTGATTTTCATTGTTTTTTTTTTGTGTCATAGATAATTTTATCTCGAGTGTTCTATAACCATGTTTCATGAAAATCTGTAGGGGGGTTTGTAAAATTTTTAATTTTGTTCTTGGGATATAACAGAGCCAAAGTCGATCTATTTTAAATTAGGAATGTTTTGTCCTGATTATGTACAACACCCAACATTTCAATACAATGACAAAGTTTTCAAGAAGCAGTCAGTTCATTTCATAGGAGCGGGGTAGAAAAGAGATTACGTTTTTGGAAAAGTTTGAGCACAATAATCACGTCAACGCACATTTCAAACTACTCAATTGGATAAGGATTAATGTTGTACTGCTTAAAATCGCTTTGTAAATAAACCATTATTTCTCGTAAAAGTACAGGATCAAAATATATTATTGTGGGTTAACCCTTAAAGATAGACATACACCATAACGGGCTTTTTTGTAGACCTTTTTAAGATGTACAGTACTGTAGTACATTATTTTGATCTATCTCGTAGGGTTAAGCCATCGTTTGCAATGTAAGCGCAAAAAAATGTGGTTATTTACGACATCTCATTAGACACCTCTAAAATTATCAGTGTTTCTCTACTTTAATATGCATGTACATACAACGATTTGACGACCTCCGGGGCGCGGCGGGCGAAGGTCCGCCTGCGTCGCAAGAGGTTGCGGGTTCGATTCCCGTCTCGGAACAAATTAGTGTACGATCTGTAGAAATTTGTTCCGTTGGTCTGTGTGTTTTCTATGTATAATAAAAATATCTGTCTATGTGCCTATATAATGTATTAAATATATCAGTTATCTAGTACCCATAACACAAGCTTTGAGTAGCTTACTTTGGGGCTAGATGGTGCTGTGTGGATTGTCCAGCATTATTTATTATTTATACCTACGTACTGGGTACTTGGCTGGCATTGATTGTTTCATTTATCGTGCACGTGCATCCGCGGCATGCGATTTTGATAATAATATATTTACTTATTGATTCGATACCTACCCACCAATCAATGCTTAGGTATTTACGTTACGTACAAGGAATAAAAAATTGGATAATAGGAAATTGGCGAGCGAAGTGAGCTAGGTATATTGCGCTATCTTTGACATTGGGTATTATTTTTTACTAAGGTGAGCAGATAACGAATAGGAATGTGGTGATTTTCAATTTTGATACAAAATCCAGAGGAGCATGCCTGAAATCTTGCTGGCCACGCGCGCCCCCATTTCCGGCGTAGCACCGTAGCACCCTGGACGTTAAAAAAGGAGTAGGGACAAAAAGGACATTGAATGTGAAAAAGAAGATTTTCACTTTCTCATAATAAAAAATGCAACTAGATAGGTCGGTATGTCTACCGTGCTATGAAGTTCTTCTATAAAATATGTTTATCTTATTGGAGGAAGAAAGAAGAAAAGGAAAGTGAGACCTATGATATGAGCAAGAGGAAGTACACACTCATCTACACTATGGTGTAAATCGCAACTCTCTACGACTTCTAGTTTCCGAGATATTTGGAGTTTTGTGATTTTTTCTCAGAAGTGTATTTCACGCAAGGATCATCTGCCCATTCGTATTGTTGCGCGTGATATTACAGACTCATGCATGGGCTAAAGATGCGCGACTGTGAATGATTTCATTCGAATTATTCGACTTCACAAATCATTCGAACCATTCGAATGACTAGGGCAAAATTAGTAACTAATTAATTAGGTTAGTAATGGCGAGTGGCGTCGAATAGAGGATTGATTTCGCGTCGACTACCCGACTCGCCATTACTAACCAAATTAGTAACTAATTTGATTAGTAATGACCAAATTAGTAACTAACCAAAATAGTAACTAATTTGATTAGTAATGGTGACTGTCCGAGTCGGGCAGTCGAACTCAATTCTTTATTCGACGCCTCGATTATTCGTAGAGGCATTAGTAATTACTAATTAGTAGTTGTCATTCGACTCAGAAGATAAGTAGGTATATTACTAATATTCAAGTCGAATGACTAAATTAGTAGTCGTAGATCATTCAACTAGCCAGATCATTCACATTCGCGCATCTTTAACTTATCTTTGTAGTGAATCATAAGAGCGCACTCGTAGCGAGTGTGCTATGCGACGTACCTATTGCTTTGTAAGACGAAGTAGGTAGGTACCTAGGTATGTAAAATCAAACGTAGTTCCGTCCGTTTTTCCAGTAGAGTACAATCTCGGAGTCTTCAAATCACGAGTTAATAAGTTCCTTTGGGAAATCGTGCCCCATCTAAGGCCATATCTTCACTTTCAAGTGTGATGGTGGTCAAACGCTTTGCCATGGATATAAAAAAAAAAAATACTATAAAAACGGAAAACATATAAAATCTTTGCAACTACTTCGCCAGTGCTATTTGTGAAGGTTTCTGTTAAAATCGTGGCACGTGCATATCCGTTGCGTGCAAAGTCTTGCATAATATTCTTAGAGGTACTACTCGTACCTACCTACCAGCCGGAGTCGAGCGGCTAGCGGAAACCGTTGGAAATGCGAAATTGCATTCCTACCTACTCGAGAGCCTGGGATTTTCCAGACTACCTTTGAAAGGAGATCGCTGAAGGATAACAAGCAAATGAGAGAATACGATAGAAGCATTCTACATCATAAATCACTGAACAAGGTGATCCTTCAAAAATCTATTCTATTTGTGAGTTGCGCACTTACCTATAGAGTGGTTTAAAATCGACAACGTTGTACAATTTTTGATGTTGATTCTCCTAATGCCACTAAAAATAAGGATAAGGGGTTAAAAATGTAAGGGAGCAAAAATGTTCATGCGCTATGCAGGAAATTCCCTTATAATTAAAACCTTATTCATTAAAATGTATAAATAGATATTTTTAAATTACAATAAATAACTATCACACTTAAACGGCCCGCCGCCGATCCCCTTACCGTAAGATAAGGTTACGGAGAAGATAAGGAATAATTTTTATTTATTTAATTAATTAATTTATTACCCTTTTTTTGTCTTCCTGCTTTGTAAGATGGTGAAATAAATCAACAGTAACATAGGTAGTTCACGAGCGGTTTGGTCTTGTTTAGACCAAACGACATTTTTCTTATTAAAAACTGGTTTGGAAAACCAGCTTCAATTATTTGGACAGCGGAAAACGTGAGAAAACCAAGAATGAAAATTACTGGTCTCGTGATATACACTTACTGTCTGAGTTCGCTAAATAAGTATATTTAATTGGGGTATAGGCACATAATATTCTACCAAAAATCTCTAAACAGCCGTCTTTATGGTTTAAAAAATGATATACCTACATAAGTAATACTAATTTAATTTCTTAGGTGGTTTGTCCTGTTTTTCTATGGTGGTTCGTCTTAGCTTTGTTTTGTCGCAAAATTCTCCGTATAATAATAAAATAAGTCATAAGTACTTGGCTCCGAGCCCCGCAAAGATAACGGGAGGTTAAGTCATAAAAGTTCAAAGTCATCCCTAAATTTTGGGTAAAATTCTCTCCAAATATTATGAAAATCTCCTGAAACTGAAACCTACTGGAACTCTCAAATTTTATCAGCAGTTATGGTACCATCTTAGAAAAAAGATACACTACTAGATACTCGTACTTTATACTTACCTATGATACCAGCTATCTATCTATCTACTATGGTTGAATGCTCCACTCTGGCTACTAGCAACAACTTCAAGAACTCTCATCTTGCCATTTAGGCATTTGTCAGTGAGTTGTAAGAGTACTTCAATGGCATTTGTGCAAGCTACCTAGCCAGTCCGGGGCGCCTACGCCTAGTAACTGTTTCAAGAACTCAAAAATTGCAATAAGAGCATAAGTGCAAGTTAACTTGGCACTCCGCACCTGTCAATACCATGGATCATTGAAAACATTCATTCATCTATGGTCAATACCAAGCTTATCAGAAGGTAGGTTAGTTATGTAGCTGACCTATGTTTCTGGTTGTAGGTAGGTTTATTAATCAAAGCCACTTCCATATTATTTGCGTGACTTCCTTCCTGATAAAGTCCAGCGTTTTCCAGTTTGAGCACTCCTAAAATAAAACTTGTTAGCCAAGCACGACGAAGACTAAAATAAAAATAAAACAATAGGTACAAGTACGATACCTACGTATTTTTAACTTAAAAGTAACAACACACGTCATAGGTACAGTTGTTTGCTGTGGTCATTACACCTGTTTCATGCGAAATACCTGTTTGTTTTCTTACTAAGAATAAATACGATTACCTACTTAGGTGCCTTTAGGAATCTTCCATGATTATCATATGCAGGGGAAATCCGTTGCGGCTTGCCGGCTTTTGAATCATTAATGTTTATCTTCGTCAATGCCTTCCTTCGGAGAAAAATGGAGTAAGTACATACTTATGTATGTAGGTAAGTACTCCGTTTTTCTCCGAAAGCTTCCGAATAAAGTTATTAGAGGTAAGTTAGTGAGGTAGGTCCAAAAACAATTTACTCCTACCTACGTCACTTGACCTCATGGTGTAGTTGGTTAGCACATTTCCGTACTAAAGGATCCTTCCCCCAATACCTACCGGTTCAAGTCCCGTCGAGTGAGGGCTTACGCAGTAGGTACCTACGCACTATAATAAATTAATGACAAAAGCCTTAACTTTATTCAGATCCTAGAACCCCATCTCTCGTGTTTTTCTCCCTATTTTTCGTGACGACAATGACTAGGTTTTTTTTTCTGTGTGTTTTTTTACCATAGGTACATGCACACAGAAAAAAACCTACCTACAGTGAGTTGTAAGTAGTAAATAGTAATAGTAGTTCAATGCCTACCTATGTCAGCCCAGCAGCGCGGTGCGGTGGGAAAAGATCACCACTGATTGAAGGAGGGCCCCCTTTGCACTGCAGTAGGACACTTCACTTCAGGCTAAAATAAATAAAACACCCCTTATTATATTATCCTGTCAACCGACTACCGGCTAGGAGTGGTCGTTGAATGAACGAACTGTTTTTGTAGACTGTTTGTTTGCCGTCGACTGCTAGACCAGTTTACTGTCCACTGATGAACCAGTTTACTCGTGAACGAAATTTGCATCGCCCAGTCCAAAGTCGAGCGTTGACGAAACTGTTTGTTTCTCGCTCTCTAGCCACTCGTCTATCAAGCATTCTGCTCTCTTCACACTTGCTTGTTCCGCTAATATGACTATCTCTCTTTCGCCATGCGCCAGGCCAGACTGTATATCGGCGGCGGCGTAAGTGGTGTTTTGTAAAAGTAAACTCTATTGCAATGCAATATGCATGTCAATGTGTTATTTTATTAGTAGGCATTAACTACTAAACAATTACCTACCTATCTTCATATGGTAGGTAAGTTGCACTATGCACACAAGCGTAGGTTAGGTACCTAGGAGGGTTATTTATTTCTGATTTTCGGGCATACCTATCCAGGTAGAGACAAACCATTCTAAAAATGCAGGCCCTCTTCATAAAACGTCATAGGTCCTACTTACTTGGCGTGCATTTTTAGAATGCTTTATCTCTACCTACCTAGGTAGGTAAGGTACCTATCCCGAAGGTAGGTAGGTAGTGTAGGTTCCCTAGGTACCTACCTACTGACCTATGGGATTTTTCTTTTGACGCGTCAAAAAGCAAGAGGCAACGATACTTACATTTTAATACCTACCTACTTATGACAAGTTTATCACCACTATTAAAGGTAGGCCTACCTATAATAAACTGGTGCTTAGGTATTCTGATAAGTGATACGATAACATAACACTATTGCTCCGTGCTATTTCACACTGGCTACTGGCATGGCGATTTGCAAGCGAGTTAACGCCGAAAGACATGGTACCTAGGTAGGTAGGTAGGTACCTAGGTAAATTCATTGTTGAAAAAAAAGTATAGTGATCGCGAGGTCTACTGTTCGTAGTTACTAGTTATATAAAAATACCCAGAACACCCGGAACAAATATCGTACAAACATTTATCCTAAGGCGGGAATCGAACCCGCAACCTGCGTCGCAGGCGGACCTTTGCCAGCTGCACCACATCGGTCGTCAAAATAGTTCATTCGTCGCGTCGTCGATTGGCAACCGTTTACCTATGATCGTTTTAATTCTCGTCGTCGTTTACCAATCTGTGCATCAACGTTCAACGATCGATCATGTCCTGAACTAAACGGCATAAACTGGTCGAACAGTAAACTGTTTTATGAACTAGTTCATCGTTGACAGTAAACAGTCTCGTTTCGTCTATTGAAAAGAAGTCGACGACCCATTCCTACTACCGGCCTACATCATGTTGACCCAAGCAGGAAGGTATGTGATACTTATGTAGATAGGTACTAGGTATGTACCTAGATTAGTGCGTAAGTAATGTAAAGTAGGTAGAAAGGGAGTTTTGGAAAATTTACAATTTTCAGCAATTCTTACCGTCCCTTTCACAAAATGATTTTTATCATGTTTTGAAAGCTAGTAGACGTTGTATTGTGTTACTGAAATAAAACAGGGCATCGTTTTAACATGGGCTAGGTATATTCCTTTTACAACTAACAATTAAACCAAATCAATCAACATATCTTTTTACAACGGCGTCCATGACAGATAAAGTGTTGCACACTTCAAATATTTTACAATCCTTTTAACAGAATATTTCCAACTCTAAACCTATTTTTTTTGATAGGCTTACATTCGGCCATTCGACATAACACGCGTCTCGCGTGGCTCCAAGATTAGGTTAAATTTAAACATTATAGGTATGTCAAAATTACAGCGGAATTAAATTGGCAATTACAATTTAAGTAAGTAATACATTTATACTTTCTGCTTTATCATAAGTATAAAATTTCTTTACTGTTTCAACATAACATATAAATTACAAATCAGTTTGTCCGTTCAGACATACAATAATTATTGTTAGAATTATTAAAATAACCAAAACTTTTCTTGATTTTTGAACAATTAATATTAATAAGCATAGATTATGAATAACTTTCAATTGATTTCTTTTAAATAAAATAGATGGTTTTTTTTTAATAACAATATATACAATAGTAGGTAACTATTGACCATACTTTTATAATAACTCCGTTTAAGTTATACACTAAGTCAATAAACACATTTTTGTTTTTACCCCGCAATTGTTATAAAATCTATTTTATGATTAGAAAAAAAAACATTATAACCACCACTAGCTATTCTGAGAACGTTAGTTCCATACATATAAAGGTTAAGTGCGTAGTATCAGTTGACTACATTTAGTGGCGGGAGCAATCCAGATAACTTAAACTGCCTGGCTTGTCAGAATTATACAATCATTGGTAGATTACAGTACACTTAATTTTATGTGTGAATATCATTAATACTTGTCTACCACAAAAAAAAAAACAAATTTATTTATAATCTTGCTATAGATAAGCGTTTCCATTATCATTAAAATATCTCTTTTTTAACATTGTCGTATAGCTTTCATTTCATTTTAGTATCACTATCATTATGTTATCATTTTAGTATAAATTATCATGATTCACAAAGATATTTCAAACAATGATTCTAGAGGCAAATGAAGATTTAGGGTACATCATAACATAAACATTACCTATTATCCATAAATGATAACTACATAATTTTTCAACTTTACATTAATTTGTAATAAGCGTACAAGTTATAACAAAAACTGTTTTCGCTCGGCCATACTGCTCAATAATATACGCGACCTCGCGTTCGATATCTAAATATTTGCATGTGAGTAGGTAAATATCGCAAGCAAAATGCTTAATATTACATAACAAATTTTAAAAGTTAAAATTATAAGATTCAAACATAATTTCATAAGCCTTGATAAATCACAATAGTATAAAAATGACTAATATTTAATTTGCAATTTATTACATAATAGTCTAGTTAACTATTATAGTATGTAGTGATACAACTTACACCGTTGCAATCCAACGGATCACTTTATCTGTTGCGTCCAACAGAAACTATTCATCTCTGTTGCGTCCAACAGTTCATTTAAATTATAATTAACACCTTACATTTAAATTACAAATAACAACTTACACCGTTGCAATTCAACGGATCACTCTATCTGTTGCGTCCAACAGAACCTATATACCACTGTCGCGTCCAACAGATCATTTAAATTATAGCACCTTACATTTAAATTAAAATTAACAAATTACACCGTTGCAATCCAACGGATCACTCTCTCTGTTGCGTCCAACAGAACCTATATACCACTGTTGCGTCCAACAGATCATTTCGGTCACTATTATACTGTTATAAAATAATTATAATATAGTCTCTCATTTATCTATGTACTCATTGGTACTCACTTTAGGAGATATATATATCTCTCGCTCTCTTTCTCTCTCTCTCTCTCTGTGTGTACTCATCGGTACTCGCTTTTTTTCGTTTTAATCGCTTATATTTTTCACTGTATTTGTTTTATTTATTTCACTATATTTGCTTTTTTTTTTCTCACATTACACTTTTTTTTTCTTGAAATGTATCACTTTGAATTCTCACTTTTAAGGAAATAATATCACAATTATCGCTTTCGTTGATCACTGTCTTTGGATTTTTTTTTTAAAAGTTTTTATTTTCACATTACTTAATTATTGGCTTTTCTTGATCACCCTTATATTACTTAAATATAATATTATCTCTTAAAATTATTATGCTTATTCTCTAAACACACTTACATAATTTATTCGTATCATATGGACACAATAGAATATTACTGTGTATATTTATTTTTTCCGCTTTCAATATTTACATTTATGAAAATAAGAATCATAATAATATCATGATGCTTTAATATCATTCACGTTCAATATCCACACAACAACTGTACCAAAACATTGGAAAGCTTAAATCAACAAATTATCAAGTTATTTATGTATGTAATAATCGATGAGAGTAATATTTTCTAATACTATTAATTCACCATGACTATTTATTTTTTGTTTTAATACATTTCCTAATAATTTCATTCAACAAACGGTATCACACGATTTCGAGAAATTCGTATATTATAATTGTTATTTTTCTCTTATGCCATTGTACAAAATCAAAAACTCCTTACTTCCATAAATACAATAAATGTACACTTAGAAAAGGTAAAATTATAAAACCAAACACTGACACGAAAATAAAGCGATATTTCCGATTTCTGTCGCTTCGGTATGTAGACTAAAATAATGAAGCGACGAGGAAACCTTTAGCATGCTACCTGCTATCTCTCGAGTTGGAGCAAAACCCGTCCCAAGCCTCTCCATCTTCTATATAACCAGATATTTTTTTGAAAAGGTTTTGACAATTTGTTTGATTTTATTTACTGATCATTTTTGCAACTCACTAGGAGTTTTGTTGTAGAAGCGTATACGTACCCTTTAAAAGATACATTAATTTTGTGTAGCCTAGTTGTGGGCACAGCGAGTTTATGTTAATTTCTGGTATTAAGGTTATGTTTATCACTATTTTTAGGGAATCGATTTACATACTGATAATACCGATGTACATGTGTACTAAATTTACTTGACATCAATGTATGGATCTCATTACTCAAATATAATTTTTCGCTTTAATAACTTACTTTAAATAAAAAAATATATGTATATCATTCTACTACTATTCTTTTTAATAACTTTTTTTTTTGTAAATATTCGTTTATTCAATATTTTTATTGCTTATTAATCTCTGAATTGACAAACAGCACTTTTAATTTGATGTATGTTAGGTATTTGTGGGTAGTGACAGAAAGTACGTTTCTACTAGAAAAATTACTGTAATCATATAAATTATTCATCACCACGTTTTTTTTTTTTTTTTTTTTTTTGTACCGTAATAATAAATTAGTTAATTTTAATTTCAAGTCTATATTCTGCTATAAACAAATACATCGACTTCCTTCTCAGTAATATATAATACCCTTGAAGCACTTTAAAACGTAGTTTTATTTTCGCATTTAATAGGTTAAGTGATAATACTTCAAAAACTTACTACTTAAACCATCTCTATTGTCATTTATTTTACTGTTTATCTGTATTATAACTGAAATAAATTTCACAATCATGTCAACATTATTATCTCTCCTTTTATTTGTTATCTTTTAATGTTTATATCGCCAATACATTTTCATTTTCAAGTACGTCTCATATTATGAAGTTTATCTAAAAATAATATTCTGCGTATTATTTGACAATTGTAAATTCAAACAATCTGCGTTCTAAGCTTTTCGTATAAAAATACTGACTAACTAAAGATTAGTTACAATTTTTTTTTATTGGGTTATGTATTAAAATATTAATAATTGTTCATACTCGATATTCAGATTCATATTCCCTTAATATGTACCTCTGTACGGTACCTATTCATTTCTTTGACCTTTACACAACAGATGATCTCGAGTATGACAAATTTTTGACAATATTCTTAATATAATAGTCACATTCTCTATTTAATGTTTCTTTGTTTTAGAAATCCAAATTTATTCATTTCTCGCGTGGCGTTCCTGACCACAACACAGTTTTATTCTTTAAACGGTCGGTAATCTTTGTAATAACTTTATAGCGTTTATTTACGTTGTATTTTAAAGCAGTATCTCGTTTTTACTAGTCGCCATTTTTATTAATCTAAACCTAAATATTATTAATATCAAAATAGACAAAATCAATATTTTCGTAGGCAACATATCGTTGCATAAAAATGTAAGTACGAGTATACTTCTTGCTCTATTCATTGCGTTTTATATTATCTTAATTTTGTGGAAATAGTATCTAGTTTATTATTATTATTATTTATAGTTTCAATCGTGCCTTCGTTTATTGTGGGTAGATAACTTAAAATTTATCGATTAAATTTTATCTCTTTAAATAATTCGATTTGTTACATTATGCTTATTTAGGTCCAAGTAAGGTTTGTTTGTTTCACACTAATAGTCCGAGTTGTTTTACTAAGGCCCTTTTTATGGCATCTTATGGAATCTTGTCTTGTTCTTTAAAGATAAACTTTAGTTTATTGAATCCATTTTTTTAAAATATTTTCATGCACCTAACACAACAAGTGGTATACGTCATTTAAAGTAAAACTTTGTTATTTCGTTTTCAAATTATTATTTCATATGAGTTATGTCAATCTTAAATAAGTGGTTTATTTCTTTCTCCTTAAATGATTTTATTATCATTCGTTATGTTAACAATAACAAAAAGCACTTACACACAATAACAAAAAGGAATCCTGTTTATTTAACTGTGCAAATAACTCATCCGTTTTGTCTAGAAACGTTAGTTTTATCATTATTATTATTACTCTCTTTGTAGGTATGATTCTCTTCTCTCTATAGCTTTTGCTTAAGCGACTCATCATTATTATTTTTTTTTGTGCTCTTCATTTCACGTGACTTGTGTATATTTTGTTGGTAATTCTAAATAAATAAATAACGTCAGCGAGTAAAATACTCGATTTTTGCAGTTGAATAATTATTCAAGCAACAATGACCTACTTATGACACATTAGTTCACCCACTAACTAAATATCAATATACCAGCAAACCGGTAGCAAACATACTTTTTTTTTTAAATTTATTTATTCAACTATAATCTACAACGTTGCAACTGAGTTTAAGTAGGTACCCATTAACCCTCAGGAGATACTTTTCTTATTCACAAAATTAATATCACAAGTGTCTGTGAGACTATGGGTAGGTAGTTAAGGGTTAAATATCAGTGGTGTCTGTAAGACGATGGGTACGTATGTCAGGGTTAACCCCGAGAAAAGGCATAATCCGGTCATTATTTTCCATGAAGCCGATGAAATGTCATCATGTGAAATGTCATCTATATCACATGCCTACCAATTAGCAATGTCACTATTTTCCATTTTATATAAAATTTTATTAAGGTAATTACTTATTCTTGTCTCCCAACCCTGTCGGGTTAGTATTGAACATCTAAGACAATTTCTTAAACCGATAGTTGACATAATTGTATTCCTGATAGGTACAACAACAATGCATCATTTCGAGTTATTGAAATAAGTATTTAGATTATCATCATCGTTCAACCCAGTTATTATATAGGGAGTTATTTCATTCACTACATACTAATAAGTATATTTTCAAGCCAAAGTGAAGCTAGTAGTAACTAAGTTAATTACAAAACTGATATCACTATTTTCAAATACTGAGAACAAGAAAATAGATATTTTGCTCACCCGACATTTCTGTCTATGCAAAATTATTATTATTATGTGTACTACACTTGGATGGTGCTTAATATTGTTTTCTTATTATTTGTGCCTGAATAAGGGTTAAAAATTCTATTCATAATCATTAGATCAAATATTCAATAATGTTTGGTCGCTCATCATAGCAATTGGTACCTATAGATACTTTCTGAAAATACTGTGTGATTAACATTGAAATAATTAATATGTCTAAAGACTTGTATAAGAATCCATAGTTAGTTGTTAGTTAGTTCAATTCACTTCAAGCAAATGTTTATGCAAAATGTAATGCATAACAAGTAAGAAACAAACTTTCACAACGGGAAGATTTTTGAATTTTCATCTTTATTTTGTTTTTATGTGTTGTAGATTTCAAGGAATTTACCAGATAAATAAGTACCTGCCATCACTATTCAGAATGTTAGTGCAAAATTTCTATCACAAATTGTGAACAAATCAAATAATTCCATGATATTAAACAAACTATTTTTGATTACACAATTTCTGTGTTTTTGTGTTTAAAATTCATGTGTTTAAGTTATCTCAATCATCTCTATTAATTTAATGTGGCATTGTAAAGGCATTTGTACAAACCCAATCATATATTTTCTCTTGTAGCAAGATTGCTCGATGAACATGGAGTAAACTTGTAATGCATTTTGTTGGTCACTTTAATTACTGTAATGGGTTTCATTGGTAGCTTGTATTTTACTGGTTCAGATCAATTCACAATATCATTTTTAACAAACCATCAAGAAAAGAATAGAAAAAGTAACTTTATCATATTGGAGGTTACAAGTACGCTATCATTTTTAGATGATTATGGATGACTTTGAACTCTTATTGAAAGTCTTTACTATTGACCATTGAATTCGAATTGTTTTCAATCAACACAATCTAATATTTCGCTTGCCAAAGTTTGGCCAGGATAATAATTGCAACTTGTACCTAAATAGGTAAAATCAATGGTTCAAATCAAAGAGAATATACCCACTCCGGTTCAAATGTGCGTTTGTTTTTGTCGTGAGCCGATTTTTATAGGAAATCATTGGATAAGTCATCGAAACTTGAGTTTTTTCATAGGAATAGGTTTCCCTGAACGTTTCGGTAGGTCACATTCACATTACCGTAGGCGTGTCTTTCCCTCTTCGGACTGAAAGCTAGTAGACGTTGTATTGTGTTACTGAAATAAAACAGGGCATCGTTTTAACATGGGCTAGGTATATTCCTTTTACAACTAACAATTAAACCAAATCAATCAACATATCTTTTTACAACGGCGTCCATGACAGATAAAGTGTTGCACACTTCAAATATTTTACAATCCTTTAACAGAATATTTCCAACTCTAAACCTATTTTTTTTGATAGGCTTACAGTTTTTATGTTGTTAATGTCCGGTTTCCGATTTTGCAAGTAGTTTTCCTTGTTTGTGTCGCGTCGTCGTTAGCGTTTGTTTCTTCCCTAATTAGAACACTACGAAGAGCCTGAAGATGTACCTACACAGTAGGTAGGTACTTACGTACCTAGTTAGTATGCGACATTATCATAACCTATGTACCTACCTAGGTACCTACAGGTAAATAACTTCTCACCAGACGACTTTAAAGTACCTATCTACTTTACAGAAACCTACCTATATAATAGGTACCTACCTACCTACCTATCTACCTACTATGGAGACTTCCTGTTATCCGCCGGAATAAGCAGTAGGTAGGTATGTACCTACCACTACCTACCTACCTATGGAAAGATTAGCAGTTTGACGTGTTTACTACTTCGATCTCAAGGCTTGCACGATCGATAGGTATAAAAATTCGCAGAATCCTCCGTGACTGTAGGCAAACTTATACCTAGGAATTAGGAACTTCCACTTCCTTAATACATATCTAGTAGGTATGTACATCTGTGATGTAGGGTGAGATTATCAAGTCGATTAAGTGATGATAAGTAGGTACCTAGGTACCTAGGCTAATTTTACGCTACAGTAGGTATCTACCAATTACCTGAGACAAAACTGCTGCCCACCCCCGGTGGATTACCTTACGACCTTACGATTAATTAATAATCCATTTTTAAGTAGAATGTCACATCCCTACTTCTTTGACTGACGAACAACATCATCACTACCTATCACTACCAACATCATTACTTCCGTCCGCGTCTTCTGTTCTGTCACTGTCTATTTGGCAGACAGATGTTTAGTGTACATGTCAAAAATGACCATAGTTTAAAGTTTGTCAAATTCTTGAAATGTAAACAGACATGCGGAGATGCATGTGGACTTTTGTTTTAATTGACTAATTTTTATCTTGTAAATAAAACATAGCAAGATGTCAAAACCTAAAGAAAAGCGTGACCACCTTCCAGGCTTCGACGCCCCCGATGACGGTGAAAATGATACTAAAGAGGCAAAAGTTGAGAAGAAGAAAAAGAAAGGCTCTGGAGGCTTTCAAACCATGGGACTGAGTTTCCCCGTGCTCAAGGGTATCACAAAACGTGGTTATAAACAACCTACTCCTATACAGAGAAAGGTGATTGTAAAAAAAGACATCACCACATCTTCCATAACCTCAAAAATTTCGTGTTTACAAACTTTATTCTATTTCCCAAGATGCCTCAGGTTCATTATCAAGTCCGTTTAAAATGTATTTCAAATGATTGATTGTAATTTCCTTGGTCAATAAAGATATTTCAGTTTCATTTAAAAATCTAAATTATCTTTACAATTGCTTGCTAAATAAATTCTTTAAACTTTTCACTATGCTAAACCCAGCAATATTAATCTTACTTACCTACATTTTCACTATCTTACAGACAATTCCACTAGCATTGACAGGCAGGGATGTTGTGGCCATGGCAAGGACTGGCTCGGGCAAGACAGCCTGTTTCATACTTCCGATATTGGAGAAGTTACTGTTACCCAACAATAAACCATTACCGGGCAAGAACTTTAGGGCTCTTATACTTTCTCCTACAAGAGAGTTGGCACTTCAGGTTTGTAGATTATATTATTTTCTTAAATCTCTCAAAATATAAATACATAATGTTATTTTACATGAGTTTCTAGCAGTGGTTTTCGTACACATGCTTTCTATGGAAACATCTTAAGATTATTTCTGTCCCATGGGAACTGATTTATGGGAATAAAAAGTAGCCTGGGTATTATTTCAGCTCTAGACCTACATCTATGCAATTAAGCCTTATCTGTTCAGTAGTTTTGGCATGAAGAAGCATTAAACATACATCCATTACAAAGTAACTCCTAGAAAAATTGACTATTTTTCCGAACCAAAACTACAATTCTTCATTTTTGTATTTCAGACTCTCCGCTTCGCAAGAGAACTGGGCAAGTTCACCGGCCTGACATCAGCTGCGATCCTCGGTGGAGAATCCATTGAGCAACAGTTTAGTGTCATGTCAGGGTCAGCACCGGATCTAGTAGTGGCGACCCCTGGTCGGTTTCTGCACATCTGTATCGAGATGAGCCTGAAACTTGATAACATCAGTAAGTCTTTTACCTGGTATAAATCACTTAGAGCATTGTTATCCGGCTCAGAGTATTTCTCGCTTTATCATAAACTAGCTTCCGCCTGCGGATTCACACACATTCCTTTCACTATAAAAAGTACCCTGTATGTTTATTCCGGCCTAGTACTATGGCAATAAAAAAATTCTGCCCTATTTATTCAGTAGTTTTGGCGTGATGAGGTAAATATTTTCAACATTATCTATTTCTTTTATGTCATTGAAGAAAGGTTTCCATGTTTATTCCTTTCATTAGGCGAGGTACCACGAGAGACCAAACTAAATAGTCTGAACAGGCCTTTATAGCGCCATTACAGCGCGAATATGCGCTGAACAAGCTTCGTAGCGCCTCTCGGGTGCAATAAAGTACCTAGTTCATCAATCAATCACCAAATTTGTCTTTACTTTCAGAGATCATAGTCTTCGACGAAGCGGACCGCCTCTTCGAGCTAGGTTTCGGCGAACAACTGCAAGAGATAGTCGCGCGTCTGCCCTCATCCCGACAAACTCTACTTTTTTCTGCAACACTACCCAAAATGCTTGTGGAATTCGCTCGAGCGGGACTCTCGGACCCTATGTTGATAAGGTTGGATGTTGATTGGAAGTTACCGGACACGCTTTGGCTCGGTTGGTTGGCGGTTCGGGCGGAGCTGAAGACGGCAGCGTTGCTGATTCTGCTGGATAAAGTACTGACGCCTCAAACGCCGCAGGCGGTGGTGTTTGCGGCGACGAAACATCACGTGGAGTATTTGCATTTGGTAAGATAAGATACATAACTTTAGGGATTTTATTTTTATTCTAGCTTCTCCCATCAGCTTCATAAGAGATTTACAAAAAAAATTAAAATAGTTGGAACTAAAGTGTTGTGGTCCCCGGGGTCTAGAATCACCCCTTTCGGATTAGTACACCCATTAAATGACACCCTGTATAATGTTTAGTCTTGTCTACTTACTACATCCCGATCCGTTCAGTAGTTTTGGCATGAAGAAACAACAAACGTAAATCCACTTTATAATATTAGTGTGATTTAGGTACTATTTTAACAATTTTACTTTGCAGATTCTAGAAAAAGCCGGCATTTCGTCCGCGTACGCCTACTCCGGCCTAGACGCGTCGGCCCGTAAGATCGCGCTAGGCCGGTTCTCGAACAAGAAGTGTTCGGTTCTAATAGTGACTGACGTCGCCGCCAGAGGGCTCGATCTGCCGTCGCTGGATACGGTCATCAATTACAACTTTCCGGCGAAGCCTAAGCTGTTTGTGCATAGAGTTGGTGAGCTATAATTCCTATAGTTAGACCGTACAGGACACTTGGATACATCTAATATTTTTATAGCCAATTTCAGTATGTTACATATTCATAGGTACTTTGGGGCTATAAGAGATGATGCTGTGTGACAATACCCACTATTTTGTTTTCTATAATATCTTTCTATACAATAACTGAACCTCAGTGGTGGAAGGCCTTTGGAACGTTTTTGGAAAAGTATGTTTGTCACAAGACAGCTCCAAAATGAACGAATATAGCTGAAATTTCGCACGCATTGCATAATGATCTGGACCTAAAATAACAAATATGAAATGTGTGTGAAGACGCAAGCAAACGATAGTAATAATATATTCTTCCTCTTCCAGGTCGTAGTGCCAGAGCAGGCCGAGCAGGTCGTGCCTTCTCGCTCATCGCAGCCGAAGACACCGCACACTTACTCGACCTCCAACTGTTCCTAAACGCATCTCTGCTCTCCCCCGATGACGTCACGGGCGTGTGTCCGAGCGGCGTGTGGGGCGCCGTGCCGGCGGCACAGCTGGAGCTGAGGCACCAGGATGTTGTCACCTGGGAGAAGAATTACTCGGAGATTGTGAGAACTACTTCCTACACATTTATGTTAGCCTAGTCCTTTAGACATGGACATTATTGAGCATAGGCCTCTCCCAAAGATCGCTACAATAGTTATGGTTATGGTGTGTGTACTCTTATGTCTGTCTGCACTTCGCAGAATCTTCCTGGGATCTTCACAGGCTTCGCGGAGTGACCTCGGGTGGTCGAGGATTTCGTGTCGTTGCGCTGTTACTCCCTCGCATTCCAGGACTACGTGGGCAGCTGATTCTTCGTTAGTGAGACACCACCTGCAGAGAGGCCTGTCTGTTGCTCCGATGGTGAAGAGATGTTTGTTCGGTGGACAGTGTCCTGTGAGTGTCCCCACTAGGACGCGTACGTCCATTCTGGTCAGGTTCAGTAGGCGCTTGGTTAGCCTTGGTGATGCAACTGGAAGTGCTGCTCTTGCCTGGCGGCACTCTTGTAGGTGTATCAATCGTTCAGTATGCGTTACGCGTGCTACAATGATCGGACCCGCGTCCAGGGGTTTCCCGCGACCTTCATCAGCTCTTCGGTCCACCTTGTGAGAGGTCTTCCCACTTTGCACCTTCAAAGTATGTAGTTAGAGGCTCCTAAATGTCACCTTGATAGATAAGTACCTACGCCACCTGTAACTGTTATTAAACGCGTCTCTGCTGTCCACCGATGACGTCACGGGCGTATGTCTGAGCGTGCGGGGCGCGGTGCCGGCCGCACAGCTGGAGCTGCGGCACCAGGATGTCGTCACCTGAGAGGAGAACTACTCGAAGATTGTAAGAACTACTTTCTACACATTTATGCTACCCTAGTACTTCATAATTCATAATTCATAATTCTTTATTGCACAACATAGATATTATAAGTAAAACATATCGCAAGAAAAATAATGGCAAAGGCGAGCTTAACCCTAAAAAGAGTTCTCTTCCAGCAAGCCTTAATGGGAGAGAGAGACAAATTTGCAGAAGTGGGTACATGTGCTAAAACAAAGGATATGTATAAGATTTAATTTTAACCTACTTATTAAATAGACTAATACATAATATAATACAATACATAAACTAATATATCCTAACAAATACTATAATTATATACACATATAAATTGAGTAAATACATAAATACAACAGAGTCATAAAGATAGGTAATGCTCTTTGACTTCTTTCTTCTTTGTACTTCTTGTGTATAAACATTGTATATCTAATCTAGTGTTAGAAAATGGCACTGGGAGCTGTCCCACACTGCTGTCCCAACTGTGGGTAATCGTTTCGTCCCAGCCTACCCTCAAGGATAGGATGTCTGTTTTCTAAGATTGATGAGTATGCCCAAAGAGACAGGAAAAGACGTAACTGCATTTGGAATCAAATAATGTAATATCTTGAATATTACCCCCACACCTTGTTCGGTCGTGTATTTATGCTTGTATAATAATAAAACTTAATTCATTACAATACTAAAACTTGTATGCCTTATTGTAATTCCAGGAAGACGCAGCTCGAGTCTGCGGTCGCGGTTGGCAGCAGTACATAAAATGGCGAGAGCCCGCGTCTGCCGAAGCGAATCGACGAGCCAAGACCATCTCTCTGCCGGACCAGACGCATCCGTTCCTGCGGGACGAGTCCACGGAGGCGGCTAACGAACTGGCTAGGCAGATCAGGAATTATACGCCTAGAGGGGTATGTATCTCATCTACAGTTGGTCTTGTATTGTCCTGCTAGTCTGTATAGGTGATATGAAAAATAAAGAAGTACCTACCTACTATCCCTCTACTCTTGTAAGACCTGATCAGAAAAAAAAATGAAAACTCTTTATTTGCAAAAATACAATAAATGCAAGAAAAAATTTAAAAATTTTAAAAACCCCCTGGTAGATTTTCATGAAACATGGCTAAGAACACTCGGGATAAAATGATCTACGACACAAAAAAACTAAACGAAAATCGGTTCATCCGTTTGGGAGCTACGATACTACAGACAGATACACAGACAGACACGTGAAACTTATAACACCCCTCTCTTTTTGCGTCGGAGATTAAAAACACAAACACTGACACGGATCTTTTATTTCTGTCGCTTCGGTATGTAGACTAAAGTAAAGAAGCGACGAAGAAACCTTTAGCCTTTTAGTTGTTATTTTTCAAGTTGGAGCAAAACCCGTCCCAAGCTTTTTTATCTTCCATATAATCTGATATTTTATAGTAAGCCTTTTTGCATTGCAAGGTTTTGACAATTTCTTTGAATTTTATTTACTGATAATTTAAACTATTTAAATATAATTAACTCACTGGAGTTTTGTTGTAAAAGTCAGGCATTTTCCGGCGCCATTTTCTGCGCATGCGCCTGTGAGTGGGAGGAGTTTCGCCTATTTATTCTCAAGGTTAAATAATCATAATTAGTCAATGTCGTGTAGTATTTATTTTCGATACAGTCATATTTTTCTTTAGTATTTTTATTAATTATGACCATGATCTGATCTGATGGAGAAACAGAGGCTTCGTGGAGCCCCGGGGCTCCACGGAGCACATTTTGAGTATGGCTGAGTTAAACAATTATGTGTATGCTTGTTTTCAGACAATATTAGAACTAGCGGTAAAACAAGACTCGCCGTCATACTTAGCGATGAAAATAAAGAAACTAAAACACGGAAAAACTGTACAGAAGGCACGAGACAATAAGAAATTACAGGTATAGTTTACTGTTTTATGTTTATTTTGCTAATACTTATAGCTATCAGTTGTAATTTCCTTTGTTAATTAAGTTTACTGCAGAAATTTACAGAAATAAGAAGGATATAAAAAAAAAATTATAAGGTTTTTTTAACACTAAAGTACATATATTTTTACGATCAGAAATCATAGAAAATTACAGTAACAGAATAAAACAATTACAAGTAATATATACACTTATATCTATTTCTTAAAAATCTACGCCGTCATCAGAAGGCAGAGTGCCCAGAATGCTGGCAGCATTGCCACGTTGAATGGCAATGCTAAATTAGTAGGTTAAGAATACTAAAAAAGCTAATTTTTTTATCAATTTTCAGGCTGAAGGTCTGTTAGTAGACACCACAAACGATAAATTCAGCAAATCTTCCCTCGACGGATATCAAAAGAGGCAAAAAGATGTGGTACGAGATGAGAACTACATCCCACATTACGCCTCTGATCAACATACTGAGATTGGGTAAGTTGCTAATTCTCAAAAGACGACCTCAGATCAGTTTAGATTCTTTAATGATAATAACATTCACAAGTTACGTGTCATGTTCTTAATTGTTGACGTAATGGTTGACGACCTCAGTGGCGCAGCGGGCGAGAGTCCGCCTGCGACGCAGGAGATTGCGGGTTCGATTTCCGCCTCGGAACAAATTGGTGTACGATGTGCAGAAATTTGTTTCGTTGGTCTGGGTGTTTTCTATGTATAAAAAAATCTATCTATGTATATAATGTATTAAATATATCAATTATCTAGTACCTATAACACAAGCTTTGAGTAGCTTACTTTGGGGCCAGATGGTGCTGTGTGGATTGCCCAGCATTATTATTATTATATTATATTAGTATTAATTCTTATTAAACCCTGACAACTGAGAATAAATAGGCGAAAGTCCTCCCACACTCAGGCGCATTTGCGGAAAATGGTGACGGAAAATGCCCTGATCAGGCCTAACAAGAGTAGGGAGATTAAATTAACAATAACGTTATATAACCTCTATGGCACAGTGGGTGAAGAGCCGCCTGCGAAGCATAGTTGCGGGTTCGGTTCCCGCTGTAGGACAAACGTTTGTATGATCAGCTCTGAATTGTATTTGTTCCGTCTGGGTGAAGTTATTATACAGTTTTCAACACAACGTTTGTCATATGGATACTTGGGGTAGGTGAAACCAAGTGCAATTAGCTTGGCGGCTTTTTTAACCCTACAAAGCCTCTGCTCTTTTTAAGAAGTTTCTAAAGGGTTTTTTTTACTTTTTTCCGAAATTTTAACTATTTTATACTACAACTTTATTAGTTCGAAACATGGCTTACAATTTTTTTCAATTGCATTTCCACTTTTCATATGACAAACGTTGTGCCGAACATCCAGACAGATGACTGATATACACAATACTTATACACACAAGCTCTGATTACTCTGAAGCTAAATGATAAACCTCACATAGAGGTTTCCAAAAGCAAGGACCCCTATTTACCTTAGAACCCAATACATGGCGACGGCAATGGACGACTAATGCAGGATCTATGCATGGTCTATGCCACTTTAATTAGACAGCAAAGAATCCTCTTTTCAGTCTGGTCTAACAATCTTTTTATATAGAAAACCCCCTCATGGACTGATTTTTTCATCTCGATTTTTTCATCTGCAGAAAAAATAAACAATCCCACAGTACCTCAAATTCACTTAATATACGGTTTTTAATTAATATATATAAACAAAGAAAATTACAATCAAATAATAGAAATAAATAAATCTTGGTGTTGATTTTTAAATACAATATAAAAGTATTTGCCGATTTGAGATCCTTTCTTCAACAAATATTGTTAGCAATTATATCTTTATCTTGACTTCAAACATTTTAAGATTTTGTTATTATTTTGTTATTGGAACATAATCTGCAACTGAATGACAAATAGCTTTATTTTGATTTATTTATCCATGCGCCCCTAACGTGACGTCACATTACAGGATGGCGGTCAACTTCAACGCGAGCGCATCGTCCGCTCAGTTCGATATGAACGCAGACAGCGGTGAAGCGCAGAAACAGCAGCATTCCATGCTCAAGTGGGACCGGAAAAGAAAGAAGATGGTGCATGTTGATCCGGTCAGTGACATTATATATTTTCTGAAAGCTTTTACAAAGTTCGCAGAACCGATGGTCGTTGGAGCCATAAAGGTTGTCGCAGATAAACTGTGCGATTACGCAAAACCACCCATCCTATTTAGACATTTTTTTTTTTTCCTTTGAATGGCCTTCGTAATTTGCTATTGTATAGATAATTATGACCATAGAAATGACTTTCAAGGCCATTCAAAGGGCTTTAAAATGTCAAATGAATCAATTAAAGGATGGGTAATTTTTGCGTAATTGCACTGCAGGGAGGCACCAATATCGTACAAGCACAAAAATATGCATTCAAATGTGGGCAACATTTAGATGTAATTGACGGCATCAGATGAAAGTCAGCTCGCGGGAGATCACTGGTAGGAAAAAAAAGATCACTGGTAGGACACTGTCGTTGTTGCTTGGCAGTATCATTTTAAAAGCCGAGTATTGTGGCGTCCTGATGATGTCTCGTGAAGAGACGAAACTAGTGAATGGCGTTTTTTGAATCTCATCAAAGACGGTTTTTCGCGGAATTGTTACTAAATATTATTATCGTAATACAATTCACTTCTTTGATGCTTGTGGGAAGCCATTTTGTCACTGTTAAATTTATGTAAAGATAACGAGTTAGAGAAGCCAATATATGTATGATATGAATCATATGAATGCACAATTTTAGTGTTGTGCGGTGTTGGATAAATGTGCGCAGAGCTTTAGGCTCTCGAGTGGCGATCACGTTTAGAAAGGCGTAACTTGGGCAGACACCTACAAGGTGGACCGATGACCTGGTGAAGGTCGTGGAAACTGCTAACTACATAATGTCAAATGTCAAGTAGTAGACTTTCGGCTGAGATGGTGATGATAGTCATCAATACGTAGAAATTACTGTCATCAGCATCACCATCTCAGTCAACGGTGGCCAAAAATCCTCCATTAAGGCTGAACGAGTCGCTCATTTTTCCATACACACGTGGAAGGGTAACTACAACGCTGTTTTATGTTGACCATCCAAAACTAAGGACAATATCAATGTATCAGTTCAGTTCATTTATTTATAATGGAATAAGTACATTACAGGTCAAAAAATAGTATAAGCATTAATCTTAAATTACTTAGTTATATATAATTAATATATTAAGTAGAGATAATTGAAATTCCATTATTATTATTTCTAGGAATTAAATCACATTTGCAATTACCTAGAGACCGAATTAGTTTGTCACTTATCTCGTCACTATCTATGTCTGTATGCACCCGAAACCGTAAAAAAATTATTAAGTATTTTAAAAAATACAAGCTTCTAAACTTTCGTATTTCAACACCGATTTTAGCCCAACATTGCTCGAAAATAAATAACATACCGAGAAAGAAAACTCTAAAATAAAGCCCGTACAGACATAGTTTTACGAATAAATTTATTTGCCTTTCATCAAGCTCGCGAGTATGTCTATTTTGTCAGATGAGATGGCATACATTTAGGCCGCGCCCAATGATGAGTTGGATCGGACGACCCGTGCAGCCTTAAAGAAGACGCAGCATGTTTTTTTTTTTTCCAAAAACCCACAAGCCCTTGAGCCCAAGTGGCTCAAAATATGAGAACATTGTGAAAGCTATGAGAGGGTGGGTGTCTCTTACTTAGGCGACGACTCATAAAGTTTTTTTTTGTCGTTTACCGTGTCTGCCTATATGGTTATAGTAAATAATGTCAATGTAAATGTGTGAAAAAATATTTCCGATTAACATTAAATATATTTCCCCAGGACGGCGGCCGCAAGATGATCCGCACAGAAAGCGGCGGTCGCGTGCCGGCCAGCTACCGCAGCGGAAAGTACGAGGAGTGGCGGAAGAGGAACGTTGCCGACGCTGGCTCTGATGAAGAGGAAACTGGCGGTGGAGGCAATAGGAAGAGACCTAGTAAGTTATTTGAAACCCACTCTATGTTGCGGCGGTAGTATTACTAAGTACAAGCAGTGGCGGAAGAAAAACGTAGCCGACGCTGGCTCCGATGAAAAGGAAACTGGTGGTGGTGGCAATAGAAAGAAACCTAGTAAGTTATCATTTGAACCCACTCTTTGTTGCGGCAGTAGTAGTAACAAGCACAAAGAGTGGCGAAAGAACGTAGACGACGCTGGCTCTGATGAAGACGAAACAGGCGGTGATGGCAATAGAAACAGACCTAGTAGGTTATCATTTGAACGCACTCTTTGTTGCGGGGCGGTAGTAGTAAAAAGTACGAGGAGTGGCGGAAGAGGAACGTGGCTGACGCTGGCTCCGATGAAAAGGAAACTGGTGGTGGTGGTAATAGAAAGAGATCTAGTAAGTTATCATTTGAACGCACTCTTTGTTGCGGGAGCGGTAGTAGTAGGTACCAAGTACGAGGAGTAGCGGAAGAGGAACGTGGCCGACGCTGGCTCTGATGAAGACATCAGAGCCAGCGTCGGCCACGTGGTGGAAACTGGTGGTGGTGGCAATAGAAAGAGACCTAGTAAGTTATCATTTGAAACCCACTTTGTTGACGACTCTCTGACCAATGCGGAATTAGAGCTTATTTCTATCGGAGCCAGTCTACACTGGCTCCAATAAATGGAATTAATAGGAAGAGACCTACTCACATTCATATCAAGATGTTTGTTATCTCTTTACGCAAAAACTACAGAACAGATCGGGCTGAAATTGCATACAGGTAGTTCTAAGCCTGGAATAAAACAAAGACTGATTTTTATACCGTAAATCAGTTCCCATGGGATAGAAATAACCTTTAAGCGTTACCATAGAAATAACGCGCGTGAAACTGCGGCAGAAACTAGTACGCTATAAATTGTTTTACATGTTAGCTATTTAAGCTAACATGTAAGTAACAAATCTCATTTATTTTCCACAGCATCAGAATTCCGTCCGCACTGGGTGAAACATAACGAGCGCGTCGCGAAGAAAGCCGCAGAATCCAAATCCAAAGAATTCCGAGACAAGGGACAAATCGTGAAGGAACGACTTAGGAAAGAAAAGGTCAAGATGAAGCTCAAACACAAGATGAAGAAAGGCAAGGGAGGGGGGAAACCAAGGGGCGGGGGTGGAGGACGAGGCGGTGGGGGCGGCGGAAGGGGCAGTGGCGGGGGCGGCGGAAGGGGCAGGGGCGGGGGTAGTGGAAGAGGTAGGGGGAAGGGACGGCAATAAATGGTTTTGTAAAAGAATTTGGTTTACATTTGAACAGTACCTATTGTTTATAAGCTATGTCAGAACTATTAAGGTCGCTGTATATTTACCTTCGTGATGGGGTTAGGCTGTTGACAGGGCAGCGACGGAACGTGGCATTATGTAAACCCGGACGGGGAGGTTATGTATACGCACCGTGAGAGTTCCGCGAAGTAGCATGCTAGTGTTGTGAATGATCGATTTTTCATTGGAAGAATTGGCATTAGCTTTTGCCGTCGCTGCATACGTAACGTGATTTTACTCGTCTTAGACGGAATGTTACTACTGTGCATACTCAGCGGAATCACGTACGGGGTGTGGCCTACGCGGGGACGTGGAACATAGTCCACGACGATGTGTTTTGACGCCCTGTCCCGCGCACGCCCCGTCTCATCCACGCTCCCGAAGAGTATATTTAATTACTGTACTTTATTATGTAACGATGATATAAATATTGCCTTGTTTCGTCCGGGACGAGAAAAATCACATTACATATGCAGCGACCTTTACTCGAAGGCGTTGAACTTGCGCTAGCTCACCGGGTGCTAGGTTTATAAGCAAAGTTATTGAATCGGTGCCTTGCAGGAATGTACATAGTTCTATTTTTCTCAAGAGCAGTAAGTTTAATAAAATGTGTAGGTCTGATTATGTAAATTAAAAACACCAAAATAAAAATCCTGATTATGTATATTTAAAAAATTAAAATAAATGTTTAAGTATTTATGTACCTACTTACAATTATCTGTACATGTTGATAAATAAAACGAATTTTGAGAAATTTTGGACTTTGGATATAATGCAATAATAGTAGTATTTTTGGGGATAATTTTTATAATAAGCTAAAACATCTATTTACATTATTAAATTTAACATTAAATACAATGTGAGTACCTTCAAGAATAAAATATAGTTAAAGGTACATTAGATTATACAATAACTATCTATGTCCTGTATACACTCACAATAGCCCACACATTCTAAATATATAAAAACATCGCGTGTCTGACAGAACGCAAAGCCTTAACCGCCGCCGGTCGTACAGACAAAGCAGGGCGTGTTTGACGACGTGGAAACACGCTATGAAAATCCCACATGCTCACGGGAACGAACGAAGTCCCAGGCGTTTACTAGCGGTACAAAGGGCTAAAACGAAGCTAATAAGCTATGCATTGCTATTTTCAATATCTTACCTATCTTCTAAAATATAATAAAATAGAATCTTGAAATTTTACCGCGTGTGGTCAAATGAGTCAGGTTAATGAGAACAGAACTTCCTTTGACCACACGAGATGATAAGTGACGATGTATTACAATACGAAGCCTAGAAGGAACCTTGGGCATGGTATAATAACATACTTCGCCAGGTATATCACTCCGAGAAACGACGGTCACGTGGGTTTTCCCAAGCCTACGTCATATCCGCTACGGTGGTTCTCAAACTTTTTGGTTTGGGGAAATTCAAGATCTAGGTTTTATTATAATTTTATTTATAATGTAACTATAATTTAATTAGTGCCACGCAGGGTTTTGGATGAAGTCCACGCTCCGACCTAACCCAATCCAAATCATGGCGGGCACCGAGAAGTTCCAGCAGCTTCTCGGGAATAGATTTGTTGCCTTGGATCCCACTGATGACGCTGACGAGACCCTACACAATCTGGTCGAAACGCTGAGGGATGAGGGCATCAAGTTCTGCAAAAAGCAGCGCACAGGCAAGAAATCCAAACTCTCGGATGAGACTCTCGGGCTGATGACAAAAAGACGGGAAACCACCCAAGCGACTTCGTCAGAAAGGTCAGACCTGAACAAGCGAATTGCGAAGATGGTACGACGCGACCTTCGGAGCTCCAACACACGCCTCATCGAAGAGGCTATAGAGCGAAACCGAGGGTCCAAAGTATTCACTCAGCAGCTTGGCAGGAGCCACCTGACGAAGCTGAAGACGCACGACGGGAGGACCGTATTGTCGAAGCCGGAGATCTCCGCCGAGGTAGAGGATTTCTATGGCCGTTTATACGCTGCACACGCCCCCCATTCCCGACGAGACGACCATGATTCTAGAGCCACTCTGACACGCCACTATACCGACGAACTGCCAGAAATCAGTCAAGACGAGATTGTGTTAGCTCTGAGGCAGCTTAAGAATGGAAAAGCCCCCGGTGAGGACGGAATAACATCAGAGCTTTTGAAAGCCGGAGGTGCCCCTGTTATACAGGAGCTACAGAACCTCTTCAACACCGTCCTTCACAGTGGGAGAACTCCAAAGGCGTGGAGCGGGAGTTTGGTGGTGCTCTTTTTTAAGAAGGGAGATAAAACCCTTCTAAAAAACTACAGATCCATCACACTCCTGAGCCACGTCTATAAGCTGTTCTCACGAGTGGTCACAAATCGTCTCGCCAGGAGACTCGACGAGTTCCAGCCACCGGAACAGGCCGGGTTCCGCGGAGGATTTGGCACCATAGACCACATTCACACAGTGAGGCAGATTATACAGAAGTCCGAAGAGTATAATCAGCCTCTGTGTCTGGCCTTTGTGGACTATGAAAAGGCCTTTGACTCTGTCGAAACCTGGGCTGTTCTGGAATCCTTACAGCGATGCCAAGTAGACTATCGTTATATCGAGGTGCTGAGATGCCTCTACGAGGCCGCCACCATGAGTGTCCAAGTACAGGGCCAGCAGTCTAAACCCATCCAACTGCGCAGAGGAGTTAGACAGGGGGATGTTATATCCCCGAAACTGTTCACGAGCGCGTTGGAAGATATGTTTAAGACGCTGGACTGGAAAGGTAAGGGCATCAACATAAACGGCGACCACATCTCACACCTGCGATTCGCTGATGACATAGTCTTAATGGCGGAGTCGCTAGAGGAGCTGAACCAAATGCTGGACAGCCTAGCCTCAGCCTCGCGACGCATCGGTCTTGGCATGAATTTGGATAAAACCAAAGTCATGATCAATGGCCTCATTGATCCGGGACCGGTCGTCGTACATGGCCACCTTCTCGAAATTGTTTCCGAGTATACTTACCTTGGGCAAATTCTGCAGTTGGGTAAAAATAATTTTGAGAAGGAGGCTAGGAGGAGGATCCAGCTAGGCTGGGCAGCGTTTGGGAAACTACGTCGAGTCTTCTCGTCATCCATACCACAATGCTTGAAAACTAAAGTTTTCAATCAGTGCGTCCTACCCGTCATGACCTACGGAGCTGAGACGTGGACACTCACGGTAGGGCTGGTTCACCAGTTCAAAGTCGCTCAGCGAGCTATGGAAAGAGCTATGCTCGGAGTCTCTCTGAAGGATAAAATTCGTAACGAATACATCCGACAGAGAACCAAAGTTATCGACATAGCTCAAAGAATAAGCAAGCTGAAGTGGCAGTGGGCCGGCCATATCTCGCGAAGAACCGACAACCGCTGGGGTAAACGTGTTCTTGAGTGGAGACCACGACTCGGTAAACGTAGTGTAGGACGCCCTCCGGCCAGGTGGGATGACGATCTGCGAAAGACTGCAGGCAGATGCTGGATGCGGCAAGCTGAAGACAGGGCGCAATGGCGCTCATTAGGGGAGGCCTATGTCCAACAGTGGACTAATATGGGCTGATGATGATGATGATGATGACGCAGGGTTTTGAGGTTCAAAAGCTGGTACTGTGTCTGGTACGGGCAAGCTTCTTTTTTTCGGGAGTTAAAAGAACTTTATTTTATTGCCTTTCACACTTACACTCTTACAGTTACGGATAGAACAACCGCCCATTTTATTTTAAAGATTTAGCCGATCAACAACGCGATTGACGCTGTTGACGCGACACAAAAGTTTGGTAGTCACCGGAAAATGAACGTTGCTTCCATTTTTTTGCAAAAGTGGCAACTGGGCAGTGACGTTGGCTTGGGAAGATCTCGAAATTTTAGACCTGTTTTCTTAGATCATGCAATAAACCATCATCAATCATAGAAAACTGGTCAAATATTAAAAATAGCAATGGTTAAAACTAAATTAACACCATACAATATCAAGAGTTAAATTCAAAATGGAAATGGAGACATTATAATAAATTCAGATATCTTTTACAAAAATACCGAAGAAATAAATCAGCTTCAATGCGCACCCAAAAGTCGCCGTAAGCGAGGAGGTCTTCAAAAAGTATTGTATTATCGAAAAATAGGAAGCTTCTGTGTAACCAGAGAAGTTTATTGCTTAATTTGGCAACGATCTCACTCGGATAGCGAATATTATACTCTAAAGTCTAAAACATGTACAATAAGGCTCAAATCATACGGGCATACGCCCCGGGATCATGTAGGAAAAGTTTCCGACTCTCCTTTTATGAAACAGGCATTTATATGAAAGATGGAATTTAAATCCATAGATATTTATGCCCGTCTGTTTTAAGTCTATGTAACAAAGAATTCACATGTCCTCTGAATGAATCCTTCATTTATTTTCAGAAGTCTTATACAATTGGGAATTACAACACATAGTAATTTCAACAATACACAACAATATTGACAACGTTTAACATACCATAGAACAAAAAAATTATTTACGGAAATTCCGAATAATGCAAACGATCTTATTCACTATTCATGTTAACAATTTAGTCTTCAGCTATAAATTCACCTAATTTGGTGTTCCTCACGTACGAATATTCAAATTTTATTCTATTCTTACATTTTTCATTCGCAATTTCATCAAAAAACATTTAGACAGCTATACAGTTCGTTCTAATATCACCATTACCTTTCTTAGTCACTCTCAGGCTTACTTATAAACGTTACTCCGCTTTAGTTACGTTTATAAAATAAAGCTTTTCCGTTATATCAGTGACTTTACACAGAAATAGGCTCATTCTCGCAGCACACAACTAATTTAAATATACAGGTAAACTTAAATTTATTTTGATAATAAACCTAAATCTAAACCACTTCATGCCTGGACAATCAGTCTTCTCATTGCGAAAATTATCATAAACATTTTCATTATTCATTTATTTACACTCTAAACTGATTTTACACAAGAAAATCGCTAATAAGAAAACAGATATGGTTTTAAAAAGCATTGTAATCTAAGAATTAGCTACAATGGACGGGTCAAAAGGTTTTTTGTTCTTTTATAATGCGTTTGAGCAAATAATAAAAAGGTAAAAGCTACTACCAAACCAGCGCTGCGTCAAAGTTTGGCTACCTTAAAAGTACATAAATGGTATCAATTTAGTCGCCAAAACTAATCTTATCTAACTTAATAGCACTAAAAATGTTGCCGTCTCTTTCATAACGAAAGAAAAAGATGGCATTATTTTTTCTGCTGTCAATTAAATTTAGTTTTTCATCTGAATTGACACCAATATTATTTTTTTGTTTTGTTCCACTGGTCTGACAGAAACTTAACATAATCAGTAAAAGGTAAATGGGTTATGGCACTAAACTTAATTTAAAAGCTAAAAGAGACGCTTACGCGGTTTTATTTATCGTATTAAGTTCATGTTATAGAAATAATTGAAATATGTCATCAAAAATAAGTTTTCTTTTGGAGAATTGAAACTTATAAGTAACCCCTTTAAATCAAGCGTTTTATTTTTAATAACTACGTTCGAAATAATATTATTTTCTATTGACAGTTATTAACTATGATTATAAAAGTAAATAACAATAATTTCGCGCAAAGAAAACGCACTATTTAAACCCGGCTTTCTATACTACGACAGTCGTTGTCCTTTCCAAAACACTCAAATTAGTAACTATTCGAATTCAGACAATCTCTCTTATAAATTGGGATTTATCATAACAACAAATAGATTTTACAATCGCATACTCGAGGGACACGCCAAAACAGTCCTAAAATAAAATCACGTGGATTTTGACTTGCTCACACTTCGTTATCTACAGTTTTTCACAAGAATTTAGTCCATATTCGGAAATATTTAGGTCATATCGTTGGTATAGTACTGGTAGATATTGTAAAGCCGTTGATATAGAGTTGAGTGCCTCTTTTAGAGTTTGTCAATTAGGTCTTGAAACTGCAGCTGTCTTGCTAGAAAATGACGCCTCTTTTTTCATATCGTTATTCACAGGAATTTAGTCCTTATTCCTTGGTACTGCTAGTTATCGTAGAGCAGCGCAAATAGAGAGTTGATAGAGTGCTTCTTTACGAGTTTCCAGACTAGATCTTGAAACTGCGGCTGTCTTGCTGCGTCACCCTTTACTATCTACAGTTTTTTACTAGAATTTAGTCTTTATTCGCAGATACTTAGAGTATACCGTTGGTATAGTACTGGTAGTTATCATATAATCGCGTGGATAGAGAGTTGAGTGCATCTCTAACGAGTTTCTCGACCAGTTCTTCTAATTGGGATTCTGTTTTGCCGACGTGGAAGCGAGCGCGGAAGGATGACACTGCACTGCTACTGCGGAGGCAGGCTAGCTGACCACCTGGGGAGGAGGAATATGGGAATTAATAAATTTTTACGTGCCACGTACCTGTTACCATACACGGAATAGTACATTGTACATCTAGACGAGAAAGTCTACAGAGTGTGTCATTAAAACACACGAGGTAGGAATCGCACTTTCTCCCGAGTATACATAGTGCTATAAACTACATATATCTTCGAGTAACTGTAAAAAGAACACTTTTTTGAAAAAGGGGGGGAATAATTTTCAAAAGGGGGGCTACCCCTGGGGTATCAAATGAAAGGTATCGGTTTGGACATTTCAAAACAGTTTTCCAAATTTCTGTAGGTTTCATACTTTTTGAAATATTTTGAAAAAGTCGACAAATTTACTATTATACCCACTTTAACCGAAGCATGCAGGGAGATCCATCTGAAATGTAGGTAGGTCCCTACTATTTTTAGGTATTCGTTAGATTGCGAAGTCTAACCGGTACTTTTGGTACATATTTGTTGACAAACGTTCAAAACCCTCGGCGCGCGAGTTACACTCGCACTTGACGGATCTTGTTTTTAATTATTGTTCCGAATACGGAAGAGGCCGATATCATATGACGGGTCGCTTGACTTATTATGAAAATAGCATAGCTTTTAGTAAGAAACAAAACCTTTTTAGGTCTTCTTCCTGAAGACCGAAAAGGATGGGAGGAAGGCCTTGGCCCTCCAGTGTGACACTCCTTCGATTACTCGATTATCTCGACGTTGTATTTTTGTAAGGAATTTGCTTCAGTGCTTTAGTTCAAAGTTCGAACCGTAGAGGCGCTGTGCCAGTACAAAAACGTAACGTCTTGTCGTCGTCGAGACGATACTATTGAGTAACAGAACTCGGGAGTCGCAGTAAAATAAATATCAACGTACCCATCCGCATGAGTTCGACGACGTGTATGATCTGGTCGCAGTGCTTGCGCGCCGCGATGAGCCCGCGCAGGATCAAGATCTTGAAGTAGCGGAACATGTCAGAGTTCTCGCCGTCCATTACTTCAACGAACTCTTGCGTCAGCTGGAATTGTTCAATTATTATTAATCTGTTCAATTCATAGTAGGTGGTAAGCACACAGTGTGTATTATTAATCTGTTCAATTCATAGTAGGTGGTAAGCACACAGTGTGGGGCCGAGGGATTCTTTCTCATATCGTCTTTAAAGCCGTCACACACAGAAACCGTGGCCGGGCCGGAGGCGAAGGCGTGCGAGTTGTAATGCGTGAATTTATATGAGAGACTACACATACACCTCTGGGCGGCGGGTGTGTAGTCTCTCATATAAATTCGTATGATACAAACCGCACGCCTTCGCCTCCGGCCCGGCCACGGTTTCTGTGTGTGGCGGCTTTTACAGTTACGAACGCAAAGTACCGATCATGATTGATGGAAAACGCTTGTGAAGCCACGAGCAGAAGCTAGTACCTGCTTAATGAATGATTAGATATTTTATAAAGTGTGTGTGAGCTTTGACAGCACATTAACACATTCATGGCCGAAGACGCAGATGCCAGTCTGACCGCCGAATACTCAAACGCATCTCAGATTTAAGCACGTCTCAAATGACGATTTTTTGACAGTTTTCAATGAAAATCTGTCAAAAATTCGTCTTTTGAGACGTTCCTAAATCTGAGTTGCGTTTGATTATTCGGGGGACCTCGCAAATTGGAGGACATCACATCATCATCATAACCCTGTAGAACAAATATCTGCGGAAAAACCCTGTAGAACAAATATCTGCGGATCGTTCAAATATTTTCCCGAGGCGGGAATCGAAACCTGTGCTATGCGCTCCTGCAAATATGATTGTAAAATAATTGTCAAAAATTTTCTATGAGTATAAATACTCAATATTAGCTGGCAACATAACCATTACATTACATGTTGTGACGACCCCTACAGTAGGAATATGACAAGAATAAAATTACTGGCAACATAATCTTCATCCGACGACCTCCGTGGCGCAGCGGGCGAAGGTCCGCCTGCGACGCAGGAGGTTGCGGGTTCGATTCCCGCCTCGGAACAAATTTGTGTTCGATCTGCAGAAATTTGTTCCGTTGGTCTGGGTGTTTTCTATGTATAATAAAAAATAATCTATCTATGTAGTGTATTGCATTAAGTATATCAGTTATCTAGCACCAATAACACAAGCTCTGCTTAGCTTGGGGCTAGATAATGCTGTGTGAATAGTCCAGCATTATTTATTTATTTAATCCTAAATCAAACCACATTGCCTTCTTCCAAGCGAAGTGTTTACTCAGTTTATGTCCTTTTAAAAGTAAGATTAAATAAAAAACCAAATCCGTTGGGTCGCTACACTCCTAACATTGTTAAGAATTACAATTAATGTTAGATATTCACCTTGAACGGTGAAGACTCGAAGCCCAAGTTTTTAGGAGATATCGAGAATATGAATCCAAAATCGATATGGATAATGCGACCTGCACTGTCCAGCAGAATGTTTCCGTTATGCCTGAAACAAAAATAGAACAAAATATCTTCATGTTCTAGTAGATATGGATGGTGTAAGTTGGAAGTCGGCTGGTAAGTGCGTACTTTCTCTGCGCTAGCATAAATCCCTCACTGATAGGCAATCCCTCGCTAGCCGTGAACTGTTTGGTGATCGAGGGAGTAGTCTACTAGAACTTTCTCATTACAGCACAAGAATTGATGAAGAAGCGGCAACACAGACATCGCAACATCACCTTACCTGTCTTTCAGCTGCAGTAGATAGCTGGTGAGTGCGTAGGCGGCGGCGGACTGCACAAAGTTTCTCTGCGCTAGCATAAATCCCTCGCTGGTGGGCGGACCGTGCTCTAAGGTCAGCCACGCTCGTAGCGTCGCACCGGATTGCTTCTTGATTTGATGGAGGGATACTGAGTTTAAAACCTGGAGAAATAAAAAGGACGATTAGAATGTATTCCGCGTATCTCGTGTGAAATTATAAATTTAGTTCCGAGTAATTATAATTACACACGCTAAAACATAAAACTTAGAGAAAAAAATCTTGGTCCTTAAAGGGTTAATAATTATTCGAGCTGTGCCTCGGAAAGCACTTTAAGCCATTAGTCCTGTGCCTTACCTCTCCCCGGTCGTATCGGTCTGTCGTCCCATCGGATTATGAAAGTGAAGGAATAGAGAGTGCAGCTGTGTTTGCGCACACACATGTGCACTATAATATATCCTGCGTATCTGGCTTGTCTCCGATGAGACTGGCCGCCGTGGTCGAAATTCGGCTAGAAGGACATCAATTGATCGATTCGAGCGGGGTGGCCGCATTTGACAGAGATCACGATTATCTGCAGCAAACACAGCGAGCCGCAAGTCTTCACACAGTGTAGCGAGTGAAGCGAGTCGCACCGTGTAGTTTGACATGTAGCTAGTCCGGCGAGCGCAGCAAGCCGCTTGACGTTTCACAAACTTTTTTATCCAAATGCTGGTTATTGTGTACAGAAGTAAATAATAAGTGATGGTACTAACAGGCTAAAGGTTTCTTCGTCGCTTCTTTACTTTAGTCTACATACCGAAGCGACAGAAATCAAAAATATCACTTTATTTCCGTGGCAGTGTATAGTTTTATAATTTTACCTTTTCTAAGTGTACATTTATTGTAATTTATCAGAATTCTCAGCATTTACTTAGACTCATTTAATTATTATTACGTAAGTACCTGTTTAACTACTTGTCTACTTAGTAAAAATATCACTACTACTCATTTTATTGTCTTTAATTTTAACTTTATATAGTAGGTACTTAACCTTAAAATCAATAAATATGTATACTCCTATAATTTATTTATGTTGTGCCAAGGAGGCGGGCGATGAGGCAGCTCCACAGTTTTAAACTTTTGCTATCTCATCGTTCATTCGTAAATTGTCTATTATGTACCCTATTCTAAATAAATTATTTTGTATTTTAGTATTTATGGAAACAAAGAGATTTTGATTTTGATACACTAACCGGCTGTATGAGGCCCGACTCGCGGTCCAGACACAGGATCTCGTAGGGGTGCAACTGCAGCGGCACGCGCTCCTGCGCCCAGGCCGCGCCGAGCCGCCGTAGCAGCTGTGCCGCCAGCATCTCCTGCCGCAAATCGTCGCCGACCTTCACGATGCAGCCGAGGAGCCGCCAGCCGGAGAGAGAGCCGTAGGGAGACGTTAAGCGCATGCGGGCTAGCTTGTTCTCCCAGGATTCCTGAAACGATGGAAAAGATAGATAGATAGATAGATAGATAAGTCTTTATTTGCATCTTCAGACACACACATACAGAAAACAGCAATTTTATAGTACACTAATACAAATAGACAATAAGAAAATGCAGTAGACAAATAAAACAAACAATAGCAATATTAACATCTAAGTAAACTGTTTGTGTGTGCTGCAGTAGGTATGTCAAAAAGGCCATGGCTCAGCGTAATATTTTGCTCAAGAAGCAAAAACACTGATTTTCAGCCAATGGAAGAGGAACATTCATATTGTTAAGCGTCTATTGCACCTCTAATCACTCACTTTTGATGATATTGACGTAATTAGTAAACTTCTGGGCCTTCTCAAAAGCTACAGGGCTATATGCCCAATTTTTATAAGATTTTTTTGTATCTAAACTTTTTACCTAAAATCATGTTTCAAATAAAAGGAGATTTAAAAATCATCTAGTAGACGGTTTTTGCTTTAGAGTCGTGATTTGGTAGCCTTCTTTGATTTTTCGTTTTTTTTTTCCTTTTGTGATGAACAGAAGGAAAGGTACAATAATAACAAGATCCGTTAAGTGCCAGCGCCGAGGGTTTCGAACGTTTGTCAATTATACATAACTAGTTTATGCCCGCGGCTTCGCACGCGTTGTTTCTATGGAAACCTTTAAAGGTTTAAAGGTCTATCCCATGGGATAGAATTACCTGTATGCAAAATTTCAACCCGATCCGTTCCCGATCCGTTTTGGCGTGAAGAGGTAACAAACATCCATACATCCATCTATTCAACCATCCATCCAATATTCGCATTTATAATATTAGTGTGATATGTAAACTTAAGGTACCGGTTAGAGACATCGCTATTTGATGAATACCTACCTAAAAATAGGTAAAATTGAAAGCTGCTGCATCGTCGTACAAAGGGCGGGCTACGCTCATCGGCAGCGTTTCTCATGGCCCCTAAAATACTACCTTGAGGGCTGTGGCGGATGGGTCGTGCGGGTCGTGCTTGAAGGCGTTGGGCGGTGGCGCCAGTGTTGCCGCCTCCAGTCGACGCCGCACCTCGCCCGCACCCACCGCCAGCGTTTCTCGCGACCCGCAGGAAGATGCGGACGCACCGGATACGCAGGATACCACTGACATTGCTGACACCTGGAAATATAGACTTTAGTCAATAACAGAGGATAGTTTCATTATAAATGTTACTACTAAGCTCTCTTCTAGTCCAAAGCCTGACTGGTTTTTTTTTTTAATCTTTATTTAAAAAGGTTAATCACACTGCGGTTTTGTCGCTCTAATTAATTAACCAAAAAGAATAACAAATACTTATAATAAACTTAAAGAACTTAACAGATTAAACTTAAATCAACTAAACTTTATAAATAAATAAGAATTAAGATCAGCTCCGATCGGTCTGATCGGAGCTGAACTTAATGTTGAACAATTTCACTAGATTATTAACTTCTTCCGAATCCGGGTTTGATAGGGTTATGTCAGTCAGAAAATTCTTTTAAGAAATATTTCCACTTCTCTGTCCGGAAGATGTCATGGTCACTTCAAAAGCTAGAAACCTCACCTGAGACAAGGCATCCGGCGCAGGCGCTCGCTGCGGATACTGCGTACTCAGCTCCTCATCATCATGACTCCAGCAATCCCCGGCATCGGCGTCATCCAACGCAGTGTACAGAGATAGAGCCGGCCACTCCGGTACTAGGTTCTCTTCGCTCTTCGTGTGCCGGATCGGGGGGGAGTGGGGGGCTGGCGGCGCGGGGGGGAGCAGGCGAGGGGGGAGCGGCTCGTGGCCCTCCGTTTCTAAGACTTCCACGTACATTATATAGGGTGCCTGTGGAAGAGAACATGGGAATGAGTGAGTCAAATATGTGTAGAAGGGAACCCGGAGGTTGGACTGAACAATTGGTGCGATTATTTCTTCCACTAAGATCAGGCACGGTAAGTTCATTTTATTAAAACGCAAGTTTCAGAAAGCTATATCGTGAGTAAATCTGTCTTTTCTGCCTACTGAAACAAACATTTTTTGATAGGTTCGGTATGCAATCCAACTAATATTTTAAACTAATATCCCGTTATAAATGACTTTAGTGTTAATAACCATGATGGATTTAAAAGTTTTATTAATATTTTTAAAGCCGAAAGTGTGTGCCGAAATTATCTATGACACAAAAAACATTATAACACCCCTCTCTTTTTGCGTTGGGGGTTAATACATGAAACAGATAAAGACATTTAAGATTCTTTTGATTCCTTATTAGAAACATCATTTATAGACAAAACAAAGTCCATTAGGCCAGGCCATGTAAACAGTGAGTCAAACGTAAGAAGCTTATAGTAAGCCGTTTATACAGGGTGGATTTTTTGGACGGGGCAGTAAGGAGAGGAGCCTCATCCGGTGTAGCTACAGGAATATGGTACCCATTCACAGGTTTAAAAAACAATAAATACAGTAAATACAGTTGAAAAAAATAGGCATTTTACACAGAAACTTTTATTGATACCAATCGATCCTGTTTCTTATACTGATCAAAAACTACTGTCGCACCAACTGTGGTTGGAATACTAAAAAAAATCAGAAATCGCAAAAAACTTTTCCCATTCATATTAGAAGGAGGTCAAGAGTTACAACTTTTTTTTTTACTCGACGAAACTTTTCCGTCTACTTTTTTATCCAGGTTGGCAAAAAATCCAGCCTGTATATTAATTCTTCGAAGAGAACACGACGACAAAGGAATAAAATGTCGTGGATTGAGTCCACAATAAGTAGATTATAGTTAACAATAGATCAAAGAAAAGAAACACTATCACTACTAAGAATATGGTTATTCAGTACGTGGGTTGTAAAAGCAGTTACTCATTGCTCCTTTTCAATTGATAACAGATAATGCGTTCAAGAATTGTGTAGGTATTGAAACTAATTGAAGCTTTAGAAAAAGATATTTGTAAAATAACTGAACAGTTGATTCTTTAATACACGAGTGTACGACATGAGTCACACAAAGACATCTGAAAGGATCATCTGTCTTGAACTATCATACATTTTTATAACGTAGAAGTATTTTATAACATCGTCTTCAAATTGATTACATTCTGAATGCTTGTACCTAATAATAATCCTATGGTTATCGATTCTGGTTATATTTCAATTTAAACAAGCTCTAATATTGACGGATCTAGTGTCCGAGCCGAACATCATAGGAGAAACCAAAGCCTCGAGACTCCGATGGCTCGGGCATGTAGTCCGAATGGGGGAGGATCGGGCAGCCAGCAGAGCGTACATGGGTCGTCCGAGGTACCGCTGGAGCGACGAAGTTGAGAAGGATCTGCTTGAACTTCGTGCCGTCAACTGGACTGAAACGGCTAGCGACCGGGACAGCTATGGCGATCTCTAGTGTCGGAGGCCAAGATCCACTTTGGGTCACTGCGCCACGCCAGGAAGTAAGTAAGTCTAATATTGACGATGATTATGATGCCCTCCTAGCGGAAGTTTCGTTCATGGCGGCCAGCCTCAACGAAGATTAGCCAGTTGCGCACGACATACCTATTAAAATGCACAAGTGTGTACTTTCGATTCCTTAATCGCATAATTTAATTAGATAGGACCGCGGCAGATCTAAACGGCCGGGGAGAAGTTAAGGCCGATTTACACTTCAATAAGTACAGTAACGAGTTAAGAAATTGGTCAGTTAAGTAATCAATAGTAAGTAGTAAGTAGCATCCAAACGGGGTTTAGTCCAGTAGTCATAAGTTGCGGTTCCGAGAAGAAGACTGACTAGTCTACGCGACTGCGATAATAGTTGTTTTACTCGACTTCCTCCGAAACAGTTGTTTAAATCCAGAAAATGGACGTTGAATTGCTTGACAAAAATTTAATTGCTTTAATAAGAGAATTAGTGTCTATTCTAGTACAAATTTTTAAAAATGAAATATTAATAGAAATTAATAAACCATCATATTTAAGGTATTCTTGTAGAAATGCAAAGGTAGTATTATCAGACCACTTCATTTTTACACTAAAAACACGAGTACGCGGCTGCTGTGTGCAAACTTAATGGACTGTACTAAACTCGCCCGTCTACATGCCGGCTAGTTAAGTTAGCGGGGTGAGGGAGACGCGAGACTACTTCGCACTTGGACCAGCAGGAAAATAGGATCGCTATCTATTCAACTTAACTTAATCAACAGCTTGCTACTTACCTCAGTTTTGCCGTTAAACGATTTTATCAGCTTCACTCGCCGATGACGCAATTTAACTCGCTACTGTACTGTACTTAATGAAGTGTAAATCGGCCTTTAGGCGCAGTATCAACAGCTTAACGTAAATAAATAAATAATGCTGGACAATCCACACAGCACCATCTAGCCCCAAATTAAGCTATTCAAAGCTTGTGTTATGGGTACTAGATAACTGATATACTTAATACAATACACTACATACATAGATATATATAAATTTTTTATGATACATAGAAAACACCCAGACCAACGGAACAAATTTCTGCAGATCGTACACAAATTTGTTCCGAGGCGGGAATCGAACCCGCAACCTCCTGCGTCGTAGGCGGACCTTCGCCCGCTGCGCCACGGAGGTCGTCAAACGTGCTTTCCGAAACAATAATGTTAGTGCTATTCCGAGTACAATATTAAAATTTTACTTGCTTACTTAATGCCTAAACTACGGAAATAAGATCACCGATTTCCTGTTTAAGAGTGGATTGAAAACAAGAAACCTATAGTGACAGTCATTATAAAAGAGAACTTTAGTCCGTTTATCTAAGAGTCAACAAAATAGGGTTCAGTGGAGGTCAATATCCCTCAATATATTTAAATTGATGTTGTTTAGTTTAGGCACTTTGTGAAAGATTTGCTGTTTAGACTTTGTTGAAAAAGGACCTTCCCACTCAAATAAAACAAACATCTGCTATATTATTACTGTTTATATACTACTATATTCGCGAATAGAAAGTAGTAACAAGTGTTTAAGGCTAAACGAGTCGCTCATCTTTCCATACAAACGTGGAAAGGTAACTACTACGCTGTTTGATGTTGACCATCCTAAAATTATGGATAAAATCAATTTATCTCGTCATTATCTATGTTTGTGTACACGCAAAACAGTAAAAAAGCATACATTTGAAAAAAAACAAGCTAAACTTTCGTATTTCAACACTGATTTTAGCTCAACTTTGGGCGAAAATAATATACGGCGAAAGAAATCTCTAAAATAAAGCACGAACCGACATTGTTTAGTAATTCAAAAGGTGAAATAAATTTATTTAGAGAATATACTATCAAAAGTTTTTCTATTATAACCCTTGTGCTAAAGTCGGTTCCCATTTTTTTACGCGGCCGTTTTACGAATAAATCGTTGTGCATTTCACCTAGCGCGCGGGTATGTCTATTAAGTCAGGTGATAGATAAAGCATACATTTAGGCAGCGACTACTGATGAGTTCGCCCGAACGACTTGTGTAGCCTTAAGTAATAAAATATTACGTTCTCAGAGTCTAAAACATTTAAAATGCTTCAACTCAGACCCGATAGAGATCACGTAACACAGACAAATAATCCAGCACATTACATATTCAAACAGTTTAACATCTGCGTATCACAACACGTCTATGGCTCGTGATAAATAGGTAGGTACCTATCTCAGACTCCCGGTGCTCATGTACTGGGTGAACGAATGATTCAACTTCTATCTGTATTTATAAATCATTGGCACAAATCTATAGAGGTAGATTTTTGCCAATGATTTCTATAAATAGGATGTTTGGTATTGCAACCGACATAACTTTTTGTGGAGCTGGAGCTGGCATGAAGAGAATCAATTTCCTAAGTGTCACGGTTGCTGAGATATGTTCTTTTAAAGCTTTTTTGAAAATCCTTTAATTAGTCTTTTTTGTTTGTGGTTGTAATACCACAGAGTAACTTGTGCTGTTTTTCTCAATGTATACTTATTCAAAATAAATTATTAGATACTTGATACAATTCACTTACTTAAAATTACGAGCATTCAAAGTCAAAAGTCTACGTAAAAGTTATAAATCGAGACAACTTCTAAATTCATTAAAAAACTAAGAGTCATGTTGATTTATTTTCTTTTTTAAACTTTTTTAGTTATTACCCTTTCCTTTCCATCGATATGCTACATGACATAAGAAATCATTTATTTGGTGGTCAAATTAAGAGATTTTTGTCTACTAGGGTCATGATTAAGCATTATGTTTTGTTCTTCTGAATTAATTTGACACTTAGGATACCTATTGATTCTACCAGAGAAATGTAGCCCATGACTCTCCCAACTTCCCGAGAAATTATTTCATTCGCAATACCAAATACCCTGTATTATATATATGCCAGAATTTAAAACATATAAGATAGGTATCTACGTACGAAAAACTCGACAAATAGTATGCTCAGCTTATTCTTAGATTCGGACTTAACTCTACATTCGAAACATTTGGTTAATTCTTCGATTTGGAATTTATGGACTTATCGATCTAAAATCGAGATAAGCAAAAGCATTGCTTTTATGCAGTTAGATCAGGCGAGTGAGAAAGAGAAGGGAGAAACCGCTCCTGGATGAACCAGACTTTTCCAAGAACGCGCTCGACGACGACAACTGATTCAATAATTGCTTAATACTGTCGATGAAGCGACTTGAGATCGAACTAAGGCCCGTTTTATAAAAGCTTGTTCAGTCATACATCTCTGCTTGAGTAACGCTTCTCTATGGCACAATAATAATCTTGTCTTCCTAGCCAAATTTCAACCACGGCGGCCAGTCTCATCGGAGACTAGCCAGATTCGCGGGACATTTACAGTACACAATGTGTGTGCCGCAAACACAGGTGCACTCTCTAGTCCCTCACTCTCATAATCCGATGGGACGACAGACTGACACGACCGGGGAGAGGTCAGGCGCAAGACCAACAGCTTAAAGTGCTTTTTTGGGCACGGGGGTGTAACACCCACCACCAACATCCTGACTCCGGGCTGCTACTGTGAATTTTTCTTGCTAGAAAAACCCCAATAACAACTATTGGCCCGACCGGGGATTCCAACCCAGGACCTCATAATCAGCGGTTGAACAAGCTGACCGCTAGACCAACGACGCAGTCGCTAGACAAACGTCACTCAAGATGACTGTGATAACTTTCATAATACGGCCTCAATATTAGCAAAGCTAAAGTATTGACGCTCTGTAGATTCAAGCCGAGTATTTTGTGGAAAGCGTGAGTTTGTTTGTAAAACGTGTTATGTGATCTCTAGTCTGGCTTATAAACATAAACATGCTTTGAAAAACTTGGTTGGACTATCGCTTTCTTCGAAAACATTAACATCGGAGCTGCCTTTCTATCCAAACAATTCAAATATGCGATCTTTTAGGCACACCATGCTCGAGTTACAGAAATTAACGTATCCAAAGAAACGTAAAAGCGTACCGTTACCTAGTATCTATACCTACTAATATTATAAAAGCGAAAGTAGCTCTGCCTGTTTGTCACCTTTTCACACTAGAATTTTAGCTGAACGGATTTTAATGAATTTCGGCAGGGAGGTGAACAATTTGCCGGGAACGGGCATACTTGAAAACCGCATGGGAAGCCGCGGGCAGAAGCCAGTATTGAATAAGACATTAGTATATGAATTTGATAGTATTAAAGAGGCCTTTAATTCTCTTAGTTAGTATGGCACTTCGCCATAGATATAACTTCGCACATCCGTGATGTTAAAAAGTGAATCAAAACCTACGGCCAAAACGAACGACACAAAATTTTGCCTTGAGTACTTATAAACGATTTTAAGACAGATATTAGAGATATTATTTATTTTTCTTGTCATCATCATCACCTATATTAGTCCACAGCTGGACATAGGCGTCTCATAATGACCGCCATAGCGCCCTGTCGCTTGCCGCATCCAACATCTGCCTGCCAGGAGGGCGTCCGATATTGCTAGTACAACTTAGTTTAAAACCAACATAAAATCTATTAGGTACTAATTTAATTGGTCGATAAGTTATGCTAACTACCTAACTCCACATAGCGTGGGACAAGGGCATGAAGAAAAACTAGGTACAAAGGACCTTCTGATGGCCTAGTTACTGTCCCAACTTGGTGGATTATGAATGACTCAAGAGTTCTTCTTTGCAATGTGTCATTTCTCAAACAAAAACAAGTGTGTCGATATTCATTGCACGTGGATATAATGTTGTAATGATTAAACAGAGGTGGAATACCCATTATAGCATACGATTATCGTACATTGACACACATTTTCTTCGCGTTTGCGTAAGATCAATACAAATTACCATAGATATGTCGATAACTACTCCGAGGAGTTACTTACTAAACTGACTCAGCCAGGAATAATAAATAAATAAATAAATAAATAATGCTGGACAATTCACACAGCATTATCTAGCCCCAAGCTAAGCAGAGCTGTGTTATGGGTACTAGATAACTGATATACTTAATACAATACACTACATAGATAGATATTTTTTATTATACATAGAAGACACCCAGACCAACGGAACAAATTTCTGCAGATCGTACACAAATTTGTTTCGAGGCGGGAATCGAACCCGCAACCTCCTGCGTCGCAGGCGGACCTTCGCCCGCTGCGCCACGGAGGTCGTCAAATAATGATTAGGGTCGGAAGCTGGACGCAGTTCTCATATATGATATCTATTTCTACGTAGCTAGAGTCAAGTCTATCTAGGTAGATTCTACTGGGTTCAGCTGTGTGGTGCCGGCGGCTTAGAATTTGCACCACCCCAACTCTTCCCGCGGGTGTCGTAAGAGGCGACTAAGGGATATCCACCGTGGTCGGGCAGCAGCGCCCCTGCAGAACAATTCTACTACCTAACTGCGATCCCCAACCCGCCCGCATGACCAGCGTGGGGATTATGGGCATTACCTCCATGAGATAAAAGCCAAAAAGGCGCTTATCGGGGGAGGCCTGCGTCCAGCAGTGGACCAATACAGGCTGTTGAGGATACTGGGTTACTGGTAATTAACTGATACTGCGTGAACTACAGGTTCTCCCCATCATCACGAACACGTGAAGACCCCGCTAGGTATACCTAAGGTCTAAAATGTAACTCGGTATATCTAGTAGAGTCCACCTCATATCATTAACGTTATGTAAATCATCTCCCATACAAAATGTTAAAACACGTTTATCGTGTAGTGAATTACTAAAGACCGATCTCCCACTCTCACACCATCTGTTTACTCAGGGCAGAGCCGTTTTTAAGTTTAGTAGTTTCAAATAAAGCCTCTCTAATGAACTATTTTATTGAATGGAGGGGTACCTACTCCCAAATCCAAGTTAAAGAATGAAGACCGGACGTCTTTACGGACGTGTTCGTAATGATGGACAGAACCTGCAGTGAACGCAATGTCAGTGAATCCAGAGAGCCCTGATGAAGTCACAAACCAGGTTCGTAGTTAACCCGCTTACATTCATAATGTACCAATAACTGTCTAAGAATTCTATCATTGTTATGTACATATCTCAGGGTCCTAGCTAGACGCTTAACTATGACAAGAACAAAATTTAAAAACCCCCGACAGATTTGCATGAAACATGGCTAAGAACACTCGGGATAAAATTATCTATGACACAAAAAAAAACTAAACGAAAATCGGTTCACCCGTTTTGGGGCTACGATACCATACCACAGACAGATACTAGGGCTTGCAAATATTCGAAAATTTTGATATTCGAATATTCGATTTTTTTTCGGGTACTATTCGAATATTCGAATATTATTCGAATAATAGTAAAAAAACTATTTTTTTATTATAATCACATCTTCTTTTATTTTTTATTTGTTATTTGCATGAACAAACTTAAAATATCAAATTAACAAAAGGTTGTAACGAAACATTGGCGATTTACACGAACACTCAACCACAAATTCTTGAAAAAACATTCTTCTTAATTAGGTGAATAGGTATTTTAACAATATCTACAATAAAATTTAATACAATAACAAGTACATAAACACGGTAAGTAACTAGGGTTGCCACCCGTACTTTTTAATAAAGTATTGTACCTACTTTATTACTTGCTAACGTACTCTATACTTTATGAGCACAATAAAGTATGCGAAAATACTTTATTTCTTCGTTTCACGTTACTACGAGGTATTTTTTTTAGAAAGAGAGTCAAATAATTCAGCTGCAAAAGTCTTCAAAATGAACGCGGTCTCTCCGCATGGTGTTGCCTTAGCATGCTTGTCATTTTGGACAACAGCGGCTGTAAAGCCTGAAAATTATGTGTTGCTCACTACGCACACTTTGTAGCCCTTTCAGTTTGCCATTATCACGCATGGTCATGGTTTTCTTGCCATTTTTGCCAATTGCCACTTAAGTCTGAAAATTTTCGCAGCTCTCTCCGCTCGCCGTTATATCTTTAGAGTTTGGTTCTTTGCCATTGAGGATAAGTACCGTTTTAATACTAAGTATTACTAATCTCTTACCAGGTAAACTAGACTCAATTTTCTCAAAAAAAAGGTGGAGACCCTATAAGTAACGGTAACACCGCGAGGGATAGACGGGATAGACAGGTCCGTACTTCTAAAAACGAAATCAAATTTTGATTCGTTTTTGTGCTATCGCTTATCTTATGCAAGCGACATAAAAGTTGGTTTTGCACGACAACGAAAATTAAACTTCGATTTCCTTTTTCCGAAATAAGCATACGCGAATGCACTACGCAGTCGCAACTCCCGAGTGTTTCCGGCACTCCCGAGTGTTTCCGAACCCTATAACTTTGCCATTTTGTTAGTTTTTGATTTAATCGAATATTCGAATATTGCAATTTCAGTATTCGAATATTCGAACCAATATAATATTCGAATTATTCGAATATTCGAATATTCGAATGCAAGCCCTAACAGATACACAGCCAGACACGTCAAACTTATAACACCCTTTGCGTTGGGGGTTATAAAGACTCTCGTTACATGCCGCTTACATTCTTAATGTACCAATAACCCTTTATGAATTCTATCATTGTTATGTATCTCGGGGTCCTAGCTAGACGTTTGACTATGAAAAGACTTCGTTACATGCCGCTTACATTCTTAATGTACCAATAACCCTTCATGAATTCTATTATTGTTATGTATCTCGGGGTCCTAGCTAGACGCTTAACTATGAAAAGACTCCGTTACATGCCGCTTACATTATTAATGTACCAATAACCTTTTATGAATTATATCATTGATTATGTAGGTATCTCGGGGTCCTAGCTAGACGCTTAACCATGAAAAGACTCCGTTACATGCCGCTTACGTTCTTAATGTACCAATAACCCTTTATGAATTCTATCATTGTTATGTATCTCGGGGTCTTAGCTAGACGCTTAACTATGAAAAGACTCCGTTACATGCCGCTTACATTCTTAATGTACCAATAACCCTTCATGAATTCTATTATTGTTATGTATCTCGGGGTCCTAGCTAGACGCTTAACTATGAAAAGACTCCGTTACATGCCGCTTACATTATTAATGTACCAATAACCCTTTATGAATTATATCATTGTTATGTAGGTATCTCGGGGTCCTAGCTAGACGCTTAACCATGAAAAGACTCCGTTACATGCCGCTTACGTTCTTAATGTACCAATAACCCTTTATGAATTCTATCATTGTTATGTATCTCGGGGTCTTAGCTAGACGCTTAACTATGAAAAGACTCCGTTACATGCCGCTTACATTCTTAATGTACCAATAACCCTTCATGAATTCTATTATTGTTATGTATCTCGGGGTCCTAGCTAGACGCTTAACTATGAAAAGACTCCGTTACATGCCGTTTACATTCTTAATGTACCAATAACCCTTTATGAATTCTATCATTGTTATGTATTTCGGGGTCCTAGCTAGACGCTTGACTATGAAAAGACTTCGTTCTAATATCTCTACGCTGCGGTGCGTTGTCTTGTCTCAACACAGATGTTATCTTCTAAGTTAATAACATTTTAGGGACGTGTGATAAGTGAGTGGCAGTTTAACCTAGTTTAAATCACCATCGATTAACAATAAAGCTAAGGTCGACTCTATTGTTCTTCGGTTTAATCTTGATAACACGATTTTACTGTAGAATGCTATGCCACAGATTAAATAAATGTAGCGAAGGTCGCTTGTCTATAGGTACTTTAGCTTGATTAAGTAGTATAGGTAAATTAGTTTATACCCGCGACTTCGCACGCGTTATTTCTATGGAAACATTTAAAGGTTATTTATATTCCATGGGAACTAATTTGTGGGATAAAAAGTAGCTTTATGTTTTATTCGAGGCCTAAGACACTACATATAACTACATATAAGATTTCTTATTTCAGCCGGATCCGTTTATTAGTTTTGGCGTGAAGAGGTTACTAACATCCATCCATACATCTCCAAACTTTCGCATTTATAATAATAGTGTGATTACGAGTAATAACAATAAAATGAAATGATATAGTTTCCGCCACACCTTGAACTAACCTTTTTTGGTATTTACGCATGCGCACTTTAATGTATAGTATGAAGTAATAAGAATATTAGGAAGTTTCTCAGGACTAAGCCATATTCAAAAGATGTGTTTTTTTTAATACAATTTATTTTTTGAACAAACACAAAAGATATATAACTATCATAAAAGATTATATGTGATCACAAAAGATGTGGGTAAAATAAAATACATTTTATTTCTGACTTATTATTTCCACAAAGGCTCCCCCCATAACTTTCAGAGTTTTCTTTTTCTTTTTTGCTGTCTCATACCCGATAATCCCTGCTGGATTTATTTAAGATTCTCAAAACAAAACTTATAATATAACCCGCTATAGCTACGAGCTACGAAACGTTGTTTACGTCTGCTAGTCTGTATTAATCATAATCACACTTAGCTATGCTATCTGTTTACTACCAGTGTTGCTGGAACACATTGTGCCAAATAAAGTCCTAAAACTACCTATGTGTAAATATTTTTTGTTAGACTTACAGAAATTAATAATATTTTATTTTTGGACGACTTCTGTGGCACGGCGGGCGAAGGCCCGCCTGCGACGCAGGGGGTTCCATTCTCACCTCGGGTCAAATGTTTGTACGACCTGTAGACATTTGTTCCGAGCGTTCCTGATGTTTTCTATGTAGGTATAATAAAAAAATATCTATCTATGTAGTGTAATGTATTAAGTAAAGGTAATTAGGATTTCATTTATTAGATTCAAATTCGGTTTCAAATTTGAGAGAAATCAGGCCTAAGTTGGTATCATTATTTTATTTAACATCCGTCCCACCCAACCGTGTGCCATTTCTACAAAATCGAGTTTAGGATTAATTATAATATTGCTGGATAATTTTAACACCCCGAAGTAGACGAGCTTGTGTTAAGGACAGGAACTAGAAAGGTTATTATTAGAAACTATTTTCTGCCCGTGGCTTCGCACGCGTTGTTTCTATGGAAACGTTTAAAGGCGATTTATATCACATGAAAATTGATACAAAGAGGGATTATGGAACTAAAAATGGTGCCATCACTTTCAAAACGACCGAAATAAAAAGGATGCCATTATTTTTAGACTGGTCAGATTACTTTAGTTTATTTTGGTGACATCTAAATTGAAACCAGTAAACGTAGTTAGTGTGTATCGTTAACCGTTTCGACACTAACCTCCGCACGATCTGCTTTGGTATTTACCATTTAGGTCTATTCAAGCTAAGAGACAACAGCTTGGCTTGTGGCCTAGTGAAAGGTTTCAAACGAGTGGAGGCCTCATTAGCTTTGAATTGTAAACAGCCGTTTGAAGCTTTTGCATGTGGGAATGTCTCGTGCTACTTTGTATCATCAACTATACACTAGCCAAACTCGATGTAGGATTTTTGTAAACAAACCACCACAGAAGTTTGCAGAGCGATCCATTTGATGTATGGAGCGTTTGCAGATATGGATCTATATTTTACAGGAAAAATATAGAGAAGTCTGTAAAAAGAATACTTTTTGATAAATGGTCAACAAGGGAGGGATGAATTTTCAAAAGGGGGCTACCCAACCGAGTGTGGTATCAAATGTAAGGTATCGGTTTGGACATTTCAAAACATTTTTTAAAATTTCTGTAGGTTTCATACTTTATGAAATATTTTAAAAAATGTCGAAAAATTTACCATTACCCACTTTAACCCAAGCATGCAGGGAGATCCATCTGAAATGTACCTACTATTTTTAGGTATTCGATAAATTTCGAAGTCTCTAACCGGTAGGTACTTTTGGTACTTATTTGTTGACGAACGTTCGAAACCCTCGGCGCGCGAGTCACTCGCACTTGACGGATCTTGTTTTTATGTGGTCTGAGCGCGCAAATTTATAAAACGTAAGTTAGTAATAAGTTTAAGTTTTTGATAAATAAATACAATGCAAAATAGGTATCCTTGTAAGTTCGTCGGATGAAAAAGCCCTACAGCACTGCTGGTCCGATATGAAAAAAATCTTACGATAGCCCTGCAAGTCTAAATTGTCCTTGAATGCTATAATATGCTTCATTTTATCCACGTGAGAAAACCACAGTCTAGTCTCGTATAATTGAATATAAAACAGGTTTTTTTTATAAATTTTATGACATTCTGCAAATGTAAGCACTTAAATTGGCCATTTTATGCACATTATTATCTGTCTCTGAAGGTTGGTACTGACCGGCGTTACAGGATGTAATGTAACGTGTTACACAGCGAGCGTTCGTGCAGTCAGTACGGGTAAGAAGGCGCTCGCAACGAGCAATAATACGGATTTTAGCACGCGGCGTAACATATCATGCTCGCTGCGAATGGTTACGGTTACATTACGGCCTGTAACACCTGTCAAAATTCAGTATACCGGTACTCGTTAGACCCAGAAATATAACTACTTATAGGTACATATATTTCTGTGGTTTTAGACAATCTTATTTATAGAGGTTATAGTTATTTGTTCAACAAGTGGGCAAAGATATTTTTTGTTGAACGTGCCGATATTAAAACCCGAGCTAGCGAAGCAGTCTAGAATATAGTCACGAGCGTAGTAAGCGGCTCTAAAGTAGACTGCTGAGGTAGCGAGGGATTTAAAAAGCACGAAAAGAAAAATATTTTTCCTCGAGTTAAACATACAAGTTTTCACTACGACTATCGAGAAAATATTTTATAATTTATAAAAAAGGTCGAATGTCAGAAACAATTTTGGTCAACAACCTTGGAGGGTAAAAATGTTACAAATCTCTTTCAAACCAGGAACGGACAAAACTTTTTTTGCTATGAAGGTTGCATTGTTCTGAATTCAAATTAGTTTTTTCAAGAAGTTGACAAAAATTCTTATTGCACATGTGAGCAAAACCCGATGTTGGTCACTGTTTCTGAGCAGCTCACCGTTTTCGAGGGAGAGTGGTGAAAGGTATTTTTTTTGTAAATTAAAAACAAGATTCATGAAACCCGTAGATTCACGAACCCCTGATTGATTCAGAAAACAAGCAAAGCAATTTGGAATGTAAATTATTTCTTTTCTTCCGAGTTATAATTAACTTTGGAGAAAAATAATCAAGACAAGATGAATGTCGATACCCAGTTAAATTCCAGCCAATAATATTTGTAAACAAACCGCCCATACTTAACCTAAAGTTCAGTTTGTTGCACAGTCCAAAAATTTTTGTTCTACGACAAAAATTGACGAAGTTGGGACCAAATTACTAGCGAAGCGCACTGAAAAAAAATCTTATTTTTTTTCATTCGATGTATCTCTCAAAACTGAATCTATCTCTTTCAATCATTTTTTTCCTAAACTTATAATTTCGGAGTTAATCAATAAAAACTGATATCTGCCTACGGTTAACGGGGGGCGACCGAGCGAGTGACGTCACACGCACCCGCATCTGTGAAATTAAAGTACATTTTTGGTGTGTGTTTATCAAGATTGTGGCTCAGTCAGAAAACTCGTAAAACATATAATATTATTCGAGATTAACACTCCGACAAAGGTATTTAAAGCCAGAAACCTACAACGGAAACGGTCACATTATTGTTTTTATAGGCGAAACAAGTGTCTAAAGTAATGAATTTGCTTAGATTAATGCGATTAAGATAAAATTTAGACTTGATTTTGTGATTTTAACTGTGTCAAAAACGCCAGTGCAACGGGCAAACTTAAATCTCAATAATGTCTAGTCCAGACTTCCACGGCCAATGAAAATTAGAACTAGAATAATAAACAAATAATGCCGGACAATTCACACAGCATTATCTAGCCCCAAGCTAAGCAGAGCTTATGGGTACTAGATGACTACACTTAATACTATACATTACATGGATAGATATTTTTTATTACACATAGAAAATACCCGGAACCAATATTTGCAGATCGTACAAATATTTGTCCCACATCGGTCATGAAATTAGTTAAAGAACTCACCTTATCCTTGCTATTCAAGACAGCAGCTGCATGCGGTGGTATCCTCAGCACGTAGTGGGCCTTCTGATGAAGAGGTAACCAGACCCTGGCTGGCAGATTGAGGTCCAAGGCGGCCAGCTCGGCCCGCAGTCGGCCGTTCCGTCGCTCTTTGTCAGCTACGGACGCTAGCCGTCTGCCGATGTTTGTGAGGGAAGTGAGGAACTGAAAATGAAGATTTACAGTTCATTGTAGGGTATTTCTAACTCTTAATTTCTTAAAGGCCGAAGAGCCCAGAGGTCATTTACTGGATAGTACCGTCTCGAAATTAAGACGTTCCGACGATTTTTGCATATTATTTGACACAGCGCTTGTACCGTACGGATATCGACCAATGCAAATCCTATACAAATAGGAACGTCTCGTCGTTAAGACAATACTATCTAGGACAGGCAAAATATCCTGAGTCGAGTTGCTCTATTCGATACATCTAGATATCGAATAGAGTAACTCGACTCAGGCTCAGAGGGGCGAGTCTATTTGACATTAGTAACGAGACGTGCTCGGACGTCTCCTTTTTATGGGGTTGTATGGGGATTTGCATAGTTTCCTGTCCGCATGATAGAGTCATGATAGAACCTGGCTTCACCCACTGGTATAAGCTACCAAACTCTATCCTGCCTCTCCCTTCGATCCTACGCTAATCTCACCCATGTCTAGTAAGTGAGATTTGAACCGTCTGTTCTCTATTAATGTTCCATTTAATGCTGGAAACTTTGCTGGTTTATGTGTGTGTTTTTAAGCATTTTTGTTCAGTTCATAATAACCATAATGTTTCCCAAATAAAACAAGGATAAATACTATGGGCTATGACTGTAAATGATGAATGCATGCAGCATAACATTTGCATGCCTCAAGTCAATAAATGCAAGACAATGCGTCAAAAGTAATTTAAAACCGGTCAAGTCGGTAAAGTCTACGAACTCATAACAAACTTTACTATTCCCGAAAGTTTTCATAAAGGTGTTTGAACACCGCTTCTGACCTCGATGACTAACACATGGCGTTATAAAACACAACAAGAAATAGGGTTACGTCGACTCTACTGACTGAGTAAAGAGTGGGTGTGTAATAAACAGTTCTGCGATAGCATGACAGGTTTGATAAATATTTCTATCAAGACGAAGAAAATATCAGTTTTCTTCACTCAAGCAAAACGAAAATTGAGCTTATTTGCCAAGTAAATTGCAAACCACCACTAATGGAGGCAATTTATAGCAGTTGCCTTTAAATTACGTGCTCAGAAAGCTAGCATGGATAACTGAAGAGCATTATCATTACCAGAGCTATGAACGAAATCTGGGCTACAGTTTGTAATATCTTGACGAACTAACTGTCAATGATGTTTTTCTACGTAGTACTGGTAGTACGTGACTACCATATTCTAAATTTCCGGTTCATTATAGAAGAATCGCGTGTAGATTTTCACATGTACTTATACGAATCTTCAAATCTTTTGTTCATCGCTCAATAACTCAGAAACCACCTTATGAATTTAGCAGCCCGCGGCTTCGATATACCTACTATTGGCTTGAATAGTAGGACAGGCCCTTGAGAACTCAGGGATGAAAGGAATGAAGCTAACGATTAGTGAAATAATTTAACAATTTAAGCAGTAGCTCCCTAGATTACCCATTGCAAACAAACATAGTTACTAATTAATGGTTTAATCGGGCATTTATCGCGTACCTTTTGTTTTTATATCCCCTACGTTTCTACCGCGTTACAGCGATCGTGGTCACGGGGCGACAGCCATGTTTCGCCAGTAACCATTAACTATGTTTACAAATCGCGAAAGTTTAAATAGTTACTAATATTATCAAATATCAAAGTGTTTTATTTCCTTCAGACCTAACAGGACTTTTGGACACGTCACAAAAATTCAAATTACATAAGTAAAACTAGGAAATAAAGTATGTACTTTGATTTTTTGTTCACTTCAATCTTTATTACACACATCAACATGATTTACCAGGCCACGATGCCTCTTATTATTAGGGGGTACTATATCCCTCAACCCGCATGCCCAGTTTGGGGAACTGGGCATGCGGGTGGAGAACAGTTTGGTATTGAATTTGTTGCAGGAGGCGCTGCTGCCCGCCCCACGGTAAATATCCCTTAGTCGCCTTTTACGACCCTCGCGAAAAGAGTTTGGGTGGTGCAAATTCTAAGACGGCACCACATGGGATAAATCTATATATATAAAAGAAAGTCGTGTTAGTTACACCATTTATAACTCAAGAACGGCTGAACCGATTTGGCTGAAAATTGGTGGGGAGGCAGCTTAGAACCAGGAGATGGACATCGGCTATGTTTTATCCCGGAATTACCACGGGAACGGGAACTACGCAAGCGAAGCCGCGGGCAGCAGCTAGTATTACATAAAATATTATATGTTTATCATATTTATCTTAATCGATTAGCGAATGTAGGAGTCAGATATGTCTTTGATTCAGAACTGTTTTTAAACGGTTTGAGCAAGCAAGATATGAGTAAGCGATTAGTCACTCATTCGTTTTGGTGTTGCGACTCAGATGTTGAAACGAAAAGAGGACTTTGTGATCTTTTAATATTTACACAGATATTTTGGCACAGATAAGCTCTGCTAACTTTTTTTTAGTTACACATACAGCATTTATATATTTATTTATTGAGAGAATAACATCATTAATTACAGGTTTTTTTTCATGAAACCCTTAGGCGATGTTATATCCAGGTACTTATCATAACTTGTTTATTTGGTCTTTGTACGTACAAGCAGTACACAATACTAATCTAGAAATTTTGTTTCAAGTATCGTGTAGCTCAATGCAAAACACAAAGTTCCGGGAAGACCTGATATGGCGGATGAGGAAAAAAATCCCATCATTTTTTTCCCATCCGCCCCATTGATGGGGCAGTCAATGGGGTGGATGGGAATATATCGAAGACCTTAATCCATCTCTCTGTTATTCTTTATCTTCTATTAATGCTTCTATTATGTTAATTTGTTTGTGATTTGAAGGGACAAACACATTAGAAATCACCTTACTAATGGTTTGAAAAACAAATCCCTCTTTCATTAACACTATCATTCATGGCTTAAAACGCAGATGCCAGTCTACTCTCTCCCGTTTCGCGGAGGATTGCCTGCGGGTCGCACCGCCGAGGCTGGGCAGTGAATGCGTTAAGTATAATTTTCATAACATCAAGAAAGATAATTAACTAATTAAATATTCTAACCGCATTCAAGTTCGCTTGTTTAATCCGAGTTCTATTTGTTTAGGGAAACTCCATTAAAATTTAAGTAATTTCATTAACACATTTTTTGTAGCTTTACAGTGAGAGTTTATGAATAATCCATTGATGTTAATGATGGTACGATAATGCTAAGAACTTCTGGCCACGCAGTCCAAAAAAACTTTTACTTTGTTCGTGGGCTCCTGATAAATAAGTAGCGTTTTTAAAATCCACTAGCTTCTGCCCGCAGCTTCGCACGCGCTTTTCAAGTAGCCTATGTCCGTCTCTGGGATACCATTTACCTCCCTGCTGAATTTCATAAAGATCCGCTCAGCCGTTAAGGCTGAACGAGTCGCTCATCTTTCCATACAAACGCTGTTTGATGTTGACCATCCAAAACTAAGGATAATATCAATTTATCTCGTCATTATCTATGTCTGTCTGTATGCATCCAGAACTGTAAAAAAAGTATACATTTGAAAAATACAAGCTTCTAAACTTTCGTATTTCAACACCGATTTTAGCCCAACTTTGGGCGAAAATAAATAACATCACGGAGAAAGAAAACTCTAAAATAAAGCCCGTACGGACATAGTTTAGTCATTCAAAAGTTGAAATAAATTTATTTTTAGAATGATACTCTTAATCGTTTTTCTATAATAAATAACCCTTGTGCTAAAAGTCTTTTACCATTTTTTTTCGCCGTTTTACGAAGAAATTTATGTGCCTTTTATCAAGCACGCGAGAATATCTATTATGTAAGATGAGATGGCATATATTTAGGCCGGGCCCACTGATGAGTTGGATCGAACGACTCGTGCAGCCTTAAGGCGTGAAAAGGGAACATACAGACAGAATCACTTTTTATGATATTAGTATGGATAACTTTAGATTAACTTTAACTCCTATTGATTATTTTAATTTCATGACACAAGACACAAGTCGTCTCTTTATTTTTTATTTTAACACTATTAGAAACTACGTATTTAATTTTTCGCGGAGTCACTTCCGACTGGTATTGATACGGATTAGCTACCTGTAGATGGTTTGCAACAGTCTGCAGTTAGCTCAATTGTTTCAATTGTAAATACTAGTACTAATTTATTTCTATTATCTGATTGTAATTTTCTTTGTGAATATAATATGTACTAATTAAATTTTATATGTATTATATTGTGCAAATAAAGCTCTTTTTTTCTCTTTTAGGATAATTTATAAGCAAAGCCGCGGGCAATACCTAGTCACACACGAAACTAGCAGAACTGTGCGATACTAAACAAAGCACTTTAAACTAAACATACCAGCTCATTACTACATATTAAGACCACTGTTCAGACGTCACGTACAGCGCCATCTATCCGACGACGGTGGAACCACTTCAAAGAACCCCTCGACAATCTATAAATTTAATTAATTTTTTTTATCTGTGTACCCATTCATTCTTCCATTCATATCTGTCATTCGTATTTCACTCACTCGTTCTTACTTCACTCACTCACTTACCTACTGATTTTGCCATGTAATGCATATTTTTGAGAGCATTAAAATTCGTTATAAAAAGCAAATAAAACCCAAATCATTGAAGTACACCTAATCCTTCATCCAGATAGGAACAGATTTAGGCAGTACATAACATTGGTCCTACGAGCCAAATAACAAAGAACCTGCCCTTGCCGAGTCGAGCGGCCACGCGTTCACGTTTTCCCGGTTCGAGCTGGTGGAGTCCTGGAGGTCTGGAGTAGCGGCGAGCGCCATACAACGGTCGGTTCATCTCACCCATCCTTCCTCTCTCTCTTCTCAGCAGTCTGCGTTAATATTCGTTTCGTTTTTCAGCTCTTTGTGCGTTTCGTGTGTGCGTTACCTTGTGCCTTGCATCGCCTATACCGCAGAGAAACCGTAAGTTTTTGCATTAACCTAGTACAATGAATCAAGATCAGCTTGATCCTAAAATTGATAGGCCAAAGTCCCCACATTTACAGGCCCCTAATGTGTTATCAAACCGCCTTACATCATTGAAAAAGCAGAGAGCTAATCTCAAATGCAGATTAACTCTCTTCGGAAAGCACATCACCAATACTCAGCTAGAAAAAGATCTAAATCCCAACCGAACAGCTTGTAACAAAGTAGAATTTGATCTACGGATACAGGCCAATGAATCCATTTTCAAAAATTTTAATGATATCCAAGCCGAGATTGAGCAATTAATAGATGACGAATCAGATCTTGTGACTCAAATGGAGTATAGGGAATCCTTTGAGTCACAATATTTTTCTCTGATGGCCACCGCGAAAGGCATATTAAACGATGGTTCAAAAGGTTTAGATAGTTCTGTGTCAATAAAGTTGCCTCAAATAACTTTACCCGCCTTTGACGGTTCTTATAATAAATGGATAGAATTTAGAAACTCGTATGTTACCATGATCCACAACAGGACTGATTTAGGCGCTATCCAGAAGTTCCATTACCTAAAATCATCCTTAACTGCTACTGCTGCTCAAGTTATAAGTGCGTTAGAGTTCACAGAATCCAACTATGCTCATGCGTGGGATTTGCTGGAACAAAGGTTCCAAAATCACAGATTGCTCATACAGAATCATGTGAAGTCAATGTTTGCCACTCAAGCGTTGCAATCCGAGTCCCCTGCTCAAATTAGAACTCTTATAGATTCCACGTTAAGGGATCTACGAGCCCTTAAATCCCTTGGAGAACCCACGGACTCTTGGGACACATTAATCATATATTTAATTGTGACAAAACTAGATTCGGTCACAGAGCGTGAGTGGGAATCTCAAAAGGGCGTCATCGTTTCCAAGCGGAATGAGGTAGGTACCGAGCCTAAGATCAAGCTAGACGATTTACTTGTTTTTCTTAGAAACCGGGCCGACATGCTGGAAATGGTAAACTCTAACAGCACAAAAGGTTCCTCATCGTCTAAACCAAAAAACAACGAAGGTAGCAGGGCAAATTCTTATCAGCAAAATAAGAAACAAAGTAAATCGAATCCGCAACCTCAAGCGCATGCATTCGTGTCAGCAAATAAATCGAGCGCTGATAAGACAACACAAAAGCGTGTATGTTGTTATTGTAGCGACGATCACTATCTTTATTCATGTGCGAAATTTTTAAATATGTCTGTGCTAGATAGGCAAAATTTAGTCACAGCTAAAAAACTTTGTTCTAATTGTCTGCGTTCAGACAAGCATTCAGTTAATGACTGTACCTACGGCCCTTGCAAGTTATGCAGTGCGAAGCATAACACGCTACTTCATGTTCCCAGTGAAACCATAAGTACAGTCGCCGCCAGTTTAATGTCCCCGTCTCATGATGACTCACAAAAGTCAGCTGATGCGCCGAATGACCGCGGTGAACGCACAGCACTGTCCTGTCAATCGTTTATACAGCCAGTGTTGTTGTCAACCGCGCTAGTAGATATACCTGATTCGGATAATCGGTATCACACTATTAGGGTTCTTTTGGATAACGGGTCACAGAACTGTTTCGTCACCAAATCGTTAGTAACTCGTTTACAGTTACCAATCATACAGTCCACTGTTCAGATTACAGGCGTAGGTCAAACCGTATCACAAAGCACTCACGCTTGTAAATTACACATTCGTTCAAAAACCAGTGATTTCATCAAAGAAATCCAATGCTTGGTGCTACCTAGCATAACATCGAAGCTACCTTCGATAAACGTCAACTGCGATTCTATAGGTATACCTAGCTACATCTCGCTCGCCGATCCTACGTTTAGTATCCCGTCCGAGGTAGATATACTTTTAGGCGCGGACGTATTCTGGGACCTACTCAAGGAAAACAGAATAAAACTTAGTGCTGGTCCATACCTATACGACTCGAAGTTAGGATGGATCATCTCTGGACCTATTCACAATGTTCAGTCATATCTCATGAAAAATATTCACTGTAATTTTGTTCAAATTGATTCTCAATTACGCAAATTTTGGGAGTTAGAAGAACTGACTGACTTACCTTCTGCGTTGACGAAGGAAGATAGGTATTGCGAATCGTTATTTACAGAAACTACACAGCGCGATCAGCAGGGTAGGTTTTCTGTGCGCATTCCGTTGAAGGAATCTGCTGATGTTTTAGGAGATTCTTATACCATGGCGAAAAACCGTTTCTTATCGCTAGAAAGAAAGCTAGATTCGTCATTGCAATATAAACAGTTATATTGTGATTTCATGCGTGAGTACGAGGCATTAGGTCACATGTCCCCGCTGCCAGGTAATGTCACGGACCCGAACAAACCGTACTACATCCTGCCGCATCACGGCGTGTACCGCGAATCTAGTCAAACCACTAAATTGCGAGTTGTTTTTGACGCGAGTGCGAAAACAACTACTAATAAATCATTAAATGACATCCAACATACAGGCCCACCTCTTCAGAATAGCATATTCTCTATTCTTCTCCGTTTTAGGCAACACAAATACGTAGCTTGTGCAGACGTGGAAAAGATGTACAGGCAGATCTTAGTACAGCCGGACTTACGTAACTTACAATTGGTAATGTGGCGGGAAAATAAGGACTTACCGTTACAGTTATTTTCATTAAATACGGTCACATACGGTTATTCGTCTTCGCCCTACCTAAGTATACGGTGCCTAAAACAATTAGCGAAAGAATGTGATGATGAGCGTGTGGCAGATATCATAAATTCCGACTTTTACGTTGACGATGTCATTATCTCACATAATAACGCAGATACCTTGTTAGAGTTATGCAATAAAACGGCTAAAGTGTTGAAATCGGGTTGTTTTCCGTTACACAAATGGACATTCAATCACGAAGTTTGTCCAGAGAGTAATAAAGACCTAAACATAGGTGAACATCATTTGTCCAAAACTTTAGGCCTAGGTTGGTCCCCGGAAAGTGATGAATTGCATTTCACCACTAAGTTATCACAAGATGACTCACTCCTAACCAAGCGCAAAATGTTATCCGTAATATCACAGATTTATGACCCGTTAGGTTTGTTATCTCCGGCAGTCATCATAGCCAAATGTCTTTTGCAAGGTTTGTGGTTGCAAAAGTTAGACTGGGACGAACAAGTACCAGATAGCATCGCAAGTACATGGCGCGAATTTATTTCTAATTTGCAATGTTTACAGGAAATTCGTATTCCTCGTTACGTAACATCTGTAGATTCTCATTACACCGAGTTACATGTATTCACAGATGCGTCACAAAAGGCCTACGGTGCTTGTGCCTACTTTCGGTCCTGTCGCCACGATTGTGATCAGACTCCTTCTATCTCAGTTAAGCTTTTGTGTGCTAAAAGTAAATTATGTCCAATCAAATCTGTCTCGATTCCAAGGGCCGAATTATGCGGTGCGTTATTAGGTGCGAAATTATACGTGAAAATAAAAGAATCCCTTTGTATAACTTTCGATAAAGTCTATTTTTGGACGGATTCTACAATAGTGCAGGGATGGTTACGTATGTCTCCGCATCTTCTCAAAACTTTTGTACAAAATAGGGTCGTACAAATCAATGAACTAACCGATGATACGATTTGGCGGCACGTCAAGGGCACAGAAAACCCTGCCGACCTTATCACGCGCGGTGCGAATTTAGATTCATTAAAATACGACACTAATAATCATTGGTGGTGTGGACCTAAGTTTTTAGGCGAACCTAGCAGCAGCTGGTCCAGCATTAGGGAGGTACCGTGTAGCGATGACTTACCGGAACGTAAAGCTAACACAATTAATTTAATTTGTACGCAAACGAGTCCGTTATTTAATTGTGAACGCTTTTCCTCGTTTATTCGTTTACAGCGCGCCTGTGCATACCTACTTCGCTTCATTGATAACGCGCGGTCGTCGCCGCGCGCACCTACTAGTCCCAAAACCGGTTCACTGACTGCAGCTGAGCTGGATCGTTCGCTTATCACCTTGATACGCGCAGTACAAAAGGAATCGTTTCCTAATGAGTATCATAGGCTTTTAAATAATTTACCATTCAAAGAAAATGGTAAAAATGGATATAAAATTGCGGGTTTGAACATATTTTTAGATAACAGCGGTCTAATTCGTGTAGGTGGCAGGCTATGTAACGCGACTGATTTCAACTACGATAAAAAACATCCCGTGCTCTTGAGTGGTAAACATCGATTTTCCAGATTGCTGTGCGAGTATGAACATAAGAAATTACTACACGCTGGGCCTCAGCTTCTAGTATATTCCATGCGTGAGCAATGGTGGGTGCTAGGAGCTCGCAACTTGGCTAGGCAAGTAGTGCACAACTGCGTTACGTGCACGCGCCTAAAAGGTAAAACTTTTACCCCAAAAATGGGAAATTTACCCCAGGAAAGACTAGAAATCGGGAGTTTCTGCTTCATGCGTTGCGGGACAGATTTTGCTGGACCTGTCTTCATTTTAAATCGTAAAGGCAGGGGTGCTAAATTAATTAAGGCATATATATGTTTATTCGTTTGTTTCACAACTCGCGCTGTACATCTTGAGCTGGTAGGCAGTTTATCGACACAGGACTATCTACTAGCTTTAAAACGTTTCATAGCACGACGTGGTAAGCCATTGGAAATTTTCTCCGATAACGGAAAAAACTTTGTTGGGGCACTTAAAGAAATAAATCAGTTCTTCGATCATTCTGATGATGTTTCGAATTTCATGAGTAATAATAAAATTCGTTTAACTTTTATTCCCCCCTACAGTCCCCATTTCGGCGGACTTTGGGAGGCTGGAATCAAATCGTGTAAATACCACTTAAGGCGAGTATTAGGCAATGCAAGGTTAACGCACGAGGAGTTCAGTACGGTATTAACGCAGATTGAAGCCGTCCTGAATTCCCGGCCTTTGTCTCCTCTTTCTTCAGATGTCCATGACTTCCTACCCCTTACTCCAGCCCATTTCCTCATTGGCCGGCCGTTGACAGCGCCAGCCTGCGAAGACCTGACGAGCGTCGCGCCTACACGCCTAACCCGCTATCACCTGGTGGAGCAGCTTCGACAGCATTTCTGGGAGCGCTGGTCAAAGGAGTACGTGTCCGAGCTGCAACAGCGCACGAAATGGAAGGTCGACGGCCAAGACATCGACAAGGACATCCTAGTCCTCATCAAGGAAGATAATGTACCTCCCCTGAAGTGGAAGATGGGCCGGGTAACACGTTTGTTCCCCGGCAGCGACGGTGTTTCACGCGTGGCGGAGATTCGGACAGCGACCGGCATCATTCGGCGAGCCTTCTCGAAGATCTGCCCGCTGCTGCCGGAACCAACGAGCCAGTGAAGAGCAATCCAGGTTGGAAGCTACGTCCTGGAGCTTCCAAGGCGGCCGGCATGTTCAGACGTCACGTACAGCGCCATCTATCCGACGACGGTGGAACCACTTCAAAGAACCCCTCGACAATCTATAAATTTAATTAATTTTTTTTATCTGTGTACCCATTCATTCTTCCATTCATATCTGTCATTCGTATTTCACTCACTCGTTCTTACTTCACTCACTCACTTACCTACTGATTTTGCCATGTAATGCATATTTTTGAGAGCATTAAAATTCGTTATAAAAAGCAAATAAAACCCAAATCATTGAAGTACACCTAATCCTTCATCCAGATAGGAACAGATTTAGGCAGTACATAACAACCACTAAGCTCTATAATGAAACTTGTTTGAACCGTATGAAGCACCCACCACACCATCATCGCAATATTACAATTGTTTCTATTTGTTTGTTTAAAGTTTTCAACCAACTTTAAAAAATGGTCGGATAGTAGTTTTTAAAATTATTGCTTTGCCTTAGAAGACCGACACCGATTTCATTTTTAACCCCCGACGCAAAAGAGAGGGTGTTATAAGTTTAACGTGTCTGTCTGTGTATCTGTGTATCCGTCTGTGGTATCGTAGCTCCCAAACGGATGAACCGATTTTCGTTTACTTCGTTTTTTTTGTGTCGTAGATAATTTTATTCCGAGTGTTCTTAGCCATGTTTCATGCAAATCTGTCTGGGGGTTTTAACATTTTTTCATTTTGTTCTTATATACTATTGCTATTGAATTAGAAGTTTCGTCTGAATTTAGTCCATTGATAAATGGCTGTGCGTCTGACTGGTATTAGATTCAAGGTACTGTTGAATTCTGCTTTCACTTAAACACCCATAAAGAATAGGTGTTTAAGTCTTGCTTCTACGTAACTACAGGCAGAGTACGAATAGGAAATCAAGGGGTCGATCCAAACGCAATTTCCCACTTCCACTATAGTTACGAGAAGTTTCATTCGAGTCATTGGAAATGCCAGGATCATATCGCGTTGCTATTTTCGATGTGGGTGTTATTTAATAATAAAATAAATAATAATAAATAATTAATAATTCTGGACAATTCACACAGCATTATCTAGCCCCTAGCTAAGCAGAGCTTGTGTTATGGGTACTATAGATAACTGATATACTTAATACAATACACTACATAGATAGATATTATTTTTATTATACATAGATAGAAAACACCCAGACCAACGGAATAAATTTCTGCAGATCGTACACAAATTTGTTTCGAGGCGGGAACCGAACCCGCAACCTCCTGCGTCGCAGGCGGACCTTTGCCCGCTTCGCCACGGAGGTCGTCAATTTCCGGAAATTAACGATTTTTTAGGTATTTTTAATACCGGTAATAATTAAGGAGAATTTATGAATTAGCCTTCGATTTATGGATCGAAAATGGACTCTTATCTATTTATTGATGTTTTCTTGTCACGGAAGTTAGGTAGTTCATACATACCTTTAAGGAAGTGAGTTCATGGCTTTCTTGTTATCTACATAGTATAAAACAAAGTCGCTTCCCGCTGTCTGTCTATCCCTATGTATGCTTAGATCTTAAAAACTACGCAACGGATTGTGATGCGGTTTTTTTAATAGATAGAGTGATTCAAGAGGAAGGTTTATATCTATACCTACTTATAATAAAACTGTAACAGGTCCAATTCTGTACATTGAAGATATTTTGAAAATTTTTTTTGGAGGGCACTCTATTATCGATACTGAAGCCAAAACTGCTTTTTTTCATTCATGTCTGTCTGTCTGTCTGTCTGTCTGTTTCTTAAACGCGCATCACGTCGAAACTACTGAAGGTATCGAAATGAAACTCGGCACGATTTTAGGTCATACTACGAGGAAGGACATAGGATACTTTTTATCCCGGATTTCCGTCAGGTTCCCCTGGGAGAGGGGATGAAAGTAAAATTTCTTTACCGCGCATGACGCCGAAAGTGCTGAATGAGTGGGAATGAAACCCACAATAAGAAGGTCATGGGATACATTTCATCCCGGAATTCAGTAATGTTCCCCTGGGAGAGAGCATGAAAGTAAAATTCTTTAACCGCGCATCACGACGGAACAACTGAATGAATTCGAATGGAACTCGGTATAATTTGATTTCATACTACGAGGAAAGATACATTTTATCCCAGAATTTAGTAAGGTTCCCCTGGGAGAAGGGATGTAAGTAAAATTCCTTCACCGCGCATCACGCCGATACTACTGAATGAGTTGGACTGAATTGGTACGATTTGAGTTCAAGGAAGGACATGGGATACATTGTATCCTGGAATTCAGTAAGGTTCCCCTGGGAAAGAGGATGAAAATAAAATTCTTTAACCACGCATCACGACGGAACTACTTAATGAATTCGAATGCAACTCAGCATGATTTTAGTTCGTACTATGAGGAAAGATACATTTTATCCCGGAATTCAGTAAGGTTCCTCTGGCAGAGGGGATGATAGTCAAATTCCTTCACCGCGCATCACGCCGAAACTACATAGGTAATGAGTTGGAATGAAACTTGGCATGTTTTGAGTTCATACTACAAGGAAGGACATGTTAATACATTTTATCCTGGAATTCAGTAAGGTTCCCCTGGGAGAGAGGAAAAAGTAGAATTCTTAAACCGCGCAACCCGAGGGGTCTACGCGTCGTCCGATATCATGCATTCTTTTTGTTAGAAACAGTGTTGCAAAATCGAATTTGACTAAATAAGTAGAAAGTCGAGTAGAAAATCAGTAGACTGATGAAATAATCTGTAGATTGAAGAAAAAAAATTGTAGATAATGGGTAGGTAAGTTCCTATCTAATTTTTCCAAGACGCACCCATTAGTTAGGTACCTACAATACTAAAATTTTTCCTACAGTACAATACAAAATTTCCTACCTACTAAGGTGGTGCGTCTTGGAAAAATAAGTTAGGTTCCTACCTTACATGACATATGGTGGTTAGCTGGTCCGGTTAACTGTACTACCGATGTTTGGTTGGAGTAAGTGGTCCAATTAAAGTAACTGGACCACAGAAAAATATTTTTTACTGTGGTACACAGCCAACTGTACCTACATACTAACGAAAAAAAAAATTACGGTGGTCCAGTCAAATGGATCAGGAGCCCAATTCTGCAATACAATTGCTTGAGTATGACATTGCAATCGTCGCAGAATCATCACGTAGAATCCTTAGATTATTAAAACTCCAGATAGTGCGTGCGAGATAAATTAATAGTTTCAAACTTGACGCGCGTCTCTCCATCTGCATTCATCATAATTTCTTTCATCTGAGGTGGAATACCAAAACGTGTCATTCTGTGTCGATACCCCTGTCATAGTGAAGCGATTAGTATAGCAGAATAGGGCCCCAGCTGAACGGAACCATGAGTAAGAATTGAAAAGAGACTTCTTAACACTGACGCTGGCCGAGTCGTAGCTAAAAGTCGTGTAGATAAAGAATGGGATTGAAGATGACAACATGCTATCCCCCGTAGAACCTACACGATTTTTTTCACGGCGGCGTTTCATAATATGAGAGACTATGGTTAAATGTGAACTTAATTATTCGGCCGGTAAGGCAATCGCGAACGAAGTCGCGGGTACAGCTAGTGTATAATACATGCATAATTAGTAGAGATATACTGATAATTTTAGAGGTTTCTAATGTGATGTCGTAAATAAACTTTTTTTTGCGCTTACTTTGCAAACGCTGGCTGAACCCTACGTATGTACTACAATGTACTACAATGTATTGTACACCTTAAAAAGGTCTACAAAAAAGTCCGCGATGGTATATGTCTATCTCTTAGGGATTACCCACAATAACCATTTTTATCCTTTACTTTTTACAAGAAATAATGGCTTTTACGAAGCAATGTTAAGCAATACAGCATTAATCCTTATCCAATTAAGTACCTACCTTTAATACATTGTGCATTCAATATAAATCAATATGGCACTATGGCACATAATTTAAATTAATATTTTCGAAGATATTACAGGCTTGAAATGCAGGGACATAGCCGGGGCCGATTTTGTAGTATATTTAGTATCAGCATTGCACCCGTGCGAAGCCGGGGCGGGTCGCTAGTAATTTTATAATTAACTAACATGTTTCATAAAGTGTGTTTCTTATAGCCTGCACAAAACTGCCTACACATTTATTGTTTTAGTGAGACGGAAAAGGAAATACTGCTTTGTATGTGTTTATAATTAGATAAAATCTAATATTAAAAACGTTACAGCCTGTAAGTTTAGAGTAAAACGTTTTTTATTTGGTGAAATAACATACATTTACATAGGTACGACAATCCATACCAATATTATCAATTCGAAAGTAACTCCGTCTGTTACCTTTTCACGCCTAAACGGCTGAACGGATATCAATGAAATTTGGCAGAAAGATAGGTATCTCGGAGAAGGAGATAGGCTACTTTTTATCCCGAAATACGCGTGCGAAGCCGCGGGCAGAATCTAGTCAAATTATCAAGAGTACATGACAGATACGGCGGTCACCATTCAGCAAATGTTATGCAGTTAGTGCAGATCATGCCATAGCGCTGGTCTTTCGAGTTCCATTTCAACGGGTTTTTACGGAATCACCGGAATTTTTTTTACATTATTCTGGAGCGCTATTTGCTAAGCTTTGGTTGTACAACGTGAGCGAAGCCGCGGACTTATGATCAGAATTAATGTAATTGTGTATTTTAGCCAGTTTTAAATACACCCGTATTCACTACGCTAAAATACACGCATAGCCTCTACCATAAAAAGCCAATAAAGGGTAATTTTATATGTAAATGGTAATGTTAGTATGATAATATTCTCAATGCTAAACAGGTTAGTTTTATCGTGGAAAACCTCGAGAATTTGACTTCTTAATTCTAATTTACTAGCAGATTAAGATAAATTTACAAGATTTTGTAGAGCTATCGTTGTGGAATATTTATGTTCACGAGAAAAAATATCGAAGAAAGTAATTATTCAGTGGAATAATACTCATTACCATTAGGTAATATCATTGACTTAACAATGAGACGCCCAACTGTGTATCCTGCTTTCGCGTTTATTATTGTTACGAGACGCTATTTAGATGTAAGTGGGTAAGGTATGTTTACATTACAACTGATAGCAAGCATGCGGGATATTTTATTATCAGATACAACCTTATCTTATCAAAATAAAAATAAGTTGATGATACTAATGATAGGTAACACGGATCACTTAGAGCCAACATCTAATAAATTATTCAAACTTACGAAACGTCTTCAGATCTTTACGTAACCAGTCATAATCAAACTCATTTGTAATCTAGATCAATAAATCGTAAACTTTTTACTGAGACTTGACTTTAGTATGGATCTTGTTTGTGCTGTATCCGGCAAAAACATGCAATACCTATCGTAAATGTAAAAGTGTATTTTTTTTGTAATAGTTGAGCTTTCATGCATAAATAAACTACAAAACAAGAAACATACCTGAATCTGAGGTGCTAATCTTGGCGCTCCACAGGAGCACTGTTCCCCACACAAACATCCATTATCGAAAGCACGACCGGATGCCAAATCCCCCAAATGCCTCCCCGAGGGCGTCGCCAGCCTCAACGCGGACGCGTCAGACTGTGACCTGTGGTGCCCCCTCCGCGCTGCCGGCCTTATCTCCTCCGCGAGTATAGAGTCCCGGAACTTCATCGCTTTCGACTTCTTCGTCTCACCCCCGAAAGCGGTCAACAGCCACGCCAGCCGTAGCGAAAACTCCGCGCTCTGTTTACATCTGTGCACCAAGTATGGCCGGAGCACGTCCGCGACATCGCCCATTTCTATGTACATGGTCGCCAACTGCGGCAGGTAGAAATCTACGTCCTCGAACGGGAATGAAAACAGCTTGTTGGCCAGGTACGTTTGCACACCGGGCTCCTTCGAGTTGAAAAGATATGAGATAGCCATGCTCATGTCGAACAGTGTGCTTTCGAATAGTCTTAAAAGGAAGTCTTTGTTTCTTGACGCTTCGGCGGCGGTTAACTCTGTTTTAATTGTGTCTACTTCTAAGGCGGTATCTGGGGGATCAGGGGGTTTGTCTGTGTCTTCTGGATTGCCGGAGTCGAGACTTTCCCTGGATCGTGCGGCGGCCGGTTGCGGAGGTCTTTCTTCGTCGTTACCGTCGGGGGGCGTGTGGATTCCGGAGTCGTCGGAGCCGGTGGGCACTTCCGGGGGAAGCGCCAGCCTCGGCGCGGGCACTTCGCTGGGCAGACGAAGCGGCGCGCCCTCCGGCGAGGTCGGGGTCATGTCCTCCGGTATCCTCTGGAGGACCGAGTCCAGAGACCGATTTCTCTGGTGGCCGCATCCAGCAGGCGGCCCGCTAGCGCCGGTCACATGTCTGAGGACAAGCAAACATCTCAATTAAATCTCGGCACTTTTCCTCGAGGAAAACACGAATCGGTAAACGTAGCACGGCAGAACAACGTACTTGTAGAACGGGTCTTCATAGTGCTGAATACCAACAACGATAATTTTCCGAACAACCATCTGGTCGATTAACTATTGCACTGAAAATGTATCCCAGAGAGCACTGAATACACACACAATTAGTAAACCTCACACAGACATGGTCGTGCCTTGCACTGATACTATAGCTAAAACAATGCCAGCAGCCTTGCGTTACGATATGGCATAGCGTAAATAAATGGGTACGTTGAGCGGCAGGAACGTACGTCCGACCCCGAGCGCGGCGCGTAGCAAACTACTTTACGCAACCAACGAATGGACGCGCGCTCCGCATACCATTGGAATAAGGATCACCTCGATTACGCAGCCGAACAACTGAACTAGTACAAAATGGTAAACAAAGATCTTCGTAGGCCAAAGATTTCGCCGACCGCGTTTACGAACAAGGTTTATGTGTTTTGGAGACGTGACGGCAAACCAGTCTTTACGTTGTTTGCAATTCAACTGTTACTCACCTGCCCAAATAGACGTGGGTATTGCAACTAGCATTGTTGAGGAATTGTAGTTTTGGTTGCGTAAAGCAAATAACTCTTCACCACACCTAGCTAAGCAATATTATGTTCCGTGCCTCATAATTTCTTTAGTACATCTCTAGATGTAAATAATAAAATAAGCGTTAGACTCTCCATTTATCATATCAATGACGAAATTATAACGCGACTGGTTTAGTTTCATGCCTATTTGTATTCAAAGGACAAATGCAATACCAGCGTCATATAAGTCGGCGTATTAGCCGGTGTCGCAAGAATCACAATGAAGATTTGGACAGGACAGTTACAATTGCAATGTTTATAATCTAGCTGTCTTGTCCACCATTTTTTTTATTCCTCACCCAAGCGTAGACATGACATAATGTACTTACGTACACCGATAGATAAATCGGAGAAAGCGGCCGATGACCCCAAAATTTTTATCATCAATAAGTATTACGAAGTCAATTCGAAAATATCCATATGCATTAAGTGGCTCACAGCCAGACGTGCTCTTTTAATGCAGCCGCATAATCACTCCATCAAGAAAGTAGAGGAAGTGGAAGTGCGGGGCAGTGAATGAGCATTCAACATTCCATACGGAGCGTGAGTGAGGAGCGAATTATCGTGGTTTATTTTTGGAGTGTTATCGTATGAAGGGAGTGTGCGGCACACATGAACACCCTCAAGCTGAATATGTGAGTAAACACTTCAAGCGTATTGTACTACCTATCTTGAGAGGTGTCGTACGTAGCAAGTCGGAAGTAGCTGTTTTATGAATTAGTTGTAAGAGCAAGCTCATTTCACATACCCACTCTATAAGATAGAGACGTACTTAATCAGACAGAGATCGTTAGTTAAACAACAAAGCAATCTTCAGACTCGATATCGTAGACTTCAAAGCATATTTTTGGACTCCACCATATCTTAAGGGTCCGGCGACGGATGAATTTTATATACAAATTTAACGTAATACCAAAATGATTTTATAATTTGAGCATATTTTCACCATGGTCTGCTAGTATTTGTATTAAAATAGTATTTATCTAGGTTCCTGCCACATTTTTTTTTTCAAAATACCTTTCTGAAATAAAATTAAACTGAATCGCATTTTTACATTAAAGAATGAATGTTCTCTTAGTAATTGTGTAGATAAGTATTTTGAAAAAAGCTTGTGGCAGGAACCTAAATAAATACTATTTTAATACAAATAATAGCAAACCGTGGTGGAAAAATTCTCAAATAACAAATCATTTTGGTACTACGTTTGTATAGGAAATTCATCCGTCGCCGGACCCTTAAGATATTGATGAAAGAAAACAGAAAACTCTTTCCATACTATATGTATATATCAGGTAGGTAGTCCTTAAGTCTGAGATCCAACATCATCAAAGTAAAGATCCTCAGATTCCTTTCATTCTAAGCATTATATTATTGGAGCACGTGTTGGTGGCCGGAAACAGCCTTTAGCAACCCAGTCATTCATCACCAGAGGAATGATAATAGCCGCGATTTGTAAGCTGATAATTAGGATGATGGTGTTTACATAAAGTAAACTTGAAATTACTGTAATTATATATTTCATTGATGAGTAGACTGTAGGTATCTTACTAAAGCCCGTAAGCTTAAATACTATTCAGATTAGAGCGGCACTCGGCTTTTAACTGATTTTCTGCGATACTGTGAAGAAAATCAAGCTATACGCTAAGCATCACATAGCAAATTGTTTCTCGAAACGTGACAGTATTTAGGTAATTTGCTCAGACGTAATTACGTCTGAGCAATTGGCCAATTGGCGAAGAAAATTTCCTGCCTTACGTATTATTAGTCTCTACATCTCTCTACCATGGAAGCAAACACTTTCTAAATGCGTAATCTTGAATCTCAAGTCGTAAAATGAGTTAAAATGATGTTTTATGATCAATTACCACGAGTACATTATACATGGACCACTGCCAGAATAATTTTGTTTCGTTTACCATACCACCCATAACGACCATCAGACGTAAACACGACGTACCTACAACCATCAACTTACCATCTGATCTTTAATACAAAGTTTATTATACTTGCAAAAACTCTTTTTCGTAAAACATACATTCACGACTTCACGATCAACCAATGTTTACGTAATTTATAGCTTTTGCTCTTCCTATTACGTTATTTGGAAAGCATCAATATTAAACTACTACATTCCGATTTTTGACATCATCAATCGTCAATCTGGATTTTGAAATAAATAACCCGAAATCAGAACAAGCCAAACATTAATCAGCCAAGCAATCGGAGATAGGATATACGGAAATCAAGGAAAATCTGATTATATAATTAATAATATGAAATTGGTTGGAAGTAAGAAAAAGCCGATACGTTCAGAAAACGTCTGATCAATATTATTGATGAAAACATGACACCAAAAGCAAATCAATCAAGTCTATAAAACAAAGACAACAAATCAATTGACTCTTTTAAAACCATTGACGTCGACAAGGCAGACGCTATAAAAATTAACTAGAATTGCCGTATCACTTAAGAAAGACATTTTAAACATTGCTTTCAATTAGATGTTTATTCGCCAGGTCTCATTTATAAACGTGTCAAATCAACACTTCTATTAAACTCCACTTAGAATACAATCTAGATGTCTCGATTTATAATAAAAGCTACGTAGTTAATAGTAATTTATTTAGTAATTCATTTTTATTTTAGTAACGAATTACAAGGTTGTAGTATTGGAATATTTGGAATTCGATGATGCCCGCAGTAGTTTTGAGTAAAACTGTGTCGCAAACACCATCGCCCTCCTCACAGATAGGGTATTCTATTACATAATGTTAATAAATATAATGTTAATAGTAAAAGTAATTTGAAACTGAAACTTTCAAAGTCAATAGATCAGATAACAGAATCGGAGCACAGCCTGATCAAGTATCAATTTGATTCTGCTTAACAATATACGCAGTATCATTTGCGAGTGGTGATTGTTACCGGATACAAAACCGAGAATTTTGAAGGCCTCATGCAGCTGTGTGACGTCATTCGTAAAACAATGGTGAATTGATTCGCTGCGGCTACTTTGTTTGACGTTGGACAAGAGAAAGCTAATACAGTAGCTTCTGCAAATATATTCCGAACAATCAAGCTGAATAAATCAATGGCGCCCAAATAAGGGCCCATATGATAGTCCTGAATCAATAGTCTATGAAGTAGGTTAATTTCAATGCTTTCAGGCATTTGGTATTGCAAATACAGATCTTGTATCACAGCATGTGAAACCGCTTTGACGCTATGATATCTTATTTCACGCCTGTAGCGTTTACAAAATCGTGTAGTAGCGAAAGTGAACGCCTCTTTCGGCCTTGCCTTTTTACGTCTCGGTCTTGCCATGTGCATGCACACAAAAACATCTGTATTGAGTGAGATTCCAACACCGGCAAAAATCTTGGGACATAACTTTGCGGGAGCATTTAACGGTCACGTTTACAAAGACTGTATCTATTATTATCGTGTAACGGTTCTTTTCCTTTATTTAATTGTTAATGGAACCCCATTTCTGAGTAATTTGGGAACAATTTGAACACTATATAAATTTGTGGAGAGAAAAATGGCTTGGGTTTATTTAGATTTATATTTTAAGGACCCTTTTAAGGGGACTACTTAAGTTAAGGGATTCTTTGACGGGCATAGAAATGACGAAAGGAGCAAAAATTGCGCAAGAAGTTAAAAGTTTAAGCCAAATAGCTGAACAAAATTGTTTCAAAAAATAATTAATATTGAGTTACTTAAGTATAATATTCAAAAGGCCCTAAAATTATAGACTTTTTAAAACAGGTTTGCTAAACTGAACATGGATCGCCATTTACTATATTTCAGATTGAGTTGAATACTGAGTTAGAATAAAAATCATGAGCAGTATGTAAACCACATACGAATTAACCTTAGTTGTAATTTGAGTTGCATGCAAAACACCACAAACATTGTATGTGTGGTAGAAAACAAGGTCGTTGTAGGGTAATTCTAATATAAAGGACAGATAAGCTTGAAGACATGACTCTAGCTAGTAACTGGAGTACCTATTGAAATGTCATCCCAAGACATTTCTTGCATAACATCATTCGTGTTTTTAATTTACATTCAAAAGTATCCACAGATTTTAAGATCTCGACTCAATAAATGCGGAAGTGAAAGAAATGAGGTTTTCTCCCGATGGCAAACGGAAATCGCTGTAAAGGATTGCCATGTTGATTTAATATTGAGAACATTAGGGCTTCCACATCCAAACAGCAACAATTTTGATCACAACCAATTTGTTTTATTGAACGATTCTGCCACATCCTAAACTTTGAAACTTGAGATCTATTAAGAATTTCCTTCTCATATTAATTACACATTCGGCCTAGTTTCTCAATGTCGCGTTACACTACACAAATTAATATGCCGAGTGGAAGCCATAAAGAAGATTAGGTAACGAGTGTATTCTCAAAGGCATCTGGACCGTACCGCAGTTATGCAAGGTATTTCTAACGTAGATGTAAATCTATATTGCTTTATTTGATTATTCACTATTCAGTAATAGGAAATCATATTACATAATGTTTGTAAGAAATAATCAAACGTAAAATTAAATTCGCATCGGAGCCATTAATGTTTCGAAGTAACATTAACCAAGATCTACGTCACGTTTTCAAGCTTATACAAAGCATTTACATTTCTTATTTTACGAGCATGTAACATTCTCGGTCTATCGTATATTCTACATTCGTACTTTGCACAGTCCTAACTCCTAATCTCCCCACACACGTGCTTCGTCCACGTGCTATTGTAAACAAAGTGAAATACGATAACTAAATTAGCTGAAACAAATCTAGAAGAGCATCGTTGTTCGACGCGACGTTGTTAACTTAATCCAATAAACACCAGGCAGGCACAATAGGCACATTCAACCTTAGATAGGCGTGTCCCTGATTCAGTAGGGCTTCCCTGACACTGGTTTCACGCGACGCGTTAGTAAAAGGAGTGGAATGGTATTTGAATCTTGCGGTTATGGCAAACGGGCCATGGAGACGAGATTGGTTCCATTCCATGGTAGAGGATTCCATGAATGAGACTATTTCGTAAAACGAATTAAAATTTATTGGCAAGATTGAAATTGTTTGCATACTGAAATCAGTTCAGTTCAATTTGGCGTTTAGGAAAATTACTTCTGAAACCGTTTTATTTAGTTTGCCCCAGTAATAACAACACGAGATGCGCAGTCAGATAAGAAATCATAAATAATAGCAGCTGCGTTTAAAAAAGATACTATAAGTGCATCACACATAGCATAGCAAATGAGCTCAATGGCATACATTCTAGACTTGAATACCATTCACAAACTGGCTGTGACCTCAGCCGCCTTGCTATTGGGCACAAAAACTTGTTCTATGCAAAGCAATGCCACACTCCCACATGGTTTCGAAGCTAGCCTTATTTAGAAACAAATATGTTTTAGAAAACCAAACAGTTTGACCTTCATCATGAAGTTGCTGATCGATCCATGAATTGTTAATTGGCTGATATTTACTTTGATTAATTGATAATCCTGTTCAACATTTCTGAGGTTTGAAACCCTTCATTAAAATTAACCCTCAGGTTTAATTTAGATTAGCGGGCTTTGTATCGTGTTACCAAGGGCCCATAGCGTAGGCTGTTTGGCGCTTACACTCTATAAAGGTGTTAGAGTGAAAAATGCGAGTAAACAGAGCCGCCCAACCCTAATGACCTGGTAATAAATATGAAATTAGCCCGAGAACTAATTAAAATGTAAAGCAATTTGCAAAGTACAGAATAATGCTTGTTCGGGTTCGGTGTCATCTTTCACGTCGCTGCCAACTAACTGTTGAGAGTTAAGATTATTTAGGTATTTTGTGCAAACGGCGACACTGTTTTGTGAGCATCTGGTTTTACAACGGATCACAAGGTCACATTCAGCGGCGCAGTCATCCTAGCTTGAATGACAAAAGAGTCATATATGAAGATAAGGTAAACGTATGGCAATTTTTTATCCGAATCTGCGATCGGCTCCACTCGTATGACGTGACTTTTGAAAGAGAGTAGGGTTTGAATTTGTACAGCTGCCGATGAACATCCGCTGATTGGTCGGCAGACCTTCAAACCATCTGCCGGTAACTATTATGCTCAGATAAGTGGGCAGATGGAAAGAAATGTGCAAACACAAACAATTCATTCACATTGCAAAATAATATGCATGCATCTAAGGTTTGGTTTCTTTTTAAAATGTGTCGAAAGTTTTGAAAGTAATTGTAATTTTCTTTCCCACCTGTTAGGAGCAGGTGCTTTTGCATTGTTATTGTTTTTTGCTCCGGCGCTAGTTATTGAATAAGCTGCTTGTTTAAATTGACCATGCTCAGAGCGTATCTCTTCCGTGCTTAGAGGATAAAACCTCCTACAAGTCAGAAACTGCAGTTTACTTGCTATGCATGTTTAGGTGGTGTCATATTGGTTTGGCAACTCCAACCAAGTTCTTGTTGCTAACTTTAGAAACCGACCGAAATTAGGTTAGTTGCGCTTCAGATAGCCAAGGGTCAATAGGCCAAGCCGGCTACAACAGTTCTCCACAACCACCGATAGCGAAATTTATCTTACAAATTCCAGCTTAATACACTGCGAATACAGCGATAAGGCTCTACAATTTTAGTATTACATGTCTAAAATAAAACAGTAAAACTGAAGGCATTGTATTCGCCCAAACAAAGCGTCCCGCTCGAATAAACCATTGCGTTTCATTGGATAACTACAATGTATCCGAAGCAAACGAGTTTGATGCGCGATGTGAACACGGAATGCATTGTGAGGCGAGCATGTTTGCAGCACTGCAATTGAACACGTGTATCACGCAGATAAAAAAACATGCGCAAAGCTGTGAATATGAACTTTCGATCTTCTAAAATAAGGTGCATTCACATTTGCAAGACCTTATGGTTAGAACGAAGAAACATGACGCAAAATATTTTTAAAATGGGCTAGATGTTGCCTCGATATTGTAAGATTCACACGGTGTCTGTGTGAAACAACAAGCAAATACGTACGAAGAGGGAACGACTCTGACCGCTGTACCGTAAAATGTATGTATTCCAACTCAGGTGGTTAATTTATGTGTTTTCAACTGAAACAGCTTGTAAAGAATTTCATGATCAAAAGGCGTCGTGAATTGGCTGATTTGAAGTGCCAAATATAGGAGTTTAGATGAGTACTTAACCTACCTAAAAATTTTGAGTCACTTGTTTGTAATAAAAATAGCAATGTTGGTGATTATAACATTTGTTAACTGCTAAACCACTCTGCCACCTTCACCGGAGGTCGGCCTGGTCAGTTTTCAAGGTGACCATTTAATGAATTGGATTACAAATTACTGTCATTTGGGGACAGCATGAAATAATTATTTCAATAAAGCTGCCCATAAACTTTAATTGTGAAAGGTCGAACTGCGGGTCGTTTATGATGTCCGCATCGTTTTACCCAATTGTTATTTTGGATAGGGGCAAACACAAAATTATTCAGTAGTAAAATGGTAGATATTTAAAAGAATTTCACCAGGTAAACTCGCCTCCATTATGTGAGTTTCATTATTATGTAGGTAAGAAATAGTACTGAATTTCTCACAATTGATTTTGCACCATAAATGGCAACCATAACCATTCTCTAGAACTGTCATCACTTTCCTCGTAACAATAAGCAGTTTCCACACTTAAAAACGTACGTTTCCTCTTGCAATAAAAGGCAATTAGATCACTTCCTCTGCACAATGGCTTGTAAAAACCAGCTGTGAGCGTGAAAGAGCTTTTCTCTACAATTTAGAGATCAAATCTCTAAGTATACATACATATTTATATTTGCTTTATGATATGAAACTGATACTGGGTTTACTTGGCTTAAATTTTTTGATCTTTATGATCAAAGCGTTTATTTACTAAAGTAGAGCCGAGGATTATACGCCAGCTTGCGGTAATAACAGTAATATTTGCCCGAAAATCTTAATCTCAGATTATCCCGAACAAAGGAAAAATAACGATACTTTCATCAATAAATGACTGCAAAGACCTTTAGCATTAAAATATGGAATATAAATTAAGTTTTGACAGAAAATTCGGTGGATTACATAAACAGCAGCCGACCCCATTAGCGTAATTGATCATTCGAGCCCCTTCAGAGCAAGCACTCATACGAAAATGGATTATGAACGGAGGCTTGACCCCGAGAAATAATACGCCCTTTACCCGCAGTAGTTAAATGAAAAGCTGTAAAGGCGTAAGTGTGCAAAACCTTTTATCAAATGTAATAACACCGAATAAAGATTGTACAGAGTTTTAGAAAATCTTGGAAAAGGCACTCCTTTTCCGAGATTTTAAAGATTTCGCGAGATTTTAAGTACCTTATTATTTTTCTTTTGCCAGATTTCAGACTGGCCAGGATCCGCCCAGTCGCATTATCATAATAAGCTCTGAGCCATTACCGCCTAGAGTTCATACGTACCAGTTTGCCCATTAGATCAATCACGAGTCTGTCATACGGACTAACTTGCGACATTTAGCAAAATGAGGTCTCGCTAGATTTGCAATGAACATCGACCTTGCAGGTGAATTGCCACTTCCGAAATTGCGAGGTCGTCTCATTATCCATGTACTCCTAACAATTCGGCCGCTACTGCCGCGATTCGCAGATAAACAAGTTACACTTGATTACATCTGAGCGTTATTATTTACTTTGTTTTGCTGACTCGAACTTGAGATTTTAAGACGATTCTGGGTTTTTGCCATCGCCCAAAAACAACTGTTTTTGGAATTACTGGGGAATTCTCCAATAATACCTATTGAAAAAGTTTCACAGATTTGGGTTTTTTACATTTAAATACCAACTGAATCTGCAATACCTTCGATATTTTCTGAATGCGAGTAGGTTATTGATTATTTATTCTTGCAAAAATTATATCTTCTTCAGAACTAGAACCCAAAGCGTTTGTCTTGAGACATTCTAGGGAGTCATTGCACGGCTGTAGGCGACACGGTCATTACGCCTTTGGACCCTCTCACCGTGGGTGAGGGCCCCTGATAGATGATTTCCGTCCATTGTGTCATTCCCTTACTCCCAGACTGGCCCAACGAGCCACTCAGCCATCATTTGTGTCCGTAATGTTATTGGCATTGTCTGTCTGCTATCCATGTAATGATGACGCAAGAACCCTGACTAAAAATATCGGTTGTTCTATTTCTGCACAAAGTCTTTTGCAGGAAATGAACGTATTTATTTCAATGTCACCATTTAATCTGCACGACAATTAAATCTATGAAATTGAAAACAATACTGAGGATATAGTTGATTCCAGTTATTATTATTACAAAGTGAGTTAAGGGGGTAGGCAAGAATAGCTATACACATTAAAACAATTTGGAGCACAGTTTAATAAACTGCCTTTTACGGGTTTCTAGGACGTCCTCATTCAAGAGGTTAACGTACGGCACTAATATTAATAACGCGTCATTACCCTTCAGTAAGTAAATAATGATTATGCTTCGAAGACCATTTAGTGATCTAACTGAATAAGACATTATTTCGGCTGAAGTAAATAAAACGTCAAGAGCGAGTCGGCCTCGCGCACCAAGGGTGTATAATTGTAAGACCTTGTTTCTTGCCAAATATCATGATTTTAGGTCAGCGGGAAGTACCCTATAGGTTTTGTTCCATTGGAAGAATAAAATATACGGACTTGAGTATTTAATGTTAATTTAAACTCGATACCTCCACGCGTTCTTGAGAAATGGGGGTTAACAGACGGACAAATTGACGGACAAATTGACGGACAGACTGACTGGCAGACAGACAAACAGACGGACAACAAAGTGATCCAAAAAGAGTTCCTTTGTTCCTTTTGAGGGTCGGAACCCTGAGTAAAACGATAGAAAATGACAATTAGAGTTTCTGCTGCGCTGCAGTCAGATTTCAGAATAAAAATGAGTCTCAGCACAAAATTTAGACTTTGTCAGAAGCGGATTAAGAAGTTTATAAACGAGAGTTTCTCGGAAAATCTGAACGTGAAAACGAGTTATAAAAGAGTCAATAATCCGAAGTAGAAATGAGCACATTTATGAATCAACTGCACAATAAATATCTTGGACTGTATGTGTCTGTTCTCTCGCTATAAAGATAAACTTTGGTGACGTTTATTTTTATTGGCAGAGTTCACATTTATTTTTATTCAACGAGTTCAAATTCAAAGGTGTGTGATAGAGTGCTTCTAGAGCCAGACTTCCAAATAGGTTAAAGGTAGGTCGAATTCCTGAGCTCGTGTATGAGGTAACGTACGTCCTGGTTTTATTAGCGTCCTCCCATTCACGTGCCTTGCAAATTGCTCGTGCGAACGTAATCTCTATATCCAACACATGCGGAGGCTCAATCTTAGATGACGACCTCCATCGCGTTGGTAGGCGTATGTACGACCTCGATATAAATCCGTGGGAAGGAACACGAACTGTAGAGTAGAACATAGAGTCGACAGTCAATTCACTGTTCTTCATGAAATTCCACTTAAGAACACGTGGTTTAACTGATATGCAAGAATTTGCAGCTATACTCTTAAAGGATTATGATTGGCGACTGGCGGTCGATTTTGAACCCTATTACCCTTTTTAGAGTTTCGAGATCGGTTTCTAAACCCTTATGGTCTCGCATTGCCTGTCCTTTTTTCCCTCTTTAATAACTCAGCAACTACAGCAGCTATCAACTTGAAATTTAATCTCGATATTACATAAACTTGAACGTTTCTATTTTTATTTAACTTTTATCTGTTAATAGCGTAGATTGTTATCAAGTAGAGCAGATGGTAGATTTCTAATTCAAATCTAGGCTTCTAGATTAGGCGGTAGCTGTATATATTTTAGTTTTAGGCCCTAGTTACAGAAGATTTTGAAAACACCCTAGAGCCATTAATTAGCCCAACTAAAAACAACTTCCTAGATTGATTGTTACATATTTATAATATCTACATTTCGTGAGCCTGAACATAAAAAAATGTAAATTTTCTATACAAATTGTTAAGTTGAAATTTTAAAAGAAAGTGGGGTATGAAATGAAAGGTATCGGTTTGTATTTCAAAAAGCGATCCATCTGAAATGTGGATTGGTACCTACTACATAGTTTTAGGTATTCACTAAATAGAGAAGTCTCTAACCAGTAGGTACCTTTAGTAGGTACCTTTAGTAGGTATATTATATTTGTATAATTGACATACGTTCGAAACCCACGGCGCGCGAGTTACATTCACACTTGACGGATCTTGTTCTTGGTGATTTCTACAGGGAGAGCTTATCTAATGCCGCAAATTCATTTTTCGCAGGATTCTCGCTAATAGACATAGCAATCATTTATTTGACCAGCACACACACATATAGCTAGTCAGGTTGGTAGATGGGTTGGTAATTGGTATCACAAAAAAGTACAGTGACGGTTAGTCTCAAAACCCAATACATAGACCAATTTTCGACACATGACACTAAATCTATATATATAAAAGAAAGTCGTGTTAGTTACACTATTTATAACTCAAGAACGGCTGAACCGATTTGGCTGAAAATTGGTGGGGAGGCAGCTTAGAACCAGGAGACGGACATAGGCTATGTTTTATCCCGGAATTACCACTGGAACGGGAACTACGCAGGCGAAGCCGCGGGCAGCAGCTAGTACACAATAAAGCCCACTTTACACACCGCTTTATAAATAAATAATAAATAAATAATGCTGGACAATTCACACACCATTATCTAGCCCCAAACTAAGCGGAGCTTGTGTTATGGGTACTAGATAACTGATATACTTAATACAATACACTGCATAGATATATATTTTTATTATACATAGAAAACACCCAGACCAACGGAACAAATTTCTGCAGATCGTACACAAATTTGTTCCGAGGCGGAAATCGAACCCGCAACCTCCTGCATCGCAGGCGGACCTTCGCCCGCTGCGCCACGGAGGTCGTCACGTTATGTAGTAGAGTAGAGTATACATCCGTTACCGTGGGACAGCTACCAACCCAGCCGTTATTATGCCGATAAACACTTGAGCTGATAGTAATCATGGTGTACTAATTAGATGCCATGCCACCTACGTAGCTAAGAGAAAATGTATCAGATACCCAATGGATTAGAATTTACTGTGAATAACTGTTCAAATGTTCTTAAGGTTCAGATTTCGTGCTCCGGCCGGCTTTGAACATAAATTTATTAGGTAATTGGTACATCATAAACTGAGAAACAAAGGACGAGTGGAGCAAAACCGATTACCGATTTTCAGTTTTGAAATCATTAATTTAGATACCAAGATTCAGCACAGGTCAGATCGACCCTGACCGGCGTAGGGGGCGGATTAATAGGCCCATATTTCAAGGTTCTTTTATCTCTATGCAAACATCCCTTTGACCGATACCAAGCAATTACTCAACACGATCGTGTCCTTTATCATAGGTATTTTAGCTTTGAGTTATTCAAATAAGATAAATTGAGCTGGGGTGGGATATTATTTGATTTGAACTTGCAATGAATTTTGAACGAATTATCTAATCACCGACACAGAACAGCGAAAATTCGCAGAGATAACAACAGTTACCAGTTACAAAAATGTATTACTATTAATGAAATTAAAAACAGGTAATTTACGATCCGCCGAATATTTACGTTACGAATAAGTGCTGAAATGTTGGAGAACTCGATAAGTACAAAATAAATCGTGGCAACCTAAATATCCCGTTGGATTCCCGTGGAATTATTATCACTTGTAATTTAAGGTAAAACACCGTTTCCTTGTATCAAAGGTTCAAAGGCCAGTACTATTATTCGTTTAGGTTATGAGCAATATTTCAGTGCATAACACAAAATCACAACGTGTTGATATTTTTAGCTTTGACTCATTGGTTATCGAGGAAACGATAATATTGGAGGTACTGAAAATGTAAACATTATTTGTCATAGTCCACATTGCATTGCACTCGTCTACGCACTCATATACTAAACTTTGATACAATATCAGTCCGAGACAAATGAGTCAGCTTACAAGAAAACAAATTCATGCTTCTCTAACAATAAAGATAGCTCTGTACGTAATTTTTTGATTCGTAGGTATCCGATTGTTTTAAGATTCTTGGAGCTAGTTCATACCAGAGGTCTGAACTAGCTGTCACACATTTCTCGTACCTCTGGTACGAGACATATTATGTAACTGTCTATCTAGGAAGTTGTTTTTAGTTGGGCTTATTAAATTAATGGCTCTAGGGTGTTTTCAAAATCTTCTGTAACTACGTGCACTGCACTCGTCTACGCACTCATATACTAAACTTTGATACAATATCAGTCTGAGACAAATGAGTCAGCTTACAAGAAAACAAATTCATGCTTCTCTAACAATAAAGACAGCTTTGTACGTATTTTTTTTGATCCGATTGATTTAGGATTCTTGGAGCTAGTTCATACCAGAGGTCTGAACTAGCTGTCACATTTTTCTCGTACCTCTGGTACGAGACATATATGTAACTGTCCATCTAGGAAGTTGTTTTTAGTTGGCCTTATTAATGGCTCTAGGGTGTTTTGAAAATCTTTTGTAACTAGGGCTTAAAACTAAAATATTGGGTATGTACAGCTACCACCTAATATAGAGGCCTAGATTTGGATTAGAAATCTACCATCTACTCTACTTGATAACAATCTACGCTATTATCAGATAAAAGTTGAACGAAAAATAGAAAGGTTCAAGTTTATGTAATATCGAGATTAAACTTTCGAGTAATTTATTACCCCAGATATGATATCTGATAGCTTCGGCTGTAGACATTTATTGGGTTAATCCTCGCTATCAGTATCGAGCTACATAGTGTGGATAACTTGGCTTGCAGTTTTTTGTTTCAATGAAAATAATATAATACTAGTGTTTTTATTGATTGTTTTTGGACAAGAAATCTAAACATCTAAAGACAGCATCTATTATGAAAACAAACATTTATATTGAGATGAGAGGAGACAGTGAAAGCGAAATTCAACTTAGGTTTCGTTCTAAGCAACTTTTACGTTTAAAAAAGTTTTGCCGATAAAGTTATTCTGATTTCAGAGAAGCATTCCTCACTCAAGATGTTTCCTATTTTGCTTGGCAGACATTTTGAGATCAATGTTGACTTGCCAAGCTCTCAACAAGTATGAAGTAAATATAAGATGGAAATTGCGATGTTATACAGACTTTATCGTGTACCGGTAATGTACCGGGTCGTGCAATCGTGTCACGAACCACTACAAAAATGTGCATGCTAAAATCACGTCCAATAACACGTGAACTTACTTTGCAAACCTATCAAACCGTGCTACTGAATTTAAAATCTTATGCCCGTATTACAAAGTAGCAGTTTCTATTGTCAGATAAGTGTGAAGGGTCTTGCTTGTTTGGACAATAATATTAACTCGCTTAATTGCGGCTAGTCACATTCCTCAGCTGCCATTGTTGATTGGTAGACCGAAGAAGATGAGGGTCAGTCGTAAAGAAAAATAGAATGCTCTTTTTCGACAACAATACGCCGTCCGGCACTGAAGCCACACCTTTTTTCACAAAGTACTTTGGTCAAATATGCTATCATGTTTGACCGTGGTAGAGTCGAATAGACATGCGATGCAAATGAGCAAGTAATAGGATACCATACGAATGAGGGCCATAGTATCTAACTTTACTCAAACATATACGTAATCTGTACATGATTTTGACAACCTTCTTTGAGCAAAGTCGGTCAGCAGTTTTCATTGCTATCGTTTTTTTACGGCCCGCAATGTATTTTGAATTTGGAATTGTATTTTGTTTTGAAAATATACAGTTGTTTAAAAGTTTTATGCATAATGAGCAGTGCAAGCTTCACTGGCTGATTAGAAAAAGAACAAAATTAAACATTTTAAAAACTACCCGACAGATTTTCGTGAAACATGGCTAAGAACACACGGGATAAAATTATGTATGACGCAAAAAAAATTAAACGAAAATCGGTTCATCCGTTTGGGAGCTACGATACCACAGACATACACAGACAGACACGTCAAACTTATAATATTATTCCTCTCTTTTTGCGTCGGGGGTTAAAAAAGAAAACGTGGCAAAAAAACGGACAAAAGAGCATCGCGGTAAAAAAAATTGCATTATTAATTTTAGTGTATAAATTTTATTGTAAAAATGAAATCTTCAAGCGACGAATCCTCCAATTGTATTTTAAATAACTCGCATTGTTTGAGTAAAGCACTATACAAGCCTTGGTCCACAATGACTGCCCGGCTGGACACGCTATGATGGCCTCAAGCTAAGCTTACTACGGTCTTTCAGTACCGGCTTGGTCTTCAAGCTTGTTCATCATTGCAGCCCTTGCTGTCCGCGCTATAAAGGGCTCGACCTCCGGTCTCGGCCTGGACTACAATTTCGGCCATCATCATCGCGGCCAGCAATCCAGTCATTCCTGACCTCGGACGTAATGTATGTACTACCAGCTGCATTCTTACTACCCGTTGTCCTATTACCCGTTTTCCCGTAGGAATGAAGCATTTTCCCGCGGTAAAAAGTATGCCTATGCTCATCAGGAATAATGTGGGCTTCTAATGGTAAAAGAATTTTTCATCCAGTAGTTTCGGAGCCTATTCAATACAAATAATCAAATCTTTCCTCTTTATAATATTAGTATAGATAACTCAATGTGTTATTTTTACATGCATAAAGCTTGATACAAGCCATCCATTCATAACTGTCTGTCTGTATCTGTACCTTTTTACGCTTAAACGGCTGAACGGTTCATTTTGAAATTTGACAGGTTGGGTAAATTATATCCCGGGGACGGACATAGGCTACTTGAAAAGCGCGTGCGAAGCCGCGGGCAGTAGCTAGTAATCAAATATACGTAGGTGCTATAACTGTCAAGCAAGATCATGATAAACATCCACACGCTGACAATACAAGGCATCGGATTAAATTAAATTGAATATTCATAACGACAGCCGACGAAATTGACTTTTTGTTCGGCTCGACAAGTAAATTAATAATTTAAAGGATGTACAAAAATTAATCTCTGAAGTGGAAGCGATACAATACAGGGAAGCACGTGCTGATTCTGTGTAAATTAAGGAAGGAAGAATATAATCTTATTAAATAAATTTCAAAGTTGGGTGTAACGTTAAATTAGGTAATCAATATATGGAGGAAAATCCGATAATAACATGAGAAGACCTAATATAAGTTAATCAATGTGATGAAAACGTAGAGAAGAACGTAGGGAGGTGGAGAAACACCCAAGGGAAATTTTTTAAATCAATATTAGCTTTGCCTTTGGTAAGTATCTACCTATGGTATGCGCGCGTTAGAACGCTTTTGGTTTAAACGATGCCAAAAGTGGTACACCGCGATCACAGAATTCACAGCCAGTAGAATTCCAATGACAAAACTTGGGCTTCTCTCTATTCGTTACTAGCAGATCCATTTGCTAAGATCATAAATGAAATTATGAGCCATTGGTTCGAATACCACAATCACGGTGGCTCTGGGGGTGAACGGTGGACGACATTTTATTAGAATCAAATGTATACGAATGATCGATTGCTAAATAACAAACAGCTTTGTTTAGTGACGAGATAAAACAACAGCCAGCAGGGCTTAAGATCCAGAAGATTAATCATTTCGGCTATTATTCGGGCTAAATCAGAATTTCAATAAGTCATCGCGTTTTTCTTAAACCGGCTATGGACTTCCGTAGCAGAAAGGAAGATGAATTTATGGTAATTCTTAAGGAAGAATCTCAGGGACGAGTTGAAGACATAAAAAGAAGTTATTATATCGGCTAATTACAGTCGTCAGGGTAATTTATGAGACCCATGACTCGTCAATTTGTCAACCTTGTTCATATGTGAATGTCAACGAAAATAGCACAGATGATTCACCCGAATAAGGAAGTTAATTTGTATTCCTACAACAGTTACTAGCCAGGAAAAGAAACAGTAGAAGGAGTAGATCATAGAATAATTGACGACTGAAGCATCGTAGCATTGGATATATTCAGCGGATAACAAAAATATGCGACATTTTCTAATAGACTACTACAATAATGCCAAGGAAAAGAAAACCGGCAAGATATCATCAGAAGCTTTTTTCATTCTACTGTGAGACCGCTTTCTCCTGAGAGCACTGCTGATTTAAGATAAACGAATATTTTACTCGCTGAAATTCCTTCGTAATAAAGAAATAGTGTAAGCACCACATTTATAAACGCAAAAGTATTATGTTTCTTTAGGGCAAGCAATGCGCGCTTATTTAATAAGTTGAAGTTAAGTACCTACGCCCCGAATTATAACGAACTGTTGCAACGAACATTGCCAAGTACAAAGCGAAAGTGCCGAAATAATAACGGCAAGTCAACAAAATATCAAGACACTCTGCTAAAATGTCAATAATATGAAAACGATAAAAACTTTCTCATACGAAATAGAAACTTGCCGATGCTGAGTGCAATTAAAAAGGAAATCTCATGGTAGCCCGTTTGAAAGGCTGTTGAGTTGATGTTATACATCAAGCGGTCAAAGAGACAAACTCTTCCAAAGGTGTCTTTACAAAGCAATGTTCTCGTCAACTTCTAGCTGGATAACTCTATAGCTCAGTCAAAATGTTCAAGGTGTCATATAGTTGCGCTTTTTGCGCGAGTTGTTAATTAGCCAGCCTTACATGGATGCCTTTCCGTTTAAGGATTTAGGTAGCCCCAAATATGTTGTATGATACACGCATGCTGTCATGCCGCGAGGAATCGAGGTTGACTCTGGCACACCCTTTGAACTACGCCTTTTAGCATATTTAGGTTAGAGTGAAAGTTTACACAGTTTTACATATGACAATGTAGACGTTACGTGGTTGCGGATTGCGACAAACCTAGCAGAGATTTTAGGTGACTCAACTGACTGGCTTTTTAACGACTCGGGATGTGTAGATGAGTGGCTGGCACTTACTCGTGGCACTTACTCGTAAAAGTTTATGTAATAAGGGGCTCACATCTTCGTGTTTGGACTGTTGGTTCATGATGCGTGGTATGTTTGCAATTGCAAGCATTACAATAAAATTGAATAAGTAGACACAATAACCAGACCAAATATCTTCGCGGATACGACTAATTGTGAAAAGGTCACCAGTTCGTCGTTGGTCAGGAATCAACTTTTAAGAATAGATGTATAAAAAATTTACATACGGTTGAACAAATATTTAAGTTGAACCGTTTGGGTGCTAGCTTTGTATTTTTTTTGTAAATTTATTGTTTTTGTAATGCGAAAAGACAATTGCTTCTCATTCCTTTTCAAATAGACCCCGACTGCTTTCATTTTCATTTAAGAGAGAGAGTAGATTTTCCTAAGATAATTTCCAGATAGAACACAGATATTGCAGCAGGAAACAAGCTAAGCCTGTCAGGAAATAGCCGTTCTCCGGACGATGAGATCATGAGAGTTAGTCCACTTTTACTTTCGCCTGGTCTCCGTTCGTTCACCTCGATGGACGAAGACGCCCTACATCCCTCCTACTACTGTTTACGCAATTCTGATCGGAACTTTAATGAAGCTAAATTATTTTAAGTTTTTAACGTTGCTCTAAATTCCAACGCGTTTAACATGGGCTTACATACGTAGCTCGTGCGGCTATTACCTATGTACTACTAGTTTCGAAGAGCGACTTCGCACGCATTGTTGCAATGGAAACGTATAAAGGTAATGTAATTTCTATCCCATGGAGCACTAATAGCACAGCTGTGTGGTACCGGCTAAGAATTTGCACCACCAACTCTTCCCGCGGGTGCCATAAAAGGCGACTAAAGGATATCCACCGGGGGCGGGCAGCAGCGTCCCCTGCAGAACAATTCTACCACCGAACTACGATCACCAACCCGCATGCCCAGCGTGGGGATTATGGGTATTCCCCCCCCCCTTCCCCCATGTGATAAAAGCCAAAAAGGCGCTTATCACGGGGAGTCCTGCGTTCAGTAGTGGACCAATACAGGCGGTTGAGGGGCACTGATAAAGTAGCCAATGTTTTATTCCAGGTCTACCTACACATAATGCAAATATTCAGCCCAATTCTTTTAGTAGTTTTAGGGAGAAGTACCTAACAAATATACATCAATCCATCCAGACTTTCGCATTTATAATAATATTGTGATTGTGATGTTATTGAGCTGAGTAAACTGTTGATCTTCATCAGGCATGCGTTTGGTACAGTTTCGAATTGGCTGAACATGACATATTGGTACACCTTGCATAACAAAGACTTCGCGAATCGGCGCGCGGCGATTCGTATTCATTAACTCAATTGAATTTCGTAGGCAAGGCCGCTTATTGCCTAAATTTATTTATTACATCAGTGATGTTACTTTGTTGGTGTTCAACAGGGAAGTGTTTCTGACCGTTACTTTTAAGTTGGTCTTTATAATATTTGCGGCATCATTTGGATAAGTCTGCACATTAAATATGGTCATCAAATGAAATGGGGCCTTGTCATGGGCATACCTACGGTGTACCAAGGTGGGCCCAACCTGGCCAGGGTTGGGCACCTTCTAACTGTAAACCAAAAATTTAGGTTTATTTTATCGCATTCACTGCCCAGCCTCAGCATGGGTATGGTGTGTGTACTCCTGTGTCCGCACTTAGACTCGGGTTGGTCCATTGTGCGTGTTTTGTTTGCTAGTACAACCAGCCTAACTCCGTCCAGAAGCGCAGAATCTTCCTGGGATCTTCACAGGCTTCGCGGAGTGACCTCGGGTGGTCGAGGATTTCGTGTCGTTGCGCTGTTACTCCCTTGCATTCCAGGACTACGTGGGCAGCTGATTCTTCGTTAGTGAGACACCCCCTGCAGAGAGGGCTGTCTGTTGCTCCGATGGTGAAGAGATGTTTGTTCAGTGGACAGTGTCCTGTGAGTGTCCCCACTAGGACGCGTAGGTCCGTTCTGGTCAGGTTCAGTAAGCGCTTGGTTAGCCTTGGTGATGCAACTGGAAGTGCTGCTCTTGCCTGGAGGCACTCTTGTAGGTGTGTCCATCGTTCAGTATGCGTTTCTGTGGTTTTTAGTTTTATCCATGTTCGGAATTGGGAGAATGGTAGGGGAAGGAACGGAGGTGGGCCTATTATCGGCGTCTCCGAACCTTTCCGTGCCAGTTCGTCGGCAGCGTCGTTACCAAGTGATCCGCTATGTCCCTTGATCCATTGAAGGGTTATCCTGTTTCTACAGGAAATCCTCTCAAGTGCCAAGTGACATTCAAACACGATTTTGGAGTTGCAGCTGTTTCCTGCCAAGGCTCTGAGTGTAGCAGCACTGTCAGACAGGATTTGCACGCACTGGTTATCTATATCTCTTCTTTGCACAGCTGTGGCTGCCTCGGTTATAGCTGCACATTCACATTGAAATATGGAGCTGTGTTTGTCTAAGGTTATTGATACATTAATGTTGAGATCCATTGAGTGAATCCCTGCTCCCGTGCCCATATCAGTCTTAGAGCCGTCCGTGTATATTCTCACTTCATTGGGGCCTGATTCATCTTTTTGATCTTCATGCAGTTGTATCTGGTAGTGTTTGTTGTGTATTGGTTTGCTGGGCATTCTGTCACAGGGGGCCGCTAGAAGAGGGGAGCATGGGGATCAAGAGGCACATCTGCATCTTGGCCATGAAAGTGTTAAGTAACAACATAAGTAATTTTTTTTTGACCTAAGTAGCTTATTTTGCTTTTAAACTATTTTGACATATAAAACTTTTCATCTAATAACTTCTTGCGATTCTGTTCATGTCTATGAATTGACTTGCGATTCTGTTCTGTTCATGTCGCTTGCTGGTAACTTTATTGGCTTTTGGTCAGTCGCTATTATGTACTACAAGGTCAATATTTTCTTTATAATAAATCCACAAAAGTGGCTCACTCCACTCATCAATAACATTGGTGTCTTTCTCTTGATGTATATCTATATGATCTTCTCATAAAATCTTCTTTATTATACATAGAAAACACCCAGACCAACGTAACAAATTTCTGCAGATATTACACAAATTTGTTCCAAGGCGGGAAACAAACTCTCAACCTCTTGCGTCGCAGGAGGACTCTCGCCCGCTGCGCCACTGAGGTCGTCAATCTTTACCTATTAAAACAATATTGATTGAATGATCTAATAAGTTGGTAACAATAACAAAATAGGTACCTATTCCGACTGATCTTAAATTCATAAGTCAAGGCTATCTAAATGTTTGCCTTGATGGCTTTTATTTTTTACTACCTACACAAAACTGGACGGAAATGTCAGAGCGCTAACAATTCCTATCTTGTGCTGAATTAGTGATTGTTGGCCATCCATCAAAGTAAATGTAGTTTGACTAGTCAACTGTTATTATCATTGGCACTAAGATAAGATTAAAATTAAAGTATGGTAACTGAACGAAAAGCATTTTCTGTTGTTTATTTATAGTGATAGCTTACCACAGCATCAGTCTACAACAACAGCCTTTCACTCTATCTAAAAACCAGCAGCACCAGACCAGCCCATCAGTATCATCTTGTGAACAAAAGTTCTTACCAACCCAATAGGCTGAAATTTTATCAGATAGCCTAAATGTAGGTACAAACCTGAAATCCAGACTAAGGTTTCTCTGGTGGGTCGCAGGTTTCTGGGAGTCACTGCGACTTCCGTGGACGGGCACATCTTCCAGCATGCTCACAAAATCCGAGTCACATCACAATTCAGTTCATGAATGACATACCCCAGCGTAAATTCACAACGTAAATAACAACATGGCGACCATGGAATAACAACTTTCAACACGGTTTTTCTACAGTTTACACACGAAACTAATCCCTGCATGTAAATTACAACCCTTGAGATACATTCACTGGTGTTTTTGTCAACTTTTCCTGTAGTTTGCAGAGTACTATCAACAGTTTTGTTTGATAACGAGAATGTTATTGTCTGCCCTACATTTGCGCGTAGAGCAATATACTTGGTTTATTCATTGAAAGTAAAACACAGGCATGATTTAGTTATCAAAATTACCTACTTTTCTAGCAACAAAAGAAACAAATATTTCAAAAAATAAAATAATCGATGTCACTCGCAAAGAAACGAAAAGACATTTTTTTCGCACATCCGTGACGTGACGTCCAAAACAATAATCTGTCACTCTGTCACTTTTTACTAGTGATGTGCGTAGTGTAAAGAACATGAAAGTGTAAATATGTAACTACATATGTCAGATCCTCCCATAGAGTATAATGTTCCTTGGTCAGATCAGCAGGTGAAAAAAATCAAAGAATAACCTAAAGTACATCAAGTCTGCCTGCCGCCGGTCACGCTTGGTCAAGACCGTACCTAGCTAGAAATTCAATAAGGGGGGTAATGAAGAATAAACCGAAACCGTGAATTTTTAGATATTTTTACTGGATTTTTGGGGAAAATTAAGCATTAAAAATTTTCGGGGCTTGCTTTATTTGCTGTTATTTATTTTGTGATAGGTACTACTCTCTATGACAAAAGAAATAAAAAGCAAACAAAGCGACATCCGAAATTTTTAAGAATGCAGTGGTAGATAAAAAGCTATGATTTTATTAACGGTGAACGGAGCGAGCCGCGGTAATTTTGGAATTCCGTGAGTTAGCAAGACTAGCTAAGCTAAGACGAAGGCGGCGGCGAGCGGAAATAACCGTATCATTTTTGAGATATTTTCGGCGATTAAGAAAAAACTAAGGAATACAAAAAAATAAGAGAATTATATCAGCGAGCAGAGCGAGCCACCGATTTTTTTTATTTTCTCGGGTGGTCACAAACTAGTTACAAAAGTTAAAAAAATATCAGCAAGCGGAGAGAGCCCTGAAAATTTTGGTAAGTTTGCGACTGAGAAAATTGTTTAGAAATTTATTTTATTTTACTATTTTTAGGAAAACTTACAGCGATGAATTTACAATCAAGTCTTTGCTTAAGATAACATGCATGATAATAACATGCATAATATGTACATGCATGATATGCTACTGAGGGCTATTATAAGTTTCCACATAATATCTATCGTCTATACTAATATTATAGAAAACAGATTTATATTTTTGGATTTTTGTGTTTTATCCCCTTACTGCATTTGATTGGGATGAAAAAAAAATATGACATGCTGTACCGACCAGAGAGCATATAAAATGCAAAAAAAGAGGAGGTTTTGCGCGGAATTGTTACTAAATATTGTTTTATCCTATTATTGTAAAATACTAATAGATAATAAACACCGCCGCGCCGCGCCCCGTGGCCGGTGCACGGTGTGGCCCCGTGCAGCGCAGCGGGCAATGCAGCGAGGGAGGTGTCTAAAAATATAAATGTCTTGCATATATATTACATTTACTCTACGTTTATCCCATAATGTTTAAAAATGTCCACCCGTGCGAAGCCGGGATGAGCCGCTAGTATTTACTAAAAAAATAGGTAAAAATCAATAGACGACGACGATTTAAGGAAAGTAGGTACATGATATAGGGTTACAATTTACATGATAATACATACATAATACCACTCTGAAGTATGGGACTTGTCGGTCTTTGGTTTTATTTGTCCATGATAATACCTACTATGTACCAATAAAAAAAATATTATTATTAGAATTACTAATTACCCTATATGCTATTTTTTAACTTTTTTAAAATTTCGTTAGTTATTTAATTTTAGCTTCTAAATGAACAGTTTAGGTACTAGACATGTGTGGTGAGTACATAATAATAATAATGTTGGACGATTGACAATTCACACAGCATTATCTAGCCTCAAGCTAAGCAGACCTTGTGTTATGGGCTAAATTATAATGATATAACATAGTACACTTAAGTAGTAGTAAAGGAGCCGTGCGGCGTAATTGAGCTTCAACCTTCCGTTTGTAGTAGGATTGTCCTCCTACTCACGAGTGTGAGATTTTCAATAATTTGAAATGCTTGTTTAAGCAACCCTAGTATTAGTGTTGCCATTGTCCTGTATGTTTATTGTTGCTACTTGGAAAAATAATATCAAAGAGAATAAAAAAGGAATTTGAGTGGAACATTTATTCCTATTTTGTCTTTTATATCAATAATGCTTTTAACAATACTGACAAGAATAAAAAAACATTTTAAATCATTAAAATTTATCAGTTAACAGTTAACAGTTAGGTATATTCTGCTCTTCAATCATTTTTACTTGAGTGTGTAATAATTAATAAATTGGCCAGAGCAATTAATCTTTAAAAAGTAATTATATGGTTAGCATTCCTCACTGCATAGTAAAAAGCAGGTAACCATCCGGCTTACATACAGAAAAAAATCTTAAGGTTTAGGTGATGATTCCTGTGACTGCCTTGAAGGTTGCCTCTTATGAACATTAGGCTTCCTCAGCCGATGGTAGTTGGGCATGACTTTACTAAGGAAGTCTAGCTGAAGGAGTTGTGAAGGTTGCTTCTCCATAGCCTCTCTGATGTGATGCTCCGAGCCCCATATTACAGTGTTGTCCACTAATGTTTGTGGAGCAGTGAGTTGGCAGGCAGCACCTAAAAAGATTTTAAGCATCTTAAATTTTCAAACACTATGTTACTATGATGATAATATGCCCTGGCACAAAAATCTAAAAAACAAATAGTGTTTAATTTCTCTTTAGATTTTTAATGAAGCACAAAAAAGGCAGCCTAACTTAACCCCATAAACGAATTCCATGTTCTTTGTTATCTCATTCAAAACAGTACCTATACTCGAGCCATCCTGCTGGTAGAATGTTAATAAATATTGGAAATCAGCTGTTTTTTAGGGTTATCACCATGAAATGAAGGAGAAGGCTTGACATTCACATTACAATTCATATGATTTCACCCATAAATACTATTAGATTCGTTACTTTTTTATCTTTGCATGAATTCTATTCAAAATCTAATTATTTCAATTTACAAATCGTCATTAAGATGTCTAAAAGGGAAGATTATAATCACCAGAGATTTTTGTCTTTGTAACAGTGTCAACCCTATTGAATCTCAGTTTTGACATTCCAGGTAGCAAACAGTTGTTTACTTTCGAACCATGATTCAGAATTCAGAAAAACACTAACAACCAGTCTTTTAATTTAGTATTTTAATTTAGCCGGATTATTGAATATTAAGATCATGCATATTTAGGGTTAGAAATAGGTTCATGGTATGGATAGCCTGGTCTGATTTTGGTTGGCATTTCGATCAACTTTGAAAATGTAAAAAGTAGTTATAGTGACACAACTACAATACAATAGTTGGACATTTAATACAAAAGATTTAATTTGGTAAAATATTTTTTTGTTCTATCATCAATAGCAGCGCACGCGATAAAATACATTTTATGGCAATGTATTAAGCTTATGTACATTTTCAAATCAAAATATATTTTCTAGCAATAGATATAGGTAGGTAGGTACATAGCAAAATATGTATGTTTTTGACATGCAATAATTATTACCAATAAAGACTAATATGTATGACTATTACTAATTTTGTGCATTCTAGTTATAGGTTTTATATCTTTGAATCACTAAAAATGAAATAACACCTAAATTATGTATATCCTAAATAAACAGAAAAACCTACAGGCCAGAGGCCAAAAACCTCTTGCCTGTAGGGCAATGCCAATTTGAAAAATGTGTTTCACCCCTTCATCACCTGATTTAACTGTCAGTGGGTTTATTAGTAAACTTTCTACAAGCAGGATAGCTCTAGTATAGATCTACATAATATTTATCTCTCATGCATAATGCAAACCTACCGATAACACAGCCACTGCCAATTTTTACATTCTCCCCGACAAATGATCTACATTCAAAGACATTGCTCTCTCCAATATGTCCACATGGAGTCTCTAGTTTACACCCCACTTCAAACACATTGTGGGCTCCGATAAATAGGGGTTTCGGTGGTGTCTCTTGTTTGTCACTTTTTCTGAAACAGAAGAGAATAATTTGATAAAGTAAGCTAGTGCTAAGTACCTACTTACCTATAGTGAAATCAGTGAAATTTTTGGGATAGCCAAATTATTCGGATTTTATTTCTAAAGCGGCACTACTGCTTCTGATCTAGATAACTTACTTGTGGATAATAGTTGAATACTCCTCTATGATACAGTACTCTGCAATAATTATAGGGCCTCCTTCAGCAATAATCGTAACTCTGGGGTGGATCACAGTACCTCCTCCAATAGTAATATCGCCCTCCAACGTACAGTCTTCACAAACAGTTGCTCCGGGTAAAATCTTAACGCTGTAAACAAGTTTATCAATGTGAACTCAACACCAAAGGAACAATCCATATAAACTTGGTGTGATGACTTCATTCGCTTTACTTGTGAGACATTTTCCGAGGTTTCAGTCAGATTTAGTGATCGGCTTGAAAATTACTAAGTGGAGTTTGATTTCATGCAAAGAAAGAATGCGTATCATTTATTTTATTGAAGTTACGAAAATAAAATAACAGATTTATGGATTGGATTCTACTACGGGATTCTAGGAGGATTCATTCATTCTACTTCAAGCTTCAACTTCTTGTCAAATGGCTTCTGCTATGAGTGTTTATGTAATGTGATTTGATAGAAGACTATTCTATGGATCTGTAGGGTACCTCCATAGACTATAGACAGTATACTAGGTAGGAACTTCTTTGTAGTATGTCTAGCTCTTCTATGGTTACTCTATGCGTTTTGAATTGAAGACGATAATCTAACTGACATGTAACTGAAACCAAGTTTTTATATAAAACAAAATAAAATACGTTGTGTTTCCAAGATCCTAGTTTATTTCATCCATCCCAGCCATGCACCTTAGGATCTCAACATGGTAGCAGAGCGTGGTTGCATTGGTTGATCTTAGGATGAAGTGATGAAAATGTAAAAGAAGAAAGTCGTACAAAGAAGAGAAGGTGGTGCAAAACAAGTGGTTTTTTTTTCAATAAAGAAAATGACAAGATAAAAACATCCACGATAAAAAGAAATGCGAAGAAAATTTTCTACAAATATTTGACGGCCTGAACTATGAAAAATGGAAATTTCGGCTAAATTTGTTCTTGGAAATGAAAGGATTAAAGGTAATAGAAGACGAGAAAGATAAGCAAGTAGACATTAGAATCAGAAACATTATAGTAAATAGCGTGAACAATACCCAACTCGACATTATTATGCATCAAACAAGCGCATATCAAATGATTAGGAAATTAGATGAGACCTACATTGCGAAAGGGTGCGCCAACAGGCTATTGATAAAAAGACGACTACTGGAACTAAAGTTACATGAAGACGAAGACGTGCAAGAATATCTTCAAAGATTCGAGAGGATCATAAATGAATTAAGGAACACCGGCGACAATATTTCAGAAGAGGAGAGATTAAATTATCTGTTGCTGTCACTCCCAAAGAAATACGAATACGTGGTAAATATTGTAGACGCGATGCCGAAGGAATCTCAAACAGTTGAATATGTCAAATCCAAATTGTTACTGGACGTGAAAAAGGGAGAAAACCAAGAGACAATGGTTTTTACCACAGGAGAGGACAAATGCTATGAATGCAATAGAACTGGGCACTTTAGGCGAGATTGTCCGAATAGAAAGACCAAGCTTCATTCCAAGAGGAAGAGGAAGAGGAAGAAGTGGACGCGGTCGTGGCCGCAGAGGCAGGGGCCGCAGCTACAGCGGTGGTAGAGGTGCCAATCAGTCCTTCAATGTCTTCAACGTAGAAGTTGCTGTAGCTGACTCAAAAAATAATATGAAAGTAAGTTGGCTGCTTGACAGTGGTTGCAGCGACCACATTGTAAACGATGAAAAATACTTTGATAAAATATACGAATTAGATAAAAATATAAATATTAAAGTAGGTGACGGTTTTGGCCTAGAGGCAACTAAAAAGGGTAGTATCGTTATGGTTTGCGGTAAAGAAAAGATTACTGTAAATAATGTTTACTATGTAGCATCGATGAAAAGAAATTTGCTAAGCGTGTCGTCTATCGTAAATAATAACAATGGTAAATATTTAAAAGAGACTTGGCAACCATATATGGAAAAACAGGTAAGGTATTAGTTAAAGCCTATAGGAAAAACAAATTGTATGAGTTGAACGCAACAATTATCAAAAATAAGGCATACACAGGTGATAGCTATGTAAATGTGTCTCTAAAAGAAGAATGGCATAAGAAATTAGGCCATCCGAATTTTAGGAAACTTAGGGAGATATGTACATACAAAACCCTCAACGGAATGCCCGAAAAGCTGAATGACGATTTTATAGACTGTGAGATATGCGTAAAAAATAAAATGGCAAACTTACCCTATGCCAACACGAGAATGAGGGCAAATGATGTGTTAGAAATTGTTCATACTGATGTTATGGGTCCACTACAACCAGCAGGGTACAATGGTCAAAAATATATTGTGACATTCATTGATGATTACAGTAGATTAGCTTTTGTTAGCGCAATAAACAACAAAAGTGACGTTTTCGATCGATTTACTCAATATGTACAATTTACAGAAACTCAGACTGGAAAGAAAATTAAGGAAATAAGGTGTGACAACGGAAAAGAGTACTTGAATGGTAACTTCTTAAATTTTTGTAAAAGTAAAGGTATAAATCTGAACCCTGGACCTCCTTACACCCACCAATTAAACGGCGTAGCTGAACGTTATAATAGAACGCTGATGGATAGAGCCAGATGTCTACTAGCAGATGGCAATCTAAGCAAAAAGTATTGGCCAGAATGTTTATTAACAGCTGCATATTTAGGCAACAGATTACTAACGAATACACACGAAAAGAAAAGTCCATACGAAAATTTTCTCGGTAGAAAGCCGAATGTTGAACATTTAAAAATATTCGGATCTGAATGCTTCGTTCGAATCCCTGATGAAAGGCGCTCATCAAAGTTAAATCCTAAAGCAGTAAAAGGGAAATTAGTAGGATATACAGACACAGGATATAGGATACTGGTTGGTGAAAAAGTAGTGATTTCGCGTAATGTTAGGTTTATCAAGGTCGAAGAAGTGATCAGACGAAGGCAAGTTGATGATGAAGATAGTGTAGACGTCGAATTGGACAGTGTGAATAGAAGAGCGGACGATGTGACGAGAAGAACTGACGATGTAAATATCAGAACGGACGATGTGACGAGAAGAACTGACGATGTTACTGATGATGATAATACAGGAAATGAAAACCTAAGAAGAGAAGTAATGCATGAAAACGACGAATTTTATGATACTATGGAAGAAGAAACTGATGTCAGACCCGCTATTCCCGAGGAGGTGAACACACAAAGACCAAAAAGAGAGAAAAGATTACCGAGTAAATATAAAGACCATGTAGTATATGTAAATATCAGCGACGCAAATGCACCCGAGACATATGAAGAGGCTATGGAAAGTGAACAAGTAAGTAAATGGAAAGAAGCCGTAAGTGCTGAATTAAACAGCCTTACAATCAATAATACATGGGATATAGTCGATGAACCTGATGACAAGAAAATTATAGATGTGAAATGGATCTTTCGAGTTAAAACGAATGGTAAATTTAAAGCAAGAGTCGTTGCACGTGGATTTCAGCAAATTTACGATGAAAATGAAGAGATTTATTCACCAGTGGCCAGAATGACCACAATGAAGGTATTAATTTTATTTATTTATTGAGGAATAACTAACGACTACATTAAACTTATTATACATTTGTGTTAGTACTTTACTAGTAAAGATGAGCGATATTATAAATGTAGCCCACGGCGCTATCCACATATGCGTTACATACATACTTAATTAAAAACATGCAACAAGAAGGCTTAACTAATAAATTAAATAATACATGAAATTAGTAAGTACTTAAGTAGGTAGGTAGGTTAGAGAGAGCTGGGCTTTTCTTAAACAACTAAGAACTAGAAATGCTAGTAATTAAATTATTTGTAACATAAAGTGTTCCATTATTTCTAGTAGCAGTAATAATTACAAAATATCATGTAGAGACGGGACTTAATTATTAATGTCAACGGCATGTGTTAGGAGTTGGTACATAGAGAGCATGGACGTTGAAACGGCTTTTTTAAATGGTGTTATCAAATCTGAAGTTTATATTTATCCCCCAAAGGGATATAAAGTGGAAGACGGCAAGATCTGCAGGCTTAATAAAGCTTTGTATGGATTAAGAGAAAGTCCAAGAGATTGGTACGAGTGCTACCATTATTTTATGCAGAGCATCAATTTTACAAGATCAGATTATGACTACTGCCTCTACACAGGATGTATTAAAAATACTAAGGTATATTTGTGCTTATATGTTGATGATATTTTGTTATGTGGAAAGAATATAGATGCTATTATGGAAGTCAAACAAATGCTAAGTAAGAGATTTCGAATGAAAGACTTGGGAAAGGTAAAGCATTATTTGGGTATTGATATCGAATACGACCCCACTCAAAAGAAAATGTCACTGAGTCAAGAAACATATATCGGAACTCTGGCTGAAAAATACGTTGTAAAAGAATCTAAAAATTATGAAACACCAATGGAACAGAATTTGTCGCTCGAGTCTGGTGAACCCAATGAAAATACTAGATATAGAAGTTTGATAGGAGCTCTTTTGTACATAGCAAGTGGAACGCGACCAGACGTATCATACAGTGTAAATTTTTTAAGCCGTTTTGAAAATTGTTACTGCGAGACTTATTATAAATATGCGTTACGTATTTTAAAATATTTGTACTGTACACGAAATATAAAACTGAATTACAATGCAGAGTTTGATGAATGTGTAGATGCGTTTGTGGATGCCGACTGGGCAGCCGATAAAAATGATAGGAAATCAACCACAGGTATTGTAATAAGAGTGTATAACAATCCAATAATGTGGAAAACACACAATCAGAAAATTGTATCAAGGGCTTCGACGCACGCAGAATATTATGCGTTAGCAGATTGCGTAGAAGAGGTTTTGCCGGTAATAGGAATATTAGGGGATTTAGATGTGATAGTCCCAAAACCAGTAAAGATATTTGAAGACAACACCGGAGCTATTGCTTTGGCAAAAAATGGAAAATTCTGTAAAAACTCTAAGCATATTGACATCAGCTATCATTTTGTGTATGACTACGAAAAGCAGGGTATTGTAAATATAGTTAAGGTTCATACTGACGATCAGATAGCTGATATATTGACCAAAGCCTTAGGAAAATTAAGGTTTAAGAAACTTAGGGAACTTGTTAATTTAAGATAGTTTTTTATGACAGTGTTCATGTAGTTTTTTTTTTAAGTTGTTTTATTTTTTCATGTTTAGCAATGTCATGTTAAAAGATAAATAAGTTTGTGAATCTTTATATCTTATTGTTATTATTAGAGATAGATTTCACAGATTGTCTTGTATAAAATCAAGGAGGTGTGTTAATGTAATGTGATTTGATAGAAGACTATTCTATGGATCTGTAGGGTACCTCCATAGACTATAGACAGTATACTAGGTAGGAACTTCTTTGTAGTATGTCTAGCTCTTCTATGGTTACTCTATGCGTTTTGAATTGAAGACGATAATCTAACTGACATGTAACTGAAACCAAGTTTTTCTGTTTAACAAAATAAAATACGTTGTGTTTCCAAGATTCTAGTTTATTTCATCCATCCCAGCCATGCACCTTAGGATCTCAACAATGAGGATTCTTTTCCTGTTTTGATTTTAGAACTTTGATTTATTTGATTAAAGACTAATCTCTTCTTTTTTGGCTAGCTAGAAACCAAAAAAAAGCAAACTAACCGACCATCTTCTTGAAAACAATACATACACGTACCTAGGGTACCTTAAACTCTGACACAGACACTGGTAGAGTCATCATCATCACAGCGAAAAGCAAAGCATGAAGCGCCATTCAGAAAGAAGTTGAAGTTGAGTATTTATATTCTAATGCGTTTGTTTTGATTTATTGTTATGATAATAGTAACGAAAAGTGCGGCTATCGGACCATGATTTCTTGTTCTAGATTCTAGGCTAATAAACCACTTTGTTCTAAAAACTTTTATTTACCACTGAACAAAATGACCATGGAACCTTTATTCCAATTTCCATTCCAACCTTACGCAATTCAAGAAAAGTTTATGAAAGAATTGTACCTAACGGTTGAAAATAACAAACTGGGAATATTTGAAAGTCCTACAGGAACCGTAAGTTACTTATTTCTATGATTTGCTCTCCTCCATCCAGGTCTGGTGCCAGACCCGTTAGCATTCTTCTAATTTGTCATTTATTACAGGGGAAATCTCTAAGCATTTGTTGTAGTGCTTTACAATGGCTAAAAGATCATCAATTGAAAGAATTGGAGGCCTTAGAAAAACGTATAGCAGAAATAAAAGCTGAGATTGATAGCAAATCTGGTAAGTAATATATTTTTTATTAAAACTATTAAAATCTTGTACTTACTTACAACAGTTAAAGTATTCTAATTATGAACTCACTAAATTCCAGATACCATTGATTGGCTTCAAGAAGAGTATGATAAAATTAAGAAAAACCAAACACTTCAAACATTACAAAGTAAGCTAGACAATATAAAAAAGCAAAAAGAAATTCTAAATGAAATGCGCAATCGAGTTATCAAACAGAAAGTAAATAATAATAAGGCACTAGAGTTTAACGTTAACAAAAATAGAAATAGAAAAGAACATGAGAAAGAAATTCCAGAAGATAATGATAGGAATAATGAAGAGAGAGACAGAGATCTAATACTGGAAGAGGTTGAAGATAAGTTAGAATCTGATTCTGATGAAGAAAGTCCTGGAGACAATAAAGAGGAAGATAAACTAAAGGTAATCACATTATGCTAATATTCTAAATGTACAAGTTAGGATGAATGGATAGATAGATGTTTGTAACTTCTTTAAGCTGAAACTACTAAACAGATTGAACTGAAATTTTGCAAGGATGTAGCTCTAAATATGTTATCACACAGGCCACTTTTTATCCCATAAATCAGTTCGCCTGGGATAGAAATAACCTATGTTTCCATAGTAGAAACAACATGTGCGAAGCTGACGGCAAAAACTAATAAATAATATTTACAAATTAATAAATAATGCTGGAAAAATTGTCTACAGAAGCATCATCTAACAACAAAAAAGACAAAAACTATAATATAGGTAGTCCTATTTTTGCCAATGCTGTTGGTTCATTTTACATGTGGTTGTTAATTCGGATGTTAGACTATAAATATAGTTGTTAAATTAATGGGCTGAATAAAAACTACTTTCACTTTTCAGATTTATATTAGCAGTAGGACACATAGCCAGCTATCCCAGTTTATTGGAGAAATCAAACGGACAGTCTTCAAGGATGATACTAGTGTTGTCACACTCGCTTCTAGGCAGCACTATTGCATCAATTCTGATGTTAGTCGATTAAAAAATGTTCATTTAATAAATGAGAGGTAAGACCTATTCTAATTAAAGTTCCATTATGATTGCCTGCATGCAAATCTTGAGATTAGGTCTAACAATATATTTAAGATTATTTCCATGCTCAATGCATCTTAAAAATCAATTTCTTGGTGAGATTTCTGTGTATTCTTTCACATGTATAATTTTTTTATCCAATGCAAATAATGAACAATGTTACTGTCTCAGTTAATAATAGTTTTGTTTATTCTTCATTTATGTAAAATTGTAGTTTCATTAAAAACTAATATTAGTTCAGTTGTTGTTGTATATTTTGATTATTTGATTTTGAACTCAGTTAGTGTGGTGCCCCCATTACTAATCATCAACCTAAATTTAACCACTTTCCTTCTTCCAGATGTCTTGATATGCAAAAGTCAAAATCCAAGTCTACCTCAGTTGGCGAAGATGGAAAAGTCCTCAAAAAGACCAAAACCAAGTCCTGTTCAGCATGCCCTCACTACAATCAGACAAATATCATTAAGTTAAAGGAAAGAATGCTGGTTGAAATCCTGGATATGGAGGATATAGTCAAATGTGGCAAAGAATTAAAGGCTTGTCCATATTATGCTTCGAGAATGGCTTTGACTGATGCTGAGGTAAAAATATACTCCTTAAATATTGGAAAATGAATGAATAAAAAACCATAAAATTATTAAAAAAATGCCATTGCCCAACAGTGAATGGAACACCCAAGGCCATCACTTAAGGTGGCACTTAGATGAGAATGTAAAGTTGGTTCAGACTTTTTACCTCAATCACTTGCTTAGGAGATAAATAAATAAATAAATAATGCTGGACAATTCACACAGCATTATCTAGCCCCAAGCTAAGCAGAGCTTGTGTTATGGGTACTGGATAACTGATATACTTAATACAATACACTACATAGATAGATATTTTTTATTATACAACACCCAGACCAACGGAACAATTTTCTGCCGATCGTACACAAATTTGTTCCGAGGCGGCAATCGAACCCGCAACCTCCTGCGTCGCAGCCGTCGCAGGCGGACCTTCGCCCGCTGCGCCACGGAGGTCGTCAGATAAGTATTGTATATAGATATTTTTTTAAAAGGAGGCGCGATTGTCGTTTGTTTTTCATACAATTATCCACGTTGACGTCACAAGGCCTCCATATACGAAAAACAAAAGAGGATCGCACCAGCTTCACTTTAATCCAATGAAAACGCCTGCAATTTCGGACTTGCAGGCGTTTTTGCTGGATAAAGAATCTGGACCCGTACTCTTAACAACTAAATCGAAATCTCTGATTGGTTTTCATGCAAACTTTTGTGTCGCTTGCATAAGTTTAGCGTTAACAAAAACGAAACTTCGATATTCATTTTCCGAGTACGGGACGGAGAAGCGAATTCGAATTCATTATAAAAGCTTTCCTTTCTAGGTCGTCCTAATAAGCCACGCCGGTATCGTAAGCGAGGGCGCCCGCTCCGGCATATCTCTGAAACTGGACAACAATGTGCTAATACTGGACGAAGCTCATGGTCTTACTGCTGCGTTGGAGAACGCACTTTCCGCCCCTGTGTCGGCCAAACAGATGGGTGCGGTGAGAACTTGTTTGCAAGGATATGTGAATAAGTATAGGGCGAGGTCAGTACCACATTTTTTTATGCTAACTAGCTGCTGGTCGCGGCTTCACACGCGCTTTTCAAGTAGCCTATGTCCGTCCCCGGGATACCATTTACCTCCCTGCCAAATTTCATTAAGATTCCTTCAGCCGTCTAAGCGTGAAAAAGTAACAGACAGACAAGAGTTACTTTCACATTTATAAATACAGGGCTACTTGTAAGTAGACCCGATCCTTTCAGGACGTGATAGTAGGGTTCAGTAGAAACCAATTTCATTATGAGGTACCCTGGTCTAAAGTGAAGCATCTTCGAGAAATTTGATTTAAAAAAAATCAAATATCTCGAAGAGGCTTAACTTTCGTCTAAATAATTATCGTTACGTTACCTATTGAATTTCTGATTAATTTCAGGCTAAGCAGTAAAAATCTACTGACGCTGAATCAAATAGTTTTCGTGGTCGGAAAGCTTTTAGGTAAGTGGTCCTATTTTAAATCTATTTGTATATAAATATTTGAATACTAATAATAACCTGACTAATTATAATAATTGCTGCGTCCAGGCTTCGGCGAGGCAACACGCCGAGCTCAGGTCCAACGTGAAAAAAATATCGGGTTCTTACTATTTTCTAGATTCTACAAGTAATTTACATAGCCGATACGAAGTTATGCACAGATTGTACGCCATAATGCTATGAACCCTCGCTAAAACAAACTACGAATCGTTTGTCATTTTGGAGTCTATTGACATTAAGAGATTTATTACCTAAAATCAAGATTACCTATGTCGATCCAAACTCCAAATTTTAACTGCTTCAAAGTTTGTTTTAGCAAAGATTCATAGCAAATGGTTTACAATGTGTGCAATACTTTTTATCTGCTATATCAATTACTTAACTAGGACGGTTTAAAAATGTCTTTGATTTTGTATCTAGAAAATAGTAAAAACTCATTTTTTTTCATGCGTGACCAATCACCCCGGCTACCTTGCGAGGCTGCGCGCCCAGTTGGGCCTCAGCTAATAAGATTTTTTTTTTTTAACTGTAGGCATATGTATACCCAGCATTGAGCAATATCCGATGATGACGAGGTACTTATTAACTACTAGCGTCTGCCCGTTGCTTCGCAACTGTTTTTGGAATAAAAAGTAGTAACTTTATTTTGCACTATGTATATATAATTTGCCTTATCCATTCAGTAGTTTTGGCGTTGCATCTGGCCAAACATCTTCACAGCGGCTGAAACTTTCTTTATAATATTAGTAGAATAATAACTGCTCACAGGTATGATAAAAACAAACACGGAAAAGAAAAACGAAACAACAATCTACACATCTGAAGATTTCGTCATAAAAGCTGAAATAGACCACATGAACCTAAGACCTCTGATAGAATTCGCTAGAAGCTCTCGTTTGGCTCCTAAACTACACGGCTTCTCTATGAGGTACAGCCAGCAACAACTTGAAGAGGAGCTGAGGAGTACAGTTAGCAAGAAAAGTAGTCTCCAATCGTTTTTGAGTAATATTGCCAAGAAGAAAGCCGAGGTGGTTGAAGAAGTAAAGATGGAAGTGAAAGAGAATGTTCAGGTACATATATATTTAGAATGTGGTACATAGCTACTACTTTGAAACTTGATAATAGATTGATTCCACTCCTTACCTCTGCTCTTTATGTTATATGGAGGTGAGTCGTACACATCACACTATTACATTCACCTCATCACATAAACATCACTTATTTTAAAAATGCAAAAGTTAAATATTATTTAGATTTTTATTAGAATTAAATACTTGCATGGATTCATAACGAATGTCAGCGGGTTAACTACGAACTTTGTTTGTGTTGGAAGAACGAAAAGCACTCACCCCGAAGAAGCAAACGTTGGTGTTCTTCCAACACAAACAAGGTTCGTAGTTAACCCGCTTATAATAGGTAATTATGAATACGTCAAACTTCATTTTTAAAATAAAATAGCAAAAATAAAATTGCATGAATGTTTGTTACCTGTTCACTCCAAAATTATTGAACGAATCAAGCAGTAATTTTGCACAGAATAATATACATTCTACAATTGACATTAGCAAACGTCCTGCATTGTAAAAATATACACAGGCTACATAGCGAATTTCATTCGTATAAGATCCGCCATGAAATTCGACGTCACAACATGAATGACCGATAGCGTGTTCAGAGTTCAAAAATAAAATTAAAAATACAATTCTTAAATTGAAATTAAGTCATCTTACACTTTTAATATCAGAAATCTATAAATATTGGTTTTTTAAGTCAAATACTACAGAAAATACTTATTTATTGCTCCAATTTTGATAAGAGTTAGCCTGTTTGCCTATAGCCTACTTTTATCCCGATATTTTCAGGTGCCTTCAGAAACATCAGCCGGTAGCGGTCTCTACGCTATCCTAGATTTCCTGTCCCGTCTCTGCGAGCGCAGCGAGAACGGCCGAGTGCTGGCGAGCGAAGCGGGGCTGAAGTATCTACTGCTGAACCCTAATGAGCATTTCTCTAGCGTTGTGAAGCAGTGTCGGTCGGTGAGTTGATACCTAATCCATTATGGACAATAACACTACGTTCAGCCATAATAATAATAATAATAAATAATAATAATTTCAGCGTACGTTTAAACTAACACTTTCATGGCCCATGAACATGGACATATGCGTATATGTTCATCTCCAGCGCTGTCAGGCAGCGGCGCGCCCTTGCGGATCGCACCGCCGCCGAGACTGGGCAGTGAATGCGTTAATGATCGGCCTTGGCATTTTACTGCATGCCGCCCTTTAGTTAACTGCTTAGTTATTCAACTAACGCATAACGGGCGACATATTTATGTGTCATTGGGATAAATCTTACAATTTGTACCACCAACGCACTGGTGCCATCTGTTTCAGGCAATCGTTACCTTCTACTTAACATTAGAAGCCGCCACACACAGAAACCGTGGCCGGGTCGGAGGTGATGGCGTGCGGGTTGTAATGGACGAATTTATATGAAAGACTGCACATACACCGCCCGGCGGTGTAGGTAGTCTTTCATTTAAATTCGTATGATACAACCCGCACGCCTACACCTCCGGCCCGGCCACGGTTTCTGTGGGTGACGGCTTTTAAACAAAATACTTAGGTAGGTCACACCATACCAAATGCCCAAATTCGTCCATCAACTTGACGCATATTTAAAAAAGTCTCCAACAAAATGTTGAGAAATTTCCTTCCAAGTGCTCAAATCAGCAGAGTACCTACTTACCTTACCAATCCTTAACTATGTTTGAGAGCCAGTTTTTACCACAGACTAGTATAAACCTGTGGTCCAAACCCATTCTATGACTATTTTTAAAATAACTACAGTAAAAAAACCTACTGTTTAAAATACCTACAGATCGTTTCACAGAATTTAGTTATAAGTAATGAACGATATCCTTATAGGAAAATTCACCTTTTTAGAAATAGAAATAGAAAACATTTATTTGTAATACAGACATACAAAATTTAGAACAAAAGAACAAACACAGAGTTACAAAACGGTCTCAGTCTCAGCATGAGTTGGTTGTATTTGCGTACAACCAACGCTGGTCCGTTTTAGGGTTTCGAAGATCGAAGGGTTTCGAAACCCTTCTGGTCTCGCTTTGTCTGTCCTTTTTTCCCTCCTTAATAACTCAGCAACTACTGCAGCTATCAACTTGAAATTTTAAATATTAATATATTTCGTGCGCCTGTACACGAGATAGTTTTTGATTTTGATTTGATTTTGATTTTGATAAATTGATATTATCCTTAGTTTTGGGTGGTCAACATCAAACAGCGTTGTAGTTACCCTTTCACGTTTGTATGGAGAGATGAGCGACTCGTTCAGCCTTAAGATAATCTGTTAATATTTAAGTATGATTGTTTGTTATCCCTAAGAGGAAAAAAAAAACCTTTGGTTTGTTCACCTACTGATCTAGAAAAATGTTCATGAACATATAAAGGAGTCCTTGTTTTAACTTGAGTTAATTCGGCCTGTACCTATGCCCCACAATATCTTGAAAATAGTTTGAAATGGGTTTAGTTTATAGCATGGTTCCATTTCTGTATGGGATTTGCGTTGTTCCATCTCCGCACGATAGATGAACCAAATCCCTGTACAAAAATGGCGTCGAGACGGTACGAGTAACCGCGGTCGTTGCCAAGAATTCAGCTGTTCAAACCATCTGTTTCAGGTCATATTAGCCGGCGGAACAATGGAGCCAATAAGCGAGTTCAAGTCCTTACTCACCAGTAACCCGGCCGATGATTCTGTAACCGTGGTGCGATGCGATCACGTGGTTCCGGCAGAGAACGTGCTGGGCGTTTGTCTCTCGAAAGGACCCTCTAATGTGACGCTGAACTTTAGTTATGAGAATCGGATGTCGAATGAGTTGGTGAGTGAAAATGGACTTTATGATTATTGATGTATCACCTCCCGCGCCGGTAGAATCAGCCCGTTTGTAAAAGGAACGCTGATTAATCAATCAACCTTCAACAATATGGCTAAACCTCGCTTATCCATCTCGTCGAATGCAACCTTCAACAATATGGCTAAACCTCGCTTACTCATCTCGTCGAATGCATTCGAGATGAATAAGCGAGGTTTTGCCATATTGTTGAAGGTTGATCGCTTAACAATCGGTATGCCGTTTTGGAATCGGCATAGCCATTCTACAGACGAGCTGAATCTACGATCTGGTGGCCTCAGATTACTCTCGTGTCTACTCTAAGTGTCGTCATCAACAGAGCTTTAGTAAAATCTAGTATATAGGTATCCACTTTTATGATCGACAAGGTCGAAAATCATTCACCAAAACCAAAATCAAAAACTCTTTATTTCCATAAATACAATAAATGTACACTTAGAAAAGGTCAAATTGTAAAACTAAACACTGACACGGAATAAAAGTGATATTTTTGATTTCTGTCGCTTCGGTATGTAGACTAAAGTAAAGAAGCGACGAAGAAAGCTTTAGACTGTAAGTTGTTACTTTTCGAGTTGGAGCAAAACCCGTCCCAAGCTTTTTTACCTTCTAGATCATGCATCTTCAACCTTTTTTTGTGCAAGGGCCAATAATCCATTTTTCATCGCCCGGAGGGCCGCAACCTGCAATGCTCTATTTAATTTTACTATCTACCCAAAAATGGAATATAAAACAAGTTTAAAATTTTCAATAGTCGTAATGGGTTTATTTATTATTAAAAATTATTTATTTATTAAAAACCTTACAAAGAACGTACAGGAACTTGAATCAATGCGATGTTTGACACTGTTTATTTTTGAGTATATCGATGTCAGGCTTTATTTTTGAAGTTGCAACCCTTAGACTACCTTCCAGATGTGCGTCTGTAATTCTTGTCCTTGTTTTAGACTTGACATTTTTCATAAGTGCTCCCAAACAATGATATAATTTTTTGGGCATGTTTGCGTATCGACTGGATCCGCGAATAGCGTAATATTTAGCCGCGAATACAGGAAACGAGTAATTTTTTTACCCGCTAATAGAGAAAATGCGAAAAAGGTAACCAACCGTGAATAAGAAGTTATTACAGTAAATAAAATATTATAATTTGCTATGGCCTCCGAGGGCCGCAAGAAAAGACCCGGCGGGCCGCATGCGGCCCGCGGGCCGCGGGTTGAAGACATTTGTTCTAGATAATCTGATATTTTATTTACTGATAATTTTTGCAACTCACTAGGATTTACTATCGACGATACTATCGACTCACCGAACGTAGAGCAAAGAAGAAAGATGTGTGTAAAAACAAAAGAATCTCGAATACTCATTGGTGACATTGACATGGTCATGTGACTAAATAGTCACATGGACCAGTCGCCAACACGTAAGTAGCTTGTTGCCCAATGGCAACAAGCTACTTACGTGTTCAACACGACAAATGAGCAACATTGAACAATTTATATGTAGCATCAAAGTTACCATCAAAGGAGTGGAGTAGGGTGGCACAGGACCGGACAAAATGGCATAGAGAGGAGGCCTATACTCAGCAGTGGGTGCGGGCTAAATCGATGATAGATCAAAGTTTCCTAGACTAGAAGTCTATTAAAAGTTACCTAGAAAAGCTCTTAAAACTGCCCCGTTTGTACTTCTGCTATTCCCGGCATTTCCTCTCTTATATATTGGTAGATGTAATGTATAACTAAAACTATTTATTTTTCTTTTCAGCTGAGCGAAGTCGGACGTATCCTAAGAAACGTAAGCAGCATAGTCCCCGGTGGGATAGTATGTTTCCTATCCTCCTACTCATATGAACAAACAATCTATGAGCATATGAGAAACAACAAAGTTATTGATGCGATTAGCAAGAAGAAAACCGTATTCCGAGAGCCGAAATCCGCCTCTGAAGTTGATGAAGTAAGGATGACGCTTTTGGTCAATCAAATATAGTTGAATTTTTAAGTCTCTAATTCCAGCCAGTTAACTTAACAAAATTGTTTACGGTAGAGGATCATAGCTAGAACCATTTGTTGTCAAGGCACTCTGAAAGCGAATCGGATCGAATTTTTTAAGATTTTGAAGCATATTGACCCCTACAGCGCAATACATAATTTTATTAAGAGGGCGTATTCGAGTCATTTTGTGAAAAGGATAGGCATATATATCACGTTCATAGAAGCGGGACACAGCATACGTTTTTGGAACGAGGCGTAAGCGCAATAATGATATTATTATTTTTGCTTATTTAAAAGAATACTACACAACTTATGGAACCAAAGAATTAGTCATAAATAACCTACGAAACGAAACAAAAATATTTTTTGTACGCAGGGTTCCTGAGATCTCGACCAAATTAGATGCAAAACAAGTGCTTTTTCATGATTTTTTTTATCGTAATTTTTTTCGCCAACGTGTTTTTAATTTTAAGGAACCAATGAATTTTTTAAATGTGAGTTTTTTACTACGGGGATCCCGTGACAGCCGAGATGTAGGCCTAGTTTGACAGCCAAACCCGCTAGTTTCGCCCCCTAACCCACAGAGTTTGCTATTCCAGGTGCTGAACAAATTCGCGCAAGCAGTCAGAAGTAGGGATGGTGGTCGAAATGGAGCTTTGTTGCTAAGCGTCGTTGGTGGAAAATTGAGTGAAGGTTTAAATTTCAGGTAGGTATTAAAATATTCTTTTAGTAACGAAATACGATTAAAACGCTGACGGCGATCACAACGATATTTTGCGTTTCAAATTAGATCCACGATATTGAAAGGGTGCTATCATTAATTCGGAACACTCATGAACGGTCACAAGTCGCGGTGTCAAATGTCAGTTAGGTACAAGTTAGCGGAAAATAAAGAGAATACAATACTACGATGAATGCTAATTGTCAGTTTTTACAGAGCGCTCACAATGATTTCAGTTTGTAGAATGGTCGGTGATATCGCAAAATGGCGCATGTAATGACGTCATCTATGACGTCACGGGATATCGTTGTCTCGCGTGCTAATATCGATTTTAGCGTAATTTCTGAATGCACCCATAGTCTATCTTCCAACAACATTGTAGCGGTGGCGGGGAGACGATAGATGGAGGCGTCGTAGGACCGCAATTTGTGTCTTATGTACAGTAGTGGGTGTATACAGGCTGATATGATGGTAATGATAGTCTTTATTTATCTTTCACATATATACCTACTATACTACGAATGCGTTTGTCCAGGATAAAAAGTAGCCTTTATGTTAGTCTAGACTACATGTATGCAAAATTTCTGCTTTATCGTTCATGTATAATAATATTGTCGTGAAGAGGTAGGTAACAAACATCTAAACATTCAAACTTTTGCAATTATTCATTACTGATGTAAGCGGGTTAACTACTAACCTTATTTGTGTTGGATGAAATGTATTTACACCTAATATTGTACTGTGATGGTAAAATTCCTCTCCATCCTGAGCAAAAACTTAGGAAAACACTTCTAAGTCTAAAGCTTATTTGTTTTTCTAGTGACGACCTCGGCCGCTGCGTCTTAGTCATCGGAATGCCGTATCCGAACGTAAAATCACCAGAACTACAAGAAAAGATGAGCTATTTGAACAGAATGGGCGGCGGCGGGAGCGTTTACTACGAGAACCTTTGTATGAAGGCTGTCAACCAATGTATAGGTATTATAGACTAACTAATGCCTTGGCATACACCACTGCGATCTGCACCAATCCGCTTGCCAAGCGCCGTTGTTATAGCAAAACAATAACAATTTAACTACAAAAGCGTGACCACAAAACTATGTTTTACGACGTTTTACAGTTAAATACGGCTTAACCGTGGCCGGAGCGCGCGCCCGCGCCCCTCGCCGGTCGCATCGCTGAAGCTTGGCAGTGAACGCGTTAGAAGATCAATAAAGTTTTAGCAATTTCAATAGAACTAGTATCCACGTTATTCTTTATGACATAAGAATGATATATCTTTTTGAATTATCCAAATCGGACCATTGCTTACGAAGATATTATGTAAACATTGCGCCGTTACTGCTGAATGGTCTAATAAGGGTTTGACACATTACATCGTCCGCCTTATGTACAGTGTCCGGTTCAGTTCCAAGTCTCGTAATTAGTTAATTATAAAGTTTGTTTGATATAAAATGGCTTTTTATCTTCATATTAGCAAAACATTCTAGTTTTAAAATAGTTCTGTACCTATTCATAGAAATGGACTTGAAACCTAACAGGGGGGTCAGCTAACGCCACTGTACATAGCACATCTCTGTTAGAAACTCGCTCTAAGGGTTCCTCCAAAGAGAATCACTCTAATTTTATATTCACTATTCATTACCTATTCCAAAATATTTACGCGACCTAAAAGGTTTCCAAACAGACAATGAACAGTTTCAGTGTAAAATATTTATTGTCTTACGGAAAACAAAGTACAATATAAGCCTCCACCCCACAGCCGCGATTAAGCGCGTCTTGTGTCGCGCGATTTGTTGCGATATTTGTTTGCAGTACATTTTGTACTAAGACGCATAATAGTAGTCATAATAGTCTTTATTGGGTAATAATAATTACATACAATCTAACACACTACTGGCGATTTCACATTAGGCGCTTGGCGTCTAGAAATCGCTCGTACAAAAACGCAGTGGTATCGCGCTACAAAATCGCAACAGATCCCGCGACACAAGACGCAATTCAAAATCGCGGCTGTGGGGTGGATGCTTTAAGTTGTAAATGTATGTAATTTCTGTTCTGTTTCAGGTAGAGCAGTAAGACACGCCAACGATTATGCGTGCGTTCTATTGGTGGATGAAAGGTATTCGAGGCCACAAACCACTGCTGCACTGCCGTCGTTTGTTCAGGTAACTTTATTTACTACTAGCTTCTGCCCGCGGCTTCGCGCGCGTATTTTCGGTATAATAGTAGCCTATTATCTAAGTTAGGCTTTGTTCTAAACGTACGCCAAATTTCATCTTGATCCGTTCAGTAGTTTTGGAGATCCTAGGTAACAAAATTTCAATTTCACAAGCTTTCGGCTTTATAATATTAGTAGGAAGGATTCTAATAGTGGCATGGAGGCAATTTCTATGACGGATTAGCTTCCGCTCGCGGCTTCACTCACGCGGTACCTAGAATAAACATAGCCTATGGTGTCAATCAGATGTCGCCTTTACTAAATTATTTTGACAGCACTTAAGTTTTGCAGTCCCCTTCATAACGATCAAAATAAAAAAGTTATTCTGAGCTCAGGGATAATAAATCCTTCTCTTCTATTTTAAGTGAAATAAATTTCACAATCGGACCATTCATTCCAGACTATTTTTTTTGTCACAGCAATTTATCTTTTTTTTCACTTAAAAATCATTTTTTGTTGTTGCAGAAATCTTTGATGACCAGCTGTAACTTTGGCACTACAATAGGCAGCATAGCCAAGTTTTTTGGCAGGCATAAAAACAAAGTGTAGTCTGTGTAGTTTGTACATTTTTAATGCTTATTATTATTGTGATAACTGTATTGAATGCTCTCTAAGTAGATTAAGATTAGAAAATATATTTTATACAAAATGATTTTATCTTATTTTCATTTGATAAATTAAAAACCTAATAGGATTAAGCAATTATATCTCTAACCACATTGAGAACTATTCAGAACCCAAACCATTGTTAATCAAGTAGACGTAGGTATTTAAGAAGGTAGTATACCTTCCTAAATTCTCAACTTATTTATCACTTTTATACCTATCATGGTATACCAAATCTTATACTCTTACAAACAACATTATTTCTTCAGTCAGCAAGAGCCAATGGTAGTAATTTCCCAGAAGGCCCTTCAAAGAAGAAGTCAAAACCCTTAGTATCATGAGTGGGCTCCAAGTTGAATTCCGCCACTACAGCACCTCGCAAGGACACCATTTTCGCAAATCCTGCCGCTGGATAGACTATGTTTGATGTGCCTACGACAATGCAGACATCACAGGCTGCCAAAGCTGCTTCTGTTGGAAATATTCCTTCTATTAATTAATCTTCTATCGGACCGAGGTTGGTTAGTTTATAGTGAAACATGATTGGGGAAATAAAGATGATTGATGAGTCCTCTTGTGATGCAATGGGCTAAGGTCCACTTGGACGCAGAAGGTTCGGTTCCTGCTTCAGGACAAACTCATACAGATCATTGAAAGCTTTCAAAAAAATAAGTTGGAAGCTTTACTACAGGCTAACAATGATTAAATTAATAATTATTCATTATCTTCCCACAGACCTACAAAATAAAATTTTGGGCATGATCTGAAGGGTTGAAAGCAGGAAGGTAGTATCAAACTTGTGTAAATATTTACTGTTTTACCTGTTTTCTCAAACACAGGAGTTTCATAATTTTCTCCGAACCACACAATGTGAGGCCTCAACAGACCCCCACAACTCTTGCAATGTGGTAGACTTTCCTTGGGAATATAACTGGCTGGTTCTTTATCAGGAGCTCCTCTATTGGCCAAAGCCTATAAAAAATGCCTTGGTAAGTCAATAAATCACATTAATCCTTTTTTCTAAAGCTGAGAGCTTAAAATCCTGTACCGGACAAATGGGGCTGTCTGTATTATCCAAAACCTCCCCACATTCGGTGCAGCGAGTTCTGTACAAGCTTCCATGGATCTCCAGCAGGTTTTTGGTACCAGCTCTTCTATGCAGACCATCTACATTCTGAGTAATAACTGTGATTTCTTTGCTTGTTTGTTTCTTTTCAAATTCTGCTATAGCTATGTGACCCTGAAAATAATTGATTTAGTTGAAGTCTACTCAAGTAAATATTGTTTGGTAAGGCATTTCTTGTTTGAACTATACTCTGTTCTGGAATCCAAATTATTTTATAACAACAATGAGATGAATGAAAACTGATAAGTATATAACAGAAAACAATGGTAATCACAACAATAAAAACTTAACAGCACATAATTGCATACACACAGCAAAAAAGGTCAAATCTTAGTTCTTAAATGGGCGACATGAATGAAATCTTTTAAAATCAAAAATTGTTTTGTACCTTTACGATAGGTATGCCCTGATGAAGTGATTATGAAGTCTTCAAATATCTACGATTATAGAACCAAGTATAGGTAGATATGTAGGTGCCTATTTTTTTAATTAACAAAATCTAAAGAATAATTGATATTCCAAGCCTTTTCTCGAATTACTATTTAAATTGAGATGCCCTGTGTGGATCGTGTTTGACGACTTGCTTACCGAGTTAGGCTGGGCCTTTGCCGCTACTTCCCGCCTGTAATGATAGAACTCCCAAACCAAGCCTGGGTTACTTTCAAAGGCTTCAGGTGTGGCGAGATAAGTAGCATCATAATTCCTCCAATAGCCTCCTGGTCCACGAAATGTTGGTATACCAGACTCAGCGCTGATGCCAGCACCAGACAGAAAAAGAACCTTCTTAGCGGTTTTGAGAACTTCGCGGAATTTGGTCATATTCCTTGATAGTGATCGCAATGCCATTGAAAAAACGTTTGAGGACAGTAATGGTAATTTTCTGCTGATGAAAGATAAAAGTCATTGCACGTCGCAGCTGCGAGTTCGGTTTTTGTTTATTTACTTGAAAATCTATCTACGAACGAGGAAAAATCATGGAAAGTCCACCGAACAGCAATCAATCAGCTGATCAAAATAAACAAAACAACCCGTGTTGCCAACGGTTAAATGAAAAAGCTCCGATCCAAACGCCAAAATGTTCCGAAATATGACAAAACGATCCGATTACCTACCAACATTAATAGAGAACAACCAGAAGAGAAAAATCGACTGGGAAAAAGACGTAGTACCCCCAGCTAAGCGGAAACGGCTAGAAATAAGCCTCCAGCATGCAATACCTACCAAGGAAAGGGCTAATAATGTCACCTACACAGTTACTACCAGAGGCGTATTTAAGGATTTGGCGCCGCCCCGGGCCAGTTAGCTTTGCCGCCCCATTCATTAAAAACAAAACCTGCTATGTGGTGTGAAAAAATATATAAAAATAATCCTAAAAATGAACCTTATATTCACTACCTATAATAGGTATATATTAAATGTTTTTTTTCTGTGTACAAATCGGTTAGCAAAATCGTCAATGACGCTGTCATAACATATGGCGTCTGTCAACTCAGCTTTTTTAATCAGAACAGCTAACCTGTTAAAGCGTTCTTCGCTTATAGTGAAACGTAAATAATTCTTTTTTTCCTTTTGTGTGCAGAAAACGAACGTTCTAAACTCCAATTCGTCACTGCGGTGCAAAGAAAAATGCGTAATGCCAGGTGCGGATCTAAGATTTGGGGGGGGGGGGGGGATCATTTTGACAAAGTTCGGAGAAAGGGTTAAAATCACAAGTAAACAAAAAATAAAGTTTTTATTAGCATTTTACAAAATAAATCATTCAGTCACACGCGAGCAGCGCAAGTGGCGGTGCGGCGGCGGCGGCGGCGCAGTGCGGCGCCGAAAAGAAATTCATTCTCTTAAGGCAGCTCTCAGCAGGCTCTCAAACTTTTTTAGCGTCGCGACGCAACCCTTTTGGACATCGAAATATTTGACGGATCCCTAAAAAAGTTCGTAGCCTTAATGACAAAATGACATGGAGAGCAGAGCGAGCCTCGAAATTTTTAAAAACTTTAGCGACTAGGTATTAGAAAATTATAAAAAGAAAAGACTAAACATACAAAATAGGCAAGCGGGCGCGTCTCAAAATTTTAAAAGATTTTTTTAGCGACGCGACGCTTGGGTTTTCCAAACCGGATTTGTGAGAGAAAGGAAGAAAAGACGATATAAAACGGCGAACAGAGCGAGCCTTAGGCAGGCAGCTAAAGGGTACCCGGACATAGACTAAACCTGAAAAGTGCGTGTGAAGCCGATGGCTGAAACTAGTTATAAATATAAGAAATTAATTCAATACAAGTGTCTGGTGACATTTTCTAAAAATTATCACAATATCTAGTTTGACCTACTCAGGAAACTCGAAGCGCCCGAGCTTGGCATGTGTCCTTTTTAGGGTTTTGATGATCGAAGATCGGTTTCAAAACCCTTATGGTCTCGCTTTGTCTGTCCTTTTTTCCCTCCTTAATAACTCAAAAACTACTGCAGCTATCAACTTGAAATTTAAAACAATAATACATTTCGTGCGCCTGTACAGATTTTGAGAAAAATAAATGAAAAATGAAAATGAATATTTTCCATACAAATTGTGATGCCGAAATTTTAAAAGATACCTGGGTCATTCTTCGGAAAGACATTTTTTGGTTGACTTTCGTGGCACATTTTTTTTTGTTGAAATAGCACATAATGATGAAATATTCTGAATAAAGATTTAATTTAAAATTTATCGGTAGTGGAGGGAACTTAATTGTCTTAATGGTTACGAAGTAATTCAATTTTAAAAATATGGTATCCACGGAAATCAGTATTCATATCACCGAAATCAAATATATAAAAATATTGAACATTTTTACGCTGAAACATACATTTTGTGTGAGTTAGCATATTAAAATCAATGTAAGAAGGATATTCGGGTTGGTTTATTAATAAAATAATGTTTTTTCATTAGGAAGTAGATGGAAAATTTCTTAAAATTAAGGAGTAATTATTTTATGTTTGCAGTTTTTTTCTAAGAAAGTATAACAAACATTTACACACTCTTAAGTGAATACAGTAAACATTATTTTTTTATATTTTTTTGTGTTTAATTTTAATTATTAGAGGAAAATCTGCTTCTCTCTAGCAGTTCGTTGTTGACGAAGATCTAATTCACTAACTGATTGTATCTTCCTTCTTTCTTCTTTCGATAATACCGCTGCCTATCTTTTTCTTTCTGCACGGAATAATAGGGTTTAAAGTATAAAATTGCCGTTTTATTGTAATAGGTACTTCGAATTGACATAGAACCTTCATGGTTTGAGATTTTTGAGCGAAACTCTTTTTACATGGTACCTATGAGGTTCTTCTTTTAAAAAATGTGCAACATTCGATTATCGACTTCCAGTTGTTTTTTTTTAGCTTAGACAAGAAAAATGAATACTTCGAAAATTCGAGTGATTTTTGAATACGAGTTCCGACGCGGAACTAACGCGGCAGAAACAGCTCGCAATAACAAAGTTGCGTTTGGAGAGGGGACTGCTAATGAACGCATCGTGCGATTTTGGTTTAAACGCATTCGTGATGGAACGTTTGATTTGAAGAACGAACCACGTGAAAGACCGCCCACACAGGTGAATAAAAATGAATTGAAAGAAATGGTTGAAGCTAATCCGAGCCAAACTACCCAGGAATTAGCGGCATGGTTTAACGTTAACTTACCAACAATATTGACTCATTTGCGTCAAATCAATAAAATAAAAAAATAAAAACGGGTGCCTCATGATTTGACTGATTTGCAGAAAGAAACGCGTGTTGAAACTTGTTTTGCCTTGTTGAATCGATACAGAAATTAAGAAATATTGGATCGAATTGTGACATGTGATGAAAAGTGGATTCTTTACGATAACCGTTCGCGAAAAATGCAATGGCTGACCCCAGGTCAAACGCCGCAATAGTGTTCTAAAGCAGAGCTTACCAATAAAAAGGTAATGGGTAACTATTTGGTGGTCTCAGCATGGTGTTATTCACTATAGCTTTCTCCGATCTGGTCAAGCAATAACGGCAGATGTCTAATGTGCCGAACTCCGAACAATGATAGCAAAACTAGCAGTGAAACAGCCCCGACTCCTGAATCGATCTTCATCATTATTGCTCCATGATAGCGCGAGACCTCATACAGCACGTGAAACGGCTTTAACTCTACAATAACTGCAATTAGAAACCATTCGTCAACCTCCGTATTCGCCAGACCTCGCTCCAACGGACTACCATTTTTTTCCTGATTTGGACAAATTTCTACGTGATAAAAAATTTTCTTCTCAGGAGGCAGTACAAAATGCTTTCACACAGTTTGTCGAATCTAGATCACTAGAGTTCTATCGCAAAGGCATAAATGACCTTCCTATTAGATGGCAGCAGTGTATAGATAATAATGGTAATTGTTTTGATTAAATAAAAATGTTATATAAAAAAAAAACTAATTAAAATTTTTCAATACAAATCGGCAATTTCATACTTTAACCCCTAATATTTCTCTAGATTAAGCTTGATTCGGGTTCTCTTCCGTCTTTCAGCCAATATTTTTTGCAACTAAGCGATCTTCTCGTGAGTAGACCATATTCCCAGCGCACTCACTGAAAAAACATTAGGTATTAAAATTAACAATATAAAAATGTTAATCGACCTGCAGATTAGGTTTTCGTTGTTTTAAATGACATTTCGAGTACTTTTTGTCCACGGAAAACACGAAAATCAATACCACGAAAATCAAAAATATGTACAAAATCGTACATTATTTCCTAAATTGCTGGTATATATTTCTTTGGTATCTGCAGTTGAAATTAGGAACCTAAAAGGCATCCGTTATTACAATCATTAAAACAATAGGATTAGTATGAACGAATTTAAAATCTACATGGTAATCAACACTTGCGGTATACCAAGCCACGGAAAGTGATTACTTACCTTAATAACAGATGGACGCGGAGACATAGAGATGTGTTGTCCTCACCACTGATGGAGCGCCACTGATAGTTTGTCTCGGTCTAACAACTATTCACGCAATTACTAAAGTACAGTTTATATGAACTAATTAGTGCGCGCCAGGGGTATCAACGCCAAACGTCGGACGCAAAGTTATCTAGTTGTAACTTATCAACTAAAGCTTATTTTTGCAAAGTAATAGTGTCAGTTAAGCTAGTAACTATCTGTTTATTTGTGAACCTGTGTGAAATAGTGCTATTATTAATAGGAGATAATATAAAAATTTATTAACACTCGAACATGAGGTCCGGACGCACCACGAAAGTCAATATTTCCAAGGTTTTTATTTATTTTTTCTTATTTAGAATAAGAAAATTAAAAAACTAAAAAAGGCCTCCCCCATTACTTTTGTCTAACCTAACATCTAAAAAAACATCAAAGGGCTAGGGATACTTTTTGTATTTTTTTTCGAGCCGGACACGTATTTTTGAGCCTTGTGAGAATTACCCACCTACAGAGTCATATGGGGTATCAAATGAAAGGTACCATTTTGTACATTTCAAAATATATTTTGAAATTTTTGTAGGTTTCATACTTTTTAAAATATTTCGAAAAAAGTCGAAAAAATACCCATTCCCCCCCCCCCCCCTATCTCCGAAGATTGCAGAGCGATCCATGTAAAATGTATGGAGCGTTTATAGACATGGATCTATATTTTACAGGAAAAATATAGAGAAGTATGAAAAAGGAACACTTTTTGAAAAATGGTCAAAATGGGGGGGAATAATTTTCAAAAGGGGGGGCTACCTTACCGAGTGGGGTATCAAATGAAAGGTATTTGTTTGTACGTTTCAAAACAGTTTTTCAAATTTCTGTAGGTTTCATACTTTTTGAAATATTTTGAAAAAAGTCGAAAAAATACCCATTCCCCCCCCCCCCCTATCTCCGAAGTTTGCAGAGCGATCCGTTTAAAATGTATGGAGCGTTTGTAGATATGGATCTATATTTTACAGGAAAAATATAGAGAAGTCTGTAAAAAGAACACATTTTGAAAAATGGTCAAAAAGGAATAATTTTCAAAAGGGGGGCTACCCCACCGAGTGGGGTATCAAATGAAAGGTATCGGTTTGGACATTTCAAACCAGTTTTTCAAATTTCTGTAATTTTCATACTTTTTGAAATATTTCGAAAAAAGTCGAAAAATTTACCAATACCCACCTTAACCGAACCACCCATTTAACCGAAGCATGCAGAGAGATCCATCTGAAATGTAACCTACTATTCTTAGGTATTCGTTAAATTGCGAAGTCTCTAACCGGTACTTTTGGTACATATTTGTTGACAAACGTTCAAAACCCTCGGCGCGCGAGTTACACTCGCACTTGACGGATCTTGTTTAATTTATTTAGCTTCCTAAGTGCAAGTAAGTAGGTATTCTAGCACTCACTTGAGCCTATCTCGCTCTATAAAAAATTAAAAGGAAGTAGAGAAGTAGGTTTGTTCCGAGGACCACTACGTGCCTCGCAGTTCGAATTACAAAGATTGAGTACGTAGGTACTTAAAATCAATGTGAATAGTGACGGTCGTAGTGTCATATGGTATATCATATGTCTTAATATATCGTATAATGTATAAATTTCTCTGCACCCTGGTTTAGGTAGGTACTAAACCTACTTTTTTTTATGACCAGATTTGTCGCAGAACCCCGGGGTCCAAAATGTTATTTAGGTACTTGTTAGTAGGTATTGACGGTATTGTAAACAATTCGTTTGGTTTTGGGTTCGAAGAGTTCGTTAGGTTTTTATTTATATGTCAATTAAAATAAGAAATATAATATTTACTGTCGATAGGCTTGACAATAAAAGGCGCCCAAAGAAGGCCTCGAGGGGCGGCTACGCCGCCCCTCGCAGCCTGCCGCCCCGGGCCATGGCCCCCTTGGCCCTATGGTAAATACGCCCCTGGTTCCAAATTATAATCAGTTCGAAGTGCTAGCCGATACTGTGGAAACAACAAACGCAGACACCATAAAACCTTGAAGCCATTTTTGTCACCGGAGTCATCAACATCAACTCTCTGAAAAATGTACCTACGGAACGCAATTACCAACAATGATGAATACAAGCTCTTGAAACAGCTACACAAATGTGCCTGCCGCTAAAAAGTGTCACTCGTAAAGAATTACTACAAGAATTCGAAAACCCTAAAAGAAGACTGCAAAGCTCCGGGATATGATGAAATCGACGCCACCTTACTAAAAAACCTGCCGAAGAAAGGGATCATGCTCTTAGTCGTCATATTCAATGCATGTCTACGACTGTCAATCTTCCCAAGCTAGTGGAAATAGCACAAGTCGTAATGATCCTGAAACCAGCAAGCTTATTACACTAATAAACGCACGTGCCTAAACGCACGCAAACGCACGTAAACGCACGTACGTGCGTTTGCGTGCGTTTGCGCGCGTTTGCGCGCGTTAGTGCGCGTTATTTAGGCTATATAAGCACGCTTATTTATTTGGTTCATTTTCTCACTCATTGAATGATTGAATGAATGAATAAAAGATCAATGTGTCAATTGTCAAATTAAGATGCTGTCAAAGTACTTGCAGTGTGTATTGTCAACTTCAATGAGGTATATTGTCATGAGTGACTTATGACGGGGTAGTGATTTCCTTCGTCCGAGGTGAGAATAAACAAGACATTGTCTAGGTTACAGAATCTAGCCAATCTAATGAAAAATGCTACGGGCCATGGACCGTCGCGTCGCTCCGGTAGTAACGTCTAATGATCTTTTACATCTTGCCCAATTCGTATACGCTTACGCACGGTACACATTTTACAAGACCCCAAAACGACAAGCTTAGAATAGACTAGAAAATCTGCACAAGCCATACCTTTCACACGAGTGAGATATTTATAATTATATTTATATATAATTCATACCTTACGCATATAGCTTGAGAAGAAAAGAGATGGCGATCTGTCTCACCATACTCCGTAGAAAGAGTATGCTATAGAACACGCGCAAATGCTATCGCATTCACACATAAAGAGAGAACGACTTATGCCTAAAACCTAAGAAGAAATGAGATAGAGCGAATGGCTTGCTATCACTTTCCCGCGTGCCGGTTTTTTCATTTTTTAGCAACTCTAGTTGCTAAACAAATTTCCTACACATCGACGGAGCTCGACACGAGAATCATCGAAATTGTTGTTAAATTTTGATTTCTAAGTATAAATGTGAATAAAGTGTTCCTGTGGACATTCCCGCACCTAAAAACAATAAAAACTAAAGGCAACAATGGTGCGGTGCTGTGTTTTCGAATGTACAAGTGACAGTGAAGCAAAAGTGCCGAATTTATCATTCCACTCGTAAGTACAAGTTCTTTTGACTACAAAAAGGTTCAAAATTTACAGATTCATAGATTTACATGAACAATTAAGAGGTACAAGGCTCAAAAGTTATGTTTTATGAAAATTTTAATTAATATAACCTAACATTGCGAAAATTTAGGGTTGCCTGCACTCGACAATAAAATTCCCCAAATGGCGCGTTGAAATATTTTTGAATACGTACATAACGAGAAACATTATCTTAAAACTAGTTTATGCCCGCGGCTTCGCACGCATTGTTTCTATGGAAACGTTTAAGGGTGTGATTTCTATCCCATAGGAACTGATTTATGGAATAAAAAGTATTTTCGAATTAGATACCTGTATGCAAAATTTCAGCCGATACTTTCAGTAGAAAGTAGCGTGAAGAGGTAAACATCCATTCATCCATCCATCCAAACTTTCGCATTTATTATTTAAGTGTCATGTTTTTATTTGTTACAGATTTCCTGCAGATAAACATCTACGTTTGCGTTGGAAAGAAGCAACGGGTTGCAAAGATTGGGGACCCAAAATAGAGTCCAAAATTTGTAGTAAACATTTCTATGAAAATTTATTAATAAAAATGAAACAGCGAACTTATCTTTTCCCTCATGCTGTTTCAAGGCTGGTACGTAATATATATAAAAAGAATGAAAGTCTGTTTAAGACTCTGAGAAAGTTTGTCATACCTACTTTGTATTATAATCTACCTTCCAAACAAATATAGAAATAACCAATCAAAATATTTAAATATTGGGTAGTATTACTTTTATATAGGGTGTAACAAAGAGTGAGGACCAAACTTTAGCTTCGATCAAAGAACACAGGAAAATATGAAAATTTAAAACAAATAAATAAAAACGAAATTATCACTAGACTGGGTAATGAATGAATGACTGTTGTCATTTGCTTATTATCATAGAACCGAGGAAAAATGCATTTGTAAGACCTACCTATCACATCTAAGAGGCGTTGTCCGCTGCGATGACGTCGCGGGTCGTTGAACTCCACGGTCAACGACCCACGACGAAGGTGTTTTGTGTTTTAAAGGAGTTGTAAAGAGGTACGTAGGCCTTTTTAGTTTATTTTACCTGAAAACAAGCACAACATTTAGTTTACTTTTTTATCGAAACTATTCGGGAATTTTTCTTCGGTTCTATAATCAAGTCGGAACCCACCCATGAAAGTTTAGTGCTTACTTTTTGTTACAACCTGTATATTATTCATAATTAATAATTATGATTCAGTATTCTTCCATACCATAATATAGATTTAATTTGAGAAAATTAAATCTGAGAATGTAAAAGAAATGCAATCCAGTATAAAAAATAATTTTTTTTATTTAACTAAAGACTATGTGATTTGATTAAGAACAATTATTGAAATAATCGTCCTATAGACTGATCATACATACTTATTAATTATAACAGAACATAAATATTTGGATTAGTAGGCAGGAATGTTGGTAATATTGTGGTGTAAAAGTGTCATTTAATTTTGTTGTATTTGCACTTTTTTCTTTTTAGCTGCATAATAATTTTAAAAGTGCCATTAAATTTCGTATTAAAGGTTACCTTAGCAATATCTAAACCGTAAGATTTAATTTATTAGGAGAAATGTAATTATCTTAATTAATCTTAATAATTAATTTAATCTGTGCCATACTCTTTCTACGGTCTCGCCCACAGATTATATATAACCAGATGATTGGCAAGCGTGCCGATGAGCAAGACCAAAGATTGCAAGGTGGTGGGGGGAAAGTGTTGCCATGCAATTTTATTACCCCTATTTTAGGTTTCTTATTTCATGTCTCTGTTGGTGGATTGGATTTGCGATTTTCCAGTTCATAAATTTGGTTGTTCAAATTCAGAACAGGAAATTCCACCAAACCTTGGTTGACCTTTGTAGTGAATGTTTTAAGTACTGGTGTGTTTAGGTCCTTACTTTTTGTTACAGCCTGCAGGTATTCCTCGGTCCGGTAGGTCTTATTTTATTACTTGCGCACTTACAACCTATTGATGCTGTTCTGTTAGGATTTAAAGCAAACTTTTAACTTTTTTGTGTATTTGGTTAAGTTTAATCGTTCCAGTTCCAGTAAAGTTATTAGTTTTCTAGTAAATAAATATATAAGTAGGTACTTAAATTAGGTACGAATGTGGGAATAGGTAAACATTTAATTTAACTAAGCCTAGAAAGGAAACAACGTTTAGTTAGGTACCTATCAATTTTGTTTTGTTATGTAGGTATAGGCACTTATTACGATACGAGTAGAAATAATTTTAAACACTAGAATATAGAAAAATAATATGAATAGTTTTATGTTAATAGTAATTAAATAACATTTTTATTAGGGAATTAAATTCTTACACGTTAACCAGGCTTAGCCAACAGACTTCGAAATCACATTTCTCCTAATAAATTAAATCTTACGGTTTAGATATTGCTAAGGTAACCTTTAATACGAAATTTAATGGCACTTTTAAAATTATTATGCAGCTAAAAAGAAAAAAGTGCAAATACAACAAAATTAAATGACACTTTTACACCACAATATTACCAACATTCCTGCCTACTAATCCAAATATTTATATTCTGTTATAATTAATAAGTATGTATGATCAGTCTTTAAGACGATTATTTCAATATGTTCTTAATCAAATCACATAGTCTTTAGTTAAATAAAATTTATTATTTTTTATACTGGATTGCATTTCTTTTACATTCTCAGATTTAATTTTCTCAAATTAAATCTATATTATGGTATGTAAGAATATTGAATCATAATTATTAATTATGAATAATATACAGGTTGTAACAAAAAGTAAGCACTAAACTTTCATGGGTGGGTTCCGACTTGATTATAGAACCGAAGAAAAATTCCCGAATAGTTTCGAAAAAAAAAGTTAACTAAATGTTGTGCTTGTTTTCAGGTAAAATAAACTAAAAAGGCCTACGTACCTCTTTACAACTCCTTTAAAACACAAAACACCTTCGTCGTGGGTCGTTGACCGTGGAGTTTAACGACCCGCGACGTCATCGCAGCGGACAACGCCTCTTAGATGTGATAGGTAGTTCTTACAAATGCATTTTTCCTCGGTTCTATGATAATAAGCAAATGACAACAGTCATTCATTCATTACCCAGTCTAGTGATAATTTCGTTTTTATTTATTTGTTTTAAATTTTCATATTTTCCTGTGTTCTTTGATCGAAGCTAAAGTTTGGTCCTTACTCTTTGTTACACCCTATAGAAAAGTAATACTACCCAATATTTAAATATTTTGATTGGTTATTTCTATATTTGTTTGGAAGGTAGATTATAATACAAAGTAGGTATGACAAACTTTCTCAGAGTCTTAAACAGACTTTCATTCTTTTTATATATATTACGTACCAGTCTTGAAACAGCATGAGGGAAAAGATAAGTTCGCTGTTTAATTTTTATTAATAAATTTTCATAGAAATGTTTACTACAAATTTTGGACTATATTTTGGGTCCCCAATCTTTGCAACCCGTTGCTTCTTTCCAACGCAAACGTAGATGTTTATCTGCAGGAAATCTGTAACAAATAAAAACATGACACTTAAATAATAAATGCGAAAGTTTGGATGGATGGATGAATGGATGTTTACTTCTTCACGCTACTTACTACTGAAAGGATCGGCTGAAATTTTGCATACAGGTATCTAATTCTAAAATACTTTTTATTCCATAAATCAGTTCCTATGGGATAGAAATCACACCCTTAAACGTTTCCATAGAAACAATGCGTGCGAAGCCGCGGGCATAAACTAGTTTTAAGATAATGTTTCTCGTTATGTACGTATTCAAAAATATTTCAACGCGCCATTTGGGGAATTTTATTGTCGAGTGCAGGCAACCCTAAATTTTCGCAATGTTAGGTTATATTAATTAAAATTTTCATAAAACATAACTTTTGAGCCTTGTACCTCTTAATTGTTCATGTAAATCTATGAATCTGTAAATGTTGAACCTTTTTGTAGTCAAAAGAACTTGTACTTACGAATGGAATGATAAATTCGGCACTTTTGCTTCACTGTCACTTGTACATTCGAAAACACAGCACCGCACCATTGTTGCCTTTAGTTTTTATTGTTTTTAGGTGCGGGAATGTCCACAGGAACACTTTATTCACATTTATACTTAGAAATCAAAATTTTACAACAATTTCGATGATTCTCATGTCGAGCTCCGTCGATGTGTAGGAAATTTGTTTAGCAACTACAGTTGCTGAACAATGAAAAAACCGGCACGCGAGAAAGTGATAGCAAGCCATTCGCTCTATCTCATTTCTTCTTAGGTTTTAGGCATAAGTCGTTCTCTCTTTATGAGTGAATGCGATAGCATTTGCGCGTGTTCTATAGCATACTCTTTCTACGGTCTCGCCCCTCACACGTCTGTGTCTATGCTACATGCATGACACATTGGCATCATGGCAACAAACGGGTGATTTTGTTCGCCCAACGAATAATGTAATTTTTACGGTTACCCAAGGGGTGAAAACGGGACCTTATAAATAATAGAGATTTAACCAGCGTTGCCAGAATGTAACTTTTGTAACATTTTACGTTACTTTTGACCCTCTCATGTTACCTCCATGTTACACGACTCAATATGTTATTTTGTGTTACTTGTCACTATAAAAACTTGAAAAATATTTTTCAGCAAACAAAAAAATATCGTGAAACGGAACGCATCCAAGAATGTTTTTGTTGGTCATGTTGGCACACTTGGTTTAGTTGACTGATGCGACGTCCGCGCGAGAATTTTTCACTACGTCGTGCCTCTTACTCACTCGCGTGTATTTCTCGATCTTCTATCTCGCTTACTTAGGCTAGCTAGCAAGCGAGTGGTGACTAGGTACTATACTATATTTTGTTTGTTTGTTGTGAACTTGTGATTATGTGCTTTTTTCCAGGTTCTACCAGTTCAAATTAGCAATCCTGTCTCCATTATTATATAATAAATAATATAAATATCTCTATTATATTGACGCTTTTTTTCATATTCATTGATAACAAAGTTGAAATATTGAAAGATATTAGGTAATAAATTGGATGGTATATTACTTAGACACAGATAATTGATTGTATGTTTTTCCTTTTTCAGCATCGCCAATCGATTATTCGATAAACAATTAAGTATTACGATTTTTTCGAAGTTGAACAAATGGGACAGGACAGACAACTTATTTTAGTTTTTGTGTAACAAAGTACCTAGGTACCCTAGTAAAGCATTAAGTAAGTCGTTTTCCACATAATTTAAGGGAATGTAACTTTTCTCGGGAAAATGTTACTTTTTGAGCTGTCGCATGTTATATTTGACTATCTGCCACTGGCAACACTGGATTTAACACTTGTAGTGCGTTATCTATCTATGTGGGTCTGACTGATGTCAGGCTCCATTTGCATAGTGTAGAAAGAGATGCCCTTTATTTCAATGCAGAAATTAGACAAACAGCGCTCTGTCGGAGAAGTATAAGCTGAAATCAACTTTCTTGCGTTGCTATTAGAATCAAATATGTATATTTTCTAGACCTAGATAAAAAGGCCAGAAAACGTAATGCATAACGGCCTAAAGCCTCCGCTGTCAGTCCGTCTGTCCACCCGTCAGCAAGCCGTATCGCATGAACCGTAATAGGCAGACAGATTAAATTTTCACAGAATGTGTATTATTCTTGCCAATGAACAATTAAATAATAATCAATAATATATGTATAGGTATATTATAAAATAAACACCGGGTGTTTGATATTTTCAAAGATTTGCTTAAATTTGCCACCTTCTCACCCCATGCAAACACAGCACGATTTTCTTATGTAGGCGGTGGTGGTAACTTTTTTTTTTTAATTTAATTTTTATTTATTTTTAAACAGTGGTGTTGTGAATGCATTAGATGAAAAGGCGGTCAATTTGAGCAAATTTTGTGAGAAGAACAAAACATAAAAAAATGTTTACATAATCGTGACCGACGAGCAGTCAAGTATCCGTAGTACTTTGATAGATTTAATTACGATTTTTAATGTAGCATATCGTTGAAATGGGTAGTATAATAAATGAAGAACTAATTGAAAAAAAAACTTAACTCAATTTAACTTGTAGTTTTTTTAATATTTTTTATATATAATCTAAAATCAAATATGTACACTTAAGAACAATACCTGTGTGCATAAAATCACAATAAATGATATGAATACGAAAATGAATAAAAAAAAATATCACAGCAACCGTGACAACACTTAGGACATTGATTGAATCGGATAAAAGTAACCCATGACTCCCCGACTTCTAAAAAAATTATTCTGGTCGTAACGCAATACCAATACTTAACTCTTTGGAGGAGTGACCAACGTCCGTCACGTTGAGTACCGAATACCGATCACCGAAGGTAATCAACGTCCAGTGCGGACAGTACTTAGATGGGTGACCGCGTACTGTTGGCTTTTGTTTGTTTATTAGGGTTTCTTTTGCGAAATTTTTATACTATAGTAGGGAACCCGCCGTGTATGAGTTGACTCACACTTGCCAGTTTAATTGACTGTTGACATTGACAAATAAAGCAACATATCATTTTCCATCAATTGGTACTTATGTCAGTCAATAAGGCAAGCAATGTATTTCCACCTTAGCGCTTTTTGTGTTCAACGTAGCGCTTTTCCGCCAAATATTGAATCATGCAATATATCTACCTACCCCGTTATTAATATTAAATAAGGTGCAAACAGGAATAACATAATTTATCAGTATTATTGCTATAAAAGAGAAACACTGACTAACATTATGTCAATGGATATCAAAACCAGCAAAATCCTTGCCAAAAATAAATGGGTATGGTTTATTAGATTTATCAGTAGGTAGCTAGCTGTTGCCTGCAACTTCGTCCGCGCGGAATTAAGTTTCCTAAATACTAGGCTTTGTTTATTTGTTTTATTAGAGAAACCATAAGTAAAATTGGAAGCACCAACATAAGTGATTCACCAAATCGGTGTCGTGCCTGTTTTCAGGAAGATTTCAGATAACACTGAAACACACGCTTGTTCATTAAGTTTGGAGAACCTAAATCTAAAATGTTGTCGGTCTACTACTAACAAAGGTATCATAATATACAGAGCATTGAGGGGTTGGACACAGAGCGCCTTTTTTCCCTTAGGTAATGACTGCACGAACGCTCGCTGTTTAATACGTTTCATTACGCCCCGTATCGCAAGTCAGTACCCAGCTTAAGATTTTATACACTATAGCAAGAATTTCCTTAGTGCATGCATCATTTCCGTAAATTTCTTATCGCAATATTGTTCGTGTGTTTGCTGGCAACATATTATATATCTATCTAACATAACCAAAAGCAACCAAAAAGAAAAAAGTGTTTTTGAAATATTTTAGCAGAAAAACCAAGTAAATAATCATAAAAAAGTATTGAAAATATTAATCAAGTTTACTATTGATAAAGACCCCGTAAACCCGGCAACCGGAGAGTGATTTGTTACCATCCACAAATCTGTGCACAAAAGTAAAGTCGAATAACGAGTGCTAAGAAAGCTTCAACGCAGACTAGGAACGAAATAAAACAGTGCAAATAACTTGTGCATCGATGTAACATGTACCTATGGCTAAACAAAACAGTGCATCTGAATATATTTGGGTGCTGAAATTTACTATCAAACTAACCTTTTTCAACAAAATGAGAAACTGCACACTGTACAGGTTATCACAGAAATAAAGCAGAACTGTTGGATTAATAACATTGCAAACACCACTACCATCTACATGACGTGTAAACATATCTTCAGATATTTATCAAACTTGGAAAAACTCAAATAACATAACATTTTGAGACGCATAACCTGGGGTCTTATTATTGTGTCTACAGTCATGGTGTTGATAACTTGCTAGGTATTATAATGTGTTACAGCTTTTGAATACATTTTTTAAAGGAAATGTTCTTTTTTTTGATAAAACTTCCTACTAAAGTTTGGTGCAATTTTCATAACATAGTTTCACCAATGTAAGGTATAATGTATGGTTTCCGCATGTCTTACCTACCTTAAACATCCTCAAATATCTATCCTGTGCCCGTCCATTCCATTATGATGTAAACAATAATTCCATTATAACAACAGGCAAGTGAAGGTATAGGACTCTACTCTCATTCCTTTATCTATACAAAATATTTACCTACCTCCTATAATCTTCATAATATAACTTATCAATGGTCTTTAAATATGTATTACCTTAATGTCCCTATGGAAACTAGGGTATCACCATGCATAGAATAGGTTTTTTAGCTGTGAGATGATTGATATGACAAGTAAAGTAAAGTAAAATTTATTGATCAAATACATGTAAATAAGGTACATAGATATATTATGTATATGTTTAGATATGACACCATGTATTTCTACCGTTGCGGCATGCAAAATCTGGATACAATAATACCTATTTCATAATATTATAGAAATTTGCCAAAGTGTGAGGCTTACGCTTTATAAAAACAAAAACTTTTTCTGAATCAGTGTGACTGGTAGTTCTCAAAGTGATTTTGGCAGACCTGAAACAAATTAATTCGCTGTAAATAGAATATTGATAGGTATTGACTTAAAACCAGGGACTGATTTGGTTACCCGTTGAAGGGGTTTTCGATAGGGTTTTTCGAAGCGGTTGTTTTAAAACCCTGTCCATAAGTTACCCTTTCAATGAATAATCCGCTTTTAGGGGTAACCCCTTCAAAACCCAGTCGAATGGGTTACGCTTTGAAAGGGTTTTGAGTACTCCATAGTTTTGATAACCCGGTCGTTTGGGGTTACCCTTTCCAACACTGTAACACAGTAACCCTTTGCATTTTAAGTATTGTAATATAATCTCTATTTCATTAGCGTAAGGTTGAAAATAAGATTTTTCATCTTCTAGAACCAAAGTAGGTTAGTAGGAACCTAACCTACCTACTTGTGAAGACAAACAAATCCCGTTGGATTTGTCAACCCAAACTTAACGGGCCTAAGTAAGTACTACGTTGTTCCGTGCCTCAGAAAGCACGTTAAGCTGTTGGTCCTGCGCTTTAATAGGTAGGTAGGTGGATAAGTTGAGCAAACAATCTAGAGGCAGCTCAACTAATCCATATAGCTAAGTTGAGCAAACAATCTAGAGGCAGCTCAACTAATCCATATAGCTAAGTTGAGTAAACAATCTAGAGGCAGCTCAACTAATCCATATAGGTAAGTTGAGTAAACAATCTAGAGGCAGCTCAACTAATCCATATAGCTAAGTTGAGTAAACAATCTAGAGGCAGCTCATTTAATCACTATAGATTAGTCGAGCAAACAATCTAGAGGCAGCTCAACTAATCCATATAGCTAAGTTGAGCAAACAATCTAGAGGCAGTTCAACTAATCCATATAACTAAGTTGAGCAAACAATCTAGAGGCAGCTCAACAAATCCATATAGCTAAGTTGAGTAAACAATCTAGAGGCAGCTCAACTAATCCATGTAGGTAAATTGAGTAAACAATCTAGAGGCAGCTCAACTAATCCATATAGCTAAGTTGAGTAAACAATCTAGAGGCGGCTCAACTAATCCATATAGGTAAGTTGAGTAAACAATCTAGAGGCAGCTCAACTAATCCATGTAGATAAGTTGAGCTAACAATCTAGAGGCAGCTCAACTAATCCATATAGCTAAGTTGAGTAAACAATCTAGAGGCAGCTTATTTAATCCATATAGATAAGTTGAGTAAACAATCTAGAGGCAGCTCAACTAATCCATATAGATAAGTTGAGCAACCAATCTAGAGGCAGCTCAACTAATCCATATAGCTAAGTTGAGCTAACAATCTGTATGCTGTATGGATTAGTTGAGCTGCCTCTAGATTGTGTGCTCAACTTATCTATATGGATTAGTTGAGCTGCCTCTAGATTGTTTACTCAATTTACCTACATGGATTAGTTGAGCTGCCTCTAGATTGTTTACTCAACTTAGCTATATGGATTTGTTGAGCTGCCTCTAGATTGTTTGCTCAACTTAGTTATATGGATTAGTTGAACTGCCTCTAGATTGTTTGCTCAACTTAGCTATATGGATTAGTTGAGCTGCCTCTAGATTGTTTGCTCGACTAATCTATAGTGATTAAATGAGCTGCCTCTAGATTGTTTACTCAACTTAGCTATATGGATTAGTTGAGCTGCCTCTAGATTGTTTGCTCGACTAATGTATGTGTATTAAATAAGCTGCCTCTAGATCGTTTGCTCAACTAATCTATACGGATTACTTGAGCTGCCTCTAGATTGTTTGCTCAACTAATGTATTGTAATGTTTAAATAATTTGAAGTAGCGTCAAATGTAATATATAACGCTAAATGTAAAATAATTTAAAAGTTAAGATTGGACAAGGGCCAACCTCAAAATTAAATTCTACCTAGAAGGCAAGAAAATGGATCCGCAGGTCAAAATATAAAAATCAAAACTAAAATAATAAATGTTCGGGCGCCAGACCCACGGATACCACTATAAATTGTGCCGGAAATGTCAGCTGATAACACTAGACTTCTAATCACAGGGCAGGGACCTTCAATAAAACAGTAGATTTAAAATTTAAAAATCTAAGTTTATTAAAATTAAGGTTAAGACTAGGCTTATTTAGGATAAAGGTGTACAATTACGGTTCTTAAAAGTAAAGTAGCGTTTCAATAAAATCTTACACTTGTTTTATTAAAAAAATTTGGAAATGTTCCAACTGAAAAAATGTTCCAGAATGGCGGCGTGAGAAAATTGGCAAAATAAGAAGCGCACGGGTCGCAGAAGGCAGCCCGGAGCTTGGTTTATCATTAAAAAAACAAAAATGTCTCACAACTGAAAAAATGTTCCAGAATGGCGGCGTGGAAAAAATGCCTTATTATGAAGCGCACAGGTAGCAGAAGGCTGCCTGTGGCTTTGGTAGGTCTGTAGGACCAGTAAACAAGAAGTTGAGTGTGGTCCGCTAGAAGAGCGACCTTAAAAAATTAAAATTAAGTTTTATTTCAAAATTAGAAACTAGGATTTACTACAAACGACACGCCAGTAAAGAGGCGGTAGCTAAGATTAAAACTAGGGTGTAAATTACCACTGCATCCTTATAAAAAATAAAGTTATGCAAAAGTGTGTGTGTTCCGAGGATGTTCAACGCTACAAAATAGAAAATATTATGTTATTTCTGGAGAAAAACCAGACGTAGAACGTGTAAAGAAACTAGAATATGAGATGAGAAAGAACTCACTCCTAAACTAAAAGTTAGGTTTTAAACACTAATTTAAATTAAGGTTAGACCATGAGGTATTTTTGGATTGGGAAATTAGGCTAAGTCTAAGACAAAAACAACAGTAAAAGACAAGTAAAAGACAACCTAAGACAACCACTGCTCAGAGTCTGGCGATACTTAGCTCGAGTACAACGTTCCTTTTCATCGCGTGGAGCGGAAGCCTTGGTGGTCCTCAGCTAAAGGAAATGCTCGAACACGCGGCCACGCTTCCAAGGTGCCAAGAGACGATGGAATGTCCAATACGCCTTCGCGTCAGAGCGCCGAATAAATAAATGCCAGTCTGGGTCTCCTGTAGAAGAAATGAAGACATTAGCAGAAATTCCGAGGAAGCGTCATGTCCAAGGGGGACAATGGAAATCCAAACTCACCGAGGAAGTGGCAGTAAATTTCTCCTACGGCAATGATCCCACGGCAGCAGCGACTCTGAACGCGCCAACTCGCAGCAAATACTTTCATGTTTTAAAACAACATGGTAAGATAAAATTTTTTGATAAAAACCCCTACATGGTTCTTTTCATGTCCGAGGGCAGGAGGAAAGTGCGTCCATTTTGAAATTAAATGTCAAATACGACAGTAATGTCAACCTTGAAAAAGAACAAATCAGAGGTCATTCTCGATATGATCGACAAAACAAAAACGAAACGTCACTGTCAAATGTCCGCGACCTGTCAGATGGACAGAGAACCTAGCTAAAATCGACTAAAAATCGAACAAGACAACAACAAAACATGGGGCGTAATATAAAACGTCACAGTATGTGTATTAAATAAGCTGCCTCTAGATTGGTTGCTCAACTAATCTATACGGATTAGTTGATCTGCCTCTAGATTGTTTGCTCGACTAATGTATGTGTATTAAATGAGCTGCCTCTAGATTGTTTGCTCAACTAATCTTTATGGATTAAATAAGCTGCCTCTAGATTACACATACCCAATAGAGAGGAAATAATATATGGTCATTCGAATTCCGAAACTTCAGTGATTTGTAAATGTATATCATACTAGTGGTGTGTGGATATAATAATCTATGTATTACCTGTCTAAAGGTACTCCCGATCTAACAAGAAGTACCTAATTAAAATGTATCAATTTGATTGATTTCTTTTTGATCAGTGTAAGTTTTACAAAGGGGTAGTTCCACTGCGCTCCAAAACCCATTGTTCTCAATAATTTAAAGTTCATTGATTCCACAACGCTCCAATAATTTTTAAGCAATAAATTAACTGAATATTTGAGTTCCACCGCGCTCCAAGAAACATTGTGTAAATATAAAAATTAAAGATGTACCTATTTCAAATATGTCTATTCAGTCATAATCACAACGGCAAATGTAAAAAAAATATTTCTAAAATTTAACAACAATAAAATCACAGCTTCAGATTAAAATAGTTTTTTTAAAACTACAATAAGTACAATTTATACTCTACAATAAAATAACAGTTACCAAAACATAATCAGTCTCTCTTATAATTAAAGTAAATAGACATAAAATCTCACAGCTTCAGATTAGAAAGTTTTTAAGACTAAGAATACACAATAAATCACAACACAACATAATAAAATTTGTAAATACTGTTCTAAATATTTTATCGAAATCATTTAGTTTGATTTAATTGCATTTACCTGTTCGATAATTGAGTATAGTACTTTTGAATTCTGTATCTCTCTTGATTGATTGCAGCTTTCGATTGTTTGGATGACGATACTTTTGCTGATACAAAGCTTCTTCTTTAAGTTTAAATAATAATAATAATCGCAGTTTCTTTGGCAACTCTTTATTGAGCCCATGATTCTACTATGATTCTACTTACTCCCACAAAAAAAAATCGATTGCTAAAATCACCAACTTTCTGATACATTTATTTAAAAAAATACCGGTTCGGTAATGGTTTTTGGTTAAAGTTCTTGATGTCACTTTTAAGCAATATCCTTTATTGCAGCCTATTGGATGTGGAATTACCCCACTCAACCTTACTTTAACCCTTTCTCTTTTTATATTCACAGTCTCATATGTGCAGTCTATAGCCGAGCACCGAGCACATTACAACAATTACATGCTTCTTTGCCTCGAAACATAATCCACTTGGGCTGAAAACATCCATCTGAAAACATAAGATGAAGGAAATTTATTCTCTGTAGGTGTCCTAATTCAAAGAACCACTTATTCATCTCTGTTATTTATTCATCCTTCACTGAGTGCTATTACTATTCTACTGTATACTATTCTGGCCTGTTCCTCGCTGGACCTGTGAGGTATCATAATAAGGCATCATTATAATTGTAAGGTACTTTAATGTTTTTAGGATTAGGTAAATAAGCAGTGATATATTTCTGAATGAGACCTTTAGACTAGACCGAAGGTTTGTTATTTTATTGTAGTAGTCTGCCGAAACCTGTTATTGGACCACACCATAGGTTCATGCGCTGGTCTGTGACAGTATGTTTAGTAGGTATGTAAATAACTTCCTATTCAAATAACACCTAGCTGTAAAATAGCTGTGAAATTTTGAAAATAAAATAATCCCTACATAGTAAACCATAGTAAACTCACATATAAATTGTGTTGGCACTCCTCCTGCGCGGTTACGCTTTAGGTCATTTTCAAGCTTTTCGGTAAGATAATATTACCATCACTTTGTTGGCTCTAAGGAGCAAAACAAATTCCGGAGCTCAAAAGGGTAGCTATGATCTCTCGATATGAAGCTCGACGTTCCAAACGCCTTTGTTCGCTTGCTCGGGCCCTACGCCGCATCGCCGCATTTCAATGAGGACGTAATCCATACTGTAAAAAGAACGAAAATGATAATCTTGAGGGTAGGTACCCATGGTTAACTACCCTTAGTTACTTATGTACCCCATGTGTGTGTTATGTGTGAATTGGAGTCGTTATTAGTCACTTAGCGGACGCCATGGGCATCATATCCCATGGGACCTTTCTTGACTAGCAAGTAGACCTTTACCTATAGATTAATTTATATATCATCATAAGCAGAAGGTTTTGCGGCAGACAAAGGTGGGTATTTAACTATTGGATGGATTGATTGGACTGATTGGAAAGTTTACTGGGGAAACTCACTTTTAAATGTACTGGCACCCCTCCTGCGCGGCGAGGCTCGAGGTCATTTTTAAGCTGCTCGGTAATATACAGTACCATCGCTTTGTTGGCTCTAAAGAGCGAAATAAATTCAACCTCTGGGATCTCAAAAGGGTTGGTTTGATCTCGTATAGTTCTACGTTCCAAACGCCTTTGGTCGCTTCTGGCCCTACGCCGCCGTCGCCACATTTCAATGAGGGCGTAATCCATACTGTGAAACGAACAATAATTGAAAAATAAAGTACCTACCCATGTGTGTGTACCTACGGTCTTGAATCCTTTAGAAAAAAGGTAATTATCTACCTACATATAGAGTTTTATGGACATCATCACTTCAACACAAGTAAATAACGATGAGTAACAACTTGTTTCGTTGTTTTTACAAATAATTATGTATCTTACCTTATAAAATACCTACAAGACAAGATGATAACTCAGTAATTTTAAGAATCGTATGCACAAAGAAGCTATGCACAAAGGAAATACGAACAGAATAAATAAATGAACAAACAAATAACATAAAAATAAACGAATTGAATTGAAAGCACAAGGAAATTTATGACTTTGTCACACACGTGTGTACCTATCTACCTATATCGATAGCTCATGCGATGAATTGCGATGCGGCCATATTTGTTTGAGCGTTAATTTTATCCGCCTACAAATCGACCCCGATAAATTTTTGCACCAATTTCCACTGCCGGAGTACTTTTAGGCAGCAAATAAACGCACACGGCAACTACTCGCGTGAAATTTGCTAACTACACGCGCTAGGCAGGTTTTTGACAGTATTTACACGCGATTTGACATAAGAGAGTGATTTATTTAGGGTTCATTCAGTTATTTAGCCAATCAGCTTAATGAAATAAACGCGCACGTGCTTATGTGGCGCGCCACATAAGCACGCAAAATGGCCGCTAGCCAGCGTGTATTTCCACTTAACGCTATGTAATTAGGCTACAGCACAAGAAGTGACCTCGAAAAGACTATACTTTCTAGAATGCGTGAACACCTGGATCACATTGTACTGTACCCCAAACACCAGTTTGACTTTAGGGAAGGACACGGTACAATTGAACAAATGAATACGGTAGAATACAATTGAACACCGCCTAGTAGATCAGCAATAGAGCACTCGAAAACAAACAATACTGCTCAGCGATTTTCCTAGACACCAGTCAAGCATTCGACAAGGTCTGGCACGACAACTCTGATACTCAATCCTTCTGATCATTATGTTACCTTAAATAAAGATGCTTTGAAGTCAAATTCAACGAATGTCTAAAATGAAAGAAATTAAATCCGGCGTACCACAAGGAAGCATTCTTGGACCAATTTTATACCTGATCAATGATCATTACTGCCAATCTGCCAACTTCGGATGAAAGCACCAGGACCGCTACATTATGCCGACGATACCGCATTGCTTTCGGTGCTTCGTCACTTGGAAATTTTCCGAGGCAATGACCTCATGTCATTGCCTCAGAATATCTCGAAGTCATCTCCAAGTGCATCTAAGACAAGTCGAAGAGTGGTTCGATTGATGGCGAATCAAAGCTAATAAGGATAAGCCACATATGAAGGAAAACCTGCCCGCCGGTGTTACTCTTTATCAAACCATTCTCACAAGCAGAGGACGGACGCTAAATAACTTGGATTGGAATGCACTTAGACCGCCGCCTGACTTGGCAAAAACACATACTACAAATAAATAAATAAATAAAATAAATAAATAAATAATGCTGGACAATTCACACAGCATTATCTAGCCCCAAGCTAAGCAGAGCTTGTGTTATGGGTACTAGATAACTGATATACATAATACAATACACTACATAGATAGATATTTTTTTATTATACATAGAAAACACCCAGACCAACGGAACAAATTTCTGCAGATCGTACACAAATTTGTTCCGAGGCGGGATTCGAACCCGCAACCTCCTGCGTCGCAGGCGGACCTTCGCCCGCTGCGCCACGGAGCTCGTCAAAATAAAAAGACTTTCCAGGATTTTTCCTCGTTCTTATAAAGATTTCTATGGTCAAGAGCCAACTCTACTAACAACACAAAAAGTGGATTTTATCAGAGAGCAGAATGGATTATTGTTAACAATAAACAGATCGTCAAGAAGCAGTATGGATAAGGAAAAAAAAACCTACATTAAATGATAATAATTCCATTAAAATGGATTTATTTTTTGTGAATAGGTATACTTACAAGGTATGTTTTTTGAAATGGGGTATAATGGCCAAATCCAATACTATGAAATTCATAATAGAGGAAAGATTTATGAGAAATCAATAATTCTTCAATATTTTATTATAAGCCAGCCTTTCCCATGACGACCTCACTGGCGCAGCGGGCGAGAGTCCGCCTGCGACATAAGAGGTTGCGGGTTCGATTCCCGCCTCGGAACAAATTTGTGTACCTACGATTAGTATATGTATCGAAGTATTGTACAAGAAAAAATTGTTTTTTTTTTGCATGCTCTTTTGACATACTATACTACCTATTCAGTAGGTAGGTACCCAAGTAAATTAAATTCATGATGTTTTTAATTCAAATAATATTTTTTATTCCATAGATCATCAGATTAAGAATATCCCTGTAGACATGCGTCACACTATTGGTTTGATTTGCACGTTTAGGTCATCAAGCCGTCTGTGTGAAAATCTGACGCTCGAGTATTTCAAATAAACAATTATTTTTTGCATTTTCATAAAGCCGCCGCGCCGCGAGCTTGGGACACGTCTGATCGTCGAGTCTTTTGAATGGGAGCTTCTTTCGAATTCACTTAACGTCATCAGTTCACTCAGCGAGCGCCAGTGGCAGTAATTTCGCACAAGGTCCTTTAAAGAAGAAGTTAAAATTTCTAGTGTCACCAGTTGGTTCCAAGTTGAACTCCGCCACTACAGCGCCTCGCACTGACGCCAATTTAGGGAATCCTGCCGCTGGGTAGGTAGACGAGGTTTGATGAACCTACTACGATGCAAACTTCACAGGCTTCCATAGCAGCATCTGTAGAAAATTATCTTCTTATCCCTCATAAACTTCACTTTAGGTAAAATGTGACTGAAAATGAAATGGCATATTTACCTGCTTTCTCAAACAAAGGAACTTCCAAGCCCTCTCCAAACCACACAACATGAGGCCTAAGCAGACCTGTACATCCAGGCTTCTTGCAATGCGGTAGACTTTCCCTGGCAATGTTTTCGACTGGTCCTCTATCGGGATCTCCTCTATTAGCCAAAGCCTGTTACCAGAAAAATCTTCAGTGTACTACTGATAGATGATAAGGTTATGATAAGGTTTCAATGTCATAATGTTTTACTCATACCGTTTCCCTTTCTTACCGGGCAAATGGGGCTTTCCATGTTTTCCGAAACCTGCCCACATTCTATGCAGCGAGTTTTGAATAAGCAACCATGGATTTCTAGTAGGTTCTTGGTACCTGCTCTTCTGTGGAGACCATCTATGTTCTGAGTTATCACTGTTATTTCTTGGTTTATATGTTTTTTTTTCATATTCTGCTATAGCTAGGTGACTCTGAAAATCAGTTTCTCCGTGAAAATCTACTGGTCCAAGGTCGTGTTATGGTAAATTACGAATTGTTGGAACTTGAAACTTACTAGGTTGGGCTGGGCCTTTGCAGCAACTTCTCGTCTATAATGATAGAACTCCCAAACTAAACCTGGTTCTCTTTCAAAGGTTTCAAGGGTGTCTAGGGATATCGCGCTGTAGTTCCTCCAATAGCCCCCCGGTCCGCGAAACGTTGAGATACCAGACTCAGCGCTCATACCAGCACCCGTTAGGAAAACCACCTTTTTAGCGAACTTCAGAACTTCACGGAATTTGGCTATTTCACTTGATTGTAATCGCAATGCCATTTTGGAGGCGTTTGATGACTGTAATGTTAATTTTCCGCGGATGGAAGTTATTTTTATACATAACATTGCAGGTTGTCTCGCCTTTAAAGTCGAAAGTTTCCGTTTTCCCGTGATATAAAGTAATTTGTGGTTTCCGTGATACAAAGTACATATCTACCTACTAGGGATTAGTCCCGGGAATTCCCGTTCCCGAAATTCCCGGGAATTCCCGAAATTTTTGGCTCATTTAAGAACCGGGAAATCCAAAATCATTTCCCGGGAAATTTCGGGAATTTCGGGAAAAATATTTTTACTTTTATAGCATTACCGAAATAACGTAACTCAACATTTTCACTTCCTTTTATAGCATTTCACATTATCCGGTACCTAACCTACGCGGTATTAGGCAGGGTTGACATGATTTGTATCACTTGATATACATCAATTGTTATTTTCCCTGCAATGAAAACAGAGAGCAGTCAAAAATTTATGAGAGTGTATTCCGTGTACACATGCACAATGTACCTATACCTGCTTTATTGGTTGAGGATTCAGGAAATTCTCCGAAATTAATAATGCCATAAAGTTCAAACAATGCGAGTTGTCGGAAAAAAGATGCTTAGCCAACATATTTGCGGCAAGTCATATCTGTTTTACAATTTGTATAAAGAACTAGTACTCCGGTAACGTTCTGCCCGCACCTTCGCACGCGCTATTGGAAAAGTTTAAAATTTATTTTTGGAAACGTGCAAAATTTCAGCCCGATTCGTTAAGTAGTTTTGGCGTGAAGAAGGAACGGTACAAACTTTCATATTTATAATATATTTTAATATTATTAGCTGCGCGTCTAAATTTAAGTTATTTATTGCACAACAGGGGGTACTTTGCTGCGGAACATGACAGCAAATGAATGTGTTATGCTGGGTTCAGTCAAGACTATAGAACGAAAAGCCTTCAGGCTTATTGTCGAACGAGGGGACAAAAGACATGGACCTAAGAATTTGTTATTCATTTTATTAACATCTGAAAAGAAATACAGCTTTAAGTAACATACCTAATACCGCATAGGTACCTAATATCAGCGAAATGCCTAAAAAGGACGTGAAGTATATTAACTTATCTTATTTCGGTAGTGGTATAGCAGTAAAAATATTTTTTCGAAATTTCCCGGGAATTCCCGGTTCCGACTTCGAAACTTCCCGGGATTCCCGGTTCCTCGAAAAGGACCCGATTTTGGAATCCCTACTACCTACCATGGTATAATAATAAACTTTGACCAAAGTTATATTTTGTAGTTCACAAAGAGAATCACTACAATACTACGTGGTTCAAAGCATCCCAACTCTATGTTCAAAGCTTTCTGAACCTCTTTGGCATGGTAATTTCTGTTGACAACTATGGTTGACGATGATTCGTCCAACCCCTTGCCAGTCATTTCAAAATAGGGTCACGAATTTTTGGGTTCGTGGGTTAGGCCCCCGGTGTGTGACGCCCCCGTGGTGGAGGCACCCGATTTCAAAAAAAAAATTATTAGTTGAATATTTTTATCCAAAGTACAGTCAGATAGAAAAGTGTAATCTAAATTATGGAAATGATTATAAGTGTCTACATGAAGTGATTCAAAGTCTTAGTTTTTAATATTAATCTTTATTAATAATGTTGGCGAAACAACAATTTGCTTGTCTAATAATAACACAAGTCAAGTTACAATTAGAAAATGATATTAATGATATATGTACCTATTATGTATTTGCTTAATATAATTTTGAATACTAAATAAATGATATGGGTATACTTAAACATTTACAACATTGCTAACAAAATAATTAAACATTAAAATACAGGGTGGAATTTTGTAATGCCACCTGGAGGGAAAGTACTCTTAATTCCGGAGATAGAACATTTTGCTCAAAAAAACATTTCTTTATTTATGAAAAGAAAGAAAACTGCATTCAAAGATTTTCGAAAATTCTCTTACTACACCCGGGAATCGAACCGACTAAAATCGGTAAAAATTACACCCTGTACTTTTATTGCATCTATCGTTAGGGCCAATTATAATATCGAAATTTCTCTAACAAACTTGATAAATTAAATGAATGAAAAACCATGAAATCTGGACTTATAAAATCAATGGGTCAATTAATGCACTTTAAATCAAAGATCTCTCTGTTTACTTCTGTGAGTATTTAATAATTATTATTGAAGTAATTTAGCGACAATCGACAATCGGCGATAATTTACCTACCCTAGTGATCGATGCACTATAAGTACAGGGTGTAATTTTTACAGATTTTAGTCGTTCAATTCCTGGGCATAGCAAGCGAATTTCCGAAAATCTTTGAATGCAGTTTTCTTTCTGTTCAAAAATATAGGACACATGTCCACACACTCAATTGTTTATTATTTCTGTGGAGATTATAAGCAAATCCGACATGTAATAACGTTCTTCCACCTAGTCTATTTGGAATTAATTTGTAATTATTTTGTGCTAAGCCCTGCGACGGACCTGGACTTGCCATTTTGAGATGACATGGCCGACTAAACTTTCTTATCAGTAATATTTTGCAACAATAACTTGACTTCTGCGAGAAAGGGGTAGAAATAGTGTCCACCGCTCTATTAGCATTGTCAATTAGTCCGTTTACCTGAACTCTATTGTTTTCAATTCTTTGCGCGAAAGAGATAGATAAGAAAGCGATCTGGTTTTTGTCAAAAACCATTTTGGTCAGACGGCTCGTTTGAAAAGATACAAAATAATATATTTTAAGAAAATAAACTGTAACAACAACCTTAAAATAATATCAATTATTTGTTAGTTATAAAATACCTACATAATCAGATAATTACACGAATAACGCTTCATACGCATAATAATCATAAACATGAAATTTTACAGTGAAATTTAATTAGGTACTTATTTAGTTCTAAAACACTTTTGCGTCGACTGTATCTGGTACAAATGAATTTTATTCTGACGAAATCGGCTGTTATAATTTAATTGAAAATCGGGTGCCTCCACCACGGGGGCGTCACACACCGGGGGCCTAACCCACGAACCCGAATTTTTGCGGGAATTGCGGGAAAATGTGGTCAATTTCCTATAAGTACCTACCTAGGTACCTACCTAATACGATAAAAATTCATTGTTACCTACACTACACCGCTGCCCGTAGCTTTGATCATCTTGGTTATATTTCTAAGAAAGCAAACATACCATACATTGCCGTGAAGTCAACGTCACGGCAATACATACCTACCTATAAAGACTCTGAAAAATCATAATGCGTAAAAATGTGGTTCTTAGCTCTTACTCGATGGGTGCACTGATTCTGCAGCCGGATCTCTTACTATAAATTATTATTATTATCTGCCTAAACACAATGAGTAGATTTAAATATATATATACCTACCTGCTCAAATAGTTAAGAGTTGTTCGTTTGGAACACAGATGTAGGTAGGTATAAATTCTATTCCTACATTTGTGATTTGGAAGTTTTGATTGAAAAACTTGGTGAGTTTTACTTTAGTATTTCTTTATTTTCTTTATTATCACCATGTTTTGGTTCATTAATTTCATTAAAATTCGTGCTCTAAACTAATAAATGAGCAAAATACTAAAATAACCTAATGAATGGATTAGGTTAGTTGCCTTATGGCTTAGTAACAAACTAAAAATCTACTATACCTTTCGTATATAACCAGATTTAGGTAAGACAATAAGTGTCCTTTATACATTCAAATTAATCTATTAAGTACTTACATACGAATCAGAAAATCAGAATACAAAGCTACCTCAAAATGTAGTCTCTCAGACCTTGCACTATTAATCTACTATAAGTTTAAGACAAAATGTAAATATGTTGCGTATTTCTAATCTATTCTCTAAAATACTATCAATGATCCAGTTGTTGTGAAAGTGGCTCTTTAGTTAGGAAATTTAATGTTGCTAAGATTAATTCGAACGGCATCAATGTGCTAGAAGCTATAAACTTGAGAAAATTGTATTTACTTGAATCCTTCCTAGCTAATTTCTCCACCTCATAGCTATCAGAACCGCCAGCCAGAAGTATTGACGAGGGGTCGGGAAATCCGCGGCAGAGTCGAAATTACACAGATCTTCAGTGCAACAGCTGGTGCAGGCATACAGTTTGGTTCTTTCCCCGATGATGATGCAGCCAGGTTCGCAGTGCTTCGTACAGTTCCGTTCTAGAGCCCACATTTTTATTGCTGTTGTGGTGTTTTCGGTGGATGTTGTATAGGAGTAGCGTTTTACCTGCAAACGGAGAGATAATTATGTAAGTAAATTAATAATGAAGAAAAAGAGAGTTATTTTCATCTGTGAATATCTCAGAAAAGTGACGCTTTAGGACATTATTTTGTGAGACATTTGTTTTAGCGTCTTCTATCCAAATGTACAACAATGTGCGCGGCGATTTTGAAAAAAAAAAAACAAAATGGTAACCGATCTTAAGGCCAAAATCTTCAAACCCCTTTCATTAAAACCTGTCAAAAAATAGCTACTTACGACGTGCTTAAATCTGAGTTTCGTTTGAGTATTTGGGGGTTATTAACTTACCATACAGACTCGCCTGTCATTATGACACTTGTGCCCAAGCGCAGTATCGTTTCTATGGATGGCGGCGCATCTGTCGTCAGGCACCTCGGTGAGGCAGTTGAAGCACCACAGCTCATTGTGAGGCCTGGCCGCTGCTGAGGTCACGTGGACGCTGTCCCGGAGCAGGTCTGACTCGCCGGGCTCTGGAAGAAGTAATGGGGTTTTAAAAAGTTTCAGGTTGATTTACATAAATATCTTTAGCTACTTATTTACCTATGTATTTCTAGAGCCCCATTTTTCTGGCGTCAGATAGACATCCGAGCGAAAGAATAATTAATTGACCTTCGTACCTTTATCATTATTTATCTTAGACCAAGACTTTTAAAATAGGTAGTCTAAGATATTTACCGACTTAATAAGGTACCTGGGAAATCCTGGCGTTGTCAGTTTACTCCAAAAAAGCTCTGCATTATTAATCGGTCCCTGTGCCTTTGTTTGAATTCGTCTAAAAACTCTATAGAACTAATTTCACAGGGAAAACCGGTTTCTCGGGCCTGTACCAGCTCATCGGTAGGCACCTGATTCCGGTAATACTAAGATAGCACGCACGCTATAGCTTTGGCTAAGGCCCGGCCAAGTGTTCGCAACGCAGACTTGTGTTATTCTGCCCAATAAATTCACACACAGTTTTATTTAAATTAACTATTTTATCAATCACTAAAATAAAGTAATACTTAGTAGTAGTGCAGTACATGCATGGAATCGGTGAGCGGAGTGAGCCGCAAAAAATAGATAGATAGGTAGATAAAGAAAATTTCAAAATTTGAAAACTCCCCGACAGATTTTCATGAAACATGGCTAACAACATTCGGCATAAAATTATCTATGACTCAAAAAAAACTGAACGGAAATCGGTTCATCCGTTTGGGAGCTACGATACCACAAACAGATACACAGATACACAGACAGACATGTTAAACTTATAACATCCCTCTCTTTTTGCGTCGGGGGTAAAATATTTTTAATATTTTATTATACCACACAAAGACAGGAAACAATACAGAGAAAAAAGCTTAAATACAGGAAGTATAAAGGGCTGCCTTATCGCTGTGAACGATCTCTTCTAAAACAAATACGAAAGCCTTGCAAAATTATGGCATACAATATTATATCACCAAATGCTGTTGCCAAAAGACGAAGCTTTTCACTTCTTCGCGGATAATAGTCATTATGTCTTTTATCAAAGTTCTCGCACAATCTAACTCTAAAATCCTGTTTTCTACAAAAACGCTATAATTCTACTGAGTCTGCGCACAACATACAACATACCTCTGACGTCTGTCGATCAGGGGCTCTATGACAAAACATCGCGTTTCGGACTTGCACACAAAAACATTTGTCACCACAACTTCCACACCGTACTAGGACAGCAAAAACATACAGACATAGTCAAAATATATCTCAAAACTCACCAGGATACAGCAGAGACAGCAAGAGAAGTATCACAGTTCTCATGATGGAGGTACTCTGCGCGCATGCTCCAGCATCCGCTATCGATCCAGTGTACCAGGGCCACAGTTAACGTACCAGTGGCCAGGACCTGTTGAACGATACCGACACGCCTTCATCAAGGCTTCACTCGTAAAAACAATCTCAACTTTCCGGATTCTTGAGCACCTACCTATCTAACAAAATTAAAAAGTTTTTGCTTGCGGGGTACTCGAAGCTTTAGCGATGAAGTGGAAAATTAATTAATGGCCTTCGTTTTAAATCTGAACTAACAATCCCGTCTAAAATTAAATAGGTACCATAAATTTAATGCCTTGAACTTGCCCGAAACGAGCTACGTTTCGGTGCTTCCATAAAGAGACGGGAGGATTTCAGCAGCAGCCCAACATTTAAAATTAAATTACCTATCCTACTAAAACCACCTCTCTGTACTTAAACGTTGCAACACCTACTACTTAATTTTGTTATACAGAGCAATTGCCGCGAATTTATTACCCTTTGGTTTTGAAATTGTTTCCAAATTATTTTCTCTTTAACTTAAATTATTTATCAGATCCCGAAAGCAATTTAAATCATAAACTCGCTAAGTCAATTCTAATTTGAGTAAACTGTGATTAACTGGGATAATTTGGAGTGAAGTTTTATTGAAATTGATGGGAATAGCCCCCTGACAGGAGTTACAAGCAGCATAACAATCAGATCTAGGCGAGTGGTGACCAGAATGCTTGATTGCTGTCTGTTTGTCTTTGTCGTCTAAGAAAAATTATAGATGTCGATTTCGTTTGTAAAATGGCTAGGAGGTAATCCTCCTTAAACAAGATCCGTCAAGTGCGAGTGTAACTCGCGCGCCGAGGGTTTTGAACGTTTGTCAATAAATATGTACCAAAAGTACCGGTTAGAGACTTCGCAATTTAACGAATACCTAAGAATAGTAGGTACCAACCTACATTTCAGATAGATCTCTCTGCATGCTTCGGATTAGTGGGTGGTTCGGTAAGGTGGGTAATGGTAAATTTTTCGACTTTTTACGAAATATTTCAAAAAGTATGAAAGCTACAGAAATTTTAAAAACTGTTTTGAAATGTCCAAACCGATACCTTTCATTTGATACCCCACTCGGCGGGGTAGCCCCCCTTTTGAAAATTATTATTTTTTGTCAATTTTTCAAAAATTGTTCTTTTTACAGACTTCTCTATATTTTTCCTGTAAAATATAGATCCATATCTACAAACGCTTCATACATTTTAAACGGATCGCTCTGCAAACTTCGGAGATAGGGGGGGGAATGGGTTTTTTGTCGACTTTTTTCAAAATATTTCAAAAACTATGAAACCTACAGAAATTTGAAAAACTGTTTTGAAACGTACAAACCGATACCTTTTATGTGGTACCCCACTCGGTGAGGTAGCTCCCCCTTTTGAAAATTATTCCCCCCTTTTTGACCATTTTTCAAAAACTGTTCATTTTTCAAACTTCTCTATATTTTTCCTGTAAAATATAGATTCATGTCTATAAACGCTCCATACATTTTACATGGATCGCTCTGCAACCTTCGGAGATAGGGGGGGGGAATGGGTATTTTTTCGACTTTTTTCGAAATATTTTAAAAAGTATGAAACCTACAAAAATTTCAAAAACTATTTTGAAATGTAAAAAATGATACCTTTCATTTGATACCCCACATGACTCTGTAGGTATCTTTTAAAATTTCGGCATCACAATTTGTATGGAAAATATTCATTTTCATTTTTCATTTATTTTCATTTATTTTTCTCTAAATCTGTACAGGCGCACGAAATGTATTATTATTTTAAATTTCAAGTTGATAGCTGCAGTAGTTTTTGAGTTATTAAGGAGGGAAAAAAGGACAGACAAAGCGAGACCATAAGGGTTTTGAAACCGATCTTCGATCTTCAAAACCCTAAAAACGTCGTAAAACGCACGCTGATTTAATGGGAAAACCTATTTAATTTCGTTCTATATATTGTTGAACGTATTGTTGAACGTTGATCGTAAAAAAATCGGCATTCCTAGGCTCTGTAACGTTCCGTTTTTAAATCCGCCTAGAAAATCTATAAACGTGCTGATTCTACGATCCGGTAGCGACAACATAAACACCTAAACGAGTAGGTAGGTGTAGGTCACTTCATCGTAAAGGATGTTAAACAGCTTTACCCTGAGGTAGTCTCTTACCCTAAAAGATAAGTAAGGTTCATACTTATGCTCGTAAACAAAAAAAATATTTACCTTATTTTTTGATTCCAATATTTAAAAAAACACTAAACATCTTTCACCAAAGTCAAAGTTGCACCTAACAAAAACAAGATCCGTCAAGTGCGAGTGTAACTCGCGCGCCGAGGGTTTCGAACGTTTGTCAACAAATATGTACCAAAAGTACCGGTTAGTGACTTCACAATTTAACGAATACCTCAAAATAGTAGGTACCAACCTACATTTCAGATGGATCTCTCTTCATGCTTCGGTTAATGTGGGTAATGGTAAATTTTTCGACTTTTTTTTAAATATTTCAAAAAGTATGAAACCTACAGAAATTTGAAAAACTGTTTTGAAATGTCCAAACCAATACCTTTTATATGATACCCCCCCTTTTGAAAATGTTTTCTCCTCCTTTTTGACCATAATAGATCCATATCTATAAACGCTCCATACATTTTACATGGATCGCTCTGCAATTACATTTGATACCCCACATGACCCTGTAAGGTATCTTTTAAAATTTCGGCATCACAATTTGTATGGAAAATTTTCATTTACATTTTTCATTTATTTTTCTTGAAATCTGTACAGGCGTACGAAATGTATTATTGTTTTTAATTTCAAGTTGATAGCTGCAGTAGTTGCTGGGAGGGAAAAAAGGACAGACAAAGCGACAAAGATAAAGGGTTTCGAAACCGATCTTCTATCTCGAAATCCAAAAAATTATAGGTACTATCAAATATCCTCACCTCATCTCAAGAACCTATATTGGTCCACTGCTGGACGCAGGCCTCCCCCTGATAAGCGCCTTATTGTCTTTTATCTCATGGGGGTAATGCCCATAATCCCCACGCTGGGCATGCGGGTTGGGGATCGCAGTTTGGTGGTCGAATTGTTCTGCAAGGGGCGCTGCTGCCCGCCTCCGGTGGATATCCCTTAGTCACCTCTTACGACACCCGCGGGAAGAGTTGGTGGTGGTGCAAATTCTAAGCCGGCACCACACAGCTATCATATATCAAAGTGCTTTATTTCCTTTAGACCTTATAAAACTCTTGAACACGTCACAAAATTCAATTAACATTAGTAAAACTTGGAAATAAAGTGATCACTTGGTTTTTGTATCGGCAACCGACAGCTCTGCAAAGGCTTTCTATATCAAGAACCTTTTCTTATTTTTCCTTTTGAATTTCCTTAAAGGTTTTTGGAATTCTACCTATGACCTCAGATTAAAGATGCGCGACTGCGAATGATCTGGCTAGTCGAATGATCTACAACTACTAATTTACTCATTCAACTAGAATATTAATAATATACTTATCTTCTAAGTCGAATGACAACTATACTAATTAGTAATTACTAATGCCTCTACGAATTGATCAAGGCGTCGAATAACGAATTGAGTTCGACTGCCCGACTCGAGCAGTTGCCATTACTAGCCAAATTAGTTACTAATTTGCCCTAGGCATTCGAATGGTTTGAATGATTTGTGAAGTCGAATAATTGGAATGAAATCATTCACAGTCACGCATCTTTACCTCAGATCTTGATAGTTCATAGCTAGGTTATTGCTTGATAGATTTTTGATTAGAAGAAGCAAAAGAATGCAGGTCCGAGCATGGTTCGAGGGTAATTTTAATAAAGAAAAACCTGTTGTCTTTTCAGTACGAATTACAAAGTCTACCAAACCAACGTTATTCTTTTTATACCTAGGTTTCATTCGAGCAATTTCCGTCTTAGCAGTTAGCAACTAAATAATAGCTTGGTAAATTGTAAACGTAAAGTAAAATAGGATTACCGTTGAAATGAAAATTGGAAGACTTGATGGCTCTTGGCTCGTTTTCGGGATTATGTGCTCGCCTTTGTTTCGAGCTGACATGAGAGCTGAACACTAAACTTTACAAATTAACAGATTACTAATATAAAGCGTTATTTGTGGTACTTATAATGAGAAACATTAATTAAGTCTAAGTAGGAACTTACCTTCAAAGCAAAGAAAGTTCATCAAAACTAAAGTGTATACAGGTATTGTTTAGGCGAAGCTAGAGTAGGAAGGTGCGTACAGCTTGGCTAGTGTTTAAAAAACAAGATCCGTCAAGTGCGAGTGTAACTCGCGCGCCGAGGGTTTTGAACGTTTGTCAACAAATATGTACCAAAAGTACCGGTTAGAGACTTCGCAATTTAACGAATACCTAAGAATAGCAGGTAGGTACAAACCTACATTTCAGATGGATCTCTCTGCATGTTTCGCTTCGGTTTAATGGGTGGTTCGGTTAAGGTGGGTAATGGTAAATTTTTCGACTTTTTTCGAAATATTTCAAAAAGTATGAAAGACACAGAAATTTGAAAAACTGGTTTGAAATGTCCAAACCGATACCTTTCATTTGATACCCCACTCGGTGGGGTAGCCCCCCTTTTGAAAATTATTCCTTTTTGACCATTTTTCAAAAAGTGTTCTTTTTACAGACTTCTCTTTATTTTTCCTGTAAAATATAGATTCATATCTACAAACGCTCCATACATTTTAAACGGATCGCTCTGCAAACTTCGGAGATAGGGGGGGGGGGGGGGGGGGAATGGGTATTTTTTTGACTATTTTCAAAATATTTCAAAAAGTATGAAACCTACAGAAATTTCAAAAACTGTTTTGAAACGTACAAACTGATACCTTTCATTTGATTCCCCACTCGGTGAGGTAGCCCTCCCTTTTGAAAATGATTCCCCCCCATTTTGAACATTTTTCAAAAAGTGTTCTTTTTTCAAACTTCTCTATATTTTTCCTGTAAAATATAGATCCATGTCTTTAAACGCTCCATACATTTTACATGGATCGCTCTGCAATCTTCGGAGATAGGGGGGGGGAATGGGTATTTTTTCGACTTTTTTCGAAATATTTTAAAAAGTATGAAACCTACAAAAATTTTAATAAATATTTTGAAATGTACAAAATAATACCTTTCATTTGATACCCCATATGACTCTGTAGGTATCTTTTAAAATTTCGGCATCACAATTTGTATGGAAAATATTCATTTTCATTTTTCATTTATTTTCATTTATTTTTCTCTAAATCTGTACAGGCGCACGAAATGTATTATTATTTCAAATTTCAAGTTGATAGCTGCAGTAGTTTTTGAGTTATTAAGGAGGGAAAAAAGGACAGACAAAGCGAGACCATAAGGGTTTTGAAACCGATCTTCGATCATCAAAAGCCTAAAAAATAATGGTACTCTAGACTCTAGAGAAAACAAATCCTAATATTTTTGCCAAGTAGTACCTACCTATATTCGTACACGGTAGGATCGGATTGTGAATTTTCGGTTTCACTTATGGAACCTTGATTAGGGTATACTTATTAATACTTTCGTTGCCCATGATGAGGCACATCTTCCCTCCCCCTGCTGCAGCTGAGCAGTGAATGCGTTAAGGTAAAATATAAAAACCTCACATAGGTATTTTCGACTACCGTACTGAATAACGCAAATTATAATGTTAAATATTGCCAGTGTTAAAAAATCACTACGGTTCTAAATTAATGAAAAGAGTTTTCTCAAATTATTAATAACGGTTTCCATGGATTGTTTAGGATGGAACTTGAGCAGATAGGTAGGTAGCCATTCACCTCATTTTCTAAGATTCTCCTTCAAATTAAACCATTTTAGCAGTTAGGTACTGAGGTAGGTACCTACTTCACTAATCTTACTCGTGGGTCAATACTAACTACACTAAATAACGAAATTGTTGGTAAGTAATATGGCAATTCCAGTAGTCGACTATTTTGAAAAACTATGTCTATCAAACCATTGCCAATATTAAGTTAAACGTGATGCTGTGTGGAATATCCAGGATTTTATATTTACTAACGACCCGCCCCGGCTTCGCACGGGCGCAACGCTGATACTAAATTTACTAAAGAATCGACCCCCCGGCCGCCGGTGCAACCGCCGTCCCTGCATTTTAAATCTGTAATTTCTTCGAAAATATTAATTTAAATTACTACATGCTGTAAACGGCCATATTGATCTATATTATTAATATAAATAATGTATGTAAGGTACTTAATTGGATAAGGATTAATGCTGTATTGCTTGAAATCACTTCATAAATAAGCCTTTATTTCTCGTAAAAAGTAAAGGATAAAAAATGGTTAGTGTGGGTTATCCGGACTTTTTTGAAGACTTTTTCAAGTTTACAATACTATAATACATTATTTTGATCTATCTCGTAGGGTTCAGTGGTAATTTACTATATTAAATAAATATTAATTATTATAATAAAAAATGTGGTAATTTACGACATCACATTAGAAACCTCTAAAATTATCAGTGTTTCTGTACTATATTATGCATGTATTATACATATAAGCCTTCTTCTTGAATCACTATCTATTAAAAAAACCGCATCAAAATCCGTTGCGTAGTTTTAAAGATCTAAGCATACATAGGACAGACAAAACAACGATGTATTATGCACGTATGCACAAGACTAAAACTTCATATTATCTTTGATAATGTCCCTTTGTGTATAAATTCGTAATTAAAAACATTATCTAGTTTTAATGATTACATAAACCCTAGGGTAGTATGTGAAGAAAATCTTGTTTGAGAGGCCTCGACTACTAAATTACAAAAAAACTAGTAATTGTTCAAAAATTTTGAGAAGCCTTGCTGTAAATATTTATGTCGTATTGATTCTAAATCGATAAACTAGCACTGGAAACGTACTATTTTATAATAAAGTAGGTAGTTTTAAAATTTAATTGAATTGAATAGAACGATACAAATCTCGTCTTCATTCCTTCGCTTTTCGTATAAAAAGAAGTTCAACAAAGCAATGCTATCTTTGCTTCAAACGCTACAATTTGCCTCTCCGTTATCGCCTCGATCATTGCTCGACATTTCTATTTGCAGTTAAGGGCTGTAGGTATGTATCGCTCATTATAAAACATGGATATAAAATACAATAATAAATTTTTCTTTGGTTAGCGTTCTCAAATGTCAAAACAATATCAAAGTCACAGATCAAAGTCACAGGTTCAACTTCAACTTCAACTTCAACTTTTTGTTAAAGGGCTTCTGCGTCTGGTTTGACACAATTCTGCCAATGTCCGTCTCATGATAGCATCGTAAGTGAGTATGTAACAATCTCTATGTAGGTATTGTACAGTATTTACAAAAAAAAAAAATCACTTAACTACAAAACAAAAGGAAAAAAAACCTCATAACTACGGGATAATCAAATTTACAATAAATAAATACATATAGGTAAAAACCTACTACTAGGTACTTCTACTTATTACAACTTTATATCATTATTATATATGAATTTACCTATGGCATAATTAACTTTAGGAGAAAAACAGAGAGATAAAATACATTTCATAGAAGTTGGAAGAAAGTCACAGGTTCTCTTGTAGTTGCTCTTGTAGTTCCCATGGCTCTACTTAGATCGTACTTTTCGCTTCTTCCCAGTAGTTCTGTGCTGTAGTTCTTACTACAGAAATATTACTTGGAAATTAATTGTCTCTGTTGTTGAGTTTGGGGCTAGATGATGCTTTGTTAATTGTCCAGCTTTACACAGGTAGACATAGACAATTATAATTTAAATTGAAGTCAAACTGCAGTATGGTCCAGAAAAACATCGACCTTACAGTGCTTATTAGTACGCCTTCTCGATGAGCCACAGCTAAAGTTTACTATAACATATAGGTACACATAATACATAGGTATTATAAATAAGTCCTACTAATATTATAAATCTAAGGTTTTTTGTAATTATAGTGCGTAACCCCACATCAGGGTAATAGCTAAATCTAATAATATTGCAAAAACGCACTATAATAACAAAAAACCTTAGAATTATGCAACGCGACACCTCTCGTCAAACGAACTAAATGTAACTTTAGTCTTTGAACACGATTGGATAAACTTCAATGTTTCCCCTGTAGGTGGAGCTAAGGGAGCTAGAATTCGTAGGAAGTCGCAGAGATTTTCGACTCCCACGTCACTTGACCTCGTGGTGTAGTTGGTTAGCACATTCCGGTACTGACGGAAGGATGTGGGTTCAAGTCCCGTCGAAGTCGAAAATTTTTGCGATATTATGATTTTAATATTATTACCTAGGATCTCCAAAACTACCTAACAAATCAAGATGAATTTATGATCATGTTATTGTATCATCAATGCTTATAAAATATCTTACAAACTAATAATAAAATATAGTATGGCACAATCGGCGGCCTTATCGCTGAAAGCGATCTCTTCCAGGCAACCTTTGGATGGACAAGAGAGCTTACGCACTATAATAATATAAACCTTTGTTTAGGTTTTGCCGATTCCAAGTAAAATAAACGAGGCAAACGATCCACCCTGAGGATCCTTGCAAAAGAACTAAATAAAAAGATTTATAAAAAGCTTTATAAAAAGGGCTTTGAGTAACTTTTCGAGTCAGCAACCTCATTAGCGAAATTGGTCACTTCTTTGAAGCAGTATCTTTCTTCATTGATAGCTTAAGCTTCTTTGTGAGTTAGGTAAATTGAGACAACTAGTATCTGCTATTCAGGGTTGTACCTTACAATTAACCATTTACCAACAGTTCAAATCTGGTTTCCATGTCACCAAATAATTAAAGAGTGGCAGTGGCTCCCAATTTGTGCAATTTAAGTTGCAAAAGATTTAAATTTTAGTTAAAAAAATCGCTCAATACTATTCCCATCGTTTGTCAGCGTTAAAAACGTAATTAATAGAAAATTTGGATCGCAATTGAAATTGCAGCTATTGAATGCGTTTATAAGACACATAATCTAATACCTCGTCTATGGAAAAGTCTGCAACCTATTTTTTGTTCCTGTTTCTTGTGTCATATTATCTCAGCTACTCGATTTTATCTCTCTCTAGTTAGATATCACTGATATTAAGAGAGTCCGTCCTAATAAGTAAGGCCACGAGGATCCTCCAGCCTTATCCCTGGGGGATCAAATAATTTATTGATATAATGACTGTATAGGAGTGAAAATCTACAATAATCTGCCAGACTCTATAACTAGTGCCGCGTTGACTGCAAAATTTACGAACAAACTAAGGAGAATCCTAGTGGACAGGGCATACTACAATTTAGAAGAGTTCTTCGTTGTTAAATTTGCTGACGCCGATGTCGTAGATCCACACTTATAATATAATACTATAATAGGTATTTAAATACACTTGGTAAGATTATCAAAGACAATTATTTGTTCTAAGTTTTTACATTTTTTTGTACCTAGCTATACTAGTTTAGTTTAGTTTAGTTTATTTATTAATAACGTTTTGTGTTACAGGTCAGTTCTTAAATAGGTAATAATAATTTACAATTGTAATAATTTTGTACTGATTCTTCCCGCTAACCTTTACCCTTGTAAAGCGGCGAGACTCGGACATATTTTAGTACTTGTGGATACTTTCCTTCTCGTATACAGGCGTTAAAGAGTTCGGTAAGAATAAACGATAGGGGTACTGCTACTGCGTTCATGAGAGACACCGAAATCTCATATATCGAGGGTGCAGTGATAAAACCCGATAAGTGTGCAAAAGTAGTTTACGAGATAATCAATATTCAAGTTTGCTGGCAATATAAATCACGTTTACATATAAAGTAAATGCAAATTACTTAGTTACTTAGTAAGATTATATATCTATGACAATATTTTTCATGTTTTTAATCTATGTTACATAATAATTTTTTGCATAAAATTCAAATTTGTAAATTGGGGGGCTGACTTATTGGGTTTTACCCCAAAATTAAATAATACACATTTATTACTTATTGGCTTTATTTATTAAAAAAAACAAATGAAAATCACGGTGATGTCTACTAAAATAACTAATCACTGTCGGTTTCAGATTCAGGAATGTCTTTGAATGTTTTCAGGTTATGTATCCACCCATGAAATTCCTCGGGGATGATTTCTTTTCTACACATTGTTTCCAAATCATTTTTTTGGCAATGCTGATCGGCATCTGACTTTGGTATAATAGCTCCAACTGCTCTGGTATTTGCATGTTGGTTGATAGTCGCTTTGCCCTATTTTTATCGTGTCGATAATCCTCACTCAAATCGTAGTTGAAGTATATCTTCAGATCCCCTTTTACATAACGTATTTTTTTTATTTTTAGCCAGTTCACAGCTTCTTTTGTGTTGTCCTTGTTTTTATTTTTCATTAATAGAGTACTCAGCTTATTTAGGTCTAACATCTCGTCGTATCTAAATTCTTTTATTTTGTAGTTATCCACCATTTTTTTTTTTTTCATTTTGTCTGTTTTTATGATTTTTGTTCTCTTTTTTCTGGCAGCCTTAAAATCATTCTTCCACTCTAATACACTACTGATCGACAAGTTCTTGGAGGCATTTTCAATGGCCGCATGCATGGAGTCTACCTCCATGTGGGAATGCCCACTTTCCAAGAATTTTTGTTCAATTACATTGGCACATTTTCTTCCGCTGTATATGCTTTCGGTATTCATCTTCTAGAGCTTCTTTCGATTCTAATTTTTCATACTTAATTTAATAATACCACAAAGGTCTTTCTTGGGGTTAAATAAACTGTAATTGTATTCGCCAATAAATATGTCACGATATTTAAATGCCGAAACTGGCGCTTTTTCTTCTTCAGTGCATTTCTCTTCATACAACCTGTACATGTTGTAAACCGATTTTACGTCTGGAGCAAGATAACTTTTCTTACTGTCCTTGCGACAGCAATGGGACTCCATCACCGGAAATCTCTCAATGTGTTGCTTAACGAACTCTACGTCTTCTTTTTTTGTATAATGAGGTGGGTTTTTTTTCCCTCGTTGGTCATCCCTGGTATAAACTCCCAATTCACCCGCTTTTGCTATAGCATCAGAGATGACATCCACGCTTACGCACAACGTCGCTATGAAAAACTTTTGGCACACCTGGACTTTTTCATTGTTTCTCTGAAAGAAACATTTTTTACTAAACGATCGGTCTTTTTTATTTGATGTTTTCTGCAGTTTCCGCGTTTTGACAGGTTGAAGTTTGATGCAAGATAAAATGAAGTTCTTCTTAGCTTTGAAATCCATTTTTTGGAAAATGCGGGATAAACTTTCACGTTCTTCAAGAGTAAACTTTTCAGTGCATTTAAAAAAACATTATCACACTGCACAGGCTTCGGAATCTTAGCTGGTCTAGTAACACCTTTGGTAACTTATGGAAGTCCTTCAATTCTTCTTGCCTTACTGATGTTTTTTTTTCCATTCCGAAAGCTGAGTTCTCTTACGCCGTTTTAGAGGATTAACTGATTTCCAAACTCGTTCCATTATAGTTTCAAGAATCATCTTTGCAAGCTCCTCGGGAGTTTGATCCCCTTTTTGAAATTTTTTTAGCTGTCATGGCATTATTTGTACGTGGAGCGTTTTCACCTAGAACGTGCATGTACGTAGTTTCAGCACAAACTTTATCAGACATGTCATTAAAGGTTTTTCCCATACTCGTAGATGGACCTAAAACAAAAAAGTCTTATCAGTTAGGTATTTTTACCAATTTAGGTTTAACGTAGTCGGACGTAAACCATTTTAATTTTTTTTAGGTAAGTAGATACTATTACATAAAATGATAATTATATCATAGCATCATCGTCAATAAAATTGATCATCTTCATTGCGATATCTATTTGAGTCTCATCCAGATCTGATGAATTATTGGAATCCAAACCAGCATATTCCAATGGTGATGGAGTAACGCCTAAAATGTTACAAAATTCTTAAAGCTTATTTATCAATAAAAAACATTAAACACGACAGAATAATCGTTGGAAGTAACTCAAATGAAATCGAACTAATAATTTCATACAAAAATATTTAATTAAGTACCTAGTGATGAAAACCAATAAGTGAGTTGTAGGTTCCGTTTATTATGTACAATTTAAGAATGTACCTGGGGATAAAACCCAATAAGTGGGTTGTAGGTACCTTAATGTACAGGGTAAGTATGTGCTTAGTCATAAAATTCAATAAATAGGTGTATTTTAAACAATTGGGCTAGGTCTTACAGCTGGGAAAACGCCATAATTAGGAAAAACACGATAGAAGTAAACAAGCCATCGGCATAAACAACCAACACAAAAATCTATGTAAATAAGAAAGAGGTAGCTAGCTTACAAACCTCAACGATTCAATAAGAAATAAAATGGAAAAAAGCAAAAAAAAAGTTATATTGTAGTGATTTACCTTGTTGCCGTGTTTCATTGCGAACTAGACTTACTAATTTTCTTGATCGACTGTTCATAATACACTTTTTTGATTTCCTTTTCACATAAAAACGCACAAAACGCAGCGCACGCCACCATCACACACACCTGACTGCGGATGCGAGACAATAACATGCATAAAAAATGTGTTTCTCGCGTGAACTCAGGCCTCGAGGTCATACGCACTTATTGGGTTCTTCCCCGGACAAGCGTTAGAATAAAATGTTGACTATCGGATAGTTCAAACACCCAGTAAATAAACATACATGGGTGTGTTTACGATATTGTTCAGATATAAAAACCAATAAATATATTTTAATTGATTTCATATCTTCATGTTATGTGTATACATGAATAATCATCTAGAGCTAAAACCCAATAAGTAATTTTAGTTGCTTTTAATTTATGATAAATTATGTTTCTCATGATTTAATTCTCATGTTAAAATCAGTTATACAAAAATATCTGCTTTTATCTATTGTTTTAGTGTGAATAACGTAATTATTATTGAGTTTTGAATACCAATAAATACACATTATGTGGTTCTCTCGCTTAACAAATATAATAAAGTTTACCCAAAAGTAGCTTTAGAGTATTTTCAACTTAAATAATTTCTTAGATATGCACTTACTGGGTTATTTGGTTAGTATATCTCTATGTTACACCTATAAATCAGTTTAACTGTAAACATCACTAGAAAAAGCAAAAAATTCTGATTCTAGTAGGCTATTAAATCGTTTTTACGATTTTTTGCATTTATCGGGTTTTAACACTGCACCCTCGACGAGGGTGCAGTGATAAAACCCGATAAGTGTGCAAAAGTAGTTTACGAGATAATCAATATTCAAGTTTGCTGGCAATATAAATCACGTTTACATATAAAGTAAATGCAAATTACTTAGTTACTTAGTAAGATTATATATCTATGACAATATTTTTCATGTTTTTAATCTATGTTACATAATAATTTTTTGCATAAAATTCAAATTTGTAAATTGGGGGGCTGACTTATTGGGTTTTACCCCAAAATTAAATAATACACATTTATTACTTATTGGCTTTATTTATTAAAAAAAACAAATGAAAATCACGGTGATGTCTACTAAAATAACTAATCACTGTCGGTTTCAGATTCAGGAATGTCTTTGAATGTTTTCAGGTTATGTATCCACCCATGAAATTCCTCGGGGATGATTTCTTTTCTACACATTGTTTCCAAATCATTTTTTTGGCAATGCTGATCGGCATCTGACTTTGGTATAATAGCTCCAACTGCTCTGGTATTTGCATGTTGGTTGATAGTCGCTTTGCCCTATTTTTATCGTGTCGATAATCCTCACTCAAATCGTAGTTGAAGTATATCTTCAGATCCCCTTTTACATAACGTATTTTTTTTATTTTTAGCCAGTTCACAGCTTCTTTTGTGTTGTCCTTGTTTTTATTTTTCATTAATAGAGTACTCAGCTTATTTAGGTCTAACATCTCGTCGTATCTAAATTCTTTTATTTTGTAGTTATCCACCATTTTTTTTTTTTTCATTTTGTCTGTTTTTATGATTTTTGTTCTCTTTTTTCTGGCAGCCTTAAAATCATTCTTCCACTCTAATACACTACTGATCGACAAGTTCTTGGAGGCATTTTCAATGGCCGCATGCATGGAGTCTACCTCCATGTGGGAATGCCCACTTTCCAAGAATTTTTGTTCAATTACATTGGCACATTTTCTTCCGCTGTATATGCTTTCGGTATTCATCTTCTAGAGCTTCTTTCGATTCTAATTTTTCATACTTAATTTAATAATACCACAAAGGTCTTTCTTGGGGTTAAATAAACTGTAATTGTATTCGCCAATAAATATGTCACGATATTTAAATGCCGAAACTGGCGCTTTTTCTTCTTCAGTGCATTTCTCTTCATACAACCTGTACATGTTGTAAACCGATTTTACGTCTGGAGCAAGATAACTTTTCTTACTGTCCTTGCGACAGCAATGGGACTCCATCACCGGAAATCTCTCAATGTGTTGCTTAACGAACTCTACGTCTTCTTTTTTTGTATAATGAGGTGGGTTTTTTTTCCCTCGTTGGTCATCCCTGGTATAAACTCCCAATTCACCCGCTTTTGCTATAGCATCAGAGATGACATCCACGCTTACGCACAACGTCGCTATGAAAAACTTTTGGCACACCTGGACTTTTTCATTGTTTCTCTGAAAGAAACATTTTTTACTAAACGATCGGTCTTTTTTATTTGATGTTTTCTGCAGTTTCCGCGTTTTGACAGGTTGAAGTTTGATGCAAGATAAAATGAAGTTCTTCTTAGCTTTGAAATCCATTTTTTGGAAAATGCGGGATAAACTTTCACGTTCTTCAAGAGTAAACTTTTCAGTGCATTTAAAAAAACATTATCACACTGCACAGGCTTCGGAATCTTAGCTGGTCTAGTAACACCTTTGGTAACTTATGGAAGTCCTTCAATTCTTCTTGCCTTACTGATGTTTTTTTTTCCATTCCGAAAGCTGAGTTCTCTTACGCCGTTTTAGAGGATTAACTGATTTCCAAACTCGTTCCATTATAGTTTCAAGAATCATCTTTGCAAGCTCCTCGGGAGTTTGATCCCCTTTTTGAAATTTTTTTAGCTGTCATGGCATTATTTGTACGTGGAGCGTTTTCACCTAGAACGTGCATGTACGTAGTTTCAGCACAAACTTTATCAGACATGTCATTAAAGGTTTTTCCCATACTCGTAGATGGACCTAAAACAAAAAAGTCTTATCAGTTAGGTATTTTTACCAATTTAGGTTTAACGTAGTCGGACGTAAACCATTTTAATTTTTTTTAGGTAAGTAGATACTATTACATAAAATGATAATTATATCATAGCATCATCGTCAACAAAATTGATCATCTTCATTGCGATATCTATTTGAGTCTCATCCAGATCTGATGAATTATTGGAATCCAAACCAGCATATTCCAATGGTGATGGAGTAACGCCTAAAATGTTACAAAATTCTTAAAGCTTATTTATCAATAAAAAACATTAAACACGACAGAATAATCGTTGGAAGTAACTCAAATGAAATCGAACTAATAATTTCATACAAAAATATTTAATTAAGTACCTAGTGATGAAAACCAATAAGTGAGTTGTAGGTTCCGTTTATTATGTACAATTTAAGAATGTACCTGGGGATAAAACCCAATAAGTGGGTTGTAGGTACCTTAATGTACAGGGTAAGTATGTGCTTAGTCATAAAATTCAATAAATAGGTGTATTTTAAACAATTGGGCTAGGTCTTACAGCTGGGAAAACGCCATAATTAGGAAAAACACGATAGAAGTAAACAAGCCATCGGCATAAACAACCAACACAAAAATCTATGTAAATAAGAAAGAGGTAGCTAGCTTACAAACCTCAACGATTCAATAAGAAATAAAATGGAAAAAAGCAAAAAAAAAGTTATATTGTAGTGATTTACCTTGTTGCCGTGTTTCATTGCGAACTAGACTTACTAATTTTCTTGATCGACTGTTCATAATACACTTTTTTGATTTCCTTTTCACATAAAAACGCACAAAACGCAGCGCACGCCACCATCACACACACCTGACTGCGGATGCGAGACAATAACATGCATAAAAAATGTGTTTCTCGCGTGAACTCAGGCCTCGAGGTCATACGCACTTATTGGGTTCTTCCCCGGACAAGCGTTAGAATAAAATGTTGACTATCGGATAGTTCAAACACCCAGTAAATAAACATACATGGGTGTGTTTACGATATTGTTCAGATATAAAAACCAATAAATATATTTTAATTGATTTCATATCTTCATGTTATGTGTATACATGAATAATCATCTAGAGCTAAAACCCAATAAGTAATTTTAGTTGCTTTTAATTTATGATAAATTATGTTTCTCATGATTTAATTCTCATGTTAAAATCAGTTATACAAAAATATCTGCTTTTATCTATTGTTTTAGTGTGAATAACGTAATTATTATTGAGTTTTGAATACCAATAAATACACATTATGTGGTTCTCTCGCTTAACAAATATAATAAAGTTTACCCAAAAGTAGCTTTAGAGTATTTTCAACTTAAATAATTTCTTAGATATGCACTTACTGGGTTATTTGGTTAGTATATCTCTATGTTACACCTATAAATCAGTTTAACTGTAAACATCACTAGAAAAAGCAAAAAATTCTGATTCTAGTAGGCTATTAAATCGTTTTTACGATTTTTTGCATTTATCGGGTTTTAACACTGCACCCTCGATATATCCCGAGTGGTCTTGCGAGCTACTCCGCTCACAATTATTTTAAGTACCTCAGAGTGCGAGAAGGGTCTGAGCCTGATGGACCGGTCCGATGGAACGCGCGCACTCTCCAGCGCTCGCCGCACTGCGCCCAGGTCCGCCTTCGGCGCGCCACACACCGCCGCAGCAGTCACAAAATGTGCGTTCACTGCGTCGAGGGCCTCCACCTTGCTATTATACTTGGAGCCGTTTGGTGTCCGTAAATATTCCGTCAGATCCTCAGTACGTCCACACCTCCCGGTCTCAATTTTAACAACATCCCACATGCTCTTTGTTGTGTTTGATGAACCTGCTATAATATCGCAATAAAACTTACTACGTACCTTTTTTAATACCTCTCCAACTCTCTCTTGAAACTCGTGGAGTTTTGTCGCGAGTTGCGTGTTAGTGGGAAATTTAAAAGTCATGCATTTGATTTCCCTGAGTACTGAATCTAAGGCTATGATTTCCTTTGTCACCCAAGTTGCTTTGTTCATTGGTTTAAATAGTACCCGTTTTATAGGAAAACATATGTCTAACATATTTTTAAAAATATTAATTATCATCTCCGCTAACTGCGCGGCTGGCAACTTCCTACCGCTTACTTCTAGCCAGTCAATACTCTCGATACTAGAGACAAAATTATTTGTATTAGCACGCGAGTACGTCCTGGCGAAGCGAGGCGGGGATGAGTCACGCGGTCTACAGCAGAGCTCGGCTCTCACGGCGTAGTGGTCGCTCAGTAGCGAATTCACGGCTGTCACGCGCACACTTCCAGCCTGCACCCGTGCGCTGCTTACATACGCGTGATCTATGCATGTACTCGTCGAAGCTGTTACCCTCGTATGAAAGTCCACAATATTGCAGTAGTCGCGAGTATTTAAAATATCATTTAGTCTTTTTTGTGTACTATTTAATGGGCACAAAAAGTCTATGTTAAAATCTCCGATAACAACGCAATCCTTCCCGCTGACAACCAAAGAATCTAGCAGTCGTTCTAAACATGGATAGTGGATATACTACTTTGACATGTAAGAAAATTTCTTATAAATAAATAACTGAAACTGAAACTGAAACTGGTGGCCTCACTGCCGCACAACAATAAGTGATCTCAAAGATGAGTCACACACACATGACTCATCTAAATCGCACAATAACGCGAGAACAAGTGAGAAATGCCCTCTATCCGAGGCAGGGCAAACTAATCCTCTTTCTTCGTGTCACATAGCCTTCATTACTCGCAGGTCTGAGATATTACAGCCGCAGACACGGCATAGTATAGGAATAATCAGTATAATAGATGTTTATTAATTATTACGGATGAAAGCGGGTTAAGTACGAACCTTATTTGTGTTGGAACATCACCAACGTCCGTAATTAATTCGTGAAACTACGATAGTTTTTATAGTAGAATAGTTAATTAATTAATTAAAATGAACACCTTGACTGACAAATGATTAGGTACTTATGCTACGGGTCCACCTGCGTCCTAACGCGTTAATTAACGAGTTAATTAGCGCGTTACGCATATATGGCCAAAGTTTTAACGGGTTCATTTCTTAACGACATTAGTAATGGCTATAGACGCTAATCCTATTTCACAAGGAAATTACCTCCGACGGCCTTGTTACGTAAATGTAACCAAGGTGCATTTCAACGTGTTAATTAACGCGTTAATGGACATTACCACAAACGTCAACGCTAACGCAGGTGGATCCGTAGCATTAGACACCTGGCACCTTTTAGCATAAATGATGGTGTTGTGTGAAATATTGAACTTTAGAAGTTGGAAGAAGAGATGTTGTTGAAACAGACCTGCGAAGGCTGAGTAGGTACAAACAGAAAACTGATGGGATACTGCACTGGACATACCAGAATCAATATATCGGGGTCGCTGAGGTACGTACAAAGTAGGTAATATTACCTAATCCGTCCGAAAAAATATACGTTTCATACATAAAATTAACCTTTACTTCAACTCTACGGGTCGTAGACGTGCTACAAATACGCTACGAAGCTACGAAGTGCTACGCATTAGATATTTTCGTAGCACATTTTGTTTGTCTTTCTCGTCTCACCTTTTATTTTCTACATTGATATGACAGCGTACAATAAAAAGATAGTATTATTTTTAGGCCAATTTCATTATCATTATCAGCCCGCATCTGCCCACTCTTGGGTAGGCCTCTTCCAAACGAAGTGATTGTTGAATTACTGGTTTCGCTATACTATGTATTATCCTCATGTGCAATTATTTTCCTCGGCATTCCTCCCGGATGCGGAATCATAAAAACAAGATTTCTGAGTTTCAAAGTAATTGAATTTTGTGTTTTTGTTTTATGATATTTATAGCAATAAATGTTAACACACTTAACCTTAACTCGACAAATGATTACTGACTCATTATTTTTATATCGTGAACGAATAGACGAGAAAATTTTAATTTAAATTCTAACTATTATGTAAGAAAATATTTGAGTAAGATAGTCATAATAATTACTAATTATATTAATAACAGCCTGTTATATTTATTGTAAGTTGTAGCATTATAAATAATAATGTACATTTTTCGGTTAATAATAAATTTTGTTTGTTTGTTTGAATTAAGTAAGATAATTAAAAGTAAGTTTTTTTTTGTTATTATAGTGTGTAACCCCACACTCCCGTCGAAGTCGAAATTTTTTGCGATATTATTTAATTTTTTTTAAAATTATAAGTAAGATAGTAAGATAATTATTAAGCAAGATAGTCACCAGCCCAGGGCGACTGGTAGTATCGCATTGATACAGCTGTTACGCTTGCTGTTGATGCTTACATTAATCTTTGTAATATTTCTCATATTTTCTGTGAATAATGGATTCTATTTCTCCCGTTGGTCGTTGCTTCTATTGTATCGTCAGTCTTCTGAATCACCGTTAACGAGTACAAGCTAAGTTGTTTAGAGTAAAATGGGTTAATTTGCTTACCCCATTAGGTACCTACTTTTATTCACACAAACTTAACTCGCACCACATAGTGAAGACACGCCCTTTGAAAGCTGATCCCGACGGGCCCTCAAAATCAAAATTAGGCAATTTCCCCTGATAGAAGGTACCAACGTAAACAAAGTTCGTCCCATCTTTGGGCTTTAATGGGTCAACATTCTTGTACGAGTTTCATTAAGGGGCTTGGGCCGTGGGCCTATCAAATCTGAGAATACCGCAGAGGTTTCGGATACTTACGTCTTTAGAGGTTATCGCACAGCTTTCTACGTTGTCAAGGCTATCTTTGTTATTTTCTGTTATTATCATCAGTTTTAGGGATTTGTTGACAAGATATATCTTGGATTTCAGAACAGGGGATTGTGTATGTCATCAAAAATCCAACAGATTTGGAGACAACAAATAAATTAACACCCGTATTCAAGAACTATACTCATGTAAGGTAGCAAACAATATTCCAAATGAACGCATAGCGTTGCACACATTGCACATCACTCAAGTATTGTTTATGGATCGGATTCACCGTCCCTATGCGTTCGTGTGCACTGTGAGACCACATAGTATTATTCTTGTATACGGGAATAAGAAACATTTATTATTCAAACTGTGTACATAGGTATATAGATGCTCTTTTAAATTGTTCAACAGTTTGTCCTTTCGCACATACAATAATAAAATCCTTTATTCACAAAGAAAATTATAATATAATGAGTATTTACAATTGAAACAATTGAGCTAACTGCAGACTGTTGCAAAGAATCTACAGGTAGCTCAACTGATCCATATCAATATCAGTCGGAAGCGTCCCCAAGACGCTCTGGCTGCATTCTGAGCGTCTGGTCGAAGCGACGTGTGACCCGAGAGCTGGTCAGTATCTGGCACAGCGCATCAGCATTGCCATACAGCGGGGCAATGCAGCCAGCGTCTTGAGGACGCTTCCGACTGGTGGTGGTGATTGATTTAAATAAAATCATTATCAACATTAGTTAATAAGCTTAAAATTATAAGAATTGCACATTTTCTTCATACTTAATATATGTTAATAATAGGAGTTATATATCAATGATTACTATCAACATTTTTTAAGTAATTTTGATTCCTCCTAGGATTTTACCGTGTAAAATTATTAATGAATTAAGTTCTCTTAAATACTATGGTGCTACAGAATAAAATAACATGAAATGTAATGGTCATCGTATTTAATTCAGACACTCTGAAATGTGCAAACATTATTGGGCGTGCGGGCCTCGAGTTTCAATCGGTTTCGAGTATGTTTGAACGTTATTCATGACATCTGTAAAGCACTTCAAATAGGAACGATTGTCGGAGCTTCGAAGGCTGGACAAGGTGGTTTAAAGTCATCTAGTAGTCTCGAGTTGAAATGAGAATACCTGTGTAGAAATTAGATTCGTAGTCATCATTCGAAGAAAAAACTAAAAAAAGAAATCTAAAGTTTTTGTTTTTATAGTGCGTAAGCCTCTGGCAAATTTCTAAGAAATAAATTAACATCTCAAAAATTTACGACTTCGGCGGGACTAGAACGGAAGGATGCGGGTTCAAGTCCCGCCAGAGTCGTAAATTTTTGCGATGTTATACAAAATATACAAAATTAAAAGTATACAAAATGCAGAGTAGGTGCGATGGTATTTGCATGTGAAGAGAAGACCGCCTGATTATGCAGGGAATTTAGCACTTCAGCTTTCCATCTCCGGGTGAAGGTCCAGAGGGAGCCCAGGACACGATGGAAGGAGTGTTAAAGGACATTAGAGAGTGTCAAGCTTCCGAAGACGAGAGAGAGAGATAGAGTCATCATGCGAAGAAGATGACGAAGACAGGGCGGTATTGTGCTCATTACGGGAGGCCTATGTCCAGCCACTGCTGGAGAATGACTAATTTGGTTTAATGATGATGATAACGATGATTTTTCGATGGGAGTGAGGGAATAGAGAGTTCACTTGTGCACTGTAATGGGTACTGCGCACATCGAGCACATACAATAGAGAGGAAATGTCATTTATTTTGTTTAGACAACAATTCCGCCAAATCACTGCGGCGACCGCTGCGCTCCGATTGGCCGACTCAAAATCAAGAATCACACCCAGTTGGACAAGCATTTATTTTCATCGACATCGATAGTCAATGTTAAACAAAACTATGAGCATCGCGAAAATTATTGAGGTAAATAAAATTTTTGCTAGTGTGGTTTGCGGGTTGTGCGAGTGTAGTGAATTTATATAGTGAATTAATATTTTTTTTAGAGCAAACTAATCAAATACATACGTGCCTACTTGTGTGGAATTCTTATATTAGATTGGAATTTAATAATATACCCGGAGTATTTTATACAACTTACACTGATCAACAATAAATCAATCAAATTGATACATTTTAACTAGGTACTTCTTGTTAGATCGGGAGTACCTATCGATAGGATAGGACGACCTCCGTGGCGCAGCGGGTGAAGGTCCGCCTGAGACGCAGGAGGTTGCGGGTTCGATTCCTGCCTCAGAACAAATTTGTGTACGATCTGCAAATATTTGTTCTGTTGGTCTGGGTGTTTTCTATGTATAATAAAAATATCTATCTATGTAGTGTATTGTATTATGTATATCAGTTATCTAGTACCCATAACACAAGCTCTGCTTAGCTTGGGGCTAGATAATGCTGTGTGAATTGTCCAGCATTATTTATTTATTCATTATTTATTTATCTAACTGTACCAAAATTAAAACATAGTGAGAAAACCCACAGCTTAGTAATGTGTCTTTTGATTGAAACAGTATAAACCTACGAATAACTAATAAGTCGTATAAAAGCACAGTAAAGCTCTGCGCTCATTAGCCCAATACCGCTAACACACAAAATCGTGCGTTATATTTAGCAACAGTGAAAAAATGGCTTCCCAGAACCTTCAAACGCGAGCCTGTCCGCGAGCAGTCCATCATCTGATGCCGTCAATATAAAATTCATCTAAATGTTACGAGATAAAGCCCCTATTTGAATGCACATTTTTGTGCTGAGCTGCAGAGTTACTTTCCAGATGTGCGACAAGCTTAAAAGTCATGTTAGTCCCATGATGCTTGGTATAAACTCTTTAATTTGCGTAACGTCACAGTCTCCAGAAATTTACATGCCGATGTCCGTACTAGGTAGGTCCTACCCGTGAAAAGTTTTACATTACCAGAAAGCTTTCTGGTATTTATTAATTTGTAGCTCAACTGATCCATATCAATACCAGTCGGAAGCGTCCCCAAGACGCTGGCTGCATTGCCCCGCTGAGCAGTCTGCAGTTGGCTCAATTGTTTCAATTGTAAATACTCGTTTTAATTTATTTATATTATTTGATTGTAATTTTCTTTATGAAGAAAGGCTTCTGCCCTGTTTATTTTTAATTTGTAATTCTGTTAATTTTAAGCCTTTGGTTTTCCCCTAAATAAATAAAGAAAAAAATTGCAGGGAAATGACCCCTTTAGATGTGAAGTTGTAATTTGTATGGCTGTAGAGGTAGAGAACGCCAAAACTGCTAGTCAAATTTGTCTGAAATTTTACACAGGTATAGTTTAGACCTTGAAAACTCATAACTTAAAATCAAATAATAGAAACAAATTAGAACTAATATTTACAATTGAAACAATGGTTCGTACTGCAGACTGTTGCAAACAATCTAAAGGTAGCTCAACTGATCATTAAACCAGTCGGACCCGACTCTAAGACGCTGGCTGCATTGCCCCGCTCTAGCGCAATGCTATTGAAAAAAAAAATTAAGAATAACAACAAGGTACCTATGTACTGATGGGAGCAGGTAGCTACTACTAATAACTAATACTAATTTGTAAATGCACTTGGGGAGCAGTTGGTTGTAAGGGTGGTGGGGAGTGAAACGTTACCCTGTGTAGTGTGTATGCATATTTGTGTGTCTGATGATTAATGTGTGTATGTTTGTTTGTGTGTGCGTGTACTGCTTGAAAGAGTGTGTTCTGTAGACACCTGTCTCATAAGAGACGGGCAACAATTTCTGAAATCCTTTTGGAAGTACACATATGGTGTATGCTTGTATATAGTTAAATATTGTGTAAAAGACGAGACGAAAATCGGTCTTCATTATGGTTATGTATTGTATTATGTATATCAGTCATCTAGTACCTATAACAAGCTTTGCTTAGCATGGGGCTAGATGATGCTTCTGTGCGGATTGTCCTGCATTATTTATATTTATTTAAGCTTCTTTTAATCTCTGCCTAGCCAGCGAGCACTCCCAAATTTCCGTATTAATTTACAACTTCATAAATGTTTCAGCCCTCTCGAAACTCTGCGGTAACTCGTTATATGGCCCTTTACTGCTAAAGTTTGAATGTGGGAATAAAACACCTAGGTTTCTATAAAATTGGTTTATTACACGCGTATAGGACGTATGAAATGCGTATGAAGCTTGAATTGACGTCGTAGTTCATTTTTTTTATTAACTAGCTGCTGCCCGCGGCTTCGCCTGCGTAGTTCCCGTTCCCGTGGTAATTCCGGGATAAAACATAGCCTATGTCCGTCTCCTGGTTCTAAGCTGCCTCTCCACCAATTTTCAGCAAAATCGGTTCAGCCGTTCTTGAGTTATAAATAGTGTAACTAACACGACTTTCTTTTATATATATAGATTAGGAACAACCACGAAAGAAAAAGAAAAACCACTTACACTAACTAATTAAAATTAAACAATACAACTTTCACATAAAAAGTAACAATACAATCCGGATTAAATAATAAATCCATAAAAAAACTAAAATTCTAAAATAATTAACAATAAAATAATACGTACAATAAATTAATAAGTAGTTATTGTGACTAATTCTTCCATCCATCCATATTATGCTAACTAAAGGTCCGCCGCTATAGGCGTGAGTATCACCTGCTATAGTCACGTCTCGTCGTACTATTTAATTCTAGAAGTTAAGATTCAATAGAATTTTCCTAAAGGTCCACCGCTACGGGCGTGAGTATTTATTTATTTATATTTATTGAGGTAAACTACAGCGTTACAATTTCCATATAAATACTTAAAATATATATAACACTAAGGCCACAAAGGATTACACCGATATTAAATAAACAAATGGAACAGCAAGGTAAGTCAGAAATGTTGAACAATGTAAATTATCTTAGAAGTAATAACTGCAAAGTAATAATTACAACTTTTATATAAATATATTTACTGTTTGAATAGATATGTGTGTGTGCGCGCGCGCGCCCGTGTGTGTGTATATGTGTGTGTTTGTATGAGTATCGCCCTCTAGAATTAAATAGTACGACGACGTGACTATAGAAATAAATATTCACGTCGTTGTACTATTTAATTCTTGAAGATAAGATTCAATAACATTTTCTTTGAAATGAATATAAATAGCAGTTGAAGTAGGCTTCTTGCTGCCGCATTTGTTATTTCAATAGCTGCCGTAATTGTACTTAGCTGCTGCTATTTTATACGTTCCTGTTTATTATCAACAATTAACTTAATGACTGCAATCGCAACAAGTAAAATTTGAAAAAAAATCACAAAATCAGTTTGTAAATCAGCCCAACTGCACACGATCAATACTTCTGCTGACTAATTAATAGCCGATTGTTCGTTCGTTGATCAATCAATGATCTAATCTCAAAAGAAATAGTGATGGACAATCCATCTAACCCCAAGCGTACCAAAGCATACCTTGTGTTATAGGTACTAGATGATTGATATACTTGATACAATACCTACATCACATGGGCAGATATTTTTTAATTTACATAAAAATACGCAGAACACCCGGAACTAATATCTGCAGATGGTACAAACATTTTTCCCAAGGCGGGAATTGAACCCGCAACCTCCCGCGTCCTCTGGTCAAATTGTTTTTATTTTGCCAAGTTGGTAAGTGTAGGCGACCAAAACATTCTCATACGAAAATGAGTTTATCTGTCTGACAACATGCAAGACTTGTTTAATAATCTGGCGTGTTTTAAAAACGATAAACCGACTTCAAATTCTTCTAGTGGCGACATCTTGTTAAAATTCGAGTCTAATTTAGTTTGATGACACATCGAGGTATATATCCATCCAATAAAAAAAGAATTGTCAAAATCGGACTACTCAGTAAAAAGTTAAGCATGGTCAAACAGTACAATCAGTGAGTGAACAATCAATCATCCCGTTTTCCTACCCTTCGGGATGGATTTTTTTTCAAATTTTACGGGGTAGGTATACCCTTTTCTACTAGATCTACTTTAAGACCAGGATCAACATACAGGCTACTTTTTAGAAATTACACAACAAAGTACCCCATTTTGCTCACTGTATCAAACCAAAAGTCAAATTGCGAATGACACACATGGACGTATTATAATACCTCCGGCATGGCCGTGAATGCGTTAATAAATCAAAAGAAAGAAAAACGCTTAAGTTAAAACATTAAAACTCCTGTTTAAACCACTCACTATAAACTCGAGTTTAAACCAGACCAAAACAGTTACATCGTTAGGTTGACGCAAACTGCATTACGGGTTGACAGGCGAAAACTTAATAAAACGGGTTCCGAGGATTACGGCCGGACAGGGTCGCAGCGAGGGCTTTATTTCATGGGCCCCGGGACTTTAGGCAGTTGATTGTTGCGCATAATTTGTACGTCATTTAGGTACTTACCGTTTTGGAATATTTTATAGCGTTGTTAGTTTTAATTAATAATAATAAATAATAAATAATAAATAATGCTGGACAATTCACACAGCATTATCTAGCCCCAAGCTAAGCAGAGCTTGTGTTATGGGTACTAGATAACTGATATACTTAATACAATACACTACATATATAGATATTTTTTATTATAGATAGAAAACACCCAGACCAACGGAACAAATTGAATTTATGTAGGTACCTAGGTATTTACTAGCTTTTGCCGGGGATAAAACGATTTGTTAGCGGTTCGTCCATAACACGATTCTTCCAATTACAATTAAAAAACGTTTCGTCCAAAATGCGTATCGTTCAAAACGCGTTTTGTCCAATCAGGGGTCTGTCCGCGGCTTTGCGCTTTGCCGGGATAAAAGTAGCCTCTGTTATTTCAGGTCTATGCAAATTGCAAAACTTAAGGCCAATCCGTTCTGTAGTTTTGTCGTGAAGAGGCTTACCTCTTCTCTTTCTACACATTACACAACATCTTCATACATAAACATCCATCCAAACTTTCGTGTTGATAAAATTGTGATTTTTAGGGTTTCGAAGATCGAAGATCGGTTTCGAAACCCTTATGGTCTCGATTTGTCTGTCCTTTTTCCCTCCTTAATAACTCAGCAACTACTACAGCTATCAACTTGAAATTTAAAATAATAATACATTTCGTGTGCCTGTACAGATTTAGAGAAAAATAAATGAAAATTGAAATGAATATTTTCCATACAAATTGTGATGCCGAAATTTTGAAAGATACCTACAGAGTCATGTGGGGTATCAAATGAAAGGTATCGGAAAGTTTGTACATTTCAAAATAGTTTTTGAATTTTTTGTAGGTTTCATAGTTTTTAAAATATTTCGAAAAAAGTTGAAAAATACCCATCCCCCCCCCTATCTCCGAAGTTTGCAGAGCGATCCATTTATAATGTATGGAGCGTTGTAGATATGGATCTATATTTGACAGGAAAAGTATAGAAAAGTCTGTTAAAAGAACACTTTTTGAAAAATGGTCAAAAAAGGATAATTTTCAAAAGGGGTGCTGCCCCACCGAGTGGGGTATCAAATGAAAGGTATCGGTTTGGACATTTCAAAACAGTTTTTCAAATTTCTGTAGATTTCATGCTTTTTGAACTATTTTGAAAAAAGTCGAAAAATTTACCATTATACTTAAACCGAAGCATGCAGAGTGAATTAACTTGTATTGTTTATAGTAGTACTAGAGATACAACGGTGTGTCATTTGTACTACCAGTTGTAGTACTACTGATACGGAGGCAAAAAGGGAAGTAATTCTAGATCGCCCAAGCGCTTGAGTCAGTTACAACTGACCAGATACGACTATCCGACATCAACTGTCGGTCGAAAGACCACCGGGCTCAGTGGACCAGATGGGTCGGGCACGGTTCAGAGGAGATCTCCCTCTGTTCCTATTTGGGGGAAATCCACCTTTACCCCCAAAGTACTTCCTGGGATAAGCCCCTATCACAAAGAGCCCTACTAAATCTATTCTACAATAATAGCTCCTCAGAGCTTCGTTAACATTCTAAGGAGAGAACTTGATAAGCTTCCGTTTCACAATTTCTGCAAACTTCCAGATTCCTTTGAAGCCTTCAGTCTTATTAGATTCGCTTCGGCGGAATATAACTTTTCAAGAGTTTTAACTTGAACTACGTTTTTCTTGAATTTGTTCCTTGTTTCCGCGTATTATAGGTACCTACCTATTTATTTTGGAATTATGTGGATGTTAATCCCTACAGAGAAATAAAACGTCAAGTGCGAGTCGGACTCGCGCTCTAAGGGTTCCGTAAGACTATGTGTCTTGCCAAATTATCATGATTCTAGGTGAACGGAAAGTAGGTATAGGCAGGTTTTGGTCCATGGCGAGAATCAAAAAAAAATTTTTTTGTGAATAAACTACAAAATTACGGTTTCGGATTTTCCTCTTTACTTGTGCTATAAGGGCTTATTCCCAGAGGTCCATGATTTTATTGTTCTTTATTTCCCAGCGTGTCCATGAGAAATATACCTAAAATTTATATTTTCATACATGAATTCCCAACGGGTCCATGAGATTTAACTAACGTACAGTCAGTAACAAAAATACAAGAACGTATTTCTTAAGTTAGCCACACCGTCATCGCGGTCCTGCATGCTGTCGATGAAGAGTCTTCATGATATGAAAACTCTTCATGTCAATAGAGCGAAATAAACCACAGGTCTGGGCGAGGTAGACAGCATGCACTGCCACGTTCACGGCTTGGGGCTAGATAATGCTGTGTGAATTGTCCAGCATTATTTATTTATTTATTTATAGGTTATGTGTGCATGTTGGAAATTTCCCTAGGAAATTTCAAAATATTCGGACATAAACAGCTGTAATTTTTGAGTGCGTTGAATTAGAACGGAATAGTTATGGAGTATTTGACGTTAATTTCAACTCGATACGTCCACGCTAGGGCATGCAATTATCGAAACTTTTCGATAATCGATAATTCGATATTTATCGCTCTATTTATCGATAAATATCGAGAATTATCGGTTTTGGTGAAGGAAAAATATCTTTACGTTTCGGTATCTAATTTAACTGCTCTATTTATCCAATCTGCTGCACTTAGCAAGATTTATGTATTACCTACTATTAATCTATCTATATCGTTACATGTATTTAGTTATTAAATGTTTTTCCTTATGACTTTCGGTCATTAAAGTTTCAAAGATTGAATGTACCATTAATAATATGGAAAACAACTTAAATTGTTTAAATTTTACATTATTATTTTATTGATGGATAAAAGATAATGATAACTCATCATTATTTACTCAATAATATGGTTTTATTACATACATATAGCACTTAAGACCAAGTTTTGTCTAGCGAGCCATTTAAGGGCTCATGATTATAATAAGTATAGATATTTGAGAATAGAACAAAATTAAATGAAATATTTTCTTACTTACAAAAAACAAAATCCTCCATTTAGGTATAAACATAATATTATTTCGATTAGTGTTACTTATCGAATAACTTTTAATTAGTTGACACTTTCAGTCTTAATAGAACGAACTCATTAAACAATTGAGTGAATAGAATGCTAGGACTATAAATCATTTTCTATAAATAGTTTTTTTAAGAAGAAATCAAATTTAAAAAATTAAATTTACGTATTGACATATACTTGACATTTTTGGTCTAATTAGGAAAAAAATGAACTATTCGTATATTCGTGTTAATATTTCATTTATAGATTTTCAACAGCAGAAGGTTGATTAATTTTACTAACTTTCTGCTGTTGGAAATGAGTGCGGAGAAATGACAAGCAATCAATTGTTTTGTCATTAAGACTTTGTGTGCAGTTTATTTTATTACACAGTATTCCAGCCGCAGAAAAGGCACGTTCACTTTCAACACTCGTTGGCTTCATTAAACGAAGCCATCGATAACCTTTAGACAACAACTGTCCTCGGTCACCTCCATTTTCTCCATACAATAACATTTCAACCTTTAGCAGCGTCAAAATGTCTTATCCCTAGCCGTAGAAACATTTCCAATTCTGCCTTTGCCCGTGTCATCATAGCTTATTTTGCTTATTTGTTTGTTAATCAATTCTTTATTTGATAATGGGGTGCTGACCACAAGTGACTATGACCACTGCCACCGACCGAATAAATGATAAAATGAACTGACGCACCCCGTGCGCAGCGGTTAGGCGAGCTCATACACACTTGCGCGGGTAATTTTAAACACTCGCGATTGAGGCGCCGTGATGGGAATGGTTTTGATAATGATTATTTAAGAATTTATCTTTTATCGATATTTTATCGATTTTTTCGATAATTATCGCCGACATAAATGAGCCGATTACCGATAATTTATCGATTATCGATTATCGGTTTGCATGCTCTAGTCCACGCCTTCCTGAGAAAAGGGTGTTGACAGATCCGTCTGTCAGACAGACAGACAGACGAACTTTGTTGTCCGTGATCCTATAAAGGTGTTTAATCCACAATAATAATTTTAAAAGTGAAAGTAATTCTGTCTCTTACCGTTTCACGCCTAAACAACCGCACGGAACGTAATAAAAATTTGTCAGTGAGTTAGGCGGTATCGGACGGACATACACTGAAAATAAAAAATTGTTTACATTGATTATGATCTTGTCTAATGTGATCCGCATCATGAATACTTATGAGCCGTCTGTGACTATGAGAACTTAGTTAAATCGTAATAGCTCCTTCTACCAAGTAATGAATTGGCCTTATAAAGTGTAGTTATTTAATTTAGTTCAGAGATTAAATGCTACAAAGTTGTTTGTTAACCCCGTGCAAATTGAATATTTATTTTGACTTAGAGCATTGATATATCAATGATGTGCCTATTTTTTGTTTTAAACAAATTCGATTTGTTGCAGCTACCATGCATTCTAGTTTGTATGTATATCATTCCAACTATTCTGACGCCAACTACGATAAAATGCTTATTAGTTGGACTATATTTTTTTCAGTGCAGGCCACTTAAAAAGCCCGCCCGAAGCCGCGGACAGCTAATAGAAATAGAAATACGTAATATATATTCTGATTTCATGCTCGAGGAGTCTAGCTTAAAAAGAAAAGAAAACTGAAAATGAATAAGAAACATTTCAAAATCATGCACAGAATACTACAACTAACTAAATCTAAGAAAATAATGAAAAAAGAACTACAACAACGAGAAAAAACTATTACATCACTAGCTGAAGAATCCAATAAGTTACTTGAAATAATATACAAAAATGAACAAGATTTAAAGGATCAAGAAGTTACTCTAAACAAGGTATCTTTTCTGGAGCAACAGCTGCTCAAACTTCAACAAATGATTGAAGATAAAATTGGAAATATGGGAAGCACCAATGGACGCACAACTGAAGTCAAGACGTCAGCAACTGAATCTTTAAGACAAAAAACAAACGCACGGACAAGCTATAACAAAGAAGTTTCCATTTATTCGGATAACTACGGAAAAGATATGGCGCATCGCATCGGGAATTTTATACCCACTTATAAAATAAGCAACACATGTTTACCGGGATGGAAATTCAATCATATCATAGATGAAGACAAAATATACAATGGGACAAGCGACAATAAAATAGTAATAATAATAGGGAACTACACAACAATAAATGGAAATGTTGGACAGTATCTAGACACAATTGATAGAATAGCGACTAACCTTAAGAAAAATCAGCAACAAATTATAACCACTACAATCACTTACGGAAAAGACAAATACATAAACAACAGAATTTGGAGGATCAATAGTAAATTGTACTCTATGGCATCTTTGCACAACAATTTAAGCATCGTTGAATTGAACGAAGAAAATGGAGTAACGAGGAAAACTGATATTAAGAAAAAATCTGCAAAATTTATTGCCTCTGCATGCGAGACTTTAGTGGATAGAAGAATCCTTGTGACACTGCACGATTGCGAAGAGAGAACCTATAATAATAAGACCGCGGTAGATGCCGTTAACTCTACGACAGACAGATATCAGAAGGAAGACAAACCTATTGATGAAGTTATAGTCAACAACAAGGATAAGACAGCGACTGAACCAGAAAGTGACACGATGATATGCGGCATTGAAAATTCGAGACGACATGCGGCAAAGAAAGGATTAAATTTTCTATCAAGACCAGGGATAGAGGTCAGCACTTAAGTATATGTCACCAAAATGTACAAGGTATTTATAAAAAGCAAATGACGCTCAGTCTATTTTTAGCCAAAGAAAATATTGATATTATGTGCATCACAGAATCCATGTTATATGACAGGAACATAGAAACATTTACCGTAGAAAACTATAAAAAAGCTACATATTTTTGTCGAACTAAATGTACTCAAGGAGGCTGTCTAATATTAGTGAAAAATAGCATATGCTATAAAAAACGAGATGATATCAATAAAATGTCTGTAGAGAAGGATTTTGAAGTAAATTGTATAGAGTTAAAGGAAATTTATATATTAGTAGTGTATAGATCACCATCAGCCGATATTGAAATATTCATGTCTAAACTAGAACAATGTCTAGATAAAGTTACTAGGTACAGTAATAAAACTGTTATCCTTTGCGGTGACTTTAACGTTCATTTCTCCCTAATGGAAGACACTCCAAACAAGTTGTCTGACGTTTTAAATTCTTTTCTGTTAAAACAGCAAGTATTTGAGTACACACGTGTAGTTGTTACAAATGGTGCTTTTGTTGGGTCTTGTATTGATAACATGTTCACTGATTCTGAAGACGTCGTCAGCGTAAATGTTCTGCAAGGTGTAAAATCCGACCATTATTGCCAGGTCATCAAAATCAAAACCAACATAGACTTAAGGGATCCTCCTAAGCGTGTAATAAGAAAGGTGACTGCTCCAAACCTTGCATTGCTAAAACAAAGCTTGCGACAAGTTGTACAGCAACCTGAATCTTATAAAGATTATCCGACATATTTTAAATGCCTTCTGGAGAAACTTGACGAACACATGCCTGTCAAACAATTAAAAATAGGAGGCCAGGCCAACTTTAATGCTTGGGCCACAAAAGGCATACTTATTTCTCGGATAAGGCTTTTTGACCTATACGGACTATTAAGAGAACCTAATAGCACTATAAAAAAGGAATATGTAAGAAGTTATAGCAAAATCTTTAAACGAGTCTGTTGGAAAGCCAAACATATTTACTATACAAATAAACTTAAGGCATCGCAAAATAAAATAAAATGTTCCTGGCAAATAATCAAAAGTGAATCTGGGAAATTAAACTGCGATACAATGACCTGTGATAAAATAATTAATGATAATGATAATACAATTATAACTGACTTGGATAAAATCTGTAATCATTTTAATAACTATTTTGGAATGTATCTGTAAACTTGACACAACCCTTGACGTGTTCCCTTAATAAATCACTAAAGTATTTAAATAAATTTCAGCGTAAGATCAATGACAAATTTAATTTAGCTCCCATCACAGCTCAACGTGTAATTAAGATAATAAGAACCCTTAAGCCAAAAAATTCCAATGATTATTGGTACATCACGCCAAATCTAATAAAGAAAATAGACACAGAAATAGCAATACCAATTATGAGCATAATTAACAACTCCATTTCAAAGGGAGTGTTTCCGGATGATATGAAGGTGGCTAAAGTAGTACCAATACATAAAAAGGGGAATACATCTAAATGTAACAACTACAGGCCAGTTTCAGTATTGCCCAGTCTCAGCAAGATATTCGAGAAATATTTGGCAGAAGAACTATCGGGGTTTCTTAATACTAAGGGAATATTATTTATACGGCAATATGGCTTCCAGAAAGGTAAGTCAACAAATGATGCAATTATAAGACTTGTGGAGGACGTATATTCTGGTCTGGAAGGGTCACAAAAAACGTTTGGCGTTTTCTGTGACCTTTCCAAAGCATTTGACTGTGTGTCGCATGATATTCTTATCGGTAAACTAGAACACTACGGAGTTTCCGGGGTAGAAATTGAAGTATTCAAATCGTATCTGGTGAACAGAGTTCAAATAGTTGAAATGAACGGCAATCGCTCTATGGAGTGCAAGGTAAAGATGGGTGTTCCTCAGGGTTCAATCTTGGGCCCTTTGCTATTTTTGCTTTATATCAATGACGTTTCAACTGTACTCGACAAAGTAGATGTCATCTTATTCGCCGATGATACCAGTTTAGTTATAAAGGATTCCTCTTATGAAAATATAAATAGTAATATTCTAGAGTCAATAGATAAACTAAAAATATGGTTCTCAGTAAATAATATGCTCCTTAACGTAGATAAGACCAATATAACTCCGTTTTCACTAAGCACCAGACCGAATGACCCATCCGGACGACTTAAAAAGGAAACATTAGAAACCCTAAACATAAGTCACAGTAAAAAAGTCAAATTTCTAGGTGTTTGGCTTGACACTAAAATGACATGGAGTGTTCACATTGATGAGTTAACGAAAAAATTGTGCTCAGCAACCTATGCCATAAGAAAAATCAGAGAAATAGGAGGTGTTCAAGCAGCACGTATGGTCTACTTTGCCTACTTCCATTCGCTTATGACTTACGGGATATTGTTCTGGGGGAGAGCAGCTGATGCAAACCGAATATTTTTGTTGCAGAAACGGGCAATGCGTAACATACTAGGCCTAAAGTTCTTGGAATCGTGTCAGACAAATTTAGGGAAGTAGGTGTGATGACAATGGTTGGAGAATACATCTATCAGAATTTACTATATGCAAGAAACAATTTACATAATCTTAAGCATGTTAAGGATGGACATGTTTACAATACAAGACATAAAAATAACTTAATTGTCCCAAAAACGAGATTAGCTAAAATTTCAAAAAGTTTTGTTTGTAATTCTATCAAATTATATAATATGTTACCAATTAATGTAAGATCAATGTCTGATATCAAATTTAAATCGCTTATCAAAAATAGACTAACTGATAAAAGCTATTATCGATTGGACGAAGCTTTTGCTGACAAAAATATTTTTACTTTCAATTCGATTGATTAATTTAGGTAACCACCTACCTTCATTGACATTTGAAATTGGACATTTTTACTTTATTTTATTTTACATTTTGACAATGCTATTGCAGCCACGAAACTTGCTACGTTATTGTATTTTATCTGTATATGTACCTATTTTGAGTTTTGTTTTGTGTTTAAAATGTAATGAATCTATTTGACTTGACTAAGTGTTCCCTGTGAATCTATAGTATGAATAAATAAATTGAATTGAATAGCTAAATTATAATATCGTCTATTTAAAAAAAGAAAGAAAGAAAATAAATTTATTAGTTCACTAGTAAAAAACGTCATTATACATTTGTATATTCAACTAAATTCTGTCCCCGACTTCGCACGAGTGTTTTTTGAACAAATTTTGCACACATAAATATTGGAATAATATGTACCTGACATGTTATTCCATCTTTATGTGTGCAAAATTTCAGCCCTATACTTTCAGTAGTTTTGACGTTGTCTGAGGCCAACCATATCCACAACGGCACAAACTTTCGCCTTTACTTCCGTCGTGTATACATCTGTCTCGGTTTATTTATTACAACCTAAACTTTGACAAAGATCCAACGATACACAAAGAAAAACCCGTATTTCCCCGTGTTTCGTCGATTCATTGAGTCAAAGCATCGCATGGCTAGTTGGCTTCCGTTCCGTTCCTTAATTACTTTTCTGATTCTCCGCTATTCTTAGTAAAGGTCCGTTTACATCTACTGAAACAGTACGTTTCAGACTATTATCGCGGTAGACACCAGCAGACACCGTTTATTATACGACTGCCAAAAAAATGTGTGTAATGTTTTCAGGGTTCATGGTATGTACCTATGTATTGTCTGCGAGTTTCTTTTTTCAACCATAATTAGGAAAACTTTGAATGCCTGAACAGAAAAAGTTAAATTCAGTCATGCAGGCCTTTTAAACGACACCATACTCAAGTTTTTATTAAATTCTGGTGTCCCATTTTGTCCCTGTATTCCTGAAATTAGTCATCATCATTGACATCTACTCCTTCAAACAAACTTTTACCACGTGGAAACACTTTTAAAACTGACTAAAAACATTTCTTTTTAACCGGCTTCGATTGATTTTTAGTATTTTTAAAACAATCAATTTTTTGCGAACATAGTGGTACCATGGCTTTTTTTGACAGTCACATTTTGCTTAGGTATTGGTGTGAAATAGCTAACCGTTTAGCTGAAAAATCTAAGAAGCCTTTGGTTTACGATCTATAAACCTTGATTAATTTTTTTGCACTCGTGGTTGACCATGGGGACTTTTCACATTTGATTTATTATGGTGTCCTTATCACGTTCCTACCAAATTTCAACTACATATATCCGATGTTTTGTATTATCTTATTAGTAGGCACTTTTAAAATTTTTATTTATTTAATGTTATTATTTTAATATAAACATTATTTTTTTACTCAATAAACACATTGATTGAGCGCGTATTGAGTAAGTAAGTAAGCCTACCCCTGATTTTCGGGCTAAATTGACTGAACTAACAGATAAAGGGTATCGATAGAATTTTTACTTCATCTAGTGTCACTGGTTATATTTTTATAAGTTAGGCAGCTGTGTTTTTAAAGTTGGTCTGTTGATGTAAACGGAACTTAATTTATCGGTTCAAGTAATTTTCCGGGAAACTGACCGAACGAGGACTTGAAGTTGATTTGTGCTTAGTTCTGTGAAATTGATTCTCGTTAGTCGGAAATTTATCAATGCAAGATTGTAGTTTAGTTATGTGAATAAAAGGCTATATTGCACTATTTATTTTTTGGGTAACTGAATTTTGAGATGATAATATGATATTATACTCTTTATATTCCGCGCGCGATCAGAATGGGACTGAACCTTGTCATCGTCATCATCATCATCAACCACAGCCGGATTTTACACACTGCTGGGTATAGGCCTTGGTCACCGTCCTGTGCTTGCCGCTACTTCGAAATGATTCCATGCCGTTCTTATCGCGCCCAGATTACTTAGGTAGGCAACAGTCTGTAGTTAGCTCAATTGTTTCAATTGTAAATACTAGTTCTAATTTATTTCTATTATTTTAATGTAATTTTGCCTAAATGTTCTAAATGTTCAATTGATTGCATAGGCTTTATTTTATACTAGCTGCGCGCCGCGGCTTTGCCCCCGGGTATTTTATGTTTCCAACTTTCTCTTTTTTATTTCTTTCATAAGTACCTTTTCCTGACAATAAAAAACACAACAAAAAAAGAATTAGCGAAATTGGTCCAGCCGTACGCGTGATGCCGTGACCAAGGGAAAAATAAAATAGGAATTCGTTTTTATATATAAGACCAGGGAGGAAAATCGTTCGTAATGAACGATTTTCCTTTAATAAAAGAAGAGCAAAGAAAATCTATAAATCTATTCAATGTAAAACTGCTTTTGCACATAAACATTCATACTTTCTTGCCCCATATTTGTACAACAAAATTAATCATGTTTTATCTACATATACATAAATAACCAGTCGTTCATTGTAAAACGAAGATAAAAGAATTTTTAGGTCAAAAAAACTACAATGAAACGGAAGCTCTTCTAAAAGTTCTGTCTTAACACTTAATTTCACAACACTACACAAACAGTTACACTATACACACACGCTACTATACTATACTCTACATTCGCGTCGCTCGTCTCTCTGTTGCCCAGACTCTCTTGAGACTGGTGACCTCCCTCAGGAGAATAAACATACACCTTACACACATACAATCCTTCACAATCAAACGCACACACATATAGGTACACCCTCAAAAACCTTTTTCCGCTGAACGCTTACTCAACTGATATTTTAAAGTATGTAAAATTTTATCTTAGCATATTATATTTGTCAAACTTAGGTTTAATTAGCGATTATTAATAAATACCTTAAATAAGCCGAAGCTGGGATCCCTCGCATCTTCACACAAGATTATCTTAGTTAGAGCGAAGATTCAAACTTACAGGATCTTATGTTTAGTTATGTAAATAGGTAAGTAAATACACTATGATAGAATGTAAGTTTATACTGGGTCTATTTTTTCTGAAAATAAATACATTTTGTTTGTTTGTTTGTTTGTTTGTTCCTCCCAATGGATCCTACCGCCTGCGCCAATGTTGTATACAGGACACAGTGAAAGGCTTCGTAGCTTGATTTACACTGGTTTTATTTTAAAACAGAGGGCATAGACCAGCCACACAATTTTTTTGATTCATTATTTATCTGATCAATTAAGTGCCATTAATAACTTAAAAAGTCCACATTAACAGAAGTGACGATTTTGACCTTTGATGACCCTTCTGCGCATAAAGTCCGTTACCAATAAATCGATAACTCTGAATTATTGGCGAGTAAAGCGCGGTCTAAGCCGAGCTATTATCAGGAGTTATCAAGAGTTTGTCCGACGTCCGGGACCCTGTTTCAAAACAATTAAATTATGAGGGAACAGTAGGAGCGTAGATTGGGGATTGAAGGGAGTTTTCATCGAATCCTGGCCACACTCTAGTGTTCTGAAACACGAAATAAAAATTACATGGGAATAAGGTAATATAATTATAGTGATATTATAATAAGAAAATAAGTAATAGGTGTTATGTAAGTACCTACTAATAAGAAATTCGTGTGCTGAAATATTAAGTAAGCTAAAATATTAAGTAAGCTTACTCACATGCTAGGAAACTTTTGTAAAGCATTATTAATATTATTATCTTTCTAATTTTAATTATTCAAATACGCACCTTCCAATATTATTAACTGTATAATACGGAAGAGCGGAACCCTCTAATACTTATCTTTCTAATTTTAATTATTCAAATACGCACCTTCCGATATTATTAACTGTATAATACGGAAGAGCGGAACCCTCTAATACAGGTATACTTAAAAGATGATTCCAAACCCATGCTATGTAAATTAATTTAAGTTGACCTTAATAAATATTTGTATTTGTTGTATTCGTTGCAATGATAAAAAACAATATTAGGTGAAGCCTTGGGTCCTGAAATGTAGCTAAGGCTAGTTGGGGATCTTGCAAGCATGTTATGGTGTCATATAAAAGACTTGATTTGATTAGATTTAAATGAGATAAAGTTTCATCTCATTTAATAAAAAAACTTTATTCACAAAGAAAATTACAATATTTTCGAACTAGTATTAAAAATTGAAAAAAATTGCTAACTGCTGACTGTTGCAAATTATCTACAGGTAGCTCAACTGATCCATATAAATACCAGTCGGAAGCGTCCCCAAGACGCTGGCTGCATTACCCCGCTGTGTGGCAATGCTGATGCGCTGCGCCAGATACTCACCAGCTCTCGGGTCACGCGTCGCTTCGACCAGACGCTTAGATATTTTTTTCAAAACCCGAAGAACATACCGATGTTCTTCTACCGGTACCGTACCGGAGTACCGACCCCACGGACCATTTAATACTACAATTAATTTGTTTTTTGGTTATACGTGTCTAAATCTTTATCAGCTAAACAAAAGTAGGAAAAAGTTACTGAGGCATTTGAATTTACCAAACGATATTTTCTTTATCACCAAGTCTGTGCTCTTCCTGATATTATCGGAAAGCTTAGGGGAGATTTTGACGAAGTCGCACCAAACCTCACAGCTCTTAGGCGTAAAGTGTGACAGACTCACATTACATAGGTACCCCTCTGCTTGAAAGTTTTGCTAAAGCATTGCTTGCATGGAGATCATTATTTTTTTGATGCCAAAGCAGGCAGTCGTATTAAATGGACCAACTGATTTTACTATACCTGAGTTAAAGTACAAATTATCAATCACTAGCAATTAGGTAGAACAAATCGATAACTTCCAGGAAGACGAGTGGGAGGTAAATGGTGACCGTAAGGTGCCTACAGAAATTAGGGGAGAGCTATGCCCACTCCTTGCACTTCAATTTACTTAGTAACAAACCAAAGTTCATTGACATAGCTTAAAGAATTAGCAAGCTGAAGCAATTCGTAAAGAACCGACCACCGCTGGGGTAAACGTATTCTTGAGTGAAGAAAGCGACTGGCAACGTAGGACGCCCTCCGGCGAAGTAGGATGACGACCCGGGAAAGTCTACAGATACTGGATGCGGCAAGCCGAAGACAGGGCGCTATGGCGCTCATTGACCTATGTCCAGCCGAGGCCTTGTAGGTATATGCTGATGAGTAACAGATCATGATAGTCATGTAGGATCTTATGTTTTCAAGCCCGTCACCTTATTCGTCATCTCATCCTGTTTTATGAGGGCGAATTGCGCGCCATTTTGTAAAAAATAAATGCATAGGGTTTCGCGTTCATAGGAGCGGGACAGAGCATACGTTTTTGGAACGGCGTAAGCGCAAAAATCAAGTTTCTGAAGAAGAAACGGTTTCAAGGAACCAAATGTTTAGTAATAACCTAAGAATCGTAGTGTAGGCCGCCCTGGGTGGCCGTACTGGTGGGATGACGTCCTGCGACAGACTGCAGGCAGATGCTGGATGCGGCAAGCCGAAGACAGGGCGCTAAGGCGCTCATTGAGCATCAAGGGAGCCCAGCTCATTAGAGGCCTAGTCCAGCAGTGGACTAACATAGGCTGATGATGATGATGATGAACCGACGATTCAAAAAATAAATCATTACAATAAACCGCAGGGTTCCTGAGATCTCGACCAAATTATGTGCACTTTCATTTTATCGTAATTTTTTTTCGCAATTGTATTTTCACATTCCAGGAACTAAGAAAAAATTTAGAATTTTATGTTATTCGAGTGTTTTACCACGGGGATTCACCGAGTATTGACTGAAACTAGGCCTAGTTTGACAACTAAACCCATTAGGTTCGCCCCTTACCCAATTTATCTGTTGTTTAGTAAAGAACAAAAGGCCTTTATTCATAAAGAAAATTACAATAAATAAATAGAAATAAATTAGAACTAGTATTTACAATTGAAGCTATTGAGTTAAATGCAGACTGTTGCAAACAATCTACCGTCATTAACCGTCATTTACTTTTAGCGATGTTATTTAGAAACTTATTAATTAAGTTATTATGTCGACGATTTGCACGAACAACTTTGTATGTAGTCGATAGGTACTTAAACAATGTTTAATAAGTTTGTACAAATAAATATTCTTATTCTTATCTACAGGTAGCTCAACTGATCATTCAATACCAGTCGGAAGCGTCACAAGACGCTGGCTGCATTGCCCCGCTGTATGGCAATGCTGATGCGCTGTGCCAGATACTGACCAGACCAGTTCTGGGGTCACGCGTCGCTTCGACCAGACGCTCAGATAATTTTAATTTTAGTAATGAAATAAATTTTCTTTGTCGATAATAATGAATCCGTCTGAAAACCACCTAAAGTTCCCAACTTGTTGGAGGGTTTGTTTAGGTAGCTTCTAATTGCCTTCGTCCCTTTGTATCGAGATCATTCTGGAGATTACCCTTCATTATTACGTTATTGTTTTAGTTATTTTCGTCAATTTTCTTTGTTTTAAACAAGTTAATTGAAATGTTTTTTTAGTAAAAGTTAATTGAAATTATGAATTGAATTAAAACCACGATTTCTAAGATTGGGTCAAATTAACGTTTCTTTGATATTTTTGAAATGGGTTTGCTTTGAACACGTTAATTCAAACTTTATTTAATCAATTTGGATATACCCCCGTAATACCTTTAAACAAACTACTTGAATTTAGTTAAGTCAAATTGCTACCTTTTTTTTCATAGAGTACGCTACGGAATGTCGTCCGTTTATTTAATTTAACTAGATAGAATTCTCTATAATGACAAAGAAAATTAAAATCAAATAATATTTTCAATTGAGCTCACTGAAGACTGTGGCAAAAATCTATAGGTAGCTCAACTGATCCATATCAATATTAGAAACTCTTCTATTTCTTTTGGTGGAATGCACTATGGTTTAAGTGGCATTTCCTTGGAAAAACCTTTCATGCTATCTTTTCACCAGAAAGGGGATTCTATGGTCCTTATACCGAGGGTGTTTTATCATTCATATTGTGTCGGATACCATAAACTGAACCTTTCCCCAGCATCTCGGTCCCACTTTCCTTAACAGGCCACTCGTAAATAATATCGGTTTTCAATACACCATCTTAAAATTAGCATCTTTTTCCCAACCATATTTTTGTCACCAATCCTAAAAATTTAACGATATTGAAAAGAGAACAAATTCAAGCCTAAAAATGAGTCTAATGAACTTTGCTCGGTTGGAAACATTTTAAATTATCTATACAGGTATGGTTGGTAGAATATTTACTTTGCAACGAATTTCTACCATATATCGTCCTTAATAAACACGACATTTGGTATTTATGATATTCAGATAACCCAAAAGTTGCGCTAGTGTTCTAGCTGTTACAACGAAACTACAAAACTATATAAATTACGGTGAGACTTCGTCGTTTATCCACTCGCATAATCGCATAGCTACTAGTTATGTCTCCATGCCAGCCATTACGAGCTCACCTGGAGCCAGGCCCCGAGTAATAGGAAAAGTTATGTCGTAAAACTTCCACAAATTGATTCTGATGTCTCAACTTTATCTTTCGACCTTTGTTTAGAAATTGCGACGTGAAGAGCATCTGTTGTGTAAACCCTCTGCGCAGCTACGGGGCTACGCCGTGGCTATTTTTAACCCATTGAGCTATTCTAGTGTCACGAGGAAAATAAAAGGGCTTTGTGGGATGAACAGTAAAATGCCACGATAACATCGATAAAAACTTTTATTGATCAAAGGCGGCAGACAGGGAGCCGCCTTCTCTATTAAGCGTACGTCTCTCCCGACCTCTCTTCACATTGAATGGCTTTAATATTATGAAAGTTTTGTAGTTAATTGTTAATGTTAATTATTTGGATTACATACAATACACAGATTTCCAAACGAGACGGGTAGGGGCGGGCGCGCGGGGGGAGATCGCGCAGAGCGTGGAAAACGCGCGCCCGTATCACGAATATACATAATTTTCTATCTAACAATAAGTCAATACTCTGACCACTAATATCAAAAAATTTACAATGAAAATAGAATTTACTCTAAAAATAATTTGCAGAGCAGGCGTCGGTCGTCAGTCGACTCGGGACGACCGGCGCCAGCGCGCGGTCTATCACATTGAAAGATTCATAAAGTTCGAGCGGAGCCGCGGGCGGCCCCTAGTGGGCGCGCGGTCCGCCGCGGTCCTTCACGTCTAAAGGTAATAATATACAAAGTACGTAGACCGGGAGCGCCTACACGAAGAGATCCTTCAGCGAGCTGCAGAGCGAGGGGTCGCAGCCGGCCTCCGCCTCCTCGTCGCGTCCGAACCAGCGCTCGCCGCGTGCGCCGGCCGCTGGAATGTTCTGTTTGGGCTTGCCGTCGGCACCCTTGCCACCCTTCTCCTTGACCACCACCCCCGACGTGGACGGGCCCGCGACAGCTCCTACTTCGGGCACGATGCTGCTCTTCCTGAGAAACACCTCGATGGCACTCCCCAGTGCGCTTGCATCCACGACGGAACCGGTCGGCTTGTCCCACACCACCGCCGCAGCACCGCCGCCCGTCTTTTTATACTCATCCGCGAACGTGACTTTAGTCTTCTTTGGTTCGTTCTCTTTCTTCTTAGTCGCGAGGGTCTGATGGCGATTCGCGAACCACGTGGTGCCGGAGTCAGCTAGCTTGTCGCGGAGGGCGGAGGCGTCGAAGCTGCTGGAGCGCATGTCTGCCAGGCGACGGGCGGGCGGGCGCTCCGGCTTGCCGCATGTGTCGATCTCCGTAGCGGAGGAGGTGAGAGCCGTCAGCATGTGCTGGAGGTCGGTGTCGGTGCAGACAACGCCGGCGTTGAAACCGCTGCGGGGTGGAATCGGCGGCGGCATCTCGGAGGCGCGGCGGCGGGACGGGATGGGCGGCAGCGCGACCGATCCGGCTACGCCCACGAAGTCAGAGTGCCGGCGCCCGCGGTTGGTGTACCGCACGGAGCTGCCCATGGGCGAGCGCTCGTCAAGCGGCTGCACCTCGCACACGCGCTCGCTGGACGTGTTCCACAGGCGCATGCGGACTTTGCGGGCTTGGACTATGTCGTCCATTATGTCTAGCTGCAGGTTGTGAGTACTGCCGAGCGTGTCGGTGGCCGGAGGGCCTGTGGAAACGAACAGAAATTAAAACTAAATCTATGATTTGTCTCTGTAATGCTGGTAGACAGAGTGTATTACATTTCTTTCCTGGAATTGTGCCGGAGCCCGAGTCTCTGCGACGAGCCAGTTGCGGGAATGCAGCGATGGACTCGCGACGCCCACGCCCGAATAGCGCTTGCGGCACTCGCGATATTGTGACCACGGAGTGTCTGGAACCAAGGTAGTTCTTGAAACTGTTGCATGGAAAAATGAATCTTAAGACCGAGTGAGAAGGTCGTACCTGCGTCCCCCAGGCTGTGGCTGGACCTGGCTGAGGGTGGCTAAGAAAGCGGCCTCGCGAGCTTCCTTTGCGGCGCTCTCACCGCGCTCTGACAGACGACGAACCTGTCAACAAATTCAATTCTCAGCAACTCAACTAACTCACAACCATTAAATCGACGTCGACGACTTCAGCGCAGCGGGCGAGAGTCCGCCTGCGACACAAGAGGTGGCGGGTTCGATTCCCGCCTCGGAAAAAAATTGTGTACGATCTGCACAAATTTGTTCCGTTGGTCTGGGTGTTTTCCATTTATAATTAAAAAAAAATCTACGTATATAATGTATCTACCTATATAATGTATTAAATATATCAGTTATCTAGTAGGTACCCATAACACAAGCTTTGAGTAGCTTACTTTGGGGCTAGATGGTGCTGTGTGGATTGTCCAGCATTATTTATTTATTTATTTATTTATTAAATGGGATATCTATCAGGTATTGCACTGAAATGAATAAACATCCTGTCAAGGTGTGTGGGAGTCTTTTGAACGGCAGCATTAGCAAAATCGGTGACTTGACCGATGATGAGGTGAAGATTAATAAAAAATTAATAAAACTGTATTTCGTATTTGTTAATAATTTATAGTAGGTACCTATACAATTTCAAGTGCTTATTGCAAGCCTACAGAAATAAAGTTGTTGACTTCTGATAAATGATTTACATCCAGTAGCAATGTTTTCTTAACTTGATGGACTGGTAAAATGGTATGTAATATGTAAATCGGAGAATATTCGTGGGCTAGATAGCATCTAGCTGAACACGTACCTGGCTAGCAGTTGGGCCAGAAGTACAAGCTGGGGTCGGCAGCGAGTGTTTCCTATTATCCCTCCACGGGGACAGATGGTACGGGTCCGGAGGCGACTCCTGGTCGATGGAGAGGCCGCGGGGAGGGGCATATGAGCGGGGGGACGAGTCCGTGTCTTCAGCACCACTCTCCTCGACGACAATCAGCGGCTCGCCGCCGCCAACGCCGGCCATGGCCATGGAACCGCGCCGCATCATGCCTAGGGAAGAAAATAACATACTAAGACCAGAGGACAAAAGCCGTAGTTATTCCAGGTCTTTTCCACACACGCATTATAAATAACATGATAAAATATCATGATTATTGGACGAGAACCCCGTCATAAGAAATTAATTGAAATCGCTTTAAGTATCTATAAAAAGCTCAAGGCCCTGTTTCCATTCAATTAATGATTATTAATAGGTATATCAAGGTTTTGTTAATATAAGTATGTAAGACCTCACACTAGGGTTATTTCTGTCCAGCTGAAGTCGAAAAATTGTGGGATATTATTTGATTTATTATTATTTCCCCTCGTTTGGGGGAAGCATGTTCAGTTTAGCAGTGAACTGGCTGGTGAGAAATTATTTCAAAACGAAACTTTATTTGAATAGATTTTTAAAAAAACCTTATTTTTCAGCTTTACCAAGGAATGGACTATCATCCAACTTTTATTTTACTTTGGAAAAAACATTATATTAAATTTTGCTGTTTATGTGTTTCCATTTTCATATGAATAGCTGCTGTGTAATTTTTATCGGAAAGTGTTGTTCTTTCTATTGTATGAGAGATGTAACGGTTATGGCTAAGTTCCTGTCATGTTAAATCTCCATGGTCAAATAAATAAATAAATTTGAATTTGAATTATTATACATTTTCTAGAAAATATTTTATCAATATTATCTACACGATTGAAAGTTTTGAAAACGCTGAAAACTGAATTCAATTTCTTTAGTATTTACACTATTTTGAATTTTTTTCGGGACGATACCAAACCATCCCCTATCGGATTAGCACAACCTTTTCGTGTCACCCTGTATAATGGATTTGACTCAAAAGGACATAATGGGTAGTACTTAATATTTTACAGCTATTCTGTGATTATGGTTATCTAACCATAATCACAACGATATAACCATATAATCTTATATCGTAAAGTTAACTCCGATTTTATTTTGTGAGAAGTGCCAAGTTATTGCGTTCTCTCTTCGAGGGATATTTACTTGAATCGATATTGCTTTTATGAAGAAGCTTATTTACTTTTACATGATGGATATTTTCTTGAATAAACTTAAATAAAAAAAAGATTAGTTCATTTCGTAGGAACAGCGAACTACAAATTGATGCCTACGCATACTCGTACCGAAGTGACCTTAATTATGTTTATTTTACTTAAATTTTTATAGCAGTAAGGTGCGGTAAGGGGTAAAGGGTGGGTAAGTAATGCCTAGGTATTTCCTGCCGCCTAATTATGGTCACTTTTGTAAGCGAACCAAAAACGTAATAGGTTAATTTTTGGCTGAGAAACACCTTTCTAAAGATAGCACAAGCATATTATAAATAGAACAGTCAGTCAGCCGCGACGTAAAAACTGTTTATTTACACGAATCTCCTCTAACCTACTTGTGTGCGCTTTGTTTGTTCCGGACGTTCAATCAACGCCTGTGTTAAATTTTTTGTACAATCTCTTTGAGTCTTGAAAGAGCTTTTTGAGTGTTCAGATTTACTCATATTTATTTCCCCGTACTTCTAATGTAATGAGTTCAATGAATTAAGGTTTCATCTGTTTTAAATTCACAATATGCCATTCATTTATTACGTAAGGCGATTTTCGCTAGTTTTTGATCCCTCCCCCATATTTTAAGAAAAAATAAGAATAAGCCGACCCCTCCCCCCCTGTTTAATATTTATTACGTAAGAATATAAAGGAAAAAATTAATACGTTTGGTTTGTTTTAATGTTTATTTTTCAAAGTAACAATTTTTAGAAATGTTTATTTGTACCTACGTACAAAGGTACTAATATTTTTTTATTTTTTGGTAGTAATAAACTTTGGTTTTTTATGATCTTACGTAAGAGCTATAGAGACTCCCTCCCACCCCCTTGTAAGAGAAAATAAGACATGGCGACCCCCCTTCCCCCCCTAAATCGTCTTACGTAATAAATGAATGGCCCATAATGTGTAATGAAAGCTTTTGTAGATACAAATTGGGGATTGGAAGAACATTTGTTTTCAGGTTGATTGGTTTAACGGAAGTTTAATTTGAAGAAGCTTTTAATTAGAAGTAGCTATAAACCGTTAGGTACATTTGTGAAATGCTCACGCGGACACCAGAGGTTCCAAAGTTGTTATGGCAAGATTATTTTACTTTATTGAACAAAATTTAATGATTTTAGGGTTTCGTACCTCAAAAGGAAAAAAGGAACCCTTATCACTTTGTTTTCCGTCTGTCTGTCTGTCCAACCACCTAATCTCAGGAACGCGTGGACGTATCAAGTTGAAATTAACGTCAAATAATGAAGTCCGGAACCTCTTGGATCCGCAATATAAATAAATCTTCTAACTCAACGCACTCAAAATTTACAGCCGTTTATGTCAGCATATATTGAAATTTCCAAGGTAATCACATGCACACAAAACCTGTAGGAAACTTCCCGTAGCCCAAGAATCATGATATTTGGCAAGACACAATGTCTTATACGGAACCCTTAGTGCGCGAGTCCGACTCGCACTTGACGTTTTATATTTCTTTACTTACGTGACGTATGTACATACATCATCAATCTCAAACAAGGACAAAGCTGTCTTGTTTGTATTCCTCATTACTGATAAATTGTAAGTAAGATCTGTTGAAAACAACAAAAGCGGATGGATATAATTCCAACCTTGGAGGCCTACAAATGTTATCATTGTTCCGAGATCCAATATCAACAGGTATGCCAAGGCTTGGCTCGGCTGGCAGTGACCTGGTTTCATGGCCTCGCCAAGCTGGCCCCTCTCCCCTTTATGCTTCCAGGGCCGTCCGGGCCTGCAGTTACAAATCCCGTTACATAATTAGCAAAGGCCTTGTAATAGCTAAAATAGGTATATAGATAATCTGAAAAGGATATATTTTTATCCTTCTGAAAATCAGGACTTTTTGCAGCAGTGCGTTTGAACGAAATCGTAGATGACCACGCTTTCGATCGTTATTTTATCCATTAGGATAAAATTCATTTTCATTAAGAATGTAAGCGGGTTAACTTCGAACCTAGTTTTAATTGGAAGAACACCAACGTTTTATCCCTTAACGAGGGACTTCATCAGAGTTAGTCCGGTTCGCGCCGTCGCGCCCGCAGTGCAACCTGGCGCGCACTTATGCACTTACACACTTATAAAATCCAATTTTTTTGATAATTAATTAGACCTACTTCTGCCATAAGGAACCAATCCACACGATGATGGTTTTGAGATAGGTAATCCAGATTTTGTGTAAAAGTTGTGTATACAAATTTGTGAGTCTATTTACTATGTATGTATACAACATTGGCCAAAATATACTGGTTTACACGTTCCAATTTAATTTTCGAGGGAAAACATTAATATTTTAGATGTTTTGTTGTAAAACTAGCTGGTTCTTTATTGCAAAAATCTTAAATGTGAGTTGGTTCCTTAAAACCCTCATTTAATTTTTATTTTTGTAATTGTTAGGGAGTTTTTACTTAAAAAACTCATTTGTTCTTAGTAAAATATAGTTGTCTATTTAAAATTTGCCAAGAAATCTAAACATCTAAGACAGTATAGGGTGTTTAGGTGGTTTTTAAAATTGAACTAAAATTATATGTATATTTTCTTGTCATTCTTCATTTTTAAATTAGTACACCTGAAAACCCTTCCCTATCATCTTCAATTCTTCACCATCAACTAGGTCCACTAGGGTAAAAAAATTGTGTAAACTTACTAAATCAGATGGAGCTCACTTTTAAGTTCAGTTTTGAAGAAATTTGAGGCTTGGTTCCTTTTAGTTTATGTGAAAACTGGTGTTTGTTGTTTTAGTGTGGGTTGGTACCTTTTTCGATTTATTACTTTGTTAAAGTTTATTATATTTCAGGCGTTCATTAAAGGCACGTTATGACATTTTTCAGTGTACTGAACTCAATTTTGGCTCATATTTGGTTTGGTTCCTTCTTCCAGAAGTAGGTCCAATTACATCAATAGATTTTTCATAATTCATGCTATGTTAAAATTACTGTTAAAACTTAGACTGCCATCGACGTATACAGTGATCTTGGCCTGCGAGTAATCTAACTAGACAGTTAACACGCTAGGCTAGAGGTTTCTTCCCGATATATAATCTAGCACAGAAAGATTGAAGTGAATAGATTCAAAACCAGCACTTCCTTGTTTTATTTAGTTTTTAAATACATTTTTGATATTCTTAAAAGGATGGTTAAATTTCCATCTCATAAGTAGCATTTGTTTAACTACAGCCACAAACCAAAACTTTATCCAACACAAGCGAAACTTTCAATCTTTTGATTTACATAAGGCTATTTGCATCTAAAGCACGGCAAAGCTCATTTGAAAACTTTAACTTTTGATCTAAGTAAGCACTTAGGCATGCCACGACGTGAACTTAACATATATATCACACTAATATTATAAATGCGAAAGTTTGGTTGGATGTACGTAGCTCTTCACGCCAAAATTACTGAAAGGATCGGGCTCAAATTGCATAAATCTAGTTCTAGGCCCCCCAAAAATCATTTCCCATGGGATAGAAATAACGTTGAAACGTTTCCAAGGAAAGAACGCGCGCAAAGCCGCGGGCATAAACTAGTTGTAAATAAAAATAAACAATGAAATACAAACTTTAATAAACTATGCTATACAGGCTTTAAAATGGACAAACTTTGTTAAGAGACTTTGTAAACAACCCCTGCGTTGCTTGGAATCGGAGCTTGACTTGAACCCACTCAAATTCAAGAGACGTCGCGCATTTTTTTAAGAAGTTTAATATAAATAGCTTCTGCCTGCGGCTTCACTCGCGTCTTTTCGTGACAAAAAGTAGCCTATGTCCTTCCCCAGACATTATCTAAATCTTTGCCAAATTTCTTTAAGATCCTTTTAGCTGTTAGGCGTGAAAAAGTAACAGACTGACAGACAGAGAGACAGAATGACTTTCGAATTTATAATATTAGTATGGATGTAAGGTAGTTACAAATAAGCACACTTTGCCAATCTTTGTTTCAGCATCAGGTTCCTGAAAGTAATACCCTCCAGCCCGACATTATGGTTCATGAAACTGTATTGGAACGTATACAAGGAACTCTACTCAGTAGACCCGAGTGGTAGAGTCGTAAAAATTCTAACGAACCGTATACATTACGGTAGGGACCTTTTCTTTATCGGGAAAATGGTCTGGAAAATTTTGGTTGTGCTGAGATGAATTTGGGACTTATAGCGTTCTGACGGCCGAGCGGCGGCCGATTTAATCCGGACAAGCACTAAACTTAATCTATTTAAGTAACTTTTCTGATGTTACTTTGTGAATTCTGCACTATGTAAAAAATCTCAGCAACGTTTACTGGAAGAGTTTAATTAGGTAAGAACTAGTTCTTACCTAATTAAACTAAGACAGCGGAGAACTAAACTCTAGAGTTTAGTTCTCCGCTGTCTTAGCTTTGCTACACCTTTTTTTAGTTTTACGTTTTCATTTTGGTAGGTATAGTTTTGGTTTTGAGCAATAAGAAATAAGATCAAAACTAGAAATTTTAAGAGTTTTATATACCCATCACTTTCAATTTAAATTGAACCTTTTATATTCTCATAACCATTATAAAAGTTAATTGTCCAGAAAGCAGGATTTCACAAAGAAAACATTAATTTCGTCGAGGCGGTTATAACATCTTCAAAGTAGTATCAGCAAGCTATGGAATGGATCATGTTATGTTTGGTATTTTTTTTAGTAAATGAAAAACACATCTTTTGTTACAAAACGTAGGAAGAAGTGCCAAGGGAGACGTAAATGTTTAAAAACAATTTTTGACAAAATTGGAGGTAGCTACTTACAAAATCAGGATTTAAATGAGTAGTGTCCATTACCTACCCAACACTGAAAAAGGGTGAAAGGATTTCAAACTATTCAACCACGATATTAACAAACTTAAGGTAGACAAGATATTTATACAGTTTGAGAAAAAACAATACCCAATAGTAGGAGTTTAAGTGGAGTTGAAAATACTCACAGAAATGAGGCATTCAAAAATATACTTTCACAACACAGTCAAATAGGTAGGTTATCACTTGCACCTACTTACATTTCTGAACTTGTTGCTTTACGTTCTTTATATTGTCTAAAGTAAGCTGGTTTCCCATAATGTTGAACTGCTTTACGGTGTGCAGGCAGGCTGTGTGTCATTAAACAATTAACATTTTTTTAAATCAATATTTAACGATCTTTTTCTTTACAAAGACAATACAAAAAAATCCCGAGAATTTAAAAAACCGACACAAAAAAAAAAAGTCTGTACCAAAACAATTCCCATTCAGTAGGCAGTAGTACACGTACCCAGCGGTTTTTGTCTTGGGTAGAATAGACAAAAACGACAAAAAAGTTACATCGAACCGAATCTTCGAAGGCGTAAAATATTTGACATTAATTCCATCAACTTTAACAATTTACGCAATGTACTTATAACATTTTATCTATTCTAACCTAGACAAAAACTAGCTATGCTAGGGGGCAGAATAGGTATGAACTTGTCTTTCAGGCTAACGGTTCATACTCGAATTGTAAAATCGTACCATCATGCATCTTATTTCTCTGGACAACATAAGGATGATTAAAAGTCGAGGAATATAAATGAGGAAAAATACTGTCGGTTACATTTTATTACGAAGTTGGTAACATTTCGTAATGAAAGCTAATAACGCCGACAAGTAAGAGACATAGGTACTTGTGAAATCTTGGTTTGGAAATAATATTTATGAAAGTGAAAAAAAGTTGTGTGATAATTTTGCTATAGTCAACAACAAGATCTCTGTGTTTTCCTCCTATCTCTTTTCTTTTAAAACCCCTCTCTACTCTCTCTATAATACTTTTTTAGGTTAGATTTGAAATACATCTTTAGAAATACATTTAAAAGTGTCTATTCTTCAGCAGGATTCGTAACACATTTTATTTGAGATCTATCGTGGTTTACTAGACTTACGTCAATAAATTTCGCTAAGAAGTTAGCAATTTCAGAGCTGAATTTTAGGAAATAAATTAGAATATAGTAATAGAGATACCTAAAATAGAGTATTTCTTTTTTCCGTTCTAGAGAAATATATCGTTACTAAGATTTTTGTCTTCTATTTAATAGGTAGGAAGGCAATTTGTAACTAAACGTTCTCAGTCCTACGGAACTCCAAACCCAGTGTCAGGTGATAACTCAAGCACTCAAGAAGTGCCTTTAATTACGACATTAAACCATCGCTCTTTGGGACTTTTTACAGTCTGTAATAAAAAAAAACTTTTTATACTTCTCTGGAAAGCCCTCGAAATGTTTTATGGTTTTTTCTTCAAAAATTGCCTTTTGTGTAAAGTTTGTAAATTTTGTCAAAGAAAAATTTACTTTGTACACCTTATAAAGATAAAGATTTTTGATTTGCCATAACAAATTGTTATGTTAGGTACAGTCTGCAGTTAGCTCAATTGTTTCAATTGTAAATACTTGTTCTTATTTATTTCTATTATTTGATTGTAATTTTATTTGTGAATAAAGGTTTCTGCCCGTTTAAAAAAACAGGAAAATACATTTTGTGAATCGACATGTTTGACCGTAGTCGGTATGCAAAAATATTTGATAGAGAATGTGTGATAATTTTGCAATAGGACCTGCGATAACTTAAAATTTACTAAAGTTTATCATTGAAAACACTTACAAAGTAATAACATTTTCAAGTCCTGTCTAAATCTCAAATTTATTTCTTTTTATTAAATCAAGCAAATGTGGAATGGAGCTTCATGCAATATTTCAACATTATAACAAGAACAAAATTAAAACTTTAAAAACCACCCGTCAGATTTTCATGAAACATAGCTAAGAACATTCGGGATAAAATTATGTATGACACAAAAAAAACTAAACGAAAATTGGTTCATGCGTTTGGGAGCTACTATAACACAGACACGTTAAACTTATAACACCCCTCTCTTTTTGCGTCGGGGGTTAAAAATTGATTCTGACGTAGTAAAAACTTGTGAATATGAAAACATTGGAAACCACTTGGTTTTAAAGAAAGTTTTCACATTCACAAACTTGACTACAAAAAACAAACAACTTGAAAAATCACGTGTGGGTAGGCAATTATCGGTGCTCGCCTAATTTCAGATAATACCTACCGTATTATCTGAAATTAGGCAAGCTTGTAAAGGTTAATTATTACTTATTCGTATAATGAATTCCCTCGTTCGCTTCACATGACAGGTTGGGTCAGGAGCCATCGACGTTTCAATAATGATTGTTAAAATATCATGTTCTCCTATCGTACCCTGAACATTGTGGAATGTTGAGGATTCAGGTTATAAGTATCAGCGATTGTTTGTCTAGGTTTAAATAGAGAAAATGTTTGCGTAAAATGTAAATTATTGACGTTTATGGAATGAATATCTATTTTACCCTAGACATAAATCGCTGTTCTTGACTGATGATAATCGTAACTAATCAGGGGTGGGCAGTATCTTATGTTTTTTAATTGCTAGTGAATAGTTTTTTTGGGTAGATTAGGTAATATAAGGGTAAAATAAATATTTTTCAGTCGTGTTTTGTTTTGAGTTATTGTTTAAGACATGTGGCCGTAGCTGACCGGATCCTTAATGCCATGTTTACTGAAAATGCTTTAAAAATCGTATGAACTGTTGAAGAGTATCTACCTAAACATTATAAAATACAATGCTTTATTGCCGATCTTGTTAAAGAGACTACAGTCTCAATTTACAAGTTTATATCCGTTTGTTTAAGGCCGATTCATTGTGGTGACAGTGAGCGTTACACGTGCTTATAAATTATCACCACGTTACATGTTCTGTGAACTGAGACGATCTTAAAATGTGTGAAGGAAGGATCTCAAATCGAAAAGTAATGTAAATTGCGTGTATAAACGACAACAGAGTAAATTTGAGGTTATGGGCGGTTTGTTTACAAACATTGGACATCGAGTTCGGCTAATGAATAAAAAGTTCTTGGGCGATTCGCACCGCGGTGCGAAAGGACTTGGAAAGGTTCATGAAAACAAGGTCTGACACTCCGAGAGTGTCACGAATTCTACGTCGTCGGCGGATATGGCAGGTCCCAACCTTAGTTTGGGGAAAAAGTAGGGTTCTTAGTAGTTTCGAACCGCGAGCGGTTCGAATCGCGGTGCAAATCGCCCAAGAGTTCTTTTTGAATGGGTCCTTTCGCACCGCGATGCGAATCGCCCAAGAACTTTTTAGGCACTAGCGTGCATAGCGCACACAGCGTGCGCCACAGTGGGGCTGTGGCATTATAAAAAAACTCACGTGGATGAAAAACAAAAGAAAGTGAGCCGATGAGCGGTGACAATAGTATGAGTGAAACACTCACGAATACGCAGGTGTGTAGGCACTATAAGAAGCTTATTTTTCTAATACAAATTTACTCTGTTGCCGCGTCTTTATACACGCAATTTACATTACTTGTCGATTTGAGAGCCTTCCTTCAGTATAAATATTGCTTACAATTATATCTGAAACTCAACGCCAATCAAATGACTTATTATTTTTGTCGTGGTTGGTTTACAAACATTCTACATCAATATTGTCTAATTAATATTAGGTCTTTTCCCCAAACCAAATAGTTTGACAACCGCCGCCATATCCGTCTATGACGTAAAAAGTGTCACCCACGTGATCGTGATGAAGTATGTTATTATAGCATGAGTAATTGAACATTCCGAGGATATGGTAATATGATATCATTTGGGATATTTATCCACCAGAAATGTAATTCTCTGTATTTAATTTTGTGATGTACAAATTCTGAGTTAAGTTTTTTATATGTTATTTATTATACATGTGCCTAAGCAAATATCTTACGCAATCAGACTTGATTGCGTAAAAGAAAATGGAAAATCAGAAATCATCTAAATTAAATATTCTATCTGCTTCTGATACCGTCCACTTTTTTTTCCACCAGCATTTACGAATCTAATAAGGTTTTTCTAACATATTTTATTAAGTGAGATAATTTTTTTTTTCATGATCATGTAAAAAAAATATAAACAACTATTTTCTCCTTAACAATGTTGCAACATGTTGTAAGCCTGACCATGGCAGACTATAGATACAAATAGAACATGATATAACACCAATGTTATGATAACACCAATACGATATGACAATAAATTCATTTTATAATTTTTAACGACGAAAAAGACTACATTTTTTCGTTCTCAATGCGACGCGTATATTTTTTTTATGTATGATCACGCATAACTTTTATAGAGTAGTCTGATTTTGATAATTCTTTTTTTATTGGAAAGGATTTGTCCCGAAATTGGTTTCTAATAAATTTGGAAAAAAAATCACCCTAAGGGTACGAAAACAAATAAATAATGTTGGACAATTCACACAGCATTATCTAGCCCCAAGCTAAGCAGAGCTTGTGTGATGGGTACTAGAAGACTGATATACTTAATACAATACATTACCGATATTTTAGCACGCATAAAAATACCTAGAACTCCCGGAACAAATATTTGCAGATCGTTAAAACAATTGTCCCAGGGCGGGAATCGAACCCGCAACCTTCGGCGTCGCAGGCGGACCTTTGCCCACCTCGCCAAACCAGAAGGCAGAGTGCCCACAATGCTGGCAGCATTGCCACATTGACGTTCCAGCATTATTTTATTGTTTATTTATTTATGGTGACGGCTTTGATTATTAGAAAATTAAAATAAAAGTGTAAATGCGAGTACCTATTAATTTGACCCTTTTTTGCAATCTAAAACCCTAGAAGTATTTTATTTTGAATAAATTATCGATCTTTACTATTTTTAAATTTCTTTATATATATCTTATTCCTAAATTTCTAAAACATACGAACGAACCTTATGACCCCAAGGGCAATATTTAGGTACTACCAACGATCAGGCAAATTGAACAAATCACGAAACAAAATTTTAAATGAAACGAATCAGTAAATAAATCTTGGATTTTCCAGCCATAAGTAAATGCAAACTGGAACAAGTTTATACCGCTTACATAGGTACGCCTTAGAGGTAAATAGTTTATATCATTTCCATTAACTTAACTGTAGCAGGACGGTGTACGGCAGTGGGCTAGCGGCTAAAGACGCAGCGTACACAGCGTTCACAGCGTGCGCCGCAGTGGAGCTGTGGCTTTATAAAAAAACAGACGAGAGTAAAAAACAAAAGAAAGTGAGCCAATGAGCGGTGACAATAGTATGAGTGAAACACTCACGAATACGCATACGTGTAGGTACTATAAGAAGCTTTTTTTGAAGTGAAAACTTCTTTAGCGGCGTTGAGCACTTTTTCTGTAATGGGTATAAAATCTTAAACTCGCGTCAGGACACGTGACCTGATCGAAAAAGCGTAAGACGGATGGAGAGTAGACAGATATCCCCTCTCTACGGCGCGCGGCGCGGCGAAAATGTATGCCTGGGCCTACTGTTTCGTTTAGGCAGCGCAGGGCGCTTGCGCGAATGTTCGTGTATGTTACAGCGTGCCACGCGCATCCATGGATGGTGACAGCTGATGGCTCGACCGTCTGTGTAGATTGCCAATGATTTTGAGTGGAGATTTCAACATAAACTTCGCAGACGATAAAAATCAACCATTAATTGAATTTTTAAATAATGAATTTGGTTTAACTATGTCGAATGATCGCAATCTTAGCACAACGAAATACAAAACTACTATTGATGCGGTCTTTATTAGACATTTAAATAGGTTCGAATCAAAACTGTTCGTTTCTTACTTCAGCTACCATAAACATATCGTATCAGTTTTAGAGATTGGCGATGATAGTTCTGGTAATGATGATGGTGAAAAAGTCGTTGAAATTATGGATGAAAGTTGATTTTTCGGAGAGATAAACTTTTTAATGTAAAATAATTGTAATAGTTTTAAAGTGTTAAATTTTTAATGTAATATAAATTGTCATGTTTGTGTACGATAGCGCAATAAATGAATATTGTATTCTACCACATAAATGATAGTACTTTTAAACTGATAAAGCAATTGGTGCAAAATTATTCCCTAACCATTCCAAAATATCAAACATGCTCAACGTTAATAATCAAGTTTTCACTTCTGCCGCCGCTCCCGGAGTGCAACCCGTCTTTTTTTTTTCTAACACCTTTTTACACAATAGGTTTCCATATTTACATTTCATAAAAGGAAGTTTCAGAAGTTTCTACACTGTTACGAAGCGGTCATCTACTTTGGAAAGTCGTAAAATATTTGCTTCTTCAGTTATTGGCGATTTTATGTGATGATTAGTGTACTTGAGATTTTATGTGAAGGCGGTGAGAGGGTTATAAATGCTTTCCCATTTTGCCACTTCTAGCTCATTTCAAAGGGATTGGGGTTAAAATCTGTATATTTACTCACACTAAAAAAAAATCACCCATTAATCTAGAAATTTGCCGATTTCAGCTTTTTTACTTTTGATACTGGAGCTTAGTAGGAAATTGCGACAAAATACAATAAATTAAGTACACACAGGGAAGAAGTATACATTAATTATTTAACATTTTTAGGGTGGGCGGTCTGCATCATCATTATTTTGCTAGATCGAGTAAATCAAGCAAGATCTAGTCTGAAATAAACACAACAAGTCAAATATGTGTACACCAATGTTGTAGCGAACAAATCATTTACGAGGCAATTTGTTTCCATTTTTAGGGTTCCGTACCTCAAAAGAAAAAAAGGAACCCTTATAGGATCACTTTGTTCTCCGTCTGTCTGACTGTCTGTCCGTCTATCAACCCTCTTTTCTCAGAAACGCGTGGACGTATCGAGTTGAAATTAACGTCGAATACTCAAATCCGTAACCTTTTTGAGCCGCGATATAAATAAAACTTCTAAGTCAGCGCACTCAAAAGTTACAGCCGTTTATGTCCGAATAATTTGAAATTTCCAAGGGAATCACATGCACACAAAACCTATAGGGTACTTCTCGTAGACCTTGAATCATGAAATTTGGTGAGCAGCAAGGTCTTATAGCACAAGTAAAGGGGAAATCCGAAAAATATGAATTTGTAATATATTCACCAAAAAAAAAACTTTTAATGCTCGCCATGGACCAAAACCTATATGGTACTTCCCGTAGACCTAGAATTATTGAAATTTGGCAAGAAGCAAGGCCTTATAGTACAAATAAAGGGAAAAATCCGAAAACAGTAAATTTGTAGTTAATTAATAAAAAAAATATAATTTTTGATTCTCTCCCTCGACCTAAATATACAGGGTACCTACTTCCTGGGGACCTAAAATCATGATAGGTATTTGGCAAGAAACAAGGTCTTACAATTAAACAGAACCCTTAGTGCGCGAGTCCGACTCGCACTTAACGTTTTATTTGTTAAAAACACTACACGTCGTGTTCTGGTAAACCGCCAACAAAAACTGTTACCAAACTGTATACAATACTGTTTTGTTGATATAAAGCTGCCCACCCATTGAGGTGCATGTTTAAGTAACGTTTTCGTTACGTGCATTAACATTTTCGGTTTATAAGCTCATAATTTATCAGTTAACTACATGGTCAAATTGAGAACCTTAACTGAGCATGCGCCAAGCACATTACACTTTCATGAGCTTAATGCGCAAGTAATATCTACTAATGGACGACGACTCATAATAAAATTTATTGGTAATAACAATTCTTACAATTCTGTGTACCTAGTGAAAATCTAACGGTACATTTATATTAACGTAATAAAAAATATGTTGTATTCAATTATACGAGATTTTATTTTTTATATGTTTTATGACGACCTCTGTGCTGCGGTGGGCGAAGGTCCGCCTGCGACGCAGGAGGTTGCGGGTTCGATTCCCGCCTCGGGACAAATGTATGTACGATCTGCATATATTTGATCAGGGTTTTCTGGAGGTTTTCTATGTATAATAAAAAATATTTTTCTATGTAATGTATTGTATTATATCAGTTATCTAGTACCCATAACAAAAGCTCTGCTTAGCTTGGGGCTAGATAACGCTGTGTGAATTGTACAGCATTATTATATGTCTAGATAGAATGTCAACACCCCGTAAGAGCGTAGATAAAATAGCGCCCAACTGTTCGCCTCTAAGTCTTTAACCCGCGCCGCGCTTGCTAACTTTTTGGAGCATTTTTTGTAGTCACTCGAGCGAGGCTTTGGTAAATAATCACTATTTCTAATGGGAGTTTCTTAACAACTGGTGTCATTATGGAAAAGATTAATGCGAACCCCTTTTTTAAAAAATTGCTGTCGCGCCCGCCCCCGCACACGAAAGTTCGATTGTTTTTTTATGATTTCTTTGCCGTGCGACGTTCTAGATAAATTAATAAAAGTATACAATCAACCCGTCATAAAAGCAATCTACCAAGAAAGTTCAAAGATTCTTTCAATGATTTTAAGTTAGAACTTTTGTTTAAACTCTTGCAGATTGTTTTTTTTATATTCCAACCAAATTTTGTAATTGATGGTATAAACAAATATCCTTTTTATTGACCTACGTTGTTTAAGGTATTTTGCAAAAATACCTACCTTAATAATTTATTTACATGTTAAAGCCGCCCAGTTATTCAACAATAATCAAAAGGAGAACCAACCCACCAGCCTATCATTGAAGTTAATCACAAGTGTTTACACTAAGAATAATATAATAAGAAAACAGGAATAACACTATACACACATCGGAAATTCAAAGATCATTTCCCCCCCGAAGCTCATTCCACTCATTACCTTGTGAAAAAATAACAAAAGTGTTATTAACACTTCACAACGAAAGTTCAAAGATTTCATTCGCCGCTTACGTAATACAAACCAGTAAAGCTGTAAACCCACTTATGACCACGATCATCAATAGAACTGATAGGTACGTTTTCCGCACATGATTATAGCGTAACTGGTACGCGTGATGACAACCGCAGGTGATGTGGTCAGGTCTTCACAGTTTAGTAAAATTTAGTAAGAACTTTTAGTACCCGAGCAGCTTAAAGCAGTCAGGATCGACTGCTTCAAGCTGCTTAACTATGCAACTGCTCGAGCGGTTCCCTGTGTTTTTGTAAATAGAAGACTATACTTCATTATGCAGTCGCAGCTTGAAGCAGTCGCATTTTGCCTGTTTCCAGCTGCCCTTGTATGTAGGCCCATACATTGATGAAAAATCTTTTTGCGTGTTACTAATTAAGGCAGAAGTTTATAAAATATTTGAATTGTACTTTTTACGAGACGTGAGCACATTATTTGTATTTATAACACCTGTATACCATGTTTGACGCAAATAAATCTTTGAATCTTTGAATCTTTACGACTTACTGGCAAATCGTCTGTCTATTTGTTGGTTACCTCTTCACGGTCTTAATGACCAAATCTGGAAAGGTTATACCTACATATAAGGCTATAATATAGCTATCTATAAAACCAAAATTTCACTCACCGCGTGATCGTTAGCACGGCTGAAAATTAATGATATAAATTTATTGATTGCATTAATTATTGTATTATTATTTCAAGCCCTAAAGTTACAAAGCTGTTTAAAGAGTTTGACCCTAAAATCGGCCACCACAATGTTATTTTATCAAATCGCGGAACAATGAAAGTTATAGATTTGGATAAAGTAAAAAAAATTACTACCATAATGTCCTAAAGCGTCAGATTTTAGAGATATTTACATATGAAAAACTTTTTAACAACTCACTCAAAAAGCCTTTTAAAACTTCAACCGAAAACAATCCTTATTCTGAGTTTAAAGCCATCCGCTTTAACGTTTCAAAGCAAATGCGTGATTCTTTAGGACAAATTCAATGTGATTAGTGATTACGCTCAGCTCCGTAGGTCGTCCTACTCGTTTATTTCCACTGTGTAAATGAGTTGCGATTGTGAGAGGCATGAGCGTTTATTTTAGGGCGTCCATTTTGCCTTTTTTACGGGAAGCCTTCATTGGCAAAGGATGAAACTCTTCTGTGAGGCTCTTTGTGAATACGTTTGTTGCCTTGTAAAAAGGAAATTACGTTTTATCTGAATGGATTTGTTTCTGTTAGAAATACCTACTCACTCCTTATTTCGATTGTAATTTAATTGAATGTTTCGATCATTATTAAGTAACTACAGGAAAAATTTAACTCGCTACGTACCTAATGTTATTCTTTATTATTATTGCTTTTGTATGAATGGATGATCAAAATAAAATGTAATTTCCCTAGGAATAGTTGAGCTAACAAAAATATAAGATAAGTCATCGAGAATAGTCAATTGTCAAATTTTTATTGCATTCTATGACGTTACGGAGGTGTTTATTATTTAGGTAATTTAATATCACTATAGAGTTATAGACAAAATATGAATTCGGACTCCCAATAATTCCGAATGAACAAACAAACTCACAGAGACCATTTCAAACATCATATTATATCAATTTTTGATTGGCAAAAGCACTTCACTCTTATAAAATTAGCCTTGTGATTATTAATAAAAATAGTACCTATGCAAAATGAGGATAAATTTAGTTCATCTCTAGATAGATCCTTCTCTGTGTCTCCCAATTTGGGAGACACAGAGAAGGACGTCTTTGTTAATAGTACCTTTCTACTAAATTTATCATCATTTTAGCATAGGTACTATTTTTATTAATAATCACAAGGCTGATTTAATATGAGTAAATTGCTTTTGCCAATCAAAAATGAATATTTTATGATGTTTGAAATGGTTTCTGTAAGCTTTTTAAGGCGAAATATTGAACAGAATGTCATGAATGGTAATTTCGAGTCGAGAAATAAGTGTTGAAAATGTTGAAATTCTATTCAGTTTCCAGTTGCATTTCTGCTCGCGCGAGGGAAAGCTTTGAGCTTCAGTAAAATGAAATAAGTACTTAGTTATCCTTTTGGTAAGATGAGGCCGGGCTTATGGCTGGGGAGATTATATGACAACTTGTTTTTGACCGTTTTAAGATATGTACGGTTGTTCGGCATTCCATTGTCTTTTGTCTTTCTTCGATCAATTTCAATTTCAATGTCTGTGTCTGTTCTTTTTGTAATAAAGTATCTATGTTTGTTTGTATTATAATTTCAAGGTTCGTAAGTGTGAGTTATTAGAAAAATACATGTTGTGCCCACTCCACTTAGCATGGTATAAGGCCCGGAAGAAGAGTTTGAGTATTAGTGCCTCTAAAAAGGACTTTTTTTATCACGGTACTTGAAGTATTACAACATAGGCATCTTCATATAAGTCATCTCATTAAAAATATTTTTTAAGCAACGAGATCAAGTAGTTAGTTTGTAGTTAGTAGAAGTGTAAGTAAGTTGTTAGTGGTTGATCCTAATTGGTACTACTCTCTAATACTTGTAACTTTAGTATTTATCTAGATCACAAGTATCTAGTTAAAATTGTCAGGAGATACAAAAATGATAAAATGTGTCTGCCTCAAAGGACTATTTACTGAAAAATGTTAATGATGGATGATTATAGTTTGCTTTGTCATCTCCAACATTGAAAAGAGAAGGTATTTTTAAGTAAGCTGTAGGCTCTACGACTCTTTTTTGCACAAGAAGTTTAAATTTTCAGGTGTTACAAAAATTATAAAGGACTATTTACCCAAAAATGTTAATGATGATTATAGGTTGCTTTGTCATCTCCAACATTGAAAAGAGTAGGTATTTTTAATTAAGCTGTACGACTCTTTTTTGCTGAATTTGTTAGAGCTCTAAATTAGAAAGAGGGTAGAGCTTTGTGATGGTAATTCGGGGATTTCATAAACGGGAGCGGATCCCTCTAATGGAACTCTTCGCGAAAAGAGATCATTTTTGTTATTCTTGAGTCTTGAATTCAGATTTATTTAAATTCATGGTTTATCTGCTGCCTTTTGAAATAATTTGCGTTTCATTTTACAGTTATTAATATTCTTCCGTGATGTTCTTTTATAATAATTAAAATAATGATAGGTATCCTAAATAATATTTCTTTGGTTTGTTTATTAATTATTCTTTTACGTTTAGACCTCTCTTATTATAAAGCGATAGGTGAGAGTCAATTGCTTTATTTCTTTTGAAATAAGTAAGAATAAGTAAAAATATTCGTATCCATTGTCGAAAGTTGACAGATGGGTTTAGAGGTAGATTAAAATAAAATTGTTAATTGGACAAGTAAGTGAAATTTTTTCGACTACCGTTAAAATGTCTCTGAAAAACCCGTATATTTGTAAAAAAAACATCGATATTTTGTTAGACACAAGCGACTTCTCCCAACAGCTCGATTGAAGACTAATCGCAGCAATAGACCTTTAACAGCGCTAATTTACGGCTTAACCCGACATATTAACTTGAACACCGCAAAAAAAAAAACACAATTTAAAACGTTTTCACATGCAAGGAAAGGAATAGATCATTCCAATAACAGGCAGCATTGATAACATAACGGCAAATTTCAATCCAACGATCGTTTTGCCGACGGTTTTATTTTGAAATATTTCTTGGAAAAATGTGCTAAATCAGAAATATCGGCAAAAAGATCCGTGAATTGGATATTGAAATCCCCCGTTAGGCGCAATGAGTATCAATTTTGAAAGGATGCGCATAGGAAAGGGAAGATCCACCGGATGAATGCCTATTGATACCTAGTTTGGGCGCAATAAGTATTCACCTGGAGGTCAGGGGGTGCGGGTGGAGGGGGGAGGGTTTAAACCAGGTGGGGAAGGTTAGGGTGTGGGGGGAGGGGGGTGCATGCGAGTAAGTACCGGCGGGTCTGTTCTCGGGTGCGCGTCACGTCGCGCCGTGCGATCCGTTCGGCGGTCGGGCTAGCACTGGGCGGGCGGGCGGCGGCGGCGGGCGGCCCGCGCCCAAACATCTCTTGCATCTTTGCATCTCTTGTGGAGCCGTGTCAGCACGTGATGATCGTTTTTACCTGGTTAAATAAAACTCACCTTTGGAAAGGTAATGAGGATTTACAATGTTCACTTTCAGGAAATTTTGAACGAACAAAAGGTTAATAAATGCGTTTTGCATTACATTTTTGTACGATTGTGCGCTGAAAGAGATGGTTCACAAAATTTAAAGACTTTACTGCTGCCATTAAATATTCTGCGGCCTCGAAAACCTTAATCGATGCTAGACTGTCACATATGGTAATAAAGCGGAATAAAGATAAATACATCGATTGGTAGTTAGTCACAGCTAAATAATTGATACCTTTGATTAATAACTTATTAAACTTTCGTGATTCTTATGTTATGTTTTTTCCATTTGTGTTCCTAATGTACTTATCTTATATCGTATATCCTTTAACATAAAACATTTTATGTCTAGCAATTATATCATAACCTTAAGGTATCAGATATTATCGTAATCTTACTTTATTCCGCGATCACAAGTTATTACAACTAAGGCACAAACATGCTCTTAAATTTACCTTAAATTTATAATTAAGTAGAATTAGGATAAGGAACAGAAGCTCCCAGCTACATTAAGAGAAATTTCCTAGAACTCCTTTCACAGTAACTTGTTGATTCAATAACTTTATTGTATTTCTTTAGGCTTACAAAATAAGCACTTTGACAAGACAAATTTTGTACTATAAATTATTATCAAATATGAAATAAGGTTAAAAAAAAAAAAAAAGATAATTACAATTCAATAAGGTGTAAATTTTTTAACAGGGTAGAAGCCTTTATTCACAAAGGAAATTACAATAAAATATAAGAAATAAATTAGATCTAGTATTTAAAATTGAAAAAATTAAGCTAACTGCAGACTGTTGCAAACAATCTACAAGAGGCTCAACTGATCCATATCAATACCAGTCGGAAGCGTCCCCAAGACGCGCTGGCTGCATTGCCCCGCTGTATGGCAATGCTGATGCGCTGTGCCAGATAATTAATTTAGGTGTAATTGATTTACACTTCACTTAATTTTTTTGTGGAAGAAGTGAAAAAAAACCACTCGCACTTTTGTTAATCACATGTTATGTGTCTAATACATGATGGTTTGGGCTTTTATGTTCGTTTGTGAAACTTTGTAAAGGATGGTTGTTATATGAAAGAATTGTTATATTGGTTGGTTTCCCGAAAAAATGCGGATTAAATATAGGGGTAAATATAAACAAATCTTCTGGTTTCGCTGACTGACAATAAACGCACAACCTTGAGGTACTGAAGTAGATACTTGATCGCTTTAAAAAAACCGGGAAGCTTTTTTTTTACAAGCTTTTATTTCATTTGTCCTGTTAGTTAGTATGTGTGTGACAAATCTTGCAACTGAATTTTAGACCAGTTATCTTCAACCGATTTAGTTGATATTTGGCATATTCGAGTAAGTTCGGTGACAATGCTATGTCATGGTACCATCGAGCTGGTCTGATGATGGAGGCAGAAGCTGGCCATAGGAACTCCTAACGATTTAAACCCATTGAGTTACGGTTCGTTGGATTTGTCTTCCCAAGGTCCTTTATGATAAAAAAGCTTGTTTGTAAAGTTTTTTTTAATATAAAAAATTTATTTATACATTGGTTGGTAGGTATTTCCTTAAATATAAGTTAGCGCTTAACGTTCATTTAAGATAAATCCGGAGTGAAAAAAATAACGACATTATATTTTGGTGTTAAGGGTCCGGCGATGGATGAATTTCCTATACAAACGTAACACCAAAATGATTTGTAATTTGATTAAATTTTCACCATGGTATGCTATTATTTGTATTAAAATAGTATTTATCTAGGTTCCTGCCACAATTTTTTTTCAAAATACTTTTCTGAAATGAAATTAAACCGAATCGCATTTTTACATTAAATAATGAATGTTTTCTTAGTATTTGTATTGAAAAGTATTTCGAAAAAAACTTGTGTCAGGAACCTAAATAAATACTATTCTTATACAAATAATAGCAAACCATGGTGAAAATATTCTCAAATAACAAATCATTTCGGTACTACGTTTGTATGGGAAATTCATCCGTCGCCGGACCCTTAAGAAAGAAGGAGGTAGGTTAGGTAGGTAGGTATATGTATAACGTTCTTTTAACCTACATATTTATCGACGAATAAATCTTATACGATAAAATCTTAGGTTAAAAATTTCGGACTGAGTAGATAATAAAAAATAAAATAAAAATGTTATTTATTTTCTTCACAAATGTGGTTGACAATATGACAAAGGATAGACTAAGATTAGGAACTGACGAAGATTAGATGAGTACAGAGTGCATTGTGGAATATTTTTTAACAAAGAAAAATTCGATTAAAGAATTCAAACTTATTCGAACTAGTATTTACAATTGAAACAGTTGAGGTAACTGCAGAATGTTGCTAACAATCTAGGGGTAGCTCAACTGATCCATAATCAAAACCAATCGGAAGCGAATTTTGAGTATTTCTTGAAAACTGAAGCAAATTTTCGCCCAGTTGCAAGGTGACGACATTAGTGCGCGTCGGGGCGTCAATGGAGGCGGTTAGCACAGGATCGTGGTGGATGTCACAAACTTCGGAAGGCCTATACCAAGTGGGTAAAATCCAGCTGTGGATAACAATGAAGCAAATTTTCAATGTTAGCTCAGCTAGAAACGAAAAATTGGACTACCTGGTTTTAAGGCCAGGTAGTCCTGCAGCAGTCAGTAAGGGTAAATGCGCGCCTGCCAAGCCGCCGCGCTCATGTTTTTTGTAGTTATTTAAACATGGTGATTAAGAAAATTATTTTATCAAGTCAAACTCTGCGAGTTTGCTTAGAAATATTAAGTGTCTTTACTTGAGTACAAAAAACTAAAAAGTGTGATATCAGTAGTTCGCTAGTCATAGTATTAAAAATGTGAGAAAAAGGTGTAACTTTGGAATTTTTTTCTATCGAGTGAAGTTCATTAGATCTTGTAACTGAATGCGATTTATATATATATATTTTTATCTCAATTTTTAAACACTACTTTCTACGTCTCTGATGATTTTAAAAATCACAAAAATGCGGCCTCTGCTGGCCTACCAAGCCTTAAGGGCGGGTCGCACACAAGAAAAGCTTTCACGTTGTATACATAAGGGCCCGACCTAATATCATTATTCAGAACTTGTGGGCTTATGTTCTTTTATGCATGACGCTTTCCTGGCTATGTTTCAAATAATCATTGAAATGATTAACTTTTCTTTTGAGAAGAATTTTAGACAAAATTGGGCGACCATACCACCTTGAGGTATAAGTTTTTTTATCACTTATACAAAATTGTCTTACAAAACTACGGGGGATATACATGTATGTGTACTAGCTTCGGCTCAAGGCTTCCATCTACGTTCCTACCAATTTTCATCGAAATCCGTTCAGCTGTATAAGCTTGAAAAGGTAACAGACAGACAGAGTTACTTTCGAATTTATAATATTAGTATGGACGTGTGTGAAAAATAACTAACATCCTATTTGATCGCGAAATGTAAAAATAAACCACTTTTCTAGATCCTAAATCCAAACCTAGAGATCAGATTCATTTAAATAATACCATGAGTGCTAATTTCCAATAAAATACCTAGAGCACCTGAAACAAATATTTGCAGACCGTATAAACATTTGTCTCAAGGCGGGAATCGAACTCGCAACCTCCTGCGATAGCAGTGCCTACCAGTAAATAGGTTACCATAATGTTGTTTGTATTGTTCAGTGTTTAGGAACCGGGGAGCCGATGCGATGCGAGGCAACAGAACGACGACCTAGACTCTGTGCACTCTGGGAGGAGAACACGAACCTACCTAAGATTTCTGAGTTTTTTTGGGATTTATGTGATTTTGACTGATTTCAATAGCGTTCGATCTTTTGATAGCGTACATATCATTCACCCTTTTCTATTTAAGGACGACGCAAAAAGAGAGGGGTGTTATAAGTTTAACGTGTCTGTCTGTGTTTCTGTGGTATCATAGCTCCCAAACGGACGAACCGATTTTCGTTTAGTTATTTTTAGATCTTATGTAATTTTATCCCTAGTGTTCTTAGCCATGTTTCATGAAAATCTGTCGGGGGGTTTTGTAAAGTTTTTAATTTTGTAATTGTAGCTAATAATATAAGAATTTGTTGGATGATACCCATACCTACTATGGATGAACTTAAACTACATAGACATTTCAATTTATTTATAATAATCTATACTTATAATAAAACTGTAACAGGTCCAATTCTGTACATTGAAGATATTTAGAAAAATTTTTTTTGAAGACACTCTACTATCGATACTGAAGCCAAAACTGTATTTTTTTTCATTCATGTCTGTCTGTCTGTCTGTCTGTCTGTCTGTTTCTTAAACGCGCATCACGTCGAAACTACTGAAGGTATCGAAATGAAACTCGGCACGATTTTAGGTCATACTACGAGGAAGGACATAGGATACTTTTTATCCCGGATTTCAGTCAGGTTCGCCTGGGAGAGGGGATGAAAGTAAAATTTCTTCACCGCGCATGACGCCGAAAGTGCTGAATGAGTGGGAATGAAACCCAGCACGATTTGATTTCATACTACAAGGAAGGACATGGGATACATTTCATCCCGGAATTCAGTAATGTTCCCCTGGGAGAGAGGATGAAAGTAAAATTCTTTAACCGCGCATCACGACGGAACAACTGAATGAATTCGAATGGAACTCGGCATAATTTGAGTTCATACTACGAGGAAAGATACATTTTATCGAAGAATTTAGTAAGGTTCCCCTGGGAGAAGGGATGCAAGTAAAATTCCTTCACCGCGCATCACGCCGATACTACTGAATGAGTTGGACTGAATTGGTACGATTTGAGTTCAAGGAAGGACATGGGATACATTTTATCCTGGAATTCAGTAAGGTTCCCCTGGGAGAGAGGATGAAAGTAAAATTCTTTAACCGCGCATCACGACGGAACTACTTAATGAATTCGAATGCAACTCGGCGTGATTTTAGTTCGTACTATGAGGAAAGATACATTTTATCCCGGAATTCAGTAAGGTTGCCCTGGCAGAGGGGATGAAAGTTAAATTCCTTCACCGCTTATCACGCCGAAACTACATAGGTAATGAGTTGGAATGTAACTTGGCACGTTTTGAGTTCATACTACAAGAAAGGACATGGAACACATTTTATCCTGGAATTCAGTAAGGTTCCCCTGGGAGAGAGGAAAAAGTAGAATTCGTTAACCGCGCATCACGACGGGTCTACGCGTCGTCCGATTTCATGCATTCTTTTTGTTAGAAACAGAGATGCAAGATCGAATATGACTAAATCAGTAGAAAGTCGGATAGAAAATCAGTAGATTGATGAAATAATCTGTAGATTGAAGAAAAAAATTAGTAGATAAAGGGTAGGTAAGTTCCTATCTATTTATTTTTCCAAGACGCACCCATTAGTTAGGTTCCTACCTACTAAGGTGGTGGGTCTTGGAAAAATAAGTTAGGTTCCTGCCTTACATGATATATGGTGGTTTAGCTGGTCCGGTTATCTATACTACCGATGTTTGGTTGGAGTAAGTGGTCCAATTAAACTAACTGGACCACAGAAAAATATTTTTTACTGTGGTACACAGCCAACTGTACCTACCTACTAACGAAAAAAAATTACGGTGGTCCAGTCAAATGGATCAGGAGCCCAATTCTGCAAAACAATTGCTTCAGTATGACACTGGAATCGTCGCAGAATCATCACGTAGAATCCTTAGATTGCAAATTATATAAAGCTCGATTACCACTGACTGACTGACTCACTGACTGACTCATTGACACGATTGTTCTCCCTGATGGTGGATGGGAAGGTATGTTTTTTTTTGCAGAATCGTATAGGGGGGACGGGGGTGACTTGGGGAAAATCCTGACTTTTTGAGATTTGACCCCCCAGAGCCCACCCCTCCCTGTGCCAGCCACCGCCGCGAGCTGCTTGCAGCTCGCGCACTTATAAAATACTAGTAATAATATATAAAGCTCGATTACCACTGACTGACTGACTGACTGACCGACTGACTCATTGACTCATTGACACGATTGTTCTCCCTGATGGTGGATGGGAAGGTATGTTTTTTTTTGCGGAATCGTGTAGAGGGGTCAGGGGTGACTTGGGGAAAATCCCGACTTTTTGAGATTTGCCCCCCCAGAGCCCACCCCTCCCTGTGACAGCCACCGCCGCGAGCTGCTTGCAGCTCGCGCACTTATAAAATACTAGTAATAATATATAAAGCTCGATTACCACTGACTGACTGACTGACTGACTGACTGACTCACTGACTCATTGACACGATTGTTCTCCCTGATGGTGGATGGGAAGGTATGTTTTTTTTGCGGAATCGTGTAGAGGGGTCGGGGGTGACTTGGGGAAAATCCCGACTTTTTGAGATTTGCCCCCCCAGAGCCCACCCCTCCCTGTGACAGCCACCGCCGCGAGCTGCTTGCAGCTCGCGCACTTATAAAATACTAGTTTTTATATATTGTTTATTAAAAATATCATTACCACCGGCACACCTAATGCGATAGGGTACTTATTTATTCACAATCTTAATAAGTAGAGTCACAGTCATATAATACTGATTACTAATTGAAAATTGTCAATATTGGTCATTTTTAAAATATTTAATTACAATTCTAATAATAACATAAAACAATACAAATTTATTACAAATAATTTTAATAGTGACCTGCTGATTAAGACAATAAAAATGCCTTGTCTATTAACCAAACAAACCTACAGACATTTTTCCTACGATAGTAATCGAACCCGCAGTATTCTATATCAGGCGGACTATCGCCTACTAAGCCAGAGAGGTCGTAATTTTTAATTCTGGATAAAACATCATCAATTAATGTAATCTACTGATTTAATCTTACAAAAAATGTTTCTCAAAATATATCCAAGAGGCTCCTTTCAAGAATTTCAATTATACAAGAAAAATGTTGGCTTTCGGCCGAAGGGCAGACTATTGGATTCTGAATCGCGGGCCGATACTAAAGGAAAACAATCTATTTTATAGGGTTACGTACGATGAGCCTACTGGAAGAATATTAGCTTCTCTGAACTGAAAATTGGAAGATTACTTGAAAAAGCCACCTATTAGAAGGCTTTGAAAGCACCATTTATGTTACAAGAATGTTATAAATATACCTACACGAAAAGGTTTTCAAATCTACATTTGAATAATGAGAATTTGTTGGTATATTATAGATGAACTTAAACTACATAGGTACATAGATATTTGAATTTAGTAAAGTGACGTGCTGATTTAGACAATGAAAATGCCTTGTCTTTTAACTAAACACACCTACAGACATTTTTGTCATAGGTAACATAATTCCCTAGGGAATCTTCGGAGAGGGGTAAGAGGAAGAGAAAATCATGACCCATCTTTTAGAATTTAATTTCAATAGCTCATAATTCAATTTTGCCGAAACCGTCAAGGAGTCTTGAGCGCTGGGAAGCCGCGGAAAGCTACGGTTTATAAGAAAATCCACCAACCGCAAGCAACAAGTGATGGCTGGTGATTTATTCTCGGACAAAGGTGGCTTGCCGAGCTGTTTGTAAAATGATGGTAGGTAACATGATTGAGGCTTTGAACGGTGAGTACGGTAAAGGATACAGGCGCTAATATCTTTATGGGTAAAGTAAACTTAGGCAACTAAAAGCTTTGGTAAAGGGTAAATTGCTGCACAATGCTATTGTCTTCTGAAAATAATTAAGAATTACTATTATAAATCTTCCTTTACAGAAAAACCGCATTGTTTCGATTTCGTTTTGTATCGAAAGGATATAAGCAGAACGCCCTATTAACAGAACGTCCTAAAAGCAAAACGGCATATTAGCATACCGTCCTACAGTAACACTTCCAGCAACATGACCTAGTAGCAAATGGGACTAATATCAAAATGACACCTTAGCTGAACGGCCTATGAATCGTTTTTTTAGTTTTCTAAGCTTTTCATAAACAATTTGTGTAACACCGAAATAATAGAAGATTCGACATGAAGCATGAAGGTAGATTAGGACCTATCTTGCTAGCTTGTTTCAAAATCATTATTTTCTGAGTGAATATAATTCTTTTGGTGAATATAATTCTAAGGCTAGGTGTAGACCCGCAATGCTATAAGTAATATTGCAGTAAAGCAGGCTTTATTCTGTCATAAATTGTATTATAGCAATATCAAAGGCAATAGGATTTCAGGTCACGTTCCAGAGACTCGGAGGCGGTCATATGATTCTGCCATGCGTTCAATGAAATTTAGCTTGTTGAACTTTTGCCTGTGACTTCTCAAGAGCACTTTTTATCCCTCGAGTACCTAACTTGAGGGACAAAAACTTGCTGTATTTGCATGTAAGTCTAAACCAATTAGCGCCTGGATCGCCAGGCGCTAATCGGTTCAGCTTGGCGATTCTCTGTGAATTTTACATAGTTTAATTTTCGGTGGACTTCAAACATCGATCAAGGTATTTGCCGCCCTCACTTCAAAGGAATATTCGCGCGACGGGCACACGTTCCATTGAGAACAGTCCGAATTATATTTGCTCCCAAAAGAGTTTTTCGTTCAATTTTTACAGGAGATTCTGCATCTGCAGCCAAAGGCAATTAAATACAGAGTGATTGTATAGAGACTCGGTGCAAATAAAGTCCTTTTCGATTGGTACATGCAAACAATCATTTGTATGTTGTTTTAGTCCCGAACTCATACCGTTTCTACAATTTACAATATATGATTTGGCCGTTTGTTACGGCAAATAACAGCGAGATTTCCACCCAAAGTCAACAATCACTCGACCTGTTGATTCTCTATGCGACGACAAAAGCCGAAATGTAATACTTCCTTTTTGTTGGCACAGCTGTGTAGGCTTTGTGGTTTTCCTACACGGTTGATAGTAGGTAGGAGCTTATTACTTTGGAAGGAAAGTATGTTGAAGCCTGAACTATCACACCGACGACGTGACGATATAAGGATAAAATCACTATAGATACATATCGTGTACTAGGGCCGCCGGTCTATACATAATACATCCATGTGTTTAGATTCTATTTCGATTTGTGCAGAGCTCTGCACAAAAGCTTCCTATAAAATGAATACCTACCTATGTTTAAGGCGCAGGTACATGGCCCTCGTGCATGTGATATAATACCTAGTTCTGGCATTCAGAGAAGCTTGAAGATTCTACTAATATCATAAATGCAAAAGTTTGTGAACTTGACATCTCTAGAACTATTAAACAGAGCCCTGATTTGCAGAGTTCCATGTCCGCATGATAGTCGCTGTATTAAAACCCATAGAAAAATTAGACGTCACGATTACCTCTCGATACTATCGTTAAACCCAACTCAGGGTTTAGGAGTTCTACTTTGAAAAACGAACGAAGATGGCGGATGATGTCGGATCGCAAAAAACGACGTCCTATTCTATAGGGATAGACTTAAGACAAATACACTTCCCCAACCCCCAACAGCTTGTATTGGTCCACGCAGGCCTCCCACTCATAAGCGCCTTATTGGCTTTTATCAATGCCCATAATCCCCACACTAGGGATGCGGGTTAGAAATCGCAGTTCAGTGGTAGAACTGTTCTGCAGGGGCGCTGCTGCCCGCCCCCGGTGGATATCCTTTAGTCGCCTCTTACGACACCCGCGGGAAGAGTTGGGGTGGTGCAAATTCTAAGCCGGCACCACACAGCTTTATATAAATAAAAAAGAAGTGATAAAATATAGCGTACACATTAAACTATATAGATACATTATCCAGAAATCCGCGTGCGAAACCACGTGCAAAAACTAGTAAGAAATAAGTGGGACATAGTTACGGTCGCACCCTACTTAACGTGGGCCAAGAGCTGGAATATCATAAGAAATTGACAGGATATTGGTAAAAAGGAAATGCAAATGGTCAGGTAGGTAATGGTTCGAGTGTGGACCCATGCTGATCGACTTCATGGAATCTGAAGCTACCTACCTACAAAGACGCTCAATGTCATCATCATCATCATCTATCTATACTGCCCTCCTTACGAAGAGTGCAGTAACTAGCATTTTTGGAGAAATTGAGTGAGTTACATATTATTCAGAATCACGAAAAAACGCTTTATATTTTGTTCTTACTCAAATATCGAAATCCCTTCAGGAACCATGAAATTCAGGAAGCAAAACTGCAGTAAATTGGTTATATTATTTGTATACAGGGTTATTGGTAATTAGACCGGATCCTTTTAGGGGGTGATGGGGGAGGCCATTTGCAACTATTTTGACCCTATATCGTATTATGCAAAAGTTAACCATTTTTGAGATATTCGCAAATTCTTAATTTTTTGGGAAAACCCTGATTTACGTCTTCAAAATTAAATTAAAAAAAAAGTGATCATCCAATTCAAATTTTAGTGACTGATTTAGATAGCCTGAAGTCTAATTATTAATAATCACTAACACAATCGTATGAATCTGTACCCATATGGAAGCTAAAGGACATGTTTATAAAAACAATGTTTATTTTTTTTGTAAAGTCCTTACAAAAACCCCATTTAACAAAAAAATACTCCAGTGAATTTTATCGGCATGTTATTTAAAAAACATCTACACATCTTTAGCTATCCAAAGAGGTATAAATCAATGCACTTTGTAACATAATTGCAGAAAAAAGGATAAACCATAAGCAGGTAGTAACTTCCAATAAATCAAACTATGAATTTTGTAAAACAAACAAAAAATTTATTACTATCAAAACAATTTACTATTTAATTTACAATTTACAATTCGTTTTCAAAATGTCCACCTCTATTCCGTATGCAAAGCCGCATACGATGGCGTAACTCAGTTTTAACAACCCTTGTTGTCAAATTTATTTAAATTTTTTCGGCAGCTCTTATTATTCGGCGTCTTAATTCATCCACTGATGAGATAGGTGACGTCAAATCGTCATAGACTAGGCTCTTCATATGACCCCAAACATAATAATCACATGGGGTAAGGTCGGGACTCCTTGCTGGCCATGGAATACTACCTCCTCTACCAATCCATCGGTTCGGAAAATGCTGATTGAACCATTGACGCACACTAGTCCTGTAGTGAGCGGGGCAGCCATCATGTTGGTAAATCATACCTTGGCGTGTTGCTAATGGTACCTCACTAAGAAGGCCAAAAACTTCGTTTCTTAAAAACTCTTCGTATGTGTCACCATTTAAATAATTAGGCAAGAAATAGGGACCAATTAAATTATCATCTATTATTCCCATCCATACATTAAGTGAGAATCGTCTTTGCGACCCTTGCTCTTTCTTTTTATTGGGATTAAGATCAGCTTTTCTAGACCAAAAATGAATATTATGGTAATTTGTGATTCCATCTTGATCAAACTTTGATTCATCCGTCCATAATATTTTTCTGAAAAAATTAGGGTTCTCTATGTCAGCATTTAGCATAAATCTGCAAAATGTTATCCTGTTAGCGGGATCTCCGTCTTCTAATACTTGTACAGGGGTTAAATGGTACGGATAGAGACCTGCTCCATGGACCGTATGCCAAACTTTCCATTGGGTTACACCGAGTCTTTGAGCAACCATGTTAGTTGAAATGGTAGGATCCTCTTCAAAATGACGAATGATTTCTTCTTCGTCCTCCGTTCGATGAACATGCGGTCGGCCGGCATCACTTTGTCGTCTCTGAACACTGCCAGTCTCTCGAAATCGCCGATATGTATTATCAAATACACTTTCATGAGGTAACCGGCGCTGAGGAAACCGAGACTGATACTCTGCCCGTGCACGTGTAGAGACACCGTTTGCATAACCATAACAAAACAGTATATCCGCATATTCTTCGTTTGAAAAGTCTCGAGGAGGTGGTAGGATGCGTGGCACTGCAGCCATAATTGTTGATAAATTAAATCTTTTATTACTTCACCGGTTCGAAAAATGCGACAAGAAAAACTATTAGAATTTCATTTGTCATGCGTTTAGCGGGAGATTTCGGCGGTTATTTTCATTGCAGGTCAAACAACAAAAAGTTTTTACTCCGCCATGATATCAGCCTATTCTGTTTTCGGAACAATAATTCAAAAAAAGAACTAAGTGAAAATCGCGCAAGCAAAGCCCAAGTCCAAGATGTTGGTAAAGCAATGTATCCAAACTTATTCACCAGCTAAGTCATTACATTTACCCGTATTTTTCTGCAATTGTGTTACAAAGTGCATTGATTTATACCTCTTTGGATAGCTAAAGATGTGTAGATGTTTTTTAAATAACATGCCGACCAAATTCACTGGAGTATTTTTTTTTAAATGGGGTTTTTGTAAGGACTTTACAAAAAAAATAAACTTTGTTTTTATAAACATGTCCTTTAGCTTCCATATGGGTACAGATTCATACGATTGTGTTAGTGGTTATTAATAATTAGACTTCAGGCTATCTAAATCAGTCACTAAAATTTGAATTGGATGATCACTTTTTTTTTAATTTAATTTTGAAGACGTAAATCAGGGTTTTCCCAAAAAATTAAGAATTTGCGAATATCTCAAAAATGGTTAACTTTTGCATAATACGATATAGGGTCAAAATAGTTGCAAATGGCCTCCCCCATCACCTCCTAAAAGGATCCGGTCTAATTACCAATAACCCTGTATATGTTATTATAAATGCAGTAAGTAGTATTATAAGTTCAGTTTCTTTATTTACTCAGTAAAAATTTTGGTTTTACTAAAAATGAACGCAGTATCTAATGTTACTGCACTTACTTTTAGTGTGTTTCATGTCTTATAACTAATTATATTTACTGCATTAATTCTACTTATGTATATATACTGCCCGTGTATTAGTCTAATACTGGACATAGGCCAACCCTAATGAGCGACATAGCCCACTGTCTTCAGCTCACCGCATATCGCATCTGCCTGCAGTCTTTCGCAGGTCTTCACCACTGGTCACCCCACCTGGTCGGACGGTATCCTATACTACGTTACCGAGTCGCATTTTCTACTCAAGAACTCGTTTGATCCAGCGGTGATCGGTTCGGCGTGAGATATGGCCGGCCCACTGCCACTTTAGATTGCTCATTCATTGAGCTGATGCTCAATCAATCATCAATTAGTTATTTTTCTTTAAAGAAACTCTTGAAGGTATTGCGATCTGTGTGTGAAAGCTCCTTGCGGCCATAAAGCTCGCGATATAAAAGTTATTGGCGTATGGCGAAGGTTTTCAGAGCCTGTGCGTTAAATACGAACAATAACTGGCTGGTTCTAAGTTTCTGAAACAACTTTCACAAAGGCCATTGTGAAAAATCTCGGTGCTAACTTTATTCAAAGCATTTTCATTACCGAGGAATTCTCGCATGATTGCCTGAAATCTTGCAATCTAAATTGAATCTTCAATTTTCCGCCTGTTAGTCCTAAATTGTTTGCGAGTCCCAAATCCCCATGGTCCCAAATATTTATCATGTTCCGTTGTTACAAGTGACCTCAATGATTAGGAATAAGGACCGTCCCGACTCTCAATCGATTGGCACGAAAATAGAGTCCTCAGGGACCTTGTGTCCTAATACAACCTTTTAAGGGAGTTCTGCGTTTAAGGCTTAAAAGTAAACAGATTATTGCGAAACTAGAGTTTTCCTGCGGTTCTAGACGTGTAGAAAAAAGGACTGTTCTATGGAATACAGGAACTCGAAATACCGGAGAACAGTATCCAAACAGAACAGGAAACCGTAGAACGAAATACAGAAAGTACATGAAGCTGTATAGCGGAATACCGAAAGCTCACAACTTCGAAAAACTGTAGACCAAACGATCACGATCTCTCTCGATTGAACGCTCTACCGAAAGTTCTTAAATCGAAGGAACGGTATTTATAAATTTTCGTTTTGCACTTTTGTCCCAACGGCAATGGGACGGGCCTCTGTGTGAGTTGACATGGAATTGTTTGTATCAAACGTGCTCCAGCTCTGCGGATCGTGCCCGCCTCCTGTCCGTTTTTAATGGGGCAATGCAGCCAGCGTCTTCCTTCGCGCTTCCGACTGGTATTATAATGGATCAGTTGAGCTACCTGTAGATAATTAGCAACAGTCTGTAGCCAGCTCAATTGTTTTAATTGTAAATACTAGTTCTTATTTATTTCTATCATTTGATTGTAATTTTTTTTGTGAATAAAGTAAGTATTCCGTAGTACAGTCCTTTTTGGTGAATGACTCGTCCCGACTAAGTTAAATGTTTGAAATTTGCTGCGAGACGAGATATCTATCAGACATATGTAGAGTTACCTACTCTTAAACGCAGATGCTGTTACGAGGCGTGGCCTTTCATTAGTAGAGTGAACATTGTAAGTCGAATTCCAATGTTCGGCTTCGATGATCGACCCTAGTGAGTGATAATATCTGGCGAGAAGGACTCTACGACTGTTCTATAACAGCAAATGGCACTGGTCTCTCGATATAGTTTCAATTATATTGTGTTTAAGACAGCATTTGTCCTGTTTTCAGGAAGTTCTGTGACTTTTTATTTCAGAATATTCGTTTTTATTTCGTCTTGACTTATTTACCTAATTAAATTTTATAACGATGCATAGTTGGGTACCTTTGGTACATTTGGCGCTAAGCGAGCAGGTTGGCTCTAACGATATAAATGACATTTTTTTTTCTTGTACGATAGAGCTTTCCTGCACGCAGAGCTTTTTGTTGTTGAGCTCCAAAGCTCTTGTCATTGACACCAATGCTCGCAGATTAGCTTACCATTGCCACATTTATCCAAAATGTTCTTACCCTTTGGCTAAGTTTATTTTTTAAAGTTTTTTTTTACTAAGTCATGGCGAGACCACCTTCCGCTTGCTTAATTAGTCAAAATATGTCATCGCAAGCGTCGTTGGTGATGGATAACAGATGACCCGCCCACATGTGAGCTAAATTATTTTCTCTATACAAAGGAATAGATAAGATTAGTGAAAGAACTTCTCAAATGAAGCGCGTCCATTAATCAGCAAACATTCCTGTAATCGAGCTCTGTCAGCATCGTGGACGACCTAGATGAGTCGTCATAGAGTCCGACACGACAATCGATTACGATTATCAAACATCTGGGCCCGTGTTCAACTAAATTAATCGCTTTACCATAATAATGGCATCGTCTCAGAATGACACCTTTTGGCAACTTACCTTTGATAACAGAAACTACAGATTGGGGAACGCATGTCGATTGTGTCAAGGTTAAAACCATTCTATCAATCCCTCCGTGCAAATAACACCGCACGCTCTATCTATAGTTTATTTCATCTGTGGACGATTCTGCCCCTTTTTTTTTTTTTTATTCGGCGAGGAAATTCGTTTACGAATAAACTGGTCTGGGGGGGACCAGAATTATGTGGCGACTCGACGTTCTGAAAAGAACATAATACCCACTAAAACCTCTCCGGTGTCCCTCTCTCGCCATTTTGCCGAACCACGGGAACATTTAAAACCTCCGCGGCCCGACTGGCGTCCCCTCTTCCTCCTATACATAGCCGGCGAGCCCACCGATCCACACACTCGCCGACCCCATTCTTCCGTCACCTTTCCTCCCCCCGATTAGGACACAGACGATTCTGCCCCTGCTGCTACCTTAACACGTTGACTGTCAATCTTCAGCAAAGACAAGCGGACAATAGAGCGGTATTCTGTCAGCTTCTCCGTAAAGAGTTTTCAAGGAAACAATCTTTAGCAATCGGCTAAGCTACGAACTAATTATGGACTTTTTATCAAATTAATACTTTTTATATACATACCTACTTTCATTTACTTACTTTTATATTTTTTTATATATTTCTTTAATTTTTACAATAAATAAAGAGCAATCTAAATCCTGAAAGCCTTCGCCAAACTTTCAGAAAGATAGTTTTAATGTTAAGCTGTGATCGTATCGTGTAATGTAAAGATAAATTCAATGATTGCCTAGATTTGCATTCATCACGTACCGGGGTCCGTAATTATGTAGTATTGGCGCGATGCTACGATAATCGGTCCCATCTGCAAGAGAGCAAATTGGCAATTACAGAAAACGGTGGAACGTTGAAAAATTGCACCAATCGACTCGAGAAACGGTGTTTTATTCTGTTTGAATCTGCTTCAGAAGATAATATTTGCTACATTGTTCCTTTGCATCGAAACTGTGCAACTTTTATGTATCCTTTGCACATTGCATTGCACATAACTTTAATAATTGTAATAATTCCGATATAAAAAAACACGCGCTCATTTTTTTTTCATGTTCTCGAACATAACCATAGGTACCAGTAGACAGCAATTTGCTTGAACAAAATTCTCTACAGAAGTTACAGGGTCAGTTTTCTTTCAGTACTTGGAGGACAATTTCTCCCAATAGGTTGAGATTGGACAGCTAAAAATACGTGTCAGTTATTTAAGACTACCTTCTAACATATATCAAAATAAATCAATCCCCAACCTTTCCTTTAAGTATAAAGTTACTACCAATGAAACATTATACGATTTTTTAGCACGTTTTAAATCTTTTTAGACAGGTACATATACCTCAGTTGTAGCTATGTGTATAAGTGTATCCCTGCCTACGAGTGTCATAGATAAGGACGTTAGAATACCAATTATCAACCACCCTTATCTGAAGGAGAAGTAAAGTTTTGTGATCCTACATCACAAAACTTTAGAGGTTAAAGCTTTGCCACTTTAATCCAACGCCGTATTCAAATATAGGCTTTAACTCGTAAAAATTAAATTCATTTTACAGTGACTAAACAGTTTCCCACAAGCTTCAACTTCAACTTGTCAAATGGCCCACTAGCTTGAACCGAGTTGCTTGCGAGCTGTCTGTCATCTGGTTAACATGAATTGCACCTAAATGTAACGAGCCCATTATTTAAATGCATATTTTTGTACTGTTGCTGTATCCGTTTGATCAGCGACAACCTTTAGAATAACAAACTAAAATAACTGTCGCCAAAACCTTAATCCTATCATCGCAAAAACTAAAGCTTTTTCTGAGGTAACGAAGCGCGAATCAGGTCAAAAGACTCTCTCCTATTACTGAGGAGTGGATGGAAAATGACGTGAAATGTTGTTTTATTGGTCGCTCCGGGTCCGTAGCGCCAGGACCCTTGTCAGGGACGCCTGTCTTGTTAGCTTAGAGGGCTAAACGACGTCACAAGCGATCTTCGTATTTTGTAATAAGCTAGCTTGGAGAATAATAAAACGTTAAGTGCGAGTCAGACTCGCACACTAAGGGTTCCTTTTTTGTTAATAAACTACAAATTTACGGTTTTAGGATTTTTTCTTTTATTTGTGCTAAGACCTTGCTTCTTGCCAAATTTTATGATTCTACGTCAACGGGAAGTACCCTATATTTTTTTGTCCATGGCGAGCATTAAATTTTTGTTGTGAACAAATTACAAATTTATGGATTTAGGACTTTTCCCTTTACTTGTGCTATAAGACCTTGCTGCTCACCAAATTTCATGATTCTAGGTCTACGGGAAGTACCCTATAGGTTTTGTGTGCATGTGATTCCCTTGGAAATTTCAAAATATTCGGACGTAAACGGCTGTAACTTTTGAGTGCGCTGACTTAGAAGTTTTATTTACATCGAAAGACAGACGGACAACAAAGTGATCCTATAAGGGTTCCTTATTTCCTTTTGAGGTACGGAACCCTAAACACAAATATTCTCCGCAAGTTGGCGTTGCGATCTACGACAAATAATTTTTGAGGTCGCATCGCTTTCTTTTTTGGTTTTTGTATATATAAACACCATCCATATTAATATTATAAATTCTAAGTGACTCTGTTCGTCTGTCTGTCTGTCTGTCTGTCTATCTGTCTGTCTGTCTTTTACTTTTTCACGCATATCAACTGAAAGGATCTTAATGAATTTTGGCAGGGAAGTAAATTGTATCCCGGGGATGAACATAGACTACTTAAAAAGCACGTGCGAAGTTACGGACAGCAGCTAGTGTTCATATAAAGACTTTTTACTTGTTTTTTCAGATAAAAATTGTGTTATGGGTATCTCTATAGCCTTATCGGTCCACTGCTGGACGCAGGCCACTCCCTGATAAACGCCTTATTGGCCTTTGTAACATGGGGGTAACGCCCATAATCCCCACGCTGGGCATGCGGGTTGGGGATCGCAGTTTGTTGGTAAAATTGTTTCGCTTCTGCTGCCCGCCCCCGGAGGATATCCCTAAGTCGCCTCTTACGAGACCCGCGGGAAGAGTTGGGATGATGCAAATTCCAAGCCGGCACCACGCGACTAATGATATGGATATAAGAGTAACCTTAGTTATGTGTATAAGATGACTTGTTTACATAAATAATAAATAAATAAATAACGCTGGACAATTCACATAGCATAATCTAGCCCCAAGCTAACCAGAGCTTGTGTTATGGGTACTAGATAAATGATATACTTAATACAATACACTACATAGATAGATATTTTTATTATACATAGAAAACACCCAGACCAACGGAACAAATTTCTGCAGATCGTACACAAATTTGTTCCGAGGCGGGAATCGAACCCTCAACCTCCTGCGTCGCAGGCGGACCTTCGCCCGCTGCGCTACGGAGGTCATCGAATACATGTATGTACATATACATGTACTCAGACTCGGAACAAATTGTCCCGGGAATAGAGCCCACTACCTTCTGCGTTGCCGGCGGACCTTCTACTGCGCCATTGCAGCTGACAGTACAATAGATTGTACATTGTAAGATCGTCCATTAACCGCAGTGTTCCTAGCAGGGAAAGCTAGTTGGATTTGCGGTTTCGCCTTCGGCAAACAACGTTATTCTATTAAGTTAAAACAATTACGTATATCCTTGGTAATATTAGTTCGGTTTACGTATATCATTTGTAAGTAGGTATAATTTTAAATTACTGTTTACGAAGGTAGAGCCGTAGGCTACTGTATAAAGAAGCGTAAAGTTAAATAAAATATTAAGTCAGTTAGTACGTATGTACCTACCTACAGGATGCTGGATATTTCATCAAGTCAAGCGCCAAAGTACATAGGTACCCTGAGTGTGTAATATGAGAACAGGTCTGATTAAATAAAATATAAGAAGATATACAAATTTAAATAGGCTTTATTCACAAAGTAAATTACAATCAAAAAATATAAATAAATTAGAATTACTATTTACAATTGAAACAATTGATCTTACTGACTGTTGCAAACAATTTACAGGTAGCTCAACTTTATAGACTCAACAAAGTACTACACAAAGTCACTCAATCTGAAATTGAAAAATATCTACCTACAGTTCCCGTAACTTGCAACAATGGGAGAGAAATATCTTTCATAGTGGAACTAGGTAAGCTCATGTCGACCTGAATCTCTCGGTTGAGAATGTTAGTCGAGATCAATAATAGCCGACCACCTGGTCTTAGTTTATGTTGCGAAGTGGACACTTCTATAGCACTCAGAAACCTATACAAAAGCGCAAGGGCCAACTTTAAGGGCGAAGTCGTAGTTTTTAGGGTTTGTAGATCGAAGATCGGTCTCGCTTTGTCTGTCCTTTTTTCCCTCCTTATTAACTCAGCAACTACTGAAGTTATTTAAAATAATAATAAATTACGTGCGCCTGTACAGATTTTAAGAAAAAAAATAAAAAATAAATGAAAACGAACATTTTCCATACAAATTGTTATGTCGAAATTGTTAAAAGATACCGTACCTACGGTGCAATAACGTCACTTATGCAATTTTTTCCAAAACTGAACTGAGTATGAGAAAATACACCTAATCTACCTCTTTACTTGGTGCGTTATTGTCACTTGTGTGGTACGCATACTTTCCACTTGAGAGCACAAGTGTCGTTATGGTTTTGGCGCGAATCTGGACGGCACTAGGAGAAACAACGTTTCATTGGTCAGTTGCGCGCGGGCCCCCGCACGAGAAGCAGTCTCCTGGAGCTACAACGTTACTTAAGGTAATTGTGACAATTTATTTTTATGTTTTTGGAGCTTAAATGACACTTGTGTAGTAGTGACGTTATTTCTCCAATTGTTTTTACCAGACGTTATTTCTCCAATTGTTTACCAAATTTCTATTAGATATAAGTAAAACAATTATTGATTAATGTGTAATGATAATAATTTTTGTTATACTTATTTGCTACTTTAATAAATATTGTTTTAGATTTTTATGATTTCGTGTTTTATTTGTTTTGTCATAATTGACCGGTTAATTATTTTCTAGTGTCTTATCGTCACTTCTGCGAGGGTAGTAATTTTTAAACGTGTATATTTTTAAAATAGTAATTAGTGAGATGTATGCTTTTATTTTAAAATAACGTTTATAGATGTAGTTTAGGTATTATCATCTTATTTTTTTAGTCGAGACGAACTATCTATTGTAATAGGAAGTTGAATTTTCAAACGCCTCTCCTGAAAAATTACATCACTTGCATAAGTGACATTATTGCACCGTAGGTACGATACCTACAGGGTCATGTGGGTCAAAATAGTTTTTGAAATTTCTGTAGGTTTCATACTTTTAATTCATAATCGACAAACGTTCGAAACCCTCGGAGCACGAGTTACACTCGCACTTGACGTTCTATTTTCGCATCGGATCACCTAGCCCTATAGGTAAGCAGTTTTTGTGTACTGGTACCAGATGACTGATCTACACTACGAATGCCTCGTTGGTGTAGGCTCGATTGTAACCGCGACATTCCAGTCAAGTCCCGGATCGAACCAAAACTGGTATAGGAACTTTTGTAACAATAGAAAATGGGTATAATTTAAGGGTTATTCTGATTTTTCCCCTTGCCAGAAACACATTTAAGGCGGAAAACTGGGATTTCAAAAAATGCTTCCATTTTTCACCCTTCACAGAATTTGTTCAAGGGGGAAAATTAATCGGTGAGCAAAGTGTGCTAGAGGTTTTGGTCAACTTACGATTTGATTTGGTATGTTACTTTGGGAAAAGTGTTCCTGGTTGGAAATAGAGTCGATTAAGACCAACTTGTTTTTTTGACAAATCTAATTTTATGGGTGAACCGTACTTTTTTTTCAAAATCTAATAATGGTTATATTATTTCTTCAAAATAAAACAGAAAGTTCCTGAGAACAAAACCTCTAACTACAAAAGAAAAGGCTACCCTCATGGGGCTAAAAATTGCCCCACTCTGTTGTATAGTTATCTCTCTCTGTTAGTGGTCATTCTGGAGCATTCATGCATGCCCCATATACTGTTACTAATATCCTATAATCTATCTAACCTATAATACAATCTTTTTAAGACTAGGTACATGATAAAAATTACAGTAAACAGATAATGCACAGAACCAATCTGCGCGAAGATAAAGCTGATTCCCCTCTAGAATAATATTGAATCTCAATCAAATAGAAATAATACCACCCGGCGCCATTCAACGCGGGATCCACTCGCTTTTGTTCACGTTTCTCTGTAATGTAGGTTATATTCCGTGACCTGGGTCTATTTGTACTTGCACTAATTATTTACACACATGTTAACAAACCGCAACATAAAATTAAAATTCATTAAGAAGTCGAGATTAGGATGTTTACAATTTTTGTTGAAAGAACAAGAATATAAAAAATTCATTCTGAGCCAGGTAAGTGTGACTTGCCGTAAATTGGCAAGTTTTCATTATATTACTGAAATTGGTGACCAATTTGCGTCTTATGTAGTGTAGTGTACAATAAATTTTAACAAAAAATCTAAAATACCCACAGACTTGACCTAAACAAACAATCAAAATAACTTCATCCGCTTGGAAGTTACGACGCCACACACAACCCTAATTTTTTAGTCAGGCGTTAACGCGTTCACTGCCCAGCTTTGACGGTGCGACCCGAAGGGAAGTGCTAATGCATGGAGGACCACTAGCCCAAGGACAGGGATTGTTCTCTAGGGTAGAATAGACAATAATGAGATCGCATCGTCATACATTGCGTACATTATTGACGACCTCCGTGGCGCAGCGGGTTTGATTCCCGCCTCAGAACAAATTTGTGTACGATCTGCAGAAATTTGTTCCGTTGGTCTGGGTGTTTTCTATGTATAATAAAAAATATCTATCTATGTAGTGTATTGTATTAAGTATATCAGTTATCTAGTACCCATAACACAAGCTTTGCTTAGCTTGGGGCTAGATAATGCTGTGTGAATTGTCCAGCTTTATTTATTTATTTATTTACTATTGAAGTTAAAAGAATGAATTTCAAATAATTAACGCATTCGATGCCAAAGTGACTATTGTTAAAAACTCTATGAATGTATTGAATGATGTTAAATTTTTAGGTATTAAGATAGATAGTAAGTTGACATGGATTAATCATATTGACTCCATTGTGGGAAAACTTAAGTCAGCTGCTTATGCAATTAAAACTATACGACAGCTAAGTGGAGTACAGGCTGCGCAGGCTGTATATCATGCATACTTCCACTCTGTCATGAAATATGGCATACTGGCCTGGGGAAATGCGGCCCAATCCAACAGAGTTTTCGTTTTGCAGAAGCGAGCTATAAGGTTCATTCAGCAAATGGATAAACTAGAGACGTGTAGGGACAAATTTAAACAATTAAATATCATGACATTCACCGGAGAATATATATATCAAAATTGTAATTATGCTAAAATACATGTAGAAGAGTTAGACCTACAAAGTGATTTACATAATTATGATACACGCAAAAAAGAAAACGTCGTCATTCCGAAACATAGACTAGCGAAGTTAAATAAGAGCTTTCTCTACCTTTGTATAAAATTTTATAATAAATTACCTTTACATGTAAGGAAACTTAATTTTAAAAGTTTTTGTGAAATAGTCAGAGGCTTTTTGCTATGTAAATCATTCTATAATATTGACGAAGCTATTGCTGATGAATTTTGTATGTAATCATACCAATGTTTATGACTTTTCCGAGTGTACGCGATTGTATCAAAAAGGAATAAATAAATGAACTGAACTGAACTGAACTGACGTAATTTTTATGTATTCTACCCTAGACAACAATCCCCGTGCTTGGCCTACAGATATACAATGTGCTTCATGGGCTATGAAAGTTTTAAAAGGTCTAGAACCATGGCACGTCACCACCTGCAGAAGTATCGAGCTCGTTATCGACATGGCACAGTCAACGGCTATCAAATCTGTCAGCACCTACTATTGGCTATTTGGTATCGGATATCGAAACTATACTGTTTCGGACTATTCAAGCTATTGTTTGCTTCGACGATGGAATGAGAGTGTTTCCAAATGAAGAGGATCGATAGCCAATTTACGCGGATAAAGGGCCGCGGGGAGTTTGTTATTATCTATGTGATTTCGGTTGATATGGGAAATTTTGCTGTCGCTGTCAGCAAATATTTCATTGTTTTAAATATGACGCTCCTATAAGAGTAGTCTCTTGAATAATTTTTTTTATATTCTATTCTTCAATATCTTAGCGCAATAGTGTACCCAAAACTGGTGTGTAAACTTGATATTTTGATTCATCGAAGACAAGTTAAAAACAAAAAGCACCTATTGGTCGCCCAGTTTATCCCACTGCTGGGTAAAGGACTTCTCCAAATCATTCCACTCTGTTGTGCGATCTCCCACTAAATAATAAGATTGTGGAATGAATCTCCCACCAATAATAAGATTGTGTAATGGATCTCCCACCAATAATAAGATTGTGAAATGAAAATAACTACGTCGTAGCAATTCTTGCTACGTGCCTGCTACACATCGCTACGCTGTGGCTACGCCGTAGACAGAGCTACGAGATGCATTCTAATTAGGTACAACTAGTTTTTTTTTCTAATCAGAGATTTAAAGGAAAATCCCATAACTTCTGATTCCTGTACGTGGCCTTATCTGCTAAATGTAGGTATGTGTGTTGTCAAAGCAGTATCAACAAATCAAAGATGTTAGTAGCTTCAAATAACCTACTTGTTTCTCTTTACCAACTTTACTATTTCAACGCGTCTTTCTGGGTCAAAAGTAGGCTATACTATACCAGTCTAGAACTCAAAGCAATAAAGAGTTAGCAAACATCCAAAGCTTATAATATTTATAGCATTAGCATGACATGCAGATCTCAACAGAGCCTACACATTTACTCCCCTTGGAGTCGAGACCCTAGGTCCGTGAAATACCGAAGCTCTTCAGGTTTTTAAAAAAATATCTGAGCGTCTGGTCGATGCGATACGTGACCTGAGAGCTGGTGAGTATCTGGTACAGCGCATCAGCATTACCATACAGGGCAATGCAGCCAGCGTCTTAGAGACGCTTCCGACTGGTATTGATATGGATCAGTTGAGCTACCAGTAGATTATTTGCAACAGCTCAATTGTGTTAATTGAAAATACTAGTTGTAATTTATTTCTATTAATTGATTGTAGTTTTCTTTAGCATGACTAGTTTGTATCCAACCTTTATATTTAGCAAAGCTTTAAATTAAAACAGCGTGAATCAAATTGTCATGTAACCTACATGTGCAATGTGCATGCTGTAAACGTATTTTCCACTTGGCAGCGTGAAATACCGAATAATCTATAACTCCCACAAAACTTTGTCAGTCGACTTGCACAGGACACCTGTGAAAAAAGCTTACGTTCAAATCGACAAAGCTTTCACGGATAAATGAGCTTTATCCCTTCAGTTCAGCAGCGGTTCTTGCTTGTGGGGCGGTATAGTGTAGATACGTAGCGGTTGACTGTATCTTACACGAGATATGTTCATGTCCGTAGCTATATCGACGACCGGAAATAACTATCATATGAGTGATTTGAGGACTGAAAGCCGTTTGTGGCGTTATTCTATTCGATGGGATAGTTGTGGAGGAAATAATGGATGGTAAAACAAACTTACCAAGTGACGTTTGTTCATAATTGTATAAGACGTTTACTTTCGAAAAGATTTAAGTACAATGTGAAGAGGAGACTTTAAAAGTAATCAAAATCTCTTGAAGGAAATATTTTATTTACTTTACGAACTACTACACAATAAGTTGAACTATAATAGTGGTTATTGCTACGTGATTTAAATTTTGTCGTAATACAATTATTATTATACAGAGTCAAATTTCTGGTTTCTGCTAGAGATTGTTTAATATGAGCATTTATTTGTCGTCGTCAAGTCCATATTAACAGAATAAATAATAACGTGCTCATCGTACTAATTAAACAAGGTAATTAACCTTGGGATAAGAATCGAATGTGGAACTCAACAAGTCCAACATCCTAATTTATCAGCACGATTTTTGCCAGAAACCTGGTCAAGACCAGCACAGGTTAACAACAAAAGAGCTGTGATAGCATAATCAAAAAGTAACCTTATTAGTTTGAAAATGATCGAAATAAAAAGGCAAGTGCGAGTCGGACTCGCGCACCAAGGATTCCGTAAGACCTTTTGGTTTGCCAAATTATCATGATTCTAGGTCAATGGAAAGTAGGAACTTGAATGGCAAGAAGTTCCCTATAGGTTTTGGTCCATGACCATTAAAAGTATTTTTTTTATTGAATATATGGTTTTCAGATTTTTCCCTTTACTTGTGCTATAAGACCATGCTGCTCACCAAATTTCATAGTTCTAGGTCTACGGGAAGTACCCTATAGGTTTTGTGTGCCTTAGAAATTTCAAAATATTCGGAGATAAACGGCTGTAACTTTTGAGTGCGTTGACTTAGAAGTTTAATTTATATCACGGCTTCAAGAGGTTACGGACGTGAATATTTGATGTTAATTTAAACTCGATAGCTCCACGCGTTCCTGAGAAAATAGGGTTGACAGGCGGACAGACAGACAGACAAAAAAGTGATCCTATAAGGGTTCCTTTTTTCCTTTTGAGGTACGGAAAAACCCAGTGAACGTCTTAATTTTTAAAATGTTCACTGCCCAGCATCTGCAGTGAGACACGAAGAGGCTCGCCGCAGCTAGGGGGACTGCTAGAACTAAATAGCGTCATGGACACTGTAGGTGTAAACTATAGCAGACATCGCATTGTAACAAGTCACGGAAATGAAGCTCCCGTTTGCAAAACTCGTCGTTGTGGCAATTATTATTGAAACCCACCTCAAGTAGAAGTTATTAGAGCAGGTAACATTGACTCACACAATGATAACAAGCTGTCGACAGTTGGTTCGTACGCGCTTATGCACGAAGTTTCACGTCCTCTAAATCATGTACAGTCAGCTGACAAAATATGTAACCACTCCCAAGTTTTCAATCTGCCTTGATAGCTCGCGAATAGGTGAATCCTTCCTCAGCGTCTGCTAACTGCTAAACTTGACTCACCTAAACAAGATGGTTTTTGCCATAATCACGGTAGGTGGATTGGCAATCACAGTGAAGGTGATAAAATACACAGAGGGAAGCATCATTGTGTTAATTGGCATACCGCATTATACGGTACTAAATGCGTGCACTTTACTTTAAAAGCTACGTGTAAAATAAAAGTGAAAGCTTGGGACAGTATACACATTTCCGCAGCTGACTGGACAGGATATAGACATTTAACGAGAGCAGTAACTTATATAATAATTGCTATTGCGGTTTCATGTGCGACTATTCTCGTAGTTTATTAACTTTATTGAGAGCAAAGGCTCCGTTTATCTCAAGCTAAAATTTTAACTGATATGTTAGTCAAACTTGTGAAATTTTTAATAATATACTTATCTGCCTAATCCTTTGACAAAAATTCGCCCCGTAATGTGAGAGCTGTCTTCCAAACATGGAAAAAACAAGATCCGTCAAGTGCGAGTGTAACTCGCGCGCCGAGGGTTTCGAACGTTTGTCAATAAATATGTACCAAAAGTACCGGTTAGAGACTTCGCAATTTAACGAATACCTAAAAAAGTAGGTACCAACCTACATTTCAGATGGATCTCTCTGTAGGCTTCGGTTAAAATGAGTAATGGTATTTTTCGACTTTTTTCAAAATATTTCAAAAAGTACGAAACCTACAGATACAGATTACAATACGATTTCAATACGTGTGCCTAGATGCAAACAAGTTTTAAAGCCTTGGATCACACAAGGAATCTTACGATGTATCCGAAATAGAAATAACATGCAAAAAAAGTTACGTTACGACCCCACAGACGAGATTTTAAAAATAACATACAGACGATACAGAAACTTTTGCAATAATTTGATTAAAAAACTTAAAAGGAAATACGAACGAGAGCAACTGAATAAAAATAAGAAAAATAGTAAGAATCTTTGGAAAACAATAAATAACATTACTAACTATAAATCAATAAAATCAACAAACACTCAACTACTTAATATTAAGACTTCACCACAAGAATCTGTCAACTATGTTAATAATTTTTTTGCTAACATAGGTAAAACATTAGCTGAAGATATAACAATGTCTAATAATGGTGGTGTTAATCCTACTAGCTCCTACTCTGGAATAAGATCCGACAATAATGTATCCTCGCTTGTGCTACTTGATACGGACCATCAAGAAATTTCCAATGTTATTTCAAGCCTAAAATCAGATAGTGCACCCGGATGGGATTGCATACCAACTAAGTTCATTAAAATGTCAAAGAACATTCTAACCCCAATATTATGTCACCTAGTAAACCTTTGTTTCAATCTAGGTGTTTTTCCAAATCTTTTAAAGAAATCAATAATTACACCAGTTTTTAAAAGTGGAAGCGGGGAAGATATTAATAATTATAGACCCATTTCGGTTTTGACAGCTCTATCAAAAATCATCGAAAAATTATTAAATAACAGACTTATTACTTACCTAAATAAATTTAATATACTAACGAACTCACAATACGGTTTCAGACAAGGTTTATCTACCGAAGATGCAGTTAGTGCACTCAGTAACTTTGTTGTCAAGGAAGTTGATAGTGGGAAAAAGTGCTTAGCGGTATTCCTCGATCTCAAAAAAGCATTTGATACTGTTTCTATTCCTATACTAATAAAAAAACTCGAAAATATAGGAGTTCGAGGAGTACCGTTAGCATTATTCACTAGTTACCTGCATGATCGTAGACAGAAGGTCAATATTGCAAACATCAAGAGTGACGATGAAATCGTTAGCTACGGAGTCCCTCAAGGCAGCGTTCTAGGCCCAACACTGTTTCTAATATATATTAATGATATTTGTAACCTTGAAACAAGCTGTAGTAAAATACTCTCATATGCTGATGATACTGCCATAGTTCTCACCGGCACATCTTGGAATGAAATAAAAACAAAAACTGAAACTGTACTTGCAAATATCTATATTTGGCTTAGTTCAAACTTATTAACCCTTAACATTTCAAAAACAAATTTTATTACTTTTACAAAATATAATAATTCCCAGCCCCCAAATGATTATCGCATTTTAATCCATAAAAGCTACTGTAAAAAAATTAACTGTCACTGTCCACATATCGAAAAAGTTTCTTCTACAAAATACCTTGGCATAATGATCGATCAACGGCTCTCTTGGCATGCTCACCTTGAACTCATAATGAACAGGACAAGAAAACTAATCTGGATCTTCAAAACGCTGCGCCATGTAGCTAACAAAGAGTTACTACATCAAATATACAATAGTCTGACACAATCAATTTTAAATTATTGCATACCTGTCTGGGGCGGAGCTACAAAAACTAAATTTCTACAATTAGAAAGAGCTCAAAGGTCCCTATTGAAAGTAATGTTATATAAGCCTTATCGATATCCTACTGAGAAGTTATATTTAAATTCTAATATTTTGACGGTGAGAAAGCTCTACATTTTACACGCTGTTCTAAAACTCCATAAAACACTAACATATGACCCCAAAAAACTTAGTAAAAGAAGGAAGAGTAAGATAATGCCTAGAGAAGTAGCTCGCTCAACATTTGCTACGCGTCAATACGCCAAACAATCAAATCATTTATATGGTAAAATTAATAAGATTTTAAATATTTACCCACTAACAAAACATGCTTCAAAAAAACTAATAACAGACTGGCTGCTGACCCTATCATACCAGGACACGGAAAACCTGCTGGAGATAGTCTCGTGATAGTGCACATAAATAACCCCACCTCCACACACAACACAGACCTACACGAGAAAATTGATTACATTTAAGTTTCATTTTATTTTATAATATAAGATATATATGTTCTATTGTATCCAATTAGTCTATAAGTTAATTTCCACAAGGCAAGAGCGAAACCCCCTAACACAGGTATCTCTATACTTAAAAGGGGATTTCCAAAGCAATCTAAAGACATGTATAGATTAAGTTAACGAAATAAACTATTTATTTATTTATTTACAGAAACTTTAAAAACTGTTTTGAAATGTTTAAACCGATACCTTTCATTTGATACCCCACTAAGTGGGGTAGCTCCCCTTTTGAAAATTATTCCTTTTTAAACGTTATTCAAGAAGTGTTATTTAACCGACTTCCTTATATTTTTCCTGTAAAATATAGATCCATATCTACAAACGCTCCATACATTTCAAATGGATCGCTCTGCACTTCGGAGATAGGGGCGGGGGAATGGGTATTTTTCGACTTTTTTCAAAATATTTCAAAAAGTATGAAACCTACAGAAATTTGAAAAACTGTTTTGAAATGTGCAAACTGATAGCTTCCATTGGATACCCCACATGACCCTGTAAGTATCTTTTAAAATTTTGGTATCACAATTTTTATAGAAAATATTCATTTTCATTTTTCATTTATTTTCATTGAAAATTATTCTTATTTTTCTTTAAATCGATACAGGCGCACGAAATGTATTATGATTTTAAATTTCAAGTTGATAGCTGCAGTCTGCAGTAGTTGCTGAGTTATTAAGGAGGGGAAAAAGGACAGACAAAGCGAGACCATATGGGTTTCGAAACCGATCTTCGATCTCGAAACCCTAAAAAAGGCCTCAAAAGATGAGAGCATAAAGAACCTTGTAAGACTGAACCGATGACCTAGTTGTTAATATGCAGATATTTATAACGTCGACTGTACCTTCTAACTAGCTGTAAGTGGAGGCAATTTGGATCGAGAGAACTTCGTCTTTAGAGGTAGCTTGGGGAAGCGTATTGTTGAATATAATTCGATTATTAAAGAACAAAACTTAATTTTACGTCTGTTAAGTTAGACACTTCATCAAATTAAATTAATTGCCTACTGATTAGGAAATTTATTCGCAGTGAAGGTAAAATAAATAGGTGAAAAGCGAATCTTTCTATGGAATGCTCTCCCCTTGGACATCAGACGATGCCAAATCACCATCTTCACAAATTTTTAAAAATCTGCTTCATCAGCATTAGCGATACTTGTAAAAAGTTGGATATCCTTTTTTTTTGTAAGTTATGTTTGTTATAATATACAAATATTATAACAAACTTAATTTATTTAAAAATAAAATAAGGATATCCACCTTTTTAATTTAATAAAAATTGTAATGTAGTGTTGGTAAGTATTATAATATAGTTCATGACTCCACTGTCGGCCATCAACGATTATTGTGTCATCGGATCAGAGTGGATTTAGAGCATCTCTCCACCGATCTTAGGTAAAGTCTCTTCCCCAAACATTTTTAATTTCATTCTGTCTCCAGTTTTACGTCTCTAGGACTTTTGGCCCGGTATGGATCTTCTGTCATGGCCATGACATGTTTCTTCTGCCATCTGACGTCCATCGTGCTTTGACTCTGTTCTGATATTTTGTGACCCCTTTCAGCAGCTGAGAACCGCATGAGAATTTTAATAACGTTTGCTGGAAAATAATTCTTTTTAGGGTTCAACTAGCCTTTCCTGAACTTCTCTCGAGCGAAAGAATCCAGGTGGAAACACTAAAACACTTTTGAAATGCCATGTGACCCGGCAAAACGCAATCCGTGTTGAGTTGAATATTCTATGACCAGATTGTAAACACCCATCATTTCGACGATCTCTGTGGCGCAGCGGGCGAAGGTCTGCCTACAACGCAGGAGGTTGCGAGTTCGATTCCCGCCTCGGGACAAATGTTTGTACGATCTGCAGACATTTGTCCAGGGCGTTCTGGATGTTTTCTAGATATAAATAAAAAATATCTATCTATGTAGTATATTGTATTAAACATATCAGTTGTCTAGTACCCATAACACAAGCTCTGCTTAGCTTGGGGCTAGATAATGCTGTGTAAATAGTCCAGCATTTAAAAAAAAAAAAAATTTCGTCGCGATGGACGTAACAATGCGATTCTGGTCATAGAAAATTTATACGATTTGATTACGTTTTGTCAGGTCGTGTGGCGTTTCAATATTTTGTGTAGCCCTTAAATTTCAAGTTGAAAGCTGCAGTAGTTGCTGAGTTATTAAGGAGGGAAAAAAGGACAGACAAAGCGAGACCATAAGGGTTCCGAAACCGATCTTCGATCTCGAAATCCTAAAAACGGGCTCAAAAGATGAGAGCATAAAGAACCTTGTAAGACTGAACCGATGACCTAGTTGTTAATATGCAGATATTTATGGATTTAATATAAAGCCATAATTTCTAGGTTTGCTTTATCTTCACGAGTTCAACATACTACAGCTCAATGTCACAATAATTAAAGCAACCATAGCTCCAAAATAACATAGTTTACCTATCTCTAAATTGGATACCGTGAACTATATAGTTAAATGTTTCAGTTCTATTCTTAGACAAAGTTAAATTGTAAAACACAGTAAGCTCTGAACACACAAAGAAAGCAAGCTCTTTCAGAGCTTTAGAGTTTGTTAGTAACTACTGGAACTGAATCAAGTTGCGAGTAGGTAGGTATTTCTGCCTTTTGGAATGAATGTTTTTGCTCGGTTATTTTACTAACGGTTTAACTTTTATACAGAGAAAATTAAAATCAAAGAATAGAAGCAAGTTAGAACAAGTATTTACAGTTGAAACCATTGAGCTATCTTCAGACTGTTGCAGACACTCTACAGGTAGCTCAACTGATCCATATCAATACCAGTTGGCAGCGTCCACAAGGCACTAGCTGTATTGCTCCGCTGTATCATAGGTTAAACTTTTTTGACGACCTCCGTGGCGCAGCGGGCGAAGGTCCGCCTGCGACGCAGGAGGTTGCGGGTTCGATTCCCGCCTCGAAACAAATTTGTGTACGATCTGCAGAAATTTGTTCCGTTTGTCTAGGTGTTTTCTATGTATAATAAAAAATATCCATCTATGTATAGTGTATTGTATTAAGTATATCAGTTATCTAGTACCCATAACACAAGCTCTGCTTAGCTTGGGGCTAGATAATGCTGTGTGAATTGTGCAGCATTACTATTATTATTATTCACTCATTTATTCATTAATCTCGTTTATAAAATACATTTTTTACTATAGAAAATAAAATGTTATAAAACTATTCTACAGTAAAAAATATATCAAAACGGTGAATCACCGGCCGCGAAGCTAGGCTCAAGCGGCCGGTGACTAGGGCTGCAAAGAGAGGAACTTCCTGACGATGCGCGCCGAGTCCAGGAGTACCGCCTTTTGAATCTATTATTATTATTATTATTATTACTATTATTATTATTATTATACACTCATTTATTCTTTAATCTCGTTTATAAAATACATTTTTTACTATAGAAAATAAAATGTTATAAAACTATTCTACAGCAAAAAATATATCAAAACGGTGAATCACCGGCCGCGAAGCTAGGCTCAAGCGGCCGGTGACTAGGGCTGCAAAGAGAGGAACTTCCTGACGATGCGCGCCGAGTCCAGGAGTACCGCCTTTTGAATCTGGCCTTTGATCCAACTTCCTAGCGAGAGTTTCTTGAGATGTTGATCGAGACTCTTCGCTATTACGCCGTTAACCGAAACGACTATCGGGACGATAGTCGCTGAATCAACATCCCACATGCTGACAACCTCGTTAGCCAAATCAAGGTATTTGCTAATTTTATCTTTTTCAGCTTTAACGAGGTTAACATCATGTGGTATGGTGACATCAGCGAGCACCGCCCTCCGTTCTAACCGATCTATCAGTACAATATCAGGTTTATTCGCCAGAATAGTCCTGTCTGTAATGATAGATCGGTCCCAATAGAGCGTGGCACGGCCGTTTTCGAGAACTGGCGCCGGTGTGTACTTATAGTACGGAACTTCAGGTCCAGTAAGGCCATATCGGAGAGCAAGTTGTTGGTGTATAATTTTGGCTACTTGGTTGTGTCTGTGCAAGTACTGAGAGTTAGCAAGGTGCGAACAACCCGAAAGTATATGACGAAGGGTCTCTCCAGGAAGATGACACGCTCGACAGATATCGATCGTGCCATCTTTCATGATATACTTTCGGTAGTTGTTCGTCTTCACCACCTCATCCATAATTGCACAGACAAAACCTTCGGTTTCCCCGAAGAGGTCACCGAAACGTAGCCAGTTTACTGAGCTTGGGAGATCTACATCAGGTCCTGTGAGGACCTTGTAGAATCTCCCATGCAGCTCTTTGCTCTCCCATATAGCCTTCCGATCCTGGATGCTCATCACCGTAGGTTTGCGCCAGTTCTCGTTAGCTAAGGACAGAGGGGTAAGGTTCTTATCAACTGTAACCACATCGCGATGCATCTGGTATTCGGCTTGATGGAAGTAATTTCTGAGATTGCATACCTCACGGTTGTGTAGGGTCTTGGCGTTTAAAAAGCCTCGACCACCACATTTCCGCGGGATATACAATCTCATTACCGAAGCTCGTGGGTGTCGCATGCGATGTGTGGTTAAAAGTTGACGAACCTTACAGTCCAAGGCGTCTAGTTCAGTCTGAGTCCATCTCAGTATGCCAAAAGTATAAGTGAGCAGTGGCATAACCCAGCCGTTGAAGGCACGCACTTTGTTGCCACCTGACAAAAGGCTATTTAGCACTTTTGTAAGGCGACAAAAGAAGCGCTCCTTCACCGACTGCTTTATGTCCCCGTCCAATATACCCAACGCTTCTGGCATACCAAGATATTTGTAGGTTTCACCCTCTGAGAGAGATTTGAGAGACATTATCTCTGAAAGTTGTAAATTACTAGAATTTACAACTTTCCCTCGTTGTATTTGTATGACCGCACACTTATCAACACCGAACTCCATGTTAATAGCACTACTGAATATCTGTGTGATATTCAGAAGGGCCATTAACTGGGTTTTATTCGGTGCGAATAGTTTGAGATCATCCATATACAACAAGTGAGAAATGACCCCACCATCTCTCCGAAGGCGATAGCCTATTTCTGAATCTTTCAGTAGAGTACTGAGTGGATTCAGAGCTAGGCAAAACCATAAGGGACTCAGACTGTCGCCCTGAAATATACCCCTCTCTATTCTTATCAAATCATTGGTGGCAGGTGGATCCATTCGGCTCCCTGGATGACGAAGAACAGTGATCCACTGCCTCATACATGATCCCAAGAACGATCTTAGAGTAGTATCTACTTTATACAACTCTAAGACCCTCTCAAGCCAAGTATGAGGCACCGAATCATAAGCCTTCTTATAGTCTATCCATGCAGTCGACAAGTTCCCTCTGCCACGTTTGACCTGTTGGCTAATGGCCATGTCAATGAGGAGGAGCTCCTTAGTACCACGGGACCCAACCCTACATCCATTCTGATTATATGCCAAAATATTGTTTGTAACAATATGCGTGTTAATTTTTGTGGTCAGAATGGATGTAAGTAGCTTGTAGATGGTGGGTAAGCATGTTATAGGTCTATAATTCTTCGGTTCCGCAGTACTACCAGACTTATGGAGCAGGAAAGTTACACCCGTCGTCATAAAATGTGGGAGTGACCCGATCTCAATTGCTTCTTGGAATTGTGTGGCTAGAACTGAGTGTGAGCACCGAAACCATTTTAGCCAAAAGTTATGCAATCCATCCGGGCCAGGACTTTTCCAGTTTTGGGCCGAGCAGATTGCATTACTTACGTCTAGCGGAGAGATGGTGATAGAGTCCATGGTTTCGATGTTTTCACATTCAGAATTTACCACATTCATCCAGTCCGCTTCCGTGTGTTCGACCGGTATTGACCAGATGCCTCGCCAAAAATTATTTCCGGTTTCGGCATCCGGTACCTGATCGTCAGACACACGTAGATCGGGTTTCTCCCAATCGCGGTAAACTTTCCTTTGGTCACTTTGAAAGATGCGATTCTGCCAAAATCTGTCAACTCGCTTTTTGTATCTTCTAATTCGGCTTGCCCACGCATAGACTTTTTGCTTTAGATAGTCTATGCGCTCTGTGGCACAGGCTAAATAGTTCTGAGGTTGAACTTCAGTTCCGTCAAAAGCCTGTGTCACAAAGCGCATAACCCGAGGTCTATGGTTGCCCTCCCTAAAGCAAATTAACTTTGCTATGAGAGTCCTGAACCTACTGATACGCCTCTCTATTCGCTGCTGCCAAGTAGGGGTACTGCTAGCCTGGCGCGGAGCACGGTCACAGTCCGGAAACTTTACCTGCGCAACGCGACAGGCCGCAATAGCCCCACAGTAGAGAATAGAGTGCGTATCAGTAAGATCACTACTAGTCAGTAGATATGGGACTAGTAGTGGGTTCAAGGCCCCCACTATAGCTAAATTACGTCTATGGGTGGGGAAGCGAGGCAGACGCGGTCTTAAATTTGAATTTTTATAACTTAGAATCGCATCTTCCAAAGCCCTCCTCAATTGCTCATCATTTTGGGTACTTACCTCAATGCTCTCGTGACTGACCTCTTCCACAGCGTAATCAGGCTGGGATATCACTGGTGTTGATGTGATGTGTCGCGGTGGCAATGTAACAGCCTGGTTACACTGTGGATGGTTCACCACTTGAGCACTGAGCACCTCACGTCGAAGTTGATCAAGTACAATGTCATCCAACAGCTTTGAACGTTGAATGACCCGTACCTGATCAGATAGTCGCTGCACGTTAATGTTGACAGTCGGTTCAAGGGCCTGAAACAACGGCATTATCCTAGAACGGTACGCAGTCAAATTAGTTCCTCCCTCTGTAGCCCTATAGTACGCGCGCATGACATTTTCGTTAATTCTTTGTGTCCACTTCATGCGCCGCACTCTTCCGTCAGCGGCGGGGGCCGGTCGCGGGGCTGTGTGCCCTACAGGTCCCAAGCCAGCTGACAGCGTAGGTCGTCCTCGCCGCACTGGTGTTCGCGGCGGTCGAGGCAACGGTGGCAGCTCGTCTTCACTGCTCAACACATCACTCGTCTCAGGCGGCGTTTGAAATTCCTCTTCATCTGAGGACGAAGATGTGGATGTGGAGCTAGTCGAGACGGGCTGCGGTGGTGGTGGTCGGAGTGCCTTTGTAGCCGCCCTCGTACGTGCTCTTGTGATCATTTTCTTACATGTTTATTCAATTCAATTCTTGGTTAATGGCTTTGCGTATTACATGATTATTTTGCCATTAAATTGTAAATAAAATAAAAATTTGCAAGAACAGACGTCTGACACGGGCGGTGACATTTTTTTTTATTATTTTTTTTTATTATTATTATTATTATACACTCATTTATTCTTTAATCTCGTTTATAAAATACATTTTTTACTATAGAAAATAAAATGTTATAAAACTATTCTACAGTAAAAAATATATCAAAACGGTGAATCACCAGCCGCGAAGCTAGGCTCAAGCGGCCGGTGACTAGGGCTGCAAAGAGAGGAACTTTCTGACGATGCGCGCCGAGTCCAGGAGTACCGCCTTTTGAATCTGGCCTTTGATCCAACTTCCTAGCGAGAGTTTCTTGAGATGTTGATCGAGACTCTTCGCTATTACGCCGTTAACCGAAACGACTATCGGGACGATAGTCGCTGAATCAACATCCCACATGCTGACAACCTCGTTAGCCAAATCAAGGTATTTGCTAATTTTATCTTTTTCAGCTTTAACGAGGTTAACATCATGTGGTATGGTGACATCAGCGAGCACCGCCCTCCGTTCTAACCGATCTATCAGTACAATATCAGGTTTATTCGCCAGAATAGTCCTGTCTGTAATGATAGATCGGTCCCAATAGAGCGTGGCACGGCCGTTTTCGAGAACTGGCGCCGGTGTGTACTTATAGTACGGAACTTCAGGTCCAGTAAGGCCATATCGGAGAGCAAGTTGTTGGTGTATAATTTTGGCTACTTGGTTGTGTCTGTGCAAGTACTGAGAGTTAGCAAGGTGCGAACAACCCGAAAGTATATGACGAAGGGTCTCTCCAGGAAGATGACACGCTCGACAGATATCGATCGTGCCATCTTTCATGATATACTTTCGGTAGTTGTTCGTCTTCACCACCTCATCCATAATTGCACAGACAAAACCTTCGGTTTCCCCGAAGAGGTCACCGAAACGTAGCCAGTTTACTGAGCTTGGGAGATCTACATCAGGTCCTGTGAGGACCTTGTAGAATCTCCCATGCAGCTCTTTGCTCTCCCATATAGCCTTCCGATCCTGGATGCTCATCACCATAGGTTTGCGCCAGTTCTCGTTAGCTAAGGAGAGAGGGGTAAGGTTCTTATCAACTGTAACCACATCGCGATGCATCTGATATTCGGCTTGATGGAAGTAATTTCTGAGATTGCATACCTCACGGTTGTGTAGGGTCTTGGCATTTAAAAAGCCTCGACCACCACATTTCCGCGGGATATACAATCTCATTACCGAAGCTCGTGGGTGTCGCATGCGATGTGTGGTTAAAAGTTGACGAACCTTACAGTCCAAGGCGTCTAGTTCAGTCTGAGTCCATCTCAGTATGCCAAAAGTATAAGTGAGCAGTGGCATAACCCAGCCGTTGAAGGCACGCACTTTGTTGCCACCTGACAAAAGGCTATTTAGCACTTTTGTAAGGCGACAAAAGAAGCGCTCCTTCACCGACTGCTTTATGTCCCCGTCCAATATACCCAACGCTTCTGGCATACCAAGATATTTGTAGGTTTCACCCTCTGAGAGAGATTTGAGAGACATTATCTCTGAAAGTTGTAAATTACTAGAATTTACAACTTTCCCTCGTTGTATTTGTATGACCGCACACTTATCAACACCGAACTCCATGTTAATAGCACTACTGAATATCTGTGTGATATTCAGAAGGGCCATTAACTGGGTTTTATTCGGTGCGAATAGTTTGAGATCATCCATATACAACAAGTGAGAAATGACCCCACCATCTCTCCGAAGGCGATAGCCTATTTCTGAATCTTTCAGTAGAGTACTGAGTGGATTCAGAGCTAGGCAAAACCATAAGGGACTCAGACTGTCGCCCTGAAATATACCCCTCTCTATTCTTATCAAATCATTGGTGGCAGGTGGATCATTTCGGCTCCCTGGATGACGAAGAACAGTGATCCACTGCCTCATACATGATCCCAAGAACGATCTTAGAGTAGTATCTACTTTATACAACTCTAAGACCCTCTCAAGCCAAGTATGAGGCACCGAATCATAAGCCTTCTTATAGTCTATCCATGCAGCCGACAAGTTCCCTCTGCCACGTTTGACCTGTTGGCTAATGGCCATGTCAATGAGGAGGAGCTCCTTAGTACCACGGGACCCAACCCTACATCCATTCTGATTATATGCCAAAATATTGTTTGTAACAATATGCGTGTTAATTTTTGTGGTCAGAATGGATGTAAGTAGCTTGTAGATGGTGGGTAAGCATGTTATAGGTCTATAATTCTTCGGTTCCGCAGTACTACCAGACTTATGGAGCAGGAAAGTTACACCCGTCGTCATAAAATGTGGGAGTGACCCGATCTCAATTGCTTCTTGGAATTGTGTGGCTAGAACTGAGTGTGAGCACCGAAACCATTTTAGCCAAAAGTTATGCAATCCATCCGGGCCAGGACTTTTCCAGTTTTGGGCCGAGCAGATTGCATTACTTACGTCTAGCGGAGAGATGGTGATAGAGTCCATGGTTTCGATGTTTTCACATTCAGAATTTACCACATTCATCCAGTCCGCTTCCGTGTGTTCGACCGGTATTGACCAGATGCCTCGCCAAAAATTATTTCCGGTTTCGGCATCCGGTACCTGATCGTCAGACACACGTAGATCGGGTTTCTCCCAATCGCGGTAAACTTTCCTTTGGTCACTTTGAAAGATGCGATTCTGCCAAAATCTGTCAACTCGCTTTTTGTATCTTCTAATTCGGCTTGCCCACGCATAGACTTTTTGCTTTAGATAGTCTATGCGCTCTGTGGCACAGGCTAAATAGTTCTGAGGTTGAACTTCAGTTCCGTCAAAAGCCTGTGTCACAAAGCGCATAACCCGCGGTCTATGGTTGCCCTCCCTAAAGCAAATTAACTTAGCTATGAGAGTCCTGAACCTACTGATACGCCTCTCTATTCGCTGCTGCCAAGTAGGGGTACTGCTAGCCTGGCGCGGAGCACGGTCACAGTCCGGAAACTTTACCTGCGCAACGCGGCAGGCCGCAATAGCCCCACAGTAGAGAATAGAGTGCGTATCAGTGAGATCACTACTAGTCAGTAGATATGGGACTAGTAGTGGGTTCAAGGCCCCCACTATAGCTAAATTACGTCTATGGGTGGGGAAGCGAGGCAGACGCGGTCTTAAATTTGAATTTTTATAACTTAGAATCGCATCTTCCAAAGCCCTCCTCAATTGCTCATCATTTTGGGTACTTACCTCAATGCTCTCGTGACTGACCTCTTCCACAGCGTAATCAGGCTGGGATATCACTGGTGTTGATGTGATGTGTCGCGGTGGCAATGTAACAGCCTGGTTACACTGTGGATGGTTCACCACTTGAGCACTGAGCACCTCACGTCGAAGTTGATCAAGTACAATGTCATCCAACAGCTTTGAACGTTGAATGACCCGTACCTGATCAGATAGTCGCTGCACGTTAATGTTGACAGTCGGTTCAAGGACCTGAAACAACGGCATTATCCTAGAACGGTACGCAGTCAAATTAGTTCCTCCCTCTGTAGCCCTATAGTACGCGCGCATGACATTTTCGTTAATTCTTTGTGTCCACTTCATGCGCCGCACTCTTCCGTCAGCGGCGGGGGCCGGTCGCGGGGCTGTGTGCCCTACAGGTCCCAAGCCAGCTGACAGCGTAGGTCGTCCTCGCCGCACAGGTGTTCGCGGCGGTCGAGGCAACGGTGGCAGCTCGTCTTCACTGCTCAACACATCACTCGTCTCAGGCGGCGTTTGAAATTCCTCTTCATCTGAGGACGAAGATGTGGATGTGGAGCTAGTCGAGACGGGCTGCGGTGGTGGTGGTCGGAGTGCCTTTGTAGCCGCCCTCGTACGTGCTCTTGTGATCATTTTCTTACATGTTTATTCAATTGAGTTCTTGGTAAATGGCTTTGCGTATTACATGATTATTTTGCCATCAAATTGTAAATAAAATAAAAATTTGCAAGAACAGACGTCTGACACGGGCGGTGACATTTTTTTTTTTTTTTTTTTTTTTTTTTTTTTTTTTTTTTTTTTTTTTTTTTTTTTTTTTTTTTTTTTTTTTTTTATTATTATTATTATTATTATTATTATTATTATTATTTTTATTATTATTATTATTATTATTATTATTATTATTTGAATTTATTTTTATTATTATTATTATTATTTTGTCTACGTATGATCTTACCTTAATATTTTAAAGTGAATGTACTTATTTATGTAAGTAGCTGACGCTGAGCTATAAGACTGAAACATTGACAAAATATTATTTAGCGATTTGAATTGCTGAAATTAAAACAATTTATGTGGTTTAGTTAGATTTCTTAAGATAAATAAAATATTACTACAGGAACCTATTTTACATTCAATAGATAAGATACAAAACTAAAAAGACAATGTCGAGTCTTCAAAGTAAATTGCTTAATTTCTTTTTAATTGCTTAATTTTTTGTTGTTCTTTAAAAAAACAATAATAAATCGTATTTTTAATTGAGGTTTAAACACAAAGTAGGTAGACAAAGTTAAATAAGCAGAAACCACGGTTATAAAACACATTTATTTAGTGAAAAAATATGTTATGTTATGGCACTTAGTTTAGTTCATCTATATATTAATATTAGTCAGTAATTACCTATAACTTATCATAAGATACCTTACAAAATTATAAGTATTCCTTTTGCTAAAATCTGAAATACAAAATACTGGTTACACGGAATCTTTCTACAACAGAAGATAAAAATGAACAATTGAAGATCTTAATTATTTTGCAAATACGATATTACAACATTTTGTACTCAGTTACAACATTCTCTATCTTTATATTTATCTTTTTGCTTATTGTACTCGCGAAGAGGCAGTTGTTTTGGCAGTGTTACTTTTAAATTAATCCTACTGAACATCAGACCAACTGCAAAAAGTTGTTACCTACAAAGAAGTACCAAGTGCACCAAACGACACAAACTGGACTGAGAGAAAGTGCGTAAAAAGAGGCCTGTGACAGCGGATTTTTGTGAATTTGTATTGGAGCTTTTGAATTGCACGCATGTTTTTTTCTTTAGAACCTGTCAAAATCCGTTCCACTTTCTGCTTCCACAGTTCACTTTTAAATGCACCCACAGAGACAACATCCCTCCTGGCTTCTTTTGTTTTTGTGGGTATCTGTTTAAACAATATTTTATCTTGTTTTAACTATCTCACACAAGCCTACTCAAACTTCCCCCTACCAACCAAGAAGAACAGTCGCATCGACCCCTCAGAAATCATCCAACATCATCTTTCAGAAATAATACAGCAAAACGTTCACTTTTTATCGTGAATAGACCTTCATTTTACCACGATATCAGCTGATATTAAGTGACGATGTGGTCGACGATGTACTACCTAGTATGACAGTTTAGAACACACCTATTCACTCAACTTGTTCTGCAGAATTCACCGCCCGTCGATCCCCTTACAAGCATTACAGCAGTACTTCCTAAACGGCGGCATCAGACAGTTCCTCCGCAGGTCCTCCGTGCTGAACAGCTCGCAGTACTGAGCGGTATCTGTCGGGAAGCAGGAGGGGGTGGTGAGGCGCGCGGGGGGGCAGCGGCGCAGGCGGCAGTGGCGGCGCCGCTCGCGGGGCGGGGGCCCGCAGAGTAGAGGGTCGGAGGCCGGGCAGGTCAGTGGACGCCGGGATATGCCGCGACCGCAGGTTGTGGAGCACTGAGAAAGAGAGAGAATAACCTGAGTTTGGTGACTCGATAGTATCGACAACGAGACGATGAATTTTTGTATAGTATTTGGTATAGCGCCTCTACCGTACGGACATGGAGCTACTAAGGATACACCAACGGAACGTCAATAATTTTTGATTTATTTTCAATACTTTATTTAACACAATATAAAAAAAATCTTAAAATGGTCGGAATTTTCTGTCACCGAGAGAGACAGTACCTACTTCACTACCGTAGTGTCTGAGTTTCAACTCAGAGCTGTGATGATATCAGCCCATATTAATAATAATAATAAATAAATAAATAATGCTGGACAATTCACACATATTACGTACACTGTTGAGCACAAGCCTCCGCCAAACAACGTATAATAGTCGTGGTGGACGATCCTGACCCGCCTCCATACATCGACTCTCCCGACTGTCGTCGGTCGAACGAGGGATATAATAAGGAGTCTAATAAATCATGAGGGGTAAATAAATAACAATACGGATTTGCATAGATTTGTCAACACGATAGAGTAGACGCGCAGTACAAACTATCATAGAAAATAGAACGTATCGATGACGTCATCGATACTATCGAGAAACCAAACTCAGGGCTCTGATCAGTTGTCCACGATCAGCCACCAAAGCAGTTCATGCTATAGCACTGGTAAGTACAACGAGCAACATTATTATAAAGTTCTTTTTAATACAGTTGCTCAAAAAGTGGCGTATTGCAGGGACGTATAGCGTTCGGGATGTGGGCTCGTGCTTTTTGTTTACCTTTCCCGAACTCGTGCGTTCTCTTTCCCAACTGTCAAAATAATGTCTATTAAAAAGAAAAACCAACCATGAAGTTTTTACAAAAAAAATCATAGAAGTTTTTATGATTCATGCAAATACGTAGGTATATTTCTAAAAAGAAGCTACTAATTTGTTTCAATATCAGATTTAATGATTTGATTGAATGGGTTAGGTTAGGTTTCATTTCATTTCATCTCATTAAATTTCATTTTCTTTTCATATTTATAAAAAAAATCTACTGAAGACTTGGCTGTATGGGCATAGTTCCCTTTGCCTACCAGAATGAGAGACGAAAAAAAAACTCTGCTTATATTCTACGGTTTAATACGGTATTTAATTGCTTAATTTTTTCTGTGCTGTATTAAAAAAAATCGTTCAGTACACGTGCGGAACCGTCATAGCAACTTGTTCTGACTGTCAACCCTCGCCTTCAAGCTGCGCCTCGGCTCGGGTAGACTACTTTTTTCTTGTCAGAATTCTAGACTACTTTTTATTTGTCAGAACTCTTTGCAATAACAGCCTTTCCGCACTTGTAATGAAATATACTATTTCTTACGGGGGTCCAAGGCATCTCCTTCCAGTAGACGGGGCAGGGCAGGCGGTTGCAGGGCCGCTCCCTGTCCGGCTGCGCCATGGGGCAGAGGAACGGAGACACGCTGTACCTGAACATCTCTCGTTGGGAACTAGTGCTGGAAAGAACAATTTGATTAGAGTCTAGTTCATCATCATCGTCATATACTAGTCATCTGCAGAACATAGGTCATTAAGACGCGGCATAGCGCCCTGTCTTCAGATTGCCGCATTCAACATCTCCTTGCGTCTTTCGTAGGCCATCCCACATGGCCGGAGGGCTTTAGGAAGCCACGAAGACTGTGACTCGGCAAGCGGTAGGTACTACGTCTGGCGAGTTGATGTCTCCGATCAAGAACGGTTTACAATGGTTCAATGGTAATATAAGTCTTGCCTTCTTTCACTTCAGCTTGCTTTATTTTGGTTCTATGTCGGATATATTCGTTGCGGATCCTTCATCTGCCAGAGAAACTCTGAGTATACCTCTATCCATAGCTGGACTTTGAGACTTTTAACTGGTAGAACAGCCCGTGAATGTACCGTGGGTAGTTCGTGACACGTAGGAAGCACTCATTGCAAGCTTCACATTTACCTATGTCTAAGAAATATCTAAAGAAATATTATCAAAACATTCTATCTCTCGGTTAGTCTTTTTTAAACAACAAGGTATGCCATATTTGAATTCTAGCAATTTGTGCACGTTCCAAGCGAGAAAAAAGAAATGACGCAAGCAAAATCAATAACCTGGTTATAAAAGTCTCCCCAAGCTGAGTAAAGAGCTGGTTCTATTTGTGTTATAAATGGCAATCAAGAAATTGCTCGGTTCCTTGCCGCGCCGCCCGGTGCAACATTTTATTTGATGTTATTATATTGGAATCGGAGCGAATCAATATTTTTGTTGGCAACACTGCGGTCCCGTGAGCACTGTAAAATTCCTGAAAGCTTGTTTTAATTATAGCTACACGGGCTTTTTATTTTAGCTTTTCCGGAATGTTTCATTGCACTGGGCATATCTAGTAAACCAGCCTTTAGAATTTTAATTACAAAGGGTGCCAACGGGACCCTATTATTAAGCCTCCGCTGTCTGTCCGTCTGTCATTGGGCTGTATCCCAGGAACCATAAAAGGCAGGTGGTTGACATTTTCACAGAGTGGGTATTTTCTTGCCGCTCAAGAACAGATAATAATAATAATAAAATAAACATTAAAATTAAAGCTCCGATACAAAACATAACATGATATTTCGTCTACTTTTGTCAAGACTCTTGAACCGAGGTAGGTAGACAGCTAAAATTTTATTAATGCCGCTATAACAAAAAACATTAACCAACGTGCATTGCATACCACGTTGAGTACCGATCACCGAAGTTAAGCAACGTCGGGTGCGGTCAGTACGTACTTGGAAATCGCGTCATGTTGGCTTTTTTGTCGATCCATCAAAAAATCCGTTTTGTGGGGTTTCTTTTAGCGAAATAGTTTTGTACGATGGCACGGAACCGGGACGAAAAAAAATGGAGGCATAAAACTTACGAAACGTTTGCTGGCATACAGTATAGCTGTCTCTCCTGGATTCCTTCGTGGCCGCAAGTAGCACTGCACTCTTCCCACGCTCCCGGGGTCCATGTGAAATCACAACTAAAACAACACAATATTAGAGTAACTAGTAGAAAACTGTTAAGTATTATAAGTAATACATTAAAAGAAACATGTTCATTAAAAAAAATCATATGTATATACAAATTATAAAATAATGATTGAGACCTTATTGGCCAAGTGCAATTGTCTCAACCTATTAACACACAATACCCTGTTCGGAAAATTTTGTTGTTGTCTGTACCCGATCAATACTTCAAATTTTTACTGTGTGCCTCTTCGGAATTTAGTTTCAATTCAATTCAAATTCCTCACCATTTATTAACTTATTACAACTCCTACAACGGATGCCTGCGCAATTTGGAAGAAAAATAACTATTTAAGCTACAAAATACTAACTCCTATACTTACCAAAATCTCTTAGCTTTATACATTTTCTGAACAGTGTTATATCTCATTCGGTCTTAAGTTAACACAGGAAAATACTCATAACCATTTATAGTTAAGAGAGTTTTTTATAGTTAAGAAAGTAATTTTAAAGGAATCTTATTGCGGAAAGCAAACACAATCAATTAAGAATCTATAAAACATGCTGTCTCTACCAAGAAAAACAAGGTAAACATCATTAACGTGAAATGTAATAAAAATAAACGAGCAAGTAATAAAATAAACATTTCATTAGCGAACGTAATGCGAAACGATAACTTTGTTAATTTTAAAATGAGGAACTTCTGCAATTTTCATACCGCGTATCAGTTTATTTGTTGTGAAAATAAATGACAAAATGCTACGGACATAAAGTTTTTGATTTACGCCAGTATTCTACGAACGAACAGTTTGACCTACAAACCCTTTTTACCCCTTTTATAGAAAACCTAGAATTATAAAGCGACGCAAAATAAAATACGGGTTTCATGAGTTTTACCTCTGTCTTTGGCATTGCAGGTAGCTTTCAAAGAGCTGAGTATATTTTGATTTCTTTTTTGAAAAGCTCGCTTGTCGAACGCTATAAAAATGCGTTATTTGGTGTTGCCTGGCATTCATTTTTGTATGAATTATGATTTCCAATGTTGTGTTTTGATTTGTTGGACTAGGCTAGAACCAATAAATATAGTTACTCGAGGTCGGTTAGAGTCGTCGGGGGACTCTCTGCCGGCTAGCACGGCTCCACGCGTCTGAGGGGTGACCTGTGTGAAAGGGTTGCTCCTCCTTGAGGCCGAGGCCCGGACCGGTTCCCGGGCCACCCGCCGGAGCGAGATGGTGAATGTTAACGCGACCCCATCTCGCCCCATGACGGCGGTGGACGTTTCACGGGGCGGTTTTAGTGGGTTCGAGTCCCACATACCCCCTTCCGTCACCCCCATGGCGGAAGGGAAGTGCGAGGGCATTTCCCCCCTCCATTAGAGTCATCGATACGTCTTTCCATATTTGTTGTTCATTAGGTATGTAGGTTTATTGCAAAAGTTTGGAATTAGCGTGTCTTTTCGTTTAGTTGCAAGACAACACAGGCCATTTGTTGAGTTAGCGCTCTGGGAGAACGTAACTTAACTACAGAATTTTAGTAAGATCTATGGTTAGGTTATGTTAGGTTAGCTATAATTTATCAATTATCGAAGATTTTTCAAGGTAGCTTAATCAGGCCTTTTTTATACAATAGTAGACAAAAAGTTGACTTAATCACGTTCGAAAATATTCAAATTTCTATCACAACATTTGCGCTTTGGTTTCACAGCCAATTTCAAGTTCATTATCTGGATAACAGCTTCACAAACAAATATTTGCTGATTTGGTTTGTTTCGGGTTTGTCGCTGGTTTTGAACAATAGAGAGCACGGAACAAAATGTAGTTTCATAATAGTTGTAGAATGGGGGACGCCCGTCGGCGCGGTGCGGTTACTGCGTTCCATTATTAACTTTCTAGCCAAAAGGGTATTCTAATTTTGAAGTTTGTCCATTTTCTAGTGCGCTGCGCCCTCGCTAGGTAAAATGGTTGCTCCATAAGACTAGGTATACAATTACATTTTACCGTCATTGCTGAGTTTTCCTGGTAGGTATTATGTTTTTGGTGCACAAACAAAACTAGTGAGTCAAATTTAACTTTACTAGTTCTGTTCAAGTATAGTACAAAACTAATAAGAATAAGCTGTTTTTATACTAGGCTGGCTGAATCTACAATTTATTGAGAACACAACCTTGTCCGTAGTTCATAAAACCTTTATCAACAAAGAAAATGACAATTAAACAATAGAAACAAATAAGAACAAGTATTTACTATTGAAACAATTTAGCTAACTGCAGACTGTTGCAAACAATCTACAGGTAGCTCAACTGATCCATATCAATACCAGTCGCAAGCGTCCCCAAGACGCTGGCTGCATTGCCCCGCTGTATGGCAAAGCTGATGGATGCGCTGCGCCAGATACTCACCAGCTCTCGGGTTATACGTCGCTTCGACCTGACGCTCAGATATTTTTTTTTAAATTTGGAGTGCCTCAATACCCCTCGGACCTGGGTCTGGACTCCAAGAATGCAAATGTAGAAAATGTAGTTCATAGTCTGACAATAATTATTTGCTTTTGATTATTTGACATCAAATTAGTACCAAAAGATCGATATCGAAATGGTATTGGTAAGCTCGAAAGAGATACATTCACGATAATTGAAAAACTTAATTTCGGAAGTGAAATTAATTTTCGCTCTGCACTCAACGTTACTTCCTACCGACGCAAATAAGCGGGAACTAAATTATAAAACTTAGTAGGTAGGTATTTTTGAATTAGGAACATTTTGCTACCTCTAGGTAGATGGATGGTAGAAAAAGGTAGATTTAAAGTTTTTAAAATTTATGAATTAGTAAATTGAAACTCCTAGAGCTAAGCAAATTCATCAAGAGCTTAGTCAAATGAAATGAAATTTATTGTAGAAACTGTGTCCAAAAAGATCTTCAAAGCTAGGTGGAACAACAATTCATCCATTAATTAGGGACGTACATTATTCAACTTGGACTAGGTAATTTATTGATTATAAAATTCTCTAATGTCATAAAAACATTTATCTAAGAGCCACCTACGTAGTTTTGTCTTGAATTTACTAGCAAGCAGTTCTCTAATGTCTTTAGGAATTTTGTTAAATATACTTTTACAGTCATGGTAGACCAATTTTTCCCACTCAGTGTAGTTTTGTGTGGGGCAATATAAGCCTAAAGGGATCTCTTTTTTTTTAACGTATATAACATAAAAAGTATTTTTATTTTTATACTGGTTTAACAATGAATCGTGCTCTTTTACAAAACAGCCAATTCGGAAGATGTATCCACATGAAAAAGACATGAAAAGATATATTAGGTCCTTACATATGAAATTGGCGTTTTTCGTACTGGCCACTTTAATCACAAATTTCTCCTCTTTGGTAAGGAATTCCAAATTCAAATTTGTACAGCTATAGACTCGTGTATTTGTGCTTCGATGATCGTCATTCATTTGTTTTTTTTCTTCTGTTTTTTTCTGTTTGCGTCACTCATTTTACAAAATGGAAAACTTAAAATATCGCATTATTTACGAGTACGAGTTCCGCCGTGGCACTAGTGCTGCGGAAACAACTCGAAGGGTGAATGATGTGTATGGCGGTCGTGTTGCAAAAGAAAACACAGTTCGTTTTTGGTTCCAACGTTTTCGTTCTGGAAATTTCGACTTGCAGAACAAGCCCCGTGGACGGCCTGAGACTCAAGTTGATAATGAAGAGTTGAAGGCTATTGTGGAAGCGGATCCATCGCAAACCACGTCCGAGTTAGCTGCAGGCTGCGGTGTTAGTGATAAAACTGTTTTAATTCACTTGAAGCAAATTGGGAAGATTAAAAAGCTTGAAAGGTGGGTACCTCACGAATTGACTGAAGCAAACCGGCAAACGCGCGTCGACTGCTGCGTTACATTACTAAACCGGCACAATAATGAAGGTATTTTAAACCGAATCATTACCTGTGATGAAAAATGGGTTCTTTACGATAATCGGAAGCGCTCAGCGCAATGGTTGGATCCTGGCCAGCCAGCCAAATCCTGCCCCAAGCGAAAATTAACCCCAAAAAAGTTACTTGTAAGCGTTTGGTGGACTAGTGCCGGTATTGTTCATTACAGTTTTCTCAAATCTGGCCAGACTATTACGGCTGATGTCTATTGTCAGCAATTGCAAACCATGATGGAAAAGCTAGCGGCTAAACAACCTAGGCTGGTCAATCGCTCCACGCCACTGCTGCTTCACGACAACGCTAGACCACACACTGCGCAACAGACGGCTACTAAATTAGAAGAGCTTCAATTGGAAAGTCTAAGACATCCTCCGTACTCCCCGGACCTTGCTCCAACAGATTACCATTTTTTTCGAAATTTGGATAACTTCTTGCAAGGGAAAAAATTCAACTCCGATGGGGCAGTCCAAATCGCCTTCAAAGATTTTATTGATTCCCGTCCGACTGGTTTTTTTAGTAAAGGGATCAATGAACTACCTATAAGATGGCAAAAGTGCATAGAAAATAATGGTTCATACTTTGATTAATTAAATATATTATATTAAAAAATATTCGACTTTTTGTTCCTCCCATACAAAACGCCAATTTCATATGTAAGGACCTAATATATATAAATCTTTCTTTCGTAACTTTGGGCATAGTGTCACATTATTATGTTTACAAGTCGAATAGGGGTGATTCTGAACCCAAGTTATTCAAATTTTGGTTACTCAGTTGAAAACTATAGTGAAAGTGTTTTTGTCCACCATTATTTATTAAAAAAAATTAATTATTCTTTTGGGGTTCAGAATCACCCCCTTTCACTTTCAGCTATTCCCTGTGCTGCTGTCCATCCTTTGGTAGGTTCCTTTAGTCGGCTCTTACGGCATCCGCGGGCTCAGTTAGAATGGTCAATTCTTACGCCACGACCGTCATGGCAACTACGGCGGTTTTCAAGTAGCTGTCATAGAACTAAGTACCTTACCTGTGTGTATTACAAGCCTCGTATCTAACTGCCGGACACCGCATGTCTCTCGTGCAACGCGCGCGCACGGCTCGCACGCCGCCGCCGCACGATACCGAGCACGGACCTCGGGCCAGTGTCCACCTGTCGAGGAAGTATTTCTTTTTAATTATTTTTAGGACTCTATGGAGATCACAAAATTATTAACAACTAGCTGCGCCCCGCGGCTTCGCCCCGTGGAAATTTATGTTTCCAACTTTTTATTTATTTTTTTCATAAGAACCTTCTCCTGATAATAAGAAACACAACAAAAAAAGAATTAGCAAAATTGGTCCAGCCGTTCACGCGAGATGCCGTGACCAAGGGAAATAGGGACTCATTTTTATATACAGGGTGGTTTTTTGAGAAGGGCGGTGATGGCCAAGTCCGAAACCAAGAGAGTGAGAGAAAAGTTATTAAAGGAGACATGCCCTCAATTTATAAGAAAACTGCATATTTAGTTTTTCTTTAAATCTTTTACTTTTGACGGAAATCGACATTTAAAAAAAGACACCTTGTATTAAACCAACGAATTTTGTTGCTGATAAGGATCAATCTTTGCAAAGAAATGTATTACTAAAAATAAAAGGAACAAGCAAATTTTTACAAATTACTTTCAATACTTATCTCGATTTCCTTCAAAAGTCAAAGATTAAAAAAAAACAAAATTGCAGTTATTGTTTTCTTATAAATCGAGGGCATGTCTCCTTTCACGACTTGTCTCTCAGTCTCGTGGTTTTGGACTTGGCCATCACCGCCCTTCTAAAAAAACCACCCGGTATACATGTATATAACTATGTAAAGATGTAAAATCATGTCCACAATTTTTTTTAACATGCCTGTATATAAAGTACTCTTTGTGTCCAGGTTTGTAATAAAATAGAAATTCGTAATGGATACCGTCAGCAAAAACAATATAGAAACATAGTTTTTCACTGTCACCGACAGATAAGGGAATCATAAAAATCTAATCTGTATCTTATTATGACAAAACTAACGTACAACTCTGAAGAAAATTTCCTCATAGCGTTCTTTCGATTTTGTGATCTTTCGGTATAGCGTTCATTCGAGATTATAATATTTCGGTCTACAGTTTTTCGGTTTTGTGTGCTTTCGGTATTCTGCTATCTGGCCTCATGCGCTTTCAGTTCAGTTTCAGTTCAGTTTAAAGATTTTTTTCTCAAAAGAACAAAGTTCACTTAGATGAGAATGTAAACACAATATTCTTAAGCTTGCTATCTTAACTATTAATAAACAAGCGACCCGCCCCGGCTTCGCACGGGTGCAAATGCTGATACTAAATATACTACAGAATCGGCCCCCCGGCATCCATACGTCATCCATACGTCCATTACATAACTGTCATTTGCGTTTGGTTATCCCAAGTCCGATTATTTTTTTGTTATACCACGTTTTATAGTGACTGACTCAAGTCACACGGGAACGCTGTCGAACGGGATAAACAGTATCCTATGTCCGTCTCCTAGTTCTAAGCTACCTACCCACCAATTTTCAGCCAAATCGGTTCAGCCGATCTTGAGTTATAAATAGTGTAACTAACACGACTTTCTTTTATATATATAGATTATTCTATAATGTACAGTACATAGGTAAGGTTAGTTAGCTAGCAGTTTAAGTTTCGGTATTTCATTCTGCGGTTTCGTGTTCTTTCGGGATACCGTTCTCCGGTATTTTGACTTCCGGTATTCCGTAGTACAGTCATAAAATGTAGTAGGTACGTAATTTGAGGATGTAATATTTTGCGAATGTTTGTTGTTTTGAGAACAAAGTATTGTACGGTTGGGTAGTTTCCTAACGCCCGGATATTCACACGCAACTCGGATTTGAGCACTTTGTCGCGATTTTGAGACGACCTTAAATCTAAGTTGTGTTTGAGTATTTGAAGGTTATTCAGTCATCAGCTGCCATCATCAATAGCTTTTAGCATATCACCTTTCCACTGCTGGATATTGGCATCCTCCGATAAGCGCCTTGTTGGCTTTTATCGTTAGGGGGTAATGCAATAATCGATTATATTAGCAATACTGAATAAAAACGGGCAGCTGCGGCCCTTTAGAACAGATCCACCAAAGAAATGAGAACCGCAACCCGTAAGGGCACAGATATAATAATACAATACTAGTATGATTATTAATCACCCATAGGTACCTAAATATTTAATATGAGTATCATAAAGTAGGTAAAATTTGTTAGTAAGTTAGTTTTTGATGGTTAATATCTGGAAATGGGTCCAAAATAAGGTTGGAGAAAAGGTCCACAAAAGGGTCAGAAGGTTAGAAGCTTTAGTCATTTTAGCGGCTCCTCGGTTGGTTCGCTTATACGGCCAATTGCTAATATGAAGTCTAAACGGATTTTAATATACTTAAAACGTTGTTTTCAACATTCTGCAGTAAAAATTAGCTCAACTGTTTCAATTGTAAATACTATTTCCAATTTATTTCCTTTCGTTGGTGTTCTTCCAACACAAATAAGTTTCGTAGTTAACCCGCTTAAATCCGTAATGAATTTATTATTCATTGAATTCTAGTAAGGTCCATCTGAACTCGCGTTCTGAAATTTAATTTGAAATATTTGACGTCTCTATGTCCTGCAGTATAAAATACGGTCGGAAATTTTGCACTTTGGCTTTCAACTTTCGTATTATAGCGCAAGGAATAAAGGTAAAATTCACAAGGCAATACTGCATAACTCTGCTCATAATAAGTAAATGTTTTATTTGTTAGCATACCAAGCAGTTCGAATTTCCAGAGAGCAAGTAAATGTGAAATAAACTGGGACTCTAAGATAATTTGATTCGGGAATCAAATATCGAATCGAGTTAATGGATCCTCCATTAACTCGATTCGATATTAGATTCCCGATTGATACTTCAATGCGCGAATATCGTCCCAAATGTGTATTGAATTTAGGATACTATTTATGACTAGCAGTAAGTAGAATAAAATAGACGAGTATACACACTTAGTTACTAATACTTAGCGCTATTATTAGGTAACCTACTTCTACGATATTTATAAACACGAATTTTTGTGAAGATGTTACAATACCTACCTAATTAAGATCTCCAAACTACAAACTTATTAAGATGATTTTTTGTAGGTAATTTTATAAGTTAGTTCTTTTTATCCATGAAACCGGACAGAAACTGGTAATAAAATTGCTCTCCCTTGCATCGAAAATGTCTCGAGTAAAAATTTCATGTGTTTTTGTATTTGTCTGGCTCTTTTCTCCATCCAGAGATTTTGTTTTATTCGTTACATACCAAAATTTCTAGACTTAATAAGCTTAAATAGTTCAGCCACTCGTGCATAAAATAGATCTCTCTAAAGTACTTTGTCTAAATTGAATCTCATTCAATTACAACTCGAGATGAGCGCCAAAGAAGCTTACCATTTTGAACGGTCAATATCCTTTAGTTATCTAAGTTTGTTTAGAAAAGATTTGTGCAATTTCAACCCGTGATTTACATACAAATAACATCTCGCATCGATTTTTGGTCATATTTATTTTTCAATGAATAAAAAAGTAATACTCTTTTACATCTCTCTTGAAAAGAATTTCAATCACAAAAACATGTTACAAGCTGCGAAGTGCGAACACTGTCGAAAGTCCATTCGAAACAAAGTGAATAGCAAGCTTTATACTGGTTGAAATTTTGACGTAGAAACAAAGTGAAAAAGAGCTGAAGCCCTCGTGAAAACGAGACTTGAAATCCGTTTGTATGAAAGGAGCTTTGTATAGTCAGCTAACCGATCAAATATTTGAAAAGTTAAGGCTTTGTTTGAACCTCTTTCAAAAGGTTACTAGCATAAGGTGTACGTAGATAGATACATAGTTTTGATTCTTCGAGCATGTCTGAGCAAATATTTAATTTGTCCTTCATGTCCTTCACAGCAAACTATTCGAGGGATGACATTTTGTCTTTTACATAACTTTTCTTACTTGGAATAGCTAAATATAAAATGAAATACGTTTATGAAACAGGGCTGACATTATAATGGAAATATCTGGCGCCCACTTCATAGGACGAGACTTTAACGACTTATTTTTAAGTGGGCAGACAGGATTTAGGGTGCTTTCAGCTTAGATTAGACAAAAATTTACAAAGTGGCAGATTTATTAGACTGCAAAAAAACACATATCTATATTATCATAATCAATGTTTTAGTCTCTAACTTTAAGTAAACAAACATCACACACCCAGACACTGACAAACCATATTATTTTTTAAATAAATTTGTAATAGCCAGTAACAAAAACCACAAGAAGAGTAATAAACAAAGTAGCTTTTAATATTAGTTAGCAGTTAATGTAATTTTATTATTCAGAAATCTAGGAGATGGTATTTAAGATCCTTTATGTAAAAATGTTCTGAATAAAAAGCTTTATTAAAAAAAGATTTATTATTAATAGATCAATGGTAATATGTATAATGGTAATATAATAAAATGGTGGTATAGTAGCTGTGTGGTGCCGGCTTAGAATTTGCACCACCCCAACTCTTCCCGTGGGTATCGTAAGAGGCGACTAAAGGATATCCACCGGGGGCGGGCAGCAGCGCCCCCTACAGAACAATTCTACCACCGAACTGCGATCCCCAACCAGCATGTCTAGCGTGGGGATTATGGTCATTATCCCCGTGTGATAGGGGAGGCCTGCGTCCAGTAGTGGACCAATACAGGCTGTTGAGGAGATCAATGGTACAAAACATATCTGAGTAAAACATAAAAAATGTACCAACGAGATACAAAAATACAAGACCAAAATAGATACTTAATAAAGAAAAAAGTAAAAGTGAAAAACAGGAGAAATTCCGGCACGTATTCTAAAGTTGAAAAGTATTGCTATCTGAAAGTTCGCTAACAAGCAGTGAAAGGCGAGCGGCCTGCGATATGCAGACTTGTTTTAGCCGAGAGGCTCTTAACTCGAAATAGAGGGTCTTGAAACTTTGCTCAAGGAACTTAGCTTTTAGATGGCATGATTTAGAATTTTTACGACAAAATTTGTAGAATTAGGTAGATGGTTGTGTTCCGGAAAATAAATTGTATTAGACCATGACCGTTTACCCGTTAGGTGTCGGTAGGTGGAATTTTGAATACAGGTAATTCTAATCCTGTAATCAAACATAGGCTATAACTTTATATCCCATAAATCAGTTCCCATGGGATAGAAATCACCTTTAAACGTTTCCTTAGAAACAACGCGTGCGAAGACGCGGGCAGAAACTAGTACTTAATATATTATGAAGTTTCTACCTGTACTCCAAAGGGCGTGATCTCTCCGTTGAAGCCGGAGTGCTGTAGTTGACTGCCACCTGGACGTCGATCAGCTCGTCACTTGGCAATGGGTCTTCAGGTATGGCCTGAATAAAAAAACAATGTTTCATTTTTAAATCTTTGTACTTTTAAAACTTAGCTGGTTCTAATCATATGTAAATTGTATCTCTGAAAGGACAAACTGTTGAACAATTTATAAGTGACTAGGTACTTATCAAATTACTGAAAACTTATAAATTGTTTTAGTTTGTTGGTAGTTATTTGATAAGAAGATGATTTCTAAAACTATGAAGTAACAAAGTAAGCTATGTAAGTAATGTCTATTCGTTCATTTCTGTCCAACGAGTTTCAGATGGGATTTGTTCTTGTTAAAAAACATTATTAATTGTTACACAGCATCATCTGGCCCCGAACTAAGCAGAGCTTGTGCTATGGGTACCTACCTGATGAATGATACACACTTAAAACCTATACCTACCTAATACACTAGCAAAACCGGTTGCCGCGTCTCTTTATACGGAATTTCTACATTAATTGTCGATTTGAGATCCTTCCTTCACAATAAATATTGCTTTCAATTATATCGGAAGCTCGACGCCATGCATGTGAGTTTTAGTTATATGTTAAGAACATGCAATTTTCATGTATTTGTATTAATATTTCATATTTTGTAATTTTTCTAGCTGTAAGTTTTCCTAAACTGAACTTGAAAATAAAATAAAATAACATAAATGTGTCGTGGTTTGTTTACTAACATTTTACATCGAGTTTGGCTAGTGTATACACCCACACACGGATCAAATGCCTGCAGCCGGCCTAGCACGGCGTTTTCATCTCTACTCTACTATAGACTAGAGAAGAAAGTTTCTTGTCTTCCTATTCTTTCTATTACCCGAGCATACCGTTTCTCGAAACAAACCCTAGAAAACAGTTTCTTCGTAGACAAGCTCTTTCTATAGCAACGGGAGCGAAACCACAGATAAAACATAAAATGTTGTAAAAAGCTCGTTCTTTGCGTTTCATTACCCACAAAATATCAACACGAAACAAGAAATACAGTTTATACGTAAAATGAAACGTTTTAATTTTGACATTGACTTGACGTTTCCGACAATTTTTGTCATATCATAGCCTATGTCAATGTCATTTACCCATGGTCTCCCGCGTGAAAATTGAATCGGTAAATCGAGAGCTGCTGTGAGCTCTCGAACTGCGTTTCTTTCTTTTCTCCTTTCGTTTTTCTCCTCGGACTGGCTGAGAAGCCAATTTCTACCCCCGTTCATAATTCTCGTAGAAAAATAATCTATAAATGATGCGAGAGAAACGCGTTTCTAGGTCTCGAGAGGTGTAGAGAATTTTAGAAGAAATGTTTCTATTCTCAAATGTCAAAAGTAGAGTAAATTGATCGGCATGTTCGCAGTGGTAGACTCATCTCTAGGGAAGACTAGAAAACATTTCTATCCGGCCTATCCGCTCATTCTTTCGAACGCCGTGTTCCCGATCGAAGAAAACTTTCTACTCTCTACATCTTAGTGTCATTTTTATGTCATTAGAAGTCTATTCTACCCTAGACAAGAAACGGCGTGCTAGGCCCGCAGATCGTCCAAACATTTGTCCCACGGAATCAAACCAGCAACCTTCTGCGTCGAAGACGGCGATCTTCGTCCGCTGCGCCATTGAAGTCGTCAAAAGAATTAGTTTGTTCTCAAATACGGAATTGAAAGGAAAGATTCTAAAAAGACAGATTAAATAAAGTGCCTTTGAAAGTAGGTCAGTGGATTCCCGTATTTGTCCCTGAAAACCACAAGCTATTTTCAGCATGAATTTAAATTCAAGGCCCGGGGTTGTGGTTGCCCATTACACAGGTATTAGGCCTACTTTGCACCACAGCGAAGGGGACAGGCAGGGTAAATACAAAAAACTGATTCCCGAATACTTTAATAATGACGTGATAGTCACATTACCATCACTGTGCTTAACTGTTTAATTTTTAAAATTAATTTTATTTTACTACCTTTTGGTTACAACGACACACCTTCTCGATCTATCGTGGCCACGCTTCCTGTTTCCGACTTGATATGGTCTGGATATTAATATGGATCAGTTGATCTACCTGTTGATAGTTTGCAACAGTCTGCATTGTGTGTTAGTAATAGCTCAACTGTTTCAATTGTAAATACTAGTTCGAACTTGTTTCTTTTATTTGATTGCATTTTTTTTGTTATTAAAGACTTTTCTATATTAGGCTACGGACACGAAGTTAGCGGCGCGGGGCGAGACGGCGGCAGCGGCGGCGCGGGGAAGAGCGCGGCAACGCAGACCCGTGCCGCTCCCCGCGCCGCTACCTTCGCAGCTTCGGGGCCAGTTTCATATAAATCTATGCATTTAAACGCGCCGCATCCGCACCGCAGCCGCCGCCGCCACCCCGCAATCGCTGACTTCAGAATAACTTCAGAATCGGAAAAGTTCAAAGAATGCTATGATTTGTAATTTGGTGAGGTAGCCGTTCTTAAAAAAAAAAACTCAATTGCTAAGCTAGCAGTATGCCTTTTTCAAAGTACATTTACTAAGCTTCTTTCCTGTAGATTGAGTTAAAATAACTGAACATTAAATATTTTCCTTATCTCTCTTCGTGAAAGAAAATGCCAATATCTCCGAGCGTTGAGGATTACGCAGGGCACCAAACTTATAGGTAGTTTCACAATATATAAGAGAAAGCTCTTTTGGAGAAAGCTCTTTTTCATAGCGTATTTTACTCATGGAAGAGAATTTATGCATGATAAAGTTGATAGGTCAAAAAAGCATTTTCTACGATAAAACTTTTGATATTCAAGCATTATTAACAAGAATTATTGTTTATTCATTAGTCAAAAGCTATTTGGTCTTGAGGTAAGTAATTTATTCGATAAATCCCAGCCAATCCAAACGTTGATTCTGTCAAAAAGTTTATCGGCTAAAGTTTACTAAATAAAATTTTAAAAAGAATATCACGTTCGTTCTGGTTTCTATGAGGCGGCCAAATGGTTTTCAGACTGTACTCGGCCAAAAGACCCTGCCTCAACATACCATTATAGTATAGTAGGTATGTTTCAAATCGCTCTCCTGCATAAACGTGTCACGTTCCTCCTTAAGGCTTGATAATTATTTTAATAAGTTCTGAACAAACCTGTCTGAGTTTCATATAGGAAGTTCCATTTATGCCTTAGTGCAAACATGCACTGAAACATAAATGGAACTTCAAAGCGCTTAATTGAATGCACTAAAATGGAGTATTCTGCACTCGCACAACTTTCTGAAACTTTGTAGTTTAAACGCTACGACAGAGGTGGCATCAGTTTGTTTATATTGATACCATATGCGAGAGATTTAAGCACAGCGTGACCCGGAGTCAGGAAATTGGCGGTGTTACACCCCCGTGCTTAGCACGTTAAGCTGTCGGTCCTATGCCTGACCTCCCGGTGGTCGTGTCGGTCTGCCGTTCCATCGGATTATGTGTAAAGTGCACCTGTGTTTGCGCACACGGTTGTGCCAATCAAATCAAATTAAGAACTCGTTATTTCCATAAAAACTAGCTAGTCTCCATCGAAATTCGCTGCCGTGGCCGAAATTCGAAGGCAACCAGACAACCTCGAAAACTGGTTGTACCTACTAAGGCAAGATTGAGGGGAAAAGACCAAAATGACGCTCACCAACCCACTGCTGGTTTGACCGTAGTAAGGCGATAACGGGACTCAATTTGCCTGCAGCCCTGAGACAGACCGAAGACAGAGCGTGGAAGCGGTTCAGCAGCGTCTCCGTGAAAGCTTTCCAGGCCAGGCACGACGTTCAGCAATGAAGACAATAGAGGAAAAGACGAGAAAGATAGTTTTATTAGCGTCAAAAGGGGTGAAACTTTATAAAAATTGGTCACTTTTCAAAGTTTTCAGGGCCTGTTGATATCGACAACGATGGCATCAGTTGGGGTCACTTCGTATACCGCTCTATATTTATATTACCTACTAATAATATTGATGTGGTTTTTGTGTTTATATTTTAATTAGATATATTCTATGTGTTTATGATTTTACTGAGAAAATCAAATCTACTTCCCATCCTAAAAGGAAAAAACTTTGAAACAAAACCAAAATTCAGTACGCACCTTGTAATGCGTACCTGGTAATAAACCAACTCATCGAGAACTCGAGAACCCTCGAGGACCTTCTAGATTATTCCTGAAAATCCCTGAATAAAACAAGCTAAAGGCCAATGGGACGTAGAGAGCTGTTCACCAATTAGCCTGCTCGGAGTTGAGAGCGCTGAATAATTGAGGCGCGCACCGTGCCAGACCCTTGTCATCAAATGTTTCACCTCGTTACACTTTGCAGTTATTACTGTGCTTTTGTATCGCTTACAACACGTCAAACTGTCGGTAAATATGTGAAATGGGTTACAAAGTTTATTGGTTTTTCAATCATGTAGAATCTCAGATAGCTAATTTATCTGGGAATGAAATAGATAAACTTTTAGGTGCTTATTCCAGTTGTCATCACCAGAACCAAAGCTAGTTATCAAACTTTACCTGCGAATTTTGATACGACAGTAAAAATTGGTCAGAATATGTTCCAAATTGTATTTCTCAAACTCTTTGGCACAGGGGATGAAATGATTCGCATTAGTATTAAAAGTTTAAGTAGGTACTTACTCAAAGCTCCCGCAATTTGTGAGTTGCTCGTGAAACTCGCTTATAAAAACAGTTTAGCGAGATTTATGCTAATTATTCAGCTTTGAACAAAGAGAAAGTTTGTGCGACTCACTATTATCAGCAGATCCGTCTGGAGTCTGGCAGTGGACGTGATGAATACGTCTGTCTCTGTCTGTCTCCATCTAATGACTGTTCCCGCAGCGACTACCTGAAGTCAATTGAAATAGATTCACGAAAGGAAATAGAAGAATCAAAGCAATTCTAAAATAAAACAACAAACGTCATTCATTCACTCGTCTCCTGAGCATCGACGCGGCTTTGCAAGCGCTATCAACCGCGTGTTTCTTACAGACCCTCCCATTCTTCTCTGAAAATAATCACTCCAAAGTTCACTGCTGGACAAAGGCCTCAAGCATCGCTACAATGACCGGTCCTGCAGGGCATGCAATGTCGGAAGAGCCGACTATGGGTTTTTCTACCAGAGAAATAGCAGCAGCTTCTTTCGGTGAATCTGAAACACCTTTACTGAGATCACCACACCGCATGTCAAGCGTGGTGATTAAGGCAAAACAGCCCCCCTGGCTTTGCCATAATCACCACGTTTGGGAAAACATGTTAAGAAACCCGGGTTTCTTTACATGTTTTCCCAAACGTAGTGGTTGTTCGTAGGTGGTAGGAGTTTCAAATACACCAAAAGAAGCTGCTGCTATTTCTCTGGTAGAAAAACCATTAGTCGGCTCTTCCGACATTTTCAGGCACAGCCACAGTTTCCTGCGACATCTGAGAATAAATGAACCATACCTGTCCTTCTTTTTCTTCCTTGATATCAATAACATGGCTGTCCACGTCTATGATCCGTAGGTTCTGGGGTACATTCGGGTCGTATTTGAGGTAGTCGTGTTCCTTTGGCCGCTTGGAGTGGCGGCTGAGCTCCAACACGGGCTTGTCTCGCTTGCGCTCGCGCAGAGCCACGTGTAAGGGAACAGGTGTCGAGATGTGGATTGATAGCTGGTGGGCTTCGTGGGGAATCATCGTCATTCGGGTCCATTCTGGGGATAAATGTGTTGAGTGATGACGTTTAGGGTACTTTTAGTGAGGAGTTATAAATCGGACGAATTTTAATGATTGACTAAAGATTTTTTTTTTGTCATTTTAGTGTCTTGTAAAATATATGACAAACACATGATGTGTCAAAATTAATAAATTTATTAAATTGTTTCACTAATCACGTTGGTCTGAGGTCTATAATTATAATAATAATGTCCTCCTAGCCGAATTTCGACCGCAGCGGCCAGTCTCATCGGAGACTAGCCAGATGCGCAGGACATATTAAAGTGCACAAGTGTATGCGCAAATATGTAGGTAGTAAGTAGATCGTACCTCTCCCGAGTTGTCTTGTATAGACGTGAGTGTTGTTGTTGCAGTAGCCATCCGGACACCAGTTACACGCAGGATCGGTTGCGTTGCATTGACCTTTCACGCAGGTGCCCTGTACAGAGTTTATTTTTTTATGTACTCATCTTCGATCAAATATTCCGCGGCCTCCTCCGTAGATACCTAGAACCTTACAAAAATGACACTCAAAATTGTCTACGACTTGTTTTGACGCAGACAGTTTGCGCAGAGCCTGACAAGTTTTGTGCATACGGAATTACGGAACAAGAGATTAGTGGAGTCGAATTAACTTTATTTTATTTTGTAAATAGGTACTTACCTGAAAATAATATACACTGTTTATTTTTTATAAGGATTATTAAATCAACAGAATTCAGATAAGGATAACGAATCATTGTCCTTTTCTCCCTCTTTGATATCTCAGCAACTTTCGCAGGTTTTACTTGAAATTTAAATGATAATACATTTCGTACGCCTGTACAGACGAAATAAAAAAAAAGTACAAAAAAATAGCAATGACGGTAGAAACTGAGATGTCGAAATTTTCAAAGACACCTACATAGCCAGATGGCATATCAAATGAATGGTATCAGTTTGTACCTACATCTCAAAAAGTTTTGGAAATATCTGCAGGTTACACTTGACAAATCTTTTTTTTTAATTTCATACAGATTTCTTCAGGGCCCAATTTCAAATAAAATTAATGAACAAAATTTCGATTTAGACCCACCCCGAAGATAGAGGTGAAATTCTGTTCCATTTACTCAAAAAAGAAAGTACCATTAGAAAGTACAAGTAAACGTGATAAAAAGCTTTTCAATCTACCAGGGCTCAGGGAAACTTCTATGGCCATAAAACAAAATGATAAAGAAATATGCTCCGGTGGCATACGTGTTATTAATAAAAGTTGGAGAGTTCCGCATAAATCAACTCTACTAGAGATAAAATAAGTGAGCTTCAAAGGAAGCGCGCTGGGGAATGCTAATAAAGCGTTATGAACATATGACGAGATGAAGAGGCGGTAGGAAGAACGTTGTGACTGGATGGAAATAAAATTAAGGACAATCTTCTCTAAGGCTGGGTAGGCCAGCAGAGGACGCATTTTTGTGATTTTTAAAACCATCTCAGACTTAGAAAAAAGTGTTTTAAATTCTGAAAAAATGATATATATTACCTAAGGATCTAGTCTAGTCAAAGTCGCATTCAGTTACAAGATCTAATGAACTTAACTCGATAGAAAATAATCCCTAAGTTACCCCTTTTTCTAACGTTTTTTCAATACTATGACTAGCGAACTACTGATATCACACTTTTTTTTGTACTCAACTAAAGACACTTAATATTTCTAAACAAATTCGCAGAGTTTGACTTGATAAAATGATTTTCTTAATCACCATGTTTAAATAACTACAAAAAACACGAGCGCGGCGGCTTGGCAAGCGCGCGTTTTCTCTTACGCCTACTGCTGCAGGAGTACCTGGCTTTAAGGGATCGAAGATTTTGAAAGTTTTGGCATCATAGTCGAATAAGTCTTCGAGGCGCTTTTATTGACCTTGACCCTTAGGTTGGGTTTTAGGTGGGATGCGGAGGCGAGATCAGAAGAGCATTCTTAGTAAATCCTTCATACGAAAGCACACAATGTTATTTGGCGATAGACATAGTGCAGAGCTATTCCGATGTAGGCGTTCAAAGAAGGGTAAAAGCCTTAGTTATATTTTTCTTATGTCGGTCTCGTTTTACGTGATGATGTGTATTTGTACTTGATAGATATTTGCCATCAGAAGTCCATTGTGCTAAAAGTTTTACTTTTTTTACCTGGAAGCAGACATCGTAGGGCCTCTCGTAGCCGCAAGGCGTGCCCTCCGGCAGGGCTCCAAAGTTGGACGCGTCGCCTCCCTTGTAGTCCATGCACCAGATCTCGCAGTGCTTGGATTCTGTAGGGTTATTAGTAACACATAGATTATAGGTAACATTTGATTTTGTAGCTACCCCAGGTACGCCTATGGAATGATAAAATACATCGTCAATCCGTAAAACCGAAAATGTGACATCGGATTGAAACAGTTTATGAGCTGGTTTTATCGGTACAGCACCTGGTTGGTTTTGCCTATTATAATTTCATATTTTCCGCAAATTATTAGCATAGCATCTAAGTATGTACCTACGCCACTGGCTGGGTAATCACTTTTTTTTCTTTAGCTTGCTGAAGCGTGGTTTTCACGAGGCACGTGTCACATGAGTCTGAAATTTTCACTCAAGAACTATAAAGCACCCTTGTGACCCTACGTATAAACTTGCCCTTACCATCAGGGTGTAGATGCGGTATGAAGCTGGTGTGCTGTCGGAAACACAGGTCAGCGCGCAAATCGCGGTTAGCGGCGCACGCCTCGCCCGCCCAGCACGACGCCACTTGCGAGCCCGCGCCCGAGCACGCCCCTTCTGATATACCGCTGGAAAAGGATATCTTTGTAACAGCTGTTGTGAAAGCCTGTTGTGCTTTTGGAAACACAGGTCAAACGAATATACCGCTGGAAAATGTGAATGGTCATGTTCATTGTAGATTCAAATTGGAATAGAAAACCACCTTGGGTATCGAGACAAGCAAGCAATCATAAATGAATTATGATTTTTTGGGTTGTGGCAAAGCAAAACTACTTGGAGACTATATAGAGACGAATGGAAGCCTTTATTCACATAGATAACGATATAAATCTATGTTTATTCACAAATAAAACTACAATCAAATAATAGAAATAAATTAGAACTAGTATTTACAATTGAAACAATTGAGCTAACTGCAAACTGTTGCAATCAATCTACAGGTAGCTCAACTGATCCATATCAATACCAGTCGGAAGCGTCCCCAAGACGCTGGCTGCATTGCCCCGCTGTATGGCAATGCTGATGCGCTATGCCAGAAACTGACTAGCTCTCGGGGTCACGCGTTGCTTCGACCAGACGCTCAGATATTTTTTTATAAACCCGAAGTGTAGGTAGTAGGTAAGTGTAAGTGGTAGGTAAGGTAGATATCGTTTGCCAAGAAATATGCCCAACACCGCGGCTTAAAGTTCCGGTAACCATACACTTCCAAAGCAACATGAGTCGACGGGAAAATAGCCAAGTAAACGTACCCTCTATACCGACACTTGCGCACACGCGATCGCAGTCCGTAGCCACATTCCGCAGTGCAGTCACTCCACCGACTCCACTCGCTCCAGTGCCCTTTCTCATCGTCTTCCAGTTTTCTTGTCTTCTCGTCATCTTCCACCACCTTCCTCGTGTCGTTGTAGCCAAGCATCGGTTCGCAGACGCGTTTGACGCACCACTGAAAGAATGAAATCACGTTTTACAGTTTCTGATTTTGTCGTTCGCACTCGTAATAAATTAAACACAAAATTGGAACATTTGTTGTTCCAGAATTTTTAGTTAGCTTTGAGGATCAGCAATTTCTAACGTAGTAGTGGCCTCAAAACAGAACCACCTCAAATATCTAAATTTGAGCAGCAAGTTGGATAACTATTTTATCGGCACGTTTTGAGAAGCTCAAAGAATTTTCGACGTGCCGTAACTAATTAAAACCAGTTCCCATCATTGCTTGAACAATGCTTCGCCGCTGAGTAATTACACGAGTCTAGTTAAATTGGGTCAATTCCCAGAAACACGTAGCTGACGACTGAAACCTAGGAGGTAGGTAATTAATTTGCAAGACTTCTTAGGCTGTATTCACTATGGGCAACAGAAGCGTATCACACTATAATATTATAAATGCAAAAGTTTGGATGTATGGATGTATAGATGGATGTATAGATGGATGGATGTTAGCTACCTCTTCGCGGCAAATCTGCTGAACGGATCAGGCGGAAATTTTGCATAAAGGTAATTCTAAACCTGGAATCAAACATAGGCTTTTTACCACATTAATCATTTTCCATGGGATATAAATCAGCTTTAAACTTTTCCATATAAACAACGCGAACGAAGCCGCGGGCATAAACTAGTTTTTAATATTATAAGCGTGGCGGGCAAAGTTTCAGTTTCAAACTGTGTAAAATTTCACGCTCGCTTCCGCTGCCCACAAAAAACACTTCCTCTCTCATTTTTCGATCGGGGCTTGAAAAAACTAATTAACTAAGTAATTTCGCTAGGTTCAGGTAATGAAAAATGGAAATATCTGTGTACCAAACAGCTAAACTCAGCAGAAACGACTGAACTTAAGAAAAACCGAAATATCAGGGCAGTTCTCCTTCACTTTAGAAAAGTGCAACGGCCGCCCTAATAACAGGCAAGGTTTTGTCTACTCTAGACATAAGTACCTAGTCAAGATTTTCTATAACTACGAGTACCTATCTATACTTGTAATAAAACTGTAACAGGTCCAATTCTGTACATTGAAAATATTTGGAATTTTTTTTTGGAGGCGTCTAATATTGATACTGAAGCCAAAACTGTCACTTTATCGTTTTCGTCGTCTGTCTGTCGATCTGTTTCTTAAACGCGCTTCACGCCGAAACTTTTGAATGAATTTGAATGAAACTTGGCTTGATTTGAGTTCATACTTCGAGAAAGGACAACGAATTTATCCCGGAATTAGAAAAGAATAGAATAGAAAATTCTTTATTGCACACTTATCAAGATAATTCACAAACACTAACAAATTTCACAGAATATGTGACAATTGGCGGTCTTAATTTGTCTTAATTCTTGGTCGGAATTCAGTAAGATTCCCCTGGGAGAGGGGATGAAAGTCAAATTCCTTGGCCGTGCATCACGCCGAAACTACTGAATGAATTCAAATAAACTTGGCACAATTTCGTACGAGGAAGGACAAGTTATACTTTTTATCCCGGAATTCAGTAAAGTACCTAGATACGGTTCCCTTGAGAAAGGGGATGAAAGTTAAAATGTGTATTTTTTCGTCCGATTTCATTAAATCTTTTTTTGTTGGAAACGGTTTTGCAAGATCGAAATTGACTTAGTAAAGTCGAAAAGAAAATCAGTAGATTCAAGAAAAAATCTGTAGATTCTTAATAAAACTGTTATTTAGTTAAGTTCCTAGATTTATGATAATTTTTTTCTTTCTTTAAAGACGCACCCATTAGTTACGTAACTACTTATTAACCAATACTTATTTCAGGCAAAGTAAAATGTTCAAATAGTCCATGTGATCTTCATAAACATGATGTTTAGTGGTTCCGTACAGCTGGTCCAGTTGACTATATTACCACCGACAAACCAAATTTCTTTTCCCCGTAGTAGGTACTAACTGTACGACCGAAGTTTTTTCATTATGTGGTCCATAGTATTTTTACCGTGGTATAGGTACAACAACTGTACCTACCTAATACCTACCGAAAATAAATCTTTGGTGGTCCAGTCAACTTGATCAGGGGCCCAATTCTGCTATACAATTGCTGCATTATGACAATGGTATCGTCGCAGAATCGTCACGTAGAATCCTTAGATTAATGAAACTCCAACTCCAGATAGGTAGTGCGCGCGGTGCTATTTGCAAAGAGAGATTATATATATTATTTGAAACTATTAACATATGATATATTAATAGTTTCAAACTTGATACTTTGACGCGCGTCTCTGCATCTGTATTCATCACCATTTCTTTAATATAAAGTAGAATATCAAAACGTGTCATTCTGTGATGATACCACGAGTCAAGTAAGTCAGTAAATCAGTCAAGCAAAACTGATCATTTTTTGTTTTCGCAGTTTATGACACTTCTTGTGACTGACACTGGCCGTGTCGTAGCTAAAAGTCGTATAGATCAAAGATATAACGTAGTCATAGGATCTTTGGTATAGATAAAGAAAGGGATTGAAGACGACAGCGTGACAGTGACATGCTATGCTATCCCGCGTAGATTATATTGATTTTGATTTTCAATCCGATTCTTTATCCATACGATTTATAGGTACAAAATTTAACTATGTACCTTAATATAGGTACTTATATTAAAAGTGTACTCGTTTAACAGGTCTAGTTCTACACCTTGAAGTTTTTAGCTCAGCGTTTCTTATTATGATAGAAACTGGTCAAAAAGGTATAATTAATCGGCAATCGCGAACAAAGTTGCGGGTACAGCTTGTACAATACAATTGCAGTACTTATTGAAACTGAATTGGATTTTCTTATTTACGCTTTAGACATTATTACTTCTCGACAAGATTACTCTGCAGTGAATTTATGTGTATAGTACAGCTGCTGCAGATAATTATATCTACATAATATTGCTAAACACTATCCAACATTTGTCACAAAAGGATGACTAACTGATGCATATAGCTTGAAATTGGTTACAAATTGTCATTGAATTCGTATTACACGGCCCTTTGAAGCGCGAGGTTTTTGTGATTTTATTAGAGCAGTGCGATTGTCAGGGTGGACTGAAACTCTTTAGAAATCCAATAACGATTCTAAGCACGATACGTAGGTAGGTACAACTTTAACACAAGAATACCACATAATATTCTAGCAAATAATGGGAACGTGAGACCAAATAAAATCGAGTAAGTTAAAATTTTGTCAAAGATTGTAATATCGCCCTTAAAATATCGATTGGGCTTAAAAGTAATAAACGGCTCAAATTATACCACCAAAATGCTTTTGGATTGATGGTGGGATGGAAATTGGAATTGAGATTCAACTGTTTTTCAAGAATAAGCACCCTGTACGTGAACCGTCATTTGCATGTCGAGAAATGTACTTATTCACAAAACGTTTTATGGAATTTATGCGCACACACGTGTCGGCGCGGCGGGTCGAACATTGCTCGGATACCCGGTACATACATAGGTACCTACCTATGTGGTGGTATGGACAAGTGAACATGATAAGGGTATTTGATTTGCTACGGGACGGACACGCGTTGGTTCAGGAGCGAGCGACAGGCTACAAAATAAGTACCTACCTTAGGTAAGAAATGAGCCAATTCACATCAGGTAGTCAGAGTAGACATGTAACTTGTCAGCATGCAGCCATGTCACGTAAAAATATTTTTTATAAAGGTTTGTAGGTCTCTATAAGGCAAATCGATTCTATGTTGATACATTGTTGACGAGAAACGTTGTTATGAAACCTCAGTGGCAAAATTTACAGTAAAAAATACAAAAGCAATCGACAGCAAAACAGGCCAAAGGCTACAAAATATTATTTTTTTCTCGAAAACTAAACATAGAAAAATAACGCTGTTAGCAAGTGTAAAAACGCATCCTTGTAGGTTCAGAGTGAAAAGATGCGAGCTTAAGTCCCTGCGTCTTCTAAATTCTAAATAAATTCTTAGAGATGTAACTTAGATCGATGGATATAAAGCGAGTTCCATTCCATTCCCACACGATCTAAAAGGTTGCGTTGTGTCAAATGATACAATACATCACAGCGGTATAGCGGTGTGTCTCTACCTAGATTGCATGCAGCTCATCTATATGCAGTACAATGTCTCAGCGTTGTGGACGGAAGACCAAATTAATTAGTTCTGAGACTTGATTGTATTAAATACGATATGTTTCTAAGGTATGTTATGCATTGCCAACCGTTAATGTTACTCTGTATTTGTTTTGCCCTTTTATGTAAATTTAGTTTTTTCTTGCCTTTTTCTGTTTCTAAGATTAATTCTTCTTTTTTTATTTGAGATACTTGTTTTTAGTTGCAAATTGAGCTAGAAACTGTCTGTTTTTTGTTATTTTTAGCTTTTTAACTTTTCTGGTTTAAGTGTTAGTTAAGTACATTGATAATTCAATGTACTTGAGTCCCGTCGAACCGCGCGAAGTATACCTAACTATACGCAACTTAAAAAGTAAATACAGCTATGGTATTGACGAAATACCACCCATTCTAATAAAAAATTGTGCAGCCGAGCTCACCCTTCCATATTTCCTCCTAATTAATCAATCCTTCCAGGAAGGAATATTCCCCGACCTACTCAAAGAATCGCTAATAAAACCGATACACAAAAAGGCGTCTAGAAGTGACCCAAATAATTACAGGCCGATAGCGCTCCTACCTACTGCATCAAAAATCTTTGAACAAATAATGCAACGCAAACTAAATTCCTTTTGTGAAAAATATGACATATACGACGATGCACAAAATGGATTTAGGAAAAACCGTTCCACCACACTCGCTGTTTATAAATTTACGGAAGAGATATTAAAAACTATTAATGATAAAAAGTACGCTATCGGTTTACTACTCGACATGACGAAAGCATATGACAAAGTCCAATTTAATATATTACTCGACAAATTAAATGGAATAGGTATACGAGGAATAGCGCACGACTGGTTTAAGTCGTACCTAACCAATCGCATCCAGTATGTCGAACTAGAGCATTTTGACAATAAAACCGGCATCGTAAGCAAAATAAAATCAGCTCCCATAAAAATAAAAGTTTCAATTCCTCAAGGAAGCGTATTAGGATGTATACTTTTTCTTTTATACATCAATGACCTTCCTAAAATAATTAATGAACCTTCAATTCTATTCGCTGACGATATTTCAATTTTGACATCAACTAATAATAATGACATAAATTTCAATTTAAAATTAACTGACATACTTACCTCTGTAGAACAATGGATGAATGATCACAACCTTGACATTAATTATACTAAGACAAAAATAATGCAATTTCGACCGTTTCAAAAAACCCCCCTTGACATAAACTTCTTATACCACGACATCAAATTAGAATGTGTAAATTCGTTTTCACTATTAGGAATAACTATTGACACACACGTTAATTGGAAAGATCATATTAAAAAAATTAAGACAAAGCTCTCTAGTTTCACATACGCTCTAAGAGAACTCAGAAAAGCAACTGACCTGAAAACTGCCGTTTCGGCGTACTATGCTTACGCTTTTGCCTGGCTCTCATACGGAATCCTACTTTGGGGAAATAGTACTGACGTCCTAGATCTTTTTGTTCTTCAAAAATCGTGTATCCGAATATTAGTTAATATAAAGAGCCCTGAGAGCTGCAAAGACCACTTTCGTCAGCTTAAAATACTAACACTGACATGTATTTATATATTTGAATGTTGTAAATTTATCCGAAAATATCCCCAAAATTTCCCAAAAACAGCTGATCAACCGCGACGCTATCCGACTAGGTTTAAGCATAAAATTACACTACCCGAGTCAAAACTAAAAATGCAAAGTTCCGGGCCAAAAGCAATGGCATCTAAAATCTATAACAAAATACCGGATATACTAAAAGACGAGGAAAAAGACCATATATTTGAAAAAAAATTAAAACAATACCTTTTACATAAATGCTATTATAATTTAAGTGACTTCTTCAACGATAAATTAAAATAAAAACTAAAACTAACGAATTTTTATGCATTATGAATATATACACTACTACCTATACAATCTATATATATAAAAGAAAGTCGTGTTAGTTACACTATTTATAACTCAAGAACGGCTGATCCGATTTGGCTGAAAATTGGTGGGGAGGCAGCTTAGAACCAGGAGACGGACATAGGCTATGTTTTATCCCGGAATTACCACGGGAACGGGAACTACGCAGGCGAAGCCGCGGGCAGCAGCTAGTAATATATAAAAATGTAACTACAAAAGTTATTGAACTATACTTTTCCGCTAAAACCTAAAACATAACTAGAGATTCTTATAGAAACCCGGTCCACCTCCACTCTCAGTACCTATTGCCACGCCCTGCTAGGGTACCATTGTGCCTCATAAACATTACTTTTAAACTAAGACCTAAAAATGTACACAATGATTGCAATAAATATATATGAATATGAATATGAATATACCTATCTATTGTTTTAGTTTATAATATCTGTTTTTTCCAAAACAAATAAAATAAAATAAAGATCTCACTGCTCACTTACTGTTCTCATACTCTATTGAAACAATTCTAATCTGGATTCCACATTTCCAATAACAAATTAAATTTTTAAAATTCTCCAATGAAGCAATAAGGAACGGAACAGGGCATTTTCAGTTAGAGCAAATATGTTGGCCCACAGATTCGCGCGATGCAGTACAGTAGGATAAGTTTGTTTAAAGCGTGCTGTCAATCTTCTTATACGTGCAGTCTGTGAGTTGTGACGAAGTGAGATCGGTTTTGCGAGACAAGGACGAGCGGACGTTGGGCGGGGAAGGCGAGAAAGGAAGGCGAGAGCCGCGAAATGGCCAGCCCGCGCGCAATTTCACTGGTCGTTTTTTAGTTTGTTTTTTGCTCTAAAATAATAGTCTTTCGCGAAAAAATAAAACCATAATAGTCTAAAGTATTTATTAGGGAACCCGTAGACGAAATTTTATTGAAATATTATAAGTAAATAGCATATGAAACTGCTTTTTCCGTAGAAGTATTTGCGCAAAAATGAAGATTTAGAGGAAACTTTGCGATTTTTTTTGTATCGAGTCAAGTTTTGTCAATCGTGTTTCGGCTCCCTTATCTTACTAACTAGAATCCTAAACTTTTCATGCTTATCAAAAAATTATAACTACACGCAGAAATGCTGGAATACCCTGCGCGTCCATTATTATAATGTATTGCAATTATGTGCTACTGGGACTGCCCCCGTTTCTGCAGAGCGTCCGGGATGTTTGCAGAGTATCGCGTTGATGACTTTTACGCAATCATCCGCACCAGAACAGCATCCCTGATGCGCCGGGTCAGGGGCGTTACCAATAGCTCTCTGAAATTTATAGCTGGAAGGATGGACACGGACTGCGCTTTCATGAAACATTGGACGCGCACACATAGTGCCAGACGCTTATGAAGATTGTGTGTTTCATTAATTTAAGATATTTTATGTATCTGATCTATCGGTGTATCTAAGCTAAAATAAACGTATTGAATATGAAAAAGGCGCAGCCCTTGTGACGCAACAGTTTGGCCATGACAAAACACGGGGGGTTGTTTCCTCGTGATGGACCACGTGATTGAGTCACATGATGGTAAAAGTGACTAAAATCTGATTCTTTTGATTTTCAATTGTTTCGATCGAGGTTTGACTGGACAAACTCCGATTACAGAATATTATAAATAAATAAATAAATAATGCTGGACAATTCACACAGCAATATCTAGCCTTAAGCTAAACAGAGCTTGTATTAGATATGGGTACTAGATAACTGATATACTTAATACAATACACTACATAGATAATATTTTTAATTATAATACATAGAAAACACCCAGACCAACGGAACAAATTTCTGCAGATCGTACACAATTTGTTCCGAGGCGGGAATCGAACCCGCGTCCTGCGTCGCAGGCGGACCTTCGGCCGCTGCGCCACGGAGGTCGTCAATATTCTGTAAACTGAGATGACATAGCAACTATTCTAAATAGAAATGGGCTTTTATGCTCAGTAAAGGGTAGAACTTACTTTGTTAGGTCCACAGGGCGTGCCTTCGAGAGGCGACGCACGTTTCGAGCGACACACGTGCGGTAAGGAGCGATGGGCACACCAGAGCCGCGAGCAGGCTGACCGCACCTTTACTGACTTGCAGACTGAGTACCTGTTAATAGAAAGAATCATATTTTGTCAAAAAATCCAATACAATTAACTACTAGGTACGTGAATGCGTGTTCTAACGTTGCTTGTATTTACTTAAAAGCAACGTTAGAACACGCATTCACGCAAGATGCAGCGTGGTGCGTGCCAGTGTGTTGATCTCCTTATCATACGAACAGAGGATCGTATCATACGAATAGAGTAGGTACCTAACTACAAGCTAATTACTTAATGAACAGCAATTGCTAAACAATCACTTCGTCCATTATTCAAGCAATGTTTCGTTCAATCAAGGCACTCAGGCGCGCTGATATTGTTCAACTAATTGCCAATATTGCCGGTGACCTTAATATCAAATCAAAAACTCAATTTGTACCTAGTTAATTGTATTGGATTTTTTGACTGATTGAATTTGGCTCAAACTTGTACGGACTCACATTTATTATTTTACGATCTACCTATGTATGTATGCTTGTGGAGAAACTTTTATAACATTATCACTTTAGAGAGCCCCTGTGGCTGGGCGGTGAATCAAACAAATATTATAAATGCTAAAGTTATTTATGATATTAAGATGTATTTAAGGATGTTTGTTACTTCTTCACGCCAAAACTACTGAACGGATCGTAAGATGTCTTCGGTTGGATGCAAGGTGTTACGCGCCTCATCAACGCCAGTGCGGTACTGCTGTGGAACAGCTTGGTCATCACGGATTATCGTGAACTAGGGCCGCCGGTCGGATATCTCGCCACGCCAGCCCATCTTCCGAGGACATCTGTGAAGGCGGGTGCGGCGGCAGATTTGGCCGAGGATCTCAAGACGCGCAAATATGCAGGTCTCGGCAGAGCCTACACACTCTCCTTGGAGTGGAGACCCTAGGGTAGCTCTTCGGGTTTTGAAAAAATTATCTGAACATCTGGTCGAAGCGAAGCGTAACCCGAGACCGAGAGCTGGTCAGTATGTGGCGCAGTGCATTGGCATTGCCATAGAGCGGGGCAATGCAGCCAGCGTCTTGGGGACGCTTCCGACTGGTATTGATATGGATCAGTTGAGCTACCTGTAGATTGTTTGCAACAGTCTGCAGTTAGCTCAATTATTTCAATTGTAAATACTACTAGTTCTAATTTTTTTCTATTAATTTGATTGAAATGTTTTTTGTGAATACTGAACGGATCGGGCTGAAATAAAACGTTTTACGTTTTATCACATAAAACCATAAGTTCCCATGACATGTAAATTACCTTTATACTACACCAGCTCGGAAAGTGGCCTATTCCTTTTCCATTTATAGAATAGAAAGTATGTCTTTGCAGGCCTATAGGAAACCGGGAGGAAAAACTCTATGGAATTTCATTTCTCACGTGTTTTAGCGGGAGGAAAAAGTGTATGGAAATCCATTTCTAACGTGTTATTTTTTTTTATTCCCTAAAAGATCGGCCGGTAGCTATGGTTATTTTCGTTCGGTCAAACGACAAAAAGTTTTTACTCCAAGTCCATTAGGCCTCCTCCGATTTCCGAACAATATTTTGAAAAAATAACCCAAAGGCTGTCGCGGTCAATGAGGTTTTACCAACATCATTGGGCGCGGTAAGTTCTTCTAAATTTCAATTAATAATTAATTCTGGTTTTTATTTTCCTCGAAGGTGTAGTATAAAGCACTATTTATCACTCGGCAGAAAGTGCGATTCCTACCTCGTGTGTTTTAAGGCACTCGGCTGCGCCTCGGGCCCAAAACGACACACTCCGTAGGAATTGATCACTTTCTCGCCTTGGTGTAAAATGTACTAATACGCGTTATCAAATAAACAACGCGTGCGCAGCTGCGGGCACAAAAGCTTAAAGGATGCACGCACGTTTTTCACAAAGCAGAGTAAACTACCTTTATAGTTATTCCGTGACATAACTAAGACTATTTGTTACAAGTAGGTGCCCACTACACAATGGCTAAAGATAGCGATAATCATGCCATTCATGATTGATTTCCAACCGTAATTTAGATTTGAATGAGTCATCACGATTGTAAACGAACCCAGCCCTTGATGACATCCTGCGGGCTCTGTCTAGATCTGCCTGTAAATAACAATAACGGAAATAGGTGATTAATCTACCGGAAATAAAGAGGACATTTTTTTCGAACATGGATGACTTTTAGGCATGCTACAGTGTCGATTTTAAACTTTATCTTCTACTTTCGTCTTGCACGGTCGAGATATTATCTCGTCAGTCTCTTTCTCTACCAGCCAACGATATTATCGTTCGCTAAAGTGTCAACTGGTTGCTTGACTGGTTGATCGATCTGTTTGTTTTGTAGGTAATTAAAATGTAAGTATCTACTCTACACAGAAAAGAGAACAGCCACTATGAAAAAATTGCAAAAGACGAAAGAGAAACTTCCATGATGATGAAAGTGAACATAAAAAACAAAGCCCTGAGCTTTCAATCCGTTTAATACCTTAATGAATTACTTATCTTCTGATGAATCTTTTACAACGAATATAAAATGAAAATGGAAAAAGAAAGCTTTTCTACGCTGCATTGCCCGATAGAACAGAAAAAGAATAACATCTATCGGACAGTTAATCTCGTTAAAAGGCTCACGTCTGCAGCCTTCGCTGGTAAAAAGTTCAAAAAACAAAGATACTTAAGTGATTGGATATTGATTCATTACTTCGGTAAAGTTTCTTCTCGAGCAAAACCATTCGTGTTTGGACTATTCAGTTTTGAAATCTCGCCCAGCTGTTTCAACTAAACTTTTGTTGAGCAGCAATCTGACAAGAAGTATTGATTAACTATGAATTCCATACTTCTGACTGAATCTTACGAGCTGAAGTGGCACTGACTCCAAAAATCTGCGTTCGCGTTCCACCAAAACACTACTCGGAAAACGAAAATTGAAATTTCTCATTCGTTTTCATGGAAATGCTTGTGTATAATATAGGTGACATAAGAGTAGATTTTAATGGAAATCGGGTTTCGTTTTCCGGGTAGGCCCTCAGGGCTATTTTCCATTATCAGATAAACACATGGAAAACGACATTGGACAAGTTCTTGAGATTATTCATCTGGAAATCTACATAGCAAATGGTTACTCATACAAACCATAATTCACGGTTATGTTTGTTTATACGTAATCAAGTGGGCACTTATAAACCAGCAGCTCTGGTTCTGGTCATTCGGGCAGGATGTTGTTTGCAATAATTTCAGCGTGTCTATTGAGATAATTAAGATTGAGGTCATAAGTAAAATGTTGACTTCAATACTAGGAACTATCCTAGGATTTTATCGCCTGTTCTTTACAATATGTTTTATTTTTTAAACTTTATAAAACACACTCCTATTCAGGTCCCTTATTCAGTGAAATAAAATACCTAACAAATAGAGAATCTCTCACGTGGCACATAATTATGTATCAAATATCTTCGTAACTAGCCACTGTTCTTACACAGTTTTAAGTAAACAGCTTTAGTCCAGTAAAAAGGTCATTCAACCAAAATTGGGGTTTCCTAATGATCCATGGTACATAGGTATATTCGTATGTCTATCATATTCCACCAAAATTTTTATTTTGATTGGACTTTTTCTTATCATACCTAGTATTTGCATCTAAATATTTCGAAAAAAAAAACCATTTCAATCGTCGATAGCAAATTGCAATAAATTGCAATTTTGAATAAATTGAACTTTCGCAGAAAATCCAGGCCGACATACAGTCGCGTTCGAGATTTTTCCGATAATCTGTTTACTAGGGCCGTGCACAAAATGTTGCCAAACTGAAACATGTCTGTGTAAAAACGATGACGACGGTGACCGTCATTCTCACGTTAGTATTTTTTTAATTATATTCTCTGCACATTTGTTGTTCATGGTACTACCAATGAGACTATTTCATCATGAACGTATATAAAGCATGGGGAAAATGTAGAAATTTTACAAAGCTGTAAATGATTTCTTGTTGGTCTATTCTATACGTACAGACGTGGTATACTTTCTTAATGAAATTTTCTGATTGATATAGCATTTAGATTTAGTACCATGAGCAGTAATTTATAATTTTTTTTGGTGTCGGTTGTTTTAAAATGTTAACGAGATGGAAAGTTTGCGAGATTCCCATCTCGCAAACTTCCCATCCAATCAGGTTGATTTTGCCTACAGAGCTTTTTAAATGTCTGTTATTGTTTTATTGGTTTTTAGACATCTGTAAATTTCACGCAGTCTCCCTTGATAGCTAATGATTCACCTTATACTTTTGATAAACTTGGTATATCATTCATTAGATACCTATAGTAGACTTGACACAAGTTTACGTATTGTTTTGAATAAGCACTTTCGCTACGGTATGTATTCCTTACCTATAGATAGACGACAAATCAATCATTCAAGTAAGCTATATTAGTAAAATATGTTGATAGCAGTGACTACCATAATCTATGAAGATGATAGTCACCGCTATTTCTGGATTAGAGAGACCGACGTGGCGGAGTCTACCAACATGGCATGCAGCAAATCGTATTACACTAGTATCGGGAATAAAATTCATGACAGACAACGCATAGCGATGCAATTTTCTACTGCCAGCAGATTTTATAAAATCCTTGGAATATTTGCATGTGTATATTGTGTATATTGCATTTTTACAGTGGTAACGTCACTTGCCGTCTTTAGGTCCTGTTCCGCTTGAATTAGACCAGCAACGAATTTGATTTCAAGACGAGGACCAATGTCATTCATCAGACTATGCACGTTTCTTTTATTTAGTTTTAAAGCCCTTATTTTATTACGTTCATTTTTTTTATGCAGCCTTTAATATAGTGTTTTAGTGTTACTTTTTGTTTTTTCTTTCTCTCAGTTTTTTGTATGTAAATAAATTTTAATTCCATTCTATTTCATACCTGATTCGTTCAGTGACATATTCCAAAGCCGGAATAAGGAAACGGTCCACGCAAACATAAGCTCCAAGTATGACGTATCAAGGTTGCTACTATGTCATTGCGATATGAAAAGCGTGTAATATGAACTAGTTAGATGTTCCCTGAATAAATCAACTTGACAGCTTCAGTATCCCGCACGTATTTGTTTGACTATAAGTGGCATTAATAAAAATCCGGATGAACTTTTACGGTGTTTTTCAGGGAGTCGATGAGCGTGAAGCGGAAACACTCGCCAAAAGTAGCCACTAATTTCACGCGACAGTGGACAAAACTACATTCGAATCTATCAAAAATCCACTCACTGAAAGAGCACTCTCCATCGTAAAATATCTACATTCTATATACGTGAATAATTTCTAAAACTAAATGGACACATGGAGGAGGCCTACCCCCAAGCTTGGGTGTCCAATTAAAAAGATATCATACTTGAAATTCAATATACTTCTAAAATAAAATGTTTAAACCATAGTGAGTGATTGATTATACAAATTGTAAAGAAATTGGAAATAAAGGCTTTATTTATTTATTTATAAATGGACACAAATATGCACAGCACTAATTCTAATAAACTTTAATGTCATTTATATGCGAAGAGCGGTTTTGATATCCGCTGCGGTACATTTTGACGTTTAGATGAACATTCCGGGGCTATCCTATACCTATTGTGCATGTTTGATGACTGCTGAGTGCTGATAGTTGTCGTGCATGGTGTTTGTCATTCACAACTCACTGCGAAATTTGAGATCATTGTAGTAACATTACATAGGTATCATATATTACATTGCATTCATAAAGAACCTCAGATTACCTCTGTAATCTGTATAGAAAATACATCTAACTACTTTCGCAGGTAGGTACTTTATTTTCTGAATAAAAGCGCATTTCAGGTAGGTATAATAATAATAAGTCATGATCAATGGCCTCATTGATCCGGGACCGGTCGTCGTACATGGCCACCTTCTCGAAATTGTTTCCGAGTATACTTACCTTGGGCAAATTCTGCAGTTGGGTAAAAATAATTTTGAGAAGGAGGCCAAGAGGAGGATCCAGCTAGGCTGGGCAGCGTTTGGGAAACTACGTCGAGTCTTCTCGTCATCTATACCGCAATGCTTGAAAACTAAAGTTTTCAATCAGTGCGTCCTACCCGTCATGGCCTACGGAGCTGAGACGTGGACACTCACGGTAGGGCTGGTCCACCAGTTCAAAGTCGCTCAGCGAGCTATGGAAAGAGCTATGCTCGGAGTCTCTCTGAAGGACAGAATTCGTAACGAATACATCCGACAGAGAACAAAGTTATCGACAAAGCTCAATGAATTAGCAAGTTGAAGTGGCAGTGGGCCGGCCATATCTCGCGAAGAACCGACAACCGCTGGGGCAAACGTGTTCTTGAGTGGAGACCACGACTCGGCAAACGTAGTGTAGGACGCCCTCCGGCCAGGTGGGATGACGATCTGCGAAAGACTGCAGGCAGATGCTGGATGCGGCAAGCTGAAGACAGGGCGCTATGGCGCTCATTAGGGGAGGCCTATGTCCAGCAGTGGACTAATTTAGGTTGATGATGATGATGATGATGATGATAATAATAATGCAAAATGTAGCTTCACTCAGTGTAGGTAAGTAATATAAGCGTTAAGAAAATAACAAGACGTCAATCTAATCCATCCGATCCTACCATAAATAATTACTAAGTATAGGTAATATTAAAGCGAAAGTTTGTAGTTGTAGTTGTGAGTGGTTTGAGCGAAGCCAACGGTCATTACAACATTACAACAGCTGATCGGTTTGGTCCAAAGTTAACATGACCAATTCTGGATTTTTTGATTTACATCGAAAAACGCGTGTGAAGCTACGGCCTGAAACAAGTCTTTCTTATAAATTTGAGTGAGATGTTGTGCTTTCTACAAAATTCTAACAAATCTGCACCAATATTGCAACAAAATAGCATAATGTTGCAACTACCTAGGTAGGTAGGTATATGCACCGGGCTCCATGTTTCGGCTTATTGAAATCAATTTATTTTGTCGGTAAATAAATCCCTTGCGGTTTACGATGCGGAACATTTTACCGGGGAGAGAATTTAATTAATGGAACCAAAACACTAGGTATTAAAGTAGGTGTGTATAGTACCTATACCTATCACTATAAATTATTGTTAGACATGTGTTGTAGGCACAATTTAGTGAGACTTTTGGGTAGTTAAGCTTATGTCAAGCGATAAATTATTACTATAGCTGCCTCGCAATTAAATGCCCAGAACAACTATTATATGAACAAACTATTGTAAAGATATACATTGGATTATTTGATGGTCTTGTCTTTGTGACTAAACATTTAGTGGCATTGGTGGTTTAGTCGTGGTATAGTTATAACCATTAACTAAAGTTAATGGAGCAATATTTAAGGATTGAAAAAGTCAACAATTAATTTAATTTAACGACCTGAATCAATCAGCCTATAAGCTGCTACCCCAGCTGTTCAATTTAAATGTATTTGTGAGTCTATAAATCATATCTAAGTGGTGGCGATACGGATTTTTTTTTCTCGATTGCGAAAAAAGGAGATGGATGGATGGATGGATTTCGGAGATGGTGGTGGCTATTAGGAATAGCTAAACGCTATTTTCACCGCTCATGTTTTTTGTTCGTAATGAAATGCAGCGACATTTGATTACGAATAAAATACAACGAAAATAAATCAAAGAGCTGAGAAAATGGTATGCGTGAAACACTGACGAATAGGTACATCTGATTTGACCAGCTGCGTAGGTAAGTAGATATACCTACAAAATATTTAAAAATCTATATTATGTAAGTATCCCTCCTCCTCGACAGCCTATAATGGTCCACTGCTGGACGCAGACCTCCCCCTGAAAAGCGCCTTATTGACTTTTATCTCATGGGGGTAATGCCCATAATCCCCACGCTGGGCATGCGGGTATGTAAGTATATCTATCTATATTTAAGTCGTCCGGCAAAGCATGATCAGAGCGGGAAGAGTTGGGGTGGTGTATACATACCTAGCTACTTATAAATGTAGCTAGGTATGTATACATCACCCCAACTCTTCCCGCGGGTGTCGTAAGAGGCGACTAAGGGATATCCACCGGAGGCGGGCAGTAGCGCTCACTGCACAACAATTCTACCACCGAAATGCGATTCCCAACCCGCATGCACAGCGTGGGGATTATGGGCATTACCCCCATGAGATAAAAGCCAACAACGCGCTTATCAAGGGGAGGCCTGCGTTCAGCAGTGGACCAATACATGTTGTTGAGGTGAGATGAGGAGGTATGTACTACCTACATCAATAACTTATCGGCATCACCGAAATAAAACGGAGCAATACCCAATAGGTACACATTAAAAATCTATCTAATACACACAAGAACGCATGCTCTAAGTATCCTATCTACCTACACCTAGGTATACGATGCTCTATCCAACAACACTGAGGCAAACGTGTGAACAATAGGTTACTGGTAGTAGTAACTTAAAAGCGCTTACCGGCGCTTGACAGCGCTGGTAACCCGCGCAGGAAAATATATGAACGCGCGCCGATAAGCGCTGAACGGTGCCGACAAGTTCCGGCAAGCTTCAACACGCGCTGGTTAGCGCTGGGCACTGCCATTTAAAATTAATAAACAACTGCGACAACACGTGCAATTACGACAGGCATATTAAGCTTCAACCTGCTTCCTTTGTGTGGAACGGACCAGCGCTGTCAAGCGCCGGTAAGCGCTTATAAGTTTCCAGCTTTCTTTCTGTATACGGCTTAATGCTGTAGGCAATGATATTATATATAAACTGAGGTCTCATTGGCTGTAGGTACTTAACGAAAATCTACCTAAGGAAATAGATCTTTTCTCATTACACAGGGTACCTAGATAAAATAGCTTGACCACTGACCCGAATTCTCCAAACCATGCAAGGATCCACCTTCCAGAACACAGCACTAGATTTCACTCGCGAGTGTTGAATGTTTTGCAGTTATTGCACGGCTTATTATTCTAAGTTGCAGTGATTAGTGATTGATATTTAACTTTCCAAAATTTTACGAAATTATGTCCAACTTGTGCGACGATTGAGATTGCACATAGCGAAACGAAGAAGCCTTTTTCACTCGTTCGTTGATGTAGAACATGTTCATTCGCCGATTTCCCAACAGAGCGTAGGACGAAATCGGCTGAGCCTTACTAAATTAAACTACCCTATGTTTTTTAAGCAACGACCGAACAGTGTTTGACTTCATTTATCTGTAATTTAAGTGGCCACCCTACACGACATATACTTATGTACCTACACGTTTATATAATTTTAAATATAGGGTAGTGTCCTGGGTAAAAAAAAATATTATTCTATTTAGTCCGCCAGTTAGATTAATCAGAAGGATATTGGATACATATTTTTTCTTTTGTCAATCATACAAAAAATTACAAAATTAAAGCGCTTCTAAGTTTGAGAGTGGGGTCTAGTGACGTCACAAATTGCTAAAAAGTGTCGCAAGGTGTGACGTCACGCGGATCTTTAACCGGCTACATCTCCATCATTTTTTGAAAATTTATCGACAAAAGAAAAAATATGTGTAAACTATCTTCTGATAATATAACTGACGGACTTATTGGATTTTTTTAAGACACTAGCTTATTCAACATTATTTTCAGCCCATACAATAGGTAAAATGCATAACTCACCCTTCGCCAAACTCGGTGCGGCACTGCTCCTCCATAGTGAACACGTAGTGGGAGATCTCCCTGGCTCCTCCCAGCTCCACGCCATCCTCTCTGCTTCGCTCGTGGAGGCACCACCACAGTCTGCAAAGAACACAGTTTTAGAAAAGCTGCTCTGTCCTTGTTTATGGTTTTACGCGCGTGTCACAGCTGCTGCTGCAGCGCCCTCTAGGTGTCGCATAAAACTAGCGCAGACTAGCGCCATCGTTACTGAGCATCATGCTGAGCGACGACCTTTAAATAAATAATGCTGGACAATTCGCACAGCATTATCTAGCCCCAAGCTAAGCAGAGCTTGTGTTATGGGTACTAGATAACTGATATACTTAATATAACACATATATAGATATTTTTTATTATACATAGAAAACACCCAGCCCAACGGAACAAATTTCTGCAGATCGTACACAAATTTGTTCCGAGGCGGGAATCGAACCCGCAATCTCCTGCTTCGCAGGCGGACCTTCGCCCGCTGCGCCACGGAGGTCGTCTTTTTTGATGTCACGGTTGTAACTTAACTTTTATTTGTTTCTACCAACTTTACTTGTAATTATTGTGACACAGAATAAATACTTTTTAGTTACTTTACTTTTTTTTACAAGTAGAGTTCTTATCTTAGTTGTTCTTAGTTGTAGAATCTTTTTTATTATAAAAACTACAGAAGTTTGACGAATTTATCATGAAAATGAGCTGGTCAACGAATCTTTACACTCTCTGATAATGTCCTCCTTGCCGAATCTTCGGCCAGCCACAGCTGTCAGTCTCAACGGAGACTAGACACAGAGGACATATTAAACACAGGTGCATTCTCTATTTCCTCTCGTAATCCGATGGGACGGCAGACTGACACGATAGGGAAGGTCAGGCGCAGGACCAACGGATTAACGTGCTTTCCCGGCACGGGGATGTAACACCGCCAACTTCCTGACTCCGGACTGTTACTGTTATTAGAATTTTCTTGCAAGAAAAAATCACTTTCCGATGATGTCCTTTGAGCATGAAACGTTAGAGTTCTTCCGACACAAACAAGATTCGTTCTTTACCCGCTCACATTCACAAAAGATTCAAAATCTGATCATCTGATAGAACGGTGTGGTTTTATTCTCTTTGATCTCGTATCTGAAATAACGCTCCTCCGTTGGTAGTCGGATAATGGCCGAGTGGCTAGCTGAGCGGTCACCATAAACTAGTTAGTATACTTTGGCGGTCACTGTGAAACAATTCTATGAGTTCATTCGTTCTCATCTTTTCTATATTTTTCGATTTTCGTGTTCAATTCGAATTTTGAATTTTATGAAACAAATGACGTTTTCGATAAAAAATTTGAACGTGGAACTGTATAAAGAAAAAGAGTTGTGATGAGATGACGACCTACAAAAACTAACAAAACCTTATTGTTAGTAGGTTCTTCTTTCATAGTTTTTAAATAATCAATATCAAAAGAGTTTGAAACTTTAGAGTTTGTCATTCAGGTAGTATTCATTCAGGCATTTATTTTCTACAAATGTGAATATCTCAGAAACCTGACGCTTTAGGAAATTATATTTAGTCCGCCTGCGACGCAAGAGGTTGCGGGTTCGATTCCCGCCTCGGAACAAATTTGTGTACGATCTGCAGAAATTTGTGCCGTTGGTCTGGGTGTTTTCTATGTATAATAAAAAAAAACTATCTATGTATATAATGTATTAAATATATCAGTTATCTAGGACCCATAACACAAGCTTTGAGTAGCTTACTTTGGGGCTAGATGATGCTGTGTGGATTGTCCAGCATTATTTACAATTATTTATTTATTTACTATTTATATCATACAACATTTTTTGTGTCCTCTATCTAAATATACATAACTTTTATTGTGCGTGGCGTATGTGCTCGATTATTCGGTTTGGTATGTTCTCGATGTATTCAGGTAAGGTTTTCTTTTTTACATTACTAGGTAAGGTACCCAAATAACAAGAACAAACTTGTGTTATGTAAGTTATCCTTTCCTTCCTCAAAAAATACCCTAATCATATCCCGTCGAACAAAGTTAGAAAATCTTGCAAGGTTTTGTGATTTGTTGGAAAGGTAAACTTGAAGATATAACACGAAGATATAAACATGACGACCTCCGTGGCGCAGCGGGCGAAGGTCCGCCTGCGACGCAGGAGGTTGCGGGTTCGATTCCCGCCTCGGAACAAATTTGTGTACGATCTGCAGAAATTTGTTCCGTTGGTCTGGGTGTTTTCTATGTATAATAAAAATATCTATCTATGTAGTATATTGTATTAAGTATATCAGTTATCTAGTACCCATAACACAAGCTCTGCTTAGCTTGGGGCTAGATAATGCTGTGTGAATTGTCCAGCATTATTTATTTATTTTATTTATAACCTCAACTAGGTAGTTTGACTTGCATCAGTGGAGCATGAAATGAGACTCGACTGCGAGACATGGCGCCAAGGGTAATAGGTTAACTTGAAGCACAAGTTGATATTTATATTATTATGTAGATATAATGATACTTGTAGATATATTATGGGTTCCTCAGTGGCTAAGGCAAAGGGTGCCTGGCTGGATCCGAAATGCAGTTCCCATATTTAATTAAGAAAGTGAGTCATTGGTTCTATATGATATATTAATGAATTTTAAAACTTGCCCTCATTAACCTTAATAAAGCGATAATACTACTTATTTTTATACGTACCTATTCAATTTGATGTCACGTATAATAATGGTATTGTAAATAAAATCTGTATCAGAAGCTAAGGGGATATTATTGGTACATATCTACCTGCATACTCAATCAACACCAACTTAAAATTTTACTTAAATTTGGTAGGTATATTAAGGAATTAGCGCAGACTGTCATTTAGAACAGAATTTTATGTATAGTGAGTAGGTACAAATATTACATAATACTCCGTCCACGCACTTATTTTCTTTTATTTAATGAGATAATACAATTTTTCATATACACGTAACCTGTCAGCTCGATCAATATCGAAGCTCTCGTTAGTCTCCATATTTTTGGAATCGATAGTTACGCATATTGCATTATTTAATTCAGTCAGAGAAAATAAAAGCGTGAACAGGTCATACCTACTGGAACTTTTGCCTACAATCTTATGGTATACTAGATTCTGCCCGTGATTTCGCACGCGTATTTTCGGTAAAATAAGTAGTATAGGATAGGGTTTTGAGCTAAAGACGAACGTTCAATTTAATCCCGTATATTAATATAAAACACCATTAAACTCACAAAAAAGATAGAATAGGTAACAAAATAGGTAAGTATCGTGTGCGCGGGCGAGGCGACGTGCGCTCTCTTTGGTGACTGCTTACGACTGCTGGCGCACGTGACGTCGCGCGCGCACCCGAGCCGAACGGCGAGGGGAAGCCCCGCCTACCGACGCAGAAGCAGGCAGCGAAATGGGATTGCTCGCTATAACCTCCCCCTCCAAGTCACAGGTACGACTCGTCTGTGGCTTGGCAGGTCTGCCACGACGGCGTGGGTGTCAATTACAGAAGTCGTCCCTACATATGGTGTAAGAGCACTGGCATGATACTTCCCTTTTACTTGGCCAGTACTGTCAACAACAACAAAAGAGGTTGGTCCTACGACCTTAGAGATACGATAAGGGCCTTCCCTTCTCGGGGCAAATTTACTAGTAAACCCTTTTGTCGCATTACTCGCCATGTGCGTCTCTACGAGGACTAAGTCGCCTTCTTCATACGGAGGGGCTGTTCTTCGGTGAAGGTCTCCCTGAACTTTGCGAGTGTCCTGTTGGTTCTCGATACGCTCCTTTACATTGACCAACACTCTTGTAAATTCTTTTATAAGGTCGCTCTTTAGCGCATCTGGTACTACTAACTGGGGCTCTTCTGACTCCCAGTCCGGATCGCATCGATACAGAATGCCTTGGGCCAAATAATAACCTCTATCAGTCCAACGGATGGCTGCCGCAGGATTCTCCTTATCTTCAAAATCCTGTATTATTTTATTCAACTCGGGATCATTCAACTGAGCTTCTCGTATGTCTTCTGGTCGTCGCTGGGGAAGATCAATAACCACCGGGCAAATGCTGCAAGGGCCGCTACTCGGCTCCTCAGAGTCCTTATCCACAGGACGGCTGAGCGTATCAGCAACTACGTTTACTCTACCCGGGGTGTATTCGACATCAAGATCATACGTCTGGATCTTCATTGCCCAACGGGCCAAACGACCACTGGGTGTCTTCAAGGACAAGAGCCATTTCAACGGCTGGTGATCAGTTGCAACGCGTACACGCGATCCTTCTACATATGCTCTAAACTTTTCTAACGCCCAAACCACTGCTAACGCTTCTCTCTCGGTGGTATGATAATTGCGTTCGGCGGAGGTCAACAATCTGCTTGCATATTCGATTGGCCTTTCTTCTTTCGGGCTCTCTCCTTGCATTAATACGGCACCTAAAGCATAAGCGCTGGCATCAGTTCGCAAGACAAACGGTTGTTCGAAGTTTGGTTGGCGTAGAATAGGACTAGTGGAAAGGCGTGACTTTAGTTCTTCAAACGCCTTTTGCTCATTCTCCCCCCAGACCCAGCGTCTGTCTTTCTTTATAAGGTCAGTCAAACAACGGGCTACGTCTGAAAACTTTTCAATGAATTTACGGAACCATGCGCAGGTTTGAAGAAACGTTCTCAGTTCCTTAACGTTCGTTGGAGGCTTCATTTTTAGTACGGCTTCTACTTTTGTGGGATCAGCTTCAATCCCACGAGAAGAGATCACGTGTCCCAGGTACGTAACCTGGTCTCTAGCAAAGACACACTTAGCGCGGTTCGCCGTCAGATTGAATAGACGAAGACGTTCAAACACTTGCTTCAAATCCTTCAAGTGTTGGTCCAGATTCGTTGATATAACAAGTAGATCATCAAGGTAAGCTAACACACAAACATCTTTTAAGCCAGACCGCATCCTATCAATCAGCCTTTGGAAGGTGGATGGTGCGTTTTTAAGTCCGAAAGGGAGACGTTTAAAAGAAAAGTTCCCAAAAGGCGATGTGAAAGTAGTTTTATGACGATCTTCAGGTGCTACCAATATCTGCCAATATCCAGCTTTGAGATCGATGGTGGACATCACACAACCTGCTTTGGTGCTCTGCAATAGCTCATCAATTACTGGAAGTGGGTACTTATCCGTACGCGTGACACTATTCAACTTCCTGTAATCTACGCAGAAACGAGTTTCACCATTCTTCTTCGGTACCAAGACCACAGGTGCAGCCCACTCGGATTCAGCCTCTTCAATTATATCTTCTTCTAGCATCTTTTCTATTTCTTTCCTTATTATTTCTTTTCTGGCTGGCGTTGCTCTATAAGGCGGGCAAGCGATTGGCCTCGCATCGCCCGTATCTATATGATGTATGGCGTACTGTGTTGGTCCTCCCCCTGGAGTGAAAATGTCCTCATGCACATTCAGGAGATCAGACAGCTTCGCCCGATCACCCGCATTCAAATGTGCTCCTTCATCCTCGCGGAGACCCACAGACGAACAACTAAGCACCGATTGCTTGTTCTCGAAAATAATGGGGTAAGGCGTCTTATCGTTCCTCATATAATAAACATTTTCATCGAAATTTAAAACCATGCCAGCATCCTCTAAAAAGTTCATTCCTAGTAAACTTTCAGTGGCCTGAGGTAACATCACAAAATCTACATATAGTTCTACCTTTCGTACCGTGACCATAACACGTGCTATTTCTACATTTTGAGAACAAATACGGCCATCGGCATATTTAAATTCAGCAAATAGTGTTTTAAAACTATGACCAGTCTTAACTAAGTGAGCTCTTAAGCTCTCACTCCCTACCGAATGTTTAGCTCCAGTGTCTATTAGGACTTTGCCTACGGCACCATTGATTTCAACACTTAATACTGGCCTACCACGGGAATCAATATTGTCGGCACTTGCGGAAACCGATTGAAACGAACTACTCGCGGAAACCGATTGAATCGAACTACTCGCGGCAACATTCTTCTTTTCTTTGCACGTTGGACAGTTAGAACGGATAACGCCGGGCGCTCCGCACCCGAAACACGTCACTGTAGATGTAGCTGTGCGTTGCTCTCCTTCATCAGCACCATCTTTGGTATTCTTCTTCGGTTTGTTAGCCAATCGCGGGCAGGCCTCCTTCATATGTCCGTACTGCCTGCAGTAGTTGCAGTGAGGTCGAGGCTTGTGATTGTTCGGTGAAGGCGCAGCTGGTGGCGACGGATTTGTGACCGTAGCGGAAGAAGAAATCGACGGCTTGCTGTCTGCAGAGGTGCGCGGGCGGGTCTCGTCGAAGATGTCCTCGATGCGACGCGCTTGCGCTAATAGATCCCCGAAATTGTCGAAAGAAGAACGAGGTACTTTCTCACGAATCCGTCGGTGTAGCAGACCATAACACATATCCAACTGCACTGTCTCAGAAAGTGTGAAAGGCGGCAGTTGTGCGAATAATGCTCTGAGATGACAGACGAACAAGTCTGTGGATTCGTCCGTGCGCTGTTCTCGTTCAAAAATGCATCTGTAAACTCTGTGCGGCGGCAATCTTGGTCCAAACGTCTGCTTCAAAGCCTCCATAGCATCGTGCCATGTTAGGGTAGAATCCTTGACTCCTTGCCACCACGTAGCGGCCAACCCCGTCAATAACATGGGAAATCCACGGAGTGCGATGTGATCCTCCACGCCAACACAGTCTTTATAAGTTAACACGGAGTCTATAAAGCTTTGTACGTTGCTGGATTTATCACCGTCGAATCGCGCAGTACATTTCGCGAAGTTTCCTGAGTAAGTAGGTGTGGGAGTACTTACAGGATCGCTGCGACTTAGCCTGTTAATCAGCAACAACAGCTGATCGGTCGTCATTACGACTGGAGCGGCGGCGGCGGCGGCGGCGGCGGCGGAAGCGCCCACGGCGGCAGCAGAAACGCCAGCTGCGGCGGCAGCATCAGGCTGCGCCAGCAGTGGTGCATGCGGAGCAGCGTCATCGTCGCTAACGCTAAGCGAGCTCTGCGCTTGCGCGGCGCCAGCAGCGGGCGGAGGCGGCGGCGTCACTTCTTCAGACGGATTATCAACTCCCGAAGCTGGGCTCACGGTTCGCGATCTCAACATCATTATAACACAAAAGTTTAACAAAAACACGTGAAAAGTTCATACGAATTGGCGGGAAAAGTCACAAAATATTCAACCGTCCAATACCATGCACTGTTCATCAACACATGTACCTATAGGTAGGTACACAATACAAATAGGCACAAACTGTTCACGATTAAGTACGCGACAACAAAACAGTTTGGTTGGTAAGCAAGCACTATTTCACAAATCACATGAGTCACTAAAGTATCCAAGTACCTATTCGTAGACAAAACAATAACAATCACTGGTTTACAACAGGACCAACAGGTATTTATTTACACTAAGATAAAAGTTTGTCCAAAATACCTACACACGTTTGGTCTAAACACAGTTTGTTTATTAATAGGTAGGTGTACCTATATTGTTTACGTTAACACGCATACACAGTTCACATTCACACTGTCCGTAACGATAGGTAGGTACCTAGGTTCAGGTTAAAGATAGGTAACCTGCAGCAAAACCTAGATTAGTACCACGAAACCTAATTAATTAAGCACACCAAAGTTCACTTCGAGTCTGTAATATGTAGGTTCAGGTTACCGAGTCGTGAGTAACCTGAGCGACAAAACCTACAGTTACCGTACCTGACGCACAAGCAAAGTAGGTAGGTACCTATTACTGTTTACTTTTGAGTTCGTATTACACACTTGGTTCAGGTATAACAAAATACCTGTCACGAAACCGTGTTGCTATGCACAATAACCGCGTAACTTCGAAGACACATCGCGAAAGTTCTCGGTTATTCCGTGCGCGCGCGATTATTCCGGGGAGCGAGAGGTGCGGGGTGTTAGGATCGAAAACGTCCGTGTTTTACTGTTGCTAGGTCGAATAAGGTAGCACACTCGCGACAAGGAACCGCACGAACATAGGTAGTCACTAAGAAGGAATGTATTTCACTATTCACTATCTTCACTATTTCGGTAGGCTCCGAGTTCAAACGCAAATGTTCGGCACAGTAAAAGTTTACGATTCAGCTCCACGTTAGGCTGCCAGTTATAGGATAGGGTTTTGAGCTAAAGACGAACGTTCAATTTAATCCCGTATATTAATATAAAACACCATTAAACTCACAAAAAAGATAGAATAGGTAACAAAATAGGTAAGTATCGTGTGCGCGGGCGAGGCGACGTGCGCTCTCTTTGGTGACTGCTTACGACTGCTGGCGCACGTGACGTCGCGCGCGCACCCGAGCCGAACGGCGAGGGGAAGCCCCGCCTACCGACGCAGAAGCAGGCAGCGAAATGGGATTGCTCGCTATAGTAGCCTATTTATCTGAGTTAAGCTATGTTCTAAATGCAGGGCTTGAAAGCGGTATAGGTATAGGGTTAAGCTACCGGTAAAAAATTACGGTACCGTTTTGATTTAAAGGTAGACCTATACCGGTATACAATAACGGTATTGGTACAGGTATAAAATAACGGTACCATTATTTTAAGGGTACCGGTAGCTACCTGTATTTTTCTGGTACCGTAACGTAATTCATTTTGGTACCGAAAAACGCGTGAGTAAACGACGCTAGTGCTCTGTTTACAGTTCGCTCGATAGGAATGCCACTTGCCTTGTCGAACGAGATTTCACTCACACACACTTCTTAATACACAGCTATGACGTCGCGGTCGTTCTTATATTCGTCGATTCGGCTTCTTTCCTTGTAAAAGGGAAGCATGGGGAAAATGCGAAAATATGTTTTTTATTGTTTCTTTTCATTCAGCGCGGAGACTAGATTGTCTACACTAAGTGCCAAATATTAGCGTAATAAGTGCCTTGCATTTGCATTTTTGCATTACAGCTAAATACTGAATTTACTCCTTTCGTCTAAGTTTATTAGTTTTAATTAAGTAGTACGTATATTTTTGTTTTGTGTATTTTCTAAATTAAGGCAATAAATGATTTTCTATTCTATTCTAATTTAATACGTACTAATAATAATTTTCAAAAATTTTAAGCAGTGCCTTTTTTTATTTCATGAAGGTCAACGACCTGTATTGCCAAGATATCTGGCATCTGGTTTTCTTATAACTGTTTGGTCCCTGACTGTGACAAGGCATTTTCACACAAGAAAAACATTTTTTTTTCACACAAGAAAAACATTATTTTATACCGGTATACATACCGGTACCGGTATAAATGCCGGTACATACCGGTACCGGTATAAATACCGGTATACATACTGGTACCGATATAAATACCAGTATACATACTGGTACCGGTATAAACACCGGTAAACGTACCGGTACCGGTATAAATACCGGTATACATACCGATATTATTACCGCAATACATACCGGTATAAATACCGTGATTATTACTGGAAAACACATAAATACCGATATCATTATACATACCGGTACCGGTATAAATACCGGTATACATACTGGTACCGGTTTAAATACCAGTATACATACTGATACCGGTATTATTACCGCAATACACACCGACCGGTATAAATACTGGTTCCGGTATAAATAGATAGATAGACTTTTTATTGGGAACATACACAAACAGCACCGGTATACATACCGGTACCCGTATAAATACCGGTATACATACCGGTACCAGTATAAATAGCGGTATGTATACTGGTACCGGTATGTATACCGGTATTTATACCGTGGCCGGTATGTATACCGTATGTTTTATAAGTACCAGTATTTACACCGGTATGTATTGCGGTAATAATACTGTTATTTATGAAACCTACCGGTATAAATACTGGTATACATTTCTGTACCGGTATACATACCGGTACCGGTATAAATACCGGTATATAATAATATAATAATAATATAATCGGTAGGTAATAATACCGGTATGTATACTGGTAATGATACCGGTACCGATATGTATACCGGTATTTATACCGGTATGTTTTATAAATAACGGTATTATTACCGCAATACATACCAGTGTAAATACCGGTACTTATAAAACATACGGTATAAATACCGCTATTTATACTGGTACCGGTATGTATACCGGTATTTACACCGGTATGTTTTGCGATAAGAATACCGGTATTTATAAAACATACCGGTAATACCGGTATTATAACTGGAAAGCATACCGGTATAAATACTGGTATACATACCGGTACCGGTATAAATACCAGTATACATACTGTTACCGGTATAAATACCAGATTACATACCGGTACCGGTATAAATACCGGTATACATACCAGTACCGGTATACATACCGGTATACAGACCGGTACCAGTATAAATAGCGGTATATATACTGGTACCGGTATGTATACCGGTATTTATACCGGTATGTTATCCAGTAATAATACCGGTATTTATACCGGTATGTTTTATAAATGTATTATAAATACCGGTACCGGTATGCATACCGGCATTTTTACTGGTACCGGTATGTATTCCAGTATTTATACCGATACCGATATGTGTACCTGTACCGGTATGTATACCGGTATTTATACCGGTATGTTTTATAAATACCAGTATTATTATCGCAATACATACCGGTGTAAATACCGGTATACATACCGGTATTATTACTGCAATACATACCGGTATAAATACCGGTATATATACCGGTACCCGTATAAATACCGATATACATACCGGTACCAGTATAAATAGCGGTATGTATACCGGTACCGGTATGTATTCCGGTATTTATACCGGTACCGATATGTATACCGGTATTTGTACCGGTGCCGGTATGTATACCATTATCGCAATACATACCCCCGTAAATCAGTTCACATGGGATAAAAATCACCTTGAAACGTTTCCATAGAAACAACGCGTGCAAAGCCGCGGGCATAAACTAGTAGTAAATAAACGCAGGCCGCCGCCGCCGCCGCCGCGCTGGCGTGGCAAGTGCGCGGTGTGGCCCTGTGCGTGCAACGCAGTGAGGGATGTGGATATTTCGACCTCGGCGGCCAGTCTCATCGACCAAGATGCGCAGGACATATTATAGTGCACAAGTGTGTGCGCAAACATAGGTGCACTCTCTATGCCCTCACTCTCATAATCCGATAGGACGGCAGACCGACACGGCCGGGGAGAGGTCATGCGATAGACCAACGGCTTAAGCCGTCTAACACCGCCAACTTGCTAGAAAAGACCCAATAATACAAATCTTGGCCCGACCCGGGATTTGAACACGGTACCTCATTTTCAGCGGTTGAACAACCGACCACTAGCTAGACCAACGAGGCAGTCGGATAAAAGTAAATGTCCTGCCACAGAAATAATAGATACCTACATTTACTCTACGTTTATTCCAAAATGTTTAAAAATAAATGTCCATCCGTGCGAAGCCGGGTCGGGCCGCTAGTTATTAAATATAATTGCAACTTGGCTCAGCTAAGCAAACGGTTATACGAAATAAAACTTCGAAACGCACGAGTCACACGACTGTCCGGTCTCACTCGCTCGACTAGAACGGAACTGGCTCGATAGAATCTGCAGCTGAGCCGAGAGCTATTTATAGTTTTCTCATTTCGGTACTCTTATTTTAAAATTACGCTACTGCTATAAATAAAGCTATCGCTATTTTTCGGTATCGGAACATAACGGTACCGTTATATAAGGATATCGTAATATAAAGGTATGACGTCATACCGTTAACCTTTTCATACCGCCATTTTCCGGTTATTCAAGCCCTGTCTAAATGTACGCCAAATTTCATCATGACCTGTTCAGTAGTTTTGGATATCTTAGTTCAAAAATTCACATTTCAAAAACTTTCGGCTGTAAGATAGGAAGCAGGATGTCCAAGGCAAACAGATAAGCTGCTATACCCCTAAGAACCGATCTCTTTTTGACTACCTTTAAATGGATGGAATTATGTCAATGTATGACGCATAAGATCATTGTCCCAATCAAGCGCGGATCCAGGGGGGGGGGTCATGGGGGTCATGACCCCCCCCTTTGGCTGAGTCTAGCTAGGTACTTACTGTGTAAAGGCAAACTGGGTATAGTTAGAACAAGGTGCAGGGTTCGTATTACGAAAACAATGTAACTACCTAGGTAGGCCCAAAAACCCGATATTTTATTATTTCAACCAACACAAGTCAAAGCCACTCCTGTAGATAGGTTAGGTACGACATTTAAATCCCGCCGCCGCCGGCCGGCGCGCCGCCTCAAGCCGGCTTTTGACTGTGGGATATAATATAAATTACATCTTGTGCTATATATTACATCCCGCGATTGCTATTCACACTGTAAGATATATATTTTGGAGCACACAATGATCAGTTTACACGTCTGCACACGAACGCCAACATTCAAACGGAGGGCGAAGCGGGGGAGGCGCGGTGTCCGGGGACGTGAGGTAAAATATACACCTTCAAATGACCTTCAAATATCGCTCACTCGGTCGAAAAAATATTTATAGTTTGGGATGTAATATATAATATAGCACAGTGTAAACGGTGCCATACAAAATGTATGGTGAGCGATAAAATATTATATCTCGGGATGTAATATATATCCCATAGTCAAAAGCCGGCTTCAGGTGAAATAGCCTGGCCCGGCGCATTCGTTTATCTTGCTTGTGTAGGTAGTTGTTTCTCTTTCATCTGCAGTCATACGACTTTTCCAAAAAGGAAATTACCTACTAAGCCTTGGAGTGAATGAAAGTGTAACCTACGTATAAAAATTACTGAGTGAGGCTTATTAATTAACAGAAAGAAGGAGAGTTTTTTTGCTTTTTTTGCTACTATCTTTGTATTCAAAGAGACGAGATGGTAAGTACCTAGTGATCCACCAGTGCTCAAATCTGGTTGTTGTTATTAAAATGCCAAAGTACGTACTTATTCCTATACCTGTAACGTAACCTACCTACTTAAATCAAAATTATTTATTAAAAACAAGTGTCTATGTTTGTAGGTTACCTATCTGATCTATAGGTGCCTGCCTATACGTACCAAACCAAGGTAGGTAGGTATTCTTACTTAGTCAGAAAAGCTAGAAAAGGTAAAATCAAAACTACCTACAGTGCTTTGCTTAAAATTAATATTTTATTAAAATCTGCTTTATTTGATGAAGGCTAGGAGGGTTAATTTAAAGATGAGTAGCTATATTTAGGTACCTACCTTACCTACATTTTGAATCACGGTCTGAATATGACCTCAAAAAAGATATTAAAATATTAAAAAAAAAAAAACATACAAACTACAGAAATTTTAAAACTGTTTTTAAACGTACAAACCGGTACCTTTCATTTGATACCCCACTCGGTGAGGTCCCCCTTTAGAAAACTATTCCCACCTTTATGAATATTTTTCAAAAAGTGTTAGTTTTACAATCTTCTCTTTATGTTTCCTGTAAAATATAAATCCATATCTACAAACCCTACATACATTTCAGATGGATCGCAATCTTCGGAGATAGGGGGGGATGAGTATTTTTTCGACTTTTTTCAATGTATTTCGAAAAGTATGAAACCCACAGAAATTACAAAAACTATTTTGAAATGTACTGATACCATTCATTCATTTGATACCCCACGTCACCATGTATCTTTTAAAATATCGACATTACAATCTGAATGGAAAATGTTTATTTTCATTTTCAAATCTACAGGCGCACGAAATGTATTATTATTTTAAATTTCAAGTTGATAGCTAGTAGGTAGTTGCTGAGTTATTAAGGAGGGAAAAAAGGACAGACAAAGCGAGATCATAAACCGAAACCGATCTTCGAACTCAAAACGTCAAAAACACAACTTTGACAAGTCAGCGGTTGTAAACGAAAACTTTTCCGTTTTGGTATTATGCAAAGTCATAGGAACTAAGTCACTGTGGTGATGGTTATAGCAAAAATAGGAAAAAGTAACAAAATAATGCTCACAGAATTACACCTTGAAAAAATTCACTGGCTTGATTTGTCACATAAAGACCAGGGCCTTTACTGCAAAATATTGTGTTATGTTTGCAGTAGCGACGGCAGAAAGGTCATTTTCTACTCTCCGAAGGCTAAAAACATGGCTAAGAGCTTCCATGGCAGAAGACCGCCTAGCTGGGCTAGCGCTTCTCCATGTGCACAAAGCAGTACCTATTGAGGTGGAAGTAGTAATTAGGTACTCGTTTTGCAAGAAAACAAAAGTGAAAACTAGATTTTGTAATTTAATAAGAATAATTATGAATAAACATAAAAGCGACTACTTTATTTCCCACTTTAACACTATAATCATTTGAAATATTTGACATGTTTAGGAGTCCTGTAAGGTCAAAAGGAAATGACGAATTTTAATTAAGTAGCAAAGTTTATTTTTCGTCCGTAAACTTCATATGGGCTTCTTCTTCTCTTCTAGGTACTTCAACTTCATCCCCCGCCCCCAAAATCCTTTCACGTTTTCTTTTTAATTATTTTAATCAAATTGGAGCCCATCTTGACTGTATGACCCCCCCCCTAATCTAACAGCTGGATCCGCCCTTGGTCCCAATGGTAGGACCATTTGGACATTTATCCAATGTAATGACGCTTTTTCAGAAAAAGACTCATACAAAAAGTCACGCTCATGGGGAGTGTGTCAGTGAGTCTCATACATAATAGGGTAGACCGTTTTATATTATGCAGCACAATACTCAAAACTTTGAAACAACACATTAGGTACATATTTACCCAGCTATCTCAGCTTGTACGTTGGAGACATAAATTAAGTACCTACATAGAATTATTATTTTATTATTATTAACCAGTTAACCAATTCAATCATAACAAACTTTGATGAGCGGAAAAAGTGCCTAGTGGTATTTTTGGACACGGTCTCTATCCCTATTCTGCCGGAGAAGCTCGAAAACTGCGGGGTCAGAGGTCTACCTCTAAAGCTTTTTGATGACTACCTGAATGACAGGAAGCAACGTGTTAAAATTAGCCAAATATTTAGTGAAGATCAGCCAGTAACCTTCGGTGTAGGGAAGCATTTGGACCCACGCTGTTCCTAGTACAACACTTGGGCCCACGCTATTCCTAGTGTACATAAATGACCTATGTAATATTCGTCTAGAGAATGGTAAAGTCATCACGTTCGCTGACGATTCTGCACTTCTCTTTAGTGGTAAATCCTGGAGGGAAACTTTTGACAGCGCTCAAGTTGGTAAGAAATATACTAAGCTAGGCTTCGCAACCCAATCCACGGACCTACTGGGTTGTCCCAGTGGGCGGAGAGGTGATACTCCGACGTGGCGCGTCCCCGGGTTGCGGATAGGGGATTCTGGCTTGCCGATAGCTTCCTTGAAGGAGTTATCGGCAGGCCAGCGCGGACAAAACACCAAGGTGGGTTTAAGGGATTTGGGCATCTTCACGTGTCTCTCTGACTCAGCAGAGAGCACAGTGAATGATGCTCCGCAGAGGAAAGAATTCAAACTCTGTCAAGAGAGGAGCAGGCTAATCGTAGCCGCTAAAGACGGTACCAAATCCCAATATAATGGTCTCGGCGCCTGCCGAGGGGAGTACTGCGTGTGTGAGTCCGGACGTGCGGGCTGTTCGTGGTCGCTCTGTACACTTGCGCTTTGTGTAGGTGTACAAAGCAATTGTGGGCTTGATCGCTAGTCCGGATTCACACTCGAAGTATGGTCGGGGGGAACCCGGCCGCTAGGGCGCCATTCCGAGGACCTCACCTCTTAAAAAAATTGGAACAAAAAAAAATGGAAAAGGACAATTGTGAAACGACTACCCAGGAGGGTCCTGACGGCACTGCCGTTGGGGAATCCTTCCGTGCTTCGGCACGCAGTCCCCAATCGTATTCTGGGGGGGACGTCAATTGCCTCGGGAGCACAAGCTCCGTTGTTAGTGATGGGAGGGAAAATAAAAATAGTCAGAAGACACGGGGGAGCGGTTCGCGTCAGAATCTGTTGGATATAATGCTTTCAGATTCTGACACGAGTCAGCACTCAGCTTCCATTTCGGTCCGTAAGCGGCCGAATAGTAGTGGTAGTGGCTCAGAGAGTATGCCACGGAAGATAACAAGTGCTCATCGAGGTCGCAGGGGACGAAAAGGGTCCCAACCTAGTACTGAGCGTGCCCTTAAAGATTTGGAGAATTCCGGTGTGGAGACCTACCGTTTAAATCTGGGCGATGTTACACAGCCGGAAAAAAAAAAGTCGGGAAAAAAAACATACTCCCGTTTATGTGGAGATGACTTCAACGCGGAAGACTTGTGTAGACGTGCCCTGGATGAGGTCGAAGTAATTCAGGAGCAGTCGCGCAAGTCAAAGAACATGAACGGCCAGGTGAAAGGTGTCATCAACCAATCCCTGGTAACGATGCGAGATGTTATCGAGAGCCTGAAGTCGCGAACAGCTGACGAAGAGACGAGGCGCCTCAGGGCAGATAACGAGCGGCTCAGTCGAGAGCTAGCTAACCTGCGATCCGATTTTTGTGCCCTCCGACAGGACTATGAAGAACGGAACATGCGCGCTAAAACCGCACCACGCCCACCCTCACCTCTGACTCCTCTAACTTCACCGGAGGTAAATGTGGAAGACATAATACGCCGAGTTACTATATCTGTCGGAGATATGATTAATGCTCGCATTGCAGGTCTTGAGGATCGCCTGTTGCCGGAAAAGACGCTGCGTCCACCGTTAGCAGCGGACGCTAGGAAGAAATCTTCCGTTGCGTCACACTCGGCCGGAAGTCAGTCGAAGTCAGCGACCCCTATAGTGAAGCCAAAGACTCACCAAATAGCGGGATCATCAGCCAATGAGGTACTTCCTTCAAGTCAAGGCGCAACACGTGCCGTTGATGGTGAAGGATGGGCGACTGTGACTAAGAGAGGCCGCAAGAAGAAGAAGCCAGATGCTTCTGCTATTTCTTCTGCGGTCGATACTCAACCAAAGAAGGCGACAACGGCTTCCCACAAGAAGCGTAATAAGATTGCACTTCCACGTTCAGCGGCAGTGGTGATAACCCTTACACAAGAGGCCGTGGAGAAGGGTATTACCTACACGGAGGTCCTAACTAAAGCCAAGACCGCCATAAACTTGGCCGATTTGGGTATCGATGGTATCAGGTCTACGGTGACCGCAACTGGGGCCAGAATGTTAGAGCTCGCAGGAACTGGCAATGGTACGAAGGCAGACCTCCTAGCGGAGAGACTGCAGTCAACCCTCAATGATGTTGCCCGAATTGGTCGCCCCGTGAACTGTGTAGATTTGCGTATCAATGGCCTGGACGATTCCATAAATAAGGAAGAAATTATTGCAGCAATCGCATCCCAAGCGGGCTGTCCTAGTAACAACATAAAAGTTGGGGATATAAGGGCTGGGTCTGGGGTAACGGGTGTAGCGTACGTCCGATGCCCAGCCACAGCGGCCAAAGCGGTAGCTGAAAAAGGCCGACTCCTAGTTGGTTGGAGCTCTGCGCGGGTTTCTGCCCTTAAATCACGCCCTATGCGGTGCTACAAATGCATGGGTATTGGTCACACTCGGCAGCTCTGTCCTTCGGAAAAAGATCGCGGTACGCTATGCTTCCGATGCGGAAAAGAAGGCCACATGGCCGCGGTTTGCAAGGCATTAGAGCCTCATTGCGCCGTATGCTTCGACTTACAGCGTCCAGCTTGCCATAGAATGGGAAGCACGTAATGCAACCCTCCTGCTGTCAGGGGTAAATCCACTCTAACACCTCGATCTACCCGCGCTGCAGAGGCTGCGGAGGAAGTTGTAATGTCGGACTAGTATGTCTAGGTCTCAACATTATAACGTACTTCAGACGAACTTGAACCATTGCGCTGCTGCACAAAGCCTATTTGCACAGGTAATGGCAGAGTGGTCGATTAACGTTGCCGTAGCTGCCGAGCCATACACTGTTCCTGACAGTCCTAATTGGGTCGGTGACACTGACGGATTAGTGACTATTTATGCGCCTTCATAGTCTTGCTCACTTTCAACTCGTGAGAGAGGACCAGGTTATGTTGCTGTGACATGGGGAGAACTGACACTCATTGGGACATATTTCTCCCCGAACAAAAGTCTGTCAGATTTCGAAACCTATCTGCAGGTGCTCAACGGTGTAGTTGGCCGAATGTCTCCATCACAAGTCATTGTGATGGGGGACCTTAATGCGAAGGCAGTGGCCTGGGGCTGCCCCTCTACCACTAACCGGGGAGCAGCGGTTGCGAGCTGGGCTGCAGCCTCTGGCCTTGTCCTTCTAAATCAAGGTTCAGTGAGTACATGTGTGAGGTGGCAGGGAGAATCGATAGTCGATGTCACTTTTGCCACCCCTGCTGTAGCGCGTACACTTAACTGGCGGGTGCTTGAAAACGAGGAAACCTTGTCGGACCACCGGTACATCAGGTTCGAAATATGCTCCTCCCCAGGTCTTCGAGAAGTATCCATATCAGCTGTACGTTCAAATGCCTTTCCGCGGTGGTCCTTGAAACGCTTTAACAGAGAGCAGGCTGAGGAAGCGGCCATTGTGCAGAGCTGGTGCCCAGTCCCATTGTCGCTCCATGGAGTAAATATGCTGGCAGAGCATCTACGCAAAACTCTTACTGCAGTGTGTGACGCAGCTATGCCACGGCTACAAAAGCTGCCAGAGAGAAAACAGGTGTACTGGTGGTCAGACGACATTGCCTCTCTCCGGTCCACCTGTAATACCTTACGGCGAGCATACGCGCGATGTCGCAGAAGGCGACATTCTGAAGACGAGTTGAGTGAACGTTACGAGGATTATCGCCAAGCTAAAAAAACCCTACAGATAGCTATCTTCAGAGCTAAAAAGGAAGCCTGGCGGGAATTTCTGGAGGAACTCGATAGAGACCCATGGGGGCGCCCATATCGCACAGTAAGAAAAAAGCTGTGCAACCGTGCACCTCCTACGGAATCGTTTGAGCCCCAACTGCTCTCTCGCGTAGTAACGGGCCTATTTCCTGAGAGTCCGCCGTATGAACCTCCTTGTATGGTTACATCGGAGCCAAAAAAAACTGCCCCAGGACCGGACGGTGTGCCAGGCCGTGTCTTGGCACGTGCCATTAAACACTTAGGGAATAGAACTAAGGAGCTATTTAACTCCTGCCTTGAAGCGGGTCGGTTCCCCAAAGTGTGGAAAGACGGCCGACTTTGCCTGCTTCGGAAGGAGGGACGTCCTCCAGACTCACCCTCCGGTTACAGACCGATTATTTTGCTCGACGAGATGGGTAAACTTCTTGAGCGCGTGATGGCTGCCCGTATAGTTGAGCATTTGGCGCTAGAGGGTCCTAACTTGTCAGAGGAGCAATATGGCTTTAGGGCCGGGCGTTCCACCATCGATGCTCTTCTGCGACTCAAGCACATCACGCAGGAAGCCGTTGCACAAGGGGAGCGTGCCTTGGCGGTATCGTTAGATATCGCTAACGCCTTCAACAGCCTCCCCTACGCGTGTATCGATGAGGCACTGCGTTTTCACACAGTGCCACTCTACCTCCGACGGTTTGTAGAGCACTACCTAAGGGAGCGGGACGTTCTTTACATTGATAAAGACGGTAGAGTCTGTGCCAGGCGCATGACTACCGGTGTTCCACAGGGATCAGTGATGGGACCATTACTCTGGAACATTGGTTACGATTGGGTCCTTCGCGGTTCCTTGCTTCCCCGGACAAATGTTATATGCTACGCTGATGATACCCTGTTCATCGCCCGGGGACGCAGTTACGAAGAAGTTGCGCACCTGGCCTCAGTGGGCTCAACCCTCCTGGTTGGCCGCATTCAACTCTTGGGACTAAAGGTGGCTTTGGACAAAACAGAGGCCCTCCTCTTTTATGGGAGAAGTGGTAAGCCACCCACTGGTGCCTATATTATGGTGGACGGCGTGCGGATCATGCTAACGACCCGCATGAGGTATCTAGGGCTTACGCTGGATAGAGCTTGGAAATTTACTGAGCACTTCCAGCTGCTCATCCCCAAGATACAAAGTGCGGCGGGATCTCTCGCTCGCCTTTTGCCCAATCTTGGCGGACCTAGAGCATCCTGCCGCCGTCTTTTTATAGGGGTTATCCGCTCCATGGCCCTGTATGGAGCGCCGGTGTGGGCGGACGCTCTAACAGCGAAAAACAGGGCTCTCCTACGAAAGCCACAGAGATTAATGGCGATTAGAACGATACGTGGCTACCGCACTGTGTCATACGGGGCCGCCTGTGTGCTTGCAGGATCTCTACCATGGGATTGTGAAGGAAGGGTGCTTGCCAAATTGCACGAGCACAAAAAGGAGGAACAGGCGCAAGGGCACCGACTGGCACCTCAGGAAGTGCAATATGCGCGGGAACAAGCGAGGGAGGCTGCTCTCCAGGAGTGGGCCGAAGAACTGGAGTCCGCTCGCTATGGCCGGTGGACCATTGACGCCTTACTTCCTGTCTTGGGAGAGTGGGTGCACCGGGAACATGGTACTCTTACGTTCCGATTGGTGCAAGTACTGACTGGACATGGTTGTTTTGGGCGGTACCTGCACCGCGTTGCGAAAAGGGAGGCAACCCCTACCTGTCATCACTGCAGCGCCCCCGAGGATACAGCACAACATACCCTTGAGGACTGTAGTGCTTGGTCGTCGCAGCGTCAGGCGCTGGAAAGAGTAGTTGGTCAGGACCTCTCGCTGCGGAGCTTGGTGAATGCCATGCTTAACAGCGAGAGGGCCTGGGAAGCCTTGGTTTCCTTTTGCGAAGATGTTGTCTCTCAGAAGGAAGCAGCAGAGCGAATCAGGGAGGAAAATCCTCAATCTGAGCCGCTCCGCCGGCGGAGGACCGGAAGAAGGCGACGGCAATTCCATCGCCTTCTTCCGCTCGATGGAGACCAGCTGGGTGATGGTACGAGGAGAACCAACCCAGCATTGCACAGGTCTCCGACGGAGGAGGACGTCTTAAATACTCCGGGACATGCCTCGCCCTTTCAAGGGACTACCAGAAGGATCCGTCCAAGACGGATGATCACCGACAGGGTAGCGGTCGAATCCGACCGGGAACCCGCAACCCTGTCAAGTGCTAGTGTGCCGTCGAACGAATCGTCTGGTGACGAGTGGTTTGACGACGCTCTGGCACTAAGGTGAGAGAGGGAGTATCGATGGGTTTTTAGTTGGTATGTCACTAACTACTAACAATCTATTAGTAGCCTAGTGGAGAGCCCAACATACCCCTCTAGCCATCCTCAGGCTAGAGGCAATGCGGAAATTGCATTTTCCCATCGAAAAAAAAAAAAAAAAAAAAAAAAAAAAAAGGCTTCGCAACCCAATAGCTCGTCAGGGGTTTTTGAAATTGGTTTCTAAACAAGAACAGCATTAAAAAATTTAAAAAGCCACCGACAGATATTCATGAAACATGGGATAAAAGTATCAATGACACAAAAAAAAAAAAACTAAACGAAAATCGGTTCAACCGTTTGGGAGCTACGATGCCACAGACAGATACACAGACAGACACATTAAACTTATAACACCCCTCTCTTTTTGCGTCGGGGGTTGAAAAGTATTGAATCTAACGACCAGTACAAGGTTACTATCTACCTGTAGTTTACTATAGGTGTGTACTTAAATTTACTTAGCATAATTTTCGGATACATTATATTTAACATATTAACGCTTGATTGCTACCCTCAGAAGTTATTCTTAAGTCATTAGTACATGCACATCTTACCATTATCACAACATTATCCAACGTGGAAGATAATATGAAAGGGTACGAGGGTGACGAACGCGTTGAAACAATACAAAAGAACCGCTTCAACAGATGCCTCTTCACGGAATTAAGACCATGTGTTGGGAGATTGGTAATCGAGTGATCTCGAACATGCAAGCGCAACGGCTTGTGTTGTTACGCAGTCGAAAAGATATTCTGTTGACGGTTTGAGTTATTGATGTAAGATGTTAAAATCAAAATCAAAATCAAAAACTCTTTATATCCATAAATAAAATAAATAAACACCTATAAAAGGTCAAATTATAGAACTAAACACTGACACGGAAATGAAGTGATATTTTTGATTTCTGTCGCTTCGGTATGTTGACTAAAGTAAAGAAGCGACGAAGAAACCTTCAGCCTGTTAGTTGTTATTTTTCAAGTTGGAGCAAAACCCGTCCCAAGCTTTTTTATCCTCTACCTAGATAATCTGATATTTTATAGTAAGCCTTTTTGCACAACAAGGTTTTGTCAATTTGTTTGAAATTATTTACCTACTGATAATTTTTAAGTACTTACAAAAAATAAAGTTTCAATAAAATTTGCACCAACAAAAATGTAGGTACACTATAAATGCACCCAGACTTAACCAGTTTAAGGACCACTGCTGCACTGGCATTTTTATTGCTAGCGATAGAAGCCGTCATGGTGACGACGACATCATGGTTGCTTATATTAAAAGTAAAAAAAACGTAATTTCCTTCTCATGGTACCTATAGCCTACATTCTAAATAAATTTTCTTTTCATCTCATCTATTGGAAAAGGACGACTTGGTTCGCCTTTAAGTGCACCCAAAGGTGGTGTTTTCTATAAGAAACTTTTAGCAGGTAATGAGTTTTTAATCCTCTTTATAAGTGCGTCGAATTTTCTTTGCCGCGCACTTTTTGAATTTGGAACATAGTGTTCAGCGCCAAAGAAATCGAACGCAAATATTGTTTGAATAAATACTGAAATACAATTGCGAAAATGTCTCAAATGTAAATATAAGTTATTAGTTGTTTTATTATTAGATACTATTTAATTTCAATTTAATTGTTACTCTATATTTTATTAAATAATAATATAACAATAAAATATGAGGCGCCTTTTATTTTCTCATAGTGGGTGATGAAAAGTAGAGTCTCACTCACTCACTCGCTCGGGCAACGTACTTTGAATCCCTCGCTACGTTCAGGATTCAAAAAAGCGCCCTCGCCGTAAAAATATTATTTTGCTCCCATATGATACAATCTACCATACTCCATTACAGAAAAAATTGCTTGCCTTTGTTCCATGTTCCAGGCAGTGTATTAAGATTTCAGTTCATCAGAAACTCTTCAGAATTGAATCCCAAAAATAATGCAAAAACATAAGAATGCAAATTTTTCCTTATAAAATATTAACAACACTTCTCCCTCAAAAGTCAAGCTCGCTCTTCCATAAACTCAAAGGATTTCTGTTCCCTTTCTATTTGTTAACTTTGTTTTATTTCGAAATAACGTTCGTTGCACGAATCACATGGGAAAGGTAAAAGGAATTTGATTTCAGAGTTTTACTCGCAACGTTTTGTATTTCACTAGCCATTGCCGAACTGCTTGTTACCATCGCTTGTCACACTAATGTTATAAATGTGAAGTTTAGTTAGATGTTTTGAAGCTGAATAGTAATTTAGTTCTAGAGTAGATCTGGATTAACATATGGGGTGAGCTGAGATGTGGACACTCACGGTAGGGCTGATCCACCAGTTCAAAGTCGCTCAGCGAGCTATGGAAAGAGCTTTGCTCGGAGTTTCTCTGAAGGATAGGATTCGTAACGAATACATCCGACGGAGAACCAAAATTATCGATAAAGCTCTAAGAATTAGCAAGGTGAAGTGGCAGTGGGCCGGCCATATCTCGCGAAGAACCGATAACCGCTGGGGGAAAGGTAATCTTGAGTGGAGACCACGACTCGGCAAACGTAAGACGCCCTCCGGCAAGGTGGGATGACGACCTGCGAAAGACTGCAGGCAGATGCTGGATGTGGCAAGCTGAAGACAGGGTGCTGTGACGCTCATTAGGGGAGGCCTATGTCGGGCAGTGGACTAACATAGGCCAATGATGATAATGATGAACATATGGTCTACTTTTTATTCCATAAAACATGTGCGAAGCCGCAGGCAGAAGCTAGAGTATAAACAAATCTCATTTAAATATGGAAATAGGTAACAGAAACCACAAGAGAGTGCTTTTAAAATCCAGACAAAAGAAATATCTCTAACGAAATCTACGACTAAGCCTGCTTGGTTTCTTTTACTTTTTAGTTTTATCTTTGAGACGAGCTACGGTGAATGTGCTTCGCAATTTGTTTGTGGAAAGCAATTGACTTGTGGAATCAATCGAGGCTACTAGCTAAAGACAGTAGAGACTGCTCTGAACCGAGGTCGCTCTATCCTATTTGTATGCTGGAGTCTTTTATGCCAAGATCCATTTTGGATCGCTCAGTCAGAGAAGTTAGTACCCGAGTATCTAACCAATACGTCATGCGAACATATAAAAGATCAACTCCTCGAAAGGCCACACAATTGCAATTGAAATGCACTCTACAAATTACTGCCCAGTGAGACATACATTTTCTCACGTGCCTGCTATGTGGCCGACAACCGTATCCTTGAATCGTGAACTCAGCAATGCTGCTAGTTAAAAAATGTAGGGTGGTATAACTTCCAAAGACGAGGACTTTCACAGGGATTAATAAACTTATTCTTCCTTCAGAAATAATGTAACCGGATCACCTATTCTACAAACCTTGTTTTTACACCATCGTATCTATTCCTTTTTACCTGGACTTCTCATGGAACCGGTCTCGGGAGCAGGCGGACCAGGTGTAGTTATGCAGGGTGGCGAGCACCGTGGGTGCCATCACGGAGCCCTTGGCCTGGCAGTGCTCCGCCCCGTCGTGGTGGAGCCCTAACCTGGAAATAGGAACTCTTTTATTGAACAGCTAAAAGCTCTACCGGCACAGGCTTGTACAGGTCCGCACGCTATAAGAATGAGACATAACTTTGTGACTTCAAAATCAGATCGCGCTTTTTTCAGTTCTAATTTAGAAAGAATTCTAAACTTAGACAGCGGTACTACAAAAACTAACGTAAACACTGGTCTAACGAGCGTTTAGCTAAACAGTGTCTTAAAAGTTAGATATGCGTTTAACAAGAGTTTAACTCTCGTTTAAACTATGTCTAAGCCGTGTCTAACTGTAACTGTAAACCGTCGTAAAACGCAGTTTTGTGGTACACTTTTGTTAAACACGCGCTCAACAGATGTCTAACTTTTTTGTAGTACGGCGGTAAACCTCTAACTAAATTAGCCCTTATATGAAATGCATTAAATTTGTAAATATATACTAAGTATTATAATATTTGTGCCAGATGTTCTGGGTTTTCTATATATGATAAAAAAAAGTCTTATGTAATGTATTGTATGTATTATGTATATGAGTCATCTACCCGTAACACAAGCTCTGCTTAGCTTGGGGCTGTGTGGATTTTCTATCATTATTTTTTAATTTATTTATGTTAGTTAGATTACGTACATGTAAAATATAAGTGTGCTTCAATAACTGCGAAAGACCAAGATGTAGATAGGAGGAGGACACGTGGCCAGAACTGCCACATAAAAGCAAAGTTACTGAGAGCCTGCATAAACTTATTTAACGAAATAGCACCTCTTTACGAGCTAAGTGGATGCAACCAGCTTCACATAAAGCTAAAGAAATTCCTTCAGTAACCATAAACGAAAACAAGATAAAGACAGACAATAAAGAACTTTGTCTTCAAAAATCTTGTGAACTTCTGTAATAAACCTCGAACCGACGAGTATCAAAAAATCCAAATCCGAACAAGGACCTTGTTTTATGAATCACGTTTTGGTCCTAAAATTCAGCAACTACAGTAAATATAGGAGACCAGCGAGGTAGAGCCATAGCCCGATTTATGCTATCTTAGCTCAACATTTTCATTTTATTAGAAAAGCAAAATAAAAATTTGCTTGATAGTCTCGCATAGACTTGATATTATTGACATATATATTATTGATATTATTGACTTGATAGTCCGCCTGCGACGCAGAAGGTTGCGGGTTCGATTCCCGCCTCGGAACAAATTTGTGTACGATCTGCAGAAATTTGTTCCGTTGGTCTGGGTGTTTTCTATGTATAATAAAAAATATCTATCTATGTAGTGTATTGTATTAAGTATATCAGTTATCTAGTACCCATAACACAAGCTCTGCTTAGCTTGGGGCTAGATAATGCTGTGTGAATTGTCCAGCATTATTTATTTATTTATTTATTTATAGCATAAGAATCTTCCTATATCACACTGAAAAAAACTTAGAAATGTTTTCGTTCTTCATTCATACAAAAAGCTTTTATAGCGGAATATTATTACATATACCTACCCCGAAAGTGGATGTTATTCTGATAATCGAAAATTTTATTCGTTCTAAATCTTTCCAGCTCAGCATATTTCTTTTATGAATCTTCTAGTCAAAGTTTTGATTTGCAACCAAGTCTCAAGAATCGTTAAATTTTAAAACAAAATCGCAGACAAAGCTAGTATTTTAAGTAACTTTGCTTTGAATGTGAAACAGTCACTGAAAAGTATTATTTGCTCTAGGTAGCAGAAAACAAATGAATTTCCTCTGTAACACGAGGTCGCGCTTTGTTCCCGCGCTTCCGAGTAGTCGGTGCCAACGGAACTTTGCCCGAATAAAAATTATATTTTCGTATTTGTATGACAAACATTCATTTGTATGATTGTTGTTGATCGTTGACATTGACCTTTTATGAATTTAGTAGGACCAAAGAACTTATATCGCACCTCCATTCGTAGACTGACTCAATCCAAAAGTTTCTGATTTACTAGGCGATAGAACGCGCTTTTTTGAGTCGTTCTGTATACTTACTCATTTCACCCAAATTTTTGATTGAGCCAGTCTACGACTGGAGGTGCGATATGTTCTTTTATACTTGTTTAAGAGGAGCGCAGATCTCTCTAACCTAGCTACCTACTTACTAATTTCATGTATTAGTTAGGCCTTCTTGTTGCATATTTTTAATTCTGTATATGTAACGCATAGGTGGATAGCGCCGTGGGCTACATTGATAATATCACTCATCTTTACTAGTAAAGTACTAACACAAATGTATAGGTATTTGTAATGAAAAAGCTGATCGTCACTGGTCGGTCGCGGAAAACTATATTTCCTTCTAGTGTTTCGTAACTTTCTGCGTTCTACAAGACTACAAGCAATGAAGTTTCTAATGACATAGTTAGATAGATAGATAGATAGAAAATTCTTTATTGCACACTTATCAAGATAATTTACAAATAAACAATAAAAAAATTAAAAAAATGTGACAATTGGCGGTCTTATCGCTCAAGAGCGATCTCTACCAGACAACCGTGGATGGATAGGATCGTTGGATAAAAGATGGGGATCTGTGTGCATTATTACCTAATACAAATTTTACAAATAAAAAAATATCGTCAAAAATTACAAATATACCTTAATATAGTACCTATATACATACTTATATATTTATAAACAAATATATCTATATTTTATAAAGGAAAACAAGGGTGTGGTCAGTGACAGCAGGACAAATAGTTAGTAATTATGTAGTTTTCATAATGTGTTGGGTAATTTATGAATATAGCTTGGTTCAATACTTGTAAATCATCTAAATGGTATAATTAAAGACTTTCATATTCTTATTGTAAGTATTAGGGCTCTCTCAAAATTTTACGCCAAAAACTTGTGTTCATTCACACACGTTTTTTGGAGTAAAATTGAACGTTTGATTCGCCGTCTGTGTAAGCACGGTCTTCGGTGTTGTGTAGGCATTGTATTGTATATAGTTTGACAAGCAATCCCGCTAGGTTCGCCCCATAAGGATAAGTTAAGAAATCAAATTCCACGTGGACAAAGTCGCGAGTAACAGCTAGTTTCTAATAAAACAAATGATAGATAGATAGATAGATAGATAATATCTTTATTGTACCATCAATGCTTATAAAATATCTTACAAACTACTAATTAAATCTAGTATGGCACAATCGGCGGCCTTATCGCTGAAAGCGATCTCTCTCTACCAGGCAACCTTTGGATGGACAAGATCGGTTAGTGTAGAACTTGACGGTGGCGTATAAGATACTACAAAATACCTAACTAAATATTTTGGCCAGAATTAAAAGTTAGAACAACAAAGAAAATATAATTGGAATGACATATGATCGGAAACTAAAACTAAAGCTTTAAAAAAAAAAAAAAAAAAAAAAACGAGGACTATAAAATTATTTGATTAAACGATGTCGTCGGTGACTCAGCGAACATGTGGACGGGAACAACGGTTCCACGCCGTTCAATAAAAAACAAAGCGCATCACTGATCAAAGCGAATAATTTATCATACCGAATTTTCAATCGCAAAAACCAAACGGATAATTTATTAACGAGCTTTTTTGCTTAAACATAACTTAGAACCAAAAAATCATACATAATTTATTATGATCACACCTTTACACACACACACACAAACACACACACACACACACACACACACACACAAAGCATACACACTGGTGGTTCCTGTTGCCCGGACTCTCAAGAGACCGGTGTTCTCAGGGGCTCCACAAACACACACACACACGCGCGCGCGCGTACAAATATAGTACAAGTATTCAAACAGTAAATATATTCATATAATAGTTATTGTTATTACTTTGTAGATAATATTCTAAGATAATTTACATTGTTCAACATTTCGACTTACCTTGCTGTTCCATTTGTTTATTTAATGGGTGTAATCCTTTTTGGCCTTAGTGTTATATATATTTTAAGTATTTATATGGAAATTGTAACGCTGTGGTTTACCTCAATAAATATAAATAAATATAAACTTTTCATGAGCATCAAGTGGGCAATTGTTCCATTATGATGACGATCCCTAATGAGTCAATACAGTTCTGGCGGACTCTTTGAAGATTTGACAAGTAGCCAATTACATGTCGGTCACGGTCCGGGAATCTCTCGAACGATGAGTTCGTTACACTGCTAAACAACACAGTGACGTAGAGCTCTATAATACGTACATATACAGGGCGTCCCACGGATATGCCACATGGAGGGAAGGTACCTTGAATATTGTAGATGGAACATTTTACTGAAAGAAGACATTATTTGAATTAAAAAAAAACAATTTAAACTGCATTCATAGATATTTATAAAATTACATGGTTGAACCGGGAATCGAACCCGTTACACGAGAAAAACAATCGTAATGTAGCTTTATAATACCGATCGATAGGCTTCATCATAAGGATTATTTTTTGCTAAATAACATAGTGTCAGAAGTAAAAGGAAGACCATGTTCCATCTACAATATTCAAGGTACTTTCCCTCCATGTGGCATATCCGTGGGACGCCCTGTATATAGCTAGCTGGGAGGAAGTATAGAATATATATAAATATAAATATTCCATGACATCAGTTATAGTCTCTAATACGGGCTCTAGAATTGTTATGCAGAAGGACACTTTGTGGTAATGATTCACTCTAATTTCTTTGTTCTTTCTTGTAGAAAATTTATAGGTACGTCGTCGTGTAATTTCGAAAATCAGCTTTTTTGTTGAATATCTACGCAGTTTACAAAACGGCGCCATTTTGTGAAGGTATGCCGTGACCGCTACTTTCGTATCCAGTGTGAAATAAAGTACCGTAGGCAAGTTAAATTTGTGTTTTTATTTCTTTTGGAAAATAAACTAGTTATAATAAATAAATAAAATGATTTGTTTACTGAAATGCTACGAAAAGAAAACCATCAACTGAAATGGCTCTACTGGTTGCGATTCAACATTCTGTGCACGGTTATCAACGAATCTTTACCGAGAATTTCTTTCCGCACTTACTTACGTTTATTATTATGTATGCGGAGCACGCGCCTTCTTTGATGTAATAGACAATGGAATATGATTACATTACACTACAATATGTTTGGTTACGTACGCATCCATAGAGCAACTCGCTGCTGTAACAGAGCGGATAGTGTCATGCAACAATTTTTTTGATTATGCAGCCAGAAACGAATCTATGTGAGAGTTGACAAGCATAAAACCTTCAGTGCTTTCATTTGTATTTGTATTTATTTATTTACTATTTATAACATAGGTCGTTATACAAGGCATGTCAGAAATTGTACAATTTGAAATAATAAAACATACTTAGTTCACTAAACAAAATTAAAAAGTCTTAAATAAAAGCAAATTTCAATTAATTCCAGATCATAAAATTCAATGTCATGTTTAGGTATTATTTAAAGAAAGGGATTGAAATAAATTAGTACTCATAAATTCACTGATGCTATAGAATGCATGGCTTTCAAAGAAATGCTTGATTAAGGTTTTAAAATGTTCAAAATTATCAATGTTCGTTACGTTAATTGGTAGTTTATTATATAATTGTATTTTGATATATTCTCCCTGCTTTTGTACCTTTGCAAGGCGTACCGCTGGTTTGACTAATTTTTCCTTACATCTTAAATTATAGTTATATATTCACGCAACAAGCGAACGTTTACGAATAGGTAATTGAGACTAAATTATCGCATTTATTTGGCAACACCTCGTTTTCTGCTACTGTCATTCTTTTTCTTCTATGTACGCATCTAAGAAGTAGGTAGCGTAGGTAGGTAGATTTATGGAGTCAAGCGGCCACGGTGTCGATTTAAAGCAATTATGAATAACTAGCTGCATTCTTACTACCCGTTGTTCTATTACCCGTTTTACCGTAGGAATGAAGCATTTCCCCGCGGTAAAAAGTAGCCTATGTTCATCAGGAATAATGTGGGCTTCTAATGGTAAAATAATTTTTCAAATCGGTCCATTAGTTTCGAAGCCTATTTAATACAAACAATCAAATCTTTCCTCTTTATAATATTAGTATAGATTTGGTGATTTTTTCTCTATCATCGGAGAGATGACAAAGCTGGTTAGTATTTTTTTGATACGGATAAAATGGGACTCGAAGAAAATGGCCATCGGTAATTTGATTTTGGTGGTGGAGATTTATCGGGTGGACACACTCGACAATACACCCACGTAGTTATAGTGTCATAATATCTATTGAATGGAATGTCCGATTTGTATAATTCAAAAAGTAATATACAGGTATTGAAAAAGTCTTACATACGAAATGATTTATTTGGAAAAAAATATAATACAAAAGGTCAGACATGGTCAGATTTTGGTAGGCTTTCCTATCGACTTTTAAAATGTAAAAAAGGAGTTACAGAGACATAACTATAATAGTTGGACATATGGTTTCGCGAAGTTTTTTGTGTATATTGATAAGATATTGATATGTTCTTTAATATTGTAGAACATTTTTAGGGTTCCGTACCTCAAAAGGAAAAAGGAACCCTTATAGGAAATGAAACGTCTCTTGTCAGTATCAGTAAGTACATAAGTCAAACCAAACTCACGGCCCGTACCTACTTGTAAAAACGAAACCAAAGTTTGTGATTCGTTTATGTACAAACGCTATCTTTATGTAAGTGACATAATGGTACTTTTTACTCGTAGTCGAATCTTTCTGATTCGACTTCGAGTAAAAAGTACTTAAAGTTTTGTTTTCCGTGTAGGTCCCCCAGGCCTCAGAAAGCTATATTCGTAAATTCACAATCCAACATAAGCAAAACATATTTATTTATTTCTAGAACATAAATAATGATTAACCCGTTATGTTAACCCCAGCCTCCCTCAGATTAATTACTTCTAGTAAACGGAGCTAATTGCTCGTGAGAACCCAGCGAAGATCACGCGCCGAATGACGGATTTACCACAAAGCAAATTGAGCTGTATCAGCGTCAGAACGTACAGAAATCCAGACATAATTGCGTAACAGGCTTGTGCCTTCGCTGTGTAGACTCAATTATAAGGACCTACGATTTATAGATATTTGCGATAATTTGAGTTGGAATTTGTTTGGGGTTCAAATATTTAGGGACGTAGCCCTATTTACTTAGTGGGCTACGGTCTTTGGTCGCCGATTTTGGGTCATGATATTTTATTCAATTTGTAACGTTGATTATCAACGTTACAAATTGAATAAAATATCATGACCAATACACGTCTTTTACAAAAAAAAATGTCGTGATTCGGTATGCTTTTATGTATGTAGGCAACATAATGATTGCATTAGCTTTTCGTCGCCCCATCGTCTAAAAAACAAATATTTAAATCTTTGCTAAAAAATCTAGAACTAAATTACTAAAATTTCACTCCACCAACGCATTAAAAAATAAAAATGTGAGCGTAGACCTATCTTAGTATCGTATCGATTTATTTAGGTATCTTTTTAAGTCATTCTTGCTACTAATATGATTAAGTAATGCAAAAGTTTGTTTTAGCAGAATATGTTTGAGTCACGAAAACAAAGGAAGTTACTCGAGTCACTAGCTCATCTTTAACCTTTCTAAGTGTATGTATTCTATGTTTGTACTTAGTTAAGATAATAAGAAAAGGAAAATCTTTATGTATTGCTAAGATACGGTATTTTAAAATGGATATAAATTAAAAAAAAAACTAATGATATGCACGAATGTGTGGTGCCGGCTTAGATTTTGCACCACCAGATTTCTTCCCGACGGTGTCGTAAGACGCGACTAAGGGACGACTAAGAGGCGGACAGCAGCGCCCTCTGAAGAACAATTCTACGACCAAACTACGATCCCCAACCGGCATGCCCAGCGTGGGGATTATGGACACTACCCCCATGGAATAAAAGCCAATAAAGCACCTATCAGGGGGAGTCCTGCGTCCAGCAGTGGACAAATATAGGCTGTTGAGGTGAGGTGAGGTGATGCATTAAGTTTATCAAAACTATAATTACCACTTACTAACACCATTACCTTATAAGATAGGTAGATACTAAAATTAAGAACTTATAACAACTACACACTACATAAACTTAGTACATTAATTAAACTTAAGGCAACAATGGCGTCCGACTCAGCATAATTTTGTAATAGCCGTAGGCGACCACAACGCTGGTCTTCTATCGGAACCATGCTGCGGGCGTCACGTACGAGACGAATTTAATAAATTCAATTATTGAACTAGATCATATTTTCTATGCTCCCACTGCAGTGCCTACAAAATGGTTTTGTCTAGCAATCCATATCTGTGAGACAGCATAATAACATGTACTACCTACATAAAAGGTGGTCTTTACATAGAGATAAACTATATAGGGTATGCTGACTGATTTACTACTTATATGGAAACCTTTATCTAACCCAATTGTTTAGGTGCTGTGCCATAAAATTGAGACGTGTGGCCATAAAGTGTTTGTTGTCTTGGAGTGTATATAATGGATCAAAAACAATTTGGCTATCTCTTCGTAGATCTTAAAAGACGCTAATGGTGCTAGATGTAATGACCACAGTGTAGTTGAACTTCCCGCTACATCTGGCCAAATATGGATAAAAATACGGCGATTTTTATTGACTAAGAAAAAACAATCAGATAATAGAAACAACTTTGAACCTTATTCACAAAGAAAGTTACAATAAAATAATAGAAATAAATTAGAACTAGTACAGACAATTGAAACAATTGAGCTTGCAGACTGTAGCAAACCATCTACAGGTAGCTCAACTGATCCATACCAGTCGTCGCGTCCCCAAGACGCTGGCTGCATTGCCCCGCTGTATGGCAATTCTTATGCGGTGCGCCAGATACTTTCCAGCTCTCGGGTCACGCTTAAGAGAGCCCAGAAAGCTTAGAGACGACGCTCTAAGCTAAAAAAAAATATCCTTCGGAAATAGGGTCTTTAGTCAAAGGGGAGCAAATGCGTAGGCTCTGTTGAGACCTGCGTATTTGCGCCTCTTGATTATCCTCGGCCAAATTGAATGAGTTGAAACTGAATTTAAAAAAAATGTTATAATTTTATTATTTTCTAGGTACTGCACCAATCTCGTTAGATAATGAAGTTGATTGATCCACAGACAGATTACAATGTGGGTCACATTAGTTTGTTTTACCAGTGAATATACATTATCTAGTAGTAATGTTTTAACATTAGTATATATTATGTATATGTATATTTACGTTGACGAATTTTGAAGCTAGCTTTTCTGTCGAATAACTAACAATTTCTGATTATCGGTCGGTTGATCTACTTTTTGCAGCCTTTTTTTGAAGAAATACCGGGTGTCAAACATAAAGTTATCAGAAATCCGAAATCAATAACGTTTATTTCTTTAGACTTACAAAATAAGCTCAGACACGTCAAATTTGAAACTAAATAATTATTAAATAAATACATAAACAAATTTTAAACAAAAAATAATCTGTCTATATCATAATAATACCATGTGCTAGTTTTCCTCTTTTTACCCGACTGCGCAAGAAAGAGGGTTGAATGTTTGAAGCTTTTAGTTCTCTCTCGCAATCGAAATGTTTTACCAATTTCGGTTTACCTAATGGACTCTATACACCGAGCCCGACACAGGCCAGCGGGTTGGTGCGACATTTCAGCGTATGAATATTGTAGGCAGCCGACAGTGTTTGGTCAACTTTTTGGAAGTTGGCGTTTTTAGTGTGTAGACTCCTTAATTGGCTCTACCTACACACCAAACCTGCCGACACAGCCCGACAACGACGGGTTGGTGCGATATTTCATTGTATAAATATTGTAGGCAACCGACAGTGTTTTGTCAACTAGTTTACGGTTGGTGTTTTTTTAGTGTGTAGACTATTTTAATGGACTCTACACACCGAACCTGCCGACACAGCCCGACGACGGGTTGGTGCGATATTTCAGTGAATAAATATTGTAGGCAGCCGATTGTGTTATGTCAACTAGTTTACGGTTGGTGTTTTTTTAGTGTGTAGACTATTTTTAATGGACTCTACACACCGAACCTGCCGACACAGCCCGACGACGGGTTGGTGCGATATTTCAGTGAATAAATATTGTAGGCAGCCGATTGTGTTATGTCAACTAGTTTACGGTTGGTGTTTTTTTAGTGTGTAGACTCTTTTTAATGGACTCTACACACCCAACCTGCCGACACAGCCCGACGACGGTTTGGTGCGATATTTCAGTGTATTAATATTGAAGGCAGCCGATAGTGTTTTGTCAACTAGTTCGCGGTTGTTGTTTTTTAGTGTGTAGACTCTTTTTAATGGACTCTACACACCGAACCTGCCAAGACAGCCCGACGGGTTAGTGCGATATTTTATTAGGTAGGTTTTATTAGGTTAGGTAGGTGCGAATTTCTTGGCCACACTTAGTCTGGCCAAGAAATTCGTCCTATCGCGACAACAAATTCCCTTCGCGACGCTGTCGGTAACCTGCCGCAGATCAAAGAGTTATGTCGCGACAAAAGTTCGTGGGGTTGGCTACACTTCGCGCGCGTTTTGTTGACAGCGAGACGAGTGTGCACGTATTGTTACAGGACCTTTTTAGAAGTAGAGCATTCGTAAACATGAGGCAAACAAAGCCCAGGACCGAACTATTTCGGGAACGAGCCCGTTATGCCCACTGCGTGGAAGAACAAAAGTTAATGAAACGTGCTCCATTGATGAATGAAAGGAGCTGAATGTGAATGATCGTTTATTTGGGCTTTGAGCGGATTTGGCAAATTTATTGGATAAACAATTAGGTTGAATTTTTTATCAATTTGGTTGTTTGGTAGAGATCGGTCTTCAGCGATAAGGCCGGGGTTAAATACAATATGAATGTATTGTATTAGGCATTACTTTATCAGCCAATACTAGTCCACGGTTGGACATAGACCGCCCCCGATAAGCGCCTGATTGGGTCTTAATAGCCCCACGCTGGGCATGCGGGTGGGAGTGGGAGATCTTACGATCGCATTGTCTTTCATTGCCCTATAGCTAGTTAAATCGTATTTATTAGGGTAGTTTTAAAGACCCGTTTGGGACAATTTGTCTTCTTCTAATTAGGATACAATGGCTATTTCCAAGTAACTTTAGAGATATTTATGAAGCCATCATTTTAAATATCTCCGGGAGAAATAGATAATCATTACCTATCGTTTTATTTGTGCCAATAATGACCTTTTGATTTGTTAATATTGTTTTATAGTTTTGCTAGCTTCTGCCCTTCTGCGTATTTTCGATAAAATAAGTAGGCTTTGCTTTAAATGTACGCCAAATTTCATCTTGATCTGTGAAGTAGTTTTGGAGATTAGGTAACAAAAATTCAGATTTCAGACACTTTTGGCTTTATAATAATAATATAATATTGCTGGACAATCCACACAGCACCATTTAGCCCCAAAGTAAGCTATTTAAAGCTTGTGTTATGGGTACTAGATAACTGATATATTTAATACAATACACTACATAGATAGATATTTTTAATATTAGTAGGATTAGTAGGATTTGGTTTACGGTTGTTTTCACTACGTGGATAATATATTATTTTAGTCCCATAAAAGTGCTTGCAAAGCGGAGAGCACCTGCTAGTATGATGTGATATTCCTTGCGTAAAAAGCAATTTCACGAAAAATACTATCGAAAATTAAATAAAAATTAAAATGTGCGAAACAAAAGAGCCGCATCTAGAATATTCACAATCATTGTACTTGTAGCTACATAGTTGTTACATTGTTGTTAGTTAAGTGAAATTTTAATGAAATAACCTAAATAGATTCCATTGTTATTTGAACAATGGTTCTGAAATTTCGAGAGGGTACTCGTTCTAGACGTTTACTTACGGTATATAAGTTCAAATAATGGTTAAATATCTTAATTCTGCCAAAGTAAAGCATATAGGCCAAAGTAAGGCTATTTGATGCCTTCTCATTCGATTTAATTCTAACCAAAAACTGACTTAAATCATCCCTGTGTACTCCGACATAACGACTACCTAATTTCTGATTTTATTTAGACAAATTAATAATGACTTGAAAACAAAACGAAAAGAGCCGTAACTCTTTAGCCGTTACTCCTTAGAACAAGAAGTTCTTGATAAGTTATGATGCCGATTTAATAAGAAACCCTCTTCATCTAGAAACAACAAGCCAGTCGTAATCTTACTGCAATTTCATTTGCCGACTTATATCAAAGCTCTGCTTATTAAAGCTATGTAGTTCACTACTTAATTAGATTTATGCAGAGCTGTGGTACAAAAATTTTTCTTTGAATATGTATCTTGGTTTCACTACTATTCTATTATTGAACAACACCAATCAAGGTAAATATCCCATTGTAAGTGATTTCAGTATTAAACATGACAGCGGTACTATAAAAACCAACGTAAACAATGGTATTTTTTTGTATTGTATTTATTTATTATCTTCAACATAAGAGTAAGTACATTACATTTAATGTTTCTGCTAAACTGTACAACACTTTGTCGGCAGTAGCTGTCGTAGAAACAATATGCATATATTGTAAATGTACTTAAACTAATTACCAATCAGATAATATTCTAGCTAGATTGATACAAATGCAAAATAAAGTGTTGTTTAAAAAAAATACATTTCTGTTTGTTACCTTTTTTCTCTGTTTTACGCGTGAACGGCTGAACGGAACTTAATGGAATTTCGCCAGGAGGTAGTTTTTATCATTGTAGTTGTAACTATAACGGACCCAGCGATATAAAATGCTTCTTTAAACTTGTCTTTAATGAGTTTGTACTTGCTACACTTTTAAAGAAATTATGTGGGAGCTCGTTGATAATTGTTGGCTTTAGAAAGCGCCTCTCACGTGTTCCATAATAATTTTGCACTTTCGGGACTACTAACTTAGGTATCTTAGGTATCTAACTAGCGTTTAGCTTTAACAAGAGTTTAACTCTCGTTTAAACTATGTCTAAGTCGTGTCTTACTGTAAGCCGTCGTAAAACGCAGTTTTGTGTTAACACTTATGTTAAACACGCGCTCAACAGATGTCTAACCTTTTTGTAGTATCTACAGCGGTGACAGTTCCAAAAAAAAATTTTGTTTATATGCACATCTTGCGTGTTTCAAAAGTTTTACTATGATCATTAATTTTCTTAAAGATAGGTATTTATATGCCAAAAACATGTTCATGGAAGGAAACAAAATATAATAATGAGAAACAACATGCTTGATTGACTGGTTACGGCTTGCAAAATATGCAGAGATATTTATAACTAAATATGCAGAGAGATGCAACATTACAAATTAACTACAATATTTCATTGAAAAAATTGACTTGTCTATCATAGCATTAGAGCCTGATCACACTAGCGGTTTGCGAGCGGCTGCTGGGCGGAGCGGGCGTGAAGCGAATACGCCGCGGATGCGCAGCGAATACGCCGCGGAGGCGCAGCGAATTCGTTGCGGACAGCAGCGTGGACGCCATTTTGTACTGTCTCGTACAAACGTTTTAGTACGTACACATTTTTTATTCGTTTGCAAAAAAACACAAAGTAGTCGCGCTTTTCCATTTGATTAATTGATAATTGATCTTTCTTCTAAATTTCTTCTTCTAAATTCTTCGATGCTTTCATTTTCGTCTCCGGCGTCTTCAAAGTAACACAGCCAACAGCAGTGTCTTCTGTTCGGAATCTATTTTGTTATAGAGTGTATTTTTAGCCGCGGCGTGTTCGCGACGCATTCACTGCGCGACCGCTCCGCCCTGCAACCGCTCGCAAACCGCTAGTATGATAAGGCCCTAAATCTCTTTTCGTAATAAAACCAATGACAAAAATTGCGCTCAATATTCTATCTTTTCCTACCAACCCCTTCTAAAATCGTTGAAAACAAACACAAAAATACGAAGCTAACATACATTTTCATCAACCATGTAACTAACCCCCGTATCGCCTTTCAAAACATTCACACTAATCAAGCTACTATAGCTTACACGAAAACTCTTGCTGCGAGCTGAAATTCCTGATGCATTTGTACTGTACGTATTCAATCGGATCCTTAATTAGCATTCCGCAGAGCTCCGTGGGGTTCAGTACACTTTGAACTGGTCTGATTCACGACTTTATCAGTAGCGTTAGATGATATTGCAACACGATATTGTGCGATTGCATTACGCAATTACCGGTTTTTGTATGGCTCTATGTTTTATGTTTTCCGTCAGTATAAAAGTACCACATAAAGTGGAGCGTTTTTAAACAAAAACGGCAAGCGTTGTGAATTCACGTCCCAATGAAATGAACCAATTGATGAGTCAGTAAAACTTTTGATTGCTTTATGGTTGTGTGGTTTGTTTACTATGACGGTAGAATACAAATTATCCATACTTATATTATTATTATAAATACGAACGTAAGACGGAGTTACTTTCGTATTTATAATATTAGTATGGATAATATGGATTCTGCCGTCATGTCTTTCTATCTATCTGTCCATCTACCTGTCTCTCAATCTGTCTTTTTGTTACCTTTTCACGCCTAAAAACTACTGAGCGGATCTAAATGAAACTTGGCAGGGAGGTTAATGGTATCTCGGGACATAGGCTACTTGAAATTGAAAAGAACGTGCGAAGCCACGGGCAGCAGTAATATTATAAAAGCGAAAGTAAATCTGTCTGTCTCTTTTCACGCCTAAACGGCTGAATTTGGTAGGGTTAATAAATTGAAAAGCGCTTGCAAAGTTGCGATCAGAAACTAGTAGTTTATTGATAGTTTTGAGTATTGCTGAACAAAACTTTCCGCGGTCTAGTTTTGAAAAAGACATCGAAACAACTTCAGCGGTACTACAAAAACCAACTTAAACACTGGTTTAACCAGCGCTTAGCTAATCAGTGTCTAAACATATAGACATGGGTTAAACAGGAGTTTAACTCTAGCTTAAACTACGTCTAAGCCGTATCTATGTAACTGTAAACCGTTGAAAACGCAGTTTTGTGGTAACACTTTTGTTAAACACGCGCTCAACCGATGTCTAACTTTTTAGTCGTACCGCTGCTTGAGTTTAAACAAAGAAATACCTACGCATAGGGAAATAAAACCCTATAAAACTTTTAAATCCATCATGGTTATTAACACTAAAGTCATTTACAACGGGATATTTACGATGATCACTCTACAATTGCCTCTACAATTGTCTTGTCCTAGATTTTTTCAATCCAATAATTTCGTTGAAATCGCACGAGAAATTGTTTTTGGGTTTTCAAAATCATCGACGTCGTCGTAAATAATCTTGTTCATTAATTCCGACTCTAACGTGACTCCTTCGGACAAAAGACCAAAAGCGTTTAGTTTTTAAGGTAAGACTGAAAAGTCATCGGAAAATCAGCAGTTCTGTAAATCATCAGAAAACCGTCATGCAAAAATCTTTTTGATATCTATGAGGTAACAAAAAAAAGCGGTTCCCAAATTTGCCGCCCCAAAAATCTGCCGCCCTAGGCTCAAGCCTACTCAGTCTGCTGGTAAATTCGACACTGGGAAACCCTCTTAATTGAGGAAAGAGACAAGACACATTCAGCTGTAGACTTTTGTACCAGCACACAAAAGTCTACAGCTGAATGTGGAGGGATATTCAGAGAAGCTTATCTACTTACTATACGTAATTTAGAAACGGTGTCCTGTCGAGTTCAGATTTGGAAGCGCCTACTAAAGAATTCTAAAGCACAACTCGTAAGGGAACCTAAAAGGATTATCTACCTCGAAATGCTATTAGCCCTTCGCATAATTCATCGAGAAAGGTCTGCGTTATAATTGGGTTGTCCGCAAAGCTACAGTCAGTGGTAGACATGACGACGTAGATAGATAGATGGATAGAAAATTCTTTATTGCACACTTATCAAGATAATTCACAAACAACAACCAAAATTTACAAAATATGTGAAAATTGGCGGTCATATCGCTCAAGAGCGATCTCTACCAGACAACCGTGGATGGATAGGATCGTTGGATAAAAATTGGGATCTGTGTGCATTATTACCTAATAAAATTTTACAAAAAAAAAAATATCGACAAAATTACAAATATTCCTTAATATAGTATATACCTACATATACTTACTTATATATGTATAAACATAAATATCATATAATTAGTATTTACAATTGAAACAATTGAGCTAACTACAGACTGTTGCAAACAATCTACAAGTAGCTCAAATGATCCATATCAATACCAGTCGGAAGCGTCCCCAAGACGCTGCGCTGTGCCAGATACTGACCAGCTCTCGGGTCACGCGTCGCTTCGACCAGACGCTCAGATAATTTCTCGACTCCAAGAGGAGCAAATGTGAAGGCTCTGTCGAGACCATAATATAAATATCTATATTTTATAAAGGAAAACAAGGGTGTGGTCAGTGACAGCAGGACAAATAGTGTTCCTTTACCATACTCTTGAAAATTGGTAGTGACGTAATACGGATAGTAAAGGTACCGTTTGAAGGCCTAATAATTAATAAATTAAAAAATAAGTAATGCTGGACAATAAACGGCATCACGGCAAGACCCAAGCTAAGAAGAACATAAGTTATGGGTAGGTGCAAGATAACGTTTTTTTTTTATTTAACGAAGGACTTTTCTATTGTTAATGGTTAATTTGTGTCTATTGTAAATACTAGTTCTTATTTATTTCCAAACTAGCTTCCGCCCGCTGCTTCGCACGCGTATTTTCGGTATATTAAGCAGCCCATTATCTAAGTTAGGTTTTGCCATAAAAGTACGCCAATTTTTTTTTTTTTTTTTATAAACCGTGTCCTATGTCCGTCTCCTGGCTCTAAGCTGCCTACCCATAAATTTTCAGCCATATCGGTAAAGCCGTTCTTGAGTTATAAATAGTGTAACTAACACGACTTTCTTTTATATATACCTATAGATAATGTGTGTGTGAGTGTAATTTTCTTTGTGAATCTTTTCTTAATACTGACTGAACACTTTGCACATGGTTCATCGTCGTTTCATAGGGTGAGATAGTGGTCAAACGACTACTAACCATAAAAAAGCGAGAACAAATATCTGCAGATCGTACTATATAATGTGTCCCGAGACGGGAATCGAACCCGCACGAAACCTTCTGCGTCGCAGGCGGAACTACGCCCGCTGCGTCACAGAAGTCGTCATACAAAGGATAAATAGTCATAAAAGTAGCAAAAAGCAGATATTATGAACGCAGAAAGTTTTACGATGTGCATGAATCCTTGTGGCGTTATTATTTGTTGCATGTCTCCTTTTGGAATGCAGACATCCTGTAGACTGCTTGATGTTGACAGATTATGTAGAATTTAAGAAAAATGACATAGCTACTATAAAACTTTATGGTGGATTGTTTCGTTTTAGCGCGAGAATAATTTTTATTTTTAGCCCAAAATCTCTTATTTTCTCAAATGCTCCCAAAATACCAGTAAACGAAAGTTACTTTTTTCATAAATTAATAGAAAATGGTTTACCATTTTCTGCAGATTACTTTACTGATAGTTTTATTCCTTGTAGAACGCAGATAAAAAATTGAAAGCCCAAAAAATGTAATCTCTCGCCATCACGAAACGGTGTTTTACTCTCTTGATCTTGTCTTTGCATTGTGACATTGTAGGAGCCGGAAACTACGCTTAATAATATATTAACCAATTAACAACAGCTGTCTATCTTTTCCTAGAACACACATGAGTTGGTTTGCATTCATGCTGTAACGTACAAGCCAACCTTTCATTTGATAACCCATTCGTTGAGGTATTCCCCCTTTTTAAAAACAAACCCCCCTATTTGACCATTTTTTAAAAAGTGTTCTTTTTACAAACTTCTCTATATTTTTCCTGTAAAATATAGATCCATATCTACAAACGCTACTACATGGATCGCTCTGCAATATACATTTTACATGGATCGCTCTGCAATCTTCGGAGATAGGGGGGGAGAATGGGCATTTTTTCGAGTTTTTTCTAAATATTTCGAAAAGTATGAAACCTATAGAAATTTAGAAAAACATTTTGAAATGTACAAACTGACACTTTTCATTTGATACCCCACATGACCCTGTAGGTACCTTTTAAAATTTCGACATTTCTATTAGTATAGAAAATGTGCAGTTTAATTTTTTATTACTTATAATTTTTTTTCTTTAAATCTGTACAGGCGCACGAAATATATTATTATTTTAAATTTCAAGTTGATAGCTGCTGTAGTTGCTGAGTTATTAAGGAGGGAAAAAAGGACAGACAAAGCGAGACCATAAGGGTTTCGAAACCGATCTTAGATCTCGAAACCCTAAAAAGAGTCGACTAGCCTATTGACTGTCGCGATCGTTTTTTGTTTTCTCATAGAAGTAATACGCTGAAACGTCACAAAGCTTTCGGCACAGTACGAAAAACAAACGACGGTCGCGCCAACTCTGGTATTGCTGTAGTTACAGTGTAGCAAGTAGCAAGTTTACAGTGTAAGAACCAAATCAGTGATTTGGTTCTTACACTGTAAACTTCTATCTTCTTTAATAAATAAATAAATATAAGTACTCACAAATGTCCCAGTTCATGTGCAATAACGAAGGCGCTGGTGAGTCCTTCGTCTCTATTGATGGCTGCTGAGCGCCGCCGCGAGCAGACGCCGCCGACGGGGGCGTAGCCCGAGGGGCCTCCAAGTGCGGACCGGGTCAGCCACACGGTCGCGTCCCAGCCGGTGCTACCTGGGGAGTTCAGGAATCGTTGATGTCGATGCTACTTCTGTTTCTACTTTAGTTTTTATTTAAAAAGATAAACAACCTATTGACAGTGAATATTGCAACTACTTCATAGGTACTGACTTCAATGCGCACGAAATACACATCAAACAGTTCAGCTATCTGGACTTATGCTAACAGTCTAAAGAAAGCTCAGTTGGTATGATGGTACAATCCAAATCAATACCAATCAGAAGCGTCCCCAATACGCTACCAGCATTTCCGCACTGTATGATAATGATGACCATCATCATCATCAGCATATAGGGTCCACTGCTGGACATGGCCTCCCCGGCAATGATGAGATGATACGCTATGCTAAATATCTGTCATTGAAACGGAGAGATCTAGTAATAAGGCCGCTTATTATTATGCAACTCTGATTCTGATGTCAAATCTCTCGAGTTTAATAGGCACCCAAAAAGCTGTCAAATTTTGATAGTTTTTCATCATTATGTTTACAACAAGCACGTTACTATCTAGTTACTAGTTAATAGTAACCTGATGGTATTTGCTGAGTATTATTTCCTGACGTAAACAAAAAAAGGTAAGTAACTTTATTTGGGTACATTTTTCTACCGAACACTAAATAAATCATGCTGATCCAACATGTGACGTATCAAGTATGTGGCAAGGGTTAATGCCCTAAACTGATAATCTTTTAGATAGGGTCCATTTCTTGACATTGTATTTTTTATGGTTTTACTTTATGAAAAATTCACTACTTCACCTTCCAAGTTTGTGCGTAATGCCCTTTGACTACTCAATACAAAAATGATAAATACTCAATACAAATACTTAACGATATTCGACAATCATTCAGGCAAGTCGCATTCTACATCAATGGCAGTAAATAAAAAAAAGCACAATATGAAGACTGAAAAATCTCAAAATCAGTAAGAAGTCACAGAATCTTGGTTTTGTAGAAATACACAAACCACACAAAGAGGCTCAGTGACCTCGGTGATGTCACTGACATTGAATGTGGTTAACTTTATCAATCTGTAACCGATCATAAAGCCTATACCTAAATATACATAAACTACTTAACGTGATTGACAGACGGCAAGCAGACAACGAAGTCTTTTTGTGTAGGGACGTCAATTTGATATGCAAGGAAGGATGTTTGGTGAACAATGAAGGAATTTTATGAATTGCTTATAGACCAATACCATAAAGGTTTAGATAAGCTGAAGTAATTTTGTTAAAACAGGCAAGTGACAGAAATTGTAAGCACTACTATGTTCTACTCTCTCACCTTGATGATAGTATAATATTTTGACCACGTGTTTTGAAGAAACATCTCATCACATCAGTATCAAGGTCAGGCAGTATCGAAAGGCACTTGAATATTTTAAGACGCAAATCAAAATCTTCATCTGATTTAACCGTTTCAATTTTAGATAAGCTTTGATGTGAGCACTGTATTTTTGCTCCGGAAGTCATAATGACGTACATATTAAAACTAATCTAAAATTAACTTTGCTGCGGGGTCTTGCAGTGATGCAGACAGACTCTCTCCGACAAAGGGTTCTTATCTCACAAGCGTGTTGTGGTTTGTTTGATAATGTTACACCAGGCGACTGCTAACTTAGTCAATTTGAAACCTGTTTGAAATTCTAATACCTTAATCGATATTAAAATTAGCACCTCTGTCTACCTAATGTTGGTTTTTTAAATGGTTTGATCAAAAGTGATTCTCGTTCGAGGTGAACTTACACGTGTTTGATATAAGGATCTTAGATATTTTTGAATTATTGTCTATGGCATACAATTAAATTTTATTTCAAGATCTTACCCGTAGGCAGCCTTATGAGATGCCGATAGTTCCACTTATTCACTCCCTCCAAAGACTTCTTCACGTTCCCGTACTTTATAATAGAGTCCTTCTCCTCGTACAAAAACAGTTTGTTGATTACCAGCGTCATGTTCGAATCCAGTGACGGGTCGTTGAATATGGCACTGACCTACAATACAACGTTACATAAAGATTGAATGAACTCGGACCAAAATAAACGCCTTTCCGATCGTAAATACTCACAATGTTCATTAAAGCTAATATGTAGTGTTTGACTCGGTCGCGGCCGTGGAACTTCATCATCGTGTGGTCGGCCACGATGGCCAGCTCGAGCCATAGGCCCCTGACCCCTGAAACATTGCATTGCGTCAACACTTGCACTTCCATCACTGCATCACTCGTTCGTTTCTCACGCACCTGAGATCGATCTAGTGACGGGCCCCTCGCTACGTAAGTAGTCCATCATAGGGGCATCGTCGCTGTGCCTGGGGCGGATGTGCGGGGCCATCGGCTCATCGTCGAAGTCGAGATCGAGGTCGGTGACGGTGTCCCCGGTGAGGTCGTACCGTACCGGCTCCTCGAGCGCGACGTCGCGGCGGCGCAGCGTGTGCGCGTGGCCAGCTTGCGCTGCCCGAGGCTGTAGCACGAAGTCCTCCTCCCCGACCTGGATCAGCCCGTACAGCTGGTCGCCGCACTCCGTCACCGACGCGGTCGACTGTTCCTCCCCGAGAACCTTGCCGCGGTAAAACTTGCACTCGTCGTAGTAGGGGGATCGGATGGCACGGTTCTCGTGGAGCTCCAGGTCCCAGCCGAGCAGGCGCAGGCGGCGGGCGGCGGGCGGCGTGGCCTGCACGCCCAGCAGCGCTGCGAGCAGCGCGCCCGCCCACAGCCAGCGCGAGCGCGACATCTCACGTATCGCTCGCACGCGCACACATCGCGTCCGACCCGGCGCGCGGAGGGTAAACGACTCCGGTTGCGCGTCGCACGCTGCATCACGCTCCATGCGCGTCGTGCGTCATTTGTAAACAAAGGGCAACCGCCTGTTTGTGTTTCATTATCGTGTAGGGAGCGATACGCATTTTGTGCGATGTAAATGCACCAAAAATACTAGCGCGGTCCGACTACTGCCGAATTATACAGCAAGACTGTAGCGCTCCGCGTGTAGGTATTTCTTTGTCAGATATTAATATTTTTATTAATGAAACATTGTAGTCTGCTGATTCGTTGTGTCAACGTTTATTTATTTACTTAGGAAACTAAAAAAAAAAAGTAAAAACTTATTTTGTAAATTTCTACAATTAAAAATATATTTAAGAACCTGCTCTGCCAATAAGCTCATTAATTATTTCGTTGATAAGCTTTCGTATCGAAATCTTTCCATTACAATCCTAATTAAATATTGTATTGGCTAATAGCCAATATTTCCCAAGGGCTTAATGTTCCTATTGTAAAAGTAACCAGCGTTTTTTCTAATAGGTACAGGCCTTAACATTTCCATTTAAGTACAAATCCATATAAGTTACGAGAAGGTACTTCCTCAGTATGAGATAGCAATATTAGCAAAGCACCTACAAATTATCCAAACCGCTACTTCCTTAACATTCAATTATGGGAATGGATGATATATCTTTTGTTACAAGTCATCGATGTTATAATCGTTGAAAGAAATATAAGAAGGTAGGTATGGTACTTATACCTGGCCCTAAATAAAATGGTTCGATTATAAATACTACCTCTTACCGTACTATCTCATCCACAAACCTAATATAATTTTAAATTCCTTTATGAATGTAAGCGGATTAACTACGAACCTAGTTTGTGTTGGAAGAAATAAAATTTTATATAGTAAAATTCAAACAAATTTTACTGTTATTTATTAAAAGAACCAAGGTTGATTTTTCATCCAGTAATTTTCTTGAATTATCTTTATCATTTAAAGAAACGTTAGGTTCAAAGTCCAGGTTTGTATTTTCGGGTGGTTTTTTAAATATATTTAATGAAATGTGTAAATATCTACAACTTCTACCATAAGTGATGATGTTGATGACCCAAGACAGGTCAAACTCGGAATGCATTTAGCACATAAATATTAAAATAACCTATCGAGTAACACTCTTGTAACTTGTCATCCGACCTTATACCCTATCAGGTATCAGTGCATTACCTACTTGGAAACAAACGATAACCTAGAGGTAGATACACCTAAATACAACTTATTTTGTTTGTTCCATTAATTTAAATATGATTAATTCATCATCATCATCATCAGTCATATTAGTCCACTGCTGGACATTGGCCTCCCCTAATGAGCGCCATAGCTTTAATAAGATTAATTAAAGAAAATAATATTCAAATAATAGAAACAAAGTAAAATCAGTATTTAGGTACAATTGCAACAATTGAGCTAACTGCAGACTGTTGCAAAACAATCTACTAGTAGCTCAACTGATCCATATAAATACCAGTCGGAAGCGATTAAATATTGCATCAAAATTATCGTCATCAATAATTTTACTTTATCCCGGTTTAAAAATTAACAGAATAATTAATCTATATGATGTTGGAAACCAGTAAAAAACATCTGAGATAAGTCAATTCAATATAATTATCTAAATAATAAAACTTGCATATATACAAGAGCATTAACAAATCTCATTTAATAGGTAGGTTAGGTTAATTATAGAGAGTTGAGAGTTTAAAACTTTTCTAACATTATTTTGTTTGATCCACTTGGATCATGATTAAAGATTTAAAGCTAATATTCGGGTCCCATACAAAACTGTTTATGGTAACAATTTATTCATAATCGATCGCATACTCCTTGCTGCCCCTTCCTAACAGTGACATTTTTGTACTGACTGCTTTCTTCACAGCATTATCGACATCCTTGCCGTGTATAAAGTAAGATAAACCGTCGTATTTCTCAGTACCTCCATCTACCGACGGACCGAAGTGCAGCTTCAGAATTATACCCTCATCTTCAGCACTACCTTCTCCTTTGAATATGTAGTCCCGTAGATTCTGAGACGCGTATATGGTTAGGTTTCCTCGGGATTGAAGGCCGTCCTTTTTGTAACCATCCAGTGGAAAATCCAGACTGTTCAGCATTTTAGTCAGTGCGTTCAGGTTATTTACGTGGAAGGATATGTCTTGTAGGGGCTCAGTAAGTTTTGATATGTGCTGTAAGGAAAAGAAACAAACGGTTATTGTTTGGTTGTTATTCGTGCCTCCTAGTTTAGGTACCCCGTGACCCATTTTACTTTCCATTGAGAGCTTATTACTTAGATGACTAAACTATGTGGAAAGTAAGACTCAATTAACCACATTCAGATGTGCTTAGTGTATCCAGTTACTTATTAAGATTTATTCATTTTAATGATTCTATATTATTTTTAGCTCAAGTTCAATTCGCATACGACGTCTTACAATAGAGCTACTAACATCAACTGTTTGATCAAATGGTTGCTGCAGCAGAGTAAATGGAGAACTTACTTAATTAACCTTCAAGATTTCGTTCTTATCCAAACCGTTTATCGAAATTTGCAAAACATAAGTGGTCTAATCTAAAATCTAATTATATTATGTAGGTAGGTAAGTGCTATAGACAGGTATAATATAACAAAGGAACGGATATGTTTTTATTCTAAATAGAAAGCCCTTTTTCGTATCGTTTTCTTCACAGATTCAAAATAATTTACCTGCAGATTTGCGACAATCACCAAATATCCAGCAAGATTCATTTTGATCACCGATCACCAATCACAGTTATTTCACTTTACGATCTTCACTCTATCAGTCGAAATCAACACTAACCAGGCACTGGCTATTTAAATCCATTCGTGTTTTCACGTTGACGAATTTCTACGAGTAGCTTTCCGAAAACACCTTTTGAGAATGGTGGTAATACGTATTTTGAATCGGAAGATATTAACATGACAATGTGTGTTCGCAGGTGACGCAACGTGTGTTATTTTCTTTCTGACGTCGAAAACTACTAATTTTACGCTGAATTCGATTCAGATGTTGAATGGGCCCCCCGTTTTACCTATGTATTATATAGGTACTATGTACATGTAGTATGTAGCTCATAAGATAAGATCATATCATCCTTTTAAGATTACCTTCACCTGCAAGCTCAGCAACATACGCTGGAGTTTTCTACAATTCTTACGAACATGGTAAAAAAATTGGTCACCTCCTGCGGTGTGCGAGCGGCGAGATGTGTGTGAAAAAAATACTGATTATGTTGCAAGTTATGTTTTTCGTATAAATAGTCATCAAATTATGGAAATGTTCAAAATCGTATGCAACATCTTGAGATATAATTCTAGTTAACATTATTTTAAGTAGGAATTCAGAGCGAATTTATAAAACTGCCAGTGTTTTTGTTCCACTTCCTCCCTTGCTCGCCACTCGCATCCTTTTACACCTCTGGGAGGTGACTCGCTCTCGTGCGGGGACCATGGATGATCACAGACTGAAATCCTGGCGTTGGTCCAGTAGAATAACCGCTTCGCACCACGCCTAGAGAATCGTCACTTTCCATTAGTTGAGATTGTGGTCAAACGAATGTTTAGTCTAGTCTAGGTTTAGATTTACTATAAAAAATAAGCTATCTGAAATTATATATACATATATAGTATATAATACTAGCTTCTATTCGCGGCTTCGCATACGTATAAGTAATAAGTAGCCTATTATCTAAGTTAGGCTTTGCTTTAAACGTACGCTAATTGAAATCTTAATCTGTTTAGTAGTTTTGGAGATCCTGGTTAAGAAAAATGCAATTTTCTCAAACTTTCGGCTTTATACTGTTTATAACAGGCTGCCGGACACATCAAAGAGGATGCAACCTCCACGACTGCCTTTTAATCGAGACTACGAAAATGGCTCCTGGAAAACTCGTTCTACTCGATTAAGGAGTTCTACGAGCTGCCATTAATAATAATTTTTGAAATGTATATATAATAAAATCAAAAATAATGAAATTTAATTTCAACAATAAAATAATTTCTATATCCTGAATTTAAAATTATGATTATTTAACTATAAATAGCTACTACTATTGTACTTTAGTGCTCGACTTATAACTTGATGTTATCAATAAATATATTTGATATTTTTAATATTATAGTTTAGTATGAATAGTAGGATATCGTTTCTCAGTATTTTCGTTTAGTTGGATATTGTAATAACTAAACTTACATTTACACGAGTAGCCTGCGGCTACAGCCAGAGTTGTAACCTGTTACCCAGCATTGTGTTATTTATAACTTCAACAGAGCGTTATTCGTTCTGATATGACATGGGTCTGAAAATTTTCCTGGACACGGTGCTTTCAATCATGTTCCAACAGCTATTTGCTTTTAATAGAAAAATGAATTGATACCAATTCATATTTATATAAAAAAATAAAACCAGTTAGATTGACATGTGAATTTATAATTAATTTTAATTCTATGTTAAGATTATGTTAGTTATTTTTTATTAGATCAAGAAAATTCCAATGCTTGACCACAATGGCCTGAAATGATGACTTCAAAGCAATTTCTGAATCCTTTAGTTTAAAACTGCGAGCTTCCTTTCTCCGAGAAAGTTAATTATTTTTTATCGAGCAGTAGTAATAACTGATTTCAGATTCTGTGCCTGAAGAAATCTCTTAGAATATTCGTGTAATTTTAATGAAATTGTAGGATAAGGTATACTCTTGGGTATGTACCCATGTGGGTATGTAATGTACTGTCTGTGGAGTACGTACTCCGGTTATCATCAGAAAGTTATCATAATGCATCCTTATTATTCAAAAATAAGACTTCCTTTTAACCTCACAGCCCTGAAGGTTTTAGTTTTTGGTTTTCGCTAAGTGTGGAAATGTACTACTAGAAAACTTAGGTTACTTGACCTGCGAAATTGGTAGCAAGTTCCCGTACTGGGTGGATGATCGCGGATTCAAGTCTCGTCTAGGTTGTACATTTTTGAGATATAACTTACCTGGTTGCCTCAGGAAGTCTACGTGCAATAAAACTCAAACTTAGGTATTTCTTTATTGGTTTTAGTAAAGCATTGTCCACTATCTCACTAAATGGTGCTGTGGTCGAGATCGCCTTCCCAGGTAGATTTTTTCAGCGTTAACTTAAAAACTATAATATTGATATGATAAGTCCCGTGTGAAATTAATTAAGACTCATAAGTCTTTGAGTTTAAAAAAAAGAAAAGTCATGAAACTTCTATCGAGTCTGATTTCTGTACCTAAAAATAAAAATACTTACATAAATTGTTACTGTAAACTTGGAAGTTAGAACACAATCCAATCGAATGATGTATAGGGAACTCTATATGTAACTACATACTACTTCGTTGACTCTACATACTACATTACTATTTCTACATTATTGTTTCCACATGTAGGACAAAGCCAAGAGTAAGATTTGTGCATCTTATACAATGAGTACTGTCTCGTTGGTCTAGCGGTAAGCCTGTTCAACCACTGATTATGAGGTCCTGGGTTCGAATCGGGCATTGGCCCGACCCGGGTAGTTGTAGTTGTTTCTGGGATTTTTCTAGCAAGAAAAATTTGTGAATTTTTCGTAGCAGCCCGTAGTCAGCAATTGGCGGTGTTACACCCCATGCCTCGAAAAGTACGTTAAGCAGTTGGTAATGCGCTTGGCCTCTCCCCGGTTGTCTCAGGCTGCCGTCCCATCGGATTATGAGAGTGAGGGAATAAAGAGTGCACCTGTGTTTGCGCACAAACTTGTGCACTATAATATGTCCTGCGCATCTGGCTAGTATCCTATGAGACTGGCCGCCGTGGTCAAAATTCGCCTAGGAGAACATCATAATGAGCACAATCAATATTGAAAAACTAATCAATGCTTGTTGCTTAAAGTTGCTAATTTCTGGCTTAATCTTGTTGGAACCTGAGCAACACTGTAAGGGCGCTGTACGATGTCTTCACCAACTGTAACGAAAATACAGAAACAGTTTTATTATTATCGATAATATAATCGATCTAATAAATGGATATTATCAGTAAATACTTTTTGGGTTGAAAATGGGGTCAGAAAACCTACGAATTATTCTATTGCATGTGGAATTTCCACCAGTTAAGAGAATTCTATTCTATCAGCTTATTTTTACAGTTTAAATGCTGACTGTATAAAATCAGCTAAAATAAAATTCTCTCAACTAGTGAAGTAAGAGCTGTGACGAATTTACGATAATTTCCTCATGCGATAGAATAATTCGGTTAGAATTAGATACGACGACGTACAGAATTGAAACCCTCGTTTTCATCACATTAATCATTCTTGGCATTACATATTTTTCGGCCTTCATGAATTTCAGGGTCTCGTATTTCATTATATTTACAGTCCGGTAACTCTGTCTAGAGAAATAAACATAGCTTTTCGCTTCAATGAATAAAAATCTTTTGTATTTCTGTTGAATGTTCATGAATAATGTAGACATTCTTGAGACATTATCATGAGAACCCAAGACAGGTAGGTTGCGTACCTACAAGGGAAGCAACGTAAGCTTTAAACAATTATTCAATGTTTTTTTTCCACAGTTTAATTGAGGTTAATGCGAGATTGTTTACCTATCTTTTCCGCAGATAAAAAAAACTAATAAATAAATAATGCTGCACAATCCACATCCACACAGCACCATCTAGCCCCAAAGTAAACTACTTAAAGCTTGTGATAAGGGTACTAGATAGCTGATATATTTAATACATTATATACATAGATAGATATATTTTTTATAATACATAGAAAACACCCAGCCCAACGGAACAAATTTCTGCAGATCGTACACAAATTTGTTCCGAGGCGGGAATAGAACCCGCAACCTCTTGCGTCGCGGACCTTCGCCCGCCGCGCCACGGAGGTCGCGGTTTTTTTTTAATATAGGCGCACTACAAAAAAAACCTTAACTATGTATAGGTAAAAAAAAAACATTTTGGTTTGATTTGAAAACCAGAGCTACGTAGATTGAATATTGGGAACGGCTGACAACATACGTCGAACTACCTTTCATCCGATGTAATTCGCGTTCAGTGGCATGGAACCGGGGGACGTACAAAGGGGCTCCAGTGCTAAGCCACCATGATTTGCCTCCTTTGTCTGGCTTTCCGCAGGGAATTTCATGTCTGATTCATTTATGATTACATATCCTCCACATTTGTTGGTAAATGCGAGTCGAAATATAAACCTTTCAATAATTATTATAGATAGGGATTGAAAAAGATTGCGTGACAGTATGATTATCACGGGAGAAATAGTACATTGTAGGCGAGAAAGTGCCCGAATCCTATCGAGTGAGTCATTTGATTTCTTAAAACACACGAGGTAGGAGTCGTACTTTCTCCCATAGTGCTTTAAATTACATCTTCGAGGAGAATCATCGTTTTAGAATCTTAAAAATCACTCGAGTAAATTCAAATTGTGAACTCAATTGTAGCAATAAATACGCGCACGTGCGACTTTCACATGGTTCTTTTTTTGAATTATTGTTCTGAATACGGAATAGGGCGATATCATAAGCTGGATTCGGAGTAACAACTTTTGTCGTTGAAATATTTCAGAATTTTTTTTTAGATATTAGGTACCTACAAAATTAATGAAAGATGCAAAAGCGAAGAAAATAAATAAACTTTGCAAAACTATGAATAATATCCGGTCTCAAAGAGTTAAAACTCAACATCGTCGCCGTAAGCGTAAGCCAATGCATTCTTTGATGATGATCGCAAAACACTTGTTAAAGTTCGATCATTTTAGAAATCAATTTTTTGTAAGCTCTGATTGAAACGTCAAAAAAAGGTCCTAGGAGTAGAAAACCATACTTGAATGTAGCAGGTGGAAGGAATGGTTCCCATCGCGTAGAGTTATTTAGTAGCGAATTTCAATTGATTGTTATGCCATGCAATTTTCATGCTAATAATTCCCGTCGCGTAGCGAATCTACCTACCGATCCACTGAAGTTCGGTTTAAAGAAGTTTATTCTCATAAAACAAAAAATGTTCACTTATAATGAGATACAAAGTTCTTAAAAATTATGTTTAAACTAATATTAGTACGCTATAATACCTTATGTTTAGGTTAGGCTATAAATGTATTTTTTTAATTTTGTTTTAAACATGCTTATGCTAGCACAAGTTGGTACTTACAGTTAACATGAAATCGAAATCTTTGCCTCAAAGACCCTGGCAGCCAGCAGTGGGCAAACAAACTTACACTGGTAAATGCCCTCAACGACATGGTGTAGGCCCCTCCGGCGCTGAAAACTAGCGGCTTGTTAGCGCGGGCGATGATCATCATGATGGAGGTTCGGGCCCCGGGAACTGAGGATACACCCGTCTCCCAACCTGAGCAGTACGCTGCCACACCTATGTTCTGGCTCTGGAACCGAGACATCAAAAAAACTGCAGTTAGAGGTGCCCAGACACAGTATAAATAGCTATGTATAAATAGTATATATTGTTTAAGAATATAGAATGTAATGAAATCAAGTGTAACAACAAGTGTACCTACGATGGAAATAAATACAAATACAAATATGAAAGATGAAGATCGTATGAAAAGCCAGAAGTAAAAACCCGAGGCCAATAGGAATCAACACAAGCTCTGCTTAGCTTGGGGCTAGATGATGCTGTGTAAATTGTCCAACATAATTTATTTATTTTATAAGGCTAAGCTTGTTAAATACTTTTATTAACTATTGATACCTACCTATTTATTTCATTGGAATTATAGGTACAGTTTGAAAGAGAACCTCGTAATGTGTAGACTTGTCTCAATTTGTGGGAGTGACATATCCGGGGAATTGAGCCAAAACTTCGAAACAAACCCGACTTTGATAAATGGGCTATAAATAGTTTTCTACGGCTAAGTACGTGTCCAAAGTTGCATTTCGGAGCGTATGAATATGCGAATAGTTGCCCTATGCTCACACTCTGGACTAGACCAGTCTACTTAAGTAATGTCTGTTACATTTTCACTTCCGCTAATGAAAAACACTGAAGTGAAAAGAATCTGATACTAATCTTCTGGTAAAAATTGACCTTGAATGCCTTTTGTAAACCTTAGGAAATTATAAGTTGCTTACCTATCTATGAACTTATTTATTCTTTCTAACTTCTCCCAGCAGTTTCGGACGCGCTTTTCCGGGATAAAAACTCTATGTCCGTCCCACAGATTACAGACGTCAGCCCGTCACTCAGGTAAGGTAGGACACCCACAGTCGCACACTTTGTCGTTGTCTTACACCGCTTGTCTTATATTGTTCTGTGTTTTCTTGAAGCTGACTGAGCCCATGCCGTTGATGCAAAGTACGCGACGAAATGTAGGGAACGTCAAATAGCGTGGCATACGATTAGTGTGTCGACGCCATAATCTGTTTTTATACAAATTCAAGCGCCCATCTAATAATCTTATCCAACGACATGCGACGTTGCGTGACGTGGGCTTATTCTGTTTCGGTCAAGTCTTGTTTCGATTGGAAAAATATTCTTAATGCAAACCTGAATAGTGATCTCCTCGCACCACCGACAAATGATGAAGAGCTCAAACATATTGTACCCGAGGTAAAACAGAGTCATCAGTAACTTGATAACGTTGCCCGCGATGTTCTGGAATGGACATTTACACTTTCAGTAACCTTTGAGGAAAGTCACGGCGTATTCTAAAACAAAGGTCGCAAAACATGTGAGCACGGACTAACATACACTCAAAACCAATATTGTTCAAATCACTAACCGTACTGAGTGCTTGGTACCCGATAAAGCAAATTAGAACGCCGCTGGCTCCAAGCTGGCATAGCAAGGGGTAGCTCAGGATAGATCGTAGATCCATGATAAGACTGTTAAATCAAAAAAATAATCCAAAACATCACTTGCACAATCAGGATGTACATAATCAACTCTACTCTCGAACCCAATTCAAATTTGAATGAAATGAAGCCAAAAATCCATTTTAAACAAAAAATTAGGGAAATAAATACCTACATTACATGTCATAATTTACTAAACTTTTACACTAATCTGATTGTAATAAATCGTGTACTAATTAAGTACTAATTATTATTATCTAAAAACTGTCGTAGTTTGATTAATTCATTAGGTACGGATGTATGCGCGTTAACTACGAACCTTATTTGTGTTGGAAGAACACCAACGTATCATCCCTTATAGAGGAAAATCTGTAGGCTAAGTGCGGTTCTAGACGCGCGCGTTCCGCATCTCTCCGAGCATTATGCACGAGCGTGCGTTGAGCCCGCGACGTGAGCGCTGTTTTTGATGCTGAAGAGCTTGCGAGTCATCTTCTCGTAAAGATCCTACTGTGCCGGGAGTTGGTATCCTCTGGGTACATACAGAACTAACAGTACACCCGGGTCCATACTGCTATTCGACTTCTCATGGAGTCTCTGTTGAAGTTGGGCCATCGTCGGGGAACAAAGAATAACCAAATAAAAAAGTCTCGCGCTCTGAAGATGTCCCTCGTTAAGGGATGAAACGTTGGTGTTCTTCCAACACAAATAAGATTCGTAGTTAACCCGCTTACATCCATATTATTTATCATTTCTGTAGACTACGGCCTCTTTGGAGGTGTAGACGACGGCCTTTTTGGAAGGCCGCTGGCCATTAGAATTTAGTCTTTTTTACTGTCAATATTTTTCGCTGTCATCTGAAGTCTCTAATAAAAATCTGCACATCATTTTACAAACTACGAGTTTTTCTTATAATTACGGTGTACAGCTTTAACAAAGATTTTTTTTTTTTTTACTGTCAATATTTTTCGCTGTCATCTGAAGTCTCTAATAAAAATCTGCACATCATTTTACAAACTACGAGTTTTTCTTATAATTACGGTGTACAGCTTTAACAATTTCAAAGTGCCAAACTCTGCAAAATCCCCTTGGAACGAAAACTTTTATTTTGTAAACTGTTTTCCAAAAAATTACCCAGTTATCAAAGCAGTACATTTTTATAACGAAAACCGGTCTCTATTTGAGAAAACCAGCAGAACTACAGCGTACAACAATATTACACAAGGGTTTCACAAAGATGTCTGTAAAAATAAAGCTTCATTTAATCTTGATTTAGTCATGTTTGCGTAAGGCCTATGTAGAGACAAAAACTTATTGTAACAAATAAAGTAGTATAGAGCATAAGTAGGTAGGTACGAGTACATAACATACTTTGTTATTCTCGCTAGTCAAGGCCAAGAATACAATCATCTTTTCTAAAACAGTATGGACTATGAAATATCTTATGACAATTGAAGTTATTGTTATCATTTAATGTGTGGAGGAGGTAGGTAAGTATTCATTTTAAGCTTTCATCACAAAATACTCATCCAGTTGCATTATGTGTTCAGAAAGAAGTCGAAAATGAATGGCTTGACAATATGTAACATTTGACTATAATTTAAAGATACTCACTTCAATATTAGATTATGTTGTTTGATCAAGTAAGCCATCCTCTTCTGGTATCTTTCGCAAAATTTATTATTTTTTGCCAATTCCAGCGAGTTTCCTGTGAAAAAAGCAATTGGGAAGTTCTTAGCTGCCAAGTAAATATCACGGGCGCGACAGTGTTATTGACAATTGTCTGCTGAAAATTGTCAGCTTTGAGATACCTCCAGCATCTCAAAGTTGTAAATTTTCAAGAGCCTGCAAAGGATAGGGTAGTTAAAGTGGTGAGCTCTTCTAAAAGAAAATAAAGAAAAAATACTGAAGAAGAGATTCTCATATTAACCAGTCAAGGTTTACCTTCTATGCCATCGCTGCAGTCCTTAACAATATTAGTGAAGCAGTCATTAAGCACAGTCAGCTGGCAGACGAGCGAGATTAGATACGCCTGGAGTGTGAGGTCGGATATCATCACCCAGTGCGATATGTAGAGGAAGGCAACTCCCACGACGATGTACGTGAGAGTGTAGCGGATGAGAGTGTCGTAACGGAACGGAATGTACACCGCCACCATAAGGTTATACTCTACGTCGTCGATCAAGGGGTAAAGGTGCCTGCAAATAAAAGAGCAGAAGAAAACGTATTGCATGGGAAAGATATGGATGAAATTAATTGGTTTGTGACTGAACTGAACGACCCAGAGGACGTTGCTATACAAAAAAAAAATATTTTGCTATGTGTTAGTCATAAGATTGCAGCTATATGCAATATAACAAATTGGAGCCACATTACCAAGCCAACAAAGTACAATGTCCTAAAGCAAGCAGCAGTTTCAGATAACCGACTTGCGTGGTCGCCCAGTAGTCCACTAGTCGCTTCCTGCTATCGGTGGATCTATCCAGTGACTCCAGGGAATCCGCCAGACTTCGGTAAACATCCCTGTGATCCATCTAAAAGGGAACCGTTAGCGTTGTTTGTTTATTTTACTCGGCAAATACGAGATAGGAAAAATAGGATTGGGATAGTATTGGTTGAAAGTTTTTCAATTTTCTAGCAGATTTACTCGTGCGTTGTGATTTAGGATTTAGGTATCAGTCATTTTAATCACTGATACCTAAATTGATGTAAATAATTATGAACTAATTTTGGATATTTGGTATTTTTAATTTCATTAGTCCATTCCATAATTCTTCTGTTTTCTATTCTGAATGTCGGTTTATTTTTCTCCACTTACCATATTTTTCATCTTGAAAACTGCAATCGAATGAATAGCAATCGTATTGATAGAACCTGCCACACTATCCAGCTCGAGGTTGTTAAACTCGCTGATGACAAACCAGGCTTCCGCGGCTCCAAAGGCAGCAACGAGGACCTTCACCATTTTGCTGTATATCAGGTAGGGGATGCTGTTGTTGTCTACAAAGGAGAGGCCTGGGAACGCGATCGTTATCATTTTATCAACACTTTATTATCCGCCATATAACTTTTTTCTTAACCTAGGTATAGTTTATTTTGAACCTGTTTTAAATGGCTTAAAAACGCATTAGATTAATGAATCTACTATTATTACGTCTAATAAAGTGAATTGAATTGAAGTCTGAAACTAGGCACATTATAACTTTAAATCTGGTTCCGAGACTGCGAAGCCATAGTTAATTAGCAAAAAAATATATAGTTAGTTACTATAACAATTTTTGATAAAATGTGACAAGATAAAATCTGAAATCCAAAGGTGAAGACAAAAATTTTAATATTTACCCAAAAAGTAAGTGATGCGGTAAATGGACTCAAGGAACTTAAGTTCAACGTCGCCCTTAGCGGAAACCAATGCATTCGTCGGTGTTAATTTGCACCAGATCCATTTCAATAAACTTGATATAAATTTAATCATTTTAAACTTGTACTCTTTGCTATAAGTTTTTAAATGATGAAAGCTGGTGGTGCTTACTGAATGTGGATCGTAGCTTCAGGTCAATACTATTTATGTCAACAAGGGTTGTAATTATGCGATATTATCTTGATACGGTTTGTTTCCATTGAAAATGAAATGGACAGTCCTTACCTGTGACTTTGGACTCGTACCCGCCTAGCACAATTGTTAGGGATAGCAAACCTAAAACTAAAACGGAAACCTATCCTAAAATAATTAGGTATATCATACAGGTAATATCACGACAACATGTAACTGGTCTATTGAAATAGACCCTTCGTAAAATTAATTTTATTAGTCCGATAAAAAATCGCATCAACCAGCGACAGTTGTAGGCTTGGAAAGTTCTCAATTTATAAATTTCAACTCGATAAGTAGGTACCTAATTCGAATGCACCACCGGTAAAATGGAAACAGTGACGGTAATTTCCAATTAGTTAAATATTCTCATTATAGTCTACGAATATTAATTACAGAGAGAGCATGTTGAACCCCTCCTTTGATCTGACAACACGGCATTCGAAGAAATACACGCTTGTAATTACAATGTTCATTTTATTGTTGAAATTCTACGTCAACAAGGTTTGTTTGTTTTTGAGTGCCAAAGAACATATCAATTCCTTTTTAGCTTGACTTTGGTTGGTTAATACCTAACTTTTAAGTTAGGTATAAGTCTAGTTTATGTATCAGCTAAGTTTTGGTAATAATGGGCAGAATAATAAATAGGTTTCAAAATAAATTTTTACTTAAATACAATTTTAACTTTAGTAATCAAATTATAGAACCTTTTAAATTTCCAGATCACCTTTACCATCTGGTAATTCTAATGTATGTTTGGCAAAGCGCAAAAAACGGATTTTAAAAATTTGCTAATTCGACGGATTCAAAGAACAATTTGTATCTTTTCTTTGAAGAACATTTCAACTAAATTTGCATTGAAATCCGTTTTTGAACTCATTTACCTACTTGTCTAAATGCCTGAATGCAGAATAAACCTGTAGTTGTGACAGGTTAAGATAATTATTTTTAAACGTGCCATATGAAGTAGATTGACAATCACTCTTCATCATAATATATCAGCGGTAGTTCAATTCTCGATTTCCCTCATATTTAATGTATTTCCGATTTTTAATACCTATTATCAAGATCGGGTTGCGAGAACTAGACATTTTAGTAGGTAGGTATTGAAATGTGGTAAAGAAGTGCAAAATGTACAAACTTTGAATTTAGTTTCGTTCACAGTGAATTTATTTTATGATGTAATTACTTACCGTGGAGCCCCATAAGTTGAGAATGGAAAAAAATCTACCTAGGTTTTCCAAGAACCTGGAATATCGAGCCGAGCTCTCGGCAAAATTCCTTGGGGAAAAAAGCATGAAAACCAGGCCGTGCACTTTCATGAAGTTGTTTACTTTTATCTTATTTTGTGTTATTTTAATATTTTCTCAACATTCATTTATGTGACATTCGTAGCACCACGGTGAGAGTACTGTACGAGGTTTTCACAAGCTGAAAACAGAAACATGTGGAATAAATAAACATTTTAGACAAAATTGTAAGGCACTCGAGCTTTAAACTCGAGTTTAGAATTAGCACTAACCAACTCTTCCCGCGAGTATCGTAAGAGGCGACTAACCCGTATGCCCAGCGTGGGTTTTATGGGTATTACCCCCCATGAGATAAAAGGCGCTTCTCAGGGGGAGGCCTGCGTCCAGCAGTGAACCAATATAGGATGATGGTGAAGAGCTTTAAGAGCTTTAAAAAGCCCATCCTTATTATATTAGCTGTGTCAGACAGAATCAGCACCTAGGTATTTGAACAAACATTCTAAAACTTACTGATTTAGGCTAATATAAAAAGAAACATAACTTTTTTCTAACTCTCATGGTTTCTGGTTTGGCCATCCACTACCTCCTCAAAAAGCCACTCTGTACTACGTTACAAAAGCTACTCGCTTTTAAAGCAAATTTTACAACACCAAGTGCTTACTCACATACCCTCTGGGCAGTAACGGAGGCAGGTGTAATTTCATGAAGCAAAGTACCTTAACGAGGCCATAAAAAGATGGGTCTCGTGTTATATGGCCTCGTAAGTTAGTAGAGTTATCTCTTCCCTCGGGCTAGGCTTTTGCATGAAACCTTGTCTACTCTCAGCGAATATTACTACAGCTTAGTTTTTAAAAACGGCTTAGAAAATTCAAGCGTTTTTATAATAAAACGTCCTATACATTTTACAAGTACCTACTCGGTTATTAGTGTGAGTTTTTATACTCCAAAGTTGTTCAAGCTTTGGTTCAAAATATTTTTGCATAATATTTGGTTAATTTATTTATTTATTTAATTACCCACATTAATAGCCTAAAAGAGAGAAGGAAGGAGCACGAACAAAAATAACACGAAAGAGAATATTGACATAATTACTTACGGTAGAAAAAGAAGCAAGAGAAAGAGAGTACATTCCTCCAGCGGTAAAGGTTAAGGGCTTGTTTGCACGAGCTATCACCAGCTTGACAGTTTGCTTGATGCCAGGCAGGATTGACGCGCCGTTCTCCCAGCCACATGAATAGATCGCTTCTCCTATTTTCTGACTCTGAAAGAATCCAACAAAATACCTACTAAGAATCTTTGATCGGTCCGTATTGCCCTCACTAAGTATTATTAACTCTGAAAGCAAGCGGAGAGAAACATTCAAATAGCTTTGCTAGGCTGCGATGTATAGGTGTAGTTTTAGTACAAAATCAATTAATGTTTAGTACGCTAAATATTTGTTTTGTATCTGAAAGCAGAGAACCATCCTCGTTGAAATATCGATTATCTAATGTACACAAACCTGAACAGTGATCTCGTCGCACCAACGGCAAATAATGTACAGCTCAAAGATATTATATCCCAGGAAGAAAAGGCTGTTGACGGTTTTAGCGGCGTTATCTGTGAGTGTCTGTGAAAATAACAAATAATTTGCCGTTTTTATCCAAATTGAGAATAATTTGAGCGTGAAGACAGTTGAATATTTTGCGAGTTAGTTGACATTTATCTTGCGAATTTTAACAAAATTTTGTAGATATTTTGGGTCTTCCTTTCAAATTATCAGCATAAAATAATGCTATTTACAAAGAATTGAATTTATTTCAGTTTTTTTCCTGAATTCTCTTTGGATTCGATTGAATTTAGGTCACTTGCTTACCGTAATAGTTTCAAAACCAACGAAACAAATGAGAGTGCCACTTGCCATGAACTGAAAGAGCATAGCTCTGCTCAAGGTGTTCCGCAGATTTAAAATTTGCCTGAAAATGTCAAAGCATTGGTGAATCTTAGTTTAAAGTAGGTAGGTACCTAGTCAAAAACTTGAGGGCTTGTTAAGATGTCAAAGAATTGCACTTATCCCGGTCTAAAACTATACATCTCAAAAGAAAGTGCAAATTCTTCAGAAAGCCATGAGCGTAATGTGTGTAATGTAATGTGCTATAAAGTCGTGTATAAATAATTCACTCGCAAACCAGATGAAACGTCGTAACCTTCCGGAAATAAGTGGCAGGATTGCGGTGGATTTTATGGATTACTGGATTAAATCGCAGATGAACACATGTTTAGAAACTTACATTTTATAACATGAATGTTTCGGTAGATAGTAGATAAATTTTGAAGCAACATTTGCCCGGAAAGCTGTCGTCATAGACGTTACAAGAATTCCTTTCAGAATGGATTATCATACACCCATAAACCACACCAGACGGGCCTGCTTGCTGAATGCAACAGTATTAAATGAGGTACCTATATTCAGTTCAGATATCATTTTCATTATGTATGATTGGAACTGTCTGTGTCCGTCCGCTTTGTATAATATATTTTTATCACTATCAAAAGTTGTTCAGAGTCAGAACGAAAATATGTTTTGTTTCTTTTTCCAAATAGGTTTATGATGTACTAATTTGTGATTTATCAACCCATCGATGGAACAGAAACTAGGTTGAATTTAGGAGATCCTTGGTCCTTGAGGTCCTGGGGCACAACACACCCAATACATAAAGATCTTACCAAACTTCTCATAGAATCCAAAGGTGACCGGAATGCTGAGCAAATTAGTATTGCCATTCAACGTGGCAATGCTGACAGCATTGCCTGCATTCTGGGCACTCTGGTAACGGCTTAGATTTTTAGATTAGTTATAATTTATATGTATTAGTTGTAACATTATTGAAATAAATAATTCATTATTTTAATAAACAGAAAATAAATTTAATAAATTCATTTATAAGAAATTAAATAATTTGCCAGAGTGTGAGGCTTACGCACTATAAAACAAAAACTTTAAAATTCATTTATTTTCTCCTCTCAGCTACTTAGTACCAACCCAAAACTTACTTCTGTACCTACCTCATGTTGTAAACCTGTGTTTAGTTTGTGTACGTGTTATTTTGTACTAAGTAGTCTTTTATTTATGTGCCATAGTTTGTTTGTGTGTTGTGCCTAATAAATAATTTTCTTTCTTCTTTTTCTTTCTTCGCAAAAGGCTAAATGAAATCAAGTAAAATTGTAAGCAAATAAGTACTAAGGTAAAGCTAGTGAGGCAGAATCAAATAAAATAGGATTAAATCCAATGGATCTTCAATCAAACCCGTAAACTTCAGATTAAAAGTCACCCTCACTGGTTCCACACGTCCTACTACGACATAACAATGTTAGGTAGAATGACTGCCCGACGCTTTGCCTACAGCTTTGCATGTTAAGAGCCACAAAGGTTGACTGAGTTTCAGCTTGGGCGGGCGGAGAGCCCGGGGCGGCAGGTAATACCTTATTGGCACTTACGGAATACTCTCAAAGCGACAGCACTGCCACTGGGGCGGAATTTTGTGTTGCGACACACTTTTTGTAAGCAGTCGGTTATGGTACGTGAATTTACTAGTAAACATTATGGACGAACTTTTCCATAGAGGATGTCAAAATTAGAAGCATTTGAAGCTTTTCTGTTCGGTAAAAGAAAGTTTAAATAACACGAAATAGTGTGCTTTAAAATATTTAATGCAGAAGCTAACTAGCTAGATAAGTAAGTACTTAATTTGAATTTAAGACTCATTACAAATATTTATAGAAAGTTAAAAGTACCTATGTAATATGAGTATTATGTACGTTTTACGTGACAGGTATTGGGTTATTAATAATTACATCATGTTTTCAGGAGGTTGGGTTAAAAATGATGGTGCCCAGACAGGGCAAATTTAAGTCCAATTTTCCGGTACGGTTCGCATGGCCAATAATTTAATGCTGATATTGATTGATCGTTGCTTAACAAACCGAATCTATACCTTACATAAAGTATTGGAATCGAACCTACCTCATAATAATCGAGTGTTGTTCAACCAAGATGCCCATCCTCTTCATATATTTATCAGCAAACTCCTTGTTGTAAATTAAATAGTTCGGGTGGATACCTGAAAAAGCTTTTAACTCAAATAAAGAATTTTTGAACTTTTCATCGGAGCGAATGCTCAATGATAAATGGTCGTTTCGTGCAATTTATGAGAAAGACCCTTCCGATGATCGGTCGCCGATAAAGCTTATCAATAAGACCAATGAAGTACCTATTATAGGTTACTAAAGGAACATCAGAACCCTTGATGTTTTAGCCAAAAGCATTTTATAAAGAGATAGAGAATGACAGACAATACTTCTATGCCTACCGCTTTCAGACAACTCCACTATGAGCAGACTCTTTCGTGACTGTCTGACTAAAAACTTTGTGAATATTCTTTTACCTTCAAACCCAACTTGACAGTCCTCCAGAAGATTCTTGAAGCAGTCTCCCAACACCGTAAGGCGGCAAATCAGATGCATAAGATGCGCCTGCATTGTCACATCGTTAATCATCACGAATTGAGCAATATAACCAAACATGACCACCACCGCGGCGTATACTAGAGGGTATCTGGTGGGGGTGTCAAAGGAGAATGGGATGAAGATGCGGATGCTGAGGTTGTATTCTACGTCGTCGATGAGAGGGTAGATGTACCTGGAAGCAAGATCTCTTCAAAAAAGCTGCAATCTATAAACATTGATTAAGTACTAACCTTTAAGTAGGTAGGTATTATTTATTTAAAAACATCGCAGTTCCCTTAGAAGTCGTTTAGGTAGGTAATACAAAACATTTATAAAATCTTTGAAAGTGAACTGGTATTTTTCCCTTGTACAAAAATATATAAAGGAGTACTTACCATGCGAACAAAGTTAAATTACCCCAGACGACCAGTAGCTTCAGATAATCCAAGTTCTTTCGCGCCCAGAACTCCACCAGCATCCGTCGCTCAGGAGTAGTGGTGTCGAAATGGGGGGACTCCATGGATGCTTCTAGCTCTTTGTAAGCTCCCTTATTATTGATCTTAAAATAATACCTACGTTAATAATAGATACCTACTAAAATAGTGAGCAGTTGTTAGTAGTAGGTAACGAGACTATGGCATCATGTGATGATGTGAACTAGGGCTAAATTCTATTGAAACAATTGCTTTACAATTGTTTTACTTTGACAAGGGTGTCGTACCTATACTTGCAGAATCGGCATGCAGCGTGGAATTCAAAAAAGTGTCCATGCTGGCGATTCTGCGATGGTACCATTGTCATAGTAAAGCGATTGGCTCAACAATAGGCCAAGTAGGTACAGCAATGGTTGATAATGGTAGCATAGACAAAATGACATCGCATCGTCACTGAATGCTTAAAATATTTGAAATTAATTACTTCAACTCAATTAATTTACGCAAAACAACGCATTGCAATGTCATTTTTGTCTTTTCTTCCCTAGACAACAATCGATGTGCTTGGCCTACTGAAGAGGGCCTTTCTAGAGGCAGGGTCAGCACGTCGCTGCCTTACACGCACTCCAAGAACAGCGTGTGCAGCCAGGGCACTCAATGTTATAAGTCTCACCTTATTTTTATATCGGTATATTGAGATGTACTGCAGCAGGCACACATTGATGCAACCAACCCGCTCATCCAGAGATAGGTTGGCATCGAAACAAATCGCAGCCTCGCCGAATGACAGCAAAAGTAACATAAATTTTACAGCGGAACTGTAACCGAAGTAACCCCAGCCTTCTTCGATTGTAGACAGCCCTGTAAGGTGGTGCACTTATGAAGACTTTTAAACTATTTACGCCTATAGGATAGGGTGCTTGCTATTAGAAGGTGAATTCCGTCAAAGAATCTATTTAGTTCTATAAGTTGTATGAATTTAATCATAAAAATGTTAATTCATTAGAGCCAATGGGAAAATTCTTGGATTAGAGTTTCTTATTATTAATTATGATACGTGGTTTAGCAAAAACAAAACAATTGATCAGAAAAATTACAGCTTGTTATTATTTTTAGAAAATAAATTCGAAAAAATAGGCATTATGAACGTGACTGTGAACATCAATCAGAAAGTGTGACGTCACATCTTCCAAAACATCATTGTTGTGGTGGAAACAGGAAAAGATCGACACCGGCAACGTGCGGATCTTTTTGGTTTACCAAAAATATCTTCACGCTGGTTCTAACTAAATCTTCCTATACAAACAGTAATGTTTCGAAAGAAGTGACGTCATTCAAGACGCCATGACAATCTTAAGCGTTTTCGAGTATTATAGATTTTTTTTAAATGCCAAATACATAAATATCTTACCTAAATATTAGATTTTTTTTAAATATTCGGTGTTTGGAGAAAAATTGTATCATATACTTTAACCAATTTTTGAAATTTAGTCAACTAGCCTATTGAATAAAAAACACAACGTAAAGAAAAAAACATGTTCTAGTTTACAGGTCTGTGTTAGATTTCTGTAACACGGGAGTTGTTCTCTGAAAGTTAAAGCACGTTAAACCGACGGTCACTAATGTTACAGTATTGTATGTAATCTTTAAACTTTGAACCTTTAGCAGTAATCCGTTCACTCTAACCAAACTATCGAACAAACAAAGCACATCCTTGCATAACTTCGTAACTCCTAGCCCGTGCAAGTGCAAATAGCTTGTAAAGTCCAGTCTACAGCTTAACTTGAAGCACGCAGTTTGTGCAAAGTAAGCACAATGGAGAGCGAGATAAATTGGATAGAAGTTTAAAGGGAATGGAAGTGAATTTTAAATTTTAAGTCCTTGTTAGTTTTGTGTTGGAAACGCTTTAAAATAATTGTGTGAAAGTTGTTGAGAATTTTGTGGAAAGGGATGAGATAATTTTTTCTTTTCACATAACTAGGTAGGTACTTTTCTTACTGACTATTCTAATGTTGGCCGAGCCCAGATAAGCGTTGATAGCCTTGTTTTCACAGGCTGTCAAATAACAAAAATGTGCTAGGAGGAAAAATTTCGCCACGCGGCGTTCAGTCTCACAGGAGAAAAGCTATGAGCGTGGGACATGATTAAAGGGAACAAGTGTGTGCAAACACATGTGCACTCTCAATTTCTCAACAGCACACATACTTCCACTGCTGAAAATGCCCACAAACGGGGGGTTCGTCATATTCACCACGCTTGGTAGGTGATTGCAATTGGTGATCGCATTGGACGTGTTCAAAGCACACAGAAAGAAGCAATACTACATTGTACACCTAGGCGAGAAAGTGCCAAATTCCTATCGAGCGTGTAATTTGGGGGCCGAGGCGCAGCCAAGGGCCTGAAAGTGATACATAGTGCTATATACTACACCTTCGAAGAAAATCATTGTTTTAGAATCTTCAAAATAACTCGAGTAAATTCAAATTGTAAACTCAAATGTAGCAATAAATACGCGCACGTACTATTTACACATGCATGCATGGTTCTTTTTTTTATTATAGAGTCTTCTTTCCCGCATTTCAGTGCGCCTGCAATGATGTACTTTCTACCTTATGTTTGGAAAAAGAATAAACAACTTTCTGAGCAGTACAGTTCGGTGTAGTTTAAAGAAGCATCTTTCTCCTAAAAAAGAAGCTAGGTACTGCCATTCCTCTGGTAGGTACGGTTTGATCGGCTCTTACGACAGAGTAGTAATTTACTTTTACGGAAACATTCCATTACAACATTCTTTAACGGAAACATTATGTTAGACTAGTTTCTGCCCGCGGGGCTTCGCACGCTTTGTTTCTATGGAAACGTTTTAAGGTTATTTCTATCCCATGGGAACTGATTTATGAGATAAAAAGTAACCTATGTTTGATTCCAGGATTAGACTTACCTGTGTGCAAAATTTCAGCCTGATCCGTTCAGTAGTTTCGGCGTGAAGAGGTTATAAACATCCATCCATCCAAACTTTCGCATTTATAATATTAGTGTGATTGACTGACCTGTTATATAAGTCATCTTACGACACAATAGTTATAATTATAACCGAATAATTGACTCTGCCAAAATTCGAACAAAACAATAAGTAAGACTTACTGACCTGTTATGTAAGTCATTCGGTACACAGTCTCGAAGAAAAGCGTCTCATACTTTCCACTGGATAGAACCAAAGCCCTGGTAGGGGTCAGCTTTTTAAAGAGTGCCCCAAGAGCTTCCATGCTAGCTGTCAACGTGGTAGTGGTGATTTTATCTTCGACGCTTTTATGCCACCGTTGTTCGCCAAAGCAATTATATATAGTTTAAGTAGACAGAGAATAGTTAAGGTGGTGGATCTGTTTCCATTTTCATTTATGAATATGATAAATTAATACAATAAATTTTCAATTTTAATGGAAAATTATAAGAAATAGGTAGTATGGCAAAATTGCTAGTTCAATCTGAAAGAGGCAGAAGCAAAGAAAATTACAATAAAATAATAGAAATAAATTAGAACTTGTATTTACAACTGAAACAATTAAGCTAACAGCAGACTGTTGCAAACAATCTACAGGTAGCTCAACTGATCCATATCAATACCAGTTGGAAGCGAGGCGCCCAAGACGATGGCTGCATTGCCCCGCAGCTGTATGGCAATGCAGAATCTGATAGACTATTTATGAACTCAAACTATTTGGCTTTTGGTATTTGGTAGGATATGAATTCACAATAATTTTGTAGAACATGAACAGACAATATTTTATTCAATAAATATTCATTATACATATATACCTAAGAAACTACAGCTAAATAGGTACAAGTTTTATAACAGGTTGGATAGATATTTTAACATGGTAATATATTTCAAAAGGGTTTGCATGTCTATTATACTAGAAGGTAATTCCTTACACAAAACTACCCACCAATGTAGAAAGGTATAGGTCGGTAAAGGACTTACTTACAGTCTTACTTAACCTTATTATTCTTATGTCTAAGAGATTAAGGCCCGTATTATGAAACCTTACTCAGTCATCGATCTATGCCATATAATATAATATAAGCTTTTCTATGGTATAACGCTTATGCCATAGAAAAGCGCGTACGGGTGTGAGCCCGTAGCACACCTCCGCTGCGAAACCATAACAGCGGAACCGCAGTAATTTCGACATGTCTTATCTGTATGTAGGAGAAGCAGAACACTAGCGAAACTGCCTATTCTAACGCATAGATTTGATCTCTTTCCTAGCGCGGTTTCTCTGACGTTAGCCACTCTCCCGCGCTTGTTTCGCTACTCAAACTATACACTTAATCGCAGCGGAATTTATCCAGCGGTTTCGCTTCTCGTATTCTGCAGCGGTGGTGTGCTACGGGCGTAAAGCATAGATCTATAATTGAGCACGTTTTCATAATCCTACGGGCCTAAGAAATCGAGCAGTAATCATTGAGTCAAGATTCGAGATACAGTGAACACAATCGTCGCACCGCAGAAGCCCATGTCAAGAGAGAGAGAGAGTCAAAGTTATTCTCTGTCTCGTATAGATGCGTAATCCTTGTTGCAGTGAACGCAGCAGCCGCGGCAAAGGCAGCGGCTACGGCGACCACGGTCGCTGTCGACAGTGACTCCAAGACGAAAAGGAGATTAGAAGTTATTCTCTCTATAGATCAAGATACGTAATCCTTGTCGCAGTGAACGCAGCAGCCGCGGCAAAGGCAGCGGCTACGGCGACCACGGTCGCTGTCGACAGTGACTCCAAGACGAAAAGGAGATTAGAAGTTATTCTCTCTATAGATCAAGATACGTAATCCTTGTCGCAGTGAACGCAGCAGCCGCGGCAAAGGCAGCGGCTACGGCGACCACGGTCGCTGTCGACAGTGACTCCAAGACGAAAAGGAGATTAGAAGTTATTCTCTCTATAGATCAAGATACGTAATCCTTGTCGCAGTGAACGCAGCAGCCGCGGCAAAGGCAGCGGCTACGGCGACCACGGTCGCTGTCGACAGTGACTCCAAGACGAAAAGGAGAGTAGAAGTTATTCTCTCTATAGATCAAGATACGTAATCCTTGTTGCAGTGAACGCAGCAGCCGCGGCAAAGGCAGCGGCTACGGCGACTACCGCAGCAGTGGAGCCGACTGCTTTGACGGCGACACCCATGATGAGAGAGACTAGAAGTTGCGCCACGAAGACGCAGCTGGAAACGACAGCTACGTCGGTGCCGATGCCGCGCTCTGAGCCGCAGCCGTTGCCAGCTTCATCCCACTGGAAGAAGGAAGTTACAGTCAAATTGTGTTTATCGTAAGAGATAAATTGGCTTACATATTTACAACGGAATATTTACAAAGATTTGAGTTTTGAGCAATCCAATATTAAAACTCAAATCATGGTAATCATCCCGTTGTAAATTATTTTAGTGTTAATAACCACGATGGATTTAAAAGTTTTACACGAGTATTATTATTAGAGACATGTTTGGTGAGTCGGTACTAATGAAAAGATTTTTTCTTTTCTCACACTATACACAAGCTCTACTTAATTTTATCGGCTTAGTGAAGAACGCTGAATAAGACCTTTATCAAGGTTTTTTATCAAGCGGTTTGTATGGTTAATCTTTTTAATTTGTTCATCGATGGTTTGGAGCTTATTTTGGTACCGGATAATAGGTTTGATAGGTACAGCGGTACAAATAAAACAGGGTATTGTCGAGACAGAACATAGACTGTCGTAGAAGAGAGTCTTTTTCGTAACTTTTGTTCTCGAACAGTTTTTTCAGAGTATAATGGAAACAGCGTCAATAAAGCAAAGTCGACATAGGTATTTGTAAAGCCGTTTAGGGAGCACCGCATAATTACAGGGCATAAAGCTAGCGCTGTGAATCTGTCGAATTAAATGCGGACCGCCTTTAATGATATCGCACATCAAAGAGCGACTGTGAATACTAAATTCAATAATCACGACCAATCTTTTGGTCGGACTAAAGGGGTTCCTAAGGGCGGAGCATTCAAATAGTACCGTTTAAGTATTCGAGAGTATCTCTACTTACGCTCACTTTTTCGATCCGAACGTCTAGAGAACCGAAATAATCAAATTTGAGAATTATATGTAATGAAATCGTCCTTGCCTAATCAGAAAAATCATTAGTATATTTATTTAATTTATTGGAAAATCAACTTCTTAATCTATGTTGATCAAATTACGTAATAAAATCAGAGAGCCAATTAAAGATTTTCACGTATAGTGAAAATTTTACTAATGACACGTGAACATAAATAGACAACAATTATAAAAACATATTTTTTGGTAAATCAGAATTATTTTTATTTGTTCGATTATTTAGACGCGTTAGATTTTTTTATGACGCGCGCTCATCTGGACAAACTTATCTCAATAGATCATAAGCTCTATGAACAGATGTTACCAAACGATTACCTATGCGTTTAATTTCCTCCGTGAATACCAAGCAATGTTAATTATCCGAGCGAGTGAGCAACATGCGTCTGAAACCGCGGGAGCTTGTAATACCAAACTGTAATCATATCAGGGGATCCTGTCATGCGGCCCAGTAAACAGGCTCCTGGAAAATTGCTGGATTGGATGAAATTATTGTGATTTAATGATGGATTCCTTATAAATTCATAGGACCTATGAATTTATATGGAATGCTTTGCATGTTTTTCCACAATCTCATTCGATAGAGTTTCATGTTTTTATTTAATGACTAGCAAATGAAAAGCAGATGCCGGCAGCGAGTTATATGCCTTATTTAGTGGAATGAATGATGAAGGTGGTGGGAGTTGAAGGTTCACAAGTTGGAGGACTGCGCCGAGCATCAGTGTGCGAAGAAATTTGTTGCTATCATAAGTCTGTTTTCTTTAGCTGAGCTAGGTGTTCCTGTTGAGGTCATTTACAACAAGGAGCTGGGGTAAAAAATGTGCCGCAGGGTAATGTGCCATCAGGAGCAATGTTGTAGGTAAGACTAAACGTGCTTGTAGCGTGGTAGTGCGCTACCAGGAGATAAGGCCAGTGAAGAGTGTAGAGTACACGATTTAAGCGGTCCATCTGACTAACACCAGCAATGTTGTAGGGTTCTGTGATACTCACCGTTCCACTAGCGTGGTAGTGCGCTACCAGGAGATAAGGCAGCGTAAAGAGTTTGGAGTACATGATTTAAGTGGTCTGAATAGCAGCAGCAATGTTGTAGGCTACTGTGATTTGACTGTGAGACTCACCGTGCCTGTAACGTGCTTGTGCACTACCATAAGGCTGTGTGAGGAGGAACCGCCCACGCTCTTCGACGGCTGGATCAGCTAGAGTGAAGAGTGTGGAGCCCATGATTAAGCGGTCCAGCTGAACAGCAGCAGCAATGTTGCAGGCCACTGTGAGACTCATCGTGCCTGTAGCGTGGTAGTGTGCTACCAGGAGATTAGGTAGCGTGAAGAGTGTGGATACCATGACTTATGCGGTCCAGCTCAATAGCAGCAGCAATATTGTAGGATTTTATGAGACTCACCGTGCCTGTAGCGTGATAATGCGCTACCAGGAGATAAGGCCAGTGAATAGTGTAGAGTGCACGATTTAAGCGGTCCATCTGACTAACACCAGCAATGTTGTAGAGTTCTGTGATACTCACCGTTCCTCTAGCGTGGTAGTGCGCTACCAGGAGATAAGGCAGCGTAAAGAGTTTGGAGTACATGATTTAAGTGGTCTGAATAGCAGCAGCAATGTTGTAGGCTACTGTGAGTTGACTGTGACACTCACCGTGCCTGTAACGTGGTTGTGCGTGCACTACCAGGACTTATGACTTATGGCTGTGTGAGGAGGGACCGCTTACGCTCTGCGACGGCTGGATCAGCTAGAGTGAAGAGTGTGGACTAGTGTGGAGTACATCAGCAGCAATGTTGCAGGTTACTGTGAGACTCACCGTGCCTGTAGCATGGTAATGCGCTACCAGGAGATAAGGCAGTGTGAAGAGTGTGGAGTACATGACTCCAGCGGTCCAGCTGAACAGCAGAACGGCGGCTGGAGCCCGTGCAGCGCAGAGCATGAACATTCCGAGGCTGTAAGTGCAGAGACCACCGACGTATACTTTCTTTGCACTGGAATAATAAATAAATAAATAAAATAATGGTGATTATACGAATTAATTTCTTTTGCTCGCGGCTTGTTTGACGGAGTACCTAAATAAAACCTAACGTATGGGATAATGTAGGTACCTAATGCTTAAATAATTACATTATTGGACTAGAAATTCCGAATACTTTACTAACTCTACATCTGTAATGTATTATATTATTTTTAGAAGTCATCTAGTACCCATAACACAAGCTCTGCTTAGCTTGGGGTTAGATGATGCTGTGTGGATTGTCCAGCTTTATTTATGAACTATTTATTATTTATCTCTACCCAAAGAGAAAACAATATCTACCGCGTGTCTGACATTGTGATGGATGTCACGGGATTGCCAGTTACCACTGTAGTAGTATATGGTAGATAGGTGAAACCTTGGTACCTTTATATCTATAGAGGTATAATGGTAGATCCATAGCGATAGATCAATTAAATCAAATAATGTCAAACATATCTTATTTGAAATACTACATCCACTGCTCTCAGATTACCCGAATATCGATGTGGAAGCAGCTGGTCAACTCCTCAACGCACACTTTCAAGCGGGCACAACCTTCAATAGCGAAGAATACGATGATGCAGAAAATGTGTCGACCTCTGCATAAGTAGGTAGCTTAATAGATCAGTATCTATCCTCCTTAACATTTGTGTCTGTCCTTATGGATAGGCATTTATCCTTATGAAGCGAAAAGTGGAAAATAAAATAAACCCGCCTGTTGTTGTTCTTGTGGGGTGTTGTGTTAGCCGATTTTTTTCACTTATTTCTCCTTGCCTCTAATTATTTATTTATTTATTTATTTAAAGACCAACAGTTATAATATTCTATGTTAACAAATAGTCTCTTAAGCTTAAACAGCCCTTACAGGTCTTTCAAAATATGATGATGACTTAATTATGCTCCTACCAAAATACATTACTTATAGAAATAGAAATATGAAAGCTTAGTGCAACAAAAATCCTCTACATAATATATTTGATTATAGTAAAGGTACATATAATAGAATGAAGAAAACTGCATCTTAATTAATACAATGTTCTTTGTTTTTTTTTAATTATTTAGTTTGAAACTTATTACTTGTCAAGAGTGGCGAAATAAAGAGATTAAGTTATTATTTAATATTCGATTTATACATTTTTATCATATTATGATCGCCTTACTGGTTTCCTTGGCTTGGTATTATTTCCATTTTTTTAAAGTGGTAATTGGACGTTAGGTATTTGAATATCCAGTGTCTTGTTTAAACCTTGTCTTGTGTAAACCTAAATGTTCAAGTGTAAACCTAAATGTTCAAGTGTAAACCTAAATGTTATCTCAGTCCATCGAATAGAGGTGACAAGACAAACTAATCGATAGTCAGTGGTTAAGACCAGCCGAGCCAAGACCTTGTTGTAATTTGATCTTGTAGCGCGCTCTCCAGAGATTGACACTTCCCCGAGGCTTGGCTTCGAGGCTAGATCCAATCATTTTATCCGAGCTATGTATTGGGGAGTTTAAGTTTCTAGTTAGATGGGTATGCTAGAGGCAAAGGACAAACTTAATTCAGTGTAGACTTAAAACCAATCAGTTATGCTGTGGTGTAGCTTCATTTAAATTATACTAGCGACCCGCCCCGGCTTCGCACGGGTGCAAATGCTGATACTAAATATACTACAGAATCGGCCCCCCGGCATCCATACGTCATCCATACGTCCATTATATAGCTATCATTTGCGTTTTGTCCAAGTCTGATTCTTTTTTGTTATACCACGTTTTATAGTGACTGACGTTTTATGTCAAGTCACACGGGAACGCTGTCGAAAGGGCTAGACAGTATCCTATGTCCGTCTCCTGTCTCTAAGCTACCTACCCACCCATTTTCAGCCATATCGGTACAGCCGTTCTTGAGTTATAAATAGTGTAACTAACACGACTTTCTTTTTTATATATAGATTATATAATACAAAAATGGATTCTTCTATTCTATTCTATACTTTTGACATCTCGAGAGTAAATAGCTGATTTTTGACATTTTAAACAGACACTCCAATTTTAAATGGTTATACGTGGTTGTACCAAAGAATGTAGTGTTTTTTTCTCTTTGAATGTTCCAAATATCTAGTATGTACCGAGCCGACGATTAGAATTATCAATAATGTAGATAGACCGTTTACTGCATAAAGCGATGGAACGTTCCTCAAAATTTTTCTACTAACATTATATATCCGAAAGTTTATGAAATGTGAAATTTTTGTAACCTAGGATCTCCAAAACTACTGAATAAGATCATGATGAAATTTGGCATACATTTAGAACATAGCCTAACTTAGATCTGAGGCTACTTATTATACATAAAATATGCGTGCGAAGCCGCGGGCCGAAGCTAGCTACTCGTATTTATATAATGAGGAACAAATTTTATTTAGGTTATGTATGTGCAACTTTCTGGTAGATCGCTGTACGGTTTCATTTGTATTTTGTAACTACATATGTAGTTGTGCCCGCGATGTCGCACATGTAGAATTTGCATTTTTGTTGGCGCGATTTTTTTTTTGTGATTTTGAATTTTTTCCTGCGTTCTTTAATTTTCTTCTGTAATTTTGAAGCATTCTTGTACCATATTTTGTACATGTCGCTGACGACTCCTTTCTGTACCATTGACAAGAATTTAGATATTTTATTAATTAATTTGAATTACACTAAACCTTACAAAATACATATAAGTAGGTACGAGTATAATGTAATAGAATAGAATATCATTTATTTTTCAAAGTTAAGAGCTACAGCAAAATTGTCCTTATAAAACCTAGTGCGCGGCACAATACAATGGAGTCGTCAGATGAGTTAACACAATTCTTAAATATTATACGTAGAAAAAAGTAATGCCATTCTTGTAAAAAACATAAATAAATTCTATTCAATCTTAAAACCAAGAGTTAAACGAAACAAAATTAGCTAAAATTTATAAAGCTGTTTAAAGACTGTCAATAAAATGAAGCTAACTATTGATAAGTAATGAATGAACCTAACTATTGATTTGCATGAATGAAACCTAGTCTGCGTCAGAACAGAGCGCAGGAACCAACGAAGCCAGGCAACTGTCGGCTGAATGTCAAGGGCCGAGTGATCTCATTACAGCTAGGAAACGACTCGCGTTCAATCAAGTTGAAGGATACACTTGGGTATTTCCATCCGACCCAGATGTTTTCTACCCATTATGTACCTACTTGTAGTATAGGAAGGAAGGTAGAAATAGGTTTCAAAATCAAAGTTAATAATGATGTGATGGCTAACAAAGAAAATTACAATCAAATAATAATAATGTTTCAAAATAATGTAATAAATGCATCGTTTTTATGTGGTTTGATTTGTGCATAAGTCAATGCCGGGAAGCTGCTTCTAAGTTAAGGAGTGTAAAAACTGTAAGTACGTGGTGGTTTCCATTTGCACCATTAGAACCCCCGGGCGTTTGCATGGTGCAAGCTATATTGAACCCAAGTTGAAGGGTAAACGGCCCTGATAAGGGCGGAAGTATCGGTGTGATAGTGGACGTTGCCTTGCATTATGCAACTGACTGATTGTACTGTAGGGTTCTGGACATCACCAATACCTATCATCCTATCAGCTCAACAAGGGCTTATCTTATTGCATTGAATAAAAACTGATCTGATAATTTTTATTATTGTGTAACTCTGTATTCGTATGAGATAAGTACAAACATGCGTCGCGATTGTTGTTGTTTGTCCACACAAAATGGAAATGATACTTAAAAATATGTGCGGTTATTTTTCGTCATGATTAAATACATAGGTGTCTTGTAAACATCTGTGATCCTAGGAATTAAAAGTTCGGATGACATCCGCAGCAGACTTAGCCTTGATTTGTTTAGATTAGTTAGATGATGACGCAAATCTGTCGTAGGTACCTTCATATGATACGAGACTGTTGTTTTAACGAGTCGTTAGTCATTCAATAACTAAGAACAGCTTTATAATGAGGATTAGGAAGTTCTGCGAATTCTACTGCTATTTATAGCCTGCAATTAGCGTGGGACATGGGTAGAAGGTGATGATGATAAGACCTTCTGCGTAATCTGAATCATGATTGTGATTTATGATTATAGTTCTTGATCTTGTTTTCCACGTTATGGAAATTTCAAAGGCACTAAGAACAAAAATAGTACTTTCGTCTTTCTAGGTTTAATGCTGCCTAAAGATTACCGAAAGGTAATGGAAATGGAATGATGAAGGTGGAGGAATATTCGTTAGTGAATAATGGTAGATAGTACCTTTTAATACAAGCGTCTGCTTGTCGGGGAAAGAAGTGAAATAGGAACCTCGAGCTCGCTAGATAGTATAAAATATCACCAATCCTACGAGTGTGGTTTCAAGAAGCCCTGCAAGACCATAGCTCTAGCAAGGTTGATTGCTTTCTCATAAGAAATAGCAATAGTGGAAGTAGAGTAAATACACAAAACAAGGAATTATTTACAAAATTTTAAGTAAGTATATGCTTACCCAAACTTTTTTATAAGTTTCTCAATTACGGTGGAGTAGCAGGCGCAAGACAGAGAGTACATGGCCATCCCCCAGCAGCCGAAGCGAACACCTTCCTCGTAGTCGCGGCGTCGCTCCGACCCCACCGGCGCCTGGAATATTCCACGAGCAATGTTTAGGGACTTGCTATTATTATGTATAAGGGGCACGGACTTTTCTAACTCACAAGGATTTTGTTGTACATTTAGTAAGCGGTGGAGTAGCAGAGTAGGAGTGTTAGAGAGAGAGAGTATATAAACATCCCAGCAGCCGAAGCGAAGGCCTTCTGACCCCACCGGCGGCGCCAGGAGGGTTCCTCGAGCAATACTTGTAGGGACGTGCTGTGATCATATAAATGTCTAATAATTACAGGCGTTTGGGTAGACACATGTCAGGAAATGAACGAATATTGAATGGTTATAGCCGTTACGCTACGATCTGCCAATCAACGTTCGTAGGTACTTACAAAACTGGTGGAAGATAATAGTATCATAAACCAGCTTTATAAATGAATAAAAAAAAAAAAATGCTGGACAATGCTAAGCAGAGCTTGTGTTATGGGTACTAGATAACTGATATACTTAATACAATACACTACATAGATAGATATTTTTACTATACATAGAAAACACCCAGACCAACGGAACAAATTTCTGCAGATCGTACACAAATTTGTTCCGTGGCGGGGATCGAACCCGCAACCTCCTGTGTCGCAGGCGGACCTTCGCCCGCTGCGCCACGGAGGTCACTTTATGCTTACCTATTGTGAATAAAATAGGCACAAAACCTCAAAAACAAAGACGACCGGGCTTAGTAGGAAAAAAAATGCAATAAAGAACTTGCTGTCAATAGTGCAATAGTGCTTACAGAAACTCTGAAATGATACTATATAAGTGTCCATTTAGAATCAAGCGGGACTCACAGCAGGATCACCTCCGAAAACGGACTCGCCGACGAAGTCAGTGAAGTAAAGCGAGTAACAGACGTGCGCCATCCAACAGAACAAGTTGGTGAGGCAGACGACACGCAGCGAGGGAGGCATCATCACGATGGACTTGAGGTAGTGCCCCACGGACGGGGGTGCCTCTTCCGGGATAACGGGAACTGCAGCTGGCTGGAAGGGACAAGTTAATATAAATAAATAAATAATGCTGGACAATCCACACAGCTACATCTAGCCCCGAAGTAAGCTACTCAAAGCTTGTGTTATGGGTACTAGATAACTGATATATTTAAAACATTATATACATAGATAGATATTTTTTTTATGATACATAGAAAACACCCAGAACAACGGAACAAATTTCTGCAGATCTTACACAAATTTGATCCGAGGCGGGAATCGAACTCGCAACCTCTTGCGTCACAGGCGGACTCACGCCCGCTGCACCACTGAGGTCGTTAATATAGACAATCACACTAATATATAAATACAATTGTGAAAAGTTTAAAAAGTGAAAGTTTGGATGTTTACATGTAGGTTTTGGTGGGTGGATGTTTGTTACTTCTTCACGCCAACACGACTGAACGGATCGATCTGCAATTTTGCAACATCGCTACAAGTAGTGAATTGGAATTATTTCATAGACTGCGTAGGAATGCTCACGTTACGTTACAATAAAATTCCTCGCCAATTAACGCTAAAATAATCTTTGTCGTAACATCTTCAAATCATTCAGGATAGGACTAAAGGCATGAGGAGAAAATAAAGAAAAATAAACTGGACTGTAAACCAAGACGCCCCTTTTACATCCAAACAGAACCGTTTTTCTTAGCTTATGTTTCTATAGAATCTAGAGCGAACCTTAAGATATCGCCTTCAATTCCAACTTATGTACCTCAGCCTGATTAACAGCCCCATAGCTCGTATTGCTCTTCAGGCCTACTCCATCCGCCTCATCCGCCAGGTCGATGCTCTCCTGGATCCTCTCGTTCTGAGCCAGTTTCCGGAACTCGTCCTGTTCGTGCAGCTCATCTAGAGGGATCTCCTTGAAGCTGGTCACAGTGGCCGACACGCAGACAACGAAGATCACGGTGATGAGGGAGAAAACTGCTCGCACGTGCCCGCCGAAGAAGTCACCTGTATTTAAAATCAAGAGAAAAATTCAGAATTATTTATTTATAATTTATGTTCTTCATTTAAACAACTCCTCATCTCGCCTCACCTCAACAGCCTATATTGGTCCACTGCTGGACGCAGGCGTCCCCCTGATAAACGCCTTATTCACTTTTATCTCATGGGGGGTAATGCCCCTAATCTCCACGCTGGGCATGTGGGTTGGAGATAAAAATTCGGTGGTAGAATTGTTCTGCAGGGGCGCTGCTGCCCGCTCCCGGTTGATATCCCTTAGTCGCCTCTTACGGCACCACCGGCGGGAAGAATTGGGGTGGTGTAAATTCTAAGCCGGCACCACACAGCTTTAAACAATTCATTAAATGTTAAAAAACAAATCCATTGGTGTCTTGGAACCTGTTAGGTCAGTGGGTGAACAATCGATGGAATGGACTTGATGGATTTCCTTGCTACGAACGTGCTACGGCGTAGTCTTTCGTAGCGCAACACAGGGGCTGAGAGAAATCTGAAATCTGAGAATCTGCTTCTTGGGCTATGAAAATGTTAATTAGTTACCAGTCTTCAATCTAGTTTCCTCGACACAGGCTCAGCCTAGTGAGGAAGCCGACGAAAATCACAAATGAAATTAATTCAGCAAAATACCAAATGTACTAATATATTTTAGGTTAAGTTTCGTTTATTTGTTACTTTGGATGTGGTATTATACTTTAAACTTTGTTTATATTTGCTGCTAATAAATTTTTTTTACACGTTACCTAACACAAATCGGGCTAATTAATTTTTTTTTTATTTTTCGCGTTTGCTACGTTTTGAATATACATATTTAGGTCCATCTATCTATACTTATTGTGTGGTGCTGCCTACTTATCTCCTTATCATACTTAACACCCATTCGTCTACAATTGAACATGTCTTCACCAAACAAGGGGATTTTGCCTTCATCACCACATTTGGCAGATTTACTGTATACAGGATGACCGGTATTCGAATTGCAGCTGTCGACGATTGTTAAAAAAATTCATGTGCGAAATTTGATACTTTTGTTCATATTGGGATACTACATATTCAATATTTGAAATTGTCTTTTCAATTTTTCACCGAATTACCCCATAATACACTTCCAACGATTTTAAAAATAAATTTATTATTTTACAACATTTTTGTTCTAAGAAAAATCTGGCTAGAGAAACATAGGTAGGGAGCAGTCGGTTAAAAGACAAAAAAAAATGTAATACGATTTAAGAAAGTTCATGAAATAGGCCTATTTTTTTATAGGACGGGTGCTTTAATTTTATCATAAAAAGTAACTAGCAGATAGATTTTTTTTATTTTTCATGAGGAACCGCGGTGCCCGCCACAAGTACCTGCGGGGTTATCCATTAATTAAGGGACACCCTTTATATCAAACTACAAAAATAGGGTCAGTGACTTGCCTATGAAATCAACAGATATCAACCTACAATCAAATATTATTTTGTCAAAAGCCCGGTAATCTTTTGGAATCCTACCCAAACTACACAAATAACAGCAAAGCCTAACAAATTCGCCTGTCAACAAATTACGTTGACTACCTCGGAAGCAGCGGAATTTGTTCAGCCCGTAATACAAACATGTTTTACCAGGTTCTTGAGACGAGGAATAATTTGGAATACTTAATAGAAACTTCGTCAAGTTTTGCTAGCTACAACTTGCTACGAACAAGTTTTCGGAATTATGCAAAGAGAGTTTTGTTTATACACAATAGCTTGTTATAATTTTGTTTATACACTAAGCGAAACATAATGTTATTTGTGATGAATTCGCATGATGAATTAGAATTTTATTTTTATTTATTTTATGGCCCATAGATCAGCTTTATGATCCAGCATGTCACCATACTGTAGCGCTGGTATTCTGCTCAGGGCTGTATTTAGGTCACGGACACCTTGGTAATACCGAATAAAAAAATTAAAAAATAAAACCCATAACAAAATAAATTAACCAAACACAACACATACGCACCTAAAAGTTACGGTTAAATTTAATATAAATTAGAATAAAAATGAAGGATACCACTCAATTACTTACTATATCACACACCATGATATTGAGCCGTTTAAAAGACCTTTGATGAAGGGAAGACCGTAAAAAATAGAAAAGTCGCTATGCCAGCCAAGGTTGGTTAATTTGTGAAGTTATGAGATGTTTTTTATAGTTTGTTCTGAAAGTGTTAACATTATTTAGATTTTGAAGAGGAGGTAGGTATTGTGGAAATAGATAATCTTATCCACTCACACAACTCTTCTACATTTTGCTGTTGGAAGGTTTGTTGCATGCTTCAGCCCGAAACAAACCTACCTACTCAAAATCCAATCAAATCATTTGTCAGTTCTTGTGTTCATGGGCTGTCCCAGTGTAGTTTTAGATATCTGCCTTTATTTATTGGGAAAAGATGTAAAAAATATAAAAGGTAGGTAGTTTATTTGCAACTTAAATCATAGGTACAGTTGAATGAACCTTTGTATCCAGCGTAGAAGCATAATTGGAATCAATAACGTTTGTTTCTTAACACAACACGAACAAAATTGAAAATTTAAAAACCCCCCGACCAACTTTTATGAAATAGGGCTAAGAACACTCGGGATAAAATTATCTATAACACAAAAAAAAACTAAACGAAAATCGGTTCATCCGTTTGGGAGCTACTAGAAATTCTCACCTAAGGTGGTGTCGTCCCAGTTGATCCCACCGAGCGCGTAGCCCATGAAACCTCCAAGTCCAGCCATGACTGTGAAAGTGCTGAGCCCTTTCGCATGATCCTCTGCAAACGGAAAACATATTTTTTATAAATAAGGGGAATTAAACACACTCGAACTTACATATTAACCGAAGCAGATACACAAAATTTTTGTTTTTCTCTTTTAAGTGAACTGTAAACTATGTTCTTTGAGAAAATAAAGATTCTTTAAACCGAATTCTTTATGATTACTTGCAAATTTCTGAAAAAGATGAAGCCGTTTGAAAATGTCTAACATACATAAACAATTTATTTAAAGTTTTGGAAAAACCCATATATCACAAGCTATTTTCAGATAAGGTAGGTTTCGTCAACCATTTGTGCAAATCACTCTCGCGTCGAAATAACCTATTTTACTTAACCTCTGTAAATTCTGGAGTGTAATAGGCTGAAATGACATATCACATTCCCCTTCAGGCTGTTGACACGACAGGCCAATTTTCTGAAGACGACACGCGCTAAGTATTTGGAAAATTCAAATATTAACCGTTCTACATAGAAGATAAATATTAAACAAACATCCGAAAGTAGGAAAGTACCTACTTGGAATATCAGCCGTTCGTGGTTCCTATCTATGTGCTCAAATATCGTAAGCCCATGTGATAAGACACCGTCAAATCGAGTCAATATTTGAATGCTACTATATTTTAATTTAAGGATCTTTATTTTTCGTCCAATTCATACACTGACACTGTAGAGAATCGAAAATCCTGATATTTTACGATCCTGACAAATTATCCTTATGCCTTTATGGTAATTGCCTGAATTGAATTAAAAATAAGCTCGTAGACATAAGCTTAAATTTATTTCAAGCTAGTTTCTTTCACATACGGCTAAAGCTTCTGTCGTTCTAGTCTAGGAGTTACATATCTACCCACGCTAACATACCAGCTATTCTCAAACCGCATTCGGTTGACCATTGTCTGTTGCGTGAGGATGGTATGAGGTCCGACGGTATGACACTATTCCCATGGGAGTTGGGGAGGCCCATTGTGTGGGACGCTACATGCGTCGACACACTTGCGCCTTCCCATCTTCCGAGCACCTCCACATTTGCTCCCCTTGGAGTCGAGACCCTGGGTCCGAGGGGTACCGATGCTATTCAGATTTTTAAAAAAATATCTGAGCGTCTGGACGAAGCGACGCATGACCCGAGAGCTGCCAGCGTCTTGGGGACGCTTCCGATTGGTATTCATATGGATCAGTTGAGCTAACTGTAGATTATTACAACAGTCTGCAGTTAGCTCAATTGTTTCAATTGTAAATACTATTTCTAATTTATTTATATTACTTGATTGTAATTTTCTTTGTGAATAAAGTACCCACGCATAAATTTCTTCAGAAGCAGGAACGTAGAAGGGTCTCATGTAGATATCTACAATACAACGTGACAATTTGCCTTACAAATCGGATTAATCAGTGTATGCTAATTGGTTTGAGCCATGTGCCACAGAGACAAAGCCTTTTCAGAGCTCTACCAATTGACAGAGTATAGTTTCCGGTAATTTTAATTATCTTCTTATCGCACATTATTTTTCAAGTAAAATAATCTAATGCACAGGGGCCTAGATAATGTTTTTAAATAGCAGATTTTCTCACTAGTGCAACAGCAATATACTTCATAGTGAATAAAACACTTTAAAAACCTTTAATAAAATAAAGACATATGCACGCAGTATTTTGCAATTCGTTTTAGAGTACAAGACTACAAACCTACAAACGGCTGAAGCTTGAAACATGACTAGGTATACCTTCCAACTCTAATAGACCAGGTAATATAGGTGGATGACGTAAATTAACTGTGAATAAGTTACGCTCTCATCTCGTCATTACGAAATAACTTTCAGGGAAATATCACGCAAGCATGTAGTGGAAAACCCAAAATAACCTTAGCAGCAAGATAAATCAATCACGGCCAGACGTAAGCTGATAAAGACTTGTTTTCTGGTACATCACTCTTGGAACGCGAAAATACACATCAAGTCACATGCTGTGACGTCACAGACAAATATTGAATCAAAGTCCAGTATCAATTAAACTAGGTGAAGGATATTAAATTCAAATTTTTTACATAAACATATACAGCTTCGGAGAAAAATGATATCTGACTTGTAATAAATCTTACTGAATCCTTTGTATTTTACTGTTTACTGTGACTAATTATGTTATTGTCGTGTTCTTATTCTATTAACAAAGCTAAGTGTAGGTAAAGTCTAGTAGAAAGGTACCTAATTCAATAGTTATTTGGTCATCCACTTGAGGATGTCTATTCATTCTCTGTAGGTATTCAGTGTTGTTCACCTCAATAGATCCTGTGCACTCGAACTTGAGTATTGTTAGCCGAGTTTCGAATGGCTTGGATTATTGCCCCGGTAGTTTAGATAATGTTACGCATTGTTTTATTTTAACAGGTAAAACATAGTAAAACATGAATCATTTGTTTTGACTTTCATGTGTGTATTTCTCTTGCCGCTATAGTAAACTACAAATAATAAAATAAAATATATTCAAATGAAAGGGACTCACACAGAAAAAGATTATTTGGGAACCCTTCGTGTCGTGTGCGAGACCAATGCGCACTTAACCGGTTTTTTTAACATCGGTTTCATATTTATATTACAGATAACTTGAAACTAAAACCCTAGAAACGATAATTGTTAGGGGCTAACTTTATTAGTGATCTTATATTGTTGATAGGTCTAAATTTAGATTTTTTTGACAACGCGGCGATTATTTGGCATTTACTTACCTCAGTTGTACAAAAAAATAGGTTTACGAAAACCTTGTAAGTTAACCTGCAAATTATTCGCAAATCACTCTGACCTGAAACTGTCATATCAAAATGATAAGGATTTAAAACGGTAGCCTAGCTTAAAAGAAAACACAGTTAAGCATTTACATGTATTCTAGGTCAATATATCTATGCTAATTTATAAATTCAAAAGTCTCAAAACTCTCTGTTTGTCTATCTGTCTGTCTGTTACATTTTCACGCCTAAACAGCAGAACTGATCTCAATGAAATTTGGCAAGGAAATAAATGGTATCCTGGGGACAGACAAAGCGGGTGGGAAGCCAGCGGCAGCAGCTAGTTATTTATAAATGAATGCATCCATATTACTTGTCTTGTACTTAGGTTCTAGACCGTTGTTTACTTATCCTAGGCATATATTACTTTTGTGATTTTTATGGAACTTTCAAAACAAAAACATATCAATCAATGCTACAGATTGCCATAGCTGCAGGGATTTATCTGGATTTCTGATTGAAATAGGCTTGCCCTTATGCTGATCTTAATTAACTGTAACGTCTGGTTTTTGATCATCGAAAAGATCGGTACAAACAGAAGATTTGTTAAAACAACCAAAAAAAACTCGAATAGTTTTGTGATGGTCATCTCACTGATAAAGCGAAAGTTTGAATGTTTGTTACCTCATTTCGACAAAACTACTGAACGGATCGGTCTGAAATTTTGCATAGATGTATTATTGCTCTAGGCCTCGATTAAAGTAAAGGCTACTTTTTATGCCGGAAAATGCGTGCGAAGCTGCAGGCAGATTTAGTGGGATGATATTTTACAATTATGCTACTCTAAGATAAATTTCTCATGTCTGCGCTTTACTTCGTTCTGGTCTAACCCAACCCTAACCAGAGGAAAATAACTGCATATGGACTTAACGACAGTTTACAAAAATCTTCTGACAACCCACGCAAACAATCTACGCCAATACTGATGGACGTAGTCCTATATTATGCGGGGTAGTGTCCAAAATTTCTACGCTGGGCATGCGGGCTGGGGCTCGCAGTTCGATGGTAGAACTGTTCTGCAGGAGGCGCTGTTGCCCGCCCTCGGTGGATACCCCTTAGTCGTCTCTTACGACACCCGCGGGAAGAGTGGGTGTGGTGCAAATTCTAAACCAGCAAAACATAGCTTAGACAAACTATTTTAACACACAAATCTTACCTGGGACAGTCACATCAAGAAGATAAGCCCTAGCCGGGCTTTGACAGGCGTCTGCATCAAAGTCTAGGAAGACAGTTCCTAGCACCGTGAAGAACACCCCCCAAGGATGGTAGTTAGGGCTCTCGGCCTCCAGGAGGAAACTGCGAGGGCCTAGCGCTGAGGGGGTCTCTGTGCGATTGACGGGGAGGGAATCTCCCATGGCGTAGCCGATGCTTTCGCCGTTTGGTACGAGAATTAGTCCTGTGTAAAATAGGTACGTCAATAAAAAAATTAAAAGGAGTTTATTTATCACGACACAACTTATGTTTTAACTTAATACTGCATAAATGAAAAAAATATCATTATCATGAAAATTAAATTAATAAAATGTTATTTTGGTCACTCACCTAACAAAACTCCCATAGACATCATCACGATAAAAGGTCTCCGCCTCCCAAACCGAGACTTGCACCTATCACTCAGCGACCCCAGCAGAGGGGTCATAAAGAACCCTATAAGGGGCGATAAGGCCCAAACCAGGGTCATCTGTTGGTGAGGCACTCCGATCTGCAGGAGTGTTGGGGAAACGAAGGCGGTTTCACCGGCATATGAGAATTCAATGCCCATCACAGCAGCTGATATCCGCATCAGCTCTATTCGACTTTTTCTCCTGCAATTATCATGTAAATTTCAAAACGTCTTTGTAATAAACTCTACAATAAACTAACTAATAAAAACAAAACATAGTAAATAATATTAGCGGATGCGTGCATGTTTATGCATTTGAAAAACCATGAAAAAACAACCAAAATGACATTCAAATCATCGCATTCTAAATTTAAATGCTTGAGTTTTTCTTCTCGTCTTTACTCAAATATATCGGTAGATCTACTACATCATTCAACCTCTTTGAAGCTAATATGTGACAAGCAAATGACTCTGAACAAAAAGGTTTTATCCATACTTTTAAATGAATTTTACCCATACTGATTCAATACAAGCAATAGTACTTATTGACACGCTTGTTGCTAATTCAATCGCCAGTTTTGTGGCTTCAAATCGATCAGAAGAAGATACGTACGTAAGTTGGTGCTGTTCTATAGGATTCACTTTTATAAATTTTCAAGGAGATAGTAAGTTAATCCGATTGGCAAAAGACCGCCACCGGTGACAAAGAGGCCTACACTAAGCAGGGTTTTACCGGCTGATAGGACCGATAGAAAGAAAAACCCTTGAATATCCTACGCCAAGAATAAATCAAAGTGAAAACACCCAAGGCCATTCCGTAAAGCTTGTGAAGATCTCTGGTAGATTTTGCGTTTATGGTTGGGATAGCTAGACCTACTAGCAAGACTAACACAACAATGAACCAACTTTGGATTCCAAATGTGGATAGGATTAGAAGAATTAAAGTAAACTACGAAATTAAGATATATTAGGATAAACCATACCTGAAAAGGTCACTATAAGCACTGTCCTGCCAAACCCTGGAGTTTTCAGAGTTAGGGATTCCGAACAACGATTCAGCGACCATGTCTTTGACTCCTCGAGGGTGCTGCTCCTTCCATTGTGCCCATCGCTCCTTGTACTTATCCCTGGCACCGTGTAGACGACCAGTCACTCCTTGGTACTCGTTTAACTTGTCAGCCATTTTAATTTTCAATGGGTTTGTTCGGTTTTTAGGCAGTTGCTCTAATTATTACAGGCACCTGATTTTCTGAAGCAATCTTTTTAGATGTTGCGGCTTCTTTTATGTACATTTTCGAGATGTATTAGGTATATTTATTTAGCAACTTATGTAGTGCAAGGCCAGCTCAACATTTACATATCTTATTCGTAATACTTGGATATTATTATTTCAACAAGGTACTTTGATAAAGTTCAAATTCACTTCACAGTAAAAATTTTCATTTAACAAAATTTCAAATTCAAATTTTGCGTCGTTAATTAATTAACTGAAAATCCGTTTAACTTTTTTAAAAGCTACACTTAAACGACGTCCGTTCAAATAAGCAGACTTTTTGAACTTCCAAGCGGTTTCTTTCCGATAATAACGAGGGTTGTTTGTATAGTTGAGTTGGGCGGACCGCGCCTCGGACGGAAGCTGACTGGGGCGCGCGCGCCGCCGCCCGCCCGCCCTAGCTGACCACATGATCTAGAGACGCTGGAAGTGAAAAATTAATGCCTGACTTTTTTTTTCGATTAAAAAAGTTTTATGCTGTTGATAATAGGATTCGATTTCAGTCTGCAGTTGACTCAATTGCAAAATACTATTTATTTCTATTAGTACCCTGTTGTAATTTTCTTGGGTAGGTAATAAATATTACCTACTGAATCATTAACACCATTTCAGTGTTCAGTGGGAACCTTACGGGGTTTTGGCAATTTATTCGCAATATGGGACATAAATAAATACCTACACTAGCTTTTAAAAAAATATATTTTGCGAAACATGTAATTTTTTTTGTAAAACAACGAGTTTTCAAACTGAGACTGGAATTTCATTTTCAAGAATCTAATAAACTCTTCTAAATATAACTCAAGCCATTCCAAGATTCTATAAAAATCTGCTGGAAAATAAATAATTTGTCAACGTCTGTAGTAATATCTCGGGGATTACGCTTATTGCGCCCCTGGGCTCTCGCTGATTGTATCCTTGGGGTCTATAAACAAACTGATCGTCTGTTCGTCTTGCTGCATTTACACCGGACTCAGCGTGGAAACGAACGAAAGGTTTACAGTCCGCGCGTGGTCAGAATGGCGGTGTAGTCTCAGTAGTCCGGTTACAATTAACTCAACCGGACTACTGAGTCGCTCGATGTATCAGTAGTCCGGTTGAATTAAGTAACCGGACTACTGAGACCTTTTTTGCAACCGTTAATTCGGTGTTGATGATACATTGCCGGCTCAATGTAGGTTCTTATCGAAATATTTGGCATGGATGGGACAGTTTCGAAGAGAAAAAAAAGCGGTGGCATTTTATACTTACTTTGAAAAGGCTGTGTCCAATTGCATGCGGAATAAATCTACCATATAATTTGTTTCTGGTGTGGTAAGTAGTAAGTAAAAGTATTTATTCTGTGTCACAAAATTACAAATAAAAGTTACAACCGTGACATCAAAAAAGGTCGTCGCTCAGCATGATGCACAGTAACGATGATGCTAGTCTGCGCTAGTTTTATGCGACACCTAGAGGGCGCAGCAACTGCAGCTGTGACACGCGCGTAAAACAACAAACAAGGACAGAGAAGGTACAATATTTTTTTTTATTTCTTCTTGCTTCATTCACATTTCTCTTCAATCTTGTCTTCGAACCATGTCCGCTCCCCTTTCGATTCAATTCAGTCGACTTAGGTACATCCTATACCTAAATTGCAAAAAATTGGGCAAATTGGTTTGGCAAAGATGCCCAGTCACAGAAAATAAATGCAGAGCTTAAGTATGTTCAAAAACCCGAGTCTATATAAGTAACTGTACTGTCTAGTAAACTTAAAAAAACAACACAATTTATCGTCACTAGTAAAACAGTATTATTAAAGCTGAAGTCTTAACTTTAGAAATAGGTACCTATAAAAATATTTGGACGCCTGTCTTTATTTACATACAATATAATATAATATAATATTATATAAGAGCGTCTGGTAAAGCAACGCTTGACCCAAGAGCTGGTGAGTATCTGGCGCAGCGCATCAATATGCTCTGGTATAACACTGCAAAGCTATTTGAAACGCAAACTTACGTTAGGAGCAAACGTTACATTTACGTATGTGTGACTGAAGCCTTATTGGTTCGTGATTCCTTCTGCAAATCCTATCTGTGCGAGCGAGTTTCATTGAACAATTTACTGTAACGGCATTTTTATCGTCATTTTATTTAAGCAATGCATACCTACATACTGGCCTAGTAGGAATCTATATTTATAGAAGTTAAATCAAATCAATTCACTTATTTGCAGAATACATTATTGCAGGTACATGTCCGATCTTATGACTAGTGTGATGTTAAATGTATTCAACCCGCAAGCAGGTGTGCAAATATTAAATCACAGTGATTCAAATCGTTATAATAATCAATATTAAAAATAATCAAGGATACAATCGAAGATAAATAGATAACAATCAGAAAATTAATTACCAATCGTGGTCAAAACATAATAAATTATTATATTTAAAATTAATATATTCATTTACACTATAGAAACATTTGTCAAGAAACCACTTATTTAATTTTTTTTTAAATAAATTGCCGTTGAGTTCTTTAATTTAGATCTTATCACTTATTAAAGATAATGATGCACATATTAGATACATTTTTCTCATAGATCCGCTTATGGCGTTAAGTTAGTTAAGTCCGAGTGTCTATCTTCTAGGAGAGTGCGGAGCACTGATGCAAAAACGTAGCTTACATCTGGGCAAGACCCAGACGAGCTAAGAGACTTCACTCTGAAGAAAATCCTTCAGTTCCTAGCAGCTGCAAGGGTTAGTGGCGAATTATGAAAGACGCTATCACAATAGGCCAATCATGGCCACAGTGAACGAAAAAAGCTACCAAATGCAAAAAAAAAGTCCGAGTCTACGCTAAATGTATCTGCAGGTTAAAATCGATACTTTTAATTAAATTATCTAAATACTAGAAACATGCCGCAGCTTCAAACGCGTAGAGGGGTTAATAAAATATTTTCAAGAAGCAAGAGGAAGGACTCCGTAACAAGTGCCTAGAGTAGGTACATTGTTTTGATGGTATACCTGTATACTCTATTGGCAACGCGGTGCACGCCAGCAAACGTTCTCAATCGGCAATTTTCCGACTCCTTCAACCATTATTGTTATATTCCAGTTAAATTTAATGAATTGTATATAATCATGAATCACTCTGACCCTCTTGGCATGAACCGTACGAAGCCGTACGAAAATCCGTTCAGTAGTTTTTGAGTTTTCGGGTTCTGTCTGCCAGACAGACGCGGCGGGGGACTTCGTTTTACAAAATGTGGTGATGATAAATTATATATTTCGTCAGGTGGAAACAGAATTCTATGGGAATAGTAGAAAATAAATTATGACGTTCACTATTGATTATTTTTCGCAACATTTGTAACAATCCCCTCCGTACCCTAAATCTTATTTATAATCATAATCATATTTTTGTCTCCAAATAACATTCTTAAAAATGAACCATCACAAAAAAAAAGGATTTTTTAAAACTTTCGCGATTTGTTAACATAGTTAATGATTTAATCGGTAGAAACGTAGGGGATAAAATAAGAAAAGGTACGCGATAAATACCCGATTAAACCATTAACTATAAATATATACGTGATACCCCCCTTTCCCCTTGTGATATTTCATGATGTTTCCCAGATCCCCCCCCCCCTTTCCAGCCTCACATGAGTAATGGACGTCCCCTAAGTGGTAGGTTAGAATTACAACAGGTGTTATTTGGCGAGGACTCTACGTTTTCATAGCACTCGTAGCACGACAACCATTGTTTTTCCAACATCCTACAATAATAAACATTAGAAAAGTCTTTCAAGCGGAACTAAAACTATTTGCTCTTGAAAACCTTTGCAACACTTGCACAGATAGTGATACAAATGATTTACTGAGGGCGTCGTAAATCATGGGGCATGCGCATGAGCACTTTTGTTTGTCGAAGATAAACACCGTATTGTCGTTCATAAATAGACAAGGATCACTGAAACACTACGGCGCCCTCGTAACAAATACTTAAACTAGAAAAGGTAAGTAGGTAGTAGGTACCTACATACCTCCCTGTAGATTAAGTAAAATAGGTAGATGTGGTCACTCGAGGTAATCACGGTAACTGAATTAAATAGCAGAATGCATATGTGATAAAACTTTATTTTAACCTTTAAATAGAATAGTATAGAATTATTTATTCAGGTTAAAAAACAAAATTACATTTCGGTTCAAAATGCCTTAAAGCCTATGTTAGGTTTAACTAGAGACAGAGTTCTCACCTGGTTTAGTAAGAGGTATTATTAGGTAGGTATATTAATCGAATTATTATTAGATAGGTTACAATCTTTCACGCTTTTTTAGAATAATTGCAATAAAAACTAAGCCAATCTGATGAATATCGGGTGCCTGTTGAGAAACACAACTTTTAACAAACGTTAAATACTAGATACAATTTCTAGATACTTACGAGATAGGTACTTACAATTTTTTGTTTTTTAAATATTCATACATTTTCACTAACAAAAACAACCGTACGTACTCATGATAACTTGATAACGCACACAACAAACAAGTATTTCGCTACGGTCCGGATGTTGCTAAAAATAAAATTGCCTTCATTCATCGCGAGGTTAGCTGCTAAAGAGAGATTAGATCATGATGAAGTGAAAAAGAACAGCGAATGACACAGTCATACTCTTCCTATCTCCCATAAATTCAAACATCCGTCAATCTCTCAAACTGCCAGTCACGATTAATAATTACAACCTCTTGTGACAGTAGATACATATTTAAATGAAAAAATCTGTGTTCGATTGTTCGAATGATGAAACAAATCAAATTAGGAAAACCGTTGCCCGCTGATTTTTGAGCTTTCCAATAAAACTCAAATCATGGTAAATATCTCGTTGTATGACTTTGGTGTTAATAACCATTATGATTTTAAAAGTTTTATAGCAATCACCATATAGTTGATTGCTTGTTATGAATTTTAGTAGATAAATACTTTATAGGTCTCTTAGGTACCTACTATAACAGTAGGTAAGTTTATGGAAGCTTTTTTAAAAGCCTTGCTATTGCATGGAAAAATTAAGAAGGCCTCCATCTTACAGCTTAATTTTTCCTAAATCAGTAATAAATGAATATATGTTAACTATTTATTTCAAGAGATTAAATGCGAGTTGATGAAAGAATCAATTTTTAAATAGAGTAAGTGGTTTCATTTTGTAGCATTTCAATGCAAGAAAACTCGAAGGCGGAAGATAGATGTTTCTAAGTAGGTATATTTTCTCATTTACCGTGAAAGTGAAGAGAACCGTATTTTATTCAAGTAGACATATTTTGAAAAAATGTGTAGTTGTTGATTGTAAAAGACCTTACCTACCACAAACAAATATTAAAGAATAGGAAAAATACCTATTGTTTGTTGACACAAAAGATAACCGACATCCCAAATGAGTCCCTATCTTATCAGAAAGGTTTGGATAACTTTTTTATAAGTACTACTTCAGATTTCAAAACACACCGCGGAATAACAAGAACAAAATTAAAAATTTTAAAAACCCTTCGACAGATTTTCTTGAAACATGGCTAAGAACACTGGGGATAAAATTATCTATGACACAATAAAACTAAGCGAAAATCGGTTCATCCGTTTGTGAGCTACGATACCACAGACATATACACAGACAGACACGTTAAACTTATAACACCCCTCTCTTTTGCCATGCAGTCTACATAGCCATGCAGTAGGCCTAGCAGGGGGATAGTTGTCTAGGGTAGAATAGGGAAGAATGACATCGCATTGACATACATTGCGTAAATTATTGAAGTTTAAGGAATGATATTCAAACATATTACGCATTTGATGACGATGTGACGTATTTTATTCTATTCTCAGCCTACTGCAAGCAGTAGGGGGGCATGGAGCATAGAGTCCTGGGGCCAAATCTGATAACCAATAGATTGACTATGACAATGATATCGTTGCAGAATCGTTCATGGATGAACGAAACTCTAGTGTGCATGTGGTACTTATTGCACGGAGAAATTGATAGAATGGTTTCAACCTTGACACGCGTCCTTCAACCTGTAGTGTCTTACATCAAAGGTAAAATGCCAAAATGTATCATTCTGAGACTATGATGAAGCAATTAATTTTAGTGGAATTAGGGCACTCATTCTGCGAACAGTTTTTTGGGAACCGAAGAATCGCCACTACGTCATCACCTTTGTCAGTGATCGTATAATGTGCAAATCTAAAATTTAATTATACATATATATCCTATTTCATAATATGATGTCGGTTCTGAACTACCTTACCTCAACAGTCAATATTGGTCCACTGCTGGACGCAGCCCTCCCCTTGATAAGCGCCTTATTGGGTTTTATCTCATGGAGGGTAATGCCCATAATCCCTACGCTAACCATGCGGGTTGGGGATCGCAGTTCGGTGCTAGAATTTTTCTGCTGGAGGCGCTGCTGCCCGCCCTAAGCTAGTTACCTACTATTCATGGTTCGTCCCATTTCATTTTTGTACCATTCAATCCCATTTCATCATTCTTCTGGTAGGTAAATATTCCGGAAAGGCCACATTCCGACCTTGATTCTTCAAAGGCGGTTTCCACCATCACCGTATCAATCATCAGATGACAGCGACGCACCGTATCTTAGAACAACATTGATAACACCAACGTAGGTAGGTAAGTAATTGATTTGATAAACGCTAGCTGAAAATCATTTAAACCAACTTCAAAAAAGGATGAGGTTCTATGTCTGGCTCTATGTATAATTTTTTTATGTACCTTTGTAACGTTTGTCGATATTTGTCGAGATTCCGTGCATCGAGAGATGTTCACCCATGTTCGCCGATATCTACGTTAATTGTAAACCGATTTTGATAATTATTCTCTTACTTTTGTAAAGAGAATGATCCAGAAATGGTCTCATAATTTTTTATATACCGAGGGATAGTAACTGTCCCACAAGATTTAAAAAACAGCGTAAACATTAAGAAATAAGTATCAAGTTTTTTTAAAACAATCAAATTATATTGTTCCCTAGTTTCTGCCCGTGGCTTCGTAAAGTAAGCAAAGGTAATTATAGTAGAAAGGACCAGGTAATCGAATAGTAGGTTTTGTTAAATCATATCATTATATTATATCATTTTATTATATCTTATATGGCCTATGTCTGCATACAGCCAATGGAGACATAATGGCTTATCAGTGATCATTAGGGACTAAGAAGAGCTATAATAAAATCCCCACGCGGGGCATGCGGGCTGGGGATCGCAGTTCGTTGGTCAATCTGCCCACCAATTACAGTAGCAAATGGCAATGGGGAACGCAACAATGGGGATCATTTTGGCAGCCTTAGCGCTGTCCAAATCTTTTGAAACTTGAAAGGAGGAATATTTAAGCCAAAAAGTTTCTCCTATTCAAGTTTTATAAGATTTAGATACCATTAAGGCTGCCAGAATGATCCCCATTGTTGCGTTCCCCATTGCCATTTGCTACTGTAATTGTTGGGCTGCTCTGCAAGAGGCGTTTCTAGCCCCCGGTGGATATTCCTTATTCGCCTCTTACTACACCCTGGGGAAGAATTGGGGTGGAGCAAATTCTAAGCCGGCGAGGTCCTGTCAAAGAAAGTATTCTTAATTCCTACCGTCATCCGGCTATTGATGAAGATGATGCAGTGACCAGAAATAGATAAAGTTCAAGTTACAGTAAGCGATGTGCTAACAGGATTGTCTAGTACGGCTTCATCAGACGTGGCTAAACTCGGCTTTGGAAGTCTGTCTTACGATTAGGTAGCCTTTATGAAAATTGTTTTGATGGCCCATTTCAAACAATTTTTTTTTATTGTTTTAAATGGGCCTATTATACCTTACCTTTTTAAAATTGGATCTAATGGGGCTGTATAAATTGTGTTAATATTATAAAAATAATTGTTGACGTTTGACGACGTCCGTGGCGCAGCGGGCGAAGGTCCGCCTGCGACGCTGGAGGTTGCGGGTTCGATTCCCGAAATTTCTATCTATGTAGCATATTGTATTAAGTATATCAGCTATCTATTAGCCATAACACAAGCTTTGCTTAGCTTGGGGCTAGATCACGCTGTGTAAATTGTCCAGCATTATTTATTTAATTTAAGCGGTTTTTAATATTTTTTGCATTCTACGAGGAAGAAAAATTGTGGAAAAGTAACGCGAATCCGAGTCCACGACTCAGAAACCTGATTTCGATCGAACCCTAGAGGGGTTTTTCAGGAGGGAAACTGGAATTAGCCAATAAGAATAACCCTGCTGAACACCATTGCCTTGATTGGTATGTAAATTTTACCTACATCTTGAAATAAAAAAGATAAGGTCGTCGATAAAATGTTTCTCCATAGCATTATACTTACAGTGTGGCACTGGTGTACAAATGGCTGTAGGTACTAAACAGAAAGGGGGCTATTCCGGAGACTGAGCAATCAACTTATATTCTACGATTTTTGTCTCTATCATCATCATTTCAGCCCTTATGCCTTATGCCATATAGCTGAGTTTTATTAGGCCTACTTCAATATTTGCCAGCTTCAGTTACCTATCTTATGACTTTTGTTGAGTGTAGGTACTCAACATTTTCACATTAGTTTTATTATATCGTCCCCAGATACCTTTCAAACATAAATAAATAAATAATAAATAAATAATGCTGAACAATACACACAGCATTATCTAGCCCCAAGCTAAGCAGAGCTTGTGTTATGGGTACTAGATAACTGATATACTTAATACAATACACTACATAGATAGATATATTTTTTTATTATACATAGAAAACACCCAGACCAACGGAACAAATTTCTGCAGATCGTACACAAATTTGTTCCGAGGCGGGAATCAATTTATGGACATACGTCCATAAATAAACGGAAAAACTATTAATACTAGCTAGTTTAATAAGATCTTTTATACACAGTTTCAACGGTAACTATACTTCAATAATTTTTTTTCAAACGTGACCAAACCTAACAGTAGTTATGTGGGTTGAAACGCTGACATTTCGTGGTATGAAACGGCAAAAATGAATTTGTGGTGAGAACCTGTGGTGCGAAACAGCGCTACACCAGTAGGCCAACACAGGGATTGTTCTCTAGGGTAGAATATACAATAATGACATCGCATCGTCATACATTGCGTATATTATTGAAGTTGAAAGAATGGAGTTCAAATAATTTACGCATTCGATGACCAAGTGACGTAATTTATCTCTATTCCATCCTAGACAACAATCCCTGTGCTTGCCCTACAGAACATCGGCTCTATCCAGCCTGTAATCAGTTTGAAGCAGTGCCAGGCCAAAACAAAGCACTATGTATCTATTGACATAAACAATTGAAGGCAGATTGAAACACGCGACGTTTCGTGCGTGCTCCACGAGGAGGTACTTAGATCGAAGCAATAAGATCATAGCAATTAAAGTTGAAACGGAATAAACAAATGATAATCTCACAGTTCAGTAAGTATCCATTGAAAGTGAATAAAACATGGCACACTGCGCGTATAAATAACATTTTCCTCAAACGTATCTAAATACCCGAAAATTATGAAGAACCTCTGCACATTTTATTTGATTTTTAAATAAGCAGCATGAATATTTAAGTGTGACAGAAAAATTACGAAATAAAGGATCATAAAATACTATTTTCTTCCCGCGGCTTCGCACGCGTTGTTTCTATGGAAACGTTTAAAGGTTATTTCTATCCCATGGGAATTGATTTATGGTACAAAAATGTAGCCTTTGTTCGATTCCAGGCCTAGAATTACCTGTATGCAAAATTTTCAGCCCGATCCGTTTAGTAGTTTTGGTGTGAAGAGGTAACAAACATCCATACATAAAAACAACATAAAAAAATTCTTATTTTTAATATTAGTGTGATACTAACTACACATATTATATTGTCTCTTCTGCTGGGCTAAGGCCCATTGGTCGTAGTTGTCAAAACTGCGTTTTAACGCGCAACTCTAGCAATTTTAGGTATTGTACGCAGCCATATCACCAATGAATTTTGAGCAAGGATGGTGCTAAAGTTAGGTCCTATCTATTCAAACCATCGATATAAATAAAAGGGAAGATGGGTTACGTTCTCCCAGCGCTTACTGAACAACTGGCCTGTGTTACAACTACACGCAAACACATACGCTCACAGTTACATTTCCAGTCCTAGACCTAGTTTCCTGTCCCGAAATCTTATTCTAATAGGTCTACAATACCGTGGCGATAAGGGTGTTGGGTTTTGCCAAATAACGTTTTTGTTTTATCACAAAGTAACTGTAATAGTACCTACCATAGAGCTCTGAAAAATGTTCGCATCTGAGTCTATTTCACTTTGGAACTTTTGCTTATAATGAACTTGTTGCGACCCATCACAACTACATTTACAAATCAATCCCATTTGTTTTCGATCATATTCATTTATTGCAGCCATGACTTCCTTTAAATGTATTAGTAATCTTGAAGCAGTAAGATTCAGTAAGTCGGGTAAGTTAGTTTCGGCACACGTGGCTGTAACCCTGTAAAATTCTTTGATAGGGTTACACATAGATAGGGTAACCATTTTTCGCTTTCTATAGGATGGAATAATACCTAAGGGTAAAACTTCTTGTTGCTTTGCTTGACCTAATTATCGGGTACTGCGATCTTGTGAGGCCTGCTTCTACATACATAGACAGCGCGTCTAAGCTGGGTAACTGAGGAAGAGTTACTTCACTAGTCTTTTTAATAGCTGACCGGTATTTCTGGACTCTAGTTGGACTTTTAAGTAAATCTTGTACGTCTACATTTCCTGAAGCGCGCAATTTCATATTAGGTATGTATAGCATAACTCATTTTTCCATTCCTTCCACCTCATGTAACCGTAGTTCTTCGTTTGGATCTCTCACTCGTTTCTGCGAATTTCCGGACCCGGACTTGAATCTGTAATAAAGATTAATAATTTATTTCATAAATATTACTTGATAAACAATGACTTAAACAAGAGAGCATAAATTTGCTTTTACTAGCAGTGCACAGAAGGACGTCATGAAGTCACGTGTCGATGACAATGTGTGACTACTAAACAGAAAGTGCGGTGCGCGGTTATTACATAAAAAACTTCAGTAGATATCGCATATTTACCAGTGATTGAGAGGTAGTTGTATGACGTCACTCCATGAAACCAATCCTTGTTTTATGTTCATATAAATCTTTCTTTTTATGTGCTTCATTCCATCTGGATTTGAATTGATGTTTTATCAAAGATAATTTCTGTTTCCAATATTTTCGATATTCATTTTTAACTTATTGATTACAATTTCTTCCATAAATACCTAATCCAATTTTTTGTCAAAACTTGGTTTTTGTGAATCTTTTACTATGTTATAAATGTCTATCCGTGATAAGAATTTGACACCAGATGGTCCTGAAACGAAGAAAACAATGATAATTTGTTTGTATTTTTTTCTCAATGTAGGTACTCTACCAGCCAAAAAAATCGATGAAAAATACATCCGCGATATCCCACGGCTACTTTTGCATCGAGTAGGTATCTTGTTTAATTTTTCTGATTGCTTGGAAAGTAAATAAAACTCTTTAAGACTGCGTTCAACATATCTAAAATCACACGTGTTTTTGTTCATTTCTTGTTTGCTAAAATTAATAAACTTTAAATTAGATTCAAAAAAAAATTATTAAAATTACAAGTAGATATCTACCTACCTGCTTCTGATAGATCCATCACAATTTTAATGTAGGTATAAAAGGTTTAGAATACGATACAATAAGTAACAATGTAACACTATAAAAACAGAACATCACACTAATCACACTAATATTATAAATGCGAAAGTTTGGATGGATGGATAGATGTTTGCTACCTCTTCACGCCCAAACTACAGAACGGATCGGCCTAAAATGTTGCATACCGGTGATTTTCGGCCTGAAATAAAACATGGGCAACTTTTTATCCCATACATCAATTCCCATGAGATAGGAATAACTTTATAACGTTTCCATAGAAAACAACGCGTGCGAAGCCGCGAACTAGTAGGTATTATAAATGCGAAAGTTTGGATGGACGGATGTTTGTTTAGGTACTCTTCACGCCAAAAAAACCGAACGGCGGGCTGAAATTTTGTACACAGGTAATTCTAATCCTAGAATCAAACATAGGCTACTTTTTATATCACAGTTCCCATGGGATAAAAATAACCTTTAAACGTTTCCTTGAGTACGAATGGTAAGTAAATGCCGACTAACGCTAACTAAAGATGCGCAGGCATAATAAAACAAAATGGCTGCCACTGTACGCACGGTACATTCATTCAGCAATATTTTGTTTTGTTATAGTGAAAAACTGATTTTTGTCCAGCTTTTAGGTTCAAATACCCGTAGGTATGTGCGCCGGTCCGACTACGACTGAGGTGGGAGGACCTAATTGGACCTAATTTAAGCCTGCCACTTTCGAGAAGCTAGTGCCTCATCTCCCCTTTTTACATTGATGATTCAAACAACCACTATCAGGAAAACTGACAAATTGTAATAAATAGGTTCTGAGATATCCAAATGAGGTTTCACCAAAAGTCGAGATAGTTTATCGGGATTACAGATTTATCTGGCCTTGATTTGATACCAATTTTTAAGATGTTTTATTTTATTTCGGAAAACCACAAGTTTTAAGTAGGTAGGTACATAAAATCCGTTCCTCGTTTTCAGCAATCTGTTACAAAATACAGAATAGTTGATAACTGTTTTACCAGATATAAAAAGTTCCGTAGTTTGACGAATTCACTATATTGACGGATGAAACGTTGGTGTTCTTCAAACACAAAACTAGGTTCGTAGTTAACCCACTTACATTCCTAATGAGTTGGTAGGTACCTACCTACGGTACATCGAAGTGACAAAGACAATTACAATGAAATAATAGAAATAAATTAATACTAGAATTTACAAATTGAAACAATTGAGCTAACTGATCTGCAAATATTTGTTCAGGGTGTTGTAGATGTTTTCTATGTATAATCTAGTACATATAACACAAGCAGCTCTGCTTATCTTGGGGCTAGATAATGCCGTGTGAATTGTCCGACATTATAAAAAAAACTGCAGACTGTTGCAAATATTCTACAGGTATCTCAAGTCAACTGATCAATATCAATACCTACCAGTCATCGCGTCCCAAGACGCTGGTTGCATTGCCTCGCTGTATAGTAATAAGTAGGTACTGATGCGCTGCGCCATCTAAGTACCTACGACGTAAGAATATCTCCCCTCAAAGCAGCCCGTAGTTGTGGTAAGAGCAGATTAAGGGAACTTATCAGAGGAGGGCCAGCATTTTATTTCATTCATTTATTAAATCTCAAACAGTAGTATCGGAATTTTCTTTTTATTAAGTTCACATTGTTATAATTTATACGACTAGACTAAAATCTAAAGGACTAAAAAACATTAAAATAGTAGGATACTATACAGGGCGTCCCACGGATATGCCACATGGAGGGAAAGTACCTTGAATATTGTAGATAGAACATTTTACTGAAAGAAGACATTATTTGAATTTAAAAAATCAATTTAAACTGCTTTCATAGATATTTAAATAATTACATGTTTGAACCGGGAATCGTACCCGTTACACGAGAAAAATAATCACCTGTAGCTTCATCATAAGGATAAATTTTTGCTAACACAAATGAATACATATTCAGATAGTTTGAATGTAATAAAACATGAAATTAAAATTATGGTAAAATGTCAAAAATATGGAATATGTAAGATGTCAAAAATTGTTAATATGTAAAATGCCAAAAAGCAACTTCCTTCTGTGTATTTTTAACACCTATCGGTCCCACCTGTCGGTCCGAATCTCAAACTGATCCGCGGACGAGATGTCCACTTCACTTTTGTGTTGGGGTACATCTGGTCCGAATCTAAATTCTCTTGATTTAGCATGGTGGTTATGGTATTACCCCCTTGTATAGGAGAGACCCTTTCAGAAGTACCTATACGTAAGAGGAGATAAGTACCAAGCCAGCTAGAATTTTTTTTAGCTAAGTATCTAGCTAGCTAAGCACTTAGCGAAGTCCCTAGCTAGGTAAAAATAAGTACATCCATACTTAGCTAAGTACCTTAGCTAGGTAGTAACGTTCGTCTTATAAAATCAATACGGATAGTTTCAAAAGTAACAAAAATGTTTCGTAACATGCAAAGAGGGTCGAGGTTTATTTGTTTCCTCAAAGGATTTATATTCCGGTCCCGATCGAAGCGACCTATCATATTACGTGGTGTGTTTATTGTATATTACCTAACAGATTCAAAAGTACAACCAGACAGTCGGACTATCTATAGGTTAATGGAACTGGGTTTATTGTCCAGGACAATACGCCTTGAGCAAGAACAAATAGAATACATAGATAAATAGAATACATAAATCTTCTTTGAGTGTAGTGTAGGTAACACTACACTCAAAGAACATTAATAGAATACTTATGTATGTGTATTATATTATCCTATCGTATCCTACTTATATTATAAATGCGAAAGTTTGTGTGAATATTTTTTACCACGTTTCTCCGTTAATTAGGTACTTACACGAATTAGATGAGATTTGGTATGTATTAAATAGACAGTTTGACGACGTCTGTGGCACAGCGGGCGATTCCAGCCTCGGGACAAATGTTTGTACGATCTGAAGATATTTGTTCAGGGTGTTCTGGATGTTTTTCTTTGTACGAGTATAATAAAAAATATCAATATATGTATTATATTATGTACTAGTTTATGCCCGCGGCTTCGCACGCGTTGTATTTAAGGAAACGTTTCAAGGTGATTTCTATCCCATGGGAACTGATATATAGGATAAAAAGTAGCCTATATTTGATTCCAGGATTATATTTAACTGTGTGCAAAATTTCAGCTCGATCCGTTCAGAAGTTTTGGCGTGAAGAGGTAACAAACATCCATTAATCCATCCAAACTTTCGCATTTATAATATTAGTGTGATATCAGTTACTTAGTAACCATAACACAAGCTCTGCTTAGCTTGGGGCTAGATAATGCTGTGTGAATTGTCCAGCATTATTTATTTATTTATTTAGTGTAGATTCTAGAATAACACATAGGTAATCTAGTTTTCAAAAATTAAACTCTGAGGGGGTTAAATAGGATGGTAAATTTTCAGTGGAAAATTATTATTTCTTGGTTAGTTTCATTCAAATCTCGGTATAAATAAACTATAATGAAAATAATAGATCATTTATTTTCTATTTCTGAATTTTGTATGATTTCCAAACGGGCGAAGCCGCGTGGTATAGTTAGTTTATCATAATGGATTATAATGTTAAAATTCAAACAGCAGTCAAGTTGTAAAAAAATTGCAGAGAATTAAAAATATTATATAATCCACTAAAGGTATTTATTAGGTTTATTGAGTCATTAATTTTTTAATTTATGTATGTTTATTTTATGTAGGTAAATATATTGTATTGTAGATGCATTATTTCTACACTTCCACTACCTATTCCATCGCCTCTCCTATAACTCTAAGGTTTCCTGGAAGAAAACTCTTTTTCAGGGTTAAGCTCGCCTATGTATATATCCTATTATAAGTTCATGCTATGTATTAATTGTATACAATAAAGAATTACAAAAGTATTTAAGTAATGCTGAATAGTTCGCACAGCGTTATCGAGCGCCAAAATAAGCAAAGCTTGCTTTATTGCTGATAATGATAAAGTACTCGTAGTAAGTGTCAGGAACTTACTACCTAATCTAACGGGAAAACCTAATTCATATATATGTTATATTGTATTAGATAGTTCATCATCATCATCATCATCAGCCCATGTTAGCCCACTGGACACAGGTCTCACCTAATGAGCGCCATAGCGCCCTGCCTTCAGCTTGCCGCATCTGCCTGCAGTCTTTCGCAGTTCGTCATCCCACCTTGCCGGAGGGCGTCCTACACTACGTTTGCCGAGACGTGGTCTCCACTCAAGATCACGCTTCCCCCAGCGGTTATCGGTTCTTCGCGAATTCTTAGAGCTATGTCGATAACTTTGTTCCTCTATCGGATGTATTTGTTACGAATCCTATCCTCCAGAACGAGTATTAGATAATTACTTATCGATAAGGTTATCATTTCAGTTTCCATAAAGAAAAATAAAAAAGTGCGAAAAAAAAAGTCTTACAACCGATTAAAACCCAACAGAATCCTCCACAACAATGCAAGATACACTTAGCCATTTTTTTTTTTATATGTCCAGTGCACATTAAATAATTCTATAGAATGTACCCTAGTATAATTTACAATCTAGTCACAACGTGGGCTTATGAGTAGGTAATTAAAATTTAACTTAAATTGCTAGCATAGCTTATTCTAAGAATGTGTTCATTAACACCTTTCTTATTGTCTCTATATACAATTTACGGGAAGACACTTTGTTCTTTAGTTTGTTTACACTACATTTCACTAATAGTTATTTATCACACTACACTAACTCAAAAGGTTTTTTCCTTTTAAACCTTCTTATTAGGTCTGTATTGTCAAGGAGCTGGATGGCCTCGACGTTTAAGCCATTAATTTAAAAAGAAATTTTTGGCACCATCACGTGGGACCTTTAACTGTCAGTACTGATTTATTGTCAGTCGAAGGATGTGCTGGTAAATTCACCTAATGTATAGCCGAAGGCAACTTTAAGGACGGCGCGCGCGCAGACTCGCTAATAAGATTGATAACACGGCATTCTTTGTATTGTCGATTAACCCTGTAGAGGACGCATTGCGCACCATTTTGTGAAAAGGATAGGTATGGCACGTTCATAAGAGCGGGAGAGAGCATACGTTTTTGGAACGGTGTAAGCGCAAAAATGTTGTTTTTGCTTATTTACAAAATAACTACACAACTTATGAGAATAAAAATAAAATACTTAAATAAATAATGCTGGACAATTCACACAGCATTATCTAGACCCAAGTTAAGCAGGGCTTGTGTTATGGGTACTAGATAACTGATATACCTACTTAATACAATACACTACATAGATAGTTTTTTTTTATTATACATAGAAAACACACAGACCAACGGAACAAATTTCTGCAGATCGTACACAAATTTGTTCCGAGGCGGGAATCGAACCCGCAACCTCCTGCGTCGCAGGCGGACCTTCGCCCGCTGCGCCACGGAGGTCGTCAAGAAAATGTATTGAGCGAAAGAATTGGTACCTACGAATTAAAACAACCGCAGGGATCCAGAGATCTCGGCCGAATTAGGTGCAAAACAGTGCTTTCACTACTAAACTTTCATGATTTTTATCGTAATTTTTTCGCAATCGTGTTTTCTCAATTAAGGAACCGAAGAAAAAATGTTGAATTTAATTTAATTTTTGTTTTTTACCACGGCGATCCCGTGTGTGTGACTGAGATCTAGGCTTAGTTTGATAATCAAACCCTAGGTTCGACCCGCTAGGTTCGCCCCTTAAGTAACCTAACAAAGGCTATATTAATGTAGATTAGGTTTATCAATGACTAGCTTCCGCCGCCGGCGGCAATCGTCAAAATGCAACCTAGGTATACATAATATTAATCCAGGTCTAGAATTATATCTATTTACTATCATCTACTGAATTTCAGCGCGATCTATCCAGCAGCATTAGCGTGAAGAGGTAACAAACATCTGAGTGACGACCGACAACGTGGCGCTGCGAGTTCGATTCCCGCCTCGGGACAAATATTTGTACCATCTGCATATTTGTACCGGGTTTCTGGGTATTTAAAAAAAACTATCAATGGTATGTATTCTATCAAGTTTGTCAGTCATCTAGTACCCATAACACAAGCTCTGCTTAGCTTGATACTAGATAACGCTGTGTGGATTATCCAGCATTATTTATTTAATTATCAAAACATCCAGATTTTCGAATTTTAAATATCAGTATTGGTTGGCTAGATCTAGGTAGTTCCACTCCATGAAGACAGATAGAAATGTTTTGCTCTACATACATTTCTCTTGTATAGAAATCCAGTCTGGTACCTAGACAATGATAAAGGTATTTTTACTTCGTTTGAGAAACGTGTTTAAATACAGGTATTCCTATAGAATAATTTACACAAAAAACATTTGTAAAAAATTTCACAATTGGCGGTCTTATAGCTCAAGATCGAAATATACGCATACATTTATAGGTACATAATACCTCATATTAGAAGGTGCCACGTAATCGGTATACTAAATAGAAAGGGGGGTTTCCCCCGAACGATAAAACATTATTTTAAGGTTTGCTATATTTTTTTATAAAATCATATACCGAAGTAGACCTTTTTCCTCATTGTTGTTTTTTCTGTTAGGTACCTAGTAAGTTCCAAAATTACATGACATAACATAACACTTAATTACACTAATATAATACACATTACAATATTAAACACACTTAAGTTATAAATGCGAAAGTCTGGATGTTTAGATGTTTGGATGGATGGATGTTTGTTACCTCTTCACGCCAAACCTACTGAACGAATCGTGCTAAAATTTGCATACAGTTAGTTCTAAGCCTAGAATAAAAACATAGGCTACTTTTTATCCAACAAATCAATTCCCATGGGATAGAAAATACCCATAGAAACAACGCGTGCGAAGCCGCGGGAAGAAACTAGTCTGATATAAATATCTAATTAATATAACTAGCATACATAACGCATACTTACATATAAAAACAACACAAAAACGATTCATTCCCACAAGTTACTCATTTACGCATTTTTGGGACATGCCGGCTAGGCAATTCGCCGTAGATGGAGGCGGGCGCTCTTGACCGAGCGGGGACCTTGCCAGGGTCGACAACGAGTTATATTCCGATGCTTTACCGAAATATTTCGAAAACTGAGACATTTCGATAAATTGAAACCTTATTTTAATCCTGGATTATCATTGTAGTGTGTGTATGAGCAATTTCTAGTAAACAGGTATTATTTATTTGAGGCCCTAGTGATCCGTTCGTAATGAAAGAAAGAAAAATAAATATTTATTGAACACTACACTACTTCTATACCAATATTATAAAGAGGAAAGATTTGATTGTTTGTTTGTATTGAATAGGCTCCGAAACTACTGGACCGATTTGTTTAGTTATATTACCACTAGCTTCCGCCCGCGGCTTTGCACGCTATTTTCGGTATATTAAGTAGCCTATTATCAAAGTGAGGCTTTGCCTTAAAAGAACGTCAAATTTTTTTTTAATTTTTTTTTGATAAACAGTATCCTATGTCCGTCTCCTGGCTCTAAGCTACCTACCCACCAATTTTCAGCCATATCGGTACAGCCGTTCTTGAGTTATAAATAGTGTAACTAACACGACTTTCTTTTTTAATTATAGATTAGAAGCCCATATTATTCCTGATGAAAAAAGGCTACTTTTTACCGCGGGAAAATGCTTCATTCCTACGGGAAAATAGGAATAGGACAACGGGTAGTAAGAATGTAGCTAGTATAAAATAAAATAAAAATACTACTTAGTAATATGTACAAAAAACACGAGTGAACATTAATACTAACACAATACGTATATTAACACAAGTACCTAAGCATAAGTACATAGAAGAAAACAAAAACAAAATTAAATAAGCAGTCAAGTTGTGGGTACATTCAAAGGGAGTCACTGATGCATAAAAATTTTAAACAGTGAAATGGCCGCTAATGAATTTGGTTCAAAAATCTTAATAAATGTTCCTCAATTTAATATATTTATATTAAGTTCGGTCAACAGTGCCTCAACTCGATCTTTAAACTTGGTGCAGCCCATTAAGATATGGTGCGAATCATCTAGAACAAGTACATGTCATTTGGTTTAATAAAAAAAAATAGGGATCGATATTTATTTATTTTATCCACAAACAAAATAATCCGTTTGAAAAGCGCGTAGAGTCGCGTAGAGTCGATATTTACCAGAGTGTGACTATTGTATGCCACAGAAATGTATGTGCTGAATCTAGAGTAATTATTTTTCATTTATTTTGTAGTTATTTTGATGAAATCTAGCAAGTCATAAGAGGTTCGTCCGTTTCAAATTAAGCCCTGCGTCAGAGAATCAAACCTATAGACATCAAACGCTCTACACTACACAATAAACCATTTCTTTTCCTTTACATCTACGAAACGAAATTAATTTCATGTTCTTCAGTTATTAAGTCGTCGTTTACCCGAAGCCGCAAACAACAAAAGCAAGATGTTATTAATAAAGTCGGAGACAAATCGCCTTATACCAGCGGGATTGCTTCCCGGGGGAACCCAGCTTTTAAATAATGAACATCTTCAGGATTTTATACAAGTTGGCAATCATTAGATAAGATAAGATAAGATAAGAAAATCTTTATTTATAGCATTTACAATACAAAACGTGCACTAAGCTAGTTTCTTAAATTACCTTACACTAATGCTACTACTTAAGTACTAGCTGTGTTATAAGAAAACTTAATGCTATAAAATGGCGTCCGACTCAGCATTATGTTGTGATAGCCATTGCGCACAGTTATCACAACGCTGATCTTCCGTCGGAACCAAAACCAACGCGTCACGTACACTAACACAATACATTAAACAATACAAAAAGAAGCACGAACAGGTCCAGTAAAGTTAAATTTTACAATACAATGTTTAAAACTAAAACAATTTTTTTAAATAAAAAATAACAGGAAAATATACATAGCAAACAGTAAATATGGCATGATGCCCAGTGGCTCTAGAATAGAGTAGAGAGAGAGAGAGCAGCAGCCGTTTTGGAGCAGGTGAGTAAAAATTTTACACTACAAAATTGATATTTCATTTCTGAGATCTTCAGTGCTTTTCTGGTGATCTAAGATAAACTTTTTTAATTTAGCCCTGAAAGTATGAAAACACTGAAGATCTCGTATAGGAGGCGGGATGTTGTTCCAGCACTTTGCTGCAGCGTACTGGAAGCTGCCTCTAAAAGCAGCTGAGTGATGACGTGGCGTCGACAGTTGCTTCGAGCACTTACGTAAAGATCTCGTTTTAGACACCCAACTGAGTCTTTCGTATAAGTACACAGGCGTATGGTACTCAATCACGCCAAAAAGTAAGCAAGCGAGGTGGAATTTCTGGCGCGCTTTCATTCTGAGTATAGAGTTCTGGTTTAGAAAGGGAGTGACGTGAGTCCGGGGGGGGATTTTGAAACAAAAGCGAGCGCATGCATTTTGTACTCTCTGAATTAGGCGTTGCGTACGACCCAGCAGTCGAGGTCCCGTTACTGTGTCTACGTAATTGAGTCTAGAGAGTATCTGGGATTCGACCAACTGAACTCGTAGCTCTTCACTTAAGTAAGGTCTAATGTTATATAGCACCTTAAGCTTATAAAAACAAGATCTGACGGACTCATTAATGTGTTTTTCAAATCTTAAATTACAGTCGAACAAGAGGCCCAAATTGCGTGCCTCGTATACTCGCTCTACAGGCTCTCCCAGTAGTAAGATGTTTGAAGGTGGATTGAAGTTAGCAAGTTTATGTTTGGTACCAATTGCCAAATATTTTGTTTTTAATGGATTGAGCACCAAACTATTCCGTTCTGCCCAGTCAGCAATCCTAGTCAGATCTTCATTGAGCTTATAAATAGCAGCACCTGCATCCTCTGGCCTAAAAGAGATGTACAATTGGACGTCATCAGCGTATATGTGATACCTACAGTGCTCTATATAGTGACAAATATCTGCAGAGTACATGATAAACAGTAAAGGACCTAGAATTGACCCTTGGGGCACGCCCCGCTCGACAGAAACCTCATCAGAAAAACTGAAAGTTCCATCTGACTTATGTAGCTTAACATACTGACGACGTCCACTCAAATAGCTATCAAACCATTTTACAGCGCTAGCGCTGAGGCCGTAATAACTCAGTTTAGATAGTAACAGGGCTATGTTTAAAGAATCAAAGGCTCGGGAGAAATCAAGAAGAACCAGCAAGGTTATCAACCCTTCATCCTGAGCACTAAGAATATTGTCAGTGATATCTAATAGGGCAGTTGTAGTGCTACGGCCCTTCCTAAAACCTGACTGCACCTCTGGCAATAACTTATATGTTTCAAGATACTCAGTCAGTTGATTACATACTACTTTTTCCAGTATTTTTGAAGTGCAAGGTAGTATGCTTATAGGACGAAGGTCTTTGACAACTACTGGTTCTGAAATTTTGGGAAGTGGCAAGACAGAAGCAGTTTTCATTAGGTGACTTTGTTTGTGGGTCAGATAGAGAGAATATTATTATTAAGCCTTTATCTACTATACACAATAAGCCTTAAGAGTATGTTAATTAATACTACCAAATAGTTACAAAATAGATTTATTTTATGCGTAGCAGCGTTTTTGGCAAATATAGCCCTAACTCAGCGTTGTGCTGGATGCACGGATGTGCTGGGTGTGTCCTGTCACGTCACGATCGTCGCGTATTGTAGATATCAAAAATATATATCCAATTTTTTTTTCAATGTATTCGATAGGAATAATACTTACTCGTTTATCGCAACATCGACCTCCTCATGCAGTGTTTTTTTAAACCGAAGTAATTTGAGGTTTATGTTAGATAGTTGAAAGGTTTAACTCAATTGAAAATCTGAGGAAGAAAATAAACCGAGTGAAGCAGTATTTTGAACCCACAATCTCAGATAACAACCAAAAATATGAACCGATAGATGTGTGGACGCGTTTTGGCTCTACCAGAAAAAACCTATGGACCCATTCAGCAGAAATAGTGGTGTGGGTCAATAGGTTATTTCTGGTGGAGCAAAAATCTTATAAAACCCAAGTTTGATATTTTTGTGCGCGTTCAAAGATGTCATAGTGTCTCTGATCTCCTTAATTTTACTTAGATGACACTGTTCCTATTATTTCCGCAGTCTTTAGACTCCTATTCTAATAGGTAATACGTCCCCGACGTTCTTGGCTCATCTTCGATGCACTTTTGTGCACGTTTGAACGATGAAACATAATTCTTAAATAATTCTTGATTATAGGTGTTAAATGTGTTACTCTCTTTCGCAGCAAGTAGGTAGATATATCACAATCACATTTTGTTTAATTTTACATAAACAAAAAAATATCACTGGTGGTATGTCGGTAAGGTAATTATGAAGAATCTATCGGTAAATGAAAATAAACACGAAAGATCTCTAATTAAACCAATTAATTAACTGCCCTGACCCTTTCCTTAGATCTTTTTAAGAAGCAGTTAATTCACCACTTCGACGCTACAAAATTATACTCGGCATTATTGACCTTGATACTTGAATGAAACGAACATCTTTGTTTGTTGTCAACAGAATAAAAACAATGGTATAATAATAACAAACCATCTCTTCCTAATAAATTCATGACTGAAAATGTCATATGACGTAACTAGAGATACATTTATGAATTTTTTATATCCCTTTATTTTTTTTTCTGTGGGACGGTAACTATTTAATCATAATATCAGCCTAATGACACTCACTGCTGGGTAATACGGTCATAGGCTCCATCTTTTTCCACCTTTTGTATTTTTAATTCATTCATTTAAAATAAATCTACCTATAAATAACTTTCGTAAAAATCACTTGTTACGTAACAAGAGATGCCTGAAGTGTTCAGATACAGCGGCAGTTTGCTATTTGTGACATTGGCAATGTTGCCAGTCGTAGGATTCGGCCTTATCGTTATCTCGCGTGGAAAGAATCTTCAGCGGATGCGTGTGGGCTGGCCGCATTCGCACAGAAGCCTCCACAGGCAGCACGCGATCCTCGAGGCCTGCGCCAGCGCAACTCCCGCGCCCTACCGCGTACCGTGACGATGTACCAACGGTAACGTGCTAAAATCTCGTTAACGTGATCTCAAAGAACTATTTAATTAAAGTGAAGTGAATCGTTACGAAAATGGGTATGTATTTGTTTGGATTTTAATTATCAATTTTAATTATTTTTTATGTCTTATTAATAACTCGAAGATTAGTCGTTAATTTGTTAAGCACCAAAATAATTATTGCGGTAGGCCATTATGACATTGGTATTGGTTTTACTAATTTTCTAAGCTAATTCAAATAAAGAAAAGTAATATTATGTCAATTATCCATATTACCTCGGCTCGAATACGAAGTACTAAAAAAATACAAAAATTTAATAACTTTAGACAAAAATTTCACACGTTTTTAACGCGTTTGATCACTGGTAGCTTTTTTGCAGCATGAAACATTATTGAATTACAATATCCGTTGAAAAAACTCGCACAGTTTTCAGATTTATGCATTCATTTGAAACATTGACATCAAATTGCATGAAAATACACTACATTTTCTCAGGAACAAAGCGTGTCCTTCCCATAGCTCGTCAACACTGAAAAGCTGTCAAAAGTAAACAGAAGTCCAATGCCGCTCTAACAGACATGAGACCAGTAATTTTGCACTACTACAATAGCTATTATTTTCCTACTCTCAATGTTTAACCATTTTATTTGCTATGAAAATTGGTAGGTACACGGCTGTCACTCAAAGCGAAGGCAATTGTTCTTTTTGACATTATTCAGCGTACCAACTTAATACAATTTTTGCTCGGACATGTCGAAGGAGGCTGATTCATCTGTCACTAAGATGTCTACCTAATTATCTACTGATTTTTTTTTTGAAACACCGTAATAAATAACTTATGATATTGCGCTCCATTCTTCGTTAAATACCATTTGGTATTTTAAGCTTGAATAAAAATACCTTAGTGCACAAATCTTTTTTAAAATTATTTCAGTCAGTATACAACAATAACCGAAAGCTATTATCGAAAATAAAAAACACGGCTAATGACACGCAATTTATGAATAAATAATTAAGAAAATGATAATAGCTAATATAGTATGGAAAATAATAATACGTATTTCCGAATACCTTTATGAGAGCGACGACAGCCCATAAATTTGTACTTGGATAATATCAGTTAAATATTTCAATGACCAGTATTATTTTATGTACATTATCACCTCTTATTATTAGATATTTAATATGTCCGGCATTTTACCCATAAGGAGGTCTCAACGTGGGAATGTGAATCAATAAAAATATCATGATTTAAGTAAGTAAGGCATTGCTTTTTGCTTTGATAATCTAATTCCAAATCGTTTTATTTTAATCATAATCTAAATTGTCGCAAGTACTACTTTTTTTTAATTTTGTAAATAAAATAAAATATTATGTTAAGTAAGTAATTTAAGAAAAAAAAATTGTACTTGCGACAATTTATACTGTTATTGCGAAAGTATCAAAAAATAAATGTCGGTCTTTAATTAGAAATAGCCTACTGTAATTAAAATAACAATTAGGGTGTCGCTTTGTTATGGCTTTAATAACTTGTTAGCTATTTTAGTTTTTTTTGTAATAAGTAGGTATAGGTAAAATTAAGTAGGTACCTACTCTATTATATTTTATTTAACATCTTTCTTTGCCATTTGGCATCATAATTTTTTTCACAATATTTATTTTATTCCCAGTAGTTCAATTTAGTTTACAGAACTAGGTTAGACTAACAAATTAATTATTTATCATAATGTTTACCTACGTTACTCATGCATCTTACTGTGTGGAAGCGCCGGCGCTGCCTTGGTACATCTATCAATTGCAAACGACTCACTTCTGATGAGTTATTAAAGTGCAAATTGTGGGTCGTCCTATAGGTCGTAATTGGTCGTCCATAATCACGTGAGACACGTGCAATTTCTAAACCGTTAAAAATATTTTTTATTACGGTGCTTCACGGTGGTTACGGTTTTTTTTATGACAACTGTTTTTGGAGACACTATTCCGAATTTTTTTTGGTTCTTTGTTGTATCTAAAAAAATATACGTGATTTCGGGGGGTGTCTTTTAATGTCACCACGTGTCACCATGGGAGGTCGGGTTAAAAAAGTTAAAAAATAACATCACGCGATTAATGGACAACCCCTATGGTAGATAGATAGAAAACACTTTATTATATTATATATCACACAAAACAGGAAAAAATATATAGAAAATGCTTAGAAAAAAAGTATATAGGACGGCCTTATCGCTAAGAGCGATCTCTTCCAGGCAACCTTGAAGGTACAAAATCGCATCACACAAAAACTTACTTAAAAAACAGAAATAGCGCTGACTTACTGATTAATTCAGAAGAATCTATGGTATGAATGAATATATTAAATAAAAAATGTAATGATAATGAAAAGTTTTTCACGCGCGGGTCGTGGGAAGCGGCTAGTCTATAATATAACAAGATCCGTCAAGTGCGAGTGTAACTCGCGCGCCGAGGGTTTTGAACGTTTGTCAACAAATATGTACCAAAAGTACCGGCTAGAGACTTCGCAATTTAACGAATACCTAAGATGAGTAGGTACCAACCTACATTTCAGATGGATCTCTCTGCATGCTTCGGTTAAAGTGGGTAATGGTAAATTTAAATCTGTACAGGCGCACGAAATGTATTATTATTTTAAATTTCAAGTTGATAGCTGCAGTAATTGCTGAGTTATTAAGGAGTAAAAGGACAGACAAAGCGAGACCATAAGGGTTTCGAAACCGATCTTCGATCTCGAAACCCTAAAAATATACCCGAAATACCTGAACCTGGAAATATTCACCTAAATAAAGACAAAAAAGGATTATGAACATTTTGCTATTGGTACGAAAAAGCTCAACTCGTTGTGAGTCAACAAGCCACACCATAATAAACGGCAGATTCTTAAAGTCGCCTTTAGACCCTTCAGTCGGTAAATCGAACTTCTACCTAACAGTGTTGTCGGCATGTAATTGTTCATGGTCCCAGATTAATTTATCGTCGCCTTGAGAGTGATTATCGTTTAACGAGCTCATATGGACCGGTTACCGAGAATTTGTAGTTTAGTGTAGTAAGGGTTCAGTACCCAAGCGTAATAAAGGAACCCTAATATAGGTATATCTATTAAATAATGGTAGACAATTCACATAGCATCATCTAACCCCAAGCTAAGCAGAGCGTTTCTGGTTACTATATAACTCTGATATCTATTACGTAACTTTTATAGATAGATAATACTTTATTATACCTCTATATTTGATAGCAATACATAAATAAATGCAAAGAGTAGATGAAGTACAAACTCGGCCTTATCACTAGGAGCGATCTCTTCTAGGCAACCTTGGGGTGGCAACATAGGGTGAAGCAAGTGAATATCTTCGAGTAAGCTAGATTCGGCGCCCACCGCGGGGCGGCACTGAGCGGTAAAAGATATCATTGATGTTACTTTAGTAACTATAATTTTATTGTTGATAGGTAGCTACTTCAAATGCGAACGTTCTCTCAAAATTTAATTGGTTTTGATTTAGGGATATCAATTATCCCTATGAAGTTTCCGCCTCTACCTAATCAAACATGGCCACACGTCGCGTTTAAATGTACCTAAGTGCCTAGGTAAAAGTTATTTGGATACGTGGGTATTACGATCCGAGGGACAGGAATTTCTGTAATTCTGTAATTCTTTACTGAACACAATTAATTCAAAGCAATAGGATAATGTACATAGGCGAGCTTAACCATGAAAAAGAGTTTTCTTCCAGCAAACCTTATAGTTAAAGGAGAGGCGATGGAATAGGTTGAGGAAGTGTACAAATCATGAATCTACAATTTATATACTTATAATAAACATACTTATATAAAAAAATAATGACAAATATGGAAATAATTTACAAACTAAAATTAATGCGCCAGTGTGATTCCGATCTGTTGGTTTGGTACATAAAAAAACTTTAACTAATTTGACAGCACTAAAAACGTCGCTCTCTTTTTTACTTCGGTCGTAAAGAAAGGGACGGCAGCATTTCTAGTAAATTATCAGTTTAGTTTTTGCTACAACCGAATCGTCTCCACTGACTGTCGCCTCGCTTTACGACTTCGCCGAAAGCTGGTGAAATTACACATATAACAAGTATTCTACAAATGTTCATCTTCACTAGATTAAAATAACTGTGGCCAGATGACATCCATCATGGCAGATGAAATTGAGCTAGCAATTAACAAACAAGATAAGACGTCTCAATTTTAATTAAGCAAGCAGAATGCTTAGCAAACAACGAAGCTTAATCGAGCGTTTGCAAAGGAGCTAAAGACAGATGGAAGTATATAGGTACTAACTAAGGTATAGTACCTAACCTAAACTTTCATCTTAGGGTGGTTGGTTACGCGTGAAAAAAGTCGGATTTTTACTATTTTCTAGGTTCTACGAGTAATTTAGACAGCAGATAAGAAGTTTTGAACCCACGCTAAAACAAACTGTGAATCAATTGTCGCTTTGGAGTCTATCTATTTATCAGACTAGAACGACTACCTATTGATTCGTAGTTTGTTTTAGAAAATTGTAAAAACCCGATTTTTTTACCAACCACCTTTACTCCATCATCAGCGTAAGTTAAGGTGGCTGATGACAACCAGAGATTTCAGAATCAGCTGAGCTCAAACATCAAAACCTCGTAAACTGCTAGTGCCTATTTTCACCTGTTACTACTGACTTGTGGTAACCACTTTATGTCAGGTGTTTCCTTAAGTGGTAGGGGTGAATTTGCGAGTCGTTCCTCAGCTCATACTAAAAATTTTGTCCGTACCGGTCAGTCCATTAAATTAAATTAACTACTAGGTACTTACCTAACCTACGTGTTGACCAAAAAACCTTTGACGCAGCTATGAGAAAAATCCACCGAAGCGAATTTCGGTAAATTCGCTTCCGAAATAACCAATTGGTTTTTTCCGAGTTGTACGTACTTACCTAATCAATACCCATACTAAGCAAAAATTCAGCATAATCTCTTATTGTGGACGAATACCAAATACACTGATATTAAGGGTATCGACCGGCGTTACGGAGCGTAATGTAACGTGTTACACAGCGAGCGTTCGTGCAGTCAGTACGGGGAAAGAAGGCGCTCGCAACGAGCAACAAGACGAATTTTAGTACATGGCGTAATTTATCATGCTCGCTGCGAATGGTATATTACGTATTCACGCCCCATAATACCGGTCAGTACCCACCTTGAAGGCCCGTAGTATGAAAGCTTGCAGTTATAGATGCTTGAGTGACTTTTATTTTATAAAAAACGTTACTCAAACATAGATGGATGTCTGAGCAAGCTTTCATAATACTCAACACAACCAACTGACGCCCGTAGCACACCTCCGCTGCGGAACCATAACAGCGTAAATCGCAGTAATTTTGCTATGTCTTGTCCGTTTATGAGAAGCGGAACACTAGCGAAACTGCCTGTTCTATTCTAACGCATAGATTTGATGATAATTATCTTTCCCCGGGCGGTGCGAAAACAACGCGGCATCGCAATAAATGGCGGGGGTGTAGCTGACGTCGGATCAGATCGACGAAACCACGCGGGAAAGAAATAAAATTGTAGTCAAATTTATGCGTTAGAACAGGCAGTTTCGCTAGTGTTCCGCTTCTACATACGGACAAGACATGGCAAAATTACTGCGGTTCCGCTGTTAAGGTTTCGCAGCGGAGGTGTGCTACGGGCGTGATGATGATTAAGTATGATAATGACCCAGTCAATAAACAGCCGAAAATCCGAGCTCTCCAAAACAAATGACAGTTAAATCTCGGCAATCACATTGCGAATGCGATGATTTTGCCAATGCTATTATGAGACCCTATACGGGCTGGGCGGCCTTCGCAGTGCAATGTCGACATTAGCATACCGTTTTTACGACTCACTATCCTGTTCAATATTGTTCACTTTCTGCACCAAATCACGTACACCTACGCAAATTAGGTTCCATTCCTCCACTCTCATATCTCTGGGAGTAGAGATAGCACTAGTGCACAATGTGCACTATTAAGTAATGTCCTGCGCATAAGGCTATACATAAATTATAGTCGGTACCTGCGGGTGATATGTGTAATGAAATGGAAAATATTCAGTTAAATCAACAAGTTTTAATATTAATCATTACTCATATACACACATATTCTATACAAAACAAAAAACGCTAACTTTTCCATAACAAAAACAAAATTACCCATTAAAAAAACGAAACCTTATTTTAATATGGTAGGATAAGAAGGGCTACTTCACGACAATAAAATACCTAGCTATATATTAGGTCCTTACATATGAAATTGGCGTTTTGTATGGGAGGAACAAAAAGTCGAATATTTTTTAATATAATATATTTAATTAATCAAAGTATGAACCATTATTTTCTATGCACTTTTGCCATCTTATAGGTAGTTCATTGATCCCTTTACTAAAAAAACCAGTCGGACGGGAATCAATAAAATCTTTGAAGGCGATTTGGACTGCCCCATCGGAGTTGAATTTTTTCCCTTGCAAGAAGTTATCCAAATTTCGAAAAAAATGGTAATCTGTTGGAGCAAGGTCCGGGGAGTACGGAGGATGTCTTAGACTTTCCAATTGAAGTAATGTAACGCAGCAGTCGACGCGCGTTTGCCGGTTTGCTTCAGTCAATTCGTGAGGTACCCACCTTTCAAGCTTTTTAATCTTCCCAATTTGCTTCAAGTGAATTAAAACAGTTTTATCACTAACACCGCAGCCTGCAGCTAACTCGGACGTGGTTTGCGATGGATCCGCTTCCACAATAGCCTTCAACTCTTCATTATCAACTTGAGTCTCAGGCCGTCCACGGGGCTTGTTCTGCAAGTCGAAATTTCCATAACGAAAACGTTGGAACCAAAAACGAACTGTGTTTTCTTTTGCAACACGACCGCCATACACATCATTCACCCTTCGAGTTGTTTCCGCAGCACTAGTGCCACGGCGGAACTCGTACTCGTAAATAATGCGATATTTTAAGTTTTCCATTTTGTAAAATGAGTGACGCAAACAGAAAAAAACAGAAGAAAAAAAACAAATGAATGACGATCATCGAAGCACAAATACACGAGTCTATAGCTGTACAAATTTGAATTTGGAATTCCTTACCAAAGAGGAGAAATTTGTGATTAAAGTGGCCAGTACGAAAAACGCCAATTTCATATGTAAGGACCTAATATTATATTTATTATTTAATATTATTACCTATGACGTTACTGAAGTTCAATAATTACAGTATTGTTGCTGCATCTCCGTGATTATTTATTTCAAATCCCAAATAAATTATTATAGCTTAACTAATAACTATGTATGCCGAACCCGTAAGGGTTCGGGTTTCTGAGGTTTCAGAATAACCTCCTTTCGGCTTAGTAGTCATATTACGTGGCACTCTGTATAGTTATAAATAAATAAATAATGCTGGACAACTCACACAGCATTATCAAGCTCCAAGCTAAGCAGAGCTTGTGTTATGGGTACTAGATAACTGATATACTTAATACAATACACTACATAGATAGATATTTTTTTATTATAAATAGAAAACTAGTTAGTACTTGAGTGACTTGAGTCATGCTTCTATCAGAGATAACACTTTGTAGTAAGTAAAACTGCTGCTAACATTGCTTCCTCGAGTCAACATGTCAATTTCAATTCAAGTGTAGATACTTACGAGATTAAATTATCAGTTATATACCTGGTTAATCTTTAGTTCTTGTTTGTAACTGTCAATGATAAAGATTTTGCGAGTGGTTAAGGGGCGAACCTAGCGAATTTGTCAAACAAAGCCTAGATCTCAGTACTCAAGGGATCCCCGTGATAAAAAAAAACTAGAATTAATATATAAAATTCAACATTTTTTATTCGCTCCCTTAATTGTGAAAACGATTGCAAAAAGAAATTACGGTAAAAATCATGAAAGTTTAGTCTGTTTTGCACTTAATTTGGTCGAGATGTCAGGAACCCTGCGGTCTATAGAAAATATTTTTGTTTTGATTCATACCTATGACTACTACACAACTTATAAAGAAACTGTATTGGTAATGACCTCATTACCAATACAGTTTCTTCATAGGTTGTGTAGTTTTCTTATAAAAAAGCAAAAACATCATGTTTGCGCTTACGCCGCGCCGCCGCCGGTCCAAAAACGTATGCTCCGACCCGCTCCCGTTACTATCCGAACGCGAAATCCTATGCCTATCGGACGCGCAATGCGCCCTCTTAAGTAGGTAGGTATAGTTCTGTAGGTTACTGTATTAGTGGACACGAACGCGTGTAAGCAAGGTATACAGACTTGATAATTCTAATAATTTGGTCACTAATTCTAATTTTACTTAACTTCCCCTCGCGGAAAAAGTTGACTAACTATACCTACAGAGTAGCTTTTTGAGATGGATTGCCAAATCCGAAACCAATACTACTATGTTACAGTAGAAGTAAAAGTATATTTATTGCATAATTACATGTTAAATACATGATAATTATAGTGAAATAATAGTGCAGCAATGTAATTTGCCCTATATGGGTTAAAAACGTTTAAATAACAGAAAAAGGAATATGTGAATAAGGTACATAGTGTCGTATTAAAGAAATAAAGTGGGCTAGTCAATAGAAAATAAGAATTAATTTGGTTATTGTCTTTTATAAAATCTTTTATTGTTTAATAACATTTATGATATTATAGCAAGCTATGGTTTAGAGCTTTCTCTGAAACATTATGCAGACCGATGGTGTCATAGCAAAAACATTTTTGGGTAATACCTGTTTTTTACAGTTATGAGTGCAAATTTTAAACTGATCGCGCCTATTCCGTTGCACGGCATCAGATTGTCGACAAAATAGGTGCGGATTGTGTCTGACAAAACACAGCCGTTTTTAACTCGTACCCCTTACTCAACTTATACAATGAAATATTACCTATAGTTACTAAAGAACATTTCGTCAGTCTTCTACGTCACGTAGACCTTGGCTACGACACGTCTACGATTCAGCTGCGCCCCTCTACGCTATGTCTACGACAAACCTACGAAACTACTACGCCAAAAACTAGCTTAGTTTATATGACTGACATCAAAAATATGAGGAGGTTCTAAATTCTACTCTATTGCATGCATTTTTTTTTGTCGATTTCTTCGTCAAATAAGTTGCGATGGGTTGTTGTACATTTGCCACAAAGTAAATTCGTCTTATTCTTGTAAACTCCATACATTGAAGGTAAATTCGACACATGCGTTAAAAAACAAGTTAATGTAAATTTTTCCCAAACTCTCACTTAACATAATTTTTTGATTTTGATGTTTTTTCGCTATTGTGATAAGTAATTCACACTATAAAATTTTTGGTGGTAGGAATCATTATTTCCTACTCGTACTGAAATATTACAGTTAATAAAGAACATTACGTCGGTCTTCTACGTCACGTAGACCATCGCTACGATACGTCTACGATTCAGCTACGCCCCTCTACGCTGTCTACGACAAACCTACGAAACTACTACGCCAAAAACTAGCTCAGTTTATGACTGACTTCAAAAATAGGAGGAGGTTATAAGTTCTACTGCATGCATGTTTTTTGTGTACGTTCGTCGATTTCTATGTCAATTATATATAGTTCTATTTTGATGTTTTTTCGTTACTGTCTAGAAAATGATCCCGAGAAGGTCTCATAAAAAAATATTCTCGAGGGATTAGTATTTCTCAAGCCCAAAATAAAAAAAAACAGCGTAGGTAGGTTCATAATATGAAATTCCACGTCGGTAGGTACCTATTTTTTAGTATTTTCAAAAAAAAGCAGCTATCGTTTTGGGGACGCTTCCGACTGGTATTGATATGATCAGTTGAGCTACCTGTAGATTGTTTGCAACAGTCTGCTGTTAGCTCAATTGTTTCAATTGTAAATACAAGTTGTAATTTATTTCTATTATTTGATTGTAATTTTCTTTGTGAATAAATATTTTGTTTTTCAAAATAAACAAATTATTATTTTGGTGATAGGAATTATTTGTGGTACCTATGCCGTTTTCTACCAATGAGCAGAAAAACCCAATTTATTTAACAATAATTTCAGAAGATGCATCAAAGAAGTTGACCCCTCCAGTAGACCAAGCACGGGGATTGTTCTCTAGGGTAGAATAGACCACAATGACATCGCATCGTCATACATTGCGCACATTATTGAAGTCGATTAATGAATTTCATATAAATTACGGATTCTATGACAAAGCGACGTATTTTTTCTCTATTCTACCCTAGACAACAATCCCCGTGCTTGGCCTAGGTACAAAATCGGATGCTGGGAAGAGAGAGTTGTCTATAATACCAAGTAGTTTTAGAAGTTTTAAAATCTATATAGATTTTAAAATTCGAGGGAACTAGCCAAACTCGTTGTGGAATGTTTGTAAACAAACCACGACACCAAAAACGAAAACTCCCCAGCTTGGCGTCGAGTTTCAGATTTAATTGTAAGCAATATTTATAAAGGATCTCAAATCGACAAGTAATTAAATTACGTACCTATAAAAAGAAGCGGAAACAGACTGAATTTTAGGTTATGTTTGGGCGGTTTGTTTACAAACACTCCACATCGAGTTTGGCTTGTGAATAGGTATTCATTTCATCTCAAAACGAAATTAACAATCCAAGCATTCGACCGACTAAATATTCCAAACAGAGATTTGTAATCGGGTAGGCACGGCCGCGGTAGGTTTTAAATGTCCCCGTGGTTCGGCGAAAATGGCGAGAGAGGGACACCGGAGAGGTTTTTAGTGGGTATTACTTCCTTCTCAGGGCGTCGAGTCCCTCATAATTCTGGTCCCCCAGACCTGTTTATTCGCAAACGAATTTCCACGACGAATAAATAAGAAAAATTAAAGCACCCTTGCTTGGTGTCGCAACAGCAATATAACTGACCGTGTCATTGTCACATTTATTTATCTCTAGTAGAACAACGGTCCCTAATATTTAGACATGTCGTGATGTTTAAGAATTGAGATTGATTAATCACTACTCAAACAGCTACCTGTACGTTAATTCATGATAAGATAACGCTAGGCAAACCTCTGAGTGTACACATGCAATTGAAAAGTAGGCAAATATTTTGCTACTCACTGAGTGAAAAGGATCTGGCATGAAGTACGGAACTGCGGAATATACAAATATGCAGATGCAGTTGATGTTTGTTTAATACAAAAGAAAATTGAAAAGAACGAGTAGGTAAATTTGTACCTAACTACACTCGGTTCTTCTAGAATCCTAGATATTTAAGGGTTCCGTACCTCAAATGGACTAAAGAAAACCTTATAGAACCAATTTTCTTACCTAAAAAAACCTTTTCGCAGGAATGCGTGGAGGTGTCGATTTAAAATTACCGTCCTGTAGTCGTGAAAAATCAAACTTCTAAGTCAACGCAATCAAAATATGCAGCTGTTTATTTGCCGGCATATTTTGGCATTTTCAAGGGAATCACATGCACTGCACACAAAACCTAAAGGGTACTCCCCGTTGACCTAGAATCATGAAATTTGGCCAGAAGCTAGGTCACATAACACAAATAAAGGAAAAATTCTTAAACAGTAAATTCGTAGTTCCACCACAAAAATAAAAATTTTGGATTCTTGCAAGGCGCCAAAACCTATAGGTAGGTATAGTACTTCCCGTTGAAATAGAATCATGAAATTTGACCAGAAGCTGGGTGTTACATATAAGTGAAAATTCGAAAAAAGTAAATTTATAGTTACCTAACAAAACCACAGATATTATAATACTATACTAGTAACAAGCAATGTTTTTTATTGGTTTAATAATAACATACTCTACGAATCTAAATCAGGGACTTATGCGCACGGCGCGTCTGAGTCGATTTTTTGCACATGAGCAGGTAGGTACTAGTTTGTGCAGAACCCTTGGAGCGCTTGTCCGACTTGCCTTTTTATTACCTACCTATTTGTCTTTATCAGGGGGGTTACAAAACCAGATAAATAGTGGTGGAAAATAAGTACGGCACTGGCATCATTATAGCAAATCGCAGAAGTATGAAATAGCTACCAAAACAAATAACAAATTAATAACTTAAACTGAATGATTTCATACTTTAAATAATGAAAAGCTTTTTTCAGAATAACAAGAACAAAATTAAAAACGTTAAACAAAAGGTAACAAAATAAAATTCACATTTCACAAACTTTTGGCTTCCTATTATTACTGAGTATAACTTCAGTTTAATGAACACCCGAAAAATTGTTCAGATTAATGTATCGAGCATATCAATAAATTTTTGACACTGTCATGCGTACCTATATGACATTTTGCCTAACATTTTGGCATTGACTTTGGTAATTATTTTCGACTCAAATCAGGGTTTTTTTAAGAACACAGAACGATATATCCTTTTAGAAGTACCTACCTAAGTTAATATTATGACGACTGATAGAAGCGAATGGAAGGCGAAAACCCATTGTGCCGACCCCACCTAAGTGGGAAAAAGGCAAGAGAATGAAGTTATTTTGAATCATCATTAACATCTCTAGCCATAAAACCGACTGCAGGCTTCCTTTTTACACAAAAGTATTTTAACTACCTACCAACCTTGCAGTTAATAAACATAACACAAGACCGATGTAACTGGAAACGATTTAAAAATAAAAGGCTTTATACCATAGAGTATAATGTTCCTTGCTTTATACACACAGCAGTGGGTAAGAACCATAGGGATGATGATGATGATGCCTTTGCACTTATTGGCTGACTGACAAAATACAAGGACATTCAGTAAATCTTACAGAATGAAAATGACAAGTTAATCACAATGAGGGTAGTCGTACAAAAATAGTGACAGCTCACAACAATAAAAAGAACATGTCAGTCGTCTGTTTCTGTTGCACAATATTCCAAGTTGAATGTTAGCATTTTGTGATAATTACCTTTTTAGTTTAGTTTGTTTCAAAATAATCATATATTTTAGTTTTATAGTGTGGTTTTATATGTGGCGTGTAAGGTTCAGCTTTCGGCTTGTATGAAAGATAATTTATGAATTTATGATGGAAACGCATAGAGTGGAACACATAACAGTAAGGAGAAAAGCAAACGGGAGATTGTTTTCAGTTAAGCCCTACAACATTATTGATAGCTAGATTCTATAATATATCATAGTCCTTAATTTATTTATGTACATACGTTTTGTATGTTCTAGCGGTAAATCTGTAGAACCTAAGATACTATCCATTCACTCGTACTAGTTTACTTTTCTATCTACGAATATCCCAGTGTTTCAAAGCCATTTTATATATTTTAAACTTAGTTTGTTGCTTTTCTATAGGTACTAATATTATAAAGAGGAAAGATTTGATTGTTTGTTTGTTTGTATTGAAGCTCCGAAACTACTGTACCGATTTGAAAAAATCTTTTACCATTAGAAGCCCACATTATTCCTGATGAAATAGGCTACTTTATACCGAGGGAAAATGCTTCATTCCTACGGGAAAACGGGTAATAGGACAACGGGTAGTAAGAATGCAGCTAGTTTGTTAATAAAGTAAAAACATGTCTTTCTTCATTGTGTTCCTTATGACAGGCAGGATAACTAAAAATTGTGGTTAGTGTCAGCGAAATAGATGAGAGTGAATAGTGTCTTCTAGACCTTCGTTATACATCTTCGACCATATCGTCACTTGTTATCAGGAGAGATTGGTGGTCAACGAAGGTCACAATAAAAAAAAAAGTGAACAAAACAATGGCATGCTATAAAATCAAATGGATACAACCTAAACAAAAAACTATCGTAAATTAAAACAATAACGGAATACGCGAATTAATAAGGGACTCATAAGTCATCATAACATAACACACAGAAACCTGTGTGCTAAGAGACCTTCACTCAGCTGACCAAAATCAATTTAGTAGGCACCATATCACTTTGGTGGTTCCTATAATAAGGACATACAATACCTGAAACGTCTGAAACATCGAAAAAACCCAAATAAAAATACATCAAAGAATACATCTTAGTTAAATACATCCCTAGACAGCTGAATCAGTTATCTAGAGAGAGTTTCGCCCTCGACTTGCTTGTGAGGTTATGTTATGCCGTTTTACTGATACTGGGATTCGAAGACATCTCTGCAGGAACAATAAGAACAAAACCTAAAAAGAAGATAAAAATTGTAATAAATAAATTTCTTGTTACAGGTTTGGACTTTTTGGAGCATGGGGCTGATTTCGAAGCCGCCATCTCGGCCACAGGTGAGCGAGAACATCAATTTCTTAATTTAGAAAATCTAACTTTAGAAAACATTACCTTAGAGTTCAATAATTTTGCTCTCCCTGGGTACAATGATGTAAGTAATCATAGAAAACTTAAATAGGCTTTTTTTACTATGTGTGACGTTTTGGAATAGGTATTCTGTATGTCTAGTTTAAATCATCATAATTCATATTGATATTTAAATATATCATATGCTAATGAATTAGAAAGAACAAAAATCCGGTCTATAGGGACAATAATGTTTCAACAAATCCAGTTGTCTCCAGTAAGGCTCGTAACATAATAAATAATTGCCTAGCTAGGCTATTGCACATGGCAACTTTAGGATCATATCATTAGAGCAGGTTAGTTACCCTGATGATGCGATAAGACCCCAAAGTTGCCTTCTAAAGGGCTTCCTAAGCTGTGTCATGTCTCATGACTCTGGATATCATAATTCTATTCTCCCATTTTTCCTATGATTATTGTAGGTTGATTAGTAAAAGACCAGTTTTGAAAATAAGGGTTTCTTTATCTTTATGAGACCCAAACAATTCGATTGCTCGATTTTCATAGGAATAAGTATCTTCTGAAATAAAATCATAATGTTTGTTTGTTTTCCAGGCTTCGGTCGCTTCCACTTCTGCCTGTTGGCAGTCACAGGACTGATCTACGCGAATACAGCCATTGGTATCACTATAGTGTCGTTCGTACTACCTGCTGCGACATGTGACTTCCGGATGACGTCGGCCGACAAGGGCTGGCTTACTGCTGCACCTATGTTGGGTAACTACCACTTGAGCTTTTGTTTGATTTTACACGTGCTGATGTTTCGGAAACCATCAAAATATTGAAGCTGTTTAGTACCTACAATCAGTTAGAAAAGTTTTAAAGTATCTACCTATATTCAATAACGTTTTACTAAGAAAAAGAGCGATTTCAAAATTAAGTATTTTAGGATCAGTCATAGCGTCATTTTTCGGCATCATAACTGTACTGTGGACGTGTATCACTGTAATTCACCACATTAGGATATTACATGTTGAAAAAAAAAACAGAAATAATTTAAAATGAGAATTGATGATATTCTAATTTTTGAATCATCTCTCCTCTCCGCTTTGATGGACCATGCGTTAAGAATGACCACAAGCTTCTAGGAAAAGGAAGCCTTTGTTTTACAGGACACCACAGGCAAATGTTGCTATAGTACACCTTAGAGGTCACATAATACATAATTTGATAATAAGTTGTATTTAACTGACTTCTGATTAGTATAAGACCAGGTCACACATTGAACTTGTAGCGAGCAGAAATTCTACAAGCAATTTGCTTCCGTCAACCTGGTCGACCATGCCCAATTAGGTAACTCAAGTATGGAAACCCGTACCTAGAAGTGCGTAACGTATAACTGCCAGATTAAGGACGTTCGATTTACACTGCGCGGGAGTTTCAAATTTGCGGATTTTTCCTGCGTTTAACAAGGCATAAAACCAACAGATAAGTCATTCATTAGCCACTAAAACCATTTCTATGAAACCATGCTGCTACAAAATTCGATTCATTGGTACTTTTATAGCATTTGGGAATGCCTATGGTAATTTTAAGTCAAAAATACCTAGCATTCCCAAATGCTCTTACCCCGACCTAGTGTACCATTGAATCGAAGTAAATTTTATCATGGGTTTATAGATAATCGCGCAATGTAAATCGATCCATCTTAGCGCCGGAGTCATGCAAACAGTCGTGTATGGTTTGAGATCGGAAGTAAGTCGCATAAATCGCTGCTATTCCGGATGCCTGTGTCAGCAAACACGGAAAGTAATGAGTTTAGAGATGTGTTTTACTTTGGAACGTTTAATCTAACTTTAGACGTGATGATTTAGGAACGATTGTGGTGACAGATCTTAACTTTGGCTTGATGAACTGCTTTGGTAAGGATATCAATAGTCCTTCCAAAACGGCGAGCGTTTTAAAGCAAATAGCTACTTACCTAACGCCTCTCCTATAACTCTAAGGTTTCCTGGAAGAAAACTCTTTTCAGGGTTAAGGTCGCCTATGTACATATCCTATTATATAAGTTCATGCTATGTATTAATTGTGTACAATAAAGAATTACAGAATTACCTATGTCTGCACAAATGCTAATAAATACTGAAAATCAATTTGAATCCTGAAATGATTAACCTACCTATGCTTTAGAAGAGAACCCACTTATGTAATTAGTCCTAATGGTACTTACTACCCTCTTATGAGACTAGAACCGGTCTCTCGAAATTTAAAAGGGTAGTGACTTCTACCAATGCCTGATTTACACTTTGTTAAGTATCAAGTGCGAGTGACAAATGTAAGTATTAAGTGATTAGTAAAATCTGCTTGTAAACGGACGAAGTTTACTAATCTCTGATTGGTACTACATACAGAAATACAATTTTATTAGTAAAATCAATTTACATGTCAGTTTTTCTTAAACTAGTTAACATACATATTGTAAGTACTTAGTTAATGTTTAAAAATTCTTGGTATACACAAATTAAATAAAATGAAAAAAATATATAAAGTAAAAATTATAAATGTAATGTAATGTAATAAATGTAATGTAACATCAATCAATTATGAATTTACTGGTCAAGTAGTTCGTTCACAGAATAGAAATTATGCTTGACAAGCCAACGTTTCAACTTAATTTTGAAGCAACTTAGACTGCCATCAGCTGTGACGGAGTCTGGTAGTTTATGGTACACTGCCGGGCCCATAACATGCGTTACTTACACGTATCAAGTGCGAGTGGCTAAATTAAATTTAAGTACCAATCAGTTATTAATAAAATTCGTCCGTGTACAAGCAGATTTTACTAATCACTTAACACTTACACTTGTCACTCGCACTTGATACTTGACTAAGTATAAATCAGGCAATGATACTCGTAGAAGTCTCCACCATTTTCAATTTCGAGAGACCGGTTCTAGTCTTATAAGAGGGTAGTAAGTACCATAACCAGAAAAGTGTAACCGACCTCATAATTCACGATAAATATATGAACATGTTTTTAAAGGACTCAATTTACTTAGAATATAATAATATTTTTGCAGGAATGGTGCTCGGTTCCTACTTCTGGGGCTGCCTGGCCGACACCAAGGGTCGCAAAGTGGTGTTAGTCTCCGCTCTGCTGATCGATGGCTTCATCGGCATCCTATCCTCCTTCGTGCAGATCCTGCCCATCTTCATGGCCTGTCGGTTCATCAACGGGTTCTCGTATGTAATTTTTATACTACTAAGGGGTCGTCCATTAATCACGTGAGACTCAAGGGAGAGGGGGGAAGTGCAGTGAGATATCACGTAGGTATTTATTTTTTCGTTCAACGCGCGATGATTTAAATAAAATTAAATCTATACTAGCGTACCCACTCGCGATTACGAACGCGTGGACTTTAAGGTAAAAAACTTCTCGAAATATGCTGAAACCCTACTGTAAGAGTCGGAAATTAAAATCTCGTTTTATGGGTTATTTTGGAAAATCCCGTAACCTGTTTCCCGCAATTTTATTTGTTTAGTTTTCAGGTTGAGTTTGTAGTTACAAACATACCTACGTTACATCACATACGTTACAAATGGCCATTTTAATAGGGTACCAAACTACGAATCTCAAACTTTTAAACTTTAATATATCCCGTTTTACCCCATTTCCAGGAATAGTCAGTAAAATCCTGAAATACGTCTTCAAACGTTTTATATTTTTAGTAGGTATTCTCTTTAAGTTTCAAGGAAATCGGGATATCTACTAGTTATAGAGTTACGAAAAACACAACACAAACGTCAACCCCTTTTTCACCCCTCATGGGTGGAATTTTCAAAAATCCCTTCTTAGCGGGAGGTTGTGCAATAAAAGGTCCTTAGCTAACCTCAAAATTTAGATTTCTAGCTTCAGCGGTTTGTGCTGAGCGTTGTTGCCTACCAGAAAATCGCTTGTTTTCAAAAAATTAATAATAGGATTAAGAGAAAATATTCTGAATGTTTTTGTTACTTTGTTATATCTACAAAAGGGTGGGGTAGTCTAAAACCTCACCACGTATCACCATGGGGACGGGGATTTAAAAAGTTTCTCAAAACGTCACGTGATATAATGGTCCTATCGCCTATCTATAACAGAGCAATAGCTCGCAGGGCACACAGCTAGGAATCCTTTTGAATAGTATAAATTTGCAATCAAATTTTCGTACATGTTTGTTTACCACAAAGCGGCAAACCATTCGTGACCAAACTTTCCATACACTCTTTGACGGTTGTTTGGTATTTATTTGTTCAGGTATTCAACCACTCTCGTGGCTATAGCAAGTGACCCGTCTACGTAGACCCTTACAGCAAATAATACAATGTAGCAGATGACCTTCACACACCGTAGCATTACGTGCCAGCCTCCTTGCCATTGCTTCTTCTGTTCAACAATAGATACGGGGCATGGGTACATTGAAGAATCATAGCCCACCTTTATGTTTACATTCAAACCAGATATTACCATTTCAAACGAATTATACATGCGTTGAAGCACGTGAACGTTCAGTGTTTTCCTCGTCCCTATCACAATGGCGGAAGAGTCACAACGAGATGCCTGTCGCAGACAATAAAACCTTATTAAGTACCTATCACAGCCTCACGTTACAATCGATTATAAATGCGATTTTCCCACAGTTCTTATTATAGTCTATTAGACGTAAAACGGTGTCATCAATCCAATTATCTTACGTAGACTTCATTGTACGTGAAATTCAATGGAAAGGATCTGTGTAATTACAGTGATGGTGCGATTTTAGAGATAACGTGCCCTAAAATGCAGAGAATGCACCCAGTGCGGAAAACCCCAACGCAACTTGATATCATATCTGCGAATATAAATTCTAATTCGTATTCCTTTTACCAATACCATAGCAAAATACTATTGTTTGATTCAAATACGGGTAACACAAGACGCTGAAATTATCACAGTGACTGAGACGAGGCCAAAATATGTACCGACAAAATTAAATAAAACATGTAGGTAAACCTGTTTTGTTTCTGTAGTGTCCTGATAAATAATGTTTTTTCTAGGGTTGCCGGTGCTATGGGTATCTGCTTCCCGTACCTCGGAGAGTTCCAGGCCACCAAATACAGAGAAAAGATCCTCTGCTGGATGGAAATGTTCTGGACCCTGGGAGTTATCTTACTGCCTTGTAAGTACACTGCCATTACCACACATACTTTCATAATACGGACATTGAAATGCATTGCATTTATTCGGTGCATTCTGTACCACCCTAGCAGTAGATTAGCATAGGCTGCTGATGATAATCACGCAATGACACCGCGCACGTGACCATCAAAATAATTTATAGGTACCTAGTTAATAAGTTCTGACATTGTCTGCTATAAATACAATAGGTTCAGACCCGCCACCTTGCATTTTTTATTGCGTACGTAAGTCTGGTTGTTACTTTCTCTGATTGCATGGCATGTCAATTTGTGGGAGGAAGGGCGATGCACATTTTTAACCGACGAAAAACGGATGAGGTTCTCAAGTCGACGCGTATATTTTTTTAATGTATGACCACGCATAACTTTTTACAGAGTAGTCCGATTTTGATATTTTTTTTAATGAAATTTATATGGGACCAATATCGGGATACCCTATCCCGATATTGGTCCCATATACATTTTTGTTGGATCGGATCATTAAATCAGGTTTTGCTACTAAATATATCTTACATTCTAATACCATTAGCATTACATTAAAAAACCTTCCTACGAATTTAAATTATTTCCCAATAATTAATGACTTAGACAGGGCTTGAGACTTTTGGGTTATAATTTTAAATTCGTAGAATTTTCATAAGTATAAAAACCAATAACCTTAAAACCTTCCTTCCAGTGATCGCATGGGGCATCATCCCCATCACCGGAATCCGCATGGAAAGCGGAGCCTTTTCCTACGACTCGTGGAACTGGTTCGTGGCAGCTTGCGGCGTGCCCTCCTTAATGCTGGGCTTCTGGCTCTTTGCCTTCCCCGAGAGCCCTAAGTTCATGATGGAATGCGGCGATTACGATGATGCGCTCAAAGTGCTGAAGAGCATCTATAAGCAGAACACTGGCGATGATCCGGACAACTACCCTGTAAGTTATTTGTTTAGAATAAGAAACAATAATGTTGGTTCCTTATATAAATACTTGGAAAAGTAAATACTTATATTGTAAGTAGGAATTAAAGTGCCATTATGATTATTTTCATTTCCTGAATCCTACCGGCTGCGCCAATTTATTATGACTTCAGGGCTTAGATTTCCTGCGTCTCGACGAAACATAGATTTTTCATTCACGATTGTGCGATCTAAGTTCGTCTGGATTTTGACAAATGTCTCTCCGAAACATTCCCATGAATCACGCTCGTCAAATCTACCAATGAGTAATTTATAACGTATTTTTCACAGATCAAGAGCCTCAAGGAGAAAGTGCGAACAATCTCAGTGGCGTCCCAGAACTCTCAGAAATCCGTCCGAAGCCTCAGCATGCGCAAACCCAAGGACCTCAAGAGACTGTTCAGCGAAATCTGGGTCCAGACCAAGGCGCTCTGCAGACCTCCATACCTCAAATACACCATCCTTACCTGTATTATCCAGTTTGGTTTGACCACCAGGTGAGGAATTGTCCCTACTAATCCTCATTAGCACCACAGATAAACATGCATCCAAAAAATTAGGGTTTTGCTATAACCACCACGCTTGGCAGACGGATTATAAATATACAAAAGGAATCAAGCTACCCTTTCTTTAATCTCTCATGATCCCTTAGGATATCTCTTACGACATCCAATTTTAAAATCGGATGAGACATTCAAGTGATTGCCCCCTCCCTACTCACAAACATAGTTATTCAATCACAAACGTTTGCCTTCACAAAATATAACTGACAAATGAACCTGAGTGTGAGCTTACAATCTCCAACTTCCTTTCCAGTTACTACACCCTCATGGTATGGTTCCCTGAACTGTTTAACCGTTACGAAGAGTTCGAGCACAACTTCCCTAACACTTCCGCCTCTGTCTGCGACGTCTCTGGCATCGTGCTTGCTGACGAAGCCTCCTCAGACCCCTTCGATTGTTTGAAGACCATCGACGGTCAGGTGTACATGCACACTCTGATTGTCGGTTTGGCTTGCATCCCGACGTCGCTGTGGCTGCCGCTTTGCGTACACAAGCTTGGAGCTAAGTTCTTCTTGAGTGAGTAAATCCAAACACTTGTTAACATTCTCTAAAAAGTTTCGAAAATATAACCGGACGGGTACATTTATATTGGCGTTTTTGTCACAAAGTAATTGGCCGTTTATCTTTTTGGTGGACACCAGGGTTAACGGACGCCACTACTGATTGTCCTTATCTTTCTCAAACACCATCCATTCTTACTCTTAGGACTTTTAGAGATTTTATGCGAGTTCTATATAAAACTTTACTAATTATCATCACTTGGATGTTAATACTGCGGAAAACGACTGATGCGGTTGCCCGCATCTGTCGTTCCCAGATAAATTGTTAAAAACTGTTGCGATTGTCTTTTGTTTTTTCATGCAATTATCCACGCTGACGTCACAAATTCAGGCTTCATGTTTACGAAAAACAAAACGCGATCGGGCCTGTTTTCAAAAATTTACCTGATACCTATAGGTCTCGAGCTTTGGTCTCTTGATTGGGATGCAATACGTTGACTGCACCGTGATTGCCCCTCACCGCTGACGCAGATTTCGACGGAACGAAAAGACCACTCTAGACGTTTTTCATACGATTATGTGTCGGTCGCATACCGCATGCCGCAGCGTACTGCGTAGATCAAGAGACGAAGGCTAAGCCTTCGTCTCTTGATTGAGTCAAGTATTTTACTAACATGTAAATAAATTCCACAGTCTTTAGTTTGGGCTTCGCCGGCGTGGTGACTGTCGGTTTATACTACGTGCAGAACTCCACTCAGAACCTGGTGCTATCATGTATATTTGAGGCGCTGACTTCTCTCGCCATTAGTCTTGTCTTCTGTGTGCTGGTCGACTTGTTCCCTACGAATCTTAGGTATGTGGTGTACTTGAAAGTATTAATAATATGTTCTATAATCGTATTTCGCATCCAGGACATTATTACCAAAACAACAAGGTAAACTAGATAAGAAGATAACAAACGATCAATAAATAAATTATTATTATAATTATAGTTTATAAATAAATTAGATAACGATAAATAAATAAACATTCGAATTCGACAACGGACCAAAGGTTTATTTGAAAGTAAAGACAAAAGAATTCGAAAGCTATCGAAACAAAAAAGTTTCGGTCTTCTGCAAATTGCTCCGCTCCATTTTACAAAAAAAATGCATTGGACTCCAGACTCCTAGTCATCTTGGATCTAGATACGAGATGACTTTACCTCAACCTCAACAGCCTATATTTGTCCACTGCTGGACGCAGGCCTTTTTTTTTTTTTTTTTTTATTCGGCGAGGAAATTCGTTTACGAATAAACTGGTCTGGGGGGGACCAGAATTATGTGGCGACTCGACGTTCTGAAAAGAACATAATACCCACTAAAACCTCTCCGGTGTCCCTCTCTCGCCATTTTGCCGAACCACGGGAACATTTAAAACCGCCTCTCATGGAGGGTAGTGCCCATAATACCCACGCTGAGCATGTAGGTTGGGGATCGCAGTTAGGTGACAGAATTATTGCAGGAGGCGCTGCTGCCCGCCCCCGGTGGATATCCCTTAGTCGCCTCTTACGATACCTTTAGTGTATAATAATATCTAATGAGGATGTTTGTGTTCAGGGTAATGGCTGCGGCACTCTCCTTGACCGCCGGCCGAGGAGGCGGTCTTATCGGAAACCTTTCCTTCGGGTACCTCATCGACATCAACTGCGTCATTCCTATTGTCGTCTTCTCGTCATTCCTCTTCAGTAAGTATCTAGCATCTCTTTCATATTTTTAATTTACTATGAAATCTCCGGGGCGTACAAAATTGCATCCATATCCACACACAATAATTTGATTGTTTTGTAAAAACAAAAACCGACTTCAAATTCCTTTATATTTTACGCAGCACTTATTTAATTTTTGCGGGAAAAATACTAATTCTTCTCGGGATCATTATCTATGCAATAGCGAAAGAATCATCAAAATTGGTCCAAAATTAATGGGAAAATCGACGAAATACATTTAAAAAGTTAAAAAAAAATACATACAGCCATAATATAGAATCTCCTCTTTTTTTTGAAGTCTGTTAAAAATCCATTACATACATCTTTATTATTTACTAGCTGCTGCCCGCGGCTTCGCTTGCGTAGTTCCCGTTCCCGTGGTAATTCCGGGATAAAACACAGCCTATGTCCGTCTCCTGGTTCTAAGCTGCCTCCCCACCAATTTTCAGCCAAATCGGTTCAGCCGTTCTTGAGTTATAAATAGTGTAACTAACACGACTTTCTTTTATATATATAGATTTATTTGTTTATTAAAAACTGGCATCCAACATTAGTTCACACAACCGAAGTTCGTACCAAGTAACCCAAGTAAAATATGAAAGAGGTTTTTGGGATGACGACATCGTGAAAGTCCCAGGGAATACTTGAATCCGAGAAGCACTAAGTACCTATGCCAAGAAGGTTTTCAATGATGGATAGAAAAGGCTGGCAAAAAGGACCCATCAGTTGGGGATGCTGGCCTCGAATGACGATGGTGACAGGGGTTTTAAAAATGAACCACAACTACCACAAGTCACAGGGTTTTTAACTATCGCGAAAGGAGATGACCCCAAACGTTGCTCAATAGATGTCCAATTTCTGTCATGCTCACTAACATTTTAGTTAGGTTCGCTATGCCTTACTTGCGTTACTGTACTTTTTAAAACATTACAATAATCTTTCTTTCACAGTTGCTGCAGTACTCTGCTTCTTCTTGCCAAAGACAGGACAAGAAGCCCTAGATTAAGCGAGTGAACCCTGATAGTGCAATTAGACTTTTCAAGTAGCCATACGAGTGGTTGTACACTGTACATATCAGTTAGGATGTAAATATTGTGGACAAGTTATTTATTCCGTGGTGAGAAACCACGCGGCACGAGTCGCAATCAAGTCAGAGTCCTTGAGTGTCACAAGCGTTGGACATCAAAGTAGAACTGAATCTTCAAAGGAACATGCAAATTTAAACTCTTAAATGGGTATGAAAACATTCAAGATGGCTCATAACTTGATTTCGATTTGTCGGCCAGTGTCATGAACTTTTCGAATCCGGCGTCGCTATCCCTACTCAAGACTGTCTGAGTATTGTGGCGTCGGCACCAGTTTGTAGCAATGTAAGGCTTATTCACCAGCATCAAGGGCTATTTTTGCCCTCAAATTAGAGATGAAATGTAATTTTGTCGAAATAATTTTGGGAACTTCTAAGATCATTTGGCGTTGCTATAGTTTTTCAAAGAGAAACGGGACGTGATAAAATGATTGGAAAGGTCCGATGTTGGTGGAACTGTGCAGCTGTTTGTTATCGTTTACTGCTCAGCAGTAAATAATCATTGAATGTAAGCGAACATACAGTATTTTAGTGTTGACTGTGTTATTTCAATTAAATTATTATTAAAGGTTTTGCCTTCTACAATTAAAACTGTCGTTTTATTTATTTTTAATTTTAGTTATATTATGGATGTGTACCGTAAATAAAACTAAATACATAGAAATGTACATAATATTATTAATTACAACTTAACAGTAAAAATAACAAAAGTTTACAATATATATTTTTATAAACAGTATTATGTGTTGCTTTATATTCGACGAAGCAAAGAAACAAAATTTTTCGAAGTTAAGTTAAAATGAGTGTCTTCAAAACATTTCGCAAGGTATAACAACAATACATAAAATACGGTGGATAAGAATGTGTTCTTAATTAATTAAATTTTGCAAACCCTTGCGTTAGATCAAAACGCGTTCCATTGCATTTTATCCTTGAAGAAGCAATGATTTAATAATAATAGATCACATCACAAGTGCAGAGCTTAAAGCGTAAATAAATCCTCCTTGGAAAAGGTAACTTTTTGTAGATTTTATGTATAGTCAAGTCTAATGAAAACATTACTGAACATTGTCAATTTTAAAAATCTCGTATATGTATAGGACATATAGCACATATATTAATTAATGCCATCAAAATGCATCTAAATATGACGAGCCCATATTTGAATGCAAATTTTTGTGCTGGCCGGCAATATTGCGGTCCTACCGACTACCTTTATGACTGGTTTATACTGTGCAAGCTAGCGTGCGAGTCAGCCTGCCGAGTGGCCGCAGTCAGTGCAGTATCTCGCACCGAATGGACGTATCTTACTATCTTACGAGTAACTCGCAAAGCAAGTTACCTCAACATGATACTGTGCAGCGACAACTCGCATGATATTCGCATCATGTGGACAGCACAACCGAGCCCAGCCACGCTAAACGGGTACACAATGCGGTCAGCAGGCCGCAACGTGTAAACCAGCCATTAGCATACACCTTAAAACGTTTTCGAAAGATTGACCGTGCTCAGAGTTTTGACGATATCTGAAAGTTATTCTAGTCGTTTATGTATTTTTTTTTTATCTCGCGATATTAAAAGTAAAAGTAAAAATGTTATTTAATGACATAATAACTAGTGTAACAGACATTATGAGTCCATAGGCTCCTGAACTAGTTTAAAACTGTGTTTCAAGAGCCAGTGGCTTCTCAAACTGATATTAACAGATAATTATGTCAAAGCAACATAAGTAACTAATCTTAATTGTAGGTACAGAGGTACAGTAGTTACGTAAGTACTATCTATGTATACGCAGTTGTCGTCGCCACAACTGCTTGAGAGGGTACGAGGCGTTAAAATTGATAAAGTTCAGTAATTGTTGCGTATTAGTTCTTGAAAATTTATAAAGTTCAGCAATTTTTGCAATAGACTTTGACAACTGATCTTAAACAAATACCTTTCCAGATAACATCTGATAAAGTAACCAATGTTCACGAAGTGAATAATGTCTACAAAAGTTACCTTTCACGTTTCATGCTTTTAACGCGATGTCTGGGCGGCACTAGGGACCTGAGGCAAGCCGAATTCATCTACGGGGACTCCGTCGCGGTTCCTAACACTGTCCGCACCGGGTTCCTTGTCAGGAGCCGCTGGAAGGGTTACCACGTCATCTAGGTACGACGCGTCGTTGTCTAGGGCTATCTCGTCGCCTGGAACGGAGAAAGATAATTTATTTAATTTGGACCAGCAATGTGCTAACCAACTATACCACGAGGTCAAGTTACGTAGGAGTCGAAAAACTCTGGGATTTCCTTCGGACTCTAGCGCCGATAGCTCCACGTACAGCGGAAACATTGAAGTTTATCCAACCCTGTTCGACTCTAAGAGAAGTTACATTTAGTTAGTTAATTAGTCCTTACCCAGTGCATCAAGTTCTGCAGCCAGCTCATCATCATCTAACTCCGGCATGCCGTACTGACGGCCAAGCGCGTCCTGCACCTCGTCTGCCTGTTCCAGCATATCAGCCATTTCGTCGTTCACATCCTGAAATAAAGAACAGGTGTTTCATATTTCTCCTAACACTTTGTTTATCTCGATCTCGGTTGCCCCGACGACCTGTGGTACGCCCGCGGTACCGCTAGAAAGATCATTATTATCAGCCTATGTTAGTCCACTGCTGGGCATAGGCCTCCCATAAAGAGCGCCATATCGCCCTGTCTACAGCTTGCCGCATCCAGCACCTGCCTGCAGTCTTTCGCAGGTCGTCATCCCACCTTACCAGAGGGCGTCCTACACTACGTTTGCCGAGTCGTGGTATCCACTCAAGAACACGTTTCCCCCTCGGAGGGCTAGTATGAAACTGCAAGGGACAGGTAACAATGGCTCTTGTAGGAGGCCAAGACCCATTGGGTCGCTGAGCCATAAGAGTAAGTAACACAAGACGAAGCTATTGTGTGTCTCACTATTATACCTACCTCATCTTAGATGAATATACTGTTTGTAATAATTTGTTTAGTTTTAAACTTTATTACTTATTCTGTATAAAAATTAACCTTTCCATGTGAATGATGAAGGTACCAGTGTGGAATTAAAAAAAAGTATCTGCCACCCACAACCCTTAGCCTTTTTAGGCTGCTTGTTGTTCTACGACGCGCCTCCAGTCGCATCATGTTTTGTTGAAATATCTTAGGTTGTTATTGCAGGAAAATACCTTTTCCTGCCAACAACCTAGGCACAGGCAAGGGGATAGTGCATTATACATAGAAAGCATATAATAAAGATGTTAGATAACAGAACCAGATGGTAGTGGGGTCATTGTGTAGGACTATCAACACCTCCATCTCTGTGGATGTCGAGAACTAAGAGAATGAAACTACTTACTTGATAAATCAGGACTGTAGATTGTCATCTGCATCTTTATCCAAGTAGCCACTTATGTCTAGTTATTTAAATATCAATCAATACACTATAGTGAGTGATTGCATAACACATAATAATGTAATAATATAAGCCTTTTATTCAGTTTACAATATGCAGTAAAATACACCAACTTAGACTAACTCCTCTGCTTCGACATCCGTCTGTGTGCCTCTTTGGACAATATGTGTGATGCCTCTTTGGAGGGATTACACATATTGTCCAAAGAGGAAGGTAGGTATACATATAATGCACCACGGAGAACCTATCAGAAGATGGGTGGCAGCTTCCCTCCGAGTACTTTTTACACCTACACTTTGAATACCAATCCTATCCCTTGAAATCTTATGACATAACATGGTTTCTGAAATGAACCTCCTATGATGGCGATGATGTAAATGTTGCCAAATAAAATACAATACAAAACTGTGATTTTTGGGCTATCCCTGCCAACCGCAGTTATAGCTAAAGCCTCCTTGTCACGGGTAGCCACGTTCAGAAGCACACATATTATGTGTGCTGATGATGATATCAAAACAGATCACACTTTACCTGCACAGCCTAAACATAACTGATTACTTGTGTATTGTAAACAAACCTCAATACTATCAATATTGATTTTCTTGAATTCCTTCTTCATCTGTGTGACTCCATCCTTCATCGCAGCCACTGTAGCATGTGTGTCCTTCAAAGTCTGCGTGGCATAGTTTGCCTGCTCCATGTTGAATGACTGCGCTCTTAGGTTGTCTAACTGTTGTTCATACCTGGAACACAAGTTTCGGAAGGTACAGATTACGGGTTGTATTGTAGATTTTAATTTTAACTGAATTAATTGTCTTTTCATCTTATAAAACTCAACACGCTTAATCATCTACGTGACCCATATATGTGCCTATAGCCTTATTTATCATTGACAGCTTAGAGAAGGTTGTCCAAGCTCTGGCATAGAGAAAATTTTATACATTGCATAAATTATTGAAGAGAAAGAACAAAATTCAAATAAATATATAAATAAATATAGCATTCAATGAGAAAATTAGCTCATGTTTCTCTAACCTACCAAGACCTTGTCTTGATTGACCATGCTAAACCTACGGGTCACATTGACACAAACAAACCTACGTATTGAATTTGCTTTTTCTATTCAATGGCACTGCCTTCTACAGTGTTTGTCTGCAAGTGCAGAAGCAGAAGGCCTAACACAATAACATACAGAATAGGAATACTATGAGAAATCTAGATACCCACATTTTCTTCTGTTTCAATACTCTCATGGCTTTTTGTTTCACTGAATTTTTGGCTGGACCCTCTCTCATTTTCGCCATTTGATCTTTGTATTTCCTGAGCTCTGCTTCGAGTTTCTGACATTTTTGTTCGATGCTATCGGCTCGGCCATCAACCTGGAGATAAATTATAATTTCATCAGAACAAGGATGAATCATCGACGAGCGTGCAAAAGAACATGAAAATGATTCTTACATTTTTGATACAATCGTTGATACTTGGGCCAGGTTCTTTTGGTTTACCACGACCGAATATTCTATTCATTTTGATGTGTAGTTTTTGCAAAAACTTCAACAAACAATTCAAAATTTCGTAATCGCAACAACAACACAACACAACAATAAATCCCAAAAATGAGATAAGATAAGTAAGTGAAGTGAATTGAATGAATACCTACTACGTGACGTGCGTGAGGCTGAGGAAGGTGGTAATGACCGAAGGTGGTTCATTCATTCAATTTGACAATGACAATGTCAGATATGAATTTGAATGTAAAACTTTAGATCGTAAAAAGAGTGTTATATATAATCTGTGCTTTAGATAGGTATTAGGATTGCTCAGTGTTTCCTAAAAACGAGCCGAGTGCCCTTAATTAATGATGTATCTCTTTGTCAGAAGAGGTTGTAATCGCTAATCGTGACTGACAGTTTGGGAGATTGACAGATGTTGAATTTTATGGGACGCAGTAAGATAAGAAGAGTATGGCTGTTTTATTCGGTGTTCTTTTTCACTTCAACATGCTGTAATCTCTCTCCAATGAATAACTGAAACAAGTTTTATCACAAATTCTGCGATTTAGTTACTAGTAGTTCTACGAACAGTAGACCTCGCGAGCACTTAGCTTTTTTTCATCACTAAATTTATACTTATTACATAAGTTATTTAAAACGCGATATTTAGTTAGGTACCTACCATGTTTTTGTTATTCCTGTTTGTAGGTAGGTATATAATGAGAACTTCCACTTAGGGCACAGAAAATGTTAATTCGTAACAGATACCTTACTCGTTTTCACTAATCAAATTTGAGCCTTACTTGGGTATATATAATGTTCCTAGCTCTCTGCTCGCTGTTAGCGAGACGGCTCGCTGAATATTGTGCTCGTCATGACGAAAATGCTTATCAGATCTTTACCAATTTTTTATGAGAGCTACTTACTGTTACCTTTCAATTAAAAATATAATCATCGAAATCAAATCTCTGAAAGCTGAGATATTCTAAAGCCCTCTTTTTGCTTTTTTTTGGTGGAAGTATGCCTTTATTCAAAAATCCCGAGGATAAAAAAAAACTCTTAGAATCTGTGCACTAAGTTTCGTAGCGATCGGTTGTATAATACGGCCTGTACGTACGGACATACTGACAAAAACGGAAATTTTGCTAGACTTGATGCAGAGACGCTTCGCTCACTTCGTTCGCTCGGTCAACGAGAGTCCGTAATCACCTCGAGTGACCACACTGGGATTCATCTCGGGATCCATGTGTACTTTTATAAATTGTAAAGAAACTATGACGTGCTGGTCATAGAATACCTTTTCATTTGGAAAATTATACTGTAGATTATTGTGCATGTATATTCATTAAGTATCTCTATCTATCAATGTAAAGGAAAATAATAATAGATAAAGATTATATTTCTTAGGTATGTTTAGTACTACCAAAAAACCGTGAATGACTGAATGAGCTTAGAATACTTCTGCTCACACATTTCGTTCGTCCTTTGGTTCAGAACTCGATGCCCACTGTCAGCCACTTTGCCAAATTCGAAAAAATATATCTAGAAGCATGAAAACAAATACCTTACACAATAACAATATGCAAAATCTATCATTTATAATAATTTTCGCATTTCTCGCTCTGCTGACGTTTACAGATACATAATAGTAGTAACTACTTACCTAGTTTTTGCGTGAGAGAGTAACAAGCATCCATCCATATAGGTAATCTAATCAGCTTTCACGTCCATAAGGGTAAGGTAGGTTATAAAAGGGCGCCAAAAGCATAACTTGCCCGGGGTGGCTAGATGTTTAGGGCCGGCCTTGCTTAGCTTGTCCCTCAGACCCTTTGTAACCTAACTAACCTAACCTTAATCCAAATATTTTTATTTTATTTGAAATTACAATGACAATGACTGCCTTATCCGTCCTTGAATTTATTTTCTGTTTGGTATATTAAATTATACACGATTAGGAAGTTCCGTAGTTATTGACATGACAGGCGAGGAAGACTGAATGACAGAGTGAAGTTTTTGACAGACATGGTTACTTTTGACTTTGACAGATATAAATGAGAATCTGTAAACTTAAAAAATACGGGAAGTTTCAATTTTTATCGAGCCAACATAGTATGGTACGATAATTTTTTGATGATTTTTCCAAAAAAAGGTATTAAAATTAGTTTACCACATTAACTCGATCTGTTTTAGTTTTTATGGCGGAAAAACGGATGTGATGCTGCGAGAAGAAGCAAGAAGTTACCAAAATTGCACTATTTTATTCTATTGAATATTCTGATTTCAAAAAAAAGTAATTAAGACGCCTGAGTAAAGTCTGTAAATAATACAACAGCAACAATAACAAATCGATGACAACTTCTTCATAAACAAAATCGAATCGATAAAGCTTTCGGAACTATTTAATTTTGATTGTCAGTCGAAATACCAAAACGAAAATAATTTCATGGAATGAATGAATGAATCAATGGTATAGTAGTGTGCCACAGGTAAATAAATAAAGTTTGAAAAAGTTCCTTCTGGGAAAGTGTGCATCCTAGGCCAGTGAGATGATGGCCAAACATTACACTACATTAAAATAATTTGAACGGAACCCTACACTGCGCGTGGCTTGACACGCATTTGGCTGGTTTTTGACGTTTTGCTTTGACATCATTTTCATTCACTTCACTCACTCAGCAATCATATCATTTCATTTCATTTCATTCATTCGCTTCGATTTTCACTTGACGGACGTTGTGTTTTTAGCATTTTTAGATTATTTTATTGTTTTTCTGAATAAAACGTTACAATAAACAGTCAAATTCATCTGGAATATTGTGGGATATGACTCCTATCAAAGATGAGTCGATAAGGGAGGGTAACTGCTTAGAAATCATAAATCTTTCTGAGAAGAGTCCCGCAAAAAATAGCGCTTTGGTGGACGTGAGAGCGTGTAATAAACCAGCGGCTAAGGTAAGATAATACAAAATATTTAAGAACCCTTAAGTTATTGCTGTGTACCTATTCATAAAGATAATTGCAACGTGTAAAATTGTCCACGACCTTACTGATGCAACACTGTTTTTTTTGGATTTGCATATCTATTCAGAGATACTGGACTGGGGAAGTACATACCCTACTTCAACTATTATTATCTGTATCAGTATTGGCAGGAGTTATGTACCTACCACCCCTATGCTTGCCCTGTTGAAGCTTTTTTGCATCTTTGATGTGTACCTAATTATGTAGGTACAATTTATTTATGAAGTAGCTAGAAAAGTGAACTCCTGTATAAGTTTCACATTCTACCGTAAATTGTTCGTGAATAATGCCACTTTCAATTAATTTTATATTAGAAGTATAAGTGTATGAATAGACTTAAAGAAGTATAGTGTCTAATCATATACGAGTATAGTAGCTTTGATTTAGTAAACTGCTTAAATAACACTTAAATCTATCAAAAAAGATGTTTTTCCATGTTGTGATTTTGTACACAATTATGATGGCATTGACTTCCCTGTCACCTCTACGTCATCAAGCCTTACGAAATTCAAATACAAATGTTATTGGATGTGGATCCTCAGGTTGATGTACAAACTTTTCAAACCTTGGAAATGGCCTATTGATGGTGACATTCAAGCATCGTAAGGCGGGAAGATTGTATGAGGATTGATTATGCTAGCATGTGAAAGAGGAAGCCTAAGCAAATGTAAAAAATATTACAAAGGGATCAAATGATTAATATAATACATATATATATAATATTTTCGCAGCAAAGTCTAGTCTGTTATCTCAGGAACCTAGAGGTTGTCTTATAAACCCAAGAAATAAAAATCCATTGGCATTCAACTCAATCTTATAAAGTATTAAAATCTTAGCAACTCAGCTTTTCCAAATTGCGGGCTGTATGCAACCACTTATGTAGTAGGTCATGCTTAGCTGCCTCTAATGTAACAAACTTATCATTCAGTTAAACTGGGGGAGGGAAAGTGTTGATTACAAAATGTTTGCTATCTTGAGTGTTTGGTTATGGCATCAAAATTGATAAGTATGAAGGTACAACCCATCTTTACATCTTTTTTATATATCCAGGATGGTTTTGGTTTGGTTCATTATTCCATCAAAGAAAATTTTTAGATCTCAGCCAAGAAAATATTGAAAATAAAACAGTTTTCAAAATTTTCTTGGCTGAGATCTAAAAACTTCTTAAGATAAAATAAATAAATAATAAATATACTATGTAGTGACTATGTAGTGAAAGGAATTAAAAATATATGAGAAAAAGAGAAAAACTTCAACAGGGCAACTATGAAAATTTGCATGAATGAGAACTATTTTTGCAAAGGATTTTAGCTCTGATAGACCAACTCATGTTACTTATTATTTGACCTTGCTTTTTTGCTTTTGCAGACAGTTTTTTAAAGTTTGTTAGAATTGTTTTTACGGTGAAGGATTATTTTTAAGTTCCGTGGTCTTTTTAAGAGAAAAATATATAGGTTTTTGTTACTATTATGCAAATATATTATTCCAAAAAAACCGACTGTGGTGGAACTTGAACCCGCAAAGGAAAGGAAGGGAATTTTGTGGGTTCAAACCATGAAAATTAATTGGGATATTATTCAATATCTTTAAAAAATACAAGTAAAACAAAGTGTAGTAGATATAGGAGAAGCCTTTACACAACAGTGGGACAAGTCATTCTCCTAAATAAATTGGTTGAATGAAGCCTGGCATTGCATGTCTTGCCATAATGTCGCAAAAATACGTACGACGCAGAAATGACCTAAAAACCTTAATAAATTCAAAAGGAATAATCAAGACTTCAAATGCCAAATTACTTTCATAGTTGCGGTGTTAATAAACACATTATTACATCACAACTGATTCAAATCTATCGTCGGTCGCATCGTATTGAATTTGAATTTCTCCCAGCGCGGCAACGAACGGCAACTAACTTTTCACTTTTTTTTCGCCTGCCGCTGAATGCACGCGTCTCAGTGCCGTAATCACACACTCGCACACTTAATTATTTCATTCCGACCTAGCACAAGTGCTGTCTCAGTGACCAGTGAATTGCACTTATAATTATAAGTTTCCATATTTTCCGTAAGGGAATTCGTGTTGGGATTAGAATTTTCTTATAATTTCTTTTTGTTTCTTTCAACCTTTCAGTGTTAGTGATGTGGGCAGCTGATTTTTATGTTTTGTTTTGATTGTTGCGCAAAATGCACAAAACTGATTGCGCCTCTATGTAGTGCATGTCTTTGTTGCACCATTAGACAGAAAGAACAGGATGACTAATTCACAGGTATTGTTGTTTCTTTATTTTGCACTTTTTTGCAAGTTGTGGTTTGTTGCTTTTATGCTTGGCTTTGATTTGTGTGAGCTTTTGAAATTATATTCTTGATATCCCGAATTTCGGGAATCAACCCTTGCAATAAGCGAGAGGATTGTTGACAAGATGTTCTAAAATAATGAGCCACTATTCTATTGAGTAGGGAAATTTCTATAGAGATGTGTCTATAAACTAAAATACAAACTGCAGCTTGCAAAACTACTTGATAAATGCTTTTTTATGTTCTAGTTTTATCAGATTGTGTTCCTTAAAAAATATCGTAAACAATCGTTGACTTACATTTACGCACGAAGTAGGTTGAATATACCTATCCAAGTAAAGGCCTTGTCTCTAAAATCTTGCTAAAAACAATCTTTCGTGTTTTAAGCATAACGATTCATGATAAGACCACAGCTAATAGTGTTGAATAAAACTTTAGCAATACAATAAAATAAATTTTAAATCAAATTTTATCCTGACAACCATTTTGGGTCATTAACACTATGTAAATTCTCAGACGAGCGTTCTAGTTTAGAAGACTATTCATTTCTTGCGCAATTATGTTGATTGGGTTTAATTCCCCTGGCGCCTCGCATACAAAACAAACTTGCCCTCAAATTCGAAGAGAGAATTCGTGGGAAAGTCATATTATGTCTGAATGCCAGTATAAAATATGGCAAATATAAGCAAATTTACAAATTCTATAAAATACGTTAAAATAGTAATGTTTCCAACGATGAATAGATATTTAATAGATTTGCATAATGTAGAGCAGATACATTCACCATCGAAATCAGACACGGTATCAGATCCAATTGTCCAAATTATTATTCTCTCAATCATTGATGTTAGACATGGTGGAGGTCTCGGCGTAAGAATCAACCCCTCGAACTTAGCCCGGAAGAGCCGACTAGTGAACCTACCAGAGGAATGGCAACAGCTTCCTTCTGTGTAGGTACTTACTAACTTAGATAAGTAATGTCTTAACAGCTCAACTGAGATCATCAACCCACTTGCCAAGCGTGGTTATTATGACAAAACCACCCCACTTAGGAGGCACTTTTAAGAGTAGGCGTATGTGTGCTGAGGGCAGGCAATCTTTGATGTTTAGGTATAACGGTTGATTTTAATACCAGAAATAAACAAAAACTTGCTGTGCCCACAACTAGGCTCCACAAAATTAATGTATCTTTTAAAAGGCAATGTATACGCTTCTACAACAAAACTCCTAGTGAGTTGCAAAAATTAACAGTAGGTAAATAAATTCAAACAAATTGTTAAAACCTTGCCATGCAAAAAGGCTTACCTATTATAAAATATGAGAATATCTAAGAGGATAAAAAACTTGGGACGGGTTTTGCTCCAACTCAAAAAAATAACAACTAACATACTAAAGGTTTCTTCGTCACTTCTTTACTTTAGTCTACATACCTACCGAAGCGACAGAAATAAAAAAATCACTTTATTTCCGTGTCAATGTTTAGTTTTATAGTTTGACCTCTTCTAAGTGTACATTTATTGTATTTATGGAAATAAAGAGTTTTGGATTTTGAGTTGATTCAAAGCACCTGCTCTGAATTAAATGCTAGTGTACGTCTTTCAATTAAACATTACTATTCCGATCTCGTAAACTGATGTAATTTTAGTAAGGACAATGACTCAGCCTGGTTAATTTATCCAGCCCTTGGCATATTAAATTTATGTTCTGTTTGTTAGGAATTATGAGATGATAGTTTGAAGCTAAATTGTGTGCCTATTTGGCTCAGGCCCATGTTTATTTCGATTGGTTTACCAGCTATGTTTATAAACGTTTTGTACTGTTCCAATGCCCGTGCAAAGGATAGTGTAGGAAGGTCTTTGCCCTGGAGTGAAACCTGTGAGATACACTTAGTTTTGAATCAACTATTAAACAAAACATTTATCAGTACCATCACTATATCAAAGTTTAATGGCTTTTAAAACCAGTTTTTCCGATGTGATTCTTAAAGAACGAACAATCAGAACATAATTCTAGAGAAAAAGTTCAGTAATAGAGATGCGTGCAGACTCTAGATTTATCAAAACCTGCGAATTTTACCGCGAAATCGACAAACCGTTCAGTAACGGAATAAAGCGATAAATCTAATCGAAGAAACGAAACCAAGTCCAAAATGTATGAAAGTCTTCTCTCTGAGATCTTAAAACTTACGACGAAACTGTGGCCAGTTATGGCTTTTTGATTTCCTTAGGAGCTTAAAGCTATTCCCTACTGGAATAGCTATAAGCTACGACTATGCCACATGCTTATTAGTTAAATTTCATTTTGCAATTGCATTTTCCGTTCGTTAGAGTTCTGACCTAGATAGGGACTATTCGATAACCCCAATACGGGTAAGGGGTCACTACACCAGTCACAATACCGAATTGCTGTTTGCTGTAGGTGTATTATGTTTGCTCTACTCGTATCTACGGCGCAATCGTAAAACCAAGCTAGTTAACGAAAAGAAGATCCAAGCATATGATGGGTAATACACATGTACTCTATCATAACTCATGTATCTATTTTCTGGTTGGACTTTTCGAGCGTCTTATCAGCGACTTTTGCCCCATATTCGCATTTTAGAGACTACCTACGTAGCCTCTACAATGTTCTGTAGTGGCGTTCATCGTTAGCTGCCCTCTTTGTTGTTTATTATTTGATTGTTTTAAAAAACTAAAAACCGACTTCAAATTCCTACACTGTTTTTTTTTTAGTTTTGCGGGACAAAAACGAATCCCTCGGGAATATTCTTAGTATTATTATTATTCCTTTAATGTCACCAAAATCTGTGCTAGCTAGTCGTGATTTTTCAAAAGTACTCTGTTGTTTTTTAAGCTTATGGATAAATAGGTAGCTACTACTGGAATGGAAATATGACCAATTCGGGAACATTCTCTATACAATGTCATGTAAAGTTGTTTGAATAAATAAATTGAAATTGAATACCTAAAGAATTTTCATAATCGGTCCATAAATTGACGCACTAGTCAAAGAACACACACACGAATATAGAACCTCCCTTTGTGAATTATTGAATTTGGTTAAAAATTGCTTGCTTCATTTTACCAAAAGATTCTGGTTTTAAACTAGTTATGTATTCACAGAAATTTACTTCAAACGTAAAAGCGGTCAGCTAACAATAAACATCACTACCAAAATTGGGGAAATCAAAATCTGTGTATAAAAGCACAAGTCAGAGATACATTACTGTGCATTAATTTAGGCACAGATTTGTTGATGGGAAAGGAAAGAGGCACTCTTTCTACGTATACGTTGCGAAAACTGCTTAGAGTAGGCTCTTAACTAATAATAATAATCCAGCTGTAAAGTGCGAGATAAATCCTTTCCGTTATGAAATTGGTCACTTTAATAATGACAAAGCTGGCAGATGGACACTGGACAGTAATACGCGATGTGTCTTCATTATTTTATTCGCCGCCCACTACCGAAATTGTAGGCTCCCATCATGTTCCTGCTCAGTCCATAGAGGAAAATTAAACTCTGTTCTGCAGGAACAAGGGTGAAAATAACTTGATAAGTAAATGATTTTCTAACTGAAGAGCAAACTGTTAGTTCATACATTTAAAAGCAATCATTGAGGATTTTCTCCTGTTGCGTGCAAGTCATTGTTGTATGTGTTGTACTTAAACATTGTCAGCGTTTGTTTTCACAAAAAAACTCAATGCTTAAACTAGTATTTTACGACTGAACGTGCCAAGAAAGCTTGGAAAGTAAGGTTCAAGTTTTTACGACCAATGTTTTCTAATTGTCAATGAGTTTATAGGTTAGGCTAGGTAGTTGGATAATAACTTCATTTAGTAGCCATTATGTCCAGAAAACTTGATTTAAAATTTTCATCTAAACTTTAGAACGCCTTGACCGGTTTATTCTATCTAATTTTGGTTTACTGGTCCATTTGTCGGGAATGTTAAATAATAGATTTCTGAATCAAAAGCAATCGGTGCTGACGCGAAATGCGATGCAAAATGTTTGTAAATAAACCTCCCACGTTTATGCTAAAGTTAACTTTGTAATTTGGTCGGAGTTAACATTCCTTTTAAATTTTTGATCTAATTACTACTTTAATATTTTAAACCAGCAACACCGTAAATAAGGGATTTTATCACATCACATCAACAGTCTTGCTAGTCCACTGCTGGACATAGGCCTCCCCTGATAAGCGCCTTATTTAGGTACTCTATTATTAGAGGGTAGTGCCAAAATCGTTAAAAATCTGGCGTTCCCCAACCCTTCTGTGGGTCGGGAAAAATAAGTAGATAGGTAAACGCGATAAACACCCGCTAAATAGATAAATAATGTTTTCAAATCCGTCGAGTTTAGGTAAAGTCATATAGTTAATCTGTGGTAAAATAGAACTAATATCCAAACGAATGACCAACAGATGAGCCAAATAAAATTCTGATAAAACATAAACTTGATATGCCTTCACCATGTATTTTTACATCTGCTAATGATGAAAAAAAATTACTGAGACGTATTGGAAATGGATTTACAGCACAATGGCTCTCACTTCTTTTTAAGCTTGATCTCTCTCTCTCTCTATTTTCTACTTCTTGTGTTAATTTTCCTTCATGAGTCCACACTAGTCTTCAAACAATAACGAACTGTCTTCTTCTAGATATGGTTCCGCGGCGTGCGAAGCTCAAAATTCCGCCATGTGTACGGCGTGCCATTCAAAAGAGAGCGTTGTTACGACAACATAAAGATCACGAGGAATGCGCACGATTCCAACTTCTGTGCCGTGAATCCCAAGTTCGTGGCGATTGTGACTGAGGTGGCTGGCGGAGGAGCATTCCTGGTGCTGCCTTTGGATAATGTAAGTACATATAATTAAATTGCTCCTCATTTTATAAGTCTGAAATTAGTTTTAAGAAAAATATTCTTAAACTGTTACAAATTAATAACACTTAGTTAAATTTACAACCCTTTCCTTTTCTCTCATAATAATATGTAAAAATTAACTGCTCTTAAAATTATCACTCTAAAATATAAAAAACCTAAAATATTATAACCGCTTAATATACTATTAAACAACAACTAACTAGGTATGTAGTAAGTAATACTTCTGTATAATTTGTGGATAATGTGATTGGTTGTACTTTTAAAAACACATAGAATAAGTACTACACTTTTTAATAAGTCTGCATTGTACAATTGTTTTTTATCCTGAATAAAGAAAATAAAATAATAAAAAATACATTTAAGGAAAATCTAAAGAATGAGTAAAAATTACAAAAATTTAGGTCGAAAATTTTTTATTTAGGTTTAGGTCGTGTTTGTTCCATCTACAAATCTCTGAGAAATTATTAGTTACTAACCAATTTAATACATAATGTGCCCATGCTGTGATGGCACGCCTCCTTGCAGATCGTACCGCCGCCGCCGCCGCCGAGACAGATTATGCGTTATATCCTAAATGAATTTTCACGTGTTGGTTAAAACAACTAAGAACATGGCCCAAGTTCTCGTAAAAACGAAATAGAAGTTTCTGATTCGTTTTCGTACTAACGCTAATCTTATTCAAGCGACATAAGAGTTTGTTTTGCACGATAACGAATCGGAAACCTCGATTTTCCTTTTCCGAGTAGGCCCCCAGGCTTTCGCCGATCATTTTGTTCTTTTCTGTACCCCTAGCATCTTTCCATGCTCCCGGCACCTCTGATGATCTCAACTGTATCAATTGACGACCTCCGTGGCGCAGCGGGCGAAGGTCCGCCTGCGACGCAGGAGGTTGCGGGTTCGATTCCCGCCTCGGAACAAATTTGTGTACGATCTGCAGAAATTTGTTCCGTTGGTCTGGGTGTTTTCTATTTATAATAAAAAAATATCTATCTATGTAGTGTTGTATTAAGTATATCAGTTATCTAGTACCCATAACACAAGCTCTGCTTATCATGGGGATAGATAATGCTGTGTGAAATGCTGTGTGAATTGTCCAGCATTATTTATTTATTTATTTATAGATCTCTATTGATCCCAACTATTAAACCAAAAGTCAGATGCATTACAAACATCCTATACCTGATCCAAACCTACCATATACCGATACCAACATCAGATGATGCTTGTATTAGCTTAGTATAAAAGGTGACAGCTTTAATACAACTAGAGAAAACGTAACAATTATCGATAGAACATTTGCCATGAAATCCAGGTTCTGTAAAGGAAAGTTGTCCATGCTTTTCCTCCATATTCAGGTGGGCAGACTGTATAGCGAATCGACCACTTTCTATGTCACTCAAACTATAATGTCCATTTCGATTTCGTTGCATAGAATAAATTTACTGGTTTTTAGAACAGGCTGGTAAATATTTATTGAAAAGGAAAGAGATGCTAAAGACTAGTTCAGTTCAGACTAAGCTAGTTTTTAAGTCGAATAAGTAGCAAGTAACGATTTCGATTTTGTTGTAAAAAATAAATTTACTGGTTTTAAGAACAGGCTGGTAAATATTAATTGAAAAAGAAAGAGATGCTAAAGACTAGTTCAGACTAAGCTAGTTATTTAGTCGAATAAGTAGCAAGTAACTATTTCGATTTCGTTGTATAGAATAAATTTACTGGTTTTTAGTACAGGCTGGTAAATATTTATTGAAAGGAAAGAGATGCTTAGACTATTTCAGACTAAGCTAGTTATTTAGTCGAATAAGTAGCAAGTAACTATAGTTCAGACTAAGCTAGTTATTAATTCGAATAAGTAGCAAGAAACCATTTCGATTTCGTTGTGTATAATAAATTTACTGGTTTTTAAAAGGAAAGAGATGCTAAGACTAGTTCAGACTAATCTAGTTATAAAGTCGACCTACCCACACTAGTAGCTCCTGTTGCCCGGTCTCTTAAGAGACCGGTGTCCTCAGTAGCTCTACATACATACATACATACATACATACACATGAACACATACATCCTCACCTGGTAGCTTCTGTTGCCCGGACTCTTACGAGATCGGTGTCCTCAGGAGCACCACATACACACACTCTCACACACACATACCTAATTTCACTCGCATACGCACTGCTAAATAAATAAATATTTATATTTTTGTACCTACCTTAGAATATTAGTAAACATATCATCATCATCATCATCATCAGCCCATATTAGTCCACTGTTGGACATAGGCCTCTCCTAATGAGCGCCATAGCGCCCTGTCTTCAGCTTGCCGCATCCAGCATCTGCCTGCAGTCTTTCGCAGATCGTCATCCCACCTGGCCGGAGGGCGTCCTACACTACGTTTGCCGAGTCGTGGTCTCCACTCAAGAACACATAAACATATATTTTATTAATATTATATTTATTAACATTATGTAGGTAATAGAACACCCTGTCTGTTAGGAGGGCGATAGTGTCTGCGACACGCGTTTTACTAAAAACTACTGCGGGCATCATCGAATTCCAATAGTTACTACAACCATGTAATTCGTCTCTAAATAAATTACTTTGAAAACTTTGAAATTGAAAAAAATGCTGAAGACTAGTTCAGACTAAGTTATTTATAAAAAAAAAATATTATTTGAGGTAAACTCAGCATGAGTCTATTTATAAAATGGATTTATAGCTCCACGAGGCTTTATGTATTTATGTTAGCCATGGCTATACTAACAAGCAAGCCCTGCCCTAATATTGAAGTAGCCTATTGACATAGCCAGAAATAGCTTGAGTGTCATAGTGTCATGATTTGTATGCCAACCTTGGTAAGGCAGCTAAGTGATGAAGTAAGCATAGATGGAATCATAACTTTATGTAAGCATGCCTTTTAAGTCGAAGACCTCCGTGGCGCAGCGGGCGAAGGTCCGCCTGCGACGCAGGAGGTTGCGGATTCGATTCCCGTCTCGGAACAAATTTGTGTACGATCTGCTGAAATTTGTTCCGTTGGTCTGGGTGTTTTCTATGTATAATAAAAAATATGTATCTATGTAGTGTATTGTATTAAGTATATCAGTTATCTAGTACCCATAACACAAGCTCTGCTTAGCTTGGGGCTGGATAATGCTGTGTGAATTGTCCAGCATTATTTATTTATTTATGAAATAGCGAATGATGCATTTGGGATCATTACATCACGTATGGTATTTGGTTAGAACTACCTGCATACATTACACGTCCCATCGGATTATTAGTGTGAGGGAATAGAGAGGGCTCCTGTGTTTGCGAACACACTTGTGCGCTATACTATTAAATCCCGCGTACATGGCTAGTCTCCGTTGAGACTGATTACCGCCGCCGTGGCCAGTATCCGGCTAGGAGATGTACCTACTCCTATCCGAATATTGGCCACGGTTTAATACTAAATCAACTGTTCGCAAATCGCCAGTGTGATCGAACCCTAATCCACTCCATTGTCATAAAACACTTTGAGTAATCATGCGATTGTCTTCGTCCGCTGTAAACGAACTTGACACCAAGTTGGTAAAACAATAGGTGAAGCTTATTGCTGTGAGAACATCGTAAGTGGGAACTTGACGGGTTGTTATTTATTGGATTCTGCTAATTTCACTTATGATTTATTGTTTACGCCTCAAGGTTTTGGTTTTTAGAGTTCCGTAGAGTCTTATAGGTGCTAGGTCTCTCTAGTCTGCGTAACGTACCTACGTCACCCATCACTCGTACGAATGGGTATCTACTTGCAGCCCTGGATTGTTGAAGATAAACGAAAACCATGCCGTTAACAATTTTTTTTTCAAAAGCACCTTAACGCATTCGCCGCCGCCGCGCCGCCGCGACACGGGGAGGAAGACTAGCATCTGCGTCTTCGGCCATGATTGTGTTAATGCTGTTGACCGCAGTTGGCCATGACAGCGTTACCGAACTTTTGGCGGCTTGGATGACGTCTCGCCAGTAAATATAGTTTGGGCCAACACGCACAAGGGCCACCACTTAGGTGCGAACCTTGGCTTGGGCTGTTGCCAGATGGTGTCTATCCATATATACCAATTAATGGTATCTAACTTACACTAATCTTTTTTTCATGTAATGTAAAATTTTGTTAGTTTTATGAGCTTGTGCGGGATTTGTACAGATTATTTAAAAAATAATTACTACGGAACACTTCACACAAGTTCGTTCACGCATTTAGCCGCTCATTTAGATTTAATCTATGAGGTATGCGAGTGGTTGTTCTAGTATAGATATTTTCTAATTTGCAAAGTTTATTAATTGATGTCGTCTACGAACTTTATCATTCACCATCATCAATTTAATTTTTATTTTATTTTATTCGGAGTAACTATGTCGAACATGCTGTCTATATTCAATAATGAAATGATCAAAAGTAGGAACCTTATCTAATCAAATAGAGCAACTATTGATGTTAATCTGGCATTGATAAAGTGTCGCAAATTTTCCGAGTGATAGTAGAAAATAATCGAGCTCAATACAAGTGGCTAGAGAACGAACGAACGGCGACTAATAATTTTATTGTATTGAAAAAATTAAAACTGAATTCGAATTCCTTAATTTTACACTTTTTAAGTTCTCTCTGAATATAATGTTTATGAGATCACATATTTTGTATACAATAACGAAAGAATTTATGAATTCGTTCATACTTGACGGAGAAATCGACGAACATACATAACAAAAAAAACATGCAGATACATAACAAAAAAAACATGCATATAGAACCTCCTCCTTGTTTGAAATCGGTTAAAAATTAAAAATGCACGCATACATGTTATTTATTTTTTCTAATTAGTATTTCGGGTTCCGGACCTCAAAAGGAATGAAAACGGAACCCTTACAGGATCAATGTCTGTCTGTTTGTGTTATCTTATCAGGTTTCTGTCCCTGTAAAGTGCACTTTCAAATAAATAAATAATAAATAATGTTGGACAGTTCACACATTATCTAGCCCCAAACTAAGCAGAGCTTGTGTTATGGGTACTAGAGATAACTGATATACTTAATGCAATACACTACATAGATAGATATTTTTTATTATACATAGAAAACATCCAGAACTCCCAGAAATAAATGGACTCGTACAGAAATGGACAATGGACTTTCGCAGAAATAGTCGTACCAAACACGCTAGATGTACCTAGGAAGTGGACCTAAGATACCGAAAGGGGTACGAGCATTACAAGTTTACAAAACGTCCCTTGTACATATAAAAGGAAACAAACGAAAGGCTTTAATAAATTGACTTATACGTAATTTACGAGGTGTTATGAATGAACACACGTTTTTATTCTTTAGCTTACCTTTCGGTGTATGTTTATAGCGAGATATTGTTTAGAAAAAACATTACTCTCCTTCTTGCGCAGTCGGGTAAATAGAAACTTAATAAAAAAAAAAAAAAGTTTCCTAATCTGTTTTTGTTATAAATGCTATCTATTTGTATATGACTATTGTATTAAGACAAGGGTCTCTTGATTAAGATCTAGACCAACTATGCCCTCCGTCCCTGTAAGTACAGTTCTAATCTTCTGTTTCGTTGCAGACTGGTCGTCTAGACTTCAACGCCAGCCGAGTGACAGGTCACAAAGGCCCAGTGTTGGACATCAAGTGGAATCCATTCAACGATAACATCATCGCGTCGTGTTCCGATGACTGCACGGTAATATAGTTTTTTACTAGTAGTAAAGCTGACAAACCACTACGGATTACGTGCATGCTTTTAGAGTCTCTTGTGCCCATTATGATTTCCAAACTACTAAGTAAACACATAATATTAAGCCCCATATGTAGCTAGAAACTACTTCTAAAATGAGTTTGGCTTAATAAGTAGGTAAGTAACCAAAAATTAAAAACTTAAAAACTCCGAGTAAAGTTTATATCGTCATGATACCAATGATATCGTGATAAAAATAATAGGTTTTCGCGTATCACATGACTTACGATTAACGCTCAATTATTGAGACATAAAGTTTTAGTAAGCGATTAAACATAAAGTTTTATGACCGTAAAATAACAAGTCGGATCATAAACGACAATCCATTCACACTATGATTACAAAACTGATAGTTCGTACGCTAACGTTACGTTACGCACAAGTGGACGTACATCTTAGCTCTAGTTTTTAAACTCGCAATTTGTACCTGATTGTTATAGTAATTGATGATTGCGTACAAATTATATGGTTCTTATTGTGAGTTTCTCTGTTGCCGGAACTAGATCATCCGTTCATAGATCGCTCGAGACAAAAGTGCCTTTTCCTCCTGCTTATTACAGAACTAGTTTCTGCATGTGTTGTTTCTATGGAAACGTTTCAAGGTTATTGCTATCCAATGGGAACTATTTTATGGGTTAAATAGTAGCCTGTTTTATTCCAGGCCTATTTAAAAATAAATTAATAAATTTCAGACCAATCCGCTAAGTAGTTTTGGCGTGACGGGGGGTAACAAACATTCGCATTAAAATTTTAGTGGGATTACTACCTGTTCGCTTGCGGTGTAAAATGAAACCTAGTTGAAATTTAGTTTAGCACGTTTTGTTTACGAAAATTAACGGATGCTACCAAATAACAGCATTTCACAAACTAGGTTGGCGAAGGAAACGCTGTTTATCAACGAAAAGTGTCTTTCTCCGATATTTCCATTATTATAAATTACGTTTATTTAGAACGAATGAGTGAGCGAAAGTCTAGAGCTTTAAAAGCGACGGCAACACTTCGTGCATAATTAAATTATTAAGCTTTTAAATCGCAAGTTTAAAATTTTATCCAGGACGTAAAACAGACAAAAAAATTTAGAGTATAAATTCGGCTAAGTTATTGCGAACTAGATTTTGAAACGATTGCTTGCAATTTAATCGAAGCGGGGCATCTAAACTGTCGGTTTGCCAATCGTTGCAGTGTCATTCGCAACAATTTTATATGAAAGTAGACCGTTAAAATATCTTTATTGATGCTCTCGAAAACTGGTAATTCATTAGACGACGGATTCGACTTCCATTGAAAATTTAGAATGTAAAAATGGTCATGCGTCTTTCGATCGATAGATTATTTTGTCATCAGTACTATTTTTCAGGGTATCACCGCCCTCTGGCTTAAGTATTATGTACTACACATTTTTTAGTTTATGTTAGGTACATATTTTTTAAAATAAATATTTGGTAAACATTTATACTATAATAAATAAAAATCTACTACCAGAAGACGAGAATATACGTGATATGATAAGGATCAGGAGAGTTAGGATAGGAATAAATAAAATAAATAATAAATAAATAAATAAATTTGTACAAATTAAAAATTATATTATTTGTACAAATAAAGGATGATAGAGAATGATGTGTAGAGGGGTCTAAGAAGGAAAGGAGGGAGGCAATAATAACAGGAAGCGGAAACGGAGGGACATGAGATCATTATAGAAGGAACTGTGGTCGTATTTGTTACAAAAAAAAGAAAAATGATGGGTGTTCTGAATGTTTTCTATATAAATAAAAAAAAAAAAAAACTATCTATGTAGTGTATTGTATTAAGTATATCAGGTATCTAGTACCCATAACACAAGCTCTGCTTAGCTTGGGGCTAGGTAATGCTGTGTGAATTTTCCAGCGTTATTTGAAATGTAAAAGAAAAAGAGGACGACCTCTCGAAAGGTGGGTGGACGAAATTTTAGAAATAGCTGGAAAAGAGTGGCAAACTTTAGCGACGAACAGAAAAAAATGGCACAATCTGGAGGAGGCCTTTAGTCGGACAGAGAGCATAGATTAATGAAGATATCTACTTGTAATAATGCTCAATATCTAATTTTATAATAATGTTTAATAATTTATATTTAATTTTGTAATGTATCAAGCTATAATTTATTCTATGATAATAAATGGCTTAATTATTATTATTATTATTATTATTTATTTATTTATTAATTCATCACCGCACTCGCAAGAAGGGTCACTTACAATTTTCATCTGGGCTAGATGGGCTGAGGTGAACGTATGGCCCAGCCGCCCCATCGTGACACCTGTTTGCCCTTGTTCAATATTTCGACGCAAACCTATTTGTTTGAGAATAAATAAAACTAAGACTCTTAGAGTTCTTAGAGCTTAGAACCACTCCAACTCTTCCCGCGGGTGTCATAAGAGGCGACTATGGGATATCCACAGGGGGCGGGCAGCAGCGCCCCCTGCAGATTTTACCACCAAACTGCGATCCCCAACCCGCACGCCCAGCGTGAGGATTATGGGTATACTAGACCCCCCCAGATAAAAGCCAATAAAGCGCTTAACAGGAGGAGGCCTGCGTCCAGCAGTGGATCAATACAGGCAGTAGAGGTTGAGGACAGGTAAGCGATACGACGCGACACACTCATTTATAACCGAGTTCGGAAAAAAGAAGAAATGTTCGGCTGTATGTGTGTTTGGTTTTATTATGTTCGTCGATTTCTCCGTGAAATATGGACCGATTTTGAATTTCGCTCTTGTTTATAGAACTAGCTTCTGCCCGCGGCTTCGCACGCCTATTTTCGGTATAATAGTAGCCTATTATCTAAGTTAGACTTTGCTCTAAACGTACGCCAAATTTAATCTGGGTCTGTTAAATAGTTATGGAGATACTAGGTACCAAAAATTTAGATTTCACAAAGTTTCGGCTTTATAATATTTCTAGGATGATTCCTAGAGATTAGTATTTCCCCCAAAACTTAAAAACAGTTTAAAATTAAGGGATTTGAAGTCGCTCTTTTTACGCTCACCTATGACGCCATGTTACCCTACTCTACAATGATTCCTCTTCTATCCAGGTGAAACTATGGCACATTCCGGACGGCGGTCTCTCAATGCACCTGACGGATTGGCTGGTGGAGCTCCACGGGCACAAGCGTCGCGTCGCCTACATCGAGTGGCATCCAACCGCCGAGAACATACTGCTTAGCGCTGGATTCGACTACTTGGTAAGGGTATACTGCTTACAAAACCCAGTTGCTGCGCTCCGCGGCTTTGCTACAATCGCGCCAGCTTTAAAAAGCAGATGAATGATCTGGTTTTTAAAGCTAGCGCGATTGTCTTCTGTTTTTTCATACAATTATCATAAAAAAAAATATCCACGCTGACGTCACAAATCCAGGGCCCGTACTCTAAAGTTTCTGATTCGTTTTCATGCAAACGCTTATCTTATGCAATCGACATAAGAGTTGGTTTTGCACGACAACGAAAACGAAACTTCGATTTTCCTTTTCCGAGTAGAGCCCCAGGCCTCCAGTATCCAGTAGAAAGACAACATGCGATCGCGCTAGTTTTTAAAACTTTTACCTCTACATAATTAATTAGTTAGTTATCCGGTTTACATAACACAAGCAAAAATTTACCCAACCCGTATGTAAGGCCTGATCAGGCCCATTTGCCGTCGCCATTTTCCGCAAGTACGAGGAGTTACGTCTATTTATTCTCAGGTGTCAGAGGTTAAAGCTCTACCAAATTATATCTGTCCTTCTCAGTTCTATCAGAAACAAACATTTCTTTTCTGTCCAACTTCGCGTGTCATCAAGTAACTCTAAGAATTTCAAAAATGCACATCCAAAGGCACTCCAAATCCAAATTTCTTTCACCCAAATCATACCATCGTACAAAATACATGATAAAGCGGCACAACAAACGGTACCATCAATTGATTGTGAATTACAATTCATCACGCGAAGTTCGTTACGTTGCCGGGTCGCGTTGTATAGTATACTCGCGTGACGTGATGTTACAACTAGTTTAGTTCGTATTTGGTGCACTACCTACGTAATTAATGAACGTAAGATGTTGTTTCAACTAATAGGTTCGGATGGAAGGGCGTTGAACTTTAGTTTCAACCTGAGGAATAATACAGACACAATAAATAAATAATGTTGGACAATTTACACAGCATTATCTTAATCGCGTTATGCGATGTTACAATTAGTTGAGTTCGTATTTGGTGCACTAACTACGTAATTAAATTAATGAACGTAAGATGTTGTTTCAACTTATAGGTTCGGACGGAAGGGCGTTGAACTTTAATAATAATAATAATGCTGGACAATTCACACAGCATTATCTAGCCCCAAGCTAAGCAGAGCTTGTGTTATGGGTGCTAGATATCTGATATACTTAATACAATACACTACATAGATAGATATTTTTTATTATACATAGAAAACACCCAGACCAACGGAACAAATTTCTGCAGATCGTACACAAATTTGTTCCGAGGCGGGGATCGAACCCGCAACCTCCTGCGTCGCAGGCGGACCTTCGCCCGCTGCGCCACGGAGGTCGTCAAACTTTAGTTTCAACCTGAGGAATAATACCGACACTACAAAATAATGTTGGACAATTTTCACAGCATTATCTTACTTGCATTATGCGATGTTACAATTAGTTGAATTCGTATTTGGTGCAGTACCTACGTAATTAATGAACGTAAGATGTTGTTTCATCTTATAGGTCCGGGCGGAAGGGCGTTGAACTTTAGTTTCAACCTGAAGAAGAATACAGACACTAAAAATAAATAATAAATAATGCCGGACAATTCACAAAGCATTATCTAGCTTCAAGCTAAACATAGCTTGTGTTATGTGTACTAGATATATGTACTTAATACAATACATAGTTAGATATTTTAATTATGCATAGAAATCATCCAAAAAACCCGGAAGAAATAACAGCAGGTCGTGCAAACATTTGTTCCGAGGCGGGAATCGAACGTGCAACCACCTGCACCGCAGGTGGACCATCGCCCGCCGCGACAGAGGTCACCAAATGCTTGAGTTATATTTTATTTCGTGTTTGGTGAAAGGAAAGCTTTTAGAAGTCGATTTTCAGTAATAGAAGTTGGCTTTTGATGAAGCAAGATTTTCCAGAAGGAAATTTGTATGTGAATATCGTATAATACTTTCGGTATTTTTGGAATGTCACAGCATTCAGCACGACGACCTCGAGGTTGCGGGTTCGATTCCCGCCTCGGAACAAATTTGTGTACGATCTACAGAAATTTGTTCCGTTGGTCTGAGTGGTTTCTATGTATAATAAAAAAAATATCTATCTATGTAGTGTATTGTATTAAGTATATCAGTTATCTAGTACCCATAACACAAGCTTAGCTTACTCTGCTTAGCTTGGGGCTAGATAATGCTGTGTGAATTGTCCAGCAATATTTATATATTATTTATATTCATTGAAAAAATCTGGGTCGGTTTCAACTATAAAGTGAAGAAAGAAACGGAGATTTCTAAAAATAATCAATTGCATGGTCTCTCATAATGACAACATTGTTTTCGAGAACATTTTGGTAGAATTAAAATATCTCCCCTCCAGATCTACCGATGGTGATAAACTTTTGTCGAAGTCTCAGGACTTCATTAGTTTATCATCTTCATAACAGCCCGTTAACACTTACTAATAGGTAATTTGTTTAATGCTGGCGCGATCCCCTTTTCTTTTTCGCATACTGACCGCCTGGATTTGTGACGTCAGGCAGCAGCGTGGATATTTGTATGAAATACAAAAGACAATCGCTCCAGCTTTTAAAAATTGACCTCTACTTGATTTATGTAAACAGCCTTCTCTTAAGTACGCAAGATTAAAAGATCCTATGCTAGACTCATCCACATTATTCTGGCCAACCCGATCAATTAAGTGACAGAATATATATTTATGTATGGCTTTTCGTGACCACCAAATGCCGAAACTACAGAACCGACTACGATGAAACTTAAATAAATACATAATGCTGGACAATTCACACAGCATTATCTAGCCCCAAGCTAAGCAGAGCTTGTGTTATGGGTACTAGATAACTGATATACTTAATACAATACATTACATAAATAGATATTTTTATTATACATAGAAAACACCCAGACCAACGGAACAAATTTCTGCAGATCGTACACAAATTTGTTCCAAGGCGGGGATCGAACCCGCAACCTCCTGCGTCGCAAGCGGACCTTCGCCCGCTGCGCCACGGAGGTCGTCAAGTTAGCAAATATGTAGAAAATAACACAAAAGCCGTTACTTCATACTAAAGTCCGGAAGCCCGAAGCATAAACCCAGTCATTACCATAAGAAAGTGAACATTCAAATCAGTGCCACGCCATCGAATAGGCGAGGACTATCAATTGACATTTGATTGAAACTTGACACTAATGAACGGTTCAATTACTATCAATTTGATGCAACATGTTATATTCAAGTTGTGTAATGGTTTCCTACTTACTTTGTGTTGGTTTACTTTTCATAGGAAATGACCACAAATACGGCAATTCAAATGGAAATAATAGAAATAAAGTAGATTAGCTTTTAAAGTGCAAACTGTGTCGAAAAGCCCATTGCAGATTGCAGACCGATAACGGCTAAGTTTTAGATATGTCGACCTGAGCGAAAGAAAAAAAAAACAAATATATATTAGCAAAATAGTTTTGACGTTTCTAAAGGCGGCTGTACATATTGGGCCAATGCGATGGACCAAGGCATTGGGCCAAAGTATAGAGACCTACTTGACGTTGTTCGTTGAAGACCAACATTGGTTGGCAAACCGAATAGTGTTGGTTTTCCGTGCTAACATCAAAGGATCTTGGCGCAAACAGTGTTCGCTCACACGTTGGTGCCTTATTTTACATATTATTATCGTTTTGTTTGGCGCCATATCTTTTTGTCACTACTTTTGTACTCATTTAGGTAATAATCATACGTACCGAATTCATACAGTAAGTTTAACTTATTTAAATTGCCACGGCTACAAGAGATACCAAGTCCATCTTTATCAAAGCGCCAATGCAGAATGATCAGTGTACGCCAATGTGTACACAAAATCCGATCGTATGTAGGTACTTGTTGTATAGTTGGCCCAAAATGCTGGCCCAGCGTCTTGGCCCAATATGTACAGGCCGCATAAGTATTCTGTCGTGTATCAAAGTTGTCGTTTGAAAATAAGGTACTTATCTATGTTTCAGTAACAGCATGTCATGAAAATAATATTCTTAGACTATCTGTTTCCTCTCCACAGATTTTCGTCTGGGATGTTGGCAAGGGAGAAGCGGTCAAAGTGATCGACTGTCACACGGACGTCATTTACTGCATGTCGTTCAACCGGGATGGCTCGCTGCTGGCTACCACGTCTAAGGACAAGAAGCTGAGGGTCATTGAGCCTAGACGGGGGATTGTTTTATCGGTAAGTCTAGTTCCATTCAAATAACGAAGGGTTTTCAATTTGCCTCATCAGATCTATGGAACTAGTAGTCATAGATTATTAAATAGTTCTATACCAAATCGTAAATCCCTCATTGACTAGAGATTTTTAAAAACTCTTGCGATTTAACATGGTCGTCACTTGATCACTATCACGCAATGTGACGGTAATTTAAGGAAATACAAAACAAAGTACGCAATAACATCCGATAATAATCTAAATTGACAAAGAGTAGTAAGAACAAAGTTCACAGAAAAGTAGTAAAAAGTCCGGATATTTATTTCCAAGATCCCTCGGGATATCCTTTATTAGTAAATTCCTCAAATAAATAAGAAAATAAAAAAAATAAAAAATGCTGGACAATCCACACAGCATCATCTAGCTCCAAGCTAAGAAGAGCTTGTGTTATGCGTTCTACTAGATGACTGATGAGTACATAATACAAGATATTACAATATATTATATCTTTTATTATACATCACACTAATATTATAAATGCGAAAGTTTGGATGGATAGATAGATGGATGGATGGATGGATGATTGTTACCTCTTCACGCCAAAACTACTGAACGAATCGGGCTGAAATTTTGCATACAGGTAATTCTAATCCTGGAATCAAACAGGCTTCTTTTTATCCCATAAATCAGTTCCCATGGGATAGAAATTACCTTTAAACGTTTCCATAGAAACAACGCGTGCGAAGCGACGAATATACTAGTAGAAAATAACCAGAACACTCGGTACAAATATTTGCAGAGATCAGAGGAAATTATCAATCGAGCAACTCATGTTATGGTTATGCTTCCATTGTCAGTCAGCGATGCGACAAATAATTTTCTAAGATTTACAAAAACTAACTGAAAAACACATACCAAGTCTTAAATGAAAGATTCACTTAATTTGATTGAAATATGAAGGTATTGTTTGTTGGCAACCGCTAATGTGGATTATGTTTAAAATGAGGTCATTAGGTTAGAATACCCACGAAGGTTAGTTACGGCAAATAGAATGCATTCCTGCATAATTTGAATAACTGAACATAATTACCTACCTAGTTAAAATAAAATGTAAGGGTATGTAAGACACTGACTTTTACTCGTTTGTTTTAACCCATGGCGTTAAAACCATAAGCAACGGTACTACAAAAACCAAGGTAAACATTGGTCTAACAAGCGCTTAACTAAACAGTGTCTAAACAGTTAGACATGGGTTTAACAAGAGTTTTCTCGTAAACTATGTCTAAGCCGTTTGTTAAACACGCGCTCAACAAATGTCTAACTTTTTTGTAGTACCGCTGTAATTATTTCGTTTGTTTGTTATGTGACAATATCGAATGTGTTCTTAGCTATTTTTAACCGACTTCGAAAAAAGGATTGAAAAAGGATTGAATATTCTGCACCGAAAAAAAATGTTTACATTGATTAAGATCTTGTCTAATGTGATCGATCACGCACATGCATCCATAAGAGCCTGATAAGATCTTGTCTTCTGTGACTATGAAAACTTAGTTAAATCGTAATAGCTCCTTCTACCAAGTAATGAATTGGCCTTATAAAGTGTAGTTATTTAATTTAATTCAGAGACTAAATGCAACAAAGTTGTTTGCTAACCCGGAGCAAACAAATGTTTAATATGACAAAGTGAATATTTATTTTGACTTAGAGCATTGATATGTCAATGATGTGCTTATTTTTTCTTTAAACAAATTCGATATGTTGCAGCTACCATGCATTCTTGTTTGTATTGAATGAGATATTTATCATTCCAACTATTTTGACGCCAACTAAGATAAAATGCGTCATAGTTCGACTTAGACGTGCGCGCCGCGCCGCCGCCGCCGTTGGCTCGCGCCGCCGCCGCCGTCTCTATCAGTCGGCGCGCCGACCAGCGACTACACCGGAGAATCTGTTTAAAACTCTCCAAGAAACATGTCCTTCTAGTACTTAATAATGTCGTCTCCTTCAAGTTTCAAGGTCAAGTGAGGGAAGGATGCGGGTTCAAGTCCCGTCAAAATCGAAATTTTTCAGTATTCAAAGATTCAAAGATTCAAAGATTTATTTGCGTCAAACATGGTATACAGGTGTTATAAATACAAATAATGAGCTCATGTCTCGCTATGGTCTAGCATGCAAAAATACAATTAAAATTAAAGATTAAAAATATTCAAATACAATTAAAATTTAAGATTAAAAATATTCAAATACAATTATAATTTATTATTAAAAAATTCATTTAGATCATAAAAATTCTTATCATTAAGCCATTTAAATAATTTTTTTTTAAATAAGTATTTGTTCATTAATTTAAGTTCCTTGGGTATATTATTATATATTTTTATACACATTGACAAGCAGCTTTTAATATATTTGGCAGAATGTGGAGTTTCTTTTGGAACCAATCTATTCGGGTCTCTACATAGTCTAGGGTTTTTGTCACATGCTTTCTGGAATAAATGTCCGTGATTCCTTACAAAATTCGCTACTTCGTAAATATAGAGCGATGGTAGAGGTAACAAACCAAGCTCCTTAAACAAGGGTTTGCATGACTCATCAGGCGGGATTCCACAAATTGCTCTTATACATTTCTTTTGCGCTATAAATGCTCTGTTTCTATCAGTACTATTGCCCCACATTACGAGTCCATAGCGAAGAACCGACTCTATATAAGCGTGAAAAGACATTAATGCAGTTTTTACATTTGTCACATTTTTTATTTGACTTAGAGCGTATACAAATTTGTTTAACTTTTTGTTTACTATGTCTATATGTGATTTCCAGTCCAGATTTTCGTCAATGATTACACCTAAAAACTTTATTTGTGAAACTTCTTCTATCTTTGGTATATTAAGTTTAAAATTATATTTTACGTGTTTTGATTTATTAAATTGTATATATTTCGATTTGTCAAGATTAATTTTTAAATTGTTAATGTCAAGCCATTCAATTATTTTATCAATGGTATTATTAATGTCAGTTTCATGGTCATTAATGCTGAATTTTTTTTTATCGGATGTCACAATTATTGAAATGTCGTCAGCAAACAAAATGCACCTATGGTTTGTCACGTCAACTATGTTATTTATGTACAATAAGAATAATATGGGTCCTAATATGCTGCCTTGTGGCACGCCAGATTTGTTGGTTTGGTAACCTGATGTAACTGACATCAATTCGTTGTTTTCAGTCAGTTTGTTAATAACAACGCACTGCTTACGATTCTCCAAATAAGATGAAAACCATTGTAGAGTTGGGCCTCTGATACCAAGTTTTTCAAGTTTACCCAACAGTATGGAATGCGAAACGAAGTCAAAAGCCTTAGATAAATCGTAAAATAGTCCTGTCGTTAAATGACCTGTGTTTAAACCATTCAATACGGTTTTCACTAACGTAAAAATGGCCAGTGAGGTAGACTTTTCTTTTTGGAAGCCAAATTGTTCCTTTCTTATTATATTCTCTTTGTTGCAATAATTTAAAAGTCTTTGATACATACACTTTTCGAATATTTTTGAAAAAATAGATATGAGTGTTATTGGACGGTAGTTACTGACTTCTGTCTTTTCGCCTTTTTTAAATAGGGGCTTGACTATTGACAGTTTTAAAGCGTCGGGAAATGTAGCTGTTGAAAACGATAGGTTAATCAGGTAAGTCAATATAGCTACTATTTCCGTAATGCTTTCCTTGATTATTTTCGTGTTGATACCGTCATATCCTTCTGACTTAGTGTTTTTCAAAGCCAGTATTTCCTTTTTGACTTCATTTTCAGACATGGGTAGCAAAAACATTGAATTTAGTTTCGTTAAGTTATTAGTATAATTTGTCCGAGATTTACTGGATGGCAGGTTGTTGGTCAATTGAATATAATAATTATTAAAAATATTAGCTATGTCAATAGGATTAGAAATAGCTTGATTATTAATTATAATTGTATTAATATTTTCGTCAAGTTTATAATTAATTGGCGTTTCCCTTTTAATAACGGTCCATGTCGCTCTACATTTATTTTTGCTATTTATTATGTATTTTATGTTCGAGTTCTTTTTAGATCTGTATATACATTTTCTTAGTATACGTGAGTATGACCGGTATTTGCGTTTATTTGTGATTGTTTTTTCCTTGTAGTATACATGACGCAGCATTCGTTTGTTTTTGCAGCTATGTCTTAATCCTGGGCTTATCCAGTTTTTACTAATTGTTCAGCAAAACATAAAAACAGAGTAAAATTAAAGGATTCGAAAGTAGGTCTATAGTTTTTCAGAACAATCATAATTATTATTATTAAAACAATCGGTAAACTATTATCGCGTTATGATAATACACCAGTTCTGTACCCAAAATTCAAAGTAAAATCGTGGGAGTTTATAAATTATCGTAAAATAAACTTGTTGAAAAGGCATCTATGTTATGTTTCACTTTTGTTTTATTCCAGGAAGGGCCCTGCCACTCCGGCACCAAAGCGTCGAAATGCACATTCCTCGGGAATCAAGACAAGGTCCTGACGACCGGGTTTTCTCGCTACAGCGACCGCCAATACGCGGTCTGGGACCAGCACGATCTGTCTAAGCCGCTGGTCTGTGAGACCATCGATAGTTCCTCGGGTGTCGTGTTCCCGTATTACGATTATGATACAAACATGGTAAGTGTTATTTTTAACAAAAGACGCTGTATGATCCAATGCCTTAAACCTACGGAATTTGAACTATCTGTACTAAGTAAGCAGTCTGGGACCAGCACGATCTATCCAAGATGCCGGTCTGTGAGACCATTGATAGTTCCTCGGATGTCCCGTTCCCAAATTATGATACAAACATGGTAAGTGTTATTAATTTATTTATAAGATACAACTACATAAGTGTTAGTATGTTCATTCTCCGTCTTTTATGGACCGATTTGGATGATTCTTTTGCAGTTGTATAGGGAGTAAAACCTTCTGTCTTGCCAGATATCATTACATTCTAGGTCAACGGTGGGAATTAGGTACCCCTGTAGGTTGTGGTTCATAGCAAGAATGAAAAGTATTTTTTTTTGTGAATCAACTACAAATTTACGATTTTAGAGTTTTTTCCTTTACTTGTGCTTTAAGACCTTGCTTCTTGCCAAATTTTATGATTTTAGGTCAACGTGATGTACCCTATAGGTTTTGGTCTATGGCGAGAATCAAAAGTAATTTTTTTAGTGATTTAACTACAAATTTATGGTTTTCGGTATTTTTTTCTTTAATTGTACTATAAGACCTTGCTGCTCGCATTTCATGATTCTAGGTCTACGGGAAGTAACTTATAGGTTTTGTGTGCATGTGGATATTTCAAAATATTCGGTCATAAACGGATGCTACAAGTTTTATTTATATCGAGGCTCCAAGAGGTTACGGACTTGAGTATTTGATGTAAATTTCTACTCGATACCACGGGGTTGACTGACGAACAGACAGAGAGACAAAAAAGTGATCCTATAAGGGTTCTTTTTTTCCTTTTGAGGTGTGAAACCCTAAAAACAGCTTAAAACTAAGGGAGAATCCCTTAGTTAAGTCGGTTCTTAGTTTTTACAAAACATCAAATTATATTATATTTGCAGGTTTACCTTGCTGGCAAGGGAGACGGGAACATCAGATACTACGAAGTTGTCGACGAGGCGCCGTACGTGCATTTCCTAAATCAGTTCCTGTCGGGTAATCCTCAAGTAAGTGTAATCCGTTTAATAGGATAGTTCACTCTTTTCTAAAGTACTTAAGGCTTAATTTATTAATTATTGTCCAATTAGAAGGAAAAAAATAAAAACGCAAACTTTATTTTAAAAGTCTACGTTTCGTAAACAGGTGAAAACGCTGTCAGCCATATTTATCTGTGCTGTGACGTCATAAGTCTCGAAAATTAACAAATGACATTAATATTTAAATATAGACAGACTACATAGCGAATTTTACTCGTATAAGATCCCGTCATGAAATTTGCTGCGAGTCCTATGACGTCACAACATGGCCGACAGCGTTTTCAGAGTTCAAAGTAAAAAATAAAAAAATCAATTTTTAAATTGAATATAAAATGTCATCTTACACTTTTAATATCAGAAATCTAATCTAATCTAATAATCGGGTTCTAAAGTCAAATACTACAGAAAATATTTATTTATTGCGCCAAATTAACTATTCACGTTTATTAGTTCTCCACAATGCATTGCCCCGCACCCGTCAATGATGCTGCGGAGGCACAAAAGGCCATGTTATTGGGGCTTACTTTTCCCTTACGGATTTCAATCAAAAATGGTTTCTGTAATAAGCTGAAAAATAACGATGACGGAAAAAAAAGAAAAAAAATTATGACGTCTGGGAGCTTTGCGCTAGCTTGCGCCACGTAAACAGATAGAGAATACAATGTATTACTGAATTATTCCTCTTAAAAAGATCTCTAAACTGATCAGTAACCTGCGAAACCGGATCCGGTTGCTAGTAATAATTACTTATTAATATATTAATTACTAATATTTGTTAATTCCAGCGAGGTCTAGGCTTCATGTCAAAGCGCGGAGTGAACACAGCCGCCTGCGAAGTGTTTCGTTTCTACAAGCTGCACACGTCGCGAGGACTTTGCGAGCCTATCTCCATGATTGTGCCGCGCAAGTCTGATTGTTTTCAGGTAATTTTGAACCGTATTCTTATAGCTTAAAAGCTATTTTATTAGTTGTAGATATATTTGATCGATATACCCAGCAGTGAGTAAAATCAGACTGTGGATGATAATGGTGATGATGTTTAGGCTGGAAACAGTGCTCGACCGACGGTCGGGATAAAATATATATTAAATGGGGGTTAAAGTATAAATAAAGAAAAAAATAATAATTTTATAGCGCGTACCATACGCGCGGATCACACGCGCTGATCGTCGGTCGTGATCAAGCTTTTACTGCTTCACTGACGGCAGACAGAGTGCTTCGTGTACTGTTAACGACAGATATGTGTCCAGTTATAAATGAAATAATATGTGCGTATACATTTCTTACGCAAATGAATACGGCAAAAAAGACAAAAAAATAGAAGATATCATATTATGTAATCGTAGCTCGCAGAACAGACAGCCGTCGAGCCATATGCCGTGGCCAATAAGGCGAGGCTCATGAGCCCTGCAATTTAGCATGCCGAATCGCAAAGTATGGGCAATCTCTATGACTTTTCCCCGAGAATCTGACTACTTTCAGGTTTTTTTTATGTCTACATACGGAGGGGCCTATAACTGGCTCCGCTGGCAAAAGGCTTTACGTGTCGTCCAGCGTTATTGATACTATAAATAAATAAACAATAAATGAATAATGCTACACAAAACTAAATGGGCCCAAGCTAAGCAGAGCTAGTGTTATGGGTTCTAGATAACTGATACACTTAATACAATGCACTATACAGATAGATATATTTTTATTATACTACTACCTACTTACCCGTTTTCCCGTAGGAATGATGTAGCCTATGTTCATCAGGAATATTGTGGGCTTCTAATGGTAAAAGAATTTCTCAAATCGGCCCAGTAGTTTCGGAGCCTATTCAATACAAACAAACAATCAAATCTTTCATCTTGGCTCACAGTGAGAGTAAAAGGAGAATTGTAGTTATTGCTGATGACCAGGGACGTAACATTCAAAACATATTTCAAAAACTTGTAGGCCAGGAGTTCCTCGTCACCAGCTACTGGAAACCAGGAGCCACCACTCCTGAAGTATTATCCGCCGAAAGACGACTTGTATCGTCATTAAACATGAATGATTTTGTTATTCTTATGATAGGAACGAATGATAAAAATCCTATTGATTTCAAATATTCAATTAGAAATTTTATCGAGAATGCCAGTCAGACGAACGTTTTAGTTTCAGAGATGCCATACAATGATTATTTAAATCAGAAGAAACTAAACTATGAATTAGATTTTTTGTGCTCGAAATTTAGTAATACTAGCTTTGTTAAGATGAACGCACATTATTTTGGTCCTCGACGTATTTCTTTAGTACTACAGAAGTGCCGCTTACTACTAAGGGAATTGCTCCGTTTGGATTATTTAATAAAATTTAATGCTTATAAAAAAAAGTTGAATTGCCTTATGCTTAACTCTCCCACGCTTGCAGACAAGTGTACTCAAACCGACCCTGAAGAGAGTTCTTCAGAGAGCATAAACTCGTTTTTTCGTCAATAAACGAATTCACGTGATGCATCAGAACCTAAATGGTCTATTATCCAAATCAGATTTGTTGACAATCTCCATGGAATCCTTAAAACATACTATAGATGTATTGTGTATAACAGAGCATAATATGATTAACAATGATTATAAACTACTTAACATTCCAAATTTTACCCTCGGATCACTATTTACACGGAAAAATAGATATGGAGGCTCCTGTGTTATCGTTCGAAATACACTTAAATACAAGAAAATCGATGAAATAAATCGATACAGTTATGAGGGCATCATAGAGTGTTCAGGAGTAGAGCTGATAGATCACGGAATCTACGTAATATGTATCTATCGCCCCCCTAGGTCCGTTTTAGAAGACGTTGACAGATTTTTTAAAAACTTAATTGCCCTTCTAGATAAATTCTCTCGTGGAAGAAAGAAAATCATACTCTGCGGTGATTTTAATATAGATGTTATGATTAATACTAAAGATTCAAAATATTTTATGGAAATCTTAGCAACGTACAATCTTAAGTTAGCGCTAAAAGAAGTTACAAGGCCTAAGTCTGGAAAATGCATTGATAATTTTATTTATAATATTATGGGCTGTAAGTGTGAAACTATTGAATAAGCTTTGTCAGACCACACAGCCCAATTATTTTCGTGTCCAGTAAAAAATAGTTTTATTTTGAACAATTGGTATATTAAAAGACGTGACTATAGTCGAGAAAATATTCTAAAATTTGAAGAATGTATTGACTCATTATCTTTCTGTGACATTTTTAATTGTGATATACCTGATACCGCCTTTGACATGTTTTATGAATTGTTTACATTATTTTATTATTTGTGTTTTCCCTTATTACGCAAGAAAATATCAGCTCAGAGGCGCCCTAAATGGATCTCTAATGGCATACGCAAATGCTGTAAACGCACAGTGTATTATGGAGACCATTTTTCGGACATCGGCTTTTTTTTGTAAAAAATGATAGTTCTAATGATTTCAAACGTTAGAGTAGAATCCCCGATTGCTAAAAGAGTTTAATTAGGGAGAAATATTTTTTTGAAATTTGCACTTTTTTTTCCGGATATAATTTTTAAAACAATCCTGCGCCTAAAGTATTAATACTTTAATAAAATATCCAAAACAATTCAAAAGCCTATCTTACGTTTCACGTTTTAGAGCTGATATGTACCTTGTGACTATCTTGGAACACGAAATATTAACATTTTTTTGTTTTTCGTTTTTATTTTTTTTCTCCGTCACTCTGCACTATTGGGAAAAGTTATTTATATGGAAATATAGATCTTTGTTTTCTGTACCTTTCGTAAAAAAATCATATCCCAATTATGTGGAGTAATGAAGTTAGGGCCAGTTATTCGCGTCTATTAGGGTTGTCACTTTTTGAGATACTGTGATATCCGGTTTTTTTAATTGTAAATCCGAAACTTAGCTAGTCTGAACTTAAGAAATTTTCCTCATTGCGGAGTACCACACTTTCGTCTGAATCAAAGTTTTGTGTTTCGTCGATATTACTAACTCCTTCAAGTGAGTCTGGATTGACCATAGGTTTTAATAATGTTCTAGCAGCTTCAGGTAGTGGTATTCTTTGTTGTTTTTTCTTTCGTGTACGAAGTCGTGCATTTGATATTAAAGGATCCGATGATTCCAGCGACCTGTGAAATAGATCAGTCATGGTTTTTATACGATCAATTTTTCGGGAATGGTGCTCTCACTCACTTCTCCAATATTTATTTCTCGATTCTGATGCTTGCTCCGAGAGCATACCAATAGGCAGCGTTGTTGATCTAATAATTTCATTGCCATGTATCCATATCTTGTGTAACGTTACTGTCATAGGATGCCAGGGATAATTTTCGACGTATTTATAGGCTATTCGTTTGCAAAACTCCGCAAATTTATGATCAATCAAATTTATGATTGGAAAGCTACAAACTCAAATCATGGTAAATATCCCGTTGTAAATGACTTTAGTGTTAAAAACCATGATGGATTTTAAAGTTTTATAATATGACTAGCCACCCGCCCCGGCTTCGCACGGGTGCAATGCTGATACTAAATATACTACAGAATCGGCTTCGCGGCCGGTACTGCTGCATTTGAAAGCTATGATATCTTCGAAAATGTTCATTTAAATTACATACTGTAAAGAGCCAGTAACTCTTAAAATAAACTATCTAGCACGATGAAACAAACTGAATGACGATTGGAAATAACAGGGGGTACGTTCCGTCCTCATAAAATGAAAATAAAGGGGAAAAAAGCCTTCACTGAGGTCTGTTATGAGGTCGACAAATTAACTCGAAACCAACACTATTGTGTTATAATAATCTTTCTCATCAATTTAATTTTAATTAATCGAAATCTGTCCATCCGTTGCGATTTTATAAAACACTATTTTCCATTTCTAAATAAATCCGGATACTAGATATTATCATATATGTATATCATTCGAATTAGTGACAACCCTACGAGACAAAAGTCCGGTTATTAATATAACTGGCCCTAACTTCATTACTCCACGTGATTGGGATATGATTTTTTTGTGAAAGGTACAGAAAACATAAATATTTATTTCCTTATAAATAACTTTTCCCAATAGTGTGGATTGACGGAGAAAAAAAATAAAAACGAAAAACCGAAAAATATTAATATTTTGTATTTTAAGATATTCACAAGGTTCGTGACCATTCTCAAACGTGAAGCATAAGATAGGCTTTTGAACTGTTTTTGTTATTTTATTAAAGAATTTATAATTTAGGCACAGGATTTTTTTTTAAATTATATCTGCTAAAAATAATGCAAATTTCAAAAAAATATTTCTCCTTTATTAAACAGATTTGGCAATCGGGAGTTCTACTCCAATGTTGGAAATCATTAGATCTATCGGTTTTTGCCAAAAAAAGCCGATGTCCGAAAAATGGTCTCCATAATACACTGTGAAACGTAAACGTCAACTTTTGTGGAAGTATAGAGTATCACCAACGGAAACTAATAAAAATAACTTTAAGGATCTGTCATCAAGACTAAATCGCATTATAAAATTGACTCGGAAAACACATAACAATCATTACATTAACGTAGCTCGTAATAAATGTAAGGCTACTTGGGACATCATAAAGAATTCAAAATTTGACATTCCGAAAGAGGAAATCCAACAAATACAAGTCGGTAACCATATTATCAGAGACCCATTAGAAATTGCTAATTCATTTAATGATTTTTTTATTGACCAATTAACTACATCTGATAAAACTGATATAACTTATAATTCAACTCAATCCTGCTCATTATACATGACTCCAATTATTCCAAATGACATTTTGAACGTGATCAAAAACTTAAAAAATACGAAAGCTACAGGTTACGACGAAATATCGACTAATATTGTAAAAAAGGTGGCTGAAAAAATTTCACCTATTCTATGCCACATTGTAAATTTATGTATTGAAAAGGGTATCTTTCCAGATAAATTAAAAATAACTATTATTAAACCTTTGTTCAAAAAGGACGATAAAAATAATATGGCATGCTATCGACCGATTGCACTAATTCCAGTGTTTTCAAAAATTTTTGAAAAGATTATTAACGACAAACTCTATGACTTTTTTGAAAAAAATGAATTATTTGCGAAGGAACAGGTAGGATTTAGGAAAAACAAAACGATTAACCAAGCGGTTTATAGTTTTTGAATACAGCAATGACAGCTATAGATAATAACTCCATAGCATGTGCCCTATATATGGATCTTACAAAAGCGTTTGACTATGTGGACCACACTATTCTTATTGGAAAACTTAATTCATATGGTGTTAGAGGAAATGTATCTAAGCTTCTAGAGTCTTATGTTAAGAACAGGAAACAAATGACTCAAATAACTAAAATATGTCCAAAAAATAGAATAGAGCTTAATTATTTGTCTAAACTTAGGGGTGTTAGTACCGGAGTTCCACAGGGTAGTGTGCTGCCTTACTTTTTATAGTTTACATAAACGAACTACCTAAAGTTGCTAATCATCAGACTGTTATGTTTGCAGATGACAGTACAATATTGTTTACCGGTAAATCTAAATCTATTCTTGAAAATGAAATAAATAATACCCTGACTAATATAATTAAATGGCTTAACTCAATGAACCTAAAAATAAATTTGACTAAAACAAATGTTATGATTTTTAGAAATAGAGCTATTAGAATAAGTGACATTGACATACATTATTTAGGAACTAAAATAAACCATATTGAGTGTACAAAATTCTTAGGATTAAACATTGATTGTAACTTTAGTTGGAATTCTCAGGTAGATAACCTTAGTACAAAACTAAGTCAACAATCGTATGCCCTCTACATGCTCTCTAAAGCTGCAAATATTTCCACGGTTATTACGGCCTACCACGGATATGCTGCATCCATCCTAAGGTATGGGGTTCTATTCTGGGGCAATTCAACTGGCAAAGAGTCTGTATTTAAAGCACAAAAGAAATGCGTTCGATCAATTTGTGGTATCAAACAAACGGAAAGCTGTAAACCGTTCTTTACTCAGACGAGAATCCTAACATTGCCATCCATATACATCTTTGAAACGGCAGTGTTCGTAAAAAGTAATATGAATTTCTTTGACAAACTCAAATGTAAGCGCCTTGACAAGAAAATTTGTTGCCCTCCAAATAAGTCGGCACTTTTTAATAAGAGCATATTTTGTATGGCACCTCGTATCTATAATCACCTACCTACAAGCATTAAAGAAAGCAATACTATTAATATTTTTAAACATAAATTAAAACAATTGTTAATTGAGAAGGCCTATTACAATGTTAATGAATATCTGATGGATAAATTCTAGAATAAGACAGTTCATTGATTGTTAATTAATTTAGAGATTGACATTGTATATATTTTTATATTTTTGTCGTGACTTTGCATGCTGTAAAGCTGATCATGGCTATGCTCATTCTATTTTAATTTAACACCCCTGTAACCCATGTTTCGCAAAATAAATGAATTTGAATTTGAATTTGAATTTTCCTCTTTTTAATATTAGTATAGATGGTAAACATCCAGAACACCCTGAACAAATATCTGTAGATCGTCCAAACATTTGTCCCGAGGCTGGAATCGAACCCGCAACCTCCTGCGCCACAGAGGTCGTCATCCGCTGTATGTACTAACACTTTCACGACCCAAGACGTTACACATCCCCCCGCATCCCCTCGCACCGCCGAGGCTGGGCAGTGAATGCGTTCTCTCTTTCCTCATGCAACATTTTATGCTTGTGACCTTTTTCATAATCATTCGACGTTCATTTGACCACAATCTCACCTGATGAAAAGTGACAATGTATCACGAATATCTCTAGAAGATACCTATTCACTTTTGTTTTTAAGAGACCCATATGGTCCAGAATAAACTACACATTGTAATTTCACTATTCATGAGTATTTCTCGCGTCTGAAAATGAAATTAACGCGAATAATGAAAGGTTAATTATTAGAAGTCCTCGTATTAACCTAATCTTTGACGACTTCTGTGGCATGTATAATAAACAATATCTATTAAGTATATCAGTTATCTAGTACCCATAACACAAGCTCTGCTTAGCTTGGGGCTAGATAATGCTGTGTGAATTGTCCAGCATTATTTATTTATTTATATTTATAAAAAAAAACTTATACCAGTGTATTGCTTGCAGGAGGATTTGTACCCTGACACGGCGGCGCCCCTGCCCGCACTTTCCGCTAAAGACTGGCTGAGCGGAATGAACGCACCTCCGATACTGATTAGCTTAAAGACTGGTAAGGTTAAAATTCGTTTGAAGACTGGATTATCTATACTTTCGATTTGGCCGTGGCGGTCGTAGCTAAAAAATTGCGCCCTCCAAACGAACACTTTCACTGTGATCACCAATCCACCTGAAGAAAGAAAGAAAGAAAGAAAGAAAGAAAATACATTTATTTGGACAATACATAACACAACACATTACAATCATAAATACGTACAAAGAACACAGTATTATATAGAAAAGAAAAACAAAGAAAGAAGAAAACAGATACATATTAGAAAGTGTGTTATATACGGGCCAAAAAGGTCCCTGTCTCAGCATTTTGCCGCTACAAGCCGAAGCTAGTAGCGGCGCTGGTTTTCAGACAGGTCCTGGTGTGGCAGCAATACAAAGAACAGAATACAAAAAGTAGGTACACAGGTTACAAAACAAGATACGAAACAAGAGAGGAAGAAAAAAGGATTAAATTAAGACCTGCAAGCGGTAATTCTGGCAGAACTTTCCTTGTTTGGCTTGAAAGGATAAAAATAAATAAAGTTTAATGTAGCATGCAGGAATCTCGAGGTAAAGGTATAGTACGCGCAAATCTTTATGAATTTTCGGAAGTAAGCGCTAGTGGCTGCGCAGTAGCTTATTTTAAGGGTTCAGAGGCATGCGAAGGGTTGCGCAGGCGACGATCACTCGTACTATGAGTGCCCGTTCCGTATTAGTGTGATTATATTATTATTATAACTATTGAAAACCACTACCTGGGTGGGTATGTATATATTTATTTGATTATAATTTTCTAAATAAATATTGGTATATAGGTCCTCTAACAAATTTAATGTCTTACAGTAATGATTATGCAGACAGTAATGATACTGCACCATGCTCAGTTTTGCATTCGAGGCTATGTTCACAGAATTCATAAAGATTTGCGCGAACTAGTCTAGCTACTGAGCAGTGAAATATTTTCTGTATGAATCAGTATGTCCAAAGCAGTTTTAAAGGAGCGACGTTTATAAAAAAAATGTTGGACAATTGACACAGCATTATCTATTATCTAGCCCCAAGCTAAGCAGAGCTTGTGTTATGGGTACTAGATAACTGATATACTTAATACAATACACTGCATGATAGATATTTTTTTAGTATACATAGAAAACATCCAGAACACCCTGAACAAATATCTGTAGATCCTACAAACATTTCTCCCTAGGCGGGAATCGAACCCACAACCTCTTGCGCCGCAGGCGGACCTTCGCCCGCTGCGCCACTGAGGTCGTCAAAGTTTAGTGCTTGTCTGCAACGTTTCAAAAAGTATTCAGGATCACTTATTAAAATCAATAAAAAGTTTAAAAATAATCTCTATTTGTGCGGTAAATAAACACTACCTAACTCCCCAGGTGTAACAATATCGACGCACAAGCCACGCAACAACCGCGACGCGCCCGCGATGCAGCCGCAAGACGCCAACAATCGCAAGAAGTTCGCGTTCCTCTCTCGAGAGACCACGCCCGACTACCGGCCGCTCAATACCTGGCAGAACGACAACCATGTCAACGAGAATGACATCACTGTACAGGTACATACACTTACTAACTCTTGTGGCTCAGCTACCCTCAGATTTCTCCAGGCAGGTTCTGAACCGACTCTCAGAGTTGGCGGATATAAATAATAATAATAAATAAATTAATAACGCTGGACAATTCACACAGCATTATCTAGCCCCAAGCTAAGCAGAGCTTGTGTTATGGGTACTAGATAACTGATATACTTAATACAATACACTACATGGATAGATATTTTTTATTATACATAGAAAACACCCAGACCAACGGAACAAATTTCTGCAGATCGTACACAAATTTGTTCTGAGGCGGGAATCGAACCCGCAACCTCCTGCATCGCAGGCGGACCTTCGCCCGCTGCGCCACGGAGTTCGTCAAAATTTACTTTCCTACATCCATTGTTTATTTTCAAGGTACGAATGCGTGGTAAAATCCCAACAAGATCGGATTTGTTTCGGACGTCAGAAGTAAACGCACGTAGGTATACATGCGACTAATCGCACGCAGTCTGAGCGCTCCCATAGTCCTTGGAAGGTCGGGATCATTCGTACGTAGTCGTATGTTTCCGCGCGAATCAATTAAATTCGGACGAAATCGTGCCAGCGTTAATAGGAGCTGTTGACAACGCATAAAGGAGAAATATAGAGAAACAAGCAGTATATCATGCCTGAGTTATGTCATGAGGTTTAGGTTATAGGTAGGTAATAGCGAAATTCGCGTTACTTTCGCTAGCGACGCGTTTTACCAGGTAAACGGTAATGTCTATGCTATATGTTATTAAATGTAAAACGCATAATGATAAAGATTTTTTATTTTGTTAATTTTACCTCGATCCGTCAGTAATTTTGCCGTTATTCGGACTAACATCATCACAACTCGCAAAGTAAGTAACCCTTATAATATTTGTAGGACTTAAAACAATTAACACCTCTTTCAACTCGACAGATTCAACCAACGGAGAAGTCCCAGAAAACCAACGCCAACCAAAACACGAAGTTCCACCAACTGCAGAAGATGTTCGGCAAACAGTCGGGCGACAGCGAGCCGGTGCCGCTCTACAAGCAGATCAACCAGGGTGACGTGTTCAGTACTGAGCATGAGGTTAGAAATGTAATACTACTAATAAGTTCTAACTACCTTACATAATGTCCTAGCTGATTTTCGGCCACGGCGGTCATTCTCAACTGAGACTGCGCAGGACATTATGTATTATGTGTGCGCAACCACATTTGCATTCTCTTCACTCTCACATCTACAGCGTTTGGCAAGTCCACAGCATATAAGGCCCATATAAGCGCGTTAATGGCTCTTATCATTTAGGGATGATGCCATAAAGTCCAGGGGCCCATGCTGATTGGGGATCGTTGTTCATGGACATGGGTATTTTGCTCACTGGACAGGACGCCATACAAGACAAGGAAGCAAGAATTATATCAAACTCTTGGCTCAATGACACACTGTACTCACACTTGTACATTTTATGACTATACTAACAGTGCAAACCAAAAAATCTCAATGTTACCTGAAGACAGCATCATTCTCACCCAAAACAAATATCTTCTAGGCTAGGCTCTCAAATCTTCAAGCAGCTATATTCTGTTATATTTACATCCATATTTTTCCAGCTTCGTCTCGCGTTCAACCGGCAAGGCGAAGAGCTCCGGATCGTGAAGCGGCAACTGCACAACAGCCAGCAACGAGTGCGCGAGTTGGAGCAGCATATAGCAGCTTTGCAGGCTAATTCCAACTGAGTTATTCATTGTCAGCTAAACCGCCTAACTAGCTGTGTTTAGCGGACGGACGAGCGTATTGATTTGAGTTTCGACTCTGCTTAGCAGGCGCTAGAGTAAATTTTTCGATGAAATTGGCTCGATTGAAAGCGATGAAATCAACATTAATTCAACAAGTAACGGTTTCTTGAATGTAACAATCTTAATAAAACCATCCAATACGTGAGGTATTTATAGGGCTTCTAAATCCGCGAAAGAGGGTTCAAGAAAGTTAATGTAGTGTTCGTTTGGCAGAACTTACATAGAAAACGTGTGTATTTATTTGAATTGTCTGTATTTTAGACTCGGATTTTCATAGAAAAAGCACAAATTATTACGACGTTCGTTCGCTAGATAGGTTTCGAGCCTAAACGTTTGCCTACGCCTTGTCTGCTTTGACGCAGGCTGATGAAGGCTTTAATTTATAAGTCAATGTAAGAATGCTGTTTGAAAGCGCAGAATAGGCTTCGAGCGAAACCGCTTATTTGTTTTCAAGTGTTGTAGTTGAAATCCCAGTTTTTTTAAGCTTTGAGAAAGGCAAATCAACAATAAAGTTAGTTTAGTTTGAGGACCAATCTAGATACTCATTCAGTTTAATAATTGTTTACAGTTTTTACTTGATGAGGCAGAAACATTTTGTCAGTTTAGGATGGTAAGACAGATGCCATGCTCAAATAGCAGCATTTTTAGCGATTTAAATATTAATACAATATGAAACATTTACATAATAGAATTAGTATTAATTTGCCAAATTTTTAAATTTAATGGCTTAGGCACATTCCATTAATTGGTCAAGTGATACAAAATTGGCCTATATTTCAGAAAACCGCCTTCCAAACATGACATGCATTTTCTTTTACGTAATTTACAATATTTTTTTTACCGTACAATCAAAACAAGGGCCTTGAACATTTGACATGATTTTGTGATGTCCGATTGGTTGACTGTATTTAGCACGTTTTTGTTACGCACGTAATGAACATTATTATTCCTAATTTTATGTTTAGTTGACATCTTGTTAGTGATTGTTTTATAGTCTGATTTAAGTAAGCGTTACCTGTTATTTTATTTTTGTGTTTGTCTTTATTGTAAGTTACGGCTTTATTCTTTTGAGATCTCTGTTATTGTCGATATACTAGGCTGTAGAATGCGATCAAGAAAGCCTACCGATATTTAATCAATATTGTATGTTTATCATTTTTTATTTCATAAACTTACGTGTTTGTATGGTTTACATTTTTAAAGGAAGCACATAGTGTGCAATTTTATATAATTTACATGCCTTGTATGTGCCGTTTGTATTTCAGCTTTTAATATGTAATAATTTAGATTACAGATATGTAAATTATTGTACAAAAAAGTTACCTGAACTTTTCTGTGCATAGCTATATAATTTTAGATATAAGATCAAAGCTAGCATCGCAGGTGCTAAGTCAAGTTCTCAAAATAGATAATTATAATCCAAACACATTTAATAAGTAGCTTTGTAACGAAGACATTTTTATATTCATTGTGATTTCCACTTAGTAAATGCTAGAGATTGCTAATAATGGAATAGGACGTTTTCAAAATATAAAATTATTATTACATTCCATTTTGGATTTTCGGACATAAATTGTAGTAATGTAAGTGAAATGAAAGTATTATTGTGCATTAGCAGGCATATTCATTGGCTAAGTCAGTGTTGATATTTATTATTGTATTTTTATATCATGCTTGTGTAGCACAAATTCTGAATAAATGTTTGATCGTAAATAAACACATCTTTAACATTCCTCCCCAAGTTCTTAGTTATCTTAGTTTTAGCCTACTTACCTATCTCATGATATCGAATTCGCAACTAACCTACCGATAAAGAGCAGCAGGCAGAAACTGGTATGGCATTAAGTAATTCAGATATAATTTATTTACAAAAAACCTTTATTGCACACTAAAGGATAATTTACCGTTGACACACTTTAATTACTAGTCAGTCCATGAAAGAAAGCTCTTTGTATAAGAATATGTAACTTTAAAACAGTTACATTGCATCAAAATTAATTTTTTCTTAATACCTAGGTAGGTAGGTACAAGAATAAAATAAGCTATTTGGAATGTACAAAGTAAATCTATATAAGTAAAAAAAATGCTTTCATGTTGAAAAAAGTCAAAAAATAATGTAGAAAACTATAAATTGTAGGTAAATGTGGAATGTAAAACGTTCATATTGCTAAAAAGATCGAGATTCTACATGTCATGGTATAAAATTTAGTTTAAAAAGCAAACCTTACTAAACTTATCACTAAAACTGCTGCTGATATTCTGAAAGCAACTGCTGAGTTACAGCCATCACTCCCGCAGGTGTAAATACAGGTTCTGTATTCCAGTTTGTCTCCTGGCTGTTGTACATAGTTGCAATAGTTTCCTAGGTCTAGAGAAGAGCAGTACCTTGAAGTGGTGATGCCACCTGGAAACAGGATTTTTGTGTTAGTTCTAGAATTATTACAGACATTTTTGAGTTGACCTATGGCCCAACAGTGGTACATTACAGATTACAGAGATCTGCAAGTTGGATTTAATTTAATTTGTAATTGGAGATTTTACCAACAATAACATCAACATCTACATTTTACCAACAACAATAACAGTTTTTTATGGACATCATGTCCATAAAAAACTTGTTTTTTTTTTTGGTCCAGAATCAGAATAGATATAAAAGCAAGCCAAATGTGTGAAAATGTCCAGTAGGTATTACAAATTATTGAGGTATCATGCTCTCAAATTATTTGACCTTATTTAGTTCTGTAGCCAATTTCAAAGTTTTGCATTTATCCTTCATCTAACCAAAAAGTTTTTTTTTGTAATGGTAACTGCCTGCCAACCACTCACCTTTAGATCCAGGTCAAATTAAACAAGCCACCAAAGCAGAAGTGCCCTTGCTGTGCTGTAAACTCAAAAACCCAGTGCATTATGTGGATATTTAAAAGTGGCAGTTTAATCTCCAGTTATTAGTGCAACTTCTCAGGGAAAATGAGTAGGTATCTTTATAATATCTGAGAATTTACTCATAATGCTGTGAGATTCTCATTATTCCCTGCTAAGTAAAGAAAATGGTTATTTCATTAGATACACCTGTTTTTTTAATGCAGTACTGAGCATCATAAACATGGTCGCATGGAGAAGGAGTAAGAATGCCGCCATCCAAATGCATGAGTCCATCACCGCATTCCAATGTAGAGGATGAGTTGCATTGATAGCACTCTAATGCTACACCTGGGATTAGTTAATAAAATAGGTGTTAGTAGGTGGGTACATAATTATCTGGCTCTGACAGAGAAGTCTATACTTGTGCTTGATAAATACCCTTTGTATCAATTCTACCAAAGTAGAGATAAACCATTCTAAAATGCACACTGGGTGACATTTTGAGGAGGGGGCGTGCATTAATGATGCACTGAGTATGAATGATTTCATTCGAATTATTCGACTTCACAAATAATTTGAACGACTAGGGCAAATTAGTAACTAATTTGGTTAGTAATGGTGACTGCCCAGGCAGTCGAACTCATATCGTTATTCGACGATCGATCAATTGGTAGAGGCATTAGTAATTACTAATTAGTAGTTGTCATTTGACTTTGATTATTAGTACATTACTAATATTCAAGTCGAATGAGTAAATTAGTAGTTGTAGATCATTCGACTAGCCAGATCGTTTTGTAGTCGCCCATCTTAAGCATGGATTTTTAGAATGGTTTATTTATTATATTGATTATTCCTATATCTATTAATGATGCCGACAGGCATCTTTAATATAAGAACCAAAACCTCACTAAGCAAAAGCCTATGGTTTTATATGACCTATTAGGAGTGCTGGCGCCGAAATTAGTTTGGATTTGATTGTATTTGTTAGTATTTAAACCCAAACCCCAAGTTATGTAGGAATAGATTATTAGCCAAAATTGGCCCAGTTAGTTATACCGTGACACCAGTGGTGTCTAACCTTCGTTCCTGCCAACATGTTTGATACAATACAGGGCGTCGTGAAGGGACCCACAATCAATAGCTTGCAAAGTAGTATCGCTCTCCAGAAATTCATTACATTCGAATGAATTATCCAAGTCCGTGCCCGAGCATTGATAACAATGTATTGAATTAACTAAAAATAAACAAAAGAAGATAAAATTATGTGAGAAACCAAAACAAATCAATAACAACGCCTTATTCTTACCAGTTTTCAAAAACGTAAACAAGGCACATGTAAACAGCAACAACTTTTGTAATGCCATTGCCGTAAACAGATCTTTATTTTAGATTAAATACAGATCGATTTTTCCTGCTTTGTAAAAAGATTTACGTATGAGTTCGTAAAACTACTGAAAATCCAAACAAAGCCGCCGCGCCCAGCAGAACGAACACCACAGTAGAGCTGTAGCAATAGCAAGCAAACCGTATGTATTCGGTACTGAGTAACGGGTGCGCCATCTAGTACCGAGTAACGAAACGTTACACACGAATACATTTCGTTACTCGTATCTTTCGTACTTTGGATACCTACACTGTTTCAGTTCACGCAAGTACCGTTGATGCGTGTTGAAATGTTTGCTGATCGTATGTTTTACGCATTCACGCGCTTATTCGGTGAATTTTAAAAACGTTAGATACGTTTTTAAAATTCACCTTACAAAGAAAGATGCATGATCTAAGAAAATAATTTTCCGCGTAGACCAGATGTATGATTTTGAACGAATCATGTGAACTAATCGAAAAACAAAACACGGGGCATAGACAACTAGTCATGTGGCTCACAGAATACAATATATAATTTTTCGATTCCACACAAATGCGTATTTAGGAATCGCGTTTGTGTTTAGGACACGTTGTGACGTCATGAGAATCATGGCCCTGTACGCGTACGCAATACGATTCGATTCGATGCTATACCTTAGCATGTTATGATGAGGTATCAGAAGTAACGAGTAACGATACGATAGTAACGAATACATACGGGTACGCATTTTCGTTACTTTTACACCTCTACACTACAGACAGACAGAGAGATCAGAGAAGAAGATCCACCAAAAGAGAGAGAGACAGACACACTTTGAATTTTGAAATCAGTGCTGCCACTGCAGCCAGATTGATTTAACCAACTAATTATGTTTGTTAATGGCCTCATTACATCCACAACTTGTATAAGAAATTTTAGATTTTTATTATTTGAATCTTATTGAATTTGAAATCACTTAGTTAATTTTTTTTGTTAGTTGAATTATGCTTGTTTATTGTTTCCACTGTATGACGTAGCCTCATAACAGCTGAATATTTGATAAATTATGTACCGTCTTTTTTGTGATTTCATTTAAATTTAATATATTAAAAACACTAGAGACCCGCCCCCGCTTAGCACGAGTGCAATGCTCAATGCTGATACTAAATATTATACTACCTCCAGAATAGAATCGGCCCCCCAGCCGGTATCACTGCAACCGCTATGTCCCTGCATTTTAAAGCTGTGATATCTTCGAAAGTATTCATTTATATTACATGATGTAAAGTAAAGGGCCATATTAATCTATATTAAATGCACAGTGTATTTAAGGTACTTAATAGGATAAGGATTAACGCTGTATTACTTAAAATCGCTTCGTAAATAAGCCATTATTTAAGTATCATAAAAGGTAATAGGATAAAAAATGGTTACTGTGGGTTTTCCTAAGATATATATAAATAAATAAATAAATAATGATGGACAATTCACACAGCATTATCTACCCCAAGCTAAGCAGAGCTTGTGTTATAGACATAATATACCATCGCGGAGTTTTTTGTAGACCTTAAAATAGTAAACCTTAAAAAGGTCTACAAAAAACTCCTATCTTGTAAGGTTCAGCCAGCGTTTGCAATGTAAGCACAAAAAAATGTGTGTATTTACGACATCACATCGTCCACTTGCGACGACAGTGTGACATCTTAAAAATCGTTACTTTACAGAAAACGACTTTTAAACTTTTAAATGAACATAGTTCTTAAATTGTTGTCAAAATAGCCTTATTATGTATGAAGTGAATAGAGTTTAACTAATAATGAAATGAAATGTCAGAAAGAAAAAACATATTCAGACATAAATTAACTTTTTTTAAGAGTTTCAAAAAAAAAAGGAAAATTTATTACGTTGTCCTAGAAAAAAATCAAATTTTTAGAGTGGTAAGTTTAGTTGTTACGTTGAAGATGATGAAAACGTTTACGTTTAACTAGGTTATAATATAAGTTAAACATTATTCTTGAAAATTAGTTTTTTATTGTACGAATAATCTAATCATTCAATATAGTGGTAACTATTTTAATAATAAATTTTGTAACCTTCAATTACATATTGAATTAAAAAAAAGTTAAGTATGAAGACAATACTGTATTTTTCACATGCTGTGCTATGCTAACAGTTCTTTTACTTATTCTAAAAAAATATTTTCACTAAAGCAAACGTTAAAATGTAACATATTTTACTGCAAATAACAATTTCGTAAACTATTACTTGAAAATATTACAAAAACTTATCAAGTAGAGACTTAGTGACTAATTCCTTAAAGAAATGACGCGCTTTGGTGCTATTGTTCCGTCAGAATCAATTCTGACACATCGCTGGGGTGGTTTTACCTCTTCCATTGACTGAATTATAAATGACCACTATCTTTCAATTTCACCCAAATCCCAGTACTCTTTTAAAAGTTGTTGTCGTTGAATCTCCGTTATATTTGCGTGGCATTTAAATTTACAGGTTTCTTTACAGGGGGCTTAAGTCTTCGTTCTGGAATATCCTTATGAGTTTTTGCAGATTTATAGGATTTCCCACTATTTCCTCATTTTTTTTGCAATATACTTCTTCCAATTTGTTTCTTGTCTTGGCCTTTTTTCCCTTTTTTAATGGGAGTTTCAACGATAGTTGGAGGATTGTCAGATTCTGTCACGGTGACGACTCTAGCTTCGATTGAAGGCGATTGATTTTCGGTCCTTATAGCATTAGGTACATCGATTAGTATTTCATCGCAAGTAAAAAATACTGATTCGATGACCTTTCTCCTTGGTTTGTCCTTTGCTGGCTTGTCATAGCTGTAGGAACATCATGACTTACATCAGTGACGACGCGAGCTTCAATTTGAGGCGGTTGATTTTCGGTATTCATAGCATTAGGTGCATTTATTGGTATTTCATCAGAAGTAAAAATTACTGAGTCGTTGTCTGACCTTCCTGCTAGGTTTGTTTGCTGACTCGTCATAGCTGTAGGGCAGGGGTCGGCAGACCGCGGCTCGCGAGCCGCATGCGGCTCTTGCCATAGGATTATACAGCTCTTGCAACTCACTCACTGCGCAACTGCGTCGCCTTAGCACAAATAAAAAACACCTAAAAAACAAGAACATCAAGTGCGAGTGTAACTCGCGCGCGGAGAGTTTCGAACGTTTGCCGATCGCTATTTGATGAATATCTACCTAAAAATAGTAGATACTTACCAAACTACATTTTAGATGGATCGCTTTGCGAGATTAAGCCAATTTATTGACTGAAGTGTACTCTACAGAAATTTCAACAAATGTTTGGAAACGTGCAAACCTTTCATTTGATAACCCACTCGGTGAGGTAGTGAGGTAGGTTTCCCCTTGTCTTAAAAACAAAATTTTGACCATTTTTCAAAAAATGTTCGTTTTACAAACTTCTCTATTACTTTTCCTGTAAAATTTAGATCCATTTCTACAAACGTTACATCCATTTCAGAAAGATCGCTCTGCAATCTTTGGAGATAGGGGGGTGGGAATGGGTAATATTTCGACTCTTTTCGAAATATTTCAAAAAGTATGAAACCTACAGAAATTTCGAGAACTGTTTTGAAATGTACAAATTGATAAAGTTCATTTGTTACCCCACTGGGATACGTAGCCACCCCTTTGGATAATTATTCCTCCCCTTTTGACCATTTTTCAAAAAGTTTTCTTTTTACAAACTTCTCTATATTTTTCCTGTAAAATATAGATCCGTATCCACAAACGCTACATACATTTCACATGGATCGCTCTGCAATCTTCGGAGATAGGGGGAATGGGTATTTTTCGATTATTTTCGAAATATTTCGAAAAGTATGAAACCTACAGAAATTTCAAAAATTATTTTGAAATGTACAAACTGATACCTTTCATTTGATACCCCCCAAGACCCTGTAGGTATCTTTAAAAATTCGACATCACTATCTGTATGGAAAATGTTCATTTTCATTTTTAATTTGTTTGAAATGTCTATAAGTAAATAAATATATTTTTCATTTGTTACATGTTTTATAACTGTAATAGTGTCATTATATTTTTATTAAGATTTGTAGTATGAAGCAAATTAGACTCTAATTTTTAGACTAATAAAATTCATGTTACGGCTCTTTGAAGGCATGGGAAAATCTATGAACTTGATATTTGGCTCATTTGGTTGGTAAGTCTGCCGACCCCTGCTGTAGGGGCATCATCAAATAAGTCATTGAGTGAAAATACGCGTCGGCGTTTTTCTTGAACTTCTTTATAGTTAGGGTCTTGGTACGGAATCATCACTGTCCTCGGAAAAAGATGAAGAACTTGAAGAGCTGCTACATGAGGAACTTGAAGAAGAACTCTTCAAAATACTGCGATGACAATGAGTTTGTGTTGTTTGTTGATCATCTACTGTTTCATTTTCGTCAACAGTTTTTAAGTCCGGGTTTATTACGAGCTACTGTGGTACTTAAAAACGATTCACTGAGATTGGAATGAGTTTGTGTCGTTTCGTGGTCATCAACTATTTCAACTTCGTTAACAGTTCTTGAATTTGGGTTTTCACGAGTAACTAGGTTGCCACTAGACAAACCTTCGTCCATTTTTGATTGTGCTAGCCGCATTATTATTTTAGACCTTGTCCCCATCTGTAAAGATAACTGAAGTTTCATATTGCTGCTTAGTTCATACAACGTGACAAGTTTACATAATCATTAAATTTTATCAATATGTATTCTGCAACAACAGGACATCAATAAATGACCCACAACATATTTCCAGTATAATAAAAACGTGTATCATCTTCAACGTTACAATTCAAGATGACGCAGTGATACTGTGAATTTCTTACAAGAAAAACGTGACATTAAAAACATGTCTGGTTAGCTTCGCTTTATGTTTTACAAGAACATTGTGATAAGTATGACGTGCCACATTGTCGAAAAAAGAAAATTATTAAAAGAGACTTACTATTATCAACTAAATCGTGGTATCCTCGTGATGTCGCGTTCTTCATGAAAACCGAGAGCACTTCAAACCTCAAAGACCAGGTGACAACTGAACTGTCACTGTGTTGAAGCCAACTAGATCACCAAACGCGACAGCGCTATATAGTGATAGGTTGTCTCTTTCTCTCAATAACTCTGTTGTTTTTGTAGTAAAAAATATCCCGTTTTTGTAGATAATAGAACGAGAGATCGCGATTCAGAATATCGGTAAAAAAAAATCGTATATTTCGAGATGTCACACTGTCGTCGCAAGTGGACGACATGAGAAACCTCTAAAATTATCAGTGTTTCTCTAGTAGGTATATTATGCATGTATTATACCTACATATAAACCTTTCCCTTGAATCACTCTAGGTACCTATTAAAAAAAACCGCATCAAAATCCGTTGCGTATTTTTAAAGATCTTATCATACATAGGGACAGACAGACAGCGGGAAACGACTTTGTTTTATAGTAGGTAAAGATAACGCACTCTTGTAATTTTTGACTAATTTTTGACTTCTAAGTGCTCATACGTTCCTATACTACTTGCAAATAAATGAAATGAAATTTAAAGCTACTTATTAGCTCGGATCTTGCCGAAATTCGTAAATTTTCAATCGGGCTTTTTGAGGGAGGTACACTACATAACAATAATTAAGTACCTATAGGGACCTTACTTAAGTAAAAAGAAGACAATCTTAATTAAGTTTAAAGGTGTGCAATTCCTCTAATTTTGGTACCTAATTGTAACTATAGTTTATTAAGTAATGTTAATAATAATTATATTATTGTATGTCCGAAAGGATAAACTGTTGAACAATTCTTAAGCAGTTCTTAAGACCAACTAGGTATGTACCTACACAGTTTGAACAATAAATGTTTCTTATTCTCATTCTTAAATATATACCTACATAATATGATGGTGCTATTTATATATAAATTTGTAAACGTAGGTAAACGGCTTTTATGTTACGATTATTTTATTTATAAATTTGGCTACTTCTAGCTACTGTTGGAGGTAATAATAACGTGGTGATCTGGCAACTTTCTGCAAAAGATTAGTTAAAGATCGAACCTGTATTGTGAAGACTGGTGCCTGATGTAGGTTTAGTAAAACCTGTATTACAGGTCACCAGGGCTTCACTCCACGGACTCGTACAGTACCCGTGTTTTCAGTAGGTACCTGTCTTAGTCGACTTGACTTGTATTCGAGATAAGTGGAATTAAAATAATAAAGGTGAACTTTTTAATATAACTGATTATGAACTTATAGCTAGGTGTACAATAGAAGATGAGTAATAGGAACTAATATAGGTAGGTACAAAGTAGGAAAAAAAAAGATTAAAAAACTAAAAACTATACTGTCTTTTGTGATAAGTATGTGTGTGTGTTGTATATGTGCGTGCGCGCGTGGTGTGTTTGTGTGAGTGTATGTATGTGTTGGTCAAATTTGGTCAATAGACCAAATTTGACCAACACATACATACACTTTTACATTAATAATAAGCTCTAAATAATAATTTAGAGCTTATTATTAATCTTAATTATCATAAATCATAATCATAGTTGTTACAGCTCTGCAAAATAATCATGACATTGGTTTAAGAAAGGTTTCTATTTTGTTATAGTCTTGTTGCCAGTACCAGTTACTTAACAATAATTTTACTTGGTATTTTGGGAGGGAGTAGATTTGCAATAGACTATTTAGTTTGTTATAAAGAAAAGGACTCATGTACCCAAAGAATTTCCGGGAATGAGAGTTGTGAAATGTAGGTACGTGTTTTACAAACTTTACCCTTTCTGCGCTTACCTTTTAATAATGTAGGGTCATAATCAGGAAGTGAATGTTGTTTAACTACAGTTTGAAGAATGAAAATTTGTCTTACTGTTATTACATCCCAGTCCTTAAACAGCTCTGTAGTTGGGTACCTACCGATAGGGCAGGCATGCCCCGACCTTCAATATGGCTCGCTGCGCTTATAGTGCAGCCACAAATTGCAGAAAAGTGTAACCCGTTTAGAAGCACCTTATTGGACGGGAGTGCCCGTAAATGATGGTTACCTATTTGTGTGGTAAAATATTACATGTATTATTTTACCATGCCTATTTGTTTCACTCAGTCTGTCACAAAACAACTGACATGAAACGTATTACATTTCAATAACAACGACGATTAAATAAAGTACCTAATAATCCGTTTTATTTTCTTTAGCAACATTGTTAAAGTTGTAAAGGAAAAACATAAATAAGGATATAAAATAAAAAAAATACCTAGTTATCCATAATACTTAGATATTAAATAATTTACTGAAATGAGGAGGTGGAAACAAAATAAAATAACGTAGGTATTGATTAATATGTAGTATGTTTATTTTTTCAAAATATTATAATTAAATCGTAGGTATGTATGTTAAGTATAATCCTTCCTATAAAAATATTTACATTCCTAGCCTACTTGTAATGTAGGTAGGTACCTACATTAGAAATAGGTAGATAAGAAGATTTCCAACGGCGCTTACAAAGAATAAACGACTTAAAATCTTCCTACTAATTTCAATAACATTCCTTAATCTATCACACAATCTTAATTTGTACATTAAAAATATAATAATATTTAAATGCATATAGTTATAACTTACATTAATAAGGCAGCAAACATTTTCTTATCAATTATTAAACTTTATTATTGTCATTGAAAACTTAAAGCTATTAAGTTATAATCACAAAATAATGGAATGTAGACAGATAAAATAGAATTAAAGAACACAAAATTATAGAATATCAAAAGATATTATATATAAGTACCTAGGTCAAAAAAGTATAGTCTAGTTTCCTTAATAAACACATTTATGCTTTGTACAGAAAAATATATTTTAAATACACCTTAAGGGTCCGGCGACGGATGAATTTCCCATACAAACGTAATACCAAAATTATTTTTAATTTGAGCATATTTTCACTATGGTCTGTTATTATTTGTATTAAAATAGTATTTATCTAGGTCCCTTCCACCATTTTTTTTCAAAATACCTTTCTGAAATGAAATTAAACCTAATCGCATTTTTACATCAAAGAATGAATGTTGCCTTAGTAATTGTGTAGATAAGTATTTTGAAAAAATCTTATGGCAGGAACCTGTATAAATACTATTCTAACACAAATAATAGCATACCATGATAAAAACATTCTCAAATTACAAATCATTTTGGTACTACGTTTGTATGGGAAATTCATCCGTCGCCGGACCCTTAAAGCATTAAACGAAAAAAGAGCGTCTATCTAAGTTTTAAAGTTGGCACAGTTAATCAAAATCATGTTTAAATTAAATATGCAGGTACATAAATATTTGTGTGCATGCTGATGAAGAAAGGTACAGATTTTACTAAGATCAGGTAAAGCACCTTCCTAAGCAGTTCCTACCTTGATCAACAGATTCGATAAAGGTGGTACCTATTCACAATTTTTATAACAGTAAAGTGCCTTAATAAGAAATTCATATAATTGTAAATGTAAGTACGTACAAAATTTTTACATAAAATAAAAGCTGATGTTGAAGAAAGGTACAGATTTTATGTAAGATCAGATAAAGTACCTACCTGACTTAGTAGTTCCTAGGTCGAAAGATTCGAGAGGGACTCACATATTTTATAAAAGCTAAATTGTTTTACTAAAGAAACATACAAATAGTACATAAAGTATAAACAAATACACAAAAAAGTACCTACTTAGTTTAAATTTAAATTAAGCTCTTTTTTCGTTCAACCTGAAATAAGCTTAATCCACTAGCTCATCTAAGAGATAAAGTATAGAGGGGATCTTCAGGATACTGGTTAGTTATATAATTATACTAGTTATTGAGCTGAGGCCTGAGCGGCAACGAGCCTTCTACCCAGAAGTTAGGTGACTGCAGCATGGCCTGCCATAAGGTGCTTTCTTTTCCAACGCTATCCATCCAGTTCACGGTTGCTCCCATGTATGTTCCTGCACATAAAATTATCTAAGTTTCTAAAGAGATTCTTATTTCAGAGTGAAAATCCAACTCTCCAGTAGGATAAAAAGTTAAAGATGTCTTGATCCGACAATATATTGTTGTTTAATTGTAAACAGGTGTTCTAAAACTAACTAGACATTTATTGGGTTGATCAGTATGACAGAAGTATCAAGGTTTCAAAGCAAGAGTATTTTACTTTCTTTAAGGTCATTATCTTCGGCTAAACATCCCGCATCTTCACAATTTTTCGCCTTTGTAATGGTATCGCCTTTGGATAGGATAGGATAGGATGTGACTAGGATTTCCACCACCACCAACACCCATCGCCCACGCACATCCTTCCACATCGTAGAACCGGCACCCTATGCCTGAAGGATCCAAGTTTATGAAAGCTTAGTTAAAAATTGTAAATCTTTAATGTAGTTAGCAACAAACTTACCGGTGCCAAGAGACAATCTGATAGCTCCCATGAAATCGTTAGAGGCCAGTCGGTCTCGGTCCCAGAGACTCAGTTCGAGTGCTCTATTACTGAGCTCCTGTAGCTTCAGCCCTCGGTACGTGAATGTGTGCTCCCATCGCGGGTTCAGTGTGCGACGGACCACGCTTGTCTTCTGTTTGGCTAGGCGACCCCTCTCTGGTAGAAGGTAGCTGTGAAAGAACATACGTGATTTACGTGAGATATAGAGCACAATAAAATCTGTACGTAAGCGGTTAAAAACAGTTCGTATCGAACAAGTTTTAAATACAAACAGATTTTGATGAAATTTGGTAGACACACCAAAGGAGTTAATTACCGATTTTATTGTTGTGATGTAAGAAAAAAAATTGCCTGAGCAGTCGCAGGATAGGTAAGTTACTTATTGATTTGATTACAATGGAACATAATGAAATAAATACTGAACAATTTACACGGCCATAAATTATTTAGAGCTTGTGTTACGAATTACTACGTATAATTACCGATAAGAAGGATTAGATTTATTTTCTTTATGAACGGACAAGCGTCTGCCCACGACTTTGCGCGCCTTTTATGGGATAAAGATAAAAGCAGTCTATTATTACGTTAATCCAGGTCTATAAGTATGTCTATGCAAAACTTCAGTACGATCCGTACTGTCGTTCTAGCGCGAAGAGGTAACAAACATCTAAGCCAAACGTTGGTGTTCTTCCAATACAAATAAGGTTCGTAGTTAACCTGCTTACATTCTTAATGAATTTGTCAAACTACGATAGTTTTTATATTAAAACATAATCGCATCCAAACTTTCGCATTAATTATATTAGGGTTATTCTCATAATCTCATTATGACCATTTAGCATAGGTATTTTAATCCACTGTTCTTACCTCTTGCAGAACACATCAGCCAGTCCACTAGGCTTGGTCGCGACGAGGTTCTTGGCTTCCTTGACGAGCACGTGTAGGGTCCCCTTGCCTCGCGTCGCCGCGTCGTTGCCTCGTGCTTCTTCTGGCTCGAACTTGAGGCCGATGATGAGGTCGCCTCGGGTGCCTTGTTGCTCGTCAAATTGTTCCGTCTGAATAAAATGGTATTCATGTTAACAATGTTTTACATCCGTATGCATAAGCAGAAATTTTATTTTATAGAGTACCTATCTATCTAGGTACTAGTTTCTGTTTGCGGCTTCGAACACGTTATTTCTATGGAAACGTTCAAATGTTATTTCTATCCCAATGGAATTGACTGATATGTGTAATGTATTAACATTTACATTACACTTTATATCTAGCGAAATCGGTACGATGTGGAACAATCACGTAGGTACAAGGTATTTTTTATTTTCTACCAAAAACCTATAATTTTTAACTTTACCACGCTAATAGCGTGGTAAAGTTGGTTTCATTCATTCATCAGTCATCACATCACGCTCATGCTAGGGTACAGGGTGACCAGCGAGCATTCCTTATATTATCTGTGGTTGATTTGTCTATAGCCGGTCATGGTTATCGACTGTGTAGCAGGCATTTTAAAGCCTCGGGCATGGGATCCATTTACATAGCGCGGGAGATTCAACTTCTTTGCTCGCTTACATTATAATCGAGTAGCAATTCATTGCAATTTATGGTAAAATTTGACTTGTCTATGAGCTTATTTTGTAAGCTGAAATAAATAAACGTTATTGATTTCCGATTTCTTACTAGCCGCCAACGCCATGTAGCGTGTGGAAATTATGAAAATTATCGACCTAATTATGAACTTGCTCTGTCGGTTTATGATAGGCATTCTACTTAACGACTGTTTCCGATACAAAGGGCGTAACTCCAAATCACCTACTTGTGGCAATGAGCAATGAATAAAATAAAAAATATCTGTTTTTACATAACTTTTTGGTTTTTATACTTATAAAGTTGTTTTTATCAAGAACGTTCTTATATTTGGGCTGTCCTTTGTTTCATTTAATTACAGTTAGGTAGGTATATACTAGCGCTTATTTTAAAGTTAGCATGGACTTACACCCCTGAATACCTAAAAAAATGTACGACCAATTAATTAATGGCTTGGTAAAAAAAGTCTGAAGTAACAGCCATTCAAGTAGGTAGGTATATACGAGGGTAATTCTTCAGGTTGTATCAAACATAATTTTTTCTAAATCTAAAATAAAATCAAATTTTAGGTGGTAAGAACCACTTTTTTCGTCGTAGCGCAATTTTAGATACACAGATCGAATAAGCGTGAAAAATTATGTAAGTTTGTAAAATTCAAATCATGGTAAATATCCCGTTATTTATGACTTTAGTGTTAATAACCATGATGGATTTAAAAGTTTTTTATGTAAGTTTGCATCAAAAAGTAGTTTTGCCCACAATGGTCTTTACGCCCTTTGTATCGGAAACAGTCGATATGGGTATGGTATTGTACGTGTTTATGGGTACTTCTGAACTATTATAGGTCTATTTTAAACTTACCCGCTCATGAAGCTTGTACCACATGGGCGATGAGTCATCAAACACTACGTCACACAGCGGCAGGGTCACTTCTCCCAGGAAGTCATTCCGGCCGAACATATCCGCGTGCCACACACTGAGCCACAGTGTCCGCGCGGACAGCGAGGCGAGTGGTTGCGAGAAACTGAGCGTCTCATCGAACACGGGGTTTAGGGTGTTCTTCTTTACCTTCGTCTTCCTTTTGCCAGTTTTGGACTTGTCTGGTAACAAGTACATCTGAAAGAGAAATAAGGCTTTTGTTTGATCTGGGTACAAAAAGAAACAAGGCGTAAGTGCTAAGGGTGCGTTTACGTTACCTACCGCTGACTGAGGATGCGATGATGGAGCGGATTGGTAGGAACGCAGCCTAATGTAAAGATCATGTAGGTCTGCCCTCTAGTGGCTAAGTTTTGTGCTAATGTTACGCTAAGTAGGTACTCATTCTGTTCAAGTTACTGCCATCTAGTAATAATCCTTTTCACTAGCATGAAATTCGTTGATGAATGTGGTACTTTCACGCAGCAATTGATGTCGCTACACGTTCCTTATTAGAAAGGAAATAATAACTAAAATTTTTAAAGCGATAAACGATACATACTTCGAATAGCAGTCACACGAATTTACTCATGTGGCTACAAACTCATTCGCAATTTTGGTTTTCATAAAAAAGTCATAGGTACAGTATAGTAGGTACTATTATCTATCCTGTGTTAGTCTAGTATTGAGTTCGGTGAGTCGATAGCATCGCCTCGACGACGAGACGTTCCATTTTTGTATGAGATGACTAGTAGGTCCGGGTCCGCAAGGTATCAAATCTCATACAAAAATGGAACGTCTCGACCGACGTCAAGACTCTCGTCTTTCCTCTTTGTTCCTTTGCTATCGGATCACCAAACTCAGATCTGGCTGATGATGGCACAGTACCTATGGAAATACTAGGTAATCTAAAGTTTTTGTTATTATAGTGCGTAAGCCTCACACTCTGGCAAATTTCTAAGAAATTAAAAAACAAAGATTTTCGACTTCAGCGTCACTTGACCTCGTGGTGTAGTTGGTTAGCACATTCCGGTACTTACGGAAGGATGCGGGTTCAAGTCCCGCCGAAGTCGTAAATTTTTGCGATGTTATTTAATTTCTTAGAAATACTAGGTAAGTACTATGCTGCCACAGAGCCAAGACAACGAGGCAAAAGCAGTAGTACTCATCTTAACATAGAGATCCGACCAATTTCTCTGCTCTGAATCCCTCGACGCCTACCTCCAACGCCTTCAGTCGATAGTTGTAGAGGAGAGAAAACTATATCTACCCTCGGATGGTCACGTTCCATGTAACACTCTAGCTAGGTAAGGTACCTACTAACCTTAACATAAGGATCCGATCGGTTTCTCTTCACATCGACGGCCGCCAGGTCCCTGCACCCCTTGATACCGACTTCCAACGCCTTCAGTCGATAGTTGTAGAGGAGAGAGAATTGTATCTCCCCTCGCACTGGGACGTTGGCGCGGGTACCCTCGCCAGCGCCGGAGTACACTGAAGCCATCGATTCTGAGCGAGCCTGGAATAGAAGAAAAGTTGAGAATTTAGAGATTTTCTCATTGTATGATTCGAATTAGGGTTTATTTAACATGCTTGTCTCATTGGCCGCCATGCTTTAGGTATTTTCAAGTAGTAAATATTATTTTTGTAGGTAATTAGAAGTACCTAGTTTTAGTTTAGCAAGCGGTAGGTACTTAAGCAACATGTCCACACTTTTGTGGATTTTAGTCACTAAAAGATTTTGGAAAATTTTATAATTGGTGGAGCCGTAGCATTATTAAAAAAATTAATTCGCGTTAATTCATGCGCTAATTTGGGCGTCACGCGGATGTGGCCAAGGTTTTAACGTTCATTTGTTGACGACGCAAAAAATGCACCTTTGGGTAGTAGTACCCAAGGTGCATTTTTATCGCCTTAATTAACGCGTTAATGGACATTAACACTAACGTCAACGCTAACGCAGGTGAAGCCGTAGCATGACTGATATAGAGAACTTTCCATGATTTCTTGTAAAAAAAAATTAAATAAAAAGTTAGCAAATAAGATGATGCCCTCAGACCCGGAGCTAAGGTGCGTTCTACAATCTACTAAGCACAAGATTATTAGGTAGGAATAAAGACGAATTTCGTGATTTAGTTAGTTACTCTAGACTCTGACCTACTATTCAATAAGGATGAGGATGATAATATTAAAATGAGTAGGTTGGCAATGAGTGAGTAGTTTGGTAATAGATGGAAATACCTAGTCTCATGAATAATATACCTTCTCATGTTAAAAGAAGAAGACATGGTAAAAAACACCTAGGTAAATACATATATCATTCTCACCAATTCACCATGGAGTTATGATCAGAAAATTTAGTTTTACGTACGTCAATAAAGTAGATAAATGTTCCAAACACGGAGAGATGGACCGACCTTCCAAATTAGCACAAAACGAATATTTGCTCTGATGACACAACCACAACTGGATTACAATTTACACGGCTAATGAACGAAATGATGTTTTTGTTTGGTTGCTTTATCTGGACACTCGACACTACTTTTCCGCGGGAACTATGGGTCGAATGGCAAAAATGCTGTTTGTTTATAAAATACTAGCTGCTGCCCGCGGCTTCGCCTGCGTAGTTCCCGTTCCCGTGGTAATTCCGGGATAAAACATAGCCTATGTCCGTCTCCTGGTTCTAAGCTGCCTCCCCACCAATTTTCAGCCAAATCGGTTCAGCCGTTCTTGAGTTATAAATAGTGTAACTAACACGACTTTCTTTTATATATATAGACTTGCTGCTGCCAGCAGCTTCGCTCACGTGGTTTTGGATACAACGAAACCAATAGCATAGTGGTGTAGCTTGTCATTTCATTAGTGAATGATGGAAGACTCCTCCACTCTTTTATTAATATCTTTGGATAACTGCCTGTTGCCAGCTTGTCGTTTCATCACCGTAGCAATTCTTACGTCATTCCTTTATGGAACAAGTTCCACAAGTCTCGACCTACCTAATATAATAAGTTATTTGTAGCATTAACAAAACATCCGAAGGCAAGCATTTTAATTGGAATTTAATCGAGACCTTAGCTTTGTTATAGACAAAAAATAAACCTGTTCATATTCAACCAAATTCCTTTAGAAGTACTTACCTACCTACAAATATAACCTTAGAACATCAACATCTAATTATGTCGGTTTAACCTGTATGGCCGATTGTTCGACTTCGTACTTAGGTATTCAAGCTTAATATAGGCACAAAACAATAAGATGGTGGATGCGTAGATTAGGAACCAATTTGATTACAATCTTATGACCCAATATAACGCCCACATCTATGGTTTTTGTTTCGTCTATTCTATTTTATACATTTAATTTATTTATGAATGTAGATGTATCCATAATTTCAATGCTGACCACCACACGGAAACATTATAGAGTTATTGATAAATGTTACAATTTACCCGTCAATCTATTTACCATTTTTATGTCAAACATGTGCCCTACCCAAATATTTGTAACATAGCGTAACTTACAAACTATTCCAAAAGTTCTAGAAAATTATTTGAATTATGATTTGAACGTCTTTCATTTGGGGCTTGGGATAAAAACACGTTTAATAAGACGAGTTTGGCTTAGATGATAGTTAGTTTGGGTATGTGTCCTTGAATCTCGGTAGGTATGCCGTTACCCCAATACTTTTACGTAAGTTGGTTGACAATCTAGTGATCTTTCGAACAGATAGTCGTGTCGATTACGACAAATGAAAAATATAGTAGATCTACATAAAGCTTAATAAACAGAACGGCTTTGTGGATAAAATAACGAATCTAACAGTCAATTTAATTCCACCGTTGTTTGTTAGAGATTTAACAAGCAAGACATAGCCATACAGTGGGTGGACCGTAAACAGCATTAGTAGCATGAGTAGACGCACTGCCCACATCGAAGTACCTACGTACTTTCATATTAAGGGATTAAAATTACAACATTTTGTGAGTCGGCCCAAATGTTTCGTTCTGAAATACCTACCAGAATCGGTGTCATTGCCTTTATATGTAAGCTTTTGCCTTTATCAAGAGATAATCTACGCAAACATAGAAGTATAAGCAAGAGCGTGTGATCAACAACACGCCATAGAACAAGTTTAGAACCAACCAACTATAGGGAACATTGCGCATTGTTAGGGGAAACAGAAGTGAACTTCTGGCTTAAGGGTCCGGCGACGGATGAATTTCCTATACAAACGTAATACCAAAATGATTTGTAATTTGAGCATATTTTCACCATGGTCTGGTATTATATGTATTAAAATAGTATTTATCTAGGTTCCTGCAACATTTTTCTTTCAAAATACCTTTCTGAAATGAAATTAAAACGAATCGCATTTTTACATTAAAGAATGAATGTTTTCTTAGTATTTGTGTAGATAAGTATTTTGAAAAAAGCTTGTGGTAGGAACCTAAATAAATACTATTCTAATACAAATAATATCAAACCATGGTGAAAATATTCTCAAATAACAAATCATTTTGGTACTACGTTTGTATGGGAAATTCATCCGTCGCCGGACCCTTAAGGTATAGGTACAACTACCTACCAAAATAAACAATGATGTAAGTTTCCATGCATGCTAAAAATACAGTTTCCCTTACAATTTGGATGTAGGTACCTATATACCATAGCGAGAGTAGGTACTTTACAAAGCCTCGTTACTCGCACGCCGTGTCGCAAGATACATATAATACAATGGCTGTAGTTAGTTACCCAGACAATACAGGTACCTACTGCTGTGTTTTGCTCTGCACAATCAGGAGGACACTAAACTGAGTACCTAGATTGTATTGCGCAAAGTCGAATTTATGTTGAACCCAGGACTACCTTTAAACTTTAGGAAGAATTACCCTTTCATGTAGTAGATCCTAAAAATAAGTGATGATGAGTTACTCTATTCTGAATGGTGTAAAACCTCAGGTACATTCAGCTTCGTGCAACGCCTAATTACGAGCCAGGTACTTGTAGATAACAAGCTTGTAATTATGAATTAGTAACAACATAATCACGATAATACTTGCATTAATGACGCGACTGGAAAAGTTGATAAACCGCTAATAATGGGCAAGTAACAATTTGGAATGCAGCCTACATACTAATAGAGGTATTCATTCATATACCTCTATTAGTAAAGAAATATTATTTATATTATACTGAATTTGGATAAACGAAAAATGCTCTGTTCATTTTCCTTGGTTATGCACTAAAGATAGACTGTAGGTGACTTGACCTACAGTCTATCTTTAGTGCATAACCAAGGAAAATGAACAGACAGATGATGTAATGTAACACTAGTAAAACCTAATATTTACCTGAAGACCACTCCTGTTGGGGAAAAGTCGATCTCTGTCCAACGTATCCCTTTCATGTGGTAAAGGAGAATTTGATCTCCTCGGCAAGGTTGCATGTCCTGACGATACATTGTTCTCTGTAAAGTAGACTTCATCTGTGGACAAGGAAATATTAAAATTAAAAATGTGTTTTTCATTTAGACTTGGGATTGCAAGATGGAAAGAGAGAAAATGGAATATGAAATAGTTTATTCTACAACAGTTTCACGGGCAATCTGTCATGCACAATAGATTGCAGATTTACATGTGCTTATGCATTTTACATAACATTATGCAGAAAATTGTAGTGCGTTTGAAAAATAGGTGCACCAAAACTATTAAATTCTTTGATACCGTCGCCTTTTAATTCAATCCAATCATCTTTTTTGATATTTCGGTATCTTTTTCTCCTTGTCAAGGAATTATCGCACCATTCTAAAGGTTTTAAAAACGTATCACGACACGACAGGACTTCTCGAATGAATGAGTTTTTCTCACCATATTTAATGGGTGCATTGCTGTCTACTTCATTAATTGGGTCACACTGATTAGTGGCTTGATTCTTTTCGTTTTTGGTGGAATATTTATAACCTAAATTAATTGAGCTAGCACGTTTTTCAGTTGCAAGTAATAACTGCGTTGTTGATTTGTATAGCTCAGTGTCAATATTATCAGGAGCCGCAGATGCAACTGTAAGTTCTGTTCTAGGTACGATTGAAGTTAACTCTTCGTCTACAGGCCTGGTTACCGTCAAAGTTGGAACACCTTGTTCTTGGTGTACTATATTTGAAGTAGATGTATTGCTATTCACATTATAACTTTTTCCTAAGGGGCGCACTAATGCGGACGTCGAACTATTAGCGCTTAATTCATCGAAGCTCTTTACACAACATAGACACCGTTGCAAATATTCATAGCAAGACATAGTTTCACTAATAACACTACTAGAACCATATATGTCCACGGGATGATATTTCAATTTTGATTCTTCAGCTATAACACGATTTTCATAAGTCAAATATCTTATTTTAGCTCTGTAAGCCGGGGTAGCCATAGATTTAGTAAGAGCACAGATTTGCACAACACTTCACCACCGTATTCCATTACTATGTGATTTGGTATCACACAAATCCCCATTTTATCGTCATTCACGCTTTACTGTACCAAAGTTTCCTGTTGTGTTTGCGATAACATTTATGTAGGTACAGGACAATGCAAAAATACTCAATGCCAATGATTAAATGTGGAGCTGTGGATTGAACAATGCTATTCGTATGATATACGCTAGCAATACCACACTTCTAGCATTAGCAAACTTCCATACTATATGAAATCTATAAGTAGCATCATAACACTGTGATTAAATAATTATTTCAGTTTTAATGCAAATCAATTCATCAACAGAAACCAACCTACCATTAAACAAATCAGGCTTTGAAGGTAAAAGAGTGCTCCACCGCAGCTGCTTCACAGGTTTCTTTACTTCGCTATCTGCATCAGCAGATAACGATTTAGTAGAGGCCATCATATCACTCTTACGTCTAGATGGTATCACTGGCAGTGAAGATTTGAATATAGGACGAGGACTTCTGTGTGACAGCTGTGGACTTTCAGTATCACACCCTGATTCAATGCTTCTTTTGGATGTGGCAATCTTCCTAGAGAATTCAGGTTCATTGAAATCTCTTGTAGATGAACCTGAATATCCTGATTCTGACCCGTTTGTACTTCCTATTTCCACTTTATCTACTATCAGCTGGTCTTTATTCTCCAACGTCATGTTTTGTATTTCCTCTATTATAGAGTTATTTGCACCTAAGCTTTGATTATGGGAAGGTTCTATTCTATGTGATTTTGGTGTCGATGTTTCTATTTGTACTTTGTGAACAATGTTGTTAATGTACTCTTCAGATTCATTTTTGGCAGGTTCAGGTGACATCATTCCGTTTATTTTATTATTGCTTTCACCGATTCGCGATAGTAATTTTTCTTTTTTTTCTAAAACTGGTTTGCTAAGAGACCTTCTTATAGATGAATTTAATCCTAATGAAGACCTCGATGATGTACTACCATTTCTGCTGAGAGAACTATTATAAGGACTCATGGGTATATTGACGTTACTTAACAAATTTTCTTCACTCTTTGTAATGTAAGTATTAGCAGTGATATGAATACTTGGACTTTCATACACTTTTTGGACAGTTATTTTTGGTTGAACTATTTCTACTTGTTTATAGTTAAGTGACTGAGTATCAGATTTATCCAATTTATTTAAAGAGTTGTTTGCACTATTTCTACTTAAATGAGATGCATTTAAGCTATAAGACCTTTGGAATGAACTATTTGGAGTAAGAGTTCTACGCCGTATGGGTTTGTATGCTTCAAATAAATTATATTCTTTTATATACTCTGATATTCCCTTCTTAATATCAAAATCGTCATCGCTTGTTTTGTTTTCAATTGTACTTGATTCTCCATCAGTTTCTATTGAAGTATCGGTTATGTTTTGCTCTACTTTTGCATTGTTTTTCTTCTGGGGTTTTTCTTTCTTCTCTTTCTTGTTTTTTTCAACAATCTGTTTTTCAACTTTTTTGCCAATGGCGTAGTTTTCACTTACTTTCTGTGATAAAGGTATGGTTTTAGGTTTCGATAACTGTGAAGCAAGGAACGAGTAAAGCCTGTATTTGGTCCTGGTTTCACTTCGAATCACCGGGAGGGTAGCTGGTTCCAAATCCTTATCAGCTGTTACACTATTGAAACAGTTCCAACACGACACTTCACTATCATGCTTCACTGCTTTAGATTTAGGCTCACTTCTAACACCATCATCATTAGTCCCCATTGTACCCGTTACAATGTTTGATTCGATGTGTTCTACTATCCGGTATTTACACGACTAAACTCGACATCAAGGCGTCACAAGCTTAAATAGCTTGCAAGGTATGTTGCTAATGCTTTTAAAATGACTTTAATATTCATGATTTAAAAATATTACGCAACACTTCACGTAGAACAACAATCTGGAAAAAAATCCAACCTGTTTTAGATCATTATGTAAAATACTAGATGACCTTAGCATATGTGGACAGAATTATATCTACTACCTTTTTAAAATAACTCAGAGATACCATTAAACCCACTTGAATTCGACCCACAAAAAACTGAAATGACTAACTCAATCTCTCGTTTTTGTTTGTTTATCTACGTACCTTATACATTTAATTGATTTGAATTTGGTAAAGTAAGGCCAGAATACTTCGTGAGATTGTTTTTATCCCAAAGAACAATATATCCGGGTTTATATAAAACCATGGTAACACTATCCAATGGTCCACAAAACGTTAAATTAATAAACGCTCTACAGGTCAAAGGATAATTAAATTTAAACTAGGGTTGTCACATATTTTAGACAAGTAATATTATTAAAATTTTCTTTTTCTGTTGCATCATTTTGAACATTTTGAATCTAACTTAGGATTTATTATTTTGAGTTGAACCTCGAGAACGATTTACTGAGTTTTCATACACCTAACTTGGATACAGATTAATCATAAAACTTACTTTTATGGGTGGAGCTTTAAAATTTAAAATAGATTGCTTGACAGATAATGCTTCATTTATTTATGAGCATTAGAAACAAAACACTGATTTAAAATAAGAGTAGGTTGGATGTCTGTTTTTTTAATGGTAGGTATCAAGGTATGTAGGTAATGTACCTACAGTTGATAGCCCTGGATAAATTCATGTTTTTAAGTACTTGCTAGGAAATCAGTGATTATTTTAATTTACCTTGATTTATTAAACGATTTTTAGTTTTTTATCAGTGACCATCAGTATTATCCATGGTAAGTAACATTATTACGTACCTACCTACCTACATACCTAACGTCCAACGTCATAACTTAATCTAGAAAAAAATAGGTTCTTTGATTAATACCACGACCTCGTTAAGCCTTTAGGTTGTTTTAATTACTAGGGCTATTGCATAATAATTAATTGATAGATTTAACGAGAAATATTTGACACTTAGCTAATAGTGTGCCTAATTTATGCATGCTTAAGAATCTAACAAATTCCGAACTCTTATTACTCACTTGGAATTTAAAAGCACAAGTAAGGCGCAAGGAAATTAGATCCATACATAATAGGTATGTGATGTGGCGAATTTGAAGAAACTGAATATACAGTTCGATAGAGAATTGAAAACTGAGTAAAACTGCATTATTTAAGTCAATTTCGACCAAATGTCCTTTACGTCCTTTGAGCCCATCGATATAGTAAAATATCCACCTATGTAGTGTAGTATAATCAGTCATCTAGGACATACCCATAAGAAAAGCTCTGCTTAGCTTCGGGCAAGATAATGCTGTGTGAATTGCCCAGTATTCTCATTATTATTATTTATACAAAAGCACGTGTAGGTACCTTGTTGCGAACAAGAATGTCTGAGAGCAAGCCCTGTCACCAACTAACATACCTACCTAACCTACACGGTGCGCAAGCGCTGCCAACTGCCATACAATCTCCTGCAATGTCCGTGACCGCTAGTGACGTTCCGTGTCGTGCGTGCGCCACCATTGCATCGCCACTTTTCAATAAACCACAGAATAAACCAAACTCCTAACTTCTAAACGACATGCTTTCATACGTTTCTAGCTATATCCAATTGCATTCCGATAAGGCCTGAGTTTTGTACGTTTTGATTTAGTTTAGTTTTATGCTGTTTCCGTTCTTACGGAAGTTTATAGTTCTAGACGAACTAATTTTTTTATTCGATCGTATTATAGGATTTCACGCTGTGATCATCTAGCTTGAATGCTAGCCACACTTGGCTTCTATTTAATTTAAGATTGTTAAGTGTATAGTGACGACCTCTGTGGCGCAGCGGGCGAAAGTCCGCCTGCGACGCAGGAGGTTGTGGGTTCGATTCCCGCCTCGGGAATAATGTTTGTACGATCTGCAGATATTTGTTCAGGTTCTAGATGTTATCAATGTATAATAAAAAAAATCTATCTATGTAGTGTATTAATATTAAGTATTTCAGTTATCTAGTACCCATCTACCCATAACACAAGCTCTGCTTAGCTTGGGGCTAGATAATGCTGTGTGAATTGTCGAGCATTATTAATTTAATTGTTTTATTCTGTAAGTGTAATTTTATATGTGCTAAATAAATAATCTACCCCAGTTGGTAAAGAGGAATCTTATTAAAAGAAGTAAGTATCTAATAACCGACTCATAGGAAGCAAGTAGATACTTTTCCGTTTGTACTACTTGTTTGATTTCTCCTATTGAAGTCCATACAGGGTGCCACGGAAAGGGTGTACTTAGCCGAAAGGGAAATTCTGGACCCCAAGGGGATCAACTTGTGAATAACAATTTTGTGAATTTCGTAAATTAAAAAAAAAAAGGTTTTTTTCTTGCTATTCTTTTACACGCAGTCTAGCATTGCTTAATATTTCACAAGTGTTTTTTGCTTGATTTTTCAGCAAAACCATTTTTGTCATGATATTATTACAAAAATGTATGTAAATTCTTTGAGTGACAGGTAAAATAACGCAAATTTATATACAAAACGTCTGTATATTGTTTTTCAAGTTAAAAAGAAAACGAAATAAAACATTTGTAGAACAAACGTTAACCCCCTCGATGTCTAGAATTGTCCTTTTTGGCTTAGTACTTCCTTTCCGTGGCACCCTGTATAGTGATTTCTTAAATTATGTTTCGTTAATTTAGTTTTTTCCCTACCTGGTTTTTCTACTTGTCACTTTTTGAAATCTAGATTTTTTCGTTATTTTAAGTGCTTGAATTTTAGTTTGAAACATTTGGGTTTCGTTCAGTCGTTTATTTTCAAAATCAACCAAGTATAAATTTTTCTTGTTTTTTTTTTTAATGAGTATCTTAAGGGTCCGGCGACGGATGAATTTCCCATACAAACGTAATACCAAAATGATTTTTAATTTGAGCATATTTTCACTATGGTCTGCTATTATTTGTATTAAAATAGTATTTATCTAGGTTCCTGTCACAATTTTTTTTCAAATTACCTTTCTGAAATGAAATTAAACCTAATCGCATTTTTCCATCAAAGAATGAATGTTGTCTTAGTTATTGTGTAGATAAGTATTTTGAAAAAATCTTATGGCAGGAACCTGTATAAATACTATTCTAACACAAATAATAGCAAACCATGATGAAAACATTCTCAAATTACAAATCATTTTGGTACTACGTTTGTATGGGAAATTCATCCGTCGCCGGACCCTTAAGTAAAAACTTGTAATTAGCCCTCAGTAACAAATCATGCATGTTTCATGCTAATACCTTACCGTCAAAATCATAGCTGTAAGTTTTCTTAATATTCGACAACCAAAAATTGAGTAAAATCCCTAACGTCTCTTATAACCTCACTCAAAAACCAAAATGGACACTAGAATTTAAAGATTGTGTCTGTAACAGAAGAGCAAGAGGCGTTATTTCAACAGCTGCCCCCATAATACGGTCATTGCTAGATAAACATTGATGTTTTGTGTGACCGTGGCCCAAATTAGAACTGACCTTATACAAATTCGCCTCAGATTTTACTTAACCATTAATTAGAATGTACATAATTTGCTTCGGAAACATTATCCATAGGTGTAGTCAATTTAAGGTCACTGATGCAGCTTTTGAAAATGCTGGCAGAATGCCAGCATTGCTAAGTAAAGGTCGAAGAACCGTAAGTTAGGATCTAAAATTAGATCATATTTACTCGTGTTTAAGTAGTTGATAATTCGTGTTATTTGTAATTTAGTTTGAGGCTAGATGATGCTGCGTGAAAATGTTCAGTAGGTACCTATTATTTATCACATCACACCATTAATATAAATGCGAAAGTTTGGATGGATGGATGGATAGATGGATGGATGGATGTTTGTTACCTTTTGACGCCAAAACTACTGAACGGATCGGGGTGAAATTTTGCACAAAGTTAATTCTTATCCTGGAATCAAACATACCATATTTTTTATCCCTTAAATCAGTTCCCATGGGATTGAAATCACCTTATAAACTAGTTTATGCCCGCGGCTTCGCACGTGTTGTTTCTATGAAAACGTTTAAAGGTGATTTCTATAACATGGGAACTGATTTATGGGATAAAAACTACGTTATGTTTTATTCCAGGATTAGAATTACCTGTGTTCAATTCAGCCCGATCCGTTCATTATTTTTGGCGTGAAGATGTAACAAACATCCATCCATCCATCCATCCAAACTAACGCATTAATAAAATTGGTGTGATATCATACGTAGGTATTTGTTTGATATAATTTCATTGGCCTGTAAACATCTACGAGAGATGATGTAGGTGGCATCACTTTGGTTGAGAATCAGCCACACACTATAGGTCCGGATTGATACGGTCAATGGGAGAGTAAAGTTGAAAACCGCGACTCCTGGAGAAAACCCATCTCTGATTTAATAATATACTTACCTGATATCGCTCGATACGTATCTTCTACACCAAAATTTTTCTCCAATAAATAAATAATGCTGGACAATTCACACAGCATTATCTAGCCCCAAGTTAAGCAGAGCTTGTGTTATGGGTACTAGATAACTGATAGACTTAATACAATGCAGTACATAGATAGATATTATACATAGAAAACATCCAGAACGCCCTGAACAGATCTGCAGATCGTACAAACATTTGTCCCGAGGCGGGAATGGAACCCGCAACCTCCTGCGTCGCAGGCTGACCTTCGCCCGCTGCGCCACTGAGGTCATCAACATAAGTAACACGAAACTTGAAGCAAGTTAGAAGCTAGTTTCCTTCCAATCGGGAAGCGGTTGTTGGAATGAGGAATGCAATACAACATTACAGCAATTATGGAGTAGAAGGTCAGCTACACTTAGCTCGTTGTAGTCATGTGGAAGTTTAATGTCTGACAATCCACATGCTATGTTATTTACTTCGGTTTATGTTAGTTTTGCCATTTTTTATTTCTTTGAATTTATCACACAGGGAATCTCTAGGACCCATATTATAGATTGCACGAACAGTTCTCTTCGGCAGCACAAATACGGTGTTTATATCTGCAGCGTTCCCCCACAGCAGTATGCCATAAGACATAATACTATGGAAGTAGCTGAAATAGACTAGACTAGAAGTATCAACGTCTGTAAGATGACGGATTTTTTGACTGCGTACGCTGCAGAACTAAGTCTCTTCGATAGCTTATCTATGTGTGGGCACCATTGAAGTTTACTATTCACGCCTTTTTGTTAGGGTTGAATTGATATTGAGATTGATCCAAATTGGTCTTATGAGGAGGATACGGCAACAAATAATCATCAAAAACAACTACCTAATGAGATAACTTTAAATCACTCCGTAAAACGTAGGTATAACGGTTCTGATAATTAGCCCACTTTATTCACCCGGGTAAACTTTAGAAAGTGCAGATAAACAACGTAGTTTTCCCATGGCTAGTATAGCGTCGATAGAAAGTGGTCGTAAGCAACCTTCTCATAATGGTGTTACTAAAATTATGCGAACATTGTTGGTTAAGGTGTTTTCTTACTATCGTTGCTTTGGTTTGCGTAACACAAAACGAATTAAACTTTATGGAGATAACATTTTAAACAAAAGCCCGGAAAAGATAGCTTACGCTCGATGACTACAAAGGTAAATTACTTTATGATATTTTGTAATGAGTACTTAAGTATTAAAAGAGAAGGTATTGTGCGCAAAAAAGAAATTTAGAAAATGAAAGTTGACCCCCAAGATAAGGTTAATTTCCGATGATTGATAAATTCGCGAGACAAATAATTTTTTGTTTTTACTAACAACGATTTTAAATTCTAGAACATTTTTTACTGTTTTTAGGGTGTTTATTATACCTACTGTAAAATAGCAAACATTGATATTTATGTTAGTGGTATTGCAATTTAAATAGCAATCCAAAGAGATACAAGCTTTGAAATTTGTGATACTGATAATTTATCTGATGAACCATCGGCTTGACCCTCATTTGAAGCTTAAAAACAAGTTTTAGTTAGTAGAATTCACAGAATCGGTCAAATGATGAGATTTAGTAGAAGTAAGGTCGAGATCCGCCTTCCGATGACCTCATTGAAGAAAATAAAAGTAATACACCTGTCTATGATTTTTCACACTGTAGATTTGTGCAGTCAGTGTAGAGGAAATTTTACCCGGATTATTGTTATTGTTATATTTTCGTATTACCAAGAAGAAATAAAGAATAACGACATAATTTATTTCTTAATTAAATTAGTGTCCAAGAGTCCTGTTCGGTCTGAATATATAATGTTGGACCATTCACGCAGCGTTATCTAGCCCCAAGCTAAGCAGAGCTTGTGTTATAGGTACCTTAACTACTAGATAACTGATATTTATAGGACTTACGAAAGCTGACTGAAGCGAGCAGTCTGAAGCAAGTACATAAATTTTAATTTAATAGGTATGTACCTGCACTAAAAATCTTTACAACTTATTCAAAAACTGGGACTTGTACGAAAACAAGGGAACGATCTACTTGCAACTGTAATATATTGTGTTATCCTTTATCTAAAAGCACCAACAAGGAAGACATTGCATCATATCTCAGATGAACACGGTGATAATGTGCACACACACACACACTTTGCATAGCATAGCAAAATGTGTGTGTACAAAGTGTTAGCACACATCCATACTATTTTTACTGTCGGTCTGTTAGGTAAACGAAGGGGTGAATTGGGTCTGGACTGATGGGATCTTAATGTTTGCCAATACCTTTGTTTTTCCCCAGCCTAGGAAACAATCGAGATAGTTTTCAGGGAATACTAAAAAAGAGCTATAGCAAATTCACACGGAATCTTGGGACCAAAGTTGCAGGCGCTCGCTAACACAGAAAAATGTTGTGTGTTGTACAAACTACACTGCATTGTCTTAAATTCTAAATGCGTCACAAGTGTTGCAGCAGAAGAAAACAAAAGATTGTTTTATAAGCTGGTTGTTTAATTTCATTTAAATAAATCCTCATATTCAAGTAGGTACCTATTCCTGTAGGGATAGGAATAGGTACTTACCTACTTATTTAATAACTTCAGGATGTTATTTTTTTTTTACGTATGATTGAGAGAAACGAACGTGATATGATAATTATTGTATGTTGTAGAACTTGTAGATTATATTTCATAGTTCCATTAGTAGAAGATTATAATTTTACACAGGTAGTTACTTGTTCCATTCGGTAGCTCGCACGTTTCAGAGAATCGATTTAAATCGATGCACAACACTAAAACACCTTCCCAACCCTACCACGCTACCAGAACGCCATTCTTTTTCCGTGCGCGGTAGCTTAAGCACACTAAAAATTTATTTAACAATAAAATTTGTGAATCTACGAAAAATTACAAGAGGAAAAGGGAAGACCAAGCAATTCAGCGGTATCATGCAGAAATCAAAAAGCTTGAACAAAAACAAGCGACTCGAGGTCAATTATTGAATTCTCGAAAAATGAAGGTAACTTCTATTTTGAATTCATTACTAAAGGTTGCAAATCTTTACAATTCAACCAAACCATACCATCTAAAAGTCTGCCTGGAGGGTTTACTGTAGGTACTCCACGAAGGCTAGACAGGATGAGTTAAAAGCCTGGGGGTTTGACTGTAGGTCACTCACGAAGGTTATAAAACAAGTACCTACCTACCTAGAATAATGTAGATGTTGTATCCTTTACAATTCAATCATACCATACCATCTTAAAGTCTGCCTGGAGGATTTACTGCAGGTACTTCACGAAGACCAGACAGGATGAGCTAAAAACCTGGGGGTTTGACTGTAGGTCACTCACGAAGGTTATAAAACAAGTACCTACCTACCTAGAATAATCTAGATGTTGTATCCTTTACAATTCAATCATACCATACCATCTTAAAGTCTGCCTGGAGGATTTACTGCAGGTACTTCACGAAGACCAGACAGGATGAGCTAAAAACCTGGGGGTTTGACTGTAGGTCACTCACGAAGGTTATAAAACAAGTACCTACCTACCTAGACTATCTAGCTATAATAATCTAGATTATTGTATTATTTAAAATTCAACCAAACCATACCATCTTAAAGTCTGCCTGGAGGGTTTACTGTAGGTACTCCACGAAGGCTAGACAGGATGAGCTAAAAACCTGGGGGTTTGACTGTAGGTCACTCACGAAGGTTATAATAAAGCAAATAAACATCTACTTTGCATATCAATGGTTTTACATCACTAGAACTCATTATCTCATAAAAATATAAAGATGATTAGGTACCAATTAAAAACCAAGCGGATTGTCAGTAGGTCATTCACAGAGACCATAAAGCAAGTAGGAAGTCATCTACTTTGCATACCATTGGATTTAACATGCCTAGAACCAAAAATTTCATACCTACCAATGTTGTTTCGACGACAAAAAATTGTCAGTAAAATACCTGGAGGTTCGACTGTAGGTCATCACGAAGGTCATCAAGCATGTAAGTAGTCAACTAAACTACTCCGCATATCATTGGGTTCAATATTCATAAAATAAACATTTCCTAAGATTGAGCCGATAAAATATTTTGCACTACCCGCAAATATATTTAAAGTGGAATTGGGTTTTCCTTTACGGAATTCGAAGCCTTAATAATTAATGAACCTCTATTTGCTAATATCTGTGTAGATAAAGAAGCCGGTATAGAATAATAATAATAAAATATAGGTATTGTATCCCCGATAACAAAAAATCTAGACACCATCGAAACTGATACTGGGATATTGACGGATACCATGTCAAAATTGGTAATCCTGTCTTGATATTATGTCGTGCATGTGGTCGTGCACTAGGTGACTCAACTGAAGAGATTCCAGTTGTTTACGGTGAGAATATACACTCAGATCTCGCAAAACCGAACATTCAATCGAGACGAAAACACGCAATAGGCCAATATCTAGATAAATCGTCCCTGAACATCATTCAAGACGAAACTCGAGATGACACCCGTTTTGGCTCTAATTTGTCAGATAAAATCAAAACTGCTAAAACAACTTAAAAAAAAAAGAAAAAAAAAGGGGTCGTCAAAACCCACCCCGCAAGCTTCAAACGGGATGCCCTCCACGTTAACCCGCGGTGAACAAGGGGGGGGGAGGTACAGGTACATGGCGCATCGCCAGGCACAGAGAAACTCAAGCGCCGTCAGCTGTGTCCCTAGCGTCGGCGCATCACAACCGACAGAATACGAACCGACGGACGTCCTCCACTGCAACAGTAGATCAGGTACTTACCTACGTGACGGCATTGTTATAAATGTTGGTTATCTATTACCAAAACACCAATATGAACGGTTACCGATTTTCTCTCTGACTCAGTGATACATGCCTAAAAATACACTAGCTCAAGTTGATAAGTCTAACACTTAACATAAAAATGTAAAATGAATACTGCTAGCTAATTTATGGTACATTGCAATCATAATAACCAACATTGTTGACACCTAACAGTACCCATATGTTTATTTAAAATCATTTGATGTATCCTAAGGAACACAATCAAAATAAAATATAATGCGACCACTTGTAATAACCAAAACAAGACTATCTTAAAGTCATGTACAACAATTGATCACAAGGACCCATACTTATTGATATGTACAATTCATCAAAATTATTAAAGATAACTATTTAGTTAACGCATTCACTGCCTAGCCTCGGAGGAGCGACCCGCAAAAGGGCGCGCCGCCTTGCCGCCGCCCGAGCCGCACGGCGCCATCGGTCTCATAACGGCGGCGATGGAGGCGAACATGTGTCTCATGGGCCATTTAAATGACGCATTCACTGCCCAGTCTCAGGTGCGATCCGCAGGGGCGCTTTACGGCGATGATGGAGATGGACATGTGTTTCGTGGGCCATATAAGTGTTAGTTATATCGCATTCACTCTCCAGCCTCGATGATGCGACGCGCAGGCGCAGGGGCGCGCAGCAGCCGCCTTGCGGCGCGATGGAGATGGTCATGTGAGTCGTGGGCCATGAAAGTGTTAAGGTTTCGACTCGAATCTACAGTTCAGTCTCATATTTAAATCATAGTAACCAACTATGAAAAATGCTTTAGTAGCATTATTGAAACAATAAAACGATCTCGAAATGGTTTCGTATTTAATTATAAACAAAATACAATTGAACCTAAACAGACATGCAAGCTGAAAGTTTTAAGGCTTCATATTTAATACATCATCAGATATTTTGAGTTTAGCCTTACCTGAAGAAAAACGTGAACCATAAAGTTGTCACAAAAATAGTTGAAATTACCACGATTTGAGTTTTGCACAAAGTTTACACAAAGGTTTTGAAGACAGAAAAAATTTCGCGCTGCTTAATAATAATTATGGCCATCATTACAAAATAATAATAATAATCAACTGATAACAGACAAAAATTCGATTTATACTGGCGACAGGATTGATGATATTAAAAGACTAAGAAATCCCTAATTTCTAATACCATTTCTATGACCCATAAAATGTTTACTGACTATCGTCCTGGATTGGATGCTGCTTGCAATGGCATGGGCGCAAATGGTCACTGGAAATAATGTGGCCTACAATTTCACATTAATAATTTAATTTAATTGAAACAAGCGTTTTTTTTTAGGCCCTGAGAGTTTGCTCACAATAAATCTAATTGCGCAAAACTGATGCTTACAGTTAAGACGACGGCAATAAGCTATATAATAGGAATGGGAAAAATTAACCCAGTATTGAATTAGAACTCACATGTCTGTATTAACTTTGGTATATAGTTCACTCAGTAGGTAGGTACATCACTTTAGTCTACCTTACATTGATCGTTGCGCATCTCGCTCCAACGCCAAATGTGACACTTTTGTAAATGGAACCCCGATTCGGTTTTCACGTTTACTGAATTTCGCCTTTGTCAATTATTTTAAAGTGTTTTCCAAAATTAATAACGAACAATCAACAGGAATAATTGTATTCCCTAACTAGCCTCAGTTCAGTTCCTAGGCTCAGTTCTCTCTACTAAATCGTTTGATGGTATCCAAAATCACAGATAATAATTATAAAATTTTGCGCTTTAACTAAAGGGTGCTCCTGCCGATCGACCTTACCCTTCGAGGGCTGCGATCGTCACCGGAAGCGTTTTCACTGCGACCAGTTTTTCAGCAATCACTATAATTGTATTATTAATATTTAGATGTCATGATTGCTTCCTTTTCTAAAGGACCTTAAAACACTATTTATAAGCTATGGTGGAATTATTTCCACCATAGCTTATATATAGCAAAATACAAAAAATAGAAGTATAATAAAATTTAACAGAACAATTTCAAAAGGGTGATTCATAATATAGTTCACTTAGTATTAGTCAAGTCACCGATCGGCGCCTTTTAGGCCACAAAATTGGTTCTGACGAACACAATATTAGGTATCTCGCCTCCTGAAAGGAGCTTATACGCGTAAGCAGCGGCCGAGTGTACCTAAATACAATTTTGTAAGGAACCAAAAAGTTCTAGATTTCATCCACAATTGGTTCCCTAACATTGATATTCTTTAGATAAATTAACTAAAATACTAGCGTTATTAAATTGTTATATACCTGTATAAATCAGCATTATTATAAACCTATGCAGCATCTCGCGAGCAACCAAATATGATTATACCATATTTTACAAAATCTAGATTATAATTATGTCTGCCCCGAGTAACTTATGAAGTGAAATTAATAGTAATTTATTGATTACCGATTAACGTCCGCATAAGCGAGCATCGTCGCAAACTATGGCTCGGTAGATTAAGGATGTTACGAGAGCAAGCGGAATCGGCGTTGCAAATTTCGGCGCACATTGCAGCGACATGCTGCAACGTCGAGCGCAAACGCTGCTGGTCCACCGAGGATCTACGGAAGGCACTGAGCTGGCTAGAGATAGAGCTCGCAAGCCCTTGCCCAAATTATAATCATCCAATTTCATCGGAATTTTTTTATTAGGTCGGCTGATATACAGTGGCAATAGAGACTTCATTATTACTTTATGCATAAGTACTTACATTATTATTTTTCTTTTATATTTTGTGTTATAGATATCGACATACTCGTACGATCATAATCTAAAAACACCTATTTGTTTTATCTTTATAAAATCCGCTATACCTACCTAAATAAAGCAGAAAAGATTACTGCTCTGAAATACCAAAACTTAAGTAGATAGTTAAGACTCTAAACATCTACCTGTGTAAAATTATAATCTTCTACTAATGGAACTATGAAATATAATAGGTGATTAAAAGAACTTAACAAGTGAAGTTCAATCTCTATTATATGAATAAGTCCATTAGTAGAAGATACAAGAACCCACCCACCACATCCCAGCTCAAGTTTTGGTTGCTATCCTCTAAAAAGAATGGCGTTCTGGTAGCGTGGTAGGGTTGGGAAGGTGTTTTAGTGTTGTGCATCGATTTAAATCGATTCTCTGAAACGTGCGAGCTACCGAATGGAACAAGTAACTACCTGTGTAAAATTATAATCTTCTACTAATGGACTTATTCATATAATAGAGATTGAACTTCACTTGTTATGTTCTTTTAATCACCTATTTTCATTGCCTCATATTTGTCAAATCATAAACGTTGCAGGGGAGGTCTATGTCCAGCACTGGACTAATAATGGGCTGATGGTGATGAAACATTGCATTAGGTAGATAGGTATGCCTGCCTAGCTCGTATAAATGCCCGTTAAACAGCATAATATTCCATTCCAACTTATAACTATAATTCAGTTTGTAAGAAGATCGTAAACGATCCATTAAGATGTTTCGGAGTAGAGTTAGTCGCTCTTTAGTACCACAATTGTTTATAATGTTGCCTTATGAAAATAGATAAATAATATTAAACCGAGGCCAACTGGATCCCCAGTGATGCAACACTGGATGAGTTCATACTAGAGGTAGACAATAGTTACCTTCACTTGCGGCCTCTGCTTATGGTTTAAATCACAACAGTCGCCTATTTGAATGTTCTAGACTTCAAACTGACCAAACAATGTTTTGATGAACATGCCTGCTGTTTCCATTATGGGCCAATTAAATAAAAATATTGATAACTCCTTATTTCAAAAATATGAACTTAATTAACTAAAACAGTTTGTTCTTTACTAAGTTTAATCCTATACAAGGTAAAGCTTTTGGCGAGCTTAAAGCGATTGCTTCGAGGGGATTAGCAGGGTTATAGATATAATTCTTATTGATTTTTAACACTATTGCATTAGGTGCCCCTGTAAAATAGTGTGAGTACTTTTTATAAATAAATGAATAATAAGGACCAGAATAGGTACTTGCACTCCGATTTTTTTTTGTTTTGACGCCGTTATGTGTGGATTTGTAGATCACACCCTTTGAATGTTGTATTGTAAGATGACCTAAGATGTATTTCTGAAGGTTGGCTATTTGATATTCGAGGACTTCAAGAGTGCAAATTATAAAAGATCTAACTCTCAGTTTAGAGTAGTCCATAACTACTCCTAGACTGAGACGTCACCGATTCATTCACTTATGAAGGCTAGCAGCCGGTTGTTTGTACGCTGATTAACTAATCAATGATCAAATCTCTTGTCAACGATGATTTAAATCTCGATTTGTGTTGCTGAAAATGTATTTATCATTTTCCCCAAAAAAAGATATCACACAGCCACCCAAATTGAGCATTAAGCATTTTCTATACGAATATTATAAAGAGGAAAGATTTGATTGTTTGTTTGTTTGTATTGAATAGGCTCCGAAACTACTGGACCGATTTGAAAAATTCTTTTACCATTAGAAGCCCACAATATTCCTGATGAACATAGGCTACTTTTTACCGCGGGAAAATGCTTCATTCCTACGGGAAAACGGGTAATAGGACAACGGGTAGTAAGAATGCAGCTAGTATCGTATATATTATAGGTTGATCAGTGTAGGGAACATCGACTGTACATAGGTTTATGTAAACAAACTGAACGGTGCATAACTGATTACTCTGATTATAGGTATACACGGGAAGAGTTCTTACATGAAAGAACTTCCTGTTTAAAGTTACATACGGCTTGTAACCACCCCACGGTAATTTCAAAACAATTTTCCTCAAAGTAAAAGGCATCCAAACACATGAGTGCACAATGCACATGTTAACGGAGATAAAGCAGGTACGGCGGCACCAAACGTAAACTGTATTGTCAAGCTATTTTTAGACTTATGTTTAGCAGAATAAGGACTCTAGTTCTAATTCGCAGTTAGATAGATAGTTTGTAGGTCTTGGTAGACGGAATCACGAGCGTGAGGAATGCTAAGAATAAGACGCACGGATGGTTGGTTGCTGTTGACATTTCAAACAATTTGTAAATCTTGATCAATTTAAATAAATAAATAATGCTGGACAATTCACACAGCATTATCTAGCCCCAAGCTAAGCAGAGCTTGTGTTATGGGTACTAGATAACTGATATACTTACTACAATACACTACATAGATAGATATTTTTATTATACATAGAAAACACCCAGACCAACGGAACAAATTTCTGCAGATCGTACACAAATTTGTTCCGAGGCAGTAATCGAACCCGCAACCGCCTGCGTCGCAGGCGGACGTTCTATTTTTTTAATTTATAGTCATAGTTTGAAATTTTGGTCAAAACATTCCATTTGACTGACTTCTGAATGATAGGAATCCTAGTACTAGTAGGATGCTACGAATCATCGGACAGATTGTAGATGTGAGGAATGCTGAGAATGAGACGCGCGTTGGTTACTGTTGACATTTCAAACAATTTGTGAATCGTGATCAACTTATTGTCGTAGCTTGAAATTTTGGTCAAAACATTCTATTTGACTGACATCTGAATCCTAAGACTCCTAGTAAGAGGATGAAAGGAATCATCAAGCAGATAGAGGATGTCTACCTACCATCTATCAGCAAAACGATAGGTATACCTACTTAAATGTTTGATCTTAAAACTTTGAACAAAGAAACAAGTGACTCATATCAGTTGGTTCAACCCTTGTAGGATTTCGTGTGTTCGCACACAGTTATGGCATTTAATTAGCATAATAAGCCTCGGCTTTTCTTTTAATTTAAATCCAACATTAACACATCAAGGTTGGCTGGTCACTTAATTTACTTTTTGCATTATCAAACTTATTGATATGAAAGTTATAAATTCCCTGAAATTGTTTGGAAGTCGTGACGAAATTGACGTGCAAAGTTTTTACCCGAACCCTGTCCAGTCGTTTTTTTCGGGAGGTTAACGTTTTTGTCAAAATTTGTTTGTACTATCGGAATACGGGAAAACTGCTAAATATTGTTTTAGCTATTACTTATGCATACTATCGAGTCGAGATACCAATCGGGAACTACCTTTCGCTTGTGCAAGTTGTATCATTAACCAAGTCGATTTCTCATAAATAAATTAATAAACCAATTACCATCACGAATGATCACTACCTATTTAAAATAGCCTTAAAGATTCATAAATTCATAAGCGAAAGCCGATAAGTAATGCGTCAATAAAGTAATCAATGACAATACAAGTCGGTATCTAAGTACCCATGCAATTATTTATTTGCCTCATGGCTGGATAAAAAGTAAATCGGTCGCGAACAATGCCTTCCGAGTTTCACTATTCACTTTGTGATTGTGGCGTATTGGTAATGTGTCTATTGCCATTCATTCATAGTGTAAGCAGGAACTCAATCGGTGACTAAGCTATCTATTTACCGATTAGTTTGATTTAATACAGACCCTAGACCCCAAGGCGAGTCAGAAAAGTCGTTTGGCACCTATTGACAGACTTTGCTTAGAGGTCACCCAAATACAAAAACAAGATCATCAAGTTATAAAATTCAAATGACAGCGTATAGTTCGAAGTAAAGTTTTCTTTTCTCTGCCTAGGCTTTGTCATCAAATGCCAATTCATTTCTGTGTGAAACATAAGACAAGAAAAGTAAATGAAAGTAAACATATCTTGTTGGCAAAAACGAACAGCCTAATTGACCTGACAAAGGTAACTGTTCACTTTCATTTGTCTCACAATGCTAGCCAAGTCATCAATTACTGTCACAGAAGCCCTATTTTGACTTGCAAAAGGTTGGCAGAATAGACTGCCACAAGTAACATTAACCTACATGGACGCCACTTGAACAAATACAAGTCATTCACAGAGCGATTACGAAAACTTACAGTAATGTTGAAATAATCGAAGTAATAACACCTATCTTTTCGCTTACACAAGCATTTAGTGTATCTTCTGTATGGAGGGTCTTGACCTCGTCTTTTAGCGGTCGGGTATTGATGTTAATGCAAGTTTGATTATTGAAATCCCTAAGAACCTGAAGAAATCCGACGAAGCCAAGAATTAAGAAGAGGTAGGATCAATCTAAGGTTACCGTGTGATCTAAACGGTGACAAGAAAGCCAAAGAAGGGATTTAGTCTCTTCCTTTCCATGTTTCAAGAAAATAATGCGATCAGCTATAAGTCCAATTAACTTTAGAAACATTTTACATATAGTTAAACTTTAAATAAGACCAAATTTCCACATCGTTAATATCTAAGTAACCAGTCTTAGTCTAGTCTACGTCCTGTCCTACCAGCACCATTCAATGCTGTCGAAACAATCAGCCCAATGTTTCATTTTGTCAATTCCCAGTTTCAAAACCGACAATTCCATCGATTCTGAAGCGTATCAATGAATTAGCAGCCTGTGGTCTACTGTCACCGGATCATGTTTAGCGTTCAGTGAGCGTGAAACGTTGAGCAATGGAGGCCAAGACCCATGCGTACGCCTTGAGAAACAGCCTTTGTACTTCCACTAACATAATTTGTTCAGTTGCCGAAATTAGGCTATGTCGTTCTACTTTTGGCAATTTAACTGATTACTATTTACCCATATGGTTCGCAGTTTGGTCAATGCTACAAGCGGTTGGTAGCTGTTGAGATAACCTCATCAATACTCTTTATTGCCCACCAAGATAGGGAAAAACAGAAAACACAAAAACAGTTGCACAATCGGAGGCCTTATAGCTAAAAGCGATAATGGCGAGAAAATTTCTTCCAGACAACCTTTGAATGGACACGTAATTATTGACTACACTACACACTATTGTACAAGTATAGATGGTCTACGTACGAAAGATGATTAGGGTAACATCAATTTCGTTATGAATTAGTTTGTTCATCCACACATTCCACACACAAGTTTTCTTGTGTGGCTTTGAGACTTACAGCGGGTTCTTCGTACGCTGATCATCTGTTTAAAATTATATTAAATGATCAACGTCAATTCGAAAGAGAAATAATTTTTTGACAAGAGATTTGATCATTGATTAGTTACTATACCTATTAAAAATATCTATCGATGTAGTGTATTGTATTATGTATATCAGATCAGTTATCTAGTATAGTACCCATAACACCAGCTCTGCTTATCTTGGGGCTAGATAAATGCTGTGTGAATTGAACATATTATTATTATTGTAAAAGTACTTGCCTTCTAACAAGTTGGGCAGAGGAACTAAATTCAGGTATTACTAGGCGCTAGCTAACGTTAATTTTTGAACGAACAAGCTGGTGGTGCTTTATGATTGGTTGGTTCCGTCCAGATTTCAAATAGATATTAAAACGGCTTTAGGCGCAGGTATTATTTAGATTTTCAGCTTATTGCTAAAATGTCAGTTTTAGAACTCGTGCTGTCTGCGAATTATTGTTTCTGATTCAGTGAACGCGAATGGGCAATATCCAAGTTTAGTCGTAATTAACATAGAGGTTTAGAGTCTCAATAAATTCCTGTGTAAAGCTCTTAAACATTTTTCATTCGATCTAATTCATACTAGCTCACATAATTTAAATTTTAAATTACCAGGTGATGTCACATATAAACGAGTTTCTAAACAGGACTTATACAAGTATTATTATTAGGTATCTTGTTTCATGCTATTTTATAGCGTTTTTTAATGAAAGGAGTAAATAAAAATTGCCATAAAAAGTATATATTTGCATACAAGCAGACCGTATTACGTCCATCCGCTAGACGGTAGATCACAGTGGTCAATAAGACTCAATATCCTTTGAGAGGCATGTTTCCAAGAAAACGTGAGAAAGCAGCGCGTTGAAATCTAATGTATGACAACCAAAGTGATCACAATCATGTTATACATTTTCTTAGACCCGACTACGGGAGTTAGGGTTTTGCGACTCTTGTGAGATCATTATAAATAAATAAATAATGCTGGACAATTCACACAGCATTATCTAGCCCCAAGCTAAGCAGAGCTTGTGTTATGGGTACTAGATAACTGATATACTTAATACAATACACTACGATAGATATTTTACTATTCATAGAAAACAACACGACCAACGGAACAAATTTCTGCAGATCGTACACAAATTTGTCCCGAGGCGGAAATCGAACCCGCAACCTCCTGCGTCGTCGCAGGTGGACCTTAGCCCGCTGCGCCACGGAGGTCATCATTAATGAATGTCATCATTATTGAACATATACATAGTGTTATTCACGAAAAGTATGTGATTAATTAAAAACTAATTAATTTGAATCTACAAAAAACAAGATCCGTCAAGTGCGAGTCTAACTCGCGCGCCGAGGGTTTTGAACGTTTGTCAACAAATATGTACCAAAAGTACCGGTTAGAGACTTCGCAGTTTAACGAATACCTAATAATAGTAGGTACCAACCTACATTTCAGATGGATCTCTATGCATGCTTCGGTTAAGGTGGGTAATGGTAAATTTTTCGACTTTTTTCGAAATTCTTCAAAAAGTATGAAAGTTACAGAAATTTTAAAAACTGTTTTGAAATGTCCAAACCGATACCTTTCATTTGATACCCCACTCGGTGGGGTAGCCCCCCTTTTGAAAATTATTCCTTTTTGACCATTTTTCAAAAAGTGTTCTTTTTACAGACTTCTCTATATTTTTCCTGTAAAATATAGATCCATATCTACAAACGTTTCATACATTTTAAATGGATCGCTTGGCAAACTTCGGAGATAGGGGGGGGGGAATGGGTATTTTTTCGACTTTTTTCAAAATATTTCAAAAAGTATGAAACCTACAGAAATTTGAAAAACTGTTTTGAAATTTACAAACCAATACCTTTCATCTGATACCCCATTCGATGAGGTAGCTCCCCCTTTTGAAAATTATTCCCCCCCCTTTTGACCATTTTTCAAAATGTGTTCTTTTTTCAAACTTCTCTATATTTTTCCTGTAAAATATAGATCAATGTCTATAAACGCTCCATACATTTTACAAGGATCGCTCTGCAATCTTCGGAGATAGGGGGGGGGGAATGGGTATTTTTTCGACTTTTTTCGAAATATTTTCAAAAGTATGAAACCTACAAAAATTTCAAAAAATATTTTGAAATGTACAAAATGATACCTTTCATTTGATACCCCATATGACTCTGTAGGTATCTTTTAAAATTTCGGCATCACAATTTGTATGGAAAATATTCATTTTCATTTTTCATTTATTTTCATTTATTTTTCTCTAAATCTGTACAGGCGCACGAAATTTATTATTATTTTAAATTTCAAGTTGATAGCTGCAGTAGTTTTTGAGTTATTAAGGAGGGAAAAAAGGACAGACTAAGCGAGACCATAAGGGTTTTGAAACCGATCTTCGATCATCAAAACCCTAAAAATAACATTTAATAAATGAAATTAAATGGAATAAAAAAACTCATTAATAATGGACTTAGTTTAACTTTAGGCTTAGCATGGACAGTTTAAACAAGGTATTTTAAAGGATATAATAAACATAAATCTCATCAAACGAGTAAAATATTTTTTTTGAAATATATTCCTTGATTCCAATGAATGAAATTATCTCTTACTAGGTACCTGGAGTAACCTACCGTTAATTAACTTAGACAAAAAATTGTCTAGGCTGTCCATGGAATGTGGTTGTTCATCTGTTTTGGTTCCATCTATTCTATCATTAGTTAAAAGTAACAATATCGGATAAGTCACAATTCTTTGACGTAGACCTACAAGGACAACCATTCATCCAATGCGGTAATGCAAATTGAACTATCCTTGCCGCATTCGTTCTAAGCCCTATCCCTTCAACTTTAAGTTCTATTTTCCATGGCTTAGTGTTAATTAAAGTCAGGTCACGTAGCAGTCAAAGAAGCAAAAGAATGATTGGTCGAGTCGTAAACAGGTTCGCGGGTTTTGAAAGGTAAGTTACGTATAAAACAAGTGGTGTTATGAGACTTTTGACCAGCAGGTAAGCTTTTAGGTTTTAGCTTTTTTAATTATTCCTTTAGCTTAAGAACTAGTATTAAAAATAACAAGTTCTTGCGTTAGCTTGACAGTCAAACATCATTCAAATATGTATAAAATATTTGGCTTGATTCATTGAAACAACTTTTAGCTTTTAATTTTATTCTGGTGATAAACTCGAAACTTGTCAAGCGTGGTGATAACGACAAAACCCCCACTGTTTGGGGGAAGCTCTACGTCTATCTTTACCTATTATAATATGTGTCAGTCAGTACACACGTCCGCTGCTGTAGACTCATTAGTTGAGGAAACCACAACCTTAAACTTTTCAAATATAAGGATGTAATTGGACCGTAATAGAGTAACCTCCCAAAACTTAGATTGATGTTGATGACAGATGTCGCGATTTTTTGTCACTTTTCCATGAAAATAAATAAATAAATAATGCTGGACAATACACACAGCGTCATCTAGCCCCAAGCTAAGCAGAGCTTGTGTTATGGGTACTAGATGACTGATGACTGATACATACATAATACAATACATTACATAGATAGATATTTTTATTACACATCTAAAATACCCAAAATCTGTCAAAAATTCGTCATTTGTGACGTTCTTAAATCCGAGTTGCGTTTGAATATTCGGAGGTTAGTAGATATAAAGAAGTAAACTATGTTTAATTGAATTGTTACTTGATTCAAGATTATCTTTGTTCATTGCTCTTAGATTAAATTCAAGTAATTGATCGCTTTAATTAATCTGTCGAAGATATTGTCGGTGAACCTTATTAGAATAACAAAGTAAGAAGGTAGGTAGGTAGTATATTTAATGGATAACATGTTTCTAGTGCTGGCTCGGACCTCAGACTATAAATATAGGAACTGATGTAGTACGATAAAATTAAACCTAGTTTTTGACATTTAATAATAAGTAAAGATTTCTCTAAAAATAGAAATGGATCCCGATCAGCCTTGATCGTTATTATGAAACTAACTTCCACCAGCCAGAAGAAGTGTACACCGAAAAAGACCTATAATTTAGCATTTTTTGGCCATACTTTGAAAAAACATGCACATGCTCAGAAGACCAATATTTTATTGCTTCTGTATTTTATTTCTCTCTTATATTCGAATGTTTTACATAATTTTATACACGAGTTTATTACCATTAGTTCATAATTAAAATTAAATTAAAACACTATTTGTTACTAACATAGAAACGTAATCATTAGTGAAATTGGACGAAGTGGTGAAGAAGCCTATCGCTGAACATAATGATAACAAAGAATTGTAAACCTATAAACCGCCTATTTTAATGTCGGAAAAAATAATCGGCGTAGCTACAAACAAGAACAGAATAATTTGTAAAGAAAACACATTTGCAGATAATTGCATTCCAGATACAACAGAAGTAGGCTCACACAAGACACCGTCGAGAAGCAATTTGAAACAACATGTTCATTCATAAGCAGACGTCATTTAGTACAAACCAATAGCATTACCATTAGGGTCGACCGGAATGTCTTCTGAAGAATGTAGCCAACACGAGCGGATACTAGAAAATGTTCTAAACGGACAGTTAGGCCTACTTTTTACGTTGATTCCTGTGTTAGGAAGCGTGACGCTCGGAAAGTATTGTTTTACGTGATGGAAATGCGCTTATCTATATAATGAATGCTAGATAAGATTCTCAGTAGATTTAAACATCCGTATTCGGACACAAGCAAGGCTTTCTACGTCGTTTATTGTTATTAGACTTAAGACTAGGTCTATAATGTTACCACCTAGTTTCAATAATGAATTCTTTGGATTTCTACATAGTATTTTATTTGAGATTTTATTTTGTGAAGTTAAGACATTGTTAGTCAGTGAAATCTAGGCAGGTAAGGTACACAGTGAGTTCCAATTTTTGACGTCGTCCAAGTGATTTCTATATATCAAAAGATTAATGACGATGAATATGACTTTATGATATTGAAATATTCATGAAATAATTCATATTTGGGGTCAAGAAATATTTAATTTAAATATTTAATTGTTTTATTCTGTTACTGTAATTTTCTATAATTTCTGATAAATAAACACTATAGGTACATTTAATGTAGGTATGTAATGTAAAACAAATGGTATTTCTAAATGTGTTGTAAGTATAAAAAAAATCGCATGTCACTAATTTTAATCTACTATTCGTTGAAACGTATAAACGACAGTATTATACTATTTCAGCTTTCACCAATTATCTGCGATTACTTCCTTCTTACTGAAGATGCAGATGACTGTTACAAAACGAAAAACAAAGATTAATTAAACGGTTAATCAATACGTAATAAAGATTGAATGAAAGTTGTCGTGCAAGTGATGTAATCCAACGTAGTTACCAATTAAAGTGAAGTGATGCAGACAGGTTGCCCTTAAATCAAGTTTAAAACAAAAGAATGACCAATGACATGTTAGGTTGCAACACTATATGTGTAGGAATAGTAACACTATACTTAATTTTATAAATAACTGAAAAAAAACTAAATCTAATAATATTTCATTGTTGTTGATTTTTATACAATAACTAATTAAATTTCCTTGTGGATTTGAAAATCACGGCACTATTCCAAACAAGTGAATTTAAGTTTTGAGTTTTGGTCGTTTTCTTTCGTATTTTTTGACATAATTCCCAGATGAATGATCATAACGCAAATCATGGTAAATATTATTCGTTCCAAAGTTAAGTTACAATTCGGTAAAGTAATTCAACGTTCCTATTTGTGTTTTATTTACATACTTGTGCGTTAAAATTATAATTACTTTGTCTGTTGCCTTTTCACTGAACCAAATCATATTGAAATTAAGCAAGGAGTAGATTAGTGTCCTGGAGAAGGCATAGGCTACTAGTCGATACCAGAACATCAAAATGGAAGCAGCTACTTGTTCATCTATCATCTCTAGGTATTAATTATCTTCATGTGAATGAAACATAACGTTGGGTAGGTAGGTAGGTACTTTAGTTCATCTAACATTACTTTCATTCAACATAATGTTACTGACGTAAGCACATTCTCTTTGTACAAAGTTGCGGTAACAAATTCTAAGATTATGCGTGCGAAAGTGCAATTTACCTTGTTATTTCTAATTGAACTTTCTTGTGTCTTATTTTCTAGTTTTAGCGACATAACGGTCACTTTGTTTTGAATTTTCCAGTGTTGTACCTGAGTATTTACATTTAGGATAGTAGTACCACGCCTAAACATTCAAAGTTGACGACAGTGTTACTTGTTAAGATTTCTAAGCACAAATTGTTCTATGGATACGTTTGTGCTTTGGTACAATTTATTTATGTGTAGAAAATAGCATTGTCCTCTATTTTTGTACATAACAATAAGGCGACACACATTTTGTACTAGGTACTGATTTATATATAATATTATATATAGAAAGTTCATACACCAAACCATACAGGCATATTATGCCATGTTATCTAGACTTGAGGTGAGCTAATTCTTTTATATTTATAGGGTATTAAGGAATCAAAAATAATATTAAAGTAAAAGCCTGAGAGCTCTTTTCACCATCTTAAGTCGACATAGTCAATTTCTTAGTGGTGAAATTGGCAACACATTCCCGTATAGAGTGGATAGATTGGGTGATCAAGTCCTGCGAGATGTAAATTTTTAAGATACATAGATAATATATCAATCTGACAAGAAACATGTTTCTAGAGCGTATCATCATCATCATCATCAGCCTATATTAGTCCACTGTTGATATTGTTTTTCCACTAGAGCGTATCATATATATCAAATTAAGAGACTCACCCTGTAAACTAGGAGCAGATGCGGGGGCAGACGGTGGCGGCTGCTGCGGCGTCGGCGGCGGCCTACGCCTCCTTGGCGCATGCAGCCCTGGTGCTGACGCCGCGCGAGTCGCCGTCCTGAAGCCGGGTGCACGATATCTGGCTGACTTCACAGGCCCTGTTGGAGCCCGCTCGGTGGTTGTAGTGATCGAGGGCAGGCGGGGGAGCGAGCCGGAACGCTGTTCTTCCTCGGGCTGTAAGGTGAAGTTAGCTGTGAGAATACCTTCATCAAAGAGGCGGAAAGCGGGATCGCTACGGCTGGTGTTTTGGCGGTGAAGAATATTGATAATTTCATGTGTCTCATTAGGTAAAACAACTTCTGACTACTTAATGGTAGGCTTATGTTTTTGCGTATCACCTCGGAATTTATTATCGCACGCATCGAATTTTTATCGAGGTAAAAACTTGATCGGAATTTATTTTGCGTTCCCATTATAGCCCTCAAGTGGTATTAGAACCAAACCAATGTTTGAATACCATATCGTTGCAACTGCGGTTACAGCGTTTATAATGATCTAGTTCTATAAATAGCCCTGATAACTACTTCGACCAGTCGGTTGAATCCAACCAGGCTTCGTTGTGTAATATGAGAGGGCCACCATGCGGATCCATGATAATTACTTATTCACGCAATATGGTGAGTGTTTCCTGTCTTCAGAGTTTAAAATGATTCGACAGAATCGACACTGTTCAACTATTTGTAAGAAGTCCAAAAAGAAGGCTTCCGCTGTATGTTGTTATCGTCATAGGGGCTTTTATTTGTACGTCAACTGATCGCGTCACCTTCATTGCCGAAGCGGAAGAAGCCATAGCATCATATGAGAAGATGGGAGCGTCTGAAAATTTGTCTGGCGGAAAACAAGATGCTCTGGTTTTTTACAGGAAGTAACTACATTCTTTTCAGATAGTAAGTCCTGGATATCACATTAGAACAGGTTTCTGAATCAAGCCTGGTCATTAGAATTATGGAAATAAGGGAAAATAAACTTTCCCACGCATTAAGTTTCCACTTTTTATTCGGAAAGCGTGTTGTTTGATGTGGCCTAACGTGTCTTGTCTTGATAATGTCAAAGAAAGTAAACTGCCCGTTTCATGTTATGCGGTCACCGACGCCATTAGTTTGATGTCGGAAAGCGTTGTCTGCTGTGATATCCATAATCTATCCGTATTCTGTTATTTTATACGATTATAATATAACATATTGATAATAAAATATATCTAGGATCAACATGAACTTCTGTCTGTCCTAATGTCCTAATTACCAACCAACAGTTGCTTTTGTTACTGTTAGGCTGGGCCAGTTAGTGGGTGATACATGCATGGTCAGGTTGCCTGGCCATTTATGTATATACATGTGTCAGTAAGAAATAATTCACGATAACGTCCTTTAGATGTACAATGTCCGGAATTTGATGAATCAAGATACAATTTAAATTGACAATTAGGCTCTAGGTATAAATGTAATATTAGTAACATTAGCAATTACTAACACACGTATAATAAACATATCGAATCAAACAATATCATGTTGTAGTATCTTTTATCAACAAAAGAAATGACTTTGTAAGGATATATTTTTAAACAATGAATAAAATGCTAACGCTATGCAAATATTGATAAGATCCGCTCTAGTTTTTAGCATGCAATCATAACTTACGCAACAAGTTCAAATTTCTTACATAAGTAGAAGATAACTTTCCAATTTTTGATACAGCTGTTATGAATTATGGCCGAATGTGATTTATTCGTGTAGTCGAATGGTGTCGCTATTAGGTATTCAGGAAGTGAATAGTGTGATATGAAATTACACTAAGTTTACTCGTCTGTGATACCATCTGCTAACGTAATACCTATGTAGTGAAATATTGCTGATTTGCATGTAACATCAGTGATTAGGTCGTTGCAAATTCATTCTACGTTTATTTCCAAATATTATGCAGGTACCTAGGTGCAAAATCAGTTTAATTTTTATAAGCCACTTTATGCCTCCACAGCCACGATTTTGAAGCGCGTCTTGTGCCGCGCGATTTCTTGCGATATTTGTTTGCAGTACATTTTGTACCTACTAAGACGAATACGATCTTACACATTGCTGCGATTTCGCATTTTGCACGCGGCGGCGTAAAGAAATCTCGCTTACAAAAACGCAGCGGAATCGCGCTACAAAATCGCAACAAATCAATTCGCGCTTCAAATCGCGACTTGTGCGTGTGGAGTGGAGACTTCAATGTGTTTGTAACCACTGGATAATATCACTGAATATTTTATTTCACCAAGTTTATTAGGTATATTCTTTCACATTCCTATTAATATAGGTACAAATATTTTAGGCTGTTTATTTACAAAACCTTATCTACCGACTTTGGAGCATCGACGATAAAGTGAAATGTAATGATATACGGTATGGTAAGTGCCTACCTACTTATCTTGAAAAATGGAAATAATAAACTGATTACGAGACACGCATGACATTGACACTTGTGAAATACCTATTCAGTCGGTTGGTTGTGAGCTACTTTCAATGCATTGAGAGTTGTTCTGATTTCGACACTGTTTACAAAATTAGTTAGTCTATGACAATCATCAATTGACTTACCTCAGTATCTGGTGCTGATGCCCGTCTTCTTCCACGCCATAGTCTATCCTCACTGCCACTGATTGCACCACAGCTCCTTGAATGCGATCTCTGGGCTGCAAGCTCGACGCCTGCAGGAGATCTTCTTGCTTCCACCCCTCCCCCTAAAGTCCCCCGCGAATCCGCCGCCAGCAGCGCTGATTCAAAACTCCCACGCCAAGAAAATCTTTCACAATCACTCGCAACACTACCCCTGCTCGCCGCAGCCTCCAATATATCATGAGATCTACTTCGTGCTAATGCACCAGGTTCTGAAGCGCTATCGTCGTCTGTACTTGGTGATGCACCCGCTGAAACTTCATGCATTAACGCTACTAGTCTTCCCCCAATATGCCTCATTACTTTCCCGAATAGAGGAGGCGATCCTTCTCCTGCCCGCTCCAACGTCGCCGTAAGCATCCGATACGCTCCGACAGCGTCGCGCTCTAATGAACCCGCATCATTATTTCCGTTATCGAACTTATCGATTATCTCACGACAACTCTCAGATATTTGCTTCCTTAAGACTGATCTACTTGAAGACGTGCCCTCTAAATCAGATCCGGCGTAATCTGACGAGTCGTATGAATCACTCCACGTGTCTTCGCTTGATAGATATTCGACAATCTCACGCACCTCTTCATCACGAATGCCCGGTACTGTTTTCATTAACCTAGTTAGTTCACTTTCGAAGTATAATAGTTGGGGTGGTTTCGGTGGGCGGACGGTGGAGGTTTCGGAGTTTGTTGAAGCTGGGGTGGACGTTCTAACATTAGTGTTGTTGACCATTTGTTTGAAAAATTGGCGCATCTTGGTCATCATAAGATTAGTTTCTTCATCGGACGACCAATTATTAAAGCTGTCTTTTCGACTGAGTGGGCTTTTCGGTGGATGGGTTAAAACAGGACCTTCGACGCGCTCTTCAATGTCTGGTCTGATTTCTTCAGTTATTTCTTCTAATTCTATTTTAGGTTCATGAGATCTAGAAAATTCGTTACTCGAGTCACCATTTCTTAGTAAATCGTCGCAACTTCCGACAAAGCCACTATCCCTACTTGTTTGTTTTTTCGATTCTGATAACTCCGATCCAAGTAGATGAAATTCGGGCCGAGGAGAGATCCTGCCCTCCTCGCCCTCTGAAACAGATCTCGTATCTTCCCGCGATTCTTCTGTAAACTCAGCTGATTGTCGTCGCTCGTCAGCGGGTGAGCCACGAGTCTTTTTGTTTTGTTTTTTCCTTTTGGTTTCGCTCTGCGAGTCTAGTCTTTCGGATGAGTCAAGTCGGTTTTCTTCAGTTTCTGTACTCGAGCCATCTGAAACCTCTTGAGTATCTTGTGAAGGTTCATCTCCAGTCAATAAATTATCTAAGGAATTTGAGTGTGAGCGAGGCGTGCCCCGGGCACGTACTAATCGCTTCCTTCTGTGTTCGGGGCTATGTCTTCCTTCGCTATCACTGCCAACACTGCCCGAGCCATCTGAATCCCGCCTTTCTTGGGTAAAACCCATAAAACCGGAAAGAAAATATTTTTCCAAGCGCGACGAAAGCTCGTCGTTATCACTACTGTTACGTTTTGGTTGTTCACTATCAACAATAGATTCAGCACCTTCACTGCACACACTAGAGGTATCCGACACTGCTTCCTCGTCCTCGCGAATATTTCTGCCTTCTCCTAAGCCGAAGAAAAAATATTTTTCTAACTCGGTCGCCGATATGGGTCGTGGTTTCGTTGTAGTCTGCTCCGTTTCGCTTTCTTCGCAGCTTTCTTCGACGATAGTGTGTAAAGTGAAGTCTATGGAACGTCTGCAGTAGGCGAATTCCTCACCCCGGGTCGGCAACGAGGCTTCATCCCCCGAGTCGGAGTCGGAGGGCGAAGTGGCGTCGTCGTCGTCGTCATCGTGGCTGACGTCCTCGACCCACGAGTCGTCATCCGCGAGCCCCTCCTCGAGGCACACGACCGCCGAGAGAGTGTCGGCGTTGCTAACAACAGTCACTCCGCCCGAAGGCTGCGGGGTTTCGTCGTCTGATAATCGTTCGTCGGTTTCGTTTCGGGTGCCGGGGGATGGTTCTTGTTCGTTCTGCGAGTTGGTATGTTGCACAGTTATGTCACGCATGAGGCGCGTCGTGTCCGACGTGACGACGGAGACGCGATCGTGCGTTATCATAACGCGGCTAGTGAAGCGCGCGGAACCGTCCACACGAGCCGAGCGCGGGCGGCAAACTGTTGTTGCGGCAGGTGCGCACGCGCCCCCCTCCAACTCGGTGCAAACCGGCTTGTTGTCGTGCATTTTCTCCTCCCCTTGATCCTCTAATAATTCTTTCTTCAATAGTTCACTCAGAGTGCGTTCGATACCTTTGAACAGGTCGATTTGCGAGGTGGACGATGAACTGGGAGATTCATTGCTAGGTTCCGGCGATGTCGATAATATCCGTAATGACTCTGGCGAAATTTCCTTAGGAATTAAGCACTCATTGTCATGTTTCTCATTAGGGAACTCAACCGAAACTTTTAATTTCATTTCGACCTCGGTATTGGAGTTATTAGGCGATAAATTACTGTCGGTATTTTTAGATATGCTCCGATATCGATAATCACTATTATCATTATTATTTGTGTTATCTAAATCATCAACACTTGAGCTGCACGTCGCATTAAAACTATTATAGGTCTCACACGTTTCACTTTGCAGCATATTAGGGTCGCTATTTTCGTCAAGTTGAGAACTATCTTCGTCGAAAAATGCTTTGTTGTGGTTCTGGTTCGATATTGAAGGATACTCCTCTGAAAAACTACTAGATTCTAATAAAACAATGTTAGAGCTATCTTCCTGTGGAGAGTGGCTGTCGTTTGAGTCATTTTCGTCCGCTTCATTTGGTATTTCCATCCCTACAGCAATAATTTCCTGATTATCGGATTTTTTATCAAAGGAATCATCGCAGTCGATGCCACTGCTGTCGGCATTATCTTCGAGATCAGATGATGAATCGACGGGATTTACCACAAACACACGTGAGAATCGTCCACCACCTCCCCCAGAGTCGTCAGAATCCTCGTCGGATGTCGCAGGCTCCTCAGGCGCTCCGCTCGTGAGATCGTAACTCCTTCGCGCAACTTCCGTCTCCGAATCGCTCGAAGCTCCCGACTCGTTCGACGAAGGGAACGCATTCTCCGCATTAAGGTGCTCCGGCATAGCATCCACTTGATCCGACACTGACAAGCGGTCCTCTTCCGCGATCACCTTGATATCGACTGACGCATCGCATTCGATCGGCGCTACATTCTTATCGTTATCGCTATCGCGAGGCTCCCGCTGTGACGACAGTTCGGACTGAACCGCCTTGTCGTTCCTTTCCACGGTGGTCATCTCGAGTCTGTTAGCGGAGGCGTTGGCGGCAGCGGTGACGGCGACGGCTGCGGCCGTAGTGAGGCGGGTGAGTGCGGCGGCATCGAGCGGTAGGAAGCCAGGGTAAGTGTTCCAGTGCGGCGGGGGCGGCTGCGCGGGGTAGGCGAGGAGCGCAGGCCAGAGGGCGGCAGGGACGGGGACGGGGACCGGCACGGGGACGGCGACGATACGAGGTTCAGCGCCGCAGGAACATGTACGAGGACACAGGGGCGGTGTGAGCTTTACGGGGGGAGGAGGGGTGTTGGCCGCCGCGCCCGGCTCGAAGTAGTCCCAGTCGCAGTCGTCGGGCGCGGGCGGCGCAGCGGAGGAGGCCGTCGAGGAGGAGTCCTCCGTGTCCTCGCGGCACGACGAGTCCGAGCTGAGGAACACGAGCCGGTAGTCCTCGGGACGCATGCGACCGGCCTCCGGTTCACTCGCTTCACCAGTCTCGTAGTTGACGTTCCACTCTGGAAATAAAGAAAAACGTGTTAAAAACAGCTAAAAAAAACTATAATTATTCTTCTACTAATATTTTAAGAAAATGTTGCGTAGATTTAACGAATCGATTGCCTTAGTAATGTGAAAAACTACTGCCTACGGAAAATGAAGAGCAAAAAAGTAAGTTAGGCGCATCACGGTACCTCGCAGATAAGTATCTGATTATAGTGGAGCTTGCTATAAGAAATATGCCAGGCACCTTTACGATGTCTATGAAACTGTAGATAAAATACGATAATCAAATCATATTAATTCCTAGGCCATTTCGTGGTTAAATGTAGAGCAACCACAAACTGAATACCACTGGATGTTTTGACCTTCTAATGACGAAACTTAATAGTACCTATTAATACAGTTCTGTGATTTCTGCATTCTGATTATAATGCCTTTGAATTTTGGCAACACATGTACAAGTTACCGCTCAAGAGCGTCGCTGGCATTGATGGAAAAAAAATCAAAAGAAGAATCATGCAGATTTTATGATTTTAGCAAGAGAAACAATGATATGAAGAGATCTGCAACCGCCGAGATAAAAGACTTTTTATTTAGGATAAAAATTATAAATGTTGTGTGATCTAAGGAATTTCATGGCTGATCACGATACGAATGCATCTGATAGAAAGCACCACGGATGGGTGGCTAGCGTCGTGAGTTGAAAGCGACACGGTACACAGAGCTATCGAGATAACATGTTGCAAAAGAGCTATAGCTGTGATCGGATGGTTGTAGAGCACACTATGGCAAACACTATCGGTAGGCTATAAAATATTATGCCCATCCTTGAACTCAATGAGTTTAATATCTTAGTAACTATAATACTTCATTGCTTTAACTACAACGGTTATTGATTAATACTACTAATATTATAAAGCCGAAAATTTGTGATAGTACATATAAATACTTCATTGCTTTAACTACGACGGTTATTGATTAATCCTACTAAAATAAAAAACGTAAATTTGTGTTAAGTGAATTTTAATTTGTTATCTGAGATCTCCAAAACTACTGAACAGATCAAGATGAAATTTGGCGTACATTTAGAACATAGTCTATATTAGATAAAATGCTACTTATTATACCGAAAATACGCGTGCGAAGCTAGTATTAAGTTTATCAGTTGTTTAGTACCCATAACACAAGCTGCGCTAAGCTTGGGGCTAGATGATGCTGTGTGGATTGTCCAGCATGATTTATTTATTACTAATGCGAAAGTTACTGCCTGTAAGCTTGTACCTCATTTTTTATGACTAAACGGGTAATGGATCTTTGGCAAGTAAACACAGATTAAGTCGACAGGCTAGTCTTAGTTTTTGATAAATGCTAAGTAATAAATAATTCATCAGTTTGGTTTGTGATTCTATTAAACGGTTGGTTTAAAAAAAGCTGTTGTATTAATGGTGATATCAATGACAAATGTATGAATTTGATAAACTTTAGATAAACTTTGACTTGGGATTAAGAAAAGTTACACGTGGGTTATAAAACTTAAAGCTCTGGTCTCTTGATAAGTACGCAGTACGCTGCTGAAATGAAAGAAGTTTATACTGCATCTGCTCAGAAAGTTGCCTATTCCTTTTCCAAACATAAGGTAGAATATGCGTCATTGCAGGCGTACTAAAATGCGGGAAGAAAAACTCTATGGAATTTCATTTCTCACGCGTTTAACGGGAAAGAATAGTGTATGGAAATCCATTTCTAACGTGTTATTTTACGTATAAAGCACTATGTATCACTAAAGTCACTTTTAACGGGATATTTACCATGATTTGAGTTTTGAGCTTTCCAATATTTCGGCGCAGTTACATGCGCCATGATCACGGAATAACTGATAGCACTGCGAGTGAGTCAAACCAGCATTCTTGCCTTTATATAAAAGGAGTGAAAAATCATGGTAAATATCCCGTTATAAGTGACTTTAGTGTTAATAACCATGATGGATTTAAAAGTTTTATAACTATGTATTACTCGGGAGAAAGTCGATTCCTACCTCGTGTGTTTTAAGGCCCTCGGCTGCGCCTCGTGCCTCAAATGACACACTCGATAGGAATTTGGCACTTTTTCGCCTAGGTGTACAATGTACTATTATTTAGCACGACACAAAACATACTTAGAAATAGGAAAAACTAAGCTAGGAATTTACGATTTACTGACGCGGACTTCGACAGAACAAAATACTTCTCTAGTCGTTTTTCAAACGATTATGTGTTCGGTACCGCATAGCGCATAGCGCAGCGTTCTACGCAGTGATCAAGACACCAAGGCTTAAGGAGGTTAAAATTTAATTTAATTTATGTCGGAAACAAAAAGCTTATGTTTAGGTAACAATACATTCTTAAACTAGAGCAAAAAAGCTAGAGAGAGCTTCCACTCATAGTCTGTAAAAATAATCTTAACTAATTTAATGATGCATTAGTTAATAATAAAAAAAGAAAAATCAACAATTAATGAAAATTATAAGTACAGTGTGCCTATATTAGAAGAAGTACAGAATTAAAAAAAAACTAATCTAAGTTACAACAAAATAAAAAAGAGTAGGAGTAAAAATAGTATTTTTTTTATATTTTTCTTCGTGCTGGTCAATTCACACACCTAACATAATGTGCACAAGATAAGAACGATACCTAACTTTACCCATACGGTCCGGTCCGAGCGTTTGTAGGTAAATGGTATGAACAATCTACAGTCCATTTAGTTTACTTGGGTTTTTCCTAATCGTTATTCTTTCTCGAGCTTCTAAGAAATAGTATCTTTTTGTGTCTGACTTGAGATGTATTATCTTAAGACAGGTCCTGGCTGGCTCAAGACTTTATATTTTAGCATTTTACTGTTGGAGTTCTTTTGTTTTTTTAAGGAACAATAGCTACCAGTTCTTACACCTACTTTACAGATTATGATTTTAGCACGGATGTTTTATAAACCATGCCGTATTTAGCTAGGGCTGTATTTGGTTCGTTTTGAATTCATAATGGATGAATATTTGATTAAATTGTAAGGTAGAGCTTCTTATCGGGATTTAATTTATGCAGCTACTGAATTATTTATGATCATTTCTTAGTTTTAATAATAAACAATCTAGACAGCAAGAACAATTAAAGTAGATCAAATTAACAACTTGTTCTAATCAAAGACGAAAGATATTTTGATGTGGTACCTATATCTAAGATTCTTATTGATGTGTATGTAATATTGACGCAATTCCAAGAAAAACATATCATAAAACTTGCTTAAATCTTTATAAAAATATTTATATATAGGATGTTAGTGGTCACCAAAATATTTCGTGATTAAAATTTCACGATATACCTAACGGGAGTAAGAAAACATTGTAACAAAAATGGCGACGTCGCATTGTGTGGTAATCGGATAATCAGACCTATAGCTTTGTCGGTACTTTGACGATTGAAAACTTTTGTCTGAACTTTACAGTTTTACACCTATTGTTTAAACTGGCCATTATATTATCTTATTATCATTATAATAGCTATTAACTGTAAAATTTTGGGTTTTCTCCCCAAGAACCAAAACAATTCGTAAAATATCAATAATGAGACTTTGTCTTAGACAACCATGTCTCAAATAGTTCTAAATGGTATATTCTAGCTTCACATTGAAGCTTTGTTTCCAGCTACCAATCACCCTGTATTTGACGTAAAGTTTCTGAAAACCTTTGTCGAAAACGTTACCCAAAATGTAATTATCCGATTATCTATTCAAAGAACAAATTCCCTAAAGATCGTTCAAACCCTAATCGGGACGTTCAGTTCTGTGAAACCGTGTCTTAGAAAGAAGATAATAAATCTAGGTTGTACTAGGAGGAAACCTACTAGGAGTAAGAAAGATAAAGCGCACATACGGCACTCAGATGGCCTCATTGTAATCAAATCAGCATTCAATTGGACAATGAAAGTAAGAGCTGCATGTTGGCGCCAATTCAAGGCTTGTTGCCTATGACGGTTCACGTGGGATGAAGGAACGAGGTCAACACATGCTTTTGGATTGTTTTTGTTGATTTCATTCTATGGAAAGTCCTTAGAATGAAATCAACAAAAATAATCCATTAATAATTTAGCTTTGTGTTAAAGCACAAAGCCTATCATAGAGTTCTGAAAACAAAAAACGAGAAAACTAATTGTTGGAACTTTTTACCGAGAACTTTGCTATTCTAAACCAATAAAGCTGAATTAACAGACTTTTCGAAAACTCAAAAGCAAAAGATTTGACCATGATGAGGTCAAACCTGCTTTTTGTTGTAAGGTTGTGAATAGGAACAGAGCAGAAATCATGGTCTACTGGAATAAACCACTTGCGGTGTGTGAACAGGTGACCAAACAGTGCATTTTGACAAAATAGAGGTCGACCTTCGTGGAAAGATAGCTAGGCAGCACCGACCTCAACGCATTCACTGCCCAACCTCGGCGGTGCGACCCGCAGGGGCATTCCGCGCCGCGCCACGGGTACGGATATTGGCGTCTGCGTCTTTAGCGGTGAATGTGTTTATAAACGATCAATCACCTGCTATGTTTAGGGACTCAACCATATGGCTCACGCAGCAGAAAACTGTTTTTAATAGAATATATATTTATTTAAAAGTTTACATATGTATTTATCAATAGGTTTGTGTTATTATTAAAATATGAGTAAGTATAATTTGCTATCAAAACTATTGAATAAGTACTATTTAATACTGATCTAGTATTGGCTGAATCATGAACTAATATTCCTTATATTTTGCACCTAATTCGAGGGTTTTTACGTATTAGCAGCCTAGCGGACCTGAACACAAAAGGCCAATTACAAGAACATACAATAGATGAAGAGGGTTAAGTTATTCAGAGGAACCTTAGGAACCTTCGTAACTAGGGATGGAAATGTAATCCTACCTGCCGTCTCAGGTTCGCCAGACATGGTCTGTTGATAAGTCACAAAGCCGGTTCTGTACGGATGATTTTACCGGAAACAGCGAGGTACTTTTTACCCAGAGAGTAATTTTGTGGTCGCATCACTGAATACCTTTCCGAGTTTTGGAGTCGAGAAGGTTTTGAGAAAATAGTTCTAGTTTTGTTGTGTGTATGTGAAATGGCGTCAAGTTGTTACTTTTGCACTTGGAAACCCTAGAAAGGTGAAATCTGGTGGAGGTTCTTGAACTTACTTATAAGCAAAACGTAAATGATAGCTATAGATTTAATTAAGTAGGTAGGTGCCTACATTTGTTTTACATGAATTTTTTTCAAGAAATGCTCTCTCTAAACTCATTTTTTCAGACCCGTGCCAGAATGACCGTTCTTTTTAGTCACCGTTATTGAAAACAAAAGAACCAAGCGGTTGGTTTCCCAAAACAAATGAATTAACCACGATAGGTTATCATAATTAAAATCTCACTTCCCTGGCCAGCCTATGAAAAATTTACTTCACGAATTTAGGCAAACCTAGTTTGGCTATTACCCAGTTATCAGATGGCTAAGAAAACGCTCTGATGAACCCGATAGTTCTACACGAACTAGTACAAAAATAATGTAGTATAATAATGCTCTAACATAAATATCATCTTATGTATTCTCGAGGTATGTGAATATTCTCGGGCTAGATATATACAACTTCTTATTCCACCATGTCTTGTGTGAAAAAATATTATCCATTGACTGACTATAACTACTGCTCTATCTAAAAATAGAGAATTATTTTTAGAATTGTTTATTAATAATTAGGTTTTTTTTAAGTTGCTAATGCTACATAGCATTAAAAGATTTTTCATACCTAACTACTTAAGTTTAATACTGAGGGTCAATATTAGTATAATTAATCCATCTAAGATTAACAATGGGTTGTTCTGTTTTAAGTCTGAAGTGAAACAACAAGTAGACTAAAACAAGATCCGTCAAGTGCGAGTGTAACTCGCGCGCCGAGGGTTTTGAACGTTTGTCAACAAATATGTACCAAAAGTACCGGTTAGAGACTTCGCAATTTAACGAATACCTAAGAATAGTAGGTACCAACCTACATTTCAGATGGATCTCTCTGCATGCTTCGGCTAAGGTGGGTAATGGTAAATTTTTCGACTTTTTTCGAAATATTTCAAAAAGTATGAAAGCTACAGAAATTTGAATAACTGGTTTGAAATATCCAAACCGCTACCTTTCATTTGATACCCCACTCGGTGGGGTAGCTCCCCTTTTGAAAATATTCCTTTTTGACCATTTTTCAAAAAGTGTTCTTTTTACAGACTTCTCTATATTTTTCCTGTAAAATATAAATCTATATCTACAAACGCTTCATACATTTTAAATGGATCGCTCGGCAAACTTCGGAGATAGGGGGGGGGAATGGGTATTTTTTTGACTATTTTCAAAATATTTCAAAAAGTATGAAACCTACAGAAATTTCAAAAACTGTTCTGAAACGTACAAACCGATACCTTTCATTTGATACCCCACTCGGTGAGGTAGCTTCCCCTTTTGAAAATTATTCCCCCCCTTTTTGACCATTTTTCAAAAAGTGTTCTTTTTTCAAACTTCTCTATATTTTTCCTGTAAAATATAGATCCATGTCTATAAACGCTTCATACATTTTACATGGATCGCTCTGCAATCTTCGGAGATAGGGGGGGGGGGGGATGGGTATTTTTTTGACTTTTTTCGAAATATTTTAACAAGTATGAAACCTACAAAAATTTCAAAAAATATTTTGAAATGTACAAAATGATACCTTTCATTTGATACCCCATATGACTCTGTAGGTATCTTTTAAAATTTCGGCATCACAATTTGTATGGAAAATATTCATTTTAGTTTTTCATTTATTTTCATTTATTTTTCTCTAAATCTGTACAGGCGCACGAAATGTATAATTATTTTTAAATTTCAAGTTGATAGCTGCAGTAGTTTTTGAGTTATTAAGGAGGGAAAAAAGGACAGACAAAGCGAGACCATAAGGGTTTTGAAACCGATCTTCGATCTTCAAAACCCTAAAAATGAACTTTCAGGCATTTAAAACTAAAAACAAATACGTAAAAGTGAATATAAAAGTATTATAACCAAAAGCAGTTGGATAACTCTTTGATTTTTGGAAGATAAATCTTCAAGAATGTCCAAGTAGAGAGACCTAGAAACTTATTTGGATACTCAACTATTGTATTAAATGATATTTACGCCCACTCTACACTTATGTCCACATCCTACACGGACGGATCGTTGAACGCATTGTGACAGAGAATAATAAATCTTGATTTAAATAACTAGATCATTGAATCTATCTAAACACGGAAGCAAATCTTAAGACATTTCAATTTAGTTAACTTATTTTTGTTTGTATTATCATTAAATAAATAAATGATGATGGCATAGTAGGCAATAAATATGCAGAACGTGCTAACATTTGTCCCGAGGCGGTAATCGAACCCACAACCTCCTGCATTGCAGGTGGACCTTTGCCCGCAGCGCCACAGAGGTCGCCTGTATAAACAAACCTGTTATCTTTCATTATCTAGCAATATCAAATCATAGTCTGTCATGACAAGAAAAAAGACCGCGTTTGCTGTATTTTTATTAGGTCATCACCACAAGCATCACGAGCGCTAGAACAATAACCTTTGGCGATGGTTGTACGGTCAGCAAGAGAATTAAGCTTAGCAGAGGTTGAAAATTAAGCTTAGCAGATGGTTGTACGGTCAGCAAGAGAAGTAAGCTTAGCAGAGGTTGAAAGAACCTTGACTACACCTCCAAGAACTTACGTTTTGTTTGACCTCCCTTCCCTCCCATGCATGAAACCTTTACTTTTGGATAGATATCATAAAATTTTCTACCCACATCGACTTTATTCATTTATTACTTACATACTAGCTTTAGACCATGGCCTAGCACGCATTTTTTGTATTGTATTTAATTAGAAAACAAACAGTTATAAACAATATAATTGAGATTTAAAATTAATATAAAACCATGTGTTTCCACTGTTAAAAAATAGTACACATAAAGTGGCGCTTAGACGTGTGTGATATACCTACATCATCATCATCATCATCAGCCTATATTAGTCCACGACTGGACATAGGACTCCCCTTATGAGCGCCCTGTCTTCAGCTTGCCGCATCCAGCATCTGCCTGCAGTCTTTCGCAGATCGTCATCCCACCTGGCGGGAGGGCGTCTTATACTATGTTTGCCAAGTCGTGGTCTCCACTCAAGAACACGTTTGCCCCAGCGGTTGTCGGTTCTACGCGAGATATAGCCGGCCCACTGCCTTCAGCTTGATAATTCTTTGAGCTATTTCGATAACTTTGGGTCTCTGTCGGTGTGATATAATGTACGTTTTATGGATAATCTTCTTACCAAACGTGGAGGGTCTCCACTCCACCTCAAAAGGATATTGAGCGGGAAATGAGAGTGAGAGAGAATGAGTGGACGGAGTTAATTTCAAAGTTTTCTGCTCGCCACTTCTTTCCGCTCGGCTATTTGTTAGGGGAAATACAAGTATGCACGCAGTTTACTCCTGCGATGCGAGACCTGTCAGGGATTCTTGCTTAAAATAGATTTCATCCCTCAAGGATTAGGGGTAGCGCGCGCACTCCTTTTTGACTGTTAACGCATCAGTTTTATTTCGTATTTACTCTAATTCCATGGATTGTACACATGTTTTTATTGAATAACTGTTGAGAAAATCAATGAAACTAAGTTATTGTACATTCTGAATCAAATGAATTATAGACTTCAAGCCATTGTGACCATTATCATTTGGAAATAAATTTTATATTGGCCTGAGGAGTCGGGCCCGGAGCGGGCCGCGTAATCCCTGACGGTTGGATGGCTCCGTTTCGTAACAGTAGCAGATCCATTCCGCCCTTATCAAAGGTTACTTAAGTACATGATCATAAAAAAATACTTTTGCCCTAATTCTAATTCTGAATGGGGGAACTGAGCTCTGCACTGACATCTCGCATAGGAGTGTATTGTACATTGTCCCCCTGCTTAACCAGGCCCTAACCAGACCAGCTCCTTGAATCACCGAAGCTGTCATTCGCCAAAAGTCCATCCTACTGTGATGTCCTACTAGTAGGGTTATCCTCCACGTTCCTTGGCTTCATGAAACACGTTGGACTGTATACTAGCTTTATTCTTCTTGACTTTTGGCGCCGTATTTGCTGGTTTACTACTACTGTTTGATGACTGGCTGACTACAAATTTCATACAAATCGGCGCCATTTATATTTACAATTACAACTGCTCCGGTACTTTTGCCCTAATAATGTACTTAAATTGATTGGTACCTATGGATTCTATTACAATTAAGTACTACTTTCTTCAAAACGAATGTTTTTATCTACATTTAAAGGTGGATTGTAACGCGTAAAAAATGGCGTTTTACTATTTTTTAGGCTCTACAAGTAGGTAAACGAGATAACAGTTATGAGTCTTTGCGCACATTGTAAGCCATTTGCTACGAACATACGCTAAAATAAACTACGAATCAAATGGTAAAAGAATTTTTCAAATCGGTCCAGTAGTTTCGGAGCCTATTATTATACAAACAAACAAACAATCAAATCTTTCCTATTTATAATATTAGTACCTATAGACTAAGATCAACATTATGTCGATAAATTCCAAAATTACAATTGATACAAAGTTTGTTTTAGCAAAGATTAACTTTAAGTTAGCTTAATCGTGTTTAGCTGACTGTACAAGACTTGCGTCATCTTCTGAACCCATTTCTAATCAATTTTACAGAAAACTAAGTTCTGATTGCATGACGCTTTGATTTAGTTGCTGGGCAAGCGTCCTATAAATCTAAAACTAATTTTAGCTCTTCAGCAAATGTTCAGCAAAATTGTTAATTTAACATCGTTGTTGTGTTTTGTTTTGTATTGTATCTATGTGTCGAAATAAATGTTATACTATCTATACAGAGATAAATTAAGTTTATATTTTTATTTTTGCTAATAGATCTCTAACGTAGTACCTACTACCCTTCCTTCTAAACATTAAGCGACTACCTACCTATCTATTGAGTACTAAAGATACCTATTGAGTACTAAAGATACTAAGGTACCTACCTATCTTTAGTACTCACTTTAGTACCTATAGGTACAATAGCGTAGGTAGGTATCATTCAACACGGGAAAAATTTGGAGTAAAGGTCGGATTGTTTTAGGCCTAACAATTATATTTTTTGCAACAATATTTTCAAGTACCTATATAGTTATTCTTTTGATTATTGGACATTTTACTTTTCGATATTGGATTTTTCTATTTTTAATTTTATATATTATTATATAATATTTCGATAATGGATTTTTCTTTTTTGTCATTTTCTTTCTGAATATTTTTCGTGCAAATCATTATTCAATCTGTGTTAGGTCTGGAAATTAATAAGAAGGCTCCAAGCGTACCTACCTAAGTTATAATTAAATTCAAATATAGGTATTAAAAAGGTTGGATTTAATGAGTAGGTACCTATCTGCGGACTTATAGGTAAGTAAGTATCTACATAATCCAATTTTACTAAGTTATCCAATATCCGATTACCTTACCTACCTACACAGGTAGGTATGGACTTCCCGACTTGAAACTCACCTATTGTTTATGTATGGTTTCCTGCGCGGTTTCGAATTTCAAGGCTTCTTTTCAGCACAATCCATGTGTAACTGGATAATTTCACCTAATTTACACAAAAACTTAATGTTTTCTTCTCAGTCTGCACATTTTTCTTTCAGTCACGAATTATTTGGGTCAAAACAAAGGCAAAATCAGTACACAATTCCAAATTTGAATTCTCACGTGTCCGCACTCACTGAATTCAAATTTAGAATTTACCGCGGAGGTCTGTGATGCGAAAAGTTTTGTAACAGAGAGGTTTTTACTGTTTATTTTTTAAATATTTTTTTATTTTGTGTGTCTAGGGTTGGCGGGCGCGGGCCCGAGCGCGCAAGCGGATGTGCGGGGAGCCGGCGGCTGGTTGACTGTTGCGCCGAGACTCGAGTGTTGTTCCTTGCTCGATTGTTTGCCTATCGACGTTGCTATGACGCTGATTACAATGTAACATATGTTTCTTTCTATGTTATGTATGCTCGTCTGGTTATAATCTGCTATAAGGAGCTACCTAGGTATCATCGTGTTCTCCATCTCACATCTTAATATATCTACCATAAAGGTTACGTTAGCATTTCATGAAGTTCTAAATTTTTCTTCAAGTATAATAAATTCATTTATCATTATCATTTATGCAAAATTCAGTCATAGGTATTATATTAAATACCAAACTACTAAGATTCCCTTTTCTTCAAAAGGCCCTTTTATGCTTAACATTTACGTGCAAAAAGGTTAACTTATTAATCTACCTATTTAAAAGTTTATCGATAAATACTATCGACTTTTGAGTCAACTAACATCGTGACTCACCTCGCGTCTCAACGCCAACAACAAAACACAGCCTAGGACCAAAACGCTGTATCTAACAGGCTGTAGTGGAACAAAAAGGCTCTACCTTCAGCCAGGCCAAAACTTTACCACCAAAAGCATTCAAAATGGCGTTTACGGCCTATTCGAAGTTGACAGACGACGAACAATGAACTTGCATTGGCGAACTAGACCAAACACTCGCCGGAATTATATGGAACAAGTTTGAAGAATCATCTCTTTTGTTTGCACAGAAGTGGGACGTAGGGTTCAACCCACGCAGTTTTAACTAACTGTCACTATGGTCGAGCAATTCGAAAAGGTCCCCCTAAATTACTAACTGTACTGTAATTTAATATGCCTCAAACAAACCGTGAAGAAAACGCTTGCAAACTTTTTGCTGTAATAACTGATGAATAAACTTTTTAGGAGGAATCTTTTTTGTTAGAAAAACCTTGTGGATTTAATCGGAGGTCATAGTAACGTACATTACTATTAATGGTATCCGACTATTGAGGCCAGTGTGTGGTGGTCACTAAGGTAGATAGTTGAAGGAATACAATCATTAACATCACGAAAAACCAGCGCTGTAGTTGCTACTCGAGCTCCTGCAGCACACGCTGACTAGCCTTTCGGTCTCACATTTTTTTTCTCTTTTTCATTCTATATCATTGTATTTTGCATGTGTCTTCACAAGACACATAAAAAATATCTTATCTTATTTTATTACTATCAGCTGCCCGCTGCTTCATTCACACGCTTTTTTCTGAGTTAGAAAGTCGCCTATGTCTGTCAACGGGATATCATCTCTCTTCATGCCAAATTTCATTAAAATTCGTTCAGCCGTTTAGGCGAGAAAATGTAACAGGCAGACAGTGTAACAGAACAGACCTAAATCTGCTTGTTGAAATAAATAATTAAAAGTCCTTATTAATCGTATGGATTACTATCCCATTAATAAGGACTGGTAATAATTTTTATTTTTGCAACAACACATTTTACAACATTACACACTAAACTAAAAAATCTAAATAACTAGATTAATGGTTTTTTACAGCCATGGAAAGTAAACAAGTATTGTATTAAGTATATCAGTTATCTAGTACCCATAACACAAGCTCTGCTTAGTTTGGGGCTAGATAATGCTGTGTGAAAGGTCCAGCATTATTTATTTATTTATTTATTTATTATTTAAGCCTGTTTGTGATAAGTTGGCTACAAAGAATAGATGCTTATGCCTAAAAAATAACATGTAAACTACATATGTACAATCTTTTCTTCCGAAGAGGTCGCATAAAAATTTAGAATTATTTGCCGTGCTCAAAATGCTACGCCGTAGGTGGTAGACCCAATATTTCATAGAAAAGACTTCAACGCACTCCTTTACGTAGCTATTCGCGTAACAGTGTTTTGTTTCTTCTACAATTATTACTTTTTTATGACAGAGAATTCTTTTAATTTTACTTGTAATTTTGGCTTGTATTTCTTTGTTTGAAATTTATAATAACAACTGACTTTTAAGGGCGGTCGATTAACTTTGGGCGGGAGATTAAAATCAACATAATTTGTTGATAAGAATCGAGTGATAATAATAAAAAATCTAAATATTAACAATGCTCCAAAAGCACCTACTATACAGGGTGTAACAAAAATGATGAACCAAACTTTCAGGGGCGGTGTAGAATCGAACACTGAATTCAGGAAAAATATTAAAAAAAAATCCCGCCCTTTAGTTTTCGAAAAATTAAATAAATACGGAATTTTCACTAAATTACGCAAACGACTGATGCACGTGTATATTTGGCATTAAAATATGATTAAAAGGTCTACGTACCTTGTGTACACCTTTTTAGCAGATAAAGATCTTTTTACGGGGGGCACCCACGACCGGACACGCGATATTGCAGCAGTGCGCGCGGCGGCGGGCTGCACGTGTTGTAGATGTAGGAAGCGAGCCAATGCATTCCAATTTTCCCTTCGTACTTTGCGGGCTTAGGACCGTCAAACACCTCGTACTTGTAAGCTTTGTAAACTACTCTCTTCGTAAATGCGCACTGTTTCCCGCAAATTGGTTTCCCCTACCCCAGTACACTCGCATCATCTCGTGGTATTCAATATCTGAATAACTCATACGAGCCATTTTTACGCACAAAAAACCGATAGGCGCCGCCGCGACCTTCACCTTGCGCTTGCAATGATGCAACTAAACGGCCATTGACCCTATGATAACATTTCTGTGGTGTGACAGTTTGACAAAACTAACAATAAGCCTAGCATTGGGTAAACATTCGGATGAACTAAGTTTGTATACCTATCTCGCTCTCGCGCGCTAAAAGTTTGTGCCTTTTCTTGTCTCAACCTCATGCAAATTCTAACAACCTTTTATGGGGTTCATTGTTAGTTACTCACCGTGTTTTTAAAGTTCAATGTGAAGGTAGGTACTTAGGTAGTCAACGATATGAAAAAATAAAAGCTAGTAGTGAATATCTTTTAGTAGGAAGGTGCATGCTTGCTTAATGAATGTACCTACTAACTATGCATTTTCGCGATAGAACGTGTGTAAAGACTTAAAATAATTTATTTATTTTTTAATTCCTAGAGGAAAATTGGAATGTATTTGTTGTACGTAGGCTCCATATCTAAGCACGCCGTGCAGCCTGTTCGCTTCCGCTGCAATGATGTCGCGGGTCTGTGACCGCGGTGGCCGCTCATTAGGGCACGGTTTAGGTGTTATGGGCTTATAAAAGAGATGAATACAGGTACGCAGGCCATTTTTTTTTAATTCCAAATAGACACATGTATTAGAGTCTATTGCCTAATGTTGTGAAAATTTCGTACCTATTTATTTAATTTTTCGAAAACTAAAGGGCGGGATTTTTTTTTTATATTTTTCCTGAATTCAGTGTTCGATTCTACACCGCCCCTGAAAGTTTGGTTAATCATTTTTGTTACACCCTGTATAATCGAACTTGGTTCTTTAGTGGGTTCATGATTTGCTTTTTGCTAGTTTTATGGTAGAACGCAGAAAAAAATCTAAATTTTTAATATGTTGCGCTTAAATCGACTCACCATTAAATACGTTATCTCTTTCTTTGTTTCAAACAGCCTCTGAAGGCAGAATAACATTGACATTTAATATTTTCCATTCATTGCCATTTATTTACTGCTTAGGTAGGCTGTAGCTACCCACATGTTCTACCAACACATAGGTAATAATTTTGCAAAACATGGTACTTTAAGTAGCTACCTACCTGCTCTTGTAGATAAAATACATGTATTATCTATCTACTGGTTGTAGGTAGTACCCAGATATACCTACCCAGTACTTATTTACATTGGTTAAATAATTTGACACAGAACAAAAAAATATCTTATTTTATGTACCTACTTAAATGTTGTTTCCATGGACATCAAAATAATTATCTACTTCTACTACATAGATGAGACTCACTTGACACACACAGCGCCATCTCAATTCGTTTTCTTGCAACGCATTCCATGCTACTAGCGTATGGATCAAGTGAGCTAAAATGAAAGCTGGCTCAAAGCGCCATCTATGACCGGTTTTCATTACTAATGCTGCGAAGGGAAAACTGCAGCTTACGCACGTACAAAACAGATGGCTCTTGACCCCGGAAAATGTGCTAAAATGTGCACGTGTAGCTAGCTGTATCTACAAGATAAAGCAATAAAGTAAATCAGCATTCTTGATTCTTCTAGGTTTTTAAATAACTGGTTATTCTACCCAGGCTATTAAATTGGGTAAGTATAGAAAGTTTTTATAAAATTATTGTGGTACCTACCTAACTTACCCAGATAAGTTTTTACATGGTTACATTGGTAAGTAAAAGTTTTAAAAGCAAGGAAATTCAGAAAGGATAATTATGTCTTAGGTTTTAATTTGGAAATTAATGTGTTTTATCTACCTTAGAATTTAAACGTGCTAATTATAAATAAAATTTTAATATTGAAACGAGGAAGCATCTTTGAAACATTTTCTCACGTTTATATGCTAATTAATACTAACAATTTACTAACACATTTGTAGTTTCCTATTCTCTGTTTTTAGGGTTTCGAGATCGAAGATCGGTTTCGAAACCCTTATGGTCTCGCTTTGTCTGTCCTTTTTTTACTCCTTAATAACTCAGCAATTACTGCAGCTATCAATTTGAAATTTTAAATAATAATACATTTCGTGCGCCTGTATAGATTTAAAGAAAAATAAATGAATATTTTCCATACAAATTGTGATGCCGAAATTTTTAAAGATACCTACAGGGTCATGTGGGGTATCAAATGAAAGGTATAGGTTTGGAAATGTCCAAAACAGTTTTTCAAATTTCTGTAGGTTTCATACTTTTTTAAATATTTTGAAAAAAGTCGAAAAAATACCCATTCCCACTCTATCTCCGAAGTTTGCAGAGCGATCCATTTGAAATTATGGAGCGTTTGTAGATAAAGATCTTTATTTTGCACGAAGAATTTTGAGAAGTCTATAAAAATAACACTTTTTGAAAAATGGTCAATTAGGAAGGGGGGAATAATTTTCAAAAGGGGAGGCTACCTCACCGAGTGGGGTATCAAATGAAAAGTATCGGTTTGGACATTTCAAAACAGATTTTTTAATTTCTGTAGGTTTCGTACTTTTTGAAATATTTTGAAAAAAATCGAAAAAATACCCATTCCCCCCTCCTATCTCCGAAGTTTGCAGAGCGATCCATTTAAAATGTATGGAGCGCTTGTAGATATGAATCTATATTTTACAGGAAAAATATAAAGGAGTCTGTAATACGAATAATTTTTTTTGAAAAATGGTCAAAAAGGAATAATTTTCAAAAGGGGGGCTACCCCACCGAGTGGGGTATCAAATGAAAGGTATCGGTTTGGACATTTCAAAACAGTTTAAAATTTCTGTATATTTCATACTTTTTGAAATATTTTGAAAAAAGTCGAAAAAATTACCATTACCCACTTTAACCGAAGCATGAAGAGAGATCCATCTGAAATGTAGGTTGGTACCTACTATTTTAGGTATTCGTTAAATTACGAAGTCTCTAACCGGTACTGTTGGTACATATTTGTTGACAAACGTTCGAAACCCTCGGCGCGCAAGTTACACTCGCACTTGACGGATCTTGTTAATTAGATAGATACCTGCTTAGAGAATGGGACATATTTTTAGGGTCTAAAGTGTCCTGGTCCTCGTGATGGAGGTAAGATTAGGATTACCAGGCATCTGACTGGAAGACTAAAAGTCCTGACAAAAGCCTGATTAATAGAGAAGTATCCTGACATTTAAGAAAGCAAAAATTGTGCATATTTAGAAAATGGGGATCTAGTTTTCAAGTACAAACATTTATTGTGCCCGTAAGTGGTGACTGCGATAAATTTGTGTTTATTTACTTATTTGAAAGTTTTGCTGTTCGCCTAGCCAAATTTCGACCACGGCGGCCAGTCTCATCGGAGACTAGCTTGATGCGCAGGACATATTATAGTGCACAAGTGTGTGCGTAAACACAGGTGCACTCTCTATTCCCTCACTCTCATAATCCGATGGGACAGCAGACCGACATAACCGGGGAGAGGTCAAGCGCAGGACCGACGGCTTAAAGTGAAATACGAGGCATGGGGGTGTAACACCGTCAACTTTCTGACTCCGGGCTGCAACTGTGATTTTCTTACTAGAAAAACCGCAATAACAACTATTAGCCCGACCCGGGATTTGAACCCAGGACCTCATTATCATCGGTTGAGCAAGCTGATCGCTAGACCAACGAAGCAGGCAAAAAAATTTAAAATCATGTTAATATTTAGGCTACCTTTCATCCCGTAAGTTAGTTCGTATGGAACATAATACATTAAATAACCAAATATACAGGGTGTAATTTGAGGGGTGGATCTAGACATGTGCGCCGCGCCGACCCGCCGCCGCCGCCGGCAAATTTTTACGCCGCCGCCGCCGATCAGCCAATCGGCGTGAATTCGGCGTGGAACGTATTCTTTTAGACGCTTTGAAAACTCCGTAATTTTATTAATTATTACATTGTGCGACACCTGCTACCTATAACCAAGTTGTAGTCAAAGAAGAACCGCGCCGCGCCACGATGTCAAAGGGTGCCGCGGTGTCAAAAACCACCCCAAACCGAATGGTGTCAGAAGTCGCCGCTGATTCAGACTGATATAGGTGCCGATTATAAATGAAGGTGACACCGTCCGAATATAAACTTTAACAAATACCAAGACAATTCCACTAGAAAGATTCAGACTAAATTTAAAGTATTAATTGCATTTCATTAATTTCAAAAACTTACAAAGCTACCACAAAAGCACAAACACTGTTAGGGGTACGAAACGTCAGGCTTTATATATATTTTTCAATTTCGAAACTGGCTTTCGAAATTCGGAAACTCAATTTCGAAAGTTCGAAGTTCAGATAGAAAATATAACTTTTATGCTCGAGATCTGCGAGTCCCTTTACAGATAGAGTTAGAATCGGAAAAGTGATTTACTTATTCAAAACATACGAAAATACTTTGATTACGTTCCACTTAATGTCACCGACGCGCTTGCACTGCACGTATAGCAACGACGAAGCGCCTTTCCGGGTCGAATCGCTGAACCCTGGCAGAGAACTGGTTAACCTACTTCTATAATTTTCGTTGATTATGATCTGTGATAATTACAATAGAAGCAATTGAGATAACTACAGACTGTTGCAAACAATCTACAGCAGGGCGAGCACGGGGATTGTTGTCTAGGGTAGAATAGATAAAAATTACGTCACTTTGTCATCGATTGCATAAATGGTTTGAAAGTCATTCTTTTTACTTCTATAATGTACGCAATGTATGACAATGCGATGTCGATAATGTCTATTCTACCCTAGAGAATAATATCCGTGCTTCGCCTACAGGTAGCTCAACTGATCCATATCAATACCAGTCGGAAGCGTCCCCAAGAAGCTGGCTGCATTGCGCCGCTGTATGGCTATGCTGATGCGCTGCGCCATATACTCACCAGCTCTCGGGTCACGCGTCGCTTCGACTCAACGCTCAGATAATTTTTAAGAAACCCGAAGAACCAGTGGTCTCGACTCCAAGGGGAGCAAATGTGTAGGCTCTGTCGAGACCAGCACATTTTGCACCTGAAATCTTCCCCCGCACCTGACTTCACGTATGTCCTCGGAACATGGGAAGGCGCAAGTGTGTCGACGCATGTAGCGTCCCACACAATAGGCCTCCCCAACTCCTATGGGATTAGTGTCATACCGTCGGGCCTCTTACCATCGTCACGCAACAGACCATTCGGTTTGAAAATAGCTGGTACGTTAGCAATGAAAAAGGCCCGCCGGATGGTGTCGCCGGTTGGCATGGCGAGATATCCGACTGGCGGCCATAGTACACGATAATCCGTGATGATCAAGCTGTTCGACAGCAATTTCGCACTGGCATTGGCATTGATGAGGCGCGCAACACCTTGCACCCAACCGATGACATGTTGCGATACGGAAAGTTACGGGATACAATAAAGTACCAGTGTTATAATTATGAAGGAAATGCTTGCAACCAATGTCCTGACTCCTATTTAGAAACGGCCACGAGGCGGGAACGATACGCAGAGCTGGAGCACTTTTGTAACAAACAATTCCGTGTCAACTGACACAGAGCTCGTCCCATTGCCGTTGGGACAAAAGTGATTTTGGGGGAGCAGCATCGGGGCAAGCACTGTGCCAAGCCGTTCGAGCTCCGTTTAAAATTAATTTTTTATTGACATTCCAGGTGGGACCAAACGAGATGTCCTTAGAACTTTTTTTACTAAAGAACTAGTGCTGTAGACAGAAGACAAGATCGCTTGTAGGGCTACATTTGATATTTTGCGTATACCTAGGCAAAACTATTGAATTTTCCAATGATACCTATTGTTTTTGTCTACACAAGAGTCCGAAATAAAAGCTCGCACTTACTCTTTCATAGTACGTGTGCGTTACGCGACTGCGTAAGGTGCCTTATTTGCGTAGGTAAATAATAGAAACTAAAAAATTCGAATTCGTGGCCACCGCATTCGAACTTGAAAAATGGCCAATAAAGGCTGTATGAACTTCGAATTTACGAAACTTCGAAGTTTCGAAATTCACCCCCTAATGTATTCGTAATTTCGTATATTATTATGTATATCAGTTATCTAGTACCCATAACACAAGCTCTGCTTAGCTTGTGGCTAAATAATGCTGTGTGAATTGTCCAGCATTAATTATTTATTACTCATACCTACGCGCCGAGTTCACGCCGAAATCACGCCGCCGCCGCCGATTTCAGGCCGGCGCCCGCCGCCGATGATTTTAACGACGGCGCACATGTCTAGGTGGATCATCGGTGGATGGGGGGTGGGTGACCTCAGTACCTATCGATTTGACCCCCCTGTATGTTCTGCGATATTCACTGGTTCAAAAGTTATTTGGACTTAAGTAAAATTTTAATTAAAATCAGATTTCAGTCTGAATTTTGCAATTGCAACCAAAATATGAGGTCTACGACCCTGTTTTTGTTTTTGAAACAAGATCGATAGCAGGCCTTTGATGCCCCTTTACCAATCTGACTCTTAGATTTATAAAAAACTAAATATAAAAATTATAGCAAAATTTCTTTTCAAAATCTAATATTTACATTAGCTTTCTATGGTTCTAAAAAAAATGTTTCACTTAAATTTTTTTTTTCTGTAACCTGTCTTAAAAACTACTGGCGCTCATGAAGAATAAACCCTGAAAATTTAATTTGGCTAGTACCAGGGAATCATGTTGAAAAATGTACCTACTTAAATAGTCCAAGTACTAAAATATCATTATTTTTTATTTTATATTAAAGTCGACAAAAAATTTGATAAATAAATTTTGATAAGCTAATAAAGTAAATTATAAGTAAAATAACGAAATTAAGTACTAAACGAAAAGGCAGGAATGAGTCAATGTATATTATTTTTTACCTTTGAAAGTTTCCATAAAAAAAACCCTTGCGAAGCCGCGGGCAGATACTTCCCAGTCTGTCGATAATCCAGCCCTTCTCAATTTGAATATCCATAGTAAAGTAAGCCATGGCTCAAGGATCTAGTGTTCTTGAATATAAATGATACTATCGTTTTGCATAAATTATAATTACAAGCAATAGGTAGTATACACAATGACGTCCACTAGATAATAGAAAGGTAAGCATGAGCAAGATAACGTGTAACATTGACCTTGCGATGTATGTCCCTACTTACCGCTGTGGCGCAGGCGCATCTGTGAAAATATTTATCTTATGATGCCGCAGAGAGAGCGGGATTGTCGGTAGAGATGAACGCTCAACTTTCCCAGTCGAAAGCGCTGGAGCACAAGGCATCGTACTTTTGACCGATTTCAAAAAAAGAAGATGGTTCTATGTTCGGCTGTATTTTATGTTTCTATTTACTTTTTATGTATGCGCGTCATTATTATATATTTTATAGTAATAATTAGTTTTTATTCCTCTTTTGGGCTGTAATTAAATATTATGATTAAATTTACAGTCTCTAATAGTTTCCAAATAATTGCGAGCTAGCGACGTCTGTAAAATGTCTTATATTTATATGTCGCCGCCAGGTCGTAGCATCAGCTCTTATGTTGAATGGCTAGGCTGATCGCGAAATGGCACAATTCAGTTAATTTCCTATACCTATAACATGGCTAAAGGTAATTTTTAGGTTACATTGATTCCTAGATTTTAATGTCTAATGTTTGTTATTATAGTCCATGATTGATGTCAAACTCACCTTACTGGTCTCCGAGGATATGCCTAGTGCGGTGCGGAGGCCGTTGGTAAATTGTATCCTGGATTCTTTATACATCAATAAATATTTTTCATTTTCTCATCACCTAGCCCAAAGCTAGGCAGAGATTGAGCCGTTTTGCGACCGGCGCGGCCTAGCCATTCTACAACCGCCCTGATTTTTCGATCCAGTGGCGACATAGGTATATATAGGTAGCTACCGTTATTATCCTACTCCACAAAATACCTAACAGAAGCTTGGAAAATATCTTGAGGAAAAACCCGATGAAAATTGTAATAAAATGCTAAATTTATCTCAGATACCTCTGACAGAAATTACTGGTTACCGCAGTGTATAAAATCCTTGACTAGTTTTTACATAATCAGTACTAAAAATACTAGAACTGAACTTACGTCAACCGTTATAATCACAAAAGACGAGATTCTGACGTTATCAAGATTGTTATCAAATTAAACAAGTAAAGGAAGCAAATTGCATTGACTGATGCAGAGGATTTGAGTAGGATTGCATTTATGTGGTTTTTAACTTAGGTAATTGTTTTATTACATTCATGTACGTTATTTGCAAAAAAAAATCCTACTCAATACTCGAATACTTATAAACCTTTTTCAGGGTTGACTGCCTCGTTGGTCTAGCGGTCAGCTTGTTCAACCGCTGATTATGAGGTCCTGGGTTCGAATCCCGGGTCGGGCCTAATAGTTGTTATTGGGGTTTTTCTAGCTAGAAAAATTCACAGTAGCAGTCCGGAGTCAGGAAGTTGGCGGTGTTACACCCACGTGCCTCGGAAAGCACGTTAAGCCGTTAGTCCTGCGCCTAACCTCTACCCGATCGTGTCCATCTGTCGTCCCATCGGATTATGAGAGTGACGGAACAGAGAGTGCACCTGTGTTTGCTCACACACTTGTGCACTATAATGTGAAATATATAGTAATATATATATAATATATATACTATAATATGTAATCATAGTCGAAATTCGGGAGGACATTATTATTACTTATTAACCTCTCTTAAGGCTGAACAAGTCGCTCATTTTTCCATACAAACGTGGAAGGGTAACTACAATGCTGTTTGATGTTGACCTTCCAAAACTAAGGATAATATCAATTTATCTCGTCATTATCTATGTCGGTATGCATCCAGAACTGTTAAAAAAGTATACATCTGAAAAATACAAGCTTCTAAACTTTCGTATTTCAACACTGATTTTAGCCTAACTTTGGGCGAAAATAAATAACATACAGAGAAAGAAAACTCTGAAATAAAGACCGTAAAGACTTAATTTAGTTATTCAAAAGTTGAAATAAATTTATTTTGAAATGATAGTCTCAATAGTTTTTCTATAATAACCCTTGTGCTAAAAGTCTTTTCCCATTCCTTTACGCGGCCGTTTTACGAATAAATTTATTTGTCTTTCATCAAGCGCGCGACAATTTCAGGTGAGATGGCATACTTTTAGGCCGCACCCACTGATGAGTTGGATCGGACGACTCGTGCAGCCTTAACCTTAAGCAATAGCTAAGTGTAAGTAAGTTAGTATTTTCCTGTTAATATAAGTCAGTGTGAGAAAAAAACACCGCCAAGCAAATGTTTTGAGATCACAGATTTTTAATCAGGATAAGAAGGAATGAAACTCCGTGGCGCAGAGGGCGAAGGTCCGCCTGCGACGCAGGAGGTTGCGTGTTCGATTCCCGTCTCGGAACAAATTTGTGTCCGATCTGCAGAAATTTGTTCCGTTGGTCTGGGTGTTTTCTATGTATAATAAAAAAATATCTATCTATGAAGTGTATTGTATTAAGGATATCAGTTATCTAGTACCCATAACACAAGCCCTGCTTAGCTTGGGGCTAGATAATGCTGTGTGATTTGTCCAGCATTATTTATATATTTAAATAAACTATGAAATAAATGATAAAAATATCTGAGATCATGTCTGTCATTTACTCTACCTGGTCCTGACTGAAAACCAGCGTTCTTTCACTAAATACCTACCCTAGGTTTTTGTGTTTAAGACGCTACCCAAACAGCGACACCGTAGAAAGTACACTTTTTCGTCGCACCGTTAGCCGTTCTCCGACATATTACAAGCCCAAAAAAAAACAGTGTATAGTCAAATGTATGGAAAAAAGACTTATACAAAAATATTTTATAAAACGATCTAGGATCTTGAAAAAAAAAATCACAAGAAAGAACAAGAAAAAAATTTTTCGTCTCGAAATGCTCAATATTTTGAGTGACAACCATTAATTATTTTAATACTATATGAAAGGAAATTTTATCAACAAAAGAAATATGTAAAAAGTTTTAAATAAATAAAACCATTAACATAATAAAACCCAAAAAACACATTTTTGTAAGGCGTTTAGCGAAGTAATTGCAAAAATTATAATATTTTGCCAATATAATTTCAACCTTATTACTCAAACATCCCTTTCAATATATGCTCAAAATAGCTTCCACTAGCTTCATTCGGAGGCTGGATGCCTCCTCGGACGGACGTGAGGTTATGTAACTTTTTTCGCGATGACAGCTGGGTTCGACGGACGAATTACGATTTTCGACAACTTTTGTTTTGCGGGTTAAATGGTTCATTCGTCATTGAAATAAAGTCTATATTTGATTGAAGCTAAGCCAAAAGAAATTTGCAGGAAATTTATTCATTGACAGACCTACCAATTAAGTAGAATAGGTTTATAGTGGTTTTATCTCTGGTAGCTAGATAGGTAGGTACTACTCAACATGTTTACAGCACGGAAAGTATTGGTCGAGTTAAAATATGTTAAATAGGTAGGGCGATTTTGATGACCTTATATATAAATAAACAATGCTGAAAAATTAAAATAGGAGCCTACGTCCAGCAGTGGACTTATATAGGCTGATGATGATGAATTCACACATCATCACCAAGGCCAAAGCTAAGCAGAGCTTTGTTATGGGTACTTACTAGATAACTGATTTACTTAGGACCAACCATTTGCATTTTTTTTCTCGTAGTTCTACCAGTAGAACTACAGGCAAATTTAAATTACTCGTAGTTCTATCGGTTTGTTCTCTTAGAGAAGAGAGATTCTCAAAAGGACAGATACTCAAAAATAATAATTTACTTTAAATTTTTAATAACTCATAGAAAAACCTCAACGGAGCGGTTTGTCATAACTTTTTTGTTATTGGCAATATGTGTACATTGACATCAATATAATATATTTTTTTTAGCGTAACAAAGAAGTCAAGTAAAGGAGATGTTTAAAGACGCTAAAAACGTAATAAACATGCAAAACAATTGTATTTCCAATGACAGTTGTCAAAATTATTGTTAATCACTCATGTTAATCATAATCACTCATGAGTTCTTGGAAGGCAACAACATAATAAAGAATACTTTATATCGGTATGAATATCAATTTGGATAGCAAGGCATGGTCTGTTGTGGTTTTTATGATTATTTTGTAGAATTACAATCTAAACTAAAACTATCTTCATGATTGTTGCGTTTTATTTCCGGAAAATAAAATTAATTATGTAAGCGAGTAGTACTGAGATTGTGTACAAAATTATATCCGTGAAATTCATCAGTCAGCATTCCAACATTCACGTATTTTATTTTACGAATATTTTTATAAATATATATTTATATATTTTTATAGTATCGATTTATAGATTATCTTTTAAAGGGAAATGTATACGATTCTACAACAAAACTACAAAAGTGTTAAAAGTTATCAAAAAATAATTTCAAACAATTTGTAAAACATATCCTTTGTTAAAAAGGCTTACTACAAAATATCAGACTATCTCTAGAGGATAAAAAACTTAGGTATTGCTAATAGTATTGCTCCAGCTCGAAAACTAACACCCTAACAAGGTAAAGGTTTCTTGTTCGCTTCTTTACTTTACCTTAAAAAGATTGAAGTGAACAATAAATTAAGTAATCACTTTATTTCCCAGTTTTACTCTTGAACCTTATTTGAATTTATTGACGTGTCCAAGACTCCTGTAAGGGGTAAAGGAAATAAAGCACTGTTATATTTCATTTTATATCTGATTATTTGATTGACGACCTCTGTAGCGCGGCGGGGAAAGGTCCACCTGCGACACAGGAGGTTACAGTTAGTTTGATTCCCGCCTCAGGACAAATGTTTGTACCATCTGCAGATATTTATTCCAGGTGTTCTGGATGTCTTATGTATATAAAAAATATCTATCTGTGTAGTGTATTTAATAAGTATATCAAAATAAGTATACCATAACACAAGCTCTAATTACTTTGGGGTTAGATGATGTTGTGTGGCTTGTTCAGCATTATTTATATTTTAATTTTTTTTTGAGAAAGCCCTCCAAAACCAAATCGAAATATCTTCAACGATTGACACTTTTGTAATCCATTTAGACCTCAGTTGTTTTGACTAAATTAGTATATTTTTTTAATGTATAAAGTATTATCATAATGGTCGGTGATATTGTCGGCACTTTAACATGCATGAAGATGATATTATTTTTTTAAGTGTTTCTGATTTCTATGAATAACTATCGATGAATGTAATTTTTATTATAATTGAGAAGCTACAAGCGACATAGGTTTTATTAAGGTATTTTACATGCAACGATAGCAAAGCCGCGGGCAAATGTTAGTTAACATTACATTATTACCTTGTGATTGTGCTATCAACCAAAATAAAACAAAAGTTTGCCTCTTCTACAACAGATAAATTTTGCATAAGTCTATGTTAAAAATAAGCGCCTCTGCCGACCACATTTGGTAATATTGACATGCAATCTGACAGTCTTAGTTTTCCACGGCAGCGCCTTAACTCGGAGATTAGACTGACCTGGATTATTGGACGTCCGGCGTCGCCGCGCTCTTCTAACAACAGTTGACACCAAAGAGTCCATCTCACTCCCGGAATCCCACCTAGGCCTGACCACAGGCAGTGGCACTATCCTCGCATCATCCTCCGTATCCCTATCACTACTCGTCGGTGGCAGATTTGACTCATCACTTTCTGGTTTCACTTCACTAAGGTCTACACTGATATTGTCTGGTAAAGGGTGGGTCAAAGTTCGTCGTATGTTGCTCTTTCTGTGTTTGGGTTTCACGGAGCCTTCTGAGAGGGATCGCTTAGTCTTGTCTGTCTTTAGGTCTCGTTTGAGGTCGGAAGGAGATAGGGACTTCTTGCGGGAGTTACGTCGCTTGTTGCAACGGCGTTGGCGGCTTGATTCTCTGGCTGTCTGCATTGTAGCATTTGTTTCTGTAACGAGAGAGAAAGACACTTTAGACCAGTTTTCAATGAAACCATTAAACGTAAACTTAATCAATGTTTTTCATCACTGTTGCACTTTTAATCTATATCTACACTAATAATATTATAAAGAGGAAGATTTATATTACTGTATGTTTGTAACAAATAAACTCAAAAACTACTGAACCGATTGCAAAAATTCTTTCACTACAAATGACTTCGAATGCTTCATTTATCCTTGAGTAACATAGGTTATATTTATAAATTTAAAAAATAAATGTCCACCTGTAAGAAGCCGGGACGGGCTGCTAGTTTTACATAAAGTGACAGCTTCGTGCGTCGAATTTTAAGGGACTCTTATAATTTAATAAACTATTAGGGAATCTGTCCCCTAAAAGTTTATTAACGCCCTCTAGGATATAATATAAAAACCAGGTTACAACTTAAACGACATTGAAACCATTTCCTAACCTAAACAGACTTGGCGGAGAAGGCAATAATAATATTTAATACAGCCATTATTAACTAGTATTATTATTCGATCTCTAGCTAACTAAGTTGCATTGTCTTACGACTAAGTAAACGGTTGCAGTTGTAGAAACCATTTTGTAATCAGGAAGGATAAGTTTAATAGCCTGGTTTGTGGACAATAAGGACTTCAAGATAAACAACTTTTTAGTATAAATTTATACTAGTTGCGTTGCGATCCTGTCGTAAGATAGAGAACCTAGCCACGATGTTCGAAAATCACATCACACTAGTTTGGATGGATGTTTGGTTTAGATGTCTGTTACCTCTCCACGCCAAAACTACAGAACGGATCTGCATACAGGTAGTTTCAGGCCTGGAGTAAAACGTAGGCTTGGCAAGGAAGTTGCCATGGGATATAAAAACCTTACAACGTTTCCATAGAAATAACGCGGTCGGTAGACAAAAAAGGATTTTCACTCTCTTGCTCAAAAAGTGTATCATAATAGTGTAGCTTAGCGGGCCTGAAACTCGAGTTTAATACCTAGGGCTAAAAAGTATTTTTGCTTTTTAATTTTTGACTAAAATCATCAGCCCGTACAAAGCATTCGTTCTCTTACATAAAAACTCGACTTTTTGGTGCTCCGTCAATCTTTTTTTTTTTAAATAGAACCTTCTTGGTGATGTTTTATGTAGGTTGATACTTCCCTTCACGGTAGAATGCGAACTGTTTCGTTGCGGGTTAGATAGAGATTTAAAAAAAAAGATGGTATTGGCGCTAAATCTCTAGAATTCTCTTCATTCCAAATACTAACTGGGTCTAAGTCTAGCTCCGTTTTGAATAGTGTAGAAAAAGATGTGCCTCTATCTTCACGCAGAAGGATAGCTGTTAGCCTGTTAGCTCTCTGACAGAGGTAAATTAGCTTTTTGCCTTGCAGGCAGAATCTAAAACTGTATTTTTTCAGGCCATGAATGTAAATTTTTGTGCGTTGTAATGCGCTTCTACAGATAGTGACGTTACGACCGTGGTAATCTTCGCGGTGATCGAAGGCGGTAATACAAGGTGTACCTATACTGACGGACGTATTACTTTACAGCTGGTCACGCATCTCGCTTATTTCAGAACCTATCCTCAAAGTTTGGGCCTCAAACACTTCACGTGTTCTCAGCAGCCAGCTCACTACGGTGTGTGTGTTTTGTGTGCGTATGTGTATAAGGATACATTGTAAGTCCCTATGTCAATTTGGTGACCGAGTTTAGTAACATTTCCATCGAGATTTTACTGTGGAAACTATCGTGGTTTGACCTCGTTAAAGGATGAGACGTTGGTGTTCTTCCAACACAAATAAGGCTCGTTGTTGACCCACTTACATCCGTAATGAATCCCTCAATGTTGTTTTGTTTTACTTACCTTAAAATGTATAACAGTGTCTGACAAAGGTCCGCGAGTCGGAGTCCCGATAAACCTTCGTGGCCACAGAAGTAAGGTATTTAGGTCGTGATTGGTCGCACTTTGTCATATGGTCAGGTCAGACCGAGTGAAAGTAAAATAAGTTCTGATCAATTCTCCTGTGCCCACGAATGTCAAACAGGTCTGGCAATTGTTTTGTTTTGCGGAATATTTTCGTGAGGCACATGATAAAATACTTACGCGCACTCTTCGTGGTACACAAACTTTTACGTGGTATAACTTCCTGACTTTTACTTCCGATTGTGAACGTGAAAAATGTCATCTAGTGATAGTGAAGATGCTAATATACAATTTTTAATAAAATTTCTGATTATTGTTTTATTTTGAATTGTTTTATTTTCTCGCAATCGAAGTGAAAAGTAGAGTGTTTTACTCGGGCACAAAACCACCCATTATAACTCGGTCTTGTCATCCTCTATCCTCTGTAGGTATAACAACCTCGTATATACGAGGTTGTTATACCTACTGTAACTATAATGGGATGGTTTAGTCCCTTGTAAAATAATCTACTATTACTCTAGAGGTACCTAGGTAGTTAAGAGAAAAATGACTGTTGCTTAATCCTCATGAAAGTCGCCGACCCGCCGACAAGTTGGCAACACAATATCGGCTGCCTAAAATATTCAAACACAGAACTGTCACACTAACCCGCGGGCTATTTCGCAGTTTCAGAATGTAGAGTCTATTTGTCCACTTTTACCTACGTGTAGATAATCTTCAGGTACCCACCTGACAGTGCTGCGTTACGAAGCGTAACGGAACGTGTTACACAGCGAACGTTCGTGCAGTCAGTACGGGAAAATAATTTCCTGTAAAGGTACTGACTATATTTCAAGATACGACTATATACAGAGTGGTTTTTTGAGAAGGCAGTGATGGCCAAGGCTGAAACCACGCGAGTTAAGGAAAAGTCGTGAAAGGAGTCAGGCCCTCGATTTATGAGAAAACAAAAACTGCATTTTTAGTTTTTTTTAAATCTTTTACTTTTGAAGGTAATCGAGATAAGTAGTGATTTGTAAAAATTTTCTTTTTTCTTTTATTTTCAGTAATACATTTCTTTGCAAAGATTGATCCTGTATTATATAATAACCAATGAACAAAATTCATTGGTTATAATATACGGAAATCAAACAAAACAAGACACCCTGTATTATATTATAACCAATGAATTTTGTTCATTGGTTATAATATAATACAGGGTGTCTTGTTTTTAAAAATCATTCTTCTCGATTTCCGTCAAAAGTTAAAGGTTAAAAAAACTAAATACGCAGATATTGTTTTCTTATAAATCGAGGGCATGTCTCCTTTCACGACTTTTCTCTCACTCTCGTGGTTTCGGACTTGGCCATCACCGCCCTTCTCAAAAAACCACCCTGTATAAGAGCAACGAGACGGATTTTAGCACACGGGGCGTACCTAAAGTTTCATGCTCGCTGCTAATGGTACATTACGCATCGTAATACCAGTCAGTATATTATACTTTATGCTTGTTTTTTTAACCCCCGACGCAAAAAAAGGAGGGGTGTTATAAGTTTAACGTGTCCTCTGGTGTATCTGTGTACCTGTGTATCTGTCTGTGGTATCGTAGCTCCCAAACGGATGAACCGATTTTCGTTTAGTTTTTTTGTGTGATAGATAATTTTAGCCCGAGTGTTCTTAGCCATGTTTCATGAAAACCTGTCGGGTGGTTTTTAATATTTTTAATTTTGTTCTTGTTTAACAATACAGATGTGCTTCCTATATATTATTCCACGAATGATATAGACCCGAAAGATGCGCAACTGTGAATGATTTCATTCGAATTATTCGACTTTACAAATCATTCGAACGATTCGAATGACTAGGGCAAATTAGTAACGAGATTAGTAACGATTAGTAGCGAGCGGCGTCGAATAAAGTATTGATATCGCGTCAAATTGGTAACTAATTTAGTTAGTAATGGCAACTGCTCGAGTCGGGCAGTCGAACTCAATTCGTTATTCGACGCCTCGATCAATTCGTAGAGGCATTAGTAATTACTAATTAGTAGTTGTCATTCGACTTAGAAGATAAGTATATTACTAATATTCAAGTCGAATGAGTAAATTAGTAGTCGTAGATCATTCGACTAGCCAGATCATTCGCAGTCGCACATCTTTAATAGACCCTGATAGAGTCACATCACCTTATAACCAAAGAACCTGTGAAGCCAATTCTATTCTTCCGATGAGTAATAAAATGTCACAGCACCATGAACGGTGGTGTCAATTAGTACCTCCACACAATACACCGTTTGTAGGCATGATGGGTTCGAGTTATATCCTGTACGGGCACTGTTATGATTATGACACAGAGTATAATATAGTATGGTTATGTTATGTATGACGATCACGGTAGTGATGTGGGTAGGCTTCTTTTTCATTTCTTTACTCTAGCGTTAAAATATTGCTGTGAAAAGCGCTAATATTATTATGAACTTTGTTTTCCTTTAACTTTTATTTAGGGCAGCGGACGATGGTCCGCCTGTGACGCAGGAGGTTGCGGGTCCGATTCCCGCCTCGGAACAAATTTGTGTACGATCTGCAGAAATTTGTTCCGTTGGTCTGGGTGTTTTCTATGTATAGTAAAAATATATATCTATGTAGTGTATTATATATACACCCACATAAACTATCACTAACTTTCAATTCAATGATAACACATCAAATTCCAAAAATATCTTTAAAACTTAACCACACGCGACCGCAAACCAAGAAACCTTATCTACTCTACATCACAACTAAACAAATAGATAAAACCGTGCGAAATTACTAAATAAACACGATAACGTTATTTACAAGTTCTTTCGTCATGGTGCAACACTATTTGACAGTGACAGGTGGATTTTGGCGGGAAGTCGCGCGCCTTTTTTTCTTTCGTTCTCTTTAATGGCCGACAAACGTGCGAAGGCAACGGCAGTGCGCGTTCTACTAAAGCAGGCTTCGCTCGCTGTTAATGCACACATCCGTTGATTGAAATTGTTACCTTCGACGACAAATTTTAATAGAATATCATTTTATTCGAGCACTTAATGACTGGCTATTTTAGTTGGACTGTTAACTTGGACAATATATGAGGTTAATGATAATGAGCCTGGGTTCTGCGTCATCCCCAAAACTAAACAAAGCTGTAGAACCCTAAAAATACTCACATCCTGAATAAAATATCTCCAGGTAAATAATGCAGTTGCCACTTTGGTAGGGAAATGAACCAAATGGTAGGGAAGTCTCAATCGAATATTTGCCCAACGTACCACAAAAGTTCAGAACCTTTGACCTAGTTAACTGTTTGTAGTCTTCTTATGGTGCAAAACTTTTACGTTATACTTTTTAACAATGAAACTACTGAATAAGTAAGTTTTAGCCATCTTGAAGGTTCTAAAAGATGTGACAACACCGAATAAATATATCGTACGAAACATAGAACGTTTACAGTTAATTGTTATGTTACCCATACCAATTTACGAGATCAATCGAGAGTCTACTGACCTTAATGGATGTTTCGTAAGATCTTCTCTGCAGATAGGTGCATGTATTGCCTTCCAATTTTACGTATAAATGTCCTTACGTTTCTGCGAAGGATACATGCTCAGTACCTTCATAATCTTAAAATACATTTAAGTACAACAAAAATTTTTTTTACTAAGCTTATGTTCGATTTTGGATGTTTTTTTAATGTTTTTAGCAAGGTCACGGTCAGGAGCTAGTAGTACTTTAAACGTTTTCATAAATAAATCTCTTAATTTTGCTGAATACTTTTTTTTTAATTACTTGCTTTTGTTTTTGGTCAGAATGACAAGGATAAAAATTATCGAAGTGACAATTGGCGGTCATATCGCTCAAGAGCGATCTCTGCCAGACAACTTGTTATGGATAGGAGCGTCGGATATGTATATGGGGTAAGATCTGTGTGCATCTGTACCCATAACACAAGCTCTGCTTAGCTTGGGGCTAGATAACGATGTGTGAATTGTCCAGCATTATTTATTTATTTTATTTATTTTTATTTTAGTCTTCTTCTTGTTATGTAATTTTGGTTTGTGTAGAATTTCTCTAGGAAGCCCATCTGCTTGTCGCGATTTCGTTGTTTATAATGCTAATATGGTACCGGAATTGGCTAAAATCCATTAAATCCATTTGTGACTGCTGCGGCATCGATGTTGTTCTAATGCATAAATTAAGTACCAACATAGTAAAACAGAAAATCAAAACAAATGAGTTGGGCTGACCTGGTTTTTATTGTGGACCGTTATGTTTAATTAAAACCGAGTGCCATCTTGAAGTTGCTGATTTTACAAAATATCTGCTTGCTTCAGATATAAACCAAACACATCATTATTCTCGGAATATTCCGCAGAAAAATATATTTTTGCAATTCCATTTCACGATAAAGATGTATATGTGAATAATGTAATGTTGCAATTATGTAAAATATTTTATCGTTTATCATAATTTTAATAGGTACCAATCTTAAGATGATAATTAACTACTAGTAATTTAGCTTGCTTGTCGCTTGAAGTAAGCTTTGGCTTCGCTAAAAAGTTCTAATTAATATGTATAATACCAGTGTAAATTAGGTACACCATAAAGTTAAGTACGCAAGAATTCTCAATTTCACTAATCAACCCATCAGAATTCTAATCACAAGAAAAAACCAGACGATTCGGTTGTTATGATAGAATGACTATTGTTACCAGTATGGGAACCGCAACCTGTCAGAAGGGGGCTGTGCATAACTGTATGAACTTGGTACAATTACAGCTCAACGGTATCAAGGGTACCTCGCACTCTTATGTTATTGTGTATTGTGCGTGTAGCTAGGTTCTATGGGGCCGATCAGAACCGACAATTTTTAATTCTTCAGTCATTCTGCTATGAACAAGTAAAAGCGGGGTGCGTTGGACCAGTTTTGTTTTTACTTGGTACAGATTTTTATTCATTCCTCCTGGGCAGCAGTGCCTCTGCGATCGCTAACCCGCATGCTTAGCGTGGGGATTATGGGCATTACCCCCATGTGATAAAAGCCAATAAGGCGCTTATCAGCAGGGCTTGAATAACCGGAAAATACCGGTATGAAAAGGTTAACGGTATGACGTCATACCTTTATATTACGATATCCATATATAACTGTACCGTTATGTTCCGATACCGAAAAATAGCGATAGCTTTATTTTTAGCAGTAGCGTAATTTTAAAATAAGAGTACCGAAATGAGAAAACTATAAATAGCTCTCGGCTCAGCTGCAGATTCTATCGAGACAGTTCCGTTCTAGTCGAGCGAGTGAGACCGGACAGTCGTGTGACTTGTGCGTTTCGAAGTTTTATTTCGTATAACCGTTTGCTTAGCTGAGCCAAGTTGCAATTATATTTAATAACTAGCGGCCCGTCCCGGCTTCGCACGGATGGACATTTATTTTTAAACATTTTGGAATAAGCGTAAAGTAAATGAAGGTATCTATTATTTCTGTGGCAGGACATTTACTTTTATCCGACTGCCTCGTTGGTCTAGTGGTCGCTTGTTCAACCGCTGAAAATGAGGTCCCGTGTACAAATCCCGGGTCGGGCCAAGATTTGTATTATTGGGTCTTTTCTAGCAAGTTGGCGGTGTTAGACGGCTTAAGCCGTTGGTCTATCGCTTGACCTCTCCCCGGCCGTGTCGGTCTGCCGTCCTATCGGATTATGAGAGTGAGGGCATAGAAAGAAAGAAGAAAGAAGAAGAAAGAAAATATTTTTATTTACCTTAAAAACTACTACACAGAACGAGAACATATTATGCTAACAAAATAATACTATATAGAAAAAAAAAATTTAATCTGTGCGCAGCAGGGTTTGAGGCAAATATGGCCTCCACTCAGCGTTATGCTGGATGAACACTGGTGTGTTCACCAGCGCTGGTTTTCAGTGAGGGCCATGGGAGTTACATTACGACCGTCTGGAATGGTGCGTTTAAGACGACAAAAAATACAATAAAATAAATGTAAACAGGAAAATGAAAGAAAAAGAAGAAAACAATACAAAAGCAAAATTACATATTTTCACACTAACGGCAAACAATCAATAAATAAAAGTGACACATCTTAAATCATTTAGTCAATAAAAAGTATAAATAAATAAAAAACAAACAAACAAACTACTGTTCAAACCAAACTATTGTTCGGGCTGCCACCGTCGTCCGGTCGGGTCTGTGTTACCTTAGTTTATAGAGAGTGCACCTATGTTTGCGCACACACTTGTGCACTATAATATGTCCTGCGCATCTTGGTCGATGAGACTGGCCGCCGTGGTCGAAATATCCACACTCACTGCGTTGCACGCACGGGGCCACACCGCGCACTGGCCACGCCGGCGCGGTGGCGGCGGCGGGCTGCGTTTTATGCCCGCGGCTTTGCACGCGTTGTTTCTATGGAAACGTTTAAAGGTGATTTTTATCCCATGTGAACTGATTTATGGGGGTATGTATTGCGATAATGGTATGAATACCGGTATACATACCGGCACCGGTACAAATACCGGTATACATATCGGAACCGGTATAAATACCGGAATACATACCGGTACCGGTATACATACCGCTATTTATACTGGTACCGGTATGTATATCGGTATTTATACGGGTACCGGTATATATACCGGTATTTATACCGGTATGTATTGCAGTTATAATACTGGTATGTATAGTTATAATACTGGTATGTATTGCGATAATAATACCGGTATTTATAAAACATACCGGTATAAATAACGGTATAAATGCCGGTATTATTACTGAAAATCATACCGATATAAATACCGGTATACATACCGGTACCGGCATAAATACCGGTATACATACCGGTACCAGTAAAAATGCCGGTATGCATACCGGTACCGGTATTTATAAAACATTTATAAAACATACCGGTATAAATACCGGTATTATTACTGGATAACACCGGTATAAATACCGGTACCAGTATATATACCGCTATTTATACTGGTACCGGTCTGTATACCGGTATGTATACCGTTATTTTTACCGGTACCTGTATGTAATCTGGTATTTATACCGGTACCGATATGTATACCGGTATTTATACCGGTACCGGTATGTATACCAGTATTTATACCGGTATGTTTTATAAATACCGGTATTCTTATCGCAATACATACCGGTATACATACCGGTACCCGTATAAATACCGGTATACATACCGGTACCAGTATAAATAGCGGTATGTATACCGGTGCCGGTATGTATACCGTATGTTTTATAAGTACCGGTATTTACACCGGTATGTATTGCGGTAATAATACCGTTATTTATTAAACATACCGGTATAAATATCGGTATACATATCGGTACCGGTATCAATACCGGTATACATAACGGTACCGGTATACATACCGCTATTTATAATGGTACTGGTATCATTACCAGTATACAATATAATATAATATAATCGGTAGGTAATAATACCGGTATGTATAGATAGATAGATAGATAGATATAAACTATATATCTATCTATCTATCTATCTATACATACCGGTATTTATACCGGTACCAGTATTTATACTGGTATTTATATCGGTACCAGTATGTATACCGGTATTTATACCGCTACCGGTATGTATACCGGTACCAGTATGTATACCGGTATAAAATAATGTTTTTCATGTGTGAAAAAAAAAATGATTTTCTTGCGTGAAAATGCCTTGTCACAGTCAGGGACCAAACAGCTATAGATAGATAGATAGATATTTATACCGGTATGTTTTCGGTGTTATGTTACCGGTACCGGTATGTATACCGGTATTTATACCGGTACCAGTATGTATACCGGTATAAAATAATGTTTTTCTTGTGTGAAAATGCCTTGTCACAGTCAGGTACCAAACAGTTATAAGAAAACCAGATGCCAGATATCTTGGCAATACAGGTCGTTAACCTTTTATTGCCTTAATTTAGAAAATACACAAAAAAAAATATACGTACTACTTAATTAAAACTAATAAATTTAGACAAAAGGAGTAAATTCAGCATTTAGCTGTAATGCAAAACTGCAAATGCAAGGCACTTATAACGCTAATATTTGGCACTTCGTGTAGACAATCTAGTCTCCACGCTGAATGAAAAGAAACAATAAAAAGCATATTTTCGCATTCTCCCCATGCTTCCCTTTTACAAGGAAAGAAGCCGAATCGACGAATATAAGAACGACCGCGACGTCATAGCTGTGTATTAAGGGTCCGGCGACGTGTGAATTTCCCATACAAACGTAGTACCAAAATGATTAGTTATTTGAGAATATTTTCACCATGGTTTGCTATTCTTTGTATTAGAATAGTATTTATTTAGGTTCCTTCCACAAGCTTTTTTCAAAATACTTATCTACACAATTACTAAGAAAACATTAATTCTTTAATGTAAAAATGCGATTCGGTTTAATTTCATTTCAGAAAGGTATTTTGAAAAAAAATTGTTACAGGAACCTAGATAAATACTATTTTAATACAAATAATAGCAGACCATGGTGAAAATATGCTCTAATTACAAATCATTTTGGTATTACGTTTGTATGGGAAATTCATCCGTCGCCGGACCCTTAAGAAGTGTGTGTGAGTGAAACCTCGTTCGACAAGGCAAGTGGCATTCCTATCGAGCGAACTGTAAACAGAGCACTAGCGTCGTTTACTCACGCGTTTTTCGGTACCGAAATGAATTACGTTACGGTACCAGAAAAATACAGGTACCTACCGGTACCCTTAAAATAATGGTACCGTTATTTTATACCTGTACCAATACCGTTATTGTATACCGGTATAGGTCTACCTTTAAATCAAAACGGTACCGTAATTTTTTACCGGTAGCTTAACCCTATACCTATACCGCTTTCAAGCCCTGCTTATCAGGGGGAGGCCTGCGTCCAGTAGTGGACCAATGCAGGCTGTTGAGGATGAGGTGAGATTGAGGATCACCAATCCGTCTGCGAGGAGGCGCTAGTGATTATGGTCCTCCTTATTCGGGGGAAGCATGATCAGCAGTAGACGTCTACGTGCTGATGAGATGAGATTCTGGGCACATCAGATAGAACTGCTTACTTTTAAAATATTTTGTAAAATATTTATCAGTCTGCTTGTGGTGACAAAAATCGGTTGAAACGATATTTCTCTTTTAGGTTTGTGAAAGCAGTAAATAATATAGGTCAATTGGATCAGACCTAAGTATCATCTCCACTTAGAGTAGTAATCTAGCCTCATAAAAATACATTTATAGAACATGCGAACTGCGACGAAAACGAGCCTTAGAGGTCAACGAACAACATAAACCAGTGCATCGTAGGTTACCTAACGTGTGTGACCTGGTGTGATGTTAGCTGATGGCCACTTTGTAAAGGAAATATAAGAAAAAATAAAACGAGACCACGCGCAACCAAATACTAAAACAGAATTTTGATTGCATGCTTTTGAGTGCTCCAAAACATTTAAAGCTCCTCTTGTCTTATTCTATGAGGGTCAACAACACTTGACATTTTAAATTTTCGTCAACAAGTTTACAGAACGAGGTAATAAACCACTTTCAGCCACTTATATATAAAACTCGTGCGAATTGGCACTGTGTTACTTTCCTATATGGTCCAAATCTGGACGCATGTTGTTTCCCAACGCTTGATTGACCGGCATTCGGTTAACTTTAAGCTATCTAGGACATTTTAAGAGAATGTAGCTTCAGCGAGGCAGTCTAGACACGCTTGCTTGGTATCAGTTTAATATGTAAGCTCGAATGAATAATATAGACATTCTAAGATAAGGACCAAGTTAATCAAATCTTGTTGAAAAAAGACGACTGAAGTTAACAAAAGTAAGACAATAACTATTATTATCCACAAATTTTTATTTGATGAATAGGATAAGCTTGTCGGTAGGAATAAACTGCAGGTCGTTGATAATTAATATATCATCGACATTTCAGCATGAATGAGTGTTTTACAATAATAATAATGCTGGAAAATCCACACAGTTGTTATTGGGGTTTTTATACCAAGGAAAATCATAGTAGCAGCCCGGATTCAGGAAGTTGGTGTTACCCGTGTGCCTCGGAAAGCACGTAAAGCGCCGTCCGGCGCCTGCCCTCTCCCCGGTCATGTCGATCTGTCGTCCCATCGGATTATAAGAGTGAGGGAATAGAGTGTGTACCTGTGTTTGCTCACACACTTGTGCACTGAGTATAACATATCCTGCACATCTGGCTAGTCTCCGATAGATAGATAAATCTCTTTTCTCTATCCTTCCAGCAACCCCGCTTCTTCCTTTTTCCTACCAATGCCAAAAAGTGCCTAGTAATGAAGTAAGTATTTTATTTCTGTCATCGACCTACAGTTTGCATGCAAGATTTATTGGTAACTTATTTAGAGTTTGACCTCAAGTGTTTGAGAGGCAATCAAGGCGACAAGACAGTTCGCATACAATGCGCGTGGGCTGCACTATCCGTTTTCGTTTCGCAAGGGCAGGATATGCGAATGACATTACTATTGTCATGCTCCAAGAAATGAACCAACACAGTTTGACGATATTATGGGTTGTTGTACATTTGCCACAAAGTAAATTTGTCACATTTTTGTAAACTCCATACATTGAAAGTAAATTCGTCACATGCGTTAAAAAAACAAGTGAAGTTATTTCAGGCCGAGTTCAAGATAACGTGGCGTCGATCGTTTGTCCACCACCGCCGATAGTGAAGACGAGGCTTACAACCAAGAATCGGTCCGTCACAACAACAGGCCGAGTTCTAGCGGTCGCACCGAACTACTCATATCTTCGGCAGCTGGATGACAGCGCTCCCGTGACGGGCGTGCGGTTGACAGACGGCCATAGTAAATGCAGGTAAATTTATGTACCGCTACTTCGTCGCCGTCATCTCGTTATCGGTGACGTTTCGTTGACGGCGGTGGACAAATCGCGTAACTCTTTTTCCACATAAATTAGTGTAGGTCCTGTCTGCCGCATTGAACAGCCCTGGTTTGGGAAAATTTTGTAAGACCGGGGCAGACCGGAAATTTTTTCCTGACCCAGTCAAGAAATCAACCCGCACTGCATCCAAAACGTACATTCGTATCTTTTCTGAATCGGTGACCGATCCGAAGTATATAGTTGTACTTTACTTATTACCAATTTTATGAGCACATACCTGCCTGTTGCATTTGTGAATACTTTTATAATACAGACTACAAAATACACATTGATTTCGAATGTCTATTCACCGATTTCAAACAGATAGAAATACAGAAATACAGTTTTGGTAAAAATCAATTTACGTGTCAGAAATTCATCTTTGCAATATGAATCAGATGGAGTACGCAAAATACACTGAAGGAAGACCACAATAATTAAATGTTGTAATGATATGTCATCTTCAAACCCAGGAAACGTACTTTTTCAGTCAGATTGACTGGTGCGTGACGAGCTAGCAAATACAAAAAGTGATTATTCCAAAAGCGAGAACAATTTATATCTGCATAACAATTGTTGCGATCTTCACAGTTCGTTTACGTCTCAATGTCATGACTATAACAGTATTTTTTTACATTTCTTTGGATAGTTTGATAGTTAAATTGAAAGCATTATGTTGCTCTACATTTTTGTACACTTTTAGTCCATATCATCTAATACGTGCCTTTATCTTCTTCTTCATATGTACTACTAGCGACCCGCCCCGGCTTCGCACGGGTGCAATGCTGATACTAATACTACAGAATCGGCCCCCAGCCGGTACCAGCGCAACCGCTTTATCTCTGCATTTTAGATCTGTAATATCTTATATTGATCTATATTAAATGCTCAATGTATTTAAGGTACTTTATTGGATAAGGATTAAAACTGTATTCCTTAAATCGGTTCGTAAATAAGCTATTATTTCTCGTAAAAAGTATAGGACAAAAAATGGTTATTGTGGGTTATCCCTAAGAGATAGACATATACTGTCCGAACTTTTTTGTAGACCTTTTTAAGGAGTACAATACTGTAGTATATTATTTTGAACTCATAGGCTTCAGCGTTTGCAATGTAAGCGCAAAAAAATGTGTTCATTATATATTTATACGACATCACATTAGAAACCTCTAAAATGGTATTCGTCGCAGAACGACACATTTTGGTATTCTTCCTCTACAGTAGGCCTAGCACGGGGATAGTTGTCTAGGGTAGAATAGAGAAGAATGACATCGCCATACAATGCTTACATTATTTTTATTATTATTGAAGTTGAAGGAATGAGTTTCAAACATATTGCGCATTCGATGACGATGTGACGCAATTTTTCTCTATTTTATTTTAGACAATAATCCCCGTGCTAGGCCTACAGAGGGACGCACGTAAAAAGTTTCAAAGTTGCAGCCATTCTATCATCTCTCCGTGCAAATAGCAGCTCACGTTGTTTCTGGATTTTCTTTCATCTAAGAATTCTACGTGACTCATCGACGATACCATTTCATGATTTTGACAAGACTGACCAATCTGCAACAAAAATGACGAACAGCACTTGAAGACGTCGCATTGTCATAATAAAGCGATTGGTAAGCAAAATTGAGTTCCAGGTCTAAGTCGTACATGCCCGCATTAGCTACTACCCTTTTTTTTTTGGAGGGGGAAATGCCCTCGCACTTCCCATGCGCCATGGGGGTGACGGAAGGGGGTATGTGGGACTCGAACCCACTAAAACCCTCCCGTGAAACGTCCACCGCCGTCATGGGGCGAGATGGGGTCGCGTTAGCATTCACCATCTCGCCCCGGCGGGTGGCCGCTACACTAACCCCCCCTAACAGCCTGTATTGGTCCACTACTGGACGCAGGCCTCTCCCTGATAAGCGGGGCTTTTATCACATGCGGGGTAATGCCCATAATCCTCACGCTGGGCATGCGGGTGGGGATCGCAATTCGGTGGTAGAATTGTTCTGCAGGGGCGCTGCTGCCCGCCCCCGGTGGATATCCCTTAGTCGCCTCTTACGACACCCGCGGGAAGAGTTGGGGTGGTGCAAATTCTAAGCCGGCACCACACAGCTACTATGTTAAGTTCCTAAGATTTCTACCTACATTATCACACTTCTTCCAACACAAATAAGGTTCGTAGTTAACCCGCTTACATCCGTAATGAATTCGTCAAACTACGATAGTTTTTATAGTAAAATTATCACACTAATCAAAGTTATGAAAACCCAGACTTGATTGATCAAATATTATTATACCCGGTATTGCACACACGACATCTAGGTTCTACGTGTACTTATATAGTTAATAAGAAAACGACCGGAAGATAGAATGGACACAAGGACGACGTGTAATATTAATACGCGACATGTACCCATGTTAGAGTGGATAATTGGATGCAGTTGAGTGGGTGCTATTTTGATAATTATGCCCATTCGAGATACCAAGTAATTCAAAAGAATCCTGGATAATTCTGCCGGCGTATGGCAGATATTGCATGAAGAGTATCGAAAGGAACCACCAACCACCAACCAATGTTGCGATTCTTGAAAGTTATGGGATCCAATAATGTACCAGTGTTATATGAAGGAAATGCTTGCAACCAATGTCCCGACTTCCATGTAGAAACAGCCAGGAGGCGGGCACGATACAATATGTTGATTAATTTGTACTTAATATACAATTACGCTTTGAAGCACTATTGCCTTTATTCTCATGCTGACTGTACAAAATCCACGATGGAAGGACCGATGACGAATTTACCCATAAAAATTAAAATTTTATTCGTCGGTGACATTTTTACCCTCAAAGTATAGAACTTACAACTAGCACAAAAAATGGTCCAGTGACATTTTTAACCCAACCCAATATTTGCAATAACATAGCTAGGCTATATAAACCTGGCGCGATTGCCTTTTGTTTTTTAATACAATCGACTACGCTGACGTCACGAATGTCACTGCACAGTATACGAAAACCAAAAGACGGTCGAGTGACATTGGTTGGGACTTTTCTAAATTCGGGCATTGAGCGCGGGCATTTTCTGAAAATAGAGATGCTCAAAGAATTGCACGTTGATGTCATGCAAAACGCAAAAGGTTCCATCAACTGCATATTGGTAGTAGGTATTGTATTTCTATGCTAATGAGGTGATGTGATGCGGACATGAGAGATCTGTATCGCGATTGCTTTCAACTACTCTGGGCTATATTATGGCATGATAGAGTTTGCGGTCGTTTTCTGTTGCGAAATACATATATGACTAGTTTGTGCCCGCGGCTTGGCATGCGTTGTTTCTATGGGACCCAATTAATGGGATAAAAAGTATTTCGGCCTGATCCGTTCAGTAGTTTTGGCGTGAAGTGGTAACAAACATCCATCCATACATCCATATTTTCGCATTTATAATATTATAGTGTGATGTAATATTTAGATTCTTGTATGCAAATGATTGTATAGGGAGGGACCTAGGTACAAAAGAATAACACTCTAAGGCATGTGTTCTTCAAAAATATAATCGGGAAATTACATTTTATTTGACGATTTTGTCAGAAGTTGACTGTTTTATACATTAAACCTGTGATAAAACGTCAAAGTTAACCGACGAAGCTATTAATTGTCAGATAAACTATTGGTTAACACCAGCCTCAGGCACATGTTCTTCGACAATATAATCGGAAAATAACATTTTAACTGACGTTTTTGACAAAAGATTTCATACATGTTATTACGTAAAAGTTAATGAATTAAGCTGCTAATCGTCTGATTATTTTTCAAAGAACACCACTCTGAAGTTAAACGCACACGCATGAGTTCATGTATGCGTTTATCTTTAGTGTGAAGGTTACCAACAGCTGCGTGACGGATCAGTAATGCTAGGAAGAAGTTCAATGCACAGCCAGTGCTTCAGGTTTATGAGAAAAACACTACGCTATCGTTATAATGGGTCTTTAGTCGTTTCGCACCGCAAGCGGTTCAAAACGCGGCGCGAATCGCCCACGAGCTCTTTTTGAATGGGTCCTTTCGCACAGAGTGGTTAGTGCGGTGCCCAAGGTATCTTTTGGAATGTGTCGATTCGAACCACTGGATGAAACGAACCAATGCTCTTTTCGACCAAAGGACCCATTTAAAAGGAGCTCTTGGGCGATTCGCACCGCGGTTCGGTAAAGACCCGTTATTATTGCACCTAATGGCCGGCCTTTTGTGCCAATTAATTAGACATAGCGTTTTGTCAGCAAGGACAAATCGCTTGATCCATAGTACTAGGACAGCAGAATTATGTAGGTGGTCGGCTTCATCAAATTGTCACGTTCAAATGCAGTGGAAGCAATTATTGCTTTTATTAATGGTTCGCAGCTAAGTGCACAATGAAACTACAATTTTTCTCGAAATATGTTTAACGAATCAGCACGAAACCTGTAAAAATTATTCATTAATAACCGCATAGCAATAAGATAGGTATGTAAATAATTTACTTTCAAATCCAGTCTAAAATAATACGATTGAAATGGATCCAGATAATAAATAATTTATAGAATATGATCTTATCATTAAAACTGATCAAAATTCACTTATTGGCTTAAAGATTGACGATGATATTATTTTTATTGAAGTTTGCCAAGCGTAATCATACCCCTTGGCTAGAAACAAGCAATAACAGATGAACAGATTAGCAGAAATCGATTAGCACGTCATTATCTAGAGCACTCTCGGATCACGCAGACAATGCCTGGAGCTATTTGCATATCCATCAGTCATAACAAGAGTTGCGCAAATCGCCGTGAGTCGATCAGGTAACCTTTGTTCAACTTTCTATGTGACATGTGAGGATAACCACCTACTTGATCCTAATGCCCTGGTACTTGGAGTTGAGAAGAATATGGCGCCCCATTGTAAAGTCCGTGCGCAATCATAATGGGATTGAACTATTTTGGATTGAAACAAAATCGGTCGGACACTTACTTTGACAAGGTTTAATACCTTGTCACAACAAATTTTTACGTACAAACAAAATAATACGTATTCCTAAAAAAAACTGTCGTACTGTTGTCACGACTTTATCTAATGTTTTACACTTATTGCAGTAAATTTTTTTTCAATGAGTATTTACCTACTTTTGTTTTAACTTTCGAATTCTTTGCTAGGAAACTTTAGAAATCATCATCAAATACGAACCTTCATCCAATATGATGAAGGTTCTAGGAACTCTAGAGTCTTAGGTATATTTATATCTTGTCTTTTTTAGTTTAAGTTACCTAGTTTGATAAAAAAACCGGGACTCAAACTATTGCAGCAGATGGCAGTTACCTACTACTGCTTAATTACTAACTTTGACAATTATTACAATTATTCCATCTCAAGCGAATAAGGTGTAAATTAAGGCTTTTATCGTAAACGACTATTTAGTTTTCAATTAAAATGTCTGCCCCCATTGCTTGATTTACATGAATGGATCTCATTTAAACAACCAAGATGTACATAGCCGACATAAGGGCAGTCTGCACTTATTGTACTCACAGACAGCTTATATTTCATTCATTCAAGTCATCAATTAAATGACTAATGAAATGCCATCTTTGTGAAGTCAATAAACTGCAGCCAATATTATCAATGAGCACATTCGACTATTTTTAACCACCGACGCAAAAAGAGAGGGAATTGATAAGTTTAACGTGTCTGTCTGTGTATTTGTGTATCTGTCTGTGGTATCGTAGCTCTCAAACGGATGAACCGATATTCGTTTAGTTTTTTTTGTGTTATAGATAATTTTATCCTATGTGTTCTTAGCAATATTTCATGAAAATCTGTCGGGGGGTTCTGAAATTTTTTAATTTTGTTCTTGTAATTAATTTATATACTATTTATTTGACTCCGACTTATTATAAAGACAATTTACCTATTTCAACCGTCAAATAGCGACAGTAGTAGAAGTTTAAACTTATTTTATAAGTCGTAGTGTGCTTCAATGTACGAATACTAAATTTATCATTCTACATTCATGATTTAGAACTACAATTCGGGACTGAAATAAATGTGGAGATAGGTTGGTACAATTTGGGAACAGAAAATTACAACAAAAATACGAATTTATTACAATCAGTAAATTCACAATTTATGCTAGTTTTTAGATGAAAATACAGTGTATTATAATTTTCCCATACATATACTATGGGTACCAAAAACCAATCAAATATATTTAGTAGGCGTGGGTTTCCGAATCTAGAACGTTTCAATTTCTTAATTCCCTGCAAGCCATTATCAACTTAAGCTTCATAGAAATGAAGACTTGAACCGCGTGAGTTCTGTGACCGTTGTGGAACTGTGTGGAATAACAGTGATCGCATGCGTCGATTTGTAGGAAGTAACGGGACTTGCCAGTCGATAGTTGTCCGGAGTCGTAGATATGTCATAACGTCTCACTGATATTCATCTTATGGCCAGAATACACCTTTAGCGCGATAGTTCACTAACTGGGTCTGAAGTCTCGCTCAGTTTGTATAGTGAAGAAAGAGATGCCCTCTATTTCAACGCAGGAAGACAGCCGTTAGCCATTTAGCGCTCTGACGGAGAAGTAAAAGCTGAAATGAACTTTTTTACGTTGAAGTCAGAATCTTAAATGTATTTTTCTCAGCCCTGAAAGATAGGCCACAAAAACTAATGTATTTTGACTATTTGCTTTATTTACCTATTGAAACGGGTCTGTGAGTTATTATTGGATTGAAAAGCTTTCATACCGAATAGAATAGAAAAATGAATAGAATGAAACAAAGAAGACTTTAAACCAGGCTGTACTTGGAAAAAGACACGAAATGCGAGTGATCCTTGTTGTTTACTTCAAATCTCTGGACACCAGATGCGAGTATACCGTTTTTTTAACCCTGGTACATATAACTACGTCTTAGAGTTCTTAGATACCTAATAGGGTAAAGTTCATAAGAGGGATTCGTGCTCTACTGCCACAAAACTTCCGAAAATCGCAATCTAGTTTACATAGATAAGAAAAACTATGTTTATTTTCAAGGTGACTTAGGCTGGTGTTTACCAAAAGATAACCGGACAATTAGGCATCTTCGTCGGTAGCTATAACGTTTAAGCATAATTCAAATCTCGAAGCCGAAGACAGGACAATATGTGATAAATTGTGTCAAAAACGTAACAACCGTTTAAAATTTAACCATCTGTTGGTGAACTCGGGTCTTAGTTAAATAGCCTAGAAAATAAAAAAAAAAGTAAAAAAAAGTAAAAAGTCTTTATTATGGGAACATATGGGGGAAATAACAAAAAATAGGCAGCGATGCGACCTGCAGAAGTAAAATACTGCCGAATAAACACATGTTTGAACCAATCAATATTACTTTATTGCGATTTTCAGCAGTTATGATTTTTGGCAGAGGGGCTCTTACCACATTACTACTGAGGCGAGAGGCGAGTATCCCAACTTTACCCTGGTTACCAGATACATAGTTATTCTATGTTATTTAAAGAAAGATTTGAACCAAGTTTACAAGATTTTTTGAAAGAGCTTTCAAAACTTTATTTTTATATTTATAATCACTTCTGTTACAAGACATATTGCTCTACATAATTATCTATAAGCGGCTGGGCCATTTTGACGTAGGTATTGTATATTGGAACCAGTATGTCACACAATATTCGAGCTATAGGTACGTGGTACCATCAGGAATTCAGGTTGACGACCACGGCTACCAGGTCAATAATAATTATACACAAAGGACATGTAAAGGTAAATACAACGGTACCGATGGTTTTAATGCAAGGAAGTATTGTAGTTATTCATTTTACTCAAAATTACATGTAATCTGGTTATTATTTTTAAAACCTTTGAGCAAAGTTCACCTTTTCAGCCTGTTCGAAAAAGTGCCAACGCCCAGCAATGTAAAATTGCTGGTGAGTTTTAGTCACCTCCATTTTTTTAAAGTACCTACTTGTAAAAAAACTCATTTTGGACATAAATCTAGAAGGTACCTATGCGAATGCGAGTTTGTTTTGGAATACCTCTTTCAAGCCACGAAATTAGACTTTTTGAGAAGATTGAGTTTTAAGTAGAAGTAGCCATCTTCGATAGTCTAAATTATTTCAAATATAGCATTACGCGGCCTCCTCCGTAGATACCTTTCTAGGTATCTACGGAGGAGGCCGCGTAATATTACAAAAATGACACTCAAAATTGTCTACGAATTGTTTTGACGCAGACAGTTTGCGCAGAGCCTGACAAGTTTTATGCATACGGAACAAGAGATTAGTGGAGTCGAATTTAATTTATTTATTTTTTAAGAAGGTACTTACCTGAAAATTATACTAACTGTATATTTTTATAAGGATTATTAAATCATCAGAATTCAGATAAAGATAATGATTCATTTATTGATAAAACTATAAATTGGTCTCAACTCGACAGAACATAATATACAAAAGGGTCATTTTGGACAAACAATAATTTGAATAACTGAACAAAAGTTAGTGAAATAAACTTAAAATACAAAGTTCAGGCAGGCACTTTAAATTAAAAAGAACCAGTTTCTGACCACGGCTTCGCACGAGTTGCTTTCGGGACAAAAAATGAAACTTATTTCAAGTCAAAATCTTATAAAATACTTTTAAACGATCTGAACACATTATTATTAGTACCTACCTACCTACTATTTAATTTTTAACCTCTTTTTATGAAAAATAAATAAATGCATAATTACCAAAAAAAAAATAGAAACAATAGCCGCTCCATTCATCAACTTGGCCCCAAGCTAAGCAGAGCTTGTGTTATTGGTACTAGATAACTGATATACTTAATACAATACACTAGATAGATAGATATTTTTTATTTTACATACAAAACATCAACAACACCCTGAACAAATATTTGCAGATCGTACAAACATTTGTCTCGAGGCGGGAATCGAACGACAGCAACCTCCTGCGTCGCAGACGGACCTTCGCCCTCTGCGCCACAGAGGTCGTCAAATGACATGTAATGACTATTAAAAAAAGTTATCTTTTCTTTTTCTGAGCTAGTAATAAATAATATCTCACAGGACGGCCACTTTTGTGTAAACGATCGAAAGAATATTATAATAACTAATGAAAAATTATTACATAAAAACTTTTGTTATTTAGTCAAGTACTAATTTTTGCACTTACATTTATATAGCTAAGGTTTATCTGCTAGAAGTTTACATTCCCTGCAGATCGAAAGTCTACCTAATAAAAATAATTGGCATCTTACCTTTAATACCACTTGATAGTAATAAGGTAATTTACCTAACTACATATACTTAGTTCTATAATCCTAGATAGTTTTTGTAAACAAAGGGGTTACAAAACGAAATAAGTATTGGTGGAAAATACCAATTGCGATTTGGTCTGATGATAACAGATGTCGTAAAAAAGTACGAAACAATTATTGGTATTGACAGTTTTCAATAATCGTTTCATTCGCCTTTCGTCCAATTTTTAACTATTTGAAACTCGAGTGCGTTGATTTGTTTTTAGTGATAACCTTGCTGTTGCCTTGTCGTTTTCAGTTTTTGTTAAGTTTTCATTCATAAATGTCTTTGTTAACATCAAATACCTCGGATTCTAGCCCAGAGTATACGCATAGTTTGCACAATGACCTACTTGTCGAGATGTATGCAAGCAGATGTAATAGGCCCCTGCTGTTTAATAGCCCATTTGCGATAAATGAACCAAACGAGATGCAAAGTGTGGTTTCTGTTTTCCAATGAGTCAACGCAGTCAGGTAAAAGTTAAGACATATAAAACCTGCATAAATGTTATTTTCTCAATTAATATAAAATAAAGATGCCCGACTGTGAATGATCTGGCTAGTCGAATGATCTACGACTACTAATTTAGTCATTCGACTTGAATATTAATAATATACTAATCTTTTAAGTCGAATGACAACTACTAATTAGTAATTACTAATACCTCTACGAATGATCGAGGCGTCGAATAAAGAATTGAGTTCGACTGCCCGACTCGGACAGTCACCATTACTAATCAAATTAGTTACTAATTTGGTTAGTAATGACGAGTCGGGCAGTCGACGCAAAATCAATCCTTTATTCGACGCCACTCGCCATTACTAACCTAATTAGTTACTAATTTTGCCCTAGTCATTCGAATGGTTCGAATGATTTGTAAAGTCGAATAATTTGAATGAAATCATTCACAGTCGCGCATCTTTAATATAAAATAAATATTTAAGGCATTCACTGCCCAGCCTCAGCGGCGTGGTCAGCAGGGCACGTTGCGGAGGTCTGTTTTCGATTTTGATTGGGATTTCTTTGTAAACGGGGGTTTTCTTTATTCAAAATAGGCTAAGAATAATGAACATAGGGTCAAAGCAAACAATCAGATTTTTTTTGTTATCTAAAATGCTGACATCATGCCTTTGCCAATTCTGTTTTGCTTCTGTATATCTATGGTAGTGGTCTATGGTATTTATGGTGGTGGTATTACTTCTTCAAGCTATTCATACTTACTCGATACACGAAATGCGACAAAAGGATTATGTATTTTTTTCGCCAGGTAACAGAACGCACGAAATGCGACTTAATTAGTTGTTTACCCAATGCACGAACTGCAACTAATCTGCCGCTACATGGTGACCATCTTGAGGGTCATAAGTGAAAGTGCTTTTTAAAAGACTTAAGCTCTGCGCTCATTAATACAATACCGCTATCACACGACACCAAAACGTGAGTTCAAATATGGTCTCCATCTCGTTATCTTTAGGTACATCTTACAGTGGCCAATAAAATGATAAAATTCATCTAAATATTACGAGTTAAAAGCCTATATTTGAATGCACATTTTTGTGAAGTGCTGCAGCGGTGCTTATCAGGTGTGCGACAAGCTTTACTGCTAGTTAAGGTGAAGCGAGTCCCAAAACTCACGTTTTGACTGTAAGGAAAATCAATTTTAAGGAAAAAACTATTTTTTTTTTACAATATATGCATAAAAATTAAAAGTTTGGATTTATAAATTCATGACAATGGTCTGATTTTAAACCATACCCATGATTGATAGTAGCATCTAGGAAAATTCAACCCATAAATGTTATGAGAACAGTTCTTATGTTTTTAAAACAAAATGATTGTTTTAGTACCCACTTGAACGTAAGAATAAGTCAGAAAACTCAATAACCTAACTTATACATTTTAAACCGACTTCAAAATAAGGTGGAGGTAGTATGTAAGTTTATCTTTTATGTGTGTTCGTCGATTTATCTGTCGATTGTATACCGATTTTATTGATACGGGATTTCCATTTCGGGATCACTAAATACTAAAGTATAGTAAAACTAAATACTAAAAGTATAGTAAAAATAAAACTAAAGTATAGTCAATAATCCCGAATTGGTAACATAAAATTGTATTCTCGAAGGATTCGTATTTATCCCAAAAAACATGAAAATAGTGTAATTTGAAGACAGTTTTCAGTTTTTTAAACATCGTAACATCATGTTGTGAACGCAAAATTGTATGCATTTTTCTCTATTTCCAATCACTTGTAAAGCATTGGTCAACACGCGTTTGAGCAAGCGGCTGTTAAGCCGCGAGCGGAGCGGACCCATTAAGGACTCCATTCAACTCGCAAGAGTACTTGTATTTCCACCAAAAAATAGTCTAGCGGAAAGGAATTTCCGTCCCGTCTACCATTTCCCACTCCATTTCCCTTTAGCGGTGGAAAACCAACCTTAGAGTAGATAATTTTTATGCCCTAAGGTAGTAAATGTAAACAATTTTTCTGAGAATACTTTTTGCCCTACGGTTAACAAAGGGCACCAGCCTAGAAATAGCAAAACTGCAAAAAGCTTCTCAGATTTCCTGTTCTGGTTACGGACGGCTAGCCAGAAGACAAGTGTGGGGATTGTGGACATGGCACGGAAGATATAGTTTTGAACAGAGCATAAGGTTTAAAAAAAAATCAGTGACTTGGGTGTTAATTTAAATACTATAATAATTAAAATAATATAATAATTTAAATTATATAATAATTAAAATAATATAATAATTTAAATAATATAAGAGATAATTTAAGCCAAAAATCAGCAGAGCTTGTGCTATGTGTACAGTATCAGATATTTCTGAGCGGCGTTACGGCCCTTTCCCATCATTTACAGGAACGGTTTTTTGCAGGATCCCGTTTAGTTGTGTATGTGTTTCAATACTAGCAGTCACACGAGCATCCTGTTTATATTATCCTGAAAAAAAAAACAATCCGTTCGAATTTAACCAGAACGACATGTGTGGCGCAGCGGGCGAAGGTCCGTCTGCGATGCAGGAGGTTGCGGGTTCAATTCCCGTCTCGGGACTAATGTTTGTACGATCTGCAGATATTTTCTGGATGTTTTCTATGTACAATAAAAAAATATGTATCTATGTAGTGTATTGTATTAAGTCTATCAGTTTTCTAGTACCCATAACACAAGCTCCTTAGCTTTAGCTTTAGCTAGATAACGCTGTGTGAATTGTAGAGCATTATTTTTTTATTTGATATTCGGTTTTATCACTATAAACTGGATCCAGTTGTCCAGTAAAATACAGTATCCATTTTAATTTGTCGTATAGTAGGAAGTGTAAATTCTTGGATATTGGAATTCTTGGATCATTTTTTGCTGGATAGAGTGCGGGAAACTGGGAGAGTAGACTAATTTAATCTAATAACCACTGGTTGCTCTGTCGCAAAAAACAGGATGCAAACTACCAAGTGTATACACCAATAATTTTTTCGGGATCCAGTAAAAAACTGTTCCCGCAGAACTGGACGGCCGTGGGAAAGGGCCGTTATGGGCGTAATGTAACGTATTACTCAGAGAGCATTCGTGCAGTCACTACGGGGAAAGAAGGCGCTCGCAACGAGCAACGAGACTGATTTTAGAACACGGCGTAACGTATCATGCTCGATGCGAATACATAACGCCCGTAACACCGGTCAGTACCCGAGTATAAAGTTTATTCTCTGTATCAGTGATTATTATACTGTGTGGTTTGGGAGCAACGTCCTACTGCCACCATACACGGCCCTGCGCTGCATACATAATGCGTTAGGGCCTCGGTATTGTATTGCTCGATTAGTTATGATAGAATAGAAAGTAGATAGGCTTGCTGGGAGCTTATTAGGGAACTAGTTATTCTCGTGGTTGTAGTAAAATTAATTGTATTGCGTAATGGTAGAGCATGGCAAAATGTGAAATTATACTAAATTTCTAGTTTCTCGGGTCTTGTATTGCAAATTAGGTATGAGTTGAAATTGAATTACATTTCAACTTATTAAAATTTGAAAGTGTAAAGATCTGGTAGAGAAGTAGAGATCGCCATAGTCACTTTTTCTGTTTATGTTTCGTGATCAATAAATAATTTCAGTTTTCATTACATATTAATCTTCACAAAATTTACAAAATTGCACATCTATAGAATCAAATCGAATCAAGTGACATACCAATACAAGATTTGTAACCTGTGTGAAGCTATTATCGACTCAACATTCTTAAGTTTTAAGGCAGAATTTCAAGGTTGTTTTAGGCTAGAGAAATGCCAATTCAATGTAATAAAATAAGCATGGAAGGAATATGGTTGCTTACAGCTGACTGGTGCTTTACCGTTAAAGCGTCGCCATTTCCTTATTACGAAAAGTCGAATGGGGTAACTCGGCTGATTATAAATCTAGGAGAATGGAAATGGTTTTGCAAATAAAGATATTAAACATACATGATTGCTCCTTAAAATAAAATACATTTAAACACCCATCATACTTTAAGTAAGAAATTGTTGATAAAACTTTTGAACATTAGTTTTTGTTTTGCGAACTTACAAGAAAAGAGACAGCACTGACCTTTGGCCCAAGCTAAACCTATTTATCAAAACTTTCGCTTTTAAAACGAGAAAAAGCTTTAGTGCACTGAAATCAAAGACAAAGATCAACTCATCTTCACAATAACTCATAAAACCTATCAGCAAGAAAAACTGAGATCTAACAAGCCGTTAAAGTGACTTTCTATAGATGTTTTTACTATATGACTGCTCCAACTTGTTTTTAAGACATCTATGAAATATAATATTCATCGCTTAGCCGTTTACCTTCGATATGATGTAAGGTATTGACCAATACAAGTTACAATAATATAAAAAAATCGTTATATAACATTGACATACTCAATAAAAAATAAGTTCTATCAAAAAAATTAAGAACTTGTTTCTAACTAGACTGTGTTCAAAATTATAGTGCATGTGTATGATTGTTTCTATGTATAGTTGTGTAGTAGTAATTTTAGTCATACTTTGATGCAGTTTTATGTATGTCGCAGATGGCAACTTTTCTCCGCCTTAATGCTCCAAGCTGAATTTCGTCAATTTTTTTATCATCATCGACTCATCGTGTTGAGTTTTAATCACAGCAGAAAATGCTTACAGTTTTTGATACCTAATGAAATAACAAATTTTGTTTATTCTAGTGATTAGTTCAATTAATATTGGAAATTGTAATACTCTCTTCTATACCATCCTGGCGGGTTTCGAAATGCTCATCCCATCAAGTGTATTTTACGCAATGAACTTTCAAAAACGTTTGCCAAGTATTGCGAGTAACCTGCAGTTTATTGCATTTTAATACCTTTGCTAGTGAGTTTTACTTGATAATCACCTTTCAGTAAATTAAATACCTACTTACAGAAATAATTAAGTGTATAAGCAGTTACAAGTAATTGTTCAGGGTAATATCGAAGGATATTTTTCTTTGAAAGGGCGCAACAGTTGATAGAGACTCTACAAATTAAAATAAATCAGCTCTTTTTGCAGTTGATTACATCAAGATTAGAAAACTCTATAACCTAGAGCCTTATTTAAATAAATAAACATATTTCTAAAGAACGCATAATCAACCTCGTTTGCAGGATTTTAGTAAGTCGTAATTTTGTCTTTGACGTCAAGTACCGCCGACAATTAGAAAATTTAAATGTCAACTAAAATAATAAATTACTCAAAAACTAAACAAATTTTCAACACAATCTAGCAATAAACAAGGTTGCGTTGCGTTCCCACAGCATCCCAGCCAGTGTGCTAGCCCGGACGTTGCTCCAGTTATAAATATTGCAAAAGCCACCCAAGACACCAGGCTCTGGCGAGATCTATGCGGTGTTGCCAGTTTTAAAACATGTTCTGTGTCTGGTTTAGCTTTATTTAACTGTTTCACCTGGTTGCATTGGCATCTAGATATTTCTAATTAGGAGTTATTGTATTGTGATCATTAAACCGAGTTAGATATAACGTTGCCATCACATACAAAGAATGCATCATAGTATGCCAGACTCAAAGAACACTACCCATGTGCACAGGACATATTATTGTGCATAAATGTGTGAGCAAACACAGGTGCACTGTTTATTCCTTTACTTTTATAATCCAATGGGACGGCAGACCGACATATTTTTGAAATCGTATAACGTTTGTATTACACATTCTGTGGTGGATACTCTAAAGCAAAATACCTTTTAATTTTCTGTAACTACAATATCATCATCATCAATGTCGTTTACGACTGCTACAAACGATGATTCTCTGTAATATATCATTTAAAAATACAAAAATAAAATAAAACATGAGAAGGTATATATTCCAATGTACGCGTAGGCAGTTTATTCGTTCTAAGTTTGTTATTTACTACTCCAAGGAAAGTAATATAGAAAGGAGGAACAGATAAAGATTAATATTAGAAAGTGTTGAATACTAGATGGAGTTAACGATCGCAGGTTTAGATATTGGCTTGTTTTTTACTATCCAGCAATAGCTTCAATTATGTACTTGTCTGATTGATGGAGAAAATTTACTAGACGGCGATGAGACTTGAAAATATTAAGAGAACTAACGGGACTATGGAGACTCTACATAATTACCATTTTTAAGTAGACTTTGCTCTTAATTTAATGTTAATAAGCGGTAATTTAGCTGTGTGGTGCTGACTCAGAATTTGCACCACCCCAACTTTTTCCGCGGGTGTCGTAAAAGGCGACTAAGGAATTTTCACTGGGGGCGGGCAGCAGCGCCTCCTGCAGAACAAATCTACCACCGAACTGCGATCCCCAACCCGCTTGCCCAGCGTTAGGATTATGGGCATTAGCCCTCATGTGATAAAAGCCAATAAGGCGCTTATTAGGGGGAGGTCTGCGTCCAGCAGTGGACCAATACAGGCTGTTGAGGTTGAGGAGGTTGAGGTAAGCGGTAATTTTAACCAAAGAGAGCCTAATATCCTAGATATGTTTGAAAATAATTGGGAAAGAACGAATAGGAATCAGAAGAGCTATCTGTCGACGTGGAATAAAAAATATCTATCTATGTAGTGTATTGTATTAAGTATATCAGTTATCTAGTACCCATAACAGTTAACTTGGGGCTAGATAATGCTGTGTGAATTGTCCAGCATTATTTATTACTATTACGGTTAAAAAAAACTGTAAGGTCATTCAATTCTATGAAATAAGTTGTTTAATAATTCATTGTAGAGTATAGTACAGTTAATTCTCATTGTATTTGTATTTTACTGGAAGGTTTTTTTATGTTACGCTTGACGCATTCTCAGTTGTTGAATATTTTAGTAGGTTAACATTGATGATCATCATACTGATGTCAATTCAAATGTCGCAAAAACTAAACTAATTTAACATTACTAATAATCACACTATCACTATAAATTCGAACGTTAAGAAAAAGAGGACAACATTTTTAGTGCTGTCAAATTAGTTTAGTTTTGGTGACATCTTCGTTGACACCGCTGTCATAAAAGTAGTGTGCACTATAATTTATATTTCTTGCGCATCTGGCTAGTCTACGATGAGACTGGCCACCGTGGTCGAAATTCGGCTAGGAGGACCTTATTATTGTAAAAAGATGGATAGATATTTTTACTACTTTTTAATTCCAAAGCGTTTTATTTAACTAACCAACTCCAAGTAATTACAAGTAAAAGTCCAGTCAACGAAGGATTGTGGATTTGAAGGGGGGTCCCGTTTTTTTTTGCTTCCATCTTGTAAGCGATGCGTCATAGGAAATTTTATTATACTACCTACATACTGAAAGCTAAATTTTTTTTCTGTAACTTTAGTTCTGAACACTTTTTACCTATTCCCAATAGTTTTCTACTTATGTGTCCCTCGTCTGTCGAATCGTGATCAGATGATGATACGAAAGCTACTACTGTTGCTACATCATCGCCAAAGTCATCGTCGTCGTTGTCTTTGTCATCAGTCATGGGGATGCAATAATTTATGCAATTTCCGTGGCAATTGTGGCAAATGGTAGAGCGGAATTTTTAGAATATTTGTCTCCTAACTAGTCCCAACAAAGTTCCGAAGTCAAACTTTGTGCTTTCGACTTTTCCACCCAACCCCCTCTTTCGAGCATTCATTGACGGACTCTAAGTCAGTGGAAGAGTAAAATCACTATTAATATCAGAAACAAATGAGTGGTACTTGGTTTTCAGTGATATGTAAAAGCGCAGCTGAAAAAATTATGGAACATCGAAAATGACAGTTTTGCGATCAAAGGTCGATAATTCAAAAATGTCTGAGCCATATCCTTCGCTAACGGTACTGCTTTTTTTCTCAGAAAAATACTCAACAATGTGATTCATCAAATCAGGCACATAATTTTGCATTTAACGCTCTACCTAGGTATTGGAAGATACGGTCGGCACTAAGTCCTTGTAGGGTTATAATGTCTACCAGTAAGAAGTTCTTTGTCTTAGAACGAATTGATTAAATTCTGAATAATAGATAGAATAGAAGGGTAAAGTTGCACAATGCTCTATCTACATGCTCTACGAAATATAAGCCGAGTTATAAATATTGTAAATATAAGCGCATAGGTTTGTTTTTTTATTTTGGAAAATTTGGTAACAATGTTTGTCTCTTTTTTGTGCACAACGGAAATGGTATATTCGTGCAATGCAAAGCATGCCAGTACATTTTGAACCGTGGAAACCTGTTGCTCAACCCTTCCGCTTCTCAAAATGGAATGGCACCAAGTTGGTGCAAACCAAACCAAAGACAATTTTCTTGGAATTTATTTATTGTTTGTAAGACGAAACTAATACAGCTGTCAAAGCGTTACAATAAGCGAATTTCTCATTATTTTCTCACAAACTTTGTATGAGAGGTATTTTTATTGTTTTTCGATAACTTAACGTGGCATTGACATAAATATTTTATTAGTTCATACCATGTTCATACTATGTAAGTTTCAGTTTTAAGAAGAAACATATTTTATCTTAACTTAATAAGTGGAAGGTTCTATGAGAAGCGATAAAATCATACATGTCATAGGAACTAGAGAGGTGTACGGAATTTTGACACAGACACAAGGAAAATCAAAATCTCTAACTTACCTCTCACTTGAAGCTGAATCCTTAGACTTGCCATCACAAAATACCGCTACACAATTCACACATCACTTAAAAATTACTTTGTTTATGTATAAATACGGTATAGTTCGTTCGTTCGTTCGTGGACCGGTATCGCGGGATACCTGTCTCAGCCTGACCCTTCGACTGCGCTTGCGACGTAGTTTACACGTGAGTCAGTGTGCGTGAGGAGGCTTTGATACACGTTCGAGTGGGCTGTGTTGCCCGTCTGCTAAAATTGCGCTGGATTTGGGAGATATTGATGCACGTGGTATATTTTTCAAACTATATTAATTATTAAATCAAAGGTTGTTTAAAAGAGGCAGTTACTTACGTGTCTTTTTACTTATATTTGAAGCACATTTTACTGTGAAATATGCCACGTTTTAGTAAACGTATCTATCTAATCTACACACGACCCGAGTTCACCAACACATGGTTAAATTTTAAACAGTTGTTTAAAATTTAACCATGTGTTGGTGAACGTGTTGTAAATCAAAACGGCAACAACCAACTTCACAAAAGGAGGTTTTCATTTCACTTTTATTTCTAATTCATATGTATGTTTTTTTAGGTTTTTATCCCTTATCACCCTTTACTCGATTTTAATGACACTTTTGTAAGTATGGGGAACGATCCCGCAGGAAGACTTTATACCTGATGAATTAATATTTGTCCCATAAAACAAAAAAAAAACTGTTTAAACAGGAATTTGACTATCAGCATCCGGGATATCAAGATAAAGCTAGCAACACCGACAACAAAGCATCACCCATTAAACACCGATGAAATCCTGGACCACCATTTATTTTTGTTTATAAATAGCGCAGGTATATAAAGTTCTTTGCCGATTCCACGTAGGCATCGGGATGCGTACACAAGTACCGCATTAGGTACTAAACAACTGGTTAATCCAGTTTTGGGTTCTGCTAGCTATCGTTAATCGTTTAGCTTTTTTCAATTTTATGGAAAATGGCTTTAGGTTTGTACTATTGATTTAAATTGATTAATGGTGACGTATTACACAGATTTTTATAACTGCAACCAAGTTTTGGTTGTTGCTTTGTTGCATTGTGCATAGCGCTATCTGTTTTACTGCGATGTCATCTTATTTTAAACTGTCATGTCATGTGTCAAACGTTCAAATTCAATTATTCAGTTTTTAATTCGACATTGCTTGACATTGCTGCAAAAGAATTTTTTTGATAGTTTTGTGCTTGCTTGCTGTTTTTTTTTCAAACCATGATGGTATCTTACTTTGCTTCTAAACTACGTATTCCGTGGGCAAGGTAAGCAATAAGATTTATTCGTACCAAGACGTTTCATTGCTTTATTTATTTTTTTATGCCTGGAAGGTTCCTATAATAATTCCTGAATTTAAACAAACAAACGTAAATCAGAATTGAGCGTGTCACGTCGCGATTATTTTTCAGTTACATTGAAAATCTATCGGAAAATCGTCTCTTGTGACCGGTTCTTTGATAAATTTCGTTAAGTTATTCAAGTCGTAATATGCCTCGGGTTAAATTAGCTTGAAATCTCTATCGGCTACCTCTTGATGTTTGTGCACCTATGATAAGCGGACTGGGAGTTAGAGACAAAGTTTGCAACGGATTTGTAATGAACTAGTCGGTACCTACTAGTTTGTAAGGAACAGCTTACGAGGCACATATCACATCTCTGCTCATTTCTTCTCGTCTCCGCTGTCTGACGTCGCTAGCTTGCGAGGAACAGCTCATATCTCCGCTTCGATTTCTCTTTGTTTCTTCGCATACACGCCCGTAGCACACCTCCGGAAACGCGGAACACAAGTAGCGGATCCGCTACTCGTGTTCCACTTGGATTCCGCAGCGGTCAAGTGTAGGTAGTTTGAGTTGCGGAACTATAGCGGAGGTGTAGCTGACGTCGGAGCAGATCGACGAAACCGCGCGGGGAAAGAGATAGAATTATAGTCAAATCTATGCGTTTCTCTAGGCAGTTTCGCTAGTTTTCCGCTTCTCCTACATACGGACAAGACATGGCGAAGTTACTGCGGTTCCGCTGTTAAGCAAGCATCTCTTCTCCGCTCGTTTCATCTCCGCTTTGGTGGAGTCTGACCCTGAAACTTATCTTTGCTTAATAATGTCCTCCTAGCCGAATTTCGACTACGGCGGCCAGTCTCTCGGAGACTAGCCAGATGCGCAGGACATATAGTGCACAAGTGTGTTCGCAAACACAGGTGCACTCTCTGTTCCCTCACTCTCATAATCCGATGGGACATTCGTTGCTTATTTGTATAGTCGGCAGGTAGGTAAGATTAAACAAGGAGTATGAACGCCTAAGGTGTCTACTATTTTCTATAACTTTTATCCTACCTAATAAGAGCAAAGAGCGCGTTGAAGTCTTTTCCATGCAAAATCTGGATGGGACAAACGAGGAAAGATCAATAAAAGGCAGTCGTAATTTTTAGATTCATTTTATTTTCAATAACATAAAAATGTTATTATTTTCATTTTACACATCTTGAAATGAATTCAGTGGGTATCAATCTGATTGCTAAAATGTTCACTTATCGTTCAAAATGTTAAATTATATGCTACCAGTACAGTTTGTCACGACTCCTTTGTTAGGGGTCGCGCTATCCAGAAATCTTCTTTCACTTATTTCCAAATGCTATTTTACATTTGTACGAGCACAAAATCTACGTCACAGCAGTTCATTACAGGAATCAACAAAATATATTGTAATAGTAATACTCATTTGGATGAATCACACGATTAGGTTATCAAATTTTGTTAACGTGATATGCTAAACACTTTTTGTGATATTTTTCATTTTATATAAACAAATACGTGATTTAAATTACCTAAAAGAGGTTTGTAAAAAGTTTCTATTTGGTCAAACAAAAACCGTTATGATCCATCCAATAATATATCAACTACAATAAATAGATCTAACTAAGTGGAATTGAAGGTCCCTTAAAATTATGTAATTTATATGAAAGCTGTGGCCAACTAGACACACAACGCTTTTTCAATTTTACTATGAGAAATAATTTCGCTATAAATCTCAAACAATTGTTTGGGTAATTGACCACGGCTTTGTTAGAATACTAATTTTTTTGTTTTCCGTAAAGTTACTCTAAACAGGCCCCCGTATTCATAGCATGAAGGAAGATGCGCAAATCACCAATTCACTCTGAACCATCAACATAATCAAATACTACGCTATAGCTGAAATTTTTAGTATGTGGTCTAATGATGCTCAGACCAAAAAATGTTCGAAAAAACATTAAATATAGTCTTTCTTATGATGATGTTAGAAAGGACCAAATACTAAATATAACAGGAAGAGAGTGTATACAATTTTGAACAGTGGTTTCCTGAAATTCATAACTATCTAATTTTACATAAATAAATAAATTTTACGGGAACTTAATTCCATTTAGAAAAAATCACGTTTTTTGACAATTTGCGCTGCGATATATCCTAAATAGTATCAAAATTATTTATATTAATATAACCATGAGTTTACATAGAGCATTATGAATGAAACTAAACATTTGAAAATATGTGAAATAAGATGTTTATAAATCGATGCTCATCACAAAATTGGTACTATAATACATAATGTATATAAATTCTATTGTAAATAAATCTTTATATAGTTATAAGCACTTCATTATTGCTTGTCAATGTTTCAGCTAACTAAATTCAGAATCGGGATGAGCATTGATAAAAATCGGATTTGACATGTATTTCTATGGAAAATAGCGTTTCAGAGTACAGGTATGAAATATGCTGGTAGTTACTCTCCACAGGTCAAAATAAAACACTCAAATCCCAATAAAGGATTTTGAAATACACAGCAGCAAACAATTGATTTGAGGATGATACCTATTGTATTAAAACCTGCAGATGACATAAATGTACACGATTGTTACGAATCTAGCAATAGAGCACCACACATCTAGCTCAAACTAACTTTAGCGCTCAATCAGAACTTTAGAATATACCTACTTAGTAGTAATCAAATAAATAGGTGGGTTCTTGTTATATTAGAAGAATAATTTAAGTACTATTTTAAAAACACAATAATGAAATGAATCTACTGCACTCTGAACGCAAAACTCTTGCAAGTATGGTATTTGTATGTACATGTAAAACCATGTGTAGATTTTTAATTTAGTAATACTATACTAAACTGGCCGTCATATAAGTATCTGCCATGTTCCTATAATAACAAGGTAATATAATATTCTTAACTTAATTCATATTTACAAATAATACAGTTCATTACTATTTCTGTAGAAACTAAAATATATTTCTATCATTCTTCGTTTCACATAACGCAAAATAATTTAACAGAGTTCATTTTTGCACTCACATTTACATTATAGTTGTGTAACGCGTTGACGAGCAACTCATTTAGAATATATCACCCAATAAGCGAGTAGCGTTACTCACGAATCCTATCGTATCTTAATTAAAAATGCAAATATGCGAAAAGTTAAGGAATTCTTTACAGTTAATGGCAATTGAACATTATAGTTCGCTCGCATCCAATAGGAACTATAAAATTCATAATGCCTCCGTTCGCGCCGCGCCCGCCTCTCCCCGACTCGTATGTACACTGACGAAGCACGACGCTATACCAAAACAACTAGCACAAATAAAAAACTCCTCTTTATATTTACACCCGGTAAACTATTCACAATTATGGACACAAAACTCTAATCGATTAAAGATAAGAAGTTGAATGAATTTGTGTTAAAGTTTATGCTAGAGTTTAGAATATAAAGGAGCTCAGTGGCGCCACCGTGCGCGGCGGTGCGAGGAACTATACATGCACAACACCGCAGTGTCTATGGCCGTTCGCCTCCAATACTATACTTAAACAACTAATAAATGTTCTCCCACATCGATGTTTCAACGATCGATGTTATGACTCCACGTTGAACATTGCAGACGCTAGCCCGGCGAGAGCACCTTTATAAGGTGGAGAGATTCTGTTATCTACTGGATGATCTCGCAATGTTCAATGTGACCCTAAACGGAGAAGGAACTAAAATCTAGTATCACAATGTCGGGCTTCCCAGGCTCGAATGCGAGACCGAACTCGCGCATCTAAGTTATGCAACGATTGTCGGAGACCAGATTCAAAAAACCTTCCAATGCTCAATGATATTTCATAATGACTGCAACTGAAGAATAAGCGAATCTTGAGCTTCTTTCAAATGAAAAGTTTATTGAAGTATTGTCTGGCGTCTCCAATCTCGTTACAATAACTAAGACCAATCCATGGCTCACTCAAACAGCGCTAACAAGTCGTCGGATGAGGGGGCGCGCGGGGGATGCGACCCCGCTGACGATGACGATGAGGGCGGGGTTGCAAGCAGTTCTCCTAGCGCTGGCGCGTCTAAGTACGATAACAGTTCCATTGGATCAACACTCGTTTCTGGTAGAAGCTGGAAAAAAGACATGTGGACGTTACTTTTGAATTCCTTACTTTGAAAAGAGAAAACAAATGAATATATCTAGAACAGATTGACCTATGTGTATAACAGTTCCATTGGATCTACTTTAGCTTCTGGTAGAAACCAGAAAGAAAGACATGAGGTGATGATGTTACTTTTGAATTCTTTATGCTGACATAACGTTTGAAAAATAAAATAATTACAGATTGACCGAAAAGTATAAATTAATTATCTAGAGGTATAATTAGCTACTTACATTAAGATTATCAGTGCCCTCGCCATCAATAACCGCCGCAGGGTCAAAGTTGAGATCAGCGGGGATGTCCACATCAGTCAGGGAGTGATGGTCGACGGAAGGTGGTCCTGGTGTATGAGAGGAACCAGGGGTATGCGCGCCCCCGCCGCCGCCCGGCGTGTGGGCAGAGCCTGGTGTGTGTGGAGTGTGCGGTGTGTGAGGCATCTGAAAGGACAACTGGAGATCAGCAAACTGAAAATAGACAATTCTAGAAATAGAAATATATCAAGAAAAAAAAAGAAATGCTAACAAAACAGGAAATGTTGTCTAAATATACATATAAGAAAATTTCAGGAAATTTACTTACCTGATCATTCAAACTCTTCTCCATTGCGTTAAGTGGATCCAAGGAGTTGACGCTGTCATTCAGATGCGACAAAGGCCCGTTCCCAGCGAACTCATTGCTGGCAGAACCGTTGTTCATTCCGAAATCGTAGTTATGATTGTTGGAATTAGCGTTTCTGTTCTGCGAGCTTTGGTTGTAGGTAGAGATCATTGACCCGCTAGCTATGGTGTTCATGTCTGGGGGAAGGTATGGGGATAGCGCCTGGTTCATGTCCCAGTTGTTCATTGTAGGCATGTTCATAGACCCTGGCGACATCGCTTTGCTCCTCTTTCCTACGCTATTGTCATTGCTGTCGTCTTGCTCTTGCTGTAAATTAAAACTTAGGCTTACAAACGCGATCCATAAAATACTAGATAGCTCGTAGGGACACTCATTTAGTACATGAATTTATGTATTTGATTTTATTGTGTCATACCTTTATGCCCGGAGCTGACGGGCTCTTAGCCGCCTTCCAGTTAGCTCCACTGTCGATAGTGACTTCGTCGACATCGGAACCGTTTAATGTGTTTAGTATGCCCCACATGTATTGGTCCACCTCTAGGCCTTCTAATTGCGCTGGTTTGCTGTAAAGGAAGTGCTTGGTTATATTGTGCCTAGATAGGTGTCAGTAACACAGGTGAGCATATGTCGGAATGTAGGCATGCAGTCATAAATATGCAGAAAACACTTACTTGCAAACCGGACACCTCCACGATCCCCGCTCGCAATTCAGTTGTAAGTAAGATTCTAAATCGAAACATTGTATGTGTTTGCATTCGTGCCCGCGCGCTGGCAGCGTGATCTTCTTGAACGTGATTGGACATTTTAATGATACTTTTAAGGCTGTTTGTTCGATGCTGTCCCTGTCGTTGGCCGTATTAGAACCGTTACTTCCGTTCGTTGGCGTCTGGTTGAAGTTCATCTTTATCTTCGCGATGCAATGATCTGCGGTAAGCAATCGCTTGCGCAATAGCCCTTGCAAAACACTTCGGACGCTCGGCCGATGGACTAATTGTAGCACGAACAGGTGCGACTAAAAACAAAAGTTAAATATTATATTCAGTGGTTCCTTTGAATAAGTACTATCAAATATGTTGAATATCACAAGTGTTGGCACAAGTGTTTCGAAGTAATGAAAGACACTGGTATTGTCTATTGAATAACATAATGAAGACTTACACAACAACAGGCGGAGACGGTGATCTGTATCGTGTTTCTGCCCGGCTGGCAGACTTCTTTCAGGTACAATGGTTTGTGTGATGTTTTAGGCTCTCCTCGATCTATCATTAGTGGTGTTGCATTCACCGACACCTGAACACTGGCAGGCCAATTCGTGTTCATTTGTCTATCCTCGTGGTGGAAGCATTTTAGTTGTAACTCAAGGTCCGATCTGCAAACAATTACAATTTGACTCATCTAGGTCGTGTGCTTTGACAAATATTGCAAGTACTTCAATCCAAATGGGATAATTACCTCCATATTAACGTTGAATGGACCGTGGGTTTTAATTGGAATACATGATTGCTAACAGCTAAATTATGTTCTAATCTAAATGGTGGTAGGATAATACCATCTCTTACAGGGAATGTTAACCGGAGCTCATCATCTGAAAGAATAAAAAAATGTTAGACACAGACTCTCAATTCGTAAAAACTTATTAGTGAAAGTTAATCAAAATCGTAAAACTTACTTTGCATGCCCATAGGTGGCTTGAGCTCATTAAAGTGGGGTTTCACATCAGCATTAGGGCTGGTGTAAGGTGGCATACTACTTGCAGGGGTAAGAGGCGGCGTAGGATTGCCAGGGACAGGACTATGCTGGTAGTTCATGTTTGTTCTCATGGCTACCTCCTGTGCAAATTGTCCACCATACTGTCCTCCATATTGTCCATTTCCACCCTGGTGCTGCGGAAACTGACTAGGTACACCACCATTGAAATATTGCCCCTGATTAGAGTAGGGAGGCGTTGACTGTCTCATCGATCCTCTCATTGCTGCCCCAAAGTTGCCACTTGGTCCTAAAGGTTGCTGAGGAGGATACTGGCCTTGGAAGCCCGGTCGGGTACCGTAACCCGCGGGGTATTGACTTGGTCCAAAACCAGGTTGCTGGCTAATGTATTGAGGCTTTCGCTGACCCATAAGCATTTGGCCGGAGGGGTACGGCGTGTGCCGCCTCTGGTATCCAGGCGCCATTTTTGCTGAGCCAGCCATCTGTCCGGGACCCATTTGGGAGGTCATCATGTTTGGGTGCATGCCCATGTTGGCCATCTGTGCCATTGGGTTCATGCCATTCATGGCTCCGTTTCCCATCTGGCCCATACTCATGCCGTTCATGCCACCATTGCCACCCATCCCCATACCGGTCATGCCAGGGTTATGGCTGCGTTGTTGGCCGTAGCCGTTCATCGCGCCGTATTGGGGATTTCCCATAGTCATGTTGTTTTGCATCTGTAAACAGAAATTACAAATAAGTATCTACCTACATGTTTACGTGACATCATGAGCGTAGATCTATTCTGCCCGATTGCACTGTGTTTATCTATTAGCACATTGGACTATCAAATATTTATTAAAATTAACATTGCAATTAAAAATCATCCACAATGATTGACAACAGTCGGCAGCTGGACAGTACCCTCACCGACAGTGCATCACCGATTGTCAGCAGACCCTCATTCGCAGTATTGTCTTTCAGATGTCGTACCTGGGAGAAACTCTGCGAGTCCTGCATCGCAGCCGTAGTGGCGGCGGCGACCATAGCGGCGGTGGCGCCGAACTGCGCGCTCTCGCCGCCACCGCTCATCGCGCCCGAACCGCCGGCACACCCATAGCCGCTGCAACAAATAAAACAGCTGTTAAAGGTAACTTAACTTAAAAATATTTGTCGCGATCTTTTTTGTTTTTCGTATACTGGAGGCCTGGATTTGTGAAGTCAGCGTGTTTTTCAAAAATTAATAGAACAAATCAGACCAACTTAGAACAAACTACATATGATTTCTATTTAATTTCTATTTAACTTCATGGCATTGATGTTGGTTTTCTACTACTGATCGACCTGACTAGTCCCTAGTAATACGTCCTTATGTCCTCATAGGGCCTACATTCTATAGTCGCGCTAATTCTAAAATGGTTGCGAAATTGTGGAGGTGGAATTTAAGAAATCGGAATAACCGAGTCGATTCCTAATAAGCTCAAACCACCATATATTAATCAAAATAATTTGCCAATTTGGCTGCATACCGCTGGGCAACTAACACATAAACTCCTTAATTATCTTCTCATAATGATAACGACGGAGGCCAGTTATCCTTTGCCTACAGAAATCGATAACATTCATTATTCATCTAGTTATTCGGTAGGCTACGTAGATACATAATTATTAAAATGTGAAATCGGTCTAGTTAATGTTATTTCACTCACGATACGAGCAGTTTCTATTGCAAGCGGCCTTGCAGAGTCGAACATTCCACACGTTAACGCTTCGATTATTAATAAACTCTACTTCGATATTCAACTCAAATCCAATAGACGCAAGATCTTTTTTTATAGCGTACGGAGATTTTATTATTTTACTAACAATGAAAGAAAAAATCAATATGGATGTATAGAGACGCGTTGTTACCCCTGTGTTTCTCTCGGGATGTTTGATTTTTTGTATGGCGCCGGAGTGGGAGAGCGATTCATGTGAACTGCTTTTGGGGCGAATTCCCGAGCCTTCCCGGAGCCCTTTCTAATAATTCTCGCTCGACAAATGCACGACAAACACTCGCACGGGCTCGCCATTGTTACAGCGTCTCTGTAGTAGTGCAACAATATTGGCCCTTTGTGTACCATATCATTTTATTTTAATGAATACAAACTCACACATAGATTATACCAGCTCATAATAGAATTACCGGTAAAATTTTAAACTTTAATAATATATTTTGCGAAACAACGTCACCGTAAATTTGAGCCATCATAACCAGGTCGTTATGATTTGTTTTTGCGTAGTTCTTATCGCTCTTTCCAACAAGTTACTAGGTGGACCATAACTTGTAAAACCTTCTGGTTCGTAAATATTTGTAGTTAAAAGATCGATTCCATTTTCACAGGTCCTTTAGTACTCTCGTAATAGCTTAACAGATACTTAGTAGCGTCGACAACCAATAAACAGAGAAGTCAACAACGCTCGAGCCGACATCGGTCTATTCATCGGCTGTAGATGATTTACAAGGGTCCTTCCTTAGGTAAACTCGGCCCGACCTGCACTTCTTTTTATAGTTTTGTCTGAACCTTTTTTCCTTTTTGCCGACCGAAATGTGTGTCCGACAAAAAATCCGTGTGTTCTGTATCCTGGTGCACTTTTTGTAAAAGTGGTACCACATCCGAATAATCACTTACGGCCTGTTCAAAATATTTGGGATCTTGAATGCGAGCGGACATCTCAGGCATTTCTTTGGAGTCGTTCTTGGAACACACCTTTTTGGGGGCTTATCTGGCAGTCCATAGACCGAGCGTCTACCTAAGGAATTACCGTGAATTGCATGCACTCGACTTCAGCTTTGTGCGTGGAACATGACACGATCTATTCGTGTGCAAGTTTCATTCCTTCGACATGTGAAACGCCTAAATAAATCAATATGAATGAGTAGGTAAGCGGCTATTTCGAGACGCTGGAAGGTGTTTGGCATAGTATTGAGAGATGTGCGAGTAACGCGTAGGTATTTTGATACATAGGCTGCAGTTAATTTTAGATTGGTGCGCAGACGTGTCGGATTCCTGGTTAATTGGCAGTGAAGATTATCGCGTATTGAGTCGAATGGTTTAAGGATTACACAACTTGAGCGCTGTCCTGGTCACAAAATCGATATTTACACGGGTTGACTTTGTCGCTTCCCTCCCTCAATCTTGAGGATTGTTTTCGTTTTACAAGCGTGGTGATAAAATATTAGGCGTTAATTGTGAGCCTCGTATAGATTACTATCGTATTGAGGTAGCGTGAAGCCGTGGCAAGCCCAACCCCCGTGTTTCGACGACAGTTGGTCACCCCCATTTAAACGCCACTTCACATTGTGGCTTGTGCGCGCATTGCCATATAATACTGTTAACGTTTTGATACATGTTCGATCAATGTTTCATTTTGATTTCCGTGTCAGAATTGATGCGCTATTCAATATGTGTTTTTTATGTTAAACGCCAACGTCTGAACTGGACGCAGTGTTCACTGTTACTTTGGTCGTATTGGTTCATCCAATCAACGAAGTAAAGCAATTGATCTTGAAGCAATAAGTTTAATTAAGTATTTCAATATCTATCTCATTCTCGTCAATTGACGTCGGGGTCGGGAGAGAATGAATCATGCTTCAAGGAGCGGATTCCGGGGGTTTACAAATGGAGGCGAGCGTTCCGGGGTAAATACGGTACAATGAGCGGGGAAGGGTCGGCCGCTCGCCCGCTTAGGGTAAGTGGGGCCGGTCACGTCAATATGGGGCTTTATTACGGCGACGCTCCCGACAATAATTTGTTTAGCTTGGATGATATTGAAACTAAATCAGGAGGCATCATTGAAAACAACAGTTTTAAACAATATTTTTTTCACAGGTCTTTATCATCATCTTTACAGAAACAGTGAATGTTGACAGAGGTTCATCACAATAAACAATCAAGTTGGTTTCAAAGTTGAGCCTCATGCTGTTAAACGGCTGTTTCTTTACAAAAAAGGCTTCTGTTCGACCCTATTGAGCACGTGGTGTAATGCATGTTGTGCCAGTATCCGCCCCCAGCCGCCTCGCCCGTTGAAAACTGACGTTTTTTCCCACGATAACTTACTTACTGCTACAAATCTGTTATTATTACTTATCTGTGGCTGCTTAGTTATTGCTCTTTATTTATAACTTTGATTCTTACGTCGGGTTAAAGTTCGTTAGTTGTTTCTTCTTCATTACAATAATTTAATTGTTTGAGCTCAGTTAGCAACAGTGGTTTGATTTCCCAGTCGTTGCCATTGAAGTAGACTTCCTGTGCGCAGTTCACACAATCTCGCTGCCGGTCCCCATTTTTATTATTAATACTTATTGGTTTTGTATAAAGGCAAGCAGCCATCAACAATATGTCGTTTGTAAAGGTGACTACAAAACAAAGCCGTTGAGCGCTCGGGTTGAGCACCTGCTTGTTTTTATTTTATTTATTAAATGTGTGTTTCATTATTTTTATTTAAATAATCTTCATGCTATTTTCAGTGCGGTAGATCCATCCACGTAAGGCTGTTTAAAAAGAGCCCCGACTATTCGATATGCTCACTTGTGTTGCTAGTTTAATGTTTTGTTTGTTTGTTTGTGTTTATTGTAAGAGCTAAAGTGCAGTCACCGCGTGCATTCCCAGAGCAAGTTGGTGTGAGTGTGATCTGTTTGTGTGAGTAGTTGTGGTTGTGTGAGTGCGGCGTGTGCGTTTGTGTGGGTGCTGGGCGCCCTAAGCGTTTGTGCGTGTGAATGGGTGGAAGAGCACATTTCATTTATAATTGCAGCGATGCGCGGTCGACAATGTCACACTTAGTTGTGTACTTTTAGTTTACCCTTCGTTTATTAGGGCTTCCATTGGGTTAGGATTATTGATTTATGCCGTTTCACTTTGTCGTTGATTTTATTTATGAACGCTATCTTCGTTAAGATTTCGGTTAAAATTTTTATACTTATATAAAGTCATTTATTTACACAGGCGGTGTATTTTTCTAATTTTATTGCTTGTTAACAACGATAAGGTGGCACAGGTAAGCAGAGTCACGTTTCAGCGTTTTGTTGAAATGTAAACAAACTTGTTCCGGATAAGATAAAAACAGTGGAGTATAGGCAATAGGTATGTGGCTATGTGCGTTCACGTTTCGGTAGGCGATAAAAACACCGAGTACCGTTTTTGCATATAATTAAATTCTTCAGATCGTTGACTTACTCGAAAGCAACTCACAATTACTAAATTAGATTACAGCCAGTACGAATGTTCGCACGTATTTGAATAAAAGAGTGATGTTTATTCTTCGAAAACATACATGTTTGCAGCATAAATGTTTTTAAAGATTCATTCAGTCGTTCAGGTGTAAAAATTTATTCAGATACCTCTCAAGATCTCGTCTTTGTTTTTATATTGACGACATACATTTCGATATTATTTTTAGACAAATTTTTGGCACTTTGTCATCGATTTATTTTGTGTTTATTCGTCAGATTCGTTCTTTTTTCATGCAGTATATTTTGATATTCACGTTGTTATAGTTAAACTTACCTAGGGGCGTTGACTCTGTATCCAATGGTCCCTTGCTGAGGGTTGTGTTTGCTAGTGTCGGGAGCGTGGACTCCCGTGTAGTGGTCAGAGTATCCCACGTAACCAACCGAACCACCAGAGTTCGCCGTCCTGTTGGCTTGAGCACCCCCTGAAACAGGATGCACTTTGTTGTAGCCAAATAAATTCACCACGTCTTCTGATTCAAAAACGGCAGCAATTTTTCCGCTCGAATCTTCAATGAAAATTTTGTTTGCCTCGAAACACTTTTTATCAACTTTTACTGAGCGCTGTGTAATTTCTGTTATCGCATGTCGCGCGTAAATTTCACTCTTGCAGTTGAAAGTTCCATAGTGAACGTCAACAGTCGACGGAATATTTATAATTGGAAGCCACTTTTACTAATCAATCGTGTAATCTATTTTTTGTTTCAACTTTCTTAGTATTATTATCAGTTGCACTAAATAGTTTTCTCAAACAAGTTCGAAATTTTCCAAATTTTTGGAAAAAAAATACTTAATAACTAGATTTTTTTATCAGCGGTAGCTGGTATTTCTTCTTTATCTTAATTGTTTGCAAACATATTTCTGAATTTGTAGCGCAAATTTATTGCATTCGTTGCTAGGTATATTATTATTGCGTGCTCATTTAAAAATTATCCGATTATAACAAAACACTTTTAATTACTTTTGAAATCACTGCCACCAAACAAATCCGTTTTCACTGCAATATTTTGTACATAATCCAAGTTTGTGTCACTTTGCAATCCTTTTTGGGTTCACTTCACAATTGTTTTGTGTTAAAAATCCAAATGTCACTTATCACAAAAATCATCCAAATCCAGGGTATTGAGATCAAAACTTGTCACTGTGTTCCAATAATTATCATCAAGTTATCATTCACAAGTCCGACTTTGAATTCACCGAAACATCATAGACGTGTTGCACGAGTGTCGACACCGACGTCACTGACAGCGGCGGCGAACGACCGCGCATTCGACCGTCAAAGGTAACACTGGATGATGGTGAGCCGGCGACGGCGACGGTGAGTGAGAGGTTGCGGCGCGGGGCGCTCCCACCCCGCGCGGCGTTGCCAGCTCGCCGCGATAAGTGGCGCACCCCCGCGTCCCCCGCTCGTAAGTCGTCGTCTCGGCACTCGGCAATCGGCCGAGCCAGGGCGCCACCGTCGCGCTATCGGCTCTCCGGCATGCCCATGCCCCGCCCCGCACGGTACGCTTGACGTTTTCACGTAACGGTCCTCAATCGAGCGCGATACTGCCGCGATCGCGGTAGTTGCTACTCTTGCAGTCGCATCTATAAGATTACAAGCGCAAAGTAGAGCGTTCTTGGATGAAAAATTATGAATGCTTCGAGAAAAATTAGATTATTGGAATGACATTGAGAGTTTGGTGTAGCGGAATGGAAAAGAGGCGATGGATTGGATTCAGATTTTTTTTAGAAGTCAGGTAGATTTGTATGATGATTTTTTGCGCGGTCGAGCGCGGTGAGGCGACGGCGGCGGCGGCGGTCGGCGAGCGTCTGCGTTGGGGCATAATAATTAGCAACGATAAACAATGGGCATGTCGTCCTCTGCTCGCTACCTGCGCATGACGATAGAGGACGCCCGACTTGTCTCATGTCCTTGCGGCGCGACTTGCGTCGCCATTGCACGCATTTTGCACACAAGCTACAAACAAATTATATAAGTGCTTATTTAAATTAGGTACTACGAAAATAAGTAACAAAATAATGTATTTATATCAATGTTTTAATTAAACATTAAAAATACATTATTTTTTTCTAATGTTTATTATGATTATATAAGTTAAATAGAGTAGGAAAATGACTTTTTACTTTTCATGTCGAACTTTCTCTCGGTAAGCTCGATTCACTCCTAAAATAGGTGCAGTAGGGAAGACATATTAAAACATTGATATAAATACATTATTTTCTTCTAATGTTCATTATGAATAAATAAGTTAAATAGAGTAGGAAAATGACTTTTTACGTTTTGATGTCGAACTTTCTCTCGGTAGAAGAGAAGACTCTAATTTTCACCACTTACCCAATACCTAAATAATTCTTATAAGTGAGTTTTACTGCATTATTAGATGTAAAAAAAATAGTAAGTAAATACAATCAACCGAATTATAGGTAGTTATTTTGTAAAGACATTATGTGTCGACATGTAGTTTTCTATCTACTAAAGTCCATAGAATCCCAATAAATCTAGTTCAACGCCTAATATTATGGCAGTATTGTCCTAAAAGGCTATAATGAAACAATTCTACCGTGAAATATCACTGATTAAAACGTGCCAGCTTCACATCTTGCAGCTAAATGAAATCTTATCAGACAGATAATTCCTTTGACGTCAACTGATAAAAAATTAGGTACTTTCAAAAGCACGTATGCTATGGTAATTCGAACAAATCGAGAAGCAAGTCTGTACGTGATAATGTACTTTGAAAGTCACAATGAGTGTCATGGAATTTTGTTGGTATCTTATCTTGCACTGTGGGCTGTGAAAAGTGTTTTATTATCCTATTGCATTATTATAATTATATATACATTATGAAAGCGTGATTAATAATCCAGTCAATATCACTGGATGAGTCATGACGGAAACTATTTCACAACCTTTATCTATTTCTTACCTATTCTTTTAATCAAAAGATTATAATGAATGTTCCTTCATTAGCTTCCTGGAAATTTTTATTACATTTTTCGTCCTTAATTGAAAAAAATATTTCGTGATTTTGCTATTGTTATTCAATATAACTGAAATAAGAAAGAAACGAAAAAAGAAGTCAATAAATAGAGCTTCTATGATTTCAGCTTGGGCAGATAAGTAAACCGCGCCCGCCCGCCTATTAGCGCCGACGCTTGGGCGGTGATCGCAGGGCGGGCGGCAAACAAACGTCTATGTCATCAAGTGTTTTACTGAGCCTTTATAATTGATTGACCAAAAGATGTATTATAAAACATTTAATAAAAATACATTGTTTATAGAAAAATCTGATAGAGTCATCCTTTTTAAGGAGATATTATGTAGACATTGACGTAATGTAGCTATAAATAATATACCCTATCATGAAATCCCTGTCACTATAAAATTACATATTTAACAAAGTTGCAGATATTTCTGGATTTAACTAACTTCATGCGGTTAGTCCGTTACGATCACCACCTTTCAACAATAGCTCATCATCAAAGCGTCAAACGGCGTGAATTAAAAAGTTTTCCTCATACGTTGACAAGAGTTATAAATCACGTCGCTGTGTTTATTTTACGATCCGGCTATTATCGTCAACTGGCGGTTTTGCAACTCGCGCGCACGGCCCGGTCTTGGTTAGGGTTGGCGAGCCCTGAAGATGGAAGAAAAATCTACAGAAATATGCACGAAGGGGTTAGGCTTCAGTGGTCAAGCAGGCGAAGGTTCGCTTGCGACGCAGGAGGTTACGGACTCGATTTCCGCCGCGGGACAAAATTTTGATGATCTGCTGATAAATTCCGACCTTGGGTACAAAAAAAATGTTTGTATAATAAAAAAAAAAACAATATTATATGTATATTAGTTACCCAGAAAACAAGCTCTGCTCGGTAACTCTTAAGTCTGTTTCCGAACACGCGTGTAGAGCTGAAGCCCTTTCAGCATGGGTTGTTCTTTGCAATATCAAAATAAAACCTGTGCACATATTATGTTTTGTGCCTATCCCAAAGTTGAAGTTAAGATTTTAAAAACCACTCGGTGCCTCAATTTTTCGACCTAAAACCGGTAATAAAACAGAGCTTCAGCTTCCTAGAGTCCACAGGAGATCGGAATGGTGGCTTCTATTTCGGTCAACGAATTTTGCCATTCAACATGGCAATGCTGCCTGCATTCTGGGCATCCTGTCTTCTCTTCTTGTGACGGGTAATTTTTTAAGAAATTAATATTTAAAGGTAATTTATACCTTCGACGAGTTCTAATTTGTTATTTTGATTTGTTGTAAGAGTGGCCCTATAAAATAGCAAAGTATCTTCAAGCTGTAACACGGAAAGTGTGACAACCCTAAGCATATAGAAGTCGTAAAAAGCAGATATAGTGGAACATGCACATCGGCTATTTCTGTATCGCCTTGCAGCACTCCATCGATGGCGTCGCTATTTACCAACTCACGCGCAGGTAACTACCTACCTAACTAATTTGTTTGTATTATTGAAACACTCGGCTATTGGCTATTGTTAGCTGCAGTGTACCGAGTTTTTACGTCGTTTGAACGTTTTGTAGAGGAAAATTCTTTTTATAGCTTTGTAGTGTATGGAAATTTAGTGTGTAAGTTTTCATACCTACCTAATTGTTGTCAGCTTGTCAAAGTCGTAATATTCATTATTACGATTGTTATCCCAGACGTAGTAACTATTTCTAATAATATTATTATTAATAATTGTAATAATATTAACTATTGGTAATAGTAGCTATTTCGATCTCTTAAATAAAAATTTTCGTAGGGCGTAGTTTTTTTTTAATCTAAAATCGTCCTTTGTTTTACCAGTATCACTCCTTTCAAAAGCACAAGACATGGGAGGCTTGTCAAAGCAAAAGAAGGGAAAAAGCATTGCTGGGAAGCAGTGAGTGTTCAGTCGGGGGCGGGCAGCAGCGCCCCCCTGCAGAACAATTTTACCACCGAACTGCGATCTACAACCTGCATACCCAGCGTAGGCATTATAGGTATTACCCCCCATTTGATAAAAGCCTATAGACGCTTTTCAGGGGATGGCCTGCATTCAGCAGTGGACCAACATAGACTGGTTAGATGAGGGGGAGTGAGTGATCCATGCTGTGAAACAAAATAACCACAAAGCAGAGTATATTCCCAAAATGAACTAGTTTCCTATTAAATGGTTTTTTGTGTCTTCACCTTTCTTCTTCAATCAAGATCTCAAGGTATGCATTTAGAGATTTCTTCCGAAAAATGGAGGCAAGTTTCTTGATTAAACATACTTACGCGTTGACCAGCACACACGAGTAATCTTTGCATATGCAAGTACAAGCTGGTTCTATATAGAACTGTGATCATATTTCGAAAGCATGTCATGTTGCAAGTGGATTAGTATGTAAGATATATTCTCATTAATTTAACCGTATGTAAAATTGAAATATTTGCTAGGAGAACCATCTTAAGTTTAGGTTGTAACAACATAATCATTAAATTAACTAGTTTCTGGCATTATCAAAGAAATTATTGATCCCAGAAAAATAAAACGTCAAGTGCCAGTCGGACTCGCACACCAAGGGTTCCGTAAAATTGTAAGACCTTGTTTCTTGTCAAATATCATCATTCTAGGTCAACGAGAAGTAGGTAGGTACCCTATAGGTTTTGATCCATAACGAGAGTTAATTTTTTTTTATTGTGAAGAAACTACAAATTTCTGGTTTGCTTTTTTTTTCTTTTATTTGCGCTATAAGACCTTGCTTCTTGCCAAACTTTATGATTCTAGGTCAACGGGAAGTACTCTATAGATTTTTTGTGAATGTGATTCCCTTGGAAATGTCAAAATAGTCGGACATACGCGGCTATAACTTTTGATTGCGTTGACTCAGAAGTTTTATTTATATCACGGCTCCAAGAAGTTACGGACTTTATTTAATATTTGATGTTAATTTCATTCGCGATAACGTCATGTGTTCCTGAGAAAAGGTTGACAGACGGACAGACAGATGGACAGTAAAGTGATCTATTAGGGTTCCTTTTTCCCTTCTGAGGTACGGGACCCTAAAAAGGCGCAAATTTATGCAGATTTAGTGGTGCACCACGAAAGCAAAAATTACGCTTCGCATAGTAAGTATAACTGCAAACAATCAGGTTAATAAATTTGTTCTTATGCCAATGTAAAGCTATGTTAATGTAATTATTTTATTGTAATTTTCTTTGTGAATAAAGGTGTTAATGTTAATAATAAATGTTTTTATTCAGTATCATCTTTATAATCGAAGCAATGTTGCAAAATTATCGCGAAAGCCCTTAACATTTTTCTCAAGTGTTAAACGCTTATTGATATCGGCAGATAAGCAATATCACACACGAAAAGATAATAATTGCATCGATAGGCAACTTATGCAGAAAATAATTACAAGGTGATGATTGCCCACTCTGCAAGCAGTGCGCGGTTCTGTGACAACGATCAGGTCAGTTGGGAACACTGTAGAAGTGAAACCTAGAGTCGCAAGTCTTCTAGAGGCTGTTGTTGGATGTTTTTTTTTAATTTAAGAACTGAGAACAAATTAAAACTTAGCATCGCAAATCTTGTTGGTTTTTTCCCATTGCTACGCAAATGCCTGCAAGCTATGAGTCCATTTCTTTGACGAAAAAATATAGTTGAAGAAGGTAGAGTTCAAATGGTGCCTTCCACTTTGGGTTTTAGACATTACCAAAATACATAGGCAGCTATGAATCTTCAGAGAAAAGTAGAATGTCTCATGAAAAGATGAGTCTTCTATGTCCAAGAACCTTTGCGTGAAACTGAGCAGTAATTGCTGTACAATTATGCAGGTTCCCTAAATTATTAAAATACTGTTTTAATTCATTTACTCATGATGAATGCCATGTTTGAATCTTTCTTAAACGGAGTTGTCGTCTTTGTGTAAAATTAAAACAGTGTATGCCGTATGGTTTATGCTAGTATTGTCTAGAACTTCTTTTTTCAGCGACAAACGTGACGCATTGCGTTTGCTTCTCAGCCAGGACACAAGAGCTCAGCTAAAATAGGAGAAAGGGTTAGACTGCCATCGAAAAGTTTCATGTAGCAACAAAACTAACTCTTCAATGTTTGGGAGTTTGGTGAATTTCTGCGAACAGTTGCCGTACTGTTTCACCATACACCTTGGACGGGCAGAGCCTATTACAGAAACCTGTTTAGCTGCAACTGGAAATATGCCGACGCGTGCCGGCCAGCCTGTTTCAATTCAACTGCTCTTCTTTACACTATATTAACATTTTTCTACAATAATATTATTTTTTATACTCCCCCATGCATTATGTATCAATTTTTCGTGAAGGCAGGTCAGTGGGGAATGCCAATGTCAAGCATTATGGATTCAAGTGGCTCTATTATTGGGAAAGGTTAGTTCGCTTGTGACATTCGAGTTGAGTCTAGAATTATCTACACTACAGAATTCAAATTCAAGATTTTGGATACAACTATTTATTTTTCAAATGGTCGGTTACCATTGGTAACTTACCAATGCCTGCTACAATACCAAAATTTTGTCAGATGACAGACAGTTATTATATTAACTCAATACCAAACCATGTAAATTTTACCACATATTTTTATAATTCTGAAATTAAAATAAAATTAAAAGTAAAATACTGAAGCTTGTAAAATTTTGCATGGTGGTTTGTTGATATGATGAGTTTATTCATGTAGAGGTGGTGTTAAAATATAATAAAATAATCTAAAATTCTAGACTGCAGTCTGTGCTGAACCTAATTTGATATGATTATTCGATTAAATTGGCGTGAATTTTTAATGAGCGTTTCACACTTTCAGTTATTGCATAGCCGTGTATTTTTATAATTGTTTCAATGATAGAGAGTCTAACAGAAGTTAATATTGTGTTTTTAATAAACTGAAAAATGAAAACTTGGTAGAGTAAAATTATTATAAAATTATGAGTAATGAAGTATGTATGAAGTAAAATAAACAAAGATTTGTGATGAATAAATAACAGCAGGAATACTAGTAAGTGTAAAACCTAAAACAAAATATCCTAGATAGCTATGATAAAAAAGGGTTTTAAAAATAAACAGAAGTAAAACTCTAAGTGTAGAGTTCTCTAAGTAAGATTGCTTAGGCAAGCAAAGCTGAAGACAATCCAGTGATACAAGCAATTACCGCTAACATAAACGAAACAATGATGCACGTTTTCAAGTGTTTCACTAAAATAAAGGCAGCGGAACGAGCACAATGACTCAGATGGAATCCAGCCGCCATACTCCGCCGGAATCAGAAATACAATCCTAATTATAATCGTACGCATCCGTCGACCACCTCAATCGGTGGCTAACGAATCGACCGCAACGTGCAGTCGAATCTTTTCCAATTCGATCATTTTAATTTTCGATTACTTATCTACCTAATAACTTATCTACCTTAAAATCGAGTTCTATTTAAAAAAGCGTGCTCCATTATATTTTAAACTGTTTCACTTCAAGAAACAGTGGCCCAATTGTTTTTTAGGAATATCAACGGCAAATTAAGGCGAGGAACCCCGAGCGGCCGATGCTATTAGGCCTGGAGTAAGATGGTGCGTATGCAGCCGAGCACGATTTTGTAGGTATTTAGGTGTTTTGAAAAATATTTGTATGGCATATACAAATGTTTTCTAGTGATGCACTGCGTAATAATGTTTGCAATGTTTTGGTATACATTTTGTGTCATTTAATTCATTTTTCTATTCACACTGATCATTCAAAGTTTCATTTGGAGGTATCTTTGTCATTTCTTTCTATAGGGTGAAATATCACCAACCGTGTTTTTGTTTAGTGATGCACTAGAAAATATCCTCAACTATAATATGTATGAATTTTAAAACTCTAGGGCCTATAGGTACGAGGTACGGACAGTTAAAAATCTCGAAATCCGGGAATCCGCGCCTTAAATCAGTTGGTCATTTACTATAACTAAAAGCAGATAAATATCATTTGACCGGTTATGTTTTTACTTTATGATTTTCAGCAGCACATATAAATAAAAATAATTAAAATAAATAAATAATGCTGGACAATTCACACAGCATTATCTAGCCCCAAGCTAAGCAGAGCTTGTGTTATGGGTACTAGATAACTGATATTACACTACATAGATAGATATTTTTTTATTATACATAGAAAACACCCAGACCAACGGAACAAATTTCTGCAGATCGTACACAAATTTGTTCCGAGGCGGAATTCGAACCCGCAACCTCCTGCGTCGCAGGCGGACCTTCGCCCGCTGCGCCACGGAGGTCGTCATATAGTTTTACAGCTCTCTTCTCCATACAAATTACGTGAAGCAAAGAGTTACAACACCAAAAAATAATGCATTAAATTAGGTGCAAGTTCATTGTCACTTAGCTCGGGTAAGTGACCATGCAACAATAATGAATTTTACACGCGCAAGCGCATTGGCAGAGGTCAAGATAGAGATCATTTGAATTGTATTAAAATACATATTATATATAATATGCTTGATGAGTCTTTGTGTGATTGTTTAATGTGGTCCCGGAATTTGTATTACATTTCTTGGAAAAATTCATTCACATTTTCATAATAATATGGATTATATTTCGCACTTATATTATAAATGAGGATGGATGGATGGATGTTTGTTACTTCTTCACTCCAAAACTACTGAACCAATTGGTCTGAAAGCCAAATTTTGCACAGAGCTCTAGACCTGAAACAACATATAGGTACCTTTTTGTTTTGTTTTTCTTTTCCGTTAATATTTATTGTGTTTGCTAAATAAATTTTTATTCTATTCTATTCTATTCAATAGGCTATTTTTTATCCTATGAATCAGTTCCATTGGGGTGGAAATCCCCGTTTTTTCTTTAAATTTGACGACCTAAGTGGCGCGGCAGGCGAAGGTCCGCCTGTCCACGCAAGAGGTTGCGGGTAAGATTCCCGCCTCGGAACAAATTTGTGTACGATCTACAGAAATTTGTTCCGTTGGTCTGGGTGTTTTCTATGTACAATAAAAAATATCTATCTATGTATATAATGTATTAAATATATCAGTTATCTAGTACCCATAACACAAGCTTTACTTTGGGGCTAGATGGTGCTGTGTGGATTGTCCAGCATTATTTATTTTATTATTATTATTTATTTTCTTTATTTTTTAAAGCGTGCGAAGCCGCGAGCTGAAACTAGTTGACCATATCAGAACCACACTCGCTTACAAAACCAACTGTTTTTTTCCTTCAAGAGCTCGAATCTCAACACAGAAAAGATTATGACAAAATGTGTCTATTTACATTTACCAGTGGTTTTCAATTCACCTTACACAAAGTTTACGGGTAGCGTCGGTATTAGCTACAGAGCGGTACATAACGTATGTGTACATAGGAGCAACATTGGCGCAATGCGGTGGCCAGCCATATGTCGACATATCACTCCTGCCCTTTTCGAATACGTGTGTTTTAGATTAAGCCTTATGGTTACAGGTATTAAGCAAGTTTTGCGTGTTATATTACTATATTACTTAGATTTGATTATACACTTGTTCTAGACGAGTGCAGAACTCAGATTCTATTGAATTAATGTGTACACTGTACAACTTTAACCAAGTTAATCGAGGAGTTATTTGCTGTTTGTAGGTAGGTGTGCGATAGTTTGAGCAGGTATAGATTTCCAGGAGAGGAATGAATTATATAAATTTTACAAAAAGTAAACTAACCACAAGCTAACAAAATACTTCGCAAGCAGAAGCTATTTTAGTCGCTTAAAGCTAAGAAAAAAAACTATTTCTAATCCGCCCAAAGTACATTTGTTTTATCCTGAAAACTAGCAGGTGACATTCTGCTAACATCAATCATTGTCAATCACTATAAACAGCATGACCTGACAGCTCTATCAACATCACCAATCATATTCCGAATCATCAAGCCATCAAGCAGCTCTGTCTGACCGCAAACTTGGAATCAATTGATACCCGATTGAGTGTGAAATGGTTGTTCGTGTTTCACTCTCTTGACATACCCCTTTCCTACCTACAAGGTTATCTTTGGTCAGTTAGTCTTAGTAGAGATGATTGATTTCTTAGCTGGATAAGGCTTTTATAACAAGGAGGGAAACCAAGAAATGGTCGTGTTGTATCATCAGAAATTACTCAAAATATTTAATTCAAATGACCCTTCGTCTTTTACTATCATCATCATCGACAACTGCCTTTATCAGTCTACTGCTGAACGTAGGACTCCGCTGATGAGCACCTCAACCTCACCCCAACATCCTGTATTGGTCCACTGCTGGACGCAGGCCTCCCCTTGATAAGCGCCTTATTGTTTTTTATCTCATTGGTGGGCGTAATGCCCATAATCCCCACGCTGGGCATGTGGATTGGGAATCTTAGTTCGGTGGTAGAATTGTTCTGCAGGGGCGCTGCTGCCCGCCCCCGGTGGATATCCCTTAGTCGCCTCTTACGACACCCGCGGGAAGAGTTGGGGTGGTGCAAATTCTACGCCGCTGGCACCACACAGCTAGATAAGAATAGGATTAGAATAGAATTAGAATGAGAGATGACCACCTAATTGCTTGAGAATCTTTAGATTTTATCTGAGAAGGCTTTTTATACATTAAACATGCTTCTTATTTGCCTTAGATCAGCTGGTTTTATGTGTTTTTATATGACAGAGTACTTACCGCGTGGAGTAGGTACTTAGGAGTAATTGGCAAACTTACATACACATTTTACATTCTAGGACTGTTCTTCCTATATCAGACACCTTAGGTGTCTGTGACGGAGGGTCACAGACACCTAAGGTTGTGTCTACGGTAACAAAAACAAGGCAAAACGTCAAAGAGCGAGACAATGAACAGTATTAAACAACTTAAGTTGTATAGTACCCGTCAAATTAAACAATGCAGACAGGAGCTTAGATTGAATTACCAGTCAAATTGTAACTTGGTAAGCAAGACGTTATCAAGGGCTGTTTCCGGGTCAGGTAACATTGTTCCGGCGTGTGACTCCAGACGCGTCCAACTAGGGCCTCTTCGATGAACGACAGGTAGTTTTTCATTCTGAAGTCTGCGTATTGCCAATAAATCTGGAGGAATTTAGGAAACTCTAGCAAGCTGCTGAAAATAGCTGAACCCATTCTACGCTGGAGAGGACACTAAGAAAACGAATATTAAATTAAATAAAAATGGATATATATTTGAGGAGTAAGTAATTCATGCCATGTTTCAGCAGAGCAAGTGAATAAAACATCTACGACTCAAACTGAGCAAGCCAAAACGTCTGACAAAGTTAGATTTTTCTTCGAAAAAGCTCCTGGCCACTCAAAAGAATAATAAAATAAGCGAGGTTTGGTAGTTTTTATTTCACGCCTGAGACGCCATGTATCGGGTTTGTAATACATTAGTCGGGCGTTGATTTACGTGGCCGGGTCGTGGGCGAGTCTATTCATAGTACTACTAATCTACTAAATATAGTAGCTATTCCCTATTATTTCTCGCGACTGACTCACTTTGAGTTCCGCTTTCGTACCGGCATGCACAGCAATTGCGTTTTGGAAATGTTTCTCGGCGTTTTGATTTTATACAGCAGTTGTGTTTCAATTGAGAGCAAAAATCTATATTTTATAAATAAAGAGGAATTAAATTTTATTATATATATAGAGGAAAGATTTGATTGTTTGTTTGTTTGTATTGAACAGGCTCCAAAACTACTGGACCGATTTGAAAAAATATTTTACCATTAGAAGCCCACATTATTCCTGATGAAGATAAGCTACTTTTTACCGCGGGAAAATGCTTCATTCCTACGGGAAAACGGGTAATAGGACAACGGGTAGTAAGAATGCAGCTAGTTACTTATAAATTTATAAAAATAAAAAGAAGTAAGTGCAGAAAGATGATACAGAAAATAAAAATTAGGTATTCAATCCCTTCCGACTCTATGTAGAGTTGCTGGATTTTTTTATGTTTACCTTAAGAAAAAAAAAACGGTTTACTTCTTAATACAAAAAAAAGTCAGGAAAGGATAATTCGACTCTGCAGGATGAATGAAGACTAAATATTGCAAAGTTCACATAAATATTACGTAATAACAATATCTACAACAGTGCGATGATTTGCAAAGATAAAATTGGAGATAACGACATGGAATTCAAACAAGAGCCCAGCTATGGGCTTACTAATTCAAGGACGCCGAGTGTCGACTATGTAAATAGCATGTACGGTGCATCGTGTATATAAAAGGTTTTTAAACCATCTATACAAGGCAGCTACTTATCTACATAATACTACTTATTTTTTTATTTTTGTATTTGTCATAATTTTTTCGTCTGATCTATTTACTGTACCGCTCTCTTAGTGTCATGGTAATCAATCATTGCTCACTCGGTCTCCCGCGAAACAGGCCTAGCCTAGTGCAGCGATCATAAATAATCAATGCTCTCACATTTAAATGTAATATTTTTAGGTAACATTAAGATATTATGTTTGTAACCCTAATGGCAAATAAATTATTTTGTATTTAGCTTGTATTTTGTATAATCATCATCAGCCTTTATTAGTCCACTACTGGACTTAGGCCTGGTTATCACCTAACTGGTATCTATCATTATTAGGGACTACCTAAACGGAAATACGCTTATGATGATTGTTGATAGCTTGGAATTAAAAAAAATTAATAAAATAAAACGCCACGTGCGAGTCGGACTCGCATACTAAGGGTCCCGTTTAATTATAAGACCTTGTTTCGTGCCAAATATCATCATTCTAGGACAACGGGTTATGTACCCGGTAGGAATTGGTCCATAGCGAGATCCAAAATATTTTCTTTTGTGAATGATCTAGAAATTTACGTTTTTCGGATTTTTCCCTTTATTTGTGCTAAAAGACCTTGCTTCTTGCCAAATTTTATGATTCTAGGTCAACGAGAAGTACCCTTTAGGTTTTTGTCCATGGCGAGAATCAAAGGTATAGTTTTTAGTGAATAAATTTCAAATTTACAGTTTTTGGAGTTTTTCCTTTACTTGTGCTATAAGACCTTGCTTCTTGCCAAATTTCATGATTTTAGGTCAACGATACTCATAGGTTTTTTGAGAATGTGATTCCCTTGGAAATTTCAAAATATTCGCACATAAACGGCTGTAACTTTTGATTGCGTTGACTTAAAAGTTTTATTTGTAAAATATCATGGCTCCAAGAGGTTACGGACTTTAATATTACATGTTAATTTCAACTCAATACCTCCACGCGTTCCTGAGAAAAGGGGATTGACAGACGGACAGGACAGACAGACAGACGGACAACAAAGTGATCCTATGAGGATACCTTTTTTCCTTTTTTGGTACGAAACCCTAAAAAGTAGATATTCGTGCAATGCGTCTTTAGCATTAATTGTTCTTATTTAAAATATGCCTTAATTTGAAGATAATATTTTTTAAAATAATCATCAGCCCCTATACGTCCACTGCTGAATATAGGCCTCCAAAAAACTACACAAATAGCGGTCCTAAACCGCCTTCACCCATATATTTATATTGTATTTATTCTCTAAGTGTTCTAAACATATTAATTTTTTCAAGAATTATCGCAGGTAATTTTTTTATGTGCAAAATGCATAGAGGGTTATTAAAAATTCATTAACTACCTTAAAATTATGCATGTCGTACCGAGCAAACACTTCGTGCTTATTGGATACCTGGCTATAATGGAAGCTGCCATGGCGGGTCTCGTGCGCACACGCATCTGCCGTCCACGGCTGCGCAGCGCGTGGCAACACCCGTCATATGACGACTGTGACGTAAACCATCGGCGGTCGATTCAAACTTGTAAATGTATTCACTACAAACAAGTCCCGACACTTTGAGTTGTGATTTGGTCTGCATATTAATTTGTGGAAATAATATTAGGTATTGTATGATTTATTTTAATTTCTTGTTTAACCAGTTTTTAATCGCTGTTTAAATAAATAGCTGTAGGTTTTATTTCTATTTAAACACGGCAATCAATCAGAAAGTATAAATGAGTCGTAATAACGCCCTAAAAGTTCTAAAGAAATGGCATTTCTTGCACCTTGTACGAAAATATTGTGTAGGTACTAGCTGCATTCTTACTACCCGTTCTCCTATTGCGTGTTTTCCCGTAGGAATGAAGCATTTTTCCGCGGTAAAAAGTAGCCTATGTTCATCAGGAATAATGTGGGCTTCTAATGCAATTTTTTTTCTAAGGTCTAGTAATTTCAGAGCCTTTTCAATACAAACAAACAATCAAATCTTTCCTCTTTATAATATTAGTATAGTTGATTTGGAAATCTGGGGTTTTCTATCCAATCGCAGTTTGCCCATAACTTGAACCACCTGATACGGGGCACCGCAGCTAATTATAATCTACTAAACATCATCGAGTGTTCGTAAGTTAGGGTCGCACACTCGCACCTCTATGTATTTTTAAATACGCTTTTTCTGCGTCTACTTCCTAGAGTCGTGTACCGATTTAGCTGAACGGTATCCTTACACGTGTTGAAAGGATGTATTTGAAACGATGTAATTTGATTCATTTTTGTTCATTATTTGTTATCCTTCTCCACTCAACCATCTTTGAATGTTTTAACTTATAACATTGTATTTTCTTACGAGGTCTGACCTCACCACACTAATATTACAAATGCGAAAGTTTGGATGCTTCACGCCAAAACTGCTGAACGGATCGCGCTGAAATTTTGCATACAGGTACCTAATTGTAATCCTAAATTACTTTGCTACTTTTTATCCCATAAATCAGTTCCCATGGGATAGAAAACTTTTCCATAAAAGCAACGCGTGCGAAGCCGCGGGCAGAACTCGTTATTAATAATAATGACTTGTCTAACTACAAAAGTCTTAGTGGTAGTAAAAGTAGCAGCTGCCTAGGACTGTCGCTAAGAGTTAACATCTCTTTAACCGTCTGTATCATCGCCATCTTTTATTATAAACTAACCACATGGACAAAAAATGTAAGCTGGTGCTCACTTTCTTTGCTGCCTGGACTTGGTAAAATAACTATTGTGAGGGAAAAGAATTCAAAAATGCAAGGGTTACGTACTAGGCTCGCAGCAGATGATGCTTCTTATTACTTGAGCTGTTTATTTGCATTGAGACATATATGTATACAAGGACTAAATATACAGGGCAGAAGCCTTTATTCACAAAGAAAAATAAATAATTAGTATTTACAATTGAAATAATTGAGGTAACTGCAGACTGTTGCAAACAATCTACAGGTAGCTCAACTGATCCATATCAATACCAGTCGCAAGCGTCCCCAAGACGCTGGCTGCATTGCCCCGCTGTTTGGCAATGCTGATGCGCTGTGCCAGATACTGACCAGCTCTCGGGTCACGCGTCGCTTCGACCAGACACGCTCAGATCATTTTTTGAAAACCCGAAGAGTCTCGGTACCCCACGGACCTAGGGTCTCGACTCGACTCCAAGAGGAGCAAATGTGTAGGCTCTGTTGAGACGAGACCTGCATATTTGCGCCTCTTGAGATCTTCGGCCAAATCTGCCGCCGCGCCTGCCCTCACGGATGTCCTGGGAAGATGGGAAGGCGCAAGTGTGTCGACGCAGGACTAAATTATATTCTTTTGAACATTGTGGTTTAAAAATGGATTCAAAATTATGGTATCAACCCTATAACATCAGACTATCGCTTCGTCCGCTTTAGCTGACTGCACCGCACCTCGTTGGCTGTGCAGCTCACTCACCTCGCTCGAATGATAAATATCCTCAATGGCATGCATCATCATTGTGTATTATTTACTTTAGCCTCGTATTCCGCCTTTAGCATCCATGCAAAACGAAAAAAGGAACTCATAACTGCACCTAATCTGCTTTGTATGAGGAAAACCAACAATCTAAATGACCGATAACAATGTTTTTGATACGACTTTTGTTAAAAATATTTGTATTTAATCATCAGGTTTGTTTTTGTGATTTAAATCTAATTTAACTAATTACGACAGCGCAGACAGCATGATAAAGATCTAGTTTATATAAATACTTGAATAAAACAAAGTCATGTGTCATAATAATTAATCTACCTACTCGTGCTCTATTTAAAATAGTCTTGGGATGCTGCCAGTTATTCTAAATACCATACGTGGTCTGGTTCAGTCTATAATAATCGATGATATACTTAAAACATCAAAAAGAAGAAAGGTAGATAAGTAAAATTCAGGGCGGGTTGCAAACGCTCGGACCGACTCGTGTGATTCTATTGTTCAGAGTGTGGCGTGAAAATCAAACTTCCGTATTGCCATTAAGGTTATTACAAACAATTTGAGAGTTTCTATTATATTTTTTCGCATTTGATGAGCTGAGTAGCTGCTTGTGGTGTGTAATTACGATGGGGTCAAGGAGCTTCCAGACGGCACGATTTGTAAAGAAGCTACCTAAGTAATATAATAATTTATTGAAGCGGTCACACAATGGAATTAGCTTCTGATTAGGAATGATAATGACTGCCAGCTAATGTGGGTTCGAGATGAAGCTGTCGAAGGAATAAAGAATACCAATTACATACGGAATGACCGCCATTTTTTCAATCTGTCGCGCGTTTCCTTGTAAATCTTAATTTGTGCGTTCCGTTACAGTAATTCCAGTGTGGGGCACAGCGGCTATACATTTTTCACTTGAAACATATCACCTTGTCGTTGGGTAGCTGGTTACATACAATTAAAAAGCGAAAAGAGCGCGGATTCCTCGGCGAATTTCGAGAAATATCGACGGGGTCAACGAACCGTGTCGACGCATCGTGTCCGCGTCTTCTCGCTCGATTTTTTTTAACTTTTTTATATTTTACGGACAATTTTTGGCGAGATTTTTATTGATGCTTTGCGCGCCCGAACGACGTACGACGGAGGTAGATCTTTCACATTTCCCAGGCTATGGATACCAAAATTGCATGAAAAAAAGTCATTGTTTAAATTAATTAAAATTAAGAATCTTTTTTTTTCTTTTCTAGACTTAGTAACCAATTTCTTACCAACTTATATGAAGGCTTCTTTTCTTCCTACTACTGTCTAATGCTGCTTCTTAATTCAAATTAAAGCAATGAGTAACTAATTAGTGCCTAAGCCAACTTTAAGACGGCATCTACCTCGATCCGGTTAGTTTGAATTTTAAGAAGATGACTTTTTTGCGTCGCCTGTGAGAGTCAACTGTGATCGATTCCCAGTAGCTTTACTCCATCTGATAAAACCGGAATGGTGAAAATAAATTACCGATTCCATTGAAAATATCATCCGTCGCGGATTTGGGACATTTGTTTTTTCTTTAATATGATTCTAGAGTTCAAAAAATGTTACCGGTTGTTTGTTATTTTATTACGCGCACATTTATGTTTCCATCTGTAGGCAAATGTTCTTCAGTTTATTATTTTATTAACGTTGTATGTTGTTACCCCAACAATCAGATCAAAATGAAAATCGTAATGTTTGTGACCTCATTCTTGGCCAGTTTCTTAACTTTATCATCAGCAACGATCAATTCAGTTGACAATTTATATAAAGATGCACACTTGCATACTTTCATTTGTGTATTCACCGACGAAGGTGAACAATAAAAATATCAAGAATTGAAATAAATAAAGGAGCAGCCGGTCCAGGTGTAGCGGGGCAGGTGGAATAATTGGCAATTCTTTGTCTCAAGCGAGCTGGAGACCTACCGACACTTAAATATCTCTCGATTATGTTTTATTTTCCAAAAAACTTCAAATTGTTTTGATACCTGTAACTGGGTGCAATAATCCACGTATGAATGCATGCACTGCACACTTCAGTTGTTGTACAGTTAAAACAGTTGTTGCGATTATAGAAGAAGCAGTCTGTGGTCAACAAGGGCTAGTCACCTTAAAATCATGTCAAAGTCAGCGCCAAAATGTATAATTATAGTTGAGCGTGCATTAATTTAGTTAAACTTTAGTAAGCTCAAAATTATATATTTTTTAAGTTTCTCACCTTGTCGCTTCTTTCATATCGAAGCTACTTCACGCGCAACAACTCTTAAGGCTTGGTAGGCCAGCAGAGACCGCATTTTTGTGATTATAAAAATCATCTGATACTTAAAAAATTGTGTTAATAATTCTGACAAAGAAGATATATAAAAGATATATACTTAAGGATCTAGTCTAGTCAAAGTCGCATTCAGTTACAAGATCTAATGAACTTCGCTCGATAGAAAAAGATCCCAAAGTTACCCCTTTTTCTAACATTTTTTCAATACTATGACTAGCGAACTGCTGTTATCACACTTTTTTTTGTACTCAACTAAGGACACTTAATATTTCTAAACAAATTCGCAGAGTTTGACTTGATAAAATGATTTTCTTAATCACCATGTTTAAATAACTACAAAAAACACGAGCGCGGCGGCTTGGCAGGCGTTGTTTGTTTGAGTTAAATTTTAGGTTTACCGACTAGAAACAAGTTTACTGTGATTATAAAAAAAACCTATTTAATGCGGGGCTAAGTAACCAGAACGTCTATTCTTAGCAGTTCTTTGTCAAAATATTCCAAATCACAAAATGTTAAAGGTACTTGTAGTTTGTTTATATAACTGGAAATATAAAAACTAAATTTTTCTGTATCAAAGATCCTTATCGCCTTAAAAGTTTCATTGCCCTAATTAATTATACAATCAATAATCAACATGACTATCGTGATTATTGGTCAGATGATAGTCATAAAGGCAAGGCTTTCGCCTTCCCTTTATAAGCGAATTTTGTTTAAAATGCATCACATTTAACGGCGATAAGCTCGCATTTTGGAATTGGCAAATCCGATCATTGTATCACATAGCGATTGTCAACGTGAGTGAAATTCCGGAAGGCTGGAATGTGGGTGAGGTAACCCCATTTGGTCTGTGCACATGCGCCTTGAAGCGATTTCTGTTATAACCCCGCCGATTTGGAAAGCAGGCCGTACGCTATCGAGAGATTTGCGAGGCTTTACTTACAACTCGGCTGGATGTTAACCTCGTTGTGCGAGTACGTAGCGCAACCCGGTCACTTAGCTAGTACAGACCTGTGTCACTTGAAAAACCAGATTGAATAACCAGCGTTGTCGCTTTGTAATAAGATTCATGAGTCGCATATTTTTGCATGTGTTTCGAAAAATATCAGGTATAAATTTAGTTACTTTCCTCCAGTAGGCTTGTTAAGGTAGTTACTACTTGTTAAGGTAGTTTGACGACCTCAATGGCGCAGCGGGCGAGAGTCCGCCTGCGACGCAAGCGGTTGCGGGTTCGATTCCCGCCTCGGAACAAATTTGTGTACGATCTGCAGAAATTTGTTCCGTTGGTCTGGGTGTTTTCTATGTATAATAAAAATATCTATCTATGTAGAGTATTGTATTAAATATATCAGTTATCTAGTACCCATAACACAAGCTTTGAGTAGCTTACTTTGGGGCTAGATGGTGCTGTGTGGATAGTCCAGCATTATTTATTATTATTTATTTAGTTTAAATTAAAAGAATCAAATTCGCTCAAGCAATTGTCCGTGTCAGACCGGAAGAGTGAAACTCTTGAGTGATATTGTTGTTTGTGGCACGCATAATCTACATTTGCTTAGTGCGTACAAATAGCGGTATAGACGCACCGCTGCTGCCAGCAATGCTAGTAATGCCTTCAATTGGATCAAAAGAAGAGTAACGCTGTCGTTCCTCAAATAATTTTTGTTTATGTTTATTACGCTTTGTGGTGCCGGCTTAGAATTTGCACCACCCCAACTCTTCCCGCGGGTGTCGTAAGAGGCGACTAAGGGATATCCACCGGGGGCGGGCAGCAGCGCCCCCTGCAAAACAATTCTACCACCGAACTGCGATCCCCAACCCGCATGCCCAGCGTGGGATTATGGGTATTGGGGGTCCATGTGATAAAAGTCAATAAGGCGCTTATCAGGGGGAGGCCTACGTCCAGTTGTGGACCAATACAGGCTGTTGAGGTTGGGTTATTACAGCAAAGTGAACGGTTAATCCTTGCTACAAGATATTTTTTACATATTTGGTATCTAACATTATTTGCATTTATTACGAAGTCTCAGATTACTCTTTTGTTCTTAAAAATCAAGTTTTTTTGAAAAAATTTAACCTGAAAATATAACAATTGTTTACCTGATGGAAATTTCAATTAATTTCCAATCAGCATGACTGGCTAAAGTTATTGTATTGATGTCTATTAATCAGCAGTATATCTAGGTATACTAATATTATAAAGAGGAAAGATTTGTTTGTTTGTTTGTTTGTATTGAATAGGCTCCGAAACTACTGGACCGAATTGAAAAATTCTTGTAGCATTAGATTCCCACATTATTCCTGATGAACATAGGCTACATTTTACCGCGGAAAAATGCTTCGTTCCTACGGGAAAACGGGTAATAAGACAACGGGTAGTAAGAATGCAGCTAGTATTACCTAAATAGATATCTATAATAACAGGTAAGCCTAAAATTAACAATTTATTTTGTAAAAGAACAAAACAACGAAAAAAAAAACAAATGTAAATCACAGTAAAATCACAGCATATAAACTGTAAAATTAACTTCCCGAGACGAACAATTGAAATCCGCTTACGCGTACTTTGCGCGACATTGAACACAGAACAGAATAATAAACAGTCAGTATAGAAGCCAAATATATTATTCAGCTGTAAATTTAAAATTAACAGACAATACACAATAGTATGTATAGTTAGAAAGAGTACCATAAACATAGAGTAAACATAGAATAACTACCAAGTAGTACCTATAGAATCAGCATCGAATAATGTAAGTATATATGATACACAGTACGACTAGAATAGTCAACAACATCAATTGTTATGAATGAATGTCGCTTACACCGCAACCCGGATAATGATGTTATTTGCTTTGTCTTCCGTCATTGAGGAATGCTGGAAATACATTTTGCTTTTCTAAAACACCTGTGTAATAGATATTATACGTTGGCATGATCGCATGCGAGCAAATTGGTCATTTCCCATTTACATTTCACAGATTTCCATGCTCTTTAGTGAATGTTTTAGCTACTTTACATGCTTTTCATAGTATTGACATTTAATATCAGGTGAGATTATGGTAAAGCAAACGTCAATCCTCCATAAAAATATTGAAACGTTTTCGGCAAATTCTGACCAATATAGTATTGAAGATTCAGCTCCAGGTAAATTAATAAGCCATTCCAATATTTTGTAAGCTAGTAAATACCTACTTAGGCGCATTATTACGAAAATACATTATATAACTATTATTATTTTTGCCCTGTTTATTTTTATATCTATAAGAGGGTTGATTGCACTTATAAAATAATTAATTAATTGGTTATTCAATTCTTAGATTAAATATCTACTTAATTATGCTAAGAGTGTAATTGTTTGTTACCCCGAATAAATAAAAACTGAAACTAAAACATTCTAGAACTGTAGAATTATATATGTGTATGGTGAATTTATTGCTCTACCTGAAAGTCTCATAAAAATATAAGCATCAAATTTGCATAGCATGGCAAGGATTTTTAATAAATGTACATATATGCGGGGTAAACTCTGTCAGGAATTTATCTAATCATAATGCAATATCACAAATGATTTCGCACACGAAACGCACGTCTTACAATTTGCTTGGGAGCTTTAGCTATTTCTGGGATTAAATTTATTATGCTCTTAATCTTATAACCGACCGTCTTATAACCTTTAAACCTTATAACCCATTTACCCACTAACTAACTAACTAGCTATTCCTTGCTATTTTCCATTGCTGTTCCCAGTGTATTTAGAATGATCATCAAACGTCTAAAATTTTATTATAATATCTTTTGTAAAGTGAGATTGTAGAAGGTGATATTTTTTCGTATCTCACCTTGACTGTGAAGAGACCTTGTGTCGGATCCAAAATGTCGATATTGAAGCCAAATATTGTGAGAAGCTTTTGGCGCAGAACGAATGATATTCTTGTTAATTAATGAAGAAAGCTTCCTGAAGGTGAAAAGATGGTACGTACAAAACTCAGCCATGTCTATCTATGTCTGCTAGGAATCGATAAACAGTTTTATTTACCACCTCTTTTAATCAATTAGAACACAATGAGTCACTTATTGAAGATTAAAAAACAAGTGCATAAAACAAAAAAGTTATTTGCTTATGTCCGCATTGGCCAGATTTTTACTTATTGATAAATAATGAACAGTGTGGAATATGCAAATGATATTAATAAGCAGGTAAATTACAAAACTACCTGCTTTTTTGTATCTTCAAGGACGAGTCAATCCTTTGTTGGAAGAGGGCTCAGTCGAAGTATTGCAACAACCAACAACATTGTCCCAAAATCGGTCACCTTGATGCACGCTAATTTACATTTTTGTCGATCATTGAGCTCCGTTAATGTTTTGGCAGCTGTTAACCTTTATCCGTGTTGGTACTAATAAAAATAAAACTCTCTCGTCACCATCGAAGTCACTTTGAAACCTGAAAATCATGACCTGATTCTATTTCGGGATCAAAATATTGCAATGTAACATCTAAAGTTGACTGATTGTCACACAATGAAGGGAAGTCTATGAGTATCTTTGTAAATACATTTGACTTTGAATTGACTGATGAATGAATATTATTTTAGACATGATAAACTATAGATTAATCAATCATTTTAAACATCTAATGTCGTACATTTTTCAATTTGCCATCTTGGAATTTAAAGCAGAATAAATTAACTTTAAACTGTTGAAAACCAGCAGGCTTCGCGACATAAGACACACAAAATAGACAGATAAAAATAATAAAATAGATAAAAAAGTCATCGTTACAACCATATTGAGCATCATCGATAAAGAATGCGCTGTTCTTAAGTAGTTTACTGTCAATCGATAGTCGACAAAATTATACAAGGAAGAGAACCTGTTTAATCTATTTATTGATGTCTATATCGGTTTTTAATCGGGTCAGGTTCACTTGGGCGAACATTTTCGTTAAAATTGTTTACGTCATATTGTACAGAATAACACATACATAGCTACTTTACTATAAAAAAATTTTGTAGTTTGACGAATTCATTATGAAAGTAAGCGGGTTAACTACGAACCTAGTTTGTGTTGGAAGAAAACCAACGTTTCATCCCTTAACGAGGGACTTCATCAAGTTAAGGGATGAAACGTTGGTGTTCTTCCAACACAAACTAGGTTCGTAGTTAACCCGCTTACTTTCATAATGAACATACATAGCTCTAAAAATGCATGCTCTATGAATGAAGCTCTAAGAATTAGCCAGCTGAAGTGGCAGTGGGCCAGCCATATCTCGCGAAGAACCGATAACCGCTGGGGGAAACGTGTTCTTGAGTGGAGACCACGACTCGGCAAACATAGTGTAGGACGCCCCCCGGTAAAGTGGGGTGACGACCTACGAAAAACTGCAGGCAGATGCTGGATGCGGCAAGCTGTAGACAGGGCTCTATGGCGCTCATGTTCAGCAGTGGACTTATATAGGCTGATGATGATGATGTACAGAATTAACTAATTATAAAACATCAGTTCTTATAATTATGTATGTATCGAGTCGGGTTAGAATCTGATATTTACCTTTGTGATGTTCTTGCGAAGTGCGACGTCAATTTGTTATTGAGAACCATGTGTAAACAATGTCGACTCACCGATGTGTGGCATTGAATGTTATACGACAGGATTCGGCATTCTTGGTGTTTGCATTTTTATTAAATTAGTATCAAGTGGTTTCTTTCTAACAGTAACAAAAATTATGACAAGCTGGGAGATTTAAATGACAAATGAAATTGAATGGAATAACTTACTGTTGGTTCCGATGCTAAATAATTTGACACGCAAAATATTTTGACATTCCATGTAAGAGTATTCTACATAGATAAGGGCAGAAGCCTTTATTCACAAAGATAATTACAATCAAATAATAGAAATAAATTAGAACTAGTATTTACAATTGAAAGAATTGAGCCAACTGCAAACAATCTACAGGTAGCTCAACTGATCCATATTAATACCCGTCAGAAACGTCCCCAAGACGCTGGCTGCATTGCCCCGCTGTATGGCAATGCTGATGCGCTGTGCCAGAAACTGACCAGCTCTTGGGTCACGCGTCGCTTCGACCAGACGCTCAGATAATTTTTTAAAAACCCCAAGAGCCTCGGTACCCCACGGACCTAGGGTCTCGACTCCAAGGAGACCAAATGTGTAGGCTCTGTCAAGACCTGCATATTTGCGCCTCTTGAGATCATGAAATATTTGACCTTTCAAATGTACTTGAAAATCATACATAACAAACTCGTTATTTTATTTAGTACCAAAGTATACTTTGTTACCTAGAATATTGGGGCTAGATGATGTTCTGTGTATTTTCCAGCATTATCTATATGTATATTAATAGTGTATTCAATTGCAATAGAAAAATAACAACACAATTAGTTTTTCCACGTTACAGGAAACACAATGATTATTGTGATTGTATGATTAATTAACGATAAATAAATCGGTCAACGCTCGAAGCCTTACATGGCCACCCCGCTACGTGAACGTACCCTAAGCCCTTAATTACCCTCTTTTGTACACAAGATGTCATAATATGAAGTACAAGCAAGGTGATTCATACCTTTGCTGGATTTCTGGAAAGCATAGATACAGTAGTGATGGAGACTGTTAGTAGAAAAATAAACCGGCCAAGTGCGAGTTACTTGCATACGGAAGGTTTCGTCCCATCGTTCAAAACTATTTCTCAAACGAAACTCTACAAACAAAAACTGTTTGGAGACCCCCTTAAATTATTCACATTATTTTATTTTTAGAATTTGTAATACCTATTAAATTTAAATAGTAAGGTACTTACTTAAAGAAATTTTCACGTGTTTTCCTTTATGGTTCAAGAAATACAGCCTTGACAAACTTACATATGGCCAAAAAACCGTGTTTTTGTATCGGAGCCATTTAAATTTAATTTATTTGATATATATTATTAGATTTATAATTATTTGATTTTAAGTGTTTGTTTGATGGTATAGCAGCAAAGGAAATACACATTCTGTGAAAGTTCCAACTGTCTAGCTCTTACGGTTCATTAGATAGAGCCCTCTGACAGACGGACAGACAGACAGACAGCGTAGGCTTAGTAATAGTTTTCGTGCACCCTTGGATACGAAACCCTAAAAATCGGTAAATGTTATTGAATTGACCAAGATTTTCAAAGTATTAAAGTTCAAGAATTAACACAGAATAATCAGACAAAATTTAAATCCTTTCGACGCGTAGTACCAAATTCGCAAAGTGCTAACGCACGCATATGTATGTATATGTCCAATTACGCAAAACTCCAAAGTGGCAAAGTAGCAAGTTTGTAAAGTGACAAACTCGCAAAATACCAACTACGTTAGTTACCAACCTGGAATACGCATAATACCAAATACGTTAATTACCAAAACTGTAACACGCAAAGTACCATATACGCTTGTGTACAGACCTTTTTACACTTTTCACCTTATTATAATGGGATACATGTCCCACCCCCGCTGGACGTGTGTTACCATTATGGCTCTGGGTGCAATTATACATATACACACCCTTTCAGTCACAGAGTCAAAGAGTCAAAGTCAAGAGAAATTGGGCGGGCTCCGTAAGGAGTAGGTTCATGTTGAGGAACCTCTCCCCCGCTTCGCGGGGGTGGGACACCTACAGGTCGGGTTAACTCAAGTAGGAACAACTTAAAACCAGGACTCCTTTATATTAATGAAAATTAAATTAATGTTAAATGGCACCTTGCGAATATGGCATTATGCCTAATGGCACTAAGCGTTTTTGGTAATTTAGGAAACTGGTGCTTTGCGTGTTAAAAACATGCATTTCGCGAATCGCCAAATGGCACTTTGCTAATTTAGTAAAACGCGTCGAAAGCATCTAAATGTAGACTACCACGTCATTTTGTTACTTATGTATCGATAGAAACAACTTAAGATGTTTCAGTTCAGACATTCCAAGAACAGAAGATTTGCGTCAACTTACAACATTGTAAGAATTCTCAAGATAATTTTCAAAGAGCAAAATACAAATATTAACATGCAAACACGTAACTCATATCCCTACGACGTCATATTTAAAACCAGTGACGATGTCGCACAAGATAAAATAAGGCCAGCAATACTAGTTATGTAACCAAGCCAACAAAGCGTATGACCGCTTTTATGTAATTAGTTCAGTCATTGAATCAATAAGTTTGTCCGGCGTGGCGGTTGTAGTCTGTCATGCGGCTTGGTTTGAAGTCTGCACCTTGGAAGCCACAGATGGGTTAATAACTGTCAAGGATCTACTGACTCATGATGATTTACAAAGCTTAGCAAGGCTCGTAAAGTGATTTAAATGTTTTTGGAAAATACTTTGTAATCAGAAGTTGAAGCAATTCCAAAATTCGAGTAGAATTTTCGATTTGAATGTCATCCATATCTCTCAAACTTTGCTAGTTAAAGTGAACAAGAACAAAATTAAAAATTTAAAAAACCCCTTGACAGTTTTTTATGAAACTTGGCTAAGAACACTCGGGATAAAATTATGTATGACACAAAAAAAACTAAACGAAAATCGGTTCATCCGTTTGGGAGCTACGATATCACAGACATATACACAGACAGACACGTTAAAGTTATAAGACCCCTCTCTTTTTGCGTCGGGAGTTAAAAAACAACCCTATCGCACTTTAAAATTGTGAATACGCTGTCAAAGGTCTTTGCAATGAGCAAGTGACGAATGGGAATCTTTTTTGGAATAGGTACAAGACCCTAATATGTGTCAGCTTTTCTACGAATGCTGTGCCCACAGTAACCAAATGTTTCAAAACATAATGACCTCATGCGGTCACAAGAATAAAGATATCACTAAACAAAGACCGCCTGAACCCTAAAACTTAGCTGGTTTTTTTATGTTTAAGCCTTAATTTAATTAACTTTGCTTGCTAGAGACCTATTTTATCTTAATGGCTTAGAGGTAAGATGATAAAGGTTTTATATTTTGGAAACCTGTTGATGCGATTGTTAATAAGCTGTTTGTAATTAATCAGATAATATCTAATTAAAATTTGTAATTTCAAAAAGTGAAAACAAGGTAAAATAAACCTTTGATTGAAACAATGTGTAATTTAGTGGTCCTATACAAAAAACAAGATCCGTCAAGTGCGAGTGTAACTCGCACACGGAGGGTTTCGAACGTTTGTCAATTATATAAATATGTTATTAAGGTACCGGTTAGAGACTTTACTATTTAATGAATACCTACCTAAAAATAGTGGGTACCAAACTACATTTTAGATTGATCGCTCTGCATACTTCGGCGATTAGGTAAATTTGTCGTCTTTTTTCAAAATATTTCAAAAAGGATGTACCTACTCTACAGATATTTCAAAAAGTGTTTTGAAATGTATAAACCAATACCTTTCATTTAATACTCCACTCGGTGAGGTAACCCTTTTGAAACTTATTCCCCCCCGTCTTTGACCAATTTTTAAAAAGTGTTCTTTTGACAGACTTCTCTATTAGGTATATTTCCTGTAAATATAGATCTATATCTACAAACGCTATATACATTTCTGATGGAACGCATACATTTTTAAATCTGTTTTGAAATGTGCAAATCCATTCCTTTCATATGGTAAACCATATGACCATGATGGTCTCTTTTTACTTTCGTCTTCGCTAATTGTACCTAATGAAAATTAAAATTTTAATCTTATTATTTTTTTAAATCTGTACAAGCGCACAAAATGTCTCATTTTAAATATAAAGTTGATGGCTGCGGTAGTTGCTGAGACATAAATTAATTTTGTGGGCCTGAAATAAACAAAGTTTATTTATTTAGTTGCATCTTCTTTCACAGCAGTGTTCTCAGCGGCTTAAGCGTCCCATATAATCGCTCCAGTCGTCTTTTCCCTAGCTTTCCTCATGTCGGCCCAAATCACTGGGTGAAAATGTCCCACAATCTTATTTTAGGTCTTCCGTGCTGCCGGTGCGGTTTTTCTCTTCTTCTCTACTCTTGTTGTTGTTTTTTAGTCCTTATTCTAAATCTATCTTTATCTCTTATTTTCTTGTCTACATCTCCAGTGATAACAGCTAGGTAAATTAAAACTATACTCTGCCCACGCATTTATTTTCTTTGACTTCTATCAGCTCGATTGATATCGAAGCTGTCGTTAGACTCGATATTTTTATAGGCTATAGATTCGCATCACTATTCTTAAAAAGAAGCCTATGCTTAGAAGTCAATTAAATATTGTATTCTTTCATTCAGTCAAAGGAATTATTTCCTTTGCGTGGACGCAGCATTATGGGTGTTATATTTACATCACTATCAAAATTCAGTGTTTTTTCAACAATTTCAGTGTACCAGATTGGTTGAGATTAGGTATCTATGGGAACAAACAAATTACAAAAAAATCACAATAATTTCAAAGATCAAAAGTTCGGTCTCCGTTAAATATTATTTACTTTGATTCTTATCGAACTAGGAATCAGTTTGACAACCTTAAATTAAACCTAGACTCGTATGACGTACGTAGGCTACGGTTTTGGTCATTATTTCAACGGTATTGCGATAACATAGCAGGAAAATAAAATTGACTTTTTTTAAAACCGAAACTCAATTTCAAAATTCGTGGTAAAGGGTAAAGGTTCTAATATTGCATGGTTTACATTAAAAGAAATACTTTTTCGGTCATCTTGTCACATCAACGTCACTTAATTTCTTGTAAAACTGCTACTTACTTATATTATCACATATTATTTGCTATGATATCTCTTTTAGTGTTGGAGGTCCTCATACGAACGGTACCTAAGTTTTGGTAAACCAAGATTTGTCTGAAGTTTGTTGAAATACGTTGCTTTTGTAAGATGTGTTCTAAAGTGATCGGGTTCGATCTCGAACCGAAGCTAGCATATAGCTAGTTAGTTATCTCGTCTAGACTTGCAATAACTTCATTTGGAGACGACGTATAGATTGAATTTTGTTGAAACGGTTGTAACGAAAGTTTTCAGCAAATATCTCGATCGCGTACATAATGGTTTCTTCATGGATACCTGTGATTTGTTTTTAAATCTCGTAAAACACTGAACCTCCTTATTCAAGAATAGCTTTAAATTGTAGTAGGTAGTACTCTAGATCTGCCCCTTTTTGGATAAGGCACGAGTGAAAGTGATTGCGTCGATGATGTCGCGTGCGCCATCTACCGACCTTGCCATATGCAGTGTACAGTCAGCGACTTTTGTAATCACAATATATTTTTTATTGTCATCTTCAGAAAAATGTTTTCCTTTGATCATATTTTTAGGAAAATGATAGCATTGACCACATCATTATCAGACGATGCTGGCTATATGCTCAGTATAAAGTAGTAATGCTTACTAAGGTACATTTTAAATTGACAAATTTCCTATACTCCGGTCGAACTATCAATCTCGACGCCAAAAAGAGAATTTCGGATTTTTGTTAATTTGTTGTAAGTGACATTCACGTATACTCGAGTGTATACGTGAATGTAAGGTTCTTGGTAGTATGATTATTTCTCCCTGAACCGTTTTACTTACATGAGTTGAGCGCCGACGATACCTACCTACATTGGCACTCGGTTCATCACCCGATATGCTGCACCAGTTACCTTGGCCGCTCTTTTTGCTCCTGTCTCCATAGCCAATATGCCGAGCCGACCACACGTGACTTATTTAATTGTGGACGCATTAAACTAACAGGTTTTTGACATGAAAGGTGCGTACTGAAAGTACCATCGTAAAAACTCCTTATGTTTACGATTGAAAATTGTAGGTGTCAAAGTGTATTTGCGTTTGTCTAAGTAGTGTCGTAGCATTCTCAATGCAATTGATATTTTTCTGGTAAACTAACAGCTGGACCATTGTTGCTGTTGTGTTATCTGTCCTAGTTTTATCCCTGATTAATAATTACTGTAACTCAAATCGCGATTTTTTTTGATAGTTTCAATTAAAATCCCTTCAAAATCGCGACTATCTCGTATTTCATCTATACTTAAATATATTTATATATTCATCTATTTTCAAGTGTAGCCCTGCCAGCGTTCTTGTCTTCTGTCTACAGCACTAGTTCTTTAGTTGACAAAATTTTAAAGCCTTCTCGTTTGGTCCCGCCTGGAATGTCATTAAAAATTTCATTTTTAGACGAAGCTCGAACGGCTTGGCATAATGCTTGCCCCAATGCTGCTCCCCCAAAATCACTTTTGTCCCAACGGCAATGGGACGGGCCTCTGTGTGAGTTGACACGGAATTGTTTGTTACAAACGTGCTCCAGCTCTGTGGATCGTGCCCGCCTCCTGGCCGTTTCTAAATGGGAGTCAGGACATTGGTTGCAAGCATTTCCTTCATATAACACTGGTACTTTATTGGATCCCGTAACTTTCCGTATCGCAACATGTCTTCGGTTGGGTGCAAGGTGTTGCGCGCTTCATCAATGCCAGTGCGGTACTGCTGTCGAACAGCTTGGTCATCACGGATTATCGTGTACTAGGGCAGCCGGTCGGATATCTCGCCACGCCAGCCTTAAGGCGCTGCCGTGGAAAACTAAGACTGTCAGATTGCATGTCAATATTACCAAATGTGGTCGGCAGAGGCGCTTATTTTTAACATAGACTTATGCAAAATTTATCTGTTGTAGAAGAGGCAAACTTAACCTTATAACCTCACGTCCGTCCGAGGAGGCATCCAGCCTCCGAATGAAGCTAGTGGAAGCTATTTTGAGCATATATTGAAAGGGATGTTTGAGTAATAAGGTTGAAATTCTATTGGCAAAATATTATTATTTTTGCAATTACTTCGCTAAACGCCTTACAAAAATGTGTTTTTTGGGTTTTATTATGTTAATGGTTTTATTTATTTAAAACTTCTTACATATTTCTTTTGTTGATAAAATTTCCTTTCATATAGTATTAAAATAATTAATGGTTGTCACTCAAAATATTGAGCATTTCGAGACGAAAATTTTTTTCTTGTTCTTTCTTGTGATTTTTTTTTTCAAGATCCTAGATCGTTTTATAAAATATTTTTGTATAAGTCTTTTTTCCATACATTTGACTATACACTGTTTTTTTTTTGGGCTTGTAATATGTCGGAGAACGGCTAACGGTGCGACGAAAAAGTGTACTTTCTACGGTGTCGCTGTTTGGGTAGCGTCTTAACGACATCATCCGGCGAGCCTTTGTCACCGCTAACGTACCAGCTATTCTCGAACCGAATGGTCTGTTACGTGACGATGGTAAAAGGCCCGACGGTATGACACTAGTCCCATGGGAGTTGGGGAGGCCCATTGTGTGGGACGCTACATGCGTCGACACACTTGCGCCTTCCCATCTTCCGAGGACATCCGTGAGGGCAGGCGCGGCGGCAGATTTGGCCGAAGATCTCAAGAGGCGCAAGTATGCAGGTCTCGACAGAGCCTACACATTTGCTCCTCTTGGAGTCGAGACCCTAGGTCCGTGGGGTACCGAGGCTCTTCAAGTTTTCAAAAAATTATCTGAGCGTCTGGTCGAAGCGACGCGTGACCCGAGAGCTGGTCAGTATCTGGCACAGCGCATCAGCATTGCCATACAGCGGGGCAATGCAGCCAGCGTCTTGGGGACGCTTCCGACTGGTATTGATATGGATCAGTTGAGCTCCCTGTAGATTGTTTGCAACAGTCTGCAGTTAGCTCAATTGTTTCAATTGTAAATACTAATTATATTATAATTTTCTTTGTGAATAAAGGCTTCTGCCCTCTTAAGTTATTATTCAATTATTGTTATTTTCATCTATACTAAAATATATCGTATTTCATCTATACTAAAATATACCTACGTTGCCTGTTATTTTGGATCCTGAGACGTACTTACATAAGTCTTAGTTATGAGTATTCGGGAAATACTCATTACTAATCACATTTTGAATAGAAGTTGCTGGTTCCATAATCGTTCGAGTCGAACCTTAGCTGTATCAAGATTTTCATATCGGTGTCTTTACTTATGAATCTGGTTTTGTGGCTATATGGTCCCCATGATTAAGAATTACGCGTGCAACCAATACTATAGGTAATACGATACCAAACATTTCAAATATTTTGGAATAAACCATCCTCATAAACATCCTTTTATGTAAAATACATAAATGTTTCATTAAGAGCTATGATGATAATAAATATAATAAATTGACCGTCGCTATTTATGTTACTAGACCACTGGCCAGTAGAGCATGCAAAAAGGCCAAAGGAACAAACACAGGCCCGCAGATGCAAGCCACATCACCTGATACTGCATTGCAAGCTGGCATACTTTTTTACCCGTTTTGCTACTCGGTGACTTAGTGAGCACCTGATGGTAATTTAATGTAAAATGATTCGTTACTAATGAAAACTAGCTGCTGTAATGGCGCAGGCTAATTGTGTTCTTCAGTACAAGAATTAAATAAAACTATATTATGTATATATTTTTACACAGCTTCAAGCGACCCCATAGTGAGCAGAGTTTGAAACCAGCGGAGTGATTCAGATGTGTTAGTGAGTGTGTCACTCATGCTATTTTCGCTGCCCATTGGCTTATATTCGTAATCAAAATGCAGTAACCATAGCGGTAACCATAGTAAGAACGATACACAAACCATCATCACATCGGAATTGCAGACCTGCATAGGCTGCAGATGAATGAACGAGTGCTCCCAGTAGGGAGCGGCAGTATAATTCTCATGTAATTTAGTAAATTTATATGAAAATTACTACCTAAAATATTTGAAGTCGGTGGTTTGTTTTGAAGACAGGCTATATTTTGGTCTCGAAAATAATGTATGGAATATTTACCTATTTTAAATATTCCACTTTTAAAATTACATTATTACCATTGTCTTGTAGGAAACCTACCTCTATGTTATGTGATTATTTGATTATTTGTGTATCCTACGCATGTATGTTGGTAGGTAAAATTTATATTATGTAAGTAAGAAACCTAGATCAACCTCTGGATCTTTTCATTTACTTGACATTGCTTTTAGAAGTGGTCTACCTTGTATGTGGATAACAGAAATATAATCTATCTTGGTTAAAATGGTAGGTAAATAGTGTTATTCAGCTCAAGGCTGCCTCATTGGCCGTCAGTTTTTGTAAACAAATCGTCTACGTCATGCGCTAGGTCAGTTGTTTATTGCGATACATTTCCCGGATGGTTGTGGGACAAAAACTTGTACAAAGTATCAGAGTTACTTTGTTTACACAGAAAATTACAACTAGAAACATTTTTTTTCCAAAATACACATGAAACAGTCCAGATGTATACAGAATTGCAAGCCATCTAGACTTGCGAGCTCTACTGATCAAAATCAATATCAACCGGAAGCATCCCGAAAACGCTGCCTGCAGAATTAATGGAAAGGTAAAACATATACAGAGCTAGGCAAATGAATATCCATTGACTCTAGATTCTAGAGATCTAGGTTTTAGAACAGATTCAATGTCATGTGTAAATATTTTGCTCATGAAAGAATGCCTGAAAGATTGGTAATGCTGATCATTTTATTGTAAATACAAAAAAGAATAGATCTGTCTTAAATTACCTTATGAGATATTTAACAAGAAGTAACAAAATAGATTTAAAGTATAAAATTGATTAAAATATCTCAGAAAATTACGAGTTGGATCTACCACACATCAGAGCCCTGAGTCTGCCCGAGCTCAGTTTGACGATAGTACCCATCGAGACGTCATCATGACGGGTTAAATAGTTTCAACACTAGGGAATTTTCGTAGTTCCACGTCCACATGAGGCGATGTGCAAAATCTCATAAAAATATGACGGCATCATGATGTATCGATACTACTAGTGTTATATAGTTATTCTGTGATACTACGTCAAACCGAACGAACTGATAATGTTAAGTATTTTGACTTACCTTATACCATTCAAACAAATTAGGCATATATTGCAGTGCAACAAAATACCTAAGCACTGAACATACATAATAAATCACCGCCTCTAGTATTGAGGACAAGTTATGCCTAAGAAAGGTAAATGCCTCACTCAATGTTACCATACCCCTGGCAAGCGCGAGAGGTCGCCATTCTAACGCGGCCCCAATCGCGGACTTATTTGCCAATATGTACTGATGCTGTCTCTAAACAATCACGTATGGAACAAATATGGAGCTGAAAGCTTTGGACACGAAATCGTTGAAAAGTATCTATCTATCTAATGTATTGTGCTAAGTAAATCTGTCATCACACAAGCTCTGCTTAGCTTGAAGCCAGATGATGCTGTATGGATTGTCCAGCATTATCTATTTATTTGCTGGAAACATATACAATAATAGAAAGGCGATCTTTATAAAAATAGATAAGTGCTCTTAGGCATAATTAACAAATGGCGCAAGGGGTCTCGGAGAAAATGACTCTATACCCTAGATCCTATATTGAACGAGATGAATTAATCTCTGAGACTGTGTGTTAGCATTTAAATTTAAACTTATATCAAATTGACAGGTCATGGTCCTGATCAGAATGGTCTAGTAACCTGAAAACTACACTGACTGAAAGTTTAATAATGCGCACTCTATAAAGCTTGCAATGCTATTATGAGACGGACATTAGCAGAATTTCGTCAAACCAGACGCAGAGCCATCAGACAAGAAGTTGAAATTGAACTACACTGATTTACTCAGTAATAAATATTTTGTTATAGACGCCGGACCTAGTAAGTAAGCGGTGCACTATTCGACCGCATTCCAATCGAAGTGAAGCGAAATCGAATCCAATTAGCTAGGCCAATACTCTGAAGTTACTAAGGACTGGGTGTATTGACAGATATGCCCGAACTTAGGTAATAAACGAAGTGATTTGTTGAAAGGCTCTAGGTCGGTACAAAATGTATGAGTTTGCATGGTAGGATTGGCAATCAATCTCAGCTGATAAGTCATCAGTTAAAATTAAATGTGAAGTACCACATAAAAATTTTGTGCCTTTTTGATATGTTGATTGTAAGTTGATGATTCACAACTGATGATTCACACTCAACCAGAACTTTTGATGACAAAATATAGATTTTTATTATTCCTTATTTTTGTGAGAGTCCAGGGGGCCTACACGAAAAACAAAAAATTAAGATTCTGATTAGTCCTCGTGCATAACCGATTCTTATGTCACTTACATTAAGATTGAGTTTGCACAAAAAATAATCAGAAACTTCGGTTTCATTTTTACGAATAGGTCCGCAGTTTAGTAAAGAAAATGTAGAGCTCCAAAGAATTCAAAGCTAAGAATTGAGGATGCCATAAAACTATTAAGAGATAACTTGTAAAAATTTTGGGCTAAGCGATGACACATAAGTAAACCTACTGATCAATATGGCAACACCCATCAATACGCAAACATATAAAATTAACAAGTCATCAAAAGGTGTCAGTTTTACAAACATTTGTGTCAGTTATTTGCTCGATATTTCAATTTGCAGATCAAGATACTAAAATACCAATAAAATTAAGCGATCAATAATTTGCTGTGAATATTTTATTTACAACCAGTTGAATATGGTCCGGTCTTTAAAAGATATTGGTGATTTTGTCCGCTAACTGCTTTATATGGTACTGAAATACACAAACATTAATATAACTTTCATCTCCTTAATTTCTTGCCTCACATTTGTTTTTTTATTTTTATATTGATAGATTTTTTCTATTTGTCTGTTTTTCTTGTCTGTTGAGTAGTTAGTCCGTAAATTCAACATGTGGCTCTGACGGAAGGCCAGCGTTGGTTGCTAGTTTGCTAGTCAACCAACTCATGCTGAGGCAGAGCCTTTTTGTTACTGGGTGTACACTAAGTATTTTAATCTAAGTTTATTATGTATTTAAGTCTAAGTTGAGTAGTATGAGTAAGACTTTTAAAAAATAAATTTATATTCCATTTTATTCTATTCTATTCTGAAAATATAAATTTAATAGACGATTTTTTCCACTTTTCAAATTGATCGTCTTGGTACTCTTGTCCTTTCATTAATCCATCCAGACCCATCACAGACCAATATTGCTCGAAACATAGAGATAGAAATAATAACAAAAGGTACCCGATAAATACCTGATAAAAAATCATTAATTACATTACTTTGTCCTTGTATTTTTGTATGTTTTAATTTAAGTTTGATACCTACCATTTTATATATCAACAACAAGCTTGAAAATATTTGATCACGAAATGCGAGTATACCAAGTAATCACATATATTTGTCCCCGTTTAGTGGAATCTGGTTAGTAATTAAGTACCCAGCCCTAAATTGTTTCACCTCATTAGAGGAGCTTAGTTAAACGCTAAAAATTTTCCGTTTCCTAACGAAACTGTATTTTTATTAAATATAAAGATCTTATATAGAATTCGGATCAAATGTAGGGACACATTTAAATTATTTTTATTTGTTATTTTCAGTATAGTTACACTAAGAATTTTTAATTTGTTGCTTCATTTTTATCCACACTAGATTTTTGTGCAAAAATAATTTGTCCAAATCTACCTATAATAGAAATTTCACTTATTTCAGCACATTGAATCAATATTGCATTATCATTGTCTCTCAACTCAATAACCGATTGGCCTTTTGCAAATTCTAAATTATATGTCTAACTACCGTAAAGTATGCGTAAATGTTTCAACCTTATCTCAAAGCAATAGGGCCTAAAACTAAACAAATGTTAAACACGTCATCTAACTGATGTTGGTACTTAATCAGAATACTGATTATAATCTGTAGTTAACAGGAAAAAATCAATTATAGTTGTTGTGTTTCGCGTGTTTATGGTCTTTTGTCAACTAGGTATTCATATCATATCGTTATTTGAAATATGTATACTGTTATTGTTATTATGATTCGTTTCAAATTGTTTGGCTTTTAATTTAATTATAATAACATCACACTAATTTTATGCTCGTCACAACACACTAATTTATACTAATATTATAAAGAGGAAAAATTTGATTGTTTCTTTGTTTGTATTGAATAGGCTCCAAATCTACTAGACCGATTAGAAAAATTCTTTTACAATTCAATGCCCACATTATTCCTGATGAACATAGGCTACCTTTTTACCACGGGAAAATGCTTCATTCCTACGGGAAAACGGGTAATAGGACAACGGGCAGTAAGAATGCAGCTAGTTTATTATAAATGCGCAAGTTTGGGTTGATAATTATATTTGTTACTCCTTGAAACCGGCTGAAGTTTAGCGAATACGTTGGTTTAGACCTAGAATAATATACTAGGTAGGCTTTTTTTTATTCCATTTTATTCTCATCCGTGAGGGCGTCGGATTTGATCGAGGATCTTAAGAGGCGCACATATGCAGGTCTCGAGAGAGCCTGCTCATTTGCTCCCCTTGGAGTCGAGACCATAGCTGTGGGGTATCGAGGCTATTCGGGTTTATGTAAAATTATCTGAGCTTCTGGTCGAAGCATCGCGTGACCCGAGATCTTGTGAGTAGGTATTCATACAGCGCCATACAGCGGGGCAATGCAGCCAGCGTCTTGGGGACGCTTCCGACAGGTATTAATATGGATCAGTTGAGCTACCTGTAGATTTTTTGCAACAGTCTGCAGTTAGCTGAATTTTTTCAACTGTAAATACTAGTTCTAATTTATTTCTTTTTTTTTATTGTAATTTTCTTTGTGATTAAAGTAATTATATAATTTCCATAAATAATTTCCCATGAAAATAATTTATAAACGTTTCCATCGAAAAATATTTAGGTCTTTCTTGAGTTAGTATTACGTATATTTAAAGGCTTCTTTCGATTTTAAAATGAAAGCGTGCGAAGCCGCGGACAGAAACTAGTTTATTATATTAGTGTAAATCTGAAGCAATTCCCAGGAAGCAAAATCAATTTTCCTTCCGTGTTCTGTCGTTCTTCGATCCGTAGGTAGTCTCATAAAGCAATGAAGACGATTATACTAATTTTGCGTCTACTTTACGATGGTGTTCGCTCACGTGACTATTGTTATCGAGGGAATATCAGGAAGCGATGCGATCGAACTGTTCAGATTGTATTAGGACTGGAGCTATAGCGACCATTCTTTTACGAAAAAAAACAATCATACTCACTCTTCTATGAGAATCCATGAAAATACATCTGATTCTGAAAAAGATTTTTTGAGAGCAAAACTTTTATGGAAGGGATCTTATTATTCGATCATATTATTATGAAATAAATCCAATGGACAAAAAAAATAAGAATCAAATAAAAGAATTAAAACTACTAGTACTCACAATTGAAAATATTGAGCTAGCTATGGACTGTTGCAAACAATCTACAGGTAGCTCAAATGAGAGGCGAGTCTAGTTGACGTTAGTAACGAGAGGTAATGGTGACGTCTCCTTTTCCCAAACAATTGCACAGCGCCTCTATCGTGCGGAAATGGAACTACGCAATTCCCATACTAAATGGAGACACCCCTCTGATCCATATCAATACCAGTCATATACTTCTTTTTAAAGTTAAAACCGAGGAATGTAACATTCGGGTCAAACCCCCACGGGTTTAAAGAGTGTTATTAATCTTAGTACTATGTAATTCTTACTGAAAAAAAAAAAAACAAAAAAAAAAAAATAAGTTGAAGCGTCCCCAAGACGCTGGTTGCATTCCTTATCTTAAAGTTGCAATGTTGTTATTAATATGATAACAAGATTGCAACTATTGGCTATTTAGTATAATGTTGTAGTCAGATACCACCACCTAGTGTTAATCTCTTATGCCACCACCAACCCTGCTTGTTTATTCAAAAGTAGTCAAAAGACAATTCACAAGTAGACAGCTGCATCTGCTCCCCTTGGAGTTCAGACCCAAGGTCCGTGTGGTACCGAGGCCCTTCGGGTTTTTAAAAACTATCTGAGCGTCTGGTCGAAGCGACGCGTGACGAGAGCTGGTGAGTATATGGCGCAGCGCATCTGCATTACCATACAGCGGGGCAGCCAGCGTCTTGGGGACGCTTCCGACTGGTATTGATATGGATCAGTTGACCTATACATTGTTGTTGATTTTTTATTTGATTGTAATGTTCTTTGTGAATTAAGATATTATATAGCTGCAAGTTTTTCATAATGAAGTTTGTTTTACTGCGGAAAACACAACAGCACTTGGACCACACGCTATTGACATTGAACGGTCGACCCCACTACAAGCAGAGGATTCGCGAGGCCGTCGCGTAGTCCACTGCATTGTTCGACACTTCTCATTGCTAATTACTTACCTACTTATGTATACTTTGTTATTAAACAACGTCCGTGTTAAGTTGGCCTAGTGGTACTGCCTGTGTTACTCCCACATTTAATATTACGATGGTAAGATGTTGTTTAGTGTGGGAATTTGCTTCATTCTCAAGTTTTTTTGAGAAAACCGATAGTCAACCTGAATTTTCGATTCATTGTGTTTCTTTCTCTGAATACCTACTCATCATAACTAAGGTGAGAGGCCTCTAGCTACATGCATGATATAGCTCAAGTTTGAAATTCTATCCAGGGTCATGAAATAATGCGCATTGTCTGGGAGGCTATCTATGAAGATAGACCCCCAGATTGCTGTTCAATTTGTCATACTGCCTAGGTGTCAAAATATTGACCAATGGAGGACATAATTATAAACATATTTTTTTCTTACTTTGGCATTTGGAGTCATTGGTAAGAATGTCAGTCCCGTATTTTAACAACTACTTCTTAAAACCAAATTATATTTAACAGTAACTTAAATAATGAATAAAACTAACTTTCTAAACGCATAGCGTCCTAACAGGGTTCTTATTACTTTAGCTTAAGTGTAATTTTTAATACCTTCTCACAAAACTGTAATACGATGGCTGAATGAATACTTTGAACTAATTATTTTTTAATTACTGGTATTTGAATCGCAAATTTGTGTCACACACAGTGTGTATAACAGCGCTGTAGGTATGAATAAAACTATACTCTTGGATCTTATTGTGTCATCAATACCTGGCCACTGTTAAAGATATAATGAAGGATATATAACAAAGCGTTGATTGCGAGTTGACAAAGCCAAGGTCATGAATGATTAGCCGTCTATAAAACTAGCTAGGTATTTGCATCAAGGCTTGTGGAGAATGACGACGAGGAACTAGGTATGTCTAGAACTTTGCACTAGTTTACACCTCCATCTATATAAATATTACATTAAAATAAAACGAGTAAAGACTATTAAAAAAACTAACTAACGTCTCGCGCATATCTAAGGAGGGATAAAATATGTTATATAAATACATAAATTTATAAAAATTTTGAAATGGACTCTGAATTATTTGAAATCTCACCTACTCAATCAATCTTCTGCAGTTCACTGGTTCTGTAAAACATATGTTATGCATACGACCAACTGCACAGCTCCCTGTCTATTGTCTTTTATAGCCTGCATATCGATTCATGCTATGATTTATTATGATTGATCAATTAAACAATAACGCTATTTCTACCCTGAGCTGATTGAGTTGTTTAACTCGTATTAGGATTTTATAGTGTTCATTAATAATTTGGTCTGATGATGTATCCTTAACTTTTACGTGTTGCATGTTTTGTTTGAATTTAATCGACATTCAGACTAAACAAACAAACAAGTTTTCAATGGATAGTCAGTTATTACATTTAAAAATATTTTTTTTATCTGAAACACTAAAATTTATGCGTTTTTTGTAATATATTTTTTGTATAAAATGGCAAGCTCCATGCTAAGCAGAATCTGTGTTATGGGCACTCTATAACTGAGAAGTAAACTTAAAATATTACATACTTACATAAATAAACAACTAGCACTAGCTTACGGTGCGGCCCACCTATTTACATTCAGGTGGCAAGATGAATATAATTACAGCGAAGTCAAGTGGTAGTCAAGTGGAATTGAGGTGTCGAAGGGTGAGGTGGTCAGCACGCGACCGACTGGAACCGGCGGCACCGGTTCAACTCGCACCATTTCTGATAGCCTTCCATTGTCGGTCACGACGTGTGCCTTATGTCATGAGATTGCAGATTTATTATAAAAATCCTCACAAATAGGGATTTTGATTTTTACATCTCTTTAGTTTTATCGCATTGATTTATCAGACGTGTAAATGCCTTAGAATGTATGTTTTTTTCAGATGTTTGCTTATTACTTTGTGTAAATAATTTCTATTTTATCAAATTAGTTCTCGGCTGCTCTCTTATCGTTAACAATTTACCAGTCAGTATACAATCACCATATTATTCCAACTTAATAACTGATTTACATCAAGAAAAAAATATCTTGCTAATAATTATAGTCTATCTGTCAATACGCTATCGCTTGTCAAGTAGGTACACACCCTAAAACGCTACTGTTGGAATACGTGAATCTCTTCTCTGCCCTTATAAGGGAGATTTATTTGACGCACACGTTATCAGAACAGAATTTCTTTTGATATGTGACCTTACAGTTAAAGGTTTCATGACAAAACCTCTTTATGGGTTGGAGCTTCCAGCTTGCTGTTATAATTTGGAAGCTGTAGCGTTTTAGTAACAAGCGTAAAGACTGATACAATATAACGTAGATTAATATTTATTGCTTTATGATGTAAACAGTAAATACCACAGAATAACTATACAGGGACGTCCTGTAGTCAGAGTAAAAGGAAAGCCTAAATATGTATTAATTGTCCTGAAATCCAATATGTAAATTTTCATGGTCTGCCTTATATTTAAGATGCAACGTTATTTCGAAATAATAATCCTTACGATTGAGCCTTCTGATCGGTATTGTAAAATTACGGGTGTTTCTTTTTCAATTTGGCGGGATCGATTCCCGGTTTAGACAGGCCATGATTAAAAAATCTTTGAATGCAGTTTAAATTGTTTTTAAAATTTAAATGAAGTCTTCTTTCTTTCAGTAAAATTCTTAATCTACAATATTTAAGGTATCTACTTTCCCTCCATGTCGCAAAGCCGTGGGACTCAGTTAGAGATTCAAAATCTGACATATAAATTTACATAGGTACCTAGTTATTTTTTGGATATGTATAAAGCGCTGTCGCAGGCGCAAATTTAAAACCTTGAGTTGAATTAAAACTCTTTTAAGTTCGCATGTATTATTAATCATTCCTTCCACCGAAATTAATCATTTTTGAGGCATAAATGAATTCGGTGTTGAGAACACTGACATAATCGGCTCGATTGCTTGTAGTTCAATTTGTCATGCTGCTTATGCGTCAAAATATTGACCAATAAAATGACATAACATGGATAAAAATAACTCGTTTCTGGTGCATGTCAATCAGCAGAAAGATAGGTAGCCATTAATTGAGATCAATTCAACAAGTTTAAATCTATAAAATATATTATATTTTTTGAATAGGACTGCGTAATAATAATAATAATTCAATTTATCTATTTAGATAATTTTACAATCCATTGTGTCGGTTTATAACTAGGGTTCGAACTTAAATTTAATAATGATGTTCTCTGGAGCAATAACAAATCAATTGATAAAGTAAAGTACGGTGTAGCCCAAGCTTTTAGTTCCAGTCTTGAATGGATACCTAAGGTTGTTAACAACGAGAAAGAAGTGGGTCAAGCTCCACTTAAAATCCTATCATAGGAAAGAAACGCAACGCTCGACTATAATCGAGTTGATAAACAATCTACCCCAGAACAGCCGGTAGGATATTTTGATTTGTTCTCCCAGAAAGATTGACTTTGTAAATGAATGTTTTCTCAGTAAACATCAAATTAGTTCTTGTACGATTCTTAATTTTTTAGAGAAAGAGGTGCAAAATATTACCCACTGATCGAAAGAACCATTTCAATTAGTATTCGTTGATATTTTAAAAATTTTAATAGAAGAATTGGGTATTATTATTTCCTACAAGATCTTAGCTAAGTTTTTTTAGGTAGACTCTAGAAATAAGTAGGTATCGGTTTCAAGGTAATCATCGTAATTATCAAGATAAAATTCAAAGTCTCATCTCATTACCGGACAGTCATACATAATGATAATTATTCCCACTTCATTCCCTTAACAAAAGAAGATCTGTCAAAACTGCCAAGGTTGTTTAAAGGTAACATGCCTATCAATAGCAAGGAAGTGACATACGCCATGGGTGGCCGATTAATTCACAACACGCCGAAATAGAAGCACTTTGTCTGCGTGTAAATCAATACAAGTTTAATGTAAATCGTCTCGATTGTAATCTGACGGTCGAAGCATGATGTCACAGCGTCGAGGCCTGTCATTCTCGAGCATAGGTGTGTTCGTGAACCAGTAAAACAAGGTCTTCGGTACCAAGATTGACACTTACAGACGTCACTGTCAAAATTTGAAATTACCAGTATAGTCTCTGTGTCCTTGGAAAGGTACCTACCTGAAACATTCTTAAAAGGTAACACAATTCAGTAAAATAAAGAAAGTTCCTATAGCTTTCAGAATTAACACTGAACCTTTTCAACCGATGGAAACAACTTTGCGGTACGTTGACTTATGAAGATGATGAAGTAAAAGTCCTGGTCATATTGCTCGCTATGTGCACCTGGCCTAAATGTACGTTGTTAGCAGCCAGCCTGATGTCATAATCGCAGCTAAGTAGGTAGTTATTATATAACAACTGGTTTGTGGATTTTTTGTGGTCTCGTTCGCTTTGTTACGCGTTTAAGCCAAATTGTACAGCAAAAACAAGCATAGACCTGCTAATATGAGTTGACAAAGTCTGGATTTTGAAGGTGATTTCGGCAAAAACTATGAATTTAATGCGCGGATTCTAGTTTTTTGTGAGATTCTTTTATGATCTAATGTCTGAATATCAACATGTAATTTCCTAAGATACTGCGATTATTATTGACACTGTTGATGAAATAATTATTGTTATATGCCAAATATTATCTTCCTTTTCACGTAAATATAAATTGATAGTGATACATATAAAATGAGTTTCGTAAAAAGAAAAAGTAAATGCTGGAAATAACAACATTAAATGTAGGTATTTATTACTGGAATTAAATGTGCTTCTCAAGCTAAACAAATGATAATGTAATGAAAACGTGTCCATAATTTGACATTACCTCTCACGTCGCATCTTAAAAACCCACCTATTGTTCTACAGGTGTGACATATCACGTGCATGTCACACACTGACCCCCATAGTGACGTAAAAGACAATTTGCAACAATATTGCAAAAGTAACAAATTGGAGGACAGAATGGATCGTTTATTGTGTAATAAAATACTAAGTACTGTGTGCATATTGTTGTAGCTTCATAAAATATGGGATCCTTGTCTGGGGCAAAAGATATTATGTAAGGAGTTGTCAATTTGTTGTAAATTAGTATTGATCTGTAGACTCTAACTTATTTGTAAAATAATAAACAACCAGACACGGAAATAAAGAGACATTTGGACCTTACATAGGTACATATATACTATGTGCCTGCAAATACAAAATATGTGTTATATTATAACTTGCTTTACATACAGTTCTGCTGAGGAAACCTACGATTAAGATTAGCCCCATACGAAGAAAAATATTGTTGAGCAAGAAATTATTACTTCCGTACGTACAGTTAAATGCATTGCAAGGTGTTATTATGGTCAATCTTAAAGTATAGGTAATGTGATCAACACTACTTTTGATTGTGAAGGTACAACCTTCAAATATCAGTGGATTAGAAACCGTGACCTCTTAAGCACTACAATGTTCTTGTATTTACTGACACAAAAACACATGAAATAAACAATCTTTTGCCTTATGTGTCTGTTTTGTCTACTTGTTTATAATAATGTGTTCATTTACACTGAGAACAATACGCTTGATATCAATGACCGAAGAACTTTTACTTTGTAACATCGTATGTAAACCTATTTATTACACTCATACACTTTCTTATTGACGTGTAGGTGTTTTATATGTGATTAGTAATTAATTCAAATAGTATATCACGGTGTTGTGTGGGTGGAGGTATTTTGTAATAAAAATGGCGCCCATTTGATGTTACTCTTAACATCCCGTTGGAGTTGCATCAAGTGAGAATCTAGGAGGTACGAAGATTTCTTTGACATGATTGACATTTGATAGTACTGTATAACCAACTAATACTTGGGTAAGTTTAAGTACTTGTTAGGTTAGGACGCTAAGAGTTTCTCAACAATTTCTTCATGTCATAACATATTAACACCGAAAACAGAGTAACTGTCCGCCAAGTGGCTGAGATTTCAATTACGATGATGTTGATGTTATTGGAATTAGCCAGCTGAAGTGGCAGTGGGTCAGCCATATCTCGCGAAGAACCGATAACCGCTGGGGGAAACGTTTTCTTGATTGGAGACCACGACTCGGCAAACGTACTGTAGGACACACTCAGGCAAGGTGAGATGACGACCTGCGAAAGACTGCAGGCAGATGCTGGATGTGGCAAGTTGAAGACAGGGCGCTATGGCGCTCGTTAGGAGAGGCCTATGACTAATATAGGCTGATGATGATGATGTTTATGTGATTGAGACACTTTTGAAACCCATCATCATCATCATCATCAACCTAAATTAGTCCACTGCTTGACATAGGCCCCTAATGAAACCGTTTTGAAACCCGTTTGCTAACCTTATCATAGTTTTTAAATGCCGCATCTACAATCACCTCTTTCTGTGTTCTGGTTGAAAGTTCTTAGGTGGGCGCGCTCGGTCTACTAAGTACAAATAGCTAACCAAATCGCCTCAGTCGATGCGTACGAATACCTATAAAATAATATCTCGTTTTGTCTATACGTATGTTGCATATCATTTCTAGAAAGCATCTACTGACTCGTGTTCATTTGCTTAAACTTTCAATTTGTTATGAATTTATGAACGAGTTTCGTGTTTTCTCTTGATACCTCACTTTCTTCACTTTATTGAGCTACACTGCTTAAAATTATTTCTGTTTATAAAACTGAAATGGCAAAATTGTTTTAAAGGTTATGTTAAGTTTTGAATTCTTTGATATTTTGTTATCATATGTACCGCAAAATTTTAATATGGGCACAATATTTACGCTTCGTATGCGTGATATCATATTTAACTTACCATTAAAGGTAAGTGAAGTACTGTTTACCTGCAGACGCCAGCTTCCTGATATCTGCTAAGACAAGTAAAGATAAATTAAAAAGATAATCTCACACAGAAGTGTTTACTTTAAAATGCTACAAACCTGTAAATTACAGTGAGGTACATCGGGTATAAAATTTCCCTGTTGTTCACACCAGTACATTCCTATATACCTTACAGATGGCCATTGCGCTTGTGTGTAGGTATAACAACGTCGGTAAAATCAACTCACGGTATTCTTGCAACTTTATTGGCTGGGGTTAAGGTTGAGAATAGATCGCGGGTTTATTAGTGAAGTATGTTGATAAACTTGTGTTACTATACCGTATTGTTTCGTTTACGCGTCGCGTCTCTGTGTGGCGAGGTTAAGTAGAGCGGCGTTATCTCGGAACAGAGATTCTGTGGAGTTCGGATTATTGAAAAAAATAATTGTACCGACACCAAATTTCCATATTTCTTCACGGGAGCTAACAAAGCTTGGGCATATTGTTATAAAAAACTTTCTGAGAAATAAGTTGGAAGGTAGAATTTGCGGTGGAAATAACAGAAGGAATTTTCTCAGTCATTGTCATTGGTCAAGTCTGTGAAGAATAAAGTTGACGATGACGTGAAGCGGTAGCATGCACTTAATAAATGTTTACTACAGTATTATAACTAAAAACTATTATTACCCAGATTAACAATCTCACACGCGCTACGTAAACAGAACCTTGCGCGGAGAGTGACGTAACACTCGTAGCTACATTCAGTTTCATAATTATCGAGGGTTTAGTATTGTCCGTCTAAATGTCATCGAACGGGGTTTCGCAAGCGTCAATCACAGGCGGTCACCTACTTTCGCGATCGAGCCGAGGCGATTAGTCGACTACATTCACCGAGGCCGAGGCTCACCTCTACGCAACAATTGTTTCTGTAGGAATCTTTTATTTATGGCAACGCTGAGTTGCGCCTGTGTGCGCCTCGACTGTACTCGTGTTTTACCTGGGCCGCGCAAACGTCAATAAACTTTAGACTTTGTATGCTCAAGATAAGGTTCTGATTCCGTCGTGAGAAGCAGACACAGAAATGCCCTACCGGCAATAAGTCAACGCTCGAACTCGCCTGTTTGACAAGATTCCAACCGCATCTGTCCTGTTTGTTTATTGTAATCGGTTTGACAATGAGCTTAAGGTGCGGTTTCGAGTGATCTTACGGATCGCGCTCCTCTGTGATTGTTCTCGGCTACTCTGTGTGAGAATGTGTTTGTGTATGATACGTCATTTATACCGGCTTACTGTAGATTCGCCTCTTAGCATCCATAATTGCCTGGCGACCGAGCAGCTTAGCTCTTCGTTGATTAGTTTTTATTTGTTTAACAGGTTTATTTATGTTACGCCTAGCAACTCTATTTATACATATTTGCACATGTTTAAGGTTATTACAATGTTAACTGAGCAATCATAATTTGAATACACGGGTGTCGTCAATTGAATTTGAATAACACCTGTCAATATTATTAATCAAATCAAAGAAAGCGCAAAAAACCAAAGTGACTCTTAGCGCCAGTCGTCGATGGATGACAGTGCAATGCAGTTATCAGAAGGTCAATGAGGAGACGTGAGATTGAAATGGCGCGCGTCAGCTCATCGGCAGGTCGCGCGCGCTTTGAGCGGCTCGGGGAATGGAAGCAGGTGCGAGGATAGCTTCGTCTCTCTCCCTCTTGTGCCCGAACGACCTCCTTGGATGCGCGGCCCGCAAGGTCGGCTGCCTTAATTAATAAACTCACCGTAAAGTATTTGAGGCCGATCAGAGCCGACTACCTACAATCTTGCTCAATCCTTTGTCTAGTTATTGACCCACCGTGTCGGGGAGATAAAAGCTTTTTTATTTGACTTATCCCCAAACATCAATAAAGGATCCTTCAACGGCGAAACTGCTTTTGACCGATCCTTTTTGAAATGCCAAGTTTAATCCGTGGTAAATTGATAATTTATATTGTCATGATGTAAGAGGTTAAGGTTTGTGAGGTACCTCTATTACCTCACTGTTATGAAGGCAGTCTGTGTATTATGTGATCTGATCTGAATCTATTTTCATGTTGATCTCAATTTCGTTAGCACAGTATGATCAGCATTGCGTAGATTGATGTTAGAGACTTTGACCGTAAGTAAACCAAAGCAGGTTCCATTAAAATACAGAGTTCAATCTTTATCATCAGAAAAGCGGCAAAAATTTAAAAAGTTCAATGAAACTTTATAAACACATAAGCCAAAGAAAAACAAAATAATGTCTTAATCTCGCCAAAAATATTGCTAACAGCATGACAATCGATTATTAGATTATTTTATTCTTTAAAACCTATACAATATTAAACTTATATTATAAAGTTGGACACCTTTTTTGTACCTCCATGTTCTGGATTCATATTTTTAATAGATGCACTTGTTTTTTTTAACCGAACTTAGATCCGGACTTTATGCCTATTTAGGGTCCGGCTAAACGGCACTTGTAGATCTGTTATCAGACTGCCGACAGGCGTGATTGATTATGTTAATCACCTCCCATGGAGTTGACAGCTTTGGCAATTAACTCGCACCTGAGTGTTAAATCGGTAGCTTGTGACGGTTCAGTGATACCTTGATTTACAGTTTTTTTCTCATGCGGATGTCCTGTACCAAGATTGATTTTAATCAAGGTACCCACAAAGCCGTTTGTACGTTCTAGATACATAGACAATATTATACTTTATTCATCACCTGACAAAACAAATTTTACATAGAAACAAATATAGAATAGCAATGGAACTGGCGGCCTTATCGCTTAAAGCGATTTAATTATAGTTTCGTAAAAATGGCATAGTTTAATACACCTGTCCTATCACTTTAATGATCCTACTCTAAACAAATCATTGTTTAGAGTAGGATCATTAAAGTGATCTCTAAGATATTTTTAATTAAAGTCTATGTAAGAACAATGCCTGATAAATTTCAGAATGTAGATCCAGCCATCCTTTGCAACATTATCGCAACACTAGTCCACTGATGGACATAGTCCTGCTAATAACCGCTAATAATCATAGCGCCCTGTCATCCAGCTTCCTCCATTCAGCATCTGCCTGTAGTCTTTTGCAGATCGTCATCCCACCTGGCGAATATCATCACCACCGCTCGGCTCCATTCCTTGCAATGCACAATCAAATTTCTTTTTTTATTGTCGATAGATGTTCGTTTGACCACAATCTCACCTGGTGGAAAGTGACAATGTGGCCGACTATGTCATAAAAAGGTCTAGATACCTATTTACTCTTGTCTCTGATCAGTGAAGCCACAAGAGTTTGTTGTTTATTCTGTTTGAGGATAAAGTGCTTCTGAGAGTTAATGTCTGTCCCTGTTGGATGCGTTATAGGATAGGTTGGGAATGATGGACTGGGCTTAGTTTGGACTCTAACGATGCCCATTTACAGCAGATCTATTTATCAATTTATTTATTTTTGTATGTACCTATATTCCTAAGTTCGTTGGTTATTTTCTGTCTTGTCTGTTTTATGGCTTTGATTTTTTTAAACTGAAATTTCCAAGTGTACCTTGCCTACGGCGAATAAAGAAGAGAGGACACGGGTACTCTAAAACCTTCGACTTTGCCCTAGACCACAAGATAAAAAAAGTCTTCATTCCATTCCATCGTTTAGTGTATTGTATTAAGTAAATCAGTTATTTAGTACCCATATAACACAACTCTGCTTAGCTTGGGGCTAGATAACGCTGTATGAATTTGTCCAGCATTAAATAAAATAAATAAATGTATGTTTCCAAAAATTAGCACTTACGACAAATACAACATTTTTAAGTATATTCCAACGTCAACCAGAACGTTTTGGCAAGTACAGCTTGCATTAATTTTAAAGCTCTCAAAAAAGATTGCACAATCAAATAAAACAAGTTTCAAAACAAATTAAAATAGATTTGCCCAGTTGTTTGCGCTTATGGGATTGATGTAAATAGCGGTTTCTGAATAACTGGACCGTCGGAGAGCCATGCCCGTGTCGACGCGTTTCTGTAAACTGTGGATTACGGTACTGTGGATATAATTCTCGGTATAATGGGTATAACTCTTTGTGAATCGGGGGAATTGGATAAATCAAGCTGTTTGAATTAAAACTTTCTTGGTGTTGCCGTTATGAAACGAGGTGGGATATAAGATCGAGGTTGTTTTAAAGTGATGCACAAAAAGGTGTCGGTTTAAAAAAAATCTCAAAAGGACACAATGTCGCGAACATAAAAAAAATATTCTAAAGTATGTAATATATTGACTAGGTAGGTCGTTATCGTAAGTAAAGTATAATGGGTAGGTACGATAAGTCTATTATACTTTACTAACGATAACATTCATCCAAAATGTATCTAGGTATACCTACATAAAAGATCAGAATGTAAGTTTAGAACCGGGTAGGCTTGACTTGACCCAAAAATACTATTATACCCTTAAACCTGAAAAAACGGCATGTGGCAGTTCTCTGAATCAACCTTTTAAGAAGAGCTCTGCTTCTATCAATAAAGTGGTGGCCTAACTTTCCGATACTACCCGCACCTTGCCGGGATAAGTAAGATTTTGTTTCATATTCATTTCTTTTAGCCAAAACTCATCTCATAACTAATCAATCATGAATTAGATTAGAATTTATTATAACATAAATGAAAAAAAAAACAGTAGGTATTGGTTATATATAACCGGTGAGTTTCGGGCGCAGCGCATCAACATCGCCATTAAGCAGGGCAATGCAGCCAAAGTTTTGGGGATGCTTCCGACTGGTATTGATATGGATTTGATATGGATCATTTGAGCTACCTCTAGATTGTTTACAACAGTTAGGATAAGTTTCAAATGTACCATGTGCTAAATAAATGATTTTTTCTTTCTTTCTTCAAGACTCTCTTGTAAGGTAGGTACTCTTTTAGAGTACACGTTTCGCTAACCCGGAAATGCCCACCATGCTCTGTATCCGCAAATATTTTCCAACGTTCGCAGTAATCTACCTGCGTCAGGTCAGAAATCACAATACTAACTAGTCACGAGGCAACACTCACATTGTCTGCTTATGTAAGTCGGAGCGTCTTCCACTTTCGAATCAAGTTTATTGACACGGCAAGCTCGACAAATGCCCAGTTCACAGTTACATCGGCGCCGCTTTGATTCTTGGTACATTGTAAATGGTTTACAGAAATGTTACTCTGCATTTTTGGGTTCAACGCAATATCCCTTCATATACAACCCCTTATCAGCACACATACGTCACATGCATAGAATGTGTGACCGTCACATGCCTAGCATGTGACGTATTAAATGCATCAAGGGGGCTTGTTTAAAGGAGTTTGTGACGTATTAAATGCATCAAGGGGGCTTGTTTAAAGGAGTTTTGACAATAGTTAAATTTGTTATTTATTACTACTGAAACAGAATAACGTTATAGGTTCACTTGCAGAGATTTCTCTCTAGGTATTGTTTTATTTAATTTTATTGAAAGCGTTTTGAAAATATTACTTAACAAAGCATGAAATTTGTTCATTTAGAACTCTATCATCATTAAATGTTTTTATTATCATATGTATTTTAATACAATAAAAGCTGTAATTATCCTTTCAGTACCTTTGTGATCACAATATGGGATCTTACTTAGAACACTTTAGTATAATAATTAAACATACGAAAGTTCATATATATGAATAACATTAGGCTAGATACTTTTTATCTCAAAAAACGTGTACAAAGCCACGGGCTAAAGCTAATGTTTATGAGTAGGTACGGGTTTACAGTTTACATGCATGTTGCTGAACCAGGGTCTCTGCCATCTGTTACCGACGACGTTTCCTCAGCTACTTTGGTCACATAATAATAATATAAAAAATTATTCCCATTTCTTATAAAAGAGTGGATGTATCAGATTATAATTGTAATTATGATAATAAAAAGTACTTATTGTATCCATTAAGTTACCTAATAAATGTATTAATTTGATTTTATAACAAAATGCGACTTTAATCCTAATTTTCTTTCTGGGACGTCCATTTATGAACCAAGGCCTCCTTGTTCCACTCGTTCTGGTGGTGAGCCAAATGTGTCCAGGTGGCGCCGGCGATGGATGCGATGTGTACGGTACGTGTGTTGCGATGCGCCCGGGCGGGCGGCACTTACCACGTATGGGTACCAGTGCATCAGGTTCTCGCGCCACCTGTTGTTTGTAGTCCTCGCAGTACGTCACATAGCTAGAAGAAACCTGAAGAAACTGGTTATTGTCGGCAAGGTGGACGGGAAAAGACCACGAGGCCGATCACCAAGCCGCTGGTCTGACATTGTGAACGAGATAACGGGATTCCCAGTGACCACTGCTCTCAGCTAAGCCGAAGATAGAGTGGCCTGAAAAAAGCTAGTCAACTCCTCCACTGAGGCGTAATAATAATATATCGAATTCACTGCATTGAAGAAGATGGTTTATGGCATGTAATTTACCTTGTTTTTTTTGTTTTTATTTAGTATGGGTAACAATAACAACCAATTACATTCTAATTAATTACATTCTAATTCTTTTCATTATTAAATAGATACTTATTCTAATTCATTATGAATGTAAGCGGGTTAACTACGAACCTAGTTGGTGTGTTCTTCCAACACAAATTAGGTTCGTAGTTAACCCGCTTATATTCATAATGAATTTGTCCAACCACGAAAGTTTTTATGGTAAAATAACTTCTTATACATATTCAAATAAACAGGGCAAATATTATTATAGTAATGTTAACTAGTACATTACTGTAAAAATATTTTAGGTTAGGTACACAGAGAATAAATGTGTTCTTGTGTTGTTTAAACATTCGGTGATTGAGATACTGTTTTTCAATCGACAGTGTCGTGGGCCCGCGGCCGGTACGAGTTTGTGATCTTATTCGAGCGTTCGGTTCCGTTTCAACTGCGATCTGTGAAGAAAGATGTTATTTCGTACTAATATTTAACGATGGTTTACTTCCCTGTATCATTTTTTAACTTGTTTCTGCCCGCGGCTTTGCACGCGTTGTTTCTATGTAAACGTTCAAAAGTCATTTCTATTCAATGGGAACTGAAGGGATACAAAGTTGCGTATGTATTATTCCAGATTTAGATCAACATCTACGCAAAATTTGTAACTGATCCGTTCAGTAGTTGTGGCGTAAAGATGTAACATACATACACCCATCTATCTAAACTGATGCATTTATAATAATAGTGTGCAAGTTTTCTCCAAGTATGTTTTATATTCCTAGAAATATTAGGACATTGTCTAGACTTCTACAAATTATAGTACCTAATTTATGTGTTTGGATAGACTACACTATTCGTCAATTTATAAGTTGCAAATGACCGTCTAAAAACAAGAAAAACTCGTCCAGAGACTTGCAAATTTACGAACGTGTCACGTAAATAACCACAGGCGGCACTTAACCAATCAATAGAGTCATCCATCATTTGTTCAGTAAACAGAAACTAATACAATAATCGGATTACAAATACTTGTAGAGATGTTTTATGCTAATTTTATGTAAGCTCCGCCCCCCACTGTATTAATTCTCACAAGTTAGCACTGAAGCGCGTTCATTATGTTTTTATTAGCTATAAATTTAAAAGCTTAAACTGTTGCTTGGTTTTCTTATAGGAAATAGCTCGCAGCAAGGAGATAGTTGGTACTAAGTTACTATGCACCGCGTGATACCCGCGTGTGGGTGGCATTATAAAAGCAGCATTAAATTGTGATAACTAGCAATGTACGTAGGACATATTATAGTGCACAAGTGTGTGCGCAAACACTCACTATTCCATCACTCTCATCATTGATGAGACAGCAGACCGAGAAGAGGTCAGTCGTTAGACAAACGGTATAAGGTGCTTTTGAGGTACGGGGGTGTAGGTAACACCGCCATTTTCTTGACTCCTGCCTGCTTGTGTGTTTTCTGGCCAGAAAAATCCCGTAACTTTGGGCCTGACCCGAGATTTGAACCTGTCCCGGGTTCAATCGCAGAGGTACACAAATTGGTAGAAAATACCAATTGCTCTTATTATGATGTTTGTGTTCTGAAAACACAATAAAGGTTTGTAGTTAACCCGCTTTCATTCATAATGAATGTAGGTACTTAATTTTAAAAACAAGTCCTTTCTATTCCCTCATCATTGACGATCATCTTCAAAAGCGTACCGACTCTACCGACCAAGCGTGTAACCATTTACATAGATCGCGCCCACCGTACTGCGATTTTACTCAGATACAGAAATACGCGACTAAATTACAACGTTTACTCCTTGCAACGAATGCTCGAAGGTTCTGGGTATTCTCAATCGGTACGGGTTATCAGGGACAGGTTCTGGGAACGGAATGTGATCTGAACGAAGGGTTGCCGTTTGTCTGGAGAGGAAAGATGATTTTCCGGCTAAATGATAATTATTTCGTTTGTTTTTCAAAGTAAACATGGTAAAATTTTTGCAACCTTTTATTAATAGGTGTAACCAGCTGATGAGCTTCTCAACAAAAACTTTCCAAAACGGGCACGACTAATCGAACCCGCAACCTCTTGCGTCGCAGGCGGACTCTCGCCCGCTGCACCACTGAGGTCGTCTCTGAGTAATGAAGAATACGATGGAGAAAATAAAAAGAGAACATATTATGTAGGTAATCTAACACAAATAAGGTTCGTAGTTAACCCGTTTACCTCCGTAATGAATAGGTACTCTTTCACTGGGCAAATTCGATACTTCAGATAATCGTGACAGTTGGGGGAAAAGTTCGTTAAAGTCGTGTAGACAAAGATTGAGATTAAAAATGTCATGCTGTCCTGCCAATCTTTGTCCGACCTTCAGTAAAGAAGTATACGATGAAGAAAAAGAAACCTAATAGATACTCTTTCAGATAATCGTGACTCCTGGAGGAAAACTTCGTATAAGAAGTGTAGACAAAGATTGGGATGGAAAATGTCATGTTGTCCTGCGTAGATCGTATTTGTCAAATGTGATCTAAGCGGGACGGCATGATATTTTCAATCACAATATTTATCCACACCACTTATACACGACAACGCCTGGTTTAACTTACTGTCCCAAAACGGGACCCGGGCCACCAACGAGCCACACTTCACCCAACAGCACCAGGCACTCATTTCGTTATTTCGTATAAACAGTTGTCCCAGGCGGGAATCGAACCCGCAACCTCTTGCGTCGTAGGCGGACCTTCGCCCGCCGCGCCACACCCGTTGCTAAATTTCCGTAAGTCCTGAACCTCACACGGATTCATCTTTTATCATATTTTGTAGATGAAAGAGGCCTCTGATGATGATGACTTTATTGGAATGAATTTATAATTTTTCATCGCATAATTTGAATACCTTTGATAAAAATTGTCTTAGATAACCACTTAATAATATCTAGTTGCATCAAGCAATGAAAAAGTAATAGAAAAGCTTAGGAAAAATAGTGGTGGATATTATTTCAGAAGCCGTAAAATCCGGCGTTTCGTATTGATATCTCCTGGCAACACTAAATGTACCTATACAGAGGTTAATAATGCGCACACTTGCTACTTTATTGCTTTTTGCGGCCATAAATAAAATCGCTCTCAGCAAAAACAATTTATGTTATATCGAAGCTGTCAATTTGGTACCGTTTGTGCTTGTTTTAAATATTTTAACATTATAATATTGAGATTGGTATTATCCTGCAGAGATATTTTATTCATCGTCTTCAAATAATAAGAGAAGATAAAAAATATCTTTTTTCTTTTGAAATATTTGTCTTGGTCGAATTTCATCGCAATTTCTCTGAGCTAACAAAATAGTACATTGTACATCTAGGCAAGAAAGTGTCTAATTTCTATTAATGTGTCATTTGAGTGCCTTAAAACACACGAGGTAGGAATCGCACTTTCTCCCGAGTGATACATGGTGCTTAATACTACACCTTCGAGGAAAATCATCGCTTTAGTAAATTCAAATTGTAAACTCAAATGTAGCAATAAATACGCGCACGTGCGTTTTTAACGTGGTTCTTTTTTTAAATTATTGTTCCGAATACGGAAGAGGCCGATATCATATGGCGGGTTCGGAGTAAAAACTTTTGGTCGTTTGACCTATGTATTATGAAAATAACTAAAGCTACTGGCTGATATTTCAGAAATTAAAAAATAATAACAAGTTTGAAATGGATTTCCATACACTTTTTTCTCCCGCTAAACGCATGGGAAATGAAATTTCAAATAGTATTCCGTACCGCAATTTAGTACGCCTGCAATGACGTTCTTTCTACTTATGTTTGGAAAAGGAATAAGCAACTTTCTGAGCAGGTGTAGTATAAATACTTTTCAATAGCTGGCCCTTCATTTGATCGTATAATCAACTAATCAAAAAAATACTTTTCAGGCTTCACTATGCATGCTATGAAGCACAGTTTTATTATTTTATAATTTAAGTGGGTAAAAGTGATTAAAAAGGATTGCCATAAACCAGAGACATTTTTCCATATTTTTGACGCCTACTTTAATTTAACCACACGGGGTCGACAAACGCAATAATACGCGAAAAACCATTATCTTTTACGCCTACTAGCACCTACGTTAGGTTTGTTGTGGGGTTAATGCCTACGCAGCGTAGCGCTCGTAGGCGCGCGTAGGCGACCGCGTCACCGTGACGTCACTGCCCTACGCTGCTACGAGATCACAAGTCTAGTCTTATTCCCTTAACCCTTAAGTATTCTTTTTGAAAATAGGGTAAAGACTAGATATAGGTGGGAGGACGAGCTTAAAGACATAGCAGGTAAAACTTGGATAAGGTTGGCGAGAGATAGAGTAAAGTGAAAGGGGTTGGAGGAGGCCTTTGCCAAAAGAGGGCAAACAGACGAAATTTCGATGTCGTAACAAAGCAATAGTATTAAGTAACAAAATGTAAATATCATCTGAATAAAAGGCTTGAAAATGAAAATGAAAGACTAGATATTAGATTAATAGATATTAGAGACATGAATTATAAGTATATAATTTGTTTCAGAAAAACTATAAAAATGTCTTTAAGATCTTTAATTCTAGACTGTTTTTTTTATGTTTTGTGGGAGAAATACTTATCCATTGAGAATATAAATGAGGATCATCACAGGATCACCTCTATAACTGAAACGGTAAACTGAAAAACAGCTCCGAACATGCTATCTAAGCTTATCGGCATTATGCTTAGCTTATTCCAATTGCCTGAAAATTTTCTTAGTTATTTGTTTATTTGTATTTATAATTAGTATGTATTTACTTATTAATTTGTAAGTTCCTTTAAAGATATAAGTTATGTTTTGGTATATCATGTAATCAACAGTTATAAGTTCAGGCAATATTTTTTTTGTTTTCTTTATTTTTATTTTTTATTCAATAGCAAAAAAACTTAAAAATTGGTTTACATTTGACGAAATCGGAACTCTACACAATCCTTCCTAATAAATATTTATGTTTTTGGCCAAATAAATGTATCTTTAACTTTATCTAAGTAAATTATAGCGCGTTCACTGCCCGCGCTCTGCGGTGTGACCCGAGCAGGGGCACGCTGCAGCTTGGATCAACTGAAGACGTACATGTGCATCATCGGTAATGAAAGTATTAACTCCTAAACAAAATTCCGCCAAAAAAAAAAACAATTGCTCCTATAACCTAAATCTCACTGTCTCGCAAGAGGTCTCAGCGTGACGAAATGGTCACCATCTCTACCATTCCAATTGTACTGCAACGTGATATTAATCGTTACCACATTTCTCTGCCCACACAGTGTGCCATACGTAGAGTAGAAATCAGAGTTGGGACATTGATTTCACTCCTAAAGTTTCTTTTTTCAGGTTTAAATAGTTTTTTTTAGACCTCCGTGGCGCAGCATGCGAAGGTCCGCCTGCGACGCTGGAGGAACAAATATGTATACGATCTGCAGAAATTTTTTCCGTTGGTCTGGGTGTTTTCTATCTATAATAAAAATATCTATCTATGTAGTGTATTGTATTAAGTATATCAGTTATCTAGTACCCATAACACAAGCTCTGCTTAGCTTGGGGCTAGATAATGCTGTGTGAATTGTCCAGCGTTATTTATTTATTTATTTAGGTTTAAAATATTTGAGATATAAGTTATTACTCAAACAAGACACAGTCACTTACATGAGAATAGTTATTTAGCTTAGTGTACACAATTTATAAAAGTGAAGTAAAGAGAAGTTGTTGTTCGATTAGTAGGTAGTAATACAGTCACACTAATATTGTAAATGCGAAAGTTTGGATGGATGGATGGATGGATGGATGTTTGTTACCTCTTTACGCCAAAACTACTGAACGGATCGGGCTGAAATTTTGCATACAGGTAAGTCTAATCCTGGAATCAAACATATACTACTTTTTATACCATAAATAAGTTCCCATGGGATAGAAATCACCTTTAAACGTTTATAGAAACAACGCGTGCGAAGCCGCGGGCATAAACTAGTTATGAATAAACGAAAACACAGGTAAATAAAACGTCAAGTGCGAGTCGGACTAATTCCGTAGGGTTCCGTGTTAATAGTAAAGGTTCCGAATTTATAGTACTCGAGACCTTGTTTCATGCCAAATATTATGATTCTAGGACATTCTAGGTTAATGGGGAGAAGGTGCTCCTGTGGCAGGCGTCCAAAATATGGTCGATTGAAATTCTTTGTTGCGTGGCAGTTGATCAGATTACCTACATATATACAGTTTTTGAATTTTTCTATTTATTCGTGCTATAAGACCTTGCTTCTTGCTGTTGATTGTCAGTCAATGGGAATTACCATATAGGTTTTGGTCCATAGCGAGAATGAAAAGTAATTTTTAAAAGAATAAACTATAAATTACCGGTTTTCGGATTTTTTTCTTTACTTGTGCTAACCTTACTTCTTGCATAATTGTATCATTCTAGGTCTACGAGAAGTACCCTATAGGTTTTGTGTGCTAGTGATTCCCTTGGGAATTTTAAAATATTCGGACATTAAATTATATCGAGTATATTATAAATCGTTATTTTATCGATATAGTTTAATGTATATCGAGGCTTCAATTACGGACTTGAGTATTTGATGCTAATTTCAACTCGATACCTCCACGCGTTCCTGAGGAAAGGGGGTTGACAGACGGACAGACAGACAGATGGACAATAAAGTGAAACCATAATGGTTCTTTTTTGCTTTTGAGATACTCAACCCTTAAAAAGGGAAAAGGTTACACATTACAATTTATTTTTTTGGTAAACCATATCATCTATGGGTTCTTATCTATGAAAGGTGGCTTACAGGTAATATAACTAATTTTATAATTTCATAAAATCATAATGTGATTTAATGCATACAGGTAATCTTACGTGTATGTAGTCTTAGATAGATAGATAGATAGATAGATAGAAAACACTTTATTTTATTATACCACACAAATACAGGAAACAATACAGAGAAAATGCTTAGAAAAAAAAGGAAGTATAAAAGGCGGCCTTATCGCTAAGAGCGATCTCTTCCAGGCGACCTTGGGTAGTCTTAGTGGGTACACAAAACGTAAAAACCCAGTCAGGGGCATGATTCTCTATGACCTACGAGATAACATGCCCAAAACGTGTGACGTCACAACGTGTTCTAAACATAAACACGATTCAAACGAGCCTAGGTGTGGAATCGAAAAATTGAATTCTGCATGCCACAAGACTGGTTGTCTATGCCCCGTGTTTTGTTTTTCGATTATTTCACACGGTGCGTTCAAAATCTTACATTCGGACTACTCGGAAAATTTACGGTTTTATTATAAATTATTTTTTGTTTCCAATTAATAAATATTTTGAATTTTAAGCTTGCTCAACCATCAATAATTGTTGAGCTTACAATATTTTAGTGTGATTTGAAAATTAAAAGCCCAAAAATAATGATTTGTAAATACATTCAAGTCAGTCATGACTAGTTTCGGAACGTTTGTTTTGATTATCATAACCTAAAAATCTATCATTCCTAAGGATTGTGTTATTGTTATTGTGTTCTTTGATAAACACAATCAGCAAAAGATATCTTACGGGTTGCATTTTATGAATTAATGATTTTATTAAAACCTCAAAATACGAACGACGAAACGATCCATACTAACTATTGCAGGAACACGCTAATCTGTGCCTTAACACGCTATGAACGAGCTCGTTTATTTGACAGTTCAAATCGTGCCGTGCAGTGGTAAGGAATGACAACTAGGGCATGCGGAATACAGTTTTGTACGATTCCACGCCGTTGTCGTGTCGTAGGTGTGTAACACGCTTGCATTGGTCATAGTGAATCACCCCCCAGGGTGCAAAATAATATTGGGTTCGCTCTTAATATATTGATACCTTGATCTCAATTGCCGAGTGTTTGTTTTAAACCAAGTTGATGGGAAACTTTTTAAATTATTTATTCCGATATTTTTTTATTAATTTGTTCTAAATCATAATGATAACAGGACTTTACCGAGTTTCGCCTTTGTATACCTGACTTTTAAAGTTAAAGATGTGGAGTTCTGAGAAAAATAATATCAACGTTAAAATCCGGATCTGAATCAAATGGTAATCCATGTTTCCGGAAAGAAAGGTCAGATGTCAACTCGAATAAGGAAACCTTGAATAAGGCTAGGCGTGACACTACTTAATAATATTTTTGTTATTGCCTGAAAGTTCTATGATTATGAGGAACTATCACAAAAAACCTATATTTTCCAGAATGACAAAAATAAAGAAATGCAATGGAACATAAATATTCAAATAGTCCGATTTCAGGATATTGCTGGTTCGATTCCCGCTTCGGGATAAATGCTTGTACGATCTGCAGATATTTGTTCCGGATCTAGGTGTTTTCTATGTAAAATCACAAGTCTATCTATTGTGTGTTTATCAGTTATCGAGACACGCGCCAGCCAAGTTAGAAATGATCTAGTATTTATATTTACCTGTAACAACTTACTCTGCTTGCTTTGGAGGTAGTTATTGATGTGTAGAGTGTTCAGCATTAAATTTTTCATACAGTAGTTTATTTATTCCCATCCCTAGTGCAAAGATACCATCAAAGTGTACATAACAAGGAACTTTCTATATCATTATTTTCGCCGAATGAGAATCCGGCAATAACTTTCTTGCATAATACTCGGACTTGTTAATAAAGTGTTATAATTACGACTTACATTGAGTGCAAACATAACTCAACACTTTATGATTTATAATGATTTATTCTATACTTTCTTTTTTTCACGGCTGCTAACACAGAAGAGTATTCATCTTAAACTACTGATAGTTTTCAGAAGCTTTTAAGAAAATAATATCATTAGATGGATAAAAGTTTATAGTACCGTACAAAGACAAAATAAAAATACAGATATAAATGCTAAGAATAGTGGAAGTGCAAACGGTGGTTATCTCTAACAGCGATCTCTTCCAGGCACCCGTGTTTGATTTTATAACTTTTGTTGAGGACATTTATGTGTTCTAATGGTTTCATGCAATTACGAGGACAAAAAACTAAACAATTTACCAAACGCAACACCTGTAAAGCCAATGATTGCGATAAGCCAATCTCCCCCGAATGTGTGTGGCAAGCGGCAAGATAAGGCCTTACTAGGTAAATATTACCTGTGATAAATACCTTACTTACCTGACGCGACCGCAGCGCGTTTCAATAATAACCGTGATATTGCGATGATACGGACTGGAAAAACTCGTTCGGCGGATGTCGATATCCTTATAAGCCCACAAGCGAAACACACCACTGAATAACAAAACACTATCACAGCAAAACCATTGCTGTGGACCCTTGAATTGGTGATCTCCTCTGTGAGTAAAAGCAGCAACGGTTGTGAAGTGTCTGGTAAATCTCGACGGTTATTTGGTGGATTTATGCCACCGATCGGGTATAGTACGGTGTCGGTGAGTGGCTTTCATTCATACCGCCTGGAGCCACGTTCCACGAGATCTCATCTTCCAATTACTGACTGTTCGTGTGCCGCTGCGATTTCTGTCATTGTCGTCAGTTGGGTCATTTGACTTGGAATACTTTGCATTGTTGGAGAAGGAGTTTCGAATGAGCTTTTTGTTTGGTTGCTAACACGTTGCCTACTTTTATTTTTAAATAAAATTTTGCTAATAATGCTTGTACAGTACCTATTAATACGAATTAGGTCCGCGGTTTAGCTACGTGTAAAGTAAATGCGCCCCAAATTATTTTTTTGATCAAAAACTCATATGGATTTCATCATGGTTCGACTGGTTCTTAGGTGACAAGGCCAAGATTTATAACCTGGTCACTGACCCACCGCTAAGTGACCAGACCGCAGACAAAATATAGAGACATTACGAACGTAGCTTCTTTAGTGAAACATAGGCCTAATGTTACATTACAATATCTAATGTTGATCCACCCAGAACAATAGTTTTTCGATCATTACGAAAGCTTCTCAGGTAGACGGCAGGTAGGATTCTCATGTATCTATTGAAGGCAGGTTTCGACACAGCATGAACATTTTCGAGGGCCAGTCGATTTGGCTGCATTGTGCTTGTATTACACAAACGTACTCGCAATAGTTTCACAACCGCGGGTTCGATGCCCGACACCAATACTTAAATTAATTTTCGTTTCTGCGACACTCATTGTTCCATACTCCAATGTCGCAGCAAATCGTACCAATGGATACGAATAGCTACGATTTTGACACGAATTTGTTTAGAAAGTAATCTCTAAACTTGTTTCTTGATTACGCTTGAACAATAAATGAAACTTACCTCTTTGGTTGGTAGAGTTTGGTTGTTTAGTTTTTGTGATATGTCTGGTGTCTTACTAACTATTGTACCAGTTACACAGTTACGATCAGGGTCACTAACTTGAAACATATCCTATTGTTTGTATACCAATATTTTATATCGTTCATAGTGTCATTTTATGTCCCCTGATATAATTTTTCACATAAAATCCAAGCATTTTTTACTTATTTAAGGCCTACCAACGCTTGCTTAAAAGCATTTTTTTCTGAACTTATATTAGTAAGTTGTATTTAGCTAAATGGTCGTAATACATTGTCTTATTTGACTGAAAAACAGTCTACACCGCGTAAATTAATAATCAAAGATATAGTTTCAACAACAAAATCAGGCATCAGAGCAGAACTGATGAAATTGTCTGAACACCTAGGTACGGGCACAGCAATTTTGCATCGAATCGTTCGGATTCCCGTGTGATTGTCGGAACCGCGGTGCTTTCCCAGAGATTTGTCGGTTGCGTCCGACAACGGCCCGTATTCTGAAACTACAAACCAATAACGTTGTCATAACGCGAACTACAAGCTAAAGTAAAAATCATACAACATACAACAGCAATGCTGCAAATGGCCGCAATTCAGCAGAGTTGCTGTTTAAGCACCTTGACTCTGTACCAGCAACTGTTGCGAAACCATAAACATTTTGGTTGCTAACGCAAAGTCGTCGTCGTGTCAGTTGTCTCATTTCTATATTGTTTTAGTTTTTTCTGAAGTTCTCTCATAGCAACTATAAGCACTATAAAAACTTTAAGCATCGATAAAGAGGCGATGCAGCAGAAGGCCATGATGTAGGTCACTCTGACAATTCGAAACGTAAGACGCCACGTTTATCCCACGGTCGGTCATATCGAATAAGCTCGAAGGAGTGCCTACGTGATTTGCGCTTGCGACATTTCGACAATACGCCGGGTTTACGTAACGGTTACTGGTTCGGTACTCTCTGCATTCTTCGCTTTTTGTTCCGGGATGATAAATGCTCTTGAGACATTTTGCAGCTGTTGTTTCTAGTAGTGGGATTTTTTGACTGACAAGTGTTTTGAATAGGTAGAGGTTAACTTGGTGACCGGGTTTCCGTCTCAGGCTTTCTTCTTTTTGACAACCTCTCTGAGGCAGCATTTGAATACTGATCTGAGGCGTATGAAGTGGTGGGTATCGATTCTCGCAGTTGAACAATAATTGTTTGTTGCACCAAGTATTTTGTTCCGGGTCTGGGTATTGATAGGGCTTTGAAAATTCTTCAGTTCTTTTTATTTCTTATGAGATTCGGTTCCCGGCTTTGCCCGCGTTGTTTGTATGGAAATGTTTAAAGATTATTTCTCTCTTAAGGGAACTGATTAGGTATATGGGATAAAAAGTAGCCTATGCTTTATTCCAAGCCTTGACCAGAACGATTCCTTCAGTAGTTTAATATTAGTCTGATTGTAGCTCATAATACATCATATAAGTTGAACTCATCAGGTCCCCAAATTGGCCATACCATTGTGCCAAGCCTGAGTACTCAAGCTCCTTCAGCTAAAACCACTTCACCATGCAGCCTGATAGAAACTGTTTATTATGAAGATGTACAATACAAAGTGATCTCTCCAGTCAGTAACGCGTGTCATTGTTAGCGGCGCCCGCGCATCAAAACAAACGGAGAAAGTTCCTCCGTACGATCCGCACTATTTCCCCTTTTACGTACGAACTGATGATTTTCGCTGAATGTATTAATAACGGGTTAAGTTGTTTATTATATTTGAAAATATTTCAGAAAGACATTTTATTTAGAAACCGCCAATTTCAGTGCCTTTCTTATTACCAAATATTTTATAAGGTTTTGTAGTAAAGCATTATCTTCCATTCTTAAACATTCTTAAGAGTGGACAAAATAATGGACATTGTACCAACTTACTGACACTCTTTGAGTTTTCTTACAACAAACATCTGGCGTAGAGAAAGGTTTTTAGTGACCTTACACCGAAATCCGTCTATCAGTCTCTTCACTGACCGCATTAGTACGTAAGTACAATACAGACAAAATAATTCCCCAATACGAACGGTAGGCCTTGATACAGTTATAAAATGTCACGCTCATGTTTGAGCAACAAAAACTGGTTGCTTCTATCATACAGGATTTACTTTTGGTAATACACACCTCGGAACAAGTGGTTACATCATCAGATAGACACGACGAGGCTGTTACATCTTTGCTTGAATCAGGTATATGAGGTACTTACATTGAAGGTAGACAGTTATTGGAAAACATTTATTCACAAAGAAAATTACAATCAAATAATATAAATAAAATAGAACAAGTATTTATAATTGAAACAATTGAGCTAACTACAGACGGTTGCAAACAATCTAGAGGTAGCTAAACTGATCCCGGTGATAGCTAAACTGATCCCGGTGGGTATCAATACCGGTGGTCAGTATCTGGCGCAGCGCATCAGCATTGCCATACAGCGGGGCAATGCAGCCAGCGTCTTGGAGGCGCTTCCGGAAAATATTGGTCGAGTCTATAGTCCAGAATATTGGTTAGACTTGACGAATATTGGTCAAGTCTATGGTAAAAATAAATGTATGGGTAAAATATTGGGTGAGTCTATGGTCTTGATTTTTGGTCTGTTCTGAGGCTAGATCCCTCAACAGTTTTTGATGTAGGTACATAGGTTTAAAAGAGATTTAAGCAGAATTTAGAAGAAGGAGTTATTTTAGGTATAACCACCTACCTAATACTGTTATAAAAAGTTTGCGAGCTGAAAAGGTTGCCAAATGGGAAGTAGCCAACGCTACATACTCCTAGCATCCGATAATTGTAGTAAAACACTTATTTTTACTTGCATTTATTGATTCATACAAATTTTGTAATTCAAATCAATTCCTTCGTTGGTACAGTATGGAACCGGAACGAATATTTAAATAATAATAATGTCCTCCTAGCCGAATTTCGACCACGGCGACCAGTCTTATCGGAGACTAACCTGATGCGCAGGACATATTCTAGTGCACAAGTGTGGGGCCAAACACAGGTGCACTCTCTATTCCCTCACTCTCAAAATCCAATGAGACGGCGGCAGACCACCGGTGAGAGGTCAAGCGCAGGAATAATGGCTTAACTTGCTTTCCGAGGCAAGGATGTGTAACACCGCCAACTTCCTGACTCCGGGCTGCTAACTGTGAATTTTTCTTGGTAGGTAAACCCCAATATCTACTAAACAATCATCGAACCTGGAACCTTCTGCGTCTCAAACGGATTTTCACTCTATGCACCACAGACGTCGTCTTCTTCCATAGAAGCATTAGCTCGGAAAATAAAGAAAATACAACTTACTCCAGGCGTAATATCGCCATCAGATTTATAGCCAGCTCGTAAGACTGAAAGACTCAAGAGTCGTGAACCAGCGAATGGTCAGTCGATTAGTCACTGCAGGCATTCCTCGGATACCGTTCTCTGTTTGTTACAGTGTCGATTGAAATGAGCGGGCTCAGTATTTGGAACTGTTTTACTGCTAATGGCCTATTATGATTGTTTGCATAAGCGGTGATTTGTAGAGTCTATACTATTTTTGCTTACCGTAGTTTTTGGAAATGATCTCACCATAAAACTTATTAATACCTAATAAAAACCTCTTTATTAATAAATTCTTATCCTCGTTGTTAGTAAGAATCTAACCTCGTTATTAATAAATCAATCGTTGAAATTGAATTAATTTCAGAGATGGAGTAACCTTTCTAAAACAGAAGAAATTTCTACAAACATCTGGCTGATCCAAGTATTGCTGCATGAAGTGATGTCGACGTTATCAGCTGGCAAGAGTGAACTTTTAAAACTTAGATGCGTTTGGAAGTCTTGTATCATTACATCAGATACCAAAATCCACCTTACTCTGATCTACGAGAGTATATAAGAAGTGACTCTGTTGACGACCGATGGCGATCGATGTGGCGCGGCGGACGTAGATCCCGCTGGAGGTTGCGGGTTCGATTCCCACCTTGACACAAATGTTTAGATGATTTTAAAATATTTGTTTTAAGTGCTCTGTGTATTTTCTATGTATGGTCTTATTATCTATCTATGTACTTTCCTAATGTATAGAAATAAATTAGAACTAGTATTTACAATTGAAACAATTGATCTAACTGCAGACTGTTGCAAACAACCTACAGGTAGCTCAACTGACCCATATCAAGGCCAGTGCATTCGTCGATTCAACCAGACGCTCCGATAATTTTTTAAAACCCTGAAAATTTGTTGCCTCACCCGAATTCACAGATATCCTCGGAAGATGGGAAGTAAATGTATGTCCTAATGTATTAAGTATATCTGTCATCTTGTACCCATAACACAAGCTCTGCTTAGCTTGGGGCTAAAACATGCTGTGTAGATTGTCCAGCATTATTTATATTTATTAGGACGATATTTCGTCTACACTTGAAGTTAAGGCCTAAAATCTGCCAATGTGATTCCGACTGCAACATTGCTCAAGCGATGCGCATGGTTGCATCGACCGCTCGGCGCCTGCGCCGTGCAACCGCGTACCCAATGCGCAATGACATTAATGTACGTTTTGACAAGTCCTCATTTATACAAGTCAAAGACCTAAGATGTCAAAGGTTGAAATGTAACAGATTACCCACCCGGGCCAATCGGTGAGACTTCTGCTAAGCCCCACATTGCAGCACATTTTTTCTGTGACCTCTAGTCATAGAGGTCATAGAAAAAATGTGATTAAAGTTGACTAACTTTTATCCAAAAAGGAAATTACAATCAAATAATAGAAATAAATTAGAACGAGGATTTACAGTTGAAACAATTGAGTTAACAGCAGACTGTTGCGCACAATCTACGGGTAGCTCAACTGATCCATATCAATACCAGTAGGAAGGGTCCCCAAGACTCTGGCTGCATTGAACCGCGCTTTATGGCAATGCTGATGCACTGTGTCAGATACTCACCAGCTCTCGGGTCACGCGTCGGTTGGATCAGATCGCTCATTTAATTTTTTTACAACCCGAAGAGCCTCGGTATCCCACTGACCTAGGGTTTCGACTCCAAGGCGAGCAAACCTTAGTTATCTTAAGCAGCCAATATGAGTAATAAACCAGTTTATTTTTTGGATTGGATGCACTTGAGGCTCAGTCAATAATCAAGCTTGTCAGTTGAATTGGTGCGAAAGCCAACCAAAGCAGGTAAACTGGGCTAGCCCACCCGCTGGTCCGTTGTCTCTACATTGTCTCTAAGTCTACGGAGTTGAACATGTCCAATTTTTCATGAAAAACTTCAATAGAATGAATAATTAATTTAATAATTTGTAACGAAAAAAAAGGCCGAGTGCCTTTCTTATATTATTACTTCAATCTGTCTTTTTCAATCCAAAGTGGAGAATATTGCTTCTCATTTGCACTTGTGTAAATTGTTAACCTAGAATAGGTTTTGGTTTTCGTCTAGCATAAGTATTATTAACACTTGATACCCTAACGTATCTTTATGGTACCTGATGCCAATGATATTCTGCTAGCCGAATTTCTACCACGGTGTCCAGTCTCATCGGTGACTAGCCAGATGCGCAGGACATATTATACTTGGTGCACAAGTGTGTGCACAAACACATGTGAACTCTCTATTCCCTTACTCTCATTATCCGATGGGACGGCAGACCGACACGACCGGGGAGAGGTCAGGCGCAGGACCAACGGCTTAACGTGCTTTCCGAGGCACGAGGGTGTAACAACGCCAACTTTCTGACTCCGGGCTGCTACTGTGAATTTTACTTGCTAGAAAAACCCCAATAACTACTATTGACCCAACCCGGGATACGAACCCAGGACCTCATAAACCAAGAATAGCTATGCGCACAGGACACATAACAGTGCACAAGTGCGCAAACACACGTAGCTACCTAATCAGTACATCAGAAGGCTCAGTAACAGTTTAGCGCATTTAGTTCGGCTCAACCTTTAACGTTGGTATCTACATAACCGAGCGGCATCGTTCTCATTAGCCTGCGTCCGTTACTCCGAGCCAACTCCCGCGCACAACGGGATCCTACGCCCGTTTAGTAATACTTACTAGTTGAATTTAGATTTGCAGGAAATTGTTGCTGATCTAGAGAATTCTGGCCGTGTGGTGCCGGTTTAGAATTTGTACCACCCCCAACTCTTCCCGCGGGTGTCGTAAAAGGCGACTAAGGGATATCCACACGGGGCGGGCAGCAGCGCCTCCTGCAGAACATTCCTAAAACTGAACTGCAATCCCCAACCCACATGCCCAGCATGGCATCTACCCCCTATGAGATAAAAGCCAATCAGGGGGGGCCTGCGTCCAGCTGTGGACCAATATAGGCTGTTAAGGTAGAGAATTGTAATGGACAGTAGAATCATTACGGATGGAAGCGGGTTAGCTATGAATCTTATTTGTGTAACGTGTAATGAATTCGCCAAACTTCGATAGTTTTTACTATGAAATGGACAGTAGAAGTTTCGTTTGTGTGGAGTCTATAGTCGCTTTTTAAAAAGCAGCGAGAACTGGAGTGGGTTTTCGTAAAAAAATTGTACGAATTGCAGATCACCGTTAGGTTTCGTACGTTTGCTTGAAAATATAAATGCTTAGCTCGAAGTATAAATCCTCTGATGATGATCAAAATTCCTCTAACTCCTCTCAATAAAATCAAAAAGTGCACCAAAGGATTTCCCGTGTCCCTCTTTACATGTAAATAAGGGTCACAGGTGGTATATGTTTAAATATGACACAATTTATTTCTACCGTTTGCGGCGTGCAAAATCCGGATACAATATTATTTAATTATTAAAACTTATCTATTTATACATTGAAAACTGGCTTATTATTCAAATATAATTTAAAATTAAAATAAAAAACTAGAGATTTGTCATGTGCTCAAATCTAAAAAAATGTTTATCCGTCTTGAAATCAATTAATGTATTGGCATTTACCTTCCAGAGTGGTTTTTAACTTTTTCCGAAAAAGTGTGACTGGTAGTTTTCGAAGTAATTTTGGCAGTTGTTGTAAATAGAAGGATTCATGCAAGCTAAGCAGAGTTTGTTTTATAGGTAGATGTCTGATATACTTAATACAACATATTACATAGATAGATATTTATTATTATACATAGAATACATCAAAATTAACCTTTCAAAACACAAAGCAGCATAAACCAAGCACTAAGTGCTCCAAATAAACGTACTTATTGAAAGCCTCGCCTTAGTGTGCGAACAGTAAATTCCAACACAAAAATAGAACAATATATTCATGCCGCTGCCGCCGCCGCCGCGTATCGACATGCAAACCTGCCTCAAATGTAGCAATAGCCGAGGTCAGTCAGCTAGCTCAGATCAACACATTCTTTGGCCATCATCATCAGAGCAGTCGATCGACGTCCACACCTGCACATAGGCCTCCTTTTAAGATTGCTATAATTACCGATTCTGCACTCTCTGCATCTAGCAGTTTTCCGCTAGCTTCACCTGGTCGACGGTCTACTGCGCGGAGGTCCTACCCACACTGCGCCTTCCGGTACGTGGTTTCCACTCAAGAGACTTACTGTTTTATTCTTTGCAAAACTTCTTTTATACAGAAAACATGACATAAACATGGCGTATTATAAACTATCTCAAGATCACCCTATCATATTACACTAATATTATAAATGCGAAAGTTGTAATTTTTTAGATATTTGCTAACTTTTCATATTTGTTACCTTTTTATGTAAAAAGTATCTACAGAACGGATGTACTTAGCTGAAATTTTGCTATGTAGTCCTATGTATGTATGTATGCCATATAGTTCTAGGCCTAGATTAACATATAGGCCAGAAAATCACGTGCCAAGCCGCGGGGAGCGGATAGATAACCATTAGTTGCTTATTTTGATTTGAGAGAGCAATATTGCCAGGCAGTGTTTATCTTTTTCTGACAGAAGTCAACAGAAGAAAGCAAACGCATCATTGAGAGTCACTTACGAGTTAATATAAGGACTTTCGAAGTTCAGAGATAGCGAGCATGAATAAAATTGTGACGGATAAAATCGACCGATAGGAGAATGGCGTTCCTGCAACTCAAATTCTAATTATGGCACTAATATTTGAAGAGTAGAGGAACACTATTACTAAAATGTAGAGTTTCATAGAGCCGTACGGCGTCCCGTACGGCGCGGCGGCGCGGTCCATGTCACCCGTCCCTCGAGTACTCAACGCACTCAACGCTCTCCTGGACGACTACCCCGATGTTCACTTGTTCGCTGACAGGTGGACTAAATTAATGAAGGATAGTTTATTATTTTGTGAACGTCATAATTAGCATATATTTTTTTTCTTCTTTGTTATTAATTTTACCCAAATTTTATAATATGACTATTGTATGTATGTGCCTAATTTATAATGTAATTATTTTTAATTAATATAATTGGTTTTGATAACCGTTTTAATTAAATAAATAAATAATAGAGGCGCCAAACTTTTATGTAGTATAGTATAGAGTGAGCAAGCTGTCTCTTACCTTCGCCGCTCTAGTAAATAAAGCCCTGTAGGTGGAGGTCAAAGGCTTTCTCTGTAGATATAAGGGGTGGGGGGTGAGTAGGAGCTATGGAGAGGGACAGTAGAAAGTCCATGCTATTGTTTTCATCATTACCGCATATTTATCAGTTTTCAACTCACGTTCGTTTATTGCGTTTTATGTAAACTAGCTTTTACCTGCAGTTGCAATGAGTATTTTACTATAGGTAGACCACACAACTAGCGGATCTCTGTAGAACCTATGTACTCACAATAATAAAACCAATGCCAAACACAGTAACAAACGCCACTTATGGTTCTACAGTGATCCGCAACGTAATTTTTTATGGTAGAGGCATTAAAGTCCTTAAGCCTACGGAGGTAAGTTTTAGATACACTTTTGTTCAAGCCAGCATTGAGGATCGTAATCGGTGGCGACGACGTTTTGTTTTGTAGTAATAAACAAAATGCAAATGACCAAATTAACGTGGGATCTACAACAAGTAGCGATTTTTAATGTGTTATTGCTAGTTATTGTCATTGCAGTTTTTGTTCCATTGTGAAAAATAAGCAAGTCAGAGTCAAAAAGTAACAATGTATTGTTTTGTTCACAAAAAGCTACACAATTTGACACGAAAAAACCAGGTGACCAAGATCCATACGCCCTTGTTTGTGATGATTGTTTCAAATTATGGGAAACGATTGAAATAAAAAGGCCACTCTAAACACTATGTTTAGATCTTCAATTCGTTTGTTCTGTCACGTTGGTAGACGAAGCATGAAGAATAAAGGCTTTTATACACAGTAACGTAGTAATTTGAGCACATAAAACGAAAGGTGATGAAATGTCTTAGTGAGAAGTAGCTCCATCTTTAAATATCTGGTTGTTAGTCATTTTTCTTTTATAGAGTTAGATGTGAAAGTTTAAGCATTTACTTTTTGCGGAACAAGTGATAAAAATATCAATGTCAATATCTTAAGGAACCAAAAAGTCAACAAATAAAATACTGACTAGGTACTAATAGCTCCTACGAGCTAATAACCTTTCTGAATAAAAATAACTTAATGTTACTACTCTGCCTCTCGTTGAAAGGATGGTTTAACGGGTTTTACATCTATATTTCTTAGTGGCTTTCTGAGTTTGATGATGACATTGGCGAATAATGATGTGTTCACGCCCTGTCCCGCCTATCTTCCCAAACCTATTGAAAGAGTTACACCGTGACCATAGGTTTTCGGGTAGCATTTGTAGTTGCCAAACAGATTGGGTCATTCTTTTGTCCGCGTGGGAAACCATGCAAATGAGCCTTCACTATTTCTTTGTTTGATTTCGTGAAAGTTTACACGATCGAGGAGGAAACGGCGAGCCGATGTGAACTCCATTTTTATGTAATTGTTACGTCGTGAGGTTTGTTTGGTTTGAATTTGTAGTGGGAGCGGATGTTTGTTGCTAAACTAGCAACGTAATTAACCGTACAGAACATAATTCTGAAGGTACAGTAACTACGTGGTTTCTCAGTAGGTAATAAAGTACAAGCTTCATAGAACTAAAAGGCATTGAAGACCTTTATGTGTTAGTTTCCCAAGAGGTGAAAGGTAAATCTACCGAAATATTATGTCAAGGAGAATTTCTTGAACATGATGAAGTACTTTACCTAAATTTAGACCGAAGGAAATTCTTACTTGTTTCAAAAGATGCGATCTCTACTATATTTGCGCCACTTCACTGTCTACGAAAATGGACCTTCATATCAGCACATACATAAGTCCACTGATTAAAATGCCTCCACTAGAGCGAAACTGATGATAGAGTATACCTATGTATTTAATGCAGAACTCAAAAGAAACTGTACCTACCATCATTCCAGACAAACAAAACGCCTCAACGGAATGCTACTCCAGTATAAAACAACAAAGCGATCAAGACCAATAATTCAATCTATCCGATGTTTACCACTTCAAGCTCGGTTGCCATCCGCTGACTACTTGTGCCTCAAAACATTGCGTGCTAGAGGGGAACGCCCTATGAAATCAACAATGCACTACGGTCAATAGACACTTCATACATTTAGAAATCTTAATAAGTCTGATCCGTTGGCGTTATAAATCACTTGATATAATTATGTGGATTAAAATGCAAAAGTGTGAAGTGTTTCCGAGTTATTGAATTTGGTCGCTTCTGCATCAGCTTCAAACTACTAAAGTTTTAGTTTGAAATGATCATGTGATCATTCTACAAATAACTGATTCTCATGGCACGTATCCACCAGATTTGATCTTGATTTGTTGGTTAGATTGTGTGAAATGTTATAATGTTGGTGTAAATTTTATAACACTTCAGAAACATTTGAAGAAGAAATGAAAGTAGATCACTCTATTAATCGAGTGCACGCTTACGCCATAATCTCCACTAGATTCCGCACACCCTACGATACAATCATTTGTACTTGCTTTGTTTACATCACTGTCTGACTTCCAGCCTGCTATCATGGATAACCAATCAAACGCGCAGTGAAACTCGCTGCTGCATAAATTATACCTAGTAAATATGGGCTACTTAGAAAAATGTCGGGACGGTATGTCACGGCGTCTATCCATTCACTAAGCTGGTGCAATTTGAGTACCTTGGGCACTTGATTTTGCAACTGTCTGTCCCTTTTATTGGGCGTCGAGGCTACCATTTCGACTTCTGACTTGGCTCTGGTTTTAAACAGTCCGAGTTTACGTTCGATTTATCCTTTGTTTGGACTATCAAATAAATCTATCACTTCATTCATTGGTGAGTTCGTAATCACCATCATCAACAGTTTATGACCGATTACTGTATGACGGGCATGAGCCTTAATGTCGATTAGCATTTATTTGTCTGCCTATTCAATACCAACTACCTAGTTGGTTACTGCTGCTAGTTTTTCGGTTTCCGCCGCAAAGATTTCGCTTCCGCTGTTCCATAGTTTTTGTTTGGCCTTCGATATTTTTAGACTATTCAGTTTTAATACAGGTTGGATTTTAATCACATGATTATCTGTTTTTAACTATTGCTGCGTAGGTTAGAATAGGTATGATCATGAGCACGTCGACATCCCACGTTTGTCCGTTCGTAAACAGACCAGTGTTTATACGAATTCTTGTTACACGCTCACGGTGTGGTAGGTACCATTAGCAGCATGGAGTACGTAAAGGAAATTTCTGTAGGTATTTTCCAGCTTATAAACCAGCTGATACGACAGAGTCAAAGTAAATCTAACTGATATGATGGGTATATGGTTTATACTTTAAGGTCGCAAATTGACTGTTTATATTTTTTGGGCATCAATATACAAGTAGGTACAATTTGTTTTAATTTTTCATTGTTTCTGAAATGCCTTTGAATATCCAGTGATAGTTCATGTACAAATCGACGCGAATATTTTGTTAATTCATTGTGCAATAATATTTATCAATAGGAAGTCAGCTAGTAGATTGCCTTGTCCAAGTTCATGCACACAAAATTGCAATAAAATATCCGATACAGACCTAAAATTACGATTGGCACTCGGCATGAATTCTGTTTATTCAACACATACACAACTTATTTTGCCTAAAGGTTAATATGATATGAATTACATTAAGCAGTCTATGAAGGAGAATGTCTCAGAGCTTCTGTATTTCCCAACCGGTCGACCTTTTGTGATGAGGTCGAAATATCAAAGATGGGTAGTTACAAAGTAAATGAACAAAAGGCAAGCTCGTTTTAAGGACATCGCAGTGGGTAAGTAGGTTTACAAGAATGTTGAATGGCGAATGATGGATGGTGTCTGTCGTAAACAATAGTACCTACTACTGAGTGATTGGGTAATGAACTGAGGGCAGTTATTTTAGTTATAACTGACGTAGCCAAACAGTTGTAAAATAGCCTTGTATCAAATACGTAGGTATTTCGAATCTACTTATAAGATAGCATCCATCAGCCTGATTATGTTCTGTGACTTTACGTTTGTACTGTTGTTTTATGTTTTTATATTTTGTTGTATAATTTATGGTACCATCATAAAAAGTGCTCTGTCCGGACACTTCTCTCTTTTCACTATATCTACTGAGGTACAAATTACAAATTGAACAACAGTACTAACTAGCCCAAAGTCACTTTTAACGGGATATTTACCATGATTTGAGTTTTGAGCTTTCCAATGGTAAATAAAATTCCAATGGTAAAAAAAGGGTTAAAAAATCAAATGGTAAATATCCCTTCTGCCCGTGGATTTGCACGCGCTTTTCAAGTAGGCTTGTCCCCGGTATAATGTTTACCTCCCTGCCAAATTTTATTAGAATCCGTTCAGCCGTTTAAGCGTGATTAGGTAACAGACAGATAGACGGATAAGAGATTTCCTTAAGAATTTATGATATAATAATGTATTATGGTAATTGGACACCTCGTCGCAATATTGTACTTTATTATTTACAAAATATTTTTTCTGTACCTGTACCTACGTAGCAATACATCAAACACAATAATAGATGCATTAATTACGTTATCGTCGGAGTGGCAGCCTTGTGAACTGGCACACGTAGCGACTAGGTACCTGCCTCCCTGACCTATTTCTCTCATACACTCGTTTATGTGGGGATTGTTTTATTTCCAGGAAACTCTTTTGATGTAGGGAAGTAAATTTAGTTCGTCATGTCTGTTTCCAAATGTAAGAATCTTGATAGAAAGTATATATTTAACAGAATCGTAATGTTTCCCAATTTTATATCTGTAGATCTTATGCTGATGCATAACGTGGGCACAATGTTTTTTTTTTCTTGCAAATTTGGTCTTAAATGCAAAATTATTTTGTGAAAAACAATAAAAACTCAGGTATCAAGGTTATTCCTCTTTCGTCTTACAGTCTTCGGCCTGATTCAATCCAAGACCGGGAGATAAAATTCAATGTTGATTTCATCCCTTGTTCGTGAAAAATTTGACATTATAAAATTATTTATCCCGTGATCGGTATCAAACCTGCAACATTCTGTGTCTCAGAGCCTTTGTATAGTACAGCAAAGAAGTCGTCGATATCGATTTTACACTTATTTTGACATCATAGTAAGTGCAAAATCGACATCGACAACTTCTACACCATAGTTTACTCTAACCCACCCGCAAAGATGTTTGCATCAGTATTTTTATCAACACGAGTAGGTGTCTACACGTGGGCACGTGCTGGTTGCCCTTTTATAAGTCGATAACGGGGTCTTATCAAATAATCGATGCACTGTTAACCAGTTGATAGATTACTGATAAAGTGATAACTGTGATAAGATGTTGGCGTGAATTATACGCTTTCAACAACAATTTATGTAAATACCATTATAACAAACATTGTATGAGTTTTCCAACTTATTTGAGAGCAGGTTTTGGAGGAGGTCAGAGAGACTGGGTTATGTCCAGCTGTGGGCCTTCTGTATGTCATAGTAAATAAAGTATAATAGATGATGATCAACACATTCATCATCATCATCCTTAAAGCCCGTATGCACCCACTAACTGCCTCCACCTTCTTACCTTTATTTTTTTTACGTCGAGAATCGGGCGTGAAGATCATACAAAGATTTTGTTTTTATTTGCACTGTTTCTAAAATAGAAATACACATTTTTCATAGAAAACTTCACAGTTTTGAGAGATGACTTTCCAACACCAAACAATGATCAAAGTTGCTACTGAAAAATTACTCCATGAACTTGGGTAATATCACAAATCCGAACTATTCTCAACTTCTATAAACAACTTTCCCTGCTCTACATTACTCGCTACTACAGTCAGCGCAAGATTTACGTATGATAGTTTATATTGATAGTTTTGTATATTTATAGGAGTCAAATAACAATAATAATAAAATATGCCTATCTAGGTGCCAACTCCAATGAATCTAGGGGTTTTATAGACAATTATCATTGACGATAATATACTTCTCGCTGTACAATAAGGCTAAACATCCTGCGCACATGGTATGTCTTTGTTGCGCCTGGACGCCGCCGTCGCCGAAATTCGGCTAGAAGGTTCGACACCTGATACGTCCATACATATTATGTTGGTCGAGTTAACGCAGACGTCTTGAGTGATGACAGATTTGATAGCCTTTCCAAGTCCAGGCTGGCCATAACTCGACCAACATTTGAACGAACCAGGGGCAGTTAGGTTTACAACGTAGGCAGAAGTTGAGTCAAATACCAAATTACAAGGCTATCTAAGCAAGAATAATCAGTACGTAGTTAATGCAAATGAACACCCGGCTGATTGTCAGTTATGCTACCGACTGTACTTATAATTCATGTTGCAGGAAATGTAGAATTGGACCACCCAGCTACAAAAGACGGAATTAATCTAACTAAGTATTGGGCTCGGTGTAATGTGGGTGTGGGGGCTTTGTTGGGAAAACTTGTACGATAATACGAGGTTTTGTACTCTAAGCTATTTGAATCTATGTTACTTTGACCCATGCAGATCGTGTCTTAAATTTGAAAATCAGCAGCAGTCTGGTGATCGCTAAACTCCTCCTCCAGCTGCGAAAGTCGAAGAAAACGACGAAGGGAAATGAACACCAGGAAATAGGCTGAGGAATTCTCAGTATTTGTATTGTACTCCACAAATCCTGAGGATTTGTACACCAAAAATCTTTATCTGCGATTTATCAAGATCAACCCCGCCAATCCTTGATTGCAAGCTCGATTGATCTCGATGATTTAAAACCTTGCTCACTCAACACTTCATGCTATAGTACGTAGACTAAAATAATAATCTCTCCAATCATTGATTTATGTTTCCTCCTATCACATAAAACAAAAGAGCATCAGCCAAAGACGTGGGAACGTTACGCGAAGATCATTTGGAATTATTAGCATCCAAGGTAGCTCGTGGTCAGCACAGCCTTGTGAATTAGTGCGACGGTACCGCTAATCGCAGTATGACGAATGTAGGACACTGCATGCATGCGCCGTATTCTCGAGTAAATGTCATTCAGTGATGTCACAACTCGACTCGAATAATTTACAAACAAATACATAGTTGCATATGTGGACGGTCATTTTTCAGACTGCATCTTGGAATGTCAAACATGGATTAAGAAGTTCTTTTTCTTCTTCTTAGAAGTCTTCAGTTTAGTTCTTCACTTGGAAAGTAACTTTTTATCCAGAAAGTCAGAGTAGATTTACTTAGCTAATTTATCCAAAACATTATCATCTATTTCCTCATTATATGTATGTCCCGTACTAAACTCAAATCTTTCTGATACATTATCTATTTACATCATCAACTCTTTATCATTCTGTATTTGTGTATCAGTAATTTAGTAGGTTTATTAGTTTGCATTTATATCATTAGTTTAGCACATGCAACACCATCCTTTAAATTTCTCTTTACAGCTTAGGACTCTTATACACGGACGGTACGTTGTCGAGGGCAAGGCAACTGCACGCTTCGACTGCCGTCGACGGGTGCAGTTGCCTTGCCATTGGCAACGCACCGTGAGTGTATATGAGCCATGAGCCCTTAGTTGCCTGGAAAGAATCGCGATAAAGCCACCAATTCCATTGCCTCTCTATAGAAAGGTTTAGATTACCTTTACATGCATGAAGGTCGTCTATGGGGCCGTGGAGGAACAATCTGACACAAATTCGCGCGAAATACAAATATTTTAGCGGTTTTAATATTTTTCCGTTTTGCTAGGAATTCAATTACCAGATAAGTATGTAGTTTAAAAAAAAATAATTTGTTCATAGAAAATTACACAATCGAAATTTGTTCCAACATGGGTTCACCTTCAATACAAATCAGTACTACTTTTGAAGCAATCAATAAAAGAAGAGCTTTGCAACCGCTATTTGTAGCGTGCTTTAGGGGCGGCCTATGTCCAGCAGTGGACGCAAACGGGCTAGTGATGACGATGATGACATTCATGAAGGTTGAATTGTGACGGTACGAAGTTATTTATAACGCAACCATCAAATAGAACAGCATTGATTATAATTCATTTATCTACAAACACAATTAGGGCGGCCGCGGCCCTCCGAAGCGGACAATTGATTCAATAGCTATGACCTCATGTGCGGGCGCACTACAAAACAATGTGCAGTTCTCACGCACGACCGCTACTACGCTTCCGTAGTCTAATGACCTTTATTACAATCACACACGGTTTAAAACAGCTCATAATAAATACTGGTTTGTAACGGGCTTCTTTAGTATAAATAGTGTGAGACCGTCTTTTGCTTCTGATAATTGAATTAGGATTGATGAGCGTTTAGGATGAATCGAGGTTTGGTCGTTATCCTTACAATATTAGAAACTAAAAGATTATCTTGTTAGGACCCTCTAAATTCATTTGAAATTCTGATCATTGGGTAAATAAACTTGAGCACTACTATTTAGGTACTAAGTACTATACTTGAAGCAAGATCCATAGTTAAATATAATTTTCACAATCTATGCTCGTAAGAAGTACGTTGTACTTGTGTCATGTAGCATAAACTGAAAGCAAGTGATTATAGCCTTGTTAGCTGAAAAAGGTTAAGGTCTTACCACCTTCAAACAAATCGAATGAAATCTCTGTGCGAGTCTCCTTCGTCAATATTTTCATGCTTATTTTGAGTTTCCAAATTCAATCTCATTACTAGAGTTGCCGCGAATACTCGCTATTATTCGGTATTCAGCATTACTCGAAATTTTTTTGATATTCGTCGAATACCGAAAAATAGCTAGTATTATACGGCATTCGGCGAATAGTCGTCTAAAATAAACTTTTAACGAATAAAAAACTAATGAGTTAAAAATAATCAATTTTTATTATTTTCCTTAATAAAACAATACACAGTTTCAATTATTATCAATGAATGAAGTATAATGAAGTATTCAAGTCTTTAATTCAATAGCAATTTTCAATAAGTATAAAAAGAAAAAATTAAAAATCGACAACCGATGTCGAAAATCAAATTACAAATGCGTGCCGCCTACCCTCTAAACACAAGCGTATTGATTGAGCGGGAAATCCCCTACAATAATAAACGCTGGGTTATACAAAACGGGGTATTCCCTGTACAATATGTACAAGAAAAGAGTTGCCAGCATTTAAAAATGAAAAATTTAATTACTACATTACATAATATTATGTAGGTATGTATAACATGAAACAGATTTCTTTAACTTTATTGTTTTCTTTTCTCACAACTCACAAGAATTTAGAATTATTTTTGATGTGCCTCATTTATGTCGAACAGTAATGTCGAGTTATTCGACTATTCGCCAAAGTGAATGGCGATTAATCGGTATTCGACTATTCACTATAACAACTATTCGCGGCAACTCTACTCATTACCTTACTCTTGGGAACAATGAACATTAATGAGTAATGAGATTGCATTTGGAACATCAAAATATGAAAACGTTTATCAAGAAGATCTGCATACTGAAATCTTCAAAATTCGAACTAACCTCTGTTCAGAAGGCGGAATAAACAACTAATGCTCCGAAACACGTAACCAAACTTTTCTATTTACACGAGGAAGTACAAAAATGAAGCATACTTATGTACACAAGGATACTCTGCTTTCGTTAAAGTGTAAGTTAAGCTGTCTACGTCTTGGGCGTAATTAAATTCCTTTCTCAGGATTCTAGTAATCCCTCGCTAGTATCTCTCTCGCTTCGCTCGTGAGTATTTCTAGAATCCTGAGGCATTGGAATGGGAAAGGATTCAATGACGCCCGTAACGTAAGACACTGCTTTATACACTTGGTGTATAACCTACTATTAACGTTCTCTTATATCACGTTCCTCTATAAAATAAACCCACGCATCGTCTACATCTTGGAATAGATATTGCTAAGCAATCAATTAATTAAACGCTAATTAATATGCACAAGCAGCACACCCGGAAGCTAAAACCGTTTGATTGAGGCCATATTAGACGAATTGCTCTTATTTTGTAGGAAAACTGGTTTTGAATTTGAACTTTACTTTTCTACTGTGGAAAATGTCATCTGAATTTGTATGTACGGTAAACTATTACTTCTGTTGAAAGGTAGATGTGCTCTCTATAATATTTGATAAGATGAGCTTTTCCTAGGGATAAAAGTGATGACTAAGCAACCGCTCAGAAGTAACAGGTAACTCCTAATGCTCATATGATTTCAATTTAGGTACCTGAGTATGCATTATATTTGTTTTTACCCACTGCCGAAAAGTCACAGTCAATGCTGAGATATTTGATTATTTTGTTATCTCTAGGAAGACTGTTAACGCCGTAATAGCGTAGAAAAATAGCGTCAACTGTTAGCTTTTTTCTTTTAGTATATTTTTCTAGAATTTCGACGCTTTGCTAAATAATCACTATTTCTAATGGGCGTTTCTTTACAACTGGTATCATTATGCCAAAAAATACGGCGTAGAGCGAGTTAAAAACATAGGCGTCCCGCTCGCCAGCACACGAAAGTCGGCCTGTTTTGTATGTTTTATTTTGTAGCGCGAAGCTTTATTTAGAATCTAGACATATTAATAATCAAAGGCTGAGATGTTTGCTGCTGCAGATTTCCCCTGAGTGGAATACATCTAATATGTGTAGTGCTGGTACTCTCATTGTCTTTGCCTCTTCGGTGACCGTGACCATCGCAAAGGCTGAAGTCGAGCTGAACTCCTACGCGTGCATTCTACCAGTATACTTGACCCCACACTGGCCATTGGTATCTGCAAAATATAATGCCTTAACATCTACAGCAGAGGTCTTCATTGCTTGGTCAATATGCAGGTCTTATCGCCTACGCTGGGTCGTCTAAAGTCGCAGCTCATGAAATACCGCTTGGATACTCACAATATATTTTAGCAACTGTTGCTATCCATTTTTTATTTAAACTGCAATACCTACATATCCTACTAGTATTATAAAGCTGAAAGTTTGTGAAATCTGAATTTTTGTTACCTAGGATCTCCAAAACTTATCACTAGTGGTGAATTGGGAATAAGTTTTTCCCAGTTGACCACCAGTGGTAAACTGGGGTGGTTTCCGTCTCAATTGACAACCGGTGGCAAGTTCATGGTGGTCAGATGGTCCAGAGGGAAACTAATGAATGGATCAAGATGAAATTTGGCGTACGTTTAGAGCAAAGCCTAACTTAGATAATAACGTTAGATAATAGGCTACTTATCTAAAATACGCGTGCGAAGCCGCGGGCAGAAGCTAGTAAAATCGTAAGAAGATAATGTAATGAGATATTATATTGAAAAAATTAAAACCCACTAAAATAACCTTAATTGACTGAACGAGCGAAGCGCCTCTCCTTTGGCAAATTTGCTTGTCTGTCAGTTTGTTGGTACGCACTTCTCTACAGATCGTATTTTACAAGCGATCTGGACGAAACTTGGTGTATAGATTTAACTACTTTATAGATTTTTTTTCATCATGGAAATGATGGTCATTACTCCATCTTTCCAGTTATAGGCCGCCTCGTTGTTACTGGCCATGGTAGCGGCCATGTAACAGCGGGGCAGGGAGCGCTAGATGGTGCTCATAAGGTGAGGTCTATGCCCAGCAGTGGCCTAGTAGTGAGCCAGTTTTCTGATTATCTTCATTGGTGATACCAGCTATTTTTCATTTAGCTGTGGTGTTACTATGGCGCCTTTTCGCTTACTAATTGAACAACTTGTATCTACCAATCGGTCTTTGACACCGATGTTTGAACAATTCATCTACACATTCGTAGACACAATACTATGCGTCTGGAATTCCTCACATGGTGTGAAATTGTGAAGTAAGAAGTGCCAGGTATCTTTTAAGCCTGGGTATAATTCTTATTCGCATGCACGGTCTGATTGGAACTGAACCTTGTCAAAAAAACAAGAACCGTCAAGTGCGATTGTTACTCCCGCACCGAGGGTTTGTCAAATATACAAATATGCATGAGTGTGCCGACGTACTCGCGCGTTCCGGGGCCAAGGGGACTCAGCTGGCCCCGACCCGTTCTGTGGCATACTGATAAACCTGGCTCTCAGAACCCTCGTGGATTCCTGCTACGAGGAATCGTCCAAGCTCTTGAAGAATTCCTCGGGCATGAGCCACTCAAAATCATCGATAAAAGCATTCGATAAACGGTACACTAACTTCTGCAAACTTCGGAGGTTTAGGGGTTAATGGTAAATTTTTCGACTTTTTTCATAATATTTTAAAAAGTAATTTCAAAAACTGTTTTGAAATGTACAAACTGATACCTTTCATCTGATTCCCCGCTCGGTGAGGTAGCCACCCCTGTTGAAAATTATTATTAAATTATTGCCCTGTCTTTTGATCATTTCTCAAAAAGTATTCTACTCACAGACTACTTTTTCTTTTTTTTAGGAGACGGAAAAGAGGAAGAAAAGGACAGACAAAGCGAGACCATAAGGGTTTCGAAACCGATCTCTAAACCTTAAAAAAAGTTATACCGGTTTTACATCACGTTTCTCATACCTACAATCCACGCGTCATCAAAATAGTATGTGTATATTTAGTTAACCTGGATATAATACTCAAATCATTGTGTTAATGCTTGGATTTTACGGAAGTCTTAAAGAAGAAGAAGATACCTCGAACCTTACACAAACCTTCACCGAGATAAGGTTGAAGCGAGCGCGTATCACTCATGAATCGTGCATGAAGTCAGCGGATGAGGTCTGAATGACCTTGACCAGCCGTATATAGGTGACCTTAAGTAGAACCTTCGGGTTTTAGGTTCCTTATGAAATGTCACAGAAACGGAAACCATTTTTTACCGAAACGGGCAGGTACCAAACTGTTTTAGTTTATTTTTCTTCTGATGTAATAAAATTTCTGGACACACACACACAAATCACACAGCATCATCTAGCACCAAGCTAAGCAGACCTTTTGTTATGGGTAAGTACTGGAAAACTGATATACTTTATACAATTTACTATTTCGATAGGTATTATTTATGAATGCTTAGAAAACATCCAGAACAACCTGAACAAATATCTGCAGATAATACAAATATTTGTCGCGAGGCGGGAATCAAACTGCAACCTCCTGCGTCACAGGCGGATCTTCGCTGCGCCACAGAGGTCGTCAATTATGTAAAGTGAATAATCCTACTAATATGATTAACGCGAAAGTTTGTAAGTATGGATGGATGTTTGTTACTCTTTCACGTAAAAACTACTGATTGGATTTTAATGAAACTTTACAATAATATAGCACAAACATCAGAATAACACATAGGCTACAATTTATAAAGATATTGTGTGAATTGTCCAAAATGTGACGATAAGTGTCAAGTAAGTAGAAAAAAAATCTACCATCTGCGAGCTATTCTGGCGTGCGTTGCCAAAACTGCTAGAGTTACACATAATTATGTAATGTGTGATGGAAATGTTTATCTTAAATAGTCCTACAAAAAAAGCCCAACACAGTATAAAACGTGATAATTTTAATGTCATAATGTTAGTTCTTTTCTACGCCACGCTAATATAAGCTACTCGAAATTCTAATCCTGCGCAGACGAAGTCGCGGCCACCAGCTAGTTATGTATAAAACGATAATGTTTCTACGGTGAAATTGATCAATTTGATCACATAAAAGTACCAGTTTGACCATGAGGGACTTATTTTAAAAATATTATCTGATATTACGAAAACCTCTGTAGCGCGGCGTGCGAATGTCCGCCTGCGACGCAGGAGGTTACGTTTTCGATTCCCGCCTCGGGACAAATGCGTGTACGATCTGCAGATATTTGTTCAGGGTGTTCTGGGTGTTTTCTATGTATTATAAAATATCTATCTATACAGTGTATTATATTAAAATTATCAGTTATCTAGTACCCCTAACACAAGCTCTGCTTAGCTTGGGGCTAGATAATGCTGTGTGAATTGTCCAACATTATTTATTTATTTTTGTTGTCTTACACCAAGCAGCAGCACCAGCTGCGCCTGCTGAATACCTATCGATGTAGTATAGTAGTGTGTATCGATGTAGTATAATAGTGTAGTATATTAGTAGTAGTATAGTAATTCACCAATTTCTAAAAGAAACCAGCAGCTCTTACTTTATTATCTCGAATCCCCGATAAAATAAATTGTTAATTTAAAAACTGATTCCATGAATACGCTAACAATAGTGCATCAAACAGAACGTGGTTTTTCAACCTTCAATTATGGCGCGGTAAAGGTAGCGTGACACTTTGAACACGTGACAATAAACACGTGCTCATCGGTAATGACCGGTTTCACCTTAGGGCAGTGATTGGCTAGAAACATAGGTTGCCTGGTTAGCACTGCTGTTTTACTCGATTGGAAAATTAGTGGTTAAGGTGCTATGGTTTGTTGGCGCGAACTATTTTTATCCGGTTTTTAATATTTTTGCGTTAAACTAGAAATAAAATAAATAAATAATGCTGGACAATTCACACAGCATTATCTAGCCCCAAGCTAAGCAGCGCTTGTGTTATGGGTACTAGATAACTGATATACAAACTACATACATGGATATTTTTCACTATAAGTACATAGAAAACATCCAGAACGTCCTGGACAAATGTCTGCAGATCCGCATGCCCAGCGTGGGGATTATGGGCACTTCCTCCATGAGATACGAGCCAATAAGGCGCTTATCAAGGGGAGGCCTGCGTCCAGCAGTGGACCAATACAGGCTGTTGAGGTTGAGGTTGAGTACTTCTATATCATATCATACCATAAAGATTAATACAATGAGTAGAATTATATAGTAAGGAGGTAGGTTCCATTGACCTTCAATTTTAGTTTCTTTTTCGTCTTATTCGGAAAACCTCCGTATATTAAATAAGGGACGGAAACCTATCTAAATCCTTTCCCAATTCCAGTTCCGTTATCTGGATTTAATTTCGATTCGGGATAGAGCCTAAAGAAACACTTTTTTGTGGAACTTATCTTCTAGGATATACCCAGTGGTATTTACTTATTATTACGTAGGAAGATACATCTAGTTTTATGGAGTAGGTAGATAAAATTATTATAAGAATTTTGAAAGTCTATTAATCAGCAGATATTTTGCCAAAATAAATGCAGATAATCATAATGTAATGTAATCTTAACTTATAATAACACAAATTATGATAAATATCCCGTTAACAATTTTTTTTTGTGATAACTGACTGTAACAGTTTTAAAAGTTTAATCAAAAGTACTTTATTATGACATTTGCATCTTAAGAGCAAAACAAATCGAACCAAACCTGCCACTTTTGGAGCAATTTTAATCAAATCTAATGAAGTTCATGAACCAATAAAACAATTATCTTTTGAACTGTTACTTACTGTTATAAATTTTTTAAATAACACCCAGAGACTGGAATGAGCGTTCGTAAACGGTAAATATTTAGACAACAATTATCAGTCGACCACGATTCTACAGTATCACTTGCTGCCACTCTATACCTTCATTCAACAATACACGTCACACATTGCTGTTCTTCCATTACCTCATAATTTTTTTTAGGTTTTAACCAAGCGATGGGTTTGTTACCACGCGATTGTTTGGTTTGTGGTTGAGATGATGAATGATAGAAGTACAAGGTTTGATTACTACGCAATCATGTTATGATATCACTTTGAGAATGGTGGTCATGTTTGTATTTCGGAACGTAGAGCTAAGGCTTTAGGTTAAATTTACAAGGACAACCAATGTACCCTACCTATTTGTTTAGATGCCAACTCATCATCATCAGCAATGTTAGTCCAGTGCTGGACATAGGCCTACCCTAATGAGCCCCATAGCGCCCTGTCTTCAGCTTGCCGCATCCAGCATCTGCCTGCAGTCTTTCGCAGGTCGCTAATAGTCGCTATCCTACCTTGCCGGAGGGCGTCCTATACCACGTTTGCCGAATCGTGGTATATACCATCTACAAACAAATAAAGAAGTACGAAGCATTTCTTATTCTATAATTAGAGCCCTTATATATATAATATATATACAATAATGCCCGTATAATTAAATCTTTTACTGTACAAGCTACCCGTCTATGGAATGCTCTCCCCCTGGACATCAGACGTGCCAAATCACTTCCTATCTTTAAAAAACTGCTTCATCAGCATTATCTATCCTTGCAAATTTAGATAACTTTATTTTATGTTTATGTAAGTTTATTAAATTGTTTGTAGGTTATAAATGTAGGTATTATAGTATGTAGTGTAGGTATTAATTTTTTTTTTACTGATATTTTTCGGGTGCCACCGTCTATTTTGTTCTTACATGTCCAGTCCATCCCAAGGTTGCCTGGAAGAGATCGCTCATAGCGATAAGGCCGCCTTTGTACTTCGTCTACTCTTACCATTTATTTCTGTATTGTTATCTGTCTTTGTGTGGTACAATAAAGTATTATCTATCTATCTATCTACGAGTATCTAGGGCCCTGTCGCACCGGGATGCTACAGCGAAGTCGTTGGCGTCGTCGTCTGCCATACATGGTAGCTACATACGTACGAGTACGTTTGACAGACGACGTTGCCAAACCGTCGCCAAGTGTATCAGCTGCCATGCAGTACAGGCTGAATAGTTTGTATACGTTGTCGCAACGTCGCCGTGGCTTCCCGGTGAGGTAGGGCCCTTACTGCCGAACTCAAACGCAATTCAGACTTACGCACGATTTTCATTGAAAACTGTCAAAAAATCGCGACTTGAAACATGCTCAAACGAAAGATGCGATTGAGTATTCGGTTTATTAGTTAATTAGTTTCATAAAACGAAAAAAAACAGGTATTATAAAAAAATTATATCTGCCAAACCAAACAAAAGGAAACCTTATCAAAACTGTAACAATTACCAAACACATAACACCTCTGCTCGGGGTCAATACTCCTTTAATAACGAAGGTAAAGTAGATACTTAGGTATCTATATGCCGCCGTAGGTAAATGCAAATGCCTTATCAACATCCTGTCGCGTGCGCGGCATTCAAAACTAAGTGGAGTATGCACCATCTATGCTTACTACACTTGCCTTTACCTTAAGATATTTTGCCTCCGTATCAGAATTAAGCAATATTTTTGCTCACCTGTTGCGAATTAAAAATAAAACGGGCTAAGTTCGAGTCGACTCGCACACGGAGGGTTCCGTACCATAACTATTCATAACTATTTCGGAAAAGGAACCCTAGAAATGGTTTTCTTAATCGAAATCCATTCGGGGTCAGTACTCGTTTAATAGCGAAGGTAAAGTAGATACATACTTAGATATTTACATGCCGCAGTAGGTAAATGCAAATGCCTTATCAACATCCTGTCGCGTGCGCGGCATTCAAAACTAAGTGGAGTATGCACCATCTATGCTTACTACACTTGCCTTTACCTTAAGATATTTTGCCTCCGTATCAGAATTAAGCAATATTTTTGCTCACCTGTTGCGAATTAAAAATAAAACGGGCTAAGTTCGAGTCGACTCGCACACGGAGGGTTCCGTACCATAACTATTCATAACTATTTCGGAAAAGGAACCCTAGAAATGGTTTTCTTAATCGAAATCCATTCGGGGTCAGTACTCGTTTAATAGCGAAGGTAAAGTAGATACATACTTAGATATTTACATGCCGCAGTAGGTAAATGCAAATGCCTTATCAACATCCTGTCGCGTGCGCGGCATTCAAAACTAAGTGGAGTATGCACCATCTCTGCTTACTACACTTGCTTTTACCTTAAGATATTTTAAGCAATATTTTTGCTCACCTGTTGCGAATTAAAAATAAAACGGGCTAAGTTTGAGTCGACTGGCACAAGGAGGGTTCCGTACCATCGTTCATAACTATTTCGGAAAAGGAAGGGACCTAGAAACGGTTTTTTTAATCGAAATCCATTCGGGGTCAGTACTCGTTTAATAGCGAAGGTAAAGTAGATCCATATTTAGATATTTATATGCCGCAGTAGGTAAATGCAAACGCTTTATCAACATCCTGTCGCGGCGTTCAAAACTATGTGGAGTATGCACCATCTCTGATTACCACACTTGCTTTTGCCTTACGATAATTTTACCAATATTTTGCTCACCTCTTGCGAATTAATAATAAAACCGGCCAAGTGCGAATCGACTTGGACTCAGAGGGTTCCGTACATAACTATTTCGCAAAAGGAACCCTAAAAACGGATTTTGCTGAAATCAAAAAAGCCAACTCCTCATACATACTTTTATATTATTATTGAAGACTTTAACAGGGGCTTGTTAAAGCGTGATTCTTGAGTACGCTCGTTAGAAGGTCTTGTTCAGACCAGAAACTCGTAAATTTTTCCTTTAAATCCAACCTACAACTGTCCTAAATGTAATCCTTCTCTTCTTGATCTAATTCTAGTTTCCTCACTCTCCCATGTCGCTAAACACGGTCAGCGATATGAGAGCATCCACTGGACAGCGGAAGCTCTTTATCATACCACGTGATCTCTCCTACAAAATCCGTCCCTAAAAACAAAGGCTAAAATCATTCTTCAGCGCAAATTTGGTGATGAATGTCGAGATCTTGACGACTGAGACTCGATTTCGAATGACGCACGAGATGCAGACTGGTCCGAGGAGTTAGATGCTGGTGATTTAACAGCAAACTTATTCAATTTAATCGTAACAAACCTGTCAACAAGCGTGCCCCTCTTAGGCCAGTCAAAATGAAATAACTCTCTGCGTGGCTTACAAACAAAATTAAAATTGAGCTTCGTTATTAAATTCAATCAATAGGCGGTCCAATTATTTTAATTCAATAGATAAATTTTCAACTAAACAGATGATTCGAACAAATAATAAGATTTGAATAATAAAACCGTTGAGCATTTAAATCTGTCTTTATTTGTCAAAGATAGAGCTAATTTAATCGTAATCACTCACTTATCATAAATTATTGCTAAGAATGTCACCATTAATTAACAAAATATTGATGTCATAGAATTTGATAAGTTTGATCGATTACATACCGAAGTTTAGCCTACGGCTAAGGGCATAGAATTTGAAGATATGCCCACGCAACCTGTGTGGTCCAATGGGTATCTGTTACTTTATTAATCTGTGGCACCTAATAAGTCACATTCTTAAAGCCTAGCGCCATCCAGAGAACATTTATACTTTTATATGACGTAGAAGTTCTCTAGATATACATACGTATAAATTATTTTAATTTTATTTGGACACTTAACGTTAGATAATTTTATTGAAACGAAGATGCAAAAGTAGATGTCTGATGTAAATATTCATTTCAAGTAAGAATCAAAGTCGTAAAAATCGCCAAATGTTAAGATCACCGACAAAGACCAAAAACAGAATATCATTCCAATGAAAAGCGGTGTCTTTGATGAATCCCACACTCGTCTATAAAGTTTTAATTTTTGTATAAAGGGAGCAGCGCAGGTAGGTTGTAAAAAATTGTCTTACCCGTTCCATCGGCGGCAACTATCAAAGATCCAAGCTCCCACGACATTACTATTTTAAAAATATCCAGTGATTTTTTAAGAGCAAGTCCTTTTGTGATGTACGTATGTGTTCAGTATTTATTTACTTTTTGTTCGGTCTCAGAATAGTTTAGGCATCCGCTCTCTACAATGAAACTTTAGACATCTTGTTACGTGTTTGATGAAGCTTCTTGGTTCTTTTATCTTGTGTTTGGTGGAATGATCATCCTTATCTTCATCTTTATTGTGTTGACACCTACTAAATTATGTTTATCCTTTAGTTCCATATTTTTCCAATCTGTTAGCCAAAGAACACTTTAGGCCAGTCGTATATGGTACATATATGTTTCACAATAAGTTCTTAGTACAAAGTGGTATGGAGCTCTACAATCAAAATCTAAATATATGATGTTTAAAAATTCCGTAGCATCATCATACGCTACAATAAAATAAACCACGCTTACTAATCGTTGCGGGTTAAAACCGGCTACAAATGGTAATAAAATATAGGTACACGTGAAGTGTCGAAACGTGGTTCTCTTTTCGTTATAAATAGTGCGAGCGAGGCGAGCGAGAGCGGCGACTGACCGACCATCGACAGCGATCCCGATAATCAGGCAAATGTTTGAGTTTCTCTATTTTCATTTCAAGTCTCTAGTCTCTGGCGTAAGAGAAACGCGCGCGTTTACGTCCGCTTGTGTTATAAAGTTAGATGCAGTCGATTAGGGTTCGTATTCTCTACAATTACGCGCTTGTGCCACGGTTGTTATAACGCGCTATGTAATCTAACATGTCATTTAACTCTAAGTTAGTCAACATCCAGCCTCATCACACATTAAGTACACTGAATCCTCAACCTAAACAACATACGGGCTGTATTGGTCCACTGCTGGACGCAGGCCTACCCCTGATAAGCGCCTTATTGGCTTTTATCTCGTGGGGGGTAACGCCCATAATCCCCATGCTGGGCATGGAGATTGGAGATCGCAGTTCGGTGGTAGAATTGTTTTGCAGGCGCTGCTACCCGCCCCCGGTGGAAATCCCTTCGTCGCCTCTTACAACACCCGCGGGAAGAGGTGGGGTGGTGCAAATTCTAAGCCGGCACCACATAGCTGAATACACTGCTGTATATGCTATCCTAAACGGAAAACCCCCCCTGGGGTTTTGCTATAATCACCACGCTTGATACGCGAATTGGTGATCACGATCACAATAAAGGTGATAAAAAAAAACAGATGAAAGCTGCCACCCTTCTTCTGGTAGGTTTTCGACTGTACTGCAGTCAGACACGGTCAGTGTGTTGTGTGACATTCCTGATTCTAAAGTCGAAATAAGGCTAGTTATGGATACTGCCGTGAATTCTCGACTGTTACTCCGAGAACAAATCCCCCAGTGACCACGATCGCTGTAATCGTATGGAAACCTAGGAGCAATAATAGCACTAGGTACGCAATAAACACCCGATAAATAAATCACTGATTAGGTTTTTCCCTTAGTCGACTCGTAGGTCATACACGGGTTGATTTTGATATTCGGCCATGATTTTTCAGTATAACAGTTCTTAACGAGACACGCCGCGTTATTGCAATGCTTATAGCAAATAAGGGCTCAGGTGAACGCGCTTCTAAGCGGCCGTGGTTCCCATTGGTCAGTCTGGGCGTGTGAACGCGGTTTAATTGGCGTGCGCAGTGTCCGTCGTGCTCGCGCCACGCGCCTGCGCCGTTCATCTCGACCGTTTCAATTTGAATCGAGAACAATAAATTTTTAATAGCGTGATTTCCAAACTCGAAGGTTTTTAGTTTTACGATTGATTCAGTTAGGTTCAACGCTTTTATATCAGAGGTTTAACTGACCGGTTGTATTGATAAGGTCGCTGACTTTTAAAATATTTGTATGGTTATCAATTTCGTTTGTTTCGAAACCAAAACAGTTTCATGGACGGTAGGTATGTAAATTCTAGTTCGTTATCAACACGCATCGTTATCGATGTCGTACAAGGACGCTTATGGTACACCGCGGTCGTCCTGTTTGTAACTTGGTATCGTTTTTACCTACCATTTATTATTTAGGGGAATACCCACTAAGGAATGTGGGGAGTTTCCAAATTCGTTTTCGAAGTGAGTTTCCTTGAAGGTGGGGAACTTTTGGGGATGATGATGAGTGCAGAGAAGAAAAATATGAGAACGACTCTTCGAATTTACAGATTGAATACGTTAAGAAAGAATAAATAGATTGCAATCATCAAGATCTTGTAATATTAATAAATAATGCTATACAATCGACATATTGCTATATTGCGATATATTGCTACACAATTCGACGACCTCAGTGGTGCAGCGGGCGAGAGTCCGCCGGCGACGCAAGATTTGCGGGTTCGATTCAGGCCTCGGAACAAATTTGTGTACTATCTGCAGTATTTTTTTCCGTTGGTCTGGGTGTTTTCTATGTATCATAAAAAAAATATATGTCTATGTATATAATGTATTAAATATATCAGTTATCTAGTACCCATAACACAAGCTTTGAGTAGCTTACTTTGGGGCTAGATGGTGCTGTGTGGATTGTCCAGCATTATTTATTTATTTAATCCACACCGCACTATCTAGAACCAAGCAATGTGCATAAACAGAACTTGTATTATGGGTACATTAGTTAAAAAGATATTTTTAAATAAATAAATAAAACACCCAGAACACCCGGAACAAACCTCTACAGATCGTACAAACATTTGTCCCTAGACAGGAATCGAAACCACAACCTCCTGCGTCGCAAGCGGACTTTGCCCAGTATAACTATGAAGCTTCAGACATTTGACTCTAGTCGTTAGTTGTGTACGTACCAAAGTGGAAAATAACCGCGGCAAGTTCCAGACAGAACTAACATATATCTAGAACATCGATATTGATATGAAGATGACGCAGCGACCTCAGAGGGATATTGCTTCTCAGACTTGGGTTATAATTCTATATGCCAGAGATGACAAGATACTGTATTCCCCGCTGTTTTATTTTACTAACAGTAAAGGTTAACTTTAGGTTTTGGTCTAGGTTATTTTTCTCAATTAATACAGGTTATTACTCTATACTCTTTACTTTGAAATAAATAAACCAATTGGCTGTACCTAACACATGACCTATACTCGATTGTTTTTTTTATTATCTGCAAAATGATAAGCGATCCCGCAGTACTTAACTCTACATTAACTATTGTTGTCGATTTTAAACACTAATTAAAGTAAGTGCTTGTCGATTTAAAATCCTTTCTTTAATAAATATTGCTAACAATTTATATCCTTATCTCAACACCAAGCATGCGACTTTAAATGTTTTTGATCGGTATTGTCAACATAATTTTCAGCTAACTCTGATCTCGACCGTATATATTGTGTGAGTATTTTTTTAATGATTGTCTTGCATACATATTTAAATACACTAGAATAACATTACAATCTAGCCATAGATTTGATTTAAGGGAATAAAACGATTTATAACAAATATTGTAACGATATTATATTATATTCATCGGGAATAAGCGCATTGGTACTTGAAATAATTTTATGATTCGGTTTTGAAGCGGTCTGCCAACGATTCGCAGAATTGCTTTTTCTTGGGAAAAACTGAAATGTAGAGTTACTAAAGTGAGATGAATTAGAAACTACAAATAAACAAATTCTAATAATATTATAAAGGCGGTTTGTGCCGTTTTGAAATGTTTCTGTGAAGACAGCAGCGCTAAAAGTAGGTACTGAATCGATCGGGCTGATTTTTTTTTCTGAAATTTGACTAGGTACTTATTATACCAAAAAAATGCGTGCGAAGCCGGGCGTAGAAGCTAGTAAATAATAAGTAAATAGCACGTATACAAAATACCAGGTAAGAGGCTTTGTTTGCACATCTCATCATCATCAACACAGTTCACTCGGTGCTACAGTATGGTACTGAGCTATGGGGGCGCACTGCTGACTGGGAGCGTACCTTCCAGATATAAAAACGAGCCATACACACCTTAGTTAACATACAACGTGACGTCTCCGAAAGACCACATTTTAAAGAACTAGGCATAATTACATTGCCCAGCATTTTGATAATGCAAGTGGCGATGTATGTTTGTCTGAACCTAGATAAATACATAAAGAACGCCGACACTCACTCGTACGGGACGCGGAACGCCGGGAAGCTCTCGACTATCTCCCGCTCCGGACAACAAAGTCTTCAAAGTTGGCTCACGTTAAGAGTCCGGGTCCGGGTTCGGCAGTGTACAACAAACCGCCAGCCCTTTTCCCTGTCAGATAGTCTAACTATATAGCTTCAAGTTCCGTCTGAAACTTTGGTTTGTCGAGCAGAATTTTTATTCTGTAAGAGAAACCTCTTTAGAAATTGAGACAAAAGATAATAAATAAAAAAAAATTATGCACCTTGTTTGACTTTTTAATAATTTATTTATGTTATTTTATTTCAAATTTCTGTATTGTATCTAGGTACATGTAATTCGAATTATTTAAAAACTTGTATACGTTTTGTATACATAGGAACAAACCTAAGTTTACAAGTAATGGTATAATAACATACTTCAATAAGTTATTGACATATAAATTGACTTCATGAATAAATCGTATTTCTGTATTTCATGATACATAGGGTGAGTATGATAACGGTTATGTTTTTTTTTGGGTAGCTTCCGAGATGCCCAGAGAAGTCTTGTATCGATTCAAGACTTCTCTGGGCATCTCGGAAGATCTCGGACCTGCGATTCGCAGGTCAATATCGGCTTCGGACTCTGTAGGATAAGATTTGTTCTCTTAAAGGTAAGTTCGTGAGCCTGATCCTCTTCCTATTGTAAGGAAATCCATCAAGGATATCTACGTGTGTATAAGGGAACCCACGGCTCTGCGTCTTCGCCCATTACTTAATTCTTGGTCATTGGAGGGATTCTCCCTTTCTCTCTTCGCTGCTTCCTTCTGGAGAAAAACTTCGCAGACCGCAGTCATTTGTCTGCCCTTGTCACCTGCCATTCGTCTGTCAACTATCCTTATTGTCAACTTTAGCCTTAACTTGGTTGACAATATCCTGAACTCATTCACTGCCCAGCCTCTGAGGTGCAACTTGTTGGTACGCGCCGCCGCCGGACGTAGCTCTACTAGCTGGAACATGCAAATATGCTCCATGGGCGATGAAAGTATTAACTATGGTTGACAAGGAGAGTTCCACAGAACCATTATTGAATAATAACTTTAAATAATAATGTTAGATTGTAAGTATGTGAGTAAATTTCAATCTTATCGCTATACGCGTGCATTGCCTTTCGTAATAGGAATTTTACACTGAAAGAAATTATTTCTATTTTCAATGCCTTGTTATCATAATTTGTTTGTCGTCGTTCTTGCAAATTGAAGGTTAGTTATAGTTCGTAGGTAAATAATTTCTGTACGTAAGATTATGTCCTGTAAAGATAATTGTTCAAACTCCTGAGGTCAAAATCTAATTTTTTGTCGATTTATAAACTCATTTTGAAGTCACATTCGTTATCAATTTGATCCCCGATAATGGAATACCTGATTGATTGAACTGCTGAGTGGTTAAATCCTACATATTTAGGTTTCCGTACCTCAAAATTAAAAAAGGAACCCCTAAAGGATCACTTTGTTGTCCGTCTGTCTGTCCGTCTGTCAACCCCCTTTTCTCAGAAACGTGTGGATGTATCTAGTTGAAATAAACGCCAAATACTCAAGTACGTAACCTCTTAGAGCCGCGATATAAATTAAACTTCTAAGTCGACGCACTCAAAAGTTACAGCCGTTTATGTCCGAATGTATTATTCAACATCTTTACTGGCATCACCTCTGCCAAGCGTGGTGATTATGGCAAAATTCCCTTCGTTTGGGGAGACACATTCACCTGTATGACGAATATAAGAAAGAGATAAAGAAATGGGCACCAACTTTTCTACAAAAACACTCACAACTTCCGTAACGGGCACAGAGGAGGCCAGACACGATTCGGGGCTGAAGAGTCTTATTGAAGAATCAACTCCAACCCCATCCACACTCACAGAGAAGCTGAAACGAAGCTGTCAGTCACTAAAAGTTCTGCTCCGGTTCTTTAAGGAGCTAGACTGGTTAGGGCCTGTTACACTCCCATGCGAGATGTCCGTGCAGATCTAAGTTCTTCCACTATTTTATTTATTTAGTTTATTTCTTCAGGAAAAGCTAACGGCTACAAAATGTATAGTTATTTATCTAGAATTAGGTTTAGATAATAATATGAAAATCTTAAATAATAATGCAGCCCACGACTCAAGTCACAGATTGCTGTATGAGGTATTACTCTAAAGTTTATAAACAACAGAACAAACGTTGGAATATTAGGATGTTAGATAATATTATTAAATTTGAAAAATAAATTACTTAGTTGAAAATAAGAAAAAGATTTTAGTACAAATACCGTAAATTAAAACAAATTTAAACTGCTACAACATAATTTGTGTAAGATAATCTTTTTAAATTAACACTCACATAAACATTATATCAATGTCTAGGAAATATTTGTTATATTACACTTAGAATTAGAATTAGCTTCCTTAATAGTACCGGCATTTCTACCATCTACCGCTATAAAAATCGCAATATAACACAATATTTCTCTAACATGTATGCGGCATGCACTTACATTCGTCAGACAACGGTTGGCATATTAGTTTCTAAAGTTAGCTCAGTCTCGGTGTTTAGTAGGCTAAGGTTTACAGCTATCAAATAGGCTTGCCTTATTAGACAGCGATGCGTTGCAATATCATACATGCATTCTAGGAGCCCACGTACAGTTTATGCAGTTATTATCTTGAATCAAGATGGAATAACTTTTCCAAATACTATTATGATTTGACCTGTGTGGTACTGTGGGCGGAAGGCCCCGAGACGGTGAAGGTTCCAGATTTAAATATCAAAAGTGTTTTATTTACTAAAGACCTTCCAGGCTCCTTGTTCCTGGACACTAGGGATTCCAAAATCGGGTCCTTTTCGAGGAACCGGGAATCCCGGGAGGTTTCAAAGTCGGAACCGGGAATTCCCGGGAATTCCCGGGAAATTTCGAAAAAATATTTTTACTGCTATACCACTACCGAAATAAGATAATTTAATATACTTCACGCCCTTTTCAGGCATTTCGCTGATATTAGGTACCTATGCGGTATTAGGTATGTTACTTAAAGCTGTATTTCTTTTCAGATGTTAATCAAATGAATAACAAATTCTTAGGTCCATAATTATCTTTTGTCCCCTCGTTCGACAATAAGCCTGAAGGCTTTTCGTTCTATAGAGTCTTGACTGAACCCAGCATAACACATTCATTTGCTGTCATGTTCCGCAGCAAAGTGCTTTGCTGATACTCCATGAGGCCGGACTTGAGCTATCCTTGTGTGAAATATCGCCTGATCTCGACATGTATGAGACGCTTAGCTTCGTGGCCACCGTTTTAGCTTTGATTCGTTTCTTCATTTTAATCCAATGAAAGTATAGAAGTTCAGAGTTGATGTAAGAGTGACACCGAGGAGCTCCCGTTGTTTTTCGAGTCCTCTAAGCGAAAACATCAATCTAAAAATACCTTATTACCAGTGATCGGAATTAGGTGGGCTAAAATACCTAAAGTTCAAAGAACAGAGGCAAAAACAAATGGAGACTTCCTTACTACAATAATTTTATTGGACCCAATTGGGACGAAAATGGAATACTTGTCGCAGTTAGCATGTATATTAAATATTAATGTTCTTATAATATTACGAACTAATTCAAATCACTTTTAACCATCCAACCCAACCAACCATCTTTTTAACCAACTGCAAGAAGTTTAATATTTTGTAACTTACATTTCTAAAAAACTGATTCACCTCATTGTTTTCTTTTCCCAGAATAGCCGAAGCTTGTTGTCTTTCTAGATTTTGCTATCTTTTGTTTGTCACTGGTTTGCAGTGTAAGTACCTATTCAATAAACAATGACAAAAAGTTTTTATTTTTATAGTGCGTAAGCCTCACACTCTGTCAAATTTCTAAGAAATTTAATAACATCGCAAAAATTTACGACTTCGGCATGACTTGAACCCGCAGGTTCAAGTCCCGCCGTAAATTTTTGCGTTTCGTCCTTCCGTCAGTACCGGAATGTGCTAACCAACTACACCACGAGGTCAAGTGACGCTGGAGTGGAAAATCTTTGCGACTTTCTACGGACTGTAGCGCCGTTAGCTCCGCCTACAGGGGAAACTAGTGGGAGTACTAGTTCTTTATACAAATTGTAAAACAGATATGACTTGCCGCAAATATGTTGGCTAAGCATCTTTTTTTCAACAACTCGCATTATTTGAACTTTATGGCATTATTAATTTCGGAGAATTTCCTGAATCCTCAACCAATAAAGCAGGTATGGGTACATTGTGCATGTGTACACGGAAGCTCAATTTTAGGCACTCTCATACATTTTTGACTGCTCTCTGTTTTCATTGCAGGGAAAATAACAATTGATGTATATCAAGTGATACAAATCTTGTCAACCCTGCCTAATACCGCGTAGGTTAGGTACCTGTTAAAGTGAAATGCTATAAAAGGAAGTAAAAATGTTGAGTTACGTTATTTTGGGTAATGCTATAAAAGTAAAAATATTTTTCCCGAAATTCCCGAAATTTCCCGGGAAATGATTTTAGATTTCCCGGTTCTTAAATCAGCCAAAAATTTCGGGAATTCCCGGGAATTTCGGGAACGGGAATTCCCGGGACTAATCCCTACTGGACACGTCACACAAATTCAAATTACAGAATTAAAACTAGGAAATAATGTGATCACTTTGAATTCAAACAAACAATCGAAGGGAGGAAGGAATGGATTCCTGCAATGTTACAATTTATACTAAATTTGTGTACGATCTGCAGGAATTTGTTCCGTTGGTCTGGGTGTTTTCTATGTATAACCCTGTATACTCTGTACATATTCTGTTTACTTTGGGGCTAGATGATGTTGTGTGAAAAAATTTATTATCCTCTGTATAATACTACATAAGCAATGTTTTGATGAATACATAGTAATTTATACTATTCTATTAATTGTAATTTTCTTTGTAAGTATAATAGGTAGTTACCCAATTCTTTGTAGTCAATCGTAAATTTTATTGATGAGTAAAAATTTTATAGTAATAATACCTTATTGTAATGTATAAAAAACGCCGCTCCCTCACCTACTTCAAAAGTGGATCAATATCATCAGTAATTATTTAATCTTGTTTATCGATAGATAAGTGTTACATAGTAGGTAGTAGGTAACATAATCAATGTCAGTTCACGTTCTTAACTAGACTTTACATTCTATATAAGTGAATGTAAATTTTTTAAATGTAAAAATGTATAAATGCTGGGCATGCGGGTTGGGATCGCAGTTCGGTGTAGAATTGTTCTGCAGGGGCGCTGCTGCCCGCCCCCGGTGGATATCCCTTAGTCACCTGTTACGACACGCGCGGGAAGAGTTGGGGTGGTGTAAATTCTAAGCCGGCACCACACAGCGATGAGGATTTTATACGAGTGAATGTAATTTTTTAAAATGTAATTATGTAAGAGAGTAAGGCTACATACAAAATTATTCCCGTTGGTCCTATTCTATAAGGAGGACCAAGGGCAATACAATTTAATTTTTTTTAGAGATAGTCCCACCGGTAGAACGACGAGAAAAAAAATTACCAGTAAGACTTCGCGGTGGGACCACGGGCAACTAACGAATTAGCACACATACGTGTGTTAATTCGCATCGCAGATTTTAAATTTAAGTAGTACTTAAATTTAATTACCCATAATTGCAAATTTTACTGTGGGCAAGTTAAGTTACTTTATTTCTCGTTGGAGATAAAAATACAAAGATAATATGTATGAATGTATGTATATGGCTAAGTTATAACTAGTTACATGTACTAACTTACCAACAATTACGATTACTACGTAAAATAATCACATCAATACACTCAGTTATTTGATTATTGGGCATCTACTCACTTATTTTTGTTTTGTACATTATTTTTAGTATAGTTTGACCTTAAATAGCAGCATACATGCTTTGACATACCCTTTAATTAATTAATTATTTGAATTATTTGACTCTGACTATTTTTTTTTTTTCAGTTATTTGGGTCTGTTTTTTTTACCTTACTACCTTATGGTGTTTCTTATAACGAAGTGCCTATGTGTATTATTGTAATAATAGTACTTATATATAGAATGTAACACAAGTGTACTTCCGATGGAGTAAATAAATGCAAATAATACTATCTTCCATACTCAATATCTTATCTCAGTATATTAAAATATGGAATTAATTACTCAAGAAGATTTTAAACTATGTGAAATCAAATTTTTCTGACTTGTGCAAAAGTCAGTATAAAGAAAGTAAAGCACATTAAATATTGAAAAACACACTCGTGTCGCCCGACCCTGCTAGTAATTATAAACAATTGAAGAATCATCTTAAGATTCAAGATTCAATATTTTATTGTTAAATATAAATTCCACGTCAAATAAAATTACATCACAAATGGTCTTCGTTACAATTAAATAATATTATCTGGTTTTTCTAGCCACCAGGTTAAAAAATACAATCTATTTCATAAAACAAAGAATTTTTTCGCAACTCGTAACTGCTACATGTGTCCCTATTACATAAATAGCTGATTACACCACAACCGTTATCAAAGTCTGCAACAACTTCTAATGCGGTAATGCATTAATTTCATGCCTTGAATTTATGAAAATATCTCACAAATCAATTGCTTTTCAAAGGTACCTACTTAGTTAAAAGGCAATATTACAAAGAACAAACAATTAATATTTTCAAGGTTTTCAATTTGTAAACTTATTTACGATTTTGTTACGTAAAGGACGAAAAGCGAGAGAAATTGTAATTACACCAAGCATACATTTTTCCTAATTTGATTGAATAAAATTGATATACTTGTTTGACGTAAAAATTGTTTATTGGAAATTAAAAACGCCTTAAAGCTAAAGGGATTGCGTAGGAAATTTTCAGATTTTCTGGACCTGGAAAAACTAGGCTAGGTACTTTAAAACTCGTGCGTAGACGCGGGAAGAAAATAAAACAAGATATAAGTATAACTATTTATTATTTCAATACATTCCTGTAAAAATTATGTTCGTCTAAAAATTCCTTAAAGCTACTGACTAAAGTGATTACGCTGGAAATTTTCAGATTTATTGGTCCTGTAAAAACTAGGCTACTTTTAAGCTTCGTGCATAGGTAGACGCGTGAAGAAAAACAAAATATATAACTAGTTTTTCTATCTATAATAAAAAAATATCTATCTATGTAGAGTATTGTATTAAGTAGGTATATCAGTTATCTAGCACCCATAACACAAGCTCTGCTTAGCTTAGGGCTAGATAATGCTGTGTGAATTGTCCAGCATTATTTAGTTACTTATTATCCTAAATAAAACTTTTTAAACTTTCGCGATTTGTAAACATAGTTAATGGTTTAATCGGGTATTTATCGCGTACCTTTTGTTTTTATATCCCCTACGTTTCTACCGCGTTACAGCGATCGTGGTCGACTGATCAGTCGCCCCGTGAGAAAACAAAAGGTACGCGATAAATACCCGATTAAACCATTAAATTATCCTAAATATTTGTATTGTTAAGTTGACCCACACAAACAAACAAGTAAGCATTCGAGAGCGTTGCGTTTCTCTACGACATAACGCGATCTAATTCGAAAGCGATATGCCTTTCACCTTCAGCGCGTGTGTTATGTTAAGTAACTAGCTATCAAACTGTATCCACTGGCTGATTTGCTGTGTTGAGAAGAAAACTCTATTTTCTTTGTACCAATGCACTATAAAGTAAATAATCACTTAAAATCGTACCGTAGAATTCATCATTTGTTCCTATATAGTGTCGTGTTAGATTTAAGTTTTTTAATACTTAGCTATTTTTGTTACTTTCGACATAGGTAATTATTGTAGTGCCCTAACCGGGTCCATGTTTGGAACTGTTTTTATATACCAACAAACAACATGGATTCAATAAAAAAAAAAAATTAATTTGAATTATTTTACACTAGTTTCTTCAAAGCAGCCAACGTGCTTACACTGTTACTGGCCATTCTTAATTAATAATACGATACACTAGCTGCATTCTTACTTCCCGTTCTCCTATTACCCGTTTTCCCTTAAGAATGATGCATTTTCCCGCGGTTAAAAGTAGCCTATGATCATCAAGAATAATGTGGGCTTGGTAAAAGAATTTTTCAAATCGGTCCAGTAGTTTCGGAGCCTATTCAATACAAACAATCAAATCTTTCCTCTTTGTAATATATTATAAGTATATAAGTATCAGTATATTACTATTTTTTTTTCTATTTCACTTTTTCTCAGTTAACGTTATTTAAAAAAGAAAATTATTTCGTCGTGTCAACTAATCGTGACGACCGATGCGGCACAACGGGCGAAGGTCCGCCTTCGTCACAGGAGTTTGCGGGTTAATTTCTCGCCTGAGGACAAATGTTTGTACGATCTGCAAATATTTGTTTCCGGTTATTATGTGTACCTATTATAAAAAGATTTAGAGTTTTGACGAAAGGTCTGCTATTTTTAATATTTGTGAAAGTGTTGTACCAACTGGTAGCGCACTAATCATTTAGTCATAAATATGGCTCATGATCAATGAGAACACATTCTGTCCCTCTCTAACTCTCCCACAACGGGTGGTCGACGAGGGAGAAAATGACCAAAACCCTTCATCTCAAATCGATAAAAACTAGGAAGGTACGGACTTAATTTAAATACAAAACAAAATATTATATGAACAAAGTCATTATGTTGTCATCACAAGACCAAACGTGTTTCTTGTTTATCATATAATTATAGAAACAAAGTACAAGAACGACTTTCACGTTTTGTTTGATAATAAGACACCTCACAATAAATGAATGAACAAGCCCACCTAATCACGGCCAAGGAACATTGAATAGAAAGATCTACAAAACCCCGTGGAAAACACTAGCAAGAGATGGAGGAGGCCTTTATCCAGCAAATGGATAAACCCCTCAAAAATGAATACCTATTACTATTTCTATCTTAATAAGTAACTTCATTATTTTTATAAATTTTATTTGTAAATTAATCTCAAATCTGAATTTTCACAAAAAGCCAATTAGTTTATGATATTTATAAATTATTCTTGTTAAATTATTGTTTAAGGGGAATAAGGGCTATTTTTTTTTTTTTTATTTATGGTATTTTTGGCACCTCGAATTTTTCTTTTTCTTAAGACCTGGACTTAGAAAACTTGCTATCAACTAAGAAAATAAAACTATCTAAGCTGAAAATTGGCGGAAATGATCTCGTGGAAATCATTGACAAGGTTAAACTAATACTAATAAGAGACCTCGTATTCAAAGGATAATGTTCACGGTGTTCACGAAAAGACTTGTTTCTAGCGACGATTATCCGTTGTTTTGTTTCAACGATATTGACTATAATTTTGACGACCTCAGTGACGTAGCGGGGGCGTAGCTACGCAGGAGGACCAACTCGGACAGCTACGTGTTCGAATTCCGTCTTGGGACAAATATTTGTACATTCTGCATATGTAGGTTGGTGTCTATAGTAGTATGGAGTTATGCGTATGAATTCATACGCATTCCGAGTCGTCTATGTAATGTATTAAGTATATCATAAATGTCCTCCTAGCCGAATTTCGACCACGTCGGCCAGTTTCATAGGAGACTAGCCAGACGCGCAGGACATATTATAGTGCACAAGTGTACGCAAACACATGTGCACTCTCTAATCCCTTACTCTCATAATCCGATGGGACGGCAGACCGACACGAGCAGGGAGAGACACAAGCGCAGGACGTTGGTCCTGCGCTTGACCTCTCCCCGGCTGAAAGTGCTTTCCGATATCAATTATCTAGAAAGTACCCATAACAATAACTCTGCTTACTATGGTTCTGCTAGATGATGCTGTGTGGATTGTCCAGCAAGATTTATTTATTTAGCTGTATGTTCCATACATTGCCTTCTGTCTGTCAATTTGAGGCATAAAGAGCTTCTAAAACAATGCGTAAACCGGCACACTTCTATTTTGTTTAGTCTTAAATACAGGTAGAGGTATAAATCTTAGTTGTTTACATCTCGCCATAAACGTGGCCCTTAGGAGCGAGGTGATAGACCGAAGAGCAGGCCACGCGGTGAAAGTTCACTTTCTTGTGTTTCTGTGTTTCAAATAATAACTATGTATTGCGATAATTACAACTTCAGTTTCTAACCTAGTAGATATGTGACAAATAATTAAGGTACAAAGCACTTAAGTATCAGGAAATCTTTATAAATGATTTGTTACCTTTAATCCATGCCCAGCAGTGAATACAAAATACACATACAAAAACGTTTATTTCAGAAATGTTTGACTTAATTGAGTTAGATCACTGCCTCCTGTGGTAGCTACAATATAGCTGTTACAGGCGAACAGTATCTTCCCTTATGTATCTACTAGACATAATTTAACATTATGTATCTTAATATGAACTTATCTATTATTATAATGAGTAAGTAGGTTAATGCACTAAACCTAAACCTACTTATCTTTACTTATTACATTAATAACTTATTGCTAAACATTTGCTTACGTACTATGTTTTTTTTTATAATTAGAAAACAAATAAACCTTTGTCTTATCAATGATTAAGGTATGATATGGGGTGTACAAAAAAGAAATGGACAGTGAAAGAGAAGAGAAATGGAAGTAATATGGGTAGTTGAACGTATTAAGAAAATAATATAGACATTTGTATAAAGATGTGTGTAAGACATTATTGTGTATAAATAAATTATAAATGTATAGATAAGGGTTTAGATAGGATTCGATTTGAAGGATGTTGATGTGTTGTGACAAATAGTTAGGTTTTACTATGATCATTTATGCGTGGAAAACTACAGAGACTGGATGCTGCAAACTGAAGACAAGGTTCTACGGTGCTCATTAGACGGGTTTATCCCTCCAGTGGAATAGCATAGGATGTTGATATACCTACCTATTATTATTATTATAAACCTATAGGGCTTCACTGCAGGCCAAAGGCCTCTCTTTCCTCCTTCCACTTTTTTCTATTAATAGCTAGATTTGACTACTATATTTGGTACGAGTACAGCTCGTCCTGCCTAGTCAAATAGAGATGTAGTCGTAAAGCTCCTAACCCCTTCCATCTACGCCTAGGTCTTCTACGGGGCCTGCGCCCATTTGGAGTCCTTTCCGTTATGGTCTTTGCCCAGAACTCCTACGGCATACTCATACAGCACACGTGTCCGGCCCAGTCCCATTTTAATTTAGCACACTTTTGAGATACGTCCTACCTACGTTCCTACCTATGAAGCAAATTTTTAATTCGGTTACAATTAGATACCATCTATTAACTTACTTAATCATTCTGAGACCGCCTCGTTGGTCTAGCGGTCAGCTTGTTCAACCGTTGATTATGAGGTCATGGGTTCGAATCCCGGGTCGGGCCAATAGTTGTTATTGGGGTTTTTCTAACAAGGAACATTCACAGTAGCAGCCCGAAGTCAGGAAGTTGGCAGTGTTACACCCCCGTGCTTCGGAAAGCACGTTAAGCCGTTGGTCGTGCGCCTAACCTCTCCCCGATCGTGTCGATCTGTCGTCCCATCGGATTATGAGAGTGAGGGAACAGAGAGTGCACCTGTGTTTGCGCACACACTTGTGCACTATAATATGTCCTGCGCATCTGGCTAGTCTTCGAGAGACTGGCCGCCGTAGTCAAAATTCGGCTAGGAGGACATTATTACTTAATCATCTTTGGCTTTACCTACTAGAAAAACGTAGAGGACAAACCCCTGATTCCCGATGACAGAATTGGTACATACAATGTTCATTTGCTCCAGTCTGCTGAGCGCTGCAGCCACATGCAAAGAATTGTGACCACTCACCATTTTTAACCTATAATGTGAATTTTATCCCCACTATACGTAGACACAAATAGTTAATCGAAATAAATTAGAACTAGTACCTACAATCGAAACAACTGAGCTATTATTATTTATTTATGTTTGTTGTTGCAAACAATCTACAGGTAGCTCAGCTGGTCCATATCAATGCCTTCCCAAGACGCTGGCTGCATTGCCCCGCTGTAAATATATATCAATGCCAATGCGATGATACTCACCAGCTCTCGGGTCACGCGTCGCTTCGACCAGACGCACAGATGTTTTTTTTTAAAACCCGATAAGTAGACTGGTAGATCATCTGTTAGATGATCGGACGATTATCGTCGAAGTGGAAGGAAGACCGTGGATTAGACTCACACAGGACCGAATGAGCTGGCAGAACAGGAAGCCTATGCATATGTATGTACTCTTCACAACTCATTTTTACTCTTTTCTATTGCAAATACAACCTTCCAAAATTATGTTGAGCAGATGTTGACTGACTAATATAGGCTGATGATGATGATGATGATGATGATGTTGACTGTCCGGACTCTGTATTATTGAACGAACTAGACAACAAAGAAAAGAAGGCGTGACCTGTAACCCAAAACCAACGCAAGGCAAAATAGTTTCAAACTGAAAAGGCAGATCCCCGGGCGATGGTACATATTTAAGTAATAGTCAACGGGTTGAGAAGATGATGATACGTTTTCCCAGTCTATTCCGGCCCTACCCGGTAATAATACATAGCTAAGCCAAGCACGGGGAGTGTTGTCTAGGGTAGAATATAAAAAATACGTCATTTTGTCTTCGAATTCGCATTAATTGAAGTTCGTTCCTTCTACTTCAATCATTAACGCAATGTATGACAATGCGATGTCAATGTCATCTATTCTACCCTAAAAAACAATCCTTGTGCTTGGCCTACAGTCCCAAGAAGTCCACTGTAGGTGGCCTCACACCCTTAAAATGATAAGAAGTTGTTGATGATTGATAAGATGGATTGTAAGCTTGGGACGGGTTTTGCTCCACCTCGAAAAATAACAACTTACAGGCTAAAGGTTTCTTCGTCGCTTATTTACCATTAGGTACATACCGAAGCGACAGAAATAAAAAATATCACTTTATTTCCGTGTCAGTGTTTAGTTTTATAATTTGACCTTTTCTCAGTGTACATTTATTGTATTTATGGAAATAAAGAGATTTTGATTGATTTTGATAATTCATAAAACGCGGCGCGGTGGCCGGCAGTGACAGAGGCTGCGGAGAGGGAAAAGGAGAATAGTGCGATTTCACCGTACCCTCCCCCAAAAAGTGCAATAAAGGGGATATGCCATGATTACCACACGTAGCAGACGGGTTAGTGACCTACCCGTTACCTACATAGTATTTCTGTAGGTTAACGCGCGTCGCTTTCTTGTCCGTAGAATCGCTAATTGCACGATTGTTAACCTACTAATTTCCATTTATCACTTTGAGTTGTTTACTCCAATGGTTATTCCTTCTGCCAAGTTCGGTTTCACTTGCATGACTTGTGTTTTAATTAAAATATGACAAAGAAAGTCGAGTAGGTAATTGGATGTCGGGAATGGTATGTTAATGATTTTTGAAAGTGGACGGGATAAGGGCATTGAAATCGATGTTTTTTCGGGGATCGGTTTCTTAATTGTTCAAATTCATTTTATTAAATTAATTTAATGTGATTTATTCATAATTTTTGTCCCAACGGCGATGAGAGTTCGCAGAGGTACGTTACGAATCCTATCCTTCAGAGAAACTCCGAGCATAGCTCTTTCCATAGCTCGCTGAGCGACTTTGAACTGGTGGACCAGCCCTACCGTGAGTGTCCAATATGTGATTATTATGTGCCCCGCAAAAATGAAACAACTCTGTAAGTATATAGGAATTTGAAATCGGTTCTTAGTTTTTTCAAAACAATCAATTTATAACCTTTTGAATTCAACAATGCTATGGCTCCTTCCCATCTCGCAAACTTCCCATCTCGTAAACATTTTTATTTTGAGTGATACACGTCACCTCGAATTACATCATACATTATGTACATGTTCAGCTCATACTGCCTACCGAGAGTTGATACTGAAAAAACGCGACCAATTCAACGAGTTTTTGCCTACCGTCAGTGTCACAATGAAAGTTCGGAAGCTACAGCCCTTTAGGTAACAAAGAGCTCTACTTTTCACGATTTACGGTTAAAATTCGCCGACCTTCCTAAAATAGCAATGATCCGGTAAATTCTTTTAATAAATTAGCTAACTGTTTTCGATCGCCGTCCAACAATCATTGGCAAGTGTTCAAGTACGCTCAATGTACTAAATATTTACCTGTCCGTCTGATTTTCATGTCACTTACGGATATAGAGATCAGTTTTTACTCTGTTTTTGAATTTGAACTTGTGTTTAGATTCGAAATGAGCACTCTTGTCATCATTATTTATTTGATCTTAACGAGATGTTCATTCTAAGGTATTTGGTAGTATGGTACGTAAAGCCTTAAAAATCAGGGTAATTTTTGGGATAACAATTGATTTCTGAGATATGTTATTTGTAGTAAACTGTGAAATCGATATAAATTATCCTATAACACGGGATCACCTAAAAGAGCAAGCAATGAACTAGATTTGACACCTCATTCCTTAACAATTTCAGCACAACAATAATTTCTACTGAAAACTGTGAAAAGCTGCTACCAAAGAAAAGAAGCTGATTTTTGGAGGGCAGTAGAACTGGGGGCAGTTTTTAGACAGTTTTCAATGAAAAGTTTACTCGTGGCGCCCGCATTTGAAAAATTACAAAAATCCGCCCTAGCTCCTCCCGCTGTACACAAAAAATTCACCTTTACCATATTTTTACAGATGTCTCGAAGTTGTACTGAAGAATTGGTATAATAAATTAATCAATTAACATTTGACCAGCAGAAAGATAAAATAATAAAGATTAATGGTGTCAACAACAAAATAAATAAAAATGTTCACAGTGTTACTCTATGAAAGCTGCTGTACAATATCCCATAGAGAACCTATTTAGCTTTCTAAGACTCCGTTAACCTCTATGTTGGAAATATTTCAACATAAAATAAGCCTTATGGCAACATTGTCTATAACATGACAATATTTTGTGAACTGTCAATGTCATCTCTCTTCTGTTCGTAGTTTTTCACGGTCAATATTGTGCTCTCAATAAAAATTGTATTTTCACGTAACTATAAATAGTACAGTTTTATTATACACTCTATAATGGCCATATCAGATTGTCACAAAGAAAAAAAACCACTGAAATGGGACAGAATTTGAATCGATGTTGTACAATGAGGTTACGGGCGGTGGGCACAAGAGTTCGAGGACGCGGCCCGCCGGCGCCAGTCGACGCCCCGACAACTGAATAGGGAATATGCATGTTCGAATACCTATAGCTTTAATAGTTATTGCAACATTTGCAATATTAACTGTTGGCAATATTTCAATAAAGATTATAATATAATCTTGCATCATGGACCTAATATTATTAGGTACATCAGAAATCTCAGCGGAAAGATGTCGCCGCTGGACATAGGTCTCTCCCAAAGTTCAATGTTTGCGAGGTTAGAGTACCTACTAGAGGATTCAAGACAGTGTTTTTTATAAAAATAATTAATAAAATAATGCTGGTCTATTCACACAGCATCATCTCAAATTTCCAAAAAAAATCACATTTCTCTTTATTACCATAAATACAATAAATGTACACTTAAAAAAGGTAAAATTAAACACTGACACGGAAATAAAGTGACATTTTCGATTTCTGTCGCTTCGGTATGTAGACTAAAGTAAAGAAGCGACGAAGAAACCTTTAGCCTGTTAGTTGTTATTTTTCGAGCTGGAGCAAAACTCGCCTGATAATACTTAATTTAAACAATACATTGCATAGACAGATATTTATTGTAATACATATAAAACACCCAGAACACCTGGAACCTGTAAATCGTACAAATGCGGGTTCTGTTCCCACATTGGGACAAATCCCAAGATGGCAATCGAACCCATAAATTCCTTCGTTGCAGGTGGACTTTCGCCCTCTGCGCTACTAAGGTCGTCAGATCTATGGAACTACTAGTTTCTGCCCGTGACTTCTCACGCAATACATATTTCTATCTCATGGGAACTGATGCATGTGATAAAAAGTAGCTTATGTTTCATCCCAGGCCTAAAACTACTGTATACAAAATTTTAGCCCGATCCATTCAGTAGCTTTTTGAAAGCGTAACATACATCCATCCATCCATCCAAACATCCAAACTTTCGCATCACACTAATATTATAAATGCGAAAGTTTGGATGGATGGATGTTTGTTACCTCTACACGCCAAAACTACAAAACGGATCATGCTAAAATTTTGCATCCAGGTAACTCTAATCCTGGAATCAAACATAGGGTCTTTTTCTCCTATAAATGAGTTCCCACGGGATAGAAATCACTTTTAAACGTTTCCATAGAAACAATGGGTGCGAAGCCGCGGGCATTAACTAGTTTATAATATTAGTGTGATTGTCATTCATCAACATTGTCACACTTCGCACATACTACAGTCATCGATACGACGCTCGATGCTTCGTGCGAAACGTCTTCACTTTCCTTTCGATTGTCTTCATACAATTTCACTCGAACCATATTTTCCCATGAACCCATAAATAACCTTATGTTTGGGAGACTGACTTTGGTTTTAGATGACCAGTGTCGACTAACCTTAAAAAGTGATTCCAACCACTAAGCTTGAAATTAACTAACAAGGAAGAAGGCAAAAAAATTATATTGCCAGAGAAAATTTTTTTCAAAAAAGGAGATCGGCATTGGTTGGTTTTTAAAAAAATTAAGGAATTAATACACCAAAAACAAATAATATTATTCCTTGAATATTGTAAATTTTTGATTATATTACTGTAATTCGTTACAGGGATTTTCTCTTTATCTATAAATATTGATAATATTAAAGATTGAAGAAGAGAATTGATAATATTGTGATTCACAATCAAATAAAAGAAATAAATTGAAATAAAACAAAAGAATATCTATAAGTACCTATATTATTTGGTCATTTTTTTTTATAAGGGATTTTTAGAAGCGTTTATTCACAAAGAAAATTACAATCAAATAATAGAAATACATTGGAACTAGTATTTACAATTGAAACAATTGAGCTAACTGCAGACTGTTGCAAACAATCTACAGGTAGCTCAACTGATTCATATCAATACCAGTCGGAAGCGTCCCCAAGACGCTATTCTATTCTAAAATAGAATACAAAACAATTGCAATCGTATTTAGATAAATCATTTATGTATTTGCTTCTGCAACATATTGTATAACGTGTGTTGCAGACCTATGTACGTATGGTTATAAACATTTGACAGAAAATATAATGAGCTGACAATAAAAAAAGAATAAAATAAGTAATAGAAGAAAATAAGTAGCAGAAATAAAAAAAAAACACAAATAGGCAAGTAAAGTGTGTGCTGCAGCCCAGCAAAAAGGCAATAACTCAGCGCATAGTTTTGCGCGAAGAGCAATCACTGATTTTCAGTTAGACCTCCTTAGGTGACCAGAAAAAGAAGATCCCAATAATGATTGTCAAAACAATTTAAGTGAAGATACATTTATATTAAACACTGCAAGTGTTTGATATAATAAATAAAATAAAGGTATATCACGTAGGCGCTAGTCTTTTGCTGTTACGCGCTAGGCGTAACAGCAAAAGACAGGAACTGTACAGATAGAAGTAACAAAGCCAGTGCTTTCTATAATTGTATTTCATATTCAAAGAAGACAATTCATAGAAACCCAGATACCCAATATACTTACAAAACGAGCATCTTTGTACAGCACCTGTGTGCTATTCGTATATCAACCCTTTCAACTAAGCCAAGAAAAGGAAACTAAACAATTTCAGTATAGAAGGGCCAGCTGCATCTTTCTAAGAAAGTCCGTAGCATGAAAGGTTTCAGAGGAATCAGACAGCCTGAAAAGCCTACGTCGTTATGCAAATGCACCTGTAGGCAATTTATATTATAGCCTTCAAAACGACTACCAGACAAATTTAAAATGAAACGTAACATTTTAATACAGGGTTATTGGTAAATCACTCACACTGCGTGACCTGCAAGTTGTCAATCAACAGGAACACGTTCGTCAAGAAGCCAGGTCTTAATTTCAATTTTTTTTGTTAATCACCTCTGATACAAAATGAAAAAACACGTATGTCCGGAACCCAATGAATTGGTCTGAGTGTTTACTATGTGTAATAAAAAAATATCTATCTATGTTTATAATGTATAAAATATCTATGTATAGAATATAAAGTAATGAAAAATTATCTATCTTTGTACTCAATTTATCTGTTATCTAGTACCCATAACACAAGCTTTGAGTAGCTTTGTATTAGTAGTAGTACTTTGGGGCTAGATGGTGCTGTGTGGATTGTCCATCATTATTTTTTTTATTTTTTTATGTCAACTAAAGGTTGATCTCCTAGTCCCACTAATAGTTTGGGTAGAGTCGTTTTTATGTTTAATTTCAAATAAAGCCTCTCTAAAGAACGATTATTGAATAAAAGTACCTTCTATCTACTCAGCCCGTGAGTACCCACTGCTGGGTCCTGCCCTCCTCTATATTACGCCATTCTGTTCGGTCCTGTCCAAATGCACCTAGGTACTCCCAAAACCAAAATGAAGTTCACGCAGTGTCAGTGAATACCAATAACCCTGTATAAAGCCGTTGGGGCACCCAAAATCTTGGCCTCCGGTTAGCATTTTTGTAGCAATTCTTGTTTTGTAGTAAGTATCTGAAACGCAAAATCTTATCGAAGGATTCGTGTAGCATAAGGCGACTTGCAAATGTATCTTCGTAACCATGAATTGGGTTCCATGACCTGCGATCCACTTCCGGTGGCGAGATCATTTCCGGCTCGTCATCGGTTGATAAGAAACTGGGATATTGTTGTAAACTTAGAATAGTTACAGGTATGTTGTAAATTTTGAATGAATACAGGTATTTGTGAGGTTTTGTTATATAAGTTTATACTACACCTGCTCAGAAAGTTGCTTATTCCTTTTCTAAACAATACGTCATTGCAGGCACACTGAAATGCGGGAAGGAAAACTCTATGGAATTTCATTTCTCACGCGTTTAGAGCGGGAGAGAAAGGGTATGGAAATCCATTTCTGACGTGTTATTTTGTTTATTTTTTTAAATATCAGCCAGTTGCTGTTTATTTCATAATAGGTCAAATGACAAAAAGTTTTTACTCCGAATCCGCCGTATGATATCGGCCTCTTCCGTATTTGGAACTATAGTTAAAAAAAGAACCATGCATGCATGTGTTTAACGTACGTGCGCGTATTAATTGCTACATTTGAGTTTACAATTCACTAAGAAAATTACAATCAAAAAATAGAAATAAATTAAAACTAGTATTTACAATTTGATTTTTATTTAGATTTACTCGAGTGATTTTAAACTCTTTTTAAAGCACTTTATATCACTTAGGAGAAAGTGCGATTCCTACCTCGTGTGTTTTAAAATGTAATATTTACATGTGTGATTTTTTTACATTTACAACCTGTAACTATTCAAATGACACACTCGATAGGAATTGGGTACTTTCTCGCCTAGGTGTACAATGTACTATTGTAAGATAAGGAGTTGAATTCCGACCATATTGACGTGTTTTAATGATTATTTTAAACTGAACTAGGTAAATTATGAATGTGTTGTTACGTAGGTGTTATACAAAAACAAGAACCAGAAAAGGTCTTTAAATTAATGATGGGTATACATTTATTTTTCCCATAACTTTCACACCGGTAACCTAACTATCCTAAAACATAGATATCTGTGGTAACACTTATATAGCAAATTGACATGTTTTGGTTGCAAACAGTTTTCTTTTATATATATGTAACTTTGTTATTTTTCTATTATATTGTGTCTGAGTAAGAAATAAATACAAAGTTTCTATTCTGTTTTTCGCAACTTTTAACATTTGAATCTGTTGTCAATCTTAATATTAATAAAAATGTTATTCTAATCATGATGATCTTACATCCCGGAATCTCCATAATTCTAAGTAAATGCATGACTCATTTGGGAAAATATGCGTTTGCGCCGATATAATATGACTCATGTCATGCCCGTGAATAATTGTTTTGGGGAATATGCTTTATGTACCTGTACCTAAAAATATCTAAATTATGTATATCTAACGTTTACTAAAAGAAAACTTTGGTACACCTAACAAAACGAATCGTGACTTTAGAAAACTATTGTATGTGATAGTAATAAATCTATATCAGAGTTAAAAGGTGATGTCCTACTTTGTCGATTTCTAGCTATCAACTACATGAGAGGAATTTACATTAATTGAATCAAAATTTTGATGCCGTGCAAAATAAGCAGAATTACCTCTGTACAAAGTAAATCCTCCTTAACATAGGTGACCTGAATCATTCATGAATATTTAATTTTTTTGTATTAAAACTGTAAAAAAATATTTGCCAACATTCAAACCAGTATTGAAATGACTGGAACTGTAACCAACGTCAAGCGGTTTCTTATCTCACTGATAAGACAAATTAAACTCGCGATAACGGAAACAATCAATAAAACAAAACCACGCCACAATTGCGGGAAAAATATTGTTTTTTTCCATCCCACACAGAATAAGCAATACTTATGATGAAGTTAAAGATTTCTCCATAAGGTATAAAAACAAGATGTCAAACACCTCAACGATAATTTATATGACAAGCTTCTACCCGCGGCTTTGCATGCGTATTTTCGGTATAATAAGTAGTCTACTAAATCATCTCTAATCTTTAATCTCAGTTAGGCTTTGCTCTAAACTTACGCCAAATTTCATCTTGATTTGTTCAGTAGTTTTGGAGATCCTAGTTAACAAAAATTTCGGCTTTATAATATTAAGTAGGATTAGTTCGATAATTATTGTTACATATGTGTCTTAGACAGCATAGCTCAACAGTCTTGAAAACTAAAATCCACTGTTTACTGGTTACAACACGGGTTTTTACAGTTTTGAACAGAACATTCATATTTTCTTGAAATACACATAATGCGCCTACTATCCACCGTGAATACATTATTAGGAGTTCAACTCTCTAATTCCTTATTAAACCTATCAATGATATAATTTTTACAACTCTTATTTAAATTGCCCTGTTAGAATGTGTGGGACAAATCTTGCGACTGTATTTAAGACCAGTTATCGTTAACCGATTGAGCTGAAATTCGGCATACTTATGATAGCTTGATGACGATGAAATGTTAAAGTACCATCGAGCTGGTCTTTGATGAAGACAGAAGTGGCTATAAGAACTCCTAAACGAAACGACGTAAACCCGTCGACCTCAACAGCCTGTATTGGTCCACAACTGGACGTAGGCCTCCCCCTGATAAGCGCCTTATTGGCTTTTATCACATGGGGGTAGTACCCATAATCCCCACGCTGGGCATACGGGTTGGGGATCGCAGTTCGGTGATAGAATTGTTTTGCAGGGGGCATTGCTGCTCGCCCCCGGTGTATATCCCTTAGTCGCCTCTTACGACACCCGCGGGAAGAGTTGGGCGTCGACGTAAACCCGTCAAGTTTGAGTTTTTTGGATTAGTCTTCCCAAGTACACTGATCCTAGATAATAAAAGCTTGTTTAATAAAATATGAATATTAAAACCTAAAACTACTTCTGATGTTTAAGTTAAACATGCTAGTTCTATCAGAAAATTTACTATTAATCAAATTGATAACAGATTATTATCAAGAATGTCTGAAATTGCTTGTACTAGCGATGTCCTGCGATCAATAAAACAAAAGAGATGGCCCACATTAGTACATATCCAGCACGGATATTATGGAATTTCTTCATTATAAGGCTCTTATAAGGCTCTGTTTTAAGGGAAGGTCGTTTGCAAAAAGTTGCATTCATCTGGGTAAGCACACAGCCCAGACGTCCTAAGAGACATCCCCGAAAAAAATCCTAGAGTTCCTAGCAGCTGTTCCTATTAGTGGCGAATTATGAACGCCACAGCTTCAGGGGTGAACACACAAAGTGGCGGTTCCAATAGGCCTATCATGGCCGCAGTGACACGAAAGCCTACTAAATAAAAAAGGGAAGGCCTTTGTCCAGCAGTGAACATTTGAAAGTGTAAAGAAAAGACATTTATGAGTACCTGCCTGGTACTAATAATAATAATAATACAGAAGTTCCTCTCTTTGCAGCCCTAGTCACCGGCCGCTTGAGCCTAGCTTCGCGGTCGGTGATTCACCGTTTTGATATATTTTTTACTGTAGAATAGTTTTACAACATTTTATTTTCTATAGTAAAAAATATATTTTATAAACGAGATTAAAGAATAAATGAGTGTATAATAATACTAGATTTATTTCAGACAACATTAGAACAAGTATAGATCTTAATTACTTATTCTACGGTCCATATTAATATTATTGTACTATTTCAGTTAAAACTACCAACGTCAAGCACTTACATACATGTGGGCAAAGTCCACTACGTGTATATAAAATTGATTTTGCTAAAACAGTAGCAGGTAGGAAAGGTGTTTAGTTCTACAGATCATTAATGCAAGTACAAAATGATTGTATTGACAACAACGATTTATATCTTTGATGCCCTTTTGAACAAACATTAGCTAACAATCTACAGGTAGCTCAATTGACGCTGGCTGCATTGGTATCTCAATTCACCTTAAATATCGATACTACCTACATATACCAAAGATCAAGCAAAGATAAAGCGTGACCGTGAAATTAAAGCGTGACCCGAGAGCTGGTGAGTATATGGCGCAGCGCATCAGCATTGCCATACAGCGGGGCAATGCAGCCAGCGTCTTGGGCACACTTACGACTGGTATTGATATGGATTAGTTGAGCTACCTGTAGATTGTTTGCAACAGTCAGCAGTAAGTTCAAGTTAAAACACTAGTTCTAATTTATTCCTATTATTTGGTTGTAATTTTTTTTGACAATGATTGATGAACACAGTTTTGGTTATGAAAATACTAGTTCTAATTTTTTTCCAATATTTGATTGTAATTTTCTTTTTGAATAAAGATACTAAGTTGGTATTAACCTACCAATTTCAATAGATACATTTTACTTGAAGGGCAGAGCCATTCAAAGTACCTCTAAGTAGGTTACTAGACAGTAGGTAACTAGCTCTACCTACAAGTAGGTTAGTAGGTATGAGCTCATATAAACAATTAAGAAACAAAAGGCCTCAATCAAGTGGTACGAAAGGTCGTTTACCCGCCGTGACACCTTTTGTTCTTAGGACGTTTTCGCGGTCAAATCCATAATGCCCTTCATAGCCTAGTTGTCTTCGACTTCGATTGAGTCTGCATTATCGTAATAGTGCAACTGGATACAATACCTTGTTAGGGTTTCGAAGATCGAAGGTCGGTTTTGAAACCCTTATGGTCTCGCTCTGTCTGTCCTTTTTTCCCTCGTTAATATCTCAGCAATTACCGCAGCTATTAGCTTGAAATTTAAAATAATAATATATTTCGTGCGTCTGTACAGATTTAAGAAAAAAAAATGATTATTTTCCATACAAATTGTGATGCCGAAATTTTAAAAGGTACCTACAGGGTCATGTGGGGTATCAAATGAAAGGTATCAGTTTGTACATTTTAAAATAGTTTGAAACTTTTGTAGGTTTTATACTTTTTAAAATATTTCGAAAAAAATCGAAAAAATACCCATCCCCCCCCTATCTCCGAAGATTGCAGAGCGATCCATGTAAAATGTATGGAGCGTTTATAGATATGGATCTTTATTTTACAGGAAAAATATAGAGAAATTTGTAAAAAGAACACTTTTTGAAAAATGGGCAAAAAGGGGGGAATAATTTTCAAAAGGGGGGCTACCCCATCGAGTGGGGTATCAAATAAAAGGTATCAATTTGGACATTTCAAAACAGTTTTTCAAATTTCTGTAGGTTTCATATTTACTTTTAGAATTTACTTTTACCCACTATCACCGAAGCATGCAGAGAGGTCCATCTGAAATGTAGATTAGTATTCTACCTACTATTTTTAGGTATTCATTCAATTGTGAAGTCTATAACCGGTACCTTTAGTACATACCTACTTGTTGACAAATGATCGAAACCCTCGGCTCGCGAGTTACACTCGCAATTGACGGATCTTGTTTTTAACTTTTCAACACTACAAATGAAAATGCGTTTGTATAAAAGTTGTCGCAGATCAGAGACGCACCGCTCAGCACAAAAATGTAGACGGAAATAAAAACTGAAGTTAAAGCGGAATATAAATAGATACATAAAAATACTTAATTACACTTAAATCGATAGAAACAATACAACTAAAAAACTAAGTGACAAGTCGCGCTTATGAGTGAACCCTACCAGACAACCGTGGATGGATAAGATCATTGGGTAGTACTAGGGAATCTGTGTAATGTGTGGGAAGTGGAAGTAGCAATACATAATATTTATCACTTTGCTACACACAAACTTTGTTTTTTTTTTTTTTTTTTTGCCTGGAAGAGACTAACCACCTTAAACCCGCCTTTGCAAAGCCAATTCAAGAAACAAACTATTATCTAATTTATTTAATTAATCTCTAACTATCTCTGTGGCGCAGCGGGCGAAGGTCCGCCTGCTTAGCAGGGTTCGATTCCCGCCTCGGGACAAATGTTTGTACGATCTGCAGGTATTTGTTCAGGGTGATCTGGATGTTTTTTTAAGTATAATAAAAATATCAATCTATGTAGTGTATTATGTATATCAGTTATCTAGTACCCATAACACAAGCTCTGCTTAGCTTGGGGCTAGATAATGCTGTGTGAATTGTCCAGCATTATTTATTTATTTATCTCTCTCTGATTATGGATCAGCTGAGCTACCTATTCATTGCATGCAACAGTCCGCAGTAAACTCAACTATTTTAATTGCAAATATTAGTTCCAATTTGTTTTTATTCTTCAATTGTAATTTTCTTTGTTGATTATTCAATATTCTGATTCTAAGACAACAATAAGTAGCCACCATGTTAACTTTTTCATTTCTCGAAGATGTTTAAGTTACTCTACCGTTTACTTACCTACTCCTGGGCAGAAAAAAAAACGAGGATCTTGGAACTTACTCCAAAGAGAAAAATATCTTATGAGGTAGAATTCTGCGTCCTACGATATTTTTATCTTTTGAGCATATGTCATTCTTTATTATACGTGCAATGAAGTTAAATTTCCATTGCACACTGATCATGAGTGATTCAACCTAGCGGGTACGAGACTAACCGTGTCAACGCGACCGTCGCAGAATAGAATCAAGGCTGCGATATGTATCGTACACCTGAGCGCCATCTTTATTTCGATATCGATTGTTTCATTTGAATTTGAGGTTTTCATAAAAAAATACAGTATTCGGCCTTAGGAACAAGGCAAGGGAAAACTATAATTTAAAAAAATGAATTTCTGTTTTCCCCCGTATGGAGGATTTCAGTGGGGAAAACTGGAAAAACCCCAAAAAATGTCGGTGTTGCCACGATTACGGACTAAACCAGATATAGTATTTTTATTAGGTAAACCTACCGCACATTAATTCAATTGAAGTCATGACCAGCGTTTTATACAACTGGATTGCCAGAGTCTTAAAACAATGTAGTTCGCTGCAATTGTCATTATTCACATACATACTTGCACAAACTTCTAAAGGTGGGTACTGACCGTAGTTAAGGTAGTAGACCGTAGTTGTAGCAGATCAGAGTCGAATAGCTGACATGTAGTACAAAAATGTGCATTTAAATATGAGCTTTAACTCGTAATATATTTAGATACATTTTATATTGACGGCATCAGAAGACAGACAGCTTCCGGGCTAGTCGTTTGAAGCATGTATCTAAAGCTAATGACTTAAAGCCCTTATTTGAATGCAAATTTTTGTGCTGCGTGGCCAGGAGCTTATCGGTGTCATCATCATCATCAACCTATATTAATCCACTGCTGTACCATAGGCCTCCCCTTATGAGCGCCAATACGCCCTGTCTTCAGCTTGCCGCATCCAGCATCTGCCTACAGTCTTTTGCAGGTCGCAATCCCACCTGGCTGGAGGGCGTCCTACACTACGTTTGCCTAGTCGCGGTCTCCACTCAAGAACACGTTTATTCCATAGGTTGTCGGTTCTTCACAAGACATGGCCAGCCCACAGCCACTTCAGCTTGTTACAGCATGATACATTACGCTCCGTAACGCCGCCGCTCAGTACCCGGTTAACGTGTTACACAGCGAGAGTTCGTGCAGTTAGTACACGGGAAAAAGGGCGCTCGCAACGAGCAACGAGACGGATCATTAGCACACGGCGTAACGTATCATGCTCGCTGCGAATGGTACAGTGGTGTTCATAGTTAGCTGACCCCCCTGGCAGGTTCCAAGTCTTGTAATGAGGGATCCGTAACGTTTTTAGTTGAGAATGCAGATTTATAAAGGATCACTGAAGATTTTTTTTTTTATTCGATCCTCAAAAAAAAACCTGAGTTTATCTGGTTCTGTAATTTTTTTCCTAAACTTATAGTTTCGAAGTAAATCACTAAACACTGATATCTGCCTACGGTCAACGGGCGGCGACCGAGCGAGTGACGTCACACGCACCCGTCTAATTTGATTTAACCAGCAGTAACGGCGTAATGTTTATTACTTAATATCTTCGTACGCAATGGTCCGATTTGGATACTTAAAAAGTTAAATCTTTCTTATGTCATAAGTAATAACGTGGATACTGGTTCTATTGTAATTGCTTTACCTTTACTTTTCCTCATTACATCAGTTTTGATTTTATACTATGAAATTTGTGGTTTTATTATGAAACGGCTCACTATCCCCGAGAGATTCTAGTTTTAAAATAGTTCTATATACATAGAAATTGACTTGGAACGTGACAGAGGGGTTAATTAACAATGAAAGCCACTGTACATACAAAACCCCGTTTTCGATGGAACGGAGCGCTTTTTGGACAGTTTTGGAAAGAAACCTCGTGCGCGTGGGCGAGGGGGATATCTCAGTGGTGGACAACGGGAATAATCTTAAAACAATACCCATTTAAAACCAATGATGTTAGTAGATAATATTCAAAATTTTCAAAAATACGCTTTCGCTCCCACTGTCTACTGAAAACGCAACCTAAGAATACTAAAAATCACGTATAGAGCCAAAACACAAGTACCAGCAGCCTTTATCATGTAACATCAACGCTGAAAGGAAGAGAATACCGTAACGGCGAAGGTCAAAATTGAAAACGATCGATGGAACGTGAGGGTGGTACAGTCTTTGGGTGGAGGCACTTCGAGGCTTATTCTGATGATCAATAGGCTTCCCAGAAGTTTTAAATAAGGTAGAGGTTTTCAACACCTATAAGATCATTCTAATATAGAACGCAGCATAGAAATGGTCGAGAGAGCATCATTGCTTTTAGATTAGTAAGAAACAGGAGATAAATCCAAAGCACAAAGCAAAGTTAAAACTTTTAAATCCATCATGGTTATTAACACTAAAGTAATTTACAACGGGATACTTACCATGGTTTGAGTTTAGGGCTTTTCAATATTTCGGCACAGTCACATGCGTCATGATCACGGAATAACTGAGGGCACTGCGAGTGAGTTGTTATTGGCAGATATATCGATCTACCCTCACTGTTTGTCTTTTGCTACGAACGTTACTACTACTAATTGTGCCGAAAAATTGGAAAGCTCAAAACTCAAATCACGGTAAATATCCCGTTGTAAATGACTTTAGCACAAAGCTTGAAGTTGACTCTGATGGAATTTTGAGAATCCTGAAAGTACTTGGTAGATAGGTAATAATTGTGAAGGCATTTGATTTCCCAGTCTGTAGCGACATAAAACTGATTTCAAATCGCAACGGCTTTTTAAATGCATATCTGGATTTCACTGACTCTTTCTGCAATAAAGGCGATCGTCAATATTCTTCCAGTATCTCCTCATTGACGTACAACGTAGCCTCCCCGTTAATATTTGAAATATGTAGGTAGGAGGGTATTTATAGATATTTTCGGCGAGAATCCGGGTGGCGGTCGAGGGTCCCAAGATTTATGGCGAAACGGGAGAGTCCCATCCAACAGGGATCTACGGGAATTTGGTATCGGTTATAGGCGGCAGTGGGAAATATGTGATTGAAATCGATATTGGGGAGAGTTTAGGAAGGAAAAACGGACTACCGTTTACTACTGATGTTTTGAAGTCTATAAAATTTTATTATGGACTTGTTTAAATAAAGAATGCACCATTAGTTATTGCTTTTTTGCTCTCAAGCTCTGCTTAGAGCTAGATAATGCGGTGTGAATTGTCCACCATTACTTTTATTTGCATTCAGTCCCCATGAGATCAAATTCAATAAAACGCTTATCAGGAGGAAGCCTGCGTTCGGTGTCCAGCCGTAGACATATAGGTTGTTGAGGTTGACGTCATTAATTTTTCGTTTGTTTCATTTACTTTTCTTGTTTTTCTTCGTAAATGTGTCAGAATTGTGTCAAACTAGATGCAGAAGCCATTTGACAAGAAGTTGAAGTTGACTCGTAACTGTTTTGTTACCTTTTATAAAATTTTACTAAATACGTAATTTATGTTAGTTTTCTACGCTGAGGTGCCACGGAAGACCAGCGCTGCAGCACTCCAAGCTCCTGCAGCATACGCTGAGTGGCAGCCTTTTGGTCTCACGTTGTTTTTTTTTTTTATCTTTGTATTTTCTTGTGAACCAATAAAAAATTTCTTATCTTTATCTTAAGTAATATTATGACTTAAGCGTGGCCAACTTTACCTATCTTTGGCTATCTAGCCAACATCTGCCTTCTTTAAGTCAGTTCTGACTTATACCTTTGCCTATGACTTGCACCACCCCTGAATCTCAACGCGCCTCACACCCCTGCCAGCTAAGGGCAACTCATTTCACCGGTCGGTTCAGTACTATCTCGCTTCAAGATATTTTTCTTTGTAATACTATTGTTGGGGAATCGACGATGGCTATTCAGGGGATAGGTAACGGGAAAAGGTAGAAAGATTTTATGTTGGCTTTTCTTATAATCATATAAGAATCTGCGGTTTATATCTGGAAAATCTACCTCATTTTATAAATAGTGAATAAAATATTCATGTTTCTTTATAATATTAGAGTAAAAGAATCAGAAGAAATCGATTGACGATGGTAATATTTAACCGACTGTAGTGTAGGTACATTCCAAATGTACGACGTCACTATCTTAGAGATAAGAAAAATAGAATTATATTTTACTAAATGTCAAACATATCGGATTACTTACGGAGAATCTTGAGATAAGAAAATAGACAAACATTTTATGTTAAAACAATAAGCATATCGAGTTACAAGGATAAGGAATTAATAAATTCCAATTAGAGGTAATTTTCTTGTATAATAAGCGTGGTTTTTCATCAATAAACATTCAGTACAGAACCAACTACAGTCGTGTTAATTACTCCTCCAACCAACATCATTTCAATTTTTTTTTAAAGTAGGAGGTTCTATGTTCGGTATGGTAATTTTTTTTATGTATGTTCGTAGACACTCACGACAGGGTTGGTCCACCAGTGATAAGTCGCTCAGCGAGCAATGGAATGAGCTGTGCTCGGAGTCTCTCTGAAGGATAGGATTCGTAACAAATACATCCGACAGAGAACCAAAGTTTTCGACATAGCCCAAAGACTTAGCAAGATGAAGTGGCAGTGGGCAGGCCATATCTTGCGAAGAACCGACAACCTATGGGGTAAACGTGTTCTTGAGTGGAGACCACGACTCGGCAAACGTAGTGTAGGACGCCATCCAGCCAGGTGGTATGACGACCTGCGAAAGATTGCAGGCAGATGCTGGAAGCGGCAAGCTGAAGACAGGGCGCTATGGCGCTCATTAGGCGAGGCCTATGTCCAGCTGTGGAATAATATAGGTTGATGATGATGAATTGATGATGATGTTCGTCGAACAATTAAATTATCTTGCCCCATAACAGCAGGTTTTTTGGTGAAGATTGAAATGCACGCTTTTGGCAAAGCCTGGCGTCGAGCAGTCACTCTCGCTCGACTTGAGGCTTTTCCAATGAAAAGATGAGACTTCAATCGCAGAAGTTCTTTATAACATACCGCCGCGTGATATCATTGTTTCTTAAAGTAAGAAGCCTGTTGGTTGTAAGAAAATCAGAAACGCACGTAAACCATTTTTAGAGGATTGACAAATTGTGCCAGAGGCAGTCACCGGGATCTACGTGTAATAATTCTTATATTCTTTATTGCACACAGAAGTTATTTTAAACATAAAAGTTAACAAATACTGGACATGTAAAAACGTTAAACTTATAACTCTCTTTTTGCGTCGGGGGTTAAAAAAAGTAACTGGCTTCGAATCCCTTAATTTTACACTGTTTTTAAGTTTTGCGGAATAAATACAAATCCCTCGGGAATAAATTTATGGGAACACCTCGGGATCGTTAAGAGGGCGATAGAATTTTCAAAATCGGTGAATAATTGACGGAGAAAACCGACCAACATACATAAAGGAAAATTCATAAGAACAAAACATGGAACCTCCTATTTTCGAATTCGGTTAAAAATATACATTTCAAAGTCGAATTAGACGCACTATCACTGTAACATGTGGTCAGTACACTCAGTACATGCTAGTGTCCACCAACCAAAGTGGCCAGTCTGGTCCTACCTAAACTAAAACCGTTTTACAGTTTCCTGTCAATACAATTGACGGGTAGTGGGTGGTATGTAGAACCAAGTCTAGACGCCATTCCTGCGGGAGCCGAGACAGATTGGGTGCCCCCGAGGTAAATAAATTAATCGTCCTACGATTTATTTTTAAATGTATTTAAGTAGGTAGTTTATTTTGCCTTTTTTGGTTTACCGTCAAGTTAAAGAGCTTTGGTTCAAATAGTAGTAATGCGCGATAGTAGTCAAATATTACAAACTGCCATCAAATAATAGTCTATTTTGATTTTAAATATTCTTTAATTCTTTAATTCTTTACTGTACACAATGAATACAAATAATGAACTTATATAATTGGATATGTACATAGGCGAGCTTAACCCTGAAAAATAATTTTCTTCCAGCATACCTTAGAGTTATAGGAGAGGCGATGCAATAGGTAGAGGAAGTGTACAAATCTACAATACGTAGATACATATAATAATAATAAACATAGTTATATTAAAATAATAATAACTAAATAAACCTAATAAATACCTTTATTGGAATATAATATAAATACATATTTATAAAATATATTATAAAATACAATACTAAGATACATAATACATTATGACAGTAGAAAGTGCTCTTTTACCTTTGTCTTAAATATGTTAAGCGACGGACTGGCTCGAATTTCATGGGGGATAGAGTTCCACAATCTGGCTGCTTGCGCGGCGAAAGAACCTCCAGGCCTACTGGAAAGACGGAGTGAAATTGCCGTCCTACAAGGCACACCGCGGGGAACAAGGAAGTATCCAGTCCATCCCAAGGTTGCCTGGATCGCTCTTAGCGATAAGGCCGCCCTTTATACCCTTCCTTTTTTTTAAAGCATTTTCTCTGTTTTGTGTGGTATAATAAAGTGTTTTCCATCTATCTATCTATCTTTATTAGAAATAAATTAGAACTAGTATTTACGATTGAAACAATTGAGATAGGTAGTGCTTGTATAAATCTGTAAAAGAACGTAGCGCCATCTAGTTTTTTGTTTGAATTTGAAGTCTTACGACATCAATACCATCATTAAACTTGAACATCCACGTAGTAGTATGGTCGGGAATTAGAGTAAGGTATGTAAGGTGGTTTAAATTTTTTATCCTTTAATTACCTGTAAACAAGTTAGCACAGCTTATAAGGATTAAAGCTTTGCCCCATCTTTTTCATTGTCAACCCACAGTGTAAGCTCTAATCACAATTGTCAATCTGTGCCGTTTATCTTCTGACTAATTTCATCTTCACCTCCATGAATATGTAAAAATAGCCACCGGAAACCCCTGAAACCGTACTAAAACTGCTGATGTATCGCTCTTAAAATTAATATGTGATCAACAGCACATAAACTACCAGCAATCCCATAAAACCAAAGCAAGGCGCTCTAATCCCGTTAGGGCGGTCTTTTGTGTAAAGAGGTATAGCAAAAAAGGTTCCTACCCTCAGCCGGCAAAAAACATAAAAACAGAAAGAAAGAACCACAAATTAAGGCGCAGGGATTGGAATGTTGCACCCGTAACTTGTCCGGGCATTTTTAATAAATCGGCCAAATTATACCTTTCATGGTCTGAGGTCCTGACGCATCCCTTTTGTCCTTGTGATGAAGACTCGATACTCATCTACCTGGTCCTTTATAGCAAACTCAAAACAGCTATTGGTTTATCAATCGCTTCAAAAAGTTGGTAGCTTATTGGGTTTCGATTTTAATTTAACACTCAAAGTTAACTTCAGATAAGTTAATAAGATGCAAGCTTAGATAAGGTTTATTTTGGTTTTTTAATCTGGTCTGGTACCCCTGATAAAATCTTTGTTAGTTGTTTGTTTAGTGTGATCCTTGTAATTTATTTAAATTTTATAGTTTGTGATAAAACTTCGAGCTTCCGAACACTTAGGTTGGCTACTAAGCGTATCGTATTCAAACATTATTTAAAACGGAAAGAAACAATAATTTTATTGTAAACGCATAGAGCAGTAAAATATTGTCTGGATTCTTTAAGTAACATAAATTTGAAAGTTGATTTAGAGGAATTATTATTTATTATTTCAGCAGAAAAGAGCAACTCTTTACTAACTAAAAATTAAACGAAGGAAATAGATGACATAAAAGTTCAAAAGCAACTACATAAATAAATAATGGTGGACTAACCACACAGCATTATCTAGCCTCAAGTAAAGCAGAGTTTAGTTTAATAATCTTACTAAAATCGTAAGATCTAGATAACCAAAAATTTAAGCTAACCGCGTGCTAGCGTAGTACTCTACCACAAGAAATTACAAAAACTCGTCTACTGAAAAGACGCGCGAAGAACTTGAACCATTCAATATCTGTGACAAAGAAAGGAACCAAAAAATATCAATGCTCTGGAATATTCCTTTCCTAATTATAAAAAAAAGTTTACCTGCTGTTAAACGGCGGAAAGGACCATTGCCACGTGCGGACTCATCTGCAGCTTGCGTTCCAGTTTTTGTGTGCTCAGAGCTTGTGCCGTAAGGCATAGAAACAGTGTGGTTATCATGGATGTTATTCATCGTAGCGTGTCTTTATGTGGCTTCTGGTTGAACGTGTCTCTCTCCCTTATTTCATCAGCATACGCTACGTCCACTGCTGATCATGCCTTCACCAAACGAGGAGGTTTTGTCATACCTACGCTTAGCAGATGGATGCGTAATCGCAGTAAAGATGTTGAATAATGAAAAAATAATTATTGGCTAGTTCCTGAAAAATACCGAGGAGATTTGATATTTCAGATCCGCATTCGAGAACGGAGTTGTCATTGCTTGCATCGACCTGTTTGGTTATTTTTAATATTATCCCGGAATTATATTTCTTTTTAATTTTGCACCTACCTTGGAATTGGTTTTCAAAACATATTTATGTACATTTGAGAATGAAGTCATAAAGATTTGCATTAATTAAGAAAAAGTATTTTGAAAACCATCCTTCTATGCCTTACAGCTGCCAGTTCATACACAGAATTTATTGTTCCAAAACAGAAATATTCTGTAAATCAGTCACTGACACGAAGTTCAACTACTTAGAACATTATTTATTTGGTTTGTTTTAACACGTTTAATAATAAGTAACTCGGTGAGCTATTGTAAGGGAGCTGGAGGGATTGACCTTGTGATTCATGCTGAAAGTACCACGTCTTTTGTCTTGTGGTACAAATTCCTGTGTGTTCGGTTTGCAAAATTGCTTTTTTTCCATAAGTACCGTTTGCATCGTAACTTTTCATTGTTGTCTACTTCAACAAACGCAACGTAGAATATATAAAGTTAATGTCTAATAGATCAAACTGGTATTGATATGGATCAGTTGACCTCTATCAAAATATATTTTAATTTAGTGTTTATTGTTAGCAACAACCTTTACTTCAGTTCAACTAGTTTAATTTTAAATACTAGTTCTAAGTAAGATAATGACAATCAAATAATAGAACTTGTATTTACAATTGAAACAATTGAGCCAACTCCAGACTCTTGCAAACAATCTACAGGTAGACTTATCCATAACAATACCAGTCGGAATCTAGCGAGCGTTTCCAAGATGCTGGCTGCATTGCCCCGCTGCGCTGTATGGAAATGCTGATGCGCTGCGCCAGATACTCACCACTTCACTAGTTCTCGGGTCATGCGTCGCCGGTTCGACCAGAAGCTCAGATATTTTTTTTAAATTGTTTAAATTCTTTATTGTGATTTACTTTGCTAATAAATGCAGTTAAAAAGATTAACTTAGCCTATTGTTAAATCTTTATACCATTAAACTTTTGTAGGAAATCGAACGCCACCGTTGTGGTACGAACCCACAAATCGGAAGGACTGAAATAGCTTTATTAGTTTACGAATAGACGCGAGTGATCGCCCTCTTATTACTATATTCAGATTTAGAAAGAAAACATCGACGCTTGTTTAAAAATATGTAGACGAGAATGTGATGGGTCGTTTATGATTCTTTGACTCGGAAGTAACGAGGCTATTTTCATAATTGGTTCATAGTTTTCGAAGCATGGCATACTTTGCTGGCATTATTTGGCTATAGAAAACTGGGTGGCATGAAAAAAATGGTTTAGTGACATGCTAGTATTGACTAAGAGGGCTTTGAAAAGATGCCTACTGAACTGCAATTTATTGAAAAAGAAAATAATCACATACTTGAAACAGAAAAGGCAGAAATGGGCCTACAAGATTTCGCCCAATAACACCAGCCCAAACATTAACGCTGAATTTTCGCTGAAAAGAAGTCTGCCTTTTTTGTGCGGATTTTGGTCCCTTTTCCCCCAGTGATGCAAATTGTGCAGATTTACTATGCCTTCAGGGTTAAAATTTGACTCGTCGGTCCATAATTTTTTTTCAAAAAGTCGCTTAAAATTTTATTTGACTACCTTAAGAACGTTTTCTTATGTCATTCAGCATATCGTTAGAAAGGGAAATAAGTAAAAAACTTTTTAATAGAAAGCTAAATTCAAAATGAATTTTAGTTTTTTTTTAAATGAATTTAGAAGTGGTCACTTTTCATAACATTCACACCGATTTACCACTTTGAAAGCTCAGAAGTTTTTTTTGGATATGAATTGTAACAAGTAATGATTTATTTAGAATAAAAAAATATTGTAAAATACAAGCATACTTGGTATTGTGGTATTATAACCACAAACAAAAAAGTTAGGACGAATTAAAGACACGATTTCGGGTGGTTTTCAAAAAAATAAAAAAATCATATCTAGACTACCATAAGACTTAGGATCTTGCGGGGAAAAATAGCACATGACAAAAAATAATGTCGGTCCATGTGCCAAACACCCTGTAAGAACTAGATAGTATTTAATATTATAACAATTTTATCTAGCTTTTGAAAGAAAACCAATTTATGTAGTGTAGCTAATGAAACAATCTTGCTGCACGTCATGTTGTTTCACAAAAAAATATAAAAGATAAATGAACAAAAGCTCTATAGTAAAGTGTTGAAGGAATACGTGGTGAGTCTTTGTTAAATGGCCAATATGAACGGCAATAATTTACGCGAAACGCCGACAAACACACAAACATCATTGTCTATCACAAACAGACAGAAAAAACAAAGTGAAGCCGCTAAAGCGATGCACAAACAAGCTCCGCGGGTGTCAGGGTAAATTCAGATGCTTGCAACTTTCATCCGTATGAGTTGGAGAAGGTAGCGGATATTTTTTTGTAATCAAGATTTTACTAAACTTAAAAACTATCGGCGAAAAATATTTGACAACACTGGTATCGTTCGGGTACAATTTTTGGTTTTGTCCGCTTTCGTTAATTTTGTCTCTACTTTCATTCTGCCAACATGTTCATGAGAGTGTGAGAGTGTGTAAATTATAAAATGGCAGAATTTTTCAACATTCAGAATATCCTGCCATTTTATAATTTACGCACTTTTTAGTTTAAATTGTAGCATTGTAAAAAGTTATTGGTGAAAAATATTTTACAGCAATGGTATCGTTCGAGAACATTTATTGGTTTTATTCAGTTTTTGCCATATTTATCCTTAATTTTTTTTAACCTCTAGTCTCGTCATGGACTCTGCCAGCATGTTCATTTACGATAGTGTGTAAATTATAAAATGGTAGGATTTTCTGAATCTTGAAGTAGTTGAATAACCTACTGATATTTCTAGTATAAAAAGAAATCTCGTTTCTGCTCTTGCTCTAGACTAAGGTGACATTTTATTTCTAATTCTGGCCATAATAATGTCCACCGCAATGATACATACGTCAACACGTATGTGTCATTGCCATAGACAGTTGTGTCCACCGCTGAATATGCCTCTACAAGGGAGATTTTGGCATAATCACCAAGCTTGCCAGGTGGATTTGTAATCGCAGTAGAAGTGTCAAAATATACCTATAGATGAAAGCTGCCAGTCCTTCCTCAGGTAGGTTCCCCTAGCTCGGCTCATAGGACATCTATAGGTACAGTTCGTACAATAAGTTCTTACCTACGTGAATGGAAAGCCAGCATTCACGTAGCTCCGACCGATAGAGAGGTGACATGCAGTGACCCCGCGCCAGTCCACATTAACATTGCGGCTCATTAATACGTCTTCTCCATCAATTTTATTTAAGTATTTTATGTGTTGCACTAAATGGTCCTTCGAGCCAGATGGGGCTACCTGAAAGCTGACTTGTACGAACTGTAAAACATCCATGAGCTGAGTTGGAGGGGTAGATTCTTACGCCACAACCGCCACGTCCTCTGTCTATAGTGCTAAAAATGCAATAATGTCCTTGTCGACTTTGACAGATTAAATAAACTCCCAGTATAATCGCTTTCAGCTCATATCTTCGCCCGCACACGAAAACGTCTTGCTCGGACGTGTTGTAAAAACAAGTTAATTATTAGGCCTCCGTTATTGTCACAGTAAGTAATCACTGCACCCCGCAGTCAGGGCGGACGTTTTATTTACGCATTTCCAAAACAATCGTTGTTTTTTGTAAATCTACCTACTTGTGCCTAAAAACCGGGAACAAGTAGGACGCACTATTTAGTATAATATATTAAGTTGCACAGATTTTTTGTTGATATTGTTTACGCTGTTATTAAGATGTCGAAAGCGCAGCTGGACTCCATTCCACGTACACTATGGTACATTTGTCATTTAAAACTTGGCTTGTTTTAAGGTTTTTTTGTTATTATAGTGCATAACCCCACACTCGAGTAATTTCTAATAAATCAAATAATATCGCAAAAATTTTCGACTTCGACGGAACTTGAACCCGCATCCTTCCGTCAGTACCGGAATGTGCTAAGCAACTACACCACGAGGTCAAGTGACGTGGGAGTCGAAAATCGCTGCGACTTCCTACGAATTCTAGCTCCGTTAGCTTCACCTACAGGGATGCGGGTTCAAGTCCCGTCGAAGTCGACAATTTTTGCGATATTATTTGATTTTTTGGCTTGTTTTGTTATGCTTTGTAGGCTGCTTGCTTATATTCGTCTTGATGATAATTGTTGTGACGTAAGTCACGATGAAGCTATTATTACGTACAATGCTTAGAAACCTTGCAGGGCCTTGCAATGACATGCCTTACATGATCTTTACTTTTTTTGAAACTTACGCGACCACAACACATTATTATATTTATTTATTTATATATAAATATTTACGGGTAGGTACGTTTATTTTCCTATTTTTCCCGACGTTTCAACAGGTTTACACTCTGTCGTGGTCACAGGATAACTGTCATCCCGTGACCACGATTAACTTAATATTTATAATAATGATACAACGACAAAAAACTACTTTACAGTAGAAGCATTCAAAGTTTTAGTTCATAATTAATTAAACATAATTTTATTCACCTGTGCATGTGTGCATGTGACCTCATTTGTTTTGACAGAAATGTTTATAGTTTATTGAATTTTCTGGAAAAATATGGAGTTTGTTATGCTTATGGCATTTACACCATTTTACCTAACTATAATTTATATCTAGTATGGTAAAAGCGAATATTAGCCTGTTATCATTATTTTTGTGTATTTTGTAAATTTGTATACTGTTTCTATAAATGGGAACTTGATAATTAACAATTACCTAACTTAAGCCACCTGTCTCTTCAGTTATCGCTAAAAGTAAATTGTGCTGAGAGATGTATAAATGTGTAATATGTAAATAAATAAAATAACTTGTAATTGTAGTTAAAAAAATGTCAGTTACGCCACACAGTTTAGCTGTGAATTTTTCAGATTTCCTTTGAAATGGTGAAGTAACTGCAACATCATTTCAAAGAAAATCTGAAATATTCATAGCTAAAATATCTGGCGTAACTCACATTTTTTTATGTTTGAATAATTTAAATATGTCATTCGAAAGAGCAGATAAAACTAAGAAAAACTGTATACCTACATGGATTGTCGGTTACGCCAACTGAACCTGCAACCGACGATACATTCTTAATTTTTGGAACTCTTAAATTGGAAAATGACTGAATAATATTAACTCAATGATGTAAAAAACAACAGCACCAGTGCGCACTGATGTTTTTCATTGTGAAAATTCAAAATGTAAGTTAATTATAATCAAATTCAAATTAAATTAATACCAACCTATTGCACACAAATAGGGATTAATTACTGTTTTAATTTAACCAATTTTAAACAAAGTAGACTTCGCAAATGGGTCAACTTAAGGCACGTTTACGTCATAAATATCAGAAGATTTAAGTGCCAGTAATACGATAAATAAATTTTAATTATGGAACGCTTTGGTTACCGGAAAAACGAAAGCTAAATAGGGCAGAGAAATGGGAAGCTACCTAATTGTAAATTAAAAAGTTCGCAGAGTTACGACACCACAGTCCACAATGACACCCCGTCGGTGGGGGGCGGTGGGGTTCACCCTCGCAGCACCCTTTTCACCCCCTACAAACCACGTTTCACTTCCCTACAGTTTGATGCTAAAATGGGTTTTATCACGTTTACATACAAAATGAAATTAGATGGAAGCGGCACCTCAATCTGAGAAAACAAATGAATCGCGAAAAAAAATCAATCACTCAACCATCTACTTTTCCAACGAATGGAAGTATTTATTTAGTATTTTATGAGTGGAAGTTTCGCAGTGCAAGTTATTTATCAACTTCTGTTGTGATTCTGTGTCCCTGGTACGGGGAGGGGGGGTAGACACCGTGGAAAGCGTGTGACATTTTGTTTTAAAATATTGTCTGCGCGAATACATTCACGTGGATCATTTTTAATCGTCTCTCTGCTCTTCCATTTTTATTCCGTTACTGCTAACGTTTTCATTTGATTTGGCATTTTGAAAAGTTTTTTAGATGTTGTTTTTTAAATTGGTATCTCGCAAACTGACGTTGTTTGCGCCCGACGCCATGACACTATCACTGATGAAAATGTTTGCTCAAAATTGACGTTTCTCTGATTTTACAAATAAAATTGTTACTAGAGCTTCAATAACATTTATTGCTGATTATTTTTCATTCTGTGGTGTAATACAATTGACTCAGAAAACCCTATAAAGGCAGCGTTTCTGGGAAAAAATAATGACCGCTTCACACATTGTGATCAAATACTACGGTTCACGCGCACGGTGTTTTAATCGTCTTTCATAAGCACTGGCGCATCGAAGAGGCACATATTAAATGGTGCTGCAGTGAAAGCTCAATAAACTGCCCTGAGCGTTTCCGTCTCCCATGTAACATGTTTGTTTGTCAGATTTAACGTCTTTGGTAATGATGTTGCGGTCAATGTTTGAATGTGGTGAATATAGATTGTAACTTTATTTATCTTGATATAAAATAGAGGAAGTGCTGATCTACGAACGAAACTAATGCTGTCAAAAATGTAAAATTAACACTTTAACACTTTATTGCTTATTTGACAATAACTTAGTTTAAATTTTGACGTTCGTCTTATTTTGTAAGCCTAAATATTATTTGATTGTAATTATTTGGAAAGTAGGTACGGACTTTCCAAGTAACTAGCTCATTAAAGAATATAAATGTGTTTTCGATGGTTTCCATTCCTGACTTAAAATTGGATGAACAGGAGTTTTACGATTGTTTACTAACTTAGCAGAGTTAGAATCGCTTTTTCTATTGAATACGGCCAGCCTAACAATTGTTAACCTTAACATTTTCCATAGGAAGAGATCCACTGGCTATTAGCAAAACTCAAGTTACTTATGTTAGAAAACTATACAAGTAAAATTATTTTTTTCTAACATATAGGTACTTAAGAATATACTAACTTAAACTTCCAACTTCTTGTTTTAAGACGCCGCTGGCGCCGCCGCCGTCGTCGGCGGCGTCGCGTCGTCGCTTGTTTCTAGCAAAAAGCTAGCCAAGCTATAAAAAGCCCATATTCACTTTGACTGTAACATAGTAACCAAATAATTGTCATGTCAAGGTCGCCAGCTTTCCTCCAACATTCCCTACGCCCACCGGGATATCTCACGCGCTTATGTAACACTATTTGGTTACGATTGACATAATAAATCGTTCGTTTCCCGTTATTGAGCAACACTAGGAAATGTTTCTCAACGCTTGATTTGATGTAGGTTTAAACTTGTCAATAATGCACGACATAAAAGCTAGAATAACGCAAACAATCTTTGTTAAAAAAGTACTAGCGAATATTAAATGTAGGTAACACAAAAAAAATTGCCCCAAAATGCAGAGCAAACCAAACTCAAACTGTTAAAAACAATTGAACTTTTTAAACTCAGAATGCAATTCATACTCATAAATAATCATTCTTATTTTAAAAACGAATCCATTAAATAAACTCCTGCGTCTCAAATAAAAACAAATGAAATTCTAATTCCAATTTCAAAAACAAACGAAATCACCAAGTAGATAAATCAATCGTATCCAATCATAGAGCGGGCGGTGCGGTGTAAATAAAAGACACAATTATCCCTAACGGTATTTGCGAGCGCCTCTTCACACCCTTCGACCCGTGGAGAATCCCATCTAGTGTTGTGGGTTGCCAGCGTGGGTGGAATTACCCGAGTGTCTATCTACTTGCTTTGAGGAAATCATTTTACAGTAAGTAAACAAAGATAAGGTTACTAAAATTACCTTTAGGGTATTAAATCAAGACATATTTTATCTTGTTTTTTTTCGGTGAGTTAATCTCGTATCCATATTATCTTATTCAAAACTGGATTTTTTATTAAGCAGATAGCCAATTGATTAATAAAACGCTAACGTTATATTAATCAATTGGCTATTCCTTGAAAATCCTTACATTCTACAACAGGATTTTCAGTGGGATTATTAGAGGGATTCACGGGGTCGGGTTTTCAGTATTAAGTGTAATTATAATTCTCAGTAATAAATAATGATAATCGTCAATAATTCGAAATCTCGGGAGTTTTTACTAAGTAACTATAATGGCATCCCACGTCCTGATAGTCGAGTAGGCAACTTAGAACGGGCAATGCACCTTATTGACTGGGACCAACACCGACCACAGCCGACCTAACCCGGCCCGACCCGAGCATTCCCGAGCTCATAAGGTTGTCACAACAAATGCTTGAAGTTTATCAGAAACTTTGCTCGGTAGTTAGGGTTACTAATTAACTCGAATAGTTGTGGAGTAGACCAAAATAAGTTCTGTCTCTTTTCTTTTCAATAAAGATTTTATGAATTATTAGTTTTTCTTGCCTTTTGCTCATGCTTGAAGGATAGTACATAAGACCTACCTAAGTAGAATTTTATAGGAGGCTGGTACCTATACTGCTAAATAACTATACTACTCACCTATAATCAAGTAATATATCTTACAATAATCGATATAGATAGAGTAAACACGAAGAAAAAAACTTTGCTAAATTAACAATAAAAATGAAAGGCTTCGAATAATTTACTCAATATTTAAAAAAGCATCATGTACCCGCATCTCGATTCTCATAATTCGAGATTCATAGCGGCTTATTCTCATAAAAAGTTGTTCCCTTGAAAATGTAGTAATTTTGCAGGGAGGGCGCCACCCTCGCCCACCCCCGATCTCAGGCTGGCCTTTTAACGCCGGAGATATTGTCTCCTAAGTTAGATCTGTGTTTGCTGGTGTATAACTGCACAAGTGAGAGATATCTCTAAATTAACATCGCTTAATAGAACAGGATATAATAATGAGAAATACCTACATTTATTGCACGCTTAAATAATAATAATTTAATAGCTTATTAAAACAGGAAAATTCATACGAATAACGTGTGATGATAGGCGGTCTGATCGCTACGAGCGATCTCTTCCAGGCAACTATTAGATAGAACAAAACAATGACACACGCATCTTTTTTGTTTCTAGGATATGAATGTGAGCGACTTAACTACGAATTTTGTTTGTTTTGGACGAATACTAACGTTATATTAACGTATAATACTAACGTATAATAAATTCGTCAAACTACATTCTATAGTTAATATATTAACTATAAGTTATTATTGTTAGTTATTATATTTGCCTTCTGGTAACGGCTTAGATTTTTAAGAAATAGATATGTGTATATATTAGTTGTAACTGTTTTTTTCTGTTACAGTAATTTTCTATGATTTTTTAAATATTTAATTAAATTAGGTTTGAAAGTGTTTAAAAAGTAAGTAATTTAAATCACTAGAAGACATTGCTCGCTCAGCCTTTAAATTTTTCTAACGGCTTATACTTACTTAATGTGTATTTATAGCACAAAAGTCAAACTGTTATCTCAATTCTCATTCACACAATATCCAAAACGAAAATTACATCATAATCCCAGCCAAACTAAACATTTAAATAATACAAATAAAGCCATAATATTATTTAAAAATGGATCGTTAACTTTTAAATCTGAGTTGGTAATACGTTATTGATATTTGTGAACAGCAGGATAATAATATTTGTATATTTAACCATTTTAGTAAGAGCTGCCGCGCTTTTTTCCATGGTCCATTCTTTACTGTTGGTTTGTTGGATTGGAGGTCTTTATTGGGTGGTCACGGTATAGTATTTTCCACAATGGACGGGAGAGTAGGGTCTGGGTTGTGCCACTCAAAAGCGATTCTCATTGTAAAATGTGTTTTATGCGGCTATATTTAGATAGCAAAATTATGACAAAACCAAATAAATGTATTATGTTTTGTTTTGATGCTCTTGAGTTGCCGAAAAGGTATCATTGACTCTACATGCACGTTTTTTAGATAACAAAGATACCTGACAGAGAAAAATACCTTTGAGTGGGTCAAGAATCTTGCACTTTTGTCATTAAAAAAACTTTTTTTTCATTGAACTTGCTCTCCAAAACAGAAATCTCATCAACCCTTTCCCAATAAAGTGACAACCCTGAGTGTAAAGCATAGAAGTGAAACTTATATCTACGGTGACTGCTATAAACTCTATGGATCCCATCACAATGTGCCCAGCCGGGTAGCCGCGTAATTGTTATACTGAACAGGGGTTGAGCGTCATGTCAACTGTTCCGTCATTGAGTAAGTAATTGGGGATGTTTGGGCATTTTGGCGTTAACCTATTTTGGTTTTAACGCGGCAAATTTGTACTGGTTATTTAAAGATAATCCAGAGCAAAAATTTTAAAAACGTCATATAATAGCTTTGACCATTGTATTGACAAAAGTTGTTATTAATTAAGACGTAACATACCACTTTCACTTCAGATCATATTTTCCATACTTAGTTGATAAGTACTTAAGTTTTAATGCTAAACAAAATAACATTTTTGGTTATCTACAATCACAAGAGAGTGATTTTGTATGAAAAACACACCATAAATCTCCACTGTAAAAAATAATATAAAGCGTGAAAATCTTAAACCAATTAACCCTCAATAAAACTAAAGATCTTAAAGAGCTCTATCGCTACGTTTTCAAAGGCGAACGAAATTAAGTGGCCAGATACTGATCAGAACCGCACAATACACTTCATCCCTTATTAATTATTTTATTGTAAGCATAAAGGATGCCGTAATCGTCAGAATAATAATATCATCGCTTCGTATAAAGAACCCCAAGTAGCGACAACACAAGCGTAAAAATGACACGACGCGCCACCAATATGCTAGTGTATTAGTGTGCATTAGATTTATTCGACTGGGTCACCCACACATGGATATCGCTACCCCGAAACGGGGGGCGCAGGGTTGTGCCCCCACACTAACACAGACGTAGGGTTGGCACCGCTGCTACCCGCCAGATGGTCACACACACAAACGCGCACGAAAGGGAAAACTACACTGTGTAAATAAATCGGGACGTTCGTCCCTCTCGGTTACAAAGCTGGTGTGAGTCACTTCATTGTGTGCTGTCGACACGGGACGACGTAGATTGTTCTGTGAAATTGCCAGGTAATAGGCCATGGGACTATAGTATTACACTTACTTATTGGTGGGCTTAGTCGCTCAACGGCCTAATCGAATTGAATGTCTATCAGTTTACCATATTGGTGACAGTTGAATGTTTTTGACTTTTGGGGTGCTTCTTTATAACAATTGACATTTTTATGCAGAGGCAAGTTAAATAAATGGTTATTACTTAATTTTAGACCACACTAGAAAAGATCGACCATTATTAAATATCTAGAATTAATAAATATAAATATAATTATTTTTATGATGATAACTAAGGGCTGAAAAATAAAACAGATCATCGCAGCTGGCGAGAGTCCGCCTGCGACGCAAGAGATTGCGGGTTCGATTCCCGCCTCGGAACAAAATTGTGTACCTACTATGTGTACAAATTTGTTCCGTTGGTCTGGGTGTTTTCTATGCATAGTAAAAAAATATCTATCTATGTAGATAATGTATTAAATATAATCAGTTATCTAGTACCCACCCACCCATAACACAAGCTTTGAGTAGCTTACTTTGGGGCTAGATGGTGCTATGATTTTCCAGCATTATTTATTATTTTATTATGAGATTGATGATTTGTTACTAATTACTAAACTTATTTACTTACTTTTTAAATATTTTAGTTGTGCATCTAACTTATAAACTGTAAATATACTTCTGGTAAGAGCGGTGTCTTCTAATACAAGCAAATTTTGCTTAAAGGAGGACCCCAATCCCTGTATGTTTAATTTTTATAAGTTATCGAAATAAAAAAATATTATTATTATTATTATTTATTATCAGTCTAAAGATCAGTTATGATTTTGCCATCAGTCTTCAAGTCTACAAAAGCCTTTTGAAGTCAGTTAGTAATAATAAGCCACATTATCCAATAACACTAATCATCATCATCATCATCATCATCATCGTCAGCCTATATGTATTAGTCCACGGCTGGACATAGGCCTCCCCTAATGAGTGCCATAGCGCCATGGCAGTTTTTCGAAGGTCGTCATCCCACCTGGCCGGAGGGCGTCCTACACTACGTTTGACGAGTCGCGGTCTCCACTCAAGAACACGTTTACCCCAGCGTTCTTCGCGAGATATGGCCGGCCACTTCAGCTTGCTAATTCTTAGAGCTTGATAACTCCGGTTCTCCGTCGGATGTATTGATTATGAATCCTATCCTTCAGAGAGACTCCGAGCATAGCTCTTTTCATAGCTTGCTGAGCAACTTTGAACTGCTGGACTAACCCTACCGTGAGTTTCCACGTCTCAGCTCCGACGTAGGTAGTGACGAGTATTACGCACTAATGCAAACTTTAGTTTTCAAGCATAACACTAATACCAAAAGTAAACTCAACCTAAAACAAAGATAAGTCAAATTATTATTAGGTGACGCAAATACTTCCTCTGTTGACGTGCTCGGTAGTGTCACGGCGCGCCACGGGCGGTGACGACACAGATTTGAATTGATCCGACTAAGACGCTCCGACGCTCTTACGTAGAAAGCAGATGCAAAAATGTTTCAGGAATTTTCTATAAGTAATTCAGGATAAGTAGGTGAAGTTCCTTGATCACGTGGCTCATAATTATCAAGTCTTTAAGACTTGATTGAAAACCTTGTGGCTCGGTGGTCCGTGACTAGATGGTCAGACCTCATCACCTCTATGTCATAATCGCACCATGAGTGATTGCTCCCACAAGATGAACGATGGCGGCATAATTCAGGATAAGTAGGTGAAGTTCCTTGGGCACGTGCCTCATAATTATCAAGTCCTTAAGACTTGATTGAAAACCTTGTGACTCGGTGGTCCGTGACAAGATGGTCAGACCTCATCACCTCTTTGTCGCACCATGACTGATTGCTCCCACAAGATGAACGATGGCGGCATATTATACAAGCAGCCGTTCATCAAGAGGACCGTTTATAAGAAAAAGTCAAGTTGATGACCTAAATTTTAGATTGATGATTTTATTAATTAGACGTACACTTTTTGTCATGTAAGTGATCATGGTTAACCAAGAAGAGAAGTAATTCAATTCAGAGCACATGGCCAATTGAAGTGATATCAGGTGGATTAAAGCTGTGACGGAAAAGTTGCTTATGTCAGGAATCAGTCGTGGCCGTCGCAACATGTCGCGAACATTAGTTGCTGAATTCACAAAGTTCAGGACCCAGAAAATTTATTTATTAATTATGCGATTAGAGCAATTCCTAAGACCGCGTCCTTATGGCGAGATGAATTAAAAAATTTAGGCGAAGAATTTATAGGTCTTGATGGCGATTGTTTCTTCATTGAATACTAGATTAATAAATTATTACAGTTTCTGCTACACAAAAAGAACCTTTGTTGACACGCGTAAAGCTGAATAAATTGTTATTTTCTTTACAATTCCTTCACCACCTTGATTTTTGTGGGCTACAGACTAAATAATCAAAAAGTTGAATGAATCAGGACTTGAAAGTAAAACTGACGTCACCGTAGACAAGAAACAGGCTTTCTGTATAAATGCATCCCTAGTCAGGGCGACACCTATTCGTGTATACGTTATTGCCGTCTGAGCAGTGCCACCCCTAAATTGAGTGGCGTACGCTCCGCCGGGATAGAGATGGGGTTAGTTGTTTTATCGATATCGATATTATTAACATTTCAGAGTCGAAATCAAGAAATTAATCCACCTACAATAATAAAAATGAATTAAGATGGTGACCAATTTCATGATTGTTCTTAGGTTTTACATGACATTATAATTAAATTACTTTACTAAGCCATGAGACTTTTTACAATAATTACGTTTGTTTTTAGTTAGGATTCCAAAATAAATAATACTATAATCTGCTTCATACTCCATCATAAAGACCTAGAAAAATTAATATTACCTATCTGATTAGGCTGACGCACCTATCATTAAGAACACTAACCACAGACTTGACTGAATCAAATAAGCAAATCTCATGAATGTACATAATCCTCAAACATTGCGATAAGTGTCGAAACAAGCCAGAGTATTATGACTATAGTACTGTTAATTCAGAATCACCCCAAAATATATTATGAGCCGCTGAACGAGACAAACGCGCTCACAACAACGCAAAAGAAAAGGACAGACAACGTCTAAATGAGGGGGTGTCGTAAATAAATTTCTGCACTTACATCGACAATATCCTTAATAATAAAGTTAGGGTAAAGAAAAAGAAGCTATATCCTGCGGGTGTAAGTGCCAGTTTTGCTTGATGAGGCGGTAATAGAAGAACAATGTGGTGGACTCGAATAAGGAAACGGATTACGGAGTGTCGGAAGCCTTCACAGTATTTACAGTTGAGTATTATTTGCTAATCGATACAGCTGCGAATAAAGATAAGGAATTAAAACGAAGCTTTTTTCCTTAGATACGAGCAACAACCCACACTGTCAAAGGAAGAAGTAACCAGGTTGATATTTTTGAACAAAATCTACCCTGGCTTAAAATACACCATGCTGGAACGCATCTTGTCCCAGGTTCTCGACAAATATTAAATATCAGTGCTTTATTTCTTTTATACCTTACAGGCCTCTTGGAAACGTCACAACATTCAAATTATATAAAGTTAAACTAGGAACTAAAGTGATCACTTTGATTTTTTGTTCACTTCAATATTTTTAAGTTAAAGTAGAGAAGCGAACAAGAACCGTGTTACGGTGTCAGATTTTTTATCCTCTAGATACCTAATCTGACATTTTGTAGTAAGCTTTTTTTCAAATATCATTTGAACATTTGACAATTTGTTTGAATTTATTTATTGATAATTTTTGCAACTCACTTGGAGTTTTGTTGTAGAAGCGTATTTGCATTGCCCTTTAAAAGATACATCAACCTTGTGTAGCCTAGTTGTGGGCACAGCAATTTTATTCTTATTTCTAGTATTTAAATTATGTATGTCGCTATTTTTTGGAAACCGATTGATATTTATATAAGTGTACAACAAGTTTTCATCAATTTATTGACATGGTACTGTCATTATGTTTACTTCTTTGAATTTATCACGCAGGGATTTCTTGGACCCATACTATAGATTGTACGAACAGCTCTCTTCTGCAGCATAAATACGATGTTAATATCTGTAGCGTTCCCCCACAGCAGTATGCCATAAGACAAAACACTATGTAGCTGAAATAGACTAGTCTAGAAGTATCAACGTCTGTAATATGACGGATTGATGACATCGTACTGTCGTTATGTTTATTTCGTTAAATTTATCACGCAGTGACAAACATGGCTCCTAGATATTTTCAAACTGTGAAACACTCTGGGGTGCAACAAAGGTCCTCAAGGAGCGCTGTCAGCGCGCGCTGCCGGCTGATGGATCGCCTCATTTGAATCCGAGAGATTCGATTATGATTAGCACCTATCTCTCCGTGGAGAATCGAGGATCGATAGGGTACGAGATGGTTAATTTTAAACTAGATGTTGTCGGTTTGATGTCCTTTCTAATATAAATATGTGATAAGCGCACGAAAACTAACAGATTTGTTACAATATACGCCAAGTTAGGTTTAAAGAACTTTATTTGTCTTGAAAAATAAAGTTGTACATAAGTACCCAATAATGTATATATATATATATAATAATGTAAATAAATAAGTGGTACATAAGTACCCAATAATGTAACCCAGTAATGAGATACATAAAAACATATTTATCTAGGTTTTACAATATTTAAACTAACCTCTGGGACCTTTTAAATAAATAATAAATAAATATTATATAAATACTAAACATTATAACAACTAGTAGGTACTTAGTTAATTAAGAAATAGGTATGTCTTATTTTTTATTGAAACTAAATATTAGATAGGTAAGCATTTTTATTCGTAATGCATTGACATTACTATTATTGTTTTTACTTTTAAATATTCTGTATTTCATGCAGATCTATGCCAATATAATTCAAAAGTAATTCTGTCTGTCTGTCCATCTTTCTGCCTGTCTGTTAGCTTTTCACGCCTAATCAACGGATCTCAATAAAATTGGCGGTGGGAGGTAAATGGTATCTCGATAGCGGACTTAGGCTACTACGGTAAAATAAGCGTGCGAAGACGCGGGCAGCAACTAGTAAACTATATGATTTTAGAGCTTTAACATGTCCAAGTGACTAACTGTTCCATGTGATCACATAATAGGTATAAATAAACTTATTGAATTGAAGACAGGGCGCAGTGAACTACCAGATGCTGATGTGATAATGCTGCACTAAACTAAAAAGAATAGTGAGTGGTAGATTCTTTGGTACATCTTCTTGATTATTTGTTAAGTCATAAATAATAAACCAAAAATGGTAGGTATTTCTCACTTAAGAATTTCTTAGATAATATTTTAACCATCAGTAGTCGTCCTGTAACGTTGTTTAGTATTATTTTCAGTAGATTTTTGTGGAAATTTTTAATTAGCCTTCCGTATTTAGTCACATACCTATTCATTAAGTTTGCTGTTAATTTCCTGAATATTGTTAAAATAATATAAATAAATGAAAAACGCATCGTCGTCCAACTCAGTTCAGTGGACCAACTCTATTAAATAGGTATCCTGTTGAAAACATGTTTAAAGGAACTAGATTTCCATTAACAGGACCTAAATAACAATCGTACTACCAAATTGTGTAGTAGGTCTACAATCGCTAATGAGTACTTATTTGATGAGCACAGTGCATAATGTAGCGTGTCAAAAGCAAACAGCCACTGGGCTCACAGAGTCCCATAGTTTGTCGCATGAAAACAAGGGCCCATTGACGGCTCTATTTTCAAAGATCAATTTGGAAATGTTGGACTCGACATATCCGTGAAATTTTCTCTCTTAGAGAAATAAAGGTTAGCTGAACTAAAAATAAAACCGTCTTTGTTGTTACATAGAACATTTTGCAAAATTAGAAGTACTAATCAATACTTAATGAAGCCACGATTACTGCACAATTTTGATTATGCTTTATTTCATCATGAATGAGTCAGCATAATGGTTATGCTAGACATCATCATAACTCACTTTATTTAGTGTTAGTTAAATATCGATTACTTTGATAATACTCCCCGAAACGTCAACTTAGGGTAGATAAAGTGATTTCATTGAACGCCATAGCCTGGATAGCGTGTAATTATTTATTTATTTTACAATACATTGCGTGTTGATACTAGCTTAATTTAATACAGTCACAGAATCAGCTACAGCTTAATTTAACTGCAACCTAAGAAGAGATACAATTTCTATTATTAAAACAATGAACACTGATTTTAAAAATTCTTTATTTTAGCAGTCTTATTCACTTCAGTTTCCTCATAGCTTGCCGTTTACATTTCCTTATCAAGCTCCAGTTGGTTTTTAATTGAGAATTTCAATTTTCTTTCCGATCCATTCATTGTATTGCGATAGTCTTGTATATACCCCTGGGTACTTTTCATCGGCACATCCTTCTCCCCACGAGACAATACCGATCAAAACGTTGTTAGCAACGAGTGGTCCACCTGAATCACCTTGACAGGCGTCTCTGGGTGGCTCTGAAGAGCTGGCGCAGATCATTTCTGGTGCTATCCTGGATATTCTAAGATACGCTAGGAGGCATTTGTATTGGTTCACGATTTCCACCTTTGCAGCCAAGAGCAAAGGAGAGGATGTCCCTTGATACTAAAAAAAAGTTAGAGAACATTTATTAGGAGTGATGGTGGTATCGTAGGTTTGATATAAATCAAGAGAATTACTTAAAGAATGAATTAAATACATGTACTATAGATATTGACACAATTACCTTATGCATCTTCGTGATGTTTAGTAGTAAATCGATAGGTATGAAAACGAAAATATTGATCTCAAACAAATCAATTTAATAAATTGGAAAATAACTGTGTAATGTCTCTCTGTGTGACCTAGGCCGCGATTACGGTGTGGTAAGGGCGCGGCATTACGGCTCAAACGTTAGCAGTTGAAACGTTAGGGTGCGCGTTCACAGACCGGCATCGGACAATCCGCACTGGATCCATCAATGGTTTGACATTAAAAGATACGTATCGCACGGAGCGGATTGTCGGAAATGCCGGTGAGGATTATTGAAGGCAACTTTTCCATTTAATGCGAATGATGTCATTCCGATTGCTGATCAGTGTACGCACTTGTCAGCGGATTGTCCGATGCCGCCTGTGCACGCGCACCCTAACGTTTCAACTGCCAACGATTGAGCCGTTATGCCAATAGATTCTACACCGTAATCGCGACCCTTATCACGCCTAAACGGCTAAACAGATCTTAATGATTTGGCAAAGAAGTATCCTGGGGACGGATATAGGCTTCTTAAAAAGCGCGTGTCAAGCCACGAGCAGCAGCTAGTAACTGTTTAAAATTTACTAGTAGGATAAATTAACTTACTGAAGTAGTTCCAAAACCTGACACTATCGCTTCAGTTCCATCTGGAACCACAAAATTGCGAGGAGCAAGGTTAACTGGTGCAACGTTTTGGCTAAAAGATATGACTTTGGCTGTTAACAACAATGCGATGTCGTTGGTCAAAGTGCTTGAAGAGTACAGTTCGTGTATGATAACTTTAGAGATATCGTATGCTGTGCCTCCAGATGTTCGTGACACAGTGCCCACTACTGCTCGTACTGATGCTGTGTCCAAAACGTATCTAAAAATATATAGGTAAGGTTATGCTACGTGGTCAAGAAAACGTTTGGTATTCAAGTAATTTAATTGACAATTTATAAAACCTTTGTCCTTAAACCTTTTAAACTTTTTAACCTTTTAAAAATTATTCAGCTAATAATGTGCTATGGAAAATCAAACATTTTAACCTAACTTTTCGCAGAAAAGAAAATAAAGATCGAATATTATATGCAATGTTGACAGAAGGATTGAAAAACACTTCCTAATTACATAATATGAAATATAGGAAGAGTTTTTCAAAATGATATTATCATTGGGAATGATACAGCAACTTTCGTAAATTATCTATTGTGCTAATTAAATATAAGACGCCAAGATAATAAGGTTGTAAAAATTTAATTTACGAGCTCTTAAGATGATCGTAATGTATTATTTCCTATTGTAGAAAGAAAAATGTCTGAAAGAAGATGACTAAATATAGCATGTTAGCTATCACTTCCATCATTGGCTTTTACATCAATGAAAAAAATCTTATTGTGAAATAAGATATTAGAAAAGAAAGATGTTGAAATCGTTACCCTATTCCTCCAGGATATTGATAGAAAATCCAAAGTCGAGAATAATGTATGAGGAGGTTGAACATTAGTAAAACAAATTAAAAGTTATGTATATTAACCATAGAGATATACATGACAGAACCAGCCTAAATCTTTATGAAAAAGTCACGATGAAAATTGCACAGCTGAATACTATTCATATAAAAATAGACACAAAATAACAATTATATTCACAAAGTCTGTCTATCAACTCAGCCCGTGAGCAATGCTGGGCTATATAGGGCAATTTAGGGCTCATGTCCTTAATTACGCCATTCTGTCTAGTCCTTTGCCACCCTCATCCACTACTTCATGTCTATTGTACCGAAGTTGTCAGACCATCGGGCTGGTGGTCTGCCTCTTTGTCCGTGAATGTATCAGCCCTTTTCACAAAGAAGTTCAAAACCAACTGTTAGGACTAGGTACTTACGTATCCACACAATGAGCAGCAGTGACTATCACCCTCTTCTCAAGAATGACTGCTCCACAAAAATGTGACCATCCGGCGGATACTTTTCTTCTGAGCGATACTTGGTATGGTACTTCGTTAATGGATACTTCATATCCGTTAACTATTCTGGCTATAGACGTTTCATCGGTTACAGGCGCTGATGTTGTTAGAGTCACGCCAACTGTAATTTGAAATGTAATTTTGTATTATCCAGTATTGAATACTGGATAATAATAATAATAATGTCATCCTAGCCGAATTTCGACCACAGCGGCCAGTCTCATTGGAGACTAGCCAGATGCGCAGGATATATTATAGTGCACAAGTGTGTGCGCAAACACAGGCGCACTCTCTATTCCTTCACTCTCATAATCCGATGGGACGACAGATCGACACGACCGGGGAGAGATCAGGCGCAGGACCAACGGCTTCACGTGCTTTCCGAGGCACGGGGGTGTAACACCGCCAACTTCCTGACTCCGGGCTGCTACTGTGAATTTTTCTTGCTAGAAAAACCCCAATAACAACTATTGGCCCGACCCGGGACTCGAACCCAGGACCTCATAATCAGCGGTTGAACAAGCTGACCGCTAGACTAAAGATGCGCGACTGCGAATGATCTGGCTAGTCGAATGATCTACGACTACTAACTTCTTCTCTACGACTTGAATATTAGAAATATACTAATCTTTAAATTCAAATAACAACTACTAATTAGTAATTACTAAATGCCTCTATAAATTTGTAGATACGATCAATTGATCGAGGCGTCGAATAACAAATTGAGTTCGACTGCCCGAATCGAGCAGTCGAGCAAGTCGGGCAGTCGACGCGATATCAATTTTTTAATCGACGCCACTCGCCATTACTAACCAAATTAGTTACCTACTAATTTGCTCTAGTCATTCGAATGGTTCGAATGATTTGTGAAGTCGAATAATTCGAATGAAATCATTCGAACCATTCGAATGACTAGAGCTAGAATGGTCTAGCGGCTAGACCAACGAGGATAATACAAAATATATAGGTATGAAACGACGTGGACAAGAAGCAATTATTCGGTAAGTGAGATCAGGGAATTTAATTTTGAGAATGCGTTTCAGACAATAAAATTTTATATTATAAAACGTAAACTTACCAATAAACAATATTTGCAACAACATCTTATTGTCACGAATCAACATGATCTAAGTAAAAATGAGTTGATACTGATTCTGATAATAATATATCTTGCAGTCAAGATCACGTTTATCTTGGGAAACGCCGAGTATTTTTATAGGTTATCTTACATTTTTGATAAGTATCTAATGTTTAGTACTAAATGAATCATAAAACTGCTAAAATATTTTACTCATCATGCATCGTCATTAGTTGAGTATTTGGGAAAGTTTGAAGCAGGTTCAAGCGATAATAATTTTATCAGTTAGGAGCTAGGTATTATCGTAGGAAATACCCATTTCATAATAGCCGCGGCTGCTTGTTTATCAGATGATAAAAATACGTTCACTGCTTTATATGTTCTCAACAAACAAATCTACCAAATAACTGCGCAGAATTTCTGGTTGAATATCATTGTCTGCAAAGGGTTTAACAGTTACGAGCTAAAATCTAAAATTCCTTTATTTCATTCCTTATTTCATTCAACATTGAATGAATACAGGAGGTTTCTTTTATGAATGAAACCAATAGGTATACGACAACCGCCAATGTTGGTATACTCACGATGTCATAAGCTTTCAGTCGTAAAAAGGTGCAAAATTATATAAAACATCGGTTAATATGTACGATCCTGTTATGCGGAATTTTTATTGGTAATCAAACCGAATGTTCCGAACTGAATGTTTTATGGAAACATTAAAACCGTCAATTGAGTAATAATGAGCTTCATCAATCAATAATGGCGATAACAGAGTAGCCATCGATGTCATTAATCAATTAAAAGAAATAAATACATAAAGTCAACATATTACGCCCTTGCACTGAATTTTTTAAATGTAAACAAGTGCAGGCCCTGCTATCGTTAATTACCAAAGAACTAGATCATGCGTAATGATTCACTTGGAATTTTTCACACATACATTTCTCATGATCATTGGGCCATCTGCATCGGGAACCCAATTCCCGCGTTTACTGCCTAAATTGATCGTAATAAGTGTATTGGGCAAGATAAGATAGTGTTCATTAAATCAATAGAAAGCCGCGTCGTGTGCATCGCTCGTTTTACACCCACATACAACATTCCAACGGGAGCCAAAGACCTCTCGTTTCCTGGATCGCACACAGCCGAAGAGCTGCATACTACTTTATGCTATGGCTTTGCTTTACATGACCTTTCTTTGTTTATTTATATTCTGATGTTCTAAATTTACGGAGATTTTTACAAAGACATGTTACTATTTAGGGAATCTTATCATGTGTAAACAAGATTTAAAGCCTGAATTACGTTCATATCATGTTGTTTGCAGTTGTCTACTTAGAGTAAATACTCTTCCACAATTTAAATTACCTATACTGTGGGATCAGGTGGTAGGGTCGACCACGAGGCTACGTTTGGTTGGCTGACAGCCAAGAAAACAATTCAAGATTCTTCAGTACAGACGGGTAACCTGCAGCTTTCTATATAAATACTCTCAGATGAATAGATTTAGAAAACAGGATTGTTTTCTTGCTTGTTACGTATTTGAGCTTGGGTGTTTTATTGGTGAATAAAACTGATATCAAGATTAAGGTCTTTGACTTTTCTAAACTTGTTGCTCGTATTTGTATGGTCTTTATGGTGAGTTTGAACGGGCTGCGAATGCTTTGTAGCAACTTTGTAGCAATTTGCTTTTCAAAATTTATTAGATACACTTTTTTCATCAATACCTACCTACTGGTTGAATAACTAGTCTGTTGGTGGTATATTTATGATCTTTAATAGCTTTCTCAAGCCTGAAACATTTGTTAGCAAAGAGTGCGTTAGAACATTTTTCATTTTATTTTTACTTCATCATCATCATCATCATCAGCCCATATTAGTCCACTGTTGGACATAGGCCTCCCCTAATGAGCGCCATAGCGCCCTGTCTTCAGCTTGCCGCATCCAGCATCTGCCTGCAGTCTTTTCTTTTTTTACTTGATAAGTCTTTATTCACAAAGAAAATTACAATAATATAATAGAAATAAATAAGAAATACCATTTACAATTGAAACAATTGAGCTAACTGCACAATGTTGCAAACAATCTACAGGTAGCTCAACTGATCCTTAACAGTGCCAGTCGGAAGCGTCCCCAAGACGCTGGCTGCATTGCCCCGCTGTATGGCAATGCTGATGCGCTGTGCCAGATACTGACCAGCTCTCGGGTCACGCATCGCTTCGACCAGACGCTCAGAAAATTTTTTTAAAACCCGCAGAGCCTCGGTACCCCACGGACCTAGGGTCTCGACTCCAAGAGGAGCAAATGTGTAGGCTCTGTCGAGTAATTTTATTGATTTTAACCTTCTTGACAAATATCATCATTTAATATTCAGGATACCAGTTTCACGTTAGAAATTCTATCAATAAGCATGATTGTGATACGTATCATGTTGCTAAGTGCAATCGTTTCGCGCGTCGCCTGCTGAAGCGTGAAGGACGTCGCACAGTGATTTGACGACCGACTTCCAACCGCTACTTCCAGTGGTACAAGACAAAGGCTGATGCGGTAATTGTGTACCTATTATGACACACAGATCCCCTAGTAATAATGTCCTCCTAGCCGAATTTCGACCACGGCGACCAGTGGGAGACTAGCCAGATGCGCAGGACATATTATAGTGCGCAAGTGTGTGCGCAAACACAGGTGCACTCTCTGTTTCTTCACTCTCATAATCCGATGGGACGACAGATCGACACGACCGGGGAGAGGTCAGGCGCAGGACCAACGGCTTAACGTGCTTTCCGAGGCACGGGGGTGTAACACCGCCAACTTCCTGACTGATCCCCTAGTACTATCCAATGATCCTATCCATCCACGGTTGTCTGGTACAGATCGCTCTTGAGGGATAAGACCGCCACTTGTCACTTTGATTTTAAGCTGTTTTGTTGTATTGTTTCTATCGATAAGTGTGCAATAAAGAATTTTCTATCGGTCTTATGGATGGATATTATCATTAGCTTACTTCGGTGTCGTGGCTGTACCTACACCATCTGCTGGCGGGGATGAAAGATGCTGGAGGATTTATGCTACTATTTGCTCGAGTAAATCTAGAGAAAAAGGAGTTGCCTGTTTATTTTTCAAGTAGAATATACATAGTTGGAGGTAACAATGATCTATTTTAAATTTACTTTGGTGAACTTTGTTTAACTGAAATTCACTAAGCTGGATAGAGAGATTGCCAGACGGGAAGAAGGTATGAGTAAAATATCAAGACCAAATTATGAATTTGTTCCAACCATTGTGCATTCCTGAGGTTTTTAATAGGGAGTCTAGTATGTTAAACTAGTTAACAAATTTTTACGATATAATTTGATTTCTTATTTAACAAATATACACGGTTGTTTGGGCAAACAAATATCCGAAGGTAAAAAAAGAACCAGATCATTTCGTTCAATATTCATTCACTCAAAAACCTTCAAAAAACTTCACTCTTCGCTATTACGCCGCCATCAAGGAAAGTCAAAATTTCAGCAATTATAAAAGACTCGTAAAATAGGAAGAAATACCTACATCATACAAACATAAATATCTGCAATCAAACGCAATCTTACAATCCCGTGAGTATTCTCAACAACGGTAAAGAGAATTCATAGTAGGATTACAATCCTGTTCTGTTTTCTCTAAGTTCATCACTTGCACAGCATCGCGAAGATATCAGATTTCCAACATTATGTTGGTATTATCATCATTGCGACTTAGCATTTTATTGGCAATTATTATGATATTATTGTCATTTGCATCATGATGACAACCGCTGTGGCGCGGCGAGCGAGGGTCCGGCTACGACGCCGGAGGTTGCGGGCTCAATTCCCGCCTTGGGACAAATGTTTGTACGGTCTGATAATATTTGTTCGGGGTATATTTTCTACTAGCTGTACCCGCGACTTCGTTCGCGATTGCCTCACCTGCCGACTAATTAAGTTCACATTTAACCATGGTCGCTCATATTATGAAACGCCGCCGTGCAAAAAATCGTGTAGTGTCTACGGGGGATAGCATGTTGTCATCTTCAATCCCATTCTTTATCCACACGACTTTTAGCTACGACTCGGCCAGCGTCAGTGTTAAGAAGTGTCATACTCGTTTCACTTCTTACTGATGGTTCCGTTCAGCTGGGGCCCTATTCTGCTATACTAATCGCTTCACTATGACAGGGGTATCGACACAGAATGACACGTTTGGGTATTCCACCTCAGATGAAAGAAATTATGATGAATGCAGATGGAGAGACGTGCGTCAAGTTTGAAACTATTAATTTATCTCGCACGCACTATCTGGAGTTTTATAAATCTAAGGACTAGCTTTTTATATGTGCGCGAGCTGCAAGCAGCTCGCGTCGGCTGTGTATATTGTTTGATTTTAATTGTATACCCTTTTTCGTAACCTACACCCGCGATTTGATCGAAATCGATAACCAAGAGTGGAGACTGCGATATAAAAATGTCACCCATCTTGGATTTGGAAATGGACATCTTTTTCGTAATCTACGAGTTCGAGTTGATCGAAAACGATACCCATATCAATTTGTGGATGGGGAGGGGATTAAGGGGGGGCTGGGAGTGAGGGATCACAGCACGGCTCGCTTCTCTCGCCGTGCTGTTCTCCTATAATCGCATTGCGGTTTGCTTTGCTAACCGCAATACGTCCCCGCTCGTGCTGCCACACGGCAAGGCTCGCTTCGCTCGCCTTGCGGTGTGCCGTATTGCGGTTCGCTTCGCTCACCGCAATCCGACACACGCTCGCCGTCATCAAATTCGTAATCCTCACCCCCATGTTAGTCGAAAACGATACCCATATCAGATTTTTCATGGGGCGGGGTTCGGGGGGGCTGGGCGCGAGGGGTCAAAGCACGGCTCGCTTCGCTCGCCGTGCTGTTCCCCTGTAGTCGCATTGCGGTTCGCTTCGCTCACCGCAATACGTCCCCGCTCGTGCTGCCACACGGCAAGGCTCGCTTCGCTCGCCTTGCGGTGTGACGTATTGCGGTTCGTTTCGCTCACCGCAATCCGACACACGCCCGCCGACATCAAATTCGTAATCCTCACCCTATTGTTAGTCGAAAACGATATCCATATCCGATTTTTTGATGAGGGAGGGGGTTCAGGGAGCCTGGGTGCGAGGGGGGGTAACAGCACGGCTCGCTTCGCTCGCCGTGCTGTTCCTCCGTAGTCGCATTGCGGCTCGCTTCGCTCGCCGCAATGCACCACCCTAAAAAGTGGTCAAAATGTAGGCTAAAAATGGCCTAATTTAAATTTTTTTATAAAAAGGGGGTCTAGAGGGGTCGGGGGCGAAATTTTCGTTTCGCTCACCGCAATCCGACACACGCCCGCCGTCATCAAATTCGTAATCCTCACCCCCATGTTAGTCGAAAACGATACCCATATCAGATTTTTCATGGGGCGGGGTTCGGGGGGGCTGGGCGCGAGGGGTCAAAGCACGGCTCGCTTTGCTCGCCGTGCTGTTCCCCTGTAGTCGCATTGCGGTTCGCTTCGCTCACCGCAATACGTCCCCGCTCGTGCTGCCACACGGCAAGGCTCGCTTCGCTCGCCTTGCGGTGTGACGTATTGCGGTTCGTTTCGCTCACCGCAATCCGACACACGCCCGCCGACATCAAATTCGTAATCCTCACCCTATTGTTAGTCGAAAACGATATCCATATCCGATTTTTTGATGAGGGAGGGGGTTCAGGGAGCCTGGGTGCGAGGGGGGGTAACAGCACGGCTCGCTTCGCTCGCCGTGCTGTTCCTCCGTAGTCGCATTGCGGCTCGCTTCGCTCGCCGCAATGCACCACCCTAAAAAGTGGTCAAAATGTAGGCTAAAAATGGCCTAATTTAAATTTTTTTATAAAAAGGGGGTCTAGAGGGGTCGGGGGCGAAATTTTCGTTTCGCTCACCGCAATCCGACACACGCCCGCCGTCATCAAATTCGTAATCCTCACCCCCATGTTAGTCGAAAACGATACCCATATCAGATTTTTCATGGGGCGGGGTTCGGGGGGGCTGGGCGCGAGGGGTCAAAGCACGGCTCGCTTTGCTCGCCGTGCTGTTCCCCTGTAGCCGCATTACGGTTCGCTTCGCTCACCGCAATACGTCCCCGCTCGTGCTGCCACACGGCAAGGCTCGCTTCGCTCGCCTTGCGGTGTGACGTATTGCGGTTCGCTTCGCTCACCGCAATCCGACACACGCCCGCCGTCATCAAATTCGTAATTCTCACCCCCATGTTAGTCGAAAACGATACCCATATCAGATTTTTCATGGGGCGGGGTTCGGGGGGGCTGGGTGCGAGGGGTCAAATCACGGCTCGCTTCGCTCGCCGTGCTGTTCCCCTGTAGTCGCATTGCGGTTCGCTTCGCTCACCGCAATACGTCCCCGCTCGTGCTGCCACACGGCAAGGCTCGCTTCGCTCGCCTTGCGGTGTGACGTATTGCGGTTCGCTTCGCTCACCGCAATCCGACACACGCCCGCCGACATCAAATTCGTAATCCTCACCCTAATGTTAGTCAAAAACGATGTCCATATCCGATTTTTTGATGAGGGAGGGGGTTCAGGGAGCCTGGGGGCCTGGAGGGGTAACAGCACGCAGCATTGCGGCTCGCTTCGCTCGCCGCAATGCTCCACCGGGTTCAGGGGGAGGGGGTTCTGGGGGGCAAGGGGGGGGGGTCACAGCGCGGCTCGCTTCGCTCGCCTTGCTGTTCCCCGTAGTCGCAGTGCGGCTCGCTTCGCTCGCCGCAATGCTCCACCCTAAAAAGTGGTCAAAATGTAGGCTAAAAATGGCCAAATTTCAGTTTTTTTATAAAAAGGGGGGTCTAGAGAGGTTGGGGGCGAAAGTTTTTTTTATGCAATTAAAATGGTATTAAACCTTCTACACGACCGTGAAAAAAATTTTCTTCTAGCTTACTTCGTTTGGGAGATATCAAAAGGGGGGGTGAAAAAGGGGGCGGGAGGGGGGGTGATTTTTTTTTTACTTTCAATTGGAGAAGAGACCTTCTATACGATCCAGCAATCAGAACCTCTCTATCGCGACGGCATCTCGTAGCACTCTCAAAAGGGGGGGTCTTGGGGGGCAAGGGGGGGTGAAATTATTTTTGCAATCGAAATTGCTTGACCCCCTCTATACAACCCCCTTAAAATTATTCATCAGTATGACTCCGTTACGAAGCCCCCTTGGGGGGCGGGGGTCCTGGGGGGCAAATCTCAAAAAGTCGGAATTTTCCCTAGGTCTCCTTGACCCCCTCTATACATTTTCGCAAAAAAAATCATACCTCCCCCTCCACCATCAAGGAGAACAATCATGTCAGTCAGTCAGTGAGTGAGTGAGTGAGTGGTAATCGAGCTATATAGTATTATAATTATAATTCTACGTTATGATTCTGCGACGATTCCATTGTCATACTGAAGCAATTGTATTGCAGAATTGGGCTCCTGTTCCATTTGACTGGACCACCGTAATTTTTTTTTCGTTAGTAGGTAGGTACAGTTGGCTGTGTAACACAGTAAAAAATATTTACTGCAACCAAACTTCGGTAGTACAGTTAACTGGACCAGCTAAACCACCATATATCATGTAAGGTAGGAACCTAACTTATTTTTCCAAGACGCACCACCTTAGTAGGTAGGAACCTAACTAATGGGTGCGTCTTGGAAAAATACATAGATAGGAACTTACCTACCCTCTATCTACTAATTTTTTTCTTCTAACTACAGATTATTTCACCAATCTACTGATTTTCTACTCGACTTTCTACTGATTTAGTCAAATTCGATTTTGCAACACTGTTTCTAACAAAAAGAATGCATGAAATCGGACGACGCGTAGACCCGTCGTGATGCGCGGTTAAAGAATTCTACTTTTTCCTCTCTCCCAGGGGAACCTTACTGAATTCCAGGATAAAATGTATTCCATGTCCTTCCTTGTAGTATGAACTCAAAACGTGCCAAGTTTAATTCCAACTCATTACCTATGTAGTTTCGGCGTGATGCGCGGTGAAGGAATTTGACTTTCATCCCCTCTGCCAGGGGAACCTTACTGAATTCCGGGATAAAATGTATCTTTCCTCATAGTATGAACTAAAATCATGCCGAGTTGCATTCGATTTCATTAAGTAGTTCCGTCGTGATGCGCGGTTAAAGAATTTTACTTTCATCCTCTCTCCCAGGGGAACCTTACTGAATTCCAGGATAAAATGTATCCCTTGTCCTTCCTTGAACTCAAATAGTACCAATTCAGTCCAACTCATTCAGTAGTTTCGGTGTGATGCGCGGTGAAGGAATTTTACTTTCATCCCTTCTCCCAGGGAAACCTTACTAAATTCTGGGATAAAATGTATCTTTCCTCGTAGTATGAAATCAAATTATGCCGAGTTCCATTCGAATTCATAAAGTTGTTCCATCGTCATGCGCAGTTAAAGAATTTTACTTTCATCCTCTCTCCCAGGGGAACATGACTGAATTCCGGGATGAAATGTATCCCATGTCCTTCCTTGTAGTATGAAATCAAATCGTGCAAGGTTTCATTCCAACTCATTCAGCACTTTCGGCGTCATGCGCAGTGAAGAAATTTTACTTTCATCCCCTCTCCCAGGGAAACCTGACTGAATTCCGGGATAAAAAGTATCCTATGTCCTTCCTCATAGTATGACCTAAAATCGTGCCGAGTTTCATTTCAATACCTTCAGTAGTTTCGACGTGATGCGCGTTTAAGAAACAGACAGACAGACAGACAGACAGACACACAGACATTAATGAAAAAAATTACAGTTTTGGCTTCACTATCGATAATAGAGTGCCCTCCAAAAAAAATTTTCAAAATATCTTCAATGTACAGAATTGGACCTGTTACAGTTTTATTATAAGTATAGATAGATAGATAGATATAAATATCGAACTATTTAATGTTTGTATTAGTTATATCAGTTATCTGGTACCAATAACACAAGCTCTGTTTAGCATGGGGCTAGATGATGCTGTGTAGATTCCTCAAACCTCAATCCGCAACATCCTATATTGGTCCACTGCTGGACGCAGGCCTCCCCTTGATAAGCACCTTACTGGCCTTTATCACATGGGGGTAGTGCACATAATCCCCACGCTGGGCATGCGGGTTGAGGATCGCAGTTCGGTGGTACAATTGTTCTGCAGGAGGCGCTGCTGCCCGCCCCCGGTGGATATCCCTAAGTCTACGACACCCGCGGGCAGAGTTGGGGAAGTGCAAATTCTAAGCCGGCACCACACAGCTCTGTGTGGATTGTCGAGCATTAATTATTTATGAATAGGAACTAGCTCTAACGCGAGTACTGAATTTAAAGAGATTGTGGTTCCTACTGGACACTGCTGATATAATAGTACCTACATTGTACACCTAGGCGTGAAAGTGCCCAATTCCTATCAAGTGTGTCATTTGAGGCACGAGGCAAAGACGAGCGCCTTAAAACGCACGAGGTAGGAATCGCACTTTCTCCCGAGTGATTTTTTCGACGTTTTTCGAAATATTTATAAAAGTATGAAACCTACAAATTTTTTTTAAACTATTTTGAAATGTACATACCTTTCATTTGATACGCCACATGACCCTGTAAGTATCTTTTAAAATTTCGGCATCACAATTTGTATGGAAAATAATTATTTTCATTTATTTTTCTTTAAATCTGTACAGGCGCACGAAATGTATTATTATTTTAAATTTCAAGTTGATAGCTGCAGTAGTTGCTGAGTTATTAAGGAGGGAAAAAAGAACAGACAAAGCGAGACCATAAGGGTTTCGAAACCGATCTTCGATCTTCGAAATCCTAAAAAAGAACCATGTGAAAAAAGCACTTGCTCGTATTTATTGCTACATTTGAGTTTACAATTTGAATTTACTCGAGTGATTTTGAAAATTCTAAAACGATGATTTTCTTCGAAGGTGTAGGATAAAGCACTATGTATCACTCGGGAGAAAGTACGATTCCTACCTCGTGTGTTTTAAGGCTCTCGGCTGCTGGGATTGGGCACTTTCTCGCCTAGGTTTTACAGTATACTATATAATGTAATGTATTAAGTAGGTACATCAATTATCTAGTATACCCATATCACTAGCTCTGCTTATTTTGGGAGAGGGGTGAGTCTATTTGACGTTAGTAACGACACGTGATCAAAACGTCTCCTTTTTCCACACAATTTGGTACAGCGCCTCTATCGTGCGGACGGGGAACTACGGAAAACACATACGTCAAAAAGACCGACCCCTCTGTTTCTGTAGGCCTAGCACGGGGATTATTGTCTAGGGTAGAAAAATTACGTCACATTGTCATCGAATGCGTCATATGTTTGACACTCGTTCCTTCAACTTCAATAATTTACGCAATGTATGACAATGCGATGTCATTGTTCTATATTCTACCCTAGACAACAATCCCCGTGCTTAGCCTGCTGGTGTGTGTATTGTCCAGCATTTACATTAGTGAGGTACTTGGTGAAGTAAAATCTCTTACCAATCTCATTCCCATGTCGACTGTTTATAAAACGGATAATTTTAATGTTTACTACTAATCACTTGGCTTTGGTAAAGTAAGATCTCTGAGCCATCTCATTCCATTCCCATGTCGTCTATACTAATATTTTATAGAGGAAAGATTTCATTGTTTGTTTGTTTGTATTGAATAGGCTCCGATACTGTTGGATCGATTTGAAAAATTATTTTACCATTAGAAACCCACATTTTTCCTGATGACCGTAGGCTACTTTTTACCGCGGGAAAATGCTTCATTCCTACGGGAAAACGGGTAATAGGACAGGTAGTAAGAATGCAGCTAGTCTGTTTATAAAAAGGATAATTTTAATATTTACCCATAACACAAGCTCTGCTTAGCTTGGGGCTAGATAATGTTGTGTGAATTGTCCAGCATTATTTATTTATTTATTTATTATTATTACTAATCACTTGGCTTTGATAAAGTAAAATCTCTGAGCCATCTCATTCCATTCCCATGTCGTTTGTTTATAAAACGGATAATTTGTCGTATGCTCACTCGTATGTGTCTTCCGTGTAATTAGTTTGTAGTGCTAATGAGTTTGTCACATAAAAAAATGGATCTTTGTACCTGACCAGTGGAAGGTTTTATGATAATTCTATTATTGTTTATCCTTGTTGTTGAGTTATGTATCTTAGTGAATAGTTTATTTAGTGACATTTTTTCCATATATTTTTTTCATGTTGAAAGGTTTGTTCTTGGTCCATCTGGTTAGATGGGAAATGCAAATACAAATCATTTGTCCAGCATTATTTATTTATTTATTTATTGATTTATTTGTTGATAACTGCAGGTTACAGGACAAAAAGGGATTTGCATTATATTTAATTTAACGGTACTAATCTTAAATCCGTTCTTTCTAAAATCCGTATATTCGGTAAATATCCGTCCATTCTAAAGGAGGTCCTATAATTATTGTTCTAAAAAAAATAGTTGGTGGTGATTAAAAACTTTGTACAGATTAACAAATTAAATTTCTTAAAAAAATAAACACTTTATTGAGTAATTATAAACAATAATCTAGTTTGCTGATTCTAGGAGGATAAGTTTTTACAGTGATAATTGATTTAATTCAAAAACAAACTTCAGTTACAAATATGGTTTTTAGTTTCCATCTACTTTCTTAAATTTTCGTCTAGAAGATGTTTACTTTAGGCAAGCAATTTATGAAGTCATCATCATCAGCCTATATTAGTCCACTGCTGGACATAATATGCCTCCGCTAATGAGTGCCATAGCCATAGTCTTGAGCTTGCCGCATCCATCATCAGCCTGCAGTATTTCGCAGATCGTCATCCCACCTGGCCGGAGAGCGTTCTACACTCCGTCTGCCAAGTCGCGGTCTCCGCTCAAGAACAAGATTACCCCAGCGGTTGTCGATTCTTCGCGAGATATGGCCGTTATGGCAGTTTTGTAAGTAAAACCCTAAAAATGAGGAAGCGTATGCATTATGAATTATTCAAGTAAACAGCCGGCAGTTACTTGAATGTGTCGGTAGCTCAGCAATTACAACCAACAAAGCTGTTATTATTTGTAAACCACTTAGATAATCTTATCCGTCAAAAATCACAAATTAATTCACACGAAACTGTAACATCTCCGACACAAAGATAAACAAAGGTGATCCACGTCACAGCAGTAAATTCAATTTGCATATAAAATTACAATTTTCATGTGAAACTGAGGTTCTTAGTGAATTATTCGAGTCAGTGGAGCGGCGATTTCCTATACAAGTCTCAGCTATTGTACTTTTATTTGTATCAAGGTAGTGAGCGTAAAGAAATATCTGCGTGTTAGATAACTTTTGTATTTTAACCTTGTTGAGTGTGGACCTCAGATCAAATATCGCTGAAAACAGAGTTATCTACACCTCTTACTAGTATAGTAAGTACAATGTTGAAGGTTCCGTTTAATAAAAGCCTAAACGTCTGTTTACTTGTAAAATTATTAGTATTGTTATACGGGTATTTATCGCGTTTATTTATATAACAATACTAATAATAATGTGTTCAGATCGCGTAAGTTTGAAAATATTTATTACATAAAAAATGTGGTACTATTTACATCTACTCTAAGTAGTATAACCAGCCTCCTGCAGGACTTGCAGATGAACATAGTGTGCCATGAAAGTGTTAAGTACTTCTTAAGGAGGCTTTTGGGCATCAAAATTTGATGATAATTATTTAATGTTTCAATATTCTAAAGCTTCACTCACTAGGCCTCAATATTTTGTCTTGTGATCAACATATACAAGGACACTCTTATATAATGTACCAAAAAGTTAGGCCAAACATTTAGAGGTGGTTAAGACTCTATTATAGAATACGGACAAGAAAAATATGTGAAAAATCCCCGTCAAAGTATATGTAGGTATTTTTATATTATAATAATATTTAGATGAAATACAAAGAAATAGAACAGGTTAAACAGAAAACTATCACGGTAACAAAATTGGCCACTTTTCAGCTGACGCTACGACAGCAGGAATCCTGCCGCCTAACTTCAGTACAGGCTAGAAATATCTTATTTCAAAAACGGAGACTAGGTATTGAGTACCATATTGGTGTGTATGACCTGGAGAACCCTGGTTGTCAAAATGGTAGAGAAGAGGTTACAGTTCAAAACTACTAAATATTTCACCAAGTTCACAGTCTCCGTGGGGTTCATGGTGAATTGTCAGATTCGCTCTCACAAGCGTAGAGAGGGCGAAATCGCGATGTCTCCTCATAGACTCACGCTACATTCCAGACAGCGGCGAATGCTATATTATTTTTTAATTACTTTCTTATTGCAATATTGGCTGAATTTTATTTCTAGATAATCTTTGACATATCAAAGAAAACCATCGGTTTGATCAGGAAAAAACCTCAACTCTCAACAGCCTATAATGATCTGATTGGGGGTAATGTCAATAATCCCCACGATGGGCATGCGGGTCAGTCGCAGTTCCGTGGTGGAATTTTTCTGCAGGAGGCGCTGCTGCCCGTCCCCCGGTGGATATCCCTTAGTCACCTCTTACGACATCCGCGGGAAGAGTTAGGTTGGTGCAAATTCTAACTCAGCACCTCACGGCCAGGAAATGATACGGAACATCATATGGTAATGGCCACTCATTCTTTCAACACTCATGTAAAGGCCCGTGTGTGGCTAACATCACAATTTTTATTACTTAGCTTTGACGAGCTGGTATTCTTAAAATATTTCATTCTAATAATAAGTAGATTAGGTAACTAGGTCTATAGAAAATGATGGATAGTGGGTTCTTTATGTGCAGCGACGAATATACCTATTTGGTATTTTTGGTTTTGTTCCTTTACTTATATTAGATTAAGTTTTTTTTAATTTCTATCATTGCTATTCTCTTTATTTTGTTTTGTATCAATTAGTTTGTACATTATGTTAATTGGTAAATAAACACACTCGAACTTAAATATTAACCGAAGTAGATACTTAAATTTAAGTACAAAATTTTTGTTTTTCTCATTTAAGTGAAACTATGTTCTTTGAGAAATAAAGATTCTTTAAACCGAAGTGTTCTTCATTTATCGGGTCTCTTAGTATGTTGCATTTTAAATATCGAGCCTTATTAAGAAGAACACAATTCCCATACAAACAAAGTCAGAATCATTATTTACATATAGACCATTGCGGCACACGTTTTCTATTTTTCAATCGAGTCGTTCCGCCTTTCAATACTTTCCTATACTGCGCTAGACCAGTCTGTCCGGACCTTCCCTCCCTCTCTGTTCGGTGTATTAATGAGGAGAGTGCAGAGGTGGGGTATGTAAAGTAGAGGATCTTCGTTGAGTGGTGCTTGTAAGCGGAAGGCGAGTGAAGCCCGGACAATGGCCGGTGCGATCACCGCTATGTTCCCAGCTCATTACGTTTTAACTATAAACTTCTATTTGGATTTTATTGTTTCACGTTTTAATACAGTTTTCAATAGTGCCTACGAATCTATAAAGTTACATTCCTAGATATTACCTAATGAATTGAATAACTATCTCTATGTAACGTGGTAAATTGGATAAAACAAGTGATGGTGCTGTTATATAAATAAATAATGCTGGAGAATTCACACAGCATCATCTAGCCCGAGGCTAAGCGGAGCTTGTGTTATGGTTATTAACTAGATGACTTTCGTAGATAGATAAATCGATAGGTGGATTTTCTGCGAGGAGGTTGCGGGTTCGATTCCCGCCTTGGAACAAATGTTTGTACGATCTGCTTTTATTTGTTCCGGGTGATCTGGGTATTTTATAAGGTATTATAAAAATATATTTCTATAATAAATAAAGCTGGACAGTTCACACAGCATCATCTAGCCCCAAGCTAAGCAGAGCTTGTGTTATGGGTACTAGATAACTGATATACATAATACAATACACTACCTAGATAGATTATATTTTATTATACATAGAAAAACAGCCAGACATCCTGAACAAATATCTGCAGATCGTACAAACATTTGTCCCGAGGCGGGAATCGAACCCGCAACCTCCTGCGTCGCAGGCGGACCTTCGCCCGCTGCGGCACTGAGGTCGTCTTAGTTATCTTTGTTATGTATTAATTATGTATATCCGTTATCTAGACCCATAACACAAGCTCTGCTTAGCTTAGGCCTAGATGATGCTGTGTGTATTGACCAGCATGAGTTATTATGTATTTATTATTATTATTTATTTTTATTTTACATACAAAATACCCATAACAGTATAATTTGACTTTGTTAGATACGTCTTCCAGTCTTTACCAATATTCACTTTACACTACATTTTTGGTGGACCGACGTAGGCTACCTGTTAGGTATGTTTAGTAGGGCTTATTCCAATAATCCCCTGCCATAATCCCCTGCGAAGGGGTTTTCTGGACTTTTTGCCCAGAATTCCCCTGCCGGCTCAAAGAGAAGACGCACAGGGGATTTATGGACAAGAGTTCCAGAAATCCCCTGATTCACTTATTTACACCGTAAGTAGTGGTTCGTTCTTGAAATAATTAAATGCAAATAACTGAGTAACCTAACCTAGATGTTACATCAGTACGTCTGTTCTGAACTCCCGCAACGATTATCGGTGAATCGGATCAATCAAACAATCATCCTCCAACTTGCTTGATTGCTCTTATGTGCTCCCCATAACCAATTCATTATGCAAGTTGGTCAGTTTGCTCTACAATCAAGCTGTTATTAGACGCACTGCGAAAAAACTCAAGCTATTTTAAATTTCGCAGTGCGGGCTTCCATTAAGCCGGCTACCGACCGGTGTTACGAGGCGTAATGTTACGTGTTACACAGCGAGTGTTCGTGCAGTCAGTACAAATTCAATAAATTTTAAAATAAATATTATTTATTCACCTTATCACTAATATTGGTATGTCAAAAAATAAATACTTCACAAAGAATAATCTTAAGCATAACCTAAATTATTATAATTTATGATATTATATGTATAATATTATAAATATGCATAAAAAATAAATAAAATATGTATAAATAACTAATAAATAAAACAACAATTATTAAAGTAATTTAGTAAATGTGCGTAATGAATTCATTAAATCACAAACTAGCAACTTACATTCTATTAAGTCTTTATTTTTGGTTTAAACATATTTTTATTTTTTCCTGAAACGGAACTAGAGTTAGTTCTAGTGGTAACTTGTTATATAAATCAAACTTTAACACATTCATGGCCATTGGGCAAGACGCAGATGCCGGTCTTCGTCCCCGTGTCGCGGCGGCGGCGGCGCGCCCCTGCTAGTCGCACCGCCGAGGCTGGGCAGTGATTGCGATATTTTTTATTTTTATTTTTTTATTTATTGCGTTAAGCAAGAGCAAGGAAAGAAGACGCTCGCAACGAGCAACGAGACAGATTTTAGCATACCTACGTAGCGTTTCATGATTGCTGCGCATGGCACCGAACTACCGAAGCTTTACAAACTGTGTGGTAGTGTCAACGCCCATCTCCTAGATTACTAACTAATATTAAAAGCTACTTAGTTATTACTCAACTTATGATTTTTGCTACTGGCTTTTACAAATTAACTTAAAAAGTAATATGGTTTGTGAGTATCTGTGTGTGTGAGGGTGTGTGTGTGGATGTGGATCGGCTCTCCCGACGCACCAGTCTCTTGTGAGTCTGGGCAACAGGAGACCCAGTGCGTTATTGTGTGTGCGTGTGTGTGTTGTGTCTGTATGCGTCAGTACACGGCTTTAGCTACCTAATTACATTTAACCATATGTACAGGGTGTTGCATTAGCCCAATTAATGCGGCTGACATTTCTATCAAGTGTTGGTGTTGGTCAATTGGCTTGATTTGTGATGAGTGATGACATTTTAATCGTTTCAGGTTCCATTGTTTACATCTGACACATAATTGGAGTGAAACTTCGTGTCTATTTGGCCTTAATTAGGTAATGTGAAACGATATTTGTTGAATCAAATTTGCTGGTTTCGGTTTAAGGCCAGGTAGTCCTGCAGCAGTAGGCGTAAGGGAAAATGCGCGCCTGCCAAGCCGCTACGCTCGTGTTTTTTGTAGTTATTTAAACATGGTGATTAAGAAAATCATTTTATCAAGTCAAACTCTGCGAATTTGTTTAGAAATATTAAGTGTCCTTAGTTGAGTACAAAAAAAAAGTGTGATATCAGTAGTTCGCTAGTCATAGTATTGAAAAAACGTTAGAAAAAGGGGTAACTTTGGGATTATTTACTATCGAGTGAAATTCATTAGATCTCGTAACTGAATGCGACTTTGACTAGAATAGATCCTAAGGTAATTTAAATGTTTTTTTCAGAATTTTAAACACTATTTTCTAAGTCTCAGATGGTTTTAAAAATCACAAAAATGCGGCCTTTGCTGACCTACCCAGCCTTAAAGAATCCTTATTTTCTCAAGAACATAAATACAGATAAATTATATGAGAAGAACAAAAATTGTAGATAGGTACTTATATTCAAGTATCTACTTACGAGTAGGTTTATATTTAAGTTCGAGTATGTTTACCTACCTATTAACATAATGTACAAACTACTTGGTACAAAACAAAAGAAAAAAAGCAATGGTAGAAAATAAAACAACTTAATATAATACAAGTAAAGGAACAAAACCTATTTGGTATTCGTCCGTGCACATAGAAAACCCACTATCTATCATTTTCTATAGACCTAGGTACCAAATATATTTATTATTAGAACTAGCTGCATTCTTACTGCCCGTTGTCCTAATTCCCCTTTTTCCCGTAGGAATGAAGCATTTTCCCGCGGTAAAAAGTAACCTATGTTCATCAGGAATAATGTGGGCTTCTAATGGTAAAAGAATTTTTCAAATCGGTCCCGTAGTTTCGGAGCTTATTCAATACAAACAAACAAACTATGAAATCATTCCTCTTTATAATATTAAAGTATAGAAGAATATTTTATTTTGTTTTATGTGATTTGATTCTATGTTACAAATTTGAAGTTAGTACATGTTCCTCCCACATTACATAAATTAAGACATTATTTAATCAAGCAACGTAAAATAAAATCTTACGCCTAATACTAGGTAGGTTCATTGATTTGTTGCGCTACCCACTGTTGTAAAGCAATTATGATGTTAAGTAATAATTTTATGGCATGTGTCTTTGATTACCTGTTAACATACAAGGCTTAGATATTGGTCATGTTAAAGCATCATCATTATCCGCAGCAAGGTTTTACCCGACGATGGGCATAATGGGCATAAATGTTTTCGCAGATCAGGGGCCCAACGCTACCTATCTAAAGATAACGAGTTCATATTATTTGAATGCACATTGCGATACTACCGTCGACCGGACTCAGGGCTCTGGTGTGTTAGTATGTAATATGTATGTAATTGCTTGACCTATCAAATCTGGTTACCTCGCAAGCATGTGGGTGGAGGTAGCCAACCTAATGAACCACATTGTCTTAATACTGTATACGGCAAAACCGGCTTTTTTGGCATCCGTACTTTGACCAGTGTAAATATTAGAGTGGGTTGTTCACATCCGGTAGACTGTGTTGAATAAGTTTGAATTTGTGTACAATTTATTTTGATTTGGCTGTGTGGTTGTGTCTTAGAATTTGCACGGGGGTAGTTCCACCGCGCTCAAAGAATGCATTCAAGTTCCAAGTTTTTATTCTCCGTATCGTAAGAGGCGACTACGGGATATCTACCGGGGGCGGGCAGGAGCGCCCCCTACAGAACAATTCTACTACCGAACTGCGATCCCCAACCCGCATGCCCAGCGTGAGGATTATGGACACTACCCCCCATTAGATAATAGCCAATAAGCTGCTTATCAGGGGGATACCTGCGTCCAGCAGTGGACCAATATAGGCTGTTGAGGTGGGGTGAGGTGAGGATGAATTTAGTGTAATTAGGCCCTGGGTTGTCTGTTATAATGGTTCAGGTAAATGTTGGCTGTGGTTGGACGAGTCTCGGCCTGCCTATAATCGCTTTGGCTAGTAGAGGCTGTTGAATCTGTCAAGACAATTTTCAAGTTGTACCTAACTGTATCATTTTATTCGAAAACGTTGAACTCTTTGAAACAACCTGAAAACTGAGGGTTTATACCTACATATATTTAAATTGAAGCATCGTTTTTAAAATCTTGCATAGCTTGGTATCTTTAATATGACTGTGAAGAGATAAAAAAAAAATATTAGCGTGTTTGGTTGGTGACATTGCAATTTATTCAGCATTATTCTCGTGGAAGATGACATAAATAGTAATATTCCATTGCTTTTCGCATTTTAGATAGAGATAGATAGAGAAACATTTATTGACAAACTCGACTCTGATACAGCACAGAACAGAAATAGTAGGTAGGTACACAACTTACAAACAATAAATGAACCCTGCAATACAATATTACATATTAGGTACATAATAATAGAAGGAGTAGGTATGTACCTACCCACCCAGTCACTTATAGGGCTAAACGAACGGATCTAGAGAAAGAAAGACACAACAGGACAATTACAAATTAATTGACAAGTTAATAATGCAAATAGCAAAGGTAAGTAGATATTCACTTTGTAGGTAGGTAGGTACCAGCCTACCAGGAACATCATTAATTTAGCATTTTCTTAAAAGTACCTAAATCAGATACTATGACGCTATGCATTATTTATAGCTAAATGCTTCGTACTGATGATGGATTTGTTGTGGTAGATGTACAGATAAGATTACCTACATTTGTCATTGTAGTTACTCGAGACTAATGATGATTATTCATAATTGCATCAGAACAATCTAGAAACAATTAGTTACGTTATTGAGTAGGTACTTTTAACATCATAATGCACCAGGGCACATAAAAGTTGAATAGATCGGACTTATTCCATTTTTTTTTTTGATGGTAAGAGGTTCACCCTTTTTACGTCATGTTTCTCTAACCGAAAGCAAAAATAAATAAATAATGTTGGACAATTCACACAGCATTATCTAGCCCCAAGCTAAGCAGAGCTTGTGCTATGGGTACTAGATAACTGATATACTTAAATACAATACACTGTATAGATAGATATTTTTTTATTATACATAGAAAACATCCAGAACACCCTGAACAAATATCTGCAGATCGTACAAATATTTGTCCTGAGGCGGGAATCGAACCCTGCGTCGCAGGCGGACCTTCGCCCGCTGCTCCACTGAGGTCGGAAAGCAGGTGATTATAGCCATGTCAGCTGAAAAAGGTTAAGGTTTTAACAAATTCAAACGAATCCAATGGGATCTCTTAGTCCGAGGCTCTTTGGTAAACCAGTTACGTACATATTTAGAGTCCCTCATTATTCCCTTGGGAGTAATGTTCATTATTCCCAAGGGCGTAATGAGATTGAATATGGAATCTCAAAAGAAGTGTGACGACCTCCGTGGCGCAGCGGGCGTAGGTCCGCCTGCGACGCAGGAGGTTGCGGGTTCGATTCCCGCCTCGGAACAAATTTGTGTACGATCTGCAGAAATTTGTTCCGTTGGTCTGGGTGTTTTCTATGTATAATAAAAATATCTATCTATGTAGTATATTGTATTAAGTATATCAGTTATCTAGTACCCATAACACAAGCTCTGCTTAGCTTGGGGCTAGATAATGCTGTGTGAATTGTCCAATATTATTATATATTATTATTAAACTTCTTACCAAGGAGTCATGCACTTTTCAGAAGGCGAAATAAAAAACGAATGCTGCGGAATACGTTGCCAAACTTTTACTATTTACTCGCAGAAAGTGTGAAAAGTAGAGTATTCGCTTCGTGGGTAAAATTGTCTTCGTCTTGGGCGTATGACACTGCTTTATCCATTGTTGCAATACAATACAATACAATACAATTATTTATTTATAACGCCAAGTTACAAGTCAAAAACAAAAAGATATAAAAGTAAGCAATAAGGTATTCAATACTGCCCTTACATAATAAGTATCTAATAAAAATATAGTAAATTTTAATTTAAATAAAATTCAAGGCGTAGAACTCTACAGAGTAAAAAGAACTCTCTAAGAGCCATTTCTTCAATCTATTTTTAAACATTATGGTGGAAGTTGCATCCTTTTTAATCGTGTCCAGCAGCCTGTTGTAGACCGAGTAATATACTATTATAGCAATAATAATAATAAAAGTATGTACATATTTCCAAAATGGTTTGAACAGGTTAACAGAGTAGATACTTATAACTAATTAAATTATCTTGTATAAAATTAAATTCACCTTTAAGTATAGTACTCTACCCTAAAGCCTTAGTGCTGAATTATGGTTCATAAGCTTCAGTGCTTCAGGAAAATGTCCCTTCGTGAAAAATGTCCCTTTGTTTTTGACTTATTATATAGGTACATGCAATATCTCAAAGTACCTACCTAGTTTAAAAAAAGGCTGTATTATTTATGCAAGAAAGTCTTTGTTTTGTAAGATCTTTATCGCATTTGTCGAGACATTTATCGAGTAAACGTCGATTTTAGCCATCGATAAAGTCCACAAAGAGGTATTAATATGTGGAGTAATCCAAACCAGACGGTTTACCCAAACTTGGGCATGGTCCTTGTCGCCCACGCGTGGACAAAGCCTAACATTGGTTGTTTTAATGTGGATAATTGCAATCGTATTAAGAATTGTCCGAGAGCTCCTCCTACGCAGTCCGACAAATTTATTTTGCGGTCGACAGTGGTGTTTATTTAGTTCTTGGTTTTTATTTGTTAGAAACTTAATGTTTTCTTCAATTATTTTGGCTTGACCTAGACTCGAAAAACTACCGGACCTACCTAACAATCCAAACATTCGAACGACATTTTTGTAAAGGAAAAATTTCGATTGTTTTCGGCCACAGAGATCAAGTTTTTTGGATATAGGTTTTTCTCAATTTTAATTTACTTGCTAGGTTTGAAGCCTTTAAATCCTTTAAACGTAGCAAGTAAATTAAACTTGAGAGGTCGTACGATTATCGAGCGCGTTACTTATGTATATTTTTGTAATTTTGCGCATTATATAAAGTGTGAATACATGACTCGGCTGCTAACCTTCTAAGGGCCTTTAATTGCCTCGGCATCAAAATGTCACATTTAACATTTAATTACCCTTTAAGTAAGTAATAATTGACTTGTTTAGTTACTACTTATGAATAATTTTTCTAGTTGTATAATGAGGTTGTTGTAAATTTGCCACAAAGTAAATTCATGGCAGGTAAATCATCGAACCACTTTTTGTCAATCTCTTCGCCGCATTTCTGTCTAACAGAGAATCTTAAATTTTGTATCTCCTGCTTTTAGGATGTAGAGAAATTTTGATACAGGGAAACTATAAAAAAACCTGTTATTCCCCAGTAAGTAGGTAACAAAAATCGTGTCTATAAATATTTTCTAAAAAAAAAACATTATAGATATTATAATGGAGTACCTGACTCACGGACAGACAACACACAGCCCGAAACATTGGTTCTAGAGACTTATACGCATAACGCGTACGAAATCGCGGGCTACAGCTAGTTTAATTTAATATTTAAAGTTATAAAGACACTCTTCCATATTCGTTACCCACCTATCTGCGACCTGACTAGTTAAGTTGCCGAAAATATTTCGGACACTTTCTGAAGATAAGCAGGTTGGGTTGGGATGGGACTGCAGTAGCAAACTGGGTCATGGCCGAATAATTATCCTGTTTTGGGCTCGTAGTTACACGTCTGATAATTTTGCAGGAAGCTTTTATTAATAAATTATCCACGCGGTCGAAAACATGGTCATGGACCGCATTGTCACATTGCGCGCTCAACGAACACCTATTTTATTTTGGTATCACGGACAGCCGTATGCATCCCTATGGAGAGGGTGCATGAACGCATAGAATATGGCCGCGCACGTGAGCTTGTAGACTGCGATATCGGAGCTTCTCAACGACTACACTACCTTGGGACACCGAAGACGCGTAGGGAGGTATGCACCAGCGTCAGCGAGCTGCTGGTTTTCCTGGAGGACATCTGATGGTGAGACTACCCGACACGCAAAAAGGGCCCACCTGTGGTCTAGAAGAAACAGCAACAATTTAATCCTATTTGTTTTATTGTTAACGTTTCTTTCTATTTACCAACTTCACTCACCTTTCTGTTGTAAATCTTTACTTTTTCTATGTAATCCTATAATTGGCCTTATTTTAGCATAAGTATTATACTGTTATATGTAAAATGTATCGCTGTCGGATTACTTAATAAATAAATAAATAAACAAGTAAGCTTGGGGTAGGTACAACTGAAAACAATAAATTGGATCATCCGCATACATAACCGCACAAATACGCGCGTAAAAAGTCCAGTTTCATTTGAGTATTTCGGGAACTAACGAATCAAAGTTCTTCATGTCATGAAAGGCATAGCTCGGGCTGCACTGACTTGTTGTTACTGAACCATATGAGTCTAATGACTCATTTTATTGACAGGTATCTAATCACTCAATTAAAGCTTCTTCTGATGAATAGCCATTAATGGTCATATCCTCACCGCTCAACTATTCAGTAATTTATGCTATTTACGCGTAAATTGCTCCGCACCCAGTTACACGGACGTATTTGCATACATCCATTGTATTTGTGATTGATACCTATGTGATGTCACTGATTTAGCAACACCAGCACAGTCTGGCAGAAAAAGCTAGTTTGATATGCCAACCTGCTAGTCAGTAGTATTAAAACCGGTCTGAATTTTGATTTTCAAAACATGTAATAGAAGAAAAGAGTAGAGAGTTTATGCTGAAATTAATTTTCGAGGGATGAACGCTTTGCCAGCAGTCACCTACTCGCTTAGAGAATAGAGGTGAATTTCGTCAAAAACTATGCGCCTAAATCAAGTTCGTCGAGCGGGGTGAGTAGGGGACCTCTAATCTTGACCACGAATAAGATAAAAACTGAGTATATGCAGAGCTTAGTTCTAACAAACCTACTTCCACCCACATGTTTCTGCGTTCTTCATGTTTTTCTTGGGGTCTTAAAATAAGAGCATACCAGTTAAGTTGTGAGTAAGCTGTAGCAAAAGCCTATCTTAAGGTTGATCGGCGCATCTAATTATTCATTCAAGCGTGGTTATTACGCAAAAACTTAGGTTACAGATCTGCAGATCGAGTAGTCACCGGTCAATATAATATTATTACTATACAGAAATTATATAGGACCTTTGGAGGACCTTTTACTGCAGCAAAGAGAGGTTCTGCGAAGCACGCCTCAACCTTTATTTTAGCGGGATTGACAGTTTTCTATGTAAAGTTTCGCGCTGAACGAATATCTGCCAACATTCCCAAATTGTCATAATTTCGCTTTCGCTGTGCAAGTGTACACCAAAAGGCACAAGATTTTACGAAACGAGGAATTCGTTAAGATGTACCGATGCCGGTTCTATGCTAGCGGTCTATTCTTGCACGATGATGTAGCTGGAGTCCCGATAATGTTTGGATACTTAAATCAGATGAATAGTTAATTAGTTTGACTGACTGTCACTGTCACTATAATACGAGTATCACTGGCAACAGCTGATACCGAAGCACGCGGTCTTTTTTCTGCTCCCAACTTATGATACTCTTAAGTTTGGAATGATGCAAGAATGGTAACCTTGCTCTGCTTAGTCACAGGTTTTATGATACCTGATCATCGACGTGGAATGTTTGATGAGAATGATTGTGATCACGCTTTATGAGCAGGTACTGTAATGTATTACAAGCATTTTCATGAAGATACTCATCTTTACCTCATATTTAGGAGATGTACAGAAATAATGCCGAATATCGTCATTTAAAGCGGCAGGCTCATAATATCGGAAATCATTTTATACAGCTGCCAGTAGAATTTAGCCCTTAAGTAGGTTATAATAAGCCAAAACTTAGTAGTACTTGAGATCTATTTTAATAAAATAAGATTAATCTGAGCACAAAAAAACACGACACAGATTTGTTCTTGAGCTACAATGATCATCAAAGTATGTTAAATAGGGTACAGCAAAACAAGGATTTCTCGAAGTATTTATGCTTTCTTCATACCAAGTTAACCTACGAAGGTAAACACGTTTCAATAAGTGGATTTTGGCAGACCTGGTAACAGATGGTCAGAGCGATTACCTCACAATTAATGCAAAGTTTATAAATGTAAATTGCTATGGTTGAATAGTACAAGCATGGTAAACCTGCTAGAGATGGTTAAGATCCTAGAATGGATTGGTCCTTGTGGTTTCTGGGGCCTATTTGGCTAATTGCTGGCACAATCAACAGATAGATTAACCTGCCTAAATTTATAAAAGCCTACGCATCTAAATGAGGATTCTCTGTGCGGCCGTAGTGTCAAAAGGTCAGCACAGTTGGTGAACATGGGAGTTTATAGTTCGTAGACGTCATTCTGTTACACAAAGTAGGTAAGACCAGCAATAAGTTGACGTCATAATGTCTATGACGTCAACCAGTACACGTCTAGCAAGCTAAGATCTAGCCAGCCTACGTTCCGTGAGCAAGTTATAATGAAGTGTATGTTTGCGGAACTCTATTATTTAATCTCAATAGTTTAATGCGGTTGCAGACCGAAAGCTACGTTAACTTAGTTTTACATAGCCCACATAGCTGACGCAGCTTTTTCAGGTGTAGTCTCAGTAGTCCGGTAACAATTAAGTGGACCGGAATTCTGAGTCGCTCGACGTCTCAGTAGTTCGGTTGCTTAATTAAACCGGACTACTGAGCCATTTTTGCAACTGTAATGTCGGTGTTGACGATACATTGCCTATTGTACTTCTCGAAATATTTTCTTTTGATCAAGTAACGACAGATGCTGGTATTGAGAAGTTAACAGTTTGCACACATGTATAAAAAATTGTCAGCTATGCGAGGGACCTATACTAAAGTATTTTAGCTTTAGGTCTGCATCTGTGAAAAAAAAACAAAAACATATCAGACAGACACAACCACCAACAAAGTCTTCGACACCGAACACATACTCTATAGTCTATCCAAACTCGTTCGTCGGCATGTGGATCAGATCTTTGTTATGATCCGTGTGTGAGTTATGTGGCCGGCGCGGGCGCATGTCGTTTTGTGTCATTACCTGCCGGTGGCGACCCACGGGACGGTGCCCGACGTGTCTTGATGTGGGCTGTTGCACTGGTGTATTTAAAACGCACTTCATCTGCTATAATCTGCGTCTGCAAAAAATTTTATACAGGAACAAAATTTAAAATTTAAAAAACTCCCCCACACATTTTCATGAAACATGGCTAAGAACACTCGGGATAAAATTATCTATGACACAAAAAAAAATTAAACGAAAATCGGTTCATCTGTTTGGGAGCTACGATACAACAGACAGATACACAGACAGACACGTTAAACTTATAACACCCCGCTCTTTTTGCGACGGGGGTTAAAAAGAAGTAGTTAGAAGGTGAGCAGAAGAGAAACAGAGAAGCAAGAAGGGCTCTATTCCACTCTGGGCATGTGACGATTATGTAACCAAAGAATATTTGAAGGATCTATGTAAATTTCTTCACCATGGTCATTCTGTAAAAATAATCACGGCTCGTACTCGTAAAAACGAATATCCAAGTATCTGATTAGTTTTCGTGCAAATGCTGGTATGTAGTTGACGAGTAGGTTTTGCACGAAAACGTATCAGAAACTTCGATTTAAGATTTCCGATTAGGCCACCTGCCTACAAGAAAATACAACCCAAATCTTTAGATAAAGTTAACGAAGTACCTAGTCGTTATCGTTTGGTACGTTTAAGTTTCAGAGACGTTTTTTTTTTTCACACAGCATTATCTAGCCCCAAGCTAAGCAGAGCTTGTGTTATGGGTACTAAATAACTGATTATACTTAATACAATACACTACATAGATAGATAGTTTTTATTATACATAGAAAACACCCAGACCAACGGAACAAATTTCTGCAGATCGTACACAAATTTGTTCCGAGGCGGGAATCGAACCCGTAACCTCCTGCGTCGCAGGCAGACCTTCGCCCGCTGCGCCACTGAGGTCGTCTGATTAGGTATATTTTTTTCCTGTACCTATACTACCTCTATCCAACGATTTTATCGGTAACAGAAAACTTATTTGTCATTTCACCATGTAACCGTAGGCTGGATTTGCGACCCCTCTTTGTGAACGGCAATTATTCTACCAATTAGGTTTTTCCAGGAAAATGCCTACCCCACCTCCCTGTCTATTTCTGCCGCGAGCAATTACTGTTTTATTGCCATTAGCTTACAAGGCTGTTTTCTGATTTGAGAGTGGGTTTTCCAGTTAAATATTTTATACATCATCGTGTATAGATACCCTAGCGCCTCTCATCTTGCAGGGACATCAGTAAGGGCCGGTTTCCACAGCAACATCAACATCAGTGCAGTCCTTCAAACGGCGAAAATACGCTAATCTTGACCGAAGTTATTTATTTAAGCTGTGTGGTGGAAACCCTAGTGCCTTGGGGTCTTGAGGCACACAAAATAATTTTGACGTTTTAGGCTGCAATTTTGTTTAATGCATTAAATGTTGCGAGCGTTTTGTCGGAGTTCCGAATGCATCAGTGTAAAACGATCTGAATTTGTCTTATTGGGCAATGAGGATGATATGCAACAAAGGGGTTCTGAGAAGTACCGTCCCGACGTGTTCACTTCGCCACATTGACTCACTCCTTACGTGTTGTTTAATAATAGCACCGTTTCCTTTGCAGTCATTTTTGGGTCGCCATGCATTGTTGTGCGCTTTGCCCGGAATTCACCAAACGGCATTTGTGTATCACCTTGTAGGTGATTTGAGCAACGGATGTGACATTCAAAGGTTATTGAGACAAGATTCGCTAAACCTTATCTTTACCCCAAGTAGTAGCAAGCATTTTAATACCTGTGTTTTATGCTAGTTTAGCGGATGTTAATTGTTGTTGGTTTTGTAGAGTCCAATTAATAATGAAAGTAAGAAATGCAATCACAAGATGACATGACGTGTTTTCAGTCTCTGAAACCCCACAGTGTAGATTTATCATCTCGAAAGTTGTATAATAAAAGTATTTACAACTAAGGACTAGATAAATACAAGTTAGAGCTACTAAAAGTAGGTTCATAAGTTTTAACCTCCTTGCCAGTTTTCGCGATTTCGAGAGGAGCAATAATTTCTATGCGCGTTTTAACGCACTTGGTTGTGGGTACTTTCTTGAGCTACTGTGGTTAATTTCAAAGACAAATTGCAATGGTATTCAATCTTCACTCGAAGTGGAGTAGCCCTGGCCCTGTCAATTTGGATTACGGACTGTGGTGGATAGGGTTCTTATGCAACGCACTTTCACCGTGCGTTAAAGAGAGAGTCCCTGAGATTGCCTATTACTAGATTACCTTGCGAACTCGGGGAAATAAGAAAGTGTGTAATGTGTCCCCGCAGAGGACGTAAACGCTGTTTTCACTGAGCTAAACAAGCGTTCGTCAACTTACTTACCGATTATTTATCGATGTGTAGGTATTTATTGTTTTTTTTTTATACGGCAGAAGCCTTTATTCACAAAGAAAATTACAATAAAATCATAGAAATAAATTAGAACTAGTATTTACAATTGAAACAATTGAGCTAACTGCAGGCTGTTTCAAACAGTCTACAGGTAGCTCAACTGATCCATATCATAACCAGTCGGAAGCGTCCCCAAGACGCTGGCTGCATTGCCCGGTTTTTTGGCAATGCTGATGCGCTGTGCCAGATACTGACCATCTCTCGGGTCACGCGTCGCTTCGACTAGATGCTCAGATAATTTTGTAAAAATCCGAAGAGCCCTCTAAAACATTACTGAAGTTTCAGCTCACCCGATCTGATATCTCTAGTTATCTATTATGCGCCTCAAATTTCCCGTGATTGACATAGAGTAGGTAAGTTAACTACATCAGTCAACAAATAACAATGTGTTTAAATGATTACGTCAATAGCTAATTACCTCAAGTTATATAATTCTGACATGGGATGACACTAATTACCCAAGTTTCTACTTAAATACAAATACTTTACGCGTAGAGGTGAAACTTATGCATGTGTTTTTCAAAATGATAATCGGACGCTTATATTTTAATTGGCATTTTTAACAAAAGTTTTCATAAATATTCCGTCGTAGTTAACCGACTAAGCTTTATATTAGACCGATTATGTTTCGAAGAACGCCGCCATTAGTCAATCAAATAACTGGTGTTTTTTGTTTGGACTTTGAATGTCTCCTTATGCCCACTAAATTGAATAAAATATATACAATTTTATTGTTTTACAAAAATAAAAAACCAACTTCCGATCCCTCAGTTTTAAAATGTTTTTTTAGTTTTGCAGGATAAATACGAATCCCTCAGGAACAAAATTTTTGACACCACATCGGGATTATCCTGTATACAACTGCAAAAAAAAATCCAAATCGTTTCTAAAATGACAGAGAAACCAACGAACATACATACAAACATACATACAGCTGAACATAGAATATCCTCTTTTTTCGAAGTCGGTTAAAATATCATTAAATCACTCAGTTGCTCTTCTACAATTAAAAATACCTTCGACTATTTTATGACATGACGTTTACAACGACGGCAAATTGTTTATTTGGGTGACGACCTCTGCGCCAGCGCAAGGCTTTTCCTACACAACAGGAAGGAGGAAAGATGTGCAATTGTGGCCATATTGCAGCCTTGCTGTGACAATGGACCGTTTGTAATGCAAGTTTTCTTTCGCATCTAGGTATAAATTACCCTTGATTCGTAACCCAGATTAAGTAAGGCAACTGGTTTTCTTTTTTGAAGTTTTGGTTTTGATTTTATTTTTCAGAAAAATTAAGGAGTGAATCAACTGCAAATAAAACACTTAACAAAAATACACGACGAAAACTCTTTAATTCTGCCTTTATAATTGTAAACGTAATTAAAAGACAAACTATGATGATAACTAATAATAAAAAAAAAACTATGACAGTGAGCTCATGGTAACCGTAACGGAGTATTTCACCAAAACTTTGTATTTTCCGGGTCATAAAATTTTAATTATAATTGTATAAGTTACTCTGAATTTGTTTTTTTTTTCTTAGTTCGTTCTTAAGTACGTGTCAAATTTAAGTTAAGTTTTTATTTTCGGCGTTCCGTTTACCCATCTGAAGATGACCATAGCTTTGATTTGAAAACAAACGTTCGTTTCGTTTTATTATCTAACCGAGCGGCACAAATTAATTACCAATACCGACCCCATCCCAAATGTTCCACAGTTCCACTACGAATTGGTAATTTGTTGTATTCCAGAATATCAAAGTCGTAAAACTAAACGGCTTTAATAGATTAAAATTACGTCAGATTCTTCTTTGGAAAGTTACTGGTTAAAGTCTACTGTCCAATTATAATGTAAAGTTGATAGTTTCGTCTTGGCGCCAAATTCAAATTATTTTGATGTCTGTAATTTTTTCTGCGCGTTGAACTACCGGAAAAGTAATTTGTCGCAAATCATGAACTATTTTCTATAAACTAATGAAAAAACTTACTTCAATTTACTGGTGTTTTTGGAGCATTTGGGAAAGGAGATTTAAAGCAAATAAAACGTTAAATGCGAGTCGGACTCGCGTACTAAGGGTTCCGTTTAATTGTAAGACCTTGTTTCTTGCTAAATATCATGATTCTAGGTCCACATTAAGTAGGTACCCTATATGTATATCTTGCTTGAGGGAGAGAATCAAAAATTATATTTTTTTTGTGATTAAATTGCAAATTTACGGTTTTAGGATTTTTTCCTTTAAAAGTGCCATAGAAGGCCTTGCTTCTTGCCAAATTTTATGATCCTACGTCAAAGGGTTTTGGTCCATGGCGAGAATCAAAAGTATTTTTTTTTTATTAAACTACAAACTTACTGTTTTCGGATTTTTCCCTTTATTTATGCTATAAAGACTTTCTTGCTAAATTTCATAATTCTAGGTCTACGGGAAGTACCCTATAGGTTTTGGTCCATGGCATGCTTGCCATATTAAATATTTTAAAAGTAATTTTTATTTGTGAATAAACTACAAATTTATAGTTTTCGGATTTTTCCCTTTACTTGTGCTTTATGACCTTGCTGCTCACCAAATTTCATGAATCTAGGTCTACGGGAAATACCCTATAGGTTTTGTGTGCATGTGATTCCTATGGAAATTTTAAAGTTTATGGACATAAATGGCTGTAACTTTTGAGTGCGTTGACTTTGAAGTTTTATTTATATCGCGGCTCCAAGAGGTTACGGACTTGAGTATTCGACGTTAATTTCAACTCGATACGTCCACGCGTTTCTGTGGAAAGAGGGTAGACAAACGGACAGACAGACAACAAAGGTACGGAAGGTAGTGAACCGAAGTTAGTTTTATCATGGGTTTATAAAAAATGGCTTACGATTTGCGGCAAACGACTTTTCCTATAGTTTTTTTCCTTGTAGAACGTAGAAAAAATTAAAACCACAAATAAAATAATATTTGCCAACACAAAACGATCCACCGTAATGAAACATAATATTATGTACCTAGAGTTATAGGTCAGTAAATTTTTCCACCATTATAACATACTGTACAAGGTTTCCGTATCGGCGGCACCTTGATTGTTTTCCTCGATTACCGTGGTAGGCAATTGTTAGGTAGGTATTGTTTCTATCTCAAGGAAAAGAAAATAAGCATAATTTTCGTATGACAAAGGTTTCTCAACGTTTTCATTTATATAGAAAAATTATTTTAACTTTAAGGCGGGCATTTTCTTTATAAACCAGCAGTAACAAAATTCTCAACATAGGTAATTTATAAACCTTCTATTTTTATACCTATACTTAATTTTTTATTTATTTTATAATAAGGTAAACAATCTCGCAGTGCTTAACTAAAATATATTCTCTTGTCGTTGATTTTAAAACACAATCTAAAGTACATATAGATTTGCGATCCTTTATTCAATAAATAATAGCTAACAATATTATATCTTAATCTCGACTCAAATCATGTACATTTTAGTTTTTTTGTTTGGATTTGTTCACATTATTGACTCTAAGCTCGGCCATAACTTGGCTAGATAATGATCTCTGAATTTTCCAGCATTATTTATTTATTTTATAGTTCTGTTGTACTCTTTATATAGCACATCTCCACAATTTTCTCTTCGTTGCCATCAAAATGTCTCCTATATCGATTTCACTGTTTTGCAAGACCTACGCCAATTACGAGGTAAAACATTTTCTAAGTGGCACGAGCAAACTCTCCTAGTGAATACAGTAAGGCCAGTGTCAACTAAACTGTGACTGTATATCTCTGAGATCGGTCTCTCACGGCCGCCAGCGCTCGTGGTCGTTTGTTAGAGAGCTATGGTGTGATTTGTGGAGAGTATAGTTTATTGTTTTGGACCGAACAGGGATAATTTAAACCAATTGATTTGTTTAACGGTATTCAGCAGCACAAAGGCTTTGCCATCTTCACTAGTAATTTAAAGCTTAGTTCCGATAGGTTTAGCACCTTTACCATCAGTTCAATGTCCTTTAAGACTGGTGGTGGTAGAAATGTAAAGTGTATTATCTTCATCTACATATTTGTTTTCTATATAAGATTTCACGAGAAACTTTCCTACTTTAAATTCCTTGCTTTAAAAAGAGTTTCATAAAACCATATCCATAACCGCCTCAGAATAGTTTGTTTCTCGGCAAACTGCAGTACGTTCTAGCTGAGTTTATTTATTTAAATATGCGTGAACTTCGCTGGCCAGAACTCCTTTGTCTCGGCATTGTGTTGCTAATACGGCCGGTTTTCTTCCTGCTCATCTCGCTTTATCTATTCGTCTCTCATTTAAATAAATCGATTCGGAAGTTGATAATTATTTTAGCAGCCTACGTGCTCGACCCATAAATAAACCAATATAATTGGAAATACCACATGAGACAATATTTTACAAGCAGATTGCCAAAACAACTCTGCAATGTCAAAAATTTCAATCGATTTCAACCATTAAATGCCGAACATAACTCTCCCATTTTATAAGCCTAATTAGGGAAGTATTCGAGAATCAAAGGTAAATACCGAGTTTGAGCCGCGGTATTCGAAGAATGATTCCGAACACAATAAATGTGAGACACGCAAGCCTCACACAGTTCACCATAAAATGTTCTGCAAACCTGAAATAAAATAAGGCGCTCAAAGGAACAATATTATGAGCACGAAACAAATTAGCAAAAATGATTTTGCCGCCCGTTTTTATAGCAAGGAGGCTTTAAATCAAGTCTGTAAGACGTAGAACGCTTTGCATTTTAATGTTCCGCAATAAGGGTTGGGGATTTTGAGCTGCAAATTTCAACGTTGTCCCTGTTTACTTTCTTACATTTCCAGGCATACTCACGTTCAAGATATGCGCTTAAGGATTTTTCAGAACAGTCACGTAAATAAATGAATATTGAGCCTTTAAGATTGCGTCGATGGACCGATGACCGGACCGCACTCGTAAACAATAACCAAGACTGTGACAGATATTGCTCAGTATTTTATTAGTGTCCATACATATTTAGTACCACGAGCTTTTAAGAATTTTTGGGTCATCATAATCAACAATTTTGTGATGATCCTATTATACTATATAAAGCTCGATTACCACTCACTCACTGACTGATTGACTGACATAATTGTTCTCCCTGATGGTGGAGGGGGAGGTATGTTTTTTTTTGCAAAAATGTATAGAGGGGGTCAAGGAGACCTAGGGAAAATTCCGACTTTTTGAGATTTGCCCCCCAGGACCCCCGCCCCCCAAGGGGGCTTCGTAACGGAGTCATACTGATCAATAATTTTAAAGGGGTTGTATAGAGGGGGTCAAGCGATTTTGATTTCAAAAATAATTTTACCCCCCCTTGCCCCCCAAGACCCCCCCTTTTGAGAGTGCTACGAGATGCCGTCGCGATAGAGGGATTCTGATTGCGGGATCGAATAGAAGGTCTCTTCTCCAATTGAAAGTAAAAAAAAATCACCCCCCCTCCCGCCCCCTTTTTCACCCCCCCTTTTGATATCTCCCAAACGAAGTAAGCTAGAAGAAATTTTTTTTCACAGTCGTGTGAAGAGCTTAACACCATTTGGATTGCAAAAAAAAATTTTCGCCCCCAACCCCTCTAGACCCCCCTTTTTATAAAAAAACTGAAATTTGGCCATTTTTAGCCTATATTTTGACCACTTTTTAGGGTGGAGCATTGCGGCGAGCGAAGCGAGCCGCAATGCGACTACGGGGAACAGCAAGGCGAGCGAAGCGAGCCGCGCTGTGACCCCCCCCTTGCCCCCCCAGAACCCTCTCCCCCCAGGGGGGCTTCGTAACGGAGTCATACTGATGCATAATTTTAAGGGGGTTGTATAGAGGGGGTCAAGCGATTTTGATTGCAAAAATAATTTCACCCCCCTTGCCCCCAAAGACCCCCCTTTTGAGAGTGCTACGAGATGCCGTCGCGATAGAGGGGTTCTGATTGCGGGATAGTATAGAGGGTCTCTTCTCCAATTGAAAGAAAAAAAAACGACCCCCCCTTCCGCCCCCCTTTTCACCCCCCCTTTTGATATCTCCCAAACGAATAAAGGTAGAAGAAAAATTTTTTCACAGTCGTGTGAAGAGCTTAACGCCATTTGGATTGCAAAAAAAAATTTTCGCCCCCAACCCCTCTAGACCTCTAGACCCCTTTTTATAATTTTTATATAATATGGCCATTTTTAGCCTATATTTTGACCACTTTTTAGGGTGGAGGGTGCTGTTCCCCGTAGTCGCATTGCGGCTCGCTTCGCTCGCCGCAATGCGACTACGGGGAACAGCAAGGCGAGCGAAGCGAGCCGCGCTGTGAACCCTCCCCCCCCCCCCCCTTGCCCCCCAGAACCCCTCTCCCTGAACCCGGTGGAGAATTGCGGCGAGCGAAGCGAGTCGCAATGCGACTTCGGAGGAACAGCACGGCGAGCGAAGCGAGCTGTGCTGTTACCCCCCCACACCCCCAGGCTCTCTGAACCCCCTCCCCCATCAAAAAATCTGATATGGATATCGTTTTTGACTAACATTGGGGTGAGGATTACGAATTTGATGTCGGCGGGCGTTTGTCGGATTGCGGTGAGCGAAGCGAACCGCAATACGTCACACCGCAAGGCGAGCGAAGCGAGCCTTGCCGTGTGGCAGCACGAGCGGGGACTACAGGGGAACAGCACGGCGAGCGAAGCGAGCCGTGCTGTGACCCCCTGCGCCCAGCCCCGCCCCCATCAAAAAATCTGAAATGGGTATTGTTTTCGACTAACATGGGGGCGAGGATTACGAACTTGATGTCGGCGGGCGTGTGTCGGATTGCGGTGAGCGAAGCGAACCGCAATACGACTCACGTCACACAGCAAGGCGAGCGAAGCGAGCCTTGCCGTGTGCCAGCAAAAGCGGGGTCGTATTGCGGTGAGCGAAGCGAACCGCAATGCGACTAAGGAGAAACAGCACGACGAGCGAAGCGAGCCGTGCTGTTACCCCCCACGCCCCCAGGCTCCCTGAACCCCCTCCCCCATCAAAAAATCTGATATGGATATCGTTTTTGACTAACATTGGGGTGAGGTTACGAATTTGATGTCGGTGGGCGTGTGTCGGATTGCGGTGAGCGAAGCGAACCGCAATACGTCACACCGCAAGGCGAGCGAAGCGAGCCTTGCCGTGTGGCAGCACGAGCGGGGACTACAGGGGAACAGCAGCACGGCGAGTGAAGCGAGCCGTGCTGTGACTCCTTGCGACCAGCCCCCCCCAAACCCCGCCCCCATCAAAAAATCTGATATGGGTATCGTTTTCGACTAACATGGGGGCGAGGATTACGAATTTTATGACGGCGGGCGTGTGTCGCATTGCGGTGAGCGAAGCGAACCGCAACACGACTCACGTCACACAGCAAGGCGAGCGAAGCGAGCCTTGCCTTGCTGTGTTAACCCCCACGCCCCCAGGCTCCCTGAACCCCCACCCATCAAAAAATCTGATATGGATATCGTTTTCGACTAACATTGGGGTGAGGATTACGAATTTGATGCCGGCGGGCGTGTGCCGGATTGCGGTGAGCGAAGCGAACCGCAATACGTCACACCGCAAGGCGAGCGAAGCGAGCCTTGCCGTGTGGCAGCACGAGCGGGGACTACAGGGGTGCTGTGACCCCCTGCGCCCAGGCCCGCCTCCATCAAAAAATCTGATATGGGTATCGTTTTCGACTAACATGGGGGCGAGGATTACGAATTTGATGACGGCGGCGGGCGTGTGTCGGATGTCGACTCACGTCAGCAAGGCGAGCGAAGCGAGCCGTGCTGTGACCGCTCACGCCCAGCCCCCCTGAACCCCCTCCCCCATCCAAGAATTTGACATGGATATCGTTTTCGACTAATTCGACAGTGTAGATTACGAAAAAGATGTCCATTTGAAAATCCAAAATGGCTGACATTGTTATATCGCAAAACCCACTCTTGCTTATAAATTTCCATGAAATCGATTATGTAGGTTACGAAAAGGGGAATACAATGAAAAAAAAACAATATACACAGCCGCCGCGAGCTGCTTGCAGCTCGCGCACATATAAAATACTAGTTAATATTATAAAGCCGAAAGTTTCTGAAATCTGAATGTTTGTTACCTAGGATCTCCAAAACTACTGATTAAGATGAAATTTGGCGTACGTTTAGAACAAACCTAACTTAGATGATAGGCTACTTATCATACCGGAAAAAAACGTGCGAAGCCGCGGACAGAAGCTAGTTTTAAATAATATCATGATTTTAAATTAAAATATCATTGTTGGTGTGTACTGTTACAATGCTGACAATCAAAAACACCTCAAAAAGCGAGAATGTAAAAACCAACACAAGAAGTCACATAAAATATCTGGAGTAATAACCATGATACTGATGGAGTCCTTTGTTTTTTACTCGCTACGTGATTCAGAACCAGTGATCTATGTCCGGGTCAAAACCCGCAATCTTCATATTATTAAAACGTGCACACAATATTTTACTTTATCATTGTGACCATTCGGATTGTGTGGGAATTAATTTGACCATTTGATTTAAAGTCTTTAGGTTCTTTCGTCAACATAGAGAAGCAATGGTAATTTAAGTAAATCCTGAATCACAAATATATAAAAAATGCCAGACAATTCACAAAGCATCATCTATCCCAAGCTAAATAGGTATACATATAATTGTAGGTAGGTAATTCTATGACTTAGCATTTGAATGAAGCTGAAAACGTGACAGCAGTCCGGATTCTATTGCGTCACAATTCAGAGCCTTCCCTCGTATCGCCTATCCGCGTGCTTCTTTCTATAAGCATAAAATCCTCCACGATTATTGCATGCAGGTAAATGTGTGGGTGAACATTATTGGCAGGTCTCCGACACGACCAACAAATAAGCTTCCTGCACACACGAAATAACAATGTTCGATGCTCTCACTCCCTCGCTAGTTAAACTTTCCTCGGTGATAATTTCAGTCGAGTGGCGCGTGGCCGGTTTTATTCCCCTTTTGGATGCAGGAAGGTTCTACAAATAAAATATGTGACTTGAAGGCGACGGCGAGGTGCCGTCGAGATGAGGATGCGCAGCCTGGAAGGAAAGAGAAAAAGATATGATTCTACAAAGTTGGAGTGAAACAGCAACATTCACTTGGCTATCTGGAGAAACGCGAGCAAGTCATTTAATCGGTACGCTCTTCGTTTTGTAGAATAAAGGAAATTTGCAATGTTTTAGATATTTATCACGGTTTTACGGTGGATACAAAAGTAGATTCTAGGTGTCCCAACTATAGAAATGAAGTTCTTCCGATCCAAAGACTGATTTAAAACTGCTAATGTAAATGATGGGGCTATTCCCCTAATAGTTTATTTATACGATATAAACATGTTAATTGCGTCCTTTAATTATTTGGAATGAAAGAGGCATTACTCTTTGGCACATAATTAATGATGTTGATTGGATAGAACTGTTTTATCAAAGTAAAATATCGGTGGCATATGTGTTGTAGTAATTTCCGCGTTTCTTTCTATAATCCTGTAGCCTATGTCTGAAGTAACTATAGTCACTTCATAATGATAAATTGTCATTATAGCAACGCTCATGGTCTTCAAAGTGCATCCCTCTTGTTTGATTGAATAATAGAAAGGTAAATAAAAGTACCAAAACGATTTTCCCAAAAAGACCGCGTCAAATGAGTAAAGTAAAATATAAAAACAACATCATTTATGTGCACCACAATCAATAAAACAAAGTGAACAAATAAATTGCAAAGACCCATAGCTTATTAACCGGTGCCGGTTGCCAAGGAACCTGTCTTCCGTATCGAAACACTGTCTAACTAAACCCGAGTATTTCACTCTCTTTGACTTGTGAACGAAATAAAAGCGGACTGTAGAAATGCGGAATCAAACGAAGTCAACAAACGGTCTGCAACGGACACCGGACTGGAATGCCAAGCGTAGGCAAATGCTGGGAATTTAACTATTGAGACCTATGCCTTACAAGGCTGAGGTCAATCCGCATGGGAAGCGGAGAGTCAATGTAGTCAAAATGGTGGATAACAGTGTAAACTTTAATGACGATAGAGGAAGACCTAATTTTGAGTTTTACTTAAAATCCTCATACTTTTGAGGGAACTCAAAGAATCATTGAAGTAGAGACAAAACCTGAAAGATTGTATGTTTTATTTTTTGTCATTTTTGCGTGTGTCTACTGGTAGGTATGAGCATGATACTAATGTTTATTATTTTGACGATACTGTAATAGAGACGGCGAACAACATTTGAAGATGTTCGTATTGTGTGATGGGCCAAGATATTTCATCAGAATTCACCAAATCTTTGTGCAGCATGTGTTAACGGTGATGTTTTTCAGTCGTTGTCGCTGACTACATGAAACTTCCAAATGAACTAAATATTGTCAGAGTTTTAATACATTAGCATGAGCTATATGCCCATCAAATAACCAGTCTTGATGACGATGACCGTGAAATAAAAGATGGAACAAATGAACGCTACCTACGGTTAAATGATAAATTAACCGTGGGCGTGATATTGCTACACATGCATGCTGATGCGGGATAAATACCAATGTATTTGCAGGCTAACACCCACACACGGATGGTCGGGGTCGGGATGAGTTTGTTTGCACGTATTGTATAATTCTGTGAATAAAGTTTGTACTTATTTTGTACAGTTTACATGTACTTATCACCATAATTATCCCGAAAATATAAACGTTGATTTATCTGGCTGTTTAATCCAAAAACTTAGGAGACTTTAAGCGGATTTCAGCACCATTTTTAACAGAAAACTATTTTTAGTTTACCATTTTTAGTAATTTACATATTTAGTTACCTTTGTAAGTAATTTGTTCATTAATTAAAAACACACAACGACAATCAAGGTACCTTAAGTAGGAACACTACGCATGTATACGCGCGAAAAACGTAACCCTTCGCTTCGTCGGACAAAAACAATGATGGTTGGTAGAGATCGGTTCCCGTCGCTAACCTTGCAGGCAGTTGACTTTTTTCTCGGTTTTTGAGGACGCACATTGCCATTTAAACACATCAAAGGTCCCTCTTGTCATTTTTTTCTTTACATGCGTGGAGGATTTTGTTGAGAAGGCTGTCACCTGTTTTATTGTTGTGGAAAACGACCTCGGATGTTGCGTTTTTATAAAAAAAAGCGGTTTGGTTGTTTGATAACTTCGTACTTTGTACCAATTATGTAAAAACAAACTTATTAGTTAGGTACTTGAAGAGTACAGTAATTATAAACGAAGACGTCATGGAAACTTAACGTTACTTTAAAATAATCTATAAGGTAAATCACTGATGACGTAAATTGTTACCTTACTGAAGTTAGAACTGGAAAATTTTACTACAAAAAAGATTTTGAGGTGAAACATAAATCACTTTTTAAGGAGAAACGTAACAGTCGACATAATAAAGTCAGCTACACAATCCGGTTGGTTGGTACGACATTTCAGTGTACCTATGATTAACATTGGAAGGCTCAGTGCTTTGGGTACTTGCCGTTGTTAAGTAGACCCCATTAGAAACATCTACAAATAAATCGTTCGTAAATACTTGCAGATATCCAGACGCATTGAATTTAGCTCCTGACTTTTTATATGTAAAGCAGATGCACCCTATATTGCCGACAATGCTTGGAGTCAATAAATACCTCAGTCGGCGCCAGTTCTAATTCACTATGCTCGCGGGTGATGCTACTGCGAAACCTGATCAGGCTTTTTCTTTGATGAGCCTTACTATGAATGTTCGAAGGACGCTTCGAAAGAAAGTTATTATGAAAATATATAAAATAATGATTATAGTGATAAAAATATGCTAACCTTATTTACAAAGAAAATTACGATCAAATAATAGAAATAAATGAGAACGAGTATTTATATTTGAAACAATTGAGCTAGCAGCAGACTGTTGCAAACAATCTATCTAGTGATAAAATATAAAAATACCTACTGTAATTGTTGAAACATAATTCAATGAGAAAAAATATGTCGTCCCAAAATTCAACAATTATTATTTTTTTTCCCTGTTCTGAAGCTGTCGATTACTACATTTTCATCCTTGGCAAAATATTTTACACTGTCAAAAGCATGGCTCATTTATTTCTCACCTCACAGTACCCCGCGTCTACGGATTCCATGATCCCGCGATTCGGTATTCCCATACGCACGTACCCTGACCAGAGGCAAACCTGTTCCAACATTTCAATATCACACCACTACACGTACAGCTTCTCTTCAAATTTATTTAATTTTATTTGTTTCGCCATCTCCTTCGATATGTATCAAGTGAGTGTGCCCTTTAATGATCTTCTCTTTTGTCGTGAACTTTTTGTGGCAGGTTTTATATTCTGCAATGGGATTTTGAGTGTGTTAATTGAGATGAAGATCTTAGTGGCCAAATGTTTGACGATGAGCAGAGCTTAAATTTTTTTTGTACATTATTGAGTGAGTTCGTAGGTATGCAAGGATTATGAGAAAACAGGAAACGTTACAATTTTGGAAATTACGACTTAACTAAATAAATAAATTCTTTATTCACAAAGAAAATTACAATACAATACAATACAATACAGTACTCTTTATTGCACACCAAATAGAAACACAGGACAGGAAAAGACAAATACAAATAACGTTGCACAATGGGCGGCCTTATCGCTATGAGCGATCTCTTCCAGGCAACCTTTGGATGGACCGGAAGTGAAAGAACAAGTATAGACGGTGGAGTATAGAGTGTTTTACAAATAGTGGTAGCTATAAATACAATATATATGACAGATACATAAAATAAATATATAATTTACATAAGATATATACATACACATACAATAAATATATAATATACATAAAATAAATATATAGGGTGTATGTAAATATACTAATTTGATACTAACAGTTTGAAGTAGAGGCAAGAAAATGTTCATCAAATAATAGGAATAAATTACAACTAGTATTTACAATTGAAACAATTAAGCTAGCTGCAGACTGTTGCAAACAATCCATAGGTAGCTCAACTGATCCCCAAGACGCTGGCTGCTGGTTTTCTGGCTTTTCTACATTGTTGCTGTCCTTCCCTACTCCTAATTATTTTTAGGAATCATCAACCAATCAGTTTTCCTTTGTTACTTGCCTCTGCGTACGCTTTCTTCCTATTAAATCATTTTATCCGATACAAGTGGGTACAACGTTACTAATTTGAGGGCTTTCGAATCGGTTTATCTCCACTAGCGGTCGGTTATTAATACTAAATGAGTGTTTGTGGGTTATGTCTATTAGGGCTGTCGAATAGGTTAACAATGTCCTCGTCATAGCCTGAAAATAGCTTCCTCCGGGTTTGTTCCGACCTTTGGCAATCAGCAAAGTGCTAGTTGAACTTTCTGGGTCATTTATATTGTTCCTCAATTTTTCAATGGTAAGTAGGTTTTTTGTTTTGAGAAACAGTACCTACCTAAAACCCTTGGGATCCAGAATAACACCTTTTCGGCTTAGTACACCTTTCCATGGCATCCTGTATATTGTATCACTCATATACTATTTTTGCAGGACTAATTTTTGATAACAAATAAAAACACAAAATAAAATGAACCAATGAGCGGCGATAATAAATTAAGATTGCCGCTCATTGGTTCATTTTATTAGAAAGAGAGATACACTCATGAATATGTCAATAAAAAATAAAACAAATAAAAGAAAGGTCTATTGACTATAAAAAAACTAAAAAGTGATATAGCCCTGAATTTACGTGTGCGGACAATTTTACGAAAAAAAAAATATGACTGAGAACTTCACCCGAATACGATCTGCTCAAATATACCAAATCGGAGGAAGCCGATCAGTCTTCGTGTTTTTGGTTTCTGTTAGATAAATGTATATCTAAGCTACCTAGCTGTTTGCATACTGTGGAGTGGACTATTGTATCAGAATAAACGTAATTCATTCATTCATTCATTTATGTAGATGACATAGTAGATACGGGCTGATAATGATGAGGATAATGGATGTTGGATAATATTAATCTTATCATCAAGGTAGATATAATTTTAACTCATGATGTTAGCTAAAGTGGCATCCCTGATTCCAATCCTAACCCAGACCATACAAACCTAACAGAACTCTCTCTGCCGATGATAGTCGAAGGAATGCAGGAGTTATTAAATGCTTAGTTATTTGATCAACTTTTCTAACCAGTTACGTTTTCAACATTCAAAATGATACATACCTATTGTTAGACATGTCAATGAGGACAGAAAATTTCAAATTTTCAGAAAATCGTCGTGAAAGTACCTTGAACCTTTAAATCGAAAAGATATCAAAACTTTAAAAACTACCTATACACATAGAAAGGAAGTTCATCATATAGTGGATATGATAAACTTGTTAGCATAGCCTGGAAGAAATTGTCTTCTAAGCGATAAGGCGGTTCATTCTACCTGTCTTATGTACCTGGTATTGACTCCTCGGGCTTTGATTCCAGCTTCTAGCCGGTTTGGTATGCCAAGCCGGACTGAACACCAGGTCTCGGAGCCTCTCCGATTTTGGGGAATATTCTCCTATCAGAGCCTGTTTTATTGCCCTGAGGGTGGTAGGTGGTGGTTTGCGGCTTCTGACTATCCTTCCTAGCTCAACCCAGGTGTACTTAATACTTAAAAAGTTGTGTGTACTTAAAAAGTTATTGCAATTTTAAAAGTGTGATACTTAGTTTTGCAAGCCAGTGTAGTTTTGTTTAGAACAGTTGGAAGTTGGATGCATACTCGCGACCTCTTTGACCATAACCCTGTTACCGTTAGACCATAACGTACCGCGTTCTCATTACTTCGATCAATTTGTTTACTTCCAGTGAATTACTCCAATAAAACGTTCGTTGATCGTTCTAAGAGGTTTGACTAGGTTAGGCAACAGTTGGTAGGTACTTCGGTTTAAAGAATATATTCTCATTAAAAACTTAAACAGTTTACTTACAAGGAGATTACATAAGGTTACTTATTTCTAGTTTCTTTATGGCCAGCGCCCAAGCTTTATTATTACAATATTTAAATAGAATGCGAGCGTAAGTTATTATTTTTACAAAAAACAAATCTCAAACCATAATAGAGGGTAGGAACTTATTAATTTGTTGTTGGTTGTGTTTACGGTTGTGTTGTGACGTAGCTTGGCGCACTGTATTGTTCTAACTACCGGCGCTTTTAGAACTTTGTTGTTATAAGTCATTTTGATTATTGTTTTTACATAAGTATACTATTTAATACCATTTTCTAAACCCATTTCAGGCACCAGTCTCTCACAAAGCAGGTTATCATCACGATCCTGTAAACATAAACTTTTGTAAATCGCATTAACCTTTGTAAGATAAAAATATAATTTATTTATTATTTAAATATTTACAATCATGTAACAAAATCTAGCTTTTTGTATGAAGTAGTTACTACCAGCACTCATGTAATTTTTCAAGATAAATACAAAAACCCTAAGCGACACGTTACCGAAGAGCTGGTGAGTTTCTGGCGCAGCGTTTCAGCACTACCTGCAGCGGGGCAGTGCAACAGTCTGCAGTTAGCTCAATTGTTTCAATTGTAATATTGTTGTAATTTGTTTCTAGTATTTAATCGTATTTTTCTTTGCTAATACAGACAAATTTTCGAAAAAATAAATAGAGAGTTATTTACAAAAATACGTAGTCATTGGAATCGAACACAGTTTGAAAATTAATGGCGATCTGTATTCATCCAATTCGTAAAACAAATAAAAACTATGAAACAAACATTTTATGCAGTTCGTCAGTACCCAACGACAAATTTAAGGATGCACAAATTGTTGTGGATAAGCAATTTAATCGTAATAATGACCCAGCATAGCAGAAGGTGCAGTAGCTGGTGCCAGCTTAGAATTTGCACCACCCCAACTCTTCTCGCTGGAGTCGTAAGAGGCGACTAAGGGATATCCGACGGGCAGGCAGCAGCGCCTCCTACAGACCAAATTTACCATCAAACTGCGATCCCCAACCCGCATGCCTGGCACTACTCCCCATGTTCCAAAGGTCAATAAGGTGTTTATGAGAGGCCTGCGTCCAACAGTGGATCGGTATAGGCTGCAGATGAGATGATTGCAGTAGGCACAGCAATTGTTATCTAGGGTTGAATAGACAGAAATGACATCACAACGTCATACATTGAGTAAATATATAGTAGTTGAAGGAATGCTTTTCAAATATTTTACGCTTTTAATGACGATGTAGCGTTATTTGTCTCTACTCTACCATAAGGAACAATCGCTGTTCTTGGCCTTCAGGTTGAATTTCAAGTTGGTGGCATGCTGAGATGGATCAAACAGAAGATTGTTTTTACAGCAGCACTAACAGGGAGAGTGTCAACATGGCTTTGATAAGTTCCTTTATAATTTTATGATCAGAATTAACGGTTCAAACACACTTTTTTTTACTACCTCCAACTAACTGCTGATAGTGCGCCGTCGTCATTTTGCATTTAGCTAGTGACCGGATGAATGTGCACCAAGTCATTTAGATAGTGCAGTGTCAATTAAAACAAATGTTATTCTGATCAAAAGCCTACCCACCAGTGGAACAGTCTCGATAATAGTGAATAAACAGCGCGTGGAGCTATCGCCGGGATCTCGGGTCGTCGGCCCCGGTACCGTTCTTGCCCCTGAACGCGACGAAACTATGGCGTGGATGTAGGCTGCGTTGGAGGAGGTAGTTTGTGGTGGGGAGGACCATTACAATTGTTTTAAGAAATTCTCGCTTGTATTTAAATATATTGATTCCTGATAAGTATTCCATCAGGAATTATGAATACAAGCGGGTTAAGTGCGAGCCTTGTTTTTGTTGGAAGAACACCAACGTTACCCACCCGGATGACAAATCTACCATGACTCTGCCATGCATTCTTTATAGTCTTTTCTAAGGCCAGACTAATTTTGATGTGATTGATAATGCGAGTGCGCCATTTTATCAACAAAATATCCGTGACCATAAGTAGTTATGTCATGGATATTTTGTTTGGTCGCCTTGATGGTCGGTATGCAAGGAAGATCACCTCGGCCAGGTTTACGTTTACGTTTTTTTTTATCGCCGTAACATTTTGAATCCATAAGTAAGAAAAAAAGCGGTGATTATGCCGAGCTTGTTGTATACCGCATCCAAAGTATAACATTCCAATATCATTGTTTGTTCATAGACGAATTCCGACGTGGCCATCTCGCTAATCAAATTTTGTAACTGCGGTATTGTAACCATTAGGTAGGTTTTTTCAGATGCCATCAATTATGTTACCGTTAAGTAGGTATGGATCATTTACTGTATACTGTTAAATATGTTCTTACGATTATTTTTGAGAATGAGTTTCACACACTCCTGCGCAGACGTCGTTTTACCAATCTGTAACTTTCTCATACCATACATTTATTTCAATATGTCGTAGATGATTTAACACTCTCATTGCCTATCTCAGTGAATGTTTTAAAGGCTATACAACCTTGTAACTTATCTTGCAATGCGCCTATTATATATGCGGATCACCGACGTCTATTGTTTGACGTTAGACCAATTATGGAGAAGACAGAAGGAACGGAAAAAATCAGCTAAGTGGAATTCTGGTTGAATCATCATATCTGAAGGTAGGTACTAGAAAATCATAGAAACCATGTAAAAACGGTCTCGCAATTCGTGTAGTCAGAGGCCCTCTCTATGCCCTGCCCAATTATGCTAAGTGAGACAGATAAAGTACCTACTCTGTTAAATATATAAATCTATTGCCAATACACAGGGTCTTTGGTATTGCGACCAACATAATTTTATGAGGATTTAAGGGGGTCATGGGCTTCATTTCTCCGGTATAATCAATGTCCTTAGTATCAGGGTTGCTAAGATATCTTTTTTAAATCATAGCAACCGTGATACTAAGGTTTCTTTAAAATCACCCAAATCTTACCTATATTTAATACAGACCAAGGACTATGCATTCCCCGCGTGGGGTGTGGTTAGCATGGCACTACCCCCTAATGATAAGTGGGCACAGGTGCATAACCGGGAAGGCCTATGTCCAGCTGTGGACTATTAGAAGCTGCAGACCTTCGCTAGGCTCTTGGTAACTTCAATGAAGGTTTTACAGGTTATTTAGGTTATACATAGGTTCATTATTATTGCATGTAAATTAAAAATATAATTGCACGCCCCAAAAAGGGCAAATTGCATTGCTACGCGTTTACTGTATTTACCATCTTTTTACATGTATATAATATTAATTAAATAAATATATAAATCAATAATATTGGACAATTCACGGAGCATTATCTAGACAAAAGCTAAGCAGAGCTTGTGTTATGGGTACTAGATAACTGATATACTTAATACAATACATTACATAGATAGATATTTTTTTTATTATACATAGGAAACATCCAGAACACCCTGAACAAATATCTGCAGATCGTACACTGCGCCACTGAGATCGTCATTAATAATTTAAATTAATATAGGTACTTTTACTTTTGTTTTACTTTTACAGGACCTCACTCTAGAACAGCGTTGTCATTCGTTTATCAACCTGTATTTTGTCAAGATCTCCTTTTTAATTCCAGGAATAGTAGATTGTTTTACAAGGGACTAAACCATCCTATTATATACGAGGTTGTGAGGATGACAAGACCGAGTTATAATGGGTGTTTTTTGCCCGAGTAAAACACTCTACTTTTCACTTCGATTGCGAGAAAATAAAACAATTCAAAATTAAACAATTTTCAGAAATTAAAAGTTTGTGATGTCTTGGTGAAGTTTTATGAAGAATCAACCTTCGTATAACATCACCAAGAAGGTTCTATTTTCAAAGAAAAGATTGACGGAGCACCAAGAAGTCGAATTTTTATGTAAGAGAACGAATGCTTTGTACGGGCTGATAATTTTAGATAAAAATTAAAGAGAAAAAATACTCTTTAGCCCTAGGTATTAAACTCGAGTTTTAGGCCCGCTAAGCTACACTATTATGATACACTTTTTGAGCAAGAGAAGTGAAAAATGACTTATATTTTAAGGGTCCGGCGACGGATGAATTTCCCATACAAACGTAATACCAAAATGATTTTTAATTTGAGCATATTTTCACTATGGTCTGCTATTATTTTCATTAAAATAGTATTTATCTAGGTTCCTGCAACAATTTTTTTTCAAAATACCTTTCTGTAATGAAATTAAACCTAATCGCATTTTTACATCAAAGAATGAATGTTGTCTTAGTAATTGTGTAGATAAGTATTTTGAAAAAATCTTATGGTAGGAACCTGTATAAATACTATTCTAACACAAATAATAGCAAACCATGATGAAAACATTCTCAAATTACAAATAATTTTGGTACTACGTTTGTATGGGAAATTCATCCGTCGCCGGACCCTTAATGATATTAATTTAAGTACCTAGGTAAAGAGATGACTGACAGAAAGTGACTGGTGAAGGAATGTCAAATCGAAGCACTTACGATATCACGATAGCATTTCATACGGAATTAGGCGGGCAGTTACGTACCTTTCTGCTGCCAAGTAGGTATTTAATGTTTGTTGATAAAATAAATTATCACTTAACCTTTACATACCTACGGGTGTTAAATAGACAAGTAAGTACTTAGATACGACAAAACATAAATATTCTTTGGCAAAGGAAGTAGATGGCGTTAGTTCACGCTTTCACGATTATAATAAATTTTATAAGATCACAATTACACAGAAAGCGGTTTTTTCTATCGTGACCATCTTCGTTGTTGCACGATTTTGCTATCTTCAAGTCGAAATGAGTATTTTTAGCAAGCATGTTTGTATAATTTTCACGTAACTTTAGTAACTGTACACTACCTAATATTTTTTCGCACAGTCTCGAATACCTTATTGTATCACACGGATATGAAAAAAATCCTATCGAGAAACGTTGAATTAGATAGTAATAGAAATTACCAGTTAAAATAACCATAATCGCAGTCAGTAACCCCTCCCTATCTTTCCCTCTCCCATTAATACACACCCATTCACGTTGCCCAAACTCTTAAGAGATTGGTGCCTCGGAAGAGCAGTCACTCACACACACACACACCCACACACACACACATATACACCCACACACAAACACATACAATGCAGTGAGTATCTCTGTACCTACCTTAAGTTTTGTATAAAGCACTTCAACCTTACCTGAACTCGATATTTACCTATTTGGTGTAAATCTTTTTTGGCTCATTTGTAAAATCTATATGAATAACTATAATATCTATCAACAACGCTGTGATTTACCAATAAAGAATAAATAAATAAATAATGTAATACCAATACTATACCAAACCCAATTATGGATTGAATTTTGAAAAAAATGCTTTACTATTCTTCAGGTTGTTGTTACAATTTCTTCACCTCCACTACTGAAGACGAAGAGAGGTCTTCAGTAGTGGTGGCCCCGATGACCAACGGAGAAGCGTTATTTACTGTTAAGACTAGTAGTTAATAATCCTACTTCCTTAACAGTCGGATAAAAAGTTTTACTTGAACAAAGAACGCCAAGATTCTCAGTCAACTTCAGCAGATCTCTGTGTAAATTCGTCCTAGATCGTATCGTGCGTACGAGTACGGAACTATTGAATTATTTCAGGTCTCAGTTTCCAGGCGACTACATAAACAGGTTTGCTTAAAGATAAGAATTGTTTATAGATTCAATTCCTTTATTCTGAAAACTTCTCTGCCTATTAGGTAAACTTTCTGGGCCCGAATTCTGCTAAGCTAACCAATCGGTTTACTATGGTCACTATTATAGTATTAAAGTCCCATCGGATTATGAGAGTGAGGGAATATAGAGTGCACCTGTGTTTGCGCACACACTTGTGCACGTAATATGTCCTGCGCATTTGGCTAGTCTCCAATGAGACTGGCTGCCGTGCTCGAAATTCGGCTAGGAGGATATTATTATTAATATTATTATTTTTATATCTGTGCTATGGTTATGGTTTCTATTCTTTAGTTAACATAGCTAGTTTAAAAATATTGTATATACCTACATTCTCATTAAATGAATTTTGTTCTTTTGAGAATTGAAATTCTTGCCAATTTTAATACGCGTCCATCCTTCCATAGTTTCTTTCAAAGATAAAATGCCAAAATGTGTCATTCTGAGATTGTTATGGAGAGCTCAGGGCCCTAAGGCCCTGAGCATTTTTGGGTAGATTCAAAGTCCAACATTGAGTTCAATGGATTTGATATGATTTACCTCTTGAACTGTCTCAAATCTGATCATGACTCGGCCAAAATCGGCCAACATTATAACTGAATCAATATGAAAACTTCTTTTTAAACTTTCGCGATTTGTTAACATAGTTAATGGTTTATATTATACGTAGGGAAATAATAACAAAAGGTACGCGATAAATACCCGATTAAACCATTGACTATGAAAACATCTCTTTTTAGACTACACTTTTAAAATTATAATTATTTTCACACTTCTACATCTTGCTATAATTTGCAGTAAACTGTACTAATAATGATGAAGTGAAAATAAGAAAGATTTTTCTTTTTAGACTACACTTTTAAAATTATAATTATTTTCACACTTCTACATCTTGCTATAATTTGCAGTAAACTGTACTAATAATGATGAAGTGAAAATAAGAAAGATTTTTCGCCTCCAAATCCAAAGCCATAACTATCTTATTTTGACAATCTTACCAAATGAGTGTTTGTTCAAAAACCTAAGCCTGGAGTTCTGAGTTTTAAGCGATAAGTGTTAAATTAACTAAAAATAAGCTAATTAAATCATTATTAATTAATGAAACCATCAAAGCATGTCGATACAAGGTTCGTGTGTACGGCTCACATTGTGTGAAGTGTAATTGATTCAGTAACACTTTTTTCCTCCAGTTAGCTTTATGTTACCTTACCTTTACAGTGCTCGCGGCTTGTCTGACACATTTTACTACTGGTTTGTTTCCTGGCAAACAGGCAGCAAAGTCCTAGAGCGGGATTGCAGACGGGTTTTTCTATTGGTGCATTCTGACTGTACTACGTTTGTAAACTTAACTAATGTAACTTATGTACTCACTATTTCTTAAGAAAATAAACACTTTTATAATAATAGTAATAATTAATATTAAATAAATAATGCTGGACAATTCACGAAGCATTATCGAGCTAAACTACTACTATCTATACTGGGGATATCACTTTTTTTCAGCTCGTATAGCTGCAAAAAAGTCTAAGCATCTTCAACTGCAAGTGCTTAACGCTTACACTGCCCAGCTTTGGCGGCGACCCAAAGGGTGCACCGCGGCTACAAGCAGTGCTAGATTCGCATGTGCCTCGTGACCATTGAATGTGTCATTGTCTGTTTCTCTCTCGCTCAATTTCTGTCAAACATATTCACGTTTCGAGATGGTTATGGGACTTTGCTCCCGTAACAGGTTGCATGAACGGCTTCACTCCTTTTTAACCCCCGACGCAAAAAGATAAGTGTCATAAGTTTAACATGTCTGTGTATCTGTTTGTAGTATCACACAAACGGATGAACCGATTTTCGTTTATTTTTTTGTGCCACAGTTAATTTCATCCCCAGTTATGTTTCATGAAAATCTGTACTGGGTATTTAAAAATTATAATTTTGTTCGTTATCTTTGAACACGACAGTCTGCCTGTTTTGTCTGAGGAAGTGTTTTTTGAGTTTTAATACCGCTACGCCACATAAAGTGCCCCTCAGTGTACCGATACCATCAAGGTCTCTTGATCGCTATCTAAAAAGGCTCGATGAACGTGGAATCGATGGATAATTAAACGAACGAAACATTATTGGCTTAGCAGAACGAACGTATCCTAGACACCATAATTGTTTGCAATAACTTGTATAGTTTAGTTTTTGCTGGTTTGTTCGGTTTCAATCAACACGTAACGTAGCGTTTTATGGAGTCAGTCAAACAACTTAATAAGGTTCAAGTCAAGCGAGTATCTATTATGAACAAAGGCATGTCGAAGAAAGATGGAATGGAATACCTAGAAAACAAATAAGTTATTAAATTATTATGTACTAGTTTCTGCCCGCGGCTTTATACGCATTGTTTCTATGGAAAAGTTTATGGTTATGTCTATCCCATGGGAACTGATTTATGGTATAAAAAGTAGCCTATGTTTTATTCCAGGCCTAACTAACTGCATGAAAAATTTCAACCCGATCCGTTCAGTAGTTTTGGCGTGAAGAGGTAACAAACATCCATTCATCCATCCATACATCTAAACATCCAATCTTTCACATTTATATTATTAGTGTGATAGCTCCTTTACAACAGGTGTTGAATCGTCACCGCAAGCGTCTTCTGGGCGAGGCCTATGTTCAGCAGTGACTGACGAAGCTGAAATAAATACTCAACGTAGACATCCACGAAGTCTCAACATACTTCTCATACCTCCAATGAACCATGCTTGCCTGGTACTTTTTCGACTATGGTACTTAACATTTTGTACTAACAATGTTGTTACTGAAAGAGACGAAATAAACCACGAGACGAGTTATGGAGACTGACTAGATGCAGAAAGTGACGTTATCGGAAAGCGACGATTAAGATTAAGAGATATAATAGGGATGTTTTTATCCCTGACTGTACCTTTCCACACTTTTAGTTCACTTGTGCTCTTTTATAAATTTGTGGGTAGAAACGACAATCTTAAAAACAGCCGGTGAGAAACGACACAATTACTTTTGGCTTGTGGAGCGAACAATTTGGTGCGAAACACCGCTACACCATCCTATGGGTACGCTGGCGATGTATAACGCCATCCCCATCCAACATTGCGTTCAGGGCAGTGTTGGGGCTGCTGCAGTGCCTCAGGGATGTTTGGACGCGTGTCGATTGCTTCCATACCACCACGCGCAGGTTAGAAAGTCTAAGCCATGTGCCAGCAGCGTATCCTTGGTACGTAGTTTCGGGCTAGCTCCAACAACGTCCTGGCATGATAGCCGCTAGGGTGGTCTCCTCTAATACAAGGCTGCTTTGAGCAGCATCTGTCCAGCTATTCAATTCGTTTGTATGTCTTTTTTGCGTGAACCTTTAGGTAAATGAGTATAACTGAAATAAATGCATTTTTTACTTAAAATAACTGTTGTATATGTATCCAAATATGTCGGATTCATTTCCAAGATTATGTATTTATTGCAAAGAAAACCAGCAGCACATACATACAAATTATATAAAAGAAGTCGAAGCAGGAGGCTATGAAGAGGTTTATACGGTTAGAATAATAATAGTTAAATAAAAAGTGTGAACAAGCTGAGTAAACTAAAAACCTACTAAAACTACAAACAATGGTTTACATCAAACAAAGCAGACAAATAGAATAAATGAGAGATACAAATAGTCAAACTTCATCACCATCACATTGGTGATTATGCATACCATCACCTTATGACCATCACCTTATACATAGATGACATAGTCAATCAATGTTTTTATTCGTTCTAAATTTCGGCTTTAAAACGTCACCTATGTATTGCAATCGAACCACCTGCTAAATACAATGTAAGTAAGTAAGAGGGATTTAGAGAAAACAGCAAACAAGATGCTAGTACCATAGTTTAACGGTTTGCCCAATCAGATGACGTCTGCGCGCGCGCACCGAACGCGGAAATCAATTGGAGCGATCGGATCATGTAGCCCTGGGCATCACGCTTCGACTGTTTAGCTGCCAATTACAGCATCTAGCCGCCATTTCTGCAAATAACTTACTGTTTTTGTGTATTTTGATTGGTTAAAAGCGGTGAGAGAAATAGATCGAGGTGGTTTTTCGTGGATTTAAATGGACTTTCTCTCAGTCATTCGATAATTATCATATTGTTTGAATACCTACTAGCTACTAGAAATGGCTGGATGCGGTAAACTGAAGACAGGGCGTTATGGCGTTCATTAGGAAAAGCCTATGTCAAGCAGTTTACTATAATGCTGATAATTATTATTATGGTGATGACATATGGAAATAAAGGAAACCAGGGCGCTCTTCTTCTGCGTTCATCGTCTTGTCAGAGCAGTCTAGGTCTTCATTCTTGTTAAGGGGTTTCTCTATTTCAACTCGCTGTGTCTCGCTATCTTTAGGTATAATATTTGAATACCTACTTGTCTTTTTTGGGCTACTAGGGCGCTACCTACATGAATGTTCAAGAGAGACAGTGATACGTGATTAATAAGGCTTTTTCTACCCCTGATGTGACAACAATGACCATCCTCGAGAATGAAGGATCTTTAATTTCAGAGCACAAACTCTATAAAATTTTACCAAACCGGAATAAAATCTGTCTGATTGTAAGGTTGAAAGAATATTTGCGTATTTGTCCAGCATCTATTTTTAGCCAGATCTATAAAAAAAGAACCAGTTTATCGCCTTGCGTAAGACAATCTGTCAGAACAAACCAAACAAACAATATTTAACAAAATTTATATGACCGCATATGTAATTCTAATAAAATATTAATGAGAATGGCTTTTAAGGCACCGCTAGGCGCATTTAGTTTTAATATAGGCGATAAGAGTCGGACGTTTGGCGTCCCATGAAGAACTTGTTTATGAATGGAGTGGAGTAGCTGATTATTGTCTAAATAAATAGTTATCTGCTATAGTATTATCCAATATTTTAATATAATATAGTATTATCCAATATTTTAAGATAGTTTTTGTTCTGAACATCGTAGCACAAATTAAAATTAAGTAACTCTGCTATTTTGACAATTATCAATTTTATTGAAAACACTCTAATCCAAGAATAGATAGGATGGATGAGTTTATTTTAAATAATCTTTTATTGCATTAATTCAGCTCAATGTTCTGTTGAAACAAACACGTGAGATCCATAAATAAAAAAAATGTGACTAGTAAAAAAATATTATATTGTTAATACCAGCAACAATTTTTCGCAGCTCTACATAATATTATTTATCAAAATAGCTAGACAATATATCGTATCGTACAACATAAAATCAGACGACAACAGTCGCAAGCGCAGGTCTGAGGTCAACGACCGGGCCGTTACGGATTACGTAACCACGTAGCTTACGGCTACGAGGGTCGCCGTAGCACGAGCGTTTCGCAACGGCCTATTACGTTACGCAAAGGGTGCTTTTTACAATTTTCTGTTCGACCTTTTCAACTCTGAGCTGATTATGGACTAAAAAGTTGTGTCAGTACCAATTTCAAAATTTTAAATTGGAATGAATGGGCCGAATACCTAACTAATAAGCTACCTAACTAAGCGATGACCTCTGTGGCGCAGCGGGCGAGGGTTCGCTAGCGACGCAGGAGGTTGCGGTTTCGATTCCCGCTTCGGGACAAATGTTTGTACGATCTGCAGATATTTTTTCAGGGTGTTCTGGATGTTTTCTATGTATAATAAAAATATCTATATAGTGTATTGTGTTAAGTATATCAGTTACCTAGTACCCATAAGACAAGCTCTTAGCTTGTGTCTAGATAACGCTATGTGAATTGTCCAGCATTATTTATTTATAATTTAATACCTTTTCTTCAAACAAATGACTCATTATGATGTTTCTGATAAATTAATCAATGAAAAAATTATAGTTCAAAAAAGACAATCTCAATTTTAATTGGGTGTCAAAATAGTGTATTACATAATATATAATATATGTCTTCAAGATAACGAAACTAGGAGAAAATACAAAGAAAAAACAAGTATTAAGTAGAATTCTTATGCTTGATAAAAATCTTACATACCCGAATTACGAAATATCAGCACAAAATTAAATTATAACTCAACTAATTAGCTTGCTAAACATTTTGAACAATACACAAAAAACGGTATAATCTCTCACACATTGCAAGCTTTGAGATGGCGCAGGCTGATTATTATGATTTATTGTTGAAATACCTACCTACTTAATTTGTCACAGAGAAACGAAGGACAGCTAGGCAACATGTCACTTCCTCAACCTCAACAGCCTGTATTGGTCCACTGCTGGACGCAGGCCTCCCCTTGATAAGCCTTATTGGCTTGTATCTCATGGAGGTAGTGCCCATAATCCAGTTTGGTGGTAGAATTGTTCTGCAGGGGGCGCTGCTGCCCATCTCCGGTGGAAATCCCTTAGTCGCCTCTTACGACACCCGCGGGAAGAGTTTGAGTGGTGCAAATTCTAAGCCGGCACCACATAGCTTCATTACATACATCTCACTAGGTTCATCTGAATAGCAGAGCAATTTCCTAAAATTAATAGCTAAAGAAAAAACTGACAATAGAATGACAGTACTGAGGGACCTTCCCTCAGTTCAAGTCGCGTCAAAGTCGATTTTTTTTTGGATATTATTTGAGATCTTCGAAATTACCCAGACTGTGAGGGCTTACGCTCTATACTATAATAACAGAAAAACCTTAGAATGACAAAAATAGGTTACCTTTAACAGTCATTACATAAGTAAAGCGAAACTGCCATATTTTTTTGTTATTGCTCAATTCTATTTTTATACGCGCTTATGAGAAAGTCCCGCAGAAACTAAAATTGGTGTAAAAAGATTGCAATCTGGTAAAATTTCCAACCTGTAGATTTTTCTCTGTTCAATAGGTACCTTACAGAAGTACCATGAAATGCAAACAAAATACTTTATGTATGTAAAGGTAATCTTCACCTAGCTTGTGATTTTACAGACGCTACTATGAGACATCAAATTCCTGTAACAACGGTGGCGTAGGTAGACCCTATTATTTTTGTCTTGTTTCTAGTTTATTAATAACAATACCTACACTTTACATTATATCTTCTGTCCATTTACTAACCGCCTGTGCTGAAAAAAACAATTGCAATTTTCACCAAAAAAAATAATTTACCTCAAATGCGCCTCAATTCTGCACATAACAGATTCTACGACTGAAACAAAACAGCTGTTTCGAAAATGAGCTGTGTATTGTTTCTACAACTGTTACTAAGTTAATTATAAGCACTTTATGTTCGCATGATACGAATCTAATTTAATTTCGCCTTTGTTTATGCTAATTTTAGTACTAAAGTGTTTGTTGATTTAAATGATTGTTTTATCATGTTAATCGGCTTATCAGTAAATGCTCGTTTTAGATCGATACGATCTGTCAAACGTGTGCACTATTATTTTTATAGTAGCTACTCTTTTGCAACGCTATAATAAGTTGGAGCCAGGATGGATGGGTGTGTGTTTGTTACTTCTTCACGCCATTACCGCCTCGTTGGTCTAGCGGTCAGCTTATTCAACCGCTGATTATGAGGTCCTAGGTTCAAATCCCGGGTCGGGACAATAGTTGTTAGTGCAGTTTTTTAAGCAAGAAAAATTACAGGAGCAGCCCGGAGTAAGGAAGTTGGCGGTGTTACAAGCCGCTAAACGTGCTTCGTAACGCACGTTATTCCGTTCATCCTGCGCTTGACCTCGCCCCGGTCGTGTCGATCTGCCGTCTTATCGGATTATGAGCGTGATGGAATAGAGAGTGCACCTATGTTTGCGCACACACTTGTGCACTATAATATGTCCTGCGCATCTGGTTAGTCTCCGACGAGACTAGCCGCCGCGCCGTGGTCGAAATTCGGCTAGTAGGATACATAAACTTGTTCACATCAAAACTACTGAACAGGTCGGGAATTTGCATTAATGTAGGTCTGACATGGAATAACACATTCTCTTTTATCCCATAAACCAGTTCCCATGGGATAAACATTTCCTTTAAACAGTTCCATAGAAAAAATTCCATTGATAAACAACGCGTGCGAAGCCGCGGGCAGAAAGTTGCTGTTTAGTAATTTCAGAATCATCAGCTGGTTAGTACCCTACCCACTGCTGGGCAAAGACTTCCTTCCATGCTTGCTACTAAAAGGTGATTATTCATGAAAATCATATTGTTGTTTCCGATGAAAACATGCAATGTCCGATTCTATAAAACACGCGTAGGAACAAGTGTGTAAATCATACGATGCATTCATCATTCGACCCTTTTATTAAGACACCAACGGACCAGCAACTCATACTATTAAGGGATCAATATCCTACACAATAGGATTGTAAAAGGGGGCTCATATTTTGATATTCACAAAAAAACTAACTCTTCATCTCTCTTTACCAACACAAAAACAACTCTACTACAGTATATCTTAAGTCTAAAACCCTGTGGACTGAGATTTTTGTTGTTCAGGATGTGAGCAGAAAAATTACTCGATTTTCTGCAGAGGAAAATAAGTTTTCGTTTAAAGTAATAGAGCTCAATATCAGTGTTGTGCAGAAAGCTTTTACATCTAGTAACGTGTATTGATTGAAGAGACTGCCGTTAGGTTTTACATAATATTCTGTCTTCTGAGGGTGAGTGTACATAGGTACAACCTGGCCAATTTTATGGGTCTTTTGACATTGTTGTACGCTCTAAATAATTTGGTTTTGATTTTATTATCAATATGAAAATGATAGTTGCAGACGGTTCAAGAAAATTTCTTGATGAAGGTCTTAACGTAATCAATGCTCATAATCGAATGAGGTTAAGAAATTATTGATTTTGGTATTTTCATTACAGCAGTTTTACCATTCGTAACGGATGTGTCTAACTAATTTACCACAGGAATAATTTTTTGAATACTTTGAAAAGCAAAATAAACATTTTAATCAGAGATGGGCCGAACATGGGTTTCACCGAATACGAACATTCGGCCGAATATTCGGTAAAACTTTTACCGAACCGAATATTCGGCCGAATATTCGGTACATTTACAACCCTCAAATTCTAAAACTTTTACTACTACTCAATCCACACTAGAAGATTCATTTATATCTAAATGGAAAATAGACGACCCAAGATCAGTTCCGATTACGAAATCAATAGCGGAAATAATTGCAGTAGACAACCAGCCAATTTCCGTTGTTGAAAATAAAGGCTTTAATCGTCTTATGCAGTTAGTAAAACCTAAATACCAAATGCCGAGCCGAAAACACGAAGGTGATACTGTCATTCCACAACTTGAACAATTGAAAAAGACTTAATACGTTAATGATGTTTTGAATTGATCTTAAATAATTATATGAGATGTCATATTTGTCTTATATCTCAGTAGACTATAATTAAGTTCCTAACTTGATCTCTTAAATTACAACCTGAAAAGTACAAACAAATTACTTATTTTCTTTATAAAGAAATATACTGGTTGAATAGGATAGGTTTAAACGTTTGATATCAATAAATATATTTTGCGCCGCTATGCTGAGTAGAAACTAGAAAAAAATACTATTCATATTCTACTAAGGTGTTGTGATTTGATTCAGCTATTCTCTAACACAATAAAGACTGACCGAAATAAATATCTTGTTTATTTTCCTTCAATGAAGGCCTGTATAATATAATATTCTAAAGAGTTAACACAGAAGCCTAATCCCAAAACAGCTAGATACCTATATTTTGCATTAAGTTATTGTGGATTCCTTGCCTACCCTGCAAGGGATCCGGCGTGGAGATATTGATTGAAGTTATTATCTTTTTATCAACTTACTTTAGTTGAAAATAAAGCCTCAGTGACGACAAAATCAGAAAGCTACACTCTAAAATACTAACTTCATTACACTGTTCACTCAAATCATGATAATACACGGGTCTTAACAGTAAAAACGTTGAGTATCACTTTGGCGAACATTAGGTGATTCAGCCGAATATTCGGCCGAATATGAATATTCGGTAAAGCTGCCGAATATGCCGAATACCGAATATAAAACGAATATTCGGCCCATCTCTAATTTTAATGCAATTGGTTGTGATTAAAAAATAAATCCAAAATCTGCTCTTGAATTATTTATATTTTATTTTAAAAGTTTTAGGATTACAGCTAGATATAAACATAATGCAAAACCAATCTTGGTATAGAAAAATCACCTACATTATGTACACAGTGCGCAAAATACCAAACATGTTATGTTCACCGTCTAAGCAACTTAACTCGTTAACAGAAGGAAAATTAAACCGTTTCTTCGTTATTGATAAACCAAGATAAACCTCACTTAACCTCTCCGCCGTGGTGACTCTCCAATTACAATATAATAGCGAGCCCGAGCGGGCCGTAGGTACGCAAGTGAAAATTTTTAACCATTTAATACACGTTGGTCTATGAGAGTGTGTCCTAATTGACGTATGCGAATATAATTAAATTATTTAGGTTAATTTTTTAAGCATGTAGTTAGTTCGTTAAATTACGGGACTGACATAGTCAGCACTGACTCAAAGTCCCACAAATAAACATGAATATAAAAAAAATACTTTTTTATTCATAACGCAGATCACGTTGATTAGTCGTCAGAGGGCGCCACCGTCGTCTGTTCATTTTTTATTGCTCCCTTATTTATTAGAAGATTGAAAGGGGACGATGGACGAGATGATTGCGTCCGTACATACATACATCATCTTCTATAACATGACCCACCTACAGCTAAATAAAACACACTGCCAGATAATGAAATCTGTACTCTACCGTCATCGAAATATGGTAGAGCTTTGATTGGTAGGTGGGAGTTCTAGAGAGAGTCAAGTGATCGTAGATAACATTCATACTTTAGTACGTGCTGGGTCGCCAAATGTGCAAAATACTCTACTGAGTCTATAATTTTGATGCGACCCTTTAAAGCCTCAATTCGGTCAAATTTTGAGGGATCAATGGTAAAGTTTGAAGTGCTTTTACGTCAATTGTATAGTAACCTTGTGACTTGAATAAAAAGTTGGTATAAAATTTATTATTAAATGAAAAGTAGCTGTACCTACCTGCAACTTCGTTCGCGATTGCCATATCTACCTACTAATTAAGTTCACATATAGTTACAGTTTCTCTCAGATTATGAAAAACGCCGTGCAAAAAAAACTTTGATGCGCAGAATGGGACCTGTTACACTTTTAATATAAGTATCTATATTTAGGTACCAAAAGTTACGGTTCTGAACTTATTATAAAAAAGACCCTTGACCCTATTTTGACTACCTTAGAATACGAATTCCCAAAAATCCGTTCTTAGCGGGTGCCTACGTCCTTGCAGAATTTCAACATCGTAGCTTTTATAGTTTCAGAGATCTCTTGATGAGTTACCCAGTTTTCTCTTTTAAAATATAGATTTTCAGGTAACTCAACTGATTCATATCAATACCAGTGGGAAGCGTCACTGATCATAATGAAAAGTAAAATCTAGTTAAAAATATTGTGAATTCTAGAGGTACTAGAGGAACTTTATGCCCCGTATTGTAGTCAGAATAGCAACTCCGATCATCAAGGTGATCGAATTGTTTTGTGGACAGAACTAATCAGAAAAAAAAATCCCAGTAGTTCTGTCAACAGAACTACTCAAAACTACTCAACAGAACAAGTGAGAATTGTATTCCCATTTGTTTTGTGGACAGAACTAATCAGAAAAAAAATCCAAGTAGTTCTGTCAACAGAACTACTCAACAGAACAGGTGGGAGTAAACGGAATCTTCGATAGTCCACCTTCAAATCTTTGACGCATTCACTTCCCAGCCGTTGCCGACGGAGGGGGGGGAGGGACGGACGGACTAGAAGGCATATGAGTCATGGGCACTCTTAGTGTTAACGAATTTGAACGCTCCTTTACTTTAGTCTACATACCGAAGCGACAGAATTCAAAAATATCACTTTATTTCCGTGTCAGTGTATTTTATAATTTGACATTTTCTAAGTGTACATTTATTGTATTTAACGAAAAAAAGAGGTGTAGATATGGCCAGGTATTCCTGCAGGAGTAGGCGTAAGGGAAAACGCGCGCCTGCCAAGCCGTTGTCGCGCTCGTGTTTTTTGTAGTTTGAACATGGTGATTAAGAAAATCATTTTATCAAGTCAAACTCTGCGATTTTGTTTAGAAATATTCAGTGTGATAATAATATTCAGTGAGTTGAGCAAAAAAGTGTAATATCAGTAGTTCGCTAGTCATAATATTGAAAAAACATTAGAAAAACGGGTAACCTTAGGATTTTTTTCTATCGAATGAAGTTCATTAGATCGTGTAACTGAATGCGACTTTGACTAGACTAGATCCTTAGGTAACATATTTCTTTTTTCAGAATTTTACACTATTTTCTAAGTCTCAGATGATTTTAAGAAGCACAAAATTGCGACCTCTGCTGGCCTACCAAGCCTTAATGGTTTAATCGGGTATTTATCGCGTATCTTTTGTTATTATATCCCCGAAAAAGGTACGCGATAAAATACCCGATTAAACCATTAACATTTGTAAACATAGAAAAAAGAGTTTTTATTTTAATTGAATTCACTGCCCAGCCTTCACAAATTAAAAAATTAAGTAATAATTTTATGAACCTCTAATGACTAGCAGGGGCACGCAGGTAGAGCTAGTTGAAGACATCCATGAATGTTGTGGGCAGTGAAAGTGTTAAACGATAAGTTATTTAATAAAAATAGCTGATCCACCACTTTTAATAGATATTTTCTAAAATCTCAAATTCCAAAACTCAAACTCCCCATTTATGTACCAAGGGTCCCACCCCCATAAAATCCATACGCCATTACGAGTGCTGGCCAGTTTAACCCGATATTGCAGCTATGAAATATTGATGGCTTTGATGCTACCACAAATGGTACTTAACATGGTAATGCGAGAGAGTTGCGTTAATTATTTTCTGGATTTGACCAAATATAACCTCTGTGTTGATAGATGCTTCGTAATCCGATGAATCGGTCTGCCGCCCTGGATTATGAGACTGAGGGAATAAAGAGTACACGGATGTCTGCGCACACACTTGTGCACTACAACATGTCTAGCATGGTTAGTCTCCGTTGAGATTGGCCACCGTGGCCGAAATTCGGCTAATATAACATCATCATCATCAATAACATAAGGTGAATGCCTCTATAATAACCAATATCCTCGTAAATTTGCTTTCAATTTAAAATTAAAATACAGAAATGTAGTCTTTGTCGCTCTTAGTAATTAGTCACATTTTTTGTTTACTTTGAAGTTAATTTAACCAAAATGGAAGTCAATAAATCTTCTCTAACAAAATATGTGCGTGCGGTCAGCGACATTTTGATACAAGAGTTATGGGTTAATAATTTAAACACATTCGAGCTACATAGTTACAGGCCTGGGCAGACGAGCCATTTACCATGACCAATGACCACGTTTTATACATGGTCCATATTGGTCATGATCGCATTGAAAATCACTGATAGCAACAGTTGTGATGACAGTAAATCAATAACTGATTTGCTTACTATTCTCATGGCACCTATGTGTTACACTTTCACTGCCCACGACGCACAGCACATGCCTACCGCCCCGGCTCCGTCTGGAGGCTCGGCAGTGAATGGTGTAAAACTGACCAGCAGGCGTGACTACTACTACAGTACTTGACAATTTTTTTCCGTAGACAAACTCAATCTCACTCACTGTCTTGATTACTTCAAGAGATTATTTGCAAAGTTGCAACGTCTTCGTTGTGAAAAGTGTCGTCTGACGGTTTGTAATATCTGTTGCTCGTCTGTAGCGATTCTAATAGATTTCGTGTACCTACTATTTAACACATATCCTATCGGAATAAATGTCAATAGCCTGGATTAGGTAAATATACATAGAAACGGTGATCATAGAATAGACTATAATATCTTAACACAGAAAATTACAATTATAGGTAATTTAATTTAAATATCTTAATTTAAACTAGCATTTACAATTGATAAAATGAGCTAACTGCAGACTGTTGCAAGCAACCTATGGGTAGCTCAACTGATCCATATTAATACCAGTCGGAATCGTCCCCAAGACGCTGGCTGCATTGCCCCGCTGTATGGCAATGCTGATGCGCTGTGCCAGATACTGACCAGCTCTCGGGTCACGCGTCACTTCGACCAGACGCTCAAATAATTATTTAAAGTAAAGCGTAAAGCGTTACATACCTATTAAATTATATGCATAAACTACAGAGTTGAGTTTCTGGATTCTTTTCGCAACTTCAACATTAGTAAATATCTTTCTACTTACAGTATTCCTACGCAAGGATTCCACACCCACGCTTGGAACTTTAATATATATAGCAGTGTATTTTTAGAAAACATTGATATTTGCTATGAAATGTTATAACTTAACAGCTATCCGATTAAACAGCCTTTAAATCCAGTACCTAAATAAAGTACTTAAACCTAATTATATCTCGTCGCCTGCCATGGCTTGGAGTGTTCTACGAAACACAATTCCACTGAATACTGTTAATTTAAAAATAGTTAAATATATCTATCTATGTATCAATATTCAAAAATATCTTTGTAGTGTATTGTATTCAGTATATCAGTTATCTAGTACTCGTAACACAAGCTCTGCTTAGCTTGGGGCTAGAGCCCAATAGATAATGCTGTGTGAATTGTCCAACTTTATATATTTATTTAATTATCATTTTATAGTGATCTTAGCTAGGCGATCAGGTTTCCTCTGCTTTGGCTTCATTAGCCTGCCCTAGTACAGTCAAAACATCCATTTTTTGGGCGGAATTGGGAAAGGCGGAAACACTTAATATAAAATGATGACGACAATGTCCTCTTAGCCGAACTTTTGACTACAGCGGCCAGCCTAAACGTAGACAGCTCATATCACAATTAGTGCACAAGTGTGTGCACAAAAACAGGTGGTCTCTCTAATCCCAAGCTTTCATAATCCGATAGGACGGCAGCCCAATACAACCGGTGAGAGATCAGCCGCAAGACCAACGGCTTAACGTGCTCTCCGAGACACGGGGTTATAACACCGCCAACTCTCTGACTCCGAGCTGCTACTGGGATTTTATCCAAGCAATTCTTCTCTTGAAAAAGTCTGTGTATTATTTCGCCATACCTTCTGTCGTTACCAACATACTCTATGACGTCATAACTGGATTAGCGGCGTTCACTGCGCGTATCGTAATATATCTCTTCGATTGAGCTTTTGGTGTATCATTCGTGGGATGATGCCGCTAGGAACGCAGAACAAACCTTGGAGGATTACTGCATGGACTAGCTAATGATTTGTGAACTTGAAATGCGGATGTGTTTGTAGTGACATATCATAGAAGGTATCTCGTTTTAAGAAGTTAAGATCTCTGTGAGCTTTCACGGAGGTTTTTAAGTTATTGACTGTAAAACTTCATGTATTTATGAAGTTTTACAGTCAATAATTTAAAAACCGTGTTGATAGTTTATAGTAATGGTGTCTACACACTACAAGTCGGCGAGCCGCCGACAAGTTCAGAAAATACGGCTGTCTACAATATTCATACATTTAAAAATTGCATCAACCCACCGGCGGCGCGCCGGGCGGTGTTGCCGACTTTGGTTTGTAGACTAAAACAAAATAAATGTAACCAAAATAATGATTTTAGGGAAAGAGTAAAACGCAAGCCTACATTACCTGGCCTATTAGACAGCAAAAAAGAACTTCCAGTGTAGGGTGAAGGTCCCTACACTTCGTGATAAATGATACGGTGATAGTAAGGATGGGAGCAAAATAGGAACCACCAGAGTCCGTGTCGTAACGTGAACTGATTTATTAATTTATACTTATGGTACATGATGCGAGCGGCTCGTGAGAACCGCCGCGTTTGCTAAATAATGTACTTGACTGTACGTCCAGAAAGGACAGAAAAAAACTTAATTCAAGCTTTCTTTCAGCACCGGAATAGCAGATCAATCTTCAACATCGAGTAAAACTCAGACGTTCTAGTTATCTTCGACTTTATAAAAGAAACTTCGGTTTTTCAGTTTCAAAATATGTTTAATAACATAATAAAATATATTACAGAGGACTAGTGTAGATTTAATCCTAGTGCTTGTAAAGATAACTTTTGAGCTGTTTTCTTAAGCCATACTTAGCTTATTTAAAACTTGAGAAGATTGCATTAATTGCATACGATCTAAGGCATAATGAACATCTTCAACAGCCTGTATTGGTCCACTGCTGGACGCAGCTCTCCCCCTGATAAGCGCCTTGTCGGTTTTTATCATCATCAATGGTCACAAAATAGTTGAACAAGTGCGTCAAAAGTAATTTTCGAACCATAATAGGTAAAAGCTCCTCAATAAACCACAGAATAATAATAAAATGAAAATAAATTTATAAAATTCAGCAATAGCTAACAACATAAAAGAGATAATGAACACGTATATTTTTGAACAATAATACACTTAATAGGCTATCATATAAAAGATATAAAAGGAACTGAAGAGTACCAAAGTAAACTTTACTCGCAACTAACGTTTCGAAAAAATACATCCAGAGTGTACATACTCCAACCGTACCTACACGTATCTCCGCTGTCGAATGCACCCTATGACGAGGGTGACTGCGTATGTTTGCGGACTTTTTTACTTGTTTACCGAAATGCGGATTGAAAGTATCTCGTGATAAAATCCATTCAATGTATTTATCATATTACCTTTGTTTGTTTTTGCGCGAATCACTTCACACCAATGTGTAGGTATAAGGTTGCTAATTTGATTTCGTTGAGGTTGATATGTTAAGGTTGTTTTTGATGGGTGGTTTTTAAAGGATTTTATTGTACCTACTTTAACAAAAATTTATATCCACATACCTTTCTAGGTGATCGTACTTATTTGATCTTACATAATTTGTTTAAAATCTACATATTTTTCGTAATTGTTCCATTTCAGAGATTTAAGGGCGTAAATAAAATATATAAATTAATAATGCTGGACAATTTACACAGCATCATCTAGTTGGGGCTAGATGATGCTGCCTAAGCAGAAATTATGTTATGGGTACTAGATGACTGTTATACTTAATGCAATACATTGCCTAAATATATATTTCTTACTATACATAGAAAATACACAGAACACCCGCGATAAATATTTTCAGACGTACAAACATTTGTCCCAAGGCGGGAATCGAACCCGCAATCTACTGCGTCGCAGGCGGACCTTCAAAAATTTCAAAAAAACCCCGACAGTTTTTCGTGAAACATGGCTAAGAACACTCAGGATAAAATTAATTATGACTCAATAAATCTAAACGAAAATCGTTCATCCGTTTGGGAGCTACGATACCACAGACAGATACACAGACAGACACGTTAAACTTATAACAACCCTCTAACAGTTCGGTAAGTCTACTTGGAACTCGTGTCTGCAAAAAATTTATTTACTTCATCTCTACCACACTACAAAATTATGTCTCAAACCAAGTCACATTAAATCAAATCAAAAACTTTTTATTTCCTTAAATATTATAAATGTACAATTGTACACTTAGAAAAAGTCAAATGAATTTCCATATATAGGTACAATAAATGTACAAGGCCAAGGCATGGTTTGGTACATAATTTTGTAGTTTGGTTAGAGATAACGTAAAGTGAGGTAGACAAAAACTCCTCAAAAACCAAACAGTTTGGGAGGTGTACTTGCAGTTCGCGTCTGGATACAAAGAGACAGCGATTCAAGCGAGCAGTCCGTCAATAAGTCTCACCCCGGATCGGTCAGGGTTGGTAATTGACGGGGGTGGAAGGAATCTACCTAGGGTTGGCACGCGTGGAAATTGAATTAAGTAAACATTATGTTTTATTTCTATAAAATTCAGTATTCAGTGATGAAGGAATCACTATCTTTATGACACTTACAAATACAGGGGGTATTTGTAAGTGTCATAAAGATAGTGATTCCTTCAGTCAATAGCAGCCTGATAGTAGTTTTACACAATTTAGTGCGTTAATGCACAAACTGGGTCTGTCTCGCTTAGTTTTCATAGTGAAGAAAGAGATGCCTTCTATCTCGCCTCAAAAAGACAGCTGTTAGCCTGTTGGCACTGTGACGGAGAGGTACAAGCTGAAACGAACTATTTTGTTTTGCAGCTAGAATATAAAATGTTTTTCATCCAGATCTAGAAAGACAGACCACAAAGGCCAAATAACAACTATTTAATTCAACTAAGAGCTCCTCTGTAAATCTCTCTCATGTCTCTTTGTTTCTTCTCATCGCAAATTAAATTTACTGCTGTTTGACTACGACAAAAATGTGTCACGTTTCTTGTTTGAAAATGTCCAGCGCACCAACCCTACCGCGGCCAGTTACAGCGCCTTCCCCTAAAACATTGTCATCTGAATTTGTGCCCGGAGTAAATAAGAGTCCTGGGGAGACCTTCGGTCTAATGGCGGCAGATTTATAGATTTCCCCGGGAACCCTGCCGCGAGGATTAAATTACGCCCGGCGTATTGGCCGGGCGTATTAACGCTTCCATTTGTTTTCTCACTTCGGTTTCATTTGAATGGTCACTTTGCCTAAAAGATCTCGGAATAACTTACTGGAGGCGAAGCTTGTGGTTCATTTGAATACGGACGTGTAGCGCAAAGTCAAATTTGGTTAATCCTGTGGACATTATGAGGTAGACAAGTACCGCAGGTAATAAAACTGCCCGTTTAGGCAGTGTGTTGGTTTATTTGACTCAATAAAGAAAGTTTGCCAATAAGTATAAGGTATTAATGACCATGTTTGATACTATGGATCTGATAAACTGACCTTGTTTGACCAATTTTATAAAGGTCTCTGTTAAAATACGTCTCAATTCAAAAGACATCGATTCAAGACATTTCTAATAAAAAGGCAATTTGTACTCTTTATATAAAATAAAAAAACAGAAATTAAATCAAAAGCTCTTCACTCAAAAATTACTTTTTCAGACTTAATAAAGCTAAAACACTCTAATTCTCGAATACGAAAAACCTCATAAGTTATCTCTTGTATTTTAATAACAGTTGTCTTCGGCCACCCTCTGCAACCCCAACCCCTCAGACGCGGGGTGACCCACCCTCTCCTTCTGATTTTTAAAATCCAGACGGGTTAACGCGGGATCGTATAAAAGCACTCACCCCCAAATGTAACTCTAGCACCAAATTATGCTGACAAGTTTTAAAAACGCATGAATGAATTTTATTTTCATTTAGATTCAACCTAAACAAACATTTATGTAAGTACTTGATGGATATCACACGTTAGGTCTGGAAAAAACCAAATGGATGGAAACAAAAAATAAATTAAAAAAATTCGTCATGCATAAATATACACAAGCAATAGCTAATAACTCTACTATAATAATAGTAGAGTTACGCTTTTATTTCTAGATCTTGATGATGATCAATCATATTAAATCATGAAGACATAACAAGATGACCTTCTCACCTTGCTAAGGATAGAGCAGGGAAAAAGAGTGATTTTTTTAACATAACACGACTTAAAGCAAGTTAATAAGATTTATAAAAAGTTATTAGGAGACTGACTACACGCTAAACAAAACCACTCCATAAAATTTTATTCGTCGTTTTACAGCCATGCTATTGTTTGCGATATTTTGTTGTGAATGAAGTGAGCAAAATATTGATTTTAGTGGTCGTTACAATTAAGTTTATGAGAGGAAACACACCATCAAATAAAACTTTAAAGACCTCAAAGAATATAGCGCTGTTGTACGAGCCGTACATAATTAGATACCTAGAAAGAATGCGGAATATGTTAATAGCACGTTTCTAAGTGATCATGTGTTTTACTAAGTTCTAGCTCAAACACCGATTAAATACTTTCTTATATGAAGTCAACAAGTTTGGTTGTATTATTCTCTCCGGAGAAACCCTTGTCAGCTCGAAGCTATAGGGAAGCAACCCTTAGCTTCTACTCAGCTCATCTTCAAAGATCACAGCTACCTCTTACTAATTTAGCTTACATAGTTTACTGTTGAGCACACTGCTCCAACAGCTGTCTCTTTCGGATTCAAGTGATATATATATATTATATATATATTTTTAAACAATGAATAAAAGCACCTATATAAAATACGCAATAAAACTTGTCATAAAACAAATCACTGAATTTCGTTGCTGCTATTCATTGCATTAAAGTCTACGGATGGGCCCTAACTATAAAATTTTCGTGTAAGTAAAGAAAGAAAGAAAGAAAATCAATTTATTGGCTCACACAAAAATAATAATGATAACTAAAAACAATTCTTAAAATATAAAAAAAGTATTAATTCGATGTGAACCAAAAAGGTCCTGCCTCAGCTTAAGACTGGGTAGGCCAGCAGAGGCCGCATTTTTGTGATTTTTAAAATCATCTGAGACTTAGATGTGTTTTAAATCTGAAAAAAGATATATATTACTTATGGATCTAGTCTATTCAAAGTCGCATTCAGTTACAAGATCTAATGAACTTCACTCGATAAAAAAGATTCCCAAAGTTAACCCTTTTTCTAATGTTTTTTCAATACTATGACTAGCGAACTACTGATATCACACTTTTTTTTTGTACATAACTAAAGACACTTAATATTTCTAAACAAATTCGCAGAGTTTGACTTGATAATATGATTTTCTTAATCACGATGTTTAAATAACTACAAAAAACACGAGCGCGGCGGCGGCTTGGCAGGCGCGCATTTTCCCTTACGCTTACTGGTGCAGGAATACCCGACCTTAAGTATAACCTAAAACAATTTACCTTCACAACATGGCGGCTATTTAATCATACTCAGCAAAAACACCAACTGACAGCAGATCTACCCCAAAACTCGAAACAAAACAGCATAAAACCATAGAGCTTGGAAAAATTTTTACTTCAAAAGATGGCCAGACTGACCTGGCTACGTATGGAATATGAAGTTTTCATACTAACTCTACGTTAGGGTTTTCATTGCTACTATTCTACTGCTCAAATGCCCAAAAAAATTCTCAATAACTAACTTCCTCTATTGGTCAATTGAGTGACAATATTCTTCACTCACCATGACTTGCAACATCTACTATCTACTAACTAGCTAGGCTATCGCTGTGATACCTAGAAACATAAAAATTTAATGATTCCTAAGTGTAACATGAGTTGACAATATTGAGGTGACCTTGACATAGAAGTTGAATCACCACCGATATCAGTCGACCTTGACTCGCTACAAATGAATTATAACCGACTTTCCGTGGATATCCACGGACTTCGACTCCTGCGCAGTGGACTAGCGAGAGTGTTACTGAGCATATATTTTTTTGAACCTACATATTACTATGTCGGTACGGTATTCAATCTAAGGCATAAAATTATAAAAATTTTGTTTAAAAATATATATCTACGCACTTAATGTTGCCAACAAGCAATGGGAGCAATCTTGATAGGTAGAGAGATACATAATTTATTAGTCAAAATTCTTGCCAACTCCTTTTTACCCTTGAAGAAACTCGAATGAAATCCTATAGAAAAGGCTGTGGATCATAAATCAAAATGAGGGCATCGCTTCCCAATCTCTTGTAGCTATTACATCGAGGTACAGACGCATTAATCATTTACAATTACGTTAAATGGCCCCAGGACCTAGTAGAGCCGACTCCCGCCGCATTGTGAATAGGTACTCAACTGACAGTGGACAAATAACAAAACTGGGTTAATCTTTTACCTCCCGCAATGCCGGGAGGTTGAGTATCACCCCTCGCTACCTCTCTTTCCTTAACACTGAAACTGAAAAGGACAGCCTACGTAAATTCACTTCCAAAAGGCTTTATCCTGTGCGATGATTTCGCTCACTTAGCTTCTATTTACAAACAAATTAGGTCTCTATTGACTCGCACTGTGAATTTTTTACCTTTGGAATCCAAAAAAGATTTATTTGATCAACACAATCTGCACTTTGTTTCACGTGTGATTGAGTCGTTTTTTGTTTATATGTGTGTGAGTAAATTCTAGATTTTAGTATTATATTCATGTATTTGTTCCATCACGTTTGTGCCGAGATGAAAATGCCATGAAAATTCTGTCCCGCTTACCCTGATGAGATAGAAAAGAGAGGGTGTGTATTACATTAAGTCACTGCGGAGTGTACATATTGCTACCATTAACTCTGTAGCTTAGCACTGGAATTTTCGTATAAATCTAGTTGAATTTTTGTTCACCTTCAAGAGTCCAGACGATCGTTCGTTCAATTGTTACGACTTTCAAACTTATTTTGATATTGCTAAACATTTAGGTACTTATCTCCAAAAACCTGATTGCCACTTAACTTTAGTATTAACAGGAGAAAAGGGGGTTTTGCCTAAATTTAATCTCGATAGCATAGCGGTGTCCTGATTACGTACCAATGGATAAGTATTGACTAAGTAGGAAAAGTAAAGTATCAACGGTGTCAATTCAGATGTCGCCTAAACTAAACTAAACTAATTTGATAGCACTAAAAATGGCACCGTCTTTTTCAAAACGATCAGAGTAAACTGGATGACATCACTTTTAGACCTATCAAATCAATTGAAGATGCACATTTAACTCTGATCTATTTATTAATTTACCTATTTTTGTATGTATATATTCCTAAGTTTCTTGTTTATGCCTTGAGTATATTTAAACTGACATTTCCAAGTGTGTCTTGTGCTCCTACGGCGATTATATGAGTAAGAGTTGTTGTGTTTAGTTCAGTTATGGCGACATTTGAACTGTCGCCAATATTGTGCTACAAATCCAAATAGAACGACCAACAAATTGAGGTACAAAACGTCCGCTCTCAGTAAAAATAAAATCAATCATCCACGACATCCACTGCATTTAAAATTGGTTTCCCTCGAGCAAATAAAATAAAAAAGTTACTTAATAGCGCCGATTAAGCGATTTACAAAAAACCCTGCAACGCTTTCAAACCGTCTAGACCCTCTAAATTACGAGACGAAACCGAATCAAACAATAAAAAGTTAAATTCCACAACGATATCGGTATACGTACCTATTGAAATATTAAAATACTCTTCAACCTATAATTTCATTAAATTTGAGGTGAATGAGAGCATTTACACAGACGGCTGCTGAGGATCTGCATAAAATAACTAATATGTGCCAAAGTTATACTAAATTTAAAAGTATGAAGAGTTCTGCATACAAAACACTCTTAAAACCTCATTACTAGAAAAGCCGATGACGAGCTTGTACCCCAAAAAGCTTTTTCAGCGAATCATTTTATTGGGAGAGTTAGAGACTCGGTTAAAACACATTGATGGATTTAATAAACAAAGTTGTAAATTAGTAATATTAGTACCGTAGTTTTGAAAATTGTGCAAGTTTATTCAACTCATTTGTTATTGTAATTTTCTAACAAGATAAATTCATAGTAACAGCCCGGAGTCAGGATCAGGACCCCGTGCCTCAGAAAGCACCGTTGGTCCAGCACCTAACCTCTCCTGAATAAATCAGCCGGTAGCATGTTCCAGAATTCTGTTTACCTCCTAAATGCAGTCAGAGGCCTAAGAAAAGAAGTTGATCCGCATCGGTCATTAGAATTTGGGTCGGTAATGATCGAGCGCATCAACTGTTTTGTTTGTTATTTAGTGCTACAAAACGGCAGGTACTAAATCACTTGGGAGTCATCAATGGTCCAGAAACCGTGATAATATTTAAAACATCGACGAATCTTGTAAGAATGCTAACCAAATTGTTGTATTAATCTAGCAACTTTAGATTTGAGTACCAGTTGTACATCTAGAAGATAATATAGGTAATGTACCTACATGTTATAGATGTTAAGGCATTCACTGCCCAGCCTCGGCGATGCGATCCGGAGGAGCACCTACGCTGCTGTTACACGCAGCCGTATTTCAGAATGAATAATAATAATAATAATAATAATAATAATAATAAGACATTTATTTTCTACTCACAAAAGGTTTTAATAAAAATAATTGTCTACAGATTAAGTATTTAACCTGTTTTGTGAGGAGCTGGAGCTTGAGATAGGCTTAAAAGCCTGTATTAAAAGACACCAGAGCCCCCACTCCGCGGGCGTAACAAGTGCATAATAAAGTTACAAGTTTAAGCGAACTTAGGTACCTATTAAATACAAAAAAAACATTAAGTGACCAGTTTGCAATACAAGAAAATAGTACTATGGAAATTTAAACTAACACAAAATAAAAATAAAAACTGAACTAAAGAGAGCAGAATAGAATAACCGATCCTTACATTAGGTAGAGCTAGGATGTTTGATTTATTTATATAAGACATGCATGATGAGAAACTTGACTGTGAGGAAGTGACACCAGAAGGCACCTGTCTCTTAAGTGCCAGCCTGCAGTAGGTATATGACTGGGTATTAATAGTATTTAATAGTAAATAAAAATAAATAATGAGAAGATAAATAAAATAAAAATAAGAGGTTGGTAGAAAGAATGCTAGGGGGAGAGATTCATGAAGGAAAAGAGGTTAAAGCGATCAATGGTACAGTAGGTACTGTCGGTAGTCTATAGAGTATGTTAAGAATTAGCAGTTATGAAAGGGTGACTAAAAGTTTTTCGGTCTCTTCGTAGGTTAGGGCTTTGAGCCAGTTGATGACAGTGGTTTTACATTTAGCTCTAGGTAATGAGAAAATCGACAAGTTTTTATTAACCATGTTATAGATATGAGGGCCAAGAAAGAGTGAGAAGTGATTCGCATGTTTTATGTGAAATTGTAGAGCTGTGCAGACTTTACCCTTCCTTCTTTTATCTACTATTTGTTCTTTAACATATGTGAGCTCAGTATGTTTGCTAATCACTATCTGCAACAGAAAGTATTGCCTAACAGTGTTGTAAATGAAGGTTGTAAGCACCCAAATGCTAATAATGCTTGGTGTGTTTCCAAACTAAAGTACCACTGCACTTCTTGTTTCTCAGCTCCATTGAAAAAACAAGTTCATGAGTCACGATAACTTTTACAAATTTACTGCAAAGTGGTCAGATTTTCAGGCTCCGAACAAAATATCTTGTCAGTTCGAACTACCTAATATGATATAGTGGTATCATAGCAACTGTATTCGGTGAAGGCAATTTCTACCGGGCTGCTGGCAACTGGCCAGTCGGAATAAGCTTGCCACGACACCCGGAGAGCACCAATACATGCAGCCTGCTCTTATACACTTAATTTATAGCAAAGTATCTGAGTTGCCAGGACTTCGGGAGGATATTCCAAAAACAACTGCATTAATTTCGTTAGAATATCGGTTTAGACCAAGTTAATTCTTTAAACTTAAATTCAAATAACTTTCATGAGCACACAGACGCCCTAGAACTATCCAATGATCCTATCCATCCACGGTTGTCTGGTAGAGATCGCAATTGAGCGATAAGACCGCCACTTGTCACTTCGATTTTAAGCTGTTTTGTTGTATTGTTTCTATCGATAAGCGTGCAATAAAGAATTTTGTATCTATCTATCGTGAAAAGATTTTGAAAAAGGCGAACTTTTTTCGAAATGTACTTTTTGTGTGTGTAAATGCACGCCTCCTGGCGGACAGCTTGATCGATGCAATATTGGTAAAGGAAGAGAAAAAAAATAAGCGTTATTGAATATAGCAATAGCTGGCATGGCCTCGTAAAACAAAACTCCAGCCGGTAGTTACGATGTATTTATCTACTCTTCTCAGCACAAAAAAATCGGATATGGAAAAAAACATGCAACAAGCTTGTTTACCAGGGAAAGACCAATTAATTTTCCAGAAATAAAATATTGATCTTAACTGAACTTGCTTTTGTGAAAGGCTTTGTGAGCATAAAACGCGATAGGAAAAGTTACTTGCCAATCCCAATTTAGCCAGGAGATCCAATTTCATAAATTAAAGCATAATTCAAGTATAATTTGAACTTTATTTAGTCTGTGTTAATTTATTTCCATCGAAATCTTACTTTTTCGACGACCGACCACAGACTTATAATATTTTTGAGCGACATAAATTAAACATTTTACCAATTAAAATTTAATATTTGCAAAAGGCTGAGGCTCGGACTGTTACAAAGTCTATCAACAATAACAATAATTTCACTAAATCAATCAATTTTCATTTCTTATATTTTCACATTGTAGCACAAAATCTGATTATTCTATTAATACCTTATTAGAAAACTAGAAACGTACATGTCTACACTGGAAGGTATCGCTCTAAACTTACCAGCAACTAGCTGTTCACTTTACATGAACTCCGTTTCCTATTTCCCCCGTTATCTTCATTAGCCAATTCACGCAACTCAAAGAACTACCTAACTAATGAAAAGGCTCCACCCTCCACCTCGCGTCCCCATACTTTTCATTAGTGTCATTAGGTCTACAAACGAACCCTTCGCGAAGCAACATTACTAGGACTCTTTTTCAGCTAATGGGCTCACATCAATGAGTTGTAGTGCCTGTTAGCAGCCGTTTGAACCTACGTATTTTTATTTATTGATTGAAGTTTTTGTGTGTTTCGTTCAGAAATTGTACAATTTAAAAATAAAAAACATATTTATTCACTAATCATGAATCATATATCATATCATGAAAACGAAACCTAAATAAAAAGAAAAATTCAATTAATTCCAGATCATGAAATTCAACATCACATACAAATAGTACAGACAGGTATACTTATGAACAGAGAACAAACAACCGCTGTTATTATAGCGTAAGTAAAAAGTGTCTTCAATACCATAACTATGAATTTAGTTAAGGTATTGAAGACAGATTTTCCAGCAACTAAGGCTAACTCTAGGATAGAAGCGTTTGAAATGTGGTGCTGGAGGAGGATGAAAAGGATTAGCTGGAGGGAGAAGATTACTAATGAGGAGGTGCTGAAAAGAGTTAAGGAGAAAAGGTTTTTGAAACTCTCCAAAACAGGAGAGGGAGAATGATCAAAATAGTAAAAAGAAGACGAGGAAGGAGAAGACCAACAAAAGATCAAGAAGAAAGCCGCCGTCATGCCGTATAAAGAAGTAAAAGAGACCGCTTTAGAAAGAGAAAAGTGGAGGAAGTTCCATCACTGCACCGACAAGAGCTAGGCTATTTAATTTATAATTCTGTATAATATGCACGTCTAACACATCCAACCAGCAAAAATGGTCTGTAAATAACATTAAACTGATAAGGACCTGGTGCCCTTCCAGATGATACTCCACGTGTAAGTAATAAAGTGCAGGTTTAAATTGCCTCAACAAAAAACATTATACCAGTAAAGTCCGTCACTCACAAACATATTTTTTATTTATAATAAAAACATTTCAATGACGTTCTGTCATCAATGTTTACATTAAATAAAATGCTTCATATTTTTAAACACGCACATGTTAAAACGCAAAAGCAAAAGACTGACGCAGTGGTAACATTTTGTCCACCACATCTCTAAAAAGATATATATTGCCATACAAAATGCAAGCTTTATGAACCCGAAGAGCTTCTAAATCATCTAAAACCTGAAGATTGTTGTGCTGATTCTATCTAGCCGAGAATATACAGATTAATTACTGTTCACAATATCTATATAGCAACAACGAAACATCTGAAGAAAAACTTCCAGCAAATAGTCGAAGATCAAACGGAAGGGGATGTTTAAAGTTATGAGATGATAGTCTCTTATCTGCAACGCCTGGCCCCAGACCCAGCTGGCTTATTGCCAGGTTACTTTGGTTCAAATTGCTTCCACCCTCGGCAAGAGATCTGCTTCAAAACTTAATGAGAATATCTACATTACTAGCCTTTTTTGAGAAAAAAAAAAACAAATAGGACGATTAGGACAGCCAATTTGAGTTTGCTTTATCCTGTCGGTTTTCTATGTTGAGATACACTCTCCTAACATTCAAAGGTGCAGTTACATGCCATAGGTGCATAATTGCCGTTTGTAATTAGGTTAGTTTTTTATATTTTAATTAGCTAAACACTTTGACTTATTGGTTTGACTATGTCAGTAACGTATTTAATTTTTTACTACTTTTATCTCAAAGAAATATAAAACTAACTCAAATCATTTGACTGCTATATCACTCAGTGGTGTGACAACCGGTAATTATGGCGGCAGACTGACAGTCTTAGTAAATAAATGAAATAAAATAAAATAATTTTTTTTCAGACCCATAAATTGATCCATATGATATTACCTACACATTTAAATACACAATTACAAGTTTCTAAATAAAATATAATTATGCACAATCCTAGACAGATCTTTGAAAGTGAAAGAAGGCTTGCCATAACTCGGCCAATGTCGGCCAACATGTAGGTATGTATGTACCGTCTCTTTCACGGGTTTGTGATTGAATAAGTATACCGTTACATTTACCTTCTAGATATTTTTATCACAATCTATATCGGGTTATTCAATACAGATAATACAATAAGCCATTCATTTATTAATTTCAGAATACTAGCAACATCACCGTGGTCACCGGACAACCGTTGGACATCGGCCAATAGTCATCCCTAATTGATTTTTCTACTGCGATTCGTTGCTAGTTTTAGGTGTGTTAATAAATTTTTCAATGGTTTTCTGTATAATAGTTCAGATTTTTTGCAGACATAATTTACATCGGTAATATCAAGTAGTGTTAATTTTGTTTGTAACTGAGTTTTTGAACCGAACAAAAAAGAGATTATGATTTTATTTGGGTACCCTAAAAATAACTGGTAGGTTTTGGAATTTATGGAATTTGCTAAAACCTGAAAAATGTGCATATTACTTAAAAAAACTGGTAGGTTCTGGAATTTGTCGAATTTGCAAAAACCTGAAAAATGCACGCGATCATTAAGAAATTTTGCTTTCCCTTCAGGCATGTCTGCTGCCATTCAACGGAATAGCGCATGCGTGCTATACCGTGCGCAAGAGCACATAAATTGGTTCAAATGCTGCTTCTGTAGAGCTAATCCATCTCCATGTATTTATCATGCAAATTCACCCAGAATTATGTAAATTGATCATTATTTTAGATGAATGCGTAATGTGGGAAAAGAATTTCAAGGATTTCAGTCACTGCGAGAAGGTAGTTTTTGGAGAGTTTTGATTGATATGGTGGATATTTGGAATTTCGCAATACCCGACATATTGAAGAACTGAACTGTATCATAAGATTTCCGATGATGGGAGAATTTCAAACACCACAGTACAGCCAGGAGGTCTTCTTTGAAAAACGAACGAAGTGGACGGATAACGTCGGATCGCACGAAACGTACAACTTTACTACCAAGTAGCTTCGGGCGCGTCATCAACTGACACCTTTCGCTTCGGATCTCTAAGAAATAAATGTCAGAATCATTTTTATCATCGAAACAACTGATCCTTTATTTTGTGCAATCCGACGTCATCCTTCAACTTATATGACCGTTTTTCTTCAAACTTTACAGATTCACCAACTTACATTTTCAGTCATTAAGGGCGGTAACGTGAGCTATTTATAAGGCTTAGTTCTAATTGTATCCACCGAAACATAAAAGTTGGTAACTCTCACTTCTTGTCATCTATTGTTTATTCTCTGATGTCATTCGTACACGTGCCTGCGACAATACAACTCTGATTTGTAGATTCCGTTAACGTCATATAGCGGAATTAGTCAAGAATTCAAATTATTGAAGGCCTTGTCTAATGGGTCCTTGAAATTGTAAATAACAACAAAGGTAATAAATGCATTTGTGCATTAGAGTTTGTCTAAGTATTTTAGTAAGCCAAGCACGGAGATTGTTATGGTAGAATAGACAATAATGACATTGCATCGTCATACATTGCGTACATTATTGAAGTGGAAGGAATGAATTTCAAATAATTTATGTATTCGATGACAAAGTGACGTAATTTATCTCTATTCTACCCTAGACAACAATCTCCATGCCTACGAACACAGAAAGTGCTACGTAGTAACTAGTTCAAAGGACATACAATGCAGGAAGTAAGGAACTCTTGGCAGTACTGTCAAAAGGTCCGCTTTTTCGAAACCTCCCCGTAACTCTCCGATTCGATAAACGTTTTCCGCGATCGATTCTTCCAGGGGCTTAGAAATAAACACAGAACATCCATCGAAGCGTTCCAAGACTTTACGACTTTATTTTTGGCGTGTTTTCTTTGACTGCGTCAGTTAGTCCGGTGTGTATCGGATAAATATTAATAAAGCGCGTCGGCCTCGTTTCTGGGAAGTTCGGAGGATCTTATTATAACCGCAATCGCATCTATAATTAGCATTGGAATTACGCGTGTACGGTGCGCCCGAATTAGAGCGAGGGCATTGTTGCTGAGTCCACCTCATCTAGTGCCATGAAATTATCGGGAGCTGTAATGAATATCACCAGAACAATTATTTCGGAGATGACTAAACTTTTGAGCGAGGCTTTGGCGATAATAGATGATGCTGGCGTTAGGTCCCAGTAAAGGTATCGCTGTAGACTTCTTCATCTAGCACTATGAAATGACAGCTTTGACACAGAAAGGCAGTGCTGCATTTCTTATCGGGTCTTTCGGCACTAGTAGTGGTGGTGGTGGTATCTTTGGTACCGACTCTAGGTTGCTGCTAAGCGGATTCTTAACATATCTAACTCCGTCCGGCTTTATTTTCTTTGACTGGAGGATACAATTTTAATACACACGTAATAGTAGAAAAACATCCAGAACTCTCTGAACAAATATCTGCAGATCGTACAAACATTTGTTCCGAGGCGGGAATCGAACCCGCAACCTCCTGCGTCGCAGGCGGACCTTCGCCCGCTGCGCCACAGAGGTCGTCAATTCAATTAGGTTCTTATAAATATTCATGCAATGTAGCCTAAAACTAGAAAATTTAGGTAAACTTAAATGTTCCTACTAGGTTCTATAAAAATACGAGCAGGTAACCGAATGAGGTAGTAAACATAACCTCGTCTACTCAGTCTAACATAACTTATAACGTGACTATTCGATTCCATAAATTGTGCAATCAATTGGGAACGTATTATTATTTGATTTGGTTAATCCATGCAAATTTGGTTATGCATGCAAACTCGATCAATCGAGCGGTTATTTGGCTACCTCACCTATCTAGATCCCGCTCCATCCGCTCCCGGCAAAGGCATTTTTTATATAAGACCGGTAACTGCTTCAGCGTAGACGTTCGTGTTAAAGTTTACTGAATTTTATTTGATTAGATAATGATGCTTCTTTTTTTCCTTTGATATCACACCAAGATTTGTTAACGGCAAGATTTGGTAAAAGCGATGTGTATTATCTGCACCCACCAACTCATGATGTTACGATTTCTGTGTGGCCGCTTCTTCGTCAAAAAGACTTGAAGTGCTGTAATGTAAAAATATAAGAATACATTAGAATTTTGTGTTCCAAAGTTGCGCAGACTTATTCTTCGTTAAAAAAATGTTTTCGTTTCATACGTAGTGATTTATTTTAGAAGGTTCTACATTGAGGCAGTCCAGAGGTAAATTTATTTTCAAGATTGACGCAAGTGCACCAAAATTAAAGTGACAATCTCATTCCACTTTATCCTCAAATCAATGTGAGGAGTAAGTAAAAACAAAAGAATGAGTCAGTGAAGCCAACGACCGCCGTGCGGGGTGATCTTTTGAAGCGACGAATTCATGAAGAAAGCAGGTAAGCAGTGCTTGCTGGCCAGGACATATTCTGCTGTCCTCCCTTCTGGGAGTGAGGGGTCCTCCCTTCCTTCTATAAAGTACCAAGCAAATGTTTACCTATAACTTGAAGTAAACGTAAGCTTTTTGTAGGTTTCAGCAACTTTAGTCACACTTTATGCAATATTTTAAATTGGTTCTACCTACCAATGAACCCAAGACAGCATATCTAGGTGTTTTAGTTATATAAAATTGCCCGTAAATACAGGACAATTTTTATATCTATATATTTAATATCTTTATATCATATTTTTATATCGTAATAAGAAGCTGTTATACGTGTGGCTTGGTGGTAAGGTATAGCTACATTCGGTGACATCGGTTACTTATGTACTTATGTCCTTACTTAAATAATTAAGTCGCACTATGTTGTTAAGTTTAATTTACATAATATCATAATGCCTACCATCAGGGGGAGAGCATGATTTTTTACCGTAACACAGTTTTAACCAGTACGGCGGAGGGAAATCACTCGACAACGGGTATACCTAGAGAGAATCATGTTATACAATACAAAAACTTACACATCTTAAGACAATTGTAACCCTTAACTTTAAACAGTTCAATTTTACTTTTGAAATAAAATTTTACTTTACTTTCACTTCCTTTTTAAGGCCCCTATTCCTGCAGCAGTAGGCGTAAGGGAAAACGCGCGCTTGCCAAGCCGCCGCGCCGTGTTTTTTGTAGTTCATTAGGTAAACATGGCGATTAAGAAAATCGTTTTATCAAGTCAAACTCTGCAAATTTGTTTAGAAATATTAATTTTCTTTAGTTGAGTACAAAAAAAGTGTAATATCAGTAGTTCGCTAGTCATAATTTTGAAAAAACATTACAAAATGGGGTAAATTTGGGATTTTTTTCTATCTAGTGAAGTTCATTAGATCGTATAACTGAATGTGACATTGACTAGACTAGATCCTTAGGTAATATATATCTTTTTTTCAGAATTTTAAACACTATTTTGGAAGTCTCAGATGATTTTAAAAATCACAAAATCACGGCCTCTGCTGGCTTACCAAGCCTTAACGAACCAAACGGCAATGAAAGACGAATCGGTGACATGTGCAAATGCGTTCAGATTCCCGAATAATTGTCGACGGGTAAGGTGACGACGAGAATAACCGAGAGACGGTGCCCACGCTCGGTTACCAGCCGCTTTATTTATGTATTGATTAATTGCCTTATTTGTTTAGTGTCATAAGATCCAATGAGCCGGCTAGTCGAGTAGGCGAACTGCGACTAATCTTTTAGCAAAGTTGTTTGTATGTTTTAGCAACGGGTTCGTTTGATTTATTGGTTAGCAAAGAAGCAAACGATCAATGACATCCAAAATTAAAAAAAATGTACAGCTGAATCAGGTCCTGTCATTACAATGAAGAGCTTTTTGGAGCAACGGAAAGTTCATCATCATCATTTTCGAAAGGTTGTGACGTAAGATAGGTCGCTAGGATTATGTTGGTGCTATTGTAAACTACACTACAAAGTAATTACTTGACCGCTTAATTAATAAATGAAAAAAGTTAATCTGCTAAAGTTTTTCCCAGCTAAGCTCCGCGACAATGGACGAGAGCTACCTAAATGGTATACAAAGAGGCGTTTTAGCAATAAATATGAAAGTATAATGTGGAGGAGCATGATACCGCTTTGAATGCTGAACCCGTACTGAACTACAAACACAGGCCAACGCGGATATGTGTGGGTAGGGGGAAGCACACAGGCAGCTAACCGTGGGAAAGCCAGCTTATACGGTGTGAACAGTATAACATAAAACATTCATTTGTTATTTTGATGCGAATTCCAGAATTCAACACTAGCGATGGGCGCATTGATGACACCGTCTTTTGTTCAATTCAAAAACCACCTAAACAACATGTTTTCAAACTGAACAAAATATTTGATGAGTTGTTTCAACACGTGTGATCTCTAAACGACATTAAGTCCCCGAAGTTACCGCAACAAAAGCAAATCGACGAAGCGATGACCGTAGCTCTCAAGGTAGATATTCATTTGGATAATGATATTCTGCGAATTACTCCGTGTTTATAACCATAATGCCTCGGATCGTAGTGTGTCCGAAGTCCGAATCGAGGTTACACACAGCCACACAACAACGTTATGCCTTCACGTGGCAACAACGTACTGTAACCCGTCCGGGTAGAGCTGAGCTTTGTGAAACCGTCTGTTTCCACCGGTTTGGTGTCTGTTGCTGGTTGTGGCGGGGGGAGGTGGAGGTCTGGGTTGGGTGGACGTAGCCTCGCGCGGCAGACGTCACTCGCACACATAGCCCCGCACGCTCACAAGACTACATGACCGTGGCATTCCATCGGCATCCACACACACATGTCTATCGCGCACCTTATTAAAACGAGACGCGAATCGACGACTTATCGGGCAATTAGTCGTGGCTCACGTCAGATATTGCTGCGTGAAGGAATCCTGAGCGGTATACATTGATTCCTGCTTATCCTGGCCCCGTAAAAAAGTTTTTGACAGTGCCGCTCCAATTGACTCTCTCTTCCATTCCCGTACTTATTCTTCTACCTACACTTAAAACAAAAGTACCTCATTTAAAAGCCATTCTAAATATCAATTCGCTTTATAAAAGTTAAAAAGATGACTTTACTATAATCCAATAACGACAAACAATCCATAAACAATGACTTATCGGCCCACAAAAATCAGAACCAGCAATGGTCAATAAACATCGCGGGATAGTCAGTTTGCGTTCGGTGCAAAGCACCCGCAGTAGGAGTCAGAATCGGCACGCGCTTGGACGGCCGCAGTGCGCAAGTGCGACTGATAACAGTACCTACACAAGTAGCGTGCTGAAATTTCACTCAAATGCCACTGGTTGTAACTATGTGAACATCTGTGGTAGTAGAGCAGTAGATCCGCTAACCAACGGAATGGAAACTTTATCTTAGCAAGTTCCTTATCCGTAAAATTTTATTGCGGTCTTTACTTGTAATGATTTTAAATGTAAACGCCATGATAGTTTCGAAAACAGTGAAAAGTTTTGGCCGTTGAAACACTTTCTTTGACATATAATGAAAACAAAAAAAGCTCTAATGGTAGTATAAATTATCATTCTAATAGTATAATGTCCTCCTAGCCGAATTTCGACCACGGCGGCCAGTCTCATCGGAGACTAGCCAGATGCGCAGGACATATTATAGTGCACAAGTATGTGCGCAAACACAGGTGCACTCTCTATTCTCTCAATCTCATAATCCGATGGGACGACAGATCGACACGACCGGAGACAGGTCCGGCGCAGGACCAACAGTTTAACGTTCTTTACGAGGCACGGATTCTAATAGTATAACGATGCCATTAGCTGAATATTAATAAAAAACTGAACTTAAGGCCTTAAACCAGCTACAGTAGAGTCCATTTCAGCTTATTATCCACTTTTCAGTGAATCAGGTTCGCTGCAAACTGGTTTCGTTTCTCGTGCTGTCAACTTATGAAATATAATTCTGTTAACAACACTGCATTTACGTTAAGCTTAAGCTTTCCGTTAATTAGGCTTAGCTAAACTTTTCATGATTTAATTAGTTACTTGGTTAATTATGACATGTGTTAATGTGCTGTGTGATGTGATACATTTAATTATAATCACATGATTCTGTATTAATTGAATCAGTTGGATATGTTTTAGCGTCCGAGCGAAGCAAGCCGTATAAAATTATTCTCAATAAGCGAAGTATTTTGCAATAAGTAGTTGTTTATATAAATTGTAAGGCGGCTATTCGTACGAATTTTAATAAGACAATTAGTTACCAAGTTACACATAACGGTCAATGACCTGGCGGTTTACAAAGGTAGCGCTCTTCCGACGCTGATAGATTTATGGATTGCCATAAAATAATACTGTCTCACATCAGCTTTATTGATATTATGGCCATAACATTATGCATATTGACCATATTGACACCTACGGATCGGCCTCCAAAGCCTCTGGTGGAAGATGAAGCCATCACAAATATATCGTGGCTAAAGGTATGTATTTACCTCCACCTCGTGAAAAAATCTAAATATTAGCTGTAGCACAGAATATTATAATTAACGAGGGCATTAGAGCAGTTTTAAAGCAATGTGCATTCACAACCCGCGAAAAAACAACAAAAGAGGGTTAATAAAAACAAATGGAGAGCTGGTTAGGGGTGTATTCTATTCGCTGTTTACCCCCATTTCGACCACTGGATAATTCTAACAAATTGATAGCAATACAATAGAGAAAGGTCCAAAACTGGGTCAAGAATTATCGAAGTCATAAACAATTAGATAAATCTTAATAATACCAGCAAATACTAGGAGAAATTATGGTTTGGATAACATATGAATACGAATAACAATATTATTTTAGAGAAAGCACAAACCTAATGGGTGAAGTGAGAAGGCTCCACGCAAAGTTACTTTAAATACTCTTCTAAGAACAGCTAACGCCATCTATTGAGTCAAGTGCGGAACTTAACTGAAGCTTGATTCTTTAAAATAATTTTATTCGGTCTGTTATAATACTTTTATGTCTCTGTGGTAAAATTATAGTATTTATAAGCGTTTATGTAGTAGAATTAAACAACAATAATTTAAGATTATGGTGTTAATGAGGCATTTCTATCAGTCATAAGTCGATCAATGTGATGATTTAGAAATCATCAACATTCATGCAAATTTTCTAAAAGGTTGTAATTGGTGTCTGAATCAAATTGACCAAATCATTTATCAAAGCCTGAAGCGGCTTGGGTTGTTGGGTTGATTTAGTTACAGTGGCGTTCATCGTTACCTCCTAACAGTTCCAATTCTGGTAATTATATCAGTTTTGGTTTTATGTTTTTATTTTTTTTGTTTTCTTATAAAACTGCTTGTCATAAAATTCTAGTTTTAAAATAGTTCTCAATTTAAAGAAATTGACTTTAAACGTGGGCTCAGCTAACTACTGTATCTAGCTAACAAAATAATGCACACTAGATTCAATCTAGCCACCAACACTCTTTTAATTTCCAAGAATCCAGTACAGATCAGTCTCACAAAGAATATTCTCATTTAATCAGTGAAACGAAGTGGTACCAGACACATTACCATCGTCCTTGGGTTCACATTGTGTTTTGCATTCGTTAAAATGAGCCGGTCTTTACGTTCAATGACATCGGAGGGTTGAGGCTTGCAGTCGACATCTTAGCTATCGCCCTGTGATCTGTCCACATGAGGAATGTTGAGAGAGTTGCTTATAGTGTGATTGGTATTCATTTTGCTGTGACAATGCTGACAATTCTAAATTGAAACGCTTGGTAACTGTGAAAGTAGTAATTCTTCAGCAAGGTACACCTCAACGTATTGGTCTACTGATGGACTCAGGACTCCCCCTGATAAGCGCCTTGTTGGCTTTTATCTCATGGGGGTAATGGCATGCGGGTTGGGGATCGCAGTTGGGTGGTAGAATTGTTTTGCAGGGGGCGCTGCTGCCCGCACCTGATAGATATCCCTTAGTCGCCTCTTACGACACCCGCGGGAAGAGTTGGGTACAGAAAGGTACGATCGATTACAAAGTAAAGTGTGGTGGAGTAACTGAAAGACGTCCAAGATTGGCAGAAGATTTCGCCAATGTCAAAGGGTGAATCTGGATGAGGATAGCCCAGGATCGGATTGGCACGATAGATTAGATTGGAGACCTATACCTAGCAGTGGGTGAAGGTGATCCTTTTTGGTTAATCGTGAAATTTTCGATGCTGTGGTTTTGAAAGATGTTCCTTCAACAGAATTGTTGCCCGTTGGCAAACTCTACATACAACCATGTAAAACTTTGTGCAATCCAAGAAATTACAGTATTTTATTTCAGAGCTTACACACTTAACAATGACACTTCGAAAACGTACGTACTTCCCTACTAGAAACGATCAATGAATGCATTAATAACTATTAGTCGTTATTTTAAGCTAGAGACTTTTTTTAGGTTCCACTTTCCAAATAAATAAAAATAAGATTTTCTTTGCTTTGCATTTCAACAGCTCTATAGAAATAGCACTTAATCGGCGTATCCGAAGGCACGTCGCGGCGCGGCTGCGTCGATAAACGCAGCACTACCGCACCTACAGCATCCATGTCTCGGGCTCTGCTCAACTTATCTTTATTGTACTGTGGATACCTAATGTACCTATGAGCGTATATGCGAATTATGTGAAGCGTTTGTAAGAATCGACTATACCTACACATAGATAAGGTAATCGATAAAGCTATCTGTACCGACATACTTCTCGGTGCTAAGAAATATGATATTGGATTAGGTATCTCGTCTTATTGATCAAATGTGCGACTGGTCAAGTGTTAACTCAAAACCAGATTGATGTATTTTAAAAAAACTTCCCAACTTACTAACGTCTAAAATTCTAGCATCATGAGTCAGTCGAACGATCATTTTGCTGACCTTAGGTATTTCGCACAACATTTGTACTAAACGAGCTTCAAAACTCATTAAAAAGATGCAACATAATTTTCCCTTCTGCTAGACAAATACAAGAAGTATAAAAATGTCCTAATCAAAAGAATGCTCAGTATTATCCACATTGTATGAGGAACAATGAGCTAGCACCCAGTAGGTACTCGCTCGACGCCCACGAAGCCCGAGATAAATTTCCTCCTTGTTTCTACGTCTCCTTTTTACATTGAAGCACTTTATACGCAGTAGGCTCTCGGTTTGGTTGCGAGTGGGTCAAGTTGTAAGCGAAAGCGATCTTAAAATGCAACATTCATTCATTTCATTCATTTATTTATTCTCAAACAATAATTACATTGTGTTGGATTTTTTCTTAACTTTCGGCTTTATAATATTAATAGGATAGTAGGAGGGATCTCCTACTACCCGAAAGCCGAAAGCCGAAGTTTGTTGAAATCTGAATTTTTGTTCCCTAAGATCTCTAAAACTACTGACTATGGTCTTATGAAATTGGTCATGATGGTCATGATCAAATTTGGATTACGTTTAAAACAAGCCCTAACTTAGATAAGGCTACTTATTATACAGAAAATAGGCATGCGAAGCCGCGGGCAGAATCTAGTAATTTAATAAAACAGGGAGCGGGTAAGCTTTAATCTGTATATAGCTGTTGTTATTTAAGGATCATAAGAAGACTCTTGTATTTCAAAATACAAGTTGGTACAAAAACGAGTCCGGACACCTATTTTAAGTCTTCAAAATACGTACCTAATCGTAAGTTAATCGGCTGGTATTTTTGTGCAAATTGATACTGTAATTTGGTGTATTATATATTAATATTACAGCAATTGTTGAAAACGAAACGCAATTTCGTGCTGAATAATTAAAATGCGCATGGTCTTCCTGCGCGCGCTTCCTACGAATCAATCGGTTAGGACTATTTTAGGGCATATTTGCCAGATACCTACCACCTACAGCTTTTACAAAATGCTCGGATAGTTGACTGCCGAATAAAGATTGAAGATTTGTTCCTACGTACGGTAGTTCAGCTAATCTTTATCGTGTAAAAGTATCAAGACAAATTCCACCTTGATTTTGTCGATGCACGATGGCGACTTTAACTTACCTAGGACAATCTAGGAACCAGCAGTAAGTTCCCATCTTACACCAAACTCCGTGCTAGACATACGCACGTCTATGCAGGCCACAGCTCCACAGTCAATGAACTGGCAGAGGTCAGGTGAAATTATCTCGTAGCGCCTTAGACGACATCTGAGTCACAATGGCCGGATACTGTAATCTCTAATTCTGATGCTCGGGTATTTTGGATGGAAACGGGAGTTTCGGGGCTTGCCCTATTGTTGTTTAGGTGTGTCATGTCAACGAAACACAGATTTGGACACAGAGGACCTCAGTGGCGCAGCGGGCGAGAGTCCGCCTGCGACGCAAGAGGTTGCGGGTTCGTTTCCCGCCTCGTAACAAATTTGTGTACGATCTGCAGAAATTTGTTCCGTTGGTCTGGGTGTTTTCTATGTATAAAAAAATATCTATCTATGTATATAATGTATTAAATATATCAGTTATCTAGTACCCATAACACAAGCTTTGAGTAGCTTACTTTGGGGCTAGATGGTGCTGTGTGGATTGTCCAGCATTATTAATATTATTATTATTATTTAAATCTTTTGATGTGGTAAAATTTAACAATCAAATTCTAACATCAACAGATCTAGTATATCTATAAATCTTTAATCTACCATTCAGTTCTTCAATGAAAGTCATCATCCTTAAACTTACTTACATACTTAAAAGACTCAATCGTCAATTTGACACATTTTTTGTCAGCACAAAGAATTTACTGGCTCTGTTGGAACTTCTGTGAGTCATAAACTTAAATAACAATAAAACGCTAAGCAAATAGAACAGAGCCAATCTCCCTACATTACAAGCCTGTTGATTATTCTGACAGTGCCAATCGTGGAACCGGACCCTAGTTCGAGTTCACATTACATACAGACAGAAAGCCTTTCTATATGTATGTATATACTTAGTGGCAAACGGCAAACCGGCCATCGTCTACCTTTAGGTGACCAAGCGCGCTCTACCATAGACTTAAGAAGATTTATATTCCAAACGCTTTATTTTTTTTTGCCTTTTTTGCATTTACTAAACAATAGGCTAGTTTCCTAAAAACTTGTAAATAGTTAGTTAGTTAGATTATCAGAAGATATTGGACACATTTTTTTTCTTTTGTCGATTAAACAAAAAATTATGAAAATATAGCCAGTTAAAGTTCCGCGTGACGTCATACTTTACGACACTTTTTGCAAGGTTTGACGTCACTACCCCCCCCCACTCCCAAACCTTGACGCGCTTTATTTTTGTAATTTATGTTTGATTGACAAAAGAAAAATGAAAGGCGAAAGAAAAATATGTGTCCAATATCTTTTGATAATCTATTTTTTTATTCAGGACATTACCATATTGTCTCAAATTTGACAAGTGGCATCTTGATACTGCCTTTACAACTTAGTGGACCTATCGACTTTACAAATTTATGCTAAAAGGTTCAAACACCATTAACTTATTAAACCACCATGTAGATAACGCAACCTGATCAGCTTCATACATCCAGCCATAGCGCCTTGTTTTCGCTTGTCGCATCCAGCATCCGCATGCAGTCTTTCACAGGTCATCATCCCACCTGGCTAGACGGCGGCCTACACTAGGTTTGCTGAGTCGCGTTCTCCACTAAAGAACACTTTTACCCCAGCGGTTGTCGATTCTGCGCAAGGTATGGCCGACCCACTGCCACTTCAGCCTGCTAATTCTGTGAGTTATGTCGATAACTTTATTTCTCAGCTTCACACACATCATTCATTGAGGTTCTAGCTCCTCAAGTAGTAAAAAAAAATGATGCAGAAAAATAAGAAAAGAAAGCAGAGAAAAATAACGATAACATGCCAATACAATGAATGGTCACAAAGATTATTGGTAGTACAAGATCAAAATTTATAAAAACCCCCCGACAAATTTTCATGAAACATGGCTAAAAACACTCGGGATAAAATTATCTATCACACCAAAAAAACTAAACGAAAATCGGTTTATCCGTTTGGGAGCTTCGATACCACAGACAGATACACAGACAGACACGTTAAACTTATAACACCCTGTCTTTTTGCGTCGGGGGTTAAAAATTAAGAAAAGAAGAAAGAGAAAAATAACGAAAACATGCCAATCACACCAATATTATATATGCGAAAGTTTGGATGGATGGATGGATGTTTGTTTGTTACCTCTTCACGCCAAAACTACTAAACGAATCTGGCTGAAATTTTGATACAGATAATTTTAATCCTGGAAGCAAACATAGGGTACTTTTTATCCCATAAATCAGTTCCCGTTGGATAGAAATTACCTTTAAACGTTTCCATAGAAACAATGCGTGCGAAGCTGCGGGCATAAACTAGTAAAACTATATAATGATAAATGGTCACAAAGATTATTGGTAGTAAAACAAGACAATGTACCTATACTTGCCATTTCTCCCGAGTAAAAGTTAAACCAACCTTTACAATTTATACGCCATCGAATTAGTCTGCTTGCGAAGTTATAATACGACAACTCTGCTAGAATCTAAGTCCACTGGATACGTTTGTGTTTGTGTCTACGTAGAAATGGACTTGTTTCACTACTTCTAATTTGACATTAGGTTTGATAGAAAAACCTTTATCCTGACAAACTGACCTCACATTAACGGCTTTTACCAATTCATTGCTGGACATAGTCTCCTTAGAAGTGCCATAATGGCTCTTACAATTACCCCTAATTATAAGAGCCATATACCTTATTGGCAAGATAATAATGAGGTTGGTGGACAAGTTAATGTTTTGTATTTTTGATTCATTGATTAGTTATTTAGATCAGTGTATGAACAAACGGCTGTTAATCAGAAGCATAATATTATAATTGAGTACACTGCAATATGTATTTACTAGATATATAAGTTCTGTTATTTACTTTGTGTGCACTTTCACCCCTTTCTTTTTTTTATATTCTTATATCTTTTTCTCCATCTCAAGGTTGCCTGGGAGAAATCGCTCTCAGCGATAAGGCCGCCTTTTGTACTTACTTTATTTTTTATTTAGTTATAAGATTTAATTAATGTTTACTACTACAATAAAGTGTTCATTCATTCATTCATTCATTCATTCATTCATTCATTCACAGCGTATCTGTCGTCTCTGTCTTCGTTTCTGTCTCTGTCGTCTGTCTCTGCTTCTCGTGTGATGCCGGGTTGCTGGTAAGGAGTTAGATAGATAGATAAATCTTTATTGTACCTCACAAACAGAAAATACAATACGGAAGGATATGCTGAGAATCATGGAAGTACAAAGGGCGGCTTTATGACTTTGAAAGATCTTTTTCAGGCAACCCTGGAATGGACTGGACAAATGAGAACAATACATATATAAATACTACATACCATGCCTGGAACTAATTCATTGTCATTCGATAGTTTTTCTATTTTATTTCTTTAGGTCAGTCTTTATTAGAAAGCACCATTTCTTTGAACTGCATTAAAAGACGTACATTATGAAGGTGAGCGGGTTCATTACGAACCTTTTTTTGCTTTCTTTTTTACGGTAGTTTAGATCTTATAGAAAAATCGCATTAAGAATACTTAGCTCTTCTTCTTTATGGCATGCCTACTAGGTTATGGACCCTTAACACTTGCATAAAGTGAACCTTTATAAACTCTACATATTTTTACTCTGTGGTACAGTTTACGAGGCTTGTCGTATCGAGCTCTCGCCCAGAGAAGATTCTAGATTCAAAACGGTGGATATTTCTCTGCTCTGTAACCCGCTTTATACATAGGAAACCGTGAGTTCCGTAATAATAAAGTGTATAGTGTACATACAAATGGAACTATTAGTGTGGTTGTTATGCTAACAATTTGTTTGTTTGTTTGTTTGTTTAGAATAGGGTCCAAGAAGTGATGAATTCTCAGAGCGTGGTTATTTTGACTATTAGCGGTTGATGGATAAATGCATAGAGTAAAAACTCGCTGCTGTCTCAGCAGAGGGATAGTGTCATTCAACAATTTGACAATTTATGCAACCAAAAACCGATCTATGTGTGTTTTGACAGCACGTTAATACAGTGTTCTCACTCACACATTCAAATGATTGAATGTTGCTAGTGAATAGCATTTTCCCTAAAAAAATTGGGTAACTGAAGCAAAGTTTCAATTAAAAAAATAAGTCATTTATTTTTTTATCATCTTACTTTTTATTTTCGATATTATCTTATTTATTTTCTAATTAAACGAAATATCAGCTAGTAGCTTTGGTTACTATCATTCTTCCTCGGTCAAACGACAAAAAGTTTTTACTCCAAGTCCGCAAAATAAGATCGGCTCCGATCGTTTACGGAACAATAATTTAAATAGACGGTCAAGTGCGTGTTCGACCACGTGCAGTGTATTCAGTATTCAGTATTTTTATTGCGAAACAAAAATATTACATACAGTAAGTATTAATGTACCCTGTCAGGTAGGGTATGGCAATATTTCTTAATCTAGGACTTAAGTTAAGGACCAAATTAAGTATTTTGTATTTTATACAAAATTAGGAGATCTTTTATGAACAATAAATAACATTTGTGTAGTTTAGAATAATATAAATTTACTTAGGTAGGTACAATAACACTTTTTAACAAAATAGTTTACTTTTTATTAATTTGTGTGACTAGGTTTTACTTAACATCTTATAATTAATCAATATTATAACCTATTATATTATTAAGAACACTTCGAAGCTCTTCCATTGTTAAAAAGAAAATGTAGGGATTCTATCCAAATAGTTTGTCTTCAAAAAAGTCTTTTATGTCATAATAGCATTTTTTATAAGCAATTCTTGTAGTTTTGATGTGAATATTATGGTGTTTGGGTTCAGATTTTAGGAATGTTGGTAGTTTATTATGTATTTTAATGGACAGGACATGTAATAAGGGCTCTGTCTGTATAGTTCAAGTCTAGGTGTTGGAAGGATGAGGTTTGTTTTTCTTCGTGGATTTTTATCAAATTGGTATAAATTCAGGTTTTTTCTAACAAATAATGCTGTTTCATATATATAAAGGCTAGTCAAAGTTAGTAATTTTTGTTCTATAAAATGTGGTCTACAGCTGGTGCGTCTTCTGATATTAACAATAATACGAAGGCATTTTTTGTGCAATATAAATAATTGGTTTGTATCTACACTGTTGCCCCAGATTACTACCTATGCCATAGCGTAGCCATGAATAAGCATATGCATAGTAGGCAGTTAAAGCTGTTTTAATGTTTGTGTTACTTTTTAAGATAGATAAGGCATAAATAAATTGTGATAGTTTGCTTTTGGTTTTTTCTAAATGTCCTTTCCAATTAAGGTGAGTATCAATTTTTAGGCCTAAAAGGGTATGATCTTGGACTTCTTCAATATTGAAGCTACTTGTTAGTGGAGATAGATCTAGAGGTGTTTTCTGGTACGGGGTAAATTGTATGATTTTTTTCTTTTTTGTATTTGCTTCCAAATTGTGAGCTTCTAACCAGGTGGTTATGTTATGAAAACTTTCATTTATTCTGATAAGTGAAATTTTATGGGGGGGGGGGGGGGGGGGGCATTTGAAAAGAAGGGACACATTGTCTGCAAAAAGGATGCAGAAGGAGTCAGCAATTTTAGGCAGGTCATTCATGTAGATTAGGAACAGAATGCATCCTAAAACACTTCCTTGTGGAATTGAATTGTTTATGGTAATTGTTTTTGATTTTACTGTTTGTATAATCCCTGAATTTTTACAACAATGTTCAATTTGGACAAACTGTTTCCTGTCTAGGAGCCAGGAGGTATGATTTCAGCCAATTTAGTATTTTTCCCCTGATTCCGATTTCAAAAAGTTTGGTTATAAGTATTTTATGGGAGACTTTATCATATGCCTTACTCATGTCTAAGAGTATACCTATTGCATACTATTTGTCTCTAATATAGTTAAGGGTTTCGAGGTTGTACTTAAAAATAGCAAGAGCTGTTGAGGAGTTTTTACGGAAGCCGTATTGATTTTCACTTAGGAGATTATATTTTTCTAAGTAGTTATAAATGCGGTCTGATATTGCACGTTCAAATATTTTAGACGTGTAAGTAATTGCACGGTTCATGGCGTAGGTATCTAAACAAACTTATTTACCTGTTTTACATATCGAACCACCTTAATTAAGTTATTTTCAACAAAATTTGTTCAAATTTTCCTTTTTACCAACCAAAGTACCTACATATTTTAAGTTGATTAGGACTATTAAGTACTCAACTAGTAAATATATTGTAGCTGTGCAGTTTTCCTTTTAAATCACACCACCCACTACCAGCATTTTTTCCACGAATAATAATGTCCAAGTTAGACAAGTACCTACACTGAAAAAAAAACCAAGGTTTCGTTTTTTTTCGTAGTTTACAATATGAATCTATTCAGAATATCGTCGAGTGACAGAAATTTTAAAATTATGATATTCCGCGCAGTTTGATTCCTAAGTCCTAACTTGAGTGAAGTCCACCCTCTCCTCTACTATTTTTATAATGTCCTCCTAGCCAAATTTCGACCACGGCGGCCAATCTCATCAGAGACTAGCCAGATGCGCAGGACATTTATAGTGCACAAGTGTGTGTGCAAACACAGGTGCACTCTCTATTCCCTCACTCTCATAATCCGATGGGACGACAGATCGACACGACCGGGGAGAGATCAGGTGCAGGACCAACGCACGGGGGTGTAACACCGCCAACTTCCTGACTCCGGGCTGCTACTGTGATTTTTTCTTGCTGGAAAAACCCCAGTAACAACTTTTGGCCCGACCCGGGATTCGAACCCAGGACCTCATAATCAGCGGTTGAACAAGCTGACCGCTAGACCAACGAGGCAGTCAACTATTTATATATACTATACATAGTATTATAATATCTGTGCCTATACTAAGTAACAAAACCGGGGTATTTTTTCCCCAGTGCATAGCAACATTTTCACGAAAGTGGTGGACGAAATTTTTAAATTTATTTATGAGTTTTGATGATTGTTTTAGGCAAAATTACAAATGTATTAAGTGTGTAGACTAGTAGAATGAGATATTTGCCGTATTATTTTTCTTGCTACTGGTGTTTAAGTACCCTTACACCGCACAACACATCATTTTTATATTTTTATGTGAGAGCTGCTTTCCGCGTCATATCAAGTATTGTACTAACGGCTCAAAATGAAAATTGCGACGTTTAGTCGCAATTTTTTAGATTCACCTCGTTTGTGTCAACTATCATTCTAAGCCTTCTTATTCTAAGGATAAATGTTTTTATGACACGAAGGAATATTTTATTTACAGCATAAGTGACAATTTTTTGTAATTTTTTGATTTGTTTTGTCTAAGTATTTGTGTTTTATATTTAAATCTCTGATATTATTTTATTAAACCTATCATTATAACCTCAACCTCAACAGCATGTATTGGTCCACTACTGGACGCAGGCCTCCCCCTTATAAGCGCCTTATTGGCTTTTATCTCATGGGGTAGTGCCCATAATCCCCACGCTGGGCATGCGGGTTTGGGATCGATCGTTATAACAATTTGTAATAATTTTGCACGCCTTTACGAGGCGGAATTTATTGGAGGTATTACTTTATTACTATTATACCGAAATTCCTGCAAATTATGATTTCAAAAAATAAGGAGCACACAGATAAAGCACCATTGCTCTTACAAAATACCAAATTTTTTTTTTTCTTTAGTGTGATGATGGATTTAAAAGTTTTACCAAATAATTTATTTGCCATTAGGATAACAAACACATGACTTAATGTTACCTTAAGATGTTACATTTGTATGATTTAATGTGAGATCATTGATTTCTTATGAGTTATGACCCCCGCACTAGGCTAGGCCTGTTTCGCGGGAGACCGAGTGAACAATAATTATTGATTATTCACTCGGTCTCCCGCGAGTCTGGTACTCTAGCAAATAGTTCCGATATAAAATTTGAGACATAATGCAAAAGTAAAATAGGTACAATAGGTACTTATTATCACTTACCAACAGAGATTGGTCAAACGAACGAAGGCGTATTACCTATAACAAAAACATATTTCTAAGAAATTTCTTTGTGTCTCAGAACATTAGGGTTATATAAGTAATCGTTTATCATGGATTCATTATATTGAATGGTTCCGGATGGATGGATAAATAACATATTTTCACAGAAACTTTACCACCCTTTTTAACCCCCACAGAGGTTAATTATGAAAATTAGATTTGAGTTATTTTAAAACCTTAACTATCTACATACTAAATTAATTTAATCTAAATCGGTTAAGTAGTTGCGGGGATACGTGGTTACAAACATTCACACAAAGTTTCGCATAGGATAGGAAGTAGGGTTTATAGATTTAATTCAACACCAACTGAAGACTTACTGTCTTCTGAAGTCACAAACACTGTAGACCTCATCAGCACACATAGGTCACTGAACAACCCTACCCAAACAAGGTGGATCCTGCCATAACCACCACGTTTCGCAAGCGGATTGGTGATCCCAGTGGAGGTGTTACGAAGTCACGAAAGAATGCTGCTGCCCTACCTCTGATGAGTTCCCTTAATCAGCTCTTGCAACATCCTAACCTCACCTCAACAGCCTATAACAGTCTACTGCTGGACGCAGGCCTATGCCTGATAAGCGCCTAATTGGCTTTTATCTAGTGGGGGTAATGCCCAAATCGCTGGGCATACTGGTTGGGGATCGCAGTTCGGTGGTCGAATTGTTCTGCAAGGCCGCTGCTGCCTTCCTCCGATATCCCTTAGTCGCCTCTAACGCCGGGAAGAATTGTGGTGGTATAAATTCTAAGCACACAGCTTCTTGCAACATCCATAGGCTTGTATAACTTCATGGCTATTAATAACATCTAGTACGCTACAGTCAACCATTTGACCTACTTCTTCAAACATTACCACACCGTAGACAGCCTATTATAAAATACCTCACAAAAATGTCCCTGCTACCGTGAACTTGACCTTTTCAACTAAAGCCAGGCTTATTACGAATGACAAATTACCGCAGATGCAGAGGCAAGGCAGGTGACTCTATTTTTACATTTCACACTAAAAACTCGCATATTTCAACTTGCGAGTAGTGACTGAAGGAAATTACTAGCAAATTGATTATATCTTACAGCCATCAGTGAACGGTGAAACTGAACTTAGTGGTACATTATTTTAGAAACATATGATTTATTATTGCTTTTACTTGACAATGATTTGGTCCTTTGCCCATGGACCTACATATTTTAAACACAACAAGCAGCAATTTTAAAAGAAAGAAGAATAAAAAGAAAATAGTAATTGAATGACAATCATTATAAGTAACGTATCGAAATTGCAATGCCCTACACAACAGTATGTTTGAACTAAATTTATCTTTAGTTCTGGGTATTTGAATGTATAATTAAAATTATCTATTTATATAATGCATTGTATTATATGTTTATCAGTCATCTAGTACCCATAATATCTAGCCCCAAGCTCTGCTTAGCTTTGGGCTAGATAATGCTGTATGGATTGTCCAGAATGATTTATTTATTTATTATATTTATTAATTAGAACTTACGAAACGTACATATGTACATAATTAGCAAATACTTAAATGAAATGAAGATTCAAAGCAAGCGGATGCAGAGTTTCGAAATCTTTTTACCAGTAGGTATTATAATAATCGGTTCGTAATGCACTGTAACTACAACCGAAACAAATCACAGAAGTACTCTGACAAGGTACATGAAACGTTACGCATAATAGAATTTAATAAAGAAGCTTTCTCTTTACATAATGGTGGCATCCATTCGCTTGACGAAATCAGTGCAAGCGCAGTGAGATTATGCAATCGTTGAGTAAGATGTGTGGAAAGCGCACACCCGTCAAAGTTACTTAATAAGTTGGTATAGACTTCTGTTCTGGTCTGGGGTTGCCACTATTTTAAGACTTGGGCCCATTGTTCGTTGGAGAGTATTGGTCTTGATAGGTTTTCTTGATAGCTGTGTGGTGCCGGCTAAGAATTTACAACACCCCAATTCTTCCCGTGGGTGTCGTAAGAGGCGACTAAGGGATATCACCCGGAGCGGGCAGTAGCGTCCCTGCAGAACAATTCTACCACCGAACTGCGATCCCTAACCCGCATGCCCAGTGTGGGAATTATGGGCATGACCCCTTAAGAGATAAAAGCCACTGAGGTGCTTATCAGGGTGAGGCCTGCGTCCAGCAGTGACCAATATAGGATGTTGAGGTGAGGTGAGGAGGAGGAAATTTTCCCTATAATTGACTACCTCCGTGGCGCAGCGGGCGAAGGTCCGCCTGCGACGCAGGAGGTTGCGGGTTCGAATCCCGCCTCGAAACAAATTTGTGTACGATCTGCAGGATTTTTTTCCGTTGGTCTGTTTTCTATGTATAATAAAAAAAATATCTATCTATGTAGTGTATTGTATTATGTATATCAGTTATTTAGTACCCATAACACAAGCTCTGCTTAGCTTGGGGCTAGATAATGCTGTGTGAATAGTCCAGCATTTTTTATTTATTTATTTAAATCACTTGCCTCACGTCTGCATGTCTGTAGATGAATATTCCAAGTTTTCCTTGTGCTGATGGACGCTTTCCTTCACAAAAACAGCCACAAAAATACACTGAAGTCGGATTTATCCGCGGAAAACGTGGAGTTAGAACCTTGTTTTATTAGGAATCCAAATAATTAGACAGCAAATCCACGAAATGGATTAAACTTCAGCGCAATACCGAAATGGCAGTAAATAAAAAAGATATGCAAACCAAAAACGAAAACAAAAAAACGGCAAAGGTTTTACGGAGTGAAATCTACGTGGAAATATCAACGCGGCTCGTGCACTGATGACGAGTAGCTAGGGATGTGAAATGTCGATAGAAATTTATCGATGATTTATCAAGTTTGAAATTTCACGGGGACATTCACGTCGAGGGATTAAAATCAAGGGGCCTACTCGGAAAGGTAAATCTCAGTTTCGTTGTCATGCAAAACCAACTCTTATGTCGCTTGCATAAGATTAACGTTAGCACGAAAACGAATCAGAAACCTCGATTTCGTTTTGAAGAGTACGGCCCCAATTCGAGATCAAAGATCGGTTTCGAAAACCTTATGGGCTCGCTTTGTCTGTCCTTTTTTACTCCTTAATAACTCAGCAATTACTGCAGCTATCAACTTAAAATTTAAAATTATAATACATTTCGTGCGCTTGTACAGATTTAAAGAAAAAGAAATGAAAATAAATGAAAAATGAAAATGAATATTTTCCAAACAAATTGTGATGCCGAAATTTTCATTGATACCTACAGGGTCATGTGGGGTATCAAATGACAGGTTCAGTTTGTACATTTCAAAATAGTTTTTGAAACTTTTTAGGTGTCATACTTTTAAAAATATTTCGAAATAAGTCGAAAAAATACCCACCCCCCCATCTCCGAAGTTTGCAGAGCGATCCATTTAAAATTTATGGAGCGTTTGTAGATATAATCTAAATTTTGCACAAAAATATAGAGAAGTCTGTAATAAGAACACTTTTTGAAAAATGGTCAAAAAGGAATAATTTTCAAAACGGGGGCAACCTCACCGAGTAGAGTATCAAATGAAAGGTATCGGTTTGGACATTTCAAAACAGTTTTTTTTATTTCTGTAGATTTCATACTTTTTGAAATATTTTGAAAAAAGTCGAAAAATTTACCATACCCACTTTAACCGAAACATGCAGAGAGATCCTTCTGAAATGTAGGTTGGTACCTACTATTTTAGGTATTCGTTAAATTAAGAAGTCTCTAACCGGTACTTTTGGTACATATTTGATGACAAACGTTCGAAACCCTCGGCGCGCGAGTTACACTCGCACTTGACGGATCTTGTTTTATTGAGAGGAGGTAGTTTTGTTTCAAACCACAAACATAATGCACAGTGCATAATGAGAGATTGATATAAGGACATTGTTCTACAAAATGCAATTATTAAAACATTAAGAATGGTAGGTTATTTTGGGCGTATCAAAACACAAGTATCGTGTCTTTAATGAGTTCAAAAACAAGTGACAAGCTTGTTCATATTAAGCAGTTTACCATTGTTTCAAGTCCATGACAATGGCTTGACATCCAGCCGGTTATAAGTCTTACCTCATTCGTGTGAATGATCTTACGTGCTTCGATTTATTAATATTTTTTTATTTAACCTTGAAACGAAGTTCATTGTTTTAATTATTGTGTCTTCATGTGTAGAGCAACGAAGGTTAAGTTTTAGTCTTGGGGATATCAATAGTCGCGCCGCAACGTATATTTTATTTTTCAGAGTGCCCCAGCCTAATTTTTTTAATTAACCCTTCGTACAACTTTTTATCCATACTAAAATCGTAGGATAATACTTATAACATTATCAATAGAATGAAGGATCAAAATCAGTTTTCCCTTCACTAGAGACGCTTGAGTTCTCCGTTGTTGCTTTTTTCCCATTTACGAGTTTCACGGCGACCGTTGCCTGAAACTTACACGTACCCAGAATATAAATGCTGACTCTCCCCATCCTGCTCTAGCACCCTAAAACAGAAGCGGTTTATCCTTCTCTTCCCACAAATAAAAATGTAGCCACCTCAATGTTCAAATAGAAATTGCAATATCCATTTCCTTGGAGTATTTCAAAGTAAACTCTATGGTGCATCCTTTAAGATTCGTTTTCTGAGGGCACCGCAGATAAATTTAAGGCACTTTAAGTGTTTGGCAGGAAAATGTTGTCTTTTTCGAACCAGTTGCAGTTAAAATCCTCCATCCTTGTTGCCGGCCCGTTGTGGCCCGGTTTATCTAAAATCATCTGGACCAAGTAAAGCGATTACTTCAGTGGAGACTTTATGAAAATGCGCAAACTTATTAATTCTGTCATTTAGGTGGCAAATTACGTTCTCAAATTTTATTTTACGGTGCAAGCCCCATTTTCCATTAAGGCTACCTGAAACACATTACGGAAAAACCTTGAAAAAGATAAGAAACAAAGCCTTTTTTGACGGGCTGTATCTTTTTCAATCCAACTGTAGTATAATGCAGCTTGTTCACTGAGCCCTACTTGACAAAGACTATAAACTTTTAAACAAATTGTACTAGTTAACTTTGCTAAGAGTCACCTAGAAGGCGCGATACGCGCCATTTTGTAAAAGGATGGGTATATGATTTCGCGTTCATAAGAGCTAGACAGAGCCTAGTTTTTGGAACGGCGTAAGCGAAAAATACCAGTTTTTGCTAATTTAGAAGAAACTACACAACTTTTGAAGAAACTGGTTTATGGAACCAAATAATTAGTAATAACCTACGAATCAAAACATAAATCATTTCAATATACCTCAGTGTTCCTGACATCTTGACCAAATCATGTGCGAAACAGTGAACTTGACGATGTTTTTTATCGTAATTCTATTTTTGGAATTGTATTTTGACATCCAGGAACCAAAGGAATAATAATTTTATGTATTTCGAGTTTTTTACTGAGATCTAAGCCTAGTTTAACCGAGCCCGTTAGGTTCGTCCCTTAATTTCGCACTATTATTATATTGACGACCTCAGTGGCGCAGCGGGCGAAGGTCGCGGAGGAGGTTGCGGGTTCAATTCCCACCTCGGTACAAATGTTTGTACGATCTGCAGATATTTGTTCAGGGTGTCTGTATAATAAAAAATATCGATCTATGTAGTGTATTGTATTATGTATATCAGTTACCCTTAACACAAGCTCTGCTTAGCTTGAGGCTAGATGATGCTGTGTGAATTGTCCAGCATTATTTATTTATTAAGCGAGAAACCTGCAGGCAAAGCAAGCAACATACCTATTGCAAGACATCTAAGTGCAACCGAAATTCCTCAGCGAAATAGCGCAATTGGCTGCGCGAGCGCATCCCGGAATGCCAGGACATCGTCCGCGACCGGTTCTCATGATCCCAACACAACCTGCTTTCTGCTAGTTAGTAGATTTAATACCCAATTATGATATTCTATAGGTTTTATTCTTGGTCGATTGATTTTTATTTCTTATTTAATTATTTATTGAATAATAAACGACCACATAATGCTTTGTTTCTATAATAAATCTATAAATATACTTACATGTATAAAAATTTCGTGTCAAGGCTTTTGTGTCACACTCCTCCGAAACGGCTCGACCGATTTTTATGAAATTTTTATGTGTATTTGGTAGGTATTAGGTCGGGAAGTATATGTCATATCGCTATGGTGTCCCTATCCAAAAAATTTAAACGCGGCAAAGCCCCGGGGCGGTGGGGGGGGGGGGGGGGGGGGGCTAGTAATGTATCATGCGCCTTTGACAGGATTTTACAGGTTTATAATATTATAAACCTGTAAAATCCTGTCAAAGGCGCATGTGATAATTTTCCTGATCAGGGTAATATAGCTAAGAAATTAAATGGTCAAAACATTTTTTTTTCTTCTAAGAATTGGAACTGGAATAACTGGAATGGAAGAACTGGAATAGTGGAGTGGAGAGGCTACATAGTTATTTATCTATATTGGATTTTAATCACGTTACCAAAAGCACAGAATAACTAACAAAAGTAAAAAAAAAAAAAAAACTAGGAGTAGAACTAAGTAGTCGGGACTATAGCAACCTACATTATCGTGTACAACTTCAAGCAAACTGAAGCAACTTTGCACAGAATTTGAAGTTAATGTATTCGTATGTAGTTTTATCAATTAGGCATAGTAAAAAAAAAGTTGAAGCTAGTTGGTAAAGTTGCAGCGTTTTACGGTACCTACCTAATTTGGCAGGTTATAGATTAAGTGGTACGTTACAATACAATTCCCTACATCTAAGCAGATCACGTAGGTGGTCATGATTAACACATCAAGCACGTGCCATAACCAGGGCATTTAGTGCGTGTTATTACTGAATGACCTAATTTGACGAGAATCTGTAGGCGTTACATAGCGGAAGTTAATAATTATAATAATGAATAATGCTGGACAATTCACACAGCATTATCTAGCCCCAAGCTAAGCAGAGCTTGTGTTATGGGTACTAGATAACTGATATACTTAATACAATACACTACATAGATAGATATTTTTTATTAAACATAGAAAACACCCAGACCAACAAACAAATTTCTGCAGATCGTACACAAATTTGTTCCGAGGCGGGAATCGAACCCGCAACCTCCTGCGTCGCAGGCGGACCTTCGCCCGCTGCGCCACGGAGGTCATCAGTTTTAGATAGGCACTCATTAATACATTCACTGGTCAGCCTCAGAGTGGTGCTACCTGCAAGGGCGCAAAGGAATTTTAGTATTATACAAGTGTTTAGTTAGGTCGTAGTTTTATTGAATTTGCAAAGCCCAACAAACTTTGTTAGGAATAGAAATGGTTCGGTTGTGTTTCTTAAATAAATTTTTGTATACCTAGTTTGAAAGCCATTTTCGAAAGTTAATTGTTTTTATTGCAGGATATTTGATTAAAAATATGATAGTATTTAATTAAAAATATGCAGATCTCGACAGAGCCCACACATTTGCTCCCCTTGGAGTCGAAAACCTAGGTCCTTGGAGTATCGAGGCTCTCCAGGTTTTTAAAAAATTATCTGACCATCTGGTCAAAGCGATGCATTACCCGAGAGCTGGTCAGTATCTGGCGCAGCGCATCAGCATTGCCATACAGCGGGGCAATGCAGTCAGTGTCTTGGGGACGCTTCCGACTGATATTGATTTTGAATCAGTTGAGCCATCTGTATATTGTTTGCAACAGTGTGCAAATAGCTCAATTGTTTTAATTGTTTATAAACTAGTTCTAATTTGTTTCTACTATTTGACTGTAATTTTCTTTGTTAGGTAATAAATACGAGTATTACTTAATTGCAGTATTCAATCATTATGAATATCGTCCGTCAAAAGACTGGAGAAATTTTGTCAAACAAACATACCTACCTACAGGTATAGTTGAGTGCAAGCGTGAACCTAATTCGATTATGTAGGCAGCTTATGTGGCATTACAAATTCACAGAAGTTATACATTAGTAGGTAAAGTTAGGAACAATATGTTCATTAATAATGAGTGTATTTAACAGCTCACTTCCTCACCTCAACCGCCTATATTGGTCCACTGCTGGACGCAGGCCTCCCCCTGATCAGCGCCTGATTGGCCTTTATCTTACGGGGGTAGTGACCATAATCCCCAAGCTAGGCATGCGGGTTGGGGATCGTGGTTCTGTGGTAGAATTTTTTTACAGGGCGCGCTGCTGCTTATGATATCCCTAAGTCGCCTCTTACGACACCCGCGGGAAGAGTTGGGATGGTGCAAATTCTAAGCCGCACACAGCAGAACACACACACACACAGCATTTAAAGGCTGGTACCAGCTTACTATGAAATAATAAATAAATAATAATAATGCTGGACAATTCACACAGCATTATCTAGCCCCAAGTTCCCAAGCAGAGCTTGTGTTATGTTATGGCTACTAGATAACTGATATACTTAATACAATACACTACATAGATAGATATTTTTTTATTATACGTAGAAAACATCCTGAACGCCCTGAACAAATATCCGCAGATCGTACAAACATTTGTCCCGAGGCGGGAATCGAACCCGTAACCTCCTGCGTCGCAGGCACTGAAAGGCACTGTATCTTCTGTACTTTGAAATGTCAAGGTTTAAATGCTTACCTTTCTCAGTCCAAGCTTTCTGTCAAATCAAGTGTTCATAATAAAAAATCTACAAAACAGAAGAGGGGTGCGGAGGGCGTTGACCAAACAGCGGGTGGCTAAAACGTTAATCTTGTACTATGGGCGTTTCTATTATAACGCCGGTCAAATTGTTTATTGATTGAATAAATTAGAGTGTGTCGCTAAGTGGTGTGTTTGTTTTGTTGGTACACAGTGCTATGACAGTCTTACTAACTGACCTGAAAAGCTTGGCGTTATAGCCCAGCGAATTTGAAAGCTTATATCTTTGAATTCAGATAGATGTTTTTCCTCACATCTACAATTAAAATGGACCAAATGATCAAATGAAAATTAAAACTAATGATAAATGAAGCAAATGAACCAAAGGAATTGAATAAACAAGAACAAAATTCAAAAAAATTACAACCCCTCGAAAGATTTTCTTGAAAAATGGCTAAGAACACATGGGATAAAATTATATTTCACTCAAAAAAACTAAACGAAAATCGGTTCATCCGTTTGGGAGCTACGATACCACAGACAGACACGTTAAACTTAAAACACACCTCTCTTTTTGCGTCGGGGTTTAAAAATGGACCAAATTATCAAATTAAAATTAAAACAAATGATAAATGAACGAAAGGAATTGATTAAAAAAACAAATGAATTTTTGGAATACGGCTTATTCTGACGATTCGTCCTACTTGAAACGGACAAGTGCGCAAGGTTTCATACCATTTGATGCAACATCTTCATATCAGCCCACACACATGTCTACTAGACATAGGCATAGGCTAGACATAGGCCTCCCCTATACGACGCCATATACAGGGTTATTGGTAATTCACTGACACTATTTTAATTGCAGGTTCTGCCCAGCATCATGAACACGTCCGTGAAGACGCCAGGTCTCAATTCTTAAAATTGGTGGAAAAGGAATGATATTAGTATTTACTCCCTTCCATTCAAAAATCGTCCAATAGAGAAGTTTTCTTTGAAACTAAACCTAAAAATGGCTTTGTCCTGAATTATCAAGTGGGTGTGTTCGGCTGTCCAGCCAGGCTAATGCCACTTAAATCATCTTGCGTAGATGTGAAATAAGCCAATGAAGATGTGAATTTAAATAGCAGTGGGAGATCGGTATTTAGTAATTAATTAGGTTCCGGCCATTATTTTATATGTGAATCGATTTACAAAAAAAAAAAAGAATTAAGACCTGGCGTCTTCACAAACGTGTTCGTGATGATGGGCAGAACCTGCAGTTCACGGAGTGTCAGGGAATTACCAATAACCCTGTATAGCTATCCTGAGCAGCCTCCATCCATCATGCAATGAACACTACAATTTGATTCTTCATCGCGCTTGTGCTTATTGAAGTCAAAGAGAAACTTGACTTGAGCTGGGCTTCACTTACCAGCGTTTATCCGGGATTTTGTCTGGTCTTTTTCTTTTACCTAAACTAGGTCACTCATCCACTTCATCAAAGTTGGGATATTGGTTCTTAGTCTCTATTCAGTCTACTTAAGGCCAGGTATTCCTGCAGTAGTAGGTGTAAGGGAAAACGCGCGCCTGCCAAGCAGCCGCGCTCGTGTTATTTGTAGTTATATAAACATGGTGATTGAGAAAATAATTTTATCAAGTCAAACTCTGTGAATTTGTTTAAAAATATTAAGTGTCCTTAGTTGAGTGCAAAAAAAAGTGTGATATCAGTAGTTCGCTAGTTTTAGTATTGAAAAAACGTTAGAAAAAGGGGTAACTTTGGGATGTTTTTCTTTCGAGTGAAGTTTATTAGATCTTGTAACTGAATGTGATTTTGACTAGATTAGATCCATAAGTAATATTATAATTTTTAACAGAATTTTAAACACAATTTTGGCCCACCAAGCCGTAAGCTTTATGGGCTACTAGCTTTTGCCCGCGGCTTCGCACGCGTTGTTTCTATAGAAACGTTTAAAGGTGATTTCTATCCCATGGGAACTGATTTATGGCATAAAAAGTAGCCTATGTTTGATTCCAGGATTAGAATTATCTGTATGCAACATTTCAACCCGATCCGTTCAGTAGTATTGGCGTGAAGAAGTAACGAACATCCGTCCATCCATCCAAACTTTCGCATTTATAATATTAGTGTGATTTTACCTGTAAGAAGAAAAGAAGCAGAAAATAACTAATATTTGTAATATTTTTACGCTTCCTTTGAAAGCTGTCAAATCTCCGCTCTCGCTTCCACTCATGTGTACCTTAAACGAACCTTTAGTAATCGTAGTGTAGTAAAACCTCACAATGTGTCTTTGTAATTAAGTGAAGAAGCGTCAGGCTTCGAGAATGTTCGGATCTCATTTCCATGCAAATGAGGGTAGTTGTTACACACGCCGTGATGGCTGATTCATATTGATCCTGCTTTAACCGTTTATGCAATATTATGCCTTAGTGCTAAAGTCATTAGATTAGAATTATTTGCGATCATCATCTCAATGCTAGATAAGTCAAATGGCAATCATCGTAAGAAGAAAAATATGGCAATTTCGAACATCATAAACCTATATTTACTTTGCTATAAAAGCAGGAGAAGGAAATGTCAGGAAAACTGTAAAACCATACTAAAATAATCTTGTCAGTTAGGTTCACGAGTCACATGCTGCTGTAGGTAGTAGGTACCTAACGGTATTGGAGCCTTGGACTGAGTGGGCTGATTTTATAGAGCTTCTAGGTGTATACCACGAACTAAATTATTTCTGTGGTGTATACCGTTATTTGGCATTGTAAGGCCATCTAAATAAACCATCATTATTACTTGTTATCTCACAACATATTAGAATATAGCACGACCTCCAAGGTGCAGTGGAAAAAATTGTCGACCAGGGAAGATGTTGAGTACCGTTTTAGTATACGACTTTTCAGGAACTTCATATTTTTCACATCTTCAAAGTATTGTATTGTATTGTATTGTATTGTATTGTATTTATTTATTTACCATTTATAACATAGGTCGTTATACAAGGCATGTCAGAAATTGTACAATTTGAAATAATAAAACATACTTAGTTCACTAAACAAAATTAAAAAGTCTTAAATAAAAGCAAATTTCAATTAATTCCAGATCATAAAATTCAATGTCATGTTTAGGTATTATTTAAAGAAAGGGATTGAAATAAATTAGTACTCATAAATTCACTGATGCTATAGAATGCATGGCTTTCAAAGAAATGCTTGATTAAGGTTTTAAAACGTTCAAAATATAAGTATAATTGACACTGACGTATGATACCATGTTCAGGGCAGATTTCATGTAGCCATCGAAATTATGGTCACCTTCGTAAAAACCAATACACATCGTAAACAAAACACAGTCTGTGTAAGTACTCAAATCCTACCTTCCTTCAGTAATCGTGGTACACCATAGCCCAATTTCAGCAGAAGCGATATCAAGGCATTTTTATGTGCAATCCGTTGTAATTAGTACAGTATACGCGTTTGCGTATATTGTATAATGTTTACCCACAAATAATTATATGCTGCTCGCATCAGCGTTTCAGGACACGTGGCACCCCCTTGACCCTTTGGTAGGGTTGGCACGGAAAGGTGCAAAAATTACCAACGAGGTTGAATTTTGGTGAGGTTTAATTTCGTTTTTGTAGGTACTTTTGGTTAATATAACGGATATATCTCATCTTTTCCTGTAAATTTACCAGACAGGGGCAGAGTAAACTCGTCAACTGGTCAAAATGCTTTGGAATAATGTAATAAGTACCTACATGCAATGGCGAACTAAATAAAATATAATTATGTCGTAATTTGACGTAAGTTTTAATCTCAATGCTTTTGATTGGGTATCGTGGAGGATTTTACACGAACAGTGGGATCAGGCTTGTAATTTTAGATATATTTTGAAGATATTAGACAGTAAAATTTAGTTTTTGAAAACCACAAAGTTTAGTTTTTGAAAAAAGAACATGGTCCAAAAAGACGTTAATCGAGAACTGTATTCACACTATGTAATGACGAAATCCACAAAGCTATTAGTTATATATTTTTTTCGAAACCTTTCGAAAAACTTTTAAAACAATGCGGCAACCCTAACCTACCCCCCTCTCCCTCCATCGAGCTAATGCCATTCCAGTAATTAGGATATGCTTGGGCATAATTGATGCAGTCATAAACTAGGTGCCTACTTCCAGTTAATTATGATGAGAAAGCCGAATTATGTTTGCAGTTTACACCTGTATGTTCAGGAATGCGGCAATAAAGTGCATGATGGCGACCTTAATGGATATTAAGGTTTTCTTATAAAGCTCAACGCACATCTATCGAAGCGAGCTCTCTGAAAAGCAAGCTGTCCGAGAGATTCAAAGAAATTCATGATTTGATTGAAACATATGAATTTCCATGTCCATCTGTAATGTGTCCTCACTAATCTATCGCCGTAAGTAAGCACACCTCCGCTGCGGAACACGAGTCGCGGACCCGCTGGATGAATTCCGCAGCGAACAAGTGTAGTTTAAGTTGCGGAACTTAGCGGAGGTGTGGCTGACGTCAGAGCAGACCGACGAAACCGCGCTGGGAAAGAGATAGAATTATAGTCAAATCTATGCGTCAGTGAGGAGCGCCTTAGTGATAACTTTTAATCTTGGGGAGACTTCTTGAACGAGTTTTTTTCAAAAAGTCTCTATTACTAAGGTAAAAGCACACAAGATGGTACCATCAACAGCATCAGTCGTAACTCACACATCAAACTAACCTACAACCACAAATAAAATTACAACCGTATAATATTAAGGTCAAGCGCACACTATCGATTTGACGACCGGTGGTTATAACGACATCTGCTACAGCACGTGTCGGAACACCTTTTGTCTACCGGCCATGTGCACCCACCTTTTTACCAATCCACTTAACTCTGGAGTTTCAAAGTATATTTGCAGTCAGTTATTATGAAAGAAGGTTGGTGATAATAGTGCTTCCTGAGATAATAAGATATATTTATTAGTATTAAATATATTGTTTATCTTTGAATTATATAAAATGTAACGTTTAATTATTCGTGTATGACTAGTGTGATTAGAATAGTAATTCAGTACTAAGTCAATAAATAAATAATAATAATAATTTGCTCTATAGGCCTTCAAGACTTTTTAAATAGGTACGTTATTACTTTTGATTTACTTACTGTTCATCCTCATATACAAAACCTACAAATTTGACCTACAAATTCGTGTAATAAGGTTGCCTGGAAGAAATTGCTGTAAGCAACAAGGCCGGCTATTGTACGTTTTTTATTTTTATATAATTTAGATATACTTAAGTTATTTTATATATTTTGTATGAACAATAAAGAGTTCTTTCATTCACTCCTGCCTACAATATCTACGAGATTTCAGTAGCCACTACTCGATTTATTTACAAAAGCCGATTACCTGACTCGATCATTTGACTTGGTTTACTACAGCAATACTAATTTAATAGTGAAACTTAAAGCCTAAGGAACACACACGTTTGTTTTGCCGTGAAAATCTACGGTTATATCGCCGTGCGTAGGCATGCCAGTGTTGTAAGGCGCTTTTTTCGACGTAAAATCTGCGGCTAATTTGCCGCAATGTATATGCACGGCGCCATCAACAAGATTCCATAGAGATCCATATAACACTGATTAATATTATTCTCTTTTGTTTTAAGTTTTTCATATTTTTATTTCTATGAGCACTCTACCAAAAATATGTAAAGTATGTACACAAAAAAAAATATTATGTATAAACATTGTATTAGACATAGTTAAAATATAAAATATTATAAATAATGCAATTTATATAGTAATTGTCTTTACATGATATTTTTTGTGTACATAACATATTATTTATTTTAGGAACACAAACGTCATAATTATATTAATGATGTTGGTGTTCTTAAAAAAAATAACACTGATAACCGTTCTTTCACACGGTGAATTAACCGTAGATTTCACGGCGAAAAAAACGAGAGTGAGCAAAGGCCCTAACACTAAAAATATCTCAACAGAAATATTCTCCAACATCGTCCTCAATAATTCAATGCCAATTAACTTGATATAATTGTGAATATCTTATCTTTATGTACTTATTAATAACTGAATTATTATTCATAAATGCGCACCGCGGGTAAGTGATAATCCGCGGTGAACAAATAGTTATAAAACCTGCCAAGTGACACTGCTGCACGCACATCGCTATAAATGTTCTTTTTATTGGACTCTTATAAATGGTTCAGACGACTCAAGCCATGAAGGTAAATTAGCTGTAAGTTAATGAACAAATTCGAATCAGTATGCAGTGAACAAACTCTACCAATACGTTAGAGACATGACTCTATCTATACTAATATTATAAAGAGGAAAGATTTGATTGTTTGTTTGTTTGTATTGAATAGGCTCCGAAACTACTGGACCGATTTGAAAAATTCTTTTTCTTAGAAGCCCACATTATTCCTGATGGACCATAGGCTACTTTTGAAAATGCTTCATTCCTACGGGTAGGGTAAGCGGGTAATAGAACAACTGCTAAGAATGTAGCTAGTTTAGTATAATTCGCGATTTCAGAATTGGACGGAATCTTATTAACGTAAAACATTATACAACCCATTACTTGTACAATCCACGCGTTGTCAAAATAGGATGCAACCTTCTCAAAATAAATATACAACCTCGATGGTTCAGTTCAATATGATCCCAACACATTAAGAGCAGACACTACTTATAACAAGGACGTCGATGGATTTTAATTACGTTACATACCTTTACTAAAATATCCAAGCAAAGTTAGTTGTATTTAAGTTCCTGAAGTCTGTTCATCCTTAACTAAACACAGTTTGATCCGGTTTTAGAATAAGACCCCTATAGCTGGTTGTTCGAACGATCAAATATCTTGCCAACAAGGTCAAGATGGCGTTTCATTATCGTCAAAAATTGTTTGACCAGACTGAAAAGATGGCGCTCTTAGTTGAAACTAAAATTATTATAAATATTCACGGGTATTTATCGCGTTTTATACCTACTTTTCCCGACGTTTCAACAGGTTTTACACCCGCACCTTAGACAACTATCACCATGCCAAACCTACTGTCTGCAGTAAGGTCAATTGTTTCAATTGTGAATACTAGGTAGTTCTAATTTGTTTCTATTATTTTATTGTAATTTTCTTTGTCAATAAAGGTCGTCCTCACCCCTGTAGACGCAGACACATGCAACTCAGATTTAAGCACGTCTCATATGGCGAGTTTTAGACAGGTTTTCATTGAAAACCGTAAAAAAATCACGACTTGAGACGTGTACCATGCATTCTTGTTTGTATTGCATGAGATATTTATCATTCCAACTATTTTGACGCCTACTAAGATAAAATGCATCTAAGATGGACTATATTTTTTTCAGTGTAACCTCTGTCCATAGGTGATCGGAATGCTGGCTTCTATTTCGGTCAACGAATTAGCAGTGCCATTCAACGTGGCAATGCTGCCAGCATTCTGGGCACTCTGCCTTCTGGTGACGGCTTAGATTTTTAAGAAATAGATATAAGTGTATATATAAGTTGTAATTGTTTTATTATGTTACTGTAATTTTCTATAATTTCTGATAAATAAACTTGCTTGTTTTTCAGTGTAACCTCTTATTTTTTGTCAAACCTATCTTAATGGTAGTTACTCGGCTGACTCGCTAATAAAACTCCTTCAAACCTCTCTCCACTAAACTCAGTGTTATTATTATAAGTTTATGATGTAATATTAGTTTAAGTTGGTAAATAAAAATAAAAAGAAGTGTCACCTCCATAAAAAGGAATAAAAACTACTTCTAGCAAACATTCAAATTAAAACCCCAAAGGCCCCGACAAGTACTATTGACTTGGCAAATGTGGAGTCACACGCGCTAAGCGAATCGGCAGGTGATCCGACAGGTGCTTCGAACTAAGTTATGTTATGAGCTGAGTGCAAGAACTACCCATATATCGGTATGTGGGTGACTAGGTTACACAAGCACTACTGAAATGAAACAGGTTAACAACGATGTATAGCTAAACCTTGACTTTGAACATCAACTTAGTTCAACTAAGATACCTAATTAGCTCTTAGTTCTGAGTGCAAGAACTACCCATATATCGGTATGTGGGTGACTAGGTAACACTAGCACTTCTGAAATGAAACAGTTTTACAACGACATGCATAGCTAAACGTTGACTTTGAAAATCAACTTAGTTCAACTTAGATACCTAATTAGCTCTTAGTTCTGAGTGCAAGAACTACCCTTATATCGGTATGTGGAGGTAACACTAGCAGTACCTACTGAAATGAAACAGGTATACAACGACATGCATAGCTAAACGTTGACTCATCAACTAAGTTCAACTAAAAGAAAACAAACCTTTTTCACAATGGCAATTACAATCAAATAATAGAAATAAATTAGAACTAGGGCTTACAATTCAAACAATGGAGCTAACTGCAGACTGTTGCAAACAATCTACAGGTAGCTCAACTGATCTGTAAAACCGCCTAATAATCGACACTTAACCCTACGTACGTTTCTGGTGAACGCACGGGTGTGCGATGATCAGGCGGTGATACAGACTCTAACTCCTACTGTAGGACAACCCAGTGCTTGGTACTTTACCCTACGTGTGGCCGTTGAGTGTAGGTACACACGGGTGTACTATAAGCACAGAGCGTTCCTACTCACTAACACCTAATCTACGTAGCCTACTCTACGTAGCCTAACCCTACCTCACCCCTACTTACGGACCCTATATTTGGACCCTAACCACGTATTTTGTCCTACCAGCCCTAATAGTGTAGCCCTATCAATGTGTGATCCTACAACCCTATCAATGTGTGTGTTCCTACAACCCTATCAATGTATGTATGTGTTCCTACGACCCTATCCCTAACCATATAAGTGTGATATATAAATATATAGATATAACACGGGATATCTGTTACCAGGAGACCTAAGGTAACAGACGGAAGGTGGGAAGGAAATAAGGGCGTGTACGGCGTGCAATGTACACAGGGAAGGATTTTCTCACTGCCGGTCAAGCAGACTCACAAGACCGATTAGATACTAATGGCTAAGGTAGTCTTGGCCACAGTGAGAGGATGCTGGAAGTATGGACGGGCAGCTCATCCAGCGGGTGCTGGGAACGTCTGATCGGCTCCTCCAGCGGATGCTGGGAACTTCTGGGCGGCACCTCCAGCGGATGCTGGGAACTTCTGGGCGGCACCTCCAGCGGTTGCTGGGAACTTCTGGGCAGCTCGTCAGCGGATGCTGGTACGTCAGGGGGCACCTCCAGCGGATGCTGGGAACTTCTGGGCAGCTCGTCAGCGGATGCTGGTACGTCAGGGGGCACCTCCAGCGGTTGCTGGGAACTTCTGGGCAGCTCGTCAGCGGGTGCTGGTACTTCAGGGGCACCTCCAGCGGTTGCTGGGAACTTCAGGGGCACCTCCAGCGGTTGCTGGGAACTTCTGGGCGGCTCGTCAGCGGTTGCTGGTACTTCAGGGCCCGTAGGGTCTTCGTAGAGGGAGGAGGAGTAAAACTCGACTCAGTGCTTCGTTCCAAGTGATTTATTTACAAAATTTTACAGTTTATATACTAAGATCTAGGACTGCACGCGCAGCATTATTGCTGAGTCGTCGCTCTACTGATATTTGGACTTAAGATAAATGCTGAAATGCTGTGGCTGCGTAAATGCAATTAGGCTAGTATAAGTTTTGCCGTTGACTTGGCTTGTTCGTTAATGAATTTATTTACAATTGTATTTGTTATTAACTAAGTAACTGATAATTATATAATATTAATTTAGTTATAAACATTAAGATAAATTAGGATTATACAATAATAAAAACATGTTCAATGGTTTGAACATTCTGGGGCCTCTCCAGGGTAGGACTTTAGTTCGTATAATTCTAATTCGGTCTGTTTTTCGCCAGACTCGTCATATGCCAGGTTTCGCATCCCTCTTGGTGGCTTCTTCGGTGGTATTTGACTGTACAGTGGTTCTCTGTGGTTAGTGGTGATAGCGGTCGGCAGCTGCTTGGAGTTCGGCAGTGGTCCAAGTTCAGATGAGACCTTGTTGGACTGGCTGGTTGATTTATCGGCTTGGCCCTTGTAGTTGCGCAGGCGCTGGACCAACTGTGGAGCATAACACACTATTAGTAACATGATAAAGAGTAACACTACAGCTGTGATTGCGCTAGTTGTGTATGTGTGTGACGTGATTTGGGTCCATATGGTATTATCTAACTGAGTTCCTAAAGCCTTTTCAGAGTTAGTGATCTGTTGTAGTTGTAAAATGTCTTTAGAGCTAGTGATGACTTCGTCTCTAGTTATGTTAAATATGGTATTTGTCGCGTTAATAGTATCTATAGAGAAATCTAATTGTTTTGAAAAAGATTCTACTGCTTGTATCGTAATAGTTCTCTTTGCTGCTAATGTATTACTGGGTGTTTTTATGATACAATTATCAGAGATTTTGATTACACCCACATTTCTAAGTTCTATCTCTTCTCGTTGTCCATCACAAATTACTGATGTTGTGATGCGATTTTTTACTATAAATAGCCATGTATTTTGTACATACAACATGTTAAATGTTCAAACCATTGAACATGATCCATATCAATACCAATCGGAAGCGTCCCCGCTACGCTGGCTACATTGTCCCGCTGCTGTATGGCAATGCTGTTGCGCTGCGCCAGATACTCACCAGCTCTCAGGTCACGCGTCGTTTCGATCAGACGCCAAATATTTTTTTAAAAACCCGAAGAGCTGCGGTACCCCACGGACCTAGGTTTCTCGACTCCAAAGGGAAAAAATGGATGTTTGTTACCTCTTCACGCCAAAACAACTGAACGGATTGGGCTAAAATTTTGCATACAGGTATTTGTGCCTCGATTAAACCATAGGCTAAGTTTTATCCCATAAATCAGTTTCCATGGTATAGAAATAACTTTTAAGCGTTTCCATAGAAACAGCGGGTGCGAAGCCGCGGGCACAAAATATTTTTTAATATAGCGATGAAGCTGCCAATTACGTAATAAATATATCAAATAGATTGCTGGATGCTGGACAATCCACACAGCATCATGTAGTACCAAGCTAAGCAGAATTCAGAAGCAATTCCATTGCTGTTGTCTAGAATGAAGTTAATTTAAGTACCTACCTACAATCTTTTTAAGGCGATGAAATAACAGCTTTATGCCTATTACAGATTTTTGTTACGAATGTAATCTATATATATAAAAGAAAGTCGTGTTAGTTACACTATTTATAACTCAAGAACGACTGTACCGATGTGACTGAAAATTGGTGGGTAGAGAGCCAGGAGACGGACATAGGATACTGTTTATCCCGTTCGACAGCGTTCCCGTGTGACTTGACATGAAACGTCAGTCACTATAAAACGAATCAGACTTGGAATAACAAAACGCAAATGACAGCTATGTAATGGACGTTAGGGTGTCCCGTAGAAACTTTTTTTGGATTTCCGTAATGTAAGACCACTCGAAAGTTGCGAAATTGTATGTAGATTACGAATAAAATTTAAAAAAAATCTGATGAAAGGTCTTTAGGCCTCTACCGGCCTTCAAAGTTTTCAAAAAATGACATTTTTATGTCGATATTTGACTCTTTATAATTTTGAATCCTGAAAAAAGTATTACTATTTTATTTTGTTTTAGTGTAGTACCTGAACGGATATGTAATCTGCGCGGTTGAAAACGTTACCATCAGCTTCGTATTTGTTAGGGTTACCCTCAATTCCACCTCCAACTACCCTCAATATTCAACTTTTTATAATTATATTCTTTACGTGATTCGCGAGTGTTTTGTTTATATCCAAAGTAAATTTTATGCCATAAGGTACAGTTTCAATTACAATAGTATCAAAAGTGAATATTATTGACTTTTAAAGAAGGAGTTCGAGGCGAAATGAAACTACATAAATTCTATATTTGGACATCAACAAAATTTAGGCGAAAGCTTCAATTCCAATCGTTACAAGCTTATTTTAAAGGTAACTTAGTTCAAAAGGATACCCCAAAAGCAAACGAAAATATAGTAATGAAAACATACTGAAATGTTTTGTTGAATCGTCTTTATGTTGCTGCTTGTAATACATTAATTTCATTTGAATCTTGTTTGTGGTCAAAACCATCAGAAGTTTCCCATCGCTGAGCGAATTTTTTTGTTGGACCATAGTAATTAAAGGAAAATAGTTAGCAGCAGTTTAGACAGACAAGAAATAGCTACATTAAACAAAACAACAGCTGAGATTCGAGAGCCGAAAAATGTGATTGAAGAGCTAAGTACGGATAAAACCTATCTTTATGAGTTATGTCAAGCTGTTTCTACTGGTTCCTGCAGTTCTGAGTTATCTAACCGACAACCTGGGAAAATGGTGCACTCGAGATGGCTTACTACAACTTATCGGTTGCTCAGACATTATGTGAGTACTCCAAATCCATCTGAAAACCTACAAATGCTTACGAACTACGTTATAAGAGTTAACGCACCGATTTGGTTCTTAATCAAGTACAAGGCATCTTTTAAGGACGGAGCCGAGCATTTATATCAACTGACTATGTTTTCTCGATTCTTAGTTGAAAATCTCAAAACTGTTGTAGATTCTGTGATCGCAAGAAACGCATTTTTTGCGCATCCAGAGAATATACTTATCGCCATGATTTTTTATGAAAGAGACCACATTCGGGAGCTAGGATTGTGTATAAAATTAAAGCTGGAGAAGCCGAAAATAATACAAAACGTCTCGAATATTTAGGCCTCCTAAAATAAACTTCGATGGCAGTGATTTCACCGAAACGATTATGTGGCAAGATGTCAAGAAACCGCACCACCCCGGTTCTTCGACACATTTTAACTTAGGACCTTCAATATGACATTAGATAAAAATTTGCGTATCAACATCTGTTAAGAAGTGTGTGAAATAAGTGATAGAGGCCTCACAAAGCGTAACTCACGCTAAATCGGGAGATGGATTCATTAGAGCCCGGATGCAATCGCGTGCTGAAATGCAAAATTTTGGTCACAAAAATAATTTTGGATTTTAATTATTTGTCAGCAACATTAAGATATATTTTGTTTATTTTCATTGTTAATGCTTTGTTTTATCCTTCATATTCATTAAACACCCCCTAAACTTTACTTTTGTTTTATTTTAGACCCATGATGTAGGTCACTATCAACCTGAAATTTACATAACTTCAAAGAGCGGTAGAGGCCTCAAGATGGGGAGTTATTTCAGTTTTTTTACCAGTTTCATAATCTACGTAAAATAACGCAACTTTTGATACCTCTTACGTTGCTGTAACTTGAAGAAAAAAAAATCCCATACATCGACGGGACACCCTAATGGACGTATGGATGACGTATGCATGCCGGGGGGCCGATTCTGTAGTATATTTAGTATCAACATTTGCGAAGCCGGGGCGGGTCGCTAGTGTAAGATAGAACCAAAATATTCGAGCAGTCATCAGAAGCTTTTGAATGGAGCTCAAATTCTATAAACTTAATTCTGCTCTACATAATACCTTATTATAAAACTTAACATTGGAAATAATCAATTTAAACAATGCAGACATATGTTCAACACCTTTCATAAACCGGTCGGACGAAGGACATCCGCTTTTTGGTGGTTAAAAAATCGAGTTCGACATTCTCACAGGAACCACTGCGCATCCGGTGCGCGGGCGCTGAATAAAAACGACCATTTGTTAACGTCCTATGGCCACAGAAGATTGCAGTATTCGCGAGAGCAGGTTTCTCTTTCATATAATTATAGCAGATGAGGCGTATCGAGGTGCTTTACAGAGGCATATAAAGGACAAGCTTTTGCCCGCGGCTCCGTACGTGTATTTTCGGTATAATAAGAAGCCTGTTGTTTAAGTTAGCCTCGTCAACCTCAACCTCAACAGCCTGTATTGGTCCACCACTGGACGCAGGCCTAGCCCTGATAAGCGCCTTTTTGGTTTTAATCACATGGGGGGAAGTGTCCATAATCCTCACGCTGGGCATGCGGGTTCGGGATCGTAATTCGATGGTAGAATTGTTCTGCAGGGGCGCTGCTGCCCGCCCCCGGTGGATATCCCTTAGTTGCCTCTTACGACACCCGCGGGAAGAGTTGGGGTGGTGCCAGCCGGTACCACAGCTCAGTTTAGCTCAAGTTAAGTTAAGCTCTAAGTTTATGCTAAATTCCTTCTTGATCTATTCAGTAGTTTTGGAGATCCTAAGTAACAAAATTTTAACATTTCACTAACTTTCGCATTTATAATTTTATAAGGAAGTAGGATAGGTGAAATTTTTCAATCAAAAACGATCAGAAAATCTAAATATTTGAATAAATAGAATCTAAGTCAGAGTCAGAGAGTCAGAAAATAAGTCAAAAATAATTTTTAAGATTTACAAATCAATAAGTTATCCGAAAGATGCAATAATTGAACGATTAAAAGAGAAGTGTTCAATACAAAACATAAAATAGTAAGATTTATGAGAAATTAGTAGTATTTTAATGTATTGTAATAGCAACACTAGAATTATTTTTTTCTCTATTGCCCACTTCCGGTGGCCATTTTTACTTACTTCACATTTTTTACATCTGTGCTACGAGCACATACATTGTTTCTATAAAACTAAATAAATTACTTAAAATTCCTTAGCCTTTTACTTAACAAGAAGTGACCAATGAGCACGGGACAATCACGGATAATTCTAACGAAACCTATGATCCAAATTTAATCACAATCCACCGTAATAAGGTGCATTTTACCTCAAAGGATGTAGGAAGTGACGGGGACCAATCGTTAGATCGCTATATCCAGGTAATCGCCCTAATTCTTGCACTTTTGGATCACTCAATGTCAAAGAAGTTTATTCAGTTTGGGAATCTGTTTTGAGGTAGAGATTATAAAAAATATACAAATTTACTTCAGAAATGATTTACACTATTAAGATTATGATGACAATACTGATACCACATAGATAGTACTTAGATATGACTAGCCACTTCTTGCGTAGTCTAAAAGATCTCTACCAAATATGTGGATGTCAGATAACCATTGTCTAAGAAATGGTCCATAAAAACAGTGGATCCATTAGCAACTTTTTACAAACATCGCAAATTCATTAATATTGCTTTCTCCTCGCCACCAGTTTTAGAATCCAAAAGTAGTGCAACAATATTCATGTGTCAACCTAACAAAACGTAGGAGACTCTCTATAGAACGGTATGATGACCTCTAATCTACATACATACAAATGACTTCCACGCATGGACAACAACAATAATTCCTCTATTTCACATGCTTATCAAAGCAATAATACCAATCAAACTTAATTTTTAAGTCAAGGAGATAAGATTGAAAGTCGTAAAGACAGTGGTTCAGCACCGGTTTAGCATAAGTTTGTAAGATGTTTGGTAATAGTTTAAGTGAAAGGCCGGGTACGTGAGAAAAGGTACGCCTAGTGTAACAATGCCATATTTTGCCGTCATCTGAGCCGTGATCGATCTGGGTAAATATATTATAGTCACTGTTGCGTGCGAAGCGATTGTAGATTACTGTGATACATTTAGTTTTTTTTTGTTGCTTGGTTTTAATAGTAGGATCTAGTAAAACTTCTCTTTAGTAACAATGAATATTAGAATCAAATAATGGAAAAAAGCCGTGTGGTGCTGGCTTAGAATTTGCACCACCCCAACTCTCTCTGTGAGTGTCCTAAGAGGCGACTTAGGGATATCCATCGGGGGGAGGGCAGCAGCGCCCCCTTTTAACGTAAATCGTTACATATGTTCGAACTTATTCATCATTCAAAATCGATTACAATTATAATCGATTAAATACCACTCGACTAATAGTATTAGTCTATTATAGACGACGGCCCATAGATAAGTTCGTCAACACGCCGCTAACTTCATGCTGTATCCGATCCATTGTCTATGGCCTCGAAATTGGACGTGTCACTTTTAATGCGCAAGAGACGCACTGAGACGCCATTTTACTCGCTCAATCTCTTTATATTCCTCGTTTTTACTTATATTTTTAACTACACCAAAGTGAAATTTTATAAACCCCTGTTGGGATTCATAGACCACCCTAGGGCAGTCTTCGTATGCGGCCAGATTTCTTACGAGCTGCCTGGACCTGGACCTTTACACTCGCACACACCTTTTGCTGCTGCACCCGCGTCGCACTAAAAGGAGAGTACGAAAAACAAGGAGAAGACCCTCAAATCATAACCTTGTAGAATCAGCCTTCTGTAGGACAAAGAACCCACATACTAGCCCCTCTGGCCGAGTAAGTTTCTCAAATTAATTAAATAACATAGCCCTTCAGGCTCTTTATTTTTTTCCTTATTAATTAAATTTGTATTTATTGACACGTGTCTTTAATTTTTTTAGTACAGTACCAAGCTATATTCAGATACCCCCCGTGTTCCTAAAAACCGGGTAGTTACTGAACCGGTCCTTTTATCAAAACCGGGACACCCTGTAAAACTATTCTAAGCCCAGACTGTGATCCCCAACTTTTATCTCATGGGGGTATTACCCCCATGAGATAAAAGCCAATAAAGCTCTCATCGTGGGGAGGCCTGAGTCCAGCTGTAGACCATTAAAGGCTGTTGAGGAGGAATTTAAACAAATTAGAACTAGTAGAACAATTGAAACAATTGAGCTGACTGCAGACTGTTGCATAAAATCTACAGGAAGCTCAACTGATCCATATCAATGCCAGTCGGAACCGTCCCCAAGACGCTGGCCGCATTGCCCTGCTGTATGTCAATGCTGATGTTCTGCGCCAGATACTCATTATCAGCTCTCGGGTCACGTGTCGCTTCGACCAGACGACGCTCCGATAAAATTTAAGTTGTTATGCTGTGATATGTTACATACATAAGTGAGGACATAATTAAAGTAAAACAAACTGAAGTTATTGACATAGCTCTATTTATAAGCAAGCTGAAGCGGTAGTGGGCCATATCAGCCGCAGATCTGAAAACCGCTACTGGAGTAAAGAGTTCATGAATGAAGACTGCGGCTCGGCAAACGCAGGGTAAGACGCCCTCTGGCCAAGTGGGATGACGTCCTGTGAAAGACTACAGGCACATGCTGGATGCGGCTAGCGGAAGACAGGGCGCTATGATGCTCATTAGGGAGGTCCAGTAGACTAGTATGTGCTGATGATGATGATGATGATTTTTAGTGGTAGTACCTTCTGAGAGCGATGATTTTGTGGGCGAAATGACTCTCTCCCAATAAGGTTTGCTAGAAGAAAACTCATTTAGGGTTAAGTTCACCTTTGTAATGTTTCTTCCTGTTTAATGTTTTATATGTATAATTTATTGTGCAATAAAATATTATGAAAATCCAAACTACACATTATAATACTCTAAAAATTAGTTATTGCAACTACAAACTCATTAGTTCATCCACCGACTGCCATAATTGCTCTACTAACCCTAAAATTTAAACAGTAGCAAAACTTACACAATAGTGCTGTATGTTTGTCAAACGATAAAATTATGGCGAAGACTTTTGGCTTGTAACCGGAACTAAAGTTTGCATTTGACGTCATTGTTTTTTGTCATGCGATCCTATATTTAACATTTCCTTTCGACCTAACTTGACCTCTAGTTTGCGCTATTTTATAACGTTTGCCTAGCAGTTACCCCAACGGACTGGTCTAATAGGGAAGCAATGCCTGTACGTGGTAACCAACATTTTTGGTCATTATTTTCTCTACCATATATACACGGAGACGAGCGATCGAGCGTCAGCCAACTTGGGAAAAAAACAAGCGACGCAATAGCCTTGTATCTTTACACGAAACATAGGACACGCTTTGAGTCGTTTTATTTGCGGCGTTCTTACTTCTATGTCTTTTGTGTAAGCAGATGACAGATGACAAAATTTGTCTACGACTCCTAAAATAGTATTACATAGACAGACAAGTCGACAAATCAGACACAATTAGCCAAACCAAGATCAAAAAGTTGAGTCATGATATTCGATGAATTAGCATAAACATTCCAAGACAAAAATAGATTCCTTTGTTCTTAAAATCTGCACTTACTAATTTAACTTAAATTATGGTTCATTGTAAGGGTATCTGTGACATTGAGTTTATCATATTCGTACCATGCTTGAACAGTGCTTCCAGCGTTATCTTGGCTATTTGTATTCACATCACGATCTAAAGTGCCCAAAATAGATTTATGGTAACAACTGTATCTCTTCCTTGCAATATTGTCTTGTTTTATTCGGTAAAAGTAGGAAGTACGTTATGAATAAAGAATCTACTGCTACAGCAGTCCACTGCTGGACATGGGCCTCCCCCATTGAGCACCATTGCTCCCTGTCTTCGGCTTGACGCATGCAGCTTCCAACGGCTACCTTCCACACATTATCACTCCACTTAGCCAGAGGGCGTCCTACACTATTACATAGGTAATGTTGTTGAGGAAATAAATAAATAAGTATTATTAATAATAACCAAAATACTACCCATCAGTGGCCCGCCAGAAATATTTGAATAGTCCGTTTGGCCCGACATATACAAAAATTGAGCTAGTAAATGAAATAGCCACTTCTACTGTCTTCTTTGAAATACCTCCTAGCTTTTTTGATATACTTCCTGTCTTCTTTGTTATACCTCCTGTCTCCTTTGTTGTGCCTCCTCAGCACATACGTGAGTCCACTGCTGACGCCTGTGCCTCCCCCAAAAAGAGGAGTTTGGATTGGTGATTGCAGTTGATGTGTTAAATATACACAGAAAAAAGCTTCTGCTCTTCCTCTGACCTGGTAGGTTAACCGAGGAGGGGAGGGGGGGAGTTAGAGGAGTCAATTCTTCTGCCGCGACTGCCACGGCCAATGCAGAAGCTAAAAGAAATATATTTTTTATTAAAGTGACGTTATTTAAAATAATTATATTCGATGATTATTGATTACTAGTATCATTTGTATGTTATAGGAAAATTGGTAGATGGAAGATTTAAGTTCATTAATTTTGTGTTTATTTAATTTGTATTGAATTGTACGAGGCCGGCAGCTAAGGTGTCACTTTGATATTAGTCCCATTTGCTACTTGGTCATGTTGCTGATAGGACGGTATGCTGATATGCTGTTTTGCTTTGAGGACTTTCTGTTAATAGGGCGTTCTGCTTAAATGTCCTTTCGATACGAAACGAAGATTTTTTCTTTCTTAGAAGCTAAGAATTAATAAGGGAAGAATAAAAACTATCTAACCTTGTGTTGAGTATCTGAAAAACGGTTATTTCCTATTTACATAATGTACATTACCTTCTCTTGCCGTCAGATTAAGTTAGTTCACCTATCCTTCTACTTTCTTGCCAATTATTATTATGAAACCATTGTCATAGTTATGTATTCGTCTGGCTATAAAACTACTTTTCACAAAGATTGTACAGTCTGCGTTAAAAAGAGTTGAATTTTCAATGTTAGTTATAAGGTAGTGAAATATCGATGTTAGGAAAATTCAGGAGATTGGGTAGGTACTAGTTTATTGATACTACGCTCAAATTAGGTCCAATTAGGTCCACCCACCTCATACCTCATAGTTAGACCGGCGCCGCCGGCGTTCGTGTTTCCTATTGTTGTCTCAGTCGCTCTTCGGTCTAGGTACGTCTCACCATCTTTGATGTTCATCATCATCATCATCATCATCAGCCTATATTAGTCCACTGTTGGACATAGGCCTACCCTAATGAGCGCCATAGCGCCCTGTCTTCAGCTTGCCGATTTGATGTTCATAGGTAGGTGCATTGTAAGAGATTGGAAATGCGTTTCTTTGCGTTTGCAAAAACAACACAGGAAATTTGTTGAGTTAGTGCTGGAAGAACGTAAGAGTAAAAGAGCCATTATATGGACCACCATAGGGATTTTTTTTTAAAAAACTCCGAATTTCGAAGTTTAATCAGCTTTATTTATTTTAACAGTTTGGTATCAAAACGATAAAAATTTTAGAGAAACATCAATAACCTAAAAAAATTAACGTTTTATAAAATATGTCACTTTTATGAACTAACAGAAAATTAAAATAATATAGACAATATAATTTTAAATATGGTATAGTTTTAATTTTGCTGTACAGAAGATTTGAAAACCTAAACGATACTACAAATTTATATTCATGCTAACAAAATAACTCAATTTCGCATCAAATAATACTAATTGAAGTGATGATCTTACGCAGTTAGCTAAAAAGTCGCGAGTTGAAAAAAATGGAATATAGGTTCCGTGAATACGTGCGCGCTCTCTGCCTGCCTGCAAGCAACTGCCAAGCAGCTGAAGGGTCTAGCTTAGCGTATACTGTCCGAACTTGATACAAACAACGTATTACCGCCCTGCTAGTCTAGCCAAGTTGCAAATCTATGATCGCTAACGCTATAGAAAACGCAGAAAATGTATGGGAATCACATTTCTAAAACGCAAAGTCACGTGGTCAGAACAAACGAATCGAGAAACCGTAGCCAAGTTTACAAGTAAGCGTTTCGTCAACACGAGTAGAATAGAATGTTGTCGATTCTATTAGCTTGATCGCTATACCCTATACAAATGGTAGACAAGCCGCACTTTTGACAACCGCTAACGAAACGAATTCTAAGTTTGTGATCGCTAGGCGAGCGTTCGCTGAGACCCTGTAGAATACGCTACAAAATGGCGGATTTGGCATCAGCTGTTCTAAAATACGAGTGTTTGTGAAGGAGAAGTATGAAATAAAAATATATTTTTGGACTTTTTTGCCCTTTAAACTATAAACCTATAACAAATACTACAGGGCAACTATGTATTATAATAATAATAATAATAATAAATCATTTATTTCAGGCAACATTAGTCTAGTACAGGATGTAAAATACTTAAAAACTACGGCCCATATAAATTTATAAATTTATTATGAATTCAAAATGCATTCCTTGTGATGTGCCCTTAATGAAGAAGTGTCGTGAAAATCGCCGAAAAAGACGTACATATAACGTGAGTGTGCTAAGACACCGTACCTACAAGAAATGTCGGACACTTTATTTATGCAGAGATTTCGTCTAAATAAACTTACTTTTAAGACAAAAAACTACATTAAAAGGAACGAACGAGATTCTACTGGAAGTTAAGGTAAAAAGTGGCAAAGTTTGCGACTATTCGTGAAGTAGGTACAACCATACAAATAATTCTTACAGTGCAGTGTAGTAGTCCATGCAAAGGTTGAAGAAAAAAACGAAAGTTTATAAAAAATTAGGTGTTATTAGATATACCTACCTGATATAATTTAATATATACCTAAGTACAACGTTTTGGTATGTAAGTCTGTTAAGTTATATTTACTCGTAGTTGAATAAATAAATTTCAATAAAAGTATTATACATTTTGTTTGTTTTTATTTGGTCCCAAAAACACTATATTCTAATGTTTACAATATATTTGTTGAAGGTAGCGTTGATGATCGTATCTGCAGCAAAATTGCAGAAAGTTCCAACTTAATCACATCTGTGGCTGGTATTTAGGAGTGAAACTCAGGGATGGAATCTTCGATCGGTGGTGGTAGAGAGCTTCTTTGAGATGTTCCTTCCTGAAAATATGAGATATTATATTAGTAACAAAACTAAAATAAGAAGAAAAAAAAACACTTCACAACATAGCGATGATCTTATGCAAAAAATGAACTAACCTTAAATCCTCTCTTCTCTCTTCAATTGTAGGTTGACCGACATCAGCAGTCAATCCCATTATATTATCCGTTGATCTTGTGACATTCCCACCAATGGAGTTTAGCGATTCTGCCAGCTCTTGCCATATCATAGCCTTTAGTTAGTCTGCCTTGTGCCCCTTGTTGGGGCCTCCCTCGCTATATCACCTTGGCTACAACAAAAACTATTTTAGAAACACAAAGGGACTAGGTACTTTATAAACAAAGTGTTAGTAAACACAATCAATACCTATGTTTGTTTCATTCTTAGGTATGTGGACGGTTCAAGTTCAAGTTGCATACCGCGTCATTGTTTATGTTTCGTGTTACTGAGTATTAGGAAGATTAAAACAAAGGAAGATTTTGGTTTAATCCTACCAAAATTATAAAGGCAAAAGTCTGTTCCGTTGGGAAAATGTTTGGCCGAAGACAACGCCAAAACTACTGTATGGATTAGCCTAAAATTTTGCATAAATAAAGATCTAGACCTAGAATAACATATAGGCTACTTTTTATTCCATAAATGTGTGTGAAGCCGCTAAGTAACTTATAATTTACGTACCTCTCCATGGATTCTAATAAAGCCGCGAACTGTAATACCAATCCTGTGTATGCACATAATGTAGTGTCACAAATTGGTAAAAGAGAACTTTTACCTAATTTCACTCACTTTGTAGCACAAAACAATTCAAAACATTTATTACGAAGTTCACAAATGAATGAGATCAACAAGGCAAACCTGTGACTTTGACATCGTTTTGACATTTGAGAACGCTAACCATAGACAAACATTTGATTGTATTCTATCCGTGTTGTAGAATGAGCGATACATACAGTCGCGTCAACTTGGCTATCAACATTACGCTATCTACAAACGCAACCGCTAAAGCGTTAGCAATTGTAGAAAGAGAATAGATATGATTCGTTTGCGATTTGGCTAGGCCTGCTGGTTCATATATGGCTCTCTTACTCTGCCACATCTACACAATTTTAATGTTTACTATTTATGCAGTGAAATTAATTATATTAACTAAGCTGGTCTGTTTTAACTCTGTCTATTCTATTACATATCTTATCTAGTCTATAAACTCTCAGGTCTCACTGAAAATAGTTTAACAATTTGACGACCTCCGTGGCGCAGCGGGCGAAGGTCCGCCTGCGACGCAGGAGGTTGCGGGTTCGATTCCCGCCTTGGAACAAATTTGTGTACGATCTGCAGAAATTTGTTGCATTGGTGTTTTCTATGTATAATAAAAATATCTATGTATGTAGTGTATTGTATTAAGTATATCAGTTATCTTTATCTAGTACCCATAACACAAGCTCTGCTTAGCTTGGGGCTAGATAATGCTGTGTGAATTGTCCAGCATTATTTATTATTTATTTATTATTTATTTATTATCCATCGAGGCGGGCAGCAGCGCCTCCTGCAGAACAATTCTACCACCGAATTGTGATGAGGTGATGAGGTCTCTGACTGAACGAATAAATAACGAATTCTGGCGATTCTTCTGACTTGGCGCGATAAAGTGTACAAGGTTGCATACGTTACCACGATTTTCTTTTGCTCCTTTGGCTACATAATTATTCAGTGCTTTGGCGTTTTCTACAAGAAAAAGTGTTCATTCAGTACAATCATGCTAAAAAACTAATTTTTGTTAAACACTTTCATGATCCTCGACGCGCCCCTGCGTGGGTCACAACGTCAAGGCTGGGCAGTGAATGCGTTAACCTGTTGAAACGTAGGGAAAGATGGTAAGGTAAATTTAAACCCGTGGATATTTATTAAAAGGACTCATTATCAATAGAATTATCCCATAGAATATGGAAAAGTATTTACCTACAATTAAATTAGATAATTATTGGTTTTGAATAGAGCTAAGCTAATAGTGATGTTGACTGTACATAACATAACAAGTGATTAGCCGTACCGTATGTAACAATAAAGTTACGCAATAGTTCACGGATTTGAAGGTTGCGATTGCCATTCAAAATCGTTGCTCTTTCTCTTTTCAAGTGTTGTTTGTTGAAGTTTCTGGAAGTTTATTTAATGTGGCGTCATAGAAGTTAAGCAGCATTTTTAACCCCCGACGCAAAAAGAGAGGGGTGTTATAAGTTTAACGTGTCTGTCTGTGTATCTGTCTATGGTATCGTAGCTCCCAAACGGGTGAACCGATTTTCGTTTAGTGTTTTTTTGTATCATAGATAATTTTATCCCGAGTGTTTTTAGCCATGTTTCATGAAAATCTATCGGGGGGTTTTTTAAAATTTTTTAGTTTTGTTCTGGTCCACTGGAAAATGAGCGGAGCAAATCTTTATGAGCAGAATTTAGTGACTTGTATGATGTTAACCTAATGGATACTGTTGTTATCCAAATAATTTTTGCTGCTCCACTGACTGATGCGACAATTAAATTATTTAGGTAAGTTTTAGATATCTTTTAGCCTTATGTAGGTAGTAAGTTTGTTAAAATACGTGACTGACATAGTCATCAATGACTCAAAGTCCCCTAAATAAATAAGTTTTTTTTTCAGGTTTGAAGCTTTCTACATATTAATGTAGCTGTGTGGTGCCGGCTTAAAATTCGCACCACCCCAACTCTTCCCGCGGGTGTCGTAAGAGGCGACTAAGGGATATACACCGGGGGCGGGCAACAGCGTAACCTGCAGAACAATTCAACCACCGAACTGCGATCCCCAACCCACTTGCCCAGCGTGGGGATTATGGGCATTACACCCCATGAGATAGGGGCTTATCAGGAGGAGGCCTGCGTCCAGCAGTGGACCAATACAGGCTGTTGAGGTTGAGGATAAACATATTAATAGATTACAAATACATAGTTTACACAAAAAAATATCTTATCAGTCTTCTTTGTCAGTTCTCAGTAATACACAGTGATAATTAGAATTATTTATTAAAGGTTGCCTGGAAGAGATCGCCCATTGTGCAACCGTTTTTGTGTTTTATCTTGTGTTTTTCTCTATCTTGGTGTGCAATAAAGAGTATTTGTATTGTATTGTATTGTATTGCATTGATAATGTGATTGTTCTGTAGGTATGTTTGCATGTTATTGTGCTGAATAAACTTTACGCCGAACATCTTCAGAACGGCACAAAATTTCGCCTTTATAATATTCGTAGGATAGTCTGCCTCGTTGGTCTACCGGTCAGCTTGTTCAATCGATGTCTTGGGTTTGAATCCCGAGTCGAGCCAAAAGTTGTTATTGGGGTTTTTCTAGCAAGGAAAATTCACAGTAGCAGCCCGGAGTCAGGAAGTTAGCGGTGTTACACCCCCGTGCCTCGGAAAGCACGTTGGTCCTGCGCCTGACCTCTCCCCGGTCGTGTCGATCTGTCGCACCATCGGATTATGAGAGTGAGGGAATAGAGAGTGCACCTGTGTTTGCGCACACACTTGCGCACTATAATATGTCCTGCGCATCTAGCTAGTCTCCGATGGGACCGCCGTGGTCAGAATTCGGCTAGGAGGACATTATTATTATTATTTTTAGGACAGTTTTCCGTAACAGCAATGTCTCTTTCCACGTGTATTATAAACAGTTACAACTAAAAAGGCAGCACTATAACGGCATGTAAACACATCGGATACTGTGCACGCATTGTTCCCTCGCAACGCGGGAACAAAGAGATGCTACTTCCTCATTCAGGAGGCAAAGATCAGTTAGAGTAGATAAGACAGATTGCTTAACACTAACACAATAAGCAATATAAACTTGGTAGAAATAAACTATAAAGTAAAGAATGATATGCTTATGTTAAGGATGGACATGTTTACAACACAAGACATAAAAATAACTTAGTTCTCCCAAAAACGAGGCTAGCTAAAATCTCAAAAAGTTTTGTTTGTAATTCTATCAAATAATACAATATGTTACCAATGATATCAAATTTAAATCGTTTATCAAAAATAGACTAACAGATAAAAGCTATTATCGATTGGTCGAAGCTTTTGCTGATAAAAATATTTTTACTTTCAATTCGATTGATTAATGTAGGTAACCTACCTTCATCGACTTTTGAAATTGGACATTTTTACTTTATTTTATTTACATTTTGACAATGCTATTGCAGCCACGAAGCTTCCTACGTTATTGTATTTTATTTGTATATGTAGGTAACTATTTTGAGTTTTTTTTTTTGTTTTAAAATGTAATGAATCTATTCGACTTGACTAACTTTTCCTTGTGAATCTATAGTATGAATAAATAAATTGAATTGAAAAAATTATTGATAGCAATTATATTTTTTTGTCGTTGCTAAACCAGTTAACTTATAAAATATATTTAAAGGAAAACCAGCGGCTTATAATTACTTAAATACCAGAAAGCTTATTGATAGTTTTCAATTGCGTTGGGAATTAGGCTGGTGTTCACCAAAAGATAATCAGACAATTAGGCAGCAGCGTCGGTTAACTTTGACGTTTAATGTATTAAAACATGTGTCAAATAAGTCAAAACTACTGCTTAAAATTTAACCATCTGTTGGTGAACTCGGATCTTAGTCGGGCACTTTCGTAATAAGTATTCATAGTTTAAAGAGCGATTTTAGTAGGTCTCATTAAAAATTAATAATAATGTCCCCTTAGCCGAATTCCGACCACGGCGGCTAGTCTCATCGGCGAGGGACAAATTAAAATGCACAAGTGTGTGCGTAAACACAGGTGCACTCTCTATTCCCTCACACTCACAATCCGATGGGACGGCAGACCGACACGACCGGGGAGTGGTCAAGCGCAGTAACAACGGCTTAACGTGCTTTCCGAGGCATGGGGTAACACCGCCAACTTCCGGACTCCGGGCTGCTACTGTGAATTTCTTTGCTAGAAAAATCTCAATACCTATTTGGCTTGACTCGGGATTTGAATCCAGAACCTCATAATCAGCGATTGAACCAGCTGACCGCTAAACCAACGAGGCAGTCATTAAAAACAACCCTTCATATATGTATGTCTATTGGCAAAGAAAAAAATCTATTGAAAAATACGTCCTTTCTGTATTAGACCTTTTACTCTTTGCCGACCCTGACGCACCTAAGCCTAAGCCACGGCACGTATGTCCGCGCGGGGTGGCAGGAGAATCGAAAATAAAAACCAACGGAGGGCGGGACCATCCCCAAACATATTACGGGAATGTTGGCTCAGGGCCGTTGCTAGGGCCCTGTGCTAACATTTTACATAGTTGAAGAAAGGCCTTCGGTTTCCTTGTTCTCCATAAATGACCTAACGTCTAGTCTTAAAACGATGCGCGTTCCTGCACTTATCAATGCTTTCTGTGCAAATAGGCTCACTACTAAATGTCAGACTATCGATTGGATAAAAAATCTTGGGCCGGGTATTTTCTTCAACTCGAAAACTACGGACCACAACACGGTCTAAAATAAATGATTTTTCTTTATTATTTATTTAAAGGTTTCTTCGTCGATAAATCAAAAATATCACTTTTTTTCAATGTCCTTTTCTAAGTGTAGATAATTCTACACTTGTTTTTATGGGAATAAGAATTTTTGATTTTAAACACTACAAAACCTTTCGACCCTTTTTTGAAAGGTTCCGGAATATGTGGAGAGTCACTGTTGGGGCTCGCGGAAGCACTCCCGATAATACTTGCGTTCCCTAGCACATGTGCCTGGAGGACACTGTAGGGTTTTAGTCCAGGAGTCTGACATGACAGCGTTCCCTAGCACATGTGCCCGGAGGACACTGTAAGGTTTCAGTCAGGAGTTTGACATAATCTTCCACGTGCGGACGGGAGATATCCATGAAGGATTTCATCACGATAAAAAGGGCCATTGCTAGATCAGTTAAGGTTGTGGAGGACTTAGGCTTCAAAGGCTGTCTTTTTGGTGTTGGTATGCGTACGTCAAACAACGCACAACACACACACAAGACACAACAACCGTAACTGTGTGATCTTTAATCTTCTCCGAGTTAGTCCGGAAATACTATCATAATCTGAGAAATCAAATGACCTAAACGAATGATAATGATGTTAATACCTTATGCCAACACGTTTTGTGAATCAACTACACTGGGACTAGGACTGTGTCCAATTATATTTTTTTTCTTTTATTTTGTGTCTCTTATTATTTCTGTCCGGGATCCTTTATACCAGACCAGACCAGACACTGCCCGCAAGTCCAGAATAAAGGACATCATTTCTGTGGTAACCAATTCCGTGGAAAAGTTCTGGTACAACCAAGGTTAACACAATCTTATTATTTTTATTATTGCAAAAATATTGTACCTACTTATACAATGTTATTTCCCCAAAAAAGGAATATGCATTAAATGCAATAAAACGAGCTAAATGCAACATGTTCCTTTTATGCAGTTATCGCTGACCTAATAACAAGGCCTTTGACCTATTTTGGTAAACAAGGAAATCTTCTATCTGTACGAAAGTATTATGATAAGGTAAAGTTTGTAAGTTTTTCACACCGGAACTGCTGGTCCGATTTTGAAAATTATTTTACAAAATCGGACTACGTTTTCGCTGAGGGACGAAGGCTATGTTTTGTTCAGGTACCAGAGCCCTACAGTTTAATTCGACGATAGTATCGAAATGTCATCGTGACATCTTTTTTTGGGATTTGCATATATACTTGTCCATGTCTAGCTCATGCTGAGACAGAGACCATTTTGTGACTCTAATCGACAGAACTATCTACCTACTATCTTTTATTTTATTTTTAAATCTGTTTGTTGATAGAGTTACAAATAAAATAATCTCATTCATTCATTCTCATTCTCATTCATTCAATCCCATAGAAAAATGAGACGTCACCATAACGTCTCCATATTATCGTAAAACCGCGTACTGTATAACTGGGTCCTAAACCCAGACACTAGTTTAATATTAAAGCACGTGCACTGAAGTGCGGCCCTGCCCGGGTCGAGGCTCTGCGGAACGATTTTTTCCGTGATAATCAACCGTCGCCTGTTCAAGCATGTTTTGTTTTTCGCTGTTCCTCATAAAACGGTTTAATGGTTTTTGTTTTCAGGAAGTTAATGCAAGGGCTACCTGTTTTATTTTACACGATTGCTCTTGGGTTTTCGTAGATATGTTGTTACTTGGTTACTATTCTAGTAATTCTTTATTCATAATTTTGTATTACCTGGTTAATACATAAACTATACCTAACTATGTATTCGTTTCTAGTATAGTAGAAAGCTACTGACAATAAATCCAAATCAGCCAGAAACCTTATATTTAGTGGTAAACTTCATTGGCAGTAAAATAAGCTACCAACGTAACAATCCTGGATTATTTCTTTCCTCATAAAAACCCACCTACCACCTCCTATCTTAACTCCTCAAATAAAATGAAGATAGCCGTGAAAGTGAACGGCATCAACAGAATACTCTCCTAAATGGCTTTTCTATTCAATTTTCGATAGAGATTTTTTACCTACCCGCAGTTTTGCGTACGGTGGCGGTGGAACCAATAAATCTCCTCTCAGGGAAGAATTAATCACCTGACTTGTACGGCAACTGGTCTGTCGACAGATTCCCCCACACTAATGTAAACCGAAACCTGTCAACAATGAGGTTCATTTTCCGTTGTACCGCAAACTACTCTCTTATTCACTGATCGCAAGGTGAAAATAAGAAACGAGAATAAATAGGAGGGTCTCGATACACTTACGGAAGATTAAAGTTTTCTGTGGTTACGTAAGCCGATGATATCTGTGCGAACATTTAAATGAATAAAGCTAATTTTCGAAAGCCGTACAGCAAAAAACACTTGATTAAATTTTGGGAAAGGGCGAAATTTAAAAGCTGTGGTGTTTCCCGCCCATTAGGGTTAGGGCGGCGGCGGGTCGGGCGGGTATCGGGCACGAATTAATAAACAAGCCGGCCAAGGGCGCGGGCGGGCGACCTTTGGGCTTCATCCATGCCCTGTTATGTTTATTTACCTGTTACTATGATACTAAATTGAATAGATAATCAAGTGCTATCATCTTTTGATTTTGATATGCTTAGAAATAAGGTCCTCTTCCTGATACAGATATGTAAATACACTTCAAAGATTACTGCGCTTGTTTATGTGATTAAATTTTTTAAACCCTATCAGAACACAGTTACAAAACTTTATTCCAAAGACTTAATTAAGTTGAATGTTTTCGGGAAAAATATAACTCAATGCAGTAGAAATAGTTTTTATTTTCTTACAAAGCATATGGTTTCAGGATTTCAGAATCCTTTCAGCATATTCAAACAGTATTGTAAACCCCCACCACTCAAGGACCTACTAAAACACCCCTCTTGACTTCAAAAATAAACTCAAACACTAAAAAGCTCCATAAAATAAAAATGTACATTAAAAGCGATCACCGCTACAAAATCTTCTCAACGTCTTCGGTACTCAGAACGTTGTCATTCAAAATCAGACCACGTGTACTATATTTCATCATCAGGGGGGACCTCCCCCACCCGCTGCCCCAAAAAGTCTATCTGCACTTGACACAGGAGGAAACGAGACAGATTAACCGTAGAAGGGAACAAAGCTAAATATGTTTCAGGCTGATACTTCGGGCACAGTCTATGGGGAAATTTCAGATGAACTTGTGTTGATTTGTTTCTTTGTTCAAAGGTTATTTTTTGCCCTATGATGCTGTTTGATTGTGTTGAGGTAGGTAAAAAAATTACCTATAAAATTTAATAAACGTTGATTTAAGTATTATTCTTGGCAGATCATATCTTAAGATAGGCAGATCAAATTACATTTGTATTTAAAGACTAGATAAAATCAGACAGACTAGATAAAAAAATAGAAAGATATTAATATCTTACTATCATCCATACAAACCAATCAAGAGAGTTGGACCCGCGCTGGAAAATAACTTGTTAAAGCAAAAGAAAATAACAATTTCGTAAAGTAATAATTCAACTACATCAAATAAAGAAACTATTCCACAAAAGCTCGTATTTACAGCAACAAAAGATTTACTGTACAATCACTTTTCAGATAAATCATCTGTAAACCTACATAGTGCTACAGAAGTTACACAATGCTGAAAAAGGATGGAGAAATGAAATGATAGAACCATTTTCAGTCCACGGTGAGATACTCACACACACACACACTGATAAACTGACTGTTCTTACATACTTGTGAAAACAGAATAAGATTGAAACGGATCTATACAGAGAAAATAATACGTAACAGTAACAAGCCAATTTTGCAAAAAATCGAAAACTTTCGAAAAAATCGAAAAATCGAAAACTTTTTACATAACCGTCACAATTGCCGACATTTTCTTCAAATATGAAAACAACGGTCGAGTCAACCCGCAAACAAAAAAAAAAATCCTAATCGGATAATCAGTTTAAGAGCTACAATGCCTTATTGAAAACAACAACTTTATGAAATGGCCACATAAATATTCTGTAGTAAAAAGTGTTCCTTCGATTTCATAATCTATATAGCGTTCAGTCAAGGTCGTGCTCGTTCGGTCTATAATATTTCGAAGTTGTGAGCTTTACGTATTCTGCTGTGCGGTCTCATGGGCTTTCTGTATTTCACTAAGCGGTTTCCTGTCCTTTCTGGATACCGTTCTCCGGTATTTCGAGTTTCGGTATTCTGTAATACCGTCTTCATGAGCATCTAAACGTGCATGATGGCTTTGGTTGCTATAGCTTGCTTTTTATAACTCTGCTTTCAGTTCGCACACAGAGAAGCCAGCAGCGGCGTGAAAAGTTGAGCAGTAATTTATATGACGGTTTAAATAATTACTTCGCGTTTTCGGCACAATTTGTAGATGAGCCTGCGCTCTTTGGAGACGATTGAGTATTTTAGAAGGTTCTAGAGATGTTGTCAGACGTCTTAGACATTTTAAGGTTCAGTTAAATGAAAATGAACGATATAATATATTTCTAAGAAAAGACAATTCAGGATAAAGCTTATGCGAACTTAGGCGAACTCGCAGAGTTTACTTTTTTAGAATTCGCTGTCTAAAACTTTGCACACTCTTGCTAGAGAATAGACGTGCGTTCAGTGAAGTCCACTCTACAAACAACAAAGATTATTTTTAAGTTGAAGAATAAATTGTTAGCGAAAATATCAGCCTACAATAAGTCCCTACATGAAGCGTGCCTTCCATAGAAGATTCCTTACCAATTGCCATCTGCTTGGAAAATAGATTGCTTGTCAATAAAAATGTAAATTCGCCGCTTCAGCTCTCGGCTAATTCATTTCCCAATGGAAAATCCGGGTGCCGTCAGCGTGGATCGATTGGACGTTCATTTCGCTGTTTTTTTGCTCACATTGACCAGCTTGCAGTCATTTTGCACACGTTTGGAGCTAACAATCAAAATGTTTACTCGGGGACGTCAAATTTTAAAGACAGAAGGGTCTCACAATTAGTTAGAGAAAATTGAGACGTAATGTCTAAAAAGTGAATTTTTGTTTTGCTGCTGTTGATAATCAACTTAATAGTGGAAATTGGTAAACGGGCTCTATACACATCTTCACAAAAGTGGTTTGAAACCAATAGCAGGTGGTTTTCGCAACCAAAAGTAGCTCGCTTGCTCCAAGCTTTACTTTTTTCACACAGTTTTCCGAAAGCACCATATTGTCAGTCCTTAACCTCTTTGCGATGATATATTACAGTTGGAGCTTCTATGGGACTCGACATGAATTCTAATATCTCCGATAACTATCAGAATCCACCCCATTTTCCCGAAAATAAAAATATGGAATTTTACTTGCGGTTTGCGAAATCGAAACACCATTTGATCCAAAACCCAAAACCTTGGGCCACCTCACACTCGCGGTGATACGCCTGACACCCTAATCAAATAAGTACCATTTACCGTTACCGAAATCCCACAATTCAAACCAGACTATAAGCAACCAACTTTAAGGTTTGAATTCCAACGGTCGGGTAGTCAGACTAGCTTCCGTATAAAACGTATTTGTAGGAAGGACGACCCAGAAAATGGGTATAATATACTCACACTCCCGTTCTGCCTTCTCCCGTCGCGTCCCGCAGGAACCTCGAGAAATTTATATAACAAGCTATCTCCCCCGGACTCGGCTATTGTCGGGAAACACCACTCCGGCGTTATTTTTAATTATTTTTTTACTTAAAACATAAATTGCCTAGGTACCTGACTCGTTTGGCACAAAAGCCTTGCCTGAAGAAAAGTTCCGAGTTCGATTTCTGATACAATATTATTATGTTTTAAAGTTTTGAAATGTTACTGTACAGTACGTTTCTCCAGGATCTTCATAAGGCAGCTTTTAGTTGAGTAACCTTAGCTACATATACATACATGGACGAGACGAATTCTATTAAATTTAATTTTGGTCCATAGTTTGAAACTAACTACTCTGGAACTGTTATCGATAAGAATTAAAACGAAGTGAAAATCTTGCTATATTTTTTCCGAAATATGTCTACGCACCTTTTTATTAAAATTCAGCCTAAATCTAGTTCACAGAACCAATAAAATTGCCTTTAAAATCTTTTAAACAATTTCTCTTTCAATCTCGTAACTGGGGGGGGGGTTGCCACCCCGATATTCACAGCCGGAGCCACTACTACGGGTTTTACGTTACGCAAATTCCGCTACATAATCATGTGAGATAAACTTGATAAGCTGACAAGTGTAAGTTTTACATTGTAAGTACCTAATGTATGGAATCGTTGTTTATTTTACAGGTGTTACGGAAGAAAAACACGCCGATCTTACAAACATACTCTTGACTCTGCAAACGAAGGTATCATAATCTCCCCGTTTGTTAAGGTTTTTCGCAGACTATCTGAATGAACGAAAACAATATGTTCAACTTAATAACTTCCGATCCCAAGAGTTCTACACTAGGTCAGGAGTTATTCAAGGTAGTACGCTCGGTCCCACCCTTTTCTTAGCCATGATAAATGATCTTCCTGCAGTTCTACGTACTTCGAGGTGTTTGATGTTCGCCGATGACCTGAAATTATACACATCAGTTGTCGATCTGTCTGATTGTGTGGAGCTTCAGCGAGACATCGACTCCTTGGATAGCTGGAGCCAGCAAAATAAACTGGCATTCAATGTATCGAAGTGCAAGGTAATAACTTTCACCAGACTCCAAGATCCCAGAATGTACAACTACTCTCTGGGTGCCAGTTTACTGGAAAGAGTGGATTCCATTCGTGATCTAGGATTGATTGAGGATGCGCAACTTAACTTCCGTCAACATATTGTCGCTATGTGTAAGGCTGCTAATAGAACTCTAGGTTTCATCATGAGGACAGCTTCGCATTTCAACAACATAGGCATAGCAATAATGTTGTACAACGCCTTCGTCAGGAGCAAACTTGAGTTCAGTGCAATCACCTGGGATCCACGCGAGGTGAAATATACTATAATGATCGAAAGATTACAACGAAAGTTCGCAAGGTATCTATACAAAAGGACGTATGGATACTACCCGTATCTCTTTCCCTCTCTATTTGTGACCGGTATGGTGGGCTTAGACACCTTAGAGTTGAGACGCAAGTTGCAATTAGCCATGCATTACTGTTTACTTCTACGTAACAGAGTGGACAACCCGGTGATACTGAGTACAGTTACTTTATACGTCCCTAACAAGTACTGCAGAGCTGGACGCAGGTTTCACCGGCTATTTGCGCAGCCACCAGCACGCACGAGACACGCCAATAACGCACCCACACCTAGAGCTCTCGTACTTCTCAATGGTTTCTTACAGGAGTTCCAACATGTCGACATATTCAACGATAGTCTAAGTCATATCTATTTATGCCTTAGATCATATCTTACTTTTAAATGATATATGTTTTTTTTCTATTTAATTTTTGTTTCTCCATTTTATTTTATGTTTTAATTATTTGGTTTTATTACAATGTATAATTTATAGATAATTTTTGTGTACTTTATTGTTAATTAATTTTATAGTTCTAATATATGTATTTAGCGTAGTTAGTGCTTTGGTTTAGACTGTAAGCTAACTACTGTTTTGTTAAAATAAATAAATAAATAAATAAATAAATAATAAATATAATGCTTTATGACTTCTTGATCCTAATCTAAGTTAGTTTTAAATATAATTTAAATGAGATGAGATTAGATTAGCCAGATGTGAAGGACATATTATAGTGCACAAGTGTCTGCGCAAACACGGGTGCACTCTCTATTCCCTCACTCTCATAATCCGATGGGACGACAGATCGGCACTACCGGGTAGAGGTCAGGCGCAGGATCAACGGCTTCACGTGCTGAGGCACAATTATTGTAAATTACTAGTTACGTAAGTCTTTAAAGTTAAATAGGAATACATTTTAATTTCATTTCATTTCAAAGTCTTGTACTAATGAATTTTCGGCAGACGGCAAGAAAGAACTTGTGAATTGTATTTTTTTTCAATCCGCCTTACCCCTTAGCTGCCTAAGGTGACAGTTAGAAAATGGAGGTATTGATGGTTGAGAAATTAAGAAGGACCCAACCGTCACCCCACACCTAATACTGAGACGGTTGGTTCGATTTTGGTCCAACTGTCCCCATGGGGTGACAGGATTGTCAACGACGACGGTTGGAAATAATCCTGCTCCCACCACCATTCCCACTGCCCACCGAAAAACATCTTTGTAAAGTATTGAAGACCTGAATAACTTTCAGTTTGAAATTACTCCAAACCTCAGTTGATAAAAAAACATAAACTTCAACAAACCTCAAAATTTCTTAAGTTCAAACGAAACTCCCACCAATAAAAGCACATAATCTTAAACCAACTTAATTGCTTTCATCTCAAATAGTTACAGATTTTTTCGCTGCAGTCACTGTGCCCTTTCTTGACCTGTAGACGTTCTTAGAACAGAATGTCATAGGGATTATCGACTGACTACGACCCGACGCGTGTATGGAATTTCAAATGATTATTCTATTTATATTGTAGAATTAAATGTCTATTATTCGTAGAATATCTTGTTGATATTATATATTATACTAGTTTATGCCCGCGGCTTCGCACGCGTTGTTTCTATGGAAACGTTAAAAGGTGATTTCTATCCCATGGGAACTGATTTGTGAGATAAAAAGTAGCCTATGTTTGATTCCAGGATTAGAATAACCTGTGTGCGAAATTTCAGCCCGATCCGTTCAGTAGTTTTGGCGTGAAGAGGTAACAAACATCCATCCATCTATCCATCCATCCATCCATCCATCCAAACTTTTGCGTTTTTAATGTTAGTGTGATAACTGACTAGTGAGATAAAGCAATGAAAAAGTCACAGTTTGATTATGGCTGTCATTCTGTGCCTAATTGCGGTGACCATAGAGCCACTTTATGAGCAAGTGTGTTGAAAATTATATAATATGTCCTGCGCATCTGGCTAGTCTCCGATGAGACTGGCCGCCGTGGTCGAAATTCGGCTAGGAGCTCATTTTTATTAAGCTCTGATACGCCGATAGGTATGGGTTGCCATTATAGCTTCCTATCTTTTTCGGTGTTACACCCCTCTCTCGTGTTGGTGGAGGCCTATTTTTTAAATAGTAGAAGCATAGTTCGCGCACATAACTGGTATCAAAATAAATATCCACAGCTCTCTTTACCCTCGAAAAAAGTGCTTCAAACTATGGTGAGTAATTTATAAGCGACTGCAAGGTACAAAAACCATGATATCAAATGTAGTAAAGTCTTGAGACGTATAAACTTATGCAATGGAGTCATTTTGAGAAACTTATTAGTTAGTCAAAATTGAGATAAGTATTAGAAGTAATTTGAGAAATTTGCTTTTTCCTTTCATTTTTAATTATACCTTTCTTTGCAAGGATTGATCCTTATCAGCAACAAAATCCATTGGTTCAGTAATACAGGGTGTCTTTTTTTAATCTTCCGTGTCCATTTCCGTCAAAGATAAAAGGAAAAAAAAAAACAAATATGCAGTTATGGTTTTCTTATAAATCAAGTGCATGATTCCTTTCACGACTTTTCTCTAACTCTCGTGGTTTCGGACTTGGCCATCACCGCCCTTCTCAAAAAAACCACCCTGTAGACTTACCTACTTGCAGTAATACTATTGTACCAAACATGAAACACCTGACCAATGTAGGTGTACCTACATTGGTCAGCTTGTTTCATGTTTGGTTAATGAAATCGTTATTTTTATGACAGGACATAAAATAGGTTAGGCTCGTATTCAGATTGACCTTATTTTCGTGCGTATTATTAAAAAGCTTTCAAGCAGATTAGGTGCGTTTAAGGAGTGCCTTCACTTATTGGTTTTATTTAGGAAATTACGCTGCGTAACTTTGTACGCTAGCTATAGGCTAGAAACTAGCCTATCTGAAATCTAAATCAACCAGCTAGACTTAGCGTAAAGTCTAGCAGGCTGATTCATATTTTACATATGTAAGTTTTACATAGATTTGCACATCTGCATTCGCATTCGCGTTTATAACATCAGTAGAACAGTGGCTGCATGGTGCCGGTTTAGAATTTGCACCACCCCAACTTTTCCCGAGGGTGTGTTTAGAGGCGACTAAGGGATATCCACCGGGGGAGGGCAATAGCGCCTCCTACAGAACAATTCTACCATCATTCAACCCGCATACCCAGCCTGGGGATTATGGTCATCATCCCCTAGCAGATAGAAGCCAATAAGGCGCTTATAAGAGGGAGGCCTGCGTCCAGCAGTGGACCAATATAGGCTATTGAAGTGAGGAGGTGAAAATAGGGTAGAATTTATGAATTGATAGAATTTAAAGAATAATGACGAAATTTATTAAGAAAATTTCAACTAATGAATATGAAGATATCATCATCATCAGCCTATATTAGTCCACTGCTGGACATAGGCCTCCCCTAATGAGCGCCATAGCGCCCTGTCTTCTTCTAGAAGATATAAATTCCATTTATTATGTTTTTAAATTACTTTTTATCAATGATTAGGTTTATTTATTCGTAGCTTAATAAATCAAAACTTTGGTGAATAGTAAGTAGCTTGAAAGTTACGAAATTCTCAAAGTCAGTAGACCTATTTGTAGTCTTATCACTAAAGGACAATTTACATTCACAAATGTCTGAAGCATCTACAATATTTTCATGGTATAGGAATCGGCAAAGATTGTCTCTGAATCGCATGTAAATTTGAACTTTCCATTCATACAGATAAAGATTAGAATGCATAAACCTTTGACGACGACTCAATAACCATGCTACGATTGCATTAGAGTTTCCAAGTCTACGAAAAATCTTGATTGACCAATATGACATCTACGACTAGATACCGTTATCAAAATATATCACCATCCGGTGAGATTATTGTTCAACAAAGTGTCTATTCACGATAAAATGAATTAATATAATTTCAATTTTAATTATTAGAGACCGGATTATATGCAACATAAAAGTCCGAAATATGCATGCAAATATGCACGAAAAATGCTAGGAATATGAATAAAAACTAATGAAATGTGTCAAAATATGCAACATTATATAGTAAAAATAGTAGACTTCAATTTAAAATCATATACAATTAGGAAGATATCGTCAATAAATCAACAATTATTATACCTCTATACAAACTGTTGTTTGTACTCTTGAAGATGCTTACAATCAGGTAGTGTTCCAAATCTTCTTGGTACGGCCAAATAACTCAGCGTGTACTAGCTACTCTCTTTTAGTCATGAAAAGGCCATTTTTGGAGGAATTTTATGACACGTGACTTTTTAATACATTTTACTTAAAAATAACGAATTGAAATTTCTGTGTCAAATAAAATAAAAAAATTACCTACTTTCATCATTTTAAAATGAAAAGGCAATTCAGCTTCGTACGAAATTTTAGGCGTGAGTCTATTTAACGTTAATAACGAGACGTGATCGTGACATTTTTTTATTCACTTTGGTACAGCGCCTCTATCATGCGGACAGGGAACAACGCAAATCCCCATACAAAAAGCAGACGTCACGATCACGTCTCGTTACTAAAGTCAAATAAACTCATCCCTCAGGTTGCACAAATATCTGCAGATCGTACAAACATTTGTCCCGAGGCGGGAATCGAACCCACAACCTCCTGCGTCGCAGGCGGACCTTCGCCCGCTGCGCCACTGAAGTCGTCTTAATCTTAAGCATCTTATGGAATTGTTTAATTTATCGTATTAGTTGCTAAATAAATACTCAGTAGGAAAGCTAGAACTTTAATAAATATTACAATATTAAATTAATCTTCAATGCTAATTTAATTTCATTTAAATAACGGCTGTAAATGATGTTGCTTGGCAAAAATTTCCAGTATTATTTATGATTTTATAATGATGTAATTCTCAAACAATTAACTGCAAAACACGCTCAGAACAGGGAAATGTATGAAACACGTGTACAATTATATTTCTTATCAGACCTGCATCTATTCCAGAAGAATCATAATTATGAAAACTGTAATTTAGTTGTAAAACAATCACCACTAATGAACCAAAGGCGAGGTTATTTATAGTTTTGTTATTAATAACGTCGTCTGTACATATATATAATAACTAGATGAAATTATGTATGTATTTTATTTGTTCGCTAGATAAATTTATTATACCTACGCGATCCGGCGACATTTTAATAAGCTTTTATGGGTATTTCACGCCTTTATTGGCGCCATTTACAATATGACATCATTATTATTATTTATTTAGAATACAGTTTTTAGGGTTTTGAAGATCGAAGATCGGTTTCAAAACCCTTATGGTCTCGCTTTGTCTGTCCTTTTTTCCCTCCTTAATAACTCAAAAACTACTGCAGCTAGCAACTTGAAATTTAAAATAATAATACATTTCATGCGCCTGTACAGATTTTAAGAAAAATAATTGAAAATAAATGAAAAATGAAAATGAATATTTTCCATACAAATTGTGATGCCAAAATTTTAAAAGCTACCTACAGAGTCATATGGGGTATCAAATGAAAGGTATCATTATGTACATTTTAAAATATTTTTTGAAATTTTTGTAGGTTTCATACTTTTTAAAATATTTCGAAAAAAGTCGAAAAAATACCCATTCCCCCCCCCCCTATCTCCGAAGATTGCAGAGTGATCCATGTAAAATGTATGGAGCGTTTATAGACATGGATCTATATTTTACAGGAAAAATATAGAGAAGTTTGAAAAACGAACACTTTTTGAAAAATGGTCAAAAAGGGGGGGAATAATTTTCAAAAGGGGGGCTACCTCACCGAGTGGGGTATCAAATGAAAGGTATTGGTTTGTACGTTTCAAAACAGTTTTTCAAATTTCTGTAGGTTTCATACTTTTTGAAATATTTTGAATAAAGTCGAAAAAATACCCATTCCCCCCCCCCCCCTATCTCCGAAGTTTGCAGAGCGATCCGTTTAAAATGTATGGAGCGTTTGTAGATATGAATCTATATTTTACAGGAAAAATATAGAGAAGTCTGTAAAATGAATACTTTTTGAAAAATGGTCAAAAAGGAATAATTTTCAAAAGGGGGGCTACTCCACCGAGTGGGGTATCAAATGAAAGGTATCGGTTTGGACATTTCAAACCAGTTTTTTAAATTTCTGTAGCTTTCATACTTTTTGAAATATTTCGAAAAAAGTCGAAAAATTTACCATTACCCACCTTAACCGAACCACCCATTTAACCGAAGCATGCAGAGAGATCCATCTAAATTGCAGGTTGCCCTACTATTCTTAGGTATTCGTTAAATTGCGATGTCTCTAACCGGTACTTTTGGTACATATTTGTTGACAAACGTTCAAAACCCTCGGCGCGCGAGTTACACTCGCACTTGACGGATCTTGTTTATGTTACAGTAAGTATAATTAATTGGATAATAGCTTGTATAATAATTATTTCCTTTCGACCTACTATATTAGTTTTTTTCTATTCTCTATGTTAGTAGATGGTCTATGTAATTTTGTATTGTAAATATGCATGTATTAGGTATATAAGCTCTGATATTTACTGTCTTTGCACTATCAACCCTTTTTTCTTTTCTTATATCTTTTTCTCTATCCCAAGGTTGCCTGGGAGAAATCGCTCTAAACGATAAGGCCGCTTTTTGTACAATTTTTATATTTAATTTATAAATATAACTTTTATTTACATAAATATGTTAATTACTAGTACAATAAAGTGTTCATTCATTCATTCATTTATATATTATTTAGATTAATGATAATTATAGGTTTTTTTCACGGCAAATTAAGGGTTGTACTGACTGTCAAATCTTTCAAACATCACCATGAAGAATGTATGAGATATTTGCAATAAATTGCATAGGTACAATACATGCGTACATCGCTGAAAATAAAATCAAGAGGCAGCATCGGAAGCATTTGGAACGTGTTAAAAAATAACTACATTAAATCAAAATCAAAATCTCTTTATTTCCATATATACAATAAATGTACAATTAGAAAAGGTCAAATTATAAAAATAACACTGACACGGAAATAAAGTGATATTTTTGTTTTCTGTCGCTTCGGTATGTAGACTAAAGTAAAGAAGCGACGAAGAAACCTTTAGCTTGTTAGTTGTTATTTTTCGAGTTGGAGCAAAACTCGTCCCAAGCTTTTTAATCCTCTAGAGATAATCAGATATTTTATAAAGTCTTTTATAGAACATAGCACAAAGCAAGGTTTTGACAATTTTTTTGAACTTATTTACTGATAATTTTTGCAACTCACTAGGGTTTTTGTGGTAAAAGCGTTATAGCGTGTTTGTTTGTTTGTATTGAACAGGCTCCGAAACTCAGTAGTTTCGGAAAAAATAATTTTTAAAATCGGTCCAGTGACCGATTTTAAAAATTATTTTACCATTAGAAGCCCACATTATTCCTGGTGAACCAAGTCCAGGAATTCTAATGGTAGGCTAATTTTTACCTTGGGAAAATGCTTCATTCCTACGGGAAAACGGGTAATAGGACAACGGGTAGTAAGAATGCAGCTAGTAGTAAAATAAAGCTAAGTATTTAAAAAATGGATGAGATTGGCGCAGGACCGTGTGGAGTGGCACAAAAGTTTGGAGGCCTATACCCAGCAGTGGGTGAAGTCGGGTTGCGGATGATGATAATGATGATTTAAAAAAATGTAATGGTTGGTAAGATAATGAAGAAATCTCTGTTAAAAACACGGCATAGTAAATAATGGTGTATCAACGATGTAGTCGCCTAGAACATTTCCCTTTTCTGAGGTTGTCCTTATTAACGCTTTCACTGCCCAGCCTCGCCGTCAGCGCGACATGGAGGAATAGACTAGCATCTGCGTCTTGAGCCATATAGTCTTAGTTTAACTTCTTCTCATATAACATTTAAAGGGATGTTGCACACGTCTATAGGCTACGGTAACCTCTTTCCATCAGGCGGACCGCATGCTCGTTTGCGACACTGGTGTCCTGGGATAATATAAAAAAAAATATTATATATGTTTTTTATTTTTTTTATATATGGCGCATCAGCATTGCCATACAGCGGGGCAATGCAGCCAGTATCTTGGGAACGCTTCCGACTGGTATTGATGATCAGTTGAGTTACCTGTAGATTGTTTGCAAGAGTCTGCAGTTAGCTCAATTCTTTCAATTGTAAATACTAGTTCTAATTTATTTCTATTATTTTAGTGTAATTTTCTTTGTGAATAAAGGCTTCTGCCTTTTATTAACAAGATTTCTCGATATGCGGTCTCTCTTCTCTCTCTCTCTCTTCTGTCATTTCTGCCCAGCGAGTTAGATATCACCTTTATGGCTTTATGTCGTCGAGCACCAATGCATTAATTGGTTTGAATTGAATTGGTTCTCCCGAGCTTATTTGGGTCATGTCTGACAGTAACCTTTGTCGTGTTTTATTGTTTGGTACATGCCAATAGTTGGAATGGTCGCATAATGGTGATTGGGTAAGAGCTTTTATTCAAAGTGTTAATCAATTGGTAAATGGATTGGGTTGTAGGAAAATTTTGTTTTTTAAATATTTTACTCAATGTTTCACGAAAGTTCATAGTTTTGTGAAGAAATGTTATTTTAACCTTTTCTTATTCTTATACGTCGTCTTAAATAATATGTGACCTCTATGAATCTTTTCAGATCCAGTGTCCCTGGATGCCACGGCACTGCATGAAATACAGGGTGCTGTTCAGATAAGTGCACAATACTGAAGAAGGTCATTTACTTGGTACCACAGATCAATATTCAATTAACTAACCAAGCCTCAAACGATTCATTTTTTTCAATTTTTTTTTATTTCGTTACTCCAACAACGTTCCTTTGCGGGAATGACTGTTGCCGCCGCAGTATTGACAAACATGCATCCTGGTGGTGGACCTGATGATGATGTCTGCGGCAGCATCTGCAGCCCGTTGATGGCCGTGTATCAAACATGTATCTTGTCCATACTCTTGTACAGGGCAGAGACCTATAGGCTAAGCCCAGCGATTATTGTCTACTTGTCATCCATTGCGTACAATATTTGAAATGACATACTTCAACTTCAATAATTTACGCAATTTATAACCTTTTCTCTATTCTAGCCTTGACTAAAAATCGTTATGCTAAGGCTTTGCATCGCACGCCAAACAAAGACAGAAAAAGTAAACATACATCGTTCTGTATAAATTTTCTATTATAAGTAAGTGTTCAATATTAAATTTTTTTAGAAATTCAATACAAAAGAACAAAGTTCAGACAATTATTTTTGCTCATAAAAATTCAAATAAAGCACCCCAACTGCAGCCGAAGATGTTGCGAGATAAATTAAATTAAGGCTCGCACATAACACTATATCATAGGAAATACGGAGTTCACTAACTTTGAGACTTCAATAACAAGTCTGGAGGTGAAACACACACAAAAAGGTCAGCATACGCCGACTTAAATACAGACTGGGGTAAAGAGCACTACTCTAATTTTTCTCAATGCGTCTAGAGACAGCACGAAAGATAACTTTCGTTGTCATTTGGTCCGTTAGAAAAACTCGGAGCTAGCTGATGTCAAACCTATACAGGGTGATTGGTAGCTGGGTGCAAAGCTTCAAGGACAAGCTAGAACAGACCATATAGAACCATTTGTGCCATGGTTGTCTAAGACGAAGTCTCACTATTGATTTTTTACGAATTGTTCTAGCTTCTCCTTGAAGCTTTGCACCCAGCACCAATCACCCGGTATAAAGGACATCTGAGATAACTCGGGCCAGCGGACGAACCATTAATTATATTATAAAATTGTATATTTTTGACTTTTTAACTGCTTCCTAAATTACTTGTAGAACCTAGGAAATACTAAAACCACATTTTATATTTCGCTCGTGACGCGTCACCTTCAAATAAAACGAATTTCCATAATTAATGAAAAATTAATAATTTGCTCAACAAAAACGTACTGCATACTGCATAACCAATTCAAAACTCACACATGACAACAGCGGAGATGAGTACCACCTCTATTTCAGTGAACCAAGTGGACAAAAATCGCCGCTCTGTGGTTAGAATAATTCAATTATCACAAATACTCGGGGAGGTTTGGGGTGCAATGAAAATGAACCATTATTTTAAGAGAGGCCAGATTATGGAAAGAAAAGGATAGCTGTTAAAAGAGTTGTTTGAGTTTTATTGAACTTCTTAATTTGGCCGACTTTAAAGATCTCAAATACGTTTGAGATCCACGACCTGAGTTCTCAAAGGCAAAAACCTGTTAATAGGCTAAAAGCGCAAACACATTATTGAAACGCGACGCAACTTGTCGACACCCCACACCCCTTACGCGCAATTTGTCGTGTCAGGTGTTTATAATGTGATTCTGGTCATAGAAAACTATACGATTTGATTCAACTCAAAGACATCGCGTTTTGTCGGGTTGGGTGGCGTTTCAGTTGTGTGTGGAGCTCTTCTTAAAGTTTTCAACAAAATTAGTTACGAAATTAAAAATTTAAATTGTGATCTATTTATGAGAAAAGTGAAGGAAATAGTGATAAAGAAAAGTTATTACTCATTACAAGAAATACTCAACGACTCCAGCTTTGCTTGACATGTGGTAAATTTAGTTTAATTTTTCTTTGACATTCAATAATACAATTTATAATTATTATTAGGTATTTTGTTTACATGACTCTAACAATGACCATTTACAGCTGATCTATTTATCAATAAACTTATTTTTGTATGTTCCTTGATTATTTTCTGTCTTGTCTGTTTTATGGCTTTGAATTATAATATAAGCACAACATATTGTAACCCATTTATATTTAAAGTGACATTTCCAAGTGTGCCTTGTGGTCCTACGGCGAATAAATGAGTATGAGTATGAGTATCCACCTCTATAGGCAATCAAATAAGTTTCCAATACCACATACGTCATCCACCATGACCATGATAAAAGAAATGAATGCTCATAAGCTATGTCAAGGTTTCCGTTGTTTGCTAGAACTTGGAACGAAGGCTGGGCTATCAATTTTTAGTGAGCTATATAGTAACTGGCTAGAGCGATTTTGTGAGTTTTTACCTTCAGTAAATACACGCTGTATTTGTACGAATTATGCTTAGTATTCACAATTTCTCGAGTTTAAATTATTGCCTGAAACTCTTAATTCTTTTTGGTTAATAAAATAAGTCTATGCTACTTTTATAACATCAGCTATCTGCCAGTGTGAGAATCGTCAAAATCGGTCAAGCCGTTTTAGAGATTAACAAACGGACAGACAAAAACGGTAAAAATTGATTTTATTATCGTTTGTATTAACTTACTTTCATGTGAGTATGCATTTAGTAATAATTTGGCGTGTTCTAAAAACTATAAACTGACTTCAAATTCTGGTAAACAGTATTCATCTAGTTCAAGTGCGAAAAATTGTGTTTGTTAGTCGTTTTAAACGGACCACTTCGATAACGATCAAATTCTTCTAGTGGCGATATCTACGAGTATGTATAATTCGAGTCTTATTAAGTTTGATGACACTTGTGGATGAAACTGTTTACGCCCGTTGCCATGGTCTACTCAGAAAACGAAAACTTCTGATTCGTTTTCAAGAAAAAACCATCTCAATTCAGTGTTTAATTGCCTGTCGGATACCCTGTCGGATAGCTTATGGCAACTTAATTATTTATTTTATATTTTATACAAGAAAACAGAAATCTTTGAGACTTTGACTTTAATATTACTTGCTTAAGATGCGTTTGCTTTCGTTTACACGATAACTAATCAGAAACTTCAATTTTCGTTTTTACGAGTTGACCCCAAATGATTATGAAATTATCAAAATGACTAGCTGCATTCTCACTACTCGTTGTCCTATTACACGTTTTCCCGTAGGAATGAAGCATTTTCCCGTAGTAAAAAGTAGCCTATGTTCATCAAGAATAATGTGGGCTTCTAATGGTAAAAGAATTATTCTTGTGAATAAACATTTATTATTATTATTATTATTATTCAAATCGGTCAAGTAGTAATTTAATCTCTGAACTAAATTAAATAATTACACTTTATAAGGCCAATTCATTACTTGGTAGAAGGAGCTATTACGATTTAACTAAGTTCTCATAGTCACAGAAGACAAGATTTTATCAGGCTCTTATGGATTCATGATGCGGATCACATTAGACAAGATCGTGTAGGTTAGAGAGAGCTGGGCGCCTCTTAAGCAACTGAGAACTAGAAATGCTAGTAATTAAATTAAACTGAAAATGTACCATTATTTCTAGTATTTAGCAGTATTAATGACAAAATGTCATGTAGAAACAGTACTTAATTATTTATGTTACGTACTTTAACCGACTTCAAAAAAGGAGTAATCAATTCATCTGTATGTTTTTATTTTGGCATTACAAACAGACACTTAAATTAAGTTCTTACGTACTTCATAGGTGGACTGCAAAATTATTGACAAGTGTATGACAAGGCAATTGAATGGCTAACAGTTCACGGGCATGTGACCTAAGTCGGTAACTCCCTACGGCCCTCAGTCGGTGCATGGACCGATGAGCTACGAAGCTGCAAGAAATAAACAGAATAGGCAAAACGCAAAAATTTATCTACGTAACTGAAATATATCAACTAGTTTATGCCCGCGGCTTCGCACGCGTTTTTTCTATGGGAAGGTTTAAAGGCGATTTCTATACCATGGGATTCATGGGATAAAAAGTAACTTATGTTTGATTCCAGGAATAGAATTAACTTTATGCAAAATGTCAGCCCGATCCGTTTAGTAGTTTTGGCGTGAAAAGGTAAACTTCCATCCATCTAAACTTTCGCATTTATAATATTAGTGTGATTATTTGATTATTTGAACCAGTTTCTTCATAAGTTGTGTAGTTTTAAGGTTTTTGATATAGTGCGTAAACCCACACACTCAGGATAATTTCTAAGAAAACAAATAAAATCCTACACTTCCCTACATCCCAAAACTTATTTTGAAAGAAGGATGAGGGTTCAAGTCCTGTCGAAATTGGAAATTTTTGGGATATTATTTGATTGTGTAATATTCTTGTAAACAAGCAAAAACACAAGTGGAACTCAGTGGTGGACCCAAGAAATCGACAGCCATTTCTTGAGATATTGAAGTGTAGGTATTTTACTGATATGAGTTCGGGAGTTAGGCAGGGCCGCAGGGAGCACTTGGAGGCGGGTGAATTCAAGCTGTACCTACCTTCACATATAATAAAATAATAATAAAAAAAACATTGTCGACTATGACATTTTTCTCTGAAGCATTGTTTCGATGTAGCTTATTCAGATTGGTGCGAAATAACCGCGGGCGTACCGCAAGGAGGTGTTATCTCCCCTCTCCTCTTCTCCATCTTTATTAACGCTATCACTCTTGTCATTTCCTCCAAGTATCACCTGTATGCTGATGACCTCCAAATTTACTGTCATTTCACAGCTGATGAGATATCCATAGGGTGGTTGATCAAATAAACTCTGAGCTCAACATTATTCACGAATGGGCGAAGGCATTTGGCCTTCTGGTTAACCCATTGAAGTCTCAGGCTCTAATCTGCGGCAGCCCTTACATGCTGAATAAAGTTCGGCAATCTCCTATTCCCCTTCTCTTCTACAGTGACTCTCCTATCAGCTATTCTGCTTCTGCCAAGAATTAGGCTGTAATTTTTGACCCTATATTATCCTGGCAAAAGCACGCGAATGCAATCAGCCAGCGATTTCACTACTCATCTCATTCATTTTAACGTTTTCAGAAGTTCCTTCCATTACAAACCAAAGTCACTTTATCCCAATTACTCCTTCTTCCCCTATTAGATTATGCTGACTCTTGTTGCCTTGACGCCACGGAGGAAATTCTCAACAAATTAGAACGTCTTCAAAATTTATGCTTCCGATATATTTTCGGTTTCCGTAAATACAATAACGTCTCAATATTCAGAGATCAGTTAAAATGGCTTCCAATCCGTCGCCGGCGTGGCATTCTGAACAATCCTCTCTCCCCTTCTTACCTCCGTGAGCGTTTTGAGTTTCTTTACCCTCGTGATAGACCATGTAGATCAACTTTGTCCCTCATTCTTAAATTTTCTGTTCACTCATCCAGGCGCTACGGTATCTCTTTTACTGTCGACTCGGTTAGGTTATGGAATTCTCTACCACACGATATTCGTGCTAGCCCCTCACTCTTCATTTTCAAGCGTAAAGTCTACCTTTATCTTTGTGACTCTGTTGTATTTATGTATTTATTCAATTTATATAGTATTTGTTAAGTTATAGTATTTTATGTATTGTATTATATTTAAATTATCTAGATCTAGATAATTAGATTAAAATTAAATCTTAAATCCTTTGTCACATGTACCCACTTTTCCAAATTTGTCTCTCTCTCCCAATAAGGTTTGCTGCAAAAGAACTCTTTTTAGGGTTAAGCTCGCCTTTGCCTTTATTTTTCTTGGGATATGTTTTACTTGTATTACCTTTGTTGTGCAATAAATAATTATGAATTATGGAAAAAAAAATATATAAACATCACTCACACACAGCGCTATCTAGCTACAATTTAATTCCCTTTATATGATGATGTTATTAAAGAGTTCGGCAAATGAATAATACAAATATTACTATGCTAGCTAGTCCTAGTTCTTAAACGTAATTAATTCTAACGTGCATACTATAATTTCTAGTTTTTTTCTTAAATTAAATCTCATATTCCTAGCTTAGCCTTTTTTTGATTCATGCTAAAATAAACTTTTTCATTTCGTTTCATTTCAACTTTTGAAAATGCTTGGAACTCTGATAAGCAGCATTTTTGCGTTAGAAATCCCTCTATGAATTTAACTATACGCAAATCCAAAAGCCACATTTTACTCTCCCACTGCCATTTCTAGATCGCCTAAGCTCTACGAACCTACAAGGACGGCCCGTTTTCAAATATTCATGCTTAGATCGATATGAACTCTATGCGCTTGCCTGAAACCGCGCTTAATCAAAACGTAATTCCAACTTAATATCGTATTCAGGTACTTCTGCCTGGTTAGCGATAGTTTACACACAGCCGACACGGTATTGCATATCTAAGCATTCTAACTTGATAAGTGAGCAATTATGTTAGGTTTTATCCTCAACATAATTAGAGGTTTATGCCCAAAATAGTTCACAAAGCATCCTGAAGACAGCTTGCCGCATCCAGCATCTAAAGAAGAAAAAAAATAATTTGACACAAGAACAAACGAAAAACAAAAACAGTAATAGAGTGCTTAGTATACCTACGTGTGGCGTGGCCTGCGATGCAGGAGATTGCGGGATCGATTCCCGCCTCGGGACAAATGTTTGTGTGATCTGCAGATATTTGTACAGAGTCATCTGGATGTTTTTCTATGTATAATAAAAAATATAAATGAGTGGTGGGACATCGCGCAAGATCGCACTGAGTGGAAAGATTTGGGAGAGGCCTTTGCCCATCAGTGGGACGGAATAGGCTGAGGAAAAAAAAATCTATCTATCTAGTGTATTGTATTATGTGTCCAATATATTTTTTTTTAGTTTGGATTGTACGCATTATTTTACGAATACTTCCATCGTTCTCGAATCCTTCCTATACATTTAGCGACTTGCACCACCCCTACTGGATCGAGAAGAACTCACGCACCAGCTCAACTCTTCCCGCGAGTGTCGTAAGAGGCCTTAAGAGGCGACTAAGGGATATCCACCGGGGGCGGGCAGCAACGCCCCCTGCAGAACAATTCTACCACTGAACTTCGATCCCCAACCTGCATACCCAGCGTGGGGATTCTAGGCATTACCCCCCATGAGATAAAAACCAGTAAAGCGCTTATCACGTGGAGGTCTGCGTCCAGCAGTGGACCAATATAGCCTGTTGAAGCTAGGTAAGTAAGAATTAGTTAGGGATCTCTTCTTCCATGACTCTGTGTCGAAATAGGGGTTGGCTCTGTGCTGACTTTGTCTGGGCGTCCTACACTATGTTAGCCGAGTCGCGGTCTCCACTCAAGAGCTTACGGCACCGCAGGTCGATTTAACGCGCGAGACCTGAAATTTTGCATAGCTGTAATACTTCATCTGCAACAGATAAGACGACCTCTGTGGCACAGTGGGCGAAGGTCTGCCTGCGACGCAGGAGTTTGCGGGTTCGATTCCCGCCTCGGGACAAATGTTTGTACGATCTGCAGACATTTGTCCAGGGTGTTTTGGATGTTTTATAGGTGTAAATAAAAAATATCTATCTATAAATATATGGGGATATAAAAACAAAAGGTACGCGATAAATACCCGATTAAACCATTAACTATATAAAAAATATCTATCGATGTAGTATATTGTATTAAATATATCAGTTATCTAGTACCCATAACACAAGTTCTGCTTAGCTTGGGGCTAGATAATGCTCTGTGAATTGTCCAGCATTATTTATTTATTATTTATTTTATAGCTACCCGCCGCCGCCGTAGAGAAGCCGTACACGTATATATATATAACGAAACGTGTGTAATGGGTATGAAAATAGTTTTTTCAGCATGATGGAATGCTAAAGTCGTTTTTAATTGGCTCATTATCTGAGGACGAATAGGCAAGGTCAGATGTGAGGCTTTCTTTGACCTTTACTTAAGGCCAGCAGCAGGCGGCGTAAGGGAAAACGAGCGTCTGCCAAGCCGCCGCGCTCGTGTTTTTTGTAGTTACTTAAATATGGTGATAAAAAAAAATATCAAGTCAAACTCTGCGAATTTGTTTCGATATATTAAGTTTCTGTAAATGAGTACAAAAAAAGTGTGATATCAGTAGTTCGCTAGTCATAGTATTGAAAAAATGATAGAAAAAGGGGTAACTTCTGGATTTTTTTCTATAGAGTGAAGCTCATTAAATCTTGAAATTGAATGCGACTTTGACTAGACTAGATCCTAATGAAAAAATTATATATATTTTTCAGAATTTTAAACACCATTTTCTAAGTCTCAGATGATTTTAAAAATTACTAAAGTGTGGGCTCTGCTGGCCTACCAAGCCTTAAGTCACGTGTGTAGATAGCTTTCTCGGGGAAATCAGAAAGGAAACTAAAGCTACGCGTCCACTGGGTCGGAATCGGAGCGTACGAGGCGTCGTCATATAATTATTAACTTCTCACGTGGCAAGAGGCCATAATGTGGCCGATTGAAATTCTCTACTGCGTGGCAAGGAGCCACAATATGGCCGATTTTCTGCTTCTTTTATTTCGTCGAATTTAGGGTACAGAGAGTCAACTTTTGACAGTGACTGTGTTGTTATTGGTTTCATGACAGTTTCAAGCTTACGTCAAGACCATAAACTAACCAAGCTTGGAAGATTAAAAAGCATAGGTATAGGTACCTAATGGATTTTAATCAGCCATATAAAATAAATAATAGATTCAGGCGTTACTTTGCGGAAATCCATTGTATAATATTAGGATAAAACAATTTAGTTACTCCTCTCTGAGCAGTGATTTTGACTTTACGCAGGGAGCTCAGAGAGGCAACATCTCTGGCAGGACTCTGTCGTTGTTGCTTGGCGGTCTCTGTGTCAAAGTCGAGTATTGTTGTGGTGTCCTGATAGTGATAATGTCTCATGGAGAGACGAAACTAGTTGACGACTTACTATTGATGAGTTTTTTTATTGTGGGGTTGGTGTGGTGTTTTCTTTTGCAAATTAAGATGTGTTCGTTCTTGGAGTTGGAGGGTAATTTACTGGACAATTTTGTATAGCGTTAGTCTGTTGTTTACTTTCTCTGATTGCAAGTGGGAGCAATTTGTGGGAGGACGGGCGGTACACGCAAATCACATTTTGTTGGATCTTGTCGGAGGAGGTTTTGTGCGGAATTGTTACTAAATATTGTTTTATCTATATTATTAAATATATTATTAAAAGTTTTTATTTTCTTTACGCCGCAGCCGACTGTATACCGCGAAAAAAGCGAGATCGTCGTGGAGGGAATTCAGGCGCGATCGCCTTCACAAGAATCGTCGCTAAGAGAATCGACGTGCAGGGAACAATTCATGTTTATAATAATCCGATAGGGTGCGTCTACCGCTTTCGGATTTTGCATCGGCAATAAAGGTATTTTAATAGCAATCGAGTTCGCCTGGGTATTGTTGCGGATATCGTCATCGGCAGAAATACCAGTTTCTGGCGCAGATATGCCAATCCAGTGCACGCTATCATCACCATCATCATCAGCTCGTATATGGCCACAGTTTTAGTGGCGACAAAAATCATGCCTAAGACTTATTTAGCTCGACGCAATTTCAGACTACTTACAAAACATGTAAGTAAGAAGTAACACCTATGCCTTGTGAAGGCCTCCTAAAGCTTTATGCTACGGCTCCACCTGCGTCCTAACGCGTTAATTAACACGCTAATTTTCACGTCACGCAGATGTGGCCTAGGTTTTAACGTGTTCATTTATTGACGACGATTTATTGTACCTTGGGTACAATACAATACCCAAGGTGCATTTTTAGCGCCTTAATTATAGCGTTAATGAACATTAACACTAACGTCAACGTAGGTGAAGGCGTAGCATTACGCTCATAAATCCAACATCGCTACCACAAAAACGTGCATTATGATATATTTTACAGTGACAAAAAGGCTTCCCACAAGCTTAAGGACCGCGAGCTGTCTGTCACCCGATGCCGTCACTATAAAATTTATCTAAACGTTAAGAGTTAAAGCTCATATTTGAATGCACTTTTTTGTGCTGTACTTCAGCGGTGCTTTCCGCTGAAGTACAGCACAACAAACTACATTTAAAGATATAAATAGTTTTATACGTCAAGACCGAATTTGGAGATAATTTTCCGTCGGGACACCTAGCTACCGAGCAGTTGCGTAGATGGAAATAAAAATCCGCCCAGGTAACTGGTTGTCCCTACAGAAAATTTCTTCCACGTAGAAAACCGAATTTGGACTCATTTTAATCAGTTTTTCCTTTATCTTAATCTAAAACATTTTTAATCACTGTTTCTGAACAAAAACACCAACACAATAATATTGGAGCATTAAACGAATACGGTAAGCCAGTAGGGACTCGGGACGTAGGTTGGTGCCTCGCTTCCAGAATTAATAACTTTCTGTCCCTCATCCCACGCCTTTTCATCCCCCTCGGTGGTACTCCTGGTGAACTTTTCGATTAAGTGCGCCATGATCATTTCTTGGCGGTGATGGAGTTTGTAAACCTTGGAAGAATGGGCTGTGGTAAATCATATAATGACTTGCAGATGCATCCGTTTTAGACCCTCTTTTTGCGCCAAAAATACTGATATGAGATAAGAAAAGTTCCAAATTTTACCACTTGCTCAAAATGCTTTCGCTACATTAAAAGCCTCCAAACACAGAAACAGTGGCCGGGCCGGAGGCGAAAGCGTGCGGGTTGTAATGCGTGAATTTATAAGAGAGACTACACATACACCTCTGGGCGGCTTGTGTGCAGTCTCTCATATAAATTCATATGATACAACTCGCACGCCTTCGCCTCCGGCCCGGCCACGGTTTCTGTGTGTGGCGGCTTTTAAAGTTAACCTATCTAAAACTATGAAAATACGACATAATTGACTTTCAAAACAAGTATGATTCGATATCGAGCTCGTGTATGTTGTAATTTTAATCTAACTTTGTTAAATAAACAAAACTAAGAATACCAAATAAGCTAAAACAATTCCATAGGTTTCCTTGATTACATTCAACGAGCACCAAACCCTCAATTATCCCTTTAGAAGATTTTACTTAGAACGCCTCCACAAAATTCATCCCCGTCCCTATAGTAACATTTCCTTAGACCTTCAACATCTCTTATTCATAATTCGCATTCGAGTTCCCGTAGTAAGGCTATCCTCTGTCCTTTTCTCGCCGGAAACTGTTCGGAAGTTCCAGCACAGAAGGTTTGTAGTAACAGATTGCTGTTTCACTCTAACGATCCCACGCTTTTTGTGGAAATCTTATTTACCCGTATCATCCTACTGATGCTTCTATGAATCTTAATACTAGGGGAATAAGGTTTCTCAAATACTGACATTTTAACTGTAATAAACTTATTAATAGCTGACAAAACCTTCTAGTCTTCCGTATCAGTAATCTTGAAAAAATCCAACTCAAAAATATCTTTTTGAGATTTACTCGCTCCTACTCCTACAAAGTGTATAAAAGACGTATGAATGAGAGGAAATCTTCTCATCTGACGTCTTATACAGAGGTTATAGAGTTCAGTTTAGCTTGTCCTCACAAATGTTTGACAAAAGGCAACCTTTCGGAAGTTTTCAGGAGTGTTTCGGTTTGCCTCTTTGACTCTGTTTGGGTGTGTAATGATTCGGCGCGTAAAATTCGCGGAAAAAATGTCGCTGAATGTTCAGGCAATGTTCATAATGCGGGGTTATTCTGTATGGGCGTTGTAATAATGTTTGGTAATGGAAACAGTGGCTTTTATGAAATGTTTCTGTTTATTTGAGGAAAATTTCGTGTATATTTTCAGAATAGTGGAAAGCTGCGTTGATTATTATAGTTACAGTTATAGTTTTTTGAGAAATATTATAAAAAAACTATATTTAGATGCTTTTGGACACTAATAATTTTAATTACTTTCCTATGTATTCGTCGAATTAATAATTTTTGAACCACCAAAGATGCTTCTCGTATCGAAAAAAGAAGACTCATCATAAGATAGAGAATGCATCATTTTGACGACTAGGATTATACTTAAAAACGGTGAATAGAAAAAAATAGCAGCAAAAATATCTACTCGTAATTGGCAACACATCGCAAGCTTTCGTGCGATCTTCAACCTTATGATCATTGCCATAATAAGGCAGTAACAAGATCCTTTGAAATTATCTGCGTAATCCGAGGATAACATTTCTCATGAAAATAAATTTGCGAAGGAAAGTATGCATTAAAAATGATTGGATAATCATACTATTGAATTGATTTTATAGAAGTAAGTCCAATTCAGTGAAAATTTTAATTTACTACAGCATTAATAAAGTGCTATTTTTTTACAAAAAACACAAAACTGCTGCTTTGGTTGTTGAGTCAACTATAATAATAATAATCCAAATAATTTTTAAATTTTCTTTGTGAATAAAGTTTTTTTATTTGTCAACTATACCGTGAATAATGTGGTCTAAACTCTAGACTTTAGAGTATTTACAAAAAATGGTCAAACTGTCAGAATTGCGAGAATTCTGGTCTATTTCGTGGTTAAAATTCAAAAGTAATAAAAGTTTGAAGAGCGGTATCCATGCATGTGCTTGCAACTTGCAAGAGAGCTTAAGGATTTCTGAAGAAGTTTGCAAACAGTAGACTTCTTTTTAGGCACACTTCTTATTTTCCAACTTGGTGTAAGTATGAACTGATTTAGGTACAGAAAATTAATTTAGCTTCTGTCTGCAGCTTCACACGCGTTTTCTGGAATAAACAGTAATCTACATCCTGATCCAGAACTACATCTAAAAATTAGGCTCGATCCGTCCAGTTCTTTTGGCGTGAAGAAGTAACAAACATCCAATCTATTTGTTTTGTTTGAGTGGGCCCGTATTGAACGATAGTCGTAGAGAACTCACAGGACTTATCTTACTTTTAAAATAGGTATTATTATTTATTTCTGTTATAGATTGTCATATTTCTTTTATTTGTGATTGGTCTGTGAGCCGTGTGGACACCCACGCACTAAAGGTCCTGCCAGAAAACCAGCGTTGCTCAAATTTATGTTGAGCAACATGAAGCTGAGGCAGGACCTTTTTGGTTCACATCGAATTAATTATTTTTTATATTGTGAGGATTATTTTTTTTAGTTATCATTTTTGTGTGATCCAGTAAATTTATTTTCTTTTTTTCTTTCTGTTTCTTTCAATCAAAGCATCCAAACTTTCGCAAAAAATATATACAAATAATATGGTAGTGCGACTGTTGTCTAGAGGACCTATCGTGGTTTGATGAATTCGTTGGATTTTAATCATTTAAAATAAATATGAACCTCTAGCTGATCAACTTATGCCTCGTCTTAGACCTTTTAGCCGTGTCTATTAGTACTCACATAGGCAAGATTAAAAGAACTTTTGTACGAAGATCAACAGACTTAACTCCAACAGCACTCAATCGTCTATTGCTGAACATGGCTATCATATACAAGGGTCGTTTTGCCAAAATCATGGCTTGGGAGGCAGATTAGTGCGTAGGCGTTCAAAATACACAAATGGAGGATGTCGAATTACAGTTAGAAGATCTACAAACAAAACAGTCCGAAACACAAACAACAATCCAAACCAATAATGAAACAACAGTACACCGTATCCGTAAGATCAGGGAAACTTTCCTCAAGACACCCCCCTAACCTCACCCTAATAAATCTAGAGGTTACTCGCATCCAATATTTGGGAGCAGATCAATTCCTGCCCACATTGTTTAAGTAAAACATTCTTGCTTGGAGATTTGTCTTGGAACAACAAATTGAGGTTTATTAAGACAACCGTCCGTTGTCCGCCTCTTCAAAATATGGAGAGAAATTTTTAGAAGGTTCGTATAACGGGTTAGGGTACATCTGGTCCGAATCTCAAACTCATCCGCGGACGAGATGTCCACTTCAATTTTGAGTAGGGGTACATCTCGTCCTAATCTAAAGTCTATTGGTTTTAGATTCGGACGAGCTGTACCCTCAACCAAAAGTGAAGGGGACAACTCTCACCAAAGCCACCATTTTTCAAATTTCAATTTACAGCTAGTACCAGTGCAAAAGAAACAGGAGATGCATGAAAAAGACAGCAATACACATGTCGTAACACTTTTTTACGTGTCTATACAAATCATAAAATGTATCGATGGAATTAGTTGCCTGATTCAAAATATTCATTTTTTATATTATTTATTTATTGCTTTATTCTAATCACACTAATATTATAAATGCGAAAGTTTGGATAGATAGATGGATGGATGGATGTTTGTTCCGATGGATGTTGTTCACGTAATAACTTCTGAACGGATCGGGCTGAAATTTTGCGTACAAGTAATTCTAATTCTGGAATCAAACATAGCCTACTTTTTATCCCATAAATCAGTTCCCATGAGATAGAAATTACCTTTAAACCTTTCCATTGAAAAAACGCATGCGAAGCCACGGGCATAATCTAGTATTATATAAGTGGGAACTTACTAATTACCATCTGATTGATATCTTTACACGTTTGAATAATGTATTTTGTGCTCAAGATCCCCGTAGAATTAATTAAATAAAACCCCACCTGTTGGAGGGAGACATGATCAGCCGTGGATATGTGCTGAGGAAGTGTACCCATAAATATTTCACACTATACATTATACAAATATATACATTTTTGCGCATGCTGTGACCGGCTATAAATTCAAGATAACTAGACCTAAGCGTTAGTACTAAACAAGGTGCCACGGAAAGGATGTACTAAGCCGAAAGGGGATGATTCTGGACTCCAAGGGAATCAACTTGTGAATAAGGATTTTATGAATTTCGATTTATTTTGCAAAAAATAACTTTTTTCTTTCTTTTCGTGTTCTTTAACGAGTAAAGTTAAAATAATGCAAGAGGCATTATTTTAACATTACATACACGCAAAATATTTCACAAGAGTTTTTTGTAGTGTTTTCAGCAAAACCAGGGTTTTGTAATGAAATTATTACAATCAATTATGTAAATCCATTCAGATTTCAAAAGAATGATATAATATAACGTAAACTACAACACGTAAAATACAACACGAATAAGAAGAAAAAACGTCTGTTAACTTTTTTGTAAGAATGGAAAAAAATATATAAATTCAAAAAAATCGTAGAAACGTTGACCCCTTCAATGTATAGAATCAATAATTTTTTTTTAGACAGTACATTTCCAGTGTGAATTTAAATACCTAGAAACAATACATCATAAAAACATTTACAGCGTTTTATAAGCCATGCCCAGAATGACCCTTTTTCGGCTTAGTACACCCTTTCCGTGGTACCCTGTATTTTGTCATTGTGCGCAACATTTTAATTTTTTTTGTCATATCTATTAGTTGGCAATCCTAAAAAATAATGAAAATAATAATAATTGCTAATCGTCTATTTCATTGTCGACAGAGTTGACGCAAGAGTATTCATGTGACCTGTTTTCTCGACATGACATTTCTCGTCTCTTTATGATGTGCTACGTCGTAGAACTTCGTAGCACTACTTTGTAGCGCTCGTAGCTTTCATTATAAAATTTATTTAACCTTTTTATTTGAGTTTTTTTATTTAACCTTTTTATTTGAGTTTTTTTAGTGGAAAGTAAGCAGTGCTTTTACACAACTGGTATATTTCGATATTCGACGACCTCCGTGGCGCAGTGGGCGAAGGTCCGCCTGCGACGCAGGAGGTTGCGGGTTCGATTCCCGCCTCGGAACAAATTTGTGTACGATCTGCAGAAATTTGTTTCGTTGGTCTGGGTGTTTTCTATGTATAATAAAAAATATCTATCTATATAGTGTATTGTATTAAGTATATCAGTTATCTAGTACCCATAACACAAGCTCTGCTTAGCTTGGGGCTGGATAATGCTTTGTGAATTGTCCAACATTATTTATTATATATTTATTTAAAGTATGCACCATCGCGTTGTATATTTAGTAAGTTATATGTACCTGTTTGATTACTTATTTATTTGTTGTTAGCGCTCTTTTAGCCTGAAATACAGGTTTTTACCTAGTTCAGGCTCACGCATCATTTAATACCATAAGAATATAAGATGAAACTCTTTGTTATCCTTCTAGTCCTAAGTTATTTTTGGATAATTTTTTTCATTATTATTTCATTTCATTTCATACATCTTATAGTTTTTAGGGTTTCTAGATCCGAGATCGGTTTCAAAACCCTTCGGGTCTCACCTTGTCTGTCCTTTTTTCCTCCTTAATATCTCAGCAACTTCCGCAGCTATTAACTTGAAATTTAAAATAATAATACATTTCGTGCATTTGTACAGATTTGAAGAAAAAAAAGAAAAATTAAAATTAAAATTTTCTATACAAATTGTGATGAAATTTAAAAAAAAAATTTAAAAATATCTACAAATTGAAGTGGGGTATCAAAGTAAAGGTGTATGTACATTTCAAAATAGTTTTGTTTGAAATATCTGTAGGTTTTATACTTTTCGAAACATTTTGAAAAAAGTCGAAAAAATACCCATTCCCCCTATTTCCGAAGTTTGCAGAGCCATCCTTTTGAAATGTATGTAGCGTTTGTAGATATGATTCTATATTTTATAGGAAAAATATAGAGAAGTCTTTTAAAAGACCGCTTTTTGAAAAATGGTGAAATAAGAGGGGGGGGGGAATAATTTTCAAAAGGGGAGGCTATCCCACCAAGTGAGGTATCAAATGAAAGGTATCAGTTTGTACATTTCAAAACAGTTTTTTATTTTTCTGGATGCTTCATACTTTTCGAAATATTTTGAAAAAAGTCGAAAAATTTACCATTACCCCTATCACCGAAGTAAGCAGAGAGATCCATCTGAAATGTAGGTTGGTACCTACTATTTTTAGGCATTCAATGAATTGCGAAGTCTCTAACCGGTACCTTTAGTACATAGTTTTTGTATAATTGACTAACGTTCGAAACCCTCGGCGCGCGAGTTACACTCGTAATTGACGGATCTTGTTTTAAATACATATACCTATGATTTAGACTCGGAACAAATATCAACAAAAAATGTGTCTGACAGGAATGGAATCCAACTTCCTGCGTCGCAGGCGATCTTTTGCCCACTGGGCCACTGCGAAACAAATGTACGATACTCAAAAACCCATGAATTTAGTTACAAATATATGTTTTTTTATTTTTCTAATAGTACTTTTATTTATCGACAGAAATTATAGAAAATTACAGTAACAGAATAAAACAACTACAACTAATATATACACTTATATCTATTTCTTTATTTTATTTTATCTATTTCTAATAGTTATTTATTATGACTTATGAGCAATATTTTTAACAACTTAAATACTTCTTTGCGTTTAGTTCTAATTTATTTCTTTTATAATTTCCTGTGTTAATAACGATATGTAAAAAAAATATCTATAAAATTACTTGTGATAATTATCTTTATTAATTATTTTTCGAATACTTTCTACTTATCTAAATTCGATTTGATTTACAGCTAGCCGAATTGTGTTATTTCGGTAACCATTTCATATAACCCCTATATCTCCTTACCCCCGTCTGGTGAACTGGCTACGTATTAATAAATAATGACAAAGGTGGATTGAGAATACGTTGTTGTGGACTGTATAGCGCAATGTGGGGGTATTGTGTTTTGGAATCTGTATAGTATAAGCTATGAGTTTAGTTAAACATATTATCAAGACGTTCCAAATTTGTATGGCATTTGCGTAATTCCAAATTGTGTAGAATATGGAAATACGCAAATCGCATACAACAAATAATTTATCAATCTTTAGACAACTGAGCTGTGTGGTGCCGGCTTAGAATTTGCATCACTTCCCGTGGGTGTGGGGGCGGGCAGCAGCGCCCCCTGCAGAACAATTCTACCATCTAACTGCGAACCCCAACCCAGCGTGGGGATTATGGGCATTACCGCCTGAGATAAAAGCCAACAATGCGCTTATCAAGGGGAGGCCTGTGTCCAGCAGTGGACTATTACAGGCTGTTGAGGTTGAGGTTGAAGAGACAACTGAAAAGTTATACCTAATATCTGATATTGTACACTATCGGATTTTGACGTGGATAAACCTAATAATCGTATCTTGGAGACCAAATCTAATTTAGCTAGTCACAGAAGTAGTGAAAATCAAAGCTATCTATCCTATTCATCCTCTATAAGGTCACCAACAAAGAAAGAGACAAATTACTTCCCCCCAAGGTAACCAGTCTGTACTTACCATTATTTTCAAACAAAGCGGATGCATTAGCAAATCATACGTTTACGAGCAGTACACAAATCTCTTGCACCCTCGAAATGCTCATCTAACCGAGCTATATTATTACCTGATACATTTTTCCTCATAGAAAAACACCCTCTTAGTTTACTTACACTGCGAAACATAGATACTTTTATCGTCTTGTCTCTTCAAATAAATTTGAAATATAATCTAAAGGAAGTTAAAGCTCAAATTACTTTGAGGTTTAGATATCTAAACATCACGTATATACGTTTTCACACAAAGATAAGCTATTGCTACTAATTCAAAAACTATCTGTCTCGAATAACCGCTTTTGAGATTAAGGCGGATGTATGCGGCACTCTAGCACCGCCACCTTATTTTACATAAAATTACGTTAAACAAAAAAAATATCAGATATCTTTAATGTGCAGTTTATGATACCTATCCCAAGCTTTTTTTTTAAATCAGTTTCGTATAACATAAACAGAGAAGCGAAAACAGATTTTGGTGGCCACCAAGAGCAACTTCGTTATTCTACATAAAAGATAACTATTTTATGGGCATTAATAAAGCTTGTGATAGGTATTTCTCATAAACTGTACAATGGACTTTTAAAAATTCCTTTGATTAACGTAATTACAAGAAAGAAAAGGCAGTGGCGCTAGTTTCAGGCATACAAGTTCCTTAAGAAATAGTGTTATGGTTAGTAAACTATTCTAACTATGTAATAAGCAAATTATTGATGAATCTATCCATTTCCATACTAATAATACAACTTAAATTTAATCTTGTTAGTTTATGATTTTATTTTAATTTTGTAATGATAATTTACTGAATGTATTCTGGAGTTTATGTGACATGAATAATTGAAATCTGTTTTATGGTAACTAACATAGTATGTATGTAGGTAGCAACATTTATGGTGAACGACTGAAATAAATAAATTGAATTGAATTGAATAACAAAAGTAACTATTTCTTTGGCTTTGTAAACGGCTTAAAAAATCCTTTTTAAATTGGACAAACAGATTGTATACCAGGATAAGACATAAGCTTATTTATATCCTGGATAAACACGTGCGAAGCAGAAGATGGAAGCAGTTACAACCAGTTTAAGTACTTCTTATCGAAAGAAATAATAAATAAATAAATAATGCTGGACACTTCCACACAAAATCTAGCCCCAAGCTAAGAAGAGCTTCGACAACCGTCCCACAGAGGTCGTCCAATCATAAATCATTTAGTTGCAGGAATGTAGGTATAATAAATAGGTCTTAATAATAAAAAATAACACTCCAAGACATTCTGTCTCGTCAAGGCGTGCAAAATTAATTAATAACTAAAACAAATGTACGCGTTAAGGTTTTTTTTTTTTTGGTGTCAGGGCGTATCTAAAACTTTGGTTCTAGCCTAATAAAATTACTTTATTTGCCAAAAACTACAAGAAAAATCCTGTGCACCATTTAATATACCAAAATAAAACTTGCAACATTTGTTTCATTCCAAGAATTACCTTCTTAACAAGATCCGGTCATCTAACTAAGAGATTTATAAAACCTACGCATTTTACTTAAAATGGGTCGTTTCTGCTATCTTTAAATTTTGCAGTTTACGTGCTTACTTATTTTGAAAATTATAAGCGTAAAACAGTCTTCATTAAAAACTGCTTATATTATTGATTTTAAATAATAATAATAAAAATAATTATAAAATTTATTTGTTTACTAACCCTAACTAATATTACAGAGAAAACTAATAATAATAAACCTGAGTAAACCACAGAGGTTTGTAAAGGAGTGTTATTAGTTTGTCTTCTGGTATTAGATTTATTTATTCTGTCCTGTACAACTATTTCAAGGTTGGTAACATATAAAAACAAAACACAGTTGGGGTCACAAGACAGATCTCTAAACGGAAATTAAGAGAAAACAAGACGAAAACAAAATAATTACTACTTAATACGTCAATGCATACAATGATGACCATCACAAGTACATACCTATGAATTTCGTTCTACGAATATGTAGATACTCGCTTCTGCCCGCGGCTTTGCACATGTTTTGTTCGGGATTGTAAATGCCTCTATTATTTAAATTTTTAGTCTCCATTGCAAAATTTTAGTCAAATCCAATCACAAATTTTTGCGTTGTCTTCGACCAAACATCTGTACAAACATCTTTTTTTTGACGTAGGTACCTTAAGTACCAATTTTTGTGTATATTTTGCTTTTTTGTATTTGTTTATTTCATTACTTGTAATTATTACTCTGTGTACCTATGTAAACTGGATCTCGTGTAAGAAATAAAGATATATTATTATTAATATTATTATTCGCCTCAATACGTAGGCTAATACAACCCTTAGGTCACCCAAAGTTTTTTTGTATTAAAACTTTTAAGAAAAGATCCACAGTAAATAGGAACATAGAATATACAAAACAAACAATATATGAAACATACAATATGGTTCCCAGAAAAAAATATAAAAGCCTTAAAAATATCATCACGGAGCAACAAAATACAAAATTATACTTCTTACTCCGACGTTCCTTGCTGCAAACCAGGTAGGCAGGTACTTTTAAATTTGTACTTAGGCATAATGAAGGAAGACAAAGACGGCGGTGGGGGGAGGGGGGAGCATATGCACCATACGTACGATATGCATCACTGCAGTCGCAGGGCAGCATTCCTTGTGCTGGCGGACGATGGCAGAGTATGGATATTACACTTTCTTTGGAGACCTTATAATAAAAATATATAAGTATTATATTAAAATATTATGAATGTTAGTTTGGTTTATTATATAATATCGGGAGATGATCGTAACCTGTCATTTTGGTATGGAATTTGTGTAGTTCCATGTCCACACGATAAGAACGCCGTACCAAATCCCGTAGGAAAAAATAATAACCTTTATAAATATCCAGGAATTTGAAGTTGGTTTCTCTCTCCTACAATAAAGTAAAAAAATGACCATTGATCTGATCTACGTACTGTTTATTATTTAATCAAAAAAAAATTGCTTGGGTCTCTTATAGAGCACCAATACCTACTAATTCGTCGTTCACCACCTTTGGTAGAGTCACGTAAATCTAAAATTAATTAACGGTAGAGTCACCTAATAATACCTTAGCTTAAGAAGGTTGCAATACTTTGCCTACTTGCGCTCTCTATTAATACATTTCACATACATATACAGGGTGCCACGTAACATATGTTCAGTATAGTACTATGCCGAAAGAGATATTGGAAGAAATCAGGACCCCGAGGGAATCAACTTTTGTTCAACGATTTCTCTTTTTTTACCTGGCAATAAGCCGTCATTCAAAAATTAAAAATTGCAATCAAATGATAGATATAAATTAGAACTATTATTTAAATTGAAACGATTGAGCTAACTGCAGATTGTTGCAAACAGTCTACAACTAGCTGAACTGATCCATATCAAGACCAGTCGGAAATGTCCCCAAGACGCTAGCTGCATTGCCCTGCTGTATGGCAATACTTCGATTCTTGCAACAGTCTTAAATTACGACTATTTTTCCCTGTTTTATCCTCTTTCGGATTGTTTTACATTTTACGCGACTTTCAATATATTTTATTGCTTTATTTATTTACACATTTATTAACAACGGCATGTCCACATATCTCTTTCCCCGGTAGCGTCAGTTCAACTCCTCTTAGTTATAGTCCGGCCGCTCTCTAATTTACTTGCCCGACGCAACTGGACTCGATACCACACTAACATTGCACACTTTACTCGCACGAACTTTCCAGAATAAATACTATTTGAATTTTGAACGTGGGACGCGGATTTGATTGGCTGTTCTTATCGGCGCTTGCGATTGGATGATGCCTGATGGATGATTATTAGAAAGCTTTTGGTCTAGCAATCTAGTTTTTAATTTTTGGAATGTTATTGTTTTTTGGGCAGGTTCGTGATTTAAAAATTGGCAGTGGTGCCAATTTTAACTAAGCAGAACTTACAATAAATAAATTCTTGGCCTACCTATATTGGCAAATACTAACCTTAAAAAACCAAAACAAAAAAATCTAGAGAACGTTTAGCTAGTCTAGATATATTTTTCCCCTACCTCCCACGCCCCAGACTAACCTTGACAAATCAACCAGCTACCTCTACTTATCAAATAAGTAATTCATTGACCAGTCAACAAAAATCAATCCACCTATTCCTAAATAGTCAGTTGGAAAGCCATATCGCGACCCACTCCAAATTGTGATTAAACCAACCTAATACACACAATAACAGGTCACGCGTTTACCGACACCCGTGGTTTCACACACACACATAAAACACCATAAATCACTAATCTCTACAATTCGATTCAAACTCTGTTTTGCCGAGCATAAAGTTGAGGTTTCCTTGGCTGGTGTTGATGGAACATCACGCCGCGCTTGTGTGCTCTGTGAAAGCTACACATTTCATTTATAGTAGGTACAATACTCGACGTCATTGTACAACACTACCGTGCTCATAAAAATGTCAATGTGTGAAGCACACATTGACATAACGCAATCACTCGAGTTATCAACCTTATGGGTCTTAAAATAGGGTTTGGTTTAGACTCGTTTCTGGTATTGAGGCAATAAGAATGCTCAGTGTGTGTGTGTAAAGCGGTGTATCGAAGAATGCGAGCGTGAATTACCATGTTTAGGGAGTTGTCACTTTGACAATAATTTGCTCTTATAAGGCTTCTCGTCGCTGCTTAGATTAATTGTGGATTAGCTACCTACCTAGGTACTTTGTAACTTCTTATGATCTCTATATCACTCAGCTGTATTGTGGTCCTCGGCTAAGTTTGTTTTGTTGAGTTTTTCTATTAATACGATGTCAAAACCGCTAAAAAATTTAGATTTTAAATACCTAAAATCAATTCCCAATCCTCAAATATTTGTCTTTTTTATTAATAATTAATTTGACGAATAACAGATATTATAATCTAATTAGTATACCTACCAATGTAATAAGTATCATGCTTTACGGTATGTATTGCGTCTGTAAAATCATAAAATGTCATAAAAATGATAATCGCTTAAACCTGAACAAAATGTATCAATTACTAAATTGAATTAAACGCTTTAACCCGCGTGAGCGGCCGCCACAATAGCGATCACGGCGCTTCGCATTAGCTACTGACAGCTCACGTACGTGTGTATACAACGCTCGTTACGTTTACGTGACGCTCACACACAAACAAACATCCACAGCACCCGACGCGAGCTAAAATAACTCATGATTCAACCCATCAAGGTTTATTACACCCGCAAAGGTGGACTTGCCTATATCCCGCGCCCGCCGCCACCACACCGGGTGGCGAAGTCCGGCAACGTCGCACCCAAATTATTGTGACATTTATTCCTTAGCCCCGCAAAAGAACACCTAACGCCATCTAGCGGCTCTCGAAGAACTGAACGCTCGGCTTTTGGAAAGAGACGGAAACACTTGACAATATCACTTTCACGGTCTCGTACTTAAAGCTAAGCGGTTTGCTGTACTGTTTGTTTGTGTCTGTAAACAGCGGGCCGCCGAGGTACACCGCGCATGAATGAAATGGATGACCGTAGGAGAGGGATGAGGATATAGAGCTTCGCTATGATCGAGCGAGAGGGAGCGGGAGCGCGAAGCGTGCAGAATACATCGTTTATCAGATTACATGCGAAGTATCGCGAGCGTGGCGATGTTTTGACACGCGATAATCACGAGATAATGCGGGCGATCTCAGCAGCGTTTAGGTTTATATTGGCTTTTTATAGCAGCAAGTTGAAGAATATTTTTATAGACGGTGCTGCGGGCTTGAGGCAATATGACGCATGCCTGGCTCCAGGTGACATTAATAGAAGCGACCTGTCAGGCGGCTCTCGATCAACAGCTGATTGTCATTCTATTTAATTTATTTGCGGCGTCTGTTATTTAAAGATGTCTGGGATGAATAATAATTTGGATAATTGAATTAGCACACCGCTCCTTGTATTGAATTTAAAATAATACCTGGAGCTTCAATCGTTTATTTACCTTAACATCACACTGGCACTGTTGTTTGCTGCACTTTTTTATGGAAATAGCTAGGCAGTTAAAAGTGTATCAAAGAATTATAGTGGACATTTACGAACAATATTAATAATTAAATAAATAATTAAATAATATTAAATAATTAATCTAGAACTTTGAGAATTATAAAAGTACCTAATCAAATCTAAGAAAATAAAAATGTAGAGCCAAACAAAGCTCTACAATCAGAAAAAAATCTATTATTAATCATGTTTTTTTTTCTGAGTTTTCTAAGTTCGATTTCTAACACAACACCATTGTAAGCAAGCAATAACCAAATCGCTTGCAACCATATTGGCAAGCGTCCCAAAAAACTAATAAGTACAAAATACGGAAACGATCCTTAAACTCAATTAGCTGGTGGAAAGTGTAGCTCAAATCCGAGCTTTCCAACCCATCAGGGGCAACTTGCCAAGCGAATGTTGTGCTAAAACTTCGTAACAACTTGTGAAGCGGGGGTGGGGTTAGCGAGCGACGCAGTTGGAGTACTGCTAGCGTCATCTGTTGTCGAGTAGCGGAGGCTTTGTGATTTTTCCAAGCTGGGAAATTCGTAAAAATTTGCCGAAATAACAACTGACTAATAATAAAATTAAAATCACACCTTTATTATAAATGCGAAAGTTTGGAAGTTTGTGACCTCAAAATAAAACAGACTGAAATTTTGCATGAGTGTAGGTTCTGGCATGGATTAACATAAACTTTTAAATAGTTTCTGTTTTTAACGCAACAATGTATATCCAAAGCAGGCATAATACTGTGTATCTAGTAACAAACATGAAATTTCATAAAACTGAAGCTCTTACCTCCAAAATATCGTATAAAGCCTGTAAATAATTCAACAAAGGTAATCCAAGCTCAAATACACAACTAACCCATTGAATAGTACCATTTCCTCGTGTTCATTTTGAATAACAGGAGTTTAAACAGCTAGTAACACCGCTATAAAATTATTACGGTTAGTCTTAGGTTACGAAGAAACGGTAATAAACAGAAATATGTAGACAAAGTGTGTACGTGCAGCATTCCGTATGATTCTGTATGTACATGTTCTTATAGATTTAGTATTAGGCTATGTCCACACGATGCGAATTTTGGAAGCATTTGGTCGCTTGGTACGAAAGCTTGCTGTCCATGTCCATAGTTCAAATGACAATAAAATCAGCTACGTATGTGTTCTTCGGAGTTACGACAACGAGAGGAGGGGAAAGAAATATTCATTGATTGTTTTGAAAAAAAACTATAAATTTACTCTAAATTCCTTAATATTAACACTATTTTCAGTATAGCGGTACTATTACCAATCCCTGGGGAATATTTTTTTGTGGAATTATCTTGGAATCATTGCTAATAGTGTTTATACAACAGCTAAAGAATCATCAAAATGGGTCCACAATAAACGGAGTTTTTGACGAACATAAAAACATACATACACATGAACATAGAATATCCACCTTTTTTAAGTCAGTAAAAAAAATCTGCCCGTTGTATTCCAACTGAAATATTAGAATAGTAGTTAATGAAATTAAAATATTTATTTTACCTTGTGTCTACTACACAGCACAATAATTTAAGATACATATGTAGGAGGGGGTTTTTAAATTTTTTAATTCGTAATCATATTGTAACCACTCATACGAAACATACAGATATAATAGAGAACTCTCTTGATTTCCAAGTTGTACTTCAAGTAAAATGTTAAAATGTCTTTACACCAATCGGAAGACTTTTCCGCACCGTGTGGCCAAGCCATTAGTACCTACATCAGTCTTCAGCGAATCGTTATTTCGGGTGAGAAATGTTTATCTTCACGAAACCGCGTGAATTCATGTGTTATTCTAGTTTTCAATTTGTTTCTTTAAATCTGTAATTTTAGATGGCGCTGATTTTTTCTAATTGACTTCTTATCGATTATCACAGCGTGCCTTTGTTGTTTTGGTAAACATTTTACTGGTTGGGAGGTATTTTATTTGACAACTAGACAATCTTCGGTTTTGCTCACCTGAACTCAATTTATAAATAAATATAGGTATAATACCGGACTATTCACGATGTGAATTATTATATTGTTATATTATTAAATTTGTTGAGATCCTAAGGTGCATGGCTGGGATGGATGAAATAAACTAGAATCTTGGAAACACAACGTATTTTATTTTGTTATATAGAAAAACTTGGTTTCAGTTACATGTCAGTTAGATTATCATTTTCAATTCAAAACGCACAGAGTAACCATAGAAGAGCTAGACATACTACAAAGAAGTTCCTACCTAGTATACTGTCTATAGTCTATGGAGGTACCCTACAGATCCATAGAATAGTCTTCTATCAAATCACATTACATTAACACACCTCCTTGATTTTATACAAGACAATCTGTGAAATCTATCTCTAATAATAACAATAAGATATAAAGATTCACAAACTTATTTATCTTTTAACATGACATTGCTTAACATGAAACAATAAAACAACTTAAAAAAAACTACATGAACACTGTCATAAAAACTATCTTAAATTAACAAGTTCCCTAAGTTTCTTAAACCTTAATTTTCCTAAGGCTTTGGTCAATATATCAGCTATCTGATCGTCAGTATGAACCTTAACTATATTTACAATACCCTGCTTTTCGTAGTCATACACAAAATGATAGCTGATGTCAATATGCTTAGAGTTTTTACAGAATTTTCCATTTTTTGCCAAAGCAATAGCTCCGGTGTTGTCTTCAAATATCTTTACTGGTTTTGGGACTATCACATCTAAATCCCCTAATATTCCTATTACCGGCAAAACCTCTTCTACGCAATCTGCTAACGCATAATATTCTGCGTGCGTCGAAGCCCTTGATACAATTTTTTGTTTGTGTGTTTTCCACATTATTGGATTGTTATACACTCTTATTACAATACCTGTGGTTGATTTCCTATCATTTTTATCGGCTGCCCAGTCGGCATCCACAAACGCATCTACACATTCATCAAACTCTGCATTGTAATTCAGTTTTATGTTTCGTGTACAGTACAAATATTTTAAAATACGTAACGCATATTTATAATAAGTCTCGCAGTAACAATTTTGAAAACGGCTTAAAAAATTTACACTGTATGATACGTCTGGTCGCGTTCCACTTGCTATGTACAAAAGAGCTCCTATCAAACTTCTATATCTAGTATTTTCATTGGGTTCACCAGACTCGAGCGACAAATTCTGTTCCATTGGTGTTTCATAATTTTTAGATTCTTTTACAACGTATTTTTCAGCCAGAGTTTCGATATATGTTTCTTGACTCAGTGACATTTTCTTTTGAGTGGGGTCGTATTCGATATCAATACCCAAATAATGCTTAACCTTTCCCAAGTCTTTCATTCGAAATCTCTTACTTAGCATTTGTTTGACTTCCATAATAGCATCTATATTCTTTCCAAATAACAAAATATCATCAACATATAAGCACAAATATACCTTAGTATTTTTAATACATCCTGTGTAGAGGCAGTAGTCATAATCTGATCTTGTAAAATTGATGCTCTGCATAAAATAATGGTAGCACTCGTACCAATCTCTTGGACTTTCTCTTAATCCATACAAAGCTTTATTAAGCCTGCAGACCTTGCCGTCTTCCACTTTATATCCCTTTGGGGGATAAATATAAACTTCAGATTTGATAACACCATTTAAAAAAGCCGTTTCAACGTCCATGCTCTCTATGTACCAACTCCTAACACATGCCGTTGACATTAATGCCTTCATTGTGGTCATTCTGGCCACTGGTGAATAAATCTCTTCGTTTTCATCGTAAATTTGCTGAAATCCACGTGCAACGACTCTTGCTTTAAATTTACCATTCGTTTTAACTCGAAAGATCCATTTCACATCTATAATTTTCTTATCATCAGGTTCATCGACTATATCCCATGTATTATTGATTGTAAGTGTAGGGGCTCGTCGAAGGTGTAAGACTTCAACTAGGGCTGGTCAGGAATGATATCAATAGAAACACTTCAGAACACTTCAAATCGGTATATTCAACCGTATACACACAACTACGTTCTTAATACAAAAGTCACTGCACTGCACTTAACAATTCACTTTCGTTATTTTCCTTAAGACTTGTTCACTGTTTGATCGCTTAGAACTGAATAAATAATCTGCCAAAGAGCTCGGTTTTTATACTCATTTCTATCCTTTCTAGATAATTCTACGCGTTTCCGGAAGCTATACCTATCTCTTTCTTTATTCTAGAACATTTTTCTGTCCTTGTCTTTCTTTTCGATTCGTTCGAGAAATTAATTGTCTATAGATACATAAGTAGGTAGGTATAAGCGAGCCGGGCGCTAGCAACTATTACCTATTCTGTTTACCTAAAAATAATGTTCGATTTTGAACTCTATTTCAAAACAAAACTTCAAGAAATTTCCTAGCTATAATGAAGATATTGTCCTACACAATTTTGAGCCTTATTCCTTCGGCATAATGTCGTCGTTGCTAACATTCTCCCCCCCAGTGCGCGCTCCAACAAGCACTCCATCTAACTGAAGCGACGACGTATTGGGTACAATGACGATGAGGCGAGAAGTAGGTCTCTTCATGACACCACCCTTTGTTCGTACGTCGACGATACGCGTTTGACCATCAGGACCCGGGTATGTTTGTTCTATGACTCCTCTTGGCCAAGTGTTTCGTGGAAGAGAAGAGTCTGCTACCAAAACTGTGTCTCCTATTTGAATATTCGTAATTCTTCGGTTATTTATCTTTCGAGGCATCAGTGTCGGCAGATACTCTTTTAACCACCTCTTCCAAAAGTGGTCAGCCAATCTTTGTGCTGTCTTCCAATTAGGACGGCCGATGAGGTTTACGTCATCGGATTCTCCGAAAATTGCAGCTCCGTTAGAGCGGCCAATCAAAAAATGATTTGGAGTTAAACTCTCTTCTTCTCCCGGTTCAGCGCTGAGATGAGTAAGTGGCCGAGAATTTACTGTGTGCTCTACTTCTGTTAATAAAGTAGAGAGCACCTCCTCTGGTGGGTTTCTTTCATTCAGGACCGCAGCGAGAGCAGTTTTCACTGACCGCACTAGTCTTTCCCATGCTCCTCCCATATTAGGTGCACCTGGTGGAATAAATTTCCACTTGAATCCTCCATTTTCAGCAGCCTCAATGAGGTCTTGATTTCGGAGTTTCTTGGCCTCTTCCTTGAGTTCTCGTTTCGCTCCAACAAAATTAGTGCCATTGTCAGAAAACAGTATCTTCGGACTTCCTCTTCTCGATGAGAACCTTTTCAGCGCCATTATCATGGAATTTGTGCTAAGGGATGCAGCCAGTTCTATATGAATTGCCCTTGTCGTGAGGCACGTAAAAGGTACACCCCAACGCTTTTCTTTTCTTCTGCCAATAGTTACATATATCGGCCCAAAGTAATCAACACCAGTACATGTAAATGGTGGCTGATGATGTGCGAGACGTTCTTGAGGTAAGTCCCCTAGTGGTGGCATTTCTGGTTTTTGTCTTCTGATTTTGCACAGCTGGCATTGATGAGCAACTTGTCGTACTGCGTCACGTAGGGATAGTATCCAAAATCTCTGTCGCAGTTCATTAATTACGGTGGCGTGGTTTCCATGGTGTAGATTTTTATGATAATGTTCAATTATTAGCTGTGACACACGGTTTTTTCCATCCAGGATTGGTAATTTAGGAATTTCTTCGAAGTCCCGAAGCTTCGCTGTTCTAGTATTGAGACGCAATATATTTTCTTCATCGAGCGTCACATCTATTTTCTTAAGTCGGCTTGAAATTTCAAGCGGTTTGTTTTTATTCAGATTTTCTATTTCCTTCTTGAATGATTCTTGCTGGCTGTAACGAATGAGAGCTAATTCTGCTTTCCTCAAATGTTCATTTTCGATAGGTAGCCAGTTTCCTCGGTCCCGTTTTTTAGACGGTGTTTCTTGACTCGTTGATTTTCGGCGGCATAAATCCATGAACATGTATATTCTTGCCGTAGCTCGAAGAAGGCGCATCCAGCTACTGAATCTGCAGGGATCAGGCAGACTCGGCGAAGTGGCGATTCGTGTTCCGGCACAGGTAAATTTTTTCATTGCGTCATGGTCAAGTTCTCGTATTTCCTCTTTTCCAATATCCTTGACTGGCCGAGTAGATTCGGATTGATATAAAAATGCAGGCCCGTTAAACCATCTCGCTTTGCTGTCAAAGTCTTTAGGGAAGTTTCTGGTAGCGTCATCTGCTGGGTTTTCTTTAGTTGGAACCAATTTCCATTCATCTGGCTTGGTGATTTCTTCATCATTGTCTTTCATGCGGCAATGATTCACGAAATTCACGGGGGTCGTTATTCCAGAATGAAAGCCGTGGAGTACCCATCCCAGGCTCGTGAGTGATGCGACAGGTTCGTTTCGTTTTCCCTTCTGGATTTTTCTTGATACGATGAGATCCCAGTTATCTTGCCCAATCAGCAGCGCTGGTTTATTTGCTTCATAGAGGAGCTTTTCTTTCAAGTTTTTCAAATGACTGCACTTTTCAATAGTGTCCACATCGATGCACTGAGGTGCCAGTTTTAAGTCTTCTATGGTGCGCACCCCTTTCAGCATTCGTTTATCCGTCCTAAATGCTCCTTTTATTTTGAGATTCATTTTCTCTGAGTCTTTCGTTTCTATATTCTTTCCACCGACGGTTTCTATTATGAGCGGTTCTGCTTTTCCGGTGGCTCCGATACGACGGGCAACATCTTTATCAATCAACGACACTGTAGAACCTTCATCTAATAGTGCCAAAATTCGCGTAGTCCCCTTCGGTCCGTAAATATCTACAGGAATCATCTTCAGGTAGACGCTTGCTGTTTTGCCCATCGCATAAACGGATGTCATGACGTTTGCAACTTCTTTATTTTCCGTCGTTGGCTGAGTTACAGACGACGTCTCACTTGGCTTGTCTGGTTGCGTTGACGGTGCTGGTTCTCGACGAGATAGCTCCGAGTGCAACATATTGTGATGAGGTCGCTTGCATCTCTTGCACGGCTGTCCTTTACAATTTGAAATCATGTGTCTTCGACGGAGACACATGAAACATAGCCGATATTTCTTCGCGATCTCCCATCTTTCGTTTGTTGAAGCTTCTTTGAATTTTTTGCATTCTGTGAGCCAATGGTCTTTTTCACAATGGACACAGAACTTTTTCGTTTTCTCAAGCACCGTTTCTTCTTGATCTGTTGCAACATTCACTTGGTGACGTGGGTGTCTTTTCTTGCTAGATTCTGGAGGAGCGTAAGCGGCACACAAGGATGCTTCTTGATTCAAGAAGTTCTTGATCTTTATCAATTCAGGTTCTTCACCGCTGCGTGCTTTGAAGTCGAACCATCGAATTCGGTACAACGACGTCAATTTTTCAATTATTTTCTTGCTCGTTTCTGGCGAATGCAAGTATTCTGTCTTGTTCAGTGCGCTAATCGTCGTAACTGCGTTATTTATGTGGCTTGCAAAGACACATATTTCTCTCGGCGTCTCGCCAACTCGTGGTAGGTCTTTAATTTTCTCAATTTCAGCGAGTGCGATTTGTTCAGGTCTTCCGAATCTTTGTTCTAGAGCATCCACAACATCGCCAGGGTTAGAGGCCACAAACAAAAGACTTCTGACGACTTCCCTGGCTGTCCCTTTGATGGAATTTCTAAGGCGAGCCATATTCTGTACGTTGCTGTGCTGGGCCACGCTGTCTAAATATGCTCTCTTGAATGGTAGCCACTCTTCATAATCTCCATAGAAGTTTGGAAGATCCCACACTTTTGTAGACTGTCCTGATCTAGTGGCACTTATGATGGCGTCGGCGAGTCTACTTATTTCACAATCATGAACCGGTTTGTCCTCACATAGTGGCACTGGTTTATTCTTGGCAGGTGGCATCGGATTGTTCTCAATTTGTGGGTTATTGTATGGATTTTCAGTAAACTTGGTCGATTGTTCGACCCATCGTTCCACCTGTATCGATCTTTCTTCGTCGAAATCATCATCAACTGATTGAAGTTCTGATGGACACTGGGACCCAGTGACACTCATACGGGCCAAATTCGCGGCGATTGTAGCTGCTTTTTCTTCAGCTTTTACAATGGCAGCTTCAGCATCGGCAGCTTTAGCGTCAGCTCTGGCGGCAGCGACGGCGGCTTTAGCTTTAGCTTCGGCAGCTTCGGCTTCGGCAGCGGCAGCTTTAGCTTCAGCGGCGAATTTAGCTTTGGTTGCTGCAGCTTCAGCTCTAGCTGTAGCAATCTTCGCTTTAGCCTCCTCAAGTTCTTTTTCTTCTAGTTCCCGAAGAGCAGATGACTGAGACCTCCTTGAGGATTTCATCGACCTTGGAGTAGGAACAAAGAATGCAGAAGAAGCTGACGGTGGAATCTTAGCAGATCCTCCAATGTTCTTCGGCTTTACATCAGCAGTTGCAGGACACAACGATTCCAAAGAAACAAACGGTGGAACATCTTGTTTTCCTCCAATATTCTTTGTTTTTGCACGTGCTGACCTCCTTAGTTGCCCTGGCATTATTGCGGGGGTTTCGAATGCTTCCGCTGTCCCAGACGGTACAACTGTGCAAGGAGTTCCAATGGACAACGGAGCGGCGGTGTTCAAGTCAGCCAGCATGTTCAAAGACGAAGTTGAACTGTATTCGGCTCCCGTCTTCCCGGGGCAGATCGGTGATCTGGAGCGTACAATAGGCATTACGCGAAATCACTTCCTAATCCGGCTCGAAGGACCAAAAACTGTAGGGGCTCGTCGAAGGTGTAAGACTTCAACTAGGGCTGGTCAGGAATGATATCAATAGAAACACTTCAGAACACTTCAAATCGGTATATTCAACCGTATACACACAACTACGTTCTTAATACAAAAGTCACTGCACTGCACTTAACAATTCACTTTCGTTATTTTCCTTAAGACTTGTTCACTGTTTGATCGCTTAGAACTGAATAAATAATCTGCCAAAGAGCTCGGTTTTTATACTCATTTCTATCCTTTCTAGATAATTCTACGCGTTTCCGGAAGCTATACCTATCTCTTTCTTTATTCTAGAACATTTTTCTGTCCTTGTCTTTCTTTTCGATTCGTTCGAGAAATTAATTGTCTATAGATACATAAGTAGGTAGGTATAAGCGAGCCGGGCGCTAGCAACTATTACCTATTCTGTTTACCTAAAAATAATGTTCGATTTTGAACTCTATTTCAAAACAAAACTTCAAGAAATTTCCTAGCTATAATGAAGATATTGTCCTACACAATTTTGAGCCTTATTCCTTCGGCATAATGTCGTCGTTGCTAACAGTAAGGCTGTTTAATTCAGCACTTACGGCTTCTTTCCATTTACTTACTTGTTCACTTTCCATCGCCTCTTCATATGTCTCGGGTACATTTGCGTCGCTGATATTTACATATACTACATGGTCTTTATATTTACTCGGTATTCTTTTCTCTCTTTTTGGTCTTTGTGTGTTCACCTCCTCGGGAATAGCGGGTCTGACATCAGTTTCTTCTTCTATAGTATCATAAAATTCGTCGTTTTCATGCATTACTTCTCTTCTTAGGTTTTCATTTCCTGTATTATCATCATCAGTAACATCGTCAGTTCTTCTCGTCACATCGTCCGTTCTGATATTTACATCGTCAGTTCTTCTCGTCACATCGTCCGCTCTTCTATTCACACTGTCCAATTCGACGTCTACACTATCTTCATCATCAACTTGCCTTCGTCTGATCCCTTCTTCGACCTTGATAAACCTAACATTACGCGAAATCACTACTTTTTCACCAACCAGTATCCTATATCCTGTGTCTGTATATCCTACTAATTTCCCTTTTACTGCTTTAGGATTTAACTTTGATGAGCGCCTTTCATCAGGGATTCGAACGAAGCATTCAGATCCGAATATTTTTAAATGTTCAACATTCGGCTTCCTACCGAGAAAATTTTCGTATGGACTTTTCTTTTCGTGTGTGTTCGTTAGTAATCTGTTGCCTAAATATGCAGCTGTTAATAAACATTCTGGCCAATACTTTTTGCTTAGATTGCCATCTGCTAGTAGACATCTGGCTCTATCCATCAGCGTTCTATTATAACGTTCAGCTACGCCGTTTAATTGGTGGGTGTAAGGAGGTCCAGGGTTCAGATTTATACCTTTACTATTACAAAAGTTAAAGAAGTTACTATTCAAGTACTCTTTTCCGTTGTCGCACCTTATTTCCTTAATTTTCTTTCCAGTCTGAGTTTCTGTAAATTGTACATATTGAGTAAATCGATCGAAAACGTCACTTTGTTGTTTATTGCGCTAACAAAAGCTAATCTACTGTAATCATCAATGAATGTCACAATATATTTTTGACCATTGTACCCTGCTGGTTGTAGTGGACCCATAACATCAGTATGAACAATTTCTAACACATCATTTGCCCTCCTTCTCGTGTTGGCATAGGGTAAGTTTGCCATTTTATTTTTTACGCATATTTCACAGTCTATAAAATCGTCATTCAGCTTTTCGGGCATTCCGTTGAGGGTTTTGTATGTACATATCTCCCTAAGTTTCCTAAAATTCGGATGGCCTAATTTCTTATGCCATTCTTCTTTTAGAGACACATTTACATAGCTATCACCTGTGTATGCCTTATTTTTGATAATTGTTGCGTTCAACTCATACAATTTGTTTTTCCTATAGGCTTTAACTAATACCTTACCTGTTTTTCCATATATGGTTGCCAAGTCTCTTTTAAATATTATACCATTGTTATTATTTACGATAGACGACACGCTTAGCAAATTTCTTTTCATCGATGCTACATAGTAAACATTATTTACAGTAATCTTTTCTTTACCGCAAACCATAACGATAGTACCCTTTTTAGTTGCCTCTAGGCCAAAACCGTCACCTACTTTAATATTTATATTTTTATCTAATTCGTATATTTTATCAAAGTATTTTTCATCGTTTAAAATGTGGTCGCTGCAACCACTGTCAAGCAGCCAACTTACTTTGATATTATTTTTTGAGTCAGCTACAGCAACTTCTACGTTGCAGACATTGAAGGACTGATTGGCACCTCTACCACCACTGTAGCTGCGGCCCCTGCCTCTGCGGCCACGACCGCGTCCACTTCTTCCTCTTCCTCTTGGAATGAAGCTGGTCTTTCTATTCGGACAATCTCGCCTAAAGTGCCCAGTTCTATTGCATTCATAGCATTTGTCCTCTCCTGTGGTAAAAACCATTGTCTCTTGGTTTTCTCCCTTTTTCACGTCCAGTAACAATTTGGATTTGACATATTCAACTGTTTGAGATTCCTTCGGCATCGCGTCTACAATATTTACCACGTATTCGTATTTCTTTGGGAGTGACAGCAACAGATAATTTAATCTCTCCTCTTCTGAAATATTGTCGCTGGTGTTCCTTAATTCATTTATGATCCTCTCGAATCTTTGAAGATATTCTTGCACGTCTTCGTCTTCATGTAACTTTAGTTCCAGTAGTCGTCTTTTTATCAATAGCCTGTTGGCGCACCCTTTCGCAATGTAGGTCTCATCTAATTTCCTAATCATTTGATATGCGCTTGTTTGATGCATAATAATGTCGAGTTGGGTATTGTTCACGCTATTTACTATAATGTTTCTGATTCTAATGTCTACTTGCTTATCTTTCTCGTCTTCTATTACCTTTAATCCTTTCATTTCCAAGAACAAATTTAGCCGAAATTTCCATTTTTCATAGTTCAGGCCGTCAAATATTTGTAGAAAATTTTCTTTGCATTTCTTTTTATCGTGGATGTTTTTATCTTCAGTCATTTTCTTTTCTGAAAAAAAAACTTCACTTGTTTTGCACCACCTTCTCTTCTTTGTACGACTATCTTCTTTTACATTTTCATCACTTCATCCTAAGATCAACCAATGCAACCACGCTCTGCTACCATGTTGAGATCCTAAGGTGCATGGCTGGGATGGATGAAATAAACTAGAATCTTGGAAACACAACGTATTTTATTTTGTTATATAGAAAAACTTGGTTTCAGTTACATGTCAGTTAGATTATCATTTTCAATTCAAAACGCACAGAGTAACCATAGAAGAGCTAGACATACTACAAAGAAGTTCCTACCTAGTATACTGTCTATAGTCTATGGAGGTACCCTACAGATCCATAGAATAGTCTTCTATCAAATCACATTACATTAACAAAATTTATAACATACTAGTTTGTATGTAGCTTCAGCTTCGCACGCGTTGTTCCAGGATAAGAAGTAGTATATGTATATCCTCCAGATAGCCTCCTGGCCTAGAACTACATCTATGCAAAATTTCAGCTCTATCTGTGCAGTAGTTTTGGCGTGAAGAGGTAACACTAACAACCCAAGAGTAACCTTATAGGTACCTGTTGATGGATCCTGTATTATTTCTGCAGAAACCTGTGACATGGAACCCTTCGATATATTTATTCTAGAATATAAGTTACCTAAGCATGTAGAATATATCAAGTCCACGCTAGTAGGTTGCGAAAACCAACCTGTTTTGAACTATCAACAATGTAAAGTTTCACTAAATTTCAGCTTCTATCCCCAAAGCTTAGAGAGGTAGGAAGCTCAAATTATGATGGCGCCTGAACTTGGTGCGCGATTATAATTTATTCAGAACACAATTCCTAAAGTGTTGCCAACTTATCTCTGATTTGATAGTTGCAGCGGCAGCCACTACATATGATAGATTAATGTATGTTTGATAGCATTATTATTAAATTTACAAATAATTAATTAAGTTCATTTGTTGGATTTGAATGGGAGAGCAGGACATCCTGGCACAGGTATATTTATATAGGTATGTACTTCAAAGGATGTACTACTAACTGTTAATCATGTAGAGTGAACATATTTTTTTACAAATAAACAATTTTCAATATCTCAATTTTTCAATATTACAATACAGGTTTCTGAACCTTTTTTAGGTACCAGTCTCTCACAAAGCAGGTTAACATTAGAGTTATCACAATCCCGTAAACATAACCTTTTATATATCGCAATTAACCTTTCTGAGATATAAATAAATAAATGAAATAAATGTTAGCTATGGCAGTCGCGGCGTAAGAATCGACCTCCAACTCGGACCTCAGTTCGAGTAGTAGTCTCAATAGTAGTCCGAGTAGTCTCAATAGTAGTCTCAGTAATAGTCTCAGTAGTATTCCGAGTAGGGTCAGTAGTAGTCCGAGTAGAAGTCTCAGTAGTAGTCTAAATAGTCTCAGTAGACTGAGTAGGAGACGTTGATTCCTAAACCGCGACCCGCTTGCTCAGCATAGGAATTATGGCGTTACCCCCTTATGATAAAAGCTAATAAGGCTCTTAGCAGGGGTGGCATATGACCAGCAGTGGACTAGCCTGATGGTGTGATGTATGATTGTTGAATTTGGTACAGGGCTTCAAACAAATTAATTTTCAAAAGATGAGTCTTTTAACGTCTTCAATTCCTTTTTCAGAATATTTTTCAGGTACGTGTACAATTTAAAGTTTTATTTTTGATATGATATATTTATATTGATGGATTTGTACCTAATTCACACGTTTGCTTATGTAATTGACAATTCACTTAAATGAAAGAAAAACGTTATTCTACCGAAGTTTCTAAGAAATGGTGTTTTTTTATACCTGACCATGAGGTAAGGTATCAAATAAACACATTTCTTTAAACCGATTTATATCCAAGAACACTACACTGAGAACAGTTAATCCCGTTCACAACCCAAACGTTCTATTGTTTTCTCCCTATTCTCACCAAAACCGTTTCACCACAGCTGGTAACACCCAAGTGGTGTTCTATTTTTCGGTTCCCCTACCGCCCTGCTGGTATTCGATATTTGAAACCGTGGCGAGGTCAACTAAAACAGAGCTAACAAACTAATATTTGCGTCTAACTCCTTTATAATGGGTTCGGTAAAACTTTAACCTACTACGAGCAAATTGTACTTGCCTACTAAATCAAAAATAACTTGTTCAGAGCGACGCGTAACCCGAGAGCTGGTGAGTATCTGGCGCAGAGCATTGCCAATAAAGTGGAGCAAAGTAGTCAGCGACTTGGAACTCTTCCGACTGGTATTGATAGTTAAGTTTTTACTTAATAAAATAAAAAATAATACATCGTGAATGAATAAAAGGTACATTAAATTAAATTAATAGCATCTAATTCATCTTTTTGCGTACAGAATAATAACTTTCGTGTGATAAACTCGTCAACTGCGTAAAAACATCCCTTCAGCAAAAGTTTTCTAAAATTATTATTGATAATATTTGAATTTTAATTAGGGGAAAGACCGGCACCCTAAAGGAAAATCAGAAATAAAAAAGAAGTCTGATGATACATAAATTTTATTTAGTAATGGGAAGTTAAGTTTATCAGTCACATAATTGAAATAGTTTTATAACCTTTTTACTAAATATGAATATTTAGGAACCAATTCGAATTAGGACAACCAGAAAACAATAAATCCTATTTACCTATTTCTCACAGAGCGCAGTGGCCGCTTCAAACTTTTGTTGACAAGCTGATCAGGTTAGCCAACATTACCAAACACAAGCGCGTGTAATTTGAAAAAGTGGTAAATGAATGCGGACGGGTCCTTGTTTTACCCTGATACCCGGTTTTGTACTAATCTCCCCATCATATTTACTATGATTTGAGTTTTGAGCTTTCCAGTTACTATTCCGTGATCATGGCGCATGAAACTGTGCCGAAATATTGGAAATCACAAAACTCAAATCATGGTAAATATCCCATTGTAAATGACTTTAGTGTTAATAACCATAATGGATTTAAAAAAAATCTGTAGATAGTTTGCAACAGTCTCCAGTTAGCTCAATTGTTTCAATTGTAAATATTAGTTGTAATTTGTTTACTAGTTATATTTTGTCGGATCACGGACACAGCTCGAAAGAATAGGAGTCTGTCAGAGAAGTATGGAGAGAAGTTTTATGGGAAAACGACTAAGGTAAGATCATGAAATGTAATCATTATAAAGAAAACCAAGGCAAAAGATGTAGTACTGAAGATCCTAGAGCGGCTTCCCCCAGACAGATGGACACAAATAGGCACAAATTGGATTTCTCGAGACGTCAAGCGCAGACGAGGTCTACCAACAAAGAGGTGGTGTGACGACATCAAGGAAGTAGCGGGAAGCACCTGGACCAGAATAGCAAGGGACAGGAGTGAATGGAAAAGCTTGGAGGAGGCTTTCACCGCCAAAGACGGTCCTGACAACGGTTAGGTTAGGTTAGGTTAGTGCCTTAAAACCTATGTTGGGCTTAACTAGACACAAAGTTCTCACCTGGTTTAATAAGAGGTATTATTAGGTAGGTATATTAATCGAAATACATAGGTAAAAATCTTTCAAGCTATTTTTATAATAATTACAATAAAAACTAAGACAATCCGATGAATATCAGATGCCTGTTTAAATCTTTTACTTTTGAAGGAAATCGAGATAAGTATTTATAAAAATTTGTTTTTTCCTTCTATTTTTAGTAATACATTTCGAAAGAAAAATTCAAAGAGAGATCCTTATTAGCAACAAAATTCATTGGTTAGTAAAAATACAGGTGTCCTTTTTTTAAAATCATTATTGGCGATTTCCGTCCAAAGTAAAAGGTTTTAACAAAAACGAATAAATGTAGTTATTGATTTCTTATAAATCGAGGGCATGACTCCTTTCACTACTTTTCTCTAACTCTCGTGGTTTCGGACTTGGCCATCACCGCACTTCTCAAAAAACCACCCTGTATACAGCTGAACATGGAACTTTTTCCGATGTCGGTTTAAATAGACTACGGGCGTTTTAAAGTTTATTACATGATTTTTTGTACAGAAAGTGTAGTGAAGAAGCGGGTTTGTCCATACCGAGTTTAGTTCATCGTTTCATAACTAGATGTCAGCACTGGCGAATTACAACTCACAAACGTAGCGTTCCCAGTTTCCAACTGGTTCCGGAATGGTGCATTGATACGCCATAGTGACTTACGCAACATGATTAAATTTTTTAAACGCTATCCGTTAAAAACGGTTTAAAAGCGTTTTATTATTAACTTGTTTATGCCCGCGGATTTGCAATTTTGGATTTGCATTTGGTCCGGACAAAAACTGCTCCGCTAATGTAAATTGTTTAAAGTTTAGTTAAGAAAAAAAAAATAGTTACCTATTTTGTACTATTGTGTATGAATGAAGCGATGCGTGACCCGAGAGCTGGTCAGTATCTGGCACAGCGCATCAGCATTGCCGTACAGCGGGGCAATGCAGCCAGCGTCTTGGGGATGCTTCCGACTGGTACCTATTGATATGGCTCAGTTGAGCTACCTGTAAATTGTTTGCAACAGTCTGCAGTTAGCTCAATTGTTTCAATTGTAAATACTAGTTCTAATTTATTTCTAATATTTTATTGCAATTTTCTCTGTACTTATTGCTAAAGAAATAATAAACCTCTCTTATTTTTATTTTAAATTTTTTTATTTTATTATATTTATTTTGTAGGATTGATATTTTTACTGGGTCTTAAATACTGTCATGGTGTGAACTTGCTCATACAACTACATGCGCCAATAAAAACATAGGTATACTTTCTATAAAACAGGCATATAAAACAGACTGCTGTGTGAACGTACCCTAAGTCTGGTCACGATAGTGACGAGATCGAGACGAGATCGTAACGTCTAATTTTTGTGTGAGATTCGCGTAGTTCCCTGTCCGCACGTAGTCGCTGTACTAAACCCCATAGAAAAAGGAAAGAGAAAGAAAGTAAGAAAGAATGAAAATTATCTATAAACACTACACTACTAATAAAATAAAATAAAAAGACCACTTAGTACACGTACAAAAAAACATTAATAATAATAATAAATTCATTAATAATTTATAATACTAACAGTTATTAATAAAACTAACACAATACATATATTAACACAAGTAGGTACCTAACGAGACGATCACGTATCGATACTGTCTGCAACCGGACTCAGGGCTCTGGTTTGATGCAAGACGATGTATCCAGTCAAGGTGATAGATCTGATCATAAAAGTTAAGCCTACACAGCTCCACTTCCAGACTTTTAATGTGTGTCGATACGGTGATTTATTGCTGATATAAAATCGGCATCTGGGTGATATTTGGTGTGAAACCGAGAAGATGAATCATTTTGGTTTTTAAGTAGGTAAGTAGGTAACAATCGTAATTCTCTTAGTAAATAAGCTTCAGATATTGCCCCAGGTATTGGTTGATGTGAGGCAACAAAAATGAATAGGTAGCTTCTTACCAAATATATTAAAAAAATCCCCTAACCGCATGCCCAGCGTGAGGATTATGGGCATTACCCCCCATGGTATAAAAGCCAATCAGGCGCTTATCAGGGGGAGGCCTGCGTCCAGCTGTGGACCTATATAGGCTGTTAAGGTGAGGTGAGGAGTAGTTTTACACTGCAAGCGCTTTAGATATCTTCCTAGATCTGAAGTCTCGCTTAGTTTGCATAGTATAGAAAGAGATGCCTTTATTTCAACGCAGAAAGACAGCTTTTGTATATTTAGCGCTCTTTAATATGTATAACTAGTTTATGCCCGCGGCTTCGCACGCGTTGTTCCTATGGAAACGTTTAAAGGTGATTTCTATCCCATGGGAACTTATTTATGAGATAAAAAGTATCCTATGCTTGATTGCAGGATAAGAATTACCTGTGTGCAAAATTTGTGCCCGATTCGTTCAGTAATTTTAGCGTGAAGAGGTAATGAACATCCATCCATCCATCCAAACTTTCACATTTATAATATTAGTGTGATAGGCCTTTAACCCCCACGCGCTGGGCATGCGGGCTGGGATGGTGGTGGAATTGTTCTGTAGGAGGCGCTGCTGCTCCCTCCTAGTGGATATCCCTTTGTCGCCTTTTTCGCGATTATCAATTAAATCAAAGTTTTAAGCAATAGGTCATATATCTAGATCTACGTGCTTTTTCGTCGATTGAGTAATAATGGAACGTGTACATATCAAAGAGTTAATTCTTATCTGGTAAAGGAATTTATTTTTATTAACTCGATATTTATTTTAATAAAATATTTGTAATTTGTTTCTATATTTCGTTATTAGGTAGATTTTTTTACTGAACGCTTTCTTCACTAGTAATTTTGATTAAGAAAGGGGGGTTTGGATTAAGTTTTTTTGTTTTAAACGTGTCTTGATTTGATTGAGATTTTTCTTAGCTACTTAGCTAGATTTTTGTTTGAAATATACATATTTATGATAGTTCAAAGTCGAATTGTCGTCTGGCATTTTAGATTATTTTGTAAAATTAGTTTTAATGTGTTTAATACTTATTTTTTCACATCGGGCGACCGATGTGGTGTTCAATTCCCTTGGCACAAATGTTTGTAAGATCTGTAAATATTGGCTCTGGGTATTTTCTATGATAATGAAAAAATATCGTATCTATGTGATCTAGTGTATTAAGTATCTTCAGTATTCTTGTACCCATAACACAAGCTCTTCTTAGCATGGGGCTAGATAATGCTGTGTGAATTGATCAGCATTATTATTTACTTATTTTCTACGCCGCCTGTTACACCAGCCAAAAAGATAATTGAAATTTACCAAAATAATAATCAAGTCAAGCGAATGAGAACAAGAAAATGAGGGAACGACGTTGAATTATAGCATTCATATTGACCTTTAGCCACGCAGTTGCGTCGTGCCTTTATTACCCTTAGCTAAGTACAGTCGGGTTTCAATGTTCATGACAGTTTTACTTAGAAACGTTACTAGATGAATTTATAAATGATGATCAATTCATTTCATTTTTTCATTTCATCAATTCATTTAGTAACGATTCTAAGTAAAACATATCGTTGATACTCACTGCTGGTTTTAGAATCATCAACAACAAATTGGTCCACTGTTGGATGCAGGCCTCCATAAGCGACGTACGTATTGGCTTTTTATCTCATGGAGGGTAATGCAGGGTTGGGATCGCAGTTCGGTGGTAGAATTGTTCTGCAGGTTGCGCTACTGCCCGCCCTCGTCGGTGGATAGCCCTTAGTCGCCTCTTACGACAGCCGCTTGAAGAGCTGGGTATAGAATAGTCCTCCTTTTACATGGTTTTATGAGTCCTTTCGAATTTTCATAAGGAATCTGAAGCCCGCCCTAGATGATGTCGTCAGACTATCCGGTAGGTCTGCCGTAAGGATCCGGCCACGGTTGAATTTCCCATCCAAACGTAGTACCTACCAAAATGATTTGTAATTTGAGAATATTTTCACCCTGGTTTGCTATTATTTGTAAAAGAATAATATTTGTCACAAGCTTTTTTCAAAATATTAATCTACACAAATACTAGGAAAACATGTCTCCTTTGATGTAAAAATGCGATTGGGTTTAATTTCATATCAGAAAAGTATTTTGATAAAAGTTTGTGGTATGAACCCAGATAAATACTATTTTAATACAAATAATAGGAGACTATGGTGAAAATATACTCTAATTACAAATAATTTTGGTTGTTGTTCACCTTTTGGTATGGTATTTGCGTAATTCCCTGTCCGCACGAAAGAGGCGCTATACCATATTGTATGGAAAATTATTAACGTCAAATAGAGTCACACATCTGTCAACAGAACTACTCAACAGAACAAGTGAGAATTGTATTCCCATTTGTTTTGTGGACAGAACTAATCAGAAAAAAAATCCCAGTAGTTCTGTCAACAGAACTACTCAACAGAACAGGTTGGATTAAACAATCAAAACAGCCTCACCAAAAACTGGGGCGCCCACCTGCCAAGCTTTACAATCGTGGTGACCCAATAAACATGATGCCAAATAACAAATAGGCCTCCAGTTATACCCTTCACCAGAGGATGTATTCACTATATCAGAGGACAAAATTCCTGTTTAATAATAGTAGCAAACCTCTAGCCCTAAGTGTATTAACAAAATAGACTTAAAATTGTCCGAATACAGATTTTTTATTATTTTTATACAGTCTGCAGATAGCTCAATTGTTTCAATTGTAAATACTAGTTCTTATATATTTCAATAATTTGATTGTAATTTTCTTTGTGAATAAAGGCTTCTGCCCTTTATTTTTATTATACGATTAGGGATCTTATACTAAAAAAAATCTTTTTTTTCATCATATATTAATCAGCCGTAACTATCCCACTGCTGGGCAAGAGCCTCTCTCTTTTCCTTCCATTTCTCCCTATCTAGCCTTGTTTAGTTTCATAATTTATGTAGATGAAATTCCTGTTGATGAGAGAAAGTACCTTATTTAAATAGTGAATAACATGACAGGGAAAAGCGATAGACCCTTAAGTTTAGGAGAATTTGTAGACTAAATCATGAAGTTTAATACAAAATGGAAAAAAGTACACCGCAACTGGGTCATTGCGGTGTACTTTTTTTAAAGTTACAGGTCATAAAATAAAAATCGTTATATTATCCAAGTTTCATTTTTTTAAATAAACGAGACAACTTTGAGTAAAATTCATAGTTTACTTAAAAAGAGATGAAGAAAAAACCAGATGGTGTATTTTTCATTCAAAAATTAATTAAATCGGCTTGGTTTTTGAGATGGCTTTGGTAAATATTTTTTCTGATTTTTATCGATAAATTATATGTCGCGATTCCGCACATCTCGTTTGATCAAAGTTCGACAATACGCATTGTATATAAGAGTTTGATATTATTCTTGGATAGAAATTAAACTTAATTAAAACAAGTCTATAATTTCTCGACTATTAGAATATTATCCCGGCTTAGGATGATGATGATGATGCTTTCCCAGACGAATTTCGACCACGGAGCGACCAGTCTCAAAGAAAAATAGTCAGGTGCGCAGGAGATATTGTAATGCACAAGTGTGCGCGCAAACACAGGTGCACTTTCAATTCTCTTTCACTCTTTGCACTCTCATAATCCGATGGCAGTCCGACACGACCGGGGTGAGGTTAGGCGCAGGACCAACAGCTTAACGTGCTCCGAGATACGAGGGTGTAAATATCCCGGCTACAGACCACTTCAGAACCCAACTGTACAATACGCTGACGTAATGAATGTGACGTCATTTCATTATAGGTTGAGCAGTTTTGAACAAGCTGGATTCTTGGAAAGAGATATTGTTAGATTTTCAAGAATTATCTATTTACGTTAGGATCTGCCAACCGTTATCATGTATGAATTCCACAAGGTTTTTTACGTTGTTAACCGAGTCAGTACATTTTATAAAACTATATGGTAAGTTGGGCTATGATTAGAAGACCGTATGAAATTCATTTTCGCCGAACTAAGCCATATTTTCTAATGTTGCCAACAATTTCTACACGCGATTGAATTTTCTCCACGCATTACTACTAAGGGTGGTGCTCTCTGACATCGGAGATCGGCAGCTTGGTTTGTGCACTTTGACGTAAAATGAATGATAATAATATTAAAAATAAAAATATTAAAAATAATGGTACTTCTGTTAAAAACGTTAATGAAAATGTGTACCAAATCCTCCGCTTAGCTTTTAGAAGAACACCAACCTAAAATAATCTTCCACTAGTGAACAAATCATTTGAATGAAGAGAAAATCAATAACATCTTATTTCGTATTTGATGAATTGAATGATGTTGAGCATAAAATTAGACTTGTTTGAGTGCTTATTTTGTAAGCCTTATCTATACTTATAATAAAACTGTGACAGGTCCAATTCTGTACATTGAAGAAATTTAGATTTTTTTTTTGAGGGCACTCTATTATCGATACTGAAGCCAAAACTGTATTTTTTTTCATTCATGTCTGTCTGTCTGTCTGTCTGTCTGTCTGTTTCTTAAACGCGCATCACGTCGAAACTACTGAAGGTATTGAAATGAAACTCGGCACCATATTAGGTCATACTACGAGGAAGGACATAGGATACTTTTTATCCCGGAATTTGTGGATAAAGAATGGGATTGAAGATGGCAACATGCTATCCCCCGTAGACCCTACACGATTTTTTGCACGGCGGCGTTTCATAATATGATAGACTAAATGTGAACTTAATTAGTCGGCAGGTAAGGCAATCGCGAACGAAGTCGCGGGTACAGCTAGTAAACAAATAAATATATAGAAATCTGAAATGTTTTAAAAAACTACATCTATCAGCTGTTCAAGTGAAAAGGATATTTTGATAAATTTACGTAATAAAAGTCAGTAACGAACAAACATGCTAAGATATTTTTTAACATCTTAACATTTTTTAACATATTAACATTAATTTCATATTCGTACTGAATAGATTAAAAAGTATCCCATTTAGTTAATGTGACTTTTGTCGCCTTTTATTTGACTTTATGTATTAAGTGACCTAGAAAGTTCTTGAACTTTGGGATTATCGGTTTATTTTAAACGATGCACGCAAATTATGAATGACATTGGGGATACCTTATTTACTTCATCAGTTTTTGGATTTTCTGCTGTTACAAAAGCTATTAATATCTAATAAACTGCTTTGTAGCAAAAACATGAGCGGCCAACTGGTTTAAACTGTTATGCTAAAAGTGCCGCTATCCGTCACTAGATGGAACTGTTCACGCTGTTCGACGGAAGTTTGGTGAGATTGAGCTTTTGTTTGTTAAAAGCGTGCTTTGTTTCATGATAAGACGTGAACTGAATGATTGCTGTAAGAAACGTATAATTACACTTACCATACCGTTAAAACTAGGGTTACTTTTACCAAACATAACTTTTTATAAAGATTAGGCCCGATTAGGAATATCTAAATTTACCTACTTGGGTAGGTGTAGGCAGTTGATTTATCACTTACCACTTTAGTTCGATCACTTAGGAAAAAAATATACTTACCCAAATCTCATACATTATACTAAACCTGAAAAAAGGTCTCTCGCTCGAGATAATAAAATTGGTCACCTCTATCAAGTATCTACATAATTTTTATCTCTTCTCCGTAAGTTATGAGAAGGTTGACGGGTGGCGCCACCAACGGGAAAGTAGGTCAAACTCTTTGTTGGTTTTATTCGCTCCAATTTTCAGGAAGGGATTTTTTTTGTTTCACTATTGTAATAATCCACAGAGGGTTACCAGTTTTTTTAAAATCGTTATGAAAATGTTTGGCCGAAGACAACGCCAAAACTACTGAATGGATCATGCTGAAATTTTGCACACTTCAAAATCTGAACCTGGATAAATATAAGCTACTTTTGATTTGGATAAACATGTGCGAAGCCACGGGCAGAAGCTAGTGTTGGATAAAATAGTTCCATAATATTCAACGACTAACTTATGTAAGAGGGGTGATTCTGGACGCCAGGGGGTCCGCTTTGTTCTTCAATTTTACAAATTCGAATATTTTTATTTTCACTCTTTTGAAAAAGTAAACTTAAAAAGTACTTTAAAAAGTAGTCATCAGGTTTTGTTATTCTAGGTGTAGAACATCTTTTTAAAATGTAGTCCAATTCTTGTGTGGTTTTGTCGTGAAGAAGTAATAAACTTCCAACAAACTGTACAGTTTTATGTATTACTAGCTGCATTCTTACTACCCGTTGTTCTATCACCCATTTTCCCGTAGGAATGAAGCATTTTCCCGCGGTATAAAGTAGTTTATGTTCATCAGGAATAATGTGAGCTTTTAATGGTAAAAGAATTTTTCAAATCGGTCTAGTAGTTTCGGATCCCATTCAATACAAACAAACAAACAATCAGATTTTTCCTCTTTATAATATTAGTATATATTAGTATTAGTATATAATATTAGTATAGAAGTACTTAGAGATTGTGATTGTTGCTTCCAAAAATAATTGTGACTAAACTAGCTAGTTAAATAAGCATGCGGTGCATCTCATTATAGCAAGAAGGGGAGCTGTGACGTCATCGTCCCCTCCCGCCATTCAGCCATCATCCGAAATAGCTGCAACTTTGTATGCAGCCCTTAAATAGTCCAAACATAGTCCGGCTAGTTAGAGTTGAGAGGTTAATTGGGATGTTAATGTTCAGAGATATTTCTAGAATGTTCAGGAAGGATTTTTTGATAAATATGGGGAGCTAGTTCTTTACCACACTCTAATGTCACTGTATATTTTGGATGGTTTTGAAAGCGAATTGATAATTGTTATGAATATTTTAGGATAGCTCAAAACAGCATAAATAATGGTATACAGGGTGGTTTTTGAAAAGGGCGGTGATGGCCATGTCCGAAACCACGAGTGATAGAGAAAAGTCGTAAAAGGAGTCATGCCCTCGATTTAAAAGAAAACAATAACTGCAAATGTAAACCTTTTACTTTTGACGGAAATGGACACGAAAGATTTTTAATAAAAAGACACCCTGTATTATTGAACCAATGGATCTTGTTGCTGATAAGGATCAATCTTTGCAAAGAAATGTATTAATAAAAATTAAAGAAAATAGCAAATTTTCACTATAATTATAATTACTTTAACACGGAAGAAAAATTACCTCCTATCCAAACTTTTTGATCGTTAAGTGTAAAACTCATTTGTCTCATTAGCATTATGATGATCGATCAGTATTAACCATTAGGTGATTTTTCAATGTGGTTACCTGAAAATTATTAACAGGTCCTTGAGCTCCTGGTTTTTTCGGACTTGCTAGGGCCCGTACCTACTCTCAAAAACGAAATCGAAGTTTCTGATTCTCATGCAATCACTAATCTTATGCAAGCGACATATGAGTTGGTTTTGCAGGACATCGAAAACGAAACTTAGATTTCCCTTTTCCGAGTAGGCCTCCAGGATCCATAGGCACGTCTGGTCGGTCCGACCGACCAGACGTGCCTTTGGATCCTGGAGGCCTACTACTACTACGCTACGCCTATACGCAAAATCAATGGACCGAGTCGGTCCAATGATTTTGCGTAGCACTAAGGTTTTTTCCACCTTAGGGAGATCTCTTAAATTCTATCTTTCGAGGAGCTTTGTGGATGCCAATTCGCCAAAATAAAGTTCTATTTGGTAGGAATAATTTTTATCAATGGAATCATTTATTTCGTTGAAATTCGATCAATATAATAAATAAATAATTTACACAGCAGTATCCCAAGCTATGAGTTTCTATTATTATTTAGAAAAATTATCATCATTGATTAGGTAGTTTATTAAATAATATAGATGATCAGCGAACGAACAACCGGCCTTATAAGGGATAAAAATATTTATTTATTTATTTTATTTATTAATTATTTATTTTTGCTTACATGTACATACATGTCCCTATACCTACAGCTTAGATCTTAATGTTAGCTTATCAATAGTACGTGCTTCCTGCAATTTTTTTAACGTAAAATGACAGAATTGAGTTTAAACTAAAATAGGTATGAAATATAAAATCAAATAATATCGCAAATTTTTTTGACTTCGCCGGGACTTGAACCCTCATCCTTCCGTCAGTACCGGAATGTGCTAACCAACTACACCACGAGGTCAAGTGACGTAAGAGTCGAAAATCTTTAGGACTTTCTACGGACTGAAGCGCCGTTAGCTCCACCTACCGGGGAAACATTGAAGTTTATCCAATCCTGTTCAAAGACTAAAGTTACGTTTAGTGCGTTTGATGAGAGGTGTCGCGTTGTATCGTTCAATACCGTCGAAGTCAAAAAAAAAAATTGCGATATTATTTGATTTTTTAGAAATTAGAAAGAGTGTGAGGCTTACGCACTATAAAAACAAAAACTTTAGGCATAAAATAGTTATTTGAAGGTCAGATAAAGTTGTAAGGCAAACGTTACGTATCCGCTTACGTCCCGATTCATGTAAAACCATTTCGTTCGGGAGCGGGTGTGGAAATTTACATATTATTAATTTACACGGCAACAGCCCCCGACTGTTCGCAATCTGTGTAATTTGGGTGTTTAGTATTTGTCTCAATCTATATGTATTTGTGTGTGGGGGAATGGAGGCGTCAGCATTCTTACGGCAAAGTTAGTTAAGTTACCTATAAGTTAGTTTTATTTAAAAAAATAGGTCCATATAAATTCATATACATACCACGCATTGCGGTGCGGGGTGCTAATGAAGGTGATTATGACAGGACCGTGGTGGATGGCACAAGCTTCGGGACACCTCAACAGCCTGATTGGTCCACTGCTGGACGCAGGCCTCCCCGTGATAAGCGCCTTGTTGGCTTTTATCTCATGGGGGGTAATGCCCATAATCCCCACGCTAGGCAAGAGAGTTTGGGATCGCAGTTCGGTGGTAGAATTTTTGTGTAGGGGGCGCTGCTGCCCGCCCCCGGTGGATATCCCTTAGTCGCCTCTTACAACACCCGCGGGAAGAGTTGGGGTGGTGCAAATTCTAAGCCGGCACCACTCAGCTACCTATACCTAAACCCATCAGTGGCTAAAATCCATATGCAGGTATATTTTTCGTGGTGTGAAGAATTAAACGTTTTTATTACTAACGTTAGCATAAAGTCAATACCTCATCACTAATAAGCACATCGAAATGATGATGATGATTTTAATTGCAATTGTAAGTGTAGGTAGATAAATACATAATAAAAAAGATTTTTCTAAATTTCTGCAGTCATCAAATACGGATGTTAACCCTTGATGCACCCTCATCGACGCAGAATGGAAAGTAGTGGGTAATATCTCACATTTGCATATTTTAATTGTTATAGGGAGCCCCCGCAGTGCGAATGTGGAATAAGCAGTCGATTTACATACATAGTCGCGACGAACGTAGAGCGAACCAGTGTATTGGTGAGGAAAGATTCACTTAACACAAATAAATAAAAAAAAATGCTGGACAATTCACACAGCATTATCTAGCCCCAAGCTAAGCAGAGCTTATGTTATGGGTACAAGATAACTGATATACTTAATACAATACACTACAAAGATAGATATTTTTTATTTATTTATTTATCTATTTATGAATGTTTGTTTGTAAATCAATCAAACAGTAAAAGTATGGTATTAAATTCATGGAATATAATTGATTCTTCTTTATAAATTACCTCTTTGTTCACAAAGAAAATTACAATCAAATAATTATAACTAGGATTAACAATTGAAATAATTGAGCTAACTGCAGACTGTTGCAAACAATTTACAGGTAGCTCAACTGATCCATATCAACCAGTCGGAAGCGTCCCCGCTACGCTGGCTGCATTGCCCCGCTGTATGGCAATGCTGATGCGCTGCGCCAGATACTGACCAGCTCTCGGGTCACGCGTTGCTTCGACTAGACGCTCAGATAATTCTTTTTTTTTTTATATCAAAGAAGACAATCGCGACTTCTCGCATAGGTTGAGGGTTGGCCGCGACGTTTTTCTTATATTATAAAATTATACACGCACCCGTGGTGCCACTAAGAGAGGAAATAGACGCGCGTATATTGCCCTGCAGAATAAAACCTCCCAACAGGGACGAGAGCAGCACTGTCCCAGCAGTGGGACAGTAAGGCTCATGAAACGAGCTCAGATTTAATGTTCCAAAAGTAAAGGTACCAAGGTAAAGAAAAACCCTGGACTCGGAGTCCAAGTGGATTCAGCGTGTAACGCTTTTAATCCCAGACAGAATAGAGTCTCCTAACATTCCAGAAATTTTCGACCCTAAGCAGTTATAATAAGGTTCAATTTCACACAACATAATTGTTGTAGTGACAAAGCTAGCGACACGGTAGGAAACAAATTGCGCTATCAGTAAATATACGTCTGGTAATGGAAATGTTAAGTGTTTTTGAAGTTAGTTGGATTAAACATATTACGAGAGTTTTGGACCTGGATTTACACTTAAAAGAGAGTTATATATATATATACCTATTTGTACTTTTACATGTACATATATTTTTTAAGTAAATAAACTAAATGAGAAATAATATTTATGTATGTCTTTATTAACAAAGAATAAAAATCAAATAACAGAAACAAATTAGAACTAGTAGTTACAATTGAAACAGTTTAGCTAAATGCAGACTGTTGCAAACAATCTACATATCAATACCAGTCGGAAGCGTCCCCAAGACGCTATCTGCATTGCCCCGCTGTACGGCAATGCTGATGCGCTGCGCCAGATACTCACCAGCTCTCGGGTCACGCGTCGCTTCGAGCAGACGCTCAGATAATTTTTTTAAAAACCGGAGTGTTAATTTAACAGGCGTGTCTCACGTGAGACGTTGGGAACAGGCGTGTCTCACGTGAGTCGTCAGGAATAACTCAAAACAAACATTGTTGGAAAATAGGGCTAAACATTTACGTATTCAAACTACATATCACCATAACCCGAGGCGATCAATTACTACAAATCGACTATGAATCAACTTTCATCTGCCACCCTCCAATGTCAAATATTGTGCACTTGGGTAAGCACTGAACGCACACACTAAAACAAACCCTACCTCTTACCAACAAGTCTCATTTTTATTCGACATGCTATACACTTGTCAAGGCACTAAACCTTTAATCTAAAATGTGTTCTATCTTGCTGGAATAAGCCTTAGTTTTGGTTTTACAGAGGACTGATTAATACGCGGTAGTTATGAGATTGAAAATGAAAATTGAACGGATTAATCTATGAAAAGATAATTGTACTGTAATGGAAGTTATAATTGTTATGCTTCTACTTGACATGACTAATATTAATAACACAAGTTATTATAAATTAATAGCACAATAATCATCTGGAATTGTGATTGTGACCCTAACAATCAGCTACCGCACTGTTATTTTTTTTTCAAAATTGCCACGTACAGTAAGTTTTATATTACTTGGATAGAAGTCACATATACAGATAAAAAATGTACCACAACATTATGTCCTCAAGCGTCATGTGTCTGATATATCACATATCAAAACAAAAATTTAGAGCAATAGGTATTTTCATCTGTGAATATCTCTGAATGTCCGCTTTAGGACATGATGTTGAGGAGATTTTTTTATTCGTATAAGTGTCTTCTATTAAAATAAATTAATATTATTGTGCGCGGCGATTTGAAAAAAAAAACGTTGTGGTAGCCGATGTTGCGACTTGACACCAATGTCACTAAAAGTTGACATCCTCGACGACTGCTTTCATTTCAGTCTGCAAAGAAGCTGTCTCTGAAAAAAATATTGTCCAACTAAGACGCATTTTATCTTAGTTGGCGTCAAAATAGTTGGAATGATAAATATCTCATTCAATACAAACAAGAATGCATGGTAGCTGCAACATATCGAATTTGTTTAAAACAAAAAATAGGCACATCATTGACATATCAATGCTCTAAGTCAAAATAAATATTCACTTTGTCATATTAAACATTTAGTTGAACGGCGGCGTTAGCAAAAAACTTTGTTGCATTTAATCTCTGAATTAAATTAAATAAGTACACTTTATAAGGCCAATTAATTACTTGGTAGACGGAACTATTACGATTTAACTAAGTTTTCATAGTCACAGAAGACAAGATCTTATCAGGCTCTTATGGATTCATGTGCGTGATCACATTATACAAGATCTTAATCAATGTAGTAATTTTTTTTCAGTTTTAGTACGAAAACGTACTAAATCGTTTATACGTCATCATGCAGTCTGTAAAACGTAACGGGCCGTAATGTAACGTATTACATAGCGAGCATTCGTCAGTACATCAAAAGAAGGCGCTTGCAACGAGCAGCGAGACGGATTTCAGCACACGGCGCGCGGCGTAACGTTTCATGCTCGATGCGAATCGTACATAACATCCCGTAACACCGGTCAGTACAGTACCGACCTTAAGCCGGGTACTGCCCGGTGTAACGGGGTGGGGTGGACATTAAATACCTACCTTATCACCGTGACGTCACTATACGGCTCTGCCCGAGGACCAGTGATGGTTGTGTTTTAAACCCTTTCTCGTTCATTACGTCCCGTAACACCGGTCAGTACAGTACCGACCATAAGCCGGGTACTGCCCGGGGTGGAGTAGGTACATTAAATACCTACCTAGCACGCTTATCACCGTGACGTCACTACACGGCTCTGTCCGAGGACCAGTGATGGTTGTGACCCCTTTCTCAGACAGGGACAGTTTTGTACCTAAAGCACTTTAAACTGTTGGTTCTGCGCCTAGATTCTTCCCCCAGTCGTGTCGCTCTGAGGGTGAGGGAATAGAGAGTGCACCTGTTTGCGCGCACACTTGTGCACTAAATAACCTGGCTATTCTTTGTTGAGACTGGCCATCGTGGCTGAAATTCGGTTAGGAGGGTATTATCTTCAATATTATGTTCTTATTTCCTCTTCTAGTCTTTTATTGTGTTCTTGTTAAACATGATTTTGCAAATAATCCTGCTTATCAAGTAGTGATCGAAATGAGCCAATTCTGATGCCCTCCTTAAAACTATCAACACTTTCATTCAATTTTCATCTCTATTACAAACACGTAAAGTTGATAACAAGAAAAAGCGCTTAACCACGCTTAACCCTAAAAAGAGGAAATATCCGGGATGTAAACTCGTTCCAATTTGCAGGAGACTACGCTTAATTACTCCCTTACTCCCGCCTGGAACGGACAGGCAAGGGTTATTGTTAATAATTTACTAAATAGCCAACGCCTTGGTATTCCAGAATCTTCTAAATTAGAATATTCTACGGTTGGATTAACCTGAAACATTGATTTTTTTGTCTTTGCTTGGCTTATAAAAATATTAACCTATTAAATTATTTTATACATTTTCTGTGAATCGTCGAGTCGATCTATATTCACCAAAAATTTATAAAATAAAACTGGACAATCCACACAGTATCCTCTTGCCTCACAGTAAGCAAAGATTGTTTACATAGACTGTAGACATATATTTTTCATTATACATAGAAAACACCTAGACGCCGAACAAATATCAGCAGATCGTACAAACATTTGTCCCGCGGCGGAAATCGAACCTACCACCTCCTACCTCCTACGTCGCAGGTGGACCACTTAGGTCGTCAAAAGTTTTATGAAAAATTGAAAAGACTGATTTGCTACGGTAAAAAGAGTACCTGAGCGAATTTAAAGAATCAAACAATCAGTTCGTAATCTTCGTCTAATAGTTGGCAAAGAACATGAATAACTCAAGTTGAAACAAAATCACAAATTTATATCATCATTTATCATCTAACCTCCAAAGTAAAGGTCCAAAACTACCCGCAACGTTAATAAATTGATCCACAATACCCTCTCACGAGGGACAGAGGGTGGATGCAATATGTCTGAAGGGTGCAACGAATAGCCGAAGGGCTATAAGCCGAAAAAATACAATGTGACGGACGTTATTGAAAAAACTAAGTTTGATTGAGTCACGTGTCCTTGATTGAGAAACGGGTTTTTGTTTACAAGTTTGCGAATTGAAACGGAAGAATGATGGTGTGATTGAAAAGTGAAACGTTTTAATTTATTTTCTTTTATGCGCGAAACGATTTTTGCTTCACATTGAAACCAGTACCTACCTTTGTAGATACTTACATAATTTAAACCAAATAATAATAATAATAATAAATAATGCTGGACAATTCACACAGCATTATCTAGCCCCAAGCTAAGCAGAGCTTGCGTGTTAGGGGTACTAGACAACTGATATACTTAATACAATACACTACATAGATAGATATTTTTTATTATTTATAGAAAACATCCAGACAAACGGAACAAATTTCTGCAGATCGTACACAAATTTGTTCCGAGGCAGGAATCGAACCTGCAACCTCCTGCGTCGCAGGCGGACCTTCGCCCGCTGCGCCACGGAGGTCGTCGAAATAACTATAATTGATGAGGCTAGATTTTTCTTTCATGTGGTATGTGCGTATATCATAGATATAAATCGTTAGATAGGCCCTTACCGCAGTGAGACCGCGCCGTGTTGTTCCACAGTCGAAGTGAGTGAGGCTCACTAACCTGGAGTTAGTGCACATCCTAACACAGTGTGAGCCGGACGTGTTGTAAAGGACGTCTGTGAACTTTGCGAGCAGTTTACTGTCACAAAATGCCATCGTGTGCCTTTCTAAAGTGCAACAACAATTCTAGAAACACAAATAAAGCCAGAGGTGTAACATTTCACTCGTAAGTATTGCGATTACATTGAAAAACTTTTATTTTTCTTCCGCACTGTCCGAAAATAACAAATTTAAATGGCGAGTGCACGAAAGAGAAAGTCGTGTTGGCAACTAATCTGGGAGAAAAAGAGATGACACTATTTTCTCGGTACCTACGCTTCAGCGTAGACTGCACCGTTTTACAAATTGCACAGGTTTGTTTAGATAGTCACATTTTCGATTTCAGGGCTTATTAGGCCGTTTTTTTTCATAGAAGTATGTGCAATACGATTGCACACGAAATAATAATAATAATGATTAGGTTTATTGGCAAAAACACTATTTCTAACTATTATTTGTTCTACACAAATTGCACAGGTTTTTGACACTATGTTGACGCACACATTCAAACATTTTCGATTTCAGGGCATCTAAGGGTATACTTTTTTCAGGAAAGTGTGTGCAATACGATTGCACACGAAATGGTAATAACAACAGATAATTACAATGGCAGAAACACGATTTTTTAACTACTTTTTTGAATGTGTGCGTTAACCGTTAGTGTGCGTGCGTCGGCATTTTGTTAACCCACACATTCAAAAACAATGCCACATTTTTGGTGTCGGGGCCTATCTAACGATATAAATCTATGGCGTATATGACGAATTCGCCGTGTGATGCCGGCTAAGAATTTGCACCACCCCAATTCTTCCCGCGGGTGTTGTAAGGGGCGACTAAGGGATATCCACCACGGGCAGGGCCGCAGCGCCTCCTGCAGAACCATTCCAACACCGAACTGCGATCACCAACCCGCATGCCTAGCTTGGAGATTATGGGCATTACCCCTCTGAGATAAAACCCAATAAGGCACTCATCAGGGGGTGACTTACGTCCAGCAGTGGACCAATATATAGGTTATTGAAGAAGACGAAGTCAAGTAATTTTCTTTATGAATAAAGATGTTCATTGTCATCGTTTCATAACAAAACGAAAAGATTTAAAATTATAAATGACCAACTACATCGAAAACGAGCATCAAAATTAAAAATTTACACATTTCATCCACCAATTAACGTAACTGTTAATGGTCAACATTTCCAGAGCTTGTACAGATTTGGTACACCAAACAATTTGTTATCATAAGTTCCAATTTTGCGTTCTTGCGTTTGCGTTAGTTCTGACCGTCTTAGATTTGGCCACTTGGCTATCACGGCCTAAAAATAGACCGCTCCAACACAGCCCTTAGATGTCGTAAAAACCGACTATGAGGACCTACCAGAGTCAGGACAGCATCGTCATTCTGTTTTTTTTCTGAGTACTATATATCCGCCTTCTTACTTTACATTGTTAAAAACGCTTAATAAGTTAAACTTTTTCTTCTTGAAAGTCTACGTTTTAGCTTGAATGTTGACTTAGAAAGAACAGAACCCTGAGTTCGGTTGGCGCGAGTATCAAAACGTGATCGTCACGTATTTGCGCAATTCCCTGTCGGCACGAAAGAGGCGCGGTACCAAACTCCACTCAGGGCGGTGAACTTTGAAGGGTGCATCTGGTTTATGAAGAATTTATAGAGATAGTTGGCAATAAAGAAGCCAAAAAAATTGGTTATAAATTTGGCCAAGAGTTCGAATGTATCCTGGATAAAAAAGACATAAGATGTGAATGAAGCTACAGACAAAAGGTACTATACCAATTTCGTGAAATATACTTTTCCAGTGAACCAAAGCAGGGGCACCGATTTGTACTCTATGTACAGGTAGACTGCTATTATGCATTATCCCATCGACATCCAATTTGCAAGCATTAATAACCCATATTACTGTAAACTCACACAGCACTCATGTGTGATTAGACACACGCACACATAAACGGTTGCCACGTAAGTACATGCGCATTGTAGTGGCCGACAGGCATAGAGTGTCACAGCTTATGGGAAATAGAAGGTTTTCTCCATAATTTTTCACTTGAAAGATAACGCAGGATTTCCTATATTGTTCTAGGAATGTTTGGAAACATCAGTAATAAATTTTAAGTAAATAGGTGAGAACCCCGTGCTTAGACAAACATAATAGGGTTTAGAGCACTGTTGTTCAACCTGGTTTGGTAACTTACTTAATTGAGCGTCTGTTCGAAGCGACGCGTGACCCGAGAGCTGGTCAGTATCTGGCACAGCGCATCAGCATTGCCATACAGCGGGGCAATGCAGCCAGCGTCTTGGGGACGCTTCCGACTGGTATTGATATGGATCAGTTGAGCTACCTGTAGATTGTTTGCAACAGTATGCAGTTAGTTCAATTGTTTCAATTGTAAATACTAATTATATTATAATTTTCTTTGATAATAAAGGCTTCTGCCCTAAAAAAAACTTAATATGAATACGTCATGATATATTTTTGTCGTAATCTGAGCTCTTAGTTTGGTGTCTCAATGTACCGAGGTGTGCGTTCCATTTTTTGTAAGAGATTTGCGTTTGATCGCTAGAGGCACTCTGCCAAATCCCATGCATAAACGAAACGTCTCGATACGATTATCGAGACGACATCGAGGCGTGCAGACTGTGCGGTAGAGGCGCTGCTGTACCAAATCCAACACAGAAATGGAATGTCTCGATGAAGTCTCGATACTATCGAGTAATCACACTCTATGGAGTACTAATGCCTGAAAGAGGCGAATGGTTTTTGTAGTCTGTCTGCTACAATAGTTGTGTTCCATGGTTCCACCTTAATTTATCTTTTTCAGAGTATCAGTATTATTAAATACTTACTAAATCCAATTTAACAACTGGTTAGTTTCAGGGATTTCTAAATAATACAATTAGATCAAACTAATAATTTATATTCATGTGAAAGGACTAGTTTAAAAAAACAAGTATGCTTTTAGAATAATTACAGGACGCGAGGCCGTGTCTCGATCAGTTTGAGCTAAGGAATGAATCTTTGCTCTACCCGCAAATAAAATGACAGATTATGAGCAACGTCTAAGCGATTCCCAAAGCTGGGGTACCCGCATTTTGGCCTGAATATTATTATTATACAAATAGTCGAGCGGTGGATTAAAACTGACAATCAATTTCCAGCATCGCTAATAGTATGACATTAAACAGTGTCGATATCCCCTGTGATAGAAACCAATATGTAATATCCCACATAAACCTATCCATATTTACCTAGCTTTGAATATTATGTAATTTATTCAAGCATTATTAAACTAACAAATCTATTGTAGGGTTAAATCCATTGTAAAGTCCAACCCCGCAAAGCCCACTTTGCATCAAGTCTAGGTCAACCCCGCTCCCGCCTCATAAAAGGTTAAAGTAAGTATGGATAGAGAGAACTGGCTGTCTAAACTAGGCCATGGCCTTAATCCACAAACAATATTAGTGAAATCTGCATTCAGTGGGTACATATGTACATACCTACGTATCGATTGCATACCGATGAAGACGCTTATGTAAATCGCAAGCGATGCATGCTATAGCAGTTTTCGTTGCTTTTGTTCTATTGGTACACGACTAGGATAAAACAAAGAATAGGATGAACCTGTAATTGTACTTATGTAAGGGCTTATGATGAATAACTTTATTCTACAAAAACTAAATTAAAAGAAAAATAACTCAGTTTTCATGAAAACGTTTGACAAAATCAAGCCGGATACGACAGGTGTTACGGGTCGTAATGTACCATTCCCAGCGAACATGATAGGGGCCATTCATTTATTAAGTAAGACGATTTTCGCTAGTTTTTGACCCCCTCCCCCCCTATTATAAAAAAAAGAATAGGCCGACCCCCTCCGCCGTTTTAATATTTATTACGTAAAAAATTTTTACACGTTTGGTTTGTTTTAATGTTAATTTTTCAAGGTTTTTTTTACGTAAGAACTAACGAGACTCCCGCGGACCCTCATGTGAGAACAAATAAGACATGGTCGACCCCCCCCCCCTAAATCGTCTTACGTAATAAATGAATAGCCACTAGATTACGCTGTGTGCTAAAATAAGACTCATTGCTCTTGTTACTTGTTTCTGGACTCGTTTAGGCCACAGGTGGACCCTTTTTGCGTGTCGGGCTGCTAATCTAACCACCCGATGTCCTCCAGGAAAGCCAGCAGCTCGCTGACGCGGGTGCATGCCTCCCTAGGCGTCCTCGGTGTCCCAAGGTATTGTAGTCGTTGGGAAGCAACGCTATCGCACTCTACCTCTACAAGGACATGATACGTCTCGTTTTCTCGTTCTTTTCCCGTACTGACTGCACGAACGCTCGCTGTGTAACACGTTACATTACACACCGTAAACTGCCCAGGTGCAACTAAAATCTTTCTGGTGTTCATCTAGCAAAAAAATTTTTTTATGTAGGTAAATTTTTATGTAGGTACTTTTGTAAAAGAACTGTATAAATTAAGCGATCGACTAACCATCACTCTGTCTGTCACACTGGATGGTGTGAAAGTTAGGAATTTTTATTCTTATCTTTCACACCGTACATGATTTGCACCCTAGTGTGAAGGTTAAAAAAAATTCCTAACCTTCACACTTGTGTTACGGATTAAACCTTTTTTGTCCTAATAACAGAATTTCTGATGCATATTTAATTAGAAATTCTGTTGTTAGGACAGAAAAGGTTAATTTTACAGTTATTTTACATATATTTTTACACAATCAATTGAAAATAAAATCGAAAAAAGTAATCGTACGTACTCCTATAAATGAATATCCAGCTCTCTATCCCAATTTCCATCAGTCGTCAGCAGAAGGGAGTGAATCGAATTACATGTCCATTACTATTGGGGGGTTACACCGTCATAACCGAAGGGGTGACAGTCAAATGCTAGTTTTACAGTTAATCGCTTTTTGAATCAAATATTCGGAGTGGATTTGTTTACACTTGTTAGCAAATAAGGTGTAACATTAAAAAAATGTTTTGTATGCCTAAGTATTGTTTTATTTAAAAAAATTATAAAGATAAACAAAAAACACTTCAACTTGAAACATATTTGCAGATAGGTGTACCTACCGTACATTATGTATTTGTCCCAAGGCGGGAATCGAAACGGCAACCTTCAGCGTCTCAAGCAGGCCATCGTAAACAGCACTACCTGGACAAAGAAAAAGAAAAAAGCAAGGTGAAGACCCCAACGCCGCAGTTGGTTTACGAAAAATTATCAAAAACATTTTTCATGACCTGTTTTTATAATGACCGGACAATAAATAAAAAATTAACAACCTTACAAACTCCATATAAAGCGTAAAATATGTAAAGTAAACTCTCCCATTGTTAAGTTCCAAACTGCTCTAACTTCAGCGAAAGAGCTTCTACATATTGTAAAGTAATTTTTGCAAACTTGAAACACTTCTTTACATTATGTACTTTACTAAATAAAGGATCGATAGTAGAGTAGTCTACAAAAAAATAATTTACAGTCAATGACAAAAAATGTATAAGAGAGTCCTTTCAGTGCGTTTTCATATTTTTGTGTGTCACAAACACACATTATAAATGCGAAAATTTGGATGTTTGATACCTACCTCTTAACGCCAAAACGACTAAATCGATCGGGCTGAAATTTTGCATACGTAGCATAGTCTGGAATCAAACATAGGCTACTTTTTATCCCATAAAACATGGGATAGAAATAACCTTTAAACATTTCCATGGAAACAAAGCGTGCTAAGCCGGGAGCAGAAACTAGTTATCAGTAAAAAATGGTCAAAAACGTGTATTTTTTTTTCTCTTAGAGTAAGCCTCGAATATTTCTGCAGGAGGAGACTTGCTCTTGCGCGATCACTATTACTTAATAAAAGTGTTACAACGCCAAAAACCGCATATTTTTAATGCACAGTCTATGACTTGAACCACAAATTGCAACATATCAGTTGACCTTCACGGCACACCGGCGCACTCACAGGTTGCAGTTTCTATTCCTACTGCAGACCGAATCAGTCTGCGAAAGCAATCTGGTTCATAGTTTAAATGAGATTAATAACTCCGCGTAAAAATTTTTTCATAAAGCGTGAAAGTGTTGAAGAAAGTTCTTGCCTTTAACTAAGCAATAAAACTTCAGTTTTCATGTACGACGCCCGCGCCCACTCAATTAGATAAGTCAATCGAGCAACGTAGCTTAATGGAGAAGTACCCACCCAGCCTAGTTCTAATAAAAACAAATATATCACAACCAGGGGGTTCCACCCCCCAAATACCCCTACATATCACAAACACCCTAAATAGGTTATATAATTACACATCACGCTTCATTGTCGTGATAAATACTTTCTCACAGTTATCATTTACCAAATCTACGCCACTGTCCATTTTAGATGATAGTGGGAGAGGGATGCGGGAGCCTACATTGTGGTAGGAGTGAAAGGGAGGGGGGAAAGTAACGTTATATTACTATAGTGTCCACAAGCCAAGCGGATATTGATTATCTGCCACAGTTGAGAGCCGACGGGGCCCTACCACCCCAACTCTCCTCAAATCGTCACAACCTATCTCTTGCAAGGTTTTTCCTAAAACCAACTCTATTTTCTCGGAAAATGACTGGATTTCCACTGTCTACGGTACGGTATTTAGCTCCTTTTTGCAGACGCAAGATATTCAATATTTGATCTCTGTCTAACCGACTGAGCGGTGTGTGACTGCAATAGCGCTGTCCCGTTCGCGCACATTTCATAATCATTTTCGATGCATTCCCGTGCCATGATTTTCAGCGGCACTTGGAATACGATTTTACGATTTCACCCCGTGCATTGTGTACCTACCGTGACTTAAGGAGTCGCGATTTTTACATTGCGTTAGATATTATAGAGGTGTTTGCACATTGAATTTTTTACTCGAATATTACAATGGTTGTTATGTTACATTCATTAACTAAAATTAATTGTAGAACATTGTTAATTTTTCTGAAACCTTGTAAGCGGCTCGCATACCTGCGTATAAAATGCTTAAGAAAGCCTGACCATGTGCAGATATTTTTGTAGTTGACTGTACCTGATAGGTATGGCTTATAACTAATCTTACTAATGGGCCTACCTACACGGGGTGGTGTATCGTCGAACTATCGCCGGCGTTACTTTTCATGGCCGCCGGCGCCGGTGCGCCGTAAAAATATGGTCTCAGTCTCAGAGTTACAGGCCAGCCAGACTCGTCCAAGGGATTTTATAGGTAAAACCCTAGAAGGTCCCAGCAGTGAATTGTAATGATGAAAACAATGTATTTATTAAGATAGTCTTCTGGATAAAAAAATATAATTCTATTTAGTCCGTCAGTTAGATTATTAGATACATATTTTTTATTTTCTCAATTAAACAAAAAAATACAAAAATAAAGCGCGTCAAAGTTTGGGAGTGGGGGCTAGTGACGTCACACCTTGCTAAAAAGTGTCGAAAGGTGTGACGTCACGCGCAACTTTAACTGGCTATATCATTATATATTTTTGTTTAATCGACAAAAAAAATACGTGTCCAATATCTTCTCATAATTTTACAGACGCACTAATTAGAATTTTGTAGGACTCTAACCTATTTATCTTTTAAAAAGTTTCGATAGACATGCCATTATAACTTGGAAGGGTGAGTCTATTTGACTTTAGTAACGACACGTGATCGTAACGTCTCTTTTTTCCATAAAATTTAGTACAGCACCTTTGTCGTGCGGGGCGGGAACTACGCAAATCTCGTACTAAAAGGTGACGTCACGATCGCGTTTTGTCACTAACGTCAAATAGACTCACCCCTCAGGTTTTATTTTTGTGAATATATATATTACAATTTTAGTAGCAGCAGTGTACAAAGTACCCAGTTACAAAGCACAAGATTACCCTCTGTAAATCAGCAACGTTCAAGTACCTACTAAAGCTTTTCAAATTTACTATTCACAAATTAACACCAACGTAAACGCAAATTAAACCATAAAAATGTTATCACAATCAAAATCTCGTATTAAAAGTAACCTCATTCGCATAAAGTTCATGAAACAATCCTCCAAGGATTCACCTCTAACTTAAAAGCATGCCATGTCTAGACACAACTACTGAACAAGTTCTCTACTACAACTTCGTGGGGCAAGGGACTTACTACATCCATCTTTCACGGCTGTGTGTGTAAACGCGTTGTGAAGAGCCGTGAAAAATTGGATTTCTCTCTGTGTGCGGATACCCCTCACAAAGATACCCACCACCCCCGATGGGTGCCGATGTGTGCGTGGGTGGGGAGAACCCGAGTCGTGAACTAAATAGCTTAGTGTTAACACATATTGACATCAAATTCACCACGATGTTATCATTTATTCAGGTAGCGATACTACATTGTGCTTTTGGGTTTTGTGTAAATTTCGCGGGTTTTTTTTTTGTAACGTTTTGCGGCGTGTCGACGATTAATTATTTTCGCCGCTTTGTTTAAGTTACGTTGACTTTGCTTTCGAGTTATTACGAATTTTAATTGCCCTCTGGGGTCTGTGACACTTTTCGCCGCCATTCTTTTTTATTTCAATTATAAATGACTCTGGAAAATTGCTGGTTATTTATATCCTGGATTCTGCAGTCATTTTTGGTTAGAAAATATTGCTCTAGCTACAAGTAAAACTTCATATCTACGTATATATGTTGGTGGTGGGTGGTGCGTCGCGAGGCTTTTGCCCAGCAGTTGGTAAACTGGAGAAAATGTGGGATAAAACAAACCTTGTAAAGATCAAACCTAGAAAGTTGGCGTCAGCAAAGGCAGGTCTACACTAAACAGTGAGATACCATTGGCTGGGAATGATGATGATGGGTAAAAATGACTGTCGTTAATGATGATAATGATCATAAAAACCTATGGTGTTATTAAAATTTATAACAAATTGTAGATTTTTTGAAAAAGTGTGTGTATGAAGCACAGTAAAAAAACCGTAGATAGATAACTTAACAAACATTTGTATTGTCGATAATGTTTTTACTTTTCTGAGAAAAAATCGAAACGTTTATTCTTTATATTCGTGTTCTTTTACGTGTATTCTTACATTATTAGTATTGTTTTGAAATTTCAAAATATTTACTTTTTTTAATAATATAACTAAATTTACAAAATCATTATGCACAAGTTGACCCTCTCGGGGTCCAGAATCACCCCCTTTCAGCTTAGTACACTCTTGCCGTGGCACCCTGTATAAAAAAAGTAAACTAGGTTCCGAAATAAGTAGAGGAAATATCACGAAACAAAAACCAACATTATCAGCATTTAAATACAAACTGTAGTTGCAATTTATTCCTCCCAGCAACTATCACTTTCCAAACAAAATGCGGCTGTACAGTAACTTCTTCAGTTTTTTACTCAAGCTCTCTGAAGCACAATGAACTCTACTGCATAAACTTCAAGAGCAGTATTAGCATAAACTGTTTGTCTTTAGTACAAAGTAACCTGAGGTTAAAAATAAATAATATATCCAGACATTTCGCACACCGCTATTTTGCCCCAAATAACGCATTCGCTGCCAGGCTTCTGCGTTGCGACTCAACGAAAACAGGAGTAGGTTGCAATTATCTTTCGCATCGAGAATCAAACCCACGTCCTATATCAGTTAGTCAGTTACCACTAAATAACCACAGAGAGACACTACTTGCCTAGTTTGTCTCTACAAAGTGGAAATTCCATTGAGAGCACTATTAATTAGGAATCCACCTACTCCCCCAGTAATTGGCATTCATCAACCCAATTGATGCCCTCATACAATTTGCATGACTCTCACGCCAATACCCAAACTCTGATTCTAACTAATAAAGCAAACAAGAAATGAAGAGTTGACTGCCGCAGCGGGCGTCTTAATGAACATGTAATAAAATTATTGGCCACACACAGGGCAGGCAACGCCCCGGCAACGACGAGTTAACCTGCTTAGAGATGTGCTGGATTCTATCGATGAAGGTTTATCGATATGTAGTTTGCGATGACGTTGAAAGTCAAACAAAAAAAGTGGATATGAAGCTCGATACGAGCGATTCGACGTTTTATTTTTGTAAGGGATTTGGTACAGCGCCTCTATCTCCGTGTGAACATGGAGCAAATCCCATCCATCCCAAAAGTGGACTGTCTCGGCCTCGAGATGAGTATCATGTCACCAAACTCAGGGCTCGGATGCATGTTCCACTAACAGGATATAACATAAACCTCTTTTTTAAAAGTCTATAAAGCTCCATATTTTCTACATCCTTGTCATTTTAACCTCTATCTACAAGCGATTCCGCCGAACAGAAAATATTGCAACATAACGCTTTACCATAAACCATTATACTCTATCCAATCCCGTAACAGCGACGAGAAAAATAACAACGCCATTACACAGTTTATATCGACATCGATAAAAGTGGAGCACTCCACTACTGTCAGGAGTATCTGGAGAGCTACAATAAAATGTACCGAGCTAGCTACAAGCCTGAGCAGTTACCCCGCTTACTCCCTACCTCCCTTCTCATCCCCTCGCCGCCATATGCGCAGTTCAACACATGCACACCACCGTCACCTGCGGATCTGTAACCACAATGCCACTTCAGCAACCCTCGCACTCAAAATCAACCTTATCTCTTTACGCTTCAGGTTTATTATCACTTTGCTTTATGAGTATCGATGTTCGTTTAGAACTATCGATGTGAAACGTTGCATCACTAGCTATGTTTTATTCCGTGCTAGTGACGTATGCATCGGATATGGATGCATATCGATAGATGCGCTAATAGTCAACTCTAGCTTTGATTACTAATTGATCTGAACAATGACCGGTATTTGCATGGGATAAATGTCAATTAAGTTTGAACAAGTAGAATGTAGGTGCCTACTGCATAATGCTGCAAACTGAATGCGATTTGTGTGCATTTTTCGATTGATTTATAACTATAGTAGGTACTTTTGCGTGATTGTATCGTTTTTTTAACCCTTCTAGGATTTTTATGAGAGTAGGTACGAGAATATCCCTCAAGGAACGCGCCTCCTCCGAGGTCACGCGCGCGCTTTTTTATCTTTCAGTCTTCTAGACCATTAACAAGTATTGTCTTCTAGACCATGGACAAGTATTTCAGAATACGTTCAAGTTCACTCAGATTCAAGTACAATACCAATGTTATTGTGTCTATGTGATTGAAATTTACTCTTTGTATGAAGGGTCCTTCATACAAAGAGTAAATTTCAATCGTATGGGACCGCTTGATCCTTTAAGGAAAAGCTTTTTTTCTAGTTTAAGTAAGATGATCGCAACATGTCATTCTGGAAAATAACACCCTTTATGCCTAATTATTTGTGCAAGAAGCCAGATAAAAATATTTTTTAGCACTAAGAAAAAAGAATCATAAAAAAAATATGCTGTTTTTAAACCAATCCTTGTATTTTTTTTAGTAAAAGGGCAGAAGCCACAGAACACAAAAAAAAATACAATCAAATAATAGAAAAAAACCTTGTATTAATAATTGTAGAATAATAATAAATAGAATATTGTTCTGCTCGTAATAAATATAATTTTTCAACATCGAATAGGTATTCTGTCATTTCTCTCGATTATACGTTAAATAGGTATTGTTCGTTTGAACTCAGTTGAACTCAGAGATGCAGACACATAAATAGTTCAAGGTTGATAGACGAATAAAGAGTTGAGTCATTTTGCGATGCGGCGAATAGATTGGGTTCAACTCGATTTTAGACGAAATCGATATTAATTTGTAGGATCTGAATTACAAATTTAGCGCTAAATTGCTTAATTAAATGAACTTTAGATTAGTGTCTGAAATCAGACTGTGGCCGAAGGTAATTAATAAATAATTGTCTTAGATTAAGTCGTTATTTTGCATTCCTGGAATTGTAGAAAATCCATTTTCAACTTTAATTGTCCGCCATTTCCCGCGCGTATACCTACGACTTAGGTTTATTTAATACTAGCTGCTGCCCGCGGCTTCGCCTGCGTAGTTCCCGTTCCCGTGGTAATTCCGGGATAAAACATAGCCTATGTCCGTCTCCTGGTTCTAAGCTGCCTCCCCACCAATTTTCAGCCAAATCGGTTCAGCCGTTCTTGAGTTATAAATAGTGTAACTAACACGACTTTCTTTTATATATATAGATATATTGGTAAAGGTGAACAATTTTATTCGTTTAGAAAATTTGTCCTGAATAGATGTAGAAAGTATTAGTCCAATCAATAAAATGATTGTGTATGGAAAAGTTGAGAGCAGAAGGTTTGTGATTTTGCTTTCGACCTTTCCCGCCTCATTTCAGCTCTCTTTGTCCGGACTATAATTTATTCAAACCACGTGAAACAGTTGAGCTGTCTGTAGGTAGACTATTGCAAGCAATCTAGATGTAACTCAAGTAGTAGTTCAAGGAATCCGCGGAGGCGCCATCTCCGCTGATACCTTGAACGATGGTTTTTGACCTTGATCGAAAAACAATTACAAAAATCAGGGACTCGACTTAACACGAATTAAAGCCCACACACTAACAGGTGAACTTTCTAAGAAATCAAATATTATCGCAAAAATTTTTGACTTCGACGGGACTTGAATCCGCATCCTTCCGTCAGTACCCGAATGTGCTAACCAACTACACCACGAGGTCAAGTGACGTAGGAGTCGAAAATCTTTGCGACTTTCTACGGACTGAAGCGCCGTTAGCTCCACCTACAGGGGAAACATTGAAGTTTATCCATTCCTGTTCAAAGACTAAAGTTACACCATCGTTTGACACCTCTCGTCAAACGAACTTAACGTAGGCACTATAAAAACAAACACTTTAGATCACCTTTTCGTGATATATCTCGTGGGTGGAACATTGACGACCGTGACGTCGCATCGCCAACGTTGGGGCATTTTGGGGACTTTTCGTCCACGCTAGACAATTAATTGTGTTTCTATAAAAGGTAAGGTACCAAACATTTTTTTTTAATTTTCTGTTTAAAAATATCATATGTGAAGTTATTTTTATTTAATTATTTAAAAAAAATATATTCAAGATAAACTTGTTCTGTATTAAAAAGCTCCGATTTGATTTGTCAACCCTTTTTCCTTACCTTACGTCTCTGGTGCGCAAAGGCCTACAACAATCCACGGGCTTCCTCTAAGACTAACTTCTTTCTCATTTGACCACAATCTCATCGGACCCACGCCATCGAATTATAGTAAGGCGCGCGGCTCGCTTTGCTCGCCTTGCTGCGTAACGATGCATCAGGTCTAGAAGATACATATTCATCTTGTTTTGAAGAGACCGAGGTTGTAACACCCCGCAGTAGAACTACCAGCTATGTATGTATATTTCAAAATTTTACATGTTTTTCCTTTTCATTGGCATGCACCATTAAACACTTCATCATCATCATCATCCGAAACCCGACTTCACCCACTGCTGGGTATAGGCCTCAAAACTTTTGTGCCACTCCACATTAAACACTTATCATAATTTAATATTAAATATACTTAAGCATTGATATTCCTAGCAAATAATTCAACTTTAACACTAAGTTACACGTTACTTGTACAATGTACCTGTAAATTACAATGTTATTTGAAATCAAAAGCTCATAATCATTAGCTCTACATGTTTTACTTCTAAATTGTTTCCTCTGTACCTATTAGTTATATTAGTTATGTTGCTTTGACATAATAATCTGTTAATATTAGTTGGAGAAGCCACTGGCTCCTGAAACACAGTTTTAAACTAGTTCAGGAGCCTCATCATCACCATCATCAGCCTATATTAGTCCACTGTTGGACATGGGCCTCCCCTAATGAGCGCCATAGCGCCCTGTCTTCAGCTTGCCGCATCTAGCATCTGCCTGCAGTCTTTCGCAGATCGTCCTCCCACCTGGCCGGAGGGCGTCCTACACTACGTTTACCGAGTCGTGGTCTCCACTCAAGAACACATTTACCCCAGCGGTTGTCGGTTCTTCGCGAGATATGGCCGGCCCACTGCCACTTCAGCTTGCTAATTCTTTGAGCTATGTCGATAACTTTGGTTCTCTTCGGATGTATTCGTTAGTTCAGAAGCCTATGGACTCATAATATCTGTTACATTTGCTATTATGTCATTTAATAACATTTTTACTTTTACTTTTAACTTTTATTATACTTAAATGAGAAATGATAGAGAAGCCGTTCTACAAATTGAACGCGTAGGCGGTCGCTAGTACAGCAATAATGCGATAATATCGGTTGCAGGTCGCGTTCTGTCTCGGGCGGAGTCGTCCGCAGACGCTACGATCGACTCGACGAGTTGGGACTTAAGGGGGAGCTGGATGTGGTATTCTCCACTTACTTACCAATCCGCCTTTTAAACGTGTTGTTTATGGCAATTCTTGATAAGACACGATTAGCAGTGGACGTATGGTACATACATAACTGTTAGAACCTAAGCATTATTTTTACCTACTCATAATTTTTAATTATAGTTTTGTTTTTGTATACCTATAGACTTGTCTATGTTTGATTGTATTTTGTGCTGTCCATTTGTGAACCAAATAAACCATCTATCTATCTATGTGTACTCATGAGGGTTGGGGGGGGGGGTTCTTCAGGAATCGCTGTGTCCCATGGCATCCATACCCTGTAGTGATGCTCATCATGTCCATGGTTCAGCAGTGCGACCCGTAGAGTGCACTGTGACTGTACTTGCTCGGAAATAGCCGTGTGTGTCATAGCCCTCTAAGTGTTCTAACTAAACTAATAATTAATTTAACGGTGTTATGATATAAATAGAAAGGTATACAAGCTTCGGAAGGCCTGTGGATGGTAATGATGAAGAAAGAGAAACCTTTCTTAGATGAAGATACCTGTGGCTGAAGGCAGCCGCTAGTACATCAATAATGATGTACAAAATCTGAATACCAAAAAAGTTTTCGTGACTTCGATAGCCTTTAACTTCAATTTCGTTCATACGTACAAAAAAAAAATTACAAATAGGTACAATATTCCGTGAAAATAGCATTTAGCTTTTTCTTAGCTCAAAAACATAATCGAGTTCGTATGAAACTATTCAACCGCTGTGAAACTACGAAAAATAGTTCCTCTCTATCCGGAGGTGCAGCAAGGCGACAAAAGTATGGTAAAATACGAAAACTTGTTTCGTGATCGTAAACTATTTCACATTTTATATGATTATGCCGCATCCGAACCTCGTTTCAACCCTGCATTTTGCGAGCGGTTTGCGAGTCTGCAAGTGGTCAACCCAAGGTGACATTAACATTAAAACACGAGATGTGAATACCCCCGAGGTGGGGTGATACAGCGCCTAATCATTATGAGAATAGAGATTGTTTTCGCTAAAACAAAAATAATCTCATAATTTCGCTGTGGTTAATAAAATGGATGAATACAAAATTTGTAAGTGAACCCTTCGTTGTTTCGGATTTAAATCAAACTTAGAAATGATAGCGAGTATCTTAGTAAAGCCACAGTTAGGAATTTTTAATTAGTTGGTAATGGAAGTAGTAAAAGGAGTAGGTAATCCAAAAAGTAAGCACCTACCTTTACAGAGGGTTGAGTCTATTTGACGTTTAAAACGTCTCCTTTGTGTATGGGGATTTGCGTAGTTCCCTGTACGCACGATAGAGGCGCTGTACTAAATTGTATGGAAAAAGGGGACTTCACCATCACGTCAAGTTACTAACGTCAAATAGACTCAACCCTCTGGACTAGTTGGGACACACTGTATTCGCGAAAGTGGGAAAAGAAAATACTTACTCGTACCAAGGCATAAACGTAAGACATGACTATGTCTTACGTATCTATCAGAGAAGGGTGCGACAATTATGAAGAAAATCCAACTTATTACTAAAGAATCCCTACAAATAGCTTTATCTCATGTTTTAGAGACCAAAATCATGGCTAACAACAAGATCGGTACCATTTTGCATCCGATCTGAGATGAAAGAAGTTGAAGTGGCCGGGTGAGCAAACCGGGTAAGGGGTAAGGGGAATCATTATGCCATAGAGCTAAGAAGATCTCTTACGTAGCGGAATAGACGCAATCCACAATTTCGGCACGAAATAATACAAAATTTAAAAAATAAAAGTGGCTAATGAGGCCTTGTAAAAATAATAAAAAAAAACTGTTTTTTTTTAATTCAATAGACGGCAGGGATCTTTCGCTAAAGAATAAAGGTTTATATTTTTTGATGTCATGTCAAACCATCTAATGTCTATGCATACAGGTCGAAACTTAAATAAAAAAAATAAAAATAATGCTGGACAATTCACATGGCATTATCTAGCCCCACGCTAAGTAGAGCTTGTGTTATGGGTACTAGATAACTGAAATACTTAATGCAATACACTAAATAGGTAGATATCTGTATAGATACTCAAGCATCATCTTTTCAGCGTGGTCCAGTTATTTTTGATATTATGAAAACGCCTTATAGTCTCTATGACTATGAGGCATTCGTTTGCTTAATGTCAAAAAATATGGTGGTAGGAGAATTATTTGTACAAAGAGCATCATGGGACATAGAGCCAGACCATTATTTTGGAAGAATTAACAGTAACAAAATTAAAGAAGTTGAAGTGCTCTCTACCGGGCTAGCAAACCGGGTAATGGGTAGAAAAAGTCATCAGGCCATAGAGCTATAAAGATCTCTTATGTAGCGAAATAACAAAATGAAAAAAATGCAAATATTGCAGTGGCTTAAAGGGCCTTCCCCTTTAAGCCACTTGCAAGTTTTTCATTTTGTTATTGGTTTAGAGAATCTTCATCATCAAAAAGCATCATGGGGCATAGAGACACACGCTTACATATGTGCAATCTCTATGCTATATATCTAATCTATATGTATAATTTGCTCTCTCTGCCACCGTCCCATTGGATTATAGAGTGATGATGGGACATAGAGATACACGAAAACATTAATTACACTCTCTATGCTACATATCCATATATGTGCTCTCTCTGCCACCGTCCCATTGGATTATGAGAGTGAAAGAATAGCATCATGGGACATAGAGACACATGCAAACATTAATTACACTCTCTATGCTATATATCCATATATGTGCTCTCTCTGCCACCGTCCCATTGGATAATGAGAGTGAAGGACTGCGGATTTTGAGCCTTCACTCTGAAAATCCGCAGGGACGGCAGACTGCCACGACCGTGGAGAGGTGAGTACACGTGTGTCTAGTACCAGTGTAACAAGGCTAATTTTAATTGTAATGAGGCTGTCGATTCTAGAAAATCCTCGATTTTCTTCAATTTCCCCGCTCGCCTCCTCGGGCCCACGAAAAATACCTCCATTCTGGGAGGAGGTGGGTCCGCTTAATGATCAAAACGCCTCAATATTGCGAAGCCTTATCGTTATAATTTATTCACGGCATAGCAGCGGAGACGGCAAAGTTAGGAACTTAATTTGTTTTGGAAAAATACGGCCCTGTAAAATGTTACTGTTTCAAAAATCTTTTTTATCTCGTCTCTTTGTAGCTTGTTTTGATTATCATTCGCTGAAAGCTATGGCTGTATAAGACGACGTTTTATTCCAAAGTCGTCAGTACATGAAGCATAATAATTATGAACGTGCTTTGGAAAACACGTTAAGCCGTTGGTCCTGCGCCTGTCTTCTCCCCCGTCGTGTCGGTCTGCCGTCCGACCGGGTTATGAGAGTGAGGGAATAGAGAGTGCACCTGTGTTTGGTCACACTTGGGCACCATAATACCTATGTCCTGCGCACCTGGCTAGTCACCGTTAAGACTGGCCGCCGCGGCCGAAGATTCGGCTAGGAGGACATCATGAAGAATAAATAATTGGGTTTAATTACCTATGTACAGTACAATGAGATAATACGTATAACCTTGCCATATTAATTATAATTAAATTTTTAAACAACGAGCAAAAGCTAAATAATTTAATTTTTAAACAACAAGCATCGATATGCGACAAGGTACTTAAGTATTTGCTTGCTTAATGTAGCCGTCTGTACCTAGTGTAAATAAGCTTTATTTCACTATTAATCAGTACTATGGGACACACACACCCATAGCGTGATTTTAGTTCTTATAGCATGTCAAACTCTATACAGGTTGCTGAAAATTAAGCGCACGAAAATATATCGCGAAAAAATCCTACTGGAGCTTTTACCATCTCAGCGCACCCAACAGCCTTTTCCTCAGATCATAAATACATAAATTTGTGGTGGTTTCAAAAACAAACATTTTATCTTCACCTGTAGGTTTCTAGCAAATAATTTGTCAAAAGAACACACCCTGTAGATCTATCCGCTTTGTCTACAGCGCCTCATCGGTTGAAACTTTACTTTCCGCAGTCAAACTCAGATCAAGCTGAAAATCTGAGAAGATACGCTGTAGAGTTGACTCGGTGTGACCGATGGTTGTTTTGGTGTGACAACTTTAAATTTTAAACTCACTTTTCTTTCTAAATACTTACGAAATGTAAAAGATTGCATTGGCAAACAATATTTTGTACTTCCTAATAAAGTTAACACTCGTTACAGTACTCGGTGTTCCATTAGGAAAACAAAAATTTAGATATTTAAGCTAACATTGTATGAAATGAGGCATTTTCTAAAATAGAAAAAAACCCTATTTCACCTTAGAAATCAGTCGGCTCGAGATAGTTTGCGCAGAGGACAGGATGTCAATGTCAAACTATGCACAGTCTGTGCAGGTTTGTCCATCTTACTTTGATTAGCCAGGAAAAAACTCCTATTCACCTTAAAACTCAGTCAGCTGGGGATCGTTTACGCAGAGGACAAGAGGTCAAAGTCAAACTTTACACGGTCTGTGAAGGTCTGTCAGTCCCACTTTAATTAGTCAGGACAAAAAATCCTATTCACCTTATAACTCAGTCGGCTGGAGATAGTTTGCGCAGAGGACATGATGTCAATGTCAAACTATGCACAGTCTGTGCAGGTTTGTCCATCTTACTTTGATTAGCCAGGAAAAAACTCCTATTCACCTTAAAACTCAGTCAGCTGGGGATCGTTTACGCAGAGGACAAGAGGTCAAAGTCAAACTTTACACGGTCTGTGAAGGTCTGTCAGTCCCACTTTAATTAGTCAGGACAAAAAATCCTATTCACCTTATAACTCAGTCGGCTGGAGATAGTTTGCGCAGAGGACATGATGTCAATGTCAAACTATGCACGGTGTGTGCAGGGTCCATCCCAATTTAACTAGCCAGCCAGTAGGTCTAGCACGGGGAAGTTGTCTAGGGTGGAATTGAGAAAAAATCATTATTAATAATTTACGCAATGCATGACGATGCGATGTCATTTTTCATTTTTTTGTATTCAAGGGACCTTGCACAGACTGTGCATAGTTTGACATTGACATCCCGTCCTCTGCGCAAACGATCCCCAGCCGACTGATTTCTAAGGTGAGTATTTCTTTGCCCTGGCTTATTAAAGTGGGACGTACAGATCTCCACAGACCGTGTATAGTTTGACATTGACATCATGTCCTCTGCGCAAACTATCCCCTGCCTAGTCCTATACGACAATCTCCGTGCTAACCCTACAGGGCAACAAAGTAAATAATGCTGGACAATTCACACAGCATTATCTAGCCCCAAGCTAAGCAGAGCTTGTGTTATGGGTACTAGATAACTGCTATACTTAATACAATACACTACATAGATAGATATTTTTCATTACACATAGAAAACACCTAGACCAACGGAACAAATTTCTGCAGATTGTACACAAATTTGTTCCGATACGGGAATCGAACTCGCAACCTCCTGCGTCGCAGGCGGACTTTCGCCCGCTGCGCCACGGAGGTCGTCGCAAAGTGCCATTATTTGACTCTCATAGACCTTTTATTGAACTATTTCTTTTTGAATCAACGCCTTATTGTATGATAATTCTCAGTTTTACAAGAAAACCCTAAACATTTCTGAAAAATTACAAAAACTATCCGCTTTATGAACCTTAAAAAGCATCGTCAACATCACGCCAGCGTAACAAAATCTAAATCAGACTGAATTATTCCCGCTCATAAACAATGCACGAACAGAACAGCGTCTTAATTAAACTTGCTCTATACACTTACGTACTCCATCTCACTTGTGCAAGTGGAAAGGTTAAACGGAGTAGAAAGAGAGGACAGAGTGGATGGTTTTTCTCAAAACTTTGTCAGGATACCTAACATGAAGAGTTATAATAAAACTTTTAAATCCATCATGGATATTCACACTAAAGTCATTAACAACGGGATATTTACCATGATTTGAGTTTTGAGCTTTCCAATATTTCGGCACAGTTATTCCATGATCATGGCGCATGAAACTGTGCCGAAATATTCGAAAGCTCAAAACTCAAATCATGGTTTATATCCCGTTATAAATGACTTTAAAGAAGAGTTATCACATCACACTAATATTTTAAATGCGAAAGTTTGGATATTTAGATATTTGGATGTTTTTTTACACCAAAACTATTCAACGGAGCGGGCTGAAATTTTTCAAAAATGTAGTTCTAGACCTGATTTAACACGATTACCTTTTATCCCGGAAAAACGCCGGAGAAGGTATTGGTAGAATTTCTGGAATAAAAAGTAACCTTGTTATATTATTGTTAGCCCAGGTCTTAACTCGAGGTACAAGAACTATGTACAGATCACGCTGAAATTTAGCATGAACTATCCATACTACATTTCAGCGTGATCCGTTGAAATTTAGCATGGATAGTTCATACTAAATGTCAGTGTGATCCGTTCAGCAGTTTTATCGTCAAGGGAAAACAAACATCCAAACTTTACTAAACATAAAAAATAAATTAGTCTTAAAAAGTTCTTACTAACAAGATGGTTATGATCATACACTCTTTTCTCCTCTATATTTTTTCTACTCCGCGTTAAGGGAAGGCTACACCCCGCCTACATTCCCGAATTTTCTCCTAGTATCGCTTAATACAAGCTTATCTAACGCTGAGCGTTAATTAATACTTTGCTTTTGTTTTACAAAGACGTTCTCATTCATTTTATTTCTTTCTATCGTATCCTACTAATATTGTAAAGTCGAAAGTTTGTGAAACCTGAATTTTTGTTACCAAGGATCTGCAAAACTACTGAACAGATCCAAGATGAAATTTGGCGTACGTTTAGAGTTTAGAACAAAGACTAAGCTACTTATTTTAAGGAAAATACGCTTGCGAAGCCGCAGACAGAAACTAGTGATTCATATTTAGGATAATGGATAAGCCGAAGGTAACAAATAAGATTTGTTTTCAAAGGGCCTGTTTTTTTAAATCATTTACTATAGCAGCAACGTCCCTTGCAATTTATGCTATTGTAAAAATAGGAAAACATTAAAATAATAATGGAGTAAAATTTCTTTCATCATTTAACTTAACGAAAAAACGTCTACGCGGTTCTACGGCGTAGCAATACTACGGTCAAATCCTTCTACGGCGTAGCCATGCTACGGTCAAATCCTTCTACGGCGTAGCAATGCTACGGCTAAATTCTTCTACGGCGTAGCGATGCTACGACTAAATCCTTCTCGTAGCCAAGTACTTCTACGGCGTAGCATAACCACACTTCTACAATCCCCTACGACATTATACAGACGATGACCTTATCTTCATCACGAGAAAGAGGTACGTGGGCACCCACGCTACGCGAGCGCCGCCTACAGACCTCCTACGTATTTTGTACAACACCCTCTACTAGTTATTAAGGTTCACATTATTGTATTTTATGCAATTGTCTTTTATTTTTAAACAGAACTTAGAATAGAGTTATTTGTTTTCTTATTGAGACATATACATTCACACGTGGTACAGAACGACCAGAATGAGGAACAGGGGCTGAATTCCACTAAATAAATCGCTTCACTTTAGCACTGTCTCAGAAATACACATTCTGGCATTTTACTTGTGATGAAAAAAAAGATGCGCGTCAAAAAGAAACCACAGATGGTGGGACGCGGGTCAAAAGTGTCATGGTTGAAACCATTCTATCAAACTCTCCGTGTAAATAGCACGTGCTATCTAGTTTCTTCATCTATGACCGATTCTACGACGATACCATTGCTACTACCATTGTTACCATTGTCATAGTGAGGCGATTAGTTATCAGAATTCGGCCCCAGTCTGTAGTGACCTAAATAAGTTTTAAAAAAGTTAATCAACAAAAAAACGTTACTAATTTAAAAATCCTTAATAACCCCTAAAATATTGATTCTATAATTTCTAAACGACAACCCCTTTTCCAGTCAATTGGTCGCTTATTATCAAAACACAATTAAGTAAAGGTGCGTAATAGTCATTTGTTTAACACAAATAATCAAATTAATCGTGAGGCAGCCCGATACCTACATTATTAATGCAAACCGGGGGGTCGACCCCCACTTCAAGCCCCCACCGCCCCCTGACCCTAAACGAGAAGCTCTATCTTGTAAGAAAAAGGACGTTTTTCAGAAACCGACCGGCGAAAGCTACTTCTCTGATTTCATGGAAAATTATAGGCAGTTATTTTGTTTCTGTTGGTATCGAATTTCAGCAAAATACTCACTCTGTGAAATCATTACTAAACATTTAATATCTCTAGATTTTTAAGGCACCTACTTCCTTAGCTTTTTCAGAAAAATAAATAAATTTAAAATTGAAAATAATTATGTTTTGGCTAGCGGTAACATGAGATATTTTCCCATTAAAATAATATATTTTATGGCATCTCTATTGACTTCAAATAAATTTTAATGAATTTAATCATGTGAAAAGTACAAATGCGTGTAAATTTTAACTATTGAGCTCTTTAACAATTTAACTAAAACTAACACAAGATTAGCAAACCATGACAGAAGTTTACTCCTGTTGCGTGCTCTACGAAATCCATTCCAGTCCCATCACGGGCCATTTTCGCTTAGATTACCTAAATCTTACTTATGTAGACGCAATAAGGTTCACAATTTATAAACAAAAGTTTTACAAACAGCAAACAGGGTAGAGATTGAGCCATTTTTGTTTTTACCATTGCGATTACTCTAGTGGACTCTATGTCGATAGGGTAGGGTGTATTTTGTAGATATTGTAGGTATTTGGCTCGACTGCCGGGTCTGAGCCACCCCCCTCAACCCAACATTGTTATTTACGTGTGAACACAACGCAGAGGGTTCAATTTATCTGACCTACTGGGCCTCCCACTAATAACGCTCGGTATTGCTTGTACCTACATTTTTAGGTCACTTATCTGCGTACGGGTCCTACTTCTTTAGAAGTAAATTAGTTTTTATGTCAGGAAATCAATTCAGAGCACTGGGCCGTTCTTTTGATACACAAATGTTTCAGATCTCAAACTCGATCATTCGTTACAAACTAATAGAGTTAGCGAACAAAATAAAGAAAAAACTTAGCGCAAAACTTATCTAGGAGTAAGTACGTTCGCTGAAACTTTTCATGACCTATCCCAAGCCAGTTTTCAGCTATCGACCTTTATGAAAGAGCACAATTGAGCGGCTAACAATAGAATGAAAATGCTATTTTCTACGACAAAGAAATAATCCCCAAACAAAAGTTGTGAATCGAAAGTGAAGGGGACTGACACCTACAATCGGCCAAGTGGCGGGCAGATTCATGATTACTGCCATTTTAGGGGACGCTCCCCAAACCGTATGATGGACTGAGAATATTCTATAATATCTGAAGCGTCGTTACAATGCCATAGCAGAATATTTTCTTAGGCAGAAAGCCGATATTCCCCCAAGAGTTACGACATTTCAATTTGCTAAGGCGGGCGGAAAATGGAATTACGATTGGAGCGAGAAAACCCGACCGTCGCGTCGTCTACGTCGTCTCCCTCGCGTCGCGCCCGAGAACGGCCGAGCGCACCCGAAGTGAGGCGACCGCCGCACCAAGCCGTGTATTGATTAGATGCGGAACGCCTGATGCCATATAAATTAGGCCGCAGAAAAAGTACATCTAATAATCAGAAAAAAATACAATAAAAAACAGAAAATCAACTAAAAATAAAGCATAAGCGCGTTGGGAAACCAATCGATAGAAACTAATCCCACCGCTTGCCGCGCAGCGACGCTAAAGTTTGCGATCAAGTTCCCGACGTGCATCCATTTTCAATGGGTAAGTCGAAAGCGCGGCAAAATAAAAAACATTTTCTGTTGGGAACTACCGCAACATTACTTACAAAAAAACGCTCGCAGTGATTCCCGAAAGCTCATTATAAGCCGGTGTCATTTCACACTTACATTTTATTGTTTCATTCCGCCGTAATTAATACAAAAGCGAGCCCATTTGACGCGCTCGACATTCACGGTGGAAATAATGTAGAGGAATAAATATACATTACATTATTAACGAATGTTGGCCTCGTTTCTCGCTCTCTTTGTTCGTTTCCACGATTTTCCGTGAGGATTAATTGAAAATAAGTTTTCCTTATTGCGGTTTCAAGGTTCAAAATAATTTGTTGGGGTGAGCGTTACGTCCGTGTTGATAGAACAGGGTTGTGATTTCACAATGTGCCTTGTGTCTTGCGTAGTTGAGTGTGGAATTGTTTGTGTTTCAGTGATGGTACGTTTCATGATTTGTGAGTTTATAGCGACGGTGAAGTGTCGGCGGTTAATGGTGGCAGCGCGTGGCTCGCGCTGGCCGCCATATTGAAAAAGTTTGGCGCGAAAAAAGGGCGGTAAAAGTACAAAACGATGTCGATGCTGTGAATTTAGATATTTGAAATGATAGCAGTCTGTGGTTGTACGCTCAAATACTTCGGAGGTAATTGTTAATAGCTTTTATTTCAAATAATAAATAAGTAGAACAGTAATTGTTTTAAGTAGACATCGCTTTTATTAAAAAAATACCTAAGTAGGTTCCTACTTAACTACGACAATGAATAAAACAAATATCTTTTAAATTCCTTGTGGTAATATGGGTATTTAGGTATATATGTCGAGGTATGAATGAATAACAATGTTACCTTCTTCTTTATCCCGTTTCCATTTTACCCGTAAACACACAACATTCATGTAAATACGATAAATTTCTCGTCTCACTTGGTACATCTTTTCAGTAATTCGCTCTGGTATCCCCCGTTCGGGAGATTTAGATGGAAACCACCCGCTCCCCTGGGTGACCCAGAGAAACCCGTTGTTTCTTGAAGAACTTCCACGATACACTAAACATTGTACAAATAATACCTCTTCACACACAAAAACCAACCTTACTATACCTTCCTTAAGTTTATAATTAAATGTTAGGTTGAGGCGGTTAGGACGTTTTGAAAGGGAATGTTTATTGGCACCTTTTCAGGTACTTAGGGCCGCATCGCCTCGTAGGGTTCGCCGAAGATTCAACCCAGCATATTCGTCAACCGCCCCTTCTAGAAACATCTTTGCAAACTTAACTTTTGGAAGTTGAAAATGATACTTTTGGTTTTGCTTTACACCCGTCTGTTCTTGTTTTCGAGTTCTTAATCGTTTGAATACTTTCGTTACCGCTCCAGAGATTATAAATAAAATTGTAGTAAGCCAGTTTTTTATAAACCTAGAAGTAAAGTGAAATCCCAGGTTATGCTGGATTGTCAAGCCGATTTTCGCGAATTTGACTCTACTTGCTTGGAAATAAGTCGCCTGGAGGAGTCTCTTGTCGGAGGCCAAGATTAATTCCGGTCGCTGTTTTGTCTAAAAGTATATAGAATTTCAAAAAAGAGTTTATATAGACATGTGAATTTTCTAACGGGCAGTAAAGGTAAAGGTGCCCTTACCGGTGTAACTACGGAAAAATGGCCTTAGGAGACTCCATGATTTTTTGAGAAATTTTCATCCTCATACACAGGTTTTTTTTTAAATGTATGGCATAATATGTATTGAAAATCTGAGAATGGGGATAAAAATTTCTCCTTAGACCATTTACAGGTACACTGGTTAAGGCCGCATACTGCCCCGTCCAAAAAATCCACCATGTTTATGCTTATAACTTGGACTCAATACATTTTATTAGACCGCACTTTTACCGCTCACTACAGTCCCTGCCATGTTGCTACGCAATATAGAAAATCTCTAACAACCAACCGTAACCCGAAATCGTGTCGTCATAAACGAACAAAGGTTTCAAATGACTTTGTATCAAACCTTTGGCAGGAAATTGACTAAAGATTGATTTAATAAACTAATGTTTTGAAGCTTTGAAAATTCGATTTATTTATTTGTTGATTAGTCGCGATTGTGGGGTTAAAATGGGTTGTTTTGAGAGAAGTAAAATTAATTGTTGAAGCTTGAGAAGTTCTAAATAGTAATTTTCTGGTTTACGACAGATTGAGTCATATTCTGTTGATAGCGATAAGTGTTATGACCCCGTTATGATCAGTAATTATAAGAACTTGTAATTATTAAAAAATAATTAAATAAAAAATAAGTGGTCCTGACTTGCGTAGTGCCCACGATACTAATTCATAGTGTTTTAAAATTACTTTTAAGTAACGCCAAAATAAAAAAAAACATAAATTCACGGTTTTACTTATTAATTTTATCGCTACAATTCTTAACAATAATAATAAAAGTAAACGATGCCGGACATTTTACATTATAATTATAATAGTGTTTATTAAACTGAAATTGAAAATTAAAATTGATTTACTAAAATGATATTTCAGATATAAAACATAGATTAGCGAAAACCAATCAAAGTAATTCCTATATTTGGTCCAAGTTACGAACGAAGTGGAAAAAAAAAGACTAATTTATATCATAGATCCAAACTAGGGCAGCCAAGAAAGGGTCTCCCATGCATACAAACGTACAAAAAACAAACCTACTTTTACAGAATACTGAATACAATGCTATAAAATAAAATGCTACGAAATGACAATGACGACCTGCGGCGCAGGTGGTTGCGGGTTTGATTCCCGCCTTGGGACAAATGTTTGTACGATCTACAAATATTTGTTCCGGGTGTTCTGGTCGTTTCTATGTAAAATTAAAAAATATCTATCTATGTAATGTATTATATTAAGTATTATCAATCAGTCATCTTGTACCCATAACAGAAGCTCTGCTTAGCTTGGGGCTAGATGATGCTATGTGGATTGTACAGCATTATTTATTTATTAAAACATAGTAAACAGGTTTGAAATAGAAGTTGATGGCCTAAGCCGAAACCATAAGAATTGGAGAAAAGTCGTGAAAGGAGTCATGACCTTCATTTATGATAAAACAAAACCACATATCTATTTAGATTATTTACAATCTTTTACTTCGCAGGAAATAGAACTCATTGATTTAAAAAAAAAAACTTGTATTTCTGAATCAACGGATTCGGTTGTTGATTAGAATCAATCTTTAGGTCAATCAATTTTTCAATCAGTTTTTTAGGTATCAACATTTTAGGCACAATCAATTTTTTAGGTATCTATGTAGTGTATTGTATTAAGTATATCAGTTATCTAGTACCCATAACACAAGCTCTGCTTAGCTTGGGGCTAGATAATGCTGTGTGAATTGTCCAGCATTATTTATTATTTACTTAATTAATTGTGTTAATCTTTGCAGAGAAATGCATTATTGAAAATAGAAGGAAATGGCTATTTTTACAATTTTAGTTTAAATACTCCCCTACGAACCATCAAAAATAATGTGTTTTTTTTAATAATCTTTTCGTGCAATTGGTGTGCTTGCCGGTAGCCAGGTTACTTAGTCTGTATTTTAATGGTGTTTTTCCTAGATAAAACATCTATTCCTACTGAAGTTCGTTCAACTTTAATGAAAAATTCCGTAAAAAATATATAAGGATGCCATTTTATTTTCTAATAAATTGAGTTCCAGACTCCTTTCACGACTTTTCTCTGTCAGTCTGTAAAGTTTCCGATTTGACCATCAACTCCCTTATCAAAAAGCCACCCTGTAGAAGCTGTAAGTAAAATAAAAAATAAAAAAGCTTTATTTCCTTATAATATACATATAATATTTAAAGATTCTGGTTAATTAATGTTTAATAATGTGAACTAAAGTAGGTACTTAAAAACTATCAAAGCGCATCTGTCTCGTGCGGTTCTTGACCAGAGCTTGCCGTAACCTTTTCAATGTCGTGGATGCCACACAATTCCTGTAGAAACTAGGTCATTTCAAATGTAATTGTCCGATTGTAATCTTTTTGAGGAATTTAGGATAACATAGTTATCCTAGTTCTCACGAGGAACTGATTATTACCATCCTATTCAGTCGCTCTAAGGGGACGGTTGATCACAACATATGCACAACTAATAAACGGACTTCTTATAAGGTCAGAAGCCGCCAGAAATCGGGCATCTGAAAATACTGCTGTCATTTCCTAGCGCTGCTTTTTTCGTAGCACTGGAGTGCGTTGAAATCTTTTTCATTGAAAAAAAGTTTCTAATATACTATTTCGAATAGGCAACAAGCAAATTCCTATGAATAATAAGTTTGTTATAAGGTCTATCCAGACCCACGCGGTATAAGCTACCCAGGCGGTATCAAAATCCGATTGAGTGTGCGGTTCCTACATGCAAAATACCAGGCGACATGACGCGCGAAAGTGAGCGAATTTTTTCCTGGCACTCTGAGTTGCGAATAACGGGTTCCTAAGTCTGAACAGGCCTTTTACCAATTTTTGTCTAGCTACAGTTTGAAGGGTGCGAAATCGCTACCGCCTATGTTTTACCCCTACGTTTCCTTCATTCAAAACTCAAACAAATATTGTAGCGTGGTTGATACCTACCGCTCCACTTCCGTTAAGCGTGCTTGTGTTCTAGTTTCCGTTAATCTATAAAGCTTTTTATGATTTCACCGAAACATACCAAGCATTTAGGTAGCTACCTTAATGATACCCAGGACTGGCAAAAACTAATCAAAGAAAAGTGAAATTTGTTTAATAAACCTACTCAAAGTTGCCCTTGAAGTACTAGCCCGAGAGTGAGAAAATAACAATTACAGTAAGTATGGAAAATTTGAAATCGCTCGGTATTAAGTAGTATATTTTTTTATGATTTACCTTTACCTACGACTTAGGAAGTTGCAAAAAACAAATCTATTGACAATATATTGATAAAGAAAAAAATACGTAATATTCCGCAACGCTTCACAAAATTACTTCGCAGTGTGTATGTGTGTCGTTATAAAAATGTTGGATCTAGGGAAAAGATCATCCTTACCCGAGAGGGTGCGAGGGTGGCGCCCCCTCTGATTTATGTGTAACATGTCGCAGGGCGCGTACGGCCGACTCGCTTTTTTGTCATTTGCCGATTTTTATTCTATTTCATCTCGCAATCCGATTCTGGCTAACGTTATAAACGGTGAAATGTAAGCTGTGTAAGCATTTGAAAAAAACCTACGTTAGTACATTATTTTACAAAACAGCGTTCACTTAAACTTTTACCATAAGAAGTTTACATTCAGTTACATAAAATTTATTGTGTCCTACTCCGAGTCTTTCGAATTAATTACTGTACGAAATGAAAATTAAACACAAATTCAACTCTATCAACAAAGATAATAAGGTTGTTAATGAAACATTTCGACGAGACGAGCTCCTAAAAGAAGTTGAGAGTTGTTTTTGACTGTGAGCGACATCTAGCTAAAAAGCTGATGATCTTAGCTAAAAGCTACTCGTTGGACTCATGTTTGTTGTCTGAAATAAAACATTTTTATTTTATTTATTTATGTAATGAAACAAGTCTGATTAAAAAAGAATATTAATTACATTAACAATTTCAAAACTGAAAATCGAAATAAATTAATAATGTTAACGAAAATTTATAATACTACCATCTCGAGAACTTTGTACCTATTTGTGTAGTTGTGATCGACTTGTAACGCCATCTAGTGTCGAGTGGCACTAAATTCCTAGCTTTCAGTTCACAAAATTCAACGAGATGTCGCTTTCTGACCTATCAAAAATTAACCGGGAAGCGGGAACCAAATAAAACATTCCAGGAACTTCTTGTGTTTTCAGACAGATTGTGAAATCACGTTGGGATTTAGTTGGAGACGGACATTTTGTAAAGGTAACTGAGTCATTCATTACCTACTTATGTTTAGTTGTGTGTTGCTTTCTATCCAAAAATGCATTTTGTCTTCTAGTGCCTTATAAATCACAATTATGAGTCATCATCATCATCATTATCAGCCTATATTAGTCCACTGCTGGACATAGGCCTCCCCGAATGAGTCCCAATTATGAGTAGGTATCATAATTTAAGTAGGTACCTAGCTATTAATTTTATACAATGTAGTAAGATAGTAAATAAAATCTGAACGGTCGAAGCGACGTGTGACCTGAAAGCTGGTAAGTATCTGGCGCAACGCATCAGTATTGCTATACAGAGGGACAATGCAGCCAGCGTCTTACGGATGCTTCCGACTGGTATTGATATGGATCAGTTGAGCTACCTGTAGATTGTTTGCAACGGTCTGCAGTTAGCTCAATTGATTTCAGATTTCTGATTTCAGATTTATTTATTGCATACTTTTACGATTACAGAGTTTTAGCTTAGATGGTAATTAGCTTAAAGGTAAGTACATGTACCCTGTAAGGGCGCAGCAATTGGTGTAAATATTGTTGTAATATAAGTAGTTACACAATCTATTTCTTGCTAGGAACATAGAAGTTAAAAAGTATAGACATTGTCAGCTACAAGAATCAAAACAATTGTACTTAGTAATAACTGCGTAGGTAGGTATGTAAATTGTTTACGCAGGCAGTCAAATAATTATAGTTTACATTTATCATTTAAAAACTCGTCAACGGAGTAGTAACATTTAGAAATAAGATATTCTTTGAGTTTATTACGAAAAGCCGAATCTTTTTTATGATCTTTGATGGAGCTAGGTATTTTATTATAGATATTTACTAGTCGTGACGTGAGTAAGGACCTTTGCTAAATTGTGTAAGGGTAGTCGAAGGTAGAATAACTTTGTCTTCATTTCGTCTGTTGTAGTTAGTAAAATGCTCAGATTTAGATTTAAAGAAATGTCGATATTTTATAACGAATAAGGTTTGCATTATATATATACAGGGCAAGGTTAATATTTTTAAAGTTTTAAAGTGCGGCCTACAGCTTTGTCTTTGTTTTATATTAGCTAATATTCTAATCAGTTTTTTTTGTTTGATAAAGATATCGTTGAAGTCAACACTGTTTCCCCACAGAACAATTGAGTAATTAAACCAAGAATAGGCATTTGCGTAATATGCTGACAGGGCTGTTTGATAATCAGTATTACGTTTTTAAATACTAAGGGCATAGGTAAACCTTGAAAGTTTATTCAAGGTTTACCTACGCTTTTTTTCTAATTGTTTCAATTGAGAAATAAGAGTTCTAATTTATTTATTTTATTTTATAGTAATTTTCTTTGTGAATAAAGTGTAAGATTGTTTACATGCCCCACTTATCTATTATTCGTTTATTTGTCTTCTTTGCCTTGTCTTTGCTGAGGGCTCCTGAGGGCCGAGTCTATTTGACGTTAGTAACGAGACATGATCGTGACGTACCCTTCTTCGATTTGGTACAGTAGCGCCCTTTTCGTGCGGACAGTTTGTCGTTAGCAGTTACCCCTCTGAGCGGGTAACCGCTAACGACAAATGCTAAGAGCAAATATATATATTGTAGAGTAAGAGCAAATATATATAAATAATGCTGGACAATCCACACAGCACCATCTAGCCCCAAAGTAGGCTGCTCAAAGCTTGTGTTATGGGTACTAAGTTTTCCCCCTTAAGGGGGATTTCAAGGGGGAAAACAGGAATAACCCTAGAATATTGATATAATATACAATACATTATATAAATAGATAGATATTTTTTTTTATTATACATAGAAAACACTCAGACCAACGGAACAAATTTCTGCAGATCGTAAACAAATTTGTTCCGAGGCGGGAATCGAACCCGCACCCTCCTGCGTCACAAGCGAGGTCGTCGAGTAGGAGAAGTTACGTCTATTTATTCTCAATTTCTCAGGTGTCAAGAGGTTTTCTTCTCTATTCTGTGGCTTAGAAGGAAGTAACGATAGGGTTACCGAAACATTTGGCATGAAACTCACTAAAAATCCAGCACGTGGCAGTGGACAAACGCTTTATATATTGTAGTTTTTGATATAATTTATGATAGCTGTGTGGTGCCGGCTTAGAATTAGCACCACCCCAACTCTTCCTGCGGGTGTCGTAAGAGGTGACTAAGGGATATCCACCGGGGGCGGGCAGCAGCGCACCCTGCAGAACAATTCTACCACCGAACTGCGATCCCCAGCCCAGCGTGGGAATTATGGGCATTACCTTCCGTGAGATAAAAGCCCACAAAGCGCTTATCAGGGGGAGGCCTGCGTCCAGCAGTGGACCAATATAGGCTGTGGAGGTGAGGTGAGGTGAGGCGATATAATTTTGTTGATTTATTTAAATTATTACCTACTATTGATTAAGGTAATCATTAAAGTATGTTTGTCGACCTCCGTGGCGCAGCGGGCGAAGGTCCGCCTGCGACGCAGGAGGTTGCGGGTTCGATTCCCGCCTCGGAACAAATTTGTACGATCTGCAGAAATTTGTTCCGTTGGTCTGGGTGTTTTCTATGCATAATAAAAAATATCTATCTATGTAGTGTATTGTATTAAGTATATCAGTTATCTAGTACCCATAACACAAGCTCTGCTTAGCTTGAGGCTAGATAATGCTGTGTGAATAGTCCAGCATTATTTATTATTATTATTATTATTATTTATGTTTTATCTCAATGAATGAGGAAAATCTTTCAGACAATCGCGACTTTACACTCTCTCAAATCTGATTTGCATTCAAGTTTTCGCTGGTTAGATAGATAGATAGTAAATACTTTTATTGCACACTTCAAACTAAGAAACAATTTGAAATGAAATAATTAATGATTAGTACTTAGTATAATTACAAAAGTACCTTATTTAATATTTTAATAGAATCTCACATTTTTTTTTAATATTTAAATTCCCTTAGATGTTTGCAATCCCCTACATAAGAATGATAAAAAATTAAGAGAACTCTATGAAAAAGAAAGTTTGTAGTACCTACCTACTTAACAACGAATGAATTTGAATAACAACCAAAAAACAGTTACAAAGAACAACATGGCTAGTTGTCCAATTAAATTGCACAATACTACGACAATCTTAAATCTAAGAGAACGTTATCTAACGTTCCGACGTGCCATGCCGTTAGAAACCTTAACCTGAGTGAACCAATTTGTTATTACAACCTATGCATTTCCTTTAAGGTGAGTATATACTTGAGCATTACAATACAATGTAACGTAATAAGGTTATATATAGATTTTTAATAATTTGTTAATTGTTTATTAATACCTAATGTATAATTTTACTTTGACGTTTTTATTATAACATTATAATTTTTTATTTTATTTTTTGTTAGTTTTGTGTGATAGACATAAATTATGATTAGTTAGTGTAATTCGACGACCTCTGTGGCGCAGCGGGCGAAGGTCTGCCTGCGACGCAGGAGGTTGCGGGTTTGATTCCCGTCTCGGGAAAAATGTATGTACGATCTACAGACATTTGTCCAGGGCGTTCTGGATGTTTTCTATGTATAATAAACGACAGATCGACACGACCGGGGAGAGGTCAGGCGCAGGATCAACAGCTTAACGTGCTTTCCGAGGCACGGGGGTATAACACCGCCAACTTCCTGACTCTGGGCTGGTACTTACCTACTGTGAATTTTCCTTATCGACCCGACCCGGCATTCGAACCCAGGATCTGAAAATCAGCGGTTGAACAAGTTGACCGCTAGACCAACGAGGCAGTCTAGCTAGTCCATACTTACCTTTAGTCAAAACAGTGTTACACATGTACTTTAATTAAACACATTAGGATTTTTTTTACACAATAACTGCGAACTTTACTTAGAAGTAAGTTAATGGATACCGAAACGACTGCTTGGTAGGTACAGTCAGCGTCAAATTGATATGAGCGTCTAGAGTAGTCAAAATGATCTGAAAAACATAAAAGCAATTTGATATACGCTGTTCGAATCATCATATTGTTGTAAGCACCCAAGGTGTTCAAAATATCTTACTACTCATTATTTCATATTTATATGAGCAGTCAGTTACCCTGACTGCTCATAATATAAATGTGAAACAAGAAATAAATAAATTTTAGTAGGTAGTTTATACTGCATCTTAAGAACGCTTTTTTAATTATCATGCTAGCTTTTTTAGATGTAAAAAAGTTTTTTGACATCATACCGCCGATTGATGAAAAATAAACAGAACAGATGAACAGAACGGTATACCGTTCTGTGCTTTCTAGGGCACCAGCTCTTCTACGCCTAGTTACCAACTTTCCGAGTGCACTTGCCGTACGTCCGGAATACGGTGCTGCCAGCTCACGCAGAGAATTGATACATGTAGCTAATTTATAATTGCTCTGCACCCACTTTTGAGTTGAGTACAAACTCTTAGAACCTAACTCAAATGTTTTTTTGTGTTGTAATTTATCATCATTATTGGTCGTTATTTTCTATCTGTTTCTATAATATCGTGCCGTACTGTTACGACACTTGCTCTTGAACAGGAGGTAGAATAACTTGCGAGCGTGCATCCTACTAATATTATAAAGCCGAAAGTTTGTGAAATGTGAATTTTTGTTACATAAGATCTCCAAAACTACTGAACAGGTCAAGATTAAATTTGGCGTACGTTAAAAGCAAAGCCTAACTTAGATAATAGGCTACTTATCATACCGAAAATACGCGTGCGAAGCCACGGGCAGAACCTAGTAAAATAATAAACATGAACAAGCCAATCTTCGAGATACGATTTAATTATTTAGATTGTATTTTCATACGAATTCTTATGTTGGGCGCATCAAATCGTCCCGAATATTATCCAGTTCGAAACCCAAGTATGGCCACTTCATTCAACCGTAGTTGGCAACTGTCGGTACCCATCAAGTCAGAACCGCGCACCGGCATTGCGCGCACGCGAGTAGTTAACCAACTGCGGAGCAAAAGGAGGGTTTTAAATCGAAACATAACTGGACGATATTGTAACTGAAACGGATTTTAAATGTAAGTATTAGATAAATGTACCAGTCATTTTTTTTCCTTTGTTGATTTTTAACCCCCGACGCAAAAAGAGAGAGGTGTTATAAGTTTAACTTGTTTGTCTGTGTATATGTCTGTGGTATTGTAGCACCCAAACGGATGAACCGATTTTCGTGTAATTTTTTTTTGTGTCATAGATAATTTTACCCCGGGTATTCTTAGCCATGTTGCATAATAATCTGTAGGCGGTTTTAAAATTTTTTATTTTGTTCTTGTTTAATTTGATTAAATTGCCGTTAGCGTAACGCATTTTTCTCACCATAAAATTTTATTAATCTGCTGTGGGAATTGAAAAGCTTAATGTTCCAAAAAAATCCAATGCCTAATTTTCCGTTTGAATTTTGAAATCCATCGCACGAGATACAATTGACATTCAAAACCCTGGAATGCGGTTGCATCCACGATTTCTAAGATACCAACTAAGCTAAGAATGAGAACATTTCAAACTTCAATAGGTACCTGTACCTACCTACATAAATACTTCAAAGCATTGAGTCATTGCAGCAAGCGAAATAATTTATTTATTAGTGTATTTATGTAGTATGGGCATTGCCTCGTATCTGTGCAAAGTACCTACTTTCTTAACAACTTATTTAGCGTCGTCTGCCTCATTGGACTAGTGGTCAGCTTGTTCAACCGCTGTTTATGAGGTCCTGGGTTCGATTCGAATCCCGGGTCGGGCGAATAATTGTCATAGGGATTTTGTAGCAAGAAAAATTCACAGTAGCAGCCCGGAGTCAGGAAGTTGGCGGTGTTACACCCCCGTGCCTCGGAAAGCACGTTAAGGCATTGGTTTTTCGCCTGACCTCTCCCCAGTCGTGTCAGTCTGTCGTCTCATTGAATTATGAGAGTGAGGGAATAGAGAGTGTACCTGTATTTGCGCACACACTTGTGCACTATAATATGTCCTGCGCATCTGGCTAGTCTTCGATGAAACTGGGCGCCCTGGTCAAAATTCGGCTAGGAGCTATCATCATTTAGTGAGAAATCAAAAAATATCCCAAAAAAAATCGAATTGGATGGGACTTTAACCCGTACTACAGGAAAGATCCGGGTTCAAGTCCCGTCGAAGTCTAATTTTTTTTGGGATTTTACTTAATTTCTTAGAAATTACACTGATTGATAACATAACTTACGCACCAAACTTACTTACAAACCAAAGGATTTATTTAGTGAGCTTCATTTTACAAACAGCGTAGATATACTTTAGCCAGGTAGTCCTCCAAGATTATCATTAGGTCGATTCTGATGTGTTAGTGTATCAATCATACTATTTGCATCGGTCGTTAGCTGCATTTTGATTGCGAATAAAACGCAAAAAAAACCAACGAGCGACGAAAAATAAGTTTGTAATAATAACTCACGAATTTATCTGAATAGACTAGCAGGTAAAATCTCAAGATTTTTCAACCATTATTATACAATCAATCAATTAAAATTTGAATTTCAACTCGATAAAAGAAGTCAGTAAAGTACATAACATGTAGAGAAAGCAATTACAGTGCAAAATTGTGTTGATAAGTACGTTACGTTGTTTGCATACGTTTCACTATTTAACTTTATGTTGTTAGTTCATTACAAAAACCTAATGTAAAAATATAAAATTTTTATGCCTATAATTCTCAATAGCCTTACACTATTATGTACAGCATAGATGTTAAGGCACGAGAGACACAAGAAAGGTGTGAACCTGTTATGAGAACCATATTTATTATGGTTTAAAAGATGTCCTACTGTCATAAGTGGACCCCAGCGAGCGCAGGTCAACTACGACGTAGAAGGTTGCGGGTTCGATTCCTACCTCGGGACATATGTTTGTACGATCTGAAGTTATTTGTTCCGGGTGTTCTATGTATTAAAAATATGTGTATATGCATAGTTATCTAGTACCCAAGACGTCTGTTTACTTTGGGGCTAGAAAATGCTGGGTGAATTTTCCAGCATTATTTATAATAGATATAAGTAAAAATATTTTGTGTTCTACTGATTCCAAATCTAAAACAAAAACCTTAGGATGACCTTAATTAATGTCAGCAAATTACCTGCGTGCAGAGGACAAACGGTTGAGACGAAATAAGTTATTTTTAGTTGTAAGACCAAACTACGATATTAAGCGCGAAAACTATTTTTTTTAATCAGTCAAACGATGAACAAACTTTTGTCTCGCGGCGGGAATCGAAACATGTATCCAAGAACTCCCTGCATCTCAATTAGTTTGCTACGCCACAAAATCGCAGAAACCGAAGGGTTTGTTGCAAAGTACCTAGTATTGTTAAAATAAATTACAAAAAACATAGAAAAAATTTAATAAAATTATTCACGTCACTAATAGGCATTCTTCCATTACGTTTTCGCTTAAAAGTGGACATTTTATCAAAGGTAATAAAGGCTTCCTTCGTACCTATGAACGTAAAGGTAATAACGATCCATTTTTCACAAATAGGTAGGTATTGCCTATATACCAGTTACCTATTTTCGTAACCAGCGCTCGCGTCGGTTATTACAAGATTTTTTATCGTTTGAAAGTGAAATCAACGGAAGCAACAAACCAATGACGATACAGTTTCAACCGAAACTTTCTGTTTCAATGAAATGCTTAAATAGTTTCACTATTTCGGTAATGGTCGAAATAGATTGCCAGTTTCCGTCCATTGTAAAACGAGAAATCACAAAAAGTGAGAAGGTCTTATGAAAACACAAAAATCAAATCCCTTTCGGCTTTTCGCAGAAATTTTCGAAAGAATTTTTCATTTGACGACGTCCGTGGCGCAGCGGGCGAAGGTCCGCCTGCCATGCAGCAGGTTGCGGGTTCGATTCCCGCCTCGGAACAAATTTGTGTACGATCTGCAGAAATTTGTTCCGTTGGTCTGGGTGTTTTCTATGTATAAAAAAATATATATATCTAAATAGTGTATTGTATTAAGTATATCAGTTATCTACCCATAACACAAGCTCTGCTTAGCTTAGGGCTAGATAATGCTGTGTGAATTGTCCAGCATTATTTAGCATTATTTCATTTATTTTACTTTACAAAAAGATAACAATAAGACTGAGAATGTTGGGAAATCTGATCATGGAACTCATCAAAGAAAGCAGTATACCAATTATATGATGGAACTCATAATAATGGATTTGGGTGGGTAGCATTGCAAGGTGAAGTGATTCTATGAAGCGTGACGCAGCAGCGCAACTATGGATGCAGTTGGGCAGGCCTGTCTCATTTTTAGAAAAAGTAGAATAGTAAAATAGTTGCGGATTCGATTCCCGCCTCGGAACAAATTTTTGTACGATCTGCAGAAATTTGTTCCGTTGGCCTGGGTGTTTTCTATGTATAATAAAAAATATCTATCTATATAGTGTATTGTATTAAGTATATCAGTTATCTAGTACCCATAACACAAGCTCTGCTTAGCTTGGGGCTAGATAATGATGTGTGAATTGTCCGGCATTATTTATTTATTTTTTATTTATTTATTTGGGAGGCCTATCGATGCTCAAATGTAGTGAAATCCTTCTGCAAATGATTATGATTGTTAAATTTGGGTAGAAAATTATGACACACGTATAAATTACCTACCAGATTTACATAACTATGGCGATGGCCTATGAACCCATTTAACATTTAAGGTATTTGGGCAGGTATCGTATTGTTTGCTTTTTATGTAGGCACGTAACGTACTACATGAACTGATGCCTCTGTTTGGTTAAGCACCTCTGTCGATAATTTATTTAAATATAATCAATGTTATGGCAGGTAACTCATGGTTGTCAGGAGCGTTTCCGCGAAAATTCCGCGACTAGTCAAAAGTTGCTGATTTCGTGCCGTCGACAATGTTTACCATCGGCGGCTTTGGTCTGTTGATTCCTAGAGGATGTGAAGCCACCAATATGTCGCCAAACTCGTCGACCAAGTCGCCAACATCGAACGGCCTGGCAGTGTCGCGGCGTCGTCGGCGGCATTGCCGACTTTAGTTTAGTTAGAGTGATGTGTATAGACTCCTTATTTACAAACCCGTCAGTAGATGAGTGAAGTAACTACATATAAACTAAACTACTTTTTTATCCATTCTTTATTTTTAGCTAACAATAACAACCCATTGTATTTTTTGTGTCAACATAGTAGTTAGGTAACCTACCTACCTCCTATTATTTTAATATGCGTTACGCTTTACATAGATGTGTAATCTCATTAAGTAGGTACCTACCCCCTGAAGCGCGCGGGTACTACCATACCATGCTGTGTGAATTGTCCAGCATTATTATTATTATTATTATACACTCATTTATTCTTTAATCTCGTTTATAAAATACATTTTTTACTATAGAAAATAAAATGTTATAAAACTATTCTACAGTAAAAAATATATCAAAACGGAGAATCACCGGCCGCGAAGCTAGGCTCAAGCGGCCGGTGACTAGGGCTGCAAAGAGAGGAACTTCCTGACGATGCGCGCCGACTTATTATTATTATTATAGCAAAATAATAGTAAAAATATTTAGGAACGATGCCGCGCAAAACCTTCTCTGATAATATTCAACAAAATGCATTCGAGTGCATCACCGGCTGCGCGTCCTACCGTAATTTCGTTCTTGCTTGGCAGTAGCGACTGTCCTACGGAATACCGGCAGTCGAAATACCGGAGCACGGTATATCGAAAGTACACGAAACCGCAGATCGAAATACCGAAAGCTCATAAGGCCGCATCACGGAATACCGAAAGCACACAACACCGAAAAACTTTAGACCGGACGAACACAATCTCGAATGCACGCTATACCGGAAGATCACGAAATCGAAATTACGCAATGTCGAAATTTTCTTCAGGGCTGTACGTTAGTTTTGTCATAATTAAGATACAGATACAGCTTTGATTTTTATGATTCGTATCTATCGGTGACAATGGAAAACTGTGTTTTTTTATGTTTTTATTGCGCATTGAAAAACTTGGAGTCAAAGAATAGCTCTATTGATCGAAGATCGCAGTGGCAGCTTGGGTGCTTTGGCTGCATGGTGCAATAGTCACTTGGTCTTGTCCTTTCTTGTTTTTTTTTGTCCTTTGGTTTAATTAAACCGACTTTGAAACCTAATTTGAGTTAAATGGCTTTTAACGTTAATCATGGGTAAGTTAGAATAATGCTGTGCCTAATGTTTTTTTATTTATTAGGATTTCGAGATCAGATTCAGAACCCTCAGGGTCTCGCTTTGTGTGTCCTTTTTTCACTCTTTAATATCTCAGCAACTACCGCAGCTATTAACATGAAATTAAAAATAATAATACGTTTTGTGAGCTTGTGCAGACTTAAAGAAATCAAGATCCGTCAAGTGCGAGAGTAACTCGCGCGCCGAGGGTTTCGAACGTTTGTCAACAAATATTTACCAAAAGTACCGGTTACAGACTTCGCTATTTAATGAATACCTAAGAATAGTAGGTACCAACCTACATTTCAGATGGATCTCTCTGCATGCTTCGGTTAAAGTGGTTAATGGTAAATTTTTCGACATTTTTCAAAATATTTCAAAAAGTTTGAAACCTATAGAAATTTTAAAACCTGTTTTGAAATGTCCAAACCGATACCTTTTACTTGATACCCCACTCGGTGGGGTAGCTCCCCTTTTGAAAATTATAAATCACAATTGGTATGGAAAATGTTCATTTTCATTTATTTTTCTCTAAATCTCTACAAGCGCATGAAATGTATTATCATTTTAAATTTCAAGTTGATAGCTGCAGTAGTTGCTAAGTTATTAAGAAGGGAAAAAAGAAACCGATCTTCGAAACCCTAAAAATTAAAATAAGCATTTACCATGCAAATTGTTATGTCGAATCCTACCTACAAGGTCATGTATATCAAATGAAAGGTATCAGTTTGTAAATTTAAATACAGTTTTTGAAATTTCTGTAGGTTTCATACTTTTTGAAATATTTTGAAAAAGTCTAAACTTAACCCATTAAAATAAATAAATAAAATAATAAATAAATAATGCTGCACAATTCACACAGCATTATCTAGCCCCAAGCTAAGCAGAGCTTGTGTTATGGGTACTAGATAACTGATATACTTATTACAATACACTACATAGATAGATATTTTTTATTATACATAGAAAACACCCAGACCAACGGAACAAATTTCTGCAGATCGTACACAAATTTGTTCCGAGGCGGGAATCGAACCCGCAACCTCCTGCGTCGCAGGCGGACCTTCGCCCGCTGCGCCACGGAGGTCGTTTCCCCCTATTCCCCCCTATCTCCGAACATTGCAGAGCGATCCATCTGAAATGTATGTATGTAGTGTTTGTGGATATGGATCTACAATTTACTGGAAAGTTTTGGCAATTTTCAATAGAATTTTGTGTCATGGTTATTTTCTCACGTATGCAATCAACCACAGACACAGACCACATTATATGTGGTGGAAACCTTGGTGGAAAGCCGACATTGTTTTGAGTTAGAACTTTGTTTAAAATATACGTGTGCATATTGTCCCATAAGGTTTGAGTGTGTGTTAATTTTATTTTTTATTATTTAAATAATATACTTTTGTTCACCATAGAGCATATTTTTATTGATTCTAAATCTAAAATAAAAGTTTTTTTCTTCTATTTATTAAAACATTCTAAAATTGTATTATGTTAGACAAAGAAGTAACGTTATGAACGTACTGCTTACACTAAAAAGTTTTGAAAATATTTTAATTGGTATGATAAAACTAACGTACAACCCTGAAGAAAAATTCGAGATTGCGTTCTTTCGATTTCGCGATCTTTCGGTATAGCGTGCATTCGAGATTGTGTTCGTCCGGTCTAAAGTTTTTCGGTGTCGTGTGCTTTCGGTATTCCGTGATGCAGCCTCATGTGCTTTCGGTATTTCGATCTGCGGTTTCGTGGACTTTCGATATACCGATATCCGGTATTTTGACTTCCGGTATTCCGTAGGACAGTCGGCAGTAGCAGTGTCAAAGTCGAGTATTATTTTGGTGCCGATGATGTTGCTGAAGTCCGTTTTTTACCTTCTCTGACTGCATGGCATCTCAATTTGTGGGAGGGAGGGCGGTGCACGCGAATGCATTTTGTTGAATCTCATCAGAGAAAGTTTTGCGCGGAATTGTTACTAAATATTTTTTACCATAATATTTTGCAATCGATTTCCGCAAAGTAGGTAACGCCTGAATCTAATTTATCTTTGGTACCATAGTACAATTACCCACCGGAAGCGTCCCCAAGACGCTGGCTGCATTGCCCCGCTGTATGGCAATGCATGCTATGACGCTCATAAGGGGAGGCCTATGTCCAGCTGTAGACTAATATAGGCTGATGATGATGGCAATGCTGATGCGCTGCGTGCGCCAGATACTCACCAGCTCTCAGGGCAATACAGCCAGCGTCTTGAGGATGCTTCCGACTGGTATTAATATATGGATCAGTTGAGCTACCTCTAGATTGTTTGCAAAAGTCTGCAGTTAGCTCAATTGTAAATACTAGTTCTAATTTATTATCTACCTATATAATTTAAGCCTATGTACATATAATTAAATTTTTAAGTTTGAGTTCGATAATTTCAGTGAAATAGCCTCCGACCGAAGGATTGGTTTCGGTTTCGGTTTCGGCCAGGTTCGGCAAAAAATCAAAGAACGGCCGAAGTTTCGGTTTCGGCTGAAAATGGGCTGAACGTTCAGCCGTGCCGAAATTCATTGAATTTCCACATATTAATAGTAATTTTTAATCTTTAATCTGCTCTATCTCCGTTTAAAGCTGAGATGATTGCTAAGATAGACCTATCTTGAAAATAGATTTTTGCATTGGGATAAAAATGCACGAGATGATACAATTCTGTTTCAAGAAGGTTCGGTTTCGGCCGAAACTGACACCGAGGCCCTAGGTTCGGTTTCGGATTCGGTTTCGGCTGAAAATCCAGTATGGGTCGGACACTACGGAATGAAGGTTTAAAATGGGAAATGAAGTAATTACCTAAGTACTTACTACTTATATTTAGTTTACGCTGTAGGTTAGGTACCTAGGTATAGTTTTATTGATGTAAAAAATAATTCCTACTAAGAAACGTTGGTACCTACCTACCTCGTTAAGAGTTCATTGCGATCGTTATGTTGTACTTATACCTAAGTTTCTCGGTAAAATGTCCCTTTTCAAGTTTTTAAGTAGTTAAGAGTTACCAACTTTTGTAGGTAAGTTATCCTTGACCATTGTAGACGCATAATGGGCATTCACCTTTGATATATATATTTCACCGTTGATGGTCATTTCTCAACGAGTTTTACTTGTTTGGTTATTTTATTTACCCTCTAATAGATCCTACCTACTGTTTGCATAGTACTTTTAGGTAGCAACCAAACGGCCGGTTGTAGATAGATAGAAAACACTTTATTATACCTATCACACAAATACAGGAAACAATACAAAGAAAATGCGTAGAAAAAAGGAAGTATAAAGAGCGGCCTTATCGCTAAGAGCGATCTGGCAACCTTGGGATGGACTGAAAATGAAAGAACAAAATAGACGGTGGCACTGAATAAATATATAGATACCTGCTCGCGGACGGCACTGAGAGGGTCGTAGCGTATGCTTCTCGATTATTGCTAAAACCTGAATTAAATTATGCTCAAATTCAAAAAGAGGGTACGTCAATTGTGTTTGCGATTAAAAAGTTTAATCACTATTTGTATTGTACGGGCGTACGGTACCGTTTGTGTTGCGCACCGACCACAAACCACTCTTGTCGATATTCGGCAATAAAAAGGGCGTGCCCGTACTCGCGGCGAATGGACTTCAAAGGTATGCATTGTTTTGATCAGCGTATAATTTCAATATTGAATATGTAAGGAGTCACGATAACGTGGCCGATTTTTTGTCTCGGTAAGTAAGTCTCAAGTAACGTCAGTGAGAGCGGCAATGTTGATCAGTCCTCGTATATTAATTTTATAGGCGAAAGTGTTTGTATGCCCTTCACTATTGATGATATACGTATTGGTACAAGTCAGGATGAGGTATTGCAGAAGGTGATCGGTTTTATTAACAACGGTTGGCCAACAAAAATGAAGAATCCCATTTTACGGCTGTTTTTCTTATGTAGATTAGATCTAGCAGTAGAGAACAATTGTATTTTACGCGGCCACAAAATAGTAATTCCTTCTTGTTTTCGCGATAGACTATTAGACGAATTAAACAACTCGCATTTCGGTGTGTCAACTAAATCCGAAGCGAGAATGCGCATGTGGTGGCCAAACATAGATAAACATTTAAAGGAAATGATTGGCTCATGTAATATATGCAACACGCTCCGATGCAATCCGCCTAAGGTTCCGCTTGTAGCGTGGCCATACCCCGAGCGCGCTTGGGAACGCGTGCACATAGATATGTTCATGTTGGATGGAAAGCAGTTTCTTATCGCTGTGGACGCTCATTCTAAATGCGTTGAATGTTTCCTAATGCAAAAAACAGATAGTGAATCAGTTATAATTAAACTGTGCGAAATGTTTAGCCGATTCGGTTTAGTCCGCGTTTTAGTTTCAGATAATGCAACCAATTTTTGCTCAAATGAATTTGAAACGTTTTGTTTATTGAATGGAATCCAACATATGACAGGGGCTCCGTATCATCCCATGTCGATCGGACAGGCAGAGAACAGCGTTAAAACAATAAAAAATGGTTTGAAAGCGTTATAAATAGACACACAAATCCTAAAATAATGTCAAAAGCTTTAAATAATTTTTCATTTGATTATAGAAATTCAATACATTCGTCTACTGGATTTTCTCCAGCCCAGTTCATGATTGGTCGTCCTTTGCGTTGCCGGCTTGACTTGTTAAGAAGCACAGCTGGGTCACATTAAAGATTGACTGAGACTTTGAATGATTTCATTCGAATTATTCGACTTCACAAATCATTCGAACCATTCGAATGAATAGGGCAAATTAGTAACTAATTGTTTAGTAGTGGCAACTGCTCGAGTCGGGCAGTCGAAATAAATTCGTTATTCGACGCCTCGATCAATTCGTAGAGGCATTAGTAATTACTAATTAGTAGTTGTCATTCGACTTAGAAGATTAGAATATTACTAATATTCAAGTCGAATGAGTAAATTAGTAGTCGTAGATCATTCCATTAGCCATATTATTCGTAGTCGCGCATCTTTAGGTCACATATACCTTCCTCGCCGTCCTCGTCGACCGCGGCCAAAGCCAAGGCAAATTTACTTAAGACGCAGGAGAATCAATCTAAACAGTTTGCAGGGAAACGAAATGTTTGTTTCAAAGTAGGCGATAAAGTTTTGACAAAATACTATTTTAATATCGGTACTAAACATACTTGGAAAAAAGGCATAGTTACAGATTGTTTGGGCTCAAGAATGTATAATGTTTTTATTTAAGATAATAATCTGAACGTAAGAAAACATGTGGATCAATTATTAGCATACAAAGGGAACTCAATATTGGAACCAGATGACGAGGATTTTGGAGGTTTTACTGAACCTTCGGGTCTACCTAACGAGCCTCAGGCTGGTACAGCACCGGACCCGAACGTGACGTCACCTGCATCTGCTGCGAGAGATGGTCGGATGGAGGAAGTAGGAGTCGAGTCTGATGGGTCTGATTACGAGTTTCTGGATGCAGGCTCACCCAGTTCAGATATCAGGGATCGCGGTACAGAATGCCCTTCTGATTGTAAGGAGGAACCAACCCGTCGGAATCCCACTGGAAGGGCTAGGAAACCTATTAATTATAAGTATTGAATAGATTTAGTTAGTTGCTAAGGTTTTTAATCTAGTATATTTTAATAATAGTGGTGGAGGGATGTAATGTATGAGGGTAGGTTGCCACCTCAGTTGATTGTATGCTATTACAGAGTTCATGTGTTCTGTTCACCCGTGTTTAATTTATAATATTCCTTGAAATACGTGATAGTCATAGAATAAATTAAACTTAGGAAAATCATGACGTAGGGCATAAGTAAGTAAGTAACTAATTTATTTTTCAATGATTGAGAGTAAATAAGCGAAACATTGTGATAATTTTTAGACCCATGTACACTAACCTTAACAAATTCTGTTGTGCTACATTTGTTCCGCTGTGATACCTTCAGCTGTGATTTCCGATGTGCAGCGATGCAAAAAATTTGGTCCTTACCCACCTAGCATTAAATTAGTAATTATTAATAACAAAAAAAACAATAATAACTATTGAATTACAGTCCAGATCAAGTCGAGAGTGAATAAATTTAATTTCGAAAAGAGTGCTCCCTTCAAGTAAAAAAAAGACAAACAAAAACCAGAAGACTTTTGCTGTCCACTATACTTTTTAGAAAAGGTACAATTCGTCCGCGGACGAGTTTTGTCTCGGACGAGATGTAACCCAAACGCATTACCATCACTAACAAAAAACTAATGGCATTCACCAGTGGTCCCAAGCCGTTTCATTACCGTTTAGCAGATCTGGAGGTTAGTCCGAGAACAGTTTCGCAAGGAGAGGCTTGACCAACCTGCAGTTATTTGTTGCCTCATGGCCCTAGAGTACCGAGCGTTTATAGGTACTGTTTGTACACAGATGTAGGAATATTGTGTTTGTACAACCACTGGTAATATAATACTCTAGTCGGTAGTAATAATGAATAATGTCCTCCTAGACGAATTTCGACCACGGTGGCCAGTTTTATCGGAGACTAGCCAGATGCGCAGGATATATTACAGTATACAAGTGTGTGCACAAACACAGGTGAACTCTCTGTTCCCTCACTCTCATAATCCGATGGGACGGCAGACCGACACAACCGGGAAGAGGTCAAGCGCAGGACCAACGGCTTAGCGTGCTTTCCGAGGCACTGGGATGCACCGCCAACATCCTGACTTCCGGCTGCTACTGTTAATTTTTCTTGCTAGGAAAATCCCAATAACAACTTGACCCGACCCGGGATTTGTACCCAGGATCCATAATCAGCGGTTGAACAAGCTGACCGCTAGACCAATGAGGCAGTCGGTAGTACAGAAATAGTAGGTAGGTGAAAGATGTTTTAAGTGAGTCCGCACACCAGACATACGCGTACTCTTGTATAAGGTATGGTTGTTGTAGCGACACATTTGAAACAAGACACATTTATCCTTGGTGTGCGTGCTCGTACGCAGTTATACGGGGGCGATAGATGTATCGCGTTTCAAATTTGTTCAGGGTGTTCTGGATGTTTTCTATGGATAATAAAAAAATATCTATAAATATAAATAAATAAATAAATAAATAATGCTGGACAATTCTATCTATGAAGTCTATTGTATTAAGTATATCAGTTATCTAGTACCCATAACACAAGCTCTGCTTAGCTTGGGGCTAGATAATGCTGAGTGAATTGTCCAGCATTATTTATTTATTTGTCGTAGTACAATTTTAAAACTGGCACAATCGACTTTTGTTTTTTCATACAATTTTAAATAATCCCCTTTAAAGTCACAAATTCAGGTCCCGTACTCATAAAAATCAAATCGAAATTTCTGCAATCTTATGCAAGCGAAATAAGAGTTGGTTTTGCACTTCGCTTTTCCTTTTCCGAGTAGGCCCTCAAGCCGATTTTCCTTTTCCGAGTAGGTACTCGTATACTAGAAATAAAGGAGAAACGCGCTAGCATTAAAAAAATATCTAAGGCAAACAGTGAGTTGTAAGTAGTTAGAGTAGCTAAACCAAACAAAAAATGTGTCGCAACTTGATGCCTGCGCGGGGCGCGCTCGGCCCCGCCCACAAGTACCGCAGAAGGGACACTTCAGACAGCTATTGTGCATACAAAACTAAATTTGAATGCAGTAGGTACTTGCACTAACTAGACCCCACACTTTATCACGTCTGTCCCAAGGCGGGAATCGAACCCACCTCCTGCGTCCCAGGCGGACCTTCGCCCACCACGCCACAGAGGTCACCAATCGATCTATTACAAATTTATAAAACTTTAGATATTTGTTCAGACGACAATATACCTACCTACCTAGGTATAAAACAGCTTTAGTTTATAATGACGATTGCAAAAGATACCTACAGTAGGTAGGTAACTACTGTTACTGATCAGACAGACGGCATAGGGTGAGTAATAAATAAATAAATAAAATAAATAATGCTGGACAATTCACACAGCATTATCTAGCCCCAAGCTAGCAGAGCTTGTGTTATGGGTACTAGATAAATGTTAAACTTAATAGGTACAATACACTACATAGATAATGTATATTTTTTATTATACATAGAAAACACCCAGACCAACGGAACAAATTTCTGCAGATCGTACACAAATTTGTTCCGAGACGGGAATCGAACCCGCAACCTCCTGCGTCGCAGGCGGACTTCGCCCGCTGCGGCACGGAGGTCGTCTATATTAGTTAAAAATAATAATCAGTTAAACCTTTGTCACCAACCTTGAGTAGGTACCTACACATCCCATCTGTACGAATCACTTTTCATAATCTATGATTTTCAAACAAAATGTCAGGTACAATAGAAAATAATGTACAAAAATTAATTTTGGTTGGTTTTAGTCGATATTCGGTTTATTTACCGATGATAAGTCAAGCCACTACCTTTTTCTTCGCAGTTGATTCATTTTTAGACGTTTTTAACATGCAAGATGGCATTTTAATTTGGTTTTATTCGCATGCGGTGTGGCGATGGGCGTAGGCGAACGACTAAATGAGTTGTTGCCGACCGGCAACAACTCATGGCGCAAAGTTGTTGTTCACGGGTGTCCGTTCCATACGCTAGTAATAGTAATTCAATGAAGGCAAAACAATCCATCCAACTATCCATCCATACATGTCATCTAAACATCCAAACTTTTGCATTTATATATTAGTGTGATTGTTTGACACCTATCTTTATAGACAATACACATTATCATTTCATGTCGAGCCATAACTCAAGTTGACTTGCATAATATTTGCGTCTCTCAAATCAAACCAAGCGTAGCGTATGTTTGCTCCGACGATTGAATAGGTATTTTTATATTATATTTGTCAACACTCAACATTTACGAATTCCGTTTTTTTAAAACCCGAACTTGACATTATCATCAGGCATTTCACCATTTCTAGGGCTCCGTACCTCAAAAGGAAAAAATAAACCCTTATAGGATCACTTTGTTGTCCGTCTGACTGTCTATCCGTCTGTTAACCCTCTTTTCTCAGGAACGCGTGGACGTATCGAGTTGAAATTAACGTCAAATACTGAAGTCCGTAATCTCTTGAAGCCGCGATATAAATAAAACTTTTAAGTCAACGCACTCAAAAGTTACAGCCGTTTATGTCCGAAAATTTAGAAATTTCCTATGGTATCACATGCACACAAAACTATGGGTACTTGCCGTAGATCTAGAATCATAAAATTTGGAGAGCAGCAAGGCCTTATAGCACAAGTGAAGTAAAAAATCCGAAAACCATAAATTTGTAATTTATTCAATTACTTATAATGCTCGCAATAGACCAAAACCTACAAGGTACCTATTTCCCGTTGACCTAGAATAAGTACTTATAATTTGACAAGACACAAGGTACCTATTACGGAACCCTTAGTGCGCGAGTCCGACTCGCACTTGATGTTTTATTTTTTGAAGAGATAGGCCTATTCTTGGACAGGGAGGAATAAACGAACGTTTGGTACCTCCCTGGTACCTGCCTAGGTACCTACCTAAATTACCCCAAATACTGAAGAAAGCAATTCAAATTCCTTTATTATTTTAATTTGTGTAAATAAATTCATAGAATTTAGAAAATTTTGAATTATTTGGCTGTTTTGTCCTGTATTTTATACTGACTATGCCATTCGTACTAGGCTAGGCTTTTTACAATTAGTAGGTAAATAGATAAAATTTTGTATCGATATCGTGATGATCTGCTAAAAGAAATCAAGTGACCTTGGGAATCAATTATTAATTGATGTATTTAAAATTGAATGTTTTAAAGCCGGTTTATTTAAATTAAATGAATACAGTAGTGTAGGTCACCTTATAATGATACAAGACTTGTACTGTACCAGCTAGTATATTAGCAAACAAGGTATTAAATATATAATGTAGAAAACTTATTTTTACATATCCTTATAAAAAAACTTGGGTAGGTATAGTAGGTACCTGATTATTTATAACAACAAAGTTACTCCTAAAATGTTCCGACATATAATTTGGTGTTATCAATAAATATATTGTATTCTATTGTTTTATAAATAAATCAAAGGGTATAAATCAAAGGGTACCACCCACCCACGATTTACCAAACAGAAAATTTAATGTATGTATCTAAAATATAGATTAACCTATGTTGCTAAACTTGCGAGAATTATAGGCGGGATTTCTTTTTAAATAATATTTATATATTAATATTTTCTTGTTCATGCAATAAAAACCCCCATTACCAGAAAATTATGTCAACAATGGGAGTAGAATTGATAATATTTGAACCTTTTAGAGTATAAGAGAGTAAACTCAATAGAATAATAATAATAATAATGCTGGACAATCCACATAGATATTAGAATAATATACTAATTGATATTAGTAAACTAAAAAGAAATAAATACTATAATTTTCTTTGTGAATAGAAATTTATATTAGTAAAAGAGAATTTATAATATTAGTAAAATATTATTACACTAGCGACCCGCCCCGGCTTCGCACGGGTGCAATGCTGATACTAAATATACTATAATTATTAACAATTTGTTATAATTATTATCATAACAGTGTTACCTACGCAGGTACTTAGCTATATCTTTATTATGCAATAGTCTCATTTATCAGTTTAGGCACGTGCTTCATATGTATAAATATAAACCTATTAGGTACGTTTCCTTCCTCTCGCTTTTATTAATTTATCAATTAGTTGATAGTAGATTGTCTATGTATGCGTGATTTCAATGTAATATTCATTTCGGAATGATTATCTATTTTATTTTACTGGCAGTGGAAACAAAATATACATTTGTGTTCTTATCTATACAAGAAAATATACATTTGCGTTCTTATCTATAGTAAAAGAAAATATACATTTGCGTTCTTATCGAAAAAAGGCTTATCTATTATGTCTTGCAAAATGGTCAAACACGTGGCCACACGTGGATAAAGGGTGGTTTACATTGGTCTATTAACACATTATCTCAAAAAAAAAAAGATTCAGGCGTTACTTTGCGGAAATCCATTGTATAATATTAGGATGAAACAATATTTAGTAACAATTCCGCGCAGAACCTCTTCCGACAAGATCCAACAAAATGTGATTTGAGTGTTAAGCCCGCCCGACTTACTTTTGATGAGTTTTTTCATTGTGTGGTTGGTGTGGTCTTTTCTTTCGCAAATTAAGTTAGGTAGGAGGGTAATTTACTTAATTTAATTAAATTTAAGTCTATTGTTTACTTTCTCTGATTGTAAGTAGGAATAATTTACTTAATTTAATTAATTTTAAGTCTATTGTTTACTTTCTCTAAGTAAGTAGGAACAATTTGTGGGAGGGCGGGCGGTACACAAATCACATTTTGTTGGATTTTGTTGGATCTTGTCGGAAGAGGTTCTGCGCGGAATTGTTACTAAATATTGTTTCATCTTAATATTACCTTATCTCATATTATGCGGGAACGGATGAGGGAACGGATAATGAGGGTGAGGAAATAGATAGTGCACCTGTATTTGCGCATACTTGTGCACTAGCGATTAGATCGGCCGTATGGTGCCGGCTTGGTATTTACACCACCCTAACTCTTCCCGCGGGTGTCGTAAGAGGCGACTAAGGGATATCCACCGGGGGCGGGCAGCAGGGCTCCTTGCAAAACCGCGATCCCCAACCCGCATGCTCAGCGTGGGGATTACGGGTATTACTCCCACCCCCCATTAGATAAAAGCTAATAAGGCGCTAAAGGGGGAGGCCTAGAGTCCAGCAATGGACCATTATAGGCTGGTGAGGTGAGGTGAGGTGTGCAGTTGCACTATCACTCCCACGCACATGACTTGCTTACGTTGAGACTGCGCCGTTACCTGGCCGAAATTCAGTTAGGTTAGGAGGACGAAAACAAGAGAAGTTGTCAATTGCTAAGTGCTAGTAGGGCACATAACTTCCGTAGTAGGTTGTGTACTTATTTGATATTGTATTTAATATCTTCACGGTTTAGGATAAGTTCCTGTTATATCTCCATGGTCAAATAATTTGATCTACTTGCATTGCAAGCCGCTCACCAATCCGCCCGGTAGGTATAGGTACTAAACTAACTTGAGCATTGCACTAAGACATAAAACCGGTTTTAAAAGTAGTCCGATGCAGCGTCGGATGCGATATTAATAAATCCGAGATAATTAAAAATATCAGTTATATTTGTACATATTTACATAGTATAAAACAAAGTCGCTCCCGCTGTCTGTCTGTGTGTCTCTCCCTATGTATGCTTAAATATTTAAAAATACGCAACGGATTTTGATCCGTTTTTTTAATAGATAGAGTGATTCAAGGTTTATATGTATAATAGAGTAAAGGAACACTGATAGTTTTAGAGGTTTGTAATGTGATGTCGTAAATAAACACATTTTTTGCGCTTACATTGCAAACGGTTACTGAACCCTACGAGATAGATCAAAATAATTTGCGACAGTATTGTACACCTTAAAAAGGTCTACAAAAAAGTCCGTAATGGTACCTATATGTCTATCTCTTAGGGATAACCCACAATAAACCTTAATTATCCTTTACATTTTACGGAAAATAATGGCTTATTTACGAAGCGATTTTAAGCAATACAGCATTAATCCTTATTCAATTAAGTACCTTAAATACATTGTGAATTTAATATCACACTAATATTATAAATGCGAAAGTTTGGATGGATGGATGGATGTTTGTTACCTCTTCACGCCAAAAGAACGCCACTGAACGGATTGGGCTGAAATTTTGCAAATAGGTAATTCTTATCCTGGAATCAAACATAGGCTACTTTTTATCCATAATTCAGTTCCCATGGAATAGAACCTACCTTTAATCGTTTCTATAGTAACAACGCGTGCGAAGCCACGGGCATAAACTAGTAGATCAACAATCAACATGGTGCTTTACAGCATGTAATTTAAATGATTATTTTCGAAAATATTACAGATTTAAAATGCAGGGACATAGCGGTTGCGGCGGCCCGCGGCGGTACCGGCCGGGGGACCAATTCTGTAGTATATTTAGTATCAGCATTGCACCCGTGCGAAGCCGGGGCGGGTCACTAGTCATAGATAAAACGTTACGTTCTCCCAACGGTAACTCAACAAATGGCATGTGTTGTGTTACAAATTAACGCAAAGACACGCTATTTCCAATATTTTGCAATAAACTTACATCATGAAAAACAAAGATGGAAAGACGTACTAGAAGGAAGTGTGAACGAGAATACAAACGCACGCGAAACACGAACGCCAGGGGCGCCGCGCCGCGCCGGTCCGACTATGACTGAGGTGAAATTATAATATTATTTGTATTTACAATTGAAACAATCGAGCTAACTGCAGACTGTTGCAAACAATCTACAGGTAGCTCAACTGATCCAAATCAATACCAGTCGGAAGCGTCCCCAAGACGCTGGATGCATTGCCCCGCTGTATTTTATTAATTTAATAAATTCGAAAAAAATCTTGTCTGTCTCTTTGTCTGTTACCTTTCACGCCAAAACGGTTGAACGAATCTTAATGAAAGCAAGGATAAATACGGTAAGTATCCAATGAATGTACAAGGGCTGTTTTAATCCCGAAAAAAACACGTATGAAGACGCAAGCGGAAGAAACTTCTATAATTTTTTACATAAAATTCAAGTTCATCCGTCCGAAACGCGACATACGTCACTGCAATATGAATACGATCATCCAACCACTTTCTCAAAGTCAAGTTGCGCGAGCGCAAGAGAAAGTAATAACAGACCAACCAACCAGACACCAATGGCCAGTTGAACTTCGCCTTGTCAACTGTACTGTCTATTCGATAACGGCTCGATAAAATTATCTAACAGTGTTATGTCCAGTATCTTCTAAATCCGCACGGAAACACACGTATAAAATGGTACTATTCATAAAATTGAATAATTTATTCAATTCGTGCTTTAATGGAACTGTTAATGCTTTTACTCGGCTTATTTTGATATGTTTTAGTGCAATGTTGTATCATTGTTTTGTTATCGTGGAAGTGTTGTTGAATAGTTATAATTTGTTGTACCCTCCCGTTTTGGAGAAGTCTGTGATGAGGATGCAAGCGGGAGTGACTGGAGTTTCAAGTTATTTTATGGGGGTAGCCGTTAAAAAGGTACCACCTATTTGTATATAATGCTGAATTGCTAAAGGGTAGTTACGGTTAATAACAAGGATATAACATTATATATCAAATATCAGTCATCTAGTACCCATAACACAAGCTCTGCTTTGCTTGGGGCTAGATGATTCTGTGTGGATTGCCCAGCATTATTTATTTTTAAAAAATATTTATAATTAAATTATGGTAAAATAATAGAAATAAATGAGAACAAGTATTTACAATTGAAACAATTGAGCTGACTTCAGACTGTTGCAAACAATCTACAGGTAGCTCAAATGATCCATATCAATACCAGTCGGAAGCGTCCCCAAAACGCTGGCTGCATTGCCCCGCTGTATGGCAATGCTGATGCGCTGTGCAGATACTGACCAGCTCTCGGGTCACGCGTCGCGTCGACCAGACGCTCAGATAATTTTTTAAAAACCCGAAAAAAAATTAAATAATTATATACATCATACAACTCTGCGAGTAAAAAAAATATTAGTAATGTTATCCATTATGAATGTCGGTTTGTGTTGGAAGAAAAAATGAAATCACGCTACGAAAGTTTTCATATTAAAATATTTACCTATATAATGTTGTGCCGACAGATTTTCGAGTATTCATTACTTGGATTTTATAAATTCAAATAATGTTACTCTCCCCTCCCCACCAATTTTTTTTATACTGTTGGAGAGAAAGATAATGAACCGGTCACAAAAATAGAGAAACAAAGAGAACGAAACACGTCGTGCACCTACATTATACAGTTTATCGAATACTTCCGTAATATCAAAAAAAAAAAAAACACAACAAGTTCTTTTTATGAAAAAAAATAATAATTTATGACTTCCTTGTTAGGAACCTAACTCGTATATTTTTTTTCTTTTAATCCTTCAATTCATTAATTGCCCTACGGAACGTAGTCATCTTTGATTAATTGCTATAAACTTGACTTCAGCTTCAACCTCTTTTATAGGTTATCGTAGAATATATATAAATAAGTACCTAACACTGGACCTAAATAGATAGCGAAGCGTGATCTAAGCCTTTGTTAGACCGAGACAAAGAAGAGGATGGACGAATGGAAGGAAATCTTGCATAGCAGTGGAATCCCATAGATTATCAACCAAAACAAGAGGGAACATATCAAAAAAATTGTTGCACCCTGACAGGGTTTTACGCAGTGCCACCGGCTTGCCCTACGTGTTCACGTAATTTTTATTTCAGTGCCGGTGATGGGTACGGTACATTTCATAGTGAACGCACTTGGTGCGATCATCAACCAAAATAAGAGGGAACATAACAAAAGTATTGTTGCACCCTGACAGGGTTTCACGAAGTGCCACCGGCTCGCTCTTCGTGTTAACGTAACTTTTATTCCAGTGCCGGTGACGGGTACATTTCATGGTGAAATGTACGCGGCATCCGGCAAGACAATAAAAATCGTGGTAACATTGAACGTGTTAAAGCATTGTGTACTAACTGGCTTACCAAGGCTTGTATGGCAAAGCGTGGAAAGTATTTTTAAAAACAATTAAAATAATTAAATTCACAATACAACTTGAATTTAATATATCAAAGATGACTTAATTACGACTGAGGCTTTGAGTGCGGTGTTCTCGCATAACAGGACGTTGATAAGAATGTCCAGACGAACGCTTAGCTCGGCGATATTGCTCGTGAGAAAGCGTATTTTATTAAACAAGCAATTTCCGATCTTATGGCATGCTAAATACAGACCTTGATGCCATAACTACCTACCTACTTATGACCAAAAAATTTAATAAATTTAATAAAAGTAATACCTGTATGCACTGTCTATTGAATCTATGGAAATATTGACTTTGATTTTTGAATTGATTTGATTTGCATAAAATCACAATAACATAACCTACCTAAATTAAAAAGCCGAAAATATGTGATAAATGATATTTTGTTACTTAGGATCCCCAAAACTTTTCTGAACAGATCTTGATGAAATTTGGTGTACATTTAGAACATTGCCTAACTTATATTAATAGGCTACTTATTATACCGAAAATACGCGTGCGAAGCCGTGGGCATAAGTGAGTATGAATTTAAAGCAGATGCGATTTTTTTTTTCAGACGATCATGATGAACGGCTTCATGCGAAGGTTCCTGCGTTTCCTCGTATCATTACTGGCCATCCCCCTGGTTCCTCTAACATATTTGCTGAACATCAAACGAACCAGAAAATGTCCACCGCCCACCAACCCGGTACTGTTCAAGTCAGCCACTACGCTGGCGAAGATGATAAGGAATAAGCAGGTCAGGATGTGTATCTATCGTTTCACCCGGACGGTTCGTACAACGAAGGTCCAATTCCACCATTGCAATTGAACGCATTCGATGTAAGGTTAACTTAGTTTAGCGCTTTATGCGAGTTTAGCGCATTTCTCTCTACTCTTGTAAGGCCTGATCAGGTAATTTTCCGTCGCCATTTTCCGCGCATTCGCCTGTGAGTGGAATGGGTTTCGCCTATATATTCTCAGATGTCATGGGTTAAGTTGATCCGGTTCAAGCGCTAAACCGAGTTCAAGAGCTGTCATGTCAAGTTATTACGAATTTGAACTTGATCTTCTTAGTTATCTATCTTACTTTTGGCAGCAAACGGTGAAATTAGCCCGGAAGTAATGATTTATTTACAAGCTCTGCTTAGCTTGGGGCTAGATAATGCTGTGTGAATGGTCCAGCATTATTTTTTTTTTTTTACATAAGCAGATTAAATACTAAAGAATTGGCTGGCAACACCGAAGGCATGAGTTCTGCAAAAATCGATTCGAAAGATAATCGGTAAATTATGTATTAGGTGTCGTTTTTGTCAACTAAATTATAATTGAAAAAAAAGTTTTTATTAATTATGTCAAAACCAAGGAAGCTGCTAATTTTCCGATTATCTTTTGGTGAATACTAGCCTAAGAGACGGAACTAATGATAAATAAGTACCTACATAGGTACATAATAATAAATTGATATAAGCGTTACCTATGGGTAATAAAATAGTAATCATTTTTAATACCTAACTAAACGACGCCATCGAGACGGAAGGTTTGTGCTTTTGTGACAAAAAAACGAAAATTAATTTATAGGACGAGCATAGGTACCTACCTACGTACTATAAAAATTTTGATGGGTATGAAATGTGTTTACAAATAACAAATGAGACTCATTGCAAAAATAAATCTGAGTTGTATGTGTTCCCTTACTTAGGTAGGTACCTAAAACGTTAGGGAACACATACAAATCACACGTCTAAACCTTATCCTACTATACAGGGTTATTGGTAATTCACTGACACTATATTAACTGCAGGTTCTTGCCCACCATGATGAACATGAGTGGAATGGGAATGATATTAGTATTTACTCCCCTCCATTCAAAAATCGTTCATTATAGGGGTTTTCTTTGAAACGAAACCTAAAAATGGCTCTGCCCTGAATTATCAGTGGGTGTGTGTGTGTTCGGCTGTCTCCCAGCCAGGCTAATGCCGCTTAAATCATCTTGCGTAGATGTTAAATTAACCAATGATGATGACGTGGATTTAAATAGGAGTGGCAGATCGGTATTTAGTAATTAATTAGTTTTCGGACAAATTATTTTGTACGTGAGGCGATTTACAAAAAAAAATAAGAATTTAGACCTGACGTCTTCACGAACATGTTCATGATGATGGGCAGAACCTGCAGTTTACGCAGTGTCAGTGAATTACCAATAACCCTGTATATTCTACTAGTTATTGTCCGTGGCTTCGCACGCTTTGTTTCTTTGGAAACGTTTAAAGGTGATTTCTATGACATGGGAACTGATTTGTGGGATAAAAAGTAAGCCTATGTTTGATTTCAGGAGTGAGAATTAGAGTTACCTATACTCAAAATTTCATCCCGTTCCGTTCAGTAGTTTTGGCGTGAAGAGGTAACAAACATCCATACATCTAAACATTCAGACTTTCATATTTATTACTAGTTTATGCCCGCGGCTTCGCACGCGTTGTTTATATGGCAACGTTTGAAGGTGGTTTCTATCCCATGGGAACTGATTTATGGGATAAAAAGTATAATTGTAATAAGTATTTATTCATAAAAAAAGGTTAACATGTAGGTATTTAAAACTATTTTGCAGTTAAAATATTCTAATATTAAGTAGTACTTAGATATAACCTTTCAAAATCAACTCCTCGCTCTAATTAAATTAAGTTTACACTTGTGTTTAGACGGGAGGGCTCATACCTGCGGTCTCTTGAGGGATATTGAGTACAAGTTTTATTGATGTGTCTAGTTTAACTATGATATTGACACAGGTGAATCATAATATAAAGAATAAACCTATTAAGCTATTTACTAATAATTTATAACCTAAATACACGCATTATACTAATTTATAATACTGTAGCCCAAGACTATGATAGCATAAGTATGCCTATGTATGATTCCAGGATTAGAATTACCTGTGTGCAAAATTTCAGCCCGATCCGTTCAGTAGTTTTGGCGTGAAGAGGTAACAAACATCCATCCATCCATCCATCCAAACTTTCGCATTTATAATATTAGTGTGATGTGATAATTAGTGTGAAACCTACTCATCTTCCTTACAGATCACATCAGAAGAAGTAATAGCAGCTTACATAGAAAGAGCCAAGGAGGTCAACACATACCTTAACGCGGTCGTGGAACCAAGGTAGGTTACATGCCTCGTAGCACATCCACATATTGGCCAAGTCATAGCGTGCCTTTCCTCGATTAAGGGCTCCACACACTATTGAAAGGCCACGCGACCCGACACAACGCAATGCGTGTGTCTGCTCAACTGTGTTGAGTTTAATCTAATCGTATCAATTTCGTATGACAAGAACCACTTTGTAAACACCTGCGCCGCGATCATGGTGTGGTAAGTACTGGGATTACGGCTTGAGCGTTAGCAGTTGAAACGTTGGGGTGCGCGTTCGCAGACCAGCATCGGACAATCTGCACTAGGGCCTCAAAAATTGTTTACCATAAAAGGTTCGCACCACACGGAGCGGACTGTCGGCAATGCCGGCGAGGATTATTGAAGGCAACTTTTCCGTTTAGTGCGAATAGTCTTATTCGGATTGCCGATCAGCGGACGCACTTGTCAGTGGATTGTCCAATGCCGGCTTGTGAAAGCACGCCCTAACGTTTCAACTGCTAAAGTTTGATCCGTATGCCGTGCCTTGCCACACCGTGATCGAGGCCCTGTTTGTCGCGTCGGGTGTTAATTCTGTTCAGCAGGGCTATTCAGCAACTCGACACGGAAACCGACACAGATACGCGCGAAATTCAAATACGATTTTTAATATTTTCTTAACGAAGTTTTTGAATAGCCCTGTGTTCCAACAAAATTAATACCTAATAAGATTTGATTCAACTCAACACACATCGCTATTTCTCGGGTCGCGTGGCGTGTCAATAGTGTGGAAACAATAGTCAATACTCAATGTCAATAGTAGCTTGGCTTGCGCACGAGTGACTTTTGTGATAAGTCTCACAGATTCACTCATGGACTCACCGTGAGGACAAAAAAAAAGAGGATTTAATGGTGGCACTTCACATCGCTATTCGTGTACGAACATTCGTCATTAAATTAATAGTGAGAGATAATTGGTATTGGTACCTATTCGAAAGAAAAAAGAGAGACGAATATACGAATACGAATAGCGATGTGAAGTGTCAGCATAAAATGTGAAATGTTAAGCGACTTTCGTTTCTGACTTCAGTAGGTATTCGTCTATAAGTACTTATCATTATTCTAAGTGGGATAAAATTTTAGGTAGGTAGGTACTGTGCGAGTAGATAAAAGAAATCTTTGCTTATAAGATATTTTTCACTTCTCTTGCTCAAAAAGTGTATCATAATAGTGTTGCTTAGCGGGCCTAAAACTCGAGTTTAATACCTAGGGCTAAAAAGTATTTTTTCTTTTTACTTTATGTCTAAAATCATCAGCCCGTACAAAGCATTCGTTCTCTTACATAAAAACTTGACTTCTTGGTGCTCCGTCAATCTTTTTTTTGAAACAAGAACCTATAGAACCTTCTTGGTGATGTTTTATGAAGGTTGGTTCCTCTTTTGTTTTACGTATGCTTTGTGACGCCAGCGTGATTAGATGTATGAAAAAACAAAAGACAATTGCGCTAACTTTTATAAATGTATATATAGTCTGAAATAAAAAAAATAATAATAATAATAGGTACTCTTAGTGCAGACTCTTCTGTATAGGAAACTTGTATGATCGAAACGCGATTTTAGAATTTTCATTGGAAAAAATTAGAGTAAAAAAAAACAACCGAAATGAAAACCTCCTCCTTTTTTTGAAATCTATTAAAAACTCACTATGATGAAAGGTACGCTAAGCACCCAGTTAATAATAATAGTCACTAATCATTAATATCGCACATTACAAGAATAACAAGGACAAAATAAATTTTGGCGTTTCACCTAAGTGATTATGCTGATATTATGCCTACCTGTGCTTTCATTAACTTTTTCCTGTTCCAAATTGTATAATAGTGACAGTGGTGACTCATACATATCTTTGAGTTTTCTAATGCCTGCACAGATAGAAAGTATAAACGGCATCATTAGTTTGTTCTCAAAAAGACATAAATTGTACCTACACGTGTACTGCACACATAAGAGGGTATTTTACTCTATATGAGAAAAAATATAAAAATATATTATTGAGATAGCTAAGGCAAAAAGCAGTCGGAAAACGTTAGTTTTAGTTCATAAAATAGCAAACTAAATTTGAAAATTTAATTTTTAGGTTTCAGCTTTTTTAATCTGTTTCATAACACCAATAATTATTTGTCAAGACGTTATTACGTCACACGGCTATGTAAACATAAAAGTTTCAACTGTCAACTATCAGTGTACCTGTAACATACAAAATATCACTACATTTGTTTACACCGTAGTCATAGGATCTTTGGTTTACTTACACAGTCAACTGACGTCATGACCACAGAGCAAAATGGTGTCCACTTCGTCCAGCGTTTTCGTCAAATAACGCGCGAAATTTGAAAATGCAAAATTTAAATGCATTTTTATGACACTTAAGGATTGAATAAAAATTTTGTGAATTTTTTAATGGTTTATTAACACTCTAACATCTAATTGAGACACTTTTCAAAAATGGGTGTAATACCCTATTGTTTGAAATAAGTCTCACTTGTTCTTTTCCTGGTTCCTTTTAAGAGACTGGTGAGACTACCATGACTTACAAGTTTTTGTACGCATCTTTGCACGCGTTGTTTCCGGAATATCAGATTTTATCAAAAATTAAATCAAACGTCAAAAATGAAATCAAATGACAGCAAAATGGTCAAAGGGCCCACACCAACATTCAAATTTTGTAATTTTAGATACGATGCTGCGATGAAAGAAGCCAGAAGTATAGACAAGATGATAGCTTCCTCGCAGAGAAGTCCCGAGGATCTGGAGCGCGAGTATCCGCTGCTAGGGTTGCCAATGACTGTTAAGGAGAGCATTGCTGTCGAAGGTATGTATGAATATCCATAACATCACCACACACATTATCATCGTCATCAACCTACATTAGTCACATAGGGACACTCATAATAATTTATCCTCCTATTAAGTAATAATAAAATCATTTAAAGTCCTTGTTTTTTTTTTTTTTTTTTGTGCTTTTGTTTTAGTTTTCTAAGTATATGTAGTTTCCGATCCTATGTCATTCCAATTACTCTTTGTGTTCTAATTTCTAATTCTATACGCCACCGTCAAGTTCTACACAAACCGATCCTGTCCATCCAAAGGTTGCCTGGAAGAGATTGCTTTCAGCGATAAGGCCGCCGATTGTGTCATACTAGATTTAATTAGTAGTTTGTAAGATACTTTATAAGCATTTATGGTACAATAAAGATGTTATCTACCTATCTATAGGGACACAGGCCTTCCATAATGAGCGCCATAGAGCCCTGTCTTCGGCTTGCCGCATCCAGCATCTGCCTGCAGTCTTTCGCATCTAACATTAATTAAAGGTCTATTCAGATAGCAGAAGCCGAGTGGGTACATATACCGTACATAAGGCCCGGCGGCATGACGCGCTAAACTGAGCGAAACTCTTCGCTGTTGCTCTGGGTAGCGAATGACGTGTAAGTCTGAAGTGTAAACAGACCTCAAGAGGGCACGTTGCGCACAATTTTGTGAATAGGATAGGAATAGGATTTCGCGTTCATAGGAACGGGACAGAGCATGAATGGAAAAGCGTGAATGCAAAAATCAAGTTTTGTTTATTTACAAGAAAACTACACAATTAATTAAGAAAACTGAAGTAGAGGAACCACATAATTGGTAATAACCTACGAATCAAAACATAAGTAATTTCAAAAGACCGCAGGGTTCCTGAGATCTCGACCTAGTTATGTGTGAAACAGTGCACATATTTTTTTACACTTTTTTTTCCTATTTTCATATTAGTTACAGAAACCAAAGAAATTAATGTTAAATTTTATGTAATTCGAGTACCTACCACGGAGATCCCGTGGTCGAATTACATAAAATTTTATTCATGTTTTTTCCCGTACCACAGCCTAGTTTGACAACCAAACCTCATAAGAATTGACAAGTACATACATATATCGCATTATTAGTTTAAACGACTCGGGCGGCACTTGATCGCGTGACCTCTGCGTCCGAGTCTTTAATTTTTGAGATTATAATAATAAAAGTTACTTTTATTATTTCTTAAAATTTCTCCATTAGTGTAGGTAAACAAATAATTCTAAGATTTTTTTGTTATTATAGTGCGTAACCCCACACTCAGGGTAATTTCTAAGAAATCAAATAATATCGCAAAAAATTTCGACTTCGACGGGACTTGAACCCGCATCCTTCCGTCAGTACCGGAATGTGCTAACCAACTACACCACGTGGTCAAGTGACGTGGGAGTCGAAAATCTCTGCGACTTCCTACGGACTCTAGCGCCGTTAGCTTCAGCCACAGAAAACGGGTTCAAGTCCCGTCGAAGTCGATTTTTAACGAATTTTTTTTTTGCGATATTATTTGATTTCTTAGAAACAAATACCTAGAATAATTGTTTTGGTGTTGTATTGTTGCGATTTTTCTAACGTATAATTTCTGCGATATTCAGTCAGAATTGGTCAAATGAAATACTTATTTAAAACATACAAGGTTCCTTTCCAAGTATTATAACGTATTTTTATTCCACAATAATAGTGATGTTGGTTTTCGAGAGCCCTACGTTCAATTATGGTTTATATCAGTGGTACATGTAATCTGAGAATTGAATTTATTTTTGCTATTTGTATAACAATGGCTTGGTACCTATCCATGGACAGTAAAGTGGCAAAATGGCCTCGCAAAAAATACTATAATAACTTTTTAACTACTTACCTACAATATTTATATCAGTGAGACTATACCTAACGACAAAATATCAGAGAGAATTATTATCATCATCGTTAAGAATAGTGAAACAGCATAATTTTTTTATTCGCACATGCGAACAAAAAATTAATGCTATTTCAAACTTTAGGCGTATGCGAACAATGCAAAAATTATCGCTTAACTAACTTCTGCCCGCCGCTTCGCTCGCGTTTCTCCGGTATAAAAACGGTAGCCTATGTGTTATTCCATCCAAGTGTAGAATTCCATTTACCTATGCAAAATTTTACATCAATCATTCGTGAAGCATCTCATACTAAACAAACATCTAATCATCTATCCAAACTTTCGCCTAATATTTTAGATGTGAAAGTTTGGATGGATGGATGTTAGTTACCTCTTCAAATAATAATGACTGAACCAATCGAGCTGAAATTTTGCATATGTAGCTCTAAGCCTGGAATCAAACATAGACTTTTAAACAAATAAAACAGTTCCCATAAGATACAAATAACCGTTTAACGTTTCCATAGAAACAACGCGTTCGAAGCCGAGGGCAGAAACTAGTTTATAATATACTAGTTTACAAAACTACTGTTTTGTCGTCAAGATGTAAGAAACATCCATCCAAACTTTCGCATTTACAAATAAGTGTGAAGTGTAATTTCCTAAGTAGGTACGAACGAGCGTAGCGCAAAATATAGCGTCAGAGATCTTTGACCCTGTCACATTATCTTTCTTAATTACACATTCTTCGACAAGAGAATAAGTAAAGTAGATACTTCCCGGTTACAGGGTGCCACGAAATATGTGTAAAAAAATGTTATTCATCAAGTTTACCCCTTAGGATCCAGAATTCGACTTAGTGCACATGTTACGTTCCTTGAAAAGCTCGCGAAGCCGTTGGTCCTGCGCTTGACCTCTCCCCGGTCAGCCATCGAATTATAAAAGTGAGGGAATAGAGTGCACCTGTGTTTGTGCACACACTTGTGCACTATCCCTTAATTAACTTCCTGAGTCCCTGGGACTCACATCAAAATTTCAAACTTCCATAATTGTAACATTTGAGCGGCTAGATTCCCCCCGTCTCAGTACCTTCCAGCAGTGTCGCGGGCTACGCGGAGGCGAGAGGACGTGTGCCGGCACTGCGTATTTGGTGAGTTATTGCGTCGAGTGAGTCCCAAGGACTCATACAAGTGAATTGTGCTATATATTTTTTTATTTGTTTCAATTTTCGAATGTTGCTTATTTGTCGTTATTATTGATATAAATTATATTTTTTATATGATTATAACATATATCTTTTTAGGTTTGCAGAATGAATCCAGAACAAGATAAATTCGTTAGTATGAATGAAGATGGGGCGGATTCCGTTTTGGAATCTTGGCTGCAAAAGGTATGCCGACGTTGCCTGTAAGCAGTGCCAAAACCCATTGCACCTTTTATTTTTTTGTATTGGAGCATACATTTTTGTTTTATTATTATTAATTTGTATATCTTTGAGAGTCCAAAAACATAAAAACATATATAAGTGACGAATATTTCATAGTTTTGTAGAGGTTTTAAAATACCTTTGTTTTTTGAGACTGATAAAATTAGTTTCTTTAATTTTTAAGAGGATCTCTGAAGTCTGTCCAGTTTTGATACTTTTTCCTAGTGCCTAAATAAATATTTAATATGAATAATAAAAAAAAAATGAAAAAAAATTGTTTTATTTGAGAATATCACGCTTAGAAAATATATGAGTCCCACTGACTCATACAAGTTAATTACGTTAGTAAATTTCACGAAGTTAATCAAGGGCTATAATTTGTCCTGCGCATCTGGCTATTCTCCGATGAGACTGACCGCCGTGGTCGAAATTCGGCTAGGAGGACATTATTATTACATGTTACGTGGCACCCTGTATAATATAATAATACTAATATAACCTATTAAGCCGGAGCGGTTCAATGTCTATTGATAAGGAAATCTTGTGACAAGGTATTAATTATTTTAAATTATGCACTTGCATACAGATAATAAATAAATAAATAATGCTGGACAATTCACACAGCATTTGAAAAATTCTTTTACCATTAGAAGCCCACATTATTCCTGATGAACATAGGCTACTTTTTACCGCGGGAAAATGCATCATTCCTACGGGAAAACGGGTAATAGGACAACGGGTAGTAAGAATGCAGCTAGTATTCAATCAGTAGTAGTATATAATCAACTTGTTTATTGTCAGACTGTATCGATTATTTTAGAAAATAAACACAATAATGTACCCACTTAAGGTGCTGCAAGAGTAATAATATATATCTATAATAATAATGCTGGACAATTCACACAGCATTATCTAGCCCCAAGCTAAGCAGAGCTTGTGTTATGGGTACTAGATTACTGATATACATAATACAATACACTATATAGATAGATATTTTTTATTATACATAGAAAACACCGAGACCAACGGAACAAATTTCTGTAGATCGTACACAAAATTGTTCCGAGGCGGGAATCGAACCCGCAACCTCCTGCGTCGCAGGCGGACCTTCGCCCGCTACGCCACGGAGGTTGACAAATCTTCGCGTTATCGCGATAGTGTGGCCGGCCACGTGTGGCCGTAGCATTAACATATTATATAAACTATATTTTACTAGGCTGACTTTAGTACCTACCTATGTAATACAATACCTACCCCAAGTAATGTTGGTTTCCATGTAAACTATCAACGCCAAAGTTTTACAACCAATCCTTTACAATTTTAAAGTTATTATGAGAAACCCATAAATCGAATTTCTTCCAAAGAATGCTTGTTTAAAAAATTACTTATTCGATTACGACCCCATTTTAACCACCTTAGAATACGAATTTCCAAAATCCTTTTTTAGCTACTGCCTACTTTCTAAAAGTTATTACAAAAATTACCTTTGACCCCCTTAACATACGAATTTCCCAAAATCCGTTTTTAACGGGTGCCGACGTCTTAAATTTTAATAGAAACCTCCATGCAAAATTTCAGCTTCGTAGCTCTTCTAGTTCCTGAGATTTCTATGTCAGTGAGTCGCCTAACTTAGACTCCACACCTTAACCTTTAGGCTACGTCCGCACAGGCAGGCGGCTTGCTTAGCGCCTAGAGCCTAGCGAGTCACCTAGCGAGTAGCTTAGTAAAACGAACGTTCGAAAATGTTCGGGACCGGCCGCACTGCGCGCCTCGCGCTTAGCTAGTCGCTTAGTGCTAGGCGCCAAGCGCGCAGTGCGGCGGGTCGCGAACATTCTAGAACGTTCGTTTTACTAAGCTACTCGCTTGGTGACTCGCTAGGCTCTAGGCGCTAAGCAAGCCGCCTGCCTGTGCGGACGTAGCCTTATGGTAAGAATTTCAATAAACCCTGAAACACGTGTCTGTTTATTTTAAGTCATCTTTCAACGCTACAAATTTTGTAGGGCCAACAGTTACGGTTCTGAAGTTATTATAAAAATGACCCTTTGACCTCTTAGAATACGAATTCCCAAAAAACCCGCTTAATAAAATTAGCGGGTGCCTACGTCCTGAAAGGAACCTCCATGCAATATTTCAGCTTCGTAGCTCTTGTAGTTTCGGAGAACTCTTGATGAGTCAGTTTTCTTTTCTCTTTTATATAAATAGATATAGTATAATTATATCTATCCGTGACGACCTCCGTGGCGCGGCGGGCGAAGGTCCGCCTGCGACGCAAGAGGTTGCGGGTTCGATTCCCGCCTCGGAACCAATTCGTGCACGATCTGCAGAAATTTGTTCCGTTGGTCTGGGTGTTTTCTATGTATGATGAAAAAAAATCTATCTATGTATATAATGTATCAAATATATCAGTTATCTAGTACCCATAACACAAGCTTTGAGTACCTAGCTTACTTTGAGGCTAGATGGTGCTGTATGGATTGTCCAGCATTATTTATTTATTTATTTATTTATACTAATACTTAGGTACACATAATATCTTCTAAACTATGGTGGTGGCTGGTGGGACGAATGGGATTATCACCGTTTTTTTAGACTTTCAACAAATTTAATAAATCGGATGCAAGCAACACTGTAAGTGATTACGTATCCTAGATTGCGTGCGGCTAATTGCCTGCTTTTGTGGCTGGTTTCCTCGATTGATGTGGATTCATTACGTACAGGATATGCTTCGTGTACTTCAGCGTGTCTTACCTAAGTGTGTACCTTGTAAGTGCTTTGTTTGCCTAGATTTCCAAGGCTAGGTATCCTATTAATATTATAAACGCCAGAGTTTGTAAGTATGGACGACCTCAGTGGCGCAGCGGGCGAAGGTCCGCCTGCGACGCAGGAGGTAGCGGGTTCGATTCCCGCCTCGGAACAAATTTGTGTACGATCTGCACAAAAATTTGTTCCGTTGGTCTGGATGTTTTCTATGTATAGATAGGTTATAGTCTGAATTAACACTATATTTTATCCCGTAATTCCTACGGGAACGGGAACTACGCGCGAAACCGTGAGGACCTGCTAGTATAGTATATACCTAGGCTTGGAAATCGTAAAAAAATATCTACTAAAATATACTAATAATAGGTATATAATAAACTATAAATAAATCCACTATAATATACCTACTATAATTTTATAGTCAGAAATTCAAAGGTAGAAAGCAAAACAGTAGGTACTAGGGATTGGTCCCGGGAATTCCCGTTCCCGAAACTCCCGGGAATTCCCGAAATTTTTAGCTGATTTAAGAACCGGGAAATCCAAAATCATTTCCCGGGAAATTTCGGGAATTTCGGGAAAAATATTTTAACTTTTATAGCATTACCGAAATAACGTAACTCAACATATTTCACTTCCTCTTATAGCATTTCACATTATCAGGTACCTAACCTACGCGGTATTAGGCAGGGTTGACATGATTTGTATTAGTTGATATAAATCAATTGTTATTTTCCCTGCAATGAAAACAGAGAGCAGTCAAAAATGTATGAGAGTGCCCAAAATTGAACTTCCGTGTACACATGCACAATGAACCTATACCTGCTTTATTGGTTGAGGATTCAGGAAATTCTCCGAAATTAATAATTCCATAAAATTCTAATAATGCGAGTTGTCGAAAAAAAGATGCTTAGCCAACGTTTTTGCGGCAAGTCATATCTGTTTTACAATTTGTATAAAGAACTAGTACTCCGGTAACGTTCTGCCCGCACCTTCGCACGCGCTATTGGAAACGTGCAAAATTTCAGCCCGATCCGTTGAGTAGTTTTGGCGTGAAGAAGGAACTGTACAAACTTTCATATTTATAATATATTTTAATATTATAACTGCGGCCCGCGGCTTCGCCCGCGTCTAAATTTCAGTTATGTATTGCACAACAGGGGGTGTGCAATAAATAACTTTAGGGGTCGTTTTGTATTAATAAGAAAAACGTAATTCATTATTTACTTTATAGTTTATTTATACCGAGTTTTGAGTGAATCTAACCAAGGAATAATATTATCCATATAAACTTAACCACCTGAGATTATTTTTTGCAAATTAGATTAACCTATGTGTTATTTCAGAACTTAAACTATCTACACACCAAATTTCAACCAAGTCGGTTAACTAGTTACTTGGATACGTGGTAACAAACATTCACATAATTAATATAATTAAAAATTAAATTCTTGATTAGAAATAAATGCATAATAGGAATCGCCAATTGATTAGACGAACAGTCATCAATGACGACCGACACGAATGGAAGTACAATCCAATTTAATTTATTTTTTTAATACCGTGGGCTAACAAAGAACACTAAGTGCAATTTTATATTTGTCTCCGTTGAGCCTGGCCACCGTGGCCTAGTATTTGGATAGAAGAACATTATATTGTTTATTATGTGGGTACGTAATAAATAAGGTATTTTTAGATTGATGTTTTCGCTTAGAGGACTCGAAAAACAACGGGAACTCTTCGGTGTCACTCTTACAACAACTCTAAACTTCTGTACTTTCACTGGATTAAAATGAAGAAACAAATCAAAGCTAAAACAGTGTCCACGAAGCTAAGCGTCTCATACTCTACGAGATCAGGCGATATTTCACACAAGGATAGCTCAAGTCCGGCCTCATGGAGTATCAGCAAAGCACTTTGCTGCGCAACATGACATCAAATTAATGTGTTATGCTGGGTTCAGTCACGACTATAGAGTCGAACACGTCGAACGAGGGGACAAAAGACATGGACCTAAGAATTTTTTATTCATTTTATTAACATTTCAAAAGAAATACAGCTTTAAGTAACTTACCTCATACCGCATAGGTACCTGATATCAGCGAGATGCCTAAAAAGGACGTGAAGTATATTAAATTATCTTATTTCGGTAGTGGTATAACAGTAAAAATATTTTTTCAAAATTTCCCGGGAATTCCCGGGAATTCCCGGTTCCGACTTTGAAACTTCCCGGGATTCCCGGTTCCACGAAATCGACCCGATTTTGGAATCCCTAGTAGGTACAGTGGCGGTCAGAAGTGGTTACCTAGATTCTAAAGGCATTGTCTTGCAGACATTCTTGCTTACGACCTTTTTAAAAATTATTATTATTTGGGTCCTTGTTTCAAAATCACAAAGTCATTTACACTTAATACCTACTCGTAATTACCATAATTTTGAGGCTTAATATAATATGTATGTTTTGGAAAGAAAACAGCAAAATTAAATAACATAATTAATTTTATCTACACTAATGTTATAACATTCTACTTATGTTTCCAATACTTGACTTATAATTACTACTGTTATAGCGCAGATAACAAAACACTCAATTTAAGCAATTTCACATGATGGTATAATATCCACATCGATATCGTAAAATCTCATTATAACATCAATAAAACGCGACCAATTAACCTGGCGAGCCTTATGTCAAAATCCTCATACAAGTTGTATTAAATTTTGATATTAGGCTGGCTTTTGAAAACAGTTGGGTTATACGTGAAAACTTCGTCGAAACTACTAAACTTACATACACAAAACTCTTTGGTAAGATCTTATTCAAGTCTCAAATACGATTTTGAACAGTATAGAAAACAAGACGAATGAAGTAATTATAAATATTCCGACTCCGTCTACGAGCTCTACTGCTTGCCCCGCGGCCGCTACAGCTGCTGGATCAATAATTAACATTAACTTTCAAAATTTTACCATCCAAAATTTTAACAATTATTATAAATACACTATTGTCAGCTTTTACTCTTGTTGTTTGATTAATTGCATTAGTGAAGATAAAGTAGTGTATGCAACTGCATATAACACGGGTATTAAAACACTCGTTACTATTATGAAACTCGCTGCGCTCGTTTCATAAACTCACACTCGTGTTTTAATACCCTTCATTATATGACAGTTGCATAAACTACTATTAACACCATTAGATACATAATATTTCGCTTATGCATACCGTGTAGCATACAGTAATATTGTTGAGCTGAAATATCGAATAAGATGAAATTTACTATTTTAGAGCGTAGGTAATACCTTCAAGCGAGTATGATCTCTAAGGTACCTACTTATGTCTCCAATTATGACCGCAACTGTACCTTCATTAAGTTTAAAATAACACTAAACGTTTGAAAAACTAAAAAAGACTTCAAACTTCAATGCGTACTAGGCTGTTTTTCAAAATTTTATATGTTAAATAGGTATTAATTCCTTAAAAAAAAAGACGGGTTGCACTCCGGGAGTGCCGGCAGAAGTGAAAACTTGATTATTAACGTTGAGCATGTTTGATATTTAGGAATGGTTAGGGAATAATTTTGCACCAATTGCTTTATCAGTATAAAAGTACTATCATTTATGTGGTAGAATACAATATTCATTTATTGCGCTATCGTACACAAACATGACAATTTATATTACATTAAAAATTTAACACTAAAACTATTACAATTATTTTACAATATTAAATAATAATACAATTATTTACAGCCGGTTGCGCGCAAACCATTACCCGCTACAAAAATCTGATTATTTTTAAAGTCCAAAAATAAATTCCGTTTCCCAGCAATTATTTTTGCGCAGTGTTACTTAGTTTCATGTACAGAATGCTTGGTTGACGGCTTCGTGAAGGGTCTGTTTACACCCGTTAAGCAGTACTATAGACTCGATCGAAACCTAACCTTAATTATAAAATTATATTAATGAATAAATGAAAATTTTTGTCCTTGTCTTTCTTTTCGATTCGTTCGAGAAATTAATTATCTATACTGCCGTGCAGGCCTTAAAACGCAGTAACAGGTTTTTTGACGTTTTTTAGTTAAATATTGAGTTTTAACGGGCACGCTTTAAGGAACACAATGATTTAACCGATTTTTTGATTCGATAATTACCACCACAGAAAAATCAAATTTTTGAATGCAGTATCTCAAGATCGGATGCCTAAATGTATTTAAATACTAACTTAAATGCAGTAATAGCAGTTACGTCAATAACGACCCATCAATTTACCAAGTTAAACGCAGTAAATATCTTTATTACCACAAAAAATCTGTAAACTACACAAAAAAAATGTATTTGTATTTGTACTAAAACGCAGTAAATAGTCTTTGTACCAAAAATTTTAATACTGCATAATGGATTTCTAATTTATTTTGTACGAACTACAGATTAAAACGCAGCAAAGAGCTGAATGTGATATTTTAGTTAGTGTTAGTCAAGAAGGTTCATGTAGTGAAAACCAACTAAAGTGCAGCAAAATCAAAACATCTTTCTTTTACTCTTCGTAATATCACTTTTGAACGTAAATATTACCATTTAAATTGCAGTATGTTCATTATTTACTGCAGTATTGGTCGGTGTTGTTCTACAGCTGAAAATAACTAAATGCTAATTAAATAGCAGCATGAGTCTCTCTTACTGCATTATAATTAGTAACTTGAAGGTCATTACTAAGTTTCACTGCAGCCGACATCATACTTGACTGCATTCTAGTCAGGATTTGTCGCTCTCTCGCTCAGTCAGTCGCGTGTCAATGTCAAACACTGCGGAAGAAAGAAGAAAGACGTTCGCGTCGGTGCGTGGAGGCGACGACGGCAAAGGTTCGTCGTCGAGGCGTGGTTTGCTTCAGGATTCATAAGGTTCGTAAATAAAATAGTTTAATTTAATGTAATGATTGCAAGCTCTCCACTAATTTGTAAAGAATAGTAACAAATTCTAAGATCAGTATAAATTATTTTTATGTAGATAAGAGGTACCTTTCCCTTTTTACATTAGAATTTTTATAATAAATGTGTTTTACTATAAGTAATAAAATTAAGTGTATAAAACCACAACATATTTTCATTTTATATTTTTATTATATATTTTTATTATATTTTTTAAATTATGTAGCACTTAGAGGAAGAACGTTAAGATTATTGAAGGGATTCTAAACTACGAGTACGAAAGTCATGTTTGAGCAGGCACGTGTTCAAATCACCCATGATTATGGTGTGATTGTATAAAGGGGCAAAATCCTCGCGAAGTTTATCAAACGATGAAAAGAAGTTGACGCAAAGAGAAGGACAGTAATAGACTCCTAGAAGGACTTTGGTGTGGAGGAGGCTAATCTCAACAAAAAGATGTTCACCTGCACCCGACGGAGGCGGTGAAGGGGACGTGCTAACTACAGAGTATGGGATATGTGCACGGAGATATATAGCCACACCTCCGCCACCACAATGGACGCGGTCGTTCCTTATAAGAACGAAACCGGGTAGTGAGTATGAAGTGGATGGAAGGGCAGGTTTCAAGAATGATTCAGATACTAAAACTAAGTCAATGGTTTTGAGGTCAAACGACGCCAGCATATCCGGGTGATGAGCAGGAATACTCTGCGCGTTGATGTGCACAACGTTGAAATTCTTTGGACAGTCAGAAAAATGAGACTCTAGGGACTCGGAAAGAGTAGGAATACTGCTATAACTGTCATCAGAGGTGCAAAGTGTTGAAGAATTCATCTTCACTGTCACTGCTATTCATCAGTAGATAAAATTAATAATATGTACAATAAGCAATTCCTTATTTATAAAAAATATTAATTAAATTTTAAAATAAACTAAAATCTTTTACATAAACTAAGTCCACCTGCCGGTTGTGCCATGGGAAAGAGATTTACAGTTTTACGAATATAAGATAACTACTAAAACACAAAACAACAATAGAGAAAACAAAACTAAACCATTATAACAAAAAACATAAATAACACAGGTTTTTTGTATAAAAATAATAGAAAATAATTTTGATTCCTCCCGCCTTTGAGTAACGTAATTCGATCAATTAAATAGCCAAAAGCCAAGAAGCCTTGTCAGATGTACGAGTGACACAAGTGCTTGAATGTGATTTTTGATAGGTACAATTCTTGTGATTTATTTTTAGTTGGGTAATAGATGTGCCATTTGTAAGATCTCATGTTTCTATCTATATCTATATATATAAAAGAAAGTCGTGTTAGTTACACTATTTATAACTCAAGAACGGCTGAACCGATTTGGCTGAAAATTGGTGGGGAGGCAGCTTAGAACCAGGAGACGGACATAGGCTATGTTTTATCCCGGAATTACCCCGGGAACGGGAACTACGCAGGCGAAGCCGCGGGCAGCAGCTAGTATATATATAAAAGAAAGTCGTGTTAGTTACACTATTTATAACTCAAGAACGGCTGAACCGATTTGGCTGAAAATTGGTGGGGAGACAGCTTAGAACCAGGAGACGGACATAGGCTATGTTTTATCCCGGAATTACCACGGGAACGGGAACTACGCAGGCGAAGCCGCGGGCAGCAGCTAGTTTGTTATAATTATAAGTATTACTTAAAAGGTCATGCCAAAACGTCCTGTGTTCAGAACACTTTAAAGTTAAGTTATAGTTAGCTGATATCATTGAAAAATAAATGTTATTCTTGTACGTACAAAAATATGCTTGTTTGATAAATTCCTACCTGGCATTTTCGTAAGTTAGAAAATTTGTTAGTTGTATTTGTTGAAAATTGTGACATAGGTACTACATGTACAATTAGTTCAAGAGACATATTAAAATGCAGTAAAGAAAGACCTATGCTGCAAATTAGTCTGCAAAGAAGCGAATAAATCACTAAGTTTTGAAGTACCAGGTATTTTTACTTCATTTTAATCTGTATATGTGTACAATTTTCCGTGCAGTAACTGCTATGATTTTAAAAAAAACCTTTTTATTTTTAATTTAATAGAGTAGGTAAATATATTTTTATAAATTGAAAATTTTAGATTTCATGTCACTAAGTCCTTGTGGCAATAAAAAATCTATAATATAAATTTAGAAATATAAAAATGAAGCGTCAAAATGTTTTTTGCGTTTTTCTCGAAACCGGTTTTTTTCTCATACCTTCTGCGTTTTAGGGCCTGCACGGCAGTATAGATACATAAGTAGGTAGGTATAAGCGAGCCGGACGCTAGCAACTATTACGTAAGCTAGGGCCTATTGCTGTTGTCGGAAATACTATTATCTATTCTGTTTACCTAAAAATAATGTTCGATTTTGAACTCTATCTCAAAACAAAACTTCAAGAAATTTCCTAGCTATAATGAAGATCCTGCACAATTTTGAGCTTTATTCCTTCGGCATAATGTCGTCGTTGCTCCATCCGTCTTACGCTTTTTCGATCAGGTCACGTGTCCTGACGCGAGTTTAAGATTTTATACCCATTACAGAAAAAGTGCTCAACGCCGCTAAAGAAGTTTTCACTTCAAAAAACTTTATGATAAAACCTCACCATCTGATGTTGGTGAGGTTTTACCATAAAGTTTTTTAAGTTCTCTACACAAAGCGAAAGTAGGCACATACAATTAGAATTGCTTAATGTTGAGCAAAATTGGCAATTCTTCGAAAAATGCTTTGGTACTGCATCCAATGTGTTACGTGGCAAGTCGTTTACCTACCAGATTTTGAGAAAAGCATTTGTTTTTCTTTCCAGGCATGAGCAACGACTGCGGGACTGTCTACCCATATCGCAACCCAGCCAAAAAAGACGCCACCATCATCAGACTAGCGAGAGCAGCCGGCGCCATACCCATAGCTGTCACCAACACCCCACAACTGTGTATGAACTGGGAGACATACAACAATGTCACTGGGCTTACCACCAACCCGTATGATCAGAAGAGGACTACTGGCGGTTCTTCAGGGGGTGAGGTGAGGTTAAATATTGAACAATTTGATCTGCTCCAGCCTGCAAAATGCTTACCAACATCAAAAAGCTAAGGAATCTACCGTTGTTCGTATCAAATTTTATGAACACCAGAGACAAAATCGGTATTTATCGATCATCATCGAGATCATGAGGGTGAGGCGTAGCGTATTCGTCGCAATGAGCAAGTATCAGCGTAGCGCTTTCGAAACAGGAGCGTAGCGTTATTGTATCCATTTTTTAGCAGATGCAAGTTCACTTTCTTAGGGTCAAGGCACAAATGGAAGTAATTCTACCGGATTTTTTCAATATTTTGAAAGCAAGTTGAACCCTATCTCCAGAACGTACGGCACACATCTGTAATACATTCATACTGGTATTATAAATTCGAAAGTAATTCTTTACTTTTCGCGCCTAAACTGGAAGGGAGGAAGGCGGTATTCCAGAAAATGACATTGGCTACATTTTTAAACTGGAAGAGAGGAAGGCGGTATTCCAGAAAATTACATTGGCTACATTTTTAAACTGGAAGGGAGAAAGGCGGTATTCCAAAAAATTACATTGGCTACATTTTTATCCCAGAAGAGCGCGTGCGAAGCTGCGGGCAGAAGTTAGGTTATAAAAGGCTTTCAGACTGCGCGCTTGCGACTTTGTTATCCTACTATAACTATACTATACTATCCTACTATATTATCATAAATGCCGAAGTTTGTGAAATGTGAATTTTTTGTTACCTAGGATCTCCAAAACAACTGAACAGATAAAAAGGAAATTTGATGTATTAGATTATTCATTTGGAAAATAGCCTAACTTAGGTAGTAATAGGCTAGGTACTCATTTTACCGAAAATACTCGTGCGAAGCCGCGGAAAGAAGCTGGTCTTTACATAAATGAGTGCCTAACACTGAAGAGGCTCAGGGCTCAGGTTGCCATCAAAATATTTAAAATTCACCTCAACTCGGTTTCAGTGTGCCTTGAATGAAACCATAGCAAGAGCGTAGAATATTTGTAGCGTTCGTTTTCGTAGTAGAAGCGTAGCGTACCTATCGTAGAGGTCTTACAAGAACCTTATGATATTGCTGAAATCGAAAAAGAAGAATCGTAACGTTCTAGTAGCAGAATTGTAAAACTCTGGTAGCAAGAAAGTGTAGCATTCGTCCTCGTAGCAGAGTCGTAGAACTCTTGTAGCAGGACCGTAGGTTCGTCCTCGTAGCGTAATCGTAGCGTTCTCGTCGTAGAATCTTAGCAGCATCGTAGAGCTTTCGTAGCAGTGACGTTCTAAGCTCTATCATACCAGGATTGTAAGACACTCATAAAATAACTGTGACAAGATTGAGAAGATCACTTTTGAGGCATTTTATTCACATTTATTCAAAGGTTTTAGGTTTTAATAGTTTCTGCCCGCGGCTTCGCACGTGTTGTTTCTATAGAAACGTTTAAAGGTTATTTCTATCCCATGGGAACTGTTTTATGAAATAAAAAGTAATGAACAGCCTATGTTTGATTCCAGACGTAGAGCCACACCTTTACAAAATTTCAGCCCCATCGATTCAGTTGTTATGGTGTCTAGGCCATTGACTGATGGATTAGTTTTGCCTTTAACTTCCACTTTGATCCACCGATGAATTAGTTTCGCCTTCAAGTTCCACTCTGATCCATCGATGGATTAAGTTTCGCCTTCAACTTCTACTCTGATCCACCGATGGATTAGTTTCGCCTTCAACTTTGATCCACCGATGAATTAGTTTCGCCTTCAAGTTCCACTCTGATCCATCGATGGATTAAGTTTCGCCTTCAAATTCCACACTGATCCACCGATGGATTAGTTTCGCCTTCAACTTCCACTCCGATCCATCGATGAATTAGTTTCGCCTTCAAATTCCACACTAATCCACCGATGGATTAGTTTCGCCTTCAACTTCCACTCCGATCCATTGATGAATTAGTTTCGCCTACAAATTCCACACTGATCCACTGATGGATTAGTTTCGCTTTCAACTTCCATTCTGATCCGCCTATGGATTAGTTTCACCTTTAACTTCCACTCTGATCCGCAGATGGATTAGTTTCGCCTTCAAGTTCCACTCTGATCCATTTCATCCTTTGCAGGCAGCTCTAATATCGTCCGGGGCTTCAATCATGGGCGTCGGTTCGGACATTGCAGGGTCTCTCCGCCTGCCCGCTATGTTCACAGGGATCTATGGGCACAAACCTACGCCGAAGCTTTTATCTGTTGAAGGTAATTTACTAACTATTCAATAACTTTTTTTCATTTTTATAACCTTATTGATAAAGAAAATTACAATAAAATAATTCTTCCGACTGGTATTGATATGGATCAGTTGAGCTACCTGTAGATTGTTTGCAACAGTCTGCAGTTGGCTCAATTGTTTCAATTGTAAATTATGTTGTAAATTGTTAATTACGCAACATGTCTTCGGTTGGGTGCAAGGTGTTGCGCGCTTCATCAATGCCAGTGCGGTACTGCTGTCGAACAGCTTGGTCATCACGGATTATCGTGTACTAGGGCAGCCGGTCGGATATCTCGCCACGCCAGCCTTAACGACATCATCCGGCGGGCCTTTGTCACCGCTAACGTACCAGCTATTCTCGAACCGAATGGTCTGTTACGTGACGATGGTAAAAGGCCCGACGGTATGACACTAGTCCCATGGGAGTTGGGGAGGCCCATTGTGTGGGACGCTACATGCGTCGACACACTTGCGCCTTCCCATCTTCCGAGGACATCCGTGAGGGCAGGCGCGGCGGCAGATTTGGCCGAAGATCTCAAGAGGCGCAAATATGCAGGTCTCGACAGAGCCTACACATTTGCTCCTCTTGGAGTCGAGACCCTAGGTCCGTGGGGTACCGAGGCTCTTCGGGTTTTCAAAAAATTATCTGAGCGTCTGGTCGAAGCGACGCGTGACCCGAGAGCTGGTCAGTATCTGGCACAGCGCATCAGCATTGCCATACAGCGGGGCAATGCAGCCAGCGTCTTGGGGACGCTTCCGACTGGTATTGATAAGGATCAGTTGAGCTACCTGTAGATTGTTTGCAACAGTCTGCAGTTAGCTCAATTGTTTCAATTGTAAATAATAATTATATTATAATTTTCTTTGTGAATAAAGGCTTCTGCCATTGTATTGTAAATACTAATTAGGTATATTATAATTTTCTTTGTGAGTTTAAAAGGCTCCTGCCCTTAAAAAAAAGTATTTACAGTTAAAACAATTGAGCTAACTGCAGACTGTTGCAAATAATCTACAGGTTGCTCAATTGATCCATATCAATACCAGTAGGAAGCGTCATCAAGACGCTGGCTGCATTGCCCCGCTGTATGGCAATGCTGATGCGCTGCGGCAGATACTCACCAGCTCCCGAATCACGCGTCTCTTCGACCAGAATAGTTCAGAAAATTTTTAAAAACCCGAAGAGCCTATTTTTGGTAGTTATTATGTGTTATTTAGTCCTTTACGGTCGCATCCAGTGATTTCAAAGAGTCCTTGTAGATATATTAATGTCACTAAACAACAAGCAAAGTTATGGGTGCAAACTTGCCGCATTGAGTACCTACCTATCTCCATTGTCAATACATCTTCTCAGTAGGTACTTTAAGTACTTTACCTTCTCAGCATTAGAATTTCTATGTATGATAAAAAAAATATATATCTTTGTAGTGTATTATATTATGTATAGGTATCAGTTTTCTAGTAAGTACCCATAACACAAGCTTTGCTTAGCTTGGGGCTAGATAATGCTGTGTGAATTGTCCAGCATTATTTATTTACTAAGCCCCCTCTCCAGTCCCCTGTGAGTCGAGTCTAGTGATTTCATACAATTTTATTTGTTGTCTCTCATTTAAGCATCTCAATTGGCGTAATTTCATCCTCATTTTTTGCTTTTCCTTAATCTATGTACAGGTCACGTACCAGATTGTCTGGACCCTGATTTCGAAGAATATTTTGCGCTTGGACCAATCACACGATACGCTGAGGACTTATCGCTAATGCTGAAGGTTTTGAAGCAACCTGGTAGTCCGGACATACCGTTTGATAAACCCGTAAGTACACCTACGAGATATCCATAAAAATCGAGATAGGCGCACTTACCTAGGAAGGCATTCAATGAGTACGTAAATGTGCAAGAACTTTTAAAACTTTCGCAGTAACAATTATCAAGTATTAACTAAACCTTTTATAAAAAGACAAGATAAGCGATAAATACGTGCTTCTGTCTTCCTAGCTAGATACTCGTATACCTACCGAAGGTGTAGCCAGCTTCCTCCACTCCAGTTCTTCCATTTTCGCCAAATCCTAGATTGAAGATCTGGTACCTAGGTCGTTCTTTTTCAAAACTAGAAATACGGACAGATACACATACCTACCTAAATATGCTTATCTTGATTTTCAGGTGGATTTATCAAAGCTAAAGTTCTACTACATGGAAGGTGACGGTGGCAACGTCTGCAATACAATAGGACCGGATGTACGAATGGCTTTGACAAAAGCTAAGGAGCACATCAAGAAAACTTTCAACGTGGATGTGAAACCGGTAAGTTAAATAGAATACCTACTGCATTCTATTCTAGGATTATTATAAGTATTTTAACTTCAAATATTAGGTAATTTAGAATATTGCTAGATTGAAATTGAAAATTTCTAATGCTGCCTGCTATTAAGAGCTGTTTGAACGGCCTCGATAGCATAAAATAGATCAAGATACAAAAATAGTACGGAGCTCTACAAGAGAAATATACACGCCGCAAAATCGATGCGCGTTGAAATCTTTTGTATAAAACTTTAGAGACCAAAGATAATAATATCAGGCGAAGACAAAACAAGATCGTGGCTAAAATGTGGTACATAAAACGTTCCGATGAAAAATGCGTTAGCCAACTAACAAAATACTACATAAACAGAAGATATATTTATTTGCAGCAAAAACAATCATTTTACACATATTAAAGACAGAGTTAACATTTATACTATGACCATTTTAAGATACATTAATATTATGACCTTTTAAAACTGATAAGCAACTGAAAATTTATTGCTGAGGACTTGGATACTACGATTTTACCGATGGATCAGACACCAGGCCGAGCCAGTAGGTACCTACTTACCAATTTTTCTTTCGTTTTTCCAGCTGAAGATAAAGAACGTTGAACACATGTGGGAGATAGGCATCCGGGTCCTTATGAACATCAGACACGTTCAGAATATTTACACGGATCCGAAACAACGGGAAAAATGGGTGTCAACCTGGCCTATAGTCCTGAAGAAGATCCTGGGTTTCTCCACGCACAACTTTTTCTGTGTCTGCTATGGACCGCTGCAGAAGTTCTTTGACGCATTGCCGAAGAGCTATTATAAAAAGCTGATGCTAACTTTTGACGAGATTAAGGCTGATTTTGATGTAAGTGTTGTTATATCTTTATTTTAGTCCGAGATACTCCGAAACAGAACGCTGTTCTTGTTTCATGTAAAGAGTAAATTACTTGCCACAGTCAGGCTCGATTAACTTCAGCCATCCGCTTAATTTAGGAAGAACTTGTATTGAAATCTTAAAGTTGAACAGGCTCGATCCTTGTATTCTCTTTGCGCTTGATGCTGAAAGATCGCCAGATAACGAAGGTAGGTCTAAGGTAGGTCTAGACTAGAGTTCTATAAGGATGAAAAAATATTTAGTAACAATTCCGCGCCGAACCTCTTCCGACAAGATTCAACAAAATGTGATTTGTGTGTACCGCCCGCCCTCCCACAAATTGTTCCAACTTACAATAAGAGAAAGTAAACAATAGACTTAAAATTAATTAAATTAATTAAATCAAGTAAATGATTCCTACTTACAATCAGAGAAAATAAACAATAGACTTAAATTTAATTAAATTAATTAAATGAAGTAAATTACCCTCCTACCTAACTTAATTTGCGAAAGAATTGTTCCTACTTACAATAAGAGAAAGTAAACAATAGACTTAAAATTAATTAAATTAAATTAAGTAAATTATTCCTTCTTACAATCAGAGAAAGTAAACAATAGACTTAAATTTAATTAAATTAATTAAATGAAGTAAATTACCCTCCTACCTAACTTAATTTGCGAAAGAATTGTTCCTACTTACAATAAGAGAAAGTAAACAATAGACTTAAAATTAATTAAATTAAATTAAGTAAATTATTCCTTCTTACAATCAGAGAAAGTAAACAATAGACTTAAATTTAATTAAATTAATTAAATGAAGTAAATTACCCTCCTACCTAACTTAATTTGCGAAAAAATTGTTCCTACTTACAATAAGAGAAAGTAAATAAATAAATAAATAAATAAATAATGCTGGACAATTCACACAGCATTATCTAGTAAAAAATAGACTTAAAATTAATTAAATTAAATTAAGTAAATTATTCCTGCTTACAATCAGAGAAAGTAAACAATAGACTTAAATTTAATTAAATGAATTAAATTACCCTCCTGCCTAACTTAATTTGCGAAAGAAAAGACCACACCAATCACACAATGAAAAAACTCATCAAAAGTAAGTCGTCAACTAGTTTCGTCTCTCCACGAGACATCATCAGGACACCTCAACAATACTCGACCTTGACACAGTCACTTTACGCAGGGAGCTCAGAGAGGCAACATCTCTGGTAGGACTCTGTCGTTGTTGCTTAGCGCTCTCTGTGTCAAGGTCGAGTATTGTTGAGGTGTCCTGATGATGTCTCGTGGAGAGACGAAACTAGTTGACGACTTACTTTTGATGAGTTTTTTCATTGTGTGATTGGTGTGGTCTTTTCTTTCGCAAATTAAGTTAGGCAGGAGGGTAATTTAATTCATTTAATTAAATTTAAGTCTATTGTTTACTTTCTCTGATTGTAAGCAGGAATAATTTACTTAATTTAATTTAATTAATTTTAAGTCTATTTTTTACTTTCTCTTATTGTAAGTAGGAACAATTTTTTCGCAAATTAAGTTAGGTAGGAGGGTAATTTACTTCATTTAATTAATTTAATTAAATTTAAGTCTATTGTTTACTTTCTCTGATTGTAAGAAGGAATAATTTACTTAATTTAATTTAATTAATTTTAAGTCTATTGTTTACTTTCTCTTATTGTAAGTAGGAACAATTCTTTCGCAAATTAAGTTAGGTAGGAGGGTAATTTACTTCATTTAATTAATTTAATTAAATTTAAGTCTATTGTTTACTTTCTCTGATTGTAAGAAGGAATAATTTACGTAATTTAATTTAATTAATTTTAAGTCTATTGTTTACTTTCTCTTATTGTAAGTAGGAACAATTCTTTCGCAAATTAAGTTAGGTAGGAGGGTAATTTACTTCATTTAATTAATTTAATTAAATTTAAGTCTATTGTTTACTTTCTCTGATTGTAAGTAGGAATAATTTACTTGATTTAATTAATTTAATTAATTTTAAGTCTATTGTTTACTTTCTCTTATTGTAAGTAGGAACAATTTGTGGGAGGGCGGGCGGTACACACAAATCACATTTTGTTGAATCTTGTCGGAAGAGGTTCGGCGCGGAATTGTTACTAAATATTTTTTCATCCTTATAGTATACAATGGATTTCCGCAAAGTAACGCCTGAATCTATTATTTAATTTAGACTAGATTTTCAAATGAATATGGTAAAAGTCCTCTGTTTAGATGAAGGAGAGGAGGATGAAGGAAGGAGGAACTATTTCGTCTCTGGCGAGTCACTTTCTGCGCCATTCACGGGCTGACATGGATGGAACCTTTAAAAATACCTTTTAAAAATAACGTGGTAGTTCTAGAGTTTCGATCTCTGGCCAGAGTCACTTTCTGCGATTTGGAAAGGCCCTATTTGCTAAAGACATCATAGAATTAACATTTTCTTATCCTTGATCATTGTTCACAGAAAGTCCTCAGCGACGATGCAGTTCTTCTTTTCCCGACCTTCCCCAGCCCAGCTCATCTTCACTACAGAGTCTACTACAAATTCCTCGACTGCGGCTATCTCACCTTATTCAACGCATTAGGACTTCCTGTAACTGCATGCCCCATTGGTCTAACCAGAAAAGGCCTCCCCGTGGGAATTCAGATAGCTGCAAATAAGTGCAAGGATCACCTGACGATAGCTGTCGCCAAGGAGTTCGAAAGAGCCTTTGGAGGATGGATTCCGCCAAACAAAGACCTGATGGAAAATATCAAGACTGCTTAGAATAAGACTTATGAATGAAAAAAATATAAATTTGGAATCAAAATGCTGGGCTTTGCAATATGAAAGAACTAAATAAAGAGCTTATGGGGATTCTCTGTTAAGAAAAGTATTATTATAAGTATGTAAGTACTTAGGTAGAGAAGGGTATAAATTTACTTATTTTTGACATAAAAATCTGTATCTACATTAGCTTGGTAGGTTATTCTTAGTGTCTAGCTAGTGTGTACCTATTAATAAATATTCTGTAAATAGTTAACCATAGGATTTATACTTACATTAAATATTTACACATTCAAAACTCAGTTTTATTGTGTATCTACCTACTCTACTTAGGGTTACCCTCTCTGCTACAGGCCTGCCTACTTTTAGGCGCTACTAAGCATGTGGTGACGATTGTAGGTAGGTTACAAGTAGGTAATACTTAACATAATGTAAGTACGTAGGTAAACAAAGCATAGTAACAAAGGTTCATTCCAAGGTTAATCCGTAGGCATGTCTAGGACAAACACGCGACATTGCGCGATGGTCAGGTATTACTAGTCATTATGTAGATTGCTATGGCTTCACAGTTACGATTATTTATTTAGCTCTGCGCTACTGTCTGTTCGCGTGGGTACCTACCAACCAACCAACCTGTACCTACTAGCACAGCCTACCTATATGCATACAGTTGTACGACGAAGGCCTTTTGACAGGGCAATCGTGCCGGCCCAAGGAACGGGTCGGGGGCGAGACGCTCCCGAGTAACTAAGGCGGTGATGTGTTCTACTCGGGTGCGTCCCTCCCCGTCCCGTCCCTTGCCCCCCGTATGATTTCTCTGTCAAAACCACGTCAAAATGCCCTGGTACTACCTTGGTTATGTTAATTTAGAAAAACTTCATCCGTTTACTCTAACCCCCATTACAGTCATTGTTATCAGTCTGACAACTTAAAGCATTGCTATTTCACATTCTGTCTTTTTCTATTGACTTATAGTCAGAGCGAGAAATAACACTACTGCTTAGCAACTATCTATGTAGCAGACCATTATGAATAAGGGGGCTAGTCTAAGCGAACACAAAAGTGCATCAAGCAATCCTAGTCCTACTAGCTGGAGGCCCACCACCGTCCCGCCCGCCGCGGCCGCCCAACGCCGCCGCCGCCCGCCGCGGAAGCTGGGCAGACCAAAATTTACTTAGCCACATTCAATCGAAATTTAGATTGAATTTATTTTTGTAATTTTATATCGAAACTAGCTGCGCCCCGCGGCTTCGCCCCCGTGGTATAAATATATGTTTACAACTTTCTTATTTTTTCTTTCATAAGAACCTTCTCCTGACAATAACAAACACAACAAAGCCAGGTCTTAATTCTTATTTTTTTTGTAAATCGCCTCCCATGCCAAAATAATGTCCTACACCCAATTAATTACTAAATAAAGGCTTCTGCCATTAATTACTATATACCGATCTCCCACTCCTATTTAAATCCACATCATCATCATTGGCTTATTTTACATCCACGAAGGATGATTTAAGTAGCATCAACCTGTATGTGTTCGGCTGGGAGTCAGCCGAACACACACAACGTCTAATAATTCACAGAGCTTTTAACAGCGGTTTTAGGTTTAGTTTCAAAGAAAACCCCTATAATGAACGATTTTTGAATGGCCCCTCCATTCAATTCTATACTAATATCATCCCCTTTCCACCAACTTTAAGAATTGAGACCTGGCGTCTTCTCGGACGTGTTCATGATGATGGGCAGAACCTGCAGTTCACATAGTATCAGTGAATTACCAATAACCTTGTATATAGTTTAATAACAGTGCCCTAATTCCACAAAATTAATCGCTTCACCATAACAAAAAATGCGACAAACATTTTGACATTTTACCTTTGATGAAAGGAACTGCAGATGGAGGGACGCATGTCAAAAGTGTCCAGGTTGGAACTATTCTATCAATATTTCCGTGCAAATAGCACCGCACGCACTATCTAGAGTTTCTTTCATCTATGGACGATTCTGCGACGGTACGATTTTCACAGTAAAGCGATTGGTTATCAGTGATTTTGGTTCATTTGATCCTCAGGTTCGTTTTTGCTGGTCTAAAGCTGCTTGCCTTAGAAAAAACCGCTGAACTTAGGCAAAATTTCAGCTCTAGCCATTTAGTTTTGCAGCTTATATATTACTAGCTGCTGCCCGCGGCTTCGCTTGCGTAGTTCCCGTTCCCGTGGTAATTCCGGGATAAAACATAGCCAATGTCCGTCTCCTGGTTCTAAGCTGCCTCCCCACCAATTTTCAGCCAAATCGGTTCAGCCGTTCTTGAGTTATAAATAGTGTAACTAACACGACTTTCTTTTATATATATAGATAGATTGTAGACGTTGTATATCAAAAAGTTTCTGCCACATGCCCAAATACCTGTGGGCTACGATAATCACTTACCTTCTTAGTGGAGTCTCAACAAGGTACATAATATGGCGTCGCAGCAGACCGAAGAAACGATGGCGCGACGAACTGGACACCTTTGATAGAACGCGGATATAATTGGCTCAGAATCGTGATTGTTGCCCAATTGTGGGAGATGACAGGCTGTCATTTGAACGTTGAAAAGTAACTTTTATTACAAACATATAAGGCTGTAAAAATCCGAATTTTACTTAATCTACAAGATATAAAAATTATAATTATTTTCATTTCTTTATTTTATTTATTAAAATCAGACAAACTAGTCGGTATAAGCGCTACGGTGGATTATGCGCGATATGTGCGAAATGTTAGAGGACCCAAAAATAATGTTCTGTGGCAGGAATCGAACCGGTGACCTCCTGTCATTCTTCTGATATCATATCATTAACAATGTCGTTGTAGAGAGTTGTACCTAGAGAGACTCCTCAATGCTACCACTAAAGAGGTCTCGTCTCTTCTCGAGTTTACTCTACTCACCGATAGATGCCACTAATGATAATTATAATTAACAGCAGTATAGGCACCGGCTTTGCTCCCTTCACCTTGTATGGTATGATGATAGGTACCTACCTTATTTTATATTTTCACGAAATAGAATAATGTGTTCTGATAGGTGCCTTTCCCTATAGTGATCGGTGAGTTTATTTCCTACCGTTGAAACTATAACAAAGTCTGGACTACTGTGGGCAGTATAAAAGCTTCTTCCATGGGTAGGTAAGGCACAGAACAATACTACTCTACGAGGTAAGGTACCTACCTAGGCTCAGCACAGCTCACAGCCCGGATAGGTGTATGTAAATAATAAATTATGGGTCCGACCGATCCGCAAAAAAACGATAATTTGGTCACCCCGATTGCAGATGAATGAACTGAAGTTCATTCATCTTTTCCATTTTCAACCATAGACAAAATGACAACCCACAGATGATGTTGGAGGGAAAAAAATTCGGGACCTACGTTATACCAACTAAAAATAAATCACAGCTCTCCTAGATTTTTAGAATATATTCAAATTATTCAAAATATATCCAGGCAGCAAGAAGAAATCAACAGAAATTTTCAGTAACTTTAGAACAATTATTTAGAACTACACAGGAAAATTTTTGATTTTGAATGACAGCTAAAATATTGACAGATTAAGTTACTGCTGTCAAATAATTTCTATGATTATGGAAATTAGGTCCATTTTCATTTTCGAATAAATAATTCGATGCTAGGAAATCAATTTTTCTAAATATAGATACTTGCTCGTGCTGAAATAATTTCATTCTACATTTTTTTATTTTGCTAACACTCAAACAACGCACGCGCACTGAACACCCATCGCCCAAAATCTCCCAGCGCCATATTGAGAGAGGCGGACGTTGTATGACTTGAGTGATTTAGCCGTCGTTAGTGCATAAATTGAGGTGGATTATTTGATCGTGCCCTATGGATATACGTTTGGGTATGTAACAAGTGAAAAAGTGCGTCTATGAAGCGTCTATTCTCGTGTAGTTTCCCTTTACAAATCACTTCGTAACCTAGACATAGGCCGTTCTAGTTATCAGTAGATTACCTAGGTATCATCAATCCGCTGTTTGCTCACAGTTTTAATCTTATTAATACACACGTGTGGGGACTAGCCATAGGTTTCTTGAATCTAGTTACATTAACAAGATTATACGGTCAGTTCGCAAGGTTCCACGCTCGTATAAAAGCGGATTTCGAAGTGTTTATGTCGGCAGTTGACAGAAGCGTTTATGTATATGACCGATCATAAGTCACCACACCCAGTGACCGGATTGTCGGTTTTTGGATTCGATAGTTTCTAGTTCGGATGGTTGTTCGCGCGTTCTCGCGTCGGTGCGTGATAATAGTGTATTTGTGCCGTTTTCGCGATGCAGTGAGTGTAATATTGATGTGATTTTAGGAGTGGTGTGCCTCGGTTGAAAGGCCTGCCGAAAGGACAGGGCTCCGCGCGAGAGGACGGCCTGCGGCCCTCCGCTTTGAAGAATCATGGAGTGCTGCATGTCAGAAGAAGCCAAAGAACAAAAGAGAATCAATCAGGAAATAGAGAGGCAACTCCGAAAGGACAAAAGAGATGCCAGGAGAGAACTCAAGTTACTCCTGCTCGGTGAGTCCACACTAATCACTAAAATTTAGAATTTTATATTTATTTCTTTTGTGATAGGTAGGTCCCATCCCATTGGCATATCATATTACTAACCAGAGATGAGATTCTAATCTGTAGGTATACATGTAAGGTTCATAATCTACCTTGATGTTCATAAATTTATTTTCTCATACAAACCAGAATCCCAGATTTACACCAACAAAAAAATCTTGATAGGTATATTAATATAAAATTGATAACATAACCTTGACAAGTGTGCGGTTAATTAGGTTCCGAAAGTATTTAAATGTGTAGCAATTTTGCATGGGTAATACCGCATATTTCAATAAGCATCTTTCGACATGATTTTACATTGCAGATTGAAATAATTTCATTGTTTCTCTGTGTTTGGAAAATAATATACTCAATATTCACTGCTTATTTTATTAGGGCAAAAAAAATTGTGTTTCCACAATGATATTCAAACTACTATTTTGAATTTATTGAAATTCAAATATTAAAATTGATGGTATAGTAATAAAGTTGTGTAAAGTTGGGCATCCTTCAGATCTGAAATTTATGATGAATCCATGTTATCATCATTTCACATTTCAACTTTCATAACCATTTTGTTTTTCCCTGAAGGAGTGTCTTCTCTTATTAAATGTGACTCTTATTAGGTATTCATTATTGTTACCTATTAATTACTAACCTGCAGAATTGTAGTATTTTCTTTTTTGGACAAGCGCTTATTTGATCAAAAAAATTATGTTAAAACAACATAATATGTTGTTATAATGTGTGAATATTATCCACAATGATAATAATAATATAATAATGATTTTACATTATTTTACTCTTATTATGATTATACATGGTAATTTCTTTCAGTTTTCATTGTTTACTTTACACTCATACAGCCTGCTGCTACAATCATACATTCATAACCTGCTGGTTATGAATATCTGTAGAAACATAAATCAAAATGTTGATCAATTAAATTATAGGTTCCAACTTAATTTTCATGTTACTTTGCTTTTCCTTGGAATTATTATTGATGCAAAGCACAGTCTCATAACATTGTGTGATACTGTAAAGTTTATTTGCGATTACTTGAAGTTTTTTAGGTCGGAAAAGATACACAATTTATCTGTGTCAATCACAACAAAGCTGCTTAAAACAAAAATCTTAAGATATTGAAGGGATCTTTAGAAATTTTGAAAATTTTCTCTATCTCTTCTAAATAATTCCAAATAGAAGTACAATTCTTTCTGTACAGAATTTGAAACCGTCAATTGTATATTAGATGAACTCAAGAGGCCAAGTTCAATTACCCGGGCACTGATCTATTAATAGGCTCTGGGCTCTCCCACACAGGTGTGAATACAACCAAATTGCATATATCATCCATTTTATTCTACATCTCATTCAACTGATAGTTAATTGTATTACATACAATTTGGTAGGTATAAGTATTAATGAAAACAACTGTGGTCTGTGTGTGTATTTTACCAGAGAGACTGGTTAAAAAATGAGAATGCTGAACAATCCTCACAGCATTATCTAGCCCCAAAGTGATCAAAGCTTGTGTTGTAGGTTAATGGTGAGGTTTCTAAATCCTTTTGAGGCACCAGTCTCTCACAAAGCAGGTTAACACTAGTCTCGATCCTGTAAACATAAACTTTTGTAGGTATATCACATTAGTCTCTGTGAGAGAATCATAAATTATTTATTTATTAATAGTATTAGATAGCTGTTCTTATAATAATATAATAAATAGCTAAAAATTACACTAAATAGTTCCTCTTTGCTAGCCATAGCAGTCCTTGATATTGTATTCTAAGAAATCAGCCATAAAATCACCTTGCCACTGCTGCAAGGAACCACCCGAACTCTAAGGTTGTTGCAAGCTGAGCAACAAGTGATCCATTCTCTTCAACCATTCATGAATTTTCTATACACACTGCTGTGTGATCATTGACACTTCCAATTCATTTCCCGCCTCTCCAAGAACTAGCTTCATTGTGCATGTCATCCTGCAGGTCCTTTGGAGCTTCGTTCTGATTAAGGCACAAGAATTCCTACCTTAGCATTATCAAAATAGGTACTTTGTAAACTTGGACACATAAGATCCAACTTTCTGCATAAGTACAAACAGAATTTTATTCTCTGTTCCGACTTCTTCAAAATAATTTTGGACAAAATAATGAGGCATTTCATTGAATATCAGGCAATCTTATCTTATTCTCATGCCAGTCATGCCCAGTACATCATATCCTTATCTACATTACATATCTACCGGTGTTCTCAAAATGTGAAATGATTGTCTTGTCTTGGTATGTCTGTACAACATCTAGCGAGATTTTATATCTTGAACAAAGATACCAACACATGACATGCAAACTTTCTCTTAGCACGAATAGTATCAAGTCACTGGGATTAGGCATGAGGGAGGCTTGTTTAGGTAAAACATTGCGAAAGCAGTGCATTAGTCGTTGCGAACAACACAGTATTTTCTTCTGCAGGTCGCATCACTTTCTATTTTTGTTATTGCATCTAGTAATATACAATAATACAAAATTGATTTATTTACAAAAGAGCTTATACAGTTTACTAGTGGGCCCCGCACTAGGTTCAGAACCTGTATAGCTAACATATGTTTCTAAATAATGACTACTTTTTTTTACTTTTTTAATATCATGGTAATAACATCAGGGTTGGCTTAGTCCTTACCTTAGTCACGTCAAGGCTTAAAGATCTGTAGATGATGAATAGACTGAGCTTGGCTTAATGATATTTTTATATATGCTGGTTTAGCATAAGGCATCTGATATTATTTCCCGAACAACAGATGTCCGAATTTCGAGTGGTTGCTACTAAAAATACTGACGCTGATAAAAGTATCTGTATGCAGTAAAATTAATAAAATTTATATTAGCCACCAGTCGCGTAATAAGTAACTTACGCCTGAATACTCAAACGCAAATTACGTTTCAGCACGTCTCAAGTCTCGACGACAGTTGACAGTTTTCAATCAAAATCTGTCAAAAATTGGTCAGTTGAGACATGCTTATATCTGAGTTGCGTTTGAATATTCGGCGGTTATTTAAATTAGCCCAGAGTTAAAAAGTTGGCGATGAAACACACCTGTGCCTTAAAGCACGTTAAGCCGTTGGACCTGCGCCTGTGCTCTCCCCGGTCGTGTCGGTTCATCGGTCCCATATGATTGTGAGGGTGATAGAATAGAGAGTGTACCTGTGATTGCACACACAGATAAGCACTATACGATGGCTAGTCTCCGTTGAGACTGGACGCCGCCGTAGCCAAATTCGGCTAGAAGGACATCATCATCATCAACTTCACCATCAGTAATTCAGTACCTAACGATAATTTGCAATTAAACTTGGTACTTATTTGTCACATCTAGTAATAGAAATGGAGAATGTATCACATAAATTCGTATGAAATTTGAATTTTGTAACGTGTCCAAGAGTCCTCATATATGGTTAAAAAACAAAATAAAAATAAAGCGCTTTGGTATTCGATATTTAAAATAAACAAAAGAAAAGCATTGGTTAAAATAATTCGAGGTCAATTGTATTTGAGTATTTATCGCCACTTTGCTTGGAATATCCAAGGAAAAGGTAACAAGTATCGATAAAAATAAAATTGCATATAAGATAAAGGATAAATTCCTGTAATTCCTCAATGCTTTGATTAGATACATTTTCTCGGTCCCTTTTCTAATCTTGTCTGGTGATGATGACGCTAACACCACTCTTCTACAAAGCAACCAAGGCGTTGCGGCTCTCAATATGAATAAATAAATAATACCGGGCATGTGAGAATCACACAGCATCTTCTATAATAATACACATAGAAAACATCAAAAACATCATCAACTCGCCATCAGATGACCATCTAGATAATACATATAACGTTTTGCTGAATAAGATATAAAATTCCGGATTACATTTCTACATTGTTGTTTTGTGATTCCTCGAGAGTAAAACAATAAACGGACCATCTTAGGATCAATATCTATGCGAAAGTAAAATCATCAACATCGGATAACAATAGCGGAGATAGGTATCGAGTAGCAAACGTAGGGTAAAGTCCTAATTGACGCCCCAGGCAGGTGACGGACACATGACAACAGATACGTGGGGAACTGCCTGAAACAAAAATTCTGAAAATAGATCAAGTTTTGATAGGCATAATAATGTATCCTGAAAATTAAGCTAATTATTTTACCTACCAAATTCATTGAGATTGTTATATTTAAAAAACAACTCCTTTTGTAGTCGGTTGAAAAGGCGGTATGTTACCTAACACTTTCGTGGCCAATACACAGATGTCTATCCCAGCCCCGGGTAGCGTCGGAGGCTGGGCAGTGAATGCGATACACTAAATCAACACTTTCATGGTCCTAGACGCAGATGATCTCTCCCAGTCCCGTGTAGAGGCAGGGCGGTGAATGTGTTAAAATTAACGTGTCCGCGTGTGATTCCACAGGCACTGGCGAGTCCGGGAAGTCGACGTTCATCAAGCAGATGAGAATCATCCACGGCTCCGGCTACAGCGACGATGACAAGCGCGGTTTCATAAAGCTGGTCTACCAGAATATCTTCATGGCAATGCAGAGTATGATACGCGCTATGGAGCTACTTACTATACAATATGGGAATCCGTCCAATGCTGTAAGTAACATTTGCTTTCCTTGCAGAAATCAATAATTAATAAATAATGCTGGACAATTCACACAGCATTATCTAGCCCCAAGCTAAGCAGAGCTTGTGTTATGGGTACTAGATAACTGATATACTTAATACAATACGATTCCCGCCTCGGAACAAATTTGTGTACGATCTGCAGAAATTTGTTCCGTTGGTCTGGGTGTTTTCTATGTATAATAAAAATATCTATCTATGCAGTATATTGTATTAAGTATATCAGTTATCTAGTACCCATAACACAAGCTCTGCTTAGCTTGGGGCTAGATAATGCTGTGTGAATGGTCCAGCATTATTTATTTATTTTATTTAATACACTACATAGATAGAGAATAAAAAATATCTTTTTTATTATACATAGAAAACACCCAGCCCAATTGAACAAATTAATGCAGATCGTACACAAATTTGTTCCGAGGCGGAAATCGAACCCGCAACCTCCTGCGTCGCAGGTGGACCTTCGCCCGCTGCGGCACGGAGGTCGTCAAATAATGTTTATTTCATTAGGCTTACAAAATAAGCTGATAGACAAGTCAAATTTTACACGAACCCAGCGTGGGGATTATGGGCATAACCCCTCATGAGATAAAAGCCAATAAGGCGCTTATCAGGGGTAGGCCTGCGTCCAACAGTGGACCAATATAGGCTCTTTAGGTTGAGGTAAAAATCTGTGCTTGGTGTGCGTGCTTGCACGCAGATGTACGGCGGCGACAAATGTGGCGCGTTTCAAAAGTGGCGCTACAATTGTCGTAATACAAGTGTATGTCTGGTGTTTGGCTTCACTTAGATGACAACCGATGAAGGAAATAGAAGAGAATACCTATTGTTTTCATGAGTCGGAAAAGGGCAAGAGAATGATGATCTAGCACTGAAAAAATATAGCTGCTACTTAGGTAATAGTGAAACAGCTTGTTGAATCTGACTGTCAAACAAATTGAGGTAGGTATACCTAAAGTCACGTCTTCAGGCGTATAACCCAGCAGTGGATAGAAAACATACGTGGCTAAGAATTATGTTTCCAAAGAGAATTAATAAATTTATCTACGTCTTGTTTTTGCTTTCAATATCACCTTTTCTAAGAAAATCTAGACGCATGTCGAAGTTCGCCCTTCGGAATGACACCCACTCAGTGCATTAGAAATATAAAACCTAGACCACCCACGGTACGGACAGAGAACCAAAGTTATCGACATAGCTCAAAGAATTAGCAAGCTAAGTGGCAGTGGGCCGGGCATATCTCGCGAAGAACCGACAACCGCTGGGGTAAACGTGTTCTTGAGTGGAGACCACGACTCGACAAACGTAGTGTAGGACGCCCTCCGGCCAGGTAGGATGACGATGTGCGAAAGACTGCAGGCATATGCTGGATGCGGCAAGCTGAAGACTGGGCGCTATGGCGCTCACTAGGGGAGGCCTATGTCCAACAGCGGACTAATATAGGCTGATGATGATGATGATGATGATGATAACCCACGGTACTTTCTTAGGATTATCTCCTAATGTGTCTATTGTTCTCTATTGAAGAACATTAATGATTATTCTACCTGTCTGATCTATTTATGATGGTGTTTTGTGCGTAATATGTTATATATTATAGTAAGGGCTTAAAATGTTTGTGCCGCATGTACCTACCGGCAAACATTCTCTTAAAATTTAGAATGCTCGAAAGCTCCTAATTATGCGTATAAAATATAATATATATCATAAAATATAATATATACCTTATATATCCTATATGTACATATAAGGCGCTACTCCGACTCACACTATCGCCGCCACCTATGTTATCTTATTAATACATTAAACAATAGAATTTTCAAAAATTATTTGGCCAGTTTGTGATACCTAGTACCTCTATGCTTTTTTTTAATGTCTCTGTAAAAGTTTTATTTTGTTTAGTTGCAGAGATGCGTAGTTGTTCTATTTGGCGACCATACTCTGTTTTCGCATCTCTGACAAAATAAAACTATTACAGAGGTATTAAAAAAAAGCTTACGAGAGGTACATATCACAAACTGGTCAGTGGATTTTTGAAAATTCATTTGTTTAACCTTACGAATAAGATTAAATAGGTGGGGAGTAAGGGGCGCCATCTAACATCTTTCGGCGCCCAAGCCAACCTCACCTGCCCGCGGTGCTCCCTGCCGACCAACAAACGAGGCAATGGCAAAACAACCCACCAACACGCACTGGACCAGGGTGGTGGGTCATGGTCCAAACCACCCAAACAATGATGGATAGCTCACAAACAAGGCTACAAGTGCCCGGTGACACCATGCGGCTGTGCTGGCGTTGACGGGCGCCATGCCAGCCCTTTGATCTGGGGTGCGAAGAATCCCCGGGCGAGGTCCCACCGTCAAACGACTACGCTGGCGAGAGCTTTCGACGCATTCCGGGTAGAAACCTGGGACCTGCGAACGCGATTCCTGGAAGAGTTTGGATGAGACCTTTGCCCAGTAGTGGGACAAAATAAGCTAGATTTAGATAAAAAAAAAAAGTTCGCACGCTAGTTTGAGTCGGGGTAACTCCTTAAATAATTCTTTACCGATGTTGAGTAAATTTATTTATTCCTTGTGGTTTCCCATGATTGGTTTCTTATAACAATATTTCCCCAAGTTTCACCACTAACAATAACTGTTGGGAATTACAGGAAAAGGCGGAGTTGATAGCAGCCATTGACTTTGAGAGCGTGACAACGTTCGAAAGTCCTTACGTGGAGGCCATCAAGGGACTTTGGGCGGATGCTGGCATACAGGAGTGCTATGATCGTAGACGAGAGTACCAACTGACTGACTCGGCGAAATAGTAAGTACATATTATAACACCAATACAATCCTATTGAAGTCTAAAGTCTCCATAAAGGATAGCAGATATTCTACGGAATCCTACGGCTTAGTCAGCTGTAGACTTAAAACTCTGGAAGTCATTTCAGAGGGATAAAACTGATTCCTGAGAAGATGTGGTCGCATTACGTTACGAACTTATGTCTTACAGATAAATTTATTCTTAAAATTTATTAAATTTATACAAAAGGGGGCCCTTTTGTTTATCTCACACTTGAACCTTCGATTTCTGAGGTCAGAGAATCGCGCGAGCCTTAAAAAATATAGTAACTACCTATAAAAATAATGCTCCAGTATAAACGTCTGGAACTTTGCATTTAAACCTATCTCAACTACGATCTACAAATTAGTAGTGCTAACTGTAACAATACATGCAAACAATTTCAATCTAGCTCCATTATAATGTCATTCTATTGAACAAAGGTGTATAATCTCGGAATGTACTGATCAGTTTACTAACAAGTAATGAGTGGCGATGAAGTAATAAGCATTCCGTTTTGTTTTAACAATCAATGAGTAATGATGAAGCCAGGTGTCCGACGAAGAGACATGATAAAACCAAACAGTTTAAACTATAGCAATTTAACTAAAATTATCTCCTAAACCACATAACAGGAAACTGAATTATCAGACAATACCTAAAGCTATCCCGATGAGGTCACTGTCTATTCTGTTAATATTAAAATCAATATGCTAAGTGAACGGTTAAATCATTGCAATAACGTAAAAGAATCTGTTACATAGTAAGCTATAAAAGTACAAAGTATTTTTTATAGGTGCGCTTCGATGATAGTCTGTAACAAATGTAAATCTTAGGATACTGAAACGGAACCTACTTACCCTTTAATAACAGTAATAAATAAATGAATAATGACAATCCACGTAACATCATAACTTAACACCAAGATAAGCAGTGTTTGTGTTATGGTGTGTTATGCATACTAGATGGCTTATATACATAATACAATAAATTACATAGGTACGTCAGGGATAGTAAGTTTTATTCAACAGACTTAGAAAATAGGAGGAGGTTCTATTCTAATCTGGTTGTATGTATCTTTTTATGGATGCCCGTCTATTTCTCTGTCATTTATGGACCGATTTGGGTGATTCTTTTGCAGTTGGTTAGAGGACGATCCCGAGATGGATAATTTTTCTAATGCTGAGGGCTAATCCCTCACTATTTACCCCGCAAACCTTAAAAAAACACTAAAGTCATTTACAACGTGATATTTACCATGATTTGAGTTTTGAGCTTTCCAATATTTCGGCACAGTTTTATGCGCCATGATCACGGAATAACACATACCTAATCAGTTATTCCGTGATCATGGCGGCGCATTAAACTGTGCCGAAATATGGGAAAGTTCAAAACTCAAATCATCATTGTAAATGACTTGTGTTCATAACCAGGATGGATTTAAAAATTTAAATAACAGTTTAAAACTAAGGGATCAAAGTCAGTTTTCAGTTATTTCAAAACGATCAAGTCATCATTACTAGTTTCCTAATGCATCGTAAACTGTTTATACATACTGATTGTCCGATGCCGGCCTGTGAACGCGCACCCTAACGTTTCAACTGCTAACGTTAGAGCCGTAATGCCGTGCCTTACCACACCGTGATCGCGGCCCAGAATTAAGTAACCCCCCTGCATAATGCAGGTTAGATTTTTTATTTCTTTTATCTATTTGTTCTGTTTTTATACTATCTAAAAAATAACTACTTTTTAAACTCCTACGCTTAACAGGTTGGGATTTAAATGTGTTGTGCAGGGGGGTTACTTAATTCTGACGCTGTCTGTACATAAGTGGAAACACAGCGTTGGACAAAATGTACAGTGGTGAAGTGAATCAGACTATTATATTTCATAAAATGACGTCTTTTAGAGACGTCATTTTATGAAATATAATAGGTTAGATCCAATATTGAAATTCCCAGGAACGGTACCTTTGCAGTACCCAATTATGTATATTTTAGAGTCCACAATTTGAACAATTTGATAACTTGGCGACGGAAATAGAATATAATAGCATTTATTTCGACACACACATAACAACAAAGAACAAGGAGGTTTATGCTAAATTAAACAAATGTTGGGCGTCAAATCGAGTTTTGCCCCCATGACCCTGTGCCGAAATAGGTGTTGGCTCAGCATGTGCTGAACGATTGCCGCTCAACGCTATTTTTCAAGAGTAAAGAGTCAAACTATGAAAGGTAAAAAATTAACGCCTATGGGAATAGCATCACCAAACTAGGCTCTACAATGCCTTGCCATCAAAGAATGTAGTTTGGCATTTTTACCTGTAAGTTTATTCACCGGTAACGTACCCTTCAATACCTGTGACACTGCTTAGTCGCAAAAATGTTTTCGGGTATCTTTTTGTCTTAGCTATTATGAAAGTAAACTGCTTGAGCAACGCTTATGCCATAGAAAAGCGCTACCTACTAAAGCAAGATAGATGACTGAGAAACCTTTCCTAATACGCCTAGTCCGTAAATAAGACAAAAAGATACTCTAAAAAAAAGAAATACTTGTAAGCCCAGTTACTAAAATGGTTCTGCCTTGGCATGAGTTGGTTGAATAGCGAGTTAACAACCGACGCTGGTCTGCCGTCAAAACCACTTGTTACTACTGTGTCTAATAATACTTTTATACATTGTATTGAAAATAATTTCCTCCATAGCTACTTGCAAGAGATTGACCGCGTCGCGGCTCCAAATTACTTACCAACCGAGCAAGACATCCTACGCGTCCGAGTGCCCACAACGGGTATCATTGAATATCCGTTCGATTTGGAAGAGATTCGATTTCGGTAAAGATATCCGCATGAATGGTGCATGCTTCGCTTCTGTGCATGGATGGAACTTTTCTGTTTATCGGTGTATGTTTTGTCTTGCTTTCTCATAAACAAACATGAACGCTCTTGGCCGACGACATTTTTTGAAATTTTTACTTCTTAGATCATTGATCGACAATGCAAAGAAATTATGAATAGTTTTCTCCCGTAAGGCTTGTAAGGCCTGATCAGGCCCATTTGCCGTCGCCATTTTCAGCGACCTTTCCGCGAGTGGGAGGAGTTACGCCTATTTATTCTCAGGTGTCAGAGGTTTAACTGTACTCCAAATATATGAATTCAAAAACGTAGGATATATCCTATATATAGTTAAATATCAGTCTGACAAGAGCGTTGGTGTTCAAAAGTGCATGAATTTCAGTTATTTAAGTGACCTGGCGAGAATTGAGGCTGCAGACTACCTTCCGACCGAGCAGGACATCCTTCGGGCCCGACAGCCCACCACAGGAATACTAGAGTATCCCTTTGATCTAGATGGGATTATATTTAGGTATGTTCGTCATGGCCTTGATGAACGCTAGACCCCTTGGAAGATCCTGTATTTGGCTAAAGTAGTTCGATTCTCACGCGTAATGGTGAGGGAACTGAGATTTGCTGTGGAATTACGCAAAAATCACCCAGCCTATAATGACATTTGAAAGCCATTTCAGTGGCCTTCGCCATACATTTGCAAATTACGAAGGCCATTCAAAGCGATTTCTAATATCAATATAGGACGGTTGGTTTTTTCGTAATCGCACAGCTGCAATGACATCTCGCGTGGGATTCTGTTGTATACACTCCCACGTAATGATTTTGCGACAGGTTTCAATTTTTATTGCAGCGGAAGTAATTTACGATTGAAATGTTATTAAACTCCCCAAGTTTATTAATTCAAGTAGGTATTGATTGGAGCTCGTGAATTTACAGAAATTATCATAGTTAATTAGGTGCATTTGACTAACTGTGCGCTTTTTACTAATGATATGCATGCTTGCTTTTTTGTGTTTGTGTTAGTACAAATATAACCTTAATCAGCGAAAGTCAGCTTTCGCCTTAGAAAATAAGGTTTTGCTAAGACCTCACACATATGTCTTAAATACACTGTTAATTTGTAGACTAAACGCATTTTTATGTGTGATTGTCTCACATAATTTATCAAAATAGCTGATTGCTAAAGAATTTCCGTGTGAATTTAATAAAAACACATTTTTCTATAAAACAGACGGCAGTTGAAATGTTGGCCAAGTGACGTGCCAATATCTTCCAGGTAAAAAAAACATTCCTAATAATTTTAAACAAAACTGTTCTATCATAACATACACAGTCAACGCCAAGAATTAACAACAATTTTGATTTTTCATGTAAATACCATAAAAATGCGTTGTTAGTAAGTACACTTTTATTTCAAAATTATAAAACCGCAAAAGATAAAATTCGTTATATTTATAATGATAATGAATTTTATCTAGTTTAATGGCTTAACTACACCAACTATGGTTTTTTTATTTTCAATGCATGGGGTGGTTTCAATTTTGAATTTGCTAACTTTTTAGTTTTAGTTGGATATTTTATTTTTTACAAGCTTTGTAAACAATGGTTTATGGTGTTCTTCAAAGAATAATCGGGCAATTACATATAATTTATGTTTTTGACAGAAGTTTTAATTTTAAGTTGAAGCATTAAACGTCAAATGTAACCGACGAAGCGGCTAATTTTCTGATTATCTTTTGGTGAACACCAGCTTTAGCAGATGTATCGGGCTTTATTTTATAAACATTTCTGAAAATTATTCCAACATGGAAGAATTTATCCCTTTACCAAAATAATGACGATGTTTCATCGTTCATGAGGAAATTAACTAAATGATTGCAAACATTATATATAGATCAAAATATAAGCTATGATTGATTCAAGCATGAAGCATTTTCAATTTGTACCAATTTGCAGGTTTCCTTTTAAATGTCTTCATGCAAAATTAATAGCTAAACCTCTAGGTATATTATAACTATTATGTTTCCTACAGAATGGTGGACGTCGGGGGCCAAAGATCCGAGAGAAGGAAGTGGATTCACTGCTTCGAAAATGTCACCTCAATCATATTCTTAGTAGCTCTTAGTGAATATGATCAAATTTTATTCGAATCGGAAAACGAGGTAAGGAATTACATTAATTTCAAGTAGGTAAACTGATTTTTTTTTATAATTTTTAAGGGCTTTGTCGCAAATGCGATTATGACGCCCTGGTAAGTTGAACAAAGCAAAACAAAATTAAATCTTATAAACTATAACAAAATCAACCTAATTCCCTAACATAACCAGTTTTTACAGCGTTCTAGCTGCGTTCAAAACCGGCTTAGCTAGAACGCTGTTGCGGTGACCGATATCCCTATAACTAAACGATAAATTATCTTGTAGCTGTAAGCTTAGTCTTACATTTTTAGTAGATGTAGGTACTACATATTATATCCATATTCATACTGGAAGTTAGCTTCTAGCTAACCCAATGGTCCTTTTATTAGCTTAAGTATTACCTGGTAAGCGAGTGGGCCCCAACTCGCATGCCCAGGGTGGGAATTATGGCACCGATAAGAGTCAATAAAGCGCTTGTTATGGGACACCTAGCTCCAGCAGTGGACTAGTCAGTATAGGCTTAGGTTGTTGTTGAGTGGGCAAGTTCATTTTGTCCTCGTCTCGCCTCGTCTTAAAGTAGACTCATCCAACGCATAATATTTTTAAAGCAAGCCTGAAACGCGCGAATAGAGTAGAAGCCATAGTAGGCGCGTCAAGGATAACGAATCAGCACCAATAAGTACGGGATTACCCTTCAGACCCTGACCAGTAATTAAGGTTAAGCTGGTCTTTTCTATGAAAATATTAAGCTGCAACCTGCAAGACACCTTGTCAAGGTCCGGCCCTCGTTGACCTAGCCCGAATTTGTGACGTTCCGGATTTCTAAGCAGCTTTAACTAAGATCTGCACTATTACTATAAATAGGTAAAAGGGTTTGAAGATTTTTGTATGGAGGGCGGCCGTAACAATTGTTCTTTTTTTTTCAAAATCACCGCACACAATAAAAGTTATATATTTGGATAGAAGACGCTAATTCAAATGAAAAATGCCGTGTAAAATAATGTCCTAAAGCGTCAGGTTTCTTAGTTATTCACAGATGAAAATAACTAGATGTTTTCTTCATAATATTTATGTTCCTAAATATCTCAGAAACCTGACGCTTTTAAGACATTGTGGTATAGAACGTTTTTTATTTGTTTTAGTGACTTCTATCCAAATATAAAAGTTTTATTGTGCGCGGTGTATTTGAAAAAAAAAGCAAAATGGTGACCGATGTTAGGGCCAAAATCTTCAAACTCCTTTGGATCTCTCAATCTCTGGAACTATTGCTCCGAATTTGAAAATTATTTCACTTTTAGACAGCTCCGTTATCCCTTATTCTGTGCTGTATCAAAGTTGTGTTTGTCAATAAATGTTTCTCAATCTCTCTCTATCTCTATCTATGTTAGTGACATAGTCTACGTTTCATTTGGGTACCACGAGAGCGAAGACACAAGCAGATGCTAGTTCCTTATAAAGGCACCGAGAGAGCGACTATCCTAAACCCTGAGTTCGATGGTTCGATAGTGTCATCTCGACGACGAGACGTTCCATTTTATATAATAAATAAATAAATAATGCTGGACAATTGACACAGCATTATCTATATGGAATTGCGTACAGCGTAGCGCCTTGTCCATTGATACACTAGGTATCCCATACAAAAATGGAAAGTCTCGTCCTTGAGACAATACTATCGACTCATGGAACTCAATGCTCTTGTTTCGTGGAAACTACCAATCGCTCAAGTGATTTTACTATAAAAACTATCGTAGTTTGACGAATGCATAACGGATATAAGCGGGTTAACGAAGAACCTTATTTGTGTCGCTCAAGTGATGTTAGCCCGTGTGCGGTCAGCCTTATCTACTAAACCTGCACAGAACTGAATCTAATTTTCCTATATTGTTTCCAGAACCGAATGGAAGAGTCCAAGGCTTTGTTCAAGACGATCATCACGTACCCGTGGTTCCAGCACTCGTCTGTGATCCTCTTCCTCAACAAGAAGGATCTGCTTGAGGAGAAGATCATGTATTCCCATCTGGTCGACTACTTCCCGGAATACGATGGTATGTTTTGTATTCACTTTTATGGTCAGGTTCCGGATATATTTATTTGATATAAAGAAAAACTTTAAAAATCCCAAATCTAAGCAAGATAAGGTTTTAGAAAGTCACAAAGATTTTCGACTGGTCAGGGCCCTAGTCTGCTAAACTAACCGCTACACTTTGATAACGGTATCGTTACAGAATGACATTTTGTTATTCTACCTAAGATGAAAGAAACTTCAGATGGGACAATAGTAGTCAATATATCAATATTGAAACCATTCTATCAATTTCTCCGTACAAATAGCACCACACGCACTATCTAAACTTTCTTTCCTCCAAGGATTCTTCGTGACGATTGATGACCTTTTCTAGTGCGTTTAGCCTTTTTCATAAAGAAATTTCAAAAGGTATTAAAACCCGCCACACACAGAAACCATAGCCGGGCTGGAGGTGAAGGCGTGCGGGTTGTGGTGCGTGAATTTATACGAGAGACTACATACACCGCTGGGCGGCGTATGTGTAGTCTCTCATATAAATTCGTATGATACAACCCGCACGCCTTCGCCTCCGGCCCGGTAACGATTTCTGTGTGTGGCGGCTTTTAAAGATTCCTCGGGCTTTTCCTTGTTCTTCTGTAAAACAGTAAATTGAATAAACAGGTCCGAAACAGACAGCACCGCCTGCATTAGACTACATCCTACAGAAATACTTAAAAGAGAATCCTGATCCAGACAGATCTTGTTACTCTCATTTCACCACTGCCACAGGTTGATGATCGAAATAGTCCTTGTAGTTGCGCTAGATTGGACTTTATTGAAATAATTATAAGGTTGTGTGTTATTTGCTCGGTTGTAGGTAAATCTGTCTCTCTGTTTCGCTTAGAAAAATCATTGGTTGGAACGGGATGACCTATACATAGTTTTCAATGCCGAAATTATTTTGAATCCACGGCGTATTTGAGCCATTTTCGAAACAGGAGGCCTGTTTTAATTTGTTGTTTCGTTTTGTTTTATTGTGCAAATTTGGTGTACCTATTAGAGTACCAACATTGGCATAGCTAAATCTTCTGTAGGTATATTATGTATGTAAATCTATTTGTATAATCTAGATATGTATGTATGTATTATTTTGATTAAAAAAAATCTGTTTTACCCTGCAATATTGCACTACCAACTTTTTATTTACTTTTCTTTTGTTAGTCATAATAAGTTTGCGTGGAATAAATTTTTTTAAGCAATAAGGTCGCCTATTGTACGTTTTTATTTATATTTCATTTAGATGTTATTTTTTTAATTTTTATGGACAATAAAGTGTTAATTAATTAATTAATAATTCATTCATTGGCCGAAACGAAACACGCAATTGCATATTAAAGAATGAATATAGGCCTTCTGTTTTTTTACTATCAAAACTATCGTAGTTTAACGAATTCGTTACGGATGTTAGCGGGTTAACTACGAACAATATTTGTGTTCCAACACATATAGTTCGTATTTAACCCGCTTACATCCGTAATGAAAAGCCCTCCGTTTTATTTCGGTCTAACTAAATGATATTCTAAGCGACGAGGATACAGTGCTACTTATGTAAAAAGTTTTGCTAAATAATACTTTATTTGTAAGCTAGATATTTTGAGTGTACAAAATGCTATATGTTGGTGTAGTGTTAGTTGAGGTATGGCATGAATACCCAAGTTCTATTTAATACACAAATAAAAATCGTTTATATATCTCAAAGGTGCTTGTTCTGTGACTAGAATTGCAAATATCAAATTCCAAAGTGATTTATTTCCTTTAGACCTTACAGAACTCTTGGACATGTCACAAAAAATCAAATTACACAAGTAAAACAAGGAAATAAAGTGATCACTTTGATTTTTGTTCACCTCCTTCTTTTTAAGATAAATCCATTGTTTAACATAATCAGTCGTTTAGAGAACTGAGCCGTGAGTTTGTTTTCTCAATAGTATCATCTCGACGACGAGACGTGCCACACGTATGGGATACTTTTAGTTCCATACCCGCGTTGTAGAGGCGCTTTACCAAATCCTAAACAAAAAAAAAATTCCCTGTTCAAAATTACAGGCAGTATTCATGCAACGTCTCGTGTTCCAGACGATACTGCCAAACTTAGGGTATCTACATTCTTTTTTTTTTTGGTATTCATGTCCTCAGCCAATAACAGTTCACCAACGTAGATAATGCTATACAGTTTGTAGTACCGCTAGAATGTGTGACAGGTCCGCAACGCGATGCGAACACCGCTCGCGAATTCATCCTGCGGATGTTCGTGGACCTAAACCCTGATGCTGAGAAGATCATCTACTCTCACTTCACTTGTGCGACAGGTTAGTGTTTTTAACTTCATTAAAGCCTCGCCTAGACCGAAAGGGCCTGCAGTGTCGGGGAGGTGGCATACTCAGAATAGAAAAACCGGATTTTCTGATTTGTTTTTCTGCAAAATCTACTCATATGTCACCTACATAAGATATCATTATCAGGAAAACGAATCAGAAACGTCGGTTTCGTTTATACAAGTACAGGCACAGTACAATTTGCGTTGTATTCGTTCGCAAATTGTTCTGGCTGCAGCGTAGGCCGCGTCTGTCTGGAAGAGGCTTTATACTAGTCTTACCAGTATAATACCTCTACCAGTCTAAGGTTTATAGCTCATTTATACCACAACGGACCCGCACAGCAGAACAATCAGAATTTAAATATGGACTTAAACTCGCTTCCTAGATACGCTTTACACTGACAACATAAAATAACAAACAGCGCACTGTCAAGTGTGTAAAGAGTTATACTGTCACTGTAAACTGTATCTAAATGAGCTTGTTTGAAGATTCATTTTTCTACTGTGCGAGAAGCGGTGCGGTATAGATGAGCTTTGAACCTGTAGGGTGCATTTTCTGTGCAGTGTTAATGGGTTTTTGTTCTCAATGGAAGTTAGCACAGCGATAGCCCTTGAAAGCTGTCAATAACCGTTCCCACTGTTTTACATTCAGACTATCTGCAATAGTTTTAGGTACAAAAATAGCTCAAGTACGAGTTAATTTCGATCAGCTGGTTCAAAATTACTGCATCGTTCTCATAAGAGTTTTCACTACATTTATAGGGTTATGCTACGTTATCAGATTGGTTTACCTTTTATAACTGTTTGCCTCACCCATCATGCAACAATAATTATAGATACCCTTCAAAGTCAAACCTGAGACAAATGCATGGAATTCGAGGTAAGATGATTAATTTGCTATTTTTTGTTTAGTTTTGCTTTGTAGCTAGTTTTTTGGTAGTGTATAGAAGTCTATAGAAGACAATTTTTTTTTTTTTCTGGTGAGTGAAGCTTTGAACGCTATTATGACTTAATCCTAACGGAATGAAGGTTTCCAAGTGTTCTTTGCTTTTATGTTTATTTTGTATGTTTTAACATTTATTTATTTTTATATTTCCTGCATGCTGCCTTGGATATTTTTAAAGATACGGAAAACATCAAACTTGTGTTTTGCGCTGTAAAAGATACCATCATGCAATCGGCTCTAAAAGAGTTTAATTTGGCATAACTGTAAAGTAACTGTTAATTTAATTTATTTTTGGTTTTGCTGATGTATTGTGAATAGCATTAAATGTTTATTTTTATACTCGCTGCATGTTTTATTTTACCTTTTGTTTGTGTCTTACTTTGTAATTAATTGAGAATGTTCTAAAAATATATCTCTACCTAGGAGTTAGTCTTGAATAGGCAACCACGTTGACCAATCACGTTGAAACTGATAGTAACAACTTTATAACAGAACAGTCGACGATTCCAATCTATCTATTGTAAACAGGGTTACTGGTTACCTCGTCGACCTTAACCTTTGAGGGGGTTGTAGTTTCCATCATTACTGACTGATTTGTAGTTTAATTAGACAAAAAATAGACAAGTAAAAAAACCTTTAATGTCCCATATCTCGCAAACCGTTTTCGAATTAACGGTTTTCGAAATTAAACTACATTTTTCTAATTTGTTTAAGTAGTTTTTTTACCATTTTTGTGTAGTAGATAAGTTTCTTTATTATTTGGGGTCTGTTGTTTCATAGTCAAATCAGTCAGTACCTAATGATGAAAACTACAACCCCCTCAAGGATCTAGGTTGACTTAACCAGTAACCCTGTATATCTATAGCATATTTGCAAGTGCAGTAATTTTGAGTGCCAGAAATAAAGTGGATCGCGTTGAATGAGAGCGCCGTTTCCGTACGTGAGTTATTTTTATAAGATTATTTAGTTGTTCGATCGTAGCGAGCAGAAGTAGATAGATGCCGATGTGGAACAATCACGTTATCTGTATGTCGTTCTATTTCAGACACTGAAAACATCCGGTTCGTTTTCGCCGCCGTGAAAGACACAATCCTGCAATCCAACCTGAAGGAGTACAACCTTGTCTAAGCGTTTGCAGAGGTCCCTGACACAAATCTGTGATTGTGTGTAAAACACATCATTACTTCACGACATAATGTGTATGTACTCGTAAATTCACGAACTGAGATCGGGTGAACGAACTTATTTCATCTTAAAAATGTTTAATGAGAATAAGCATAGATATAAGTCATTTAATCCAAATACTAGAGTCAGAAGCGACGCGACCGCGGGCCGTCTCGAGCCGGATCGGGAGATCGCTTCAACCGTGACAGGTTTTTTGACATGTTTTTTTATGATGAAGTTATTCACAATTAATGTATGTGTCTGTATCGGTGAATATTAAATTGTGCATTTTAAAAAGTTATGGTGAGTCTTGGCCTTACCGTGAGCTGCTTTTAGTCATTGTTTTAGGATTTTTGTAAAGTTTGTTGCCATAATAAATCTTTCTACATTAGTATACATTTTATCGTGTCCAGACGGATGGATTTGAACAAACTAGTCCAATGAACGTTGCGTGTGACATTCTCTAGGGTCGAGACAGGACTTCCTACTGGTGTATCGAAGGGGATGCTTCCGTGTTACTATTACGTATTTATTTAAGTTATAATGAATGTCTCTAGTGAGGTTAAGGTCGGGTCAGAGGTCTCGCGAGTCGGAGGCTCGGTGCCGGCGACCGCAGGGCTCCGCGGCGCCGGTCCGGTCTGCCGGTCCCAGCCTGATGTCTCTCTACCACATTATCCAATAGATTTAATGTACACGTAATTTATATACCATTACTTTATGTGTTAGCTTCAAAGATTTATTGTATTTTAAATAAAATATTTCGTTACTTTTGTAAATTGGATTTTTTGTTACATAAAATTATATGTTATTATTTAAGCTGTTTATATTTAAATGGTGTTTTTCTACACGAATTGACTTCACGCAAAATGATTTACGTTTATCTGTAGGCTTTGTGTACGCAGTGTATGGTGTATTTGGTTTCTTCCTAATATTAACCGTGTATGAGAATTCCATACGGCTAGATTGTCAAGTATAGGAAATTACTACGTTAGTTGTTTAAGGACATTTTTGATGCATTTGATATAAACTTTTTTTACTAGAAACCCGTAAAATAAAGCGAATGTGAATTGTAAAAACCGAACCGAAGTTTTTTGCACGAAAGCTTGAACCACATGAATGTAATATATTGTACATTTGGGTCTAAATGTGCTGAGTGATTCGAGCTGACAGCGACAGTGTCGTTTTGCTATTGGCACGATATACTGGGGAATAGCACAAATTTTGAACAATTTATTATTGTTTTCCTTATAATTAGAGTATTTTATTATGCTAATTTAGAGTGTTGCTTTGTGTTATTATTTAGATTTTTTTATAGCAAGAAACAAAGTTTCTGTTTGAAGATATATAACTTATTAACTTATTTGTTGTTGTGTCTTGAATTTCTATTTCTTCTAAGTATGATGAGTTCGATTTCAACAGCGATTATGCACAAAGACGTGACACTGTCAATAGCAAAACTCTATGCTTTATATAAGAAACAACTGTCTGATGCTCAAAATGATGTGAATTTTGAAACTTAGCGCACAATATTAAAAAAAATATCTATTGATGTATCCCTCTGTGCAATCTCTGTGTATGCCCTGTACATATGACTATTTTATGTTGTGCAATTTACAGCAATATTGTGTTTAAAGTTCTGCGCCCGGGGCGGAACCACCACCATGACACGAGCGTGCGTGCTTCATACCCAAAAAGACAGACATTTAAATTTTTAAAAGTTCTGGTCTAAATGCATTTTCAGCGCCTTTTCGTGATTTGTCTGAACGGACTAGTTAAACTCTAGGTGAGATGTAATTGATGTAGTTTTCAAAAATGAACAAAGCACATTATACCCCATTTTATTGGCAATTAGTTTTCAATTTCCCTTGAATGCAATTAGCGCGCTCGTGACGTCATTCTGCCATTTCGTACTCCTATGAACGGACTGAACTCTAGTCTGTTCTAGAAATGGCTAGTTTATTTTAACCGTTGGGCAAGGAATTACACAAATATTGCTATAAACTATAATTATAGTCTAAAGTTGCTTTACCTTTTGCGTGAGATTGTGAGAATTTTAGCTTAAGTTCCGACTGAAGATGGATGCCTGAATGAAATATTGTAAATTATAATTTCTCATAAAATATAATTTTTTTCAGCTACGCGAGTGGTTTTCTTTTATGTCCCATGCCATTAAGTTACTGCACTAATGTATTAGTAGATTGTGATGGCTAGATAGATAGGGTACTGATGGTCCATCACTGTTCAATTAGCACCGCGACGGCGTCATTTATAGATTTATATCAAATGTATTACCTACGTGACGTGATTACACGTTTTACTACTTAGTATCGAACAGAACTGGTATGCAACCACTGCATGGTTTGCATGACTGGTAACACTGGTATCCAACATGGCAACCAGTGATCATACCCTGAACTTAGTTAACCCTGAAACGTGTGATGCGGTCAAAAGTCTTAGCCTGACCGCCACTAAAATTGCTATACAAAACTTTGAATGGCGCTACGTGACTTTAGTTTTCTTCAACTCTACCGTCTGGTGTGGCGTCGAAGTTTTCCTGCAGTCCTACGGAAAGAGCACGATAGTTGCAAATAATGGAACGTTTTACCCCAAATTTGTGCATACGACCAGCCAGTACGTGCTTTTTGGAATAACCCTCGATAACATAGTGCATGTGCTCAAATGGATGCGCAACCATGAATTTGACAACACTGGAAAGTACATCATCGTCTGCCAGTCACAAGATTCAAGTGACTGCAATGAAACGAAAGCTGTAACAACATTTTGGGAACACAAGGTCACCAATGTAGTCTTTCTGAAAAATGTCGGAGTCGAAGTTGCAGGATACACTTACTTTCCTCTAAACGACAGTGATTGTAGAACTGATGTGCCTGTAAAGTTTGAATCTTTAGATGCATGTGTCGACAGCCACCATACAAGCTGCCGTGATTTATTCGAAATGAAGTTAACGAACTTTAATATGTGCCCCTTGTTGGCATCGACGTTCATCCAGCCGCCGTATATGGAAATAATTGATGGCGTACCGCGTGGCGCTGACGGTGCATTACTTACAGTACTGGCTGAAGGATTGAACGCTAACCTGGCCGTGATGACGCCGAGGATCGGCAATGGATGGGGCAAGCTGGAGGAAGACGGATCCTGGTCCGGGTCCCTAGCAGACGTCTATCACGACTACGCCAACTTTTCAATCACCTCATGTGCTCTTACCCTGGCGAGATTCTCGTATTTTCAGCTATCCATCCCTTACAACAGTGCTGGCGTCATTTGGGTCACACATCCAGCAAAAATGATGCCATCTTCTCTGAAACTGATGCATCCATTCCAACTGTACACTCAACTAGCCGTTGCTATGTGTTTTGTGCTTGTAGTAATAGGCGCCTTAATACGACGAAGCAGGTTTTGGAATACTCATGCTCATATCATTGAAGGTAACAGACCACAAACAAGCATAGTCTTCTACTCATGGATGGTATGCATGGGTCTCCCCTCGACAAGACTACCAACGAAACCCGCCTATTTAGTCATGCTCTTGCTTTGGATGTGGTTCTGTGTATTCCTACGGACTTTTTATCAAGTCACTTTAATAACGGTGTTGAAGACTAATTATCACTTTTCGGAATTTAAAACTATAGACGACGCGATAGTGGCTCAGTACCCTTTTGGAGGCGGTGCGGCCCTGAAGGACTATTACATCGATTACCCAACGATTTACGATAATTGGATCGATGTGAAAACCAATGACATCATACCGACATTGAGAGAAGTCTCTGAGGGGCTTGAATTCGTTCTGGCAATGAGCTTGGAAACTGCTCGTACAGTCATTTCAGAAGAGAGGATGAACGTGCAAATAATACATGAGAAAATTGTGTCGTCACCTACTGTTATTTTATTTAAGAAGTTTTCTCCTATCGCAAAATCTGTAAATGAAGTTTTGATGAAACTGATAGAATCGGGCTTCTCGCACAAGTTTAAGCAAGACTACGCGAAAACACCGAGAGCACATAAACCAGCAGGAAACTTGAAACCAATCACAATGGAACACTACACTGGTTGTTATATGCTTTTGTTAACAGGTTGGATTATTTCGTTTTTATTTTTCCTCGGGGAAGTTGTATATCCTAGGATGCTAATACATTTTCAAAGAGAGAACTAAATAAAAACCTGTTATTTATTGTAGATATGATTTGATTCGGTACCTACTTATTATAATAATAAGAACTTATTTATTTCAGACTACACAAAAGTTACAGATCTTATTTAACTCATTCTATTAAGGATTATAGAAATAATTCAAAGATAGAACTAAATAATAACCGGTTTTCATTGTATGATTTGGGTCGGGTTAGTTGTGTAAGGATTTGGAGGTACCCACCTCAATATTATAAAAGATCCTCACATCATATGCATTTTATTCCAGTCTCCCTTATCTAAAATTAAAAAACACTACCTCGTACATATTTATCACGTCGTCAAGATTACGCTTTAGCTTGAGTTAATTATTTTGCCGAATCGGCTTTGTCAGGCGAAGGAGATTAGGCAAGTCAATTAGGTAGCTGATAGACGCGACGTTAATGAATTGTATTATTTTTGCTGACTCTTCACACTTTTCATAAATTACATCTCCATCTAAAACAAACACTTGAGATCCTTATTAGCAACATGATGGAAGCCTAAAAAATAAGCAGCTACTTGACTGGTTAGCATAACCACTTTGATCCATCAAACGTCCACTGGCATTCTGTATAGACTCTTCAACAAATTAGGTGCTTACTTTTCCCACTGATTCCATTCAAGCATGCAAAAATGTTCCGGAGTATCAAAGGAAAATCAATATGCCGGATGCCGATTGCAATACACCCTAATTAGGAACATCGCTCGATTGATACTTTAGACGTCTAGTCAATAAAAAATACTACCTATCTGTCTGCACAGACCATCCAGGCCAACACTCCCAACCGAAGTTAGAGCAAATTGAACTTTAGTGCACGTGTTTTCAAAGGCTTTAATCGAGCAAAACTGTTCACGAGACGTTGCCTGTTATGCTACTGCTCCACCTGCGTTAACGTTAGTGTTAATGTCCATTTACGCGTTAATTAAGTCGCTAAAATGCACGTTGGCTACATTTATGTAACAACGCCGTCAAGAGGTAATTCCTAGTGAAGTAACGCGTTAACTGCACAACAATGGTTTTTTGTATTTGATTGGTAGATTTTTTGTCTTTGTTTAGATGGATCGGTAGAATCCTATTAGGGAATCTATTTCTTTTTCAATTTACGTATGTCACAAGAAATGATAAAGACTGGATGATACGTTGCCATGCATCACTAACTGCCAAGCGATTCTTGTGTGATTGAAGTTTTGGATTTCTTATGAATGGTGCCATTTGGATTAATTCCAGAAATTCCAATGCCTTTTCATTGAACCATTCGATAGCCGCTATAATGGAGTCCGCAAAACAACACGACACATCCTTTCCCTGCGCATGAATTTTTTTTTAATTTTTTTCCTTTCATTTTTTCATCTGCGCATGAGGCCCGCGGATTGAGACGTCGTTAATGTAGCCAACATCGCCTAGTGCGCTAATCTAAGCACTAAAACCCTTTGACGTGTGGAAAAAACCGACACCTGATCTATCGCTTAGCGTCTAATTCCGTTAGTAATGCCGTTAATAAATGAACACGTTAAAACCTTGGCCACATCTGCGTAACGCCCTAATTAACGCGTTGAGACGCAAGTGGAGCAGTAGCATAAGAAACGTTTCGAGAATTTTACATAGTGACTCATCAGGCTGTATTCGGACTAGTATTTAATCTGTGACAGAACTCGCTGAATCCAATTAATTTGTGAGATCTTTTCGAAAATACTAATTCCCAATCTCGAATGGAAATCAAAGTCTTTAATTTGAATCTGAGAGTTTTGAAATAGCTATTTATATGCTGAGCAACAGAGTGGAGCTTCAATTGCGATTTGTGCTGTTAAATTCAAAAATGCTTCAATTCCTTTTGGGATGGACACTACCTGATTTGTATAAAACGCTACAAGTGCTACGCCGTAGTAGTGCTACGAGAATAAATTGTATAGTATCTCTACATAGTATCGAACAAAGTTGCCCGCTGTGTGTCTGTCCCTATGTATGCTTAGATCTTTAAAACTACAAAACGGATTTTGATGCGTTTTTTTTAAATAGATTTTTTTTATTTTTTATTTTTATTTCACACCACACAAAAGGCTTTGTCGCTGAGCGACCACATCTTTAAATAGATAGAATGATTCAAGAGAAAGGTTTATTTGTACAATACATGCATATTAAAGTAGAGAAACACTGATAATTTTAGAGGTTTCTAATGTGTTGTCATAAATAAACACATTTTTTTGCGCTTGCATTGCAAACGCTGGCTGAACCCTACGAGATAGATCAAAATAATGTACTACAGTGTTGTACACCTTAAAAAGGTCAAAAAAAAGTACATAATCAGCATTGCACCCACGCGAAGCCGGGGCGGGTCGCTAGTTATATTCATAAACAGCTACGAAGGTGCTACGCCGTAGAAGGTCTACGTTGCTACAGCGTAGTATTGCCACACCAAAGAAAGTAAAGGTTGATTATTTGATGAGATTATTTTCACTGTGAAATCAATGATTTGATGAAGATTCATTGTACATATATAACTTATATTTAAAACAGATTGAATCCTAATTATTTACAAAGATTTTTGGGGGAAATAAGAATCCTTATCTCTATAGTACAGCAAGGGAGCATTCTATAGACTAGTTTAGACAAAAGCGAAAGAATCATGAAAAATTGGAAGCCTGGGGGCCCTATTCTGCGAAACAAATCGCTAAACTATGACAATGGTATCGCAGAAACGCCACTATAGACACGTTTTGGTATTCTACCATACATGAAAGAAACTTCAAATGGAAGGAAGCACCTCATAAAATCATTAAATGCATTTTATACATATATCTATAACTAGCTTCTGCCCGCGGCTTCGCACGCATATTTTCTGTATAATAAGTAGCCAAATATCTAAGGGGATGTTCTAAATGTACGCCAAATTTCATCTTGATCTGGTCAGTAGTTTTGGATATCTTAGGTAACAAAATTTTCACATTTCACAAACTTTCGGATTTATAATATAGTAAGATAGCACCGCCCCCACTACCTGGAGTCTCTTTCATCTGAGGATTCAACGTGTCGATTCTGCGGCGATACCATAGTGAAGCCATTTGGTAGCGGGATTGGACCCCGGGTCATATAATCAAATCACCATGTTATTGACTACGAAAGCCATTATATTAGTTGGTCGACTCTGTTATTAATCAAGGGAGCAAAGTGATGTTATCTATTGAAAGTAGGTACAATGACGCACTATTAGCTTTTATGTTCAGTGACTGGTTGGCCGTATTATATTCTCTTTTGCTGTTAATGTCAATCTATGAATAAATCCATTAGGAACGTCAGTAACGATGTAAATTGATGAATATGAAATCAGTATAGTTAAATCTTGTGTATTGATAATTGTAAGTACTAATCTGTAAAAGGTGCTTATGCCTTTTTAATGGAGGCTAATCAAAGGCTAATGTTTTAAATAATAGGCTTTTATTAGAGAAAAAGATAAATTAGAATATCATGCCAGTGTATTGACTGAGAAAGTTTGGTCAGTCAAACAGCATTCTGGTAAGTATAAATATTGGTAATACAATTTTTTTGGGAAATTTATTTTCAAAGTTTGCATATGTACAATTAAATTAAGTAGGTAAAAAATCGTTAATATCTTAGCCAAATATACTATCTACAGATATACAAAGCATATAACACTAGATTTAAAGCAAGAAAAATTTGCTCTTATTTCAATAATAGCAATTAAGATTTGGGAGCTGGCTCATAAATATGTGGTAAGGATCTTCAATGGGTAATGTGTCAATTACGCAATTATGTTTCTACATCCTTTTAGGGCATTGTGTTTAAGTTAAGTAGCAACTAGGCAACTAGTTAAATGCTATAAAGGCTACTTAGCTTAACAAGACTTATAAATTTTTAAAAGCTGGCGCGTTGTTCTTTAACTTTTCGTATACTACTGGAGGCCAAAATTGTGAAGTCATCATGGATAATTGTACGAAAAAACAACAGAAAATCGCGCTAGCTTGTAAAAATACAAAAATACTAGCTTCTGCTCGCGGCTTCGCACGCGTATTTTCGGGAAAATAGCCTATTATCTTAGTCGAGCTTGCTCTAAACGTACGCTAAACTTCATCTTGATCTGTTCAGTAGTTTTGAGAGATCCTAGGTAACAAAAATTCAGATTTCACAAACTTTCGGATTTATAATATTAGTAGGAATACTACTCTCTGCATAAAAACTTAAAGAAATAGGTACAGTCTTCAAGTGAGCGCCTGCGTGGAGTACGTTCTCTCTGCGAGAATTCCGGCGGCATTCAGTCGAGCGCGGGAGATTGCCAGATAACGTACTGGCTGGAGTTTCAGAAACTTTTACGCGGCTGTATCTACTTTGGACGTGATGTGACGAGATGTTCTAATTTCCTTCCAGAAAATGTACGCGATGAAGTTCTTTGTTTCGGTTTTGATGCTTTGTTTTGTGAGCGCTAAGGGTAAGAATCGTTTTGTTTATTTTTCTTGTTAGTTAAGTAGTAAAGGAATTAGAATTATTTGAGTGGTAGTAAAAATTGTGAGTAGAAGTTTATTTTAGAATAAGCATATTTTATAGAGATTATCAGTATAAGTAAGTTATGTACAGTAAGATAGATTTAGTCACAACATAGTTATATTGTAAGTACAGGATTTAGTAAAAAATCTTAAAATAGTACTCAATTGATATGTCGTCTAGACGACAACTAAGTATTAAAGGTTTAAGAGTTATGTAACTATCACACTAATTTATTTAACACACTAGTTTGGATGTTTAGATTGATGAATGGATGTTTGTTACCTCTTCACGCCAAAACTACTGTACGGATCGTGCTGAAATTTTTCATACCTACAGGTAGTTTTAGGCCTGAAATAAAACATACTTTTTATTCCATAAATCAGTTCTCATTGAATAGTAATAACCATAAACAGTGTCCATAGAAACGACGAGTGCGAAGCCGCGGGCAGAAACTAGTAAGTTATAGTTTGGTACTCAAAGTAGATTGGTGCTAACTCTACCAAAGAAGCGATATCAGCTCGATTTAGATGTGGAGTTGAGCGAGACCCTATGTCCAATGGGTACCGAGGCTCTTCTGGTTTTTAAAAATAATCTGAGCGTCTGGCCGAAGTGACGCTTGACCCGAGAGCTGGTGAGTATCTGACGCAGAGCATCAGTATTGCCATACAGCGGGGCAATGCAGCCAGCGTCTTGGGGACGCTTCCGACTGGTATTGATATGTATCAGTTGAGCTAACTGTAGATTGCTTGCAACTGTCTAATTGTTTCAGTTGTAAATACTAGTTGTAATTAATAGTATATATTTATTTCTATTATTTGATTGTAATTTTCAAAGTAAAGTGGGATCGGTTTGGCGAGACCAGGACGAGCGAACGTCGCGCGGGGAAGGCGAGAGCCGCGGAATGGCCAGCACGCGCGCAATTACACTGGTCGTTTTAAAAAAAAACAAAACCACACAACAAAACTACACAACAAAAAAATAAAACCATAATCGTCTAAAGTACTTATTAGGGAACATTTACTAGACGAAATTTTATTGAAATATGATATGTAACTAGCAAATGAAACTGTTTTTTCCGTAGAAGTATTTGTGCAAAAATGAAGATTTAGAGCAAACTTTGCGATTTTTTTGTATCGAGTCAAGTTTTATCAATCGTGTTTTGACTCCTATAACTTACTAACTAGAATCCTTAAGTTTTGATGCTTATCAAAAAATTACAAAAAAATCTATGTTTTTTTGGATGCACTTGTCAGTCGAGCTCCAGGCAACTGCGACTGCGAGCGTTTCGCTTCCACTGCTGGTCAACTAAATCTATTTTATGTAAACGCAAACAAAAACTCCAACATTTCGCCATGCATAGTTAAGGCTATGATCTACCTATGTAAATTCGTACACAAACGCACGACAGAGTTTCTCTGCGAACCGTTCAGCCTAACAGAAGTCATAAAAACTATTAAAAATATAAAACGAAAAAACTCAAAGGACATAAATGACATGACTACACGGACATTTGACTACCTACAGCCTTTTATGAACGATATTTTATGTAAACTTTTCAACCAGTGCCTGCAAGCCGGTATATTCCCAAACACCCTGAAGCTAGTAAAAGTGCAACCGATCTACAAAGGAAAGGGTGAAATGACGGATTGCAAAAACTTTCGGCCTATATCTCTTATTCCAATAATGGCTAAAATACTCGAAAAACTTATGAGCAACAGATTAATGTCTTTTTTCAATGAATTTAGCTTACTTAACCCGCAACAGTATGCCTATCAGCCGGGAAGATCTACAGTAGATGCGACACGTGACGTAGTGCATAAAGTGATGAGTAAGTTAGACTTAGGACAACACACAGCGGCGATCTTTTGCGACCTATCACGCGCATTTGAACTAGTAGATCACAAGCTCCTCATCACCAAACTCGAGCACTACGGAGTAAATGGCCCCTTTCTAAGGATGATTACTTGTTTTCTTTCGAACCGAGAACAAATAACATCTGTACACGACATAAAATCGGACACTCTTCCTCTAGATAGCATAGCCGTTCCCCAGGGTTCGATTATGGGAAACAACCTATTTTTGATCCTAATTAACGATCTAAAGGTAGCCTCTACACAAGCAGAATATGTCATGTATGCGGACGATGGATGTTTAATAATATCTGCGGAATCCCACAGCCTGCTTAACGCAAAGGTCAATCACGTGATCGAAAAAGTAGCTGGATGGTTTTCTGCGAATGGAATGGCACTAAACATAGAAAAAACAAATATTGTCCACTTCTATTTAGGCGCAGACAAAAACAAAGGCCAACTCCATGTAGTTTGCAATGGACTTAAAGTGCCCATCGTCGACTCTGTTAAGTACCTGGGTTTCACTCTAGATCAAAAACTAACTTGGGAACCCCATATAGATATAACTTGTAAAAAGCTATCTTCTGCGTGCTTTGCACTGTCCCGCCTGAGTGGAAGCCTCGATCTGCACAATAAGCAAATGGCGTATCACGGATATGTTCATTCTATATTGACGTACGGAGTAGAATTTTTTGGTCAAGCGGCGGAACGCATAAGACCGTTTCGTCTACAGAAACGCGCGATCAGAATCCTGTGCGGTGTAGAATGGGACCATCCTGCTCGGGAACTATTTAAGGAAACTAAAATACTAACGTTACCAAGCGAGTTTATTCTCCAAGCGGCCAAATTTGTCAGAAGTCACCTTAAGGAGTTCCCGACGTGGGCTGAAGCCCACAACTACCACACTAGGAATCGTCACCGACTCATGCTACCCAAAATAAGATTAGCTAAAGCAAAACACAAAATAGACTATATAGGAGTGATAATCTACAATAATCTGCCGGACTCTATAACTAGTGCCGCGTCGACTGCAATATTTACAAATAAACTAAGGAGAATCCTAGTGGACAGGGCATACTACAATTTAGAAGAGTTCTTCGTTGATAAATTTGCTGACGCCGATGCCGTAGATCCACACTTATAATATTGAAATACTCTTGGTAAGATTACCAAAGACAATTATTTGTTTGTTTGTTTACATTATTTTGTACCTAGCTATACTATTTTGACATGTAAGAAAATTTCTTATAAATAAATAACTGAAACTGAAACTGAAACTGAAACTTTTGCCTTACAATTGATTTTCCGTATTGTCAAAACGTGGGTTTTGGGACTCACTTCACCTTAACGAGAAGGTACCAGTTAAAAAGGTTTTGCCAGTCGTTGAAGAAATAAAACTTTTTTACTGTCATAGCGTCAGCACTCTTCAAGCCAGAGCTATGAAGTGCAATATCATCATTTATACTGCTTATTTCCTTAACGACCCACTAAGCAATCAAACGAGCTTGCTTCGAGACGATGAAGTAGCTGAATCAGCTTGCCAAATTTCGCTATAAAATTATAGCAATATCAGTTAAAAAGATTTATGCATACGTAATAAGACTTTTTTCCCAGTTAAATGGAAAAGGCTTAAAGCTTGTTCTGAATAAGCTCGCCTGTAAAACAAAAATAACATTTGTTCAATTATGTTGAATATATAAATTTTAATACTGAAAACATTCTGTATAATCATCATTTTGAGAAATTCGTGGAATTATGTGATAATAAGTGTTGAAATGCTTTCGTTGGTAATATTATTTTTGATTGTTTTGAAAAAACTACAAACCGACTTCCGAATCCCTTGGTTTCAAACTGTTTTTTTAAGTTTTGCTTGAGAAATAATAATCTTTTGGAAATATTTTTTTTATGGAACACCTCGGGATCATACTCTATGCAACTGCAAAAGAATCATCGAAATCGGTCTATTTAAATTTGAGTTTTATAAATATTGTGGCATTATGTTTGTATTGATTTTCACTTAAAGTTTGAATTTAAAATGTTTTCTGAAGTTTAAATACCCTTATTAGAGGATATAAGGTACCTATTTTTATTCGGGGTTTTTCGATATGGCATCATGCCCAGCCACCACGTCAAAGTAATCGTAATCGACGGTCTTGGAGCTAACAGCCCATGAAACACAACATACTTAGGTACTCTTAGTTCTTTTTGGGTATTATGATTGCCCGTTCTTTAGACATGCTCTAGAAAACAATTTAAACGTTAAGTTCAAAGGATCAGGTAACGTTTTCTTGCGCAATGGAGAACTAATTTAACACAACATACAAAATTCTTGAAAGAGTCCGTGATAACATTATGTCGTTTTGTACATACCATCTGGACACAATGGATTTTGCTCCATTTCTGTTTAGTACTAAATATATTGAAGCGTTTTGTTTTTTCTTTGATTTTTTGATAAAAGATCAATGAAAATTCCTTTGTATTGCAATGTTCAAGCTATTTAAAATAAAAAAAGTTGTGAGTCTAAATGAAAAGAGCGTCATTTCCCCTACAACTTGGCCACTACAAAACCTACTTCATATCGTAAATAATTTTATTTTTGTTTATGGTTAAAGTTAGCATTTTTTGTTTATATATTATAGAATATGTATTTGAGTAATGATTAACATTAAAGCTTGCTGATTAAACTGGATATTTTCCATTTCATTACACATATCGCTTAGCTAGGCCTTATTTATTACCCTCGGGTACCTTACAAACTGCGGGCCGTTCACACTGTATACGTTTTTTCGCAGTACAAGCGACGTGTGAACGGATCTTTAATATGCGTATGCGCCAAAACTTTTTCAGGAAGATTCATCCTGCAAAAAAAAACGTGCAATACAATGCCGTGTGAACAAAGTCTAACGGTATATGTCATAGGTAAAGCATGGCTGTTTTGTGCTGCTAGCGTCTAATCTAAATCCGCCCTTCTAGGCACAATTTCGGCACACAAACCTTTGTATGTAAATGAGTAGGTATTTGAATGGGAGTCGCGCCGAGGTTTGCGCGGGCACAGGTGTGCCCTTGTTTTGATTGTATTATGGCTCCTTGATATTAGTTCGTTAATCCCTTACGCTAAAATCTGTATGATTGATGTGCACGGGAATGCTTTAGCTCTCTGTAATGGATATTCAAATTGAGATGGGTATGTTGGCTAAAAGCTAATGGAAATTACACCGTAATTATCACTCAGCAGACTTATCACTATAACTTTGAATTAACCTACTCGTAAATACCTACTGATACGGTTTGTTTTATGAAATTAATTGGAGCATAAAGAATGAAGTGATTTAAGTACAGTATTCTTCAATAAAATATTTTAATTAAAGTCTCAGATGTGGCCTGGTAATATTTCGTTAGCAAAATATCAAAATTTACTGTTAAAGGTTCTCAGAAACGGTCATTCTCATCAAACGGTTTTATTAGATTGGGCACATAATTGAGGTCTGCGGAATTCGACGCAGGGTCTGATCAAATCTTTGACCCGTACCTACACTGTTATTTAATCAAAAGGATAAACTAAGGTGACAGACACCGCAAATCCTATAAACGCAGTTTAAAGGGTATTTTAATATTGCGTATTCGAACAATTTCCAATAATGCCTTATAAAATGTGTTCTTAAGATCTTATAAGGTTGATCTTTATGCTTAATCTTTGTGATTTTATTGGTCTGAGCGAGATAAAAGTTTGTAAAAGCAGGCATTTGTATGCTGAAATCATGTAAAGCTTATCTTGACTCTTCTATTGAAATTAAACATCATTATGCAATAAAAGTCTCTGATGTGCTTTGAGGGGCGAACCTAGCGTGTTTGGTTGTCAAACTACCTATGCCTAGATCTCAGAATTCACGGGATCCCCGCGGTAAAAAAACTGCATAAAATTCTCAAGAAATAATATGCGATCGATCGCATTTGAATAGGATCGCTGTCTTGAACTTACACTTCAAATAAAACTGAAATAAAATTATAGGGTGAGTTAAATAAAAATATCCATCCCTAGGCTTCTGCGACTCAATATTAAATATGAAGGTACTGTACCTAGATGTAAATCATCGATGTACCTGAGTAAAATTCGTGAGATTGGGAACAAGCTTCTCGAAAGTGGAACGCTCAAATTAGGTCCAATTAGGTCCACCCACCTCAGTCATAGTCGGACCTGCAATGCCGCCGGCATCCGTGTTTCGCGTGGGTATTGTTGTCTCGGTCTCACTTCGGTCTAGGTACCTACGTCTTTCCATTTTGTTGTTCATTAGGTAGGTATATACAGATTGGAAATAGCTTGTCTTTGCCTTTAGTTTAACACAAAACACGCCATTTGTTGAGGTAACGCTGAGAGAACGTACCTTATCTACGGAATTTTACTTATATCTGTGCTGTAGATAGGTATTTTATTAAAGCAAATACGAAACTACATAAACTCAAAAATAGGTGCCTTCGTAAGAAATACCAATAATATCAACCGAACAACCTACATAAAACAGTTCGGTTAAGTTCTCGGAAACCTTATTGGCAGTAAGGTACCTAATATAATATAATACTCCAGACGGTCGTGATGTAACCCCTATGGCCCTCACTGAAAACCAGCGCTGGTGGACACACCAGTGTTCATCCAGCATAACGCTGAGTGGAGGCCATATCTGCCTCAAACCCTGCTGCGCACAGATTACATTTTTTTTATATAGTATTATTTTGTTAGCATATATTCTTATTCTGTGTAGTAGTTTTTAAGGTAAATAAAAATATTTTCTTTCATTCTTTTTTCTTTCTAATATTAGGTCCTTACATATGAAATTGGCGTTTTTCGTACTGGCCACTTTAATCACAAATTTCTCCTCTTTGGTAAGGAATTCCAAATTCAAATTTGTACAGCTATAGACTCGTGTATTTGTGCTTGGATGATCGTCATTCATTTGTTTTTTTTCTTCTGTTTTTTTCTGTTTGCGTCACTCATTTTACAAAATGGAAAACTTAAAATATCGCATTATTTACGAGTACGAGTTCCGCCGTGGCACTAGTGCTGCGGAAACAACTCGAAGGGTGAATGATGTGTATGGCGGTCGTGTTGCAAAAGAAAACACAGTTCGTTTTTGGTTCCAACGTTTTCGTTCTGGAAATTTCGACTTGCAGAACAAGCCCCGTGGACGGCCTGAGACTCAAGTTGATAATGAAGAGTTGAAGGCTATTGTGGAAGCGGATCCATCGCAAACCACGTCCGAGTTAGCTGCAGGCTGCGGTGTTAGTGATAAAACTGTTTTAATTCACTTGAAGCAAATTGGGAAGATTAAAAAGCTTGAAAGGTGGGTACCTCACGAATTGACTGAAGCAAACCGGCAAACGCGCGTCGACTGCTGCGTTACATTACTAAACCGGCACAATAATGAAGGTATTTTAAACCGAATCATTACCTGTGATGAAAAATGGGTTCTTTACGATAATCGGAATCGCTCAGCGCAATGGTTGGATCCTGGCCAGCCAGCCAAATCCTGCCCCAAGCGAAAATTAACCCCAAAAAAGTTACTTGTAAGCGTTTGGTGGACTAGTGCCGGTATTGTTCATTACAGTTTTCTCAAATCTGGCCAGACTATTACGGCTGATGTCTATTGTCAGCAATTGCAAACCATGATGGAAAAGCTAGCGGCTAAACAACCTAGGCTGGTCAATCGCTCCACGCCACTGCTGCTTCACGACAACGCTAGACCACACACTGCGCAACAGACGGCTACTAAATTAGAAGAGCTTCAATTGGAAAGTCTAAGACATCCTCCGTACTCCCCGGACCTTGCTCCAACAGATTACCATTTTTTTCGAAATTTGGATAACTTCTTGCAAGGGAAAAAATTCAACTCCGATGGGGCAGTCCAAATCGCCTTCAAAGATTTTATTGATTCCCGTCCGACTGGTTTTTTTAGTAAAGGGATCAATGAACTACCTATAAGATGGCAAAAGTGCATAGAAAATAATGGTTCATACTTTGATTAATTAAATATATTATATTAAAAAATATTCGACTTTTTGTTCCTCCCATACAAAACGCCAATTTCATATGTAAGGACCTAATATTTGTTAGAGTTCAAAATTATCCGTTAAGGTGACCGCGCACCAGTCCGCGCCGCAGAAGCCGCACGCGGCGGGGCGCAGTCATCGAATTTCCTCATGGCCCCGCGCACCTTTCCGCAACGAACGCGGCGCAAGCATCGTGCGCGCTGCACGCAGCGAACGCGTCGAGTCGCATTCATCATTGAACAGACGTTATTCTGTGGTACTCGAGAGTTGCGAACGAGATTAGTAATTTTATCATTATTACTGTAATGGATTATGGAACTTGATCCTGTAATTGTCGATTGCCTTATAAGAGGAAGAAGAAAGTGAAAAAACAAAAAGAGTGTGGGTACTGGTAATGACAATAACGCGCACGCGAACCGATGATGAACTAAATGAATACGGATGCCGTGATCCGTCCCGAACGCACCGACCGCGCCGAACGCGGCGCAGTCATCGCACGCGCCGAACATTTTTGATGGAATCCGTATAACTGCCTAGAGGATTTTACTAAAATGCGGCTCGTTCGGCGCGGATAGGTAGGTGGGGTTGCAAACTACAGATTTGTAAAATGCGATGCAGTACAGGCGCGTGCGGCTCCTGCGGCGTGGACAAGTGCGCGTTCACCTTTAAAATCCAGTACGAGGAAAAACTATTTCTGTTTGTGTATTTGTCTATAGGCGTGTATCTGGGGTATATCAATTTGTTCATACGACATATCAAAGATAAGCGGCTTACCGACATTTTGACGCAAAATATTATTACGAAATTGAACGAATTCGGCACACAAGCAGGTTGAGTGGTCGAGGTTTTTGTATTCCTATAATACATCCTTTTATCCTCAATGAGGCCTTTTTCGAGTGGCTTATTTATGTAAATTGACATTCTATCTTTTTGGGTACTTACTCAGTTTTAGGAGGTAGGTACCTACTAACAAAATATTTTATCTTTCAATTTATTGGTCGAACCTTTACCATAAGGTCATAGAAAAGCTCTGGTTGGTAATGACGAATCATACCTATAGCATGCGTTTTCCATTACTGGAATCTTCGGTCAATCCATAACTTCCACATGGGAACAAGCAACATAAATTTTTATTTTATATGCAAGTAGCTTCTTTCTACGGCTTCACAAGCTGTTTTTTATTAAAAAGTATCGTCATACATTTTGTAAATTATGAATTTCAAATATTTTACGCATTCGATGATGATGTGACGTATTTTTTCTCTATTGTACCCTAGAAAATAATCGCTGTGCTTGGCCCACAGTAGTCCTTACGTTGTCTGCAGCCAAACATCTTTACAAACTGTCGCCTCTGTAATACAACTATTGTATAATACTAGCATATTAAGCAATATTGGAATCTATTGGAATCCGTCTGTGATCTGATCCCATATTAGCCTGAGCTTAGCTTTGTCGCAAAGCATCTGGGTTAATAGGTAATATTGCACAGGTTGTATTATTATACCATCTGCTTCTGTCCGTGGTATACAGGGTGATTTTTTTGTATGGGGCAGTAAGGGGAGGTACCTTAACCGGTGTAGCTACAGGAAATTAGTCTTAGGAGAGTGTACCTACAAATTTTTTAGACAAGGATTTATTCCCAATCTCATATTAAGAAATCAAATAATATCCCCAAAAAAATCCACCGTTGACGACGCGACGGGACTTGAACCGTCGCGTCGTCAACCCGTCGATGCAATTTTTTTTAGATATTATTTGGTATCTTAGTAATTTTCCTGAGTGTGAGATCTTACGCACAAAACTATAACAAAAACTTTTTTGATGCCAATCAATCCTGTTTCTTAGAGGTAGGTACTTACTGATCAAAAACTAACAGCTTCTGACTTTTTAAGTACTCTATACTCAGTTGGTCCGATAGAAGATTTTGATCAGTATTGATTAATTTGATGAGACAGGATCGATTGGCATCATTTTTGTATAAAATACGCATTTTCTTGCTAACTGATGAAAAAATTTCGGTAGCTAACATTCTTTTGAAAATCTCTGAAGAAAGAAGAAATTTCTCAAAAAAATATGGTTAGTCTCCTAAGACCACTTTCCTGTATCACCACCGGTTAAGGTACCTTCAAATACTGCCCATTTCAAAAAATCCATCCTGTTAGTCTGCGACACATTAGATAAATGTTCTGGGAAGTTCTCTCCTTGCTGCTAACAAGCGTTTTAGAGCGAAGCCACACTACTCCGTTGCGTTGCGTTGCGGACGCAATGCGTCCAACAACGCAAAGCAGAAGTGTTGCATGTATTGAAATTTATATGTAAAGTGACGCAACGTGAAATTTGATATTTTATGTTTGACTGAACACTTTTTAAATCTAGATGACATACTTAATATAAATATTTTAAACTACAAATTAGTTAGCCATTACGGAAGGTCATCTAAAGATGGGGGCGGTGTATGTATTTACTGTGAACAGTCGCTGTTAGTCATTGAAAGAAAGGAATTTGTTAATCTATCTATCCAATCCCACTGTGAAATATGTGCCATTGAGTGTATAAAACTGGGCGTGATTATTGTATGTTTGTATAGGCCTCCCTCGGGCGACTTTGACATTTTCTTTGCAAAATTAAATAAAATAATAGACATTTTAAATACAATAAATAAACAAATAATTATTGTTGGAGACATGAACCTGAATTTACTAGTTAAAAATAAATATACTAAACAGCTAACTGACTTCTTAAAATCTGTAGGATTAAAGTCTATTGTAAAATTTCCGACCAGAACGTCAACTATACAATCATGCATAGATCACGCCTACACTAACCTACACATAAATTCGAGCATCACTTCAAAGCTAGTAGATCTGAACATCTCCGACCATCACGGAGTAGTGCTAACCGCAGCTCTACCTAATAAATCTGAATCGAATCCTATAGGCTACAAGCGATTGTTCACTGATATTAAAATAGATGACTTTATAAATAGTATCTCCTTGCATGATTGGGAATATGTATTGAACAAAACGCAATGCCCCAGCGTCACTTTTGACAATGTATGTAGAATAATAAAGCACTTTTTTGACATTCACTTCCCGTTGAAGAAATATCCAATTCGCAATAATGTAAAAGTGTGGATCAGCGATCGCGCTGTCGAATTAAGTAGACAAATAACCACCACTAAATATCTCTTGACAGACAGACAAAATGATAAATCGTGTTTAGAACTGAAACTAGCATACTTAGAAACTGAATACTCCTTGGAAATTATATCAGCTCGTAGGCAGTTCATTAATAAGACAATTGCTAAATCTGAAAATATTTGTCGCGGCGTGTGGCAGATAATAGCATCAGAAACTGGTCATAATAATAAATGCAGCGCTCTGGATGCACTTGTCAGTCGAGCTCCAGGCAACTGCGACTGCGAGCGTTTCGCTTCCACTGCTGGTCAACTAAATCTATTTTATGTAAACGCAAACAAAAACTCCAACATTTCGCCATGCATAGTTAAGGCTATGATCTACCTATGTAAATTCGTACACAAACGCACGACAGATTTTCTCTGCGAACCGTTCAGCCTAACAGAAGTCATAAAAACTATTAAAAATATAAAACGAAAAAACTCAAAGGACATAAATGACATGACTACACGGACATTTGACTACCTACCGCCTTTTATGAACGATATTTTATGTAAACTTTTCAACCAGTGCCTGCAAGCCGGTATATTCCCAAACACCCTGAAGCTAGTAAAAGTGCAACCGATCTACAAAGGAAAGGGTGAAATGACGGATTGCAAAAACTTTCGGCCCATATCTCTTATTCCAATAATGGCTAAAATACTCGAAAAACTTATGAGCAACAGATTAATGTCTTTTTTCAATGAATTTAGCTTACTTAACCCGCAACAGTATGCCTATCAGCCGGGAAGATCTACAGTAGATGCGACACGTGACGTAGTGCATAAAGTGATGAGTAAGTTAGACCTAGGACAACACACAGCGGCGATCTTTTGCGACCTATCACGCGCATTTGAACTAGTAGATCACAAGCTCCTCATCGCCAAACTCCAGCACTACGGAGTAAATGGCCCCTTTCTAAGGATGATTACTTGCTTTCTGTCGAACCGAGAACAAATAACATCTGTACATGACATAAAATCGGACACTCTTCCTCTAGATAGCATAGCCGTTCCCCAGGGTTCGATTATGGGAAACAACCTATTTTTGATCCTAATTAACGATCTAACGGTAGCCTCTACACAAGCAGAATATGTCATGTATGCGGACGATGGATGTTTAATAATATCTGCGGAATCCCACAGCCTGCTTAACGCAAAGGTCAATCACGTGATCGAAAAAGTAGCTGGATGGTTTTCCGCGAATGGAATGGCACTAAACATAGAAAAAACAAATATTGTCCACTTCTATTTAGGCGCAGACAAAAACAAAGGCCAACTCCATGTAGTTTGCAATGGACTTAAAGTGCCCATCGTCGACTCTGTTAAATACCTGGGTTTCACTCTAGATCAAAAACTGACTTGGGAACCCCATATAGATATAACTTGTAAAAAGCTATCTTCTGCGTGCTTTGCACTGTCCCGCCTGAGTGGAAGCCTCGATCTGCACAATAAGCAAATGGCGTATCACGGATATGTTCATTCTGTATTGACGTACGGAGTAGAATTTTTTGGTCAAGCGGCGGAACGCATAAGACCGTTTCGTCTACAGAAACGCGCGATCAGAATCCTGTGTGGTGTAGAATGGGACCATCCTGCTCGGGAACTATTTAAGGAAACTAAAATACTAACGTTACCAAGCGAGTTTATTCTCCAAGCGGCCAAATTTGTCAGAAGTCACCTTAAGGAGTTCCCGACGTGGGCTGAAGCCCACAACTACCACACTAGGAATCGTCACCGACTCATGCTACCCAAAATAAGATTAGCTAAAGCAAAACACAAAATTGACTATATAGGAGTGAAAATCTACAATAATCTGCCGGACTCTATAACTAGTGCCGCGTCGACTGCAATATTTACAAATAAACTAAGGAGAATCCTAGTGGACAGGGCATACTACAATTTAGAAGAGTTCTTCGTTGATAAATTTGCTGACGCCGATGTCGTAGATCCACACTTATAATATTGAAATACTCTTGGTAAGATTACCAAAGACAATTATTTATTTGTTTGTTTACATTATTTTGTACCTAGCTATACTATTTTGACATGTAAGAAAATTTCTTATAAATAAATAACTGAAACTGAAACTGAAACTGAACGTAACGACAACGCAACGCAGCGCAACGGATCAGTGTGGCTTCGCTCTTAAAGTTCTTCTTTTCACGAAAAATATAATACGCAAAAGTATTAAATCGGACACCTTAAACTGCGACTAAATTATCTACAAAATTATTTATAGAAGTTGGTTCGGGTCAACCACGTAGTTTTATTAAACAAGCACACCTAAAAACGGTTCTTACAAATTGTTTAAATTCGGGCTACCCAAGGACTGGTCATAATATTCCTAATAATATGATAGTCCTCCCCTGTGAACAAAAATATTATTTTTAATCAAATTAGTTCTGTATGTATTCAAATGTAAATTCGTGTTAATTAACTAATTAGGCAGCCTAGTTTGGTAAAACTTGGAATTAGTTTTTGAGATAAATTTTAAAACTTTTATATAAAGACTTCAATCTAAGGTAATAAGTAGGTTAGGTGCCTAATTAAGTTTTTCGATAATAATGAGTATTTTACTAAGTTTTCGATTTTATTAAATCTTTAATAAGTTTTCGATTTTATTAAATCCATTCGTTGCTAGGCTTATAGAAATACTAAATATGTAGTTAGGCTAGGTACTTATCAAAATTATAAAAGGTAGGAAAGTAATTTTATCATTTTATGTAGACCAAGGTATATTCTTTTTATACATATTAGTATCATTCATTAATAAAAGAAAGGACACGAAAAGCTATGCCTTTATTTATTAATAATAATAAAGCTGGACAATCCACACAGCATCATCTAGCCCCAAGTCAAGCAGGGTTTATGTTATGGGTACTAGATGACTATACTTAACACAATACATTACATAATAAACATATTTTTAGGGTTTTGATGATCGAAGATCGGTTTCAAAACCCTTATGGTCTCGCTTTGTCTGTCCTTTTTTCCCTCCTTAATAACTCAAAAACTACTGCAGCTATCAACTTGAAATTTAAAATAATAATACATTTCGTGCGCCTGTACAGATTTTGAGAAAAATAATTGAAAATAAATGAAAAATGAAAATGAATATTTTCCATACAAATTGTGATGCCAAATTTTTAAAAGCTACCTACAGAGTCATATGGGGTATCAAATGAAAGGTATCATTTTGTACATTTCAAAATATTTTTTGAAATTTTTGTAGGTTTCATACTTTTTAAAATATTTCGAAAAAAGTCGAAAAAATACCCATTCCCCCCCTCCTATCTCCGAAGATTGCAGAGCGATCCATGTAAAATGTATGGAGCGTTTATAGACATGAATCTATATTTTACAGGAAAAATATAGAGAAGTTTGAAAAAAGAACACTTTTTGAAAAATGGTCAAAAAGGGGGGGAATAATTTTCAAAAGGGGGGGCTACCTCACCGAATGGGGTATCAAATGAAAGGTATCGGTTTGTACGTTTCAAAACAGTTTTTCAAATTTCTGTAGGTTTCATACTTTTTGAAATATTTTGAAAAAAGTCGAAAAAATACCCATTCCCCCCCCCCTATCTCCGAAGTTTGCAGAGCGATCCGTTTAAAATGTATGAAGCGTTTGTAGATATGGATCTATATTTTACAGGAAAAATATAGAGAAGTCTGTAAAATGAATACTTTTTGAAAAATGGTCAAAAAGGAATAATTTTCAAAAGGGGGGCTACCCCACCGAGTGGGGTATCAAATGAAAGGTATCGGTTTGGACATTTCAAACCAGTTTTTCAAATTTCTGTAGCTTTCATACTTTTTGAAATATTTCGAAAAAAGTCGAAAAATTTACCATTACCCACCTTAACCGAACCACCCATTTAACCGAAGCATCCATCTAAATTGCAGGTTGGTACCTACTATTCTTAGGTATTCGTTAAATTGCGATGTCTCTAACCGGTACTTTTGTTGACAAACGTTCAAAACCCTCGGCGCGCGAGTTATACTCGCACTTGACGGATCTTGTTTTTACTATACATAGAAAAAAATCCAGAAGACCAGTGTTATTATGTGTAAGCTTTGTCTATAATATGTGCCTCATTTATTTATTTTACCTACAAAACAAAACCAAGGCTTTGTAGGTAACTTTTTAGCATGTAGACATTTCGTTGGCCTAAGCTTTAAGTATTGATCAGGTAGGTAACCAGTTTCAAATCCCTTGGGATAGCAAGGCGTGAGAAAGGTCCAAGGTTGATATAAATTAGGTAGAGTAACAAATTTATGACTATTTTCAATGATTTTATTCCCACTAAGGGATTATTATCACTACAGAGTAGAGAAAGTTTTCAAAAGCATGTAAATTTGCGAAAGTTTTTAGATATAATAAATAAAATAAATAAATGCTGGACAATCCACACAGCATCATCTAGCCCCAAAGTAAGCTACTCAAAGCTTGTGTTATGGGTACTAGATAACTGATATATTTAATACATTATATAGGTACATAGATGGATTTTTTTTTATTATACATAGAGAACACCCAGACCAACGGAACAAATTTCTGTAGATCGTACACAAATTTGTTCCGAGGCGGGAATCGAACCCGCAACCTCTTGCGTCACAGGCGGACCTTCGCCCGCCGCGCCACGGAGGTCGTGATATAGGTACCATGTTGATTTTTTATTGTATGTTGTACAGATCAACCGAAGTTTCTAGGGAGCGAGACTAATGTGACGGTTGTGGTTGGAAGAGACGCCACCCTGACCTGTATGGTGGAGAACTTGGACAGCTACAAGGTAAGAATAAAATAAAAATAAATGATAAAATAATTTATCACAATAATATTATAAATGCGAAAGTTTGGCCAAACTACACTTCTCTCTCTCTTCACGCCCAAACTACTGAACGGATCGGGCTGATATTTTGCAAACAGGTAATTCTAAAGTCATAAATAACGGGATATTTACCATGATTTGAGTTTTCCGTGATCATGGCGCATGAAACTGTGCAGAAATATTGGAAAGCTCAAAACTCAAATCATGGTAAATATCCCGTTATTTATGACTTTAGTGTTATTAACCATGATGGATTTAAAAGGAAATTCTAATTCTGGTGTACGGTGAAACCGCACCATCCTCTCGCGTCAGCATTTTTACTTCATTGTAGCGATATCAACGCGCGCGCTCTCATCAGTACATGTTAGCCTTTCATACCGGGCGCGTGTCTCATAATATCATTATCATCATTAGCTCGTAGAGTGTTGGAATAAAATCCATTTATCAAATATAAACATCTTATCATTTTAAAGCTGTAAGACCTTACAACTTTATGGTCCTTCGAGCCACCGAAGGCGGGACCAGTCGCGTGTGCATTTGTGATATTAGTGTGTTATACCTAATTATTGGATTGCACCCCTGCGACTTGGACCGCTGCGTAAGGTAACCAGCCAGCCTTCGGTGAGTTATCAAAACTTATCATTATCAATCATCATCATGGCGAGGACGATGGAAGAAGTCATCCAGTCCCAGCATATGAAGCGGCTTTCAGCAAGTATGGACGTCTAACACAGGATGGGATGAAGAAACATCTGAAGAAATCAAGAATGAGTGGGAGAAAATCAGGAAAGACCTTATCAATATCAATAGAGTGAAGGTACCTAGATGGTTGAAGACAAGCAAAGACAAAGAAATTGAGATGTACGGATTTTGCGATGCATCCCAAAAAGCAATTTCCTGTGTGATCTACTGCAAAATCAAAAATCAAAATGAAGTAAGGTTGGTCACAGGAAAAGCCAAAATAGTGGCTGAAAATAAAAATTTATCCCTGCCCAGACTGGAGCTGGCTGGGTCTCAGCTTCTATCAAAACTTATCACTAAAGCATTAAAATGTCTGCCGGATTATAAAGTAAAGGTTTATTGCTGGACAGATTCGACGGCTGTACTTGGATGGCTCAATGGGGACGCTAGTAGGTGGAAACCTTACGTGGCTAACAGAGTGAGACAGGTAGTCAAGGTTGTGCCAGCTGAAAACTGGCGCTATGTAAAATCATCTGACAACCCCGCGGATTGTGCCAGCAGAGGAATATCAGCAGAAAAGTTGACGGAATTATCATTGTGGTGGAATGGTCCGGTATGGCTTTCTTCGTTTGACGCAAAAAGTGAAATTGTCAAACCAACTTACACTACAAACGAAGAGATTAAAATACAAACAAACGTATCAACACAAAATAAACATACTAGCGATATCATTCAAGACTTATTGTGCAAGTCAAGCAGTTTTACGCGAGTTGTGCGCGTCGTGGCGTGGATACTTCGAGTGGCTCGTCACAGTGACGTCACCTCAGCGTGCTTATCACTATCAGAGTTGAAAAAAGCTCATAACAAAATTATCAAAAACATTCAAGAAGCAGAGTTTTCGGAAGAAATGACTGACTTACAAGCAAACAAACCTATATCAAAAAAGAGTCGAATACTGAATCTCTCGCCTTTTGTAGATCAAGACGGATTGTTAAGGGTTGGAGGGAGGCTTCGGAACGCAAACATCAGCTACCACAGAAAACACCCTCTCATAATACCTAACAATGCCCGATTAACATCATTATTGATCGATCAAGCACATCAGCAAACATTTCACGGAGGGTCGCGCCTGACGTCATCACACCTCAGACAGAGGTACTGGATTTTAGGAGGAAATCGTACTGTAAAAAAGACTTTACGTACCTGTGTCAAATGCAGACGAAATGATCCCTACAAACAATACCAAATCATGGCAGACCTGCCGGCATCAAGGACAAATCCCTCGCGTCCTTATTATCATGTTGGAGTGGATTTTACCGGTTATGTCGATGTTAAATATAACAAAGGAAGAGGAGCGAAAACTACCAAGGGGTATGTAGCGGTCTTCGTCTGTATGGTGACGAAGGCCGTCCACTTGGAGTTGGTATCAGACCTCACAGCTTCGGCTTTTTTGGCCGCGCTGCGCAGGATGGCTGCTAGACGGGGAGCGCCCGGGCACATCTATAGTGACAACGGGACAAATTTTGTCGGCGCCAATAATATTCTAGAAAAAGAATTTATCAATATCAAACAAACTTTATCAGACGAAACATTTATCAATGAATTATCAAGCATGCAGATTCAATGGCACTTCAACGCGCCATCTTACCCTAGCGCAGGAGGTTTGTGGGAGAGCTCTGTGAAAAGCCTCAAGTATCATATGAAGAGAGTGATTGGAGAACAAAAACTTACCTTTGAAGAGTTTTCGACCATCTTATCCCAGCTAGAGGCGTGTTTGAATAGCAGGCCACTCTGCGCATTATCAGAAGACCCTGACGAATTGGACTGCCTCACACCGGCACATTTTCTATCGAGTGGGCCAACCCTAACCATCATAGAAACAGAGAAAGATCTACGCACGAGATGGCAACTCACGCAGAAGATTTTCGATGACGTGTGGAAAAGATGGCGGTCGGAGTATTTGAGTCAGCTCTCTATCAGAAGCAAATGGAAACAACAACAGCCAAATATCAAAATCAACGACATTGTTATCATCAATGACGCCAACCTTCCCGCCGGCAAATGGGCGTTAGGTAGGGTGGTAGAGCTACACCCCGGAAAGGACAAGTGTGTTCGCGTCGTATCACTTAAAACCAAAAACGGCATTATTAAACGGCCAATCATCAAATTATCAACAATCGTTCACGCACCGGAACAAGACACGAAATCGGAAAAGCCCGCCAATATCAAGACGCCTAAATCACGATCAACTATGGCGTCAATCCTTCTATCAATTTTTGTGGTCTTGAATCTACTTACAACAGCATTCGGGTCGCATAATATCACAGCATTGAACAGCACGAAAGGGCTATATTTCGATAAGATGTCAAATATCCAGGTAATCAGGGACGATTGGAAAATCATTGTCTATTACGATATGCATCCCTATTGGGAAGGTTTCGCAGCAATGGATAAGTTCTTCAACAACCTTGTAAACACATGCGATAACACAAAGGGCAATGCACCATCACATTGTAAGATTGTCCTAACACAATTACAACACGGCTTTTCGGAACTACGCTACTACGATCAGAAGTTACTGAATCAGCAGTTCTCAGCACGCGACCTTCATCGAAAGAAGCGAGGCCTTATCAACGGCGTCGGGTACATCGCTCACCAGCTGTTCGGAGTACTTGACGACGAGTTCGCACAGCAATATCAAAAAGACATCGATATCATACACACAAATAACAAACATTTAGCGATGTTATGGAAAAATCAAACATCTGTAGTCGAATCGGAGTACAATCTTATCAAAAGAATGGAACAATCTATCAATAATCAGCATACTCTAATCGACATGCACTTTCAAAGATTAGAAAGCTCGGCTAATCAAATAACATCGGAAGTACAACAGCTCGAACTTAAAAACGAGTTTATCTTATCAGCTATCATTGCAAACAATATGTTGTCTAAACTAAGCAACATACAAGAATCATTATTGGATATCATTACCAGCGTAAACAACGGTAAATTTAGCATACATCTACTTACGCCGGAACAACTTCAACAGCAGCTAAATATCATTTCCGGTCAACTACAACAAGATCTGTGTCTACCTATAAGTAACATACAAACAGACTTGTGGAGCATATATCATCTTCTGCGAATCAAAGCACGAATGACGAAATCATACCTTATCTTTGAAGTGAAAATTCCTCTCGTTAGCAGGGAAATCTTCGAAGCCTATCAAGTTCTTCCTATCCCACGGATGGTTGGAGATAACACTATCAGCATCATTCCAGTAGCAGAAAATTTAGCCATCAACATACAAAAAGATACATACGTACCTATAACAGATATCAAATCATGCCTTAACACAAACAGGGATACCTATTTGTGTAACATTCAAGGTCCCATTTTTAAGATCATATCCGACATGAGCCTATGTGTCAAGGATCCCGGCACAAGTACTTGCCTAACTCAGTCAACAAAATGCAGAAATATGTGGAGAGAATTGCACACGCCCAATACATACTACTATTTTTGCTGTGGCGTTTGTTTACTACGAGTCATATGCGAGGATCAAATATCAACTGAACAGATAAGCCGGGCCGGCATCATGAGTCTCGGTCAAGGTTGCATAATAAAGGGAGAGGACTTCACCATCTACTCACCTCGGCGACCATCATCAAACATCAAGGTGCACTCTGAGATTTACGTCCCTGAGATAACAATTGCACCGATCAATCATATCATAAACATAACCGCTCCTATCACTGCCAACTGGACCTCTGAAGACAAAGAAGAGAAAGCCTACTTGGCTAAAATCAAAGAACAAATAGATCAGATGAAGAAGGAGGAGAGCATTACGGAGAATATCACTTATCACGATGTACATCAATACACCGTGATCTACTTGATCGTGGGCACGGGGATCGCAGTGGGAGCAGTATGCGCGTGGAGGCGCGCGCGCTGCGGCCAGGCGCGCTGGCGCGTTGGCCAGCACGCGCCCGCGCGCGCTCCGGCGGCGGCGGCGGCGGCGGCCCGGGCGGTGGAGGCGCAGCCTCTGTCACTGCCGGCCGCCGCGCCGCGTTTCAGCAGCGTTATCAGTGATGCTTGTGTTAGTGGTAGTGCAAGTGTCGAGCAAAATGTAGAGTATAGTGAAATAAGCAAGTTTAGTGGTATCAAAAAGCAAAGTGATCGTTTAGATAAGGCGTCGTCGCCTATTTTTCGCGCGATCGATATCAGTGAAACCAAGATGTAGGACTTGAATAGATTACGTTACTTTAACTTAGCTGTAGTCTTACTAACAAAAATATTGTTTTATCATAATGAAATTTCTTAAGGACCTATTGTTCTATCATCATGTATCATTAGCATTTAGTATCATTAGTTAGCGTATCATTTCTTATCATTACTCGTATAGGTCATTATTAAGTTTATATCAATTTAACCAGCATCTTCTCATCTCGCTGTCGGGAATATGTACGGTGAAACCGCACCATCCTCTCGCGTCAGCATTTTTACTTCATTGTAGCGATATCAACGCGCGCGCTCTCATCAGTACATGTTAGCCTTTCATACCGGGCGCGTGTCTCATAATATCATTATCATCATTAGCTCGTAGAGTGTTGGAATAAAATCCATTTATCAAATATAAACATCTTATCATTTTAAAGCTGTAAGACCTTACATCTGGAATCAAACATATACTTCTTATCACATAAATCAGTTCCCGTGGGATAGAAATCACCTTTAAAAGTTTCGATAGAAACAATGCGTGCGAAGTCGCGGGCATAAACTAGTTCAAAATAACTTAGGACTAGAAAGATAACAAAGAGGTTCATCTTAAATTCTAATGGTATTAAATAATGCGTAAGGCTGAACTAGGTAAAATCCTGTATTTCAGGCAAAAAGAGTGCTAATAACAAATGAATTAATCAAATAGACTTACTAATTTTACAAGGCGATGGTGCATACTTTAAAATAATTACATAAGCTACCTACATTAAACTATTTTAAATACTAAAGGTGCTTGCAAATTTTTGACCTACTATAAATCAATAATTTTATAAGTCAATAAATTTTCTGTCATCATATGACAAACATTGCAGAGTATCCTTAAGTTTTTTCTTACATGTATTATAATTTAATTAATAAATATTGGCAAACACATTTAATCCAACTAATATTATATAGCCGAAAGTTTGTGATTTTTTGTTACCCAAGATCTATAAATAAAACTACTGGACAAATCAAGATGAAATTTGGCGTACATTTAGACATAACTGAGATATAAGTAGTATAAGTCAAACATATCGCAAGAAAAATAGAGGCAAAGGCGAGCTTAACCCTAAAAAGAGTTATCTACCAGCAAACCTTATTGGGAGAGAGAGACAAATTTGCAGAAGTGGGTACATGTGCTAAAACAAAGGATATAACATTTAATTTTAACCTACTTATTAAATAGACTAATACATAATATAATACAATACATAAACTAATATATCCTACCTAACAAATACTATAATTATATACACAATACTATAATTGAGTAAATACATAAATACAACAGAGTCATAAAGATAGGTAATGCTCTTTGACTTTACGCTTGAAAATGATGAGTGAGGGGCTAGCACGAATATCGTGTGGTAGAGAATTCCATAAACTAACAGAGTCGACAGTAAAAGAGCCACCGTAGCGGCTGGATGAGTGAACAGGAAATTTAAGGAGTACTAGTCCTACCAATACTAAAAAGCCGAAAGTTTTTGAAATCTAAATTTTTGTTATCTAGGATCTCCAAAATCTCTGTTCAGTAGGAACAGATCAAGATGAAATTTGGCGTAAATTTAGAGCAAACCCTGACTTAGATAATAGGCTACTTGTTATACCGAAAATATGCGTCCGAAGCTGCTATAACAGTGCTTTCAATCACCCGTCTTTGATAGGTTACACTAAAATAAGTATCTATTTTGAAAGTCCAAAAGCTTGTTATCATGATGACATTATCAAAGTCGCTGGGTACGCCTGAATTCGAAAGGCGGTACGCCTGAATTCGAAAGGCACATAACAGAAAAGGCTCGCAAAAATTTAAGGAAATGCCCAGCAGTGGGTGACATAAAGGTCTGTAATGATGACGATAAAGTACCTCGATGAGAAATGCACAGCTTCATTGAGGTACTTTATCATCCTCAACCTCACCTCAACAGCCTGTATTTCTCCACTGCTGGACGAAGGCCTTCTCTTTTATCCCATGAGAGTAATGCCAGTAATCCCCACGCTGGGCATGCGGGTTGGGGATCGCAGTTCGGTGGTAGAATTGTTCTGCAGAGGGCTCTGCTGTCCATCCCCGGGGATATCCCTTAGTCGCCTCTTACGACACCCACGGGAAGAATTGGGGTGGTGCAAATTCTAAGCGTCACAGCATAATCATCATCAGTCATCACAGACCTTTTTGTCACTCACTGCTGGGTATAGGCCTCTTTCAATTTTTGCGAGCTTCCGTTTTTCTATACCTTTCGTAATACTGAGAAAGTAATCAGAAAGATTATTTACGAACAGGTACGCGTAACATAATTGTTGAATGTTATTACGTGTAATTATGTTAAAGAGAATCAAAATATTATTCGTTTAATAGTAGGTACTTGTTTCTGAATTTAGACGACGCTTTTACTCATGGTTAATCACATATTAGGGCTTTACTAAACACGTGTAAACGCGTAGCTGTTATGAGGCGCGAGTCTTTTTGACGTTAGCAATGAGTCTCCTTTTGGTATTGAGTATTTGCATAGTTCCCTGTCAGCACGATAGAGGCGCTGTACCAAATTGTATGGAAAAAGGAGACGTCACAATCACGTCATTGCTAACGTCAAATAGACTCGCCCCTCTGCTTGAGTGAAGTACCTAAGTCGAGTGAAACATTAGGCAGGCACCTACTCACATGACATCTGCTGACTGACACTACATTCTGGTAACAGCATTCCAATCCATAATCGTTTAAACACAGCCTTTGATGTTGGAATACCGGTAGCGAACGTCTATTAAACATCTCCATTAGTTTATTTGTATAGTTCCCTGTCAGCACGATAGAGGCGCGCTGTACCAAATTGTATGGAAAAAGGAGAGATCGTGATTGTGACTAACCTCTCTGCTTGAGTGAAGTACCTAAGTCGAGTGAAACATTAGGCAGGCACCTACTCACATGACATCTGCTGACTGACACTACATTCTGGTAACAGCATTCCAATCCATAATTGTTTAAACACAGCCTTTGATGTTGGAATACCTGTAGCGAACGCCTATTACGCATCCCCATTAGTTAAGCTAATTGTAATCATAAATAATTTCCTGAATTATGCTTTCCATTCATATTGATATAGTGATTATGATAGGGACCATATGATAGGGACTCCGACCAACTGCTCTTTTACCCTGTAAGATACAGGGTAAAAGAGCAGTTGGTTGGAGGAAGACTTCCTGGGTGCGCAACATAAGGCAATTGACTGGCAGAAGAAGGCAGAAGACATATTTAGGATAGTCCTGAATAAGGAAAGATGATCACCGCCGACCTTCAGTACGGGAGAGGCACTATAAGAAGAAGAAGTTTCATATTGAACACTAGATTCTGCCCGCGGCTTCGCTCGCGCTTTTCCGGGATAAAAAGTAGCCTATGTCGGTGCCCGAGATGCCACCTATCTCTGTGCCAAATTTTAATACAATTCGTTTTTTGCGTGAAAACGTAACAGACGGACAGATAGCGTTGAATTCGAATTTATTATATTAGTATGGATTTGTAGCGCAGATAAAGGTTCGCGCAACAGCTTTAAGCTAAGTTAGTATCGTAAATTTGAAGACGGAACCGCGTTTTGTCATTCCTACGGTAATTATGACGGTGGCTCCGGTAAAGTTCCACCATTTGGCACAACAGGCTGTCCTGAAATATGTCAGTGTCCTTTCGTATGAATAAGGAAGGGTAACCAAGCCGTTTTTCACAATTACGCAGCTTCTGCCAGGAACTAAAGGGTCAGAAATCATAATTAAACGCGGTTAAACTGGGGACGCTTCAAGAAAACTTTGCTAAACAAGGTGGGTTTCCATTTGAAAGTTGAACCGTAAAAAGAATTGCAGCGGAGCAAAGTACGGACTCATCTTTGATAATGGTCTTGTTCTTTTACTATGAACGAAATTGCTGAATTGCGAACTCCTGTGCAAAGTAACTTAGTCGAGTCGTATTCCCTCAGTACCTCGATCTAACTTAAAATTTAAACTTTCTGGCCAACAATGTTTAATACAATATCAGATTCCCTGTGCAAACATTGAAATTGAAGGTAATTCCAATGCGCCAGTCGGCCACGGTAGTTTAAAAGAGACCGACCAAACATACCAATCGATTGCGCCTCCCCCTGCCATATAAGTACCTAACTAGCTGCGGCCCGTAGCTTCGCACGAGCTTTTTTTCGGCTCTGGGATACCATTTACCTTTCTGCCAAATTCCATTGAGATCCGTTTAGCCGTTTAGGCGTGAAACAAACAGATAGATAGACAGAGTCACTTTGAATCCATAATCAGTCACTTTCGAAAGTAACTGTCTGTCTGTTTTCCTTTTCACGCCTTAACGGCTGGTCGGATCTTCATCAAATTTGGCATGGCAGATGTATCTCAGAGACGGACATATGCTATTTTCTATCTCGGAAAAAGCGTGCGAAACAGCGGGCAGCGGCCAGTTTATAACTTAAGTAAGGAAGTATGGATAGATAAAAGAATGCTTCAACGTTTATGCGAAACGGTTTTGATCGCGCCTCATATGCCCTTTGTTTTTATGGCACTTATTTTCAGCAGAATATAATTCACTTTGCCCGTTATTCACAACGAAATTTAACACAATAAATTCTTAGCACGTACTTGACGCAGCAATAACGAAACCTAAACATAAGCGAGTTTGCGAAAACACGAAACTCCTATCACGTTTTGACGCTGTGCTGAAATACAGTCGAAAAACAGATTGACCCACCCAACTAAAAATTATAACATAGGTAGTTAAATAAGTCAAAAACAAACCTATCACAGGTGGGATTTAAATATTGATAGGTATCTGCGAGAAAATACAGCGTCTAGCTTTAAAAGTATTTTAGGTTTGTATAAGTAGCGTAAATAAATGGGACAGCATGAGAAAGGTGGTCATTTTCACTCCCAACCTTAGTCTGCACGACTTATAATGTAAATGTAAAAAAAAAAAACCTTCCAGCTTAAACTTAGCAAACTCCTTTTAATCGACATAAGGCTAAAGACCATAAAATATCCATGATACAGTCGTTACTGTTTCATTGTACGAATTCAGATAAAAGAAAAAGTAAGATGCAAATCTCGCTTCCGCGTCATTGTAAATGAGGCCTTATTTCCGAAGTCCCAGAGTCTGCAAAATATGAATTGCTCCACAGTCATAAAACATGCTTCTGCTCCGCGCAAAGGAAGCAATTTTCGCTGAACAAGTCCCTTTGTTGGGTGAATACTTGATTTTGATCCTTGTCCATAATGCGACCTTTTGGATGGAGCTAATTGTTTTGTAAAACGTGTGCTGAATTAAATCTTACCTATAATGGCCTTCGTAATCTTAGCGGACGTGACTTCGGCTCCAAATTTGTTCTTCTTCCAGTTACTCGTTCGTGCCATTCTGATTTGGGTCACTTGAAATATAAACTAAGCCTAAGCCAATCACTATTCAATATACAATCCTATATCAATTCACCCAAGTGAAACAATGTTTGCCTTTTAAGAACTTTGGTTTAAAGAAATTTATTCTCAAACAAACACATGGTTCATTTATAATGTGAGATACATAAGAACAAATTAATCTATGTTTTACAATATTTAAACTCACCTCTGGTAACTAAAATAAATGTTAACTAAATATGGTCTAATACTAAATATTGTTTAATTAAATATTATGTAAATACTAAGCATCATAACTAGTACTTGATTATGATTAGTTATGAAATAGGTAGGTATGCTTATATTTTGGTGTTACTAAATATTAGATAGATAATCATTTTTAATCGTGTATTGTTACAGAGTATGTATTTACATGGTTTAATTTAAGTTTATTTTTAAAGGCATTCAGGTTACCACATTCCTTTAATCAACTTTGTGATCTTTTCGTAAAAGACGGGTAAAGTATAGATAGAGACACCCCAAAATCACTACACTACGACCGCTTAAACCGGGAACTGACCGGTGATACAGGGTGTAATGTACCTGTGGTGACACAATTTACCTTAAAGTACGCGGCGCAAACGCGTTTCGATTATTCGGCATTTTTACTGGCTAAGCTGATCGCCGGCAGTCACTCCTCAAACCTCTTGCCTTGATCAGACATAGGTATGATAATTAAAGGAGATAATTTAAGGATTATAGATTAACGTAAATGTATTTCATGCACTCGTGTTAACAGTGTAATGAATAGACTCAGTATAGTACTATAAACTCTTTTATTTCTAACCAACCCACATAGATAAATAAAGACATTAATAGCAAATACAAAATACCATACGCAGCGAGCATGATATCTTACGCCCTATGCAATCCGTGTCGTTGCGAGCCTTTCCCGGAACTGACTGAATGAACGCTCGCTGTGTAACACGTTTCATTACGCCCCGTAACGCTGGTCAGTACCCACCTATATTTATCTCGTGTATTTGCGTATGTGTCTTACATATCCTAGCAATCCAGAGATTCATTGATGTTATCACTCGAATGTTGTGTAATAGGCCTAAGGCCCATTCTCCTAAACAAATTGCATTACTATGACAATAGTCTCGGCGGGAATCGCCGCGAAGAATACCAAACGTCTATAGTGACGATTTTGCGATGGTACTATTGTCATTGTAAAACGATTGGTTTATCATGATTGGACATCTTGACGATTTTTCACCCAGGTGGCATGGCTCCGAGTGGACACCCAGACCATCCTAACCATAGGATCGCACGTGATCACCAAGAACCACAGGATAGCCATCAACAAAGCCGACCAGACGTGGACCCTCACGCTACGCCTCGTGAAGCTCACAGATGGAGGCCGGTACATGTGCCAGATCAATACTGAGCCTATGATCACACAGACGCACCATCTGCATGTTTTAGGTAAGTTTTTACTACAATTACAATATAATTATATATAATTATATATAATTATATATAATTTCTTAAAACACATAATTCTTTCCATCCAAAGGTTGCCTGGAAGAGATCGCTTCTAAGCGATAAGGCCGCCCATTGTACTTGTCTTATGTAATGTCTCCTTGTTATGTTATTTTATGGTGTACAATATTTAGCATTACAATATAAACATTTTTGTATTGTATTGTATTGTATACGCAATATCCGGCATCCCATTGTTGGGTAAAGGATTCCCCTGATCCCTCCATACGTCACGATCTTGAGCCCGTTGATCCTACGCTCTATAGAACTATGGTACCTACCTATTCAGCTGGTCGAGTCATCGTTTCCTTGGTCTGCTGCTTTAAGTTGAGCCTATTTCCTTCTGTCGGGAAAAGGCCCACAGGGTCAATAAATGCGGCTAGATAAGCCTTGGTAGGTGGAACAATTGTGACAGTCCAATTCCAGCTGTAGGTAAAATTCGGCTGTCTAATGGTGCGTACAGATCAAGTGAGCGAGAGTGAGCGAATGTAAACGAGTGGAATTCGAAGATCGGTACGTTCGTTCCATTTTTCTTTGATGTAGCGACAGCCGCCGGAGCACGGCCGAAGGCGAACGAAGGCCCTCGTTTGCTCGCTTGCTTTCGCAATGACGTTCACACTGGTTCTTTCGCGTTCGTTCATTAGCCTTCGCTAGCTCTCGCTCGGCCTGTACCCGGCATAAGACAATGATGGACAATCCTTCTATCATTCGATCTATTCGTCTACATCAATCCTGTCTACATCAAAGTTTTCCACAAAACTCCTTCAAAGTTGTTGAGATGTACCCATATCGCATGTTTTTGGCAAGTTTCTTTAAGCTCAATTCTAACAATATACTCTCACGCGACCCTTAAGTTTTCTTCGGGTTCTAGTACCTTAGTTTGTGAATGTTTTGACAAGGTGACCTGAATGTTCGTAACTACAAACTTTTACGATCGAGTAATAAAGTTAGGTAGACAAGTATTTTTGTGTTAGACATAACCTGTAGATGATCGCCAACAACAACATTGTAACACCCCGAACCTGGTATCTAAACAAGGAAATACTCACTGGTATCTGCCGGCATCCAGTTCGAATTGCTGTAGTTTTTATCAACGCAAAAGTTTTCTAATCGCCAGCCGTTTCGCTCGATAACCTCGATGTTTATCGATACCTCGCAACTTTATCCTACTGTACCTACTGGTTGAATTCGAATACATGGTGCATGGTAGATCCGGCAAAATTCACTTCAAATATTACTCTACCACTATTACCGGCCGAAACCACTCCTAAATGTTGTGGAATAAGCCTGGTTTGTGGCTTTGCGGAGTGATACAATCAATGTGAGGGGAATAATCTGCTCGTGTGAGTGGATTGACCGGAATGAATTTCGATCGTGTATGAAACTCTTGCTCCGTACTCTATTTTGTTCAACGCTGTCGTGTAGAACTTTAACCCACGTACAACCAATTCATAGAATATCGTTGGAACACGCACAGCACTTCTCATTTTTTCCATAGCGTTACATTGCCTTCTTACCTATTGAAGTTGGTTAAATTATTCATAACTCGAAACTTTTCGAGGGGGTTACAACAGCTGGTTCAAACATATTTTTAAGCACAAACTTTGATGATATTTTGTCCCTTGCTTTCTTCTGAGATATGGGGGTCCCGTTCTCTTGATTTATCAAACTGGTGTCGAAAGTGTCTATAAGGGCTGATGATGCATGATTGGTAGAAATTATGTTTTTACTAATGGACACCCGTACTGATAACTTTTTGGCAAAAGTCTGTGTTAATGCCTTCGTTCATTCCCTAGTTCATTGAGCCAGGTGTAACACCGTGCGTATATAATTCAGATAAATTGTAAAAGTGTCTTTCCTGATTAACTAGAAATAAACTTAGCTCTATGTCCATTTAAATTGATATTCATTTGACAGTGCCACCAGACATAGTGGACTCGGACAGTAGCGGCGAGGTAATAGTCAGAGAAGGCGACAACGTGACTCTGCACTGCGTGGCGTCTGGCACTCCTCATCCTACCATAGCTTGGAGGAGGGAAGACTTGGCGCCAATGGTGGTGGAAGGAAAGCGGGGTAAGTGGCACCCATCACGTCAGACACACCTAGTTGACTCGGACAGTAGCGGCGAGGTCAGAGAAGGCGACAACGTGACTCTGCACTGCGTGGCGTCCGGCTCTCCGCATCCATCAGCTTGGAGGAGGGAAGACTTGGCGCCAATGGTGGTGGAAGGAAAGCGGGGTAAGTGGCACCCATCACTTAAATTCCAAAGTATTTATAGCACGCAAAAAAAACATAAGTACATAAACTTCATTACTTTAATCGTAAAATACTGGTTTAGGCACACCTTGTAGACACGCAAAGAGCTAAAGGTGCACTTACAAACTTATTAAGTTACGACCAGCTTAAGGAACGGCGTATATTCTCGGCGTCTCATAAAATAGTTTGCTAATTTCCTTGAAAGCGGGGATTTTCGCAAAGCTCATTCCGAAATCGTACACTTTGTGCAGTGAGCAGTTTGAAATACCTGGGAGTTAAACCTATGTTTGTAGAGTTAGTATTATAATGACCTGACCTCGGATATGGATACCTATGTAGTTTAGTTTACGTATCGCTATTTAAACATTTTATATTCGAATTTACGATCACAATCAGAGAAAATATTTACACCTTCGCGCAATTCGCTGAAATTTAAGTGAAGAGAAAATCAATAACACCTTATTTAATTTATAGTTTTTTTTACGTGTCTAAGTGCTTATTTTGTAAGCCTAAATGTATAAAGTTCTTGAAAACTGAAATCTAAGTATAAATTTTATGTCGTACATTTATAATCTGACCTCATTTGATCCATGCATTATCTATCATAACATCATACACCCGTGGTTTCAGTGCAGTATTTTGCTATAACATGCTATGCTATATACATATATACTTTGGTATAGGAACTCACCATGCAGTGGGACAAAATAAAATAAAATAGAAAGTGGTTACGTTATAAGGGTATGTTTTATCTGCATACCACGCATAGGAAGCCGCGGGCACAAGCTAGTTACGAACTAAACTCTAACACTACAGTTAATGCACGGCCTGGAATGCTTACTGTAGAAAGTTGAGAATAGTTGACGCTGCATGTTCAAATGTCGTGTGTTCCTGAATGTTTGTGAACTGTCTTTCCCATTCAACTATTTGGTACAATTGGTAGTGGTAATTTAGTTTGTAGGAAAATGAAATGAAAAGCATTCTAGCTTTTCTCTTAACCCGTGGTTTGAGTGCAGCATTTTGTCATAATATGCCAGGCATACTATAATGCTATGGAATAGACATATACATAGGCAAGGTTTCAAATCAGATGTCGCTAAAAGTAAACTAATTTTACGGGACGAAAAATCATGCCATCCCACATTGTTTTATGAGGACTGAAAATCGGACGTCATTCATTTTTCATTTGTTTCGGTAATGCAAGAGTAAAACTCCCAGGAATCCATCTGCTTAGTTTTAGTGTAAAAAAAACAAAAGTGATGTTTTTACATAGAGCAGTAAAGACATTTAAATCACATATTTTGGATGCTTTTGGAAGTCTCTAGTATCATTCATTAGGTGCGGAGATATTAATTTTTTACATATATTTTTTTTTCTTTCGTATACCATGGAAATCCGAACCGATTGTCGAATATAACCATGCGTAATGATGTTTTGTACATCATCAAATAAACTCGTATCCATAGCCCGTGGGATATCGGGAGAAATTGAGTTTTTTTTTAAATATCGGTAATTTTCGAGTTGAGTGTTGTCACGTATGGATATGAAAAAAATACCGATATTGAAACGGTTTTAGGCGGGGAATTATAGAAATAATACTATTCATTCTATTCTATTAAACGATCATTGTTTGTATGTATGTATGTTGTTTGTATGTATATAATATTTATGTCTATTGTTTATATTATTTATTTTCAATTATTTTTCTTTAAATCTGTACAGGCGCGCGAAATTTATTATTATTTTAAATTTCAAGTTTATAGCTACAGTAGTTGCTGAGTTATTAAGGAGGTAAAAAAAGGACAGACAAAGCGAGACCATAAGGGTTTCGAAACCGATCTTTGATCTTCGAAACCCTAAAAACATGGTGTTTTTCTATTATTGCTTGACACAACTTTAGTCAGTGTTGCCACTTCATAAAAATTATGTGAAATGTATGAATTTAAAGTTTAAATATGCCAAAAAATATCGATATTACTCCTGAGGTATGAAAGTGACCAAAATTGCGACAAATATTCAATAAGCAAATTTCAGTATCAAAATCTTTTTTTTTTATTTAAACCTATTCAATTTTATAGTTTATATCATGGGTGACTTATTTATGCAAAATTATATTATAATTATAATTAATTATAATTGCAACAGTCTGCAGTTAGCTCAATTGTTTCAATTGTAAATACTAATTATATTATAATTTTCTTTGTGAATAAAGGCTTCTGCCATTTTAGTTATAATTATTCTATAAAATGATTTTAATATCTGGTACAGTCAAGACATAATACTATGTTGTTATTAAATTTACCTTTGATGTTTTACTATTGTCTAATGTCTAATAACGTGCTCATTATTAGTATTTACTTTGTAGGAAAATAAAATGAAAACCAATCTAATTTTTCACGTAATTTTCAAAGCGTTTCAGGTTCTTTTAGGAAACCTAAAGTTCATCTGGAAATATTTTCTTACCGAATCCAATTTTGTTCATTGGTAAACTGGAAGATAATGAATTTTTTCGCTTGAGAATTTAGAGTTGGCGTAAATAGGATTTTAACGGCTTTTTCAGTTGCACCATAAAATACCTACTGTCCTATGCGCTTGTAATTTCAGTTAAAGTAAACCTGCTACATAAAACAAGACTAACAAGAACAAAATTTAAAATTTAAAAAACCCCCCCGACAGATTTTTATGAAACATGGCTAAAACACTCGGGATAAAATTATCTATCACACAAAAAAAACTAAACGGAAATCGGTTCATCCATTTGGGAGCTACTATACCACAGACAGATACACAGATAGACACGTTAAACTTATAACGCCTCTCTCTTTTTGCGTTGGGGGTTAGAAATTAATTACCAACAGCACAATGACAAAATTGTCTACACACACGTGCCATGGCAGATGAGATCATGTCATAGCGCTAGTCTTCTGCAGCAACAATGACACTTTGTAAGCTCACGACCAAAACTTGAAAACTACAACTAGTTTATGGCCCCTTTGGGTCGCAATTCCAAAGCTTACGAGTAAGAACACAAAACGACAAGCCCGAAAGTTGAAATAGCGTGTCGAAATGTTACAAAATTCGCCCATTTGCACTGTGCCACGCTTTACTGCTAATGAACTAGTGCTGTATACAATCGCAGCTTTTAAATTTTTTTGTTTGTTTACAAACAACACAAATACACACATACGTTTTGTGTATTTGTATTAATACACAAAATACGCTTTGTGTATTAATACAAATACATAAAACTATACTAATAATATTTATTTATTTATTATTTATATCCCATGGGAACAGGTTTATGGGATAAAAAGTAGCCTTTGTTTTATTCCAGGCCGTTATCCAGGCCCAGATCTGGCATTTTTTATACAGTAGTTTCCAGGCTAAAACTACCTGTATATAAAATGCCCGATCCGTTCAGTAGTTTTGGCATAAAGAGTTAACAAACATCCATACATCCATCCATAAGTACGTCTAAACATCCAAATTTTCACATTTATAATTAGTGTGATAGATGATAACAAACTTGATAATAACCGTCTATACAAAGGTCTCCAGGAATAGATTAGAATATATTTTATTTGGAACTATTTCAGCATGAATTTAACGAAAACTCAAAGATGCAAAGTTATTCTTACTTGTTTTCTTATGATATATCTGTTTATAGTTCGAGCCGAATGGGGAAATGGAATCAATTTATCTGTTTAGCTTTAAAGCCGGAAAATGGATGGAAAATTCTTGCGTGTTCATCCTTCCTTTGAAGACTGCCAGTGAAATTCAATTGTATATTTTATGTGGAATATTCAGCCAAATGTTTTGAAAGGACAAACGCATGAGAGGAAAATCTTGCATCGATAATTTGCTTTAGCTTATACTGACCTGAATTTCCTTTCCACTTAGAAATTATAATTGAATAGTATAAAATAGCAATTATTTTTAGGAATAAAAGCATTTCTGCCTTTTGGATGGATGTTTGTAACCTCTTCACGCCAAAATGACTGATTGAGCTGAAATTTTGCCTAGATGTAGCTCTAAACCTGAAATCAAACATAGGCTATAGACATGCGCAAAACAGTACACTAGAACGTGATGCCATATTACTATTGCACTACGATAAGGTGATATCACTTTGTAATATTACCATTACGCGAAACATTACCCGTGCACGGTGATGTCAGTGATGTCGGACACGGCTATGAATCATTGAATTACTATTACTAGCGTAATGAATGGTTGTAATAAGAAGGGTAGGTAATATTACAATTACCAAATGCAATGCTTCCATATTTTATTACTTTCTACATGTAGCTCCTTCCCATAGAAACGATACTTATACCTACATTCGAGTACGGACGGAGTGGCTTAGTAGGTGAGTTAAGTGGTACCTACCTAGGTAATACTGTTGTTTGGTAGGTACATACATACCTACCATAGGTTAGGTAGAATGAAATTAATCTTAGAATACATGGAATTTATAGGTAGTAAAGTTGATTTTCCTTCATACTTAGGCCCGTACTACCTAACCTACCTACACTAAGATGAATCTCTATCTGGCTAGAGAGAGATTCATCTTAGTGTAGTTAGGCTAGGTAGTCAGTTTATTTTATATAAGCTAGGTAGTGTACGTAGGTATTGTGGTAAGTATTATACTGAATGAGCAAGTAGGTTGGTTGTTAACCAAATATAATTAATATGTACCTACGAAGCAAAGACGAAGCATAACGAACAAAGCCGAGTCCGCGCAACGCAATGCATCACTCGCTCGCATTAAAATCTCCAACCAAACCATTGAATTACTATTACTGGAACTCACTGAACCAAACCGAACTCCGCGTAATGTTTGCCGAATGCAATGTAGGTAACGTGATGACTTTACTTTTGGATTTACTTTCATTCGCACGCATTACTTACACATCTATCTGCGTCTCATTCGCACGCAATACAGTGCCATATAAACTACGAAACATTCCGAACAAAGCCGGATCCGCACGATTGATAAGGAGATGGAAGAACGTGCATGTGCCTGCCTATCACCAACCGAGCTTCGCGTGATGTGTGTAATGCGTAATGCTTCGGCGTCTCGAGTGATGAGTGATGTTGTATTACTTCGTCGCGTAATATTACTTTTGTGATATTACAACAAGCATTACTTACACATGTCTAATAGGCTACAGGCGCAGGCGTTTTTATCCAGTTAAACAGTTCGCATGGGGGAGAAATAACATTTAAAAGTTTTTTCCATAGACACTACGCGTGCGACGCCGCGGGCAGTAACTATAGTAGATAATTAAATAACATTTTTATACATCTGGGCATTAGTCAATAGTCAGTCGTTTATTGCATTCTATTAAATAGTATAAAGGTGTTTGTTTATAGGCTGTTTTCGCCTATAAAATTACTAATAAAAGACAGATAAATGACCTCCAAAGGCTTGCTTTTGGAGGTCATCCATCTGTCGTTATAGGCAACCATTGTTTGGTGTCGTGAATCAGCGAGACAGAGGTCAATGTCGGAATGTGTGGTTCGGTTGTGGCGTAGACGATATCGAATACCTCTCTTGCCAAATAATCGGATTGTTCCAGACAATTACCATGATTTGTCCCTCTGGTGGGACCTTCGCAACTAATTAGGTCGAGTCTATACAGAACAGGGCTGCCACTTGGCACCGTTTCTATTTATCAGAGTTTCAACCGTGTCCTATTTGACGATGGATCGACAGATTTAAATGGAATGCTTTGTTGATATAGTTATGTTGTGGTATTCTGTCAAGGAGAAACCTTGTCACAATTCCTACTACACTATTTATCATTCCCCCGAATACATACTCAGCTGGTGTCAAGCTGCGAGTTTTTGAGTCTCCGATGAGAATCTGTCAAAAAGCTCAAATTTATATCTGAAATAGATATATATCTAGATATGGGGGGTTTTGCCGATTCTGTTAGGGGTCGTCCATTAATCACGTGAAGATCGAAGGGGGACGGAAAAAATCTCGAAATATCACAAGGGGAGTGGAGTGACAAGTTAACTAGTCACTACACTCCCCTACTAGTCACTACACTCCCCTTGTGATATTTCGATCGATCGTATATCGAGACTTGATAATTCAAGCGTATTTATTTTTTAGTTGAACTCGCGTTTTCCAAACCGGATAGACAGACTTGTTTATCACGACACTTGATTTTTCAGAATTAAATACATACCTGTTTTTAAAGACTGTTCTGAATTTTGATACTTTGCTGTATCGAGGGTGGGTAAAAAAGATGCTAAAAAAACATCACGTGATTAATGTTTAATTAACCCCTTAATAATGAGATCTATTGAGGCTAGATTCATACACTTCTTTGTTAACATATCACCTCCTTAAGAGTCCTCTTTTCAGCAACCAGTGGGTTTTAGATAGGTGTGAAATTCAAAATGTGATTGTATTTCAGTGAAGAAATGGAGCGGTGCATGGCTCAACATGACAAGCGTGAGTCGTGTTATGAATGGCGCTTATTTCTGCATTGCCACCAATGGGGTCCCACCTTCTGTGAGCAAGAGGATACTGCTGCATGTTCTATGTAAGTTAAAAATAATCTAGTTACCGTCATCATCGTAGAAGTTGTATCGGGTGTACTGTACACCCGAAAAGAAAAGAGAAGAAAAGAAAAGAGCGGTTCCAGCTTCAATGTAACATTAAAGCTAGAACCGCTCTTTTAAGGTGTTGTGGCACGTCACAAGCATATCAGTTTCATGTATTTATGGTTACGTATTTTGTTTCACATGGTGCAGACACTTCGAGTTTGTTAGAATTAATGATTTTTAAGGTTTTATATTATTCAGTGTTTTCTTGTGACGTGAAATTGATTTTCTTTCTTTCTTTATACAGGGCTATTAGTAATTCACTAACACTTTCATGAAGACTGGTCTTCATTTGTTTTTTTGTATGTTACTTCTGCAAAAAAATAAAAAAATAAATTGTCCGGAATCCAATGAATTACTAAAGACCGATCTCCAACTCCTACACCCACTGTTAATTCAAGGCAGAGCCTTTTTTAAATTAAGTTTCAAATAACGCAACTCTAAAAGAACGTTTATTGAATGGAAGGAGTACCTACTATCAATACCAAGTTTAAGAATTAAGACCTGGCGTCTTCACAAACGTGTTCGTGATAATGGGCAGAACCTGCAGTTCCCGCAGTGTCAGTGAATTACCAATAACCCTGTATATACTTCTGACGCGCTATAACACACGACACCAAAATAGTGTGGATCTAGCTTTATTTGAATGATGTTAAGACGGCATTCACAAGTAAACCAGAAATTCCACGGTTATCTTGTACAAATTCTATGGTTTTCGTTCGTTGATTGAAATAACAATTACTTGTTAATAATAGTTCGTTTTCTCTTCTTCAATAATAATAGAACAAATTTTAGAAAACTTATTTATTTATTTTATAATAATCATTCTACCGATGCATGTTTACGCAAAAAGTCTCGCGAGACCTATCTAATTTGATCTAATTTGTAGATTCTATTCCTAGAATAGGATATTTGCAATCTAAAAAAATATATTTTATTTATATAGATAAATAAAATATATTTTTCAATAATAATAGAATACATTTTTGTTATAGGCCTCTATGTAAACAAAAAAAAACCTGAACCGAATTCAATTATCGACCGAAAAGGCTTCAAAACAAACCCCAATATCTCCGAAGTTCTACGTCATTTTGACATAATATTTATACCTTAATAATCCTCAACATTTGCTTAAACTACAACATTAATGTTATTTATTAAATCACTACCATTATTTTTTTATGAATTAATAAAAGTGCTATATATTTCATTGCACCGGCGATCTGCCCTCAGTACTGCGCGAGCGCTTGTCGAGGTCGGACCTATGTCAGTTTTTTTCACGCACTGCGTCAGAGTGTGCGTGCTAGAACATCGTAAACTACGACCAAAGTTTTTGATCGTTGTAAGTATTTACATTCGTACAGTATTTTCAATTACTATTTAGTTTGTACATTATTATAATACCAGATAGATAACTCATTATAGTTATCCCAACACAGTAAGGGGTTAGGGTACATCTGGTCCGAATCTCAAACTGATCCGCGGACGAGATGTCCACTTCAATTTTGTGTTGGGGTACATCTGGTCCGAATCTAAATTCTCTTGATTTTAGATTCGGATCAGTTGTACCCTCAATCAAAAGTGAAGGGGACATCTCGTCCGAATCTCTTCGTTACTTTTCAAGATTTCTGAATCGAAATACATCCAGCACAAATGCTGCCAGATTTTTAATGGTAAAACATAGTACTTGTCAAGATCTACATTTAGGATGACAGCTATCCTCAAATCACGATATCTCGGGAACTGACCATCGCAGAGCACCAGTTTCTAAAGTGAAATTGTAGTACTCGTCGAGATCTACATTTTTGATGACAGCTGTCAAACTTCAAATCACGATATCTCGGGAACTGACCATCGCAGAGCACCAGTTTCTAAAGTGAAATTGTAGTACTCGTCAAGATCTACATTTTTGATGACAGCTGTCAAACTTCAATTCACGATATCTCGGGAACTGACCATCGCAGAGCACCAGTTTCTAAAGTGAAATTGTAGTACTCGTCGAGATCTACATTTTTGATGACAGCTGTCAAACTTCAAATCACGATATCTCGGGAACTGGCCATAGCAGAGCACCAGTTTCTAAAGTGAAATTGTAGTACTCGTCGAGATGTACATTTCGGATGACAGCTGTCAAACTTCAAATCACGATATTATGTCGGGCACTGACCTATACGGTATCCTATTATGAGTGTAGATCGCTAACTTACAAAAAAATTATTTTTGAGATTTGCCCCCCGGGATCCCCGCCCCCCGTGGGGGCTCCCGAGCCCAGTCATACTGATGAAAAATTTTAGGGGCGTTGTATAGAGGGGGTCGAATGATTTCGACTTAAAAAAAATTACCCCCCTTGCCCCCCCGGACCCCTCTTTTGAGAGTACTACGAGATGCCGTCGCGATAGAGGAGTTCCGATTGCGGGATCGTATAGAAGGTTTCTTCTCGAATTGGAAGAAAAAAAATCACCCCCCTCCCTCCCCAATTTTCAACCGGGGGGGGTTGAAAATTGGGGAGGGAGGGGGGTGATTTTTTTGATATCTCCCAAACTGAGTACGAAAGAAGAAAAATTTTTTCACGTTCGTGTAGAGGGTTTATTAGCATTTTAATTGCAAAAAAAAATCCATACTTTTCGAAGAAAATCATTACATCCTTGAAAACCAAGTCAAAGAAAAATACGAAAAAACAAACCAACGATAAACTGATTACGTTGATATGTAGTATTTTACAATAATATACTTATTCACACTCTTATTTGTACACGTTTACACTCTTATGTACAATCTCAATTTACGAAATGAGATGCTCAAAATGTCCATTATTTTGATTATTCGTAGAACTCACTCAAACCGTTTTAATTAAATAAACAATAAATAAATAAACAAAACCACACACAGTCAGAGTTAGACATATTAATGATAAAGTTTGAAAAAAAGAAAGAAACAATGCGTTTGAAACACAAATTTTCTATTCAACCAAGTGTTTTTGCAATCCAACCCACGGTTACAAAAAGTTTTATTACGGAAAAAAGTAAATTGATTTGAACTCCCTACAAAATGTATGGGATCTTATTTTTGTGATATCTGACTTTTCTAGTACAGAAAATTTAGTTGATTCTAAAGAAATTATTGATTAGTATAAAAAACAGGATTGATTGGCATCAAAAAAAGTTAAAAAAATCTGTGCGTAACTTTTTTGAAAATCTATGAAAGGGGAAGATATTTTTTTCTAAAAAGGATGTTTAGTTTCCTCAGACCATTTTAATGTAGCTTCAACGGTTAAGGTACCTGCCCTTACTGAACCGTCTCAAAATTCCACCCTGTTTATATATGCTGCGGATGTCGGTAAGCAATCGATTACTGCGTAAAATAATGAAAAATATATCAAAACAAATTAGGTACCTCTATTATGAACAAAATTAATACTTCACATAAAAAAACAATCCATCGAACTCCATCCTAAGAAAACTTGTATTACGGTGGATCAAGATAATTTAGTCGCAAAAGAAAGCACGCTTGTGCAGGTCGCCGCCCACTCGGTGCGTAAAATACCTAAACTTGCAATTCTTCGATATGTGACAGGGCTCTTAAGGTATATTTTTTAACTGTCAAAATTCATGCATCATCGGTCTTTCTAGCTTTAGAATACTCGTGGTATTTGTAGACATAATGTATGTATACCAAAACTTGAACATCAACAACCTGTATTAGTCCACTACTGGACGCAGGCCTCCCCCTGATAAACCCCTTATTGGCTTTTAGCACATGGGGGGTAGTGCCCAAAATCCCCACACTGGGCATGCGGGTTGGGGATCGCAGTTTGGTGGTAGAATTGTTCAGCAGGGGGCGCTGCTGCCCGCCCCCGGAAGATATCCCTTAATCGCCTCTTACGACACCCGCGAAAAGAAATGTATGTGAGAAGGTATATGTATGTATATGCCACCTCCAATAAACCACTTCACCTTTTCCTCAGATAGCCTCGTTTAGCCTATACTGTTTTTCCTCAAAAGTCTTCTTACCAAGTAGGAAAGCACGTAAAATATTAATTAGGGAACATCGCAAAAACCTCCAAAATAGACTCGATTCGACCCTTAATAAAGTCGAGGCAAAAACTCTTACCTGAGAAAGTTGAACAACGTTGAAAACCTCTAAAACTTAGTTCCAAGTTGTTAGAGCGAGTTGATTTTCCGGCAAGTAACTACAGCGGTGGGAAATTGAGGAGAAATTTCTCACATGCGTGAACTATTTAGCCCTATTATGTTACAGGGGATGAGGTTTTTATACAGTGATATTTGCTTTCTACCTACTTTTGAAGGTAGATTTTTGAGGCTTTTATAAAAACGTATTATTTCTGTGTCACAAAAATACAAGTAAAGTTTTTACAAACAATAATTATCAATTAAATTTATTTATTTACTTTCATTAATACATACGGTAACGTATTTACCAATAACATTAACTACAGAACAGATACACAATTATGATCGATTAATATGAAAAATAAATATTATTTACAAAGAGAAAATAATAATGTTTCTTTTTCGTAAAACTTCCTATCTTAAATATTTCTAGCACTTGTCCTTCATGTCCATTTGAACATGAACAAAGAATGTTACAAGAAAATGTTTCTTGCGTTGAAATATGAGCAATTAAAACAGGTTGGTAATGTCACAGCTAATTAAAAATAAACTGCAATTATTTTCCGTGTCAGGAAAACAAGATACTTCCTCTAATCCAAGAGACGGTTGCTATAGTAATGTGGCAAAATACTGAATGACATGTTACATTACAGGTTATTTATGTTATCTGTTTCAAATATTCTCTGAAATGGAACACCCTTTGTATCGAGAATAGAGTGTAAGTATCATTAAAGCGAGGTGAGATTGAGCAAAGTTTCTATCAAGTATTCCGCAAAATCGTCGGTTTGACAGTATTAAATTAATAGACTGTTGGGTCCTTGACAAGTTTAAATACAAGAACTTCAGGGAATCCGTTTAAGGGTGCGCGTTCACCTGCCCGCATCGTAAAATCCGTACTAACCGCATCATACGGATTTTAGTATTCTAGCTGGTATGGTAAGCCATACAATAGCGTTCACTGATCCACACCGCACGTAGCGGACGCATCAGACCATCGGCATGACGTGCGGATGACGTCATTCCGATTGCCGATCAGATGGAAATTCATTTGCAAATGGCGGTCGCGTCCGACGCCAATGTTACGCGGTGGGCGAAGGTCCGTCTGCGACGCAGGAGGTTGCGGGTTCGATTCCCGCCTCGGGACAAATGTTCGTACGATCTGCAGATATTCGTTATGTGTGTTCTGGATGTTTTCTATGTATAATAAAAAATATGTACGTAGTGTATTTTATTAAGTATATCAGTCATCTAGTACCCATAACACAAGCTCTGCTTAGCTAGGGGCTAGATGATGCTGTGAATGAATTGTCCAGCATTATTTATTTATTTAATCCGGTTGCTGCGGTTACCTTGGATGCACCACCAAGCATTACGCTAAAAAAATCCGTTTGATGCGGTCAGTCCGGATCATCCGATGCCGGCAGGTGAACGTGCACCCTAAAACTGTTTTAATAGAACTTCAAGTATAAATTGTTACTATTATTTACGTAATTATTATTTGTTATTTGCTGACGGTGCAATTGGAGCATAACACTTAAAGAGATTCGTTCTCTAAAAAAATCAACAATAAATGCTCCAAAAGTTGCATTGAATGGTGTACGAATTGTGGCAAACCACTTCTCAGGAAACATTAGAAATATCAATTTCCCGGCACCGTAAATCGGTCCACCTTAAGTTACAGTTAAACCAATTTTCTCCCGCCGAACTTTAGTAGTTTGAATGCAGTTTGCTCTTTCTTCTATATTCAAGTTTCCAATCCAACCAAGAATAGGATACCTAGTGCAACGAAAGGCGATATTACTATGCAGTTCGTATTGGCGTAGAATTTTGCCTTTGTGCGACTTGAACCTTTCAAGCTTAATAACCAGCAACATTGGCTTAGGCTGCATCTCATATACAATACAAGCAACCCGCCCCGGCTTCGCAAGGGTAGCAAAGCAGCTCCCCTATCGGCATGATTTTTGCCGACACCTTCAAAAATCATCATAATTCAGTCATAATTCAGTTAACTGACCCATACTGAAATATACGGCTAGATCATCCTCATGAATTACTCCTTTCATTGATGAAAAGCGAATAAGTATAGATTCGGTAGTTGTTTATTTAATTCCGTTCAGACAGACAGACGCCGGAGGGTTTGTTTTGCATTCTTACTACCCGTTGTCCTATTACCCGTTTTCCCGTATGAATGAAGCATTTCCCCGCGGTAAAAAGTAGCCTATGTTCATCAGGAATAATGTGGGCTTCTAATGGTAAAAGAATTTTGTAAAAGAAGACATATTGATGAAAACCGCAGACAGACAGATTCGTTCTATAAATGTAGAGATATTCACCCAAGCTCACACCCTCAAATCTAATAGTAGAGTTGTTGAATTAGTTGCCAATGAAAGCTGCTAGGTACTTTGGATGAGTGCCGAAAAAATGGCGTCGGTAACTTGGCTACCCCAGGCGATCCGGCCTGTCTTACGAAACGTCTTACGTAATTTTAAAAATCGTTGCCGTCGCTTTACCTGTGTACTATCACCCTAAAGTCTTAAGTAAATATCCATTTGTACAGGTAAACCATCAGTTCAAGTTACGCAGAAACTAATAGGAGGCTATTTGGGCGAGGCCGTCGTTCTACGGTGCAAGATTGAAGCGAATCCCCTGACTTCTGTTAATTGGACGCATATCGACGGGAGGGTGATGAATGGTAATGTCCTTATAGGCTATTTTCGCTTGTTTAAAGGTTTTAGAGTCTAATACTGATTAGGTACCGGTGATAAATGTGTTTGAAATGATAATAGATGTTACTGCTGCTTAAATGCTTTAAGGTTGACAGGATTTTTTATTTTAAAACTATGATCTCGGAATATCTCCCGGTCTTTGCAAGCATCCAATCGCGCGAGTGAAAACATGGGAAATGTTTATTTACCTTTTCAATAAATTTAAGATCATATTTTGAAATGAATTAGGTATGTATAGCAAGCTCTTACAAGATTAGGTATGTCTTCCCAACGCTATTTATCATACAAGATAAAATATTTGAATGAATTAGTTCATCAGGTTTGTTTATTTTCAGGATCAAAGTACCAGGAGTTCATAAAATCAGAGGGATACAAGCATACAGCTTCGCTGCTAGTCAACAACGTGTCGAGGGAAGACATAGGGGCTTACAACTGCCATGTGGAAAACCCGCTCGGAACTGCAACGGACGATCTTACTTTATACAGTAAGTTCGCTATTGCTTGATATTAGACTTAAGTCACTCAGATTAGAAGTACCAGGATCTTATAGAATTGGAGGAATACAAACACACATAAGGCCTTTATTTTTGGTATTTTCGGTCGTTACTTTCCCACTGTAGGGCAAAGGGCTTTTCTCCTTCCACTCTTCACGTTTTAACATAGTTAAACACCATTATGGACGATGTCAAGGTCTTTTTATCAAAATTTTTTTGTTATGTTTTAGACCATGTTATGTTATGTTAAGGTTTGGTATTCAAGCAGAGGCCACGCCCTTGTGATTTTTAAAATCATCTGAGACCTAGAAGATAGTCTTTAAAATTCTGAAACAACGATATATTTTACTTAAGGATCTAGTCTAATCAAAGTCGTATTCAAGATCTAATGATTTTCTCTCGATAGGAAAAATCCCAAAGTTACCCCTTTGTGTAATATTTTTTCAATATTATGACTGAACTACTGATATTTTAGATGTTTTTTTTTTCTACTTAACTAAAGACACTAAATATTTCTAATTCGCAGAGTTTGTTTTCGTTTATAAAATTATTTTCTTAACACTTTTATGGCCCATGACGAACCTAGTCTATCTGCAGGTCCTTGTGCAAAGGCGAGGCCGGGCAGTAAATGCGTTAATCACTATGTTTATACACCTAAAAAATGCGCGAGCGCGGCGGCTTGGCAGGCGCGAACAGTCGCGCACTGGCGCCTACGCAAAGCCTGAGAATGAGGAAAAAACTTCGCTGTACGTACTGTTAAAGTATATGTGTACAAATATGTAGGCATCTTTTAAAATCACTTCAAACAGTTCGTATATTCAAGCTATTTTGTCAGGCAAGTTTTAATTACGTGTCTATTCGGTGTTGAACAAATTCAGGATCAATAAAATTAATAAATTCACTGGAGACGTCTTCACGTTCAGTCTATTATCAAATTACTTTGGAACTTCCTAAGTTCTAGCTTTTGAACAACTTTTCCTTGTAAGATCATGATCAATGGGAAATCAAACGGATATTGTCAATTTGGAGCGAGTTTCCGAGGAGAGTTTAAGTTTTGATAGATTTTATATTCCTAGAGAGTAGGTACCTATATTTTATAATAATAATAATAAATAACGCTGGACAATTCACACAGCATTATCTAGCCCCAAGCTAAGCAGAGCTTGTGTTATGGGTACTAGTTATCTGATATACTTAATACAATACACTACATATGTAGGTAGTTTTTTTTACTATACATAGAAAACACCCAGACCAACGGAACAAATTTCTGCAGATCGCACACAAATTTGTTCCGAGGCGGGAATTGAACCCGCAACCTCCTGCGTCGCAGGCGGACCTTCGCCCGCTGCGTCACGGAGGTCGTCAAACATTTTCAGTAAAACATCAATTGGTATAATTGCTTTCTTATCCATACTTACTAATATTATAACATGCAAAAGTACTATGTCTCAATGTCTGTCTCTTACATTTTCACGCCTCAGCTAATGAAATAATCTTAATGACAGCTGGGTTCGTCATAGGCTTTCTTCCCGAGAAAAGCGCGTGCAAAGCTGCAGGAAGAAACTAGTAAACAGTTCAAACCCTGTTTCGTTTATTAAAAATATAAAAGTTGTATTGTATTGTATAAAACTTTAGTAAGGCGACAATGGAACCCAGTATTCGAACATCATTTTATATAGAATAATTTATTATGTTTTGACCACGATTGTTAGTTAATTTTCTAAATTTATCTTCGATTGTTTTATCCTTGATTATTTTAATTGTTGATTATTTTAACGATTTGAATCACTGTGATTTAATATGTGCACACCTGCTTGCGGGTTGAACACATTTGACATCACTCTAGTCATAAGATCTGACATGTACCTGTAATAATGTATTCGGCAAATAAATGATTTGATTTGATCCAGGGAAGGACACAATTTACTAACTCGCTACCACTTAGCAAAATACATACAAACGTTCTCCACGCTGTTAAGAATGTGTACGTGGGAACACAATTTGAACACAATTTTTGTTCCAAATGTGATTATAATCCAACCTCTGTTTGCCTCTGTGTGCTATACGTGTTGGCGTAATTCTGTTTCTGTGTGCATACGTGTTTACCCAAAGATTTTTAATTCATTGTGCTTACCTCAGCTCTCCGTTAGAAAATCGGAAAGGTGGGTAATTTAATTTTTTAATTAATAATCGGGGCAATTTTTATGTAAACCAGTCTTTTATGTTCGAAGATCAGAGTTTACAAGAATTATTTCCTCACTCCTCTGAACACCCACGTTATTGAAATTCTAAAAGTTCGTCGCGTAAACCCAAATTATACCCCAAAATAAGGCTCGCTTGTTCCTACCGAAATTAATAATGCTTTAATTTATTAAAGGTGTTGGTTCTAATTAACGTTCTGCCCTGAAGATTACTTTTTAAATTGCTCATTTTACGAGAAAGTCCTACTTGTTATTCGTGGAAAAGTACACGGACGTAGGGTAGTGATATGAACAGTATTCCAATCGCAAGCTTGGAAATAACATTGCTATTCTTATACCTTACTTATACCCACACGTAAATTCTATCACTAAGCAAATTTACACAGTTTTAATGTTCAATTAATTTTCATAAAATAATAATCTATTTATTGCCATATCCACAAAATCAAAAAGTTTGTAGGTATGAGGTTGTAAGGTACATAATGCCTAACTGAACGTAACTTACAAGTAATACTGTCGTGAAAGATATTTTGGGCTCGAGTATAAATAAATAAAATAACTAAATAATGCTGGACAACTCACACAGCATCATATAGCCCCAAGCTAAGCAGAGCATAGCTGTATATGTAGATGTACCTTTGCAGAGCTCTGTCCCTCGCACTAGGTCTCTGTCGAGCTTATGTGCTGAGGTTACAGTGATTCGCTTTGGACTCTGCTGCAAATGCTGCACAATCCACACAGAAAAATCACAGATACTGAAAGCCAAAAACATAGAGGCTACTCCCGACGGAACAGAGAAGTTATAAGTTAGAAGTATCTCCGAAACGAATGCATCGAATTTGATAAAGCTTTTTTTTGTAAGGAAGCCTATGTTTCTGGAAATGTTCCTAGCTGTATTTGTTTAATGTCCTCGGAGGCCCCCCGAGGATGCCCGAACACTGCGGCAATAATCTACACACTCGGACGAATCCGCTCTGCATTTATTAATTTGTTAATAGTATTGTTAAATACCTTCTCCATCCAGGTCAATACCTGGTTACTTTCAGGGATTTCCAAATAATACAATTAGATCAAGCTAATTACTTTATATTCATGTGAAAGAACTAGTTTTTTTTTTTTTTTTTTTATTTCACACCGCACAGAAGGCTTTGTCGCTGAGCGACCACATCGCCTAATTTATACATATTTACAATCTTTTACAGATTAAAACTAAAACTAGTCTGTACAAAAATAACATAACGCAAGGTTGTAAATTGTGCGGGCTTCTTCAGACAATCGATTGGATAACATACTGTTGCATTTGCCAACATCATATAACTTAGCCACTCCAAAAATACGAAGTCGTTCGTTTGCGTTTCGTACACATTCCATTATAACATGATGAACATCATCAATACTACCACAGATGTCACAATTTGGTGATGAGACTTTTTTCATTAAGAATTTAAATTTGTTGCATGGAATGTGTCCGGAGCGCAGCCTGAGAGCAGTAGCTACTTCCTTTCGTTTAAAATCTGCGTCATCAATCCAAGGAAAAGTCGAAATTTGAGGTTGTATAGTGCGAAACCAAATACCCTTCTCGACCGATCTTTTGTCAAAATACTCCTGCCATTGATCTTTGCATGGCAGGAGTATTTTGACAAAAGATCGGTCAACTAGTTTTTAAACAACAACTATACTTTTAGAATAATTACATGACGCGAGACAGTTTCTCCGTCAGTTACAGCTAAGGAAAATGAATCTTTAAGTCTTAATGACTGAGTACCTTCGTACTTACTTTTAGATCTAAAGCTAGAGTCTTACTTTTACGTATACCTACGTACGTAAATAGGTACCTACAATTCTCTTTAAATTGAAACCCGAGGAATTTAACATTCAGGTCAAACCCCCACGGGTGTATAGAATGTTATTATGTCGCAGATATATAATTCTTTTGAATAAATAATATACAAATACAATGGAAATCGGTGAAGCCATTCAAAAGTTATGATTATGACGGTTTGGTAAAAGAAATCTTATTTTCTTATGAATCTTTTGTTGTGATTACTTATACGGCTTTGATTTTTAGGAAGTTTATTAAGTGTAAATACTAGACTAGTAATTTGTATTTTTAGTTTATATTTTATCCATATATAAAAATATACAACTTTTATGGCGGTTTAAATAAAACTCCTCTTGCATTTTAAAATATCTTGTAATCTCAAATGTTTAGTCGGGGGCTTCAATGTAAAATTCACATGTATTTCAGATAGATAGATGACATTCTATTAAAATATTTACTGTGTTCACTTTACAAGCAACCGGCAGCTAACCTGAATGTACGAGCTACCGTATTCATGATAAATGGAACAATTTTAAGCTAACGGTGTAAGTACATTTTAACCTAGAAAGTGACTTACGTCGTCAAAACGTCTTAAACTATCAATATGTAAAAAGTAAAGCAGTATTTTAATGGACATTTTCTTTTCTGCCTGTCTACTAGGTCTCCGAAAACCTTCTTACATTTTGTTTGAGCCGATTAAAGTCGCGAAAGCTCGGTAATTTTATTGGTAACTAGCTCGCTTCCGCTTCCGCAGGAAAAGCGTGTGCGATGCCGCGGGCTCCTGCCCGCTTTTCCTGGATAAACGAAGCATAATGTCCTCCTCCGGGATATCATCTATCTCCTTGCCAAATAGCATTAGGATCTGTTTAGCCGTTTAGGCGTGGAAAGGTGACGGACAGATAGACAGAGATGTCATAGTCAGATTACTTTCGCATTGTGCCACGAAATGAGTTCTATTTAAAATTTACACTTGTTATCTTCAAAAAGTTATTGCAAAATGCATAAATACTAATTATTGCAAAAACACGGTTAAAGGAACCCAAATAATACAAAAAAATTAAGAGATAGAAGAGAAATAGTAAATAAGTTGGCGTGTTTTAAAAACGATAAACCGACTTCAAATTCGTCTAGTGGCGACATCTAGTTAAAATTCGAGTCTAATTTAGTTTGATAAAAAAATACGCGTTGATTTGATAACCTTCTCCGTTTCTCGTCTATTGAAAAAATACAAATATTCGAAATTACAATAATCTTCCAATCAAATAATGGGTGGTGAGTATAGCATTGCCATACGGGGCTATACAGCCAGTAGCGTCTTGGGGACGCTTCCGACTGATATTTTAATTTTAATTGTAATTATCTTCGTAAGTAAAGGTTATTTACCATCAAATAATAGAAACCAATTACAACTAATATTTACAAGTGGGTTAGCTGCAGACTGCGGCAAATGTTGCAATATTCTTCCTAATATGTCCACCAGTCGACTACTAAAGACTTTTTCACGTAGGACGCATTCCGTGATGTTTCTGTAGAACAGTGATAGAAATGACCTTAGGTGTAATCGAAATAATTTAATTCGAGTTTTGGTGACTTGTTTGTCGATTTTTCGTAAAACATTTGAATTGATCCCAACTAACAGTTCAAGCCTTTTCTTGAGTAACAAAATAAATGTAATAATACAAGTAGATAGGTAGGTAATAGAAAAATTATAACAAATAACAAAAACACGCAAGCCTCTTGTAAGATGATGATGATGATGTAGTAAGTTACGATTCTAATTTTCAATAATAGATGATTCGATTTTCCTGATTCATTTTTATTTTGGCCATCTCTATTACGTTTCGTTAAACGCAAAACTAATTATCCCTGATTTTACAAAAACAATGTTATGAAATTCTAAAGGTTAATTAATACGCTGAAATGGAAATCAAATTTATTTGAAATTCCGAAATGTTTGTGTGGTAAAATCCTAGTCAATTGAAATGAAACGCAGTCCATTTGTCAGGGAACGATTCCTAAGTAAAAAAGACCATAGTCGACGGAAAATTAAAGTTTTTCATAGGAATGCTCATTTCATACCACAATGAGATCGAAATAGATAATAGAAATGAAACTCCAAATGTGAATTTAGAGAAACTGTAGCGTGTTCGTAAATCCCATCAAATAAACGGCGTGAATAGAACCGCACTCCTATTGTTACGACGAAACGAAGCATGTGTTTATACATGTACTAGCTAGAGTAATGAACAGATGCGGACGATTATTTGTGGACCTCCTCTAAGATTATATACATAAATAATCAATTCGAACGTGTTTTACGCTATAGATAGTCACTAGTCCGCGGCCTCGCACACGTTTTTAAAAGTAGCCTTTAAGTAATGTTTTTCCAGGTCAGAAGTTCATTATATGAAAAATTTCACTCCGATCCGTAGAGTAGTTTTGGCGTTGTCTTTGCCCAAACGTCTAGTAGGGCAACTTCTTCAACTTTTTTTTCTTCTATCTTCTCAAACTTCGCCTATAAAGTATGACCACATGAGTACAGAATATTGTGCTCTTACTAACGAATTCTACTAGTTTAGAGTCGGATAAAAATTGCCCATGAACGATCACGGGAGCTAGAAAGACAAAGTTAATGAATGAAGTAAAATCGATTCATAAATTGACGGAGAAATCGATGAACATACAAACAGCCGAACCTCCTCTTATTTTCGACTTCTGTTAAAAATACCATTAACGCGCTAAATATTTCAGCGTCCCTGATACAATAGTCCCAGATTAGCTTCGGTTGTTTCAGCTGAAAATTTTAGCTAAATCTGGTGGCGTACGAATAGTTTTATTGCAATGTGAAGTTTGCCTACCTCACCACTCAGACCGAGAAATTTAAAATACCTTACAATAATTATTCGAGCATTTCAAATACAAATTCCAAGTATAGCTTTGGTTCAGCTGTAAATTTTAGTTTTGAACGTAGCTAGTGGTCCACAAATAAATCACCGGTTATTCCTCTATTGTACGATGCCACGCGTACGTACAAAGCATACATTTCCTAATTTATACTTGCAGTAAATGTCACTCGCGCGTGTTTACGAAGCGCGTACTGTAATTTCAACATACAGTACGGCTTACGTTTTGAAACTATACAGTTAAAATATGCTTGAAATAAGGACAGAGAACGACAAAAGAACATTTTCATATTCAAAAACAAGAATTCGTTTTGTAGGTAAGCGTCATCGTTTTAAATTGCTTTTGGAACGCTTTCTCCGTGTATATATTTTTGTCGTTGGCTGGACCGTTAACTTCAACCGTTTATTCATTTTGAACCGTTTATGGGAAGTATTCACTCAAGAGTTGCCGTAATTAATAAATATTTTGGTGTTGAAATATCTCAACGTAGAATAACCAGAGTAACCGACATAGCTTTCAAAGTTAGCAGGCTGAAGTGGCGATGGGTTATAGCTAGCAGAACCGATAACCGTTGGAGAGTAAAGGTTCTCGATTGGCGATCGCGATGCAATATCGAAACGGAGTGTGGGAACACCTCCCACTCGATGGACCGACGACATTGCAGCGGTCGCAGGGACTCGATGGATTGAGGCGGCTCAGGAGCGCTATTTGTGGCATCCTGCATCCTTTGGGGAGGCCTATGTTCAGCAGTGGACGTATACTATGATGATCATGACGATATCTCAACTAATTTTACAAACAAGTTTTCCTGTCATTTCGTCTGGGCTAGTCTCCTACCCAATACCTTTCCTCACGTTCGCATAAAAGTCAACGGAATATTGAACCAATATGATAAGCGGAACAAACAGCATGAGACTGTCATCTTCAATCCCAATCTTCATCTAAAGAAAGAAGAAAGAATATTTTTATTATAGTGCGTAACCTGACACTCAGGGTAATTTCTAAGAAATCAAATAATATCGAAAAAAAAATCGACTTCGACGGGACGTACGGATGCGGGTTCAAGTCCCGTCGAAGTCGAAAATTTTTGAGATAATATTTGATTTCTTAGAATATATCAAATCACATTAGTGCTTTATTTCCTTTAGCACTCACAGGACTCTTGGAAACGTCACAAAGATTCAAATTACATAAAGTAATACAAGGAAATAAAGATCACTTTGATTTTTTATTCGCTTCTATGTTAAGGTAAAGTAAAGAAGCGAACAAGAAACCTTTACTTTGTTAGGGTGTTAGTTTTCGAGTTGGAGCAGAACTCGTCCCAAGCTTTTTTTTTCTTTAAAGGTACGAGTTATATATGTTTAAGGTAAAGTAAAGAAGCGAACAAGAAACCTTTACTTTGTTAGGGTGTTAGTTTTCGAGTTGGAGCAGAACTCGTCCCAAGCTTTTTTTTTCTTTAAAGGTACGAGTTATATATGTTTAAGGTAAAGTAAAGAAGCGAACAAGAAACCTTTACTTTGTTAGGGTGTTAGTTTTCGAGTTGGAGCAGAACTCGTCCCAAGCTTTTTTTTTCTTTAAAGGTACGAGTTGGCAGCGGACCACATGAGGCAGCAGCAGACGACGTGTCGCAGCGATACTACTTTCTATGTATTTCTATGAAATTCCCTCCGTAGTAGTTCTGTGAAATGAGTTAGCGACACGTGGTTAGCGACACATTTCATAGAAATACATAGAAACCAGTAGTGTCGCTGCGACACGTCGTCCGCTGCTGCCTCATGTCGCCCGCTACCAACTCACCTTTAGATAATCTGAAATTTTTTAGTACCTTTTTACAAAGGATTATGTTTGACAATATGTTTGAATTTATACAAAGAAACTACTAAGCTTTTTGAAAACTCAAAACTATTTGTTTCAGCACTAGCGACAACAACGTCGTCAACGACAACAGTTTCGACGACAGAAGTTGAAACCAGCACTTATTTGTCCAGTAAGTTGTAACTTATTATCATGTCTAGACATACTAATGAAGCTTTTCATCGAGTTACAAATCAATATTTATGTCCTAGGTAACTTCCAGCTAGAGGATTCGATCCCAGGATCGGGAATCCCGGTCGATTTTCGATCCCGCAAATTTCGGGATTACATTTTCGAATCCCGGAATTTACGGAATTGAGAAAATTCTTAAAATTGGAAAAAAAAAATAAGCAAAGCGTGTTAGTGTAAATAAAAATAAAAAGAACTAACTTACATCGTATCGTACAAGCAATTTTTTATACCAATCCATACCATTTAGGAACCAGTACACAAAAAAAGCATTCCTTAAACAGGTAGGTAATCGACCGCCCCCTCGGTCGCGTCGTGGTCTAAATTATAATTCAAATATACCTAGTGTTAATTTATGTAAAATTAAGTATGTGTGATTTTAGTTGATTTAACTATGTTTTTGAAAGTAAATAAAAGCTGATTTTCAAATAATGCTTCGATTTTATTTACCTGTCTACGATCCCGTGATTATCCCGGGACCCCGTTTCGCCAATCCCGAAATCCCGGGATTGAAAATAAAGACCGGGATTGAATCCTCTACTTCCAGCCTATTCGATGTACAATGTTTGTAATCAAACCACCCATACTTAAACTAAATCTCATTCTGTTGCCGCGTCTTTAACCAACTGCGTAATGAGGGTTATACGCAGTTTACATTACTTATCGGTGAGATAAGTAATGTAAACTGCGTACTGTAAACAGCCTTCAATAAATATTACTTTCTATCTGAAACTCGACGCCAAGCAAGTGAGTTTTAGTTTTTTTGTGTGTTGTTTACAACAAATGCATATTGAATTTGGCTAGTAGAGTATAGAGTATAACATCTACCCACTAGCCGAATAAAACATAGGGGTCAAAGAAGAAAGTTCTACTCCCACGGGCGCCCACGCATCATCAGCTCCGGTTAGTCCATTGCTGGCCATAAGCCTTCCCTAATGAACACCCTCTCTTCAGCTTTCCGCATCAAGCATCTGCCTACAGTCTTTCGCAGGTCATCATCCCACCTAACCGGAGGGCGTCCTACAGTACGTTTGCCAGCGCCCACTCTACATCACAATGCAATAATCCACTATCCTTGTTCGACGCATGTCCCAATCATGTTGTATCTGCAAGCTGAAGACGCTATAGCGCTCATTAGGGGAGATCTATTTCTAGTATAGGTGATGATGAAAATTCATTACGGATGTAAGCGGGTTAACTACGAACCTTATTTGTGTTGAAAGAACACCAAAGTTTCATCCCTTAACGAGGGGACTTGACGCGCGCGTTCCGCATCACTCCGAGCACTATGAAATGAAATGAATTCGTCAAACTACGATAGTTTTTATGATGATGAAGATATTTGTAGGATGGAAACAGTAGGATTTAAATGTGCTTGGATGAATGAGAGTCCTATTTCGGTAAATACGGAATTACGACGTAGGTATAGGTCGCGTCACGTAAAAAGAACGCTGGAATAAAGTGGAAGGGGTGTGTTCGCGCATGGGTCCTCTCGCGCACGATAGTACTATGCCAATTTGCTAAGCCTATTTTTAACTAATATTTCTTCGCGGCTTGGTATTGGTTATTAGAAAATAATATTGGATAAAATTCAAAACATGTTCGATTCAGTTTAGAATGTTTAATATAATTACAAAAAAATTATGTAATGTAGCAACTCCATCCATCAAGTCATCTTGGGTGACGTGAAAACGTTTCATACACTGTTTTAAATTATCAACAGCATTATTATCTGCGTCACTCTTCATAAAACAATATAATGAATTATTCAATTTTTCTCACTTTTCTACGTAAAAACATTTCGTAAACTTTTGTGCGCGATGGTATTTTGACAAGGCAAGTGATGTAGACACAAGGCGGAAAGCAAATGTCAACCGACCGACGAACCAATAGCGCACCGGCAGGCATGCGGCGCGTGACCCGCCCGCCCCGCGCCCCACTGCATACCACCAAATAGACCTATAAATCGCCTACTGCGCAGCTTGACCGCCAACGTTCTTTTTACATGTCGCGAACTAAACACTGGTACCTACCAATGGTGTTTTGTACTACATATAAGTGTGTAAACCTATGATTTCAGACTTCAACTTTATTCCTTTATGCTCACAAAACAAGCACTTAGACAAGGCAAATTTTATACCATAAGTTATTATTAAGAAATAAATAAAGTGTTATTGATTTTCTCTTCACTTCAATTTATAGAAGAAGATATTATTATGTACCTACATCGTAGCCGATTATGGCTCGGGTTTGCTTATGTACAAAATTTAACATTTCAAAGTACCTAAATCCTTCTAAGGCCGTAAGTTTTGTACAAAATATTACGTATCTATCTAAAATAATTGTATTTATGGAGTGTGGATTTACCTATAAAATAATAATAAAAAACATTTCGTTGGCATCAGTAGCAAACAGAATATTATAAATTTATTTTACATGTAAAGGAATATTCTTCACAAAGGCTTGGTTATTTCAATGGCCCTCTGGTTTTCGGAAATATGATACAAAATAAAATTGAATAATTTTGTAGTGGCTTTCAGAAATATGGTTTTCGGAAGAGGACCGGTATAAAAACAAAATATTTATATAATTCCTCGTAAAACATCGAATGAAGCCATCGATCTAAGTAAAATTTGGGAGATTGTACTTCCTTCTTGAAAATGGAAGGGTCAAATTAGGTGCAATTAGGTCCACCTAAATCAGTCATGGCGTTTGACTATGCGCCGATATAAAGGCATTGTATTCTCATTGCCCTGAAGATTATTCAGTACTATACATACTTTTTGTGTAACACATGTAATGTTCTTCCAACACAAAAAAGGTTCATAGTTAACCCGCTCACATCCATAATGAACATGTAGAATGGTTTCCTTTTGCCAACAGGTACAGAAGCAACCAGCACAGATTACAGGACACAAGATACGTTTTCTGATGAAGATAACTACGTGGTAGTCCTCAGTCAACATCAAATGCAAAACTTGGGTAAGATGTCATCAATTTTTTATTCAGTGTTTGTGTTCGTTGTTTTACAAAAAAATTATGTTTCATAGATACAACATTCTTAGGGTAGGTACTTATAAAGTTATTTTCTGCTTTATACGTTACGTAGATACATTATGTACTTACATCACCATTTTGTGCGCATATGCATAGAAAAGTAAAGACACAGACCCTAAACATTGACCTTAGGCAGACATGTGTCCAGCTGTGGACATCATATGGCTGGGATGTATGTAGACAAAGTACAATTTCGTTCATTTCATAACAACTTAAAAAGCTCTGACTGATGTAAGAGTAGAGAGAGTTACCCCACTCTTCCCACGGGTGTCGTAAAAGGCACTTAGGAATATCCACCGGGGGCGGGCAGCGGCGCCCCCTGCAGAACAATTCTACCACCAAACTACGATCCCCAACCCGCATGCCCTGCGTGGGGACTATGGGCATTACCCCGCACGAGATAAAAGCCAATAAGGCGCATATCTGGGGGAGGCTTGCGTCCAGCTGTGGACCAATACAGGCTGTTGTGTGTGGCGATGTAATAACTGCTCTGATTCTGTACATTTATTAATAAGCTCTACCGGCCTAGCACGGGGTTAGTTGTCTAGGGTAGAATAAAGAAGAATGGCATCGCACTGTCATTGCATAAATTATTAAAGTTTAAAGAGTTTCAAATTACAGTTTACAGAGTAAACGGTTTTACCCACAGAGGGCGTTGACTTTGCTTTCTGTCCGTAATTGGATACAATCTCACCGCGTATAGTGCGCGAAAATATGAAAACATCGTTGATGTTTCGATCTAGACGAGACCTTCAATATTTATCTGTGTGGTGCATGTCGTCACTAATCTCAGAACAACAAGAAAAAAGTTAAAAATTTTAAAACCCCTGACAGATTTTCCTGAAACATAGCTAAGAACACTCGGGATAAAATTATCTACGACACAAAGAAAAACTAAACGAGAATCGGTTCATCCATTTGGGAGCTACGATACCACAGACAAATACACAGATACACAGACAGACACGTTAAACTTATAATATAACAACCCTCTATTTTTACGTCGGGGGTTAAAAATAGAATGAAAAGAAATCCTTTTTGGTACAAAACACATAGTACGCATTCGCTGACGATGTGGCGTAATTTTTATCTATTCTACTCTAGACAATAGGTAATCTTCGTGCTAGGCCTACTGATCTTTTTTGTGAATGAGCAACATTATTTATTTGTATTTATATTTATTCTAGATGTACCTGCGAGTTCATGACCAGAACAAAGCCCGGACTGGTCACTCTGGTCCGCGGGCTGTAGAACCGAACCAGCGATAGTTTTAACAATGAATATTATTGTGAGTTTTTATTTGAATTCATTTTTGTAGACTACTAGTACTAAGCTAGCTGTATATATGAAGTCGCTATCTTTTAGGTTTTTTTAGAATGTGCGTAACTAAATCTATGTAAATATGTATCTGTAATATTCACGAAAAAGGTTATGTTTCGTTTTAGTTTTAGAGCCTTGAAAATAAACTTAATATCTATAATATCAAGAGTTTATTCCATTTATTAAATTGTGTAAGCTCCTCGTGTCAGAAAACAAAAAATGTAAATATGATATTGTTAGAATAAGTATAAATAATTTAGATTTTAGTGAAGTTCCAATAATTGTTATTAGAATAACAGTTAAAGCAAACATTTGTAAGAATATAAAGCGTAATTTAATAGAATAAAGTTATTAAACCTCGTTGTGTTGTTTCAACCAAGTTATTTCCTTAAAGATATTATTTCGAGCCCGCTTTTTACACACGAAGTATATGTTTTGTACTTGTTTTTAGTAATCCATTACTTTGACAATAGACATCGGAAATAAAACATTTTGTGTAGTGTCATTTAAATGCGGAAGATTATCTAATCTTCATGCCATCAATGCCATTCTGTGGTGGAATATTGAAGCAAAACGTCTACTTGGTACGACAAGGTACAGACAGCGTCAGAATTAACTAACCCCCCTGCATAACACATACAGATTTAAATCCAAACCTGTTAATCGTAGGAGTTTCAAATTTTTATTTATTTAACATAGCAACAGAAAGAATAGATAAAAAAACACAAAACATACGAATCTAACCTACATTGTGTTATGCAGGGGGGTTACTTAATTCTGACGCTGTCTGTACGTTCAATGATTTACAAAAATACAAAAAGTACAAAATTATTGGCATTTATACACTTAAAGAACACAGTTTAAACAGGTTACTTGTGGTCCCCATACCAGGTTCAGAAACCGTATAGCAGTACACATTACAATTGAGATTTAATAATTTAAAGAATACGTTTAATTAAACTTCAAAACCGGGTACAAACTCCGTTTGTATGGTTCACTGAATGCATAGGTTAGGTAGTCAGAAATTCCGTAGAAAGATAATTTTGGAAGATATTCCTCTTAATATCCGGGCATAGCATAATGTTTATTTTTGGTACATTACGCTTAAACGGTTTTTAATAAAGTGCTCTGTGTTTATTCAATGATTTAATAACGCTAATGGTTCTTTGTATTTATGTGAAAAACGTCTTAATGCTACGTTTACGGTGCTGAAATAAATGGATTTTGGTTGGGCGATTCTATTTCGAGGAAGTAGAAATAGGATGACGGAAACTTTCTAATATGAGATCAGAAATTTTGTCTTGCTTATTTTCTTCTTCTTAGTCGTTCACTCTTGGCAGAGTGGTCGTGGTTATGATGAGGAATCCTGATGAACGACTGCTCCTGCAATGCGCCGCCGACAACGTTCCCTATTGGTTGCGCTTTTGCAGCCGGTCATGGTGGATTGTGTTAAGGTGGTGATGAGGTCCAACCACCAAGTTGGAAGCGGACCACTGGACCTTTTGCCCTCCAGTCTACCTTGTACCACGAGACGCTCCATCCTGTCTTCATTCCGTGCCACGTGCCCGTACAACTTATTATGAAACCATGCTCCGTCATCAGGCTACGCTTCAGTAAGCTTTTGCCATGGAAAATCGTTACTCAAGCAAGTCGATGACTGACCAAACTCTTGTAATACAGGCCGCATTCACCACACTTATCGTTCGGTCAGTGCTTTGGCCTGCTATACCTAAGGCAGATCGTAACGTACCGTCAGATCTTTTGCGTAGGTACTATCTATTGTAAACAAGGTTTTTTTTTCTTCTTTAAATCATCATAACCTTAATACGACTTTACCGATGTTCATCGAACATAGCTAAGAACAATCCCAGAAACATTCTCCTTAAGAAAACTAGAATAAAAGCGGTTCATTCGTTTCGGAGATAAATACGAATATTTAGTTTTTACAAACCAACCAACCCCTAATGGAAAACCCCTAACTACAGAGTAAATTTTTGCTGATATTGTTTACAATTGATTTTCGTTCCATAGATTTAAATCAAGTACTCGTCAAATAATAAATCATGAATATCAATCGTTGAGATTGAAACTAGGTCATCAAAAGCTTGATCCCAGTAGAATAAATAATACGTGATTTGATATTTTATTTCAATCATTCCCGTCCGACCTCTCTAGCATGTACAGTTCACATATAGAATAATAAAATGTATAGTAAAAACTTATTATTTTTAAGTAAGTTTGGAATTCCGGAGTCAGAAAAAAATATCTTTATAACGGTTTACATGAGGGACCAAAGCTTTGGCTTAAGCTAAAAGCTAGTATGCAAACACGTAGTTGAATTTAATTCAACTTATCTACATGCGTATCTAGATACGCATGGACATAAATTTACCCGCGTATCGAAAAATCTGCAGTGTTGTGTGAGCATATAAGCATAATATAGAGCAAGGAATTTTTATCCTACAACGCCTCAGCAATAGATATCCCTTGATTACCAACGTAACTTGGCAAAAATGGCTTAGCTAATTTAAATCCTTTCCTTGCGAGTAAATCAGAGTTGTACTTATTTATAGGCTGGCTCGACCCTCGAAAACAATAAATTCTGGAGGCCGGAACGGAATCTACTTTGGTTCATTTGTGGTCAATGATAGTAGATATTTTACTAGCAAAGTATTCGGTTCCGTTATTTATTTTATAGCATTCATTATTTACCTACTACTAGTCAGTAGGCATAATATTTAGTGACTGTAGTTTCTTATGAAACTTCGAAAGAATTTCCACAGAGGTATTGAAGAACATCTAGGCCGCATTTATTAATCATTAATTGCTCAGAGATGTTTAAGCAAATAAGCCTTAAGTTTTTCATACATTAAGTTGTAGTTTCTAAGAAAACTTCGAAAGATTTTCCACATATTTGAGAACATCTAGGCAGCATTTGCTTAAGCATTCCTTGGTCAGAGATGTTCAAGCAAATAAAAACCTTTAGTTTTCTCACATTAAGTTGTCTATCTTAATTATTCGTCTTCCCTCCCCTTCGGCCATCCTTTCACCCTCCATAACTGTGTGCTAAGGGCTTTTATATGCTCACAATGGATGAACAAACAGACTCGTATTATTATTAAGACAAACCAAATATTTCCCTTCTCTCGTTATTTAAGACATCCTTGACGAAACATGAAAATAGGTTAGGTTTTGTGAGAATTCATCTAATTAGCACTCTCGTTTATTTGAGCTTGTGTTATTAGCTAAAAGGGTATGACTGAAAAATAGGACGTTATTCGTGTGAACTTAGTGGATACGAGAGTTTGATTACTATACCACATAATGTAGATACGAGAAGCTATACGTACGTACGTAGGGTGTAATTCAGTAAGGATAATATGGCTTACAATTTTAGGACGAGGATTTTAGGTAGGTAGGTACTCAAATCTATGTATAAAGGTTTTGTTATAGTAGTACCTACGTAAGCCCTCAGGCTAAGGTTAATTTCTAAGAACTAACGGCGCTAGATTTCGGAGGAAGTTTTTCAACTCCTACGTCACTTGATCTCAAGGTGTAGTTGGTTAGCACATGTATTATATTTCCGTACTGAGGGAAGAAGGCGGGTCCAAATCCCTTCGAAATGATTTTAATTTTGGGTTTTTTGATTTCTATGTATGTAGAGCTTATGAGCAGGCAGATGTTGGATGCGGCAAGCTGAAGACAGCGCGCTATGGCGCTCTTTAGGGGAGGCCTATCTCCAGCAGTGGACTAATATAGGCTGATGATGATGATGATGTAGAGGTTTAGAAAGCTCTACGAAATAAACTTGCAGTCTACGCAGCTACGTAGCAAGCTCTTCGGTCGCGTAGCAACTTCAACTTTTTTTTGTGGTTGTTGTTTTTAGGCTTCTCTTTTTCAATATATGTCCACTGCTGAACAAGATTTTTCCCATAATCCCCATTGGGCGGAATAGCGGTGGTGATCGTAGTAGATGTGTGATAAATACACTGGAACCGGCTGCCCTTTCTGTGGTAAGTAGGTTCTTTTAGTCGACTCTTATGACATTCACAAGCTGAATAATATATTGTCTTGGGTAAAGAAATATTATTATATTTTGTCCGGAAATTAGATTATTAGAAGACATTTTTTTCGTTTGTCAATCAAACAAAAAATTGCAAAAATAAAGCGCGTCAAAGTTTGAGAGTAGGGGCTAGTTCACACCTTGCTAAAAATTGCCGCAATGTGTGACGTCTTGCGGAACTTTTACTGGCTATATCGTTATCAATTTTTGTTGGAAAAATACCTGTCCAATATCTTCTGTTAATCGAACTGACGGACTAGTTATAACTTTTTAGGACACTGCCTATTGTAGGGATCAATGCTTACATCGCAATTGCCACGACTTTTATGTTCATTATGTATCATTATACAATTTAAGTAGGTACTTATTCCTTCTCGTTAGGAAGTTCAGATGTAGAAAATTGAGGCTAAGTAAGAATCCAGAAATGCAGGTAACTCGATTGCCTTTGCCAGACAGTAGGAACTTGCCAAGAACTTAATAAGAAAATCAGCAGTTTTCTCAAAGCTATCAAAGTTGTTCTGTATTGTTCTTTGCTTTCATTGAATGGCAAGGGAAATTAATGTCCTTTGTGAAGTTAACGGGTTCCTTGTGGTTTCATCAACTTTCCAGAGTTATTGGAATTAATAAAGTCAAGTTATTGAAGCTTTATGAGAAACCAAACTTAGACTGGCTAGCGTAGTTTTTTACCATTTACTATGTATGTACTTCGTACTTCACCTTCCTAGAGTTTGCATCGCGTAGTTGTTTTTATTTATGTAATTACGTTGATTTTCAGACATATTTAGCTCTTTCGAAAATAAATAAGTGGTCAGGAAAGGATTGTTAGGAGAAAACACACAAGTGGACCGACCCCGCATACCTAAGAGAGAAGGTCCAGAAAATGATAATGGAGCTTAGTTGAACATCATAAAAGACAGGCATATATTTTATTAAACTTGTTACTTAAAAATCCATTACAATACAATTAAAAATACTAGATGGCAACAACATTAACCTTATAAAATCTAAATTTATTCCCTCTATAGTAAACCAAAACCAAAAATACTTTGCTCTACCATCAAGAAACTTAAGCGGGTAGTCTCACATGAGTTCAGTATTTCCTCAAACCATAGATAATTTTACTTTACCATAAAAAACGTTTGCGGGTAGTCTAACAATAGTTGAGGATGACGTCAGCGGTGCAGGGCTTCAGACAGCACTCGTCGACGAGGCCTCCTCGCTTGTACCGGGACCAGTTGGCGGTGAGCGCTTCGCGGCGGCCGCTCCAAGGCCAGTCCATATCCTCTTTGTCTTCTGGGAGGCCTTCTGTAAGATAAAGAGAGAACAATAATGGTTTATAAAAGAAGGGCTTAATACAGGTGTTGAATTCACGTGGATCGCCTGTTTTCACCAAACTCGTTAGACGCTATCAACGCTTGTAGGTATATTAAAAATAAAATAATCCATTAGGGATAAATGCGTCTGAAAAAGCGTTAATAATAGCGTACATAAGTAAAATCAAATTAGAACTTTGAACTCCTTATAATGTACAATCAGACGTGAACTTGTAATGCTGTACTTATTTTGTGCAATCAAGCTTAAAGAAAGGTTCAGCACAGCTGGAAGATGCAACTCCATTTAGGTAGGCTAGGATAGGCATATCTACTTATAATTCTAGTTACCCATTAGAGGAGGGAATAGAGAGTGCACCTGTGTCTGCGCACACTCGTGCACTTTATTGGGTCCTGCGCAGATGACTACCTAGTCTCCGTTGTTACTGGCCGGCGTGGCCAAAACTCGGCTAGGGGAACATGATCATCGTCAGTTACAGTTACCTATATCCAAGGAAATGGCATAATTCGGTCAATTATTATTGCTGCAACCTACATTTTTTTTGTTTTTCTTATTATTTAGTTTCATGTATAAGTAGATTAGTAGGTAAAGGTCATTCATAAAAATCTCTTGTTAAGGTACCTGTTTCAAATATGCATATCAGGACCGGATCAAATTTAAGTTGGTTTTAAGTGATGTACCTATGTGATTGGTGAATCATTTATTAAATAAATAAATAAATGAGTAGGAAGCCTAACCTCACAAACTCTGTTTACCTAAGTATACTAAAGTACGGACCTAAGTAAGTACCTATTGCTACTAGGTGTAGCTAAATTTTTCAATTCCCTAAACCTACTTACAAAACACAGTTTCAATGAACGAGTAACTCACCCAAGGGTTAGCTATTGCGAAACTTGCCTGGGTATTTAATGAGGTCGACTTTTTGCTCTAGGCATTTGGTGTAAGTTACGAATTCTTAGAAGGCTTTTCTCAAGTGGCAAAGTTTTAAAAGGGTGAGCAAATTGGTTAACATTATAAACGACTTTGTTGCCTTAATGACCTTTAGACTGATGATCGTATGGGAAGAAAGCCTGATAAAAACTCTATCTTATTTACCCGAACTTTAAAATCAATTAAATTAAATTAAACTCCTAATACTAAACATACAATGGTCTAATTGCTGGTAGGTGTGCTCAAACACTTACTTGTAATTAGCCTAAGGTATCCCTTTATTCTGTTATAGGTATATATATATTTTTTATATTGTAAATTCTTTGCTCTACATGTTTTGCTCGTATGATTCTCTGTATGCACATAATTTGTGAAATAATAAAATTCTCAACCAATTTTATTCAAGTTTTGTAAATTCTGTGATTATTTTATGTTTTATGCGTCTAAATAAATAAATAAATAAAAAATATCTACTCCAGAGTAGAAACATTTTGTTTAAGGCGCATACCTGACCCAAATCAGCGCCACCACCTATTTTGTCTTTTATTAAGTTAAACGAAGGAATTTTTAAAAGTCTATTTCCCTGTTTGTGATAACTATCATAAGCTTATTTTTAATGCCCCTGTAAAAGTTTTATTTTGTATAGTGGCAGAGATGCGAAGTTGCTCATTTTGCTCACCATCGTGGCCAAAAAGAGCTACTACATACTAGTATTTTGAGATATTTGGGCAACGAACGCCAAAAGTTCTTGAAGAATCGGCCTGAAATTTTGCATAGATGGTGGTCTAAATCTGAAATAACATGGGCTACTCTTTATATCTACAGCTTATACCATTGCTAGACATAAACCTCCCTTGATAAGCACCGGCTTTAGGAGGTAGGTACCTTAATGCCATCCCTGCAGAACCTTCTACCTCCGAACTGCGATCCCCAACCTGCATGCCCAGCGTGGTATGGGCATTACCCCCCATGAGATAAAACCAATAAGGCGCTTATCGCCAGGCTTGCGTCCAGCAGTGAACCAATACAGGCTGTTGAGGAAGTTGAGGTGAATGCCATCATCTCCAGGTCGAGCATGCAGGCTAGGGATTGCAGTGAAGATGTTCATTTAACAGAGGAGGAAGCCGCTGCTCCAACTCTGCTGCTCTGCTGATCTCGTAAAATACGATATACTTTCTACCAGAGAGGAAGGCTAGGTTACTCGTTATCGCGAAGAAACGCGTGTAAAACCGCGGGCTGGAGCAAATATATATAAATAAATAATGCTGGACAATTCACACAGCATCATTTAGCCCCAAGCTAAGCAGAGCTTGTGGTATGGGTACTAAATAACTGATATAGATACCTACCAACATAGATAGACATTTTTTATTATACATAGATAACAGCCTGAAATAACTGCAGATCGTACAAACATTTGTGCCGAGGCGGAAATCGAACCCGCAAACTCTTGCGTCGCAGACGGAGCCTTAGCCCGCTGCGCCACAGAGGTTGTCACACACATAAACACTTACCAATCATATTATTGTGTACAGATCCTCGTTTGTTGACGTACTCCCTCTTTCCTAAACACAGTAGTGCTCTCGCATTGGCCAGCTGCCTTCCACAAAGCACCACAGGAGTCTGCTGAGCCATCACAGAGGCTATGGACAGCAGAAACAAAGCTACGACGAACTTCATCTTTGATTTAAGTAATCTGAAAACCGTAGGCGTTACTAAACATTGAAAGTCACACATAAAATTGACTAATCAGTATTGAGAACATTAATTGACAAAGAAAAATACAACCAAATAAAAGAAATAAATTAGGACTGGTATTTACAAAACAATTGAGCTGCAGACTGTTGCAAACAATCTACAGATCAACTGATCCATCTCAATACCAGTCGCTCAGATATTTGTAATGTATTAATTAATAAATATTATTTTTGGTTTTCATGCCTACAGTTTAATTTTAACCCCCGACGCAAAAAAAGAGGGGTGTTATAACTTTAACGTGTATGTGTGTGGTATGTTAGCTCCGAAACGAATGAACCGATTTTCATTTAGTTTTTTTGTGTCATAGATAATATTATCCCGAGTGTTTTTAGTCATGTTTCACGAAAATTGGTCGGGGAATTTTTACAAAGTAATTTTGTTCATGTTTAATTTCTTTTTAATTGGCAATGCATTATCTGTTGTACCTACCTATTATTAAGTAATGTATTATTAAATGTCAACTGACCTATCTTACCAATTTTGCATGCCCTACATTTAGGCAAAACATTACAGAAATTGGATTATATAACTGTGCAAAACATGTTTAGTGCTTACCTACCTATTTATAACCTACATACATCTTTGTGACCCATGATGGCAAATAAATATTTTTGTTTTTAGATTTACATTTCGCAGCAACTTAAATATTAAACTCTATCTTTCGAAGTCAAGATTTGAGCAAATGATTTTGAATTCCGATAACCCTTGCCAAAAACTATCACTGAAAGCTTTTTACGGTAAGGGCTTGCGAGGGAAGAGATTTCTATGTTTTTTCCGGAACGGTACAGAAACTATTTTATAAATTATTTATTTTAGAATACTTTGAAGCTCAGGGTATATTGATATTGATACCGACCTTAAAATTCTACCATCATCATGATTCTTTTTGGAACATATTACGACTAGGAATTAAGCTATAACATAATCGATCACATGCAGAGGCACTAGCAGCAATCATTTTGATAGGCTGACAAATTCTCTGAAAACTTAGGTAGTTAGCAATCATTGCAAATCAGCAACGTACCTAGGTACCTATCGTGAAAAAGTTCTTCAATGGGCGAAACGACACTAAGTATTTGTTTTTAGCCGTCTTCGAAAAAAAGCTGAAGTTTCTACTTATACATAATATGTATAGCCGAACATAATATGTACGTATATATGATCCTAAGATGGACCTATAAAACCCATTTCATTTCCAGGGGGTGAGTATTTGTCCCGCGAACTAAACTAAAAAAAGAGGATTTCAAATAATAACGCAAAAATTTTCGACTTCGACGGGACTTGAACCGTTGATCTTCTTTTGAACATTCCGTACGGAAGGATGCGGGTTCTAGTCTTAGAACATAACCTGAGTGTGGGGTTACGCACAATAATAACAAAAAACCTTAAAAAAGAGGGTTAATAATTAATATTAAAAAAATTCACAATCAAGGTTGTCATTGTTTTCAAAAGAATCAAATTATAATTTAACTAGTTTATGCCAGCGGCTTCGCACGCGTTGTTTCTATGGAAACGTTTAAAGGATTATATCCCATGGGAACTGATTTATGGGATAAAAAGTAGCCTGTAATTGATTCCAGGATTAGAATTTTTTGTATGCAATTTCAGCCCGATCCGTTCTGTAGTTTTGGCGTGAAGAGGTAACAAACACCCATCCATCCATCCAATCTTTCGCATTTATAATACTTGTTTATGCCCGCGTTATCGCGCGCGTTATTTCTATGGAAAAAAGGTTATTTCTATCCCATAGGAACTGATTTATGGGATAAAAGTCGCCTATGTTTGATTCCAGGGTTAGACTTCCCTGTATGCAAAATTTCAGCCCGATCCGTTCAATAGTTTTGGCGTGAACAGGTAACAAACATCCATCCATCCAAACTTTCGCATTTATAATATTAGTGTGATATGAAGTATCGTTCCGCCCAGCAATGGGCAAAACGCCATTTTACCAACAGAAGCCTATTTAATGAAATCATTGCCGTGTGGCCGGCACAGAGGCTGCAATTTCAAAGCATTTGTGTGAACGCAAAGCCAGAGATGCTTTGCGCTAATGTGATGTATTGGTTCAAACCGGAACGGCTCCTAGAATCTTTGGTTCAAACGGAATCAATTCCCCGATTATCGAAGCAGAGTGATATTGGATTGGTCGATGTATTTGCATTTCCTTTCATTAAAACTTGATTATTCGTAGCTAAGGTGCGTATTCTTGAAATTGTAAGTAAGAAAGTAAGTAAATCATTTATTTGTCACATAAAACACACACATACAATTGGTTTATTTATAACAAGTTGGCAAAATTTAACATCATTATAAAAATTAAAAGTAAAAACAGAAAGTAGATGCACCTCATACCAGTGCTAATCCCACCGCTAGGTTCCTTTTATTTACAACTAGCTTCCGCCCGCGGCTTCGCACGCGTATTTTCGGTATATTAAGTAGCCTATTATCTAAGTTAGGCTTTGCCTTAAAAGTACGCCAAATTTTTATTTTGATAAACAGTATCGTATGTCCTTCTCCTGGTTCTAAGCTACCTAGCCACCAATTTTCAGCCATATCGGTACAGCCGTTCTTGAGTTATAAATAGTGTAACTAACACGACTTTCTTTTATATACATACTAGCTTCCGCCCGCGGCTTCGCACGCGTATTTTCGGTATATTAAGTAGCCTATTATCTAAGTTAGGCTTTGCCTTAAAAGTACGCCATTTTTTTTTTTTTTTTTTTTATAAACAGTACCCTATGTCCATCTCCTGGCTCTAAGCTACCTAACCACCAATTTTCAGCCATATCGGTACAGCCGTTCTTGAGTTATAAATAGTGTAACTAACACGACTTTCTTTTATATATATAGACTAGCTTCCGCCCGCGGCTTCGCACGCGTATTTTCGGTATATTAAGTAGCCTATTATCTAAGTTAGGCTTTGCCTTAAAAGTACGCCATATTTTTTTTACTTTTTTTTTTGATAAACAGTATCCTATGTCCGTCTCCTGGCTCTAAGCTACCTACCCACCAATTTTCAGCCATATCGGTACAGCCGTTCTCGAGTTATAAATAGTGTAACTAACACGACTTTCTTTTATATATATAGATATAGATTTATTTACAAAACTAACGACGTTTTCGACGTTGACATAGACATGATTTTATAGTAGTTTAAAGAAACCGGGCTGAAACACTAATTACCTGCTAACAATACAAAACGCTGTTGACTATTTTAAACAATAATACGTGTGTGTAGCAGTAGCAAATGGGTAATAGTTCAGTGATAATATTGCTCTATGAGCAAACACTGATTTTCAGCTACCACCTTCAGTTGAAATTGCAGGTAGCCGAGAACCTTACCTACCAACCAATTAGGTATAGATATATTTTATACGATTTAGATAAATGAATGAGGTCCTATGTTTAGCTGTGTGTACATTTTTTTATGAACGTTCGTCGATTTTGCTGTCAATTATGGACTGATTTTGATTTTTACGCTATCACACTATTATTATAAATGCGAAAGTTTGGATGGATGGATGTTTGTTACTTCTTCACGCCAAAAATACTGAACAGATCGGGCTGAAATTTTGCACACAGGTAATTCTAATCCTGGAATCAAACATAGGCTACTCTTTAACCCATAAATCATATCCCATGGGATAGAAATCACCTTTAAACTTTTCCATAGAAACAACGCGTGCGAGGCCGCGGGCATAAACTAGTTGTATAATATACTCATAATTATTTATGGCACAAAATAGGTACAAGTAAAACATTTAGCGAGAAAAATAATGGCAAAGGCGAGCTTAACCGTAAAAAGAGTTCTCTTCCAGCAAACCTTATTGGGAGAGAGAGACTTGTAAAAGTGGGTACATGTGCTTAAACAGAGTATATTAGATTTAATTTTAACCATCTTATTAAATAGATTACTAGGTACATAATGTACTGCAAGACATACAAGAACAAAATTAAAATTAAAAAAAAAACCCGACAGATTTTCATGAAACATGGCTAAGAACACTCTGCATAAAATTATCTGACACAAAAAAAAACTAAAGGAAAATCGGTTCATCCGTTAGGTGCTACGATACCACAGACAGAGTCGTTAAACTTAGAACACCCCTCTCTTTTTGCGCCGGGGGTTAAAAATACTATTGGTACTAGTATAGTATTATAATATCTGTGCTATTGGTAACCTAACAAATACCATAATTACATACGCATATATATTGATATTAGATTGTATATAGAATGATCCCGAGGTGCTCCCTGAAAATTATTCCCGAGGGTTAGTATTTATCCCGCAAAACTTAAAATCTTTGTAAAATTTAAGTATTCTTAGTTTTTTCAAAAAAATCTAATCATAGAGCCTTCACTTACCAAGTCTCATAAATTCACAGTCTCTAGATCAGAAGAGAGGCTGACATTTCAATCCCAATCTTTATCTACGTTTTCGTCGCTTCTTTACTTTAGTCTACATACAAGCGACAGAAATAAAAAACATCATTTTATTTCTGTGTCAATGTTTATTTTTTTATAGTTTGCCCTTTTCCAAGTGTATTTTATTGTATTTATGGAAATAAAGAGTATTTGATTTGATCTAAAGTACCTAATAAAATACCTAGATTTTTATCAAAGGCTTTCAACAAAGGAACGCAAAATCACTGATAAATTGAACAAAACACTTACCTTTAATCTTGCCTGGTGGTTTAAACGAAAGTTTACAGGTGTATGTAAATCTCTGTAGGTGACATCTTTTATAGGGCACAATCAGAGAATAAAGCTGTGGTTATAGTGACATGAGGAAAGCATTTTCTACTGGAATATCTACTGTTTTGACGACGACGACGCTCGGCGGGTGAAGCTCCGTCTACAACGCAGGAGGTTGCGGGTTCAATTCCTGCCTTGGGGCAAATATTTGTACGATTTGCAGTTATTTTTTCTGAGTGTTTTTATGTATAATTGTATAAATGTAATATACAAACACTAATATTATAAATGCAAAAGTTTAGATGGATGGATGGATGTTTGTTACCTCTCTTCACGCCAAAAGTACTGAACGGATCGGGCTGAAATTTTGCATACAGGTAATTCTAATCCTGGACTTACTTTTTATCCCATAAATCAGTTCACATGGGATAGAAATCACCTTTAAAGGTTTCCATAGAAACAACGCGTTTGAAGCCGCAGGCATAAACTTGTGTAAATTTATTTGAGTGATATGTGTATGGGTATTTATAATTAAAAATATCTTTCTAAGTTAAATATTAAATTAATTATTTCAGTTAAAACTAATAGATACCTACTCATAACAAGAGCTCTGCTAAGCTTGATAATGCTGTGTGAATTGCCCAGCATTATTTTATATAATCTATACCTAACAGTTATAAAATTATGATAATTACGTTATTATGCTCCTACCAAATACATTACTCAAAGAAATCTATACTAATATTATAAAGAGGAAAGATTTCATTGTTTGTTTGTTTGTATTGAATGTGCTCCGAAACTACTGGACCGATTTCAAAAATTCTTTAACTATTAGAAGCCCACATTATTCCTGATGAACATAGACTACTTTTTACCGCGGGAAAATTATTCATTCCTACGGGAAAACGGGTAATAGGACAACGGTCAGTAAGAATGCAGCTAGTAGAAATATAAAAGCTTAGTGCAACATAAATCCTCTATATTTAAATAACTGCTGATGATCACTCCACTAAAGGAAATAATTATTAATAGAAACATAAAATTTATTTCAACATACGTATTGAAACGTAGCTAGAGCAATAAAAACTCTACTGAAGCAAGTTTATTGATAGTTTCCCCATTTTCTGAGAATCATGTCTGTGCTTTATTACCAATACCAACTTAATGTATCAACTTTTGAAAAGGCACTAATACTAGAACGATAAAATCTGAAGAGCTGGTGAAAATACTGAATCATGATAACTTTACAGATTTTTTAGTAGTTTAGCTGAAGTCGAAATGATTAATTAGGTATTAGATTAGGGAAGCAATGAAAAACCTTCTAACTATTGGCAGGTCCTATATTTGGGCTTGTATTTGAGGGCAAAATGACTAGGTACGTTTAATAGAGCTAAGAATAGGAATGTACAGTGGCGTTCATTGTTAACTGAACCCCCAGGGCCCTGTTACGTTCGAAGCCAATTTTTATAAATGCAAACTATTTTAAAACTAGAATATTTCGGTAAAATGAAGCTTATGACCTGTTTTATTAAAAAAACAACAAATTTACTCATTTAAAACCAAAACTGATTTAATTAGGATCCGTAACGTTTTTAATTGAATGCAGATTTATAGAGCTAAGAAATCCTTAACACAAGTGCAAAAATTTTTGTTGTACGTCAAAAATTTATGTAGTTATGACCGCAGGCCGTAGCCGTTTGTTTGGTTATTTGTGACTTTAAAACAAATTAAGTGTCCGATTTGTGACTAATTCACCTTTTTAACCGTCGAATCGTGAAGTAAGAGTTTAGTTTGAGAAGAAGAGAGAGTTCGCTCGGCCGAGTCAGTAACGTCACACACACCCGCGTAATTTGATTTTACCAGCAGTAACGGCATAATGTTTATTATTTAATATCTTCGTAAATAATGGTCCGATTTGGATAATTCAAAAAGATATAATATCATTATTATGTCATAAAGAAATACCATACTAGTTCTATTGAAATTGCTCTAACTTTACTGATCCTCATTAGGAGACCTGGAACCTGGCAATCTGGTCAGCTAATGATGAAAGCCACTGTAGCTACAGATTTTCTGTAATGCAATTGACTAGTCCTAAAAATTAGGTATTCCCTACGCCCTCATGGTAATCTGGCCTATTATGGATAACTGCTTCAGTTTTGCGGTTGACCAGTGATTTCATGTTGATCCCTGAGTCCCATGTGAACATACCCTTATTACGCGTATTACGCGTGTATACAATTGAGCGATTTTTAGTTCTAATAGAATTTGACGCGGAACCAGTCACTTGTGATCTGGAGACATCAACCCACAGAGAAGAACCTACTTGACGTATAATAAACAAGTTCAACTAAATTTAGGGTGCTATTTTCGATGCTCATTTTGTAAACTACTTACTATTCATAATTATTTTAAGGCTACAAACCCTAAGAATTATCATGAAAATTATTTAGCAACAGTTTCGCGTAAAATTTTAGGTAGGTACGCAGAACTGCTATTAAGTCGATTCTAATACTATAAATTCGAAAGTAACTCGGTTTGTTTGTCTGTCTGTTTTCTTTTCACGCCTAAACGGCTGAACGAATCTTAATAAAATTTGGCAGAGAGTTAATGAGAAGAACATAGGCTACTTAGCGCGTGCGAAGCCGCGAGCAGCAGCTAGTATAAAATGTTACCAAAATACTTGAAATATTCTTCCTCCTACTATAATTTCCATACAATTTCCGCAAAGTAACTCCTGAATCCATTATTTATCTTAGATAAAAACCCCTAGAAATCCGTTCTAATATTATGCTAATTTTGTCTGTGTGTCTAGGTAGAGTAACCCCTTTTACGCCTAAACGGCAGATCGGATCTAAACAATATAATAATAATAAGACATTTATTTCCACTCACAAAAAGGTTTTCTTTATAATAGTTGTGTAAAGATTAGGCCTATAAGGATTTAACCTGTTTTGTGAGGAGCTGGAGCTTGAGATAGGCATATAAAAGTCTGTACTATACAATCAATGAAATTTGGCTGGACACAATATCCCGGGGACCATAGGCTACTTTTTATCCCAGGATAGAGTGTACGGAGCCGTGAGCAAGAGCTAGAAGAGATATAAAAGTAATATATCGTCGACGGATTGTTTAAAATGCTGACAGTAGGTATAGTAGAGCCTGTTGTGAAAATTCGTACCTTTTTCAAGCAGAACATAATTATAAACATATTTTTGTAATATGTTAGCATAAAAAGTACTTTTGATCGGTATCGTATAATTACGGTTAATTTTTTTTTTCACAATTTGGTGGGTTCAGACAGGCGATTAGGCGATTTTGAATGCAGTTTAAATGGTTTTCAAAATAAAAATGAAGTCGGGTTAGTTATCGCAGTTAGGGTTTACTGAAGTGGATGATGCTGTCCTACTAACAGCTAGGAACCTACCTTAGTAATAAGTAATAAGACATAAATAAATGAAAATAAATATTGCAAGACAATGAACACATCATCTTCTAGCCCCAAAGTAAACAGAGCTTGTGTTATGAGTACAAGATGACTGACTGATATACTTAATACAATCCAATACATAGACAGATATTTTTTTATTATAAACACCCAGAACACCCGGACTACCCGGAACAAATGTTTGCAGATTGTACAAATAATTTTCCCGAGGTGGGAATCGAACACGAACCCCTTTCAACTTCCTTCTGCTTTGCAGCAGATCATCGACCACCCCACTGCTGCGCCACTGAGGTCGTTAAAAAATCGTCAAAAAGAATAACTGAATCTCTTTCTAAGTCAACAGCAACTTGACTTTTAAGCAATAGGTAAAACTTTATATCGCAATAAATCTTTGCTCTCAGAACACAAACATTTTTCAAAAGTTTCTCCTATGTTTTCCGATCGCCAAGTATCGACTTATTTATTTACCTTTGACGTTATGCATTGCGGTTTTCACTTTGAAAGCTAAAGTCCAATTTCGGATGTTAATTACCTGCTTCAAACATTGCAGTGCTTAAAGTAAAGGGAAGCTAAAGATTCTGCAATTTGTTTATATGGTGTCTGGTTAAATTATTTTCTATCCATCCATGCAGAATCAGGCATGAAATAGACGCTTATTTCATGCCTGATGCTGCTTAATGAGAGAATTAAACCTGTTAGTACATAGTCGTACCCGAAAGTCCGAAAGCAGCAAGTGGACGACGCGACATCATCAATTGCTTATTTACAAATACAAATTGCTTATTTCATTAATCAAATATTACAATACTAGTTAATGCCCGCGGCTTCGCACGCGTTGTTTTTATAGAAACGTTTAAAGGCGATTTCTATCCCATGGCAACGGATTTATGGGATAAAAAGTAATGTTAAAAAGCATATGTTTGATTCCAGGATTAGAATTAGCAGTATGCAAAATTTCAACCCGATCCGTTCAGTAGTTTTGGCGTGAAGAGGTAACAAACATCCATCCATCCATCCAAACTTCAAACTTTCGCATTTATAATATTAGTGTGATACCTACTATGATCCGTGCTCGCAACCTCCGTTTAGGTATATAAATTTATAGAACAGAATAGAAAATACTTTATTGAACTGTAAATACCTTTTAAGTACATATAGACACATTAAAGTAGACATTACTCAGTCAGTTTGATCGTTGCACTAGGAAACAATTTTTCAATAGTATACTGTAGAAGCCATTACGGGACAAGTGCTCAGGGTAAAAGGCTTTTCGTGTGAGGTACTTTTACCTGGATATATAGAGACTCTCCATTACTAAGCTTCTTTGGGCCGCATGCAGGTTTAAAACAGGTGTCTACCGGTGCAAGGTTGTTAAGGCAACAAGGTAGGTTGTGGTCGGGTAGACTAGTCTATTTCAGCTACTTCCATAGTGTTATGTCTTATGGCATACTGCTGTGGGGGAACGCTGCAGATATTAACACCGTATTTGTGCTGCAGAAGAGAGCTGTTCGTGCAATCTATAACATGGGTCCCAGAGTATCCCTGCGTGATACATTCAAAGAAATAAACATAATGACAGTAGGTACCATGTCAATATATTTATGAAAACTTGTTGTACACTCATAGAAATATCAATCTAATCCCTAAAAATAGCGACATACATAAAATAAATACTAGAAATAAGGATAAACTCGCTGTGTCCACAACTAGGCTACACAAGATAAATGTATCTTTTAAAGGGAAAAATTTGCAAAAATTATCAATAAATAAATTCAAACAAATTGTCAAACATATCCTTTGTAAAAAGGCTTACTGCAAAATATCAGATTATCTAGAGGATAAAAAAGGACGAGTTTTGCTCCAGCTCGAAAAATAACAACTAACAGGCTAAAGGTTTCTTCGTCGCTTCGTTTCTTTACTTTAGTCTACATACCAAAGCGACAGAAATCAAAAATATCACTTGATTTCCGTGTCAGTGTTTAGTTATATGATTTGACCTTTTCTAAGTATACATTTATTGTATTTATGGAAATAAAGGGTTTTTGATTTGATTTGATTTGAACTACGGCATCCCGACGCACGGAATCTCGACAAAAACACAAAACATGAACGTGATCGCGACGCACGGAATCCCGACAATAGGAATAAAATATTTTAGGTATTTCCGATGCAAAAAACAGATGTCAAAAATTCGATATGCGACGCTATAGATCTATTTTGCTATTTTCAATACCTACATACATTTGCCTAATATGCTTTCAAAAATTGAATAGAACTTCTAAGAAAACTAATAATTTCAAATCTTTATTCACAGAAAAAATTACAATCAGTTAATAGAATTAAATTAGAACTAGTATTTACACAGTTAAAAGTTCAAACAATAGAGCTAACTGCAGACTATTGCAAACAATCTACAGTTAGCTCAACTGTTCATATACTGGTCGGAAGCGCTACAAGACGCTGGCTGCCCCGCTGTATGGCAATGCTGATTGCTCGCTACCTCACCAGTTTACTTTAGATCCACTCGCCACGCTCGTGACTCTATTCTTTATATATATATATATACATATATATAGCTCGGGATTTATTATCGGCACGCTCAACAAAAACTCGTTTTGCCCACTTTTGAACAAATAACTATTATCCTGAAAAACACACCTAGCAGGAGAAAAGTCACTTCCAACCTGCTTGCTATCTCAAAGCTGGTTAAGCTCCTCCAAATCCACTTCAACTGAAGAGAACACATCAGTTAGGTAAGCTCGTTTCCCGCGCCGCCGCCAGCTATAGCAGATGCCAGCGGAGTTGCAAAGATTTCCTTATGTTAGAATTATTGCTAAAATCCCATACCAGGATATTTTCAGTGTTTTCCCTTTACTCTGACGACCTCTGTGGCGCAGCGGGTGAATCGAACCCGCAACCTCCTGCGTCGATTCCAGCCTCGGGACAAATGTTTGTATGATCTGCAGATATTTTAGGGTGTTCTGGATTTTTAATATGTATAGTAAAAAAATATCTATCTATGTAGTGTATGGTATTATTTATATCAGTTATTTAGTACCCATAACTCAAGCACTGCTTAGCTTGGGGCTAGATAACGCTGTGTGAATTGTCTAGCATTTTTTTTACTACGCTTGCAGCGGCCATCGAGGAATTTTCACCAGGGAACTGCAGGCCTATTCTAATTCTCCAAAATACGCAATCGCTTGTTTCATTTGATTTTTTTTTTGCAAATTTGTACTCTAATGTATTGGAGTACACCAATTGGCCGAAACGATACACGCAATTTCGTGTTGGAGAATTAAAATCGATCGCCTTGGCAAATGCGCATTTAGCTGTAAAAGCTTTACATATCCATAGGATAAATAAAACTGTGGTATAAAAATAAATTAATGCATTTATTTCCACACGATTCCCAACACTTCAAACAGCCTCGAAACATGGGACTGGTCATTTTGTCCACGAGTTCATCAAACCAGGTCCGATTTCACCAAACTAGGTTCAGTGTGTCTTTTATTCATTCAAACAAGTCACTTTGCGATTTTACCGACCGTTGATGTCATTTATCGAGCCCACGTTTAGTGAAATCGGGCCTGAGCTTAGCCCAGCAGACTTTGGATTTCACAGCCTTCAGTCAAATATCCCAGGGTTTTTCTTCAGTAGCTCGGCATCTTCTGGGCAGTACTTGATTATGTCGCCGACGGTGCACGGTCTGATGCAGCATTCTGTTGCCACCTGTCTCCTGATCCGCTTCCAACGACCTTCGGAAAGGATTCGTCTTCTGGTAAGCTCTCTTTGGAGGTTTTTTGGTGCTATTTTTTCTGTGGGAATAAAAAAACAATGATTGGTAAACATACTTAGGCATCGGTATTAAAATACTAGCCAACAACTTCACACACGTTTTTTTCTGTATAATAAAGAAGCATATCTAATAGGTATTTTGTTATTTTAGGACTAAAACTAAAACTATAACTGTCGGTAGGTATGCAATATTTCAGTTCAATTCACCCAAAATTTCACTTTTAAATAACTTTACACAAGTTCTGCTTTCTTTAGTCAGCCCACAACTGAGCAATGGCCTAACCAGTTTACGTTGGCAAAATTAAAAGGTACTTGTTTAAAGCTGTTAAAAAGCATCGTAAAAAAATAATATTTGGCCCTATGCCTACCTTGGCATAAATAAAAGGTACCTACCTATTTAAAACTTTTAAAAAGCAACGTTCAAAAATAAATATTTGGCCCTATGCCCGACCATAATATTAATCAGATATTTATACCTAGTCTGCTTTTTAAACAGCCAGACGAAATACAAGCTCATCAATCAAGACCACGTTTGGGACTAATCTACGTACAAACAGACAGAATCATCAATTCAGATTCACGTCAACATAGACCTAACCTACCGATTGTGAATAAAAAGCCAACCAATGATTAATGAAATATCTAGCTACTAAATTAAATCAAATACTTAATAGGATATTTTTTAAGCCAGCCGGTTTTTGTAAGTAAGTATACAGGGTTATTGATAATTCACCGTCACTATGCTAACTACACGTTCTGCCCACCACCATGAACACATCCGTGAAGATGCCAGGTCTCAATTCTTAAAATTGGTGGAAAGGGAATGATATTAGTATGTACCACCCTCCATTCAAAAATCGTTCATTATAGGGATTTTCTTTGAAACTAAACCTCAAAACGGCTCTGCCCTGAATTATCAGGGCAGAGCCGTTTTGAGGTTTAGTTTAATAATATCTGATAATTCAGAGGGTGTGTGCGTATGTTCGGCTGACTCCAGCCAGGCTAATGCCACCTAAATCATCTTTCGTGGATGTAAAATAAGCCAATGATGATGATGTGGATTTAAATAGGAGTGGGGATCGGTATTTAGTAATTAATAATAATAATAATCTATACTTATAATAAAACTGTAACAGGTCCAATTCTGTACATTGAAGATATTTTGAAAATTTTTTTTGGAGGGCACTCTATTATCGATACTGAAGCCGAAACTGTAATTTTTTTCATTCATGTCTGTCTGTCTGTCTGTCTGTCTGTCTGTCTGTCTGTTTCTTAAACGCGCATCACGTCGAAACTACTGAAGGTATTGAAATGAAACTCGGCACGATTTTAGGTCATACTACGAGGAAGGACATAGGATACTTTTTATCCCGGAATTCAGTCAGGTTTCCCTGGGAGAGGGGATGAAAGTAAAATTTCTTCACCGCGCATGACGCCGAAAGTGCTGAATGAGTTGGAATGAAACCTTGCACGATTTGATTTCATACTACAAAGAAGGACATGGGATACATTTCATCCCGGAATTCAGTCATGTTCCCCTGGGAGAGAGGATGAAAGTAAAATTCTTTAACTGCGCATCACGATGGAACAACTGAATGAATTCGAATGGAACTCGGCATAATTTGATTTCATACTACGAGGAAAGATACATTTTATCCCAGAATTTAGTAAGGTTCCCCTGGGAGAAGGGATGAAAGTAAAATTCCTTCACCGCGCATCACGCCGAAACTACTGAATGAGTTGGACTGAATTGGTACTATTTGAGTTCAAGGAAGGACATGGGATACATTTTATCCTGGAATTCAATAAGGTTCCCCTGGGAGAGAGGATGAAAGTAAAATTCTTTAATCGCGCATCACGACGGAACTATTTAATGAAATCGAATGCAACTCGGCATGATTTTAGTTCATACTATGAGAAAAGATACATTTTATCCCGGAATTCAGTAAGGTTCCCCTGGCAGAGGGGATGAAAGTCAAATTCCTTCACCGCGCATCCCGCCGAAACTACATAGGTAATGAGTTGGAATTAAACTTGGCACGTTTTGAGTTCATACTACAAGGAAGGACATGGAATACATTTTATCCTGGAATCCAGTAAGGTTCCCCTGGGAGAGAGGAAAAAGTAGAATTCTTTAACCGCGCATCACGACGGAACTATTTAATGAAATCGAATGCAACTCGGCATGATTTTAGTTCATACTATGAGAAAAGATACATTTTATCCCGGAATTCAGTAAGGTTCCCCTGGCAGAGGGGATGAAAGTCAAATTCCTTCACCGCGCATCCCGCCGAAACTACATAGGTAATGAGTTGGAATGAAACCTTGCACGATTTGATTTCATACTACAAAGAAGGACATGGGATACATTTCATCCCGGAATTCAGTCATGTTCCCCTGGGAGAGAGGATGAAAGTAAAATTCTTTAACTGCGCATCACGATGGAACAACTGAATGAATTCGAATGGAACTCGGCATAATTTGATTTCATACTACGAGGAAAGATACATTTTATCCCAGAATTTAGTAAGGTTCCCCTGGGAGAAGGGATGAAAGTAAAATTCCTTCACCGCGCATCACGCCGAAACTACTGAATGAGTTGGACTGAATTGGTACTATTTGAGTTCAAGGAAGGACATGGGATACATTTTATCCTGGAATTCAATAAGGTTCCCCTGGGAGAGAGGATGAAAGTAAAATTCTTTAATCGCGCATCACGACGGAACTATATAATGAAATCGAATGCAACTCGGCATGATTTTAGTTCATACTATGAGAAAAGATACATTTTATCCCGGAATTCAGTAAGGTTCCCCTGGCAGAGGGGATGAAAGTCAAATTCCTTCACCGCGCATCCCGCCGAAACTACATAGGTAATGAGTTGGAATTAAACTTGGCACGTTTTGAGTTCATACTACAAGGAAGGACATGGAATACATTTTATCCTGGAATCCAGTAAGGTTCCCCTGGGAGAGAGGAAAAAGTAGAATTCTTTAACCGCGCATCACGACGGAACTATTTAATGAAATCGAATGCAACTCGGCATGATTTTAGTTCATACTATGAGAAAAGATACATTTTATCCCGGAATTCAGTAAGGTTCCCCTGGCAGAGGGGATGAAAGTCAAATTCCTTCACCGCGCATCCCGCCGAAACTACATAGGTAATGAGTTGGAATTAAACTTGGCACGTTTTGAGTTCATACTCGTCGTCCGATTTCATGCATTATTTTTGTTAGAAACAGTGTTGCAAGATCGAATTTGACTAAATCAGTAGAAAGTCGAGTAGAAAATCAGTAGATTGATGAAATAATCTGTAGTTAGAAGAAAAAAAATAGTAGATAGAGGGTAGGTAAGTTCCTATCTATGTATTTTTCCAAGACGCACCCATTAGTTAGGTTCCTACCTACTAAGGCGTCTTGGAAAAATAAGTTAGGTTCCTACCTTACATGATATTATGGTGGTTTAGCTGGTCCAGTTAACTGTACTACCGAAGTTTGGTTGCAGTAAGTGGTCCAATTAAACTAACTAGACCACAGAAAAATATTTTTTACTGTGGTACACAGCCAACTGTACCTACCTACTAACGAAAAAAAAATTACGGTGGTCCAGTCAAATGGATCAGGAGCTCAATTCTGCAATACAATTGCTTCAGTATGACAATGGAATCGTCGCAGAATCATCACGTAGAATCCTTAGATTTATAAAACTCCAGATAGTGCGTGCGAGATAAATTAATAGTTTCAAACTTGACGCACGTCTCTCCATCTGCATTCATCATAATTTCTTTCATCTGAGGTGGAATACCCAAACGTGTCATTCTGTGTCGATACCCCTGTCATAGTGAAGCGATTAGTATAGCAGAAATGGTGCCCATTTCATTTCATTTCATTTAACACTGACGCTGGCCGAGTCGTAGCTAAAAGTCGTGTGGATAAAGAATGGGATTGAAGAAGACAACATGCTATCCCCCGTAGACACTACACGATTTTTTGCACGGCGGCGTTTCATAATATGAGAGACCATGGTTAAATGTGAACTTAATTAGTCGGCAGGTGAGGCAATCGCGAACGAAGTCGCGGGTACAGCTAGTAATAAATAATGCTGGACAATTCACACAGCATTATCTAGCCCCAAGCTAAGCAGAGCTTGTGTTATGGGTACTAGATAACTGATATACATAATACAATACACTACAATACATTGGGTTTCGGACATTATTTTGTGTGGGAGGCGATTTACTAAAAAATATAAGATTTAAGACCTGGCGTCTTCACTAACGTGTTCGCGATGATGGGCAGAACCGGCAGTTTACGCCGTGTCAGTGAATAACCAATAACTCCGTATATTTTATGAAAACCTTATTTTATAAAAAATATTTTATAAAAAAGTTTTTTTTTCATTTCAGTGATTACAATCTGGCAGAGTGGAAATAGACCTAAGTCTACATAGTAAATCGATAAATTAAATTCCCGCCAATGCGTGCCGAAATGGATTTTTGTCTAAAGAACTATTCAAAAGAGTGAAACGTCTTAATTACTAAGACGATTAAAAAATTCAAAACTGTCTGGCTGATTGTTACGCTTTCACGCTTGAACGGTTGAACGGATCGTATTATTTAGCATGGAGATATAGCTGGACCGAAAAGAGTAGAAATTAATTAAAATGGAACTAAACTAAACCTTTGCTCTGGCAACACGAAACCAATGTCAATCTGTTCAAAATGTCATGCACATGTAAATAAACATTGCGTACCTACCTCAACGAAATTTGCATGAAAATAGCTGTATTAATGTGTAAGAAGGTGTTTAGTGTAATCCAATCCAACATAGAAAAAAATTATCGCAGTGGAACAAGACAAGTGATTGATAAAGTTTTCACACGTTTTTAGACCAATTTCAAGTGGGAAAGCTGTGGCCCGATGTATCAGACAATTATCAAAGAACCTCCGAGATCACTGATAAATACTCGCATGGTCTTTATATAGTAAAATCTGCCTCTCTCAAACGATTTAACCTGTGAATTTGATTCCTGAGTATTATTTGTTGTTTTTTTTTTTTTGCAAATTGCGTTCATGGTATTTTTAATGTTTATTTCCGTTAGTATTGAAGAAAAAGTATAGTCCATTACCATATTTTCAGTCTTCTAAACAAAATCATCACCATCATCCGTTTTTGCCATTTGTTGACCTCAAAAGCCATCCGCCACTCTTAACGTTCCTGCGTTACATTTCAGTATAATTTAAATTTGTGTTTAGGTAGGTACATCCGTTATGTATCAGGGATTGAAGATGCAAGATTCTACTAGCATAACAAAAGAATATTCAAAACTCCTGCAGAAAAAAGAAAAGGAAGACCTTTTAACAATTGAATGATTTGAATTTGTGCTCAATCAGAATACATGTAGGTACCTATTTTGTTGATTATGGTTTTTTATAAGATTATTTTTAAAAGTGGTTTAGTATACTAGGTATGCTAAAGTTTATCTACTATTTTTAAGAATAAATGATTACGATAGTAATAAGAATATGAGATTACTTTTGTAATCGTAAATTAATTTAGTCTACAAACAACATTCATAAAGAGGTGCCAGTTTACAGTAATTTTTTGTTTCTTGATACTTAATTTCTACTATTTTTGGTCGGATTTCATTCTATTTTCTAATTCAATTGCTAAACGCAAGGATCAAGACCGTTTGCGTCGTAGTATTCGTGTTGCCATCTAAACAATAGCAGCGCCCTCATTTATTTTTTACTCATTTCAGTCGCACGATAGTATCCCGGGGACGATCCCAGATATAGGCTACTTTTTATCCTGGCAGAAGCTAATTCGAGTAGGTATAACTTGTTATATCGTAATAATCGTAACAATAAATCTTTCAAAGAAGGCAACTGTTTTATAAAGTTATATAGTGTAAGATCAGTAGATATAGATTCACCCATAGAGATCCATGCTAAAGATGCGCGACTGCGAATGATCTGGCTAGTCGAATGATCTACGACTACTAATTTACTCATTCGACTTGAATATTAGTAATATACTAATCTTCTAAGTCGAATGACAACTACTAATTAGTAATTACTAATGCCTCTACGAATTGATCGAGGCGACGAATAACGAATTGAGTTCGACCGCTCGTCTCAGGCAGTCACCATTACTAATCAAATTAGTTACTAATTTGGTAAGTAATGGCCAGAGGCGTCGAATAACGAATTGAGTTCGACTGCCCGAGCAGTTGCCACTACTAATCAATTAGTTACTAATTTGCCATAGTCATTCGAATGGTGCGAATGATTTGTGAAGTCGAATAATTCGAATGAAATCATTCAAAGTCGCGCATCTTTAATCCAGGCCTCACCTAACATAAGCGAAGTATCCCTTTTCACGATTTTGTACGTGTTATTGCAGAAGTTGAAGATGATGGTTGAGAGCCAACCGCTGCAGCTGGACACTTCATCTGTGATACTGAACACGCGGTCGCAGTGGACGTCGCGGCTTCTGCAGAGGACCACGATGGTGAGGAGCTGGAATAATAAAAATTATTAATTATTTATTTATTTATTTAAGGACTCCCAACAGAAAAATCATATCACATACAGAATAACAAAAATAAAGTGGTCTTAAGTCTAGTGTTTTTCTGAATAAAGGGTGCCACAGCGTGAGCAAATTATGGGTCGACTAAAAATTACTAGAAATATTACAATATAAATTTATAGGGCAAAATAATAGGAATTCAGTGGTAAAATATTAAAGTTTCACAATAAAAATATAGGAAAAAACTAAGAAAAACTTATTAACTAGATAGAAACAACTTAAAATGACTAATACAGGTAAGTATGGTAGGTACTTATGTATAATATCACACTAATATTATAAAGCCGAGTTTGTGAAATCTGAATTTTTGTTACCTAGGATCTCCAAAACTACTGAACAGATTTAGTGTGCGTTTAGAGCATAGCCTAACTTAGACTATAGGCTTCTTATTATATCCAAAATACGCGTGCGAAGCCGCGGGCAGAAGCTAGTAGTAAAATAAGTACCTAGACACTTTAATTTTTTTTTTAAATAAACCTGACAATAACATTTAAAACGGTTTATGTTAAATATTTCTTACTAATATCTACATAATTTCAAACACTCCGAATTTAGCTTTAGTATAGGTTCATGACAAATGATTTAAAATTAAATCAAAACCACTTTTTGTAAGCTGCAAGTTTCTGTACACTTTATACTTGTAGAACCTAGAAAATACAAAAAACCAGAAGAACACACGTTGCACCAGTCACCTTCTGATCATATCTATGCAAAATGCGTGTCAGACCCGCACACACATAATATTCCTTATTAATTTCCGCCGGCAGGCCCGTGTCTGTCTGCCTATGCCCTGTCTGTAGATATAAATACGTTAATATTAGCACACACTGTACAGTTTGAAGCCTGGTACTGACCGTTGTTACGGGCGTAATGTACCATTCGCAGCGAACATGATACGTTACGCCGTGTGCTAAAACCTGTCTCGTTGCTCGTTGCGAGCGCCTTCTTTCCACGTACTGACTGCACGAACGCTCGCTGTGTAACACGTTAAGCTTCCACCCCAGAGCCGCGATTTTGAAGCGCGTCTTGTGTCGCACGATTTGTTTCTATATTTGTTTGCAGTACATTTTGTAGTAAGACGCATATGATGTTACAATTTACAGTTGCGATTTTGCATGTGTCACGCGGCGGGCATCTAGAAATCGCGCTTACAAAAACGCAGCGGAATCGCGCTACAAAATCGCAACAAATCGCGAAACAAAAGACGCGCTTCGAAATCGTGACTGTGGGGTGGAGGCTTTACATTACGCTCCGTAATACCGGTCGATACCTACCTTTACATTTATTTTGTACGTGTCTGGCACAATCAATGTCTGTAGATATAAACGGACGTTTACGTCTTTTTGCATCGCGGAATGTAGACTCTTTAAGTTACTATTTTATTTGATATTTTATAAGATGATACCTTAAATTCATATTAGGTTTCATCTTATTTTACTGTATTGTTTTGATTCATTACTTTTTACTAAACTTTTAGACTTACTTTTTAAATATTATTAGTTGTGCATCTAACTTATAAACTGTAAAATACTTCTGGTAAGAGCGGTGTCTTCTAATACAAGCAAATTTTGCTTAAAGGAGGGATCCAATCCCTGTATGTTGAATTTTTATAAGATATTGAAAGATTTTTTTTAAATTTATTAAAAAAAAAATCATACGAAGAACCAAACACTTTACGTAACCAGTGCATCGTCCTAAACTTCCAAGATTCTCCCGTTTTTAACTAACGAAAAACTTTTGGGTGGATTACAACTAATAACATTCTCGCAGGTATACTTAAAAGGCTTGTTACGTGAACCATATTAGGAACATTTTACGACTTCAGTTTATGTTCCAACTTAGATAAAGTCTAGTCTTCAAGCATTAGAAACAGCAATAAAGGTTGGTAAGTAGGTTTTCAACTTATAGGATACCTTAGAACTTATAAAGTCGATTTATTAATTAGTAAATTTCAAGACACTGAAGATAGAATAGAAATATATAATAATAATAATATTAATATATACACACATAGAACACTACGCTGCGATCCAGATAACGGAAGTAGCTCAAAAGTGCGCTAAATTAAAATGGGACTGGGCCGGACACGTGTGCCGTATGCCGGAGGAGTTCTGGGCAAAGACCATAACATAACGGAATGGACTCCAAATGGGCGCAGGCCGCGTGGAAGGCCTACGCGTAGATGGAAGGACGAGCTGGACTCGTACCAAAATGAGTGGCCAAATCTACCTAATAATAGAAAAAAGTGGAAGGATGAAAGGGAGGCCTTTGCCCCGCAGTAAGACCCGATAGGCTTATAATAATAATAAAATAAAGATAATCAACATTTACAAAAAGAACAGTCTTCATGTTTCCAAACGTGGACCTGTACATTTATTCCACTAAACTTGGACCGTCGAAAGCTCTAGTATCTATATCCATACTAATACTATCCCGTGCCTCGGAGAGCACGTTAAGCCGTTGGTCCTGCGCCTGACCTCTCCCCGGTCGTGTCGATCTATCGTCCGATCGGATTATGAGAGTGAGGGAATAGAGAGTGCACCGTGTTTGCACACGCATTTGTGCACTATAACATGTCCTGCGCATCTGGCTATTCTCCGATGAGACTGGCCGCCGTGGTCAAAATTCGTCTAGGAGGAACTCTGCCTGTCTGTTACCTTTTCGCGCCTAAACGGCTGAACAGATGTTAATGAAATTCGGTAGATACGTAAACAATATCCCGGGGACGGACATAGCATACTTGGAAAGCGTGTGCGATGTCGCGGGCAGAAGCTAGTATTATAAAACTGAAAGAAATATTTAATAATATAGGTAAAAATTTAAAATCATCCTATTTCAATACAACCCTAAAACTTTTCTATTAAACCCCAGATACCAAACACTTACCTACTTGTATATTTAATGAACAAAATATTATTTCGATCCTAAACAAATTCGATAAAATAAAACAAATAGAAACAGGTTAATAACGACTATCTATTGTTGAATTTTATCTTTAGTTTATATTTAAAAATATATTATCTCTTTCTAATAATCGATTGACCAATTGAAAACGTTGAAAGCTTAAAAATTTAAGAAAAATATAAGCTACTAGCGTTTTCCCGTAGGAATGAAGTATTTTCCCGCGGTAAAAAGTAGCCTATGTTTATCAGGAATAATGTGGGCTTCTAATGGTAATAATTTTTCAAATCGGTCCAGTAGTTTCGGAGCCTATTCAATACAAACAAACAATCAAATCTTTCCTCTTTACAATATTAGTATAGATAATTTAGCAGGTATCTGTTTAGACAACCTACAAAGATTCTACGAAACAACTCAGTGGAAAATTTCCAAGCACTGCAGCCGTCTTCTCAACGTCAATGCGGGTTCCTGGAAATTGATATCCATTTTGGGGCAAAGTAAATAACAATTTCCATTGAATTAGACAAAAGATTTTGATAATTGCTTATTTGTTATTATTAATAACTTATTAATAATCAACGCACGAAGTACCGGCAGCTATCCGTTCAGAAAAGGCGGCACCAACCGGTTCAGAAAAGGCCGTGCAGAAAAGATAGTTAAAAGTCACCCTAAAACATAATTGTAGGTCAAAATAAAATACGTACAACATAAGTAAAGTTCATGTTTGATCCATCAGCTGCAGCCAGGGTCGTCCACTACCACCGTCACCCGATTAATGAGAGAAACTGGGAGAACTAAAAATAACTACTGATAGTTCATAGTACGGAATAACTTAAAAGTTGTCTACATCGATAGCTCGTTTACAAAACATTGTCTCGAGAAACGATAAGGTTGTGCCTCGTCTGATTTATTGATGTGGAATGGACGAGTGTTTGAATAAATAGGAATGTGTTAGGAAGAAGAATAGAAGTGGCAAAAAAAATGTTATATCTGTAGGCCAAGCACGGGGATTGTTGTCTAGGGTAGAATAGAGAAAAATTACGTCACGTTGTCATCGAATGCGTAAATTATTTGAACTCCATTCCTTCAACTTCAATAATATACGCAATGTAGGACGATGCGATGTCATTATTGTCTATTCTACCTTAGAGAACAATCCCCGTGCTTGGTCTACTGGTCTAATGGTCGAGAGTACAGTGTTACCAACCGATGGTTCGCAAACTAAATAAAGCGTAGTTGATGGAACTATCATCGTTTTGTCCTAATTTGTATAAATCAGCACTGAAATCTAGATTTCAGAGTACCTAATGTACTCCGATATCAGCCAAACCACTTAGTACTGCAAACCTGCAGACCAGATGACAATGTAAATGTAGTCTCACTACTATGTCGGCCTTTGCCTTGTCGACCGTTACCCAGTATTAAATAACAAAAGCTGTCCGATGGAACCGATCCGAAGCTTATTATGCAGCCAAATGCAATTTGAATAGCCTAAATACTTGCGGGGTTGGCTGAAGTCCAAACTGGTTATAGGCAAATAATTACTTTGCACTTAAACCCAGCCGCATATCGCAGGGATTAATCTCACTTTCACTTAATTTTTAGAAAGATTTGTACCAGATTTCTGACTTCTAGGCATTTAGCAAAATCCCATCCTCCTTAAAATAGAGTATCTACTGCTAATATCACTTGTACCGGAAATTCTCAATTATTGTTGCCAAGCATGCACCTTTAATTTTATGGTCTATGTAAGTCGGTTCACTGATTCACTTCCTCCACCTCTAACACCATATATTCGTAGCTCTACAATGGAGTGCACATAGCAACAGAGGGCACGGTACTGATAGACTGGAAGTCATTGTCTCACAGATGAACCAACAGTGCTCTATCTATAAATATCGTGCGGTCACAGGCCAGAAGGGGAGACATTGTCGTGTCCCACTTGGACAAGGATGTCAAGGAGTGTTGGCCGGCCTATAACCACCTATAACTCTAAAAGCTAATACTAGCTACGCCCCGCGGCTTCGTCTGTATGGAAATCAAACATTTTTCTGAAATTTATTGTATGCTAAGGATCCTTTAAAAACATTCTTGATTCATTATTTACTTAGTTTATTGATACCGAGTTTTGAGTGAATCGAACCAAGAAATCATTAATTTCCATAGAAACTTTACCACCCTTTTTAACCCCCTCAGAGGTTAAATTTTGAAAATTAAATTAGCCTATGTGTTATTCTAGAACCTAAACTATTTAGATACCAAATTTCATCGAAATAGGTCAAGTAGTTACGGAGATACGTGGTAACAAACATTCACACAAACTTTCGCATTTATAATATTTTGAAGTAGGATTTTATGCAACTATAGGTAGTGTAATTCCGATGTTTTTCATACATGAGTATAAATAGGGTCCTTATCGTATTTACCTACAGTATGAAAGTTGTTTCAACAGAGACACAAGGACCCATAAAAGCAGGCCAATCGAAATAATCTAGATTTTAATAGAAAAAGTTTTAATTGAAAACTAAGGTCGAAAATCTAGTACAAATCTAGAAAGTCCTATCGCAGAATCCAATATACGACGATAAACTATAATATTATGCTTTCCATTTACAGTGGGTCATTTCCAAGGCCTCGCGTAAGACGCGGCATTTAACTCGAAGCGGTTCCAAAATCCAATAATTTTTACCCAATACATTGAAATAACCTTTTTAAAGTGGTTCTAAAAGATTATAATTAAAAATACATTCAAATTTGTAAACATAACAAATTAAGTAAGCACAAAGCACATTATTTCATTTTAAGTAAACAGACATAACCTTAATTTGTTGTTATTGTTCAGTAATTTAAGTACCCATTAATGATAGCAAGAGACATCCCGACAGTACAGAGTAAAATAAACAGTAGCCTAACTTTACTAAACCACCAACAATGTAGTATTATAGTTACTAAAGTAACATCACCAACAAACTTCGTGATCTGGCTTAGACTTTGACTTAGAGTCGATCCACACCGAGATGACAAAGCAGCGAGCAATTTCCATTTCAAAGTATTTCAAACTTTATCTCCCCATTATTATATGATCGATATATGATCGTATTGACCGCATGCAAGTTTGCGGCGCCGCGCGATCACTTACAGCTTACAAGGGGAACTGTGTTTTTAGGGTTCCGTACCTCAAAAGGAAAAAAGGAACCTTCCTAGGATCACTTTGTTGTCCGTCTGTCTATCTGTCCGTCTGTCAATCCTCTTTTCTCAGAAATGCGTGGACATATCGAGTTGAAATTAACGTCAAATACTCAAGTCCATAATCTCTTGGAGCCGCGATATAAATAAAACTTATAAGTCAACGCACTCAAAAGTTACAGCCGTTTTTGTCAGAAAATTTTGAAATTTCCAAGGGAATCACAATGCACATAAAACCTACAGGGTAGTGCTTGCCGAAGACCTAGAATCATGAAATTTGGTGCGCAGCAAGGCCTTATAGCACAAGTAAAAGGAAAAATCCTAAAACAGCAAATTTGTAGTTTATTCACAAAAAAAAACATTTGATTCTCGCCATGGACCAAAATTATGGATTCTAGTTATCCGAAATAAAATATTTGATTTAATTTGATTTGAAAACCTTTAGGGTACTTCCCGTTGACGTAGAATCATAAAATTTGGCAAGGAGCAAGGTTTTATAGCACAAATAACGGGGAAAAACCAGAAACCGTAAATTTGTTGTTAATTCACAAAAAAATAATTTTTGATTCTCGCCGTGGACCAAAACTTATCATGATAATTCCACATCATGATAATTTGGCAAGGCACAAGTTCTCACAGAATCCTAGGTGCGCGAGTCTGACTCGCACTTGACGTTTTTTTATAATGGAGATAAGGGTTTAAATGCATAGTATTTGAAACTGCTGGCCGCTGCCCTTCAGTGTAGATTGACCCTTAATACGAATGGTACAAAATAGCTAGGCTTTGAATACTAGTTGTACAAAAAGTTGCTAACAGTGTAAAGCTACGTGACTACGTAGACAATGCTATGAAGTAGCGTAGACAGTGATACGCAGTTGCGTAGAACATGCTATGGAGTTCTGTAGACCTGGCTGCGTGACTGCGTAGACAGTGCTACGCGGTTGTGTAGACCATGCTACGCTATTTTGTAGGCCTTGCTACGGGACTGCGTGGGCAGTGCTACGCGGTTTTGTAAGCTGTGCTACGTGACTGCGTAGACAGTGCTACTCAGTTGCGTAGGCCCTGCTACGAGATAGCTTAAGCCATGCTACGTTATTTCGTAGAACATGTTACGTGATACGTAGACCACGCCATGTAGTCGCTAAGTTAGACCACCTACGCCTTCATTGCGGTATAATCTAATGAAATAGAAAATATATATTACTCTCTAATGAAATAGATAATATATATTAAGCACCACAATGCTTTGTGTTTTGAGCCTAGAACCAAAATTATAATAAACTAGCTGCATTCTTACTACCCGTTGTCCAGTAGGGTTAAAGCATTATCCCGCAGTAAAAAGTAGCCTTTGTTCATCAGGAATAATGTGGACTTCTAATGGTAAAAGAATTTTTCTAATCGGTCCAGTAGTTTCGGAGCCTATTCAATACAAACAAACAAACAATCAAATCTTTCCTCTTTATAATATTATATATAATAAGTTTTAAAAAGGTCGCAGGTAAGGTAAGCACCACGAATGTCTGCAAGTTATCTTTTAGAATCTAGGTCACCACTTCTGACAGCCACTGCACATTGTATTTTTCAACCAAATCCACGACTGACTACTATAAGATATATCTCGTTTTCATACTGTTTATACTTTACTATACACCACAAGGGGCGCCAGATAAGATGGCATAAACAACTGGAAGGCAACCCGTGTCGCACCCAGTTAATAGATAATAGTAAATTAAGCTTATATTGACACACTTATTATACTACTAAGATCATTGTTTTGATCTCACACATCTGCCATGACCCCAGGCGATAAAATTGTTGACTCATTTGCGAAATACCTATGTTACACGTTTATGGGAGGTTGTATTTCTAGGTTAGAATGGAATTAGTGCTCATCAACCGCTGCTTTGCGAAGATTCTGCTTACAGTGATGAAGGCAGAATTATAAAAAAGCGGGAGCGGAATTGTGCCTTTATCACTGAATTATCGGAGAGCAGTGGGAGCAAGAATAATGTAATGTCATCCTCGAAAGGGAAGATTTCAATGTACCTACTTATACTGTAAAACCATCTAGATCGAAAATGCCTGTAAAAAACGCCAAAATCCACAATATCAATTCATATTACAATGTGATGATGTCCTCCTAGCCGAATTTCGACCACGGCGGCCAGTCTCTTCGGAGACTAGCCAAATGCGCAAGTGCGCATATTATAGTGTACAAGTGTGTGCCTAAACACAGGTGCACTCTCTTCCATCACTCTCTTAATCCGATTTGATGGAAGACCGACACGACCAGGGAGAGGTCAAGCGCAGGACCAACGGCTTAACGTGCTTTTCGAGGCACGGGATATTACTATGTACCTATTATCTGTCTCACTCATTTCTAAGGTTTTTGTTAATATAGTGCGTAAGTACTCGCACTTGGATGCGGGTTAAGGTCGTAGTGGATTTTTTTTATATTTTATTTCAAATCAAATCAAAAACTCTTTATTACCATAAATACAATAAATTGGAATGCTTCCACTCGTGTTTATTTTCACGTATGTCATATAATAGGTTAGTTAAGTCCATTAAATTTGGAGCTTTATTTAATTTTATCAGTTAATAGACGATTGACTAAACTTGAATGGTTATTGATAGTTATCATTTATGTCTGAAATATCACATCACATCACACTCATATTATAAAAGCGAAAGTTTTGATGGATGTATAGATGGATGGATGGATGTTTGTTACTTCTTCACGCCAAAACTACTGAACGGATCGGGCTGAAATTTAGCAAACAGGTTATTCTAATCCTGGAATCAAACTTAGGCTTTATTTTTAGGCTTTTTTTTTTACTTTTTATCCCATAGCTCAATCCCCATGGGATAGAAATCACCTTTAAACGTTTATAGAAACAACGCGTGCGAAGCCGTTAGCATAAACTAGTTAGACTATGAAAACTGTCGTAGTTTGAAGAATCCATTACGAATGTAATCGGGTTAATTAACTACGAAACTTATTTGTGTTGGAAACACAACTGAAATATCTTTGGAAACGTAGTAAAATCATCGGAACACGTACCATTCAAACCAAATCCGGTAAAATCGAAACTACCTCAGCGTTATTCAGGTTCCGGGGAGAGCAAACATTTTCGTTTACCTACAGAATACTGCGCACAGCTGGGAAAATGATAGGCGCGCGATACATAGAACAATAGAGTTCAAATTATGCTAAAATTTAGTTCGAACTAAGCCTTATGATTATTTAAATCACGAGCAATGATTCAAATATCTGTAGGCATACCCAGGTACCTATTTCCATACTTTATTTTAGTGTAAATGCGCTCTGCCGTGGCGGGAAGAAAGTTCCTTATTCTCAATACGCCCTCGTGGGCAATTTTTTCTCCGCGACCGACTAGTGCGCGGTCAGAGACAGACAGAGTTGGAAATTGCTTCCATATTGGGTATTTTAAACATGAAAACATATGCCGTAACGATCAAATTTAAGTACAAATACTTTACCTTTATTATTTCAGGAGTAACGTCCAATAATTTGATCAGATAATGGTCTGGCGCAATCCTGAAAAGGCGACCCAATTCATGAAATTAACTTAGGTTCGGGAAAGCTCGTGCAAAACTGACGCCATTTTACCTTACATTAGGTTTCTTAGGTGCATTTACAATGAGTACTTGTATTGATCAGCTGAATGCCATAGATTTGTAGGTATTTGTTTTTACTCTACGAACTTGATAAAATAATTTTTAGCGAAGATTGCTTTCAAAAAAATATTTTGTTGTAGTTGTAATGATATTGGTTTTATGAACAGCATTTTAATTTATTTAATTGCTAGTAAAATGTATCCAATAAATCCTCTATCGATGAATGGAGGTGGCTCAGAGCCGCTATTCGTGTCGTCGTTTGGGGAAAGCCTATGTCCAGCAGTGGACCTATACTGGCTGATGATGATGAATCCTCTGTTTCACTGCTTTCCTGGTCTGGTTTAAAAGAATTGAAATAAATTTGGTTAAACAATAACATAACTACATACTTACAATCACACTAATAATAGCTTTTAGCAATAAGGCCGCCCATTGTACATTATTTGTATTTGTTTTTTGTTTTCTGTGATTTTTGAATTCTTGGTGTGCAATAAAGTATATTTGTATTGTATTGTATTGTATGTAATATTATAAATGCGAAACTTTGGATGTTTAGATGTATGGATGTTTGTAACCTCCTCCCGCCAAAACTACTGAACGGATCGGGCAAAACTTTGCGTACAGGTAATTCTTAAAAAAAATATAGCTTAGTTTTTATTCTATAAATCAGTTCCCATGGGATAGAAAACATTTCCACAGAAACAAGGCGTGCGAAGCCGCTGACAGAATTTAGTTTGAAATATAGTTTGAGCGCTCTTTACTCACTGCTTTGGCTGCTTAATCATAGACTAATGGAACGATTAATAGCTCAATCAAGTTCTATTCTAACCCCGGACCGATTATTACATGTTTAATTAAGTTCCAAGTTCAATAAGACACTAATAACGACGAAATCGGTAATTTACTTTAAAGTTTAAGAGGAAGTTTGAGAGCCGTTACACACTTTCGACTTGTCGCCAGCGACTCTGTCCCTTGGTGAACAAAACAAAGGCCGAGTCGCCCGGGCAACCAGCGACCAGCGACCAAGTGCGTAAACAGGTTTATAAAGTATAGAAATTCACAGTCACCGACAACCAAGCTGCGGCGACCAGTCGACAATTCATAACGGCCCTTTCGCACGGCAATATCCCGTTTTTTGCAGGATCCCGTTTAAGGCTTGGTAGGCACACAGAGGCCGCACTTTTGTGATTTTAAAAATCATCTAAGACTAAGAAAATTGTGTTTAAAATTCTGAAAAATATTACTTAAGGATCTAATCTAGTCAAAGTCGCTTTCAGTTACAAGACTTAATGAACTTCACTCGATAGAAAAATATCCCAAAGTTACCCCTTTTTCTAATGTTTTTTCAATACTAGCGAACTACTAATATTTAATTTTTTTTTGTACTCAACTAAAGACACTCAATATTCCTAAACAAACTCGCAGAGTTTGGCTTGATAACATTAGTTTCTTAATCACTATGTTTAAATAACTACAAAAAACACGAGCGCGGCGGCTTGGCAGGCGCGCGTTTTCCCTTACGCCTACTGCTGCAGGACTACCTGGGCCTTAATAGTGTACGTGTTTCAATACTAACAGTCACACGAGCATCCCGTTTACAATATGCAAAAAACCGATCCGCAAGAATTTGACATTCGGTTTTGCGACTACAAACTGGGTTCAATTGTCCTGTAAATCCAGTTTAATAACACGTATAGTTTAATGAAAGGGTTCCCACTTCCTGCATACCGTTGTTTGCTGGACGATGTGCGGGGAGCGGGTAAAGGTGGAATTTTCTTATAACCGCTCGTTGCTCTACAGTGAAGAACAGGATGCAAACTACTGTGTGTGAAAACACCATTGTTTCTCTCTCGCACTGCTGGAGGTCCGTGAGACAGGATCGTAACAACTCAAGTCGAGGCTGATGGGGCAACTATCAACGTTTGATTTCGTTTTTAACCCTCTATAACTCAAGACCTTTCGATATTTTTTTGCGGAATCGGATAGTTAAGTGACTAAAATAAAACACGTAAATAGCATTTTTTGTAATATTGAATTTTTTTATAATTATGTATGTATATGCATAATACCTATATTTATTTTTCTGCACTTGATTGAAATAATGGTGTGTCACTTACATTAATCAATAGGTGAAAATGGAAAGTTACAAACAATTTGAGGATTATGGAGGGTAAAACACTATGTTGCCTGGAGTATACCATTATGCTATAGAGGGTTAAGTTAACGTTTTTCCAGTAAGTAGATCACTATTACTCTGAATTTTTTCAGTCGCTCATAAATTTATGCTTGTGAACGATTCTCTACCGTGGGGAAGAACGGCGAAATTCCGAGCAATCGATAAGATTACCTACATACAAAATACTATCTATAAATGTCTACATAATATAGGTATATCGATACAGATATACGTTGATTAATGAGAGACATCGCGGCTTCGTCTTGCGCGATTAACTCAGTGACACATAGATGCACATGAGTGGGGTTTCCATCCGTCAAAGTCAAAAAGTCGGACATCTCCTAAATGTCTATACCTACCTAGGTATATTAAAGATAACTACTGAGGAACTAACGTACTTGACTACTCTTATGTATCGGTCCAACTGAACAATTCGGCTTTTGAATCTTTGGATTTTCTTTAAAATAAGTTTTTACAATAAGTTCGGTCTGGATCCATTCCAGACCGAACTTATCATCTCTGTCATCTTAGATACTCTATATATATAAATAGAACTTGCATAATAGATTGAATGAATTTGAATAAAGAAGTTTCGAATTGTTTTTCATTCTTTGCCCAACAGTAGGACAGTTAGGCTCATAATAAAAAAAACATTTATGTTCAGAAGAACCAGCAGCAAATTTACATAAATAAGTACCAATTAGACCAAAATAGTGAAAATAGAGGGATTTTGAATAAAATACATTTTATTTCTCCATCCGCTAGTTTAAGATAGGTGTGTAGCGTACATTCATCATAATCATCATTCATCTTTACACCAGTATATGTTGGCACAGGAGATTTTGTTAAGAATTGAAGATCAAAACCTATACTCCGTGCACAAATTTTCGTCTTTGACAACCTAGCAGGTTTGCTTATAAAACTAGGCATAGATCTCAGTACTTACGGGATACCCGTGGTAAAAAAACTCGAATTACATATTAAATTCAATATTTTTTCCTTGGTTCCTTGAAATTGAAAACACGATTACGAAAAAAAAATACGATCAAAAAAATCATGAAAGTGCAATGTTTTGCACCTAATTCGAGTCTAGGTCCCTGCGATCTATAGAAAAAAAAATTTTTTTGATTCGTAGGTTAATACTAATTTTTTGGTTCCTTAATACAGTTTCTTCATAAGTGGTGTAGTTTTCTAGTAAATAAGCAAAAACATTTTTGCGCTTACTCCATTCCAAAAACGTATGCTCCCGCTCCTCATCAGAGGCCTCTTTCATCTACAAAAGATGATGTAAGCAGCATCCGTTTATGAGGTTCGGCACTTACGTAAATGGCTAGTAAGGCATTGGCCTTACTACTTGTCTTTGCCGCTCTCGTATTGACGAAAGCGGCAAAGACGGCCGCACAGTTCACAGACGAAATTAGTCCCTGGTGATGTTGGAGGAAGCGGCTCCTATGAACGCGATATCCTTTGCCTTTTCACAAAATGCCGCGCAATGCGCCCTCTTAATGAAAGAATACAAATTTTTCATGCACACGTGATGTTAGCTCGATAAATATCGAAGCTCTCGTTAGTCCCGATATTTTCCAAGCTGATAGATTCACATCACTATTCTTAAAAAAATACACTACTTATTTCATTCAGTCAAAGAAAATAAATGCTTGGACGGAGCATAAGTACCTACCCCAATTCCAAATGAAACGGGAACTCTACAAAAACGAACGCCCGAATACGGGCGTTAGTTTTTATAGAGTTCCCATTTTAAGCAGCGATTTTTTGACAGTTTTGAATGAATATCTGTGCTCAACTCTGTTTTTTTTTAAGAATGGTAACTCTACAAAATTAAGTGACGTGAGGTAGGTATAAATCTACGCTGGCTCATCAAAGCGAAAATACCCGGAGATAAATTTGGCAGATTTAAATTGATCGTATAAGCAGCGGCTTTATGAACAGGTTAAGCGCTTTCTGCTTATTGGAGTGGAAGACCAGGAAAATGAGTTCAATAATTACTAGGATATACGGAAAATAAGGGATTTATTATTTTTGTCTGTTGATAAAACATCTTTTCTTTGTTCTGTGTCAAAATATGGTTAGATAAATATAAAAAAATCATTAATGCTTGACAATCCACACAGTATATTCTAGCCCGAAACTAAGCAGAGCTTGTTTAATGGTAACTAGATGACTGTACGTACATGATACCATACATTACATAGATAGATAATGAATAATGCTAGACAAACCACACAGCATCATCTAGCCCCAAGCTAAGCAGAACTTGTGTTATGGGTAGGTACTGGATGACTGATAATACATACTTAATAGATACAGTACCTACATGGATAGTTTTTATTACTATACCAAGAAAATAACCAAAACACCCGGAACTTTTATAGATTTATAGATCGTACAAATATTATTCCTAGGGCGGGAATCGAATCCGTAACCTCCAGCGTCACAGGCGGACCTTCGCCCACCGCGCCATATCGGTCATCTAATACATATTTTTATAATACATAGAATACCCTTATCACCCGGAACAAATATTCGCTGATCTTACAAAAAATTGTCCCAAGGCTGGAATCGAACCCGCATCCTTCCGCGAAGGTAGTCTGACGGCGCGCCACATCGGTCAAGAATATGGGTAGCTAAAGTAGTTATGTTTCATTATATCAACCAAAACACGATCACAGCTGTAAACAGGGCCCGTACTCTTAAAAACTTCTTAAAAAGTTTCTAATTCGTTATCGTGCAAACGCTAATCTTATGCAAGCGACATAAGAGTTTCTTTTGCACGACATTTCACCTCAACAGCCTATACTGGTCCACTGCTGAACGCAGGCCTCCCCCTGATAAGCGCCTGATTCGCCTGATACATATATACGCTATATACATATATACAGGGTGGTTTTTTGAGAAGAGCGGGGATGGCCAAGTCCGAAACCACGAGAGTTAGAGAAAAGTCATAAAAGGAGTCATGCCCTCGATTTATAAGAAAACAATAACTGCATATGTATTTAGTTTTTTTAAAACCTTTTACTTTTGACGGAAATCGACACTAATGATTAAAAAAAAGGACATTATTAGACAAGGTATTATTTAACCAATGAATTTTGTTGCTGTTATGGATCAAACTTTGCAAAGAAATGTATTGCTAAAAATAAAAGGAAAAAGCAAATTTTTACAAATAACTTTTAAAACTTGTCTCGATTTCCTTCGAAAGTAAAAGATCGTGGTTTCGGACTTGGCCATCACCGCCCTTCTCAAAAAACCACTCTGTATAGTGCACATCTACCAGTTGCTAAAGAGCAAAATCAAAGACAAGTATGTACTTGCCAGTGAATACCTATGTACTATCCGTTTTCAAACGGATCAAATGAACTAATTGAATTGAGAGCTCTACTCATAACAATTTGTAACACAATACTGCTCAATCCCACTCAGCAAAATGTACAATAGGTAAGTACAAATGGTTACAAATGTGGCATATTTTAGGTACAACTGTTTTCAATCATCGATGTAAGTAAATTTCGGGAGATTGGGTACTAGCTTCTTGAAATTGGAACGATCAAGTTAGGTGCAATTAGGTTCAACCACCTCAGTCATAGTCGGACCGGCACGCCGTCTCGCCGCGCCGGCGTTCGTAAAATAGAGTTAGTAAGTTACTAGTTACGTAAGTCTGTAAAGTTAATATGACTAAATATTTCATTTCAATTCGTGCTTCGTGTGCGTATTGTTGTCTCGGTCGCACTTCGGTCTAGGTCCGTCTTTCCATCTTTATTTTTCATAGGTAGCAGATATTGTAGAAGATTGGAAATAGCGTGTCCTTGTCGTGTAGATGTAATACAACAGAGATCATTTTTGATATAGCGCTGGGAGAACGTACCATATCTACAGAATTTTACTTATATCTATGTTTCCAATATGTGGTTTAATTGATTAGTTATTGAATATAACGTTACCTACAGTTTGTTTAAATTTTGCTGGTAGGGTTTGAAAAACAAAAAAAGACCGCAACAATTTTTGAAGACCGAAGAGGCCTGTAGTTAGTAGTTACCTACCTATTTACCTACTTACTATGTACCAGTACGTTACCCACCAAATTATTTCAGAAATTAAATGTTACACCAAAATTTTTCGTCTTCGACGGGACTTGAACTCGCATCCTTTCCCCAGTACTCCCGTACTATTATGTGTGTGCTAACCAACTACACCACGAGGTCGTGCAGTATTAGGAATTCCCAGAGATTTTCGACTTCTACATCACTACGTAGAAGTCGAAAATCTCTGGGACTTCCTACAGGCTCTAGCGCTGTTAAATATTATTTGATATCTTAGAAATTTCCCTGAGCGTGAGGGTTAACCCACTATAAATACGTAATCAAAAATAACTGTCGGTAAAATCTCCGAGTGTCCAAAAATACGCGATGAGTATCCACCATATTGATAAGTTAAGTGAAGTTAAACCGTCGATTCTGCGTCTGACCCAGTCTAAATATGAAGCTCAGTAAAATATGTTTTCTTGTCATATTCAATTTGCCATAGACATGAAAAGCAAAGATTAAAGGAAACAAGAATCTACCTACCTAACCTAAACAAGATTAGACGGATAATTTTAGAAGTTACTTCCGCATTTTGAGTTGGTTATTTTCTTTTCCTGATGCTACAACGAAGAATTTCGGCGATACTCGAAGCCGAAACTATCTAAACTTTTTTACTGCAACGTTTGTGTTCTTCCAACATAAACTAGTTTGGTAGCTAACCCGTTTGCTTACATTCATAATGAGTACTTAAACTTTATAATCAAAGCACAAAAACACTTGGTAATAGGTACGTGTTTCCCGATTTTTTGTGGAAGTTTGTTCCGCAAACTGATTAAAATATACATATAGCTATTAAACAAAAGACAAATAAGTACCTATGAAAGTTGTACTGGTTTTAAATTAAACAAAAGAGGAGCGAAAAGTTGACGATAGCAAAATAAATAGAACTTTATTGGGAACCAAATCGGTCCAAAATGCAACTGAATCCATTTTCTGGTGCTAACCTATCTACCTTTAAAAATCATAAAATTAACTCTCTCCTAAAAATAATAAAATTAAATCAATCCAGCGAATGGGACCGCGGTCCCTATACCTAGCGGTTCCAATCGACAGAAGACTCGAGTCTCGAGTACAGGACAAAGGCTCCGTTCCTCACTTCGAAACATTCCCGTGTAAGGAATTATCATCAGCCTATATTAGTCCACTGGACATAGGCCTCCCCTAATGAGCGCCATAGCGCGCTGTCTTCAGCTCGCCGCATCCAGCATCTGCCTGCAGTCTTTCGCGAATCGTCATCCCACCTGGTCGGGGAGCTCCTACGCTACGTTTGACGAGTCGCTGTCTCCACTCAGGAACACGAACATGGTGTAGGGTGTAAGTCCAATGTATTGATCCAGACCGCTGATTAGATAGATAGTAGGTAGGAACATAATTAGATGGTAGAGACATATGATTATAGACTCCACGCACAAAGTTAGGCAACTGCTTATAAATTTACATGTTATCATGAATTTACATCAGCGAGCTTAAATTCAAGTAGGAACGTTGTGCAACTCTACTCTATTAAACTAAACTAGATTAGGATTTAAGTTTCTGGTTACGACTCTATATTAGCGCCTTTTCCTCTTGACAATTGTAATCAAAATTCGACCTCCGAAGACCTTCAGACCACTTGTTCCTATTTGGTTAGGTAGGCATTAATTAATATTCTGCAAAAATCAACGATTCTTACTTTTGATGCATGAAACGTGATCATTCTGAATGTAGTGCTCAAAACATTTTTATTCCAAAGACGGGATCTATTTCAATTCTCCAACACGTAATTTCGTGTTTCGTTCCTTCAGACCACTTGTTCCTATTTGGTTAGGTAGGCATTAATTAATATTCTGCAAAAATCAACGATTCTTACTTTTGATGCATGAAACGTGATCATTCTGAATGTAGTGCTCAAAACATTTTTATTCCAAACCACCTCCACCTTCAGACCACTTGTTCCTATTTGGTTAGGTAGGCATTAATTAATATTCTGCAAAAATCAACGATTCTTACTTTTGATGCATGAAACGTGATCATTCTGAATGTAGTGCTCAAAACATTTTTATTCCAAAGACGGGATCTATTTCAATTCTCCAACACGTAATTTCGTGTTTCGTTTCGACAAATTGGTGTACACCGGATTAGAGTACCAATTGCGTATAAACAGAGTTAAAATTGGCATCCAGGCCAATTTTAACTATGTGAAAGAAAAGGTTAAAAACCATTTTTACTTTTAAATTAGGATACTCCATCTACATTATATTATTAAAATATTATAGACTAACCTAACCTAAGCTTTTTACCAAGGATTGGTTCACTCCGATAAATTATTTTGAATTTTGAGCTTTCTTGTGTGTTCTCGTAAGCATTTTCTTGGTGTACGATTTTCTAAAACCCCACTGGCTAGCTGAATAAATAACTACTCTATCCTTTTATTAAATAAAGATCTCTATCAATGTTTATGAGGATACCTATAATTTTCCCGGGGTATCTTCCATATTTATTCCATTCCATAAAGTTTCTCTATTTATTCCAAAACTCTGTTGTATCTTCATTTATTATTTCAATTGAGAAAATTATACCGAAAACACTGTGCTCATATTATGGATGAAGACTTGATGGATGTTCTAGACATAATTTTTTTCTGCCTCGTTACAGAACAATGGATGCCTAATAATGTCTATATTTCTATTGGATGGTAACATGATTTTAGTTTCGACATAAAACTCAGCGCATGACAACATTTAGTTCTAATTAGATAAAACAAAACAATAGAGCAGTATCTGATTTACCCACTTCGAAAAACTGTTGAGTGGGTAAATTAAAAATTAATATTAGATCCTTACAAGCAATAATGAGTCTGTAGGCTCCTAAAAATAAACTAAAAAATCTAATAATATCCCAAAAAAACGACTTCGATGGGATTTGAACCCGCAATCTTTTCCCGGGTTAACCAAAATCCGTTATAGTAACCAAAATCTTAATTTAAAAGTGTTTTTCAGGAGCTCAAGCAAATCCAAAGGTACGGACGATACATTTAGGTACATATAATATAGGCTATAGGTAAGTAAGTTCCCAAACATAGCCTCCGCCTAAATTAAATTCATAACACCAACTAATATAAAAGAGAGAAAACCGACCAATATAACAAAACTTCTACCCCTTGCCGATAAATAGAGATGTATTAACTCCGTAATCCAGTCAACGGAGGTTAAATTCAAAATAAAATCTAAAACTCTTTATTTCCATAAATATTTAAAAATAAGGTAAGTAGAAAAGGTCGAATAGTAAATTTGAACACTGGCATAGAAATAAGGTGGTATTTTTTATTTCTGTCGCTTCGGTGCGTGGACTAAAGAAGCGACGAAGAAACCACTAGTTTTTTTCGACCCGTCCCTAGCTTTATTTTCCTCCAGTTAATCTGATATTTTATACAAAGATTAGTAAGCTTTTAGTATGCACAGGGGGACTAGTAAGCACAGGAAGGTTTTGACAATTTCTTTGAATTTATTAACTCACTAATAATTTTTGCCACTCACGAGAAGTTTTTTGTAGAATGTCAAGTCAGATAGCCAAAACTCTCGTAGAGTTCGCTACAATCGAGACCAATTTCAACCTGTGTTCCCGTAATGTCTAAAATATTCTATGAAAGGTAAGAATAACGTAGTTTTTACCTCGAGCGAAATTTTACCGTTCAAAACTGTTGAAAACTTCTTTGATAACTTCTTTGTAGAGTGGTTAACCGCTGAAAATATTCAATTACGCGGGAAAATTGTTCTCGCGGTTGAATTGGGTTTCCCAGACTCGCGTAGAAACGAATTAAAAACATTTTCTCACTAACATATAGATAACTTCACTATAAGTAATTATCGTTTATTTATCATCATATCGTAACATAACAGTATCAAGAAGAAACTAAATCGTTACAATATGTAAAGTTAAAACAATAATAAGTTTCCACAACACCCCAAAAAAGGGCTCAATATCTGTATATTTCGTTATATGTATGTATGTACCTATAGTTATCTAAGTAAGCAGGTACCTAAAAACCTACTTACTCTACCAAATGTTCAAAGACAATATTCCCATGACGACTGTAGGTAAGTACAACTGGTTAGGCAAACCAATCTTCTTCCAAAAACGGCTTCCCCAAATAGGGTTAGAATGTAACCGAATACAATAAAAACCTAAACCCTTTTTTGTCAAATAACCAGCAAAAACAATATTCTATGATTGCAAAGGGTCGTGGTATTTATGAACGTTATCTAAACATCTAGAAATGAGATAATCTGTTCGAAACACGTACAAGGATAACGAACATTACATTTCGAACCTCTATTTCGACTTTAGACAAGTGGTAAATATTGAAACAAGTGAAAATAGGTTCCCAACTAACCCACTAATGGTAGGCACAAACCAAGTGAGCGAATGCAAACGAGTGAGATTCGACGTTCTTTCCATTTTTAGGGTTTTGAAGATCGAAGATTGGTTTCGAAACCCTTATGGTCTCGCTCTGTGTCCTTTTTCCCCTCCTTAATAACTCAAAAACTACTGCAGCTATCAACTTGACATTTAAAATATTAATACATTTCGTGCGCCTGTACAGATTTAAAGAAAAATAAATGAAAATAAATGAAAAATGAAAATGAATATTTTCCATACAAATTGTGATGCCGAAATTTTAAAAGATACCTACAGAGTCACATGGGGTATCAAATGAAAGGTATCATTCTGTACATTTCAAAATAGTTTTTGAAATTTTTCTAGGTTTCATACTTTTTAAAATATTTCGGTAAAAGTCGATAAAATCCCCCTATCTCCGAAGTTTGCAGAGTGATCCATTTAAAATGTATGAAGCGTTTGTAGATATGGATCTATATATTACAGGAAAAATATAGAGAAGCCTGTAAAAGAACACTTTGAAAAATGGTCAAAAAGGAATAATTTTCAAAAGGAGGGTTACCCCACCAAGTGGGGTATCAAATGAAAGGTATCGGTTAGGACATTTCAAATCTGAGTTTAAAATTTTTGTAGGTTTCATACTTTTTGAAATATTTTGAAAAAAGTCGAAAAATTTACCATCACCCACCTTTAACCGAACCATCCATTTAACCGAAGCATGCAGAGAGATCCATCTGAAATGTAGGTTGGTACCTACTATTCTTAGGTATTCGTTAACCGGTGCTTTTGGTACATATTTGTTGACAAACGTTCGAAACCCTCGGCGCGCGAGTTACACTCGCACTTGACGGATCTTGTTCTTTGATGTGGCGACAGCCGCCGGAGCAAGGCCGAAGGCGCACTAGGGCCCGCGTTTGGGTTCGCTTGCTTTCGCAATGACGTCCACACTGGTTCTTTCGCATTTGTTCGTTAGCCTTCCCTTACTCTCGCTCGCTTGGTCTGTACCCGGCATAACAAGTTTCTTCCAAAATGTTAAGCAACCCAATCGTAACCTAAAACTCTTCTATCGAAAAAGTAAGGCTTACCTCACACAGCACATAGGTATAATCCGTGCGATTTTTTTCCGCAAGTGCGTGCAGCTTCATACAATTTCCATATGTTGCAAAATTGCGCGGTGAGATTACGCCCATTTTTCTCTTAGGCCAGTAAGCCTAAGAAAAAAATATGTAGTAAATACTTACGAAATTGAAACTAGCGTCAATTCATACAGAGAAAAATTTAATTTAGGTTACTACTTTCTTGACACAAACACATTTTCCCAAACCCAAGTTTCTCGATTTATTATTTTTGAGCGTTTTCGTTTTAGCAATGCAAGGCCCACCTGTCTACCGATCTTGGCAACAATGGGTTCATCAATTCCCACTGCCAGTCACGTTCTAGCTCAAAATGAAAGAGAATCTAATCTTTTTTCTGCCTCTGAAAGTGATTGGGAGCGAGGTATAAAGTATCTCTTGGATTGGCGTTTCTACAATACTATTTGACTGCGATGCCTTACCTACAGCCTGGATTAGATCTCGTTTGCATAATCGGAGTCAAATCAGACACGGCTGCTTTTAGAACGAAGACAGATTTTTTTAGGGTTGGAAGAAACGTCCTTAGGATTTTATGGCAAAGACACACGGATGGAAAGTCATCATTGGAAAGAGAGACAGACATGGTAAAGTAATGAGTGAATTTTAACTGTAACTTCAAAAATCGGAGGAGGTTCTATTTTCGGCTGCAGGTCTTGTATCTACATAGTATGTTCACCGATTTCTAGACCGATTTTAATGGTTCTTTTGCTATTGAAATGATCCCAAGAAGAAAACATAAATAATTCACGAGGGATTAGTGTTTTTCCCGCAAAACTGTAAAAAAAAACAGTCCATATTATATAGGAATTTGAAGACGTTTGTAGTTTTTTGAAAACAATCAAATTATTTGTTCAGGGTGTTCTGGATGTTAATAATAAAATATCTAACTATGTAGGTAGTCTATTGTATTAAGTATATCAGTTATCTACTATCCATAACACAAGCTCTGCTTAGCTTGGGGCTAGATGATGCTGTGTGAATTGTCCAAGATTATTTATTTATTATTAGCCACAATAAAAAATTGTTTATTAAGTAAGTATATTCCTTTCTATTGCCATACAGCGGGGCAATGCAGCCAGCAGCGTCTTGGGGACGCTTCCGACAGGTATTCAAAAGTATCAGTTGAGCTACCTGTAGATTGTCTGCAACAGTCTGCAGTTAGCTACATTTTTTCAATTGTAAATACTAGTTCTAATTTATTTCTATTATTTTATTGTAATATTCTTTGTGAATAAAGGCTCCTGCCCTTTAAAAAAAAGTACATTCTATAAAAAAAGACTTATAAAACTATCATGGTTTTTTACTCAAAAATAAATTATAACGGGATTCTTACCCGATTTGTGTTTTCACTTTATTGGTCACAAAAACAAAATTGTGAATTTTGTTTTACGGCTAGATTTACGGAGGAACAGGGTGTAGCAATGCCCTAGCAGGGTGCATGCTTGACACCATTATAATATTATTTTGTTAGTAAGTAATAAAATACTTACTAACAAAATAATATTATAATGGTGTATCTATATTCGATTTTGTATTTTTATTCAATTGTTTGTGTAATATAGGTATTTAAGGCGCATACCCGTACTTATGCATTAAAAATAAGCTTATGATAGGTACCACAAACTGCAAAATTGATTTTTGAAAATTCCTTCGTTTAACATAATAATAAGATAAAATAGGCGGTGGCGCTGATTTGGATCGGGTATGCGCCTTAATTCTAAAGGAAATGATAGTGATTATGACATTTTTAATTTATACATGTTTATGAATTCTAAATCTGAGAATAAATGAGTTAATAATAATAATAAATATTTGTTTTAAATACTTTAAGATATTTGTACGGAATGTCTCGCAGGAGTCCAAGATTCAAGATTATTTATTATTGAATCTCGTTCCTCCACCCTCTTAACTATGAATCAAGATCATCAACCTCCTAAACTACAATAGACAAACAGCTAGCTTAGAATTTCAAAGTTCTTTCTGAGCTTTTACATGTACCTGCAAACTGTTTTCTATGTAAATGCAGCCAAAGTGATGAGCTTATCGGGCCCGAGACCTACGGTTACGAAGCTACGACTCTGCTTATGATTCAATCAACGCCCTTTATAATTTGGTGATGGGTCGCTTCGATAGGTCGGTAATTTGAATTAAGAACTTGAGTAGCGGTGATTCATTGGTCGATTTGAAGAGGGATAGGAACTTATAAGACAACTGCGGTCAATTTTAGATTTTTGATCTTCGTTCTTTCAATGCAGGTTCATAAGGAAGAAGGGATTTTAGGGTTCCGTACCCGAAGGGGAAAACGAGACCGTGTTACTCAGCCTCCGCTGTCTGTCTGTCCGTCCGTCCGTCGTCCGCGGGCTGTATCTCATGAAAAGTAAAAGAAAGACAGTTGAAATTTTCACAGAATGTGTAAGCACCTACTTTTGCCGCTACAAAAATATATAAATATTTGGGCTTACTTTTTTTTTTTGTCAAGACTGTCTCTTGAACTCTCAAGTCGACTCGCACTTGGCTGGATTTTTTAAATAATTTTTCGATAACTTTTTCAAGATCTTATAATCCTTTTTAAACCAAATACAGAGCTTTTCATGTTAATGTGTATCCGTGTTTGGGAATCCAATCCCGAAAGCCTGCGGGATCGAGAAAATATCTCACCGGAAACCGGAAAAATATCTCGAAAAATATCGCACTTCTTCCTCTTCTTAAACGTCCTATGATCAAATGCGTGGACTCTATCTCCTGTCTAGCGTAACTAGACATTGATCACTTTCGGTTAATCGCCTTTAACAACTCAAACGTGAAAAAAAAGGTCAAGTGTGAGTCGGACTCGCGCATAAAGTGTTCCGTTTAATTGTAAGACCTTGTTTCTTGCCCAATATCATGATTCTAGGTCGACGGGAAGTAGGTACCCTGCATGTAGGTATATTCTGGTCCACGGCGAGAATAAAAAGTTTTTTTTTTATGAATAACCTACAAATTTACGATTTTTGGATTTTTTCCTTTACTTGTGTTATAAGACCTTGCTACTTGGCAAATTTTATGAGTCTACGGGAAGTACCTACCCTATAGGTTTTTTGTGCATGTGATTCCCTTGGAAATTTCAAAATATTCGGACATAAACGTCTGTAACTTTTGTGGGCGTTGACTTAGAAGTTTTATTTATATTGCGGCTCCAAGAGGTTACGGACTTGAGTATTTGACGTTAATTTCAATATATTCTCCTTAACACAAATATGCGTAAAAATGTGGTTCTTAGCTCTTACTCGATGGGTGCACTGATTCTGCAGCCGGATCTTAGAACACAATGACATACAACCGACGCACGCAATTGTCGATTTCGTAGAATTGTAATAGAGCCCCTGGTAGTGTGAGCTACCTACTGGAACCCTACCTACAGATGTGTAGATGAGTACCTAGGTACCGTGGGGAATATTGGCAAAGTTTCGGCTGCAAATAGTTGCACAACTGAAGGTACTGTCGTAAACAAAAGCTTTTAGAAAAGTTACTCAGTTAATTAAGTACCTATTTTTTTATAACACAAGCTCTTAGCTGCTTAGCTTGGTACTAGTATAGTATTATAATATCTGTGGCTTGGGGCTAGATAATGCTGTGTGAATTGTCCAGCATTATTTATTTATTTACGAATACTGTTTGTTTTCCTGACGGGCAAAGCAGTAATCCTAATGATCCTAATAATAATAATATTATGCCGAAAGTTTGTGAAATCTGAATTTTTATTACCTATCTCCAAAACTATTAAACAGATAAAGATGAAATTTGATAACGCCCCCTTGTGGGAGCTGCAGGCCTAAAGGGGGGCGGTAAGAGACCCAGAAATAAATGGGGGCATTGTGTAGACTGTAGAGGCTTGGGGGGCGATTTGTAATTTCATCTAGGAGGACTCTTAGACACCGACTGAGCTCTCGACTCTCGACTACAACTTGTGAACATCAACTAATATTAATTATGAGATTGCTCTTACTAACTCAGTTAATAAGTTTTTGTTAAATAACCCGATTTGTGCATTCCTTATTTTGAATAAAAGATACTCTGTCCGAATACTACAAATTTGCGTTTCAATAATCATTCTCATTGGCAGTTGTAGCCTGTAAGAGTTAACTTGAGACCTGAGCGCCGTTGTGTACTACCTACTGCGCTCAGGGTCTCAAGTTAACTCTTGCATATTATAGTAAAGTCTCGTTTAGAATGAATGTTTAATATCCGCTAAAATAGGTCACAATAATTTATTTAATTTGAAGTTGTGTGATTTTTAGGTAGGTGAAAATATGGGGGCGCTAAAAAATAATTTATTCTCAAAGTAGGCAGAAGACAAAATAAGTTTGGGAGTCCCTGGTTTAGAGCATAGCTTAACTTACTTAATAGGCGACCGAAAATGCGAAGCCAATGGCAAAAACTAATTCTTCATAACTAATTACCAAAGTACTTAATTTTTACGTCGATATTAGTTTCGGGTGCTTAAAAAAACTAATTCACGCTGGTATTTACCGTAATAAGTTACCTCCGAGTTAGGTCCTATATTCCGAGTTAGACCTATAATGCCAATCATCAACCAAAAGAAGTGGAAGTACATAGACGTTTTGGCATTGATTGTACTTAGGTGTTTGCGGATACAATTTCCGATTTGTAGGAAACTTCCGCTACTTTCCTATTAGTTCCTCTGAACTTGGTGCATGCGGGCTGCAGTCCGATTTTAACTGATGGCCGGTTTCACCAAGAACTGGTTTTAGTTATTTCTAAGTACGCATAAATGACCACCGTTCAAGCACTAGTTTAGAGATTAAAAATAAATAAATAAAAATAATACATAATGCTGGATAATTCACACAGCATTATCTAGCCCCAAGCTAAGCAGAGCTTGTGTTATGGGTACTAGATAACTGATATACTTAATACAATACACTACATATATAGATATTTTTTTTATTAAACATAAAACACCCAGACCAACGGAACAAATTTCTGCAGATCGTACACAAAAAAAACGCATTAAAAATAAACGCGATAAATACCCGTTTAATAATAGGTATATCATATGTATATGTATAATGATTAATGATCGAAGAAAGTTTTAAAGCATTGCCTACCTAAGTTTTTAAATTGTTTTGTTGTAAAAAGTTTCTATTAGATTTAGGTATTTACGAAATAAAATATTTTCTATTACATTCTACTTGTTCGTGATACGGATAACGTGTTCTTGAGTGGAGACCACGACTCGGCAAACGTAGTGTAGGACGCCCTCCGGCAAGGTGGGATGACGATCTGCGAAAGACTGCAGGCAGATGCTGGATGCGGCAAGCTGAAGACAGGGCGCTATGGCGCTCATTAGGGGAGGCCTATGTCCAACAGTGGACTAATATAGGCTGATGATGATGATGATGATTACATTCTAACCTACTGACTGAGGTATCGAGGACGGTGCAACTGACCTTACGGTTAGTATTTACTTGCGAAGTTACGTTCTTGACTCTTGGAAAGGTAAAAGTAGTTTTGTTCTGGTCTTTACAGATGAACAGTTAGCTGTTCGAGCTGATGTTTAAATCCAGTTCTTTAATGATCTGGTGAGACATGTTTTTTAAGCGACTGCCCAAAAAAGGACTCTAATATCTTCAGAGTTCATGGATACATATACATTGATAGACCTTGTATAAATAGCGTTTTTTTTTAGATACCGTGTGCATTTTTTTTTTGTATAATCGTGTGTAATTTAACGAACTAACTTCATACTTAAAACTAAATTATATATAAAATTAACCTAAATAATTTAATTGCCGCGTCACTCAGTGGAGCGGCTAAAATTATTTGGATAACACCAGTATCCGTTAGGTTAACATTGTAGAGGTCCCTCAATTCTGATCTTATAGGCTCGCTCCGTTCACCGTGTGCATTGTCAGACAGATAGTCATAGGGTGTAGTCATAGACGGAAAATTGAAATTGTACCGTAATTGGTGAATAAATCGTCGAACAGGATTTAATCATGTCGATTAAACCTTATATAATTAAATAAAGATTTAAAAAAACGGTCACACAGTCCTCTAGCCGTCCAGACAGGAAGGCAAAAACCAGCAACCTTATAATAACTACTATACTACGCATATTATGGCTAGGTAGAGGTACTTACCTGTAATTTAGAAAGCATACTAGTTTTAAATACCTAAGTATTTTGTACGAGACACTTCCAGAGTGGAGATGTTAGGCACTCTGCCACAGTTCTAAGGATACTGTTGCGACTGTCCCGTATTCTGCGCATCAGGGATGCTGTTTTTTTGCGTAAGACAGCATGAAAGCCATCTGTATGGTACTGCGCAAACATCCCCGACGCACTGCAGAATCGGGGCAATCGCAGCATCATCCGAAAAATATTGTTATATTGGACTCGTAGGGCATCCATCGATCTTTTGGTATGCCGGACCCACAGACTACCCGTGTAAAAACTCTGACAATAGGCCTTAAAAAGCGTGATTTTAACTTGGTCAGTACAACGGAAAAATCTGCGAGCCAGCATGTTACTTCGAACCGATAGAGCCCTACGCTCCCTTTCAACGTCTTCATCGTCCTTAAGGTCGTCGGTGAGTAAATGTCCAAGATATTTAAACTTCGACACACGATTAATGTTCACGCCGTTAAGGGTAATATTAAGATTGTTATCTGGACATTTACCGGCGGCCCCAAAGACCATGTACTCCGTTTTCTTCACATTATATATGAGCCCATGTTCCTTTGCGTATTTCTCACAAACTCTAAGCAGTAAAGTAAGTTTTAATGTTTTAGAAAAACTTTTTTAAAAACAGGCTTTTAATGCATTGTCATCCAAAATATACGTGTATACAAAATTACAGCTCAATCGGTTGAAGATTTTTGTTTCAAAATTGAGTTCCACCCGTACAAAAACATTTACATACATTGCAAGTTAAGTAAAAGCTTGTAAAATAATCTTTTTCATTGAAAATCACATAACATGTAACAAGAAAATCCAAAGACATACAACATTGAAGTTCGTCAACGTAAGCAGATTTAAGCGTGCCTATAAATACGGAAAGGTAAAGCACACACAACCCCGACTTAGATATGAAAGGTCGGAATATACATAAAATAACGGGGTTTACGGCGGATTCACCTGCTCGAGAGTAGGGGAAGGAATTTAAGCAAAGGGTTTGGGATTATTAAGAACAGTCGATTTTAGCTTATAAGGACAAAAAACATACATCCAGTACGGCTACCGAACAGGACAATACTAAACTTTCAAATAATAAATAATGATGGATAATTCACATAGCTCAGCTCTTTGAACCCAAAGAAAGCAAGTCACTAACAGACGAAAGGAAGCAGCATTTGTAATGTTATTTATTTGCAAACAAAATATATATTTGTGTCGGAATATTTACAGTTAAAAATAATATAAAATTAAACAATCACATACATCAAAATACAAAAATTTAAAATAAAAGCAATCAATGTCAATACAAAAATAAATTGGTACATTAAAATAGGAAATAAATTGGTACATTAAAATAGATAAATTAAATCAGAACACAAATGAAATACACACGTAGGTAAAAATAAAAATAATTCAACATACCTAACATTGGTTGTATAGGCAACTTTTATTGTTTGGGCTAGATGTGTTTGATTTTCAATTGAGTAGTAACACTTTTCCAGTAAGAAATGTTTCAAATGCTTTCCAAACTTAATTCTCCTGATTACCTTTACAGTCATTGCAATTGTCAATCCGCCTGACATGCTGACTCATTCATTCATTCAATCATCCTGTTTTCCGGCTTACCTAGGCCTATATCTGTTTTGATGATGATTAATAAGGTAGGTGTGTGTGAAGACTTTCTTCGTGGCATTTTGATAGCAGCTACATCCAGGGCACAGCTGCTGTATCTAGCCGTAGTGTTATGTTTAGATCGATTACCAACAATATTTTATACGAAATCAAATAATATCCCAAAAAAATTCTACCTCGACGGGACTTGAACCCGCATCCTTCCCTCAGTACCGGAATGTGCTAACCAACTACACTACGAAATCAAGTGATGTAGGAGTCTAAAATCTCTGGGATTTCGCGCCGTTAGCGGGGAAACATTGCAGTTTATCTAATCCTGTTCACAGACTAAAGATACATTTAGTTATATAAATAAATAAATAAATAATGCTGGACAATTCACACGGCATTATCTAGCCCCAAGCTAAGCAGAGCTTGTGTTATGGGTACTAGATAACTGATATACTTAATACAATATACTACATAGATAGATATTTTTATTATACATAGAAAACACCCAGACCAACGGAACAAATTTCTGCAGATCGTACACATTTAGTTCGTTTGACGAGAGGTGTCGCGTTGCTTAATTCTAAGGTTTTTGTTATTATAGTGCGTATATCACTCATGCCAATGATGATTTCTTAGAAATTACCCCGATTATGAGGACTTACGCACAAAACCCTTAATATTTTCTACGCCTGACATTGTAACTCTTGAGTTGTCTCTAGACTTAAATTTTATTCAACAGAACAGACAAACTTTCTGTTCTATTTCAAATTAGGATATAGCACGTCTCACGACTAACTAGACAAGAACTCGTTAGTAATGTCAATAAACACTTGCCAGGTACACCTTCATAATCCGAGCCCGGAATAAGGGTGGCTTTCGAGCAGAGATGTGCTATACGGTGCGCAGCTATGTGTTTGCGAAAGTGCCTAGCTCATACGCCCACTGCTGGACATGCCTCCACCAAACTCACAATCCTTTTATTTCCTACTAGCTTCTGCCTGCGGCTTTGCACACGTTATTTCTATTAAAACGTTTTTTGTCCCATGGGAACTGATAATAACGTCGGGCGAACCTGAGATCAACAACCGCTGGAGCGACAGGTCTGGTTGCAATAATAAAATTAAAAATATTGAAAACCAAACCTACAGATTTCCATGAAACATGGCTAAGAACACTCGGGATAAAATTAACTATGACACAAAAAAAAATCTGTTCATCCGTTTGGGAGCGATAACACAGACAGATACACAAACAGACACGTTAAACTTATAACACCCATCTCTTTTTGCGTCGGGGGTTAAAAATTAGCCTATGTTGGATTTCAGGATAAGAATTAGGTAATGTACCTGCACGCAAAACTTCAGAACGCAGAAATTATAGAAAACTGCTAAAATATTTGAATTTCGCGAGAATCTTTGTAAGATTCCGTATAGATAAAGCCCCTCTACAGCAAAATTGAATTTAGCGTATATTGGACGAGTCTTAGCATCATCAACATCATTTAATTAAAGTAACATAATTTTGTCGACAGAGAACCAAAGTTATCGACATAGCTCATAGAATTAGCAAGCTGAAGTGGCAGTGGGCCGGCCATATCTCGCGAAGAACCGACAACCGCTGGGGTAAACGTGTTCTTGAGTGGAGACCACGACTCAGCAAACGTAGTGTAGGACGCCCTTCGGCCAGGTGGGATGACGATCTGTGAAAGACTGCAGGCAGATGCTAGATGCGGCAAGCTGAAGACAGAGCGGTATGGCGCTCATTAGGGGAGGCCTATGTCCAATATAGGCTGATGATGATGATGATGAAAATTATTTTGTACATTTTTTATTTCTATGATGTATGACAATAAAGTAATCTGAATCTATTAACTCGGTAAGCGGAATGTCTGAATAGCCCTGCTGGGCTAACTTGGGTTCCGATCCTTATAAACTTACAATTATTGTAAGCCGCCGATCTTAGGGTGACATAAGTGCCGCCGTCCTATTTTCTGCTCATACCTCTTTCCCAGTGGAAGCCAAGTTTACCCAAACAGGGCGAGCCAGCCCCGATAAGTTATAGCTAAGCCCGGATCTGCATAAATTCTAGCATCTGCAAGTCCTATTTGGTGTGATCTTTATACCCACTCTAAACCTAGGTTTAAATCCCTAAAATCTCTAGATCAGGCAGTTAAAGGGGCAAAAATATTAGGTAATTTAAATATAAGAAAAGGTTGACGATGCAGTTTATTTGAAAAATTAACAGACAGACAAGAGAGATAGTCCGAGTCGCGTTCGCATTGTCAATCACATTAAATTGGAGGATTTGTCGTTTGAAGAGAAGAGAATCTTGCAAAAATGTTCACTGCGATGCTCTGTGGCGATGCTCTTTTGTCACTTTTTGCGTTCTTTTTTTTCTAATCAGCCAGTGACATATATGGATTAATTAAATAAAATAAGTAGGTAATCTAGCATAGTGTTAATGTAGACTACATTGTAGGTAGAGCATCCTAGAAAGGTAGCAAACATACCTATCCAAAAGATAAGATAAAAGAAATGGCGGAATACTACAACAATGTGATTAACATTACAAACAAAAATAACATTATCTTTATTTGATTAGTAGCGTCACTAGGCCTTGTTTACGGACACGCGGGGCGTCGAGCGTCGCGTTGAACGGCGTGGTCCGCACTGAATTCAATATTAAGGCGTTGTAGAGTGCGTTTACGGAGAAGCGATTTTACACGCGTTTTTAGGGTTTTGAAGATCGAAGATCGGTTTCAAAACCCTTATGGTCTCGCTTTGTCTGTCCTTTTTTCCCTCCTTAATAACTCAAAAACTACTGCAGCTATCAACTTGAAATTTAAAATAATAATACATTTCGTGCGCCTGTACAGATTTCGAGAAAAAAAAATGAAAATAAATGAAAAATGAAAATGAATATTTTCCATACAAATTGTGATGCCGAAATTTTAAAAGATACCTACAGAGTCATATGGGGTATCAAATGAAAGGTATCATTTTGTACGTTTCAGAACAGTTTTTGAAATTTTTGTAGGTTTCATACTTTTTAAAATATTTCGAAAAAAGTCGAAAAAATACCCATTCCCCCCCCCCTATCTCCGAAGATTGCAGAGTGATCCATGTAAAATGTATGAAGCGTTTATAGACATGGATTTATATTTTACATGAAAAATATAGAGAAGTTTGAAAAAAGAACACTTTTTGAAAAATGGTCAAAAAGGGGGGGAATAATTTTCAAAAGGGGGAGCTACCTCACCGAGTGGGGTATCAAATGAAAGGTATCGGTTTGTAGGTTTCAAAACAGTTTTTTGAATTTCTGTAGGTCTCATACTTTCTGAAAAATTTTGAAAAAAGTCAAAAAAATACCCATTCCCCCCCCCCCTATCTCCGAAGTTTGCAGAGCGATCCGTTTAAAATGTATGGAGCGTTTGTAGATATGGATCTATATTTTACAGGAAAAATATAGAGAAGTCTGTAAAAAGAACACTTTTTGAAAAATGGTCAATAAATAATAATTTTCAAAAGAGCCCCCCTTTTGAAAATTACCTTTTACCCCGCCGAGTGGGGTATCAAATGAAAGGTATCGGTTTGGACATTTGAAAACAGTTTTTAAAATTTCTGTAGCTTTCATACTTTTTGAAATATGTCGTAAAAAGTCGAAAAATTTACCATTACCCACCTTAACCGAACCACCCATTAATCCGAAGCATGCAGAGAGATCTATCTGAAATGTAGGTTGGTACCTACTATTCTTAGGTATTCGTTAAATTGCGAAGTCTCTAACCGGTACTTTTGGTACATATTTATTGACAAACGTTCAAAACCCTCGGCGCGCGAGTTACACTCGCACTTGGATCTTGTTTGAAATGAAGCGTTCTTTTCCGCGGAGCCCGCAGATGGCATCGCCGCGTCTCACGCAGCGTTCATCGCGGGTGCGACCGCGGCTTCCCACGTGTCGCGACTGCGCCCGAAGCGGCATCTCTTGACATAAATATGTTTCATCTCACTTTTACAATTATTATTATTTTACTAGCATGTCTACTCCAGGTAAGCCTAGATTCTCGGTCTACTGACTGTAGTAGACGGAATAGATTGAGTATCCCGCTGCAACCCGCGTGCGCCGCAGCGCTGCCTGCCACGGCCGCAGCGGCGGGCACCGCCACTCTTCACTCATCGCCTCTTTATGAACATCACTGTACATTGCTACATGTTTGTTTTTACGCGTGCGATGATGGGGACCGCTGCACGCGCCGCCACTCTCTGAGGCGGAAAAAAATCCATCGCGCCGCGAGACGCCACGCTACACGCGACGCGTCTCCGTAAACGAGGCCTAAGATAGACAATATGATACCTACGCTGCCAAATGCTAATGCATGCTGATGCTATAGGTTGGTACCTGGAGACCTATTTATTAAAAGATGAACATAGCCTGGCCCTAACCACAAGAACTGAAACGGAGACCAAAACTGGACAGCATTTATTCATACTGAACCACTATCCGAATTAAAATCAGAGACCCTATCTCAAGACCACACCAGACCCAGACGTCCGTCGCCTAAGATAGCCAACGCAGAAGTCCTAGAAGGGACCCCTCCAAGATGGCAGGAATAGATCATGTTTCTTATTTCAAATGTTGAATGGCGTAGTCCCCGCCAGCCAGCACCAACGCCCAGTAGAGGTGCTGTATCTTCAAAGGAGTCCTTTTATTCTTCAAAATACGCAATCGTTTAGTTTTTTTTTGTGCTAATTGGTACTCTAACTCGGTGTATTAGAGTACACCAATTGGCTGAAACGAAACACGAAATTTAGTGTTGGAGAAATAGCAACTCTGTTGTGTATAAAGGTAGTTCTATAAAGCTATTCTGTGGTACTATATGCCTACATTATGCGACGATCTCAAAAGCGCAGCAAGCGAAGGTTCGCCTGCGACGCAAAATGTACAATGTACAAAACGTGGGTTTGATTCCCTCCGCGGAAAATATTTGCACGATCTGCAGATATTTGTTTAGTTTCTGGGTGTTTTCTATTTATAAATAAAAAATATATTTAAAAAAAAATCCCTTAAATCCCTTTGCTTCCTTTTTTTGAGGCAGAATGATACCGTTTGGATTTTCCAGTATGAATGAATAGTGTTCATTCAATCATTTTGTACTTAATCTTAAAGTAGATATCTAAATCTAAAATACTATCTAAACAAAGATTTAGATAGGTAGGTATCAAAATATCTACGCGAAAAAAGCGCCGCACTAAGTAGCATACAGCATCTGCATTGTACCTAGATAAATTATTCTGTCGAAGCTTTAGTTCACTGAAAGTAGGAGAATACAGTTCTGGAAAGTTCCACGAAACCTTTCCAATTTTCACATTGAATGTTGAAGGTTTTATGTGGTTTTATTTTACTTTCCAAGATGAATAGAGCTTTGAGTATAAATAGGCACCTACGAACAAAGGCATAGAGGAAAATAAACATCGTCAGGCTCGTGGCGGAACACGCACAGTGATGGGTTCTGTCGCAAACACTAGGTAGGTTTATTGATGATTTAAAATAATTTTTCAGAAGATGGATAAATGATTGATAGATAAACATGTATTTGCTTCTGCAATACACAGTACATAAGTACATAGGCCTGGAAGAGATCGCTGTCAGCGATAAGGCCGCCGATTGTGCCATACTAGATTTAATTAGTAGTTTGTAAGATATTTTATAAGCATTAATGGTACAATAAAGATATTATCTATCTATCTATCTATAGGTAGTATGATTATAAGTAAATTTGACGAAATTGACAAAAAATATAATAGGCTGACAAGGAAAAAAAATATATATAAGTAATAGAAGAAAATAAGAAGCACAGAAGGCTTTCATATGCTTTTTACGTTTTAAAAACAGATGACAAATTCAGCCGATACATGAAACACTGTCGAATCGCACATTGTCAGTTATTATTATTAGACTAGTTATTAGAAAAGAGCACATAATACACTTTTATCATCATACAAACTTCCTCTGCTGGACATAGGCCACGACACCACAAATAGCAGTAGCATAGCACCGACAATCATAGCTCCAAGTTTCGCACATTGAATTGCCTTCCAATTTTGTGACCACACTGATAATGCAAAAGTTTGGATGGATGGATGTTTGTATTTCTTCACGCCCTAAACGGATCTGGCTGAAATTTGCATACAGGTAGTTTTAGGCCTAGAATAAAACATAGGCACTTTTTATCCCATAAATCAATTCCTATGGGATAAAAATAACCTTAAAACGTTTTCATAGAAACAACGCGGGCAGATACCAGTCTTGAATATCAGCTAGACGTGTTAACTCTAGGCTCAAAGCTAGGCATAACAGAAACTACGAAATATCAGACCATAACCTAAAATCTCAAGGGAAAGCTCAGTTTCCAAATGCTCCGTAATATAATTAAGCACATGCAGACCACGTCAAAACTCAAGTATATTCCCTGGGCGTTCCACGTGCACTAATTTAGTCTAAGCCAGGGTACAGACAGACGCACCTGTGCCGGCTAATCTGGTTCTTATTGCCGGGAAATGCTAACTGTCTGGGACCTTATGGGATATCTTGGAAGTCCGGGTTTTAGTTGCAATTTATGAACAAGTATTTTGGTAAGGCAACAGTGTATAGAAGGCTTTTTGTTTCATTCACAGCATGAACCAGATGATGCGTCTATGATAGTTTGCGTCGTCGGTTAAAAGTTAACTTGAGGTTTGGGACTTCATACAAGAGTGAATAGGTGTCTTTAAGACCTTTATGATATTTTTTTTAAAATAAAATTTAATTTTTTTTTTTAAATAATGCTGGACAATTCACACAGCATTATCTAGCCCCAAGCTAAGCAGAGCTTGTGTTATGGGTACTAGATAACTGATATACTTAATACAATATACTACATAGATAGATATTTTTATTATACATAGAAAACACCCGGACCAACGGAACAAATTTCTGCAGATCGTACACAAATTTGTTCCGAGGCGGGAATCGAACCCGCAACCTCCTGCGTCGCAGGCGGACCTTCGCCCGCTGCGCCACGGAGGTCGTCAAATATACATACACACCTATGTACTGTGCAACACACAGTACATAGGTAGTATGATTATATGTACCTAAATTATATAGTATAATTTGACGAAATTGACAAAAAACCATTTGACAATAAATATAAGAAGCTGACAAGGTAAAACAAGATCCGTCAAGTGCCAGTGTAACTCGCGCGCCTAAGGGATAGGTAATATTTCGACTTTTTTCAAAATATTACGCGAAGTTTGAATTCAACAATTTTTTTTTGAAAAATAACGAATATATATAATAGTATCGTGTCGTCGTCGAGACTGTAGACGTGACTGTAGACGTGATTTGAGGGTAAGAGATAAGTCCCATACCTACAAATATACAACGCAAATCCCGTACAAAATTGGAACGTCTCAAATTCTCAATACTATTGAGCAACCGAATTGAGGCTTCTAATCACTTTTTAGGGTTTCGAGATCGGTTTCGAAACCCATATGGTCTCGCTTTGTCTGTCCTTTTTTCCTCATTAATATCTCAGCAACTACCGCAGCTATTAACTTGAAATTTAAAAATAATCATACTTTTCGTGCGCAAAAACATTAGAATAAATGAAAAATTAAAATGAAAATTTTCAGTACAAATTGTGATGTCGAAATTTTAAAATATACCTACAGGGTCATTTGGGGGTATCAAATGAAAGGTATTAGTTTGTACATTTCAAAATAGTTTTTGAAAATTCTGTAGCGTTAACACTTTTTGAAATATTTGACTTAAGTAATCGTATGTATAATCGACAAACGTTCGAAACCCTCGGCGCGCGAGTTACACTCGCACTTGACGTTCTTGTTTTGTGTCAGACATCAATGGTTCTCGATTACTGTTATCGAATGTTTTTTGTATAGACTCGGACTAAAGGTACATAGCTCAAGCATTGGCATAATTAAGTATCCAAGTATAATTATTTCACCGGCAATATGTATGCATTATATCCCTAACATTAAAACACAAAACTCTGTGTGATAGATAGAAGTATATCAGTCCAGGGATAGTGGTAAGTATCTCTTTCCTTGACTAGGCCGTCAACAACTTGCTCGACTAAGATTTTATGTCAAAACCCAGACTTTATAGGGAAATGAAGCACACATCTCATATTCAATTCAATCTTATAATTATTCTATTTAATTTGATTATTGACAATGCCCATTTACAGCAGATACCTATGAATATTTTTTTTGTTTTGTGTTAATTTATTTATTTATTTTATGTTATAAGTTATTTCTATAATAATGTAAAATGTTGACATAACCAAGAGTGCCTTGCGTACGGCGAATAAATTTATGAGAAAATAAGAAATATTAAAGTTACCCTTACTCTGCAGTCTTTCAGTCTCAGATCCCTTGTTTAATATCAAAGGTGCGGGCCAACGGCAGTTGCGACGAAGTTAAAGAGTTTCGTACGTGTTCGTCACATACTTTTTGTTTTATATACCTAAGTATTTTGTATTTACGAGCCGTAATCTTAAATTATCCTACCCGAAACGTGACAACTTTACCCAAACGGGTACACTTTGGCGTAGATTTAGATTTATTCAATTTAGTACTTGAAAAATTCAGTGTAGACTGTTTATATTTATTTACCATGTTTATTGAATTTGATAAGTCAATTCAAAAAGTTCTGTTCAGCAATAACAAGGTTGGTGATCGCGATATTGGATCTACAGGGCCCAGGTGTCTCGAATTGCATCGGCTGGCTACTATGTATGCGTAGAGCAGATAGAGGACATTAAATAACGTGACCCCAGCATTTAAGTAAAGATGCGCGACTTCGAATGATCTGGCTAGTCGAATGATCTACGACTACTAATTTACTCATTCGACTTGAATATTAGTAATATACTAATCTTCTAAGTCGAATGACAACTACTAATTAGTAATTACTTACTAATGCCTCTACGAATTGATCGAAGCGTCGAATAACGAATTGAGTTCGACTGCCCGACTCGAGCAGTTGCCATTACTAACTAAATTAGTTACTAATTTGGTTAGTAATGGCGAGTCGGGCAGTCGACGCGATATCAATTCTTTATTCGACGCCAATCACGATTACTAACCAAATTAGTTACTAATTTGCCCTAGTCATTCGAGTCGTTCGAATGATTTGTGAAGTCAAATAATTCGAATGAAATCATTCACAGTCGCGCATCTTTACATTTAAGCTGATCACGAATAATGTCCCATTCTTAAGGGCCGAACCTACTGAGATCTCGGCCTAGTTTGACAAGCAAAGCTGCTTGTCAAACTAGGCCGAGATCTCAGTAGGTACTCACGGGATCCCCGTCGTAAAGAACTAGAATTACATTAAAAAAAAACTTCGAATCCTTAAATGTGAGAATAAGATTGCGAAAAAAAATAACAATAAAAACATGAAAGTGCACTGTTTTGCGCCTAATTTGGCAGAGATCTCAGGAACCCTGCGGTCTATAGAAAAGATTTTTGTTTTGATTCGCAGGTTATTACTAATTATTTGGTTCCTTAATACAGTTTCTTCATAAGTTGTGTAGTTTTCTTGTAAATAAATAATAATCACTAATATCATTTGCGCATACACCGTTCCAAAAACGTATGCTCCGTCCCGCTCCTATGAACGCGAAATCCTATACCTATCCTTGTTACAAAATGGCGCGCAATGCGCCCTCTTAATCCAACACATTCTGCTAGGTATTTTAGGACAGGTTTTAAAAGACGAGAAATAAAATGTCGTAGCAGAAGCGTAGCAGTCTAGGGTAAGTACCATTTCGTAGAGCTTGCTACGTAAGGTATACCTTGGTCTACGATGCGTCAGTTTTTCGTAGCATGTGCTACGACCCGTAGACCCCATGTGGATTATTTGTTCGCGAGTGTTATTACTTTTTAATCAAAAACTAATTAATGCATAACCTCGAAAACGATACGCTCCGGTCGCCTACCAATTAAAAATTTTAATCTGTTTGTTCGCTTTCGTAAAAGTTTAGATAGGTTCAATAACAAAATCATTATCCCAAAATCAATCTTCGTGCGGACGCGGATGCTATAGCTTCCAATTATACCCTGCACCTCAAACTTAGAATGTGAGGGATTTCACGGAACATAGAAAGGAAACTCCTTTTCAAACCACTCCTCAATCACTTCTTTTACAAATTACTTTATTATAGATGAGAAAGTGGTAATGTGGCTCCCCATTTTGTTTTTAGCCTGTAAAATCTCTAGCGGCGGTTATGGGTATTGTTGACTTTAGTCAAGTTATCTACCATTTCAGCTACTTTCTAAGATATGGAACTGTTATTGCACGGAAATATTGAATCAATTCTCAATCGGCTGTAGGTTAGTTTTTTTTTAAGTTTTTATACAATCGTAGTTTGACGAACTTATAACGATATAGGTAGGTACAGGTAAGTATTGGTTTTTTGGAGTTGCAGGTTTATTGTTGTAATATTTTTTTAGGAATGATGTTTTACTGTTTCGCTGAAGGTCCCCTGCGACGCAGGAGGTTGCGGGTTCGATTCCCACCTCGGGACAAATGTTTTTAAGATCTACAGATATATTTTTTCATGGTGATCTGGATGTATTCTATGTAAAATAAAAATATCTATGTAGTGTATTGTATATCAGTTATCTAGTACCCATAACACAAGCTCTGCTTAGCTTGGGGCTAAATAATGCTGTGTGGATTGTCCAGCATTATTTATTATTTATTTATAACTATACTACTTATTACAATACGAGGTATTAGCAATGAAGGATTGATTACAGTTACCTACTAATTCATTGGGTATTAACAAAGATCAAAGTGAAATTTTGTAGATATAGTACGTCCTCCCCGCGCTAACTCAATAAATGGCCTGTGTTGTGTTACAACTAAATTCAAAGACACGCTATTGCTATGAACAACAAAGATGGAAAGACGTACCTAGACTGAAGTGCGACCGAGACAACTGTTGTCTCGATCGCACTTCGGTTTAGGTACCAATACGCATGCGTGACATGAACACCTAATTGGACCTGATTTCAGCGTTCCACTTTCGAGAAGCTAGTAGGTACACAATCTCCCGAATTTTACATACATCGATGGTTATGATGGTTATATGTTTACTTATAACTTTACTAGCTGCATTCTTACTACCCGTTGTTCTATTACCCGTTTTCCCGTAGGAATGAAGCATTTTCCCGCGGTAAAAAGCAGCCTATGTTCATCAGGAATAATGTGGGCTTCTAATGGTAAAATAATTTTTCAAATCAGTCCAGTAGTTTTGGAGCCTATTCAATACGAACAAACAAACAAACAATCAAATCTTTCCTCTTTATAATATTAGTATAAAAGTATAAAAGACATACAATTTAAAACAAAAGATAAATAAGAAAATATGCATGCACACATGCTGACATTGTGCCTTTGTTTGTTTCGGAGTTGGTTTATGCGAGTTCTACATCCATAATTTAAATGATTACCTCAAGTAAACCTAGTCTTCAAGTAATTCTTTGCAAAAATATCATCGAAGTTGGAGGCCCCGTCGGAATATAAATGAGTTATCTAATAGAATTGGCTAAAAGTTTTCTTTAGACAAAAAGTGTCAAGTTTTCCGTATGATAAAGTAAGTTGTTGATTGGATGGCCCGAGATCGGGGATATCCGGAATTTTTGAATGATAAGCTGACCGCATGTCGAGTCAAGAACTACATGGGTTCCGGAGTTAAAAAATTGTGAAAAAGTTAGTGTTTGACTTATGAGATTCTACAAGGTGTCGCGTAATATATGAACTAAGACGAATAAAGGTTATTCTGGATCCAAGAACATGTATGTAGGTACTTACATATTATTTAAAAAAATGTACTAACTATTCTTGCAAACATTAAAGATTTTAAAAATGGTTAATATGACAAGAATAAAAGAACATAAAAATACATAATAATATTTATCATTAAGAAATCTTAAAGATTATGCCAAAAAAGAGTAAGTAGTACCTAAATAAAAAAAAATAAGTACATAACTTATTCAAATTTCAAAAATATTATTTAAGTACAGTGTACCTGTAGTAGATTAACTTTTCTCTAACTAGGCTTTGTCATCCAATGACAATTTCGTTTCATTGTTCAAGATACTACGTCGATACATTCAAAATCATTTTGCGAAGTAGACTTAATTAGGTACAGGAGTAGGTATATACTAGCCAAGTTCGATATGGAATGTTTGTAAACAAACCGGCGCCCATACTTAACCTAAAATTCACTAGGTTGCCGTCTCTTCTTAAACGCAGCTAGCTGTGCGCGGCTTCGCCGCGGCTTCGCCCGCGTAGAATTTCAATTTTTGCACGGAACCCTAATTTTTTTATGGTTATTCTGCTATCCTGGGCGGAGACAAATTCAACAAATCAAATATCTTTGAAATGGGTCCAGCCGTTCTTGAGTTATAATATAATAATAATAATATAACACGAATTTGTTTTATTTATATAGATTTTCATTATTTGTCGATTTGAGATCCTTCAATAAATATTTCTTACAATTATATCTGAAACTCGGCACCAAGCCGAGTTTTAGTTTACTGTGTCAAAGCTTGTTAACAAACATTCCACATCGAGTCTGGCCAGTATATGTACCTAATTACGTAGATACATTTGCTGAATCACTGCAATTTATTATCTTATCTATTAGATAAACGTACCCTAAATGATATTGTTTTTCTCTTGCGATAACAGAAAAGGTTTGCGTAGTTAGGAATTAAAATTCAATTTAGGTCTTGCCTTAGGCTCTGGCAGAGAATTACTAATATTATTAATACTCCACTCTAGAGAATCAAATTAAGTTTTCAAGGCAATCTGCTATTTTTAAGGAGAAGCAAGTCCCAAAACCCACGTTTTGACTGTACGGAAAATCAATTTTAAGGCAAATAACATTTAATTTTTATATATCGCCCCTACTTAACCAAAAATTTAATCTCTTGCCGCGTCTTTTAAGACGCAATTTACATTACTTGATTTGAGATCCTTCTTTAGTTTTAGTTATTTGTGGAACGGTTTGTTTGCAAACATTCTACATCGAATTTGGCTAGTGGTCTAGTGGTCGTAAATGTTTGGGAAACCTGCTTGTCCTTATCTACCAGTATGGCCAAGGGCAATACAATTTGATAATTTTCTAGAGAGACTCCTACTGGTAGAACATGGACAAAAAAATGGTCTTTGGTTCTACCAGCAGGACTTCGCGGTAGGACCAGGGCAACAAACGTATATAAATTCCTTTAACCTTCTACTATAGAGGTCACCCTGTCAAAAATCGCTGTTTTGCTTGGTTCTAGAATCCTAAACATTGTTTGCAAACAAAGGGCTTACAAAATCATAGAAATAAAACGTAAAACGTTGAAATCATTTAACCACGCTGGTATCATTAAAATAACAAAGTTAGACAATTAGGTATTATTGTTACAATTCTTGCTTTTGATAGATTTTATTCGTCACTTGTCCGTTTTAGAACTCGAATTTGCACCATTTTGGTTATGCGTGTGCCATTATGTGCTGTTAAAGATTTTGTTTTTGTCTTTGGTGGTTACTGTGCTGTTACCTTGTGGTGTTCGAAGCCTTGTCTGTTATTTTTGAGTATCAGGATAAGTTTTCATTCATAAACGTCTTTTTTACTCAAAATATCTTGGATTTTAGAACCGAGTATAGAGCTAGGAATTCATGTTATAGAGGTTGTTAACAAATCGATTCAATGTAAGTAGGTATGGTATATCTGCTCTGTGATCTGCTAGTACCACTTTATGCGATAGGTAATCGTAGATATAGGTACAATTTAGTATATTTTACACACATCGCTTGCCCCGGGGAATAAACTCGTAATAGCAAAATCTATTTTTGTCAGGAAAAATAAAAGAAAGTAGGTAATTCTATTATATCTAGGCTCCTAGGTACAGTACATACCTACAAATTATATATCAAATTAAAGTTATAGTTTCCTATTTGACGATTAAACATTATTGTTCTGTATTTAGTGTAAGTAAGCAAAAATTAAAAAAGTATGTTACATTAATTTATCTAATAAGACTGAAGAGAAAAAGCATTTTACGATTGTTTCACTGATTGAACATATTTACGAACGACACAGAAACCGCACATTGCGACGGTAATAACAAATTGATAAATGTCTGGAACGCAATAAGTTATAATTATAACCCCGCGTTTACAAAATAATTTCCGTGGAATAAATGTGTTTTTCTTAATAAAATGTTTAGAAAAAATCTGAAAGAAATAGGTAAGTACTTTACTGTAGTAAGTACCTACTGTACTGGAGTATCTGGTGCAACGCATCAGCATTGCCATACAACCGGATAATGCAGCCAGCGCAGCGTCTTGGGGACGCGTCCAACTGGTATTGATATGGATTAGTTGAGCTACCTGTAGATTGTATGCAACAGTCTGCAGTTAGCTCAATTGTTTCAATTCTAAATACAGGGCAGAAGCCTTTATTCACAAAGAAAATTACAATAAAATAATAGAAATAAATTAGAACTAGTATTTACAATTGAAACAATTGAGCTAACTGCAGACTGTTGTCCACAGGTAGTTCAACTGTCATACATATCAATACCAGTCGGAAGCTATTGTAAATACTAGTTCTAATTAGTTTCTATTATTTGATTACAACTTTCTTTGTCAATAAAGGATTTGTCATTTTTGCGACTTTGTTCCCCGGGGCAAGCGAAGCATAGAAGTAGGTATATTACCGAGGCTTCCAATAAGTTCGTTGTTTTAAGTAGCGATGCATGTTAACATTGATAATAACCAATTTTAAACGTAGGTACATAAGTGCTAAGGTGGTACCAACCTACTTCCTACTTATATTATAAAGGCGTAAATTTGTACCGCTGTGAAGATATTTGGCCGAAGACAACGCCAAAACTGCTAAATGGATCTAGCTGAAATTTTGCACAAATAAAGATCTGGACCTGGAATAACATAATAGGCAACTTTTTATTTCAAGAAACGCGTGCGAAGCCACAAAGCTCGCATTCAATAATATACAAATATCTTTAAAGTCCTTTCTGTTTCACAATATACAGTTACCTTTTATTTAGATGGTCAATCTTTCAAATATCATACACTTCGTAACTAAACCAATTTAAATGCTGAAAACCTTAAAACAGATAAAGGAAGTCAAAAACACGGAAGGCACGTTGCCGACGGCAAGGCAACTGCACCCGTCGACGGCTGCCATCGAATGTCGTCGACTCGTCGACGGCTGCCGTCGAATGTCGTTGACCCGTCGGCGGCTGCCGTCTAAGATGTATAAAGTCTCTTTAACTTCATTGCGTTAGTACTTACCTATACATACCCTGTTCTCTATTACTAGATAGTTTTTTAATCAAAGGGGGATACAAAACAAAAAAATATTAGTAAAAATTTTTTTTAGGTTTTTTTTAATCGAAGCAAATTGCAGAATTTGGAAACAATTTTTGGTTTTGAAAGCGTTGTTCATTATTTCATTCGTTTTAGGGGTTACAAAACAAAAAAATATTTTTGTTTTTTTTTTTTCATCGAAGCAAATCGCAGATTTTGGAAAGAATTTTTGGTTTTGAAAGCTTTTTCATTAACTATTTCATTCGTCCGTTTTCGATCTCGAATTTGATTATATGCGCTGTTGAAGTTACTTATTTGTTTACTACCTTACCTTGCTTGCCTTGACAATGACAGAAAACAACAAGTTAACCTATTAGTACAGTTATTGTTGAGTTTGCACTAATCCCTTTGTTGACATAAAAAATCTTCGTTTCTAGAACCGAGTATAATTGAATTTTACTGAAAATTCAATATCCTCCGAAGTGTAAACGGTCAAAAGGATACCTACCGAAAAATGTCTACAATACATGCTGAATGACAAACACATCATTCAATTTATTATACGAGTCGACAACGTCATCTTTACGTTTGTTCTACCAAGGCTGCATGCAAATCAGTTGTTTGAAAATACTGAAACAGTACACCGGTGACGCGCTGAGATAAGCCCAGATCACTGATACCAGTCAAACTGATAAGTTATCATAGCATATTTTTAAACTTTCAGAATGGTCGATCAAAACGGCCTGGCCACCTCATGCCGCTTCATAATGTGAGTGTGTTTCGGAAAATGCAATATTGGATTACATTGTTCTGTGTTTTTGTTACTATTTCTGCGGTACCGACTGATGAGACAGGTATGTTGACTTTTTATCTATTTCTTCGGTAATCTGAGTGTATTCTTTGTAGGTACCTAGATTAATAATATTGCTCAATTGTTTCAATTGTAAATACTAGTTCCAACTTATTTCTATTATTTGATTGTAATTTTCTTTGTGAACCTATGTACCTAATCATAATATTTATTTCTGTACCTACTTTTCAAACGTTGCTTACGTTAGAAAATTACAGATGGTAATAACGAATTCAAAGGCCCATATAAATAATTACAAATTATTTCAAAATTTTGGTTTTAGGGTTTCGAAGATCGAAGATCGGTTTCGAAACCCTTATGTCTCGCTTTGTCTCCATAACTCCATAATAACTCAGCAACTACTGCAGCTATCAACATGAAATTTAAAATAACAATACATTTCGTGCGCCTGTACAGATTTAAAGAAAAATAAATGATAATAATAGAAAAATGAAAATGAATATTTTCCATACAAATTGTGATACTACAGGGTCATGTGAGGCATCAAATGAAAGGTATCCGTTTGTATATTTCTTGTAAATTTTTGTAGGTGTCATACTTTTTAATATTTTGAAACAAGTCGAAAAATACCCATTCCCCCCCCTCTATCTCCGAAGATTGCAGAACGATCCATGTAAAATGTATGAAGCGTTTATAGATATGGATCTATATTTTACAGGAAAAATATAGAGAAGTTTGTAAAAAGAACACTTTTTGAATAAATAGTCAAAAAAGGGGGGAATAATTTTCTAGTATTTACAATTGAAACAATTGAGCTAACTGCAGACAACTGCAAACAATCTACAGGTAGCTCAACTGTCCATGTGTAGTTTCTTGTAAATAAGCAAAAACATAATTTTTGCGCTTACGCCGTTCCAAAAGCGAATGCTCTGTCCCGCTCCTATGAAAATCGAAATCTCTATCTTTTTCACAAAATGGCGCGCAATGCACCCTCTTAAATAAATCAAAATCAGTTATAAAATAACACAAGCTTTTTAGCGAGCTCGGGGTTAGATGAGGCTAAGTGAATTGTCAGGCATTATTACTGTTATTATTTCTAGTACCTACTTAGTAGGTACTTAGTTAATAGCCATCGCCTGAATACCTAAATAGTTTTTGAATTGTTATTTTATCATAAAAATATTTACTTATACTTACTATAGGTACTTTGCCATTGGTTTAAATTCAGTTTAGCGTGATATGCAGCAGAATACACCATTTAAGGCTTGGTAGGCCAGCAGAGACCGCATTTTTGTGATTTTTAAAATCATTTGAGAATTAGAAAATTGTGTTTAAAATTCTGAAAAATGAAGATATAGGTATATTAATTTAGGATCTAGTCTAGTCAATGTCGCATTCTGTAACAAGATCTAATTAACTTCACTCGGTAGGAAAAAATCCCAAAGTTACCCCATTTTCTAACGTTTTTCAATACTATGACTAGCGAACTACTGTTATCTCACTTTTTTTTGTACTCAATTAAGGACACTTAATATTTCTATACAAATTCGCAGAGTTTGACTTGATAAAATGGTTTTCTTAATCACCATGTTTAAATAACTACAAAAAACACGAGCGCGGCGGCTTGGCAGGCGCGCGTTTGCCCTTACACCTACTGCTGCAGGAATACCTGGCCTTAAATAAATCATATTCTATCAACGTTGTGATCTTGTAAATATATTCTAAGTTGTTCCTTTTCCTTGAAATCACTTAAATTAATTAGGATCGTACATAACTTGAGATCAAGTTCTCAGCTCACCTAACTAGGTACGATTCGTGGAAATCTCTACTCCAAGTAATTCCTCCCTCCCTTACAGGAAACTAGTTTCTGTCTGCGACTTCGCTAGCGTTGTTTTTGGTATGAAAAGTAGCCTTTTCTGCCTTAGAGCGAATCTGTCCTAAAACTTATCTGGCCTAATGCTATAATCTGCCATAAAGAGAATCACATCATACTACCATACTAATATTATAAATGCGAAAGTTTGGATGGATGGATGGATAGATGGATGGATGGATGTTTGTTACCTCTTCTCGCCAAAACTACTGAACGGATCAGGCTAAAATTTTGCATACAGGTAAGTCTAACCCTGGAATCAAACATAGGCGACTTTTTATCCCATAAACCAGTTCTTAAGGGATACAAATAAGCTTAAAACGTTTCCATAGAAACAATGCGTGCGAAGCCGCGGGCAGAAGCTAGTCTGTCATTAAGCGAACAAGGCATTGATACTTACGTTGTTCCATCCAAATTAGTAAAGATATACAACTTAATTATTGTTTTCTAGAAACTTTTTTACGGTGTAGTCTCAGTAGTCGCTCGATGTATCAGTAGTCCGGTTGAATTAAGTAACCGGACTACTGAGACGTTTTTTGCAACTGTTATTTCGGTGTACGTTATTTCTGTCCCATGGGAACAAATTTATTTCCTAGGTACCTAATCATTGTTGTGTAGAAACGTTTTTACGTAATTTAGGTATATATTTCCCATGGAAACAGATTTATGGGATAAAAAGCCTATGTGCCCAGGGTTGGACTGCTTAGGGTGTTACCAGACCAATCGATCGATTGTCGATCGACGGCATCGATCGAAGTTGATCGACTGGTCTAGTAACTTTAATTGATCGACAGATACTGTTCGACTCACCAATCGATCGATTGCCGGTCGATGGCATCGATCAACGTCGATAGATGGCATAGATCAACGTCGATCGATGTTGATCGACTGGTCTGGTAACTTTAATTGATCGACAGATAGATACTGTTCGACTACCTACTGGCACCGGTCGACTTTGATCGATTAACTCCGGCTATATTCCATCAGTTTCTTTCAAAATGTATTCACAAGAGGACGCGTTGTTGTTGGCCAGTAAGTAGTTATACAGGGTGTAACAAAAATGAAGGACCAAACTTTCAGGCGGGGTGTACATTCGAACACTGAATTATTAATTAGATTAATTAATTAGACCGATTAACAATGCAAATTTAGTTCGATCCGTTCTGTAGTTTTGGCGTGAAGACATAACAAACATCCATCCATCCATCCAAACTATAATAAGTTTACTTACATAGGTTTTTATTTAAATTTTCAGCTGAAGATTATTGTAAAGAGATAAAATGCGCCGGCGTAGAATACGAATGCATAGACGGGCGGTGCTACTGCGCTCCCGGTTACATACCCAACCACTTCCAAGTGCGCTGTGTAAAGTGCCCAGGTAAGAACAGGTGAAGTGAGTCCCAAAACCCAAGTTTTGACAATACGAAAAATCAATTTTATGGCAAAAAAACATTGAATTTTTTATAATTTTTTGATAAGCATCAAAAGTTTAGGATTTTGGTTAGTAAGTTATGGGAGTCGAAACGCGATTGATAAAACTTGGCTCGATAGAAAAAAATCGCAAAGTTTACTCTAAATCTTCATTTTTGCACAAATACTTGTACGGAAAAAGCAGTTTCATTTGCTAGTTACTTATCTTATTTCAATAAAATTTCGTCTACATGTTCTCTAATAAGTATTTTAGACGATTATGGTTTTAGTTTTTTGCAAAAGAGTATTATTTTAGAGCAAAAAACAAATTTCTAAAAAATTACCAGTGAAATTGCGCGCGGGCTGGCCATTCCGCCGCTCTCGCCTTCCCCGTACGACGTTCGCTCGTCCTTGTCTCGCAAAACCGATCCCACTTCGTCTTAAGAACATTATCGGTAGGTAGTCCGATCTACAATGAGGATCCGTAACGTTTTTAGTTGAGAATGCAAATTTATAGAGCTAACAAATCCATAACACATTATTATCATTTCATAAATGTTGTATTGTTTTTCAGATTTAGGTGAGAAATGCTACGGGCAGTGTTGTAACCTCTACGGGAATGACACACTGCACTGCTGGCAAGGGATATGCCAGCCATGTTACGATGCTTACGGAAACTGGATTTGCAGGTTAACCTTAAATTAAATAAATGAATAATAAATGATGCTGGGCACGCCACATCATCATCCAGCCCCAGAGCTTGTGTTATGGCTACTAGATGATTGTTATACTTAATACAATACATTACATAGATAGATATTTTTACTATACATAAAAAATACCGAGAACACCCCGGAACAAATATTTGCAGATCGTACAAACATTTGCCCCAAGGAGGGAATTGAACCCGCAACTTTCTGCGTCGCAAGCGGACCTTCGCCCGCCGCGCCACATCAGTCGTCATCTTGTTCTTTTTAGAAAACTTTGTGCCTTGCCTAATCAATGTTAACAGATTTCCATGTTCTCAAAAACTCAAAACAACTCAAAAATCAAATCTGATAAAAAGTCAGAAACAGAATCAGAAATATATTTAACCTATTGACCAGATATTATTGACAGAGATATATTTATTGATACAGACGAAAAACAAAACTTCTTTCAAAAAATCATCATTTCTTTTTTATGAAAGGTACCTACCCACTTAGAGCTAAATTTATTTATTTTTTATATTTATTTATTTATAATATAAAAAAAGCAATGATAATTTCCTGCCTTATCACCAAAATCCGCAAACGTATGTTGACGCTGTCAGTATACCTAATGTGTCCATCATTAGTTACAATGTATCTCGTTATTCCAGCAGAGAAAACATGAAAGATATTCTCCTCATATCCAGCGCACAGATCGCCATGGGCGCTGCACTAGTCTTCGGGATAATTGCCACTTTCGTACTACTTTACAAACTGTGTGCAGCTACAAATTTAAGGTAAATTCCATTATCATATAAGTCAACGATCAAAGATCGCGCCGTAAGAATTGACCACTCCAACTCATCCCGTGGATCCCGTGGATCCTACCGGCTGCGCCATGTATTGTTAAATAATAGTCCATTTAATTGTAGCTTTAGGCAAACACATTTATTTCCTTTATAATTAATACAGGTTGATTTTCCATCCCAGCCGCCATAACCAAAAGTGTCTATCTTGTCTCTGCTCCCTCCGGACGTTCCGTTCTTGCGAGTATTTTTACGTTCCTTTAAGCTACATTACATACGTAAAGCCGACTAAAGAACTTACCAAAGGAAGCTTCCTTCTGTCTTCTTAAGAACCTCCCAGTGATCTCCTATTCGCCTGCCAAGCGTGGTACAGAGCCTAGCTCTTATCGGTGTTATGATGCAATTTCCTCCACTTTTCTCTCTCAAATGCAATGTCTTTTACTTCATTACGGATGTAAGAGGGGTAACTACGAACCTTATTTGTGTTGGAAGAACACCAACGTTTCATCCCTTAACGAGGGACATCTTCAGGGTGAGTGCGGTTCTAGACGCGCGCGTTCCGCATCTCTCCGAGCACTACGCACGAGCGCGCGTTGAGCCCGCGACGTGAGCGCCGGGGGTGGGGGTGGTGGGGGTTCGCTGCTTGTAGATGCTGTAGGGCGTGAGAGTCATCTTCTCGTAAAGATACCTACTGTGTCGGGTGTTGGTATTCCCTGGGTACATATGGAACTATCAGTATCTACACCCGGCTCCATACTGCTAATCGACTTCTCATCAAGACACGGCTTCCAGGCTTCCAACACAAATAAGGTTCGTAGTTAACCCGCTTTCATCCGTAATGAATTCGTCAAACTACGATAGTTTTTATAGTCTTTTACTTCTTTAAACGACATGACAGCGACTTTCTCATTGATCTGACTCATATAGCTAATTCTTGTTCTCTTCCTCGTCTTCCTTCTACTTTTCCTTACATTTTACTTATAAATAATTAAATAATAATAAATTATGCTGGACTATTCACACAGCATTATCTAGCCCCAAGCTAAGCAGAACTTGTGTTATGGGTGCTAGATAACTGATATACTTAATATAATACACTACATAGATAGATTTTTTTTTATTATGCATAGAAAACACCCAGAACATCGGAACAAATTTCTGCAGATCGTACACAAATTTGTTCCGAGGCAGGAATCGAACCCGCAACCTCCTGCGTCGCAGGCGGACCTTCGCCCACTGCGCCACGGAGGTCGTCACTTATGAAGTTTGCATGTCGTATAAGATGTTCCATTCTACCTCTTTTGTTATGAATGGTGTTCATCAAAAACCTTTTCTCCTCAACTCTTTTCAACACCTCCTCATTAGCAAGTTCTCCGTCCAGCTAATCCTTTCCATCTCCTCCAGCACCACATTTCAAACGCCTGAATCCTCTCTATACTGCAAGCGTGGCGATTATTACAAAATCCCCCTTGAAGGCGTATTCAGCATTGGAAGTAGGTGTGTCCGCTGACGAGGTCAATGAAGGCCATCAACCACGCTTCCTCAACCAACAGCCTATATTGGTCCACTGCTGGACGCAGGCCCCGATAAGCGCTTTATTGGCTTTTATTCATGGGGGTATTGCCCATACCTAATCTCCACGCTAGGCATGCGTGTTGGGGATCGCAGTTAGGTGATAGAATTGTTCAGGAGCTGCTGCCCAAGTGCCCACCCCCAGGTGGATATCCCTTAGTCGCCACATACGCCACCCGCGGGAAGAGTTGGTGTGGTGCAAATTCTAAGCCGGCACCACACGGCGAACCCACGCAACCACGCTTACGCTGACAATCAGGGTTAGGGTACGTCTGGTCCGAATCTCAAACTCATCCGCAGACGAGATGTCCACTTCACTTTTGAGTAGGGGTACATCTCGTCCGAATCTAAATTCTCTTGGTTTTGGATTCGGATGAGTTGTACCCTCAACCAAAAGTGAAGTCAACGCTTGGAAGCACTGAGTTAAATGTAACTAGAGAAGAAATTTCAAACAAAAAACGTCTCATTCTCATGACAGCGGTGGCCTGGGCGCGGCAAGCGCTGCAGCGCTAAAACATAAACTAAGTCGTCTAACCAAACAATTAAAACATTCAGCGCTAGATCGCTTAAAGAGTATTGTTTTCTCAACGTATTCTGACAACATGTCGCCCCTATAGATTTTACATCGCGCAGAGGTGACACAGATTTTGTACCTACATAACTTAGTAAGAATTTATTCTCTATTTCAATAATTTTTGTTTGCAAAAATAGTATAAAATTAAAAAAAAATGGATTGTTATGAGTTTATTCAAACATGTTAGCAATAGTTTAAAATCAACTAAAATAAGAAGACAAATAAATTAGTACATTTTGTCCTAAGATATTTTTTATACAATAATTTAACACTTCCATTGCCTATGACGCGAACCTCCACCGCCATGTTCCAAGCTATGGTGGCAGCGACGGCGCGCGCGGGGCGCGGGCGCAGTTAATGAATTAATTATTGTGTTCAAGTACCTACATACTTTTCATTGAATTAAGAGTGCGCATTAGCATTTATTACTATATTTTTTTTTTATTAATTGATGTGTTTTTGCAGTATAGAAATGCGCACGTCGTCATATTTTCTGAACTTTGTTCATAACTTGATATGTTCTGAAAGGAAAAAAAAATAAAATTTTCAATAATTAGATTTCTTTGAAAATGTAATAATTAAATAGTTTTGAAAAAACTTAAAACCGACTTCGAATCCCTTAGTTTTAAACTGTTTTTTTTTAAGTTTTGCTGGATAAATAGAAATCCCTGGGGAATAAAATATTGGGACCATCTTGGGAGCACCTATAAACAACTGAAAAGATCACCAAACTGGTCCGGAATCAGTCAATCAAATAACGGAGAAATCGACGAACATACTTATAAACATACTACATACAGCCGAACATAGAACCTCCTCCTTGTTTCGAAGTCGATTAAAAATATGATACTGGTTAAAAATCAATAATAAAAAATTCAATCATTTAAAAAAAACACCGCATCAAGTCTGTCACCCTATCTGTCTTCCATCAATCACATTATTTTTACCTACAACCGGTTTTGAAATGGAACATCTGCATGTTTTAGTCTATGATTACAATGGCGTGCATATTTATGAAAAATTATTTCTATCTGTTGAGGTATTACGATATTATTACCTATTTATTCACATAATACAACAAATAATTTTACTAACTTGACTACTGGGTTGTTATTTTTCATTATTTACGTCCAGGGTCACACTTAGATTTGGAATTTCGTAATATTAGCGCGGCTTCATATGCGTCCAAGCTGCATGCATGTCGAAGCCACACTAATGTCAGGTGTACGGATTGCAGTACAGTTCAGTCGAACAGAGTGAGTGTTCTGATCGCGAAATCTAGTGCGTAGTACATATATATCGATGCTTGGAAGCGACGAGTAATTCACAGAATGAGATGGCGTGACGAGCTTGACTATGGGCCGGATTCCACCAAAGCGGAGACGAGAAGAGATGTGAGCGGGGCCGCTGGTCCATTCATCTAAACAAACATCCGACGCTCGCCGCAGCTCAGTTCCCCTCTAGCCAGCACACATCTCCACTCTAGTCTAGCCACAACGCATCTCCGCACAGCTTCGGTGGAGACACCCTGGCTGTAAAACGTGTGTTCTCGTTTCTACTTCGGACATTTCCGCTTTGGTGGAGTCTGGGCCTAACTGTCTGTCACGTCGTCACACTAAATTATTTAGCATGTTCAATATAGTTACTAAGTATCATTATAGTTTTGTATGTATTATAGTGTATTAGTTTAGTAGGTATTATGTGTATTAGTATAGTTGTAGTTGTTGTAATAGTTTAGATTTATGTTAAGTAGCACCGCCATCCTATAATTTCTCCAATCCTTTTGATTGCTTGGAAGAAGTCGCTTTAAGCGATAAGGCCGCCAGTTCCATTGCTGTTCTCTACATGTTTCCATGTAAAGTTAGTTTTCTATAGTGATGAATAAAAGTAGGTATTATCCATCTATCATCTATCACCTGCAATCGTGATCTGATAGGTAGGTAGGTACTGCGTTAAGTTCACAGGCGGAAGAAGAAAAGAGAGGCATTTGTCCAGGTTCCAACAGGCTAAAATAATAATTATTAATGACGGGCATCCTCAACCATTTAGAATAATTTATTGGTTGTTTAATTTCTAAGTACCTACCTACCTAAACTAAACTAAACCTACCTACTTTTTGTGGCGATCACGTCACATAAAGCGGAAATTCCCTCCGGGGCTTTACTAATTAATATAAAATTCCACATAAAAACAGTAGTTGGTACCTTAGATTTGATGTTTTGATTAAAACTTTAACAACCGACTTCAAATAAGTACTAGAATATTCAGTAGCTCACACACTACACAGTTTTTGAAATTTTTACATGATATTGAATAAATATCAAAAGGATAACAATCGGCGGAGACATTGCGTAAAAGGCATAAAGGTATTATCTAAAATAACATACCATCGAATAGAAAACCTCGTTTTTCCAAGTCGGAACTACCTGTTTACCAAACTGCGTTCTATAATATTTCAGACCATACGGCAATAGACGGAGTGCTACTGCCAGACTGTCTATCGGAAGTCTGCAGGTCTATGTCGACGAGAGGTTACGAGATGCACCTCCACGGTAAGAAAATTCTTTATTTTTCTGATCAACAGATGGACCAAGACAGCTACAGAATAGGGCCCAGTAGAGGCGTCCGAGGCCACCAGTCAGGTAGATGGTATCGTTGGGGCTACCGCGACTCGGCGAAAATAGTGCAGAACGTCCTTCAGCCTTAGGATGACAACCTGCCTAAATTTGCCTAAATTGTGGGCATGTGAAGAAAAATGTGAACAGGGGTGCAAAATTGACAAAATTTCCAAAAATTTACATATAGATATCCCACACGGTTAGACTTTTTTGTTTTTGTATCTGACTGGCCATGCCACCGCGGCCGCGCACACGCACCTGCAGTATTAACCACTCATTAAGACACCCGGACCTGTGCCCGGACGTAGTGTAGGACGCCCTCCGGTCAGTTGGGATGACGATCTGCGAGAGACTGCAGGCAGATGGTAGATGCGGCAAGCCAATGACAGGGCGCTATGGCGCTCATAAAGGGAGGCCTATGTCCAGCAGTGGACTATTATGGTTTGGTGATGAGGATCGTCAGGGTGGTCGGAAGATTATGGAGAAGACTTAGCAGGATCGATTAAGTGTGTAAAAGAGAACGCAAGTTCCGACTGGAAGGTTGCGGGTTAACGCATTCACTGCCCAGCCTCGGCGGTGCGACCCGCAGGGGTGCGCCGCCGATATACGGGGCTGGGGGATCTCCCCCAGCCCCGTATATCGGCGGCATCTGTGCCTTGGGCCATGAAAGTGTTAGTATTCACCTTCTCAAAAAACCACCCTGTATAGTCCGGTCTATATTCCAATTGGATGTCAAATTAAATAATCCAATGGGTGCTTAATTGGACTTAAGCCAAATATTTTCAAGAATATTTTAAGAAAACTTTTGCTGAAGGGGTGTTTTTACTCAGTTGACGAGTTTATCAAACGAAAGTAATTATTATGTTAGCAACAAAGATGACTTAGAATTTATATAATTGCATGCTATTAATTTAATTCCTATGTACCTTAGGTATATTCATACACGATGTAAATTGTTTTTGAATAAATAAACTAAACTAAACGAAACTTGCAAACAAACACTTAAACTAAAATTCACTTTGTTGCCGCGTCTTTTTATACCCAATTTACATTACCTACTTGTCGATTTGAGATCGTTCCACAAGTGAATTTTAGTTTTTTGTTTGCGTGGTTTGTTTACAAACATTTCAAATCGAGTTAGGCAAGTGCCAATGGTCCATGGTTAAACCATGGCATTTACCTCTAATTCTGAGATCTGAGATGATGATGTATGGTCTAAATTCCCGGTAGGATTCACCTATTCATAATTAACGTAAGGTAATCAAGTAACGAAGTGGTTCCGTTTAAGATCATTAGTATTCTATAAGACCCACACGCCTCTCGGGGTTCGCGTAACTTGCTTTAAGTTAATCAGAAACTAGGTTTAGTCAATGAATGGCAAATTAGCGTTATATTATAACCTAGATTTCAGGGCCCTGAGGTTAAACTTAGTCTTTCATAAATCAGTTCCCTTTGGGATAGAAATAACCTTAATACGGTTCCATATAACAATAATTAGATCACGCGTCGCTTCGACCAGAGTTCGGCATGAGTTGAGCTACTTGTAGATTGTTTGCAACAGCCTGCAGTTAGCTCAATTGTTTCAATTGTAAATACTAGTTCTAATTTATTTCTATTATTTTATTGTAATTTTCTCTGTGAATAAAGGCTTCCGAAAAAAAAAAAGATATTTGTTGACATACCCACTATATGCTGTTGCGCGTTGTTTCTGCTATCAAAATAAAAATCAAAATCAAAAACTCTTTATTTCCATAAATACAATAAATGTACACTCAGAAAAGGTCAGAGCGCGCGAAGCCGCGGGCAGAAACTAGTGATATTATAATTGCGAAAGAAACTATGTTTGTGTCATTTCATTTTCACGGCTATCGGCTAAATGAATCTTAATGAAATTTGACAAAGGGGAAGATAGAAAATCGGGGACGGTTATACTTCTTTTTATGAAGGAAAAGCTGCGGGCAAAAGCTAGTATATTATCATCAATGGACTTTATACACACGAACGATGGTTTATGTAGTGTTCGTTTGGTGTCACTTACGTAGATGACTTTGTTAGGCCTGCCCTCCAATTACAGTAGCAAATGGCAATGGGGAACGCAACAGTGGGTATCATTTAGGCAGCCTTAGCGCTGTCCAAATCTTTTGAAACTTGAAAGGATGAATATTTAAGCCAAAAAGTTTCCCCTATTCAAGTTTTATCAGATTTAGATACCATTAAGGCTGCCAAAATGATCCCCATTGTTGCTTTCCCCATTGCCATTTGCTACTGTAATTGGTGGGAATGGCGACAGTCAGTACCACACTAATAATATAAATGTGAAAGTTTGGATGTTTAGATGTACAATTACCTATGGATGGATGGATGTTTGTTACCTCTTCCCGCCAAAACTACTGAAAGGATCGGGCTGATATTTTGCATACATGTCGTTTTAGGCCTGGAATGAAACACAGGCTACTTTTTATCCCATAAATCAGTTCCCATGGGGTAGAAATAAATAATAATAAATAAATAATGCTGGACAATTCACACTTAATACTAACATCCATCTTTTGCATACATGTCGTTTTAGGCCTGGAATCGGAGTTGGAACCAAAGTTTAAACTACTAAGGCACTTAGGTACTCTACTACTAACACTTTCATTGCCCAAGACGTAGACGTGCTTCTCCACACCGAGGCTGGTATGCATATGGCAGTGAATGCATTAATAACTATAATTAATTGTCTCAAGTTCGTAAAGTGGGCAGTGAATGCATTAATAACTATAATTGACTCAAGGTCGTCAAGTCACCGCTAGCCTTGAGCAAACGGGCATTATTTGTTTTATTTATAACCGAGGTTTCAATGTAAAGTGATCTTACGGAAATGAGAATGTTTACGTTATACGTTTCAGCTACACAAGGCAACCGGCCTCAGGGTCAGCTATCTATCCGGCCAGCGCTTATCTAAATAATGGATTTGTAAGTGTTTGTTTATCATTTACGACTATTAGATAGAAACAACCCTGATGGACTGGTTTCTAAAATATAATAAACGGAAAAGGAGACAGTTTAGAAGGTGGGACGAGCTCAAAGACATAGCAGGTAAAACTTGGATAAGGTTGGCGACCTCTGTGGCGCAGCGGGCGAAGGTCCGCCTGCGACGCAGGAGGTTGCGGGTTCGATTCCCGCCTCAGGACAAATGTTTGTACGATCTGCAGGGTGTTCTGGATGTTTTTCTATGTATAATAAAAAATATTTATCTATGTAGTGTTTTATATTATGTAGGTACTAGCGACCCGCCCCGGCTTCGCACGGGTGCAATGCTGATACTAAATATACAACAGAATAGGCCCCTCGGCCGGTACCGCCGCGCGCCGCTGCAACTGCTATGTCCCTGCATTTTAATTCTGTAATATCTTCGAAAATGTGGGTTGTCCATAAGAGATAGACATATACCATCCCGGACTTTTTTGTAGACCTTTTTAAGGTGTACAATACTGTAGTACCTACATTATTTTGATCTATCTCGTAGGGTTCAGCCAGCGTTTGCAATGTAAGCGCAAAAATATGTGTTTATTTACGACATCACATTAGAAACCTCTAAAATTATCAGTGTTTCTGTACTAAATTAAGCATGTTAATAAACCTTTCTCTTGAATCACTCTATGTATTTAAAAAAACCGCATCAAAATCCGATGCGTTGTTTTAAGACGACGCATTGAAGATATTGGCGTCAGGGATTTCAACTTTTTTCAGCAATTACAAGACATTCGGAATTTATTTTTTATGTTTTGAATTTTTCATGTTTTTTACTTTAAATTGGTAGTAGGTTTTCACGATTGGTTAACTTTCATAGCAGAAAAAAAAATCCCGAAAACAGCTCTATAAAAACATGGTTTTTAACTTTACAGGCAAACGGAACCGATTTATGCCTCTAAATTTTCTGTACAAATAAGTTTATACACCCTCTTCAAAATGGTGGTAGGATTTTTCATAATTACCAATAGTTTTTATTTTAAACGAGAATTACTGTTTTGGCGCTTACGCCTTTTCGTTTCAAGCTAGCTCTCGCCTCTGTTTGTATGCAGGCGGCCCCCTTCAGTCCGCTTTTGACCATTGTCAGCGTCGGACGTGTGCCAATCGAGCTCGCCTCCCGCGCACAAGTTGGTCTCGATTGACACATCATCAATATTATCTTCTGAGTAAAAAAAATCTTATAAATTATTAAAAATGGGAAGAAAGATGATTAAAGTTTCAAAAATAAAGATGAAAGGTCTGTATGTTGAAAAATGTAAGGAAATAGTAGGTAGTAGTAGAAGTAAACGTTAAAAATTTTTTCCCTAGCACTAGATAGGTAGGTACCTACCTAGTGTATCGGTAGCCGTGAATCAATTATTATCTTGCGAGTAAAATCATAAGCAACACCTTGAAAACATCGTGAAGAAACGTCAAATATTTTGCCTGCCTCTGCCTACCTATCTATAAGATATAAGTAGGTATTATAATAATTATAAAGTTTATTTCCTTTTTTGTTCTTAGAAAATAAAAACCTAAACAATTTTCCGAACAAAGAAAACCATGGAGTCGTCTTAGTCCGGTCAAATTAGACCAAAAAATAGGGGTGAGGTTACAATAATTCGCACCCAGCTGAAAATTGGTAGGATTATTCAAAAGCCCATTATAAATGAACTGTGAAAAGTAATCATCGATCCGACACCTAAAAAAAAAATTACTCGGGTCAAAGATCACAAAAACGGGTGTTTCGCGATTTTCAGCAAAACGGTAAGTTTTATCATAAAATTATCGCGGTCAAAAATTTATCAATAATCAGATAATTATCTATAAAAAATGTCTTAATACTTTTTTTCCTAAGAGGCGCCGTTTTTGAGATATAACGATTTACTTGTTTTACTTTAAAAACTTTTAACTCAACGCAATCAAAAATACTCAACCTCAACAGCCTGTATAGGTCCACTACGGGACGCAGGCCTCCCCCTGATAAGCGCCTTATTGGCTTTTATCTCAGGGAGGTAATGCCCATAATCCCCACGCTGGGCATGCGGGTTGGGGATCGCAGTTTGGTGGTAGAATTGTTCTGCAGGGGGTGCTGCTGCCTACCCCCGGTGGATATCCCTTAGTCGCCTCTTAAGACACCCGCGGGAAGAGTGGGGTGGTGCAAATTCTAAGCCGGCACAACACAGCTCAAAAATCAAAGCCGTTTATCTCCGAATATAATCTAATATAATATCACCACCGAATCCTTCCACCCATTTAGGGCATGAAAAATCGGAAGAATACCCAAATCCGGTTTTTGTTCGATTTTAGATTATTAAAATAGTTTTTTTCGGTTTGTTCGATTTTTTCGATTTTTATTGTTTCAATACAAATAAAAATTCTTGATTATTTTTGTCAATGTACCGCGTATCATGCTTTAATTAACAAATAATACATAGAATAAATTAGAGTGTGGTGTGGTGTTGCCACTGCCGGAGAATTTATAAAAATGGTAAAGATCGGAAAAATCGAAAAACATCGATTTTGACTTTGAAAACCGGTTTTAACAAATCCAGGAATACTTACCGATTTCCGATTTTTTTCGATTTCGGTTTTTATAATACAGGGTTTTAGTCTTATCAGTGTGCCGTGCTGAAGGAGATCATTATTCAGTGAACAAACCAAGCCGCAAACGTTTTTTTGCAGGATTTTAATTTTATTACAAATCAAACATCAAATGTATAAAAAACAGTATAGAATTACAAAACTGCTTTATTTTGCGCCAGGCAGCTAAGGGCGGCTCAAGGCGTATCTGGCGTGGTAGGTAGGTGGCCTGCCACCCCGCTCGCTCATACTGCGCTAACCGGTAGCGCATGTTCACAGCCAGGATGCCGTCAACATTTTTGCCTGCCTCTGGTCCAGGGTTTATCCCTCGTTTAAAGTCAGTGACAAAGTATTCAAATCACTGCAAAACATCGAACAAAACCACAAATTTTTCTCGGCTCGCTCCGCTCGCTAGTAAGATCTTGCCATTCTGTGTGTGGTCTAATGCTTCAGTGACGGCGCAAAGGGGCACGGAACTCTTTAAGGTAGCTTGCCCCCATCAACAACCTCGAACATAAATAACCACGGCTTGCTCCGCTTAGCTCCAGTAAATGTCTTTATAAAAAAACCCGCGGCTCGCTCCGCTCTCCGTTCATTCTATATTGTATGTGATCTTCCTATGTTGTTGTTAGTCTTTAAAAAAACATAAATTGGTTCTATCTTAGCTACCTTGTCATTGCCAAGAATGCCACTGCTACACCAATTACAAAATAATCTGCGGTTTATTACAAGCGCCGATATTTATTTTGTATTAGTTTCTCAACAATTTTTTCAGCTGCAGCCGCCAAAAACTCCGAAATTTTCAGAGCCCACTCCACTCACAGTTATTTATTTTATACAGGGGTATTGGTACCCCCCGCCATTCAACTCTTCTAACTCTTCTTTTAAGAGGCTTTATTTGAAAATAAACTTACTACTTCATGGGTTCCGGACAATCGTATATTTTAGTAGAAGTGATTTAAAAAAATTAAGAATGAACCTGGCGTCTTCACAAACGTGTTCGTGATGATGGGCAACGAAGAACAACAAAGATAATGCTTAGAAAAAATGAAGTATAAAGGGCGGCCTTATCGCTAAGAGCGATCTCTTCGGATTATCTAGCTAGAGGATACAAAGGCTTGGGACGGGTTTTTCTCTAACTCGAAAAATAACAATTAACAGGCTAAAGGTTACTTTGTCGCTTTTTTACTTTAGTCTACATACCGAAGCGACAGAAATAAAAAATATCACTTTATATCCTTAACAGTGGTTAATTTTGTAATTTGAACCTTTTCTAAGTGTACATTTATTGTACTTGTGGAAATAAAGAGCTTTGACTTTGATTTTGCGCACTCAATAGACCGAGGTACTGGAGTGAAAGTAACCTCAGAAGTGGTCCAATCTCCCCATAGCGCACAGGCATGCGACCACCGGCGAGTTTTTTTTTTAATTTCCAAGAATAGATAGCGAAATGGGCAGCTCCTATACCGTAAACATGTACTTAGAGGTCGTACGCGTTTTATGGAAACTTTCGCTTTCTCGCTCGCGCAAGACGACGTTTTTAAAGATTTTTAGTTTAAGTGTGTTACTTAACATGTGATTCACCCATTATTTTAATAATATTAAATATATAAATACCACATTTTGAAATAAACTTTTGAACTTATCGTGATCTTTGTAAAGATAAAAGACAAATACCTTTCGTTTTTAAAATGATAAGTTATGTTATGTCTAGTCGCAAACTTAAGGTACCTAAACATAGACCAGCTACTTATTCGAATAAAATTATTTTTTAATGTACCTGAGTAATGTCCGGAATTTCGAAAAAAATATTTTCGGAAGGAAGTCTCCGATTCTTTTCACTGTTCCTCGAAGTTTAGGTAAATAAGCCCTACCTATTCCTATCACTGCTTATTACCCTACTTTTAGTTAGGTAACCTAACCTACCTACCTACCACGCTAACGAAGTTGCGGGTAGTATCCGTGCCGTCAAATTATGTTTTTTTATCGATATACTACCGCCAAAAAAAGCTTGCCTATAATTATATTGTAAAATATTCAAATGGATATAAATAAATAAATAAATAAAGGTAATGCGACTCCATGACGTCTTGTCCCAGCGCGGCAACGCACGACTGAGAAGCGCGCTAGTTACGGCGGCGCGGCCCGAGACGGCACGATTGCAAACCGCGTAAAATTACCGCGGGGTATGTGCTGCTTGCGGGGAGCTCATGGGGGGCGTGGCGCCCGATTTCAAATTATTGTTTATCAATGCGTCGCCACATAGGGACAGACAGACAGCGGGAGCGACTTTGTTTTATACTATGTAAAAATATCAGTTATCAGACTCATATATCCCCAAGCTAAGCAGAGCTTGTGTTATGGGTACTAGACGACTGATATATGTTATAGATATTTTTCATTATACATAGATAATACCCAGTTCCGGGTGGAACAAATACTTGCAGATCGTACAAACATTTGTCCCAGGGCGGGAATCGAACCCGTGACCTCCTGCGCCCCAGGCGGATTTCGCCCACTTGCGTGATTTCTATCCCATGGGAACTGATTTATGAGATAAAAAGTACCTTATTGATGAGGATTTTATTGAAAGAACAATATAATCAATTTTTTCAGGTTCATGATAGCAGCATACCTCCGCCACCATATACGCCGCCTGATGATAAACCCGAAGAAAACATAAATGCAGAACAAAATCTGCACATATGATCGTAATTTAGTGCCGAATTATTAGTTTAGTTTATCTGTTTGGTCATTTAATAAATCCTCAAACTGTTTGTTGGATGTCTAGTCTAGGCCTTCATTTTATTTTTTGAAAAACTTCTGAACTACTAAAACCAACTACACAATGAAAAATCCCATCAAAGTAAGACGTCAACTAGTTTCGTCTTCATCAGGACACCATAACAATACTTGAATTTGACACTGAGACCGCCAAGCAACATCGACAAAGTCTTGCCAGTCAACAGAGGATGTTGCCTCTCTGAGCTGTGCGAGTGTTTTGCGCGGAATTGTTATTTTATTGTTATTTTATCCTTATATTATGCAATGGATTTCCGCAAGGTAACGCCTGAATATATTTTTAATAATTTACCTCTACCTACTAAACTTACCAGCATTATTCATTTATTTCCTATCATTTAAATGCAGGGTGATTGGTAGCGGGGTGCAAAGCTTGAAGATGAAGCTGTTGTAGACCATTTGGAACCATTCGAGCCATGGTTGTAAGACGATGTTTAAGGTGACGCATTGATAAACAATAATTTGAAATCGGGCGTCACGCCCCATGAAATCCCCGCAAGCAGCTCACACCCCGCTAATTTTACGCAGTTTCTCGGACTCTCCTCGGCGCGGTTCGGCCGGCCGCCGCGCCGTCGTCGTAACTCGAGCGTTCTCGGTCGTGCACTGCCGCGCTGGGACATAGACGTCATGGAGTCGCCTTACCTTTATTTTTTTTTACCAATTTGAATATTTTACATTTTTATAAGCAAGCTGTTATTTTTTTGGCGATACTTTATCGATAAATAAACATAATTTGACGGCACGGATGGTCGAGTGCCTTTGACTGCCATGCCTGTGTCGCGGGTTCGATTCCCGCATCAGGACAAACATTGTGTGATCAACATAAGTGAACATACCTACCCAAAAACTTATATACGTTTGTATATGCCGGAATCTTCAAGTAGACTGAGATCTTATCTTCACTCTAGCAAATATTTACTGCTTCCGCTCTTATTATCTCTTCTTATTAAATTCGATTTTGAAAGCAGAGGAAATTTTCATTACATTTTATCATAAATAAGTAGCTACGTAATGTAGGTAGTGAAAAGCAAATATGATAAAACGAAATTGTTATTATTACTTTTAGGTATGTTGCAATTTAATTTCAGTTTCCTGAATGATTCTCATATAAAAAATAAGTGAATTATAGCAACGGGTCGCAAAAAAATGGTTTAGGTAGATAGCAACTGCAGCGACTAAGTATACCTAGTAGGTACTGGCAAATGTCGCAACGAAATTTATTAGTTAGGTAGGTGCGTTTATATTTTTCTATTTGAAATTCTAGAAATAGATATTTTACATCTACCCTTTCGCTTCTTAGGAGATATGGTACGTTCTTCCAGCGCTATCTCAACAATTTTGCAGTCAATATTCAGAAAAAGCCATAACAATATCTGAACTATCTACGAAAGCAACATCGTCGTCAACATCAGCAAAATCGTCAGCGTCAGCAGTTTTATCAGTGTCAGCAACAGTATCATCAGAATTAGCTTTGTTTTTCAGTTTTTCTGAAATATTACCAATATTTGACGCAGCATTTTCCTTGCTATGTGCAACCACGTATTCCGGATCACGAATTGGCTTATTCCTTATATGTCTGGGATCGACTAACTCAGGAAGGAGACAATCGTAATAGAATTTCAGCAATTTTGGTTCCATCACGTCTGCCCAATACATGTCATCCTTTTCTATAACTTCTGTTTTTATTTTATTGTCGCCATACCAAATTCCAAACAAACATTGTTGTTTTTTGCAGATATGCAATTGACCTTGCACTTGAAAATACCAATCCGATTTTTGGTTAATGACTACTTCGCCATTTTTGTTTTTTTTATAGAAATGCATCTTGTTCTGCCGAATCGCTTCTTCTATGCCAATTTTAAATGGCGCTACGGGACATTTTATTTCGACAATCATGTCGCTTGTGATGCCATCAGGTGTTGCACCTAAAAATGGGTATTTGTCATCAATAAATAATCCACAATTTTCAATCTTAACATTTTTCATTATAGCTAGTTGTTCCAGAGCGATTTTTTCATATTTTTTCCCATGGCTTATAGATGAAACATGGTCAATATTGGGTTTGTACAGTAGATTTTTTACTAAATTTTTGCACGTATTTGTCTGTTTTCTTTTTACAATTTTTCCGAAATTTGAGGCTGTTAACATGTTTCGCCTTAACTCTAACCATTCACCAGATTCACTTTGTAATATGGTTCTCTTTTCAATATCTCTTCGCTCTTCATCAGTTTTCATCAAATTTTGTACAAAGGTAGCTTTTGCTTTTTTCAGAGTGCTTTCGTCCAAATCTGGTTTGTCTACTATTTCACCATAATCTAAATCAAGCGTCCTTGGTACCAACAAGCGATTCTTTTTCCTTATATTTTTTTTGGTTCTAACCCTTTTATCGTTCATTGTTTGTTCAAAGGTTTTTATTGACTGTTTGGGACTATTTCCACATATATTTCGATGTACAGTCGATAAAAGTTTGCCTGTATTGAAAGATATTACAGCGGCCGAGCATCTTGCTTGATAGGATCGTCTCTGAGAATAATTTATTCTTTTTCCGCCAACTAGTTTTGCTATGACGCCATTGAATCTTTCCACAATATTGCTATCTACATCTTCAATTAAACTATGTGATTTATCAGCTAATTGTGCAACTATTGTTTTTATTTTCTGCCAAAGTAAACTGCTGAAAAATGGATTGGGAGCTTCTGGATGCATATTGTATTTACATAATAGCCGATTACAGTTCTTGTGAAGATTGAAAGCATGGCAAATAGATGCATTTATGTCTTTGTACAAACTATCTTCATTTTTGCTTAATTTGTGAAGTTTTATGGCGTCGCATATATATTTCCTTGAGCGTAATATTTTTTCTTGTGTAAGGTTTTTTCTATCCGCCACTTTATAATGTGTATCAGTAGTAAGTTGTTGTAACTTGTTGCAATAATTTCTTAATAAGTGATTGCGACAGTAAATTTTTGCAACTGTGATACCTGGATATGGCCGGGCATCTAATATTTTGGAATAAGTGCTGCTATCACCATCGGCAATAAAACGTGCGTAAACCAAACCATGCATATCAATAGATTGCTTGAACCCTTCAGTTATAATCATAGACTCCATAGCAGTAGAAGCTCCATCGAAGTTCTTATAGCATTCGTGTGCTTTGGGAGTCTCTTGTTTCTTTTGAGCTCTGGCGCAAATACAACAATATTTGTTTTTGACACACATGTAAAGAACTTGGCCGAAACGTCTGCCAATAATGGTCGCAGCTCCTGATAATGCTGCGTAATTAGTTCTGTACGAACGTTTACTCCAGCACCCATCTACAATCACGTCAATCATTGGTGTTCCGTCTTTCGTGACTTTACCTTCTTTAATTGCTTCTTCTCTTTCTCTTTCACCAGCTAATTTCATTTCGTCCCAAGCAGTGTCCTCCCAATCCCTACTTATATCATTTTGTGTTTTATTATAGGTATATTCTGACATAATAGGTAAACCAACTGCTGCTGAAAATTGCTTTAGTTGCGCATGACCACAACCTGCTGCCATTATTCCCGCAACAGCATCTTTGTTTACATCATCCAATGACGACTTTATTTTATTTCTATAACTACACATCATACAGACGAATGTGAATTCAGATTGCAAGCCTATTCGATGTTCCGCAACGAGTTTCATCGTAGATAATCCGCATTTAAACAGAGACTTGTGTTGAGAAATTTTTACAAGTTCTGATGTAAAATGGTTAACATCTATTATTCGATGCCCCAAGTTTTGTATTTCCGTCTGCATCTAAAACAAACAGAAATATTTATTTTTTTACTGTGGGTCTTGTATGCACTTCCTACTTTTGTATGGACTTGCAATAGCAAAATGCTTACCGTTGCGTCAGATATGCCTTCAACTATATATGGAAGCGCATTATTTTCTTCACATTGATTTTCTGGTGATATGTTTGAAGCCCGGTCCTTTTCCTTATATTGATTTTCTTCTGTCTTAAATATATTATATATAAAATGTATTATTGATTATGAACTTTCTAGCCCATGACTAAAATAATCACTGTAATAATAAAACTTTGTTCGGATAAGCTGCGATATGAAGAAAATAATAAAACATTGCTTACCATTGCTTCCAAATCACATTCTGATATATTTGGAGGCGAATCACTATCATCTAATTCCGTCTCAGTCTGAAACATAAATAAATAATTATAATAAATGTTATGATTGATTTATGATAATTCAGGTGATATAATAAAATATCGTAAAAATATACTTACTGTTGTTTTAGGAGTACTTTGTTCAAAATAACACGGATGTGCGTTCTGATCCTTTTCAGTCGTCCTAAAAAAATACTTTATTAAACTTCGCCAAGGACTGTGATTGGTGGAGAAATTTGCCCAGCAGTGGGACACCAATAAGCGAGAATAAAAAGGACAAAACTTATTTTTTTTTAATGTTACTTACCTCAAGCATTGTTAAGTAATCATAAAACTTACGTGAGCGTCACATTTTGTAATTCTGCATAAGATGACGACATTTCTTGTCTTCTACAAAATAAAATTCTAGTAGTCTAGTTTATTGGAATATTAGTTTCACATACGTTTAAAATCCTTATTATGCAGTCTCAGTGTGCTAAATAGTAGATACATACCGTTCTAAAGAATCGATTGTTATCGCTTCAGTTTCGCCTAAATCCAGAGACGACTCCATGGATTTTCTTTGTTCCGACAATAGTTTCCTAGAATTTTCATATTAGGTTTTTATTTTGTAGGTACCTACCCGCGTAGGAATAAAAACAAAATAAACTAAACATTTATAGTAGGTATAGGTATCTTTGAAATAAACTAAATCAGTAAAAGTTGTCAGTAATTCAGATAGCGATTCAGAACTTTGATTCGTAATGAGCACTGTCACTGTGTCCGTCACACTACTGACACTTATTTTTTACTTTGACGACCTCCGTGGCACAGCGGGCGAAGGTCCGCCTGCGACGCAGGAGGTTGCGGGTTCGATTCCCGCCTCGGAACTTATTTACTTATTTATTTATTTTATAGGTCCGCTTTCTTTAGGTCCGAGTTGGCAATTATCATGATTGTGCCTGTAGTTTTACCAACCCTTCTAAGTAGGTACGTTCAAACCAGAACGCAGCTACGCTCACACAGTACCTACCGATTGCTTGGCTACAGCACCTACCTACCTACCTATAGTCGGATTTAGAATCATAGATAATTTTTGTAAACAAGTAGGTAGGAGTAGGAAAATGTATTTCAGGACTCTTATACCTACCTAGGTACCTATCATCGAAGTGAATCGCAGAAGTTATCGCTTTTGACAGTTTTCATTCATCCACGGCTATCGATAGGTACATTAGGTAGATACCTAGGTACCTACATAGTGCGAGGGAAAAATGTTTTGACGTTTACTTACCTTTTCTGATCCATTTCCTTACATTTTTCAACATACAAAGCTTTCATCTTCATTTTAGAAACTTTTGACTTCTTTCTTCCCATTTTTAATAATTTACAAGATATTTTTACTCAGAACCAATATAATATTTACGATGCGTCAATCGAAGCCAACTAGTGCGCGGGTGCGAGCTCGATTGGCACACGTCCGACGCTGACAATGGTCAAAAGCGGACTGAAGGGGGCCGCCTGCATACAAACACAGGCGAGAGCTAGCTTGAAACGAAAAGGCGTAAGCGCCAAAACAGTAATTCTCGTTTAAAATAAAAACTATTGGTAATTATGAAAAATCCTACCACCATTTTGAAGAGGGTGTATAAACTTATTTGTACAGAAAATTTAGAGGCGTAAATCGGTTCCGTTTGCCTGTAAAGTTAAAAACCATGTTTTTATAGAGCAGTTTTCGGGATTTTTTTTTCTGCTATGAAAGTTAACCAATCGTGAAAACCTACTACCAATTCAAAGTAAAAAACATGAAAAATTCAAAACATAAAAAATAAATTCCGAATGTCTTGTAATTGCTGAAAAAAGTTGAAATCCCTGACGCCAATATCTTCAATGCGTCGTCTTAACCATTAATTTTTTACCAAATTTTTAAGGATTTTCCAAAAAAAACCCAAAACTCTACAGTTAATTGATAATATCAGCGAATTGGAATAATGAATGGGTTCTTTTTTACATTATTTCAATAAAAGATTGTGTAAACCATCTAACAAAACATGTTTTGATGATCTGCGGCATCACTCTTTTTTTACAGACATTTAAAAGTTTTCGAAAATTTTCAAGGATTTTAAAAAGCTATTTCTTGGTGGCTTTTTAAAATAAACGGAGGATGCTTCATAAGTGCAAACTTTTAAAAACATGCCTCGTTATTTTTCTTTCTCTTGAGGTATCATTTACACGGATTTTCTTACGAATTATTAAATTAGGATCCACAAACCAAATTAAGGAAGAAAATTTAAATTTTTTGGCAGACAATTTGGATGATCCTCTAGTATCTGATTACCTCACAATGGCCTTCTTTTTTTTTTTTTTGGCAGAAGTCTTTATTCACAAAGAAAATTATAATATAATTGGTATTTACAATTGAAACAATTGAGCTAACTGCAGACCGTTGCAAACAATCTACAGGTAGCTCAACTGATCCATATCAATACCAGTCGGAAGCGTCCCCAAGACGCTGGCTGCATTGCCCCGCTGTATGGCAATGCTGATGCGCTGTGCCAGATACTGACCAGCTCTCGGGTCACGCGTCGTCCTCCTTTATGAAATTAACAAGTATGAAAAACAATACTAACGTTACTTATTGCTAGAATTGTCTACTGCTCTTATGGTTATGACTGGATATTTTCTCTTAATTATTATTTTCTTATTCGTGTTTTCAGTGTTCAGTTGTTGCATGGGTTTTATTATAAAGTGACTATGGCTACTTTTTGCCATAGCGAATGCGTTGCATTGACTCGTGGTTCTCGAAGAATTAAGTTTCCCGTTTCTCGAAGTCGCCAAAAGGTATTAGAAAATCTGCTATGGTGTGGCACACGTCTATTGGGATGCAACTCTCTGTACTGTACAGTCTCTGTGCTGCACGTGTATTTCCATCGCATCGACCGTACGCATAAATAATATCAGCGTATTCTTCAATGCTGAATTCCGCCATTGTGACAAATACAACGATAACAAAACAGAACAACAAACAGTTTATCAAAACATAACAAATAACCAAAATAAGAACGAAATTTAACGAATACAAATATTGGTTCGAATTCGAAATTCTGATTTCGAATTTCGAATCTTCGAATTAGTCGGATACCTAGGTATGATAAAAAAAGGTTTTTTTTTAATTAATTTAGCGTTCCTACCTTTGTATTAGAAATAGGGAAGTGATATTTGAACCAAAATTGTTTTAATACAATGTTTTTAGAATTTAAACACAAATTTAATTTTTTTAAAAAAAGACAAGAATCATTTACTTAACTAACATAACAATCACTTATCTACATACAAAATTACTGGGTACACTTATTGTTCCTGAACACAACCGTCACGACCGAACGCCACGCGCAGAATGAAAACGAGTCCAAGTGCGCGCTGATATTTATAGCAAACCGCTCGGCCACGCCTTATTCATAAGAAGTTTGGTAAGACGGCCGTTCCTGGCTGTGAGTTGTCCTCAACGATCTCCTCGCCTATGCTCGTGGAATTGTTTTGGTCATTATCTTCATTGGTCTGGTCATTGTTACCATTTTGGTCGTCATCATCATCATTTTGGTTATCTGCAATCAAAAATTACATGAACAATTTTATTCAATCAGCCTGGTGTTGACAACTGAGGTTACTTCAACTATGCTTTTAAACATTTATAAATCATGAAAATAAGCTTATGAAGGCAAGTGTGCACTCCGGCCTTTACAAGCAACTACACTGAACATTGTGAGCAAATGCATAACCTCAGTTGTAACACCAACTATTAGGAAACAAAACAAGAAAGAGGGAAGCGTATTCCAGGTGATTGAATTCCGGACTCCAATCACCCATAACACACCCATTATGAGTAGTACAGGTGAAATAACCCACATTAGCCATTTACTTCCATGTGAAATTCACACGGCTCATATAACATTAACATAGCCAACTAGAGTCTCTCATAGAGGTGACATAGCTTTCGCCATTCACAAAAGGTGACACAGCCAAAGCCATTCACAAAAGGTGACACAGCCGAAGCCATTCACAGAAGGTGACACAGCCAAAGCCATTCACGGAAGGTGACACAGCCGAAGCCATTCACAAAAGGTGACACAGCCGAAGCCATTCACAAAAGGTGACATAGAGCTCGTTGCATGTTCACACGATGTCTATTCACTAACACTTACTAACCGTTCCCAAAGAAGGCTCTGCAAGTGTCCGGCGTCCATTCACCACGCCATAGCACCATATGCTCCGCAGCTGACTCCGTCTGTTTGCCATAAGACCCTGCCATCAGTTCAAGTTTGTAGCGATGGTGAGGTAAGACGCGCACGACCTTGTATGGGCCACGCATGCCGGAGTCCAACTTCCCTGTGCTTTGAGACACCTTGCTAACAAAGACTAAATCACCAACATTAAAAACTCGTGGTTGTCTTCGTCCTTTATTTACATATTCGTCTTGGCGTTGTTGATTAGCATTTAGTAGCTCAGTAGCACGCTGCCTTCGAAGTGTTAAAAGAGCCTCTCTGTTTGGATGGGGATTATCTAGCGCTACATCGCGCACCAAAGACCTGATGACTGGGGTTGCAGCATCCAAACCCACTAGTAGCTGAAGGGGTGATGTTTGAACCGTAGCTTGTCGTGTTATATTCAGAGTAAGTTGGACCTTCCAAAGTACACTTGACCACTCTGACCCCTTATTACCAACCTCAATGCGCAGCATATTAAGGACCGTCCTACAGTATCTTTCTGCCTGACCATTTTCACGATGCATACCTGGAGTAATGAAATGTAAAGAACAACCAAGATCGTCCACCCAGTCTTTAAACGCGGTACTCTCGTACATTCTGCCACGGTCGCATACAATCGTAGCTGGAGTTCCAAACAGCGATACGGCGTTAGAAAATACTCGCTTGAGTTCATCTGCATCCTGTCTATATAATGGGTACAAAAGACTATATTTGGAAAAAGCATCAATTATGATAAGAACATACTTAAACCCATTGGACTCAGGAAGTGGTCCGAGGACATCAGTGTGTATGACATTAAACGGGATCTCGGGCTTTGTCCAAGATTCTATTGGTAGTTGAGAATCCCTAGGTACCTTTTTATGTGATAAGCAAACAAGGCAATGACTTACATATTTTCTTACAAACTGACGTAGACTAGGAAACCAGAAGTGTCTTAAAATTAAATCTATTGTTCTATCGATACCAATGTGTTCATGGTCATCATGAAACACTCTCAACAAACTGAGTCTATGACCTTTTGGAATAAAACACAGGTATCGAGGCTCCTCACCAGTTGACAAGTACTTGTAATATAACAAATCATTTTTAATTACATACCTAGTGGTATCTAATTGTCCTTCTCTTAGCTTAGACATTAGATCTTGCGATTCTTCATCTGCAGTTTGAGCGATCTTAGCCCAGTTATTGGGGTTTCGAATGTGTGATACATCTGCAGGAGGATTCCGGCTCAGAAAGTCAGCATGTTGCATTAAACACCCTTTTCTGTATTCTAGAGTAAACTGAAAATCCTGTAGATATACCCACCAGCGTGCGACGCGTGGCAGCAGGTCTCTTTTTCGTTCTGTTAACTTTAAGGAATTGCAATCCGTCACTATTTTAAAGTTGACACCAATCAAATAATGACGGAAATGCTGGAGTGCTCGAACAACTGCTAGCGTCTCAAGCTCGTAGCTATGATATCTGGATTCAGCCCCTTGAGTGGATTTACTGAAATAAGCAACGACTCTCTTTTTCTTACCGGAATGCTCCTGGAGTAGAACTGCACCCAATCCTATAGCACTAGCGTCCGTGTGGAGTTCCGTTGGCAAACTTGGGTCAAAGATCGCTAAAACTGGTTCGTTTGTCAGACATTGTAAAATATATTCCCTAGCCTTATCTTGTTCTGAGCCCCAAACAAAAGGTTCACCCTTTCTAAGCAGTCTAGCTATACAAGACGTCTTAGAAGCATAACCTGAAATATAGCGCCGAAAATAGCCTGCTAGACCTAAGAATTGTCTAATCTCTTTTACGTTTGTAGGTTTAGGCGAGTTTAACAGACACTCTACCTTACATGGGCTTGGCCGCACCTGACCATGTCCTATAACTCTTCCTAAATATTCAATCTCTGTATCCAGAAACCTACACTTTTTTAAGTTTATTGAAAAACCTGCGTCTGTCAATACTTGCAGTACTTCCCGCAATATGCTCAAACCTTTCTCGACTGTATTGGACATAATCAAGACGTCATCAATATAAGTAAGTACCGTGCCAGCATCAATAAATCGTTTTAACGTCTTGGTTATGACCCTCTGATAGACTACAGGAGCATTGGTTAACCCGTAGGGCATTTTTACAAATTCTAAGTGAGCCTCCGGGGTAACAAAAGCTGTTTTACTGATCGAATCATCATCTTTAAGTGGTAGTTGATGAAACCCCGTGGCCATATCGAGACTCGCAAATAGCTTAAAGCCCCCTAACTTGTCTATGTGATCATCAATCAGAGGTAACGGATACCTCTCCTTAACAGTTATCGCATTAAGGGCCCTATAATCGACGCACATTCTGTCACTCCCATCTTTCTTTTTGACAAGAATGACAGGACTTGCGTACGCTGACTGAGATTCGCGGATGATCCCTTTACTAAGTAAGTCATTAATTATTACACGAACCCTATTCTTTTCATCTACAGAAAGTTTGTATGGACGTTGACTTATTGGTGCATTTGTTGTCAATTTAATCTCCATACTGCCTGTATTTACCGTGGAAGTTGCTGTGCCAGTAATGAAAGAACCAGAAAACTCATTAATTATGTCTAGTAAGCGTTCCCTATCTGCACCTGTTAGGGATGTTTTAATCGAATCCGTGCCTACAGTAGCAACTTGCTGCACTAAAGAAGGGCTATCAGACCGAATTAACTTCTGCTCTGTGTTAGTTCGAATATACGTTATTCCTTTCCGATTCAAAATATCGGTACCAATCAAAATCGAAGCATTAATACAGTGAGGTGGTACCACGTACAAATCTGCTTCTAGTGACACCTCAGGAAATTCTAAAATTGTTGAAATGTAAGAGGTTGACTCAACTTCCTGACTACCTATACCTCTCATCAATCTATAAGTAGGAATCTTATTAAAAGAAAAATGCTTCAAAATAGACTCAGAAATCAGTGAAATATCTGACCCGCTGTCAATCATAATATCAACGGGTACTTTTTGAACTATAGCTGATATTAAGTTTTTGTGCTGGGACTCGATCCTGAAGGAAAATTCGAGTCATCGGTTTTCTTATTATTGTTCGCATCTGATCGCTGCTTCTGGAAGCAAGTTTCAACTAAATGTCCCTTGCGTTTGCAAAAAGTGCACTGCCTATTAGACCTGTCCTTGAAACCCGGATGAGTGGAATTAGTTTTAGAAGCAGCAGATTCCTGATGGGAAGGCTTTGCTTCAGTTTTGGGTTTCTTTGGACAAAACCACTGCTTATGACCTAATTGTCCACATTGGTGACATTTCACGTTCCTATCGTTCTTTGAATGATCGCGTTTTTGCGAATGAGCCTGAGTACGTTGAGTGCTATCTGATTTGTTGGGCAATTTTGGTTTCGTATAGATTGATACGAATTCGACTAAATCTTTTGACGAAAGTTTAGCATTTGTGGCTGCTGCCTTAACTTGGGGATCACTAATGCCTCTAATGACAATGGCGGTTTTTAGCTCATCGGAAAGACCTTTCACTATATTCAGTCTCAAGAGGGACTTACGCGCATATTCGGCGTAGGTAGAGAAATCATTAGAGCTTTTGCTCATCACATCGTATAAAACTGAAGCTACATCAACTTCCCGTGGGCATAGTGACCGAAATTCAGATTTGAAATTACTCCATGACCTGTCACTTGAAACCCACTCGCTTAGCCATGTTTTGGCATCCCCGCGTAAACAGCCGCCTACTCGCCCAAGACACTCACGATCGTCCCAGTTATTTATGATTCTACCCTGATCAACCTCAGCGCACCACAAATCGAAATCATGAACACTAGGGTCAAAGGGCGATATATAAAAATGCTTCGGTTTTGAATCCATCAGTTTCGCAAGGACCCCTATAAACTTATTGGCCTCATCCCCAACACTAGATCTGGTCGGCACGTTGTCCGTAACTAATGTTACATCCGTTGGTATCGACAACCCCGTGGTTTGTTCGCCAACCGGAGTTGACGAAACCGGTGGATGACCCAATGACGCGTGGCGTTCAGTTTCAGGTCGCGACGGAGATGCTATCACCCTATCTTCGATAGCGTCCAATCTCGAAAGAATACGATCTAAAATCTCGTTGCGTGAGCTATTCCCTCGATCGGGGGACCTATCACGAGACCTACGTGGACTGGTGGACGGCGTTCGTGTAGTTTCACGATGCCTAGTCAATATATCTCTTCGGTGTTCACAACGAATCTCCCCACCAACCGAAGGATTATTGCGATTTTTGGAGCTACTATGACGTTCACGGGCCCTACGACCACGTGACTTAGTTCTTGAACGACGTGACCTGTGACCAGAATCACGTTCCCTCGACCTACCAGACCTCCCTGACATGATTAATTAATTTACTTGAAAATTAATCGGATCTACTCGAAATAATAAACACCACGTGTATCACCTAAAATTATTATTCACACTCTTAAAAATAATTCGGACTTACCCCAAATAATAATCACCACGTGTAGGTAACACTAACCTAAAATCACACCAGAATCTACTTGGCAAAACAAAAATTAAGTCGGATGGACTAGAGCAAAAGTAAAGGGCGGGATAGAAATGTGCATGTAGCCCAAATCCATCCCACTTCTGATTTTAGAATTTAAACACAAATTTATTTTTTTTTAAAAAAGACAAGAATCATTTACTTAACTAACATAACAATCACTTATCTACATACAAAATTACTGGGTACACTTATTGTTCCTGAACACAACCGTCACGACCGAACGCCACGCGCAGAATGAAAACGAGTCCAAGTGCGCGCTGATATTTATAGCAGACCGCTCGGCCACGCCTTATTCATAAGAAGTTTGGTAAGAATGTTTTATTCTTAGCGTTTTTACTCCCTTTTCCCTATAAGTGCTAATTTTTGACAAGTTTATAGACTTTTCGGCTACATGTGGTATACCGTTGTAATAAGCGATGTTTAAAGAAATTTTTAAAAGCATTTGAACTTCTCGATCGCTAGTAATTTTTTTTTTAAAACGATGCAAAGTTGTCCTTCTTGGTTATTTTTTTTGCGTTTTTTAACTTTGAGAGCTTATAACTAATTATTTACAGGTTCTTTGAAATAAATAATGCCTTCAAAAGACGAAGAATACATCGGAGACCAAAAGCAAGAAAAAATTTACTAGAAAACACGTTTCAAAAAAAAGTTTTAGGGGTAGAGAGCTAAAATTTCGGAAAATCTTAAAAAAATACAAAAAACAGGATTAAAAAAAAATTAAATCAGTTAGGGTCTTTTCCTTCAAATTCTTTTTCACAAATAGGTCCACCTACACACCCACCGAGTTTGTCTAACCCTCCACCAAACACCCTGTATACATAGATAGCTTTTAGTTTTTTTTACTATACATAGAAAACACCCAGACCAACGGAAAAAAATTCTGCAGATCGTACACACATTTGTTCCGAGGCGGGAAACGAACCCGCAACCTCCTGCGTCGCAGGCGGACCTTCACCCGCTGCGCCACGGAGGTCGTCAAGGTTGACTGAATGGTGAAATAACATCCATCCATTGGCCTCGTAACATCGACGAAAGATGATGTAGGTGGAATCAGCTTGGTTAAGAATCAGCCGCAAACTTTCGTGTGTGGATGAAAAGACCTATACGGGAGCGACAGCTTCGGCTACATTTTGTACAGTTATAAGATCCCGTGGGTGGTAACGGGTTAGCGGCACATTCGTGTCTGAGTGTCCGCTTTTGGGCTACCATTTCTAGCCAAGCTTGGTCATGCGCAAGAACACCATCAGCGACAGTCTTTCTCCAGGAGTCACGGTTCGTGGCTGACCCCCACACAGTGCAAAAACCTCAGCATTTATGCAGCCTACCTATCTTCGGTGGAGAGGCACATAGGCTTCGTGTGAAATAACAACAGTTTAGGTATACAAATCGAAAACTGAATCTGCAATGTTCTTTTTAAATCCTATTTTGGGTATCTATCTTGTGTGAATAAATAATAAAATGTCTGGATAGGTATAAATTTTTTTTTTAAATAATAACAGTGAACATCCATACTTGTAAATGCATCAGTTCGTTAGGGTAGTCAAGGCAGCTACTAAATCTCCCCGGTGTTCCCGAAGTGTCCGCTCTGCTAATGTTTTAGAGATTTCCAATTCTTTGACCTGGAATTTGATGAAATAATTGTGGTTTATTATGATGTTCAAATATTTTTTGTCTTTTACTAATGGCATTTCATCCACACATCATTAGCTTATGAGAGCTTAGCTTACGAGTCCACAGCTGGCTATAAAAGCCCCTTTTTGGCCCTTATCTTTTTACCCCAAGATGGGGGTAGAGTAAAGAAAGTAAGTATTTATTACAGCAAAAGACATAGGTAATTTAATTACATTGGGTCCACATTCATAACTTTTTTATTTGCACTTACATAGATCTTTTTCAATGAAGTTGTAATAATAAGTAAGTAATGATGTAGCCTGACAGTTAGACCAATAAACAAAGTCACTGATTGTTGTAGATAGGGCCTAAGAAATCTCAATATTGTATTATATTGTATGTTAACCTATTTTGTGAGTTATCAGGTTTCTCCAGCCTAATACAAATTAATTATGACACTCAGATACCAACTATGTCCAAATACATTGATAATTTAAGGCCTCCTAGCTGGATCTTCAACCATGCGGGTAAGTCTCATTAGAGACAAGAGTAATCACAGGCTAATTATGTATCTATCTATGAAATGTATTGTATTAAGTATTCAGTCATCTAGTACCCATAACGCAAGCTCTGCTTAGCTTGGGGCTAGATGATGCTGTGTGGATTGTCCAGCATAATTTGTTTATTTGTTATTTAACTGTCCAAATATATTATGACTATAATGACAGAAACTTGCCATGTAATAGCAGTTGTGGAGTAAGAATCTCCCACTCAGCCTATGGCCATGTATTTTTAACACATTTACTTCAATCACCAATCTACTTGCTAAGGTCATCATCATCAGCGTATGTTAGTCCACATCTGGACATAGGCCTCCCCTAAGGAGCACCATCGCACCCTGTAGCTTGCCGCTTCCAGCATCTGCCAGCAGTCTTTTATCCCACCTGGCTGGAGGGAGTCCATTTGTCAAGTTGTGGTCTCCACTCAATAGCACATGTCATTTACCTTTACCTCAGCGTGGTCAAATGGCGATTACGGCAAAATCCTATGAGCTTGTTCAGGAATGGGAGTATTATGTGCTTATGAGGACAGGAAACTTACAATTAATTCAATATCATCTTTCTTGACAGCAACCTTCTGGAGTTCTTTCTCTTTCTCAAGACGTTCGGCCGCCTCTTTGTTTCTTCTGTCCCCGATCAATGACAGTGCCTGGAAAGCAGAGATTTAAGAATTAAGAGAAATATTTTTATTTATTTCTCAATAAAACAATTATTTGGATATTTACTAACATCATAAATTTTTTAGACAATCAGATAGTCATTTTATTGGTAAAATAATATTTACAAGTCTATAAAATAAAATTGAGGTACATACTAACAAATTAAATACATTTTTATATACTGAAATAATTATAAATTGTCTTGTATTACTAGTACAATAAAGAAAAAAATATTCAATTCAATATACAGTAAAATAATAAGAAATACAATAAGTAATAATCTAACAATCATTCATATCAAAATAAATACAACATCACAATGTTTTGTCGAGAAAATCCTCGATCTTGTAGTACACTCTCTTGCCATATCTTAAGGTTGTTTTTGAAGGAAGCTAAGCTGGGTGCAGTGATAACATGCTCCGGAAGTCAGTTGTAGACAGCAGGTCCTAGCACATGAGTGAGCCTATCAGAATTCGCCAACCTGTGCTCCAATGAGGCGAGCTCGTCGGCTCCGCAGGTCTTGTACCTGTGGGCGTGTCCATCTCCGCTTGTCGCGAACGCAACATAGACAACCATGTGATAAAACATCATCATCATCATTGATATGATGATGGGGCTGATTATGTGGGATTACTGGTGACTTTTCCCTTCAGAAAAAATACTGTTTTTAGTACATACTTACATTGTAGGTAACAGAACCAGTATGAGAGTGGGTTAAAAAAGCGATGTTCATAAAATTACATTCATGGATCAACCAGCAAAACCTGGTACAGCAAACCAACATAACCTCAAATTTTTAAGTTGTTTCTGCTCACCCCCGATATATCCTGAGAGGAAATCTCCTTCTCTTCTGCATAGTCCGTTACTTTTTCTAAGTCTGCAACGCCGCTATCATGCTTAGCAGTCTTTTTCTGAGTTTTATCTTTATCGTTTTGAATGTCATCGACATCTCCATTGATCTCTTCATCAGCCATGTTTTACGTCGTGAATATTATCTAATACCTTCAGTTAGACCACAAAATTTGTTTACTATTCGAGAAAACGGCAAAAATGTCTCAATCTAAACAAAATGAACGAAAATTGAAAAGCAAGGCAAGGTGTTTTTTTTTGTTTTGAGGAACAATTGCGGAATTCGGTGTACTGTCAAATGTTGTTAACATTGACATTAACTATAACAGTAAACTATTCCTGACATTGACATTATTAGGTTTTCTAGTTTTCTAGGTACTAACGTGTGTTATGTCGTAGTTATGTCAATGTCATGTCATGTCAGCTTGTCTTTTTCGACAAGAGATTGACAGATACCTAGCTCGTGCATTGCATTTATTCGTTTCTGCTATTGTGTCGTTTATTTCTGCGTCTTTTGTTTTCAATCTAGCTATTTTTTAACCATCTACTTTCTTTCTGTTCGTTATTTTACATGTTGCAGTTAAATAAAGTGTTACAGCCGTCCAAGGGACCACTATCAAAATAGGTGAGTGAATTTCACGAATGTAGCGCTAACGTCAAAAATGTTGTAGGATTCGCCCTTGACGAATCTTTACGCTGTGTAGTACCTACCTAGTAGACCTACCCACCAGAGGTACCTACATAGATTTCCTGTAATATAAAAATATTTTTACAAACATAGGGAGAGTTTACATTCCTCAACATGCAAAATATTCTAGTCTTTATTCCAGAGGCTCAAGGTGCATTATTGAACTTCTAAAAACTAACAGCCCCCTCTACGTTTCTGTGTAACCCCCTTGCAAAATGAATATTTTGAAATTAACAAATTATTGAATCTTTTAAAAATTAGTAGTCAGATAATAAAATAGCCTATTAATAAACTTACCAAACTTTTCCTAACTTTGTTACAAATTATAAAGTTGGTGGGTATTTCTTTATTACCTACTTTACTTTATGTCTTTGATCAACAGTCTATTGCTGTGTGAATTGTCCAGCATTTATTTATTTTATTTAATATCTGCTGGCTTCTTAAACAAAACCTGAAACCTACAGCTGGTTGATATATTATAATGACCGTTGAAATGCAAAACAATCTGTAAAAGTTTCAGTACCCTGGTAGTAGTCCAATGACCGAAATAAGTATAGTCTCTACTTGAGAACCTCCTCCGTTTTTCGTTGGTTGAAAACTAATTTCCTGTCCCAACAAATTTCAGTTAGATAATACAAATGCTTAATATAAATTACTAAATCATTCAATTCAAATATTGTTCAGCAATCATTCTAGTCAAATATTGTCATCGTTAATCATCTATTACACTACCAGTGTCATAGATTTCAACCTAAAAATGGTAAAATCACATTTATAAAAAAAAAAAGTCTATAAAGTTTATTCAGTTAGATTGTGTAGGTAGATACCTACCCATGGATAGTAATATTATCCATGGAAGAGCTATACATAAAGAAATGATATCTCTTTGTCTTTTTAAAATCAATTTAATAACTGATGAGACCCGAGAACCGGTGCAGCATTGCCATACAGCAGGGCAATGCAGCCAGCATCTTGGGGAAGCTTCGGACTGGTATTGATATAGATCAGCTACCTATACCTAGATTGTTTGCGACTGTCTGCAGTTTGCTCAATTGTTTCAATTGTAAATACTAGTTGTAATTAATTTCTATTAGTTGATTATAAATTTCTATGTGAATAAAGGATATTTAATATCTTATCCTGGCCAACAGGTTCGCTTACGTTATAAAATAACAGAGCTTCCTAAAATGTGATATTTTTCTAGAGTCAGATCAGCAGAGCCTGCCTCTAAAGAACAAACTTTTTCATTCCGAAGAAGTACAAAATTTAACTGTTTTTTTTTTATTCATTATTAGCCCAACCAAAGACATTACACTACAGACAATTGAAGGAGCCAATATAGTCTCAATTTTATATGAAGGAAGAGCTTGCAACCAATGCTAATTCTAAGGAACTGCAGTGACATCTCGCATATGAGTGTATGGTGCATTGCATTGTCCCCCTGCCTAAGCAGGCCCTAACCAGCCTAGTTCCGTAAAGTACCTGAGCAGAGCTTTTGACGATTGACAGCTTCGTTTCAGCTTTACTGCTTGCAGCTAAGACCTAACATATCCCAGAATTGACTGGTTGTCACGACATGGCCGCCGCGGCTAGAGCCGCCAGTGCGTTGGCGCTCCTCTATGATACAGATCGATTACACTCCTCAATCACCAGCAGCCAATATAACTAGCACCATTTAACTTTACTCAGTACAACTTGTTTTTGTTCATAACCAAAAGATGGCGCTGTATGCTACTCGTATGTACTTTCACAAGCCTTTCGTGATTATGGTACCAAATTTTCTACTGAAACATCTAAAATGAACTCGGTGTGAGTCTCTTCATTTTGCATTTGACCTGCCAGAATTGATTTATTTAGAATGAACCTAATGTCGTCTGAATTTCATACTATTAATATTCATAATCAGCTTAATTAATCAAAATTCCGAGAGGTCTTGAAAACGTGCGAGCAAAGTTAAAACAGCGGCCTCCTTAAATAATTTGCACAAGCTTCAACTATTATTCTATCCTCGCCTAACCCGAATGTCAAGAAGGTCTTAGTAGCGTAATCTTTTGTAACCTTGTTAATGTAACCTAAATCGGCGGGCGGATCGTAAGATTAGTCCGTGCTACCCCCAAACGAGGTCAGATAGACCTTGTGTTATATAGGCACAATGCCGCTTTCCCGGTTTGAAGGATATTTCCGGGATAGGGGCCTTGAGGGCCTTGAGCGACTCTACCAAGGACTGGGATGATAAATGGAAATCATTACGTTTTCTAGGTCGTCTCCGAAACGGTGCTCTGAATATTTTATGTAACGAGTTTCTAGAGGCTTTATTTTTGGGTTCTTTGGGGAAAATATTTACTTTTACCTAGTTATATTACGGCTCAGTGGTTTCAGATTAGGTTTAGTTGGCCTTACTGTCTACGGCAAAAATTTATTAACATTGGTAATATATCAAACTCATACCACAACTCTACGACGTTAGAACAATAGACTAGTTGACTTTTTTTTAAAGCATAGGTATCTTAAACTACCTGCTAATTATGTCCGATTACAGAGGAAAAAATATTTCCATATTTTTAGGGCCTAGAAAACCACAAACCTTGTTTTAAAAGTTTACTTTACGTAAACCGGCGAAAACACTGTCAGCATATTTATCTGTGCTGTAACGTCGAAAACTAAGAATTGACATTAACAAACGTTCATCATTGTAAAATATCAAGGAACCTCTACCCAAATATAGATAGACTACATAGCGAATTTCACTCGTATAAGATCCGACATGAAATGTGTTTACGAGTCCTATGATCAACATGGCGTTTTCAAAGTACAAAATTAAAAAAAAAAAAAATACCATTGTAAGTAGTCATCTTACACTTTTGATATCATAAATCAGAATCTGAGAAAATATTTATATATTGTAAAAAACTCGAATTAGGTACCTACATAAAATTCAACATTTTTTCTTATGTTTTCCGGGTGACTGCTCATATAAATATGAAATAATGAGTAGTAAGATATTTTGAACACCTTGGGTGCTTACATCAATATGATGATTCGAACAGCGTATATCAAATTGCTTTTATGTTTTTCAGATCATTTTGACTATTCTAGACCCTCATATCAATTTGACACTGACTATACCTAATATTTAATACAGGGCGTGTCAAGACTACTACCAAAAAATGGGAGTGCAATCGTCTGATTGCACCCCCTTTACAAAAAACGCGAAAAATATGTTGACCCATCCTTTTTAATTTTTTTTCTAGGTACATCTACATACCCAAAATACAACACTAACGATTTTTTTATTGGTTTTGTTTTGGGGTGCTGCACCACCACCACCCCCCCTTGTTTTCGGGAGTGGTCTTGACACATTGACACACCCTGTATAATACATATTATAATTATTTAGCTCGAGTGGGACGACACACTGGAGAACAAATGGCTCCGTATACCCCTTCCAATAACCTTACAAACTTCCACAGTCCAGTGTCTAGCTAGAGCAAATGTAGACTAATCCTTGTCAAATAAATGTAACTAATCTATCAGAACAGAATCTAGTTAAACTCAACATTACGCATAACAACTATGTTTCCAACTCAAATTTAAATTCAGTAAGTATGTAAGATTATAATCTTACATAGGTACTTACTGAATTTAAATTAGAATTAGAATTAAGAAGTCGATGACAAAAAGATCGCCAGACTTATTGCTCTCATCTGCCCCTATTCAATTCTTAGAAGTAAAGTTACTCATTTGGTTTACTTCCTCTGCGATTGCCGATTACTCACTTATAATTTGGAGTAGTTACGTTGAATCATAGCTACCCTACATGATTCTCTTTCTTTTGTATCGGTAGGTAATTTATAAGAAAGATAAGATAAACCAACAAATTATAAAAACCTGCAAAAAGGCTTACTATAAAATATCAGATTATCTAGAAGATAAAAAAGCTTGGGACGGGTTTAGCTCCAACTCGAAAATTAACAACTAACAGGCTAAAGGTTTCTTCGTCGCTTCTTTACTTTGGTCTACATACCGAAGCGACAGAAATCAAAAATATCACTTTATTTCCGTGTCAGTGTTTAGTTTTACAATTTGACCTTTTCTAAGTGTACATTTATTGTATTTATGGAAATAAAGATATTTTGATTTTGATTTTTGATAAGTAGTAATCACAACTGCATAAACTATGCTTTATTTATTTATTGTCTAAAAAATAAAAATACTCAAACGAAACTCAGTTTTAAGCACGTCTCAAGTGTCGCATTTTTGACAGATTTTTATTGATAATAACTGTAAAAAGTTGCGTTTTCATTTCGGGCGTTAGGTTTGTAATTTTTTTTAACATTTTATTCACACAATGTATGTGAAGGGCTCATCATAATCCTATCGATTGCTATTTCTATCATAAAATGTATGTGGAGTAACCCCGTTTAAACGGCAAACTGTTTCGCATAGTGTGTTTACTGATAGATAACGTATCTTATTTGTTATCGTGTTTGTGATCGCTTTACCTCGATCTAATTCGGAACAACGCTGAAAGCGAATACAATTGTTAGGTCGATTTAGCCTGCCCACTCCGAATCACTGACGTTATAAATCAATAGGGCTATACTTAGTAGCTGGGACTCTGTGGGAGCCATTTTTAATATCGTTAGCCACATCTTCAAAGCATGAAATTGTTATAACCTGTTTGTATGGTCGTAAATCCTGACCGCACAGTAAAACCACTAGCACACAATGTGGATCATATCGTTGGTAATATCACTCATGATTCTCCGGTGGCTCTACAAGAACTTCCTTTGATTCTTCAGCTAGGCTTTCTTTACGAGCTCCGAAGTTCTCAAAACGAGCTTTGTAATTTAATTGACCAATTTGCCTTCCTCTGATCTGACGAAATTGGGACGTTTCGTTTCAGGAAAATAAACGCGCCGCCGCCGTCTCGCAGAAGATTTAATAATCGGTAAGGTTCGAACTGATATTTCCTGCATCAATGTCTAGATTTATCAACTAAATATGAGTTCGTTTACGTGTGGTTGAACTTATGAAAGTTTTGTCTAACTGGTGCATCAAGGGAGAGTGGAAAAATGGTCTTTAATGCTTTTGAAATGGAGTTGCAAGTGCATTGTTGGTGGGAGACAGGTCAGTTCGTGGTGGATCGTCCGCTGCGAGGGCGTCGACCTCTGTTTGCACGCGGACTCCTGGACGCTTGCATTGTCGCCTTATGTCAGGTCCAGGGTTGATACCTAACACATTTTTATTTGCCGTTAAAATCTATAATTCTGAATGCAGTACCGCCGTCAGAAAAGCCAACCTAAAAAAACTTCAAATATTTGCAATTTAAGTCGCAACGATCTTAAATTACATTTACTGCAAATAGAATCATATAAAATCAATTAACCAATGCATTAAGATTATAAAAACGCCTATAAATATCTCTGTGTACCTATTTATTCAGTCTTGAGTCCGAAATGACTTTCCTGGAAACAGCGACAAAGTGGATTCTGTTCGCATTATCTTTAAATGCTGCTATTTAAAGCTCGCCTCCTATGCTTACTCACATCTATCGCCAGACTGTGAAGTGTGAAGCAAGTATTCATCTAGCCCTTCATTGAAACTCTAGCATCGTGTACTGCGTCATCCTTTATTGCTAAGCAGCTAATCTAAACCACATTGGGTCTGATTACGCAAGCGCACGTTGTCAGTTATAGTGGCCTAAATGATAGCATGATGTTGCTGGGCTAGGGACAATGACATATACCTACCTAATTAAACGACATAGTATTTCGTGAATCATGCAGTGGTGTGCAAATCAGGTTATCGATTGGTGGTTGTGCCCGGGCGTCGACCCTTTGTCCCGGCGCAGTCTTGCAGCGGACCACTCAGGCCACTTGCCTTTCCTCATCTGTCCAGTCTGACTCTTGAAAAAGCCACGTCCGTCCGGCCAAGGGCTTTCGTTGGCTTCGCATTTCGGTATCAATTACAAATTTCAATTTGGCAAGGAACTTGAAACCCTGAATGCGGTTAATGATCTCCCTCCGGGTGAATTTTATCCTTAAAGTTGCTTCGGTCAATCGCTGCTAAGGTCTGAATCGTATTGATGGTCGTGACAATTACGACGTTATGCCGATTATGATTAAACTCACATTTCTTTGCTGCTGAAATCGGTTCAGTCGTTTCGCCCAGGGAATAAAAGAACGGAAATGGGGACATACGGATAGCACACATGTGTAATGTAATGTGCCTTGCCTATCTTAAATCAATGACGACCTCCGTGGCGCAGCGGGCGAAGGTCCGCCTGCGACGCAGGAGGTTGCGGGTTCGATTCCTGCATCGGAACAAATTTGTGTACGGTCTGCAGAAATTTGTTCCGTTGGTCTGGGAGTTTTCTATGTATATTAAAAAATATCTATCTATGTAGTGTATTGTATTAAGTATATCAGTTATCTAGTACCCATAAAACAAGGTCTGCTTAGGGGCTAGATAATGCTGTGTGAATTGTCCAGCATTATTTATTTATTTATTTATATCTACATTGGGCAGGATGCTATAAGCTCAGGTAAATTCATAAATCCACTTCACGGACTGGTAAATTCACTCGCGCTCGCACCTACAGCTCAGTAAATAAAGTGACTAAAAACTTCGGGGTTAAAGAAAAGGTATAATTCGTTTCTTTAACTTTCTTTACTGATGTGATGGCACTTTCATTTGGTAGGTACTGCATTATTTCGTCTTTTATTTACTTTGTGCCCGATCTGTGCCAGTGGCAAGTACTTACTTGCTATTGTACTTGAAAATTCAAAATTGAGACAATAGTTTAAAGAGTCGTTTAAAACAAAACTCCAGAGAACCTTTTCGAGTGCATAAGGAAGAAAGCTCTATTGACACTCAAGCTCTATTCAATTATATATATTATACACGATATAAAACAATAGGAACATTGCTGCTGGCTGGATATATTAAGGACATTTGTTAATATTCAGCGCAATAGATTGCAGGCAGTGAGATGTTATTATTATTGTTCTCGCTCATCATGTCCTGATTGCTGTTGGTACATACATATCGCCCTCAATTCTCAGTGTCACCAAAGCGTTTAAATAATTATATTTCCTTTCAATATTCAGGGCAACCTCATGAAAGTGGGACTCGGCACGGCAATCTCTTATCTAACAAAGTTTGACGGTTGCGGGCCTCGAAACGAGAGGAGAGGTCGCAAGGGAGGGGGAGGCTGGGTCACGAATTTCACGGGTCCGGGTATTCTCGACCCCAACTCTGTTGTTGTAAGTGTGCCACCGATGTACCCGTATGTAGGTTAACATCGGACGCGCTCGATACGCCACCGACGCCGCTGATGCCGACCACCTAACCTAGATCAGGGTGCGGAGAGATCGCTTATGAAATCTGGCGCACGCTGACTGCATAAATGAAATGCCACTTTATATGCCCGTTTGAACGGATTTGACATGACATGTCGACACGTGTACTCGTACCTTCCGCGGTGAAACTGATGGAGAAATCACGCATGCATTTTGTAATAATCAAGAAGGGAAGGCGACCCAGCGAGCGGTTTCGTACGTGTATCATATTCCAACGTGCCAACAACTAAACGGACGTCATTTTGCGACTCAATGGTCAAATTTGTGCTCTAACTCGACCCATCTGAGCTTTAATCGAAAGAAAAAAGAAAACGAATGGTGGAATGGAAGTGAAAACTGTTACGTTAATTCTGTCGATTCGCAATTCAGGCTCAAGCATATAGGTTCATATTTCTTTTCATTACTGATTAAAATCATAATTTTTTTGAACGAAACTTTACCGTAAAGATTTGCACGCCATATCTCGTTACGTCCGCCAACTGCTGTAACACAGTTTCTAAGCCCGCTTTGCAATAGAGAGCCAGTGAAATTATGTCACATTCTCTACGTAGCGGTTAGTGTAACACGAATTGCAAAAGTCGTGATGGTCGTGAGGTTTCGCGAACTATCATTATTTTAATTCACGTTACCCAAAATGTGATAGTTAACTGCTTTGGTCGTACAAAGTTAGAAAATGGTTATAAGTTTAATTAATCTGTATTCAGAACTGTTGTCGAATCTGAGGTACTGCAGAAAATTCGCTTGATTTTCCTTGGTCATTTTGTTTTCAATGTTGCAACGAAAATTTCTTTGTGATATTGCCAGCTTGCTTAACTCCTAGCTAGGGTACGAAACACTCCCAGTATTATCTATATGACCTACTAACTTCAAATAAAGTTGTCTTTAACCAGAACACGGCAATGGGCACATTACCGTTCTGCGGTTAGAAATATGCAGGGCGAAAGTAAATGTAACAAAATTGAATGCATTCCTGTAACTATCGTTAATAACTACGATGCGCATAACTGCAGAAACGAATACTAAATTTTGTTTTTTAAATTGAATGGCGTCGAAAGTTTCATCACTCGTCACGATCATCCATCAGAAAGAGAAATTTCTTCCTAGACCTCAAGCGAAACGTTCTAATTTCCAAAAAGTTTCTAGATGGTTTTGTATGTTACTCTTTGTGTTTCTTAAACTCGGTTATCTTTGTTGTCTACTTGGCTTAATTATACCTTCTGCTGTCGTCGTACTTTTAATTTCCCAATATTAGTCCTGCTTCAGTTTCAACTGCTAATCTACATGTACACTAGTAGTCACACTAAAATCTAGTTTATCTATAATACCTCTTAAAATGTGTTGGCAGCTAACAGTTGCTGGAGGAAAGTATAATTATATTCAAAGTCCAGCTAGGAGTTCTTATGAGTCGGTTAACCATTGTACTAGACATGAAGGAAAGACATGATAATCCTCGCTCGTAAAAAGAAGAAAATAAACAATATACAACATCAACATAATGGTCTAATTCACGTGTAGAAACTGAATTCCTCAAGTGTTCAGCTCGGAGTGCAGCTGGTACGCTTGTCTCGATACGGCCAATTGTGCGCGCCGATTTCAAAACGAAAGTACCGCGCGCATCTAGGACGGTGAACGTATTTCTCGACGAGATCTCTTGCAATTTAGGCCTGGTATCCACCAGGCTTATAATAGTATGACAATAATTAATCTTTAACTTAGAAAAATGTATTAGGAATGACAAGAAATAAAAGGCTATTTTATTTTATTTATTTATTTATCCACCAGGCTGCAAATACAGTTCCACAATTTTACCAATTTCAATTCGCGCTGAGCCGTGGCTCTCTCGCTATATGAACTTGATAATTGATATTCATAAGGCGATGAATAAAGATGATATGGTATTCTACAGATCCAAATTCAGAGTGTGTGTTTATTATTAGTTTTTAGTCAGTCGAAATGCTTCAGATAAAGTATGTACATATTCAGTATGGTTGCTTCCCTTGCTTGGACATTGGACATAGTTTACGAACTTTATAAAGTGCTAAGTGTTGTTCGGTAGACACATACCCTTTAGCCAGGCGCTTTGTCGGGGAATGTGGCATAGCAAGATTGTTAGATATTCATAACTTGCAACATATTACCGACTAATCCAAACCAACCCATTAGTTGCAAAACTCAACGGTTCTGCAGTTACCATTATTCAGGTTCCTAATATGCTGGCCCTCATCTTAGCACACTATAAGGCCTGTATTATATTATTATTATATTATATATAAACGTCCCTCAAACATAGACTTAGCAAGCATTCATAATATATCGTTTTATACATAGTCTATTAATATCAAAATCCGTGAAAAATTACAAATATAAAAGTATTTAACATTGCAAAACTTTTGTTTTTTAAATTTGAGCATTGCCAGTTATAGAACTTTTGAACAATAATACTTGATGGTAGTTGAAAATAACGTGAAGCTGGAGGTTGTACGGTATCTCAAAGCTATTTAATTTTTGCACATGGACACAAGTTTGTTTCTTAATTTAACTTTTGAAACCCGTGAAATTACACGGGATCATAAAATGCTATTTTCTACTTCGACTTCATAACATCAGTTGATTATTCTTTTCAGTTGTTTGTAACCTTGGAAATTTGTACATGTAATATCCTTAAAAGTTAAAACACATTTTCTCTTTTGTTTGGTATACATTTATTGGGTAAGTAGCGTACTCGTAGGTGTTACGAAAGGCAACGGGCGCGCGAAATCGACGTCGCAGCTTTTCTCTTCCTTAAAGATCTTGACTTATTGCTTTTGCTTACCTTCCTTTTCTTGCGTTTCTGCGTTTCTCAAACAGATGTGAAATTTTGTCGCAACAATGTTTATTTTTCCAGATATTAAACTTTTATGAGAATTTCATTCGTTTGCAATTCAAATGCGTTTTCTAATTTACTTGTGAAATCATTTATGTTTGAATTAAATTATATCATTTAAAATATTCTTAGTAAGGCGATATATGTAACTAATTTAACAATCAAAAGAAAAAATAATTTAATTAATTCCTCATAAAAACCTAAAACTTGTTATATATTAAGTAGGTACATAATACTCTTACTTTTTTAATCTATTTAATCCCGGCAAATGGAGACGTCTTAAATCAAAAAATTTAGCAAGTAAATGCCAGAGCTTAGAGTAAAACTAATGTTCTAGCAGTTTTAAATAAACCCCCAAGTTTGAGATAGTCTGTTGAACGTGAAAGTACCTCTATCATTAGTTTCAGAGCCACTATCATTTCCGTGTTTCGGTAGAGCAATATTGCGACCGCGGGCTGCGATTATATCACACTTTGCCTCGTTACTTTTGTTCCTAATAGAAAGTGCGCAAGCCTCTCTCCTTTCCGTTCTGTTACTATTTATTGCCTAAAGATCTCGTTTTAGATATCCCGCTTTCAATAACACCTACCGAGTTTTCTTCGTTATTTCCCTTGTAATTATCGGTTTCTATTTTCACTTTGGGTTGGTTGTTGAGCGGTAATATCTAATGGCAATATTGTATTTCAGTATTTTCTAGCTTTTGCTTCCTATGTAGTTAAATTGCGAACTACAAGTCTGAGTAGGGGCCGGTTTCCACAAGTGGAGCGGAGATGACCATCACGACATTTTTATTAGAGAAATTCTATTTTATTGATTTTATACAAATCTTCTTCTCTTCGCTTTGATAGAAATCGGACGTACGTAATGCACTCTAGTAGATTAGATTAGTATTATTTATTATATACTAGTTTCTGCCTGCGGTTTCGCGCGCCTTGTTTCTAATAAGAATGCTGGACAATCCACACAGCACCATCTAGCCCCAAAGTAAGCTACTCAAACCTTGTGTTATGGGTACTAGATAACTGATATATTTAATACATTATATACATAGATAGATATTTTTTATGATAAATAGAAAACACCCAGACCAACGGAACAAGTTTCTGCAGATCGTACACAAATTTGTTCTGAGGCGGGAATCGAACCTCTTGCGTCGCAGGCGGACTCTCGCCCGCTGCACCACTGAGGTCGACGTCTGTGGAAACGTTTAAAGGTTAGTATTTCTATCCTATGCCAACTGTTTTATGAGATAAAAAGTAGCCTATGTTTGATTCCAGGCTTAGATCTAAATCTATGCAAATTTATTTCAGCCCGATCGGTTCAGTCGTTTTGGCGTGAATAGGTGACAAACATCCATCCATCTATCCATCCACATTATGCATTAAATGCAAAAGATTGCGTCTTAAGATGTATCAATTTTATAATATTAGTGTGATTCTCTGGTACTAGTGATAGAATCAAGCGCACCTTACATAATTTAACCCTAATTTTTTGACACAATTCGGAAAGAAAATGACAAACTTGACAAGCAGTAAATAAATAAAATGCTACCCGAAAAATTCGTTTTTAACAAATGACATGCATGCAGTACCTAAGCCCTGCAGCGATGAGCTGATGATATATCTCCTTTGTGATGTACGGGTCTATCTAGCTAGACGAGCGTTCTCTCAACCTACTTCTTGAATGCCGCAGTCATTTACACAAATTTCGACTTTATGCCACAGTGTTCAAAGATTAATTTATTTCTTATTCATTGCCGTTCTCAATCCTACATTTAGGAACTACTTTTTACGTGCTATCTTATTGTGAGCTTTATGTTTGTGTGTGAAGGTTGACTGTTGTTTGTAATTAATCGTCCGATTACTGTACGTACATGTTCCATTCAACCATGAACTCCTTTGAAGAGCGTCCCGCGCTGAGACCTCAATTTTTTAAACTCTCTCACTTATTGGTCAATCAGCGTGACATTTGTATGGCAATGCCTATTAAAAGTGCTGTTAAACGACCGTTGCAAAAATAACTTTGCCTTTTAGTCAACAATGCTTGTTCTTATCAGGACAAAATACTCAAATGACGTTTGGCTGTTATACATAGGTATTTAGGTACCGACATACCTTTAGCGATTTAGTATATCACTTTTTTTTAATTTTAATATGTCTTATTTTACAGTAAAACAACATTTGACTTCATTGACATTAGATATTAAGTATATTAATATTATAATATCACAACAGTATAAAACACAAAAAATATGTAAAAAATTTAGATTATAAAAATAAGCCGATAAGTGTACGTGACGTACATGTGTAGCGATTACGCATTTAACCTTAATCAATTTCCTGAAAAAACCCAACACTCTATATATCGTTTGAGGATGTTATGAATAAGAGTGGCTATAGTATTTAAGTTTTAAATATATAACGTTTTTTAGTTATTAATATTACCATTATAGGTACATAAATGTTAATGTAAAACATGCCACACGCATCCGCTGGCCTGTAAAAGCAAACAGTGTCAAGGCGGCATCTATATATTGATTTCAAACTTGTAACGAGTACAAATTAATAGCTAAGCTGTATTGTTGATTTTATGAACGGTGATATATTTTATTTGTTTATTTGTGTAAAGTTGCAATGAACTGCATGTTTGCAACCGATAATAGACTGGATTTACAGCTTTCAAAGTCTCGATTTATGACATCGAGAGCTTACGTCGTTTCCCCATAACAATACACTCTAGGGATTAGACTTATATGATACACGGATATAAATACTTTGTCAGTGACGCCTATTTTTGTTCCAGGTACCAACAAAAGGCCTCTGGATCTTCGCACAAAAGTGTAAGTGTCTTTACGTTTCAACTCATCTTGACCTGTTTTAAGGGACGCCGGACGACTAGGCGTAATTGTCGCGATGCGGCCCGAGGTTCGTACGTACCGTGTCAAGCGTTGTGTAAGCGCATTGTAAAGATGATTGCTCAATCGGATGCATCTCGTAGGCATGCGTGAGACTCGAATTTCCCAACGGCTAGAAGCGGGGAGAAGTGGAGTGGCCGCGCGCCGACGCGGCAGTTTCCCAATAGAAAGTCCTCAATTCAGGAAGCGCAGCGCTGCAATGCACGTGCAGTGCTCCGCCGCCGGCAGAGGGGCTCCGGCCGATGCACTTTCATGCCGGTGACGTCACTCCTTACCTTTCGACAGCGTCACACTGTAAGAGCTGTTATGCAACGAACGCACGCCACTCAACTTTCCAATTTCGACAACGCGCTATTGTGTAGCGCTTTCAAATTTTTACTGTACCATCGCTTGCTGAGCGCTTTCTTGCATTTCTCTCTTTCTCTGATCACGACTGAAAAATTATCCCAATGCGGTGCGCGGGCGCACTCGAGATGCACTTTCACTGTTACGTCCTTTATTATGTCTAATATCTTGCGACGAGCCTTATTAGCGTTTTAATTCTCTACCCTCTCTCTTAGTTTTATGATTTGGCATTTTCTAAGTGTACATTTATTGTATTTATTGAAATAAAGAGTTTTTGATTTGATTTGATTACCTACGTGCGGTTTAGAAAAATTTTGTTTACAAATTTTTGTACGAAACATTTCACTTCACAGCTTTCGTTTAGAAGAGAGAAGAGAGCGCTTATTCGTAAAATACCATAAAATTAATTAAGTATGCGCTGTTTTCCAATCTAAATCAATACACATATCAAATTAAAATAAGCACACATAAAGTATTGAATTTATAATATTAACGTACATTACATATGTAATGTGTGGGCAGTTTTTGAAAGTTGTAGTTAAGAAAGATACCTAAAGCATTCGTGACAGCCGCCAGCGTCAACTTTCTGGGGTTTTCACCTCACCTTGCAGTGATATCGAGCTTTCCCACTATATGTAGGGCTGTCAACTACACGAAAGTTCAATTTATAACTGGAACTACAGCTGCTAGGTAGGTAGGTACAGGTATACTACAAAATACAGGCGACACTTACGACTCTGCTCCGATCTTAGTAATTATAGTAAAATACCAATTTGGAGATTTTTTCATTATTTCATAATGTGTAAGACAAAAATTAACATCTAAGATATATTTTAATTTATGATCAATTTACATACATAGGGGTACCATACTAAAATATATCTTTACGAGACCTATTTGATAACATTAAAATTTTCCCAAAAATCTCGTCATTTTTTGGAGACTGTGTGAATGTGCTAAGGCCGCTACTGAAACACTTTACCCTCTTCATTTTCATATGTGTCATTTGGCAACCCTAATAATTTCGATATCTGCCATAGAGAGTAGAGAGCCGAGTCTTGGAGACGGGAGCTGTAGAGTGCCTTCTCGAATTCAATAATATTTCTATTGTTAGTAAGCAATAGGTACGTAGTACCTACACAATACTAAATTAATATTTGAACATTTTGTAGCCTTTAAGACTTGTCAGCGAAACGATATGATTTTATGATTTAATTAAATACAATTTATTTCAATAACTTTAATCGCAGACAACAATGGTCCATAGACAAAATAACAGAAAAATAAATTTTACAAAAGTGCGGATAGTATTACCTATAGGTAACTAAATCTAAATTATAACTAGTTTCACCCAGTGGTGAAGAATATTATAATAATTTAAGTTGCCAAAACAATTTCCTAGAACGTATCGAAACCAAACATGATTTTCAAAATACTTGCTTACTTTTGAAGGTGTAAAAATACGAGCACCATCTTCCGTTAATGCTTTTATCATTAACTTTTATATCCGTTTATGAATAGGCGGTCAATTCGACAGTTGATGTCGGGCTTGCTAAATGCACCTGGTGAACACTTTTGCAGATGCCATGTTGTGGACCATCTGTCAGCTCCATTATATTTGGTTCCTACTGCTCTTTTGAGGTATTTCTCACTCCTACACATTATTTTGGAAAAAAAGAACTTTATCTACATATATCTATCTTTATTACATAGTATAAAACAAAGTCGCTTCCCGCTATCTGTCTTTCTGTCCCTATGTGCTTGCTTAGATCTTTAAAACTACGCAACGGATTTGATGCGGTTTGTTTTAATAGGTAGAGTGATTCAAGAGGAAGGTTTATATGTATAATACTTGCATAATATAGCAGAGAAACACTGATAATTTAAAGGTTTCTAATGTGATGTCGTAAATAAATATAAATATTTTTTTTGCGCTTACATTGCAAACGCTGGCTTAACCCTACAAGATAGATCAAAATAATGTACTACAGTATTGTACACCTTAAAAAGGTCTACAAATAATCCGCGATGGTAATATGTCAATCTCTAAGGGATAACCCACAATAACCAAAATCCTTTACTTCTTACGAGAAATAATGAGTTATTTACGAAGCGATTAACGAATTTTATTTTATTATTAAGCAATACAGCATTAATCCTTCTCCAATTAAGTACCTTAAATACATTGTGCATTTAATATAGATTAATATGGCCCTTTACAGCATGTAATTTAAATGAATATTTTCGAAGATATCACAGCTTTAAAATGCAGGGACATAGCGGTTACAGCGGTACCGGCCGGGAGGCCGATTCTGTAGTATATTTAGTATTAACATTGCACCCGTGCGAAGCCGGAGCGGGTCGCTAGTAAATATATAATCTATGAATTAATTGACGTTTGTTTGTCTCGCCAAAACTCGAGAAGGGCTGAACTAATTTTGAATTTGAAATATATGTAAGAAGTCCAAGGGAGGTTTAAAAGGTGAGAGCGGTTCGCCGGGTCAGCTAGTAGATTAAATTGTATCATAATTTTATGGGTCATTTTACTTTATACGTAAAGAAGATCCTACTAGTACCTAACTTCATTTACCCACTTCGAAAAATCTCAAGTTTATTTCATTTTTGTTTCACAGTCTGATTGAAATGTGTCCCTTACTTGATTCCTCAAAAATCACGAAATTTATGAGGATTCAACTAGATTTATCAAAAAAATAGACCTTCATTTGACCACAAGCTTTCCTGAAAATAAGGAAATTGACGATGTGGCCGACGATATATCAATGAAGACCTAAAAGAAAAGTTAACTTTGCTACCCTTGTATTGACTTTTAATTCTTTTAAAAATAATCCCTTATCGACTTGCGCCTTATAGAAACGAAAGGTCAACTTGCATTGTAAATGAGAAAGTTAATCGTGGAAAGTGTGAGCGAGCGGATCTGTGGGCACTTGGTGCAGTTTCTAAAAAAAATACACAGCCTTTCGCCCCAGAGATATCTGCGTTTTACTAAGCTCTCTAATATCTCTGGCATTTTAATTGCAGATCTCCAAAATTAAATGCCAGATTTCGAATCTACCGATTACATTTACCACACTTACGATACAAGCAAAGCAACTCATGGCAATAGAAGCCATACTATTATGCCGGCTCATTAAAAAAAATTAACAATAAGAGCAAAGAGGAGAACAGAAAAACCGTTTTGTTGATGTTTTCGTAAATAGTTTCATTGTTGAAGACAAATTGGGATCCTTTCCTCTCCTTTTGTGAGATGTGATAATCTGAGCAAACAAATTATCTCACTGGGTCTCTTTTAAAGTCTGTTTATCATTAATTATCTTTATTTATCTTTTTTGTATCAGTAAAACTAATTTAAATAAATATTAGCCGTGTGGTGCCGGCGGCATAGAATTGCACCACCCCAACTCTTCCCGTGGGTGTCGTAAGAGGCGACTAAGGGAAACACACACCGGGGGGCGGGCAGCAGCGCCCCCTGCAGAGCAACTGTACCAAACTGCGATCCCCAACCCGCAATGCCCAGCGTGGGGATTATGGGCATTACCCCCCCAATGATGAAAGAAGCCAAAAAATGGCCCCCAGTTCCCGGCCGCCTCGCTATTCCTGGCCATGGTAGCGGCCACGGTAACGGCGGGGCAGGGGGTGCTAGGAATCCCCGGGCTACATTAGGCTACCATTCATTGCTCAAAAAACTGACCCTGGCGACGTTTAACGGACGAACTCTGAGGCTGGACCATCATCTAGCGCAGTTGGAAGTGGAGTTAGAGAATATTAAATGGCATGTTCTGGGGTTATGTGAAGTCCGTAGAGAGGGGGAGGACACCGTAACTCTAGACTCAGGCCATCTTCTCTACTTTCGCGAGGGTGATAAAACATCCCAGGGTGGCGTAGGGTTCCTCGTAAATAAGGCTCTCGCTAGCAACGTTCAAGAAATCTCCAGTGTGTCGAACAGGGTAGCGTACCTGATCCTTCGGCTATCCAAGCGGTATAGCATGAAGGTAATTCAGGTCTACGCACCGACCTCGACACACTCGGATGATGAAGTGGAGGATATGTATGAAGACATATCCAAAGCCTTACACAACACCACTAAGGCCCACTTCAACGTTGTTATGGGGGACTTTAACGGCAAGGTGGGAACCCAGACTGGCAACGAATCCCGAATAGGCCCGCATGGTTATGGAGTTAGGAATCACAGGGGGCAAATGCTTGTCAACTTCCTTGAGAAAGAGGGGCTGTTCTTAATGAACTCCTTCTTTAAGAAACAGCCTCAAAGGAAGTGGACATGGCAAAGCCCCGACACTGTGACTAAAAATGAGATCGACTTCATCATGACGGATAGCAAGCACATATTCAGAGATGTCTCAGTGATCAACAGGTTCAATACCGGATCTGATCACCGACTGCTCCGAGGCTCTCTGAATATCAACTTGAAGCTTGAAAGAAACCGTCTGATGAAGTCCACGCTCCGACCTAACCCAATCCAAATCATGGCGGGCACCGAGAAGTTCCAGCAGCTTCTCGGGAATAGATTTGTTGCCTTGGATCCCACTGATGACGCTGACGAGACCCTACACAATCTGGTCGAAACGCTGAGGGATGAGGGCATCAAGTTTTGCAAAAAGCAGCGCACTGGCAAGAAATCCAAACTCTCGGATGAGACTCTCGGTCTGATGACAAAAAGACGGGAAACCACTCAAGCGTCTTCGTTAGAGAGGTCAGACCTGAACAAGCGAATTGCGAAGATGGTACGGCGCGACCTTCGGAGCTCCAACACACGCCTCATCGAAGAGGCGATAGAGCGAAACCGAGGGTCCAAAGTATTCACTCAGCAGCTTGGCAGGAGCCACCTGACGAAGCTTAAAACGCACGACGGGAGGACCGTATTGTCGAAACCGGAGATCTCCGCCGAGGTAGAGGATTTCTATGGCCGTTTATACGCTGCACATGCCCCCCATTCCCGGCGAGACGACCATGATTCTAGAGCCACCCTGACACGCCACTATACCGACGAACTGCCAGACATCAGTCAAGACGAGATCGTGTTAGCTCTGAGGCAGCTTAAAAATGGAAAAGCCCCCGGTGAGGACGGAATAACTTCAGAGCTTTTGAAAGCCGGAGGTGCCCCTGTTGTACAGGAGCTACAGAACCTCTTCAACGCCGTCCTTCACAGTGGGAGAACTCCAAAGGCGTGGAGCGGGAGTTTGGTGGTGCTCTTTTTTAAGAAGGGAGATAAAACCCTCCTTAAAAACTACAGACCCATCACGCTCCTGAGCCACGTCTATAAGCTGTTCTCACGAGTGGTCACGAATCGTCTCGCCAGGAGACTCGACGAGTTCCAGCCACCAGAACAGGCCGGGTTCCGCGGAGGATTTGGCACCATAGACCACATTCACACGGTGAGGCAGATTATACAGAAGTCCGAAGAGTATAATCAGCCTCTGTGTCTGGCCTTTGTGGACTATGAAAAAGCCTTTGACTCTGTCGAAACCTGGGCTGTTCTGGAATCCTTACAGCGATGCCAAGTAGACTATCGTTATATCGAGGTGCTGAGATGTCTCTACGAGGCCGCCACCATGAGTGTCCAAGTACAGGGCCAGCAGTCTAAACCCATCCAACTGCGCAGAGGAGTGAGACAGGGGGATGTTATATCCCCGAAACTGTTCACGAGCGCGTTGGAAGATATGTTTAAGACGCTGGACTGGAAAGGTAAGGGCATCAACATAAACGGCGACCACATCTCACACCTGCGATTCGCTGATGACATAGTCTTAATGGCGGAGTCGCTAGAGGAGCTGAACCAGATGCTGGACGGCCTAGCCTCAGCCTCGCGACGCATCGGTCTTGGCATGAATTTGGATAAAACCAAAGTCATGATCAATGGCCTCATTGATCCGGAACCGGTCGTCGTACATGGCCACCTTCTCGAAATTGTTTCCGAGTATACTTACCTTGGGCAAATTCTGCAGTTGGGTAAAAATAATTTTGAGAAGGAGGCCAAGAGGAGGATCCAGCTAGGCTGGGCAGCGTTTGGGAAACTACGTCGAATCTTCTCGTCATCCATACCGCAATGCTTGAAAACTAAAGTTTTCAATCAGTGCGTCCTACCCGTCATGACCTACGGAGCTGAGACGTGGACACTCACGGTAGGGCTGGTCCACCAGTTCAAAGTCGCTCAGCGAGCTATGGAAAGAGCTATGCTCGGAGTCTCTCTGAAGGACAGAATTCGTAACGAATACATCCGACAGAGAACCAAAGTTATCGACATAGCTCAAAGAATTAGCAAGTTGAAGTGGCAGTGGGCCGGCCATATCTCGCGAAGAACCGACAACCGCTGGGGCAGGCGTGTTCTTGAGTGGAGACCACGACTCGGCAAACGTAGTGTAGGGCGCCCTCCGGCCAGGTGGGATGACGATCTGCGAAAGACTGCAGGCAGATGCTGGATGCGGCAAGCTGAAGACAGGGCGCTATGGCGCTCATTAGGGGAGGCCTATGTCCAGCAGTGGACTAATTTAGGTTGATGATGAAATAAATATTGGCTTTATAATAAGATCATCATTATTTACTTGGTCTCTGAAAAACAATATTGTTTATACGTTACGCTTATAATAAAAAATACAAACACATTTGTGATCAAATCACAGTAGCAACAACCTCTTAACCTAGATCTAATCTTGAGACAAAATAATGCAATTTGTAGGTTGAATATCTGTCACACGAGCGTGCTTTTCAGGTAAATTGGGTTTAAAAATAAATATACTTTGACTTTTTTCATGTTGGAAGTTGTTTTATATTCTGTGTAGGGTGGGGCGAATCGTCCTAGTGCCCTTGATGCTGTAGCAACTACCAGGTCAGGTCAGGTCGTGCCCCAGCGATGACGCGAATCTTCACCCTACTTCTGCAAACACACATCCACTTATAATTGTCCTATAAACCACGTAGCTAGCAACAATGTACTCAATGTACACATATGTATTTTATAAACCCATTTCATGAATCATAATAATAATTATAAATGCAACGGTTGTAAACAATATCGCAGTCAATAAACGCTAACCCATAAGGTTAGCTCCTCGCTCTAATGATGACTTTGTGACATTGGAACAAAAATTCTGCATCCATGTGTATGCTGTTTTGTCTGCTTTTGGAAACCAATTGGCAGTGACTTCTCTGAAAATCATTCTAAAACTAAACAGCATTGATACGAGAGGACGTGAAAACAAATTATCTTTCGCCCAAAGATTAAAAATCTTGGCTTTGACCCTTTATATATTCATTAAATTTTAAAAAAATATTCTATTCAGTAAGTTCTTTAAAATATGATTGTGCTTGCTACCATTTGACGATCTATATGTTGAATATTCCGAGAAAACATTCGGAGCACGAAGGTTTGCGTTAAACAAAAGGGCCAAGAATCCGAGCAGGTAAGGTGGGCTGCGGAATCCGAGGCCACAGGGCTTTTTCCCCCCGGGAGGTTAACCCTGAAGGCTCGAGCCAAGGTCGACGAGTGTTTGAGACGCCTTTGAGGGGGAGATGACTCGTTGACTTTGACTAACCCTCTCGGTCACATTATTTAGTTTTATATTCTTCTGCCTGTGCTGCCAATGCACGCTTTATGAATGCATTCAGGCTTCAACCTACACGATTTAACTTCCCTATTAGTCGACAGGATGTCTGTGACACCGAAAACCACTATTGAATTGCTAATGAAACTAAAAATTAGTTGCCACCCCTTTCTCAGAAAAGTGCTGGCAACTTGTAGGTTAAACAAGATTAACCCTGAAGTCGCCAAAACTCTGATTTGCCTCCAAAAACTAATTTCTATTTAAGTAAGAAGGTTTTTGTATGAAAGTACGTAAGATTTAAGTTATACCTAGTCGTGTAGGTAATAATTACAATGTCATAAAGATTATCCATGGCAATTGTCGTTCTATTTGGCTACTACAACTTTCTCTAAATGATAGGTAAAAGAGAGTTTTATTACGGGCTAAAATCCGAAATATCACTGCAAAACCTGTTGAAATTCAGGACAAATTGTTTACTGTCGAAGCTAAACTAAGATGTGATGTGATGACAACCATGCAAAAATTTAAAACACCAATTTTATAGGTAGTAAAGTTAGCATGATACTCGTACCTCATAAATATTTGTATATAGTTTTGCAAATGACATGCAGCGGTCGGATAAGCTCCGAACGACCTATTTATATCCTTATTGGCTATTGCAAGCACTTGCAAGTGCACTTGAGCAGTGTTGGAGAACAAAGGCTTTGATATGATGCCATTATGCTCTTGATTAGTGTCTTGACCGCGATGATACAAGTACATTGTACTGTTTATCGCCGAGCTCTAAACCCTAGACATAAAGTTTAAAGTCGATATAAATTCAGTTGGAGCAATGAGGGCGACTCAAGGCTCTACACAGGGGCAACAACTTGTCCCTTCGTCCACTGAACTAAGCTTCAACTGCAACTGAATAATTTAGGCTTCATACGACGATGTTAAAATCAAAACCAGGCGCCTTTGTTTGTATACTATTCACTACAACTCCACTGACTTATTTGATGATGAATATTGAAATGCAATTCATAGGCTACAAAGTTTTGAAAGCGTACCTAGCTAGCTATGTAATGTTTGTTTGCTTATCGATTGAGTTTAGTCCGATTGTTGAAGTAACGCCTCAACGAAATTAATTATGCTATGCATTTACCATTATTAATCATCAACATCATTTTGACGATTATTATTCAAAACAAGCCGTCGAGTAGAATAATTTATTACTTACTAAAACCTTCATGGGTACTTTTAACCATTCTTAGACGTGAGAAAAAGAAAGTCATAATACGTAAATTCGGTTGGGAATTGGGAATAAAAATAAGATTATTCTAATTAATATTATTATCGACCAAGTAAGTGAATTCTGAAGAATTAATGAATATAATTTGGTCAGAAAGCCAGTGCCTGTTACGAGCAGGAGCTTTCACCGGTACAATAAAAGTGTATTGGAGAAAGGGTGAAGTGAGCGCAGCTGTCCTGCGGGCGCCGATATCGGGTGCTCCGCCCTCGCTGACCCCGCGCCGCAGCACGCTCACAGCGGCACCCGGAGCGCGACTGCCGAGAGAGAACACTCGCTCGCGGCAGTTGCCCGCCGACTCTCAGGCGAGCCGCACGTCACGACTTTCCGCGCAACACGCCAGCCATGTGGTGAAGTGAAACTGTCAAACGTGATACACTTTCGCATACCGGTGTCGTTCTATTTCAGTGGACCATTGCACTTTTATATTCAGTTTGTGTTATCTGATGCGATTTTTTGGAAAATTGGATTATACGAAAGAATAATGGCCTTAGCCAGGTGAGCTATTTTGGTTGTTGGAGTCAACACGGAACTAGTTTATTTTATCATGTTCATCGAAGGACTTTCCGACGATAGAGCTGTTAGTTAATTTAAAACTGAAACAGGTAAATTATAACACAATCTGTTTTGTGAATGCTTGTGATGTCTGTTTTGATTCCCATGCTACCAGTAACATATAAATTTTAATGAACATTGTACAGCACTTTTAAAACTATCTGTACAATTGGCGAAAGTAGCTTGGCTCGCACGCTCATTTAACTTTCCTTGTTGTGTAAGCTGAACGCCTAATGACAGGTAGGAACTTAGAAATCGAGTTTTACTTTTACTATTATCATTGTCATTAGTAAAATTATCATTATACATTTGTACCTTGACCCTCTAATATGCTCTTACAATCTAAAACAAATTATTTTTGGTTCCCCTTGGCACCCTGTAAAGCTTTCCACCGTTGATAGCGTTTCGATGTTTTCGCTTTATTCCTTCGCACCCTCATTCGTTACGGTAACCCCTAAAGTTAGAAACCCCGAACGAACCCCATTGTAATATTTTGTGATGTCGTTCTTGTTTAAACTCCACAGGCCGTTCCGATTTTAAACATCCTGTCGTTTATTAATTTAATTACTTTTCCCATGATCTTATTCACAGCATTGAGAGACAGCTTACCACCAGGAAACATTAAATTGTTTTCTATCATTGTAGCGCAGCAAGTGATCAATTATAGTTTCATGGTTGTAAGTTGTGTAAACACATTTTAGTAGGAGGAAATACCTACGTACTTACCAACCGGTGTTAATAACAGCAACAACTATCTTCTTATTGTCAAGAGCAATAAGTAGTTTTCTGATAATTTATATAATTTAAAGTTGTAGAACCAGTTCCTTTGATAACAAAACAATGTCTGTTGAGCTCTATACGTTTTCGAGGGCAGACTTGATTCTTTCATTTAGCAGGTAGTCGATATCTGTGACCGGAAAGCGCCTCACCTTCTGAAGTCCCATGACTTTTTTCATCCTGTTTTTGTCGAGGCTCCCAAACTAACGTAACGTTCTGGCTGTTGTTGAGATCATCATAGAACTTAGTAACCGGCACGTGATCTGACTGGTCGATTAAATAAATAACATCTTTAAACATTAAACCTAGCTTAAGTATATCTTATCGCAAATTTGTTTTACAAATATAGGATCTACTGTATAGTATACTATTTTGTTCTTTCTTAAAGGTTTGAGGTTTGTTCGGTCCGTCGTCTTCCCGACTCCCCTAAGCGCGAAGTCTATCTATACGGAGCTAAGGATGTATAGATTAGGTGTAGGTCTGGTGTGAGCAGAATATAAAGATTTGCGGAGATGCTCTTCGAGGTCGATGACCTTCCTCCGGACGAAATGCACGGAAGATCACATACGTGTGGGTAGGTGATGCGTTCGTTTCTCGACCCTCTTTATTCTTATTTGTAACGAACCCCAAATATTTATTTATATCTTAGCAATGTTCATAAACTTAGTCACACTCAAACCATTGTCTTCGTCATTGTACTTTTATTTAGAAGGTAATGTTTAAATCGGATTTTAGATTAATTCGCTTCGTTAGTTCATGAAAAAAAATCTTCAGAAAAACATTGAAACTTCCAACCATACGCGTTTAATATTAAATCATGTCAAGGCAGATGGTGCGCGCCTACTTATAACAATCGTATGAAAATCTGATCGGAACTCACAATTTATGTTGGCCATACCCACAACAGACTGCAGGCAAGGTTGCAGCCGATTTGCTTTTGAAATTCAAGAATAATTTAGTGAAGGGTATCGTTTCTTAGCATACGAACAAAACGCTCAAAATGAGAACACACTCATTTTGAAACCTGAATTTAGAAGCTTCGAACATAAATACAGATAAGTAAGAACAACTTTGCAGAGGTAACATAATTATGTAAACACAATAACAATCAAATTATAAACTGTACCTTAAAAGTCTATTACGATTGTGTTTGAATAAGTTGGGCGAGGTTATTTCGCAAGAATGTATCAATTTAGCCGAGGCGAGGGCCGGTGCGTTCACAAAGCAAGAGATTGCGGCCAGCTCTCCGCTCGGCGCTCCTGTTTCGCTGACAGTGGAATGCGATAACTAAGTGGGTTTTGGCGACGGCAACCTCGTATTTCAGTTAAGATAAAGCTTGCTGTAGTCCTAGATAAAACAAAGGCATAGAAACTAGGTAACAGTAAAACAGGGCTGGGGGCAAAAGCAATTGGCATTCTTTATCAAAAACTCTAAACTTACTTGATGATTTTATGTAAAGGTAACTAACTCGTTTTAATATAAAAATACTAGTGGCTATCGCGGTTACGTAAGGTTTGACGACTTATCCTAAGTTTATATAAATGTGTCTTATTTCAAGTAGGTAAGTACATAACATGTATATTTTTCTGCTTCAAGGCCCTTAAGTCATACTTCCGCATCCAGTAACAAAACAACCAATTATCGCTTTTAATAAAGCAGTCTGTGCAATTTGTGTGTCTTCGCTCGCATGTAATTTCAATATAAAAGCCTTATTGAAGCACACCTCTGGCTGCATTAAGTTGTGACATGGTCGACAATAAGGTTTGAGTACTTAGTGTAATTTATTAAATAATAAAGTATATTCCAATCTGTTTTTAAATAAGTAAACGAACGGCTCTTCCTTATTACCGAGCTGTTTGTATATTTCACAAGGCCAAGGTTATGTAAATACTTTTGAATTATTTTTGAAATCCAACTATTCTTAACTTACTATAATACTTCATACCCACCTAAATTGACTGGGAACGTTTTACTTTCTAACATAATTTCGCGTTGCAAACCTTGGCTCATTCTTACGTTACAGGTATAAGTACTTACTTATAATGTGAACTGTTGCCACAGCAATTGAATTCAATACGTAGGTACATAGGTCGATTTAGAAACAATTTGCCTGTATAGGGCTCAACAGCACTAAAACTATGAGAATATGTTGCACTAGGAATACCTACATATTCGTTACCTAAGATTTAGCAAGATACCACAGTACATTTGTATAAACTTGATTTCTATTTGGTGAAACCATATAATTTGAATATCTCTTGTCGATGGAAAGTGCGTTGATGTGTCTTTCTTTCGTACGGTCGACGGCGGCGCCTTCTCTTTTGTCTTGTGCGTTGATCTCGATTAGTTTCACCGCCACACGACTTTTCGAAGTCATTATTCTCTGAGCGCTGTTCATTCACTAGAAAAATTGAATAGGTAACTTTGAGAAATCGCTCTTCGCTCGCGTGAAATCTATCTTTGTTGGCTTTCTTACTTTTTAAAGTTAAATAAGTTGATCTTGAAATATGAAACTACATACTATACTTTGAAAGTCAATAGTGGCTTGAATCAGTAGTTCCATTCTGGTTTTCCAATTTATTATTACGTATAGTCTAGTCTAGATCTGGGGATCTTCAGCACAGCAGGCTTGAGTCGAAGTTTGTCATGTCGCAACCGTCAGGCTATGCAACGCCCGATGTCATTACTCAGCTGAAAGTGGCTCATGAAACTATGACGCTGACGAGACCCGGTCACGTACGTTCTCTCAATTTGTGTGCCCACGCGGTTCTTATTAATACTTTGTGGGCTTACTGATGATATAAATTACGGTCATAAATGGTTGCACTAGATATATGTATCGGAGGTGCCAAATAAAGTTTTTTCTAGTAGGTAGAGCATGGAAATCAGATTTAAACTCGTACTTTTTCAAATTATCTAAGTACTTTTAAATTGTTCTCTGTCTTACTTTCTTATATCTTTGTATTAACACTAGTATTAACAAATTCAGGGTGCGGTTAAGCGAGGCGTTCATTTTCCTCCGGAGCATTTCGTAACGGGGACATGGCGCGCTCTCCAAGTTTGTCAGAACGCGCGTGTTGACCCATTTTGCGCGTAAAGCGGCTTGGTGTACGGAGGAATCGATGATTATAGCAGCCGAATCTTGAGGCCTTCGCGGCGTACTGATGAGTTGGGATCTGTGTCAGGGTCCTCGTGCCCCCCTTCGGGCCCTGCGCCCTTCGCCGCCATGCCTCCCACCGGCGGCAGTCCGCACACCAAGCACTCCCCGCTCACCAGTTGACCCGTAAAGCTTGAGTATTTGTGTTTCACCTTCCTCGCTCCTGTTTAATAATTTTGGGTCACCAGTTTTCGTTTTGTTGGTCTCATAAAAACTCGTTCAGAACAAATCCGGACAGCTTAAAAATCCTCTCTCTGTATAAGGATATTTAAAGCGTCAACTGATATAATATTAGAATGCCGTCGGCCCCCCTCGCTGAGTGAAGAAAAGTTGCCTACGTTTGAGGTCGACTGATTCGCGTAGTCGCATACGTATTCAGATTTAAGATTTCAATGTGCATTGAGTAACTTCGTAGGGTAATTAAATAGGGCAGGTGATTCAAATATTACAGGTTTAATTGGTACATATTTTAAAACTTCAATTGGTATCATTAATAATAATGAAACAATGAATTAAAAGGTGTTCTGTTCTGGCTTTACGATCGAGTGGTGATCGACCTTTGCGGCGCCGTCACCTTCATAGCACCGACTCGGCTGCGTTGGCATTGTCGCTCCGACGCCAATAGGAAGCAGCGCAGCACGGCCACAGATTGCTATTGGGCTTAAGGCCGTTCTCAATGCACCATCTTTTACCTTGTGCCCCTTATTTTGCAGCCTGACCCCAAACTCTGTTGCCGGAGGCAATAGTGTGTGATGACCACACGAGCAGAGAGCTACACGATTGCCTTAATTTTTGTTGCTCAATAATTCTTCTTTCGATTGCATGCAGTTGTTATACCAACTCAACTCTCTTTCAATTTAGAAACCTCGAAGTTCCACACTTAGCGGATGAACAAGAAAAATGTTATTTTATCTCTACGTTTCTATTGCTTTCACTGCATCATAAGAGAGAGTTTTTAAATTAAAGCCTCAATATTACCGCGCGCTGCCTTGCCCAATTTTTTCAAATGCCATTCATTACCTTGTAGGTCAAATGCATTACGTTGTCAAATTTGACCTGCTTTTCCAGCAAGAACAATCGAAACGTTTGAGTACCTGACCTATCAAGTTGTCTTATTTAACCCAAATCCAATGTAGAGCACAGTTTTTTTAACAACCTGATAAATATCTAAAACTATATCCTTTGCACTCGCGGTAATTTATTAACTCCTTGGCAGATGGTGATTAACGCATTGTTAAGATGTAGGAAAGTAGAACGGGGGCGTCAAATCCAAGGCCATGGACGTGGCTGAACAAATTTATTTTGAACGGTCAATATTAGCAATAACTTCAATAGTGAGATACCTTGGAAACGATACCTATACTCCTATGTGGAATAAACAGACATCACAAGGTTCGCTGTTAGAATTCTGGGTACTATGCCTCCATCTATTTTTGGTTCACTACGAAGCGAAGGCCAAGCCTCCGTTTCAGAGAAGATAAGTTTTTTTCTGAGCTAAGGTGATAAATGTTTGACTTAGGTACCGAGCTTCTGACGTGCACTCCATGCACTAACGTTTGTATGAACGCAATCTAGCCCTGAGCCAGTTTGATATCTTGCATTTTTTCAACAAGGAAACACAATTTTCTCTCCTGCAGCCAGCAACTATTATTCCATCCGATTCTGAATCCTCGTATCATATCAATATCAAACGCTTTAAAATTACCGAAGTTAGCCTACCGTACCTCACATTTTCGCAATGCTCGGTCGTTTTCTATAGTTTTTTCGCTTGTTGTAAACACACGTTTCGCATACGAAGACTGAAAGTGTGCGTCCGCCAGTGTGCGCGGCCTCAACCGAGTTTTGTCGATGCTTTCTCGAGCGGCGAACCGGGTCGTGTTCTCGATGTTCTGTTCTGAGCTGGTCGGTGTCGGTGCCGACACTGCCGAGCACCGGCGGTGGCTTCTCTACGGACTTGTCACACGCACACTGAGACACGCCACTCCACTCCACCCACACTCGTACTATGTCAGGGCTAGAACTCATCATTTACAAAATTTTATAGTAGGTCATTTAATGGAGATTAAGCAAAGTTGTAATAGACACGCTTCTGACATCACATCACGAATGGTGTCATGAAATTGTTTATTATCTGTAGCTAATATTTAATCATCTCTGTAGCAGTTTTAGCACAGGTTGAAATGTTTGCTGTCGTTGCATAGTCTCAAGGTTCAGGATATCCTATTTGAATCTGTCAATATTAGACTAGTATTGTAAATAATTGCATTATGTATAACCCTGTCTTGTCTCATGACACCGTATTGAAAGTGCTTAAATATCACTCAAATGACCATCAGACTTATATTTATTAGATACATTCAAACTCAAAGCCACCAGGCATAAACAGACGACCCTCGCCAATGTAGGAACTAGGAAGTGGGGTCACACAATTTATATTGGGCCGAAGTCAAGGTCCTGCCAATCATTTTGGCCATCTAGTAATTCATAGGACAATAAAACTTGAGGCCAAACCGGTTCGGCCTTATTTACCATCCTTGTCATCCGAGCTTACAGAGCCACGGTACTTCCTGATAGGACATTCAATTTTGTATCGTAAGTAAGAGACAATCGATGGCGTGCTGATTAATTGAACCTTAATGCGAGTTGACAGGTACTTATTAAATGGCTCGACTACAATGGCTCTATATCTATTTACTTACAATAAGAAGTAGATAAGATTCATAAATGTCTATTTGATGTTTGCATATTCATGGTAAAACAATGTGGAACGCGGTGCAGCAGGGCCGAGGTGGCACAGTTTCTTGTTTGAGCTATAAATCAATCTGTCCTAGTTAGATTAGCGTCTGCATGCAGCGTTACATAGCCATCGATGCCTTTGCTTTCGAATGGCCATGTTGCCAAATGTGACTGCGGGTTTCTCGGCTGGTGTTGCGCTGTTGCCCGACTCGGTTTCGGTTGTACACGCTCACCGCTCGCCCACCATCGCATCATGCCTCGTTTATTGCATAATTGTCACATAAAACCTCTTCGTATCTGAAACGTGGTTAACTAAGTACCTACTGTAGTTAAATTTCAAATCATTTTCTTTCTTGTATGAATTGTACGTTTTATCTTCAAGGTTCTAACTGCTGTTTAAAATCAAAATGTTCAAAAACAATAATATAGCAAGGTATATGAAAAGTCATGCAAGAATCGATCATGGAACACAATGCCTGCTGGCTCAGCTGGCCATGCGTTCAGGTTTGTGAATTGGTCGTCCTCGTCCTCGCTTGTTCGCTTCCGCGTAGCAGCTTATCCTCGCTCCGCGGTGTTCATGATAATCTTTTGTGTAACGAGCCTTGATCCTAGACCTTCCCAACAAAGTCACTTGTGCTTATACCACAACTATAACGTTATTATCATTTCCTTTCTAGGTATAATCAGCAAACCGCGCGCTCCTCTTGGTTAAAGTACGTAATTATTTTGTTACTCATTTCATCACTTTCTCTCATGTATGGTCGATGGCTAACTTGGTGATGGATGGGATTAATGTTTATCTTTTATGCTTGAATGTATTATTTAACAATTTAAAGCCACTATCTGCTTCATGTGCTTTTTCATTTTCACTTAGCTTCATTAAATCTCCAGTCTTAGTTTTACTAATAACTTGAGCAATTCTTTTATGCATATTTCATTTATAACCGTTGCGAATAAGTGTTCGTTAGTAACGTTGGTTTTATTGAGCCACGTGCTAACAAGTAGGCGTGAGTGCATGTACGTCACACCACCGGCCTATGAAGGTCATGACGTAACGAACGCAGTCTCACCATTATTCGAATTGTCGATCCATCGCTTCGTTCCTGGCGAGGTCGAAACGTTCTATCGCTCACCGTCTGTGGTTGTGAGCACTTTTATCAGTCTCGTTTCCTTAAATTCAAGATCATAGTGCGACAGCACCGCAGCCACTTCAATAGACTAAACTGATTAACTACCAGGAAGTGTTTGAGCTTCGTATGCATAACGCGAACGTACGGCCTTAACATTTTGCAAGCGAAGCCTTATGTTAATTTTGCTTCTTCAACATATCTGACCGAACGTGTTATTAAACGTTTTGTTTTTCCTATTTGAATGTAATAATTTTTCGGACCTGATTTTAATGTCACATAAGTGAATTATGCATCATCATGTTTCGTAATGCACTATCATTTTAAATAGTTCTTATAATTTACAACCGCCTTAAGTTTTTATCGCTTGATGTCCTTTAAACGCATATTACAACAATACATTACGTCTCTTCTATGCGCATGTGGTCGGGCTTACTTAAGTTATCTATCAATTACACACATGCACAAGTTAACTAAACTTCAACACTACCAAGAATCACACCGCGCATACATGTAAGTATCACAAGAACTATACCTACGTCGTTGGATGTTTGCCAATGCTCTCCTGACGCTCAAATCCCCTTAGGTCTATGTAAGTAGGAGAATACCTCAATTCTGTGTTTGGTGCTTTCGTTTTGAGGTCGGTTATGAAATTTAAAAAGGCACCTTTATCTATCCACCTTAAATATCTTACAGTCTTACCTCGTTCGTAACTTTTTATTGATTATTTATCATTGTCTTTCAACATTTTCAATGTCGTAGTGATAAGAATAATCTAAGAACTCTGATAGGTATTTTTTTCCTGTAATCGCTTCCTTGTGGTGATTATTTAGTAACATAATATGAATATCATATACATTTTCTACACTGTTTGTGCTCTTCTTATACCTTTTACAAAAACATAGTGTAGTGTAGTCTTATTCGCTATGTTTTTGTTGTGTTGGTATGGTATAAGAGCAGAGAAGTATTTAACCTTGTGTTCTATTGCCGTAAAAGCAAGTTTGTCTAACTTTCTTGTGTAATTTCAGATTCAAACACTTGTTTATGTAATGTTGAATGTTATTGTTGCCCCGTAAACAGTTCGTTTCATAATACTTTGGATAATTTGTTCAAGTTTCAAAGCTCCTTCTTTTTAGACCTTGAGATTCTAACAAACTTAGACTCTGATATAACAGATAAAAAATGTTGTATAAATTATATCTGCGGCTTCGCTCACAATAAATCCACAGCATATTGTACTTAGCTAAGGACTTGTTATGCTAGGTCATTTTATTTCGGCGTTGAACAACTCGATGCGGCAAGACGAATTACGTCAGCGATTATTGAAAACCAGAATTATATAATGGCATTTCCAGGTCATTTCACACAATACTGGTGTCGTCATCTTAACATCCTATACATGTGGTAAATTGTGGCAAGTTAGTGAGGTCACCTTGCCTGCTCGTCCTCACATCTCGGACGAATAGAGGTGTCGCTATACGGTTCCGCATTCGCACGCTACACTGTCGAATAATACAATATATTATGTTACGCTCACTTATCATTACTGACAACACTACAACTGTCAGTTGCAGGACCATGCATCATGCTTGATGCATTCTATGATAAATATATTGCGACTTAAAGTCAGATCATTTGATTCGAAAAACATAGGTTACCTGGAGAGTTTTCCGGGAGTTTTGAAAATGGGTAATTTTATAGATTTCAACTTTGCCACCTGATCGCGTCACCATATTGGAAAAATGGCGCCTAATAGCAAATCTTTCGATGTATCTTGACAATATATCCTTTCCGACTAATTTTACGATACACACGTTAATACAAAACTCCCGGAAAACTATCCAGCTAAAACTTCAAATTACTGGACTATTCGTCATTTTTAGATATTTATTGTATAGTATACCCATTCCAGCTTCAATATTACAGCCATTATTATTTTCCCAACGATAAAACTCATTTTGCTGCCCCTGTAAAGCCTTCAGAAGGAGGCGAGACGACCCCTCCTGAGTACATTATCGATGTCATTGCATTATACTTCTCTGTCCTTTTAGTTGTCTCTTTCCAACGTGCTATATTTTTCTGAGCAGTTACTGGATGGAAAGAGATGGCACTTTAATATTAATCTAGAACTCATGATGCAGGAAAACATTTTGGCCTATAATAGCTTCTTAACTTCTCAATCTACCTACTAAAGTAACGGAATAACAAGGATATTGACAATATAATGGTGAACAACTAATTTCAGGAAATAAACAGTGATTTTTAAACGCTTTGACATTGAAACGTTATTGTTGTACCAACATAAGTATTTACAACGTACAGTGAGTCTATGACGGCCACCTCAGCCTTGAATAATCATGTGTTTGATTATTCTACACGTCACACCTACAATTTGCGCTGTTTTTATCCTTGCGTTATCCAATGCGCTATTTTATTGCCAAATATATATGTAAAATTTTTCTTGGGACTGCACTGCACCTGTCTCTTCGTTTTTGTAATACGGAATATAGAGGTTTCCTCTATTACATAAAATCATATTGAAAAGTTCGATGTAGGTTGGTTAGGTACTAAGTAGTGTATTAGTACGATGCTTTTTATTTTTATGAATCACTATAATAACGAACTTTCATTACTATTATGTAACTAGATTCAAACATTTGACTTCTCATGAACCATTTTCCGTTCTTGTTGCTACAAACATTTCACTCCCGAACAATGGATGACAAAAGTATTTGCAATAATAAGGCCGATATCGTAGGAGGGTTTGGTTGCAGTAAACACGCCGTCCTTCAGAATCCAGTCGAGGACCCTATAATGTCGGGTCGTCCTCAGGGCGTCTGAGTCACGGCAGCAGTCATCGTTAAGAGGGCATTGCACACTGGTTACTCCCCTCTTGGCTCGGCCGGTGCAGCAAACCTTGCTGCTTCAAATAAAACCACACTTATACGCATATCAGGACGCTTATTGTTCTATCGTCCTTATTCCGATTCCATTGTCTCGCCAACAACTGCCCGCCATTTATTATTATTGATTGCAAATTTATGGTTGTGCCATATCATTCATTGTCAACCTTTCAGGGTCTAATAGATAGAACTGGTACCCAACTGTATTAATAACGCGCTTATTGTGTTACGGAAAATCATGTCAATTATTGTTTCCAATATCGCGTTAGTCGTTGTTGTTGCGTTTCATAAAATGACACAGAAATCTAAATACTTTAACCTTGTTACAAAAAATGATTCACCTATTAAAAGAGCTGACCCAGTGGTTAATGTGGTTCCACTCTTTAACAAGGAGTAATTTTGTTTTTGATATATTTTAACTTTGTTTACTTAAATTTAAAAGTTTAGTCCTTATTGACACATTCCTTGCAAACCGTCTCTTATTTTAAAATAGCATCTCAAATTTCTATAAATCTATTACGAATTCTGACATCGCAAGTTAAAGCCTCACGGGAATATTCTGAAAAACATAGCATATTTATTATACTTTGATGTTTAAGTTTACCTAGAAATCTCATATGCTTAGAGAAACGCCGCTGAGTGGGCTTAAATATAGAAGAGGATGCGAGCAGGTCGGATGACATCTATAATAAGACCACGCGAGACCAATGAAACGTATTCTACAGAGTATATTGCTCAACATATATTACATCGGCTTGTTGACTATGCTGCTTAAAAGTACTTTTTTCTGACAGTTATATATGAAAAACATTTCATTGACATAATTCTATTTAGATTCCTTTTAAAAAAAACTGCGTGCGCTAAGTGTTACCGCTTGTATCTGTTATTTAGGTTTCTAGCTAAAGAAATCCGTTTGCGCCTAATCCAAAGAGATAACCGTGTTTGCCTAATGAATCAGGGGCGTTGACAAACGCAGTATCGCTTACAATAACGTTATTTTTTGTTGTGTGATCGCGGTGGGTCCGCTCCGGTGGGTGGTCTACCGCAAGAGCCCTGCCGCACCACAGACATTCAACCATAACGAATTGCCCACTCGCACAACAGCCCTACTCGTCTTACTTTAATCATTGTCTCTACCAGACTTATTTACCTACCCACAGTATAAAAATAATTACTTTATCTGCATTTTCTCTTTAACCTGAATTGCATCTTCATTGTTTAAATTTCATCCGTGTCAATCATATTAAGTGATTCTAATAAAATAGCTCTTGTATCTATCATCGATCTCTTGTTACACGTTCGAGTAATTATGACCTTATTATGTAGGCCAAAAGTAATAGATGAGTTGATAGGATGATTCACCTATTGTTAATCGCCATAGGAGCGGTTGGTTACCGAGTGTGTATTTAGGTCGGGCCGCTCTATTTGCTTCAATCGCAAATTGTCGATCGACCTCGGAAACAGTATGCTGTGCTGATATCTTATCGCGTAAAAGTTGGTCACCTATGAAAAACACCCATCAAGTGGAGAGTGACCTACTGGGTAATCCTATGTTGCAATATAAAACTGGATTATTATAACCTTATCGTTTTGATGTATCAAATTTTAACGGCGTGACCACTTTAAGGAGCATATAACTGGGGCTGATAGTCTAGCTGTAATGTGATAAAATCTTGAAACTACATTTTATTGGCAAATTTTAAGCATGAAAGATTGTTGTGAACTTTAACTTGATGTTTAATTTTGCATTAATATTTCGATACTTTAAATAAGAAGAAAATATTGATAAAAAAAGTTCTTTCAGTCTCCTCAGTATACTGGGGAATATCTGTACTAATTATTATAAACTAGCTGTTGCCCGCGGCTTCGCCTGCGTAGTTCCCGTTCCCGTAGTAATTCCGGGATAAAAAATAGCCTATGTCCGTCTCCTGGTTCTAAGCTGCCTCCCCACCAATTTTCAGTCAAATCGGTTCAGCCGTTCTTGAGTTATAAATAGTGTAACTAACACGACTTTCTTTTATATATATAGATGTATGTCTGTGTGCTGCCTTTTTACGGCTGAACGTAGGTATCTAAATAAAAATGGGCGACGACGACGTCTAAAAGAACGTACTGATTGTCAACTGAACGGGTCTACTGAGTCTTGTCTGGTACATCCATATCTGTCGTGATAAAAGACGTAACTGTATAATTATGATTCTTCAATACCATTACTACGTGCCGAGCCTCTCCGTAACCGTCAGTTTCTGGGTCGTACCGATTAATTCACTTAGCCTACTTTTATTTAGTGCTGTGACACTCTTTTTACGTTTGACATACATTATTTCATTGCAACTATGTACTTGCTCTCTTTATTTATCAGGCCGGTCATCTTGGCATGTCCTGTACTCCCCGCTGTTATTTATTTTATGATGCAGCTTAGCCTACTCGTTAAGATAATTCTGCTTCTACATAATGTATTTTGCTACATATGTGTAGGTACAATACTTATACCATATAACCTACTCTACCTTTTAGTATTTATCAGCACTTAGATTATTATTTCCAAGCGAGTTAGCCAATAGTACATGTGACACGGTTTAATTTAAAATCATGCATATTGTTTCATGCAATTAACATGCTGATGACATGATTTGATCAGGAATAACAACGTCTGCATGGTCAACGGACCATGCACTAGACTCCCCAATAGCCTCTCGAATGGATTTTTTTAAACATTACAACATTATTTAGCGTCAGTGTGACATATGTGTATGCACATTTTTTAAGACGTAATGTGGTCAATTTTAAATGTGTCACAATAATGTAATAATAATAACCTATGTCCGAATCTCCATAAAGCCCAACAATTAAACGTTAATCGAGGGAAACTTTTTGGAAACCCTATACTCACGCATATGCCGTAAATTGTGCCTTCACAAGAGGCACCGCTCGGCCCGTGAGCGGATGCAGTGCTGGTGATGAAACTGACACAGATTCTAACGCGTATTTGGTAATCGAAATACAGTTCGTGAAAGTCTTGTAGGACGGCCATATCTTGTATTGTGCATGTCCCACTTTGTTACTCTCGACATTTTGACGGCACCGAAACCCAAAAGCCGAAGCCACTTACGTATAGAAATCTTTCGGCGATGTACGCTTCTCTGTATTTCGGTACGAACGAGGTGAGAGTACACGTTATAACATACCTTTATTACTGGTATTGTCCCAGATTTGAAGCCATAATGTGGTCTTTGATTGGCGTATTAACGACGACGTTGCGCTACTATTGCTACCGTTTCGATCTGCATTCGTGCCATAAGTCTTTTCATATAAGTACTCTACTCATGCTGAATACAACTATTACATCTTTGCATAAAAATAAATTCAAATCTGCTTGTAAAAAAACCCTTCCGAAGTACTCATGCTGAATAGAACTATTACATCTTTGCATAAAAATAAATTCAAATCTGCTTGTAAAAAAACCCTTCCGAATCTTATTTTGATAACATTAGGTATGTATTTGTGGTTGCACCCGTCTGTCTCATTTCTTGAATCATAGACTTGACAAATTATTTGGGTGCCCTAATTTGTTACTAACGAAGCATATGGCTGATGACATCAGTGTCTCGTGTCCAATTTGATTTGATAGTTTTATTTTTACTATTTTATTTAACCTACAACGTTGCGTCAGAAAAAGAATCGTAAATCATTTGGTTTTATTTGTTTTGTCTTGTGTTATGCCTGTGATTTTTATGTTGGTCCTCTTAATAAAAATTTTAATCATATTTAGAATCATTAAATGCAAATAATGTAATGAATTGTAGTTTATTATGATGATTGTATTTTCTAGCTAGATGCTTGCGTTGCTCTAACTTTGTAAACTTATCTATCATACGACAACTTATCATCATCTCTTTAATACGGCCTCTCCATCCACAAACCTATGTTTATTTATATTCATCAGGGTCTCTTTGGCTTGGGACAAACAGTGAGAAATGCGGATTCCTCACTCACACTTTTGCCTACTATCCTGATGCATCAAGTATTATCTTCCGACACAGTATTTCTGTCTTGGGCAGCATCCATCCAGTCTGTGTCTAGAAACCACGTTACTAACTTATGTTTACCTATCTAGCTATAGGGGACTTCCATTCCAATATAAGACAACCATTACATCTCTTCTTCCACTACTAGCCTCTACTAACAGGAGATATTCAGGGTATTTCTCTACGCTTAATCATAAATAATATAATCATATTAAGGGGCAAAGAATACATAGGCATGATCGATGGTGCCTAACAGGTGTTTCTGTTGTCTCCAGGCTCGGGTCGGGCAGCGAGTGCGGTGGCGGCGCTGGCGGCGGCGCGCCCGCTCCCCAGTCGGCGCGCGTCTCCTCCAACGGCGCCGGCAGCGGGATGGCCGTGAGCCGCGTGCCAAGCCCGTTGCACGACGGGAACACGCCCGTCGCGGAGAACTGGTGTTTTACACAGGTACGCATGTTGGTACCGATATATAACGGATGAACTGATTGTATGTGCTTTAGAAACAACTGGATGCGGGTAGCGCAGGACCGGTCATTGTGGAGAGGTTTAGACAAGGCAACAGACGCCCATCGGCTTAGATGATATTGTGCTTTAGATGCTTCAAATGACTTATTTATTCCTAAGGCTCAGCGACTTCTCCGTGCAATTTGATTGTGAGCTTTCTCTGGATCTCCAAACATCAAATTAATGTCTTTTAAATGTCTGGACTAGAAAACTTTGCACTCTGCTCGGGCTGTCATCATTTGAAGAACGGTGTCGTAAGAGTTGTAACCATGCCCCGTTGGAAATCTTGCCTCAATCAAGAGGATGTGATTATTACTTAACAGAAGGATCACAATGTCCAATGAGATACGGGCTAGATTAGCCACTCTCATATGTCAGGAGGAGTCAGGAAGCAACCCGTATGGTTGACTTTATTCATTTGTATTTTATTGAGTCATGCTTACACCATTCGATGACTTTGTCATTTTATATCATAACTAAACGAAAACTGTATGATACTGCTATTAATTTTGATTTCAAGGTTTATCTAGTTTTGATATCTGAACCCTTCTGAAAGCATAAACGGAAACCTCGTTTGTCAAAGAGATGAGTCGTCAACTCTTCTAAAGGACAACGCAATGAAGATAAGGCACGTAATGCGTTTGACTTTGCTTACGCATCCCTCCCGATCTGCCTTATCATAAAGACGGGGAAGAACAAAGAAAATAAACATAATCCTCTAAGTATGCGAGTCTAGGTGATTCAGATATCTGTAACTGTAAGATGTGGAAACATCTAGAAAAGAAGAGCGATTCGTAGTCAGCCTACAAAAATAAACGAACTTAGGCTATATCAGTTTAACCCGCCAACGGTGACGTCGATTTGACTTACACCTTCGGTGACCCCGGTCTCACGCACCGGGGTTTTCGATGGATGATTTTTCAAAGTTTTTTATTTACTGGCTATTTTATTTGGTAATTATAAATTATTTGACATTAAAACAACGATATTTCATTAATTTCAGCCTCGTTTATTTATTTTTTCTTATGACTAGACAACTTCACATAGAACCTACAAAATTGGTTAAGTTTGTAGACATAGCTTTTAAAAAATTAAAAAAGACATCAGTCAACATTATTTTTGAAATTAGTTCAATCTTTTCAGTTTCTAGACTTTAGGAACTTACTTATATTAAACAAAAAATTTCATCCTACAACCAAAAAATCATAAAAAAAATCTTTGAAAACAATTATTCTTCAGTCAAGCAAATACTGCAATGAGGCACAACGTTCTCAAGACACAAATGTTTCTTGCACTTGTGGCCAGTGTATTTGGTCTTTCTATTTTTTTTCCATCCACATTTATGCATCCATCGTCATCAAGCACTTCATGGAGAAGCGACTCTAGAAGATGCTGTTCCCTTTCGAACGACATGCTGTAACAAAGTGTACATTTGGAACAAGACATAATAATTTTTCTTATATTTCGATAAAATTTATAAAATCATGCAATTTACTTACTGATTATAGTATAATGCAATAAAACATTAACAAAAGTAAGTAAAAAATGTACATAAACCGGACAAAAAACGAATTGTAAATAATTCAACTCTGTCTAAATTACTTACATATTCGGTGACCCCGGTGTACCGCACCGGGTTGGCTCCAAAACTCTAGAACCTGCGCCCGCTCCGATGTCACAGTATAAACTGATGATGGGGGAGGGGAAATGAGGCAGCTACTCGAAATCGCGACGAAAATCGGTCGCGGGTGAAAAAGTTATTCGAATTTTTCAAGTCACCCGGTCCCACAGACATATAGGTCACCGTTCCCGGGTTAATAGATCCTGTTAGCCAGGGTTAGTTGTTCATAAGGTCACAGTCATATATAAAATTAACTACACGTTACGCAATAACATTTCCTGATTATTGCTATTGATTGATATGCGGCCTCGGTTAACCACGACAAATTGTTGTCAAAATAGATTCTCAACAAACCAAAGCTAAGTGCTCGTAAAGCACGGCCTCCGTCGTAAATTCTACAAATCATCCGATGCGGAGCTGGTGCGAGCGATAATATTGTTTACCGAGGCCGTTATCGGTGAACTTGAAATGTTGCGCATTCGTGCAGATTGTGTTAATATGTACATATTCAAGCAAACTAGGAAGTATATAGTCGATGTTCCATTCCGAGTGTGTGCTATGCTATGCTAGTCGTGCGTCACGCTGCCGAGACCGATGCGCCTTGCATCCGCAGTCGGACGCACCAACTTGACGCGCCGCCATTTCATCAACAGATTAATGGGGAGTGTCACGTGATAAATAACCAACGCATTGTCTAGGCATCTTTCCAAAAATGTGTAGACGTCTTTCAGTTACAAATGACATAATCGCGCATTATATAACTTGAGCCGTAACCTTCGCCAATGTCTAGGTACTTACCAGCATTGCGGTATACAGCTGATAAAGACTATTAAAATAATATTTTGGCTTCTAGAATGTGATATGACGCAGGTGCTGTGCTGATGCCAGTAGCGTTATTTTACTGTCGGCCAGTGGTCACCGCTCAAACAATTGGAGCGACCGTTGTTCGACTTAGTCGACGACCTGGTATTACCTTTTTAATGCTTTTTGTCCGAAATTATATATATTTGCAATAGTAGCGGTATTTTTTGCCAATTCGGCCCGAATTTCCAGAATCGATTGCTCCTACGCTTATTAAGGTCTCGATTCGATCCGATCAGCGATATTTGTGTAGACCGTTTAATGTAGAGCCCATACAATCGTCATGTGAAATAGGTTGCCCTTTGTTGTAATGATGTGTTTCAATCAGTCGAGATTTCCTTGTAACGTGCTCACAGCACGTGTATAATAAACTCGGGTGTGCAGTAGGTATACGTACACGTGCCGACACGGTGGCAGCACTGGCGATAATAGCACACTTCATTACTTGGAATCGAGTCGACAATACAACTTCTCATATCAAAGCTATTACTGTTCTCTTCGTTACTTGCTGGAAGTACATCCGTTGAACGAGAATGGAAATTGAAACTTTTACGGTACTGATACTGACAGTCCTGCATAAAATTATGATAAGGCATGATTGATGGACGTAGCTTAAACTGTAATTAATTGAACGCTGAAAGTCAACGCTCGTTTAATTAAAGAGTGTTAGCTTCGGAAAGAAAATAAGCAAATTATTTTCTTGCCGGAGCAAACTACGACAAACGTACGTAAGTATAGGTTAGGTATTATGCCAGCTTCGCGTATCAAGTTGGCACTTAGCAATCGTATCAGAATCACAGCAGGGTTCATCAATCTATAGTCGGTTGCTGATATTATCTAGGCTGTGGCTTGCAACTCTTGCGAGCGGGGATGATGCGGGCGGCCTTGAGTCGGGTCGGCGACCGGGCGAAGACCCCAGCAGCACCGCAAGCCAGCAACGGTTGGGGGCAACGACCACCGCGCCCAGCCTGCGTCCGCGCAGACACCGCCACCGACCTCCACTGACCACCTAGAGCCAGGGCCTCTGCCCCCCAAGTGTCATAGAACCTGCGATAGAACATAGAACCTGATTTAACTTGCTCACATCGACGCTGTTTATAGCAGGTACCTCTCGCCATCACACGGGTGATAAAAGATTATACATTTTATGGCTGGTCGGTTTTACCATTTAAAATTTGTAGGAACGACCCACGCGGTTCCATGCTTCTAATTAGAATTTGAATGTTTAGTAAAACTAGTTGTGTACGTAGAAGGGAATCACACTGACCCTGTGCAATAATTATAAAACACATGCAATACAATAACGCATCTAATAAAAATATGACCGGTGACACTTTAACAGTAATAGTTAGTAACCTTCGCCTTGAATCATGAATGACATAATGGACGTTTCAAGTTTTAACTGGCCGTGCAGTAAACTTTTATTTGCCATAAATAAGTCGTTAAACGTACGTCCGAGCTCCCGTTTGTTTCTACAAGCCCTATCAGCGAGGCAATTAGAAACAAAGGCACACGAAGGACATGCGATGCCTTGAATAGTTTCGGATCCGTTTCGTGGAATATTTATGTTCCGAGAGGTCGGGGTGCCCTCAAAGCCACCTTGCGAAAGCGCGCAGAGCAACACAAGTTAGCGTGCCCGGGCGTGTAGGTAGGTAGATTTCGCAAGTTTGCAAATTTTGAAATACTTAGTTCTTTGCTCTTTTGAACACTGCTTTCTCAAACACCGGCCATTTCGTCCTCTTTGCCTACCACCGTAACAACTTTGATCTCAATATGTAACAATCAAATAACTGTTATCTCTCTTTTGTTTCAGGTCAAAGTGGTTAAGTTCAGTTACATGTGGACTATAAACAATTTTAGTTTTTGTAGAGAAGAAATGGGTGAAGTCCTAAAATCATCGACTTTCTCAGCTGGTGCTAGTGATAAATTAAAATGGTGCCTCCGCGTTAACCCTAAAGGGCTCGATGAAGAAAGCAAAGACTACTTATCATTATATCTATTATTAGTGTCATGTAATAAATCGGAAGTGCGGGCAAAGTTCAAGTTCTCAATATTAAATGCGAAACGGGAAGAGACCAAGGCGATGGAGTCACAGCGAGCATACAGATTCGTTCAAGGCAAAGATTGGGGATTCAAAAAGTTTATCAGAAGGTAAGAGCTCTTTACTCGAATACTCTTTCGTATCCTGTTTGCGTCATAGCCACGTAACTAGTGATAAAAAGGTGTCGGTAAATTATAGGTTTATGTTTTATAATACCAGACATTTTTTGAGTTGTGTGACTTCCCCAGTTTTATTTATTTGATGCGTAATTTTCTACCCACGTTTCGTCCCGTCCTGATTCAAAGGAATGGGGGCGGACCCTATTTTGACGGTGCAATATAATTTTCCCTGTTGATAAAATATATCTTGAGGGCTGTCAACACTGTTGGTCCTTTATATGGCAGCATAATCTTGTGCTTTCAGTAAAAGCCTTTTATGCCATTATTTGATGTGCGACAATCAACCCTTTCTGGGCGTTTTTGGCGATATCTTTTTATATTGGCAAAAGTTCGACCCTTATTAATTTTTGCGAGATAATTGATAGTAGAAAAATTATAATGTCACACACAGCTAATATTATGCCACAGACCGCTTAAAATTTCAACGGCCGGAACCTTAAAAAAACTGACTGCTCAATTTGGCAGTGAATGTAAAGCAAAACAGGCTTCAAGCCATGCAGGTTAACGAACTTACCTTAGAAGTTCCATTCAATTCATACCACAAAACGTTAATCCAGGCTAGAGATAGACGCGATAGGTTAAAGAACTTTTTATGTGTATTTAATTCTGAGTAAGGATTATATCATTCGCGGTACTTATCTATATTTGTTTTTTTCGCTTCTTTGAAGAGGTGCGCGAAGACATAGTATCACTGGAAGCTGATTATGTATAAATTAAGTCCCCTGCCGCGTCTGTCTGAACTGAACGTAATAAACTTAAATACTACTGATCGGATTTCATACGGTTCTCACCAACGGATGGTATTCATGACGATGATATGTGTGTTTTCGTAAAGGTTTTGTAGAAATTGGCTGAAATATGACGAAAGTTGAATATGTCGGACAAAATCATGTCGATTGGAAGTTATACAGGGTGGCCTTTTGAAATGGAACTGAATGACCAAACCCGAAACCATTTAGAGAAATATTCTCTTACTCTCATGGTTTTTGATTTGGCCATCCAAACAAATGTAATGAAAACAATATATTACAGAATTATTCCTCATATAAAGCTCAATCTCTACATAGTATAAAACAAAGTCGCTTTCCGCTGTCTGTCTGTCCCTATGTATGCTTAGATCTTTGAAACTATGCAACGGATTTTGATGCGGTTTTTAAATAGATATAGTGATTCAAGAGGAAGGTTTATATGTATAATACATGCATGATATAGTAGAGAAACACTGATAATTTTAGAGGTTTCTAAGGTGATATCGTAAATAAACACATTTTTTGCGCTTACATTGCAAACGCTGGCTGAACACTACGAGATAGATTAAAATAATGTACTACAGTATTGTGCACCATAAAAAGGTCTACAAAAAAGTCCGTATCTGCATTACACCCGTGCGAAGCCGGGGCGGGTCGCTAGTTTATGATAAAATAAAAACTGCATACATATTTTTTCAATTCTCCTTTCACGACTATTCTCATACTTTCATGGTTTTGGATTTGGTCATCCAAAGGAATATATGAAAACAATGTAGGTATGTATTACAGAATTATTCCTCTTAAAAATGCAGCGAAGCCGGGGCTTGTTGTTTATTGTTAACTAAATAAAACAGAGGTCGTCCAATCTGCTATCTATCAATTGACTCTCTGGGGTCACCTTGCTTCGTCAATTTGTCATCAATAAATTGTATCTTGATTGCTGAGGCGTCGACATCACTCACTTTATGCATTCATTAAATATTTGAGGTCTTGGTAGTATTGAATTTTTATGTCTAGGTATTTTTAGTTTAACATGGTTTAACCCACCGTGAGACTTTTAGGTAAAAAACTGTACCACTTTTTACCACTATATTTCTGGCTCTAAATGAGGTTGTTATTTATTTTTGATCACTATTTTCCTTCCTCTGCCGCAGTGCCATTTTAGGAAAATCACGAATAATACCTATTTTGTAGCCGATTCAGTGATTTTGTAGCTATTAAAATGTACCAAACCAAATAACTTTCATATCTTATTAGCACATTCAGTCGTATCCTACATTTTATAATGTATATTGATCCGACCCTGCAAGTCGAGTAGATGGCCGCCGGAGGCACTTTTCAGCTATAAGTTCTGACTAGTTTTAAACAAGCACTAAGTGTACTGACTAGTTTTCACCAAGCACTAAGTGTACTGACTAGTTTTAACCAAGCACTAAGACCACAGCTAAGACGAAGACACTGTACTGACTAGTTTTACCCAAGCACTAAGTTCTTACACGAATTTAACCTACGGTCTGAGTTACGTGTACGGAAGACTTCAATTACTGTTATTTCATTGTCCTACCATAAAGTAAACCTTGATAAATGCAGCATTCATGAAATTCTCATAACTTCCGCATCAGTAATATCTCGTTTTGCAATATATTAAATACATACATTACATGTCTGTTCCCTTGGGTAAAATAGGTACAATCATGAATATTCATTTGCTTCAATTTTACCTGAATCTTACTTTACAAAGAAGTTTCACTCCCCTGCTGATAAAATCTGTATTGAATTAGTTTAGACATCGAGGCCTATGTCCAGCAGTGACCTTGTATGGGCACATGATGATGGTGGACATTCCCTGACTACTAGCCAGTACTTAAGATGCAAGATATAAGCATGAAAACCATCTCGATTTTATTAACTCCTTAGTAAAATTTCCAATTTAATGAGCAGACGCTTTATTTAGGTATGTTTTGGTTTACTCTAAAAACACTTTTTCCACCCGCGATTTCGTACGCGCTCCGGGATAAAAAGTCTAAGCCTATGTCCGTCCCCGGGATCCTCCCTGCCAAAGTACATTGAAATCCCTTCAGCTGTTTAGGCATGAAAAGGTTAAACACATACAGTTCCTTTCGAATTTATAATATAAGTATGGATAGTGTTTATTTCAGTCTTAGCTTTAGCTTAGACACTAGACTTATAGCTTTTTCTGTCTGTTACCTTTTCTACTACTGGCTACTTAGGTACCAATTTTTATTATTAGTATGGATAATTTTACCTTTTTATTCATAGATTACTAGCATCTACGCGCTGCTTCGCACGTGTTTTAACAGGATGAAAAGCCTGTGTTAATCTAGAGCTAGACCTTTAAAAAATTCGGGTCGATCCGATCAGTAGTTTTGCCCTGCCAAACGTCTTCCAACCTCACAAACGACCTCCGTGGCGCAGCGGGCGAAGGTCCGCCTGTGACGCAGGAGGTTGCGGGTTCGATTCCCGCCTCGGAACAAATTTGTGTACGATCTGCAGAAATTTGTTCCGTTGGTCTGGGTCAGGGGCGTAGCTACCGCCGTAGCTGCCGTATCAATTATACGGGGCCCCCGGGCCACGGGGGCCCCCGATGTGCGTAAGCAAAAATTAATAAAAACTTCTAAATTTTTTATTTATTTCAGAAATGACAAAAGTAAAAAAATTATCGGTTTTATAAATAACTTTTTGTTCGATGGGACATGAACGCCTGCTGTCACTATTGTCCTTGAAGGCACTTTATAAAAACTAAAGTCATCATCAGGTATTAATGATTTAATAAATCAGTTTGCCGAAAAAAAGGCAAGGAAAGTGTAACTATATTTGAATTGTTTGTAAAAATTTTGGAAAAAGTGACAGATAGATAAATATACAGGGTGTTTGGTGGAGGGTTAGACAAACTCGGTGGGTGTGTCTCTGTAGGTGGACCTATTTGTGAAAAACAATTTGAAGGAAAAGACCCTAACTGTTTTAAATTTTTTTTAATCCAATTTTTTGTATTTATTTAAGATTTTCCGAAATTTTACCTCACTTCCCCTAGAACTTTTTTTTGTAACGTGTTTTCTAGTAAATGTTTTACTTGCTTTTGGTCTCCGATGTATCCTTCGTCTTTTGAAGACATTATTTATTTGAAAGAACGTGTAAATAATTAGTTAAAAGCTCTCAAAGTTAAAAAACGTAAAAAAAATATTCAAGAAGGACAACTCTGCATCGTTTTAAAAAAAAAATTAATAGCGATCGAGAAGTTCAAATGCTTTTAAAAATTTCTCTAAACATCGCTTATTACAACGGTATACCACATGTAGCCGAAAAGTCTATAAACTTCTCAAAAATTAGCACTTATAGGGAAAATGGAGTAAAAACGCTAAGAATAAAACATTGTATTAAAACAATTTTGGTTCAAATATCACTTCCCTATTTCTAATACAAACGTTAGGAACGCTAAACTAATTTAAAAAAAACCTTTTTTTATCATACCTAGGTATCCGACTAATTCGAAGATTCGAAATTCGCATTGACATCAGACCATACTTTCCATACGGAAAGACCCAGATCTCTGGCGACCTTTCGAGTACTGGTAGTGGGATCCTCGTTGAACGCTTGGAGTATGGCTTCGTCCACACCAACATGCTGCTGCGTTGCACTGACTCGTGGTTCTCGAAGAGTTAAGTTTCCCGTTTCTCGAAGTCGCCGAAAGGTATTAGAAAATGTGCTTTGGTGTGGCACACGTCTATTGGGATGCAACTCTCTGTACAGTCTCTGTGCTGCACGTGTATTTCCATCGCATCGACCGTACGCATAAATAATATCAGCGTATTCTTCAATGCTGAATTCCGCCATTGTGACAAAAACAACGATAACAAAACAGAACAACAAACAGTTTATCAAAACATAACAAATACATACATAGTTATACATACATAGATACAAATAACCAAAATAAGAACGAAATTTAACGAATATAAATATTGGTTCGAATTCGAAATAATTCTGATTTCGAATTTCGAATCTTCGAATTAGTCGGATACCTAGGTATGATAAAAAAAGGTTTTTTTAAATTAATTTAGCGTTCCTACCTTTGTATTAGATATAGGGAAGTGATATTTGAACCAAAATTGTTTTAATTCAATGTTTTATTCTTAGCGTTTTTACTCCATTTTCCCTCTATGTGCTAATTTTTGAGAAGTTTATAGATTTTTCGGCTACTTGTGGTATACCGTTGTAATAAGCGATGTTTAGAGAAATTTTTAAAAGCATTTGAACTTCTCGATCGCTATTTTTTTTTTTAAAAACGATGCAAAGTTGTCCTTCTTGATTATTTTTTTTACGTTTTTTAACTTTGAAAGCTTTTAACTAATTATTTACACGTTCTTTCAAATAAATAATGCCTTCAAAAGACGAAGGATACATCGGAGACCAAAAGCAAGTAAAAATTTTACTAAAAAACACGTTCCAAAAAAAAGTTCTAGGGGTAGATAGGTAAAATTTCGGAAAATCTTAAAAAAATACAAAAAACAGGATTAAAAAAAATTTAAAACTGTTAGGGTCTTTTCCTTCAAATTGTTTTTCACAAATAGGTCCACCTACACACCCATCGAGTTTGTCTAACCCTCCACCAAACACCCTGTATATATAATAATTAAATAATTATAATGAATAAATATTTCTTTTAATTTTATGCAAACATTTTTTTTCATTTGTGAGAAAACTTTAACCTTCATAAGGGCCCCCAAACAAATTATTATACGGGGCCCCGCCAAGGCACGCTACGCCCCTGGTCTGGGTGTTTTCTATGTATAATAAAAAAATATCTATCTATGTAGTGTAACAAGCTCTGCTTAGCTTGGGGCTAGATAATGCTGTGTGAATTGTCCAGCATTATGTATTTATTTAAACTTTCACCTTTCTAATGAGATATTCTCAATTTCCAGAGATTTCCTGCTAGACGAAGCGAACGGCCTCCTACCAGAAGACAAGCTAACGATATTCTGCGAAGTGTCAGTGGTAGCGGACAGCATCAACATCAGCGGTCAAAGCAACGTGGTACAGTTCAAAGTACCTGAGTGCAGATTGTCAGATGATCTGGGTGCGCTGTTTGACAACGAGCGGTTTTCTGATGTCACGTTAGCGGTTGGTGGGAGGGAATTCCAGGCGCATAAAGCTATATTAGCAGGTTAGAATTTCGCGTGAATTTATACATAAGTTTCAGGTCGTGAAGTTCACCTAAGAATCGACTCCTTTAACTCAACCCGTGGATGTCCTAAGAGCTGACTAATGCTCATATACACGGACGGGGCGTTGCCGACGGCAAGCCGCCGACGGGTCGCCCATGTATATGAGCCCTAAGGGAACCTCCCAGAGATGTTAGCAGATTAATTCCGTGTTATTTTAACACCTCCATTGCTTTAACCAATCCGCCTGGCAATCTTGGTGATTATGGCATAAACGGGTGGTTTATTTGGGCATTGTTTGGGGGCATGTTCAGACGTAGGTATATGTGCTGTTGCTTAAGTAGGTAGCTTGGATTTGTTGAAATCAAATTTCAAATTTCTTACTTGATTTTGAAGGTGCGTCAAATTACGTCAAATTTAATTTTGCTGGATCTATGAAATAAGATATGAAAGACATTAAAAATCTTTGTGCAAGCGGGGTTAAGGTTTATAAATTGGTTGCTTAGTAACAACGTGACTTACCCTACCAAGCTATAAGGTGTGATTTTGTTGATTATAATTCTACTTGAATATAATTATAATTCCCTAAGTTCCTATCTCAGATTGGGGTGGTCAAAAAGCTTGGGGTTTTGTAACAATATGCGCAAAGGGCGAGGGTTTCTAGCCCTTATGAAATATTATAGAGACGGACTAAAATAACGACCCCAAAAACGCTGAATATTGCCTTATTTCTATAACGGTTATTAATAATTTTGTAATAATTAAGACGTGAAAAAATTCGTGATTCATTATATTAGTTTTGAGTGAATCAATTGAACAATAATTTTCCATAAAAACAGTACCAACCTTTTTAACCCCCTCACAGTTTAATTTTTGAAAATTAAATTCACTTTTGTGTTATTCTAGAATCTAAACCATCTACACACCAAATTTCATCTAAATCGGTTAAGTAGTAACGGAAATACGTAGTAACAAACATTCACACAAACTTTCGCATTTATAGTAAGTATTAGTAGGCTAGACCACATTTCAAAAGTAAAAAATTAATTGAACAGACCTCAGTAAACCTGCAACAAAGTACAGATCGTTATTATGTCTTTTAATATGAATGAAAGCATATTATTGAAAGCACTACCTGGCCATAATCATCATTTTACACACACAGGAGACTGTCGTAGTTACGATGCCAAAGACAGACACACACAACAACAGGTAACAAGCTAAGTTGCTTCCAAACTAATAAACCAATATTGATTTAGGTTTTTTTTTATTTGAATGGTGACACTAGAGAGTTTTAGGTAGGTTATGTTTAATGGTAAGTGTCATCAAAAATTACCAATCAATAAATTCAAACAAATTGTCAAACATATCCTTTGTAAAAAGGCTTACTACAAAATATCAGATTATCTAGCTAGAGGATAAAAAACCTTGGGACGAGGTTTGCTCCAGCTCGAAAAACAACAACTAACAGGCTAAAGGTTTCTTCGTCGCTTCTTTACTTTAGTCTACATACCGAAGCGACAGTAATCAAAAATATCACTTTATTTCCGTGTCAGTGTTTAGTTTTATAATTTGACCTTTTCTAAGTGTACATTTATTGTATTTATGGAAATTAAGAGTTTTTGATTTTATCATTTTATCACTGATCAGATTTTATCTCATCACATCAGTGAAGCCATTCCAATTATGTTAAGTAAAATTATTGTGGTGAGATTCGTTTGTTTTTTGTGAAATTAAGTAAAGGAAGCTTGTTTGAATAATAATGTTACTATGGCTATAAAGTGCTTATGTTATGATGCCCTTAGTTTATAGTTATTGCTTTTAGAATTTATTATAGAACAAATTAATGCACATTTAGTAAAACGTGACAACGCATTGCGCAGAAATGTTGCCATAATGGTATTTCCTATATCATACTATAAGTCTTTATTCGATTTATTGCAAACGTGGATTAATTCTGACACGTGAAAATTTATGTGACAAGTTTGGATAGCTATCAGACGCGATCAAAATGGAACAATACATTGATTTTAAGAGATTGTTCAATACAGATTTAGAACTGATTTTATTTTAAAATCAACGTGGGTATACAAAATATCAATAAAGATGTTTTCTCTGAAATCGGTCGATCAGCAACATATTCAATTAAGTTTGACGAATATTTATGAAAACTTATCTAAAATGTCAGTCGATTATTTTTTTAAAAACACAACACAGAAACATTATTATAAAATTATACTTAAGTTTATTTTCAACGAGCCCACGGCTTCGTAATTAACCTATATGTTAATCTACAGTCATAGAACAGCAAAACATGCAGAATTTCAGCCCGATTCGTTCGGTAGTTTTGACGAGAAGAGGTAACAAACATCCAAATATACAAACATCTAAAGAACCATACTGTAGCACGTATAATATTACTGGTTTCCGCACGCGTTTTTCTGGAATAAAAAAGCCTATATGTTACTCCATGTCGAAAACTACACCTATGCAAAATTTCAACCCGAACCGTTCGATAGTTTTGACGAACAAACAACGAAATAAATCTTTTTAACATTTCAATTCAGAACCTCATTTCTTCACTTATGTTAGAGACAAAGACAATATAATCTCTACGACTTTACTTAAGTAATAAATGATATAAATAACTAATAAAAATAACTTGCAGCCGACATTGTCATAAGTAATCTAAAACATGCTGTCACTGATAATTCTCCGGAGCCCTTGTTTTGTCGCGTTTATCAAACAATGTTGTCATGACGTATCTATCTAGATGTGAATTGGAAACCACAGTGAACTTCTTTATGACCAGCATGCTGGTCATAATGCTCGGAGAGTCATCGATAAGGAATCTGACGAAATTTAAATATTTAAGCAGTTTTTAATATTTTCTGCGTTCTGCAAGGAACTAAGCCACCAGAAAAGTAGTTTTCCACAAATCGTAGACCTGTTTTTATGAACCCATGTTACAATAAAGTATGATATAACTAGTTTATGCCCGCGGCTACGCACGCGTTGTTTATATGGAAACGTTTAAAGGTAATTTCAATCCCATGGGAACTGATTTATGGGATAAAAAGTATGTTTGATTCCAGAATCAGAAATTACCTGTATGCAAAATTTCAGCCCGATCCGTTCAGTAGTTTTGGCGTAAAGAAGTAACAAACATCCATCTATACATCCACCCAAACTTTCGCATGTATAATATTAGTGTGATGTGATGTAGCTTTTTGTAATATTTTGATTTTTAGTAAAAAAGCTCATAAGTTATTAGTTGTTCCAAAAGTAGCACTAAATTGATATTTGTTAAAACATGGGTTCATAGATGTCTACGATTTGTGGAAAACTGCTTTTCTGTTAGTTTAATTCCTTGCACCACGCAGAAAATATTAAAAAACCGCTATAATATTTGAATTTCACTCAATATTGTGTTTTAGATTCCGTGTCGATAACTCTGTAGCTAAGAGTGTGAATAGACCTGCAGAATGCTCGAAATAGACGGTTAAATTCATCTGATGGACCTTAACCGAGCCAGTCTGAAATCCGTATTCCTACTTTCCTACTAATATTATAAAGCCGGAAGTTTGTGTTTTTTTTTTACCTAGGATCTTCAATACTGAACAGATCAAGATGAAATTTGGCATAAATTTAGAACATAGCTTAACTTAAATAATAGGCTATTTAATATACCGAAAATAAACGTGCAAAGCTAAAAATAAACGTACGCTATTAATAATATTCTGTTACTAACAAAAAAGTTTTTTAGTTATTTTGTATGAAATATGGAAGATACCATCAAGGTACCGTGTTGAAAATTTGGCTAGGGCTTCGCCCCAACTCTTCCCGCGAGTATCGTAAGAGGCGACTAAGCCCCAAAGTCCAGCAGCGGACTGGTAAAAGGTGATGATGATGATGTGTGGAAGATGCACCCAAGTACAGCAGATGAATACACACGTAATATTAACTTATAAGGTTAAATAAACACAACGCCAATTAATTTGAATTCGCCGCTCGAGTGACCCTTCTGAACCTTAGCTATAGCTATAGCTATTTTGTGACTCACTGTGCTTCGGCCTGTGACGTAGGGCGTATAGAATTTAAAAAATGGGGATTGGCTTTGAATTCGTGCTCCAGTTTTACGTATCAATTGTTTTCAATGCTTTCGGAGCGGAAAGGTCAACTGAGAAATCGAGTTTGAATTTTGTAGCATGGGCTTTGAAATACCGTTGATGGGTTAGAGATCAAACCGAAAAAAGATTCCCAAAATTTCTCAGTTTAAACTGAGAAATTTAGGGAAGCTTCCAGGTGAAATTAATAAAGACATTTCCGGTGTAAATTTACACCTGAGACTCTTTCTTTCTCTACTTTAAACAAGCTAGTTTTAGAAGACCAAACGAACGCATCTTTTTTTGGTTAAGAAATATGTTATGGTGTTTTCTATGTATAATAAAAATATATATCTATGTAGTGTATTGTATTAAGTATATCAGTTATCTAGTACCCATAACACAAGCTCTGCTTAGCTTGGGTCTAGATAATGCTGTGTGCATTGTCCAGCATTATTTATTATTTATTTATGTGTGCATTACGTTATAGACAGCGGTCAAAATCTTCAAAACAGTCTTCAAGTGTGTGGCACACTTGAAGACTGTTTTGACTTTACCCTTATACTGGTCCCTACCACATACTTATTGATTGAATCTTCCTCAGCGCGAAGTCCTGTGTTCGCTGCAATGTTCGAGCATGAAATGGAGGAAAGGAAACGGAACCGAGTGGACATAACGGACGTTGACCATGAGGTGCTGCGAGAGATGCTGCGTTTCATCTACACGGGACGAGCGCCGAATTTAGACAAGATGGCCGATGATTTACTGGCGGCCGCGGATAAGGTAAGGCCGTTTTATTTTAACGTACTTAAGTACTAATGTTATAAAGGAGACTGTTTGTGAGTTAAGATACTTAAACGCAACTTAGACTAAAGTTGCGTGTCCAGTGCATCGGTATGGGAGTGTACGCAGCTTAGGGATTTGTTGCTTTGTATTGATTTCTATGGTACAGCGCGTCCAGTCCAATGGACCGGCATATCTGCCGATACTTATGCTAGGAATATTGTAAATACCGACGCCGCGTACGTTTCGATTCCATTCTTAGAGAACGTCTCAAGTCATGATTTTTGACAGTCTTCAAAGAAAATAAGTAAGCAATTCATCTCTTGAGACGTGCTTAGTTCTGAGCGTTTGAGTATTCGGGCGTAAGATCTTCAAAATTACTGAACAGATCAAGATGAAATTTGGCGTACATGTAGAACATAATCCAACTTACCTAAATGATAGGGTTTGTATCCGAGAATAGTGCGCGTGATGCGACAGACATTTATTTATTTCGTAAATTAAAAATATTGGAAACAGCATCTATTACCCTAGCCTACTAGCCTAAAATTAAGCAAAACTTGTGTAAAAGTACTAGATAACTTACTGATTTACTTTTATCATTATTAAAGTCATACAAAGAAAACACTCAGACCCCATCAACTAATGGGTACCTTGATAAACACGCAAAACAGTGAACATACAGTGCTCCTGACCAAATCATTTTATTTCATTCATTCATTCAATAATTTTATTTTTATAATTTTTCTATGTCATGTAATTTTAATACCTTTTCTAAGTGTATATTTATTGTAATTATGGAAAAAAAGAATTTAATTATTTGATTTCAATCTCTGAGTTATTTTAAAGAGAGAATTCCGCCGTAAGTAAATAAAATTTTCATGAAAAGCCCCAATGTTCTGTCCTTGACCGAACGACCAATTTCATTAATAACAATGTTTGCAGAAATCCTGTTATCTTTCATAAAAATTCAAACCAATTATTAAACTGTGTTGTGCCTACAAATAACATTCACATTATAAATGCGAAATTACTTTTCTACTGCTACTTTTCATCCCGGAAACAACGCCTGCGAATCCCCGGGTAGAAACTAGTGAAAAATAAATTATATTAATAAACATTAGCATTAATTGTCGCATTAACTGGTAATGTCATTCTTATGTACGTACGTAATTTACAAAGCCATAGTCGCAAAAGGAAAATAAACAATATTTATTACATAGAAACCGAGTTGCTAACTATTTACCATGCCTGACTGAACACATCATTTAAATATAGCTACTTGCATTGCAATTTGTATAAGACTTTTATATGGCTAGGTATAATTATTTGCAAATACAATTGCATATTTATTGACGACATTCAAATGGTAGCTGTTTATAATATTACCAAAGCTTACTTATGTAGCCTAAGTCGCTGTGTGGTGCCGGCTTAAAATTTGCACCACCCCAACTCTTCCTACTCCCTCCATGGGATATACACCGGGGGCGGGCAGCAGCGCCCCCAGCAAAACAATTCTACCACCGAACTGCGATACCCAACCCGCATGCAACTAGGTACTTTATTGTAATACTAGTTTATGCCCGCGGCTTTGCACGCGTTGTTTCAATGGAAACGTTTAAAGGTGATTTATATCCCATGGGAACTGATTTATGAGATAAAAAGTAGCCTATGTTTGATTCCAGGATTAGAATTATCTGTGTGCAAAATTTCATCCCTATCCGGTCAGTAGTTTTGGCGTGAAGAGGTAACAAACATCCATCCACCCATCCATCTATCCATCCAAACTTTATTTATTTATTTATTTTATGGCCCAATCCATCCATCTATCTATCCAAACTTTATTTATTTATTTATTGATTTTATGGCCCATAGCTCAGCTTTATGCTCCAGCATGTCACCATACTGTAGCGCTGGTATTCTGCTAAGGGCTGCATTTAAGTCACGGACACCTTGGTAATACAGATAAATTAACCAAACACAACACATACAAATATAAACTTTCGCAATTATAATATTAGTGTGATGTGATAAACAAGAGTCCCAAATAAACCTTCCTCGCAGCTTGAATAAATGTTAGATGAATTTGTTTGTAACACTAATGTGGAAGAAAACGGTATTTCTATTCAAATAATGTTGTTTAAAACATTTCTAATAAAACATTTTTCTTTTCAGTATGCCCTAGAGCGGTTAAAAGTGATGTGCGAAGAAGCTCTCTGCATGAACCTGTCGGTGGAAACCGCAGCGGACACCCTCATCTTAGCAGACCTTCACTCGGCAGACCAGTTGAAGGCTCAGACGATCGACTTTATCAACACGTTAGTACCTACCTCCACGTCCACGTTAGTATACTAGATATTGTGGACTTATATTCATTTTTGTTAAGCGTTTTTTGAGTCCACTGTAGGGCAAAAGCCATAAAGGCCTGTATTATTTTGGACATAATTATACGTTCTTTCCATCTCATCAAAACAGGCGCCCTATTCTGCTAAACTAATGGCGTCACTATGACACTGGTATCGTCACAGAATCACATGTTTTGCTATTCTACCTTGACGACGTACGTCGTGAGACACGTCAATGTGCCAAGTTGGAAACCATTCTATCAATCTCTCCGTGCAAAAAGCACGGCACGCACCATGTGGAGTTTCTTTAATCTAAAGGATTCTACGTGACGATTCTGCAATGGCATATGCATTGTCATAGTGAAGCGATTGTTTAGCAGAATTGGGCCCCATGTTACAGTTGAACCCTTGAAGGAAGTTAGTATAATGCTTACCTCCACGTTAGCATACTCGGCTATATGGACTTATCATGATCCAATTTTGTAAAGCATCTTTTGGAGTCCACTGTAGAACAAAGGCCATTGGTTTACATAAATTTGCCAGTTTACTCATGCATTCCTTCCATTTTATTGAATAAGTTAATTTCTTTTTAAATTCATTAAACCTAATAAGTTAATTATGCTGGACAACCCACACAGCATCAACTAGATATTATAAAAACCGTGACGTTTTTTAGATAGTGATAAATGCTATAAGATGCCTTAAAACAGGACAATATTGTATACCACATACCTTATACATAGGTATAAATTTCGGTACAGATTTAGGTCTTACACTCAGTGCCATAGACCCCGAACTAAGGAATCTTTGTGCAATATTTAAATTTCTCAAATTGTGTATCTGTAAAAAAATGTCCATAATATCTAAGAAAACATAACCTAACCCACAATTTGTCATTCCAGGAGTCACGCAACAGACGTCATGGACACAGCCGGCTGGAAGAACATGATTTCCTCACACCCCCACCTCATAGCGGAGGCCTTCCGAGCGCTGGCAACCCAGCATCAGCAGATTCCACCCATCGGACCGCCGAGGAAACGCGTCAAGCAAGCCTAGTGCCTGCACTACTACCGCGTTATTGTCAATGAGCCTGATACTGCTACTGAGTTGGAATGAAACGTTGGATACCAACTGGTAAAATGCCTGGGATTGGCTAGATACCGATTGGCCAAGAGGATACCAACGGGTAAAATGCCTGGGATTGGCTAGATACCGATTGGCCAAGAGGATACCAACAGGTAAAATGCCTGGGATTGGCAAGAAACCAAGTGGTTGATATGGCTGGATGTCAACAGGCTTATGTGCCTAGGAATGGTTAATAAGGTTAGAAACCAACTGGCTGACATTCCATAGATACCGATTTAATGCCTTGGATTTGCTAGACACCAACTGCCTAGGATTGGCTGGATACCAATTTGCTAAAAGCTTTGAAACCAACCGGCTAGCTTACCTTGGTTTATGCCCTTGTGAAAGTGAATTGAAAAAGTAGTATAGCGATTGAAATGCAAAGTGGCTTGGAAACAGACTCTAATTTCTTTACCTAATGAATCCACATTGATCTTCCGATGTTACCTACCTCGAAGATGGAACTTGGTGCCTTCCTACAGCATGTTCTGAAGTGAAAGTGTGGAAGACTCAAGTCAAAGCATACATAGTGGCATTGGCAACAGCGCGCCCTATACCAAAGACAATGCGCCCGGCATGTAGGAACAGATTCCACAAGGCCGGCGTCTGTTAGCGTGATAGTGGATAATTTGATCTCAGGACGATATTTTATTTTTCCTCTCGCGGTTTCGTGGTGCGACCGCACTATTTTAATGTTAATCGGACGCTTTTTGCGCGTTGTAGTCTCCATAGGCTTTATTTGAAATTTCTCGCAACTGCGTATCGTGTAAATTATTAACGTGTCTAAAGGAATTTATCCATGTCATTAAATTTTTATTGTTTTAACGATAATGTGCATTCCGATTCTGACTTGGCGAATTAGAGCTTACGGTCAATAAAATGCCCAATAAGCCGAGTCAGAATGGGAATAGTGCAAGCAGCAGAGAATAGCTGTTGTACAGATGTAATTATATTGTTTGAACCGAAAGTTTTATCAAAAGTCTTGGTGTTTCGCGTTCCCAAAATTTTAAATGATTCTTGTTAGACTTATAAAAGGTAGACCATTTGAAATAATTGAAGTAGCGTGGTATTCGAATGCAATAATGTAATGTAGAGCATGGTTTTGTACAAATGTTTAAGTCTTCCTGGGGTTTAATAGTGAGTAGCTGCTGCAAGCAGTTTGTACAGAACCGTGCTGCGTAGGCTCCGCGGCCGTAGGGACTCGAATGATTGTATAAGTCTATTGATATTGTTGGTATTGTATATAGATGAGCTACGATCCCACCATTAAATATTTCTAAGTACTAACTCGTATGGTATTTCTGGTGATGCCATTTGATTTTATTACATCATTAGGATGTTATTCCAATGACACATATTGTGATTTTTCTTTCATATTTCCATAGGTTTAAACACACATGCTTTTGTTTTCGTATGTATGTAGATCACCAGGTTAATTTAAATTTTAATGTATTGTTGTTGTTGATTTCGCTTCTTGGATTGTATATAATTGCGTGTCAAGTCCTATTTCGACTTTGTAAGTTGCCATTCATTTTTGCTCACTCTATGAAGTATATACTTACCTTAGAGACATTCATTGTAAGTTATTAATCTTTTCCAGCGTCGATTTATGATATCTTTATTGAATCAATTGAATCCGACTTTGTGAAGAAACGAATCTACCCGTTTAGAAGTATATTGTGAAATTATTCAACAGTAGGAATATTAATATTTAAAAGTATTGTGGCCAATAAATTATAATATTTAATACCATTTTGTACCCACTTCCCATTTACATAGCTGACAGCTGTTACGTGTAATTGAATAGTTGCAAAACAATTGTCAAAAATAACTGTGATTTTTCGAAATTGTCTGTAAGTTGAGCAAATAAATGAAATGATGTAAAAAATGGTTTTTGTTCTTAGTATAGGTAGGAAGGGTAGGTAGGTTCCCTTATTACCTTCCAAGGCTGCCAATAATTACCTACCTTAGCTTTAAACCTACGTAAATAAAATACGTACCCAGAGCTTACCCAACTGCCAAGAAGCAAGGAATCCTGTAGTTACGTTTTCACCACAAGAGCTACTGATTGAACACGCACGATTTTCTCAGTTAGGTACCGATTTTATTGGCCAACCAATTTAGGGGACATTTTTGGACACGTTCGGCATGTGAGCCCTGAATATGCCGAAGTGTCCAAAAAATGTCCTTGCCATGTGACTAGGTACTTCAGCAAAGTTAAACTTTTGTCGAAGTTAAGTACGTCCCCTCTCCTGAAGGGTATTTTAATTCATTCGATTCGATTCCGAATCGATCGATCTTTAAAACGCTTTTTTGATTTCGAAATAAGGAGCTCCTCCTCGTTGACATGGCCATTAGTAGTCTTGTGTAGTTCGCGAACGAACTAGTTCGGAAGAGCGCTCCCACAGATGAACTACGCGAACTAGTTCGTCATTCCCCGCTCCATAGTTCGTTAGTTCGTAACCGAATGAGCAAGGGTGGCGTCAACCGAACTAACATTTTTTAATATTAGGGTCTGTCTGGGTCTGTCAGTCAGTGGGTGGAACTACGTACTCTATGGTATTTTAGCGGCAAGCAACTTTTTTCAAACGAAAAGTTTTGACGCGGCAAAAGTAAGTGTTTATTTGAACTGTGGTCATCAGGTAAGTTATGTTTGTAATGTAAAATGACTATTTAACTATAAGTAATGTTTGTAAAATACCTTATTACGTATAGGTGTGTTTTGTTTATAGTGTAAAAATTGTAGGTAAAAGTACAGCAATCCATAATCTTGTCGCGTGTCCGTGCAGGAGCAGTATCAAAACGAGCGAACGATCTGCCTTCCTCTGAATCGAGCTGGGAGCTGACGAACTAGAAGAGCGAACTAGTTCGTTTAGGAGCGGCGAACTAAACTGAGCGATCTCCGTCACGAACTACTATGCGCAAGACTAGCCATTAGTCAACAGATTCGCTACGGATTTTCGATCCGAAATCAAAATAGCGTTTTATAGATCCGTCGGATTCGATTCTGAAACGAATCGTATGAATTAAAATACCCCTGCTGTAGGCGGCGCGGCGCATTCTGTTTCTTTCGGTTTCTTTCTTGCATCTGATAGTGGAGTGGATTTTCAATACATGTAGCGTCATCTGTTCGCAAGTAGCTGTAACCTTCAAATCATTTAGGAAATCCTAATGCTTTGACTGATTCTGCTACTCAACACTAGCTGGTGCCACTCATGTGCCAATTGTCTATGGTTTTTTACGTTGACTGTAATACGCAATAGACACTGACACATTAGAAAAATGATATGACGCTGTCGGACAGAATCATTTTTTTTTATGTTTTCCTGAATCTTTTCTTGTTTTTTCAGTTTTTTGTTTGTGTGTTGAGACCGCTTTGATTTCATGTCTAGCGTAGCTTGCCAGGCTGTGTGTGATGTCGTGTTGCGGTTTTTGTAGTGTAAATCTATTGTAAATCACTACATACCTGCGTAGAACATTGTATTAATAACATGTCTGCTGGTGGATTTCGTCTTCTTTTTCCCGCCCAACTGTCTTCCACCTCAACGAAACCTGCCGGCGCCGCTGCGGCCGTTATTGCGGGTAATTTCACATTATTATTTTCTATCTTAACATCTCCCAACTAGTACCAACGTACCTATTTATTTAGATATCGACCAAGTAGGTTCATTATATTTTTAATTCTCACCTAAACCATCATTCATGGATAATTATTGATAATTATGAGGACTTCCTAATACACTACGCCAAAACAGAACTCAACACCTATAGGTATTGGTACGAAAGCCGGTTTTTGCCCTGCAGTGTGTGGGACAATCCAGCCAGACTGATTTATCCTACCACTAAAAAAAATCTTTAGGCCATCCTATTCCAACAAGCAATTCTTTGAATGGAGAGCAGTACCTACCTACTTGAGTGACATAATATCCAAAAAATATTCTAAAAAATCTAATAATTTCTAAATAATAATGTATTTATATGTATAAACTTTCCAAATTTGCATTTATCCTTACAGATGAAGAAGACACAACAGACTCTCCCTCTCGACGAACTTCCAGGGTCCGCAGCAAGCCAAAGAAATATGGAGACTTCTTGGAATCAACACCAACTAAGAGGAAAACATACAAAGAGGATAGTACTGATGAGGAAATGGAGGATGATGAGATAAACAGTCAACAATCACTTAAACCAACCGGTAAGATGAATAAAAAAATGCATAGCTTAAATTTTATGCTTATTTATTGAGACATCTTTATATTTTTTTAATGAACTTAAACTTTCCAAAAAAGTTGCGCACATTCAGGTATCAGAGGGGGGCAGCGCTTTGCGAAAATCCTCACAAACAATGTCTTTTTGTTTTTCAGACACTGGTCATCATTGACAATGACATTTCATATTGTAGTTCATTTCATTCCCGACCGAATGACATATAGAGGTATAGGTTATATGCAATAATAAACCCTAATCTTTTGAAAATAATCGGCCCGTCGGATATGACAACAAGTCGGTCCCAGAGCGGGACGAATTCTCTTTTAGTGGTTAAAGCTAGAAAGTACTACTAAAACTATTAAAATACTTATCAAATTATTTATTTAAAAATTATTTAACAAACCTAATTGATGGCAAAAATACCTAGCTAATATAAAATAAGAAATAAGTTAAGGTGATAGTTAAAAAATATCTTAAACAGCTCAAAGTTATGGGTTAGCACTTAATATTAAACAGTGATATAGTCCTCTGAATGCGCTGATACATCAGAGGACAATCATGTTTGGTAGATATAGCATTTAGAGGTAAAAGGCAGCTATTTTACTTAAGTTTATTTATCTATGAACCATTTTCTATTACTTCTGCTTCTACAACCCATTTGCCCAGCTTGGGGATTAATTTATGACATAACCTAATGATAAAAGCCAGTAAGGGACCTATCAGGGATTTTTTTTGTCCAGCTGTGTACTAGTATGTAATGTTTTAAGTACATAATTTACGAATAAAATAACATCTTTATTGATAAAGAAAATTACAATCATATAATAGAAATAAATTAGAACTAGGTAGTACTTACAATTGAAATAATTGAGCTAACAGCAGACTTTTGCATACAATCTACAGTTAGCTCAACTGATCCATATCAATACCTGTAGGAAGGGTCCCCAAGACTCCGGCTGCATTGCCCCGCTGTATGGCAATGCTGATGTGCTGTGCCAGATACTCACCAGCTCTCGGGTCACGCCTCAATCAACCAGAAGCTCATAAATATTATTTTGAAATAATGTTTTAATGTTAATATCAGTTATCTAGTACCCATAACACAAGCTCTGCTTAGTTTGAGGCTAGATGATGGTGTGTGGATTGTCAAGCATTAAAAAGTCCACTGAGGATGATAAACCATTAAAACATTAGGTCAATTAATAGTTGAATTATCATCATCAGCCCATAGAGATGCCTAAGTCCAGCAGTGGGACCACACTGCTGGCATCTCTATATTCATACCATTTGCCTCGGTCCTGTGCTACTAGTTATAGAACCTTTTTTTTTAACCTGAGGGAAATCCATGGGGAGACAGTACGATATTGTCGGACTCTAACACCACCTAAACCATCAGGGTGCTTCCGCCTATGCCGCTTGGGGTTTGGAGCACCCCCTTCGTGACGCGCCAGAAACACATGACGCGCCGCGACCACCTAGGGGACCTTTTCCGCTAATTGGGCGCCGGACGACCTCGTATCCGAACGCCCTAGGCCCCCCTGCGATGGGTCAGTCGAGTGGCCCCGTCGCGTCGCCTGCCACACGGTCGCTGAGGATAGGGAGAGCCCTCTGATGATTAGCTATGGTTTCTTACAACATTATTTCTGTTTCAGCTCTATTCAGCAATGATGATGTGGAAGGCCAAGACATGTTTCAATTTAAGTCCCGCCACACAAAGTTGGATCTTCAAAACAAAGTCAAGTCTGTGATCAGCAATTCCCCAAAAGCGACAGATTCGCCTAAAACTCCAAGAAAAACTGTCGTTTCTCAGGCTCTTCGGAACTCCATCAGTAAATTAACAGAAGCTACTCCTAAACATGTCAAGAATATTATAAAGAAAAGTAAGTGAACATTTAAAATATGTGAATTCAACTGTCCAACGTCATTTATCTATATCTATACTTATAATAAAACTGTAACAGGTCCAATTCTGTACATTGAAGATATTTTGAAAATTTTTTTTGGAGGGCACTCTATTATCGATACTGAAGCCAAAACTGTAATTATTTTCATTCATGTCTGTCTGTCTGTCTGTCTGTCTGTCTGTCTGTTTCTTAAACGCGCATCACGTCGAAACTACTGAAGGTATTGAAATGAAACTCGGCACGATTTTAGGTCATACTACGTGGAAGGACATAGGATACTTTTTATCCCGGAATTCAGTCAGGTTTCCCTGGGAGAGGGCATGAAAGTAAAATTTCTTCACCGCGCATGACGCCGAAAGTGCTGAATGAGTTGGAATGAAACCTTGCACGATTTGATTTCGTACTACAAGGAAGGACATGGGATACATTTCATCCCGGAATTCAGTCATGTTCCCCTGGGAGAGAGGATGAAAGTAAAATTCTTTAACTGCGCATCACGATGGAACAACTGAATGAATTCGAATGGTACTCGGCATAATTTGATTTCATTCTACGAGGAAAGATACATTTTATCCCAGAATTTAGTAAGGTTCCCCTGGGAGAAGGGATGAAAGTAAAATTCCTTCACCGCGCATCACGCCGAAACTACTGAATGAGTTGGACTGAATTGGTACTATTTGAGTTCAAGGAAGGACATGGGATACATTTTATCCTGGAATTCAGTAAGGTTCCCCTGGGAGAGAGGAAAAAGTAGAATTCTTTAACCGCGCATCACGACGGGTCTACGCGTCGTCCGATTTCATGCATTCTTTTTGTTAGATCGAATTTGACTAAATCAGTAGAAAGTCGAGTAGAAAATCAGTAGATTGATGAAATAATCTGTAGTTAGAAGAAAAAAATTAGTAGATCGAGGGTAGGTAAGTTCCTATCTATGTATTTTTCCAAGACGCACCCATTAGTTAGGTTCTTACCTACTAAGGCGTCTTGGAAAAATAAGTTAGGTTCCTACCTTACATGATATATGGTGGTTTAGCTGGTCCAGTTAACTGTACTACCGAAGTTTGGTTGCAGTAAGTGGTCCAATTAAACTAACTAGACCACAGAAAAATATTTTTACTGTGGTACACAGCCAACTGTACCTACCTACTAACGAAAAAAAATTTACGGTGGTCCAGTCAAATGGATCAGGAGCCCAATTCTGCAATACAATTGCTTCAGTATGACAATGGAATCGTCGCAGAATCATCACGTAGAATCCTTAGATTTATAAAACTCCAGATAGTGCGTGCGAGATAAATTAATAGTTTCAAACTTGACGCACGTCTCTCCATCTGCATTCATCATAATTTCTTTCATCTGAGGTGGAATACCCAAACGTGTCATTCTGTGTCGATACCCCTGTCATAGTGAAGCGATTAGTATAGCAGAATAGGGCCCCAGCTGAACGGAACCATCAGTAAGAAGTGAAACGAGTATGACACTTCTTAACACTGACGCTGGCCGAGTCGTAGCTAAAAGTCGTGTTTATAAAGAATGGGATTGAAGATGACAACATGCTATCCCCCGTAGACACTACACGATTTTTTGCACGGCGGCGTGTCATAATATGAGAGACTATGGTTAAATGTGAACTTGATTAGTCGGCAGGTGAGGCAATCGCGAACGAAGTCGCGGGTACAGCTAGTTTATCATAATATTATAATGCTTGCATCTGCACGCGTCTTCAAACGCACTTGGAGTAAAAAGTACTCTTTACGTAATACTACAGGCTATATCTCTGCATAGGCTAGGGCTATAAAATTTCAGCTTGATATGTTTAGTAGTTTTGGCGTTATATTCGCCCAAAACTGGCACAAACTTTCTACTTATGATTCCAATACTTGACTTATAATTACTACTGTTATAGCGCAGATAACAAAACACTCAATTTAAGCAATTTCACATGATGGTATAATATCCACATCGATATCGTAAAATCTCATTATAACATCAATAAAACGCGACCAATTAACAAGGCGAGCCTTATGTCAAAATCCTCATACAAGTTGTATAAAATTTTGATATTAGGCTGGCTTTTGAAAACAGTTGGGTTATACGTGAAAACTTCGTCGAAACTACTTTTGAATCTGCCTAACCCAGCGTTGTACACGGGGCATTGCTTCCGGCGCACCTCGGCGACCCTTCTCATAGATAGCGGTGGTGATTTGACCGCACTGAAACGACACGGGGGGTGGAAGTCTTCTACTGTGGCTGAAAGCTACATTGATGAGTCTTTAATGAATAAAATTCAAGTCTCAAATACGATCTTGAACAGTATAGAAAACAAGACGAATGAAGTAATTATAAATATTCCGACTCCGTCTACGAGCTCTACTGCTTGCCCCGCGGCCGCTACAGCTGCTGGATCAATAATTAACATTAACTTTCAAAATTGTACCATCCAAAATTTGAACAATTATTATACCTAAATAAACTATTGTCAGCTTTTACTCTTGTTGTTTGATTAATTGCATTAGTGAAGATAAAGTAGTGTATGCAACAGCATATAACACGGGTATTAAAACACTCGTTACTATTATTTTAATACCCTTCATTATATGACAGTTGCATATACTACTATTATGCTTTAGTTGGCTTTCGTGTCACTGCGGCCATGAAAGGACTATTGTAATCGACACTTTGTGTGTTCAGCCACGAAAGAGCGGCGATCATAATTCGCCACTAACCCTAGCTGCTAGGAACTATAGGATTTTTTTTGGTGTGATGTCTCTCTCTAGCTGTGTAGTGCCGGCTTAAAATTTGCACCACCCCATTTGTTATTACCAGAAGTTTTCTCTTGTTTAGCTTTTAAGTTTTTTTTTGCCTTTATAATCTGTACTATACCTAGCCAACTGTCATGAACATGTTGTTCAAAAGTTGTAAAATATGAATAAAAAAAAAAAAAAAAAAAACTCTTCCCGCGGGTGTCGTAAGAGGCAGGCAACTAAGGGATATCCACCGGGGACGCGGACGGGCAGCAGCACCCCCTGCAGAACAATTCTACCACCGAACTGCGATCCCCAACCCGCATGCCCAGCGTGGGGATTATGGGCACTACCCCCATGTGATAGAAGCCAATAAGGCGCTTATCAGGGGGAGGCCTGCGTCAAGCAGTGGACCGATACAGGCTGTTGATGTTGAGGTGTTGAGGATGTCTCTTAGCTCGTCTGGGCTAAGTAGGTGCTTGCTCAGATGGATGCTACGTTTTTGCATCAGTGCTCCGTACCTTCCTAGAAGATAGAGAGAGGCGTTTCCTCCGCCTCCTCACAAAGTCGCTTAGCCCCAGTATGAACATGTGCTTGTTGAGATGACAGTTTCCAATCAGTACTCTTATCATGATGGGAATGCTGCTTCTGCTTAGCGTTAGGATTCAGTTGGTGTACCGTTTATTGAAGGCTTTTATCAATGATTTTGAGAGGCTCATGCCCGAGGAATTCCAGAGCGTAGCAGAAATCCAAGATCTGAGAGCCAGGCTTTTAGGTATGCCACAGAACGGTTCGGGGCCCAGCTGAGTCCCCTTGGCCCCGGAACGCGCGAGTTTGTCGGCACACTCAGTGCCGTTGATCCGTGTCCCGGTACCATCTTAGGACGACTCTGTTGTTCGAGCCTAGCGCATTGAGGCGTGACAATCAGTCCTCGACCTCGTCCTAGCCTGGACCTGATGACCTTCGAGTCCAGTGCTGGGAGGGCCGCCTGGCTGTCAGAGTTGATTAAGATAGTTTGATTGGTGTAGCGCTTTTCCAGATTTATATTGGCACATTCTAGAATGACGAATACTTCTGCTTGGAAGATGGAGGCCTGATTATGCTTTTGCCAAACCTGAGTCGCTCTCCATACACTCCACAGCCTACATCCAGTCCCATTTTATCATCCGTCATATCATCCATGTACCAGTTTAGGCACCCGTCCTTGCAGAGTGGCTGGCTGTTTAGCCAGTCTTCTCTGAAAGGAAGTTCCACTGTGTACTGTTTTCAAAAAACATGATATGTGGGAGCCGGACATGACAGTTGTCATGCCCAAGCAGGGTGATTCCAGTGTTGAGTCTTGCCGAGATCTGTTTCTGGGAGAGCCAGTTCCTTCTGCCCGGTGTGCTGGCCCTATACATGCTGGTCTTTGCATCCTTTTTTTTTTTTTTTTTATTGTTTGTTCCGCCTTTTTTCCCCTCCGATATGGATCGGAGACATTTTTAGGCTAACATTTTGCTTAAACCAGCTGTTTAATTTAATACTTAAGCGATCAGTGCAACTTCGCGTCTGGTCGTGTCGTTGTTTTGTTATCATAATATATAATAAAGTTATATACATAGATACTTAGGTTATGATCTTTTAATTTTTTTTTTCCCTTTTTTTGTCTTTGCATCCTTAGTATCTACATGTGGAGTGGAGGCAGTCCCAACAGTGCATTTAGTGTCAGTCTAGTTTCTATTATTAGTATAAGAAGGATGTAAAAAAATATTTTAGGCAGCTTTGCAGAATGCACTTCATATTTCAAATATTTTGCCCTCTGCTAAAAAAATGTCAGGGAGGAGGTTCTATATTGGGCTATATTTTTTTATACAGGGTTATTGGTAATTCACTGACACTGCGTAAACTGTAGGTTCTGCCCATCATCACGAACACGTTAGTGAAGACGCCAGGTCTTAATTCATTTTTTTTTTGTAAATCGCCTCACATAATAAATAATGTCCGAAACCTAATTAATTGTTAAATACCGATCTCCCACTCCTATTTAAATCCACATCATCATCATTGGCTTATTTTAGGTACATCTACGCAAGATGATTTAAGTGGTTTAAGTGGTGGCATTGGTCTGGCTGGGAGACGGCCGAACACACACACACACACCCACTGATAATTCAGGGCAGAGCCGATTTTAAGTTTAGTTTCAAAGAAAACCGCTATAATGAACGATTTTTTAATGGAGGGGTTCATGCTACTATCATTCCCTTTCCTCCAATTTTAAGATTTGAGACCTGGCGTCTTCACGGACTTGTTCATGATGGTGGGCAAAGCCTACATTTAACATAGTGTCAGTGAATTACTAATAACCCTGTATATTTCCGTCGATTTCTCCCCCAACTATGGAGCTATTTTAAAAATTCTTTCGCTAATGTATTCAGAATGATCCCGATCGACCCCATTTTTTTTTTACCCTAAAAAAGTGTAATCTTAAGGGATTCGACGTCGGTTTTTAGTTTTTTCAAAACATCAAATTACATGTAATAAAAATTTGTAATTTTTTTTTGAAATTTAAATGAGACTTCATAATTTCAGGAATTATCCAAGAAGTGGACAGTGAGAGCGCTGAAAGTGACTTTTCGGGAGGCAGTAGTGATGAATTTGCACCAGATGGCAGTGGAAATGAGGTAATTATAATCAAAGGAATCTTAACCATAATTTTCAAGGGTTTTCGATCTGCTTACCTTACTGAACCTTTGGGTTTTCATTTCCACAGAAAAAACAGCACTTAGGGTAAAAATTATCATCATTACTTACCACCTTGTTTATTTTATATTTTCAGTCAGATTCATCACAGTCATCAGAAAAAGCAGAAAATACTTCAGATGAAGAAGAGCCAAGTAAACCTGTAGAAAAAGTACAAATAAGCAAAAATAAGTCCAATAGAGCTAAAGCCAAGGATTCGGAATATTTCATCACTCCTGATAATTATTTTTTGATGCATTCTAGTAAAAAGGTAAAGATGTTAAACTTTTTTTTAGCTTATTTTTGTACTCTACGGCTAAGCTAGATATAAAAATTCCCCCAGAAGTTTTACAATTATTTTGACCATATTTCAGATTTCTACATCAGATCACACCCTAGCTCGATTGAAGAACTTGAACCTAGAAGAGGAATCTCAAGAAATTCAAATATCAAATGAACATAGAAATAGAATTATGGATCTTAACAACAACTACACTTCACTATTCAACAAATGGCTTTACGTCTTGAGCGAGAATTTCAACATAATCATGTATGGAATTGGTTCAAAACGAAGTATACTGCACCAGTTTCAAATGGAGAAGCTAAAAGAATTTCCTTGCATTGTCGTAAACGGATTTTTCCCGAGCCTTACGATCAAAAGCATAATTGAATCTATTGTTGTAGATCTTTTAGAAAACACGCATGTTCCGTCGAACATAGGTGATGTTGTTAATCTAATTGATACTCAACTGACAGAGAATGGAGTTGACTTGTTTCTGATAGTACATAACATTGATGGGGCTATGCTTCGCAATTCAAAGGCTCAGGCGACGTTAGCTAGTATTTCTCAAATAAAGAATGTGCACACAATAGCAACAATCGATCATATCAATGCACCCTTGTGTAAGTATAAAATCAAATCTAGGTACTTTTATTTTTATGGAAAGGGGTTTGAAGATTTAGGTCTGTTTTTATGTTCTAGTGTCATTTCGCCCCTTATTTCCGCCCAGGTCGGAACAATACCTACTATAAAAATGACTAGTGTAGTTTCGCCCCTTGAGGTATATATTTTCACGATACATTGGTGGTTTTGCAAAATGAAAACATTTGACTGATTTCGAAGTTAAATTGCACATATTCCAATCAGCAAATAGCTATTTCTTTCTTTTTCAACATAGCCGCGCACGATAAAAGTTATATATGTATTTGGATAGATGACAAATAAAATGTGTAACATAATGTCATAAAGCATCAGATTTCAGAAATATACTTACGCTTGCATTTTTAAAATACAAAAACTCATTTCATTTTATTTTAAAATACAAAAACGTGTTATTTCAGTATGGGACCACTCAAAACTAAGCAAATTCAAATTCACATGGTGGGATGTGACAACCCTCATGCCATACAGCGAAGAGACTTCATTTGAGAGTTCCCTTATGAGCTCACACAGTGGGGCGTTGCAGCTATCATCACTCAAGAGCGTTCATCAGTCTTTGACCAGCAATGCCAAGGGGATATTCAATATTATCATTGAGTACCAACTAGAAAACCAGAAACAGAATTATGCAGGTCAGTATAGGAATAGTAAGTCCCGCTTTTAACACGTTCAGTGCCAAACTACAGCGATGCGATCCGGAGGAGCGCGTCTCGCTGTCTAAGACCCGAGTTCACCAACAGATGGTTAAATTTTAAACAGTTGTTTTAACGTTTTTGACACAAGTTTTCATACATTAAACGTCAAAGTTAACCGACGAACCTGCCTAATTGTCCGATTATCTTTTGGTGAACACCAGTCTTAGGCTGCCTGTCCGTAAACGCGGAGCGTGAAAGGAGTTCCCAGCTTTTGTGTGAATTCCGCTCCGCTTCCCGGTTTGGTATTCTATATGTCAAATACATACTATGAATCTCGCATTTAGTTCGCAAATCCCAGTCCACTGAATCGTAGCAGAAATTTTAAGCAAATCCATTGGTTAATATTGTGGACAGTCAGCCTTACACCGTGCATCGGTGGCAAGCAGTGTTAAGCGATGAATTAACGTATTATCCATCTATATACTAGCTAGGGCATGCACTTTATAGGAAGACCAACTAACCATTCTGTTTTCAGGATTGCCATTCAGAGACCTATACTCAAAATGCCGAGAACAGTTCCTTGTGAGCTCGGACCTGGCCTTGAGGGCCCAGCTTACTGAGTTCTTAGATCACAAACTGGTCAAAATGAAAAGGACGTACGACGGCAGCGAAAATTTGGTTATTCCTATCGATAATACTCTACTTCAACAGTTTTTAGAGCAGCATAAAAGTTGATGTTTGTATGATTGTTATTTATTTTGTGTAATAATGGTTATGATTTGGTTTTTGCATAAAAAAACGAATTTTTTCATGTTTATCTTTTATTTTACAATCCCAGAAATAAAGTCTTAGTAGGATCATATATATTTTCAACAGGCCAAGTTGTAAATTACTTAAACTTAATGACTTACAATAATAATAATAAGATTATTAACTAAAATTCTCTTTAACATATCTGGCATGTTCACCATGATGCATCAACCAAACATTATCATTGATATTTTCAAGTGCTTATACCGTTCTTTTAAAATTTAAAAAATATTGTACAAAAATACTCTCTGAACTAATTATGCAGACGAGACGGCCACATTTATTCAGAATATGACATTTCGCCCGTTGAATTGCTTTAGTTTTAAAAATATTTTTAAATTTTCAGTTATCATTAGTGAGATTGCAAAAATAAAATATATAAGCCAACAATCTTGGCGACCTACGCATGAATCTTTGTAAAATATAACAAAGCGATCAACAGAGGCCATCCTCTATGGAATGAAACGATACCAAGAATGGTGGAACAATTTAACAACAATCATCCAAGGAAGTGTTTTTTAAGTGGTTAGAAAATAGCTTGTTTTATGCGCTCTTGTACTTGAGTAATTGAAAGTGTCGTACTGTAGATTATCATATTAAAATGTAAATAATTATCTACATGGAAATTGACTTCTCGTCATATTCAAGTGTCAGTCTAATTTGGTCATTCAAACAGGCGGAGCCCACATCAAATTGTAGTTGTAATGGATTCCAAGGGCATGAAATAATTTTGTTTAACAATTCATCCACCTTCCACTTACACTAATTAAATACAATTCATGTTATCTGCTTTTATGAGAGCTATTTTAATCCTAACGATGCACTTTCATTTCAATGATTAGACTAAAATTAAGCATGTCAATAGAATAAAAAATGATAATTACATTAAACAATTTAATTGAAACATTAACTTGTCGGACAACAAACTACAGATTCCACACAATATAGACAACATTAATGATAGAAAACACATCTGTTTAAAATATCACGGTTCAACGCGTGTTTATTAACCTAACGAAGCGACGGAGCTCGGGTCGCGACGGAATGGCTCATTTTCACCAACCGATTACTCAAACAATTGACAGGTTTTTTAGAAAAACTGCCAACTTAACAAGTCAATGGAAATTAATTCTAATAAACCTACTAACCTAACGCATTAATGAGTGGATGAAGGATAAACACACTAGGAAAGCCTTGGACTTGTTTTAAACCACCTGTGCTTATTTTTTGACACCCTAGCTTAAATCTTACTCCATTCAAATGGAATTTCCAAAAATCTTACAATATGCATTGATATTTAATAGAAGTGCTATGAAATCTCGTAAAAAGTTGGTGAAAACGAGGATCTCACAAATGACAACTAGTCTACGGGATGACTGCGGTGTACCGTGATTCTGATTGCGTTTATTGTCCGATGCATCGGAGCTGTACACTTACGAACTAGTAAGATTACTCCGCTTAAGGCAATTCTCAATTTTCGTCTTCGTCCTCATGTTTTCGCTTTTTACCCCGGGTGCTCTCTTCGGGTTCGCCGTCTGCATTGTCTTCGCCATCTGTTGGACAATACGTTCGGTTATATTAAACCTAACACTACTAGTATAGTATTGTAATATATGTGATAACATCAAGTGACTGTCAGGTTATATTTACCAACTACGAACTGATATAATAACTCTCCGCCACTCCCTATGGTCCTGTGCGCTAGTCACATCCAAAAATTTTCAAGTTTAAAAATTTGTTAAGCCTGTGGACATCACTAGTGAGTACTTTAAATTGGAACATGGTTATTTGCGCACTAACTAAGCTAGATTTAAGACTGAAATAATTTATAATTTTGAACAGGCTAGATTTACAAAACTGCTATAAAACAAGTTAATTTAATTTTTAAGTTCGTGTACACAGAGTCCTTCAGTCTTGTCACCTTGTGCCTTAAAGTTGTTGTTGCCCTCGACGTCGTTCTCTCCCTATCCTCTTCCTGTTAGTCAGCAAGACTACATATTATGACATGTTACCTTGTGTCCTAGAGTGGTTATTGCCCACGTGACTCCGTGGGCAATAACCACTTCTTATCCTGTTTGCAGTCAGTCAGCAAAACTATGTATGGTCTTAGAGTGGTTATTGCCCACAGAGTCATTCTCTCCCTATCCCTTTCTGTTTGCAGTCAGTCAGCAAGACTACGTATGACATGTTACCTTGTGTCTTAGAGTGGTTATTGCCCACGGCGTCGTTCTCTCCCTCTCCGTCCTCCTCGTCGACATCCTCCTCCTCCTCCACGTCGCTGCCGTCGTACAGCGAGCTGGCGGAGCTCTCCTCCTCTGGAAATACAACATTTATTTTACTAACTGACACAACAAACATTGTGTTGTCCAAAAATCCCATACAAAAGCTCTTCATTGACGAATTAGATTAATTTCTGATGGAAGATTCTACTTTATTTTGATAAAAAAATCGATCTATCTATTCCTTGAAATTAATAGTGAAATCTGCCAACTGCCAGCATTTTATGAAGATTTCTGCACCTTTCCGCGGTTTCACACGTGTTTTTCAAAAACTTCAACGTTTTCGTGTTGGACGCGCCTGTGTTTGTATTTGTATTTAATATTGGCACTTTAATTCAACTCAAACCGGTGTGATGAAGTGGTATTTGACGGCACTAAAAATGTTTATGTCCTTTTAATTTCCACTATAGAGAAAGAGCCACTGAGACATTCATTATATTGAAATTTTTAGTTCTGAGAAATTCGTTTAGTAGGTAGGTAGGTAGGTAGGTAGATTACCAAGGTTGTCATTATAGACGGCACTTAGAGAGACATCTTCATCTACTTCGTCCTCGTCTTCATCGTCCACGTCAGAACCTGCAACCAAAGGAATTGCGTTCAGAGACTTGCTTCAGCTCGCCACTTCGCCTGGATAAAACACAGGCTCTTCATTAGGTAATAATCATAGGTAATAATGCTGGACAATCCACACAGCATCATCTAGCCCCTAAGCAAAGCTTTTGGTATGGGTACCTACTCGATAACTGATGTATTTAATACATTACATACATAGATGATTTATATAGTAATCACCTGGAAACAAATATTTGCATTTACAAACATTTGTCCCGAGACGGGAACCAAACCCATAACCTGCTGCATCGCAGGCGGATCTTCGCCCGCTGCGCCATAGAGTTCGTCGATATCTTATTAATGTTCTTTACTAATATAAAGCTACATTTTCTATTAGTAAAAGAATTTTCAAAATCGTACCTGTAGTTCGCGAGATTACCCCCTCCCCTCTCATAAATTTACAACTTTTACCTCTTGACACTTAGTCTCTCTCTTTGAGTTATTTCTATATAGTTAAGGTAAATGATAAGAAAAAATATATATTGGCCAATTAAATCGCAAATACTGAGTTGTTCGAGGATTGGGAGCCACCACATAACACAGAAGTTTGTTTCGCAACATTACAACATTTATCTCTCTATGTTTGAGGAAATGTGGTTGATTGTGATTGTTAATACATTTTGGGACTCAGAACGTGATCATTTAATAGATTGAAAAGTATTTACTAATAAACTTTTAACATGGGCATAGTCGTCAGTTATCTTCTACCTAGATAATTGTTATAGAACTTAAAGCACAAAACCTTCAGGTACAGCAGAGCTGAAATACAGCTTAGGCTAATTCAGGACCCTGTGGATTCAACTTTATTATACCTACAGTAACATTCATCTGTGTCAAAATATCTATGTCAATGATTGATAGCCTTGGTGGTCGTACCTAAAAGTTGATTAAGGGAACCCACCGGAGGAAGCTCGGTAACATCCTTCTGTGTATTATTAACACCTTCACAGTAATCACCAATCTGCCTGCCAAGCGTGGTGATTATGGCAAAACGCCCCTTGTTTGGGGATGCATGTTCACCAGTGGACATAATGTGCGCTGACGAGACTAAATGATTCATTATAATAACAACACAAGCATCACTTATAACTAACAGATGCTTACTCTTCAAAAGCAACCCCATGTGGAAAAGGAGACCGTAAACGGTGTACAAAATCATCGGCAAAGAGGTGCTGCCAACCCCTGGGCTCTCTGAACTATCATCTATCACCAGCGGACCCAGATCTAGGTCCAAATCTGGAATACATATTTCTATTACAAATACCCCCATTTTTAAACCAAGTGGTAATAGAAGCCAATTACTTTTTGATTTTTATTGATTAATTGAGCAATTAATGATTAAAATAAGCAATTACATAAGTTAGATATGATTGAAAATTATATAAAAAAAGAAAATTAAATTATTGTAGAGGTACTATGAGATGGTATTCTTTTTTTAGGGACTAGTGTAGGTATAATTATGACACTTTTCTTTTTCTAAAGAACCTTTATGATTTTGATTTGTTGATAAGCTGTAAGATGGAGTATTTGAATAACCAACAATTTTTTTGAATGATGATGTTATGACCCGTAAATTGTGGTTAACCACTAACATGTACTGTGTGAAAATATTGATAATAAAGTGGAGGCAGATAATAATATAATATGGCAGATAAATATAAGTAACATGACAATGTGATTCTATTTTAACATTTAGAGAACTCACACCAAATTGATTGTGGTGAGCAAATGTACAATATGGTTGCAATAGAGAAATTTTATACTTGTAAAAAACTATTGAATGAAACTATCATGGTTTTAAACACTGAAAGACCTTACTATTACATCCCTTTTTAATGATTTGGTGACATCTTGTACATTTGGATGTAGATAATAAGGAATAAATTGAATTCATTACAGATGAAACCCGGTTAACTACGAACTTTATTTGAGTTGGAAGAACACGAACGTTTCATCCCTTAATGTGGGGCATCTTCAGGGTGAGTGCGGTTATAGACGCGCGCGTTCCGCATCTCTCCTAACCGCTTAAATCCGTAATGAAGTCATCAAACTAGGAGTTTTTTTTGTAAAAAGAATGATTTGAATACCAAATCTAAAGGATTTGCAGGTATTTAAGGGTTTAAGTACATTATTGGCTTTGCAATTAATTGGTCAGGTATTAATTAGATTTTCATCTTGTTGTATTAAAGAGACTGAACATTTTGGGGTTCAGAATTTGCATCAAGAGTGCCAACGGGATCCTATATATTAAACCTCCTACCTTCAAAATTTGTAATATTAGTGTGATTGTAAGCTAAAAGCCCAATAATTGAGCTATAACATACCATCTCCATCCTCCTCAGCATCGCTGTCATTGTTGCCATTCATCTCATCACCATCCTCTTCCTCCCCATCACTGTCATCAGCTTCCATGTCACGTTTGTCAAACCTGGAACGACAGACATTAGTGCAGTTGAGTAGAAAAATCCTTTTCTCAAGACCTAAATTTAAGCAAATACATAGAAAATTCTGCATGCTCAGTGAGGTGATTCAAATCAAATCAAAATCTCTTTATTTCCATAAATACAATAAATGTACACTTAGAAAAGGTCAAATTATAAAACTAAACATTAAGGTATTAACCCCACTAGCCCCCTAGTTGTTGATGAGAGCCAGGATTACACTTAGCAGGGGAGGTATGTCCAACTGGTATAGGCTGATGTGATGTAAATAATAAAATACTATAGACATCATAGTGCAGTGTGTCGATTCATAATAAGATTAAGATTTTGCCCCAACCTAATTTAGCCCCATGATATAATTATAAGCTTCAAATACCCGTGCAAATTAACCCCTTACATAATGCGGCAGTACAGTTGAAATTCTTAAAGTTTACTTACCCATCTAAATAAAGTAATGATGAGTGCAGGCCAAAAACTTTGTTCCTGTAATCGTCAATGCTTGTGACCTCATTGTTGAAAAGGTCTAAATTCTTAAGATGTTCAAAGGCCACGAGTGGCTTTAATGTGTCCAAATCTTTGATTTTATTGCCAGACAAGTTGAGATGTGTTAGTTTCTTGCATCCACTGAGGAAGATGAGTCCACTGGATATTCTGTTGTCGGAGAGCTCAAGCTTCCTGAGTTTTGGAAGGTTTGGGAAACCCTTCAGTGTTGTTAGGCCAACATTGTTGAGGCTCAGAATTTCCAAATTTGTGTACTCATCGGTAAGGCCCACTATGTTGGTGCTGCGACAGTTGTCCAAGTTTAAATCTTTCACCTGGAAAGTAAATACATAATTATTTCCAATGTGAACCTTCCTAGAACTTAATTGAAGGATAGAACTACTAGGTAGGTAATAGATAAGTTATGTACTAATGACAGTAAAGTAGGGTACCTACCTATGTAGGTAGAAACTTATAGGTAGGTACTACATTTTAACACATTTTCTAAGATTATTTGGATTTGGTGATGGAATATTTTATTTTTCCTTAGCTTCTTTCAAGTAATTTTAAACCTTCCCTCTAGATTCGCGACAACATTCCATACCTGTGCTTTCGATCATAATTTGAAACAGAAATTAGATTTTGTTTATGTAATTTCAAACATTAATTTTAGAAACCTTATACAGGAGTTTAACTCCCATAAATTATGTTCTTGATTATAAAGGAGATGTGTATTGATTGCTCGTATTTTAGGGCAAACCTAAACGTCAAACCAAAATGGTGTTAGCGAGTTGTCAAAGCACATACGCAGTTCGTTAAATCTATAAAACGAGTGTTTATTTCGGAGAAATAACCATTGAAACATGTATGGGATGTGATAGTAATATCGATTGTACTGAAATAAAATGTTTCGTGTGCAAATTGCGGATAGAAACATGGTTGTTTTCAACTTTGCAATGGCGGATGACACGAATCATCGCGACGCAATAAAAATGGCCGCTGATTTGGTAGGTAAGGCGTGCGTCAATAATACTAGAATGCAGATGAACCAAACCAAGTGTTTTTAACTATGATATTGTTCGAGACAAGTGCAATCAAATCTCAAAACAATGGAATAATTTGTAGGAAGATACAAACATGCCAAATTCTCAAGGGGTTAAAACTACGTGGGTGAAAGGGCGCGAAATTACGTAGTCGTAGTTGGTCTACAAGTCCGAGAGAAGGCCTAGGTTTTTTAGGTACTTAGGTGCAATATTAGAGCTAATGACGATTAAACCGAGGTACGGGACCAAAATAATTCGGATCATCGTTTTAGATCAGAAAACACCTGTGTATTTTGGTATTTTACTGTTATTTATTCAATGACATTGACATGCTATAAAATCAATGATCTCTCTCGTACTTTCGTGAAAGTTAATGATGACTATTACATGAAATTGACCTATTCAGAGCCTACAACCGTCTGAAAGAAAACTTGTAATACTAGTTGGAATCGCACACAAAAATAATACCGCAATTTAGTGTTCCTTTGCTTGTCCAACACCCGTACTAAGTTTCGACACTTAACCTCAATATCTGAATATTTACAGTAGAAATGTTAGGTGCGCTTGATTATTTACATTGCTAAGGGGTCTATATATTATCAAAGGGTTATATAATGTAGAAATAAGCAGTTGAAATGATCTATTTCAATAATTTCTTTCTAAGATGTCCACATGAATGAAACGTAACAATCGGTAATGGCCAATTTCTAAATGCAGTAATGCCACATATTTTGGGGAGTAAATTTGCTTGTTCAAGCAATATCACAACGATAAATCGTTTTACGCTACATTAAAGGTAAAATAGTGTTATTTTCAAGATAATACACATGAGTACAAGATGAAGATGAAATACGTATCGACAAAACATTCCACTACATCGTAAAATTAGTTTTATTCACCTGTGAGGGGTTTCTTCCTCTCAATTCCAAAGCGACCCTTTTCTCCATTTTTCTGTCACCTAATAAACACTTTTTATCACTTTGAATTCAATTTTTTACCTACTCCTGAGGAAGTAATTCACCAAGCTTGGGTTTCAAAACAGAAGGAAACTATAGATACAAGACAGACGTCGTACAAGTGGCGCCCTCCAGTGGCAAAACTTATTTGCCGGATAAAGTTCAGTTGCAATACTTTTATGAAAAAGTTCTTTGATTTAATCATTTAATTTTACAAGAGTTGTTGGAAAATATAAACAAAATACGATAAAATATCTTTGATTTATTTGAATGTCCAATTCAATCGCTAAATAAGATAAAGAGATACTTTTTGAACCAAAAATGTTGGCACGAGCGAGTCGTTGCCAGTCTGTTAGAAAAGAGCGCCAAATACGAATTCTGTTGATAACTTTTCTGGCTTGGTAACTTATTTGCCGGCTTCAAATCAAAAAATATTTGCACATGTTGTAAAATATAGGTAATCAGTAAAATTTAACAACTACTTTTTTTCTTTTGCTTTTCTTTTTCTTTTGCTTATTTTAAAAAGTAAGTTATTTTCATGATATACCTACCTAGGGGGCACCGGTCATGAGTGATAAGGTTCAGTACCTTATTGGTAAGCAAGGTAAGTAAAGTAAGTACCTTTTAGTTTTATGCAAGTACAAAATGACTCTAAGCTTGTGTCACCAGTGAGTGCCCAGGATTTAGACGTGGAACAAATAACTATCCACAATTGAGTATTGAATAAACAAACATTCGTTCCGCAGCAGGAATCGAACTCGCAACCGTCTGTTTAGGCGGGCCCCCGGCTCCACAAAGGTCGACGTCGAGCGAGAGAGGCCATGAATCTCATCTCATTATAGGTCTTAAATTAGTTAAATCATTAGGTATCAACAAGCCTTTATTTGCTTTAATTATGAATAATTTGAATAGGTATGAATATTTAGGGCAGAATAGGTAGGTAGGTAGGCCTACATACCTCCCCTGCCGATCACGGCCACGGCGACATTGTTTCTGTTTTATTTTTGTACTAGTTTATGCACGCGTCTTGGCACGCGTTGTTTTTAATGGAAACGTTTAAAGGTGATTTCTATCCCACGGGAACTCATTTATGGGATAAAATGCGTAGCCTATGTTTGATTCGTCATGACCTACGGAGCTGAGACGTGGACACTCACGAGGCTGTCTGTACCTTTATATCTATGTCTGTACCCGTGAGTGTCCACGTAGGGCTGGTCCTCTTGTTCAAAGTCGCTCAGCGAGCTATGGAAAGAGCTATACTCTGAGTTTCTCCGAAGGATAGGATTCGAAACGAATACATCCGACAGAGAACCAAAGTTATCGACATACCTAGCTCTAAGAATGGCAGTTGAAGTCAGTGAGTTTACGCTAGTAATAGTAGTTCAATGGTTGAAGTACAGTGGGCCGGCCATATCTCGCGAAGAACCGATAACCGCTGGGGGAAACGTGTTCGAGAACACGTTTCCCCCAACGGTTAAAGATATATATATATAATGGGAGACCACGACTCGGCAAACGTAGTGTAGGACGCCCCTCGTCAAGGTGGGATGACGACCGGCGAAAGACTGCAGGCAGATGCTGGATGCGGCAAGCTGAAGATAGGGCGCTACGGCGCTCATTAGGGGAGGCCTATGTCCAGCAGTGGACTAACATAGGCTGATGATGATGTTTGATTCCAGGATGAGAATTACCTGTATGCAAAATTTCAGCCCAATCCTTTCAGTAGTTTTGACGTGAAGAGGTAACAAACAAACATACATCCATCCATCCATCCATCCATCGATCCAAACTTTCGCATTAATAATGAGTGTAAATACCATGTACCTAAATACCTACCTACATAGGTACGTTTACGCTAGTAATAGTAATTCAATGTTACCCATACACATTTATGGAAAACTAAGGTTATTGGTATTTATATTAACTCACTTAGGTTCTTTAGTTTTGCGGGTTCAGGTCCCGTCGAGGTCGTCAATTTTTGGGATGTTATTTAATTTCTTAGAGGTACCTATGTAATGTAAACCTGTAATTTTATCGGAACCTTTAATCGGCGTTTATGGTGGTTTATTTCGCAAGTGGCAGCAAATTCAATAAATATTTTCCAGTTTTTTTATGTTTCTGCATTCAACAAGTACATAAATATAACGTAAATAAACATAATACGTAAGTACCTACCTAAACCATTTTCTGGGCAATTGGTTGGATACCACGATGTTTGTTATCACTCAGAGATTCATAGAAAATTAATTTCCTTTTTCCCAAAACTAGTTAGGTAGGTAGGTACTATAATATTTTAAAAATTATAGATAAGTACTTGAAGAACTCGGATATACCTATTAAAAACCAGATTATTGACCAACTTTTAATATATCGCCACTCGCGCAACAAACCATCGGAAATTTCGTATGTCGTCGAGCAAGAACTCCAGCGTGTGTTGTTGTTTGAAAAATTCAAACGCGACGCACAAGAGAATTTTGGATTAGATTTATTGTGTTTCGAGAGTTGTAAAAATTGACGTTGAGAATGACTTGAGCTTGGTTTAGAGTTACGAGTAGGTAAGTAAATTTTATATATACTTAGGTAGGTACTAGATACGGTCGGCTTCTGATAGGTAGATCTAAGCATTATGCCTTTCAGTCCAATTTTAAATACGCTCTATTAACGCATTCACTGCCCAGCCTGACTGATCACCTGACACTGACTCACAGGACGACATCTGCTTCTTGGGCCATGAGAGTGTTAGTATATACTTACAGAGATCTTGTGCATGGACCTTTAACATGCGCTAGATTTACCGATTTTTAATGATTACCTAGTAGACATAAGCGCCTTAGGCGTCCCAATTCAGAATACGTACAGCACGAGCTATTTTCAGGTTTCTTTATGTACTATTATATCCACTCAAAAAGGATATGACGCGTCGACTTGAGAACCCCCGTTTTTTCGTCGGTTAAAAATCAAAAATATCGTATCTCAACTACAGTGACACTTTGAACATTAGGTCTGCCGAGGAAAATCGTAGTAGGTAGATACTAAAAATTAAATTTACGGTGCACACCGTTAATTCAATTTTTATTTATTAAGCTCGAATATTAAAAACTACGCTGGATGCTTTCTGATGCTGACTGTAATGTAACTGCTTGAATGAAGTAGGTATTCCATATAGTCCATATAGTTCCTTATAGTTAAAGCATAGAAATATTAATTTTTATTAAGATTTCTATGCATTAACTCCTCTCTGGCCTGCTGGTACCAAGCAAGACAAAAAAAATTCAAAGAAAGAAGGCTCATTATGACCAAATCCAAGATCGTAGCATCCATTGACTTGCTCCTACAGGCAATGATGTATATCATCTACCTACATAGGTACCTACTTACCTCTATCGGTTGAGCTCTCAGAAGTACGAAACGTAGACAGAGTAGGCTGTTCAATGAAGTAATCAGGGGCATCTATATCTATGGTAGTGGCACAGCCAAGTCGAGTATACAGCGTAGATTTTTTGGGCGGGGCAGTAAGGAGTACAGTAGCGCATGTATGACTTAAACTAGCACCACTGCCTTTTCTTTTTTATGATTACGATAATCAAAGTAATTTTTAAAAGTCAAGCAAGAAATAGTACATTTTATAAGAACACGTTTTTGATGAATATCGATCCTGTTTCTTACGCTGATCAAAAACTTTTGGCGGACCAACTGAGGTTGTGTTGTGAGTGCTGTGAGACCAAAAAGTCAAAAATCGTAAAAATACTTTTCCCTATACATTTTGTAGGGAGTCGTCGCAGCTTCGAGAACCTAGTGAACCTAAGACAAGGATCGATTGACATTAAAAAAGTTTTCGTGTAAAATGCCCTTTTTTGCTTACTGTAAGTTTTTTTGAAATTTGAGAATAAGGCTGGAAATTTCTCTAAAATAAGACCATTTTCCTGTTGCTATACTGGTTAAGTAACCCACAACAGTAACCACCCATACTGCCCCGTCAAAAATCCATTCTGTATAGTGTATAGTTTACTCAAGTAATCTCATTGTCGCTGCTACAATCTTTCACTTTCTTTTTTTCTGTTTTGATCCTCTGCTCGGAACAGGGAAATCAAGGAATCATCTATGATTTAGTTAGGTTGTTGATGTCCTTAGAAATTCTAGTTATGTATATACATAGGTATGTATGTCTTGGATGAACGAAAACACCCTTTTCCCTGATCGAAGATTCAAAAAGTTAATAATTTAAAAAAAATGCTGGAAAATTCACATAGCATCATCTAGCTCCAAGCTAAGCAGAGCTTGACTATGTTAAATTCCTATATATGTACATACATAACATTTAAGTACTCACATATACATTTTTAATTATACATTTTAGTATATACATTTTTTATTATTCATTGAAAATACCCGGAACACCCGGAACACTCGAACAAATATTTGCAGATCGTACAAACATTTGTGCCGAGGCGGAAATAGAATCGGCAACCTATTGCGTCGCAAGCGGACCTTCGCCCGCTGCGCCACAGAGGTTGATAAAGAGTTAGAATAAGATTTAAACCAGGGATTGTATCTTCACAGCAAAGAGTTAGGATATGGCTTTTACTCATTCAATAACATCTACAAACTTGTAGGTAGGTTAGGTAAGTACCTACCTACACCTAGGTAGGGTGATTTCGTTCGTTCAAACTTGTACAATTCTACCTATGGTTGCTTACTCTATGCACAGATATTATAATACTATCTCTATGCTTTCTAGTTTACTCTTCGTTTTATCCAAAGAGGATACAATTATACGGTTTTACGGGTTTTACCCATAAGTTGCTATACCATAGTTTTATCGTAGTGATTTTATTTTCTTTGGGTTTTACAGCAGAGTATTGTATTCTCTTTGTTAAGAAGGTACTTGATATTTACCATTATTATTATACCATGGTATTTACAAAGAAAAATCTGAAAATGAAAGCTAAAGTTTATTACATATTTATTCGTAAATTTATACAAAAGTCGACAATTTTAATCTTCTTTTTAACGCTGTTTACAATCTTATTTTACTTCAAATTCAGGAGTCACAACGAGCCTGATGTTTACTCTCAAGATTTTCCTGTAAACATGAATAAGTTAAATATTTCAATGTTAGCAAATCAGATTCGAACATTTAATGACAATGAAACCATACAAAACTTGGAGTCCTTCGGGGAAATAAAAAAGGAAACTATAATCATCGTGATGCTGGTGGATAAGTTTTCAAATGACTTCAAGATTCTTTTATCATCATTGTCTCAAATATACGGAATGGATGAGGTTTTTTTAATATTTTCGCATTCATATTTCGACGAAAACCTAAACATTATGATAAGAAGCATTGATTTTTGCCGGGTTCTTCAAATTTACTATCCTTATTCTATACAAACGCACCAAAGTGAGTTTCCCGGCTATTCCCAAACAGATTGCAGAAATAATAGAATATTTCGTGGTAAGTGCACCGGCTCGACGCGAGATATGCGAGGGCATTTCAGAGAGCCATCGCGATCCCAAAAAAAACACCATTGGTGGTGGGCTGCAAACACAGTTTTCAGTGATTTGTCCAGCACTCAGAATCACAAGGGACTCGTTATATTTATGGAAGGCAATTTCATGTTCTCCGAAGATTTTATTTACATGGCATCTTTCATGAAAACTATCGCTGATTCGTCTCCTACAGTCGAGTTCTTGTTGTTCGGTGATAATAAAATACCGTCTGAAATAGATATAGCAGATTTTTATAGATTGCATCAGCATGTTTGGACTCCAAGTGATACTGGTGTCCTTGCTTTCGATATAAGAGCTTGGGACAGCATTGCTGGTCACTACGATGTCTTCTGTACCTTCGACGATGCTTCGTGGCAACGATCTCTATATTTTATTTCTGTGATGCGTAGAGATGGAAAAAGATATAAAACATTATCAACTCTCATTCCGAGAGTTTTCAAATTAGGAAGTAGTACACCTGGTTTTCTATCAGCATTATTTGATTCTGAAGATACGAATGATATTTTGCGATTTAGAAGCTTGGTCAACGCAAATGTTGGGAATCTGTTTCCTGTTTTTTTGGAGTTGTACACAGAGGTTGTTTTCGATGATGATGATGATGATATTATTTTCGACTATTCCGAAGGTGATGGGGGCTGGGCCGACGGAAGAGACTGGGAATTGTGCCGCAAAATTACTTCTAGTAAAATGAAACGGGTAATAATGGAAATGAAGAAACAGTATGAAGAATAATTTGTTGGTTCCTAAGCACATTTTAATTTAGATAAATACCGTAGGTACCGTACAGTGTATAAAATAAACTTGAATAAAATCATATTTTGCCTCTGACGCATGACTGTTCTCTACCTAAACCTCAACAGCCTGTATTGGTCCATTGCTGGACGCATGCCTCCCCCTGATAAGCGCCTTGTTGGCTTTTATCTCATGGGGGCACTGCCCATAATCCCCACGCGGTATGCGGGTTGGGGATCGAAGTTCGGTGGTACAATTGTTCTGCAGGGGGCGCTGCTGCCCGCCCCCGGTGTATATCCCTTAGAACGCCCTGGACAAATGTCTGCAGATCGTATAAACATTTGTCCCGAGGCGGGAATCGAACCCGCAACCTCTTGCGTCGCAGGCAGACCTTCGCCCGCTGCGCCACAGAGGTCTATATACTCTACTACAATACTATTAACTATGTATTCCTATCCTGCATAGAACTGGTACCTAACTAGCTTCCACCGGCGGCTTCACACGCATTATTCCTAGATTTTTGTTTGAGCGTGAAATATTAGGAAGAAATACGACAAATGTTTCGCATTTGTAGGTCATACTAGTATGGATAGCAATCGAGTACTGGTTGGTACGGCATGTACTCTAGGTAAGTACCTAGATAAGTAAGGTATACATGGGATTACAAAATGTCCCGGCTAGCAGACAGACGTTACAATTAGACGAGGACAAAGGAGTGTCAGTGGTAAGGATAGCGTGGCAGTTCGGCGGCGTCATCCGCTGAAGAGCTGCGGGCGGTGGGGTGTGCTGTGTTACCAGCTTTGCAGAAATTTTATCTGGACATTTATTGTAGAAATCATATGCTTTAATTATCATTTGGCGCGGAGACTCGACGACCTCCGTAAAACCGAGGGTTGCACGTCTTACTATTTAAATTTAAAAAATACGTTGAAACCACTCTCAAGGAGAGTGGTCTTAATTTTCAGTAAGTTTCTGTTTATTAATGATTGATCTTACCAGTGGCATGCCCTAATCAAAATAATTGTTTAATTCTCGTAGGTAATTTTAAATACTTATGCATGCTTATTATTAATAAATTAATTTCCAATAGGTATTTGCTTAGGTACATAGAACAATTGATCATGCTTTGTACACATATTTAGGGATACAGTCTAGTTTTTATTGTTGTGTCTTTCTATTTGTATAATATATGATTGTATTCTGTTTTGTGTGCCAAATATATAAAAAAAGTAAGAGCGGTTCAGGATGAACTTGGTAGGTACCTACATATATCTACATAACAGAGGCTTGGTACATTTTAACGAGAACAGGAAGCTAGTGTGTGGAATAACGAAAGAATAGAAGTTAGTCTAAAAGTAATCTTAAACCTACGCCATAACTACTCAACGTTCTTGGATAATATACGTCGTAGATCATCTACGCCGTAGACTATCAACATCGTATCTCAGCCGTAGCGTTGTTGTAGCGCCTCTACGTCGTAGCTCAGCCGTAGCGTCGTCACTTGTTGTAGCGCCTCTACGTCGTAGCTCAGCTTTGGCGTCTCTGTGTCGTAGCACCTCTACGTTGTAGCGCCTCTACATCGTAGCTCAGCCGTAGCGTCGTCACTTGTTGTAGCGCCTCTACGTCGTAGCTCAGCCTTGGCGTCTCTGTGTCGTAGCACCTCTACGTTGTAGCGCCTCTACATCATAGCTCAGCCGTAGCGTCGTCACTTGTTGTAGCGCCTCTACGTCGTAGCTCAGCTTTGGCGTCTCTGTGTCGTAGCACCTCTACGTTGTAGCGCCTCTACATCATAGCTCAGCCGTAGCGTCGTCACTTGTTGTAGCGCCTCTACGTCGTAGCTCAGCTTTGGCGTCTCTGTGTCGTAGCACCTCTACGTTGTAGCGCCTCTACATCGTAGCTCAGCCGTAGCGTCGTCACTTGTTGTAGCGCCTCTACGTCGTAGCTCAGCTTTGGCGTCTCTGTGTCGTAGCACCTCTACGTTGTAGCGCCTCTACATCGTAGCTCAGCCGTAGCGTCGTCACTTGTTGTAGCGCCTCTACGTCGTAGCTCAGCCTTGGCGTCTCTGAGTCGTAGCACCTCTACGTTGTAGCGCCTCTACGTCGTAGCTCAGCCGTAGCGTCGTCACTTGTTGTAGCGCCTCTACGTTGTTGCTCAGCCTTGGCGTCTCTGTGTCGTAGCACCTCTACGTTGTAGCGCCTCTACATCATAGCTCAGCCGTAGCGTCGTCACTTGTTGTAGCGCCTCTACGTTGTTGCTCAGCCTTGGCGTCTCTGTGTCATAGCACCTCTACGTTGTAGTGCATCTACGTCGTAGGTCAGCCTTGGCGTCTCTGTGTCATAGCACCTCTACGTTGTAGCGCCTCTACATCATAGCTCAGCCGTAGCGTCGTCACTTGTTGTAGCGCCTCTACGTTGTTGCTCAGCCTTGGCGTCTCTGTGTCGTAGCACCTCTACGTTGTAGCGCATCTACGTCGCAGCTCAGCCTTGGCGTCTCTGTGTCGTAGCACCTCTACGTTGTAGCGCATCGACGTCGTAGCTCATCCTTGGCGTCTCTGTGTCGTAGCACCTCTACGTTGTAGCGTCTCTACGGCGTACAGCTCCTACTCGTAGACTTCTATACCGTAGGTCCTCTTCGTCATATCCAAGGTTAATAATAAAGAGAGTGCACTTGTTTTTGGGCACACACTTGAGCAATTTTATATGTCTTACGCACATGGCTAGTCTCGGTTGAAATCGGCTGTCATAGCGAAAAATTTGTCAGACATTATTATAAATAAATTGCATTTGAGTTCAGAAATCTCCCACCGCCGTTGACCAAACCAACACCTTAACTCTAACGGCGAATGCTAAATCTGGCATATTTCATCCATTGTTGGTATCACCGGGGCTGCGTGGAGCGGACATGCGCGCAGCACCCCGGCCCGGCCGCCGCGAGCAACAGTCTGCTCGTGTGGGCCGACGATCACCCACCCTAAATACTACCACGCTATAATGCCCCATGGTAAGCCACCACCATAAACCGCGGAACTTCACCCCAAACCCCACCACAAAAACAAGAACCCTAAAAACAACACCCCTTACAAAAAACGATACCCTTTTCTGTGATGATTCCATTGTTTTCATTATTTATTTACGGTAACGATTCCGAGATTAATGGTAAAAAATTAGTGAGAATGTGTGTTAAAGTTTTAACTGTGTGAAATGATTCAATGAAACGAGCTCAGGATGAGCTTGCCAGCGAACAAAAGAACTGTAAGCAAAAAAGGTTTATTGTGCCCAACCTGAAATTAAATCGTTTTCGTCTCATTTTGATCGCATTCATAGAAATGGATGTAAAAAGTTATGCACCTAGGAGGAATCTATGTAGATGGCTGTAAAAAGCAAGCAATTGAAAAGAAAGTTTATGTGATTTCGATACCCGTAATACCTACGAATGTTCGGTAAGTGATAAGTGCATAAAGTCTTTCTTTCAGCTCTATACTTTTATCTTCAAATCCTTTAAAACACACATAGGTAGTAATTAAGTGAACAGATTTCTGATAAGTAGGTATCTTCTATGTTTCGTTCAATCCTTTTCGGTTTCTTCATTACATTACTTTGTCAGGAACTAGTGAAAAGAATAGCTCATCTTTATTAAATATTAATGAACAATGCTAGACAATTCCCACAACATCATCTAGCCACAAACTAAGCAGAGCTTTTGTTATGGGTACTGTATAGTAAAGATGCGCGACTGCGAATGATCTGGCTAGTCGAATGATCTACGACTACTAATTTACTCATTCGACTTGAATATTAGTAATATACTAATCTTCAAAGTCGAATGACAACTACTAATTAGTAATTACTAATGCCTCTACGAATTGATCGAGGCGTCGAATAACGAATGGAGTTCGATTGCCCGACTCAAGCAGTCACCATTACTAATCAAATTAGTTACTAATTTGGTTAGTAATCGCCAGAGGCGTCGAATAACGAATTGAATTCGACTGCCTGACTCGAGCAGTTGCCATTACTAACCAATTAGTTACTAATTTGCCCTAGTTAGTATTATAATATCTGTGCCCTAGTCATTCAAATGGTTCGAATGATTTGTGAAGTCGAATAATTCGAATGAAATCATTCAAAGTCACGCATCTTTACTGTATAGCTGATTATTCTACAATACCATACACAGATATATATGTTTCATTACATTAACATAAAATTCGAAAATTTGTTTAATTATTTTAAAATTGTAAGGCGTGAAAAGAATAATCCATTCGCTAAGCAGTGTTCCTGTTGATCCGAAACTGACCTAAAAACGGCTGGAGAGGCGCTCTCTGAATGTTTAAACGATACTTGGATATGAAAGTCATATTTGAAAACCATTTTCATCCTACCTGTCCTTTATGTAAATATGCTCCAGGTATGTTTGAAGTCCAATGCAAGATGCAACGAAATTCACTGAACACGAATTTATTTTAAAATTACCTGAACGGCACTACACTGCATAAATAGCTGACGCTAAAACAAGTCCAGAATATTCTAAACTAGATTATATTACAAAAATCGCAATCCATTTCTTTTCCATAAATTACTTAACCCACGTATTTGTTTAAAAACTGAATATTTTTTTTATTTCAATTATTTTACTTGTCTACTGTCATACGTGTGTACAGACTGTAGGGTATTCGAGACCAAGTTCGGTATGGCGAGCCATTTAAGGGCTCATGATAGGAATCATAAATATATATTTATAAGTCACCAATCAAAACAAATTTCTAGGTATTTTCACAGAAAATATGTTATTTTATAGTTTTTTTTATGGCAATTGTCTTAGTGTACCTAAGTATTAATAACTTACAAACAACATAGAGTAGGTACCTGTACACATACTGAATAAGCCATGAATAAATATGAAAATATTATGTGTTTAACCTACTTCGATAAAAAGGAGGAAGTTATATGTTCGGCTGTAGGTTTTATGTTCGTAGGTTTCTCCGTCAATTATAAATCGATTTTGAAAATTATTTCGCTATTGTAAATATAAAGAATGATTCCGAAGTATTCCCAAAAAAAAATTTTGTATTGGCCCACAAAACATAAAAATAACTAAATTATAAATGTTAAATCCTCCCGAGATTACAGATTTTCATGACACATGCCTAAAAACACTCGGGATAAAATTATCTATGACACAAAAAAACTAAACGAATCGGTTCAACCGTTTGGGAGCTACGATACCACAGACACATACAAACATGCTAAACTTATAACACCCCTCTCTTTTTGCGTCGGTGGTTAAAAAGGATTCAAAACAAACAAATTATATTAACAATGCAATTCAGCAATCAAAATGTGTTGATTTGTATTTTTTACCCGCGAGGGTTATGTTTTTCGAGTGTTTCGATGTGATCGGCCGACACTTTTATTAGCTCTTAGCATAAACGGCAAAAGCTATTTTGATAAATGAGGTAGTTAAGTATCAAAATTCGTCTAGTCACTTAGATGGTTCTTAGCTACAAATTTTGTAGGACTTTGCCCTCTCACTTGGCATAAAAATTGAAAAAGCGGAGACCAAATCGGGTATGTTATTGTTCAATTAATCGCTTGTTGTAATAAAATGAAATAAAAATCTCTTATTTCGGAAAAAAATGGCGCTTTTTGGCACAAAAATATAAATAAGTCGCGATCGCAAACATTATTTTTTAAAAGCTTTGGGACCCGAGTTGTCACAATTGAGAAATAGTTTCTGCCAAAAAATAATAAAATATGTTGGTTTCCGGTAAATAAATATTAAGATATGAGTGATGAGGGTAAAACAGACCTGTCTGCCCACGCTATGTGATATATAATGCAACATGCAGTTGATTTTGACATGGGTTTACGTTTACGAATACGCTGGCAGGATCCCAAATCATTTAAACATGGGTGTTAAGCAAGTACAGTTATATATCTGTTATAGTTTAATTAATTTCCGTGCCTCGGAAAGCACGTTAAGCCGTTGGTCCTGCGCTTGACCTCACTACCCCGGCCGTGTCGGTCTGCCGTCCCATCGGATTATCAGAGTTGATGGAATATGTTGACGGAATGTGCACCTGTGTTTGCGCACACACTTGTGCTCTATAATATGTCGTGCGCATCTGGCTAGTCTCCGATGAGACTGGCCGCCGTGGTCGAAATTTATTACATTATAGTTTAATATCTATCTAATAATAAATCTAATATCTTTCTAATTTTTAACAAAATAAACACTTTTATTCAGGACTAGATGACCCCAAGGACTTTGTATAAACAAAAAAAAATTTGCTTTATTTTTTTCCTCCTCTGTATTAGAGCAAACAAAACAAAAAAAAACAAGCCAGTCAAGTCGTTTTTATGTTTTAGTGAGACTAACGAACAGCGATTGGTTTTTATTCAGATTTTACTGGACCAGTTTTTTGGCATAAACATAACTATAAATAAATAAATAAAATAACCTTTTGGTATAGGTGACAAAGTTCGACAAATGACAAACGGCTTTCTGGTAATAAGTAGTCTCTCAGCTAACCCGAGAACAGACAGACGGACATGGCAAAACTGTACGAAACCATAAAAAGCAGGAGGAATATTATTCCCTGTTTTCTTGACGACCGACTGACCTTCATACTGCTCTGTCATGGTGTGAAGGTTAGGAAGAAAAAGATTGCCAATCTCACGTTGTTTTTTTTTATTTTACTATTGGTAATATTTAGCCAAAAGGTTCCGTCTAAATTAGGATCATATCTCATTTTTAATATCAAAGCTTCCACGAAACTCAAAGGATCCGTTACTTATATCTTTATATCTGTATTCGAGGGTAGAGTTATTTGATTGAACATCTTGTTAGCCTCGGATTTAAGCGAAAACAGGTCCATTTCAAATTTCTGTATTAAAAGAATTTGGATGTAGCTAAGCAAATTAGTACTGATACATGGGAAGCAAATGTCGCACAGGCGCTGATAATCAACAAGACCTAGAAACATGTATAGAAACATGTATAGACCTAGAAACATATATGGTAGGTACATAAAGTAAGTTCGTAATTAGTAGGATGCAACAGAACAGAACTAGCTTATGAAAAGCGTAACAGACGATTGATTCAGCTCAAAGGGAGTTGTTTGTTGTTTTGGCATGTGCAGAAACCATAACTATGAATTAACTGCTCGTAGGTACAGTCAGAAACGAAACTCGCTTAACATTTCATAGTTTTAAAACTCGAATTACTTCGGAAATCATTTTGTTTAAATAGAATCTAGTGTAATAGTACTTTTGTTAAGATCCCATCATGAAATTTGTTTAGCGTCCTATGAAGTCACAACATGGCCGAAAGTTTTTTCAGCGAGTTCAAAATAAAAAATAAAAAATACATATTTTAAATTGGAAATATGTAGTCGTCTTACACTTTCAATATCAGGAATCTATAAATATTGGATTCATAAGTCAAATACAACAGAAAATATTTATTTATTGCGCCAAATTTGATGAGTCCAGTAGCCTATTGTTAAGCTCGGTGCAACAGGAAAATCTCTGAGGTAAGAGATTCGTACTATAGAGACAGTTATGTAGCCAGCCATTGAGTGGCAAATAATTTGCGGCCATGCACATCTGGAGCAAACGTTGAGTGATTTTTGCTTTAAAATAGGTCGAGTTAATAACTGGCTGCTGGTACCATTGGCAGTTTCAAAATATTTTATGTACTTACCTCACGTGATATCGTGAAAACGAGCTGGTACGTGGAATTTAAGAGGAGTTGTGTGTGTAGGATACACAACTTTGTTTTACTTATTATGTTGTTGGTATCAGTAAAGGAGTTTATAGAGACATGAAATATAACTCGCCGACTATAGGCCTCATGCATAAGGTCAAAGTCGCTCAGTGAGCTATGGAGAGAGCTATGCTCGGAGTTTCTCTACGCTTTATTATAAATTCACGGGTATTTATCGCGTTTATTTACCTATTTTTCCTGACGTTTCAACAGGTTTACACTCTGTCGTCGTCACGGGATGACTGGAGTACTGGAGTTACCGCCTCTGCGAAGCGGGGGCAGCATTATTTGCAACTACCCTCACTTGTTCTTCAGATATACGAATGTCCATCTGCACACTTGGACGACACACAACACTAACCGTGTCCGCGACGCACTGAGTAACCGGTCTACGACGAGTACACTTAGCTATAACTGGATTCCACGAGGCAGAGAGTCGGAAACGGTCTTCACGATTGAAATTCGGATATTTCTTAATTTCAATTGCTTCTCGAACCATTCTCTTGTGGTAATACCTTTCATTACAGATAACTTGCGGTTTATGTAGTTCAATCCAGTGATTGGGTCCTGAGTCTACCAAGTGCTCGGCTATTGCAGACTTGTTTACTTGTCGATTTTTGACCGCTGCTATATTGTGTTCTGTAACATGTTCCGCGACCGTGCGTTTAGTCTGGCCTATGTAGGAACGCCCGCAGCTGCAATCGATTTTGTAAACTCCAGGAACTTGCAAAGGTACAACTCTACGCTATAGGATCCGGAATACGGAAATCCGTAGAAGAACCTGAGTAACCGACATAGCTCTCAGAGTTAGCAGGCTGAAGTGGCGATGGGCAGGCCATATAGCTTGCAGAACCGATAACCGTTGGGGAGTAAAGGGTCTCGAGTGGCGACCGCGAAACGGAGTGTCGGAAGACCTCCCACTCGATGGACCGATGACATTGTAGCGGTCCATTGGTCGCAGGGAGTCGATGGATAGAGGCGGCTCAGGACCGCTATTTGTGGCGTGTTTGGGGGAGGTTATGTTCAGCAGTGGACGTATACGGGCTGATGATGATGATGAAATAAAACTCCTCCCCGCGCCTTCCTAAAAAAAGCAACTTAGGTCCTACGTATGTCCTTCCCCGCGATACAATCTATTTCGTAGCCACTTTCCAAAAAAAAAATAAGGCTTTGACGATTTTACTAGTCTCCCTGTTTCTACCGCTTTGATTATGATAACTATGTTCCAAGTGCGTTGTCGTGATAGGATTGAGTATCTGTCTACCCTCCCACACACTCCAAGATGACGTTGGGAGTAGCTATTCTCCAAGCATCCCTTGCAGCCATATCTCACGCAAATGTCAAGTCCATTCACTTAGCGTGGAATTCAGCTAAACACAGAACCTGAATGGTACCTAAGTGCTTTTATACGGTAGAAATTAGTGATAGGAACCCACAGATTTAGGGCTATCTCCTTAATCTGTGTAGGAACCTAGGTAAAGCTAGAAAAAGCGCATTGCACTTTAAACATGAAACGTTACAGAATATTTTGTTCACAAAGCACGAGCAGCATAGAATTACTAATGGCTGCATTAGGTAGGTACAGAGCCGCAACATTTTGGTTACTTCTGTGTTGGTTTTCGAAAATTGAGCCACATATACTTTTTAACTTAGAATTGAACACATAAGTCAAAATACGATCTTTTTATTTGAAAATTAAATCGCTTATACAAATCCTCGACAGATTCAACGCATAATTCAAACCAAATAAAACATCTTCGCAGGTTCCGTAATTTGGCATGATTCTTCCCACACTTTCCTGTTATATTATTTTCTAATTTTCCTCATCCCTGTTATGAACAATCTGTGGACTACAATATTGCCGTTAAACTGGCTAATTAGCTTAACCCCGCTAAGGGCCCCAGAGTGAACCTTAGGGTTATAATTAAGACAGGTTCATTTACTTAACCACTTGAACAGCGAAACTTGATTAACTTGCCTATTTACTTGGGGGATGAAGCGTATGATTTTGGCATAAGTATTTTATTCAGTCTAGCTAGGTTCATAGTAATAAAAGATTCGCATTAAAAAAAGATCTATCTAGGAGAGAGAGTTTTGTTTTTAAATTGCCTTGCTAAAATCTAACCATTCGTAGGTGCAGGCTCTTGAAAAATTTGAGCCTGAAAAAATACAAAGCACGCTGAAAAGAAAGACTTCAAAAACAAGTTTGGAGTAGCTTTTTTCAATTCAGAAGGCTATAAAACTTCGACGCAGCTTATGGAACACTTTAGACGCAGACATTTTAAGGTCCACTTCTCTATTGGATTTAATCTTGTCGACGCGACGGACTCAGCTCTGTTAAAACACTTTATACATTTTTACACAACTGTCTGAGAAAAAAAATCAATGTTTACGAAGATGAAGATAAAACTGTTATTTTGACCTAACATTTTTATTACCTAACGTTTAGTGTAAGAGTATTAACAGACTTATTACTAAAAATCGATATCAATGGACTATGTATATAAGTAGGTACTTGACTCATAGACCTATCTTCCTACAGTATAGAATCCAATGATATTTTGGCGAAACTGGTAGCATAATTATAAAAAAAAAACTTTAATGCTTACTTGACTTTTTTAGTATACAGAACCCACCCACTTTAATGTTATAATTACGTTGGTATTTACCTAGTTTTGATAGGTTCCTATCATTTATACATATTTATAGGGTCCATGGTTTATGCAACATGTAGGTACAGCTACATACCCTCTAGAAATCTAAATTTTAAGCTCCCAATTTACGAGTCATTGTGCCCGCGCTATCTTTTAAAATTCATAACTTCACTGCGGGTTTTTATATATTTTCCCTTTTACTTTGTTTTTGTTTCCTTTCATTAATTTGTCAAGCGGGACGAAATTTAAACCAACACAGCTTTTTATATGAAAAGTCGCATTTTGTTCGAAAATATGTAAAATTATTCTTGTGAAGATTACGTTGAAAATAAATTTTGTGGCTTAAAATCTCTGATGAAAGGTTGTTTCAGATATAGGTATTAGTAAGGTAGGTAAGGGAGATGTTTTTCTACTAATAACTATCTATCTGAAATACTTAAAACTATTAAGTATTCATTAGGTAGGTAATAACTAGGTATGTATGTATGGAAAACACAAAGTTAAATAGTAAACCATATGAAATATACTAGAACATACATCATAATATTTAGGATTTAAGTTAGCTAGCTATTTTGGATAAAGTAAGTTATAAATTAGGCAATTGTTTAGTTAAATTTTGGTCACTTGTGGACTGTAAAATAAATTGAATTTAATAAAATTGTAAAGGTGTGAGCAAACATCAAAATCGTCGAATAACACATTATTCGATGATTTTGATGTTTGCTTCACATAATATCTCTAAATCACTATTATTTATCTAGATACTTAAGAGTTGATCTGAAGAGTATCTAAACAAGATGACTGCCTTTGATGACACCATTTATTTCATCCATTACGCCTCACAGATTACTAAGATAAGATAATTTGTAAACCCAGACAAAAGTTATTGAGTTCTCAGTTCAAGTACCGAGACTATTTGACGAAAGCTGAAAAAAGACATTTGAAAGTCACAGACCTAACCTCATTATGTCACAAAAAAAGCTGAATGGTAGCTAATTTGAAGAGTAAATTGGTTTTAGATCAAGCGTCTTGCTCTCTGTTATTTTTATATCATTCGGCCATTATTTGAATTACCCTTTGTTAACCGACTTCGAAAATATGTTCCACATATGTTCGGCTGTTTCACATATGTTTTTTTTAAATATATTTCGTAGATTTCTTCGTCAATTATGGACCGATTTAAAAAATTCTTTCGCTATTGTATGAAAAACGATTCCAAGGTGAAAATTTTCATTTCTATTTATTGTATATTAAGTATTTGTCTTAGAAAACTTAAAAAATCGAAACTAAGAAAATTGGAATCGATTTTAGTTTATTCAAAACAATCGAATTATAATGTAAACCGCTTACTAACATCTGCCCGAGGCTTTGTTCACTTCATATAATATACTATGTAGAAATGTAGGTAAAGGAAGCATTTTGACGGAACATAAATACCTAACCGTAATCTCTATCACCCGATTGGTTCGTATATTCTACGGTATTATCACGTAGTTATAAAATTTAGTAGGTCTTGAGATTTACGTTCTGATAAGCATCATGTGAATCAACGGAACGTAAGACTCACGTAGATCCACCGAAAATAATACTTGAAGGAATTTCAAGAAACAAGCTAAGCTTGCAGTGAACTGGAGTCTAGGCATTGGAACCCTTGGAACTTCGAAGTACAGTCTGGGAGATAATCTTTGCAGTCTATCTGATTACGTTTTGGAGAGGAAGGAATATGCTAGCGAAATTAGTACCTTTTGTGAATTGGAACGCCATCACATGATCGGCTTTAAAGCATCCAGCTAGCATGTCTAATACCTATTACGCTCAAAGGTACCAATTTATTACTTTATTCACAAAGAAAATTACAATCAAATACCTAATATAAATAAATTAGAACTAGTATTTACAATTGAACAATTGAGCTAACTGCAGACTGTGTCAAACAATCTACAGGTAGCTCAACTGATCCATATCAATACCAGTCAATTCGTTGGCATTGCCCCGCTGTATGGCTGTATTTATAACTTGTTATAAATAAGTTGTTAATAATAATGACTTGCAATTCAAATTTCTACTGAAAACACTATCAACTGTGAACACTTCATTGTTCAAAAAGTGAAACAGTATGCTCTACGAATTCGTAGACCCTCTACGAAATTGTAAGCCCACTGCGTAGCATCCAGCTACGATGGTCTACGCTTTTGTAGCAGATTGTTTAACTATGAACACGTAACTTTTTTTTTTTTTAAATATGTATAACAATTCTGTAGATAGAGCATATACAAAGCTGGTTTGAAGGTCTAAATTAAAATTTTAAATATTTTTTTTAATGATACCATGTTGTTTGTTGGTCTTATATAGAAAACAGTTCCAAACATGGACCCGGTTAGGGCTCTTCAATAATTATGTTAAAAGTAACAAAAGTAGCAAAGTATTAAAAACTTGAATGTAACACGAGACGACTCAAGAACAAATTATTAATTCTACAGTCCAAATTATTTACGAACTATGAAAAATAAGAAATAAAATTTGGCAAAAATAGAATAATATACAAGGAAACACACTAAATACTAAATTGAAATCTCTTGGGTATAGGTTTCGTAAGATCAAATACATATGAAGGTATATGCCAGCTTTTAGAAGTAAAATGAAATCGGCCAATATCGATTGTAAAGCTTGCGATGCGAAATACGAGGCAATTTTAAGAGGTCATCGGTTATCAAGATGTGCACGTCCTACTTGTCGCCGATAACACCGACCCCATAACCTTTTTACGGGAGAAAATCTTTCCATTTCAATTTCTACGAGTAAGCTTCTTTTCATTTTAAAACTTATGCCTAAAAGTATGCGTTTTAAACCAGTATCTCTTTAGTGAGAAGGTATTGCTCCTCTTCCCCCCGGACCGCGAAAGCGATAAGACGTGTAAACCCCGTTCAAAATTTTTAAATAAATTTTAAAATAATTTGAAAAATCAGTATCATAAAATTAGTTAAGATACCAGGCGCCCAGAAATACAAGGAGTCATTGCAACGCGCGGCCGCAGAAAGTACGAGACAACATAGACGCGTACGACAGGGACGGAAGCAACTCTGCAAGCTACGCTGCGCTTGCGCGTCATCACAGAGTACGTATTATCATCCGGCCCACGCCATAAGCGGAAGCGGTTTTGAGAGTCAGGATCAAGTCGATCGATAATGGACAAATATCTGGTAGATAAACGACTAGTCGATAGTTCGGGAAATGAGGCTAACAAGAATTTGGATACGGAAACAACACCTCCCAGCTATGTTTTTTTGCGCGGGAGAAGAGACAGAGAAAATGAATGGGATACGGAATTTGATGATTTTAAGACCCACATAAGTGAAATGATGAAAGCTTTAATGGCTAAACAAGAAACAGAACTGAAAAACCTCTTCAACCCTACTTTGAGAGACATTCAAAAAACCAATCTTAGTATTGAAAATTCCATCTCTCTCCTGATGACCAAAAATGAAGAGCTGACAAAGAAGGTAGAACAGTTAGAAATACAAAAGAAGAAAGATTATGAATATATAACAATTATGGAGAAAAAAATCGAAGACATGCAAAGAACGGAGAGGAAGAACAATATTGAAATGAAAAATGTGCCAAAAGGGAATACGGAAACCAAAGAGGATTTAATTAATATGGTGGAGCGACTGGGTAAATCTATCAACTGCAATATTAATAAGTCGGATGTTAAAGATATCTACAGAGTACGAGGGAAAAAAGAAGGACCAACTAACACACCCATTATAGTAGAGCTCTCCTCTACTATCCTAAAGGCTAATGTTTTAAAAATGAGTAAAGCTCACAACATTAAAAACAAAGGAAAGCTCTGTGCCAAGCACATTGGCTTCACTAAAAACGAAGACACCCCGATTTTCGTCTCCGAACAACTTACCATAAAAGGATCACGATTGTTTTACCTAGCAAGGGACCTCGCGAAGTCGAAGGGTTATAAATTTTGCTGGACCTCGTATGGTCGGGTCCATGTAAGGAGAAACGAAAACTCACCAATCATCACTATCCACTGCGAAGAACAGGTGAACAAGCTAATGCAGGCTTCATGACTATTGATACACACATCAGCACAAGTTCTGCTTAACCTATTAATAGTTAAATTTAACATGCGTAAAACAATTGCTCAGCCACACAACATTACACACATACCACACACACTTTACTCACACAATTTCACTAAAACACACACACAAATATACACTACAAATGGGTCCGAATTTGTCATTTTAACATTTGAACGTTATTTTGCCATTTTGATATGCAATGTAGATCGCGTACTAGGTATGACTGAAATTAATCATCATACTTTTTATGATGGATAGGTCAGTTGAAATTTCGGACGAAATAGATGAAACAGAAATTGCACGCTCATTTGCATGTAACATTGAAGAACTACCAACTAGGATGCGCACTAAATCTTCAGACATCACCGTACTCTCTCAAAACATTAGAAGCGTCTATAGTAACATGAATGACCTACAACTAACACTAGCCGAATTAAAATTTGAAGTAGATATAATCGTTTTAACGGAATGTAGACTAAATGCATCTAAACCTATACCCTACCTTACTAACTATAACTCTTTCGCTACGACCAACCATCTCAATCAAAATGACGGTGTTGCCACCTATGTAAAAAATAACCATAATGCCCTTGTTAAGGAGATAAAATTGGAGCATGCTTCATGCTTACAAATAAATATATATTTAACAGTAATTTTATGTATCTACCGGTCACCCTCAAATAATAATGCCCAAACATTTATAAACTCCTTATGTAGCCATCTTAATGAATTGAAATCATTTGAGAAAATAGTAATAGTAGGAGATATAAATATTAACATCATACCTAAAATAGATGAACGTAGTGTTGATAGAAATAACCGACTGAGCTATTTGGACGCTTTGTCTACTCATGGTCTTTTACCTGGTCACCACCAACCTACTAGAGGAGACAATTGTCTTGATCATGTAATTCTTAAACTAAATTTATCAAAAAATGCTGCAACAATAGCTGTGTTAAACACTTCTACTACTGATCATCTTACAATCTTACTAAAATTTTCAAAAATTAATAATTATATAAATAAGAAAACTAAAACTACCACTAATCTAGAAAAGGCCGTACAAAATTTACAATTAGATACTAATGACCTACTTAAAATTAATGATCCTAATATACTATCAACAATCTTAATTACTAAAATACAAAAATGTCTTACAGATTGTACTGAAACTAAAACTATTCCTAGGAGTAAACGTATTTTAAAACCCTGGATAACACAAGGTATCCTACGATGCATAAAGAATAGGAATACTATGCAGAGAAAACTCAAGAGTGATTCTGAAAATGAGATACTAAAAATTACATATCGAAGGTATAGAAACTACTGCAATGGCTTAATTAGGGCCCTTAAAAGAAAATATGAAAGACATGAATTATCTAAATCTACTAACAATAGTAAAGCATTATGGAACACAATCAACAATATAACGCATTATAAAGCAGCAAAAACACCAAATACACAACTTCTTAATATAAAAGCTACCTCATTAGAATCCATAAACTGTGTAAACACTTACTTTTCTAGTATAGGCGAAATTTTAGCAGAAAATATAATCAAGGACAATAAAAATTCACAAGAAAATATTGACATTAGCTTACCCAATAATAATATTTCTTCATTCGTATTATTAGACGCTGATCCTGACGAAATAAACGATACAATTATGAATCTAAAGCAAAATAGCTCTCCAGGACATGATGGCATCCCCTCCAGCTTTTTAAAACTATCCAAAAATACGTTAATACCTATCATTTGTCATTTGGTAAATATTTGCTTCTCCCATGGAATATTTCCCAATAATCTAAAACAATCTTTAATTACGCCGGTATTTAAGAGTGGAGACAGAGAAGATGTAAGTAACTATAGACCTATCTCAGTTTTGCCATCCGTCTCAAAAATATTGGAAAAGATACTAAACAATAGACTTATAACTTATTTGAATAGATATAATATTATTTCCAAGTCACAGTTTGGCTTCAGGAAGGGTCTTTCAACTGAGGATGCAGTAACAGCAGTTTGCAATAAAATAGTAGAAGAAGTTGACGGTAGAAAAAAATGTCTGACTGTGTTCTTGGACCTCAAAAAGGCCTTTGATACCGTTTCTGTCTCCATTCTTATACAGAAATTGGAGAGGTTGGGTATAAGGGATACTCCGCTTGCATTATTTAGAGACTACCTTCATGACAGAAAGCAAAAGGTAAAAATTGGTGTAGTTACCAGTGATGATAAGCCTTTAAACTACGGAGTCCCTCAGGGGAGCGTATTGGGACCTACCCTGTTCCTAGCCTACATCAATGATCTTTGTGACTTGGAAATTAACAGTGGACATATTATATCTTACGCAGACGATACTGCAATAGTTTTCACTGGGACCTCGTGGGATGACGTTAAGAAAAGCGCTGAAAAAGGCCTACAAAAAGTATCAAAATGGTTGAAATCTAATCTTCTTAGACTTAACGTATCAAAGACTAGCTATATATGCTTTACTATGTACCATAGTTCCCAACCTGATTCTAACTTCAATATTAAAATACACGACTGCAACAACAGTCCATCCTGTAATTGCCCAAGTTTAGATAAAGTAGAATCCACAAAATATCTGGGGATTGTAATAGATCAACGGTTATCATGGCATGCCCATCTAGAGTTACTTATGAATAGAACCAGAAAGCTTAAGTATATATTTAAGACCTTAAGACATGTAGCATCACCAAAACTTTTAATACAAATTTATGTTGCACTTGCCCAATCAGTTTTAACATACTGTATTCCTATTTGGGGAGGGTCTACAAGGATGAAATTTCTAGATCTAGAACGAACGCAAAGGTCTTTACTTAAATTATTGTTGTTTAAACCTTATAGGTATCCTACCGAGATGCTATACTCCAGTTCAGAAGTTCTGACAGTTAGGAAACTATACGTATTATATACTATACTAAAACTACATAAAACCCTGGAATTTGATCCCACCAAACTAACAAAACGTAGATACAAAATTGTAACGAATAAAGCCCAATTTAACTCAGAGTTCGCAAAGCGGCAGTACATAAGCCAATCCGTACACTTGTATAACAAAATTAATCAAATATTAAGCATGTACCCCCTTAACAGCTACAAATGTAAAGCATCCCTATCCACTTGGCTACAACAATTAAGTTATGACGAGACTGAAGCCCTTCTGGAAAGATTGAAATAACAATCTATGGCAAATCTCATTCGCACACACACACACACTGTTCTCCTGTTGCCCAGACTCTCATGAGACTGGTGCCTCAGGAGAGCAAACTACAAACACACACACTCTCTCACACATACACACACACACACACACACACACACACACATACACACACACACACACACATACACACACACACACACACACACACACACACACATACACACCACACACTCACATTATACACAAAATGGTCTCCTGTTGCCCAGACTCTTAAGAGACTGGTGCCTCAGGAGAGCAAAACACATACACACACGCATCACAAACACACACACACCGCATGGTATGAGCAGTTATATAGGCTCCTAATGATTGAATTGATTTTAATTTTAATTTATTTCGAACATTATCTTAAACACATTTATATTTTAGAATTAATTTTATTTTTAACATTTCATGATATTTATACCATACAAATGTTAACAATTTACACAATTACTGCAAATTACAAAAATTTTCAAAATTTTCAAAATTTTAATTCGATACGCCAAATTTTTTTACCTTGGACCATACACCAAAAGTTGAAATGTATTGTTAGAGACATCAGTTAATTTTTGTGTCCTACCCCCAACTGATTTGCACAATAATATCTTACTTTAGTTTACTTAGAATCATTATACTTAATTATATTGTTTTGTAATGTTTTTTTAAAAAAGTGTAACGCCTTCAAAACGTATACATAAATTAAAACGTGGAAGAGCGAAAGCACCTATCACAAGTATTTCAATAATACTTAAAAGGTGTTTTCATCTATTAATAAGACTATGTATCTTTTATTAATGAATAAAACATTATTATTATTATTATTATTATTATTATTGCTTTTATTAACAAAGAAAATATTACAATCAAATAATAGAAATAAATGAGAACTAGTATTTCTTATTACTGATGTAATGGCTGCACTTTTTGTTCTAACGATACCGTATTAAAACTAAACTAACTGCTACCGTAATACTAAAAATTACAACTAGTATTTCTTACTATTGATATAATGGCTGCACTATTCGTGTTGAAATTGACATCTATAGAACTGAAAAACTAACTAGAGTTAATAAGGTTTTTCAGTTCCTTATATGTCAATTTCAACACAAATAGTGCAGCCTATATCAATAGTAAGAAATACTAGTTGTTATTTTTTGTCATACGGTAGTAGTTAGTTTAGTTGTAATACGGTATCGTTAGAACGATACCGTGTCAAAATGGTACCTATAAATACCCTGTTTGAATTTGATGTTGAAAGAAAAGTAATATTAGTAAAACAATTTGTCAAGTAGGTAGGTGACAGAGATCATAGATAGCGCAGGAAGTTAGGACCTTCACGTAGTAAAACGTAAGGTTTGTTTACCAGCTGAAAACGTGGTGTTTTTGTAAGTGGTTAAAAGAAACATTCATTACAAACTGCTAGACACCACGTTTTCAGCTGGTAAACAAACCTTACGTTTTACTACGTGAAGGTCCTAACTTCCTGCGCTATCTATGATCTCTGTCACGTGTTCGTTCCTTATTTAGAGTAAAAAAATGTTTTTTTCACACATTTTACCAAAAAATTTAGTAATTTTGTATTAACATAACTTTAACCGAGGGAGTTAAGGACTTATAATATGAGGGTATGTACAAGAAGGTACATACGTATATTTAGTACCGCCAGAGAAGTAGTAAAATACAAAGATTTAAAGAAGCAGAAGATTGTCATGAAAATAACAAAGTACCTACCTCGAAATTTCAATTTCGACTACCTAGATAGATATCAATGTACTTTTTACATTACTTATGCACCTATTGACGTTACTTCTTTTGAAATCTAAAGCAAGATGAGAAACTCATAAAACTATCGTTCACGGTAAAAGTACCTACATTATAGTATATCAGAATTGATTAAATTAATCAGGAAATGGCTCGCAAACCGGAAACTGTTGCCACAAATTACTCGTGGCCACAATTACATACTTTGCTAATAAAATGAGAGCCAAAGATCTTTTATAATACCTTTCATCCGTATTTATCGCAAACCAATTTGCCGGTTCTCTGAATATGATATTCATAAAATACAATTTATGATGTCAATTATGATTTTAAATTTGCACCTTGGAATATGAAATGGTAATTTTATTTTGTATGTATGCTATGTTAAAATATATTCGATCCAGTTTAGCTTACCTACTAGAAACTGAATTGGAGAATCTTTAGAAAAATTATTAACTATAATTATAATAGAGTTTAGGAGATATATTCGAATGGTCCAGTCGTTTTAAAGTGTAGTTTTAAAGTGAAGTGCAAAATTTCTAATTTTGTTCCTTAATTGTACTGTGAAGTAGATTTATGTATCTATATTATGTCTCGTTCATAGCAAATAACATAAGCGGTTAGAACAAGCCTTCTTTTTATATTTTATTTTTATAAATCACATATTTTCGAATGGTAGAGTCGTTTTAAAGTGTAGATTCGCAAAATTTATTATTATGATTCCTAATTGTACTGTAAGGTAGCAAATATTTCATATGTCTAGTGCATAGCACAGAAACGGTTAGATCAAGCCTTCCTTTTTTATTTTTTTATACCACAATGGTGGCAAATAGGCAAGCAGTCCGCCTGATGGAAAGTCGTTACAGTGGTTACAAAGTGGCGACCCAAGGACGCCTGCAACATCAGGGACATAACACACTCGTTGCCGACCCATTAAATGTCAATCGTCTTTAGATGTTAGAAGATCTTTTTTGAAGAAAATTTTGTATATACTTAAGTAAAAAAGAATATGTACAAATAACACACAATATGAAATACACATTCAAGTATATTTTCTGCTTCACAGTTCAATTAAAATGTGGATGGAGGCGACTCAAGACCGATATTCGTGGCGTCGTCGTTTGGAGGACGCCAACAATTAAAAAAGCCAGAAGAAAAAGAAAAGCAGTTGACGTGATGATGATGATGAGTAAAATAAAAAAAAAACATAGCATAAATTTGGCTAAACTACACCTTAAAACGACTACTATTCTAAAAAGCTCTATTAATACAAACTTTTACAAACATGGGTACGCGTAAAAATCCAGTCCATGTTGTCGCAATGGCTATAATATTCGTACATAATTTATCGAATGGGCGGTAATAGCCACAGATACACTGGTAATTGCTTTGATCCAATTTCAGGAACGCTTTGCTTTAACGAGTATTGGGGCGTGAATTTTTGAAAATATGTTCGTGTGAATCCTATAGTTTTTTTTTCACTTTCAACTGAAAGTGAATATTTCTGTAGCGGTGAATAAATTAAACCATCCGGGCAATAAAACAACACTTTACTGCAGTAACAGTAACATCACTGCAACAAAAAAACGTGTAATATACCCTATGTTACACGTTTTATTGGTTTATATTTTCTGCTGAGCTTATAAAATAATAAATAAATAATGCTGGACAACTCACACAGCATCATCTAGCAACAAGCTAAGCAGAGCTTGTGTTATGGGTACTAGATGACTGATATACCTACTTAATACAATACATTCCAGAGAGAGATTTTTTATTATACATAGTAGGTATATACCCAGAACACCCCGTAACAAATATTAGCAGATCGTACAAACATTTGTGCCAAGGCGGGAATCGAACCCAACCTACAACCACCTGCGTCGCAGGCGGACCTTTGCCCGCCGCGCCACATCCCCGTTCAAAACGGAACTAGTTTAATGACACAATCTCACCTGAGTACACTTACCAATATAGTTACGTTTGACCACATCTTAGCGACGATGTAGCATAAAAAAAGAACAAAATTAAAAAAAAATAAAAACCCCTTGACAGTTCTTCATCACAGCAAACATGGCTAAAAATACTCGGTATAAAATTATCTATGACACAAAAAAACTAAACGAAAATCGGTTCATCCGTTTGAGAGCTACGATACGATACCACTGACAGACACAGATACACGGACAGTCACGTTAAACCTATAACACCCCTCTCTTTTTGCGGCGGGGGTTTAAAACCTCATGTAACAAAAGTTACGTTCACCTCACTTACCCTCTAATACAAATACAGATAATCCAAGACAATGATATCTGAAGGCACAAAGTAAAAGGCAATTTCCAGACTCAATGGTTCATGTTTCCGTTTTAGTATCTGACGCATATTTGAGGTTAGCCTCGCGTATCACAAACGTATTGAGATCCACCCTCCCGGGCGTATTTCCTACCATTTGAAGCTGAGCAAATGACATAAAATATTAAATTGTTTGGGGAAATCGTTTGGGTAAATTAGATTGCAGTAATTTTTACCGTTCTGGAAGCTTTCTGTCTGTTTGGGTGAATGGTTAGGTCAAGATATATACCTATTATACAGTTACTGCTTATTCTATATCTTATTGTATATCTATATCTTATCCTATATATACGACGACCTCCATGGCGCAGCGGGCGAAGGTCTGCCTGCGACGCAGGAGGTTGCGGGTTCGATTCCCGCCTCGGAACAAATTTGTGTACGATCTGCAGAAATTTGTTCCGTTGGTCTGGGTTTTTTCTATGTATAATAAAAAAATATCTATCTATGTACTGTATTGTATTAAGTATATCAGTTATCTAGTACCCATAACACAAGCTCTGCTTAGCTTGGGGCTAGATGGTGCTGTGTGGATTGTCCAGCATTATTTAGTGCTGATGTCTGCTTCCTCGACTTAACTGAGGAGCAGCTTAATAAGGTTGAACGACTCCAAAACGTGTGCATACGTTTTGTGTTTGGTCTTCGTAAATTCGATCATATTTCGGAGTTCCGCACAAAACTCAAATGGCTTCCTGTCCGTCTTCGCCGCCATTCCCATATCCTTTCTCTTCTTTATAACATTCTGTTTAACCCTGTCACTCCCTTTTATTTAAAGGAGCGTTTTGAATTCCTCCACAATTCTCATCCTCATCCTTCCCGTGTCCTCCGGTCGTCATAAAATTTGGTTTTGAATATGCCACCTCACAAAACCAATTTCTACGACAAATCCTTCTCCATCCAGGCCATAAGGTTGTGGAATGCACTACCAGAGTCTATTAGAAAAGCAGTATCCTTACCAGTTTTCAAAGCTCATGTCAAGGAGTTTTTCCTGTCAAAAAAGTGAATATTGGTACTTACTATTTAGTTATTTATGCATATACGTAGTCTAATACACACACGCATATATATATTATATATATATAATATTTATTTGTATTCTTATGTTTTGTTAGGTATTCTTTATATTTATTTATTATTTGTTTTTATTTTGTATTCAAAATGGTATGTATATTATGTCTATTTACAGAGTCTTTGGTACACCCCCTGCCTTTCTTAAAACACATAATTCTTTCCATCCAAAGGTTGCCTGGAAAAGATCGCTTCTAAGCGATAAGGCCGCCCATTGTACTTGTCTTATGTAATGTCTCCTTGTTATGTTATTTTATGGTGTACAATAAAGCATTTTTGTATTGTATTGTATTGTATTTATTTATTTATTTATTCACTGACACTGCGTGAACTGCGGGTTTTGCCCATCATCACGAAACGTCTGTAAAGACGCCAGGTCTTAATATACTCAACTAGGTAGGTAGGTACTAAAAAAACTGTGACTTTATGGAAACAGAATACCTAATTGGCTCTCTTGTTTTCTCGTACTTTAATATTCCAGTATTCATCACAATAGAACAATATATATACCTAACATTTCGCATAGTCATATTTATTCCAGATTTCCACGTATCCATTTTTCTCACATGTCTAGCAGAGAAACCAAAAGCCCAACTATATTCCTATCTCGTGATTTTCCCAATTATTTGTTTGATTGATCGCCCTTGATATAAAGGCCCGAATCATTACTGTTTCAAAGAATATAGGCTTTCTTTGTTTAGTATCATGCTTGATTTGAAACAAGGAGAGTTTGACGTTGATGAAGTAGGCAGCATGCTACAGTGTAACTGACATAGCTGTCGGATTTTGATCGAGTGTTTGTGGTAGAAGTATAAAATTTAAGTATAAATTAAAGACTTGCAGTCTTTGACCATTTACGCTTGTATACCATTATAGTAGTAGTTAGTATCCTTTTTTTGGATGGTAACTTCTTAAAGGATGAACCGATTTGGATTCGTTTTTTAACCATATAATAAGATATTAACTATAACACGATAAAGATTAACTTTTTTAGATGTAAGATTTCTATTTATGTTAATTTTTTGTACAGTAAAATGTTCATTCATTTATACACGTAGCTTTTGACACTTTTATGGTTATTAACACTAAAATTACTCATCATCATTTGCAACCAGACTTTCACCCACTGCTGGGTATAGGCCTCCAAATTCTTGTTCTAGCCTCATGAAGGTTCGGCCTGCGACTTTAGCGATATCGTTTTGCTCGTCTCTCCGCTTTGGACGCCTGACTTTTCTATACTTTCATATCATTCTCAGGGACCTTAATCAGATCTACCTATCGGGATCATTACTTGTGTTGTTTTGAGTTTTTCTATTTATTGGCATTATACATGGCATGCGCCATGTTCAAGGAATAACTGAAGGTAATTAAATTACAAAAACAGAAATTATGTTTCATTGCCAGCTAATAGGTACATAAAATAATTAAAGAATCTCAGTAGGTAGGTAAATAAATCTATAATTAAACTACACTATTAACATTTAAAGTTATACAGTTACAGTTATATCAAAATCTTATAACTGAACTTACCGTCGCGTAAATTTTAACAGATAACTTGTTGTAACTGTAAAAGATGGTAGAAGGTGATCCTAGAAAAGATACAAACCAATCTCTAAGGTTGGCTGCGTTTCAAAGCTTTCATGACAACTTGTTATTGTCTATGTTGATTTCTGAAAGGAAATTGGAAATTGCTTTTTGCAAAACAAAGTTATTTTATTTCTCAATAGCAATATAATTTTATGTAGCTCAATTTTTCATTTTATTGGAATCGTACCAAAATTTAACAATGCTCAAATTTTTGTTGGTATACTAATAATATAACTTTGTGAAATTTCAAGTTTTTAATATGTATTAGTAGTACTTCCGCCAAAGTGAAAGTCTACCAAAACCAACAAATTATCCCTTTTCCTTTGGAAATCCCATCGTTCGTGGACGTCCCATCGTTCGGATTTTTATTTTACATTTTTAAAACGGTTCTTTATCAGTCCGTGGGCAGAGAGTACATGCAGCTTTATTTTATTTTTAAAATTTTAATAAATAAACGTTGCGACTACAACTGCTTCACAAAATTAATCTAGATATGTATCTTTTAAAGGGCAATGTATACGCTTCTATAACAAAACTCCAAGTGAGTTGCAAATATTATCGATAAATACATTCGCACAAATTGTCAAACATATCCTTTGCAAAAAGGCTTACCTACTACAATATATCAGATTATCTAAAAGAGCTTGGGACGAGTTTTGCTCCAGCTCGAAAACTAGCACCATACCTAAGAAAAGGTTTCTTGTTCGCTCTTTACTTTACTTTAAAAACATTGAATTGAACAATTAATCAAAGTGATCACTTTATTTCCTTGTTTTACTAATGTAATTTGAATTTTGTGACGTGTCCCAGAGTCCTGTAAGGTATGAAATAAAGCCAGCATGCTAAGATCTAGGTCGCAGGTAGTTGTTGGAGAGAATGGGAACATTCGATCCGGTTCTCTAACAACGAACATGGGGGTCGCTCAGGGATCTGCGGTCTCGAATATCTTGTTCTCCATGCTATTAAATGATCTTCCCGAAGCTGTGAGCACTGCGGAAGTCTTTATGTACGCGGATGACGTGATCGCCGTAGTCTCTGGTACAACAATAGATGTCCTGGAACATAATTTAAACCTCACCGCGTCCACCCTTGCCGAGTGGTTCAAAGCAAACGGGCTTGTCTTGAACATCTCAAAAACGCACTTTATGCACGTCTGCCTATCTGGACACCTCCCTAGAGCCTTATCGGTTGTCGCGGATGGGATACCTATCGAACAGGTAGCTAAAACCACATTTCTAGGTTTTGAGCTTGACAGGAGTCTCACGTGGGAATCCCACATCGATAAAGTGTGCGGAAAGCTTGGTGGTGCGTGCTACGCGCTCAGTCGCCTGGCGAGATTTCTGCCAAGACACGTAGTACGCTCCTGTTATTATGCGACTGTCCATTCACTTTTGCAGTACGGAGCTGAACTGTGGGGGCGTGCTGCCGACTGGGAGCGCGCCTTCCGCATGCAGAAACGTGCTATACGTGCAATCGTGAAAATACCACAGGACGTCTCCGCAAGACCTCACTTTAAAGAGCTGGAAATACTAACTCTCCCATGCATCGTGATATTCCAGGTATCGGTATACGTGAGGAGCAACATTGAATTGTTCACTAGGAATAGTGACGTTCACAAGTATAATACTCGGCGAGCAGACAAGCTTACAACGCTGCCTCGTACTCTCGCAAAGTCGGGGAAGTTAACGCGCATAATGGGACCGACAGTGTACAACAGTCTTCCTGAAATTGTCACGAAGGCAAATAGCCTCACATCCTTCAAAAACAAACTGAAGCACTGGCTCGCTAAACACAGCTTTTACAGCTATGAAGAATTCTTAGCCTGTAAAAGCGACTTATTGTAATATCTATCTTGTTAGTAGATAAACTAATTGTAATATATATTTTTATATTTTTAATATTTTAATTATTTTGAAATGAAACGGAACTTATTTTAAAAGTGTAGTTATAAAATAGTGTACCTATAATTTTAATCAGTATTTATTTCTCTTCTTTTTGACTTTAATTGAATTGAATTCATTTAAAGTACCTACAATACGTACTTACATAAGTAAACATTGTGTTCTGTAAGTAAAACAAATATGACGTGTTATTCTTGAAATTAACGAAATAAATGATTATTGATTATTGATTATTATTATTAAAGCACTATGATATTTGAAAACATAAAAAAAAACCAGTTCTACAGTAAAATCGTGTCCTATCAAAGAAAGAAAGAAAGAAAGAAAGAAAGAAAGAAAATTATTTATTAAACACTACAGTACACTACTAATGAATTAAAATAAAAGACTACTTAGTAACACATACCTACAAAAACACAAGTGAACAGGACTAACACAATACAATACGTAGGTACCTTAACACAAGGACCTATCTACCTATTGGATTGTACCTATCAGACGTTTCACACAAACCCGGTGCCTGGTTGATGCCGTTGAACCGTAAAACATCAGCCTATATTGTGAGAACAATAGCAAAAATACCTTGGAAAATAGCCTCCGTACTTTCGTATGCAAAATGCGAGTGCAAAAGTTTTTAATAAAATAGCTTCACAAAGTGTTTTATTTTAGCAGTCCAATATCGGAAATGTTCAACATTTCTAGCATGTGCCACGGTAATTGTTATTTTTGTGTTCTCTTGGCCGCTAAGTGTTTGCTGTAAGGAATTGAATTTCAAATGAGATCAGTATATTTTGTAAACATACCTTTTTGAATTTGGAGTCAGTATAAAACCTATGTTTTTTTTATTACCTATGTATAGGTACATATCTACCCTTCTAGAACCCAAGATATTTTAAGAAATAAACGTAACATTAATTTCTGGAAAATATTTAACGACACTGGCTCTGATGAAATCGAAGCAAATCGCATAAGTATGAATCAATTTCTGGTTTTGACAGCTTTCATTCGTCTATCATCCGTTTTCGAATTGGCCGTTATAGTTCTCAGTTTCTGTTAAGTTTTCCTGCACAAATATTTATGTTTACAAAAAATTTTATGGTTCTAGATCCAAAAATGCAAGGTTTTTATAGTGTGTAAGGAAGGCCAGTAAAAACCTCATCAAGATTCTTGGAAGGTAGAAAAACAAAAATTCCAACAAGAAACAGTAGGACGAGACATCTTTTCATAGCCACGAAGAGGAAAGAGACTAGCGCATAATGCCCGTCGAGAAGTACATTTACTACCGTCGAGAAGTAACTATTCAGCAAACTGTGGCGATTATTATGAGGAAAGAAGTCTTTTCGCTGAGCTCAAACTTCTTGCATAAATTTTAAACGTGGAGCCAATTTAGTCCGTATCCGGGCTTTGTTCATTGATGGACTCGACAACGGGGTGTAATAATGTCGCCCTGTAATTTGGAGCTTCGGAATTTGAATTTTAAACTTTGCAATGGGATCGGAGATTTGTTTTGCGTTTCACTGTTTTTAAGTGAGATTTAATAGGGTAAGACCGGTGTCTACCCTCACTTGATTAGATTGAAAATTCTTTATGACTTATCAAACTAACAAAATGAACAACAAAAATTACAAAATATGTGACAATTGGCGGTCTTATCGCTCAAGAGCGATCCCTACCAGAAAACCGTGGATTGATAGGATTGTTGGAAATGTCAATGAAATTGATTATGTCCTAACTGAATTTTCGGCCTCGGCGGCCAGTTTCATCGGAGATCCATGTGCGCAGGACATATTGTACCTACACTAAAGTCATTTACAACGGCATATTTACCATGATTTGAGTTATGAGCTTTCTAATATTTCGGCATAGTTTCTAATATTTGCCATGATCACGGAATAACGGTTTAGTATTCCCTGATCATGGCACATGAAACTATGCCGTCGAAACGATGACTTATATGACTTTAGTGTTAATAACCATGATAGTTTAAAATGACATATAATAGTGCACAAGTGTGTACCCAAAATCAGGTGCACTCTGTATTCGCTCAGTCTCATAATCCTCTAAGTTATTTGACATATGATTTGGCAGAACTAAAACCTTCCTTCCATGATTTTCATTCGTAAAATAACCGTAGCTTTGTTTCCTACACTATTTGTTTAACATTTTATTTCAGCAAATTACATCCTTGTAGGGTTCGTCTATAAAAAACAAAAAGGTTATCTAACCCTTTCGCGGGTTTTCTTATTGTTATATTCCGTTCCATGCCCATTGTTCTGCTGATAGATATTTGAAGCAAAGAAACACAATACATACATAATAAAAAATATCTATCTATAGAAATCTGAAATTTTTTTTTTACTAAAAAATCTATTGTAGTTTGACGAATTCATTAACATTTGTAAACGTTGGTGTTCTTCCAACACAAATAAGGAACCCGCTTACATCCGTAATGTATCCGAAAATCGTTGTATGTTTAATCTCATAAAGAAAGAATCGTCGCGTAAATTGCAACCACATACTAAATAAAAATGCTAAAACGTCGCGTAAAGTGCAACCACTTATTAAATCAAGTGTCAAGCGGCAAGCTCACATGAAGCATATAGGGTGTGAGTGTGACAATGCGCTCGGAGCCAGTAGATCCGCTGTGAAACTCGGCCAGCGTCCGGAAACACGGCCGGCCGAACAACTAGATACGTAAGGCTGAGCCAATAAACACCCTCACCTAGAATAGATATACCTACATAGAAAGAAAGTTATCTGAGAAAGCTGTTTTTAACGTGAATTAACTTATTATATTATTATTAGGCAGGTATGCATCAAATCAAAAATCGTAATCGTATCCGAGTAGCCTTCAAAGTTGGGTCAAAGAATTAATATAACACTAACAAAAAAATGTGTTTTACAACATTTCTTCCTCGCAAACTTCAACCGTGCCTCGGAAAGCACGTTAAGCCGTTGGTCCTGGCCTTTCGATCCCGTTGGATTATGAGAGTGAGGGAATAGAAATTGCACCTAGGTTTGCAAAATTTTGTTCACTATAATATATCCTCAGCACCTGACTTGTCTCCGTTGTCACAAGACCTCCCTTGCTCGCTGGGCAAAGGCCTCCCCTGCACGCTTCCAAACACCTCGGTCTTGCATTCAGACTCCCACCACTCCGGGTTAAAAGCCACAAGATAATACCGCCACCTTTAACGCGGCCAAACCCGTCGTCGCGTCCCATCTTATGGATTCCAGTGTGTTATAGCATGGGCCCATCTCTCCAGGTGTATACGACTAATATGGCCGGCTCAATTCCACTTTAACCTGGCGGTCTTTTCCCCTACATCGGCAATGCCTGTTAGTGAGCGTATGTTAGGCACTCGGTCAATCAGTTTGAAGCCTAGAATGCAACGCTCCATCGCCTTTTGGCAAATCTTGAGCTTGGACTTCTGTGCTTCAGTCAGAATGTCAATGACAATGTCTATGCATGTCAGGTTAGGACAGGCAGGATACACACACATGTCGATGTGTTTACGTTTTAGTGTGAGTGAAACGTCGCCCTCATGTGCCCTTCATAGACGAGAAGATCTTCAAGCATTCTCGATATGACGTTCGATTTCCTTATCGTGCCTGTTTTCGAAGGATACCAGACCGGCCAGACCGGTCCAAGTGATTGAGTTATAGTTCGCGTCATGTAAAAAGAACGCTGGCGCAGTAGGCGATTTATAGGTCTATTTGGTGGTATGCAGTGGGGCGCGGGGCGGGCGGGTCACGCGCCGCATGCTTGCCGGTGCGCTATTGGTTTAAATTGGTTTAAATTGGCATAGTACTATCGTGCGCGAGTGTACCCATGCGCGAACACACCCTTTCCACTTTTTTCCAGCGTTCTTTTTACGTGACGCGACCTATACTTAAGGTAAAAGCTATCCATCTAGCACACGACGTTTCGTGCTGTCAGATCTTTGTCTTGGACTGGACTTGACTGTGTTTGTAAAATAAAAATAATAAAAATTGTAGTAAAACGCTTTACGATCTAGCTATAAACAAAAGCTTTTCACTGTCAGTATAGGTACAACCTACCGCATACCCAGTAGGATAATGAAATGCCTGCTAGCTTATTCACCGATATCCAATCAACTGCGTAAGCTGCTGTTTATACGTCAGGTAATGACTAATGGAAATTGATCTATGAACAAAGGAAAGGACGTCCGCCCATGTCCAGGGTAGGGATTAAATTTAATGCATTGTAGACTATACTACACTAACCAAACTCGATGTAGAATGTGGAATGCGATGTTTCAGATAAAGCAATATTTATTGAAGGAAGGATCTCAAATCGAAAAATAGTGTAAATTGCGTTTAAAAAGACGCGGCAACAGAGTAAATTTTAAGTTAAGTATGGACCGTTAGTTTACAAACGTTATACATCGAGTTTGGCTAGTGTATATATATTCGGTTGGAGACAGATAGGTACACTTCCTTTTAATTATAACCCGAGGAATGTAACATTGGGGTCAAACTCCTTCGGGCTTGTAGTGATATTTTTTTTTGTGATCGTTTTGGTTTTCTGGAAGAAATCGGTATAAGCGATAAGGCCACCAATTCCATTACTGTATTGGTGCTTTCCATCAGATCCTATCGTACCCAAATAGCAGTGAGGCTATTGAGTTAGCGACGACGCGCTCAAATGGCAACTTAATTTCATAAGATGTAACTGGTAGGTTAGTTAGTAATAATAATTAGCAGTTTTTTTACGTTATTTCTTTTAAATGTTGTTCTTTTTTATTTGTTATTACCAGAAGTTTTCTCTTGTTTCGCTTTTAAGTTTTTTTTTCCTTTATAATCTGTACTATACCTAGCCAACTGTCATTAAACTGTTGTTCAAAAGTTGTAAAATATGAATAAAAAAAATAATAAAAAAAAAATCCGTTACTGTTCTCTATATGTTTAATAATGTAAAATCTGTTTTATAAATTGAAGTAAAGGTATAAAAAGTATTATCTATCTATTTATATCAATAAATTTAAGTCATCATCACATCCTTTTTAAATACAACATACAAATACTTCCCCTTGGTTCTTTATGCAAAACCAGAGATTGACTGAGTATGAACTCAATAAATCTCTGGTTTTGCATTGATGATTATAAAAAAAACTGAGTACAAATAGGCCCAAGAGTGTTTGTGTGTAGACTGTGAGTGAGCGTTGCTATGATATATAACATTTTAATTATAACTTGCCGCTTCTGCTGTAACTTAAGTCCATGACGGCAGTTTGTAAACCTGCTTAAACGTCAGTAAAATTTGGTAAATAAACGTGGATAGTTGAATTTAATACAATAAAAACACTACAATACTTAATTGTACGTTGCGATTGATGATTTACAGATTTAAATCTAATATTCGGTACATTATATTTAAATCTGGGGCCAAATTCTCTATCAATCTATCAATCGCATCTGTTTGCTAAAAAATGGTCCAGGTTTTCTAGTCTGGTTCAGATTTACAGTTTCAAATACAAGTGCCTTTCCACTGATCATTAGTAACATTCACAGGCCCTTTATAAGGGTTGCAAAGTCCCCCAGCTATCACCTGCTCTAACCAGAGTGGAAGGTCGCTACCCCGTAAGGAGGTCTACCTTGAAAAACGATTTACGGAGTTTCGGATTGAATTGCATTTATTTATTTAACTTTAAGCAACACGGGGTGGAGAGAGAGAACTTTAAACAATACGGACAAATCCAATAACATTAACTAAAGATGTTAAGATGTTATTGTAAATTAAATCATATTTCTGAATAAGCACCTTAAAATGATTTCAAAGACATTAAATTAATAGATTAAAGCATGACGGTTGACGCATTGCACAAAACGACGGACGACCGATCGAAAATGAAATTTACCTATTTTATTAGCGTTTTTAAAACATACGCGGTCTGCGGTGGCGGCCAGAATAATCTGTCAAAATATTGTGTTGTCCAAATTAAACTGGTTGCCACCACAGGCCGCGTCTGTTTGGGAAACCCTTTAGAGATCCGATACGAAAGATGACGCGTCCTAGGCAACTTGGTGTTAAGGTTGTTCGTTTTGTGCGATCCGTCACGCGAAACTTCGTGCTTAGCGTTTTAAAGTAGACCTCCTGTACCTTCCTGTTAATTGGACACCCAATTAATTATGATATGATACACATGTGTCATTCATTTATTTGGCAGTCCTTTCTAGGGTTTTAAAAGCCTGGGAATCCCGAAAGGTTGAGTACCACGTTCGATCGGTACATACTGTTTTAATCAATTTCATTTCTTTACTCTTATATTTTTCATTCTTACTTTTAACTAAGCAATAGGTAAGAGATCTCTGTTTTCTTCAGTTGGCATAAGTTAGAGTGAAAAATGTATAATTAGTAATTAGTAACTGTTTAGAGTTGACAGATTTATATTTTAAAGGGGACTCCCCCTATAAAATAAAAAGCTTTCGGTTTTTACAACAGACCACTAAGGCTGAAGTTTTGGTTTCGGTTCTGCTATCAGATCGCAGGGTTTATAGGTAACCTAATATAATTTTTATAAAGATACTGAGTGCTTTGTGACTTTTAAAACTACCAATAGAACTTTAAAACCCTTTATTTCGGAACGAACAATAATGTGATCCCAGAAAAGCAATGAAAGCACTACATCGTAACTTCGTTTACTGACTCTAGATAATTCAATAACCTACGGCGTTGTATTGTGCTTCCAAAATGTTCCGAGCTAAAACTTTGTTTCCTTTGACTATTTCGTACATCGCCGCTTAGAAATAGCACGAAAATATTGGTAACTATGTTTGTTTTCGAAACGAACGTCTACATTTTTGGACGAAACTAGCTCTACCAATCGAATAGTTACGCTGTATCGTGCTTTTTTCCATTAACCAATGAATATTCTATGTGATTACTTAAGTCGTCCAATGTATGTACCTATTGATTTTTTTATTCTTCGGGTGAACCATGTTAACCTTAATTTTAAGTTTAGCTGGTTAGTTCATTAACAGAAGGATATATTACCTATTTGACATGGAATATTTTGCAGCTTGGGATGGACATGGAGACCTTTACCCAGGAGTGGGACCGCATGGTTCATAAAAAGCTGTTTAGTCATTTTATAGGTTAAGGTGCTTATCTACTTGCGGTGTACACGAGTTTAAATAAGTAGATTAGGCGATTTCTAGAAGTCTTGTCTACAAATACGTTTTCAATAAGCAGGCAGAACATTTCTTGACAAAAAGTGCAGAAGTCTCATTTGCGGGGAAAAGTGACAGGGGATTATTGGATACAAGCCCTAATTTAGCGTAGGATCTTGAAGTGTTGTTTGCTCTGCCGTGGGATAGAGGCGGTTTAGTCAAAATAATATCTCATTACGAAAAACCGCGGAAATTACTAACTCACAAACAAATTATAACAGCGAAAACCAAATAAAAACAAGCAATATACAAATAATGAAAACGGAATAAAACCATTCACGTGGATCGCGTTTGTATGTGATCTCTGTATCATGATCATAAAGCGAGTAAAGAGGCTTTCAAGAAATTTATGTTCAACCAAATGAAAACCGAAACAGATACGCAAGGTAAAGATATTGTTTGATAAATAAAATAAGTATGTGAACATTATTTATTCGAATTAATAATGGTATTACCAATTTCTTTACCAAATATACCCACCCAGCATGAATTGGGTAGGTTGATGAACATAGCAAGACCACTAATGTATAAGAAAACTAGCTCCGGCCCCTGCCTTTACATACTTGTTTAGTTAATCATAGGAGCTTAAGTCATAATCCAGCCCAATTAATAGTTCTGGCATGAAAAAGTTTGACAATAATCCATTCAAACCAATTATCTATGAATTATATATTTTCCGGTTATATATTTCAGTGTCGTGCGAAAAGTTGTGATGGTCTAATAGCGATTAGCATTCATAGTGTTCCATTTCGGAACTAAATCCCAAATTAGGTGGTAACCGTATAATTTTGCGTTCGCGTACCTGCTTTTTTGATATTGAATATGTGCCTTATTTTGATAGTCTCGGATCGTTATCTATCAAAAAACCTTTCAGCCATTTCTTCAAAGCTTATTTTCTTATCCCCATCTCGTATCGTAAACCCAAATTGTTTGTTTGCCAAATGTTTTGATTACCATAAAGCTACTGAACCAATACCCGTAAACAAAATATTTTCGTCGTTTGACTGTTTGGTTTAATCCATCAAAGGATTTCATGTATGTTATCTCATATTTTTTTGTATGTTTCAACAAATTGTTATTGAATTTTGTAAATAGTTAAGTATAAAATCGGTTCACCAGCTAGACAAGACCTCTAGAGAAAACACTTTTCCTTCTGTATATTCTGGGGAAAAGACTTTTTAAACCGGCAGAGATTTTTGGGAAATGGGAATTTTAACTATTGGAATCAAAACTATTTTAGCACCATTTACACTATCGCAAAGAGAGAAATACTAGTTGACTGAAACTGGTCTAAATCTGTAGGTAAACTGCGTAAGTTCATCTTCAGAGTGAACTTTTTGTAAGTTATGCCTTTATTTGTCCTGCCATAGTTTGAAGACTGTTTTTTTCGCCGTTTTGAAGAGTTTTACGGCAGTAGCAAAAACAAGTAGAAAAACAAATTATCGTAAAAATCACAAAAGTTATTTGAAAATTATCAAAGTTAATTCCAGTAAAAAACCAATGGTATTGTTGTTACTATGTATACGGCCTAAATTAAATCAAAAGTTTGTAGAGAAATTCAACTTTAAATTGATTCAAACAATCTTACAATTATATTTCACTAAGGGGTTTCATATAAAAGAAATTACTTGTAGCGAAATTTTACTGACGACATGAAAATACGCGGGAAAAAGTTACGTTAACTCTGATAACCTTTCAAAAGTTTCGAATTCGAAAGCTATTAAAGAATCTGCGAGGGGCTTTTACATAAGATTCATGGAACGAACTTGGTTTAGAGGATCATCGAAAATTGGACAAGGCAGAAAAGCCCTTCAATTATAATAATTTTATTTTGCAGGTACCTTACCTACTTAATTCATTATTAGTTCGGTACAGTAAGGTATTTACCGACGTCAAAACTTACAAATTACGATCTATCTAAGTAATAAAATAGAAATTTAAATTGAACTGTACTGTATACGGGCTGATGATGTACAAGGATGCATTTGATTCTTGACTAAGAAATAAATTCACAGCTTTCTATGCTTCCTACTTTTTGACTAAACTGACTATTTGATCTTCACGTCACAAAGGTCCAGCAGGAGTATTTTAATTCAATCGAATCCGACGGATCTTTAAAACGCTATTTTGTTTTCGCCTCGGGTTGATGATCGAAATAAAGAGCTCCTCCTCATTGACATGGCCATTAGTCAACAGATTCGATTCGAATTTTCGATCATCAACCCGAAGCGAAAACAAAATAGCGTTTTAAAGATCCGTCGGATTCGAATCGGAAACGAATCGGTGAATTAAAATAACCCTGCAAGAGTTTACTTTGTATCAGAAACTACAAAGTTCTTCTAATTAAGACTAATCCATAGCGAACCATAAAAAAGATCTTATAAAAAGCTTCGAGCATTTTCTTTCTCTCATTATGCCCTCTGACAACTCCCTCTGAAGTCCTCTTCCCTTCCGGACAGAAGCACATAATAAATAAAATAAAATAAAATAAAATAAAAATAAAAAAGCCTTTTATTTCTTACAGAAAATGCTAGTTTACAAAGATAGTTAACTTGTATGTAAGTATCAAAAAAAAAAAATATACTAGTAAAAATATATAGTTTCTTATTTTTAGTTAGTAGTTACAGTTTTTAAACGAGATTTTTGAATACGTTAATATTATAATTTAATTATTCTGTAGGAACCCCTCTGCAGGTAAAGGCCTCCTCCAAATTGAGCCAGTTTTCTCTGGATTGCGCTGTTTGAACATGAAGCACATATAAAACTTAAAAGGAAGCGTAATCTGATCGTTGCTCAAGCACCCATTTCCTCCACCTAGTGCGTAATAATAGATAAAGATAGTTAAAAGCCACTTGGTCGGGAACGGCGTCGTAGATTACGGTATAGTAGCGCCGGTCCCTCAGGCAATTAGCTTTCTGCGTAGTTGAACAAGTATTATACGCGGATAGCTCATTATCTTGGAGACTAGGAGGTTTTATGGAAATGGTTTTGTAAGATGTAAGAGAGACTGCAAGAAAAAGGGAAGGGTGGTCTGGTCATTGCCCTGTAGGCACAGGGATAGTGTAGGCAGGTATAGGCATAAGTTTAGCTATACTACTTTTATGAAAAAGTGACTACTAGGTAACACTACTAGAATGACATCTGAATAATGCTTAATTTTATAATCCGCGCGCGATCAGAATGTGATGGAACCATTTGAAACTGAAACAAAAGTGGTCGGACTCTGACAAGGTTTCATTCCGATTCGACCACGAGCGAATTATATTAGAAATTGAGCATAAAATATTTATTTGTCCGTTTTTCGATCCATTCACATCGCGCGCGGATTAAGTATACATATTCTTTTATTTGTGTATTTTTCTGTATCACTAACTATGCAGTAATTTCTGTAGCTGACTGTACATAATACTAATGAAGTCGATTGCTTACTAAGCCCTCAGTAATAATAGGAAACGAAAATACAAATATGAGTAGGTTAGTGTTGTAACCAAAACTACTCGTTCTTCACGATTTTTTAATCAATTGGCTGTCGGATATAAATAACGCATTGTGCTTAATCTACTGCTATTTAGGCTTTTAACAATTTAAGCTTAGAATAATTATTAATTTATTCTTACAACTCACGTAGCATTGCTACGGCGTAGCACTACTACAACGTAGCACTATTCCAACGTAGCAATAAAACACCGCAGCACTACTACGCCGCCGCGCCGTAGCAAGGATACGCTAGTTTTTAAACCCCGACGCAAAAAGAGAGGGGTGTTATAAGTTTAACGTGTTTGTCCGTGTATCTGTCTGTGGTATCGTAGCTCCCTAACGGATGAACCGATTTTCGTTTATTTTTTTTTGTGTCATCGATAATTTTATTCCGAGTGTTCTTAGCCATGTTGCACGAAAATCTGTCGGGGGGTTTTTAAAATTTTTCATTATTGTTTACGGTAACATGTATGCCGATATAGAAATATCATTATGTGTACTGAATTCGGAAATGTATATCCATTCATTTCATTATTTGAAATAAAAATGCCCGGGCCAAGCCATATATCACAAATAAAATGGTCAGTGCAATATTTTGTTTGATCTGTAAAAGTTGAGTCTAATATTCCGAATGATGTTATGGTTTGATTTTTCTACAGCATAAGTTGACCAGTACTACAGATTACAGAAGGTTATAAAATAGAAAGGTTATAAAGACGAAAACTCACAATAAAATTCTTGTTCTGTACATATTTGTCGAATTTGTATTGTAAACGAGTGGATGGTAGGTCATTAAATGTCAATCCAAAAGGTATTAGCTATTATTACATTACGTCGTTATACAATCGTTTCGAAATCGATTTCATGTATACACTTATAGTGCTCGCTTAATATTAATGATACCTGCTTGTGTAATAGGTATTCTTGTCCAACATTAATTTGAAATGGGAGCTTCAGAAGGAATTGTCAATATATGCCCTGAAAATAGTTCCGAGTAAAAAAAGACTAACAGCTGCGACAATTTTTGTTTTTATGACAAAGTAATGTACCCCAGTTTTAATAATAATAATTATTTACAGAAAGGTTTAAAATATTCGTACTAGTCTAATTATAAATAGTTTTACATTATATGTGTTTAAATCTTTGTCGTCACCACTTTCACTACATACTATAAATCGAAGTCCCCCACCGCATCTGTCGGTCTGAAAAGCGATAAACTCAAATCTACTGAACGGATTTTCATCCAGTTTCACCAATGGACGTATTGATCCATAAAGGGTTTAAATTATAATTCATTATTGATCCATAAAGGGTTTAAATTATAATTGATTTTATGTTAATCGTTTAAAATATGACGTTAATTAGTCAAGATATCGAGAAAAAATATGCCGACTGGGAGCTTTATTAGCGTGAGCCGTGACCAATAAAAATAAAAATAAATATAAAAATTGTATTACAGAAATCCTTTGTTACGCGCAAAAGCGGTGGCGGCGGGTACTTGTTAACACCAAGCTTCTATTGCTTAAAAATATATCACACAATAAAATTTAGGCCGACTTCTAGCAAACATCAGCGTTGAAACAAAGCCAGCAGAACTAATTAGTATAAAGTTTATTTAAGATTCTCGGAATTGCCAGCAAGTTCCGGCGCTATTCCGACAAATTAACCATTTAACGGACGGAACAATGCATATTATTTCGTACTCACAACACTTTTGGCTCCGACATTGTGGATATTCGGGAATTTAAACCCAACTTGTTGTGACATTATTAATGATTTCGTAATTGTATTTGGATTCTTGCTCAATCAAGCTAAGGCAACAACTCTGGATATCTGAATAGACAGATTTAATTAAGCAAAAGTTTAGTATTCTATTGCCAAATCAACAATGAGAAGAATTCTGTGATCGTTGGTGAATCATTAGGACCTACTTAATTGAATTTTGTACAACTGTTTACATTATTTGGGAAGATATGCAGCGTCAGTAATCCTTATTATTCCTTTATTCCATCCAGTCCTACCAGTAGTTCAATAGTCGAACTGTTTGGATGTTTTTTTTTCAAATTGTTATACTGACGGATCGAACTATTTGGAAACATGGATTTTATTCCAAATAGAACTACTATGATTATTATGGTACAGTCAGAAATGGTACTTCAAATGCATTTGTATCTTGAGAGGAAATTGTCCTTTTTTATGATATAATAAATCCTCTCTCGATATATTATCCTCTTTGAAGGATCACTTAAAACAAATTATGAAGTATACTTATAATATACTTGTCACTCATTTTATATGGCTGGCTGTAGCAATTATTATTGTACGTACAATTATAGGTATATTATTTTAAGTGTCAAATGTTTGTGTTATGGACTTTGTAGTCTGTAATAAAAATATATTCATTCATTCAATTCATTTAACAGAGTACGCTAGCGTCTGGCCTTTCTAGCACCTGGTTAAAAAATTAACACCTGATTGGGTAAATGCTAAGATTGTCCAGTCACAAGTTCACATAAGAACTGGAGTAACTGGGATTGAGGTAAAAATATAATTATCAAGATTTCCAGTAAAGAATTTTTGACAAAACTTTGAAAATGAAACTGCAAGATACTCCTACAACAGAAAAGAGTGTATAAAACTAACTTCGTAAACTAACTAACGTATTGAACAGACTGTAGAGCTCGGGTCAAACACGTTCCATTTCGTTCGATTCGAACCGTAATAAACTTTTCTACGTAATAAAGTTTTGTACTCTTTCGTGTTATTGAAACCGAACGCCGTCGTTTCGCACCTACTGTCGCCCCTAGCATCAAATGGGATCTAAAACTTTGTACGAATTGGGGTTTTATACGCATAAAGTTCGGCAAAATTGGATAGAAAAAGGTTGTTTTAATAAAACGGCTCTGGTCTTAAAGCACTGTGCACAGATTTATATGTTTCTGCTGAGTCACAACGGACAGTGTTAAAAATTTTAACGGATTAAATTATCTTTGTTTATTTGGCTTGATAACTATCAATCATAAATAATTCTATTTTATTATATAAAAAAAAAAATATTTGGGTGCCTATGAAATTTATTACTTTATTCGGTATTTAGAAACACGATAAAAAAATGTAAACGCAGGTTTTCATGAGTGTGTTCTGCTTTGCACGGACACGCAAAATGCAAAATAGGACCTTTGAACTGAAAGGTTTGTCCAAGGTCCCACTTGTCTATGAAATATATATAAACTGGTACGGAGAGCCAGTCATTGTGTTGCAATATAGAAAAGGCTTGGGTGTCACAAATTCAGATGAATTAACAAAAAGCTCTATTTCATAAATCACGTAGATCTACGCTAAAAATCTTTTTTTCGAGTGATATTTTTATCCCGTTTTTACATTTTTATTTGAATTATTTACGTTTTTGGTGGGCGGTTGTGTGTTGAAATCAATTACAGCCTGTAGTATTTTTTCATTGCGTCAATTTTGCTATAAGATAAAGTAAAAAAATAAAAAAGTAGGTTTATTTGAACAGTTTTCTGAAGCGTAATTGCGCAGTTAAAATAAACGCTAAAGTTTTTTATTTCTGGATGATGAATAGCAAATTTGGTAATATACTTTATTTTCTTTGAAATCAAACATTTTTAATAAAGAATTCTTCTAACTGATGGACTACTTTACACTTCTAAACTTTAGTGTAAAGTCTAATTTATCTTTTATTTTCCTACCAATATTATAAAGGCTATAGTTTGTGCCGTCGTCGTGAGATGTTTGGGCGAAGATAATGCTGAAACTACTGAACACAATTTGTTCAGTAGCTGATATTTTGCAGAGCCATAGTTCTAGATTTAGAATAATATCCTTTTTGACATATTAAAATGCGTGCGAAACCACGGGCACAAGCTATTATCAGAAAAAAGAGGAGTAGGTAGATTGGTCGTTGAATTAATTATGGAACCAGCTATCTATGTTACCTTTCACAGTCTCAAATTGGTAGAAAATCGACCCATTGATTGTTCCGGTTGTCACGAGTCAGAAAACCTTATTTCCCGCCTCTACGAGGCGTGTCGACCGTAACGAACCTGACACAAACAGGTGTAATTTCTCTTCAAAGCCGCACTGATGGTCAGGGATGACCTATTTTGAGTACAATGGGCAGTTAGCTTTAGGATTGTACTGTTAATTGTCGCGTAGGTTCCGTATCAGCGGGTGATCGTGTGATTGTTTGAGACCTTTATCTGTGGCACTAGCAAGCCGAATACATTTAATTAGTTTATAACCGCGGCTTCGCACGCGTTGTTTCTATAGAATCGTTTAAAGGTGATTTCTATCCCATGGGAACTGATTTATGGGATTAAAATTAGCCTATGTTTGATTCCAGGATTAGAATTACCTGTATGCAATTTCAACCCGATCCGTTCAGTAGTTTTGGCGTGGTAACAAACATCCATCCATCTAAACTTTCGCATTTATAATATTAGTGTGATTTCAAACAACATGTCAAGTAATGTTACCTACAATACCTACTAACATCGGAGTGAAAGCAGAGGTTTTACAAATTCAACTGATACAAAGTGCCACAGTGATTACGCAGAGCGCATAGAGCCAAACACTGGCTTTATAGTTATGCGGTTTTATCCAATATGCAAACACCACGCGAGAGGCTTCTACGCAAAGCATTTGCATCGAAATTACGCCACATTTTAATACGAATTTCAGTAGCATTCAACATGTTGTTCTAGTACTAGATATGTATCTTCGCTAATAAAAAGCATGTATGTTTATATAGTGGTCATGAGTTTGAATAACGAAGTGACTAGAGTGACTTTACCTACTAGATAGATACTTTGGGGCGATTATTGCATTGAGTGCTCAAGTACACTAACAAAATTGGATGTGTCATTGTATGCCATAGGTATGTTAAACACGGCCATGCACAAGGGAGCATATCAAAGGGTCCAAAACCAACATTTTGTCGCCTATGTTCATTATTGGCAGCACCAAAACAACCCACTTTTGAGGACCCACCACAAGCCATCATCATCGAAGAAGTTCGTAGTTCGAAAATAATTGCTATTCTCCAAAAGTACTTACAGCTTGGCAAAAATATCTAGAAAAAATCTTTTGTAATTGATATGGCCACCCTAATGTTTTTAAATGTTTTTTAAATATTTTTATCTAAGCTAATATCTAATCAAAAATGTTACAAGCTCTTGGATCTGATAGGCATGACTTGTATTTTCTCCTTCTGCGGTAAAACTGATTTTAATACCTCGGTCAGGTCTGCTTTCTCCACCGTATGATCGTTTTGTCTTTGTCTCATATTTTATGAAATATAACAGATAGCCTAGTTCACAAGAGTTACTGGTTAGACAAAGTCACGGACATAAAATGTGCAATGATATTGTATTTATTTGGAATTTTTGATTTGTTTTTGTGATACAAACGGGTATAATAATGGAAGTTTTCAATGAAGATGCATGCTTCGGCACGACTTCCATACTTATATTTCATGTAAACAAAACGTTTCCTCCAAACTCCTCCTCCTCCTCCTCCTCGTCCTCCTCGCGGCAATATCCTCAATAATGAGGACTCCATTTCTTCTAACCAAATTTTATGGTACTAGGTTAACCGGAAGTACACTAGGTTTTAGTCCATGGCGAGAATCAAATATTATTTTTTTGTTCTATAAACTACAAATTTATAGATTTCGGATTTTTCTCTTTTATTTTGTAGTAAGCTAAGTATTCTATACCTAGGTTTTTTCAAAATATTCGGGCATAAACTTCTATAGCTATTGATTGCGTTGACTTAGAAGTTTGATTTACCAGCAGCGGGGTGTTTGCCTATTATAATTACCTATGTTTACATGCAATCGAAAACGGTCAGTGTAGTGTGTCGTACTGTGAACTTGGGTTTTCCTGATTCTGAAGATGAATTGAGGGTAGTCGTGGATACTGCCGTCAATTCTCAGCTGTAACTCCGAGTACATCTAGTCGCCCCGTGACCACGATCGCTGTAACGCGGTAGAAACGTAGGGGGATATAAAAACAAAAAGTACGCGATAAATACCTGATTAAACCATTAACTATGTTTAATATTGTTTTTTTTTTAAAGCTTGTCACCGACTAGACGTTCGTAACGACAACACAAAGGTTTTCGGCTGAAAAACAGCTGAGCGCAATCGCTCAGCACATGCTGAGCCAACACCTATTTCGGCACAGGGTCATGGGGGCAAAACTCGATTTGACGCCCAACATTTGTTTAATTTAGCATACACCTCCTTGTTCTTTGTTTGGTTTTGTATGTTCTGTTGTGTGTGTTGAAATAAATGCTATCCTATTCTATTTAGTATATCACGACTCCAAGAAGTTACTGACTTGAGTATTGGAAGTTAATTTCAATTCGATACCTCAATGCGTTCCTGAGAAACTTGTAACTTATTATTCGATATCTCCATGCGTTCCTGAGAAACTTGTAACTTATTACGGTATACAGATTTGTTGCATTTTGTACTACTTGACAACATTCCATAATCAGCGATAGTAAATTAGCACGTTCTCGAAAACTTCTTCCGATTTCGTATTTTGCATACTCACAGTTATGATACGCCGGTTCAAATGATCTTAAAGTTGTTAAAATATTTTTTGTTGCTATAATATGTTTCAAATATTTATCACAGAAAAGGGTTTATTTTCATGAAGTTTTAACTCCTCGACCTTGAATAACCTATTATTGAGGGTAGCATTTGTGACTTCCAGGTGAGAAGCGACGCTTGCTAGCGTCCGGGTCGGGGCGATGATTGACCACACGGGCTGCCCGCGCGCACACTATGCGACAGGAGTCAACCGATGTAAGTTGAACCTCCTCATCAGCCATGCTTCCTTTGTTGATCGTTCCAAGACTTTATGGCTTACCCCGCACTGCGAAATGTCTTACTCCCGCAGAATTCTGCAATATAATATGGCAATTCTGTGAAAGTGCACGCAATTGCGGAAAAAAATACGAAAAAAATATAAAAAAATCCGCAAGAAAAAATATCGTGTGGTGAGCTGCCCCTGTGCGGGGTAAACCTTACTTTTTTATTATTCACTAGTTTCTGTCCACGGCTTCGCACGCGTTTTTTGTATGGAAACGTTAAAAGTTAATTTCTATCCCTTTGGAACTAATTTATGATATAAAAAGTAGCGTATGTGCTATTACGCCTATTACAACTTTAGACCTACATCTATGAAAAATTCAGCCCGATCTGTTCAGTAGTTTTGGCGTGAAGACGTAACAAACTTACATCCATCCATCCTGACTTTCGCGTTTTTAATATTAATTGATGGGAAGTCTGATTGCATAACGTATCATAGAGATGTCTTCGTTATCTCCCTTCTAAACATTATTTTTTGCTACTTCCTGCTATTTCCTGTCTTGCGTCATAAGTGAATAATCCTGGGCAGTCCACGTATCATCATCTAACCCCAAACTAAGCAGAACTTGTACCTATATTGGTATTAGGATAACTGATATACTCTCTTTGAATTTTTTGCAGTTTTGCGTTTGAAATGTTTCAATTCCGTGCACCTTTGGCGTCAAAAACGTTGTACCGACACGGTAGATGTTAGAAAGCAAGACAGGAAAAAATTGCACCAGACGGGTTAAAAAAAGGTAAAAAGAAAGAGGAAAAACGCGTCAGAACCTACTAGCCTAATGGAATGGAAGGAAACCTTTGGCAAATAGCTTTTTGTAGATTCCAAAAGTCGAATCACAGCAAAGACTGCATTTATGTAGCTACTTTGGGATAAAATTATTTGTGATGCCTTCCTAGCCGAATTTCGGCCACGGCGACCAGTCTCAACGAAGACTAGCCCGGTGCCGCCGGTGCGCAGGACATATCGTAGTGCACAAGTATGCGCGCAAACACAGGTGCACTCTCTATTTCCTCTCTCTCACAATCGGGACGGCAGACCGACACGACCGGGGAGAGGTTAGGCGCAGGACCAACAGCTTAACTTGTTGGCTCCGGGCTGTTACTGTGAATATTTCTTGCCAGAAAAGTCTTAAATTTTTTTTATATTTGAATTATTATAAAAATTAAATTTGTAAAAGGATGTGGAAGTGTATAAGTAATTGAGTCAAATCAATATTAACTAAATATTGATTTGACTCAATTACTTCGCCGTATTTGTATGTTGTAAAATCAATAGTCGTTCAAAGATACGTTCGTAATTTAACGGATGATTGCGCCAAAACCATATAAATATCTTCAAATTCGAGTTCAAAAGGACGAATAATATGCCTTTATGGACTCATAATACTCTTTTTTATTGCCCATTGTGGAAACGTACCCAACTTTTATTACACTTCCTATTACTGTACGGCTTTTGATTCAGTATTTGATCGTAAAAGGGGAAATAATTTAGGTTTCATTTGAAGACGATAGAGGGTTATTTAAATAACACACTAGGTACGTTTAATAGACAACTGAATATGACAAAAAAAAAGTTTTACAAGCAATTAGCTTGGAAAAACTTTTCTTTGAACACTAACTTTTATTTTAGTTTATAAAGTCCAAGAAGACCTAAGAAAAGTAGCTGGAAATCTTTTGCAAAGAACAGAAAAAGACAGAACGACGTGGAAAAACTTTGAGGAGGCTTTTACCGCCCTAGTACCTACATAGAATAATAATAATAATGCTGGACAATTCACACAGCATTATCTAGCCCCAAGCTAAGCAGAGCTTGTGTTATGGGTACTAGATAACTGACATACTTAATACAATACACTACATAGATAGATATTTTTATTTTACATAGAAAACACCTAGACCAACAGAATTAGATAGAACATACTAAAACAAGCTACCTATTCAAAATTAATTTTATTTAGTTGTAACTTATTAGTCAGATTTTATAGTTAGTTTCATTTTCTCTGCTGTATTGTGTATTAGGTTAGTAAAGCTGTTTTTATATTTTATTTTTGTTATCTTATAAAGTCTTATCCGTTCAAGAATGAAATTAAAAAATTTTAAAGCTTCCCGTAAGATTTTCATGAAACATGGCTAAGAACACTCGGGATAAAATTAACTATGACACAAAAAAAAAAATCTAAACGAAAATCGGTTCGGGGTTTTGGTAGCTACGATACCACAGACAGATACATAGACAGACACGTTAAACTTAAACAGCCCTCTCGTTTTGAAAACTCGTTGTTAAAAACACACATAGGTTTAAAAGACAACTGAATGTGACAAAAAAGGCTTTTCCAAGCAATTAGCTTAGAAAAACTTTTATTCAAAGACTTTTCTTTGAGTTTATAGAGCTATCAAGTTTTATTTTAAACCTTTAGTTCAAAGCTAGCCAGGTAATCCACCGCAACTGTACTTAATAATTGAAATGAAACTCTGCAGTAATGATTCTACCCGCAGTCCTGTACGTTTGTTGGAAACAAATAGTAGCTACCTATACACTAGCCAAACTAGATGTAGAATGTTTGACCCCCTTGATGTCCACAATCACCCCCTTTCAGCTTAGTACAACCTTTCCGTGGCACACTGTATAAAATAATTCGAAGCCGATTTTCAGTTTTTATTCATTTTCTATACCAATATTATAAAGAGGAAAGATTTGATTGTTTGTTTGTATTGAATAAAACTGATTTGACTACTGGACCGATTTGAAAAATTATTTTACCATTAGGAGCCCACATTATTCCTGATGAAAATAGGCTACTTTTAACCGATGCTATCATCTTCATTCCTACGGGAAAACGGTATTACCCGTTTTCCCGGAGAACGGGTAGTAAAAATGCAGCTAGTATTGTATATTCATTAACAACTAGCTTCTGCCCGCGGCTTCGCACGCGTTGTTTCTATGGTAACGTTTTAAGGTTATTTTTATCTCATGTGAACTGATTTATGGGATAAAAAGTAGCCTATGTTTGATTCCAGGGTTAGACTTACCTGTATGCAAAATTTTTGATTGATTCCAGGGTTAGACTAACCTGTATGCAAAATTTCAGCCCGATCCGTTCAGTAGTTTTGGTGTGAAGAGGTAACAAACATCCATCCATCCAAACTTTCGCATTTATAATATTAGTGTGATACAATGACGAGCATTACAAGCAGGCTAAACAGTTATTCGTTTCTCATTCTTAACACGACAAATATAAAAATGATTGCTTTTTCCAAAGAGTTCTAAAAGTCAAAAGCATCTAATAAGGAGCTGGAATTCCCATTTGGCTTTATTAAAAAGATTCTTGAGAGATACTTCGTGGTAGATGCGAACAATGATCTCTGAAATATAAGTGGCTTCGGCTTGCGAATGCTGGTGGATCAACGCATAAAATAAATTAAACTTACACGAAATTCGATAGCAAAATTCTTGCGTTGTTATAATTCTTGTTTATTACATTATTTTGTTTGTTGAACAGCTAATACTTATCACACTAATATTATAAATGCGAAAGTTTGGATCGATGTATAGATGCATGGATGGATGTTTGTTACCTCTTCACAGTTCACTAGAACGGATCGGGCTGAAATTTTGCATACAGGTAATTATAATCCTGGAATCAAATATAGGTTACTTTTTATCCCATAAATCATGGGATGTTCCCATGGGATAAAAATCACCTTTAAACAGTTATAGAAACAACACGAAGCGCGAAGGCGAGGCCATAAACCAGTTTAAAATATGCTACTAAAGCTTGCGTCCACAGGATAGCAAAAAAAATACTCGAAATAATTCTCCAAACAAAAATATAAAAAACAAATTAATTCAATTCATTTATTCATTTGTGATACCCAGGTATTACAGGGATTCAAAATTGACTCCCGAGGCCATCTCGGGAGCCTGTTGGATTTGGGTGCTAATTAGTAGCACCCGAACTTGGAGAGATCTTCGGGCGCGAGGCCTTGGGGAAAGGCCTCTGTCGCTCGAAGAGGAGAGGGGTTGTCGCCGTATCAGTGTCCCGGCACGGCGGCGCCATGAGGAGGGATAGATGTGACGACGTATGAGTGGGCCATGTAGCCATAAGGGTTTTGTGAGTATGAACGGTGACGGATGGCATGAGACTCGCGGGATACAACCTGCGACACTCGTGCACAGGTGTGGGACACGCGGGGTAGTGATGTGCGCGCTTGCTGTAGTTGAGTGTGCGCGGCACTGTGCCCGCGTGACAAGAATAAATGGTTTGAGTGAGAGTGTGAGTGTAAGAGTGTGTAAATGCGAGACCCACACCTGGTTGTAGTATGGGGCGATAATGCCCATCTGGGCACAGAGGTTGACATTCGCGGTTCCAGCGTCTGTCCTGTCTGTGTCCTAATCGGGGGGAGGAAAGGTGACGGAAGAATGGGGTCGGCGAGTGTGTGGATCGGTGGGCTCGCCGGCTATGTATAGGAGGAAGAGGGGACGCCAGTCGGGCCGCGGAGGTTTTAAATGTTCCCGTGGTTCGGCAAAAAATGGCGAGAGAGGGACACCGGAGAGGTTTTAGTGGGTATTATGTTCTTTTCAGAACGTCGAGTCGCCACATAATTCTGGTCCCCCCCAGACCAGTTTATTCGTAAACGAATTTCCTCGCCGAATAAAAAAAAAAAAAAAAAAAAAAAAAAAAAAAAGGTATTACAGGGATGTTTAGACATAAAATTAAGAGCAATGTGATATGCCATTAGGCGTACAAATTTTAAAACTTTATAACAACAATGACGCAGAGGTAACAAACCTTCGTTGAAAATATGGAACGATGAATAAAACAGCACCACGAATAATGTCACTTTATTCTTCATAAATTCTTTATACAGAGAACACGCCGTATATTATGATGTGCACTGACATGAATCCTTTTCAAACTCACATCGTGAATGCAAATTCATATCTGCACAAGACAGATTGTAAAAAGTTTGAACGTAAAGCCTCATTAGAATTCTGAAGCTCTTTGTGAAATATGATAGCCCTTTTAGACTTGAAAGTTGAAATGCTTTTTTCCAGTTTATCTTAATTATCTTATCTACCAACGTTCATTTAATTTTCATCGCTCTTTTGAAATATTATTGCGAAAAATTGTTAAGACTACAGACAATGAATAATAATAGTTACTAACAGGCATCACATTTTCAAAAGTTTTAATGCAAAACTTCCCTTCCATCAAAACTCAAAGAGCTTTATTTCCGTTGACTCTTTGACACGTCAGAAATTTCAAATAACATAAACCAATTCTATTACTATGAATAAAATAATTTATTAATAAAATAACCTTAAATTTTCATATATATACATATATAAATAATCTTCAATTTTCAATAAAAAATTATGGATCAGTTGAGCTACCTGTAGATTGTTTGCAACGGTCTGCAGTTAGCTCAATTGTTTCAATTGTAAATACCAATTATATTATAATTTTCTTTGTGAATAAAGGCTTCTATTCTATTACTTGTAAAAGTATAGGGGCCTATTTTAATTCTCCAACATGAAATTGCGTGTTTCGTTTTAGCCAATTGGTGTACTGTAATACGCCGAATTAGAGTACCGATTTGCACAAAAAATCGAAACGAAACAAACGATTGCGTATTTTGGAGAATTCACGTAGGCCTCCAGGGCCAGTTTCCACTAAAGCTAATAATAAAAATGTGTAATAAACGACCACATCGTACAAAAAATCTAAATCAAAAAAATCTATACTTTTATTTCTTACGCCTTACAAATTACGCTAAAAGACAAGACTAAATAAGAAATAGAAGCTAAATGTTCAATATAGGTATACTAGTTGAGGACGTGGAACTCCCAGGATAAGCGCCATAAAGGGGAGTATTTGCCGTAATACCACTGTTACGAACTCAATAATAAATAATTAAATAATGCTGGGCTATTCACACAGCATCATCTAGGTCCGAGCTAATAATATCGTTGAAATTCTACCGATCGTTTTATCCATGGTTTTACCACATTCTCCTCCTGCCCATTTTAATTGAAAACTCGCGTCAAGTGTAATTTTATTCGCTAGTGTTTTGTTTTGGCGCCGCGTAAACGGAAATTGAAACAGTTGTCGAAACAAACGAATATTTTAAGCTTTTGAAAGAACGAAGAAAGAAAATCCATTTATTTGACCCTCATACATACAAATATTAAAAGGAATAAAATAAAATAAAATACATAAAAGGCCATTTATGTATTTTTTATACATAAAAGCCTTTTGCCATTCATTACGGAGCTATATTAAAATTTTCGCAACATTTCAAGTTGAGTTGTAGGTCTAACAATTAACAACACCAAGACTACTGGGCAAGTATTCCAGATTGTAGACAGATAAAGGAGGCCTTCCCGGCTCTAAACCCGAGATTTTCCCGAAAACTCCTCGATCTGAAGCGTGACCACTCCGGCAAATCGTCGGCATTGTCACAAGACACTGCATGCTTAACAGACACCTATTTAATCTGGGTATCACGGACAGCCCCCTATGCAGAGGGTGCATGAACGCAGAGGAGACGGCCGCGCATGTGCTTGTAGAGTGCGATAGCGTTGCTTCCCAACGACTACAATACCTTGGAACAGCGAGGACGCTTAGGGAGGCAGCCTGCTGGCCTTCCTAGAGGACATTGGGTAGTTAGATTATAGCCCCTCACCCAACACGCGAGTAGGGCCCACCTGTGACCTAGTTCAGAAACCAGTCCAGAAACAAGTAACAAGTAAAGTCTCACAATATCCTTTGTCTATGTTTCAGACGGTCGACGTGGCGGTGTGTACGGAGGAAAGCGGCGCGGCGCGGCTGGAGGCCGTGCTGGTGGCGCTGGTGGAGCGCAAGGCACGTGCACTGCATGCAGAGCACGCGAGGCACTCCCGCACTCACCCTCTACTACTGCTGCTGAGGCATCTGCCGGACGGTCAGTCAATATTAGCTTAGAAAATATGACATACCTTCAAATAGGTGGTAAAAGTAGGCGCAGCTTGAGGCCGTGTTGGTTGCTCTGGTATTGCGCAAGAAACATGCACTGTATGCGAAGCATGCGAGGCAATCCCGCACTGTGGGTGCGAAAGTGCCTCGCTGCTTCTGAGGCATTTGCTGGACGGTCAGTACTCACATTCAAAGCCTCCACACACAGAAACCGTGGCCGGGCCGGAGGCGAAGGCGTGCGAGTTGTATCATACGAATTTATATGAGAGAATACACACACGCCGCCCGGCGGTTTATGTGTAGTCTTTCATATAAATTCACGCATTACAACCCGCACGCCTTCACCTCCGGCCCGGCCACGGTTTCTGTGTGTGGAGGCTTTCAAGCATGAAAATGAGTAAATTCGTTCCAATTTCTTTGTGACCTAAAATAACCATAAAACCATCTTCCAATGGTTGGATAAAGCAAGTACCAAACAGACAAACATGTTTCTGTCGCTTCATGCGTATTCATCATCATCAGCCTAAATTAGTCCACTTTTGGACATAGGCCTCCCCTTATGAGCGCCATAGCGCCCTGTTGCTTGCCGCATCCAGCATCTGCCTGCAGTCTTTTGCAGATCGTCATCTCACCTGGCCGGAGGGCGTCCTACACTACGTTTGTATTTTGTGTCCCTCTGCCCCCTTCAGCTTGCTGATTCTTTGACCTGTGTCGATAAGTTTGGTTCTCTGTCGGATGTATTCGTTACGAATTTTATCCTCATGCGTATTAATACCATATAATTGTTATGAAAAAGCTAACGTACAACCCTAAAGAAAATTTTTAAATTGCGTTCTTTCGATTTCATGATCTTTCGGTACAGCGTACAGTTGAGATCGTAATCTATTAATTAATTAATTCGGTCTACAGCTTTTCGAAGTTGTGTGCTTTCGGTATCTCGCTATGTGGTCTCATGAGCTTTCTGTGTTTCGTTCTTCGGCTTCCTGTTCTTTCCGTATACTCCAGTATTTCAACTTCCGGTATTCCGTAGCACGGTCCCTCACTCGTACCAATTAAGTACTTACGTTCTGACACTCATTGCATGTTAATATAATAATGTTACATATATAACGAAACACTACACACCAATCAAAAATTTACGTTCTTATACACTACCCAAACTTGATGTAGAATGTTTGTAAACAAACCGTTCTGTTGCAGCAACGTCTTTTTATATTCAATTTACATTACCTGTCGATTTGAGATCCTTCCGGACGTTCAGTCAATATTGGCTTCGTAAGATATGAAATACCTTCAAAACGCGCAATAAATATTGCCTGAAACTCGACGTCAAGCAAGTGAGTTTTAGTTATTGGTGTTGTTGTTTGTTTACAAACATTCCGCATTGAGTTTGGCTAGTGTATAGGTACTATTTACGCTCCATTATCCTTATACGACAACATTATCACATAATGAAACGTTCTTTCGCGTCCCAATGGAGGTTATCGCTCTTCTCAGCTCTTCAATGTAGATTAACTCAGGGTGAGTAATACGTGTTTATGACTCATTATCATAAGCTGGATTTGGCGGAAGCATTCTGGTAAATTGTTTTGGGTTTATTTTAGCGTCGATATAATCACATCACACTAATATTATAATGAGAAAGTTTGGACCCTAGTAACAAACATCCATCCATACATATAAAATGTATGGATGGATGTTTGTTACTAGGGTATGGGAATTCCCAACAATTTCAAAGTCCACATGAGACACCCTACAATCAAAATCCCGGGAATTCCCGGAACATCTAGACTTTTAAGATTTTTTTTTGTTTTTAAGTTGGCTAAGCCGTTTTTGAAGAATTTTAATTGAATAAATTTCTGGTGAAATGTTTTAAAAATCACACTCATATTATAAATACGAAAGTTTGTATGGATAGGTGGATGGTTTTTACCTCTTTACGCGAAAACTAGTGAACGAAAGACTGAAATTTTACATACAGGTAGATTTAAGCCTGGAATGAAACATAGGCTACTTTTTGTCCCAGAAATCAGTTCCCATGGGATACAAATAACCATAAAACGTTCCCATAGAAACAACGCGAGCGAAGCCGCGAATAGCGTTATATTTATAGTTATTCCGTTAAGGGTACCTAACAAACATTCCTCCAAGTGTGAATTTTTAGGGTTCCGTACCTCAAAATGATAAAAGGAACCCCTAAAGGATCACTTTGTTGTCCGTCTGTCTGTCCGTCAGTGAACCCCCTTTTCTCAGGAACGCGTGGACGTATAAAGTTGAAATTAACGTCAAATACTCAAGTCCGTAACCTCTTTGAGCCGCAATATAAATAAAACTTCTAAGTCAACGCACTCAAAAGTTACAACCGTTTAGCATGTTCGAATATTTAGAAACTTTCAAGGGAATCACATGTACACAAAACCTATAGGTCGACGACCTCTGTGGCGCAGCGGGCGAAGATCCACCTGCGATGCAGGATGATGCGGGTTCGATTCCCGCCTTGGGACAAATGTTTGTACGATCTGGAGATATTTGTTCAGGGTGTTCTGGATGTTTTTCTATGTAGGTATAATAAAAAAATATATATCTATGTAGTGTTTTTATAAGTATATCAGTTATCTAGTACCCATAATACAAGCTTTGCTTAGCCTGGGGCTAGATATGATAATGCTGTGTGAATTGTCGGGCATTATTTATTTATTATTTATTTATTTATAGGGTACTTCCCGTAGACCTAGAATCATGAAATTCGGTGAGAAGCAAAGTAAAGGGAAAAATCCGAAAACAGTAAATTTGTAGTTTATTAAAAAAAAATACTTTTGATTCTCGCCATGGACCAAAACCATCAGGGTGCCTACTTCCCGTTGACCTAGAATCATGATTATTTGGCAAGATACAAGGTCTTACAGAACCCTTAGTGCGCGAGTACGACTCGCACTTGACGTTTTATTTCATTATAGGTAGCGCAACTAGCGTTGGTGCGACTGTCTTTTGTTTTAGTTGTGCAGTGCCAACAGATTTTAGATACAGCTCTACATCGATCGCTTCTAAGAAAAACAAAAAACACACTTTTTTTATTTAGTGATGTTCGTTTTTATTTTACATTCGAATGGATAAATTCATCTTATATTTTAATATAATATATATTTATTATAATAAACTTGATCTCTTTTCAGAGGAGGCCTCTATCATTGACACCCCCAGTGAAGATCTGCCTTCACATTGGTGTGAGCACGAGATCGCTCGCCACAAACGCAGGAAGCTCAGGCTGCAAGCACATCGCAGGTAAGAAAAAACTAAACAAGGTCCGTATTCTTAAAAAAGAAATCGAAGTTTGTGATTCGTTTTCGTGTAAACGCTTATCTTATGCAAGCGACATAAGAGTTGGTTTTGCACGGCAACAGAAACAAAACTTCGATATTCCTTTTGCGAGTAGACAACCATAAACAATGTGGATAACAATCATATTCATATTCATATCATTTATTGTGATTCATCATCAAGAATACTAAAGCTCAAATATTAATCCAATTTATTCTTTATTTATTTAATTCGGATTGACATTAGCGTAACTAATAGAAATAGAAATTAAAATGGACACAGAAAGCATTTAACATTATAATAATTCCGTAAAATTCTTCCTTTTATGTCCGACAAGGTCGCAATAAGAGGCGCCATGCTTATAATATATCTACCTAAACAGTGTTTTGTCAATTTTGCTTCTGACTCCAACAAGAACAAGACAAGATTTTCATAATCTTAATCATAAAATATTGTATCCTTTTAATGTCCATATCTATATATCTATATAAAACAAAGTCGAGTTAGTTACACGTTACACCATTTATAACTCAAGAACAGCGGGACCGGTTTTAATGATCTTTGATTTGTTAGATTTGTCTCCGTCCAGAGTAAATAAATAAATAAATAATGATGGACAATTCACAAAACATTATCTAGCCCCAAGCTAAGCAGAGCTGTGTTATGGGTACTAGATAACTGATATACATACCTAATACAATACACTACATAGATAGATATTTTTTATTATACATAGAAAACTCCCAGACCAACGGAAATAGAATATAATATAATAACAGAATAGCAGAATAACTAGGTATCAAAAAATTAGGGTTCCACCCAAATATTAAAATTCTACGCGGGCGAAGCCGCGTGCACAGCTAGTTATATAAATAGTGTCGCAAAAAGAAGTGCCGTGCTCCAAATGTATCTAGGTTTTTCCAGTTTGGTTCTGACTCCAAGAAGACACAAAATTTTCATAATTTAAACCATAAAATATGGTGTCTTTTTATTTTCAGCAGAGAGCAACGTCCAGACCAGTTAGAGCGAGAGAAGCGTAGAAGACGACGCCGTAGACGAAGCCCTGACGTCAAACCGAAGAAACATCGCACACTGCTCGTCTCTGCTATAGACGAACAGGCTAAAGTTATACACGTACGTAAAGTATTAACCTTTTAACCTCGAACCCCTCTGTTTTCGAAAACCGCTAAAAACAGCACATTTGAGGCGCGCGCGCGGCAAACGCAAATTGCGTTTTATTTTACGTCTAGCGATAAAATGCTTTTGATTAGGTTGATTCAGGTTACTTTTTCTGAAAGCTATTGAATTAAATCTTTATCTTTACATAGTATAAAACAAAGTCGCTCCCGCTGTCTGTCTGTCCCTACGTATGCTTAGATCTTTCAAACTACGCTACGGATTTATATGCAATTTTTTTTAGTAGATAAGAGAGGAGATGAGAGAATAATTCAAGAGGAAGGTTTATATGTTTAATACCTACATGCTTATTATAGTAGAGAAAAACTGATAATTTTAGAGGTTTCTAATGTGATGTCGTAAATAAACACATTTTTTTGCGCTTACATTGCATACGTTAGCTGAACCCTACGAGATAGATCAAAATAATGTTAAAATAACAATATTGTACACGAGAAAAAAGTCTAAAGATTTATTTTAAATTACTCTATCTATTAAAAAACGCATCAAAATCCGTTGCGTACTTTTAAAGATCTAAGCACACATAGGGACAGACAGACAGGAAGCGACTTTATCACCTCAACAGCTTATATTGGTCCTCTGCTGGACGCAGGCTTCCCCCTGATAAACGTCTTATTGGCTTTTATCTCATGGCAGGTACCTAATGCCCATAATCTCCACGCTGGGCATGCGGATTGTGGGTCGCAGTTCGGCGTTAGGATTGTTCTGCAGGTGGCGCTACTGCCCGCCCCCGGGGAATTTCCTTAGTCGCCTTTTACGACACCCGCGGGAAGAGCTGGAGTGGTGCAAATTCTATGCCGGCAGCACACAGCAGCTCAACTGATCCATATCAGTACCAGTCGGAAGCGTCCCCAAGACGCTGGCTGCATTGCCCCGCTGTATGGCAATGCTGATGCGCTGTGCCAGATACTTACCTGCAGCGTCACACGTCATAATTAATAAATAAGCGAATGCAAAGCAATGATTTAATGTCTTTTGAAACGTGTTCAAAAGGAAGAGTTTCTAAGTTTGGCTGTAGTATTTATGCATATTTATGCATTCCCGAGGGAATCAATTTGGCAATTGGGGAGGATATTTCTCTCGCAACACCTAAAAAAAGTGTAAATATTAAGTAATTTGAAGTCGAGCGTTAGTTTTTCACAATAATCTAATTATCAACGTTAGTTTGGGCATACTACATTTTGCCTAATCGGAGGTTGGTCGGTACGCGGTTTTTACGTTGATTTAGTAGTTAGTACATTTTTTTATGTTCTATTTATTACAAGACAAATAAATCATTACATTTACAATTTACAATCTAGTCATAAGACGAGTAATAAGTTACTTAGTACATGAGTAATTGGTTAGTAGGTACATGGATGGATCAGTTGATTATTGTGCGGGCAGCCGACAGTTACCCTAGTATATTTCTGTTTTGAGTTTCTACCCCTGACTTATTCGAGTTCCTTACCAAAATTTCGTGACCGTAAAGTAAAAAAATTACTTTCTTCTCTTCATTATTTTTAGCAGAAAATATTACGGCAGGCAGTGACATCTAGGTCGTTACTAACTGCAGTAACTTGCTTTGATAGAAGCATTTTCAAAGTATCACTTCTGAATCTTCGTTCCGTAACCACCCAATAGATGGCGCTAAGTATTCCGCTCGCGCCGCCATCAAAAAGATGGTTTCAGTAAGAATCACTAGGTACGGCAGCCCTACAACAGATGGTGTTGTTTCTTTGCTAGCAGTAGGACCTCTAGCGGTTTCTGAAAGAAGCACTACTATCGTGGCCCAACAACAGATGGCGTGAGGGAGAAAAAAAACAGAGGCACTGAATGAAACTCATCAAGTGCCTCAGTTTCAATTTTCTTTCTCCCTACATACAACAGATGGCGTTAACTGTACCTGTTTTCCGTGCCTCAGTTTTAAATTTCTTTCTCCCTAGTAAAGATGGCGTTAGCTGTAGTTTCAGTGCCTTAGTTGTTTAAATTTTTTTTCTCGGCCAGATTTATGGGACACCTGTAGGGTGCGGCTGGTGTATGTGCCATTTATCACTGTAACTTCTGCCTACACGAGTTTGTTATGTTTACGCCAACAATTTTCTACCCACTAAGCAAAATGGATTGTTTTAAACATTTTAGGGTTACTAGGGGTAACATTTTGTTTATTTTCCTGTAGTTACTGTTAATTTCTCCCTGTTTCACTTTGTTTTCAAGGTAGGTGTTGGAACTTTTGGCCATCATCTTGAAGCTGTAAAATCAGCTTTTGTGTTTTTTCATTGATTGTGAAATGCAACCATACTTACGCCAAATGGATTTTAAAATTTATCTTATTGTTTTAACATAGATGAAACGAATGCTCATTTAAGATACTTTGATTGCTAGATACTTTCAAAAGAAGAAAATACAGAATAAATATTTCGCTGTCTAAATACCTGGAATGGTTGGTATTTAAAAAATACCTGGGCGTGAGGCGGTATTTTGTACCTACTTTGTGTCGTTTAAACTGGTTAAGGTTCTCAAAGTTTATTAAATAAATACTAGCTTTCCAGAGCCAGCAGCACGCTCCAGGATAAGCAATAGGTTTCGAACTACAGTTATGCATAATTTTATCATGATTCGTTCAGTAGTTTTAGCGTGAAGAGGTTCCCAACAAACATCCAAACCTCGAAATATCCGAATTTTTGCATTTATAATAATAGTCTGATTATAATTCACGCTTCCGACTGGTATTGATATGGATCAGTTGAGTTACCTGTACATTGTTTGCAACAGTCTGCAGTTAGCTCAATTGTTTCAATTGTAAATACTAGTTCTAATTTATTTTATATTTTTCATTGTAATTTTCTTTGCGAATAATTCAAATATGCAAATTATATAATAACATATAAAACATATAATGTAAATTATCCAGCATAATTTATTTATTATACTATTCGAAGGTCCTGGACCCAGATGAATTACCACGACGGGCTCGCTACACAATCATGGTAACAGCATGTCTTCTACTCTTCCTCTGTCTTCTTCTGGTTGGAGTGACGCTACGCATGGCACCACTCATCGATGACATGGGTAAGTCTTTTAAAAATTCTTTGGTAAATTCTAGAGTTGCTACAATACAAGAACTCCTGGGTCAGGGGTTCCACTACTTTGTTTTCACAGAATAGTAAGAATATCAAGTTTATGGATGCAACAAACGAAACATGTAGTTAATATAGTATTTTCGACTTCCAGTTTCTTGATAACACTTTTGAGTGTAACCAAAACCATACGTTCATGAATACTTTCATGTTCCTAACCTGTTTTGCGGAAGGTTCGACTAGTAACAATTCGACTAACGACTAAAACAATTCGTTTCAACAACAAAAAACAATTGTGTCAACATATGGCTCTGGGTGAAATTATACTTATACACACCCTTTCCGTCACAGAGTCGCCACGAACCCGACCCCTCCACCGCTTCGCGGGGTTTAGGTGGGCTTCGTTAGGAGTAAGTCAATTATGACCCCCCTTGCTTCGCGGGGGTGGGACGCCTACAGGTCGGTCAACACAAAGTCGAATTACTTAAGTCGAAATGTTTTTATTCGAATTGTTCTTTAGTCGAACTGGTTTTAGTCGAATTTTCCGTAGACTCCTAACGTACCTTCTTCTACCTTCGACAGAAAACCAAAGTTATCAATAGCTCTAAGAATTAGCAAGCTGAAGTATAAGTAGCTGAAGCGCTTGATAAGGCAGTGGGCCCACCATAACCACCAGGGTAAACCAATAACCGCTAGGGTAAACGTGTTCTTGAGCCGAGACCACGACTCGGCAAACGTAGTGTAGGACGCCTTCCGGTACCGTGGGATGATGACATGCCAAAGACTGCAGGCGGATGCTGGATGCGGCTAGCTGAAGACATGGCGCTATGGCGCTCATTACGGGAGACCAGCAGTGTACTACGAGTAACATAGCCTGATGATGATGATGATGAAACTACCTTCTACCTACTTACTACCTAGCTACCTACAGGCGTAGCTAGGTTATAACGTGTATTATAATATTGTATTACAAGTAACAAAATATTTCTTTATAATACTATGAGCCTCTTACCTTTTACATCTCAAGGTTCAATTTATTACGCCACTTCCAACCCTATTACTGGAACAAAGGCCATGTAATCTGATGCTCTCCAGCCCCTCAAATCATTTAGTTGACAAACTGATTCGAATTCGTAACCATTAGTGTCGAATTTCCAAAGGTAAAGTGAGATCTTCTAGTTTAAATTTGCGCTACCGAAAACAGAACTTACGAAGTATTTCTATTTTCTATGTCATGTGTCGTGCGTGTCGATTTCTTTTTTCAGGTAATGGTGATTTGGTTTTGTAATTTTTTTGGCATTCATTCCAATATACCTTGCCATAGTAACTGCAAACGCGTCAATAATTATATATCTACAATAATAGAGCTAAAACTTTAATTTTTGTTACCAAAAGTTTTAACTCTAAATAGAAACTATTCAATAAAGGTAACTATTAAAACCCGAAGAGCCTCGGTACCCCACGGACTTAGGGTCTCGACTCCAAGGGGAGCAAATGAAATCTAATTATATTGTTAGGTATGGATTTGAAGAAGACATTTACTATCACTAAACGGCGAAACTGCAAAAGGTGATCTCAGCAAATATCTAGTATTTAAGTAGGTACTTGAATTAATGCCTTGGTATAGTAACACACGCCTTCATTTTCGTATTTAAGTTACTTTGCACTGGGTAATAAATGTGAAAAAAACCGTGACGAGAAACTACTACTAAATATGACGTTCCAATGGAATAAAATATAATATAAAATATTCATCACGCAAAAAAATAGCAATTTATTTATCAGAAAACATAGAAAATTACAGTAACAGAATAAAACAATTACAACTAATATAAACACTTAAATCTATTTCTTAAAAATCTAAGCCGTCACCAGAAGGCAGAGTGCCCAGAATGCTGGCAGCATTGCCACGTTGAATGGCAATGGTAATTCGTTGACCGAAATAGAAGCCAGCATTCCGATCATCATTCATCACGTTATAAAACAGATTTTACATATTACACATACAGAGAACAGCAATGGAATTGCCGGTCTTATCGCTAAAAGCGATTTCTTGCAGGTAACCAAGTCGATTATTTGAATAATAAAGGATGGTGGTGCTTCTTAACATAAATCTAATAATAAAAATAATAATTATTATAAAAATAGTAAAAAGATAATAATAATAATTCACATAATACCTACTAAACTGTAACTAATACATACCACAAAATATTTATACTCTATGCTCCTATGTTCGGCTATATGTATGTTATTTTATGTTTGTTCGTCGATTTTTCCGTCAATTATGGAACGATTTTGTTTTTTATCGCTTTTGTATAGAGAATGACCCCGAGTTGTTCCCATAAATTATACCGTGGGATTAGTATTTGTCCAAAATTTAAAAACAGTGTATAATTTATACAAAATTTAAAAACAGTGTATAATTTATACACTGTTTTTAAATTTTGGACAAATTGGGATGCGAAGTCGGTTTATAGATTTTCATAACCATGACATTATCGTTCCTTACAAAAGTAAATGAAATCACGACTCACTGAACCCGCCGACGCAGTCCGCGGGCTGTGTCGGCGGGCTGTGTCGGCAGGCTGTGTCGTGCGAACGTGTGTGAGTATTATAGGCAGCCGATAGTGTTTTGTCAATGGGCTTCTGGTGACTTTGGTGTGACAAAAAACGAGTTTGCACAAAATGATGAGTTTAGTCATTTTTCAGTACCATATTATGCAAGCGTCGGGTAGCAAACAAGTATCCAACTAGTATTCTACTCGAGTATCGTATCCTACAAGTATTGTAATGGGAGAAAGGTTTAGACTCAGCTGATTAAAGCTGACTCACTGGGATTTTTTAATAAAAATGGTCATGGTACAATCACAGGGGGGCAATGACACATACTTATAAAAAAATCGCAGTGTCTTCCAGTGAGTAAATATCTCAATGGTCGACAACGGTAATAATTCTATAATACTACCTCAACCTCTGCCTGTATTGGTCCACTGCTAACGTAGGCCTCCCCCTGATAAGCGCCTTATTGGCTTTTATCTCATGGGGGGTAATGTCCATAATCCCCACGCTGGGCATGTGGGTTGGGGATCGCAGTTCGGTGGTAGAATTGTTCTGCAGGGGCGCTGCGGATTGGATAACCCTTAGTCGCCTCTTACGACACCCGCGGGAATAGTTGGTGTGGTGCAAATTCTAAGCCGGCACCACACAGCTATATTGCCAACCTGCTACTTCATTACAAAACCTACTCAGAAAGGTATAGACAGAATTTGAAGTGGGGCGTGCAAATTTAAACCAGAAAACCTCTAGATAAGAATATTTGCAGAGATTTCATGATCCAAGCGGAAGCTTTGTATGCTCTCCGAGCATTAGGGATGGATATGCAAACAAACCGGGCATCACAAAGGTTTCACCCCTGTTTGGACGACGGAAATCTAGTGGTTTCTGAACCCTTTCTTATGAACTCCCTTATGAGACGTGAGTTACCCCGAGGATTATGTTTGCGTACTTATTTTTGCATGCTGTCGAGTCAACCTTTGTGATGTCGGAGTTTGGTCGTTGTGCGATTTTTACAGTGCCAAATTCGTATAAGCGTCCTAGACATAGTCGTCATGAGGTAAGTCACTTACCATTAGGTCAAATTGTGCTCAAACCAAGATCTGTTCATGATTAAAAAATAAGTTCATTTACTAATCTTTAATATCAGAGGTTAGGTTATGAATGCAAATTCTTGTAATTTTTGTGTTATTGTGATCTCTGTGTGATGTCTTTTGTGATGTTGTAATCTTTCAGAGGTAGTTGAAAAAGAATTTTTATGTCGATATGATTTTGACTACGTGTAATTTGATTTACATTTACAGTGTACGGTACATGATTTTGAAGCCACGGTAAATTGGCAGCAATATTAAGGAAATACTTATTTATTTTAACGTTAGAAAATTAACCAAGCAAAATTATTTTTTATGCGAACAATACATAATGATGCCCTTCTAGGTGATTTTGGCTCAACGCAGGTGCACTCTTCTTACTCCCATAATCTGATGGGACGGCAGACCTACACAACCGAGGAGAGGTTAGGCGCAGGACCAACAGCTTAACGTGCTTTCCGGGGTACGGGGGTGTAACACCGCCAACTTCCTGACTTCGGACTGCTACTGTGAATTTTTCTAATACATATCTGACGCAATACATATCTCCATATTGGTGGTAAGGGCTCTTGTACACATACGTTATTATCGCCGTGAAAATCTACGTTTGATTCGCCATACAACACTGACGACCGTGCCTTCCCACGACAAATTAACCGTAGATTTTCACGTCGAAAAAAACGTCTGTGAACAAATCCAAAATTACTTATTTGCGTTTATTTCGCCAAATATCTTGTACTATTTCTTTTATGACGTAAGTACTGACATGAACCATTTAGAATCATTTATTCAGTTGTTTCATGACATCTTGAATAAAAATCAACTATTGATAGAAATGTAATACCTACCTACTTATTTTGTTATGCTAATTCTTCAAGAAACTTCAGTACCTCTCCCCATACTAAACTTTTAAAAATATTATGTTTGCCCGGATATAAACTTGCTTTAACGCTATAAAAGTTCCTTCGGAAGTTCGTCAACGCTACTTTTCCACTTGCAGCAAAATTGGCTGTCGTGAAAACTGTACCATTTTGTCGTAGCCTTGTGCTAACATACAAAAGTATAGAACCTACCTACCTACTTAACTTAGGTCTCTTAATCTCTCTCACTTGCGCGGAATAAATTAATAAATAATAATAATAACTACTTCCTTCCTATCCTATTACCAAGGATCTCCAAAACTACTGAACAGATCAAAATCCTATCCTATTACCTAGGATCTCCAAAACTACTGAACAGATCAAAATGAAATTTGGCACACATATTTTAGAATTTAGCCTAACTTAAACAATAGGCTACTTTTTTAAGGCTTCGCCCCCAGTTATATTTCAAAGAAGTGTTTGTTAATTTACACATCACGTCCGTCTACGCAATGTTGTCTATTTTTATCAAAATAGTGATTGAATTTGTGATGTTGTCATGGTTGTCATGCCTGCTTTGTAAAATATGAAAATTAAACAGAATGTTTTTCTCCAGCAAAGAAACGAAATCATCAATTAATTGCTAAAGGCACATTTTATGGATAGTATAAATTCTCCGTGTGTAAAAAATCAGCTCAGGAAGCTTGATGACCTTCCTGCGTCTGTTTTCCCGTTAAGATACCCTAACGGGAAAACAGACGCAGGAAGCTCATTCCACTCTTTGGCTGTGCTAATTATAAAATAATAGCTGATTTTTTGGTTTGACACTGTGGTATGTCGAACAGGTACGGGTGGTATTTTTCTGTGCGTCTGCTGGTCCTAGATGATGGTGTGTGGATTTTATTCAAAGTAGATCTAGCTTTCAAATGAGACTACTTTGAATAAAATACACCGTTCACTCAAACAGAAACGAATAAAAAATCAGATGAAGTAGTTTTCATAAAAAAAATTATTAAATCGGCTTTTTTTTAAATAGCCAACATATAAAAAAAAATTATCCGATATTTATCGATAAATTTATGTCGATATTTATCGATAAATTTATGCACATTTCATTTGATCAAGGTTCGAAAATACTATAACCTTGGAGTCTTCAAGTCCAGGGTAAGTTCCTTCTGGGAAAGCGTGCTCCATCTTAGGTCACATCTTCACTTACTTTAAGTGAGTTGGCCAAACACTTGACATCAATTATAAAAAAAATCTAGCCCAAAGTAAACAAAGCTTACAGAAGACAGGAGTTGTACACAGAGCTCTAGTAAATATGCTGATCGTCCCAAAATAAGAGATTTTATTGAACGAACAGTGTGCAAAAATCGTGAAATCTAGAGGCTGTCGCTTTCATTAATTTTTATGACTCTGGCTTGTCTCTACTTACTCGCAGTTACCTACTTTCTGGTTCTAGTAACTTTCCATTTACGTAGTTCCATTTCCTCTTTGAGGACCTAACACGATTGTAGCCAAGCCACGATATTATCACCAACTACTTTGAGCCTAATTTTGTTTGCCTGCTCTCGGTGAGGATGGTTATTAGATAAGCTGCGGTTAGCACCTTATTCGTTACTTCACATCGTAGCACATCGCTCAGGGCTTTATTAAATTTTGGATTAAATTAGGAACTGGAAATCTCGCAGAGTTGAAAATTAACCTTCTAAATGAAAGTTAGTAATAACTTACGCGTAAAGTTATAATTCAACCAGAGCTCGGTGAATGTATCTCATCATAAAATACCATTAGGTTGGAAATTAGTACTTTAAAATCGGTGTCGTCGTTATCAAATGGGAATGAGATGAAATGGAATTGAAGCGAACACAAGCCAAAAACTACAGTCAACTCACATAATCACATTATCTTGTCGTTTCATTTCATCTTCCATGTCACCCGAATCTATTTGCATTTTTTTTTCGCTTTTTTACTCCCGACGCAAAAAGATGGGGTGTTCTAAGTTTAACAGGTCTGTCTCTGTATCTGTGTATCTGTGTATCTGTCTGTGGTCTCGTAGCTTCCAAACGGATGAACCGTTTTTCGTTTAGTTTTTTTTTTGTATCATAGATACTTTTATCCCGAGTGTTCTTAATCATGTTTCATGAAAATATGTAGGGGTTTTTAAAAAATAATAATTTTGTTCTTGTTTATGCTGTTGCTTGACTATCTGATTTTTAAATAAAAATCCAGTCTGCCGCCTGATGCCTGATGTGATGATATATGTTCTGTGTCATTTAAAGAGAGAGTAGTCTAGTCAACTCTCGATCTTTGTCCTTTCAGCCTGTAAAATTTGGTGCAGCCACATCCTTGGGTAGTGGTGGCGGTGAGTTTGCTATGTCCATTGAGTCTTACTTGTTATTGCTCTATATATAATTTATTTATGTTGTGCCAAGGAGGCGGGCGATGAGACAGCTCCACTGTTTTAAACTTTTGCTATCTCATCGTTCATTCGTAAATTGTCTATTATGTACCCTATTCTAAATAAATTATTTTGTATTTTTTGTATTTTGTATATGTATAATAGAACACCCTATATGTATTTTACCAAAACCTGTCGAAATTTGTGGAAATGGCACAGCTTGTGATTGAAAATTCAAAACTAAATATATAGATTAGATAGGTATCTACTTACTTAAGCTTAGTATTGAACCTATAATGCATTATAGAATTTTTAAACTTAGTTATAGCATCGTTTTGGGTTATAAAATAAACCTGTTATGGTCGTATAGCTTTTCTTAATAAATCAATACTAAAATTATAAATTTTAAAGTAACTCTGTCTGTCTGTCTGTTACTTTTAACGCCTTAACGGCTGAACAAGTCTTGATAAAATTTTGTAAGAAGGTAAATGGTATCCCGGGGACGTTTATACTTGAAAAACGAGTACGAAGCCGAGGACAGCGCTAGTAATTAAATAAATCTTTGGCCTTTTCATTCATTTATTGTTCGTTTTTTTGACACTAACTTAAATGACTTATTTATTTATTTATTTCTATTTATATTTATTGAGGTAAACCAAAGCGTTACTTCCATATAAAAACTTAAAATATATATAACAATAAGGCCAAAAAGGATTACACCTATAGTCAGAAATGTTGAGCAATGTAAATTATCTTAGAAGTAATAACTACAAAGTAATAAATTATAACTATTATATCAATATATTTACTGTTTGAATAAATATTTGTGCGTGCAATGACTTCTCTAGGCCTATACGAGAACGATCGCTTATATCAAGGTATTATTCAAATGAAGCTTCAAGATGCTTGCTGATAAATAGGTCTATACAAAATTAATACAAAGGCCGTATACCGAAACCGGCGCGGCGCGACGCTTCAGCCAATGTCGTGTGTCGACTCCAACTCAACTTGAGCTGTGAATGGACCTTAATTATTAATGCGAATGCCACATACAAACGCGTATAGTAACATTCAACATCTAACCCCGTGTATGTAGATATATCACAGACATAGGGTTAGAACTGCTTTTTTAAAATAGTCGGTTAATATGTTATGAATATAAAGCAAATTAAAAGACTATTTACAATTGAAGTAGGCTAATTGCAGACTGTTTCAAATAATATTTGTTATGATGATTTTAATAAAGTCTTCTTCTTAAACTATGGTCTGGAGCTTTGAAAGCTGCTAGGAAAATCTGATCTAAATAATTGTTTTTAGGGAAAGAACTCATTGTTGCTGGCTCTCATTACACTAATATTATAAACGCGAAAGGTCGGATGTTAAGAAGTTTAGTTTGGATGTTTGTAACCTTTTCAAGGCGTAACTACTAAACGGAACGTGCTGAAATTTTGCATGTTTAGTTAGTTATGTTACTTTCGATCCCGGAAAAACGGATGTGGAGTTGCGGGTGGAAGCTAGTAAACGTAATTTCAAAATGTTAACGTATTTATTATAATTGATACACAGCTGTCGTACAGGGCGAGGGCCGTATCAATTCTATGCCACTTCGCGTATCAGAGTTATAAAAAAAATCCCAACCTGTCCTCTACTTCTGTAAGTTTTTAAGTAGTTATCAGTGATTTATGTATGTAGTTTAGATTTGTTCTTATGCACACATCTACTGTGTTTTGACTACCTAGAATGTTATTATTTATTTTTGAGTACCTAGTAATCAATTTTTTTAAAGAAGTACCATATCAGATGCACACAGATCTTACCCCATGTACATATCCGACGATCCTATCCATACCAGGTTTTCTGGCAGAGATCGCTCTTGAGCGATAAGACCGCCAATTGTCACATAGATTATAATTATTTCATATTAAATTGTTTCTTAGTTTTAAGTGTGCAATAAAAGTATTGTCTATCTATCTACTGTATCCTTGAAATCTTAGTTGTTTTTATTTTTTTGACATTATTTTCTATTTGTCTTGTGTATGGTTTGCGTATAGTTTTCGTTTCTGATTTATTTTATACCGATCGTACGTCATCCCCACTTTGGTGCATGCTGAAAATCATCCTTGTGGGCTATTTACTCACAACTTTCAGCTGAGCATGGACCTCTTTTGATAGCGCAGTACACTTGGCACCAATCAAAACACATTCCCATTATTTATTTTCAAGAAAACCATGATTGTTTTTAGTTGTCCTCGTTTTTGATTTCTGTTAATTTATCTGTATAATACCTCGGCTACTTGTTTTCATATTTTGTACTGTTATATCAGAATAAACGTTTTCATCCATTAATTCATTCAACCTAAAACAACCGAACGTATACTTTCAAACCATTAAAACCCATCCCTAGCTGTCGGGAGAGGCAAGCCATCGTGTGAAGAGGCACGAGAGCATATGTTAATAGTTTTCCAACAGTCGCCCGCTAATAGAATCGTAACTTAGCGCGCAGCCGGTTATTTGTATGTGGTTCACGACACCGCAATCACACGGACAAAGTAAGTGTGTGTGTGTGCTGAAATTATTTAGTACATATAGGGTTATAATTATAACATGATGTTTTCCTAACCGAATTTCGGCTACGGGCGGAGGCCAGTCTCAATGGAGAGTAGCAATGTGCGGAGGACATATTATAGAAGCACAAGTGTTCGGTGTGAGATTCCGAGCATCGATCATAGTATATTGTAATATTTTATTAATGAAAATAAAAATTTTGTATTTTTTTGTATTTGTAAGCAATTAAATGAAAATTCATTGCATACAAAGTGTGTGTGCGCACAGGTGCACTCTATATTCCTTCATTCTCATAATCCGATGGGACGGCAACGTATACAGGGTTATTGGTGTACCTGGCGTTTTCACGAAAGTGTTCGTGATGATGGGCAGAACTTGCAGTTTACGCAGTTTCAGTGAATTACCAGTAACCCTGTATAACAAGGAATTTAATTAGATGCTTACTTAATTGCAAAGCAAAGTAATCATACCTACCTACTAAGTCAATACACTCAGTAATTTGATTAAAAGACTACGTACCTAAAATACAAGTTTTATTTTGCGTTATTAACAAAAACTTAAGGTAGTTAAATAAAAATTATCGTTACTCACAAACTTAGTATCAATAACAAACTCCAATATATCCATGGAAATAAAAATAATAAACAAAATCCCAATGAAAATTAATTTAGTAATTAACTTAAGTCCTAGATTAAGATAATATTGCCATACCCTACCTGACATTAATTACTCATCATCATTAATACTTACTGTATGTAATATTTTTGTTTCGCAATAAAAATACTGAATACTGAATACTGAAAAACTATCGTTACCAACAAACTTTCCAACGATTCATCTTGAAATTAAAAAAAAAACCACCGACATTTTCTCAAAGGCACCGGCTATAAAACATAGAAGTCGGTTCGGCAAGCCTTGTAATCAGGCACTATTCAGCGTTCTTCTCTTGGGGCTACGGAATTTCACTCCGCCGAACAATATTGTAGTGGCGACAAAAGTGAAATTCATTTTTCATTAGCTTTATAGAACGTATTGCACGCTGCACGCTTTATACTGTGTCGAGCCACATGATGAAACTGTAATGGGTAATTGGATTGCTTTAACGCGTTCGCTGGCGAGATTCAGCGATGCGACAATCTGTCCTACATGAACGTTTGCGTCGGTGGCAGTAAAAGTGTTAGAAACTTACACAATTAAAACTCTACTTATGTAGCGTAGTAATTTGAAGTCAAAGCCGTGCATGGTCATAGCTTGACATTTTTGAATTAAAGAGTACTCGTCGAGTTACTCGCTCACATTTTAGAAACTTTTAATGGTTATCCGGTTTTATACACTAAAAGGACCTAGGTATAACTCCTAACCTATTAACTTTTGGTGTCCCTGATATTCTTGATTTATTTGCAAGCAATCACAGAATTAATGGGGCCAAATTCTGTTAACCAATCGATTTACAATTACAAATTTACAATGGTATAATCGCAGCATCGTCCTTAGATGTAAAAAAAAATGAATAGTGCGTGCAGTGCTATTTTCACAGACAGATTGACAGAATGATGCGCGTCCGTCTATCTGTAGTTTCTTTCTTTCTGCAGGAGGTTGCGGGTTCGATTCCCGCCTCGGAACAAATTTGTGTACGATCTGCAGAAATTTGTTCCGTTGGTCTGGGTGTTTTCTAATGTATAAAAAAAAATATCTATCTATGTAGTATATTGTATTAAGTATATCAGTTATCTAGTACCCATAACACAAGCTCTGCTTAGCTTGGGGCTAGATAATGCTGTGTGAATTGTCCAGCATTATTTATTTATTTATTTATTTCTTCTAAGGTAAATTGTCAAATAATGTCATTCTTAGACAATACTACTGTCAAAGTGATGAGATTAATTTAGCAGAATCGGGTCCCTGGAGCTTTCTCCAAGAAGGATGTTTTATCATTGACGAATTAACGACCTACCCTCATTTTCTGTCTTTCATTTCATATCTGATCTGGAGTTTTTTTGTTCTTATCCAATTGTTAAAGATCTTCTCGAGTGTGTCTTGACCTAACCTGATTTTTATATCTATAAATAGGACCTTGTAGTGGAATTATAAAGAAATCGCGAACAAGAGAACCCAGTTTCTATTTAGACCGCGTCCAAGGCAGATGTCTTCATTCATTCGGTAGATAATCGTTAATTAACTTCTATTATTCAGTGAGAAACCTGTCAAACGCAATTTCATTGAATCGGCGATGACAATTATTAAGTTAGGTGATTAGGCAAGCTGTTATTAATTAAACATTGTAGTAAAAAAGTATGAGAGCAACTATATGTATACAACTATATCTTTAAAAATACCTATCCATTTCAAACAAAATGGTCAGACTGAGTACTTTACAAGCACTCTGTAGCAAGTCACAAAAATGATGGGTGTTTGAAACAAAAAGTGTATAACTCGATTTCCGATACAATACCTACCCATTCCGCTATTCAGCAAACTTTCACGTTGCTAGCTAATTTTTTTGTAGGCTTGCTAACGAGGCTGTTAAAAACAAGTGTTATCAAAAAAAATTCGTAAAAATATTCGTCATTTAATGTGATATAAAAAAGGGCAAGAGTCTTACTCACAATTATATCACTTGTGGTTAAACTTTTGAGTCAATTTGTTGCACAGAATTCAAACTACGAATAGCAACTACATAAAACAAACAAATGTCATGAAGATCGACAAATAAAGATCTAGTGTCGGGTATAACGAGGGCAACCCACTTCGTCTCTTTTTAGAAGACTACTAACGGAGGTTAGTCAAAAACAAACCTATCCATTCCTTTTGGTTTTACCATAAATACGGAGAATAGAAAGCATTGTGTTTGAAAAATAGCTTTATAAAGTACAGATACAGCTGTGTTTATAAATACACATTCAGATAAACTGAATTTTTACGAAAACCTTGCTGGCATCATGGATAAAATTAATAAGACTGGGATTAAACCGTTTTCATGTGGTGTTGATAACTGGTCATATGGATAATTATGTTGTGTGCAGAGCCAATGAACCTAGTATTTAATTAAAATGGTTCCATAAGTGCAAATACTCGTGTATTGGGAATGTATTACTGAGCCCCGGGCAACATGTTGATGGCTTTGACCAATTGTGTACAGTTGGGATCGCGCTATAGCAAGAGTTTGTTTTATTGTATTTTGAGCTGCAAGAAGAGGGAAACTTGGTGCTGCATAAATTATACGGAGTATCTAAATAAAACAAGATCCGTCAAGTGCGAGTGTAACTCGCGCGCCGAGGGTTTCGAACGTTTGTCAACAAATATGTACCAAATGTACTGGTTAGAGACTTCATAATTAAACGAATACCTAAAATAGTAGGTACCAACCTACATTTCAGATGGATCTCTCTGCATGCTTCGGTTAAAGTGGGTAGTGGTAAATTTTTCGACCTTTTTCCAAATATTTGAAAAAGTATGAAACCTACAGAAATTTGAAAAACTGTTTTGAAATGTCCAAACTGATACCTTTCATTTGATATCCCACTTGGTGAGGTAGCCCCCTCTTGAAAATTATTCCCTCCCTTTTTGACCATTTTTCAAAATGTGTTCTTTTTACAAACTTCCATATCTATAAACACTCCATACATTTTATATGGATCGCTCTGCAATCTTCGGAGATAGGGGGGGGGGGGATGGGTATTTTTTCGAAATATTTTAAAAAGTCGAAAAGTCGTCATCTCACCTAGTCAGAGGGCATCCTAAACTCCGTTTGCCAAGTTAAATTATATGCCAAGAATATTCCTTGTTACGTTGCCATTTTAGTTTACCGCGCAGCATTAATGCTTCCACTGCCTAATAACCTTAGCAGCGGTGTTAACAAACTTACACTGCTGTGGCTGCCCGCGCTCTACGTCTTGATAACGACAGGATTTCCATTATAATATAGGTTAATATACAAGCATGGAGAGATTCAGCACGATTTTTTGGAAGAATACTCTTAAATCAGCTGTTACCTCGAAATCTAAAGCCACATGCGAACCGCGGTAGGTAGGTATCTAATTAAAAAGGCAGACGTCAGCCTGCAAGTCACCTCGCCGGATAACGTCACTCGCACTTGACACCTGTCTTCAGCCCTGAGCCCTTGGTGAAGAAAAATGAGATAACCACAGCATTATAAACGACTGCCGGCTTTCAGAAGAGGGTTTTCAAATTTGTTTATCATTTTCATGTATCAAAGGCCTTCAGGTAATTTTTGGGAGGGTATTGGAAATTCGAGCTAGTCTGTCCCAATAAAAATACTCTCAGTCATGTCGAACAATAAATTTATGCTGGTTTTGCGTTTTTGGGGTACATTTCGATTACATAATGTACATAATACGTGCTATGTTTATTAACCTTCGAAGTTATGAAACAAAAAACACCTCTTTCGGGATAATCACCTTTTGGTTATTGGTGTTTTTATCTTTTCTATGCTTTTATTAAAATAGAATCATGATCATGATCACGGATTTAATGAAGTTATTTCACTGGTAGGTTGTTCTAGCTAATTTCAAGGTTTCTTTAATGATTTTTCTAATTAAAGACGTTTTTAATAATGAATTTTCTATTTCAGTACATGTATTTTTTATTAAACGAATATATTTGTCTTCATAATTCTTGCCCGCCGAACAATTCCTAAAGGTCACACCACAACTTGCAAATGAGAAACCATCTACCACTATTCTCCACTCGAATGGATCAATGATACCTACTTTCACCAGACAATTGGTACCAATTCTAACCCGTAGGTAATATCACTTAATTTCTGTTATCTCTGCGGAGTGATCGTAAGAATCACGTCCCGCACCGACTGGGTGTCGCCTGTCGTAATGGAGGTACGCGACAAGACTTGTAAAATAACACTAATGAGAGCAGAATTACACAACCACTGACCCCGGAAAATGTGCTTAGTGAAATAGAAATGTAAGCTAAGACTGTAAAGTTATTTTGGCAGGAAACCGGTAGTTTGAATTTCAAGTACTTTTTTTTCAGAATCAGAATTAATCGTTTATTTGCAGAATACAATAATTACATGCCAAGATCTTAAAGCTATGTGATGAATGTGATGACAATGTATTCGACCCGCATGCAGGTGTGCAAATAAATATGTCATTATTATTATAAGGTATAAAATTATCGTTCAAAATATCATTAACTAATTCTCTTAAAATTTAAAATTTAATATTCTTTTACACTATAAAAACAATTAGCCAGTGTCGATACTCGTTTGCGAGTCGTAGTATTGGTTAGGCTAGGATTTCATTTGTAAGTGAACACATTGCTAACTCTTTGATGTTTTTAACTTAACTCCCTTCTATCTCTATCTATCTTCCTATAAAAAAAGTATTGTTTATTATAAAGTTTTTATCCGTAAGATTTCCTATCTATCGGTGTCATGCAAAATACACAATGGCATTATTGGATTTTGGTGGGTTCATTCCCGACGACTTTTTCAAGACAATACGAATGCAGTTTTACGTTTATTTGAAAAATAAAGGAATTTTTCCTTTGAAATCAAATAATATCCTAAAAATATGTTCTCTTTGCTGTGTGGTGCCAGCTTAGAATTTGCACCACTCCAACTCTTACCGCGGGTATCGTAAGGGATAACCACCGGGGGCGGACAGCAGCGCGCTCTGCAAAAAATTCTCCCACCGAACTGCGATCCCCAAACCGCATCCCCAGCTTGGATATTATGGGTACTAACACCCATGAGATAAAAGCCAATAAGGCGCTTACTAGGGGGAGGCCTGCGTTCACCAGTGAACCAATACAGACTGTCGAGGTGAGATGAAGAGGATGTTTCCTTTGAGAAAAATTTGCAATCTTCAGTATTTTGGAGACTTGCCCTCCAGGTAACGTTTGTTCATTCCACCTTAAAATTATTTAATTTATTAATTATCTTAAAAAATGTGTTAACTGACCTTAGTGACAAATAAAAGGGCCACATTATGAAATGCTTTATTTTACTGTTCGATATTAAGCGACAGACAAAAAAATCCTCGATAAAAAATGCCTTGCTACGTCCTGCGGCTACGACGTAGCAGTTCTCGTAGCACCGTAGCAGCGTAGCGTGTCTCGTAGCTCTGTAGCAGCGTAGGCCCGTAGCAACATTCTCGTAGCTCGCATAATTCGAATGCGTAGGCGAGGCGACATTACATCCTATCATCCCTCACTAATAAAATTCTTGTAATAACTCAAGACCATCACTGTGTCACCGAAGATACTATTATATATTAGTTAACAGATGTTTGTGCTATATCTAAGATATAATTCGCGTGCGATCAGGTTTCTTAATCCATTACAGAGTTTTAACACTGCGAAGGGTGATGAGCGGGAAATGAGAGATGAGATGAGTGAGCAGAGTTCATTGTGTGCACAGCAGGATCTATAGTGATACTTGATTTGATTATATAAATTATAAACACCTCTGTACACATACATATACAATACAATAAATGATTGATGATGATTAAACTTTCTGATCACAGAGACACACTTCTACAATAAAGAAAAGAAAGAAAATAATTTTATTCACCTTAATAATCTACTACACAACATAATAGCTTACTATACACTACTTCTTAGATCCCATTTGTGCGTAGCAGGTTTAGGGCAAATATGGTTTACACTCAGCATTGTGCTGGGTAGACCCTGATGTGCCTACCCAGCGCTGGTTTTCAGTGCATGCCAAAGACAGGTCAAGTCACGACCATCGGTGGAAGTCCATTTTGCCAAAAAATTTGGTACTATAACTAAAAATTAACATAATTTATTTACATTTGTACACACGTTATAAACCTATTGAACTATGCAAAATATATAAAAAGGTTACAATAGGGAAATAAAAAGGTAGTTACAATAGGGAATTTCTAATCTAGATAGCGCAACCTGAGTTAGCACGATCTACTTTTGTTTTAGTTCCGCAGTGTGTACTGTGCCGATAGAATTCGTGGGATAAAAATTTGGGTCGAAAGAACAATACACTAGATTTTCGAGTCAACGTATACGTCACGTCATTGTGGTCACTTCTATGAAGAAACAAAAGATGAGGTCGCACCAGCTTTTGATAACTGATCTTTCCTTCTGAATTTTCCACATACCATGAGGACTATTTAGCATGTTTTCAAATACTTCAAAGATTTCAGGTTCAAAGATGAATGAAAGGGCTTGTTACTTTGTACCATATACCCTTGTGACCTACGTAAAAATGATTGCGGAGGTTTTCGCAGGACTATTTGCTCTCCGTTACTAAGAAGCTCAGATAAGGTTAAATAAAAGATAGAAATTCATATTTCTCTCTACCTATAGTCCTTTGACTTCTTCTAGCCTCAAATAGAACATTCGGCACAAAATGCGGAGTTGTTTGATCCTACATTGTATAAATTTGTATGCAAATGATTTTCCCCTTACGCGCAGATAGTGTATATGCTCCCTTATTGGAACTTCATTCCTTGCTACACATATCAGTAGTTGTGTGAGTATTTTACTCAGTAGCTCTTCCAAAATCTATACTTATAATAAAACTGTAACAGGTCCAATTCTGTACATTGAAGATATTTTGAAAATTTTTTTTGGAGGGCACTCTATTATCGATACTGAAGCCAAAACTGTAATTTTTTTCATTCATGTCTGTCTGTCTGTCTGTCTGTCTGTCTGTCTGTCTGTCTGTCTGTCTGTCTGTCTGTCTGTTTCTTAAACGCGCATCACGTCGAAACTACTGAAGGTATTGAAATGAAACTCGGCACGATTTTAGGTCATACTACGAGGAAGGACATAGGATACTTTTTATCCCGGAATTCAGTCAGGTTTCCCTGGGAGAGGGGATGAAAGTAAAATTTCTTCACCGCGCATGACGCCGAAAGTGCTGAATGAGTTGGAATGAAACCTTGCACGATTTGATTTCATACTACGAGGAAGGACATGGGATACATTTCATCCCGGAATTCAGTCATGTTCCCCTGGGAGAGAGGATGAAAGTAAAATTCTTTAACTGCGCATCACGATGGAACAACTGAATGAATTCGAATGGAACTCGGCATAATTTGATTTCATACTACGAGGAAAGATACATTTTATCCCAGAATTTAGTAAGGTTCCCCTGGGAGAAGGGATGAAAGTAAAGTTCCTTCACCGCGCATCACGCCGAAACTACTGAATGTGTTGGACTGAATTGGTACTATTTGAGTTTAAGGAAGGACATGGGATACATTTTATCCTGGAATTCAGTAAGGTTCCCCTGGGAGAGAGGATGAAAGTAAAATTCTTAAACCGCGCATCACGACGGAACTACTTAATGAAATCGAATGCAACTCGGCATGATTTTAGTTCATACTATGAGGAAAGATACATTTTATCCCGGAATTCAGTAAGGTTCCCCTGGCAGAGGGGATGAAAGTCAAATTCCTTCACCGCGCATCACGCCGAAACTACATAGGTAATGAGTTGGAATTAAACTTGGCACGTTTTGAGTTCCTACAAGGAAGGAAATGGAATACATTTTATCCTGGAATTCAGTAAGGTTCCCCTGGGAGAGAGGAAAAAGTAGAATTCTTTAACCGCGCATCACGACGGGTCTACGCGTCGTCCGATTTCATGCATTCTTTTTGTTAGAAACAGTGTTGCTAGATCGAATTTGACTAAATCAGTAGAAAGTCGAGTAGAAAATCAGTAGATTGATGAAATAATCTGGAGTTAGAAGAAAAAAAATTAGTAGATAGAGGGTAGGTAAGTTCCTATCTATGTTTTTTTCCAAGACGCACCCATTAGTTAGGTTCCTACCTACTAAGGCGTCTTGGAAAAATAAGTTAGGTTCCTACCTTACATGATATATGGTGGTTTAGCTGGTCCAGTTAACTGTACTACCGAAGTTTGGTTGCAGTAAGTGGTCCAATTAAACTAACTAGACCACAGAAAAATATTTTTTACTGTGGTACACAGCCAACTGTACCTACCTACTAACGAAAAAAAAAATTACGGTGGTCCAGTCAAATGGATCAGGAGCCCAATTCTGCAATACAATTACTTCAGTATGACAATGGAATCGTCGCAGAATCATCACGTAGAATCCTTAGATTTATAAAACTCCAGATAGTGCGTGCGAGATAAATTAATAGTTTCAAACTTGACGCACGTCTCCATCTGCATTCATCATAATTTCTTTCATCTGAGGTGGAATACCCAAACGTGTCATTCTGTGTCGATATATTCCCCTGTCATAGTGAAGCGATTAGCATAGCAGAATAGGGCCCCATCTGAACGGAACCATCAGTAAGAAGTGAAACGAGTATGACACTTCTTAACACTGACGCTGGCCGAGTCGTAGCTAAAAGTCGTGTGGATAAAGAATGGGATTGAAGATGACAACATGCTATCCCCCGTAGACACTACACGATTTTTTGCACGGCGGCGTTTCATAATATGAGAGACTATGGTTAAATGTGAACTTAATTAGTCGGCAGGTGAGGCAATCGCGAACGAAGTCGCGGGTACAGCTAGTATGGAATAAAAATCATCATCTGCATTGTCGTTGATAAGTACCTAATTCATTTGTTTTCTTTTTCTGTTACTTGAGAGTATGACTTGGTATTTGTTCTTAAGATTTTACTGGACTTGTTGAGAAATTAGATGTTTTAACAGAATAATTAAAATTCGAAAGAAAATATTTATAAAATTTAATCGAGTCTAACCAATAACCCCAGTTAGTACCTAACACGATGGTAAAGTTATCAAAAAGGTCAATGAAAATGTCAGTTGTGATATTGTTTATTTTCTCAGAACAGCTATATCTAATTGCATAGTTTCTGAAATTTAAAATTACATAGTCAAACTACTCTGTTGTAAATGAGAAAGTCCGTTCGACCGCAAACTAGAAGCTAATTCAATTTTAATTCGTAAAATAATGAGCTTGAACTCATTCAATAGAACTACGTCCAAACTTAGCACGGATGACGTCACGGCTCGTATAACGAGGCGTTATATCGTCGTATAACGACATTATGCATCAAGAGATTCTAATACCAGCACGTTTCTGATGAAATAATAAGAAAAATACTAGAAATAATAAGTAAAATTTAAAAATGACAAGCGCAGTGTGAAAATAGCAAACGTGTAAAAGCAAATTATATAGTAGACCTTACTTACTCCTGTGGCTCAGGAACCCAAAGTGGATCTTGGCCTTCGACACAAGACTTTTCCAGGCAAATCGGTTTTGAACTGTCTCTCACCAGCAATGGACGTCGATTTCGCGGATAGCGGCTTCAACTTCGTCGATCCAGCTAGGGAGACCAAATCGTCTACGTTCCGATGTTTTTTTTCCTTACGCATTCTTAGATACCTTCCTGCACTTAACCAATTCCCGAACAAGCATTGTTTTGTTTAAAATACTGGGTAATCATTTATATTGTTTGCAGGTGTAGAAACAAAACCGGCAAAACTTTCCGTTTGTGATTCACCGCTTACCGACAAGTTTGTGGAGATTAACTCATTTCGCCTCGACGTTGTCTACCACTTACAGATGTGCCGCCAACTAAGCACCAACTCCATGAATTAAACATGGAGATGCGTGTTGCGAAAACCTGTTGAAAGGACCTCAAGCAATCAATCCAGACTTCACGGCTATTAAATTATACATGACAAGGAAAGGTCAAACTCGCTTGCCACTATCGGCTCAAATATGCCTTAGTCAACAACTTCAATCATCGTGCAATTTAGGAATTCTTGCGGGACTCGGGATTGCTTTGGCTGAATTTGAGAAATAGTTTTGGTCCTTAGGTGCTTGAGTCAAATATTTATTGAACTTTAAAGTTTGGGGCTCTTTCAGCTTTAGAAGACAAGATAATAAACAGTAAACATGTATTAACAAAAATACTTAAAACTAATGGGAAAATTAGTAATATCGCTAGATGTTTTTTTCCTGTAGATGAAGGTAATAAATAAATAAATAATGCTGGACAATTCACACAGCATTATCTAGCCCCAAGCTAAGCAGAGCTTGTGTTATGGGTACTAGATAGATAACTGATATACTTAATACAATACACTACAGAGATAGATATTTTTTTATTATACATAGAAAACACCCAGACCAACGGAACAAATTTCTGCAGATCGTACACAAATTTGTTCCGAGACAGGAATCGATCCCGCAACCTCCTAAGTCGCAGGCGGACCTTCGCCCGCTGCGCCACGGAGTTCGTCAAATAAGATTTACAGTTTTGATACAAATGGACAAAAAATAAATTTAATCAAAACACGTCAGCTGAAAAACATGAGATACTAAGGTTGCCAAGCTTTTATGGGACGTAAACCTGTGGCCTCGTAACAGAATATAGCCAAAAACCTCGCATGACCGAGCATTACCGAACAAACTGGGAATTTCAATTTCTCCGATATTCCATTGAAAATGACAAACGAAAATTTTAGCCAGTGATTCGTGTACCTAAAGTAATTAAACTTTTAATGGATTTCTCACTCCAACCAGCCTATTTGCATAATCATGTAAATATGTAGGCGAGCTACCCCTACTGGCCTGGTTGGGGTCGTCTAGTCAGCAGAATTTAATGGCTCTAGCCCATTCTTGCCAGTGTTTTAGTTGACAGTGTTGCATACTATATGGTTATGCCGTTGTGAAACCGAGATTGTGGGACAATAACATAAAGTGTTACTGATATAGTAAATATTTCAGTAATGTCTACTTTATGTTTTTCGTTTTTATCTGTCATAAACTATGAACCATTTATTTCGTACTTCATTCTATTTATTTTCAAGTTTTTGTAAGCCTATGGAATTAAATGTTATTGAAACTGATTTGAAAACAAAATTAACTGAATCCATTGCAAGTTATCAGACTCGCTATTACGATAAATGTATGTAAAGAATTGGATTAACTAAAAGTAAACAGTAAATTATTGAAGTAACTAGCAGCACCTCGCGGTTTCACCCGCTCAATTCCGGTTCCCGTGAGAATTCCGGGATGTAAGCTTATGTACTATTCCAGACTACAATCTATCTCTGTGCCAAATACCAGCCGGATCAGTTCAGTAGTTTTTACGTGAAAGAGTAACAAACATCCATCTATCCATACTTACAAACTTTCGCGTTAATAATATTAGTAGGATATTGTTTATCACTTTATAGATAACAATTTTATGTAACTACAAAAGCCTGCTCTCGCCTTCGCGCGCTCTTTTCCAGGGTAAAAAGAAGCCTTTGTCCGACTCTAAGAGACATCTATCTCCCTGCAAGATTTCAATATGATCCGTCCAGCTGTTTAGCCGTAAATTCCAGCTAAAGGACAGTATACCTACGAATAAATTGTTCCGCCACAAAAACACCATATCTCATAGAAGAAGAAGGCTTAGAATGATAGTAGACACAAACGAGATGTAAACAAAAAAGTACGACAAATTAGTCTCAATTTCTTATTTGTATACGTGTGCTTGTGTGCGTGAAAGCACGGATGTTATATGCTTGTCGACTCACACATAGATTCGTTTTTGGCTACAAAATCAAGTAAATTTTTGAATGACACTATCCCTCTGCTGTGACAGCAGCGTGTTTTTACTCTTTGCCATATCTATTCTCATGTGCTCAAACACTGCATAAATCAAGTATCCAACATGACTTATATACTAAATTGCATGAAATCACACATTATTTGTTTTGTTAGTGTTTCGTTCTTATGGACGCCATAAAAGGGTAATACTGAAAATCAGTGTTTTGCTCTTCGAGCAAAGCTTTTCGCTGAGCTATTGCCTTTTTGACAGACGCAGCACACACACAATTTTTACAAATCTGTACCTACTTTTTTGTATTTTGTATTTATTTATTTACCAACTTAAACTAATGTTACATTGAAAAACTTATAATAATGACACTAAGAAAACCACAGAGGTTTGTAAGGGAGTGTCATTAACGAGTCGCAGCCGAGTTACTACCGATAGGTTTGACAAAAAATAAGACCTTAATTTCTAAGTTATACTAGTACGTTATACTAACACTTAGTACGTTATGTACTAACATAACTTAAATGGTTTAGTATTATTTATCGTTCCCAAGCTTTGTTCTATCAAAAAACTATTAAGTTTCTGTGTTATGTTAATTTAATAATTCTGTGTTTAAGTAGTGCCTTAATTATTGTGGTCTTTTGTATTATGTGCTGCAGTGTCGAATAAATCTTTTATCTATCTATCTAAAATATATCAGGCAAACAGATGAAATTACCCTCGCTTTTGAATAGACGAAAAACGGAGGAAGTTCTCATGTCAACGCGTATATTTTTTTTTTATGTATGACCACGCATAACTTTTTACAGAGTAGTACGATTTCGATAATTCTTTTTTTATTGGAAAGGGTTATAACCCCGAAGGTGGACCCATTTAAATTTGAAAAAAAATCCATTTATCTCAGGTTAGGAGAATAGGGGATGATTGACTGTTCACTCACTGATTGTAATGTTTGACCACGCACAACTTTTTACAGAGTAATCCGATTTTGATAGTTCTTTTTTTGTTTTTATTTTTTACTCGAATTTTTATTTTTTACTCGAATTTTATTTTTTACTCGAATTTTAACTAGATGTCGCCACTAGAAGAATTTGAAGTCGGTTTATCGTTTTTAAAAACACGCAAAATTATATAACATACATATGTGTGGATGTTCAATTGTTACAAAATAATACAGTAGAAGCAAGAAACAGTAGAGCTATCGAAATAAATTGTGTATCGTCGATGGAATATTGTTTTGTCGACTTATACAGCGGAGGTGCTTATGGATTCACATCATGCTCTCAAGTACCTATCAACTTTGAAGTTAGTGATACACAGGAAATTCTTTTTGTTTCTTTTAATATTAAAACGACGATTGGCTGTTTCGAAGTAAAATTCTATTGCTTTATGAACAATAGAAAAAATTAGTAGGTATTAACTACTTTTTTTTTGACAAATGTTTGTACGATCTGCAGATATTTGTGACGGGTATTCTGGGTGTTTTCTATGTGTAATAGAGAGTATCTATCTATGTTTGTAATATATTAAGTGTATCACTTATCTAAAGCTCTACTGGGCTAGATGATGTTGTGTGGCTTGTCCAGCATTATTTATTTATTTTAGACAGCACATTTTTTTATAACTAGTTCCTATTACCTATTGAGATCTTCGTACCTATTGACACCACTTTCTTTGTAATATAATTATTAAGTCAATGGATGTCTAAACAGATCTTTAAGCGATTCTCGTCTTCCTTATCTCAATAAAGTGTCTATTAAAACAACATCTGCAAACAAAATTTTATTACATACATAAGTGCTTTTATGGTAACTCGAGCAAACGCATAATTTCATCTAAAAACCCCGAACACAATACCTACTGATAACGGAACGGTTCAACATTTACCCTGAAACCTTTTAAAGGAAATCGATATCACGGTACAATTTTATGAAAGGCCTATACGAGTACTTCAACAGTCCACTTGGGATCAGTGGTCAAAGTTTAATTTACCGGTAGGGTTTGCTTGGACATATGGATCAAAATTTGACTCTGAACTTATACTACGATTATTCACATCAGATGTATACCTTTCTCCCCGAAATCTATTAAACGAAAATAAAAAAGGCGGTAAGGTGTCTCCACGAAGCGCCGAAAACCGGCATGATGTCCCTTTTGCAAGAATGCAATTAAAATAAGGCAAAAAAAAAATATTGGTATTGTAGATAATCTTCTTCTTTATGCTCGTACAAGATCATAATAATATATAAAGTTTTACTATAAAACTGAAGGGTGCCTAAAACATGATCCTATTTTTGGGAAACCCTTATAAAACTCGATTCTCAAAAGGATTTTATTTTAGAACGAAGATTTACTGTTCAACAAGGATAAAAGGTAATCTGAATTTTCGACTCATGAACAATTTTATTTCAATACAGATTCGTTATAGACTAAGAAAATCTTTAGTTATAGCATTAAGATAATGTACAAGAATTGTACTAAGCTATTTTTTTAATAACCTAACATTATAAGGACTACATAACTATAACTATTAAATTAGAAAACTTAAATAAAAATATAAAATATATTATTATTTAAGTTTAAGTTCAGTTACTATAAAATGGCCTCTGAATCAGCATTATGTTGTGTATGAATGTGTGTCTGTATGAGATCTATTTAATTATTTATGCTAGTTACCTCTTCACGCCAAAACTACTGAACGGATCGGGCTGAAATTTTGCGCACAGGTAATTCTAATCCTGGAATCAAACATAGGCTACTTTTTATCCCATAAATCAGTTCCCATGGGATAAAAATCACCTTTAAACGTTTCCGTAGAAACAACGAGTGCGAAGCCGAGGGCATAAACTAGTTAATCATAATTGTGTATAGCCTTGTCCTTTAATTAAAGTAAGTGGCGTATGTTACCCTATTAATTAAAGTAGTAAGTAGGTTTGCCGTAACAAAATTCTTTTAGGGTTAAGCTCACCTTTGTACATGTCCAGTATTTGTTAACTTTTATGTATGATTTAACTTGTGTGTACCTACAATAAAAATTTAAAAATTAAGTAAACAAATTAATTAATAGCCATTGCGGATAGTTATCAACGCTGATCTTCCATCGGAACCAAAACCAACGCGTCTCTTACACCAACCTAAGTAAAGCATATGTGCACAATCTCATATGTAAAAGAAAATGTGTTTTTTTCTCAGAAGGAACTTCTTCACTCTGGATTGAAAGGTAGGACTTTTGGAATGGAATTCCACAGAGATTTTCTTTCACTTGGATGAAATCCCATTAAAATGAACTAGGTTTACTTACTTTTTGGCTTGTAAATCCAATATTCAATCTATCCATCACTTTGCGTGTCTACAGTTGGATTTTGAAACAATAACTTACTAGAATCACCGACCTACTCATAAGTATCAAAAAGCCCTCGGATCCTCTAGGTTGGCCTCAGTTTTCACAATTTTTATCTGGAGTACTAAATTCAAGATTCTTTGTCATAAGCTTGACGCTTCAGATCGCGTACAAGTCGATAAGAATGATCTGAAGCTTGCGATACAATCGCTTTTGTTTCAAACGAGGCGTTGATGGTGTCACCAACTCATCCTGCCATCGTCTGCTGTATGGTTATCAGGTGAACTTTGATATAAGTTTCTAATAAATATGTAGTAGGTACCTACTTATTTTACAGTTTCATTTAGAAGTCCACTTTCGCCCGCTGCGACGCAGGAGGTTGCGGGTTCGATTCCCGCCTCGGAACAAATTTGTGTACGATCTGCAGACATTTTTTCCGTTGGTCTGGGTGTTTTCTATGTATAATAAAAAAAATATCTATCTATGTAGTGTATTGTATTAAGTATATCAGTTATCTAGTACCCATAACACAAGCTCTGCTTAGCTTGAGGCTAGATAATGCTGTGTGAATTGTCCAGCATTATTATTATTATTATTACTTATTTCGTCGTCGATACCTAATAATACAGATTTTCGTAACTTCGTAGGCGTCAGTCTCAGTCTGAGTTAAATTACCTTTAAGATCGCTTAATACAACAACGTAGGTACTTTTTACATTTTGTGAGAGAAAATAAATGAGTTATTATTATTTAATTTGAACAGCTTTATCAAATATTCATAAATTCTTCACAAATCCCTAATCTTTTGAACCATAACTCGTATGCTGTAATAAATTTAATCTCGGTTAAACGTAGATATAAATGGAATTATTAATTTGAAAAAGGTTTGTACAAACAAACGTTCGAGTAGGTAGGTACGCATTTAACTGTTTTACAATCATAGGTACATATTCTAGTCATCGATAAAGCAAATTCTTTCGTTTATACCACAGGTTGTAACTGTCTCAGCCGGTTGCACGCTGATCATATCTACATAAATCTATAGCTAATCAATGGATCAATTGAGCTACCTGTAGATTGTTTGAAACAGTCTGCAGTTAGCTAATTGTTTCAATTGTAAATACTACTTCTAATTTATTTTTAATTTTTTATTTTAATTTTCTTTGTGAATAAAGGCTTCTGCCGGTTTATAAAATTCTTTCTATAATTTGATATTAATTGTCTTTGGGAATAAAGATAATTATTTTATCAATGATCAAATCTCTTATCAACGTCAATCACACCTACTCTGTCCACGCATTTTAGACACACGCCTATGAAGTTCCCTAATTGTTGAGAGGCAAGTGAATGAAGACTGAATGAAAGAATATAATACATACAAGAATACAAAAATGTTATAATTGATTATTATATGAAAAAGTATTGAAAATAGCATAAATTTATAGTTTACTAAACTAACTAAATCTGTCTTACTTGATATCTAGAATAAACGCGTGTAATGCCGCGTGTAGAAGCAAGTAGCAAATAAAACAACATAAATAATACTATTTTATTTAATATTCTAATTTCAAAAACAAAGTCATTAAGACGCCTGAGTGTGTCTATAAAATAAAAGAAAATGTGGAGCAAAAATAAACAACAAAATCGATTACAACTTCTTCATAAACAAAATCGATTGTCATAAAAATGGAATCCGTAAAGCATTAGGACATCACTTGATAGTCTAACTATCAAAAAGAAAATAGGTAGGGTAAACTCAGGATAGAAGCCACACTTTTTGAAAAAGCCTTGTAGTTTTAAAATTCTTAATTTGACGCGAGTAATTTTTATGAATATAGATAGTTTAATCTTTTATCTCACATCTATAACGGTTGCTAGTGACCTAAATATCACTAATTAGGCAGGAATTGAGTTTTCGCAAACCCTTTTTTTGGGGATAGATGCCTACCCTATATGGATAGATGCCACAGCATGAAAATGCTATGGAGGATAGAAGCCAGTGGTGTAGGATAGATGCCCTATAGAATGAATAAAAGTAAAATACAATTTAAAATCATTTATTTGAGCATTCTATACAATAATAATTGAGCTTGTGCATTTGTGTAACAAAAAATAACAATAAAAAAAAAACAACATTAAGAAAACCAACATTTAGATAATCAACATTAAGAAAATCAACATTAAGAAAAGCAATATTCAAAAAATTAACATTAAGGAAATCAACATTAAGAAAATCAACATTCGAAAATCAGCTTTTAGGGTATGTTGGGGCATAGGTAAACGGACGCGAGACCCATGTGGTCTACATGGGGTATAAAATTAATTTTATTGGCGGTTAAACATTAGGTATTGAACACAAATAGGTATGTACAAAATGTTTCCGACGTAAAATATAACAAAATTATGTTTTCCAACAAACACTGACTATGTTTAGAGTTCTGGGGGATAGATGCCTTTAAGGGCAACTATCCCCCAGATAAATTGAGGCAACTATACTTTTTGATACGGATAGCTGCCTTTCATAAGTAGAACTAAACTAAATACAATAGAGAGGGTATTGACATTTAGGTGTGTACTCAATGTACCAATGTATCAACGTTAGTAAAATTGAATAAAATTTATGACTACATAAAAAGTTATGCAACACTGAATACTCATGTTTAAAACTTTGACCAGTAAGCCTGCGTTCGCCGCGGAGATAATCGCACGCACAAGAAAAATACGTCCACTCTGCTCAATCGCCTGCGGGGAACTGAGGGGTGTGGCACGCCCGCGCCTTATTTAAACTATTAATTCGTAGTTGCGATTTCGGGAAGTTATGTTTTTTGAAACCGAGACATCTATCCCACTGAGGCATGTATCCTGGGTTTACCCTATAATTAACTTATCAGTGTACAAACAACCGGTTGTTATACCATAGAGTTATCTTTTATGAAATGAATGCTAACTAATCAAGTCTTCACATCCAAGAGTAGGAGCAGAGAATTCAAAAACCGTTTTGACGGTCACAAGCAGGGTTCGTCGCGGATGTTTCTGGCACTCCATTTAATTGGAGAGAGGCTTTATACGGATTTTTCTTTAACACAAAGAAACCTTTGTAGATATAGCATGTTTATTGTTTAAACGTCATAGATAGCGGGCACAAGTTTAATTGGTATCGTGTATTTATTGTGAGCAAGTCGTTAGAGGCTCTTTTTTAAATCATTTATTTAGGGTTTCTTCAATTATTTGAACATGTTCTAGGACTTATTGTTATGTTTTTTCTCCAACAACTGGAATCACTGAACATGTAAGGGATATTAAAGGTCAGTAAATTCTTCCGAGCTGATATGCAATGCCAAGTCATTTAATAAAAATTAAGTACAACGTAGGTACAATAAATACATGGGTATTGTATGGACAAATCCATGGCATTCCTGTTTAGAGGGCAAAAGCATGGTACAACAAATTACGTAATTCCCTTACAAATTAATCTTTACGTTGTAGGTTACTTACGATGCAAAAATCGAATTCCTGCAAGAATTCGCAATCAGGATTCGTTTCAACTGACTGCATTCAAAAGCATCCACGGTATTCAAGCGTAACTGAACATTGATTTAGCTAATTAAAATACTTTATCAACCCGCACTCGATCAGAATGGTACGGAACCTTGTCAAAGTGGATTTTACGTCATATTTATCAAATCCGCGCGTTGTCAACATGGTCTGAACCTTTAATATTAAATGTCTGACTAGGCATTTTTCACTTTGAAATGATTTCGACCCTACGTAGTTTTCCCTGTAGATGACCCCTTTCCCTACAAGGAGTATAATTACTTGTGTAGCCTTACCCATCAAAATCTCGGACTTCAGGTAGGTACCTACTGAATTAGGTACCTACCTAAATCATTAGGTACTAAATCTATTGACAAGTTTAAGATATTTGGTATCCGGAAACATCCAAATACTTTATTAATGTTTTCCCTGTATCAGTTTTTTCTCTTGCGTAAGTTTTTAATTGCGTAATGTAACCGCTATTTTCCACTTCGGTCAAAGTGGTGTTTTCCACCGAAAGGTGGAAAATGCAAAACGAGCTCTTTCATTATTTAAAAACTGCTCAGAACTAAGTTCTTGAATATATACTGAAAAACATAATTTTACTTGCTGACCTAGCAAGCCACTGAATACAATATTCTATGAAATTTTTGGACAAAGATTCGACAGATTTTCATTAAAAATGTTAAAACATAAATAAGTTTTATAAAGACTTTTTAGGTAGTCAAAGCGCCAACGTACGCTCGAGGTCTATATTGGTATAATTTTACTTATATCTAGGTTTTGGTTAGTTTAAATAACTAGATTACCTAAGCTAAGAATTGTGTGACCTTGCAGAATCTTTCTTTGAAAATTGGATACTGGGTTTCGTTTCTATTAAGACCCTCTGCTTGATTTCTTCATAGTTACAACATAGTTTCCTTCCGTAACACTCTATTTCTTTTAGCTTAGTCACCATCGATGACTATTAAAAAGGGCGTTTCTTCCCCCATTATCTTCACGCTGGCAGTCCAGTAGAAAAATGGACCATATAAAACACATTGCGTAAGTTAGAGTGGCAAGTCCGTAAATCTCAATTCATTACTTCCCGCGCGCCTATAAGGTTAAATGAGAGTAAACGGGATCTTTTACTATCTGAGTGACCGGTTTATGTCTTAGAAGTGACATTTATCCTAATAGAGAACAGAGTAAACAGGCATTATCTACGCCCCAGTCCCAAGTTGGCGAGCTATGGGACAGTGGACATGTTTTGTCCCATTTTATCAACAGTCTAGAACTCTCATATTAATAGAGTATTGCCTATTTGAGGCGCAATGGGTAAGGCCTCTCTGAAGTACAGAAGGATGCAGGTTCTATTACCGCCACTGGACAACTTGAATGGTCTGCAAATAATTGTTAGAATTTTGGGTAATTATCATGTATACATTATGAACAGCGGGTTAGCTATGAACCTAGTTTGTGTTGGTAGAACACTAACGTTTTTAATGTGGGTGTAGCCATCTGTGAAAAAATTTCACTAAATACAAGCTCTGTATACATTATAATATTTCATAGTTTGGGGCTAGTTGATATTGTGTGAAAATTTTGCTTAACAATGCAGAAACTACTTTTCTGTTGCTGTTTCAAAATTGATTGGTGAGCTAAAATCACAAACAATTACTTGGTGAAATATTGAGTTTGCAAGTCTCAGGTTTCCAGTATTTACAAGTCTAGAGTTTCATTATTGTTTGAGTTTTCACGACGAAGTTTTCAGTTTTTGCCCTGTTACAGTTATCAAAGTTCAGAATTGTTTGTTATTTGAACACAAAATTATCTCTTCGATTCTGCTATGGAGATTCTCTTCAAGAATTGACGTATTTCCAAAATTTTTAGCACAATCGTATCTCATATCGAGGTTCATAATTATATTATTATTTACTCACTGATGTGACTGATCATGTTTTCCATTAAAAAATTCCTTGATCAAGAATCTTTACAATGTCTGTATAAAAAAAACCACTCTCTCCAGTCGTTACAGGTTGAAATTTATTTTATGCGCAATAAAAGTAAAATAAACAACGCTTGTACGCCCTAAAAGTACCCAAATACCCTTAAAATGGTGCGTGATGTGTTAAAATACTATGCAAATACTTATCTTACTTTGTCAGCATTTCGTTTTTGGGTAGTTCGGTTTTGGGCAACTGACCACATATTCTGTTTGCCGTAAATAGAGGAGCATGAAATAATAATAGGTAATCACTTATGTTTATTTGGATTTTAGCAAACAGTAATCATAAAACCGCTGGTGTCTTTTCGAAAATTTGCGAAACGGAGAAGGCAGATACAGTATGCGTTTAGGGTGCAAGTTTGTGTGTTTATTTGTGTATACCAATGTTCCTTTTTATCTCGGAAACTGACCAACCAATTTTGATCAAATTTGTAAGAAAATGTTACTGTGATTGCCTTTATTTCTGTGAGTGTTCTTAGCAATTTTTGAGAAAAATCGGTGCTGTCGTTTTAAAATTATGACGGTTTTTAGTCAAAATCGTCGGAAGTTGAATTTTTTTGGCAATAACGTCGGCCCGCTTGAGTTTTCTAGGAATAAAACGGAACCCATGTCCTTCTCCAAGATACTATGCCATGACATATTTCATTAAGATCCGTTCATCCGTTTAGGCGTAAAAAGGTAAAACATAACAAAGGCGACAGGCAGAGTAACTTTCGCATTAATTATATTTGTAGAAATAGGGATTTAGCTGAACAGACAATTCAAACCGATCTAGAATCTCAAACTTTTTCTGGTTTATCACATAACGGAGCAAATGTCTGAAACCACTTCACGCGGAAGTCTCGGGTATCAGCTATTGCTGAAATAAAAAAAACTTTCAGTCAACAAATTTTCCCTCAACTTCTCAGTCAGCCGTCTCATTGCAATCGTTTTGTGTGTCAAGTGGCTCATTAGAACCCACACTAGTTACAACCATCACAAAACGAGACTTTTAGAAAAAGGTCAGTGAGCAAAAGCCGGCAATGCTAATTCGCTGACCGAAATAAAAACCACTATCCCGGTCACCCACGGCCCCTTTTACCACCCTTCGCTAGTAAAAATAGGTAACAAACAGGCCAAAGAAAGAGATGATCAGTATTACCATCAGTGGGTATTACCAGCTCAAAGAGCCTACCACGACTTTGATTAATTTTCACAACTAAGCTTTATGAAATTCTAAGCCCCGAGCATGCCCAAGGTTTCATTAATTACATATTATTATATTGGTATTGGCTTTGCTTCACTAGGTTTATGATATAACCACCTAATCATGGTGAATAAATATTGCCTTCTAATAAGTGAGTCGTGTAGGCTTTGACAAATATGATACGTGGGGCCTATTTATAATATCGGGTTGAACCAAGGGTAGCTTGGCTTTTCATGCAGAGAGCTCTATCTTTTCACATACCCGTAATTCATGACAGTGGAGGAAGATTTTTATTGAGAACGCCTGTAATGTTTGGAGTTTTATGTTTGAAGTGCAAGCACTGTGGATCGATAAGCACCGATTTTGTCTTTGGTATTGATAAAATTCGGTAGGAACTGCAGTTTTGTATGTATGATGTTCCCAGTTGTTACAGACTCTGATTCATATAATACGGGGTGGATTTTTTGGACGGAGCAGTAAGGGGAGGTACAAGTACAGGAGGGGTGTATGTAGATACCTAGAAGAAAATGGTCATAGGACTAAAAAAGTGGGAAAAAGCTAAACACTTTTCCATACATTTTATAAAGAGTCCAAGAGTAATTTTTTTTTTTTATACAACAAAACTTTTGTAAATATATCTTTGTATTAGCTATCCTATACAGGTGGGATGATACAAAGATTTGGCAGAAAAACTACGAATTTTCAAATTAAAATAAAATAAATAATATGTAGTCCCATAAAGTTTTTGATCAGTTTATAAAACATGATCGATTGGCATCAAAAAAGTTTTTGTGTTAAGCCCATTGTCATTCTAACTTCATAGTTTGAAAACTGTAATCGGGGATGAAAATTTCTCTAAAATTATGAAAAAGTCGTTGTTTCCTGTACCTACATCGGTTGAGCTACATACCTCTCCTTACTATCCTGTCCAAAAAATCCACCCGGTATATTTTTACTTGCTATATAATATAAAAATAAAAGGCAAATTCGAGTAAACTGACCCCATCGACCTATATTACAAGAATCCGTCTGAATAGTTTGGTTCAGGTATAAAATTACAACTATTCAAACCACGGTCGGATCAATTTAACTACGGACAGGTTAAAAGGGATATCTTTGATCATCTATACATATTAAGTCTTTGTAAACAATACTAATCACACTAATATTATAAATTCGAAAGTTTGGATGTATGGATCGATGGATGAATGTTTGTTACTTCTTCACGCCAAAACTACAGAACGTATCGGGCTGAAATTTTGCACACAGGTAATGCTAATTCTAGAATCAAACATAGGCTACTTTTAATCCCATAAATCAGTTCCCATAGGATATACATCACCTTTTAACGGTTCCATAGAAACAACGCGTGCGAAACCGCGGGCATAAACTAGTAATAAAATAATAAATAAATAAATAATGCTGGACAATAAACACAGCATCACGTACATAAATGTTGAACTGTAATAAACTTTCCATGATAAACTATTATGTCATCATTGAAACTCACGCGATTACGGTTTCGGGTTCGTTTCCCACGAGTGGGAGACATTTGGATTACCTATTTGTAGAAGTAATTTGGATCTGGAATTTTAACATGGTATCCACATTAATTACTTTCTATCAGGACGAACTATGGCACAGGAGATTACGGATTCGATTCCCGCCTTCTAAATGTCTGTACGATCTGCAGATATTTGTTTCGGGTGTTCTGGGTGTTGTCTATGTATCATAAAAAAATCTGTCTTTGTAATATAAGTATTGTATAAAGTAGGTATCAGTCCAGCTAGTATAAATTACCCAAGCTCTGCTTAGCTTGGGGCTAGACGATGCCGTGTCCAGCATCGTATTGTCCAGCATTATTTGTCTATACTTCAGGAGAAAACAAACACATTTGAGCAACTATGGTGAATTATTGATTGTTAGTTTTCTGTTTTTCTCTCCAACATCGCCCAGTTTAATGATTACGGAAACTAAGATATTTTGTACACTTTGTATCAGGTCTGCTCGCATTTTTTTCGTAACATTTTTTATTTTATTTTTAACCCTCAACGCAAAAAGAGAGGGTGTTATAAGTTTAACGTGTCTGTCGGTGTATTTGAGTATCTGTCTGTGGTATCGTAGCTCCCAAATGGATGAACCGATTTTCTCCTGAGTATTCTTAACCAAAAATTGTATATTTCCAAGTTAACAGTAAATGCGAATACCTACCCTAAAACCACAATTTGTAGCCAACGAAGCATCAATGCAAAACACAGTTACTTAGTACTTTTCATTTAATATTATATTCTTCTGATTTCTTTGGAACACTTTTTTAGAACGAAAAAAGCTTCAAAGACAATCATTATAAAATCGCAGTAATAGTTGGTGTTGGTGTTATTTACTTCCTAACATAAACAACCCATATCACTTAGCCTGCTTAGTAAAATAATCATATTCCTCGTAATATTTCTTAAAGATTTTACCAAGAACCGAACCAGCCTTTGTTAGCTTCGTAAATATAATATCTTCAATGTCATCATCGCAGCTAAGTATGTCGGTATTTACCAAAAATAGTATAAATGGTCGCTGTTCATGCTGCGGGGTTCAATTCTGACGGGAACATTGTAGCGATACAAAATGAGATAAAATAATTATTATTTTGATATCCTATCATTATTGGAGCAATTAAGCTGATTTTAACATACCTACTTATGCCTATTTTTTTAGTCATCCTGTATTAAAAGATAACTTTTTTTTTATATGTAATATGTAATATGTGCCGTGTAATGATTTGGTCAGCATGTAACTACACTGATTAGATTATTATTTTGCGTATCAATATTATAACATAATTAATCGAGCTTTATATATTATACTGTGGGCGAATTTTGCGAGTGATTAGTACAGCTTAGGTAGGTACATCTTCTTCTCTGTCGTATTCTTCATTGCTGAAGGTCGTGCCCATCCTGGAAAGCTTTCATGGAGACGCGCTGATGAGCTGTTTCCACACCACTCTGTCTTCGGCCTGTCTCAGGGCTGCAGGCAAAGTGAGTCCCGTTTTTGTCTTAACTTGGTCAGAACAGCGGGTTGGGGATCGTCCTCTAGGTCTTTTCCCCTCTACCTTGCCTAGTACAACCAGTTTTTCGAGGTTGTCTAGTTGCCTTCGGGCGATATGTTCAAAATAGCTGAGGACTCGTTGATAGCAGGTCGTGGATAATCTAGTCCTGATCTGCAGTTGGTCGAGAATGGATCTGTTGGTGCGTTTTGCTGTCCACGGTATGCGTAACATTGTCCTCTAACACCAACATAGGCAGGTCTCTCCTACAACATATATAATTTACCTATGTACAATTTAGATACCGAAACCTCCGATCTCTTCAAACCAGCGCGTAAGCCTTTTGTCGTTATAACTTTACTACTTGCCTTTGCCTTGCGGTCTACACTTTATGGATACAGCTAGCGATACCAGGCATTTTGTGAATTATTCATGGGCAAGGGTCCCAATAACTGTCACAGTGTCAACAATTGGTCTCCGTCGTCGAGAAATCAAAGGTTGGAAGATTAGAATAGACATTGTTTAAATTTTTCTTTTGGCGTCGATGACTCGAGGTCGCTTTGAATGGGCCGCAATGTTTATTAGTCGAGTTTAGACTTTTTTAAATTGAGTACATAAATTACAATGACACGTCTGACTTTTAGGCAGTTACACGGTTTAAGGTAGTGGGTAGGTACCGTCACATGGCTTTTTAACACCTACAGTTTATTCTAAGATATTTGAAAGCGAACCCCTAAACGGTTTATTTTTGGTAACATTATCTACCCTTGTTATATTTCTGACGTCACGCCGAAGTTTTTAAATGTTCCCATCGAAGAAATCGCATTGGAAAAGTGTCCAAAGAAATGTGTCACATCTTTCAGTGTTTTCCACACGCCAAAGGTTATGAGTGAAGCCTCTATCTTATCTGTGGGATGTCCGATAGGCATTGTGTTGGGCTCGTGCCATTGTGTATCAGTTGAATTGACAACGGTACTGTGAAAACTTGTGATGCCTTTGTTACTATTGCTTATGATACAGTATGAGAAAGCTTTTTTCATGCGTCTTTCAATACCGTGTTCTGTAAAGAGGTCATGTCATATCTGCCGAGGGTATTTTGCTGTCGATATCGAATTCAGGAGTCCCATGTTGTCAAAATGCGTAATAAATTAAAGCAATTACTAATATGTAAAGAAAACACTATCTTAAACCTACTCTACTACTTTATCGTTTCAAACGTTGAATGATAAGTTGAATTCTCTGAAGAACTTTATGTAAAAATAGATTGTAAGTACAGTTTGGCATCATTAAATGAGAACGAAATCTTGAATAAATCAATTGAATTTAGTTGTGCTATAAAATCTGTTGAAAGAAACAGGAAAATGCGAGTGTATGACGACGGTGTGACGAGCCCGTCACCGCACATTGTGTGCCTAGGCATTCTCCAGTTCTGCCTATTGAATAGTGTCGATGTAGCGGCCTCGCGACAACTTCTCTACTATCTGTTTCGTTTCCCGCCGAGACAATTTAACTTGACAACGTGGAGCCTACAACAAAAGCAGCTCGCTCTATTTAGCGCCCAGTCTCTGCTCTGAGGCTGCTATTGGTATTTTATAGAGCTGCGTGATTTTTGGTAGCTTTTTGGTTCTAGAATTAACGTTTAAAAAAACTTTTATTTACTGTATATTTACATCCGTAGAAAACGTTCCAAGTCTATGGTAATTCACCTACTTAATTTCTGTTAATATCGGACAACGAAACTATCAATATTAAAGTTCTATCAGGGTTCCCCGAAGCCAAAATTCCAAATACACAGCGACGCATGCATGCATAATAGAATTTCCTTTCCGTCTACGAAATCGAAAATCCGGCGTTTCGAATTGAATAAACATTGACTCTAAGTTAGGCGTTAAAAGGGAAGCCCAAACACCCTTAATCGCGCAAATATGGACCCGACAACGGGACGTTTAAAATGCGAGACATCCCGTTACCTCGGCATGCAGTGTAGAGGAATATATTTGTAGCGAGCATTCTTTGTGCGATCGGGGACGAGTGTAAACACGGCGCGCGGCTCTCTCGTCGTCGGACTCGCGGGGAGGGATCCGTCACTCGGGCGGCCGCCGCCGCGCGCTCCGCCCGCACGATGTCAGTGCGTGTGGACCATCGTGACCGCGAGAGGTTCTCTCGACACTCTTCCCGCGCTTCTGTCGACGCTCCGTTCCCGAGCACCTCGGCGCGCGAGCACTCCTTCCGGTCGGTGCACTCGGCCCGCGTGCCGCGCACTTCCAGCGATGACTTGATGCTGCCGGCGCGCACGCTGCGCTCGGCCTCGTGCCGGGTGACAGCGGGCGCGCCGCACCGCCTGCGCCGGCACCACTCCTCGGCCGCGGACTGCGAGCGCGCGCGCCGCTCGCGGCGGCACACGCTGGAGCTGCCACACAGCCGCGGGCCCAGCGTGCGAAGCCGGTCGCCGGAGCCGTCACCTGTGCCGCTGCCGGAGCCCGAGCTGCCCCCGGAGGACGCCGGCAAAGAGGCGCGCCGCCGCCGCGTAGTGGCCGCCGTCGTCGCCTCGTTCTTCGCGCTGGCGCTCGCCTCCGTGCTGGTGGTGGTGGTGACGCTGACCCACAGCTCTGTGCTCCGTGCGCACAACCAAACGGCCAAGTACTACACGTTCTCCGTGCCGCCGCACCATCCTCTCAGTGAGCCCCGTTCATGTTGCCCCACCGTCGCCCCTCCCGCTTCGCATGCGACTGTCTCCAACCCTGAGTGCCAGGGGCTGCGAACGTCGCCGCGCCAACTCTGCTCATCAACGCCTCCACAAGCGTTACTTGAATATTGTGTACTTCCTACACTTTCAAACTGATTACTTCTCTGGGATCCTTTCGACAAATGCAGGGCAATGTCGTCTACAACCTCAGGCTCCAACGCCTATTCTCCAGGGCGAGGTTAATAACTATTATCCAGCTCACTTGCTAACGAATATGAAGCTCGTAACGTGAAAGTGGAGTGATAATAATGGATAGTAACTGGAGGCTTGATGGTTGCTGGGGTATTGCCAGGCCTTTGTCAAATTACGCCCTAGTACAAACAGGCCACACATGCTACGCACGTTCGCAACCCCCTTTCTGCATGATTAGTTATTGTACTTATAGATGTCACGTGTTTGTGATGGTTCATGTTAATTATTTACCGTTATATTAATGGTCCTTTGTGGCCGTTTAGTTTGTAAGTTGGTTTAATTTAAGTACGTTCCTTCTGTCCCCTTTGCGGCACATAGCAACCTGACCTCTGCTCTAACTTAGGACAGCTCCGGTTGAAGCGCGACACATTTCACATTACACAGGTGAATTGTTGTAATTAATTTACTACCTTCTAGGTTTATATAGTTAGGTAGCTACCTGAATATACCTACGGACTAATGAAATTTATTTTGTAGATTCTTGAAATATTTACATTCAGGCAATATTCGCGGTTTCATAACAACTTTTCTCATTTGGATCTGAATACTTTTTGTAATAATGACTTCCTCCAAGATTTTTTAAAAACATTTAAAAAAGTTCTCTATACTTGTAAAAGTAACGTGAATGTATACCTAGGCAATGGTTTTCACAAAAATAACCCTTACCCAATTTTATCGTGTATTTTCAGCCGGTTTCTCACTTACATATAACAACGCAACCAATTTTGTTATCGTTATTGTTTTTACGTTAAGCAATAACAATACGGGTCAACACAATCCCCTTTCCGTAAGCAATCAAAGATTTAAACTAATACCATAAAATAAACCTAAAAGCTTTCGGATAAGTGTGGGGAATTATTATGTTACCATAATATTATATTAAATTACCATCATTTACCCGTTTATATTTGTAGGTTGTTAATTTTTCATTTAGAATAAAGTCTGAAATATCCCATCATTCCATTTCACTAAAGAGTTTTCAAGATCTATCATTATATTACCAATTTTATCCGTTCTCAGAAGATAGATAAAATGATTACCGATCCGACCGAAGTTAAAGAAACAAATCCGTCCATTTCATGAGCACTCGACATAAAAGGGTTTTTACAAAATGATGTGATCGAATCAACAGCGTAAAGGGTAAAGAATTTAGAGGGTGCAACCACAGACCTCACAGGTGCAACCAAAACCATAAAATTCGTTTTGTTACATACATAGTTTTTGCCCATAGATTCTCATAGTTTTTAAGTTACTACGTTTTACGTGCCGTGTGGTGCCGACTTAGAGTTTCCACCACCCCAACTCTTTCTGCGGGTGTCGTAATAGGTGACTAAGAGATATCCACTGGGGCGGGCAGCAGCGCCTCCTGAGAGAACAATTCTACCACCGATTCCCACCAGCATGCCCAGTGTGGGGATTATGGGCGTTACCTTCCACATACTAAAAGCCAAAAAGGCGGTTATCGGCGTTCCAGTATTGGAGCAGGCTATAGATTTAGATGTTTTACAGCAAATGGAAATCTTTCAACAGTTTTCAGAATTCAGTAGCAGAAACATCCACCTTTCCAATTTAATATCATAAGATTTATTCGTTTATTCTTTTAACCCGAATAAAACTCCTATCTAAATATTTGTCCATCAAAACTGGGTATCGGGTAAGCATTCAATCATGCCACGACGTTTTGGCATATGGTTGGCACGCACTAGTTTTTCCGGATCAATCACGGTTGTCAGAACTTATTATTGGGATAAATGTTTGGTACCGTTAATTCTAGCAAAACAGGTCACCATTATCGTAGTTATTCGTTGATATTACTATACTTTTAAAAGGTGTTGATATAAAGTCTACGTTTGTTAAGTGTCTAAGTTACGTTTTGCGGTTACTTAGAGGCTATTTTACCAACCTGAGCAGAATTGATGACACTTTTTGCTGCCAGTAAGTACCTATTGCAAAATCATATCCATATCCACCAATGAGGCGTGAGAATGTCTAAATCAACTTTTTAAATGCTGTTCCGTCTTATTTTAGTAAAAGTAAAGGAAAAATAAATAGTATTTTACGCATGGATAATATAAATACCTAAACTGTCTCATTGGGTGTACGTGTATTATTGATGTTCATAACACATCACCATAATATTATAAATGTGAAAGTTTGGATGTTCAGATAGGTTGGGTATGTTTGGATGGATGGATGTTTGTTACTTTTTCACGCCAAAACTACGGATCAGGCTGAAATTTTGCATAGATGGAATTCTAGGCCTGGAGTAAAACATAGGCTACGTATTATCTCATAAAATAGTTCCCATGGGATAGAAATATGTGCGAAGCACGGGCAGAAACTAGTATCATAAATGCAAAAGTTTGGAGGACTAAAAATAGCTGTATGTTTCTCATTTCTTTATGACAAAATTACCAAACAGATCGGGCTGAAAATTTGCATAGATGTTGGTCTAGACCTGGAATAAAACAAGTACATATAGATAGAGATAAACCCTTCTAAAATGAACACGATAGTATGACGTTTAGTGAAGGGGGTGTGCATTTTGGCGTGCATTTTAGAATGGTTCATCTCTACCTGCTTTTTAACCCATAAATTGTCATGAGATATAAATAACAAGATGAAATTAAATGTATATGTATGCAAATAAAATGCCAATGTCTACATTACTTTGCATGACTCTACTTTTGATACGTCGTCGTTGAGGAAGGATGACATGCGTGAAATTACTATTTTATCAGCGACAAATATCTGGAAGATTTGTCTCTCATCGATTGGGCACATGATCGGACTAGCTTTGTACATATCAGACATTATTTTTATCGAACCCTGGAAAACAGAACAGAACTTTATGAGAAAAATAAAATTATTATTCTCATAAAATTCTGTTGAAAAAATGTGAAAGGACTTATTTGAAAAAGTATAAATGAAATGAAATTAATGTCGAAAAAAACGCAAAAAGACATTCCAATTAACGCTATCCTAAAAAAAAATGCATCGGCTTGGCATTGTGGTTTATTCACGTTGCAACCACAATCGTTTCATATATTTTTCAAAAGTAGTTACTAGCTTCTGTATTAAGTACGTACCTAGCTTGAATTTTACTTATCCAATTTTAAAGTTTTCTTAGAATTGCAATTTCGATAGATATATAACTTGAAAAATAAATTAAATAGTTGATTGCTATTTTCAGAAGTTTAGTCTTTTGGTTTGTATAACCACGGAGGTGAATCTTGACTCTACCAGAGACCCGAGTTCAGTTGACGATATATCCATTGAATATACACTCATTTTTGTATCGTCACGATCACGTTTCGATACTATCGCCAACCGAACTCGAGCTCAGTTCTGATTATTACACAGCCACACAAGCTACCTATGTAGCATTAATTGCATTTGACATCGTTAGACCACCGACACGACATTGATAGGTTGAGATTCGTGTTTGGACTGGCATGTATTCACTTTATTTTATTAGAGACAACCTCCTTGGCGCAGCGGGCGAAGGTCCGCCTGTGACGCTGGAGTTGCGGGTTCGATTCCCGCCTCGGAAAAAAATTGTGTACGATCTGCAGAAATTTGTTCCGTGGCCTGGGTGTTTTCTATGTATAATAAAAAATATCTATGTATGTAGTGTATTGTATATTTGTATTAAGTTTATCAGTTATCTAGTACCCATAACACAATCTCTGCTTAGCTTGGGGCTAGATAATGCTGTGTGAATTGTTCAGCATTATTTATTTATTTATTTATTGAACTACTAGCCTTTCCCCCTGACTACGTTCACTAGAAATAAGAACAGTCGTTCCAGAGGAGTCAGATATTTCACAGTAAGCAAGTTATTGAACTTTAAAAAAACTAACTCGGTCATTTACGCGTTTTTCGCAAAAGAAGACAAAGGCCTACAAAATGTTGCTAAGAACCATATTATAGCAGTACAGACGAGAATTTTGATACCCCATATCAAAAAGGTTTCATCCGTTTGGATGCTTCGGGGAAATAAAGAGTATCATAGCAACACTCGAAAAACATAAACCGCCTAGCCGAGTAATAAAAAATTATAAATGAGATACTTTTTAAAGATTTTCATTTTAATTCTAATCAAGTTGTACTGACTAAGTGTAGAGCATAATTCTCTAAGCATTAAGATTCGCGGCTCTACGGATACAGCATCTATTTCGATTACTATAGATAGGCACTTACCTTCTCATGTAATGAATAATCATTTATTCCATACATTTCTAGTACTACACGTCACTTTTTAATCCCCGACGCAAAAAGAGAGGGCTGTTATAAGTTTAACGTGTCTGTCTGTTTATCTGTCTGTGGTATCGTAGTTCCCAAACGGATGAACCGATTTACGTTTCGTTTTTTTTTGTGTCATAGATAATTTTATCCCTAGTGTTCTTATCCATGTTTCATGAAAATCTGTCGGGGGTTTTTAAATTTTAATTTTGTTCTTGTTATACATAGGTTAGAACGTATGTAGGTACTACCATTATAAAATTGAGTAAATTATATTGTTCATTATTAAAATGGGTAAGAATTAAGAGTTTAGTAAGAACAGTTTACAAAACTTAAATTTAACTGTACTTGTATTTATAGTAGTCCTTTCAACCAAAATAGACGACTGGTCATGTGAACAATAAATCATTTCATAGTATACCTACCTCCTACCGTTCTTTGAAATTGTTATTGCTAATGAAATTTATATGTTTTAACTTGCGGCTAGGTTAACGGATGTGGTCATTACAGTAAACAAAAAAGTTCTGACGCAAACAACAGATCGTTATAAAAATAAAATAGTTTCTTCGGAATAAAAACCATTGGTTTTTGTGTGGGAAACTGATGAAGATATTATTTAAATCCAGATTTTGCCTTTATTTCAAGATAGTACTGATGTTAGGCCTGCTTTATCTTTTGTCGTCTTATGATTTTCCCTTTTCTGTTTTAAGAAATCTTCTCGGTAGTCTCTATTACTTTTCCGTCAGTTGCCTATTACAAAGTAGTTAACTATCATTTCTTCCCACCTTATTCCTTTTCAGCCTTAACAAATTCCGGGATTAATTTACGATTTAATAAAAGCGGTTAATGAAGCGACAAATTTTTATCCTTACTAAGAGATGAAATATGGTTAACGTGTGTTTTAAACCGTTATCGTCCCTGGGAGAATCGTGGCAAAGGTAATAAAGCGAGTGTAAGTATTTCACTCTTGTTACACATCTGTTTTAGTTTGGTATAAAAGCCGTCTTTAGGTGATCTAACCTCCGAATACTCAATCGCGACTCAGATTTAAGCACGTCTCAAGTGACCAATCCGCTAGTTGACTCTTTTTTAAAGTTGGTCTTAGATTATTAATTACTGTAAAATTAGAGGGAAAAATATTACTATATTTTTTTGGACCTTTAGTAAACGTTCATCATTTTAAAAATATAGACAAACTACATAGCGAATTTTACTCGTTTATGATCCCATCATGAAATCATAAAGTCCTATGACGTCACAATGTTTATATTAATTTTAAACTTTATGTATGTGTAATATTTTTAATATTAAATATATTACACATCATATTTTAATATTATTTTTTATATTAAAAATTAAAAAAATCAATTTTTATATTGAAAATAATGTACCTTCCACTTTCAATATCCGAAAATATGTCACCTTCCACTTTCAATATCCGAAATCTATAAATATTAGGTTCTTAAGTCAAATACTACAGATAATATTTATTTATTGCGTCAAAATTGACATGAGTCAGGTAGCCTCTATTTTTGGTACATTTGCATTGAAAACTGTCAAACATCGCGACTTCCGAATGTAAGTTCTGTTTGAATATTCGGGCGTTAATACTAAAAAAGTAAAACATTTATGCGGGAAGGAAAGCGGATTTTAAGCAGATTTTAAAAGAACGATATTTCCCAACCGCGCGTTTAAGTGAAAGCTGTCAAAATTTATTCACCGAATTTATCATACTCACGAAGGTAAATTAAAAGTAAGACATGAACAGGTAGGTATGGCGTGATCAAAAGGACGGGTTCATTAGCTTTTTCTCAACCCAGTCGATCACGTTATCAAACGACACCGTTTGGTGTGATCATGTGACTTGTTTCCGTGTGATCGTCTGGAAAATACCCGAAACTTCACCAATTAATGGCACAGGACTAGAATGGTCTATTTATAAACAGTGTGACAAGTAACCAACTAACTCCAAATTACACCATCTTCTACTTCTGGGTCTGCCGTGATTTAATGATTTTCATTTGAAAGGACTCTGTGCTTTAGTGAGAAATCTCAGAGAATAAGACCAGTCGATTCAAGTAAAGTCACTCGAGTTTCTAGTTCAGACTGAATTCTCGTGTGTATTCTCGTAACAAATTGTGTCAGACAAATCAGTCATGGAGCGCTGAAGTCGGATGGATGGGGAAATATCAATCATTTTGCATTTCCCGAATCACTGGCGTTGGCGAAACTAGGGAACGATTGTTGTTTGTACTTACAAGTAGGAATAACCTTGGCATTTGGGTTAGCACAGCTTTTGTGGTAGTTTTGGTTAGGCAAGTTAATAATTAATAATAATAATTATAATAATAATGCTGGACAATTCACAAAGCATTATTTAGCCCCAAGCTAAGCAGAGCTTGTGTTATGGATACTAGATAACTGATATACATACTTAGTACAATTAATAATAATATAATACTTAATACATAGAAAACTACAATCAAATAATAGAAATAAATTAGAACTAGTATTTATAATTGAAACAATTGAGCTAACTGCAGACTGTTGCAAACAATCTACAGGTAGCGCATTTACATTGATTCAACTAAGTACGAGAACATAGGGCGTGTTCGTACTCGTGTCTCTTAATTTGAAAAATAAAAACCGACTTGAAACCCTTACTTTTAAACAGTTATTTAAATTTCGGGATAAATAATAGCCTATCGGGAATAATTTGGTAAGTTTATGGGACCACTTCGACATCATTTTCGATAAACCTGCAAAAGATTCATCCAAATCGGTTTATAAATGACGGAGATATCGAGGGATATACACAAAATACATACAGCGCATATAACCTCCTACTTTTATCGAAATCGGTTAAAACCAGTGTGACAGTTATAGGTCCTTACATATGAAATTGGCGTTTTGTATGGGAGGAACAAAAAGTCGAATATTTTTTAATATAATATATTTAATTAATCAAAGTATGAACCATTATTTTCTATGCACTTTTGCCATCTTATAGGTAGTTCATTGATCCCTTTACTAAAAAAACCAGTCGGACGGGAATCAATAAAATCTTTGAAGGCGATTTGGACTGCCCCATCGGAGTTGAATTTTTTCCCTTGCAAGAAGTTATCCAAATTTCGAAAAAAATGGTAATCTGTTGGAGCAAGGTCCGGGGAGTACGGAGGATGTCTTAGACTTTCCAATTGAAGCTCTTCTAATTTAGTAGCCGTCTGTTGCGCAGTGTGTGGTCTAGCGTTGTCGTGAAGCAGCAGTGGCGTGGAGCGATTGACCAGCCTAGGTTGTTTAGCCGCTAGCTTTTCCATCATGGTTTGCAATTGCTGACAATAGACGTCAGCCGTAATAGTCTGGCCAGATTTGAGAAAACTGTAATGAACAATACCGGCACTAGTCCACCAAACGCTTACAAGTAACTTTTTTGGGGTTAATTTTCGCTTGGGGCAGGATTTGGCTGGCTGGCCAGGATCCAACCATTGCGCTGAGCGCTTCCGATTATCGTAAAGAACCCATTTTTCATCACAGGTAATGATTCGGTTTAAAATACCTTCATTATTGTGCCGGTTTAGTAATGTAACGCAGCAGTCGACGCGCGTTTGCCGGTTTGCTTCAGTCAATTCGTGAGGTACCCACCTTTCAAGCTTTTTAATCTTCCCAATTTGCTTCAAGTGAATTAAAACAGTTTTATCACTAACACCGCAGCCTGCAGCTAACTCGGACGTGGTTTGCGATGGATCCGCTTCCACAATAGCCTTCAACTCTTCATTATCAACTTGAGTCTCAGGCCGTCCACGGGGCTTGTTCTGCAAGTCGAAATTTCCAGAACGAAAACGTTGGAACCAAAAACGAACTGTGTTTTCTTTTGCAACACGACCGCCATACACATCATTCACCCTTCGAGTTGTTTCCGCAGCACTAGTGCCACGGCGGAACTCGTACTCGTAAATAATGCGATATTTTAAGTTTTCCATTTTGTAAAATGAGTGACGCAAACAGAAAAAAACAGAAGAAAAAAAACAAATGAATGACGATCATCGAAGCACAAATACACGAGTCTATAGCTGTACAAATTTGAATTTGGAATTCCTTACCAAAGAGGAGAAATTTGTGATTAAAGTGGCCAGTACGAAAAACGCCAATTTCATATGTAACGACCTAATATTAAGAATCTGCAAAAGCAAGGTTTTATTGAAACCACCTTTGAACCAAGCCGCATAAATACGCTGACGAGTTTATCAGTGTGTAGAGTTTAGAAAACCTAAAGTTATTTTATTTTTATTGATTTCGGAAACAAAAAGCTTATTTTACTTATATAACAATACAGAAAAATAGAACAAATAAAGCTAAAACAATTTCCGCTTATAGATCCTAAAAACATAATAATAATAACAGAGAATGCGCAACATGCCTTATTCATGAAATAACAATTACTAAAATTATAAAATGAAAACTGAATAATATGCCTTTCGTCAGTACCCAATCAATTATTTATTTATAGCTGAGTTCCAGATCTATATTCAATTTACTGTTAGATACAAATGTTAGCTAAAGCTGTCGGACAGTGTGGTCTCCAAATTTAGAAAGTTCCAAACAATCTGGGAAGGTTTTGATCTACTATTCTCGTATTTACAAGACGAGGGAGAGTAAAAAAAGATCTTTCTACAATAGCACTGGCATTGTCTGGCATTTAATCAAAAATCTGGATCTCTCCACCATGTTTATACTGGGCCTTCCAAATATTTGAAAATATACCTTCTTTCGGCCTTTGAAGGCTTAGATATTCACTTTGTGTTGTCTTCTTTGGTTAGTATCGACGCGTGCTAGTTTCATTCCAAGATAACATTTTGTGATTTTTATCATTTTGTCGTCTTTTTAACCCCCTACGCAAAAAGAGAGGGTTGTTATAAGTTTAACGTGTCTGTCTGTGTATCTGTCTGTGGTATCGTAGCTCCCAAACAGATGAACCGATTCTCGTTTAGTTTTTTTAGTGATCATTTTATTCCGAGTGTTTTTAGCCATGTTTCACGAAAATCTGTCTGTGTGTCTGTGTAATACGATATTGTTTAATCATTTCCATCATCTGGCATGGAAACTGTTTCTTGCTAAGTTTGACTTGTTTCTTTTACGTCATAGGAATTCACTACTGCAGGAACACGAATCCGCTTCTTTGCATCTACAAAAAGGGCATAAGAAAGAATTGTGTTTTCATCATCTAGCAAGAAAACTATTTCTTGCTAAGTTTTACTTGTTTTTTTTACGTCGTAGGAATTCACTAAACTGCAGGAAAGCGCATGCAAAAAAGCGGATTCCTGATCCGCTTTTTTGCATTTACAAAAAGGGAATAATAAAGAATGGTGTTTTGTGTTACGTCAAGCCTACCTACTATCAAATGAAGGCTTCGCTCCACAATTTCACGTAACGTGTGTTTATTTATGAGATAGCGTCGAACCAACACGTCACCCAAATAAGAAGCTGTTTCTATTTTCGTGGCTTGTTGAATGAATATGATATTTGTACTGAAAACATTCGAGCTATAGACTTAGCTGTATGTCTGTACCATCTCTTAAATTATAGATAGATAGATAGAATATATATTGCACAAAAGCATACTCTACCTGCTAACCTTTAACTATTGTTGTCTTGAGTGACTCTTGGTGACATTAACATAAATAATAAATAAATACATATATAAATGAAATAAAAATACTACTCACATTAATATTTACTACTTAAGTATACATAATATACTATATAACGTACCGAATTATTCCATTGATGATGTCACGATGATCACGGCGCGGTGGCCAGTCTCAAAGACTAGCCAGGTGCGCCAGCCATATTAGAGTGCGCAAACACAGGTGCACCCTCTATTCCCTCACTCTCATATTTATTCCATTTTCATCATATCAGCCCATACACGTTCGTGTGGACATGGACATAGACCTTCCCCATAGGGCTTGATACCGCTACCAATAAAACCTCTACTATAGCGGTATTTTCTTTTCGATAAATTTGACCTTTAATTTGCCTAAAATACCGGTCAGTACCGGTAAATAAGTTTTCTTTCTCCCGCGCTTGCACAAAATTGAATTGTTGATACCAATGTTTTACGTGCATAATACCGGTAATAATACCGATACTTGTTAAAATATCGGTAATTTCATCAGTATCGGTACTAAAATATCGGTGTGATACCGATGAAATTACCGATACCGCACTAAGTCAAAATATATCGGTTCTATGAAACTACCAAAATTGACCGATGATACCGTACCGGTGGTACCACATCAAGGTCAATCGAACTGGTATTTGAAAAAACCACTATTTCAAGCTATGGGGCCTCTGAACCACCTCCATTCATCGACTCCCTGCGACCATAATAAAAAATCTCTCGCTACCAGGCTTTCATGATAAAATGTTCTAAGAACTTAGCTAGATGATGCAGAATGAATTCTACAACCAACCGTGTGGATCGCGTGCAAATCCATGTTGAACGAACGTAGCCAAAAAAAAAAGTTACCAACAATAGCGAATCTATTGTGGGCAGTTCAATCTACGTGCTGAGAGAGGTACGAGGAGATTCCAATAATAACTGAAGTGCTGAGTGCAGTTGAATTCACTCAGGAAACTGGTAGAAAACTTTTACAAACAAGGCCAAATTTTCGATCTCTACGTAAGTCATCCAATGACGAAATAGATCTAATACTAAGAAAATAATATACGCTTCCGACTGGTAATGATATGGATCAGTTGAGCTACCTATAGATTGCTTGCCACAACAGTCTGTAGTTAGCTTAAATTTTTCAATTGTAAATACTAGTTCATATTTATTTCTATTACTTGTTTGCAATTTTCTTTGTGAATATATTACTATTTACTTTAGAAAATAATTATGTGGGATGAAATTAATGGTCACCTCACCTCAACAGCCAGCGACCATATATTCTATTTATACTAAAAATATCTATAGTAATGTATTGTTTTAAGTATATCTGTTATCTAGTACCCATAACACAGCTCTGCTTAGCTTGGGGCTAGATAATGCTATGTGAATTGTCCAGCATATTTTTTTTTTTTATTTATATATTGGTCGACAGCTGGACGCGAGGCCTGCGAAAGTCCCTGATGAAAGCCTTATTGGTTTTTAAGTTTTTTTTTCATTCTTAATGATCACGTATGTACCCATTTAGAGGGTTATCCCAAAGTTGTCGAAGATTCGTCCATCGCGCATTGGATAGTTCCGAAAATGTCAAAATCATTGCTTGGCTGAACTTTATCGTCAAATTAAAAACAAACAGGCCTAACCTATCGATCGACCCACTCTCAGAAGGGCTTATCTACTTTTTTTCTTGAAAAACGCTTACTGTGTAAACGAGGCTTTTGCTTTCAGCGCGGATTTATGAGTTTTCGTTGGCTACGGTTGCACTCTTAGCAAAATATGTGCATTACCATGATTCAAGTAGAATGTGTTATTGAATTGTTTTTCATTTCACGATTTCCTTTATCTATTTATGAAGAACTAGTTTCTGCCACGCGTTGTATCTACGGAAACGTTTAAAGGTGATGTTTATCCCATGGGAACTGATTTATGTAGCCTATGTTTGATTCCAGGATTATAATTATCCGTTCAATAGTTTTGGCGTAAAGAGGTAACAATGTTTGTTCTTTGCATCCATCCATCCATACATCTAAACATCCAAACTTTCGCATATTTTATAATATTAGTGTGACTAGTTTCTTTCCACGTATTAAATAACATAAATAAATAAATAATGCTGGACAATTCACACAGCGTTATCTAGCCCCAAGCTAAGCAGAACTTGTGTTATGGGTACTAGATAACTGATATACATAATACAATTACACTACATAGATAAATATTTTTTATTATACATAGAAAACATCCAGAACACCCTGAACAAATATCTGCAGATCGTACAAACATTTGTCTCGAGGCGGGAATCGAACCCGCAACCTCCTGCGTCCTTTGGATGGACCTTCGCCCGCTGCGCCACAGAGGTTGTCAAATTCTTTCCAGTATTAAAATAAGCCAATAGATCCTTTATTCCAAGTCAACCAATATCTAATTATTGTTAAAGAGAACCGATTTAAGGTATATGCATCCCATGGGAACTAATTTACTGTAAAAAATCAGTCTATGGTTTCCATCTACATCTATACATAAATTTTATATCTGTTCAGTAGTTTTGGCCTAAATATCCATCCATCCAAACTTCGCATTTATAATATCAGCGTGAAGGGAGAAATCTAGTAAAAGTAAAAAATGTATATTGTAACCAATACATTTAGCACACACAAAAGATAAAGGTTAATATTATAAGTAGCAAGTTTAAAAGATATTGTTAACAAAAATGGCTAACACTTAGGAATTAAATCTCATCAAGTACAATTCAAAGGTCATAGTGATTTATACCACATCTTATAAAAATTCTGATGTCTCTTAAATATGTATAATTGTATGAAATTAAGCTTGTACATATATACAGGTGGTTTTTTGAGAATCGCGGTGATGGCCAAGTCCGAAACCACGCGAGAAAAGTCGTGAAAGGACTCATGTCCACGATTTACAAGAAAACAATAACTGCATATTTAGTTTTTTTTTTAACCTTTTTTGACGGAAATTGAAACGTATGATTTTTCAAAAACACCCTGTTGTATTTAACTAATGAATTTTGTTGCTGATAAGGATCAATCTTTGCAAAGAAATGTATTACGAAAACTAAAAGGAAAAAGATAATTTTTACAAACTACTTTTAATACTTATCTCGATTACCTTCAAAAGTAAAAGATAACTAAAATATGCAGTTATTCTTTTCTTATAAATCGAGGGCATGACTCCTTTCACGACTTGTCTTTAACTCACGTGGTTTCGGACTTGGCCATCACCGCCCTTCTCAAAGAACCACCCTGTATTATATAAGGCCTGTCTTAAGATCTTATGGGGAACGAGCCCCACCCTAAGAAGCTCACGCTTGATAAGGATTCCTTCAAAGGTATTAAACGAACCATTTCGGATTACTTATTTATTCTCCCACATCCATCGATTATTAGTCCTTTCTCGATCCTCATAGGCGCATTCCAGATTTACTTGTATTCTCAGAATTAACCAGAGGGCTAGTATGAGTTTGCAAAATACCAAAACGAAATATTTTTCGTTTACTACCTCTGACTTTTCCAAGTCAACAAAGTTGTGCTTACAGCTAGAATGCAACAAATCACTCAAAATCATTCGAAAACTATAATCGAATTCGTAAGAAACTATTGGATCACCGTCATTCTACGAAAAGTAGTTCCTGTTGCTGTTAGTGGCGCTGCTAAGTCATATATGTATGGAAGGACACGAAAACGTTTAGTTTTCATAAACTACTAGCTGCATTCTAATACCCGTTGTCTTATTACCCGTTTTCCCGTTGGAATGAAGCATTTTCCCGAGGTAAAAAGTAGCCTATGTTCATCAGGAATAACGTGGGCTTCTAATGGTAAAATAATTTTTGGAATCGGTCCAGTAGTTTCGGAGCCTATTCAATACAAATAAACAAACAAACAATCAAATCTTTCCTCTTTAAAATATCACTATAGATAATAAAACTCATACTTAGGACTCAGATACCCGAATAACCAATCCTGTACGTATAATAGACCGAGGTTCTTTAGAAGCTCCATAATAAGCATTATCTACCCATGTTGTAGGTACCCACAGTTGTATTTAGAATAGGTACCCTCGGGGTTGTTCGTAATTAATTCTTTGAGTGGAGTAGACTGTAGTTAGAACCTACCTAATTTAATTCGGTGTTTTCAGCCAGTGGTGGTTTTGAAAGGATTATGAAGGCAACTCTTATAAAACCATACACAGTGTGTAAACGGTTTCTGATTTCTGCGAGGTAGCTTTAGTTTTTTCGTCGCTAGAGAGCAAAAGGACAATAAGCAAGATTATTTGTAGTATTGTTTTAACTTAAGCAAAATCGTTCTTCAAAACGTTTTCACAATATTTTACGATTTGTTAAAAGATATGTGAAAATACACGAAGGGTCGGAATGAATATAAATTGTGAGTAGAATAATTTATTATAATAATAATAAATTCATTTATTTCAGACAACACAACAAAATCAATTGAGGTCCATATTGTGTTAGTCAAAAAATTATGTTTTGATAATGATTGTTAATTAATTATCTGATTGTTGACTATTTATCTTCGATTGTATTATCCTTGATTATATTAACGATTTGAATCACTGCGAATTAAATCGCAGTGATTCAAATCGTGTATTCAACCCGCAAGCAGGTATGCAAATTTTAATATTTTCAAATTTTAATATTTGCTTACCTGCTTGCGGGTTGAATACATTTGACATCACTCTAGTCACAAGATCTGACATGTGCCTGTATAGACAAATAAATGATTTGATTTGATCCAAGAAAATTCAGTGAAAAACTATTCTGATTGCATTTTGGCATAATCATTTGATTCCAGTTTCTAAACATGCACCACTCACTCACCACACACAAACACACACATAACAACTTTCTTCTCTATATTAATTCCATGACTCGTGGTGTACAGTTAAAGGGTAGGTAAATACAATATCCTTAGTGAGGTAGATATACCCTAGCTATGTTATTTAACATTACAAATTCTCAAATTCTTACAAAGTTGTCGGAATGTTTCGAGAGAGTTCGACATTTTTGCTCTCGGTAAAGAGAATTCTTCTTTTGTTGTTGTTACCATTACAATGAAAAGCAATTTTATAAATGTGAAAGAAATAAAGTTTTCTTTATCTTTTAACTGGTGCATCTCTCAAGGAAATAAAGCAATTTGATATTTGTTGAACTGCCTCATTGGTCTAGCAGTCAGCTTGTTCAACCGCAGATTATGTGGTCCTGGGTTAAAATTCCGGTTCGGGCCCATAGTTGTTATTTAGATTTTTCTAGAAGGAAAATTTACAGTAGCAGCCCAGAGTCAGGAAGTTGGCGGTGTTACACCCCTCGGAAAGCACGTTAAGCCATTGGTCCTGCGCTTGACCTCTCCTTGGTCGTGTTGGTCTGCCGTCCCATCGGATTGTAACAGTGAGGGACAGTGAGGCACTTGTGCAATATTCCCAAATACGTAATAATTTCCCACCTTAGTAAATGTGTATTGTGAGTGTTTATAACGCCGTGCATTTTATTTAATTGTACCTATGTACAAATATCTACTAAATGTCAGTTACTCTAGATTGTTCGATTTTTTGTGTATTGATCGTTTTATAACGATTATTCCCGATATCACTTTAACGGTTAAAGCTTAACCTCTCGTTGACCAGCTATCCGAGAGGAGTAAATTGAAAATCAGCGCTGCTCACATATTAATGCATTACAGCTAAATGCTGAATTTACTCCTTTTGTCTTAGTTTATTTGTTTTAATTAAGTAGTATGTATATTTTTATTTTGTGTATTTTCTAAATTAAGGCAATAAATGATTTTCTGTTCTATTCCGATGAGACTGGCCGCCGTGATTGAAATTCGGCTGGGAGGACGTTATTATTGTGTGTTGAAACGCTTTTGTAACCTAAAATATTTTAAGGATAGAGTAAAACTGTTTTATATTGGTAATCTGAGGAGTAAGTCTATTAGTGTTGTCGTGACGATTGTCACGTCTCCTTTTTCCATACAATTTGGTACAATCCCATACAAAAAGGAGAAGTCAGGAACACGTATTGTTACTAACTTGTCAAAAAGACTCACTCCTCTGATAAAGTGCAATCGACATGTCCGACGAAATCAAGTTATAGATTATGTAATTTTTCTTTTTACTGTGTAATGTAAACTTTATAATTAATCTTATTTTCCTTACCTATTGCTATAAAAAAAAAAAAAAATTTATATTTTATTATTTTATATTTTGACAGATTTTCATGAAACATGGCTAAGAAATAACGTGATAAAATTATCTATGACACAAAAATAAAATAAAGGAAGATCGGTTTATCCGTTTGGGAGCTACGATACCACAGACAGATACACAGACAGACACGTTAAACTTATAACACCCCTCTCTTTTTGCGTCGGGGGTTAAAAAGGCGATCCATATAATGATCTCGTCCCTACCCTTTAAGGATAATCTTAGTACCGACTCGTTTTAAGACCCTTGACTTCGAACTTGTTTGATATAGTCTTAAAAGTTAGGGCTTAAATTATACCCAATACTTTTATATCACAAAATCTCAGGTTTATATTATACCACGGAATGATTTAGTATTTAGTGACACTTATTAGGGTTCCATAACCAAAGGGTGCCAACAGGATCCTATTACTTTTGACGACCTCTGTGGCGCAGCGGGCGAAGGTCCGCCTGCGACGCAGGAGGTCGATTCCCGCCTCGTGACAAATGTTTGTACGATCTGCTGATATTAGTTCAGGGTATTCTGTATGTTTTCTATGTATAATAAAAATATCTATGTAGTGTATTGTATTAAGTATCAGTTATCTAGTATACCCATAACACAAGCTCTGCTTAGCTTGGGGTTAGATAACGTTGTGATTTGTCCCGAAGCGGGAATCGAACTCGATACCTCCTGCGTCGTAGGCGGATCTTCGCCCGCTGCGCCACAGAGGTCGGCATATATGTTATGTCACATAAAAACAGAACGAAAACATAAAAAAAATCGGATTCTAACCTGCATTGTGTTATGCAGGGGGGTTACTTAATTCAGACGCTGACTGTACGTTACCTACAACAAGTACCCTGCTCCGGAGCCCTATAAAATGACACAAAGGAAAGTTTACAAGAATGAATATCATCTCCAAATTTTCCAGAGGGCCTACAATGACTTTGGAAAAGTGGTCTCCTTTCTTCTCTTTTTATGCGTGAAAGGAAAAGGGCGAACAAGAAAACAGTTTTAAAAATATATACCCGATGTTAAAAATAATAATAATAATAATGCTGGACAATTCACACAGCATTATCTAGCCCCAAGCTAAGCAGAGCTTGTGTTATGGGAACTAGATAACTGATAAACTTAATACAATACACTACATAGATAAATATTTTTTATTATGCATAGAAAACCCATAAAGCAAAGGTCCATCTGAGACGCAGAAGGTTGCAGATTCGATTACCGCCACAATCACACTATGGTTGGATGGATGCATGGATGTTTAATTTTACTGGGTACTTCTCGCCAAAACTATTACAGCGGTATTACAAAAAAGATGGACATCTGTTGAGCGCGTTTTTAACATAAGCGTTGCCATAAAACTGTTTTTTACGACGGTTTACAGTTAGATTACGAGAGACGGCTTAGACATAGTTTAAACGAGAGTTAAACTCTTGTTAAACCCATGTTTAACTGTTTAGACACTGTTTAGCTAAACGCTTGTGCAGGTTTGTACCAAGATATAGGCTACTTTTTATCCCTTAAATCAGTTCCCTTGGGATATAAGTAGTCTTTAGACGTTTTCATAGAAACAATACGTGCGAAGCCGCGTGCAAAAACTAGTTATCATGTAAGCCTACGTAATTAAGATTTATCTGATGCCATATTACTTTATCAGCAGCTTTAATCTTTGTCGGAATCTCTAAAATGTTGAATGGCAAATACGCGGAATCAAACCGGATTTAACACTTTATTTTACAATTCATGGTACAATTTCATCGTAAAACCTTTTAATCGGCCATTTGGGACAAATTCTTAAAACAATTGACATTTAACTCTTCACTAATTTTCCCCAGAGGACCGATGAAGATACCTAAAACAATACTTAAATTTTAAACAGTTTTTAAATGAGTAACTTTATCTGCTAGAAAAACCGTATAAACCTTTCCTGTATTATCTGCTATGAAAAAAGTAACACTTTTTGAGATTATAAGGCACTAGAAAAACGACTGTCCTACGGAATACCGGCATTCGAAATACCGGAGCACGGTAAATCGAAAGTACACGAAACCGCAGATCGAAATACCGAAAGCTCATGAGGCCGCATCACGGAATACCGAAAGCACACAACACCGAAAAACTTTAGACCGGAAGATCACAAAATCGAAAGTACGCAATGTCGAAATTTTCTTCAGGGTTGTACCTACGTTAGTTTTGTCATACCAATAAAAATATTTTCGCAGTACGTTCATAACGTTACCTTTTTGTCTAACATAATACAATTTTAGAATGTTTTAATAAATAGAAGAAAATAGGTTTAAAGAACTTTATTTCTCATAAAAACATTACAGTTACCGTGCTCCTGTATTTTGACTTGCGGTATTCCGTAGGACAGTCTAGAAAAACAAAGCGAATAATAGTCTGTTAAAAATAAAACGAAAAACTTCAGACGATTGTTGCATGATTGATACAATTACAACCTCACAGAGCCCGCATACGTCGTCGGCGCATTAAACTTGTAGGTATAACTTAGGTGGCATTCAGAGGAGAAACGGGAGGTATTACCCCGAGGCGGAAGTAGAGTCTAGCACGAGTATAAAAGATGCACATTATTATTAGATGACCTCCTTTAGCCCACTTCCACCCACCCAATAGAAACGCCACGGCATAGCGGCATCTTTATAGTTTGCTGATAAAAAACTGAGATTTATTACACTTTTAGTTTAGCCCCCGTAGATTAAGTGGAAAACTAAAAGATAATCCTTAGATTCAAGAACATAAATAACTGTCAGAAGTTTGTACAAATTACATGGAGCGTATCGAATAATTTTGCGCGCATTTGAAATAACTTCGAGCTTTTCAATCTCATTTGCTGTTCATTTCAAATCGATGTAATTTATTCGTCCAAGAATGTAAGGTACTGAGACTCACAATCAAGCCGTTATTCAGATGTATCTAACCTCATTTGATTTTGAGTTAGGGGAGCGTTATCTGTTTAAAATGTTAGGGTTCAAAAGTGTATCAACACCATTTCAAAATCTAATCGAGAGTCGGTTTGGTCTAGTTTTGCGGAGTGCGCTTACCATCCGGTGAGCTCGGATTCAGACGGAACTTTTCAGTATAAGCACTAACAAGCGACCAGTGGAGCGGGGAAAGTAGACACCGAGAATCACCACTCCCGCCTCTCATAGATTCATAGGTGCCTAAGTAATACAAACACAGAATATGGAACTTTTTTAATTTCACGCTTGATTCGAAAACTTCCGTGCGAATGAGAACGGGCGGATGCCAAGAACTCAATGTTGTGTCATTTTGTATTACTGACGTATATTTACAACGTATCACGATATACGATGTGTCTACGGTTATTGGTGATGTTTAGATATTTATGCGTCATAAGCCCCTATTTTCCCTCGATGTGAACCTATTTGAAAGGCAGTTTTTGGCCGAGTGCCAGAGTTGTCTTGCCGATTATCCTGCTGTGATATTTAGCGTTTCTTCTGTCCGAGCCCTCACTCGGTGGAGTTTATTTATGTGTTCAATGTTTACCTACCTCACACCCATAAAAACCTACTATTGTTATGCCTAACCCATATCTAAAACTAACACAAAACAGCATAATTACGATTTATATTTGAGAGCTTTTTGAGTGGGTTTTAATTTTATACAATGAAAGTTTTGCAGTTACTGATAAATTTTTGCCAGTTTTTTTTTAATAAAACGTCAAGTGCGAGTCGGACTCGCTCACTAGGGGTTCCGCATAACCTTGCTGATTGCCAAATTTCATGATTCTAGGTCAACGGGAAGTACCCTATAGGTTTTGGTCCAGGGCGTATGTATAAGTAAATTTTTTAAAGAACAAACTACCAATTCACAGTTTTCGGATTTTTTCCTTTACGTGTGCGATAAGACAATTCCTCTCGGCAAATTTTATGATTTTAAGTCAACGGGAAGTACCCTATAGGTTTTGTGTGCATGTGATTGCCTTGGAAATTTCAAAATATTCGGACATAAACGGCTGTAGCATTTGATTGCATTGCCCTAGAAGTTTAATTTATATCACAGCTTCAAGATGTTACGGATATGAGTATTTGATGTTAATTTTAACTTAATACCTCCGCGCGTTTCTGAGAAAAGGGGGTTGACAGACGGACAAAGTGAATAAAGTGATCCTCTAAGGGTTCTTTTTTTTCCTTTTGAGGTACGGAACCCTTAAAAAGGTATTGTTTCTTACTACCAGCAGTTTGTGCCCCACTATATACTAACCCTGACCATAATCCTTTGTGTGGTATTACTTGCTCTTGCTTCGTTCTAGCGAGAACTCTGTGGCTTATTTATAAACTTTTTCCAAGAGGGTTCAGAGAATATTAATTTCTAACTTTGTCGCTGTATTTCGCTTTTTGATGCACATTGAAACGTTGTATCAAAGAAAATATTCCCGGATAATCGATTAAAAACAGTATTTTACAGTTTTCATCATCGCCATCAGCCTATATTAGTCCACGGCTGGGCATAGATCTCCGCTAACCAGTGCCATAGCGCTTTGTCTTCAGCTCTCCACATCCAGCATCTGCCTGCAGTCTTTCACAGATCGTTATCCCGCCTGGCCGGATTGCGTCCTACACTACGTTTGCCGAGTCGCGGTCTCCACTCAAGAACACGTTTACCCCAGTGGTTGTCGGTTCTTCGCGAGATATGGCCAGCCCACTGCCACTTCAGTTCTTAGAACTATGTCGATAACTTTGGTTTTCTGTCGGATGTATTTGTTACGAATCCTATCGTTCGGAGAAACTCCGAGCATAGCTCTTTCCAAAGCTCGCTAAGCGACTTTGAACTGGTGGACCAGCAGCCCTACCGTGAGTGTCCACGTCTCAGCTCCGCGAAGGTCCATCCAAAGGACGCAGGAGGTTGCCGGTTCGATTCCCGCCTCGGGACAAATGTTTGTATGATCTGCAGATATTTGTTCAGATGGTTCTGGATGTTTTCTATGTATACTAAAAAATATATCTTATGTAGTGTATTGTATTAAGTATATTAGTTATCTAGTACCCATAACACAAGCTCTGCTTAGCTTGGGGCTAGATAATGCTGTGTGAATTATCCAACATTATTTATTTATTAGTTTCCCAAAATACGTTTTACTGTACCGAGAATTAAAACGATTCGTATAATCTCTGCATTGAAGTAATTCAAAAAGTGGTTTGCTGCAAATAAAGTTATATTCGATTGGGCCTGAAGTGTCAACAGTGTTCAGTGGATACGCGAAAATCCCTGGATGTGTGAGCGAATGGCTCAAGCTCTGGTTGTTCGGTCCAGTTAGTTAACGTTTTAAATCTGGGATTGTTGAGCTCACCGTCGACTGCGTAATTTAATCCAGCTGGTATTATGATGACATGCTTTAGAGACGAGCCTTCACTGGGGCTTATGTGAGTGCAGTGTGTTATGCTTGGTCGCTAAACTTTCGTGATTCGCTTATGGGAAGCTGGAGTTGAAATGGCGGAGCTACGAGTATAAACAAGCTTTAGCTTAATTTTAGCTGCTGACCTAAGGGCCTCTTTAGATGGGAGAGGGATCACGCTGGTGAAATGAGTCCCAAAACCCACCTTTTGACTATACGGAAAATCAATTTTAAGGCAAAAAAACATTGAATTTTTATAATTTTTTGATAAGCATCAAAAGTTTAGGAAACTAGTTAGTAAGTTATGGAAGTCGAAACACGATTGACAAAATTTTACTCTATACAAAAAAATCGCAGTTTCCTCTAAATCTTCATTTTTACACAAATACTTCTACGGAAAAAGCAGTTTCATTTGCTATTTACTTATAATATTTCAATAAGATTTCGTCTACGTGTTCCCTAATAAATACTTTAGATGATTATGGTTTTATTTTTTCGCGAAAGAGTATTATTTTAGAGCAAAAAACAAATTTCTAAAAAATGACCAGTGAAATTGCGGGCGGGCTGGCCATTTCGCGGCTCTCGCCTTCCTTTCTCGCCTTCCCCGCGCGACATCCGCTCGTCCTTGTCCCGCAAAACTGATCTCACTTGGTTTTAAGACCATTAATTGATGGACGGCAAAGCACGATAGATAAGACCCGTGAAGGGCCCATTATTCCGGCGTAGACAGTCATGTTTGAATGCTCCTTAAAGTTTGGAAACTGGAGCCTGAAGTAGAAGTTGAAAAAAAAATATTTTCTTTCTAGAAACTTTTTTCAAAGCACTCACAATTTTAAAAAGAAATCGTTTTTTCTTTCGCTTCGAAATATTTCTTTGAGAATTATTTTGTGGCTCACTGATAGACTTACCGCCAAGGCGGACCGATAAATACCGTTCATTTCATATGATAAGATACAATAGATGTCAATCTGATTTCTGTTCTGATGAATCGGTTCATTATCTTCCTCTGATGATGCGGGTTTGAGCTCTGACATTAGATTACAGAACAACGAATTCGGCTTTTCCTGCTACGCAAATTAGATACATACCTATTTTGTGACGAAGGATCTATCGAAACATTCGTTGAAATTCGTGTAAGCTTAAAATAAAAAACATGTTGCCAAGTTGAAAGTTACCTGTGTGATTTAGGTCATTCAGGTAATGCAACGTCAATCAGCGACTAACTTGATTGCTGCTGACTTTGCTTACGAAGTGCCTACCTATTTACTTATAAATAATAAATTAATAATGCTGGACAATTCACACAGTACCATCTAGCCCCAAGCTAAGCAGAGCTTGAGGGTACTAGATAACTGGTATATACTTTATGCAATACGTTACACAGACATATATTTTGTACTAGCTTCCGCCCGCTGCTTCGCACGCGTATTTTCGGGTATATTAAGCAGCCCATTATCCAAGTTAGGTTTTGCCATAAAAGTACGCCAAATTTTTTTTTGTTTTTTTTATAAACAGTGTCCTATGTCCGTCTCCTGGCTCTAAGCTACCTACCCACCAATTTTCAGCCATATCGGTACAGCCGTTCTTGAGTTATAAATAGTGTAACTAACACGACTTTCTTTTATATACATAGATTATACATAAAAACACTCGGAACAAGTATCTGTAGATCTTACAAACATTTGTCCCGAGGCGGAAATCGAACCTCAAAATTTGATAGAATGGTGGCTGGTGTAAAAATACCCTAAAGTAAACTAAAAGTAGATACAGCCAGGCCTACTTTAGCAATTTAACGTCCGCTCGAAATAGTCTTACTACAAACGGATTCAGTATTCAACCCGGTGAGTCAGTCATCTTAAAATAAACAGGTAATAGTAACAATTCACCGTGAATTATCTAACTAATAGGCATCCTAACACGCTCGCTCGCTGATTGACGATTCGCAACAGATTGTGGGTGTGTTTACACAAACCATCCATCGATGTTAACAAACAATGTTGTAGATACAGTAAATGGGACAGTAAATGGGTTTATACGACGTCAGTTTTCTAATAAGGCAAAATTTAAATAAGGCTAGAAAGTGTCTTGCAAATGGCGATTTTAAAAACTCTATCTAACCTCCATACCCATTACCATTGAATAGCGCCGTTACGACGTTGACGTTGTTGTGTAACCCATATAAAAATAAACTAAGGTGCTATCAAATCAGTACTAAAAAGGATGGTCTATTAAAAAAGTATTTTGACATGAATTAGGAAAATGTGCATTGTCAAAGTAACCTCTTGGCCATAGTGACTCGCCATATAAAAGCACTGTTTAATGATCATGCAGAAATACAGTTTGAAATACTTTTCATCTGCAATCATAACATTTCTTCGGCAATCTATGAAGCACGGAACTAAGCGTAACCATAATAGGTACTTCTTGGTGCGGTTCTATTACAGCCCTATTTTAGTAACTATGGACTAAATTCCTAACAAGACGTAGTAAACTTCAAACTCGATTTTTTTTTCGATCGGCAAAGATGAGTCTAAGATAAAAGAACCAGGGTCAATAAATACGATTGGTAAATTTAGTGGCCTTTGTGGATATCTATAGGTATAGATACTAACGCTTGTGAAGTCGCAGGCAAAAGGAGGAAACACTTGTTTATAAACATTTTAATCTTCATAATGGCTATAGTTATTCTTTCTATTTTTACTTTCATCAATAATCAAGCCAGTCTAGACAGCTTTTTAGCTTTCTTGCTACCTACTGATTTCTTTTGTAAGCATCTATCAAATTACCCCTGTTATCCTTTTACAGCGTTGCTCTCAAGCTATCTCAGTACATACCTAATGTTATTACTATTACGCAAGTACTTTGGGAAAGTGAAATAAAATGGCGAAAATATCATCTGTTAATCTTTATGCCTTCCCTCTACATGCCTATTCCATTAATATTGTTGAAATCCAGTCGGCTCCAGGAGTTTCAAAGTGACTGGGCTCGAATGGAAAGATTTTGTTTTGTTGGACGTGATCGGAATGGTATAATGGATTGAAATCGCCGATAGATTTGTACAGGGTGACTGGTATGAAACGTTTAAGAGGTTTTAAAGTATTCGGGTGGAGTAAGGGGACTTCTGAAACATTAAATACAAAATAACTCTTCATGCTTTTCTGAATACGCTTCGATAAGCTACGAGCTGACTGGGATGCTTAGTACCTACGTAATTATTAATTGTTTTGTATATTTCGGGTACTCCTACTCCTGCAGTGCGATAGCAGAAGCTGCTTAAAATATTTGCCAAGAGTGGCTAGGATCCCACATGCAACATCATTTTATGAGCTCACAACGTCCAGTGCTGGACATACGCCCCCCATACGACGCCACAAATAGCGGTCCTGAGCCGCCTCTATCCATCAACGACTAATCTACAATATCGTCGGTCCTTCGGTAGTGTGATGTATGAAGTAGTTCCTAATAGTCACCCACAGGTTTGTGGGTATATTCTATCTGTTCCCAGTTGTATCAAACCGGAATAAACGATAGTCGGGCAATGTCTCTTTTTGTGGTATTTCCTACCGATTTTCCCGTAAATACTGGATGGTTTCCCAACATTCCGTTTCGGGTTGCATCGCGGTCGCCACTCGAAAACCTTTACCCTAGCGGTTATCAGTTCTGCTGACATGCAACAGTTCAGCTCCTACATGCAACATGCTTAAATATAATGTAATTTTTTAAACATAGACTAAAGTTTAAGAAAGATAAGACCATAATAGAAAAGCTCATAAAGCCGGCAATTCCTCTGTAACTCATAAAAGTATTCTTACGTGGTGTACAATCTTGGCTTCCGTAACAATGCCGGAGTTTTATAAGGCACTTGTTGCTGTAAAAGAGGTTTATCTAGCGGCCGCAATCACTTATAAAACAGTCTGCCAGCTCCTGCCACAAAGTTGTGACTACGGCTTAGACGTCGGTAGGTCTCTACTAGTAGTTCGATGTCTTATTTTATCCGCGAGGAATATGTTTTTCACGCGTACCATTGCCTTACCCCTTCATTTTGAAGAAAAAAACTTAAAGCTCAAAAAGTGAAAATCGGGGACCTAGTCAAGTTTTTAATTTCAAATTTAAAGTGCTGGAACATTTCCAGCATGAACCTATCGATTCTTAGATCTTTTTTTGTATTAAGTGTTTAATATAAAGTTTTTATTTTTGTTATTAATAATGTTTCATAAGACGATGTTTTCTATTACCTACATACTGTTTAACTTTGATCTCATTTTTTTAATTTAGTGTAATAGTATATAATATATACTCCGCCTATTATTAGCGTATATATTAGAACCAGCTTAGATAAGTTAACTTTAAGAATGCTTTATGTATACTCAGTTGGCGTTCCTTATTAATAAATAAATTACTTCTTGGATTCATTTTTATATGGTAAAACTCTAAAACAGCTTAAGCGGAGGTAGGTATAATTAGGTAAAAATTAGCCTGGAAATTACTTAATAAAAAAAAATACTTAAACTTAGGCAGGTACCACTGAAACCAGCTTAACATCTGAATTAGGCTTCAGCCGAGCCAACGTACCTATTTGCTAAATGAAGGATACCGTTATTAAAAATGAACGCTTTACCGTTATAATATAACTTTTAGAGGTCCATAGTACCACTTGTAGCAGGCAGTGAATGCAAAGTAGGACAAACGGCTCGACCGTTTACCAGAAGGTAACTTCGCAGTTTGTTGAGGTAGCCAGTGCTGCACTATCCACGATGCTTTACTATTCTAGCATGGACAAAACTTTATGGACCGTCCAAAATGTTTGCCGAATAATCAAAAACATCGTATATTTTGTTTAATTTTTAGAGCCTTGACAGTTGGGCTTCTTGTACATTTGCCACAAAGTAAATTTGTCACATTTTTGTACACTCCATACATTACATAACCATACATACATTGAAGTAAATTCAAATCAAATCAAAAACGTTTATTTGTGACTAAATCATAAATTAAATGAAACGATACTTATCTAAAAAATAATACATAAAAAGAATACAAAATAACAATATACGATATGATATAATACTGTTAAAATTCGGGTATTTAACTAACTTTACTTAATTTTTTGCAAGCTTAAACGATATAAAAGGCTCGCCCTACTTCGGCCTACATTATACTACAAAATTAAAAATTTTAAAACCCCCGTCAGGTTCATGAAACATGACTAAGAACAAAATTTCTATGACACAAAAAAAAACTAATCGGTTCATCCTTTTGGGAGCTACGATACCACAGACAGATACACAGATACACAGACAGACACGTTAAACTTATAACACCCCTCTCTTTTTGCATCGGGGTTTAAAAATACCATAAATATCATTGGTCTCGGTAACAAAAACTTCTGATTCAAGCTGGGATGTCTCTAGGCCTGGTAATATTAAAGGGTAGCCACAATTTCACGTGAATTGCCTATGGTAATTGCCTGTTGAGGCGGGCGGCGTACGTGTGGTTACGTTATCACGTCAGCCGTTACCAACATATAATATCCACCTGTATTGTGGTAACCACAGCTGTATCAAGTTAACCTTAAATTCTTGCAATAGGTACTATACGACACAACTGATACCTTAATTAACTATGTATGCTGGATAACTAAGTCCTAATTATTATTATTATTGAAGATTATTAGACGACCTCAGTGGCGCAGCGGGCGAAGGTCCGCCTGCGACGCAGGAGGTTGCGGGTTCGATTCCCGATCGGGACAAATGTTTGTACGATCTGCAGATATTTGTTCCAGGTGTTCTGGATGTTTTCTATGTGTAGTAAAAATATCTATGTAGTGTATTTTATTAAGTATATCAGTTATCTGGTACCCATAACACAAGCTCAGCCTAACTTGGGGCTAGATAATGCTGTGTGAATTGTCCAATTCGCTGATGACATAGTCTTAATGGGCGGAGTCACTAGAGGAGCTGAACCAGATGCTGGACAGCCTAGCCTCAGCCTCGCGACGCATCGGTCTTGGCATGAATTTGGATAAAACCAAAGTCATGATCAATGACCTCATTGATCCGGGACCGGTCGTCGTACATGGCCACCTTCTCGAAATTGTTTCCGAGTATACTTACCTTGAGCAAATTCTGCAGTTGGGTAAAAATAATTTTGAGAAGGAGGCTAGGCGGAGGATCCAGCTAGGCTGGGCAGCGTTTGGGAAACTACGTCGAGTCTTCTCGTCATCCATACCACAATACTTGAAAACTAAAGTTTTCAATCAGTGCGTCCTACCCGTCATGACCTACGGAGCTGAGACGTGGACACTCACGGTAGGGCTGGTCCACCAGTTCAAAGTCGCTCAGCGAGCTATGGAAAGAGCTATGCTCGGAGTCTCTCTGAAGGATAAAATTCGTAACGAATACATCCGACAGAGAACCAAAGTTATCGACATAGCTCAAAGAATTAGCAAGCTGAAGTGGCAGTGGGCCGGCCATATCCCGCGAAGAACCGACAACCGCTGGGGTAAACGTGTTCTTGAGCGGAGACCACGACTCGGCAAACGTGGTGTAGGACGCCCTCCGGACAGGTGGGATGACGATCTGCAAAAGACTGCAGGCAGATGCTGGATGCGGCATGCTGAAGACAGGGCGCTATGGCGCTCATTAGGGGAGGCCTATGTCCAACAGTGGACTAATATAGGCTGATGATGATGATGATGAATTGTCCAACATTATTATTATTATTATAGATATAAATTGAAATGTTTAATATGAATAATAATGAAATAGGCTGATGTTTTGATGTTTTGCATAGATATCGGTAGTTCTAGAATCACACTAATATTATAAATGCGAATGTTTGGATCGATGGATATTGTTTGTTAATTTTTCACGCCAAAAGTACTGAACAGTTCGGGCTGGATTTTTTTCACAAAAACAAAATGATTTCTTTTCATCCCATCTATCAAAAACTGGTAATTAAAAAGTCACTTTCTATCCCGGAAAATATTCGGGGGGATGCTAGTATAATATACTGCCCGCGGCTTAGCACGTGTTGTTTCTATAGAAACGTTTATAGGTGAATAATATCCCATGGGAATTGATTCATAGGACAAAAAGTAACTTTGTGTTGGATTCCAGGATTAGAATTACTTGAATACAAATTTCAGCCCGATCCGTTCAGTAGTTTTGTCGTGAAGAGGTAACAAACATCCATCCATCCATCCAAACTTTCGCATTTATAATATTATTGTGATTGTAATGTGTGATAGTGCGATTAGTGTGATGGTAGCCAAAAAAGGTCAAATTCAAAAACTCCGTTCATTATGGAAAATAATTTAAAAATTTATGACCCAAATCTTCGAACCGTTCTTCACCCCTTGGCTTGTCATTCAAAAGCTGCTGATTCGTAAAAACGTAAGACACAATCATTTTTCAGAAACGCTTTTGTAAAAGCTTTTTCAAATGTAAAAATGGAAAAAACCCTTGTTTTACCTCCGCTTCAGAATCTAATTATTGCGGGGTGCGTACCAATGCGTGAACTGCAAACAACCAAGTGAAAAAATGAGGGTAGGCAGGCTTTTACATGATGTCCACAAATTGACCAAAGGAAAAAATCTCAGTATTACAATTTAGAAACCATATTATCTGCTTGAGATAATAAATCTCATATTAAGCATACTATGCTAAATATGTGATCATTTAGTGTTAGTCTGGGAATTAATTCTACCTAAAACATTTATCAACGACCTCAGTGGCGCAGCGGACGAAGGTCCGGCTGCGACGCAGGAGGTTACTGGTGCCATTCCCGCATCGAGACGAATATTTGAACGTTCTGCAGATATTTGTTCCGGGTGTTCAGGGAGTTTTAAATGTATAATGATAATATCTATCTATGTAATATAGAACAGAAAATAACAATCAACTAATAGAAATATATTACAACTAATATTTACTATTGAAACAATTCAGCTAACTGCAGACTGTAGCAAACAATCTACAGGTAGCTCAACTGATGCATATCAAAAATATCATACAAATGTTTTAAGTATGTATATCAGTTATCTAGTACCCATAACAAAGCTCTGCTTAGCTTGGGGCTAGATGCTGTGTGAATTGTCCAGCATTATTTATGATTTATTTCTTTAAGAAGCGGCTGAAACTTACGACGAGCTTCATCAATATCGCTTCTTTAAATCTCTACCTACACATTCGTTTAAAATCGGTTTTTATCTCTAAGAGCATCAAACATTTCGCCATCCTCCCACTCACATTGAGGTATGTTATTTACCTCCTATACATGTGTTTGTGCCTGTTTTAACAACCATAATTACGTCGGTCCCTTTCCCTTGTAACGTTTTGCATCAGAAGTATGGTTCTGACACGCGGAATGGAAAAGGTGTTTATTTTATGTTTCACAAGAACGTTTTACACGAGACGTACAAGATTGAATTATATCTATTCATCAGTAACCTACTTATATGATTTTACAGATCTTACAGTATCTAATGAGTAGGCTTTTTTAAAGTATCTATTGGATTTAATTTCCCTAAAATCTTGGATTTTTAACACCCACTTCCTGGATTATTTAGACTAAAACAGACGCATTGAAACCTCGAATCTGTAACATCACAGATTTACTTAGATTCATTATAGCTGGCTGTATATATATTTAAGGCGCTGTGCATGGAAAACTAAGACTATCAGATTGCATGTCAATATTACCAAATGTGGTCGGCAGAGGCGCTTATTTTTAACATAGACTTATGCAAAATTTATCTGTTGTAGAAGAGGCAAACTTTTGTTTTATTTTGGTTGATAGCACAATCACAAGGTAATAATGTAATGTTAACTAACATTTGCCCGCGGCTTTACTATCGTTGCATGTAAAATACCTTAATAAAACCTATGTCGCTCATTGTAGCTTCTCAATTATAATAAAAATTACATTCATCGATAGTTATTCATAGAAATCAGAAACACTTAAAAAAATAATATCATCTTCATGCATGTTAAAGTGCCGACAATATCACCGACCATTATGATAATACTTTATACATTAAAAAAATATACTAATTTAGTCAAAACAACTGAGGTCTAAATGGATTACAAAAGTGTCAATCGTTGAAGATATTTCTTTAACAAAAAAAAAAACAAAAGCCTTTTTAACAAAGGATATGTTTTACAAATTGTTTGAAATTATTTTTTGATAACTTTTAACACTTTTGTAGTTTTGTTGTAGAATCGTATACATTTCCCTTTAAAAGATAATCTATAAATCGATACTATAAAAATATATATTTATAAAAATATTCGTAAAATAAAATACGTGAATGTTGGAATGCTGAATGATGAATTTCACGGATATAATTTTGTACACAATCTTAGTACTACTCGCTTACATAATTAATTTTATTTTCCGGAAATAAAACGCAACAATCATGAGGATAGTATTAGTTTAGATTGTAATTCTACAAAATAATCATTAAAACCACAACAGACCATGCCTTGCTATCCAAATTGATATTCATACCGATATAAAGTATTCTTTATTATGTTGCTGCCTTCCAAGAACTCATGAGTGATTATGATTAACATTCAATATTCATTCATTATTTCTTCAAATCTAGGAAAACTGCTAGGCATTTCTGTTTGCGATCTACTTGATCAACGATGTGATTGGTTAAAGCAGCGATAGCGTCTTCAGATGAACGGCCATTCCTAAAACCGTATTGTGAGTTGGAGAATAAATTAAATTTTTCAAAGTACGAATGTAATCTAATGTTAATAAGTTTCTCCAGTATTTTAGAAATTGAGGAAAGAACTGAAATTGGCCTATAATTATTGAGTTCATCTCTATTCCCATTTTTAAAAACCGGTGTTATTATAGCCTTTTTAAGTTGTCTTGGGAATACACCTTTATCAAAACAGAGATTTACTAGATGGCATAACATTGGTGTAAGAATGTCTTTAGCAAGCTTCAGAAAACTCGTAGGGATGTTATCAGGGCCAGGCGCACTTTCAGATTTCAGATTCATTATGACCTTATTTATCTCAATTGGATCTGTTTCTAGTAAGACAAACGATGAAACCTGTTTAAGTGTTACAAATGGAGATATAATACTTAACGACTGGTTAGCCCTGCAATTAGCAATAGCTTGAGCTAGATCATTACCAATATTAGCGAAAAACTTGTTTACAAAATTAACTGACTCATTAGGCGATGGTTTTATATCAAGGAGTTGGATATTAGGTGTTTTTGTAGGTTTGTAATGAGTAATAGCGTTTATGGTTTTCCAAAGATTTTTACTATTCTTAGCATTTTTATATAGTTGGTCTCTTTCATATTTTCGTTTTAGTTTTTTAATTAAATTGTTGCAGAAATTTCTATATCTCCTATAAGTTATACTAAGTATTTTGTCGTTTGGATTATTTCGTAGTTTTTTTTGCATACTATTTCTATTTTTGATACAGCGTAAAATGCCCAGGGTAATCCAAGGTTTAATGAGTTGTTTGTTTCTAGGTACACGAACTATCTTTGTATGCATAGATAGACTTTGTTGAATAGTATTTATTAATTTATCACATAAATAATTTGGATCGCATTGTTGTTCAAGTAAGTCTGCAAAATTAAATTCTTTTAAATATTGTAATGATTTTTCATATTCTGTTTTTGTCTTGTATGTTATAGAATTATTAATTTGTATTTTAGATATATTAACTAGAATTGATAGGTGATCCGTAAAAGACGTGTTAACTACAGCAATAGTTGCAGAGTTTTTATGTTTATTTAATTTTAAGTTAACATGGTCTAGGCATGCGGTTTCTCTTGTTGGAAGATTATGACCAGACAAGAGTCCGTGCATTGATAGTACATTCAAATAGTTTTGTCTGTTATTTTTCTCATAAGTTATTTCAGAGTCTCTAGGTAGAGTATTTATATTTATGTCCCCGACTATTATTATGGTTTCATGATTATATAAGGTCATCAAAATCGCCCTACCTATTTAACATATTTTAACTCGACCAATACTTTCCGTGCTGTAAACATGTTGAGTAGTACCTACCTATCTAGCTACCAGAGATAAAACCACTATAAACCTATTCTACTTAATTGGTAGGTCTGTCAATGAATAAAATTCCTGCAAATTTCTTTTGGCTTAGCTTCAATCAAATATAGACTTTATTTCAATGACGAATGAACCATTTAACCCGCAAAACAAAAGTTGTCGAAAATCGTAATTCGTCCGTCGAACCCAGCTGTCATCGCGAAAAAAGTTACATAACCTCACGTCTGTCCGAGGAGGCATCCAGCCTCCGAATGAAGCTAGTGGAAGCTATTTTGAGCATATATTGAAAGGGATGTTTGAGTAATAAGGTTGAAATTCTATTGGCAAAATATTATAATTTTTGCAATTACTTCGCTAAACGCCTTACAAAAATGTGTTTTTTGGGTTTTATTATGTTAATGGTTTTATTTATTTAAAACTTTTTACATATTTCTTTAGTTGATAAAATTTCCTTTCATATAGTATTAGAATAATTAATGGTTGTCACTCAAAATATTGAGCATTTCGAGACGAAAAATTTTTTTCTTGTTCTTTCTTGTGATTTTTTTTTTCAAGATCCTAGATCGTTTTATAAAATATTTTTGTATAAGTCTTTTTTCCATACATTTGACTATACACTGTATTTTTTTTGGGCTTGTAATATGTCGGAGAACGGCTAACGGTGCGACGAAAAAGTGTACTTTCTACGGTGTCGCTGTTTGGGCAGCGTCTTAAGATAGATTCTTATAATAGAAAATTTTTTAATAGCTTCCTCTTTTGTTTTTCGTATACTGCCAAATATAAGAAAAACAAAAGCCATTTCAAAATTCCCTACGCTGACTAACTAATCATTGGTCTCTTTGTCAAATAGTTCTTTCCGAGTCGACGTCGACAAGTGATTTGAAATTGTAGAGAGTAGTTACACTAATAACCGGACAATTCCTACATCATGGATCACCAGTAACTAACAAAATCGTTATTAACAAAGAAATATACAATCAAATAATAAAATCAAATAAGAACTAGTATTTACAATTGAAACAAATGAGCGAGCTGCAAACTGTTGCAAACATTCCATATCAATACCAGTCGAAAGAATGCCCAAGACGCTGGCTGCATTGCTCCGCTGTATAGCAATGATGATGCGCTGCGCCCGATACTCAATAACTAAACACTCGATAATCAATAAGTGCAGATGCCTTTATTCACAAAGAAAATTACAATAAAATGATAGAAAAAAATAAAAATAAATAAATAATGCTGGACAATTCACACAGCATTATCTAGCCCCAAGCTAAGCAGAGCTTATTGTTGAGCTAATTAGAACTAGATTTACATTTGAAACAATTGAGCTAACTGCAGACTGTTGCAAACAATCTACAGGTAGCTCAACTGATTCATAATACCAGTCGGAAGCGTCCCCAAGACGCTGGCTGCATTGCCCCGCTGTATGGCAATGCTGATGCGCTGTGCCAGATACTGACCAGCTCTCGGGTCACGCGTCGCTTCGACCAGACGCTCAGATAATTTATTTTAATTAATTATTTTTTTAATCAATAACTTGGTTAGACATCAAAGCCAATAAGGTACATCAATGTTGAATAACCCAGTTAAAAAGTGTTGTATGTTTAAAATCTTTTCAAACTTACTAATATTTAGCATTTGCGAGCTTAACGACTACCTCAATTACTAGCGCCTGGTATTTGGTACTTGTTTCGGAGCGAGATTATATTTAATTACAGCAAACTCGGATCCGACTGAAATAAACGGTGGCCAATTTGTGGTGTTGTAATGTCGTACGTTACGGCTAGTCCGGTAGCCTGCAGAAGGCAGCTGACGCACTTGTGGGCTACTCCGGATACTACTAGGATCTATAGGTAAATACATAAAAGAACTTTTCATCCTCCCATCTCGGAAAGAGTATTTTTTCTCTTCTTCTTTGCACTCAGATGAGTGCAAAAGCCGTTTTTATCCGCTAGAGGATAAAGTAAAATTGAATTTAGAACATTGTGTGCACTACGTTTGTGATTGAAAATCTATTTACTTCAACCTCCATGGTGCCGAATATATCATGCAACCTTTTTTAATTTGTTAAAAACTCAGACATGGAACCTTCTTGGTGTACTTTTTATTTAATTTGCTTTACGCGCGCCATTTTCTTTTTTTGCATTTAGTCATTTACTCGCTGAGGTGGGATGAAAAGTTACGTGTTGCACTCGAGTGCAAATATATTTTACCTCGTGCTCTTTTGATTCCCTCGCTAACGCTCAGGATTCTAATTTTTGAATTACTTACCACGCTCGTGATTCAATTTCAGAATCCTTCGCTCGGTCATCAAAATTGAGCACGCGGTTAAAAAGCAACTTTGCACTCTTGTATAACAAATAACTATTGTAGCAAAATGCTACGAAACGTGTTCAGTTTTGTAGACAGCTCTGCTTAGCTTGGGGCTAGATAATGCTGTGTGAATTGTCCAGCATAATTTTTATTTATTTTTATTATGAATTACCGTCCACCCGTTACACTGCCTCTGCCATTTCTGGGCCCAATCATGCGTTTAGAAATCGCAAATCTCCACCTATTGTTACTTAACCAGCTGGTTCAAATACCTGTGCATACAATGAAGCTCTGGCGTTGTCGGGGGTAATTTTAAACCGGCAATGCTCGGTTTACTGAGACGGAAAATGTTGGTACACTTAAATGTTGCTAGATTACACGCTTGTCCAATGATCTGATAACATTTGCAGCCCAACTTATCCAAGCTCAGCCAGCCATCCAGCAACACAGCATACATTTGAAATTCATCTCCTTAAGGTAATAGGTTTTTAATAGGAAGGGGAATATGTTTTATGTATGTATGAACCGAGTGAAGGTGATTTATGAATATAGTAGGTAACTACGAACTCCAGAAGGTCTATTTTAATTCTCCAAAATACGCAATCGATTGTTTTGTTTCGTTTTTAGGGTTCCGTACCTCAAAAGGAAAAAAAGAACCCTATAGGATCCCTTTGTTGTCCGTCTGTCTGTCCGTCTGTCAACCCTCTTTTCTCAGGAACTTGTGGAGGTATCGAGTTGAAATTAACATAAAATACTCAAGTCCCTTACCTCTTGAAGCTACGATATAAAAAAAACTTTTAGGTCAATGCAATCAAAAGTTACAGCCGTTTACGTAAGAATATTTTGAAATTTCCAAGGGTTAAAAATGCTTAAAAAACTTATAGGGTACTTCCCGTAGACCTAGAATCGTAAAATTTGGTAAGAAGCAAGGTCCTATAGCACAAGAAGTAAAAAATCCGAAAACTGGAAATTTGTAGTTTGTTCTTTAAAAAAATACTTTTGATTTTCGCCATGGACCAAAAACTACACGGTACTTCCCGTTGACCTAAAATCATAAAAGTTAAGTAAGACTTAACTGTTGGCAAATTTGTAGTTGATTAAATAAAATAATAAAAAAAATATTCTCTGCCTGGACCAAAATATACACTAAAATCATGATATTGGGCAAGAAACAAGGGCAGGGAAATAATAGAAAAAGTATACGGAACCCATAGTGCGCGCACTTGATGTTTTATTTTTGTTCAAATCGGTACTCTAATTTGGTGTATTAGTTCACCAATTGGACGAAACGAAACAAGAAATATAGTGTTGGATTAATAAAAAAGACCCCCAAGCACTAGGCACTAGCAAGCTTTTCGTAACAAAAGTACTGAACGGATCGGGCCGAGATTTAAGTCTAGATCTGGAATAACACTTAGGCTAGTTTTATCACGTAAATCAGTTTCCAATATTTTTTAATGTTTCCCCAGAAACAACGCGGCCGAAGCCGCGGGCAGAAACTAGTAGTACCTGTAGTAGTTATGATAATGTTTAATGTACATCTACGACTTTTCCTCATAACAATTCGCTGAGGGTTGAAAATACTTTTCCAATACTTTTATCAACAGCTAAGTGAAACTGACGTACCTATGAAAGCACTAAAATACTTACTCGAACAGAAAGCTTTTTACGGCACCAAACACATCGACGGAAAAATTAAAGTGCATTACTGAAGTGCAATTCACTTTAGCACTTTCACTGGATATTAAAAGGATATGTTATTAAAATACCTATTTTTATGTAATAACAGCTTCTACTCGCGGCATTCCACCTAAAGAGGTATGTTAATACAGGTCTAGAACAACATCAACATCATGATCAGCCTATATTAGTCCACTGCTGGACATAGGCCTCCCCTCATGAGCGCCATAGCGCCCTGTCCTTAGCTTGCCGGATCCAGCATCTGCCATCTCGAACAACTTATAACGAAAATTTCTGCCCGATCCGTTCAGTAGTTTTGTCGTGAACAGGTAACAAACGTCCATGTAAACATCCGAATTGCGCCTGGAATGGAATCCCACAGGAACAGGGTTATTATCTCAGTATTTTTCATCCAAAAAGGCTTCTTATTTGGGCCGCTGACTGTCCTCGCACAGTTAAATACGCGATCCTTTTTTATTAAACAAACTGTATACAGTTCTAGGTTTTGTGCAAACTTTTTGTGCAAATGTAGTAGAGATAGTTAAATCCCACTTGTATTATTTACTCTAGCAAATAAATTCTGCGTCAGTTTGTGTACTTTAAAAGTTTCTTATTACCTATATACTCGTATTTTTTGTTTTCTATTCTCTATGGCATAGGATGCAGGTAGAGTCTACGGTGGAGTCAAATTAATCATTTCGGTATTTTATCTGTGTTTAGAGATCAGCAAAATAAGGACTTTTTTACATCAACCTACAAACAAATAGATCGATGCTTTTCTACGAATGATTGATTACATAGACAGTCGTTTTAGTAAGTCAATTTATTATTTCACCATTAAATGTTATTTATGAGTAAAAGTTGCTGATCTGATAGATTAAGAGCATTTCACGTTACTAGCACTAAAATCAAACGCTTTAGATGAGCGGTTTCCAAATATTATGAACCTTGTAGAAATAGTTTTCCTTAGAGGAGTGTTATAATAAATAATGCTGGACAATACACACAGCATCATCTAGTCTCAAGCTGAGAAGAGATTGTGTGTGATAAGTTTAGGCTGATTAATCAAGTTGTTAATTGAGTTTTGAAGAACATTATTTCGTGCTGCATCTCTCGATCTTACATTATCGACACATTATCGATTGCAAATAGGCAGTATTGGCCCGCTTTTTATTCAAAAACAAGTCTGCCAGATATATTCTCAAAATTACTGAAAAATATAAGTATTCTAGTGTGTAATTTCAGTAAAGCTTTAAATAAATTGAGTGATGACAAAGTTACACTAGATTTTTGCGATGACAATTTTACGGTGACATTTTTACCACAACCCCTTTCAACTAACCCGTCCCAACCTATAATAAAAGAACAAAAACAGAGCTTAGATTGGCATTTCCTAGAAATCTGAAGGCTGTCTAGTGATTACAGAACAATACCTCATCATTTCATCGTATTACTGTATAATTTGATTAAGTTAATTAACTATGACACGACATCGGGCAAAAGTTCCAGTGTCGTGTAATTGAAGGGGACTCGTCCAAAGTTTGCGAAGTTCCCCTAAAAGATTGTTGGGGTAAATTTACATAGAAAGCAGATTATTTGGACTCATTTAGCGATGTGGATGAACCGTCTCGATGCTTTTGCAAGGGATTTTAAAACGGTCAAATAGTTAATTTAATAGATTTGCTTTTTGTTGCGTTTTCGGTCAGAGGAAGAGGTAGCGTATTTTTGATAGAGGAACGTTTGTGCGGCTTTCAAAGAAATATATTTGAAAACTGCCAAAATTCTGCTGTGCAGCCAAATACTGCCTACAATACTTGATGCGATTAAGTAGAGAAATAAATGATATTCCAAAGTGTCCCACGTGAACAGAGATAGATAAATAATCCTTTAAAGCATACCCATAAAAAACATAGATAATAGTGCTAATACATAAGTACATACACTACCTAGTTAGGGAAGTATGTCTCGGTACCTTTATAAAAACGTGAACAGGTTGCGATCTAGGTTCCTTACTCTGATAATACCAGTTTTCCTGGAAAACTCGGTAACACGGACATAATACACACATAATATGTGACAAGTGTGACGGGGTTACATTTTGGATAGACCGTGTACATTTTCGAACTTGTACCAAATTGTTTTGTTTTAACCAAAGATAGTTGTCATAGGATCTTTGGTTTTAACAAAAGTTTCCAATTTTATAAACCTATCTACTAACTAGTTAGGTTTTAGTACGAAAATCATGCTATTGTAATTGTTAGTAAAAAGTTTTCAATATTCCACTCTGATACGCTTAGCTAATCCATTAAAGGAACAGTTCTATGGCTGAATTACATAAAAAATATATTTACCTATGCTATTTGAAAGAAAATCAAACATTCTTATTCATGGTATATACTATTGTGCTATTGACTCTACCAACATTTAAAAGCTCTCACAATTTAAAAAAAACATATACTTGTAGATCACATGCATAAAACCATATTTTTTTTATTATACAATGATTATCTATATTAGGTACATGTCAAAAATAATTTATGTGAATTTAAATTTCAAATATTCATCTGTACAATTTTGGATTTGTATAACTTTACTTTAGCTTATTTTTATTTGCCTGATAATTTCTCATTTTGCATGTTAATAGTGTAACCAAAAGAACTCCTATCCCAGTCAATCCTGTAATGGTCTTCAATTATTAATGTTTTGTTTAACTTCTCTCTTCTCAAAACCAGAGATAAATAACCAGAACGAGAAACGAGAACTAATGTTGTTTTAAAGTTTCAGACGCGATTAAAAATTACTGACTGTTCTAAAACTCAAAGTAGGTGTCTTTCGTAGTGACATGGACCATCCGGTTGTCATCAATGATTCAAAAGTGTAGTCTTTTGAATCATTTTGGCTGGTTTGAGGGGAACTTTTCAAAATAAATTTTTGCGATGTTATTTAATTTCTTAGAAATTTGCCAGAGTGAGGCTTACGCACTATAAAAACAAAAACTTTAGACTTTTCAAAATGTTATGATATGTACCCACCTAATTATCAATTTCATGAATCATATTACGCGTTTAAGCTACTTTAATAAATTACTGCAAAAGTGATGAAATATCTCCTACATAAGTTGTAACAAACTTTTAACAGCTCCATTCCATGTTTTCATGACGTTTTGCTACCGATATCAACACCCAAAAGGTTCTAACTTGTGAATTAACAAAAACAAGTACGGCAAACTTGTGTAGCGAATGTAAGGGTCGCTTAGTGGTCCACTTAATTTAACATTTACGTTATCATTGTACAGTCAGCGGCTGTGTAAACATTTCTCTCACAATCCAACTACTAATATTTTAAAGGCGAGAGTTTGTACCGTGTTGTGATGTTGCTATACTAATAGACCCTAGAAAATCTTATAGCAGAAGAAATAAAAAACAGTGCAAAAGTAGCCTAAGAGTAGTGGGATATTCTTTGATAGAAAACTTATTGTTTCATTGAGTACAAATTGAAATGAGCAACTTGTTCAGTTGATCTATTTCAAGAGAGGGAACTAAGAGAAAAAATAGGTGGCAAGCCATGATATTGGAAGTTCTAAAGACCCGCTGAAGCGAAAACGACCTTTGTCGTTGACTATTATCCAAGCCTGAGTGGAGTATTGTGTAGCCGTTAATACCATTTATAACGTTAACCAATTTTATTAATCACGTTAAAGTATTGTATCATCAAGTTAATGTTAATCAGCTTTGGTGATTGGAAACATGGCGTGACGTTAATTCTTATTGAAGTTGCCTGCCCCGTGATAGATAAACAATGAAAACGTATGAGTCGTGATTTAAGTCTCCACCCCACAGCCGCGATTTTGAACCGCGTGATTTGGTTGCTATATTTGTTTGCAGTACATGTTTTACTAAGAAGCATACGATCTTACACACTGCTGCGATTTCACATTAGGCACGCGCCGTCCAGAAATCACGCTTACAAAAACACAACATAAACAAATGAAATAAATAATGCTGGACAATTAACACAGCGTTATCTAGCCCCAAGCTAAGCAGAGCTTGTGTTATGGGTACTAGATAACTGATATACTTAATACAATACATTACATAGATAGATATTTTTACTATACATAGAAAACACCCAGACCAACGGAACAAATTTCTGCAGATCAGACAAAACACAAATTTGTTCCGAGGCGGGGATCGAACCCGCAACCTCCTGCGTCGCAGGCAGACCTTGGCCCGCTGCGCCACGGAAGTCGTCATCAAAGCGTGCGACACAAGACGCGCTTCAAATCGCGGCTGTGGGGTGGAAAGTTTTAATAGTATGGCCTAAAAATAAATTTTATATATTAAATACAGATGGATCATAAAAATTTACTCGAAAAATAAATACTTAATACTGGATAATGCACACAGGATCATCTAACCCAAGCTGAATTTTTTTGCTAAAATTATTTACCAGCCAATAAAATGAACATGATATTTATAAAAGCTCGCTCATAGATTATTATTTGAACGGGAGCTAGGAACTTTCATAATAGCCTACCTGGGTTGCTAAGCTAAGTGCAGGCATTCATTACGAAGATCGGGGGGTAGCGGTTTTATTTTTAAAAGACGCATTGTTTAGTCTTCTCATAGGGAATTCAAATACTGCTTGATCCTTATTATCTAAATTATCTAAAAATGTTCATTTTATACAATTTAGATTTTTATTTCAAACCACTTCAGTGTTGCCTCGTTTTGTATTTTTAAATGATCAAACGAACTTACCAAGTGAAGTTCGATCTTGATTGTCCTGTCTTCGGCGAAGAGATTTGAATTATGCTTGTAAGTAGCCCCTGCTACGCTGCATTCCACTCGCACATAGTATAGCTCCATAAGAAAGAAAGAGATAGCACTATATCCCAAGGATGCGCCACAGCCTGTCACTGTCTTCATTAGGTTTAGAGTAAATACCATGGACCCCAACGTTGATATGGGTACCTATATAAATTGGGAAGGGAGGGACCTTAAATCTCTTCGCCGAAGACAGGACAATCAAGATCGAACTTCACTTGGTAAGTTCGTTTGATCATTTAATTGTCCTGTCTTCGGCTTCGAGATTTGAATTATGCTTGTAAGATGTTCAGAGAACAAAAAACAATGTTGGGGAAGTTAAAAAAATAAAATAAATTTTGTAAGTATAAGGTCATGTAAATTTATTCACATAAACTCCATAAGATAGGTAAGTAATAATTACTGAACTAAATAAAACATAGAACTTCCTAATCAAACATAAAACTTCTTAATCAAGTACCATTTGTAGGTACTTATTTCATGAAGAATGCTTGAACAAAGTTTGAATTACTATTTGTTAATGGTCTGTTTTAAAAATTTGCAAAATTTGCGGACTGTTTGGACCAACCAGCTGTTCTTCTAATAGCATCGACACTGAGACCTGCTCGTTGAGCTGCGTAATATATAATAGGCGTGGCGAGTGCTTAGAGCACTGAACACAGTCGTATCGATGCCACTAGCGGAAATAATTTATTTAATCCAGTGACCGATTGTTTGCGATGAAGCTGGATGATACAAGAGTATCAACTGGGCAAACGCTTGGCGTTGAATAAAAAATGGTAGATCCAGACATGGTTGAGATCGACCTATACCAGAAGTTTTAACTATATCTGTGATAGTAATTAATATTCTATTGCTGTTAGCAAATAAATTGGGCATTCTTATTAATGATAATGTCTGTCACCTTTGCCCTGTAGCTAGAGCCAATAAAACAACTAGCTTTTTAGTAATATGTTCTAAACTTAAACAGTCATGAGAATACAAGTTTGCTAGACAATTAAGTAGGTACAAAATTTGTAGTATTATACAGCTATGTGGTGCCGGTTTAGAATTTGCACCACTCCAACTCTTCTTGCGGGTGTCGTAAGAGGCGACTAAGGGATCTCCACCGGGAGCGGGCAGCAGCGCCCCCTGCAGAACAATTCTACCACCTAACTGCGATCCCCAACCCGCATGCCCAGAGTGGGGATTATGGGCATTACCCCCAATAAGATAAAAAACCAATAAGGCGCTTATCGGGGGGAGACCTGCGTCCAGCAGTGGACTAATATATAGGCTTTGAGGTTGAGGTTGAGGTCGTATCATAATGGAGAAGGAAGGTTATAGTCTAAAGCCTTTGAAAAACCTCTTGAATCGTTCGTCTTGGCCCACCTTATTTTTGGAAATAAGAGATAAAGCTGAACGGTGATTGTTGAGCAATTTATATGAAGGTACTTTTAAAATTAGTGAAAAAGGTGGAAACGCATAAACAACATAATATACAATCTGACTGTAAATGCATCTACGTTGTAAGCATAGGGATCTCTTTTCCAAGAAATATATTTACTGCATTAAGCGTTAAGCCTCGACGCAAAGAGAATCTATCTTTGGTTTGCCAAATGTCTTAATAATTATTATAAATGCATTAGAGTTTAATTCCCACTCAATGTCGATATTTCTAGATTCAAAGTCAGGTTCAGTATTTTGAGATGATTTAAAAGAAGCGAACACTAAAATCCTACGTTCCTCGCACCAAAGCCATATTTTACAAGCAATATCGCTACGTTCTGGGTAGGTACTCCCCCCATTTTATTAATATAGCCAATAACTGTCGTATTGTCACTACGTAATAATAACATTCTGTACGATTATGAACAAAAGATTTCAGACCTAAAAGTGCCGCTAGAAGCTCTAAATAATTTATGTAATGGGCACGTTCATCAGAACTCCAAGATCCGCCTGTTCTTTTTCCTTCACAGGCTGCCCCCCAACTGATAGAAGAAGCATCGGTTTTAATTTCAAGTTTAACCCTAGAGTGGGCGCGCTATGTCAATTTTGCCGCCTTTGGTGAACAAACGATATTATTTTAACAACTATTTACGTGTCAAGGTCAAGCTGTCCAGTAGCTGCCCCCCCTCTATTCATCTACCTGTGTCGTAAGTTTGAACCCTAACAGTGCACGGACTGCCGCAGGAAGACAGGGTTGTTGCCACCGGGTATCGCGCGGCGGCAAATTTGTCACGGCGCGCCTACTCACGTAAGTAAAATTATTGACTGTGCTTATTACTACAACTAGAATTTGTTTAGTTTTTATTGTCATTTTGTTACTGGTTTATCATACTGATGACTGACTGTTAAATTATATAGACTCGCACTGAATGATAATCATAACTTTTGCCTGAATTTTACTTAGCTGGTGTACCTACAAAGCTAGGTATACAAAGCATACTTGCGACATCGTCCGCAAGTAAAAGTAGGTACGATATCTACGTAGATACTGGTATGAATGAATGGAATATGTATTGGTGAGCTCATTCGTACCTACTTTTACTTGCGGAAGGTATCTACTACTGAAAGTACCTAGTATTCATAAAAATAGATTGATGTCTACTTATTATTATTTTTAGGTTTTCTCCGTGCTAAACATACATTATGGATAGACAAGACGCCCAAATAGTTCCATGGTTGATCGAACAATCGCAGGAATAAATAGTCAGATTATTTACAAAGCAAATACTGAGCACTTGATGTTACGAAGGCTGTTTTTGATAATCTGAAATGAAATCTCTCTGGCCCTAACCAAACCACATATTACCAGAAGATCTAGCCTCAATACATTGAATTTACTATTGAGGAACCAAATAGCTCGCTTTGTAGCACCAGAAGACCAACCCTCATCTTCAAAATGGCAAGGAAGATGCGCGATATGTCCGTCTAAGAAAAATAGGAGGACCAAAAAAGGGTGTCATATATGCCAAAAGTTGCTGTGCAATGACCACTGTGTGTACCTGTGCCAAGGCTGTTTTGCTGAAAAATATGCTAGCGAAGACTATGGCATATAATTTAATTCTATTTTATGTTATTTTTAATTTTTATCTAGATTAAGACAAACTTGTTCCTAAAAACCAAGATTATTTTCCAAAGATGATTGAAGTCCAAAGTGCCTCATAATTAGTTATCTATATTAAATAAATCTTTATTTTTCTAACAGCTAATGTTTTATTTTAAACCCCTAAAAGAAAAAAATAGTTCATTTGTAACTGCAAGTTAGCAAAATAGTTAGTTATACATGGGCGGCAAAATGCTCCCCACGCGCCCACTAACGTTCCACGCAAAAGCGCGCCTACCCTAGGGTATTGTTGATTTTGATTTGATTGCTTGACAAAAGAATTGAATTTTTCCTCCAAATAAGATCATCCCGAATAAAAGATGGAACCTTCATAATTCGATTATAATCATCGTTATGCAACAATGCTAAATATTTAGCTCGTTTTAAAAGTTTTGGTGTAAACGCGGCCATAAGCGGCCGCAGGACAAGCCGCAGAAAGAGTGCCCACATAGGTACGAATTGGAAGGCTTATTGTGCCTATCATCTTGTTAGTTCGTAAATCAATATTATTTTTCTTTTAACGGGTAACTCTAAGGTCATATTTAATGAGCTTAAGATTAACCCCAGAATAGACTAGAACTAGATATACCTACTTGGCACAATATTACTATTCTTATAATTTATGAATCCAAAGGAAGTAAGACAACTTATTAAAGGGAGGTCTAAAACTCATACAGTGCACCCTCGAAATAAAATTTTAAATATTCAGCGTGGTCTTTACAAATAGGTATCGAAAAATATGCTTCTTTGAGGTCTTTGTATACCATGTTAGCCTTATTGCCGTTCTAATGTCATCCATTTTAAAATGAATTACTTCAACATATTGATTAAGCATTTTTAGATTTAGAATAAATCTTTTTGTCTCCATTACTTTTAGGGACCAGAAAAAAACTAGATACTAATTGGTCTGTAAACGGTTTGCATCTACGAATAGCTTGAAAGCTTATCAAACGTGCTATTTCCTTTCTAATAATTACCATGTCACCCTTGGGCAAAGGTAATTTAGGGTATGATGCTGGGTCTTGAACCGGCAGCGTACTAAAGGAAACTTTATACCCTGAAACGGCCTGAAACTGATCACTGGGTCAGAACTGTTTCATCGTCAGTAATATCTTTCCGAGCCTCGAGGAAATTTTTGAAACGACCAGCATGAGTACCTGTGTGCTTGTTTCCTCTTCGTGAACTCCAATTGTTTGGAGCGCTGCGATGTCGACGGCAGCGGTGACATCGGCGCTCGTCGGCCACGGCTGGCCGCAGCTGCTCCATGGTAGGGTGCCGAGCGGCGGCGGTAAGCAGGGGCCGCCCTCGCCCCACGCCGCGGTTCTGATGTCGCGGCCCGCGGTACTGTGTCTATGCACGCGGCGGCGGAGGGGCTTTGGAGTTTGAATTACCAGAGGTTGATTGTAGAAGCTTGCCTGTCTTTTGTATGCCACAGGACGTTTTGATAAAGTCACATAATTACTCTCCAAATAAGTGGGTATCCCTTTTTTTGTTTTAAAAGGAATTATCATTCAATAAATGATTTATCATTATCAAGCATCATCGGCGTGACGAGAGACCGTCTGGTTTCAGTCTACGAATAATTAGCATGAGCTATCATTTTGGTAGATTTCAAAGTATGTTCGGTATATGTGGATTTAGTGAACATGTTAGTCATAATAGTCATTGTCTCGCCCAATACAGTGAGGGCACATGCCAGTTGGTTCTGCTTCTTAAATATTCCGTGCTGGCATCGCGCTGATTTCGAGATTGAGTACAGGAGGTTTTACCAAGGGACCGTTCTTAGGAAATAAGAATCTCTTCGAAAAATCTTCGATTACCTCGCTTTTTAAAACCATCTTTAAGAATAGGTTCCCATCTTTTTGTCAAGTCTTCAGATATATCTGGACCCCATTCATTTGAATTTTTCTCAAATGTTCCTGGTGCCAACAAAAGTTCTGGATCAGTGGGCGGCACGTCCCCAACCCGTATGCCCAGCGCGGGGATTATGGGCATTACGCCCCATGAGTTGAATGAAGGCCAATAAGGCACTTATTCAGCAGTATTATATAGCAGTGGACGAATATAGGCTGTCGTGGTCGTCACGTCTGTTAATTCTGGCGCTGCTTCTGACACCAGATTTGCAGACGCAGTCATGGATGCGGGCGCGTGCTTGTACACGGCCGCGGGCTCAACCGGTTGTTCCGTAACTGAGTGTGCAGTTGAAGGGAAGACAGGCCCTGCATCAGCTTCTATCATGTACATAAGTATTTGACGGCGCCACTACTACCGACGCTAATGCTCGCGCCGGTGACTGCGGGGACTCCCACAAGTGAGGCAATTGCTCACCGCAACCATCCTCATGGATGGAAAAGAAGATTTCGGTTAATATCTCGTATTAACTCTAAAAAATTGCTATTGGTCAATATCACGTATTGACTCGAAGCTCTTTTATTCTACGGTCTAATATCACGTATTAGATCAGAGAAAATATAATTTGCATAAAGCGAGCATGATTATTTTGTAGGTTAAGTAGGTACCTTCACAAGAAATTGCTATTGGTCAATATCGCGTATTGACTCGAAGCTTTTCTACGGTCTAATATCACGTATTAGATCAGAGAAATTATCATTTGCATAAAGCGGGCATGATTATTTTGTAGGTTATGTAGGTACCTTCACAAGAAATTGCTATTGGTCAATATCGCGTATTGACTCGAAGCTTTTTATTCTACGGTCTAATATCACGTATAAGATCAGAGAAATTATCATTTGCATAAAGCGGGCATGATTATTTTGTAGGTTTTGTACTAACCTTCACAAGAAAAAATGTCATCACTTTTCCGTGATATCTTATCTTCATATTTGCGAATCTTTTTCGACGCCACTTTTCTTCTTTATTACTGTGTCTTTTCGGCATATTTTTAGAAAATTTGGAACTTTGGAATAGAAATAAAATTATTTTATTTTTTCACTACGTGCGAAATTCATGAGCGCGCAAAACGCAATGAAGACAGTGACAGGCTGTGGCGCATCCTTGGGATATAGTGCTATCTCTTTCTTTCTTATGGAGCTATACTATGTGCGAGTGGAATGCAGCGTAGCAGGGGCTACTTACAAGCATAATTCAAATCTCGAAGCCGAAGACAGGACAATTATTTTCTGGTAATTATCTGCTTCAAATGGTTTGCCCAAAAACATGTGTCACTGGCGTCGCTTTTGTTTTACAAAGTACAACAATAGTAGAGCTTTTGTTTTCGCCACAAAATTATGGTTTCCTTAGAACATTTTAGCGAAATTGCCGCTCATATAATCCGAGGTAACTTATGAATAAAAAATAACCCCCAAACCGTGGTTTCAAATCACTTTGCTCCGATTTCAACATTAAGATACTTGTTTGCTCTATGAATTTTATATCGGCCCCTGACACGTTAATAATTTGTATCAAAATGAAGAGTTGATAGCTACGTTTGAATGCGCCATGTGAGTTTTTGATGAGATTATTAATGGTTGATGACATTCGAAACAGAAATATCAATGTGCAATGAATGACATACGACTGACGTTGAAGGGGTTATTTGACTTGCATTTTCAGACTTTATTATTTATAAAAAAACTCTGGGCTTACTTATGACAACTCGTATTTTTAATCTCGATGGCTCGCATAAGTCCTGGTCAGGGTGCGCGTCTATATGGATTCTGAAACATCGCAAAAAATTTTAGTTCTAAAGGTATTTCTAAAGGCATTACATTACATTGGTATATTTGTATTTGGTTTTTTACTATGAGTTCTTGAACAACATCATCATCAGCCCTTGTCGACCCACTGCTGGGCATAGGCTAATTTGCCTTGGCACTACGAGAGTCAAGGCGAGGTGTAGCCCACGGTTTTGCGGATCTCGTTGATCCATCGCGTCACCCTCCATATCATTCAGATGGTTTTTAGGGTTTTGAAGATCGAAGATCGGTTTCAAAACCCTTATGGTCTCGCTTTGTCTGTCCTTTTTTCCCTCCTTAATAACTCAAAAACTACTGCAGCTATCAACTTGAAATTTAAAATAATAATACATTTCGTGCGCCTGTACAGATTTTGAGAAAAATAAATGAAAATAAATGAAAAATGAAAATGAATATTTTCCATACAAATTGTGATGCCGAAATTTTAAAAGATACCTACAGAGTCATATGGGGTATCAAATGAAAGGTATCATTTTGTACATTTCAAATTATGTTTTGAAATTTTTGTAGGTTTCATACTTTTTAAAATATTTCGAAAAAAGTCGAAAAAATACCCATTCCCCCCCCCCTATCTCCGAAGATTGAAGAGCGATCCATGTAAAATGTATGGACCGTTTATAGACATGGATCTATATTTTACAGGAAAAATATAGAGAAGTTTGAAAAAAGAACACTTTTTGAAAAATGGTCAAAAAGGGGGGAAATAATTTTCAAAAGGGGAGGCTACCTCACCGAGTGGGGTATCAAATGAAAGGTATCGGTTTGAACATTTCAAAACAGTTTTTTAAATTTCTGTAGGTTTCATAGTTTTTGAAATATTTTGAAAAAAGTCGAAAAAATACCCATTCCCCCCCCCCTATCTCCGAAGTTTGCCGAGCGATCCATTTAAAATGTATGAAGCGTTTGTAGATATGGATCTATATTTTACAGGAAAAATATAGAGAAGTCTTTAGAAAGAACAGTTTTTGAAAAATGGTCAAAAAGGAATAATTTTCAAAAGGGGGGCTACCCCACCGAGTGGGGTATCAAATGAAAGGCATTGGTTTGGGCATTACAAAACAGTTTTTAAAATGTCTGTAGCTTTCATACTTTTTGAAATATTTCGAAAAAAGTCGAAAAATTGGTAAAAAAGGTTGGTACCTACTATTCTTAGGTATTCGTTAAACTGCGAAGTCTCTAACCGGTACTTTTGGTACATATTTGTTGACAAAGGTTCAAAACCCTCGACGCGCGAGTTACACTCGCACTTGACGGATCTTGTTTATAATGGGACGAAGAAAAATCAAAAACAAAATTTAAAATCACTTATACTTTGGTCAAGTTCTAGTTTTGGAAGCTAACGATAAACAAAGTGAATAGCACTTGTTTTTTTTATTCTCAGATCAATTATCTCAACTCTTATCTGTGTTAACAGCTACTGGAAGAAACAGATTGTAAAATCAATGCTTTTCTTCCAGTAGAGACAGGTTCAGACCCATAGGTTCGGTCGGATTGAGAGAAAAATTTTTATTTTCTTCCAGTGGATGTAGTCGGAGAGGGCAATTGTGCAAACGTAAAATAACTGTACGCTGGCCCTGGAATTCTGCAGTAATTAGTACACAAAGCTCGGAGCTTTTGTTTGTTACACTTTCTTAGTTACAAAACATTTACCTTAAATGGTCCACAATATTACAATATGGGTACAATACATTTTAATTTTATGTATTATCTTATCACACTATCAATGTAAGAATAACTATGTCTATCTGTTCACGCCTAAAAAGCTGAAGGAATTTTAATAAAAATTTATAACTTTTATACCGGAAAATGGCGTGTGAAGTCGCGGATGGAAAGTAGTCTATATTAGGGTAAGGTCTTGCTTTTCAAGCTTCGTGTGCGTTTTCAGATACATTTTTTTTGAACATTTTCTTACTCAGGACTATATTAACATCAAAAGCTGTCAAAAACCCGCTGCAGCAATCCTACGACAATGTTTTATAGGTTTTTTAGCCGTGAACGAGGGTAGAATGTTTTTTTTTCGTGCATTTATAAGTTTGTATACCTTGGGGTTTTATTACCTCGAAGTAACAAACCAGCCAAAACGATTTTGATGAATAAGGTATCAAAACACTCGCCCAAATAGCAGGAAAGTTTTCACTTCATTTTGATGGCTTTTTACCTCATGTTACTTAAAAATTATCAATAAACATTTAATGCTCATTTCAATATTAATGACTGCAGGATAAACCTTCGCTAAAAGCTATTTTTAACCCCCGACGAAGCAAAAAGAGAGTGGTGTTATAAGTTTAAACGTGTCTGTCTGTGGTATCGTAGCTCCCAAACGGATGAACCGATTATCGTTTAGTTTTTTTGTGTCATACATAATTTTATCCCGAGTGTTCTTAGCCATCTTTCATGAAAATCTGTCGGGGGGGGGGGGGGGGGTTCAATTTTGAATTTTTTTTTCTTGTGAGATAAAAACATTATAAAAAAAGTGACTCATCAGAAGGAACCTAAGGAAACATTGATTGAAAGAGCAACATTCCATTCTTACTTCTTTTTTCAAACAAATGCAACAAACAAGGTACATGCCATTCTATTTCAGTAAAAAGCTTACTCTACTTAATTTTAATTACAATCAAGTTTACTACCTCCTCGTGGAACTTATGTCTACAGTGCACCCTGATTTTCTGTGCAGTAAGAACTTAGTTCAAAATCTCTACTTTTAGTTAGTTAAACACCACTGGCGAAGCTATCACCTGCTCAAAGTTGGAGGCACTGTAGATAGGTACGAGATTGCTCCCACTGGAGCTTTTTAGTTTAACTTAGTTTAACTTAGTAACGGGATTGTCTCAAACGCTGAACCAATCTGATTGGTACATTGGCTTCTCTAAGGAAACAGCAAGCACCTAGTGATTCCTGAAAAAATAAAATTATTATTTTTTCCAAGGAAATCTATTTATATAAAAATTAATCGCTAAATGTGTTGCTTAGCGTTAACTCAAGAACGGCTGGACCAATTTAGCTTAATTTTTGCTGAACAGATATTAATGTAAATTGGCAGGGAGGTAAACGGTATCCCGAAAACAGGGTATTTGAAAAGCACGTGCGAAGTCGCGGACGGACGCTTAGTTAGCTTAGTTCCGAATAAAATACCTACCCATCCTTACCTCAAAGTGTAATAAGCATAATAATTATAAAAATATTTTGATGCTAGTAATCTTGACTTACTAGGTTTTCATATCACACATTCATCATCATCATCATCAGCTTATGTTAGTCCACTGCTGGACATGGGCCTCCCCTAATGAGCGCCATAGCGCCACAGTGCCATAGCATACACATTATCATAATATAATACATACACTAAACTTATATCGTGTCTTACTTGTGATACAAGAACAAAATTAAAATTTTTTAAAACCCCCCGACAGATTTTCATGAAACATGGCTAGAACACTCGGGATAAGATTATCTATGACATACTAAAAACTAAACGAAAATCGGTTTATCCATTTGGGAGCTACGATACCACAGACAGATACACAGATACACAGACAGACCCGTTAAACTTATAACACCTATCTCTTTTTACGTCGGGGGTTAAAAATATATTGCATCTGCAATCAAATTATGATATACTAACATTTCTTTCTATCTGGAAAATGGTTAATAAAAAATCTCAATTTCCAAATAAAGCATGATTTTATAAGGCATCCAACCTTTCTGAGAAACTTTTCTAATAAACCAAACCAGATGTAAATATTCTAAAAAGTACGTCAAGCAGAAACATATTTTATTAGCTTTGTTTTTTGATTCGGGCATTGGCTAGCGAAATGGAATGTGAATGGGTAAAATACCATCGATACGTTAAAATAAAACTCATTTCACTAATGTAATGATAATTTCACCCAAATACTAGAAACAAATAAGAACTAGTATTTACGATTGAAACAATTGAGCAGTTAGCTGGCAGACTGTTTCAAACAATCTTCACCTCAACTGCCAACTCATTTCAATTCCACTCGGAAGCGTCCCCAAGACGCTGCTGGTTGCGTTGCGTAGCCCCGCTGTATGGCAATGGTGATGCACTGCGCCAGATACACACCAGCTCTCGGTTAGGTAAGTAGTTTTAAAAAGTATTGAAATTAATGTATGTGTTTACACACATTGTGGTCCCGGCTTAGAATTTGCACCACCCCAACTCCTCCCACGGGTGCCCTTAGTCGCCTAAGGGATCTACCGGGGGCGGGCAGCAACGCCCCCAATAGAACATTTCTACCACCGAACTCCGATTCTCAACCCGCATCTCCAGCGTGGGGATTATGGACATTACCTTCCATGAGATAAAAGCTAATAAGGCGCTTATCAGGGGTAGGCCTGCGTCCAGCAGTGGACCAATATAGGCTGTTGAGGTTGAAGAGGTTGAGATGTGTATTCAGAGGTATTTACTTTATTAATTTACCAATTTTCCGACATTTGTGGTCACGGGATAAAAATGCATTCAGTTCACATAAACAAAAAGTATTTAGTAAAGTATTGAACTTCATTAAGTTGTGAATAAATCAATTGATAAAAGTTAACTTAAATTCCGTAGATAGAAATTTTGCACAAGTTGTTGGATAAACGCCAGAGGAATCAGATGGATTTCGAGATCTTCCTGAGAACGCCTTTGAGGCGGCATTAATCTATTTCATATTGAAATTCCTTACAAATAAGAAGTCTATGTTTTGGTGGTTATCATCATCATCATAATCTTATCAGCCGAATGACGTCTATAGACTAATGGGCCTCCCCAAAGATCATTTTTAACCCCTGAAGCAAAAAGAGAGGGGTTGTTATAAGTTTAACGTGTCTGTCTGTGTATCTGTCTGTGGTATCGTAGCTTCCAAACGGATGAACCGATTTCGCTTAGTTTTTTTTGAGTTATAGATAATTTTATCCCGAGTGTAAGGCATGTTTCATAAAAAATTTTAATTTTGTTTTTGTTATAAAGGAATCGCAGAGTTTTATTATTAAACATGATCAAAATAGTTAATGATCCGATGAGTCTACATTTTCATACTCCGATATAAATTGTTTTAACAATCAAGCTCAATTCATAAAACCGCAAATTCACCACCGAATCGGTACATTAAAAAATAAAGCACCCTTAGCAGTAATGAAAAATTGTATGAAGAGCTTTGCTAAAAGCTGTCTAAAAGCGAGAAGCAGAGCGAAATCCTTTTTGCTAACATACCTACCGTTCAAATTAAAAGTATTTATATCTCGTCGGATCTAGCATACAAACTCAGCTCAAAGATCCTTTAACTACGTTCCCTCAGCTATTTAGAGATTAGAGTTGTATTAATGCTTGTAGTCTTGAAAACAATATTTTAGTTGGAAGACGGTTTCTATGGAATCGTTTTAATAAATAAATAAATAAATTTAATCCTTTCTGTCAGTCGTTTTAGCCTGAAGTAATAACAAACATCCATCCAAACTTTTGCATTTATTACACATAATATTAGTGTGAAAAGAGATCACAAATAAAATATTATATGGATTTCGCTTCGGAAAGCGGAAAATGAAAGTTAAATCCACACATCAACATTCCGTTGAACTCGTTTTTTATGTAAACTACAAAGGAATCCAGCTTTTTGTATACCTAAAAAACCCGTAATAGTAAATCTTTTTTTGTACGAGTCAATTATTGCCTTTTAATGACAATCCAACAGAATCAATCACGCGGGTTGTATCGCAAGGAACGTCAGATGCGTGCTCAGGGAATACTTTTGTAGATAATGGGTATGAAGAGCGATGGTCCGGTTTCCTCATTTATCATTCAGTCAGGATTGCCGAAATCTTTACGGACATTCTTTTTTAATTTCAAAGGAGTAATAGTGTAATATATCTATTTAATTAAAGATATAACTGAGACACGACACTTTTATTTGTTGATACACAGAACATTACAATACTAATTTTCATCCGACGCAAACCAACATGGCAGCCGGAGCCAGAACCATATAAATATAAGCAGAGCCATAGACCATACTAATAGTCTATGGACATAGAATAGGTAAGGTACACTACAAATACCTTGATCGGGTTACTATTCATTCATAGCTCAAGGTTTAATGTAATAGCCTCCTAAGGTGGGTACTGAACTGACCGGCGTTATGGCGCGTAATGTAACGACTTAGACAGTGAGCGTTCATGCAGTCCGTACCGTAACGTACGAGTAGGTGACGAAAGAATGGGGTCGGCGAGTGTGTGGATCGGTGGGCTCGCCGGCCATGTATAGGAAGAGGGGACGCCAGTCGGGCCGCGGAGGTTTTAAATGTTCCCGTGGTTCGGCGAAAATGGCCAGAGAGGGACACCGGAGAGGTTTTAGTGGGTATTACGTTCTTTTCAGGACGTCGAGTCCCACATTATTCTGGTCCCCCCCAGACCATTTTATTCGTAAACGAATTTCCTCGCCGAATAAAAAAAAAAGGTATCATGCTCGCTGCTAATGGTACATTACGCCTCGTAACACAGGTTAGTGCCCGCCTTTAATGAAAACATTATTTTTTTTCCTAGTCTTTATGTGTATTATGTAAAACTTTGGGCTTAAAAAAAGATTTTAATTTTTTTTAACAAATTTTTAAAACGAACAAACAATTATTAGCGCAATTGAGATAAATAATATTTGATAGGTTTAAATTGGTTGTTATTTTAGGTTTTACGCAGTTATAGTAGGCACATAATATTTAGTAACACTGTTAACACTCGTGTGGATGTTAGTTCATTATGAATAATAATAACAAAATTAATGATTGAATGTACTAAATGGTCCAACATTAACTTTACGCAATCTTGTAGCTAACAATTAAAATGTTGTAATTAACATCACGGTTTTAATGCCTTAACAAACACGAGCACCTTACGTAATTTAGATTTTATAGCAAGTGCATACCATTAGAAGCGAGATTTAATCACAGCAGCATCGCGTTTATTAGGTACCTAGAGTTTATCCAAATCCAATAACACCTAGCCTTTCGAACCATAAACCCCCCAGATCCGAGTAGGTAATCCGACCTCATTAGAACATAGTAAAGGGTAAACTAGCCCCCAGGTCCCAGCAAAGTCCAGCCCTGTACTAGACAAATCATGACAATGATTAAGCTTATGTGCTTGTCCGCAGTTCGGCAGGAGAACGAGCGCATGATGCGCGACGCCCTCCAGGCGGGAGTCTTAAATCGCACCCAGTCGTCGGGGGCATTGCGCTGACGCCGCGCTACTCGCCGCGCCCGCGGCTCGACAACATCCGGCCCGCCGCCGCGCCCCCTGAAGAGCCGCCTGAGTACGACCCCGTAACGGATGCGGTTGCTGAGCCACTCGTCGGAGCGCTCCTTGGCGCTACTTCTACGGCGCAATCACCCCATACCTCGCCTCTATCTTCGACTGGCGAGCCCACCGGTCTCACGTGAGCCCTTAGTACACATCTGCTCGGTACATCGATACCGCGAATTGTGAACGCACAAACTGCACGAATTACGTGACGGTGTGAACTGAGAGAATTATAAATAAGTAGCTCGTTGTGAGAGTGACTCGATGGACGTGTAGGTAGCCAATGTGAAATTGTGAATATAGTAATGAAATGTTAATTGTTGAAATGTAACGGTAAGGAAGTAAAGGAAAAGAATGTCATTTATCTACGATGGATAAAAAGTTATTATCACAGGAGTAAAGCTGAGGGAAGAAATGTGTTTACGTCTGGGGACTGTTGGTAAAAGTATAGGAATTAGAGAAATGTACGTAATCAGGCTGCGAATACTAGAATCCCCATAAAATCCCTCACTTACGGTAAAATATAACTGTAGAGTAGAGGTAGAGTTGTTCAAAGATTGTACATTACTGCACACAAATACAAAATTCATGCTGCGTTTCCATTTGCAGACAATGCCGTAGAACAATATACGAAGGTAACATTGCTTCCCTTAGTTTTAATTAGTCTTAATATTGCGCGAACAAAGTGTGCCATTAGCACATTGAAATATTTGTGATGCCTGAGATGTTAACGTTAACTAGTCATGTCACCCTATTCTGCTATTAAACCTGATACTATTATACTGTACCTCTTATCTGATAAATTGTACCTTTGTTACGTCTATAACAAGATATTTTAAGAGCACTATTATTAATTCTAATGGAACATTATCACAATGATATATATTATATCACAAGTATATTATATTACAAAGTATGACACGATAAAATATTCTAATATTGATGTAACTCGTAACTGACGCTTAAGCACTATAACTTACAGTTTCCATTCTCCTGTTCAGAGTCTTATAAAGAGCTTTTAAACCGCTTAAAATCTTTTAAAATAAGAGCTTTTGTAAAGTCGTTTTAGTAGATGAAGTTTCAATGTCATGGATATATGTCATAGTACTGGAAAAAAAATGGAAAAACATCGATTTGTTTGCACATTGCAAGACGTAGTTTCGATATGTTATAGTGTTAGATGTCACATAGGCCCATATGCTTGTGAGGGGAAATTAATAAGGCCTATAACACAGTGATTAATTATATGAGATGTGAGACGTAGACAGCTGATAATGCCTTGTGATCTCGAGTGGTTTTGCCTCGAATATGATTTAGAAGGTATTATCAACTTCAATCGTTTTTATAAATTAACACCTGGGAGAACATGTTTAGTCGACCGAGGTAACGCCATTTGTTACACGTAGAGGCAAATTAAATCCATCTGTAAGCTAAGTTATGTACTTAGCTAAAACATAATTAATCTCTAAGTATGTTTCACTCACTGAGAAGATGGTGAATTATTATTAATTTTCATAATTTACTTATAACGTCAAACAGTTCATGATTATAGTCTTGTTGAATAAATTCTCAGTAAATCTTTATGATTTCGATTTCAATTTTCTTCATAATTGTAAAATACTCAAACCAAAATTCACGCTATAAGTGTTATGTAATAATAAGATTTATATTAATATTGAGTGTAATATATGTTAAAATTAGGTAAATAAATGTCGTTATTGTAAAATGTAGAAATCAAATATGCATAAAATATTTATTAAACATTGTTTTCCTGCTATGGGTACTGTGTTTATAATTTTTTAACAAGACATGAACTATTGGTTCTCTAGATGAAACTATGCTATTGAAGTTTTTTGTAAAAAAAAACTTGGACCAAAAGCGCCCATTCTTAAATCTGTACTATCGTAGTAATGTAGATCCTACTGATAATAATAGTAGTTTTACGAATTCATTATGAATGTAGGCGGGTTAACAACGAACCACGTTTATGTTGGAAGAACACGTTCAGTCCTTAACGAGGGACATGATCAGGGTGAGTCGCGCCCTTTCTGCGTCCAACACAAACTATATAGGTTCGTAGTTAGCCCGCGTACGTTCAAAATGAATTCTCTGACGACATTGTAAACAACCAAATATATTTTATTAGCTTCGCTTCTCTCGGACAGCAGTATCCTAGCATTGCCAAAAAGCGACTGACGAATGATGACCAATCTTTAAAAGTAATTGAATAGTCGTAGACGCCCCTGTAAAGATTTCGTCGTGATTGGGCACAGATCGAATTCCTCAAAGGCACACATTTTTGTAAACACATCACAGTTCCCATCGCAGGGAAATTCGACATCCGATAAATCGATTTTCCAGAACACATTTACTCATATTGCGAATTGGGATTACTCGCAATATTGTTTTTCTTGAAAATATGATGGCAATTTTTCTTAGAAAATCTCTAAATAAAGTTAACTCAGTGTTAGATGTGAATCAGGTAAGCCTTTTTTGGACTTAGCTCACAAAATCATTGCTATCAAATAAGTAATAACTAGATTTATTTATGAAAAATAAATGGAAACCTACTCGAGCAGCAATATATGAGAATATCTGGCTACATTTTTCGTGGACAGAGGGAGCAAAACCGGGAGCAGATTTAGATTTTCGAAGAAGATTTTTTTTCATGGTTAGCCAACGTACCAATGAAAAAACATACAGCCGAACTGAAAAACTCCTTTTTAAAAACAATTAAAAATTGTCATATTTAAAGGGTTCCTTGTCGATTCTGGAACTCAGAAGCCATAAAAGCGTCCGGACAGGCTTATACGTAAATGAGTGTGTTGAATTACAACTACATCCGACTTACTCTATATCGTATTTTCTAGAATGGTCATTTTATATGGTGAACAATTACAGAAGTAGCCATTATTCGATGATGTCATTTTTATAAATGTTCTTTTAAAAATGTTGTCATTTTCAAAAGTAGGTAAGTATTTTTAGAGATGGGCTTTATAAGAAGTGGTCATTTCCAGAACATTTTTCGTTATGGTCATTGTCGATATTGGTAATTTGAAACTGTAGTCCTAACCTGCCAAAAGGAAACTCTCCCGCTGTCTACTTAAAATACAAGTACACTATGACCAATGCTCGCCAGCATTATTTCTCAAAGAGAGCGAAAAGCTGCTGACACTGGAATCATGTAGATATGTAATTTTGTGTTGATAAAATAAGGCTAACGCTGTAAGATATTATAATAATATGTGTCATAAAATAATGGGCTTTTGCACCACCTACCTAAGTTTATACGTTTAGCAAAGGTACAGTCATAGACAGATCATATTTTTACCCGCGAGGCGTGGGTTATGTTCTTCGAGTTTTTCTAATTTCTATGTTGTTGACGGACACTTTATTACCTCCAAAGACCAAACCGCTAAATCGATTTTGATAAACGAGGTACCAAAATACTCATCTGATCTCTTTTATGGTTCTTAGCTACATTGTAGGCCTTCGCCTACTCATTCGGTAAAAAGTTAAAAAGCGAGAATCGACTTTTTTACAACTTTTGATTAATGGAGTTGTTTCATATTTATAGACGCAATCTGAAACAACCTTCACAGAATACCGATTATATTCAAACATATTCCATTGTCGTGTACTTTCAATAGATCCTGTCATATTCTACCCCAAGTCATCAAACATTGTTTAGACATACATAACTTGCCATTATATATACCTCTACCTCAGAGTAAATAGAGGTGGTAATTCAATGGAGGAATTATACTTACCAACAACGTATAATTTCTCGTGCACTTAATAAATTAGAGCATTTGCCAAAATGAACACATGCTTATATTTATAGCATTTTCAGCACTAACAACGTTGTTTTTGACTTTGACAACGTGAAGTTTGACTTGTTTAAATACTTATTTTGTAAGCCTAAAGAATAGAGAATAGAGTTATTTACATCTGATTTATACGTATAAGTGAGTCAACAAGTACGAAAAGAAATGTCGAGTCCATCGCAGTTTCAGTGAAAAGTATTGTTCGTTCTTTTCAGTTCGAATTCTCTACCTGACTGTACCCTGTCTAAACCTGTGTTGCCCTTAAATGTATTTAAATCCCCATCCTCGTGTGATACGATAAGTTACGTGTTCATATAATAACGGTTGAATATCTCTAAGACATCAAAGCCACCAACATTCATTCGGCTACAGAGAACAATTCCAAAGCAGGACCTATTAACGTAACTAGTGTTAGATTTGATGATGACAAAGAATTTTATAGTTGTTTGTTGTAAATCTCAGTTTTAATTAATCTATTTTACAGAATGAAATGTTTAATAAAATATCTTTATAAAATGTTCTGTTGTTTTATTGATCTTTATCCACTGGAACGGGGAGTGTAGCTGACGTCAAATAATTTTTTTCTACCTATGGGTAAGTTATTGAAAGCTGGCGCGATTGTTTTCTTTTTTTTTTCTACAATCAACAACGCTGACGTTACAAATCTGTCAACACTGAAAGCCTACTCTAGTTCTTTTCGTCCACAGTTGCGAATTACGGCCGCAAAACTCAACATGTAGCTACTCTCGCTTACTTACGCAAAGGCCGCTTTCGGACGAATTTTAAGACTCTTGGCTTTTTAATACATTTTAAAATAATAACCAGTCTACGGACCAAAATTTAAGTGTCAAATAGAATGAAAAACATACTTTTATCATTCCAAAATGAAAAGGCAGCTCAATTTTGAACGAAATTTCAGTTTTCTTTCGAAGAGATCCAAAAAATATGTCGATATCAAGTAGGCCTCCAGTAAACGAGAAACAAAAGACGATCGCATCAGCTTTCAATAATTTATCTAAATTCAACTGCATGCACATTTTGGGAAACTCAAATCCGGTACTAAATATCCCAGTTGTGGCGATAAATTAGCTAACCATTGTATAGAGTGGCTGCCAGCGTTCGTGATCTGGATCTCTAAAGCCAGATACTGCCGGCCGGTGTTACGGGTCGTAATGTAACGTGAGCTCAATTTCATACGAAATTTTTGTTTTCTTTACAAAATACAATCGCACCAGCTTTCAATAATTTATCTAAATTCAACTGATTGCACATTTTGGGAAGCTCAAATCCGGTGCTAAATATCCCAGTTGTGGTTATAAATTAGCTAACCATTGTATACAGTGGCTGCCAGCGTTCGTGATTTGGATCTCTAAAGCTTCCCGGCTTTAGGCCCCGCTCACTTTGGATTGGATACGAATTTGTTCGTACGTACGTACGTAACGTACGAGTACTGTTCGTACGAATTGAGTGCTCACACTGAATACGTTTTTCTCCGTCAAATAGGCAGTGTACCGGCACCGGTTTCTATATTACCGGTTCTTTGTTGCGATGAATAATCTGTATCTTCAAGATAGTAAGATATATGTTAGATATCGATATAACATTTATGTCCGTAAATCAAGTTAATATCTTTTCTACATCTATTGTGTGTGAGTACGCCTCGTAATACCGATCAGTATCCGGCTTACCAAAATATATAGCCGGAAGTGTTTGTTCCACCATAGGGGAACCGAGTTTATTTTACGACTTTCAGAATTAGTGAAACTCTTTTATAGCTGTTTTGTTTGGAATGTTGAACCATCAAACTTCAACTAAGACAAACAAGGTAGAGATTAGTTATGTAGAGCTGAGTTTAAGGTCTAATAAACATTGTGAGGGAAACCGCTGACACAAGTTAAGATACCGAGGTATTCAATTAAATCTCGACACGTGGCAGAGTGTCAGGATAGTTCGGATATTAAGGTTAAAATGAAAATAAACACTTTAACTACTATATAGCCGAATAACAGAAACAAATTAGAACTAGTATGAACAATTGAAAAAGTTTAGTTAAGGTTAAGTTTATTTATTTATACAATTTTGGAGAAACTTACAGCTAGGTTTATAAATTACAGATGAACATTATAGAACGTGCCTGGGTAGACCGGCATGTTTGTTGACGGCTAATTACAAGTTTCCGCAGATATATTTAAAAGTAGCATGAAACACAATAAGTTGACGACTTAGAGAAAAAACAAAATGAATAGAAAAATACTGGAAAAACAAGAACAAAGTTAATTAAGTAGGTAACATAATTATATAGTTAGCCTACACATGAAAAAATTGATCACTAATTAAGCGTCTAAGCTTACTTGTAGGTACTGGTGTTGAATATGTCTACCTCACTGTACTAAAGAATTAAACGAGCGAGAAGCTCTTTATACAAATGTTTAGAAGTGTCCCCCAAGACGCTGGCTGCATTGCTGTATGGCAATGCTGATGTGCTGTGCAAGATACTCACCTGCTGTGGGGTCACGCATCGCTTCGACCAGACGCTTTTATAAATTTTGAAAAATCGGCGAGCCTTGGTACCGCACGGACCAAAGGTCTCGACTCCTTATGAAGCAAATGCGTAGGCTCTGTCAAGACCTGCCTTTGCGCCTCTTGAGATCCGCAGCCAAATCTGCCACCTACGGATGTCCTCAGAAGGCACAAGTGTAAGAAATTAAATAAAAACAAACACAGTAATGTAGTTAATACTTAGGACTTCTTAGAAAATGACTCTGTGTCTCGCATAGAGATTAACTTCAACATCTTTGCGACGACCTCCGTGGCGCAGTGGGCGAAGGTCAGCCTGCGACGCAGGAGGTTGCGGGTTCGATTCCCGCCTCGGATCAAATTTGTGTACGATCTGCAGAAATTTGTTCCATTGGTGTGTTTTCTATGTATAGTAAAATATCTATCTATGTAGTATATTGTATTAAGTATATCAGTTATCTAGTACCTATAACACAAGCTCTGCTTAGCTTGGGGCTAGATAATGCTGTGTGAATGGTCCAGCATTATTTATTATTATATTATATTATATCTTATTTCATTGCTTGCTGTGTCTGTGCTGCCACAACTCTCGCATAGAGATATTGTAAGTAGGTAGACTGGTTTGACACAAACCTGACGCTAATGTAAGTTTGACTTTGATATTATATGACTTTGAATGTGACAGGTAAGAAATAAATTACCCCCGAAAGGAGCAGCGATGTAGGTAAAGAGGCACGGCTTGAAAAGGTGGTATACATTCCTGTCGATCCACCCCGGGAACTATGCGACGACAGCGGGGCTTGTGACGAGAACAATGTGTGTCAACTTGCTGCCTACCTGTTTGAACATTCAAGGGCTATACATTTTTTAGATTGACATGAATGTTAATAGAAAGAAAAAAATAAGATAGGGTTGTCGCTGCACTTGGAATACTATCCCCAGTTAGCGTTTGGTAATTTTTTTTAAACTTATCAATAAATTGATAAAGATTTTAAGATTTTTTTGTTATGGAATGAGCACATATGCCAACTTTGAATGAATGAGCATATTTTATTAACCTTAAATCTAGTATACACAATAGCCTTTAAGACTAATGTTAATTATTACTACCTAATTTATCTCTATATATACTTAAATAAAAATGAATTGACGTATTTGTTAGTCTCACAAAAACTCGAGAACGGCTAGACTGATTTGGCTAATTTTGCTTTTGAAATATTTGTAGAAGTCCAAGGAAGGTTTAAGAGGTGAGAAAATATAAACAACTAGCTTCTACCCGCCGCTTCGCCTGCGTTATTTTTATCGACTCATTATTACAAACTCAAAACAGGTACCTGATAAAAGGAATTGTTATACGGGAACGTCTAAGGTTATTTACATTTCTATGGGAATAGATTTATGAGATAAAAAGTAGCCTATGTTTTATTCGAGGCCTAGAACTACATCTACACAAAATTTCAGTCTGATCCGTTGAGGAGTTTTGGCGTGAAGACGTAACAAACATCCATCCATCCAACCAAACTTTCGCAATTATAATATTAGTGTGAAGGTAACTTATTGGCGGTAGTATAGTATTATAATATCTGTGGCGGTACGAAGTTCGCCGGGTCAGCTACTAAAAAATATTTTTTTTGTGCGTAGCAGTAAAAGACGTCCAGTTCTGGACATAGGCTTCCATCAAAAGTCAGATGTGTAAGTTTAGTTGCCGCTATGCCTATTCTCTTAATTAGAGTAAGTAGTATCAGTTTTTTTATATCGTGTGCAACGTAAAAAAATTTAGAAAGCAAATTACATTGTTACTGTTCCAAAAGCATCAAAATATTTAGAGAATAAACAAATAAATATTGACCGAAAATCAGTGAGTACGAAAACCTAACCATAAAGAATAATAGTTTCTATCCTCAATTAAACAACATTGTATAAAAAACAGTCCTATTCATTTGTTGTGAGATTGCGAAACCTCCCTAGAGATATGAAGCTCGCTCTCAATCTGAAGCAAAAAGCAACAAGCTCACGACCCATGACTGTAATTGGGAACAAAGAACAACAGTAGAATAAAATAAAACAAAACAACTCCATACTGGGAAGTGCCGGCAACAGTGTAGTCGTAGCGTTGATACACTTTTAAACCGTGAATTAATGACCATTTTGTACTGGCCGTACGTACATATACCATGAAATGTTAGCTTGTCTGGATTCTTCTAGCAAGAAAAACTCACAGTACAGTATGAGTCCGAAGTCAGGAAATTGGCAGTGTTATACCCCCATGCCTCAGAAAGGGGTTATTCCAGTTTTCCCCCTTGACAAATCTCCCTTAAGGGGGAAAACTGGAATTCATGTTTTTGGAGTTCAGTATTCCCCCTTGAGAAAAAATTTTCAAGGGGGAAAACTGGAATCTTTTTTTTTTTTCAAATTCCAGTTTTCCCTCTCAACGATTTTTCGCGTTCCAGTTTTCCCCCTTGAGAGAAGGAAACCAAAGAGAAGCAATAAAAGCTACAGTACTCAAAAGTAAAAGCAATTTTTATAGTGTATCTTGACAGCAATACTTAAAAAGCACGTAAATGTTCCTGCGGCTGACCATTCGCCGGTCGTTGCTGGCCGCCGTGGGCGAAATTCGGCTTGAAGGCATCATACAATGTTTCGGTAGGTACGAGTAACAGCAGAGCCCATCTATCAAAGTAGATTGCTAATATTCTATATATTAGCAATCGGCATTCCAACCAAAGTAGAGTACTAAAGGAAATTGCCCGAGGAATCGAGATTCCGTCTTCGATCTTGAAAATGGAAATCCTACAGTATTATCATTAAAAGGTAATTAAGTAATCAGCGTGGAATGTTTAACAGTCATATTTCTTGGCAGAAATATGATTTTCTTGGTAGATTTCTTAGTCCACAAGATCTGCTTAGCTTAGGGCTAGGTGTTGTGTGACTTGTCAAGCATTATTTATTTATTTATTACAGATGACAGATACACACGTCAAACTTTTAATATCCTGGACAAAGATCTAGTAGTCTATGGACACTCGACCATTTCTCCATACAAAAGTCGCGTCTCGGCACATACATGCGCAACTGTGTTGCGATACACGTGCAACTTGTATGTCCAGGGTCACTTCATGAACATATTGTGCGAATGAGTTTTAAGCGAAATAACTCGAACATTTATTTGTTTATTTCTTCCTCTCACAAAAGGTGAACTCAAACCACAAAACAAAAGAAATTTCGTATGTCCATGACCAAACAAACAATAATATCGAACACCATCGATGTCGTCTGTCAAATCATTACCCATGACATCTGCGCCCCGTGGGGCGCCGTACGTCCCTTGCATTTGGACCGCAATAAAACTCGCCTAGACGGTGTGAGGAGTGTCAATTCTATTCGTTAGTATTATTACATATTCTCTGCTCTGGGTGAGCAAAGAAGCGTCCGATTTGTCACAAGACGTCTCGGCGAGTGTGTGCTGCCGACATTAGATGACTGTTTTCTTGTTAAAAGTGGACTTCATCCGGTGTGTACTAAGCTTTTGTCGATGAAAATGCTACTATTCCCAATCAAACTAAGTACTTTTATTTTTATTATCTAAGTACAGCTAAGTACTAATCAAATAAACAACGAGCAGACGAATCCAAACTACAGGCAGAGAGATGTAAATACCTGCCTGAAAGCTATCCCAGAGGCAATTCGAATGTTCATGCGAGTAAAATTGATACGATTATAACAATTACAACCCTTTCATATAAAGTTACAAGCAATTATTCCGCCTGACTGTTCTTTGCTTTTGGTGAGGGTATAAGTATTATAGACACTCACACAGAATTAGAAAAATTCGGTTCGGTTATATTATACTAATGGAAGAAGCGAAGACATTTCCATTAGAAAAGTGTTGTCATCAAGGGAATTGTACAAAATAATTAAAATACCGGTCGATTTTACTGATTTACAGAACTGATTTCCATCAAACATCACGAACAAGCTTCCAGATATGTTAGATTATGGACGAACATATTAGCTTTCTTACCAAAAAACTAGATAAAAACCGATTTATCTGTTTGGGAGATTATATATAACTTTGGTTTCCAAAAACATATGCAGAAACAAACTCTCACCTAGAACGCATACATACGTCTCCGTTCCGTTGTCGGGAGTAAAAATGGGCTCACACTAATTTAGTCAACTTGCATCCGAATAGGTTTAGATATCTAATCAGAAATATTGTTGAGCGTGAGGATCCTGACTTTACAGGCCGTTTATATAAAATATTTCTAATTTCTTTTTACATCCCTAATAAGCTACCTTCCTTAATTTTCCAAGCCTACCGTACCTAATTTACAGAGGTACGAAAACTTTCTTTGTATGTAAGCTCACACACGTAGTCCTTTGGGGTCCTATATATGTGTATGAAAATATTTAATTAGGATTATACCTCGCACAAACGTTTCAGACCGTAGAGATAATGAAGTGAAGAGTGCGATCGTTTTGTTTCATGAATAAATAAGAAGGTTTTTGTATCAAACAGGGACGCATTCTAAAAATTAGAAAACGGCGCTCATGTAAAAACAACGGCGATATAGAAAAGGCTTGATCCGTCGATGTAAACTAATATGATTTACACTCCGATCTAGAATTACAAAAGACAGTTGTAACAACAACCACTTAAGACAAAATATAATAATTAATTATTAATGGGAGAAACATCCCGCGGTACCGCTGTGAGAATTCACTAGAATAAATACCACAGAATAATTCGACGACCTCTGCGGCGCAGCGGGTAAAGGTTCGCCTGCAACGCAGGAGGTTACGGGTTCCATTCCCACCTTGGGACTAATGTCAAGTATCTACAGATATTTTTTCAGAGTGCTATGGATGTTTTCTAAATATATATATCTATGCAGTAGGTAAATCATAAATAAATAATGCTGGATAATTCATACAGAATCATCGATGTATTAAGTATATCAGTTATCTACCTATCAGCACCAAACAAGCTTAGCTTGGGGCTAGAGTCCAGATGATGCTGTGTATATTGTCCAGAATTATTTATTTAATAATATATTATTATGCAAGTACTACGTATAGCGGGCAGGTATACCTACCTATGGAAATTACTAGAACATAACATAACATAAAAATAAAATAAAGGAGTAGGTTAGGTACCTGTCTCAGTGACGACCTCCGTGGCGCAGCGGGCGAAGGTCCGCCTGCGACGCAGGAGGTTGCGGGTTCGATTCCCGCCTCGGAACAAATTTGTGTACGATCTGCAGAAATTTGTTCCGTTGGTCTGGGTGTTTTCTATGTATAATAAAAAAAATCTATCTATGTAGTGTATTGTATTAAGTATATCAGTTATCTAGTACCCATAACACAAGCTCTGCTTAGCTTGGGGCTAGATAATGCTGTGTGAATTGTTCAGCATTATTTATTTATTTATTTATTAGTGACACACAACGCACAGCCCGAACCACTGGTTCTGGAGACTTGTTGTGAGTCGTAAGTCGCGGGCTACAGCTAGTAATTTAAAAACGTTAAGCCTTGTAATGAGTAAAACAACTTTGGAGATAGAATTAGTAAGTAAATTAGAACTGACGTTATTTCGTGGCACTTTACCCGAATTATGTTTTGTATCAAGAATAGTTTAGACATGTGGTGGAAGTTTCACATTAGTTTGCCTAATTTCATTTGTCAGGTAAATGTTCGCTAACTAAGTTTCAATATATTTTCCTCCGTTGGTGGTCGGGTAAAAACTGAAACAGATGGTTATTAAAGTATTATGGGTTAGTTACTAAAAGTAAAAGGCAAGCATTCTAAAAAGATTATCTACTTATGCATTACATAGCTGCTTTTTCTCAGTTTTATAGGCCATAAGAATAATGTATCTTGAAATGGTCATATAATGTTAACTCGTCCTAAATATTAAGTGCTAATATGCTGTAATATGATTATTAAATATTGATTACATAGGGTATTTCTAATTGAAAACATATATATACAGAGTGTCACATAATAAGTGGATAATACTGCAGGTGCGTGTCCATGGCCAATCAGACACAAAAAAAACAAAAATCAAAAAAAGTCCGTTTAGGAGTTACGTAATTTTTTGTATATTTAGACAATTTTAAACCCCTGATCACATTTTTTTTATGCCTACTACAATATAGGCAATAACTTCAGTTTTTTTATGGACTGAATTAGGAAGTATGTAGTAGTGCGTATAAAAACGTTTTCAAATGTTTTGAAACTACGCCCAGTAATTTGCTAGACATCTTCACTAAATTTTGTCCATTTTTAATGCAAAGTTTGAGCATCTATGGTGTTAAAAGTATATGATATACCACAAATTACTGAGAAATAAAACTTATTCATTTAAAATACTTTTTCAGCACTTTAAGCTCGAAAATAATGACTGATGCTAAAAAAACTGAGAGAAAATTTTTTTGCTCTCATGTGAGCAAAACCATTTTCGCGCATGTGAAAAATTTAAAATGGTAAAAGGATTGAGTAGTATGCTCGCCACTGAAATTTCATTTAAAATTAGGGAAGGAGGATTGAACTTCATTTGTCGAAGGTAGAACGAATACGAATAAGAAACTAATTTCTAATAATGGAACTAACAAATAATTTGAACCACGTTTGAACCAATCATTACAATCAATTCCGTACCACGTACCCCGAACCCCTCTCCTCGACTGAGAGGGGGGGGGAAACCAAACCTTACCCTTTTTTTTTGGAGGGGGGGAATGTCATGGGGGTGACGGCAGGGGGTATGTGGGACTCAAACCCACTAAACCCCCCCCCCCCAGTGAAACGTCCACCGCCGTCGCTCGTGGAGCGAGATGGGGTCGCGTTAGCATTCACCATCTCGTCCCGGCGGGTGGCCCAACTTAACCTAATAACCTAACCTAACCTGGCTGTCTTGACAGCTTTCGATGTATAATTATGTCATATTGACATATTATATATTATTCATCGAGTAATAATGTTAAATAATTTCAGATTCAGACCTTATTTCACATCTTTGTTTGATATACCAAGATACTACCTCTATACCAAAAGGAAAAGATTACCCGTACAAGGTTAATTCGTGTTAGCGTGTAATTAATAACAATTAAATCCTTTTCACGACCTTTTTGATGTCACTGCTTCGGGGAAAGCCGCTTATCTCGTAGGCACAACGAGCCACTGTACTGTGTGTCGCTTTATGTTACGGTACATACTGACTGACGTCGTACGTATTAAAGCTCTAAGCGACAAAGATAGCTAAAGTGTAAGCTGATCAATATTTTATAAGATGAGAGTTGGCAATGCTATCAATACTAGGAGTTTTTAGGAAGTAAAGGTGGAAACACTGGCCAGACGACGCGAAGGGAAAACACAACAATGTCGACAATCGCTATTCATTATTAATATAAAAAAGTAGAGACAAGACAAAATAAACGATTATTCTATGTATCACAGTGTTTTAGTGTGTGAAATCTACAGTCCTCTCCGGTGGCACGGAGCCAAAAAATGGCCTGTCAAAAAATACCCTTGTGTGGCAAGCGACCATTTTTTGGCCGATTGGAAAGGTATTTTTTGCGGCAACATTGTGGGTGAATGGGATCGACCACAGAGCCAAAACAATGGTAGAATGGAGCCATACCATCCTCAAGCCGACGTCAAGCCATAGTCAACTTTTCAGAGGTGTTTATTAAGAGGCATCTTAAAACATTGAGTCAAGACAAGACGAGATACTTGGTTGAGCGTTAATGATAGAGTCAAGTTGAAAAGAAACAGTGACGCAATAGCAGTGTGACATGATACATTGGGTACTTCAGCTTTTGTATAATACCACGCTCCTTAAAATCGTCGATGTTTACCTCTTTTCGTGTTTACTGTACCTACTATCTGGGTATGTTAGCTGGTGGTTCCAAAGGCTTTAGAAACGAGTACTAAGGCATCAAGGGGCTACGTAAAACAATACTTCGGTCGTATCTGTCGCTTACCTATAAGTCATGTACGAAAACACTACTTAAACGATATTCCCAAACGGATGTAGAAGCCATAGATGATGGTAATTGGCGGCAAATATTTTGAGCCCTTGTTTGAGTACCTACTTGTAGCGTATGGAGATTCACTTCTCATCACACTCGGAGGTATAGAGAAGTTTTTAATTCATTTTACACATGCGATTAAGGTTCTTGCCTACATACACTGCATGTGCAAAATGATATAAACGATAACGAGATTATGGATTATGGTATTTTTACGCATGAAAATGTTATCCATATAGGTGGGTATTTTTGTCGAAATTAAATGTCGTAACAAGCAATGATAGATGATACCAACCTTTTATTGAACAATCTTAAATTAATCGGAAGCCCCCTAACTTCTGTTCTTTGTAAAAATCTTCGCCGAAAGTTCTCAAAGTACCTCAAAGTAAAAGGATGAAAAGGTTTTCTATTATAACGCAGTTATCTGTCGTAATCATATAATTAAAATACTCGCCCCCGCCCAAGGGCTTTGTTGTACCCTTCATTCCGTCTGCTTAAATAAACCACGCTGTATCAAGTTTATAGAGCTCCAGGTAACCGTCTTAGTTGGATTCTTCCGAGATGTTTTAAATATGTATTTAAATTTTGAAACTTCCGTTCAATTGTAAATACTAGTTCTAATTTTATTTCTTTTATTTCAATGACATTGAAATATTATTATATATATTACTATGTTCCGTTTGACGGATGTTTTAATGAGATGTGTCTATGGTGGTGATTCTGCGACAATACTATTATCAAAGAAATCAAATAATATCGCAAAAATTTTCGACTTCGACGGGACTTGAACCCGCTTCCTTCCGTCAGAACCGGAATGTGCTAACCAACTACACCACGAGGTCAAGTGATAATATCAAGCAATACTATTATCATTAAAAGAAATAAACAAACAAAAATTACAAACAAATTAAATATTTTACGATGATTCTTTGTCAGCCAGTCTTTTTGTGTGAGTGAATGCGTGTGCGTGTATGTGAGGGTGAGTAAGTAAGTGTGTGATACTCCTGCATTATACGGTATTTTAATTCATTCGATTCGTTTCCGAATCGAATCTGACGGATCATAAAAACGCTATTTTGAGGACACCGATCTCTTGACAGTTCGGGCACCAGGAGCAACCAGGATTGTGATCAAACGAAGGTCTACTGCTATAATACAAAAAAATTGGGAAACAAGTAAAAGTGGCGGGAAACCAATGGTTGGATGGTCTTCATTACGGATGTAATCGGGTTAACTACGAACCTTATTTGTGTTGGAAGAACACCAACGTTTCATCCCTTAACGTGGGACATCTTCAGGGTTGGATGGTCGGCCGTGTTTCGAAGAGATAATGTGAGACTCGAATCACATCAAGACAAACACGGTAAGATGATCTTACCGTCTTACTAAGATTCAAGATCCGCTCTAGCTTCCAAAAGACAAACTCTGTACTATGTAATATCGCCCAAAAGCTGAAAAGTTATCTGAAAGTAATCCCGCAAAAAATATTGGGTAACCCAAATAAACAAACCCATAAAAGTTTTCTAATGCTCAAAGTCTCTTTTTAATCCTATTTATTGAGACGCTTCAAGAAATCGTGTTAGATTTAAAATATTTCAGTACCACCTCGGTGCACAGTAGCACTACGCTAATATTTGAGCATTTGCCATCTTTATGGAATGCTGATATAAAATGGCTTCTATCGCAATATATCGGAATTGGAAATACCTATTAAATTGCAGCACATATTTGTTGTAAAAGAGTCGAAGATTTTGTGATATTTTTTTGAAAACAAATAGAAATTTTACAATTTTGTCGTTTGATTTTTCGAAGGTTACGTACCTTTATGGAATTCTGTTATAGAATGGCTTCTATCGCAGTATATCAGAATCGGAAATACCTATTGAATTACAGCACATTTTTTTTTGTAAAAGAGGCGAAGATTCTGTAATATATTCCGCTTACTTTTGAAAACAAATAGGTATTCTATTCATCGTTTGATTTTTCTAAGGTATGTATATATTTGTCTTACGTTTATTTGTTTATAGAAGTAACAATAGAGTAAATGATAATAACTAACTAAAGATAGTCCATAAAACACCGACATAAATGTTGACAAATCATGTGTGAGGCCACTTTGTCCTTGGAGGGTGAGTTTGCACTAGTGCCGGTCAATTTAGCAATTTTCTGCTCAGCAATGCGTTTCGTGGCCTACTTTGACTAGTAAAGTTAGAACAATCATTGCTATATTTATAAACATGAGTAGAAATACGCGTTGATGGCGGAGCGAGCTTCACTTTGCTTCGAATGGACGGGTTAGGGTACATCTGGTCCGAATCTCAAACTCATCCGCGGACGAGATTCTTGATTTTATATTCGGATCAGTTGTACCCTCAACCAAAAGTGAAGGGGACATCTCGTCCGAATCTCTTCGTCAGGTACTTTCTTCAGACGTTTCCATCGGTTTAGCAGAAAGAGCTGATTTTAATACGAACTAGTTTCTTCCCGCGGCTTCGCATGCATAGTTACTGTGCAAACGTTTAAAAGTTATTTCTACCCCATGAGAACTGTTTTATGGGATAAAGATCGAGTAGCCTATGTTTGATTCCAGTTTGAGCTTAGAGCATTTATGCAAAATTTCAGCCCGATCGGTTCGTTATGACGTGAAGAGGTAACAAACATCCATCCAAACATCCATCCAAACATCCTTACTACATACTTTCGCGTTTATAATATAAGTGTAATGTAATGTAAACGGCTTAACTACGAATACTTGTGTTGTCATACACCAACGAAATCAAAGAATGTAATGAATTCATCAAAACTACCACAGTTTTATAGTATAAGAGCTGATTTTTTTTACGCTTTCAATCACTATCCCGTGATTTTTATCTTGGAAACGGAAACCCACTTTTTTGTGTAGTTCCAGGAACTAGGCTTTAGACAAGTCAACAGGAGATGTGCAGTTAAATTGGTTACTTTTTTGGGTGATTCACTAACTCGACACAAGCGACTGAACACACGTGTGTCCAGTTGGTGAAACTCAAAATTAGTATCACCTATCATATCATCATCTGGGACACGCCAAGATTTTTACACGTGTCCAGTCTACATAGTAAAACTCAAATAAAATCACATTTATGTTCTCCCCAACTAGACATGCTCAATTTTTTGCAAAAAAGAACAATCATGTTAATAATCGTCTCGTTCATTGATACTTCATTGCATGAAAAAGCTGCCTCACTCATTTGCTTGAAAAACCCGTTAGGTATTCGTTGTCATTCTACACACATTCTAATCGGCAAATAGCTATTTCCTTTTCTGACAATATCACCTATTGTTTTTCAATCGTGACTATTCTCAAACAACTTCACAGAGTAGAAGGCCATATTATTTGTCTAAAAAACTGTAACAGCTGTCAATTACGCAACCCAAAAAATAACAAAAGAACGTAAGTTTAAGTTTTATAAATGAGGCATTTTAAACCTGCAAACGAGCTGCAAGTATCGACATTGCAACATCAAAACTCACTTATCAGCTCGAAACTTATACCAACAAGCCGCTGTTCTGACGCTTGACTAGGTGGAAATTGGCTCCATCGGCGAACGTGTTCTAACTTTGCATGGCAAAGGCTGCTCCAGGTTAATTTGCAAGTTTGTTCAACATCGGTCACTCCTTAGGTAAACACGTATCGATGTCGTGTTATTAGTTTGAAAGCTACTTACTATAATTAATTATATTCATGGAATTTTTCTTCTAATTTGTGGCACACGACGCCGCTTCATTTTTTAGTTTCGAACACAGGTAAATTTGCTAAGCATGAATCAACCGGAGCCTTTGCTTGTTATTTAAAAGAGTTGAATAATAAAAAAAACTGTAATAATTATAACAGACACTGAGATGCACTGCATTTTACTGCAATACTTAGATTTTCTTTGATTGCATACCTAATGCCCGTTGCCGTTAGTGAACCAGTTTAATAATTTCCGAATGCTCTCTCAAATAAAACAATATATCCTACTGATAATTTAAAGCCGAAAGTTGAAGTGAAATGTGAATTTTTGTCACCTAAGATCTCCAAAACTACTGAACAGGTCATTATGAAATTTGGCGTACATTTAGAACATAGCTCAACTTAGATAATAAGCTACTTATTATACCGAAAGTACGTGTTCAAAGCCGCGGGCAGAAGCTATTAAGACATATCATCGTCATCATCATCATCATCACCCTATATTAGTCCACTGCTGGACATAGGCCTCCCCTAATTAAGACATATACAAAAACTAAACTTCAATCATGTATGAAAAAATTGTAATTCCTCTTCGTAATCAAAATGTTACATAGATAGATAGAGATAGAAAATTCTTTATTGCACACATAACAAGATAATTCACAAACAATAACAACATTTACAGAATATGTGACAATTGGCGGTCTTATCGCTCAAGAGCGATCTCTACCAGACAACCGTGGATGGATAGGATTGTTGGATTAAAAGTGGGGATCTGTGTGCATTATTACATAATACAAATTTTACAACAAAAAGAAAAGAATATCGACTAAATTATAAATATACCTTATTATAATAGATACCTACATATATATACAGATATAAATATAAACATAAATATATATATTTTATAAAGGGTGAGGTCAGTGACAGCAGGACAAATAGTATTCTTTTACCATACTCTTGAATATTGGTAGTGACTTTGCACGCCTTACTGAGACTGGTAGTGTGTTCCAAAGCTGTACAGCACGGGCAGTAAATGAGTTGTCGTAGAAAGAAGTAGAGTGGATAGGGACTTGAAGCATAAGAGTTTCAGAAGAGCGCAGAGAAAGAGCGTGAGAATGATGAAGAAAAGTGAAACGTTCCTTGAGATAAGGGGGTGCAGAAGCGAGAAATAATATATTATAGAGAAGAGAAAGGATGTGACTATTACGGCGAAGCCGTATAGGTAACCACTTGAGCTTCCTGCGAAATTCCGAGACGTGGTCATACTTGCGCAAGCCAAATATAAACCTTATCCCGACATTCTGCAGGCGCTCAAGTTTGTCAAGTTGTTGCTCAGTTATATCAAGAAAGGAAGAATCAGCATAATCAAGAACTGGAAGGAGAAGAGATTGTGCAAGAGAAATTTTAGTGGCGATAGGTAAAAAGTTCCGTAGTCTTCGAAGGGAACCAGCTGAAGCAAACATTCTACGGCTGACTTCAGAGAGCTGAGGTCCCCACGACAGATTCCTGTCAATGAGGACACCTAAATTTTTCACCGTTTCACTTTGCCCCACAGGAGTCCCATCAAAGACCACAGGTGGAAGACTACTCCAGGTTACCCGAGATATCATCCGCGAGCTTCCTACTGTGATAACCTGCGTTTTTGCAGGATTGACTTTGAGACCAAAGCTTTTGCTCCAGTCAAGGATACGGTCCAGGTCTTCATTTATTGCGGAGATAGCATACGATAGTTGGTCTACCGAGGCTTGCGTGTAAATTTGGAGATCATCTGCATAGAGGTGGTACGATGAAGTTATTTTATGAGATATAGAGTTTATGAAAATAGCGAAAAGGAGAGGTGAAAGAACGCCGCCTTGAGGCACGCCTGCAGAAATATCGCACCAAGATGAGCACACATCATCAATGCATATACGTTGCCGACGTCCATGCAAATAACTGCGAAACCAGTCAGCCACTGCTGGAGATACGTTTAGAGAGCGTAATATTCCAAGTAGAATATCAAAATCTACGTTATTAAAAGCGTTGCTAAAATCTAGCAAACATAGGACAGTTACTTTTCCGTCTTCCATGCCAGAGCGTATGTCGTCAGTTATTTTAACTAACGCAGACACTGTACTGTGGCCTGGTCGAAACCCGGATTGGAAGGGATTGAGGAGATTATTTATGGAGAGAAAGGTGCTAAGTTGTTGATGAACAAGGCGTTCAAGAACTTTGGACAGGAAAGGAAGAATGGATATAGGACGGAAATCAGAGAAAGCAGCAGGCTTCGATTTTTTTGGGAGCGGGGTAACTTGGGCAGCCCTCCAGGCAGATGGAAATAAGCCAGTTGACAGAGAGTAGTTTAGTATGTGTTGGATTATAGGAGCTATTTGGACAAGGATGGGGATTATCATATTCCGGCTAATGCGATCATCACCAATAGCCTTAGAGGATATAGATGTTACGGCTCTCTTTACGTCACAGATAGTGAGCTGGCTAAAATGAAGAGGTGAGTAGTCAGGAATCGGCGTAGAAGAAAGATGAGACAAAGTTTTCGATTTCAATTGCATATCGAGATCGGAAATGGAAGTGAAATGTTTATTTAGAGAATTTAGATCAAATTGTGCATACAATAGGACTTTTATGAAAAAATACTGAATTATTTTTATACAAAAGCGAAAGAATCATCAAAATCGGCGAAGCAGCTGAATCGAGAACTTTCTCCTTTATTGGAGTTGGTTTTAAAAAGCCTGTACTTCTTATGACTGTTTTATTGAAGGAGCGAGTAATGAAATCCCAGTATATTTTCTGTGAGCCTATATCGAAAGTCCATTAGGTATCGATTTGTATGTTATTGTGGGTAGTTCACACTCGACTGGGGGCTCTGTTCCGCTCGGCCGACGCCGTTGTAGGTCGCCATTCGCCAATGGACGAGCTTACACTGCGAAGCCAATTTTGCTGCTCTATAGGCATTTTAGAATAGATTATACAGATTTATCGTCATGTGAAAATTAAATATCAATACCTAAGTAGAGTACCGTACCGCTACCAATGTTTTCTTTGCCAGTTCCCATTAATTTTGATGCAATAAATAAATAATACATTTTTGTTTCTGTTATCATTATGACAATGATAATAAATAAATAAAAAAGCCTTAACGAGTTAATTACATTTCGGAAAATAAGAGCCTAAAAATTAAAATTAAAAATGGTTTCGTACCCGAAGGGTATTAAAGCGTATAGGTATATACCCCGATACTAGCGCCACTACATATTTTATTTTATCATTACGTTATACAAAGGAATTATCAAAAAATCGGACCGCGCGTAGACGATACCTATCATAAGCTTTTTTTAAATGCATCTGTAATAGTTTTGTATTGTATTATTTAGGCAGATACTTGTTTTAAGAGTTTAGTTCCTATTGGTGGCCACCAAGCTCTCCAAACAAGGTATCTGACTGAATAACACAAAACAAAACTATTACAGATACATCAAAAAAAAGCTTGTAATAGGTATCGTTACGCGCGGTCCGAATTTTTGATAATTCCTTTGTATAACGTAATGATAAAATAAAATACGTAGTGGCGCTAGTATGGGGGTATATATACGCCTTAACGAAACCCTATTACTAAGCCTCCGCTGTATGTCCGTCCGTCTGTCAGAGGGGTCTATCTCATGAACCATAAGAGCTAGTCGGTTGAAACTTTCACAGAAAGTGTATTTCTCTTGTCGCTATAACAAAAAATACTAAAAATAAAATGAATATTAAAATTAAAGGCCATACGACAAAAAACGGGACATAAAACACGAATTTATTGCCTATTTTTGTTCTAAGTTTGTCGAGGATGTATCTCTAGAACCATAATAGGTAAGTAACAACACCTTTTATAAGTAAGAAACAGTCCAACTTTTATACCAACAAATACTAAAATAAAATAAAGTGGAAAATTTAAGGGGGTCTTCAAGTAGTTGGTGTTTTTAGAGTTTCGTTTTAGAAATAGGTTTGAACGATAGGACGGAAAACTCCGTGTGCGAATATACTCGCACTTGGCCGGCTTATTTTCTATCTCCTGCTTTCTTTGTCCATGTTTTCCCCCTATAATTTCTACTATCTCGTCTTGCTATAGTCGCCGTTTTTCTTGTGGCCTCCTTTTCTCCTCTTTCCTTAAAGGCCTTTCTACATAGTGGTATTGTGTTTATCACTCATATATTGAGCGGATTTTTGTTGTTGCATGGGTCTTACATAGAAATAATTTTTCAGTACGTAAGTATGAAGCTCATCAGAGTGTAAATGCAATATTCAGAGCGCTTCCTTGCATGATCTCTTCGGAAGTTGCAAATGTAAATCTCAACCAGTCCCTAAGATCGAGTTATAATACGTCTCTTATCTTTACGTGAGATAATGGAATAAATAATAATAATAATAAATATAATAATAATAATTTATGGGCATAAGATTCCTGACGTTTTTCATACAATATTTAAATTATAACAAATTTTGTAATCTTAACAATTTCTAGTGTAATCTACTTTGTAACCATTTAGTAGTATTAATTAACATAGTCTTGAGGCAAATTAGTATTAAGCTAAATAAAAATATTATCTCTCTCTCCAGTGCTATTTTTGTTCCTGGAACGTTTTACTTCTGTTCCTATTTTTTTACTAGCAGTGGAAACTGTAAAATAATGTTTTTTGAAATTGAACGATTACTACCCACAACACCTGTGCACAAAGTTCATTTCATTTTAAATGCACGAGAAAATAAAAGCCACGGTCTGCTCGCAAAGACTTACGTTGCAAATGGAGCACTACATAATTACACTAGTAACAACGTGCGGTCGGAAGAAAAAATGCTTTTCTACTATATTTTTCCGGAGTTCCGGATATGTGACGTCACGACATAAATCAATAGATAATGTAATCCAACAGCACATGATATATGACGAGGTCACTAAATTACATAAAGCTTATGTTTAGGTAGAACATCTATTGTTTATAGCATTGGTAGATATTACATTACCAGATACTATTTTGGATCGATCTGTACAATACAGGCAGTAAAACATCGGTTAAAAATGCAGACTACGAATTGGAAATCGTTTATAAAATTTGACGACCGATGTGTCTCGCTTGTCAGGCAAAGTTCCGCTTGCGACGCAGGAGGTTGCTGGTTCGACTCCCGTCTTCTGCAGATATTTGTTCCAGGTGTTCTGGATGTTTTCTATGTATATTAAAAAATATCTATCTATGTAGTGTATCTATGAAGGCCGAGGATTTCAAGAGACGCAAATATGCAGGTCTCGACAGGAGCAAATGTGTAGGCTAAAATTTGCTCCACTTGGAGTCGAGACCCTAGGCCCGTGGGGTATCGAAGCCCATCGGGTTTTTAAAAATGATCTGAGCGTCTGGTCGAAGCGATGCGTGACCCAAGAGCTGGATCTGGCGTAGCGCATCAGTATTGCCATAGAGCGGAGCAGTGCAGCCAGCCCTGTAGATTGTTTGCACAGTCTGCAGTTAGCTCAATTGTTTCAATTGTAAATACTAGTTGTAATTTGTTTCTTTGTCAATGTAGTGTATTGTATTAAGTAGGTACCTATATCAGTTATCTAGTACCCTTAACACAAGCTCTGCTTAGCTTGGGGCTAAATAATGCTGAGGGAATTGTCCAAAACTAGTTTGATATTTAATTAAATCATTTCTAAGTGAAAAGTACATTATTGTTAAGATTTTTAGTTCATAGTAAATCTATTTTGCCTGAGATGAAGAAAAGTAACTTGCTAAATAGCTAAAAGCGACGACGCAGTTGATTCAATAATGTAGTTTTCGTCTCGTCCTTATTCCAAACAAAGGTAAAATAAATCCTGTCCCTCCAAGAAGTTATTAAAGTTAGATACTTAAATTACCTTCCAGTTCCAAGAAGAAGTTTATTTTAATCTTAGTATCGTAGCGTTTAATGTATGCGTATCATCTCTCAATTTGCATGTGAAATTTTCGCCGACTCATCATATTTGTTAGCCAATTATCTTGCCTGACTTGGGAAAAGTTAATTTTGAAACTAACTCCAAGAAAGATCCTCGAAATATATTTTTGTTTTATCTAAATATTCATATTAGGTATGAGATACAAAACTAGAAATGAAAAAGATAACTTTCTCTTTGGAGGGAACTTTAATTGAAATGGGAATACGTCCCCTCGGAAAAAGTTGCATTTTCTCGCTTCGAGAAAAATGGCTTTACAGTGATGTCAATTTAACTTTCTCCTTTATGACATCGTGAAATTTTTACTAAATAATTGCCAAGGGCAAACGGAACACAATTTAACTATACCTTGGTTCTATTGACTTCTGAAGGGTAATATTTCATTACACGGTGAAAATAATATATTGAAGAAATCTTATTAATAATATTCACACTCTGCCGTGGTCACGGGAAGAGTGACTGTCATCCCGTGACTAAAACAGAGTGTAAACCTGTTGAAAGGTCGGGAAAAATAGGTAAATAAACGCGATAAATACCCGTGAACATTTATAATAATGTGTTCCGATCGCGTAAGTTTAATAAACTTTTCGAAGAAATCTAATATTTTGCGCACTATTAGAACAATACTTCTCTATTTCAAACTACCCTATGTCCGCCGCAACTGCTCATATAAAAATAATTTTGGAAAATCCAAAATTATTTTTATATATCAAAAAGTTGAGCTTGTGAATTTTTTTTGGAAAACCAACAGCTTATTTAACACTATCGTGTGGATAAGCTTGTAAGGTAGAGAAAAAAAATAGTTGCCAAGTGCCTGTATTAGTTGTACGATTCATTCCCATAAACATACATTAAGGCTAATATTTCGCAAACGGAACCCTAAGTCGAAAAATGGTTTTTACACACCCAAAACATTTTTGAACAAGCTCTTGATAAAACTTTTAAATCCATTATGGTTATTAACACGTTGTAAATGACTCAAGCTATTGATGCCCCCGCACCATGGGCTGAGAAGAAAAATATTCATCCTTACTGGGATGAATGTACAATAGTACAAGGGAGGTACCTTAAAAAATATTCCGAATTTTATTCTACCACTTTGCCAGCGTGATTAATACGTAGGTACACCTACATAAAATATCAGCTTCTTAACATTAATCTTTTCTGAGTTAAGCCGCGGTCGGCCAGACGGACATTGCGAAACTATAAGAGTTCCATGTTTACAAAGAAACCCAAAAATGGCAAAATAAATCTACAAGTAAGTAAACCAATTCCTACTTTTGGGATTTGAGGAGCTTACGAGCTATTGGAAATGTTTCCAACGTAAAAAATATTACCCAAGGATTAAGCCCGATGTTCTTATAATCCCCATTCCGACGTTAGAATACAATAAGCGAAGGTAGACGTAGATCATGAGAATGGTAAATTGGAAACATTAAAATATTAATTCTTAATTCTTCCGGAAAAAATATACTTAGCCCATCGCTCCGGTATATAAGGAGTGCTAGGCGGTGGATACCTGATCAAAACCTTAGCCACTGAAATATGCCTAAACTGTTGTCAACCCACAACAACACACAAGGCCTTTGCTGCGAAATAATCATCGTAGCTTCTTTGAGACTATTTCATTACATAATTTGTACATACAGTTTTATATTTACTATATATCCTCCCCTCCACCACCAGCAATACGCTTCGGATATCAATCCCTTTTTGTATCTCGATTATGTCGAAAGTGTTAAAGCTCTTGTTGATTCTGTTGATAGTACAACGTAAACTGTTTATGATCTTTGAAACTAAACTAGAGTAGGATATAATTGCGATCGTAGAGCATCTAGTAGCATTAGTACGAAACGAACTGAACTTTGAGATTGGTTTCATCGAGGCGTTCCATTTTTGTATGGAATGTGCGAGTTCCATGTACGCGCGGTAGAGGCAGTGTACCAAATCCCATACAAATAAGGAACGTCTCGATACTGTCACTAGACCACACAAACAACGTAAAAAATTGCGTGTAAAAATAACATTATGGTATCATGCTCGCTCACTTAAAAGCGAGTTCATGTCATGTATATTTTCTTGTACCTATCAATAAATAAATAAAAAATAATCATGGCCATGGTTTAAATCCTTTATTTATTCCAAGAAAAACCAGCAGCACATACTTACAAATTATATAAAAGAAGTCAAAGAAGAAGGCTATTAAGAGGTTTTCACTGATTAAAATAATAATAGCTACATCATAGTAAATATATATTAAAAATAAGTTTATAGTTTCAATAACCATAACAGTGAAAAAAATTAGTTTTCGATAGCATGTTTGTATACAAAAAACAAATCGTGGTTAACGAGGCTAACGTACATTGGTACATTATTGAATAGTAAAACGATTAGCGTTTTCACGTTACGTTCGCACTCAAACCACATGTGAGCGATGAGAGTGAGCGATCTGATTCCAAATCTATTGCAGCATTAATCTAATTATACGTTTGCTGGGCGGATGTTACAGAGAATTCTGGAAAATTAATGGGTACTTATCCGTTTCATCGTAGATCCAGCAAATCAACAAACAGCGCGAAGATAATGTCAGTACCTACGCATGACTGCACTACGGAATCCCAGAAGTCGAAATACCGGAGAACGGTATCCCGAAAGAACACGAATACCGCAGAACGAAATACCGAAAGCCCATTGTGCGTCAACTAAAACCATCTACTTAAACGGTTGGGACGATCAAATGGAGTTGGTTGGTTTAAGAGTTACCTCTTAAAAGTCCTTATAAGTTATCAAATTTAAATATTATTGTAGAGATAAACCATTCTAAAAATGCACGACACAAAACGTCATACACTCGGCGTGCATTTTTAGAATGGTTTATTTCTACCTTCCGATTAGGCTTAGAACTTTTAGATTTTTTACTTCTTGATTTTTAATCTGTAAAGTAAACTTAACGAAGGTTAAGGATTTATTTTAATCAAATATCGGTTTCATCGATTCGACGCCAAAATGTCTTTATGAAAAAGTAAACTAGTTTTTTTTTTTTTTTTAGTTTATAATAACTTTTTCAACAAACAAAATTAAATCAAATAAAAGAAACAAATTAGAACTATTATTTACAATCGAAACACTTGAGCTAACTGCAGACTGTTGCAAACAATCAACAGGTAACTCAACAGATCCATATCAATAATCGGAAGATTAATAAATATTTTTTTAAATTGGTTCATAACATGCGAGTTAACCCCGATAACCGAAACCTGCATATCAAAAATAATTTATCTTTGGTGATTTTCAGAAAAACCACAGTTCGTTAAACCACATTTGAAACTGAAACTCTACAGCAAACATTGATATCCCTGTTAAAATCATAGCTTTAATTCTAGTCCAGTCAAAATAGGCAGGTATGTATATAATTTTATAATTACTTATCAAATTTTACCAGAATCCCCCACAAATACAATAAATGCAACCTACAATAGAAAAACTTATATTTTGACTGAACTTTTATCATTATACTGGATTTTCCTAATACCAGACAATATAAATATTCTATTATAAGGGCAATGCACATCCCAAGTGTAAAATTGTTTCATCTCCCAAATGTATATTGAAATGATGCATAAATTTAAAGTGGTGTCTCATAAAACTAGTAGCAATATTTCAGGCTATGGCAGGTAAGTCCGCCGCGTCCCCAGAGGTTGTATTGAATCGAAGTGTCGTCGGTGAGGTCTGTGAACTTGCCACAGAAGCGGAAAATATTACAAGTAGCCAGCGGATTCACTTTCGTTATGAGTGACGGATCCTCCCTGAGGGAAAGAGAAGAGATGATAGTATAATCTCTATCGTAAACAACGTCATAACGAAGAGAGAATACCTATATTGTTACGGTCGAGCTACGAGAAACTGCTCGCTTCGAAATTCTGAATTTTGACTGAATGGTGGTGTGAAACCTAGCCGACTTTAATTTCGCTGACCTTAGTTTGGGTTCACCAAAGTGTAGAGAAGATCAATCAAATTAACCAATCAAGTAGGTACCTAATCCTGAAAATAGGGGAGCGTCTGATATAAGTCATCAAAGTTGGCGCGTGGCTAAATAGCACTGGAAGCTTGGGGCCAGGCGCTCTGCTTTGGTGGGGCTTAACTCATATCAAAGAATAACTATACAGGGTGCCACGGACAGGGTGTACTAAGCCAAAACAGGGTGATTCTGGACCCCGAGGGGATCAAATTAAGAATAACAAGTTTTTAAATTTCGATTTCTTTCTTGCAAAACAAACAGGTTTTTTCCTATTCGTGTTCTTTTACAAGCACTCTTGCATTATTTAACATAAAAAAGTATTTCACAAATGTTTTTTGCTTGTTTTTTCAGCAACCAGTGTTTTGTCATGAAATTATTGCAGAATAATGATGTAAATCTTTAGAAATTAGATAGTCACGAAAAGAACAAGAATAAAAACGAACGTTGTCTCCCTCGATGTCGAAAATAACCCCCCTTTCGGCTTAGACACCCTGTATAGTACTACGTACTCATAGATTCCTTTACCTCATACACCTCCCTCGCTTTTATTAAAAAGACGGCATGTGAATTTTTAACTGCGATACGTTGGATGCTTGGATTATATCTTTAAGTAAGATCTATGAAATCGTTCGCATTTAAAATGTTGGGCTTTCTACAAAGATTCGAAACAATTTCCTGGTTATGCGCGTAATGCCCGCTTGCAGGCAGCTCATAATGTGAACTAGATACGTACTGGTTCTGTATTGTTACGAAGAAGAATGCACAATTTCGGTGCCGGAACTTAACCCGCTGAAACCCTGAGCTAGTTTGCATTTCAAAGGCAGGAATGTTTAATGTACAGTTTAGGATTTTTAGAATTTGTGTTATCTTTCAATACGAATCCAAGAGCTATTTTCTTAAAACTTAATTATTAGTTTTGAAATGCGTTGAGAAATTTTCATCAAATTTAAAGCTTCGAGCTTTTTAGATGATTTCAAATAGTTATCCGTGGCATTATAGATGATACGCCGTACTAAAATATAATGTAGATTAGAATCTGGTAATTTACCGTGTTCGTGGTAATGGGAAGAACCTGCGTTTCACGCAGTGTCAGTGTCTACCAATAAGCCTATATATATTTTTTTAGAAGCCTTTATTCACAAAGAATATTATAAAAGTATTTACAATTGAAACAATTGAGCTGACTGCAGACTGTTGCAAACAATCTACAGGTAGCTCAACTGATCCATATCAATACCAGTCGGAAGCGTCCCCAAGACGCTGGCTGCATTGCCCCGCTGTATGGCAATGCTGTTGCGCTGGTAGTTTGGCAATCCAAACTAAAACTTTTACGGAGGCGTTAAAAAGCTTATGACAGGTATCACAAACAGGCCAATCAATTGTTGAAAATTTGCGCTGATTTGGCGCGGGGTAGCGCCTTAACATAGAAAATTTTAGACTTTGTAGGTGATACAAGATGTACTGGTAGATATTAAATATTCTAAGAATATACGTAAGTTGTTTGAACTCAAGAACGCGGAAAATGTATAAACCTACACAACTATAAAAAGTTTCTTTTATGACGATATTTTACTCGATATCAAAATTAGATTGCAATGGAATCTGAACAATGCCAAGTTACGCTGAAGGTATTTTTCATTTTGACGTGAATACAAGAAACTCTACACGTCTGGGACACACGATCGTTTTCAATCAAACTAGAGACACAGAAGATACGGAACAGTTGGGTTACTTTATGTTAGACTAGCTTCTTCCCGTGGCTTCACATGCGTATTCGGTATAATAAGTAGCCTATTATCCAAGTTAAGCTTTGCTCTAAGCATACGTAAAATTTTATCTTGATCTGGTCAGTAGTTTTAGAGATCCTAGGTAACAAAAATTCAGATTTCACAAACGGCTTTTTAATTTTAATAGGATATCACAAACTCAAAGAAATGATTTCTCTAATATTTTATGCCAGTGCATAATCCTACTAATATGAAAAGCGAAAGTTTGTGAGTTTATGTACCTATTTTTGAAGATGTGAAGTTCTCAGATGTTTGGATAATAAAAAGCTAAAACTACTGAACCGATCGGGCGGAAAATCTGAGTTCTAAATGTTGGGAATAAAAAATAGGCTTTCAACGCTGGCAAAATGCGTTTAGAGTCACGTTAGTAAGATGATAAAGACCTGATTATTCGGATAAAAAACTATAATACTGGCCAAATAACGAACACTAAACCAACAGCCAATCATAGGATTTTGGGTGTGTTTTGTAGGAAGCTTTATTATTAAACCATGTGTTAAAAAATAAAATAAAATAAAAATCATTTATTTCAGACTTACGAAATCCATAGATATAATACACATTAAAATACACGATTACAAATTTCAATTTCTAATGACGCTAATGATTTTTTACCACGTTTTAAAGTGGTTAAAAAGTAGGTAATACAGAAAACCTAAATTTTTCCTACGTTTTTCAAAATATTAATTAAAATAAAACCATCTCGTTACCTATGTATTTTAAGACCTAAATTGCAATCACCAACCAGATGGTTGGACCTCATCACCTCTCTGACACAGTCCATGATCAGTCTCCCACACCGCAACTAACCGAGAACGATGACGGTGCATTGCAGGAGCAGCCGTTCATCAGGACCCCATCATAACCAAGACCACCCTGCCAAGAGTGACCGACAAGAAGAAGAAGAATTGCAAACACCAATCCACCTGCCAAGCGTGGTGATTATGTCAAAACTATTGCTGTATAAGCCTCTCTCAAACAAGGAATGTCAATTTTGGTACAACTTCACAAGGAAATCTTTCAGCACCATAAGGGTACAGTATAATAATGCATACATACATATATATGCACATGGATGGAAATAGGAAATAGATAACTTAACGTAGGTAAGCTTAACTTAATGTAAGTTTTTACCTTATTATATTGTGTGCACTGTATTTTTATTTTATGTAATATGGGTCTTTTTGTGCCTGCAAAAAACTGATTTTATTTTATTTATTTATTTTTATTTACTTTATTTTAAGAGAGGGATGTTCAGCAGTAGACGCATAAATTTTGATGAGAAGGTGGGTTATTATAGTAGTAGTTCCACGTAACAATCTTAGTGCCTGTGACAAAGGACAAGTGTAAGAGGAACCATGAGATACGCGTGACGTATGACCACAATCTACGCATTTCATAGAGAACACCTATTTCGCGTTGCAAAGTACCTAATGGCCACATTTATAGCTGTTCAAATTGTGTCTGGAGAGGTTAATTTGTCTGAATGGTAGAATAAAATTAAGCGTAATGAAGAACTAAACTAAGTAACTAATTTATGGTAAGCAACTCACAAAATGCTAGCAAAAAAAATCTCTGAATAGGAAGAAGAAAGAAAAACAATTTATAGGCTCACTAATACACATTATAAAAACCTTAAATGTAAAAAAGTGTCTCCACCATATGAAACAAAAAACAGAAAATGGAATTTTTAACTCGCTCACTTGGATATAGGTACCTACCTATATACTTAATATAGATATTTACAAGTGTAGTCTTTGTTAATGTGTATCTACAACATATATACACTTAGTAAAAAACAGGTGTTAACAAATAATTTTTTCTTAAAAATCAACAGTTGAAAGCTTTTATTTTGATATTGTGGAAGGGATCAAATTAAAAGTATTCCTAAAAGTTTATATTTTGATTTTGTGTTCTGGATGGAATTCAATTGAGAATTTGATTTGATTTGATTAATTTACAGGAAAGAAACTTTTCTTTCCTGTAAATTAATAAGTCTTTAAAATGCTAACTGTACAAATTACAATTAACTGATATTTTGGCAATCAAACGCCATCTATTTCAAACGCAACGAACAAAATCTTTACGCCAAACTGCTGAACAAGATTGGTTCTGATAGAACGTTTTCCTAGTAGCGCCATCTGTGCCAAGGTGGATAAACTACATGACCTCTATGTGAGAGTACGAAATGAAAAATCACCCTCATAAGAGAAGGGTGATTCTGAGCTTCGTTTCATCCCTGTTGTCTCCGAAATATTGTTAACCTTGTTTACTGAGTGAGATGTTCAACAGTTCTCTGTACTGCCGAAAGAGTCCGCCAAATACCTATTACTTTCATTAGATCCTATAAGAACACAAACACCACAGGAAGGCAGTATTTACTAAAGAAGAAAACTAAATTACCATTTACCATTTAGGCATGTGTTCTTCGAAAATATAAACAGTCAAAGTTAATCGACAAAGATGCTATTTGTTCGATTATCATTCTAAAAACACCACCCTAATGAAAAATAACGTAATCTATATATATAAAAGAAAGTCGTGTTAGTTACACTATTTATAACTCAAGAACGGCTGTACCGATATGGCTGAAAATTGGTGGGTAGGTTGCTTAGAGCCAGGAGACGGACATAGGATACCGTTTATCCCGTTCGACAGCGTTCCCGTGTGACTTGAGTCAGTCACTATAAAACGTGGTATAACAAAAAAGAATCAGACTTGGAATAACCAAACGCAAATGACAGCTATGTAATGGACGTATGGATGACGTATGGATGCCGGGGGCCGATTCTGTAGTATATTTATTATCAGCATTTGCACCCGTGCGAAGCCGGGGCGGGTCGCTAGTTTATCTATAAAAATGTGTGTCAAAACATAATAATTTTGGCCAAAACTACCACCGAACCAAAATCGTAGTGCTACGAAGCGTAGAACCTCTACGAAAGAATTTTTATCCATATTTATAACTTTTATATTATTATGGTTTTTGGCATTAGTGGACAGACACAAACGAAGAAATAATTACATGACAAGTGTTATTTTCACTAACCTCAAATTAAAGTTCCTATCTGTTAAAATTTAGTTTTCAGAAAATGTGTCTGTCTTGTGCCCTCTTAATAATCATCTTGCGTAAGTAATCAATTCTAAAATAAATTTGAGCATAGATTGCCCACTAAATCACTTAAGCCCACGACATTAATCAAACAATAACCAGGAAATTGGATCCGCCTCAGCTCGAGCTTTTAGAGGTCCTTTATGAGCTAAAGAGCTCTGACGTAACATGTTATCAAATAAAAGAAAGGTGTGAATTTTAGCAGGCGGCTGGCTCCTCCCTCCTAAGATGGCGTTATCCCTTCCACTGTGAGCCAGCCAGTAGCGTGAGAGATTCACATCTTGAGCATACCTACAGCATCCGCAGACCAGTCGGAACCACCTATTTTCGGAAGCAATTATCAGTTTCCGACTGCGACAAGCGTTTTGGAGATTTAAAGGCGGTAGCAGTTTTGCTAGACGTCTTTTACACAAAATAAAAAGTCATAATTCTATATTTTTTTCGGTGTTGTGATATAAAATGGAAGCTATAGATGATATTTCAAGTACGTGTGATAATGAATCGCAAGTTAACGCTGAAATAAATACGTGTGATAAAGAATCAAATTATAGTGAATCAGGAGACGGATTTGAAAGTGATAATGAAATAGACATTTGTGAAAACAGTGAATCTAAACATGTTGATAAAAGACTTATAGAAAAAGTTAACAGTTACAACGAAAAATTATTTTATTTTGGACAGAATAACGTTATTTTTCCGAATAAAGCGTTCGTGAATACAAAAAATGGATGTAAAACACCGAATACCACAAACTGTATGAATGGCAAAAGTAAAACGTTTCTTATTGACAGTATATTGGGAAATAATAGTGAATGCAATGATGCTTCACCAGAGGACAGTTTTGAAGAAGCAGCCGATGAACGAAATGGTAAGTTAACGTATTTGCTACAAAATTTGTTAAATTTGCCTATTGGCCAGAATCTGCGGAATTTGTTTTCAACAGTTTTGTTTTACCGTTTTCATACAGGAGTAGTAGGTAGTACTTACAAGAATACTTAAATGAATAAAACCGTTACCACAGATATAATAATACTATACTAGCGTTACCTAATACCTAATGGTTGATTGAAATTGCAGCAAATTGAAAGGCACTGGATGTCAAGTCTGATTAACCGTTGCGCCAAACTTTAAATAATACATTAATTTATATAATAAATAAAATTAAATATATATACATTAATTCTATTATATGTATCTTTATTGTGTGTTATCTGAAACTGTGTGACATTTACTACTATAATCAATGGATGTTTTCATAATCAATTAAATTAAATTTAAAAATTTTATAACTTTCATAACTATAATACTTCATTGGCAATTTATTTATTTATTTGGTTTAAATCTCCCCGCGGGTGTCGTAAGAGGCGACTAAGGGATTTCCACCGGGCGTAGGCAGCAGCGCCCCCTGCAGAACAATTCTACCACCAAACTGCGATCCCCAACCCACATGCCCAGCGTGGGGGTTATGGGCATTACCCCCATGAGATAAAAGCCAATAAGGCGCTTATCAGGAGGCGGCCTGCGTCCAGCAGTGGACCAATACAGACTGTTGAGGATGAGATTGAGGAAGCGTATTATAGTACAATCCCCGTCGGACGATTCACAAGTTCCTACCTAGGCAAAGAAATAATAATATTTATGAACCTTTGGCTCGGCTTCAAACAATAAAATTTAATCTTAAAATCATTCAAACGTGTCAAATGTTCAAAAAATTTAATATAAGAACTCGAATTTATAGACCTAATTTTAACAAAGCTCAGATAAACAAAATAGGAAGCTATCTAGGGCGAAACGCATCATTGATTTATAACAACTTCCAAAACTAATATCTTCTTCCGATTGTATATTTTTTATTATTCATCGCCATTTTTATTGATGTCGGAAACCAAATCGTTTAGCGTATCCGGAAAATTGTCGCTCAAGCCGGAAAAATAAAACTGAAAAAGAACGGATGCTGTAATATTTGTGTTGTCCGGTTGTCCAGCAATTTATTTTACCATTAAGTAATTGCCATTGTGAACACTAGTTTGAACACGAAAAATGGAGTATTATAATTCCTAAAGGATCTAAGAGATTTTTTCAATAATAAGTATCCTCGTAGACTTTTAATTTTATAATCGAGTTATGATTTAACCTGATACGTAACTAAAAATTAATGCTATAACGTAAATTTTAATTTAGATACCGCATACAAAGGTGGTAATATGGCCACCTATATAGAATCTTATTACAATATAGGCATTTAATATTATTCGATAAAAGATTCAGCTAATATCTCTTTATTCGTGTCTGTATTTACGACTAACAGCAGGGTTTTTAAACTTGCTTTATATATAAAATCTTAGCATTGCTTTACAATAACGTGAATACAGACAACAGTGAAGCACAATTTGGGGAGTAAGGCCTATAGTTATGTCATGAAATCCATTCTCTTTCCATAAATTTTCTTTATATCCATAGGTTTGCTGTTAGAAAACTCTTTTATGGTTAAGCTCGCCTTTGTACATGTCCATTATGTGTAAACTTTTATGTATGAATTAACTTGTGTGTGCAATAAAGAATTTAAGAAATCCAATTATTTTGTCTTGAAAATTGTTTATTTAAAAAAGTACAAATCAATGTAATTGGTATCTGAGGAGGGTATTATGGTCCGCATAATAGACATTTCATGTCACTCTTACTATACATCATAAATGATTTAAATAATGGAACCTCTTTTATGATACCTGCTAAAATCAAAGTCACTGAAATCAACACTCTTGGTGTTAAAATAACATTATGCACAAATATGCAATACAAACAAAAAAAAAAATGCCCGCGTAAAACCTTTCGCCGGTACTCAGTAAGACTAGCTTGAATAACAAAAAATATTAAAGGCTCTCTAGCTGCGATTTTGGGTATAAATTACTTAAGTCATTTCAGCTACTTTCTACGAGATATAACTGTTTCAATAAAGAAGTATTAAAGGGGCCAAAATACCTGCATTACCACCTTTTCCCAATAATAATTATTAAGGCACTGTCCTGCAAGCAGATTATCTGCATCACCCCCTTGTTTGATGTGTAGATACGTAGGAATGAGTGTGTTGTCTGAGTGTCTTCAGCGTTAATCCAAAATCTATAAATAGTTATTTATATATTACTTTTTTATAATTGTGACAGTGTCATCAACATCAACGTGCCCCGACCTATCCTCGTTGAGCGACGCGGGCATCCTCGCTGGACATGCGTACGCGCACTGGCTGGCTACGCAACAACCTTCTTCGACGTTTTTTGGTAAGTTGTTTACATCAAATTATAATTGTTTTTTAAAGAAACAAGTTAGTTTTTTGTTTATTATATCTGTTTCATTTCAATTATTCATGTTTCCATTATTAATGTAAGGTTAACTACGAACCAAGTTTCTGAAGAAGACCGGCGGATAAAAATCCTTAAGGCGCATCGTGGCCAAAAAGAGCAACTTCGGGTTTCTGCCTACACTATACAAAATAAAACTTTTACAAAGGCATTAAAAATATGCTTATGATAGGAATCACAAACTGCAAAATCGATTTTTGAAAATTCCTTTGTCTTACATAATAATAAGATAAAATATGTGGTGGCGCTGATTTGGGTCGGGTATGCACCATAAAGAAAATCATCAGCATGAGTGTGGTTCTTGACGCTCCGCGTCCTGTCGTCATGCACATAACTTTTATGCGTTTTTCGTGCTTTTGCAATCGGCCTAGCCAGTAACAATATAATGAAATCATTGAAAAAACTATCTGAAGTGCGAAATTGTGTGAAGTGCCAAATTGGAACTCTATCTTGTGTTTTTTTCGTACCAGGACATAGTTTATTTTCATAATATTTATTGTACAGTACAAAAAGCTTTTACCTACGTCTCAAATTGATAATTAGCATGACGCCCCGGGATGCTGTATGCGTGCTGCAATCGCGTGATGGCGTCGGGTGCTGGTGTTCACACGCGCGAGCACGCAACAGTCACAGATTGGGCGTTAGCTCATTAGCCCACCCAACCCGATACAGACATTGGTATAAATCAGAAATCGAAATGTTTATTACTTATTATATTACTACAATATTTTCTTTTAACGATATTTTTTTGCGGAGAAAAAATAAAATCATCATTGAGTTTCTCTTCAGTTAAATTTTATTTTCATTTCTGTGGAAGAAGTTAATAGTAGATTGTATAATAAGGGAGCAAAATGATATGTTTACGCGAGGGCGCTTTTTTGAATCCAGAGCGAAGTGAGGGATTTTAGAGTAGAATGCTGAACGTAGCGAGGGATTCAAAGTACGTCGCCCGAGCCAGAAATATATTTTCGCCCGAACGATGCACTCTACTTTTCATCACCCACTATGAGAAAATAAAAGGCGCCCCATATTTTATTGAAATATTATTAATAAAACATAGACTAACAACTGAATTGAAATTAATTAGTTTCTAATAATAAAACAACTAAAATTTTGTATCTGCATTTGAGACATTTTCGCAATTATGAAAATTTATTGTTAGTTTTATTATTAATAGATATTGTTGTAGATTTTATACCGGCGGCGCAAGTATGGGCCGTCGTACCAGGCAGTATTTTATCAAACATTCATTGCATTCGATTTCTTTGCCGCTGAACACTAAGATGTTCTAAATTCAAAAAGTATGCGGCAACGATAATTGCGGCGCACTTATAAAGAGGATTAAAAACTCATTACTGCATACTAAAAGTTTTTTTTAAAACACCACCTTTGGGTGCAATTAAAGGCGAACCAAGTCGTCCTTTTCGAATAGATGGGATAAAGAAATCTTTTATAACTCACACAAATAATTTAATTCCACACTTGATATAAGCTTACGTCAAAACCTGAAATTATGTTACTTCATGAAGACCGTGTTTGGATGTTGAATCAATCCGTGGACGGAACAAAATCACCCACTTCCTTTAATAAAGATACATTTTGTAATAAGCTTGCTAATTGTTGCAAATATACACATTCACACACACACACACACATGTACACGAAGTACGTGTATCAAGAGAAAAAATCTAGATCAGATAAAATTAATGTTTTCATCCAGAGGCAGTTTAATTAAAAACTGCAAAAGTATTAAATAACAATAGAAAAAGTCTCGCATATTTATTACACCTATTGATAAAACAATACCAACTCCTAACAGATTTATTATACCGAAAATACACGTGTTAAGCCGCGGGCAGAAATCAGTTTAATATAAACTGTCAATGCTTGATTGCTTCGTTTTTGATTTAGTCACATTACTGTTTATATTTTTCCGTAATGTTACCAAAAGGATGACATTTTTGTAACATTACATTTGTCACAGTATAGGTACAAACTGTCAAAGAAGGAAAGTAATTTTAAATAGGAGGTCAGAATGAAACGACTTGTGAAGTAGCCATGATTGATTCTATTCATACGTACCTATCCGGTAATTTTGTTATCCCTAGATGCCTACCTCCGTGTACTAACTACCAAAATTTTTTTTTTCAAATTCAAATTCACTTTTATTAATCACAATAATAACATTATAGATTATTTAATCTAATGCGTTATTCATAAACATCTGCCCGCGGCTCCGCAAGCGTTTTTGAGATTAAAAAAAGTCTGGATATTTATGTGTGCAAAATTTCGGCCCGATCAATTCAGCAGGATATTTATGTGTGCAAAATTTCGGCCCGATCAATTCAGCAGTTTTGGCGTAGTCTGTGGCCCAACATCTTCACAACGGCACAACTTTCGGTCTAAAAATATTAGTAGAATTAGTAGGATATTGATATACACATTGGTTAAGTTTTTCCACTTTTAACTTATCCGTTTTACCGCGTTTATGACAAGTTGAAGAAGTTAAATTATATAATCATTATTAAATAATTTTGGCTTTCGTTAACGTAGAAAAGAAGAAAAACAGAACTGAGAGTAAAATTTACTTGTATGATAGATAAATAAAATGTCAGCGCACACAAAGCTGAAAAAACCGCCCGATTTTTACTCGCAGATTTCGTAAACATAGTATACCTACATACCTAAAGTGCGGCTTTAAAATATTCGAATGAGTAATGCCATTTAACACATTCCAAGTACCTCTGTAGCTGGGTAGATACCTACTTAATATGCAAGTTTTAAAAGTTCAAAAGCACGTCCCAATTCACAAAGTAGCTGCTCTCGCCAAAAACAAACACGGTAAAGTTTTTTCGAGTACTAATCGGAATTGTCGCGGAGTCTTGTTAAGTGGCTATAAACACAATCAGGGTGTTTGCGCTGCGCGAGCGCGTGTCAACACGCCGCCGCCCATTGGATATGCGCGTTGCACGGTGCTAACCGAACGCTAACCGTTTACGTAAGCGGCTTACATGAGTTGTATAGTCATTTGAAATTAAAATCAGAACGAGAAGTTACACGGAAAAGTTTCTGAAGGTGATCGCTGAAAAAAATATTTTTCTACGTAAAACTCGATTGTAGAGAAAGAACCTATGAATACTTCGTGAAACTAAAATGTCGTTTTGTGTTTACAATTGACTTCTAGAAAACAAGGAGGTTCTCAATTCGGTTGTGTTTTTTTATGAATGTTTGTTACTCGATATCTACTCCATGTCATCCGTTTTTGATGATTTTTCATTGAATTTTCGCGAATGATCCCGAGGTGATCTCGTAAAAGTTTTATTTCTGTAGAATCTTTAATATATTCCTTAAATAAATAAAAACAGTTAAAAGAGTTCTAATTTCTTTTTTTTTTGATTGTAATTTAATTTGTTAATGAAAAAATCAAGTTGTCACGTTTTATTTATGTAGGTACATGTAGATAATTGGTAGAGATAAACCATTCTCAAAAAGAACGCCGATTGTATGACATTTAGTGGAATCGGCGTTCATTTTTAGAATGATTTATCTCTACCTATGTCTGTGTAAAAAGATACCAAAGCTTCAACAGAAACACCCTAAATTCTTGAAGAACTCTTAAGGCCGTGCGCAAACATACGAGCTTTGTTGGTAATTATCGATGCGGCAGCTGTTTACAGACACCTCGGTGCGAAGTCGCGACCACCGACCGTCGGCTGTGACAATTCGACGAATGTCTCTTGTGTGCGATCGCCTTAACGTGAACCACACCGAAGACTTTATTGGTGCTTGCAATTAGCAAGAGTAGAACATTTTTCAGATTAACACTAATTTTCATAGCTCTTCTTAGAACGTTGTCGAAGAAGCGAATTGTTGGTATAGGATCTATTAGCGAGATGTCGGATTAATATGCTTAGCACATTTTAACTCGTAGTGTCGTAGAAGTAAAAAATATTGCAAATATTATTGGAATGAAACTGTTGCTTCCAAGGTTATTGAAAACGGAATCTTTCTTGAAAAGTCGTGAAAGGAGTCATGCCCTCGATTTATAAGAAAACAATAACTGTATATTTCGTTTCTTTTAAACCTTTTGCTTTTGACTGAAATAGACACGAAAGATTTTTCAAAAAAGGACACTCTGTATTATTGAACCGATGGATTTTGTTGCTGATCAATGTTTTACTAAAAATTCAAGGAAATAGCAAACTTTCTTTCAAGACTTTCCTCTAACTCTCGTGGTTTCGGACTTGGCCATCACCGCCCTTCTCAAAAAACCACCCTGCATTTTAACATTAGGTACATAATACATATATTTTGTCCATTTAAACTGTTACTGGCCCTAAAGAATAAAATGATGTATAGATGATGTATATTCCACGTGCATACCCTTAATACATTTTTCTCATTTCCTGAAAAAAAAAAGAAAACGTGTAAATGTCACCTTTTTTTCGTAACCTCCTCAATTTATAACCTTTATTTGCTCAGTGATAAAATATAGCTACTGCCCGCTACCTCACATAAAACTGAATTGACCCTATGCATTCGTATTCCGAGAATGGTATTCTGTCTCTGTTTACATAGAAAGTATGAATCTATTATGTGTTCAACAGCCGGACCGCGTTGTCACCTCACATAATTTTATATAGCCACTGAAGGTGTTTAAAACAAACTAACAAATTTATGCAATGCTTTAAAAAGAAGTAATTAAACTATGTAGTAGTGTATTTTTATCTGACATTTTAGCCCTCTGGTAGGGTGATAAAACTGTGCAATCCCATAGCTCTTAGAACTTTTTAGATACGTTTTGGTGTTGTCTTCGGCCAAATATCCTCACAAACTTTCGACTTTAAAATGAGAGTGATAGGATAATAATTATTATTATTATTATTATTATCAGCCAAGTTCATCCCACTGCTGGGCAAAGGCCTCCCCCCACTCTCTCTAAGGTAAATAGTGATGGATAATAGTAGGATTAAATTTTTTCTACATTATGGGCACTACCCCCATGAGATAAAAGCCAATAAGGCGCTCATCAGCGAGACGCCAGCGGCCTGCGTGGACCAAAATTCTGTTTCAGATGAGGATGAGGAACTTTTTTCCACACCCCTTTAAAATAAAAAAAAACAATAAAAAAAACAATGAAACCTTTGAGGCACACAGTGTGCCTCAAAAGTTTCATTGTTTAGGCTGACTCGCATTCTTTTGCGAGCTAGCGTGAGTCAGCCTGCCGAGTAGCAGTGCAGTAACTAGCACCGTATATGCACGTGTCTTACGAGTTACTAGGTGGTTGAAGTTACAGTTACAATAATATACTTTATTTTCTCTTGCATGTACCATTTTTTGACGACGTCCGTGGCGCAGCGGGCGAAGGTCCGCCTGCGACGCAAGAGGTTGCGGGTTCGATTCTCGCCTCGGAACAAATTGGTGTACGATCTGCAGAAATTTGTTCCATTGGTCTGGGTGTTTTCTACGTAAAATAAAAAATATCTATCTATGTAGTAAATTATAATAAGCATATCAGTTATCTAGTACCCATAACACAAGCTCTGCTTAGCTTGGGGCTAGATAATGCTGTGTGAATTGTCCAGCATTATTTATTTATTTATTACTTAAGGTACATGAAATGGTAATAAAACCATTTCTTAATCAGTTTGTACCTAAATTAGATAGTTTAAATGATTAAAAATACAAAAAACGCAGTTTTAGTTTATTGCACATCTTAAAAACCCCCTGCCCATATCGGGCCGCACTGTTAACGCCATTTTGCAAAATTCTGCCGTACTGGCCGACTGGCTAGGAAGGTCGCACGCGCGTTACTTTAAAAAAAATATTTGAGTCGCCTGCTCGCCTCACAGGAGCCCGCACATGGCAGCTCGCATATTATTAAAAGTACTTACTTAGATAATTATAATGTAACATTTTCTTCAGATGACAAGAACCGCAGACCAAGAAGAGCAGGCCCAGAGCGCAAGCCTCGTCAAGCCTACAGCGCGAAACAACTGGAACGCCTCGAAGCAGAGTTCAAGCACGACAAATACCTGAGCGTGTCCAAACGAATGGAGCTCTCAAAAGCACTATCCCTCACGGAAGTCCAGATCAAAACCTGGTTCCAGAACCGAAGAACTAAATGGAAGAAACAACTGACTTCGAGACTCAAAATTGCTCAAAGGCAGGGTTTGTTCCCTGGGCAGATTTTCAGTCATGTACCTCAGACCTATTCGCTTTTGAACCCTTATTCTTATGGGCCGTTAAATTGCGTTTTTACCCCAGTAACTTTGCCTTCGTCAGTGCCGTAGTTTCAGTAGTAATTTTGTGAGGAAAATAATTGCCAGGAAAGGTTTAGTTAGGTATTGTCTGAGATTGTTCGTTGAGGCTTTAATAAGGTCGCTAGGATTTTTAAGGGTAGGTCTAGTCAAGTTAGTTTTAATTATTGGTCATAGGGATAGCAAAAATAAGGAAATAGATATGTAAAAACTAGGTACAATTAACCTGTAAGTCGATTAGATTCACCTACAAGTATGTAGATGCATCTCACAATAGAAAGAGAGAAGCAAGAAGAATAGCGTTTCGTGTCGATAAGATTATTATAACCATACATAAATGAAATACGTATTTTATTAACTTTGAACATAAATATTAACAGTAGCCAATAGTCTTAATAAATAAAACTATTGGTTCCTTCTTAAATACCATTATTAATTAAGATTTGTGGAATCGTATTAACGCTTTAAGCCGGACTCTACCAAAGCGGAGTCGAGACGAGCGGAGAAGAGATGTGTTGTAAACAACCAATAGAACGTCGTTTTTCACAATTCTCGTTTCCGTTCCGCTTCAGCGGATACCACCGAGCGGAAATGTACCATATTTTTTTGCGAATAAAACAAAGAAAGATTGAAGCGAAGATGTGATGCCTCGCATCGCATCGCAGATGTCACGCAGCGGACACGAGAAGAGATGTAAGCGACCTGCAGTGAGTGGCGTCGCTAATGCATTCATCTCAAAAAACATCCGACGACGCTCACCGCACGCAGCTCAGTTCCGCTCTTGCCAGCACACATCTCCGCTTTAGCCAGCACCCATCTCCGCTCTAGTCTAGCCAGTGCGCATCTTCGCACAACTTCGGCGGAGACAGCCTAGCTGAAAAACGTGTCTTCTCGTCTCCGCTTCCGACATCTCCGAACATCTCCGCTTTGGTGGAGTCTAGGCCTTATCATAGAATCAACCGGTTTGTAAAATAGCGAAGATGATTACAAAACGAACGCTGATTTGTTCGCAATACCTAATTCATTTCTTTCGACAAGATGGCTTAGTGAGGTAGTTATAGCCTTATTTTGAACGTTGATCGTTCAACAATCGGCATAGGCAATTCATTGAATTGTGTTTTTGCTATCGACCTAAACATTCTACAAACGGGCTGATCTCCTCGTATCTACGATCCGGCGGCGACTTATCTAATGGACTTACACATCGAACCCGCCAACGCCGCTGGCACAGTCCGGCTTGTTGGATAATGATGCCCCTTCGGCCGTCTACAGAACCGGAGTTTCGGAACTGGTTCCATACGAGGCTTTTAAATTACTGCTGACAGCACCCCACCGCGCTGTATCAGCAGTGTAGGCGACTTTGATGTGTAGACTCCATTAGGACTTTTCAGAAAAAGGTAAGGATTCAGGCCTCGCAATGTGCCACTGGGTACGCGTTGTCACAATCCGCTCCACCCAGCCCTAACGCTGCTGCCCTGATGGCTCCTAGGGCGCCGCCTCGCGCCCAGGCCACGCCAGCACTGAGAAAAACAAGAAGGTGCTTCAACAAACAATTGAAACTTAAAACCCTACCACTGTAAAATTGTTTAATCTCCAAGGTACACAGAGGGTTCTAAAAGTTTATCGTGTGAACCAAATGCTTGCGTTTATGTGTAGCATCGTAGTTCCCAAACGGATTAACCAATTATTTTTTTATTTGTTTTTATAAACATAGATTATATTAGATTAGATTTTATTAAACATACATAGGTATGTTTGTTAAAATCCTGTGCAGCCGTTTAAATATTACAAGGATTCATGTCAGCACTCAAGTTAAATTTTTTTTTGTTCGTTTTCTCAGACGGTACAGAAGCACGCATTACGATTTTGTAAATTGACTTTTGCGTTATACGAGAAGCCGGTTTATCTGAAAGTTAGAAATCCTTAAGAAACTATTTTCAGGTGCTTTGTTTACTCAGACTACAGAAGAGAATAATAAATTAATACTTAATCCTGGAAAATTAGAAGAACATGAATAATGTGAGATACTTAGTAAAAAATACTCACTGCCACACCGGCAACCAAAACCTCTTAGCATCCTTCAAATCCCTAGCTCTCTTATTGCCCACGCATAGAGCCCGGTACAGACACGGCGTGGATCTCGGTCTAAGAGTAAGCAGAGCATATCTAGCTAAAGTATTCGCTGTGTCCAGTGGTTTTGATTGATAATCGGTTGCGTCTCGCTTGAAGCGGAATACGTCGTCCGTGCTTGTATCGCCGTTATCTACCATTTGCATAACTGGTTGATGATTCTGAAAAGAAAAGTTCTTGGGTAACATAATTTTTAATAACTGCCTCTAGTCTGCGGCTTTGCTCACGCAGTACTTACCTGCATAAAAAGAATTAACCCATCGACTCAGGGGAATTGTAGCTCAGCTCTTAGATTGACTATTATTCTTACCTACCTTCGAAATATCTTACCTACCTACTGATTCTGATTCTGATTCTGAATGGGGGAACAGGGATCTGCACTGACATCTCGCATAGGAGTGTATTGTGCATTGTCCCCCTGCCTAACCAGGCCCTAACCAGCCCAGCTCCTTAAAATATCGGAGCAGGACCTTTGGCGATTGACAGCTTCGTTTCAGCTTTTCTGTAGGCGTGGACGGGTTTGATTCCTCTATGAGAGTCTTCAATCCCGTTTTCCGTCTGGCGTCCTCTGTGACTGTGCAGTGATACCTACCTACGAAATGATAAAACATCGTAAGATTGCGTACGTAAGATTTTTCAGAATTGAGATAAGTTTTGGTGCTTACTCATTTATGAATTACAATCTTTACCTCAATAATAACTCATTATTGAGGTAAAGATGGCACAGATAGCAACAAGAAAGAAAACAAAGTGACTAACCAAAATCATGTTTTTCGTACAAAAGACCAACGCGTGTGCGTTGAAAACAAAACGTTCAGAAACATAAAAATACTTATTTACTTGACTCCTGGACGTTTTGGTTTCAACTGTAAATCTATTTGTAAAATAAAAATAAATAAATAAATGTTTGCTTCACAATCTTCCGTAGATTTAGTTAGTGGTCCTTTACAGATGAAATCATGCTACCATCATGGCATCTGTTGAAAGAATGTTCTAACTCCTCTATTCTTACCACTCCATACATAAATACAAACTCTAAATAACTGTAGAATGATTACTACTAAAAAACATGCGTCCGGCTGCACTTAAAAACGAACTGGCGGGTTGCCAAGAAATTTTCACAATGTATTTATTTTATAGCTAAATTGAACGCATAAAGTGAGTTGTTAAACCAAAATTATAAAAAAAAAATATGTACCTACTTCTAAAATAATGATTAGTGAATAATGCAAGCAGGGCTAAGAGTGGAATGCGCAAATAAATACACATTATTCCAATACGGTCCCAAGATTGTAATGTCACACTTCCCGCGGGTGTCGTAAGAGACGACTAAGGGATATTGATCGGAGACGGGAAGCAGCGCCTCCTGCAGAACGATTCTACCACTGAACTGCGATCCCCAAACCGCATGCCCAGCCTGGGGATTATGGGCACTACCCAATGGCACTATTAGGCTGCGGTGGAACAATAGAGGCTGCTGAGCTGTGGTGAGGATTCAAATACGCTAGGTAGAGATTTCCTTACCATAGTAATACACATAAGCACTTGTAGCACAAACATGCCAAAGGACAGGAAGGCGATCCCAGTGAGCGAGATATCGAAGAGATCAGCGAGGCCCAGGCCGTGGTGACTGTCCCGCTCTTCCTCGTACTCCTCGACCACCACGTGAGAGGGATGGTGAAAGAGTGGTGGTGGTGGGGGTGGCATGGAGTATTCGTAACTTCCACCTGGAAAAACGTACACTTTACATAGGAGGAATAACTAGGTAGAAGAGCCTTTGATGCATTTTAAGAGCCATTGTCAATTGTCAACTTATCACCGGCACGCCGACTCTTGTGTGTAGATTATTTCCGTAAATACAATAAATGTACACTACACTAAGAAAAGGTCAAATTATTAAACTAAACACTGACACGGAAATAAAGTGATATTTTTGATTTCTGTCGCTTCGGTATGTAGACTAAAGTAGAGAAGCGACGAAGAAACCTTTAGCCTGTCAGTTGTTATTTTTCGAGCTGGAGCAAAACTCGTCCCAAGCTTCCTCTAGATAATCTCATATTTTGTAGTAAGCCTTTTTACAAAGGATATGTTTGACAGTTTTTTTTATTTTATGTAGTGATAATTTTTGCAACTCGGAGTTTTTTTGTAGAAGCGTATACATTGCCCTTTAAAAGATACACTCGTATCTTGTGTAGCCTAGTGGGCACAGCTAGATTATTCTTATTTCTAGTATTTAAAATATGTATTTCGCTATTTTTAGGGAATTGATTGATTACTATGAGTGTACAATTGATGATATTGTCGGGGTAGCCATCGTGAATGACACTCGCACAGGACCGATTTAGCTGGCCTGGAAAAGAGGAGGCTATACCCGGCAGTGGGGATCAGTGGACTGAAATGATGATCATACTTTTTAATTTGTAGATATTTGATATTTATTATGTATATTTTTTTTCTTTTAGATATTTTTTAATAAAAATTTGGTAGTACCTAATACGCAGGCCGTCTCCCGGACTCACAATAAAACTTACCTACTATACCTACTTCGGAATTTCCTGAACTTCATCGTTCCGTAGAACTAGCTGCCTACTGCTGTGTTGAGGAAAATAGAAAAACAGACGTTTCAATTTGAGGAAAATCGACCCTATATTAAATTACGGTTCTCGTTAAATATCGATGACCACCGATTTCGTCTCAAAGTCGGTAAGAACAGAGAAAAAAATCAATGCGTATATTAGCATTGTTTGGGGGGTTTGGACCATGATGGGCCAAAAGATGGGCTCGGATCGTCACGCAGTGGGTGCCTGAAGACGGCCGACGACGCCGAGGCAGGCCAAGGAGACGCTGGCGAGACGATTTCGACGCATTTCGGGTAGATTGGTGGGACTTGGCAAACGATCGCGATTCCTGGAAGAGTTTGGGGGAGACTTTTGCCCAGCAGTGGGACAAAATAGGTTAGATAAAAAAAAAAAAAATATTAGCATTGTCGCGTACCGTAATGGCGCTCTTTGTTACTTACTATACTTAGAAATGTCCTGAACCCCTTCAGGTTCCGTAAACCCTTGCTCTCCCTCATAGACCTCATACTCCCTCGTCTGATACGTCGGCGATGGCGGAGACGGTGGTGGTACCAGCTGAGAGCCGTCTGCTGATATTGTGGTGTTCGGGCTGACTGCTACGTTGTAGTGGCGGTAGACGTCGTTGAATGCTGCTACTCTGTAATAAAAACAGGAACAAATATGTATAGTTCAGATTTGGTTAAGTATATGTATTTTTTATTTATATATTTATTTAAAAAGAATAACACAGGACTTAAGGCTTGGTAGGCCAGCAGAGGCCGCATTTTTGTGATTTTTAAGATCATCTGAGACTTAGAAAATAGTGTTTAGAAGTCTGAAAAAAATTATATTACTTAAACCACCAGCAACTGTATGGTAGAAATAAGTTTTCTGGCAAATAAATTATTTTATACTTTTTATACTTTATACTTAAGGATTTAGTCTAGTCAAAGCCGCATTCACTTACAAGATCTAATGAACTTCACTCCATAGAAAAATATCCCAAAGTTACCCCCTTTTCGTTTTTTTCAATACTATGATTAGCGAACTACTGATATCCCACTTTTTATTGTACTCAATTAAGGACACTTCATATTTCTAAACAAATTCGCAGAGTTTGATTTGATAAAATGATTTTCTTAATGACCATGTTTAAATAACTACAAAAAACACGAGCGCGGCGGCTTGGCAAGCGCGCATTTTCCCTTACGCCTACTGCTGCAGGAATACCTGGCCTTAAATTAATAACACTCTTTTAACCCATAAGGGTTTGACCAGAATGTTACATTCTTCAGGTTTCAATTTAAAAAGAAGTGTACGAGTAAGTAAAACTATCTAAGTAAGTATGAAGGTACTCAGTCATTATTACACAACTCTCTAAGTACCTGCTTGTTATTCTAGGTGCAAAGCTCTATAGCTTTACCTGCACACCTACTCGTATGGTAAAGCTCTAAGAACATTATTAATAAAGTGCATTCATATCGGGACAAATGTTTGTACGATTTGCAAATATTTGTTCCGGGTGTTCTGATCGTTTCTATGTATAATAGAAAATATTTATCTATGTACTGTATTATATTATGTACATCAGTCATCTAGTACCCATAACAAAAGCTCTGCTTAGCTTGGGGCTAGATGATGCTGTGTGGATTATCAGCATTATTATTATTATTTTTTCTACTCACGCCATTCAAAAGACTTCAACGCGCACTGCTTGCTACGTGAATGGTACGACGTCTTGGTACTTTTTTCTTGCTCTTAATCGAAATAATTTTGGCCCTTCTATTGATCATAGAAGGGTTAAATCGCTCATAGCGTTTTAATCATTAGATATTTGTAAAGATTCCCCTAACAGCTAGAAGGGAATGAACTTTTACTTAAGCACAAAACAACGTCATCAGTATGAATGTCCCATTCCTGCACATTTTTTTTTAATTATAGACCTAACTTCATTAATAAAGAAAATTACAATCAAATAATATAAACAAATTAGAACTAGTATTTAGAATTGAAACAATTGAGCTAACTGCAGACTGTGGCAAGCAATCTACGGGTAACTCAACTGATCCATATTAATACCAGTCGACACTGCAGCACCACTTTTAAAATGAGTTTTCTGTTTCCTATGTTTAGGTACTTATTTTTGTTTTATTTTGTTTATTGTATTGGTACCTACAAGCTAACAAGCTGAAGACAGGGCGCTATGGCGCTCATTAGGGGAGGCCTATGTCCAACAGTGGACTAATATAGGCTGATGATGATGATTGGTACCTAACTTATACCTATGTTATTGCGTATTTTCTATGAACGTTCGATGTCTGAAAAAATAATTGATTGATAAGTAGAAAGTTTGAAAAATGATTTCTACTTTGCCAACCACTCCTGATAATTCGCAGAACCGACGTCATAGATGAAGTTGGACCGAATATCTTGAGATTGGCCGTTCTTGAAAGCAGGCAGTTCCTGAGCAGGCTTCCCGACACGATCTTGAATCATGTTCTTGCCCATTTCCTCCAGTATTTGTTCTGCGACGTAGTTCCGGCAGTGGAACTCGTTCATCATTTTCCTGAAAAATAAAACTCATTAGTATTCGGCTACGTAGGAAAATTATTACTGAGTTGGTTGGAGATGGTTCTGCGAGATTCTAACAGATTGTGATTCTGGGTATGAGTGCGTGACTAGTTATTTCTAGGACGACAGAATACCTAGGTGCAGATAAAGTTAAAATGGAGGATCATTTTCAAAAGCGTTTAACACATATACTGCCCAACCTTATGCTAGGCAAGGCTTACCTACAAACTTCGATTACAAGAGCACAATACCTAACTTTGCTGTTCAATTAGGAACCCTCAGTAAGAATAAGTATCGTGAGCTGAGCACAGAACGATGACGAGTTCTAAGCTTAGGGTAGGCCACTCGGAAAAGGAAAATCGAAGTTTCGTTTCACCATGCTTAACAATATATTTATAAAAACTTGTTGTACACTAATAGAAATATTAATCGATTCCCTAAAAATAGCGACATTCTTAATATAAATACTAGAAATAAGAATAAATTCGCTGTGCCCACAACTAGGCTACACAAGATAAAGGAATCTTTTAAATGGCAATGTATACACTTCTACAACAAAACTCCAAGTATGTTGCAAAAATTATCAATAACTTCGAACAAATTGTCAAACATATCCTTTGTAAAAAGGCTTACTACAAAATTTCAGATTAACAAGATGATAAAAAAGCTTGGGACGAGTTTTGCTCCAGCTCGAAAAATAACAACTACCTGGCTAAATGTTTCTTCGTCGCTTCTCTTCGTCTACTTTAGTCTAAATACCGAAGCGACAGAAATCAAAAATATCACTTTATTTCCATGTCAGTGTTTAGTTTTATAATTTGATCTTTTCTAAGTGTACATTTATTGTATTTATGGACATAAAGAGTTTTTGATTTTATTTGACTTTTCAAAATCAATTTGAATTTTTTTAAAGTTAAACTTTTTCAGAAATAAGTACTTAGAAACCTGCTACCTTCCTAGGTCCTTATTTTTCCATAGGTATCCGATTCTTTTTGAGTACAGCATTATATAGTAAAGTGTTCACTTACCTGTGGTAATCAAGAGTTGATAGCGCAGCATCAATGGACCCATTCACCGAATCTGATGTCTTACCGACAGAAAAATTATTCTTTTCATTTCCTTCTATGAAATAAGACGGCATCAAATCAGTGCGCAGAATATCGTTAACATTAAGTTCATTTTCAAACTTCATACTTTGAACTCTTACAAGGAATAAAAGGCCCAGAACTCGATACATTTTCGTGTGATCTCTAAAGAAAGCTAGAAAAGAATGTCACATAAACATGTTGGATAGATTATTCGAGTCGTAGAGCGGAAAATGCTTGTGCATTGAGATTTTATCCGTAGACGCTCTGGTTAACTGTTCCTACCTACCAACCTACCTGTCTTGTGATAGGTACGTAGGTAATGTACACTGTACAGTGGCGTTCATCAGTGAGCTGACCCGTCTGGCAGGTTCCAAGTCTCTTAATTACATCACTTTTGTTTATTTGAGCATAAAATTTAATGTTTTTAAATAAAACGGCTTGTATTCTTTATTTTACCGAAGGATTCCAGTTTTAAAATAGTTCTGTGTTCTTAGAAATGAATTCAAACGTAACTTGGGCAGCCAACAATGAACGCCTCTGTTAGTAGTATGTAGTTAAGTAGTATTTCCACCCATTATGGTAGGTTTACCTACTATGTACTTAAGTAGGTATTATGTAACTTAATAAGTAACTAGTTAAAGAGTTTCGAATTAGAAGGGTTAACCTGCAAACTTTATAATTTAAAGAAAACAAATCATTTAATTTAGTATAGTGTAAATTGACTTTGAAAAAACTTTGGTTGAATCTTTCATTACCCATGACGCAAAAGGACTTCTTGAATTAGCTTTAACTGCGTCGCGAGGCTGGGCAGTGAATGCGTTAATCGCCATAAGGTAAATAGGTAGGCAATATCTACGCGACAACTTTAAGAACTCTACCACTGAAAATAATACCTCCTATACACTGACCACGCATTTATTTTCTTTGACATAATGAAAGAATACAATTTTTCATACACACGTTATCTGTCAGTTCAATACGACGACGACCTCCGTGGCGCAGCGGGCGAAGGTCCGCTTGCGACGCAGGAGGTTGCGGGTTCGATCCCCGCCTCGGAACAAATTTGTGTACGATCTGCAGAAATTTGTTCCGTTGGTCTGGGTGTTTTCTATGTATAATAAAAATATATATGTATGTAATGTATTGTATTATGTATAATCTAGTACCCATAACACAAGCTCTGCTTAGCTTGGGGCTAGATAATGCTGTGTGAATTGTCCAGTATTATTTATTTATTTAATAAGTAAATGTCGAAGCTCTTGTTATTCCCGATATGCTTCGAGCCCATAGATTCGCATCAACCTTCCTGAAAAGAAGCAGTCTATTCACTCACTCACCATCGTGGCCAAAAAGAGCTACTTCGCATCTCTGGCTACACTATACAAAATAAAACTTTTATATATGCACTAGCTGTACCCGCGACTTCGTTCGCGATTGCCTTACCTGCCGACTAATTAAGTTCACATTTAACCATAGTCTCTCATATTATGAAACGCCGCCGTCCAAAAAATCGTGTAGGGTCTACGGGGGATAGCATATTGTCATCTTCAATCCCATTCTTTATCCACACGACTTTTAGCTACGACTCGGCCAGCGTCAGTGTTAAGAAGTGTCCTACTCGTTTGACTTACTCACAGCTGGGGCCCTATTCTGCTATACTAATCGCTTCACTATGACAGGGCTATCGTCACCGAATGACACTTTTTGGTATTCCACCTTGGATGAAAGAAATTATGATGAATGCAGATGGAGAGACGCGCGTCAAGTTTGAAACTACATATTAATTTATCTCGCGCGCACTATCTGGAATTTTATTAATCTAAGGATTCTACGTGATGATTCTGCGACGATTCCATTGTCATACTGAAGCAATTGTTTTGCAGAATTGGGCTCCTGATCCATTTGACTGGACCACCGTAAATTTTTTTCGTTAGTAGGTAGGTACAGTTGGCTGTGTACCACAATAAAAAATATTTTTCTGCGGTCCAGTTAGTTTAAGTGGACCACAATAATTAATTAATTTAATTGTACACGAAGTTTGGTTGGAGTAAGACTCCAACCAAACTTCGCTGGACCAGCTAAACCACCATATATCATGTAAGGCAGGAACCTAACTTATTTTTCCAAGACACAGCACCTTAGTAGGTAGGAACCTAACTAATGGGTGCGTCTTGGAAAAATAAATAGATAGGAACTTACCTACCCTTTATCTACTAATTTTTTTCTTCAATCTACAGATTATTTCATCAATCTACCTACTGATTTTCTACGCGACTTTCTACTGATTTAGTCATATTCGATCTTGCATCTCTGTTTCTAACAAAAAGAATGCATGAAATCGGACGACGCGTAGACCCGTCGTGATGCGCGGTTAAAGAATTCTACTTTTTCCTCTCTCCCAGGGGAACCTTACTGAATTCCAGGATAAAATGTATTCCATGTCCTTTCTTGTAGTATGAACTCAAAACGTGCCAAGTTACATTCCAACTCATTACCTATGTAGTTTCGGCGTGATGAGCGGTGAAGGAATTTAACTTTCATCCCCTCTGCCAGGGCAACCTTACTGAATTCCGGGATAAAATGTATCTTTCCTCATAGTACGAACTAAAATCACGCCGAGTTGCATTCGAATTCACCCTAGACACCTAACCTTCCCATATACTCCTTTAAACCTAACCATACGTCGATTCGACGAGCAATTTTTAGCCCTTTTTAATTTATCTAATTATATATGTTTCTGTAATTTTTATCACTTAAATACATAAACCAAGTATTATTTTAGTAAATAAAACAATAAAATTTTGTTTTGCTATAAAAATATTTATTTTATACCTTATATTATATGGCACTAGGTTTTAGAGATCAAATGAGATGTACACTTATACAAATTAAAATTAAAAAAAATTAACATAAAATAGCCTTTTTTTCTTAGGCGAACACAAATAATAACAGTCTTATCTTTGAGTAAAAAATATAGAAACAATTATTTAGAGGCGCATTGTACGCAATAATCAACTTTGTGTTCACCACAAATTGCGGTGTTACATTTTGAGCAATACGACTTTGTCATGCGCCTTTTTTTGTAGGAACAGAGACCACAGACTTTTCTTTTTCTCAGATTTGAAGCCTCGACTGGTTGAAGGTTGCCGGATGATGACTGACCTTCACCTTGACCATCAACTTGACCTTCACCTTGGCCCTCATCAGACTTTGCTAATATTTCTTTGATTTTATTTTTTACGTGCGTGGGCATAGTACGAATTTCCAGTCGGGTTTTGAGCCAGGGCTCTACTAACTGAGTATGCATCATCTTCATAAAATCACGTCGAATCATTATTTTCTGACCCATCACAGAAGCATTGTGGCAGTAAATTACGTAGCTGTTTATACACGATATATTTATCATGCCGTAGAAGACACACATTGGCCACCGGTTAGTTTTTCTGCTGCATGACATCACTGAGCACATTTGGTCAAACGTGTCCACCCCACCTTTTGTGCTATTATAGAACTCAATCATGCGTGGTTTTTTTGTTTCGGGGTTGACTGAGCCCTCCTCATCACAAGAAGATAGTAAATATACCATTTTTGAGGGTTTTGGCTTATATGACAGAAGTGTGAGGGGGCCATCATAACAGAACATCGATGTATTGACGTTTCGGGAACGACAATTCTTCATTTCGTCTGGGATTTCCCTTTTATTAGCTCGCAGAGTCCCTACAAGCGTCAATTTATAAGGCTGCTGCAGTAACTGTTTCGCTAAGGGTACTGACGTAAACCAATTATCCATGGTAACGTTTCTATTTGTACCATGTATACTGCGAGTAAGTTCTTTTACAAAGTACTCCCCCAAAGGCGCACCTCCTGTGTTGGTCCCTTTTCCAAGGTATGGCATACTGTCGATCATATATCTTGTGCCACTATCACACATCATTTCCAATTTGACCCCATATTTTGCAGGTTTATTTGGAATATACATCCTAAATTTACACCTCCCTCGGAATGCTAATAGTTGTTCGTCAATGGTTACATTTGTTCCAGGGGCATAGTTTTGGCGGCACTGAACCATAAGCATTTCCCATATGTCTCTTATAGGTGTAAAGGGATCGTCCTTTTGTCGTTGTAAGCGGAAAGTTTTGTCATCAAAACGCAGGCATCGTAGAAGGAAGTCGCATCTCTCTTTGCTCATACATGAAATATATCTCGTACCAGAGTACTCTGTGTTGAACAATTCATCAAGGGTCAGATGATTATCTTTCAGAGCTGCACTTAGCACCAGCAGACCAATAAGAGCTCTGATCTCTTCTTTGCTAGTGTCATTCTGCGTTGACGTACTTTGGTCATAGTTTTGCCTTTTTATCAGAATCTCTGAGTTCGTCCATTTCAAAATTTCTTCTAGTATCTGATTAGTCATGAATTGTTCAAATAATGACAGTGGATCCAGTATATTCCTTACCGTACGCGTGGGTCCTCTGGCAACACGCACAATATTTATCGCAGCTGCTCTACCTGAAGTACGCCCTTTGCTGCTAGCCCAAACATGACGACTCCGACTACGGATATTGCTTTGTGAGAAGGTCAATATACTGGAATTACTACCTGAGCTTTCTGCCAATGGTACTGGAGGTGTTTGTGGCTCCTGTTCGTTGTCTTGCAGAGCAGGTGAAGAACGATCTTGAGTACCCTCATGATCGGATGGGTCGTCTTGAGTGTCGCTTTCCACATCCTCCACTTCCAAATTATCTTCTGTTTCGCTGTCAGGTAACTCCTCCAATTCACCAACATCTTCCTCGCCCAATAATAAACGCGTAATATTGTCATCAGACAGCAATCTTTGAGAAGCCATAGTAAAAGCTGCAACAATTTATAAACACTAGTTGAAAAAAATAGTACACAAAACCTAACCATTCGTCGAAACGACGACTATTTTCGTAATATATCGAGAAATAAAGTACTTACGCGCCGGACTCCGTCGCTTCCCGAGAGAGCTCGGCGAACACTGAGTTGGCAAACGACGACGCTAAGATTGGCGCGCGCGCCGAAAAGAGACAGCGATATTTCTGTGGTGTGCTCGTCGATTCAACGAAGGTTAGGTGTCTAGGGTTAAGTAGTTCCGTCGTGATGCGCGGTTAAAGAATTTTACTTTCATCCTCTCTCCCAGGGGAACCTTACTGAATTCCAGGATAAAATGTATCCCATGTCCTTCCTTGAACTCAAATCGTACCAATTCAGTCCAACTCATTCAGTAGTTTCGGCGTGAACGTGATGCGCAGTGAAGGAATTTTACTTTCATCCCTTCTCCCAGGGGAACCTTACTAAATTCTGGGATAAAATTTATCTTTCCTCGTAGTATGAACTCAAATTATGCCGAGTTCCATTCGAATTCATTAAGTTGTTCCGTCGTGATGGGCGGTTAAAGAATTTTACTTCCATCTCTCTCCCAGGGGAAAATTACTGAATTCCGGCATGAAATGTATCCCATGTCCTTCCTTGTAGTATGAAATCAAATCTTGCTAGGTTTCATTCCAACTCATTTAGCACTTTCGGTGTCATGCGCGGTGAAGAAATTTTACTTTTATCCCCTCTCCCAGGGGAACCTGACTGAATTCCGCGATAAAAAGTATCCTATGTCCTTCCTCGTAGTATGACCTACAATCGTACCGAGTTTTATTTCAATACCTTAAGTAGTTCCGTCGTGATGCGCAGTTAAAGAATTTTACTTTCATCCCCTCTCCCAGGGAAACCTGACTGAATTCCGGGATAAAAAGTATCCTATGTCCTTCCTCGTAGTATGACCTAAAATCGTGCCGAGTTTCATTTCAATACCTTCAGTAGTTTCGGCGTGATGCGCGTTTAACAAACAGACAGACAGACAGACAGACAGACAGACAGACAGACAGACAGACAGACAGACAGACAGACAGACATGAATGAAAAAAATTGCAGTTTTGGCTTCAGTATCGATAATAGAGTGCCCTCCAAAAAAAATTTTCAAAATATCTTCAATGTACAGAATTGGACCTGTTACAGTTTTATTATAAGTATATAGATAAAAATAAGCTTGTGATAGGCATCACAAACTGCAAAATTGATTTTTCTTTCTTTTGTTTAACATAACAATAATAAGATAAAATAGATGAGGATGCTGATTTGGGTCGGTTTAGCGCCTTATATATTGCATATTTTCCTTCAGTCAAAGAAAATAAATTCGTGGACGGACATAACCAATCATATTTAATCATAAAATTATAATCAGATTTCCTTACCAGGTGATAAATAAACCACCAAGCGGTCCAATATTAAGATTAACCCCGCTGGGCTGCTGATGGCCCATTAGAACCCTCCCCCACCCTTTAGCCACTTAGGGCGATAAAAGGATCTATTGTTGTATTACAAATGTTCTGATGTCATCGGTGAGACATTTGACGTGAGAACAAACCATATTGCATCCATTAGGAAGCTTTTTGCTGGTGAATTGGTAAACAGATCGAGTTGGTAGAAACTCAACGCTGTTATTGCTAAAATAGGTGTTATGTAATGTAATATCTTGGTAAACTAAACCTACTAGCAGTTATATTAGGTAGGTACTTTCCTACTAGGTATTTACCTACGCTACGTTAAAAAAAACACAGTAGCAACCCGCATCTAGCAAGCTGGCGGTGTTACACCACCGTGCCGGTCCGTGCCTCTTTGCTCCTACGCCTGACCTCTACCCGATTGTGTCAGCCTGCTGTTCCGCCGTCGGAGAGAGTGCACCTGTGTTTGCGCACACTTGTGCATTATAAACTAACAGACTGTGACATATTTGCGGACGAATGGTAGATCTTATGTCAGTCCGTCTGTCTGCTCTATTGTGAGAGGGATGGATGATCGATTATTATTATTCATTTTGCATAATAATGGATCATTAGGTATTATTTGTGTTTCATTGTTTGCATGTAATTTAATTAGTGTAATTTGTGTTTTCGCCGTTCTAATTAATAATTAAATAAATTACTAAAGACTACTAACCAAATACCTAGGTAGGTACCTACCATTTGCAGTGAGCATGATTCGTTACGCTGTCTGCTACAATCCGTCTCGTTGCGAGTCATGACTGCACGAAGTAACGTTACGTTACGTTACGACCCTTAACGCCGCCCGGTCAGTACCCTCCATAATACCTATGTCCCGCGCACCTGGCTAGTCTCTCGATTTGCTAGGAGGACATCATCATTAACATTATTAGGAAGAGATAAACCATACTTAAATTGCACGACCCTCCACAAAACGTCATACACTCAGCGTGTATTGTCAGAATGGTTTATCTCTACCTACCTTCGATCAGGTATTCCGCGGCCTCCCCCGCCGGCGAAAACCTTGATCCATGCTACCTACCTATAAATCTTCTCTTCTACGCACGTGCTTCGTAAAAAACAATCTCATGAAGATTGTTTTTTTTAAACATATACTTATGCTCAAATTAAAAGTTCCTATAGGCTTTATGGACAATAATTAATTTGCTCTATTTCTGACTACCTTCTAATAAGATTCGAGTAAGACGGCACTGTGACGATTAAGTAAAACACTGCATTTTATGAGAACCATCAAAACTTTATTAAAACGTAAGAAGTTCTATAGAGCCTACCTTTAATGAGTATGTTTAAAAATACGTTTCCTAATAACATTATTGCAATTTCATAAGTGGGTATATTAGTTTATTAAGCAATTAATACATTGATTTGCTTATTCACTATTTTAGGGATGTATTTTCAATGCAATTACTTAGCCAATATAACTATCAGGTACCTATTAATATTGGTGTATGGACCTTTAAAAACAGATCTACAATTTAAATAGAACCCAAAATAGATAATTTCATAATTTAGTGGCAGTGGCGGATTTAGAATCACCTCTTTAAATGTATTGCTGGACTGAGCCAATTTTTATCCTATTTAGCTTTAATATGAATGTGCAATGTAAATAAGTCAACATCTAAATAGAATCAAGAGAATACGCTATTAAATTTACCTAAGGCTTATAGAGCAATCTAATAAATAACTTTGTAAGAAATGTTCACTATAAAATCTATGAAGCAATACTAAGCAAAAAATAACGCTAAAAAATTATAATATGAGATTAAACACAAACATGCTATACATAAGTAATCTAAATAGATATTAGCAAAGTGATTCACAATACACATCTGAATAAAACCTCTATGATTGTACATCTATTCGATCACTAGGCAGTCAATAATACGTCCCAGTTGATTTCGTTATGATACACCTCCTGGTTGAGCCAAACCTCGTAGTTTTCTTTGAATTCGTCGTCGAGTTCCATATTCAGCTCCAGGACACTGTTTATGTCTGTTTCTAGCGGGGTTAGGTCGATTTCGTGGTCGCCGCCTGTACCGTATCTCCTATGGTTGAACCGGTCTACGCTGACCCGCAGCGCGCATTCCTCATCTTGGAAGTCCCACGGCCGAGCGTCCACGTCGTTCCCAAACGCCCAGTCGTCGTTCAGTCTGTGCCGGACTTTAGAATATATCGCGCTAATGGTCTTCATATTTGTTTTCCTCCATTGTCTGCCCAAATATTTACTCTGCATTTTCAACAGTTTTAGCACGTAAAACTGCATCAATGCATGCCTCACTTTCAAGGTGCGTTTGAGAATCGGAGCGCTTTTGAAAACAACTAGCATCATTATTCTGGCGTTTTTCCATTTGGTCAGCTTATTTAGAATTCTCAAAAGGTTTATGCATGAGAAGACATTTCTCCACGAGTACCAAACTGTAGTTTCTCCAATGTCTAAGCATTCTTTAGTCAGCTCGGGTTGCTCCCCAATAACACAAGCAGGAAAATCAAAAATTGGTATGGAGTTCTTTGCATCAACATAGGACAAGATATTTTGATTAAAAAATTTCAGTACAAGGGGCATACAATTCGCATAGACGAGGTGTTGGGACATAAACTCAAATTGGTACACATGATTCAGTTTGAAGTGTTTTAGAAGCAGCAAAAGAATAGCAGTGACTGCTTTGACTATGATTTCTTTGTGTCTGTTGACATCAATGCCAAGTTTTAGTGATTGCAAGACTGTCATGGGCATCTCTTCAGGTAACAGATCAGCCATGATATTTATAGAGTAGGTTTTAGCTGTAGATGTGGGAGCGGCAGCCAGCAGTATTTTAAGAAGAGCAATCATGTATTGTGGTAAATTGGGCAACATTGCCCTGTACAATATTTCTGCCTCTGTTTCTTCTACTTCTTTTTCTCCCTTAGTGAGGGGGCTTCGGGCTATCTCAATCTCCCTTTCAGCTTGGAGCTCAGAGAGACTGGTGTACATGTGTTTTTTGAGGATCTCAATTCCCTCATGGATGGGGTTTGGTAGCCCAGCAATGGTTTGCCTATCTCCGGGTAGTGAGTAACCCACAAATTTTATTCTAACATTATCCATAAACATATCAATATCTTTTTGTCTGACTTTGGATATCCAAGGTAGACTTCTTGGTAATGGTGGAGGTGGGCTTTCAAACTGTTTAGGTGACATGTATGGGAGGTAGTCATTGTTTTCTGGTTGACTATCTGAAGGCATAGTCTGGAACTCTATAGGGTAGTCCTCGGAGCCATTACCAGTTTCCTCCTTATCAACAAAAAGCTGCTCATCTGATTCATCGAGGGAGGTTTGTTTCATGAAGGTCTGTCTTCTTAAAGCTCTTTCATTTTCCTTGAGTTTCCTGGTTCCTGGGTTTTGGTTTTCAAGCATGTCAGCAGCGCTAAGTGGTGGGGAACTAGCTCTCATCAATTTTGTTATTTCAATTGTGTCTTCAGTGATTGGGGGTAAGCCTTGAGCTTCTCGTAATTTTGCTTTCCTTTCTTCAAGTTCTTTGGAACCACCGAGGTAAACCAGCAACACTTTCCACAACAGCAACAATACCTTTTTCATAGGAAAGTGGGGTGTTGTCCCCGCACAGAGATGTGTCACCATGCCAAGTAGTTTCACAGGTAACAGTTCCTCGCCAAATGGTGTGCCTAGTTCCTCTTTGAAGTTCTTCACTAAATGCAAAAATTCTGATTCAGGATTATCTTTCTCAGTTCTCATGTGTTCTGTAATCAGATAAAGGACTGATAAAATGACTCGTAAGTTAGTGGAGTCAGCCAAAGAGTCTGCTAGTTTACGGGATGCTATCGCTGTACTGCTGTGAACTATTTCTAGATTGAGTAGTTCAACAAAAGCTGAAAAGGTGCCCATGTCGTAAAGAAGCATGATGTTGATGCGCGCCCAATGCGCCTGTTCTGCGTCTGACTGCATCTCGGCCCAGCAGCCCTGCGCCAGGTACAGGATGCAGCGCGTCGCACGCATCCTGATCTCGTTCACAGCGACATCCAGATGTTCCAAAAGCCTCATAACAACCGTACGTTGCTGTCTTGCATTCAACCTCTGCCAACTTGGCCGGTAATTGAACTCCTCCATGATATCTTCGAAAGCCTTCACGTTCAGTTGATATTCTGGGTGCTCCGTGTAACTGTACAGCTCGGCGATCTCGTTGGCTTGTGTGTCGCAGTCATCGTAAGCGAAATCGAGCTCGGGTCCTTCGATTATTTCCTCTCCATGAAAGTATTGCTGTTGAAACTCCTCCATAGGGCGGCGGACGTCAGGCATCTTGTTGCCTCCACGACGGCCGTTGCCGTTGGTTCCCATAATAAGGTGCAGAAACGTTGTTTTTCAGGTAATTTTACATCTCAAAAACAACACAAAAGAAGTTAGAAATCTTGAAATGGCAGAATTTGAGTCGAATTGTCGACTAAAAATCAATCAACTGCGAGGTTGAGTGTAGTGAGGTTGTTGTCCGTTTGACATGACCGACAATGACAAACTGTGATGTGAGACTGACTGACAGTGACAGTTGATTGTTGACAACTGTAACAACTGTTGTTGATTTTTTTTTAAAGATCCTATGACTACGTTGTTTTTTTACACAATCAATCTTGCTTACCGTTACGTTTTTTTTTGGCCGAAAACTTGGTAGACAAATGAATCTTTATAGTAAAATCGGTTAACTTGGACAAATCTAGATGTTTGTTCAACGATTAAACAAAAAAAAACGATTTCTTCAATCATCGTCATTCCAATTTCAATTCATTGAGTCCATCATCCAAACAAATTCCAAAATATTATAGTCTGTGGAGCGAACGCCTGCGCTCTAAGCTCTAAGTGAAATAATTAGCTGTAAAGTTATTTTCCAATATTCCACATTTCTTGTGAATAAACGTAAACTTGTGATTGAAGTGTTACGAAACGTTCGTATAGTTAGCTTCTACAGCAGGACTTTTAAACAAGTAATTATTTGTGTATCAGGTACACACAGTTTCCGTTCTGTACTGCAATGTTATTGCGTTGACACACCTATTTCCTCTACAATATAATTTGCATTGTATCCGTTTTCAGCCTCACGATGGCTGAGTTAGCAGCACTCCTGCAAACGGACATCCCTGAAGGGCGAAACAATCTCACAGACAGTCACACAAACCTCGAAAGAGTAGCAGATTACTGCGAGGCAAACTATTTCCAGTCCGAAAACAAGCGACTCGCATTGGAGAGTACTAAGAACTACACCACTCAGTCTCTCGCTAGCGTCGCCTACCAGATCAACACACTTGCTTACAATTTCCTCCAGCTGTTAGAGCTTCAAACTATGCAGCTGTCTGAAATGGAAGGTCAGATGAACCATATTCATCAGACAGTGGCCATCCACAAGGAGAAAGTAGCCAGAAGAGAGATTGGTGTGCTGACCGCGAACAAGGTGACGAACAGGAACTATAAGATTATTGCTCCGGCCAATCCCGAGAAGCCTATAAAGTATGTGCGCAAGAGTATTGATTACACAGGTAAGATAATATTTCAAGTTGTTGGAATCTAAAATAAATAAAATGCATAATGCTGGACAATCGACATAGCATCAACTGGCTCCAAAGTAAGAGAATAAAATAACAGAATACAGTAAAACAGGATGAATAGAGACTTGAGGGTGAATAGAAACGGTTGAAATACTGGAGCAAAACATCCTTTTGCAGAGATCAAATCGACTGTCACAGAACTTCACAGAAAGCGAAAAGTCGCGAACTCAGTATACTACCCCTACTACCAGCCAAGTAATGTCTTGCTCCAGTATTTCGTCCATTTCTATTCACCCTGGAGACTCTATTTACCCCGTTTTACGGTAGTTATTCTGTCAAATCACACCAAAATAGTTTACAAAAATCAACAATAGCTGATTTTTGTAAACTATTTTGAGTATATTTTGTACAAATAGCACAAAAACCAAATTATGAAAAAGCACTAAATATACCTAGTTGCTGGCTATCCCATAACAATTGAAATAAAAAGGACGGCAACCTTTTTAACCCTCTGCAGCTGAGGTGAAAATAATGTTAACATTCTACTGCTGTGCTGTCTATCAGGCGTCAGCTTAACTAGCGTGAATTACCATTGTATAAATAAATAATAAAAAATGCTGGACAATTCACACAACATTATCTAGCACCAAGGTAAGCAGAGCTTGTGTTATGGGTACTAGATAACTGACATATTTAATACAATACACTATATACATAGATATTTTAAATTATACATAGAAAACACCCAGACCAATGGAACAAACTGCAGATCGTACACAAATTTGTTCCGAGGCGGGAATCGAACCCGCAACCTCCTGCGTCGCAGGCGGACCTTCGCCCGCTGCGCCACGGATGTCGTCAGGAGGTGGTGACAAGTTTATTTATGAATACCGATAAATATAAAAAAAAAATTATCGGTTTATAAACTTTAGTTTTACATACTTTACTATATTGAAATAAAACAATATTTTAGTTATTATAGGATCAGTTTCATTGAGATAAATTTCTTATAAATTAGGTGACAGACCTTACAAATTATTAAAAAAATAGAAATTTATATCTTTTTGTCCTAAAATTAGGCAAAATATGTTGTTAAAAAAATCATCTAAGACTAGAAAAAATATCAACAAAATCATATGATATGTTTAGGCACAAAACAGTCTCAAAGTTAACCCTTAGTTTAAGTTAAAATTTGCAGCCTTTTGCAAATTTGAGCTGCATATTGTATGTTTCTTCCGTTCTTTTTTTTCACAAGCGCAGCAACTAAACCTGGTCTGCCTTTTAAGTCTGCTAGGACATACACTACACAGCTTTCTTCCAGATGGCCTAGCCGGAGAGGGAGTTTCAGGAGGAGGAGGCAAATCCTCTTCTGATGTTGCAAGCGAAATTCTCTCGGCAGTATGTCTTTATAAATGCACTCCTGGATAGTCCAGGACCTGAATTTTCAAGATTTGATTTCTTAAAAATAAAATCAGTTTAGTAGATAGGCGAAAATGTATGCGGAACACTATGAAAAGTTACATACTTTACTGAGGTTACGAATATTGGACACTTTGGAATATGAACGGTCTTTGTGAGGTTACGTCTAACAGAATCAGGTCTTAATGCTGTACTTACGTCTGAGTAGGCCGCGCGACCGATCGCGCCACACATTCTTCCTATTGAGGAAGGTACTGAGCGAGACAGAACTATATCACTCCATATTGCGAGATGGCAACAACATAATGGCGGTGTCCAAGAGACACCATCTCAGTTGCAGAGGGTTAAATGCTGTCAAATTGCCTTTTGTGCCATCTGAATGAACACCATTAACTAAAAATAGCCTAAAATGACAATAAATCCTCATTCCAGTTCTGGATGACATTGGCCACGGAGCTCGATGGAATAGTGGTGCGAGTGGCACTCCCCGCGGGCGCCGATCGGGGTCCGCCCCTGCGCCCGCACCCCTGCCGGCGCCAACCACGAAGCCTCCCACACCACCGGCAGCCAGGGTCGCAGCGGCAGCTAACACGGGGACCTTAGGACGGGGCACTCTTGGTAAATATCACTGCCATTACTTTTGAACCCCTCTTAACTGACTTCTTTTTTCACTGGTTGTGATGAAGTCATCCATTATTCATCAATAATTATATATTGTGTATTTACAAGTAGAATTTCTAAATTTAGAATAATCTATGTTCTTATAATATTTGTTCATGTATATTTTTTGATGTCTAGGTAAATCCTCCCGCGAGTACCGCACTCCGCCCGCCGTCGCACCGCCCCAGGTGCCTTCCCACTACGCACCGAACTACCCGCGGCGGCCGCCTGGCTACTCCACACTACCCGTGGCCCAACCTCAGCAAAGTCCACAGGTAAATTACTACAAAAACTATCATGTTTATCAGTTCATACTAGTCCACTGCTGCACACACAAATAGGTTTAGTAGCTCATTTCACTAAGATCATAATGCCATATTCCCCAAAGATTCCGATTCTTTATTGATAATGGTTGTGTACATTGTCATTAAATATGTACAATTAAAAAATAGTTCATATCATAAGTACATAAGTACCTAGCAATCTTCCGATTGCTACGTACTTATGTACTTATGATATGATACTGCTGCTGTACTTATGATATGCCCTGCGTTCCTCAACCAGAATGCCCAGTTCCCTGGGCATTCTGGTTGAGGAACGCAGGGCGCCGCTTTTTTTGCACCGCCGACTGTGCTGCCTGTCGACGGTCAAGAGATATTTAGATTTGTCTGTTTAGACTGCGCTATACCGCAATCAGCCGCTCGGCAAGATTGAAAGGGTTAAATGGGACAGGAAAGTGGGGAAGGGGTTGAGGACACCGATGCCACAGGGACAGAGATGTGGCATTAGCAGTGTTGAACCAAAAAATTCTCCTCTACTTTTTTAATAAGCACGGCCAAAGAGTGGAATGAGCTTCCTGCATCTGTTTTCCCTTTAGAGTATAATCTTGGAGTCTTTAAGGGTCCGGCGACGGATGAATTTCCCATACAAACGTAATACCAAAATGATTTTTAATTTGAGCAAATTTTCACTATGGTCTGCTATTATTTGTATTAAAATAGTATTTATCTAGGTTCCTGCCACAATTTTTTTTCAAAATACCTTTCTGAAATGAAATTAAACCTAATCGCATTTTTACATCAAAGAATGAATGTTGTCTTAGTAATTGTGTAGATAAGTATTTTGAAAAAATCTTATGGCAGGAACCTGTATAAATACTATTCTAACACAAATAATAGCAAACCACGATGAAAACATTCTCAAATTATAAATCATTTTGGTACTACGTTTGTATGGGAAATTCATCCGTCGCCGGACCCTTAAGTCTAGGGTAAATAAGTGCCTTCTGGGAAAGCGTGCTCAATCTTAGGCCACATCTTCACTAACTTTAAGTGAGTTGGTGGCCAAACGCTTGACCATTATCAATAAAAAAAAAGCTAGAGCAGTCCGAGGTCATGCTCCCATAGCGAATCTGGCCAGGTAGGTATCTAAAAACTGCTCCCCAGTTTCATTCATAATGAATTCCACCAGATATAGATCGAATTGAACAGTAAAATCAAATTTTTACAAGCTTTTATTTAACTTCAAGTGTATGTATATCTTTTGGTCAAATCTTGCAAGCTAAATTCGAAACATTTCGTGACAACTTACGACTTTAAAATGTTGCATGCTTGTTCAGGTCTGTTGAGAAAATACCAAGCAATTACCTGATGCTGAAACCGAAATGCTTGATTTCACGCATCCGCGATGAGCTGTAACTTAGGTCGTGCACTTAAAATAGTTTTTAATTCTCTACAGATTGGTATGGTTCATCCAAATCAACATCAGAACACAACATACTCCCAGCAAGACTTGCATTCCAGTATGCCGCGTAAGTTTCGACAATTTTACTTAGAATTAAAAAAGAAAATTACAATTTAATAATACCAACAAATTAAAACTAGTAATAAATAATAAATAAATAAATAATGCTGGACAATTCACACAGCATTATCTAGCCCCAAGCTAAGCAGAGCTTGTGTTAATGGGTACTAGATAACTGATATACTTAATACAATACACTACATGGATAGATATTTTTTATTATAGATAGAAAACACCCAGATCAACGGAACAAATTTCTGCAGATCGTACACAAATTGGTTCCGAGGCGGGAATCGAACCCGCAACCTCCAGCTTCGCAGGCGGACCTTGCGGAGTATTTATAATAGAAACAGTTGTGCTAACTGCAGACCGTTGCAAACAATCTAGATATAGCTAAACTGATCAATGCCAGTCGGAAGCGTCCCCAAAATGCTGGCTACGTTGCCCCGCTGTATGGCAATAAATAATAATAAATAAATAAAATATTTTATTTCGGACAACAAAAGATCCATAGTTTGTTAGTAAAAAACTTACTTATTAAGGGTTAGTAACTTACACCAAAAAATTAAATTACAATAACAAAAAAAAAATAAAATAAAATTACATTAAATCACCCTCCCCACGAAACATTTCCATAGGGGAGAGTTTATTCGACCTGCTATGGTTTTTAGGATGGTGTTGGGGCTGTCACGTACCCTACGCATCAGGGATGCGGTCTTTTTACGGATGATGGCAGCAAAGCCATCCGTCTGATACTCCGCAAACATCCCCGATGCACTGCAGAATCGGGGCAGTCCCAACATCATCCTAAATATATTATTATATTGTATACGTAGGGTCTCCAGCGGCCTTTTGGTGTAGTTGATCCATAGGTTCCCGGTGTAGAAGCTCTGACAGTAGGCTTTAAAAAGCGTCAATTTGACTTCTTCTGAACACCGGGAGAACCTACGAATCAACATGTTACCTCTCACCGCTAGAGCCCTACGTTCTCTTTCAATATCCTCATTGTCTTTAAGGTCGTCGGTGATATAATGCCCTAGATATTTTATGGATTTGACCTTATTTATGACCATGCCGTTTAGGGTTATCTCTGGGAAATCTTTGACATTATTACAAATGCAATGCTGATGCGCTTCGCCTGATACTCACCAGATCTCGGGTCACGCGTCGCTTCGACCAGACGTAAAATAATTCTATTTGAAATTTGCTGAAGATTTGGTACATTTCTTCCTTATACTTTAGATTTTATGTTATAAAGGATTTTTCTGTAATTTCAGCGCCGCCCTCGCCTTTGATTGGCTCGGATGGTGAACACAGCCAACATTCCATGAGCTTGCCTGGACAGGTTAGTACAATATACAAACTCTCGAAAACTTAAGTCTTTATCAATGGTTATGAATAAGTCAATTAATTTTTATCAATAAAAAACTTTCCAGAATGCATTTTGCGAAAAAAAGGAAGATGGTATTTTCGCGCATCGACGACGTTGCCAATGATGGCTTAAAACACTAATAAAGCATTACTTAGGTTTTTCGTTATTATAGTGCGCAACCCCACTCAGGGTAATTGAAACAAACGAAACTTTAGTCTTTGAACAGGATTGGATAAACTTCAATGTTTCTCCTGTAGGTGGAGCTAGCGGACCTAGAATCCGTAGGAAGTCGCAGAGATTTTCGACTCCCACGTCACTTGACCTCGTGGTGTAGTTGATTAGCACATTCCGGTACTGACGGAAGGATGCGGGTTCAAGTCCCGTCGAAGTCGAAAATTTTAGCGATATTATTTGATTAAGGCATTACTTGTAAGAAAATTAAAAACACGGCAAAAAAAAGAACCTTTGCGGCTTGGTTTGTTCACTGAATATTAATCTGTGATAGTGCTACCTATCACACATTAATATAAAGGTAAATGACCTCCTTCAGTATGGTGCAACATTATGTTTGTAATATTGTACATTATTTTTAGTACAGTTTGACAATGTCTTTGTACAGCAGCATACTTGGACATGCCCTTTAATTAATTAATTTATTATTTATTTGATACCAATAATTTTTTTTTCAGTCATGTCTGTCTGTTTTTTTTTCTTTGTGCCTTATGGTGTTTCCTACAGCGAAATACATGTGTGTTATTGTTTAAATAGGAATCAAATATAGAATGTAACGACATCAAGTGTAACGACATCAAGTGTAACAACAAGTGTACCTACGATCAAAATCAAAAAGCCTTTAATTCCGTAACCTCATAACAATAGTAAACAAATCATGCATCATTCGTATTACATTAGGTACTTAAGTAGTAGGTACATTAATTATACTATTTAATTTATTGTAAATTGTCTAGATGAATTTGAGTAGATTTATTAAAATAGTAGGTAAGTAGAAAAATAGCATGCATTTGTGGGTAAATTCAATTTGTAAACAATAAATTTGATCGATGAAATTTTCAATATTATATTCGGTGGTTAGGAACCCTTTCGGGTACAGGCCTCTTCCAGTTCACGCATTATTCTTAGTCTGCTTGAATCACGCTTAATTGGTAGATACTGTAACATACTGCATAGACATAGCAGATAGAACTTTAACATAACAGATAGAATACTCTTCTGTCTCTCTATTTCCTACCTACGATGTAATAAATAAATACAAATACTAATTTGACCAACACCCTATATAAATAATATGAAAAAAAATATATATTATGTTTCAGCGCGCCTCGTCATCATCAGCCGGAGGTGGGTCTCTCCGCGGCGGCTCCGTGTCGCCTCCCCTGCCGCCGCCGCCCATGGACGATGAACTATCTCAGGATGGATTCGGACGACCACATCACGCTATGAACGTAAGACTGATTATATCCATCCAATCCATATATCCGACCTCAGTGACGCAGCGGGCGAGAGTCCGCTTGCGACGCAAGAGGTTGCGGGATCGATTCCCGCCTCGGAACACATTTGTGTACGATCTGCAGAAATTTGTTCCGTTGGTCTGGGTGCTTTCTATGTATAGTAAAAAAATATCTATTTATGTATATAATGTATTAAATATATCTGTTATCTAGTACCCAAAACACAAGCTTTGAGTGGCTTACTTTGGGGCTAGATGGTGCTGTGTGGATTGTCCAGCATTATTTATTTATTTCCATACTGTCTGCTAACTTTTCTCGCCTAAACGGTTGTACGGATCTTAATGAAATGTGGCAGATTTTTAAACAGTATTCCGGAGACGAAGATCGGCTACTTGAAAAGCGCGTGCGAAACCCCGGGCAGCAGCTAGTAGATGTTATAATTGGTTGCAACTTGCAAGCAATTATAACATCTACTCTAGGTTAAAATAGAGAAAATATACGACACATCGTCATCGATAGCGTAAAAAGCCCTTTTTGCGTGTCGAATCCGACGCTATGTGCGCTACGGATCCATCCGGTATTTTATGCATATAAAATACCAAATAAATTACGTGTGGAAGGTACGTACTACGTACCTTTCACGCATTCGAATATCTTTGCGTAGTCCGACAATTTTCCGCATAGCTCAACAGCCTGTATTGGTCCACTACTGGACGCAGGCCTTCCTGATAAGCGCCTTATTACCTTGTATCACTTTTATCTTAAGACAATTTTCCGCATATTCAGTAGTAAATTAAATAATAAAACACAATTATGCACGATTTACACTTTGATCCTAGATTTTAAAATCCATAAAATCGAATGCACCATGCACACAGAATCAAAGTGTAAATCTACCATAACAGAACTACTGATTCTCCTCATTGTAGAACAAAATCGGTCAACAGTACTCGAACGCTGTGCCAGCCATCGTTCCTGACGAAGAGGATCTACCTGGATGGGTGCCCAAGAATTACATCGAAAAAGGTAAGAATATGCAAACAATTATTTTTTATCTAGGAGATATCCTAGTTTATCTGCATAAAGAAATATGGATTTAATACAGTAAATTCTTGAACAATAATTTTACTTGGGAGATTTCCATATCAGCTTATCTGCACAAAGAAATGCTAAATGGATTTAAAACGATAAATTTTTGAACAACAATTTTACTTGAAGATTTCGATATCATCTTATCTGCACAAAGAAATGCTAAATGGATTTCATGCAGTAATTTCTCGAACAACAATTTTACTTGGGAGATTTCCATACTAGCTCATCTGCACAAAGAAATGCTAAATGGATTTTATTCAGTAAATTCTTTAACAACAATTTTACTTGGGAGATTTTCATATCAGTTTATCTGCACAAAGAAATGCTAAATGGATTTTATACAGTAAATTGTCGAACAAGAGAAGTAAATTTGACTTCTCCAAAATAATTTGTTGAATAGTATTATTAGCACAGATAATTAGTATAATACTATACGTATGTATTAGTTATAAAAATACTAATAATAATATGTGCTCAACAAACTCAGGATGCGCTGAATAATTATGTTATGATGATTCATAGCCACTATCTTTGAATAATAGTTAGGTAACAATATGCTGTGAGTAAAACAATGACTAATAGGCTATTTGCGGTTAAGATACATTTATTTTTTGCATTCGTGTCCATTTCAAAGGTCTTACAATTTTGAGGTAGAATCTTCAAGAACCCTGTTATGGCGTTGCAACATTCTGAGTTCGATTTCTCAGTAAAATAATTACAATATTTTTTTTTTAGCTTTACAACAACAGCGCAGACATATACAGATTAGTATCCTACAGGCTTAATTGAATAGATTTGTAGAGAAGTTATGTATATAGGAGTAAATTAACAGAAGTAGAAAATAATAGAGCAGAATGTACGGTACCTATAAGAATATTTCAAACTGTTCTGCTTTTTCTCAGTTTAAAAACGCAATACCACCGCCAAACTTCTCTGGTAAGTTACGATATCCGTGTCTTGCCTCCGATGTATTTGGATGTTGCCTTCTTGGAACCCCATTATTGTACGATTCACGAATTCCGTCTTTTTTGCACTTGTAGCATGACTAAAGTCACCTGTCTGTTACTTTTTTATCATTAAAGAAAAGTCTTCTCCATTGGAGTACCGTCGTTGTAATTTCTGATCTCAGTCTTTACATTGGGTGGCTTAATGATTTTGGAGCGTAGGTACTACTTACAGGGAGTTACCTAACGTGTAGAGAACCAGAGACTAGCTTTTGTTTCCGGTTTATCAGGATTAAGAGTAGCCTAAATCTTATTCCAGGCATTAAACTAAATATTAGTGATTCAAATTTTAGCTCTAAAATCACTAAAGATTGTTATTTTGAGCATGAAAAACTCAAAACAAGACAATTGTATCCCATTTTAAGTGATTTCAATGTTATTTACCATGATAAATTTCAAAAGCTTTATCGTCACTCACATTTCACCATCACACTATTTTTGTAAGGTTTTTTATTTCTGAACTGGACGATAAAAATAATTGTTAACACATTCACTTCCAGTCTCTGCTGCGTGTGATCCGAAGGGACGCGCCGCAGCTCTGTCATATTCATAGATAAAAGTTAGAACCTGTTCATATTCATACTTATTTTATTGCAATGTTATGTTTGTTATCTACCTAAACATGTCATAACGACCTTAAACTTAGAAATAAATGGCTCATTTGATTTATTTTTGTTATAGTGGTGGCGATCTACGATTACTATGCCGACAAAGAAGACGAGTTATCATTCCAAGAGAGCGCAGTTATCTACGTGCTGAAGAAAAACGACGACGGTTGGTGGGAGGGGGTTATGGATGGTGTGACCGGATTATTCCCTGGGAATTATGTGGAGCCTTGCGTGTGAAGAGAATCTTGCGAAGTTATTGAGAAGTTATATTTTAGTCAAATTCACGTAGTTTTATAAAAGTTGATATTTCCACCAGGCACTGCCACTCTTAGGCCGGGTACTGAACGCTACGGCGCTTACGGTAATGGTGGGTACAGACCACGCGAGCGAGAGCGAGCGAATGCAAACGAGTGGGATTCGACGATCGGTACGTTCGTTCCATTTTTCTTTGATGGAGCGTGGCCGTGGTGCCGGAGCACAGCCGAAGGCGAACGAAGGCCCTCGTATGGGCGTGCTTGCTTTCGCAATGACGTCCACACTGGTTTTTGCGTTTGTTAGCCTTTGCTTGCCCTCGCTCGCTTGTGCTGAGTTCCCTATACAGGGTGTAACAAAAAAGAGTAACCAAACTTTCAGGTGGGGTGTAGAATCGAACACTGAATTCAGGAAAAATATTGAAAAAAAATCCCGCCCTTTAGTTTTCGAAAAATTAAATAAATAGGTACGAAATTTTCACAACAGTAGGCAATAGACTCTAATACATGTGTCTATTTGGAATTAGAAAAAAATGGCCTGCGTACCTGTATTCATATCTTTTATAAGCCCATAACACCTAAACGGTGCCCTAATGAGCGGCCACCGCGGTCATCGACCCGCGACATCATTGCAGCGGAAGCGAACAGGCTGCACGGCATGCTTAGATATGGAGCCTACGTACAACAAATACATTCCAATTTTCCTCTAGGAATTAAAAATAAATAAATTATTTTAAGTCTTTACACACGTTCTATCGCGAAAATGCATAGTTAGTAGGTACATTCATTAAGCATGCACCTTCCTTCCTACTAAAAGATATTCACTACTAGCTTTTATTTTTTCATATCGTTGACTACCTAAGTACCTACCTACCTTCACATTGAACTTTAAAAACACGGTGAGTAACTAACAATGAAAGGTTGTTACAATTTGCATTTCCGAAGCACCAGATTGAGACAAGAAAAGGCACAAACTTTTAGCGCGCGAGAGCGAGATAGGTATACAAACTTAGTTCATCCGAATGTTCACCCAATGCTAGGCTTATTGTTAGTTTTGTCAAACTGTCTGTTATCATAGGGTCAATGGCCATTTAGTTGCATCATTGCAAGCGCAAGGTGAAGGTCGCGGCGGCGCTTATCGGTTATTTGTGCGTAAAAAGGGCTCGTATGAGTTATTCAGATATTGAATACCACGAGATGATGCTTGACCTAAAGTTTTAGTGTGGTTTTGTATTTTGACGGTCCTAAGCCCGTAAAGTACGAAGGGAAAATTGGAATGCATTGGCTAGCTTCCTACATAACTACAACACGTGCAGCCCGCCGCCGCGCGCGCTGCTGCGATATCGCGTGTCCGGTCGTGGGTGCCCCCCGTAAAAAGATGTTTATCTGCTAAAAAGGTGTACACAAGGTACGTAGACCTTTTAATCAAATTTTAATGCCAAATAAACACGTGCATCAGTCGTTTGCGTAATGTAGTGAAAATTCCGTATTTATTTAATTTTTCGAAAACTAAAGGGCGGGATTTTTTTTCAATATTTTTCCTGAATTCAGTGTTCGATTCTACACCCCACCTGAAAGTTTGGTTACTCTTTTTTGTTACACCCTGTATACCTAGACAAAATCGATTAGAGCGCTCACAAAAGTTGATCAAAAGCATCCGATATCGCGTCTACAGTTGATAGCGAAATGTCATAGATGACGTCATAACCGACGCCATCTTTACGCTCACAACGCCCATAGAACGAGCATGGTTGCTGTGAACGATCTGTCAAATTGTCATAATGATTACACAAATTGACATAGGAAATTATCAAAGTCACCATAAACTTGAGGTTATGTTTACGTGAGCGATGATGTGAGCGTGTCTATAGCCGTTCCGTTGAACATATCCCGATATCTGTCGTTATCGTTTTGAGTGTCGAATTCAAAGAATTCGGAACGACTTTGAGCGCTGTAGTCTTGTGGGTGGTCAACGGACCGCGGCATTGGTCTGTACCCGGTATAACGTGTCACACTGCGAGCGTTCGTGCAGTCACTACGGGGGAGAAGGCGCTCAAAATAACCAACGAGATGGATTTTTGCACACCTCGTAACTTTTCATGCTTGCTAGGAATGGTATATTACGCCCCATAACATTGGTCAGTACCCGCTTTAAGCTCTCGCCTGCCTGAGTTAGCATATCTTACAAAAAAATTAAATGCGATTGTTTGGATGTTTGTTACCTCCTAACGCTAACTACTGAACGGATCGGCCTGAAATTTTGCATACCTGCTGTAGGTAGTTCTAGGCAAAACATAGGCTTTTTATCCCATAAATCAGTCCCCACGGTATAGAAATAACAATGCCCGTGAATGCGCGGGCAGAGGATTATAGATTCTAGCCCCAACGCAATAATGTTCATTACAGCTCATACAGCGCTTCACATCTCGTTCTGCCTCGTCTCGGGGGTGTGCGTTACTGGGGCGGCATGTCGACGCTGATCAAGATATATGTATATGTATAGAAAAGTCATAGCGCTATGTCCTGCAAATGAGCCCCAAAAATAAAATTGGTGTCTACTATGGTTTCAGAGTAATTCGAAAAAAAGGATGCCACCTGCAGTAACATCTGAAAACGTTACTGCAGCGGCATCTTTTTTACCTATTAGCCTTAGCCAAATTTAAAGTAGCTAAAATTTAGGTTAATTTTGAGGCTCAAATTTTGAGCACTTCCTGGGCCGAGCAGCGGCATTTATGCACCCTATTGTTTATGAGATATTGCAGATGCCACTGCAGTAACTTTTTGTAGATTTCCATATTTTCGGAACGGCTGGACGAACAAATGATTTTTTGGGAGGTGCGGTGTGATTTGAGCCAATTGGAGGCCTAGTAGTTTAAAAAAATTCATGGTGTATGAAAAAAAACGAGTTTTTCTGGAAATCAAAAATAGCCTCTAGCTCTTGAACTACTTCAGGAATGCGCTCTGTGATTGCATTGGCTGATGCCTATTAGGAATATGTATCTTCTGACAAAATTATGAAACCCTACATAGAATTTTCGACGAAATAAATCAATTTTTTCATGGACTCAAGCTAAAATGAACTTTATTGTGTCGGTGTTCTAGAATCCTAACATTATAAATCCGGAAATACCTTATCACGCCTAAACGGATCTTGTGGATAATCTTCTGACAAAATTATGAAACCCTACATAGAATTTTCGACGAAATAAATCAATTTTTTTCATGGACTCAAGCTGAAATGAACTTTATTGTGTCGGTGTTCTAGAATCCTAACATTATAAATCCGGAAATACCTTATCACGCCTAAACGGATCTTGTGGATATTTGGCTAGATAGTATCTCGAGAAAGGCATACTTCTCAAGAAAATTATGTACGAAGCCACTTGCAGATTGTCTTGTTATTATTCTCAAGCTCCTAAACCACTGCCAGTCTAGCCCTTAACCTATTTATTGCCAGAGACATAATAAAAGTAGGTATTAGTCGCGTAGATAAAGATTGGGATTGTAAATTACCCCTCTCTTATGCTGTCCTGCTTAGATCAAAGAGGGAAAGCATGAGGTGGTAATTTTTTAAAAGTTTATATACGCGACTTTTTTGGTCCTTTATTCACAAAGAAAATTACATACAAATCCTATAAATAAATTAGAACTAGTATTTCCAATCGAAACAATTGAGCTAACTGCATTTTGGTCCTTTATATTTGTTAGACCCTGTATAGCATAGCTGTATAGCTTTTGTCTCTTGTTTGAATGCCGTGGGCAAAAAGGTATAGTTGCCGTCAAACATCTTGTCTGGTGACGGGCAGCGGGAGGGGAATTTTGCGCAAGTACACTCACGCATATAATTTATAAACGGTCGCAGCTTCGTATGTCTGTCTCGTTCTTTCATTGTTTGATATAAAAACTAAGGGAATATCGACGCGACTGTTCAAAAGGTAGCCGCCCACCAATTTAGTCTTAAAATTGCGTTCTGCGTCTTTGTCAAGTGGTTCGCCAGCGGACAAAAATTTTGGCGGCAACTAAGTACCTTAATTTGGCTTTTCTTCACCTTCAGGCTGCGAAATGTTTAATATCATGTTCGCTAGACTCTAATTGAAATATATTTATTGCTGCACTATTTTGTGTAGGGAAATACTTATGTGGCCCTCGGTTTTATAAATATTTCTTTAGGTTAATTATTTAATGATATGATAAAACAAGTTATTAGTTGGTAAGAAGATTTTATTCAAAAGTCGATAAAGCATTACGTACTGTATGATTAATTTTAATTATTAAAAAATGTAATCAAACAAAACTGTCTTATTATAATATCTGCATCTATAATTAAACATTGAACAGACACTGACAGGATTGTGTACAACAAGACACAAAACCGTTTACCAAGAAGTTGAATTATGTAATCTAACTTGTTAGCTATGAAAGTAATGCAGCAGCGGCCTCACTAATGCAGCAACTATAGTCCGTCCACGCATTTATTTTCTTTAACTTAATGAACTATTTTTCATACACAATCTGTCAGCTCGATAAATATCGGAACTCTCGTTAGTCCCGATATCTTCCGAGCCGATAAATTCGCACCCCTAATATAAGAAGCAGAGTCTATGAAATATTGCATTCTTTCATCCAGTCAAAGAAAATAAATGCGTGGACCGATCATAGCAAGCTTTTTTTTATATCTCTCAAGTTATCATGAATCCAATCTTATACAGTAAGTACTTATTTCATTACAATCATGAATCCAATCTTATAAAGTAAGTACTTATTTCATTACAATCTTAATACCTATTCCTTATCATCAAGGTCCATATTCTCAGTGGCAATGTTGTCTGAAACTTCTTTCTTTACATTTTTATCATCACTGGCCTCTGTTTTGGCTTCAGTTTTCGGTTCTTCTTTAGCTGGGGTCACTTCTTTTGGTTCAGATTTTGTCTCATCCTTCTTTATTTCTTTTTTGCTTCTGTAAACAGACAGGCTTGTTAAAAATTGAGAGAAATACAGAGAAAGAAATACGGGAGATTATCGCTCAGCATTATCTGGACTAAGGTAAGCAGTTTGTGTGATCTATTACTGATCAGTACATGATAACTGATAAATTATGCACAGACCTGGGACAAATACCACAGATCATTAAAATGTTTGTCCCGGAGGTAAACCATAGTGTACTATAACAAACAGTAGTGTAAAACTCCTGAGGTTGTCAGTGTTGCTTATACTGCAAGTTCAATTTTCACCTATCATCAAGAACTCATCCTAACTGCTAACTAACCTACACAGCATTTCAGTCCAATGTGTGACATAGATTATCTAAGTAATCGCTTCACTATAACAAATAGTATCGTCATAGAATCGCCACCATTACCCTATTTGCCAAAAGTGTAACTGAATAGTAAAGGCATACTAACATTGAAGAGGTATTGGGTCCATTGACGATTTCCACCACATCATCATCCTCGTATTTGATGTTAACCACCGCCTCTACTTTGGACTGGATACTTTTCAATGCGGAATGGAATATTTTCGAACTTGCCTGCAATCAACATTGAAAATCAGATAAGGGTTTATTCCTCAGCGAGTTTGAAATATCAAACAGAAAGCACTGAAAAAGATAAAATTTTATTGATGGCAGGCCAGGCCATGGCCAGCGCCATTGAGCTTTTCCATAATCATAAAATATATCAACTCATTGTCGCTCTATTAGGCTGCATGTATCCTTAAATTTCTAGCAGAATTCAGCCCCTCATGTTTCGTCCAAATATTGGTAGAGTCATCAATTTACAAAAAAATAATTTGCACTATCCAATCCAGCCCTGCAAGGGTATTTTAATTCATTTGATTCGTTTCCAAATCGAAAAGGTCGGATTCGAATTCGATTCCGACGGATCTATAAAACGCTATTTTGATATCGCCTCGGGTTGATGATCGAACTAAGGAGCTCCTGCTCATTGACATGGCCATTAGTCAACAGATTCGCTTCGGATTTTCGATCATCAACCCGAGGCGAAATCGCAATAATGTTTTATAGATCCATCGGAATCGAATTCGAATCCGACCTTTTCGATTCGGAAACGAATCGAATGAATCCCCCTGCTGGCCTCTAGTGTAAGCCAGTCCGCACTAAATTTGAGATCAAAGCTAAAAATTAACACTTTCCAATCCAGCCCGGCACAAATTAAGATAATCTCAATAGCATTTCAGTGCTCAAAACATACTGACCGTAAGCGAGGTTATCCTTGCCCGCGCGGCGGCTAGGCTAGCGCTCACGTCGGTCAGCTGACTGGTGGCGCCGCGTTCTGCCTGAAAAGAAATCAAATTGTAAACATTAAAATTAAACGAATTATGTATCAGTTCAGCTTGAAAAGCATCAACTCTATATTTCTTATTACGTACTTCATTCTTCATTACCTGAAGGGCGAGTCTATTTGACGTTAGTGACGAGACGTGATCGTGACGTATCCTTTTTCCATACAATTTAGTACAGCAGTGCCTATCTATATCGTGCGGACATTCCCTGTCCGCACTACGCAAATCCCATACAAAAAGCAGACATCACGTCTCGTTTTTGTCTCACTCGGCCCTCAGGTGAGTATGTTTCTCTCTCCCTTCCAACCAATTCAGGACAAGCAGGCGTACAGCGCAATACCATCTCATCTTTATCTTGTTTATACAACTTCCAATCGTACTAAGTAGTTTTCCCCTACCTTTATCATTCGCACCACTAAGGTTTGAAACACGCTGCCTGGTTCTGTTTTTTGGCTAATTTCAACCTGGATGTCTTCAAAATAAGATCTCAAGTATATAAGAATCGTGATTCATCGTCGGCCACATCATCACTTTCCATGAAAAAGAAACATGTCTATCTCGACCTACCTGCTGAATGGACGCTGCGGCCTGCCGCGCCGTGCGCAGGGCTCCGCGGGCCGCCTCCAAGGCAGCCTCGAGGCGCGCGCGCTGGGACGAGTTGCGAGTCTCCGCTGCGACTAGCGCGCCGACGTCGATCACGCGGTTCTTGTACATTACAACGCCTGGAGAATAATAACATTAATACAATAATCTTTCTTTGGAACAGAACATAGGTTTATGGTAACATTGAGGGCTGACTAAACGATTAAGAACTGTGTCCGAGACGTGGACCCCCCCCACGTCTATTGTACAGCATACTTGATAATGATATGATAATAGACAACAGTGATACCAGTTATACACTAGTGTCAGTGCTACACTACACAGTGATACACTAGCTTATGCCATAAAAATCGTTACGCCAGCATAAATCAATGCTATATAGGTCGCGCAATTCTGTATGAATTCTGATAACATAACGTAATAATAATCATTCATCAATTCGTGTAGGAACGTGTTTGCTGGGCGCGCAGTGAAGGGCGCGGGGCGTGCGGGCAGTACCCTCCCCGCGCCTTCTGCGTCCTGCTATTCCGCAGCCACTCATGCGTACTTCCGAGAATTCATAGAGATTTGAGCGTATTATATTATGTGCCTAAGGGTGCATTCCAAATTACACAAAAGTAGATATTAGCGCGCTCACAAGCGTGGGCCACTTTTGTGAGCGCTCAAATCGATTTTTTTATCTTACGGTCCTCAGCATTACAAACAAGCTGAAATCATAGTGAGTGGTCTGTCAACACTGATAATTAGCACTCACCGTAGTATTGTTTTCTCTTTTTTTTTTCGTTTATTTGGCCCTGACTCACATTTGACACCGCGACTCGTGACCGTGAGCTTTCATGAGTGTTCCGAATTAATGATAACACTCAATTGTCATTATCGTGATATCTAATTAAAACGCAAAATATTGTTGTGATCGCTATCAGCGCTGTAATCGTATTTCCGAATGCAGCCTAAGTATTGGATGAAATACGACATTTGAAAGACAGAAATTTACCAGACTCGGTGACATCCTTGGTGCCTCCATTCGCGGTTCTGTCTTCCTCGTCCTCATCGCCTCGTTTGAACACGGGCAGTAAATCGCGATTGCCAGAAGCGATCACATTCTCCAGTTCAGAAATCTGAAGGGCAGAAGTAAAATTATGTAGTAGTCATAAAATAAAGTGTCCAAATAGATAAAGATTGACAAGTGCCCAATATTATAAGTGCAAAAGTTTGGTTGGATGTCTGTTAACTCGTCATGCTGAAACTACTGGACGGATTGGACTGAAATTTAGCAAATACGCTACTTTTTATACCGTCAAAACGCGTGCGAAGCTGCAGGCAGAAGCCAGTAATAATAATTTTATAGGCTTTGTAAATGTATCGTCTTACATGTGATGGTAGTTCGGTGCCGGTGACCACTGTGGTTTCAAGTGGCATGTCTTGCATCATTTCCGGTGATCCTGAAGCAAGATCCTTGATGTTCTGCATCAGAGTCCTGTGGAAAAACAATTTTTGTTTACTTTTTTATTTAAAATAAATCTAAGTATCTCAAACATTTTTTCCAATTCATGAAGACTCTTGACTTTTCTTTCGACTTGATCCAGTCTATTTATACATAACGTCAAACTTTTTCTTGTTTTTGCATTTAACTATTTTTTTGTAAAATACGAAATGAGACTGGAGAGACTGCGATATTTTTTTTGTAAAATGAGATATTTAGCAGTGTATTAATTTACGTGCATGCGTGAGTGAATCACGCATTCTATTTTCGTCGTTCATTATCTGCATTCTTAATGCGAAATAAAACCAAAAAAAAAGTACCAATAAGCGGCGAAAAATTAATGTGAAGGACATTCACGAATACATGTAAAAATCGTCAATTAAATAACTTTCGATCTGTGATTAACAGAATAAAATCACTAACTTGTAGTTGAATTGTTCCTTCACACAGACTTTATCCATGATCGCCCTGATTTGTGACCTCGACAGCTGCAGACCCAGGCTCATGAACAGATTTTGAAGGTCCTTCTTATTGATGTAGCCTCCGCGAGTTGTGTCGAAGTATACCAGTGAGAGGAGAAGGTACGGGTCGGGGGGTAGCTCGACTCCACGGCTGCGTCGCTTCGGGGACGAGCTTCTTTCGTCATCACTGTGGGATTCCTGAAATGTTATATGTATTTTGTAGAATATTTTATGTACGCTTGCAAAACAATATTCTATTTCGTTATAGTATACTGTTATGGCGGCAGTACACAGTAGGAATGTTGCGGAGCTTTGTTTCCGGTTCCGATTTGTCAGATTTAAAGCTCCGTTTCCGGTAAATCCACCTCCGTAACATCCCTAGTATACACTCGTCGAGACGTTGCGACGTTTCGGACGCTTTTCCTCGTAACGAGAGGTGCTTTGTACATACTCATTGTTTCATTTAATGAAACAACCTTAACTTTTTTTACTGTGGCCGAGACAATACGAAGGCGACCGAGGGACACCGAGGCGAGACGAGTGCCCTATGTATACACTCGTGCTTGGCCAGTCTCTATGTTTCTCGCAGAGCATGTACTGCCGCCATTATAATTTTGGGGTTTTAGATTTTCGTTTGCGGCATCGAAATCACTATCTCAACCTCAACAGCCTGTATTGGCTCACTACTGGACGCAGGCCTCCCCCTGATAAGCGCCTTATTGGCTTTTATCACATAGGGGTAATACCCCATAATCCCCACGCTGGGCATGCGGGTTAGGAATTGCAGTTCGGTGGCATTGTTCTGCAGAGGGCGCTGCTGCCCGGCCCCGGTGGATATCCCTTAGTCGCCTCTTACGACACCCGCGGGAAGAGTTGGGGTGGTGCAAATTCTAAGCGGGCACTATATATTTCGTTGGATTTCAGGCTCGTGCTTTGATCCAATTTCGTTGTCAGCTCACCTTTCTGTCCCGCCGACGCGATTCACGAGAATCTCTTTTATTATCTTTCTCATCCTTCTTTATCTCTTTGCCGTCTTTTTCATCTTTTTTATCTTCCTTCTTATCATCTTTTTTGTCTTCTTTTTTCTCATCTTTTTTGTCCTCTTTTTTATCATCTTTTTTCTCTGCTTTCTCTTCAGGTTTCTCCTTTGGTTCTTCTACTTTTTCAGGAATGGTGTAAAGTGTCTTGTAGATGTAGAAACCGAAGTCACGCATCAACATTTCATTGAAGAGTTCAGCGAAGACAAATAGCTGAAAATAAAATGGTATTTCTTTTTATTATATTAGTTAAAAAACCAAAAAATAATTTTATTTGGCTGGAATTTCATCATTATCGACATAACCGTCCAATGTCGGACTTAGGCCTCCCCTAATGAACGCCATAGCACCATGTTATGGGCTTGCCACTGCCAGCAGTCTTCCGCAGTTCGTCATCCTACATCTGGCCTAAGGGCGTCCTACGTTTGCCGAGTCGCAGTTTCCTTTCCACTCGAGAACAACAGAGATGCTCCCCTCTGTGGTGGTATATAAAGATTTAAGTAAACCAAAGAGGTTATCTTTATGAAATAAAATTTAAACAACTATCTACGTGAATCACATACCTCGAAGCTATGTTCCTTATTGTCAGTAACTCGGTAGTCGAGTAGCAGCGACAATGAAGCCACGCTTGCGTTGAACTTGCCACCCTTAGCAGTCGTGCAGGGGTGGACTATCAGGTGAGGTTGCGCCGGGATCTCGTAGCGACTCTTGAGATTCAGCTTCTCTCTTTCAAACTGTGAAAATGCATATACATTATTTTATTATATTACTTACTTCATACGTAGTTATTACATTTTTGGTTATCATAAACATGCAAAGGCTAGAAGCTGTCCCTTTATCTCTACATTACGAGATATTATCTCAACCTAAGTGTCTCAGTGTTGGACATAGGCCTCCCCCAAAGGTTGGAGGGTGGGTTTACTATGGTAATATGGTATACCAGGTCATTTGGCAAGCAGGTTGACGATCGCAGTTCGGTGGTGGGGTGGATCTGTTCTGTACATCGAGCCAGGGCTTGATACCGGTACCAAAAATACCGGTACTTTTACGGTAGTAACGGTACTTTCATTTCGTTAAATTCGAGTATCGATACTTTTGAAGTACCGGTACTTTGCCTAAAAGTACCGGTATTCTAAGCGGTTCTCGCGACGTTGCCAGCTCTCCGGTCATAGCGTAGGTACCGACCGGGGGGCGGGCGCGCGTGCTTGCCAAGTTGTAAATATTTCGCGCTCGGACAGAACATTTATTTATACCGAAGTCGATTATTGTATTGCGTATTGATTCGTACGCAACGCGACGCGACGTAGCGCCAAGTTCCTGTTCACAAAAATAATAGTAGGTAGTTAAGTAAATGTGGGCAAGGCACAGTATTTAGTGGGACCTAAAAAAATTCCCTATGCTGTTTACAGCATTAATCGATTAACGAATGCATTTTAAATGCAAGAGTTGAACACCCACATCTTTATATCAAATACTTTTTTTAATAAAAATTAATGAACTTTAGGTGACCTTGACCAAGAAAAAAGTTAAAAAAATTCTGTAGAAGTAACTGGTCCAGATATTTTTTTTAATAAATATAATCTGACAAAAGATTCTAAGGCGCATTTTTTCAGTTTTTATTTTCGGATTATCACCTCTGAATACCGAGTATTTAATATTTTTCAGATTTTCGTTTTTATTTTTTTTCTCCATAAAAATTCAAAAGTGCTGTTTGTGATTAGCACAGAAAGGTTGCTCTTAACAAGGCCTATCCGTGGTAAAAATGCCAATTTGCACTTCCTCACAAAAATATGCAATTTCGTTCTAAGGTCAAATTTTACAAAATAGGGTTGCCACTAAAAGGTCAACTGTTTGTTGTGAGTTAATACTCACTCTTGTTGCTTATAAACAACAAGCATGTTTTTACATCGCACACCCGTTACTATAGGGCGACTGGTAATTTGCAAACACCCCGCAAGCTGGAGATAAGGTGAATGATGTAAATATAGGAACATGGTAGGTAAAAATTGTTTTTGGGTAAAATTTTATTACAATTTAAAAAAGTGGTACTTTCACGTAATCTAGGTCGAAAAAATAATAATTTTGGTACCACCTCCCATACAAGTGAAATCATGAAATCGTAAAATCGGCAACGAAGACGCAGGAAGAGACTTTAGTTTACCTATTCAATCAAATCGCTTTCGTTACTAAGTATTAACGTGTCATCTTCGTTGAATGGATCTTAATTATCATCCAATGATAGATCTTCATCGTCTACATCTGTCAACTGCAAGTTTTCTTCTTGGATTGGTCTTAAAAGTTCTCGTACAGCTTCTGGCAGACAGAGCTCATTAGCTCATGAGCGGATTTACGACGTTCATTGTGGTGTGCCAAAGAAAAGAATGGATGATGATTCTAGTGCACGTTGAAAGAGATCGATCATAGTTTTTTCCTGTTTATTTTGCGGCGGTGATGTTCCCTATCTGAGCCCCAGAATTTGTTGCGCGACTCAGACGTACCTTTTCGCAAGCGCGGGCCAAACAAAGGCCAAACTTTTTGCATCTATAGGATACTCGCAAGATATGGCGACAAGGATAATATGCAATCCGTCAATTAACCATGCATCTAGACCTAAAATCTCAGCAAATATGCAACGGTATTTGTCTGATAATGCTGTCCGAGCTGAATTTCCATCATGGTGTGGAGTCAAAGTGAGGCGACTCACTGACATATTTAGTTTCTTCAAATTCACAAAAAAAATACCTTTACGACCTATAATTTCTGTCACGCTAAACACGATTTATAGGGAAAAGAAGGTGTAAATGACAGAACGTTACCGGAGTGTAGTCTAAACATTTGGGTCACAAATATACATATTTTAACAATTGTCCTATACGAACTTACAAAAATTTATTAAAAATAAATATTTGGCTTTTACGACCTTGCAAAGTTAAATTTTGAAATAAATTGTTCTTGAAGACCTAACTAAATAACAGTATATACTTTCATTAGCGAGTAATTTTGTTCTATACAACCTAGCGAGATGTCAAAACAATACATAAATTGTCCATGACTACCGAATAAAATATTACACTCTTGGACTTATTTAGAAGAACGCTTCATCAATCGAAACAAAATACTGATATACATGTACAAAAAGTTCTCAGCACAATCAGGCCACATTATATCTATTTAATTTAAAAAAATAATTGATTCCATAGACTTTTGTTTCAAGGTTTCATTTGTTTTTTCATTTATTTGTTATTGTCTCTAGTCGATTGGAATAACTTTGCTGACGTGTGCGTATTCATTCCATTAAATTCTGTCTTTTTTTTATAAAAACGTATAGCTATAGAAGCGCTTACACATCAATGAATACCTGAAGGGACAATGCCGGATCTGGAGAGTACACGAATTGTGCAGCGCAAGGCCGCAAGAGAGTAACTTCAGCGAGAGACGATCATAAATCGTTCGTCTCTCGCTGAAGTGACACTCTTGCGTTGGGACCTCCTGCGAGCTTAGCAGTGTTTTGAGAAATCACACTCTGATTTCTTCTGAAATCAGATCTACGCTCTAGGTCGTTCGACAGGTGTCAGCACTAAAACCGTAAGAAGAAGATTTAAAGAAGCTGGAATAAAGACGTCCTTGCCAGCTAGTGGACGACCTCCATTGCACGACTGTGCTGCGGAACGCACAGTCGTGCAATGGAGGCGGCTTCTTAGCAGTAAATTCTTTATTGGTAATCATTACTATTGTATGTAGGCTCAATAGTATTTATGTATATTCTGTATTAAATATATCAGTTATCTAGTACCCATAACACAAGCTTTGAGTAGCTTACTTTGGGGCTAGATGATGCTGTGTGGATTGTCCAGCATTATTTATTTATTTAATCCGATTTTATTTTTTGTCAATTTACATAAGTTTTCTCTTGCAAAAATCTTTTAACATGGCTGAGCAGTGTTTTTTTCTCTCGTGAGGTAATAAACGACTCTTAGCCATTGCTTAGTGTTGAGTTGAGATCGGTTTTTAAGTGGGAAGGTCTATTCTTCTTTTTTGTTTCATTGTCGGTGTTGGTAATTTTTATGAAAAACTGAAATCATGTCATATTTAAGTGGCTTTGTGAGTTTAATAAATAATTTTTATTTGATTATAAACCATTTTATGTATAGCAATGTTTTTTCATTCAAATTTAAGGAAAAATGCAATAATAAGAGTACTGTACATAGAAAATAACATTCTTTATTAATATTTCTTTCAATTCATTAAATTTCTTTATTAAGTTCGTAAAGGGTTTATTAGGAAGCTTTCCTAAATCAATCCTTTACGATCTTAAAATATTAAATTTGTCAATTACGTTTTTGATTTGTAGTTTTGAACAAAATAAGTAGTATACGCCCTAAGGTGCTCGCATAGACTGATTTTTTTGGGGCATAAAGGTATTTTTTTTTTCTAATTTTATGGTCGTATAGGAAATTTATTTCAGTAAATATAACACTTGGCCAGTTTATCCACACAGATTTAGAAAGTACAACAAATTCTAAGTATTTTCTTACTACGTTCTTTTAGGTTTTGTCGAAATAACACCAAAAACAAAAAAAAACTACAGCAAAAATAAACTTTAGTTTTTTTGTTTTTTGCCTCTCCTGTAAAGTCGCCTTTTGTCCTTTTTTCCTAGAGGTATCGATATCACGAAATCTCGGGAACTAGAAGAGCTATGAAGCTGAAATTTTGCAAGGAGGTTTCTACTTAGACATAAAAACTGATTTTTGAAATTCGTATATATTATAACGGGGTCAAGGGTCATTTTTATAATAACTCTTATTTAGAAAGTAGGCACTCGCTAAGAACGGATTATGGAAATTCGTATTCTAAGGTAGTTAAAATGGGGTCGTAATCGAATAAGTAATTTTTTATACAAGCATTCGTAGAAGGATGAAATGGGATTTATAGGTTTTTCTCATAATAACTTTAAAATTGTAAAGGATTGGTTGTTAAACTTTGGCGTTGATAGTTTACATGGAAACCAACATTACTTGGGGTATTACTAAAGTCCATGCAAATGAAATCGCGGCAGGTCAGCTAGTGTTTTAATAAGATAAATTATTGAAATTTAGGGAATAATTTATTTCAAAACTGAATACAATGAAAGGTCATGTTGAGTGACAACCCTAACACTATATTTTGAAAATCTATTTTTCCCATAGACCGCGGAAGTGCAACTTGGCATTTTTACGACTGATAGGCCTTGTTAAGAGCAATCTTTCTGTACTAGTCACAAACCGCACTTTTGAGTTTTTATGGAGAAAAAAAATAAAAACGAAAATCTGGAAAATATTAATTACACGGTATCCAGAGGTGATAATTCAAAAATAAAAACTGAAAAAATGCGCCTACGAATCCTTTGTCAGATTAAATTTATTTAAATAAAATATCTTGTCCAGTTACTTTTACAGAATTTTTAAAATAATTTTCTAGGTCAAGGTCACCCAAAGTTCAGTAATAAAATGCATTCGTTAATCGATTAATGCTGTAAAAAGCATAGGGAATTTTTTTAGGTCTCATGAAACACTGTTCAAGGGCTGAGCGCGCGGTGGGGTGAAGAGGAACGAATCGCTCAACGTCATTTGCTCGGACAAGCGCCTTATAGAGAATTTCGACAGTGACCAATGTTGAAACTCGCGTGCATGCGGGCGGTAGCTATTACACTACCAAACTAAAACAACGAACAAACACAAAACCGCTGCGCAATCAGCCGGCTCGGCTGTGTCTTTTCTAATAATTTTTTTCTCTCGCTTGCACAAAATAAAATTGTTCAAAAGTACCGGTACTTTTCGTGCATAATATCGGTAATTTTACCGATACTTATAGAAAATACCGATACTTTAGTACCGGTACCAATGAAAGTACCGGTACCACACTAAGTCCAATTATACCGGTTCTCAAAAAGTACCGGTATAATTTGTATCGATACCCAAGAAGTACCGGTATCACGTCAAGGTCAGTCGAACCGGTATTTAGAAATACCGGTATTCCAAGCCCTGTATCGAGCACATACTACTGTAGCGCGCGGGTGTCGTAATAGGCAACTAAGGGATATACACCAGGGGGCGGGTAGCAGCGCTCCCTACAGAACAGACCCACCACCGAACTGCGATGGGCAGTAGCTCGCGGCTTCACACGCGTTTACGAATCTTTACATCCAAACTTTCATTTATAATATTAGTGTGATGTGATAGATAATACATACAAGGTCAAGTATTTTACCTTCCTCTTTTCCTCTTCGATTTCCTTCTCAGTCTTTTTCTTGGGCTCTTCTTTTTTATCCTCCTTCTTCTCATCTACTTTTTCATCCTCTGCATCATCCTTGATCTCAATGTGCTCAGTGGTATGGTCAGGTTTCTCAGTTTCATCTTTTTTGGCCTCCTGGGCTTCATCTTCAACCTCCATGACGTCATCGCTTTTTGAATCTTTCTCCTGCTCCGTCTTCAGTAGTTTTGAGAGGCGCGAGACTAGGGCACTTCGCGGACCTATAAACCAAAGATATTTCATTTTTCTCAATAGAAATGTGTGCCGTGCGTTGTAGTTTTTGTGGTGATAGGATTCAATAAAATATGCTGTCAAAATTTTCAAATATTTTTCCTGCAATTCTCTTTTCATGTGCCTTAACAGTTAGCCAAGTTTAATTGCAACTAATGAATAATATAAATAATAAATGTTTATTGCAATTACTAAAAAACTATACAAACACGTTTGGGACTCACGCACATTTAAGCAAAATTTGCTTGTGCTGGAAGACCCCGCACCATTATTACATTAACAATATTTAAGTATTTGCATATTAAGATTAAAATAATAATATAACAAGAAATATTTAGACCACGAATGATGGATGATCAGTAGTCTCCACACTCCACTTTCTTAATAGAATTACTATTTGAATTCACTTACCTTTGATAGTGGCATTTCTTGCAAGCAATTCCTGCTTAAGTTCAGCTACCTTGATACTTTTCAAATCAATCTTTGAGTGATGGGTGGGTTCTGGTCGGTCCACATCATCATCATTCTCGTCAATAGTTATGGTGCTGTCATCAGCATTCTCATTATCCTGAAAGTGATTTTGATGATTATTATCTGAAAACTTTTAGAAGCATTTCGATTGTTTTAAAAAGTTTTGCATTTCTTTAAAAAAATGGAACATATTTCTATTGAAATAAAGTTGAATTTTTCGTAGGGATACTCTCTATTTATTCAGGAAATTATATGGAAGATTTTATATGGATGAGAGCTTGTTTTTCTTTCATGTAAAAAATATTTGTAAACTATGGTGCGCGAAAGTGCGCGTGTCTGTGTATGATTTGATATCTTTAGAATCAATATGAATAGATAAGCTATTTGCAAGACTAGACTAGGTGTTATCTGGATAGTACTGCGCCTTATCCAAGCGACCAACGACGCGTGGAGTCGTCATCTGGGTCGGGATTCTTCGCCAAAAGCACACGGAGTCGGGAACATAACCAAACAAAACTGGGAACAAACAATTATAGATTTGTCCGCTGCTGGTTTCGGTGTTTCAGCCTCAGCGGGTGCCGCAGTCTGGGTGGCAGGCTCGCTGGAAAGTGGTGCCGGGGGCGGGTCCAGTTTCAGCAGCGCTGCCTCGTGCGCCGCCTTATATTGTTCCTGAACGGTGGGCCAGTCGACCCGCGACGGCTGCGCGGACCACACGTCCGGCAGGAACAAGACGACTGTCTCGAGTCGCGACTTGCCGCCGCTGCCCTCACGCCAGTAGTAAAACTCCACCATTCGGTACCTGCGCGGGTAACACAGATGTAGTGCTGTACTCACAAATCAGTCGCCGCACCGTGCGATACTCATAGTCTGTCAGGTAGGGTACATCGAATCTGCTGCGTTCGCGATGCACTGACGCCTCCAGAACTCTCATGTACAAAAGGTGTACTCTACCATGACTAACATGTGGAATGATAAGAGAAGCATCTTCTGTCATAAGGACTATTTCTATGTTCCTTGGGGACGAGAAGAAACTTCTGGCCTAAGTTAGTGCTAGGAGAAATGAATAAATCCAGAAGTCAGGAAGCAGCAGCATACATATATCTAAACAGCTGACACTTACCATTGAGCACATGAAGATAGATCTATTCCAGTGAGTGCTTTACATGTTCGAATTGCAGTTTTGACAAGAACTTTAGGATCTGTGTCAGGGTTTTCACCATCTAAAGAGGGGCTCCAGGGTCCACCAATAGCAAAATTTTCCCCATTTTTCCCTTTCTGTCCCACAAGGAACTTAATAAGACGAGTTGGATGCATGGGGTTTTTGTTATTACGCTTGTCTTTTTCATCCACTTTTGTGATTCCACATTTCTGATACAAGGACTCCAATGTTGGTAGACTGATTAGCATAACCTGAGGAAAAGAATGATGCCATGATTACAAGCTATTATTGTACACACTAGTAAAGTTCGACTGCATATTATTTTCATTTAGAAGACTTACCTTAGCTGAAAATCTATAATCTGAGTCTGGGGGTTCCAAGACAGCACTGTTTGCAATGGGGTTCTCAGTTTCTTTGGGCATGATGTGGTAGTTAGCTGGGGTGTTGAGGGTGAAAGGTGCCTGGGGTGGGAATGTCTCACCCCACTTGACATGAGCGTTGAAGAAGTCAGATGGTATGTATAAGTTGTTATATCTCTGACTTATCGACGGCACATCCATTTTTTGCCTGCAAGATCATTAGAAACTTAAATTTTCATTCTCATACTTATATTTTCAGAAAAGAGTACAATACAGTTTATTCATTAAAAAATAAAATATTTTTTTAAATTATGCAATTACTCACAAAATATACGAAACACACTTCAGCTAATGAATATGGTAAATTTTAATAATGTGTTGACAGGAATGAGCCACGCACTCAACTTAATACTATTATTATCAAGAACTTTGTTATCAAACTATCCACATAAGAATTCACAGATGTAGTTAAATACCCAACTCCATTACTTGGGGCTATCCAGGTATTCAATACAATTTTATTATTGTGTATGATTGTTGATACTTACACATCAAGCGGCATTCGAGGCACTCGCACCATGTACTTCACCGGTGAAGGCTGGTGAACCGCCGGGCGCTTGCGAGGAGGCGAGTCCCGGCGCGCGCGGCTGTCGCGGCGACCCACATCGCGAGACCGGGAGCGACTGCGGGACCGGGACCGTTTCTAGACAAATTTCATGTTAATAGCAGATTCTTACTGCATGGATTACCTACCTATATGAGGATGTTTTTGATTACTTACATGTGGTATCCTGTCTTCCTGCATGTTTCTTCCCCCCCCGCCGCCGCCGCCGCCACCTCCTCCCCCGCGACGATTGTTCATCCTATCATCCCGACGCATATTAGGCAGCTTATCTCGAGGCGGCGGCACAGCGTTATAATTGTTTGATTTCTGATTATTGTTTTTCTGATTGTTAGGACCACCTCCCCCTTGACCCTTGGGCAGGACTTGGACGCGTGTAGCGTTCCACTTGAACGGCATATTGGGGTTGTAGCTAGCTTCCACCAAGACTCTATCATTGACTTTAGGAACGACGCCTTTAGCGCAAACAGATGTCTGGTAAAACACATCATGATCGACGAAGCCAAAGTCATTGTGGGTCTTCGTCACCGTACCGGTGAAGACGCGCTGTTCTGGAGGATTCGAAGACTGGTTTGAGTTTGAGTTTTGATACATGCCCGGGTTTAGAGCACGAGGCGTCGGATACGCTACTACATTGCCAGGATATATTTGACCTTGAGGCATTTGGTTCATTGGCATTTGTCCCGTCATGGGCATCGCCATGCCACCTTGCCCTTGCATCATATTAGGATTGAAGACTTGTCCTTGTTGAAAGGGCATCATACCCTGCTGGCCCATCATTGCATTAGGGTCCATTATTTGCGGATTCATGCCGGACATGTTTGTGTTCACGTTTGATCGCGCCCATGGTGGATTTTTCGCACCGCCGGAGGACTGCATCTTGTCAGTTCACAATAACAAACACCATTCAGTAACTTATTACGATTATCACACAATTCCGCAATGTAATTACAAAAATAACACGAGAACTCTTGAAAAATCAATGAAAGAAAAAGGCAAGCCATGCAAAGCCGCTTATTTATTTAGTCTATGGCCGGTGCCTTTTTTTTTTGCGTGCTCTTTACTCTATGTATGTTTGTTGGCTATGGAATTACTGTTTTAATTTTTTTAATTGTCTTTGGAAAAAATTGCCGCACCTATCACTGCCATCTATTGGTAAGTAGAAAAATCTTACGGCAAGCAAAAGCATGCCAGCCACAGGAACCACAGTAGGCGCACGGTTGTGGGTTTGATTTAGATTGCAGCCGCGTAAAAAAATATTAGTTTTTGTTCAGTACTCGTATAATGCTTTACAAAAATAAAACCTAAAGTACCTAGGTAGGGATTATTGTACCCTGTTGGTTATGTATGATAAAGCAACATAATTTAAAGGTAGGACTTAAAACTACCTACCTACTTAAAATCTAGGTAGGTACCTACATAAAGTAGGTACCTTTGACGACCTCCGTGGCGCAGCGGGCGAAAGTCCGCCTGCGACGCAGAAGGTTGCGGGTTCGATTCCCGCCTCGGAACAAATTTGTGTACGATCTGCAGAAATTTGTTCCGTTTGTCTGCAGAAATTTGTTCCGTTGTTGGTCTGGGTGTTTTCTATGTATAATAAAAAATATCTATCTATGTAGTGTATTGCATTAAGTAAAACAGTTATCTAGTACCCATAACACAAGCTCTGCTTGGCTTGGGGCTAGATAATGCTGTGTGAATTTTCCAGCATTATTTATTTATTTATCTATTTAGGTACCTAGTTCGGGGTCACAGATTTCAGAAAATCTGTGTTTGGCGTTTGTTTATGGAGCAAAGCTAACATGAATCTCATATCATAATTATGATACCTAAAATGAGATTCATCTCATCATGATGTAGGTACGCACATCATATTATGATGTGCGTACATCATGATGAGATACCATCAAACGGGGTAACTTGATGTCTCAAGTTACCCCGTTTCCCGTTTGACAGAATTGTCATTCTGGACTTTGGACAGCTACCAAAGGTCTATTATGATAGCTTTTTCACAAGATCTCTGCATATTACATCAGTCTATGTTGGACTTAGAATTTCTTGAGCAACATAGGCTCCACAGGCACAATGGAAAATAAAAATTAAATAAAAACTTGATGTTTCAAGTTACTAACCCAACCTACTCGTGACAAGTACCTACTTAGGTGTGCCAGTGCTGTCGAGGTGAGCCAAAACGGATCAGTCTCAGCTTTACGCTGGTTTACAGCCTGACCCGTTCTTGGTGAGACCAGGAACTGAGACGAGCTCTGAATGTCCAATATCAATGCATAGACCCTATTAAATCGGGTATCTTGAGATAACCATATTTTGTCTGCAATCGAGTTGCAGTTAGGTATATAGTTCGGTATAGAGTTAGACGGAGCTAAGAGTAACTTGAGACACCAAAAATGTTTTGAAAATCATAATTTAGGTACTTCGTATAATGTTGCCACAGATGAAACATTTTGATTGTACAATTTACAAAAAATTACAAATTTATTATGAGCACTTGTATTCTCTCACTTCCAGAAGAGAGACGTATCGCCCCCTGGATATAATAACAGGCGACGACCTCCGTGGCGCAGCGGGCGAAGGTCCGCCTGCGACGCAGGAGGTTGCGGGTTCGATTCCCGCCTCGGAATAAAAATTTGTGTACGATCTGCAGAAATTTGTTCCGTTGATCTGGGTGTTTTCTATGTATAATAAAAAATATCTATCTATGTAGTGTATTGTATTAAGTTTATCAGTTATCTAGTAGGTACCCATAACACAAGCTCTGCTTAGCTTGGGGTTAGATAATGCTGTGTGAATTGTCCAGCATTATTTATTTATTTATTTCTGGGATAACTTGATCGAGCGTCACGGTTTGAAGTTCGTCCACCGCTGGGAACACGAAAGTGTCTTCAGTTTTTGTCGATTTTCGCAAACTTCACGTCAATTCCATCCTCATATCCCTTTCGATCCAATAACTATGCCAACAAACATTTTTCTGTTGGTTTTTATATATTCACATTTGTAAAAAAAAATTATAACAGCGAAAGAGCCTCTAGGACAATTGGTTTTAAATCACTTGCTTTTCTGTATCCTTGTTTGACATCCTCTACAGCTTTTTCACAAACATGATAAGTTGTAGTAGGGGAGATGTATGTAATGGGAGTCAGTTGGCAATGGTGGTCACCCCAATACCTCGAAAACTTTACGCTAGATGGCGGTTTTAAGAATGTCATACGCTAGTGGTGTGCCGGTCACACGCGCGTTCGACAGCTCATTCAGTCCGCGCCCCGCGCTTGTGAGTGACAAACGTTAGAAGTTTCTGCGCCTAGCTGATCTACTTTTACGAGTGTTTATATCTGAAGGTAAGAGTCAAAATACTGAGAGTTTCTTTTTGTGCTTGTGATATGTAATTACTAAAGCATCTAGGATAGTGTTTTGAAACTAATTTTAGCAATTTTTCTGGTACTTTTTTGTTAGGGAAGGTTTTTTCTCGTTTTCACCGATGTTGGTAATCGGAGTCATGTGACCCCCAAAACCAGCAGTGACCCCCATTGTCAACATTTCCTATCTTCAATGAAAAAATCTTTTTATTTGTTTGTAGATGGTGAAGGTTCGTCCTAGAAGGAAAAATAAGGCCAACTGGTCTAAAGCCAAGCTGAAAAAGGCCATGGAGCTCATCGATAAAGAGGGTTATTCAATGAGAAATGCCGCGAAAACAATGGACATCCCATTTTCGACTCTTGCAGAAAAGATAACGCCTTATGATGTGGCATCCTTAGTTAAAAAAGCTTACTCGGGTGTTGCCTCTGTGAGCAAAGGCGAAGCGGGTTTCAAGACAACTGGAATATTCCCCATGGACCCCAACGTGTTCTCAGAAGAAGACTTTGTACCAGCTGAAATCCTTCAATCAGAACCTGTTATAATTCAAGATGCTGCTGACTCCATTTCAGAACTTACTGCTGCTGAAGTTGTTGGCACCACCTCAGGACATACTGTTGAGCTGGAACGTCACAGTCCTGTGCCAAGCACATCAAGGCAATTTTATCCCACCACTCCTGAACGAGCGACTGCATCAACGACTCAAATTGAAATGCCTTCTGCCTCCGAGAACCTGCTAACAATCCAGGATTTGATCCAAATGCCTAAAAAAACACTTGCCCTCAAGACAAGACAAGGAAGACACAAGCAGCATGCAACAATTTTAACAGCGACACCTCTCAAAGACGCCCTGATCGAAAAAGAAAATAAAAAGAAGACTAAAGTTGTGAAAGGAAAAGGAAAAGGCGTAGGGAAAAAGAGTAAGCCCCAAAAGGAAGTTGATAAAGTAAAGAAACAAATTCTGCAAGATTGGAACGATACTTCAGCTTCAGATATCAATACAGATGATTTGTGCCAAGATGAAGAAGATGTGATAGAAGATGTGGTAGAAGATCCTGGCAACCAATGTCTAGTTTGCAGTGAATTTGGCCGCGATAACGAAATGTGGTTCAGGTGCACTTCGTGTGGGCTGTGGGCTCACTCAGATTGCACTGGGTGGGACACAGCCTCAAATTACGTCTGTGATTTGTGTTGACCATCATTGTCAACAATGTGACTACTATTACCAACCGATGATGACAATGGTGGTCAAACATGTTTTTTTTTTAAATTGATTCAGTACCTAAAGTAATAAGCCAAAGTGATTTTAGTTGATCTCAATTAATAGCTAAATAATAAAAGTTTATATAGCGAGTTAAATAATAAATACAATACTAATAGTTTTTGTTTTATTTTAATTCCCGCTTAGGTGACCCCCATTTGCAACATCTCCCCTACTTAGTTTAAGTCACAAATGGGCGACCTGAATCCTCGGTTGTTTTCGTGGCGTGGTAGGTGCTACTGTGGGAAGGTCAGGTTAGTTTGTTAGCGTATCATAAAAATAGTAAATAAAGTACTTACCTACCTACAAGTACCTATTAATTACCTACCTTGGTGCTTACTACATAGGTACCTATAGGTAGTACCTAGGTAGTTATGCGCAGGTACCATAAGTGCACAGTGCACACCATAGTAACCTCATCTCGAACTCGCACCCAGCACTGGTATAGCATAGCACCATTAGCACACTCACGCTCAGACAGTTCCCTCCATTTCACGGCGAAGCAAGGTCGTGTTTCGCGTCGTATTTTTCCGAATCAGTTTTTCCGCGAACGAGTAAAAATATCGGAAAGAGAACGGAAAAATTTCAATAACTACAAATTGATTGTTAAGTGAGAGACTTGTACATAACTTTGTTAGTTGATAAAGCAAATATAGGACGTTGTTTATTCAAGGTGCGATATTTTAGTAACCGGGCAGACGGCCAGAATTGGACGTCTAAATCAGTGATAAATGCAGTGATTATTGTGTGAACGTAAACAATAATGAGTTAAAAATACACCACAAAACACCGGACTAAGGAAAGGAGTTCGTTCTTGCATTATAATATAAATACCTTAGTTACCATAGTTAAATAACTCTTACTGAAAATGTTTTGAGTATTTGCCAATTCAATCAGATTTTTTTAAATTAAATTTTCGGATGGTTTGTTAATAATGGATCAACCTAAGCCAAATTCCCCTGGGCGTTATGCAGGACCCAGAGTACGGAACTCTGGCACACCAAATAAGTCGGTAGCATGGAAATTGTGGGACTTGCTGCAGCCTCTATCCAGGCTCTGGGGCCTCATCACCTCTGTTGGTAAGTGGTTAAGGAATAACATGAAAAAAAATGTTTGCAAACTACTTTGCAAACATTTAACATTTTTTTAGCTAGCATGTTAGGACAAAAAATATTCGAATTTATAAAATGGGTTTAAATTAAGACCGACTTCGGTAATTAATCGGATAAATTGTATGCCTAATTTATTTTTCCTAACTGTTCACGGTTTTGAAAGCCTATCTAGCTAGGCATACCTATACCTACCTATAGTTTAAAATCGCAGTAGGTAGAAACAGGGCTCCGAACGGTCTCAAGAAATGTATGTGTCGTCTTTAACTGCATAGGCCTAACAAGGTACCTGTACCTACCTAAATAATGTAGAGTAGGATAGGTAAGTACTTAACCTGTCAAAAAACCAAATACCTCCATAGCCTAGGTACTGACAATACATGGGCGTTGGAATTTCTGGAATCTGGGGTAGCATTTGTAATAAAGGATAAAGCGAGCGAAGCCTCAAAAATGTTGGGTTGGAACTTGGAACACCCATCGGCCTACATCAAAATAATTCTCGAAAATAAGTCATGAAAATTTCAGCTCGGGCTGGTGTCGACCCTAAAAAAATATTAAGTATTATTATTATGTACCTAAAGCCTTTCTTCTTATAGACTGATGAGCCAATAAGTGAGTTGGTACGGAAAAATCTTATATTAATACGTCAAGCAGCTCATCAGAACGTGCTCGTCTACTCGCCGTTTCCGAGTGTGAATCAGGACTTTGGTTCTGCCTTCCAAAAATCTAGGAACCCTTTGAGATAATAACTCATTTCGGGTGGCCCACCTCTTTAGGTTCTCCTTGCCTAGTTGCACATCGTTGCCAGTGTGGTAAAACCGTTGATAAGTTTGGTCAACATGCACTGGCAGAATGGTTTATGTAGGTAGGTATACGCTGTGGGCGTTCCATTCTTAATAAACAAACAAAAATGTAGTTTGTATATATAAAATTAAGAACATAAATTAATGCAAATAAGGAATAAGATTGATTGATTGATTGAAATAAATCAGGATCAATAACATGGATCGTACAATTGGCCGGTCCAGCCAAACCAGATCATTAGGCACGCCTCTAACCTGTGGGGGATTCTTACTTATAAATACTTATAATACAATACAATACCAATTGTGTGGGACGCTACATGCATGCGTCGACACACTTGCGCATTCCCATCTTCCGAGGACATCCGTGAGGGCAGTCGCGGCGGCAGATTTGGCCGAAGATCTCAAGAGGCGCAAATATGCAGGTCTCGACTGAGCTTACACATTTGCTCCTCTTGGAGTCGAGACCCTAGGTCCGTGGGGTACCGAGGCTCTTCGTATTTTCAAAAAATTATCTGAGCGTCTGGTCGAAGCGACGCGTGACCCGAGAGCTGGTCAGTATCTGGCACAGCGCATCAGCATTGCCATACAGCGGGGCAATGCAGCCAGCGTCTTGGGGACGCTTCCGACTGGTATCGATATCAGTTGAGCTACCTGTAGATTGTTTGCAACAGTCTGCAGTTAGCACAATTGTTTCAATTGTAAATACTAATTATATTATATTTTCTTTGTGAATAAGAATACAATACTTACATCACACTTTATTGCACACCAAGAAAAAATAAAATACAGAGTTGCACAATGGGCGACCTTATCGCTAAGAGCAATCTCTTCCAGACAACCTTGACTTTTGTACATGTAAAGACGGTGGCGTATTAATGAAATTTACAATACATAACATAATATTTACTAATAATAATAATAGTTTTTATAACCTACTAAAATTGTCTGTAGGTCATCAACTACAATCGTAGGTACCTATCTCACTCAGATGTATTTTTCAGTTATGAGCGGAGCCGGCGCTGAACTGTGGGTGCTTGGATATGAAATAGCATTGGGCTTGCTGTGAGTACGTTGTTGTTTTCTCATTTATTAGATAACATGAGTTTTCTATCGGCAGAGAGAACTGAATCGGATTTTTGCAGTTATAGATACCTATATGGGTAATGGAAAACGTTTTTCACAAAGCGCATATTTCTGAAAATAAAGCCTAATCCATACTAGCCCTATCAAATTTATATACTAATTAGAAAGTACTGTCTGTCACCATAAACACGTCGAAACGTGTATAGCGGATCTTAGGGTAGGTTCACACAGCAGTCCGTTTTACAGGCCCGTTTAATCGTATGTATACGTTTTTATTCGGTGGTGGCGGAGTATTAGTATAGTACCTATAGTATTCCAGATCCAGTAATACCTAAATCCGCCATCGCTGAAAAAAAAACATATAGGATAAAACGGGCCTGTAAAACGGACTGGTGTGTGAACGTACACTTATAATTAAATCTGCAAGGAAAAAGAAGGTACCTACCCGGGGAAGGACAAGGCTACTTTTGATCCTGGAAAACGCGTGTGAAGTCGCAGACGGAAGCTAGAACTAAAAATCTTGCCTGATAACTTGTCTGATAGCTAGAGGCTGCACGCTGCAGGTACATATTATATATAGGAAGCATTAGACTCGCTTTGCGTTGCGTGCCGTTTTCATTTCTACACGACGAGCATGCGCAACCATCTGTGGCGATCTGCTTATTTGCAATGCTGTTCATTTGTCATTTGGATAATTATTGATCATTTAGTTAGGTAAATACGTCTAAACTGTTATATAAAGTTTTAGTACTTCCTTCTTACTATATGTATTAAAAACTTAGATAATAGGATAGCTAAATATTGATGTTGTTTTAACTTTTTATCTATTAAGGATCTTGTGTCTGAATAAAGAAATTATTATTATTATTATTATTATTAAAACCGTAAATACGCGTACGAAGCCGCGGGCCGAAGCTACTATAAATATAAAAATGAATATAGAGTACGTTCAATTCAATCTCGTGTAGCAAAATGACAAACAGCTAAATTTTAAAACACAGATCCCAGAAATTTCACCTGGTTACCTAAAACCACGATGATACGATGACAGACTGACAGCGAAGGTTAGTAAAGGGATATCCAACCTCGGCAACAAACAAAATTACAGCTAAAGGGATTTAGGATTGAGGGATTAGGAATTTTGTTCCGTTATTGAACACAGTTTGTTCTCGGATAATTTTAACGAATTAATTGTATTGTAATCCTAATCTCATGTGTAAATCCCAAAATTAGCGACTCAAGCGGAACTAGAACCCGGAACCCACTAATCAGTACGGAAATGCATTGCCAATTTCGCCACCAAGTCAACCACAAAAAGAACAAGTCAACATACAAAAATCTTCTCTCTTGAATTGTTTTGTAGTGTTATTATTAATTTGTAATCCTTTAGAATTGAGAATGTACCTATAATAATGTATTTTTTCCTAGTTTCGCGGCTGCCTTCGTATTCGTCCTGGAGACCATGTGGGTGGCAGCTCTGTTCATCGACCTGCTATGCCGTAGGGGGGAGTATACCCTCTCGTTGAGGTGCTGGGACTTCCTGCGCTGGTCCTGTGGCCGGGCAAGGGCACCTTTCTACGCGTGTGTGGCCACGGCTCTTCTGTTCGCCAACCTTACTGTGCTCACCACTGTTGCTGGTGAGTTGAAGAAATCTGATGAAATAGACTTGTCTGATATTCTGCCGCGTGTCTAGATGGTGGAATATCAGAATATCAATCGCATGTACTTATGTACTTCAAAATAACTTCATCTGTAACAAGTAACGACCACAACGCGGCAAAAATATAGGAACAAAAACATACAGCCGAATTGAGAACCTCATCTTTTTTTGAAGTCAGCAAAAAATTATTTTTAGCACGTTTTTGTTGTTGTTACTTTTTGGTATTTGGTTCTGCGTTAACTTTTTTGATCAATTTGTTGGACGAAACGCATTTTGGACTAAACGCGTTTATATTGTAAATGGACGAATCGCGATTTGGACGAACCGCTCACAAATTGGATATATTTACTTACTTCAGGGTGTCAGCCAAGTTGAGAAAGAACAGACAGATGCACTGAAAATTGTACCTATCCGTGTCTGAAAAATAGATGAATGCGGGTAGTTTGCTTTTTATATTCCATTTTAATTTCTTAAAGCTCTCCATCTACTAACTCTTATTTACTGAATACTTTGTGTTCCATGAGACGTAGAAATTCGGTCAACTCGCATACGTTACAGTTTTCGCAATGCAGTCCAAAATATACCTACCTAGACATTGGGATTATGTAGGCCAACTTCTTACAAGAAGTTCATATTTTAAGATGGGAGGCCAAATAGCAATAATATACAAATAAATTGGCATAAGGTTCGGTCTAGTTGTAAGAAAATAGTACGCACTCAGCTCTCTCGAAACTTTGCTCTATGTTAGTGCAATAAATTCAGAGGTTATACAAGTGCGGATTAAGGATTCTTGAAGGGGGTCCATGAAACGACGATGTAATACATCGAACAATTTTATTTCTAACTAGCTGCATTCTTACTACCCGTTGTCCTATTACACGTTTTCCTGTGGTAAAAAGTAGCGTAAGTAATGGTAAAAGAATTTTTCAAATCGGTCCAGTAGTTTCGGAGATGTTTCGGAGCCTATTCAATACAAACAAACAATCAAATCTTTCCTCTTTATAATATTAGTATAGATAACATTTGCTAAAGGGGATATTATTAATTGCATATTTAATTATTATAAATTGAAATATTCACCTATTCATTTCTGCACAGTAAATTCCTACCTGGAGGCGTCCAGTCTCCGCGAAACGGGGACCCCCTCAACAGGAACTTATCCCGTCTCTATCACTAAAAGGGTGTGTTTATATATAATTGCATCCAAAGCTCGATGCCCCCTTTCCCCCGGGAGTGTCGGGTTCCACGGCCCGATTTTGACTTGAGTATTTTGCTGTGCAATCAGTAATAATTTGCTCTGCAATCAGTAATTTGAGATGTATAAGTATAGGAACTTACTTTAAACCCGCTATCTCAACCCAACCCCTCGGTGACCATACTCCCGAGGGGAGTAAATATAAATCAGCGCCGCATGTTCGTTGCAAGCAACACATTGCTGAATGATTAGTAATTTATTTTAATATAATTTTTATATTATTTTTATTTCATCTAAAAAAACATGCATCAAAAAAGTCCCAAGACCACATTCAACAAAAACAATAAAAACAAAAAATACGCTGTCAGAAAGATAACCATATCCTATGACTGTATTTGACTGCTCCACTAGATTGAAACATACACTTACCCATTTATACATTTAACATCTTTTCTAAACCAAACACCTGCATTTACAGCAAATACGAAGTCAATGCTCTTTTCTTTTATAGCTATCCCCTCATAGCTAATCGTATTTTTATCTCTCTCCCCCATCAGCAGTTCCTAGATCCAGCCATCTTCCTAAGTGGGTATCTAGGCGGACAAATGGCAGGGTGCGTACGTAGCCGCACAACTTTAGTCAAGTCACGGACGGAACTTTGTCCGTATCTAAACGTTTTAGTAAATACACGGATGGAATTTTTTCCCGGCGTGTGAATATATGGACAATCGACATACAGTCTGGCACAGTCGTTGTTATTATTAATTATATTCATATGTGGCGTGAGTATTGTACCATTAACTAGTTAGATCGTTTTAAACCGCATAACGGCCTATAAATAAACCCGTTTTGATGTATGAATTAGTTAATAATTGACGTCCTCTGGTTTCTATTATTTGATTGTCATTAAAATATTTTTTCTTTCATACACGGTGTGTTGCGTCAGCACATTCACCCCAATAGGGTGAAACCACCCTAAACCAAATCGCCAAACTATACGCAATATATGACCACAGTCACCGATGGGTCTCGATCTTAACAAAATTAACCAAATTCAGTTCAAACCTTTACTTATCGACAAATATGACAAATAAATTGTAAAAACTAGAAAGTTTTTCAAAGTCCATGATTAGATCAGAAATCATTAATAAAAACTGCCCATAAAATTTAACTATAATGAAATAATCTGTAATGAAAAACATATTTTTTCTTTTATATTAGATACAATTTGTTTGTTCTTAATATTTTACTATAATTTCATTTGATATCTATGCGTTTACAAGATTAAGATGATATTAGTCGGTAATTACAAGAAAAGGTTAGTACTGAATTTGTTTAATTTTTAAAATAAAATAAAAATCGCTTTTTTTCAGTCCCTTTGTGGCCCATATAAAACACGCAGGTTACAAAAAAATTATACAGAGTTAATACACACACAGATAATACATTGTTTACAAGAAAATGCATTGTTTAAAAGATAGAGACGAGACCCATATGTGACTATGGTCATATATTGCTTATGATGTGGTGAACTGGTTCCCGATTGGGGTGAATGTGCCGACGCCACACACCGTGTATCTAGAGCACACTGCTAACATATCTGTCCTGTATTTGTCGCTGGGGTATAAAACCACGTTTTCTCGGGGGCAATGGGAAAAACAGTCTGAGGCTGATTGAAAAGAAATTTCCGTGAGTCTTTGCTTTGTTTGATTGGATTCGCCCCCTTTCCCATGGCTCGATTTTATTTAACAATGTTTCTATGTTTTTACTCGTGCCCCAGATGTTTTTTCTTCGAACTATTGATATTTCCTATACCGAGAGACTCAAAATGTTGATTGAATCTGGAATCTTCCACGTGCCTAAAGTTAACTAACTGTACCAAGCATTTGGGAAGGGTTTAATTCTACTGTTTTTGAAATATACATACAAATAGATTTGAAAAAGAAATGTGTACTGTGATTGTATAAAACCCGTGCATTTAGGTAATTTAATTGTACCTATGTACAAATATCTACTCAATGTCAGGTACTCTAGATTGTTCTATTTTTTATGTATGGATCGATAAAATCCCGCCATCACACCTCTCAGTGACCAGCTATCCGAGAGGAGAAATTGAAAAACAGCGCTGCTTGCATACCTATTAATTAATGCATTACAGAAAAATGCTTAATTTTTTTTTGTAGCGAAGTGGAGGAAATCACTTAGGAGAGCTGACCCCACCACCATATGGGATAACTAGCTGGGAAGAGAGAGAGAGAGAGAGAGAGAGAGAGAGAGAGAGAGAGAGAGAGAGAGAGAGAGAGAGAAATGCTGAATTTACTCCTTTTGTCTTAGTTTATTTGTTTTAATTCAGTAGTATAAGTCTAGTTTGAATTGTGTATTTTCTGAATTAGGGCAATAAATTATTTTCTATTTTATTCTATTATAAGAAAATTACAATCAAAGAATTTGACGACCGATATGGCGCAGCGGGCGAAGGTCCGCCTGCGACGCAGGCAGGAGGCAGGAGGTTGCGGGTTCGATTCCTGCCTCGGGACGTATCTAAGTTTGTACGATCTGCAGATATTTGTTCCGGGTGTTCTGGATGTTTTCTATGTATAATAATTTTTCTTTATCTATGCAGTGTATTGCATTAAGATTCTCAGTTCTCTAGTACCCATAACACACGCTCTACTGAGCTTCTGGCTAGATAATACTGTGTGAATTGTCCAGCGTTATCTATACTTATAATAAAACTGTAACAGGTCCAATTCTGTACATTGAAGATATTTTGAAAATTTTTTTTGGAGGGCACTCTATTATCGACACTGAAGCCAAAACTGCAATTTTTTTCATTCATGTCTGTCTGTCTGTCTGTCTGTCTGTCTGTCTGTCTGTCTGTCTGTCTGTCTGTCTGTCTGTCTGTTTGTTAAACGCGCATCACGCCGAAACTACTGAAGGTATTGAAATGAAACTCGGCACGATTTTAGGTCATACTACGAGGAAGGACATAGGATACTTTTATCCCGGAATTCAGTCAGGTTTCCCTGGGAGAGGGGATGAAAGTAAAATTCTTTAACTGCGCATCACGGCGGAACTACTTAAGGTATTGAAATAAAACTCGGTACGATTTTAGGTCATACCACGAGGAAGGACATAGGATACTTTTTATCCCGGAATTCAGTCAGGTTCCCCTGGGAGAGGGGATAAAAGTAAAATTTCTTCACCGCGCATCACGTTCACGCCGAAACTACTGAATGAGTTGGACTGAATTGGTACGATTTGAGTTCAAGGAAGGACATGGGATACATTTTATCCTGGAATTCAGTAAGGTTCCCCTGGGAGAGAGGATGAAAGTAAAATTCTTTAACCGCGCATCACGACGGAACTAATTAATGAATTCGAATGCAACTCGGCGTGATTTTAGTTCGTACTATGAGGAAAGATACATTTTATCCCGGAATTCAGTAAGGTTGCCCTGGCAGAGGGGATGAAAGTTAAATTCCTTCACCGCTCATCACGCCGAAACTACATAGGTAGTTGGAATGTAACTTGGCACGTTTTGAGTTCATACTACAAGAAAGGACATGGAATACATTTTATCCTGGAATTCAGTAAGGTTCCCCTGGGAGAGAGGAAAAAGTAGAATTCTTTAACCGCGCATCACGACGGGTCTACGCGTCGTCCGATTTCATGCATTCTTTTTGTTAGAAACAGAGATGCAAGATCAAATATGACTAAATCAGTAGAAAGTCGAGTAGAAAATCAGTAGATTGATGAAATAATCTGTAGATTGAAGAAAAAAATTAGTAGATAAAGGGTAGGTAAGTTCCTATCTATTTATTTTTCCAAGACGCACCCATTAGTTAGGTTCCTACCTACTAAGGTGGTGGGTCTTGGAAAAATAAGTTAGGTTCCTGCCTTACATGATATATGGTGGTTTAGCTGGTCCAGCGAAGTTTGGTTGGAGTCTTACTCCAACCAAACTTCGTGTACAATTAAATTAATTAATTATTGCGGTCCACTTAAACTAACTGGACCGCAGAAAAATATTTTTTATTATGGTACACAGCCAACTGTACCTACCTACTAACGAAAAAAAATTACGGTGTCCAGTCAAATGGATCAGGAGCCCAATTCTGCAAAACAATTGCTTCAGTATGACAATGGAATCGTCGCAGAATCATCACGTAGAATCCTTAGATTAATAAAATTCCAGATGGTGCGCGCGAGATAAATTAATATGTAGTTTCAAACTTGACGCGCGTCTCTCCATCTGCATTCATCATAATTTCTTTCATCCAAGGTGGAATACCAAAAAGTGTCATTCTGTGACGATAGCCCTGTCATAGTGAAGCGATTAGTATAGCAGAATAGGGCCCCAGCTGTGAGTTAGTCAAACGAGTAGGACACTTCTTAACACTGACGCTGGCCGAGTCGTAGCTAAAAGTCGTGTGGATAAAGAATGGGATTGAAGATGACAATATGCTATCCCCCGTAGACCCTACACGATTTTTTGGACGGCGGCGTTTCATAATATGAGAGACTATGGTTAAATGTGAACTTAATTAGTCGGCAGGTAAGGCAATCGCGAACGAAGTCGCGGGTACAGCTAGTTATATAATAGAAACAAATAAGAACCTAAAAAAATATTTTACCATGTAAACAGTTGAGCGAACAAATAGATAATTATTGTAATAATAAGAAATAGGATTATTCCATTAAAACACGTAGACAGGTGGGTAATTAACAAAGATAAAGTACTTAACTATAAAGATTTTATCGAGTTTTTCCAGACAGAAAATATTTAGGTACTTATACACCAGCTAAACTCGATGTGAAATATTTGTAAACCCCGGCTCAAAAACTTCAACCCAAATTGCTTGGCGTCCAGTTTTAGATATAAATTATATTTATTCAATATATATTGAAGGAAGGCTCATAAATCGACGAGTTATGTAAGTAAATACCGTATAAAAAGACGCGGCAACGCCGGCAACTGAGTGAATTTTAGGTTAAGAAAGTTAGTTAAGAACGGGCGGTTTATTTACAAAAATTCTACATTGAGTTTGGCTAGTGTATAGGTAATATTTACAACAAACAACGTAGGTGATATGACGTAGTATGTCTGCATGCATCGTATGATTCATTAGGATCGGATCGATAATGATTTCAATTGATTTTATTGAGATAGCCCTGAAATTGATTACAAAAGATCATTGTTATGGATATAGCGTTTTGTTCAATCGATGCATCAACGTACTACTTCAAAGCTTAAAAAAATCAATCACATTTCTATGGGTTTTTTTATTCTAACATCTAAGTGCTTTATTTTCTTTAGACCTTACAAGGACTCTTTGACACGTCTGATCAATTTGATTATTTTGTTCACTTCAGCGCCACCATAAATTTTTTCTTATACCTAATTATGTTAAACGAAGGAATTTTCAATCTCTTTTTGCTCACCATCGTGGCCAAAGAGAACAACTTCGCATCTCTGCCTGCACTATACAAAATAAAACTTTTACACAGGCATTAAAAATAAGCTTAAGGTAGGTATTACAAACCGCCAAATCGATTTTTGAAAATTCCTTCGTTTACCTCAGTTTATATATAATATCATTGCGTTTACCTTACTATTAAGATAAAATAGGTGGTGGCGCTGAAATGGTCGGGTTAGCGCCTTAGGTAGTAAAGTCATTCAAAGACAACAAATGTAAAAACATTGCTATGTCAGAGTCTCTACATTGCAAAAAGAACTCAACTCATAGAGCAAAACTCTGCCAGTTATGTCTTTAACACCAAACTTCTAAATAAGTACATAATGTAGGGTAGAAACTTCGTCTAAGTTTTAGCTGCCCAGCTCTTAGCTTACTTAGCACTTACCTACATATCTCGACTTAACTAAGCTGTGTGCTCTTAGTTTCCTAAGAGCACATCTGTTGTTTAATTTAATAATTTGGAATACTACCAATGTTATACATATTGAAATCATTTCCGTCTGTATCAAAATAAGTTAAAATAATTCAAAAAAAACAATGTTAGGAGGACGGACCATCAACTTTTTTATTTTTTTGTTCGTAATTTTTGTTGCCAAATTCAGAAAATGAATTCTCCCAATGAAATATTTATATAAGAGCTATCAAGTAACTGGTTGCAGAACTAATTTAGGCTGCGTTCGTTGAAATAATAAATACATTGAACGAAGTTTATGGGCTGCTCTAGTTGCCGTAACGTTCAAAGCAACATTTTTTTCGGCGACTATAGTCGCCCGGACATTCGAGTGGTTGGTAGCTCTAGAACGCTAGTAGGCAAAAGTACTATATTGTTTTACTAGGGACGAAACCATCCCATTATATGACCACTATATGACGACCGATGTGGCGCGGCAGGCGTAGGTCCGCCTGCGGTGCAGGAGGTTGCGGGTTCGATTCTTGCCTTGGTACAAATGTTTGTACGATCTGAAAATATTTATTTCCGGGTGTTCTGGGTATATTCTATGTATACTAAAATATCTATCTATGTAATGTTTTATTATTATGTTTATCTGTCATACTCATAACACAAGCTCTGCTTAGCTTGGGGCCAGATGATTCTGTGTGAATTGACCGTTCTATGTTAAAGGAACATCATAAAGTCGAGTCTTTATGGAAAAGGACAAATTTCTTGTAGGTACTGGCTGATAATGATAACAGACAAAAATTAAAAGAAAAAAAAAATTACCTTAAATAAATTTTAAAAAATAAAATTTTTGTCCCGCTAAGCGACGCTATGTTGACCTACTTTTTGAGCAAGAAAAGTTAAAAGATTACGTACTTAGTACTAGGAATTGGTCTTAAACTTAACAGCGGGCGCTATCTTTATCTATCGATGGAGCTCTCTGTACCTACTATCGTAGAGTTGAATGCCCACAGAATCATTGAGTAAATCTTTCAGCTCAATATACCTACCAATTAGCGATGTGTGAAGAGACAGGTAACAAATTCCCACTGAATAGAAATCGCAGGTATGCAAATTTACATAAAACACAAAAATAATATTCATAGGCTAATATTCGTATTTACGCGAATTAAATATAAACTATATAGGTACCTAGTACCTACTAACTATTATAGGTACCTACATAATATCTAGCATCTGGTATAGTTTTACACCATATGCAGTTATAATAATAATAATAATTGATATCGTTAACTCACTTATGTTTTTCATGAACCGTGAGACGCATACCTCATTGTGCAATTAAATGTGAAACCATAGTGGACATTCGTCACTGACCTCCATGGTTTCTTATTTGTGCAATGGAATGGAGTGTCTGACCCCTGGTCAGGTTTCCCCCTTCAGTTCTTCAACTTCCAGAAAAAAGATAATATTTTCCCAGTATGGGTATGTAATGGATGAATATAATACAATTTTAGTGGTAGCACAAAGTACTTTATGTCGATATTTTTTTAGGGTCCGGCGACGGTTGAATTTCTCATACAAACGTAGTACCAAAATGATTTGTAATTTGAGAATATTTTCACCATGGTTTGCTATTATTTGTATTAGAATAGTATTTAATTAGGTTCCTGCCACAAGCTTTTTTCAAAATACTTATCTACACAAATACTAAAAAAACATTCATTCCTTCATGTAAAAATGCGTTATGGTTTAATTTCATTTCAGAATGGTGCTTTGAAAAAAAAATTGTGGCAGGAACCTAGATAAATACTATTTTAATACAAATAATAGCAGACCATGGTGAATACATGCTCAAATTACAAATCATTTTGGTTTGATCATGATCATCATTCGGTTTTCGTTTCGGTTTCATCATCATTACGTTTGTATAGGAAATTCATCCGTCGCCGGACCCTTAAGAGTCGTACCACAATGCATTACCTTTATGGAAAACCAGAAAATACCCCACAAAGATCAGGGAAAGTCTGTTATCAACGTGTGTTAGCTCTGTATTAATAGGTAGGCACGGTTTAGGGCCGGTAATGGGAGGATCATCCAGATTAACCGAGGCTTGTAAATAGGGAAAATGTTTTTTCCGAGAACATCTACACGTTACCCAAGTACCTCTCTAACCTACTTTTCTGAACGTTATAACAGTATGTGAAATTGTTAATACGCTACATTAGGTATGTTCATTTTTGGACAGGCGAGGTACCCACTTCATAAGTTATGCTTTTGTGTTGCGAACTTCTTAGAAGGTTGGGTGTGTACATATATTTGTTCTTTATAATTTTCTCAGAAGTTTAGACCTGTATTAGATGTGCTCCTTCGTGGAATATCAATAAATAATATAAATACTGACCAAATGCAATTAGTATTTCGTAAAAAAACTATACGTGGTCATCAGGTAGGTTTGCTCGTGTTGTAATTCCTCACAAAACAATACGTATCGTACAAAGATTAATACAACCTTTTTAAACCGTTTTAAGGTAGATTTTATACAATCGTTTTTGTCGATAAATAATAAAGATATCTATAAACTAAATATAGAATGTGCTTGAAAAGCTTCTTGGAATCAGAGATCCCTGACTAGTAAATTCTCGTAGCTTAGTTCATCACTACTAAAAATTGCTAGACTTACTACTAAAATTAGTGGATATGGTGGATATGAACACCAGCAGTATGATTTCAACGTCTCCAAGAACTCCCTCACAGAAGCCTCCATTAATATCGTGTATGTCCGGATACCGATGAGGGAAATGTAGTGGTCCCTCATATTATAATCCACTCTACTGGAATTTTATTATTATACATTGCAGGTGGTATGCTGCTAGTCCTGGCCGCATTACGAGCAGCGGTGCCATTCTCGCCGTATGCGACACATGGTCCTCATTCTCCGCGTGCTGGCAGCTCGCTGCTGAGTCAGCACGACTCTCCCATGCCAGACGTCTTCTATAACGCCGGTAACACCACTGATGACAGGTCAGTTGATGATGACAGGTCACTTAACGAATACAGTATCTCTTATGCAACACACGTTCCGCATTCGCCGCGTGCTGAAAGTTCGCTGCTCAGTCAGCACGACCTGATGTACAGGACAGTCGATGATGAGAGATCGGTTGATGAATACAGTATCTCTTATGCAAGGCCCGGTCCGCATTCTCCGCGTACCAGCAGCTCGCTGCTGAGTCACTACTCGCCCAAGTCAGGCGTCTTCTCCAACGCCGTTACTTGATGATAGGTTAGAGTCGATGATAGGTTTCTCGCCACATGTATGGCTCGAGGGGTATTCAACCAGAATATGGTGCTTTTGGTGCGTATTTGGCGCAGCGCATCAGCATTGCCATAAAGCGTGGCAATGCAGCCAGCATCTTGAAGACGCTTCCGATTGGTATTGATTTGGATCACTTAAACTAACTCTAGATTGTCCGCAACAGTCTGCAGTTAGCTTTGAAAATGACTTTATTGTTAACATTAATTGCAATTTGTTTCCATTAGTTTTCATTTTATTTGTTATCAGATTTTTTGAAAACCTTTCACATTACATCTTGCTTGAAGTTTCCAAATTGGTATGAAATCGACCAAGAATTCGATATCACTTTTTGTCTTACACTTTCTTTCAAATTGCAATTGTAGGGTTTGTATGTATACTACCCACTAGTACGACCTAAGTGCCTCAGTCAATAGATTATATAATAGTTTCTTCACAAGGCTAAAATTCACAAATTCACGCTAAATATTATAATGCTCTAAAAATTAAAATTTCCTCAGACGTTGCTCTACCTGATAACGTCTGAGGAAATTTTCGCGAGGAAAGGCAGTTCAAGTTGTATCATAAAAATTGTCAAGAGTCTCAAAGGGCCGTCGAGTCACGTGGCTCAGCGTTGATGTGTTATGCAGACTTGTAGAATTTATTTAGAAACGGGGCAAACCAGTTATCTTTAGAGATGCTGCTTCGCCTTCATAGATCTCTTCGCGTTTCACTGCAGAGTTTTTGTGACATTGGAAAAGTTCTCAGGGCTGGGTTTTAACAATTTCTAATAATTTTTCGTCTTCTCGATATTTGATTGATACAAATCTGTAGGAAAATATATGGCACGTGATTTTTTATGCTGTGAGCAAAGTTTTAATGGTAATACGAATTTTATTCCATCAAAAATTTGTTAAAAGGAGTTCCTACCTACTTATTTTGTTTTTTAATAATTTGCTGAAAAGGCTCTTGTGTAAATATCTGATTTCTAATTAATTTAGAGGTAGGAATGTTTCGTCAACATAGAAAATTTCGTGCTGAATAAATAAAATGTCTGAAAAACAATTTAATTCGAGCCTCTACAAAGGACAAATCTATTTGGGCCCAATTATATCAAATTAGAAGCCAAATTAGCACCGTGAAGCGTCCGTATTCATGATCAAATTGACGTCAGATGGTGACATTTAACCGACTGAATTGGTCGTGACTTGAACCACTTAGGTTTAAGTTGACGAATAGAATTTAATGGCCTGTTGGTTAACCAATGAATTTAAGGTTTTTCCGTATGTGAAACGAACGCGCCAGTTTCTTTGACATATAATTTTAAGAACTTCTGTTAAAACCCCAATTAAAATGTAACCGTTCCATTATCTTGTATAATAAATAAATTCCATTTACTCGACTTTTTCGATTGATCATTGTAGACGATTTCGTTGGTGTAAAGCAAACTGGGCCATACATAGATTTTTTATTAGATTACTGGGCTAGCCTGTTTTGGTTGTGAAAGCCGAAACTGCAAAATTTTTGCAATGTCTATCAATGTCAGTTGCATTGTTTGAACGCTGAAAATGCACAGGAAAAGAAAACTCATGGGAAAAGCTGTTGTTTTAAATTTTGTAACAACAGTTTGTTTGTTCAAACAACCTTACAAAAACGAAACTGAACGGGACCACCTGAAATATTTCAATAATGATTTCTCCTATTTCAGATGTGAAGAGATGAAAGTCTTGGACATAAAGACCTCGGAACGACCTCGTTCAGCATCACCAAAGCAATTACTAGAAATTTGATTTGTGTTTGACAGTTATTTCATACACGAGTAAAATGCTAAATACCCATCCAAGGTAAACAGAACTAGACTTAATTACACCGTTATACAGTTCACTATGGACTCACAGTATGGAATAAGGATGGATTTGTTCCCTCTTAGGACGAATGGATGGGTAAAGGCCAAGGTATCGTAAATGATCTGCGCCGTAGAGGTACGTAGAGGCTCTACGAGAAAGACACAAAAATGGTAGCAATATCTAGTGTAATAATTTATTTAATTTTTTAATTTTTATACGAAGCATCTGTGATAGTTTAGAATGTAGTAATGTGCACAACGAACAGTTGTATCGGTGATTTTGTAATAAATTGATAACTATTATAAACTATTGACATTTATTTACCATGTGTTCACATTTGCTTTTGACTCAACACAGCGTAATATGAATAAGCTGCCTTCATTATCTGAAACAATGGGTAATTTCAACATTAGAAAATGATTCGTAAATTGTATATTTAACTTACCTACGTATTTACCAAAGTCAATCATTTTTTCCATAATGGATAAATTACTGAAAGATGGCGCGATTGCCTTTGTTTTTTTCATTTAATAAACTATGCTGACGTCAAAATCCTGGAAGCCTACTCTAGTTTTTTCCAGCCGCAGTTGCAAGTACGGCCGCAAAACTTAACGTGTAACTTGCAAAAGGGCAGTTTTTGATCGAATTTTATGATGACTTCGACTTTTTACATGCCTAAAAACCATACAAAAACCGAAAATTTCAGTGTCAAATAGATTAAACATATATGTCATTCCAAAATGAAAAGGCATAGCTCAACTTACGAAATTTCTGTTTTCGTTCGGTTTGAGAACTGATCAAACGAAATGAAACAAAATTTCGTAATTTCGTATTTATGTGAACAAAAATCACAAAGTACCCATGGGTATGGGTACTTTGTGATTTTTCATGGTTATTTCTTAGATATAAGTAAGAGTTATTTTGCAAGAATAAATGCAGATACGGTCCCTAAGTCCCTATCCAATATCAATAAGTAAGCAGACTGGAATGGAAACGTGCTTCTGTGAAATGGGTGCAAATCTTTGGTCTAGTCATAGACAACCGCTGATACTTGTTTTATGACTTTGAGAGTAGATCACACTAATATTATATATGCGAAAGTTTGGACGGATGGATGGATGTTTGTTACCTCTTCACGCCAAAATTACTGAACGGATCGGGCTGAAATTTTGCATACAGGTAATTCTAATCCTGGAATCAAACATAGGCTACTTTTTTATCCCATAAATCATATCCCATGGGATAGAAATATCCTTCAAAAAAACGCGAGCGAAGCCGTGGGCATAAACTAGTTTTTTATAAAGAAGATTTTCACCTTCCTACTCTTATTTATATTATAACTAGCTTCTGTCCGCAGCTTTGCACACAATTATCAGGATTAAAAGTAGCTTTTATCTTATTCAAGATAATATCTTGAATAACGCCTATATTCAATTACTTATACGAATCAAGTACCAATCTTAGCAGATTAATTATTTTAGTTAAAATATAATAAATTTTTATAAGTGAAAACTGTTAAGCTTTAGTTATATTATATACCACCAATATCTCTACTCATTTAAGATAAAGGTACTAGCTATTTGTTTTCGAATCGAAATTAAAATAAAATAAAATAATCTAGGGGTGGTAGAATGGTAAGCCTTACAGCTAGAAAACAGTCGTTGTCCATATATGCGAATCCCGTGGCGTTCAGGCGTAAGGGACGCTGTGCTCTCATCATCATCATCAGCAGTAGCGAGCGGAGACGAACCGGCATGCGCTCCCATTTGGACTGCATCACCGCATCCGATATCTTTGCAGCCTGAAATTACAAGAGTCATCACATGATAGCTTTCGTGGCCAAAAAGAGCAACTTCGCACCTCTGCCTGCACTATACAAAATAAAACCCTTACAGAGACATTAAAATTAAGTTTATGATAGGTATGACAAAACTGCATAATCGATTTTTGAAAATTCCTTCGTATAACATAGGTAAATAAGAAGATAAAATAGGTGGTGGCGCTGATTTGGGTCGGGTATGCACCATAGTAAAATAGTAGTATAAATATATAGTAGACATACATATTAGTGAGTAAAAACAGCTACCTAACGATGGTGGTTTATTCATCTCGAAAATTATTCGTTTTTGTTTGACTTTAGAAAAAAAACGAATGCCATTATTCGACTGGCCAATGAAAAACAATTGACAATCATAAATAAATAGTGACATTTGATACGGGGTTCCTTTATTTTGAAAACGATTCGTTTTTGTTTTGATGGAAAATAGCATTTATTTGTCACTAGCTGCGCCCCGTTGCGTGGGAATTTATGTTTCCAGCTTTCCTAATTTTTATTTCTTATGAATTACCCTTCTCCTGACAATAACAGACAACAAAAAAAGAATTAGCGAAATTGATCCAGCTGTTCACGCGTGATGCCGTGACTAAGGGACATAGGGATTCATTTTTAATTACATAGGTAGGTATACAGATTATAGGCAAAAAAATGCCGAGGTACAGTAAAACTAATCTCGCTGAATTTTATTAACAAAGTGCCTACGTACCTCTCCACGTAATCTGTTATTCATGAGCATCATGACCTGCCATTCTGGGAAGGACTTTTTGAATTAATCACGAACCTGTTTTTCATTTCCAGAGTTCAACCTATATAAAATGTAAGTATAAAGGTACCTTTTTTCTTCTTCTGGGGGCCTACTCGGAAAAGGAAAACCGGAGTTTGGTTTTCATTATCGTATAAAACCAACTCTTATGTCGTTTGCATAAGATGAGCGTTTGCTCGAAAACGAATCAGAAACTCCGATTTTGTTTGTAAGAGTCCGGGCCCAGCATCTACATTATTATTATGTACTTACAACACCTTCATCAGCATCGTGTTACTACACAGTGAAAATTATTTATATGAACTTTGACAAATAAATTTACTTTAAACAAAAGACTTATTATTTGCTAAATTTATTTGAACTCCAATGTTATTTCTATTAATTCTATTTTTAAACTGTATTATGGAATCTTTTAAATTAATTATTGAAAAGATAATTGCACGCCCTAAAATGGGCAAATAACATTGCTACTCATTGCGAAAGTTTGGATGGATGGACGTTTGTTACCTGTTCACTCCAAAACTACTGAACGGATTGGGCTGAAATTTTGCATATACGTTATTCTAATCCTGGAATCACATAAACATAAACTCAGTTTCCATGGTATAGAAATCAGCTTTAAAAGTTTCCATAGAAACAACGCGTGCGAAGCCGCGGGCATAAACTAGTATTTTATACCTCTACTTTTCTTTAACTTTTATCATCAACAGCATTTGCTAGTGCATTGCTAGGCATGCCTTCCTGATAAGCGCTTATTAAAGCAAAGAACTACCTATTATATAAACTTATTTTAAAAACCTTCTGACAACGTGTGTACAGTGACCTCTAAAAGTTGATTTTATAACATACTAGCTGCTGCCCGCGGCTTCGCCTGCGTAGTTCCCGTTCCCGTGGTAATTCCGGGATAAAACATAGCCTATGTCCGTCTCCTGGTTCTAAGCTGCCTCCCCACCAATTTTCAGCCAAATCGGTTCAGCCGTTCTTGAGTTATAAATAGTGTAACTAACACGACTTTCTTTTATATATATAGATTGTGATAGTTACCTGACGATGATAGATGATAGCCTTGTCATTATTAATTTTTGGCTTTTTAGATAAGATAAGGTATGTGCGTCTAGCCCTTGGGAATTTAACTGTTTGTTTTAAACAATCTACGAGGTCTGAAGATATTTTGTCACGCCATGTTTAGCAGACAATGAGTTTGAGTATTTTACAACAATATTAAAGTAAAATAGGTTTTATATCTACGCGACATATGGAGCAGAATCAGTTTTGAAAAACGATATCATCTGCAAAAGTTTCGAAGATGACAACGCCTTCTTTACAAACCAGTACGTTATGTAGAGTACCATGTAAATCGAAGAGGGGGTCGCAGCCTAAGACTTTGGGGGGGGGGGGTGTCACACTTAGTCAGGGCCGTAATAGAATCTGTGCTGACCAAATCATATAGCACAAAACACCAGTAATATCGGCGAGCGGAGAGAGCCGCGTTTTTTTGTTGCAGTTGGTAATCTTAATTAAAAATGACAGCAGTTAATAGGAAAAAAGAATGAACAAGCTGTGGATTTCAATTTTTAAAGTACCATAACCAATATTTTGGCGGGTAGTACCCGCCGTGACCCCCCTCCCGGGACCGCACCTGCCTCGCACGGGAGTGTATTGTGCATTGTCCCCCTGCCTCGCCGGCTCGGCTCCTTGAGGTATCGGAGCAGGACCTTTAGTGTTTGACAGTTTCGTGTAAGCTTTTCTGTAGATTTGGACGAGTTTATTGTCTCAATGAGACTCTTCAATCCCATTCTTTGTCTGACCTCCTCTTAGAGTACCATTTCATATAAAACATTAAGGCAAGACATTATGTGTGCTTGCGCTATAGACTCTACATCTAGTTCATTCTCATTTTCTGAGCTCTAAGTTCATCTACAGTGTCAGATCGCATGCCAAGTTCATCAAAAGCAGAAGCATACGACCTCTTTTGATCAACCCCTATGCAGATTCCTTTGATTAAAAAGACTGAAAGCTACTGAAAGGAACCTCCAGATCAAATTAGAAGACCCCTTTTTCAAGAACTGACTAGGAAAATATAAGTGCTTAATACAATTATTCCATAAATACGCAATTATCTTTGGCAATCAGGTACTTACAAACTTGTTGATGTGACCAAAAACATTTGAATGATTTTGGTCACATCAACAAGTTGGTAAATATTTTTTGTGAAAACTAACGTGTGTAGAGTTTTTCTGCAGATTACGTTGGTTATTTCAAAATGTTGTTGTATTTAATTTTTTCGAGTTGTCGTCATGACTTGTCGCGCAAAAACTATGAAAAAATGTGTCGGTAATCCCAATCTATTGTGACAAACATAGACAATGGAATTTAAACTTGACAGTCCAAAGTGTAGTGTACCGTTACTGATTGGTCATGAGCAAAAGCCAAAGACATTTTCTAAATTGTCCTAGGCAAAATCTCATGGCGTTTTGAACTGCTATGATAGATGATAAGGGATGAGCGGTCATTTTAATATTCATAAATTTTATAGGTCTTAATTAAGTAGGTATTTGTCTTTTTGTATGCGCGAATCACAAGACAGTAGTGGATGGAAAAAAACAAGCGGCGTTATTAGCTTCGGCTTGAAGCGGCATAATGGTGAATCAGGGACCTTTTTGGCCCTATGTGACGATATGTCTGATTGTTTCTGTTTTTCATAGTTATTTTATTTGTACCCATTGTTCCTCAATCTGTTTTTCTTAGGTAGGTACCTCAAGTAGGTACCTAAGAAAAACACGTTGATACTGTGACGTGCTTGGTTCCAAATATATTATTTTCTTTATTTCATAGCCTACCAGTGGAATGTCAAAGCCTTCTTTACAAACCAGATCCCGGGCTAGAATAATGATTAATGATGATATAGATGAAGTACCTATTTTCCACATAGACCTAAGCTTTGCTGACCGGTTAAAATCATTCGATGTGGAGGACTAAATGAGAAGGTGCATATGAGTTTCATCATCATCATCATCATCAGCCCATATTAGTCCACTGTTGGACATAGGCCTCCCCTAATGAGCGCCATAGCGCCCTGTCTTCAGCTTGCCGCATCCAGCATCTGCCTGCAGTCTTTCGCAGATCGTCATCCCACCTGGCCGGAGGGCGTCCTACACTACGTTTACCGAGTCGTGGTCTCCACTCAAGAACACGTTTACCCCAGCGGTTGTCGGTTCTTCGCGAGATATGGCCGGCCCACTGCCACTTCAGCTTGCTTATTCTTTGAGCTATGTCGATAACTTTGGTTCTCTGTCGGATGTATTCGTTACGAATTTTATCCTTCAGAGAGACTCCGAGCATAGCTCTTTCCATAGCTCGCTGAGCGACTTTGAACTGGTGGACCAGCCCTACCGTGAGTGTCCACGTCTCAGCTCCGTAGGTCATGACGGGTAGGACGCACTGATTGAAAACTTTAGTTTTCAAGCATTGTGGTATGGATGACGAGAAGACTCGACGTAGTTTCCCAAACGCTGCCCAGCCTAGCTGGATCCTCCTCCTAGCCTCCTTCTCAAAATTATTTTTACCCAACTGCAGAATTTGCCCAAGGTAAGTATACTCGGAAACAATTTCGAGAAGGTGGCCATGTACGACGACCGGTCCCGGATCAATGAGGCCATTGATCATGACTTTTACTTAACTTTTATCCAAATTCATGCCAAGACCGATGCGTCGCGAGGCTGAGGCTAGGCTGTCCAGCATTTGGTTCAGCTCCTCTAGCGACTCCGCCATTAAGACTATGTCATCAGCGAATCGCAGGTGTGAGATGTGGTCGCCGTTTATGTTGATGCCCTTACCTTTCCAGTCCAGCGTCTTAAACATATCTTCCAACGCGCTCGTGAACAGTTTCGGGGATATAACATCTCCCTGTCTAACTCCTCTGCGCAGTTGGATGGGTTTAGACTGCTGGCCCTGTACTTGGACACTCATGGTGGCGGCCTCGTAGAGGCATCTCAGCACCTCGATATAACGATAGTCTACTTGGCATCGCTGTAAGGATTCCAGAACAGCCCAGGTTTCGACAGAGTCAAAGGCCTTTTCATAGTCCACAAAGGCCAGACACAGAGGCTGATTATACTCTTCGGACTTCTGTATAATCTGCCTCACTGTGTGAATGTGGTCTATGGTGCCAAATCCTCCGCGGAACCCGGCCTGTTCCGGTGGCTGGAACTCGTCGAGTCTCCTGGCGAGACGATTTGTGACCACTCGTGAGAACAGCTTATAGACGTGGCTCAGGAGTGTGATGGGTCTGTAGTTTTTAAGAAGGGTTTTATCTCCCTTCTTAAAAAAGAGCACCACCAAACTCCCGCTCCACGCTTTTGGAGTTCTCCCACTGTGAAGGACGGTGTTGAAGAGGTTCTGTAGCTCCTGTATAACAGGGGCACCTCCGGCTTTCAAAAGCTCTGATGTTATTCCGTCCTCACCGGGGGCTTTTCCATTCTTAAGCTGCCTCAAAGCTAACACAATCTCGTCTTGACTGATGTCTGGCAGTTCGTCGGTATAGTGGCGTGTCAGAGTGGCTCTAGAATCATGGTCGTCTCGTCGGGAATGGGGGGCATGTGCAGCGTATAAACGGCCATAGAAATCCTCTACCTCGGCGGAGATCTCCGGCTTCGACAATACGGTCCTCCCGTCGTGCGTCTTCAGCTTCGTCAGGTGGCTCCTGCCAAGCTGCTGAGTGAATACTTTGGACCCTCGGTTTCGCTCTATAGCCTCTTCGATGAGGCGTGTGTTGGAGCTCCGAAGGTCGCGTCGTACCATCTTCGCAATTCGCTTGTTCAGGTCTGACCTTTCTGACGAAGTCGCTTGGGTGGTTTCCCGTCTTTTTGTCATCAGCCCGAGAGTCTCATCCGAGAGTTTGGATTTCTTGCCTGTGCGCTGCTTTTTGCAGAACTTGATGCCCTCATCCCTCAGCGTTTCGACCAGATTGTGTAGGGTCTCGTCAGCGTCATCAGTGGGATCCAAGGCAACAAATCTATTCCCGAGAAGCTGCTGGAACTTCTCGGTGCCCGCCATGATTTGGATTGGGTTAGGTCGGAGCGTGGACTTCATCAGACGGTTTCTTTCAAGCTTCAAGTTTATATTCAGAGAGCCTCGGAGCAGTCGGTGATCAGATCCGGTATTGAACCTGTTGCCACCATATGAGTACAACCCATATGAGTTTAACCAATTCTAAACCTTACTTGCAACGTGAGTTCGTTTCCCGTGAAGCACTGGATAGCTAGCTGAGTGATCATCGCGAAGAAGAATGCCAGCGAAGTCACCAGTCGCACAGATTTCAGGCTGGATGCATCTTGCTGAAAATATTGGAAGATATAATGTTTTTAAAAGGTTGAATGTCTCGAAGTTAACGAATAACAGGCAAAGAAGAAAGGAAGGACCCTATGACCTAGAAGTTATAATTAATTAAAAGGTATTTTTCGAAGACTCTATCCTACAGTGGGACAATATCGGTGGCTGAATAAAAATTAAGGTACCTACTTTATGCGCGTACGGCCCGCGCGGTTTCACCCCACCGCACCTCAATAGCTTATATTGGTCCACTGCTGGACTCAGACCTCCCCTTGATAAGCGCCTTATTGGCCCTTAACTCATGGGGGTAGTGCCCATAATCCCCACGCTGGGAATGCGACTTGGAGATCGCTGTTCGGTGGTGGAATTTTTCTGCAGGAGGCGCTGCTGTTTGTCCCCCGGTGGAAATCCCTATGCGCGGTTTCGCTATTGTGCAATTAATGAGTCATCCAGGTAGACAGGTAAAATGCTTGATAAAAAAGTATAAACAAAACATACACAACACCAGCCTTAAAATTGTCTAATTTCGTCCATTATTACCTCATAATTTAGCATAAAGACAAAACCAGTCATTCGTATGCACGACAGTTGCTAGGGTATCATTGACCCGGCTCCAATTCAAATTAATACCGTAATACCATCATTCAAATTATGGAAATGAATGTAATGCGCCCGGTGGTCTAATCTTACCGAAACTTGGACCATTACAACGCAGATCGCCGCCATGCTCGACAGCAACTGTGTCATGAAGCCGTAAGAATATGTTGCGGCAAATTTCTGCACGCATCTGCAAAAGTACGAGAGAATACCTGATAATTAACTGCAATAGCGTAAGAGTCTACCTAAAAAATAACAGAGAAGTAAACTAAATACTTGCCTACCTTACGAGGTCATTTTAATTAAGTACTTAATACTTATTACCTACTGCATTGCCTCCAACAATTTTTAGTTTTTTCTAGAATCAACAAAAAAAAAATTACCCAGAAGTTGGTTTTAGGTAAATAAAGTTCTGGTATTCTACAATTTTTTATTTAAAAGTGTAGTTGATTCTTTTATAGGTAATACGCGTTCTTGAGCCACCACAACTTTAAAGGCAAGTGTTTGAGACTCTTAGCACCAGAAAAGCAATAAAGAGAAGTTATTGAAAATAAAAATTGTGAAATCTTCATCTTAACGCTGCTAGGTGAATATGAATCGCAGATTATGTTTATTCGAAAATGTGAAAAAAGGCAACGACTGACAATATTGGGGTCGTAATCCTGGGTTATTGAAGTTTGTGGTATTCGCACGTCGTCCTTTATTACTTTCGTATCTGTGGTTTCTCATTGGGTAAAGGATCCGTAATCAGGGAAGGTACTTTTTGGAACACCTTTTAGATGTGTGTAGGGCTGTTACAAGCAATGGTTACAGCTTAATCTTTATTGCCACCATTTATCTTTTTACGCAGTAGAGTGGAAAAAAAAATGAGATGATAATGTAGGTTATAGATAATTTCACTATAGATGCAACAATCTTATTGAAGTAAGCTGTGAATTGTGAAAGTCTGTGTGTGGCATAAATAATTTTGTTTCATGCGTTATTAAAATAATTAATAATAAAAAAATAAATAATGCTGGACAATTCACACAGCATCATCAGATCCCCAAGATAAGCAGAGCTCGTGTTATGAATTTATGACTGATATACTTAAATAGATTGACATTACATAGATAGAAATTAATTATAAGTAATGGTTAAAAGACTAACAGTCGATCAAATCATTAGGTACCTACTACTTAAATTATATTATTCTAACTATTTCTAAAACAGGGGTTCTTACATGGTCAACAGATTAGTAGGAAATTATGTAAAGAGAAAATGTAGGCAGTAAGTAACTAGGACGTATTCCAAACTTTGGCTCTGATTCCGACGGAGCATAGCCAGTTAATTCTCATTGAACTTTATGGCAGTTAAGGAATAGTTTAAGGCATCTGCTTGCCAAGTCTGGCTAAGTCTGCTGCACATGCATTACATCTAAAATCTTATGGCCAGCCCAGAGTTGATAGTTCTTTATGGCAGCCTTGCAAATTAGGTACATCACAATAGAAAACTCAGTAAAGTTTCGTCATTTTTGCCATGAGGCATTTACTTTCTGATGTATCTAATCCCTAACTTTATCTTCTCAGTGGTATCAGCCTGTTTAAAAGTACCTACTAATACTTTAACCTACTTGGGCATAACAAGAGGAACATTTGGAAAAAACGTGCGGTTTTCTCCGGTAAAAGACTTTGCGAAAAAGTTAAAAGGTTTTTTTACAGCAAATACGCGGCTCACGTGAGAATCATGCGTAAAAATGTGAGAATTATTCTCCCCTCAAGTACGACTTGCATTCCGGATTGTTGATTAAAATTTAAAACCCAATAGGGGAATTTGCAGGCAGACACATAAACAACGAAATGTTTTAATTTCACTGCAGTGTTTTTGTAGCGAAACGAGAGAACCTACTCACCCGATGAGAAGCTGGTGTTGACGAAAACAATTACGCAGAGTTGTTTGCAAAGCTGATTCTATTTGTTTGTCTGTGTAAAATGCTCTTACAATTTTCTCATTGTTTTCTTCTGTGTCATCGAGAGAAGGATTTTTGTCGGGAGAATTGTCAGCGGTTCCAGCACCTTCTCGTAGTTGAACCATCGTTCTGTCATACGCTGTCATCACAGCTTCGCCTAGAACCGCGAATTGACTGCTCATATGCAGGATCAGTGAGCCAATGAACGTATCAATGGACATAACGATGTGACCGGTCCACAGCAAACCTGTGGTTTCTAGCATAAACGTCGGAATAAAAGACTTGTCCTCTTGGAAGTTCCACGGGATGTATATTGGTTGTGGTAGATTTCTAACAGGTTTTTCAGAAGAATCGTTAAGGCTCTTTACTGCAGCTCTCCAATGGAAGTCCTGGACTGCACCGTACACATTTGAGTTACCAATCGTGATCCAACCAAATGAAATGAACATGATGGTGAAAATTCGCGTGATTTTTATAGTGTTACGGTTCGTCATATTGTTTTGGTAAAATTCATACAGATCAAGTTGAATGATGCGTACGATTTCTTGTATCTCTTTATTTTTGAATAAGAATAAGTAGAGCTTTATTATAGTCAGGTTATGAGTTATGACGAAAGAAAGGCTGAACATGAATTGATCCATTTTTTTCTCGCCGACGAAAGGGTCGATCGTTTCAAGACCAACGAAACCTGCGACCCAAATAGTCATAGCGGCGATAGAGTAGTAAAGGTACCAGCCGGGAAAATTTCTTGTGTCTCCTTCCTCAGGTTGATGCCACCATCCTAGCCCTAGGAATCTCAAAAGTAGAAAATGGAAAATAAAGTATTTTCTCGGACGAGTTACGACTTTTCCAGACATGGCGTCTGCTTTCGAGGGACTAAGCAAATAGATATCAGAGCTGCGCTACTGAGCAATTAACTTATGTAACTTGGGTGGTTCTACGTTGACAATTTAATTATGTCGCTCCGTCTGGTATTATACAGGCTGTAAAAAGTTCTTATGAGATACAAAGCGCTGTCGGACGCTCTAAAGTAAAACAATATGAGACTGGCATAGTGCCCATGCAAAAATTGTGCCAAATCAGCAATGTTCACGACAATTGGTTGAAAAATGTCGTCACTGTCCACTTACTGCTCGATAGTGCATCAGACACGGGAAATCACACATCAATAAATACCTACCATAGGTTTGTGATATACATACATATCTAGGTAGGAATAATGTAATATGCTAGGTGCTGTGTTTAAAGGAAAATTTTATAATAATATGAAATTTTTTGTTCATTAACTATGTAAGTCATTATTTTAGACTTTTTTTTATTTCATACCACACAAAAGGCTTTGTCGATTTTAGACTTAAATGTAGATTTAGTGAAAGTTAATTTATGTTAAACTCATAAAATGTAAATCCGTTATTGGCTGTCGGTTAAACTATAAGTTAGTTATAAGTATTCGAAGGGCTGTTGATTTTGTAAAGTAAGAAAAATAAAAAAATTTAATCAAAATATATGTATGTGTGGTATGTATCAATATTTCTTTGATTTTTTTAACGGAAGACGAAACTTTTAACGGAAATACTTTTATTAACAAATCAGCGACTCCTATAACAGTCGAACCAGTACTTTGAATTGCATCAATCAAAAATGCTCAAACAAATACAAACATACCTAATGATATCATTACCTACTGTCAATTTGGTCATGATGCATACAATAGATAAGCAGCCCCATGCCTTACCATTTTATGCCAGCTAGATAGAAACCTAAAAGTTGGACCTATAGGTCCTAGAGAGCGAATCTAAGTCACGAAAATCGGGCGAGCACTCTCAAAAATTACCTTCAGTGTGCCAAGCCAACGTTGAGATCAAAAGAACGACCGCCTGTCACAAACATGGAACGTATAGGTTCTCGTATACTTACTTATAGTTCTTTAGCTCCTTACATTTCCGGATACCATCTACGTTTTGATGCATTTTGTATACATGTTTTTGCTGAATATGTACCTAGTGTATATATCATTATAGGACGAGAGTAGGTAGTGATATGATTTTAATGTTTATTTGATCCGATCAAATGGATATAAATAAAAAAAACCTATATGTTCGGCTGTATGTAAGTTTTTTTGTGTCTTCGCCGATTACTCCGTCAATCTGATTTTTAATGATTCCTTTGCTACGGTAAAGATTTTTTTTTAAATAAATAAATAATGCTGGACAATTCACACAACATTATCTAGCCCCAAGCTAAGCAGAGCTTGTGTTATGGGTACTAGATAACTGTTATACTTAATACAATACACTACAGATAGATATTTTTTATTATACATAGAAAACACCCAGACCAACGGAACAAATCTCTGCAGATCGTACACAAATTTGTTCCGAGGCGGGAATCGAACCCGCAACCTCCTGCGTCGCAGGCGGACTTTCGCCTTCTGCGCCACGGAGGTCGAAAATGATCTCAAGATGGTCACAAAAAAATGTTAAGCGCGAGGGATTTGTCCCGCATATTTAAAAACACGGTAGATATATAAATATTTAAGGAATTTGAAGTCGTTTTATAAATTTCACAAAATAAACAAATTATTTATGTTATTAAAAATTATTAATATTATATAGTAAGGTTCACCAACAGTGTATATATTTAGAGCTTTATTGCTTAATGTTCTGACGACGGTCATGTTCTAATACATATACCTATGATAGGTGGACAGCATTCTTTAAAACTTGGCTTTTATATATAGGTACCTACCTACCACTGTACCAAATTTTATTTCATATTATTTTCTGTAATAATGTAAATGCAACGCCTACATACTGTGGAGCTCGTTTCCTTTTATTTTAATACTAAAATAAAAGGAAACGGGACCTGCAAATAACTTAGATTTTGTCTTTTATCAAAATTACGATCGCCCATAAAATATTATGGATGTAAAATATTATGGGTATCTTAGACCCATAGTCCCATTTTAGAAAGATACAATAATAATTTCAAACCACCCTATGTATTGGTGATAAAGGTTTTCCGTTTATAATTTAATAGTTTGAATCATTTTAATGAACGGTTATTATTTGAAGTGTGAAGGGTGTTAATTTGAACGGAGCCTATTAATATTTTACTACATACATACTACATTTATTCAGAAAATCAGGTTTGAAATTCACCTTTTCATTAAGTTAATAATATTATTGTATTACTTTTTATGATATAGACATCATTATAATTTGTTAAGGCCTGATTTTTACCATTATCTCTAACAATTTCTAATTTTAGTAGGTATAACTACCAACTTAGTACCTACAGGGTATCCGGTGGGATTTTTTTATTTTTAAATGAAAAAAATATGTATTACATTAGTGAGTTTTAGCTTCTGCCTGCAGCTTCGCACGCGTAGTTTCGGTATAAATTATGGCCTATTATCTAAGTTAGGCATTGCTCTAAACGTACGCCATATTTCATCTTGATCTGTTCAGTAGTTTTGGAGATCCTAGGTACCAAAATTCAGATTACACAAACTTCCGGCTTTTTAATATTAGTAGGTTTATTATTATATACCAAATAAAAGACTAAACATGCGGTTTATATTTTTAACACGTTCGCGCGAACAAGCCGTTTTCTCGGACTGCTGAGATTGACACGCAATTTTCCTATACAATAGTGTACGACGTCTACACACGTTCTGTTGTTATTCCTCATGAAAGTATACTACTACACGACAGAACGTGTTATGCCGTCCATCGTCTATAGACGTGTAGTCGCTTCTCAAATTCGTCCGTCTAAAAAACAAGTGTTTTTGGTGAAAATCCTATCTACCAACAAACCTAAGGCCCGTATTATGAAAGCTTGTCCAGCATAGACCAATGCTTGAGTGACGTTTATGCCATAGAAAAGCGTTACTCAAGCATAGATCGATGACTGAGCAGATTTCATATTACAAGCCTTAGTCACTTAGAACTAAAACAACCAATCTTGTTTTTGCTTCTGTGTTTGAGATTTGATTGTTGACTAGCGATTTTGCAACAGGTACACCTACTACAGTCTTACTCCTGTGTCGTTTGCCTCTAACTGTAAACTTACCTATGTTTACTCAAAATTCTTGAGAAAACAACAGCTTATTCGCAAGATATTATGAAATCCTACAGTTGCAAGGTTCAAACGATAAAACAAATATAATATCAACACAATTACTTTTGTTTTGTCCGCAAAATTCACAAAAAAACAATTGTTGCCACGCAAAATGCGCGCGTAACAAACGCGCGTCACTCTGCGGTGACACAGCTAGGCTGAGGTGTATAGCAGTGTGCGGGGGTATACGACTTGTAATGACGTTGTGTCGCGGGAGCAGCCCATAGCCAAATTATTTTCAACTCTATGCTTAGGCTCATATTTGAACCGTCCCAAGTGACAGTAAACGCTTGATATTTTGATATGATGTGACACAGAGAATGAAATTCCCATATTTGTATTAAAATCAAACGTGGCTAAACGTTCTGCCCACTAGCATCGTAACTAAAAAGGACGTGATATTACGTTGTGTCACCTCACTTAATCACCGAAAGGACTTGAAATGACGTTCTGTCAGAGAACGTGTTAAAAAGTTATTTCATATTTCTGTTTTTTGTTTTTTGTTCAGAATATTCTAAGTGCCTCAAGGCAAAAAAAAAAAACAATTCCGCTATGTACGTTGGGTTGCTATCGTATACTTTTGTTTTATTATACCCATATAGAAAAATACCCATAGATCATGGCCATACAATGACACAAAATGAATTTATCAGTTTTTTAGGTTTTGTGTACACTGAGGTAGCTTACACCGAATAAGATGTTTAGCTATCTTGCTGGAACCACGTGTACGCTTGGGGCACAGATAAATAGGTAATACTACTAGTTAATTGATTGGGCAAGTTATTCGTTTTGAATTTTTTTAACATATAATTATGAACATACCATAAAATACTTATAGCTGACAACCTACCTTTATAATAATAGATACCTAGTTATATAAATATGTTAGTATAATTTTATTTTGACTAACAAAGGGTAACATATCAATAAGACAAACTTTTAAAATAAAAACTGCACGAAATTAGTAGGTAAGTCAATGTGTAAAACCTACTACGTGATATTTAAATTTAATAATTTCCTTAAGTCACATTTCCCATTGGACTACCATATAAAACAGTCTAAAGACATTACAAAGACAACAATCATATTTCATACATAAAGTGCCTACGTAGTATGAGTTATGTGATGACGATCTTACAGACCTCTCGTTGAAATCAGAAGAAACTAATATCAGTTTCAGGAAGGTTCCAAGTTAGAAGCTAAATCGAAATGCAGAGGCAGCGCCATAGAGTAAAACGGAATGTCGGAGAAACTTGTGGTCTACAGCGGATATAATAAGTGTCAAAAGTAGAATCTAGATGGCGTTAGATAAATATACGAGTTTTCTTTTCTCGAAAATGGTATAAATTATCTGTAAATAGATTGCTGATTGTAAGTAATGTAGATACTTCAGCTTTTTTAATGTATGTTGTATAAAATAAAAAATATGTACAAGAAGAAGTTTTGGTTTTACTTTTTGGTCTGAGAAAGATCATTCACAGTAGGAAAGTTATTTATGTCAATACCAATGTGTTTACTGTAATAAAGCCACACTCACTGGTTTGTGTTTTGTTTTAATGCAAGGTTTTAAAGAACATTACAGTTTGTTATAACGGTATTGCTCACCTTGGAGTTAACTATTTTTTTGTGCCGATTTACAGTTTTGTAGACCTGTAATATAATAGGCAAATGACAAACCTACCTAAACTTCCTTTTTATTGACCTGAATTTAATATTGTGCTTACCTACTAATAAGGTAGGAAAAAATAAGGTTGGAAGTTTACATAGACTATCTACCTACCTGGGAAGTGTTGCTGTAGGTACCTAAGATAGTATAATACTCATAGAGCAAGGGTAGAGCAGCTGATTTATTTTTTGAGAATTATTTATTATAACTTAATGATTAGAGAATTCAAAGTGAAGAATCGCGTAGGTACCTACCTAATAACATGATGATTGGCATAAAATTATTGATTTTCCTTTTTGACAAAAATCTGATCAACATCAGCTGATGTTAGTACTGTGATTCAATTCGGCGTGCGCAACCAATTCACGGAAACTCAGCGAATCCATCGCTTAGCAATAAAAAGATAGCGAACCCAAAACTCAGGTATCTTACTGTCTTGTACCTACCTACCTACCCAACCTATCTTTTTTTACTGTTTGTAAAACAATTATAGAATAACTTTTATTAAAAAATTGTTAAAAAATAATAAAAAATAAAGTTAACAATTTACCTGTTACGCATAAGGAAAATGGAATTAGGTACTCGTGGTTTAAATAACAAAATCATCGATTAATTATAAAATTTATGAATGTTTGCTCGTAAAATACTAATTGTTATTTTTTGGGTAAGATATGCATTATGTTTATTCTAATTTTTGGCTTTTTAAACTATGATTTAAGAAGGGGAGCACCGAACCACAAGACCAGTCAAATCACTTTTTTTGTCCGTCTAGTATAAACCCAACTCTACAAAAACGTTTTGTTCGATTTTTATTCACTTGTGCCTACATCTGTAACGATATAAATTCTTGGCAATCCACATCTAACAGCAGAATATTTTCTAACCTACCGTAATGTAGAGTTGCTTTGTTTGGACTTTGAACTCGCGTACACACAGCGCTGAAGCGGCTTAGTTGTACAAAATGTCTGTGCATTGCTTGCCATAACCTCAATTTTCAATTTGTACAGCTCTTGTCGAGTCTTGTTTAGTTTTTATTCTTTCTTTCAGAAGTCTACGCGGTGCAGACGTCCCTCATTAGTGTTATTTATTTTACATGTAGTTCGGAACTGTTCGGTGCTACGTCATTTGGCCAAGGCCGTGACCCACGCGACCATTATTAGTTAGTTCATTCATTCGGTTGCTTGTTGTAGCAACACTGTAAAACAATTATGTAAAAGTGTTTGTACGTGGAGCAGAATACCTGTTAGCTGAAATAATGTAAGTAATTATTTTATATTGTTAATTTCTTTCAATACATCAACTAATCAATAAAATCCGAAGTTCTTTATATTTTGTATAGCATGGCGTGATGTTGCAACATTTTTTCACGTACATAAACAAATAGTGGTTTTTGGGCGGGACTTTTAAATTTTAATGACTTAACAAGACATTAGGTATTTTGAATAATCATTTATATTTACTGTTAGTAACAGAATTTACATAAGTTATATAAACCTATAGGTATGACTAAATGTCAGGTACCTATTCTTTTCGTGGGATCCATTGCATTCGCAGACGTCTATTGTTGGCTCTTGATTAGGTACCTATATTTGTTTTCAGAGTAGGTATTGCTTTACCTAGCTGGGTAAGCCAAGCTAATAACTTAATTTCTTTCATTTCACATTTCTTTTAAAATTGCCTAAAAGTACCTAACAGCATTTATCAACCCTCTACAGGCCCAATTCGCCTCTCTTCGACGTTTACGTATTTTCGGTCTCTTGAAACAAGGGCTCTTCAATAAAAACATCAAACAAATAGAATAGAATACTTCGACGACTTCAGTGGCGCAGCGGGCGAAGGTTCTCGCAGGAGGTTGCGGGTTCGATTCTCGTATTTGTTCCGGGCGTTCTGGGTGTTTTCTACGTAGTATAATAAAAAATATCTGTCTATTATGTATCATGTATCAGTTACCAGTTTCTGCCCGCGGCTTCGCACGCGTTGTTTCTATGGAAACGTTTAGAGGTGATTTTTATCCCATAGGAACTGATTTATGGGATAAAAAGTAGCCTATGTTTGATCCCAGCAAGTACCTAGCCTATGGTATGAAATTTTGCATACTTAGAGTCATTCTAATCCATAATTTCGGCCTGATCCGTTCAGTAGTTTTGGCGTGCAGAGGTAACAAACATCCATCCAAACATCCATACATCTAAACATCCAAACTTTCGCATTAATAATATTAGTGTGATATCAGTTATCTATGTAGTAAGTACCCATAGCACAAGTTATGCTTAGCTGTAAATTATTTTATGATTATATGATTAGGTACCTGTAGTATACTAGAGAATATTATAATATAACCGAACCAGATAAAATAATAATAATAATAATGATGATCATCATTATTATTATTATTATTTTATCTGGTTCGGTACTATTATTATATTATATTCTCTAGTACTATAAAATCATCTAATCATAAAATAATTTACAGTAAGAGCATTAACATAGTTACTTGCTTTCATTGTGCTTTAATAGCCTATTTATTTGTTTTATTGCCGTAAACCACAGTTAAAATACATAAATAGACCGCTTATAATAACAAGACGATTTATTATTGACACTCGTTGTTCGACGTTCGTTGACCTTAAACGCAACATAATGGCAAAGAAATGAACAAACAAATATTTGTTTCTTCTTGTTTTTAGTGATCACCTCGCTACACCACACCTCACCTCAACAGCCTCTATTGGTCCACTGCTGGACGCAAGCCTCCCCTGATAAGCGCCCTATTGGCTTTTATCATTATGGGGGTAGTGCCCATAATCTTCATGCTGGGCATGCGGGTTGGGGATCGCAGTTCGGTGGTAGAATTGTTCTGTAGGGGGCGCTGCTGCCTGCCCCCGGTGTATATCCTTAGTCGCCTCTTACGACACCTGCGGGAAGAGTTGGGGTGGTGCAAACTCAAAGCCAGCACCACACAGCTGTGTAGTTTTTTTTTGTATTTCCATAAATACAATAAATGTACACTTAGAAAAAGTGTGATCAAAAGTGATCAAAAGGATAATAATTTAGTGGTTAGGTATCTTTTTCCGAAGAATTTCGTTCCTTTATTTAAAAATAAAGCGTATATAATAGGTGCCTGTATAGGCGTATATAATACCTGCGCTGATAAAAATAACAGTGCAAAACAAAGAAAAAAGTCCAACGCAACGATTGTTAGCTTTGATTTTTTTGCACCTTTTTTTTGTGTCAGAAGGTCAGCAGAAAATCTAAGTTAGTTCAAGTTCTGTCTAGTCTAGCGAGTCATAATTAGGGCTCCTATTAAGCTGTCTATTTATGCCTATTATGCTCCTACTAGTTTATACTCGCGGCTTCGCACGCGTTGTTTCTATGGTGATTTGTATCCCATGGGATCAAAAGTAGTCTATGTTTGATTCCAGAATTAGAATTACTTGTATACAAAATTTCAGCCCGATCCGTTCAGTAGTTTTGGCGTGAAGAGGTAACAAACATCCATCCATCCATCCAAACTTTCGCATTTATAATATTAGTGTGATGTGATGTGATAGTGTGATTATTCCTATATGAGGGCTACTATCGCGACAGCGCGAAGATTTGCGCTGACGACGCGACAAGTCTGGCCAAGCGATTCGGCCTATCGCGAATCATCATCGCGAACACGAATGCCCTTCGCGCCGCTGTCGGTCAATTGCAGCACATCAAAGGGTTTTATCGCGGCAAAGTTCGTGCGGTTGGCTACACTTCGAACGTTTTGTTGACAGTGAGACGCCGAGCCATATTCACGTATTTTTGTGTGTTTCATCGTTATTATGATTTGTAATTATTTGTCGAGATATCATCACCATTTCCATTTTTTCCGTAAAAATGAATTATTGCGACGTGCTGGATTATCGCGTCGCGACGTAGCGAGTTTTTTTCCAATAAAATAAATAAATAATGCTGGACAATCCACACAGCACCATCTAGCTTCAAAGTAAGCTACTCAAAGCTAGTGTTATGGGTATTAGATAACTGATATATTTAATACATTATATAGGTAAGTACATAGATATATATTTTTTTTTTATACATTGAAAACACCCAGACCAACGGAACAAATTTCTGCAGATCGTACACAAATTTGTTCCGAGGCGGGAATCGAACCCACAACCTCTTGCATCGCAGGCGGACCTTCGCCCGCCGCGCCACGGAGGTCGTCAATGTTGCTAAACACTTCGTTGTAGAACGAACACGAAGTTTTATTGCGACAACGCGAACGCGAATCTTCGCCTAGTAGTGTGGCCGTAGCATAGAATCCGTGATACCCTGGGTCGTCCTCACCTAAATCGGTTCGGAGGCCTATGGTCCTACTCAACAACCTACAAGTTTTGTAAACCAAAACCAAAATTCTCTTATTGCGTCAAGTTTGAAAAATAATTGACAGCATTAGGTATGGAACTCCTTCTTAAAAGGAGTTCAAATCGACTAGTAGAGCCAATTCTGTCAATCGTTCAAATTTCCGTGTGGTGCCGTCTTAGAATTTGAACCACCCCCTCCAACAACTCTTTCCGCGGGTGTCGAAAAGGGCGACTAAAAAATATCCACCGGGGGCGGCAGCAGTGCCTCCTGCGGAACAATTCTACCACCAAACTGCGATCCCCAGCCCGCATGCCCAGCCTGGGGATTATATGTATTACCCCCTTGAGATGAAAATCGCTGATGAAAGGCGCTTATCAGGGGGAGGCCTGCGTCCAGCAGTGGACCGAGTGAGATAGGCCGTTGTGGTATGGTGTGGAATCAAAAATAATAAAGTAATTTTTAGGTTAGGTACGTATGGAGGCAATGGTGACAAAAATTGTATCTTAGGTTTGGCCGGAGTATTTAACGTTTTTAAATAAACGTAGTTTTTATATTACTTTCAGCTTGCAATGGCAATACTTCGGTTGGTTAACAAGAACGACATTCAGAAATATCTTCTTATTGCCTGTCAACTATAACAAATTAAAACTGATTTAAAACAATGATTCATCATTGTCTGTACATAGATATTCCTTGTTTATCCTGCAATCATAGATATGAGTAAAATTCTGTAGATATGGTACGTTCTCGCAGTGCCAACTCAAGAAATGGCCTGTATTGTGTTACAATTACAGGCAAAGACACGATATTTTCAATCTTTTGCCATATACTAAACTAATGAATAACAAAGATGGAAACACGTATTGAGACCGAATTGCGACCTCGTGGTGTAGTTGGTTAGCACATTCCGGTACTGACGGAAGGATGCGAGTTCAAGTCCCGTCGAAGTCGAAAATTTTTGCGATATTATTTGATTTCTTAGAAATTACCCTGAGCGTGGGTTACGCACTATAATAACAAAAACCTGATTATTGATGAATTTGCATTTGTATTTATTGACTCACTCAATCGAAATAACTTGCGTTGTCTCAGTAAACATTAAAGATAACGTAAACAACTGTGGATTTCTCTATCTACCTCTATATATTATATTGTTAGACTCTGTATTGTTAATATATTATATTGTTGAGACGGCCTCGTAACTGTATATACATATTTGTATTCGTACCGAGGTAGTATTTTTGGCTTCCCGTAATCGTCATTATTCTCGCCCTTTTCATAAAGCTAAAAACCTACTTTTTCACAAAGTTACCCCATGTTAAGGCTCCAACCAATAATTACCCACAACACAGATCTTTATCTAGTTGGGAAACATAGGATATCTCATTCCAGCCAAACACCAGCAAACTATTTTAAAAATAGAACTTATCTGATAATGTCTAAGTAAGTAGGTATAAATAGCATATTATTATTAAGATATAGATTTAGTATAGTGATTTTAAAGATTATGTATTATGTATATACTTATATTATACTATATACTTAACTTAATAAAAATGTAACGGTATTTATTTATAATATTCTGAGCCTTTGTTGTATGTATCCTGTTTCATTTTAACAATTCAATTTAATGTATTGCCTAGATTTAAAAATAGATATTAAGTACCTGCCCATAAGTTTTCGGTTAAGCTTATTGTATTTGCTGCTAAATAAATATATTTTCACTTCTCTTGCTCAAAAAGTGTATCATAATAGTGTAGCTTAGCGGGCCTAAAACTTGAGTTTAATACATAGATAGGCTACAAAGTATTTTTCTTTTTAATTTTTGTCTAAAATCATCAGCCCGTACAAAGCATTCGTTCTCTTACATAAAAACTCGACTTCTTGGTGCTCCATCAATCTTTTTTTTTTTTTAAATAGAACCTTCTTGGTGATTCTTCCCTTCACGGTAGAATGCGAATTGTTTCGTTGCGGGTTAGATAGAGATTTAAAAAAAAGATGGTATTGGCGCTAAATCTCTAGAATTTTCATTCCAAATCACAAACTTTTACGTATAACTTCCTGACTTTTACTTCCAAATTGTGAACGTGAAAAATGTCATCAAGTGATAGTGAAGATGCTAATATGCAATTTTTATTACATTTCTGAAAATTGTTTAATTTTGAATTGTTTTATTTTCTCGCAATCGAACTGAAAAGTAGAGTGTTTTACTCGAGCCAAAACCACCCATTATAACTCGGTCTTGTCATCCTCGTATAAAAACCTCGTATAACAACCTCGTATAACAACCTCGTATATAATGGGATGGTTTAGTCCCTTGTAAAACAATGTACTATTTAATTTTTTTACTGCTATACTTATGTAATGTAAGTAGGTACTAAGAAATGCATTCACTGCCCAGCCGCTACACACGGCTGGGAGAAATCATGTGCGTCTTGGGCCATGAAAGTATTAGTTTAATTAATAGGCGAAAAATATCACGATTTAAGTATTGTTTAGAGTGTGAGGGCATACGCACAATAATACAAAAACCTTATTAAGTTTTCTCTTATAATTATTTTTACCCATTTTGCATTAGGTACCTACCTATGTATTTTATAGGTATTTGGTAAATATTACATGAACATTGAACACGAATCACGATTACACAGAGCTATATTAATACTTTACAATATTTTTCTTCTCGTGTGAAGGATTACCTAAATCTATTTAGGTATAGAAGAGAAGAGAAAACTTGACTTATCAACAGATCTCTAAAACTACAAGAGCTACGAAGCTGAAATTTAGCATGGAGGTTCTTTTCAGGATGTAAGCACCCGCTAAGAAGGGATTTTTTGAAATTCGTATGTTAAGGGGGTCAAAGGTCATTTTTATAATAACTTTTAGAAAGTAGGCACTCGCTAGGAACGGATTTTGGAAATTCGTATTCTAAGGTAGTTAAAATGAGGTCGTAATCGATTAAGTAATTGTAAAGGATTGGTTGTAAAACTTTGGCGTTGATAGTTTACATGGAAACCAACATTATTTGGGATATTAGTATTACAACAGTCCACACGAATGTAATCGCGGCGGGTCAGCTAGTAAGGATATATTTGAGACCCAAGGCATTGGGTATCAGCCTCCTTTATTAGACCGTTTTATTGGAATTTTGTCGGAATGTCGAAGGACTTTGGACCTGTAAGCGGCAGCGGTAGTATTTCCCGACTGGGAATTGGGATGGACGTCTCCAGTCATTTAACACGAACAGACAATTAATTTTAATTTGTTTGTTTTTCAGATAAAATGGTTCAATCAGTATTAGGAGTATGGGACTACACGATAATGGTCGCGACGATGTTAGCGTCCGTGGCTATTGGACTCTACTTCCGTTTCAGCGGAGGAAAACAAAAAACAAATGAGGTATGCTCTCAGATTGCTCTTTTGTTATTCGTCTTAATTAATAACATAGGTAGGCTGGCTATGCTAGTATAGAAAACCCCTTCGCAGGGGATTATGGCAGGGATTATTGGAATAAGCCTATTAAAACCACGCATAACGGACCAATTGAGTCAATAAAACTTTTAAATCCATCATGGTTATTAACACTAAATTATTATGTTATTCTGTGATCATGGCGCATAACTGTGCCGAAATATTGGAAAGCTCAAAACTCAAATCGTGGTAAATATCCCGTTATTTATGACTTTACAATTGAGTCAAAATACGGAAATAAAAGTACCTACTCTTAACTAAATCTAAACCGAGGTAAAAACTATTACGTTAGCAAAATGCTATTACTGTTACGTTATCAAAATGCTTGTCGATATAATACGCCTGAGGTTGATTTACTTGAATTGTTTTTGTAATGTCGATAATCGCATAGTTTAAAAAAAAAGCGAAAATTTTGTATCAGTAGCTGCTAAATTTCTTTAAATCCCTTTCTTTTCAGGAATATCTCCTCGCAGACAGGAATATGTCGACGATTCCTGTGGCAGTATCTTTAATGGCATCTTTCATGTCCGCCATCACCCTTCTTGGAGTTTCCGCAGAGACCTATTACTTCGGCATGCAATTCCTTGTCATAAACATATCCTACGGCATAGCGACGCCTATAGCCAGTCGATTGTACTTACCAGTCTTCTTCGGGCTTCAAAAGACTAGCACTTACGAGTATCTTGAACTGAGATTCGGCCCGCATATAAGAATGCTCGCTTCGTTAACTTATACTTTACAAATGGTGCTGTATAACGGGATAGTTTTATACGCGCCTGCGATTGTCCTGGAAGCAGTGACAGGGTTGGATAGACTGGTTTCAATATTGGCGGTGGGGCTGGCTTGCACGTTTTATTCCACTCTCGGAGGGATGAAGGCTGTTCTGTTTACGGATCTCCTGCAATCGCTGCTGATGTTTGGAGCTGTATCGAGCGTGGTGATATTTGCGGCGGTCCAGCTCGGCGGGTTTGGCCGGATGTTTGCAATCGCACAGGAGCGGGGACGTTTGAACTTTGATAAGTAAGTTTTAGGACATAATCAAAGTGCTTACTCAACCCACAGACCACCAGAGCTATATGAACTTGCTAGTGACTACCTCAGGGAAACTAAAACCCGGACTAACTAGACTGTATAATAGGTTTCTGTGAGGGAATCGCTCAAGAAAACGTTCGAATAGCTCTGCATCAGTAGATGTTTTTGTCTAAATAACAACTTAAGTTGAGTCTAGCCAGCTCATTTGCTTTGCAGTGACTGGCTAAATTCTCAGTATTTTTTTGCAATTAATTACTGAATATTTTGCGTTTCTTAAAAAAATTTTGCTAATAAAAATCATTGATTACCTTTTTGATCAGTTTCAGCATAGACCCAACGGAAAGGAATACGTGGTGGTCGTTGAATATCGGAAGCCTAATAACTTACTTGTCCCTTTATGCCGTTAACCACACTCAGGTAAGTAAAGGTTAGAAGGACCTCACTTATTAAATCAACTACTAGGTACTTTTTCTGAGATTTAATTTGTTTATAGGTACTATAGATTCACAAGGAACACCAACGCGAGATAACCAACGCAACGTCACAAGTTGAATTTTCAGTAAAAAGTACAAAACATTTAAAACTAGGTTAGAAGAGCTAGGTACTTGGGTACTGACAGGTTTATTTTGTTTTAACCCAGTTACATTTATATCATTTACTATTTTAATGTGCATAATTTACTTAATTAAAAGTGCTTAAATAAATTTCAAACACTACTTTATCTAATGTAAGCAGTCTTGACCTTGTGAAAGGTAACCCAATTGTCCATTATTGTAAGGTCGTTCACCTAGGTCAATTAACTAACGCAAATGATCCAAGATAAATCAACGTACTGACTAAAATTATTTTGCCAGAAGTCTAGAAGGGATTTATAGAAGAGATAGATATAGATTTATAGAGCACTGTATGTGCATATACAACTTGTAACATAACAAGTACCTACACTTCCTTTTCCAGGTCCAACGTCTGCTAACAGTGAAGACATTGAGCCAGTCGCAAAACTGCCTGTGGCTGGCCTGGCCCGTGCTTTCCCTGCTGAGTTTCATCACTTGTCTGAGCGGTATCGCCATGTTTGCCGTCTACAAGGACTGCGATCCCTTGTCCAGCAAACAAATTGGAGACGTGAGCATTTTTCCATATATGTCGTTACGTGTGGTGTGAGCAAGACCAAGGTTTAAGAAAAACTTGCTTATTTCGTTGACCTAGGTCATAACTATAATATTGAATTCACCAAACATTCTTTATTTCCGTAAATACACATTACACTAAGAAAAAGTAAAATTATTAAAATTAAAACAGACAAAGTGATTTTTAGGGTTCCGTACCTCAAAAGGAAAAAAGGAACCCTTATAGGATCACTTTGTTGTCCGTCTGTCTGGCGGTCTGTCTGTCTGTCTGTCTGTCCGTCTTATTTAAGAAACGCGTGGACGTTTCAAGTTGAAATTAGCGTCGAATACTCAAGTCCGTAACTTCTTGGAGCCGCAATATAAATAAAACTACTAAGTCAACGTACTCAAAAGTTACAGCCGTTTATGTCCGAAAATTTTGTAATTTCCAAGGGAATCACATGCACACAAAACCTATAGGGTACTTCCCGTAGACCTAGAATCATGAAATTTCGTGAGTAGCAAGGTCTTATGGCACAAGTAAAGGGAAAAATCCAAAAACCATAAATTTGTAAGTTATTCACTAAAAAAAGAATATAAAAATAAGAATCATAAAATTTGGTAAGAAGCAAGGTCATAAAGCACAAATATTATAATTTATAGTTTATTGACAAAAAGTTATAATTTTTGATTCTCTCCCTCGACCAAAATATACAGGGTACCTACTTCATGTTGACCTAGAATCATGATATTTGGCAAGAAACAAGGTCTTACAATTAAACGGAACCCTTAGTGCGCGAGTCCGACTCGCACTTAACGTTTTATTTTTTATTTCTCTTGCTTTGATATGTAGACTAAAGTAGTAAAGCGACGAAGAAATCTTTAGTCTCTTAGTTTTTGACCTAAGCAAGAAGTATTTATACATATACAATACTTACATAAGGCCACAGAATGACATAAGACAGGATACCTAATTAAAGCTAGCCCTGGCTAATGAAAAGTTCATGAAGATGGCCGACCTCCAGTAAGGTATATTTTAAGGTAATAATTGAATCTAGTTGTAGTCCTAAGACATAATGATAAGTGGGTGGTGACGAAAATCTTATGGCCGTCAACATCTTGTAAAGGCTGGCAAACAAATCTGTCGTGACATAGGTTTGCGATGTCTCTACCGACATTCAACAACCGTATCTATGATAGTTCAATAAGAAGCACTAGAGATTAGAAGAGATAAGCAATCTCTAGTGCTCCATAATCAACTAGCATCGTGAGCATAGCAAGAGATTGCTGCTTTTATTTTGGATGGCTTATTCCAATAATCCCCTGCCATAATTCCCTGCGAAGGGGATTTCTGGACTTTTTGTCCAAAAATCCCCTGCCGGTTTAAAGAGAAGACGCACAGGGGATTTGTGGACAAGAGTTCCAGAAATCCCCTGATCCACTTATTTACACCTTAAGTAGTTTTTCGTTCTAGAAATAATCAAATGCAAACAACTAAGTAACCTAGCCTTATAAGTAGAACATACCAAAATATTAACATTGCATTCAGGAATTTCCGACTCACAATAGGGTTCCAGCTGATTTGATAGCTAATTCCAGTTTTCCCTTTGAGAATTACTCATAAATATGGGAGGAAACTGAAATTTTAAATAGATGAGTTAGTTGAAATTAAAATTATGACCCTATGTCCGTGGGGTACCTCTTCGGGTTTTCAAAAAATTATCTGAGCGTCTGGTCGAAGCGACGCGACGCGTGACCCGAGAGCTGGTCAGTATCTGGCACAGCGCATCAGCATTGCCATACAGCGGGGCAATGCAGCCAGCGTCTTGAGGACGCTTCCGACTGGTATTGATATGGATCAGTTGAGCTTCCTGTAGATTGTTTGCAACGGTCTGCAGTTAGCTCAATTGTTTCAATTGTAAATACCAATTATGTATATTATAATTTTCTTTGTGAATAAAGGCTTCTGCCCTTGTAGAAAAAAAAATTATGACCTCTTGATCGGTATTTCAGATAGACCAGCTGATGCCGTACTACGTGGTAGACGCAATGAAGTCGGTCCCAGGCCTCGCAGGATTGTTCATAGCTGGAATATTCAGCGCTTCCCTTTCCACCATATCGGCTTCTTGCAACGCGCTTGCTGCTGTTACTCTCTGTGATTATGTCGGAAGGTAAGGTCATACCGTTGTGATTTGAGAGATGAAGAAATACATAAATATAGTGTTTCTTAATTAAAAATATCAATAATAAATAAATAATGCTGGACAATGCACACAGCATCATCAAGCCCCAAAGTAAGCTACTCAAAGCTTGTGTTATGGGTACTAGATAACTGATATATTTAATACATTACATACATAGATAGATAATTTTTTTATTGTACATAGAAAACATAGACCAACGGAACAAATTTCTGCAGATCGTACACAAATTTGTTCCAAGGCGGGAATCGGACCTGCAACCTCTTGCGTCGCAGGCAGACTCTAGCCCGCTGCGCCACTGAGGTCGTCTCAATAAATATGTAGCATGGTAACGCGTAAAGAAACAAATGCTTCGCTGTATGAAGTGCAGATACAACCCGTAGCAACTTTTGCACTGTTTGTAGCCATGACTTCGCCGTTCGAAGCAACTGATACACGACACGTAGTAACTGCTACGCCGCACGTAGCACCTGCTACGCGACACGTAGCAACTGTTACGCAACACGTAGAAACTGCTACGCGACATGTACGTTACGCATATGCTTCGCCGCACTTAGTACAACTACCACCTACACCGCTGTAGTCAATACTGCTACTGCAACTGTTACACCCTTCTGTACTGTATATCAATATTACCTGTTATGCCGCATGTAAAATATTTGTAACATTTTGTTTAGTATGGGACACCCGCGGCAGAAAATGCCAATTAGAAATTAATGGCCACCAAAAATAATAAGCTATTTCTGCTCAAACCAAACAAAACTATTATAAATGCATTAGATACGTATCATAGATTGGACCTAAGAATTTTTGATAATTCCTTTACGTAACGTAATAAACAAAAATAGTGGTGGCGCTAGTTTCACCACCTTCGCTTTAATTACTCATACAACATCCCATCTCCTTTCCAGATGGACCAACATCAAGCCGGCCTACGTCCCCTGGCTGACTAAGATAGCGGCGTGCGCGTACGGGCTGGTCTTCCTGGCACTGGCATTCCTCGCAGAGCACCTGGGCGGCGTGCTGCAAGCGGCCCTCACCATTTTCGGTGCCGTCGGCGGGCCGTTGTTCGCGGTGTTTACGTTGGGGATGTTCACTACCTTCGCTAATCAGAGGGTAAGTCACTACCTTCTGCTTGCAGCTTTGAGCTCGTTTTTCATTACAAATAGTAGCCCATATGGGAATTCAGGTCTGGAACTACATCTATGTAAAATTTCAGCCCAAGTCGTATAGTCCACCGTCTGTCCCGGCCGTGAAGTCACGCCTAGGCGTGAAGAGGAAACCAACATCCAAATATCTGTTCTGTTCTGATCAGACAGTATGTGATAATAGTAACAATTTCTATGCTGAATGGAGCAACTGCTACGCGTTCCATAGCAAGTCTCCTATTCCACACGAAATAACTGCTACGTCGATTGTTGCACCTACTACACCACACGTAGCCACCTCTACGCGGTATGTAGCAACTACTACGCCAAACATAGCCACATTCGACTGCCTGACTCACCAATTTTGCACAAATAAAGGACGCCGCTTTAGATGAAACAATGTAGGTACTTATATTGTTATTGCAACTAAGATTATTACATGTGACATGTACGCATTTTAATATTAAAAATTACCTTCAAAAGGTCACATAACTACCAAATTACGCAAACAGATAATGGAATAATTTCTTATCTACAAACCAGAAATAAAACATGACCTACAAATATTATCGACTACCTTATCAAAGCGAATATGCGATCTACTGTTTCATCATCTGCATCAAGATTCAAATAACGAAATCAATAAACCTGTCTTGCTTGAATATTAGTGATAAGAAAATTTTATAAAATATACAGTCGGTTTCTCGGACTGAATAATTGACAAACGATTTCACATCCGCTTGGCTTTAGAAAAATTTAACTTTTAGCGATTGTTTAAAGATCGTGCGTGATCAATAAAGACTGGTCTAATCTTTGTTTAAATTCAACCCAATATATAGACTTCACAAAAGGTTTGACCATCATTTGCGTTTGTAAAACTAGCGCGCGGCTTGAGTCAGTTTAGTTTTTTTAGTATAAGAAACTTAAATAGGTTTCACAAATTGATTACTCTTTGTCAGATTAATAATAATAATAATAATAATTCTTTATTGCAGACACAAGATCCATTTTTTGACGTCATGAAAACAAAATTTATATTAAAATAAAATAATAAATTAACATATAAAATTAAAGGTACTAGGTTCAGTACTCAGTACGTCAGGTGGCAATATTCACCCACTGTCTGTAGGTGTCTGATAAAATCAGACGGTCAGACAGGCTTACAATAATGTCGTTTTTACACATGTCAACTCTGGACATGAATGACGCAATTCTCTTTCTTTGGATGGCATTGAAAGAGTCTACACGGGCTTCTGTGAACATTTCTGAAGCGCTACAGTAGCGCTTCAGGCCCATAAGATGCCTAAAGATGTTATTATATGTCACTCTTATACCATCATGCGATCTTCTGGTATAGTTAGTCCAGAGTTGACACGTGTAAAGTTTTGTCAGTAAAACGACTTAAATAAGGTTATCTTCACATCAGGCGAGGCTTTAAAAAACTTCCTAGCGATCATGTTTCCAATAATGCAGAGTGACCTTCGCTGTCTTTCCATATCGTCATCGTCTCTCAAGGTGGAAGTGACGATATGACCAAGATATTTAAAGCTGTCCACTATTTTAACAGGCTGTCCGCTAAGACAAACCTCGGGTACATTGTCGGGACCTTTTCCTGATCTAAAAATGACCATCTCTGTTTTTTTAACGTTGTAAATTAAGTCGTGTTCCTTAGCGTATTTTTCACAAATACTTATCAGTTTCCTTAAACCTTTGATCGATGGGCTGAGCAGAACCATGTCATCGGCATAACTCAGGTTGTTGACATATCTGCCATCCAGCCGGAGCCCTACCGGGGTTCTGCTCAGCTCATCGATTAGTTCATTGACGTATACGTTAAAAAGGTCCGGCGAGCTGAGCCCCCCCTGTCTCACACCGCATGACAGCTGATAGCTGTCTGAGAGCTCCGTACCCCACCTGACATTGTTGATCTGATTGCTGTACCAGTACTCAAGCAGGTCAACAAGGTCAGGCGGCACATCTGTGCCCTCTCGCAGCTTATCCCAAAGAAGAGAATGGTTGATCGTGTCAAAGGCGCGGCTAAGGTCGAGGAATACAGCATAGACAGTAGTCCCATCTTGCTTATAGTAGTTGACAACCTGTTTCAGTGAAAAAATGGCCATGTCAGTCGACACTTGTGGACGAAAACCAAACTGGCCGTCATTAAGCCGCACGTTACCAAGATGAGACTGAATAACACGATCCAGTACCTTAGCTAGAATCGTAGCCAAGGAGATTGGTCTATAGTAATATTTTAAATCTGGCTATCCAATGTAGTGCTTAGTCCGGTCAAATTAAACCAAAAAATAGGGGTGAGGTTACAAAAATTCGCAGTTAGCTGAAAATTGGTAGGATTGTTCAAAACACCATTATAGATGAAATGTGATGAAACGGGTTTTTCGCGATTTCCAGTAAAACGGTAATTTTTATCATAAAATTAGCTCAGACAAAAATTGAAGATCAGATTATCTATACTAATATTAGAAAGAGGAAAGATTTGATTGTTTGTTTGTATTGAATAGGCTCCGCAACTACTGGACCGATTTGAAAAATTATTTTACCATTAGAAGCCCACATTATTCCTGATGAACATAAGCCACTTTTTACCGCGGGAAAATGCTTCATTCCTACACGGGAAAACGGGTAATAGGACAACGGGTAGTAGGAATGCAGCTAGTTATCTATTAAAAACTTTTCACATTTCATTTATAGTGGTGGTGTTTTGAACCAATTCTTCCAATCTACCAATTGTCAGCTGGCTGCGAATTTTTATAACCTCGCATGTCTAAAGTGACCGGACTAATAGTTTCTAAAGCAAGAACTCTTCGTTAGTACCTAACAACTAGTAACCTATCCCTGTTTTTTGTGTTTCTGCTGCAAATAATAATAATAATAATAAATAATGCTGGACAATCCACACAGTATTATCTAGCCCCAAGCTAAGTAGAGCTTGTGTTATGGGTACTAGATAACTGATATACTTAATACAATACATTACATAGATAGATATTTTTATTATACATAGAAAACACCCAGACCAACGGAACAAATTTCTGCAGATCGTACACAAATTTGTTCCGAGGCGGGGATCGAACCCGCAATCTCCTGCGTCGCAGGCGGACCTTCGCCCGCTGCGCCCCGGAAGTCGACAAATAAATCTATATATTTTAGTATTCTCTGTTTGCAGGGTGTATCGACAGCACTAATCACAGGCATGTGCTTAACTTTATGGATCAGTTTCGGCGGCCCTCGTCCGAAACCGACCAAGCTGCCGCTAAGCGTGGAGGGGTGCGGTTTCAACTTTACGCAAACACCGGTCGTCGCTCAGAACCCCGGCGACTACTTGTATCCTTACAGGATCTCGTATTTATGGACTAGTACGGTAAGTTATCTGGCAAAACGCAGCGATTTTGTCTAGGTGAGAATAGACTAAAAATGACAAAAATTGTAATCTAAAAGTACAATAGGTTTAATTAATCAAACGAGCACTTTAAAAAGTAAGTAGGTTAGGTACTTAGGATATAACTGTCGGGAAGTTTAAGAAGTTTCAGTCTAAGAATAATAAAAAAAAAACAAGTATCTCTCCTGGGTTAATTTTGTGTATTCATACCTATTTGATTTGTCTTTGTTTGTTTATTTTCCAAATTAGCGTCTGTAACGTTGTTGTGTTTTATTGTAAATAATGTTTCTATTAGTGGCATCTTGATTGGTTTATACGTAGCTATATACACTGTTACCTTTAAGAAAATTGTAGGTAAACTGTTTGTGCCTTAATAAACGAAAAATAAAATAAATAAATAAGTTTGTGTGTGCTGCAGCACGGCAAAAGGCCATGGCTCAGTGAATTTCTTTTGCTTAAAAGCAAAAACACTGTTTTTTAGCAAAAACTTGATTGAGAGCGAGCAGAATGAGTACAAACGGACCATGTGTGCTATTAATTAATGGTGTAAATTATTGTGATTGTATAGCAATAGTAATAGTAGATTGTTTACAAGGGACTAAACCATCCCATTATATACGAGGTTGTTATACTCCCGAGCGTAGCGAGGGAGGATGACAAGACCGAGTTATAATGGGTGGTTTTGGCCCGAGTAAAACACTCTACTTTTCACTTCGATGGCGAGAAAAAATTCATTGTTTTATTTATTTTCTCGCAAAAAAAAACAATGAATTGTTTTATTTTCTCGCAATCGAAAATCAAACAATTTTCAGAAATTAAAAGTTTGTGATTTGGAATGAACAAAATTCTAGAAATTTTGCTATTGGCGCTAAGAAGTCGAGTTTTTATGTAAGAGAACGAATGCTTTGTACGGCCTGATGATTTTAGACAAAAATTAAAAAGAAAAAATACTTTTTAGCCCTAGGTATTAAACTCGAGTTTTAGGCCCGCTAAGCTACACTATTATGATACACTTTTTGAGCAAGAGAAGTGAAAAAATAATTGTGTGTTTTCATGAATTTTTAAAGATCTCCACGAATTCTACATACTTAACTTACAAGGAAAACTCAAAATTCAAATCATGTAAATATCCCGTTATTTATGACTTTAGTGTTAATAACCATGATGGATTTAAAAGTTTTAACTTACTTATATTTCAGATTGGTTTCATATGGACAATGCTGGTCGGCTCACTTTTATCCCTAGCGTGGAAACAGGAGCAGCCCTGGGAGAAGCAGGGTCTGGAGCACCCTGACCCGGCACTCTTCACGCCGCCGCTAGCCAGGCGGCTGCGGGAACGGCTCGCGAACAAACAGGCTCAGGTATGAACCGGCGCCGGTTGAAGGCTTTCGTACGCTGCCGGTTGTTCCTACGCTGATAATCTCTTTGATTAATAAATAATAATAATAACCAAATAATGCTGGACAATTCACACAGCATTATCTAGTCCCAAGCTAAGCATGGCTTGTGTTATGGGTGCCAGTAACTGACACTTAATACAATGCATTTCCTATATAAATATTTTTATGATACATAGAAAACGACCAGAAGACCCTGAAAAATATCAGCAGAGCGTACAAACATTTGTCCCGAGACAGGAATCCAACCCGCAACCTCCTGCGTCGCAGGCGGACCTTCGCCCAGCGCGCGACAGAGGTCGTCCAGTATCTCAAGAGGGCTCTATTACAATTCTACGAAATCGACAATTGCGTGCGTCGTCGGTTGTATGTCATTGTGGTCTAAGATCCGGCTGCAGAATCAGTGCACCCATCGAGTAAGAACCACATTATTCTCGTGGTTCTTTAGTCTTACTCGATGGGTGCACTGTTTCTGCAGCCAGATCTCCTACTATTGCTGTCGACAGTGTCGGATGCAGAGAATTGTAATAGATGCCCAGCGTCCGATCCAGCTTTATTTTTGGGTAGAATCGTAGAATGAAGTAGATAATCGGGATTGTATTACGTATTACGATTGTAAATGGGTAATTATGGCTATACCGACTTGCCAGGGACGCGGGGGTGTTCCCATAATTACCCGTTGGGCAGACAAGCATAGCGATTATTATCGACCTCCGTGGCGCAGCGGGCGAAGGTCCGCCTGCGACGCAGGAGGTTGCGGGTTCGATCCCCGCCTCGGAACAAAATTGTGTACGATCTGCAGTTTTCTAAGTAGGTATAATAAAAAAATATCTATCTATGAAATGTATTGTATTAAGTAGGTATATCAGTTATCTAGTACCCATAACACAAGCTCTGCCTGCTTAGCTTGGGGCTAGATAATGCTGTGTGAATTGTCCAGCATTATTTATTTATGGCAAAGTAATTCATCTCTTATAGGTAAAATCGATCACCAACCTTTTATAGATTTTGTATTTTCATCAACATTAGCAAGCATTACCAAGCATATTGGGTACCTATTTCTCAAGGGTTCTAAATACTAGCCAATCTCAATATAAAATGTTTGTAAACAAACGTTGCAGCGTCTTTTCATACGCAATTTAAATTACTTGTCTATTAGAGATCTTTGCTTCAATAAATATTGCTACTATCAGACTAACTAACTTATATCTGAAACGCGACTTGTTTGGTAAGTGAGTTTTAGTTACATTTTTGTGTCGTGGTTTGTGTACAAACATTCTACATCTTGTTTGGCTAGTGTATAGTTATATACTTTATTATTCCTAAAATAAATTGAATACTCAATCTATATCACTGTGGTGGCGCTGATTTGGGTCGGGTTGGCGCCTTAAGTCTAGTCGCATAATATGAATGCAATTGGAATGAAGGCAGAATTACCATTTTGCTTTATATTTTCATATCTTAGTATAGATTTTAGATGTTTCACTGTTTGTCTTTCCTTATTTTCTTTGCATGTACCTATCGCTGCTTTGTAGTTGAATTGATTCGTAGATTGGGGATATGCAAATGCTTGGAACTGCTTTGGACGCTAAAGTCGGCTAACTTGAGGTAAGTGGCTGTAAATACAATGCTTGTTTTAATTTCAGCTCTCTCACTTTGCGTTAGAGCTGTGTATAGTTTGTTTTGTAAATATGTATCTACCCATTTTCTTTACTAAGATTTATGGGCTATACAGGGTTATCGGTAATTCACTGACACTATGTTAACTGCAGGTTCTGGTCACCGTCATGAACACGTCCGTGAAGACGGCGGGTCTCAATTTTTAAAAGTGGTGGAAAGGGAATGATATTAGTATGTACCTACCCGGTACACTCAAAAATCGTTCATTATAGGGAGTTTCTTTGAAACTAACCTAAAACCAGCCCTGCTCTGAATTATCATTGGGTGTCTGTGTGTTCGGCTGACCCCCAGCCAGGCTAATGCCCCTAAAATCATCTTGCGTAGATGTAAAATAAGCCGATGTGTGTGATGTGATGTCGATTTAAATAGGAGTGGGAGATCGGTATTTAGTAATTAATTAGGTTTCGGACATTATTGTGTATGTGAGGCGATTTATAAAAAAATTAAGAATTAAGACCTGGCGTCTTCACTAACGTGTTCGTGATGATGGGCAGAACCTGCAGTTTACGCAGTGTCCGTGAATTACCAATAACCCTGTATAACTGAGAGATGAAATTATTATTTTGTACTATTTCAGAGGGAACTACTAAAGTCCAACGCCATCGAAGACTTGAAGATGGAAAACGTAGAACACACATTTTTACAAAATAAGGCATTTTAACGAAATACTTAAATGTAGAGCGAATCTCTTGATTTGCTATTGTTTGGACCTGAGTAAAGAACTGGGAATTTCATAGTCACATGCCTGTGCGAGAATTACTGAAGGATTATATGTGATTGTTTTGTCTGCTTTTGTGCGTAATATTGTTGAATGATATAATCAATTTTGTGTTATAGAGTGGTTGTAGTCTGTTTTGTACTTAGATGGCTAGGAATTTCGAAAAAAACTGGTGTTTATCTGCTATTTTCTAGGTGCTACAAGTAATTTAGATGGCAGAGAACAAGTTTTGCCACATTGTAAGCCATTTGCTATGAATCTTTGCTGAAGACACTTTGTTAATAATATACATAATGTTATGTGTAACACTTAATGTGTCAATAGCAGGGTTCGAAAAAATCAGATTTTTTATATATGTATACGATATATATCGGATATATATCCAGGCTAAGAAAAAGATAGCTTTTCATTATTTATGGGGATTAAACACTTAAAATTTGAAAGGAATTTGTAAAATAATATAAGTGTCTAATTACCACATGTTTTATTAAAAAAAAAAACTTAAGAAAAGTAACAAAAGAATTAGTGTTTATTTGAAATTTTTTTATAAAAATATCTTGTAAAATAAACCTTATATTTTATGAAGTTAAGGTTTGAATTTCATTAAAAAGCTAGCCGTACTGGTGAGTTATAGGTGATTTTCTCAACTTTAAATGAGGTTGCCATTTTGGGAAACAAACTAAATTATTCTGAATTGTAGTTTTTCGCTACGTGTTGCCAGGGTAAATAATAATCTCCAAAATTTTTAGTTCAAAAGACAGGAAAAAATCTATTGATATGTATCAAGATAAAATCAATTGATATACAGGATGGTTTTTGAGTTTTTTATCTGCTATGTAAATTACTTGTCTTGTAGAATCTAAAAAATTGTAATAAAACGAGTTCTTGTGTTAACCACCTTAAATTGTTGAATTGTATACCTAGCTAAGTGTCTCGAATATATCAAACTTCGTGTTCGGAGGGCTGCACAAGTATTACATTCCTGTTAAAATGTTACCAACCCAGTCTGGGATATTTTTGTAACTTAAATTCATAATTGTTGAAATTTTTGTAAGTTAGTTTAAATTTAGGCAATAAACTGTGCACTGTGATAGCTCAAGCAACTATCTGATCTTCCGAGTGTAGCGAAAAAATAAATAGTTTTAAGGTTCTACAAAATATATCGAACTATTTATCAATAATAAGCATTAAGCATTATTTTGCACTTAAATAAGTGCAGGCATTAATATTTATAAAGTAGGTATAGGTAAAAACTTATTCATATACAAAAAATGTTGATGTTTTAATGCGAAAAGAAATGTTATGCTGTGTAGAGGTTTGGCTAGATCAGCATTAGTGATGTTTTAGCTTTGTGACAATCATTATTGTACTTTTTAACCTGTGAAGGATTCTTACTTATAGCTTTCATCCTTCAAGGGATAAGATGACGCGCGCACCCCTTTTTGACTGTTGACGCCTCAGTTTTATTTCGTATTTACTTTAATTCCATGGATTGTTTGTACACATGTTTTTTATCACAAACTTGAGAAAACCCTTAAAACAAAGTAATTGTACGAATTAAATGAGATATAGACTTCAAGCCATTGTGACCCTTACGTTTTAGGAATAAGGGTTATACTGACCTGAGGCGTCGTCGGGCCGGAGCGGGCCGCGTAAAAAAAATGTTTCGGCCCGTTCCGGGCCTCATAATCCTTCGCAGGTCTGAAGTGTATTTTAGTAGATAATTAAGAATTCAGAAATATTGAAAAGTAAGTACCAACCTACTTCTCAACAGCAACAAAAAATACATTTTGTTCCTACCTCATAAATAAAAAGACGAGACTTAAAATTTTATGAAATAATATACATACTTTTATACAATATGTACCTCAATATCAAAGTGTTCATTAAACGGTACTTAAATAAAAACTGGTACTTAAATAGGCTGTTGTTGTTTTAATTTCGCTCAGTATTCTTTCATCGCAACTTATTAAATCTCGTTGTTTGCGAGAAAAACTGGAAGAGCTTACCTCGTAAAATGGTAACCAAAGAAACTGATGAAGTGATGACCCAAACAATTTGTGACCTAAAGTTAAAAATAATGCTGTAAGTACCTACCTAGTCAATTGTCATTCAAATTGATTAGCTAATGTAAAAGGTAGATAGGTATCTAAGTAGTAGAGTTCAAAATATTTAGTTTAAGTCAGCGTTTCGTAAGTAGGGCATTATAAACGCAGAAATTACAAACTACTTATGAAAATGTATACCAATCAAAACCATTAATAGGCACCTCCTACGGTACAACGGGCAATAATTTATGACGAGTACGATGAAGACAAAAAACTTGGTAATAACATTGGAATTTGGAACTAGTGGATGCATTTCTAGAGACTTATTGATACATGGAATTGGTTGGGCATACATTCTCACTGACCCGAAACCCGTGGCAAACCAAACAACGTGTGGCTATGCAAATTTTTATAGAATTTGCATTTCTTAATGTCGTGGTCGGGTGACGTGTCGTGCGTTTAAGAAACGCATTATCGCGTGTTTGGCTCGTGCCGTGTCGTCAAACCGGCATCGGCATCAGATCGGACCGGACTACTGGTGTGGTGGACCGCACCGCAGTCGATCATTGAAACTTGTTGGAGAACCACGTGTTTATCCTCTAGTGTTATCAACTTATCGTCATACGTGTTAGGCATCGGCGAAAACTTGGTTGTGTTGATCTATATGGAAGTTTGATTTGTACCGGGGTTTTGAATTATAAACAAAAGGTTTGTTATTTACAGAGGATCTGCTTAGGTACCTTAGGTGTGAGGTCTTCAGGTGGAACAGCTAAGCGGAATTTGAAAATTGGGTAAGATATTCTTAATTTTACACCTGTAGGTAGTAAGTACAGATGTGAAACTTAGAAGTGAAATTATTATTAGGTATTTAGTAGAATTAGGAATAGCCAACCTAACTACTTTTCATCTTATAATAAAATAAATTATAGTAAATAAAAATGAAATATTTTTCCAACAACAATTAAAACAGTGCTCCTTTTAAAGTAACATTTGAACCGTAAAACTGCATGTAGGTAGTCCCATCAAATAAATTAACTTTGCTAGTTAATATAAACATTTTGTTTCGATTAAATCTTAATAAGAATGACTTTCAACATAACCTTGGTCAACAAACTACATGTACTCGTAGTATCTCATAGCAAAATGTGTCTCGTCGTAAAATGTTTTGATAAAGTTTATGCAATTGACATTGGTTTAGTTGGGTTTAGTTTGGAGATAAGGCAAGATAAATTGACGATACACAAATTAAATGTCTACAGTTTGGGTCAGACCTATAAAATGCCTACATGAGTTCTTCAAACCATACCTACAGATTTCTCTACTCTACTAAAATGTCGCAAAATAAGCGACTCTTCTTAGTAACTAGCTCCATGTCACAAAATGAAAACAAATTACTTTTTCAGTTATATTATTGTGAGATGACACAGAAACTAAAGTAAACTAATTTTGCAGCACCAAAAATTATGCTTGCCTTTTATTTCGATTGATTGGACTGAATTGACACCAATTATGAAAAAACGTGTCGAAATTGCAATGTTTTCAAGCGAAATGAAACATAACAAACATGAAGGAAACTAGCAAAATTTAACAGAGCAGAAAGGACAAAATACACAAAATAGATATCTAATAAAATAAATCAACGTGTAGGTAAGTAGTTTGATATAAAAAAAGATATATAAGTCAATAATAAAACAAGCACCCTGTGTAGTGTGTAAGTGCAGCATATTCTCGATTTTTTCAGCCAAAATGGATGACCAAGTGTTTGCAGTCTGGGATTACGTGATAATGGGAGCGACTATGGCAGCTTCTGTGGCTATTGGAGTTTACTTCCGATTCAGTGGAGGGAAACAACAGACCAATACTGTAACTATCTAGTAATATTAATCTAATAATATTAAGATTTATAATGTTAAATTATGTCTAGTAATAGTAGATACATAAGGGAAGATACTGTTCGCCTGTAACACAGCTACATTGTAGCTACCACAGGAGGCAGTGATCTAACTAAATTGTGTCAAACTCACACATTTCTAAAATAAACGTTTTTGTATTTTGTATTTGTATTTTGTATTTACTTAATTCAATTATAAAACAACCAATCCATTGTCTACCGAGAGAAAGTAAACTTTAACAGGCTTTTTTCTTTTCAGGAATATCTATTAGCAGATCGGAATCAATCAACGTTACCAGTAGCAGTATCTTTAATGGCTTCCTTCATGTCAGCTATCACACTCTTGGGAGTATCTTCCGAAAACTATTTCTACGGCATGATGTTCTTTATTATGAACATCGGCTATTTGATCGGAACTCCCATTGCCAGTTCACTTTATCTTCCCGTGTTCTTCGGACTGCAGAAAACTAGCACTTACGAATACTTGGAACTGCGATTTGGGCCGAGAATTCGAGTGCTCACCTCTCTGACGTACACTGCTCAAATAATCTTGTACAGTGGGGTAGTTCTATACGCACCGGCTATTGTTCTAGAATCAGTAACAGGATTAGATAGAGCAGTTTCTATTCTCTTGGTTGGCCTGGTGTGCACATTTTACTCGACTCTGGGAGGAATGAAAGCAGTCCTTTACACAGACCTTCTGCAATCATTGCTGATGTTTGCAGCTGTATTTTCTGTTCTGGTGTTCACCTCAATGGATTTAGGTGGATTTGATAAAATATTCACTATCGCGAAAGAAGGCGGACGATTGGACTTTTCAAAGTAAGACATGCAAGAACTTATTCTTAGCAAGTACCTAATCCACAATGATATAAAAAAAATCTGTGTTCATTTCAGCATCAGCGTCGACCCAACAGAAAGACACACATGGTGGGCTCTCCTCATAGCTGGCACCATTACATTTCTATCATTGTATGCCGTAAACCAAACCCAAGTAAGTTCTGATCTTAACAATTCATGGCACATTTTCTAAAATTACGTGCTCTTTAAAATTTCCCAACGTAAATAAAGAGCTTATTATCAAATTATCCCTGAGTAGCTATTGGTAGTATCTACGCTATTTGGTGTAAACGACGTCACATATTAGCTCGATACCTTCATCCGATTCTCGTTTGATAAAATTAGATGAGAATATTAGCGTAATGTAATCTAAATCAATGCATAGGTTCAAAGACTGCTAACCGTCAGCACGTTGAGACAGTCCCAAGCGTGTCTCTGGTGGAGCTGGCCGGTGCTGGCTGCTCTGAGCCTGGTGACCTGCATCAGTGGTCTCGGTCTTTACGCCGTTTACAGAGACTGTGATCCATACACCAGCAAAGCTATAACCGCTGTGAGTACATATTGTCTTCGCTAGTTTGTATATTGGTGTCCCTACACCACCAGCGGTTAGCAAAATTTCAAATGTCAGCCTTTCTGAGGGGCTAGGGGTTGCTACCACATTTTAAAACATTTTCCCGATAATTTCTAATAATAGTTTCATTTTTTTTGGGGTTGTGCAGATTAATTGAGGACACGCCACAGGTATGATGACAATAACTTTTGCAAATACTATCTTATAAACTAAGCTAAAATATAGCTAAAGGACGGATTTCAAGCGAGGGCCATAAATGAATCACGAGCACGTGAAGGATTCTAATGAATGACTCAATCACAAGCGTACTAGCTTGTGATTCAAGTGTTAGATAGAATCCTTAGCTACACGCGAGTGATTCATGACCGTCGATATAAATACGTATAATTCAAGAGTTTGATATACTTTATATATTAACTACGAGAAAAAGAACCAATCAAATCTCGAGGAAGTTGGAAGCACAAGGAGTTTGTAAGTCGAGTATTCTTTGCACAAGAAGATTGTATCCAGTATTTGTGCAAGGAGGTTGTATAGCATTGCGATAGATCGATTATATTGGCGTGTTCTAAATTTAAACACTAAATTGTGATAAAAGGCCTTTTATTGGTATTTATAAGGTCCGCCTGCGACGCATTTGTTCCGAGTGTTCTGGGTGTTTTCTATGGTTATTAAAAATATCCATCTATGTAGTGTATTGTATTAAGTACTAGCTTCTTCCCGCCGCTTCGCATGCGTATTTACGGTATAATAAGTAGCTTATTGTTTAAGTTAGGCTACGTTCTAAGTTCAGACAAATTTCACCTTGATCTGTTTAGTAGTTTTGGAGATCCTGGGTAGCAAAAATGTCACATTTCAGAAACGTTCGCATTATAATATTAGTAGGATGGATGTTGACCACCTAGGATGTTGTACCTATCAGAGTTGTTGCTGATGCTGATTTTTAATCTTGACATCAGCGGATGCTGATTCTGATGCTGATTTTGGTAAAGACGACGGTCCAAAACTTGAAATTTTTAAACCCGGACTACATATGAAACCCCGCCGGACGCTCCCCGGACGCCCTCTAAGCTAGGACAAATCCGGGGAAACCCGGACGGATGGCAGCCCTACCTTTAACACAGGCTCTGCTTAGCTTGGGACATAATGCTGTGTGAATTGTCAGGCATTCTTTAATTTTTATTCTTTCGTAGTCAATCTTTTGTAACGTTAGGACAACGACAATAAGTCGATAAAAATAGTCATAATAGGCATTTGATATTAAAATTGTATGCTCTATCCCCAGACAGACCAGCTGATGCCGTACTACGTGGTAAACGCGATGAAGGCAGCCCCCGGCCTCGCAGGATTGTTCGTGGCCGGGATATTCAGCGCCTCGCTGTCTACGGTGTCTTCGTCTTGCAATTCCCTGGCTGCTGTCACCCTTGCTGACTACATATCCAGGTCAGAGCAAGAAACATGAGCGTCAGCAAACAAAACATGGCTTTTTTATTTGTTTGTTTCTGAAATTGCGTGGTGGGTTTTAGTTTTTAACACAGTCAGTTTGAAAAATGTATCCTTTGTTAAAATACCCATAATTAGTATAATTTTCTCAAGGGCACTTTGTGAAACGCACACTCTCATAATAGTCATAGATGGCTCAGCGACCACACGAGTTTCTTGGCCTCCATTACGAGACAAATTGAAACAAAAAACAAAAGATTGATTTGGTTTTGTGATTGATTGTTTTGTTAGGTTCGGTTCTTGATGATATTTGATCCAGGTCTGGGTATTTTCTTCACCCATACATAACATAACCTCACTTTTGGGCTAGGTTTATGTGTCTCTTATCTGCGGCTAAGACACACTTCTGGTCGCTGAGCCATAGGAGTAAGTTAGAACATATGTAAAGTAAAAGTAATTAAAAATGCGTTTATTTTGTAACCAATACATACATAGGTACATAACACATACAAAATATAAAGTTTAATATAAAAGTAATATAGATACAGCAGGGGTATTTTAATTCATTCGATTCGTTTCCGATTCGAATCCGACAGATTTATAAAACGCTATTTTGATTTCGCCTCGGGTTGATGATCGAAATAAGGAGCTCCTCCTCATTGACATGGCCATTAGTCAATAGATTCGCTTAGGATTTTCGATCATCAACCCGAGGCGAAATTAAAATAGCGTTTTATAAATCCGTCGGATTCGATTCGGAAACGAATCGGATGAATTAAAATACCCCTGCTGGTCACGAAAATGGCCAACACTCAGCAGATGCTATGGCAGGATGTAACCTGCCCTGCCATAGCGCTGGTCTTCCGTGGAGGCCAGAATGAAGCACGGGAGTCGCGGCGTAACTCACACATAAATAATACAAAATTAAAAGAAAACACGAATAATAAAAAAAGTGTATAACAAGTATTTACAGGATATGTCTACTTTTATAACATAACATTTTAATTGTATAGTTACCAATATATGTGTCGATGTTGCAATTTTTTATCGTATCTTTCAGGTGGTGCAATATCAGAGAAGCATACTTGATATGGCTGACTAAGATCCTAGCTTGTGTGTATGGACTAGTGTTCCTCACGATGGCCTATTTGGCCCAATATCTAGGGGGGATACTGCAGGCTTCGCTGACGATATTCGGAGCTGTGGGCGGCCCTGTCCTCGGGGTGTTTACTCTTGGCATGTTCACTACTTATGCTAATGAAATGGTATGTTACATTATTGACAATTTGATATGTAGGGTAAAGTCTGGATCGATGCCTCAGGCAGGCGCGATAAGTGCCAGTGGGACAAAAACACCAAGTTCCAAAAATTGCAATCCAGTTTGGATAACATAGCTATTTAGCCTAGAACATAGGTGGTTAAATGCCACTTCATTCTCACACTTTTTACTCTTGGGACAATTTAAGCTCAATTTTTGAAGGCCAATTGAAGAAAACCATTTGGAACAATACATTTTAGAACTCCTTTTCTATCAACTGATCACAGATTTCCGTAAATTTCAGGGAGTTTCAGTAGCTTTAGTCAGCGGTATCGCTCTAACTCTTTGGATAAACCTGGGTGGGCCTCGACCAGCGCCCGTGAAACTGCCGCTGAGTGTACAAGGGTGCCCGTTTAACGTCACTTTACCTACTCCTACAGACCCTAGCGATTATTTCTACTTATACAGGGTCTCCTATTTATGGACTAGTCCGGTAAGTTGCAACATTTTTATCCTGGTAAAAAGTAGCATAAGTGTAACTCTAGTTAGACCTCTCATCTTGCAATTTCAGCCTGACCCGTTCGGTAGTTTTGATGTGAAATGATAACATCTACTTATGCATCAAAACATTCACATTTATTATTATTGTGATTTTGCCGAGATTCAGAGTTTTTTCTGTCACATTCTGTGCTCGGTCTCTTCGATTGTTTGTAGGTAAATCTTTTTGTAGATAGGCCTAGTGTGGGTATTGATCGTTGGGTCTGTGGTGTCGTTGCTATGGAGACACAAACAGCCATGGGAGCGACAGGGACGTAAGCACCCTGACCCGGCACTCTTCACTCCACCACTCGCTAAGCGGCTAAAAGCGAGGTTCGACAATGAGAAATCTGAGACACAGGTAAGACACAGAAAGATACCTGGAGGTACCTACTAGGTACTTCCAGGTATCTTTTTATTATCTTTTCACATAATCCATAATCCTTCCTTATTTTCGTGTTCCTTATGTAAGAGTTTTGTAATCCGGATATTGTTTACACAAAGTAAATCTCAGACGTAAATATACCTATTGTATTGTATTTTCCTTATTAATCAAAAACTTATTCTATTCTTATTTCTACGACACTTTAAACTATATAAAGTTTGTCTAGTGTCGACAGTTACAGCGTGTTGCCACACATTTGGCATGAAGTTTTACTTATATAAAAAATTATCATAGAAAAAACTAAGTACACCTAACATTACCAGTGATTGACACAAATATTAGGTACCTACAACTATTAGCCAAAGCACCAATACACAGTTTAGGTTCCTACCAGTCACAATACCACTAGGTTATTTTATCGTCAGGTAGGTGTAAATAACTACTTGGATACAGGTTTGAGAGTACAGGGTGACTAGTGGTCAATTTTTATTATGTAATTTCCTTTTTGACTTTTTACTAACTTATTCTTATTTATTCAATTACAATTTTTTTGTATTGTATTTTGTGTAACTTAAATTATTTAAAAATTTGTATACCATGCTTTGCATAGGTACAAAGATATTGACATGTAAATTGGCTTTATGAATAAATTGTATTTCTATATTTTATGTATTTCGGTCGCTGTCTGAAAAAAATATAAATTGTACTATGTACTAGCCAAACTCGATCTGGAATGTTTGTAAACAAACCACTCATAGGTACTTAACCTAAAATAACTCTGTTGCCGCGTTTACATTTCTTGTCGATTTGAGATCCTTCCTTCAATAAATATTGCTTATAATTATTATGAATCTGAAACTCGACGACAATGTAGTGAGTTTTAGTTTTTGTGTCGTGGTTTGTTTACAAACATTCTACATCGAGTTTGGCCAGGGTGTAGTTTGAAACATATACTTACGATTTGAGCCCGCAGATAAGAGATAACATACCTATTGACTTACCTACTAATTAAATTTGTTGAAAGGCAGTTTTATCTGTTTGTGGAACGACCTTTGAGTAATAACTTCTCCCTAATTATCTTCTGTCCTTATTTTGCTAAGATTATTTAACACGATCCGAACTTATGAATGTGTTAGTTACCAAGTTCAAGTTCAAGTTCAAGTTCTTTATTCGTAACAATAATTAGTTTACATGTCAATTTTTTATCAATAATTCATTGTACTTTATGAATACAGTACCATTTTTAAATAAATTAGATATAATAATATAAGTAAGAAAAATATACAACATAAAAATCAATTAACCAAATAAAATAAATTGTCAATTTAAAATTGAAAATTAAAATGTATCAATGAAGTATGTCAAATAAATTATATAATTTTACGCACCTTTACGTGCAAAGAATTCATCCAACGTATAAAAGCATTGTTTTATCAACCATTTCTTAAGTCTAAACTTAAAGGATTGCGTCGATACCGCGTCAGTGACATCGGACGGTAGTCGGTTGTACACTTTTGGACCCATGACGTGTACAAGCTTAGAAGTTCGCTCGAGCCGCCTGGGAAGCGCCTTCAACCTCTTCGACTGTCTCAGTGCATAGTTATGACCATCCCCGCGCTCCTCGTACTCTTCCAGGTGACATCTTGCGTAACAAGCGGCCTGGAAAAGAACCATGGCAGGGACAGTCATGATTCCGAGAGCTTCAAACAGCGGTCGGGCTGATGTGTCTTGTGACACCCGCACTATCGCTCGCACAGCTCTCTTCTGAAGTCTGAAAGCGCGCTCCCAGTCAGCGGCACAACCCCAAAATTCCACTCCATATTGCAGGCGTGAGTGCACTGTCGCAAAGTAGAGATTCCTCACCATGTCTGTGTCCAGTGTTGACGAGAGGCGCCAGAGAGCAAAGCAAGCCTTGCCAATCTTCTTACATAGGCCATCAATATGATGTTCCCATGTAAGGCATTTGTCTAAAACAAATCCTAAAAAGGAAGTGTTGTCAACTTGTCCGACAGTTTCATTTTCGAGGCTTATCACCATTGGTATCGTTGAACGCCCTGCCAGGTGAAAGTGCATATAGTTTGTCTTTTTTGCATTTAGAATAAGACCGTTCAGACGAAACCATCTTTGTAAATCACCTGCCACAGCGTTCAACTTTACTTCTAGTGCGTTCTTTGTTGTTGCCTCTACGACAGCTGCCACATCGTCGGCATACATATAAATGTGTGCGTCCAGTATACAATTCGGCAGATCGTTCAGCAGGAGGGAGAAGATTATGTTCGACAGCGAAGACCCCTGAGGAACACCTATATTTGTCACCATCGGATGTGACCTGATAGTTCCACCTTTACCTGTAACCGTCTGTGATCTGGAGGTGATGAATGATCTCAATACCTGCAGTTGTGGGCCGCTTATCCCGTAGTGCTCTAGTTTTGCTGTGATGACGTCGTGATCCGCGACGTCGAAGGCTTTGGACAAGTCGCAGAACACAACAGCCACCTGCAAATTGCGCTCACGAGCCTCTAACACGCGGCGCACAACTGCTCTCGCAACATCCGTCGTCGACCTGCCGGCCCGGTAGGCGTACTGCCGGTCGGACAAGGCTCCGGTGTTAGACAAGTGTTCCGAGAGCCGCGTACTGAGACCATTTTCCAATATCTTAGCAACTCCCGGGATTATGGAGACTGGACGATAGTTGTTAAAGTCTTCTCTCTTTCCCTTGCCCTTAAACACTGGGGACACTCGAACGTTTTTGAACCACTGGGGATAGTCACCTTCACGGATACAAGCGTTAAATAATACTGACAAAACATAGGACATTTGAGCTGCGACGGTGTTCAGCAGGTCGATTGAGATGTCATATATGTCCTTTGTGAGTTTCCGTGCTACGCCTGTGGTTATTATTTTATAAATCTCGTCGGTCGTGAACAGTCGAAACCTAAGCGAGCGATCGACGGGCGCGCGAGCTTCCGCCAGCATGCGCAGAGCTTCAGGCACGCAAGCGGAGGGCGCACCACACGTCACAGCAGAATTTATGAAATGCGTATTAATAGCATTCGCAATCTCTATCTCGCTTTGAAATTTCGAGCTATAGCTTTTCAGCAAGGACTCGGTAAAATCAAGATTGCAACGCTTTCGTCCAGTTTCGAGGTTGACTACCTCCCACATAGTTTTAGCAGTATTACTCGATTTATTTATTAGGCTACAATAATAACTGCTCCGTTCATTTTTTAAAATGTCGTCATACCGATTTTGAAAGTCGTCAATTTTGTTTGATAAAGTGGCATTATCAGGAAATTTTTTACTTGACAATTTCATTTCGCGTAGTACATATTCGAGATTCTTTAGGTCATCAGATACCCAAGAGCTACACTTCTTCTTTGTACACCGCTTTAGTGGGAAACAAGTATTATACCTATACTGTATAATATTTATAATAGCTCCCGCTAACTCGTTCGCTGAAGTATTGTACTTATCAGTTATCATGTCCCAATCTACACTCTCTATGGACGCAATAAAGTTGTGTATATTAGTTCGAGAGTTACATCGCGCGCGGAATACCGGCGAGCAATCGCCCGCGCGCAGCGCGCACTGCAGCGCGACGCGCACGGCATAGTGGTCACTAAGCAGTGTACGCACCGCGGTCGCGGATACGGTGCCCGACCGAGCGCACTCGCCGTTCACATACACGTGATCCAAACACGTACTCGTTGTTGATGTAACTCTCGTAGGAAAATCTACAATATTACAAAAATGTCGTGTAGTAATCGCATCTGTTAGTTTTTTTAGATCAGCATTTAATGGACAAATCCAGTGTATACCTAATACCTAACTAGTGAATGGTTTAATTAAGATTCTTAATGGTGTCAATTCAGATGGCACAAAAACTAAACTAATTTGACACACTGAGAGCACACACAGAATCGCTTAATGGCTACTTAATTCGTTCTTTAAGTGTAAATTTGAGTGAACTCCTGTAAACATTATTTGATCTCGAGCGACGTAATCCAGCTCTAGTTCAGCAAATTCAAAAACTCAAATTCAGCTGTAGTATACAGGTATACCTACCTGTATATTAGAGCAGAATTTGCCAGTAGATATAGTAGATTGTGTGACAAGGGACCAAAATTTAGGGCGAGAGCGATGTTTTCCGAAGGATTCTAGAGTAGAATCTTAAGCGTAGCGAGGGATTCAAAGTACGTCGCTCGAGGTTAAATAACTTTGGTACTGTGTGGCACACTCTACCTTTCTTCCCCGTCTATGCTTTTAGTAGTGACGAATTTTTTCCTATATTCTGGTGCTAATATTTCACTTTCATTGCTAAAACTCGTCTTTTATTCAATTTGTGTGAGTCAAATTAAAATTGTCTGTAATATTCTAATAAAAAGTAAAATAAGTTCCCGCGTTTTTTTTAATTTGGTTATCCAATGCCGCGTCGGCAGCGCGCTTTTTTTACTACCGGCCAGGACTTTATCATTGAAGCTAATTGCGTTTAAACTTTTTAATATACTTAGTAGGTAATTAATTAGGGTTTCGTAGGTACATTATTTTGTACGTGAAACGATTTACAAAAAAAAAAGAATTAGGACCTGTCGTCTTCACTAACGAGTTTGTGATGATGGGCAGAACCTGCAGTTTACGCAGTTTCAGTGAATTACCAATATACAGGGTTATCCCTGTATAGTGTTCCAAATTCAGAAGTCATTTCATCACTGTTCTTAAGTGCACCGGAAGGCATGACCCATTTTGTTCGCACTTATCGAGGAACCCTACGCCTCCTTTCGAAATACATGGGATAAAAAAAATATTGCCGATTGCCGTCTTTTTCCTAGCGATCGAAGAAAACGGATGGCTTTTAGTGCTGTCAAATTATTTTAGTTTAGTTTTGCCAATATCTGAATTGACACCAATGTTACGCTCTCATTGACTTATTGATGTTTTCGTTTATTTCAGAATGAACTAAGAACCGTCGACGAGAAAGGTCAAGATTGAGATCCAAGACTTACCTATCCAGTGATAATAATTATTATAGTGATTGCGTCAATCCAATTAAATCTGTCAAACTGATTGTCATATGAAGGAAAGAAAATACAAAACTCTACAGCGTAACACTTGGTTGACTTTCTAAAATAATTTTAGAAGTATAGAACCTACCTATCATCATATCAGTAAGGTGCGTTTTCTTAGGGTTCCGTACCCAAAGGCTGCCAACGGGACCCCTATTACTAAGCCTCCGCTGTCTGACCGCGTACGTTTTGCTTTTTGTGCGATCCACCAAAAAATCCGTTTTAAGGGTTTCTTTTATCAAATAGTTTTGTACGATGGTACGGTACCGTCTTAGTGCGATATGACTCGCACTTGGTCGGTGTTATTTACTTAACTGAAGTTTTTGTAAAAATTTGTTACTGTAGGTAGTTAAACAAAAGTAGTAGGTAGGTACTTGTACTTATTTATTTACTCCAAACACACTTAAGTGAACAAACATAAAACACTTTATCCTAGGACAACAACTTATGTACCTACTTAATTTAGGTATATTGCCTACATCTAAGTATATTATTATGTACTTACTATTATGCAGATAAAAAACCTGGCTTTGATTTGGTCATTTCCTCCAGCTGTCGGTGTAGGAATGCATTCTGAAAGAAAAAGCAAAATTTAAAATTTAAAAAACCACCCGACAGACTTTCATGAAGCATGGCTAAGAAAACTCGGGATAAAATTATCTATGGCACCAAAAAAACTAAACGAAAACAAGAAATAAAGGTTCATCCGGTTGGGAGCTACGATACCACAGACAGATACACAGATCCACAGACAGACAAGTTAACTTATAACACCCCTCTCTTTTTTCGTCGGGGGTTAAAAAATGTGGTACTTTTTTCTCACATTGTTATGGAAAATAAATAGGTGCTTAAAGATACTACCTGATAACGGTTACCTATGTATATCTATACTAATATTATAAAGAGGAAAGATTTGTATGTTTGTAACGAATAAAATAAACTCGAAAACTACTGGACCAATTTCAAAAACTCTTTCACCATTAGAATGCTACATTATCCCTGAGTAACACTATATTACTATAATGTATTTATGTTTAAAAAATAAATGTCCACCCGTGCGAAGCCCGGACGGGCCGCTAGTCAGAAATAAACTCTGAAGGACTTTCTTTAAACCCAATGATATAATAACAGGTTTTTTTCTGCGTTTGCGTACACTGCACGGCTATATGAGAAGGCCAGGCACAAGACGGGACTGAAGAGACTCATTGAGGATTCACCCCCATCCACACCACACCCATAGAAAAGCTGACACGAAGTCAATCACCAAAAGTCCAGCTCCGGTGCTTCAAGGAGCCGAGCTGGTTAGGGCCTAGATAGGCAGGGGGACAATGCACAATACACTCTTATGCGAGATGTCAGGACAGATCTCAATTCCCCCACTTGGAATAAGAATGGGTGTTTTTGCAAGGCAATAAGGCCAGTTTTGACAGAAGCGGAATGTAGGTTAATAGGTAAAACATGTGTACAGTAATCATTATACAGTCTTATCTTAAAATTTTTAATAAGTGGACTCATGAATAATAAAATAAAATACATGACGTGATGGTAGTGCGAAGCTATTTTGACACCATGATCTTGTTTGATTTTACACGTCCTGAGCTAACGTGCCTTCGTGAAAACCGGCCCTTAGATATCACATCAAACGCCTTACTAGACCACTGCACTAGAGATAGCGTCGCCAAGGTGTTTATAAGAGGGGTGACTTTACCCCCTTATAATTAGCGTCAATAAGGTGTTTATCAGCTATCAGCAGGGGTAAAGTCATAATCCCACACAGGGCATGCGGGTTGGGGAATAGGGATCGCAGTGCGTGTTCTACGCTACTACCCGCCCCGTGGGAAGGTCCTCCTTTGCACATAGCAGGGTTAATAAAATGAAGTAAGAAGAAAATAAACTTACTTCTCTGAGCAGATCGTCTTCCCTTTCGGCGGCAATTTTCAGCATTTCCTTGGAGCGTTCTAGAAGCAAGTCCTTTTCTTGGATGCAGCGCTTCAGGTTTGAAATCTCAGTGCGAAGGGGATCGAGATGACTGCGACTCTAGAAAATACAAATAAAAGTTTTTGATCTAATTTGTACGTATACATAAGCTGGTTTTTCTTGAAAAATAGAAACCAGATATATGAAATCAAATAATATCAAAAATAATAATAATAAGCTACAACCTAATTCTATTTTTGCGATATTATTTGATTTCTTAGAACGTGAGTGTAGGGTTACGCACTAAAATAAAAAAAAAAACCTTAGACTTAAGCAACGCGACACCTCTTATACCATAGTCTTTGAACAGGATTGGATAAACTTCAATGTTTGTGTTGTAAATGTAGGTGGAGCTAACGGCGCCTGAGTCCGTAGGAAGTCGCAGAGATTTTCGACTCCCACGACACTTGACCTCGTGGTGTAGTTGGTTAGCACATTCCGATACTGACGGAAGGATGCGGGTTCAAGACCCGTCGAAGTTGCAAATGTTTGCAACTTCTTGATTTGATTTCTTAGAAATTACCCTGAGTGTGGGGACGCACTATAATAACAAAAAACACCAGATATAATGCAATTCAATAAAAATTCAAACCCACGACGATTTGACTTTAAACCATCATAACTGTAGAACGGCTTCACCGATTTTCATCAAAGATAGCTAAGAAAACTCCCAAAAAATTGGAAAAAAGCAAGTCTTACAAAAAATCTACATCAAAACCGGATCTAAATCTCTTATAATTTATCTTAAAACCTATTCGTACCTTTTCAGTTCCAACACTGCGTCCACTGTTTGGTCTAGACTCAGGTTTTTTGTGTCCAGTTTTTTGTTCAGCTTGAAATTTGCTGACTAAACCTGCGACAAATAATGAATCATCCATTACCTAACGTTGCTCATCACAAATAATAGATACTAAATAATGAATATAACACAGTGGCGACGCAGAAGGTCGTGGGCTCGATTCCCGCCGCGGTAAAAATGTTTGTATGATCTGCAGGTATGTTTTCCAGAGCAGAGCAGAGCTTGTGTGATATACATATCACACAAGCTCTGCTTGAGTACTAAAGTCGTTTACAACGGGATATTTACGCACCACTCGCAGTGCCGTCAGTTATTCCGTGATCATGGCGCATGAAACTGTGCCGTAATATTGGAAAGCTGAAAACTCAAATCATGGTAAATATCCCGTTATTTATGACTTTAGTGTTAATAACCATGATGGATTTAAAAGTTTTCTCAAACCCGCTTAGATTCGACTCTGTGCACCTCGCGCCATACAAAATGAGCCATACATAATAAATATTGGAAAACTCAAAATTAAAATCATGGTAAATATCCCGTTATTTATGACTTTAATACAAAATGAGGTTATATATAACTCACCTCTAAGCGTGAGCACAGTCTGTTCCAAGTCGTTGATTCTGTGCTGGTTTGCGGTGGCCGGGGTGGCTTCCAGCGCGTTTATACGCAGGTGCAGCTGAACGTTCTCGTCTTTCAACATCTCGCAGTAACTGGAAATCAAGTTTTAATAATAACTACTGAATAAACACTAGAGCTGCGTTCCGTTTCTCGCTTAAAGCGCTCAGGCGCTGCACGAGCTGAGCGCGCACGAGACCGCGTTTTGTTTCGTCTGAGCGCGCTGGTGCGCACGATGCGAAACACCCAAAATTTGATCTTGAAATCATGTCAGAAATTTACACCACCTTTAGCTGCGGTGATCAGAGCATTTGACTCGACGAGCTGGAAAACAATGACGTCCCAATTAAGAAAAAACCAAACAAACAACACTACTACTCTACTTTTGAAATTTCGCGGCCAAATGACGTCACCCATGAGAACGCATGAGATCCCTTTAGGTACCTGGGCGCATCGCGATTAAAGACTAAATGCCTAAGGCCGCTTAGGCATTTAGTCTTGCATCGCAATGCATAGGAAGTAGTCTTTTAGAAGCTGTAAGATCCAGTGGCATGAATAAACAGGTGCTTCCCAGTTTTCATTCAGTAACTTTAAGAAGTTAAAGTAGAAGTAGGTATGTAATTTAAAAAAATATCTGGGCGTCTGGTCAAAGCGACGCGTGACCCGAGAGCTGGTGAGTATCTAGCGCAGCGCATCAGCATTGCCATACAGCGGCGCAATGCAGCCAGCGTCTTGGTAAGCGACGACTGGTATTGATATGGATCAGTTGAACTACCTGTAGATTGTTTGAAGCAACCTTTAGTTAGCTCAATTGTTTGAATTGTAAATACTAGTTCTAATTTATTTCTATTATTTGATTGTAGTAGGATATTATATTAATAACTTGTACTTAGTAGTATATTAATATTTTCAACACTAGTAACTAACTAGTGATGAAAAACCCATGCATTCAGGGAGCCCACATCAAATTGAATTGTAGCGAACGACATATACTGCGTTTGATATAGAAGAGCGACATCCTCTAACACAAGTTTTATATAGGTACTTAAATGAGGGTCTCAATTATCGAATAACTTATTGAGAACCTGTTTTTTTATACTACAATCTGTCAACAGAGAAAGCAAATTTCTCTATCAGCGTGTATTGTTGGTTTCCAGCCTAAATAATAACAAACACTTACTTTTTCCAATGATCCACCTCCGGTTGGCTATCTTTACTCTCCTTGATCGGCGTTCGTATTTGCGACTCTAACAACGTAGACTCCAGTTTCAACACTTGACTCTTTAGTGAGGTGATCTCCGCTAGCGTTCTTTCGTATTCTGACACCAACAACTCATTGCCCTATGGAAATAACATCTCTATAAAATTGTTTATTGTACAACACGGAAATAAAACACAGTGTTGACATTTTATAACACTAAAGTACAATGGGCGGCCTTATCGCTAGCTAAATGAAAATTGTTTTTTTAGTTTTTATTGACAGCGGTGTAACTTTTTCACAGGATTGCAACAAAGATGTCGGATTCATTTAGTGGGGAGTCCTATGTCCAGCAGTTGACGTTTGTCATCATATGATGATGATCATCGTCTTGACTACGAAACGTTCCATTTTTGAATGGGATTTATAGCGCCTCTACCGTATGGACTGCGCAAATACAATACTAAAATGGAACGTCTCGTCGTAGAGACGATACCAGAGAAAATTATAATAATACTAACGTATGGAATGGACACTCCTCGCCCTCCACCTGACTGAGCTTCCTCACCCCCCGCGGCGAGTTCGGTTTGCGTTCTAAATGTACGGGGTGCACGGCGCACGCACAAGGCGCAGGCATAGTTTGGGCATAGTTCATGATTTTGACAAACGACGCCGATGGTGATTTATTTCAGATTTATTTATGGTGTTTGATGTTTTGTTTGTTTGATAATGGACATACGAAATTTCTTCTGTCTTGAGGTTTCATTTCACCTTCAGTGAGGAAAATAAAAAATAAAATGTCTTCGAGTTCTTTTGCAACGAGACAGTAGCAAAATAACTCAGACATTTTTATTTTATTCGCATTCGCACAATGAAATGACCCTAGAGATCACACACACACAGTTGCACAGTTGCGAGTATGGTTTGAGACGCCACTTTTGTATGGAGAAATGGGCGAGTGTCCGGCGTGTGACGATACTATCGAATATCCGTGCTCGGGGCTCTGAAAATTTTTAACTAATCGTATTTACCCTTTCAGCAACTTCTAAAGCAGCGATCCTCCTCTGCTGCGCTTGAACCCGCTCCAACAAGGCGTGGTTCGAGAGGGGCGGTGCGTTCATACAGTTCGAACATTCGTTGGGGCGTTGCACTTTCTCAGCAATCTCATGGTCTTGCTTTTCTAACGAAAGCTGGTTTTCATCTGTGGGTCATGAATTTTTCAATTAGAGCTGGGATTTCTCTAATTTACTCTATGCCTCACTTTTTATAGTAATTTTGAATATTATAAAAGCGAAAGTCATTATGTCTGTCTGCTACCTTTTTACGCGTAAGCGGCTGAACGGATGTTTATGAAATTTGGCAGGGAGGTTACGGGTATTCCGGGGATGTACATACTTCAAAAGAAAATAAATATTTGTGTAAAACTTTTGAAACGATCATGGTTAACACTAAAACAGGTTAGATAGATAATACTTTATTGTACCACTCAAAGACAAATAACAATACAGAAACAAATGCTACGAGTAGACGAAGTACAAAGGCGGCCTTATCGCTATGAGCGATCTCTTCCAGGCAACCTTGGGATGGACTGGACATGTAAGAACAAAAGGTTCACATACGAGTAGTTGCAACGTGGCGCGCCCCTTTATATCGCAACGCAGATGCTGGGCAGTGAATAGGTTAAAACAATGATGTAACTAAAACTGTTTAAACTTTCGCGATTAGTAAACATAGTTAATGGTTTAATCGTTATTGGTTTAATGATTTAGTCGCCCCGTGACCACGATCGCTGTAACGCGGTAGAAACGTAGGGGATATAAAAACAAAAGGTACACGATAAATACCCGATTAAACCATGTAAATGTGCCGAAATAATACTATTAATGAGTTTAGAGTTAACTAGTTGCCAACCGTGGCTTCGAAGTTTTTCGACGTTTTTCTGAGATAATAGCCATATAATTATGTTATTCCAGGTAACGACAAAACTTCAGCCCACTCTGTTCAGTAGTTTTGGTGTGAAGAGGTACAAACTTTCGCATCTATAATATAAGTGAGTATATTTGTATGATCCTTACGCTTCTCTTGAGTCAGTCTTGATATCAAAACTCTCTTCTCTCGCTCCAGTCTACTGACGGCAGATTTGGACAGGTTGAGACCATGTTCCAGCTTCTTCACTTCTTGACATTTGTCTTCAAAACGCGTCTGCCATCTCTCAGCTGCTTGTTGCGCTCTAAAAATTAAATATGATGCTAATATTTTTTTGGTTACAATCAATATGTATGCTATCTCACCTGACATAATAGACATTTCCGCGCTCTGTGATGAAATGCACATAGATTAATTCGTAAAATGGCCGCGTAAAAAAATGGAAACAGACTTTTAGCACAAGGGTTATTCTAGAAAAAAAATCGGAACAGACTTTTAGCACAAGGGTTATTCTAGAAAAAAAAATCGAGACTATCTTTTCAAAATAAATGGATTTGAACTTTTGAATAACTAAACTAGGTATGTCGGTACGGGCTTTATTTTAGAGTTTTCTTTCTCCGTATGATATTTATTTTCACCCAAAGATTGGGCTAAAATCAGTGTTGAAATACGTTTAGAAGCTTGTATTTTTAAATGTAGATTTACTTTTTTACGGCTTTGGGTGTTTATAAACATAGATAATGACGAGTTAAGAAGAAGAAGAAGATAAATTGGTGTTATCCTTGGTTTTGGATGGTCAACATCAAACAGCGTAGTGGTTACTCTTCCATATTTGTATGGAAAAATTAGCGACTCGTTTGGCCTTAAGCGTTACATGAGAGACACGAATCTAGAGACAAATATAAAGAACATATCTACACCTCAACGGAAAAAGTTTTGTTATGTTTTAAACACAAAAAGTTTGTGCCTTAACTATCTTGTCACTAGTAGGTACATTAAATCTACGTCTTTCAAAATTTGACTTGAATTGAAAACTTGTTGGCCAACTTTTGTCTACGTCTATGTGATGTTTCACCTTGCAGAATGTTAACACATTCTATTTAGGTAGGTAAGTTTCTTTTTCATAATTTTTGAAGCTATCTTGTGAGAGTCCTGATAAAAAAATCTCATCTCATAAGTAAATCTCATCTCAGAACCGAGATGCCTGGAAAAGTCTTGAGTCGGATCGGAGGCCACTTTAGGGCGGTGGTGAGCCACAGGAGTAAGTATTTACCTCTTCCACTTATCCCATAGGGCAATGCTGGAGCTAGAATCCCTTCTTGCGCTGATGAGTTGCGCTTGTAGCGATGCGATCTTGTTGTGAAGAGCCGCTGTTTCTGCCGTCGCTACCTTGCTGCCTGATGTGCTACTGTAAATAACATATTATCAAATAAATATCACAATATCTGGCAAAGTTATGTTCTCCGGACATTTTGCGGATTTGTGCACTTCTCACTAACGATCCTCGAGCTATTTTCTTTATAGCTGCTGCCCGCGGCTTCACACGCGCTTTTTAAGTAGATTATTTGCGTCCCCGGGATACTGTTTATCTCACTGCTAAATTTCGTTAAGATCCGTTCAGCAGTCTAGGCGTGAAAAGGTAATAACAGACAGACACAGTTACTTTCGAATTTATAATATTACTAGGACCCGCCCCGGCTTGGCACGGGTGCATTGCTGATACTAAATATACTACAGAATCGGCCCCCCGGCCGGTACCGCCGCAACCGCTATGTCCCTGCATTTTAAATCTGTAATATCTCCCAAAATTTGCATTTAAATTACATGCTCTTATGGGCCATATTGATCTATATTAAATGCACAATGTATTTAAGGTACTTAATTGGATAAGTATTAATGCTGTATGCTTAAAATGACTTCGTAAATAAGCCATTATTTCTCGTAAAAAGTAAAGGATAAAAAATGGTTATTTAATTTATTTTTACAATTTTGGAGAAACTTACAGCTAGGCTTACAAATAACGGATGAACATTAGAACATGCCTGGGTAGACCAGGCATGTTTGTTGACGGCTAATTACAAGTTTCCGCAGATATACTTAAAAATAGCATGAAACACAATAAGTTGACGACTAAGAGAAAAACAAAAACAAAATTAATAGAAAATACTGGAAAAACAAGAAGAAAGTTAGTTAAGTCAACATAATTTTATAGTTAGCCTACACTTGAAAAAAAATTATCAAGTGAGCGTCTAAGCTTACTTGTACTGGTGTTGAATATGTCTACCTCACTGTTTCTATGTACTAAAGAATTAAACGATTGTTATTGTGTAGTTATTGTGGGTTATTCCTAAGAGATAGTAATATACCATCGCGGACTTTTTTGTAGACCTTTTTAAGGTGTACAATGTACTCTAATCTACTAATAATATCTACTAATATCACTAATACTACTATCTAATAAAGAAAATAATCATAATGAATATCTAATCTAATATCTAATAAAGAAAAAAATATCCATTGCATAGTTTTAAAGATCTAAGCATACATAGGGAGAGACAGACAGACAGGAAGCGACTTTGTTTTATACTATGTAGTGAAGTATGGATACTGGTATTGGAAGCCCGAATAAAGTGTTATGGATATCTGCAATTTTTTTTTAATTTTTAATGCTTACTTACATCCTGAACACCTGGTTCCTCAAGTTCTGTGCGTCCAACCGAGCACGCCTCTCCCTCGCTGCCAGCGCTTTGATCTGCCGTCGGAGCATAGCGTTCTGCCTACAAGTCATCTGCTTATCACGACGAAGGCGCTCGATGACTGGTTCTTGCCTGTAAGAGAGGATTAAGGTCACTACAAAACCCTTTGACATGTGCTGATAATTGTAGCTGACTTACCAAATAGCAGTGGAAGCGTTTCCAATCCGTCCAAATTCCTCGTTGATCTCATTCACATCAACGCTGCTTTCGAACTTGATCTCCAATCTGTCTGAGCCGTGATTGCTCAAGGCGTCGCTGGTTTCTTCCACCTCGACTATGGCCGAAAGATCGAAACTAGGATCGTTTGCTGATATCATCGTTTGCATGTTCATTACTTGCGCCTATAGTGAAAAATTTAGAATCTAAGATTGTGATTTACTAATTCTTTAACGAAGATTTTTGGGTTTATTTACTGACTAACTTCTGCCCGCGGCGTAGTATGTCTGTGCCCGGGATACCATTTGTCTCCCTGTCAAATTTCATCGAGATCCCTTCAGCCGTTTAGGTGTGAAAAGGTAACAGACAGACAGAGTTCTTTTCGAATTTATAGTATTAGTATGGGTGGATTCGCAAGAATGTAGAAGCCTGTTGAAAGTTATTTACCTTTAAATTGTTTATAACGGAGCGCAATTGCTCAAGCTGGCCATCCTTTTCTGAAAGTTGTTTGATGTACAAAGCCTTTTGCTCTGTGAGTCGAGACCGCAACTCCATGTGCTCACGTTGCGTATCGTTTAACTGCGAGAGCCAGTGTTGGTTCTCAGCTTTGTATGACTCTACCTAAGAAACAAACAATATTTCTAACAAATCCTTAGAACTTTATTAGAAGCACCTCTTCAATGCTTAGGCAGATATGCTTATATTCTTTTTGAAAAATTACTACCCTAGATGACAAAGTGACCTATGTCTTACCTCCTGAAAGTGCCTTTCTCCCAATTGATCATTGAGTCGTTCCATTTTCACCAATCGTTCCCCGGCCAAGTCCTTCCAACGATCAACTTCACTTTGATAAGATTTCCTGTAAACACGTAACTATATCACAATCTTTTCACTCACGCTTAAGTTTCTTACCGCATTTCAAAAATATTACACGCCTAACATTTGAGTTTTACATTCGTCCAAATCACTCTGCAGCCGAAAACATTTGTCTTCCAGCTCGACGATTTTCATTGTATATTTACTGACAACTTCTTTCATAGGTTCTTTGTTGACGTTGTTCGTATCACTCTGTTTTCTGTAATGAACATGGTTACGTAAACTAATCAGTTAAAAGATAGGAAGATTTTATTTACAAGCTGTTCCAAAATGATTGATTTGAACCTCACCAGAAGCGAGCGATAAAGAATTTTATATCTTAGTAGGTACAAGTTTACCTGTCTAATTTAGATTGTAAATCCATATTTTTAGCATTCAATTCTTTTATTGTTCTGGAATATTCTTCTCGTTCATTACTCAGCAACTCCTTGTATTCAGCAACAATGATCTTTTTGTCATTTTCAGATTGCTTTAGTGCTGACAAGATGGAATTTTTTTCACTAGCATTTTTCATTTCGCTGGTTTCATCTTGTTTTTTGATGTTTTCAGTAAGTTGGTCAAGTTTCTTTTGCATTTCATCAATATCATTCTGCAATTTAACATTTAGCTTTTCTTTAAAGTTGATATTTGACTTCAATGTTTGCATACTTGCTTCCATGGTAAGTTTCTCGTTTGTCATAACAAGGTTGTCTTTAGATCTTTCCTGTATTAGAAATATGGCTTCAGCTAATTCTTTTTTCTGTTGTTCGATAGTCATATTAAGAGCTTGAATGTTTTGTTCCAAATCAATTAATGATTTATCTTCAACAGTTTGAATAGCTGTCTCTTCTGTTTGCTTAACATCGATAACCGTTTGCACTTCTACATTTGTTACTTTTAATTTTATTTCTGAGTGGTGATTTATCTCATCTGGATTTCTAACGCTAGTTTGCGTAGGATTATTTATGTTCAAAGTAGCATTATATGTGGTGTCATTCTTCGGTGGTTCTAAAACTTGGGGTTCTGGTAATGTAATTGTTCTGCTTTCTGAAAATTAAAAATACAAGGAAAATACACGATAAAGGTAAAGTGAATAACCAAGTTGTTAACGCTACAAAATAATGTACAACCCTTACTGCGAGACTCGGAATCATCATCTGACTGAACATCGTCCAGTTCTAAGTTGGAAATAACTATTTCTCCATCACTATGCTTTCTATCAACAACACCATTTATTTTAGATTTTTCAAAACCTTGATTTACCAAAACCAGAGTTCTTTCCAATTGATTGCACTTTTTCACAAGTTCATCTCTAGATTCTTCTATAATTTTTAACTTTTTAACGAGGAGCTCCTTCTCACGAACATGAGTAGATTTCTTAAAAAGAAGTATATTCATTAATTATAACTCCACATAAAATATAATTTACGGAAAATATACCAATGTAATTCTTACCATCATTATTATCTTTATTTTATGTGGACAACTGTCTCCTTCAATGACGCATTTATTTCGAGAGACATCTAAGATTTGATCAATCACGCTATGTTTAGTCATTAGATTTGATCTCAGATCCTCAATTTCTTGTAATTTTTCGTTAGCAACCAGGGATTCTCGAGTGATATCTTCCATTTTGTTTAGATAATTCTCAATTGAAGTTATCGGAATGCTACCTTGATATTGTTGTCTCAATATTTGCAATAATTCGAAAATGTATCTGAACTTTGATTCATATCTAAATGAATACACGTCAAAAATCTTCTGGCGTGATAATAGCAGTTCTTCGGCTTCTTTTCGTAAGTCTTTCTCTTTTTCGAATTCTGAGTTCAGTCTTTCAATTTTCTTGTTACTTTCTGTGACTTGTAAATGCGCGACGAGCACTTCACCGCTCAGCCTTGAACAAATAAATAGAAAAAAATCGTAAAAAGATGAAATATTTGATCAAATTAAAAAAAAACATTTACCTAGCAACAATAGCCTTATTATCACTGGTCGATTGAAGGTCTAAGATCTGATGTCTTAGCAAATTAACCTCCATATCGTTACTCATTTGGCGCTGTTGATTTTCTTGGATCTGAAAAAGTAGTTTAATTTTTCAAGAAAAGGACACGAGCTCGAGTTTTTTGTACGACGATCAGTCTGTAACATACCTCAAGCAGTGCTATTTCTAATTGATTGCTGAGATGTTGGCTTTTCTTTGTAAGTATTTTGTTTTCGTCGTCCAGGTTACTAAGTTGATTTTTTAAAATATCTAGGTCGTGCTTTGTGATTGAGGCAAGTGAGCTGTCTCTGAAATAGTAGGTATACTTGGTAAGAATAATTTTGAATTTTGGTATTTTATACAATAATTCCCTAAACTTACATTATTTGACATTGAGTGTTTTGCAATTCTATATTTCTGTTTTCTAGAGCTTCGTATTTCTTGTTTTGAGAATCTAGTTCAAGGCACAGCTCGTGAAGCTGTTTTTTGAGAATGGATTCTTCGATATTTGATAGTAGATGTTCAGGGCTATTTTTCCCTTTTTTATCTGAAAGAAAAACAATATTACTGTTCTCTGACAATCCTGTGACAATTTTTGAAATTAATGTGAATGGGTTTCATTTTATTTTCGATTATTACCGGCGTCATTTCTGCTATGAGAAAAGTGGTTAATTATCTCCAGTTTATCTTTTTCCAAACGACTGAATAGATCAACGGATTCATTAATATTCTGAATATTATTCTCCATGACTCTTCGATATTTTATGATATTTTCATTAAAAGTAGCATTTAGTTTCCAAAACATCTCGATTGGTATACAACATCGTAACTTATCTGTGAGATTAGCTATTGAGAGTATTAATTTTTGGATTTCAGATTCATATTGAGATGATAGTGTCATTATTTCTTTTTTTGCTTCCATGTTTTCGTTCTTTATATTTTCATTCAAAGTTCTTATGTATTTATACGAGTCTTCTAAAAACGTACACTTTCTTTGTAAGTCAGAGGGATATAAATGATCAGGCAGAGATATCAGACCAGGTGAATTCTCACTTATATCTTCATCTTCTTGTTGTTGGACTCGACCTTTAAGATTTTCAATTTGAGCTTTGTATTGCTCTTCTTGAATACACCATTTATTTTGATCATCAGCTGCTTGTACTGCCATAAAACTAATTTTGTCATAAAGTAACTTAAACTTTTCGTGAAAATATTCCAAACCCTTTTTGAGATGACATTCGTATAAAGCGTTTCCTTTTGCTATAATTTCTGTAATTTGATTTTCATTGCATATATCAATATTTTGATCCTTTTCGGCTATCCATGTACCAAATTCTATATTTGTTACATTTTGAATACTATTCTCATCTTTATTTTCTTCCTTTTCCATTTCAAGTAATTTTCGTTCTAATTCCGTTGATTTTTGTGTTTCTTGTGATAACTTTGACAGAACGTCGTATGTTTCCTTTCTATAAGATGAGATATTTTATATATTTTTATTATTTGATACAAAAATATAGCAGGTAGGTAATACTGGCTGGTAGGTAAAAGACTTACCTAGCTTCATGCAGAGCTTTTAACAACGCGTCTCTGCCTCCAACAGCTGCTCTCAGCTCCGCTATTGTTGACATATGTGGTGCAAACCAGCCTGCTGTGTGACGCGCTTCCATAGAACGAAGCAACGCCTCTAAGCTTGGACATTCTAATGCAAGGATACCTGACGATGTTGTACCTATAGCATACAAAACATATAAAAGATATATCGTCTCCCCATTTTAAAGAAAAATACGTGATAGGTACCTACTAAATTAATACTTTTAGGGATAATGTAGGTAACTTACTGTTATCTTTTAAAAAATCGAGAATTTCTTGGAGGCCCTTTCTAAGACCGTCATTTTCTTCCACAATTGCCTTTATTTCTGCCTCACTAGTGATAATTTCCTTTTGTTCTTCTTTGGGCGTTTGCTTAGGTATTATACTAAAATAATGGAAGACAAAATTGTGTGTAATGCATATTTTTTTCGTTAGGTAAGTCAATTCAATACCTGTAAAATCTTACCTGTCTGACCTGTCTGAAGACAACGCTGGGACATTTTCATCACTTTCACTATCCTGTATAACCTTTTCTAATTTGTCTTGTGGACAACCCATTGATTGTAGTAACTTTTTCAATTTTGCATTAATGGCTGTTAGGCTTCGGTTAGTAAGTTCAATATTTACAAGTTTATTTTCTAGACTTCGATTAGCTCTACATATTTCTGAATTACTCGTTTCTAACTCACGATATTTCTTGATTATCCCCTTTGTGTCGATTGTTTCGTCGCCTGGTATGTTGAACTTTTGTCTGAAATCCCAAAGTATCAATAATCAATCAGACACAGTTTTTAATTCACTGCGCTGGTATTTTACAAGGCAGTAGAGCGTGTGCCAACAGTTAACAGGAGTAAGTGGAACCAAGTATGCACTTGGTTTTACCACAAGACTTGGAGTTAAAAAAAAGCCACCAAAATGGTTCCACCTACCCCCTGTTAACTTTTGGTACACTTTCTGTCGAACACCTTGTATAGCTGTTATATTTTACCTTAATGCTTCATTTTGTAGTTCTAAATCATTAACTTTTTGACTAAATTCATTAATTTCTTCAACTAATGACTTCATGCCTTCATCTCTTAACTTTAACTCCCGTTTCTTATGCTTCAATCCATCTAAGAGTGTCTTTATTCCTTTGTCTGATTGTACAAGTTGTAATTCAGTAGAAATTTCTGCAAGCTGCGTGTAAAAAGCAAATAATAAGGTGTTATATTTTATTACTTGAATTTAATATATGTATACTAGGCTCAGCACGCGGCTTCGCGCACGTTTTTTGGCATTAATAGCCTGTATGTTATTCCCGATCTTTATGGGTGTTAGATTTCAGTCCGATCCATTCAGTAGTTTTGGCGTTGTCTTCGGCCAAACATCTTCAGAACGGCACAACCTTAGCCTTTATAATATAAGTAGGATAATTTGAATGGTTCCCTTACCTCTCTTTCACGAACAGAAATCCTTTCTTCTGCTTCTTGCAAACTGTCACTTAAGTTTTTAACTTTTTTCCTTAACTTGTTTATTAAAATTCTTTCCTTTCCTTCGTCACTTTCATTTCTGTTTTCAGAAACTGAATTATCTTGTATTTCTTCTAGGATATTTTTCAATTGTCTATTTTCAGACCTTAGCAAATTGATCAAATTAGCTGATTGGTCGATTTCGTGTGACGCTTCAGTTAGTTTATCTTGGAGTTCTTGAATTTTTTGCTCCTCGTAGTTACTTTTCTGTACCTAATTTTAAAATGTTAGAAAACCATCCACTAAACATATTATGTAACCAGATACATTTTACTTACGATTATTTTAGGCGATGAAGCTTTGGATGACTTGGAGAGATCTTCTTTTAGTTTTTCGTGCTCAATAGATAGTGCTTCAAGTTCCGACTTCTTTATTTTAGCGAGGTTCTATAAAAATAATATGAAACAATATTATTCTCTTCTAACAATTAAAACATCAGTACATTTAAATCCATGACTTACCTTCCAGTGTTGGACTTTCGTTTTAATTTCTACGTAAATGTTTTCTCTCGTCGAGTCTTTCTCAAAGAATTCTTTCTGCAGAGCTTCTAATTCACAATTGAGTTTTGCTTTTGCTTGCTCAGATTTTCCTAAGATTTCTTTATTATAGGGATAAGAAAATAATATTAATTAGTATTACGTCAACGTAAACGTAATAAAACAATAAGTAACAAACACCATAGGAGTAGGTATCTTAAGATAGGATAGTTCTAAGTATTTTATACCTTTTAGATGAGAGCTTTCATGATTCAAATGAAGCAACTGTTCTGTTAAGTTATCTATTAGTTGTGTGGCTTCTGTGAGTTTATTTTTCAAGACAGAAGTTTTTTCTTTGAACTTTGTGTTTTCTTCTTCAAGATCCTGACAAAAAACTTTAGTTTACTACGCATCTTAGATTAGAGTATATAGCTATAGAATTAAACTGTAAACCGTTTATTTCTTTTATTTATATTGCTATTAAGTATAATTCCACGCACCTTGACGTCAACCAACAGTTTTCTAATGTGCCTATTTTTCAGTGCCACTTCATTTTCAAGTTGGACGACAGTATTCATCTCCGACAGAGCATCTTTACTGGAATCACTATCTTCTTTGTTCTGTTGTCCTTCATCTGAAAGTTTGTTCTTCTTTCCCTCCAGTTCAGCAATATCTGCGTAAAGTTGCTCGAGTATTTCTTTGTTTGCTTTTATAAGTCCTTCTTGATGGGCTAGTTTTTCACTTTTAGTGCCTGCTGGTAATTCTGTAAAGTGCGTGGGTAAGGGTAGAAATGTGGAAACAACCCAGGTCTTTGTCGTTGTACCTACGTAGATAGGAACTAAGCCTAACTAATGAAATAGGTAAGTATTGAGTAAAAGTTTGGGAACATACCTTTTTCACTTTTATTCTTTTTCTTTCCACCTTTTCTGTTGATAGTCTCTAGTTGTCCTAATAAATTGTTTACCTGCAATCAAGACCTGTATGTTCAATACGTACCTACCTACAGTTTACTTTGAAAGATCCAAAGAACCTTACGACAATGTTATGAAAATAAATGTTGCGCACAAATTATAGGGTTGGTACTCTACCTACCTACTTTAGTATCTACCTATTTAAAATGGATACATACCTGCTCGTTCTTGTATTTTAGAATATCCTGTGCAAGTCTGAACAGTATTTTTAGATCGGAAAAGTTTAGTTCGATATCGTCTGCTTCCATCCATGATAGACCTTCGCAAAGTTTCTCCTTATCAGCCTGCCCAAGCTCTCGCTGTGAGAAACTCAATATTTCTCGCCAGTCTGTTTCAACCATTATGATACCTAGACGATCACTTATTTATTCAGTTTTTCACAAATAATCTGAAAAAGAAGAACACAATCACAACAAATTATATGCTTGTCTACAGATACAAAATCAAAGAGAATGTAAACGCTGAATACCCAAAAATAATCAAAAAAAGGCGTAATACAACACCAGAAACATACTAAAGAGTTTCCATACATTAAATCGTTGGAAGAATGTTAGACAACATTTTTGTTTGTTGTCAACGCGTCCGTTGCTAGGCAACCACATTTAGGCGCATTGAAGTGTAGGCGCATTGGGTGCTTCTGCCTACATTGCGTAAAAAGGTAGTATATAGGTACTTTACTGAGTCACTGAACTCCATCAGAGAATAAACCAATTATATAGGTAGTGTTTTTTACTGGGACAGTTAGGGGGGCCCTTAACCAGAGGAGTTACTTACCTACAAGTACATTTACTTTAAAAGGCCCGAGGCCCTTTTTAGAGAAAATCAATTTGGCACAGTAAAGTTTTGGTCAAGCCTTAGCAGCACCTAAAAATTAGTCAAATTGTTTAAACATAACACACTGTAATACAATACTTACGTACCTGCAATAAAAAAGTAGGTACCCTTGAGCCTATCTCGAGCAAGCCTACCTACATACCTAGGTAAATAGAATATTATTGATGATATAAATTATACCTAATAGATTTTTTTTTTACTGGCAGAAGCCTTTATTCACACAGAAAATTACAATATAATTGGTATTTACAATTGAAACAATTGAGCTAACTGCAGACTGTTGCAAACAATCTACAGGTAGCTCAACTGATCCATATCAATACCAGTCGGAAGCGTCCCCAAGACGCTGGCTGCATTGCCCCGCTGTATGGCAATCTATATTTATATAAAAGAAAGTCGTGTTAGTTACACTATTTATAACTCAAGAACGGCTGAACCGATTTGGCTGAAAATTGGTGGGGAGGCAGCTTAGAACCAGGAGACGGACATAGGCTATGTTTTATCCCGGAATTACCACGGGAACGGGAACTACGCAAGCGAAGCCGCGGGCAGCAGCTAGTATATAATAGATTAAATAATAATAGATTGAAGTCTTTAATTTTGTGTTAGATGAGATCTGAAGCCTGTGTAGTCCACTATTATTTATAATGTCTTCCTACTTTGTTTGCCTACTTTTTTGTGGTTTTAATTTTTTCTGCGTTCTACAATTAAAATCTTAAATAATTTTCTATGAACCTGTGGCGATACGATCGCCACCACACTTACACACCGGTGCGCGAGAGAAAGAGATAGCAACACAGCGGCCGACGCCCGCGCGCCCGCGTCGCAGCTCGGACAGTTCGCTGATCAAAAACATCCGGAACACACGTGTCTCGCACCCCGCTCCTCTCGCGCGCACCGCCGATTGATTGTGTCCAGCTCCATCGTTCTATGTAACGCGAGTGATATACTTACATGAATAAAGTGGTTCGTATCGGCTATGGGACTTGTATTATTCGCGTCACCTACACCAGCATCGATACAACCAAATTGGTGACCCTGACGTCCGCAACACCGGCCAGCATCGAGCGCCATCTTCGAGACGTTCCCGAATCGGCACAACTCTCACTCGATTAACGCGGCCTGCAGACGACCAAGACTTTCCTGAGACTGGAATACGGCACTGGACAGACAGGACACCGTCTCCAAACACCTCCGTCCGAGCAGCAAATACAAGGGAGTACATACACACAATCCCGGTGAGCGAACTCAAATACCTACTTAGATCAACAACTTTCGAGACTAATCTACCACACACCATGCTGTTCTTTTGATCTACCTACCGACCAAGTACATACTTCAACACCGAGACTTTCCCGTGCATTAAGGTTCAGAATACCTAAATACCTACTTAGACCCGAGTTCTATTTCGACGAACATCCGAGAAGTAAACAAACAGTTACGCGTGAATCAGCATACCATCCAAGCATCAAGTTACCTACCTGTTAATACCTGCGTCGCACAGCGGTCAACAACGAACTTTAAGTAAATACCTACTTAGCTGTCCATTTAGTTTTTACTAGGTATTTAACTGTGTTTGCATTAAGTATTTACCTTTATTTCAAAACAATTTTTTTTTGAAGTTTTTGTGTGACTGCAACTATTTATAATTTTAGGTACTTTACTATTAGGTATACTACTAACTATTTATAACTTTAGATAATTTTAGGTACTTACTAACGATCGTAATAATTATTGTTCAAACCAGTAATACCTACCTATCTGTGTACATACTAGAACTTTGATTTAGTTTTAGTGTTTTACCTACGTTGTATGGTCTAAATTTATTTTATTCTACCAATCGTCAAAAAACGTTAACCATTTTATTACTTTTGAAATTATTATTATTATTTAGCACGTCTCGTTGTCTTAATCGTAGGTACTGATCGAGTTGTCAGTGGTGATTCGCCCATTTCTAGCCCAAACCCCAACTTCCGGTTGCTCAAACTAGAATCCGACCTATAGTAGCTTCACTTCCGGTTTACATTCGCTCAGTAGCTTCACTTCCGGTGTTTGTTGGGGTTTATTTCCGGTTTCGTTGTTTTAAGTTTTCTTTTCCCCCACCATAATGGCCACATCCGGGGAAGAAAAAATCAAACTGCTCCAAGAACAGCTAGAACAGCTACGGGCCGACCAAGACAAACGTACAATGGCAGTCACGGTGAAATTACCTGCTTTTTGGGCTGACAAACCCACCGTGTGGTTTGGGCAAGTAGAGGCCCAGTTCGAAATAGCCGGCATCAAACTGGAAAAGACCAAGTACAGTCACGTGGTAGCGATGCTTGATTCAAAGATAGCCGGCGAGGTAGCCGATATCATTGAAAACCCACCGGACCGGCCAGACTGCTATCAATACCTAAAGACGGAACTTATAAAGCGCCTGTCAGCTTCCCGCGAGGAGAGGGTCAGGCGCCTTCTTGGAGAAGAAGATATTGGAGACAGTAAACCTTCTCAATTTTTGCGCCGACTCCGCTCCTTGGCAGGATCGGAATTCAAAAGCGAAGATATTATCCGCCAACTTTGGATGCGCCGCCTGCCAGGGAGCGTACAGGCCATTTTCGCCGCGCAGGATTTGCCCCTGGAAAAAGCAGCCGACATCGCCGACAAAATTGTCGAAGTGGCAGCACCTGCAGTTTATGCCGTCGCCTCACAGCCACATTCATCTGAGCTGACGCAGCTGTCCCTTCGGGTCGAGCAGTTGACAAAAGTTGTGGAAGCACTTAGTGCAGACTCTCGATCTCCAATACCAGATCGACTCCTGTTTCCAGGTCATCATCACGCTCCTCCTTATGCTGGTACCACCGCATATACAAGCAGGACGCCATAAAATGCGTTGGCCCGTGCAGCTGGAAAGACCAGAGCTCGGGAAATGCGACCAGCGGTCAGTAGACGCGGCGACTGATCGCGACATATCCGGCCGCCGTTTATTCGTCACAGACAAGTCGACCGCATGCCGATTCCTGATCGACACTGGTAGTGACCTTTGTTGCTATCCTCAACGCTTAGGCAAAAGTCACACTATCTCGCCAACAGGTTATCAACTCGCTGCGGCCAACGGCAGCACAATTAAAACTTACGGCAGCATCACTCTTCGGCTCAATTTAGGTCTACGTCGCGACTTCCAGTGGAATTTCACGATCGCTGACGTAGAGACTCCCATAATAGGTTCAGACTTCCTCAGTTATTACAACTTGCTACCCGACTTGCGTCACAATCGCTTAATCGACGGGACCACGAACCTAACCACAGCAGCCGTAGTCGCAAAAGTTAGTCAGGTGAGCGTCAAGGCCGTGTCTGCTAACGAGCACTCACCCTACACTAGACTTCTCCTGGAATTTCCGGACTTGACACGACCTCCAGGACTCCCACGGCAAATGAAACACACAACAGAGCACCATATCGTTACAACCGAATACCGATGGTCCGCCTGTTTCCTGCCGTCCACGCCGCCTCGCTCCGCAGAAGCTAATCGCAGCGAAAAAGGAATTTGACGATATGGTGAACTGTGGCACAGCCAGACCTTCAGACAGTCCATGGGCTTCACCGCTACACATGGCAAAGAAGGGAGAGAAAGGCTGGAGGCCATGCGGGGATTACCGGGCCCTGAACGCCAGGACCGTACCAGACCGGTATCCCGTCAGGCACATCGCTGATTTCTCCCATAACATTGCTGGTGCCACCATCTTCAGCACTATAGACCTCGTGAAGGCCTATCAACAGCTGCCTGTCCATGAGGCTGACATTTGCAAGACCGCAATCATCACGCCATTCGGATTGTACGAATTTCCCTTCATGACTTTCGGTCTTCGAAATGCTGGACAAACTTTCCAGCGTTTCATCGACGAAGTCGTGAGGGGACTCGACTTCTGTTATCCGTACGTAGATGATGTGCTGGTCTTCTCCAGGACAGCAGAAGACCACATGGAACACCTCCGCACCTTGTTCCAGCGCCTGGCCGACTATGGAGTCGTAATCAATGCACCCAAATGCATTTTCGGCGCTGACGAAGTCACTTTCCTAGGATATAGGATCAAGAAAGACGGCACAATCCCTCCTACGGAAAGAATCGAATCACTGCAGAACTACCCCTTGCCAAAAACCGTGCAAGGTCTCCGCCGATTCCTCGGCATGATAAACTTTTATCGCCGATTTCTACCTAGGGCAGCGGAACTGCAAGCGCCTCTCATCAACGCCTTAGCTTCTTCAAAGCTCAAGGGTGCGAAACCAGTACCTTGGACACCCGAACTCGAACTTGCGTTCCAGAAGTGCAAGGATAGCCTCATAAATGCTACCCTCCTTGCTCACCCAGTTAGCGACGCGCCGCTGGGACTTTTCACAGATGCTTCTTCAGTCCACGTAGGAGCGTGCCTTCAACAGAAAGTCGATGGCCAATGGCAGCCCTTGGCGTTTTTCAGCAAGAAGTTAACTGACAAACAAGCTCAGTGGCCAGCGTATTACCGCGAACTCCTGGGTGTTTACGAAAGTGTACAGCACTTTCGCCACCTCCTGGAGGTTCAACACGCCACAATATACACTGACCATAAGCCGCTCATATACGCCTTCACCCAGCGCCGCGAAAAGATTCCCCCAGTTCAGCTCAACCAGTTGTCCTTCATCTCCCAATTCACGACCGACGTGGTACACGTGAAGGGAGAGGACAACGTCGTCGCTGACGCAATGTCACGGGTCGAAGCCATCAGCCTCGAGGAGAGTTTCGCAGCGCTGGCTGAAGAACAAGCCACAGACGACGAGCTCCAGGATGCCAGAAGCCACTCCTCCCTTAAATTGGAAAAAGTGTGCATTCCTGGCTGCGACATAGCTATATATTGCGACACATCAACTGGAAAGCCACGACCCTTCGTAACACCTTCTTTCCGTCGCGGCTATTTCAACAAGATCCACAACCTCAGTCACCCCGGCGCGCAGGCTTCTGCACGCTTGGTAGCTGAACGCTTCGTGTGGCCATCCATGAACCGGGACTGTCGGAACTGGGCCCGCGCCTGCCTGCCATGCCAAAGGAGTAAGGTAACGCGCCATGTGGCGGCCCCTCTCGGCAACTTCGTCGCACCTTCATCTAGATTTCGACATGTGCACTTAGACATTATCGGGCCGATGCCAATTTCGAATGGTTACTCTTACTGCCTGACTGCCATCGACCGTTTTTCGCGATGGCCCGAGGTATGGCCGATGACCACCATCACCGCCGAAGAGGTAGCTGACCGGTTCCTACACGGTTGGATTGCACGTTTCGGTGTGCCTGTCACGATAACCACTGACCAAGGCCGCCAGTTCGAGTCTAATTTGTTCAACCAACTTATGAACATCGGCGCTACCAAACGTGTACGGACCACCAGCTACCACCCGCAAGCTAACGGTATGATTGAGCGGTTCCACCGTCATTTGAAAGCGGCTCTCATGTGCCATGATAACACCTGGCACCGATCTCTTCCCCTTGTCCTTCTAGGCGTACGTTCTGCCCTGAAAGAGGACTTGGGATGCTCATCGGCTGAACTCGTATATGGAGAGCCCCTGCGCTTACCGGGCGAACTTTTTGTACCCGGTCCCCCTCGACCGAACGACATAAACGATTTTACAGTTCAACTGCGCTCAAAAATGGCAGACCTGCGCCCTGTGGCCGTGTCGCGCCACTCTCAACCAAAATCGTTCGTGTTCAAAGACTTAGCCAGCGCCACGCACGTCTTTCTTCGCGATGACACCGTGCGGCGTCCCCTCCAGCCACCCTATACGGGGCCCTACAGGGTGATATCACGTGACACAAAAACGTTTCGCCTAGACATGGCCGGGAGGGAAGCTACTGTTAGCATAGACAGACTCAAGCCCGCCCACCTATTGCCCGAGACCGAACAGACCGCAACGAGATCTCCGGTGCCCCGCGCTATACCTCACGCGCAACCACCTGCGCTCCTTGCCCCGGCAACGACGCCGACGCCTGCGCTATCCGCGTTACCATTACCAGTCTTGCCTAACCAACCTGTTACAACTCGGTCAGGGCGCAGGGTAAAATTCAAAGATGTGTTAGATTTATAGTTATTTGTATATATTTATAATTCTGATTAAGTTAAAAAGCTTAACATAAGATTGTAAATGTAAATACACATACGTGTTACTTATATCTTAACATAAGACCTTAGTTAAGTAAGCTTAAGGACGCCACGTCCATTTATATGGTTAATATGTTTACCCATTCTTTTTGTTACCTACTTATATTTTTACCATTCAAATTTCGATTTCGTGATTATTTTTAACATTTTTCTTTATTTATTTTTCGTACTCGGGGAGTACTTTTCTCCGTGGGTGGGTGGTGTGGCGATACGATCGCCACCACACTTACACACCGGTGCGCGAGAGAAAGAGATAGCAACACAGCGGCCGACGCCCGCGCGCCCGCGTCGCAGCTCGGACAGTTCGCTGATCAAAAACATCCGGAACACACGTGTCTCGCACCCCGCTCCTCTCGCGCGCACCGCCGATTGATTGTGTCCAGCTCCATCGTTCTATGTAACGCGAGTGATATACTTACATGAATAAAGTGGTTCGTATCGGCTATGGGACTTGTATTATTCGCGTCACCTACACCAGCATCGATACAACCAAAAACCTATGATAAAACCAACTTTGATTCAATTGTATTTGAGGAGCATTTGTGAAAATTTGGTTTTGTTGGAAAAGGGTTGTGTGTTTTAGCCTAAAATATCTTATTTTACCAAATGCTCCAAAAATACCAATGAATCGAAGTTCGTTTCTTCATAACTACCTACTTAACTGGAAAATGGTTTACGATTTGCGGCAAATTACTTTTCCGCTAGTATTATTCCTAGTAGAAAGCAGAAGAAATTTAATCTTGCGCCAAAACGTAACGTTCGTGGCGCCAATCCCACGATCGTACCACAAGCCTGTGTTCAGTCCGGAGTGGATTAAAACTTTAATACCGAGACCGAAGCGGTGTATTATTCCAATCGCTAGGCTCGATAAGATCCCACACGTTCAACCAGATGAACAAAAAATGTTACCTACCCATTCATTTTAAGCAAGTCCATAGCAGTCGGTTCTGGTTCGATGATAAAACAGACCTTTGGCAAGTGAGTTAGCAATATCAAAAGTAAAAGACAAAACTTTTATAAAGATTACTTTATTAGGAGTGATGATGTTGAACAATAAGTAGGTAGAAGTTAATGTTATAATACGTCGAGGTGACAACAACCAAATAAAACATTTGTGCTTACTAAAATAAATTAACAAAGTAAATACAACAATACATTAAGGTTAATAAAATAATGAAGCATTTGCCTCTACACACTGAAGCATTACATAGGGCGAGGACGAAGGGATTTTGGTATATACTGGGTTTTATATAAAAGTTGTATAGATACACACATATCTTACTTTAGGTTTATAAGTAACCTTATCAGTTATGTTTTTACATAAGCAGATACAAAGACACTTAGATGAAAAACGAATTTAAAGTAAAACGTAATTGAACATAACATTTTTAGAAATCTAATCCATGACTAGAAATTATTACGAATTCAAGCCCAAAACAAAAAGGTTACAAAGATTCTAACATTTCGATATCAGACTAAATAGCACTCACAATTTCATTAATCGATATACACCTAATTTAAAATTAAGCATACTATAATGTATTGTCAAACGTTGCCGATGCCCGCCCTATTTCTAAACACTGCGTTATTGAGTATTGTATTTTAAACAGTTATTATGCGGTAACTATTATAAATTGGTAAATAATGTACTAGATTTATGTACTTTAGTAGACATTTTGCAAAACGCCTAAACTTTGTTACTTCTGCCATTGCCCCATTGTCTATGTTAGTTTCAAAGTTTGACTTTTGCAGATATGTAACTCCGATCGTGGTTAGTAAGTTACGTTAGTTAACGTGCCTAGCTTCGTGCATTTAAAACGTTGCTTTTAAAAGACGAGCCTTCTCTTATGTTATAAATAAATTACTAATCTAACAATTTTACATGTATAAGTATTTTTATTATTTTTTATACAATTATACAACATCGTAATTATCAGATAACATACTCTTTGGAACGCGTAAACAACTTTGGACTGGTACACTGACGTAGGTAGAATGCGAAGATACAAGCGGGAAATGGTACATTGATATATGTACATGACAAATGATACGAAAGATTTGAAGCAGAAGCTACCAACGGTAAGTTTAATATCCAGATGTAGATAATGGTTGATTTAAAAATACATTTGTACAAAACATTATAAAAGTCATGGTAAAATTTGGTATATTTAGACATTAGCACTTATTCTATCCACGTAGCTGGGTAATATCGAACACTGACCTGTATTTATAGAAGAACTTAGATGTAGATTAAACAAACTTTAGAAGTAGAGACGGGAAATAAAATATAAAGGGGAAAAATACCGAACGAAACAGTAACTAAATTCATTCAATAAATTTACATTATGTAAGTTACAAGATCTTTTTCAAAGCCACGATTATTTTCTATATATTTCTGGCGCTATTTTCCTTTGGCAGTGGTTAAAGGCCACTTTGTTTCTATGAACGTTTAAAATCACATTGAAAAATGTCGAACTTACGAAAATTTATTTCATAGTTTTTGTCAATTAAGTTTAAGCACTTTATTTTACAAACTATCTAATCTTGATCAATCAAGACTATACCAATCTTGATGCTTACTTAAGAGAGTAGTTTCGTCACTTCATAAGAACTTTTGCCAGATATTTAACTGTGCGCATGTATCTACTATGTTATTCCCACTCATATCACTTCTGTAGCTGTATATCACTGCACATTTGAGAAGACAGTACCTTAGTATCGATCGTTATATAAAATCACTTGTGTCGTGTTTGTCAGTGTGCTGTGCGTTGTCGCGACCGGCGCGCGCACAAAGTCGCGCGACGCAATCGCCGCAACAGCGACGGTTCGCGCTATCAAATGCGCTCCACGTAGTTACCTGGAAATTATAAAAGGAATGTTATAAAGTGATCTAGAGATTCAATGAAACTGTACCGGCCGGCTAACTACCAATATTTAATTCCCACTCTCATTAGTGTATTACCGGTATATTCTAAAAATAAGATAAATAAAAAAAAATCATTTAAACTATTTTAATAAAATACTTTATAGCAAAAAATGTGTAGTTGGTCATAAGCGGCGATAAGCAGCGAGCTTCACGCTAAATGAATGAACCTTTAGCAACATTCCGGTCGTTGATAAGTGAATGCATGCATGCTAAAGACGGCTATCATTGTACATGGTTTATATAAGAGCTAGGAATATTTATACTTAAACGATTTGACAACAATGTATATTTGGGCAAGTTAAATTATATGAAAGAGATCCTAAGTAAAATAGATGAGAACCCTTTGCCTAGACAAACCTTACATAGGCATTACTAACCAACCTAAGTAATTATTTTTTACGAATAAATGATATTTCTATCTATCTATCAACTTTCTTTGTGTATCGTAAAGACTTTTAACAGCAAACACGTCACTTGCAACAGCAAAACAAGTTACATTGGCATATTATCCATGTAGTATCCAGGTTTTATGACCTTTAATGCTCAATGCTGCCGTAATCATGCTCCTTTGATAAAGGAGGAACACACACTTCGTCGACCTCGTCCAGACCATACACCGTTCCCAGCTTATATTATTCAGAGGATAAACAGAAGCCAGTATAGTTACCAAGGAAGGTGCCGAAACGACCGGTGCGCTGGCTGGAGCCGACGTAACACCCGCCATCACACTTGTCCAGAACATAGGTACACTGTGTCACCCTCGTTTAGTTCCAGCTCGTATTTTTCAAAGGGAAAAACAGAAGCCAGTATAGTTACCAGGGAAGGTGCCGAAACGACCGGTGCGCTGGCTGGAGCCGACGTACCACCCGTCGTCGCACTTCTCCAGAACATACACTGTGTCGCCCTCCTTTAGTTCCAGCTCGTATTTTTCAAAGGGACAAACAGAAGCCAGTATAGTTACCAGGGAAGGTGCCGAAACGACCGGTGCGCTGGCTGGAGCCGACGTACCACCCGTCGTCGCACTTCTCCAGAACATACACTGTGTCGCCCTCCTTTAGTTCCAGCTCGTATTTTTCAAAGGGACAAACAGAAGCCAGTATAGTTACCAGGGAAGGTGCCGAAACGGCCGGTGCGCTGGCTGGAGCCGACGTACCACCCGTCGTCGCACTTCTCCAGAACATACACTGTGTCGCCCTCGTTTAGTTCCAGCTCGTCGGGGTTCTGCGGCCGGTATTTGTACATGGCACGGTATCTGTGGAGGAGATGATAATATAAAGGGTTGTTTATATTTAATCTATAAGCCAATGTGAGAAAATAATCCTAAAGTCAAGTTCTTAGGTAAGGGCCTTTTTTACAGAATCTTACAAAAATTGTAAGAAAATTCCTATACAGGTAATAACTCGCCCATGCACTATGCCCATGCCCATACACTGCGGATCTATGAAAAAAATGTATTGAATATGTGCATCATTATCTTTAATATGTTACCAGAATCTATTAAAAACTCAATGGTAATTTATTTAAACAAAAATTAAATAAGTGTTTGCTTGACAAATGTTTCTATAGTGTACATGAATATATTAATTTTATTTTTATATTATTTAAACAAAAATTAAATAAGTGGTTGCTTGACAAATGTTTCTATAGTGCACATGAATATATTAATTTTATTTTTATATTATTTAAACAAAAATTAAATAAGTGGTTGCTTGACAAATGTTTCTATAGTGTACATGAATATATTAATTTTATTTTTATATTATTTAAACAAAAATTAAATAAGTGGTTGCTTGACAAATGTTTCTATAGTGTACATGAATATATTAATTTTATTTTTATATTATTTAAACAAAAATTAAATAAGTGGTTGCTTGACAAATGTTTCTATAGTGTACATGAATATATTAATTTTATTTTTATATTATTTAAACAAAAATTAAATAAGTGGTTGCTTGACAAATGTTTCTATAGTGTACATGAATATATTAATTTTATTTTTATATTATTTAAACAAAAATTAAATAAGTGTTTGCTTGACAAATGTTTCTATAGTGTACATGAATATATTAATTTTATTTTTATATTATTTAAACAAAAATTAAATAAGTGGTTGCTTGACAAATGTTTCTATAGTGTACATGAATATATTAATTTTATTTTTATATTATTTAAACAAAAATTAAATAAGTGGTTGCTTGACAAATGTTTCTATAGTGTACATGAATATATTAATTTTATTTTTATATTATTTAAACAAAAATTAAATAAGTGGTTGCTTGACAAATGTTTCTATAGTGTACATGAATATATTAATTTTATTTTTATATTATTTAAACAAAAATTAAATAAGTGGTTGCTTGACAAATGTTTCTATAGTGTACATGAATATATTAATTTTAAATAGAATAATTTATTATGTTTTGACCACGAGTTTTAATAAATTTTCTGATTGTTAACTATTTATCTTCGATTGTATCCTTGATTATTTTCAACATTTATTATTATAACGATTGATATTGAATTGATATTGAATTACTGTGATTTAATATTTTCACACCTGCTTGCGGGTTGAATACATTTGACATCACTCTAGTCATAAGATCTGAAATGTACCTTTAATAATGTATTCGGCAAATAAATAATCGGATTTGCACAGACCTAATTTGCAGACATCGTCAATTTTTACCTGACTTATCAAAGTACCTACAGAGGAATTTTATGACAGCATCGTGACCCCGTGTATCCATTTATCACTAAAATCGCCTTTGCAAGGTTAAATCCTGCATTTATTGCGTCGTTTGTTTACTATTTTGATTGTAATCTTAAAACCTAACCTAACGTTCATGACTTGTATAACTGTGTTTACAATAAAATTACTGAAATCTGCAAACATTTACTTTTAATCGTGAAAACCTCTCAATAGCCCACTATTTTGACTTCTTTCATTTGATTTTTATTTACTAAAATAATACAAAGAAAACGACTAAAGCCTATTTTGTCTGACAGTAAAATGCAGAATGTCCCAACAAATTTGTGTATGATCTGCAGAAATTAATATTTAATATAATTAGATAATATAATTGAATAAAAAATATCTATCTATGTAGTGTATTGTATTAAGTACCTATATCAGTTATCTAGTACCCATAACACAAGCTCTGCTTACCTTGCGGCTAGTTAATGTTAATGTTGTGTGAATTGTCCAGCAATATTTATTTATTTTACTTACGGTATAGCCTCAGCATTGGTATCGACGTACAAAGGTTCCGTGTTATTGAGGTCCACGCCTTGCCCTGTCGGCGGTCCGTAGCCGCGCTCCGACGGCGTCAGCAGGGGCGCTGCGGTTTTAGATGTGTAGCCTGGAAGGGAATAAAAAACAATGTAAATATAGGTGCTAGAGAAACCTCATAATTGATGGTCTAGCCGCCGTAGTACAAGTTATTTTGATGTCCAACGTCTTCCAAATCGGTAAGTTTTCTATAGTTTTGGTTTTGACAAGTGATCCCTTGCAAATCCAGAATGGATCTAACGAGAATATGAAATGGCGAGATCGCTTATATTGCTACCACCGATATTTTTTGTTAACATTATTTAGAGGATAGAAGCCCTTACTTGGTAGAGCATAAGTCAGTGGCCGGAATTAAATTAACCATACCCTCGCGCGGGCGCTTCACCATATCAGATGACCACCACCATCTCAGCCAAACAACGTTGAATGCAGGTCGTAGACCTCCCCCAAAGATCCAATGATCGTCCTGCGCTGCCCGCCAGCGGTTTGCTGCGACTTTTACGAGGCCCTCCGTCTGCCTTGGAAGCGGTGTTTCCTTAATAATTGCTCACATAACAAAACATCGATCGATTTGAGCGGGGCTGGTCGCGTTGAACAGAGCTCACTGTTATCGCAGTGCAGCTAGCGACGGGAGCCGGAAACTTTCATGACATGGCATCCTTTGCGTCGAGGGAAGCGAGCCGCGAATCCTCACACAGCTTGGCGAGCGAAGCAAGCCGCGTTTAGTGTTGTTTTGAGCTGTGTCTATTCCTAGCACAAAATGATTACTAATGGCTGCTTAGTTTGTCTCCCTGTACGTACCGGGGAGGGGCTGCGTGGCTGGCGGCGCGTTGGAGAGCGCGGGGCTGTTGTGCTGCGGGGTGTAGCTGTGCGCCCCGAGGCTCCTCCGCGCGGACCCGTTCATGAGCCCGTGCGCCGCCGGGGACGCCACCGGCTTGTCGGGGTGACTGTGGTTCGATATTATTAGGGGATCTGAAACGTTCGTGTTCAGATTAGGTACCAAAACCCAAATGCGTGAGCAGATGGTATGTGTAAGTTATGTATGGTGTCCATGACAGTGGTGATTGGGTGACAAAATTGTGTGATTATAAATAATGTCCTGAACCTTACCAGGATTTATTTCTTACTACGCTTTAGTAGAAGTTGTCATGAATGGTACTTTCTTAATTCAAATACCGCCATAGTAAAAAAGTCATCCGATAGGCCTTCCTCCATTCATCACACAATTAAATTGAATCAGTTCGTAAATTTATATAAAAGCGACCCCAGTTTTTGCACTTACCAGGTTTATTCTGACTAGGCTTCTGCAGTATGGTGACATAGATATCCGGGAATATCCCCGTCTAGTTCGCGTTCCGTCCTTCTCACCAGTTGTTGTTGATACGTCGACTTAGAGACGACCACTTCGCTCTTTTTCAGGTTGGTTTTCTTATTTATACAACTTACCAGGTTTATTCTGACTAGGCTCCTGCAGTATGGTGACATAGCTATCCGGGAATATCCCCGTCTTGTTCGCGTTCCGTCCTTCCCACCAATTGTTGTCGATACGTCGAGTAAGGACAACCACTTCGCCCTTCTTCAGCGGTAGTTCGAGGTTCGTTTGCGCGGTGAAATCGAATTTAGCGCGCGCACGGCCTTCTAAAGCGATTGGTTTCTTCTGGGGCTGATGGTTGTCGCCTTTTTGGATCTGAAATTGTTCATATAGAAATAAAATAAAAGTTAGGTAAAGTTAGTCAGTTTTAACAGGTTTTCAATGAATAATAAAATAAAAATTACACACGACTTGAGACGTGCCACTACAAATGATTTGGGTTTGTGTATTCGGGGAAAAGATGGTTAAAATCCTACTATAATATTATAGATGCAAAAGTTTGTATAACTACTAAACCGATTTAAATGAAATTTTGTGTGTAGATAGTAAAGTTGCTATAGACAGAGACATATAACCATTTAATAATATTCTATCTAAATTATTGTCGCTAGAAAGTTGAGTTACTACACGATTTCTATCAATAAATATTTCTTAAAAGAATTTTCTGATCACTGTACCATAACCCTATCAAACCCAGATTAGAAGTTAGTTAGAATTAGGTATTGGTAAAAAAATGAAAAATCTAGTAAAATTGTACAACATAAAGTTCAGCTCTGATCAGACCGATGATCGGAGCTGACCTTAATGTTTTTATTTATTTAAATAGTTTAGTAGATGTAAGTTTAATCTGTTTAGTTTTTTTTAAGTTCTTATATGTTAATTAGTTAGAGCGACATAATTGCCGTGTGATTGAACTCTTTAAATAAAGATAAAAAAAGCGATCTTTGGTACGACCAGGTACTAGGGTACTCCAGGTTGTCTGCTGATATAGGTACCTGCATCAGCCGAAAAGAAAGAAGAGGTACGATCTCATTTAAAAATCAACGGTTTTATCAGTAATTAGAACCAGATAACTAAGAAATTAACATGTAAAACGTGTTATGCAGACGCAAATTACAAATTTAAAGATTTTATGCTTTGTTGTTTAGTAGACCATTTTACTAATGAGGAGTTTCTTAGTTTCGCGTTTCAGGAGTTTTGTCTACGAATTTGCATCTTTATGTATCTCGAAAGCGTAACAAATACGACTAACAGTCAGTTCTAAACGATATGCGTAAAAGGATAAAGAAAGTCTATAAAACAAAGCAAGTGGGAGCTGTGTGAGATCACAAGTTATTTATGCAGGGCGTTGTTTCGTCGCAAAAATAAATAAAACAAATTTTACTCCGAACCGAAACCGGTACAGGTTTATTTCCTGCATACATCAAGTTTTCGAGGTTCGCTCAGGGTTCGGTCGTATTGTTATTTTGCAACTTACGGCTTACGAGAGTTTTGATTTTCAATCAATCTCTCTACGCAAGAGCTGTGTAGATAGATTCAATCGTAAATAAAATAGTAAAATTCTTTTCACATAAAAAAGTGTACGCGTGCACATATCTGCAAGAATAAATGACTTTATGACTTTAAACGAGGGTTTGGATGGTTCTAGAACTATTTTACGAGAATGTAGTTGTTGGATAGAGAAAGTTCTGCTCGTTATATTTTAATAGAGGTAGTATACGCTGTTTCTACGCGTTTTTCATATCACAGTGTGAGTTTTTTGATATTAATAGTGCGATCGGATTTCGGTTGCTAGAGATAATTACCTAAATATGACACTTGCATTTCACATGATTGGTTGATGTCAAAAATGAACGGAAACTGAGTGGAAACTTATCAAACTTAATCTACTAATATTATAAAAACCTTATTATGATAAAGCCGAAGGAAAGTATGTAACAGTCGAGTTTTCGAGTCGAGACCCTAGGTCCGTGGGGGACCGAGCCCCTTTCACCGCGGGTTTTTAAAAAATTATCTGAGCGTCTGGTCCAAGCAACGCGTGACCCGAGAGCTGGTCAGTATCTGACACAGCGCATCAGCATTGCCATACAACGGGGCAATGCAGCCATCGTCTTGGGGACGATTCCGACTGGTATATGTTGATATGGATCAGTTGAACTACCTGTACATTGTTTGTAACAGTCTGCAGTTAGCTTAATTGTTTCAATTTTAATTACTAGTTCTAATTTATTTATTTTATTTGATTGTATTTTTTTTGCGAATAAAGTATATTCTAACTAGTATAGTAAATGTAAATTTTATTTCTAAACCTAAAATCTCTAAAGCTACTGAACAATTCAATGATGAAATTTGGCGTACATTTAGAACATAGCTTAACTTAGATAATGGCTACTAATAAGTACGGCTTCGCACATGTTTTTTCGGTATAATAATACCGGAAAAACATGTGCGAAGCCGCGGTCAGAAGCTGGTAACAAGTATGCGAAAGATTAGATGTCGTGTTTGTTACTTATTCTTACGCAAAATCTACTGACTGAATTTTTGCTTTTGACCCGGTATAACATAAAGGCTTTCTTTCCCCCCAAAACCCATGTAAGGGACACAGGAAGTAGCAAGTTAAAAAAAATATATAAGGTGCCCCAGCGCTGGGCAAAAGTCTGCCACATCTCTTGACGAGATATCACCCCGGAGAAAATCCTACAGTTCCTAGCAGCTGCAAGGGTACTTAGTAGGTAAGTGGCGAATTATGAACGCTGCAGATTTAAAGTGACGATCACAATAAGCCTATCAAGCCGCCGTGACACGAAAGTCACCACTTGCAAATAAAAACTAGTACTTGATTATCTGTAACATAACTTACCTCAACATAGTTGTAAGGGAACAGACCCACTCTCCCATGAAGTTCTCCCTCGTACCAATTAGAGTCAATCTGTCTCCTCACATGGATAATCTCGCCTTTCCTAAAGCTGAGTTCCCTGTTCGTCTGTCCGTTGAATGTGTAGATGGCTTTAGCGACGATCTTCTCCGCTTCATCGTATCGGTTGAGGGGAAGGATGTTCTTTTGGGAAGGTGTGAAGTTGTCTTGGTGACGGCGGTTTTGCATATCTTGCAGTTCCTGTAAAGTTTTTCATAGGATGTTATTGCTTTGTTAGCGTCCTTGATGATGACTGTTGGAATGATGACGCAAAACCATGCAAAGCGTTTCTAGAGATCGTAACCGCAACATTGAAAATTGAGTTGCATAACTCGGGCGATACAAAAAAAATAGAAGCTTTGCCTAACTTTCATAATGATTTGCTAGTATTCCATAGAATAACAGAATAAAAGTTAAATACTAACGATTTAAAAATCTGTAGAGACCAACGCGAAAAACTTCAACATCGAACTATAATCAACTCGCCAGATATATTTGTCACACAATGAATTCAGCCTGATTGTTATACAGCATGGTACGTTTTAGTGGATAACGAATTGATGATTCAATTTAGTTGATAATCATTTAACAACAGTTAGATCACTCCAGTCACGCAAACTTTCAAGCATCACCTTCATTGAGGCGTCAAACGCTTCGATATCCAAGGGGTTGATTTCATTCTCCTGTAAATGCCAATTGGGGGTGAATACCTATTTTAAGAATTGCAGGATTGTTTATAAGTCTATTGTGTGCAAAAAAATGCCCATTTTCGGTAGTCAAGCGTAAAAAACGAAGGATTTAGACACTTATTGCGGATTATTCTTCCACCTGTGATGACAAAATGTAGGTACCTATAACGAATTATGAACAATGACGACAATTGTTACTCTACAACAAATCGATTTCATATGGTTGTCTATCACGACAGGAAATAGGAATCGTCAGATATGGTAAGGACTTCGACTTTAAAATTATACAAAATAATACCAACAGAAATCACGATTTTGTCCAGCATTTTCGCAGCCGCATAGAAGACTTTCCTTGATAACTTTTTACTACGTCAATTGCACGTTCATTACATCAATTTCCAATGAACAAAGCAATTAGTGTATAACATTAGCACACAAGTCACACGAACGTGGTCGCTCCACGAGACTGCTGCGAACTTACTGGAGCAAAAGTGATACAAGAGAGTTCGTTTATCCCAGCTCAACATAAAAGTAATATAATATCGCCGAAACTCCAGCGTTTAGACGCAGATTAAGCTTTAGAATAAAGAAGATAAGGTGGTATTTTGAATGGAGGTAGATAGCGTTAATGATGAACGCGTTGTTTCGGACGGTATGGTAATTTGGTCAACGGATTTTCGGTGAGAATGCGGGTACAAGGTCGTTTGGTACCGGATTGCTAATAGGCGTTAATATCGCTTTAATAGAGCGGTAGTAATCGACACGATTCATCGATTAACATTATGATGAAATAATCGAGTTGTGATTAAATGAATGATTAAACACAAAACCATAATTTGGAGGGTTTCATCTATAACCGAACTTAAAAGATTTCTCACAAAATCATCAAGCGATAGAAAATAAAAATAGAATCAAGAAAAAAGCAAAATAAGCAAATAACTACTACTAACTGTAGTAAAAAAATTAAATGCAGGATAAGAATAATAAAACTTAAACAATGAAAGTGAATCAGCGCCAGACGAAGGCTCTAAAATAAAAACAGTAAAAGTAAAAAGTCTAGTATGTTAATCTTATATAAACGCTTTAAACTGGTATCCGAGCTAAATAGAAAACAAGTAAACTCCATGTTTGAAGAACCTAACACAATAATTATTTACGGATGTTTTCACCGCCAAGTGAAATTGAAGAGAAAACTTTTCCATTTCCATTCACATAAATTTTCACTTCGAACTATCTAGCACTAAGATCAGCATGAAAGAAGTTCTTACCTATCCAGTATTCATCATATAAAGAAGCTAATAAAAATGAATGGATGAAAATCTGATGCTTCGAAGAAAATAGAACTTGAGATCAAACGACGAAAAGATTCACATAGCACATTATTTCCTGGCAGATAAGCAGAATTTCTTTTTATAATTGACTTTTCTAAATGTTCGCATGCTTTGATGCTTGTAATTGAAATCCTTAGAATTTGTTACTGAATAATATTTAATGGTAGAGTCGTGGTTTGGACTTCCGTATATTTTCGGCTAGACGATTATATTCTCGACGCATGCAAAAGCGCGCAACTGCGCTATATAATAACATTGAAATTGATTCTATCTTATTACTGAGCCAAGAAATAAATATAAATTACTACGCGAGATTTTCGCTACAACGAACATACGGAAAGTAGAGTCCGTTTGGCTGCAACATTTTGAGACCACTGGAATGAATAATTTCTGCAGTGTTAGTGCGGATCATTGACCCACTGACCACCATTTATTGCTTTTTATGCTATAGATGCATTTTAGTGACGGCGGTAACGCGCACCGCCATATTAAGAATAATGTCATATAAACTGCACCGTATACAGAAAGGAAAGATCCAATGGCTACCTAGACTTTCTCCCTGTCCCGTCTCAAACCTTTAAATATCAATAAACGTTAAAACATTTATTTATTTCTTTAAACATTTATCTTTGTAGGTTGGTACAATATTTTATTATAGTAAATATAGGTAGGTTTTGTAAACGACTAAAATAATAACGGCGAAGGTCCGCCTGCGACGCAGGAACTTGCGGGTTCGATTCCCGTCTCGGAACAAATTTGTGTACGATCTGCAGAAATTTGTTCCGTTGGTCTGGGTGTTTTCTATGTATGATAAAAATATCTATGTAGTGTATTGTATTAAGTATATCAGTTATCTAGTACCCATAACACAAGCTCTGCTTAGCTTGGGGCTAGATAATGCTGTGTGAATTGTTGTCCAGCATTATTTTTTTTTAATAAGAAAATTACACAAATTAACTACTGTATGTCTACGACTATTTTATTATTTGGTAGGTATGTCATCAGTACCAGAACCTTAGTGACGTGACAGTCCGCCGTACTACTATTAGTAAAAAACTGTTATACGTCAGGATCCCATTTGAACCTAAAGAGAACGTGCAACTCCAGATTGTCCAGCATTTTTTTTTTATTATTCTATTCAAATCAGGGTTTGTAAACAGCAGCAGGAATCTGATGTAGATGTAAGACACATCCGGTCAGCGCGTGCGCATCTAAACGCGTTTGTTTGGTAAATGTGTGCTCGGCGGTGCGTGACGGACATATTGTGCGGAGTTTACGACCACCAAACGTAACCACGACCGGAATTGTAAACAATTTCACTTTTAAACATGAAAATTGTAGTTTTGATTTATTTCGATCATTTATAATATACATCGGTATCATCATTTATAGCCTAAACCGGTCCACTGATGGACTCAGGCAATGTCTCCCCAAGAGGCAATGTAAAGATAAATCGGTATACGTTTAGTGAAAATTTTGTTTCACACTCTGAGCAGATAAAGATTAAAATAACATATTTCTCAAATTATAAACATAAATAAGTGTACGTTACGTAGAAATTTTGTTTCACACTCTGTGCAGATAATGATAAAGAAACATATTTATCAAATACACTAATGATTTCAATTAAAATATCCCTGGAACACACACACAATTTACATAACAAGTTAATATGTGTACAACTTTATAGAAATTAAACGACTAACTGTATTTCCATTTTCCTGGCATAAAATACCTAATTTATGTTGTTAAAATAACAGTCTGAATATGATGCACTGAAATATCGTCTTAATTCAGACGTGCAATCAAGATTAATAACATCCTGCGTGCCGAGATTAAAATTAACTATTCGCTCGCAAAATTAACTCTTAGTCTTATTACATACCACAAACTTCGCTAGCGAACACACAGTCACTAATAAAACCAATAAGGCACTTGAAGTCACGCGCACGAAATAAAATTTTTATTTTTTAAGCTGTTAATGTTAAAATGATGAGCATCTATTACGAAAACTCAAATGAAAATGACGGACATTTTGTCCAGTGTAGTACTAACCGCAAATAGATCATGTTACCGACGGAAAACAATTGGATATCACATGCCCAGTAACCCCGGAAAGCCCTTTGTAGTTGCTGGTGCTTATAACATAGGCATAAGGGTCGTTTTGTAACGGAGTTTTGGGTAGTACCTATGGATGAACTCTAGAATCTTCAAGATTTCGTTACAAGAAGCCATTATTATTATGAAGGATTTTTTTTTAATTTTAATCTGACCAAACATTTTATAACTTGTATAAAAAATCGATACAGTCTATCAAAAGCAACAAATTCATAAACTCAATAGATCACAGAGGTACGGAACTAATTTCACAGCGGGGCAATGCAGCCAGCGTCTTGGGGACGCTTCCGACAGGTATTCCTCTGCAGTTAGCTCAATTGTTTCAGTGGTAGATACTAGTTCTAATTTGTTTCTATTATTTCACTGTAGTTTTTTTGTCATTAAAATTTCAGTGTTACTAGTTAAAACGTGTTTGCCTTCAAGGAATAACCACATGCAGTTTATAGGTCACGATTCGATACCAATATCTTCGATAGAGCACTTGGATATCGATCAAACCCTAGCGTGCTTTCCTCTAGTAAACGGATTAGATGTACGGCCCACCGCGCATTGACTGGCACGCTAATCGCATTCAGAGAACGCTAGCCTTTTTGTCGAGTAGAATTAAAGTTGGTAAAAACAGTGGCATTTCGAATAGATAAAGATTAGCTGTCTTATTTATCTACATAGATATTTGAATAGACTTGAATCTTTATATTTTGTAATGACGGAAAATAAAACTTCGATAAAATTATGATAATAAGTTCAATAGAGTTATAGTAGATGCACTCCATATAACGAAAGTAATGGAGAATACCCATATTTTGCAACAAAAAAAAGAAAAAAAAACAGCTTTTCCCACGACAGACCAAAGGACATCTCTCTGTTTTACATCCGTGGGTCATTGCCATGGCACATTGAATGGGAATCAAGGGAAATTTTGAGGATTATTAAAGGATATTGAACTATAACTACTAAGAAAAGCACACTTACTTTAAAAATAAAATAAAAATGCTCGCTAGCCTCCTTTGTTCTGTTCTTCTCGCATCCAAGAAGGCAGAAGCAAAAAAAGGCTTACCTATAAGAAAGCCTGTAGCAACCTGTAGTTGCGTAATGAATTGTTTACCTGGAGATATTTATTCCTGCGCTGTTCCCGGTACAGCCTCTTCATATGCTCTGCCTGCTGCCTCGCTAGTTCCCTCTCAGGAACCAGCGGCAGCGGGTCCTGCCTCACCGGCACTCGGTAATGGATGTTGACGTCGCTCTCCACGTACCGACGGGGGGATTCTATGGGGATAACGAATTTGTTAAAGTATTGTATTTATTTATTACCAAAGCGTATACCTATGATTCGTATTTAGAAACTATAAACCAGAGTAAGTTTGTCGGCGGTCACAGCACGGTGCCACACATTTGGTAAAAGAAAAGTAAAAAGGTGTTTTTGTACGTCTACCGTTGAACATCCCTCTCCAAATAAGGGTTTACTAGAAGCAGTACGCTTGGCAGGCGAATTGGTGATCCCAGTAGATGTGTTAATAATACACAGAAGGAAACTATTGCTCCTTTCTCTGATAGGTTCCATTGGTCGGCTCTTACGACATTCACGATATGAATTAGAGTGCTCGATTATTACGCTGCGACCACTCGGGCCCCACCCTTAGCCGAAAGGCAAAAGATGTTTATTTCGTCAAAATTATAGTATCAGGACGAATATTAATTTCAAGAATTTTAGGATTTGTTTCACGTAAGAGGTATATAGAGGCATGTTCAGCAGTGGATGTAGAGTGCTGACATGAGACATAGCGAGGATATACGTATTTCAAGAAACAATAAGAATTTAAATAAGAATTAAGTATTTAAATAAGGTATTGACAAAATAGGCCTATAGTGAATTTGGCAAAATTTGCAATAGAAAATTATGCTGTATCGCTCGCTGGTCTTCCGAAGTGAAACACTTTGGATGACTAATATGCCGTATCGCTGGTCTTCTGAAGTGACACACTTAAAATGTGTAGTATTTGCCGGTACAGCATAGCTAAAGGAAACCAGTAATTGATTAAACATTTTAAGTTATCTAATGTGCTTCGTAATCATAAAGTAGGCTATCATTTGCATATGCAAGTGTTGAATCGCTAATTGAATTAGAACCGTGAGATTTTTTTGTGGCGCTACAAGCTTTTTAATATTTTATGAACATGTAATAAAATGCTTATTTATCTGACGTTTTGCCCATATTACAAAGTTAGCAAGGCTAATTAGTTTATTTATCTTGCTATTTGGTTCCGATTTGGATACAAATCACGTAATATTATCAATATTACATGAGATTTGTAGGTTTTATCAAACTTTTACATGTTCAAACAAATCCCATTTATTACATCCATACTTCTATACTATTATCATAAAAGCGAAAATATTTCTGTCTGTATGTCACCTTTTCACGCCTATGCGTCTGAACGGATCTTAATGAAATTAAAGCGGGGGGGTAAACAGTAGATATCCCGGGGATGAACATAGGCTACTTGAAAAGCGCGTGCGAAGCCGAGGGCAAAAGATAGTTAGCTATAATATTATGCAGAAAAAACTTCGAAAGTGAATACCGTGATCAATGGTATAAATTCGAAGATAAGGACGTAAGCGTTCTGCCACTGCTACCAGCCCTATATTTTATTATGAGACATTGAAATCAAGTTATCCGAATTGTATTTACGTTATCCACGGTAGGTACTCGAATATTATCAAAGATTCACAACGTCTTGTTACCTTTAGTTTTTGTTAACATTTATCATCATCACCATCGGCCTCTTTCGTCTGTTTTTTAGACGTATTTGGTAAAATAAAAAGATATGGTGAGTATAACTCATGCGATTTGTGGACATGTGTTCCCACATGCGAATAGGGCTTTACGGCCATACCAAAAAAACGAATCCGATTATTTTATCAAGAGCTATCTTTAAATAATCCAAGTATCGAATGAAAATGTAATGAAAATAAAGTATCAAAACTACACAAGCTCAGTTTTAAGACCAATCTAAAAACCGGCAGCTTCTTGGTTACCGAAGCATTAAAACAAGTAATTCCAATAAAAGTGAAAGTAAGAATGGTCATGGTGCATTCTCACCATGATGCCGTAACAGAGATTCGGCTGGCGCTGATTGCGATGACACACGTAACGTTGTATTAGAGATTATATCACCGGAAGTTTGGAATATTAATCAAAATAAAAGTTTCCAGGGGAATTTCATATTTAATGGCATTGTAACACTTATGAGCGTGGATGTAGAGAATCTGGGACACTTAAAACTCCGGAAATTCCGTAGAGGTGAGTTTGAAATGTGACCCAGATTTTTACATTTTCTTTGACAGATAAACAGCTTTTTATGAGGGTATTTTTAGAAGTCAGAAGTCAATAACTTTATTTCTTTAGGATAAAAAATAATCACTCAAGACAAGAGAAATTTTACGCTTCAAATTTTAATCAAATAAGAAATAAGGTGTTATTTATTTTCTTTTCAGTAAATTTTTCAAAAGAATGACTAAATATAAATCGAATATTTCTTCTAAAGTTGATCGTTATAAAAGACAAAAGCATTATCAGCCCTTGCATCATAACTTAAATATGACTACGATAAGATTATGTACGGATGGCACATTTATGAATATTTTCAATGAATCATCGAACAAAAACCCACACAAACAACTCAATGGTAAAAATAGATAATATTCACGAACATTTTTATTTTACTGCCCATTTATTTAAGTCCAATGAGTCGAAAGCCCAACTGAATACGTAAGGCGTAATATTGTCGCAGACTTTCTCGGTGCTTATTCCAAGCACGTACTTACGACACAGTTGACAACGACAACGCAAAATTATAATGACAATCCCTCCTATGGTGTTACATTGGATTCCGTGCCTTATGTCTAACCTTACTACAAGCGATGTGAGAAACAAAGTTTTCCTTACGCATAGCCGAGTGTACACATAGGAATTTCATTTGCTCAATCACTCGCTACTATCGGTTGAAAGTTGCAAGCTCCGGCATAGCTTGAGCACAAGTTGAGGCATGTGGCGGCTAAAATTAACGTGGTAAGCAGGTGTCTTGGGAAACAAGTTGTGTAGTAAAGTAACAAGCAATTATAGGAAATGATTACATGAAACAGACGTGGAAAGCTGCTCTATGCTCCACGCCTTGGGCTTTCACTTACGGCGGAAAAAATAATGTTAGACTGGATTGAAATGATTGCTCCATACGAAAACCAACAGGACCGAAACAGAATGATTGACAGGAAAGTTAATCATGAGTCAGAATAAAGTTAATGGTCCGTGGACAAATCGTATGTTATTAATGAAGAACCAATTACCCCGCAATCGATGATTTAGGTACCTACAATCAGGAAAGGAAATAGGGAGGATATCCGCTCTCTTTAAATTATAAGGTTAATGGTAGAGCAAAAAATAAAGAGAGCTAGCCAGCAGAAGTACTTACTAAGATAAGTATTCATCAAGATTAGAGTAGGTTTAACTTCGCACGAAATAAAATTATGACTGACAAGGTGTAGAAAATCGGCGTAGTACTCAGTTACAGATGAAGCAAGTCCGATTTAGTTACAGATTGGCCCACTGAGATGTTTCGTAATTCCAATGAAGCATAGCATGGTGAATTACAGAAATTATTTGCCTACTAAATTCAACAAAGACAAGGAGTATTAGAATAATAAGCCATGAAAAGGCACGTTTTTGTAGTTGCTTCCTTTACGTGTCTATTTTTACTTCATGTTTAATCTAACTATTAAGGGTGAATAAAACTTTAAATAAATATCTGCTTATTCAACCCACCGTGCATTGCCATTTTCTTGATCTGCTTGAGAATGCCCATTTTGATAGATTCGACACTGCACTTTTTGTCACAAGTTTGTCAATAAAACCCGGCAATCGCCACGAGCGACTGTCGTCGACCACCGGTCACGATAGATCACTGTGCCTTTGCTGGTTGCTTGCACACTTTCAACACGACAAACCACACTTCATCTCCCGCCAAAATGCGCATACACTTTCGCTTGTACGCACGTGTAGATTTGTTGACATTCGTAAACTACTGAGGACCGTTCTGTATGCATGCAACGGACTACTTACCTGGGTGGGTTCTTAGGTAAATAAGAGGAGATCGGCTAAAGAAAAGTTCTTTAAAAACAATGGAATTCACGATATCATATATATTACCTAATTCGACAAGCTCTCTTCAAAGGCGATGGCTACAACCATTTGAATAACGCAAAAAGACCTTCAGATGAACTTGAGCTTTGAATCAATAACAATGTTTACATTAGATATGAAATTAATTAACGCCGATAAGAGAAATCTAATTAAACTTACTGTACGGAAGTGGAGCGTAGACATCTGGATACATGTCTGTTCTATTGACCCAATCCGATGCATCGTGTACCGTGTGACGATTTTCTTTGATTGTAACATGGTTTTTGTCCCTGCGAACTACGTTTTGCGAATCACTATTGTCTGCGTCTATTGCAGTGCCATAGTCATTCAAATCGTCTAGAGAGATAGATTTCTTTTCTGGGTGAAGATTCGTCGCTTCATTTCTATTAGTGGTAGACTCTATAACTACTGAAGGTTTTGTCACAGCACTGTTAGGATTATCGAGTAATTGTTTGAACTTGTAGTCATCCGTTTGCTCAGTAGTATTCAATAACTCATTAATTACCGGTTCTTCGGCTGGCGGTGGCGCGGATATTATTTCACAATGAATTAAATTTTCAGAATTTTGGTATATTGATTCTTTTTTTTGTTTTTGCAAATCCTTTTCGACATGATCGTTTGAAGTACCTGTTACTATTTTTTGCACGGTTTGTGGTTCTATGAATAAGTATCTTGCATTTGCTTTGATAATTTCATTTTTTTCTCCAGAATCACTGCTTTGAGCACTATGTGTATAATATGCTACTCCCGATTTACTAGGAGTGCTCTCTTTTGAGAAGTATGCTCCATCATCATCGTTTTCGTTATCTTCATAGAGCAAGTTCTTCTTTACATACTTATTGAGCGCGACTAAGGATCTAGATAAGGAGCCAGAAGCAGGCACGTCACTGAAAAATCCATCATCATCGTAAGAAAAATCACTGCAAGCGTCCGTCGCGATTCGTAAACTTTTACTGGCACTGACTTGTTTTCCATTCATTTTTTTAATTTATTTAGAATTATCACTTTAGTGCCTAGCTATTTCACCATGTTAGCACTTTACACTTGGTTCGGTAGACTGAAGTCAACTGAAGTTGTGATAGCGCAGATAATTCACACTATCAGTAAATAATAAGAGATATCACTAGCCAATACGGTTTTACTAGCAGAACGTTCACGATTGAATCACATAGGAATTTATTTACGAGCAACAAAGACGCCGCCTTTGTGCGCGAGGTTACAAGAACTATGTATTTACAATCGAAAAAAACTGTACCGACAGGTTTTGGCAGTCTTATCGAGATGAATGACGTAAGCCGCGAATAGCGGACAGATTATCTGAAGATATGGGCCGTTTCTCATCGCTTCTTGATCGCTACTTGACTCTAATTTTATCGCGGTTATAATTATAACACAATCACTTTTTAAATCCATATAATTTATTTATCGAAATGCTCATATTTAATTCAAAGAGAGTTTAACAACGTACGCGATGGCTCAGCGGTGGTCAGAGAATAAGTTAAGACGTATTGTTCCTATACAATACAAAGCCCATTGTTTCTTTTTTATTCGCACAGAGAATATAGATGGAAATAATTGCGCGTGCCGGCTCTCATGAGGTTTAGATAGCGCGGTTTTTGGAAGTCGCAGTAAGAGGAGACGTTATCTCACAATTAAACTAGGTAATTAGGTTAAACTTAGCTAAAATTTCAAAATAATATTTATGAGGATTACCTGTGTCTGAAAAGCTCCCATGTGACGTTCGGCGTGGAGGCTCCGGGGCTGAGTCCGTCTCTACCAGTGCATAAAATGGCATGATATGGCATCAAAACAAAAACGAAATGCATAACTAATAAAAAATGACGTTGTAGAATTATTGATTGTCGGCAGCTAAATATTCACATCAAGATCATCATGGTAATCAGATAGATTACAGTACAATTAACAAATCATTTCACTGGACAATTATTTTAAACAGTCACATTACAATCACAATAACAAACATGATTTTATTCCGAGACAGCAAACAACGATGCGTTTAGTGATCACGCGACGTAAACACGCATAGCGAGGCAACACGGAGGGTAAAGCGAGAATCAATAACTCTTCAACCAGGAAGCACACTTATCTGTATGTACAAGTTACTCCAAAACTAAACTATGCTTATAAATGATATAAATAAAGTTTATAAAATTAACCTTGGAAGGTAACAGTGTGTCGCGAAGGTGTGACATGTGGCACCACCCTGTGGGACCAGGCGGCGGGCGGCGGGCGCGGCGGCGTGCGAGGCGGCTCGTACCGCTTCACCGGTCGGTGCAGCGACGGATCAAACTCTTGCTTCTCGAACGCATCGCTTTTTAGAATTGAACTCAATTTAACAGACTCTTTAGCAGATGCACGTTTTATTTCTTTACGCACTGGCGAAGCACGCCCTCGAACCAATGTTGATGGATCTTTCAAAGACCTGTTATTGTCGCTTCGCATGGGGTAGCGGTGTGCGATCCAAGTTCCAGCCAAATATGGGGCCATATCTTGCAGTTCGCTCACATCAGGCGCAGATGCGTAGATCTGACCGAGGATCGATATAGTTTCGAAACGACGGCGTATACGATCGACTTCACCTGAGCGGCATTGGAATGTTTCCTCGGCAGATCTAGATCTCGGTGCGGTGCGTCTACGGAGAGCGGCTAATTTTGATATGATGTCGATGTGTGGCATATACCGATTGGTATTGCGAAGTGGCACTCGCGCCACCGGTAATGAAATTTTCGATCTGTCACGTCCCGTCGATAGCCGCTCGAAAGCGGTCCAGTTCCGTGCGAGAACATTGCGTGCGATTTCTGGATCGCTGCGGTGTCGCCTAAGCACGGCGCCAGCCGCGGTGGGCGAGTCGAAGCGGCGAGCGAGGCGGCGCACCTCTCCCGCCCGCGCCAGGTTGAGGTAGGCGCGCCAGTACCGCTCGGGGTCGGGAGACGGACTTCGACTGCGCCAGATGGTCTCGTCGCTAGAGCGTAGCGTGTCAGGCGTACGCCGATCCGCGATGTTTACCTCCGATTGGGGTGAACCCGATCTAGAACGTAGTTCTGGTTTCGATGGAAGAGACAGGAACTTATTTTTTTCTGACTCCCCAAAAAGCTCTTTGAAATTGGCACAGGACTGCGATTGAACTATCTGGGTTTTTGGGGATTCGCTGTCTTTCAGCTTTGTTGTTATAGGCTCGCTCAAACTCATAGTTATTTTATTATTTTTTTCTTTTTCATCAGAATTTTCTCGAGCGTGGTATACTGTTTTCGATGAATCTGGCTTGTTAGTCACTGATTCAAAATATTTTACTTTCATTTGGATTTCCTTGCTCGGTCCTCTATAAACGACAGTTTTGTTTGAGTGATCTGAACTTGCCGTTTCCGTTTCGCTAGCGGAAGATTGGCAGTGCCTTTCATGTTTGTCACTAGAGTGAGCGGAAAATCTTTCAGAATCAGAATTTTTACAGTTGCTTGGATCATCAGAACTTTTGTTAGAAGGGCTCTCGTCTAATTTGTCTTCGGCTGATTTTTCTTTCTCTTGGCTTAATTCCAGCTCTTGTTTCAGAGACATAGGCCCGGGGTGATCATGTTTATGGATCCTATCTAAAAGCTCCTTACTCAGTGTTTGTGATATTTTCCTCTTTTCATTTTCACTGAGCGTCATTTGGATTTTATTGACATTGTTTTTCAAATCTTTGACAGAAGTAATGGGACATGGTATGGAAGCGATAGAATCTGATTTAGTGATTTTTATCGAATTATCTTTTTCGGGTGTATAATTTGATAAAGAATTACATCGCACTTGTAACTTTGGCATTTCCGTGTTGTTTGTATCTTTGACATCGATTGTGTATTTATCTAAATCTTTATGAGACTTTGATTCGAGTTCTTTACTGTAGATGGCATTTAATTGATTTTTCAAAGCATGTACCTGTTCCATCGATAAGCTGCTCCAAAGACGACTGCCTAAGCCGATTTTTTTTCGTAATTCACTAAGTGTCGTATCTGGAGGCACTGCGGGTAATTTCACAACCGAACGTTCAATAGGAACCCTATTATTTTTATTCTTGTTTATGTGAAATGCAGTTTCTGCAACGCTAGTTCCACGCCACAGCGGTTTATAAATATCTTTGGACACAGGCTGTTCAAACTCTAACGAGTCATAATGAGATATTTGTTGGAAATGATCTTTCAAGTCTTCTACAGATTTTTCTTTGATGCGTAAACCTCTGTCGCTATCGTAATTCCAGCGAAAATCCTTAACATCTCTGGGGTAAAACAAAACATCACTTTCTGTTTGAGCCACCTTGAGTTTTTTGTATAGGTTGTTTAGTTCTTCTTCTGCTCTTTCAATAGACCGAATTTTCTTCCAACGCTCAAAATCAATAATTTCTTCATCTTTACGTCTGTGCCTCAAGTCGCTTGTAGATGTCGCTCGCTCTAACTCGCCCACACGCTCTAAATACGTGTAATATCTATTGAGTTCTCTGAACCTATCTGATCTGACCTTCATGTTTTCCATTTCAAGAATATATTCATCATACTCAGGATCTTCTATCAGTAGATTAGACTCGCTTTGTGTCTTTGGGCGGATTTTGTGCTGATTCGAGCTTTTTTCGGCGTCTCCGGCACTGCGAGTACGAAATGCGCTTTTAGCTTCACTTTTACTGCTTTGCAAGCGAACGTTGTGAATACGACGATAAGAAGGAGAACGAATAGACACTGGTGATGTTGATTGGCTTCTACTCAGACTAGTGGTCGACAATGACTTTTTAATTACTTTTGGAGATACTGGTCTTGATGTTTGCGAAAAAAACATGGTAGAAGGCGATTTAAGAAATTCAGATTTTGTATCTTTTTCTTGGCGTAATTGACGCCTTTCCACTACAGGCGATACAGGGCGAGAAGTTTCTGTAAAAATCATCTTTGGAGGAGAGAGTGACTGTTTTTTTATCTGAGGTATTGGTCTTTCAATTTTACGAACAACTTTAGGTGACACCGGTCTAGAAGTTTGCGAGAAATATATTCTTGAAGGAGAAACTGAGCTTCGACCTGGCGAAGAATCTTTGGACTTGTCTCGCTTCCAAAATATAACAGTGGGTGATTTAGGGCGAGTTGTTTGCGAGAAGAACATTTTATTACATGGTGGCTCACTTCTACTCCTTATTGTAGCTAATGAGGACGTAGATCCAAAATCTTCCCATTTGGATAAGCTGTCGAATTTACGGATTTCACCATGCATTCTGCCTGGCCAGGAAATTGAGCGTGAACTTTGAACTGATATAGGACTGGGGTATCGGTCCCAAATCTTGAATCGAGATAGAGATACTGGTTTTCTATGAACTAAGTAAGAATTTAATGATTTAGGCATACTTGTGTCTTGAGGCAATGATTGAAACATTTGAGCTTTTTGAAGAACACTAGTAATTTGCTCCGGAGATGCAAACGATACCGTAGGTGAAGTAACATAAGGTTTTCCTAAAAATAAGTGTTGGAAAAATGAATCGGATACAACGGCGTCATGTGATCTTTTTATATCTTTAGCACTTATTCTTGTGCCGTCCAAATTTTCATTTGACCCAAAATTTGAATCTCCAAATTGACTACCGGATTCAGAGCCATTGCTTGTCCTGGAAGGTGTTATCCTTTTTCCAGATTTTACTTTTGAGGTCTTTTTAGTGTTTTTGCTGGATTCTTTTGCCTTTTTACTACAAGATTCATGACAAGGAACACTCCGTGGCCGTAGAACAACACTTTCTAAAGATTTTTTCTTTTTGAGGTTCGTGACTGTTGCAGTTTTTATTTGTGTTTGTTTTTTGTTCAGCGCTGCTGATATATTTAACGAAGATTTCGACATGCTGGATGAAGATTGCAGACCATTGGGTTTGTTAGATTTTTGATCCTGTTTTGTGGCGGCAGGGATGCACGGATTCGATTTCGAGTGCAAGTTTGATACTTTTAGTTTTTGTACCTTTTCAGCAGTGCGGACCATATCTCGGCTACGATGCGTTGCATTCGGCGAACTTTGTTTGATATTTGACCCTAAAGCTGGTTTCGATAGTTTTGCAATATTGTGAGCACTTTTACTAATAGATTTCGCTTTTGATAAGTCGATGCGTTCGTTTCGTTTTTCAGCACTCCAAAGTTTATCTAAAGATGTCACTTTATCTAAAATATTAGATATCGGAGTTCTCCTACCGGCGCCGCCCTCTATCACGACGGATGATTGATTTTCAGTTTTGCTGTGAGAGGATTTGGCGTATTCTGTGGGTAGTAAGGTTCTTCTTGAAGACCCAAAACTGCTAGTGAAACTGGGAGTTTTTGAATCACTATGAACACTTTTTGGTGACTGTTTCTGCACTGTAACATTACTTCGTCTATTCACAGCTGGCGGTGCTGACATCGACATGACTCTTTTAGCCTTTTCCACTGAGGCACTTGGTTTTGATATTATGTGGGTGTTTTGTCTTTGAAGTTTATGACTTATTTTATCTTTGAGAAAGTCGACATTAGATTGCGAGATTTTCGGTGTCGACCTTTTCGGGGATGTGGACACTGGTCGCGTGGATGTCACCAAGCGGAGAGTTCTGCTATTCTTCGAGGAGATTCTTCTCGGCGGTGCTGGCGGGTATTCTACATTTGAGTCAGGATTGATGAAAGAAGGCGCTTGTTTCCTGAATTTTATGTTGGCATCAGTCTCGATTCTGGTCACAGGATAGCAGATGACTTCGTGCAGTTGCGGCGTTTTCTTATGAACTCTTATCTTCGTCAATGTCGGAGAGAGCGGAATATATTCGATCTCCGTTTCGTCTGTGGAGTTTTAACCACATCAGTCCAGTGTCCTTGTTATCTATCCTCGTTAGATGTGAGCAAACGTGATTGTGATACCTGAAAGCTTTGCTGTTCAATCGTGGAACTAAGGCTACTGTGTCGCAGAGTATTGACTGCGTAAAATGTGTTCTCTAGTGCTTGTTTAATTTTGGAGTAAACTAGTGCTCATGCATTTTACCTTGTTGTCAACTGAGATCCCAGCACCGTGTTAGAGAAAAGTGACATGCGAAGAGATACTTAGTAACTCGACAAATAAGAGTTATCACATACCTTTAGATAAACAGGCTTTTGTTTTCTTTCAATAGTTGTGTGAGCTCTCTTATCAGTGGATGTGGTTCTACAGTATGTAAGTATAACGTTTATCAACTCACCGTACGTATATTCCGGCTGATATCAGTGGACTAATGTGCACTCGATCGAAAAGCCGTGTCACCATGTCCAGTGTCGTTACGCGGCCTTGGAATGACACATCCAACCATACAAACATATGGTTGGCCGTATCATAATGCACTGACCTTCATAGCTTTATGAGATTTTCTATTGAATAATTTATTTTATGGTTTTGTGGAGCATATTTTATCTGTTTCAGTTCAGCTGACGTAAGTAGAAGCTGGTTATGTTAGAGTACCGACACCGAAGTTTTTGAAAACCATGCACGTTTTGTGTAATATACACGCAGAAATTATTTTTGTTTTGTTACTTAAGCACACCATATTCTAGCCTACGATCAAGTAGAGAAAGGAAGTATCGAAGGCCTTCCAAAGGCCTTAACCGTTTAGGGGAGCTGATTTTTTAAAGTTATACTATAGGCAAAGTACTTTACTTTACCTAAACGGCAGAGATTTTCTACAGTCTAATATCAATTGAGCACCATTACACTAAAAAGGTAGACCGAAATTCTTTTAAAAGCCAGCATGATGACGACTGAATGCTTTTCAAATACATTAGTCAAATACCAAAAGCATTTTTTCTCTTTTTGTACCGTGTATAGAGATCCCCGTAGAAAATCTCCACCAATTTTTTGATTAAATTTCAACCTAACAACACTGAAAATAGCCTGTAATCTACCTTGCCGCGGCGGCGCTGGCGATCTGAACCCTCTAAGAGGCGGTTCGCCCCCCGCTTGTAAATCTCTGTACGCAGCTCGTCGCTCTGCTGGGGACAGTGGGCCGTCAGTCTCTTCACGTCTTCGGAACACTAGGGTGGAGTCGGATTCGTAGCCTGATTCTTTTAGAGCTCTGAAAACAAAACAAGTAGATTTGAAGTTGCTTGTTGACTGGCTTCTGTTCGCGGCTTCGCACGCGGAAAAGAGAGAAAACGGAAAGTTAAAAGGTTATAATCCCACGGTAACTGATTTTTGGGATAAAAAGTAGCCGAAGTGTTGTTCTAAGTCTAGACTTACATCTATGCAAAATTTCAGCCCGTTCCGTACAGTGCTTTCGGCGTGAAGAAGTATTAAACATCTGAACATCAAACTTTCGCGTCTCTATTATTAGTGTGAGTGAAGCACGGGAAAGAACAAAATGGACTTTTCTTATTGTAAACCAAGCCAAGGCTTAGATTGGCTGAGCCATAGAAAAAATTTAAGAACGTCAAGATGCAATGGGCGAATGAGCATTACAGTTGAAGGTTCGATTTTCGTCTTGGGACCGTGTTATTCGATGTTATTGAAGCGCCATTTATCATCAAATTTGCCTGTGCAGGGCTTGAGTACATAGTTTGATAAAAGACGGCGCTGTGGAATTATCGATACTTGATTTTGACGAAAATATCACTCACCTTGCCATGTTAGATTTGGATAAAATAGCGGAAGTGATATCTTTCTTTTCCTTTGGCGATGCTTGAGGTAGTGATGTTGTACTTGAAATGTTTTGCTGTAAAATAAAATACTGTGTTAAAAATACAATTTTAAAACAGTCATATTAGTCTCACTAGTACCAAGAGAGATTGTTCAATAGATTTATAAATTCATGCATCGAAGCATCAATAACGAATCCAGTTTTTACAACAATTAATTTACTGATCTAGAAACACATAAATTGCAAAATGCTTTTCTTCAACACCATGTATATGTAAAATTTAAATTTACATGACACAACTGTAAGGCTACGAACATTTTATAAAATTAAGAAACGAAGAATCATGCAAGGAATCGTTATGTTCTCTCACAAAGAAAGCATTCGAACATAAATTGATTTTCTTTAACACATAACTTTACTAGAATAGAGATGAAGGTAAAATTTAAATGACAACCACACATGATCAACATTTAACATGCAATAACACAGCAAGACAAAACACACGTTACATAAACATCAGGCCAGGTAGCTGTGACTTCTAAATTAGGTGTTCAAATGAAATAACTGTTCATGGCTCATGAATAACCTTAAAACTTTATCACTTTTACCAACCATCAATGGTAAATTGACGGATCAGGGCAAAAACGCATCAAAATTGAATTGTATTGTGTTAATGTCTAATAGGCAACTAAGTTAGAAGTCAAACCTTACGGTCGAACTATACAAGTCTTGCTACAGTACCGTTTTGGCCCCCAAAGACTTGTATATTACGGCCAACACCTATAGATACCCAGAGAACATGGCAACATCAACTCCCGGATACCAAAAGGTCAAAGCATACGATGCGGAGATGTTAAGGCCCTTACATTCTTTTGTATGGCGCGAGCGAGCAATGTCGAGTAAGGAGGCAGAGGGGAGTTCTCGTCTAGCCACTGTTAGCGCCCGCAGAAATGTGAACACACGCGTTAGTGGAAACATATGCACCATGGACCATAACGTATAACATGGCTCGGCAAAATATATAAGACAATCTCGAAATAAGCCGCGCGCGAAGCATGGGGCGGAACTTGTCTAAGTCAATCGTGCGTTGTCAAAATGGGATGGAACGTTGTTGAAGTAAATATACCTATATTTAAATATTTACATCGAAACGTTTCCATCACACTCAGATCGTGCGCGGATTATATAAGCCCTGACTCCACGCAAAGATTTCGAAGGTAATCTGTAGTGACCTAGCGCCTTTTCACATGTACACGGCAGGTCAGGTAAAACTGTCATGCCATTTTCATTGAAAATGGCCTAAGGAAATGTTAATTTTTCTAAAACAATGAGACGAAATCATTTCCTCGGCGTAAGGCTAGCCTCGACAGGCCGGTATCGGACGGTCCGCGCTAATCGCATTAGACAGATTTTTTGAGAGTAATGTCGGGTGGTGCGTCCACTGTTACCACAGCAACCAGATTACCGACCATTTGCAAACAAATATTGACGTCGTCATCCGCACTAAACGGATCGTCGGTATTGCCGACAGTCCGATGCGTCCGCTCCGTGCGGATCAGTGGAGGCACTTTTATGGCAAACTACAAAGAATACTAAAATTCGTCTAATGCGGTCAGTGCGGAGCGTCCGATGCCGGCCTGCCGACGCTAGAGTGTGCAGAGCCATGTTATCGTAAATGATCGAAAAAGGATTGTGATTGTGTGATGTGGGTAATTGTCTCTATGCCATTTTCATAGAACTTATGTAAGATTCGTTCATGAAATCGACTTGGAGACTTCAGTTTGCTATTTTTATGCAAGATAAGTATTATAAACTATGATTTTTGTGAAACAAATAGCACACTGATCTGTGTTAAAAGACATTGTATGAGTCAACTGATCTGATTATTCCAATTAAGTCAATTAACTAATCGCCTATCGAAATAATCAGAGCGTTGGACAAGTGTGAACATTTTACTATTTTATCAGTATTTCGGATCGATTGAACTTGATAGTGGTAAGAAACATTAACAAATGGCAAAGAAGTTGGTAGATATGTACAAAATGTTACTGGATTATTAACAAAAACACATAAAATAGTAAAAAAGTCTCGTACCCCATCAAAAATGTCCATGACCTCGTCCCACCACTAGAAAAGAAAAACACCTTTTTGTTTTTGCACTTCTTGCAATTTAGTTTACTTTATGAATGGCCAATTCTTCTGATGATGATAATGTGGTCATATTTTTTAAGATGAAAACCATGATTATGAATTTATGAATGAAACTGAAAAGCTTTTTTGTGGTTTAAAACAATTACCTGCTTAGCTTCTTTATCAACAACAGATGATTTGCCAGGGACATAGTTTTCTATTCTACCCGGTTGCTTACTGTAAACTTCTTGACTAGCACGAGCAGATGCTAATGTACTGTACCTGAAATAAATAAAGCAAGTTGTAAAAAGACTTTTCATTCCCCCATGATTCAAAACCTATTTACTACATTACTACTTTTACCTACCTCCATGGTGCCGAATTTGTTAAAAACTCAGACTCGGAACCTGCTTGGTGTACTTTTTATTTAATTTTCTTTGCACGCGCTGTTTTCTTTTTTTGCATTAAGTCATTTCCTCGCTGAGGTGGAATGAAAAGTTACGTGTTGCACTCGAGTGCAAAGATTTTTACCTCGCGCTCTTTTGATTCCCTCTCTAATGCTCATTCTAATTTTAGAATCCTTCGCTTGCTCGGTCATCAAAATTGAGAACGCGGTTAAAAAGCAACTTTGCACTCTTGTATATCAAATAACTATTCTTTTCAAAAGTAATTTATATTATTTGTTTTCCCACACAATAAATTCTTGCGACTTGCAATTATTTTATAATTGATGACGAAGTAGATTATGAGATCAGCTCCATATGCATATTTCCAATCAAGTTTGACATACTGTATGACTTTCTGGTGTAACTCACTTATTACTAGGCGTATATGGCTCGTTCATTCTCCTCTCCTCTTGCACCGAGGCGGTCCGCCTCCTGACCCCTGAGGTGACGTCACTGTCGTAGGCGTCACTCCAGGTGCTTGAGCCAAGTCTGCCGAGACCGCCCTCGGGTTCACTGAGGTAGCCGGAGCGAGGGTCAAAGTATGCGTATTGGGAACGGTTGCTGGATACGCGTTCTGGTGGTTGGCCTGTGAAAGAATATGTTTTAGACATTGGTGATATAAATTCGTCATAATGAAGTTTATGTGGCCATTATGTCTGATAAGGCACTGTAGGTTTAATTTTTTTAAATAGGTAAAATTTATTAGAAGCTAATTTAAGATAGCGGTTATTTTTGTTTATTAGTTCAACTAGGTAGTTTGCGTTTTACTAATGTTTAATACGAGTTATAATTAGGATAATCATTAAATTTATTAATAGTACGTATTAAAATAGAATCATGTTATAAAAAAATCGGAATTACTCAAAAGTTATTCAGCATTATGTTTCGGACAAAACTATGACGAAACCACACATGACGTCACAAGTTGAAACAAAGCAAAACAGTATTTACAGTGAAAATATTAAAATGTAAAGCGAAAAACAGCCGTTAAAATTCAAATGCATTCATGATGGAGTAATGACAGCCACCAAATGTTCAGAGAATTTTGTAACAAAAATAATCACCTCGTCGACTTTTGTACCGTATGGTCACATAATCGTCTGAAAAAGAAAATTATCGTATCGGGTCGGAAATAAACATAGATATTAATAAACCTTGTAACCCAAGCTCGTAAAGATTTAAAATAGCGTAACGTGTTCAAACTGTGACATAATAACATCAAAGAGTTAGAATAGTTTTACGCTTGATCTATTTCTGTAACTTTTAACAGCGATCGAAATTGAAAGTCAAATTTCATGCAAAACTCTAATTTATTTTGACGAAGTCTCTGCTGGGGCATAAGTCCGGTTAAGATTCCTGAAGGTTGCGGTTTCGATTTTCGTTAAGCTAATGTTTTATTGTATTGAGCCCAAAATTCATAACAAAAAATTTAAGTATAAATAAATAAATAATAAAATAAATAATAAAATAGTATAGAAAAGAGATTATAGGTACTGACCGTCATATTTGTTTTTATGGATGGTGTCATACATTTTCTTGTACCATTTTGAAGGGTCTTTAACTTCCTGAAATAATTAAAAAGAGAGTGATTATTTATAGATGTTATTTGATATAAAAAATGACGTACGAGAACACCTCTACTCCAACCAAGAATTAGCCTATAGCCTATTTACTGTGGAGGGTTAAAGTTACCACATTGTACTTTCTCAATTAGAGTTGGCAACCTTCATAACAGTCAGTCAGTTTGCGTAGTGTATTTCTTGGTCAGAGTAAAAGTAGGTACTAATTTCCTAGTAAATTCTAATTTCTTCCTTAAATGTTTCTGAGTTCTAAATGTCTCTATGTTATCGGAACAATTAGTAATACATTGTAAAAAAAGAGAACTAGATGGCGCTAGTAAAATGCATATATCTGAACACAAAGCGGATGTTAACTAAGACCAGAGGAAGAGCAGCAGCATCTGTGTATTTTTAACAGCTCTACTGCGATCACCAATCCGCCTGCCAAGCGTAGTGGTTTTGACAAAACCCCCCTTCCTTGGGGGAGGCAGTGAGAGTATGTGTGTTGATGAGAAAGAGGAACACATAAGCTATACTCACAGATCTAAGTGATACAGGCATGCCGTCTTTGGTGATCGGTCCAATTCCTTCGATCTTCTTCTGCGCATCTGCCATCTTCCGCGAACCTCGTTCGTGGTCGCTCGCCTCCGTTTCGCTCGCGTACTCCCGTCTTAGGGCATGTACTGGAAATATATAAAAATTTTCATTTAAAAGACTTCAAAGCTGTATTTTGCGATTTTGTAAAAAGCATTTATTTGGAGAACTTTTTATGAAAACGGGCAGAATCTTGCGAATAATAAAAACGCCAACAATAAACATACCTCTGTCATTCGCCAGTTTTTCTAATTTCTTAAACAATATATTGTACCGATCGGAATATTTACAGATTCATTTTATCACTAAGAATTAGTAGCAAGCGAACGCATTTTGAACTTTTATTTAAGGGTCATAAAATAATATTTAAAACAGACGTGTCTTAAATAATGAGGTCACGAACATTCTTCTAACCTTTCACACATAAAATTATTTATAAGTAACATGAAACCACCCGTCAGTAATACTTGACTGACATTCAGTAACACGTTGTTTGATCGATCGATCATAACATTTCTCTGTAAGAAGATGAATAGGCATGTGTAAACTTTGAACTAACCACTAAACTCTCGAACCATCGAACTTTTCCCACTAAACTTTACAAGTACATGTGACAGACACATTGGGTGCGTATCTCCATGTTTCTCTTCGAAGTTATTTTCGTATGAATACACTTGGTTGTCGAAGTTTGTACCTACATGAATTAATTTCAGACGTCTTCGCGTACATGACTTAGATACCTACTCGAATTTTACTACTTGCTGATAAATTTTGTAGAAAATGATCGTAGAAATCGGGTAGTTAAATCGAAAACTTGATGCATCGATCATTCAAAAGCTAGTAAAAGAATGAAACTGATACTAGATTTTTCAAGCCTAATAATAATACAATCATCGTAAACATTATTGTTTTATTACCCACTTTGGCCGAGCCCCAAATTTAACTATTAATATTATATTAGTGCCAAAGTCGTAAAAGCAGGGAGTAAAAGAGGCCATTATTGAGTCCTAAGGCGGTTAAATTCACCTATACTCAGTTCTAGAACGCAATATTTTTTTTTAAACAAAGACGAGATCGAATAAGAGATCATAACAGAAACTGATTGCAATTACAGACAGCAAGGTAACAAAACAACTTTACTTATACAATAACTTTATTATGCATACTTGCACACGCGCAGCGAGAAAGATGCAAATTTTATTCAAAAACGGGCGAAAAACTAATGGATGAATGAAAGCGGTCAACACCAAAACTTACTAGTATCGTAATATATTTTACACTAATATTTCTGTAGTTTTGTAACCCGCATATTACAAAATATCTAGGATTCAAGAACCGAGTATAGTAGTTTAAGTCTACACATAGTTTTAACCAGTGAACGCCCGAGACATCGTTCATATGATTCCGTAGGTATTCCCGTCCCAGAGACCAATGCAATGATGAATGAAAGCGGTCAACACTAAAACTTACTAGTATCGTAAAATTTATTTATTTAATATTTATTTATTTTTGTAATATATATTTTACACCAATATTTCTTTGGTTTTGTACCCTCTTATTACAAAATATCTAGGAATCAAGAACCGAGAATAGCTGAAACGTCTACACATAGTTTTAACTAGTGAACGCTGGAGACATCGTTCATGTGATCCCGTAGGTATTCCCGTCCCATACTTAGTTAGTACGAGACTTGAGACGAGCCGTACGTATTGACTAGTTTAGTTCCTCAGTTACCAAACTTCGATAATTGCATTGAACAGGTGCGGGGCAAGTTCATTACATCACAGTGATTGGTTTGGTAGGTACAAGGACGTCAAATTAACCTATAACCTGTTAACTACAGGATGCAAATAAGTTACGGCGATACTATACCCCGATACTAGCGCCACTACATATTTTATTTTATCATTAAGCTATACAAAGGAATAATCAAAAATTTGGACCGCGCGTAGACGCCGGAATAACGTGTGCTAAGAACTTGCTGCTTGCAACCTACACCCGGCATTGAGTGCATAGCCGTCCTTGAAAAGAAAGTTTTTAACATTGGACTTATTTTAAATTTTTCCTAACTGACACCCGAATATTCAAATGCAACTCAGATTTAATATCATCCACATTGTCTTTAATTTCTTCAAAAGCATCATAGTACTTTTATAAGCGACTGTACCGAATTAGTACCTGCTTTGAAACAAAATAGGAATCAGATGAGTTGTCGCACGAAAATAATATTAATTATATTAGGATAAAACAATATTTAGTAACAATTCCGCGCAAAACCTCCTCCGACAAGATCCAACAAAATTTGATTTGCGCAGGGAGCTCAGAGACGCGACATCACTGGCAAGACTCTGTCGTTGTTGCTTGGCGGTCTCAGTGTCTAAGTCGAATATTGTTGTGGTGTCCTGATGATGTCTCGTGGACAGACGAAACTAGTTGACGACTTACTTTTGATGAGTTTTTTCATTGTGTGGTTAGTGTGGTCTTTTCTTTTGCAAATTAAGTTGTGTTCGTTCTTGGAGTTGGAGGGTAATTTACTGGGTAATTTTGTATTGTGTAAGTCTGTTGTTTACTTTCTCTGATTGCAAGTGAGAGCAATTTGTGGGAGGATGGGCGGTACACGCAAATCACATTTTGTTGGATCTTGTCGGAGGAGGTTTTGCGCGGAATTGTTACAAAATATTGTTTTATCCTAATATTATACAATGGTTTTCCGCAAAGTAACGCCTGAATCTATTATTTATAATATTAATTATTCAAGGGGTCCACTCATCCGAAGTGGATGAAGTTTGCGTGGATGAGATTGACCCTTCCCTTATGCACGTCTCAAGTCACGATTTTTTGACAGTTTTCCATGAAAATCTGTCAAAAATTCGTCATTGTGACGTGCTTAAATCTGATCTAATCTTGCGTTTGAGTTTTAGGGCGTAAGTGTATTATAATGTAATAACTGTGTGTTTTTTTATGGACCACAACTGATGAGCATGAAATAAATGATTTATATTTTATTGAATTTAAGCTGCGGGCAGAAATTAAGTGGTATAACAAATTTACCAGGATCTCCTCTAGGTGGGGACGGTCGGTCTCGCGGCAGACGCGCTGTGTCTTTCTCCTGCTGGAGGTAACTCGAACCCCGGGGTATTTGACCCTCTGAAACGTTCAAACCATTTCATCAAAAACTTAAATACAGCCCGATTCAGATTTATTACATTCGGATTTATTTAGCGAAGTAATCGAAGTTAAAATTGACGTTTTATTTCATCTATATTCCTTCATATATGTCGCCGTCGGATCGAGGTACATTCAGCCCGTTTGTAGATTGGCCTACGCTTACAAACGATCGCTGATTCGTTTTGGTTGTGCGTCACCAAAATTAGAAAACATCAATCTATAATCTGCTTTTATCTACAACTATATAGGTATAACTAATACAACATTCCGTAACAAACAAATCAAGATTGAAGCCCTGTTTAGACCTATGCGCTATTGGCTACCCAGAGCGGTGGATTTCGCGGATTTCCGCCGTGTACTTGAGTGATCAGAAGGATTCCCCACACCCACACGGTTTTCGCTACAGCTCTATACAGGGTTATTGGTAATTCACTGACACTGCGTGAACTGCAGGTTCTGCCTATCATCACGAACACATTTGTGAAGACGCCAGGGCTTATTTCTTGTTTTACCTCTGTTATAAAACGAAAAAAATAAATAAAAATTAATAATGCTGGACAAGCCACACAGCACCATCTAGCCCCAAAGTAAGCTACTCAAAGCTTGTGTTATGGGTACTAGATAACCGAAATATTTAATACATTCTTATACATAGATAGATATTTTTTTATTATACATAGAAAACACCCAGACCAACGAAACAAATCTCTGCAGATCGTACACAAATTTGTTCCGAGGCGGGAATCGAACCCGCAACCTCTTGCGTTGCAGGCGGACCTTCGCCCGCCGCGCCACGGAGGTCGTCGAAAAATATTTTCTCAGAACCAAATGAATAACTAAAGACCGATTTCCGACTCCCACACCCATTGTAAATTCAGGACAGAGCTATTTTTAAGTTAAGTTTCAAATAAAGCCTCTCTAAATAACGATTATTGAACGGAGATCCCCCTCCTACACAGCGAGCCTACTGCCAATACGGAATTAAGACCAGGCATCTTCTCAAACGTGTTTGTGATGATGATGGGTAGAACCAGCAGCTCACGTAGCGTCAGTAATTTACCAATAACCCTGTATAGCGAATACCAATTAGATCTGAAAAGTGATTCAGAGAACCAATTATAGTTCACGCTCACATTACACCCTCTAAAATCACTATAACGTCACCGAAACTCCCAAAACATCAAACTTTAATCTACCGAACCGCTCCATAATCCAAGCAATTAGTTGTTTGATGTTGCAATCACAACTTTTAGATTCGTAATACAGTGTTCAGATTCACCTGCTCCCGTGGATATTAAACTTTAATAATGGCCAACCCTCGTCAGTTCGTTATAACGTGACATATCTTTTTCAGGCCGCACTATTGAAAAGGTGAGCGCTTAAAGGTGCCTACTACTTGTCGGATTTTACTTCCTATTCATGTCGCTGCTGGTAGCGTATTATTAGCCGGTGAAGGATATGTTAATATACCTACAGGTAACTCGTAAATTCGTTTACAGCCTAAGAAAATCGATATAATAGATGTTGGTATATTTCTATGGAATGCCAAAAGTTTAAGTTTTTTTTTTAATCCATCATTACATGGGTAGTAATAGTGGCGTAAATATATCAGGAGAGCTGACACCAATTATGGAACAAGCACGGGGATTGATTGACTGTAAAATGGCTTGATAAAGATCGAGAGAAGTACCAAATTCAGGTTTTACAATTGACTCATTCTTTAGTTTTCTTTATGGGCAGAAGCCTTTATTCACAAAGAAAATTACAATCAAATAATAGTAATAAATTAGAACTAGTATTTACAATTGAAACAATTGAGCTAACTGCAGACTGTTGCAAACAATCTACAGGTAGCTCAACTGATCCATATATATACCAGTCGGAAGCGTCGAAAATTACAATCAAATAATAGTAATAAATTAGAACTAGTATTTACAATTGAAACAATTGAGCTAACTGCAGACTGTTGCAAACAATCTACAGGTAGCTCAACTGATCCATATCAATACCAGTCGGAAGCGTCCCCAAGACGCTGGTTTACATTGCCCCGCTGTATGGCAATATATTCATTAGTTAGGTGGAAAAGTCACCACGACGACGCGACGTTTCGTATGTGAAATAATCGAAACAATCGAATGTGGCGCAAATCGATTTGATAAACCTGAACGGCAATTTTCTATCAACAACTCTCAACAGCGCAAGACAGTGACGACGGTAAATTAGCATACTTTCAATGGTTTCTAATGAAGGGTTGCAACTCGCCGAAGATGGAACAAGTGAAAGTTTGGCACCAATTAGACGCTGCGGCCGAGCTGTGAATAAATTATCGACTTTGCAAAGTGCGCTCAACTTTATTGATTCTCGAGAAAATGCTAGTCAACAATATCCGTAACAAAGTGAAAAGAACTCACAAGAGTTCATAAAGTTTTTTCTCTATTTTCTGATCTACGAGTATTAATAAAGTTTAGAGGAAATTTATGTAAGCCTCTGGTAAGATGACGGATTATCACGTCGTACAAGAAATGAAATAGGGACTATGGTTGGAGGCGGTTAAGGACTGATATTTGTGGTGTCTTACCGGGGAGGCCTATGTCCAGCGGTGGACGCGTGGGCTGATTGATATGATGAGAAATAAACTTAATCAATAACAGTAGGTTGTCGACATTCTACGTTGCGTCTTGTAAAAGGTAACTATATCGTTATAATTAATTTCACTGAACAATTTATACCAATAGTAGTAATTAGACAGCAGCCAAGCCACAAACCATTGGTTAAAACGTGGTTTGTGGCATAGCCATTATGAAACTTCAATGTAAACACATCGTGTATTCCAAACCGATGACAATAACCAGGCATACAGACATAACACTAGTAGAAATAGGCACATGTAACCCCACGAATCTTGTCAATTACGCCTCCTAGCTACATTCTGGTAATTAATAGTAAGCCATCTTCGTAACAGTTATAGAAATATGGATTACAAGGGCTAAATAAAGGGCTTTTGGTTATTGATTGGATTGTAATAACCAAATAACAATCAAAACAATGTATATAGATAGGTAGACAATTCGGCTACTACAATGTTAAAGTAACGAGAGATGTGTTTTAATTATTGGGTGGTTGGTATTAAATAAGATGACAACTGCTCAGAAGACATAAGCCGTTGACTTAAGCCCGATCATTAATAATTCATTAGAGCTTGTTTTGACGCGGCTCATTTTACACGAGAGCTAAAAATAGAAAAGCTCTCTGGTATGAGAACGAACGGCGCGTCTGAAAACGTTTACATTTTTGCAGGGCATCGGAATTCCCAAATGCATCCCGAATGTATAAGAAAACAAAACTCCAGTCAGAGCACGGATAAATGTAGGTAAACTGACGCCGACATAAAGCTGAAATTCCAAGGAAAAATATCGAATCGTTCAACGAAAACGAGCCACTGATAGAAACGTGAATAGCTGAATAGTAGCCTGAACGCAATAGACTCAGAAACTATGTTTATAATACATTTTTCACTATTGGACAAAGTGGTTTATGCCACGTGGTAAATTTAGTTTATATTCATTAAGATTTTTGTAAATTGGCTGAAATAAGACGATGATGATTGCAGAAAATGTCCTAAAAAAAATCCGACTGGAAGCTTTACTGGTGTCAACCGCGCTACCCGTGTGAAATCGGGGCGGGTTGCTAGAATGCTAAATAAAAAGTTAGAGTGTAGTCCTACCTCTTGCTTTCTGCAACAGTGTGACGGTGGGGTTCTGAGCCCGAGGCAGACGGCTGCTAGCGGAGCCCAAAGTGTTGAGGCCTGTGACGGGCGCGCTTTGGGAAGTCCTCAGCCGACCCTCGCTTTCGGAACCGCTGGTACAACCGTTCTGTTCTGCGTTCTGGAATACACATCGTAAGGGTTATATTTCTGGAAGAAACTGATTTTTACGGAATGTTTTTTTTTCAGCCCCAGTGTAGTTTATTTATTTATTTATTAAGAAACGTACGTAGTTCGTAGATAAATAAAGCTGTGTGGTGCCTGCTTAGAATTTGCACCAGCTTAACTCTTCCCGCGGGTGTCGTAAGGAGCGACTAAAGGATATACACCGGGCGCGGGCAGAAGCGCCCTTTGCAGACCAATCCTACCACCGAACTGCGATACCCAACCCGTATGTCCAGCGTGGGGATTATGGGCATTACCCCCCATGAGATAAAAGCTGATAAGACGCTTATCAGGGGAAGGCCTGCGATTAGCAGTGGACCAATACAGGCTGTTGAGGTTGAGATAGTTCGTAGATGCGACAAAAGACGGGTAAAAACGAACACAGTTATATCCAGGTGGGTTTGCTGTTTGAAGGGCTCCTAATGAAAATAACCAATTTATCTTAGATATAGTTGAAATATCTTTTGGCCTTATTCAACTTTAATGTAAATTAAATAAGATACAAGTAAAAGCTTTGAAAAGTCAGTTTATATTTGAAAGAAAATTACCCAAAAGTTTATCTTTTGAATCAATTCAAGGACTGCTAACAAAAATTAAAAACTTTCCCCATTGGCATTCAACAAAGTCTAAATAAACGATAAGGAATCGTCTTCTCAAAGTTCGTCGTCAACAAAATATCGTTATTTAAACTGCTATCCATTCCAAAGTATCGGATTGACACTTTAGTCAGGTTCAAATCTGATAAAACAGGCGAGCTTTCCTTTCAAATAATATTTACCTACGCTACGTAAATACAGTTTGGATTCTTTATCAAAGAGCAAGTTGAAGAAGAGTTGATAAGAACGTTTAAGAGGATTTTTTTTATGAAATGACGGTTATTTAATCAAAACCCACTTTGATATTTGATTGATTGACGACCTCTGTGGCGCAGCGGCCGAAGGCCCGCCTGCGACACAGGAGGTTGCGGGTTCGATTCCCGCCTCGGAGTCCAGGGTGCTCTGGGTGTTTTCTATGTATAATAAAAAATATCTATGTATTGTATTAAGTATATCAGTTATCTAGTACCCAAAGCACAAGCTCTGCTTAGCTTGGGGCTAGATAACGCTGTGTGAATTGTCCAGCATTATTTATTTATATTGTTCTAAATCTAAATTATATAAGATGTAGCATCCTGCTTTGAAATTCAGAGATGGAACATTGCGGTTAACAATCTGTCTTGGAGACCACGAGATCGAAAACGCAATTACATTTCGATTGCCATCCGGCGCTGTTTGCATGCAGACTCCCTTCTATGCTAACGTTTACCGATCTTCTGTGGCCACTAACCAAGTATTTATTTAAGACTAAGGCTTTTTAAAATTATCGGATTCTTTAGAAGCTAGAGTCGATCTAGAGAATGACGATATCAGAGCTATTTTCAAACATTTTATAAGGCAATGCGATTATGCATGGCAACTTGAATTCTTTTAAACTAATTGTCGATGATTTGGTTTTTTTGTGATCCTAATTTATCATTTTACGAGTTAATCATTTAATAAAAAGACTAGAAGTGGAGTGCGCGAGGTATTATTTGCCAAGATTTGTAAATACAATGAAAAACAACTCTCCGGAGAAAATTGCAGAATTCGAGGTAAAACCGGAATGTTTACATTCTGTTGGTTAGCATAGCACTATTATCTTGATTCTTAATTTGATTTGGCAATTAAATTTATCGCTTCGAAAAAATAATCTGTATCATTAAATAAATAAATAATAATAATGCTGGACAATTCACACGGCATTATCTAGCCCCAAGCTAAGCCGAGCTTGTGTGTGTTATGGGTGCTAGATAACTGATATACTTAATACATTACACTACATAGATAGTTATTTTTTTATTATACATAGAAAACACCCAGACCAACGGAACAAATTTCTGCAGATCGTACATAATTTTGTTTCGAGGCGGGAATCGAACCCGCAACCTCCTGCGTCGCAGGCGGACCTTCGCCCGCTGCGCCACGGAGGTCGTCATTGCTCTGATATTCTGTATGGGCCTTTGGCCTTTGGGTTAGTAAAGACCTATAAAAAAGAATCACATTCATACAATATTCACTAGCCGACTTGGAGGACGCTATCCTGTAAAAAGTACCTACTTATATTAATCAAAATTGAAAAAATACTTCTACTGAAAAAAGTAAGGGTTACCTCAACTTCTTCATAAAAAAGCCTAAAATTTATCACAATGTATTTTTTTTGACAGGAAATTGCAATCTTCCTACACCACGGTAATTGATACAAATCCAAATAAAGAAATAGAAATTTGAAAGAAATTATGAAATATGAAACAACACATTAAGGGGCAAAAAAAAATCACGAAAGTCACACATAATTTGGCCGAAAAGTCAGGAACCCTGCGGTCTATTGAAATAAATTATGTTTTGAAGTAATGTTTTGGTTCCTCTAACCCAGTTTGTAAATTAGTAGCGAAGTTTACTTGTAATTAAACAATAACTTGTTTTTTTGCTTTTACTCCTTTCCAAATACGTATGCTCTGTTCCTATGAAGTGAAATTCTACGGCTATCTTTTTACAAATTGTCATTAGTATAAAGTTTGAAGTTATTTTCTGTTTCGTCGTTCCTCCAGACCCTACTACAGAATAACAATTTACTAAAGGTATACCTGTACCCCAAGTTTTTTTATTGAGGTCAATGCAGTTATGTACTTCAAGGAAGAAAATGATGATGGTCATGATGAAATTATCAAATCGACTACTCCAGTTTTTGCCCTGTAATTTTGGGGCTGCCATACTCATATTTTTAAAATTTGATGCGCTTTTTAAGGCAAGGCAAGTGGCCAAATTAAGAACATATAGAATGATTAAAGGAATCTCTTGTCGATAAAAACGCCCACCAGTCTTTGTTCTGTATATTTCTACGAGGCCATCATAACCGTTAAGTTTGAAATTTTTGAGGGATGCTCTTAGGATATACTCACTCCAAACTTTCGCCGGGGCGGTGGTGTGGTTTCCTCGAAGTGCACCGGGCGGTACGGCTTCCGTGGCAGCTGAGGCGAGTTGCCGGCGCTGCCTGGCGACCAGATCGGCAGCGGCGGCGGCGGCGGAGCGCCCGGGCTGCAATCGACCGGCGCCGGCGCAGGCGGGGGCGTTGGCGCTCCCGGCCTCCACACGGCTGGAGACAAAATGCATGTTTCGATGGAAGACTCGTGGTTTTAAAGTAAGTGTCGAAGCTTAGAAGCTTCGTTAACGTACGTACGATTAATTTTAAGTCTTGGTATTAAAAACTAAAGAGCATGAAACTTTCCAATCCCGCCACACCCGACTGTTGTGTGAAAACCGTTTTAATGCTCATTCACATAAAAATAAAATCGCGAAAGAATACTCTTATGTGGCTATTCGAACGTCAACAAAGTAAGGCGATAACCATAAATCAGTGCTAGTAATTGTCGTGGTAGTGAGTAGAGGCCCCATAAAATTAATACGGCTCATTTGACCCCACCTACCCTGAACGCCTACCAATAACCCAATAAAAGAAAAATTTAAATATTGCTCGTAGAACCGTGAAACGTACGTTCAGGCTGCGACATTGGAATACTATATGTAAAGAAAACGGATCATTACTTTCTGCGGACACTTCCGCCCGCGCCGCTCATGTTTTCCATGTGAGCGATTCCATACAACCCAAAAGACTTGATACTAGCGCTGACCGCACCTATTCAATATTCTTTAAACGTACTAGCAAGAGCCTATTCAGAGACTGAATGATTAACCGAGTTAATTCAATTCGGACATTTGCCTGAACTGCATTTTATGATCTTGCCATAAATCTCGGCAGAGCGTAGAACCGACGTGTGTTTACTTGGTCGTTTTGTAACAAATTGGGTTAGTGGCGGCGCGCCCCGCTGTCGACGTAATCGTTTAGCCAATTAGGATTGTGATGTGATCACGCCCCAATGTGAATCTTCACATATTTACCTTCACTTCGGCACTGAGAGATTTGTACACACAAACGCTCGATTGATTTAAGAGCCGTCCAATGTGTCACGTTTTGAATGTACAGAATCAGTGGACAAGCAGTTGGGCTTCAGTGGGCAGCAAATGGATTCCCGGTGCGTTTGGTGATTTCTTTCGGTTAAATAGAGCAGATTTTGCACACGAATGTAGACCATTATATGGCTATTACAGGTTCCTTTATTCTTATACCTTGTATGAATGAGTTTGTAGACACAAGCTAATCCAACTTAAATAAGTTATTTTATCATGTATCTAGAAAACGGTATTTGTACATAGATAGTTTCTTTACATTTCGAAGAAGGAATAGGTATCTGCCTAATTAGATCTGTTCAGTTCGCAAAACACATTCCGAATTCCAGATCACATACCACAGACCGAAGATTAAGCCGTATCGAGATAATTGGTTATTTATCTAAAAAGCTCTGAGAGTTTACGTGCAGACATCAAAGTGGGTAGGCGAACGCAAATAAATTAAAAGTGGGCTAAAAGCGAATTCAATTAAGGCGCAACAGAGAAAAATCCACGTTAGTTCTAACTTGTGTGGGTGTTGTTGAGTCCTGTCTATTGTGTAGGCGAGTTTGGACTCGGCACTGTGTGAGTGCGAGGATTTGCGGACTCACGTGCTCGTGAAATAAGAAACGTTTTTTTCATCAGTCGCATCAATACGATACGAAATGGAAACGGTATTACAAACCTACGTGCAATGCCCAAGTGCATACTCAGAGACGGCTGCCTTTTTAATAACTAGCTGCATTCTTATTACCCGTTGTCCTATTACCCGTTTTTCCGTAGGAATGAAGCATTTTCCCGCGGTAAAAAGTAGCCTATGTTCATCAGGAATAATGTGGGCTTGTGATGGTAAAATAATTTTTCATATCGGTCTAGTAGTTTCGGAGCCTATTCAATACAAACAAACAAGCAATCAAATCTTTCCTCTTAATAATATTATTAATTATTATAAATTATACGCTGTTTAATTAACGAGAAGATATGGAGAGACGGAGATTATTTGTATTATTACCCTAATAATGTCAGCCCTTGCGGTTAACCCCTATTATAGGTATGGTCAATACGTCAGTTAATTACACCACACTAATCATATTGATAGTGATATTCATCTTTGATAACTAGATACATATTATGTGGTCAATACAGCTAGAGGCATGCGCATGCTAGAGCCATAAAATTACCTTACTTAATCAAATTGATTAGAGGTTCTCAGGGTAATAGCTTCCGACTGAGCGGCGGCGTGGAGGAAACTAATCAATTTACAATACAAATACAGGAGACTATGCTATAAAAGAACATGGAAACTGGAACATTGTGCGCACGGTGGAGTTGGTATATTTTTCCGTTTCTCATTTCGTTTTTGTACATATTAGGTACTCAAATTAATAGCTCAATTCAACTGACGACCTCCGTGGCGCAGCGGGCGAAAGTCCGCCTGCGACGCAGGAGGTTGCGGGTTCGATTCCCGCCTCGGAACAAATTTGTGTACGATCTGCAGAGATTTGTTCCGTTGGTCTGGGTGTTTTCTATGTATAATAAAAAATATCTATCTATGTAGTGTATTGTATTAAGTATAACAGTTATCTAGTACCCATAACACAAGCTCTGCTTAGCTTGGGGCTAGATAATGCTGTGTGAATTGTCCAGCATTATTTATTTATTTATTATTATTAACCTAGGGAAATGTTTCGGAATCAAAAACGTAGCTGTAACAACATGATTGCAGATTCCATTCCGTACAGGTTAATTCAGTATTTTTCCACCTTTGTGATTGCGAATTAGGAATTCCAATCACATTTCCATCAAACGCGTGGATCGTTACTATTTCTACCTCGAAAGCCTCCAATTTAATTATGAAACTCACCGTTCCTATTTAGGCGACAATGTTGACATGTTTTCTATTTAACATCAAAACATGGCGCCTGTGACCAAGCCGGACCCTTGACCGAATTGGACTAGTAACCACAAATAACAATGTTACTAAGCAAACTGAAATTGTTTCTGGGGATATAGAATTTAAGGCACCAAACGAGTGTAATTTTTAGAGGTGTGTGTGAGTCAAGAAAAATCAGTCTCTTCATACAAAAATCCTGTTAGTGCCACACGAAGACACAAAATTAATTGTCATTTCTGTTGAAAGTACGCAATTTTCACGACTCACGACTCAAAAAATTACGCTGGTCCAGCCTATACGCAACGGGTCTACAAAACCAACTTTTTTTTTATTTATTTACTATAATAACAATAGAAACTCCACACTATTCTTGTGCTTTTATTTACTAAACATCCCCAGAAATCGGAAAAATTATATTGTTCGTTTTGCTATAGGTATTTCATCCAAATAGCAACAAAAGCACGATTGCTTATTGGTACATTGTACATCTAGGCGACGAAATGCCCAATTCCTAACGCGTGTGTATTTTGAGGCCCGAGACGCAGTGACGTAGGAATTGCACTCCCGAGTATACTCTCCCATAGTGCCCACACCTTCGAGGAAAATTATCGTTTTAGAATCTTCAAAATCACTCGAATAAATTCAAATTAGAAACTCAAATGTAGCAATAAATACGCGCATGAGCGATTTTCACATGGTTCATTTTTTGAATTATTGTTCCTAATACGGAAAAGGCCGATGTCATATGGCGGATTCGGAGTAAAAACTTTTTATCGTTTGGCCTATTATGAAAATAACCAGAGCTACCGGTTGAAATTACAGAAAAAAAAATAACACGTTAGAAATGGATTTCCATACACTTTTCTCTCCCGCTAAACGCGTGAGAAATGAAATTCCATAGAGTTTTCCGTCCACATTTTAGTACGCCTGCAACGACGTACATTCTACCTTATGTTTGGAAAAGGAATAAGTAACTTTTTGAGAAGATGCAGTATAAATGCTATAGTCGGTGCTTAAAGGAAGAAAGCTTAGACTAAGCTTTTATAATGAAGCGAACTAGGTACGGAGAAGAGCATTATTTTTCATCCATTCCAAGACTTCCGTGAACTTTTCTCGTTAGAAAGAGTCTGTTTACTAGATCAGTCGCGCAACTAACTTCGCTATTTACGACACAGCGTTTTGCAAGAACAAATTATTAATTTAAACTTTTGATAGTCTTCATGATTTACACCGAACTTTAAAATTTTCTCAGTAATAGTTTTGCCCACAAATTTTGGATGTTGAATTGAAAAAGGTACAAGATGTAGAGCTATGCGTATTTAATTATTAACTTTACAAAAGAAAAGAGGCGCAAATGCTTCACAATTGTTAAAGCTTTCCAAACTCGATAATTTCAATGAGCCAAGTTTTGCCTCACAATACTTCTCGTAGACAATAGACAGAATTAACTTTGAATTTAATAGCAATCCTAGGTTCAAAGAATTCTCAACAAGAAATGAGAACTAAGAAGTCAATCATACTAATTCACATTGAATTAAGCTTAAGTAGACCACTCAACTAAAAGACTTTTTACTATTATTTACAACGAAGCATTTTGTGTTGGTTGTTTGTATGTTTGTTGCTTAGGTTTTAGGGTTCCGTACCCGAAGGGTGAAAACGGAACTTTATTACTTAGCCTCTGCTGTCCTTCCGTCCGTCCGTTTGTCATAGGGCTCAATCACATGAACCGTACGAGGTAGACAGTTTAAATTTTCAGAGAATGTGTATTTTTTTGCCGCTATAACAGCAAATAATAAAAATAAAATAAGTATCCAAATTCAAGGGAGCTTCCATTCCAAAACCGTGATTTTCTTTTTTTTATTCTATTTTGCACTTCGTTTGTAAAGGATCAAGGCTGTATCTCTTGAACCACAAGAGGTAGCCACATGATACCTTTCTTTAGATAAGTAACATTTCAACTGTAATAACAACAAATACTAAAAATATAATAAAGGGTCTCCGAACAAGTGAAAATTTGATGTTCTATGAAAAAGTTGACTAAAGTTGACATAAAACTAAATGTCGCTAGTATAAGTTAACTCCACTGTAATGAAGGATATAGTATAAATCTCGCGTCGTTTTTGTAAAGGCGTCATAAAAATTATGTTAAATATTTGTACGATGGTACGGCACGGTACTTCCCGTAGAACTAGAATCATGAAATTTGGCAACAAGCAAGGTCTTATATAGTAGTACAAGTAAAGGGAAAATCCGAAAATCGTAAATTTGTAGTTTATTCACTAAAAAAATTACTATGGATTCTCGCCATGGACCAAAACCTATAGGGTACTTCCCGTAGACCCAGAATCATGAACTATGGCAAGAAGCAAGGTCTTATAGCAAAAGTAAAGGAAAAAAATCCAAAAACGGGTTAATTTGTAGTTTATTTACAAAAAAATACTTTTCCTTCTCGCCGTGGACCAAAACCTATAAGGTGCCTACTTCCCGTTGACTAAGAATGATGATATTTGGCAAGAAACAAAGTCTTACAATTATATGGAATGGAACCGTTAGTGCGCGAGTCCAACTCGCACTTGATGTTTTATTATCTTTTGCGTTGGTTTGGCGATAACACTGCTTACGTAAATCACAAAAGTTGAAAAATACATTGAATGATCAAGATCATCGACAAACTAAATCACACTATTTACGATCTCACGTCAATCATATCAATATTAACAGAATCACAAGTTCAGACTTAGGATTAGCTACATCTAAATCATATAGACCTGCTAAAAGGACTATTTTATTTAACAAAGGAATAATTGAAATTAATACTCGTATTTTGAGGAGGAATATTTTTTCCACTAGTTCAAAAGTAGTAAATAACGCAGTTTCAATAACAAGCCGCAAAGCCAATTACAGAAGCTGTGGACAAATACGGCTCTATCCCTGTTCACTGTCTCACTATTTACACCAGGCGTCCTGCACAACACAATAGCCCGACACAGGTTGCTCACCACAGCCATGCAAATGGCCAATTCAGTTTTACTCGCGCGAAGCCGAAACATCGCAATAACAGTTGTAAACCAGGCTTTCCATTGATACATTTTTACGGTCAACCATACAATATCGTAATATCATTATTGGAATTTAACGATACATGATACGAGCATGAACGGGATTGGAATATGTTTTTCACCGTTTATAATTTCGATTGCGCCCAGTCCCAGCCCGGTACGGGTATTCATACGATACCAATCTAGTTATCGGACGAACTCTACCGATATTAAAATCCAATTTTGTATGCTTCATGCCGCACTCGTGTAATAAGTCCCTGTCACAAAAATGAAATTATGCAGTTATTTTAATGTAATACTACTTTTTAAACTTTTCTAATATTTTTACGCGACTGTCAGAAGATTAGACAGTATAAAAGACGAGAAGAGAGGTTATGCTATGAGAAAATATGTGCCCCTGTATGCTCGATAAATTTTGCTCAAATTTACAGAGGCTCACAAAATTTTGTTGAAGTTAGGACTATAAGTCAGCTTGAAACAAACTTTGCTTTATATGAATAATACCAGCTCGAAACAACACTCATTTCCCAAAATAACTAGCCTTACCACAATTAGTTCGAGGGCTCTTTAAGAATTCATCATCATCCCGAATTTTAGTCTCAAAATTTGTATTCTAGCCGCACTGTCTCGTCACTTCGCGCCGGCTTCATAATTTTAATGAAACGCGAAACAAAACGGAAATGTCACTGAAACTTGCGAAAAGAAGGAATGATATCAGCAGCATTCGCCATTTCACTAAGGGGGCACGGCCGGAGATATTAAATTATTGTCTCAGAGATGCTAATGGGGTCATTATTTAAAAGAAGGGAACTGACAAAAACGTGGCATTACGATGCGATCCGGCGTCGGAGCTCCTATAAAAATAGCCTCTCATCTGAAATTTGCTTATGATTTGTGTTTGATAACTGCCACAATGATAAATACGTTTTGTCTGCTCTCCCAGAATCCATTAGAAGATAAAATGTTTTCATCCCAACTTTGCGCGCGATACCGGGGATATTAGGAAAAACTAGTATAGGTACGCTGATTGAAACATGTTATAAATCCCTTCGCTAAATACAAATTATCATGTCCTATTTAGGGTTCCGTACGCGAAGGGTGAAAACGGGACTCTATTACTAGCCTCCGCTAGACAGCGGTTAGTCAGTCCGGCTGTCTGTCTGTCCGTCTGTTAGCGTGCTGTATCTCATGAACCGTAAAAGGTGCTCTTGCCGCTATAACAACTAAAAAGTATTGTACGATGGTTCGGAACCCTTCGCGTGTGAGTCATCTCGCACTTGGCCGATTTATTTAATATAACTTTAATAATAACCAGCAACAATTATATAATATTACCTAAGATTTTGTATTATGAAGTAGCTACGTTATTCAAATCTTACTCATTAAACTGTTAAGACCCTACAAAGATTTTGTATTCAAACACAGTCGAAGCATTTAATATTCTGACAATGCCAAAATCTCAAAGACGCTTCGTCCACCACTCAGTTTGCCTCGTTTTTGTTAACTTTTTAACCTAATCCATTTAAGATAGTCTCCAGGCTTACAGTCCTCTCTGCAAAGCTTCTTAGCAAAGAGCATTAAGTATTTGTCCTCTCTAATATTGAAGCGAGATAGTATCTTCTTATTTCGAAAACTAAGACTGTATCCAATATTTATTTCAAATATATTTATTTCAAATATTTATACATATAAATATTTTGAGAGACTGAGAGATTTTTTTTTATCATGGATTGTGCGACTATAGGAGTTCTCGTCTTATTTTTCTATAGCACTCATGATTACGTGTTCGTGGAATATTCCAGGCAAAAATTCGTGGCAGTAAAATATACAGCAAGCATTTTGAAAATATTTCAGAAGTTTTCAGCGTAATCCAGCGCCGGACCGTGACAAAACCGACGGTACGGCAGATCGTGTGTCTACCGATGTTTTATTTCAGTCACCAATATTCAGATTCATGTTTTCATCCTGTTGTTAAAGATTATAAAGTTATTCTATACTTACAAACATATCCTAGATTAGAGCAAATACTAGCCACTTGGACCTACACCTAAAACCTATAAAACATTTAAAATAAAAAATTCCTACTTTAAGGTCGGTTCAAGTTGGCGCGCGGTATTTTTTTTTTGTGATTTGTGATATTTTCATCTTTCTATATGAAATAAAACTAGCGGAAAATGGGTTTTCCAAAAATCATCAAGGATTTTAAAGAAACAAAGTTGCTAGTTTTGTTTATTGTAGATAATAATCTATACTAATATTTTAAAGAGGAAAGATTTATTTGTTTGTTTGTTTGTATTGAATAGGCTCCGAAACTGCTGGACCGATTTGAAAAATTCTTTTACCATTAGAAGCCCACATTATCCCTGATGACCATAGGCTACTTTTTACCGCGGGAAAATGCTTCATTCCTACGGGAAAAAGGGAAATAGGACAACGGTTAGTAAGAATGCAGCTAATAATAAATAATGCTGAACAATTTGCAGAGCAGCCCCAAGTTAAGATGAACGCAGTCTTAAAAACTGCCAAGATATTGAATCTCGCGCCAGTGTCGATCAACGCCACTTTGATTCCGAACTTTGCTAAATTAAAGTATGCATTATTATACAAGGTAATAGAATCCACCAAACTTATGGCAATCGCAATTTAATTTACGTATACCTGAAAATCCCAAACACAAGTTGGAGTCTACTCAACGTTTGAAACAATAACTTGAATCGTGAACAAAGATCGATGTCTTAACTTACCTGAAACAAACAAAAACAAAAATAAATTTAGAGTAGGAGTAAACCGATGTGTCCAGTGAGATTTAGATTTGTTAGTGTGTATAGTTTATTATGGAAACTCAAATAGTCGTGTTTCCTGTTAGCCGACGTAGGCGTTCTCTGGTTATGCAATCTGTCACGATGCCAAGCTCAGGTGTAGTGTGACCTCCATGGTGCCCATGACCAGACCATAGCTCAGGGACATCGGCTACATCACTACACACAAACTGAATCTAGTTTATATTTGTAGGTTATATTCGTTTCCCCAGCCTCACTGCCCATCACGAGTGGCTGCGGGGGGGGATGTGTGCGTTTTGGACCATGTAAGTATTATGCAGTCTTACTTCAACGGTTTATTCAAGATGATGGACTTTTCAGCATTATTAATTAATTATTATTATTATTAACTAGCTTCTGCCTACGGTTTTGCACGCGTTTATCCGGTATAAAAGTAACCTATTTGTATTTCCAGCTTTGGAACTACATGTATGAAAAAATTTAACCCGTACCGTACTCGCTGAACCTCGAGTAACCAACATCCATCTATCCTTACTTCCGCATTACAATATTAATATTTGAAATATCATCGATTCAAATAAAATCAAAATGAAAATAGGAAATAGAAAAGTAATATGTATCGATTGTTTTGTCTTATTTTTAAATATTCTGTCGATATTATATTTTTTGTGCGACATTGTCATGCCAGCGTTTACGATTCTAAGGAAACCAGCCGGTTTCTTGTTAGCTATTGAAAAGTGACTCATATTTTACCCGCTTGTTGCATCACTGGGGATGGTTAATACTAATGAAGCAATTATCCGTAGCTTGCGGCCTTGCATCTGATTTTATTACAGTGTTCATTCATAGTCCATTCACAGGAAGCTTTTCATCAAGTCCACTCGAACGTATTGAACTGATTCGTCTGTAAGACGAAGTCCATTTACTGTCGTCTTATTGCTTTCCAAATTGTATTTGAGCAGACCTTTATCCAACTTGTCAAGAACCGTCAAAAACTGGGCAGTTATTTTTACCCGACGTAATAAAAGATATGTTTGAGAAGTCAGGTTCAGATAGTTTGGTTGTTTCATAATTGCTAGGTTTAGGGTAATCATATCACTATGAGAATTTTCTATACTAATATTATAAAGAGGAAGATTTGATTGTTTGTTTGATTGTATTGAATAGGCTCCGAAAATACTGGACCGATTTGAAAAATTATTTTACCATTAAAAGCCCACATTATTCCTGATGAACATAGGCTACTTTTTACCGCGGGAAACTGCTTGATTCCTACGGGAAAACGGGTAATAGGACAACAGGTAGTAAGAATGCAGCTAGTGTTTTAATAAATGGGGAACGCTTTTGCAAACGACAGAAGTATGTCTAATATAAGCCTATCGTTAGTTAGAATGAGTCCCGTTAAGTATCCCTGTTTGTAGATTAAATAAATAGCAATACAAAGGCAATATAGCGAAGCCGAGGTCGCAACTACCGCGTAATGTATCGGTTACTATCAGGATGGAATTGAAATGTGAATATTCCTAGTAAATACGGGCGTGTGGTTCAGCATCCCACTTCGGACCCTTATTTACAAAAGCAGATGCGGTAACGACTTGCGTTACAAAACATTCAATATATTGCCCAATATTTGGCATCTAAATGGAAATAATGGAAACCGGAGGCACTCACGAAATTGGGAATGTACGTATGTATATATGTAAATGTTTTTTTGGTTGTTTGTGGATAACAGATAATGTTATGTATTAGGGGCGCGCGATATGAAGAGCAAAATCTACATCCATGATCTTAATAAATTCCAGTTTTTAATGAATATTTTAATACTAATCCATCCTAAACCTTCAATCTTCATACAAATCGTCATATTAATCCTTTGGGGAAAGTTCACCCGAGTATGTTTCTTCTCCCAAAAGGCTTCTGGATAACCATTTTTTTTATAAAACCTACATGAATATTTTTTTTTTCAAGGTATATTTGGAGATTCTGATAGACCACGCGAATTATTTTAAATTATTAGGCGAAACACACAGGTGGACCACGGGCAATGGACGCAACACAAGCGATTTTATTATTTTGCTTTAAAAACGTACTTAAATCAATCTCAATACTCATAGCTAATAATCTTACATTTTGAAATCTTCCGTGGGTTTATACAGTTGAAGGTTTTATTTGTTTTTCGCCAAGCCGCCATTCTCAAAGCTATTTTTCATTCAACCGGCCCAATGATAGGTTTTCGCGGTGGAAATAAACACGATTCCCTTTATTTTTCCGAACATTATGGGTTGTTAAAATGATTTCGGCGTCGGTTGACACACATCTGGGCTTCTCGAATAGAAACCGCTATTTCTGTCTGTCGGTCCACTTAATGACTCGGGACGTTATTCATAGGAAAATTATATTTAGCTTATTATTACGCAATTTAGGAGCTCATTGAAAATAGCTAAAAGCTTTTAGTAATACCGGAGATTACGTTTATAGACTTTATAGATTCTTAACTGTATCGATTTTTTGTAAAAGTTACGCGATTATTCCTTAAATTCGACGCTGTGCTGTTTAGAAATAAAATGTGTAAAATTAAGTTCAATGAAATTAAAAGCTCATCAAAGGCTTCCACATCAACAAAAATAAGTTTATGACTATTAAGCGTTCCAATATATTCTTATAAACTATTAATGAGAGCGTGGGAATTAATATTTTAATGTAAACGAAACAAATGTGAATTTTGCTCGTCAGCTGCACGTTTAAACATCCGCTAGACGTGGAAAGAAAAATGTGATGAATGAACGTATAAATAATCACGGCGTCTGCCCGGATTTCAATCTTCAAAATGATGTTGAGTAAAGCTTAAATATTTTTCTTTAGGCGCGTTTATTTATGAATACATATTTATATAGCATAATTTGTATCAGTTTTGACACAGTATGTATATATTATTATTGATGTAATTTTTAGTTCCTAGTATCCTTATGTCGACTTGGAGAAACAGTCTCCGACCAATTAATGATCTTAATTGGTTAGCTACCGAGTACTTCCATATTAGCGAACAGGTAGAGCATAGATCACACATCTGTTATGCAATAGTCACATTGTTAAGAGCTTCTGCTTCAACAAGAATTAGGACCGCTTTAAATGGTATTTATGACTTTCGCAACGAGACACATGCCCTGAATGCAAACTCATGAAATAAGATGACGTTCCTCCAAGGTTACCACCGATCATCTCACCGATACAATGAACGTTTTGTTTCCGCGATAAACGCCAACGTAGTGCGAAACGCGGTTACGCGGCCGATATTTATAACCAATGGTGCACATAAAATGGGTAATGTTATAAAACGAGTAGAGCGTAAGGTCGCAGGGCATCTGGCGATACACGCACATGTGTTCGATATTTTTATCGTAACCATTCATAGAATTGATATCGCTAACCGAATGAAACGCCGCAAAGCGAATAAAATAATGGATTGGAAACGCACAGTCATTAACTCCGATTGTTTTATCAACATCAAGACCAAAATGAACAGTACATTAGTTTGGGGACCGAAGCACAACTGTAGTTAATTTATTGCCACAATATTACACACTTCGTTTGTTCTTGATTCGATATAAAATACCCATAAAATTGACAAGCTAACTTTTATCAGTCCTAATATCACAATCGGTCCATTTAAACGACGCCTTGTACTGTTTCTGTTCTGAAACCATTTTATACATTTAACTAAACAGGGCTAAGTTCATTAACGTACAGCAACTTTGTCATTATAATAGGTCAATACAGTTTGAAAAGTTGATTGAGGTCAATTTAGCTACGTGTGTTCGTAAATAATTCGAGTTTCCCGGCCGGTAATGCGATAGTATCTGCCATGTAACGTCTGAATTAACAAGGAATTATGGCGCGAGTTGCCATCATGCATCTTCACGAATCGGGCGTTCCCAGCTTCCCAATGAGGTGATCTTATGCAACCGCGTGCATAGAATCATAATGTCTAATTGATGTCTAATATAGATTATCGTTGGTTTGATCATGGGCTTTAAAGTTAATTACTTAAGCTAGGGTAAAAGTATCTAATTGTTGTGATTGGATGAAAGGTCAAAGCTTTCGATTGCCTCGCTTTTAGTGAGCTTGGAGTAAACAATAATAGTGGGTACAAAAGGGCTTTTAGTCTGAAACCTTTGTCTGCAAGTGGGCGAGGGCGGGCTTTACTTTAAGTGCATTATCGACTCCACCAATATAGGAAATTTTGATGCCCACCTAACGAACAAGCCGAAATTTGCTACAACTTAGGGCGCTACTCAAATTATGTCGGACGTTTATTGACGTGGGTCTTCTCTTAATATTCAAAACGAAATGAGAATATAGTACATTTCCAGGAAACGAGCAAACTTTAGTTAAAGAACACCCGAGGAACATCATACTCGAGTGACTCAGCTCTGAGACAGATTCTAAAAAATTGTTCAGTCGGTAATAAATCTCTAGTGAGCACGACATCTTTGCAATGACGATTGGAGGGAATCTGAACACGACAGACAGACAGCAGTAATGCGACTCACATTCATATCGCAAAACTAACTTTATTGAGTTTTGCGGCGCGTTTTATGTCAAATACTTTTTTGCTCCGGTGTAAATCTGAACAGCGTAATGGGAAAAGTTGTAACAAGTATTCAGAACGTATTATGTGCCATTAATATTCTGACGAGTCGCCGACGTCGGCAACTCTATAAAACTTCAATGAATGTTGCCCACGCCCGGGCGAAGCTTATAATTTAGACATCCTTATATCATTATGTGCCATACAACATTTGCTATGTATGGCTAAAGTTTCAGCATCGTAAAATAACATTTTATGTCAGAAAATGTGTTACGAATTTCTTATAACCCCCAGCCTGACTTGCTTTATGAATAACATCTATTACGCTGACTGTATCAAGAACACCAAGTAGATCAACGTCTTTTATATTGCCAAATAGATTGTTCTTTCAAAAAGAAAAATAAATGTAAGTATTTTTTAATGAATCAGATATTGAATACTGATAGAATACGAAATACTGAAAATATTAGTAATCAAGGGTTTGTTTCCAATGAATACTCCCTGGAATTAATAAAAAGGATTCATACAAATGGAAACGTTTTCTTTTTAAAATTTCTATTGTCTGCGAAAGGGGTGACGGCAAAATGTTTTTGGACTTAGCAAAACCCTTTCTCCGCTTCTTTTCATATTTTCACATTTTCCAGAATGAGCAAGATAATTTCAGCTGCGGTAGGTTATCTGATTGAAATTGCATGACAAAGCAAATGTTTGTGAAACAAATTTTTTTTGTTGATTACGCATAACGTATTCATAAATGCCAGTAATTATTACAAAGGGAAATAACTAACTTTCACCAATTCCTAAATATGGAGCAGAATAACTTACATGAAATAAAACTTGTGCTGATGCCCTTTTAGCCGAGTTTCGGCAACGGCGGCCAGTTTCAACGAAGACTAGCTAAGTGCGCAGGAGTGCACAAGTTAAAACGCAAATACAGGTGCACCCTCTATTCCCTCACTCTCATTATCGGTTTGGACGGCAGACCGACACGACCGAGTAGAGGTTAGGCGCAGGACCAACAGCTTAACGCCGCCGCTAACTTCCTGACTCCGGGCTGCTACTGTGAAGACTTATTTATTGGGATTTTTGTAAAAACTTATAAACTTCAAATCAAACGCTACGGTTCTGCACTCGGCTATCTATAACGTTAATCAGGGTTCTTTAATTAAAACAGCACCGCTCTAGAGCACAGTAAAGCACGCGCGAGTTATATTCAAACTAAAGGCATGGAGAGCAGATCGACTCATACATACCCCCAAGACGATATTAAGATCAACATTATTACTCAGACCTTGTCGCAGACCGTGGTAACCCTGATCTAAGTTTTACGACATCCTACGGTCACAAAACACAAGGAATTCATGACATAAACGCCCACTAGGAATCTACATTGTTCTTTACTTATTCACCCGATAAGAACGTCTAGGTATGCGAGTTCTAGAAACATAACTTTATTAAACTGTTGTAGTAAGTAAAATGCTAAAAGTTTACTTGTTTATGTTGCTACATTTATGACACTACGCTATCAAGAAATGTGAGGAATTTTTTCAAAAACCCAGATTAGGAGTGGGAATACCATTATTTTAATTAGGTTACAGATAAGACTGCCTGAAATTCCATAATTTATCATATACACAATGTACGAAAAACGATTACGTACATATTTCAAACATCGATCGTACGAAGAACAAAGCATAAAATTATGCAAGAGGAAGCGTACGGGTTATCATATCAGTAATCGTTATCATTATGACGAAATTCTTACGTACTCCCCACGTGGTTCTGAAGGCCTCGGAGTATCTCGCAAAACAACGATGTTTACGATATATTTTATTAGATTTAACGTATAACGACATTTAATATTCATAGGAAACGTTACGACGTGTTTCCGAATAGCTTTTATCATATTTTGGGGATGGGAAAACAATTCTATAGGAATGTATGTTCATGTTTGACGGGACGTCGTGCGTGGTGTCAATCAAAGGTGTACACATGGACGTCAAATATAAAGTACTTACCTACTAAAAATGAGACATCACCACGTTTTTTTGTACCTTTTGTCTATATTAATATAATAAAGAGGAAAGATTTAATTGTTTGTATTGAATAGGCACCGAAACTACTGAACAGATTTGAAAAATTCTTTTACCATTAGAAGACCACATTATGATGAACATAGGCTACTTTTTACCGCAGGAAAATGCTTCATTCCTACGGAAAAACGGGTAATAGGACAACGGGTAGTAAGAATGTAGCTAGTTTTAATTATATTCAGCTTCGCACACGCTTTTTCGGGATAATTTCAAAATCAGAAGTGGGTAGGTATTTACTAAGAAGGTATTTGTAGGTACGATGGTAAGTAAATGGTGATACCTAAACTTTAACAATCAACAAGATATATGCATGAATAACTTACCTAAGCCTTACAGTGATTACGTTAGCCCTAAGTAGCCTACAGTAAACCCTACCTACAGTAAAAAGGTTAGCAAAACAATTTTCAAAACTAAAAATATCGTTATCAAGTTTCAAGAGCATGACAATTATTTCCCAAACAAAATAAAGTTGCTTTAGCCCGCGGTTAACCGCTTGAACATTACAATATGTTACGCGTGTTCATAACATGAATATGAGATGTAGACCGTATTACATTAGCCAAAAGAGCGATTATAACGTTTCCTATCCGGTCGTGTATTACGGAGGAATTCCGCCGTGTCAGCAGCTACATGAAGGGACTAATGCTCATTTTATGACTTTGCCCTTTTTATGGATATTTCGGATATGATTGTCGACACTCGTAAAATGAGTTGTCTTATAAGCGATCCCATATAAACACATATTTTATGGTTCAGCATAACATTTCTGTTATGCAATTTGTCGTATGGTTTTTCTCGCTTTCATTGTCTCCGCATTCTGCGTAATTTATTCGGGTTCCAAAGGAGCATTATCATTATTTACTTACCAAAATTGAAATATTTAAATTAGGAGGTATCAACTTAAAACAATAGCACAACCAAAATGCATACATTAAAAATTCAATTAGTGGACGATAATTAGTTAGTTTCGATTCACAGGCACAAACCAATCGAACAAACAAACCAATTAAAAATGTTAATATTAATATCATACAGCACAGAAACGAGGCATTTACGAGGAAAATATTTCAGGTGTTTCAATTAACATAAGAACGGCATGTACTTACACAAAGTGTGATTCATAAAATTCTTATGTTAATTCTTGTACGTAGTGTTTCTTATAACGTGTACAAAATTATATTTACATTAAATATTTGAAAGAGCATATTTATAGAACATTCATTTTCCTTTTCTTGTAACAAAGAAAAACTTCTGTTTTCACCATCACGTACGATAAATATACGTATTCTCTGCTCATATTGACATGAAAACAATAAAATGTACGTATAAGCAAAATATTTTCGTCTATTAGTTCCCAGCTAAGGAACATGAATGTTCAAAATTCAGTACACGTCATTGAATCAGCCGTCCTAGGATTGATAGACAAGTGGCTGTCGTCGTCTGACCTTTTCAAACGATTTCAGCTCAAGATACTAATATTCAGAAAAAAACAATATTGCGAAAAAAACTTATTAACAGAAAAAAAAATTAAGTTGTAATTATAATTTTTTGTTAGGACAATTTTAATTACGCACACCAAGAGCCGGCTTTACGCTTCTTAGCTAATCAATGATCAAAATCACTTGTCGACATCAATGAAAATTGGTATTTGTAAAGTTTTATCTTTAAATTTGTATTTGCAGCGTCAAGTGTCTTATCGACAGGACTGGAGAGACATCCATCTGTCACATTTTATAAGTGTCAAGCCAGACATCGTAGGGCTGGGAATCAAGAAGTTGAAGCGGATGAACATGGAGATGACACCTACTGCCCCAGAACAGGTATAAATTTCCAGCAACCTGATTTTTTTTATAGTCAATTCATCTTCATGAGACCGCAATCTCACCTGATTGGCCGACGACGTCAACAAATTGACGTGAACAAGAGATTTGATCATTGATTAGCGATGATCAGCGTATGAACAACCGGCTGCAAGTGTCTAACCTCTCAACTGTACATTAAACTAAGCAACAGTCCTCGTTTGAAAAGATCACTCACTTCCTGACGGCCACTTATCTAAGAGATGGTAATCACACGATATACGATGGGACACACATCGATACCTGGTGAAGTGGAGCGCGCCTTGAACGTCGGTGCGATCATGACGGTCTCTGCAAACCACAATCAACATGAAATCAAGTGGAAATACCTTTTCAAAGTAAGACTTATCATCATCATCGATAATCAGATTCACTTAATACTATAGGCCTCCACAATTTAGTGCCACACCCTACGGTTCTACAGTACCTAGTTACAGTTCGTCCTGCGAACAAAGTAAAAAGTGAGTGCAAGTATGGGTGCGTCCAGATTTAGTACATGTATATACATATAACTTATGTTTTATATAACACGTCCACATTATCGCACTTTAAGACTACCTAAGGGAATTTACCATATTTACCAGTAGGTACCGGTTTGTAACATTAGTGGCAATATTGTTATTTTTAAAATATTAAGTCACCTTTGTATACATATGTTATATTTGTATCCTGAATACGATTGCAGTCAAAAACAGATTCAGTTAACAGTTAATTTTAAATTATAACAAATTAATAATATTCACGTGTTTTCATATACTGCTATGTTTATGATTACTGAACTCATCTATTACAATTTACATCTGCGTGCGGTATTTATTTGTTCATTTCCACAATATTTGGCATGCGAGATAGTGTCATGGAAACAGAGGGAGGTTTTATCACTGTTCGAAGTTCCCTGGGGCACCAACATAAACAAAATAACATAGACCAAGCCTCGGGGTATGTCTCAGTGTAATTGCTTTTGCGTTTAAAAATAATAGCATAGTATTTGAGACGCGAGAATACGCAAAGAAATATTTTGTACAGCAAAATACTCGGAGAAAGTATGTTACATTTTGTCGAAAAAATCCAGATTCCTTAAAACCCATAAACCGTGCAGAGTAGGAAGTTGAAAGGTAAATCCTGTTGCTCGCAAAAAAGTAATTTCCCAGAAATACGGGGCTAACACTTTGTCGCCATGAAGATGATAAAGAATTGGCGTCACACATGCTTTTTGGCGCTTACTCATTCACGTATTCAACGGGAGTAGAGCCGGATGTTACAACACACACCGAACTAAAATTACGTGAGCTTCTTTCAGCGCCCGCCAATTGGCAACGTAAACAAAGACTTACTCACTGAGCTAATTATGTTGTGTTAATTAAATAAAATACAGCTCAAGTGAAAACAAAACAAGGATTTATTTGTTAAGACAATACAAATAGACGAACTAAACGGGAATAAAAAGAAATAGGGAGCATGAAAACCAACGATGGAAATATTTTTCTGATTGAAGTAGTATCGAATAATATACTGACTCGGTACGTTCACTAGCTTTCAAGCTTTTAACTGTTTATATTTCATAATGAAAATGCTTTTACAAATTGTGCTTTGTGCATATTAAATTTGGTGAAAAGTTTAATGGAATGAATTATAACACAGGCCGCATCAATTTCAGCTTAAATGAAACCGACCTGAACAATGTAATATTATTCAAAATCAGCTAATTACTTTAGTTTACGATAGGTACTAGCTTATCATACCTATACTAATTTTATAATGAGGAAAGATTTCATTGTTTGTTTGTTTGTATTAGGCTCCGAAACTACTAGACCGATTTGAAAAATTCTTTTACCATTGGATGCCCACATTATTCCTGATGAACATAGGCTACTTTTAACCGCGGGTAAATGCTTCATTCCTACAGGAAAACGGACAATCGGACAACGGGTAGGAAGAATGCAGCTAGAGTTTAATAATTTTTATAGATATAGATATTCGCATCGTTTTCATTGATCAACTACACACAGACACAGTATAAAATAAACAACAATCTACTTTAAAAACAGCTGAAAATGTTTCAATGTCGAACGTTATCAGGTCTATATTGTTACTATCGCGACTATAACTTCATTTGAGTAGGTTACTTTTGTCTTATTTCTATTAAAACAATTATATTTAAACTCGTAGAGTGGGTGAAAAAGATAAGAAAAGTAAACGATCGAGGTTAAGGTGAAGGATGTGTCACAGAGTTAATTGTAAGTAGTATGCATGTGGGTCATTCGCCGGTGGAACACCGCTAAACCAATATTGAATTAACGCGTTCGGAATAATAGTGGAGAAAGCACACTTTGCTATAGGTAACTACTGCTTGAGGTTTATTAGAAACACCTCTTTCTAATATCGTGAGTGGTTCACAGTTAGTCGATTAATAATTTAACGCTACGTTCTAGTTAATAGGTGATATTTGTGACACTTCGGCTGAACCATTCTATTTGAAGATGAAATGCAACTAGCTTCCGACACTTATCGACTTTACCAACACGATACCTTATGAAAATAATGGTTTTATGCTTAACAAAGGAGCACCTAAACATAAAAGACGAGTAAAAAAATAACTTCAATAATCTTTTGAATGACTTATGGCTCCTGAACGCTCCGTTAAACTCAACCTGAAAAACTTCCGTAGTAAAGTCTACGACCTTTCACATTTACTGCCGGCAGTAAAGCTTCCTTTCGTTTCAAGAGACACGTAAGGGACACTTCGCAGCAAACAAATTAAAGCAGCAGTCAGCTGTAATCCTGAAACCAGCGCGGCTTCAGCGCCATGACTGCGTATGCCGCATATTGAAAGTGTTCAACATATTAAGCTCCCACCAATAACGAGATTACCATAATCTCCGCATCTTTATTGTCAGCCATTTCAATACAGTTTATAACATGGATCGTCTCAAAGGGAACAAACAACGTCAGCTTTTATCTTCTCTTCCAATAGTTCTAAATCTCTAACAAGAGTTAAATATGAAAGGTAAAGCTTGCCAGTGTTGCCATTGGCAGCGTTTGGTCCGTGAAATCGAATTGGCTCACAGTCAGAGACTAAAATAAGTAGGTAGATATAGCATCGTGTTCGGTGAAATGGGAACCCAAGGCTTAAATGCAGGTGGGAGCCAATGAATCAGTTATGAATGTGTTTGCAGAATCTCTACAAGCAAATTCCAATAGTCACTTTTGAACAGAATGCCATCGCGTCTTCGGTCGTTGCCTTGAAGTTATTGGACTGGGTAAAATTTCTTCCTATGTTATATTTTTAGTAGCGAAATGAAATATACTACGAAGTAAAACGTAGATAATTTCAATGACATATTTATAACATCGGATCACTTGACGGATCTTCAATTCGTCATGTAACATACATACACATCGTCGAATAAAAAATATATATTTTAATGTCTTCTAAAAGTTATTATCACATAAACATACATATACCTACAACCCACTCTAACAAGATATCATTGCGTAGCCTAGAACTTGCGAACTAGTTTACTCTGTTATCGCGTTGTTCATCAAAATCCTCCATTGTCACAATTTAATAGAGTCGTATATCAGAATAGGGCGCGTCTCGCGTCTCACATGACCGGCGCGGGCGCAAATAGAGCCCAGATCCTGTGCGCTGTGTGAACCAGCCGCGCCCGACATAACGCACAATCAAACTATCCAAGCCGATGCTTCTGTACTCACCGATGACCCTTTAATAGAAGACTATCGCTCTACTTCGGGATTGTACAGTGGCGTGTGAATGGAGTCATTGACTCTATGTGTGTTCTACGGCTCTACTTTGGTTATGCTAACTTAAATTGCTATTGTCAATAATTTTCAAAGTCATTTTTTTGTGTAGTTGGGAAGACTGGTGCTCTATAATACAGTTTAAATTAAACTACAAGAACAAAATTAAAAATTTTAAAGACCCCTTCGACAGATTTTTATGAAACATGACTTAGAACACTCGGGATAAAATTATCTGACACAAAAAAAAACTAAACGAAAATTGGCTCATCCGTTTGGGAGCTACGATACCACAGACAGATACACAGACAGACACGTTAAACTTATAACAACCCTCTCTTTTTGCGTCGGGGGTTAAAATTAGAAACCTGGGACACCTTGTTTTGTATATTTGATTTTGAAATAATTAATTTTGTATTTGAACTAGAATCTTATGTTTTTCGCATGCCGACATTTTAGGCTAATCGTTAAACAACAGTTCATTGAAAATACTTTAGACATTGGAATGTTACAAAGATAATCCAGAATCCAGTTCTTTGCACGTAAAAAAGGCACAAATCAGTAGGTGCAATTTCACCGTAAGCCATGCAACGGAGCTAAAATCTCTTTTGAATTGGAGCTTTGTTGGTTGTTTTGTTCGTCCAGTTGTTTGCAAAGTTGAAATACCATTCAAGATTCGTTTGCAAGTAAGGTATATTTCTCAATGTCTGGTGCAAAACGTGTGTAAAGTAGCGTCAGAGTATATAATAATAATACTAACGTATAGTACTATTGTATCTTTTTCAACCGGTATTCAGGTACTGGTTAATAGGATAAATAATAAAGTACAAGATGTGTGTTCTGTGGTTAAACTAGAACAGTTGACGTAATCAACTTACGTCTTAATGAATGATCAATGAGTCATACATAAAAGTAACTTGGCTAAATTAAGGAAACGGGTATTTCCAACGTGCAACGGTAAGTGGAAAATTATCTCGTTTAAATAAAAGCTGCTCTGTGTAGCGCCATTACGTTTGAATATCTACAAATTTGGGCAGTGAGCTGAATTCACAGCTACAGAAGTACAGATATCAAGTTAATGGTCTCTTAATATAGATTTCGCATTTTGTAAGATTCATCATTCATGATCAACGCTCATTCTTTGTGTAAAAATTTAAACGATTTATATAGATGTACGGAAGCCGTTTTAAATAACGGATCGTTAGATACTGCGAGGTCCAACTTTTCCTAATTTATAACGACAAATTTCATTCCGAAAAGTAATGTATTTTTAGCTGTACGTTTAAAAAGTAAGAGCGCTTTAAATTAAGGCCCCAAATTGTCACCTAGGGAGTAAGTGGCACAGCGAGCAGTATGAAACTCATTTTAGCTTTTTTTCGCAAAGTGCGGCGGAGCGGAATGCAAAATTGAATTAGGACGTGATGTTTTAGAAGTTAGACCACATTACACTCGTTAGCCTTTCTCATTTCGAGAGTGTATTCCTAATGACACAGGCGTACCCCGGCTAGATACGTGATGGGGTTGGAGCACCACTCATTTACATAATTGGACCATTGGAAATGATGAAAGTTCTAATGCAAGGATTTTTTTCTATTAGTTTAACTGTGTTAATGAGTTCTGATCGTATAAGTAAGGAACTTGATGAGATTAAATTAAAATACCGATTTATCTCACGAAACAAACAACTGCCGTTACAGCCCTATAAAAGCCCACAGAATCCGACGTAAAATAAAGTTGATTTCAAACTCTGATCAAAATTCATCCCCCAACAAAACTTTGAGCCGTTTTAAAAGTTATTTATTCTCACAGCTCCTTTCATATTTATTTAACACATAATTATAGACTTTTACCTGGTAGGTAGATAATTATTGCAGGACCAAAAATAAAATTGCGGTAACTTGAATTCTTTGTAAAAATGATGCAAAACATCTGTAAATTCGATTTGATAATACTGGCAACAACAATAATATACAAGCTGCCACGTAACATGACATGTGTACTAAGCCGAAAGCATTGCCATACAGCGGGGCAATGCAGCCAGCGTCTTGGGGACGCTTCCGACTGGTATTGATATGTACCAGTTGAGCTACTTGTAGATTGTTTGCAACAGTCTGCAGTGAGCTCAATTGTTTCAATTGTAAATACTAGTTCTAATTTATTTCAATTATTTTGTATACTGGTGATTGTAATTTTCTTTGTGAATAAAGGCCCGAAAGAGGGATTCTGGATCCGGAGGGGTTCAACTTGTTAATAACGATTTTTTGATTTCCGAATATTAAATTGGTTTTGAAAAATAAAAATATTTTTCCTCTTACAAGTACTAAAATAACATAAAATAAAATAATAAATAAATAAGGTATAAAATATTTACTAAATGATTTCTTTTTGCTTTTTTTTTACCAAAACAGTTTTAATGTTGATCATGGCTAAACGTCATGAAATTCTAGCAAAATGATGTAAAACCTTTGAAATTTCAAAACAATAATAATAATAATACATGTAAAAAAACACGAATATAAAGAAAAAAGGTCACTATTTTTTTAGGGTACAAAATAGATCGAAATTTAAAAAATAATAGATCTAAAGTTGTTATTATCGGGGTCCAGAATCCCCTTTCGGCTTAGTACACATGTTTCGTGTTCTACGATGTTTTGAATAACGAATATTTATAAATCCGCAGCTCCTAGTCTAGGTACTCTGAACCAATTAAAAACCTTACAAGTCTTGATAATAATACCTCAAGTACATAACAAGTTACAAGGCAATACTGGTATGTACTACCTACCTACCGCAATAATTGAAATTTTCCTTACTTTTCCACATTCCGATCGACCAGTTTCTGACCTTCTTTTTTTCCGACTTATAATGTAAATTATTTCGACTCTTTGATTTTAAATAACCTAAAGCTACCAGACACATACTTTATTTAGTCCATGCCGGTTTTATCAGGTAAGTAAAATAGCAACGAATACGCTGCTATAGAAAACTAAATAAGAACTTCAAGCGAATGCTACAAATGGATTCTCAAACAACCACGTGTCAAGACTACCTTACGGCCGCGGAGTTAGCGTGAAAATTGATTTACAGATTTCACGGTTCCCTATTGACCCGCCTGTATTTGTGAGGTCAATAGAAGTTACGGGACCAGGATGTTTGCTAGGGAGAGCAATACTTTTGATCTTTGTGCACGTGTATAGGTAGGTATAGGTACTGACCGGTGTTACGGCGCGTAATGTAACGTGTTACACAGCAAACGTTCGTGTACTCAGTACAGGAAAGGTGCTTGCATCGAGCAACGAAACGGATCTTAGCACATGGCGTAACGTATCACGTCCGCTGCGAATGGTACATTACGCGGTACGCCCCTTAGCACGTGTCAGTATGCGGCTTTAAGTAAATGATTTTTGGTGGTAGGTGGTATTTCCATCATAAGTAGAATTTACTGATAACGTTAATGTACTCCGCTTCATAACGTGATAGGAAAAATTATATGAAAATACAGTCATTAATCACTATTTATTACCGTAACATTTTGAAAATTTAAAGTTACCTACTCGTTTAAGATTGATTAATGATTATCGAATAATACGATTGACAATTTCAATCATAAATCATAGATCACTTTGGTTTATTAACCTCATGGATTTCCATAGACATCTTCGTCCAATGACGGTTCTAGATTAACATCAGCAGTAGCCGATATCCTATTAATCATTACATAATAGTGTTCAGTTCTGATTAGGTACGTCCACGGATTATCGGTCTTACTAACATAATAGACTACCGCAGGGCGGTGTCCGAAGTCCGTGACCCAAATGGGCCTGTCTGCATTGTTTACCTACAACTTATGTCTTATAACCTGAGGTAAAGCCCTGCACTGTAGGGATTTAATTATTTTGTAATGAAGAGTGATGGTTTTGAATGTTAGTTCACTAACTGTATTAGAAAGTTGGTTTGTATGCTCTATCCAAGTTGAAATTATATTTTGAGGCTTAACTAACTGACAAGTTGTCTTTCAATAGATATATGAAAGCGAACTTTGCCTAAAACTATTTTGGAAGTTCAACACTTTACAAGCAACTAAACAGTAAATGGGTTAAAATGTAGAAAACAATATTTACGTAAGAACTACTTTAGGAAGAAACTAAGTGCATAAAAAGTAAGAGACTGCTCCTAGCTAAACTTTAATTGGATTTAACTTTGGACTAAAGAAATTCCACTTAGTATATTGTAAGAGACAAAAAGATGGTTGAATTGAACAAATGAACAAATGGGACTGTTTAAAAATCTGAGCAACTAGTTAGGTAGATAATTTTTAAACACGCGGAAATTATTAATAACTCCTAAACCCTCTAAAAACTAAAGCCAAAAGTCAAACATAAATATTTACCGACTCAACAGCACAAAGGCCAAAACAAATACTGAAACACATTAAATTCGCGTAGAATACGTAATCTCCCTTTACATTAGGGCAGCCGAGTAGAATAGATGAGCTCATGGTTATTTTTAAGGGATTCCTGCAATGAAATTTAATTACTTTACAAGAATTGCCTGATAGCAACAATTCCCCTAATTTGTTGGAAGTAACGCCTTGTATCTAATTTAAATATTCACCTTTAGCCCTCTAATGAAAACACGATGTTCACTCTGACGGCTTACACAGTCTATCGACAAAATATCTACTTCACTATATACGTAGCTAGAAGCAAAAAACGTTTCAACTTAAGTTGCACGTCCACTATATCATCAGAGCGTACGGAGCGTAAGGATTTGTTGATCTGTATTGATTTCTATGGTACAGCGTGCTCTGTATCGGCATATCGGCCTATACCAACGAGAAAGACCGGTATTTCTACCGATGACGTCATCTGAAATACTATGAGGATCCTCGTCACTACGAGGATGCTGTTGCGGGTGACGTCATCAAACTCGAGTGCTTTGAAAATACCAATATTGCCGATACAAAACGCGAAAGTAGTAGACGCTCCGTATATTGTAAATACCGACACCGCGTACGCTAATTACTATCCGATTCCGACGCAGTAGACGCGTAACTTTAGGGTTTAAACTTCGGCTTTCATTTATTTCATTTGTAGTAAAGCACAGGTATTATTGTCTAGGGTAGAATGGACAAAAATAACTTCGCATCGGTTATATGTTCCGTAAATTATTAAAGCTGAAGTGAATAGTAACAATTATTTTACGAACTCGATGACGATAAGACGTAATTTTTCTAGACAAAAATCGGTGCTGCCGCGGAAATCGGACTGGTGAAAATAGTTTTGTTAGAAGTTGTTCTGTTATAATAGGGAGTAATTTACCAAAACGTATTGTTCACAAGAATGTTCTAAACAATCAGTTTATCATCTGTTAAGAATGAACTAGCGAGAGGTACTTTACCGATTGTGAGTCACTAATGAACATTAATTTCCCGTATGGAAACAGGAAGAGCATACCTATTAGGAATTTGTTCGATTCCACTGATTAACCAATATTTGACCATAACGTTTGCTTTTGTGATTGAAAATTCCGTGTAATATTCACAAAACCTCATGTAAATTAACGATTGGGTCGTAGGTAGATCGTGTTGGATTTGTAAATAATGGGCTTGATAGGCCTTCTTCATCAGCTGGACATAGGCCTCCCCTACGTATAAAGGGGCCTTCAGCTTGCCGCTGGTCTGATCGGTAACTTTGGAAAATTATCTCTGATGGGGAAAAGACTCAATTACGAATCTTAATCAACATCATCGATTTTTTTGTTTATTAAAGAAAAAACTTAGCCCCTTTAAAGCCCGAGACCAAATCCCAAAATAAAAGTTGTTCAAATTTTGCTTAAAATAAAACTGTACGTATTAAATGCTATAATGTTGTTGTACATGTAGCAAACTTGTACCCAAGTCTTTGCTCGTATCCTTCTAAAATAAAATGGATCCCATGCGTTATTCCGGATCATTTTCCTCGTATTCATCAAATTCTTACAAGCCCCTTGCGGTAATTTCAGCGTAACAAACATAATATCATAAAGATCCTATCTTCCACTTTTATTAACCGACTTCGATAATGGATGAGGTTCGCAATTCAGGTGTATTTTCTATGTTACTCATGTTTGTTACGCGATATCTTTGTCATTTTGTAGGGTTCCGTACCTCAATAGAAAAAAAAGAACCCCTATATGATCACTTTGTTGTCTGTCTGTCCGTCTGTTAACCCCCTTTTCTCAGAAACGTGTGGAGGTATAAATAAATAAATATGAATAAATAATGCTGGACAATTCACACAGCATTATCTAGCCCCAAGCTAAAGCAGAGCTTGTGTTATGGGTACTAGATAACTGATATACTTAATACAATACACTACATAGATAGATATTTTTTATTATACATAGAAAACGCCGAGAACAACGGAACAAATTTCTGCAGATCGTACACAAATTTGTTCCGAGGCGGGAATCGAACCCGCTGCGCGGAGGTCGTCAATAATAGGTATCGAGTTGAAATTAACATCAAATACTCAACTCCCCGTAACCTCTCGGAGCCTTAATATAAATAAAACTTTTAATTCAACGCAATTAAAAATAACAGCCGTTTAAATCCGAATATATTGACATTTCCAAGAGAACATGGACACAAAACCTATAGGGTACTTCCTGTTGACCTAAAATCATGAAATTTAGCAAGAAGCAAGGTAGCACAAATAAAGGGCAAAATCCGAAAACCGTAAAATTATAAATTATTCACAAAAAAAAATTTTTGGTTCTCGCCATGGACCAAAACCTATTATTGACCTAGAACCATAAAAGCTGACAAGAAGCAAAGCAACCTTGCCTTTCGTCCAGACTACCGAAAACAAAAGTCAGAAAACCGTAAATTTGTAGTTTATTCACATAAAAAATTTATTCTCGCCTTTGACCAAAACCAATAGGGTATACGTATAGTTGACCTAGAATCATGAAGTTTGGCAAGAAGCAAGATCTTATAATTATACGGAACCCTCGGTGCGCGAGTCCACCTCGAACTTGACGTTTTATAGTATTTCACTGTTGTATAAACAATAATCGCCCCCTTTAATTTATGATCAAAAATATACCTAGTGTGGGTTCCATTTACTAAGTGTTCATTTTGAAGTCAATAATAATGAATGATGAAAGTGAGAAAATAAACAACAAAAAACAATAATTTCATAACATAAAATAATAAATGCGACAAAACATACCTACTAGTTAAGCCCAAAATAGATGCTTTCATCATTTGGCAAGATAACTAACGTCAGCGCGTGGCAAATTTCACGTCTCAGTTTATGACTTTATGAATTACTAGCTGCTGCCCGCGGCTTCGCCTGCGTAGTTCCCGTTACCGTGGTAATTCCGGGATAAAACATAGCCTATGTCCGTCTCCTGGTTCTAAGCTGCCTCCCCACCAATTTTCAGCCAAATCGGTTCAGCCGTTCTTGAGTTATAAATAGTGTAACTAACACGACTTTCTTTTATATATATATAGATGATTTATGTGTTGTAAAAGGTTAAAAATTTATGCGCCATTCATGGTATACATATTCCAATTCTATAAAAAAGATTTACAGTCATTCATAGGCAAAGGGGCTAATTAAAGGGTGTTACAATAGTACATTGTACATCTAGGCGAGAAAGTGCCCAACTAATATCGAGTGCGTCATTTAAGGCGCAGCCGAGGGCCTTAAAACACACGAGGTAGAATTCGCACACAATCCGGAGTGATACATAGTGCTTTATAATGAAATAACCATAGCTATTTCAGAAAATTCAAGAAAAATAACACGTTAGAAATGGATTCCCATACACTTTTCTCTCCCGCTCGCGTGAGAAATGAAATTCCATAGTTTTCCGTTCCGCATTTTAGTACACCTGCAATAATGTACTTTCTATCTTATGTTTGGAAAAGGAATAAGCAACTTTCTGAGCAGGTGTACTATAAAATATTATTTCACGACGATCTTTGATATTTAAATTACATAATATTATTGTTTTCAAGCAAAATAATTATTTTCTGGCAGTCAGGAGTTTTCTTGCTATCCGACTGACCGATAATATCAAGGGCCAAGGTACCGTGAGGTAGTTACTAAACTGTTCAAGAGTATCAACCCCAATAAAAGTAAAACTCCAACGCATTTACAAACCAAATGTAAATTAATTACCGCTTCTGTAATTTTACTGTGCAATCTAAACCCTTCAAAGTGCTTTATATTAGTCAGAACAAACAAAGAAGTGGTCACGTTCCGGATTAGTAGATAAAATAAGCACTTGTTTCTACTTGAAACAGAATTGTGCTCTCTCATAAAGCGGTTTGCTCTTGACCCAATCTTCTTGGCTCTTATTACTACACTGATCATCGCCCACTTGCAAAGAAAATTGCACATTACGAGCATTAGATATTATGAACCTACATTCAACATAGGGCGAATGGCTTACATTCATTCGATGGGAAGGCATATCATTGGTGTTAATTCAGAAGTCACCAAAACTGTACTAAACTAATTTTGACAGGACTAAAAATGTTGCCATCCCTTTCATATCAATCAAACAAATAGGATGGCATCATTTTCGTGCTGTCAAATAGTTTAGTTTAGTTTTAGGGACATCTGAATTGACACCATTGTCTCCCTTAAGATTTTTAGATGTTGTTTTCACATTTGGTATGTTTGAGGACAACACTGCGATAAACCACGACTTTATTTCACAGAGAAAATGCTTGGCTTTTATACCTTCTAAAATATTTTCCTCGGCATTTAACTCTTATGCAGAATATCTGTGATACTCCCCTTGAGACTACTAAAAGTCCCCTTTAGTCTCTAAGTTACTGGGTCGCATCGGCATTCGCTACTATTCTTATTGATGGAGAGTCTAGGTTCTCAATAGTGCTCGGTTGATTAGATCTTGATCCTATTAATGGTATTGAGTTGAGAAAAGAGGCGCCATTTATTTGACAAAGGCGGCAAATAGCCGGCCATTACGGTGTAAGTTGCTTTTCATTTATTTTCTTGATGTAGAACAGAGTTTTACTTATTATTCGGATGAGTTTTCAGCAATTTCAGGAATCATTTACTGAAGTTGAATAAACTGTCTAATATTGGATCAGAAATAAAAACGCTTTTCTTATCTTCCTAAACCTAAACAATGAATTAACGAAATGATACCAAAAATTCATCGTCTTATCAAAAGATACCAAGACCACCAAACTTCTGTAAAAGAAGACAAAACTATTGTTTGTAGAAATAAATTTAAACCCCGACAGATTTTCATGAAACACTCGGGATAGAATTATCTATGACACAAAAAAAAACTAAACGAAAATCGATTAATCCGTTTGGGAGCTACGGTACCACAGACAGATACACAGACAGACACGTTAAACTTATAACACCCCCCCTCTCAGTTAAAAAGGATCGTAATTAATTCAATTGATGCATGGGTACTTCGTTTGTGACATTATGTTAGTTTCGAAATTGTTGGGTAGTGTTCCGTCTATCCAAAGTTATAATTACGTTTCTGAGCCATTGCCTCACGACCAAACTCTGCATACACGACTACTTCGTAATAAAACATTTGTTATGTACATTGTACGGTTATCTTAATGCCAAAATTTGCTTCAGTTCAGTTCTAAATAATGATATTTTGCTTCATGGCTACGCGATTGTAAAGTGGCATTCTCTATAAGATTAAGTGATCCTTGGAATTAGAGTTTATTAAGACACAAATGTGATTAACATCATTTGCACAGATGTATCCCTTAACCTTGAAGCCAAAACGAATCGTCGATGTCTCATAAAGTTTATTCAGGTGAATAGAACCTGATATTCTTTACAGCGCAAAAATCAGTTTATCATTTTCATCTAAACACCCAGCTATGAACAACTATAAAAATAAACGGGAATACAGATAAATATCTAACTAAAGGGTTAAAATAGCTTTTATGTGTCGTAAAACCACAACCTAGAATGACCGAGCTACTTTTATTTTCAAAACATTTGTATTTATTTCATATGATGTTTAGTAGGTATTCTATTATTTTAAAGACATACCTATTCACTATCAAGGGACATTATCGGCTAGGCAAGGCATATTATTATCGCCTACCTCTATAGTATTTTCTACTTATCTTTTTTAAAAGAATTTCCTTGCGTGCGTGGATTCTCATATAGTATATATCAGTAGTCAACCGAGCGATTTATCAAACCATAAAACTCAACGGATTGTAAACGTAGTAATAGAAAACGTAGTGTGAAATAATAGAAACGGAATATGCATACATATTAGGTCATGGGGTAGAAAAGAACTAGAACTATTCAGTCACTGGACGTTACGTTTATTTCGAACATAGATAATGTTCACAAAAAAAAACCTAGTGTCTTGTCAAAGCTGTTTTATGAAAAGGTATTCTGTCTCAAACTCCGAAAGTCTAATTTACTTCTTAGTCGGTTGCCGAGTTATTATACCAAATGTCCAATCATCATCAAATAGAAAGCTGGCCCTCCGCGTTTTCGCTGTTGGCGGTCGTGGTAACAGCAGTACAATTGACCCTTACTGCGTTTGAAACTAATGATCTAAATTAACAACGATGCATCATGCATGCGATACAATGTTTCATATATTCGTTTTCGTTCATTTTATCCAACGACACTACATCATGAACAAGGACCACACGCCCAAAAGTGGGTGGATATGGGAATGAGTTGATAATTCGATACATATGACAACGAAAAATAGTGATTCTCAGCTTGCAACCAATCTTTCACCATTATTTCTTTGACTGGCAATTTGGCTCTCGAAAATCTATTCTCCACGGACTAAAAGGGCGGATAGTATCGTGAGTCGTATAGATAATGTGCAGGGGAAGCGCGAACATAAACATGATTTGAATTTTCACGCAACACAGAAAAATACTCCAATACTATTTTATGATTATACGTCAGACGTTGGTGTTAGTATTTATGTGCGATAAAGATTGAAACGTAGCAGGTAAAATTATTGAGGAAAATCTTTTCCAACATGAGCATTGCACGTTTGTTACATAAAGGCTAAATCTAAGGACATCAGACAAGCAGCGTATAAATTTTGAGGTGGTTAGTGGTTTGGCCCTTGAATGATATACTGGTAATGGAAGGTAGGTATGTAGGTAAATATTCCAATCAACAGGTTTCTCAGTCTTGTGATTTCCTATAATTGATTAACATAGCTTCATCGAACATAAGATATTGTGGAAAATAAACGTGATAATAAGATAAGTAAACAATTGAATCGGAACGACCTTCGAGGCACCGCGGCCGTTATCAAAGTAATCTCTGGAGTCCAGTGCGGTCGCCTAATTCATTAGCACCCTAGTTGCCTACTTACGCCAAACAATATTATCCCTTTTCGTAATCCGATCACGTGCAGCACACACTGTGTCGAACCTGGCACATTAACTTATCATTAAGTTAGGAACACTAGTGTGTACACACCGTTTGCGGGGTATCAGGGTGACATTTCCCGGCGCGGTACTGCGGAGGCGAGCGTGACGGATGCCAGAGCGGGAAACTGTGGGAACGTGAGGAAAGGCGGGCGGGAGCGGGCGCAACGTGCGTCAGCCGAGACTGCCGGCGTTAGACTGACTCTGATAACGCCACAATGCCACGACGCGGTGGAAATGAAAAACAATGGAAACGCGACGTGTTATAGTCATTTTCAAGAGATAACGGTAATGAGATGATACGAGCTTTGATTTACACGTAATAAAGGTATTGCGGTGCCGTTATTTCTTATTTGAGGGCCATGTAGACGGAAAAGGTTAGGGATATGAAAGTTACGTTCGTCGTTTAGGAAAACGGCTGTTTCAGAGAAATGAAAACTAACTCTTCCTATTCATATTTATAAAATTGCAATGATTGTGTACCAAAACCAACATGCACACTCATAGGTACTTAGTAAAAATTGTTGTATGTATTAAAATATCGGTTTTTTTTATTTAGGTTTTCCAAGAACACCTAGATAAAAACCCCTTAAAACTTACCCGTAAATTTTGGGAGAGAACCGTATAAAATGATATTTTCCTTGCTAGAATGTATTTCCCATAGCTGTCGGCAACAACAAACTAATATAACATTTATTTGTCGACACGTAAATCAATATTTGAATAAGCTACTTATATTACGAGTATTTACTCAATTCTTTGTTGCTCTCAGTTGTGTTGTATATTAGCGTATTTCCCTCGGCATTCAACCGACGAGGGTAAACAAAACAGAAAGTAATGGCTAACTCCGCGCACACATTTTAAAACCTCTACGGGCTTAGGAATCGCGAACCGAATCCGTAGAGCCAATTAGAGATCGGAAATAATGTTATTCTGTTTTTATACTTTGGGTAAAAATATTCTCTTACCTATACTGCAAAGCTACATACGTAATTAGCCATCAAATCGTACTAGGTCTCTGGGTCTATAAAATCAGTGTACCATCCATCAATGATTATTTTAGTTTTTATTTATTCGGGGTAACAAACAATTACACTGTTAGCCTAATTAAATTTATATTTATTCTAAGTGTTTTTATATAAGTACAATCAACACCGTTACCCTCTTATAGATATAAAAATAAACAGGGTAAAAATTATGCTACTACCAATTTTTATTGGTAGCCCAGATTGTGCAAATGCAAAGATCGATCACGACAATGTGAGGTGATCAGACTGTTCGTAGTCCCTTCTGAGTAGGCCCTTAAATTTGCACGGCGTCTGTCGCGACAGGAAGGGCCGAAAATAACTGGAACAAATATCTGTAAATAAACTCGCTGTATCGAGTTAGAGACTTCTCTATACTTGCGGCATGGCTGCAAGTTTACGATCAAAACTTTTATAGACATTATTCACTTTGTTGCACGTTTGTTTTCAAGATCCTTGTACCTACTACGAGTGTGTAACAGAATTTTTAAACCTTATTTAAAAACTTGAATTAACTCTTATTTCCGAACAATAAATAGAAACTTGAATGTTATTATTTCAGTTTAATAAATAACCTACACGTTATTATCTGATGATCATGACTCAAAGGTACGTGAAATACTCAGGCTCACATAAAAAATACTCTACTATGATCTAAAAAGTTATGGGGAAAAATGAGTTCGAGTCGAGTTTCTATCATAACAAGGATATCGGTAGAATAGAGTTTGCCAATGGAAGCAGCACAAGTTCAGAATCGAAGCTCCTACGAACTACCGGTTAGTATTCCAGGCCGAGCAGACTTTAACGCAGCGCAAACCTATCTAGATATCCACCGATCTTCGCAAATTCTACGTTAAATTGGTTCCACAGCAAACACTTGGTCGCTTTAGTCAATAGTTACCTATTTGCCGGTATTTATCAAGCAACTAGTTACCTACTTGACGGAATTGCAAGAGTTTAGCGTTGCTATCGGACAAAATATGCTTTTGCGCTTGCTCGAAGATTTCCAGTGAATTTATTGAACACAAACTTATGTGGGAATAGCAAAAACGCTTATGTGAAGCAGCATCTGCATTTTTACAAATCCTTAGGAGTGTTTATTTTTTATTTATGAGTAGTAGTATGAGGTATTGAACCTAGGTAGGTATTTTATTTGGTATATAAATCGTATGATGTGTTCCGATGAATATTTTCTTCACTTTCATTTCAGCCAAATAAATAGAACATTTTGCATTGAGAATTAAGCTTTTAGATATTTTCACAAATCCTCAGGGGTATGTATTTTCATTTATGAGTAGGTATTGAGGCTAGCTAGGAGGTAGGTATTTTATTTGCTAGAAAAATTATATGACGAGTTCCGATGGATACTTTCTTCACTTCCATTCCAGTTAAAAAATAGAACACATGAATTGAGAATGAAGTTTTTAGATATTTTCACAAATCCTTGGGGGTACGTATTTTCACTTCTGAGTAGGTATTGAGGCTAGGAGGTATGTATTTGATTTTCTTTGGTAGAAAAATCGTATGATGATTTCCGATTAATATTTTCTTCTCTTCCGTTTCAGAAAGAACAACATGCATTGTGAATGAAGCTTTTAGAGCTGGTCAGCTATTTCAGAAACGCCGCTGGGGTCAAACTCATTGCCCTATTATAATAGCCAGGCCGCCAAATTAGCTTATCCAATATCGATGTCCCCTGACATCTGCTATTGCATTTCCCCGCAAATGAGCTACATTATTCATTCAGTGTCCGTCTGATTTCAGCGAATTGCAAATAATATCGTCGCATCAGTTCGCTTAGAGGATATTTATCGATTTAATTTATTTGAAAACGTTTTTGTATTTCGATCTTTTGTTGTTTGTTAACTCAAGAAGTAGATCTTGAATTAGTTATCGTCTAAGACATGTATGTAGATATAACGACGCTGAAGTTGGCCTTGCCGATGTCGCGTAGTTCACATAGCTAGCACCAACTCATTCACAAAACCTGAACATTTATCTAATGTAATTTGCATCCCAATGCGACGTCGTTGTGTCAGAGGTCATTCTGTTTTTATCACACCAATTGGTGTGGTTATTCACTTAGTAACCGCAGGGATACGGATTTCTATCATAACGGTAAATTTTATAGCTAAATCACGTATTTTTATTTGAAACTATCTGTGCCTAATTTACCTACATATAATAAGTTTGATTTTATTTTTGCCCGGAGCATTTATATAGCGAGTAACTTAGGCTACTTTTATTTTAGAAAAAGGATAGGCTTTTTCTAAATATAAGTAGTCTAAGTTACCCGCAATAACACCAGCTACAATGAAAGTTCCGCCTAAATCGGTCCACCGTTGCGGAGTTTATAACTCAAACAAAGAGACAACCATATAAATAATTGGTGTTTTGTATATAAAAACAAGTGTCATGTACCTATACTTTCATATGGATTAAATAAAAAGCTGCTATTATTACATTACAACCAGACACATTTATTTTATATATTTGTATAGATAGGACTGTATTTTAAAAGCATAGAATTCTATAAATCCAAATATTTTGACGACCTCCGTGGTGCAACGGGCGAAGATCCGCCTGCGACGCAGGAGGTTGCAGGTTCGATTCCCGCCTCGGAACAAATTTGTGTACGATCTGCAGAAATTTGTTCCGTTGGTCTGGGTGTTTTCTATGTATATAAAAAATATCTATGTATGTAGTGTATTGTATTAAGTATATCAGTTATCTAGTACCCATAACACAAGCTCTGCTTAGCTTGGGGCTAGATAATGCTGTGCGAATTGTCCAGCATTATTTATTTATAATATTCGTACAAAAAAACTCGCAGATACGAGCATAGTTCGGATATTCCTAGACTTTTTTAAAATGGAAACTAGACAACCTCTTCAGAACACACTTGCCTTTTCATCTTTTTTCTAACGAATCGTTCGATGCTCGGTAGAGGTACTATTGTTAAAATGATTTGCTTTGACTGAGCAAGGTAAAATAATGCTTTCTTGTTCTGACAGAAATGTGATTTAGCTGAACAATGAAAATAAATGGTACGAGAATATTTGATTTCTTACTCGAGACGTTCGTTATGGGATATCTGAACCCCGAGGTGAAAATAAAGATGCGAGATGGTCCCATAATTTTCTACAATGAACAGGAACTTTGAATGATTTAATAGAATCTATTAAAGTGTAGTTTAACGAACAGTAAGTTTATCTACTAATTTTATATGTGAGACACAATCGGCGGACTTTTAAAAAAGTGTAAAATGGATCTCTTCCAGTAATCTTAGCCTTAACCTTCCAAGACAGGATTGATATAAAATTGACGGTGGTGTAACTACTATCACTTTATATTCAGTTATAATTTTGATCATTGTGCAGCTTATCTGAAGGGACCACTTTAGATTTACCAAAATATAGCTTCGCGCTACGAAAACAGCGTTCTTAATCCGTCTAGTCCCATTCAAACTGTTAATACGATTTGATTATCCCGGGCATTGTTTTGTTATGGACGGGCCGGCCATGGGTGCGTGCCACCCGTTATTAATTTAACCAGAACACTAATTAATCTTGCCCGGTGCGGTGGCTCCCACGGCGCTGTGATTACGTACGGCCGTAGAGACCGCTGGCTTACTGGGTACTTGGTAATCTGCCGTTCATAAGAGACCGCTTCTGTCCTCTGAACTGATGACAAAACAAATGAAGGTCTCGACAGATCTCGGTAAATAGAACGGCTATTATTAGGGCGGAATCATTTTGGTTGGTAAATAGCTTAGGTAGAGCTGTCGTCGTTACTGACGAAATGTCAGCTTTGTACGATTTTAGCACAATATACATTTATTTAGAAATTAAATCAAAACCATTTATGCCTCTAGGTATATTGTCAACGCCGTAAACGCATAGAAAAAAATTGCGTCCAATTGTCACACAGCCTTTAAATCTTCAACCCACGCTTGTTAACTTTTTACTTTGAGCATATTTTTGTAGACACTACGCTATGGTAAATAATCACTCGGACGATGGGAGATTAAAACCTAGTCTACCTATCGCGCTGACCAGCATAAAAAACTTGGTCTGTGTTTTTCAGTTATTTTGCAGCGCGACGCTCTATCTAGATTTAAGATTTCAGAGTACGTGAACATGAAAAGACTTTAAAAAGAACGTGATAATCTATAGTAACTTGGTTAGCTTTAATAAAAGCTTGCTACCACCCAAAGACGCAAAGTAAAATATATGACGTCTGCTGTAACGACAAATATGACCAAATCGCAATGCTTTTCGTCGCTAGGATGAGACAGCTAGCAGAGCACGTGACGGAAAACACGTCACTCCATTTGAAGATTGTAACTTTATATTTCTCTCATTCACTGCAAATATAAGTACCTACACCTTGCTAGATTAGACATTTCCGAGAATTATTCGTAACCGTTCTGAATTAACTCATTAAAAGCGACTCTGAGGTCGTTATCAGAAGCTATCATTCTGGCAAGATGAACGAGTTTCCGACAAATGAAATGTGAAATTCGAAATGGAAATCACAACTGCAATATAAAATGTAGGTAAGTGAAACCATTTTATAATATGGCTTTCTACAAGTTGAATTACTCTTGACTTGAGTCACGACGATGAAGACGTAGATTTGTTGCTTACTAAGCAGGACGTGTATGTGAAAATAAAAAATAGGTACCTATGTTGATGCCCTTATAGCCGAATTTCGGCCACGGCGGCCAGTCTCAACGAAGACTAGCCAGGTGCGTAGGACATGTTATAGTGCACAAGTGTGCGCGCAATCAGAGATGCACAAAAATATATAAGGAAAATCGCTGGCACTAGGCCCGTGCCCATACCCCTGATTTATCATCAAAATGTCACTCTGGCTACAGTTTCATATTGGTTAATTACAACGTGTCAGTTGTTATTATATTTTCAGGATATAATAAATCTATTTTACGCGATAGCGAATTTATTAATATCACGTTTCCAGGTGGAGATATCCACATGCGTTTTTCAGGAAGCTATCACGCAACACATGTGAGAGATATGATTGATTCGGCGTAGTATGTCGTCCATCAATTTGATGGGACGACCGTCGGAGATACTTCAACAATAGTAAAATACTGTTATTTACGAGAAAATATGTGTCTGGAACGTTATTGAGATGTATCAAGAATGTCTAGGACACACTACCAGTAACTTATCCTAGTTGGCTTTTTTGTAAATATAAAAATTTCAATGAGAATGTAAATAATTTTGGTTTTTTATGTTTCTTTCATATAAGAAAGACTTAAAGATCGCGCGTGACCGCGCCCAGTGGAATGATTTGGGGGAGGCCTTTGCCCAGCAGTGGAACGAATCAGGCTAGATAAAAAAAATAAGAGAGACTGAAAAATGACGACGACGAAAAATTAGGCTTGCTCTTAGGCCAGAAGCACAAAGTGTATTTTGTCTCGGTTAGCTAGCCATTGGTTCGTATTGAACCCGTCAGGTGGAATGTAAATGACGTTGCAAAATGTAGACATGAGACGGACATAGCTCGGCCAATTTGAAGTAGACATTTTTACTCGTACTTGGTACTTATTGGTACTCGGTTTCGAAACCCCATAGTCTCGCTTTCTCTGTCCTTTTTTCCCATCTTAATATCTCAGGAACTACCGCAGCTATTAGCTTGAAATTTAAAATAATAATACATTTCGTGCGCGTACAGATTTGAAATTATTTTTTTAAAGAAACACGAAAAATATAAACGAAAATTATCCATACAAATTGTGATGCCGAAATTTTAAAAGAGATCTACAAAGTCAAGTGGGGTATTCTCCGAAGTTTGCTGAGCGATCTATTTGAAATGTATGTAGCGTTTGTTGATATGAATCTATATTTTACAGGAAAAATATAGAAAAGTCTATAAAAATAACACTTTTGAAAAATGTTCAAATAAGGGGGGAATAATTTTCAAATGGGGGGCTACCCCACCAAGTGTATCAAATGAAAGGTATCGGTTCGTACATTTCAAAACAGTTTTTCAAATTTCTGTAAGTTTCATACTTTTCGAAATATTTTGAAAAAAGTCGAAAAATTTACCACGAAGTATGCAGAGACCTACCTACTATTTTTAGGTATTCAATGAATTGCGAAGTCTCTAACCGGTACCTTTAGTACATATTTTTTGTATGATTGACTAACGTTCGAAACCCTAGGCGCGCGAGTTACACTCGTACTTGACGTTGTTTTTTTATGGGTGCAGAGCGATCTGGCTTTATCATTGCTTTGATCCGGTTTTTTGGTTCTAGTAGCAACCCAGTCGAGATTGGGTTCGTTGGATTTGTCTTTCCAAGTACTTTCGAATTTCCCGCAACTAATTGACAAGTACAGCATACCATGAGCGTGCGAAACGCTCATGGATTTAGATTTTTTGTCAGGTTCTTGACAGACTTTGGACTGTTTGCTATTCAAAAATTCTAAATTAATAAACACAGCCGCTGTTATGAATATATGATGATCTATGTTTACCTGATCAAAAGACAATGACAATGCATGTTAAGTGAAAGTGTTTATTTTTAAGAAACTTTAACTACCTAAATAACAAATTATGCATGAACTACATACTACTTAATACTATTTATTTGAACATTTACAAATTCAATGTATTATACCAATTTATTTAAAATTTTAATATCATTCACAAAATATGTTTAGCAAGATTTGGAAATAAAAGGCTTCTTATTATGATATAGCTGTCACATAGGATAGTAAGAAAATGCGAAAGGAATATTGAAAGCACGACAAAGAAATACATGCTCTATTCCAGATATTTTTCCAACCCGCTGTTTCTGGAGATTATTTTTTGAAAAAGCGTTGTTCTCAACGTGTTTTCAGAAAAAGCAACAGCAAGGTATTGCCAGATCGTTATAAATATAGCGATTCCTTTTATTACCTTCTTTAGAATAAGCATATCACTATCATGGTCACATTTCTACATATTATTATCACCTGTTCTTGAATGGACCTGGACATGTTTAGGGTAATTGACTTGTTAATAGGAACCCTTCTCATGTTGTACTTGGGACTACTGATTAAAGTTGAGAGCATTTATAGCAAAGATATAAGATGTGGTAGGTAACTGCTATATTATAACACCGCAAGTAACTTTATAGCGAACGATAAAGATGGTGTTTTAAAACAGACTTTACTTGCAAAACGCAAATAAAGTCTGTAACCTTGTAATGTCTGTATTTGGTATGTAGCTTTAGACCTACTTATTTAGACTTTACTGACTACTACCTAAATTAGTTCATCATCATCATCATCACCATCAACCTAAATTAGTCCACTGCTGGACATAGGCCTCCCCTAATGAGCGCCATAGCGCCCTGTCTTCAGCTTGCCGCATCCAGCATCTGCCTGCAGTCTTTCGCAGATCGTCATCCCTCCGGCCAGGTGGGAAATTAGTTCTGCCTCAACCTAAACCTTAACAGCCTGTATTGGTCCACTACTGGACGCAGGCTTTCCCCTGATAAGCGCCTTATTGGCTTTTATCAAATGGGGGTAATGCCCATAATCTCCAAGCTGGACATGCGGGTTGGGGATCGCAGTTCGGTGGTAGAATTTTTCTGCAGGGGGCGCTGCTGCCCGGCCCCGGTCAATATCTCTTACAATACGGGAACAGGGGTGGTGCAAATTCTAAGCCACCATACAGCTCACAGCCAAATTAGTTCATGCGTGTCTTTAATTGGTTTGCGTATAAACTACTGTACAACTTCAAAAAAAGTTAAATTTATACTTATATTATAAATTCGAAAGAAACTTTCGTCTGTCTGTCAGTTATTTTTTCAAGCCTAAACGGCTGAACGGATCTCAATTAAAAGGGGGATAACTGGTATCTCGGGGATGGACATAGGCTTAGAAAGCGCGTGTGAAGCCGCGGACAGCAGCTAGTAACGAATAAGTTTTATATCTAAATCTTTACCTAACCAAACCAGCTATGATGAATGTTGATGTGTGAAATGTGAGAAACGATATTCTACAAAAGCTTTGTGCCCTAAAGTGAAAACCAACGTGTAATTTACTACGAGAAGCCTAGAGCTTTAAGAGAGTTGTTTTTATACAGCAGCAGAGCAGAAGCCTTCAAATACATAGAGTCGAGTAAACAAAGTTTCATTACCCGCTGTATAGCGGTTCATAAACCACGGTTTGGAGAGATGTGTGCTTATGTACGTAAATTTACATTAGGGTTACGTGACTCTACCGAGATTTTACTGAATATACCAAATATTTTTTAAGAGCGCGGTTTTTACGCCGCTCTTTTGTATTTGCAACTGAGGTTTGTTTTGAAAATATTTTGAGGTCTTTCCCAGGAAAATATCTCAAAACCTTAAACTATCATCAATAAATCATCGATTAAAAAGATTGAACACCGTCAAGTCGAAATTAGGCTTTGAATCTTTAATTGTATCGGCGCAAATTCTCTCCGTATTCTATCAGTATACCACTCACAATAGCCAGGTGAGCTTAACCTCAACAGCGAAAATCAATTTTGGGATTAATTTAACCAGGTAGGTATAGGTAGATCTATTTAGGATCGGAGGTCCGAAGAAAGCCCACACCTGCATAGGACAAGGAATATTACTCTGCAAATACATAGCACAAAATTTGCCGGTATAAGGGTATCTCGTGGAACCATGATTATTGTCTCTACCACAAAACAGGATAGGCGCGATCGCACGTGGCATTAGGCTGAAACATCTCCGAAACTAAATTGCTAGAAAGTTACTAAAAAGTCAGCTACAATACTGAAAATTACGACACGCTTATTAATACTAACTAGTAGCTGTAGGTACAGGTACTGAGAAAAGAAAATAGATTTTCCGATTCAAAGAAATCGAACGACTAGAGACATCTCGCGAAGATTTAGAGAATCAGTTGTCTGATGTAGATCCCGCCGATAAAATGTAGATGGCGCTATGCAAAGACAACTTCCCGTGGCACGGATAACATAAATAATCTACACTCAAGGTTACCTTCAGTAAGGTCTTGGTAAAAATTTCTTTAGGATAATTGAAAATGAAAATATTGCTGGACAATCTACACAGCATCACCTAACCCCAAGCCAAGCAGAGCTTGTGTTATGGGTACTAGATGACTGATAAATAGGTACTGAATACAATACATTACAAAGATAGATTTGTTTATTAGTTATTAGACATAGTAAATACTCAGAACACATTGTCACATTTTTCATCGAACCCGCAACCTAGTGCGATGCAGGCGGACCTTCAACCGCTGCGCCAGCGGTCGTCAATCAATAAATATCATTTTATTTAAAACTTTGTATCTGTGACGTTTTTAATTGATAAAGTTATTGCGGAATGCTTTAGAAACGAGGCCTAGCTGGATAACGCACCTGGGTAGGTAAGGTAACCAAACAAAATCATATTTTTCCGTAATTTGGATGCGAGAGTACTCTGGGGACCCCCTGTGACGTCACATCCGCAGTCAAATCGCTTCCGCCGCGCCTACGGCAGTGACGTGCCCTTTGTTTGGGTCCCCGACGCGACGGCAAATTATCTCCTGGACGACTCATGTGAGTAGCCAACTGGAAAATATTACGGGAGTTTGTCGCTTTGTACCAGACTCGCATATCAATGGGTATCGTTCCGGAATATACTGAATCGTGGCTGAATTTAAATCATTAAAAGTGAATTGTCACTATAGAAACAAAGACCTGCGCATTTCCTTGTTTCATTCACTTTTAGATGACCTTGGAGGTATCTTGAGGACTGCTGTTCTGCGAATTGCATATTCTTTTAAAGTAGTTATGCAAATATTTGAACAAACCTCAGAACTTTGTTTATTTTGGTATTAAGTTTGCTATGGAAACTGTCCATTCTGGGAAAATTCAAAACATCCAACCTCATGAATCACGACGATTTTCAAATATAGATCGCTCTTTATTGTATGCCCGAAGCCATTAAAATGAACCGTTCTCGTATAAAATCACTTTAAATTTTGGTTGACTGCCATAGAGGGTTGGGCACGGTAAAGCAATTATTTATTTGAGCGTAGGTAATATTATAGAGTTGTCTCCAATATAAATTGAAATGTCAGCGTACCCATCAAGTACCCATGCACCATCAACGGCCTGAGATTGAACAATTTAATTGACGGTGATTGATAATTTAGATAGAGGTTATTACGGACCCTTCCACATACTCTACCCCTTTCAATATAATTAACAACAATGTTCGATCATTGCGTTCAGATTTCCATCAAAAACTTTGCAAGAGTAAATTTAAAGCCAGATTTGTCCAAGCTGAACACTGAGTGCAAAAAAACAACTCATACCTCGTTTGGGTTTGAATCACCAAAGGCCATTTAGCACAGATTTAGACCAACCAAATATTTTCACGGGCGACGCACTTGCCGCTCCCAGCAAAATGTTTCAGTAAATTTATCAGATTCAAGTCTTCGTCGGAATACGGACACAGAGTTGTTTACTGCAGCGTTATCATAGAAAGTGTTTAGTTATATCGACTAATTTTATTTGTACAGTTCGATATTTGATTCAAATTATCTAGTTTCGTGATTGTGCATTTGTTGTGGCGATATGGGCGTTATCTCGCGCTGAGTTTGAAATGGCTGTCGATCACCTGCTTTGTCTGATACAATGCAAAACAGTTGACAGCCCATCCATAACAAGTCTCTAACTAACTGTATTCATAGAGCAAGCCACGCCGTAACAAGCCAGTTGTTCAGCGCCAATGTCACAAATCTAGCTAAATATACTAGATACATTACAGAGGATTCGCAGTTTTGTAATAACAATACTTTTGCTTAAATTAGCATTTATTATCGACCTGTTACTCATCGTGACTTTAGTGTTTTGATCACGTGCCGACACACTGATAAACCACCTCTGTGGAGTTTACCTACCTACACCTATTTTAAATTAAATAGGTCACAGACAGACGAAATGGAAATTGCAACAGTTTGAGACGGATATAAAGACGAGTAGATACTAAAACGTAGCAAACAACAATATAAGTTGATGATATCAAATGCATTAGGTACATGGGTTATAGAGATATGCATCGCGATTAAACGATATTAATCTATTCTGGTACCCAAAAACTAACACAACACGCGTCATACTGAGTCTACCATGAATTAATCTAAATCTATCGTAATGGGATGGAATAAACAATTTTGATCCGAAGGTAAGGAAGGATGCTACATGATATGCATGCGTGCATAGAGAGAGACGTAGAGAGCACGTGATTCAATAATGATTAAAACAATTTCATTCACGAAAAATTAAAATAAAATATAAAAATAGGTACTTAGGTAATAGGTAATATAAATGTTAAAATACATCGAATAACTTACCTATACAAAATAAGTCGAACTGCCAATTTTCTTTTCTGTACTGATGAGAGGACGTACATTTCTGGTTCAAGCACGGCTAATAGGTACAAACTCGGTAAGTTTTTTTATAACTACACAATCACAACACAACCATGCATGTCACAAACACAAAAATACAAGCAAGCATTCAAAGTTAGTGTCAAAGTTCGCAAGTTAGTGCGTTTTATTTCGCACTAGGCGAAGGAAATATTTTCCTATGGCTATCACTATAATAATCACTGCACACCAAATCATAACGTGCGGAGATGCCGGACTGTCCGACTCACCCGAACTATCAGCCTTCTCCTTATCTTTCACAGTAAAACGCACAAATTCTTGCAGATGACGAGGCAGATTCCTCACATCCTTTTCTTCTTTGCCTTCGATCACTTTGATTTTGTGCTCGATTACTTTTGGTTCCCTATAAACGTCACTTTTACCAGCATCTCGCTCATCTTCCGTTTCTGGATCTTTAATGCCTAATTTGTCCCATCTTTCTCTAGCCTTACAAATAAATTCTTTCTCGATTCGATTGTTAACTTTTGAGTCCAAAACATCTAAGGCTGACATACTCTTTGAAGGTTTATTACTAGGTGTTACAGGAGTATTTGTTATTTTGATAACTTTGTGCTGTTTTCTCTCTTCACGTTCAGCCATTTGTGTCACATACTCCGAATACATTTTATCGCGAAGTAATTCTTCCTGGCTCCTAGAAAAAACTGAATGTAATCTGCCTTTTTCCGGTTTTTCAATCTTACCAGAATTTTGTGTCGTAGAGAAGAAGTCTCTTTGTTTTGATATGAAGAAGTTATTCGAATCTTTATATTTTTCTGTGACAAACTCTTTTTCTGAAGTAAATGGTGCTTTATGACTTTGGTTTTGTGTTGGATTGGTCAATTTATTGCTCTCTCCTTCGAGGCGGCGAATTTCTGCTTCTACTTCTTTCTCTTTTTGTCGAATATACTCCATTTGCTGATCACACAAGTCTTTCGGTAATGAAGGACGACGAGGACGATTTTCGTCAAGCTTATCCCGGGCATTTGTATAATTTCTATGCATTTGCTGTATAGAAGATACATCATCTTCAATTTCTTTGCTTAAATTTCCTGTAGAATAATGAAAGAATTTTCGTTCACTTTTCATGGAGCGAATTGAACTGTCAGTAAAATCTGAGCTCTCGTCACTCTCATAGAATGCCGACATTTTCTTTGGTCTTGGAGGTGGTATTGGTCTAAAAGTATCAGCACTTCCTCCAAGTCGACTGATATTGCGTGGTGCTAAATTTTTAGATGTGTTAAACTTGTTTTCTAATCTTTCAGTACTGCAATGTTTATTAATATTGTTTATACTATTTGTTAGAGTTGGATCACGAATAAGAGCTAACAACCGACTCCCTGTTTGAGACTTGAATGGGACTATCGGTGTTAAATTCACACCCAATTCATCCTTGTGGTTTTCTTTTCTATAATTTTCATTATATCCTCTGCGATCAAGAAAGTTTTTGTGAGTGTTTACAAGATCACTTGCGTCCTCTTTGGTTATAATAGTGTTTGTTTTTTCCATAAGCATCTTTTGAGACGGCGATAAACAAACATAGACTGGCTCATTTTTAGTAGGAACTCCAGTCCAAACATCTTCTTCACGTGATTTTTCTCTTTTTAGTGAGGAATTGCGAGGCTTTATTGGCGGGGGAGCAGAATTGTTTGTTTTAGCAGGTAAAATAACTTTATCGATAGAAGATAAATCGGGTAGTGGGAAATATGGCATGTTAGCATCACATGATTCGTTTATGCTGTTTTCAGCGGTTGAATTTTCGACTGTGATATACCCACGAGATGCAATGTTCTGTATGCGTTTTGAAACAGAAGCTAGTTCTTCGAGAATTTTATCACCAAATGGGAACTTAGCGATTCTTTTAACGCATATGTCACGTAGAAGCAAGGGTTGAGTATTGTTTTCAATGGTCTTCGGCGTCTGTAGAGGTGATCCTGTAACATGTTCAATTACATCTTTGACATGACGTGCTGTTGAATTTGTTTCAGGGAAATTATCAACAGTTTCTTTGCTATTTTCAGAAAAGTCATCATGCACAATATTAGAAACATCATTCAAAGACGAGTGAGTAGGGTTGTACTTTGCAGTGCATTGAGACGAACAAACACTACTGGAAGAGTCTTGACGCACAAACGTGGAACTAGGATTGTCATTGATTTCTGTATCAGAAACTTCCTTAATTAAATTGTTTATTGCATCATTCAGTTCACATTTTAAAATCTTCATCTCCAAATCATAATTTTTATTGACTTTTAGATCGTTTTCCTTTTCATTATTTTTTAGTTCTGGTGAATTTACATCAGTCGTATCTTGTATTTCTTTAACATACAGACTTGTTTCAAAATTATCTGTAGATAAAACAACGATTTCATTAGGGTTCCTAACGTTGACGTCTTCTAATCTATGTAGTTCAAACAATTGTTTTGGGTCCATAGACGAATTTGTATTGTTTTCTGGTTTTTCAGAATCTGTTTTATTGACATCTTCCCTTTTCTCAGAGATGAATGTATTTTTCAGTAAGTTTTCGGTATCAGTGACTTCTATTGTAGGAGTAATCATTCGCACAGAAACATCAGTTTCAATGCCATCATCAGTTTCATCACCACAGTCATGCAACGAACTAGTACTGCTAGAGGAGTCTGTGAGATAAACGACCTCAGCACCTGCCATTTTCTCTGTTGTACTTATCGTCCAATCTCCTCTAGCTTCAGTCACCTCAGCATCTTTTATTTTAGTACCAACCAAAACGCATGGCTGCGGAACTAATCGACCGAAAGATTGTTTTGGAAAAGCTGACGCTACTTTTTGTGATACTTTACATGTTTTAGTACTGTCTTCGAAGACATCATCTTCTAAGTCATCGACGTCACTTTTCCTATCACTTAGGTATGACTGTCGGCGTGAAGTTGATGAAGATTCACCGCTACCTTCTTCATCAATTACATCTAAGATCCTCGGTGGACCCAGTCTCTGAAGTCCAAAGTCATCAGCTAATGCTTTTTTACGCAATCTGTGCTTAATTTCACGATTAATGATTTGTTCAATTTCCGCTTTAATTTCGACAGATTCTATATTTTCGGGATTAGTCGATAAATCTAATGTTTTCAAATAATTCCTTAGTGAGGTTTCCATCTCAGGGGTTAATGGCTTTGTTTGTTGACACTGAGCAACATTTAGAGGTATCGCGGTAATGGAAACAGTGCCAGTAGCAGCTTCATTGTATGATGTTGCCTCAACTTCATGCAATTCATCAGTATTTTCCCACTCAACATCGGATTCAATGTCGGAAACTAAAATATTACTTGTATCAATAATAGCTAACGTATTATCTTCTTCAGACTGAGCACTAATATCTTCTGTAATTTCCACAATCTTGGGTTCATCGTCGTTGTCTAAGCTTTTACTTTTTAGGGTAATTGTTAACTTTGATTTACTACTTTTCGTTTTTAATGACTGTTCAGGGGAGTCAACAATATACGCGTCAGTATCTTGAGACACGACACTACTATTGTCAACGGCACACGAAAGCGGCAGGATACTTGGTCCTGGTGCACTATCCATAAGAGCAGGAACACCCAGTGTTTGCACTAAATCACTCAGTGCTTGTGTGTGTTGATCACTGCTATTATTATTATGATCTTGATTTTCTGCTTGCACGCTAGAAGTATCACAAGAACTTCCTGAAATAATTGGGTTTACAGGCACACTTTGTTCACTGTTCTGTTCACTAACACTGGCCGTTTCGTTGATATTTTGCTGTTCTTCATTTCTTTCACCATTGGATTGAATGATCTCGGACTCATTATCTTTTTCAATGACATCACTATTATTTTTGTTACTGTCAGAACGATTATTTTTATTTTTCCGTTTATTTTTGTTCTTGTTACGACGCTTAGGCTTGTCAGGCATGTTTGTAATAATGAACTACACTGTTATCACGGACACAACATTAGCATTATCACACAGCACTGGATAGCGGCTCCACGCGTCTCGCGACACCGGTGTCTGTTGCGTAGGAGTGACGGCGCGAGCGAGGTGTGTCCTAGCGTGCGTCGGTGCTAGGGTTCCCGTATCGTCACGGGATCAGATAAGGGCCCGCGGGGCGAAGGCGTAAGATTCGAGTTCGAGGTTAGCGACAGTGATTTTCTTTTCAGCGAGCGATAGCCGGCCGCGGCAGTCGTGCACTAGCGCGGCGATTTACTGATAATTATAAATGGGTGGAAGTACGCGAGCGAGCGCTTGGACTTTATTTTTACGCGGAGACGTGTACGCGAGTGGTGTGCGCGCGACGCCGGCTCTCTGCACCGAAGGGAGCGCAAGCGGCCGCGCCGAGCATAGCGCTGACTCCAGCTAAATTATTATCGCTTACTATGTAAATCGTTCATTAATATTGCACACACACTCACACCACTTCCAATTTCGGAAGGAATAACGGGAAGGACTTTAAAACACAATAGACGAGTGGACCTTTTAAGGATTTGAATTAGAGACGAACCAAATAAGTTATTCTCGGTGCAAAACACTCAAACAATATTCGTGCCGGTATTAATATAGGTAGTATTATTTATGTATCAGTCTTTAGTGTTCTACTGCAGGTTCTTTTAAACCAATTTGATGTATTGGTTAATATTGGAACAGGAAAATATCTATAAATCTAAAGTTTTAATATCATTGTACGCAGTCGTACAGTGCGCCTACAGTCTGTGTATTTAAATGATAATAAACTGATAATAAATAAATTAATTTGACCTGTTTTTATGTTGAAACGAAGAAATACTAGAAGTTCTTAGGAAAGCCATTAAAAACCTTTAGCAACAATCATTGAAATGACCCACGTTATTATCAAGGCACAACTTATGATAACACCGATTATCAGTTACCTTGAAAATTTACGATTACATATTAAACTGAATGGAATCGACATTCCAAACCAACGGAGAATAAGTACGTAACATTCATGGAATTGTACTTTAAGACTAAATGAAAGTGTTTAGAAGACATAACAGGATGTAACATAGCAGCTAGACTCGACTAGAAGTGGGTTGACAAGACCTAAGTACTAAGAATGTAGGACTGCAGGTCATCTAAATGATTGATGACTTCCACTGGGGCAGAGAACATTCAATGATAAACTATACTACAATTATTTTTGTTTTTTAACCTTCATTTTCCATTTTGAGTCATTTAAAAACCAAAGTCAATTTTGCACAAATTCGATTTTAAGAATTTTTTAAATCCAAGTTTTCATTTTTGTACAGATGGAAACTAATCTCAAAATAGTGGTGCGCCAGGTATTTTAATGAGAGCATTGACGGATTTGAGATCGATGAGATAATGGGTTAAAATTGGCATTTTAATTAGCTACGGATACGCGTCATTTAACCTCCTAATGATACTGATGCAGTCATCATCTACTGATCTCATTATAAATGTAAGCGGGTAAACTACGAACCTAGTTTGTGTTGGAAGAACACCAACGTTCTATCAATCCATTGGTTGGTGGTTTGATATAATTATGTGAAATTAGTGGAAAATAATAAGCGTAAAATAAGCAAATAGGTCAAGACTTTCGCTCTTGAGTTCCTGTCTAAATCCGGACGTACACTCATTGAAAACACTGTTTATTTTCAGAGTTAATGTTCATTCGTATTTTTATATTGTATCGGAGGAGATAAGGACTATTATTAGGTAACTCGGTCAATAATTTAGCCGTTCGGCTCCGTAATGTGCACTTATAACATTTCAAATAAATCATCTCGTGAACCGACTACCCAGTGAATCAGTGAACATTCCGCGGTATCAAAGATAAAATGTTTCAAATAGCCGCAACATGAACAAAGATATCAGCTAAAATTGTTTCGAGATGTGAATACAGAAAAGCGCAGATTCGAGTTGAAATTTCTGAAGGTATGAATTTATTGCGATTTGCACAACGCCCGCGACCTTCCAGAAATATCCGGCGGTGGTGCTTCGCTTTCTTTAGGACAATAAAACGCCATTTTGATATTTGTTTGCGGCGACCGTCGGAACAAACCGAACGTTCGAAATTTCTATGCATGACATAATCGCTGGATAGATCCGGGCCAGTGTGCCAAAAATGCCGCGGTCGACCGCTCAGACGCTGCTTTTTTTGGCACACTGACAAAGGGTTATAAGGTGAATGTGTCGATTGCATGCGTGAACCAATAAATCGCATTGTACTTTAAATGTGCATTCAAGCCGCGTAGATATGGGGCGTGCTCGTTCTAATCACCCCGCTATAAAACATGAAGCAGATGCCAGTAAAGTCTGGCGTGAACAGATAACACTATGGCGGAGTTTTACTACGCTTCACTTATTATTATTACTTACATTTTTTGAGTATACAATTAAAGTACAAGTCGTTTTAAGATATACTTTGGAAAAATCAAAGAAAATGCATTGAGATCTGTAAAATACCTATGCCTGAATTTTTAAAGTAGGTACCTACCTAGCAAAAACGTACGTAAAGAATCACTAATTTAATTACACAACTCTATAAAACATTTAGTAACGAATTCAATGAAGTATTAGTATGTCGTCAAAATTCGCAAACTATAAACAATTATTTGAATTTATTCATCAAAGGATAATCTGAGATCAAAATGCAAACCAAACACGGCCAAGTAAGCTAGGTCGTTGTATGACAATCGGGCAATTTCACTTGCTAATACAGACTGACCGCCGGCATAATGTATCTTGTTATCGTGTTCCTCGCGTCGTGACACCACTGACAACGGATGGACACTCTAATTCCTAAACCTTTCTATATCAGGATATGGACACTGATTCCTAGACCTTTCTATATCAGCCTATCAAAATACTGTAACATGTTTCACGCTAATAATGTTCATAATATGTATTCTGCATGCCGGTGTAATGCGAAAAGTTTTGACGCCACGAAGCTTGGCAAACATTTTATAACAACTGCAGTTGGCAAACAAAAGGTAGAGCTAATGGCCAGAATGCCTCGCTCAGTCATTTATTTACCGTCGATTTCACTGTCTCTAATATTTACAAGGCTGTTCTATTAATAATATTGTAGTGTAGACTCATTATCACTTTTGCTTCTGTGAAATCAGAGATGTGCCTACCTGCCTTTCTAAATGATTTTAAGAGTACGGTAGAAAAGTAGAGTATGCTACATATGAATACGAACGAGTAACCCACAGGAAATCCAATGCCAAATCCGGCAACAGCCACGGTGTCAAGTTGTTCAAACACAAAGGGTTTTTCAAATATCTAACAAAGGGTTCATTTGGGTGGGTGGCGCAAAACAATATGTGGGTAAGTAGAACAAAAGAAACCATAACAAGGTAGCTATAGTTGTAGTTGTGTACTCACGTTTCGTTGAAGGACTTGGGACGGTAGGTGACGGCGTTATTACTGGAGGCTTTTCGGTGACCACCTCGCCCGGCGAAGGCTCCACTGCGTACAAAACATAAAATTAGTACCTAGATTAATTAATATACTTATCGAATCCGGCAGTGCAGCTAGATAATTTAATCTAAGGTGTATTTTGTACACAAGAGATAAAAGAAAACAGAAAAGGTGTTTACATTAAAAGCAGAGTCAAAACCGCCAATTCAAAGATATGAGAAACGATAGGTAGTAAAACGCCACCGTCTTTACGTCTACAACTGCTTCGTCATCCCAAGGTCGTCTGGAAGAGATCGCTTTTAGCGATAAGGCCGCCCATTGTGCAATTCTGTATCTCTCTTTTCCTGTATTTTTATTTTTGTATTTTCTTGGTGTGCAGTAAAGTGTTATTGTATTGTATTGTATTGTACCTATAGCAAAACGTTTATTCATTTTGACTTTTATCTAGCAAAGAATTCGCTGAGAAAAAGTAGCCAAGATCCACAAAGAGTTTGTACAAATGCCGTTGTCTCACAGAGGACTCTCAGTTTGCTCTAATAAGGCGACGAGCAAAGGTAAAAGAAATAGCGAAAACAAATATTATGAACTAGCTTCTTCGCAAACAATAAATTATTCGGAGCTCTAGTCCGCTCAAACTGTGCCGCGTACTTTCTTTATATTTGTTGCTGACATCTCAGTCCGGCCTAAGAATCACGATATTAAAGTGTGTTATTTTGCCCCTAAAACCAGACTTTTCGTGAAACGAAAACTCATATCGCGAAGGCACACAAACTCTTTACACAAATCTTTAAAAGAGAAGCTTGTAATGCGAAACACGCTGTATCAAACATTTATTAAATTTGAGTCCTACAAGATCCCACCATAATTTAGAAGTTATCAAACATCACAATGTGACTGAAAACAGATTTCAGGTATTTTGGATTAGCAATAAGCAATTCCGCTAAAATGGATTTAATATCAATCAACGCAAACAACCACCCACATTTCCATGGAAAGATACAATAACTTACCATAATGTCGGGCAGTTTACAATGATGCGTCTACAGATATTCATTTGTGAGAACAAAGAGGGTTACACCAATTCTGAATAGATCTTGCTTTGCTTGTTTTGCTAATTCAGTTGTCGATGCACCTCCGGATTAATTTGGAGAGGGCAATACAACCATACGTTTTCCGATAGGTTTAAAATTAGCTCTTCCACTGAACTCGATATATGGGGTTTGTTGTCGTTATCAGAACCGTTGCACTTCCCGGCCAGTTAGTTGCAATGCGCTTTGTGGACCACTGACGACACTGCTCGAACTAAATGCAATCGTCTCTAGATTGATCTAGTGCCTACCAGGAAATAAACCCCGGATTTGGCACAACCATCTGTACATTGACCTGCTCTATAATACTACATTTAAAAGTCGCAGTCAACTTCTTCTATTTATAAATACTTAATATTAGCAAGAGTTTCTGTTAAAGTTAAATAGATTGTGCGTGCTATGAAGTAAAACCCTATTATGACAATATGTCTGTATGTGCATGACAATATGTATAGGTCTGAAATCTGTTGGGCGAAGTACAAAGCTCATCTAGTTTTTTATACATTTTGGTATTATAAAAGTCCATCGAGCGTTCGACTAAACAGGCTGACATTTTGTAAGGGTAGCCCCTGCGAGAAATCTTGAAAGTTTACTGATATTGAAACCCGTAAAAACACCCCATCACTAATACACAATTTTAAATTGAATTCTTGTATTTTGTTTCTTACAAGGCTTTTATTTTTTGTACAAATTGTAAATAAATTCAATCAGCTTTGAAAGGAAATTTTAATAAGAGCCAATAATTCGATGAGGCGGAATGACCCTCGATAAAGCGACAAGTTTATTCTCGAGTGGTACCATTGAGAGAGGATCGTTTGTACAACGTCTTCCTTCGTTAGATATGAAACCGAGGCGACTTTAAATTCTTTTTCAACCGTCGAGAGCTCAAATAAGCTCTAAAGGTCGCCGGCAACATTATTTCCCAACAAACAGATCATCTCGGATGTTTATAGCCGTAATTTCTTTTTCAAGTGTATTAAGGAAAATCTTTTCGATGAACATCTAAAGAGCTCCATCTCAATAAACTCATGTTAGGCAAGCCAGCCAATAAAATACCCACCTATATTAAATTTACCGTATCCAAGACTTTACTTCTTGCTATTGAAATATTAAAATCGGATTTATTTATCGTGGTTTTACGGCTACTTTTATATCGAAATATACTCACATAAATGGAAATCTAGGAGCTCGCTAGAAGCGACGTGGAAAAGCTGAAAACGCGTGAAGCGGGAAAGGCGGCGACGATAGGCACACTTCACTAATAGTTTAACCTTATAAATGAGAGTGGCGGGTCAACTAGACCACGCAGCGCTGGCCCACGGAGGCCAGAGGGCAACTGCGACAGGGCAAGCGCCTACAATGGACAGTTTCTGTATGTAAATCACAATAAAATACCCGCTTTGTAAACTGATTGCGACACGCTGTACTAAACATCGAACATCATCCTGGTTACACCAGGTTTTGTGTGCTAGAACGAATTGTGACATTATGTGTTCCATGTTTAGCTTCCATTTCCACTGTGCGCGCAAGGTCAGCTTATGTTTGTTGTCAATTAATTTGTAGATAAGCTTATAAATTATAAAAATCATTATCATTAATTAATATAATTTATATCAATTATCTAGTATGCGCCCGTCTAGTTATTTTCATTGACCTTGGTTTAGGGTTGTTATGGTTATCCAGGTATTTTACAGTGTCGTTTTCATTCGACCTAGCGTTAATGCATAGTTCCGAGCGAATGCAGTGATTGACGTACAATACATATATTGTCCAAAGGACAAGGTGTGGTGGCAGAGTGTCAGGTTAATTGTGCGAGACCAAATACGTTCACTTTATACCATCCATCACTCTGATACATGTCACAGTGTCTATTCAAAGTGTACCACTAACCGACAGAAATGTGGGCCATAGACACGGAATAATTTGTCATTTCTGCTTTGGTTGATTGTGATTACTTATTGTTGTTGTCTTTGATAGCTTCATTTTAATGGATCCCATGTAACCATAGGATAGAGCTGAAATTTTGATAGAACCATTAGCTAAAGAAATTAAATCCAAAAGCTTATATCGTAATAATGTTGTTTTACTACTGTAAAAGCTTTTGAGCTTTTGAGCCACGCTTGAGGTATGGCACGTATCTACCTAGCCATGGTTTGAAAGTGTTTTAGTAGTTTTTTGAGTAGATATTATAAACTTGCGTAAATGTGTTTGTAGCTGATATACCTACACATCACAGGATTATTACACCAGAATAACAATTCAATTTATCAGGGCAGGCGTGTCCAAATTGTCCGTTCAAGCGCTTTCATAGAGCTCCCGTTAAGCACCAGCTTAATATGGTCTCCGTAATACAACTGGACAAAACGAGGGATGAGAGTGACATCGATCTAGATTATTTGGTCGGAATCGTTTTCGCGGGAAAAATCATCAATGGTCGATTATGCAAGCAGTAACACGGCAACACACGTCGTTGAGGCGTGACGGAAGCTGAACCAATCGGATCGGAACTGTGCCTGTCAGAATTAACGCAATGCGTGGGCGCACCCTTGTTGCTTTTTCGATGTTGGAAAAGCTGGCATTGTGCTGTATCCGCCCGCTGTTTAGAATCCAAATAGATATTCGCATTCGTGAATGAAAGGCCTGGCAGTTGCGCATAGTTGTACAATAGTTGTAACAGGCAACAGCAGCTAACATCCGGCAATAACACCGAGCCCAGCGAATAAATGTAATTGAGAAGCATTTGCGAGGTTTTGGGGACATTGCTTCGAAAATTCCTGCTTGTATTTAGGATGGCTAAACAAGCCACAGCGCTGTGTTGTATTCCCAAATTACAAGTACAATTCAAATAGACCGAGGGACTATTTACCAACTTGATTACTTATTGATGGTTGGAGAAACAATTGCGGTGCCAATTTGATTTTAATGTCCCGAACAAGGTTCAATTTTACTATAAAAACTAGATGTAAGCGGGTTAACTTCGAACCTTATTTGTGTTGGAAGAAACGTTGGTTTTCTTCCAACAGAAATAAGGTTCGTAGTGTGGGTTAACTACGAACCTTATTTGTGTTGGAATAAACGTTGGTGCTCTTCCAACACAAATAAGGTTCGTAGTTAACCCGCTTACATCCGTAAGGTTCAATTTATCCATGCGAGGATAAACTATTTTATTGTTTTCTAAGGATAATATTAGATTCTAAGTTGAGCGGTAAGCGAAGCTTCCGGCTTCAAGCTTCGGCGTTCCAGGTTTAGTTTGTAACAGCAAAATATTTGTATAATTTGAGAGTATTTGATCCGGGTTCTTCATCAGTTGTTCTAGAACTTTGTACTGCAAACAACAAGTATTCTAGTCGAAATACTTGAGAACTTGGCATACACGATATCTTCTCAGATCAAGTACTTAATGGGGTAAATATTGCGACGAGGTTTCAATAAGCTTTCAGAAACCAGGCTAGGTAGGAAAAATCTAGCGAACAACATTCACATAAATAACTGCATTGAAATCGGAGCATACGTCTCGAGCTAAGGACATAGACAAAACGACTCTACATAAGCATGCATAGACGCACTAAGCTTTCGTACTTATGTAGTCTTTAGTTGGGGGTAAAAATCGGTTCAGTAGTTCCATGCCCTCGACTTTTCAGTGAACAGGAAATTCAATACGGATTTGACTGTAGCTCCGATACGAGTTTATAGCACAACTATGCAAGTCTGTGCTTATTTAAAGCAATAGCCATGTGAGTAGATGCTCTAAATATGGGCAGTTGCAACTGCAACAGGTCAAATAGGTTGAGCAAAGCGTGCTTTACCGCTGTGGCGCCTGGCAAAGTATTAGGGAAATAGTAATGCATCGAAGTTTTCTTTAATAAAACCAGGTAAAAATTAGTAATTCATGCTTTAAGAGTTTCGAAGAGATTTTATAATGAGAAGATTTTGACCCGTTGTAATAATAAAACAAATCATTTAGGTATGTACTTACAGTTTCTAGGAATATTTTCATTTAAAAAGAAAATTCAATCGTAAATATATTTTTGAAGGACATTAATAAATGATGATGCACTGTTTTCTGGTGCAATGCAGGAGTGCGTTGAACTTATACAAATAAATAACTCTGAATACACGCATGTTTCCAATCATTCACGGAATCGTTACATAGTACCTTCCGGAATTATAATATTGGACTTGGCCGTGTTATTTTAGCTATTGATTTTATTCGACCACCTTCTAGGATCACTAAATAAGTAACACTAATTTCTACTGCAGCTCCGCTAGTGTTTTTCCTGGATAAAAGACGCTTATATGTTATTCCAGGTATTGACTTAGAATAACATATCGGCGTCTTTCTACATTTACCTTTGCAAAATTTCGGCATGATCCTTTCACTAGGGTGTTTTAGCATGAAGAAATAACAAATATCCAATCTACACAACCATCAAATCTTGGGCATTTATAAAATTAGGGTGTTTTCTAAATTACCCTTTACAAAATTATACCTAGATTCTTCACTTTCTACACTAACGTAATGTTCATTTATTTATTTCAAGGTTTCTAAATAAAAACGTACAAAAAAACTGAAATTTAATTACTCAAACGTTACTCAACTCAAAGTTCTGTTCAACGTTGCTTTTGCCGAGATAGGAGCGGTTCGAACATAATATTGGAGATCAGAATTGGACTCTGCAAAACCTGCAGACTCAGCGGGAATATTCAAATGGTATGGGTCGGTTGCAATATGTAAACGATCCGCATTGGATACCATATTGCTTCTTATTCAATCTAATGAGTGCTCAGTTGCAGTTGTTTCAAGCAGTGTGGTTACTACAATTTTGGGGTCAGGGAATTTCCCAAAAAATTGTCCCTACTAACGCAGCTCCCTCTACACTCAGTATCTATCCATAACTAATATTGTAAAGGCAAAAGCAACCTTTTCACAACTAAACGGCTGATTAAATCGTACTGAAATTTGGCAAGGAGTTAAGCTACCTTTTTATCCCGGAGGAAGGCGCGCGAAGCTACTAGTACAACCCCAGTGTACTAGTAGCTTATGGTTGCTATAAGTGGTTGCGATGATAGTTTCAAATTGAATTCGTTACAGTTGTGTTCGCTAGCAACCTTCCGTAACAGAACTGTTGAACCCAATTTAAAGCTTTTTAAACCTCCTGGCAAGCAATAGATAAATAGAGTCAGTAGCCTAATTTAAATTAGATTAAGGTCAATAGCGAACGTGACTAGGATGAGGAACACCTTAATGTTTCCCGATATTTAGCTAACATTTTCCTGCATCCTAAGCAATGAACTGGTAGTTGCCGGCTTTATAAAAACATTCATTACCCCAGATTGCTATTCAGTACATGACTGTAAAATAGTAACGGGAAGAACATAAAAGAAAGTAGCTTTATTTGGAACAATTTGTCGTGAGGCGGCACCTATGAGGACCTGAGTTCACGTTTATGTGCGTTCGTTTTACGAGTCCCCTACGTATCCCTTTCATTACCTTTACTAAACTGTATTGTACCGATCCGAACTAAGCTGAGCGCGTGAGCCTTACTGTAATCATGCCGAGATTGTGTTACGTTACGAGTAGATTAGATAACATAATTTCCTGATCTTTGGGATTTTATGCCTTGCGACACTTTCACCAGTTTCAAGTCGAAAACACCAACTGGATCCAATTTCTAATTTGATTGAATTGGACTCGAGAAGGCTTACCTTTACTCTCAATAGCACCGTAATGAATAAGTTAGATTTGAATTGGTAAAATTAAGTCTGAAGGAAAATAATTTAAGCCTAGTTACAACCTTCAGAAGGTCATTTGCGAAACAAAAATCAAGGTGAGCTAAGAACATTTAATCCAAGTGTCTTATAGAAAAGGTTGGTAAGCTAATCGGGCATAATGGGTATGCCCTATTAGCTATCTAAAGTATCACAAAGAAAAAAGTATAAACTGCTATGGAACCGATAAATATTCAAAGCGATCACTATCTTCTGCGTCTTTATGGCTCTGACCTATTTTGCAATATGAGACTTTATTTTCTCGTAGAGCTATTCCATGCACCCCGAGTGAAACGAGCTTCGTTATAAAGAGACACTAACCCTTATGCGCCGCTGGCGTCGACCCTTTCTTCTCCTTCTTGCTTTTTTTCAGGCTACAAGTCAGCCGTTCAATAGCCTTCAGTATTTTCTTGCTGACTTTATTAATAGTTCTTTGTTTCGGATCGGTGTACATTTTCGTTCGTTTACCGTCGCCAATGGTTTTCTCCCGGCCAGAGTCTGTACTATCGTCGGATTCCGTCGCCGATGTGTCCGAAACGGGGTGAAATATGAACGGACTAGTTGCGAAACAGGGTGAATTCATCTCTGCGAGGTCACTTGCACAGGACTTTAGATCACAATCACTTGAGATTTATTTTTGAACGTCTTTCCGCGGTAAAGTCTAGGTGAGTGTTGAGTGCTAGCGACGATACTGTTTGAGATCATGGATGATGTATCCAGGAAGGCCGTCAAGCGCATCGCCACTCCTCAAGACAAGCCCAAGGGACCTTGGCTGTCTTATTAGATTTGTGTCCGCAATTAAACGGAATTAGGCTATATAGACTGTTCAATGGCAAAGACTAATTCAACTAAACCTTAATTTTGACGTAATTTTGTTTACTAAAACGTCTAACTCTACTTAATTCCTTGAGCCAATTGACATCCAATTAGCTACATTAGCGAGAAAGAAGCAATTTTCTACTTGAACGCGTATTAAATAGATCTGCCCGCCCCGGACAAGCTCATTTATCTAATTTTAAGAGACCTTCATCCATTAATCCCCGGGGAAATACCATAGATGCTCTTATGTCAAAATGTGTGTTGGGCACATCAATCAACGGTAGGCTTTTTTATCTCAAAATTATACTTACTGACGTTTTCATCGAAACTTAAGCCCCACATAAACAACAATTTTTAAATGTCTTATTTTGATTTAATTTTACGTTTTTGTATGGTTTGACAACTCACTAATCATAATTAAGAAAGTTAAATATCCTGGCCGAATTCAATGAAAAATGATGTCTTATTAGGCTTTCCAAAAGCAAATGGTAGAAACTCGAACAAAATGTTTCAAACACTAGCACCTGACAAAACAAGCATAGCAAATACGTCGGACGAGTTGCGTTCAAGTTCCGTTGGACTCGCGTCAAAGCTCACATTTTCACGTGAAATCTTTCTTTGTACTTTAATTACCGCCTGCGAAATTCGTTTTACGAGGCAATTTCCCCAGCCCGAGTAACAAGAACATTGTAATCTGCATTCAGAGCGTCGATGTAACCGTAAGTACTTACACACTTCACAACCGTTTCAACGGCTCTTTAAATAAGTCTGGAACTCGCGAGTGCCTACTTACCCCGCACCCTGACTTCGCCACTCCACTTGAGTTTTAAAACTTAACTCGGCTAAAGATTCCAGTTTCTATAATGACGCAAGTCACTTGCCTCGGAGACTGTTCTATCAATAGGCAAATGACTGTGGCTAACTTAATCATGGAGTTGAAAACTTGGAGCTAATAAGTTTATGAAGTTACCTGCATTCAGGAGGATAAAGTGTATTAGAAAGTTTTTATGCTTTCTTCTTAATCCTCGCCAGTAAAAAGGTGTTGATATTTTGAGTCTGTCTGTAGTATAGTGGCTTTCAAATGGACGAACCGTATTTAATTTAGGTTTTTATTTAAAGAACTTAATAAATTGAAACTGTTCTTAGCTATTGATTCCAAAAAAATCAGAGCAACGGTTATTCTATTGCTACCAATCAAAGAAATATCGTCGTCAAAGGATTTAGAATTTTCGGGAAACAGTATCAGAATACAGGAATATGAAAATCTAGGATTTTTTCCACATAAAATTTTTTTTTCATACGAGATTATGTTATGAATATATTTTTCAATATTATCTTTTGGCCAACAAAGTCCAACCAAAGTCAGAGTTCATAAAAGCACTTCGCAGTAACCAGTTAATACTTATTTAGGCTTCTATTATGTGAACTCCAAAATACATATTTGCATAAAGTATCCACACCCTTACTTTAGAAACCTTAAAGTTTACAAGGATCTTGAGCTGTGTATAAAAGAAAACGTTTACATCATACAAATTCAGCCCAACTCCTTTTAATATAATTTGATATGACGTATTCTGAGACTTAGGGATAAACACGAAACCAATTTGTTAGTTAGAGCCGGAATAAAATATTATTTAGGATCAACGTTCGTTCATATTTTAATTTCTAAGAAACATGGAGACTTTTTATCTGCTGCTGCTCTCATGTAGGATTATCTACTTATATTTTCTTTCCTACTAAGACTGTTTTGTTACAAAATATCACATTTTGACCTACAAAACCTTTATATTTATTTAGGTAAAAGATCCGAAAGTTATTTATAATAGGAGTAGGTATTAAGAGCAAATAACAATGCGAAACTATGAGTAGATTTATGTGTAATATGAGGTAAAGCACTGCAGCGAGCATTTTATGAAGTTTACACATGGGATACGTGACGAAGAAAGTCATAGCCATAAATTGTGCGGTATCGGAACTAAGCCCGCCCTGTAACGATCTACCTTCCGCAAATTCTGCTACACACGACAACATATCCCCCAACCTTATGCTGTAGCAATAGGGTTCGCTTTCCAACGATATGCAAATTCCTAAGACAATTCTAATGAAATTAACTGCCTAAGTTCACCGCGTACTCTACGGTTGTACGTTTCATTAATATTTCCTAGACGATTAATTCAGAATCTTGTACTTAATTGAAAGCATGCTTACATTATGAGGCAGAGGCGGCCGTTTAAACTTTAGTAAGCAACTTGTTAGTTCGTAAAATTTTGAAAAACAATTGGACACACCGTACTACACCCTATGTCTGAATATATTCTCAAACTAGCTTCTGCCCGCAGCTTCGTACGCGTCTTTGGAACAAAAAGAGCCTTTATGTTATTCCAGGCCCACATTTTTATGCAAAATTTCAGGCCGAGCCATTCAGTAGTTTTGACGATGTCTTCGGTAAAACATCTTCACAACTGGCACAATCTTTATAATATTAATAGTAATAAATACTAGATAGATTAAAAACAAATATTAGAACTAGTATTTACAATTGAAACAATTGAGCTCATTGCAGACTGTTGCAAACAATCTACAGATAGCTCAACTGATCCATATCAATACCAGTCGTCACGTCCCCAAGACGCTGGCTGCATTGCCCCGCTGTATGGCAATGTTAATGCGCTGCGCCAGATACTCAAAGAGTAAAATAAAAGTAAAAGCAAAAAACTCACCTGAATTCAGCTTGTATCCCTCTCTGGGTGGATGCGAAATAGTCGAAGACGTAAAATTCCTTTCGTCCGTTCCCGTTTGATCGAATGTCGCGCTAAAAGGTTCATTTCGTTGCAGGATCGTCGGAACGATGCGTTCCTTTCTCGGCGATTGCGAGGAGCCATGTTTACTGTCCATTGAGAGCCCCTCCACTTTCCCGTTCATGGTAGAATTATGTCGATCGTGATAGCCTTCATCTCCATTCAAAATTAACTTCTTAATCGTCTTCACTTCTTCGATCTCGCTTATCTTATGCTCTGTGATAGTGGACGATTTAATTTCTTTCAAACTTCGAAAATTGCTGTCGCTCATCGAGCTCGGTATAGTTTTAACATCGCCACAGTCGCCATTTATCCTATGTTCAGGTCGTAAATATTTTTCAAAAGGATCGCTATTCCTTTTCGTATCGAAAGGATTTCTAGCCTTATCATCGTTCGGAAGAGTTTGGTTGTATTGATCGAATTTTCTATGGAAATAATCGTTTTTATCGATAGATGTCGGTTCATGGCCGTTCGTATTCAGTGTACTGTAAGAAGAGTAAGGAAGACTTGTCGGGCCGGAATCCAATGTTTTTGTGAAGAAAGTGGGCGATTTTAGATCACTGTATTCATTGAACGAGGATTCCTTAGATTTGTTTCTATCTAAAGTGGAGGTTGTAGGTCTGCCGTTTGGTATAGGAAGTTTGGAAGTACCAGAGTGGTTTGAAGGTAGAGTTGTGTAGAAAGGGTTGGTGGGGTGGAATCTGGGTTGGTCGTCTGCCGCGGATTTGACGAGAGATGTGGAGTTTAGCGATCCTGGGAGAGAGTTGAGGGAAGATCTTGAGGAAGGTCTGTGTTGTGGAGAATGCGAAGGCCGTATCGTCGCGTAAACCGGAGCCTGGGGAGTCGCTCTACCGCTCATATCCGATATCAGTTGTGATGGCCCTGTAAACAAAGCAATGTTCTTTAACCAAACTGTTGTATGAATATATAATCATAGGGATTATGTTTTGTGACATGTTCAGTGCCGATATGCATCACAATCAGATTTTTAAGGCATATTTCAAATGTGTTTTTATCTATTGAAAACGGGTCCATCGGAACTGCTTTACCTTTCTATTACTAGAATCATGTTCAGAATACTATCAGCGATAATAGCGACGGCAGCGTGAGAAAAATGCATCGCGAATAAAATCTAAGGACCGATGGATTCAAATCAAGGGAAATTGAACTTTAACAGCATGAATACTGAGTGAAACTTTCAAAGCTAACCAGTTGCATTCAAACATTTGCGAGTAAACAGGCAGGAGCGATAAAGTCACCGGCTTGCAACGCTGCACATGTGTGATAAAGTTATACTTGTATCGCATTGTAGAGGAAATATCCCAGACAGCGAGAAGCATATTTCTGCCTTCTCAGATTTATTCTGAAGGTCTATTGTGCTTGAAATGTTGTTTTGTCAGGAAAATTACGTTCCACACGTTGGCACTTGCTAGTGTTGTTTGGTACAATTCTACATTATACTGTAGTCTTCCTAAGAGAAAATAATACCATCTATTAATGGATGACATCAAAATATCTTTAGTTGGATATAAAATGTGTAAACATGAACATACACAGGACGAATTCCCTTTCTACAGATAAATAAATCTTAATAATAATATTTGACCGTAGCTATAGGAATTAAAATTTTTAATTTTAAAAATTACAATCAAATAATAGAAACAAAAAAGAACTAGTATTTACAATTTTATATATCACATGAGGCAAGCGAACTCGCTAATTTAAAAAACCTCTACAAAATTAAACTACCGCTACAAAGTAATCAGCTTACGGCTATCTTATTAAAACGCCGTACAAAGCGAGTTTCCAATTAAAATTGCATCTCTTCCAGCAAACAACAGCGCATAAGGATTATCATAATCAGAGCCAGTGGGGCTAATCGATAATTGCAAGCGAGCTTCCCTTTGCTGCCCTCGTGGACTGTGCTCGTGGTCCTTAGAAATGCGGCTCGCTTCTCGAGGACGATTTCGATATATTCGGCGAATTCGAATATCTATGATAAAATAGATCCCCTTCGGCACAAGGAAGGGCCCTAACGTAGAGTTTGTAAGAAAACTTCGGATTACATGGCCAGATTGGCCAGAGTGTCTACCATGAGTTGTCATAGTTAGATCACCTGACGTTACTACAGTAGTTACGTAAAAACGCAGATAGTATAGTTAGCCTTTAAAGTGGTACCATGAGCTGTGTTGGTGCTTACTACTTACGTTACAGTTAAAACTACAGCTTGTGTAGTTTTGCTTTGTTAAGTTGGCATCATTTTATAACGAAGCTCACTTCACAATGCATATACTCATCTCTTTTTAAATTATGCACGATGATAGAGAGAGATGATAGGTGACAAAGTACTATTATCCGACAAATGTAGAAAGTCGCCCGACTTACTCATTTCAATGAAATCTAATGCAGCCCAAATTTATTCGTGTTACTCCACTGACATTTTGCTACAACAACGGTGGGATTCACGCGTAGACGTAGACGCGTACGTACCTACCAAGTGTTTACAAAACAAACAAAATGCCGAAAACAAGTGCCTCGCAATTTGAAATGCTGGTGGATTTTATGGAAAGGTATGTTAATTCATTAGTTGTTTATTGTCACAATCTCTACCTATGGATCCGAATTTGACTTTCGTTCGGACCTAGATACACATAAGTAGTCTTATGTTCCTTGCACACACATTTAGAGTGACATAAATTTTTAATAAATCGTATTCATTGTGTATGTATCTACCTAGATAACTTTCTAACGTGTAGGTACTTTAATAATTAGTGACATTTTAATTCGAAAGGAACGGTGACCTCAGCAAGCCGACGACGGGGCCTAGCGGTAGGCTCACTACCATAAACCGCTGGGAGGAACTTGCGAACCTCTTGAACGCAGATGCCTCAGGGGACACAAAAACCACTGAGAAGTGGAGAAAGGTTAGTTTTTTGCTGATGTTTTTGTATGATGTTGGGTGTGTGGTTGATTTATTTAGGTACCTGTCTTTTTCTTGAGCATAACTTTGAAAATAATTATTCTTTATCTATCTCAATGAAATTAGGTTTGGAGTGACCTAAAAAATAATACAAAAAGAAAAAAAGCACGGATTCTTTAAAGTGCAAATGGAACTGGTGGTGGACCTGCATCAAAGATTCAACTGACTGATCTTGAGGACCGAGTCCTAGACATTATTGGTCCTCAAGCTGCCATCCAGAGGTGCCTGAAATTGGCTTATTGGCTCAGGTTTTATTTTGCTTACTTTATAGTACCTAACATTATTTCTTTTTTTATACTTAACTACTTACTATTTCCCATTCTAGAACCTAGATCAATACAAATACTTGTAAAATAGTAGTACCTACATATAGTATTTATTTATTTTAATAAACTGGTTGCTGCCAGAGGGGTTTCACGTGTGATATGATGATGATGAAAAGTAGCCTAGTCCTTCCTCAGGGTTTCTCTATGCCTTAATTATTAGGTATTGTATTTTATAAAGGCAAGTTTATAACTTTCTTGTTTTTTAGGAAATAGTACCAGCAGGGCCATCACAATTTCAACCCCCATCACCAGCAGCTCCAGAAACATCCGAACCTTGTTAGTTCGAAACATAAAATAAACATTTATTTTAATTTACCTAAATCCATGATTAATATCAGTTTTAAAACCCTAAGAAGGGTAAGGTTATCTAGTAATATTTTACTATTACTAGATAAACTTACCATTCTTAGGGTTCTAAGACTGATATTACATCAACATTAAGGAAAAACAAGATTGATATGATTGCATTCTTTACCTGCAACGTTGGCTACAAAAAGTAGCTTTGATGCTCTATCATTCAAGCTATTATGTATAACAATATCCACTTCCTTAATGAGAATAACTTTTGTTTTAGTTGTAGCTAAGATACAGTGACCTAACTCCATGTGGATATGCATTAAGTATATAAATTTTCAGATCTTGAAGACATCCATCAGTCGCCAGTGGAAGGCAGCCAGCATGAGCCGACTGGCAGCATACATGAGCCAGGTCTGCATGAGCCGGCTGGCAGCCCCCTAACACCAACTTCCAGAAGGGTCATTACACCCCGGAGGCGCCTTACACCAAGGGGCCGTTTCGACGAAAGACGGCGGCGCCGCTTAGAAACTCAACAAAATGCGGCCTCGCCTCTTCCGCGTAGAAGGGCTCGCCTGCAGACACAAGCGGAACGTGCTCGCCAAGAGTTTTTGGAGTCCGACCGCGAGTGGCGGGCCTTCTATACGAACAGGGAGCAAGAGGCTCACAGGTTACGAGAAATGGAGCTCGCACAACAAGCAAGATGGCAAGAGCTGTTTGCTACATTTCTCATGACCTGTAATGCTGCGATTGAGTTTTTTAGAAATAGAAATACATAGATAGGTTGTTTATTATTTGTTTTATTTAAAATCATCTTCACCCAACAATTCTTCTTGCTAATTGATCTCTTAATGCCCTACCCATCAATAACTCGTTGCTGATTTCATTTTCATCCACTCTGTCAATTATTTCCAATGTTTCTGCAAATAAAGAAGATAATTATTATACACCATAGTAGTTACCTTTGACCTACCTACATATAATGCAGCATTTATTAAGTAACATACCTGTGGAAGCAGCTTCAGTTGTATGGTCATCAGGGTCTGGAATGTTGTATTGCAATGCAATGTTATGCAAGATGCAACATGCAACAATGATCCTAGCACATTTAGTAGGTTTATAATGTAGGACCCTGTCCTTACACACACACCTCCACCGATTTTTCAACCTTCCAAATGTGTTCTCAATTACAACCCTTGCAGTGCTGTGCTTTTTATTGAATAACTCTTGCATCGAGTGTGGTTCTGTTTCCCTGTATGGAGTCATCATCCAGGGCCTTTGAGGATATCACCTATAATAAGTTAATAATATTCTATTATTGTGCTAGGTTTAGGAGTAACAATCTACTAATTTTAGACTGATAGTTTAATATTTTATATACATACCCAAGAGCCACACAGTTTCATTATTCCTATGCAAAGATTTCATGTAATTATTGATGATGCTGTTGTCCCATATAAATGCATCATGGGTTGCACCTCCAAACTTGCTATTTACAGACAAAATTTTGCAGTCCGCATCACATATCTGAAAGTGATACATAATTATTGTATTTGTAATGTAGGTATACCTAGATACTGTAAAATTCCAATAAATTAAATATGGACAGGATAAATAATACCAATTACCATTTGCACATTCAATGAATGGTAGTGTTTCCTGCAGTAATAAAGATGCTCGACTGCATTCTCTGGTTTGAATATTTTGAAGTGGCTGCCATCTACACAGCCTACAACTCCAGGGATTCGATACTTTCTGTAAAAACTGAAACAAAAATGAATTGAGTACCTACCTCACTAAGAAAATAAAAATAAAATATGCTACCTATAGATGATTATTTCAGCTTTGTTTACCTTTGTTTAATTAAATCCCTTTCCTGACGAGTTGCTGGAAACTTAATAAACATGTTCACAACAGTTGGATGGTTTAGGGCTGCAGTTACTTCTTCAATATATGAACTCATAGCTTCTTGAGAAAAATGGTTTGCCTCTCCAACAACACGTTGATAATCACCGTGAGCGTAGAATAAAAGAGCACATAACACCTGCAAAAAATACTTAGTTTAGTGCTTAGTTGTTCCAATGAGCTGCAAAGAATTCTAACCTAAATAAAACAAATTACTAACCTTTGATTCTAATGAAACTCTCTGTGTAGATTTTAAATCCGTATGTTGCCGCAATAAATCACACAAATTCTCAAAAGCTTCTTTAGTTAGTCTATAAAGTTTCACAAACTTGGTGTCACTAATAGTTTTGAATAAGTTTGAAGTGGGTTTCCAATAAGAACACGCATCTCACTTTGAAACTTTCTTTGTTCGCGTCTTTCATCTTCCAATTCGGCAGCAGCGAACATTTCTCGGACAAAACGTGCTCTATTAAACATTTTTAATTCAAAAATCACAAAATATATCACTAACTATTGTCTTTTCACGAAGAAAAATGTCGGTGAGTGCCGTAACTACGATAGTAATAGTACGTTACTATGACACCTGTCAAATTTGTAACTCATGGTACCAAATTCTAAGTAAATGAAGCCCAAACGACAGTCGCTGTAGTATAGTTAACTACACTGTGACGTAGGATAGATAAGTACGTGACTCATACTGCGCATTTTAGTACCCAACTATCCGCTAGAGGCGCTGTAAAAATTTTCATACATTTATTTAACTACAGTCGCTAGCGAGTGTAGATTGCGAAAACTCATGGTAGACGTACAGGTCAGTCTGACCATGTTTTGTAGTCAAAAGTTTTCCATGCTCTGTAGTTTTATGCTGTTGTGTTTCGAGTTTTGTGGTAAATCTGCTGTCAGTTAAAAATGCCGGCGTGTTGTGGAGTTAAATTGTTTTAGGTTATACAAGAAAATTGCAAAGTTAGGCCCATCGATTGGACTTAATTAATATTATTCTTATATTTTCAAATTTTTCATACATAGGTACTATAAATCAATGTCAAATATCAACTTGGGATTATTAGAATAGGGCATTGTCGTCTTATGGAGAGTAATGACGAATCCTTGCCCTAGCTAGAACCAAGGAATAATCCTAGTCCTGGTAGAAACGGAGAAACCACACTTAATCTGCTTTGAAACGATACGACAGGAAGGCTTTTAGAAGCTCGCTTCCTACCTTGCGTAAAGGGTTCAATGTATTTGATACAAGGCAATTCTCTCTTTGTAGCTTAAAGTTATGTACAACAAGGTTCCGCCCGTGGCTTTGCACGCGCTTTACAAGTAGACTATGTCATTCTGTCACCGGGATACCGTTTACCTCCCTGTCAAAGAACAATGGCAAGAATTATGAGCTATCATGAGTATAGATCGCATGGGTATCAATCGATAGCTCCGGATATTCTGAATAAAACTGTCTATTTAGTTTTTCCATAATTTTTGCACGAAAAATTAAATTATTATTGAAAATGTGGATGAGTGCAATTTGGTCGAAGCTAGGGTGATAAGAACTCGTAGAATCTTTTTCAAGTAGAATTTTTTTGACGTTAACAGCACTACCAACCCTGCCTGTCATTATTGGAACCAGTGCGGTACTGGGCCGAAAGACTTGAACTCTGGTTTCCAAGCGGAAGTACCAACTACCCAGCTCTACGTCTCACGCGTCCACTACAGTGTGGAGACCAAGGCTGTGGAGGAGTACCTTAAAATGAAGACTGGACTCTCGCTGCGCGTCGAGAAGCTGGGCACTCGCCATAATGTGAGCTTCAATTCATTTATGGTGAGAGTTCCAACTCAACATCTGTCGACCTACTTATGCGCAGAGTTTTGGCCGAAGGGTGTCAAGTTTCGAAGGTTCACTGGCCGCCTGCAAGGGGACACCGCCGTGCACCGTCGTCAGCTGACACCCTGATTGCGTCATCTACACGTCGACGCCGTAATCACAAACGATGTGTTATTAATTAAGTTTTTATATTTTATGTATGTTAGTTTTAAGGTATATATTACTATGGACCGTAGAATAAGTTAAATTAGATCTGTAACTTGTCTATGGTCTGAAATAAATGAATTATTATTATTATTATTATTCTGTTTGTGGTCCAATCCACGCGTTTTTGTAATGTTTTTGTCGACAAAATAATTTTCGAAATAAACTTATCAAAATAATACTACCGGTGAACCTTATAAATAAAACCCAAGTGTTTTATTTTTATGTTGTTTGTGAGTAATTTCACAAAAAGTTGTAGGCTCTATAGTCTCTCGTGGGTGCCAACTAACCTTTCGCCATTGTAAGTTATTGTAAATCGAGAGTCTATTTTGTTTTTATTGTTAACCCAATTCATAAGATTGCTGGTATGTGCCTTGCTTATTCTACATATCATTATGTCTAGTAAAAGTTAGTTTCTTTATACTCCGTAGGTATGTGCAGTGTTTATATTGTACCATTACTAAAATTCTCCACTCTTTTTGCACTCTGTAAGCTACTGCCTGAAAAGCTGCAAAACGTCAAACGAAATTTCAAGTCGTATTTACAGCTACGATATGACATTTTTGAAGGAAAATCGCTAGTTTATTTTAAAATCGCGACCGACAAACTTCTCTGTCAGTCGGATGACATAAAATGCTTTTAGCTAATCCTGTCGTGATCCTTTTGATGCACCATTTGGTTTAGCTTTGATATTTCGCAGTATTAGAAATAGCTGGATTTATCGTTCTATTCCGGAATCTAGAATATTCGCTTAGTTCATGGTAATAATTCTAAGGGAAGGCTATAGTGGAAATACTCCTTGTTAGTGCAGTTTAGGATAACAATTTATTAAATGAAGTAAGTATGTAGTTTATAGTTAAGGTGAAGTGAGTCCCTAAATCCACGTTTCGACTGTACGGAAAATCAATTTTAAGGCAAGAAAACATTGAATTTTGTATAATTTTTAGATAAGCATCAAAAGTTTAGGATTCTAGTTAGTAAGTTAAGGAAATTATTCGAAACACGATTGACAAAACTTAACTCGATACAGTTACTTTTCATATTTCAATAAAATTTCGTCTACGTGTTGCCTAATAAGACTTTAGACGATTATAGTTTTATTTTTTTTGCGAAAGAGTATTATTTTAGAGCAAAAAACAAATTTCTAAAAAACGACCAGTGAAATTGCGCGTGGGCTCGCCATTCCGCGGCTCTGGCCTTCCCCGCGCGACGTTCGCTCGTCCTTGTCTGGCAAAACCGATCCCACTTCGTCTTAAAGGATTATTGATCTCTTGCACATTTCTCAGCCGGTTGTTAGTACGCTGATTACCGTTAGATTAATTAGGTAACTAATTAGGGTTGGAAAAAATCACGATTTTTTCAATTACCAAATAAATCACTTTCGATTTTTTGGATAAATCACAAAAAATCATGATTTTTTTTAACCCCTATAAACGTTAATATGATCCAATTTCGCGTGTCGGTTGAACGAGTAACCGATTGGGAACAAGAAAAGCTGGATTTTTCTTATTTTCTTTCAAATTTTATACTCATGAGCTTGGTATGGATACCGACAGCAGAGGGACATATTATTTTGATATATGACATTAATTTTCAGTTTATTAATCTGATGTACTTATGTAATAATAAAGACACTTGATTTAATCATTGATCTTAACTGAAAAAACTCATTGATTTAATTCGTTATTTAGATCAAATTAATCATGCCAACCCTGCTAATCAATGATAAAAACTCTTGTCACATAGTTCTTTCTCTTGCGAATATTGATTAGTTAATTATGATATGATCAGCGTATTAAAACGACTTGATATATTATGTACATATAATTTGGGGTGTTTTAAAAACTATAACAAGTCTTCAAATTCCTGAATAATGTAAATCGGTTTAGAAGCCGTTTTAAACCCAAAACATTTCGATAGACCGATCTAATTTTCCTAGTGGCGACATATAGTTATAATTCGAGTCTTATTTAATTTGATGACACATGGATAAAACGACGAAAGGGAGGTCTACTTTGAAACATGAAATACGATGTTTCCGGTGACGGATCGCACGAAACGACCAACCTTAACATACCACCAAGTTGCTTCGGACGCATCACTAATTCAAAACACCCTTCGTTTTAGAACTCTAAGAAATAAATGTCAAAATCATTTTCATAGTATCGGAAGAACCGATCGGTCGTCCTTGGTTTTATGCGATCCGCCAACTTTGTAATTTGATTTTTAGCCGTGAGCTTTGTGGAGTCATAGAAGATGTACATCATCTTCTGACTGAGTGTGTACGGAGCCGGTCTTTATGATCACATTTGGAAACTCACTTTGAAATAAATTAATTAAATATTGGCATTTTTCAAAGCACCTTAGCCGCCCCGCTTTGCTCGGCGGCCAGGATTCTGTATAAAATGGTTTATGATATTTTATAAGATTAGTAACTAATTGAATGTAATAACGGGGCTGACGTAGTCAGTGTTTGACTTAAAGCCCCTTCAAAATATAAGATTTTAATAAATAAATAAATAAATACAAAGTAGATCAATTATCACCAAAATATTGCAGCTAAGTCGTGATTCTACAAAGGTAGTAAACTTTTCGAGAAACGTAATAATCTCTCGGAATAATTTTTTTATGGAACCACCTCGGAATCATTCTTTATACAACAGTGTCAGCCCAGAATCAGCTAAATAACATACAAGAACAAAATTAATATTTTTAATAAACCCCCCGGCAGATTTTCATGAAAAATGGCTAAGAACACTCAGGATAAAATTATCTATGACACAAAACGAAAATCGGTTCATCCGTTTGGGAGCTGCGATACCAAAGACTAAACGAAAATCGGTTCATCCGTTTGGGAGCTACGATACCACAGACAGATACACAGACAGACACGTTAAACTTATAACACCCCTCTCTTTTTGCGTCGGGGGTTAATAAGTTAACCATTAGCAAATATGTCAAGTACATACATAGGTACATAAAAAACATACAGCCGAATTGAGAACCTAATCGTTTTTTCAAGTTGGTTAAAAATTGTGAGAGCTCGTACAAAATAAACATCTTTAAAACGAAGTCAATTGGACGGCGCTAATTGACGCTGAGTAATCCGTTTCGTATTATAGGATTAAAATACGGCTTATGCGAACAAAGGTCAAAAAATAGTCGTAATCGTGACACAGCAATCGAATCAAATTTTTGTAAATGATCATCATTATCAACATTTACAGCCTGACTTCACTCACAATTCAGTAATAGGCGTCCAAGATTTTGTGCTCCTTACGGTCCTGGAGGCGTATTATTCTCCAATACGGATTTGCGTGTTTTGTTTCGGCCAACAATAATTATTAAGAAATAGAGAGATTTTACGCAATTGCGTATTTTACAGAAATAAAATAGGCCTCCTGCACAAGTACCCCAAATATAATTCAAATACCTGCTACAGAGTCGATGTTCATCAACAGAAAAATAACGTGGCCCGCCCGTCGCGTTGAGCCTAATTTTCTTTGGCAGCTCAATAACGGAAACTCTTTGTAAAGTCTGACGTACGATTGGCACTGAAGGAAGTTGAGGGAAGGGTCATGTCGTAGTCGACTAGGGCTTTAAATGCCACCAACTCATCTGTTTAGTTGACTGCAGTGGTGAAGATTTTTATTTAAAATCGTTATGTAATACTGTAGAACGAAAACTTCTGATTTCGTCCGACTGAGCAGATAAGTTGGGGGTTTGGACAATGTACAGTGATGTAATGAAAAACTTACTTTTCAACTCGCTGCCTTTTCCAATAGACCTCCTTCTCGGTGACATGTCTCGGTCTCTGGCGACAACAAAACTTAGATTACAACGCTGACTACAGGCTCTGAATAACTTACAGAATTACATCAACTAGGGCCTGACCAATATTTGTAGCGGAATGTCGAAGGATTGTGTTTTATCATATTTTTCTAGGAATTCTATTGGTTTAGGAATTCGGCCCAGAAATGTCTGACGTTCGTCATAATATTTCAAGGCTCTCATCAATTCAAGTACGGTTTTGGTTTTAGCTAGAAGAGAATTTCAGATGGGTTTTCTATTCAACTAAATTGTGCGGCTTTCCCGAACAAAGCTCGCGTTTCAGATTCGGATATTTATGAACTTATTTTTGCCATTTTTGAAATAACAGTGAAATATTGGGATCATAATTTCAACGCTGGGTCAATTCTGTCATATAGTGTAAACCCATAAAACAAGCTCTGCATACCTTGGGGCTAAATAATGGTGTGGAAATTGTCATAATCAGAATCGTTTAATTTGCAGGAATGTAGGTGCACAAAAAGTCTTATGATTAAAGCCTCGTCAAGGCGTGCAAAATTATGTTTAGCTAAGTACTTACAAAATACAAGATAAAAGAATACCAAACAAAACAAAGTTGTCCAGCATTATTCATTTAGTTCATATTACATTTTAAAGCGCTCCAAATAGCAGTTGGTTTAAATGCATATATACCTTCATATCAGAAAACATCTTACTGACATTTTAAAGGCATATATGGGATAGTCACAGCAAACAGGATAAACAAAGCCGTAAAAAGAAAGCAAATCTAAACAAAGCTCCAGGTGACATTTTTGCAACCGAGTCGCATGCCCCAGGAGTGCTTTTAATACGAAGGAATAAAGCTGGTTGCTAGTCTTTTATGACTTGCAGGGGGATAGCAAAAGGTGCAACACATATCTTTAATAAGACAAGAACAAAATTAAAAATTATAAAACCGCCAACAGATTTTCATGAAACATGACTAAGAAAACTCGGGATAAAATTATCTATGACACAAAAAAACTAAACGAAAATCGGTTCATCCATTTGGGAGCTGCAGACAGATACACAGACACGTTAAACTTATAACACCATTCTCTTTTTGTGTCGGGGGTTAAAAAATAATAAGAAGAATAGATTTTTATCGACAAGGGAATATAGCTTTCCCTATTAACTACAAAAGAATTACATTTGGCAGTTTCTTCATTAAGAAATTAGTTCCAACGCGAAATTGGTGGTACTTAGTCTTTTCATACCCCTTACACAAAAGATTGAAGATCAGATATTATCACTACTACCAAAATTGATACAAACTGCTCAATCGTAAATACGAAGGAACACTGGGGGTGAAATACACAACGCTACCTCAATACCTCAACAGCTTTCAGTGTAACATGAGGTGATAAACACCCTAAACCGTCCGTTCCGAATACCGAAACAGCAAATCCCACAAAGGAGATCCTGAATCCTTGCATTTTTTATGCCGGAACGAGTAACGGGAAGTAATATTTGAATTATGGGTAATCAGTATAATATATTTCGATAGGCGCATCTTGAGAGGTTTCTGGAGAAGAAATATGATTAAACAATCAAAGGAGAAAATCTAAGGAAATAAAAAAATGCTTGAGGTAGAGCAATCGAAGTCTTACTGTAATTTACTTTCGTAATCATAACGAACTTGTGTGATTAAATTTAATAAATAAAATAATAAATTGGTTTTCTTTCGTTATGTAAATAACATTAAGTATTTATGGCATTTTGTTTACTTAAAGTCGGGCATATATCGTACTAGCTACTGCCCGCGCCTTCGTACAATTTTTTGCGGGATGAAAAGCCTATGTACGTCCCCGAGATGAACGATTTAACGATAGCGACTGAACGGATTTTAAAATTTGTCAAATTTTATTAAAATCCGTTCAGTCGTTTAAGCGTGAAAAGGTATTTTTGACAAAGAGAACTACTTTCGCTTTGGAATCTGGATAATAAGAAATCAGTAACGAAATAGCAAACGCAGATTAGCTCGCTTTCGCTCAATTTCAGGCAGCACGAACCACAGCATAACATAGTTAGGTACCGTGCGCTTCATCAAATCCCACAAAGGTGGACTCATGAATCCATTTCGTTCAGCAAGTCCGTCATACAGGGACTAAGTGGTCCAATCCACGTCACAGTAATCTGCAGACGGCACGCCGTTCGGTTTTCGTGTGAAATTGCGAAGAGTGATCGGATTAACGTCCGCCGCTGTACAGACGCTGACAAGCAATGCAGCTCGGGCTGCATTTGCATAGAAACCAGGAGATGCAGTGTTAATGTTCCGAAAAGGACGTAGAGATCTCCATCAATAGGTAGTCTTTCACTGCTGAAATCACACCAAATGTGGTTTTTTTCGCACAATTTGCAACGCAACATAGGCTTTAATCCGCACTGAGCAGCGGCTAATAAAACACATCTGTATGACTCAGCACTCCTGTGCAGCGCAGACAACAAGGTAATAGTATAGTACGAATGGCTTTTTTCTCAAAAAATAATGTAAATTTCTAATAATAATAATAAATTCCAGAACATATTTTACCACTTTTCCGAATATTTTTGTATGCTCATTGTAATTACTCTGACTTGGAATTATCAGGGGTGAACTAACGATGGAGATCTTCGTTTGTACATCCTTTTCGGAAAATTAACCTGCTCTAGATTGAGATACAACTAACCTTCGTTGAGACCGTTTTGTGACTCACGGATTTTTTTTTCTTCTATGTTCTTTTTCTTTTATATTGTATGGGTCTGAATTACAAATAAACGCTTCTATTCTAATATATTATTAGATACGAAACGAATATTGTGTCGTTATAATTTCTTCTTGATTGGTATAGTGATCTGCATTGATGGGTAATCCCCGTGACGGGTTCCACGTTTCGAAATAACGGTGGGTTTTTCTGTTTTCATATAGAAAAGCTTGATATCTTAATTCTAGTTAAAAATATGTTTGTATTGAATGGACATTGGCTTAAACGATATACGCAGAGGGCCTACAGTGCACTACGGGTCCAGTATAACAACGGGTTCAGGATGCTTATGGGTCTGCCGCGGTTCTGTAGCGCATCAGGAATGTTTGCAGATGCACATGTTGATGACATGAACTCAATTGTTCGCAAAAGGATCGCGTCTCTGATGCGCACCTGCGTTAGCACCCACAGCTTACTTACAAATGTAATTGACAGTTTTAATTTCAATTCTGGCATCATGAGTCGATGGGTTGTAAATTAACATCGGCCACTCGCCCCATTAGTAACCTAATAACTGTTCATATTTAAATATAAATTTGCTCACTGACGTCATAATTGTCACACATGACATCACATGACGACACAATGCCATCATAATTGAAACTATTTTTATTATTATTGATTGATTTGTTTTGTAATTGTACTAACCATTTTCAATTTTATTAATAAAGTGTTACTAACAAAATGGATGCCTTAACATAGGGGGTTACCTGTAGATCTCTGTACCTTACAACGGACTACGGAATGTTAATGAAGCTATAATATAATAATATAATTATATAATTATATATATAATTATATGAATAATGATAAAAAATCTACGATGAATCCAAGTAAACTCTCGTAGCAATTTGATAACATAATAACTTTTTGCGCGTTGATGTCTTTTATATTCTGCTTAATTTTCGTAGCTTTATGTCCTACGAAAAATACGACACGGATTTAAAACACCAGTAAAGCTCAGACCAACTGCTTTCTAAGAAAATCCAGCCTTTTGCGATAATAACTGGCGTAATACGGTATGCAGAAAGGCTCTTCAGATTTTGCTTTGTTTGTAATACTTTGGACTTTTAAATGCTTATTCGCTCGGATGCTTCTTTGTGTAAAGAAAAAAAAAAAAAAGTTGTGTTTTGGTATTGTGAGTCTAGAATTTTGATGTATGCTTGCTTATATTGTAGAAATTATTTGTGAAACACATCATGTTAGGTTCTTCAATTTCAGTTCATCAACGTACATAAAAAGGCCCCAGATATTTGGGCAAAGTTATAGAAATGTTTATCAATCTTAGCTGATTTGGTACGAGTCGACGTGGGAATAGACGAAGATAAATAAAAAGTAAGTATGTAAGTCTAAATCTTCCTTTCCACCAGATAATGATCGTCGAGATGTTTGATATCTATTCAATCATCCTCCGACTGTGAACGCTGCAAAACGCTACATTAGTCGTAATAAATGTAACAATAGAAAGGTTTTTTCCATGGGCAATTGTGCCGAAATATAGAGAAACTCACGGTAATATCCCGTACATAAGTGCTTCATATACAAGGAAAATTAGAACTTATAGATACAAGTATTTACAAAGTTGTGCTATCTGCGGGCAAACAATCTATGGGGGCTGCAACTGATCAGTGCTTTAAGTGTCAATAACCATGATAGTTTCAAAGTTATAGTAGGTAGTTAAATTCGTTATCAGGTTTATAACACAAAACTAAATCATGGTGCTTACTCGTTCAATCCAAGTCTAAGCATCGGTCCGGCGGATCGAAGCATGGCGTGCGCGTCAGCATTGCTCATGCTGCGCGTCGTACGACCATTGATGGAAGATATGACATCCCCTTCGCGAATCCCGCACAGCGAGGCCTTGCGACCTGGGTTGACCTGGAAAGAAGGTTTTTTGATTATTTTTCGTGAGAGAGTGCTCTAAGCGATAAGGCCGCCTATTTACTTTGTATCTCTCTTTCTTGTCTTTTTTTTGTTGGTGTGCCATAAAGTGTATTTTATTTTAGCCGTTTACAATATTCAATTTCTGTTTTGTCTAGACAGTGGATTTGACTCGTGTACAAAATTTACAAGATTCGGGTGCACATAGTTAAATCGATGGAAAATTTGTCAAGATTCGACTGTAAGGACATACAAAGTTAAATCCATGGTTTAATTAAATATTGGGAATGGTCTTTAGACTACATTGACAAGGCTAACCTTTGCAAAGGTCAAGGTCAAAAACTGAAGGAAAAGCCTGAACCAACTCAATCTCTAATGGATGTTTTTATTACTGCGGTATGTTTAAAGCTAGCTCAGCACTATCTAATGCTATACTGATATTGTTTTAGTTCTATTTGATCTGTAAACAGAACATGGCCGGCTATATTCTTGCTAAAATTAAGAAATTAGCATTTATGTTGAACAAACACCGTTTACATTATTGGCCTAAACGCTCAATTCTCCTCCAGAATAGGTATTTATTTAGTGTAATTATATCGTATAAATTAGCGAGCGTGCGAGTACAGAAAACAAGTGAGCAACTTTAGTTACGAACCGCATTCGGTTCCCGACGCTTTGCCGCCGGAGAACAGAACTTCAACATGTTTCCTTCCTGAAGCACACCCTCGAACACCCTCAAAATGCCCCCTCACTCACACAAACACTAGATATTCACCCTACGAGCACACACACTACGTTGAGAAAGGTCATTGCTATTTACATACACGGATTATAAAGTCATTTTAGTCTAACAAGCACTCGTTAGTCTGATGACAAAGTTAATGACACAAAATTACCATAAGCACAATTACAAACGCACAATTATCTTACACGCCCGAGGGTCCGTTCACGACATGATATAAAGCGCGCCCGAAGTCATGATTGCCCAAGAAAGTCGTGGGCAAGACTGAACCACAAAAGGCCAGCACCCCGGCACGCGATGTAACAGCCAATTTCATCGAAACATTATATGGGCATTATTCGAAAATGCACGCGCCTACCGTGGGGAGGACACACACCTATTGTTACGTCGGGGACGATCACTCGCCAAGAATATTAATCTTGTCGAAGGTGAGGCGGGTATCGACTGGTCGCGGCGCCGGGGACAAGGTGTGTACGTACCTACTTAATGGGACGATGAACCTTCATCGTAGGGAAATCACATTATACAACATCAAGTGCGAATAATCGAACCTTCAGTGGGTCTGTTTACATTACGGTAACCAATTCATTTTAGTATTCCGTTAACGCCACTTACTCCAAACCATCAAAGTAAATTAACATCTAACGAGTAACGAGATAACCAGTGACATAGTTATTGCTCATTTACGATACCCTCGTGTATAATTCGAGATGTTTCAAAACACTCAAGATGGTGTGAAGTGCCGAGTACTTGGGATTTGGATAAGTAAAACACATTCCGCCTGGGGGCAGGCGTACGGTTTGCGCGCCAGTCTAGGCGATAAGGAAAAGAGCTATTCTAATGCAATGAATATGGAAAGAAAAGGCGTCCGCAGCGCAAGGGAAATTCAAATGCGAGTCCATTGTTCCACGCCCGTGTGAGGCGGCAAAGAGCTTAAACGTGTAAGGAAATGCACGAGCTTAGTTACAGATTAATGTGGTTCCTCGAACACCGATGAAAAGTGCATGTTTAAGCTCTACCGGTTACTGATCGATGTGGAAAACTGTAGCGTCTAATGCGAGGAAATGCAAAATTAATAAGGGGTTTCAGGGTATTCTCACGCTTCAATGGAAATGCAGATCTACAAAACAATTATCGCAGCCTAAGTTTTGCAGCATTTTATAGGCATGAAGGATCATATTAGGGGCGTTTTAAGCCTACTCTACTTTTTTACATTGAATACTGTATGCCAAGTACAGGGATTGTTGTCTAGGGTAGAAAAGAGAAAAACTACGTAACATCTTCATCGAATGCGTAAAATATTTGAAATTCATACCTCCAACTTCCGTAATTTACGCAATGAATGACATATGTTTCTATTCTACCCTAGACAACAATCCCTGTGTTTGGCCTATTGGTGTCTATGCAGATGACACAAAACTAACTAATTTGACGGCAAAATGATGCCGTTTCAGTGCTGTAGTCTAACAAGTTGAATAGTTACTCTCAACATAATCTATCCTCAATTTATACTGAAAACATAAGACTCATTCATGAGGCGGCTCCGCTTCGTATTTCGCCTCGGTATTAACTAAATACAAGACTTACAGCAGTGTCTTGTTAGTGCAATTAAATCAAGCGTAGCGCCGCACTCGACACCAGACAACTTTATTCGTTTAAAACTTCAACGGAATCATGTGGGGATTTGAATAATGGATGGTACTGCATGGGAAGCCGTACTAATGATTTAACTTTATTAGCCGTTTATCAGGTTTTATATCTTTCTACGGATACTGAGTACTGTATCTGCTTAGCTTAGATCAGACTAGCTGTACCCGCGACTTCGTTCGCGATTGCCATACCTGCCGACTAATTAAGTTCACATTTAACCACAGTTTCTCTCATATTAAGATACGGTGCCGTGCAAAAAAACTTCGATGCGCAGAATTGGACCTGTTACTATTTTGCTGGATAAATAGAAATCCCTGGGGAATAAAATATTGGGACCACCTTGGGAGCACCTATAAACAACTATGACGGAGAAATCGACGAACATACTTATAAACATACTACATACAGCCGAACAAAGAACCTCCTCCTTGTTTCGAAGTCGGTTATAAATATGAAACTGGTTAAAAATCAATAATAAAAAACTCAATCATTTAAAAAAAACACCGCGTCAAGTCTTACACCCTATTTGTCTTCCATCAATCACATTATTTTTACCTACAACCGGTTTTGAAATGGAACATCTGCATGTTTTAGTCTATGATTACAATGGCGTGCATATTTTATGAAATATTATTTCTATCTGTTGAGGTATTACGATATTATTACCTATTTATTCACATAATACAACAAATAATTTTACTTACTTGACTACTGGGTTGATATTTTTCATTATACAGGGTGTAACAAAAATAAGTAACCAAACTGTCAGGTGGGGTGTAGAATCAAACACTGAATTCAGGAAAAATATTAAAAAAAAATCCCGCCCTTTAGTTTTCGAAAAATTAAATAAATAGGTACGAAATTTTCACAACATTAAGCAATAGACTCTAATACATGTGTCTATTTGGAATTAAAAAAAAAATGGCCTGCGTACCTGTATTCATCTCTTTTATAAGCCCATAACACCTAAACAGTGCCCTAACGAGCGGCCGCCCCGGTCATCGACCCGCGTCATCATAGCAGCGGAAGCGAACAGGCTGCACGGCGTGCTTAGATATGGAGCCTACGTACCTACAACAAATACATTCCAATTTTCCTCTAGGAATTAAAAAATAAATAATAGCTTACAAGTACGAGGTGTCATAAATCCGAGCGTGGAAGGGAAAATTGGAATGCATTGGTTAGCTTCCTACATAACTACCTACAACACGTGCAGCCCGCCGCCGCGCGCGCTGCTGCGATATCGCGTGTCCGGTCGTGGGTGCCCCCCGTAAAAAGATGTTTATCTGCTAAAAAGGTATACACAAGGTACGTAGACCTTTTAATCATATTTTAATGCCAAATAAACACGTGCATCAGTCGTTTGCGCAATGTAGTGAAAATTCCGTATTTATTTAATTTTTCGAAAACTAAAGGGCGGGTTTTTTTTAATATTTTTCCTGAATTCATTGTTCGATTCTACACCCCACCTGAAAGTTTGGTTACTTATTTTTGTTACACCCTGTATACGTTCAGGGTCACACTTAGATTTGGATTTTCGTATTATTAGCGCGGCTCCATATGCGTCCAAGCTGCATGCATGTCGAAGCCACACTAATGTCAGGTGTACGGATTGCAGTACAGTTCAGTCGAACAGAGTGAGTGTTCTGATCGCGAAATCTAGTGCGTAGTACATATATATCGATGCACGCACTATCTGGAGTTTTATTAATCTAAAGATTCTACGTAATGATTCTGCGACGATTCCATGGTCATAGTGAAGCCATTGTATTACAGAATTAGGCTCCTGATCCATTTGACTGGTCCACCGTAATTTTTTTTCGTTATTAGGTAGGTACAGTTGATTGTGTACCACAGTCAAAAATATTTTTCCGTGGTCCAGTTAGTTTAATTGGACCATTTACTCCAACCAAACTTCGGTGGTACAGTTAACTGGACCAGCTAAACCACCAAATATCATGTTCATGAATATTGCATGGACCATTTGTACATTTTACTTTGCCTGAAAAAGGCATTGACGCACTCATTAGTTAGGTTCCTACCTACTAAGGTAGAACCCTAACTAATGGGTGTGTCTTGGAATAATAAATGGATAGGAACTTACCTACCCTTTATCTACTGATTTTTTTGTTTCAATGAACTGATTTTCTACTCGACTTTCTACTGATTTAGTCAAATTCGATCTTGCAACACTGTTTCTAATAAAAAGAATGCATGAAATCGGCGACGCGTTAATGAATTACAACTAAGAACACATTTTGACTTTTATCCCCTCTCCCAAGAGAACCGTGCCTAATGATATCCCAGATAAAATGCATCATTTGATTTCATTCTGTACTTTTGGCGTGATGCGCGACCCAGGAATTTGACTATTATCCCCCTCCACGGGAACCTTACTGAATTCCGGTATAAAATGTATCTTTCCCCGTAGTATGAACTCAAATCGTGCCGACTTCCATTCGAAATCATTCAGTAGTTCCGTCGTGATGCGGGGTTAATTAATTATACTTTTTCCTCTCTTCCTTACTTTCATCCCCTCTCCCAGGGGAACCTTACTGAATTCCGGGATAAAATGTATCTTTCCACGTAGTATAAACTAATATCGTGCCGAGTTGCATTCGAATTTATAAAGAACTTCCGTCGTGATGCGCGGTTAAAGAATTTTACTTTCATCCGCTCTCCCAGGGGAACCGGATAAAATGTATCCCATGTCCTTCCTTGTAGTTTGAACTCAAATCATACCAATTCAGTCCAACTCATTCAGCAGTTCAGCGTGATGTGCGGTGAAGGAATTTTACTTACATCCCTTCTCCCAGGGGAACCTTACTTAATTCCAGGATGAATGTATCTTTCCTCGTACTCAAAGGGTAGAACTCAAATTATGCCGAGTTTCATTCGAATTCATTCAGTAGTTCCGTCGTGATGCGCGGTTAAAGAATTTTACTTTCATCCTCTCTCCCAGGGGAACCTTACTGAATTGCGGGATCAAATGTATCCCATGTCCTTCCTTGTAGTATGAAATCAAATCGTGCTAGGTTTCATTCCAACTCATGCAGCAATTTTGGCGTGATGCGCGGTGAAGAAATTTTACTTTCATCCCTTCTCCCAGGGGAACCTGACTGAATTCCGGGATAAAAAGTATCCTATGTCCTTCCTCGTAATATGACCTAAAATCTTGCCGAATTTCATTTCAATACCTTCAGTAGTTTCGCCGTGATGCGCGGTGAAGAAATTTTACTTTCATCCCCTCTCCCAGGGGAACCTGACTGAATTCCGGGATAAAAAGTATCCTATGTCCTTCCTCGTAATATGACCTAAAATCATGCTGAATTTCATTTCAATACCTTCAGTAGTTTCGGCGTGATGCGCGTTTAAGAAACAGACAGACAGCCAGACAGACAGACAGACAGACAGACAGACATGAATGAAAAAAATTACAGTTTTGGCTTCAGTATCGATAATAGAGTGCGCTCCAAAAAGAATTTTCAAAATATCTTCAATGTACAGAATTGGACCTTTACAGTTTTATTATAAGTATAGATATAGATGATCTATGTTAATACTGAGCTTTACAACCAGGCTAATACAATCCATTTATTTGTTTGTAGAGTTAGAGTCAACATGGATAAAAAAAGAGAACTATACCCAAACATTTCAAATGAATTCGTACACAAATCCGCAGAGTCATGAAATAACAACAGGTGAAGAGTAAAGCTACCGTCGAAATCAATGCGCCTAAATCACAAGTATAATCATGGTAATAAAATTACACGCGAAAGGGTGTCTCAACTTACAGGATACCCAACCATCACCAGCGTTGTCTGACCTCCATCACATCCCACCAGGAAAATAAAACAGAAGCGAATGGTGTAAGATCAGAGGTAGCGAGGTTCTATTTTAACTGGATGGTTCAAGTACTGTTGGCATGCGGGACACGTAAGCTGCGTGACTCCGCACGCACGTGCGTTGCCTCACGATCCGACTCCATATCTACTCGAATCCTATGCCCAATTTATCCTACTTATTTTGGACATTCTGTACTTTTATCACTCTATACTTTGTATTCGGTGTCAAAGCGAAAGGGATAAGCCAAATGCAGAGTAATGGATTCAGGGAATCTCACTTCTCGAAACTGGGGATGATCGACTTACGAACAATTTTACCGTTCAAAACTAAACTACCGAGAAATAGTCTTTTTAGGTACCAGATTAATATTAGAAAGGCTTTTAACGGCTTAGTAGTTACAATGGCGAATTTTCCACTACCATATTATTTAGGGAGTACCTACATTAAACACAGCACACGCAGCGAAATCGTGCAGTTACATTCATGACGATTTTCTAAATGAGCAGCGTAATGTTGGAATGTAACGTTAGGGAGAATTTACGCGTGGACTGGCAGGAGAGCGTCAACTTCCACCCTTCTGATTTGTGCTCGAGTTTTGTCGACACAGAGAGAAAGATCTATTTCAAATCATTCGGAATCGGGTAGCTTATCGACACTTTTTAAATTTCTAAAACTGTAGTTAAAAGATTCAGCACACAAGGTACAAAGTGCTGTTTTTAGTTAGTAAAGGACAAACCAACACTGTATTTCTTATTGTTCATACTAAAACACTGATTCATACAAATAAGAACTAAGGGATATCCATCGGGGGCGGGCAGCAGCGCCCCCGGCAGAACAATTCTAACACCAAACTGCGATCAGCGCAACATGGGGTACTACCCCCATGTGATAAAAGCCAATAAGGCGTATATCAGGTGGAGGCCTGCGTCCAGTAGTGAACCAATACAGACTGTTGAGGTTGAGGTAATAAGCTAATAAGTTGGGACTTTAATTTTCAATCTAAGTATCTCGCCTTCATTGTAAACGTGCACAAATTCTAATCTAAGCTTCCATTGCGAGGGTGGGTGTAACGGATTTGTGATGATGGTCCCTTTGACTTTTGACTCGACGGGAATAAGCCGACCTTTGATAGTGGAACAGTCTCTGGAGGGATATTTCATATTTTAGTACTAGCCCTAACAGAGAAACGGTCACGTATATTGTCTGTGATACCTCAAAATCAAACAAACCCTCGTCAAAATGTTATAATAGGCTAAGAAAACAAGACTAGGCCGAAGGTAATGTATACGAAAAATAACAAAAGGCTCCTAATCTTTGATACTTATTGAACCATCAAAACGATCCCAAGATACAAGTATCTTATTACACTAACAAGAGGGATTTAGACCTCTGTCAGCGACATCTATCGAAATCATACACCGTGAAAATACAAAGCTTTACGACCACGGTCCGAGGTTTTGAGACGTTGAAGTATATGATGCTTGTTAGGTGTATTAGTATAATTTGTATTTGTTATTGGGTATGAAGATTGATAACGGGTCAGGGCAACTATGTTTGAAATCGATAGAGAAATAGTCACTTGATTGAAATCTAGGGGAAATATTGTTCTGTTAACTTAAGTCAGGGTTGAAAAGCTCTTTACCATAGGTTAAGCTAACGTTGCGAGAGTTGTTAATGAAAGTGATTTAATATGAACCTTGGAAATGTTCAGGTAAATCAACAAAAATAACGAAGTAATGAAAAATCAATCATGTGACAGCTCCCGTGAGAGACGAAAAGAAAATTTAATAAAGACGATACCAAGTCGTTAGTAAAATGATTGATTAATGTTTGGTTAGCAAACACAATTTGGCACACAATCTTACTCACATCAAGGGTGTGGTAGGGCGTATCGCTGAGGCTCTGAAAATCAAAATAACGGTACTATAATGTTACATTTTTAATGAGTTTGCTTCTCCGAGCATAAAGTGTAAACTTTTTAAAATTGCTTTATTGAGATATTATTTTTGTAGCCTATCGAACGAGCATGGTTGGTTTGTTTGGTTCATTTGGGTCACGGGGGTTTAATTTTGAGCGGGTGTTTTCTGTAATAGTTTTACGTAATATTCTGTTTTTATACTTTGCTTGCAAAATCAAAAACTCTTTATTTCTATAAATACAATAAATGTACACTTAGAAAAGGTCAAATTATAAAACTAAACACTGACACGGAAATTAAGTGATATTTTTTATTTCTCTCGCTTCGGTATGTAGACTAAGTAAAGAAGGGACGAAGAAACCTTTAGCCTGTTAGTTGCTATTGTTCGAGTTGGAGCAAAACCCGTCCAAAGCTTTTTTATCTTCTAGATAATCTTATATTTTATAATAGTAAGCCTTGTTGCACGGCAAGGTTTTGACAATTTGTTTGAATTTATTTACTGATAATTTCTGCAACTCACTAGGAGTTTTGTTGTAGAAGCGTATACATTGCCTCTTAAAATTATGTTTATCATTACTCTTAGCACTATTTTGCAGAAATTCAGATTTAGGAATGAGACTCGAAAGTAAAAATATCATTAAAATAAAAGTAATTCCGTATCAAACAACAGTTTATCAATCTTTAGAGTTATCAAAACCACAAAACCTCCAGTTGAAGTCGTTCCTTCCAGTTTGCAGGTCATATTTTTCATATAACAGTCAATTAATCAGCGCTTTTCAACGGGTCCAAGTGCCATTTTCCTCAAAAGAAACCATTGTGGGTAATTCACAACACAAAACGAGCGTTACCGCCGACCGTCTGTGCTTCCTTTACTTTTACACCACTCACAGCGGATGAAAAAGGCTCGGACACTTTGCGAAACTTTTAATAGGCGAGTCAATTCAATTCGAAATCTCGTTATATTTCCATAAGATCGTTCCGGATCGGAGAACAATTTTAACTTCGTAGGATAAAGTACAATACTGAAAGTGACCGCTTAACTTTAGTAACCACGAAGAAGAATATCTTTAGAATCTGAACATAATTCTATATGTTTAAATTTCTTCTTTTTAACGGAGAAATCAAAGGATCTTGAATCTTGATAATGATGAATTGTTTAAAAGTGGGTACTGACCGGCGGCTTTTGGGGTGTAATGTAACGTGTTACACGCGGCCGTTCGTGCAGTCAGTACGGGAAACGAAGGCGCTCGCAACGAGCAACGAGACGGGTCTTATTGACGACCTCAGTGGCGCAGCGAGCGAGAGTCCGCCTGCGACGCAAGAGGTTGCGGGTTCGATTCCCGCCTCGGAACATTTTTGTGTACGATCTGCAGAAATTTGTTCCGTTGGTCTGGATGTTTTCTAGGTATACTAAAAATAAATATATAATGTATTAAATAAATCAGTTATCTAGTACCCATAACACAAGATTTGAGTTGCTTACTTTGGGGCTAGATGGTGCTGTGTGGATTGTCCAGCATTATTTATTTATTTATCAGCACAGGCGTAACAGATCATGCTCGCTGCGAATGGAAAATTACGCCCCGTATCATCAGTCAGTACCCGGTTACCTTGAGTAAAACCTGAGTTAAGTGAGCTAGCCAGCTGTCTAACCCCGCTAGTATTGAGGTACAGTACAATACTATTCTCTTGACAAATAGCAACGTTCCCAGCTAACAAAGTGCTCTCTACAAGAGATGTTTCACGGTTTACAGCGAACTTTAATTGCGTAATCTGATACTAGACTGTGCTTCCGAGTTCGCAAGAAGCAAATTGCTTTTCTTTTATTATGAGTAGGGAGATCCTGTTGCTTACCTTACAGTTTTAATGCTCAGCAATTTGTAAGGTATCGTAAAAGAATAAGCGAGCACAACGAACAACTAAAGGTCCATGTTTTTTTTTATTATTTATTAAATTTTGAATCTGTTATACATAAGTGGACTTTAGATTAGGTAGGTGAGATACATACTTGGGTAACGTAGATTTAAGCACTAGGTAACGAAATGAAAAATATGGTTCAGAAAATCCAATAATACAAGAGTGTTTTTTTAGTGTGTAAGTGCTTTCAAATAGACTTTACAGGAGTCTTGGACACACACACACACACACACACAGTGTGTAGGTGTGTAGATACCTGGTTTTAATCCTTATATATATTCGATTCACGGTTCATAACAAAATCACAAGTTCGAAATTGCCTGCGCTCATATAGCGCGCAAATGAAACAAACAAACAACATCAAAAGTTCAATTACATACCCTCGATATCCTGAGTGGTTGGTTCTGATCGGCGCCTCCATGCATGCGGAAGCCCCACGGTGCGCCCCCCGAGAGCTCCACCTCGCGAGCCGTCATCGCCAGCCTCACACCATCACCCCACGTCAACAGCCATCCACAGAACTAAACACCGCACATTTTAAACGAAGCCCGATGCTTTCACCCTGCAACAAACCAAATGGTTTTTGAATGGCGCACTGAAAAGGCAATAAAGAAGTAATCATCACGAATATATCATTTGGGAATTGGAACATCGATTTTGGTGTTCATTATCTCTAAATTTGGTGTCTAGTTAAAGCAATTAGCGGTGCAGGAGTTGGAGTTAGGCGGGAATCCTGTCTGCGTAATCAGTGGCTATTAGGTGTCGAGTTGGTCTTACGTTCAAATTAACGAAGACATCCTATCACTCGGATGTTTGATTTAAAAGATAGGATAATATAAGGATGTTGATATAAATGAGTTTTATTGACGTAACCTGATCGTTTTAAGAGCTCGTAACCCATAAATCTACCTTTGAATGCAGCAAATGTGACGAGTATGAGGGAAATGAAAGTCAAGGTGTCATTTGCTCTACATAATTTTGAAATAGGTAGGTTTTGGATTTATATGTTTAACTTAACTATGATTTAGGTTCTATCTTAGTTTTGATTTACATTCTAACAACGAAGAATTGTGTTATTTGAAATCTGATTGCAATGCGATTATTAGCAGCTGCGTTGTTTTAGGGCACATTTTTTTTTTACTCTGATTTATTTGTGTTTTCTATTCATTGTTCATAGAGTATTTAGAGCGCAACTAGGTAAAGAACAGCATCGTAAACTAAAAGTAGTGTTACATACGAGGTCGGTCGGCGTTATTTCAGGCAATGATGCAGTCTTACAGTAGACTATCAAATAGGAAGGTCGAAGCGTGAGTGTAACGTGAATCATTTTTAATTCCCTCCACCTGGGTACTTGTATAGTATTATAATATCTGTGACTTGGGTAAATTTTTGGTTTTGTTGCCATAATTTATTTAGGCAAATTGGGAATATTATGTAGGTATCTAGATAACTAAAGGGCTTAGAGATTTTTTGTTATTATAGTGCGTAACCCCACACTCAGGGTAATTTCGTCGAAGTCGAAAATTTTTGCGATATTTTTTGATTTCTCAGAAACAGCAATATAAATTAAAAAAAATTAAAACAGCAATTACGCACTATAATAACAGAAAACCTTAGAATTAAGCAACGCGACACCTCTCGTCAAACGAACTAAATGTAACTTTAGTCTTTGAACTAGGATTGGATAAACTTCAATGTTTGTGTCTTAAATGTAGGTGGAGCTAACGGCGCGGCGCTTGAGTCCGTAGGAAGTCGCAGAGATTTTTGACTCCCACGTCACTTGACCTCGTGGTATAGTTGGTTAGCACATTCCGATACTGACGGAAGGATGCGGGTTCAAGTCCCGTCGAAGTCGAAAATTTTTGCGATATTATTTGATTTCTTAGAAAATAAAGGGCTGTGTTTGAAGGTTAATAAATCCGCAAAATCTAGCACAGATCCTACAAGGTAGAGAGAGGTCTTAAAATGTTCACATGTGCTTAGTATTCGGAGCTGTTAGGGCGCCATCATAGTTGATTCAAGATATTCATAAGTGCAAGAATTCTGTCACTTATACACTGTCACATATAAAGCAAACGGTAATTGACGACCGATGTGGCGCAGCGGGCGAAGGTCCGCTTGCAACGCGAGAGGTTGCAGGTTCGATACCTGCCTTGGAACAAATATTTGTACGATCTGCAAACATTTGTTGCGGGTGTTCTGGGTATTTTCTACGAACAATAAAAAAAATATCTATCTATGTATTGTATTATGTATATCAGTCATCTAGTACCCATACATAACACAAGCTCTGCTTAGCTTGGGGTAGATGATGCTGTGAGGATTGTCCAGCATTGTTTATTAATTATTGATTTATAATTATTCTCATTGGTACATAGAAAGATCATAAGTAAATTGGTTCTGCAAAATTAATTAAACATGCGTCTAAAAGCCGCAATTTACCACGATGACGTCTAACTAAAACCTGCGGTCACCTTTCGCGCACCGAACATTTGCGACCAGCGTGACACATGTGTAAACATGTCCATTCCATCATGTGGATGGACGTGAGACATGCGTGCCATCATTTTAAATGGGAAAATAATTAAATGCGCAACAAAATTTGTATTGAACGCGCGCCAATGAATTACTGAATAAAGCTTGTAGCTCCGTGCAGGTACTGTAATTAAAGGCATTGTACCTGAAACTGACTTTTGCAATTGTTATTGCCACTGCTTTTAACGTAATAAACGTCGTGCATGTCACATAAACAAAAACATCACAGCCGGTTCTATCACTACAAGTTAAGTAGAGGCTCTAACTAACCTGCTCTTACAGTGACAAATATGTCTTCGAGAAGCAGAAACCAGTTTAAAACGAAAATATGGAAAGATGCATTCATTTGATATAAAATTCACAAACGAAACCAAAGCTAAAATGCTGAAACGCCAGGAATGAAATACGCACAACACATTGAATAGGCGTGAAGTATTCTGTAGCAGCGAGTGCGATAAATAAGCTTCAAGCGAGCAACCCTCAATATGGCGGAAGCTGGTTGTGACATCTGAATCAGGCCTTGTCGCTGATTCTAGGTAGATAAAATATAGCACGTGTTCGCACTGACCTTATTTAAAAATGAAACCGTTTTCCACATTATTAACTGACTGGCCAAAATCACTCTTACTTTAGTTCCCACTGAAAGATGTCTCTAGAGAAATTTAATTTTGCCGATTGGTTTTATGTCTGAAATTAAGTCGGATCAATAACAACAAGCAAAAACAAATAGCGGATACAATACAAAACTATTTTAAGAGAATCAATTATTTGTAAACAAAAATTCCATAATCAAAACTCATGGTAAATACCTGGTTGTAAATGACTTTAGCATTCCATTATCCTTTTTTACCTCTGAGAGTTCCACAAATAATAGCGCATTTACAGTAAATTTTTATGGGATCCTCAAATCTCGGATTCAAGCTATTTATAGCAGCCTGAAGGCAAAGTATCAATATCTTCTTCGATTACTTACCAATAACTTCGGACATTCAAAGGGATAATTAAGTGATCGCACTTATTTTGGTAGAACATAGTACCAACAATCAACTTTTTTGGAGTAAGAAGACTTTTCAGAACTAACTTCATTGGATTCACTTCAAAATATAGAAAACTTGAGCTTTTCTTAGACATTTAAGAAGGATATAATAATATCGACCTCAGAACAGGAAAATATACCATCGCCGACCATTTAGCAGGTATTTGATCGACAGGTAGGATTAATTTGAAAATAGATCTGCTTGGAGCCAAGTGTCAGTACAAAGACGTCTTTTAATAGCACGCACTGAATCTGACTCATCTTACATTTGGTAAATCGAAGGTTGAACATTAGGAACATTACTCATAGATTACGTTTTGGGAAACTCTTGCTTCTTTGGAATAGTACAGGTCGTGTGCCGAAACCTTGGTAAAGAGTTGTGGTAATAGGTGATGCTCTTATGGTCTCAACTAGTGTCTACGCACTTACTTACCTTTACGCATAATATAACAATACCGTAGGTAGAGGAACTAAGCTGAACCTAAACAGCTCTACATAGGCATTAAAGCGTGTTGTATCACCAGACACAAACCGTGTAGACTTTTGCTAAAGCCCCTGCACAACTTGTGACAGTACGAATTGAATAGGCAAACTCCTTAGTGATATTTGCAGAATTACAAACATAGAATTAGGATAGTAGATACAATGCTTTCTCTGAGATTAGGTACAAATGATCAGATACTCAGGTTTTGTAGGTCTTTACTATAAATTCGAATACTTACACACAAGAATAATGCTGATGCTGAACAAATTAAAATAATGCCAGCCACATAATGTTACAAAAGTTTAATAGAGCGCAAGTTGTGGTTTCTGTAATTAATTAAATTGACCCCCACCCTCGACCACAGAAAGCATCCAAATTGCTACCGAGAATCAAATTTGAACTCTAATACGAGACAGTGAAAGTAGATTTAGAGTTTAGTCGACAATAGTAACAATGGTTCAAGAATTTCCTATTTTACTACTTAGTAACGGTCGACCTAGTGATTTGCTAAAGGGCTTTGTTATTAAGGGAGTTGGTTTATCCATCCCCAAGCTTCGGTAACAACTTTATATCACGTTTATTAGAAACCTTTTCTTCATTTACTTAGGTACTTTTCAACGACAAAGTTTTCACAAAATTGAAAGAGCAGAAAACCTACTACCTACGTCGTATATGTCGGAACAAATTAAACTATGGCTCTTGCATATTTTTCAAATGATACCCACATTCCAGAGTTCTGAACTTTACAATATAATGGGTAGAGCAGGCTACACTTTAATAAATAGGCACACTTTAAAGTTTCATCTGACAAAGCGGGTATACAGCAGTATTTGTGGGGAGCCGGCGCTGGCAGGTTGATTTATACGAGTCACCTTATTCGATCCCGCGTTATATCGCCTACGATATACGGCCCAGGTTACCCAGCAACCTATTTCAGCATAGAGTTACGCACTTGATGAGAATTAAGCCCGTTCACAGGGGAACAACAATGCATGGTCTTGGTTCTAGATTGGTTTATTCCTTTAGTTAGTAGGTAAAGGTTGTATTTTTTTTCTTCTGTATTATCAAAACAAAAACAGGTTACCCGGTTTACTAAGTCAGTAAAATATTTTAACCAATACTCAATTCACTTTGTGCTGACGGCACTGTTTACCTTCAGTAACTTTTAAAACGTTTTAGCGATTGAAAACCTGCCAATAGTGTCAGGGGAAACTAAACGGGCAAAGTTAAAACTAGTTAAAACCCATTTGTATGAAAAATTCTATGTCGTAATCAACGGAAACGGGATTGATTCGGGCTATGTTTATACCTTGGTGGTATTTGCATACGCTTCTTACAAATGCGATCGCATTGACCTAAATCTTGGGCAACATTGACTATGTAAGATTACGCTGAGTAGATAGGTATAATAATCTAATTTCTAAGCCATTGGTATGTGGAATCCCTCTAAATTTAATAAATTAGCAAAGCAGAACTGACCAAGAACCTTCCGAAAGCTACGAAAGTTCATCAGAATCAAATATCATTTACCTATTGCTAACTTTTGTAGAAAGAGATCTTATTTATGTATGATGGATGATGTAGTTTTTATATCGTAGTTTTTTTTTAATGTAGTTTTATAACCTAACCTAACCTATCGGACAGCACATCTCTATCGGACGTATTAATAGGAACAATTCAGTAAACAATTCATAGATCTGAACAATTACAAAGTTACTACTATGTTTTTTTTTTTATTAGTGTTTGTTCCGCCTTTTTTCCCCTCCGATATGGATCGGAGACATTTTTAGGCTAACATTTTGCTTAAACCAGCTACCTACTACTATGGTGCATTATAATCGTCATCATCATTATCAACAACCTATATTATACACACACGGCACAGCACCCTGTCTTCGGCTTGCCGCATCCAGCATCTGCCTGCAGTCTTTCGCAGGTCGACATCCCGACCGACCTAGCTGGAGGGCGTCCTCCACTACGGTTGCCGAGTCGCAGTTACGATACCTAACCGGTTGGTACGGTACCTAATAATCAGCTATAATAATATTATTATTATTATTATTATAGCTAGATGGTGCTGTGTGGATTGTCCAGCATTAATAATAATGCTGGACAATCCACACAGCACCATCTAGCCCCAAAGTAAGCTACTCAAAGCTTGTGTTATGGGTACTAGATAACTGATATATTTTAATACATTATTTACATAGATAAATATTTTTTTTACTATATATAGAAAACACCCAGACCAACGGAACAAATTTCTGCAGATCGTACACAAATTTGTTCCGAGGCGGGAATGGAACCCGCATCCTCTTGCGTCGCAGGCGGACTCTCGCCCGCTGCACCACTGAGTTCGTCTAATAATATCGAATTACTTTTCTATGGAACTCAAGTTCACAAAAAATTACTGCCACAGTTGATACACAAACGAGATTTCAGCGCACGAGTTACTCTTTCAACATTCCGCTCATCTACGAGGTTATTTCATGTTTAAGTCCGTATCTCTTCCGTTCCCAGCGAAAGCCCACAAAACATAGCGCTAACGGATGCTCGTTCATTTGCTGCTCGTGAATTTATCGTTGTCGTGCTACTAAATGCATATTCTACTCAAATTGCTAACATACTTTATAGCACGGCTTTACGCTGAAATATAAAACGCGACACAGCGTTTTACCCACATTAGCTTTATAAAGCTGGGGAATAACGTTAATATTAGGTGGAGTTAGGAGTAAACCGGAAGTTGCCCCCTCATTCTTCCTGCAAACGTAAACAATTGATTGGACTTTAATGCAGTGTAGATTTTGGTTGTAGTTATAACTAAAGTTATAGTTTTGTTACTTGATAAGTGGATTGTATCTACAATAGCCAGCCGATATTACAAAACTGAATCTTAGAGAACTCCTTGTCCTAGCATCAAAGTCACAAGCAAAGACTGTAATTAAATCACAGAAGTTCCTACGTCCTGTAAAATATCGTAGAGCTTTAAGGTACCTTCAACTTTCCAAACTTGTTTGGATTGGCATAGGCATAAAAATATAAAACTCAGCATAAATTGTACAGATCCGCGATAGTTTTGCTTTTACTCTCCGTGCAACAACAGCGAAGCGTTGCATTTCCACCGTTATCCAAAGTTGACACTGTTTCCTGTCCAATCAGAACAGCAAATATGGTTAGCAAACTGTTCTTTGCTGCTCGTGTTTATTTTTATGGCTATGTGATCCAACAAAGAATGCAATAAATATAGCTGCCTGTGATCTTATATGAAGATAAGCTTAGCTAAGGTTAGCTCATCGCTTCATACCTTATCTATGGACGTATGGTACCAACGTAAAAAAACTTTTGAGAAACCAAATTATATTCCGACTGGAGCTCCGTTTTAATGGTTTCCTGAAACTATTCCGTTAGATATTCATAAGGGAACTCGTTGGAACATTTCGGTCATTTCATAAATTCAGCCATTTGCTAATGCATAAACGTTTCGCACGAATAGTACCAAGAAGACAGTGGAAAGTTTAGGTACCTATGCTTCTTTTTTGTTCCCCGACGCAATAAGAGAGGGGTGTCATAAGTTTAACATGTCTGTCTGTGTATCTGTCTGTGGTAACAATACCACAGACAGATACACAGACAAAACGAAAATCGGTTCATCCGTTTGGGAGCTACAAAGCTGCCAAACGGATGAACCGATTTTCGTTTAGTTTTTTTTTTGTGTCATAGATAGATTTATCCCGAGTGCAGCCATGCTTCATGAAAATCTGTCGGGGGGTTTCTTAAATGATTGTTCTTGTTTGTCAGGTTATTGTGATCAAAGCTTGTAATCAATTAATCATGCTCGCGTACCGCGAATACCAGAACGCCAGCCGGTATCAAATTACAATAATGACAAACAGATGGACCTCTATGTGCTTTTGCGGTATAACTAAGCTTCTCTCAGAAGCACAGAGAGCACTTTGTTATACTCAGATAATAGGGGTCAATGAACGGGCATGCTTCATTTCATTGTAACTGGTAGGTAAATGGACTCACCGCCTTGAATTCAAGCTAAGACTAATCGAGAAAGAGCAGTCGGATTTAATTAACTAGCTGCAATTTTTCTATTGAGTTCCCCCTAAGAGAGCATTGACATTTTGATAAGTATAACATTTCATTTAATAACAATTTCAGCTCGGAGTTTTAGAAACAACAATACTAAGGCAATATCATATATCTCAGAGGTTCTTCTGCTATACCTACTCGGTTAAGAATCCTTCCCAGCCATAAATACGCCGTAAATAACAAGAGGATAGCAGCAACAATACATGGAGGTCGGCGATAACGAAAAGGTCGCCTTTGTAAAAACGAGCAATAGAATCGTAAGAGATGACAATCAGGGGGATCATACTGCTGGCTGTGAATTCTTTGCTTCGATACGACAAGACATAAAAAGTTACTGAATATATGCGCAAAAAATATACAAGGTTCGTTCTTAATTTATCAAAGTGATGTATAGAACCTAAATTATTTTTACCTATATTACAGGTAACAATAATTTTGTTAATATTGAATATTCCTTGACGATTGAGCTATTTTACCTTTCTTCAATAATATATCTTTAGATGTTATTTTTTCTAGGCAACAGCAAACACATCGAGTTAGTTTACTACTTAATCATTCGTTCATACACATCCATTGCTACCGACTACCGACATTGATGGATTTCGGTTGTATTGTTCATTTGCCCACTGCGCACTGCAAAGCCTAAGTGCACTTTTCCGAGCCTAGTGAAATGTAAAACGTTCCGTAAAAATAAATCGCCTCGCGATATTCCGACAGTGTGCATGTTATATGGACATATTTTTACGTGCGATAAAAAGGCCTTTATGGCGCTGTGCGCTGTAATTTTTGTGCTTTAAATTACAATTTATATACTCTAGCTTACCTAAATTAAAACTTTTAAAAGAAGAACTGTTGCTAGGCATGTAGAGATAGAGGTTTATCTACTTTTCAACTTATCGAATGGTCAATACCTATAAAGTTATTATGTGATAACTATGGTGTGTCTGTACGGGTGTTCGTTAAGGGTTGGACGTCAGTTGCCAATAACTAAGAGGCATCTGACAACGGATTTATTGTGGGACGTGGGCCACAGTTTAACTGGTTTAAGAGAAAACTTCCATTTTAGCCGACAGTATCTCACTGTCAGATGCTGTATAAGTTTTGCGAGGAAAACTTTAAAGAAAATCCTATTCCAATATGTCCGCCGTTTGAGGTCAGCAGTTATTAATTTCAGGACTTGGACAATGACCATAAATTAGGCACCAAAATTCAAATAGTAACTCCGTATGCGTCATTAGTACGTAATTGAAACTCATAAACCAGTTATGGCCTATTACAGTGTCCAAAATTAGGTGATGAGCACAAAATATAGAGCATTGAATATACTTTACAACTTTACAACTTTTTTGTTGTTTTTATTGCACAACAAAAGGTGCTGGCAAATATAACAGGGCAGAGTCATTTCGTTTCCACTAAAAAAGAAATAAACTCAACAAGAGCATATCGAACAAGCTTAGTATTTTGTAGGAGTTTTAATGAGCGCAGTATGTTTAAGTCCGAAAAACTTGACCTCCACGGGGCACGGACGGACGAACAGAACAGACAGTATCAACAATCGGGAATCTAAGAATTTTGTTCGGAAAATGGAGACATTTGATCGATCTAAGGAATGTGCTTAGAAAGGTTAACAGAAATACTTCGGGCAAGTGACGTGAATACCGATGAATGAAACGATCTTGATAACTCTCTTTAAGGTATCTAGTTCGGAATCGAGATACGAATGCCAATACGGGTATTTTTCAACAGAGACATTTCCAGGAATAGGTAGGTACCTATTCTTTAGTTGCTTTTGTGCCAGCTTAGCTAGAATATATGTATAGTTACATAAGAAGGTAGTTCTTTTTTACTGGTGATAAGATGGAATTGAAAAATCATATCTAGAGAATCGAGTACTTGACATTGACTTTCTATGTATTGCCCTGTAATGATAGGACTTCATGAGGGCATCTGTATAGGCAGAGAGGTCTATTTGAAAGTGGCAGTGAAAAGGGTTGGGTCAGCTACAGATAAGGCCGGACAGTTACCAACGTCATTGCCAGATCGTAATTCTATTTCAACGGGATCCAATTTTATCGCAATATCTTCTTAAATTCCAATTTGGAAAGATTTCTTCAGATGTTTTATTGACAAGGTCTACATTTTTTCGGAGATTATTAGATGTTTCAACTCTTTGAAATGTCATTTTCTTAATAATTTTTCAAAGAATTGAGGTGTTCTTGACGTGGCAGGGACGGAAAATATTGTATCGACAACGCTTTTGAAATACCTAAGCCGATAAATACTTAACGATGTAAATTTGCACAAGTGTCTCGAACATTTTTAAACCATGAAGAATAAATTAGAAATACAATAGGGGAACAAAGCAGCAAACTTTTCTGAATCCAATAGCGGTAAAACTTTATGCGTATTTATTACTCATCGCAAAAATTCCAAACACCACCACAAAAATTTGCGTAGACATAAATATCTACAGGCATTTTTATGTCAGACGCTAACCTTATCCCAATTTTATAAATGTAAATTGTTTATATCAGGCGATGTGAAAGATGCGAGGCATCCTGTAGGTCATAATCGTTTACATAGCCAATTCTCTTCATCAGCAGTGTCGCTGAACAAGCCTCCCCTAATCCAGGGGGGTGTTGCCATAATCATCACGTTTGGCAGGCGAAATGGTGATCGCAGTAGAGGTGTCAAAAATGAACAGAAGTAAGCGGCTGCCCTGCCTCGGGTAGGTTCCTTCAGTCGACTCTTACGACATCCATGGCCTAAGTTGGAATGGACGATTTTACACAACCACTGCCAAATTTAGTCCACACCTATTATTATGACACGAGTTTAAGTAGGTACTAAGATTTGAGTATTTTCAGCAAGGAAGGTATTGTTTTTTCACCCGTTCAGAGGAAGGGTAGTTAATCAAAATTCCGAGCACATGGCTCAAAGCACAGGCAGAAATCAAAGAAGATATGTTATCCGCAACTTCAAAATCAGTATGTAATAACCATTAACTTCCATGAACATGAGCGCAAGTTTCTTGGATTGCTACGGACTAGCGTTCACCTATATGAGATAACTTTCTAGGCATCCAGGCAAGCAAATGTCGAACTTCGCTTTTCACTCAAATTTCAGTAAACACCAATATACTGAAACTTTCGTAATATTTCCCTAAAGTTATATATCCTTATCTTTTTATGATTTTTTCGTGGAATATGTCAAAACGTAACGTATGTAGGTACTAGGGATTTCTTGAAAATTTTAATCACTTTGATAGCAATTATGCCATCAGGCCGGGTAAATTATAATTTACTCAGAGTTTTTCCAAAAACTTGTACTTATTTTTGCGAATTCTCGCATTAGATCTATTTCGTAGAATTTGTTAAAACTTAGGTAAGTTAACGTGCGTGTACTACGATAGAGGGATTTCTTAAAAATGACCTGGAAAGCAGTTTGCTGACAAGGTAAAAATAGAAGTTACGACCTTCTCGGAATACATATGTTCAAAAACTTTTATTTCCACGAATAATCGCCTAGAGTCAAACTCATTTATTAAGTTACAAGTTTTTACCCTGATACAGTTTATGGTCAACCTGAGACTGGTTCTAACACTTGCCTATAATAGTTACCTCTAAACCTATCGAGGCACCTTATTAACAGGCAGTCGATGGAAAAACATCTGTAACAGTGCTGTAGGTACCTTTTACTACCATTGTGTTGTCTACAAAGCGTATAATGACTACACACTCCGTACAAATTAACGAGTACCTAATTAAGTTTTAATTGGCACTAATAGGCTCGGGTGTCATGTTTTAACATACAAAACAAACCATGCATGGTTGTACGTGTTTATATTTCTTTATTAGGTACCAAAGCAAATTGTGAAAAATATGAAAAAATATTGATGTAGGCGAAGCGAAAATAACTTCTTATGTAGGTACTCTAGATTTTGGGATCATTAAGATGAAAATTACCTTATTTAAAACGTAAAAAATACAATTAGGTGCGTTTGAATTTTACTGATCTATTTTTACTTTCAACTACTTTTATTATGTACTTTCCCTATTAGCAAAACAAAAGGTCACAAATTATTCAAATCTAGCGAGACCGTAAGGAAACAGACTAGTAAACCAGTGAAGCTGGTGAAGGCTGGATAAGCTGGTGTTTTAAAGAGAAAAAAAGGCTTTTTGAGACATGAATTTGAATAAATCTTGATGAAATCTCTCAAATGCCTTTTTTCCTCTTAAGTATTTTTTCTTTGTTTTTTTTCTCGAAGTGGTAACTTCGAGAAAAAAAAACAAATACGTGCAAAAATTTGTCAGAAGCTTGCGGAAATCAAAATACTTGCCTTATCTATTTTTTAAAGCTTTTAAATACTATCGTTGTTTGTGGAAAAACAACCATAACAACATGGGACGTGTATGTGAACTTGTTTAAATTACCAAGTTTGATCTACTGTGAAAAAGTGCTTAGACAAAAATAAGGAATGAAAAGGATTTCAAGCAATTTATTAGTAAACTTACCGCAAATTCTGCACTTTTAGCACAAGGTCTCTCGATTCGCTAATTATTCAATTACAGTTCTATTCGGGTACAGAAAGTCAACACAACACTAACGACGCTTGATCTCACACTGTTTCACGTCCGTGTAATACCTAGCGAGTGAATTCGTAACGTTTACTTGCCATTCACGACTCTGGTCCCACTGAATTCACTCTGTTTCACAGCTCGCGGGTGCCGGCTTGCAGCAATCTGTTGTCTTTCAATACATAAACAAACCGAACGAGATGAAGCTAGCCGCGATTCCACAAGATTATCTCGAAATGCTCTCTCATCACAACGACACAAAACTTTATTTACAGGGGCAAAAATTCACTTTATTAATAAGGAGCTAAAATAACCCGGAGGAGGTTGGTATACTATTTTTCGAAAAACTTGCTTACACGAGATTACAAAAACAACGTGGAGTGAGAGCAAGATTAGCGCTAGTGTGACGTACTCTTCCGCGTCTGCGCGTTGTGAGTACGATGCGTTCTCAATTGCAGACCCAATTTAGACACTACACCCCTACAAATAAAGTCTATACGAGGGTGTGATTGGTGTCCCATCACCCTTGACTGCAGCTTATCTAAACTTGACGGGCTATTTCGAATCTTATTGTGAAGTAAGAAGGGAGGTTTTTGAAAGGAGGGTGTTTTGACAACATTGTGGCCCGCGCGCGCATCACGTGCGTAGGGGGCCAGATGATCACAGTTTGGTGAACCCGAGGAAACTAACCCTCACAATAATAAAACTAGGGTTGAACTATGAACATAAAATTAAGAGATAAAATCTCCAATTGGATTCCTTTCAGGGTCGGGCGTTGCATATTGCAGCGTTGTCTTCTTTCGATTTTTCTTTTTTTACTAAAGTCTTTTGTTTTTAGATTTTCCAATCTCTTGTGAGACCGGTATAAGTATAACATTGGTTAAATAAATGGTTAAGTTTTAAAACAATGCTATTACTCCGTCCACGCATTTTTTTTTTGACTGAATGAAATATAATAATATAATAATAATAATAATAATGCTGGACAATTCACACAGCATTATCTAGCCCCAAGCTAAGCAGAGCTTGTGTTATGGGTACTAGATAACTGATATACTTAATACAATACACTACATAGATACATATTTTTTATTATACATAGAAAACAACCAGACCAACCGAACAAATTTCTACAGTTCGTACACAAATTTGTTCCGAGGCGGGAATCGAACCCGCAACCTCCTGCGTCGCAGGCGGACCTTCGCCCGCTGCGCCACAGAGGTCGAAAGAATACAAAATGAGTAGAATAAGCAGTCTATGAAAGACTGCTTCTTTTTAGTGATGCGAATCTATCGCCTCAAAAAATATCGATACCTACTTAAGAGAGTTTCGATATTTATCGAACTGACTGATAATTTACGTATATGGCGATATGGTCGCTCAGCGACAAAGCCTTTTGTGTGGTGTGAAATAAAAAAAAATACTTACGTATAAAAAATAGTATTCTTTCATTAAGGCTGAACGAGTCGCTCATCTTTCCATACAAACGTGGAAGGGTAACTACAACGCTGTTTGATGTTGACCATCCAAAACTAAGGATAATATCAATTTATCTCGTCACTATTCTATGTCTGTATGCACCCGAAACCGTAAAAAAAGAATTAATTAAAAAAATACAAGCTTCTAAACTTTCGTATTTTAACACCGCAAATTTCAGCTCACATCTCAAAGCCTTTGAGTCACATTATCAACCTCTCATTTAGTCAAGAACTATTCCCTAATTCTCTAAAAAAATCCATAGTAAAACCGATGTACAAGAAAGGAGACGTAACCAATATCGATAACTATAGACACCGGTCTATAGTTATCGATATTGGTTTCAAAAAAATTTTACATTATTGGTATTAAGGCTACCGAGCCTTAATACTAATAATGTCAATTTTTTTTGAAAAAGCTATGCTTAAAAGGCTGAATAGCTTCCTGGATAAATTTAAAATTATAAGAAATGAACAAAACGGTTTTGTTAAAATAAATCAACTGCTCTAGCCAATTTTAACCTTAATAAATCAATTTCAGAACATATTGATTCGGGAACGCCCGTTGTCTCATTGTTCTTCGACATGAGCAAAGCCTTTGATTTTGTTCATCACGATAAATTACTGTCAAAGATTTATAAATACGGCATCAGAGGTAGAGCTTACGATTGGTTTGAGAGTTATTTGAAAAATAGACAACAATGTGTAGAGTTAATAGTTATATGCAAAAAATCAAGTATAGATCTGAGTTTAAGCAGAACAATTATGGCGTTCCTCAAGGGAGTATCCTGGGACCTAAGCTTTTCCTGCTCTCTATTAATGATCTGCCTGATGCAACAAACCACCAAGCCATTCATTCTGTTTGCAGATGACACAACATTGATAATTGAAGGTAAGCCATTCATTCTGTTTGCAGATGACACAACATTGATAATTGAAGGTTAAGGACATCGTAAATTTAGAAAATGACATTCATAAAGGAATTTCTGACATAGTGAACTGGCTTAATAATAATAATCTTCAGGTAAATTTAACGAAAACTGAGATAATGCAATTTCAATCTATTCGACGTAAACCTCTTAACCTTTACATTCAATTTAATAATTCTAAGATAGAAGAAGTAACTTCATTTAAATTTCTAGGAATACATTTAGACGGTAATATTAGCTGGCGAACACATATTGATACCGTGTGTTCAAAATTGAATAGATATGCATATGTATTAAAAAGACTACGCGAGATTTCGTCTATAGAATCAGCGCTTAGTGCGTATCATGTCCATATAGGATCGGCTCTATAGTACGGTCTACTTCTGTGGGACAACAGTGTAGATTCGGATAGGGCATTCAGGGCCCAGAAAAATTGCGTTCGTTCTATAAAGAACGAAAAATGTGCTCCACTTAAAAATATACAGAATTCTTCCTCTGCCATGCCTCTACATTAAACAAGCGGAGAGCTCGTTAAGCAGCATCCAGAACTTTTCAAAAAAGTAGACTTGAGATCTAGAAGACTAAGAGAAATTTCCAACAATAGATTGCACACAGCAAAGTATAAATTAACAATGACACAGAAACAATCCTACTAGGTATATGACGATAAAAATATTTAATAATCTACCGGAGGATCTAAAGAACTTATCTGGAAACTTATTCAATATACAAATTAAAATGGCTTCTCAGTAAATGATACTATTCTATTAATCAATATTTTAATTACAGGGACTTGGAAGACTTCGCATATATTCATTGATTTTGATTTTGAATTTGTTATTTACCTAATTAATGAATTTTTTAAATTGTATTTGTAATTTAGAAATATTTTGTGTAATTGAAAAATTAATATTTGCATGCCCATGTTAGGTAGAATATAACTGGACGTATATAAGAAAGAAAGAAAGAAAGAAAGAAAGAAAGAGATAGATCTTAGTACTCACGGATCCCAGTGGTAAAAAACTCGAATTACTTAAAATTCAACATCTTTTCTTTGGCTCCTTTCTTTGGAACCATCGGTCTACAGAGAAGATTTTGTTTTGATTCGTAGGTTATTTCTTTGGTTTCTTAACAGTTTCTCCATAAGTTGTGTAATTTTCTTGTACATAAGCAATAACATCATTTTTGATCTCACGCCGTTCCAAAAGCGTATGCTCTGTCCCGCACCTATGAACGCGAAATCCTATGCCTATCTTTATCTCGAAAATAAATGCGTGGACGGAACATTAAATATTGTGAATGGCAAGTAGTTTTTATATATTTTATAACCAACTTCTAAAGAATTAAGATGGGAAGGACTCACCAGTGTCCGAATGAAGGAGAGCTTGGTAAACTTGGACATGGATAACATACTTCAACGTAACTGCAAGAAAGATAAGCAAGGTGAATAAAACAACAAAACTGAATCATTGATCTTATCAATGTAAATATATACATAGTAATTGGTACATATTAAAACAAATATGTTATAGATTTCATTTTAATCCACAGATAACATCAAAGATAATATTTTTACACAAATTGACGCGTTTTAAGATTACATGGCAGTTGGTCAAGGAATATTTATAGTAATTTTAATATAATATAGTTTAATAATACTTACAATACCTAGTTTATGTTGGCATGTACATTCCAATAATTGAAAACATTTATAAGCCATACAATCACTTTTATATCAAAATTTGTTCCTAACTAATGATTGGTAAATAACAATTGATAATTTGATACAGGATGGTCCAATCTTAGAGGATCGTGGGGTTTTTGACGCTAATAATTGCCTCAATGGATGGTGTTCTGCGATTTTTTCCAAAATTACAGAACGCGTTTAGACGGCCTTCATAGTCGTTGCAATTGTTGTTTTCAAGTTTCCTTTAAAAATGGTCAAAGTCATGAACAAAAATCGCTCTACGGAAAATTCGACTAAAACAAATCATCTAAAACAATTCGACTGAAACAATACGTTTCAACGACAACAAAAAAATTATGTTAACATCCAAAGTTATATATGACGACCTCCGTGGCGCAGCGGGCGAAGGTCCGCCTGCGACGCAGGAGGTTGCGGGTTCGATTACCGTCTCGGAACAAAATTGTGTACGATCTGCAGAAATTTGTTCCGTTGGTCTGGGTTTTTCTATGTATAATAAAAAATATATGTATCTATGTAGTGTATTGTATTAAGTATATCAGTTATCTAGTACCCATAACACAAGCTCTGCTTAGCTTGGGGTTAGATAATGCTGTGTGAATTGTCCAGCATTAATTATTAATTATTAATTATTATATCTCTGGGTGCAATTAAATAAAATAATAATAATAATAAAAATCTTCATTAAGAACATTTTACAGGATCTTAAATACATATTGAAACGTTAAAATATACAAATATACACTCTTTCAGTCACAGAGTCGCCACGAACCGCCTCCCCCCTCCAGCTTCGCGGGGATTGGGCGGGTTTCGTCAGGAGTAAGTTAATGTTGACCCCCCCGCTTCGCGGGCGTGGAACGCCTACAGGTCAAGTCAACTCAAGGTCGAATTGCTTTAGTCGAATTGTTACCAGTCGAAATGTTTTTAGTCGAATTGTGTTTTAGTTGAACTGTTTTAGTCGAAATGTATTAGACGAATTGTTTTAGTCGAATTTTAAGTAGACGCAAAAATTAGCTATAAATTCTAGACAGAAAAAAATGCGCAACGCATCATGACCATTCATTGCAGATTGGACTGAACCTCCCAACATACCACTCTGTTTGGTTCCCTAAGCATGGAACATCCTGTACAAGAGCAAATCGCTCTTTATGAAAATATGTGTATTAGTTTATTAAAATAGGTATAGTCGTTTATGAAAATAGAACAGTAGGTCTCAACAAATAAATTAACGTAAATTTCAATAGTATGTTTTTTTATGTGCGTTTAAATACGTATGTGAATTAGAAGATTAAAATAGTATGAACGTGTATCTTCAATGGATAATATAATTACTCAATTATATAGGCCGTTTCTATTCGGAAAAAACGATTTTTGACATACCCTTCTTTTTTCAAATTTCTCTCATTTTTTCTAGACTTAAGGCGCATGACCAGACGATCTAGCGGTTTTTTACTAGGTAAGTACATCATTGTTTCGTAAATTTAAATATGGATTTTCTTGCATGCAAATAACACACAGACTTATTTATGAGATCAATACCATTAATCAGTAAGTATTCACGTATTTTATATAATTATAGCTATTTGTGCGAAAAAATATACAAACTTGTGCAAAAATTTAATGAATAAAGCTAAATTAAGAACTAAAACGCATTCTTTGGTCTTTTTTGGCCTGACTAGTTAGTATTAGTACCCTGCACTTTATACTCTTTTGGCGCAATTATATTTTTTAGGGTTCCGTACCTCAAAAGGAAAAAAGGAACCCTTTCAATATGATCACTTTGGTGTCCGTCTGTCTGTCTGTCAATCTCTTAACCCCCTTTTCTCAGGAACGCGTGGAGGTATCGAGTTGAAATTAACATCAAATACTCAAGTCCGTAATCTCTTGGAACCACGATATAAATAAATCTTCTAAGTCAACGCAATCAAAAGTTACAACCGTTTATGTCCGAATATTTTTAATTTTCCAAGAGAATCACAAGCACACAAAACATATAGGGTACTTCCCGTAGATCTAGAATTATAAAATTGGGCAAAAAGCAAGCCCAAATATAGGGAAAAATCAAAAAAATTTTAATTTGTAGTTTATTCACGAAAAAAAAATACTTTTGATTCTCGCCATGGACCAACAAGGTACCTCCCGTTGACCTAAAATCATGATATTGGGCAAGAAACAAGGTCTTAAAATTGAACGGAACCCTTGGTGCACCAGTCCGACTCGCACTTGACTTTTTTTAACGCGTTAATATTTTTCATTTGTGATTTGCTAGTCCAACTGAAGAAAACAATAGTCAAACATCAGTCTCTTTTAGACGGACACGCGACGATTCGTAAGAGGCTTAAAAGTTTTAAATACTCATAGAAAATTGATGATAACCTATATTATACCTATTTCCTAGCAGGTTTCTTTCAGTTTCTTATAAAGTGTGGTATATAGTGTGGTCGTGCACTCTTCTCAACCAATTTATCACCGATTTTCATATTCAATTCCAGTAGAAACTATAATCCACAAATTTTTCAACCGATTGGTCATAACAATGTATGCTGACTAGATTCTAATGTATATGTACTATAATTTGTAAATATAATATATGCAAATAGAGTAATTTAAGGGAGTGTATAAAAATTCTTACGAAATCTAACATCAACAGATCTGGGTCTCCTTTTTCGCTAGTAGTTTTTGAAGGGAATGGCGCAGTGTGGTCGATCACACTGCTCAACAAATATTCAATTTATGTAGAAGATATAATCGACAAATTTTCCACCGTAGTCATAAGTTATGACTACGGTGGAAAATTTGTCTAGTGATAGTCAGCAGCCACGGTTATGACTCATAACCGTGGCTGCTGACTATCACTAGTCAAACTCAAATGTGAAAAGTTTGTAAACAAACCATGATACTAAAACTCACTTGCTTGATGGCGTTGTTTTTCAGATATTAAATTCTAAGCAATATTCATTGAAGGATCTCAAATAGACAAGTAATGTAAAATGCATAGAAAAAGTCGGGGCAGAAGAGTAAATTTTAGGTTAAGTATGGGCGGTCTGTCTACAAACGTTCTACATCAAATTTGGCTGGAATATAGATTCAAATGTATATGTAGTATTATGATTTGTAAATATAAGATATAAAATATGGAAATAGAGTAATATAAAGGAGTGTATAAATATAAATCACAGAATCTAACATGAACAGATCTGGCTCTCCTTTTTCGCTTGTAGTTTTTGAAGAGAATGCCGCCGTCGGCCAGACGCACAAAGCATTGCGTACTCCACTGAAGACTCCATTCTGAAATAGAAAAACGTGCATTTGAAAAATCTTGAACAAACAGCAGTATGAGTTTATTATAAATACCATGTAGCCCTTTCAAGTCTTGGGACAAAGGGGACATAAATTGGTTTTCGGTTACATCATTGTCACAAAAATAATCATTTAGATACCCACAGCTCTGTTTGTATGCCTAACCTCTACAGGTTAGGCGTACATTATGTAGCGTGAAATGCTCTAGCTAAGTACCTACTTCTTTCGTTGGGAGTAGACTATTCACCCTCTATAGGTACGAATGACAACATACAAGAATATATACTCTGTGTATATTGATCACTCTCAATCTTAGATGGCTGTAGGTTACCTCATCTCAACCTCAAGAAAAACATAGTTGATCTATCCTGAATTTCAATAGCTACCCTACTCTCTCAGGTTCAAATCAAATCAATCGTTAGCCTTATAGCCATGGGTGTGCAGTGTAGGTGATTCCAATTTATTTTCTTGGTATTCCGGATAGATTGGAAGGTAGATTGTGGAAGAATGATAGCGAGGCGGAAGAAATGAAGAGTGTTATTAACGATAGAATGAGTGATTTTAATGAAAGATTTAACTTGATAGATCGATGTACAAGCAGAAAGCAAAATACTATTACGAACACAATATTACCACAAAGGTCGATTTTGATCGTGTGGTGCCGGCTTAGAATTTGCACCACCCCAACTCTTCCCGCGGGTGTCGTAAGAGGCGACTAAGGGATATCTACCGGGGGCGGGCAGCAGCGCCCCCTGCAAAACAATTCTACCACCGAACTGCGATCCCCAACCCACATGACCAACGTGGACCCTCCATGAGATAAAAGTCAATCAGGCGCTTATCAGGGGAGGCCTGCGTCCAGCAGTGGAGCAATATAGGCTGTTGAGGTGAGGTTGAGGAAAGGACGATTTAGCAGGTAGTCCATAACACAGGGGGGTTTTGGCAATATCACCACGCTTGGCCGGCGAATTGGTGATCGCAGTGAAGGTGTTAAAAATACACAGAAGGAAACTGCTACCATTCCTCTAGTAGGTTTCCTAAGTGAGCTCTAACGACATCCACGGCTGAGTTGTAGGGATAGATTCTTTCGCCGCAACCTCCAGAGCCACGGATGTCGGATGATGTAGTAGGTATATTCTTTTTTTATTTGAATGCAGTAACATGCATTTGTAGTGTTTTAAGTGCGTATGTATTACGTTTGGTTAATTTATTTTTTTACATTTCTTATTTGGTATTTACCAAGGTGTTCGTGACCTAAATTCAGCCCTGCAGACTACCAGCGCTACAGCATGGTGACATGCTGGAGCATTAAGCTGAGCTATGGGCCATTTATCTGCCACAATAATATATTTATTACTCATCATCATCATCATCATCGGCCTATATTAGTCCACTGTTGGACATAGGCTTCCCCAAATTTATTACTCATGCATGTATATTTATGCAACTTATTGTAATTTTATTTTATATTCATAACCTATTTGTATCATTCTTTAGTTTTAAGTGGAAAATTATTATAATGTGTGAGCAAATAATTAATATATGTGCATAATACCTTAGCATAACCCTGTCCAATAAAATCTCTATAGCCCGATCAATGTTTTGTCCAGTTTTGGCACTTGTCTCAAGATAAGGGAGATTGTAGTTCTTGGCAAATTCCCTTGCTCGGTTTTGATTGACCAGCCTTTTCTCCTGGAGATCACATTTGTGTCCACACAGCACTATGTCAGGGTCATCACTGAGACTGTGCGTCTGAAAATAATGTTATTGTTATATTATTAATTGCATTTCAAATTAATTAATCACCTACAATTTCTGCACAGCAAATTATACTGACTGCACAGCAAATTAACTAGAGCGTACCGACTTGGAGGCGTCCCATCCCCGCGAAGGAGAGCGGGGGTCGTGGCGTCTCTCTATCACCGAAAGAGTGTGTATATGTATAATTGCACCCAAAGCCCGATGCCCCCTCCCCTACCTCAACTTCGCGGGGCGGATTCCAGAGCCCGATTTTGAATTGAGTATTTTGCTGTGCAATCAGTAATTTTTTTATTTGCATTTAAAATACACTACCCTATTATTTATAGTAGGTAGGTATACAAATAAATAAAATGGAAGTGTATGTGAGTAATTTTACTATAATTAATGTGAAAGTGACCGGTGTTTTTAACAAAAACTATTTGTAAACTAGATCTGTCAAGTGCGAGTGTAACTCGCGCGCCGAGGGTTTTGAACGTTAGAGACTTCGCTATTTAACGAATACCTTTATATATGTAAGCCGATACCTTTTATTTGATACCCCACTCTGTGAAATAGAGACCATCGTTTCGAAACCGATCTCGAAAACTTAAAAAAAATCTGTTTTTTCTCAGTTCCGCCAAGTTTTCGGCTAATCTTTCACTAGTTCACAGCTGATGTTATAAAAAGTAACTATAAAAAGTAACTTAGGATACCTTTATTTTAGAATGAGTATTAGTTCTGTATAAAAAATTAAAATGATAAGTACTACGAATTCGACGCTGGCGAAGCGTCAAGCAGTTATTAATGAGCCTACATAGTCGGACGGTCCCCTCCTTTCACACCTCTGTTTTGCGCCACTGAGGTCTTTTAGCGCTAGTTCAGACACGGCAGGAACCGCGCGATTTCAGAATCGCATGGAAATCGCGCGCGTCTTATTTGTATGAGTTATAAAGTAATCGTTCAGACATAACCGCGCGGTTACCGCAACCTAACCGCCAGAAAATAGAATCGCGCTACTCCCGCGCGTTTCTATTACTATGGAGTCTTTACTTCGCGTTCAGTTGCGTTGCGGATACCGCGCGGTGAGCACGTCACTGCTCGTGAGTTCGCCATAGATCGTTTCGACACTGAACTATTTATTGATGAGGTGGAGAAGTTCTTCGTCGACCTCCATTTTGAAACTGACGCTAACCCGCACGAAATCGCATACTAACCGCGCGTGTCTGAATAGCATCACAATTTTGCGGTTTCAAACCGCGCGATGCGTAAACGCACGATTCCCGCATGTCTGAACGCAGGCTAACTCGTCCATGCTTCGACACTTTCGTCAGCAGCAAGGTCATTACTTTGGGAATTCTTTGCCCATGACATCCGAGATGCAGCAGGCATAACCCGCCCAGTCCCCATACCACACTATCTATTTATTTATTACTATAAATAGATAGCGCCGGTTCGCACGCGTTCTTTCTATGGACGCCCAATAGGGCAGAATACATTGTGACGATGCTGTGTGAATTGTCCCACAATATTTAAATTAATTTAAATTTACAGTTTCCTTACCTTCAACTGTTCAATCCAGTTCCTTACTTCTAGAAATGATGCTTCATTCGTAAGATCAAAGAGGAGTAAAAACCCCATTGCATCGCGATAGAATGCAGTGGTCAAACTTCTGAATCTGAAATATTGAATATGTATTTAGGTACATACAGATATACTATTAACAACATAGATAATACCAGATAAGTATTAATTAAATCAATCAAAATATTGATTTGACCAAAAATTAATTGGATACCTTTTAACAGATAAGACCACATTTATGCACAACTATCAAAACACATTGCCTTTGCATTTAAGTTTTACTTTAATAAAAAAAGTTCAAGTAAACATAGCATTACAATTAAGATCAAATAGATTCTAAGCTAACACACTTCTATCCATCAAAATTTTCTCATTGATATTATAACTAGTTTCTGCCCGCGGCTTTACATACATTGTTTCTATTCTTTCCCGTGGGAACTGATTTATGGAATAAAACGTAGGTAGCTTAAGTATTATTCCATGCCTAGAACTATATCTTTGCAAAATTTCGGCCCAAACCATTCTGTAGTTTTGGAATGATCATCCATCCATCCATCTTAACACCCAAACTTTCGTATTTTTAATATCACTGTGATGGTATTTAACCATCGAGTATCTATTTTTTTGTATTGAGTGATAGACACATATTGTGTGACCCATGAGCCCCGATTGACCCATACCTGTTTCACCAGGTTAGGATGATTGTTATGTATGTATGTTGTTCTTTCTTAAGACCAAATCTACATAATCTACATACCTATAGGATTTGCAGTGCCATTGATATTCATTATACTTTATTAAGGTTGAAACCTGGAAACCGTGATTATGTGAGCTAGGTAGTACAACTAAAATGATACCTACCTTTCTTGCCCAGCAGTATCCCAAAGCTGCAAATGTATTCGATGCTGTCTACTATTCTGTTGGTAGAGCTGAAATCAATAAAAAAATTACTTAGGTAAGCACATAAAAAGCTAGAACTTAGTATAATGTCATGAGAGAACCTGCAGACTTCTCAGAGTGTTAAAAGAACAGAACTTACCACACTTTTTTCTCTAAAATCAATACCAACTGTAGAGATAAACTGAGTATGAAATACTCCATCCGTGTACTTGTACAAGAAGCTAGTCTTTCCTACACCAGAATCTCCGACACACAGTAATTTTATGAGATAATCGTAGTCCATGTTATTGGTTTGTTTTGTTGAATTCTGCATAGTTTCCAGGTTTCCAGAGTGTTTCACGTCTAGACTAGGTAGGTATTTATATTTCTAAAATCCTTTTGCAATCATCGCCACAGCCCATTAGCCATAAAAATATTCTGCTGCAAAGAAAATAAATATCCTGGCTGGATGGTAGATAGAAGATAGGAAGAAAGTTTCTGTGAACGTAGTGATTTTTTTCTCTTTGGTTTTTATCCGGTGTGTGCGGCAACTCAGTGAAACTGGTAGATACCAATCAATGAAATTTACTGCTGCTGCTTTTATTTTCGAAGCTAAACACAATTACTTTGATTAGGAAAATACATGGAAAATAAAAACGCACAGTCGCACAACTAAAATGAGTTGTTTTCGTTTCTTTTCATTTCCAATTTCAATTCAAACAAATCTAGGATTGTCTCTGCCTGCGTCTGTTCGACCGACACAATTCTGTTCTGCCAATGTCGTCCGTCCTTGTTGTCCGTAATGCTAAGCAGTGTTGCCAGATCGAGTTTGACAAATTCAGTTGAAAGTGTAGTAAAAAATCAGTAGATTTTGAAAATATACAAATATCTAGCTTTAGACACGAAAAACGCGTGGTAAGTGTCAATCTGTACATTTTTTTGTACCTACCATTATTGTTCCTCGTCGGATGAACCGATTTTTTTTTTTTATGTTTATACCTATGATTGTGTTCCGTTGTTCCTATTATATCTACAAAAAAGCTATGTTTATCAGAGAAAAAACAATGAAATTTAGAAAAATAGACATGAAATTGACCCTTGAATCGAATGAACGCCAAGTGAAATTGAATTTATTTATTTGGTTTATCGTTACAAGGCCTTATTGGTCTCTCGGAGGGAAAGCTGGTAGATTTCTCGAATTTAACAAAATAAATTAGTAGTTTTTTTTATATCAGAATAAAAAACCTTTATTCACAAAGAAAATTATAATATAATTGGTATTTACAATTGAAACAATTGAGCTAACTGCAGACCGTTGGATACAATCTACAGGTAGCTCAACTGATTCATATCAATACCAGTCGGAAGCGTCCCCAAGACGCTGGCTGCATTGCCCTGCTGTATGGCAATGCTGATGCGCTGTGCCAGATACTGACCAGCTCTCGGGTCACGCGTCGCTTCGACCAGACGCTCAGATAATTTTTTGAAAACCCGAAGATCCTCGGTACCCCACGGACCTAGGGTCTCGACTCCAAGAGGAGCAAATGTGTAGGCTCTATCGAGACCTGCATATTTGTGCCTCTTGAGATCTTCGGCCAAATCTGCCGCCGCGCCTGCCCTCACGGATGTCCTCGGAAGATGGGAAGGCGCAAGTGTGTCGACGCATGTAGCGTCCCACACAATGGGCCTCCCCAACTCCCATGGGACTAGTGTCATACCGTCGGGCCTTTTACCATCGTCACGTAACAGACCATTCGGTTCGAGAATAGCTGGTACGTTAGCGGTGACAAAGGCCCGCAGGATGATGTCGTTAAGGCTGGCGTGGCGAGATATCCGACCGGCGGCCCTAGTACACGATAATCCGTGATGACCAAGCTGTTCGACAGCAGTACCGCACTGGCATTGATGAGGCGCGCAACACCTTGCACCCAACCGAATTAGTAGATTAATTAGTACCTAGATTGTTTAATAATTAAGTAGATCTACTCGTAGAAAGTATATTAATCCATCTACAAGATCTAATGCTAAATCAGTAGAACTGGCAACACTTTTGCCGCAATAGTTTATCCTGTGAGTTTATCGAACGTAGAAAGAGTATGCTATATATTTAATCTGTGTTATATTTAATCTGTGTTATCGAACGACCGACCGGACCAGCCAATCAAATCGAAAACGATAAAGCTGGCTTTTGACTATGGGATATAATATAAATTACATCTTGTGCTATATATTACATCCCGCGATTGCTATTCACACTGTAAGATATATATTTTGGAACACACATGATCAGTTTACACGTCTGCACACGAACGCCAACATTCAAACGGAGGGCGAAGCGGGGGAGGCGCGGTGTCCGGGGACGTGAGGTAAAATATACACCTTCAAATGACCTTCAAATATCGCTCACTCGGTCGAAAAAATATTTATAGTTTGGGATGTAATATATATTATAGCACAGTGTAAACGGTGCCATACAAAATGTATGGTGAGCGATAAAATATTATATCTCGGGATGTAATATATATTATATTATATCCCATAGTCAAAAGCCGGCTTAAGTCACGAACAGAAATGTTTACAGAAGTGGAAGGAACGAACGAACAAAAAAAATTCTTCAATTTCATTAATATAATGTCAGCGTTGTGTTGAATCGTTGGTGATCATGATCATTGGCTTGTGAAGTGACACTGCCAAGTGACAGCTTACCTAATAGATACGGAGCCACTGGCACTCGGGAAAATCAGGTAGATTTAACGAAAGTTCAGAAATAAATCAGTAGATCAGTAGCAGTATAATGTTCCTTGATCAGTAGACGATTCAAAAAGCAGCTAGATCTACTGCTAAATCAGTAGGTCTGGCATTGCTGATGCTAAGTGTTATAAACCTTTCCAATTTAAAAAAAAACATCCAAAAAGATACCAAAGTGATCTGAGGGCGTGATTGGGAAACCAAAACCTATAACTGAAAACAACACATTAAACAGGATAAATACCGAATTTAAAAGTTAGGTTATGTAAGTAAGTATAGTATGATCAACTAATTCTAACTTCCAAGTTGATATTATTGATTTTTATAAATTTACATAATACAGAGACTAAAGAAGGAGAAAAAGTGAAGCAAATTCAAATTCAATTTTTTTATTGCGACCATATTGTACATAGGCATTTAAAGGAATTAGGAAGAGGAATTTCTGGAGGAAGAATCATAAAGAGAAATGCATAGTTTAGGACAGCAAAAGAATATATGGTCCATGACGTCTCCTTCGTCTCCTCCTACCACAGTCGCAGATTGAATTGTCCTTAATCCCAATTCTAGCAAGAAAAACTGGTGTACAGGCATGACCAATCCTAAGGCGGCAAATTGTTGAAGTGATAACTTTGGAAGCTTTGCGGAATTTAAAAAACCATGGAGACTGAGGAATTTCATTCTGGATGCCAGCATAATGCTTACCCTTAATCAATTTTGACGAATCCCAATCAACTTTCCAAGATTTATCAAGAAAGGATTTAGAAAGTAGGCAAAGATCGTGCACATATGTTTTTTAATGTTCCAGAGACCCACTCAGAGCTGCATCTTTAGCAAGAGAGTCTGCCATTTCATTACCAGGAAATGTTCCAGAGACCCACTCAGAGCTGCATCTTTAGCAAGAGAGTCTGCCATTTCATTACCAGGAATGCCTAAGTGACCCGGAATCCTAATATTAAATTAATGTCATGCTTATGACAATCCAAGAGAGACTTTAATTTTGAGAATTAGGAGATATTGAGACATTTTTCATTGAAGGAATTTGAAATAATAGCTTGTAAGCAACTTTTAGAGTCAGAGAAGATGATAGAGTTGCTAAGGGAATGGGATTTAATGAAAAGGACCGCTTCTAGAATAGCAATAATTTCCAATAAACGTTCCTTAGGTATGGGGATTCGTTTTTTAGCGTTACCGTTACTCCACCTCGTCAAGAGCAACTCATCTTGTGGGGTCAAGATAGTTGGTAGTCCCATTTTCCGCGGTACAGGACGTCTCCTTTTCAGTTTATTTATAACAGTCGAGTGAGGGACATAATATTTTCGACATGTTGGCCTTATTTTAGCGCCTTCATTAATTTCCTCGAGACACTTCTGCAGATCTTCTTCTGAATATTTAAAAATGACGTTTTGGATGGCATCTTAAATCTAAAACAAGGAGAAACAAAGATACAACTGTAATCTGGTCATCCATAGGAACACTACTGTGCACCAATAACAAACCAGTGGTCAACTACTGGGTCACACTGCATAAAATCATTTTAATGACAGTCCTAAAAATCTGAATTGTCAAACAAAAGCTTAGGATGAAAAACAAGAAAAAGAAAATAAAAACCATACACAACCAATTGCAAACCAGTTGGTCAACAATAGGAACCCAGTACAAAGGGTGTTCCAGTAGTTAACCACCTTTGAAAATACTTGAAAATGAGATCAGTTATTTAAAATAATAGGATATATCACTCAAATGATCACAAAATTTTTAAATCATACTACATAATGACAGAAGGTAAGGAAATAATAGTGATTTTAAAATATTTAACCTTTCTATACCCGCGCCACAAAATATAACGCATATACTCGCGCACGGTGCCTGGGACCGAAAGTTCGAGTGCTGGTTTTTCTATAATTTTCATAGGAAAGCCTTACTTAAAATATGTTTTATTGTTACTAAGGGCTGTGTTTTGCAAGAATTAAACCAATGTTTTAAAAAAAATCTGCTGTATTTATAACTAAGAGTCTTTGAAAAAAGGTCTTAAAAAATGCTTCTTTTTCTTACGAGCTACGAAAACTTGAACACAAACATACTTTTTCTCAAATTTAAATAAAATAAAACTCGAAAATCTTAAAAATAACAATAGAAAGAACGTTAAAAAAATCTTATTTTTCCGCAGACGTCTCACCATAGCAGTCAGAGCATACAATAACTGCGTGCTCCAACCAAAAAAAAATTTTTACAAGTATCGTAATTGTTCGGCATTTTACGGTTATTTTTTGACTTACAATACTAACAACGACCTACTTTGCTGTTAGAAGCCGTCACTGAAGAGTCCGGACCATCTTATTTACATTTTTCAGCACGTGTTTGTCTTTTCATTCTTGGTATATTCATCCATTTTCCAGTCAGATGTCATGCTAAAAATGAAGAAAAAATATATTATGTACCATTATTTCAAGTTTTCATACAACAGTAGGTACTGAAAACAAACTCATTATTATATGAATAAAAAAAAACATTACTTACTCAAAACTGTAACTCCTATAATCGCGTCGGTCTCTCACACCGATTGACGCTAGGTTCTTCGACACGCGCTTTCTGCACCAAAGCTCGCGTTGCACAAAATTGAAGATATCGGCGAATCATGCAGCTACTAGGAAGCTCCTACGCTAGAGCAGTCCTTACGTGAAAAAAAAACACGAGAAAGTAATTTGTCGGTCTCACAGACCAAGGCGCGGGTATAGGAAGGTTAATTTACCATGTCGACGTGCATTCCTTACTGTGATGGCGGTTGGAAGGCATGTGAACGAGACACTGACCGGTTAAAACGAGCAAGATATCGATATGTTTTGTATAATCTCGCAAAAGTTATGTTCGGAAGGTAGCTAAAACTCTAGGCAACATATCGAAACAATTGAATTCTTCAAAAATGCCCACCATTTCTTAATTTATTCAATTTAGTATGCGAGAGGGCACCTAGATTTTTCTGTCTTTTTTGCCTTGTATTTGGCTGCGTCCCGTAATCTCCACTCCAACCCATAGTATTATTTATATTAGGTCCTTACATATGAAATTGGCGTTTTGTATGGGAGGAACAAAAAGTCGAATATTTTTTAATATAATATATTTAATTAATCAAAGTATGAACCATTATTTTCTATGCACTTTTGCCATCTTATAGGTAGTTCATTGATCCCTTTACTAAAAAAACCAGTCGGACGGGAATCAATAAAATCTTTGAAGGCGATTTGGACTGCCCCATCGGAGTTGAATTTTTTCCCTTGCAAGAAGTTATCCAAATTTCGAAAAAAATGGTAATCTGTTGGAGCAAGGTCCGGGGAGTACGGAGGATGTCTTAGACTGAGAATGTAACGCAGCAGTCGACGCGCGTTTGCCGGTTTGCTTCAGTCAATTCGTGAGGTACCCACCTTTCAAGCTTTTTAATCTTCCCAATTTGCTTCAAGTGAATTAAAACAGTTTTATCACTAACACCGCAGCCTGCAGCTAACTCGGACTTGGTTTGCGATGGATCCGCTTCCACAATAGCCTTCAACTCTTCATTATCAACTTGAGTCTCAGGCCGTCCACGGGGCTTGTTCTGCAAGTCGAAATTTCCAGAACGAAAACGTTGGAACCAAAAACGAACTGTGTTTTCTTTTGCAACACGACCGCCATACACATCATTCACCCTTCGAGTTGTTTCCGCAGCACTAGTGCCACGGCGGAACTCGTACTCGTAAATAATGCGATATTTTAAGTTTTCCATTTTGTAAAATGAGTGACGCAAACAGAAAAAAACAGAAGAAAAAAAACAAATGAATGACGATCATCGAAGCACAAATACACGAGTCTATAGCTGTACAAATTTGAATTTGGAATTCCTTACCAAAGAGGAGAAATTTGTGATTAAAGTGGCCAGTACGAAAAACGCCAATTTCATATGTAAGGACCTAATATTATAGCCCGTACATACCATTTTTAGGGTTTTGAAGATCGAAGATCGGTTTCGAAACCCTTAATGGTCTCGCTTTGTCTGTCCTTTTTTGCCTCCTTAATAACTCAGCAAATACTGGAGCTATCAACTTGAAATTTAAAATAATTATACATTTTCTGCGCTTGTACAGATTTAAAGAAAAATAAATGAAAATGAATATTTTCCGTACAAATTGTGATGCCGAAATTTTAAAAGGTATGTACCTACAGGGTCATGTGGGGTATCAAATGAAAAGTATTAGTTTGTACATTTCAAAATAGTTTTTGAAATTGTTGTAGGTTTCATACTTTTTAAAAGGTTTCGAAAAAAGTAAAAAAAAAAAACCATTCCCGACGGGGGGAATGGTTTCCCTATCTCCGAAGTTTGAAGAGCGATCCATTTGAAATGTATGGAGCATTTGTAGGTATGAATCTTTATTTTACAGAAAAAATAAAGAGAAGTCGGTAAAAATAACACTTTTTGAAAAATGGTCAAATAGGAATTATTTTCAAAAGGGAGGCTACCCCACCCAGTGGGGTATGAAATAAAAGGTATCGGTTTAGACATTTCAAAACAGTTTTTCAAATTTCCCTAGGTTTCAAACTTTTTGAAATATTTTGAAAAAAGTCGAAAAATTTACCATTACCCACTTTAACCGAAGCATGCAGAGAGATCCATCTGAAATGTAGATTGGTGCCTACTATTCTTAGGAATTCGTTTAATTGCGAAGTCTCTAACCGGTACTTTTGGTACATAGTATTTGTTGACAACCGTTCGAAACCCTCGGCGCGCGAGTTCCACTCGCACTTGACTGATCTTGTTTATCTTAGTTTTAGGTCGACAATACCGAAGCCATTCTTCAGCCACGGATTATTTTTTTCGGAAATGAAAAGAACCTTATTTTACCGCCTCTCACACTTACACTTTTACAGTTACGGATAGAGCAACCACCCATTTTATTTGAAAAATTTATCACTAACAACGCGAGTGACTAACTCCGCCGCCGCGCCGCCGCCGCCACCGCCGCCACCGGTGACGCGTAAATGAAAGTTTGGTAGGTAGCCAAATGGACGTAAGCAAGACAGGAATATTGTACCTATAACAAATACGTAAGACATAGAAGGCGAATCATGCCAATTTCTAGGAGACAGCTGTATTTCGGTGATACCAGTAGCGTACAATAGTAATTCCCGAGCTCCTTAAAACAATGTGATAAATCTATGTGGTTATGCACTTCCCAATTATTTATCTCACTAACTCGTGTTTTACTATAACGATTTTGACTGATCTAACAAACAAAATTGTCGATTGACATCGTAATATGTGTTTCAATGATCACATTTGTTTTCCAACTTTAATTTTTTTTTGGGTTGCAATAAAGTGGCAACTAGGCAGTGACGTAGGCTTGGGAAGATCTCGGAGTAGCCTATGTGTGAGTATTTTCGGGTGCCAACATTTTCCAACCAATCAAAACACAACCAAGGACGTTACAGCCCAGGAAAGTGTGTAAATGGATGGTTGGAAATTCCAAGGCTGTAATTTCTGGGGCTGTGAGTTCCGAGCTGTACAGATATTGCACAGCCTATGAAAATACAGCCATAGAAAGTTCTGCCATCCTGGCAGAACTTTCCGGGGTTGTACAAACCTTGGTTGTGTTTTACAACGCTGTGTAATATTTGAACGTACCGAGCTTTCACAGCCACAGAAGTTACAGCCTTGGAAAGTAATGCCAAGATGACGTCATATCCTATGCTGCGTTTTCAATCACTAGCTTAGTACAAGCTGTCAAATTGGAGAGTATCGCATGATAATGTCACTGGCAATGTGTAACTTTGACATCTAATTGAGTGACAATAGTGATCTGGGACCACTCATATCACTCATGATAATGTCACTGTCAATGTGTAACTTTGACATCTAATTGAGTGACAGTAGTGGCGCGCGCCACATAAGCACGCAAAATGGCCGCTAGCCAGCGTGTATTTCCACTTAACGCTATGTAATCAGGCTACAGATCACTATTGTCACTCAATTAGATGTCAAAGTTACACATTGCCACCCTGATCAAGGGCTTGCGTCCCGGTGCTGGTGAGTTGGATTGGAATATATATATATATATATATACACAATGAAGTTGAAAATGTGGTTCATACAACAATTTAATCTCTTACTAAATACCTATTGCTTGATAACCTGATAAATACCTATAACTTGTCAATGGCCTGATAATAGAACAACATTTTTTTTTAATAGTATAAAAAAATAATGGTTGAGCAACAAATACACTTACCACAAAAATTAATAAAGTATTTTAATTTATATTTGTATATTATTATGGTGAGTGGCATGACTTAATCATCAAACAGACAAAGTAAACTCGACCGGTGTGTTTCTGGCTTTATTTATTGAATCTGTGGTTTTTGTGAGATCACTAACGGGACAGTAACATTTTTTATCTGTATGTGCATATAAACGAGGCTTGAGTTTCCGGTTCCGACCTCCGACCAATCAGCAGCCTGTCCGAACTTTCCTGGGGTGTAATTTGCCTGGCTGAACAATGTTGACACGTGACAAGAGCTTACAACCTTGGAATGTCTGTACATGGATATCAGTACAGTTTGGACACACTTTCCAGGGTTGTAAGTGTTAATGTAATGTGATTTGATATATAAGACTATTCTATGGATCTGTAGGGTACCTCCATAGACTATAGACAGTATACTAGGTAGGAACTTCTTTGTAGTATGTCTAGCTCTTCTATGGTTACTCTATGCGTTTTGAATTGAAGATGATAATCTACCTGACATGTAACTGAAACCAAGTTCTTCTTTATAACAAAATAAAATACGTTGTGTTTCCAAGATTCTAGTTTATTTCATCCATCCCAGCCATGCACCTTAGGATCTCAACATGGTAGCAGAGCGTGGTTGCATTGGTTGATCTTAGGATGAAGTGATGAAAATGTAAAAGAAGAAAGTCGTACAAAGAAGAGAAGGTGGTGCAAAACAAGTGAAGTTTTTTTTTTTTCAGAAAAGAAAATGACTGAAGATAAAAACATCCACGATAAAAAGAAATGCGAAGAAAATTTTCTACAAATATTTGACGGCCTGAACTATGAAAAATGGAAATTTCGGCTAAATTTGTTCTTGGAAATGAAAGGATTAAAGGTAATAGGAGACGAGAAAGATAAGCAAGTAGACATTAGAATCAGAAACATTATAGTAAATAGCGTGAACAATAAACAACTCGACATTATTATGCATCAAACAAGCGCATATCAAATGATTAGGAAATTAGATGAGACCTACATTGCGAAAGGGTGCGCCAACAGGCTATTGATAAAAAGACGACTACTGGAACTAAAGTTACATGAAGACGAAGACGTGCAAGAATATCTTCAAAGATTCGAGAGGATCATAAATGAATTAAGGAACACCGGCGACAATATTTCAGAAGAGGAGAGATTAAATTATCTGTTGCTGTCACTCCCAAAGAAATACGAATACGTGGTAAATATTGTAGACGCGATGCCGAAGGAATCTCAAACAGTTGAATATGTCAAATCCAAATTGTTACTGGACGTGAAAAAGGGAGAAAACCAAGAGACAATGGTTTTTACCACAGGAGAGGACAAATGCTATGAATGCAATAGAACTGGGCACTTTAGGCGAGATTGTCCGAATAGAAAGACCAGCTTTATTCCAAGAGGAAGAGGAAGAAGTGGACGCGGTTGTGGCCGCAGAGGCAGGGGCCGCAGCTACAGCGGTGGTAGAGGTGCCAATCAGTCCTTCAATGTCTTCAATGTAGAAGTTGCTGTAGCTGACTCAAAAAATAATATGAAAGTAAGTTGGCTGCTTGACAGTGGTTGCAGCGACCACATTGTAAAGCAGCCAACTCGCAAACCATAACGATACTACCTTTAACCACGCTCTGCTACCAAGATATGTACATACAAAACCCTCAACGGAATGCCCGAAAAGCTATTGCATTCATAGCATTTGTCCTCTCCTGTGGTAAAAACCATTGTCTCTTGGTTTTCTCCCTTTTTTACGTCCAGTAACAATTTGGATTTGACATATTCAACTGTTTGAGATTCCTTCGGCATCGCGTCTACAATATTTACCACGTATTCGTATTTCTTTGGGAGTGACAGCAACAGATAATTTAATCTCTCCTCTTCTGAAATATTGTCGCCGGTGTTCCTTAATTCATTTATGATCCTCTCGAATCTTTGAAGATATTCTTGCACGTCTTCGTCTTCATGTAACTTTAGTTCCAGTAGTCGTCTTTTTATCAATAGCCTGTTGGCGCACCCTTTCGCAATGTAGGTCTCATCTAATTTCCTAATCATTTGATATGCGCTTGTTTGATGCATAATAATGTCGAGTTGTTTATTGTTCACGCTATTTACTATAATGTTTCTGATTCTAATGTCTACTTGCTTATCTTTCTCGTCTCCTATTACCTTTAATCCTTTCATTTCCAAGAACAAATTTAGCCGAAATTTCCATTTTTCATAGTTCAGGCCGTCAAATATTTGTAGAAAATTTTCTTCGCATTTCTTTTTATCGTGGATGTTTTTATCTTCAGTCATTTTCTTTTCTGAAAAAAAAAAAACTTCACTTGTTTTGCACCACCTTCTCTTCTTTGTACGACTTTCTTCTTTTACATTTTCATCACTTCATCCTAAGATCAACCAATGCAACCACGCTCTGCTACCATGTTGAGATCCTAAGGTGCATGGCTGGGATGGATGAAATAAACTAGAATCTTGGAAACACAACGTATTTTATTTTGTTAAATAGAAAAACTTGGTTTCAGTTACATGTCAGTTAGATTATCATTTTCAATTCAAAACGCATAGAGTAACCATAGAAGAGCTAGACATACTACAAAGAAGTTCCTACCTAGTATACTGTCTATAGTCTATGGAGGTACCCTACAGATCCATAGAATAGTCTTCTATCAAATCACATTACATTAACACACCTCCTTGATTTTATACAAGACAATCTGTGAAATCTATCTCTAATAATAACAATAAGATATAAAGATTCACAAACTTAAATATCTTTTAACATGACTTTGCTAAACATGAAACAATAAAACAACAACTTAAAAAAAACTACATGAACACTGTCATAAAAAAACTATCTTAAATTAACAAGTTCCCTAAGTTTCTTAAACCTTAATTTTCCTAAGGCTTTGGTCAATATATCAGCTATCTGATCGTCAGTATGAACCTTAACTATATTTACAATACCCTGCTTTTCGTAGTCATACACAAAATGATAGCTGATGTCAATATGCTTAGAGTTTTTACAGAATTTTCCATTTTTTGCCAAAGCAATAGCTCCGGTGTTGTCTTCAAATATCTTTACTGGTTTTGGGACTATCACATCTAAATCCCCTAATATTCCTATTACCGGCAAAACCTCTTCTACGCAATCTGCTAACGCATAATATTCTGCGTGCGTCGAAGCCCTTGATACAATTTTCTGTTTGTGTGTTTTCCACATTATTGGATTGTTATACACTCTTATTACAATACCTGTGGTTGATTTCCTATCATTTTTATCGGCTGCCCAGTCGGCATCCACAAACGCATCTACACATTCATCAAACTCTGCATTGTAATTCAGTTTTATATTTCGTGTATAGTACAAATATTTTAAAATACGTAACGCATATTTATAATAAGTCTCGCAGTAACAATTTTGAAAAAGGCTTAAAAAATTTACACTGTATGATACGTCTGGTCGCGTTCCACTTGCTATGTACAAAAGAGCTCCTATCAAACTTCTATATCTAGTATTTTCATTGGGTTCACCAGACTCGAGCGACAAATTCTGTTCCATTGGTGTTTCATAATTTTTTGATTCTTTTACAACGTATTTTTCAGCCAGAGTTTCGATATATGTTTCTTGACTCAGTGACATTTTCTTTTGAGTGGGGTCGTATTCGATATCAATACCCAAATAATGCTTAACCTTTCCCAAGTCTTTCATTCGAAATCTCTTACTTAGCATTTGTTTGACTTCCATAATAGCATCTATATTCTTTCCAAATAACAAAATATCATCAACATATAAGCACAAATATACCTTAGTATTTTTAATACATCCTGTGTAGAGGCAGTAGTCATAATCTGATCTTGTAAAATTGATGCTCTGCATAAAATAATGGTAGCACTCGTACCAATCTCTTGGACTTTCTCTTAATCCATACAAAGCTTTATTAAGCCTGCAGACCTTGCCGTCTTCCACTTTATATCCCTTTGGGGGATAAATATAAACTTCAGATTTGATAACACCATTTAAAAAAGCCGTTTCAACGTCCATGCTCTCTATGTACCAACTCCTAACACATGCCGTTGACATTAATGCCTTCATTGTGGTCATTCTGGCAACTGGTGAATAAATCTCTTCATTTTCATCGTAAATTTGCTGAAATCCACGTGCAACGACTCTTGCTTTAAATTTACCATTCGTTTTAACTCGAAAGATCCATTTCACATCTATAATTTTCTTGTCATCAGGTTCATCGACTACATCCCATGTATTATTGATTGTAAGGCTGTTTAATTCAGCACTTACGGCTTCTTTCCATTTACTTACTTGTTCACTTTCCATCGCCTCTTCATATGTCTCGGGTACATTTGCGTCGATGATATTTACATATACTACATGGTCTTTATATTTACTCGGTAATCTTTTCTCTCTTTTTGGTCTTTGTGTGTTCACCTCCTCGGGAATAGCGGGTCTGTCATCAGTTTCTTCTTCCATTGTATCATAAAATTCGTCGTTTTCATGCATTACTTCTCTTCTTAGGTTTTCATTTCCTGTATTATCATCATCAGATCTTCTAGTAACATCTTCAGTTCTTCTTGTCACATCGTCCGTTCTGATATTTACATCGTCAGTTCTTCTCGTCACATCGTCCGCTCTTCTATTCACACTGTCCAATTCGACGTCTACACTATCTTCATCATCAACTTGCCTTCGTCTGATCACTTCTTCGACATTGATAAACCTAACATTACGCGAAATCACTACTTTTTCACCAACCAGAATCCTATATCCCGTGTCTGTATATCCTACTAATTTCCCTTTTACTGCTTTAGGATTTAACTTTGATGAGCGCCTTTCATCAGGGATTCGAACGAAGCATTCTGATCCGAATATTTTTAAATGTTCAACATTCGGCTTTCTACCGAGAAAATTTTCGTATGGACTTTTCTTTTCGTGTGTATTCGTTAGTAATCTGTTGCCTAAATATGCAGCTGTTAATAAACATTCTGGCCAATACTTTTTGCTTAGATTGCCATCTGCTAGTAGACATCTGGCTCTATCCATCAGCGTTCTATTATAACGTTCAGCTACGCCGTTTAATTGGTGGGTGTAAGGAGGTCCAGGGTTCAAATTTATACCTTTACTTTTACAAAAGTTAAAGAATTTACTATTCAAGTACTCTTTTCCGTTGTCGCACCTTATTTCCTTAATTTTCTTTCCAGTCTGAGTTTCTGTAAATTGTACATATTGAGTAAATCGATCGAAAACGTCACTTTTGTTGTTTATTGCGCTAATAAAAGCTAATCTACTGTAATCATCAATGAATGTCACAATATATTTTTGACCATTGTACCCTGCTGGTTGTAGTGGACCCATAACATCAGTATGAACAATTTCTAACACATCATTTGCCCTCCTTCTCGTGTTGGCATAGGGTAAGTTTGCCATTTTATTTTTTACGCATATCTCACAGTCTATAAAATCGTCATTCAGCTTTTCGGGCATTCCGTTGAGGGTTTTGTATGTACATATCTCCCTAAGTTTCCTAAAATTCGGATGGCCTAATTTCTTATGCCATTCTTCTTTTAGAGACACATTTACATAGCTATCACCTGTGTATGCCTTATTTTTGATAATTGTTGCGTTCAACTCATACAATTTGTTTTTTCTATAGGCTTTAACTAATACCTTACCTGTTTTTCCATATATGGTTGCCAAGTCTCTTTTAAATATTATACCATTGTTATTATTTACGATAGACGACACGCTTAGCAAATTTCTTTTCATCGATGCTACATAGTAAACATTATTTACAGTAATCTTTTCTTTACCGCAAACCATAACGATACTACCTTTTTTTAGTTGCCTCTAGGCCAAAACCGTCACCTACTTTAATATTTATATTTTTATCTAATTCGTATATTTTATCAAAGTATTTTTCATCGTTTACAATGTGGTCGCTGCAACCACTGTCAAGCAGCCAACTTACTTTCATATTATTTTTTGAGTCAGCTACAGCAACTTCTACGTTGCAGACATTGAAGGACTGATTTGCACCTCTACCACCGCTGTAGCTGCGGCCCCTGCCTCTGCGGCCACGACCGCGTCCACTTCTTCCTCTTCCTCTTGGAATGAAGCTGGTCTTTCTATTCGGACAATCTCGCCTAAAGTGCCCAGTTCTATTGCATTCATAGCATTTGTCCTCTCCTGTGGTAAAAACCATTGTCTCTAAGAATTTACTATTCAAGTACTCTTTTCCGTTGTCGCACCTTATTTCCTTAATTTTCTTTCCAGTCTGAGTTTCTGTAAATTGTACATATTGAGTAAATCGATCGAAAACGTCACTTTTGTTGTTTATTGCGCTAATAAAAGCTAATCTACTGTAATCATCAATGAATGTCACAATATATTTTTGACCATTGTACCCTGCTGGTTGTAGTGGACCCATAATTAATTTTATTATTTAATAGTTGTTTATTGCGCTAACAAAAGCTAATTAGTAGGATATACAGACACAGGATATAGGATACTGGTTGGTGAAAAAGTAGTGATATCGCGTAATGTTAGGTTTATCAAGGTCGAAGAAGTGATCAGACGAAGGCAAGTTGATGATGAAGATAGTGTAGACGTCGAATTGGACAGTGTGAATAGAAGAGCGGACGATGTGACGAGAAGAACTGACGATGTAAATATCAGAACGGACGATGTGACGAGAAGAACTGAAGATGTAACTAGAAGATCTGATGATGATAATACAGGAAATGAAAACCTAAGAAGAGAAGTAATGCATGAAAACGACGAATTTTATGATACTATGGAAGAAGAAACTGATGTCAGACCCGCTATTCCCGAGGAGGTGAACACACAAAGACCAAAAAGAGAGAAAAGATTACCGAGTAAATATAAAGACCATGTAGTATATGTAAATATCAGCGACGCAAATGCACCCGAGACATATGAAGAGGCGATGGAAAGTGAACAAGTAAGTAAATGGAAAGAAGCCGTAAGTGCTGAATTAAACAGCCTTACAATCAATAATACATGGGATATAGTCGATGAACCTGATGACAAGAAAATTATAGATGTGAAATGGATCTTTCGAGTTAAAACGAATGGTAAATTTAAAGCAAGAGTCGTTGCACGTGGATTTCAGCAAATTTACGATGAAAATGAAGAGATTTATTCACCAGTGGCCAGAATGACCACAATGAAGGCATTAATGTCAACGGCATGTGTTAGGAGTTGGTACATAGAGAGCATGGACGTTGAAACGGCTTTTTTAAATGGTGTTATCAAATCTGAAGTATATATTTATCCCCCAAAGGGATATAAAGTGGAAGACGGCAAGGTCTGCAGGCTTAATAAAGCTTTGTATGGATTAAGAGAAAGTCCAAGAGATTGGTACGAGTGCTACCATTATTTTATGCAGAGCATCAATTTTACAAGATCAGATTATGACTACTGCCTCTACACAGGATGTATTAAAAATACTAAGGTATATTTGTGCTTATATGTTGATGATATTTTGTTATGTGGAAAGAATATAGATGCTATTATGGAAGTCAAACAAATGCTAAGTAAGAGATTTCGAATGAAAGACTTGGGAAAGGTTAAGCATTATTTGGGTATTGATATCGAATACGACCCCACTCAAAAGAAAATGTCACTGAGTCAAGAAACATATATCGAAACTCTGGCTGAAAAATACGTTGTAAAAGAATCAAAAAAATATGAAACACCAATGGAACAGAATTTGTCGCTCGATTCTGGTGAACCCAATGAAAATACTAGATATAGAAGTTTGATAGGAGCTCTTTTGTACATAGCAAGTGGAACGCGACCAGACGTATCATACAGTGTAAATTTTTTAAGCCGTTTTCAAAATTGTTACTGCGAGACTTATTATAAATATGCGTTACGTATTTTAAAATATTTGTACTGTACACGAAATATAAAACTGAATTACAATGCAGAGTTTGATGAATGTGTAGATGCGTTTGTGGATGCCGACTGGGCAGCCGATAAAAATGATAGGAAATCAACCACAGGTATTGTAATAAGAGTGTATAACAATCCAATAATGTGGAAAACACACAAACAGAAAATTGTATCAAGGGCTTCGACGCACGCAGAATATTATGCGTTAGCAGATTGCGTAGAAGAGGTTTTGCCGGTAATAGGAATATTAGGGGATTTAGATGTGATAGTCCCAAAACCAGTAAAGATATTTGAAGACAACACCGGAGCTATTGCTTTGGCAAAAAATGGAAAATTCTGTAAAAACTCTAAGCATATTGACATCAGCTATCATTTTGTGTATGACTACGAAAAGCAGGGTATTGTAAATATAGTTAAGGTTCATACTGACGATCAGATAGCTGATATATTGACCAAATCCTTAGGAAAATTAAGGTTTAAGAAACTTAGGGAACTTGTTAATTTAAGATAGTTTTTTTTATGACAGTGTTCATGTAGTTTTTAAGTTGTTGTTTTATTGTTTCATGTTTAGCAATGTCATGTTAAAAGATATTTAAGTTTGTGAATCTTTATAACTTATTGATATTATTAGAGATAGATTTCACAGATTGTCTTGTATAAAATCAAGGAGGTGTGTTAATGTAATGTGATTTGATATATAAGACTATTCTATGGATCTGTAGGGTACCTCCATAGACTATAGACAGTATACTAGGTAGGAACTTCTTTGTAGTATGTCTAGCTCTTCTATGGTTACTCTATGCGTTTTGAATTGAAGATGATAATCTACCTGACATGTAACTGAAACCAAGTTCTTCTTTATAACAAAATAAAATACGTTGTGTTTCCAAGATTCTAGTTTATTTCATCCATCCCAGCCATGCACCTTAGGATCTCAACAGTAAGAAATCGGGCCGTGTAATACAGGTTGTAAGGAAACGTTACGACCCAGCTAAATACAGCCCCGGAAACCTCAACCATTTGTATACAAATTACCAAGCTGCGTAGTACAGCCTGTAAAATCCATGGTCGTATTTTCCTGGGCTGTTCATTCCTTGACTGCAAATTAACCGGACCCGTATTTTCCACAGGTATTTTCTAATTTTATTACGAATTTTAACATGATTCAAAAGTTTTGTACCACTGTCACCACTGTCTTGTCACTTGTCACTTGGATAATGACATTTCTTTGTTTACATTATTTGCATTTGAAAATGTTTGGTGTAGTATTTGAAGATAAAATGTTTGGCTTTTATGTTTTTCACTAAAATTTTCTTTATGGACTAGGTATGCAATTAAGTTCTTTCTTACTTTGTTTTGTACACACATCTCACAAGTTGGGATAGATAAAAATATATACATGTTTCGAATTGGGATTACGTAAGTTTTATCTAAATTATCGTTGCATCACAATGTCTGGTGAACCAAATACTTCACTCTCAAGACCCAAAGTCAATGTAGAATATTGGTAAGTGAATTTTTGGTATAGGAATGATAACCTGTTTGACAACCGACTAACTTCTACTTCAATTAAACATACTGAACTAGTTAGAGTTAGAGTACCTACAGCCATTGAGTATAAAATATAAAGTCTATCTGTTGAATCTGCTGCTGTCAAATCGCCATCTAATTAACCATACAGTGCTCAGCTGACTCCCAGCCAATTGATGCCACTTGTATCATTTTCCATTTCTATGCAACTTGGTCAATAATGATGATTACCTATACAATATTCTTTTTCCTTATTGCAGCGGAGTTTGTGACTATGGAGGCCATTGCCTTGCTTTAGCGCATAGGATTGTTAAAAGTACCCCAGAAGCAGATGTGACATGCAATCGAGGTAGACAAGGTTTGTGTTCTATTGAAGCAATAAATAAATAATACTAATATTAATTATATTATTAAAGATTTATATTTTTAATTGTATTATTAAAGATTAAAGATGAAGAAGAATTATGCAGTTATTGTTTTCTTATAAATCGAGGGTATATCCTTTCACAACTCTAACTGTTGTGGTTTCGTACTTGGCCATCACCACCATTCTCAAAAAACCACCCTGTATATATACTGGGTGTTAGTCAAATTAGTGCAACATACTGAAGGAGGGCATTCACTTGCTACCACAGATTAATATTCAGTGAATAAACCAAGCAGCAATTTATAATATAGGTACGAGGAGGCAAATTCTTATACACCAATAACAGTCCAGACTGGGTTGCAACCCACCCGCAGGGGCACTCCATAGCTACACAGTGAAGTACATGTGCATCATAGACAAAGTGTAAATGGACTTTATGAGGGACTATAGCCCTTTATTATATCAGCCAGGAGTGTCCCAATGCAGAGAAAGGGATCCCTGGAAAAAGGGAAGGGAAAGGGGCTGGAAAAGGGGCTTCCATTAATTTCAGTTCTCTGCTAGGTTTAGTACATAGCATACAAAGGTTTAATACATAGCAACAACATACAAGGCATAGGTTAGCTAGCTCATCCCACCTTGTCGGCTTAGGCCATACAAATGTCTATTAACCTCATAATATTGTGATATAGAATCCCAGCCATCTTTCTTATCACACCTTTTTTCAGGTTCTTTCGAGGTAGCAGTAAACAATGTATTAATTTACTCCAAACTTCAGACAATGGCTCTTCCGGATTATGAAGTAGCAAAAGTAGTGAAAGATGTGGCTGAAGGTGCTGAACCTTGTCTAATTAAAGGACAGCAACTAATTGATTGTGTGATAATGTAATAAGTACATACATGTTAAAAAAATATTTAATCTGATTAGCAAAAGATGTTTTAAAACAGTCTTAATAATCTGAAAAGATACTGAAATAAAAAACCATAATCATATTTTAAGAAAACACATTTATAAATAACAGATTGAAAAACTTATGTTAACATACTTTCCAACATGATATAGGAATATAATAAAATTTTGAACAAAACTGATAAATTGAATTATTTCTTACCACTTCAGGTAAATAAATACATAAAAATATAATAGTTAAGGTAGGTACTACTTAATTGCTACATATTTTCTGTTACTGGCAAGTCATCAAGTGTAGGTAGGAATTCGCAAGCTTACAAAAAGCCATACTTTTTATCACAGATACTGTATCCCTGTTTTATATTCACAAAAATATTAATAACTTAAAAATAATATCTACTTAAAGGTATCTTCTTCGAAACATAACCATCACCCTCAAAACCAACTATGTATAGTCAAACCAGTAACTGATAAATAATTATTTTACAAAACCTACCTAGCTAGAACCTAGATAATTTGAGAAGTACATAATTTACAAAGAATGGTTATGAACAGATAGGACTTAACTTGAAAAAAATGGAGGATAAACAATTATTATGCTTTGAATCATTAGATCTATACTTACAGATAAAACACAAAATTACAAAATACACAGCCAATAGGTAATTAATGTAATAATAATTCGTAAAATATTTTTTGTTAGAATGTATGGTAATCAAAATGCTTTTGAGCTTTTTCGCCTTTAACACGTTAGCAGTCCCAAGATAATTTGGGGTATACCACACTGCGACCATACTGATATCTTCATATTATGTTTTTAGAAACAGGTCATAAAAAATTTCTTCACGTCCACCGTGTTTTATTTTACCAAATTGCCGATCTATACGTCCCTCGAAATTCGACCTCGTTACTCTAACATTCAGTGCCTGACATCTTATGCATTAGAAACAGAGCTATGAACTACATGTACCTACTTAGTGCACCTGCATGGACTTCACATCTAACTCCAAAATGCACTAAATGTAGTGCATGGACAGCTAACGTGTCATATTATTAGGATATTTAACATATTGAATATTTTTAGGATATTTAATATTATTAATAACATTAGTTGGAAATTTAAAATATTATCTAGCACCATATTTTCGTAAGGTTATGCGGCTATGCCGCATTTGTAGGTATTAATATTAATAGCCAAGGAACTATGTAGGTACCTATATCTAAGATTCATTTTAAAGAAGGTACTTCTGCTGTTTATAAAAATATAAAGACTTGCATATCATACCTACCTAATCCAAATAGGTACACACCTATACGCAAAACAAAGGTAATTTACCAACAGGTATCTACTGCTGCAGGATGTAAAACAAAACAATCAATACAATGATTATCTCAGTTCATAGTTAGTGGCATTTCTCTTTGTTCTATCAGACATTGTTTTTCACTAATGACATCATCTACCATTAGCAATAGCATCATCGTCAATGATGGGTTTCACACAGGTGTTTGTTTCCAAAAACCTGTCAGCAGTACCATCAACTGTGCCAATGTAACTGAGGTAGATCCCGAAACGCAGTTTGCCTGCAAATTGTTCTGAAATAGTTCTCAAAGGTTCAATCGTTTTCTGTCCATTCTGTTGATTGATGCACACCATTTGACACCGATTACATTGGCCATCCACCTGAAAATAAAAAAAAAACATATTATTATAATTAATAATTATTTAGATATTATAAATGCGAATTTTGGATGGATAGACATTTGTTACCTCTTCACGTTAAAACTACTGACCGGATCGGGCTGAAATTTTGCATACCGGTATTTCTAATCCTGGAATCGAACATAGGCTACTTTTTATGCCATAAATATCCCATGGGATAGAAATCACCTTTAAACGTTTCCATACAAACAACGCGTGCGAAGCAGCGGGCATAAACTAGTAAACTATAATTTGATTGACTCTATTGGTACCTAATACCTATACAAAACGGAAAACAATCAAATCATGACAAAAAAAAAAATAACTGGTTTCTAATAAGTTGTCACTGTTAGTTGTAATTGAAACTAACACAAGCATAGATTTATATCATTAGATAGGCCCCGACACCAAAAACTGTGGCATTGTTTTTGAATGTGTGAGTTAACAAAATGCCGACGCACGCACACTAACGGTTAACGCACACATTCAAAAAAGTAGTTAAAAAATCGTGTTTCTGCCATTGTAATTATCTGTTGTTATTACCATTTCGTGTGCAATCGTATTGCACACACTTTCCTGAAAAAAGTATACCCTTAGATGCCCTGAAATCGAAAATGTTAGAATGTGTGCGTCAACATAGTGTCAAAAACCTGTGCAATTTGTGTAGAACAAATAATAGTTAGAAATAGTGTTTTTGCCAATAAACCTAATCATTATTATTATTATTTCGTGTGCAATCGTATTGCACATACTTCTATGAAAAAAAAACGGCCTAATAAGCCCTGAAATCGAAAATGTGACTATCTAAACAAACCTGTGCAATTTGTAAAACGGTGCAGTCTACGCTGAAGCGTAGGTACCTACCGAGAAAATAGTGTCATCTCTTTTTCTCCCAGATTAGTTGCCAACACGACTTTCTCTTTCGTGCACTCGCCATTTAAATTTGTTATTTTCGGACAGTGCGGAAGAAAAATAAAAGTTTTTCAATGAAATCGCAATACTTACGAGTGAAATGTTACACCTCTGGCTTTATTTGTGTTTCTAGAATTGTTGTTGCACTTTAGAAAGATACACGATGGCATTTTGTGACAGTAAACTGCTCGCAAAGTTCGCAAACGTCCTGTACAACACGTCCGGCTCACACTGTGTTAGGATGTGCACTAACTCCAGGTTAGTGAGCCTCACTCACTTCGACTGTGGACCAACACGGCGGCGCGGTCTCACTGCGGTAAGGGCCTATCTAACGATTTATATCTATGAACACAAGGGTTACTGAAAAAATGAGTCAAAGCTGCACTTTATCCTTATAGCCATGTTTGTAGTATTATTATTATATATTCATAATTTTTATTTGTAATTTTGTGTTATCTATGAACCTTTGTTGTATGATAATAAAGATTTTGATTGATTGATTATTTGGATGGTTCAGGAATTCTAGAATAGAATGATAAAGAAAAATATTTAAGTGTACCCCGAGTCACACTAGCGCCGCCGCCACCTATTTACATATTCTTATTTTGACGCTAAACAAAGGAATTTTCAAAAATCCATCGGGCAGTTTGTGATACCTTTAGTAGGTAAGCTTGTTTGAACAGTTTAGGTAGAGGTGAAAATAGAGTTTGGTGGTAGCTTACCTGGAATACATGATTTCCGATAATAACTTTATTCCAATCGCGTTCTGCCAGTTCTGTTTCCATTTCAATAATGAGATTCCCCCTAAATCTATCAACCATCATTTCAGTATCGTCAGTGAAGTCTTCATCCTTGATTTTGTCTCTTAGCCATCGCACTGTTGCCGTGTTTATTAATAGGTACTGGGCCTGATTGCTCAGAGAAAGTAGCCTTTGTTCCATACCGAGCTTTTGCTTAAGAGTCCTACCGTCGTTGCTGGATTGTTTCACCAAACGAAGAAAAGATATATTAATCGCTTCAGAAATCCAATTAGCAACAGGATCCCCACAATCAAAGCCTAACACTGTGTCTGTGCATATTCTACTGTGACACATGGAGCTGCTTGACGATTTCTGTAAGCTCACATCCAATGGTATAGATATTGATGTTTTGCCTGGAACAAAAAGAGATTTCGATTTATCTACATTGCGCGAAACGCAAAGTTGGAAGATTCTATGAGCTTGAATCCCATTTCATAATTTTCTTATTGATCATCATGTCTCCCAATTTAGCGTGTGATAAAATGTATTAATCACTTTTAATTCCTAATCGCTGAACATGACAAAATAGATAAAGGTAACAAATTACTATAAAGTCCCGAAATCAATAAAAATTCTAAGAATGAGCGGTTTTCGATTGGACGGGAAGCTATAAGTTATATAACATACATGCTACATAAAATTCAAACTTTAGTGTTCCAAAATACTGGTACGAGCTCTGAACTAAATGACACATGAGTGGACAGCGTACTGGAACTAGGTAACCAACGTGGAGGTACCTTCAGGAAGTTTTATTTTTTAATTCTTTACTATAGTGCTGAACAGTGGTCATTAATGCCAACTATAAAAATCGCTCATTGAGTAAAATCATAAAATTTAAATAATATTTACCTTTAAAACTCAACGTCAATACGCTGAGCTCTAAATCGATTTTTGGTTGAATCAAACACATTCTGGTATTCTGTTTTTGTGTCAAGCACACTCCATTTTCTTTAACTATCATCCATTCTCTATCAAATAAAAATCCTTTAGGACCTATCGTCCAGCCTGTTTTAATTTTAAAAGCACCACAGGATTTGATAGGAAATATCGATATTTCTTTCAATTCTATACCAGAATCCAGACTAGATTGATCAGAATCATTTCCATAATCATGACCATCATTGTGGTTACTATTGATTACACTCTTCAGAGAGAAACCGTTCACGTTCTTGTTTGAAGCTCCATTTAATAATATTGGCTTAGATCGATTATTCTCTAAGCTGTTTGTCACTAATGATCGTATTGGCTTTTTGATTTTCGTTATGACAAAGCACTGACATATCATATGAACCAATTTATCCACATCAAGGAATGTATTGAAGTATCCAAATGATGCTCTTACAGCTCCTGTGGGTTTTCCATGGAGGAGGTCAAATTCGTCGCCGCATTTATGTCCTGCTTTAAACATCTCCTTAATTTCTTTGTTGGTTGCTTTCAGGTGCATTTGGCAGGAACCCGAGTTACAAAAACATCCGGTTCGAATACTTATGTTAAAAAGCTCTGCCATGTGCTGAAACTGAAAAAAAAACAGGTTATTTTCATATTTTCAAACACCTAATTGTCAACCTAAATGGGACTCTCAGATGTTATTAAGATGAGTACGCGTAGGCATACTCTTAACATCTGCATTGGACAGATTACCTACGGAAAAGAAGTACATAATTAATAATTATACGTTATGGCACCAGTTTGCATCATCCTTTGATATCGATATATTACTTAGTCTGTATTCACAAAGAAAATTACAATATAATAATAGAAATAAATTAGAACTTGTATTTACAATTGAAACAATTGAGCAAACTGCAGACTGTTGCAAAAAATCTACAGGTAGCTCAACTGATTCATAATACCAGTCGGAAGCGTCCCCAAGACGCTGGCTGCATTTCCCCGCTGTATGGCAATACTGATGCGCTGTGCCAGATACTGACCAGCTCTCGGGTCACGCGTCACTTCGACCAGACGCTCAGATAATTTTAAAAACCTGAAGAGCCTCGGTACCCCACGGACCTAGAGTCTCGACTCCAAGGGGAGCAAATGTGTAGGCTCTGTCGAGACCTGCATATTTGCGCCTCTTGAGATCTTCGGCCAAATCTGCCGCCGCACCCGCCCTCACGGATGTCCTCGGAAGATGGGAGGGCGCAAGTGTGTCGACGCATGTAACGTCCAACACAATGGGCTTCCCAACTCCCATGGGACTAGTGTCATACCGTCGGGCCTCTTACCATCGTCACGTAACAGACCATTCGGTTCGAGAATAGTTGGTACGTCAGCGGTGACAAAGGCCCGCCGGATGATGTCGTTAAGGCTGGCGTGGCGAGATATCCGACCGGCTAGTACACGATCCGTGATGACCAAGCTGTTCGACAGCAGTACCGCACTGGCATTGATGAGGACGCAACGCAACACCTTGCACCCAAGCGAAGACAAGTTGCGATACGGAAAGTCCAATATATTTATTTATTTATTTATTTAGAAACAGCCTTTTTAGCTTTTTAGCTTAGTCTGTCAATTATCGACGATCCAGAGATCGTCGCCACAGGTGGCGCACCGGGCGAAGATCCGCCTGTGACGCATGACTTTACGGGTTCGATTCCGAGACAAATGTTTGTATGACCTGCAGATATTTGTTGCAGTTGTTCTGGGTATTTTCTATGTATAGTAAAAATAATAAAAATAACTACCTATGAATGTCTATTAGTAGGGCTAGATGATGTCATGGGAATTGTCTAGCTTTATTTATTTATTTCTTAAATTGTAGAATGTGAAAATAAATTCATGTTGTGACTATGAAACTACATAGGTAGTTACCTTTTCTATGCTTATTAGTTTTGATACAAAAACAAATATTACACCAATACTGCTACAAAACCATGTTACCTCTGCATACCCAATGTAAGATCCATCATCTCTGATCAAGTTAAATGTGACAATAGCTCCTTGTTGTTTGATATCTGAGAAATTTGTATCCATGTAAAGAACAACAGCTTTTTGACCATTCAAGTGGGTTAATTCAGAAAGCTGCGTGTACAAATCCTTTGCCAAGTAAAAAGTGTGATGAGAGATGGTTTTCATTAAGTCGTTTTCAACAACTTTAGGAATAAGCTTTTGCATTGTATCAAAACAATGCTTCAAGGCAATGATAGATAGAAATGAGCAAGTCCCATCTTCAAACCTGAAAGCAATAAAATTAATTTAAATTTAATATGGTCCATTTTTCAATCAGGTAGGTATGTGAGAAAAAAATTCCTTTAACAAATTCATTGCCCAGCCTCGGTGGTGTGACCCTCAGGCGTGCGCCGCCGTTACTCGGGGGCTGAGACTGGCATCTGCGTCTTGGGCCATGAATGTGGTAGGTTTTTGATACTAACCTCTCGCTTATATTTGGTCTCTTCATATGAAAATCTTCACCACTCAAAACAACATCCACTGTGCCACCTCCAAAGTATCTTTTTTCACTTAAAACACTTTCACTGCTACATTTTATTAGGAGTGCACCAAGACCAGTTGGGTATCCAAATATTTTGTAGAATGATAAAGTGACAAAATCTGGTTGTACTTTTGTTAAGTCTAATTTGTTTGTAGATACAAATGCAGCTGCATCCATTAGAATATACCAATTTCTATTTATTTGGCATAGGCTTTTCATTACATAGCTATTTAGACATCCATCTTTAATACTTTGAACACAGTCCATGGAGTATTTGTATCCATTGAAATTGCTCTGTGCAGGATAAACAAATAATGAATTGCCATCATCTTTATCTTTGTCCTTCCAAGGTGTAACTTGTTTTTGGTTGAGGGCTGTTAGAAAATCATCATGTGGAATATGAACAATATCAGCATTTTTGTCTACAGCTATTTCTCTTAGGCCAAGGGCCGAAGTATGATTGTTTGCAAGATACACAAAATTTCCATTTTTATTTTCAGCATCATCATTATCATCATCTAGATTTAAATTATCACCAGAAAACTTAAATGACTCCACTACGAGTTTCATGGATTGTGTACACCCTGATGTAAAAACAACAGAGTATTCTGTTGAATCTGTGTTGAAATGCCTCAGGACCATAGATCTTATTTGTTCAATGCAATCTCTTGTGCTCTTATCTGAGTGTGGATTCATATAAAAATTTGTCTTTAAATCTTCACTAACAAGTGCAAGAAGACATTCTGGGTAAAGTGTTGCGCCAGTGTTCTCTAAGTAGCATTTGTCTGAAAACAAAAAAAAATAATTTTTAGGGATAGATAGGTACAAAACAAAAAGTGTGAATGGTTGATGCAGTTTGCTTTGTTACAATTATATAATAATAATAAATAATGCTGGACAATTCACACAGCATTATCTAGCCCCAAGCTAAGCAGAGCCTGTGTTATGGGTACTAGATAACTAATATACTTAATACAATACACTACATAGATAGATATTTTTTTACTAAACACAGAAAAAACCTGGTCTGGGTGTTTTCTATGTTCTGTTTAAAGTGTCTACCCCTTAAATAGAAACAATAAGAAAAGTGCCGATGGACACATTCTTAGTGATATGTTTTCATAAAATTAAATTAAAACAAAATTACCCATTAGTCAAATCTATGGCTAGATTGTAATGTTATTCTAGTGTATTTAAATATTTAAGCTAGACGAAAGTACAAAAAAAATTTATTGTAATTTTCTTTGGGAATAAAGATACTGCTATTAATTATAGTTTCGTAATTTTTAAAATTAAACAAACTGTAACTTAGTTTGAGTGTGTTTGACACAATGTTTACACAGGTGGCTGTAAATAAAAACATGTGATGTGGGCCATTGGCAGAGTAAAAAGATAATAAATATCTACAGAATATTATGCAATTTAAAAGGATGTGCTGGAAACAAGTGAAACTATGAGCTAATTATTGCAGTTATGTTCAAGGATAGAAAGCCTCAATGAAGCATTTAAGTATTGGCTATTGTTGTTGGTTCAATTTAACAATGGTCACTATGAACTAAAGAACCTACTGTCTTGAGGTAACATAGAGAGAATTGAGGCGGTTTACTACTAAAATGTAGATGCTGCTTGAACTAACCCTTATCTAAATGTTGTTGTTGTTAACTACAGGTTCTGACCACCACCATGAACTCGTCAATGATGATGACACCAGGTCTCAATTCTTAAAATTGGTGGAAAGGGAATGATAATAGTATGTACTTAATAAGAAAAACCCTATAATGAATGATATTTGAATGGAGGGGCATTCAAATAACGTTCGTTATTTTTTCTTTCAAAATAAACCTAAAAACTGACTCCGCCCTGAATTATCAGTGGGTGTGTGTGTGTGTTTAGTTGACTCCCAGCCAGGCTGCTGCCACTTAAATCATCTTTCAAATAAGCTAATGATTATGATGTGGATTTAAATGGGAGTGGGAGATTGGTATTTAGTAATGAATTGGGTTTTGGACATTATTTTGTGGATCTGGCGTCTTCACTAACATGTTCAAGGTGATGGGCAGAACCTGCAGTCTACGCAGTGTCATTGAATTAGGTACCAATGACCCTGTATATGAAAGCAACATAAAACATTAAATGGATTGGGCTGAAATTTAGTATAGATGTAGTTCTCAACCTGGTAATCCAGGTTTACCTAAAGGCTACTTTCTATCCTGGAAATGAAGTATGAAGCTGCGGGCAGAAGCTAATGTATAATATTAGTGTCATGACAATATACTTACAAATATACAGCAGAAGCTAATGTATAATTAGTTTAAGTAGTTAGGAACATTTACAATGTATGTATATTGTGTCTACAAAAGCTACTGCCGACAAACTATTGTACAGTTTGGCAGAAACACTAAAATGTAATGTACTTTTAAGTTGAAGAAAATAAATAAATACAAAAAATACTGTTTGTTGCACTCTTCTATTATATATACATACCTTCTAACCGGGTGAATTGTGAAGTAATAATCCTCATTTGCTGGTTGCTGAAAATTCTGCTTAGTGCGGTCATCTTTGCTTAGGTTTTGATACTGAAAATAAAAAGGTAAAAGATGAACAATCTTTAAAAATAGGCATAATAACATAATTGCATACTTTACATGTTCAATGTTAAGTATTTGCCAATATACATATCTAAGTGGCTGGTTTAAGATACAAGAATATTTGCCAGATGTACACGAACAATTTGATAAAAAAGCTGACCTACTGAACCATGACATGATAGACTGACCTCGTAGGCGAAGTATATTATTATACCATGGTAGCTACCAAGTCAGTACAACATTAATTTGTAAATACCCATCATAGATAGACTAGTAGATAGATAATCCACTATACTATAATATAATGATGGCCAGCCCGCCAGCCCAATAATAATTGGTTAGTTTCTGTGATAACATTGAGTCAATGCACATCAACCAGGAGACTATTTCCTTACCTACGTTTAAAAAATCATAATATTGGTAATTCTTGGATTTTTATTCGAATACGCAGTGCGTTCATGCTTGTTTTTGTTATTTTAATCTTTTTTCTTACCAAAACAACAAACTACTTATTGAAACTTACTACTACTTATGTAAACAAACAAATCCCCGCGCTCAAAAACGCACGCACGTCACGCACGAGCGGAGTGTGAAAGTGTGTCATCCATGAATGACATTGACATAGTGATGGCCGACTACGGCTTGACTCCAGTCAGACTCGATTCCTACTTAGGACTCGCCAAATCGAATACCAATTTATTATGATTCGAGTACGCCGGACTCGATTCCGGTACTCATATTATGCGAGTCCAACTGACTCGAGTCTTGTATTCGATGTAGGTTGACTCGTTCATACGACTCGATCTCTTCTTTATCTTTCCTCTCAGATGGCAGAGCCTACGCGCTGATATTATATAACAAAGTCGCTTCCCGCTGTCTGTCTGTCTGTACCTATGTATGCTTAGATCTTTTAAACTACGCAATGGATTTTGAGGCGGTTTTTTAATAGATAGAGTGATTCAAGAGGAAGGTTTATATGTATAATACATGCATAACATGGTAGACAAACACTGATAATTTAAGAATTTTCTAACGTGATGTCGTAAATAAACGCATTTTTTGCGCTTACTTTGCAAACGCTGGCTAAACTCTACAAGATAGATCAAAATAATGTACTACAGTATTATTATACATCTTATAAGTCCATGATGGCATAAAATATTATGTCTATCTCTTAGGGATAAGCCACAATAACCATTTTTAATCCTTTACTCTTAACGAGAAATAATGGCTTATTTACGAATCGATTTTAAGAAATACAGCATTAATCCTTATCCAATTTAGTACCTAAAATACAATGTGCATTTATTATTATTTAATATGGCCCTTAACAGCATGTAATTTAAATGAATATTTTCTAAGATATCACAATTTTAAAATGCAGCGACATCGCGCCGGGGGGGCGATTTTTTAGTATATTTAGTATCAGCATTGCACCCGTGCGAAGCCGAGGCGGGTCGCTAGTTTTACTTATGCAATAAAGTGACGCCTTTTGATACCTACAAGTTTGAACCTGCAACTTTTAGTTTTCAATTCATTGTTTTGTGTCAGTAAGCTGCTATTATGAGTGAATTTAATTGTTTGTTAGTGCTAGTATTGAAGTGATTTAATTGCAAATATCTAAATGGCGCCAAAAAAGCCTGAGGTGTATAGAAGTGTTTTGATGAAGTGGACGACGACGGTGATAAAATAAGGTGCAAAAACTGTGATTCTGTATTTAAAGACTTTAAAAATACCACTGTTTAAAGTTCATTCCTTTTCGATTATCCTTTTTGTTCTAAAATCGGTAACAGACGCGATTTCTGGACTCGTATTTTCATACTGCCCCGACTCGAATTTATAGACTCGAGTCCAGGACCCGAGTCTTGGATTCGAGTCTAGAAATTCTAGTCAACATTCGAATATCAAAAATAGAACTAGAGTACTTGGCTCGAATAGCGGAATCGAGTCATGATTCGAATACCGTATAAACTGACTCGATTCGACTCGATCCACCAAAGCAGCGACGCGGTACATCACTAGTGACAAACATGCACGACATGACAGGAATGATTGTTTTTTTGTGCTTTTTTAATAGCTTTTTATACCTTATTTTGGTGATTGAGATTAAATTATCCTCTTTTTATTTTGTACAAAGTCAACCTCCTTAAATTTTATCATCGTCTAAAAATGCGCAATTGAAAACTAACATTGGCAGTATTGTGTCAAACCATGATGCAGAGCCAAATACAAAAAAAGAAGAAGAAGAAAATTGTGCAATTCAACTTCTTGTCAAATGGCTTCTGCACAATTCTGCCAAATTGTGCAATCAATCCTCTGAGTACTGAAAGAGTAGTTTCAGTACTCAGAGAATCAATCCTATCAATACAGCACGACACAACATCACATGACATTTCAATTTAGTATTGCCAGTCATCGAAATAATAATAATATTGAATCCACACAGCATCAAACAGCAAAAACCGTTTCATTTTTAACATTATATAAACTCTAGCGGCCCATCCCGGCTTCGCACGAGGACATTTATTTTTTGAACATTTTGACATAAAGGTAGAGTAAATAGTGAGTATATGACAAGTAATTATTTTTTCAAACATGCACGACATGACAGGAATGATTGTTTTTTGTGCTTTTATAATAGCTTTATATACTTTATTTTGGTGATTGAGATTAAATTATCCTCTTTTTATTTTGCACTTTTTTATTTTTTCAAAAGGTACTGTTTATATTTTTCTCATAAAATTTTATGTTTTTATCCCCCTCTCTCGCCGCGTTACCCGCGGCGCCACGTGGGGCCACACTGGCGCGGCGGCGGCGGCGGGTGTTTATTTTTGTGTTAAGCGCATTGCTACTTTTAGAAAAAGAAAAGGAAGACGAACTTCTGTTTTCAAAAAAACTAAACATGAATATGTTTTTTGGAAAACAGTTTACTAACACGCACTAGTACACAAAGATGCTAAATCATAAAACGTAGTTTTGTAATGAATGTTATTATACTTTGTCCATCGAGCTTGTAGAATTTTCACTAACAAAGCCACTGACAGTTCAATCAGCTGATCCAGGGGTGAAAAACATTTGTATTATTGTGGTTGGCTCTTGCCTGCGGCTTCGTTTGCGTATTTAGGATATACATAATTTAGGACTTATTTGATTTTAACTGCCGCAAAGAAAGAAATAATTATAAAACCTATGACAACTAGAATGGAACAAATTAGTAGGTAGGTACTTAACCTACCAAGCTATACCCATATGGCAACTATCTTGAGCTTTGATAGATGTGTCTCTGGGTAGTGATATTTAATGTGAATAATAGTATTAGTGGCATAAGTAAATAAGGTAGTCTTGTGAAATCAGTACTACTTTTTATTGTTACCTATCCTTAAAAAGGAAATACAAGCTAAAGGAGATGAAATATAACTCTAAATGGAAATTATAGGAATAATATATTGTTGCATCATTAGTTAATTAATTACAATTTACTGAAGAACAATTTACTCAGGATTCAGATTAAAATAAAATTGCAGAAAAAATAAATGCAGTAAGCGAGGTTAAAGACCGTCACAGGTTGTAGACGATCTCGATTTTTTTTTTATATTTAGGTACCTACCCGTTTCTTTACAAATACGTCACTTAGATTTATTTTAATTTATTGTACTAAATACCCTGACTTGGCCTGTCACCCGTTTTCGTCTTGACGTCGAGTTTTGGGACATCGTGTTTACTAGCCACGATGCTTTAAACTGCACGACTATCTGTCGTCACTAAAAAAACTGGGAACACACCATAAAGCGCCCTAAAACTACACTCAATAGGGTAGCTAAGACCAGCTGGCAGCACTCGCTCAGTGTTGAGTTTACGTTCCATTCGTTCTTCAATACTCCGGCTAAAAAAATTACTGCTCTGTATAGGAAATAAGTATGGTCATAGTGCTATCCTAAATTGGGAAGCGTAGTTCAAAAGATAATAATTGTTTGCAACCCATGACGTCAAAACTAAGATTTGTTAGGGTTGGTACTATAAATAACAAAAGATAAAAATATCTGGTCATTTGAATCTTCGTTTTTGACCAAATAATGACGATTTGTAAGTTGCTACGATTAGATATTGCATAGATATGAAGTAAAGATTGAAAAAAGTAACAAATCTAACGGAATTTATGGGTTAGGCCTGAGTCATTTCATGGTGATAACCCTAAAAATCTACTGATTACATTTGTATACTAAAAATCTACAAGCTCGATGGACAGAGTATAGGTAAGTACTTTTTTTTCAGAGTTTCCCTCTGAAAAAAGTACCAGTACCTACAGTACAGTAGTAGTAATATGTACCTATTAACATGTATGCCTTCTTATCTTTTCAAGTATTAACCGTTATTTTAAAAATAACAAAAAATAATATTTTTTGTTCAAAATCGGTTCTGCAATAAAATAAGTGATATAGATAGGTTACTTTCTAACACACATACTACACATCACACCCCGCTATAAAATTATTATGTTCGAGAATGAGGCTAACTCCTTAGAAAACAGTTTGATCAACCTAAAAAATACTAAGGGTTTACTATGGTGAGTTTTTGCCTAAAATCTGCATTACCAAATTTAAATACCTAGCCACTTGTTGAAAGTTAGCGGGGACTTTTGCCCGCGTAGTAGGTACGTAGTAGAAAAAAGTAGGGAAGCCTGCCCGCCAAAGTAATTCTCGTGAAAAATAACCATAACTTAACGCTAAAGAATCGGAAAAGGAATAAAAAATGAAAAATGTAATAAAAAATGATTTTTTCTGAAAAATAGGAGTGATAAAGCCGAAAAACGAAGCAACACATTTTTCTGCGAAACTTTTTGACATCTTGACAATGACTGACAAAAAATAATGATACTTTAATATATCGTATCAGTATTTTTATTTTTGCCAATCAATTAAAATTTGAAGACATCAGACAAAAAGTTATATTTAAATTTATGTCAGTGAAACTTATTTGGACGTACGAAATCAAAATCTCCTTCTTGGTAGGTCCCTTAGATCCTTATAAGGTCTTTCGCACACGTGCAGCGGCAGGGTTTTATGATCCATAAAAACTAATTGAAGTTGTATTGTTTGTTGCATTGTTTGTTATTCAAGTAAATGTAAAAATCTATCCACCGGGGAGCGGGCAGCAGCAGCTCCTGCAGAACAATAAAAATAAAAGCGAGTTAACTACCCGCTTATATTTTTATATTTTGCTTAGACTTACTTTGAATGCATTTTGAATTCGTCAAATTAGGATAGTTTTCCTAGTAGGTAAAACAAAAGTCCTAAAGGTCTATTCTGTGCTCACAAAGCTGTAAAGCTCACGAGAACCACTGGTAAGGGATCCTATCTAAGTAGGTACCTAAGTAGTAGATACTGTCTACTTCCACATCATCGCCGTTCTAAATTGCGTTACACCAATTTAATTATTGCTTTTATGGAGGGCTTTTAGTAGCTTTTAGTAGCAAGCAAGCGACACGGAGGGCGGCGGGTGGTGACGGGGCGCGCCATGATCGACTCTTCATAAGTGAATTGACGTCCGCGAAGTGGGGTAGGTCCTTAACCTAGCTTTATTTGTAGGAACTGAGATATTTTAAAAGTTTAGAGAAATATCCACATATCGGACGAGATTTAAATTATTTATACTCCACACACTGATGAAGATAATCAATCTGTCATCTGTGGTTCTTTAATGAACAGGATCCCTCAAGTGCGAACGTAACTCGCGCGCTGAGGGGAATGGGTATTTATTTGACTTTTTTGAAAAAGTGTAGGTATCCCTAATTTAAAACAGATATTTCAAAAACTATTTTGAAATGTAGGTACATACTGATACCTTTCATTTGGATACCCCCTACATAACCCTGAAGCCACGCTATTGTGCCACGGTAGCGCAAAAAGCTTTGCTACTTTTGTGCTACCTTTGCACAACATTTTGTGTCACTATTGTGTCGTTTGTGTCAAAATTTTGGACTTTACCCAGAAATCTTTTAAAATTTCGGCATTACAATTTGTATGGAAAATTTTATTTTTTTATTTTTCATCCGTTTTTTCTTTGAATCTGTTCAGGAACAGTAATCTATATATTTAAAAGAGAAGAGAAAACTTGACTAATCAAGAGATCTCTGAAACTACAAGACTGAAATTTTGCATGGAGGTTTCTTTCAGGACGTAGGCACCCCTTAAGAACGGATTTTTGGAAATTCGTATTCTAAAGGGGGTCAAAGGGTATTTTTATAATAACTTCAGAACCGCAACTGTTGGCCCTTCAAAATTTGTAGCGTAGAAAGATGACTTACCTAAAATCATCAGAACGTGTTTCAGGGTTTTTTGAAATTCACACCCTAAAGGTCAATGGTGTGGAGTCAAAGTTAGGCGACTCACTGACTTATCACGAAATCTAATTCTAAGGAACTAGAAGATCTATGAAGCTGAAATTTTGGATGGAGGTTTCTACTAAGACCCACCCGTTAAAAACGGATTTTGGCAAATTCGTATTCTAAGGTAGTTAAAATGAGGTCCCATATGTATCTTTTAAAATTTCGGCATCACAATTTGTATGGAAAATATTCATTTTCATTTTTCATTTATTTTCATATTTTTTTCTTTAAATCTGTACAGGAGCACGAATTAAGTTTTGCGATCACTCTACTTATAAATAAAACCAAAGTATGAATTAGGATAAGCATGGTACCTACGACAATAATTGATCCCAAACCCTACTTTTTTCATGTTTTGAAAATTTTATATTTTTACCTAATGTCTTTTGTTTTGTTTAATTTTATTTAGTCAATGGTTGCCAAATAAAGATTTGATTACTTTTTTATATATAGTTTAGTTTCGTCACAATCCATGGTATTTCAACTGGTACGATTATGGCAAATCTACCCTACTTACTTACCTAGTGAGTTCATCATCATCATCTCAGCTAGAAGACGTCACTGCCGGACAAAAATCACAACAATGATTTATCCAGTCGACACTTAATCCTACTAATATTATAAATCCGAAAGTTTGTGACATCTGAATTTTTGTTACCTAGGATCGCCAAAACTACCGAACTGATCAAGATGAAATTTGGCGTAGGTACGCTTACAGCAAAGCCTAACTTAGATAATAGGCTACTTATTATACCGAAAATACGCATGCGAAGCCGCGGGCAGAAGCTAGATATAATAATTAATAGAGTTAATAAAAATAACGTTCCATTACCTCGGCGATTATATAAGTGCACTATTTCACAGAGTCTTCCAATGATCCACGAACTGCTTCATTTGCTCTTAGCATTGTGCTCCGGTACTGGATCGCGGATTAGGTAGGTGCCGATCCGATTTGCACTGCTACTTAACTTATAAAAATTATTATGTTGCACCGAAACTAACAAGTTAATAATATTGACTGACCTTTATCATGAACCTCGCGTTGTTATTATTGATTTACAAATGAACAGAAATCACCGTTTGCACTATATTAAACCCATATTGCAACACATTCTAGGTATTCAGATTTAAACAATAGGTACCCTCCGGCCCTCTGAATAAGCCGACATCGACTGAGGGTGAGTGTTTATGATTATCTCATGATTATTGAACCCAATGTTTACAAATTCTACATAATACCTCATTGAATTATTGTTTCAACAACAGTACCTTTGTAAATAAATTTATGATTCATCTTGGTAGCCCGGTTGTGTTTTGGCAATATGATCAGTGGTAGGTATGGAACTAAGTAGGCACAGCTACATTTAATGTAAGCAACGAGTAGGTTAGGTAACTACCTCAACCTCAACCTCAACCTCAACAGCCTGTGTTGGTCCACAGCTGGACGCAGGCCTCCACCTGATAAGCGCCTTGCTGGCTTTTATCTTATGGGGGTAATGCCCATAATCCCCACGCTCGACATGCGGGTTGGGGATCGCAGTTCGGTGGTAGAACTGTTCTGCAGGGGCCGCTGCTGCCCGCCCCAGATGGATATCCCTTGCTCGCCTCTTACGACACCCGCGGAAGAGTTGGGGTACTATTACACGTAGTACTACTAGCTTTAGAGTAGGAAGGAACCTACCAGCTAGAGTAGGAAGGAGCCTACCAGCTAAAGTAGGAAGGAACCTACCAGCTAGAGTAGGAAGGAACCTACCAGCTAGAGTAGGAAGGAACCTACCAGCTAAAGTAGGAAGGAACCTACCAGCTAGAGTAGGAAGGTATCTACCAGCTAGAGTAGGAAGGAACCTACCAGCTAAAGTAGGAAGGAACCTACCAGCTAGAGTAGGAAGGTACCTACCAGCTAGAGTAGGAAGGAACCTACCAGCTAAAGTAGGAAGTAACCTACCAGCTAGAGTAGGAAGGTACCTACCAGCTAGAGTAGGAAGGAACCTACCAGCTAGAGTAGGAAGGAACCTACCAGCTAGAGTAGGAAGGAACCTACCTATATTTTAACCGACTAGGAGGTTCTATGCTTGGCTTTTTTTTTTTTGTTTTCATTTATTTATGTTACATAATTATTAACTTATTTTATCTACAGCTAACATAAACCGTAATTCGGTTTGTCCGTCAGCCTTAGTCTCTACGCATGGTTTTATTTTTATGTATGTTCAAAGTTTTTTCCGTCAAATCGAGATTTTGATGATTCTTTTGGTTTTGTATAGAAAATGATTCTGGGGTGGTCCGAGGAAATTACTATTTGTCCCGCAAAACTTTATAAAAGTGAAAATATATGGGATTCGAAGTCGGTTTTCGTCTTTGTTATACTTGTTATAAATTTATTTCCAAATAATCACTTGTATTTCTTCTTCTTAAATCATATGTATTTCTTTGGACCTAGGCACTAAGGAAAAACGTTATATAACCAATGATGTTATATATAAAATAGTTTAGTGTAGTGTATCTATTAATAAAGACAAATTACCGGTATACCTACGGTAAATTTTGTGAACCTATGTATGTAGTTAAGTCTACTGATTTAAAACAGCTGTAACTGCATTTAACATACTACCTACCTCAAATTTAACTTTTTTACCTGAAGTCCTAATAACTCACGTGTCTTACTATTTATCTACTGAACAGCTAAGTTGAGTTTTGTAAAACCTTTGCAAATCATACCTACATACATAAAATTGGCCCGCGACTGGAAACTGAACCCGCAACTTTCTGGTCCATTTTAGGCAGCTATCCATAATCTGCGTCAGAGTAACTACGCCGAATTAAACGATCATAAGGAAACAAGTTTTTTTGCGGAAATAAAGACTGTAGGAATAATTAAATTCAAGGTCTGCAACCTTCCTGCAACCTTAATTCTTTCTGTCATATTACATAAATATTTTTGCATACGAAGAACTACGAACTTCAAACCAATGGCAAGGAACTTCCAACATCGCCTAAAATGATTTATTTTAATGTTATGCGGGTAAGTATGTAGGAACATAAAGTGCCTTCCTTTATTTTTATATCTACATATACAAGATCCGTCAAGTGCGAGTGTAACTCGCGCGCCGAGGGTTTCGAACGTTTGTCAACAAATATGTACCAAAAGTACCGGTTAGAGACTTCGCAATTTAACGGATACCTAAGAATAGTAGGTACCAACCTACATTTCAGATAGATCTTTCTGCATGCTTCGGTAATGGAAAAATTTTCGACTTTTTTCAAAATATTTCAAAAAGTATGAAACTTACAGAAATTTAAATAAACTGTTTTAAAATGTCCAAACCGATATCTTTCATTTGATACCCCACTCGGTGAGGTAGCCTCCCCTTTTGAAAATTATTCCTACCCTTTTTGACCATTTTTCAAAAAGTATTCTTTTTACAGACTTCTCTATATTTTTCCTGTAAAATATAGATCCATATCTACAGACGCTCCATACGTTTTATATGAATCGCTCTGCAATCTTCGGAGATAGGGGGGGGAATGGGTATTTTTTCGACTTATTTCGAAATATTTTAAAAGTATGACACCTATAAAAATTTCAAAAACTATTTTGCAATGTACAAACTGATACCTTTCATTTGATACCCCACATGACCCTGTAGGTATCTTTTAAAATTTCGGCTTCACAATTTGTATGGAAAATATTCATTTTAATTTTTCATTTATTTTCATTAATTTTTCTTTAAATCTGTACAGGCGCACGAAATGTATTATTATTTCAAATTTCAAGTTGATAGCTGCAGTAGTTTTTGAGTTATTAAGGAGGGAAAAAAGGACAGACAAAGCGAGACCATAAGGGTTTCGAAACCGATCTTCGAAACCCTAAAAACGAATTCGTAAACAACAACCTCAACATTTAACAACATGATGTGTAAACATATTCACCGCTTTAATAGTTTACGGTTATTTATTTAATTTGTAGGTTGTTTATACGTGTAAAGTCCACGGGGCAATCAAAGTTATGAATCTTACAGCATGGTATTACTATGGCGAGTGAAGCGAGCAGCAAGTTTTGTTAGTTTTTGGCAAAACGAATCTAGGACAAAATAAAGAACGGCGACCGGAGTGAAAACAGTTCAGCTACTAGTTATATGTATTTTTTACAAATATCGTGCAAACATTTGTCCCATGGAGGAGACAGAGCCCCCAACCTCTTATGTCGCTAGGACAAAGAAAATAAATACCTACCGAAACATTTTGGAACCCTTAAGACGCGGTGGCGGCGGCGGTTGTCAATGGGTAATTTTTCGACTTTTTTCAAAATAATTCGAAAAGTACAGAATTTTGAAAAACTGTTTTGAAATGTAGTACAAACCGATACCTTTCACCTTGGAGCACAAAAGGGGGGCTACTTCACTGAATTTTACCTATTCCCTCTATCTCCGAAGATTGCAGAGCGATCTATCCGAAACGTATGTAGCGTTTGTGGATTTGAATCTATATTTTGCAGGAAAATAAAGAGAAGTTTGTAAAACGAACACTTTTTGATAAATGGTTAAAAGGGGGGGGGGGGGGAATTATTTTCAAAACAGGGGGCTACCTCACCGGGTGGGGTATTAAATGAAAGGTTTGTACATTTCAAAACAGTTTTTGAAATTTCTGTAGAGTATACACTTTCTGAAATATTTTGAATAGTACCTAATACTTACCTACTATTTTTCGGTAGGTATTCAATAATAGCGATGTCTCTAACCGGTACCTTTAGAACATATTTGTATAATTGATAAACGAAACTCTCGGCGCGCGAGTTACACTCGCACTTGACGGATCTTGTTTTTATTTGCACTAGGTGGCTTTCGTGTCGCTACGTCGCTGCACTTGCTGTGTTCAACCCTGAAGCTGCGGAGTTCATAGTTCGCCACAAAATGTATTATTATGCCCTATCATAGGGCGACGAAAAACACAGGGTCACATATAGGGCCCCTATGTGACCTTGTGTTTTTCGTAGCACGCGCTACGAAGGTCTACGAAATTACATATCTATCTATTGGGAAACATGAGGGAGGGGTAGGTAAAATTCAGTACCTACACTGAAAGTAAAGAACAAGAGCTTTCCTTTATCGAAGCGAAAAGCGTAACTCGTTATAAATATTCTATTTTCGGAGATAAGAAGATTTAGTTTATAGTCGAAAAGTAGGAGCGCGTTGAAGTCTTTTGGATGCGCCACTCCATCGTAGCATTGTAGCACGAGTTACGAAGATATCTGATGAAATATGTTAATCGTCATGGATTATCCTAATCCATGACGATAAACATAGGGGTATGGGTAAATGAGATACATATGCCCCAGGAAAGAGGGCAAAATCTCCTACACACGTCGTCTGCGCATATGTCGGTTCGCGAAAATGACCATTCGCGAAAATGCCTAGTCTTGCATATTTATTTCACGCAAATGTCCTAATACCGTCAATATGTGTAATGACGGTGTGTTGACGCTCTGTGTGCAACGCGGCTCGCTTCGCTCGCCCCGCTGCGGAAGTGAGTGTGGCTTGGTTCTTTCACCTCGCTGCGCTATTTGAAGGCTTGCGGCTTGCTTATACGAGTTAGAAACGGAATAATAAAACGCTAAGTGCGAGTCGGACTCGCGCATTAAGGGTTCCGTTTAATTGTGAGACCTTGTTTCTTGCCAAATATCATGATTCTAGAAGTAGGTAGGACCCTGTATCTTTTGGTCGAGGGAGAGAATAAAAAATTATAATTTTTTTGTTAACCTCTCCCGCGGCAAGCGACCAAAAACAACAAATTTACGGTTTTCAGATTTTTCTCGTTATTTGTGCTATATTACCTTGCGTCTTACCAAATTTTATGATTCTGGGTACAATAGAAGTACCCTATAGGTTTTGGTGTATAGCAAGAAACAAAAGTTCTTTTTAATAAATTATTTACAAATTTACGGTTGTAGGATTTTTTACTTAATAGAATCACCATCATCATCGTTTATCATATTAGTGCTAATTGCTTGGTGAGTATCTACCTGAACTGCATAACGAACCACTGTCGCTGAATGTCAATGGGTGTCGTCAAAATTAACACGTAGTTATGTACCTGCCAATCAACCTTCATCTTTAATCTCTGAAGTTGTAAGTCAATCTTCGGACATTTAAATCTATTTGAATTTTGGATAATTTTATACGAATACGACGGCTGATGGTCACCAGGCGGAGATGGCGGCGAACTCGTCTAGGTCATTTTTGTAAGGTCATTGCTATCAGAGGCATGCTACCAGTTGGTACCTTCTCGTATTACGGCATCGATGGCCACAACAACACCCGCGTTCGTGCAGACATCGAAAATTATTTACCTCGACTATTTGTGACAAGTGACCAACAATGAACATTTTTAGTGTGACTCTGCAAAGTGTTATTTTACTATTTTGTTTCGGATATGTACAAAACAAAAGAAAAAGCAATCTCTTCGACATTAAAAATCCAGATTCAGAGATAAATTTAAATTCACTACAGTTGATATCGAGGTACGGAAGCGTTCCACAGCAACATACTGTTGCAACAGAAGATGGGTATTTGGTGAATGTGGTTCGGATTCCCAATAGTGGACCTCCGGTTTTGTTTGTCCACGGAATCGGCGATAGCTCAGATTCGTGGTTGGTGACCGGCCCCTCGTTTTCTTTGGCGTATCAACTGTCCGCACTGGGTTTTGATATTTGGCTTTACAATTCAAGAGGAAATAAATACAGCAGAGGCCATGTCAAAAACCTTCCTGATAAAAACTATTGGGATTTCGGCTATGAAGAAATGGGATCTCAAGATTTACCAGCAGTGGTTGACTATATCCTGTCCATAACAAAACGATCAAAAATATATTATGTGGGCTTTTCTCAGGGCACCACACTTTTTCTCATTATGTGTAGTCTAAGGCCAGAATATAATGATAAAATAAAACAAGCAATTTTGTTAGCTCCCGTTGCTTGGCTCAACCATTCTGAGCACCCCTATTTAGGATGGTTTGCAGCCAATTATCCCATTATACATTCATTCCTAAACAGTTTAGGGCTGTATAACATTTTCGAAAACAATTTCCTGCAAAAAGTGGTACACGCTAAAACTTGTCAAACTGGGGCACCTGGCAGAGTTTTATGCCAGCTGGAATATTTAATCAGTTATGGAATAAAAAATCTAACGAATTTAAATTCCGAAAGACTTCCCGTCATCTCCACACATATACCAGCTGGAGTGTCAACAAAGACATTTATTCATTTCTTCCAAATTTATTTGAGTAAGCGTTTTCAGAGATTTGACTATGGCCCTGAGACAAATAAAAAGTTGTATTCATCCAGTGAACCACCTGAATTTCCAATTTCATTAATAACTGTTCCAGTTAATCTATTTGTTAGTGATTCTGACTGGTTTAGCACTCTAGAAGATGTTAAAACCTTAAGAAATAGGATGCCCAACATTGTTAATTATTTTGAATTCAACAAATCATTGGATTTTACTCATCTGGAATTTGTTTATGGACAACGAGCAAAAAGCTTTGTAAACGATCCCGCGACAAATATTATTTTGCGTGATGTGTACGGTTAATTATTATTTTTCTTGTTAAAATTATTTTACGGTTGATATATAATAATTAATCCAAGTTACCGTCATTAATTTTAAGTATTTAAAATACCTATTTAATACATTAAGTTATAAATAGTACCTACTAAGTAAAAGTAAAAATAAATACATAGCTTCTTCTACAGAAAAAGGTAACAATTACGGTACCAAAAATGGCCAATTATCTTCGGCTTCATTCTAAAATACACCAAAATGTGTGCATGAAAACATTTTCGGTGTGTATCAACTTAAAATAAAAATAGAATTTCATTAATTAAATGCTTATGTAGGTACTTCGTTCTCTAAGTCCCTAGCGCAGGCTCAATAAATTATATCTAGTCATTTTACTACCGATGGCATTATGCCATACGTTTAACTGGTTTAAAACTAGAATAATAAACAATTAATAAAGATTTTTAATAAATAGATATAAGTAGGTGTAAATACTAGTTGTAATTGTTTAATTCTGTTATTGTAATTTTATTGGTGCTGAATAAATTATAACATAGTTAGTAATGTCTTATTAATGTGGTGCCTTTGTACAAATTTGGTAGGTACGTCATTTAATTAGTTAGTTATCTAATAAATGTTTTACAGATGACATCGATGTTATTAATGATTTGTAACTTAAGCAAATAATTGACGACCTCCGTGGCGCAGCGGGCGAAGGTCCGCCTGCGACGCAGGAGGTTGCGGGTTCGATGCCCGCCTCGGGACAAATGTTTGTACGATCTGCAGATATTTGTCCAGGGCGTTCTGGATGTTTGTCTATGTTAAAAAATATCTATCTATGTAGTGTATTGTATTAAGTATATCAGTTATCTAGTACCCATAACACAAGCTCTGCTTAGCTTGGGGCTAGATAATGCTGGGTGAATTGTCCAGCAATATTTATTTATTAATAAAATACTTCTGAGTTTGATGTTTTTAAAGTGTTTTAATGTTGTTATAATATTGTTCTTATGATAGATGTAAATGTTGAGCAAAAATTTTGTGCACTCTGCGAAGTCCCTTATGTGTCAAAACACATACATACTAAGATCATAAAAAAATGTTTTTACGAACTTGACGACTTCTTCAACGATTCTTTTAGCGACTCGCAAATTAAATTATAAATTAGTTTTATTCATCTTTAGTAGAAAGGCACGATACCTGCCAGTCTTCTATTGCAACACCTTAAATGGGTAGTACATACTGTGATCTTAACATAAACTCACCTAGTCACTAAGACCTGATTGTATGAATGCAATAAATAAAATACTGAATACTGAAATACTGAATACTGATCTTTAGATGCTGTGTACTATTAAGAAATAATGTGATTTTCACTTAGGATTCTCTTTTTTAAATAAATAAATAAAATTAACTATATATTAACTTGTGAGCTGTAAAGGGGAACTATTAAACTGTAAGGTCATAACATAAGGTACTTACTAAATTTAACATAACTGACATAGAAATGGTTTAGTCATTCTAAGTACCTACCTACTCTTTGATATTTTACACTGTTTTTTTAAATTAAAGTATTTCTGGAAGAAAAGTGCGTGTAAAGCTATGAGCGTAAGTAAAGTAAGTTAAACGTAAAAATCGTTTTTATTCGTCTGACAGCCAGTAATGAGTTCTTAGGCTCCCGAACTATGAAAGCTTTTATGAGTTTTGATGACAGGCGAATGAAATCATAGAAGAAATTTCCAAAACCAAAAATTGGTCCGATGACCCCGGTAAAGTGCATGCGAAGCCGCGGGTAGAAGCTGGTATAGTACTGTATACTAGGCAAAGATTACTTGCTAATAAAAGCGTTAAGGCCACAAGGTAAGTAGTCGTTAAAAGTAACAAAGAACTTGACAAGCAACGCTAGTTACACAAAATACTTAACCTACCAAAATATTTAACCTTGCCGAAGTTGACGTTGACTGCGAAATAGCTAGGTAGGTAGCTATTCACTCAGCTGCAGATGATTATAGTCAAGGTTAAAATGCAGTTTGTTAAGCGTAACGTTTTTTATTGTTTTATTCCGTGTAAATTAATTTTATATAACAAAATAGAATAAATGGCAAAACCTAAGGGTTTGTTTCGCAGAATTTATATACTTATCCCAAATATTTCCGTCTCAGGCGGGACGAGCAACCTTTCACTCAGTACGGAAACGCGCTACCGTTTGCGCCACATTTATCAAGCCAGATAGCATGGCAACACAGGTCGTTGACCTTATCTCTTGCATTTTATTTGGCACTAACTATATTTGCTATGGTTGCGAAATATAATACTATATTCCAAGCGTTCATTCAAAAATTCGGAACCAGTAGGTACCTAGTACCTAACCCCCGAAAACTCAAACGCAACTCATATTTAGGCACCTCTCACGCCCGTAGCACACCTCCGCTGCGAAACCATACCAGCGGAACCGCAGTAATTTCGCCATGTCTTGTCCGTATGTAGGAGAAGCGGAACACTAGCGAAACCGCCTGTTCTAACGCATAGATTTGAATGTAATTCTATCTCTTTCCCCGCACGGTTTCGTCGATCAGCTCCGACGTCAGCCACACCTCCGCTATTTTGTAGCGGTGCCGCGTTGTTTTCGCATGTGTTTGTGGAAGTCCACAAAAATAAAAAGCGGTACTACGTTTTTTCATAAAATGGACGTCGATTTTACAGAATAATTAATTCAAGAGGACAGAAATAGACCTACACATTTTCTACATATAATCCTTTTAAAAGTTTCAAGTATGGCAGAAGCCTTTATTCACAAAGAAAATTATAATATAATTAGTATTTACAATTGAAACAATTGAGCTAACTGCAGACTGTTGCAAACAATCTACAGGTAGCTCAACTGATCCATAAAAGTTAAAGTCCACAATAATATTGCTTCCTCCTCTGACGGGACGTAATTGATTCGCGTGACGATCCGACGCCCGCAGAAAAATGAAATCCGCAACTCAAACTTCACTTCGTAGCGGAATTCATCCAGCGGTTCCGCTACTCGTATTCCGCAGCGGAGGTATGCTACGGGCATTAAATGACAATTTTTTGAAAGATTTTCATGGAAATTTGTCAAAAAATCACGACTGGAGATTGAAAATTAAATTAAATCTGAGTTGCGTTTGAGTATTCGGGGGTCAGTAAATCGTGTATTTTTTTGGGAATTATAGGCAGATAAGATATGACCGACTAGTATCGGCTTCGCACGCGTTTTTTATGGAAACGCTCAAAGGTAAGGGTAGCTTTCCCATACGAACTGATTTATCTGTGTTTCATTTGTATTTCAGTAAATATCTGCGGAAACTTTTTAATTGGCCCTCAGCACACATGCGCTGGCCTGTACCGGCATGTAATAAGTAAATTACTATTCTTAAGACCTAGCTGTAAGTTTTCCTAAAATTTAGTAAATAAATAAATAAAATAAATAAATAGCCTATGTATTATAGTATAAAGAACCTCTCGTTAGGTTATAGCAGAAAAATATAATTCAATAACTTATGTTTTTAGTTAATAAGTGCGTTTATAGTGCGTAAGCCTCGCACTCTGGCAAATTTCTAAGAAATTAAATAACATCGCAAAAATTTACGACTTCGGCGTCACTTGACCTCGTGGTGTAGGTGGTTAGCACATTCCGGTACTGACGGAAGGATGCGGGTTCAAGTCCCGCCGAAGTCATAAATTTTTGCGATGTTATTTAACTTTTCATTCATTCTTCCTCCATACAGATGTTACATACATCAGGTAAAAATATTATCCATAGTGTGATAATGCAAAGTTATGAAATTTCGAGTGAGAATAATCCGTCACGTCACGTCGTAGTACGTACTATTAATATTTAATTGTTACCTACATTGCAACCAGAGGACAAACACGCTAGGTAGATTCTGTCACAGATTGCACCATTTATTATGTTTACCTATCTAGTGAAGTGCTTAGACTATTTGTATTGAGACGTTCCACCTTAAGTGACTAACCAAATTAGTAATTTACAACCAGGTTGTAAACATATAACTATAATACTTCATTATATGTTATTAGTTATCTAGTACCCATAATAACCCAAGCTTTGCTTACTTTACGGCTAGATGATGCTGTGTGGATTGTGTAAAATAATTGTTTTAGTTTGATTGTCCAGCATCATTTAATATTGTACTTACCTACCTACCTAATAAAACTCAAGCTCACTGCTCATAATATTTTGTTGATTATATTTTAACACAGGTACCAAAATATCCGACACATTCAATAAAATATTATTAAGAACAACTCTGAAAATGTAATTGAAAACCACGCACACAACTCAAACTGGAAATAAAAGTAAAAACAAACAATGGATAGTGTGGTGACGAGACAGAGTCGTATTAACGAAGAGGTAAACGAAAGTTAAAAATTGTGAATATCTGAAGTGTATTAAAAAGGACCGCGATATTTTTAGTGCTGCCACATAAGTTTAATTTAGTTATTCCCAACCGAAACGAAACCACAAGCCGATAGTAATATGGATTTGGATATTATTGAATGACACATAGTTTTTGATTGCAATTACTATCTCTTTTCTATGATTTTTTCAAACATTACTCATACATCATTGCTGAAAGACGTCCATTGCTCGACATAGCTCTCACTCAAAGGTCAATGTTTGGGGGTGTTTGCCGTAATCGCAAGGCTTTCCAGGCAGGTTGGCGTACGCAATTCAGTTAAGGGTCTATTCCGCAATTTCCGTAAGACCGCAGAAACCGCCCACGGTGTATATCCCTTAGGTGCCTCTCAAAATTCCCGCAAGAAGAGCGCCAATTCTTCCATTGCAGTACCGCCCTACACAGGGCGCAGGCATGGTTAATGATTTTGACAAACGATGCTGATGGTGGTTTTTATATTTTATTTGTTGGAGTGTGACCATATTGTTGTCGATTTTTTTTTATAGTTTTAATATAAATAACTAGTTTCTGCCCGCGGCTTGGCACGCGTTGTTTCTATGGAAACGTTCAAAGGTTATTTCTATCCCATGGGAACTGTTTTATGGGATAAAAAGTAGCCCATGTTTGATTTCAGGCTTAGATCTATAACGATGCAAAATTTCAGCTAAATCAGTTTTAGCGTGAAGACGTAACAAACAAACATCCATCCATCCAAACTTTCGCATTTATAATATTAGTGTGATTCTAAGCCAAGCCAACACGGTATTTTCTTACAAGTAGACCTTATTGTGTCCGTACCTATAAATCAACTCAATGCACCCCTGTCCATATGTAGGCACCGCAGAACACGAGGGCCAAAAATTAAAAACCCCGCTCTGTCGCATCCGGTGTCGCGAGCAGGCGTCCAGGCCGGATTGCCTCTACACTCAATTTAACGTAGAAACCACTCTGCTTTGTCCCAGGTAATGAACGCGGTCAACAGCACTCCATTCCCGGGACGATTACGGGGATCGAGGACATGCCAGCTCTCACTGCGAATTACTGGCTATTTATACAAACCTTTAGTGTTTTTAAACAATCGTAATTACCATCACACAAGCTCTGCTTAGCTTGGGGCTAGATGGAGATGCCAGCTCCCACTGCGAATTACTGGTTACCTATTATAGTAGGATGGATATTCAATAGGTATCGTGATCTGTTAAATAGCTATGCTATCTTTTCTAGGTGCCTCATATACAATATTTCTTGAAAAGGTTTCCAAACGCGACGAAAACTAAATGTATGAAACATACAAATTCGCTTCAGTTGTTTTAAAATGGTTATGGGAAGGTTACGAAATGGGAAGGAGCTATTTAAACAAACTTATGGTGGTTTAAAATAATCGTAATTACTATTTAGTACCTATAACACAAGCTCTGCTTAGCTTGGGGCTAGATGATGTTGTGTGGATTGTACAGCATTATTTATTTATTAATTACGAATTACGACGACCTCTGTGGCGCAGCGGGCGAAGGTCATATATAAAAACATCAATATCAAATATCTGCAGATCGCACAAACATTTGTCCCGAGGCGGCAATCGAACCCACAACCTTTTGCATAGCAGGCGGACCTTCGCCCGCTGCGTCACAGAGGTCGTCAATTAAAATACCCCTCCAGATTATTCAACCGTCCTCTACGGCGTAGTAACGCTACGCCATAGATCAGCTACGCCGTAGCATGGCTACGCCGTAGTAGAGCTACGACGTAGATATTCTGAGATATTCAGCACCGTACTACGCGATACTCTTATTTGTAATCACAAGACATAGGTAGATGCTGCAGCATAGCTACGCCGTAATATCTCTATTTCGTATTTTTAGTATCATGTATTTTTAGTATCCCAACGGCGTAGTACGTCAATGATCATTTACACCTTTGAAACATACAATAAAAATAAATAAAATAAAATAAATAAAATAATAAATAATGCTGGACAATTCACACAGCATTATCTAGCCCCAACCTAAGCAGAGCTTGTGTTATGGGTACTAGATAACTGATATACTTAATACAATACATTACATTGATAGATATTTTTTTTACGGAACAAATTTCTGCACAAATTTGTTCCGAGGCAGGAATCGAACCCGCAAAAACATGGAGATATAAACTAGGTAGCATAAAAGGTCAAGGCGTGTGATTTCCCTTCCAGGTTGGCTCTAGGTTTCTTTGGATGTAACATGGATAACTAACAAACAAAACTCAGAATAAAACTCTCCCGGCTTTATCTATCATAGTTTTAGAGATATACAGTTTGAAGACGTTTTATGTCTACGTTATTGTTTAGTTTAGAATATGGTCGACGAGCTTCTGGAATAATTCATTTTTGAACTTTATGCAATGATATAAATAAATTATTATAATTGTTTACTAGCTTCTGTCCGCAGGTTCGTATGGGGATAAATAATCGCTGATGTCCGATCTGGGATGCCATCAGTATACAGAGTTTTTTTTTAACTGGGAAAATAAGGGGGCATCCATAACCAGAGGAGATACAAGTGCAGTTTCTTTTGAAACATCAGCTCCTTTTTGGAGAAAAATATTTCAAAATTTCTTTGGTCAAGCGTGAGTAGCGCCTTGAAATGAATCAAGTTGGTAAAATTTTTATACATCCTCTCTAAATTTCATTCACGCCCTGGCCAGCCGTTTGATATGTACCCTTCGCATTCCATCCGGTAAGATTGCGGTCAAGCGAAGGTTGAATGTCCATAAAAAAACCGATTTTATCAATCCAAAGGTTGCCTGGAAGAAATGGCGGTTAGCGATATGGCCGCCAATTCTGCCACACTAGTTATAGTTGGTTTTAAGTTGCTTAATTGTTTTATGTATTGATGGTGCAATAAAGTAATAATTTATCTATCTAAGATCCTTCGAGACATTGGGTGTGAAAAGGACAGAATGAGAGACAGCCATAAAATATTAACTTTCGAATTTATAATATTAGATATGTTAGGTATGCCAATCAGGGTCGAATTCTACTAATTAATCGCTTTTCTATGACAATAGTATCGTATTAGAATCGTCCATAGATGTAAGAAACTCTAGATAGTGCGTGCGGTGCAATTTGCACGGAGAGATTGATTGGATGGTTGGATGCTTTTAGAAATACAAATACAAAACAAGAACTAAAGTAAAAATTTAAAAAACCCCCCCTACAGATTATCGTGAAACATGGCTAAGAACACTCGGGATAAAATGATCTATGACACAAAAAAAAACTAAATGAAAATCGGTTCATCCGTTTGGGAGCTACGATACCACAGACAGATACACAGATACACAGGTACACAGACAGACACGTTAAACTTATAACACCCCTCTCTTTTTGCGTCGGGGGCTAATAATGGGTTATTGGTAATTCACTGAAACTGCGTAAACTGCAGGTTCTGCCCATCATCACAAACACGTTAGTGAAGACGCCAGGTCTAAATGCTTATTTTTTTGTAAATAGCCTCAAATACAAAATAATGACTGAAACATGAAATATGACTAAATACCAATCTCCTATTTAAAACCAAATCGCATCATTTGACAGCCGAACACACACACACCTACTCTGATAATTCAGGGCAGAGTTTTTTAATGAAGGGGAGTAAATATTAATATCATTCTCTTTCCACCAATTTTAAGAATTGAGATCTGGCGTCTTCACGGACATGTTCAAGATGGTGGGCAGAACCTGCAGTTAACATAGTGTCAGTGAATTACCAATAACCCGCTATGGAGCTGCCGAATCGCCCGCCTCTTTGGCACAACATTGCGAATTAGAAATATTGTCAATTAAAAATGTGTAATAAATGAACTCACTTCTTTAGTATCCAGTAGGTAGTTTTCATCACATCACAAATATGCTGGTGTCACGCGGTTGTAATGTTCCTCTCTTCATCCTTTGTTATAAAGTGACTCATTCAATAGCTTGTTACAGTCATGAGCCAATTAATGAAATATAACAATTAACTTTATCTTCAAAGAAATGGGCGCCTTATCTTACCTGAAAAGTAAGTAAAAGAAAATAAATTAATTAAAGAATTTGTAGGTCACTTTAAAAAAAAATTTGAAAATAATCATAAAAATACTCGTTTAGTAACGGAAACTGGTTTGACATTGTGAACGACTGAAAAACTTACTGGCTAATAACTTCGCTTTTGAATTTGTAATATAGCTTATTTACCCGAAGTTATTATCTGGATTAGTGATTTATTTTATCTTTATAAAATCTCAGGCGTTACAGGCATTTGTTGTAATCTAGTTGGTAAATCTTTATTGATAAATAAAATTACAATCAAATAATAGAAATAAATTAGAACTAGTATTTACAATCGCAACAATTGAGCTAACAGCAGACTGTTGCAAAAAATCTACAGGGAGTTAAAAACCCAAACAGCCTCGGTACCCCACGGACCTAGGGTCTCGACTCCAATGGGAGCAAATGTTGATAAATATATTGCTTCTAAGAAGATACACGGAAAACTATATTTTTTTACTGGTAGAGCTTGTAGGCCCCAAAGATCCTATGAATACAGCTATCTTTGGTAGGCCCGTATTCATTGGCATTAGATGATGCTGTGTGAATTGACGAGCATTATTATAGTTACCAGCTGCATTCTTAGTATCCGTTGTCCTATTACCCGTTTTCCCGTAGGAATGAAGTATTTTCTCGCGGTAAAAAGTAGAATATGTTCATCAGGAATAATGTGGGCTTCTAAAGGTAAAATAATTTTTCAAATCGGTCCAGTAGTTTCGGAGCCTATTCAATACAAACAAATAAACCATCAAATCTTTCCGCTTTATATTATTACTAGTTTCTGCCCGCAGCTTCGCACGTGTTGTTTTTATGAAAACGTTCAAAGGTTATTTCTATCCCATGTTTTATGAGATAAAAAGTAAGTAAAAAGTTTGATTCCAGGCTTAGAGCTACACTGATGCAAAATTTCAACTCAATCTGTTCAGTAGTTTTGGCGTAAAGACGTAACAAACATCCATCCATCTATCCATCCATACATCCACACTTTCGCATTTATAATATTAGTGTGATGTGATGTGATTAGTATTAATATAGATGTAGATTATTATTTCTTGACCTTGGGCCATATAGAGAACCGGTCCTATGGGAGTTATGCGTGGGCCCACAGCCGACAGCACAGAGATCCTTTATGAGACCTAAACCTAAAGGCGAGGGCTACACATAGCCGGTATCATCCTCGGGTGCACAATATGATGATGATAATGATTATTATCACCTATATTAGTCCACAGGACATAGGCCTCCCGTAATGAGCGCTCTAGTGCCCTGTCTTCAGCTTGCCACACCCAGCATTTGCCTGCAGTCTTTCGCAGATCTTCATCCCACCTGGCTGGAGGGCGTCTTTAACTACGTTTGCTTCGTAAGTTTGTGCATAAACAGAATATGATACACCAGAGATAATTAATTTTCTTAATATATTATTCACCAAACTTCTAAAACACGATCAGCGCTGCAACCAAAAACATGGCTGGTTTGAGCTGTAAGCTTAATATTTGCAAGGTATACCTAGGTACCTACGATGAAATGCATCGTCGCGTCAGTGAAAAGTCTGTCGATACCCGTCGGCAGGCTTTATTTCCGCTTGTCGCGGGAAATGAGACAGCGTTTGTATTTCATTTACAAAATCACTTACCGAAATAGAAAATGGTTTTCGTTTCCGTCTATTGTTTTGCTAGAGAACATTGCAGAGCTATGTGGCGTCAAAACCCGTGAACAAAGTACATAAGCTACTTAAAACAACATAATAAACCGAAAAAAAATCACAGAACATGAGGTATATACTCGTAGTAGTAGTACCTACCTGTTACTCATCCATTCAATGCTGATGAAAGTTTTCATATCTTGGTCTGATGATGATGAGACGAAATATACCTACAGAATTTTCCAATCTAGAGGAGATTGGAAAATTCTGTAGGTATATTTCGTACACAGATGAATATAAGTAGGTGCTTACTGCCAGTCTCAATCTTAAAAGAAGTTTAGATTTAGACTTCAAACTAGCAAGGTTTACAAAGTTTATATTTCACCGCAAATCTCAGAGATACTTACCAATTCCTTTCCTAACAATATTGTTACTAAGATTTTGCCATGTGTCAAATTTCAAGTTGGTTCCAAACTCAGTTCCAAACAACTAGTGATGTTGTATTGTTGTGTACATTAGGTATACATAAATAGGGGTTGAAGCAAATGTGGTACTTACATCTACTATGCGCACTATAATTTGAGGGCACTTTTTTGTTAAACGGAACCAACAAAAGACCCATCTGCAAAGATAATAACCAAATCTGTTGCTTAGAAGGTCAAGTGACCGCGACGGGGCCTATAGAACAGTCCAAAACGAAACCAGCCACGCTAATTGTGTTTCTACAACCTTCTGCTCCAACCAAATAACCATTATTCTAATTATAAGTATAACAGCAACTGTGAAACTGTGATCAGCAATGACATCTGTGTGGCCATGTGCAATCCTTCTAACTTACTTCACCCTTACCAGCCCGTCCCTTAAAATAACGGATTATGGCCTATTGGTACCTACTTCACAGCTACGGTTCAGCATCACAACAGGTGTTGACCGATCTGTTACTTCTATAGACTTCTATAAGACTCTTTAGACCAGATTTATCTGACCTCTCCTGTGAACGTTGGTACTACAGTGTATAGGCTTAAAGGCTTAGGCAGGCATAGGAACCTATCACGTGTGCTCCAATTCCAACTCGTTGGGGCTTTCACAATTTTCAAACCAAAATTTTAACAAAACTTGCGTAACATTCTAAAATTGAAATGTCAAAATTGACAACAAACAAAAAGGTAGAGCGTGGAGTTGTTCGGAGAAAAATAACATGCCCGTAACACACCTCACACGAATTGAATTTTACTCATTTCGGTAGAAATAAAGCGCTTTTGTTAAGTTAATTATAAAATATTGCAGACAACAAAGAACTATATTCATGTTAAACGATATTCTTTAAAAAATCTAAATTTATGATCAAATACGCAAGGTCAATGTCAGTTGGTAAGTAAACAAACTAATTAAGGCTTGAGCTCATTAATTCGACGATAAGATAGTCAAAAATGTAAGTGTTGTCACACTAGTTGTCACCGTTTGAAATATTTCCGCTCGGCGTCCATATTTTTTGCTTAGAAAAAGGAAAATTCCACGAGGTCTTTTTTTTTGTTTGGCCAAATGAATACTCTACCTTTATAGCTGTGTATCGCAAAAGCACAGTCTATAAAGCCAAAGCTTTCAACAGTTTCATCGATCAGCACGCATCAGCTGCGCAGCAATCTGGCAAACCTTTGATCCAATGTAACAATGTTCATAAAAGTACTGGACAGCGGTGCCCATTCGACCGTTCACCGTCGAAGTTCCAATATGGGACTAGGTATGCTGCAGTGAATAACGAGAATACTAGACTTTGGAATCTACTGGATTTTAAAACTTGATTCTATGCAATGATTTGTTTGAAACAGTCTCTAGCTTTGTTCGTAGTATGAATGAAGAAATGAAGACGAAATTTTAATGATGTGTTGTTAAAGGTGGAGCTACCCACAAAATTTATTGCTTACGGATTTTTTATCTCTTCTCGGTGTGCAAAAAATTAATATCCTAAAAAAACATAAAACCATTGAACTACTTGTTCAACGTTATGGAAAAGAACGTCCGTGAGATAAACCACTTACTTATATTTTTTTTGCAGGTGTTCTTCAAAATGATAATCGGGCATTACATTTTAATTGATGTTTTTTGACAGAAGTTTTAATCCATTAAACGTCAGAGTTAAACAACATAACAAAATTGACAAAGGAATCAGACTTGGTTGGGCCGCTTTCTCCAAACTTGAATTCGCCTTCAAACAATTCAAACAAGGAGACGAAAAAAAGCTAGCATATTCGACCAGTGCGTACTTCCAGTTCCCACGTACGGAGCCGAAACTTGGGTGACCACTAACGCCATCATCCACAAGCTAAAACAAGATCCGTCAAGTGCGAGGTAACTCGCGCGCCGAGGGTTTCGAACGTTTGTCAACAAATATGTACCAAAAGTACCGGTTAGAGACTTCGCAATTTAACGAATACCTAAGAATAGTAGGTACCAACCTACATTTCAGATAGATCTCTCTGCATGCTTCGGATAAATGGGTGGTACGGTTAAGGTGGGTAATGGTAAATTTTTCGACTTTTTACGAAATATTTCAAAAAGTATGAAAGCTACAGAAATTTGAAAAACTGGTTTGAAATGTCCAAACCGATACCTCTCATTTGATATCCCACTCGGCGGGGTAGCCCCCCTTTTGAAAATTATTCTTTTTTGACCATTTTTCAAAAAGTGTTCTTTTTACAGACTTCTCTATATTTTTCCTGTAAAATATAGATCCATATCTACAAACGCTCCATACATTTTAAACGGATCGCTCTGCAAACTTCGGAGATAGGGGGGGGGGGAATGGGTATTTTTTCAACTTTTTTCAAAATATTTCAAAAAGTATGAAACCTACAGAAATTCAAAAAACTGTTTTGAAACCTACAAACCAATACTTTTCATTTGATACCCCACTCTGTGAGGTAGCCCCCCCTTTTGAAAATTATTCCCCCCCTTTTTGACCATTTTTCAAAAAGTGTTCTTTTTTCAAACTTCTCTATATTTTTCCTGTAAAATATAGATCCATGTCTATAAACGATCCATACATTTTACATGGATCACTCTGCAATCTTCGGAGATAGGGGGGGGGGGGGAATGGTTTTTTTTTAGACTTTTTTCGAAATATTTTAAAAAGTATGAAACCTACAAAAAATTCAAAAACTGTTCTGAAACGTACAAAATGATACCTTTCATTTGATACCCCATATGACTCTGTAGGTATTTTTAAAATTTCGGCATCACAATTTGTATGGAAAATATTCATTTTCATTTTTCATTTATTTTCATTTATTTTTCTCTAAATCTGTACAGGCGCACGAAATGTATTATTATTTTAAATTTGAAGTTGATAGCTGCAGTAGTTTTTGAGTTATTAAGGAGGGAAAAAAGGACAGACAAAGCGAGACCATAAGGGTTTTGAAACCGATTTTCGATCTTCAAAACCCTAAAAAGGTTGCTCAAAGGTCAATGAAGAGAAAAGTATAACTCTGATGGACAAGAATACAAATGAAACAATGGCTGAGACAAAAAAGTAAAGTGTTTGACATCAGTAAGAGAGTTGGAAGATTTAAGTAGGATTGGGCAGGTCACATAGCCCGCAAAGAGACATGGTGCAAGAAACTTTTGGAATACATAAAAAAGACCGGTGGGACGGCCATAAATGAGATGGAAGAACGACATCAAAAAGATAGCTAGAAGCAACTGACCATTAACTGCCCAAAGTAGAAGGAAATAGAAGAGTTTGAAGGAGGCCTTCATCACTCTACTGGTCCACAAGGGTTATAAAGAAAAAAAAGAACAAACGTTAACGTTAACCGACGACGCTATTAATTGTCCGATTATCTTTTGGTGAACACCAGCCTGTTAATTAAAAGTGATTGGTCATAATCAGTGCTCTTTAACATTCCCAAACCAGTGTTGCTGTTAATTTATCCGGTGTTTATAAACAAGTTCTGTTCTCAATACCACGTCGTCGTTTGCCTAACACGATCACCCGGCCCAACGGTTCTAGGATCTTTCACTTAATTAACCTCTTCAAAGGGCCGAGCCACTTCAAAGGGCTATATAAATAAATGCCTGCTCAACCGATATGTTCACTGGACTAGATCATTTGGGTTACCGTGTTTTAAAATGTGATGAAGCTCACATGGTTGTCTGAGCATGGTGAGTGATCTAAGTGTTCATTGGACATTATGGGAGAAACCATGTGTCCCTTAATGTGTGTAAAGGTTCTGCTATGATAAATGGTCGTGTATAACAGTAACTCTACAATGCTTGAGTCAGATGTAGAGATACACTGGTTTTGGACGGCATAGGTGAACAAGGGGTTAATAAATGATTAGGTAGGTTTGATATATCTAAAAATTCAATGGACTGCGCAGCTATTTTTAGCCGTCTTTAAAAAAGCAGGAGGCTTCTTCGGGTGGATGTAAGTTTTTTTTAATGTTATATGTTCGTCGAGCTCCTCGTCAATTACGGAATTCTGGACCGATTTCGATGATTCTTTCGTTATTGTATAGAAAATGAATCAATCAATCTATCAATCATAATCTTTATTTGCATGAATGTATGTATAAAAGTTCGTAATCTTAAAAATATCGATATAAAAACTACCTATTAAGGTGTGCAAAAGTCTTAGTAAATATAATTTTAATTATAAATGTCTCTGTAGGTAAATTAAATTAAGTAAGTGATGTCCAATAAAATCCAATAAAAATCAACAGAACTGAAATGATACAATAAAAATGTTATGCCCAAAGGTTCTTTAGGTATGTTTTTTTAAGTATTTGTCCCGAGCTACTAAAAAAAAACAGTGCTTAATATATTGGAATTTAAAGTCGGTTCTTAGTTTCAAAACAATCACATTATTGTAGGTAGCGTTACGACTTAAGGCGCTGCCTCCCCGCACACTAGCGCTGCCACCTATTTTATCTAATTATTACGTTTAAGAAAGGAATTTTCTTAAATTACGTTAGCCAGTTTGTGATACCTATTATAAGCTTTTTTTAATGCCTCTGTAATAGTTTTATTTTGTATAGTTTAGAGGGTTTGGTGGCCACCAAGGGCAACTTCGAATCTCTGCCTAAACTATACAAAATAAAACTATTACAGAGGCATTAAAAAAAGCTTAAATAGGTATCACAAACTGGCTGACGTCATTTTAGAAAATTCCTTTCTTAAACGTAATAATTAGATAAAACTGGTGGCGGCGCTAGTGTGCGGGAAGGCAGCGCCTTATTGAGGTAAGTCTTGTTCTTTTGAGATATTATCCTATGAGAGTTTATGTTTCCCATTTCAGGATCTTATAATCACACTCACATTATAAATGCGTGCGAATGGCAGGACGGATTTTTGAGAAGGATCTTTGTTACTTCTTCACGCCAAAACTACTGAACAGATTGAACGTGTAGCTCTAGCCCTGGAATCAAACAAAGGCATTTAATCGAATAAAGCAGTTCCCATGAAGATAACTTTTAAACATTTTAGCACAGAATAACTTTCAAAATTCAACCCCCATTGAAAGTTTCTATCTAGTCTAGTCCTATTCGTTGCAACTGTGTACGAAGCATGTCTGAAACCTAGAAAACGCAGTGCCTACAAAACCAGTCGTCTAGTTAAAAACCTGCAACGCTGCATAAAGGGTGTGTAACCGCTTCCACTCCTTGGTAGGCTAAGACCTGCGATGAAAACCTCTAGCACTGAGCATGTTCATGAATTATTAACAGGTTTGCGACGGCCGATCCCGCACCTTTATTATGAGAACGCTTTGAAGCCTTTAAGAGCGGCTTCAATTTTTTTGTGACAGTTCTGAAAGTGGATGTTGCTTTGTGAAATTCGTCAGGATTGATGAGTTGTTTTTTTTGCCTTTGTGATATTTCAGGCGGAATATTTTCCGAACGATAGTAGCTTTACCTACTTGTTTATTCCTTTGTCCTTGTTGTTATTTATTTATTTATTTATTATGTTGTGTATTATGTAGACCACCTCAACAATACTAATGGTATAACCGGATCTACGAATAAATACCTGCCTGCAATTATATTTAATAGATCCATATATGTTTATCCAATATAATAATAATGTCCTCCTAGCCGAATTTCGACCACGGTGGCCAGTCTCATCGGTGACTAGCCAGATGCGCAGGACATATTATAGTGCACAAGTGTGTGCACAAACACAGGTACACTCTCTATTCCCTCACTCTCATTATCCGATGGAACGACATTGGGTTTTATCCAATACTAGCTGCATTCTTACTACCCGTTGTCCGGTTACCCGTTTTCCCGTAGAAATGAAGCATTTTCCCGCGTTAAAAAGTAGCTTATGTTCATCAGGAATAATGTGGGCTTCTAATGGTAAAAGAATTTTTCAAATCGGTCCAGTAGTTTCGGAGCCTATTCAATACAAACAATCAAATCTTTCCTCTTTATAATATTAGTATAGATGGTAGAGCTGTAAAGATTGTCCTGCACAAAAAGACCCAACGAACAAAACTTTCAAACGATATTTTTTACGAGCTTAAAGTAGGCTAATCCCTATCCCCTTAGAATAATAAAGGACAACCTATTCGTTTGTCACTCTTCAAACAAATGACCAGTGTGTTGACCAGCGCCGGCGAGGGGACAACAATTACGACTCCACACGACTCATTGCTATTGCAAATAGGGGAATGGACTGCACCAAAAAGTTCAAAGCAATTGCCTATACTCCGACCAGTCGTTTATTTTCTTTGACTTAATGTATTTATGCAATAAATTCTTAGATACGTGATATTAATAAATGTGTAATAAAACAGTAATCAATAAGTCTCGATAAGTAAGCTCTCGTTAGTCCCGCATCACTATTTTTAACAAGAACAAAATTAAAAATTTTAAGACCCTCGACAGATTTTCATGAAACATGGCTAAGAACACTCGGAATAAAATTATCTATGACACAAAAAAAAAATAAACTAAAATCGGTTCATCCAGAACAAAATTAAAAATTTTAAACCCCCGACAGATTTTCATGAAACATGGCTAATAACACTCGGAATATAATTATCTATGACACAAAAAAATAACTAAAATCGGTTCATCCGTTTGGGAACTACGATACCACAGACAGATACACAGATACACAGACAGACACGTTAAACTTATAACAACCCTCTCTTTTTGCGTCGGAGGTTAAAAATAAACAGTCTATGAAATAATGCATTAAGTATTTCATTCGGTCAAAGAAAATAAACGCGTGGACGGAATAGGTACAATAATTTGTGTGGTTTTTAAAACTACTTTGGTCAATTTTTGAAATTTCTTAGAGGTAATACTATTGTTTGGCTGTTGTTGGGCTTCAAATGAAAAAGAAAAGAAAAAACAAACAACAGAAGGCGCTTGAATTGAATTCCGAGGTCCAACTCACTACTCATAACTTATTTATCAAACAAAAGCTTTTAAACAAGTCCATCACAATGTAAAGTAGGACGCTCACATGACTTCCGGTAACGCTCAATAGATCGTAGTAGCGCGGACAGCAACTGTGCTCACGAGGAAATAACGTGTCACTCAACGCTCGGCAATGGTTGCCAGCGGAGATGTCACGTCGCCCCTCCTGTCAGAACATTTCAATGGTATTTTCATAATTATTGTACCTATCCAAGACCAGCTATTTTATACAAGGAACTCGCATTTAGATCGATAATTTAGGTATTAAAAACCTTGATAAGCCAAGGGTTTTTTCCATTTTTCATTAATCTTATTCACAACATAAGAGTCAAGGCTTTATTAAAGACTTTGTTTTTATTCTGACAGCTTCTACTCCACCCTACTCATACGTGAATCAAAATCGGTAAAATCTGTAATACCACAAAATGTACCTAAAGTCCAACTCGTCAACTTTGAAAGGGAAATCTTGTATTTAAGCTTTAGCTTTTGATAAAGCCACGCACCGCAACAGTACCATCACGAGGATATCGTAATTGACATGTCAGGAGCAGTAGCAGCCACAAAAGGGACAGAGATTGTAGAAATTTTCTGTGGCCGATAATGTCTGTCCGGCAAATAGGTTTAGAAGGCAGGAGCGCAACTAAGGCCTTGCGTATGGGGTTAGAGAGATGAAAGACGGATTAAAAAGTTTTTATAACAAAAATTCTGAATGGTCTTTAGTTACTGCGATATTTTGCATACAAGCAAATTTATTTAATAAATATAGGATGAAAAATAAAAATAATGTTCTGATATCAAATAATTTTCCATTTTGGGAACGTATCTGTCTGTTTGACAGTGATTGTTCAAAATTTTACGAGAGGATGTGTTATTTTTTAGCTACATCCCAGGTTTTTTCTATTTCAACGATTTAAAAAAAAAGTATCTATGTTTGGCTATATGTTTATTGTTTATGTATGTTCGTCGATTTCTCCGTCACTTGTGGACTGATTTTAATGATTATTTTACTATTGTATATTATTCAATATACAATTATCTCGACTGGAAGAGATGTACACTTGAAAGGGGAACTTTATTCCCGTATGTGTCTCGCATAACTTACAATAACAGTATTAAAAAAGTCATGGTGAAGTTATATAGTTTCCAGCTGGTGGCCTCATATTTTTAGCTATTTATGGATTTTGTAACTATTTAGGAATTTGAAATTTGTTGTTTGTTTATCGAAACAATCAAATTAAGCCTTAGTTCCAACCCTGTCAACGCTACGAATAATCTATACTAATATTATAAAGAGGAAAGATTTGATTGTTTGTTTGTATTGTTAAGGCTCCGAAACTACTGGACCAATTCGAAAAAATCTTTTACCATTAGAAGCAACGGGTAGTAAGAATACAGCTTGTCTAGACATATTTTCGTTTCCAACAAAGAGTCAAATGAGACGATTCATATTTCAAACCCGAGATGAAAAGCTGAATCATTTCTGTGACTGATAAAATTAATAATCCACAGAAATGGTTATACTTTTGCAGATTGTAAGTAGCTTTACCTAGGCAGTTAGCGAGTGTATGTTTGGATCGGTTTGGTAGCCGAATTTCTTTTAAAAAAAATTTGGTTTTGTAGGTTTTGAAGCAGTGTTATTTAAATTTTGATGTCGAACCGACGAGCTCTGCGTAGGTATCCGTACCTACGCAGTCGCTCGTGAGCAATCAAATAGCTGAATCGCCGCACTGCCGGGCACAGGTTTTCAATATTCCTATGAATCTCATTTATCCTTTCCCCGAGAGGTTTTTTCTAAAATATTGTATTGCTCGTTAATTATTAACATATCGAGCTTTTGTAAATGTTGGTATTTGTCCATAATTTATATCAAAATATTTTCTTTTGATACTCATGTTGAAATTTTTCATAATACTTATATTTTTTTGTCTCTCTTTTTTCTTTTTTGTCGGTATAATATTTTATTGGCATATAGTAGCTTATTACTTAGATTTTCGTTTTTTGATTTTAAGTACTTTGAAACTACATACATATATAGCATCGCTAGTTTACTAATATACTCTTACGAAACTAGAGAGGTAACAATGTATTTCATAAAGACTTGTGATTCTTTCTATATGAATTTACCGGTAAGTTATTCGTTTTAAGACGTTTTAGGTACTTACCTACTGTCTTGTCTTGTTGTTTCATCATCAACATCAGTGTATTAGTCTACTGCTGGACATAGGCCTCCCATAACGAGCGCTATAGCGCCCTGTCTTCAGCTTGCCGCATCCAGCATCTGAGCAAAGAACACGTTTACCCCAGCGGTTATCGATTCTTCACGAGATATGGCTGGTCCACTGCCACTTCAGCTTGTAAAAAAATAAATAATTAATTCTAATAATAATTAATAATTCTTAGAGGTATGGCGATAACTTTGATTCTCTGTCGGATGTTTACGTTACGAATCCTATCCTTCAGAGAGACTCCGAGCATAGCTCTTCCCATAGCTCGCTGAGCGACTTTGAACTGGTGGACCAGCCCTACCGTGAGTGTCCACGTCTCAGCTCCGTAGGTCATGACGGGTAGGACGCACTGATTGAAAATTTTAGTTTTTAAACATTGCGGTATGGATGACAAGAAGACTCGACGTAGTTTTCCAAACGCTGCCCAGCCTAGCTGGATCAACAACAATTTTGAGAAAGAGGCCAAGAGGAGGACCTTTTGGCCTCCTTCTCAAAATTGTTTTACCTGCTATTTGGCCGAGGTAAGTGTATTCGGTTCGGAACGATGATTGGTGTAGGGTAGGAATGGGTCGTCGACTTCTTTTCAGTCGACGAAACGAGACCGTTTACCGTCCACGATGAACTAGTTCATAAAACAGTCTACTGTTCGACCAGTTTATGCCGTTCAGTTCAGGACATGATCGATCGTTGAACGTTGATGCACAGATTGGTAAACGACGACGAGAATTAAAACCATCATAAACGCTTGCCAATCGACGACGCGACGTGTGAACTATTTTGACGACCGATGTGGTGCAGCCGGCAAAGGTCCGCCTGCGACGCAGGTTGCGGGTTCGATTCCCGCCTTAGGACAAATGTTTGTACGATATGCAAATATTTGTTCCGGGTGTTCTGGGTATTTATATATAACTAGTAGTTCTACGAACAGTAGACCTCGCGTACACTACTTTTTTTTCAACAATGAATTTACCTACCTACCTACCTAGGTACCATGTCTTTCGGCGTTAACTCGCTTGCAAATCGCCATGCCAGTAGCCAGTGTGAAATAGCACGGAGCAATAGTGTTATGTTATCGTATCACTTATCAGAATACCTAAGCACCAGTTTATTATAAAAATAAAATAAATAAAATAATAAAATAATAAAATAATTTATTCAAAATAACTTAGGACTAGAAATATAACAAAAAGGTTTATCTTAGGTTATAAGGTATTAAGTAATGTTTGTGCCTGAACTAAGTAAAAAACCTGTTTTTCAGGCAAAATTATAGGTAGGACTACCTTTAATAGTGGTGCTAAACTTGTCATAAGTAGGTAGGTATTAAAATGTAAGTATCGGTGCCTCTTGCTTTTTGACGCGTCAAAAGAAAAATCCCATAGGTCAGTAGGTAGGTACCTAGGGAACCTACACTACCTACCTACCTTCGGGATAGGTACCTAGGTAGGTAGAGATAAAGCATTCTAAAAATGCACGAAAAGTAAGTAGGTACCTACCTATGACGTTTTATGAAGAGGGCCTGCATTTTTAGAATGGTTTGTCTCTACCTGGATAGGTATGCCCGAAAATCAGAAAAAAATAACCCTCCTAGGTACCTAACCTACGCTTGTGTGCATAGTGCAACTTACCTACGAAATTGTGTGCATAGTGCAACTTACCTACGAAATTGTGTGCATAGTGCAACTTACCTACGAAGATAGGTAGGTAATTGTTGAGTAGGTAATGTTATACTTAGCTAGCTCAAAAAAATTAAATGATTTCCCTACTTTTGAAATGAAATACCTAGGTAGGTATGCAAGAATAGGTAGGCGTCTGTTTCTCCAGAATGGATTTTATTTTATTTGTAGGTAGGTAGGTACCTAGTAGATAACAAATTAAGTAGGTACTTACCTAGTACAATGCCTACTAATAGAATAATACATTGACATGCATATTGCATTGCAATAGAGTTTACTTTTACAAAACACCACTTACGCCGCCGCCGATATACAGTCTGGCCTGGCGCATGGCGAAAGAGAGATAGTCATATTAGCGAAACAAGCAAGTGTGAAGAGAGCAGAATGCTTGATAGACGGGTGGCTAGAGAGCGAGAAACAAACAGTTTCGTCAACGCTCGACTTTGGACTGGGCGATGCAAATGTCGTTCACGAGTAAACTGGTTCATCAGTGGACTGTAAACCGGTCTAGCAGTCGACGGCAAACAAACAGTTTACAAAAACAGTTCGTTCATTCAACGACCACTCCTAGTGTAGGGTGTTTTTTGGTTAGAAATTTTTGTTCACTCTGTATTATATAAGTGATGGTTGATTTCTTTTAATTGATCTTAGTTTTTACTTATAAATTCGGACTAGGTAAGTTTTTTCAAAACAATCAAACTATTGCTCTATACCTTTGTACTTTTATTTCAAAGATTATGTTCCTCCACCTTTAGGCATTAAGCTGGTGCTGGCCCTCTGGCGGACAATATAGTAGTTAAAAGCCGATGCCGATGAAAAAATACCAACATTTACAGAAGCTCGTCCCATAAAAAAACAATTCGTAAAAACGAATCTTGATCGCTTTGATGACTGGCACTCGCCGAGACACACCGACACTGCACCACCAATCATGCAAAACTTATTTAGAAAGAGTGTCTTTTGCATGGCCCCGATTATCTACAACAAAATTCCTTTGTCGGTACGCTCCGAGAGTAATTTGAACGCATTGAAAGACAAACTAAGCAACCTATTGGTGGAAAAAGTTTACTATAACATTGATGAGTTTCTGAATGACAAATTTTAATATGCCTTACTTTAACATCGCATATTTATTTTTCTGTATTTAAATTTAATTTTTAAATTTTGACATACATCTCCTGTAATTTTATTTTAAACTGATTTTATTTTGACATTATTTGGAACAAGTGTGATAAAATTTATTATTTTAATTTGATTTCTTAAATATTAACTATTTTCTCCACAACAATGTTGTAAGCCGGAACGTGGCAGACTAGAGATACAAACATAATATGATATAAGAACCAATGTAATGTTACCACCTAGTTATACAACAATAAATTCATTTATCAGATAAAAAGTGTATTCTCTAGGGATTGATATTTATCATGTAAAATCTAAAAACAGTGCAACATTCAGGATTCGAAGTCAGTTATTTTTTTCAATACAATCAAATTATTGCTCTTTGCTTTTATACTTTTATTTCAAAGATTGTTTTCCCCCTTTAGGCATTTAGCTGGTGCGGGCCCTCTGGCGGACAATATAGAAGTTAAAAGCCCATGTTAATTGAATCGGGTTCAGATTGCACGACGCCGACGTCGGCACTGCCCACTGCAGGTAATTGTGTTAGTAGCAAACATGTCCACCGGGCTTGTGTTGAGGGGGACCAGATTTGCCGAAAGTATCGGACTGGTAGGTCTAATTTGTTAGATTTTTCCATGGTTTTGGTTACTGACAGATCTAAAATTTCACCATATTTACGCAATTATAATCAAATTTTAATTCAACCTCATTTGTTACGTTACACAACATCAGAATATTTACATGCTATATTATAGGAAATTTTATGGAATGGAGAATCAAAATATATACGATGTTACGAGGTATTACTTCTATCAAGAAATCAGCGAAATAATGCACCACATCCCATTTCCGCGCTGGCGGGCAGCATGCTGGCGGAAGTCGTGCCACGCAATGGGGGGTAGCGACGCGCAGGGTCTGCTATCTGAGAGGTTATTTGCTTCGATTTTCAATCACATGTATAAATAAAGATGTGACTTGTTTATTTATATACCTAGTTAGCTCAATTGTTTCAAATGTAAATACTCGTTCTAATTTATTTCTATTATATGATTGTAATTTTCTTTGTGCTGGTCAAAGCGACGCGTGACCCGAAAGCTGGTGAGTATCTGGCTAAGCGCATCAGCATTGCCATACAGCGGGGTAATGCAGCCAGCGTCTTGGGGACGCTTCCGAATGGTATTGATATGGATCAGTTGAGCTACCTGTAGATTGTTTACAACAGTCTGCAGTTAGCAGTTGCAGTTTTCTGTTATTTGATCGTAATTTTTAACCCCCGACCCAAAAAGTGAGGGATGTTATAAGTTTAACGTGTCTGTCGTGTATCTGTGTATCTGTCTGTGTTATCGTAGCTCCCAAACGGATGAACCGATTTTCATTTAGTTTATTTTGTGTCATAGATAATTTTATCCCGAGTGTTCTTAGGCATATTTCATGAAAACGTGTCGGGGAGTTTTCAAAATTTTTAATTTGGTTCTTGTCTTTGTTAATATACCTATACTAGTTTACTAGCTTATGGCCGCGGCTCCGCACGCGCTGATTTATAGGATAAAAAATAGTCTTTGTTTCATTCCAAGTCTAGCGCTCAGATTGCACCACGTCGTCACTGCCCACTGAAGGTAATTGTGTTAGTAGCAAACAGGCTTGTGTTGAGGGTGACCAGATTATCTGAAAGTGCTGGACTGGTAGGTCTAATTTGTCTGTTAGCCCATGGAAAAGCCATGGTTTTGGTTACTGATCGATTTGTATCCTTATTTGCAGTGGCGGATTTACACATTTTCAAGGTAAAGGCCGTAAATTTTTTGCCGCCTTTGCCTCTAAATTGTCATGTCCTAGATTATCATTTTTTGCCGCCTTTGCCTCTCAATTGTCATGTCCTAGATTATTATTACAAGCCAACAATTCCGTTGAAATCGCACGAGAAATAGTTTTTGGGTATATTTCTGAGCTAATCAAAGCTCAATCATGTACGATTAATAAGGCAGGGTGATGTGTGGTACACAACATATCGTCGTAAGTAATCTTGTTCAATAATTCCGACTCTATGCACAAAAGAGCTAAAGCGTTAAATTATTAAAGTAAGAGGGAAGTATCTGTGTATCTGTCTGTGGTATCGTAGCTCCCAAACGGATGAACCGATTTTTGTATAGTTTTTTTTGTGTCATAGATAATTTTATCCCGAGTGTTCTTAGCCATGTTTCAAGAAAATCTGTCGGGGGGTTTTGAAAATTTTTAATGATGTTCTTGTAAAACATCAGAAAACCGTCATGCAGAATTTTTTTTGATTTCTATGAGGTAGCGAAAAAAATTCGTTCCACAAATTTGCCGCGTCTAAAATCTGCCGCCCTAGGCTCAAACCTACTCAGCCTGCTGGTAAATCCTCCACTGCTTATTTGCTTCGATTTTCAATCACCTCTATTTATCAAGATGTGACGCGTTTAGTTATAATAATACACTAGTTTATGCACGCAGCTTCGCACGCGCTGATTTATTGGATAAATTCCTACTAATATTATAAACGCGAAAGTTTGTAAGTATGGATGGATGTTTGTTACTCTTTCACGTAAAAACTACTGAATGGATTTAATGAAACTTTACAATAAGATAGCTTGTACATCAGAATAACACATAAGCTACAATTTATAGTTTATAGTGTTAAGTAAGTAGGAAACAATCTACCATCTGCAAGCTATTCTAGCGTGCGCTGCTAAAACCTCTAGAGTTACACATTTGTGATGTATGATGGTAATGTTTATCTTAAATAGTCCTACAAAAAAGTCCGCCACAGTATATATCTATATCTTATGTGTGAGCCATTATAGTCAAAATGTGTAAGACATGATAGCCAAAGTAGTGAACCATAACTACAATAAAAATTGATAATTTATTAGCAGTGCCTCGCGGTTTCACCCTCGTAAATCCCGTTCCCGTGGGAATTCCGAGATAAAATATAGACTATGTGCTATTCCAGACTATAATCTATCTCTGTGCCAAATTTCAGCCAGATCCGTTCAGTAGTTTTTGCGTCGGGAACTACGGTTTCACCCCCGTAGTTCCCGACCCGATCGACGATGAATAAACAACGTCTCTAATTTTTTTCAAAAAGTATAAAATGCTCAAAATTTAAAATGCCATAGAACAAACGTTGACGCCCTCGATGTACAGAATCACCTCCTTTCGGCGTAGTACACCCTTTTCGTGGCACCCTGTATTGCTATACCTACTGTCTATTACTTAAGGCACCCCCAATCTCCTAGCATCCTTGTCGAAAGCTTGTTTTATTTACTTTCAAGTGTTTAATATAATCATTTGAGTTGTTGTCGAGTTTTGCAGAAGAGAGTCTACAATATTAAAATAAAATAAAATAATCGAGTCATCGAGTAACATTTCAGCACGTGGTTTACGTGGTTTTTTGATTGTCAACTATCTGCCTAAAGAACCCATGCCTCGGAAAGCACGTTAAGCCGTTGGCCCTGCGCTTGATCTCTCCCCGATCGTGTCGGTCGGCCGTCCCATCGGTTTATGAGAGTGAGGGAATAGAGAGTGCACCTGTGCACTGTAATAATGTCCTGCGCATCTGGCTAGTCTCCGATGAGACTGGCCGCCGTGGTTGAAATTCGGCTAGCAGGACATTATATTATTATTTAAAGAGCCCATAGGATCCCATTGCTGGGCAAACACCTTTTCTCCCATTTATCGTGCGTTTTCTAAATTTGTAATGTGAAATAAAAACGGATGGTTACCATAGCTTCTAGCGTTCATTGAATGTGACGACTTTTTACATATGAGCTTGTTATGTGCGGAGTAAATAACAGGGCTTTTTTGCCTCTGGAAATGTGAAACTGTTATAGGTAATATGATTTTCCCTTGTTACAGATATTTCATATGAAGTCCGCCCGGTAACTGAATTTCAGTTCCAGCTAGAACTTGTTTCCGGTTGTGAGCTTTTTTGTTTGAGTTTTTAGAATGGCTGTTATAAAATTAAGCCCTTGGTCATTGCACTTTTTATGAGTAGATCAATAAAGTAGTGGATTTTGAATACTTAAATAAAAATAAAATACCTGCCTAATACGTAACTACCTTCTAACTGCAGACTGTTGCGACGATGTACAGATAGTTCAATCAATCCATATCAATACCAGTCGGAAGCGTCCCCAAGAGGCTGGCTGCATTACCACGCTGTATGGCAATGCTGATGCGCTGCGCTAGATACTCACCAGCTCTCGCTGCTTAATAATTATCACATTTATCACACTAATATTACAAATGCAATACTTTGTGTATTTATATGGATGGATGGATGTTTATTACTTCTTCACGCCAAAACTACTGAATGGATCGGGTTGAAATTGCATGGATTTCAATCTAGGCCTGGAATAAAACATAGGGTACGTTTTGTCCCATATATCAGTTGCCATAGGATTACAACTTTTAAACATTTACATAGAAACAACGCGTGCAAACCCGCGGGCAGAAACTAGTACGTCGTAGAATTCAAAGCAGCTCTCATGATCTCTACCATCAAACGCGAAACAAAATAGAAAGGTAGGGGCATTAACTGAAAAGGCATAACCCTTATCAGTTAATGCTTAACCTTTCCATCGGCGGAACATAAACGGCAACTACATCTCATACCTACGATTCGCTGTTGACATCGGAGGGTTTCGTACTTACCAAGAAAAATGACACCAATTACAATCAACTCTTGTATTCCTTTAATCCATTTCTATTATACATTCCCGAAGATAAATCATCCCTAAACCTTATGAATAGCCAAACGGAAAATGCAAACCAAAACATTTCCCTAATCCAAAGATCGTCGAGTAATTGCCGAGGTGTTCTGCAAAAGGACAGTCCAACTTTTTCTCGAATAGCAAGAACCAATTATAAGTTGTAAGTAATCTGGTTTATCTGTCTGCGAGCCGACAGTACCACTCCGAATATAATTCACTTTATCCATATTCAATATCAGATCGTGCGACGGAGAGCAAATAGAGCGATTCAAGTGAGAATTATTATTGGATAAAACTGGGTTCTTCTCTCTTGCCTATTTTCAGTGTCCGAATGAAGGTATAATTTAGTTGTATTGTGCGATATTGCGCTTTGAAAAATGTTGCATTATTTTCTTTGGTACTCGGTTGCTGCTAGGCTCTTTTTGTATTAAGTTTTTAATAGACAGAAGCCTTTATTCACAAAGAAGATTAAAATAAAATAATAGAAATAAATTAGAACAAGTATTTACGATTGAAACAATTGAGCTAACTGCAGACTGTTGCAAACAATGTACAGGTAGCTCAACTGATCCATATCAATACCAGTTGGAAGCGTCCCCAAGACGCTGGCTGCATTGCCCAGCTGTATGGCTATGCTGATGCGTTGTGCCAGTTACTGACCAGCTCTCAGTTTTTTTTGTTTTTTTTCTGTAATTTTTTTTGTTGTTTGGCAAACGTAGAGTGAGGATGCCTTGCGGCCTGGTGGGATGACAACCTGCGAAAGACTGCAGGCAGATCCTGGATGCGGCAAGCTGAAGACAGAGCGCTATGGCATTTATTAGAGGAGGCCTATGTTCAGCAGTGGACTAATATAGGTTGATGATGATGATGATGATATAGTTTTTAACATGATTTGTTTGTCAAGTGGAACTAGCAGATTGTGTACCTATTTTTTCATCTCGCACTGTGAGGTAGCCTGATGGTCTACTTGGAAAAGGAAAACGAAGTTTCGTTTCTTTTGTCGTGCAAAACCAACTCATAAGTCGCTTGCATAAGATTAGTGCTTGCACAAAAACGAATCAGCAATTTCGATTTCGCATTAAGGAGTACCTTCGGGCCCTGTTTACACAAGTTGGTCATGACTGATGCAAAGTCAACTTGTGAAATCGTAGTTGGTGTACCTTTGGCATTGCAGTGAATATTTTATTTGACAAACAAGAGCTATTGATAGTATGTACATCGATGTAATGATATCTTCCTAGCGGAATTTCGGGCCACGGCGGCGGCTAGTCTCCGCAGAAACTAGCCAGGTGCGCAAGACATACATACTACAGCGCCTTAAGTGTGTGCGCAAACACAGGTGCACTCTCTATTCCCTATTGACGACCGATGTGGCGCGGCGCACGAAGGTCCGCCTGCGACGCCGAGGTTGCGGGTTCGTACGCCCTAGGATAAATGCTTGTACGATCTGCAAATATTTGTTCCGGGTGTTCTGGGTATTTTCTATACATAATAAAAGTTATGTATCTATGTAATGTATTGTATTATGTATTTCAATCATCTTGTACCCATAACACAAGCTCTGCTTAGCTTGGGGCTAGATGATGCTGTGTGGAGCATTATTTATTTTTTATTTATTTATTTGGGGGGAGGCCTTTGCACAGCAGTGGGCTGAACTTGGCTAATAATAATAATAAATTATTGTTTTATAAATTAGCATTGCCATTCAACGTGGCAATGCTGCCAGCATTCTGGGCACTCTGCCTTCTGGTGACGGCTTAGATTTTTAAGAAATAGATATAAGTGTATATATTAGTTGTAATTGTTTTATTCTGTTACTGTAATTTTCTAAATTTTTAAGGAAGGATCTCAAATCGACAAATAAAGCATCGTAACAATGTTTAAGTTTATTCTAAGCCTCTATACCTATTATACCAGATTTAAGGAAATGTAGAGCCTGGGTAAACGTGTATTATATTGAGTAATATAGCTTTAAACTTAGAATAAGTAGGCTTAGAATGATAGTTGACACAAACGAGGTAAGTCTAAAAAATTGCGACTAATCGTCGCAATTTCAATTTCGAACCCCTAGTACAATACTTCAAATGGCGCGGAAAGCAGCTCCGACAAAAAAATATAAAAATGGTGTATTGTGCGGTGCAAGGGTGTGCAAACACCACTATTATGAAAACTAACAATGCAAAAAGGTAATTTCATGGGTGAGTACTAATATAAAACTTGTAATATTGCGTAAAAAAGCCATTTAAAATCATAAACAAATGGAAAAAATTTCAAAGCAGTTTTCGTGAAAATGTTGCTATGCGTGGGGGAAAAAAATACCCCGGTTTGGTACTAAGTATAAAGTAGTAGAGGAAAGGTGTCTCGTGTGAAAGGTAGGAATTTAACTTTCTCCAAATTTACTCATAGGTAGATGTTTTTAATGTTTTTAAGTAGGTACCTACTTAAAAACATCGTTTTAGTATTTTTCAAAATCACTCGAGGATATTCTATCTAGTAATCTGTGGCAATAGATGCGAGTGCGCTTTCACTTGGTTCTTTTTTTAAATGTTTGTTTCGAAAACGGGAAAAGCCAATATTATTTGGCGGACTTGGAGTAAAACCTTTTTAATAGCTACCGGCTACTAACTTGAAAAAAAACTTTAGAAACGGTTTTGCATAGAGTTTAGCCGCAGTTTAGTACGACAGTAACGCTGTATTTTCTGCAGTGTAGAAAGGAATAAGCCACTTTTCCTGTAGGTGTAGTATTAAATACTTTGTGTGTGTAATTTACAACATATTGGCATCAGTTGATAAATGTTTAAAACTCTCGGCATGCTTGTCACACTCGCACTTGACGGGTCTTCATTAATTTTGTATCAAACTAGTTTCAGCTCTAACATATAAGTAGGTAGAAATATATAATATACTAGTTTCTGCCCGCGGCTTCGCACGTTTTGCTTGTATGGAAACGCCTTATGGTTATTTCTTTCAATCCCATGGGAACTGATTTATGGAATAAAATGTAGCCTATGTTTTATTCCAGGCCTAAAGCTACCTGTTTAAAAAAAAATATCCCGACCCCTTCAGTAGTTTTGGCGTTAAAAAGTAACAAACATCCATCCATACATCTACACATCCAAACTTTCCCTACGAACAAATGTTCTTGTTTTTTTAAAACCTCATTCGTGCATTTTTTTTTGAAATATGAGAATTAACAATTGACACCCACCAGTTAATAAGCAAAAGCAAAAAATTAATAAATAAATAATGCTGGATAATCCACACAGCACCATCTAGCCCCAAAGTAAGCTACTCAAAGCATGTGTTATAGGTACTAGCACAGACCAGTATACTGTTTTGTGGTACTAGATAACTGATATATTTAATACATTATATACAAAGACAGATATATTTTATATGATACATAGAAAATACACAGACCAACGGAACAAATTTCTGCAGATCGTACACAAATTTGTTCCGAGGCGGGAATCGAACCCGCAACCACTTGCGTCGCAGGCGGATTCTCGCCCGCTGCACCACTGAGGTCGACAAAATTACCCATTTTTTTAGGGAAAATGCCATTTACTTGTAACATTCAATCATACGAATGTGTGAGTGAAAGCACTGTATTTACGAGCTGTCAAAACACACATAGATCGGTTTCTGGTTACACAAATTGTCAAATTGTTGAATGACACTATCCCTCTGCTGAGACAGCAGCGAGTTTTTACTCTATTGCTTTAAATATTTTAATGCAGAACGGTGCAAGGTACTTTTGACTACTTCTGCTCAGAAAGTTCCATAATCTTTTTCCAAACATAAGGTAACAGAACGTCATTGCAGGCATACTGAAAGCGGGAGGGAAAACTCTATGGTATTTAATTTCTCACGCATTTAGCAGGAGAGAAAAGTGTATGGAAATCCATTTCTTACATGTGTTATTTTTATTTAATTTTCTGAAATATTAGCCGGTTGCTATGGTTAATTTCATAATAGGTCAAACGACAAAAAGTTTTTACTCCAAATCCGCCATAATATCGGCCTCTTCCGTATTCGGAACAATAATTAAAAATGAACCATCTGAAATCGCACGTACGCGCATTTTATTCATTGCTACATTACAGTTTACAATTTGAATTTACTCGAGCGATTTTGAAGATTCTAAAATGATGATTTTCCTCGAAGGTGTAGTATAGAGCACTATGTATCACTCGGGAGAAAGTGCGATTCCTACCTCGTGTGTTTTTAGGCTCTCAAATGACACACTCGATTGAAATTAGTTCCTAGGTGTTCAATGCAATACCTATTTCTTTTAAAACACATTGGCCTGGCACCTAGAAATGCGTTAAATCCTACTTATTTATGGTTATACTTACCAAGAGTATTAAAACGTGTTGGCGCATATAAAAGTTGTTATAAAAGGAATATTACCTACCTTCTAGTCTAACGCATCGCCGCGGGGAAGGTTAGACCTTCAAACAAAAAAACCAGTTATGTTGGTACAATAAATTATTTATTAAGAACTTACTGGTGTTTGATTCTATAAAATTTTCTTTTTACCTATTCATAGAGAAAAGTTCATAAAGAAAGATTTTGAGTGATTCGCTGCATTTTAGCAGTACAGCTTTGACAGGTCAGCGGTAGCAAACGAAAACTTTTTTCGTTTTCGTTTCCTTTCGTTTGTTATGTGCAAACATTGCTGAATTAATAATATATATAATATGAATTAATAAAATAATAATATATGCAACTGAATTAATATTATTACAATGAAAGAATAGAAACAAATCGCAACTGAAACAGTTGACCTAACTGGTGAATGTTGCAAACAAACTAAAGGTAGCTCAACTGTTCCTTAAATACCAACAGGAATCGTCACCAAGAGCAAGACGCTGGATGCATAAATTAATTGCATCAAAAACTTAGTATTGAACGCCACAACACAACTTAAAATATGTATACCTTAAGGGCTCGATACAGGGGAAGCTTGAAGCAGTCAGGAGGCGACTGCTTCAAGCTGCGACTGCATAGTGAACGAGTCTTCTATTTACAGACACTTATGATCCGCTCGAGCAGCTGCATAGTTCACTATGCAGTCGCAACTTGAAGCAGTCGCAGCCTGACTGCTTCAAGCTGCTCGTGTATGTAGACCCTAAAGGTATTTCATCGTATCAGTTGCAGATCTTAAAATACAGTAAGAACTTAAGAGGGCGCAATTTGCAACATTTTTTGAAATGGATAGGCATAGGCGTTCATAAGAGCGGGACAGAGCATATGTTTTTGTAACGGTGTAAGAGCAAAAATCAAGTTTTTGACATTTACAAGAAAACAACAAAAGTTATGAAGAAACTGTTTCAAGGAACCAAATAATTAGTTACGAATCAAGATTAATCAAGACACCAGTTATTTCAATAGACTGCAGGGTTCCTGAGATCTCGACGATATTATGTGCGAAACAGTGCACTTGCATGATTTTTATATCGTAAACATTATTTTTTTACATTCAAGGAGCCAAACATTTTTTTTTTGACTTACTTAATTCGAGTTTTTTACCATGGGGATTCTGTGAGTCAGTTTGATTACCGAACCCGTTAGGTTCGCCCCTTAAGCATGAAACGTAAAAGGCTGTTATTACAGAAAGTAAAATTATGCTAAAAAGTGCAATAAAGAATTCTAATACGATAAGCTTTTAGGAGATTCATTAGCTTCATTAGCTTCATACTGTCTAATCCGCGGTAGCCTGGCGAAGCATGTTGAACCAGGAGTAAGCAGCCGACATATTCTGAAAATAAAATAAAAAGCGTTATTCATTAAGTATTATTTATTAGCCGACTTCGAATAGGATGAGTTTCTATGTTCGGCTGTATGTATGTTTTTTATTGTATGCTCGCCAATATTTCCGTCAATTATAAAAGTCATCAAATTCAATTGTGGGTTGATTATTTTTTTCATAAAACGAAAAAAGTTTTTGTCAGTAAGTATTTGTCCCGCTAAACTTACAATAAAGTGAAAATCTAAAGGATTCGTTGTCTGTTTTTTTCGTTTTTGTAAAAACGTTGTGTTTGCTTGTATTGAATAGGCTCCGAAACTACTGGACCGATTTGAAAAATTCTTTTACCATTAGAAACCCACATTATTCCTGATGAACATACTTTTAACGGTGGGAAAATGCTTCCTTCCTACGGGAAAACGGGTTATAGGACAACGGGTAGTAAGAATGCAGCTAGTGATATACTAGCTACATAGTGATATACTTGGTCGAGGTCAAAAATTCTTTCAGAAAATGTACTTACACTAGCGAATGTCTCCAAAGAAACACTGGCGAAACCTGGGGCCTGTATGGGCAACGGCCTCAAAGACCTCTGCATCATCAGCAATAAGTAGGGTCGGATGACCGTCCCAGGCGCGTTCCAGAACGGACAGTCCCAGCAGGCATCTCCAACTGACTCTACCTGAGCAAGTTCAAAGAACAATTGGGTGTAAAAATAATAGACAATTCATAAAGTTCGAGGCTAAATGCCTCGAGCTAAGCAGAGCTTGTGTTACGGGTACTAAACTAGATAACTAATATACTTAATAAATTTTACTATAAAAGATAGATATTTTACCAAAGAGATTTAGTCCGGATGCTCTGAAGGTTTTCTATACCTTCAGAGCATCCGGACTAAATCTGCAGATCATACAAACAAGTCCCAAGGCGGGAATCGAACCAATCTCCTGCGTCGCAGGCGGGCTCTCGCCAGCTACTGCTCAGAGGTCGTCTTAAAAATAAGTATATTAGAACCAGCTCAGACAATATGTTCATACTTTAAGAATGCTTTATGTATACGCTGTTGGCGTTCCTTATAAATAAATAAGTCACTCTGGATATTTTCACACCGCTATATATGATCACTTGAAATACACAATGGATGATTTGCAAGGTGTGCAGAGTTGGGGATAATGATAAGAGCCGAAAAGGCGCTGGCTACGGTGGTGTTTTCTATGTTTGTATAATAAAAAAAATTCTGGTCGGAACGACGCGTGACCCGAGAGCTGGTGAGGATCTGGCACAACGCTTCAGCATTGCCATACAGCGGGGCAATGCAGCCAGCGTCTTGGGGACGCTTCCAACTGGTATTCATATGGATCAGTTGAACTACCTGTAGATTGTTTGCAACAGTCTGCAGGTAGCTCAATCGTTTCAATTGTAAATATTCAACCTCAACCTGAACAGCCTGTGTTGGTCCACCGCTGGACGCAGGTCCCCCTGATAAGCGCCTTGTTGGGTTTTCTAAACTATAAATACTAGTTCTAATGTATTATGTACATAAAATTTACCTATAGTACCCATAAAAAAAGCTCTGCTTAGCTTGGGGCTAGATGGTGCGGTGAGAAATGTCCAATATTACTTATTTTTCAAATCCTTCAGGTAATTTTCAAACACACGTGACATACCTTTGTCACGTGTGTTTGAAACCCTACCTAATGTGACACTGAACAATAACAAAGAAATGAATTCGCGATACCTTGTCAGCTAAGAAAGTGCACATGTAGCACGGGATGCAAGACAGGATAATGACAGCTACACACAGCATAACTTCAAACGCAGGAATTTCACCCATGTCTATTTTCTGAAAATAATAAATATTAAGTTTTGTCTCAATATAGCAAAAGCATCGCTTGATTGTGGTCGTCCCTTCATTTCGTGTTTCCTTACCTCAGCTGCACAAAACGCAGATAGGCACACAACAGGCGAGCATGATTTTTGTTCAAACATCAACACCTTCCTATAAATCGCTGAATAGTTTTCTAACATTCTACAAAAAATAAAGTCGTGTAATTATTAGGGTAAATAGATTAAGGAGTCTAACGGCCATATCCCACGCCAATATCCGGTTTTTCAGGAACGATTTTTTACAGGATCCCATTTAGTGTACGTGTTCAATACCAAGCAGTCACACGAGTATCTTGTTTACAGTATGCAAAAAATCGATCCATACGAATTTGACATTCGGTTTTTCGACTACAAACTGGATCCAGTTGTCCAGTAAAAAACAGGATCCACTTTGATTACACTTATACTCCAGCATACCGTTTTTTGCTGGATGGGTTTCGGGACTTATCTAAAAAACCGCTCTTTGCTCTACCGCAAAAAACAGGATACAAACTACTGTGTGTGAACACTTCAATGATTTTTGTGGGATCCAGTAAGTAAAATACCGTTCCCGTAGAACTGGACGACCGTAGGAAAGGTCTATTAGGCTGCATGTCCATTGACCAGAGCGAAGATTTAATGCAATTTTATTGATTTTAATTAGTATGACAAAACTAACGTACAACCCTGAAGAAAATTTCGAGTTTGCGTACTTTCGATTTCGTGATCTTCCGGTATAGCGTGCATTCGAGATTGTGTTCGTCCGGTCTACAGTTTTTCGGTATTGCGTGCTTTCGGTATTCCGTGATGCGGCCTCATGTGCTTTCGGTATATCGATTTGCGGTTTCGTGTACTTTCGATATACCGTTATCCGGTATTTTGACTTCCGGTATTCCGTAGGACAGTCCTTAATAATATAAAAGAACAAGTGATTATCTGGTAACAACGACAGCTGAAAGGACCCCTCCTTTCAGCTGTGATTTTCTCCTAAGGAGGTGAAAAGGGGGTTGAAGTTTTTTTGGTGCTCTTTGTAACTATTTAAACCAGTGTCCCGATTTCCTTGATACTTACAGATAATACTAAATATATAAAACTTTTGCAGACGTATTTCACGATTTTTCAAAATATTCCTGGAAATGGGGTAAAACGGGTTATTAAAGTTTAAGATTCATAGTATGGCTCCGTATTGAAATGTCTGTATCTTTTTAGTGTGGGAAATTGGGTAAATCGGGTAATTAAAGTTTGAGATTCAGTTTGATTGTAATGGCTGTTTGTAACATATGACACTATTTACTTCAAACTGAATGTGAAAAATAAAAAAATTAAATTACAGGAAACAGGTTCAGGATTTTTCAAAACGTATAAAGCAGGTTTTTTGTTATTGAAAACTGGTTTCAGGAATTTCCGACTCTTACAATAGGGTTTCAGCTGATTTCGATAAGTTTTTTTTACCCTTAAGTCCACGGGAATGAAATCGCGAGTGGAAAAATAAAAAACATAAATTGCATAAATTTCCGCTGTCTCGCTCCGTGTCAATGGACAGGCATCTTGAAACTCATTTCTCGGTCGTTATTTTTGTGATCACAGCCCGATACATACTCGTACATAGATTGATGCATTTTTATGATTTCCGCCATGCGACCTATGATAAGTCTTTCGAAGTACAATTTTTCCTGTGCATTGGATGTTGGCTTAATATCAAGAAGAAGGTCTTCAATACTCCAAATTATAACGTCTGCCTTGGATGTTACTTGTCCAATCCATGCTATTTGAGTTTGTAGGTTGACTGCGAACCAAAAATGTTTAATTATAACCGTTTCCGTCAATAGGGTATTTGCATGCGACTTCAAAGAAGCTAATTATTTATTTACGTAAAATAAAATAAAATAAAATTAAATAATAACTAAACATCACATTTTCGTGCATTTCTTAAAAATAACACAGGAGAGACTTTTCACAAATACTTACAGATATATGACATGCAATGAAAGAACGTAGCCGTTATAGATAATATAAACATTAATTCGTAAGTTGGTGACTTGGTATCGTCGAAACCAAAGGCCCACAGCGGGTACGGTAAAGGCCTCACGCTGCCCTCCGGTTGGTAGAAAGTGAAGAATATCATCGCCACGGTAGCTATGAACGCAATCCCACCTCCTATGGAGGCCATGAATATGGACGACAGAATACTGATCTTCCATGTTTTCAAATGTAGCTCTAAGTATTTCGTCCTGAAATGGAACGATTTTTTAAAATAATATACATATAGGCTAAAATATTCTAATTAGTCCGTCAGTTAGATTATCAGAAGTTATTGAAGTTTTTTTTATTTGATTAAACAAAAAATGATGAAGATAAAGGCAGCAAAAGTTCCGCGTGACGTCACACCTTGCGACACTTTTTAGCAAGGTGTGACGTCACTAGCCCTCAAACACTCCCAAACTTTGACGCGCTATATTTTTGTAATTTTTTGATTGAATGACAAAAGAAAAAATATTTGTCCAATATCTTCTGTCTAAGGGAAGGACTAAATAGAATAATATTTTTTTTAATCAGGACACTAGAAACTAGTACTTTTTTAAATTATAAATCTTAAATAATAATAAATAATGCTGGACAATCCACACAGCATCATCTAGCCTCAAGCTAAGCAGAGCTTGTGTTATGGGTATTAGATGACTGATAAACATAATCCAACATATATTTTTTATTATACATAGAAAATTCCCAGAACACCCGGTACAGATATTTGCTTTTTTTTTATAGGGAGTGGTTGAAACCACCTCTTTCAAATTCGAAATTTTCAGAAATTTTCCAAAATATTGCTTTTTATATCGACTCAAATGATGATTGCGTAAGAATAAATGATTTTATATTTCGTCTAGAAAATTTTATTAAAAAAAATAATCAATATAAAAAAATCTTATTTTTCTCCGGTAATAATGACTTTAGTGATAAACGCGCAAGAATAAAAATGTATTATATTTTTAATCTTTATAAATAAGATTCCGGTGAAAAAAAACAACATTTTAGAAAAGTCCAGAATTCCCCAGAATAGGTTGTATCCGTTCCATTTTGTGTCTTGACGCCAACTTAAGGTAAATAATCGCCCGATTTTCCGATTACTGGTTATAAGACTTATAACCAGTGATCGGAAATTCGGGCGCAAAAATCGGATCGGAAATTTGGAAATTAGAGTTAAAAAACCCTTTTTATACCTGTAACGACTTCCTCTAGTACAAATATATACGAAATCTTCTTTCATGATTTTTAAAAATTTGTGGTAGTAAGGTTTCTGCGTTATGGGACAGGATATCAACAAAAGCTTGTAGACCATCAAGATGAAGTAAGTCCCTGCCGCAGTAAGATCTATCAAGTTGAAATTTTTGATGTGTTTCCACATCGTCACGCCGAAGGAAACGGATGTTAACGATCCGGTGCAAACGGTTAAGATGGGTACTGCGATTCTGAAAATACCAAAATACATAAATAAAATATATAAAATGGTTGCCTGGAATAGATCGCAATTGAGCGATGAAGAATTGATGAAATGAAAAAAAAATGGATTATAAATGAAATGAATTGATTAAAGCACATTGTACCTATACTGTACCTAATGTGTGTATCAAAAATGTCAACAGACATTTTAAAATAAAAGATTAAAATGTATTTAATGTTTTTGGTTAATAATATTAGCATGTTCTAGGTATTGTATTGTAAATATTACTGGAGAACTCACACGGCATTATATAGGCAGAGTTTGACTTATGGGTATAACTGAGGGCATAACTTTTTTTATACGGAACATATATCGTAAGTATCTTAAAACGCGTTCTACTAAACTCGTTTCACCGTCAAACCAATTTCACCGGCTTTTTGGAGCTAACTTTGGATCGCGTTTACGTAAACGTAATTTACCACAGATTTATACAATATACACATACACATAACACACACGTCACAGGACATAAAATCATAGATAATAACAAAAAAATAAATGCGACATTGACAGTTCTTAAACGCGTTTATAGACGCTGGACCGCCATTATCGGGCGTTCAGGATGTTTAAACGAGTTCTGCGTTAACTGTGTTTAGTTCATGCTACTGAAATGTAAAATATACCAACTGAACACAGTTAATGCGAAAACGAGTTTTAACGTCAGTTGAACGCGTTTAATTCCAACTGTGAAATTGCACCTTAGTCGTCAAATTGAAGGGATTGTAGGCACCAATACGTCTATATCTGGTAGAGATAAACCAGTCTAAAAATGCACGCCCCTCTCACTATAAAAACTATCGTAGTTTGACGAATTTATTACGGATATAAGGGATGAAACGTTGGTGTTCTTCCAAAACAAATAAGGTTCGTAGTTAACCCACTTAAATCGGTAATGAATGCACGCTCTCTCCACAAAACGTCATAGGTGCATTTTTAACCCCCGACGCAAAAAGAGAGTTATAAGTTAAACGTGGGACACGTTTAACTCTGTGTATCTGTGTAGGTATCCGTGTATCTGTCTGTGGTATCGTAACTCCCAAACGGATGAACCGATTTTCGTTTAGTTTTTTTTTATGTCATAGATAATTTTATCCCGAGTGTTCTTAGCCATGTTTCATGAAAATCTGTGGGGGGGTATTTTAAATTTAAAATTTTGTTCTTGTTAAATAATGATTTATCTCTACATAGCTATCATTCAACAAAAAGCTAGTCCAGCGTTGGACATATGCCTCTTCTGATATATGATTTAATCCCCAAGCACGCGGATTGGAGATCACTTAATTATAGAAAGAAACAAGTTGCCTCGATTATAAAAGTCTTGCTTTGCTTGTTGCAACTTCATACGCACACATTCACACTACAGCAAATATTATACAGTACTTACACTACTAAAAACAAACAATAATAAAACACAGTTATATAATAACAAGAACAAAATTAAAATTTTGAAAATACCCTGACAGATTTTCATGAAACATGGATAAGAACACTCGGGATAAATTATCAATCACACAAAAAAAAAACTAAACCAAAATCAGTTCATCCGTTAATGAGCTACGATACCACAGACGATACACAGATAAAACACCCCTCTCTATTTGCGTCGGGGGTTGAAAACAAACATTAACATCATTCAAATATATGTAAATATGTCTGTGTGTGCTGTGATACATCAAAAAAGCTATGGCAAGAAGCAAAATCACTGATTTTCAGCCATAACCCAATGTGTACCCTACCTATTAAATGTTTGTGCATATTTTAGAAGTTTTCTGTAAAACACTGGTGTTAAGGCGTTACCTCCCCTCACACTAGCGCCGCCATCTATTTTATCTGATTATTACGTTTAAGAAAGGAATTTCCAAAAATTACGTTAGCCAGTTTGTGATACCCATTATAAGCTTTTTCTAATGCCTGTGTAATAGTTATATTTTGTATAGTTTAGGCTGAGATTCGAAGTTGCTCTTGGTGGTTACCAAACTCTATTTTCGAATTTCTGTCTGTCTGTATCGGCGCTAGTGTGAGGGGAGGCAGCGGCTTAAGAATATTTACGTCCAGTTCGGCATAGATTCGTCAACCACACGGTACAATTTCATCAACAAATAGAACGTTTTATGAAAATGATATGGATGTATTTCTCCGGTAGAGTAATCAAAATCTTCTTTGTTCAAAAATATCATAAACTTTTTACGACTCATATTGAAGCGGTTGACGTGCTAACACATTTAATGTATAAAGTACTATACTTTATTGGCTGAAGTTTTTATTTTATTGCTAGCAAATTAATTTATAATTAATTAATATGTCTAGGAAAGAGACACAATAAATAAGAATCCTCACTCTGTATTCGATTTACGAGTATTTCGATAAAATATTACTAAAACCAGATTTCAATCGAAATCATACGGATTATGTATGGGTAAATGCTAAAGGTTAGAAGGATGGGAGGATGTTTGATAATTCTTCACGCCAAAACTACTGTACGGAACGGGTACTGAATGGTATGAAATTCTAATAAAATTTGCATAGCTGTAGGTAGAGCTAGTATCTAGAAAACATCCTTTACTTTTAATCCCATATATCAATTCCCATGGGACCTAACCTCTAATCGTTCTCATAGAAATATGCAAGAGGAACCGCGTGCAGAAACTAGTACCTAGTATTGTTCAAATCAAGATTGATAAATCAAGGGTCTGTGTTTATCTCATTAGAGAAAAATATACCGGTTACGTACGGGCCCTGCCTGTACTTAGTTAGGTTTAGGTTTAACGCATTCACTGTTCAGCCTACGCTACCCGGGTTTGGAGGTGGCCATCTGCGTCTTGCACAGTGAAAGTGATAGAGAGAGTGATAGATTCCTGACAAAAATAACAGCAAACGTCACGTTACCTAAAATGGTACGTACCTACATAAACGTTAGGGATTCGTGAAAACAATATTAATAATAATAATGTCCTCCTAGCTGAATTTTGACCACGGCGGCCAGTCTCATCGGAGACTAGCCAGATGCGCAGGACATATGTGCACAAGTGTGTGCGCAAACACGGGTGCACTCTCTATTTCCTCACTCTCATAATCCGATGGGACGACAGATCGACACGACCGGGTCGAGGTTAGGCGCAGGACCAACGGCTTAGCGGTTCAAATCCCGGGTCGGGCCAAAAGTTGTTATTAGGGTTTTTCTAGCAAGAAAAAATCACAGTAGCAGCCCGGAGTCAGGAAGTTGGCGGTGTTACACCCCTGTGCCTCGGATAGCTCGTTAAGTCGTGAAAACAATAAGATAATAGCAAGGCTTATGACCAATAACTTTGCGTGTCTTAAAAACTATAAACCGACTTCAAATTCATTTAGTTAAACTTTATAAGAGACCAACGTCGGGGGTATGTAGGTTAACCAACCCTTTCCATTAAAAAAATAATTATCAAAATCGGACTACTCTGTAAAACGTTATGCGAGGTCAAGTCACATACATAAAAAGGTCCGGTCAGGTATACATTAAAAAAATATACACGTTGACTTGAAAACCTCCTCCGTTTTTCGTCGGTTAAAAATAGTAGCTATACCTAATACTTCTAAATAAAAACTTCATTGTACATCGACAGTGTCGCGATCCTAGTTCTAATTATTATGATAATAATAACATATCAACTATTAGAACTCCCATTATCCTACGCTAGGTTTATAACTAGACCATAATAAAGTTCTGATCAAAGGAAGTTGAATGTGCACAGTGACAGATTAAGAAGTGCAAAAATATTTAAATTATTTTGCTATTTTAATATGTTGCTGCTCGCTCACTTCAATCGCGTAGTCACTCGCGTAGTCACTCGCGTAGTCACTCGCGTAGTCACTCGCGTAGTCACTCGCGTAGTCACTCGCGTATTGTCGAAGCCGGAGATCTCCGCCGAGGTAGAGGATTTCTATGGCCGTTTATACGCTGCACATGCCCCCCATTCCCGACGAGATGACCATGATTCTAGAGCCACTCTGACACGCCACTATACCGACGAACTGCCAGACATCAGTCAAGACGAGATTGTGTTAGCCGGAGGTCAAATATGAGCTACTCGTAATCCTTAGATACAGTTTACAAAGACAGCATTAAATAGAAGCCAGCGCGTAGTAAGCTAGCTTGCTGCTCGTTGGTTGACGCCTTGCTTACTAAAAGCGTTAGGCTTAAACTTTGCTCTAAGCGTACACCAAATTTCATCTTGATCTGTTCAGTAGTTTTGGAGATCCGAGCTAACAAAAATTCAGATTTTACAACCTTTCGGCTTTATAATATTACTAGCTTCTGCCCGCGGCTTCACACGCGTATCGTTATAATAAGTATTCTTTTATCTAAGTTAGGCAATGTTCTAAATATACTCCAAATTATATATTAATATATAGTTTGACCGAAACTGCTGTACCGCTCCTTAAGAAAGTGCGGCGAGGTGGGGGGCGAGGAAATAAGAGCAAGAGTAGGTACACATGAGATCGATATTGTCTGGCTGATGGTCTGTTGTGTTGTCTGGCAGACTGATGGATCGGAGCAACCGGTACTTCCCCTCCGTCTCGCCGCGCGCATACCTCAGGCGCGGTACAGCGGTATCGGTCAAACTATAACAAAAAATCACATTTCACATACTTTCGGCTTTATAATATTAGTAGGATAGGAAGTAGGATAGAAAGTAGGAAGTAGGATAAATAGACTGAAGCAGGTAATAATGCTTTCGCATAAGGTTAAATCCAGCCCTGGTTTAGCTGCTGGCAATATTTAAGTTTCAAGGTTAAATATTCCGAAGTATTAGTTAGTATTCTTACCATACTTTTTCTACTTTCTATCAGACCTTGTGATATAGGTTTTAAAAGATTACGCTTTGTAGTATTAACATGAACATGAAATAAGTATTGTTTTGTATATCTAATTTATTCACTATTACTATTTAAGCTAAAATTTTATGTAATTTGATTTTATTGTAAAATTTTGTATGTTGTGTTGTGTCTATGGATTGTATTACCGAATCTGAAATAAATGAGTTAATAATAATAATAATAATTAGAGTTACTTAACAAACTTACCGATTTATAGGAGAAAAAAACTAAAATTATTACCTGTTTTAGTAGAGCTATATTGCGTCGTATGGTATTAGTGAATCCGTACGATCCTTTTCACGCAGTCAAGATTTATTCGTGAGGATTTTGTAGCTTAGTCGTTTCGTAGGGTATTCTTCGGCATATAGCATATCATGCATATTATATAAAGCAAATACCTTATTGTAAAGTCATAGCTGTAAGTTTTCCTAGAATTCGAAAATTAAATAAATATCGTTTGTCACGCATTCATAGCGTATTCGTAGAGATTTCGTAGCGTATACGTAGGTGTTTCGCAGCGTATTCAGGTAATTGTTAGTCGTCGCACGTTTGTAGCATATTCGTAGGCCTTTCGTAGCGTGTTCGTAGGCATTTGTAGCGTGTTTGTAGTTATTTCGTAGCGTATTCGTAGGCCTTTCGTAGCGTGTTCGTAGGCATTTGTAGCGTGTTTGTAGTTATTTGTAGCGTGTTCGTAGTTATTTCGTAGCGCATTCGTAGGCGTTTCATAGCGTGTTCGTAGAGTCTTCACAGTGTCTTTGGAGGTGTAGCGTATTCAGTACTATTTTGTAAATAAATTTAGTATAATTTGTAGTGTTATTAGAAAGTGTGATTGTAATTGGAAAAAGTGGTATTAGTTTAACAAAAATAAATTACTACTTCACTAGTTTTCATATTTCTATTCAAAGGTAGGTAAGGTACTAGTCAGACACGTTGATTTCGTAGTCCGCTTGCCTCAGCATGTTGAAGCATGAATACGCAGATGTGAGTTTCTGAAACATAAACAATGACAATTAGTCAAAAACTTCGTAGTTTTACGATATAATGCGCGCAATTTCAGAATGGGACAGAACCTCGTCTAAGTAAACATTCTACGTCACATTTTTCATACCATCCGCACGTTGTCAAAATGTTATGGAACCTTTTAAACTTTCGCGATTTGTTAACATAGTGAATGGTTTAATCGGGTATTTATCGCGTACTTTTTGTCATTATTTCCCGTACATTTCTACCGCGTTACAGCGATCGTGGTCACGGGGCGGAGTTACAGCCAAGAATTGACGGCAGCCCACGACTACCCTCAATTCGTCTTCAGAATCAGGAATGTCCAAGTTCACACTACGACACACTACACTGACCGTGTCCGATTGCAGTACAGTCGGATTACGACGCACACACATATTAATCACAGAATTCCACGAGGAAGAGAGACGAAACCCATCTTCATAATTAAAATTCGGGTGTTTCTTGATCTCAATCGCCTCTCGAACCATCCTTTCGTAGTACTGGCAATAACAAAAGGTACGCGATAAATACCCGATTAAACGATTAACTATGATAGAATATTGTTAAGGTAGGTACATGTCCGAACGCTTTGGTTTCAGTTCGAAATGGTTTCATGCTATTTCGATTGCACGCTAATTATACCTACCGTATCCGATCGGAATCCGTGAGAATCCGTTCCGAAGTATTCATATAATTATTTGTACTGTAGGTTATGCACTTCGATCCGATTTCCGTCATCCGTGAATCTCGAATTCTGAACAGAATATTGACGGACCGAAGCAGCCGCTTACCTAAAGTAGGTACTGTTTTTCCTTATGTCGTACATATAGGTACGTATAGTTATTGGTAATTCACTGACACTGTGTAAACTGCAGGTTCTGCCCATCATCACGAACACGTTAGTGAAGACGCCAGGTCTTAATTTTTTTTTTTTTGTAAATCGCCTCACATACAAAATAATGTTAGAAACCTTAAATACCGATCTCCCACTCCTATTTAAATCCACATCATCGTCACTGGCTCATTTTACATTTAAGCAAGATGATTTAAGTGACATTAGCCTGGCTGGAAGACAGCCGAACACACACCAATTTTAAGAATTGAGACCTGTTGTCTTCATAGACATGTTCATGATGGTGGGCAGAACCTGCAGTTAACATAGTGTGAGTGAATTACCAATAACCTGTATACTCATATACTCGAACACTTACTTTAGAAAAGGTTTCCAAGGACACGTCTTCGAAACCAGGTGCTTGGATCGGAAGAGGCTTCATTGATCTCTGCATGATGAGTACCATGTACGGACGGATGACTTTGCCGGGTGCGTTCCAGAATGGAGTGTTCCAACATGAGTCGCCGATGGACTGGAGCTGTTTGGAACGGACGGTTCTAGCTTATTAGCTATCCAGATGTTAAGGGAGCCATGGCGAGCCTTGACTTGGTTAGGACTCAACACACCGAAGGCGCCAACGCCGGTCATACGGATTAAGGTCTTGATGCCGAACGTGGCTTGCTAAATGGCTCTCTGAGCAACTTTAATTCTATTACAGGTCATAAGGGTGAGGGAAGGTCCATATAGCTGCACCAAAAATTTCACCTGGGTGAAGCACATTCGCTTCTTCTCAGTAGTTCTGTGCACAAAACTGCTGGGATTTTAATTGGCCCCGTAGGTTAGTACCGTAGTATAGTGCAAAAGTTACCTTTTCTGCCAATTTTGTGCACATGTAGCTAGGGATGAAGACAAGAATGATCACAGCTGCGCAGAGGAGTAACATTATGCCGGGAATTTCACCGTTATCTAGTTTCTGTAAAAAAAAACAGTCAATCAACTTTCTGAGTTGAACTATGCATTTAATTAAATTTTGTGTTGGGGGACTGCGAATATTTTAAGTGATGGCTTCAGCTTGAATTGATGACTTTAAATTATTTAGGTTAAACTTATGAATGTATATTTTTTTTTAAACTGTACCTAAGTACTTAATTTTTTAATAATGATTTGTATTCCTTTTATTAAATTTTTATTATGATAGTACCTACATACGTACTAACCTGTGTAGTTCTAGAAATGTATGAAATAAATGATTTACTGATTATTGTTAACGAAATTCTGCAACTGCTTATAAAAATAACATTTCAACAAAGCTTATTAAGTTTAAGTAGTTTTACCTCCGCAGTACAAAACGCAGTCAGACACACGATAGGGGAAACCAGTTTTTGTTCAAACATCAACAGCTTCTTGTAAACCCCTGAGTAGTTGTCTAACAACCTGTGAACATAAATTATTTTTTGTTGTAGTTTCGCTGTTTTCGTCTTGTCTGTCAGCAGGTAAAAAATCTGGTGCGTTTTCACTACGGTTTTTTATAAGGCATTAATAATTTTGATTCACATTCTTTTTCAGTAATCCACTCCCTCAAATCGATAGATAATTTAATTTTTTAATTTTTTGAAAATCCAGAAGATGATTTAGCACGACTTTGGCAAAAATATACCTACTCGTATAACGAGATATGCATCTTTATGATATTCCCCATCCGGACTTTAATAATTCCTTCGTAGTTTTCTTTTTCTTCTTTACTGTTTGCCGGTTTAACATCCAGCAAAAGATCTTCGATACTCCATATTATAATGTCTGCTTTTGATGTCATTTGCCTTATCCATACTATCTGTGTTTGCATCATAACTGTTGAAATATAAAAACATCTGAAAGTCAGGGACTGTAGAATAAAATAAAGAGATAAGTTAAAAAAATATACTTTCAGCATGTACAATGCAGCTCATATGCTGCGATCTACAAATAAACCTTTCATAACCAACTACAATAGTAGTAGGCATCTTGGGAAAACCGTTCTCATGTATTAATGTTTAGATTAATAAAAACAAAATTCCCGCCGTGCAATTACGATAAAGTATCCCATTCAATGGTTCGCCATCCGGGGAGACTGGGTATAAACAATTTCGACTTCCATCACATGGTACAAAAACAAATACATACAATTTTCTGGCTTCTTCTTCTTCTTTTTGTTTATGGCTTGCTGTGCTTGCTAGTTAGCAACAATTCTGCCAGTGTCCATGTAACGAGTGTCATAAACTCAAGTACAGTATTTTCTGGCTGAATTGAGCCGACCGATGACGAAGCTGTCTACGTCATAGTATGAGAAATGTCAAACTCAATTGTAATGTTCTATTTTATTTATTTGTTATTACTTGTGTTACTTATCGTTAAAATTCATACTTACATTACTCACCCTAGATCTTGTTTTGCTCGACTACGTTTTACTACTGCAATGTATTTACTGTTTGTAACTTTGAATCAGAATTACTGTAATCGAGAAAAAGTCAAGTTCTAGTAATACGAAAAATGACTTTGACTTAGGTTTTATCTTGACGTTGACGTTAAAATCTCCGTCGTCGACAGAAAGTTGTAAGTATTTTTTAGTACCATATTGGAAACTGAAATCATTTATGCCCAGTCTCCCCGAATTGCGCATTCAATGGGAAAGGAAGATTTTAGCGTAATCGCACGGGCGGATAGGTATGTCTTTTCGACCGCCGCGTCGTCCATTAGTTATGCCTCTAGTATAAGCCAGTCCGCACTAAATTTGGGAATAAATCAGAAATTAATTAATACTATCCAATCCATGCATATTGGTATTGCTTACAATTATATGTGTAGCAGTGGCTGACAATACACGCCAGAGAAAATATGAAAAAGCATTCGTAGGCTGGAGATTCCGTAGGGTTCACGTCAAAAGCCCAGACAGGGAAAGGCAGGGGCCTGGCACTGTCTTTGGGTAAGAAGAGCAAAGTTACGGTGAGAGCCAAGATGGCACAAATCGCCATCCCACCACCGATCACGAGGATGAAAATGCCACATAGGATGGAGGCTTTGAAGGTCCATAATTGATTTTCAAAGTATTTTTCTCTGAAAAATTAAAATTAACAAGGCATCTTATTCAACTATATCTATATATTATAATATCTTATTCCATTCAACGTGGCAATGCTGCCACCATTCTGGGCACTCTGCCTTCTGGTTACGGCTTGGATTTAAAAAAAAATAGATATAAGTGTATATATTAGTTGTAATTGTTTTATTCTGTTACTGTAATTTCCTTGAATAATAAATAGGCATCTTATTATGGAAAGTACACATTCTGTATACTGAGTTCTCACTCAGTATACAGAATGTGTAAGTAAGGGCTTCACACAGCAATTCGTTTTACAAGCCCGTTTTATGTTAAACGTTTTTATTCGGCGATGGCGTATGAAGTTGTATGAGCGAGTTAGCACGTATGACAGTATTGCAGATCCAGTAATGTGTGTGAACTTGCTAATACAACCAGTTATCTACGCATCGGCGAATGAAAATGTAAACTATGACATGAACAAAATTAAAAATTTTAAAAACCCTCCCACAGATTTTTATGAAACGTGGCTAAGAACACTCGGGATAAAATTACCTATGACACAAAAAAAAACTAAACGAAAATCGGTTCATCCGTTTGGGAGCTACGGTACCACAGTCAGATAAACAGACAGACACGTTAAACTTATAACACCCCTCTCTTTTTGCGGTCTGGGGTTAAAAAAGGCATGTAAAACAGACTGCTGTGTGAACGTACACTGCTAATTATAAATGTTCCCAATACGATAACGAAAAAAGTTTTTGAGAGCTCGATAGACTTTAACTTCTATCACGTTAACACGTACAGAAATATATATAGTAATAAATAATGAGACGATTAAGTAGGTACAATATTCCGTGAAAATAGCTTCTGCCTAATCTCGAAAAACCATTCGAAAACTAAATCGAGTTCATATGAAACTATTCAACCGCTGTTAAACTACGAAAAATAGTTCTTCTGGTAGAGGCGTAAATGTAAATGTATGAAATGTGACAAAAACTTTTTTCACCATATAGTAAATGAATCCACAACTCATTTAAGGACTCAGGTAAGCGTTTCACTCAGTATAGATTCAATACTGTCTGAACTTAGTTTTAAGAAAAATATTCTTAAACTGTTACAAATTAGTAACACTTAGTTAAATTTACAACCCTTTCCTTTTGTCTCTCATAATAATATGTAAAAATTAACTGGTCTTAAAATTATCACTCTAAAATATAAACAACCTAAAATATTATTACCAATTAATCTATCATTAAACAACAACCAACTATGTAGTAAGTAATACTTCTGTATAATTAGTGGATAATGTGATTGGTTGTTCATTTAAAAACACATAGAATAAGTACATTATATCTGCACTATACAATTGTTTTTTATCCTGAATAAAGAAAATTAAAATTAAAATACAGACCAACAAATTCTGGAATCTATAAATTGACCAACCTGTATTTACTCCCTTCGGTGCAAATATACTGGAAATCATTCTTCATTGCTTGCAGCAAGTTATGGTAACAAGCTTTGTCAGTAATAGAACACGATAGAATGAGAACCTTGTATGTCATCACGACAAAGTACGTCCCTGTTTCAGTAATAAGGGAAACTTCGAAAATCTTAATAAACTGTATCGTGGACATAAAGCAGAATCCAGCGGCTATTCCGCCGCAGAAAAGTACAAAAATTGGCGTGAAAATACTGCAAGAGACATAAATTAATATTGGTTTTATATAATTAATTATAATATAAATTCGGTACCTACGAACTATCATTATATTTATTTGCACATAGAACATAAGATTACGGCGGCATCATCAAGCTAGGTATCATCATCATCATCATCATCATCATCCGCAACCCCACTTCACCCACTGCTGGGTATAGGCCTCCAAACTTTTGTATAGAATATATATATAATAATATAATATTAAATACAAGCTAGGTATATGAACTATTTTTTAAAACATTAGGTAGAATTCACTTCACATTTAGCATAAGCTTAACAAAAATTTGTTTAAAAATTAAATAGTTACGTCCACTTCGGTATCGGCTCATCGCCAACCACACGAAACGCTTTCACAAGAATATAGAATATTTTGTGAAACTCATACGGATTGATTTCTCCATGGGACAAGTCAAATTTTTCTCTATTGAAAAATGACATGAAACTTCTACGACTCATTGAGTGCTTGTATGTTCCAATGCTGTTAACGAAATGGCATAAAATATGTAGAACGGATTAATTTATTTTTCAGTATAATCGAGAACAATTTACTTGCCACGCTATTATTTCGTAAATGAAAGACAAGGCCCTTTCTTGAATTGGCATCTGCTATATCATTTTACAAAATTAAAGATCGCAATGTCAGCCCCGGGCATTTCAGGCCGACTAGTAATAAAATCCATAATAATGAGGGAAATAATTTCATCGTCGAAATTGGATATAACAAGTCTGGTCTATCTTACAATGTTGAGTCGAAAATTTCCTTTAACGCATTCACTGCCCGGCCTCGGCGGTTCGACCTGCAGGTTCACCCGACCTACGCCGCCGCCGCCGCCGTAAAAATTAAACGAGAAAAGTAAGTAAAAGCTAAATACAAAACAAAGTTCAATTAAACATGGTAGGTACAATTAAAACTACACATAAAAGGGGGGTTTCGCCATAATCACCACGCCAGCCAGGCGGATTCGTGATCATGATCACATATGTATTTGTATTTATTTATTCCATAGTAGGTACACTTGATGTTACACTCGATATCGTTCCATTCTATATTTAATTACTATTTTAACAATAACACACAGGTATTTCACAATAGGAAACACCATAAGGTACAAAGAAAAAAAAAACAGACAGAAACATGACTGAAAAAAAAATATAAAAATAATTAGTTGGAATCAAATAAATAATAAATTAATTAATTAAAGGCATGTCCAAGTATGCTGCTGTATAAGGGCATTGTCAAACTATACTAAAAAAAAAAATATTTTTTTTTATTAAAAGTACTCAGAAAAGAGCTGGTGCTTTTCCTCTTCTTCTTCTTCTTCTTTCTTTCTTCTGGTACATTCACTTAGTCGGCTTACGACCTCCACAGGCTGAGTTGAAGGATTCAATATTCTTACGCCCCGACTCAACAATAGGTACCTATTTGTCAAGATTGGAAGAGGCTTAAAAACCTAGAAGCGGACAGGGTAAATCTTGCACAACCTTTTGATGAAAGCTCAACAAATAATAAATATCCTGTGGATGCGCCATATGACTCGAAACAGAAAAATAAGATATAAAAAATACGCTGTTATAATTATATTTCAATCCGATTCTGTTGAAATCTAAAATTATATCTTTTTGGAGTTCCGTGACCACTTCATAAAATGACTTTCTCTTTAGGAGGCATTTTACATCTTACTTTTAATATGTCTTATTTTCCAATATGTCCTCCCAAAACATAAAAGTAAGATATATAAGTGCGGTTGGCTTCGGCCCCAAGCATGTTTCCTAAAGGACCGGGTCATTATGGCCTAGATCATGGAAACACATAATAAAAAATTATTCATGACATTTCAAACAGCATTGTGCAGCTTCAAAGTAAGCCAAGCTTGTGTTTGAAAATCGTACGAAAATGAGGAAGTGAGCTAGTAGCTAAACATGACATAAGTTCCTCGGAAGGTTCCTCGGAAGAACAGTCACACGCACACACACACACAAACACATACAATGCAGTGAGTATCTTTGTACCCACCTATCTATCTAATAAAGCCCTGTTAAAGTTTTATTTATCTATATTTTATTTATTTTTAGTTTTTTTTATCTATGTCCAACAGTGGACTAATATGGGCTGATGATGATGATGATGATGATGAAAGTTTTATTTAAATCACTTAATGTTACCTGAACTCAATATTTACCTCTTAATTTTGCATACAGGTAAGCCTAACCCTAGAATCAAACATAGGCGAATTATTATCCCATAAATCAGTTCACATGGGATAGAAATCACCTTTAAACGTTTCAACAGAAACAACGCGTGCGAAGCCGCGGCCATAAACTAGTAAACAATAAATTAATAAGATTATCGTGATCACTGAGGTCTGAAGGCTAATAAAGACATTCTTGAACTTTCTAAGAGTACCTTATCAGGTAGGTAAGGCTGCATCATTCCAAGCCCGGAAGAACGCGGTGCAAATTACTCAAACTTTTCAACTTTTGCTTATATCGTTTTATTATTTTACATTGTTTTTAAAAAAGTATGAAGCAGGAACTATGCTTGATTCTTCCACGAACCTTTCTCAGAATCTTCCTCTGGGTGATTATCGCTTGTCTTTTGTTTTTAACAAAAAACGAAGCCGTGAAACTATCGTCCGTACTTTTATAAAACAAATGAAAGAAGTGAGGTTAAAGGTAAATTTTTAAAAGCTGGTTTGATAGTCTTTTGTTTTTTTTATACAAAAGACCAAAATGACGTCACAAATCTGACGATACTGGAAGCCTGCTCTAGTTCTTTTACTCTAGTTTTGCTACTCTCGAAAGAGCCGTTTTCGGACGGCTTTTATGATTCTGACTTTTTACTGAACGGAACTTCGAAAACTGACAAAATTTTGTTATGCAAGAAGGTCTACAGTATACGAAAAACAAAAGAGGATCGCACCAGGTTTCGGTAATTTACACATGGTAGTAATCCGACAGTGAAACAAGAAATAACTCCGATTGGTTGTTAATATAACACCCCAACCAATAGACTTACCTACATTTCATCTCTATCACTCATGCGCAAATTTATGTCTTCCGCAATAATTATTCGCAAGTTAACATGTAAAATGTGACTCAAAGCTCGGTGAAGGTGTAACGGCTTAATTATGTCCGGACCGGATGTGAAAAATTAATGTGAGCCGGGTGTGCCGGCCTTCCACAGCGAGCGAACTCCGTGCGACTTGAACCTTAGGCATCATAATAATAGCGTAGAAACCTCTTCCCATCCATACTTATTACTTACCAATATTACAAATAAGTGCGAGAAGGTTTTACACTACAAACGTGTTAGTGCACCAACTGGGCCTGCAGTGGTATTTTAATTCATTCAATTCGATTCCGAATCGAATCCGACGGATCTATAAAACGCTATTTTGATTTCGTCTCGGGTTGATGATCGAAAATTCGAAGCGTATCTGTTGACTAATGGCCATGTCAATGAGGAGGAGCTCCTTATTTCGATCATCAACCCGAGGCGAAATCAAAATAGCGTTTTAAAGATCCGTCGGATTCGATTCGGAAACGAAACGAATGAATTAAAATACCCCTGCTGGAGTCTAAAGGCAAATAATGGACCACAAATATTACAATGTAGTGTAATAACAATTGAAACAATTGAGCTAACTGCAGACTGTTGCAAACAATCTACAGGTAGCTCAACTGATCCATATCAATGCCATAATAATAATTGTTTCAATTGTAAATACTAATTATATTATAATTTTCTTTGTGAATAAAGGCGTCTGCCCTATTAAAAACAAGATCCGTCAAGTGCGAGTGTAACTCGCGCGCCGAGGGTTTTGAACGTTTGTCAATAAATATGTACCAAAAGTACCGGTTAGAGACTTCACAATTTAACGAATACCTAAGAATAGTAGGTACCAACCTACATTTCAGATAGATCTCTCTGCATGCTTCGGATTAATGGGTGGTTCGGTTATGGTGGGTAATGGTAATTTTTTCGACTTTTTACGAAATATTTCAAAAAGTATGAAAGCTACAGAAATTTTAAAAACTGTTTTGAAATGTCCAAACCAATACCTTTCATTTGATACCCCACTCGGCGGGGTAGCTCCCCTTTTGAAAATTATTATTTTTTGACCATTTTTCAAAAAGTGTTCTTTTTACAGACTTCTCTATATTTTTCCTGTAAAATATAGATCCATATCTACAAACGCTCCATACATTTTAAACGGATCGCTCTGCAAACTTCGGAGATAGGGGGGGGGGAATGGATATTTTTTCGACTTTTTTCAAAATATTTCAAAAAGTATGAAACCTACAGAAATTCAAAAAACTGTTTTGAAACCTACAAACCGATACCTTTCATTTGATACCCCACTTGGTGAGGTAGCCCCCCCTTTTGAAAATTATTCCCCCCCTTTTTGACCATTTTTCAAAAAGTGTTCTTTTTTCAAACTTCTCTATATTTATCCTGTAAAATATAGATCCATGTCTATAAACGCTCCATACATTTTACATGGATCACTCTGCAATCTTCGGAGATAGGGGGGGGGGGGGGGGGAATGGGTATTTTTTCGACTTTTTTCGAAATATTTTAAAAAGTATGAAACCTACAAAAATTTCAAAAAGTGTTCTGAAACGTACAAAATGATACCTTTCATTTGATACCCCATATGACTCTGTAGGTATCTTTTAAAATTTCGGCATCACAATTTGTATGGAAAATATGCATTTTCATTTTTCATTTATTTTCATTTTTTTTTCTCGAAATCTGTACAGGCGCACGAAATGTATTATTATTTTAAATTTCAAGTTGATAGCTGCAGTAGTTTTTGAGTTATTAAGGAGGGAAAAAAGGACAGACAAAGCGAGACCATAAGGGTTTTGAAACCGATCTTCGATCTTCAAAACCCTAAAAATGTAGTGTAATAGGAGGAATAGAATGTCTTATCATTAAAATAATGAATCATTAATAGAATAAGTGTTGCTTAGAGCTATGTATATCATCACCTTAATCATAATTCTGGGCATTTTGAAGTGGAAAGTTGGCTTTGCTCATTTGCTTTGTAAAGCTCTGCGCTCATTTATCCAATACCACACGGTAAAAATGTGCGTTCAATTCAAAAAAAAAAAAAATATTCCGATAATATACAAGAACAAAATTAAAATTTTAAAAACTCCCCGACAGATTTTCATGGAACATGGCTAAGACCACTCGGGACAAAATTATCTATGACACAAAAAAAATCAGTTAATCCGTTTGGGAGCCACGATACCACAGACAGATACTCAGATAAACAAATACACAGATAGACACGTTAAACTTATAACACCCCTCTCTTTTTGCGTCGGGGGTTAAAAATTCAACTGAATGTTACGAGTGAACTGAAAGTCCATATTTGAATGCGCATTCTTGTGATGGGCTGCAGCTTTTCAGGTGTGCTACAAGCTTCAATCCGCTCATTTTTCAATGTCCAGTGACAAATCGACCAGAGGTTCCTGGTCCATGGAAAATCAAATTATCTTCAGCGATTTACGGTTATTTTATGAATATATTGAAATAATACTAATCGTTTGCGTAGTATACGGTTCATTACAACGAATCCACTATTGTGGATGGTGATTAAAAACCATTAACAATTAATAGTACTGGAATAAATTTCTACATAATCTTTTCTCCCTAAAAAAATCAAAAAAGAGCTCATCACATCACAGTTGATTGTGTATTTATTTAGAGAATAAATAGATATCTATTTAGATCTTTTTAATCTATATATATATGAATTGACGTTTGTTAATCTCATAAAACTCGAAAACGGCTCGACCGATTTTGGTAGTTTTACAAAATCTCTTACAATTTTATGATCTGGATTGCGAGCACGGACTTTGACGACATGCACCGATTTTGTCTCTGGTGTAAATTAAATTCGGTAAGAACGACAATTTAGTAACTATAATACTTCTTTGGTTCTGTTTTTGTCGAGTTTTATCGCCAAAAAATCGTTTTTATGTTTATATTTTATTGTTTTCTTTTCATTTGAATCTTTTCTTTTTTAAATAGACATTAGACCTTGTAACGTAAATCGTTATACAGGGTGTAACAAAAATAAGTAACCAAACTTTCAGGTGGGGTGTAGAATCGAACACTGAATGCAGGAAAAATATAAAAAAAAAATCCCGCCCTTTAGTTTTCGAAAAATAAAATAAATACGGAATTTTCACTACATTACGCAAACGACTGATGCACGTGTTTATTTGACATTAAAATATGATTAAAAGGTCTACGTACCTTGTGTACACCTTTTTAGCAGATAAACATCTTTTTACGGGGGGCACCCACGACCGGACACGCGAAAAACCGATAACAACCGCGGCGGCGCGCCGCGACCTTCACCTTGCGCTTGCAATGATGCAACTAAACGGCCATTGACCCTATGATAACATTTCTGTGGTATGACAGTTTGACAAAACTAACAATAAGCCTAGCATTGGGTGAACATTCGGATGAACTAAGTTTGTATACCTATCTCGCTCTCGCGCGCTAAAAGTTTGTGCCTTTTCTTGTCTCAATCTGGTGCTTCGGAAATGCAAATTGTAACAACCTTTTATGGGGTTCATTGTAAGTTACTCACCGTGTTTTTAAAGGTCAATGTGTATTATAGTCTATTGCCTAATGTTGTGAAAATTTCGTACCTATTTATTAAATTTTTCGAAAACTAAAGGGCGGGATTTTTTTTCAATATTTTTCCTGAATTCAGTGTTCGATTCTACACCCCACCTGAAAGTTTGGTTACTTATTTTTGTTACACCCTGTATACCTACGTTCGTATTTTTTTAAAATTTTTAAATAGAAAACAATTCCATTTCTTATTAAATATTAGGTCCTTACATATGAAATTGGCGTTTTTCGTACTGGCCACTTTAATCACAAATTTCTCCTCTTTGGTAAGGAATTCCAAATTCAAATTTGTACAGCTATAGACTCGTGTATTTGTGCTTCGATGATCGTCATTCATTTGTTTTTTTTCTTCTGTTTTTTTCTGTTTGCGTCACTCATTTTACAAAATGGAAAACTTAAAATATCGCATTATTTACGAGTACGAGTTCCGCCGTGGCACTAGTGCTGCGGAAACAACTCGAAGGGTGAATGATGTGTATGGCGGTCGTGTTGCAAAAGAAAACACAGTTCGTTTTTGGTTCCAACGTTTTCGTTCTGGAAATTTCGACTTGCAGAACAAGCCCCGTGGACGGCCTGAGACTCAAGTTGATAATGAAGAGTTGAAGGCTATTGTGGAAGCGGATCCATCGCAAACCACGTCCGAGTTAGCTGCAGGCTGCGGTGTTAGTGATAAAACTGTTTTAATTCACTTGAAGCAAATTGGGAAGATTAAAAAGCTTGAAAGGTGGGTACCTCACGAATTGACTGAAGCAAACCGGCAAACGCGCGTCGACTGCTGCGTTACATTACTTCAATTGGAAAGTCTAAGACATCCTCCGTACTCCCCGGACCTTGCTCCAACAGATTACCATTTTTTTCGAAATTTGGATAACTTCTTGCAAGGGAAAAAATTCAACTCCGATGGGGCAGTCCAAATCGCCTTCAAAGATTTTATTGATTCCCGTCCGACTGGTTTTTTTAGTAAAGGGATCAATGAACTACCTATAAGATGGCAAAAGTGCATAGAAAATAATGGTTCATACTTTGATTAATTAAATATATTATATTAAAAAATATTCGACTTTTTGTTCCTCCCATACAAAACGCCAATTTCATATGTAAGGACCTAATATTACTCGACTAATAGTATTAGTCTATTATAGACGACAGCCCATAGTCCATAGAAAGTCGCAAAGATTTTCGACTGCAGCGTCACTTGACCTCGTGGTGTAGTTGGTTAGCACATTCCGGTACTGACGGAAGGATGCGGTTTCAAGTCCCGCCGAAGTTGTAAATTTTTGCGATGTTATTTAATTTCTTGGCCCATAGATAATTTCGTCAACACGCCGCTAACTTCATGCTGTATCCGATCCATTCTCTATGGCCTCGAAATTGGACGTGTCACTCTTACTGCGCAGGAGACGCACTGAGACGCCATTTTACTCGCTCAATCTCTTTAATTCCTCATTTTTACTTATATTTTAACTACACCAAAGTGAAATTCTATAAACCCCTGTTGGTTAAGTTTTGCACTGATTTATAATGTAGGCTGTAAATATTCATTCTAATGCTCACAGAATGACATGGGCTTTCTTTCACCTCGCCATGTGATCTCTTCATACTGTTCACGGGCTAAGGCTTTTCACTACATCAACAGTTATTCTTTTTTATTTCGCTCACGTTTCTCTCTGTAACATTTTTATCAAATTCACTTTTCATGTTTTAAATTCATATCTCCCGTTCTGAGTGTGACTTCCACGGCATCATGAACACTTAGTGCTTTTGCTTTTTGTGCTGCCGTGGGAGCCCTTCACCTGCCTGGCTGTAATGCCTAGCTTTATGCGCATTCCAGGGATCAAAGTCCACTCTAGGGCAGTGTTCGTCTCCGGCCGGACTTCTCACGAGCTGCCCCCCTTTTGGACCTGGACCTTCATACTCGCACACACCTTTCGCCGTCGGGTCGCTACTACACCCGCGACGCGCTAAAAGGAGAGTACGGTGGAAGAGGAAAAGCAAGGAGAAGACCCTCAAATTATAACCTAGTAGAATCAGCCTTCTGTAGGACAAAGAACCCACATTCAAGCCCCTCTGGCCGAGTTAATTTCTCAAATTAATCAAATGACATTATAGTCCTTCAGGCTCTCTATTTTTTCCTTATTCATTAAATTTGTATTTGTTCACACGTGTTTTTAATTTTTTTTGTTCAGTGCCAAGCTAGGTTCAGATTCCTCCCGTGTTCCTAAGAACCGGGAAGTTACTGAACCGGTAATTTTTTCAAAACCGGGACAACATAGAGACAAAATCGACGCTGATCAATCCATATACATAGAAGTCCGTGTTCGCGCTTCTGTTTCTGAAAAAAATATATACATATTATTACCTAAGGATCTAGTCTAGTCAAAGTTGCATTCAGTTACAAGATCTAATGAACTTCACTCGATAGAAAATAATCCCAGGTTACCTCTTTTTCTAACGTTTTTTCATTACTATGACTAGCGAACTACTGATATCACACTTTTTTTTGTACTCAACTAAGGACACTCAATATGTCTAAACAAATTCGCAGAGTTTGACTTGATAAAATGATTTTCTTAATCACCATGTTTACATAACTACAAAAAACACGACCGCGGCGGCTTGGCAGGCGCGCATTTTCCCTGACTGTTGCAGGACTACTTGGCCTTAACATTAATCCTAAAAAAGATTATAACAGATCCTTCCTTCTCTTAAAAATAAATCGTTAATTATCAAGCTCGCATACTATTTGTACTTATACTATAGCAAATCATATAAAAATTTAGTTCCTTCAGGCTTTAATCCAACCTGGATGGACCTGCCACTTAATCGGCCCTTAGGCCGGTTAGTTTAGTTAAGGGCCGATTACCCACAGATCGGCACTTAACTAAACTATCACATAGAACATACATAGAAAGGTTAGATCTGTATTTAACCTTTCTATGTATGTTATGTGTGTTTTTCAGAGAGACATTGTTTTCAGGTAGTTGAAAAAATAATTTTGTATATTGATACTGTTATTGAAACACAAAATTATTTTTTCAACTACCTGAAAACAATGAATTATCCTACATGACTTTTATACTATTTGTGAAAACTTTTAATTGGCCGTCCTTATATTTATGCCTAAATTTTGTTCGTATTTATCAGTAAGCTTTCCTAAAATAAATAAATAAATGACCCATTGTCCTAAGCTTATTAACCCCCACACTCGACAAATAAAAGAGCACGCATTAGCCATTTGAGTCGATGCTTAGAGAGAGTAGTAGTGCTCAGAACAAAGCTCTCTAGTCGCTATTCAGTAGACAATAACTAGTGCTTTGGATTCTTTCACACGACGTCGTCACGCGGCGAAATCCGATAACTATCAATAAACACGCTTCAAGGTCCGTTTATTCTTCATCCCTCTAAATAGGAAGGCGGATGATCACCACGCTTGTTAGGCTAGGCTCATTGCTGACCTCAGTGGACCTTTTTCTGGTAGGTTCCTTTAGTGTATCCACCGAGTTTCAGTGGTTGATTCTTTCGCAGTGAAAGAAGGTGACTGACGGTTGCAGACTTATAACAACGAGCATAATTATACAGCGTAATGTACCTTTTTTTGGTGAAAAAATACCTTTGTATCTTTTTCATTTTATATGAAAATGTATTAATAATGTGTGGTGTGTTGATTGTTTGAACAAAAGCGCTCATTTCAACCCAACTTTTAAGCGAACTGGGAGTTGAACTTTGTTTTGGCTTAGGTTTCAGTTTATCGTATAAATTCGTTTGTTTTAATTAAACTGTGTCAAGATATAATATATTTCAGCACAAAATATCTTTTGCACATGCTAGACTTGTATTTATATTTCTAGGTTTATAATAAGTGCCAGTATTATTTCGCTACTTTTGCCCTAGTCAGACCTCTATGACACAGTAGATAATATATTTATCTACTGTGTCTATGATTTAACTAAAAAATATGATATAATCTGGAGACTTCCGAGGTTTTACAATTTATGTGACAAAAAGGGAACAAAATACTTTGACCGGATTTTCCAGTTTACGTCACGCCGCGCCGCCATCGTTTGCAAGAGTTCTTCAGCTTAACGAGCCAAATCAACCGGGCGGGGTAGCTATGTGAGCTCCGGCTTCGAGAGGCAATAACGTCTTACGAATCAACAGCGGGGATTAAATGTTATCTAATTGTGATGTGGACTCTAGAACTCTATGATATAGGAGCTTGTTATTGGAGTAATTAGGTTGGTATTGAAGACTAGTTTATGCCCGCTTCGCGCGCGTTATTTCTATAGAAACGTTTTAAGGTTATTTCTATCCCATGGGAACTGATTTATGGGATATAAAGTCGCCTATGTTTGATTCCAGGGTTAGACTTACCTGTATACAAAATTTCAGCCTGATCCGTTCAGTAGTTTTGGCGTGATGAGGTAACAAACATCCATCCGTCCATCCATCCATACTTTCGCATTTATAATATTAGTGTGATAAGGTAGGATTTATCATTAGAATTGGTATTCGCAATACTATTCTAATAGAATAGGTGTGTGAGCACTCGAATCCAGCTGGCAGATTAGACACAATTACCAAGTTGACTACCTACCTACGGGCCCTACGTACTACAGTACCTGGGTTATGGATAGAACGGAACCTCTCACGGAAAACTAACAATAAATTGGTTAACTGTTGGTCTTCTCCGCTACGTTTCGGAAACATCGACACACTTTGAAGATCGGCCGATCGAGATCCCTTCGAGATGTGGTGTTGGAGGAAAATGCTTCAGATTTCCTTGGACTGCATTCCGCACCAACGAGTCCATTCTACGGGAACTCAAGGTCAAAACCAGGCTCTCTACCATCTGCCTACGCCGAATACTAGAGTTTTTAGGTCACTGAGCCAGAAAAGACGGACATAACCTCGAAAAACTGATGGTTACTTGTAAAATCGAGGGCAAGCGTCGAGAGGTCGCAGTCATCTCTGATGGTGGAACTAAATCCACTCTACGCTGAACACCAAGCTTCAGGAATCCTGAATATGATAGGAACAGGTGGCGTCACATAACCAAGAAAAAGATTACTCCATGTTCAGGGGATCACGACCCTCAGCAATGAGAACAACGATTCGAGGTTAAGGAAGACCTAGTTGACTAAATGGGTTCTTAAGTATTCCTCCTTCTTGGGAGAGGCATGTCTAGCAGCAGACGTATGAGTGCTGTTTGTCTATGGGCTGATAAGGATGTGGTGTGAAGTTTTTAAGAGCATGGCTATTTCTCATAAATTAATTCCATTGGATTTAAACTAAGTGCGGTTATTACGTTACTGTAAGGCTAGACGCAAACGGTGGCGAGTGACAAGCTCTCAGTTTCAGTTTACACGCTTTTTCATACATTTTGTACGAACTGGCTGCACACGCATCGCCGGTGGCGGTCATTCGCTACAGCAGTGTCCGTGACTCGCCACTTGACGGCCGCTGCGCGACACGCAAGACGCCGGCTCTCGCCACTGACCCACTACTCACTCACTCAGTTATCCGCTAGGAGTCCTACCATCGCACCTGTCAATGTAATGTGGTAGCAAAGATCCTATGACTACGTTCCGTAGGATATCTTTGTGTGGTAGCTTCCGAATACCGAGAAGCGGTTGCTGTCGCGCGCTTCCGCTACTGCGGCAAATGTGGCGGTAGCGCGCGATGGTGGCGGAGAACCGGTGGTGGTCCGTTTGCTTTACTGTTACAGTACCATGTCAATATATTTATGAAAACTTGTTGTACACTCATAGAAATAAAAATCTGTTCCCTAAAAATTGTGATAAACATAACTTTAATACCAGAAATAAACATAAACTCGCTGTGCCCACAACTAGGCTACACAAAATTAATGTATCTTTTAAAGGGCAATGTATACGCTTCTACAACAAAACTCCTAGTGAGTTGCAACAATTATCAGTAAATAAATTCAAACAAATTGTCAAAACCTTGCTGTGCAAAAAGGCTTACTATAAAATATCAGATTATCTAGAAGATAAAAAAGCTTGGAACGGGTTTTGCTCCAACTCGAAGAATAACAACTAACAGGCTAAAGGTTTCTTCGTCGCTTCTTTACTTTGGTCTACATACCGAAGCGACAGAAATCAAAAATATCACTTTATTTCCGTGTCAGTGTATAGTTTTATAATTTGACCTTTTCTAAGTGTACATTTATTGTATTTATGGAAATAAAGAGTTTTTGATTTTGATTTTTTTGATTTTGTTACTGATTAGTCTTGTTTTTAAGTGATTTGAACAGTGGCTAAGTGGCTTGAATTTCAGTTGCCTTAATTAATGTCTTCGCAATGCCGAAAACAGTGTTTTTTCAGTTAGCCGTTCATGCTTAAATACGTAACAAATACACTACCTACTAAGTATTCGGATTGCAACAATGCTGCAGAAAAAACGTAATAAGAGCCCGTTAAGTTACGTAAACGTCTATAACTATTTTACCTACTGATGTACTTGGCTGTAAACCGGATGAGATTCCAAACTTTGTATTGAATGGGATTAGTTTGGTGAAATCAGTACATAAGTTACCTATAGTTCCTTCATTTCTTTGGCTGGGTGTGGAATTTATTAAAGTTACCTACTTGGAAAAGAACGAAATAAAATATTCGTGTCTAAGTTCGATGTCGGTTTATTTGAACCACGAAGACCTTATCTGTGTCGTCTTTGTCCCTCCTAATAATTATTTTATTCAATTAACTAGAAAAAAATATCAAAACCCAATAATAAACACAGTATTGAGCTATTTCTCTATTACTGGGTTTATACTCAATATCGAAAAAAATATCAAAACCTAATAATAAACACAGTATTGAGAAATAGCTCAATATGTTTATTATTGGGTTTTGATCGTTTTTCTAGATAATTGAAACAAAAAAAAATTGTTAATTGAACATTAAGTTAATTGAAATAAAGTTAATTGATACAAAAAACAACAAATAATATTAAAAGGAAATCTCATTCAAATTAAAATTGGAAACTATACCATTAATAACTTCTAGTCACTGCGAAAACCATGTACATTTAGGAAATTGCTTTTGGCCTTATTAACAAATCTTTATTCACAAAGAAAATAACAGTAAAAAAATAGAAATAAATTAGAACTATCCAAGAGATTCAAATCGATGTGCCACTCCAAGAGCCGCCATGACTGTAGCTAACGTAAAGGTTTAACTGCAGTCAGCTGCTTTCTGCAGTTTCGTTTAACGATACACTTTATTCGGAATGTCCCGTTGTTCACTAACTTTGTATTGAATTGTAATTAATTGAAATTACTGTTCAGTGTATCAGTTGTAGGAAATGTTTAGCGGGTGGAGGAATTGAGAGGATTCAAACAGTTAGAAGCATCTTAGTTGCAGAATTGTTTTATAGTGCTATAAATATATGCTATATAGTAAAATTACTAGGAGTAGTTTTTAACCGACTTCAATAAGTAGCAATAAATTGAGACTTTCCTCTTAATCGGCTGTATCTTTTTTTAACGCAGGAATACCATTCATCTACGCCAATAACCTTATTGGCGAAGATAAATAAATAATGCTGGACAATTTACACAACATTATCTAGCCCCAAGCTAAGCAGAGCTTGGGTTATGGGTACTAGATAACTGATATACTTAATACAATACACTACATAGATAGATATTTTTTATTAGACATAGAAAACACCCAGACCAACGGAACAAATTTCTGCAGATCGTACACAAATTTCTTCCGAGGCGGGAATCGAACCCGCAACCTCCTGCGTTGCAGGTGGACTTTCGCCCGCTGCGCCACGGAGGTCGTCAAGATGACCAATAACCCTATGTTGTAAGCATAGTTTTTTTTATGTATTATGTATTTAGGTAACTTTTTTTATATTTGTGTTTGTTTATTTTAGTTCAAGACTTTTATACATTACCGAAAAACAAAATAAACAACCGCAAAATAATACAAAAAGATATCCCACCTAAGCTTCATGACAATACGAAATGTGATTGGTGCGGCGACATCACGTTCGCTTTAGCCGTTGTGATAAAGCGTTGCGATAAAGCGTTGCGTTTAGAATTTATACGATTGAGATATAAAATATCTACTTTTCAATGATGACACTAACATCAAAAGAATACAAAAATACATAGATATATTTCTATATCAATAGAGAATAAAACCAAAAATAATAAGGCTTTTTCGAAGTCACATGCAATACCCTATTGTTATTCGTGTTATATTATTTTAAAACGAAAATTATCCCGAGGATCTCAATTAATTTCCTACGAGTAATTCCCATCTGTCCCATTAAACTGAAAAAAAACGAAATTTTAAGGTGCAGGCAGTTATGCGAAGTTGCTCTTTTTGGCCTAAAAGAGCAATTTCGCATCTCTGCCTACACTGAAACGAATAAAACTTTTACAGAGGCATTAAAATAAGCTTATGATAGGTATCACAAACTGCAAAAACGTTTTTAAGAAATTCCTTCCTTTAACATAATAATAACATAAAATGGTGGCGCTGATTTGGGTCGTGTTAGTGCCTTAAATCAGTTGTGTAATAATCATGAAATCATTTGAGAACCTAATTTTTCGGATACAGAGCAAATACATTAGATTCCACGTTAGCAACCGTTCCAAAAACCAGTGGTAGGTTGACACAAACATTCATCATTGTCAGAATTGACGTACGTTAAACATGTTTGTTGATTTTTACCATTTTTATTAATTTTTGTTGTGTTTATTTTATACTTGTGTGTGTACTGAATTATGTATTTTATTGTTTGTTTATGTGAAATATTTTCTAATATTAAGATTGTTTATTTATTCTATGTACTAGACATAACGCTTTAGAGAAAATCTGTAATATTGTAGTCTTGTTTTTTAAATAAATTATTTGTAATTTGTATCGTGTGATATAGTGTTCGGGAGTTCTATAATACTACCTACAAGCAGTCGTCAGCTGCCCAAGGATGCTTGTCGCTTTAATCTTTGAAGAATCAAGCCGTCTCATTGGTCCTCCATGTTCTTCCTGCCTTCAAGCTTCAAGCGGACCAGTTGGACCGCGGACAAAGGGCGAATTTAAATCGTATTTATATAAAAACTAGTAAATGCCCGCGGCTTCGCACGCGTTTTTTTTTTGGAAACGTTTGAAGATGATTTCTATCCCATGGGAACTGATTTATGGAATAAAAAGTAGCCTATGTTTGATTTCAGGATTAGCTTTCAGCCCGATCCATTCAGTAATTTTGGCGTTTGAGGTAACAAACATCCATCCATCCATCCATCCATCCATCCAAACTTTCGCATTTATAGTATTAGTGTGATGTGATGTGATTATATTTATTTCTCAATAACATTGGTATTGTACTAGAATCTGAGTGATCCAGAACGTATTCTAAAATACTTGTCCATGGTCTAGTCTAGAAGACAATACTGGTCCATGGTCTAGTCTAGAAGACAATACTTGTCCATGGTCTAGAAGAATAACAGAAAAAAAAACGCGGGCGTGACCTCGGAGGGGCTCGATCCTTGAGGGATATTCTCGTACTCCCATAAAAATCTTTGAAGGCTTAATGTCGGCATTGGCATTGTACAAAGAATTCCATAAGGCAGATACTTTCAAATCGATGTTGAAGCAGCACGCAGCCAGCAGCGTTTTAGGGACGCTTCCGACTGGTATTGATATGGATCAGTTGAGCTACCTGAATATTGTTTGCAACAGTATGCAATTAGCTCAATTGTATTTCACAAATCGATCCGCAAATTGCAAAACGCCACTTCATGTGCTTTTCTTCTTCTTTTAAAGTAATTTTTCTTTCCTTACTTTAAATCATCATCATCAGCCTATATTAGTCCACTGCTGGACATAGGCCTCCCCTAATGACTGCCATAGCGACCTGTCTTCAGCTTGCCTCATCCAGCATCTGCCTGCAGTCTTTTGCAGATCGTCACCCCACCTGGCCGGAGGCTACTTTAAATACCAACAGAGTATTCAGTATTCGCTAGTCAGAGTCCCTCATCGCAAACGGGGTGGTTTTTGGCATAATCACCACGGTTGCGTGCTTGGCTAAAGGTTAACCCAGGTTAACCTGTGAAAGGTTGTAACGTAATCGTTACATACTTACGTTTTTATTTAATTAATAATTTAAAATCCAATACAATTCCGATTCCGATTAAATATTACTCGATTAATAGTATTAGTCGATTATAGACGACGGCCCATAGATAAGTTCGTCAACACGCCGCTAACTTCATGCCGTATCCGCTGCGATTGTCTATGGCCTTGAAATAGGACGTGTCACACTTTTACTGCGCAGGAGACGCACTGAGACGCCATTTTACTCGCTAATTGAATCAATCGTTATTTCATCGTATTTTTTACTTGTATTTAAACTACAACAAAGTGAAAGTTATAAACCCCTGCTGGGTAAGTTTTGCACTGATTTATAATGTAGGCTGTAAACATTCATTCCAATGCTCAAAGAATGACATGGGCTTTCTTTCACCTCGCCATGTCATCTCTTCATACTGTTCACGGGCTAAGGCTTTTCATTGTATCTACAGTTATTCTTATTTTATTTCGCTCACATTTCTCTCTGTAATACTTTTAGCAAATTCTCTTTTCATATTGTTTTAAATTCATCTCCCGTTCTGATTGTGACTTCCACGGCATCATGAACACTTAGTGCTTCTGCTTTTTGTGCTGCCGTGGGAGCCCGTCACCCTACTAGGTCTGGCTGTAATGCCTAGCTTTATGCGCATTCCAGGGTTCAAAGTCCACCCTAGGGCAGTCTTCGTCTCCGGCCGGACTTCTCACGAGCTGCCCCCCTTTTGGACCTGGAACTCCACGCTCGCACACACCTTTCGCCGTCGGGTCCCTGCTACACCCGCGACGCACTAAAAGGAGAGTACGGTGGAAGAGGAAAGGCAAGAAGAAGACCCTCAAATCATAACCTAGTAGAATCAGCCTTCTGTAGGACAAAGAACCCACTCGCTAGCCCCTCTGGCCGAGTTAGTTTTATTTTAAATTATTTAAATGACATTATAGCCCTTCAGGCTCCCTCGTTTTCATTATTAATTAAATTTGTATTTCTTCACACGTGTTTTTTAATTTTTGTACAGTACGCAGCTAGGTTCTGTACCCCCCCGGGTTTCTTAAAAACCGGAAATTTTAAAAACCGGATTTTCTTCAAAAACCGGGACACTGGCGCCCTTTATCCGTGGTTAATACAGCTGATTCTACTTGGTTCTTCTTTTTGTTTTTTTTCTTTTGTTTATGCATGTTGGTGGTAGTCTTATGTAAAACGTATTTATTTTTGGTTTTCAATCATAAACTACTGAGGTGTACGTAAGTACTTAGATTGTATTTTCCTAATTGTAATAATATTTGTAAACTCTAGTCATTTTACATTATTTACAAAATTGTTCATTTTAATTTTAACTTTTTACACGCTTGTTTTTTTGTTGTTTTTGTTGATTGTTCTTGTACAGTACCGAGCAGTACACATCAGTAGTTTCCTTTTTCTTTGATTTTGCATATTTTTTTTGTTTTCACTGTTCATCTCATCAAAACCATACGTTCATTTAATCATTTTGTAACAGAACGGCGAGCTTTAGTTTTATTCAGTGCACTACTTATCCAACAGGTCAGTTTATTTCTCACTGCTATACCATGTTGCCCGTTAAGTTTTTGTCTCTCCAAAAATCGGAGTTAGATTATGAGGTTCGCATACGAGGCGCTACTCCAGCATCTTCTGTTGAGGAGTTACGCAAACAGATAGTCAAGTTAGGGGCTGAACATCCTTCAGAACACATTTTAGAATCTCCACTTGATATAAGGCAGGATATTAAAGGTTGTTTAGATGTTCTAACGAAAATTCAAACTAATTTGGATGTAGAAGATCCTAGTGCTTCCTCGCTCATGCGAACACAAAATATGCTTAATCACTTGTATAACCGTATTGAGAGGATAGACCGTGGCGATGAATATAAGAAAGAGTTTGACGATATAGTCGCGGCATATAAAGGTTTCTCGCTCAAGTGTTCTGCCCTGCAAAATAAATCTCCAGCTAGTGCTTCTTCAAGCGTAAACACTGCCTCTTCCGAGACCGTACGCAGTGCATCGGATACGCAGCAGACTGTGATCAACGTGACTTGTGATCGCGCTTCCTCCGAACTATCTCGCTTAAAATACAATGGCAAGTCATGCGTGCGTTCTTTTATACAGCGTGTTGACGAATTTATGGAGGCTCGTAACATTCCTTCGTCAAAAGTCCTTAGCTACGCCTCTGAGATTTTTCAAGGTGATGCCCTTCATTGGTATCGTGCGGCGAAAGATAGGGTTAACTCGTGGACTGAATTAGCTATCTTACTTAAAGAAGATTTCGGCCAAACTGATTATGACTATAGGTTAGTTTCAGAGATTCGTGCTCGTACTCAAGGGGAAAGTGAAAACATCACTATATACCTCTCTATAATGAAAGGTATGTTTTCGCGCTTGTCTAAACCCATACCAGAAGCGGAGCAATTGGAAATTCTCCTTCATAATATCAGGCCCTGCTATGCCAGCACCCTAGCCTCAGCTGCCCAGATTTCTAGCATCGACAATTTGCGTACATTATGCAGGAATTTTGAAGCTATTCAAGCACGCCTCTCTCAATTTCAGGAGCCGCCTAAGGTTACTTCTGGTACTCTTGCACCGGAGTTTGCATACAATGCTGATAAGGGCGCGAATAAATCTAATAACTATAGTAACAATCATAATAGATATAATAATAATAGAAATCAGAAATATAATAATAATAAAGATCAAAATCAAGCAAATATAAATGCAGTCGCCACCTCTAAAAAAGAACCTTATTGTCCAAGGTGTCGCACTAACTCGCACCATTTGCGCCAATGCAAGGCTCCGCGCGATATCGTGTGCTTTAAATGTGGGAAGAAGGACGTTAAAACTCCTGATTGCCCTGACTGTCGTAAGAAGAAGTCTTCTACGCCAAAAAACGAGTAGATCAGAATTGTAGCTATTTTGATAAGCAAGACTGGGAATCTTGGCTTAATTTTATACGAACCTTTAGCTCTTCATATAAAATTTCTACAATTCTGAACTCTAAACCGTCAAACGATTCTCGTCCCTATGTAAATATCAAAATCAATAATATTGATGCCTGTGGCTTACTCGATTCTGGTGCTGCAGTCACTGTTTTAGGAAATAATTTCCATAAACACCTTGTCGATTGCACTTTGCATACAAATGATCGAATTAATATGGTAGCTGCTGGTGGTCAATCTCTAAATAGTATTGGTTATATCAATGTTTCGATTTCGTTCCAGGACCAATTGCACATTCTCCGAGCTTATGTTGTTCCTGAGGTTGAAACGCCGGTTATTCTGGGCGTAGACTTTTGGCGAGCTTTTCAAATTTGTCCTAAATATTTGAACTCAATTAAAATGTCCACAACTTCGTTGGCAGATCTGAATTGTAATACTGATGCGACGTTTATTCAGTCTTATGACAATTTGATTGACTCTCAAAAAGCTATAGCTGACAATATAATCGCTCAGTTTAAATCAATTTCAACAGAAGAGAAGGGTTTAGGTAGGACTGATTTAATTTGCCATCGCATCGATACTGGAGACACGCTTCCAATCCGACAACGCTACTATAGGATGTCTCCTGAGAAACAACGCATTTTGGTTGATCAGGTTGATGAAATGTTGTCTCTTGATGTAATAGAGCCTTGTGAGAGTGCGTGGTCCTCTCCCGTCATCATTGTTACTAAAAAGGATGGAAGTCCTAGGTTCTGCCTCGATAGTCGCAAGCTTAACGCGGTTACGAAACGAGATTCCTATAATTTGCCTTATGTCTCTGAAATTTTGGATAGTCTTCGTGACGCTAAATACTTGTCAAGCATTGATTTGTCTAAGGCATTCTGGCAAGTCCCTATCGCACCTGAAGATCGAGATAAGACTGCTTTCTATGTACAAGGTAGAGGATTATACCGTTTTAAAACTACCGCTTTCGGCCTTACCAACGCTCCGGCGACTCAGCAACGTCTGGTTGATTTGCTTTTTACTGACAGAGAGTATAAAACTTTCGCTTATTTGGACGATATTGTTATCGTTAGTTCAACTTTCGAAGAACACGTCTCTCGTTTGTTGCGTCTCTTGGATAGGTTGAAGCAAGCTAATTTAACCGTTAATCTTGGTAAATGCCAATTCTTTCGCAGCGAGCTAAAATACCTCGGTTATGTTATTGATGCCCATGGTCTGCGCACAGACCCTAATAAGGTGGAGGCTATTCTCAACTTTCCAACTCCTACTAACAGAAAAGAATTAAAACGCTTTCTCGGCACCGCCACGTGGTACCGACGTTTTGTTCCCAATTTTAGTACTGTAGCTGGTCCACTAAATAAACTAACTGCAAGTGGTAAAAAAGCACCTCCTTTCCAATGGACACCTGAAGCTGACATAGCATTTAACGCATTAAAGGAATCCCTAATTTCTGCGCCGGTACTTTCTTGCCCAGATTATTCCAAACCTTTTGAGGTCCATGCGGACGCTAGTAATTATGGTGTTGGCGCTATGTTGACGCAGACAATAGAAGGTAAAGAACATCCCGTGGCTTATATGAGCAGATCGTTTAACAATGCTGAGAAAAACTATAGTATCACCGAGAGGGAGACTCTCGCTGTGCTGACTGCTATAGAACATTGGCGTTGTTACCTTGAAAACGGTCATACTTTTACAGTGTACACTGACCATTCTGCGTTGAAGTGGTTTTTATCTTTGGAAAATCCAACTGGTCGACTAGCTCGTTGGGGAGTACGTTTGTCATCTTTCAATTTTGAAATCAAACATCGTCGTGGAGTTGATCACGTCATCCCTGATGCTTTATCGCGATCTTTTCCCACTGCTGCCATTTCTCTTGCCAATTCCTTTGTCAATACCAACGATGAATGGTACAAAAATATTTACAATGGTTGTCTTAACGCCCCAAGTCAGTATCCAAATTTTTGCATCAAGAATAATTCTTTGTTCAGGCTGTCTAAATCTAAATCTAATCTAACTTCAGAATTTGCTTGGAAAGAAGTAGTCCCTAGTGAATTTCGCGATTGTATCATTACAGAGAATCATTCGGAACCTACAGCCGGACATCTTGGCATCTTTAAAACATACCGGCGGTTGTCACTGACACACTACTGGCCGGGCATGCATCAGGATGTTGTCAAGTTTGTTAGCGCTTGTTCTGTTTGTTCTTCTTACAAGCCGCAAAATCACACTACTCTTGGCCAAATGGGTCGTCCCAAACAATGTTCAAGACCATTTCAAATGATCTCTATTGACTTTGTTGGTCCTTTACCCGCCACTCGTAAGCAAAACACTTTTATGCTTGTTGTAACTTGTTGTTTTTCGAAATACTGTCACATATTTCCCATGCGTCGTGCTACTTCAGACGGCGTCGTCAAAGTTTTAGAAGAATCTATTTTTCTTGTACATGGTGTCCCTCAAACAGTTTTTCTTGATAATGGAAGTCAGTTCATTAGTTCTACAACTGAATCTTTGTTTAAAAAATATAAAATCCCAAATATTTACTTTACTCCAAAATATACACCACAGATTAACACCGTTGAACGTTATAATAAAACTATCGTTACTAGTCTGTCCTCATTTGTAGAAAATGACCATCGGACATGGGACACTTTTATCCCGAAGGTACAGTTTGCGATTAACAGCTCCGTAAACGAAGCCACTGGTTACACTCCGGCTTTTCTTGTTTATGGTAGAGAGCTTGTTTTGTGTGGATCGCACTATACTGACAATGACTTAGGTGATGAGGTTCTCTTCCTTCCGCGTGATATCTACGCCGAAAATCGTGGATGTCTTTCGGCTGTATTTGATGATGTGCAGGCGTCATTGTGGCAGGCACATGTAAAGAATACAGCACATTATAACTTACGCAGGAAGCATGCAGAGTTTAACGTTGGTGATGTTGTCTATAAACGTACTTTTATTTTGAGCGATAAAGATAAATATTTTAGCAAAAAGTTAGCTCCCAAATTTATAAAATGCCGTATTACTGAGAAACGGTCTCCCTTAGTATATGTCTTAGAAGATATGTCAGGCAAGGATATTGGAGCTTGGCATATCAAAGACCTAAAATTAAATAGAAATAAAGTTTAACGTATCTAATCTGTTTGTTCTTCGGTAATGTTACGTTCCCCGTTTTTTTTTTTTGTTTAACATCTTAGCTGCTAGCATTGGTCATCCTAGATAAATAAAGGATGCCCTGTTTTTTGGAAGGTTGCGCCAAAACTTTCTGTTGTCTTGGTGTTGTTTGATAGGTAAGAATGTTTGTGTTACGAAAGGTAGTATGAATGGTTTAATGAATGTGGAGTGTCAGTAGTTAGTAGTCAGATTTTGCATTCCTAGAGCAAAATCTTTGCCTACAAGAGGGGGTAATGTAACGTAATCGTTACATACTTACGTTTTTATTTAATTAATAATTTAAAATCCAATACAATTCCGATTCCGATTAAATATTACTCGATTAATAGTATTAGTCGATTATAGACGACGGCCCATAGATAAGTTCGTCAACACGCCGCTAACTTCATGCCGTATCCGCTGCGATTGTCTATGGCCTTGAAATAGGACGTGTCACACTTTTACTGCGCAGGAGACGCACTGAGACGCCATTTTACTCGCTAATTGAATCAATCGTTATTTCATCGTATTTTTTACTTGTATTTAAACTACAACAAAGTGAAAGTTATAAACCCCTGCTGGGTAAGTTTTGCACTGATTTATAATGTAGGCTGTAAACATTCATTCCAATGCTCAAAGAATGACATGGGCTTTCTTTCACCTCGCCATGTCATCTCTTCATACTGTTCACGGGCTAAGGCTTTTCATTGTATCTACAGTTATTCTTATTTTATTTCGCTCACATTTCTCTCTGTAATACTTTTAGCAAATTCTCTTTTCATATTGTTTTAAATTCATCTCCCGTTCTGATTGTGACTTCCACGGCATCATGAACACTTAGTGCTTCTGCTTTTTGTGCTGCCGTGGGAGCCCGTCACCCTACTAGGTCTGGCTGTAATGCCTAGCTTTATGCGCATTCCAGGGTTCAAAGTCCACCCTAGGGCAGTCTTCGTCTCCGGCCGGACTTCTCACGAGCTGCCCCCCTTTTGGACCTGGAACTCCACGCTCGCACACACCTTTCGCCGTCGGGTCCCTGCTACACCCGCGACGCACTAAAAGGAGAGTACGGTGGAAGAGGAAAGGCAAGAAGAAGACCCTCAAATCATAACCTAGTAGAATCAGCCTTCTGTAGGACAAAGAACCCACTCGCTAGCCCCTCTGGCCGAGTTAGTTTTATTTTAAATTATTTAAATGACATTATAGCCCTTCAGGCTCCCTCGTTTTCATTATTAATTAAATTTGTATTTCTTCACACGTGTTTTTTAATTTTTGTACAGTACGCAGCTAGGTTCTGTACCCCCCCGGGTTTCTTAAAAACCGGAAATTTTAAAAACCGGATTTTCTTCAAAAACCGGGACAAGGTCGAGCCGCAGACTCGCCTTCCGCATACAGGCCAATCGTGCTGCTGGATGACACGGGGAAGCTGCTGGAGAGGGTAGTGGCTTCCCGTGTCATCCGGCACCTGGCGGGGACTGGGCCTGACCTGTCCCAGGCCCAGTATGGGTTCAGAGCGGGGCGTTCGACGATAGACGCCCTACTCTGGCTCAAGGGCTGGACCCAAGATGTGGTCAGCCGGGGAGGGAAGGCGTTGGCTGTTTCGCTCGACATTGCCAACGCCTTCAACAGCCTGCCGCACGGAACCATACGGGAGGCGCTCCGTTATCACGGAGTGCCCCTGTACCTGCGGAGGCTGTTGGCGGACTACCTCCAGGACAGGGAGGTCCTGGTGGAGGGACGCGACGGCTTGAGACACCGTCGCGTTGTCCGCGGGGTTCCACAGGGGTCGGTGCTGGGACCGCTCCTGTGGAACATTGGCTACGACTGGGTGCTCCGGGGCACGTTCCCCGCAAGTATGCGAGTGGCGTGCTACGCGGACGACACCCTGGTCGTGGTCAAGGGGAGGGACCTCGGGGAGGCGATGCGGTTGGCCACGATGGCCACTACCCTAGTGGTCGACCGCATCCGCTCCCTGGGATTGGAGGTGGCCCTCACCAAGACCGAGGCCCTGTTGTTCCACGGGCCTCGGGGGGGCCTCGTCCAGGAACCAGGGTGGTTCTGGACGGGGTTCAGGTCCGGGTTGGGACCCAGATGAAATATTTGGGTCTCATCCTGGATGGGAGATGGACTTTTGGGGCCCATTTCGCCCAACTGGCCCCAAGAGTCCTGGGAGCCGCGGCCGCTTTAGGAAGGCTGCTTCCCAACGTGGGCGGCCCGAGCGCCACATGTCGCCGGCTGTACTCCGGGGTCATCCGGAGTATGGCCCTGTACGGGGCACCGGTCTGGGTGGACGCCCTCAGTCGCGCAAACCTGACCCTGCTGCGACGTCCGCAGCGGGTCATCGCGACGAGGGCGATACGCGGTTACCGGACGGTGTCCTGGACAGCAGCATGCGTGCTGGCCGGTGATCCCCCCTGGGCTCTTCAGGCGGAGATCCTCGCCGAAGTGTATCACTTCGTGGCGGCGAGAAGATCTGCCGGGGAGCGCCCAGTGTGGGAGGAAGTCACGCGCATGTGGCGGCTGGCGCGGGACGCCTTGTTGCGGCGGTGGGCGGAGGACCTGGCACCACCGGTCCCTGGTCAGTGGACGGTGGACGCCATCAGGCCGGTCCTCCGGAGGTGGGTGCGGCGGCGGTTCGGGTCGCTGACCTTCCGATTGGTGCAGGTACTTTCCGGGCATGGATGCTTTGGAAAGTATCTGCACCAGATCGCGAGACGGGAGGCGACCCCGGTCTGCCACGAATGTGGGGCGCCGGAGGATACGGCGCTCCATACGCTGGAGGTGTGTGCTGCGTGGGGTCCCATGCGGCACACGCTTTCAGCGTTCCTGGGCCGGGACCTTTCGCTGCCGAGCGTGGTGAGCGCCATGCTCGACGGCGAAAGGGAGTGGTAGGCCATGGTCTCCTTCTGCGAAGAGGTTATGTCGCAGAAGGAGGCCGCTGAGCGGGTCAGGGAGGATGACGCCCAATCTGACCCGCTCCGGCGCAGACGTCCAGGGAGACGAAGGGGGCGGTTCGCCCGCCTCCTTCATCCCCCGTAGTGGGGCCACTGGTGGAGAGTCGGGGGACTCTCTGCCGGCTAGCACGGCTCCACGCGTCTGAGGGGTGACCTGTGAAAAGGTTGCTCCTCCTTGAGGCCGAGGCCCGGACCGGTTCCCGGGCCACCCGCCGGGGCGAGATGGTGAATGCTAACGCGACCCCATCTCGCCCCATGACGGCGGTGGACGTTCCACGGGGGGGTTTTAGTGGGTTCGAGTCCCACATACCCCCTTCCGTCACCCCCATGGCGGAAGGGAAGTGCGAGGGCATTTCCCCCCTCCAAAAAAAAAAAAAAAAGGTTAACCTGTGAAGGATTCTTACTTATAATAGCTTTCATCCCTCAAGGCTTAGGGGTGGCGCGCGCGCGCCTTTTTGACTGTTGACATCTCAGTTACATTTAAATACATAGGAAGCTGATGACGTTCCTCTGGTTCCCTTAGTCAACTCTTACGATATTCACGGCGTCAGTTGGAGGGGTCTATTCTTAAGCCAGGACTTCCACGGCAACACAAAACGTAGTCCCGAGAAAAAGAGTGTGCTGAAAGCTTTCTCCACAGTGTGTTTAAAATAGGTAACTGTATTAGTTTACTACAGTAATATTAGTCTATTATTAGTAGTAATATTAGCTGTCAGACTTTGGAACGATTTGCCATTGGATATTAAGAAGTCCACATCACATCACACTTTTAAAAGGAAAGTTTTAATTACTTTTTGAATGTCACGTCACACTAGTTAGCATGTTCACTATAGTTACTAAGTTTAATTATAATTTTGTATGTATTAGTGTATAAGTTTAGTAGGTATTATGTGTATTAGTATTATTAGTTTAGATTTATGTTAAGTTGCACCGCCATCCTGTATTTTTCTCCCATCGTTTTGGTTGCCTGGAAGAAATCGCTTTAAGCGATAAGGCCGCCAGTTCCATTGCGGTTCTCTACATGTTTATATGTAAAATTAGATTTATGCGGTGATGAATAAAGTATTATCAATCAATCAAATTAGTTACTACTAGTAACTAATATTACTGTAGTAACCTAATACTAGGTACATTGTTTCTCCAGGTTGCTTTTCAATAAACAATTCCCTATTTACGGACACTTTATCACAAAGGAATATAAAGAATGCTTTGTAAATAAATCAAGACATCAAAGTATGAGCTCAGCATTTTGAATATCGTCGAGAGATTGTAAAAAGAAAAAGACGGTCCAACGAATTACACCAACGCTGAAAAACTGCGCATAAAGAGCGCTCACAATTGAACGTTCCCTTGCAATGTCATAAATATGGGTAAGTATAGGGGATACCTACTTGATTCCAAGCAAAGGTTACCTGGAAGAGATCGCTTCTAAGCGATAAGGCCGCCCTTTGTACTTGTCTTATGTCTCCTTGCTATGCTATTTTTATGGTGTACAATAAATCATTTTTGCATTGTACTCAGCATCTGCGATTGTAGGTAATGTAATGAGGGAGAACTTGTCAAGGTAAAAATTAGTTTTCTTATGATACTTCGCACTGAGACGCAAAGATAACCCTATTGAGACACATAACTAAGACACACTGAGACACCTAATTTTATGATACTCCGCGCAGTCGGGTTATCACCAGAACGAATTTGTTTCAATTGCATTCCTTCGACTCCTTCAGTCCTAGCTATGTGGTGCTGGATTAGAATTTGCACCACCCCAATTCTTCCCGCGGGTGTCGTAAGAGGCGACTAAGGGAAATCCACCGGGGCGGGCAGCAGCGCCCCTGGTTGCAGAACAATTCTACTACCGAACTGCGAACAACCAATGCCCAGCGTGGGGATTATCTGCTGTACTCCCCATGGGATATAATATAAGCCAATAAGGCGCTTATCAGGGGAAGTCAATTTTTTATTGTTTTATTCGGCGAGGAAATTCGTTTACGAATAAACTGGTCTGGGGGGACCAGTATTATGTGGGACTAGACGCTTTGAGAAGGAAGTAATACCCACTAAAAACCTCTCCGATGGCCCTCTTTCGCCATTATCACCGAACCATGGGACTGGCGTCCCCTCTTCCTCCTTTGCCATGGCCGGTGAGCCCACCAATCCACACACTCGCCGACCCCATTCTTCCGTCACCATTCCTCCCCCCAATTAGCACACAGACTGAACAGACACAGTTAAATCAGGGGGAGGCCTGCGTCCATCAGTGGACCAATATAGGCTGTTGAAGACTCCTTCGGCTTGTTTAGATCAAATGTTTCAGGAGTCCATCTGGGTTCTACCACCAGACACCTGTATCAATGTTCACCCATACTTAATATTATAAATTCGAAAGTAACTCTGTCCGTCTATACATAGTAAAGTATTCGGGAACGTTTCAAATGTTTTTAAAAACTAACTTTAAGGATTTTAACAATAAAAACCGCTTTTATAAAGAGACGTCTATGAGCGTGTTTAATCTCAATGCGAATGAATATTTAATTAAATCAAACTTAGATCCTAAGTACCATCGACGCGTCGCAGACGCGCGTGGGCGACACCGGCGAGGCGATAAGCATTCGCAGTAGAGCCCACCCAATAAAGCAAGCTTGCAATTTAGGGATTTAATGTTACGATGTCTCTACTGGCTGGATGCATAACTCCTCCCCCCTCAAGTGCGAAATTATCGGGTCTTGCAGGAGCTTTGATCCGATCATTTCGCTTCAAAATATAACGATAAAGTAAAAGACCAATTACAGAAATTACTAAAATTAAGTACAATAAAACGGTTCCTAAACTAATGCTTTGGGTGTTTACTACACTTATTTCACTTTCACTTCCACTAATCTCACTTTCCTTTAGCTTTAGGATACGTGAAAAATGCTTAATTTCCTCCAAATCGATATTCTTGATATTAACCGTTGTCAGTGAAGTTATATTCGCGGATTTCAATTTAGGAAAAGTAACAATCGGTGTTATTTTATACTGAAGGTTTCCTGCATACATTTTATGATATCCCAATTTCAGCTCGCCCAAATATACTTCGCAATCTTCCGAAGTAGTTAAAATGTAAGTACCATGTAGAGATGCTCTACTGTTCTCTTGATTACATTTTTCCGCCAAAACTGTTGGTTTCTGTGTAAATACAATCCAAGCATCTAAGCCAATCCTCTGGACCTTAATATCCTCGATGTTAACAGCATATGGTACACACAACGTGGGGTCTGACTGAAACTCTAGGAGCTGCTCTGCACAGGTGAGTACGGGAAACTGCATCATCTCACGACAGAGAAATTTGTTGTTTTCAGCAATTTTCTCGCATGGCCTTGAGACCGGCAGGTATTTCGAATCCTTCGCCAAAAGGTATGGGAATTCAGGAAAAACAACAACAGTTTTATTCAAGGAATTTTGAAAAATAGGTAATGAGTAGATCTTAAAATAATCGTAAGAATTTTTATCAATTAACGGAACTTCCAAAATAAACGTTATCTGGTTCAGTTTCACATATGCTTTTACTTCAATAATCCTTTCTAATTTTAACAAATTGCTTTCATTTACCTTATAAACTAAGTGGTGTACATTTTCAATTTCTGTTAATAATAACAAGAGCTCTGTAGAATTTACAATTGATTGATGTAGTACAGACACTTTACTAAATGCCAGCGCTGTCTCTATCTCGTTCAACTCTACATAGATGGTCCTAAACGTACTTATAAACATATCGAACATACTTGACACGTATGTTAGATAGAGACAGGTGTTTCCCTTAAAATTTTGCAGTTTAATTAATTCTTCAATAACCTTAAAACGTTTATCCAATATAATTATGTTTTCTTGTAAAGTTTCTGTACTGTTTTCGAATTTGTCTAACATCCTGGTGATCATCGTTATTTTCTTTTCCGTAGCCATTTCCTTTGAACTAATTCGTGAAATTAGTGAATCATATCGAATAGCGTCATCATTATCTAAATTACCCGAAACAGCCTTAATAAGTGACCCAAGGGGATTAATTAAACCTCGCTTATACCTATGCAACGGCACTAACTGGCGAAATTTCACGACAGTTGTGTTCCGTACGTACTCTACTTGTGTTTTTATGCCCAAAAATTCATGGGCAAAATCTTTATAACTATCGACTAACCTAATAAACTCATTGAATTTCACTATGTGAAAATCCAAATTACTACCTATGCCGCTTAAATCTAAAGTCTTAACTATTAACCACTTATCTGTTTGCCTGAACGCTTGTCCTTCTTTCACAGGTAATATACCTGGATTGTTTTCAATCTTTTGCAGATGAAGGGCCCGGTTTTGGGGAAGTAGGGTCAGCACGACCAAACACCACCTGTGAAGGGCGTTTCACATTTTTAATAGGGACCCTTGAATGTTTCTGGTCAATTTGCACCGACGCTACATTTCGTTCTACTCTCGATTTAACAATTGCTTTCTTGTATCTAGCTTTGTCCTTGCTTTTCCTTGTATTTATATCTTTCGTATATACTACATCTCCTGGCTCTAACTCAACCTGTTCTCCTAATCTTTTTTTCCTAATTTTCTCCTTTCGCTCTACCATTTTGTCCGAAATGTACTGATATAGATATTTAGTTCGCTTTGCGTGATCCTTAAGTAATTGCTGCATGTATGACTTTTCAAAATCTCCGTCGAATAATTTACTAGAATCTGTGTGTCCGAAAACTATTTCAAACGGGGTTAATTCTGTTGCTGAATGTATAGTATTATTGTAGGCCATAATGGCATACGTCATTATAGAAGCTGCATCAGTACATTTCTGTTCATATTTCGCAAGTCTGTAAATCTCTATAATAGTAGAGTGAAAACGCTCAACGATACCAGTCGAATTGGGATTGTTTGGAGTGCAAATGTGTAAATCAATTTTATACATTTCAGCGAATTCTTTCAATAAATTATTGTTGAACTCGGATCCTGGGTCACTACTGATCCTAGTCGGGACCCCATACGTTGAAAAGTATTTAATCAGTGCACGTACTACTTCCGGTGTTGATTTATTTTCTATCTCAATAGCCTGACCTTTTTTGCTAAAAGCATCAACTATAGTCAAGTAAGATCTATTTTCAATAGAAAATATATCGATAAAGATTTCCTGAAATGGAGATGACTGAGTTTGAGTCAGCTCTATAGTTGGTTTTATAGGTTTTCTGTCGTATTTCATTTTTTTACAAGCGTCACAGCTATTTATGACTGCTGCTGTAACTTCTTGTATTCTATTCCAGTAATAATTTCTTTTTATTCTCATAACGGTTTCTTTTATGCCTCGATGGCAAGTTTTCCCTTCATGATGTTGCAATACTATAGCTTTCTGCTCATTTTCGTCTTCTACCACTATAACCCTTTCTGTGCATTCATAAAACTCTACCGTACCCTTTTTGAACAGTCTAATAATAACGGCATTAAATTCCTTTCGATGTTGTTTGTCCTCAAAATAAATAAAGTATTTTGTTTTCGGTTTGATGTATTCCTTAAGAAATTTATTTATCAATTCCTCGCTATTCAATGGCAAAAATGCTTCTATAACTTTTTGATGTTCTCTACGTAAAACTTTTACATTAATATCTTTTCTAGGCCAAGTAAAAATAAGTATTTGGTTGGGTTTCGTATCCACAGCTTCTTTCAAAATAGGTATTCCCCTAGATTCTAGATCTGCAGCTGAATGGATTGTTCCTTCCGAACTATGTGAAAGCGGCGGAAGTGGATAATTAGGTTCTAATTCATCAATTTTACGAGCTTCTTCCGTGTCAGATGCGTCTGACAAAACAATTGTCTCTATAGGTGTTTCCTGATCATTTTCCTTCTCTGCCAAATCTACAATTTTGTTTGTAATATCCTTCAGATGTTTTTGTAATTTTTGTTCTTTATCATCAAATTGTACTTCCATAGATTCATTTGAAGATGAATCGTCCAACCTATCAAACCCATCTAATGCATTTACCTTGATGCGTGACAACGCATCAGCATTCGTGTTTTGCTTACCGTCCTTGTATTTAGTTGTATAGTCATATTCCAATAAGCGTAATCGCCAACGTGTCAATTTACTATTCGGTTCTTTAATTGAATCTAGCCAAGCTAGGGGCCGATGGTCAGTATATATAGTGAATTTATTTCCGTAAAGGTATGGCCTAAAATGTTTTATAACAGCCAAAAGCTCACGTTCTATTGTGCTATAGCGCATTTCCGTCTCGCTCAATGTCCTACTTGCATATGCAACAGGTAGATCAGTCCCTACAGTTCCTTGTGATAGTACTGCGCCTAGAGCTATGGCGGATGCGTCCGTTGTAAGTATGTAAGGTTTTGATGGATCTGGATACTGTAGTAAGGGCGCATGCATAAGGAGTTCCTTACATTGGTGGAAAGCGTCCAAATATTTCTGATCTATTACAATGCTATTCCGTTTTTTGAGACAATTGGTTAATGGTTTTGTAATTTTGGCAAAATCTTTTATGAATCGTCTATAATAGCCAATTAGACCAAGAAAACTCTTGATTTCTGTCACAGTTTTTGGAAGCGGATAGTTTAGAATTGCTTTTATTTTATCATCGTTTGGCTTAAGGCCCTGATCTGTAATTGTGTGCCCCAAATACAGTACCTCCTTTCTCAAAAATTCAGACTTGTCTAGTTGAACCTTTAAGTTCGCTTGTCTCAGCCTGTCAAATATAGATTTTAAATCTCTGATGTGTTCCTGCATACTAGTACTGTAAATAATTATGTCGTCCATATATACAAGGCAATGTAACCCTTGCAATCCCCTAAGTATGTTATCCATGGCTCTCTGAAAGGTCGCGGGGGCTGTTTTTAAGCCAAAAGGCATTCTTAGGAATTCATAGTGTCCCGCTTCCGTGCTGAAGGCTGTCTTCTGCCTATCCTCTTCATTGATCTCTATCTGATGGTAACCGTTCGCTAGATCAAGTGTACTAAAATACTTGGCTTTGCCTAACTTATCAAACAAGTCAGTAATATTAGGCAAGGGGTACTTATCGTCTGTCGTTATTTCGTTTAAGCGTCTATAGTCAATGACCATACGAAATTTCTGTTCACCTGAAGCGTCCATTTTTTTTGGTACCAAGTGTACAGGCGCGTTCCACGGTGAATGCGATTCCTGAATTACGTTGTTTTGTAAAAGCTTCTCTACCTGTGATTTAATTTCTTGTGTTTGAACAGGGGGTTGTCTATAAGGTCTAACATAAATCGGGTCTTCATTTTTGGTTCGAATAAAGTGTTTTACCTGATTAGTGAAACTTAATGGAAGCTTATCACTATAAAATATATCTTTATAGTCTTTACATAATTCAGAAATACATTTCTTTTCCTCTTCATTCATGTGGTCTAGCCTAAGTCTTGTCAAATTTTCATCCAATATATCTTCTACTTCCATGTCTTTCATTTCTACGTCATTAAGACAGTTCACACCTACGATGTTATCATTGGGAAATTCTTCAACCTCAAACGGACCTGTTACTACTAATTTCCTCAACTTGTCAGTTGCGTTTTGGATAATGGTGGTAGCATATCCATTTTCGCAATTTACGATTGCATCTGTCCTAGTCCTAAGACTGTTATGCTTTAAATCAATGACAGCTTCCAGTTGGAGTAACAAGTCGTTTCCTATTAGTCCCTCATACTGGGGGTCTACATCATATACATAAAATTTATGATAGTCGCAGCTATTAAACGAAGGCATTAGGGGGATTTCAATAACCTCATTATGGTTGCTAGATGCGTGCGTGCTTATAACTGTGAATGCTTCACCCCTAATGTACTCACCAAAGAATTGGTACGCTTTTGCTGGGCTAATAAAAGAGCGTGTGCTGCCAGTATCTATCATAAATTTAGCATCAATTTCGGGTAAGTATATGTACGGAAGATTTATTTTGGTATCGCAATTAATTTTTATCACTTCACATCCTCTTTCGAGGCTTCTACCGAAAAATTTTCAGCTTTCTCCTGATTTGGGGAATTTCCCAACTGGGTAGAGTCGGGAAAGCTAACCTGCTGTTCATTCCAAACATTTACATCCATTTGCGGTTCAAAACAGTTTGTAAAATCAATGTCAATATAATACCCTTCATTGTTTTCGAAATTTTCATATCCGTATCCATACCAGTCATATCCATAACCATCACCTAACTCTAACTCATTTAGGCGAAACCCTTGAGGTTGTTGAGTCGCAGCCGGCAACTGTGGTTTTTGAGGTGCCGTCCTCATAGAAACATCAGTATCTCCAAGTTTTGCATTGGGAGGCTTATAACCGAACTGGTTCAACTGAGGCCGATAGCCAAATTGAGTTTGTTGGAATGGGGGCCGATAACCGAATTGGCCTTGATTAATTTGAGGCCTGTAACCAAATTGTTGCGGCCTTAAATTTTGGGATTGCAACCCAAATTGTTGTGGTTGCATCAACTGAGGTCTATAACCCATTGGAGCCTGAGGGGCAAACTGTGTCGCAGCGGGCTGCCTGTACTGCATGTTTCCTGGAATCCCGAAGTTGAAACGAGGGGTAGTCATTGGGGCTAGTGTTGGTCTAAAACCACTAAACTGAAAGGGCACGTTCTGCGTGGGAGGATTGAACTTGTTAAGTGCAGGTGTTACTGCAGGTGCAAGCTGAGGCTTGAGCATTTTACTTCTGAGCGTATACTGCTCGTAGAAGTTCACTTCCTCCAACACATATTCTAATGCTTTTTCTAGAGTGTGCGGGTTTTTCATTCTAACTGGTCTTAATACGTTTTCAGGCAGGTTGTACAGGAAAACGTTAAGCGCCTTGTTATTATAAATTTCGGTTCTACTCGCCATGGTAAGATTGTTTGTCTGATTCACTTTCGAGATAAGTATTGACCTAACTGTCTGAATGCGATTGCAAAATACTTGATAGCTTTCCCCTTGTTTCATTTTTAAGGTCTCTAACTCTATAGCTAGGCATTCTTCACTTCTAGGATCACCAAAATGCTGTACCAAGAGAGTTTTCAGTTTTTCATAAGTGTCAACATCGTTTCGCTCGCTTGCTAAGGCAGCGGCTTCGTCAGTAAGCTTACTCGTTATCGCGTGCAAAACGTTAGTGTTTTGCTCTTGATCACCGCAAAATTTACCGACCACATAATCACATTTTCTTAGAAACAGATTTAAGTGCCGCTTATTACCGCTAAACAATGGTATTATACACAATAATTCCTTTGGAATCTGCTTTAAGGTGGTCATTTTTATTTGATTTTATTTTTATACAAAACTACTATTATACTTCTACTTAATTTATCCGTCTAAATTTTATAGAGCAGTTTACTTAACTCTACTTATTCTAAAATCCTTACAATAGGAACCAGAAAACGTTATAATGAAAGAAGTTCAATTCCAAGAATAACAAAACACAAAACACAAAGGGTAGGAAAGGATGGCGAAAATTCTACTCACCAGCCAGTCACCAACATGCTTGTTCGCCTCCCAGGATCTTCACAAATTTATTTGGTTCGAACAGATCCGATCCGTCGGAAAATTCACGGAAACTCGCGGAAAATCACGCGGAAAACTCGGAAAATCTGCCCCGGCTGCGCCAGTAAAGTATTCGGGAACGTTTCAAATGTTTTTAAAAACTAACTTTAAGGATTTTAACAATAAAAACCGCTTTTATAAAGAGACGTCTATGAGCGTGTTTAATCTCAATGCGAATGAATATTTAATTAAATCAAACTTAGATCCTAAGTACCATCGACGCGTCGCAGACGCGCGTGGGCGACACCGGCGAGGCGATAAGCATTCGCAGTAGAGCCCACCCAATAAAGCAAGCTTGCAATTTAGGGATTTAATGTTACGATGTCTCTACTGGCTGGATGCATAACTACATATGTCTATCTGTACATTTCAATATGCAAGAGATACGATGCAGTTTTGCAAATGGCGGCATACTGGAGTTGGACTTCTGGCGGCTGGTGGAGCCGCAGGTAGGGTTACCTTGAGGAAATACGTACCTACATCATCATCAACATCATCAGCCCTTGTCGACTCACAGCTGGGCATAGGCCTTTTTATGTTTCTGCCAATGCGTACAAATCACGGAAAAATCTGTATCGGCTTTTAAAAATCCAAGAAAAATCCAGATTACGGTCCTTAAACTGATTTCAAACGTATTTATCAGATCAGACGGTAGCCCCCCTAGGCGGAGATTACTTGTAGGTATCGGAGGCAACTAACCAGACTTGACGTCCACCGGAAGCTTGTTTACTTTCAGCTCTAGTATTTCGCCCTTTTCACGCGTAAACGGCTGAACGGATCTCAATGAAATTTGGAAATGAGGTAAATGGTTTCTCCAGGACGGAAAAATGCTACTTAAAAAGTGCGTGCCTAGGCGCGGGCAGCAGCTGCTATTAATATTTTCAGTAAGTAAATAAATGCATTATTAATTGAATGTTTCCTTTCCATCACTATGACATACCAAGTGACTTAACCAATTCTGCCTTGTGCTCCTACGGTGAATAAATATATGAGCCTATACGAATTTTAAAATTTAGTTTTTAATGTTGCATGTCATCTCTCTAATTATTTTTTAGTAAACGGTCGAGCATGTTGTTTCTCTATTAATATATGTTACCTTTCTGTACACATGTTTTTTGCTAATAAATGTCTGTATCTTTATCTGAGTGCCTATCCCACTCTGTAGGTAGTTGTGTATGTTACGCATTTAAGCAGCGATAAAATATAAAATGTATTTTGTTTATTGTTCAACATTGCAATAATTGGTTTCGTTTCATAGCACTCGACTGCAGCTCAAAATGCTTTTTTCTAGAGCCGTAATTTAATTTATGTGTAGCTTTTCCCTTCGTGGGAGCAACATGACACTTTTAAGATAGGAAAGGGAATGTAAAATTAAATAGTAATATTGTCTACGATAGACTAAAAACACGCAGCTGCCACAGCACAGGGATTATGTATGTTTTGACAGCACGTAGGTAAATACAGTGCCTTCACTGACACATTCGTACTAGAATGTTGCAAGTGAATGATATTTTCCCTAAAAAATTGGATAACTGAAGCAAAGTTTCAATTTAGCAAACACGTCATGAATGTTAGTGCTTATCGTTTTATTTTTCGTTTTATGTTATTCCAATTTTTGCAGGTTTCAATAAAAATGCAAATTAAAAAAATAAAATACAAATGCAAAATAACTTAGGATTTAAACTACGGACAAAATCCCAATTATATAATTTTCTGCCACTCGGAGATATTCTGAGACGATTCAAATTGTCAATTCAATTACTATGAACTCAATTGAATTAAAAATACTAGAAAATTACAGTATTTTCAATTGAAACAATTGAGCTAACTGCAGAATGATGCAAACAATCTAGGGGTAGCTCAACTGATCCATATCAATACCAATCGGAAGCATTCCCAAGACGCTGACTGCATTGCCCCGCTGTATGGCAATTCTGATGTGCTGTGCCAGATATTCACCAGCTTTCGGCTCGCCTAAACCAGACAGACAAACGCTCGAATCTTTTTTTTCAACCCGGAGAGCTTCGTTACGTCATGGAAATAGGATCTCGATTCCAAGGGGAGGTAGTTCGTAGGTACGCTTTGTCGAGACCTGCATATTTGCGCCTCTTGGGATCCTCAGCCAAATCATTTTTTCGGTTAGGTTAGGAATTTGGATTTGCCACCAAATATTTGTTTTTGAAAATCACTCTGGATACTTCGCAAAATATTCAAAAGCGAAGCTTCAAATCCCGGTCACCACATGACACGAGTATCCAAAGTTAGGGTAATGAGAACGTGACTTATCGGCCCGTACAGGCTGAGGCTCAGTGCTCTGCATTTTCAGCCAATCAGCGCCCAGCTGGCTGGGCAACTGAAGCTCATCCGATGATGATATTGGCTTAAATTCAAAAGCTTAAATTCCTATCAGTGTTCATATTATACACGGATACGTGGAGAGGTAGTTGTTAACAGTTTACGGGTTATAGTAACTAATCAAAATAATCTCTCTCAATCAATCAAAATATTCTTCGATTTTAAATTGGAATGATTGGTATAGAAATTTCCCCAAATTTAATTCTCTTGACTATTCTATGAACTTTTGTTTCTTAGTACATGAGCTGTCAATAAACAAACCAAATAAAAAAAAATACCCAAAACTCAAACTAGCATACCTACTACATAGTTTGGATTGAAAGAACTAGTACCGTACCTTTAACTAATATGCCAATAAAAAAACTTAGCAACTTCCTCGTAAAAGCTCTTCCCGTTCTCCGCAACAAAAGCTCAATAAACCACTTTTCTCTATAAAATACATTACAATTACTCAACATCCCTCTTATATAAATAATCACCTAATTAATGTCTACCCTTCAGTGGTTTTATGGTTTCCCTTTGAGCCATTGACGCAAAGATGTAATGTTCCCGGGATATACCCACAGGGGAGAACGCGGACGGAGCTTCCTCGACGGTTTGAACGACCGATTGGGTAGTTCACGATGAGGTTACCTAATCGGTGAGTTACTTATAACAAATGACTTGTTGATGTTTAGTTACTACAAAATTTACTTACTATGAATTTTATTTACTTACTAGTCTGCAGTTAGCATAATGGTTTCAATTGTAAATACTAGTTCTAATTTCATTCTAATATTTGATTCTACTTTTTTTTTTTTTTTTTTTTTTTTAATTTATTTTATTACAATAACAAAAACAGTAATTCTAAAATTTGTACCATATAAACCTTGTGAGGTTTGTCGTGGTACTCACATTCGTTTTAATTTAATTTGTAATCTAAGTGTAAGTAATACAATAACTAGGTAACTATAATTAAAGGCCTACTGTACCTACTGCATCGGCTTTCACGTTCACTCCCGTTTTATAAACCTATTTTAATAAACCTATTTATCCTACTATGATGGCCATTGTTTATATCCATCATAGTAGGATGAATAGGTTTGTTGCAATAGTAAAATATGTTGACGTATTTTTAATTTTTATTCTTATATATTTTAAGGGCTTCGAGTCATTGGTTTGACTATGTTCGTCCGTATTTAATGAAATTAATGTTTTATCGTGTAATTTTAATAGGTAACTGTACTTAGAAGAATGCGTTTGTCGGCCGATCCAGGGTTTTTGATTTGGTGATCTTATGGGTGCTCAAAAAGGTGGGTCGCAAATTATGCACCCTAATCCACATAGTATGTAGTGTGAGTAGTAAACTCACTTGCCTATTTTAGTCGTTCTGATCTTGCGCTCAAAACTAACTAAAAAATCAAGATAGACGCAGGTTAGTGGATATGTGGCAATATTATAATTCGTTATCTTCACTAGCACTGCAACTAGTATTTTAGTGGCTAGGTAAGTGATCATTCATAAATCACGTGATGTTTTTTGTTAATACAAATAAGTATACATATGTAGGTATTAATAATTAAATTGGGAAAATTAAACAGGACAAAAGTTCAGGATGTTGGTACTCGAGTCATGGAGCTAAAATGGAGTTGGGCTGGACACATTGCAAGGCGAGGTGATGATAGGTGGAGCAAAATAACAACTGATTGGTGGCCAATAATGGGCAAAAGAAACGTTGGACGCCCGGTAGCAAGGTGGGTCGACGACATAGTACGTGTCGGAGGGCGTCAATGGAGGCGGTTAGCACAGGATCGTGGTGGATGGCACAAACTTCGGGAGGCCTTTACCCAGCAGTGGGTAAAATCCGGCTGTGGATGATGATGATGATGGGAAAATTAAGCATCGTGATAAAAATGTCCGTATGTCCGGTTTAGAACACGTGCGATATAATGTATTTATTTTAACATATTATGTTAAAATAAATACACATGACTTCTCACTACACCTCGTGATATTTCGTGATTTTTTACGACCCCTTGTCCTTTTTCGAGCCTCACGTGATTAACGACCTTAATAGCCTTATGTAAAGATATAGAATGCAACGTCTTTAAATTGCGCCTAGTTTTCTTCTCTCAATTAACGTAAAGATCGCAGATTTAAATTAAAATGAACCAAGAGATCCGATTAGTATTCTATAATGGAATATCTTTTATCGATATAAGCTATCCGTTGAGTGCCCGATAGAAGAAGCAACGGCGCAAAAAGTTAAAACCACGATTACACGGTGCGTTATGACGGCCTCTGCTGATAAATTCAAATAAAACCATATTTTATTGCGTTGTTTCATTATCTTTTTAAATATCTATAATCGTGTAATGCTGTAATTTGGGCGGATTATAGTTCAAATCATGTGATGATGATGTCCTTCCAGCCGGATTACGGCCACGGCGGCCAGACTCTATATGTATAGATAGACTAGCCATGTGCGCAGGACATACTAAAGTGCACATGTGTGTGCGCAAATATATAATGCACTTTCTATTTCCTCAGCCTCATTATTCAATGGGATGACATACCGATGAAAATTCACAGTTCCAATCATGGAAAACCTTTATTATAATAAATCATCAGTAGGTATCAGTAGGTTACACCTATTTTAATAATAATGGAAACAGTCTTGAACCTGATGAGCGGATAACCTAGGTTCATTTTCTAGGTTCGATATAAATAAATTCCCTTGCTTTAGAAGTAACTAGGAAGGACACAGTAGATCATATTTACTTAGGTCTTCTGTTGCTAGTTAGCAGTTTTAAATATTCCCAAAATAGCATTCATCTTGTGCTCTTTTCTAGAGTGTTGAAAGCCCAATATAACTCTCAGTTTAGTTGGACTGGACTGGATAGAATTTTCATCCGTGTAGAAGCTCTTCAGATCTTTTAAAAGCTTCAGCCACTTGAAGCCACGAATGTGCACACTGCAATGTAGAAAAATTGCTGAAACTTGAAAATGAAAGAAAACTGGAGCACCAAGGGTTCTGTCTGTACATTTTTTTAATAAAAGGTCTTGTGACAAATAGCCTCTTGCTATGGGCTATTGGCACCTTTTAATAATGGCGAAACGACAAACATAACTAAAAGAAAACGTAAAAATGGAAGGAAAAGCGAAGAGCACAAAGATAGCGATTTGGTACCTATTGAATATATTTTTAAAGCAGCCCCCTATTTTTAACCCCCGACGCAAAAAGAGAGGGGTGTTCTAAGTTTAACGTGGCTGTCCGTGTATCTGTGTATCTGTCTGTGGTATCGTAGATCCCAAACAGGATGAACAGATTTTCGCTTAGTTTTTTTGTGTCATAGGTAGATAATTTTATCCCGAGTGTTCTTAGCCATGTTTCATGAATATCTGTTGGGGGGTTTTTAAAATTTTCTTGTATAATTGATACCTGTCTTGTATTGTATACTCAATACTCAATTTTTTATTGCAAACATGTTGTCTTGAAGAAAATAAGTTTCAAACATGTACCCAAATTGACCTGCTAGGGCACTGCAATTATTATGCTAGGTGGCTAATGTTTCTGACTAACGTTAAGGTAGGTATAATAATATCCGATGATAATCAAGAATATCAATATAGTAAGACAGCGCAAACTCATCCACCATTCTCGAAAGACTAATGCTGGTGTTCACTAAAAGATAATCGTTTAATAAGATAATCGTTAAGAAGAACCACCTCCATAAGCTCCTTCCATTTCAATAACGAAAAGCACAAATCATGAAATCACATTCCCAGCCAAGTTAACCCTATCCGTGTCGCATCCACTCAAGTTGTTTGGCACGACGGTCACGTCCCGGCTAACCGCTCCGGTGTTACCTGACAAATTGATATTTTCAGACACTCTCTAGCAAACACACTCTTCCGTTTACTTTTTCGAAGTGGTGCGAGATTCGATTAGGATTTCGGATCGGGTTATCTTGTTTTTACTACACTATTTTCCCGTCACTTTGAGTACAGGGCTTCCGGATTTATTGCTGTAGAGCTCAAGTTTATTTGAAAGTTGAAAGCATCAACAGTAGAGGAAATCTTTGTTGTTAATTTGTTTTTTTTAAAGCTTGGATTACTTTCGCTTTCTATTTTAATTTAGTTACCTATGCATTTTTTTATAGATTGTACAAGTTACTGTTCAAGGCTTACTTTACCGAAGGGGTATCCGCTACCGAGAGCGGTAGTGGTAAATTTTGCTCGCATTTCCCGTGTTATTTTAGTTGACGGTAGAATTATCGCACACTCACTCGGTTTTCGCTACCGGCCTGGGTAGTGAATACCGCGTGCCGGTCTGAACAGGTCTTCATTTTTTCCGAGAGAAAGCGAAAAGAGAGCAGTAGATTAAGGTAAAGCTTAAAGAGTATATACATAGAGTAAAGCTAAGACCCGCCATGGTGCACTAATTTTCTTGCTAGGTTTCGCATCATAGAGTTGCCAGCTCACATGTCTTGTGACTATTATGATTTCGGCAGAATATCAGCGCCTTTCTACTTCTGAGTGGTAAGGCATTTATGCTGAGCATAGACCTTTTCGCTCCTGTAATTTCTATGTCTACATAGATCGATGAGTATCGATGATGCAAGCTTATACTTGATCAGACAAAACACGGCTTCATCTGGCGATGCATAGGAACTTTCAAAACTTAAATCTCTCTTTATGAATGCGGTCCTATGTCGTGATTAAGATGTTGCACGAATTGCATTGAATTCCTACGAAATACCTACCCATTCAATGATTAACGATTTTAGGTACATTGGTAATGTTCATACACCTACCACTTGCTTAAAAGTGCATAAAAAGTTGCACCTACACGAGCGCAAACTAAACTTTTATTTTATTCACTGGAACTTTTACTGAACAGTATTAATAAATTCATTTCTCGCCCGAAGAGGTCGCCCCTGTTGCCCTTTTGAACTTTTAGGGATTGGGGCAACGACGTAAGACTTTAGAACTACTTAGGATACTTTTAGTTTTATTTGAATAGCTTACTGTCCAATTTAAATTTATAAAAATTCTTTGAATGATGATAAAAAACTTTATTTTCTTATTGCCATACAGCGGGGCAATGCAGCCAGCATCTTAGGGACTTTTTTTGTCTTGAGCATAAACACTCGACACGATAGTATATAATCTCCATTCCTAATGAAAGTATCTGGTATCATTTTGACAAAGAATATGGCAAAGCACGAGTATATGAAGCAGCTGAAGCAAAGATGGTATTATATATTTTTTCATGCTACGCACATTAAGAAAAACCAAAACCCATTTAAACAAGATCCGTCAAGTGCGAGTGAACTCGCGCGCCGAGGGTTTTGAACGTTTGTCAACAAATATGTACCAAAAGTACCGGTTAGAGACATCGCAATTTAACGAATACCTAAGAATAGTAGGTACCAACCTGCAATTCAGATGGATCTCTCTGCATGCTTCGGTTAAATGGGTGGTTCGGTTAAGGTGGGTAATGGTAAATTTTTCGACTTTTTTCGAAATAATTCATAAAGTATGAAAGCTAAAGAAATTTTAAAAACTGGTTTGAAATGTTCAAACCAATACCTTTCATTTGATACCCCACTCGGTGGGGTAGCCTCCCTTTTGAAAATTATTCCTTTTTGACCATTTTTCAAAAACTATTCATTTTACAGACTTCTCTATATTTTTCCTGTAAAATATAGATCCATATCTACAAACGCTTCATACATTTTAAATGGATCGCTCGGCAAACTTCGGAGATAGGGGGGGAATGGGTATTTTTTCAACTTTTTTCAAAATATTTCAAAAAGTATGAAACCTATAGAAATTTGAAAAACTGGTTTGAAATGTCCAAACCAATACCTTTTATTTGATACCCACTCGGTGAGGTAGCTCCCCCTTTTAAAATTATTCCCCCCCTTTTTGACCATTTTTCAAAATGTGTTCTTTTTTCAAACTTCTCTATATTTTTCCTGTAAAATATAGATCTATGTCTATAAACGCTCCATACATTTTACATGGATCGCTCTGTAGTCTTCGGAGATAGGGGGGGGGGGGGAATGGGTATTTTTTCGACTTTTTTCGAAATATTTTAAAAAGTATGAAACCTACAAAAATGTCAAAAGATATTTTGAAATGTACAAAATGATACCTTTAATTTGATACCCCATATGACTATGTAGGTATCTTTTAAAATTTCGGCATCACAATTTGTATGGAAAATATTCATATTTATTTTTCATTTATTTTCAATTATTTTTCTTAAAATCTGTACAGGCGCACGAAATGTATTATTATTTTCAATTTCAAGTTGATAGCTGCAGTAGTTTTTGAGTTATTAAGGAGGGAAATAAGGACAGACAAAGCGAGACCATAAGGGTTTTGAAACCGATCTTCGATCTTCAAAACCCTAAAAACCACGGCTGAAGCCAAGCACCACCGACAGAACAGGGCCCGTGCTCTTAAAAACGATATCGAAGTTTCTGGTTCGTTATCGTACAAACGCTAATCTTATACAAACGACATCACAGTTGGTTTTAAACGACAGAGAAAACGAAACTTCGATTTTCCTTTTTTCGAGTAGGTCTCCTGGATTTTAAAACACCGAGTACTTTTCTGTCGTTTAATTATTAATAGTCTTCTACAACCAAGCTTACCTACAGTCAATTAAAATTATTTACTGGTTCTGTCCAGTGTAAATCAGAGGCAGTCTGTCTGCCACAATACCTCCACTATATTGGCCCTTCAAATCCTCTCCATGTCAGAGTAAATTCACATTTCGGGACGGTCTAGAGTCTAGACAGAGCTGCCGAACCAATGTATACTTTTGGATGTGTTTGCATAAAAAGCAGGAAATCGACTTTATCCTCATGTTGATCTTTATCGTGCTTTTTGTGTTTCTAGAACTGAAAGGTCGTCATTATCTAACCAGATATCGAATGAAATAAAATCCTAGATAATACTAAATAATATATGATTCTAGTCCCCGGACACTCGACCATTTCTCCAAACAAAAGTCGCGCACACACAATATACATGTGCAACTGTGTATTGTGTATTGTGCGCAAAAAGTGTGGCGCTACACGAACTGTGTGTACAACATATTATGTTCATGAAGTGACCCTAGTACACGCACAATAATTGTTTGAGTTAGATTGTTGCGAAATAACACAAAGACATCTTATTTTTTTATTTTTGTCTCACATTTGTTACATAATTTCGTAGCAAAGCCAAACACCCTGCATATTCTCTGGTTTAAGTAAAGTCTTGCCGAATCAACGTCTCATTCCAGCTTCTCCCCTTGAAAATTCCCTTTTATCTGGACTCTCCACAAAGTCTAGCCCATGCGCGGGATATATTATTTTGCACAAGTGTGTGCGCGACCGAGAGCACGCTGCTTTCTATAAAAATGCGCTCTAACTCAGGGCAAGTGTTCCTCGGTGGAAACATCAAATTGGTCACGTATCACTTTCCCCTTACTGCGCACGTGGAGAATTAAATTTAATCTATAACGTTTCAGCTCAGGCGGTTCAACTCCTAAATCTTATCTCTCCTGTTGAATAACAATGTTTGTAAGCATGTGGGTGTCTTGTCAACGTAGAGAAGGTTCATCAAAGCAGGTAACAACAATCCGTTAGGAATATTCTCAGAGCCTAGAATTACGGACAGCTTGAAGCAGTGATGATCGACTACTTCGAGCAGCAACTGCTGAACTATGCAACTGCTAGAGTAGTTCCGAGTAAATAGAAGACCGTAGTTCACTATGCACTCGCCAAGCTACCCGTGTATCTAGAATCTACAGATATTCCTCCATGGTTACCATCGCCACATTATTTGAATCATAGACTACCCTATTAAGTCATTTGTTTCAAGAATACAAACTCCGAAGAACAACGCATAAAACAAACAAATGACATGAGTAGTACAAACAAGGTTGGACGTAACGGAAGGTAGTGCAAACTTTTATATCGTTCGAGTAGTTTTGTAGGATCACGTGATGTTTTTAGCAAGTTTTTAAACCACACCGTCCCCCCTGGCGATACGTGATGATTAATGAGGTTTTAGACCCCCTAGCCAAAATCACGTGTATTTTTAAGTAGATACAATATAAAGATCAAAACAAATTGAAAATTGTCTCTATATAGATTTAATCTAATTGAATTATGGAAAAAGCATCGTGTAAGAAATGTCTGTCAGTTAGAAATCGCGCGTTTGACACAACCAGGGGGAGGCCTATTACAATGTTAATGAATATCTGATGGATAAATTCTAGAATAAGACAGTTCATTGATTGTTAATTAATTTAGAGATTGACATTGTATTTATTTTTATATTTTTGTCGTGACTTTGCATGCTGTAAAGCTGATCATGGCTATGCTCATTCTATTTTAATTTAACACCCCTGTAACCCATGTTTCGCAAAATAAATGAATTTGAATTTGAATTTAAAAGCCCCTTGTGATATTTTGTGATTTTTCTGAACCCCGAGCGAACTTCTCACGTCATTAATGGACGAACCCTAATTTATATAGACACGTGTTTCAAGAAAACATTGGTAACAGAAAGAAGGCACCTTAACTGATCACCTTTTCTAGAGCATTGGCTATCTTATTGAAAGCACTCCTTACCTCAAAGTACCTGACACTTTAATCTAATAATTTATTCTATTCCTATGTGTATACATATAGGTAATTTTTTAAAGCTGTCGCGATTGTCTTTTGTTTCTGTATACAATTATCTACGCTGACAATCCAGGCCAAAATAAGACTTGGCGTTCGCGTATTTTGCGTCATTGTAAGAAATAACAAAAGACAATCGCGCCAGTTTAAAAAAGTTACCTATACAGTATAAGTGCGTTTTTCAGGCCACCAGTGATAATCAAGAGCGCTATTATTATCTACCCTCATATTCTAGCGATAGCATTCAAAATGCTATAGGTACTGAGAAAAGTTCTATTTTGAGACACAATACAAACTAATCTAGAAGAGACGTTCGATTAGTATCGAGGGTTTCATATTAAGTAGAAGGTACAAGGGTATCTAATCAGACTGAAATATGATTAACCATTCATCTTTAACAATTGTTACCTAAGATGTCTAAGACGATAATCTCTATCCCTTTTATTGAATCTATAATATTATCTATATTGTAAAATGATTTTGGACACATAGGGTATGTGAGCAGATGGTAGGTACCTACTGTAGGTAGTACCTACGAATATTCACTTGCATAGAGTATATGATTTAAAAAGTGGGTACCTATGCCGCGGTTAGCCGGAACGGGGCCAGCCGTCCGGTTGACCGCAATAAAAAATATGAACGAGATAATTGGTTAATTAAAAAAAAATCGAATAACCCGACTTCGAATCCGTTAATTTTAAACTGTTTTGAGTTTAGCGAAACAAATACTACTCCCTCTTGAATAAAATTTTCGTATTAATTTTCGAAGAAAGAATTTTCAAAAACGGTCCGTAAGTGAAGGAGAAATCGACAAACATATGTAAGTACCTACATAAAAACATGTTAAACATACATAAAAAAACACGTGTGTGTATGTATGTTTTTTTACAACATAGAACATCCCCTTTTTTCGAAGTTGGTTAATAATTTTCTTCGCACTGCCATGCGGCTGCGGCTGCCCGTAAGGACGGCTGCCCGTACGGACGGCTGCCCGTAACGTGGCTATCTGTGCGCACGTAGACTAAGTGACAACCTTAGCCTATTTGACAAGCAAAGCAGCATAGAAGACGAGGTCACAGGTTGAATTGAGGTCAAAAAAATATAAGAACATGCTCAAAAATTCCCTGCTTTGTGATGGTCCATCTTGTCACCTTGTACTGGTTCCTGTCTACTGTAATGGCTTTGAGGATTGTTTTTAATTCATTGATTCCTTAGGGCCACCGCTGACATTTGTGTATTATGAATTTGCAATGACCAATAAAGTTAAATAATTTATTAAAAATTAAAAAGTCTCTATAGCAAAAAAAAAATGAGCAAAAGTTGGTCCCTTATCAACTTTTTGTCTTAGTACTACACCCATTTCACCGTATGGCACCTTGTGTATTACTAGCTCTTACCGGATTTGAGATTTACCGAACCAATACTAATAAAGACATTTTATGTTTGATACGAGTGTAATATTCCTGATCCCACTTAAAAGTTTATTTAGAATCACAGACAGCGTATCTGGAAGGTACTAAAGTACAACATGAAGAAAGGATCACGTATCTAACTTTTAATAAAGTTCACGGAGAAGGTACGCTTACTCCCGAGATATCGTTATGACTGCGATCTCGGATGTCTTTTTAGCGGACTCTCTAACTTAGCGGAAGTGGTGTCCGCTCTTGAACACTGGTCGAACACAGTCCAATAATTTTCCAGTAAGAAAGCAGGGGGAAAAATATAAATATAAGATTTTCGTTAAAAAAAAGGATATTTTGGGGTGCAATTTCGAAACTTCGAAGTTCGTAAATTCGAAGTTCATAGCTTTTATACCTTTTCGATACTTGGAATTTTTTATCGATACATCGATATAAAGAAAAATTTAATATCGCTAGATAGAAAAAATAAAATAAAATATCCATACATAGAAAAAATAATACCGATGTATCGATATTTTTTCAACAAGCCTAATAATAATGTTAGTGGTAGTACTAGGTAGGTACATAATGCACTTAATAATTGAAATAATAGTAGAAAATCACAAAATATATTAAGAGTTTCATTAAAACATTAAAATAATCACAAATATTAAACAATACAATTCTATATATAAAATCGGAATGCCAAAAATAAATTCATGTTCATTATAACAAACTTAATAACTTAATAAAAACACATGACAATAAACCAATTTTTCAGCTTCAACATAAATGTCTATGTTTAATTGCAAAACATAATATCTTAAATTCGAAATGAGTTAACGACTTCATTACGTAAAAGTCCGCTAAATGTGCATAGGTACTAGGTTACCTAGACAAGTTCCTAACAAATACTCTGTGAATATTAGTTTCCTTCAATGTCTGTAACTTACCTACTCCAAAGGGATATATTTTCATTTGGGTCTCGCAATTAGGGATTCGCTTTGTTTTGCTTTTGCGTTGATATTGTAGTAGGTAAATATTTTGTTCTCTTTGGAATAAGTAAGATAATACATATTTACATATATTCAAAGTCATAGCTATGAATATAATCCGGTATAGATCCTTTATAGGCTGTTTAGATTTTCATCAACTAGTGATTGTTTTGAAAAAACTATAAAATGGCTTAGAATGGGGTAGTGTCCTGAGTATATTAGGACTAAATAGTCCGTCATTTAAATTATCAGAAGATAATGTACATGTCTTTTCTTTATCAATCAAACAAAAAATTACAAAAATAAAGCATGTCAAAATTTGGGAGTGGGGGCTAGTGACGTCACATCTTGCTAAAAAGTTTTGCAAGGTGTGACGTCACGCGGAACTTCAACTGGTTATATCTTCATAATTTAATCAACAAAATAAAAAATATATGTCCATATCTTCTGATAATCTAACAGACGGACTAATTAGATTTTTTTAGGACACTAGTGTCTATTTCTTTATATTTACACTGCTTTTAACACAGATAATTTTAGAGGTGTCTAATGTGATGTCGTAAATAAACTCATTTTTTTGCGCTTACATTACAAACGCTGGCTGAACCCTACGAGAAAGATCAAAATAATGTACTACAGTGTTGTACACCTTAAAAAGGTACGGCGATAGTATATTTACGTCTATTTCTTAGGGATAACGCACAATAACCATTTTTTATCTATTTCTTTTTACAAGAAATAAAGGCTTATTTACGAATCAGATAAGTGAGCAATATAAATGTACAGCATTAATTCTTATCCAATTAAGTACCTTAAATACATTGTGCACTCAACATAGATCAATATGACCCTGTACAGCATGTAATTTAAATGAATATTTTCGAAGATATTACAGATTTAAAATGCAGGGACATAGCGGTTGCGGCGGTGCCGGCCGGTGGGCCGATTCTGTAGTTATTTAGTATTAGCATTGCACCCGTGCGAAGCCCGGTCGGGTCGCTAATTAACTATACAAAAGCTAAATCATCATCAAAATAGATCCATTCATCCTTCCACAGGATTCTTTTGCTGACAGAGGAATCGGTGAACATATATAAAATAACACACCTACATACCGCCGAACATACAACACAACCTCCTCCTTTTGAAAAGTTGATTAAAAAGGACGTTTGACATTTTTGGTAACATAGTAAGTAAGTAGACGAACCATAATCCTCTCACGTGAGAGTAGATAGAGATTAAAGACCAGCATCTGCCCATCTGATTTTTTCAGGATATAAACTCCCATAAAGTTACTATAATCCAAACTATATCCTTGCAAATTTTGCATTTCATTTCTGCATGATCCGTGCCATAGTTTTGGCGCGAAGAAGTTACAAACATCAAACCTGTCGCAATTACAATAGAGTTCTATAATCGTTTCTGGAAACGTTTTATGGGATAAAAAGTTAGTCTTTATTTTATTCCAGGCCTAAAACTACCTGTATGCTCAATTTCAGCCTGATCCGTTCAGTATTTTTGGTGTGAAGAGGTAACAAACACTGATCCAAACATCTAAACATCCAAACTTTCGCATTTATACTATTAGTGTAAAGTGTGATTATTTATCGTAGGGTAAATCCGGGATATATGCCCAACGTTTTTTTTTTACTCATATCTCCTTAAATACAAATAATACGCACATGGTTTTCATATGTGCAGTCACTTTGATCTTCTATTTAATCGCCTTGTAGTGTTTTTTGTAGACTAGTCAATAAATAAATCGTATATTTTGAGTTAAAAATAAAACTGCATAATGGGATAGATGCCTCACAGCCGGTATATATGCCCAAGACCAAATTTTTTTAAGGGGATAGATGCCCTTTGCAAGAAAACAACTATTTTGAACATATGTTTCAATCAATATTATTATTTATTAAATATATACATTGTTTCACCTATTTATATAAACATTTTAAATAAAAAACACTAAAGAACACCAAAGAGATCAATAATATTAGGTACAAAAATATAATCAAATTAAAAGCTGCAAGCCTAATTAGCCATTGGATGACGTTACTAATTTAGGTACTAAACATAGACAATTTCAATTAATACACTAAGAAATCAATCATCTACAACACTAAAACATAATCTACAAGACAATTTTTTTATTGAATTAGTAGTTTATTCGTCATTTCTGCCATAGCTGCAGCCAATGTGTCCTCGGTCCTTGTAATGACACGCGGTCGGACGCCGGTTTTACGCTTGTATTTCCGGGGAATTTCCAATCTGAATCATATAACATAGGTAAGCACACTAAAGTAGGTACGGCAAGGGATAGATGCCCTTAGGGGCGAATATCCCAAAACGTATTGAGGCATATATCCCTTTTCACAGGGTAAGATGCCTTTGAAAAAATAGTGGTTAATACGTTTATTTCAGAGTAAAAATATAATTAATAATAATCTATAAACATTACTCCTTATTCAGAAGCAAAATCAAAAAAACTTACTTATTAACTCCAAAGTTATAGAGAGCCGAAAATCATCCATAAAGTAAAATCAACACTGTTTGACTCGTCACTGTCACTAGCGCTCCTACGCACAACCGCACGCGCCAACTCTTTGTGACAGACTGAAGTGAGGGAGGGGCGCGTCCGTATTATACGGTATTTTTTTGTACACATTTCTTGCATTTCACACAATTGCACTGCGGCGTCTATCCCGATTGGGCGTATATCCCGGACTTACCCTACAGATACTGAGCAAGCTGTGTTCACAACGAGTAGGTTTACACTCATTCTAGTCTAAATAATGTTTAAGTTAATCCTTGTCTTTATTCTGTGTAACAATCAGTTTTTTGAGCATATCAATAAAAAAAGGTATTTATCGCGTGGTGTCATAATTTCCCTACGTTTCCATCGCTTTGTAGAGTCGCAGGGAGAGTAATAAACTACACTTGCGAGCTTTAAACTGGAATCGCTTAAAGGGTTGTTCAAGACTAATTTTTACAATTTCTTTGCAGTGAACTATGAGTTAAGTTATGTTTTCCCTTACGCAGGATTTATTGGCGACGATAAATTTTGATTTAATAAACTATAATGTCCGCTGCCACACCGCAGCAGTGACTAGACAGACAGTACCGACAGACGTCTTCTATGTCGGCATTCCCACACTAGACTGGCCAGCCCTTATTCCTGACTTGAACCCAATCTGGCATATGTGGAACGAGCTAAAACAGCGGATACGAGGGAGAAATCCAGCTCATCCAGCTCCGGCGCCGATAGAAGCCGATAGATGCAACTTCGACCTATTGCAAGAATTCCCAAAATTAGTAGCCAATTTAATTAATTTTAAATCTTCCTGATACACTTGAAAGGTAACAAAATTACCTTTCAAATGATATACCACAATCTATAGTTCATTGTACATAAATTGTAAAAAAAATTGTTTTGATCAACTCGCGATGAAAGCGATTCCATTTTAAAGCTCGCAAGTGTAGTATCAGGTTCGCTCAATCACAGAGCGCAATCGCTCAATAGTTTAAAATATTTGTAACACAAAAGGTTTACAACAGTACAATAAGTGAGGTCGGTATTCGTGTGGCAGTGTGCTCAGGGCGCGTGCTCTCCGTAGATAACGCACAAAACACTGCTGAAAGGCTTTTGCTGTTATACAGGCTCTTTTTTTGAACTGGGCTAGTTTGTAGTACGTACTACGTACATTTTTATTGATTGACTGAATTATTCTCAGATGAAAATGTGAATCCCTGTTAAATAAAACAAGCTTTACTTATTTTTTATTTATTTATATTAGGGGATCTTTCAGCACTATATACATAATAGCGATGTGTGAAGAGACAGGTGGCTATTAACAAAATCCCACATACAGATATAGTATAAAAATTTACAAAATACAAAAAAATTGTAATAACATCATTCGCGTTTACCATAGTAAATATACTTAAACTATAGTTGGATAGGTACATAATATCTGCTATAGTTTTATACTATCTGTTCTTAAAATAATAATAATATCTGATATCGTTCACTCATTTATCATCTTTTTACCCGATGCTTCGCCCTTGTAAATTTTAAAAACACATCATTACAAATTCAATTTAGTACTTTCTCCCATAACAGGCGATTCAAGTATCCTGTAAGTCTCGGAGACTAGTCGCTGCCAAGTATCTCACATACATTTGAATGCAGGCTCGCAGACTACGCTACTGGTATCCTACGCGTCCGCGACTAGTATCGCGCGACTCGCCGTGTTGGTCGCTTGTGCGTCGCGTCTCTTGCGCGTTGCGTGAAATATAGTATTTCGTTGATGTATTATGTAAGCAGGCTTTAATAAACAAGATGCAGGTAGGTCTCTTTAGACATTCGGTAGAAAGATAAAAATTTCTTATCATCATGTTGTTGTTCTTGTGCGGCTACAAACACTCTACAATTTATGTTTCTTTCTATGTGTATGAGTAGAAAATACTGGATTCATCCAGTATTTTCTACGCTTGCGTTGACTTCTTCTGTTTCTATATAACAGAAAAACTGCAAGTGCTTCTTCGGCACTGGAATCGCTCGACATAACGTCCGTCCACAAAAACGAGTTTGTACTAGGTATGATGAATTTAGTCATTTTTCAGTAGCATAATATGCGCGCGTCGGGTAGCGAACAAGAATCCAATAAGTATTCTACTCGAGTATCGTATCCTACAAGTATTGTAATGGGAGAAGGGCTTTAGGTACGCTGCGCTACGGGCTGTAAGCTCTACCGGGACGCTGCGATAGGTAGATAATTATAATGTTTCGATGTTGGCGCCATAACGAGTGAATGGTTCATGCTGAAATTTTACTTAGAGGGCTGGACTAAGGCTACTTTTATCCCACAAATTGGGTGAACTACGGCATCTCGACGCACGTTATCTCGATGCACGGAATCTCGACAAACGTTAGCTCGACGCACGGAATCTCGACAGACCTCCGCCTGATAATGCCTTATTGTTCATTCCATACGTTATCGATTAGTACTACAAATTCTTTGCTTAAAACATGGAATAAAAATCAGTTTCCATGGGCACATTCCAATGGAAACGAATAACCAAAGTAAAATCTTTGTTACTTCTTCACTCCAAAATTATTAAACTGAACAGGCTAAAGTTTTGACATTTATTTCTTATCCCATAAATCAGTTCCCATGGGCTAAGTCATAGTTCAATTATCTTATCATATTCATGTTAGTCGGCCAGCACGTGGCCACGCGTGTGTCTGTCCGCAGTACCAAGTGCGATGACGATGATCGGATGCTGAATACTGAAGAAGCTGAAGACAGGCCTCTATGTCCAGTCCATGCGTCCAGCTTTCGACTAGCAATACTGGAGATAACGATGCTGAAGATGATGGTGATAATTATGGGGAAGACTATTAATAGCACTCTCCAGCCTCGAACTTCTGTTGCAGCAACGCCTTGCACGCCGGGCGTTGCGGCTTGCCCGTTGCTGTTTTAGGCAGAGAGGAGACGAACGCTACTCCACCGTAGAGCCATTTGTTCTTACTCAAGGAAGCTGGAAACAACCATTCAGCTTGTCGATATTCATTTATTTATTTATTAAGAAATATATATACTTTGTCATAACAGTGAACCCTAAAATCGACAAAGAAATATAAAAGAGATGCACTGAGAAAAACACACACACATTAACATTAATAGAATTACACCAACAAGCTGCTAACTATAACTTAATACTATTTATAAATATTCCTAGGCGTCCTATCCAAAAAAATTTAAACCGCATCCCTGAATTTTGGCAAGGACATAGAGAATATATCAACATCCTCATCTGCACATAAACAATTAATAGTCTTTGTTTATTAATAGCCCGAAGGGCTAGTATGATTCTATGTGTAGCCACCTCATGCATAAAAGTCACCACGAAAGAAAGAACAGCGTTATAGGATATTCTGCTCTGTCAAAACACCTATAAATCTCTGTGTGTATAGTGACCTTTTTTGTTACGTTCTTTTAAATATTAAGTGTTGTAATGTATAATGCTAGTTGTCTAATTAATACCCATATCACAAGCTCTGGTAAGTTTGCGGTAAGATGATCCTGTTCGAATTGTCCAGTTTTATTTACTTTATAGCCAATAACCAGCTTCTCACCTTTAACAGTGTCATGTACCATTTCCCTGGTGACGTCACTGCTGGCCACCACGGCGGCTGCCGAGCCTCGCTCCGTGGATGTCACCACGCAGGCCACAACGCCCTCTATCGATTCGATCACATTCTCCGTCTCTTCTGGCGACACCTGTTGAAGAGCCAAAATAGTACTGATATAATGCCATAAATACCTACCTACTTCTCCCGTATAATCATGGAAGAAGACCTAAATCCTATCTCAACATGAAAAAAAAGACAAAACATTGCTTAGCAACTGTCAGTGCTTTGTCTTCAGCAGAAAACGAACGGCTCTTAGAAAAGAGAGAAGTTTTTTGTGGTCCTATATTATAGTTTTCACATCAAAGTCATTAGCACAGCCCGACAGGTTGGTGTGACATTTCAGTGTGTGAATATTGTAGACCGACCAATTTATGAAATGAAATGAAATGAAATGATATTTTATTGCATAAAACATGGTATAAAAGGTGGTTCGTTATATTATGAGCTCATGTTTAACTATTCTATAGCATGCAAATTATAAACTTATGTCTTAAAATTAATAAATTCATTAATGTCATAAAAATTACGCTCATTCAGCCAACTAAATAATTTCTTTTTAAATAAATGGTCATTCAATGATTTAAATTCATTAGGTATCTTATTATAAATTTTTACACACATAGTCAAGCAGCTTTTTTGATGTCTCGCTGATTTTGAGGTTTCTTTTAGAATAAGCCTATTCGGGTCTCTACATTGTCTAGGATTTTTGTCACATGCTTGGTGGAACAAATATCTATGATTCCTTACAAAGTTTGAAATTTCATAAACATAAAGCGATGGTAGAGGCAACAAACCAAGATCCTTAAAAAACGGTTTGCAGGATTGATCAGGCGCGATTCCACATAATGCTCTGATGCATTTTTTTTGAGCTAAAAATGCTCGGTTTTTGTCCGTGCTATTGCCCCACATTACTAATCCATAACGAAGTACCGATCCTATGTACGCGTGATACGACATAAATGCCGTTTGATGTCGATGTGACGTTTTTTATTTGTCCTAGTAGAGCATAAACGAATTTGTTTATTTTTTTACTAACTAAGTCTACCTGAGATTTCCAATTCATATTTTCATCAATTATCACGCCTAAAAACTTTATTTGCGCGACTTCGTCTATTTTTGTTATATTAAGATTAAAGTTATATTGTACATGTTTAGATTTATTAAATTGAATATATTTTGATTTACTTAGATTTATTTTTAGATTATTTATGTCAAGCCATTCTATTATGTCATCAATCGTATTATTAATGTCAGTTTCATGGTCTTTAATACTAGTCAATTTCTTATCTGAAGTTACAATCACAGAAATATCGTCAGCAAACAATATGCACTTATGGTTTGTCACATCAATAATTTCATTTACGTACAGAAGAAACAGAATCGGGCCTAAAATGCTCCCCTGTGGTACGCCCGATTTGTTACATTGGTAGTCAGATTCGAATGTCAATAATTCATTATTATCAGTCATTTTATTTATGACGACACATTGTTTTCGATTGGCTAGGTATGAGGCTAACCATTGTAAAGTTGGGCCTCTGATGCCAGTGTTTTCAAGTTTTTTTAGAAGTAAGTCATGTGAAACAAAGTCAAAAGCCTTGGATAAGTCAAAAAATAGTCCTGTCGTTAAGTGGCCAGTGTTAAGGCTAGTTAACACAGTATTCACTAAGGTGAAAATGGCTAAAGAGGTAGATTTTTTCTTTTGAAAGCCAAATTGTTCGCTCCTAATGATATTATATTTATTACAATAATCTAGGAGTCTCTTATACATACATTTCTCAAATATTTTTGAGAAGATCGGTATAAGAGTTATCGGACGATAGTTATCGACCTCTGTCTTTTCACCTTTCTTAAAGAGAGGCTTAACTAAAGATAATTTTATTAAATTTATATATTTTTATTTTTATTTATATTTATTTTATTAATTTTATGACCCAGTAGTTCCATACTGAATACAGCACACAACCTCTGGAAATAAGCGGTTTGGCCCGCCGACTTTGGTATGTACTCTGTTAGGGTACGCCGTTCAAATACTCACATGTGTCCCCATAAACTTGAAACAGATGGCCTTTCTCTCCAGGAACCATAGTCCCCCGCCAAGGTCCTCACGGAACAGATCTCCCGTCTTATACCAGCCGTCCTCGAAAGTTTCGTGCTGTGGTACCTTGTAATAGCCCTGAAGAGATCAAACATAAGCATCGTAGAAAGAAAGCGGTGCCTTTAATTTATAAAATTAGTTTTTTTCGTTCGATGAATGCAAAAGGAATAAACACACTGAACCGTACCTTTGCAAGAGTTGGGCCCTTGAGATAGAGTTCACCAGTTTCCCCTTTTCTGACCTCATTACCGCTGTCATCCACCAGCTGGAAAAAGAAATTGGGCATCACATCCAGGCCTAAGGTAGCAGTAGGGCTAAGAAATACTAGCCTACCTTGTACTCTAAACAGTTAGAGAACTGAAGAGGCTCTCCCGCAGGTCCTATCGCGATACCCCCATGTGTTTCTGAAGATCCGTAGGCGTTGTAAAACAAAGCTGATGTAGACAGTTTTTCCTGCAAAAAAATATCTGAACAATTAAATACCCACAAATAGATAGAGATATACAATAGAGTAGTTTTCGACTGAATAGTTGTACCTTGACATCAGCAATCATCTTTTTGGACATAAGCGAACCAGTCGGAAAGAGCACTCGTATTGATGAGAAGTGATCTGCTGTGGTGAGAGGCAGCAGCGCACTCACTGTGAGAGAGACCAGCGTTACTATGGTGGGCTGTGAAAAGAACAGAATAGTCTATATAGTCTAGCTAGCTAGATCACCTAAATCAGTGGGTTTAGAGGATACTTCCAGAAATACTGCACGACTGCGGTGTATTTCTGTGCAGCTGACCAATTAAGAACCAGCGGTAAAGCAGTAAAGTTGGGTATATGTCGCGTACCTGAAGTTTTTATTTCTTTACGTTTCCATCATTCATGCCATGTGTTTTGTCGATTCCCCGCTCCGCATTAGTGAAAACGCACCTTGGACTCTAAGGCATTTGTCATCCAGCTGGACAAAAGAACTTACTCGATATTTCAGCAGGATGTCCCTCAGTCTCTCGGCGGAGGGCATGGTTTGCGGCAGCAGCAGTTCTATCCGGTGGACGAGGCAGCTTGTAATGCAGCGCAGGAACGCGACGCCTTTCGAGGAACTCGTCAGCAGCGCCAGATCCGGCGGGTATTCTGCTGACCGGGGTCTCGCACTGCATATATGGAATCACTAGTTGGTCGTAGAATAGGACAAGGACCTTATTCAGTAAAGATTGCATGTATTGACTGAAACTGATTGATGTCACTCACACGTCTCAATACACTCACAGATATGAAATGTTTGTGTCTTGCAACCCTTGTCGCTTCTCAGGAACGCATAGTTAACCGTATAAGTGTAAGTAGTAATACGATACTTGGAAATAACGTTTTGTGCACAACCAGTCCCCTGCTTAGCCTAACAGAATAGCGGAAAAGGTGTCCGCTACATGTAAAATGTCAACTTACTGAGGCCAAGGCAGCCTGGCGACCAGCCCCCTGTGCGTGAGTTGAACTGACTTGGGCAGGCCGGTGGTTCCACTCGTACGCACCATTGCCGCCGTGTCATCGGGGTCAACCTCCGGGAGTCTGCAAAAAATTGCAAGGGTGGATTTAACAGGAGGACTTCGGTACTTTCAGGTTATTTTTATTAGCAACCTACCTTTCGTTTTATCTGGGTAAGAATGGTGTAGTAAGTTTAAAAATTAGTTTACGCATCTACTCTTGTAACTCAGCTTCAGAAATATACCTGTACATCCGAATCAAGACCCGGGGTTCAGTTTTGAGTTATCTCTTGATAACTAGCGTTGTCGGCGATAAAGTTTTTACCTGACTGCGCAAGGAGGGTTAGGTTTATCGAGGGTAGCTGTATGTGTGTATGTTTCTTTGTCATGCCCTACATCCTAAACGGGTGGATGGATTTGGGCATGCGAGATATCATATGAATCATCATAATAGCGGTAATGTCAGGTACAATAATTCAGGAAAGCGCCCGTGAAAAATAAATTACAGAGAAAAATAGGGTTATTCCAGTTTCCCCCCCTCAAATCCACCTTAAGGGGGAAAACTGGACTCAAAAAATAATTCCAGTGTTCTCCCTTGAGGATTATCTTTTAAGGGGGGAACTCCCCTCCCTCACTCAACAGATTTCAAAAGTCTATTATATGACTATTTAACTTTTATTGTAGCTACAAAGGATAAGGCCCTTACTGTCCTAAAAATCAACCCTGTATGTAACACTACCATGTCAAATCAAATCAAATCAAATCAAATCAAATCAAAAACTCTTTATTTCCATAAATACAATAAATGTACACTTAGAAAAGGTCAAATTATAAAACTAAACACTGACACGGAAATAAAGTGATATTTTTGATTTCTGTCGCTTCTACCGAAGCGACAGAAATCAAAAATACGTAGACTAAAGTAAAGAAGCGACGAAGAAACCTTTAGCCTGTTAGTTGTTATTTTTCGAGCTGGAGCAAAACTCGTCCCAAGCTTTTTTATCCTCTAGATAATCTGATATTTTGTAGTAAGCCTTTTTACAAAGGATATGTTTGACAATTTGTTTGAATTTATTTATTGATAATTTTTGCAACTCACTTGGAGTTTTGTTGTAGAAGCGTATACATTGCCCTTTAAAAGATACACTTATCTTGTGTAGCCTAGTTGTGGGCACAGCAAGTTTATCCTTATTTCTAGTATTTATATTATGTATGTCGCTATTTTTAGGGAATAGATTGATATTTCTATGAGTGTACAACAAGTTTTCATAAATATATTGACATGGTACTGTCATGAACTATTCAAAAATCATTCAATATTCAAATATCAGTTCTTAATGTCGCTCGAGGAGTACAACGGATAGTTATCCGTCTATATCTAGTATCGCGATCTGCATAGTGCCTTGCCTACCTATTATAGGCAACGCCGCCGTTGCCGGGGTTGTCTCCAGTTCGTACATTATTTTGTTATGCTTAATACAAAATGTTTGCGGCAGTTTGTACACTGGCTACCTGGACAGTCAAAATCAAAAACTCTTTATTTCCATAAATACAATAAAATATGTACACTTAGAAAAGGTCAAATTGTAAAACTAAACACATCAAAACGAACAATCTCATTGTTAGTTATAATTTGCTTTCGTACAATTTTACTATGTATGATGACTAAAAAGTGTCAAATAAATAAAAAAATAACCATAAATAAATAAATAAATAATGCTAAACAATCCACACAGCACCATCTAGCCCCAAAGTAAGCAAGTAAGTAACTCAAAGCTTGTGTTATGGGTGCTAGATAACTGATATATTTAATACATTATTGACCTAGATAGATATTTAATTTTATTATACATAGAAAACACCTAGACCAACGGAAAAAATTTCTGCAGATCGTACACAAATTTGTTCCGAGGCGGGAATCGAACCCGCAACCTCTTGCGTCGCAGGCGGACTCTCGCCCGCTGCGCCACTGAGGTCGTCATCGATAAGTGTGTTTTTAAATGCTTTATCGGTTTCGATTAGTATAAGTCAGCTTGTTTCTTGCTTTTCAGATACCAATGCAGTCGGGTTAAGTATATTTTTATATTGTAACTAGTTTCTGACCGTTGTTTCAATAGAAACTTTTAAAGGTAAGAAGTAGCCTATGTTTGATTCCAGGATTAGAATTACCTGTATGCAAAATTACAGCCAGATCCGTTCAGTAGTTATGGCGTGAAGAGGTAACAAATATCCATCAATCCATCCAAACTTTTGCATTTATAATATTAGCGGGAGGGATGATTAGTTTGACGTGATGTGTTTTAATAAGGTAAAACTAAAAAATACATAATAACTACTAAGAACTTACAGTACCTATTGTAGGGGTTCCGATAACCGATAGTATACACGATAAGGGATAGATCTGCTCGCCACAGCCTAGGTATTCCAGAGCTGCACCTGACTCTCCAGTCGGCATCTGGTTTCCCTGTCCACACAGATTCCCACTCTCGGCCAAGTCCGTCTGACAAGTGACAGTGACAGTGACAGCTCACTAGCAACACCACGACCTACGAGATGACGTATGTAGTCCATGGTTTATATTATATTATCTGGACATACACTACACCTATTAATCTAAGTACTTATGTAACTAGTAACTGAAAGAAACATCAAGTCGGCCTTACGGAAAAATATGAGTCTTAACGCTTACTGAAAACTGTTGACGTCTGGCTCATCCGCCGACTCCTCCAGATCCAGCAGTATCTGGGGGTTCAAGGTCGGCAGCTGGTTCAATGCTGACATCACGAGGCCATGGTACCGTGCGTCACACGTCACCAACACAGGCTGCAGAAGCTTTAAGAACGTCGCCGTCTCCACTGGAATACAAATGGCGAACCGATTGCGAAAAAAAAACATCATGAAAATGCACTGTTTTGCACATTATTTGGTCGAGATCTCAGGAACCCTTGCGGTCTACAGAAAAGATTTTTGTTTTGATTCGTAGATTATTACTAATTCTTTGGTTCTCTAATACAGTTTATTCATTAGTTGTGTAGTTTTCTTGTAAATGAGCATAAACATAATTTTTGCGCTCACGCCGTTTCAAAAACGTATGTTCTGTCCCGTTCCTATGAACGCGAAATCTTATGCCTATTCATGGCCAAAATGGCACCAAAATGGCGCGCAATGCACCCTCAATGCACCTCAATGCAATCTCTCTCAATCAATGCACCTCAATGGCCGAGGCGGTCGCGGCAAGAATCAACTCAACCAACTCAATGGGGGTATTTCGTATGTGCCGATTAAGTGAACATAACAGAGGAATGGTAGCAGCTTTCGTTCTGCATAATTTTACACCGCTTCCACTGCGATCACCCATCTAACACGCGTAGAGATTACGGTAAAACTCTCAAAATAGGAATATTTGGGAGGAAGCCTATGTTCTGATGATGTGAAGGAATTTATTGAATTACACATAATGGTGGGTACAGACCAAGCGAGCGAGAGCGAGCCAATGAAAACGAGTGGGACCGACGACGATCGGTATTTTCGTTCTATTTTTTAAAACAATAATAAATAAATAACGCTGGACAATTCACACAGCATTATCTAGCCGCAAGCTAAGCAGAGCTTGTGTTATGGGAGCTATATATAAAGATAGATACGACGACCTCAGTGGCGCAGCGAGCGAAGGTCCGCCTGCGACGCAGGAGGTTGCGGGTTCGATTCCCGCCTCGGAACAAATTTGTGTACGATCTGCAGAAATTTGTTCCGTTGGTCTGGGTGTTTTCTATGTATAATAAAAAATATCTATCTATGTAGTGTATTGTATTAAGTGTATCAGTTATCTAGTACCCATAACACAAGCTCTGCTTAGCTTCGGGCTAGATAATGCTGTGTGAATTGTCCAGCATTATTTATTTATTTAATTATGAGCAAAAAAGTTCTTATTACTCACAAACAGTATTTTCATTGTCCATCACATACGGTATAGCCCCAGCGAATATCATAGCTAAGTACACGGCGACCATAGTTCTATGCGTGTCGTGTACCATTAGCACGACCTTCCCTCTCAATCCTCGGGAAAGGAACGTGCGTGCGAGTGAGATGACTTGCGAGAGTAGTTGCTGATTGGTCGTTTTCTCACCGGTGTCGGCGTTTATCTGGAAGACGACGGTACAATAAAGCCAATCAATGTATTTTTAGGTTCCTTCTACACAACACTGACCATTTTATAATATGAGCCCGTAGTGTCTCCTTTTCTCACCCCATTAGCACTCAGACGAGTGCTGATGCTGAGACAGGGACCTTTTTGGCCCTTATATAACACACTTTCTAATATGTATCTGTTTTCTTCTTACTTTGTTTTTCTTTTCTATATAATACTGTGTTCTTTGTAAGTATATATGATTGTAATGTGTAGGTTGATGTCCAAATAAATGTATTTTCTTTCTTTCTTTCTTCTTTCTGATGGGGTGGGATGACCACAGCTAAACCCAATTCAAATAAGCAATTTTTATTGATGCAATTCGTAAAACATTTAGAAGGAAAAATAATGGCAAAGGCGAGCTTAACCCTAAAATGAGTTCTCTTCAAGCAAACCTTATTGGGAGAGAGGGACAAATTTGTATAAGTGGGTTACATGTGCTTAAACAGAGGATGTAAGATTTAATTTTAACCTTGTTAAATAGTAGATTCAGGCGTTACTTTGCGGAAATCCATTGTATGTAACACACATACATACACATTTTACATATACATTTTTACATAATACATATTCATTTTGTTGGATCTTAATTATTATTTAACCTAGTTATTAAATAGACTACTACATAATACAATACATCAACAACATCATCATCATCAGCCTATGTTAGCGCACTACTGGACATAGGCCTCCCCTAATGAGCGCCATAGCGCCCTGTCTTCAGCTTGCCGCATCCAGCCTGCAGTCTTTCTTTCTTTAATACAATACATACAAGAAAAAATTTAAAAACCCCCTAACAGATTTTCATGATAACGGCTAAGAACACTCGGGATACAATTATCCACGAAAAAAACTAAACGAAAATCGGTTCATCCGTTTGGGAGCTACGATACCACAGACAGATACACAGACAGACACGTTAAACTTATAACACCCCTCTCTTTTTGCGTCGGGGTTAAAAATACGATAACTTAACAAATACTATTATATACGCATATAAATTGAATAAATATAATAAAATAGAACAGAATCATAGAGATGAGGTAATGCTCTTTGACTTTACGCTTGAAAATGAAGAGTCAGGGGCTAGCACGAATATCGTGTGGGAGAGAATTCCATAACATAACCGAGTCGCCATGGATGTGTTGCATTACTAAAATCACAACGCTAGGCAGGCGGATCCTGTCTCACAGTTCTCACTGCAGTACAAAAGTCCCTTTAACCTTTCCACTAGTACTATAGTCATACTACTACTATAGTCATACTACTACTATAGTCATACTACTACTATACTACTACTATAGTCATACTACTACCATAGCCAACCTATATGCACACAGTCGTCAGACGAAGGCATTTTGACGTGGTTTTGACAGAGAAATCGTACGGGCAAGGGACGGGACGGGGAGAAACGCTCCCGAGTAGAATACATCACCGACTTAGTTACTCGGTATCGTCCCGCCCCCCCCGACCCTTTCTTTGGACCCCGCACGATTGCCCTGTCAAAACGCCTTTGTCGAACGACTGTATGCATATAGATAGGCTTTGCTATTACTATACTACTACTATAGTAGCACAGCCTACTACTATAGTCATACGACTATAGTAGTAGTATAGTAATAGCACAGCCTATCTAATGAGCTATTTAATGAGCAACCAATTTTATTGGTTGTGCTGTTGTTTTTTGGGTGAAAACAATGCTAAAAACGACAAGATAATAGTTAAAAGTTTTGACGACCTCAGTGGCGCAGCGGGCGAGAGTCCGCCTGCGACGCAAGAGGTTGCGGGTTCGATTCCCGCCTCGGAACAAATTTGTGTACCATCTGCAGAAATTTATTCTATTGGTCTGGGTTTTTTCTACGTATAATAAAAAATAAAATGTCTATCTATGTATATAATGTATTAAATATATCAGTTATCTAGTACCCATAACAGATTTTATTTATTTATTTATTTATATAAAACAGGAATGCCAGGTAGAACGTAGAAACGTACACTCTGCTCAAATTAAAAACCCATTTAACCCTTAGGTTTATTGATCTGATCATTATAGATTTGTTTTGATTTATTTGTTTCTTCCATGGATTAGGTACTACAATTTATTAATAACTAGCTTCTTATTGTGTATACCAAATTTCATCTTGATCTGTTCAGTAGTTTTGGAGATCCTAGGTAACAAAAATTCCTTTGGTCCACTTTCACAACTATTTTTCACAACTAGTTAAGAAAAGACACTTTTTACTCCTGATTTCATAACCGGTTATTAAAATGCAATAAAAAGTGGCCTGTCTTAACTGAAATCCGAAAATAGTTAAGAAAGGAGAAATATAATTCTGCTTTTACAACTAGCATAAAAATAAGAATCAGTACTCATTATCGTTTAAACTAAAAACCTTACTGTTTAAATTACCTATGAGCCCCTAAACGCAGAAATTAAATATAGAATCGGTACAAAAATAAAGAAGTTCATTGATTTTTTATTACTTCTTACCTACTTCCAAGGAAATTATATTAGCAACATTTATGCTCTTAAAACTAATATTTAAATGGTGCAATGATTTCTAGGCAATTTGGCTTTTTAATATTAGTAGGAAGGAAGTAGGACAAATCAATCGCTATAGGCATATCTCTGTGTGAAAGAGCGTCTATCTACAGACTTCTCGAATATTGAAGTTTTACGAGCACGTTTCGAGGCGAGACAATAACTCCATTGAAAGGTTACTCGTGCAGGGAAAGGTGGAGGATAAAAGACCAAGGGGTAGATCCCCTATAGGGTGGACCAGATATAGGTGTCCCTGCATGCTGCATGAATACTCAAGAATGACCACCAACATGAGAGATGGCGATATATCGTAAGGCAAGCGATATCACCCCATACAACAAAATACTCGTCATGACGACCACGACCGTTCTGCTGAGAATTCTACGAATGAGAATAAGATGAGTAAATATGTAGGTATTTATTTCATTTAATTTCAGTCGTTATGCCGTGAAGATTAGTGTAATAGTGAATAGTTAGAGTAGGCTTGGCGCAAACGTACCACTGGCCAAGCCACCGGTGGCTGTGGCGGGCTACTGCCACATTTGCTGCAGTATATTAGACCATGCCGAGCCCGGGACGTACCGTGTACGTGGCCCGGATGGGGCCCGGGTTTGAGACGATACATACATTTGTATGAAGCGATTTGTATTAAACAGTGCATGATCCTTGTCCTGTCCGGGTCCGTCTATACCAACGTTCTCTTCGACTCCGCTCCGGCCCGCCCCGGCCTCGGCCCGGCCTGGACACGGACCGATCTAATATAAATTTTCCCTTATGCGTGTGTGCGATGTGTAAGACGCCTAGCGTGAGGTGCAGCTAGGGTGAGCGGGGTACAGAGCGGCGCGCCGCGAGTGTCACAAGTTCGTACCTAATGTATAAAAGCGTGTTAACAAATTGTCGCCTGCCACCGGTGGCTGTGGTCGGTGGTCCGTTTGCGCCAAGCCTTAGGGTGAGCATGAGTATCTGCCGCCCGTGGCTTCGTACGTGTTTTTCAGGGACAAATAGTAACGTATTTTCTGCCCCGGGATAGATCCGTTCAGCCGTTTGTTTACGTGTGAAAAGGTTACAGACAACTTTCGTATTTATAATTTAGCATAAATGGATATGGACAAACGCATGGCATTGACTATTTAAATAATAAATCTAGAAGAGAGACAAAAATATGAGTAACAATGTGCATTGCTTCCACCCGAGGCGTGGAGAGCCTTTTCTCTTCTTCTCTTCGCTTTGCATTGTATTGTATTTGCTAATGCGTTTTCAGTTGAAAAATTAACTTGCCTAGTTACCTTATCTTATCGGTAGAATAGGAAAAGGTTGCTAGGAAAGTCCATTATCCACAATAAAACCAGAAAAATACGCTGAAGCAAAAACGTCCCGTTTCGGTCGATTACAATTTTGTATGCAATACTGACCTGACCTGCACCTTGATTAGGTCCATCGAACAGCGCTTGTGGACTCGTATAACGTACATAAAATTATATTATGGCTAGGTGTGTGCGGATATCCGATGAATTTTGAACTTGGAATAAACTTGCAATCTAAATTCATGACGGTGGATCGAATCCAACGGGGCGCTAGTTTTGCTTATTTGTACATTTGCAGTACGCTGCTTTACTATTTGTGAAGGTACGTACGTACGTTACCGTAGTACGTGGCACCTAATATGGCAGCTGGACCGGTACGTGACTCTTTCATCGAACAAATGAAAACTTTAAGTGGTAAGTTTTCATTGCTCACGATCGGGACCGATGTATCATGAAATAAGAAAAAGCTCCAGGTGTTTTCGTGAATTGGGTTACAGATGGGTTGCATTGTTGTTTTGTACGGTTGACACAAGAGTTAAGATTTGATGAAAGATTGTGTAGAATTCAACTTCCTAACTAGGCTTCGAAACTACTGGACCGATTTGAAAAATTATTTTACCATTAGAAGCCCACATTATTCCTGATGAACGTAGGCTACTTTTTACCGCGGGAAAATTCTTCATTCCTACGGGAAAACGGGTAGTAAGAATGCAGCTAGATCACGAATAAATTAGAACTAGTAATTACAATTTTTTTTAAGATGACAGAAGCCTTTATTCACAAAGAAAATTATAATATGAATAGTATTTACAATTGAAACAATTGAAATGATTAGAAAAACTAATGAAAAAGGTTGTGATATAAAATGTTTGAACCATTGGTTATTCGAATTTTACTTATTCACCTGCCAAAACCAAATATAATAGAGTAGAATATCCCAGACGCGAACACAATGAGATATGGTCATTGTTAAATAGTTCAAAGGGATTGTCTATAGATATTTTGAGGTACAAAAGCTTTCGACAATAGCTTGGTATCATATTGTAATGTGACGTGACGAAGCGTGCCGCGCGTGATTTGGGCCCGGTGGATTGTAAACAGGCACCTTACTAAGGTTTCCGTTACAAGTGAAGTGAATGACACTATGAGACGAGGGTTGAACAAGATGTTAGGAAAGCTTTTACTGTTCATTTTAAGCGGTACTTTATTAAATAGAAATGTATTAGAAAATGAAATAGGAAAAATATCGTTAATAAGTTGTTAGAAATATTACTGTAATAAACATACTCGTAACACTGTTTACCATACCGAAAAGCCTGGCTCGCAGAACCCTCTTGGATTCCTGCTACGAGGAATCGTCCAAACTCTGGAAGAATTCCTCGGGCATGAGCCACTCAAAATCATTAATAAAAGCCTTCGATAAACGGTTCACTAACCGAATCCTAGCGCTAAGCAGAAGCAACCTTCGCATCATGACAAGAGCCCTAACTGGACACTGTCGCCTCAACAATCACATGTTCAAACTAGGGCTAAGCGACACTCAATCCTGCAGGTTTTGTGAGGAGGCAGAGGAAACACCTCTCCATATCCTGGGAGAGTGCGGAGCACTGATGCAAAAACGTAGTTTCCATCTGGGCAAGCACCTGCTTAGCCCAGACGAGCTAAGAGACTCCACCCCTAAGAAAATCCTACAGTTCCTAGCAGCTGCAAGGGTTAGTGGCGAATTATGAACGCCGCTGCTTAGAGGCGGAACACAAAAAGTGGCGATCACAATAGGCCTATCATGGCCGCAGTGACACGTGTTACATAGAAACTATGCACCTAATCTGCAGACGTAGATTGCGACATTGCATTTTCATTGTGGTTCGTCCAGTATAATTGTCATTTGCCAAGTACATACTCTGCCGACTCAGCGATGACGTCTTTCCCTCAGCGTGGCCTGCCGCGACGGCGATCGCGTCATTCTACGCTTGGTACTTGCATCGACCGAGTGTAGCTTCGTTACTTTTAACTTAGAATAATTTTGCTTTACGAACTCTGTAAAAGTTTAAACTTAATAAATAGTTTAAAAGTTTTTGGTTTTTTTTAAAACCGTCGTCTGTGGCCTCCGTAATTGGCGCAGCCGGTAGGATACGTCGAAGCAGTGCGTATTCGTCCAGGAAATTCCAGAAAATCGGTTCCAGACGAACAGACCCCTGTTTGAGCTTTCAAGTCTTCATCGGCGTATCTTGAACCCACGGGCACACGGGCGGCGGCGCACTTGACAATCAGTGTAAGAAGAGACCAAATGTGAGTACTTTGAAACTTTCTTTGAAGTGTTGCCTCCTTTCCCACCATTTTTCATCCAAGAAAATTAGAGGAGGAATCGGCCTCCTCAAGGCAAAGCCGTAGGGAAAGCGAAATTGATAATTTAAGAAATTTAGATAGCAATTTTATAGAAAATATTGATTATAGTAATAATTCTCTAGAAAATAACGTTAGTATAGTAGTTAACGAAACCAACGAAATGGCTTACGAACCAGATAATATCTATAAAGCACTCCGCATGGTCCCGGAATTTGACGGGAGCCCTAACATACTTACCAGATTTATAAGAATCTGCGACCAATTAGTGACGCAATTTATCTGCACTGATCCAGGGCACGAGCTAGCCAATTTATGCCTCATTAACGGCATTCTCAATAAAATAACAGGCCCAGCATCCCGGACCATCAATGCCAATGGCATTCCCGATAATTGGCTAGGGATTAGGAACGCACTCATTAATAATTTTGCGGACCAGCGGGACGAAAGCGCCCTCTACAATGACTTGTCCTTACTAGCGCAGGGAAATGACTCCCCACAGGAATTTTATGACAAATGCCAGACCCTTTTTAGTACAATAATGACGTATGTGACACTGCATGAGAATGTGCCTACCACCGTGGAGGCGAAACGTGATTTGTACCGTAAACTTACTATGCAGTCTTACGTACGAGGTTTGAAAGAACCTCTAGGGGCCCGTATACGGTGTATGAGACCCCCTACTATCGAAAAGGCTTTGGAATTTGTACAGGAGGAATTGAATGTTATGTATTTACAACATAGGAACGAGCCAAGCCGGAATCCAGCGCCGCAGACATCATCTAAGGTACCGTACCTAGCACCTAATAATTTTAGTGTACCGAAGGGATTTAATTTTGGTGTCCAAAGGCCTATGCCCATGCAGCCGCAACCGCAGATGCACCCGCAGCCGCAACCGCAGCATTGGCGTCCAGCTTTTCAATTCCATCCCCCACAGCGCATGCCTTTACAGCCCTCGCGTACGCAGCAGATGTTCCGAGCACCCCCTCCAAACTATAACGCTCAGAATAGTGGCTTTAGGTTTCCCCCTAGGAACGCACCCCCTCAAAATCAAGGGCCGAAGCCCATGAGCGGTGTTAGTCATTTCGTGACGAAACCTCTTCCCCCTACTATTCAGGGACATGACTGGCGTAAATTTGGCAATCCACCCCCGACTAATTACTTCAAGTCTAGGGAAATGAACTACAACGAGGTAGGTGACTACTCTGACTATTACTACCCCGAGTACTACTACCCTGACAGTGATTATCCAGAGACTGACTATGGTAACTTCTACGGCTACCAGAGCGTTCCGGAATATTACTGCGACCAACAGGACGACCCTCAGACTACCGACAATGTACCATCGAGCTCAATGGCTATTGAGCCCGCGCAATTGCCTTCCGAACAGAAGGATCAGGATTTTCCTTCGGGTCGTTCCAACAGAGAACTAAAATAGAATTAAATTTACATTCAAAAAAGGAGTTAAGGTTCATTCAAATATCGAACCCCCCTCTTAAGTTGCTGATTGATACCGGGGCCAATCAATCATTTATTAGTCCTGAAGCAACAAATAATTTTTTTTCACATGTGCCAAAGGATTTTGATCCTTTCGAAGTCACAAATTCACGCGTGACCAGCACGCATGACTATTCGATCACTATACCCCACTTTGCAGAATTCGGCGATCAATCCAATATAAAGCTTTTCATCTATAAGTTTCATAACTACTTTGATGGATTGATAGGCCTAGATCTATTGGAGAACTGTAAGATAGATCTAAAGAACAATGTACTGGTAACTGAGTTAGCTAGAATACCACTGTCTCGTTATCAGTGTAGGAGAGCAAATCGTGAGGAAACGATTCCTGCCAATTCATCTAGACTGGTTAACATCCCGATCGAACATCCTGACGGTGACATATTTGTGACCGAACAATTAATGTGTAATTGTCTTATACACGAGTGTATCACAACCGTGACTGACAAGACTGGAATAGTTGAGGTAGAGAACATGACTAACGACGATATAGTAATCTCCTTCAAGGACTCGATAACACAGATAGACGTTTGTAATATAGAGCAAACTGAAATCGAACAGGACCCCACTCGAGTAAAAAAGGTTTTACAGAACCTCAGGACTAAACATCTAAATGTCGAGGAGCGAGCTAATTTGGAGACCCTGTGTGGACGGTTTGCTGACGTTTTTTATATAGAAGGAGAGGCACTGACTTTCACTAATAAGATCAAGCACAGTATTAGGACGACAGACGAATTACCGGTTTTTACAAAGAGCTATAGGTACCCCTATGTACATCGCGAGGAGGTTAGGAGCCAGATTACTAAGATGCTGGAACAAGGGATCATTCGACCATCTGATTCAGCCTGGAGCTCACCTATCTGGGTAGTTCCTAAGAAAGCCGATGCTTCTGGCAAACAGAAGTGGAGACTAGTTGTAGATTTCCGTAAACTAAATGAAAAGACCATCGACGATAAATATCCCATACCTAACATCTCGGACGTTCTAGACAAATTAGGTAGATGTCAATATTTCACCACATTAGATCTTGCCTCTGGGTTTTATCAAGTAGAGATGAACCCTAATGACATTGAGAAGACAGCTTTCAATGTCGAGCATGGGCATTTTGAATTTTTGAGAATGCCCATGGGTTTAAAAAATTCCCCATCCACCTTTCAGAGGGTAATGGATAATGTCCTCAGAGGACTGCAAAACGAGATCTGCCTTGTCTATCTCGACGATATAATCGTCTTTAGTACATCCTTGCAAGAACATATGATAAACCTAGAGAAAGTCTTCACTAGGTTACGAGAGTCCAACTTTAAAATCCAAATGGATAAATCGGAATTTTTACAGTTAGAGACAGCTTACCTTGGCCATATCATAGGTAGAGACGGTATAAAGCCTAACCCAGACAAAATCGTGGCCATTCAGAAATATCCTTTGCCCAAAACTAGCAAGGAAATCAAACAGTTCTTAGGACTTTTAGGGTACTACAGGAAGTTCATCCCTGACTTTGCCCGTATTACAAAACCTATGACTAGATGCCTTAAGAAAGCGAATAAGATCACTCTCGACGCTAACTACGTGGACTGCTTTGAGACATGTAAGCGACTACTGACTAATGACCCGATACTCCAATACCCTGACTTTACCAAGGACTTTATTTTGACGACTGACGCTTCAAATGTGGCACTAGGAGCCATACTTTCTCAAGGACCTGTCGGTTCGGATAAACCGATCTGTTACGCGTCTAGGACTTTGAACGATAATGAGCTTAACTACTCAACCATCGAGAAAGAGCTTTTAGCCATAGTATGGGCTACTAAGTACTTCCGGCCATACTTATTTGGGCGTAAATTCACGGTCTTAAGTGATCATAAGCCTTTACAGTGGGCTATGAACATGAAAGAGCCTAATTCTAAGATCACACGATGGAAGCTTAAACTAAGCGAGTACGATTTTCATGTCAAACATAAACCGGGAAAGAAAAATACTAATGCAGATGCTTTATCCCGAGTAGAGATCAATAACGAAGAGCTGGAATCTTTCATCTCAGAAATCGATTCATTAGTTGCCCATCATTCTCAATCTCAACGTTCAAACTCTGATACTGCCACAGCACATACTTCTGCTGAAGATCCTATACTCGAAGTCCCAATAACAGACGATCCGGTTAATAAATTCCACAGACAAATCTATTTCACAATCGTAGGTGACATAAAACGACGTACTACAGCGACGAAATCCTTTGACACACATACTCGTACCTTTATACAAGTCTCACAATCCACCCTCGAGGAAGATGTAGTTAACGCCATCAAAGAGTACGTGAATCCCAAGATTAAGACCGCTTTAAAAATTACTCCCCCACTAGGCATGTATGCTATCATCCCTATCATACAGAAGCACTTTAAAAGCTCTTCTATGAATTTAGTTTTAGCAAAAACTGAACTAGAAGATGTAAAGGAGTATTTAAAACAACAGGAAATAATAAAGCATTATCACGATGGAAAGACAAACCATAGAGGTATTAATGAGTGTTACTTGGCTTTGTCTCGGCGATATTACTGGCCAAAGATGAAGGATGAGATAACTAAGTACATAAATGAATGTACAGTTTGTGGTCAAAGTAAATACGATAGGAACCCTATTAGACCTCAATTTAACATCGTACCCCCAGCTTCTAAACCATTCGAGATAGTGCATATGGACCTTTTCACAGTACAGTCAGAAAAGTACTTGACCTTCGTAGACTCTTTCTCTAAGTATGGTCAAGCTTACCACTTGAGAGATGGTACTGCAGTTAGTATCATACAAGGACTATTAACTTTCTGTACACACCACGGACTTCCTTTGACCTTAGTGACAGACAATGGGACAGAATTCACCAACCAACTGTTTACTGAGTTTACGAGACTACATAAGGTAAATCATCATAGGACTTTACCTAACTCGCCGAATGATAACGGGATCGTAGAACGTTTCCATTCGACGCTGTTAGAGCATTTGAGAATCCTTAAGGTTAAGAATAAAAATGAACCAATCGTTAAGCAAATGCCTTATGCAATATTAGGCTATAACAGCTCGATTCACAGCTTTACCAAATGTAGACCCCATGACATAGTGAGAGGACATTTTGACCCTAGGGACCCTCTTGACATTGACTTGACAGAACATCTTATGCAACAGTATATCCTGACACATCGAGATCAAATGAAGACTGTTTATGAAGCAATCAACCAGATTACTACTGCCGACCGTACGACTTTGATGACTAATAGGAATAAAAATCGAGAACCTGAAGTACGGTATGAACCAGGCCAGCAGGTATTTGTTAAGAACCCTTTTGCTGCAAGGCAAAAGCTAGCACCACGGTTCACTCAAGATAAAGTTTTAGCTGACCTCCCTATACACATATATACATCCAAAAAGAAGGGACCCGTAGCCAAAAATCGTCTCAAGCGAGTACCTAAGAGGTCCAAATTGTTACAGGATTCGAATATTACTGATACTGCATCTGACGGCGGCACTGGAGATAAGACTTGAGAGCCTTGACAATGGACCAGGACTTCTTCCCTTCAAACTTGGTCAAGCCAAACTTATCACTCACTATCATTCTTTCCTACAGTATGTAGAACTAACGGACTTAGAACATCAGGTTGACTCTGTTCGCGACCAGATTAGCTATTTTAGGATTAAATTGGAAAATAATACTTTAGATCTTTACGAAATACAGCTTGAACATCTCTCTAAAAAGCTCGATAAAGTAACTTCCCAGCTGAAAGGTTTAGAGCCTAATCGCGTGAAAAGAGGTCTAATTGATGGTCTAGGATCTTTAATTAAAAGCGTTACTGGCAACTTGGATCATTCAGATGCGGCGCGTTATGATAATGCCATTAAGATACTAGAAGGTAATGAACATAAGATGTTATCTGAGTTCAATGACCATATTAGCCTTAATAAAGACTGGATGACCCAATGCACCCAGATAATTGCGAGTATTGCAGAAAATCAGGAGAAGATAAATAGGACATTAGGATTAATTTTAGATAGTAACGCTTATGCTGAGACAAGTCTCTCGAAATACGCAAAGTTTGCGCAGCTTCTAGCCATCATCAGTGAGAACACGGATGATTTATCTTTAGAGTTAGATAGGATAGAAAATATGTTAGCTTTTGTACGTGCATCGAGCACACATCATAGTATGTTAGGAATAGATAGTTTAGAAAGTATGATAAATAAGCTTAAGGCTATCTATAGTAAAAGTGAGGTACTTGACGACGACTTGCGTGAATATTATACTATCATAAAACCAGGCTCTTATTTTGTAGGGAAAAGACTAGTAATCATATTTAAATTCCCAATAGTTTCTCCTAGTAGTTTTGATTTGTACAAACTTTCCATTGTCCCAAACAACCTTAACCAAACCCTTATTCCTTCATATCCTTACCTGGCAACCGATGGGAAAGCTTTCATGTACATGGAGGCTGAATGCCCGAAGTTCAATCGACATCATCTCTGCGAAGAAAGCATCAACCACCAGCCCCGGGAACAACCTGATTGCATCCAGAATCTCATTATTCACCAATCCCTGGACACGTCATGCCAGCCAACTAGAATCACTCTCACGAAGGAAGCCATGGAACAGTTAGACGACCGACACTACACCCTTATTTTTCCTCGACCAACTCGAACGAGACTACAATGCGGACGTCAAGAATTCATAACTCTATGCGGAAGTTATCTCGCCACTATCCCGCCAAAATGTTCTCTTCACACTAGCGAGTTCTTCATCATTAACACCAATGACCAAATAAAGGGACAGCCGCTGAAGATAACTGAAATCCCAAGAAACTTCACCATCGAAGAAAACCACAGCATCCCTCATCTCAAATTGACTACAACCAATCTCAATGGACTTCACCACTTAGAAGACAAGATTTTACTACAGCGCCCATTAGACTTAAAACCAACAGACGGTACATTATATCATACGACTCTACCACTCTACATGTCACTATCCGGTGCAGCTGTACTTGTTATCATCATCATAGTACGACGTCATAGAAAACGTTCCAAGCTAACGATCGAGAATCCATTGAACGAGAAAGGACGTACTCCAGAGCACACATACGCCGTTCCTGACAGATCTACACCTCGGGAGGCTGTTCCAGCAACATTTTCGCTCAATGTTCTCAAATAGTTGCTGCTCTGAGGATGGAGGTGTTACATAGAAACTATGCACCTAATCTGCAGACGTAGATTGCGACATTGCATTTTCATTGTGGTTCGTCCAGTATAATTGTCATTTGCCAAGTACATACTCTGCCGACTCAGCGATGACGTCTTTCCCTCAGCGTGGCCTGCCGCGACGGCGATCGCGTCATTCTACGCTTGGTACTTGCATCGACCGAGTGTAGCTTCGTTACTTTTAACTTAGAATAATTTTGCTTTACGAACTCTGTAAAAGTTTAAACTTAATAAATAGTTTAAAAGTTTTTGGTTTTTTTTAAAACCGTCGTCTGTGGCCTCCGTAATTCACGAAAGCCACAAAAAGCTAATAAATAATAATAATAATAATAATAACACTGTTTAGGCAACACAGAATCTAAAAATTTACCAATCACAGTTACTCAAAAATGTAGGTACGACCTTGACGGGCCTTGAACTCCCAGCCTTCCACTCAGTTCGGGAGTTTTTGGGATTTTTATAAAATAATTAAAATTTTTAGAGTTTTCCCTAAGTAGTCGATGTAGGTAGGAGTTTTAGGTGCGTATGTTTTGTGTTTGGTTAATTTAATGTAATTTATTTTGTTATAAGTATTATTTTTAAAATTTTAAAATTTGTATTATCAAGGTGTCCGTGACCTAAATACAGCCCTTAGCAGAATACCAGCGCTACAGTATGGTGACATGCTGGAGCTTAAAGCTGAGCTATGGGCCATATATAAATAAATAAGTACTATAAAAACACAGAATTTGTTAAAGTAAATGATTTATTGACAAAGAAAATTCCAATCAAATAATAGAAATAAATAAGAACTAGTATTTACAATTGAAACAATTGAGCTAACTGCGGACTGTTGCAAACCACTCGGAAGCGTCGTCCTCAAGACACTGGCTACATTGCTCCGCTGTTTCTCACTGCTGATGCGCTGTGTCAGACACTCACACACGCTCAGATATTTTTTTTTAAACCTGAAGAGTCTCGATACCCCACGAATCTAGGGTCTCGACTCCAAAGGGACCAAATGTGTTGGCTCTGTCGAGACCTGCATTTAGCCGAGGATTTTATTATGTCAAGAGGCGAAAATATGCAGATCTGAAGTAAATAAATTTTTATTTTTAAAAATCCCCAAATTTAAAAATCATTGTAGCTATTAGCTCCTTTGTAAATAGGTATGTACATAATATTAGGTATACAAATAGGTACTTTGAATGGATGTTTGAACATTGTAAATGAAAACTTTGCATGCTTATTTATACACGATTATTATAATCAAAATAAACCTTTAGTTTAGTTTTTTTTCATAATAGTAGCTTTTAGTATTCATTTCGAGTTTATAATTGGGTAGTGGTGCGTAGTAGCGGCCTGAACATTCAGGTGAATAACAAGATAAAGCCAGCGAAATTTCAATCGAAGCTTCATTTTTAGAAAAGCTTGTATGCATGAAAATAAAATGCGAATTTGAAGAAGAACGCTTCGATTGGTTTTAACATTATTAAGGGCTAGAAATATAGGTACTATAATTGTTTAAATTGTAAATACTAGTTCCAATTTATTTCTATTTTTTGATTGTAATTTTGTTTGTGAATAAAGATTATATTACTACTTACTACGTATACCTCATAGTCAGTTTCTAAAAATTTACTTCTATTTTTCAATGATTCAATACAAATTTTACGTAAGTTAGTCGCTATCTGCTTAAAATCCTATCGTACTAAGTGCTTAAGACTCGAGAACATCGAGCTTGTTCATCATATCTTATTATGACAGTTAACCTAAGACTATTATTTTCTATGTTCTGTGTAAATTTATTCCAATTTAACACATAATTTGAAAACAAAAATTTTCCTAATTGATTGATAATTCTGTACCTACCTGATACCAAAAGTACAGCTCAAACAATCTGTATCAGAGAGCACAATTACCTACATTTTGTCAAACAAACACAAACTTATGCGCCTTCAGAACCAAAACAAACTGCGATGTGCAAAACTTCCTCACTTTGCCTACTCTTTTCAAGAATCATTATCCCGAAACCCTGAAGATCAGTGAATTGAACAGGTGGCTTGTCAAATAACAGAGCCTGTTTACCGTAACACAATGAGTTTGTTAACAAATTTTCAGCTACGACCAGAAGCATAAAGGAAATGCGATTACATGGCGGAACTTAGTATTAGGTTCGAAGCGGGAGGCGGCGCCAGTTACATCCGCATTTTGTGGATGTACCGGGCATTAGTGTAGCAGTTCTCTATAATTGTATCTACTTACACAATTTTGAGATTTTTGTTGTTGTCTAGAGTTCATTATATCTGTATTCTATCTATAACTGAACCTAAATACATCTTGTTATTGAGAAAATCATCAAGTAGACTTTTTTGTTTTTTGTTTGTTACAGTAACATCCGCATGTTCTGGATGTAGCAGGCATTATTGTAGCAGTTACGAGTATCTATACGTTTTGAGAAGAGCTTGACCCTTTACCTATAGTGCAATATAATTCTCAAACTGAAACTAACTACAGCTTGTTTTGAGGAAAACAAAGTAGAGTTTTTTTCTGTAATTCTTTATTGTACACACTTATATAATAGGTTGTGTACATAAGGGAGCTTAACCCTGAAAAGAGTTTTTTGTTTTCTGTTTGTTACTGTAACATCTACATTTTTTGGATGCTACATCCAAAAAATGTAGATGTAGATGTCGTATAATTGTCGGCATAATTGTAGTAGTTATCTATAATTGAATACATACAATTTTGAGACGGGCTTGGTGGGTTGTTACTTTGAATGCAATTAAACTCTCAAACTGAAACTAACTAAGACTTGTTGTTGAGAAAATGATAGTAGAGCCTTTTCGTTCTTACTTCGTTTGTTAAATTAATTGTACTTTCCCTATCCTATGTTACAAATACTAATTACGTATGTTTGTCTGTTTGTTACGACTTAACGGTTTGTTTGCAGTGTTCAGAATGTGTTTTGGTAGAGCTGTACCTCTCTAATTTCACTTTGTGATTAGTAGTATTTCTTATGGTTTACGTAGAAGGCAATTACTGCTAATATAGAACAGAGAAAACAAAACGCTGAGCGATTCATAACAGAATTGTAAATGAAACAAGTGGAACACGGGTAACATTTCCGTAATGCTGCAGCCCACTGCATGCTGAGCATGACTTTATGTAGCTGATGCAATGTTTCTGCATACTTTATTTCAAACTCAATGTGAAACTGCAGAAGAAAAATGAAACACAAAGTTTATTTAGCTTTTGTATGGAATTTACAAAACAATATTATGTAAATTGTAGGTATTGAAGTGGCTTTTGCATTAAAGCAGAGAAGAACACTTTTGAAATGTTCACATCACACTATTAAAAATTATTTATAGGTTCGGCTCACGTGACAACGATCGCTGCATCACGATGGATGTAATGAAATAAAAAAGGCATGATCCAGAAAATAGCAATACAATACAATACAATAATAATAAAATAATAACAATAATAATAAAATACAATAAAAAAATAGCAATAAATTTGAACTAGAATTTACAATTGAAACAATTGAGCTAACTGCAGACTGTTGCAAACAATCTACAGGTAGCTCAACTGATCCATATCAATACCAGTCCCTTAGGCGCAGGCTGCATTGCTCCGCTGTTTGTATATACCAGATAATAATCTTTATACAGGGTTGTTGTAATTCGCTGACACTGCGTAAGCAGCAATGCTTTTCGTTTCCTATCAGAGCTGTTTTGAAAAAAGAAACACGTTTGTCCGGAATCCAATGAGTTACTAGGTAACTAAAGACCGATATCCCTCTACCGTACTTACTGTTTAATTCAGGGCAAAGCAGTTTTTAAGGTTAGTCACAAATAAAGCCCCTCTAAGGCACCATTATTGAATAGAGAGGGGTACCTACTAACAATGGGTATTCACGTACGCGATCGTGATGTGGGCAAGACCTGCACTTCAAGAAGTGTCAGTTGTCAGTGATTTGCCAATAATTCTGTAGACACTTCAAATGGAATGTAAAACAATCCAATAATATGATCTCAGCATACCGAACATAGAAATGCGACTGCCACGTGCCGACTGCACATGCAATATAACTTTTCTACTTCAATGAACATCTATACCAATGTTCTTCGAAAAACGCGGGTCAGTAGCAAAACTACAGTGTGGTCAATCGACTTCGAGCCTAACTTTAGTTCACCGCAAAAGCTGCCCAAAAACATGGAATCGGTTAAATTGGTCGGGTTTTTCCAACCGAAAACTAATCAAATGTTAATATTGGAAGAGTTAGAGGGTATAAACTCTGGCAATTCCGCAAATGAAACGGCAATCCATCCATCAAGTGGTGTCAAATGTCGTCAGGATCAATTTGTGATGTCGATGGGAGACATGCATAACATAGCCTACAGCGTGTGTCATGCAAAGTCACGCTTGCCGTCATCGGACGATACACGATCATGTTCGTCATACCTATGACTGGATAGTTGCAAGCCTCTTACACTTCCGTCACTATACATTTTCGAAGTTGTGTTATTTGTTAGAAAGAACCGTAATCTGTTTGTAAGAAAGTCTGACATTGCAATACGTAACAGACGAGATATGCCTAGTTGCAAAACTGCACTGTTACAAAAAAGCATATACTATGGCACCTAAAATTTATAATAAGATACCGAAGTCGTTTCTAAATCTTAGTGAGACTATGTTCAAAACTAAATTAAAACAATTATTAGTAAGTAATTGCTATTATAATATTAATGACTTTTTAGTTGACAACCTAAATCTTTGAATATTTAATTTTATGAACAAGTTACGTAATATAAATATAATCTAAAAAAAATTGCATGCCTAATTTTAAGGTAGAACATAATTGAAACATTTAATATATTTAAGATCTACAACTGTAACCTACATTATGTTGAAGCAAATAAATTTATCTTTATCTTTACGATGGGGTTTATCGTAGATGGATTTAAATGAAGACTTGATTCTTAAGAATAGAATAGAATAGAATAGAATATTTTATTTGTAACTCAATCAACAAACACGATTTAAAAATAAAGTAAAAGAGTACAGCTTCAGTTGATTAGAGTCACAAAAAGGTCTCTGTCTCAGCATGAGCTAGTCGTAAACACGTTACAACCAACGCTGGTCTTCCGACAGAGCCGTTTGGTGACGTCACGGAAGATAACACATAACTCACTTAACAATCAAAAATATACTTAAAATAACACATAACTCACTTAACAATCAAAAATATACTTAACAATTAAAAATAAACATAATCTACGGCAACAGTTGACAAATACAAGATACATACAATATAGATGTCACGAAATCATAAACATTACAAGAATTTAGGATGAGACGCTGAACTATAAACTAATAAAAATTAATTGTTTCCAGCCGACCAGACCTTCATGAAAATCATGAAGAAACAAAGCCCACATGACACAATATGGGTTATTTTCTATACAAGTAAACAAAAAATATAGTGTAGGTAATAAATTTTTTTTCTTTACTCCCGTGATCGTTGTTATATAATGTTGACTAATGTATTGATAACATGTAACAATTAATAAGTTAAGGTTTATCTATCTGCTAATTGCATAGAGGTGGAACCTTGTTGTTGTGTGACTGTTTGAGTCAACTAGCCCTTGGTTGATATTTTTTAATTTTCGACCTTCTATAACTTGAAATTTAAAAGTGAAAGACAGGTATAAATGCGGGTAAAGACACCAGCATAATGTTATGCAAAGTAGTACACCTGTCACTAATAGATGACAACTACTAATCTATATATTTAAAAGAAAGTCGTGTTAGTTACACTATTTATAACTCAAGAACGGCTGAACCGATTTGGCTGAAAATTGGTGGGGAGGCAGCTTAGAACCAGGAGACGGACATAGGCTATGTTTTATCCCGGAATTACCACGGGAACGGGAACTACGCAGGCGACGCCGCGGGCAGCAGCTAGTTATATAATAGTTACAAACCCTTGAAATGATTTCTAATCGAAGGTTAGGTTGTAACTACGTGTACTTAAGGCATTCCTGGAAGTAGCTATTTGCATTGCATGTGTTAAAAAATTCTTTACTACTAGGTGTGTTTATATATCTATTCGATAATTAGATACACTTACTTGAGTATTTAAGCCCCTTTTCGCTAAAGTAAATCAGCACATTTGTTTTCACATTAGCAGAAATGGGTTGGCTTTTCGCTTTATTTCTTTTTGCTTTTCTTGGCAGCGGTGAGTTTGAAATGAAATCCTTTAGGATAACAGTTGCCCTAACAGACTATTCAGCTTGTCCAGCGATGGTCCCCTGTGATAAATTCACAGGGGTCGGTATCTAGCGCGCCGCTGGACAAATTAAATACCTGGCGAGCCGATCACCCAAGAGTTCTGTCAAAAGTAGGATCAGGACCTAATATTTATTTTTCATAAATTCCAGATGTCATATTCGCTGGCAACGCAGGCTCTGACTTCGGTTCTGAAAACTACATTGTGGGAGGATCTGAAGTAAATATTACAGACTACCCTTACCAGGCATACCTTCTTCTCACTGACGATGTTTCTGACAACTACGAGTGTGGGGGCTCCATCATCAGCACACGCTATATCCTGACTGCGGCGCACTGCTTCAGAACTAGAACGTAAGAACAAATTCCAGAAATTCAGGCAATATGAACGTTTCCCGCAATGCAAAGTCCGTTGACCGAAATAAAGGTCAAAATTCCGATCTCCCTATCAAAAGCTATCTGCTAGGTATTATACTGGGCAGTCATTTTGCTAGCTTCAGCAATATCACAGTACTGATTTACCAATTTAAATCACTTCTAATTTGCCTTGCATTGAGCTGCGGCTGATACGATTTTCCTTTGTATTTCAGTATTGTTTCCCTAACTGCTAGAATCGGGAGCAGCAACAAATTTTTCGGGGGTAAAGCTTATGATTCCCGCACGTGGTTTACCCACCCCTTGTACAACTCTACCAACTTCGACTACGACGTGGCTCTGGTGAACATCGCTCAGGGTATGGAGCTGGATGGGACTAGTTCGAGGAAGATTAAGTTGATCAAGGGAATGAGCAACGTGCCTGGTGGGACCATAGTTAATGTTTCCGGTTGGGGTAAGGAGGTATGTAGAAAACATAAAGTGACTTTTCTTCATTTAATCTTCATTGTTACAACTCTCCCTTTTTTCAAATTTTTGAGAGAGGCATCCATGACACTTGGATAATTAATTAAAATTCTATATCACCACCCATGCTGTGACATTTGAGAGATTTGTTTCTTCGCTGGAGGTAGAGTAAGCCTTCTAAATATTTCAGGCGGAAGATGGTGGCGCTTCGCCACAGATGCTCAGGGCCGTGCAAGTCCCAACTCTCACCAACACCGACTGCTCTACTAAACTAAGCAACATTACCCCTCGAATCTTGTGCGCAGGATTAGATGAGGGCGGCAAGGATGCTTGTCAGGTAAGACACTCTTATATTATCTAGGTAAGAAGCCATGCAAAAAACTAGCATCCAACATTTTCATCAGATTGTAATGAAACCTTTACTTAATTGATGTTCTTTTTACTTTGGGAAATCTGCTCACTATGTTAGTTTTGACCGAGCAAACAAAGTGAGCGAAGCGTCTCTGCTTCAAGTCTGGCAAAATTAGCGTTTCTGTCAGTATGTCTGTACTCCTCTACAGGTCAGGTTTTACAACCGATCGGTACGAAACTTTGTGTACAGATTCAACAATTTTTTGTCGTCGGGGTTTTTCGATTAAAGGCGTACTTCCTCCAAAAAAAGGCAAAGAAAGGGCTTTAGAATATCTCCGCTTTCAGAGATCTGATTTCGATGATTATATTTTTAATTGAAAGGTAGTAACTTTAAATTGTTGTCATTAAAATTTGGTAAATATCTGATGAAAAAAAAAGATATGAGGATTTTCGACATGACTAGCAGAATATTGAGTGAGCCGTCTCGCTTACAGCGAGCAGAGAGTTAGGAACATTATTTCTACCTCTGTAAGGCTCAAAGTTGATTGGTGAAAATGAGTAGGTACCTAAGTCAGCTATCTGTTACGATTTAACATTTCCTTTACCCGACGGGCAAGTTCTCATTAATATACCTATCTACAATCAAAAGTTACAAAAAGCATGGTAGGTACCTACCTAAATATCCTGTTTTAAATAACTTAGATCATAATAAGTATATTAATTGACGACCTCCGTGGCGCAGCGGGCGAAGGTCCGCCTGCGACGCAGGAGGTTGCGGTTTCGATTCCCGTCTCGGTACAAAATTGTGTAAGATCTGCAGAATTTTTTTTACGTTGGTCTGGGTGTTTTCTATGTATAATAAAAAATATCTATCTATGTAGTGTATTGTATTAAGTATATCAGTTATCTAGTACCCATAACACAAGCTCCGCTTAGCCTGGGGCTAGATAATGCTGTGTGAATTGTCCAGCATATTTTTTTTTTATTATTTTAATTGGTGAAAAAAAATTAGTCCTCGCTAGGTTTACTGTTCGTAGAACTACTAGTTCAATGATATATATTCAAATTATATCGGTGTCCTATAGGATCAATCACTTATTGTGAAAATACTAGTATAATTCTTTGTAATTGTTAATTTTTATTCAAAAATTGAGACTCCTCCTTACACGACTTTTCTTTATCTGTCGTGGTTTCGGATTTGGCCATCCACTTCCATTTAAAAAAGCCACCCCACATTTTTGTATTATTCCAGGGCGACAGTGGTGGACCCGCAGTCCACGACAACATCCAAGTGGCTATCGTGTCCAGCGGTATAGGATGCGCCAGACCAGACCACCCCGGACAGTACACTAACATCACCAACTACAGAATCAGAGATTGGATCAGGACCACTTCTGGAGTGTAATGCAAACGTCATCATTAACATCAGCCTATGTTAGTCCTCAGCAGAACATAAGCCTCTCCTTATGAGCGCCATAGCGCCCTGTCTTCAGCTTTCCGCAATACCTACGTAATATTTATTATTTATACTTCATACATTTTATTCGCTAAATTCTTTAAATTGTCTCGGTTATTGAATCGCATAGCAAACGATTTATTAAAGAGGATACATATCTAAGCATTTATTTTAATTTAATTCAGTAATTAAATGTTTCCAAGTCCAACGGAAGCTACATTCCAATTCATATTGTTCACCAAAGCAATATTTTTTTTTTCAACTGTATACCAAAAATTGGATATGCTCCGAAAAAAATATTCTGTTTTAACAAACTTCCGAACCCTAATCATTATTAACAAGCTCGATCACTGAGCACTGCAAACATACTCGTACCGTCGAAATTGCAAAAAAAAGGAAAATGGCAGAATGTTTTGGCGTTCGCAGCCCAAGTCAGTATTCGCTATGATTCCATGCCAACAACGCGGTCTGCAAGCTAAAACGACCTCTCTTCTCTACGCTGAACGCCTGTGATTTTTCAGATTCAAAACGTGACTCGCCACGTTTGCCTGCGTGTTTGGTCATGGTGAATAAGGGCCCTGTTTGCCCAGCGACCGTTCCACCGGCAACTTCCGGCCGATGCACGCTAAATATTACCCTTTAAAACGTTTACATCATGCGAGTGGAAAACACGCTTGTTTAAAGACAAATAGCCGCTTTATAATTGTATGAAAATGTGGAAATAAATTGTGAGTCTAAATACCTAACATCTGCTTTTCGCTATGTTATAAGGAAAGCTTCCATAATGTTTCGAGCGTTTGACATTTCTACGAGAGTAATCTTTATTTTAGTAGTTTATAGCGTTAAAAAACACACTTATCAGTTTCATTATTATAATAAAATCAGCGATGGGAACGGTAATAATTTAGCAGATTATTAAGTAAAGAACACTGGTAGTGAACTGTCATCCAAGAAAAAACATTCTCTTGTTTAAAAAGTTTCGAACCAACTTGACTTGTTTGTGACTCTTGTCTCAGAAGCTTAGTGCTTTTGTTTGAAATTGTACAAAATGTTTTGATAACAATTTTATAGATATTGATTTCACATTGAAAATTTAGCAAAGTAAATGAGCCACTATTCATTTGTAGCTAGGTATGCTCTATAGAGTTCAAAAAATAAAAAACTTAAAGAACAAAACTCTCAAGAACCAAAAACATGCTAATACCCATTCAGAATCCGGAAAAAAAAGTTTTTATGAAAGCGAAGGTGCTCATGTTAAATAAATAAAGGTGGCTAACCTCTCCTAATTGATTGATGGATTGGTGTTGCGGCTTCTTGCTTCCTTCGACACCAGCGCAGAATAAATAACACTCAGGTAAACATAAACACGGGAAACTGAATTACCACGAATAAGCTATTCTTTTCAAATTTCCTACTTATCCTTCTAATAAAATCCTGAAGTTTGATTTGATCCCAGGACTCCGGAAGCTGACCCAAGAAAAACAACGATTCAAGAATTTCGTTAAAACTTTTTAAATGGAAAATATTTGAAAATAGATTTGGAAAGTTTGTAACCTTATTATTATTACAATAAATAATTAGGAAAGTACCTACTCGTTTTGCATTAAAAATATTTTTACTAAATAAAATAGTACATAAAGTCCCGAGAACATTTCCCTTACTCGTCATAAATAACATCACTGATTAATTTGCTCCAACAGAACTAGTCGCTAGTTATTTGGTTCCAGAATTGTGAAATTCTAAGAATTTTAAGAGCCTACTTTTAAAAAAAACAAGCTCAAAAGACTATAAATTCCTTCCCAAATACCAAATACCGTATCTGAATTCTGAAAGCTCGCTTCAAGGACGAGAAAATTTCATAGTGCACAATACAAGTCGTAACGTTGCATAATATGGCGGTGTTCAGCCAAAGTATTCGTTATGGTATTTGCTACACCTAGCCAACAGGGGCATACGTTTTCGATATGACGCCGAACGTCAGGTGTTCATCTCGCAACGCGGACGTGAAAGTGAATTTTATCGCGGGATAGTAGAGTCGGGAATGGGATTGTAACGGGAGTTGTTTAATGTGCCGTTTGGGTTCAGAGGAGGCGAGGGCCTGCCTCTCTTAGGAGCAGCGAGAGCAGTTGAGACTCTGAGTCGCAGATCCGAGCGGCGATATTCGCAGGGCCGGGGTGGTCGCTGCATCCCTCTTGCTCGCGGGCGCTAGGCGGGCGGCGCGGGAGGCATCCGCACCGGCGGCGGAGCGTCACTCACATCGTCTCGGTCTCCTCGGTCGTGTGTCCGAACCTCTCCTGTCCGCGACGTACGATCCGACCCCACCGGTACTAACTAGCGTGACTCGTACGCTAACATCAACAACCCTTTCACCACCCTCTCTTAGAAACTTTTAATTATTATTAGTGTAATTAGGAATATAAGAACTTAGAGTATTGTGATTTGATGGAACTTTGAAGCGTGTGTATGAAGAGGATTGTTTGGATTGTAAGAGTTTGAAGCGGGAAACGGTCGCCCTCGCGCCGGCCGGTCTCATTTGCATCTGTCAAGCACTAGGTGAGTACTTGCTACGTCCGCTTTTTTTAAATATGCGCTTTGAGTGCTCTTTGAGTTCTTCTTGAATAGCTTAATCTGACAACACAAACAGAGGGCGGAAACTCGTTTACTTTTGAGATTTTTAATTTCGTTGTGAAATCATTTTAATTATATTTGAGGTCGTTTGGTCAGAATTTAATTAATAGGTAAATGTTATCAAAGCTTATTATATATAATTTGCAATGTATAAAATTAATTATTTACCGATTGTCTTTAAATTGTCGTTATTGTTTTGTTGTATCAAATTTATAGACATATTTTAAGGTATTATAAATAACTTTCAGGGTAGGTACAAAAGTTGAGTTACATATTAAATACAAACCAAAAATAGTTAGACCTGGACCAATTTCAGGCATTTTTGATAAATTCTAGGTCAGGCGAAACTGTGAAAGTTTTGATACTATCTCATTTCCCAAGCAAATAGAAAATTGGGATTACATTTAGCGAGTCAGGAAAATTACGGGAAAACTAAGTAGAGGCATTAAGTTGTACGTTAATTACCTTTTAAGGGCGAAGGGATGAGATTATTGGGGGAATACAGTTTCCTTCCTGTCAGGGTCATTAATTATTGCAAACCTAACGATTCTGTTTTACTCGAGATTACACTGAGAACAAAATAAATTAGTTGTAATAATTATAAATTTATTAAACAGTTAATAGATTTTCCTAACCTCTTTAATAATATAGACAGGGAACAAGAAATGGTTATAAGATAAACAGCAATAAATTAAACACACTGTACCGTAAAATAAAATAAATACGACCCAAAGTTTCCCCTTTAAGGTTCTTTATGCGTAAATTATATTCGCTAAGGGGCACGAAATGGAGACATACGCCACTTCGGGGATCCCAAAGTTATTGTACTACGTATACATGACCATTGCGAAGGTCCATTCATATTTTACGGTTCTATACTGACTGGTATTCAATTGGGATATGCGGACGCAATTTTTACGGAAAATTCTTCGATATAATCTATTGAGGGTTCGGGAGTGAAATTACATGTTCATGACATAGGTTTTTCTTCGGTTGGCTTGGAAAGGCGGATTTATATCGGGTGATAGGCATGTTGTGAATTATCGGTATGAAGGTATGAATTTGGACAGATGTGGATTTTAAGAGAAGTTACACCTTTTGATGTACCATCTCTTGAAATCCACATCCTACCCAACAAAATAATTATTTATTTTAGCACCATTGATAATAGCATCAATACCACCATTAATAATAGCTGTTAATATTACGTGAGGTACGGTATGCAACGGTATCTACTACACTTAGAATACCTTCCTACCAAATTTTACTAATTACTTGAAACATGGCCAAGCTTTACAATGTACCTTGTATTGTAACAATGTAGAAAACATTGTTATTCCTCGTAATGGTACAGCAGGTACCTACTCCTAAAACACTTAAGGCCAAATTTCTACTAAAATAGTTCCTCCATAATTTTCCGTTACATTATAACTAAGCTCGTTAACTCTGTTTGAATTAATGTCCTTTATAAAGCTTTCAGGACACGGTTGTTTCATTTTTATTCCACGTGGGCACGAAATGGAGGTGCTAACATGCTTTTAGTTGGTAAATATGGCAATCTACTGTTGAAAACTTTTTGAATAAAACAGTTCATTACATTAGTCTAAATTTAGAGGTATATGCGAGAGGGCAAACAGTAGGTAACGGACACAAATTCGTGCTTACTTAATTATGTACCTACGTAGGTATGATATCGTATCTAGAATTTTTTAGTAAAGGGTGAGACCGTTTACCAAACATTTCGAGCTACTTTGAAGATCAATGAAGCAGTACAAAAAAAAATTCATTAGATTACGTGTAACTAACTACCACCCGCGGCTTCGCACGCGTTTTTTGTAATAAAAAGTAGCCTATTTTAACATAGTCTGGACTTTGAATAACTTCAAGATCCGGATATAAAATTTCAGCCCAATATTTTTAGTAGTTTTGGCGTTTTCTCCGGCCAAACATCTTCACAACGGCACAAACTTTTGCCTTTATAATATTAGCAGGATATATCTTTCTTCCGTTATTGCTATTATTATTGAACGAAATTATTCAGAATCTTCAACTCGGACACAACAAGATTCTCTAACTATTAGTTGTAGTTAGAAAAAATCTGGGCAATCCACACAGCATCATCCAGCCCGAAAGAAAGCAGATCTTGTGTTATGGGTACTAGATAACTGACAGAGATATTTTATATTACAGAGAAGTAGAAAAGGCGGAGGGCCATAGTAGTTAAGTTGTTGGATTGAATGTACCAGATAGATACCAATAAAAAGGGTACCTTAGGATCAGGATCTAAGCTGAAGGCAAGCAATGTCACGGCTAGTATAACCGGTGTGGCCAGTCGCTAACTACCCACATAAATATCCGGAGAGAAACTCACTGAGTTGGATCGAAAGCCGCTGCGTATACAACTGTTTTAATTACTTTTTAAGGGCTTTTACATTTAGTGTATCAGTAGTAAGAACTGATTTAATAGTGTCTGGTAATGTATCGTCGAAATGGGTAGGTGCGATACGGGGGATAATTACAAATATAAACGCCAATGAACATTGGAAGATAAATAAATTATGCTGGACAATTGACAGAGCAGCATTTAGCACCGAAGTAAGCAGATATTATAATAAATAGGAAAGACTAGGTAAGTAGCTTATTACCTGACTAAGAAGGATAGTTCAATGAATCAGATCTATATCAGAATCGATATTCAACTGCAAAAAAATTGGTCTGACGGGTTCATAGAGCGTAGAGATGCATTATCAGCGCGGGTCACGGTCTTATGTCTATGACTTAACAACAAGAAAATTCAATTCCAATTTTTCTAGCTATTTTTAACCCCCGACGCAAAAAGAGAGGGGTGTTATAAGTTTAACGTGTCTGTCTGTGTATCTGTGTATCAGTCTGTGGTATCGTAGCTCCCAAACGGATGAACCAATTTTAGTTAGGTTTGTTTTTTGTGTCATAGATAATTTTATCCCGAGTGTTTTTAGCCATGTCTCATGAAAACCTGTCGGGGTTATTATAAAATTTAATTTTGTTCTTGTCCATGAACTTTTCGGCCCACTATGAAATTTCCTGACCTTACCAAAGGAAAAAAAAGTTTTTCCTGTTACAGCAAGTTCAAAAAACAGTTGCCTTTAACTCAAGATACTTTGTATTATTATTATAGGTAGAGTTAAGTTAAGTTTTCCGTCAAAAACACACATGGAAAGACCAGAGGAAACATAATCTCCTACGTCATACAAGTAATATAAATATTTACGCCTGGATTCCGTTACAAGTGCAGAGGTTTAGGAGTAATAGTGTCAACAACCTGGCAGGTCTTAGCGGTCAGCTCAGAAGCCGGGAGGCTGCAATTCAATCATTATTATTATTTAAGTTAAGATTTTATGTAATTTGATTTTATTGTGAATTTTTATATGTTATGTCTATGGATTATTAGTACCTATCTGAAATAAATGAGTTAATAATAATAATAATAAATAATTCATTTGCACGCATAGACCACGCAGGGAATTTACATCAGAATAGTTGATGGATAAATAACCTTTTGTAAATACACTAACTGTTCGTTTTCTTAAAGTCGTTAAGTATATGTATGTATGAAACAACTTAAGTAAGTTTTCATTCCGAGATTGATTACTATTTATTACTTCATGATTATTTTATACCGTCATAACAACTCATAAAATTTAAAATAATGAAATAGGATTTTATCGGTGATTATTTGCACTCAGATTACCTTATTTAAGCTTTTAACTAGAGTTAAAATAATAAGTAACCAAAGCCTTTTAAACCACATCATAAACATTTTCAATTCATACAAGTTTAGAAAGAACAGAAAATAACGACGCTGAAAATCTTTCATACTAGTAGGTATTATGTTATAAAACAACCTTCATGTTTTCCTACATAACCACAGCTTACCAAAGAAAAAGATAGGAAAGTAGATTTTCCAAGAACAACTTAAGCTCGGCCTGTGGAGGAAAACACATGTTTTGATTTCTAGAATGCCTCAAGTTTTGGATGCAAAGGTGTCTGCGAAGTTTCATGTAGGTTCTTGTTTCAGAACGAAACATATCGATGCTTGTTAAATTAAAAGTGAATTCCTTAAAAAAAGTTTGTGAACATGTGAAAACGTTTGTTACCTGAACATTATGTTTGGCGTAGATCCATGTAAAACATAATTTGACTTAGGCTAGTATCTATCCGGAAATAGCGCGTTTATTTTCAAATAGTGACCTTTAAAAAAGCATTTGCATCAAAAATTTAAAAACCTATTAAAAATTTGAAATTGAAATAAGAAGAAATAAGAGAAATTGTTTAGATCATTTTACTATCTTCTCATTCGCGTCTAATCTCAAGACATCTTGCCTGTAGATCCCGCCTTAAGAATATGAACACGAGCCTAAACCGTTAACTTTAACAACGCTCTTGGTTTATCGGGGGGATTATTATATTATTAGCTAATCTATAAAATGTAAATCTCTTATTAGACATAAGTACTTGTTGGCAAAAGGGATTCGTTTTATGACTAACAAAACGTCGAATGAGCCATTTCGCGCAATGTGTGGCAAATGCAAAGTAATTGCTCACCACAAAAAGGTTAAGGCGCTGTGCATGGAAAACTAAGACTGTCAGATTGCATGTCAATATTACCAAATGTGGTCGGCAGAGGCGCTTATTTTTAACATAGACTTATGCAAAATTTATCTGTTGTAGAAGAGGCAAACTTTTGTTTTATTTTGGTTGATAGCACAATCACAAGGTAATAATGTAATGTTAACTAACATTTGCCCGCGGCTTTACTATCGTTGCATGTAAAATACCTTAATAAAACCTATGTCGCTTGAAGCTTCTCAATTATAATAAAAATTACATTCATCGATAGTTATTCATAGAAATCAGAAACACTTAAAAAAATAATATCATCTTCATGCATGTTAAAGTGCCGACAATATCACCGACCATTATGATAATACTTTATACATTAAAAAAATATACTAATTTAGTCAAAACAACTGAGGTCTAAATGGATTACAAAAGTGTCAATCGTTGAAGATATTTCGATTTGGTTTTGGAGGGCTTTCTCAAAAAAAAAATTAAAATATAAATAATGCTGAACAAGCCACACAACATCATCTAACCCCAAAGTAATTAGAGCTTGTGTTATGATATACTTATTAAATACACTACACAGATAGATATTTTTTATATACATAAGACATCCAGAACACCTGGAATAAATATCTGCAGATGGTACAAACATTTGTCCTGAGGCGGGAATCAAACTAACTGTAACCTCCTGTGTCGCAGGTGGACCTTTCCCCGCCGCGCTACAGAGGTCGTCAATCAAATAATCAGATATAAAATGAAATATAACAGTGATTTATTTCCTTTACCCCTTACAGGAGTCTTGGACACGTCAATAAATTCAAATAAGGTTCAAGAGTAAAACTGGGAAATAAAGTGATTACTTTAATTTATTGTTCACTTCAATCTTTTTAAGGTAAAGTAAAGAAGCGAACAAGAAACCTTTACCTTGTTAGGGTGTTAGTTTTCGAGCTGGAGCAATACTATTAGCAATACCTAAGTTTTTTATCCTCTAGAGATAGTCTGATATTTTGTAGTAAGCCTTTTTAACAAAGGATATGTTTTACAAATTGTTTGAAATTATTTTTTGATAACTTTTAACACTTTTGTAGTTTTGTTGTAGAATCGTATACATTTCCCTTTAAAAGATAATCTATAAATCGATACTATAAAAATATATAAATATATATTTATAAAAATATTCGTAAAATAAAATACGTGAATGTTGGAATGCTGAATGATGAATTTCACGGATATAATTTTGTACACAATCTCAGTACTACTCGCATAAATAATTAATTTTATTTTCCGGAAATAAAACGCAACAATCATGAAGATAGTTTTAGTTTAGATTGTAATTCTACAAAATAATCATAAAAACCACAACAGACCATGCCTTGCTATCCAAATTGATATTCATACCGATATAAAGTATTCTTTATTATGTTGCTGCCTTCCAAGAACTCATGAGTGATTATGATTAACATGAGTGATTAACAATAATTTTGACAACTGTCATTGGAAATACAATTGTTTTGCATGTTTATTACGTTTTTAGCGTCTTTAAACATCTCCTTTACTTGACTTCTTTGTTACGCTAAAAAAAATATATTATATTGATGTCAATGTACACATATTGCCAATAACAAAAAAGTTATGACAAACCGCTCCGTTGAGGTTTTTCTATGAGTTATTAAAAATTTAAAGTAAATTATTATTTTTGAGTATCTGTCCTTTTGAGAATCTCTCTTCTCTAAGAGAACAAACCGATAGAACTACGAGTAATTTAAATTTGCCTGTAGTTCTACTGGTAGAACTACGAGAAAAAAAATGCAAATGGTTGGTCCTAAGTAAATCAGTTATCTAGTAAGTACCCATAACAAAGCTCTGCTTAGCTTCGGCCTTGGTGATGATGTGTGAATTCATCATCATCAGCCTATATAAGTCCACTGCTGGACGTAGGCTCCTATTTTAATTTTTCAGCATTATTTATTTATATATAAGGTCATCAAAATCGCCCTACCTATTTAACATATTTTAACTCGACCAATACTTTCCGTGCTGTAAACATGTTGAGTAGTACCTACCTATCTAGCTACCAGAGAAAAAACCACTATAAACCTATTCTACTTAATTGGTAGGTCTGTCAATGAATAAAATTCCTGCAAATTTCTTTTGGCTTAGCTTCAATCAAATATAGACTTTATTTCAATGACGAATGAACCATTTAACCCGCAAAACAAAAGTTGTCGAAAATCGTAATTCGTCCGTCGAACCCAGCTGTCATCGCGAAAAAAGTTACATAACCTCACGTCCGTCCGAGGAGGCATCCAGCCTCCGAATGAAGCTAGTGGAAGCTATTTTGAGCATATATTGAAAGGGATGTTTGAGTAATAAGGTTGAAATTCTATTGGCAAAATATTATAATTTTTGCAATTACTTCGCTAAACGCCTTACAAAAATGTGTTTTTTGGGTTTTATTATGTTAATGGTTTTATTTATTTAAAACTTTTTACATATGTCTTTAGTTGATAAAATTTCCTTTCATATAGTATTAAAATAATTAATGGTTGTCACTCAAAATATTGAGCATTTCGAGACGAAAAATTTTTTTCTTGTTCTTTCTTGTGATTTTTTTTTTCAAGATCCTAGATCGTTTTATAAAATATTTTTGTATAAGTCTTTTTTCCATACATTTGACTATACACTGTTTTTTTTTTGGGCTTGTAATATGTCGGAGAACGGCTAACGGTGCGACGAAAAAGTGTACTTTCTACGGTGTCGCTGTTTGGGTAGCGTCTTAAGAGCCCTGTCACATATCGGAGAAATGCAAGTTTAGGTATTTTACGCACCGAGTGGGCGGCGACCTGCACAAGCGTGCTTTCTTTTGCGACTAAATGATCTTGATCCACCGTAACACAAGTTTTCTTAGGATGGAGTTCGATGGATTGTTTTTTTATGTGAGTTTGTATTAATTTTGTTCATAATAGAGGGACCTAATTTGTTTTGATATATTTTTCATTATTTTACGCAGTAATCGATTGCTTACCGACATCCGCAGCATATATAAACAGGGTGGAATTTTGAGACGGTTCAGTAAGGGCAGGTACCTTAACCGTTGAAGCTACATGGAAATGGTCTGAGGAAACTAAACATCCTTTTTAGAAAAAATTATCTTCCCCTTTCATAGATTTTCAAAAAAGTTACGTACAGATTTTTTGAACTTTTTTTGATGCCAATCAATCCAATTATCATACTTAACATAATTGTTTTTTAACTTGAATAAATAGGACTCAGCTTATTCCCCCGCCCAATAAACATAATAATACATAAAATGGTACATATTAGTCTCTCACCATGTCCATTGTTTCGACGAGGTTGCTGTTGTAACAACAATATTCTCCGAATTATCTTGTTTTTTCATTCTAAAATAACAACAAATCACGAATATCTATTTAAATACTAGTTTTTTATACGTCACACAGCAAGGCTCGCTTCGCTCACCGCAACCCAATACACACCCGCCGTCATAAAATTCTTAATCCTCACCCCCATATTAGTCAAAAACGATACCCATGTCAGATTTTTGATGGGTGAGGGGGTTCAGGGGGCCTGGGGCGTGAGGGGTTCACAGTCAAGGTACCGCTACAGTGGCATTGGGGCTCCCTTCGCTCGCCGCAATGCTCCACCCTAAAAAGTGGTCAAAATATAGGCTAAAAATGGCCAAATTTAAGTTTTTTAATAAAAGGGGGTCTAGAGGGGCGGGGGCAAAAATATTTTTTTTGCAATTGAAATGGTATTAAACCTTCTAAACGACCGAGAATTTTTTTTTTCTTCTAGCTTCGTTCGTTTGGGAGATCTCAAAAGCGGGGGGGCTGAAAAGGGGGCGAGAGGAGGGGTGAATTTATTTGTTTTCAATTACAAAAGTACTTTCTATACGATTCCGCAATTAGAACCCCTCTTTCACGACGACATCTTATAGCAATCTCAAAAGGTCCTGGGGGCAAAGGGGGATGAATTTAAATTTTGACAGCTGTCATCAGAAATGTAGATCTCGACGAGTATTACAATTTCACTTCAGAAACTGGTGCTCTGCGATAGTCAGTTCCCGAGATATAGTGATTTGAAGTTTGACAGCTGTCATCAAAAAAGTAGATCTCGACGAGTACTACAATTTCACTTTAGAAACTGGTGCTCTGCGATGGTCAGTTCCCGAGATATCGTGATTTGAAGTTTGACAGCTGTCATCAAAAAAGTAGATCTCGACGAGTACTACAATTTCACTTTAGAAACTGGTGCTCTGCGATGGTCAGTTCCCGAGATATCGTGATTTGTAGTTTGACAGCTGTCATCAAAAATGTAGATCTCGACGAGTATTACAATTTCACTTTAGAAACTGGTGCTCTGCGAAGGTCAGTTCCCGAGATATCGTGATTTGAAGTTTGACAGCTGTCATCAAAAAAGTAGATCTCGACGAGTACTACAATTTCACTTTAGAAACTGGTGCTCTGCGATGGTCAGTTCCCGAGATATTGTGATTTGAAGTTTGACAGCTGTCATCAAAAATGTAGATCTCGACGAGTATTACAATTTCACTTTAGAAACTGGTGCTCTGCGATGGTCAGTTCCCGAGATATTGTGATTTGAAGTTTGACAGCTGTCATCAAAAATGTAGATCTCGACGAGTACTACTATTTCACTTCAGAAACTGGTGCTCTGGGATGGTCAGTTCCTGAGATATCGTGATTTGAGGATAGCTGTCATCCTAAATGTAGATCTTGACAAGTACTATAATTTACCATTAGAAATCTGGCAGCATTTGTGCTGGATGTATTTCGATTCAGAATTCTTGAAAAGTAACGAAGAGATTCGGACGAGATGTCCCTTTCACTTTTGATTGAGGGTACAACTGATCCGAATCTAAAATCAAGAGAATTTAGATTCGGACCAGATGTACCCCAACACAAAATTGAAGTGGACATCTCGTCCGCGGATCAGTTTGAGATTCGGACCAGATGTACTCTAACCCCTTACTGTGTTGGGATAACTATAATGAGTTATCTATCACGACTATATATAATACTGTACGAATGTAAATACTTACAACGATCAAAAACTTTGGTCGTAGTTTACGATGTTCTAGCACGCACACTCTGACGCAGTGCGTGAAAAAAACTGACATAGGTCCGACCTCGACAAGCGCTCGCGCGGTACTGAGGGCAGATCGCCGGCGCAATGAAATATATAGCACTTTTAATAAATTCATAAAAAAAATAATGGTAGTGATTTAATAAATAAAATTAATATTGTAGTTTAAGCAAATGTTGAGGATTATTTAGGTATAAAAATTATTTCAAAATGACGTAGAACTTCGGAGATATTGGGGTTTGTTTTGAAGCCTTTTCGGTCGATAATTGAATTCGGTTCAGGTTTTTTTTTGTTTACATAGAGGCCTATAACAAAAATGTATTCTATTATTATTGAAGAATAGGATATTTGCAATCTAAAAACATATATTTTATTTATCTATATTCAATAGAATCTACAAATTAGATCAAATTAGATAGGTCTCGCGAGAGTTTTTGCGTAAACATGCATCGGTAGAATGATTATTATAAAATAAATAAATAAGTTTTCTAAAATTTGTTCTATTATTATTGAAGAAGAGAAAACGAACTATTATTAACAAGTAATTGTTATTTCAATCAACGAACGAAAACCATAGAATTTGGACGAAATAAGCGTGGAATTTCTGGTTTATTTGTGAATTCCCTCTTAAGAGTTTAAAATGAACTCTCACAAATATCTCTTTCTACGCCAGAAAATAATTAAACATATTTTAAATGTGCGGTTTCCAATTACCTCTTCTGCTGTTACCTTTATATTCTAACTTCTAAAGGTAGAAATGAAATCTAAGAAGGTGCTTTGCGAGGCAAATTTTTATATTCTGTTATATTTTCCCACAATTTCTACTCTTGTCCTTGTGAATTATGAAACACTCCCTCTCACTGTTCGAGAACAGGCTTGAGTGGTCCCAACAGTAAAACCATATCTTTTTCTTTTCAGCATTTTATGCTGTCCCAAATTTTTCACTTGAAAGTTCAATGAGGAAATGGGAACATATTTTTTGTGATTGTTTACTTGAAAAGTATCGTATACCTGCTCGTATTTTTTGGAATCGGAATAAGTGAATAATAGATAGGTTTCCTCTACTTTCTTATTATTTTATATAATGTTTAATTATCTCTATATATTTGCTCTATGCTCGTTGCTCATACATCTACGAGCAAAATAGGTTTACAAAAGAAAAGCGTTTCTTATTTTTTTAACCTTTAAAAACAAACATATGAAATGAATTTTAGATTAGTATTTGAATTTAAAATCGAAACAAAAGATTTAAATGCTGAAAGATGGTGATATGACGTGTGCCGAGAATCGAAGAGCCAAGCCATCATTTGTAAAACTCGCAAGGAGTAGCATCCGCATCCGCTCGGTGACGACTCGGCAAGGGAAAACGTGTTTATTACCATTTATAAAATGTAAAGCGGTGAATTTATTTATGTTTCTGCTTATGGCTTTCAAGTTTGTAGCTACTTGGCTTTTTTGCAAGTGTTGCTGGTTAAAAGCTAGCTGTAGGTATTTTTTGTTTGAAGCGCTCACAAATAAAAAAGAAGAAGAGAAAAAGATAGGTCAGGTGTTTAAGCACTTGTTTGTATTTGTTTGAAGGAGCCTAACCAATAAGGAGTTCCCTTGAGAGGAGAAAGCCTAGAAAGGTTCTTTAAGCAATAAGCATGAAAATTTTCAAAGTGGAAGTTTTTTGAACCCTTTTTAATCACAATAGAAAAGATTAGCCAAACACATAATGTAATGTCAAATAATGCATGTAAAGTCAAATAAAAGCACTGTTTAGCTTTGAACGATTGAAAATTGGCTTAAAAGGCTTTGAATAGGTCGTTTTCATTCTGATACAACTCATGTCATTTGTTAAACACCGGCCCGTGCTCTACCAGTCTAATAAAATCAGGGTCTGAATTTCGATAAAATCCCGATCGACAATAACCACGTTTCCGCATGAGCAACGCGAATATTGCATTTCGGAATGATGTGTCAACTGCATTTTAAATAACTTAGCGGGCCTCGGGCGGGTATTGATTTTAAGTATTTCCGGAAACTGGGACTTTCGAATGCTCTTTCCTGATTTATAGACTTACTCTTTATTCTCTTCTTCTGTTTCAGATTTCTACTTTTAAATGTATTTAAACTGAACTGATTCATAATCTTGGCAATCATCTTCCGACAGCACTTGCCGGTTATTTTTATGTGAATAGTTAACACACATTCTGCAATAAACAAATTCTCTGTAGAAAAACATGAACAATGTTGCTTACAAAGCTGTCTGAAAATTCGCTGTAAGCATTTCTTTTTCTTTTTTAGGCCTCTCGGCGGAAGGTATTGATCTAAGTTATTTCCGGAGTGCAGAACTTTTGGATGCCTCTCTGACTAATTTACTGCGAGAGCTAACTTTATATTTCCGTTGGAACATAGTTACACTATAATAGGTTTTCCAGGGATAGTTTTAGTTCTATTTCATAATTATTGTAACATTTTTAACATCTTGTCTCTGGGCCGTTGAGGTAAAACCCAATCATGATAGAGAGTACTGACCTGCTGAGGTCAGTTTTCCATAACAATAGGACAAAGAAAAAATGCCCGGAAAAGAAAAAAACTAAAAAGACTTCTACCGCTGGGATATTACTTAAACCGTCAAGAAATTATTTCTTCTGCGGCAGCGTGTTGCAAGAAACTTAACTTTGAACTAACTTCTTTGGTCAGACAGAAAGTTGTTTTACTTCTGGATGAAAATAATATGCTTAACCAATTTATACTACATTTCATTTTAACGGTAGAGAAAAAGAGTCTGAAGAACAGCATAATAATTTACTTTCTTGAGTACTTTATCTGAGAGTAGTTTACTTTTGAAATAAACGGTTTTATCGATAAAATCAACACTACTGGAATAGAGATGAAAATAAATCGCAAAATAAATAAACATACGATGGAAAAATGAATATAAACAGCAGCGTAAAGAAAAATACCCGAGCGCGAATCATTGGAAGTATTCAAAAACGCATCAAGAGTTCCGTTGTGGGTAAATTATCGTAGCGTCTCGCCTCGTCGCTCGTCTGGATGCTTCTAGTCTACGCTTTCTTACAATCAGATTTTTCAGGATTTTCCGACCCTCTGTTGATATTTTTGTCAGTTGTCAATCTGTCACGCGTGACTGGACGCGCTTCGCCTTCGCGGATCGATGCGGTGCTCTCATCGAATTTTCCCCTAAACGATCGTGAAATTTTACAAAATGATATATTGTAAATATGTCGATATGTTTTCTTATACCCGACAGCATCAGTAAAGAACGCCAAGTGACGATTACATAGCTTTCCATCAGGCAAATCGCATGCTCGTCTTCAAAGCTTTCTTAAACAAAAAAAAATTGTATATAAAAAAATACAAACGTAGCATCGGTTTCAAGCGCTAACGTACAAATTTGGCACTAAAACCCACTGTTAGACTTTATTTCAGCCAAAACACCTCATAAATCAATTCATGAAATTGGTTCGAAATCTTCATGATGCAGTATGTAGAGCGTCGGCCATCGGCGTCATGTCACAAGGGATTTTTATTAACATTTACAAACTATAGCTCTCAGAGAGAAATTACCTACAGCAATCACGATAAATGGTTTCGGACGGTTGGATATTTTTTGATGGACTCGGACTATCACGATTATTAATGTTTTTATAAAAACAAAATATTTATTGAGGTTTTTGATACCATCATGTTGAACCGTAGACCATGCTTTTTGTAGCATAATATTTTGGATTCAACGTGCTCCGCGTTGCCCCCAAAGATATACGAGTATAATTATTACGTAACCTGCAAAATGTACCGAAACACACAGATGAGGGGAAATTGAAATTCGTTCTTTTGAGGAAAAATTGTTTGTTGTCAGAAACACCTAATTCAAACGTTCGTTTATAAAAATTATTTTATTTTATAAACACATTTACTACGTATTTACAATAAAATTTGTTTTAGGCGATGAGGTCGCTCATCGACAAAGCCTTTGTTGTATAAGTAAGATATAAAAATAAAAAATGTTTTCGCTAACATATTTTGTGAAATTTGATACAGGTACCTTAGTAATTATCATAATTATTACAGTTATAAATATGCTTATTAGCTTATGCAGCCATGCATTCACCAATTATTATTTATATAATCTAGCCAGAGAATGGATCATTTCGACATTTCCAGCGATTCTAATTAAATCGGCGCAAACAATTATAAATGGCATAAATTGCGAACATTGTAGACAAATATTGGTTTCTTCATTAATTGCGACTGTTTGTGTTGTGTAGGGAGATTAAATATACTTCGTTGCAAGAAGAATGAATGACTTGTTTCTATCGAATATAAGACACGTTTAACCTGAGTTAAATTTAACAAAACAAGAGTAAAAAGTGTTTTATAAAGCTACCGGTAACAGGAATCGTCAGCCACAAAAGTCTCTTACTTAATCAACATCATCCACAGCCGGATTTTACTCACAGCTGGGTATAGGCCAAAAGTCTCTGTATTAACTGTCTCTCTACTCTTTATTATCTGTGATTGTGGTCAATTGAATTGAATGTCAAAACATAACAAAACATAAGTATTTAGTTTCTTTAATTATCTAATTATATTTATTCATTGCCACCGTCTATTTTGTTCTTTTGTCGTCTATTTTGTCTATCATATCCAGTCCATCCCAAGGTTGCCTGGAAGAAATATCTCTCAGCGGTAAGGCTGCTTTATACTTCCTCTAAGTTTTTTTTCTATATTGTTTCCTGCTTTGTGTGATATAATAAAGTTTTATAAAAATATATTGGCCTTTAACCCCAATTGGCATTGGGCTTTAGTAAATGGCATCGACTAAACAAATATACCGCATGAAACAAACCGATACACATAAAGCTACAAAGGCAATCGCCTTAGTTTGGTATAGTTTGAGTCAATATTGTAGCTGGGTAGATGGCAGGTACATATTAGGTGACACGATTATCTGATACTATGATGGATCACCGACGTTATGCATTACCCATTAGTTTGTCTTGTATTGTAACCGGTGTGTTAGTATTACTCCATATGTAAAAATGCCTCCATGGACATGGCCGTAAATTTCAGTTACTTACGTTTTTATTGTACTCAAATTATTAAACAGAAAATCTTAAAATTGGAAAGTTTATAGCTAAGGCGACAAAGCTTAGTGGTAGATAAAATATTCATTTAACTATTTTGTATTGTATGCAAAGACATTGTATGTCACCTACATATATGTAACAAAAACAAGAAGTTTTAGTCCACCCAAAAAAAAAAATTATTCTAATAAATAAAATAAAAAGTTTCTTTATTCATTATTATTTGTGCATAAATTACACAGTAACACCTAACATAAAAAAAAAAAAAACACATGTTACATACAATTTCGAGGTGAGCAGCCATTCAACAGAATCACTAGGTACCTAAGAAGTGTAAAGAGTTAGGACCCTATTGAAAGATTGCATGATCAAATTGATCAATCATTAGATATCTTGTAAATTGTTTTTTCTCTTACCAAATTGACGTTGACATGAGATTTGATATAATATTTTAATTTTAGAGATGAATAGCGTACGATCAACCGGCTGTAAGTCAAAATTCTCTAAAAAAAAGCAGGTATGTTTATGAAACTCAGATCTTAATTCTTGACGCATTTATAAATTGCGAATAACCTGTTCTGTGCGAAGTGAAGCCTACTCCAGCGTTCGAGCTCTATTCATGGAATTCCCCAGATCGCATTATTATAGTGGTAGGTTTCTCGTGTCAATATGCACCGAGTTCGTACATCTCAATATCGTGAAGTGAACGAAGAATCCACTACTAGAAAGTCTCGATTTTCATTGCATAAGTAGCAACCTGCCTATGTCATAAAGCCTGGCAGTGAACGGCAACCTTTATCTCGATTAATTTTGTCTCACTCACGGTCAAGAGATTATCAAAATATTTTGGTAGGTACTTTTATTAGGTTTTTAGTGTGTTTTCAGTAAACTAATGGACTTAATTTTCATTTTACTGTGTAAAAATATAAAATTATAAACCATCGTAGTTTGACGAATTCGTTCTGGATTTAAATGTAAACATACGAAACTAGTTTGTGTTTGCATCATCATCATCATCGCAGCCTGTCATGAATCCATTTCTGGATGTAAGCCTCCTCCAAACGCTTCCACTCTACGGTCTTGAGCGCTTGACATCCAATCATGGCCTGCGTGTTGTCGGATGTCGTCAACCCATCAACATAATATTACATACATTGTTACATTCCCATTAGATTTCAATTCACATTAGTCACATGAGATTTTAATTCTACCCTACACAAAGATGCTTGATATAGGTATGCCGATTTTCTAGCTGCTCAAGATGAAATGATTAAGCGTAAAGTTTAAACCAAATTAAAAAAAAAAACAAACTCAAAATAACACAAATTCAAAATAAGACGAAAAAGACAGCGAACTTTTGTGATTCTCGAGTTCCAATGGTAGAATACGAGACATCTACGTCGCGTCGCAATGTCGTCCCGTGGCACCGAGGCGACGCCGGCTCGAGTGGATTTCATTGTTTTCTAATGGCACATCGCTTCGACACGAACGTGGAATAATATTTCCCAGGTTCAATATGAACCGAGGATTTTATATTTATTTTCATAACCGAGCTAATGAAAATTTATCGCTGATAATTTGCGGTGCGCTCTAATAAGTAACAACAAACGCTAAAGGTCAATTAAAATTTATCATTCACATTTTACTAAACGAAATGTGGTCGTGTTTATGGTTATAACTGACATAAAATGTATGAGTCGCATAATTCAAAGTGTGGCCCTTTATTGTTGTGCCAAAATACAACGTCAATTTTTTATTGACTGGTTAATTTTACTGTAGGTAAGAAAATCGGGTAACCTACATTAAAAGTTTTAAAGGGTTTTCTAATATGGTAAATTGTTCATAAAATGACTCTGTAAAAAGCCTTTGTATAACCATCATCTCGGCAGAGAATGAGATCGCACGGAAGTGAAAAAAATGAAAAGTTTTCATTTCTACCCTGCTTCCTCCAATTAGCCACGCTTTCGGGAATAATGCCGAGCCTCTGGAAGTAGAACGAGCTATGAAAGGGATGCCCAGAGACGACGCAACTACCGTCTACTCCAGATATATTTTACCTATGTATACAGGTTGGATTTTTTCGACGGCGGTAAGGGTTGACTTAAATCACATGATTTGAAAAAGAAATTATTTGATTTAATCGTGATTTAAATCATCTGAACCCTGCACGATACCTAGAAATTTTTGATTTTTTCATTATATCGACTAATGAAATCAGCATGACATAAAAAACACCAGGCTACTGAAGTGATCGAGAATAAACTTCTCTATAACTTAAAGGTAGGTACCTTCTCTACGAAGCTAACTGTACCCATACCTAGATTGCCTTTACAGTTATATAACAGACCACATGAGCATGTAGGAACCTAACAGGGACATATAAGCAATGTAGTAGGTACTACCTACTTGACTTGGTAAGTGGTGATTTCTTGTTTCATATCCAACGGTCAAGAAATTTCTACATGTCGACAATGTTGCTGAATGTAAAAATTATTATCATTTTATGTGTATGTATAGTCTGCCCCTCCCTATTCTGACCCACCGGTATTTTTAAAGTCGCTACTTTATCATGCACCTACAGAAACTTCTTGATATTTGTTAAGGTATGTTTTAATGCTGTGTTAGGTTTATTTTTTTTTGCAATTTATCCCGGCTTAAAAAAAATACCAAATTTCTTATTAATTATTCAAACCAAACCTTAAATTTTCCTATTTCACTGTGGTATTAATAAGGAAACTTTAATTAAAAACAAAGAAAATTACAATTAAAGACATTTAAATGAGATATTCCGCATTCGTCCCACTGCGATCCTGTGACCACGACACGGGTCCATGATTGTCAAAACTCAACTGTACCACAGAAATTATATAATACTTTACTAGACTGTACCTAGATGTGTACTTAGTGGAAGTCCACAAAGTACTTACTCATCTAGACACACATCATCACACCCATTCCATGGAGACCGACTTCCATTCCATGGACTGACTTGTCATAAGTCGGTAAGGATAGGACGTGGCAATAAGTGAAGAGAATTGATGAACACCATCAATGTAAGTAAAATTTGGGAGATTAGGTACTAGCTTCTCCAAAGTGGATCAAATGAAAGGTATTGGTTTGCACGTTTCAAAACAGTTTTTGAAATTTCTGTAGTGTAAGCACTTTTTGAAATATTTTGAATAAAGTCAATAAATTGACTTAATTTCCAAAGTACCTATGCAGAGCGATCCATTTAAAATGTAGTTTGGGATGTATAGCGATGTCTCTAACCGGTACCTTTTATACATATATGTACTAAAAAATCGACAAACGTTCGAAACCCTCGGCGCGCGAGTTACACTCGCACTTGACGTTATATTAAAAATGACATTCCTAAATAACTAATTCCATAAATATGAAGTATCAAAGTTATCAATCTAACAAGAGCGAACCCAAAATAATTGTAGCGCTCTGACAGGGTTTTTATGCACTGTGTACCCACTAAGACTACCTACACCTAAGAACAATATAGGTATTATTATGGTTCGCTCTTGTTAGATTGATAACTTTGATACTTCATATTTATGGAATTAGTTATTTAGGAATGTCATTTTTAATATAACGTCAAGTGCGAGTGATGGTAATTTTTTGTAATTTTTTGAAAATCACCATACATGATATGAACATGAAAAAGATACCAACTAAAATAAAGGTTATACTGATAATTGTATTAAAAAATTATGTTTGAATTGGTACTTATTCGAATCAAAACGACCCATCTACAGTTTAGAATACCATCGAATAAACGTTCGTCCGAATGACAGGCGCTCTCGATCGAGTATTTGAGGTCGTTATAAATCGGCAGGCTCAATGCGATCGCGGACTTTATAAGTGGCCTTCAATGTGAATGATAGATTTCCATGCTTATCCCATAAATTGACTTCATTCATACTTTAGTATACTACCAGAGTAGAGATAAAGATCTCTATAGGTCTTTCTTCTTCTTTTGGTAGTTGTTTTTTCACAACTTGAAGGAAATGCTTCATTTGAAGACAAGAACAAAATTAAAAATGTTAAAAACCCCCCGACAGATTTTCATCAAACATGGCTAAGAGCACTCGGGATAAAATTATCTGTGACATAATTTTTTTTAACGAAAATCGGTTCATCCGTTTGGGAGCTACGATAACACAGACAGAAACACAGATACACAGCCAGACACGTAAAAATTATAACACCCCTCTCTTTTTGCGTCGGGAGTTAATAAACGGCTCTGCTCTGGATTAACAGTGGATGTGGGACTGGGAAACTGGTCTTTAGTAATTCATTGGGTTCCGAACAAACGTGTTTTACATTTTTATTAGTAGTGATTGTCAAAAAAATCCAAGAAATAAGACCCTGCGTCTTCACGTGTTCCTGATGATGGGCAGAACCTGCAATTCGCGTAATTTCAGTGAATTAACAATTACCCTTAAAGACCAAAATTTACACCCTCTATCTTCATAGCTCCTCACCATCCGCTGCTCCATCTTAGAACACAACACATTAACGCATTCACTGCCCAGCCTCGGCGGTGCGATCCGCAAGGGCGCGCCGCCGCGCGCCGCCACACGGTCGAGGGCCTCGTCTGCGTCTTGGGCCGTGAAAGTGTTAGTATAAAATACATATTTCTATAGCTCCTATACTTAATAGACAAACATAATTAATTTCCATTACATTATACAACGTTTAGAAAGACATTAGAACTTTGGTCGTTACAGTTTATGAATGAAATATGGATGTCGAATTTGCGACATTTATACCTATTTCACTCGCGTTCCAGACCAATATTCAATCAGATAAACATTGACTGCTCTACTATATTCTTGATATTCTTAATTTATCAAAATATGTCAATGAAAACATCGCATGTTTTAGATATACTTGCATAATCATTTTTGAATAATTGATTGTTATTGTTGTAACATGGATAAAACTTAGTTCAGTGAAAACGAAGTTCCGGAGTATAAATCAAAATCAACAACTTTTATTTCTTTAGGCGTGCAAAACAAGCTCATAGACAAGTCATTACACCTAAGTTACAGTTAAATAATCATAATTGAAATTTTAAGTACCCCTTTTCATAATAACGTAGATTACACAAGAACTTACTACCTACAAGAACTACAATTAGCTAATGTTTTCAGAGTACGTTAGCATAGCTCCCGGCAATAGCAAATAATAAAAAGATCAGAAGCAATTTTCTAATGCATCTTTCTACGGGTCGCACACGGTACTAAAGAATCCAATAAAAAACTGGAAGGTATTAAAAACATGTATCGGTTTATCCAGTTACCGGATGCGCTCACTAACGACGGCGCTCTCTAGACGATGCACGGTGTTCTAGCTCAGAAAATATCTACCTGCAGAGATGCAGAATAAATAATAGTACTTTCTACTGGTAAGGCTTCGTTCACAACTTGTGTTGCCTACACATGTATTACTGAGGTGCAAGCAAGTATTAAATCTGAGAAAATGATGTTGAGAGACGAATATTTACGACAGTTTATCTTTGCGATTTCAATGGAGATGAACCAGGTAAGTATATGATCAGTGTAATGGATTAAGTCAACGTGGCCGCGTCGATATTATTTTACTAAGATTTATTTTATTTTGCGTTTGATAAAAATTAAGATTTTGGTACTGAGTATTACTTATGTATTCATACAAGACGTTTGAAAAATAGGTCTTTGAAATTTTTGTTTGTTGATTTCTTAGAAATTACGCTGAGTGTTGAGGGCTGACGCATTATATTATTAAGAAAAAACCTTATTATTTTATATTAAATTATTATGTGGATTTTTTATCTAAGGCAGAATCAAAGAGAGCGTAATACACAAAACCATTTAGGTTATGTATTATTTGTTATTCTGCTCTTCATGATTCTAGACTCAAAAGATCTCTAGGTATGAGCACACGCTTTTATGGGTCGTCAACCTGTCAACATAAAGTCTAAAGACATATCGACTTACTGGAAGAGGGGCACATTTTATTCTGCGCTCATTTCTAGTTTTATTCCTTTGATTATTCAAGGCTATTCCTTCGGTTCATCTATAGTTTGAAAATGTGCAGACTCAGTGCAGTAAAACCTGTCCATAATTTTCTGTATCTTATTTGAGGTGCACTTGATAGAAAAAACTTTTCACTCTGTTTCAACCTTTTTGCTATTGTCCTTTGTGAAATATTTTCTTTCTAAGTATGTTTTTCAACAATACTAAAATACGGTAGGTTTGGTAGAACAAAGAGGTTGTTTGTCGGTTTAAAAAGGGAGATGAGAAGGTAGAGCTACCAAAATTTATTAATATGTGATTTTTCGTTAAATGTTGAGAGGACACAAGTAAAAAAATAAAGGATGCTTTTAGGTTTATTTTGACTGGTCACTATTAAATCTGACCCTATTTTATTATTAGGTTTTGTTTAATTGACACATTACTCAGTTAGGTACATAAAATGTTGTCCGTAAAATGTTTTGCGAGTCGAGATTTCTAAAACTTCGCTTGCCGAAGAAGCTAAAGTAACTTCTGACCAAGTAGCAATACTCACTCCTAAAAGACGAATTTTCTCGAAACTTTTCTTCTTAAAAGGTTAAGCGTATGTAATCTGTGTTTAAAAGTTAAACAAGTTGTTCTGGTGAGGTATTTCCAATGTACTGAGGTATTTCAATGTGTAGACTTGGCAATGGCTCGGTAGAAAGCAAGAATGTCACCCCAGTAGCTTTCTCGTAATGAGTTCCGCAATAATATCTTGGAATATTTATAATAAATTAATTTCTTAATTTCTTTGGTTAGATCATAAAGACGGTAAACGCTATAGAGAGAATGGAAACGGCAGCTATTCCAAAACCTCAAGTGTTAATAAATATGGTTTTTCATTGGTTTTGATTACGAAATGTACAAAATAATAAATTGACTTATTTACTTGTAACCAGTTTAAATCTAGGCTAATGAACTTTAGGCTTCGCTAGCTATAAAAATGTATCACACACAAAATAAAACTCCATTAGCTTTTATTGACGCAATCCGCTTCGTTTCTACGTGCCTAAATACACCTTAACGCCCTAACTGCTAACAACATTTGCAATATTAATTATGCGAGTCCGTTTGTTGTGAACCGTAGCCCTATTCACTATGATTCCATGCCAATAACGCAAAAACGGTGTGCAATCTCAAACAAACGCTCTATATTGTGTATTATGGGTGTCAATTTTACCGTTCAAAACGCATCAGGCCACGTTACTTGCGTGTATGGTCACGGCGAATAAGGCCCCCCAGGTCATACGGGCTAGCAGGGGGTTTAAATGTTATGGGCGCTATTAATGAGACCTTTGCGTACTACCGCAATGGCCATTTTATAACTGGGTGCTATAGGCTTGTTTTAAGGCTTTGGGATAGAAATGAACCACGAGAATGTTTGAATGGACGTGAAACGTTCTGCTATTAAGGGTTTTACTAGGTAGAAAATCTACTTTACATACATACGTAGGTAATACATTTGTAGGCATGACTCAAGGTGGTTGGTCACGCGTGAAAAAAACGAGTTTTTGATATTGTCTAGGTTCTACTTAGTAATTTAGACAGTAATAAATATGAAATCTTGCGCACATTTTAAGCTATTTATTATGTGCCCACGCTGTAACAAACCACGAATCAATTGCCGATTAGAAGTCTATTGACATTACGAGATTTAATACTAAAGTACTACCATAACATACTAAACATCATTCTCAAGTGAAGAAAATTCTCAGCACCCAAATGATTCATCATTATTACGTCAAGATTCTTTATCCACCTGCCGATGGGAACTCTCTTTCCCCAATCCTATTATTGCACGGAACAAACCCCCAAAAATCAAAGTTGGAAAGCGGTCCATCAATTTGGCTGTTGATGTGGAGTAAATTACTTATTTTGTGCGGAGACACATAATCAATAGAGGATGATTAATGTGAGGCGGCGAATCGCGATCGCTTGATGGATTAGCGACCATATGGCTCTGCATAATTTGCTGAGTGGGCACCTGTGCTCTCTGATAACAAACAACATTTTGCTGCCTAGTGGCCACTACTTTTACGCTTTGTTATCGAAGTTAAAATTTTGAAAATTATCTAAAATATACTAAACAAATAGAAAGAGAAAATGAAGCTTATCTCAACAATCCCTCAACAACAATATTGGAAATAGACCATAACTTCGACTGTTTTTTTTTTGCGAAGAAAAAGATTTAAAGTAAAATGTAAGATTTGATCCTTCTAAGGATTAAATCTACCGTTTTCCAATAAACAAGAACAATAAATTTTTTCAATAAACCCCGTCCATAGCTATGTCTAGGTAAAATACAATAAACAAAATAGTGCTGACCAGTGCTCCCGAATTACAATCCTTTTGCGATACATATGTATGTACAGTCGTTTTCAGGACATATAAACTTTATAAAAGATTGTAGATAGGTATCCAAATTTTCGGGGAAAATATGAAACACGAGCACTGTGTACTACTTCAAACTGGACATCACATTATGCAGACGCATTTTCCTCCGAATCAACACAGCAAGATCACCTGTCACGTTTCTCATTGTTCCTACTAACAAAGGAAATAGAGAGCATTCTTTGTTCGTTTAGAAATTTGTTAACAAGGAACGAGGACCTTTTTATCCAGTATTCAGTAGCCTGGGGCGGTACGACACAGATTGGCAACCTCTAAATCCGAACAAATCCTACCTCTCGAAGCTTTCTCCCGAAAAACGCGATTGTATTATCATACATGTTATGGCATCGAAGGGGGAATATTGGAAATTACTTATCTCGTTATTCGATTGTTATTCGGATTCTCCTAATAAGCGATAATTTATTGTATGCGTCCTAACTTCTTATTTTGACGTATAATCTAGGAGCTTTGAGTGACTCATTGACGGCCTGACTTCGAGAAGAATAATTATAATATTGAAACTGTAAATATTGGAACTATACACATATGTCTCCAACATCCAATTCAATCGGTTAATCCTCTCATAGTGATCAGTTCATAAAACAACAACAGCACAAAGACTCTGAAAGCATGCAGGATTAAACCATTATATTGATGAGCACATCAAACAGATGGAATTTAAAATTATTTTCAATCAGGAAGTGGAAAAACGAAATATGGACGATACATTTTACGGTGATTTACCTCCGAATGGAATGATATTTTAACAGAACATCTATATGCTTTGTAGCCTTTCCTGGTAATTCTACTGAAAAACTCTTCCGACCGAATATTTCAGTTCTATCTGTTTGCTACTTTCTCTACTAAACGACTGGAAGGATCCTGGTGTTAGTGAAATTTTGTAATGAGGTAAAGTTGACATAAAATATATGGCATACATCATTTGACACATACACATTGACGACCTCCGTGGCGCAGCGGGCGAAGGTCCGCCTGCGACGCACGAGGTTGCGGGTTCGATTCCCGCCTCGGAACAAATTTGTGTACGATCTGCAGAAATTTGTTCCGTTGGTCTGGGTGTTTTCTATGTATAATAAAAAATATCTATCTATGTAGTGTATTGTATTAAGTATATCAGTTATCTAGTACCCATAACACAAGCTCTGCTTAGCTTGGGGCTAGATAATGCTGTGTGAATTGTCCAGCATTATTTATTTATTTATTTATTATTTATTTTATCAAGGACCAGTGCGTGCTAGGCCACGGGGGAAAGCTAGTATGTCTACACGTCACATATTATGTATGCTGTATGACAATGGAACCGCCATCCGTCTCCTGTTGGCAGCCATCGGAAAACAATAGAATGCACTCGTTGTCGCGTGGTCCTAGCCACTTGCAATGGGTATGAAAGCGTAAAACATAAAATTATTTCGTACTTTATGACGTTTCCGGATACATTGTCGAGTTTCGTATTGACTTGTTTCATGAACCCCGGTTCCAATATATTAAATGGAATGAAATAAAATATTATACTACGAGTATCGCAATTGAATTTTCGTAAGGTATCATGAAAACAGCAGCTTCTTTTCATGAAATTTTTGTTTCGGTAGATACATAATTTTATCAGTTTTATACTATAAGGTACTTATTATAATCTTGACCTCGTATGTTAGCTTTAAGGCTTAGTTATAGCATGGTATACCTAAGTAGTATGTGAGTTAATGTAGGGAGAGTTGCTTCAGTGGTGTCACGTGCACCACTGCTTATCCTAACTCCTGAATATCAATGATATTGACGATGATAATGCCCTCCTAGCCGAATTTCGACCGGTCGGTCTCACCGAAGACTAGCCAGGCGCGCAGGACATATTATAGTGTACAAGTGTGCCCGCAAACACAGATGCACTCTCTACTACCTCACTCTTATTTTCCGATGGGACAACATGCCTATCAAAGATATTACTCCTTCACAACAGCCTGTATTGGTCCACTGCTGGACGCAGGCCTCCCCCTGATAAGCGCCTCATTGGCTTTTTTTAAAGATAATTATTAACCCTCAACCCCTCAATAGACTGTATTGGTCTACTGCTGGACGCAGGCCTCCACCTGATAAGCGCCTTATTGGCTTATATCACATGGCACACAATGCCCTTAATTCCCTCGCTGGCCATGCGGGTTGGGGATCGCAGTTTGGTGGTAGAATTGTTACACAGGAGTTATTGAACAAGAGGCGCTCACACAGCTACCTACATTTACCTACATTTCCAACTTTACCAACATTCTGACAAATCTGTTTTTGCAATTTTGCAAAACCTTCATTTTCTAAAAATATTTCAGGAGTCATAAAGCTTCAAAGTACGTTTCCTGTCTTTAGTCCATTTGATTCAAATTTACTTTCAAAAAGTAAAAGAAAAATTTCCCCTCGTACCCATGAAAAAGTTGAAAGCTTGAACCACTTGAAGGAAGAAACATGGAAGAAACTCGAGTGCTGTAACGAGGAACAAGCTTTCGCTGCAAAATGCAATGAAAGCTGGTTGTTACCGGTAACAGGTTATATTTGATAAAAGTTCGGCTTACCCTGACTAGTTCGACTTACGTTACTTGTAACCGAGATTGGTGTTATGTTTGGATGTATTTATTTGTTTTTATGTATGTTTACCGGTTTGTTTGAAAGCACTCGAGATGGTCCTTTTAAATAGTACTGGTTTAAAGGAATTTGAAGTAGGTTTTCAGGAGTGGTAAACATCATCAGCACCGTAATTATTGATTTATTCTACTAGTCAATAATTTAAAAATGTAATAGAAACATATTTTTAATTAACTTCCATTATTAGAATAGTTTATCATTATTCCAGCTGGATCCAATAAGTGTTGATTATCGGAGCCGGTGTATGAGTACTCAAGATGCGCGACTGCGAATGATCTGGCTAGATACTTCAATATTAGTAATATACTAATCTTCAAAGTCGAATGACGACTAGGTACTAATTAGTAATTACTAATGCCTCTACGAATAGATCGAGGCGTCGAATAGGTAACGAATTAAGTTCGACTGCCCGACTCGAACAGTGGCCATTACTAACCATATTCATTACTAATTTGATTAGTAATGGGGATAGGCGTCGAATAACGAATTGAGTTCGACTGCCTGACTCGAGCAGTTGCCGTTACTAACCATATTAGTTACTAATTTGGTTAGTAATGGCGAGTCGGGCAGTCGACTCGAAATCAATTCTTTATTCGACGCCACTCGCTATTACTAACCAAATTAGTTACTAATTTGCCCTAGTCATTCGAATGGTTCGAATGATTTGTGAAATCGAATAATTCGAATAATTCGAATGAAATCATTCACAGTCGCGCATCTTTGATGGGTACATGCTTACATTGTAAGCGAAGTCTATGAATGGCGGCTACATGTTTGCATTTGTCTTTGTACGACTCATGCCAATTATTTTGATACTGCCCCTCTTGGTTCACCGAAAGTAAGTTAAATTGATTTTATTGAATAGTATTATGGTTAGTGAAAAATATCGCTTTTAAGGTTCTTATTTTCATTGCATTCAATAAAGTAACTAATTTTAAAGCACTTCAAAAAAGGAGGTCTTATTAGCTAGTTTGATTTATATGATTCACTAGCTTCTGCCCGCGGCTTCGCACGAGTATTTTCGGTATTATAAGTAGTCTATTATCTAAGTTAGGATTTGCTCTAAGCGTACGCCAAATTTCACCTTGATCTGTTCAGTAGATTTGGAAATCCTAGGTAACAAAAGTTCAGATTTCACAAACTTTCGGCTTTTTATTATTAGTTGGCTGTTTCCAACTAATAATACTACTAATACATACATACAATAATACAATAATACTACTACAGGCAGGTACCGGTACCTACCTAATCTAGAATCAGTTAAAAAGCCGTCCACATTTCAGCCGAGTTATCAAAAACATCATTTATTTCGTTTCATTTGAGAGCCTGAAAAACTTCGATCACGTATCCGCCTGGGGGGCGGTAGATAATTAGATCGTTGCTGAACTGAAAAATTAAACACCAATTAAATAAAGACTTCATTTCAATTAAATTTTCACGTATTGAAAGAAAGCAGATGTTAATAATTAACGATATCATTAATGTGTCTCATGAAGCGGGGTAATTGCACCTCGTAGTCCCCGCGGGGCATTTCAACTTGACACAGCTTACTTACATGCAGTAAAACAATTAGCAACAAATTAACCGGATAAATATCTGTGATAATGTTTGTGGGATAAAAATACAGGGTTATCGGTACTTCACTGACACTGCGTCAACTGCAGGCCCTGCCCATAATCACGAAGACGCCAGGTCTTAGTTCTCATTTTTTTGTGAATCTTCTTTCATACAAAATGAAAAAAACACGTTTGTCCGACACCCAATAAAGTTTTAAAGACCGATCTCCCACTCCCACAGCCAGTGTTAATTCATGGCAGAGTTTTTCGTTTTTAAGTAAACTTTCTTCGTCATACCGAGCCGCTTTCCTGGCCTGGCCAACGAACGCGATTCCTGGAAGAGTTTGCGGGAGACCTATGCCCAGAAGTGGGACAAAATAGTTAAGATAAAAAAATAAGTTAAATTTCAAGAAAAAGCCTATGTTAAGAACGATTATTGAATGAAGGGGGGTACGTACTACCAATACCAAATTTAACTGTTAACCAAATTTGAGATCTGGCGTCTTCACAACGTGTTCGTCATGATGGCAGCACCTGCGGTTCACGCAGTGCATTACCAGTAACCCTGTATGCATAAGCCCTCCCATTATGTATAATCTCTGTCACTGATCATGCTTGAACTAAACGCATTCAGAATCAGAATCTGATTACTTTTATTTGTTTACATAAAAGTTTTAAAATTAGCACGAGACGTGATCGTGACGACTCCTTTTTCCATTCAAATCAAATCAAATCAAAAACTCTTTATTTCCATAAATACAATAAATGTACACCTAGAAAAGGTCAAATTGTAAAACTAAACACTGACACGGATATAATTTTTGATTTCAACTAGGTTTTTACAATTTGTTTGAATTTATTTACTGAAAATTTTAACTCACTAGGAGTTTTGTTGTAGAAGCGTATATTTTTTTTTATAATGCTGGACAATTCACACAGCAAGCGTATACATTGCCCTTTAAAAGATACATTAATTCTGCGTAGCCTAGTTGTGGGCAAAGCGAGTTTATGTTTATTTCTGGTATTAAAATTATGTTTATCACTATTTTTTGGACATTCAATTTGGTACAGCGCATCTGTCGTCCGGACAGGATACTACGCAAATCTCATACAAAAAAGGAGACGTCACGATCACGTCTCGTTACTTACGTCAAATAGACTCACCCCTCTGGAACCTGAAAAACCTATTGTCCATAAGCTGTATTTTCTTTTACTTTTAAATGTAATCTGACATATAAAATGTTCATAGTTCAACAATGTCCATCACAACTGAAACCTGTGTTTAGTTATTTTATAATACTTAATATAATTTTATTCCAAATAGTTAATTTTATAATTTTGTGAACTCTACTGGTAACTCTACTTCTGCTTGTGTAAAAATTTATTATATTTTTTTTTACTTTAATTATGTTATCCTACTGATTACCAGTCAACTGTGACCAGCCTCCGAAATCCGTGTATATGTAATTGTTATTGGATGGCTAGGTGCTAAAACCAAACTCGTCGGAGCAAGTGTGGCCAGGTCCAGGTGAGTGCGTGAATATTGCAGAGGTTATTAATTAGGTCTTATTGTCCTGCTACAGGGCTATTTGCCATGTGGCTATTTCATTAGTCGAAAAATAACAACTAACAGGCTAAAGGTTTCTTCGTCGCTTCTTTACTTTAGTCTACATACCGAAGCGACAGAAATCAAAAATATCACTTTACTTCCGTGTCAGTGTTTAGTTTTATGATTTGACCTTTTCTAAGTGTACAATAATAAGTAATAAGTAAAAAATAAGTATACAATGTTCTTTGAGAAAGTAAAGATTCTTTAAACCGAAGGAGGCTGGTATAAAGTTTTGCGATTTTAAACATCTAATGGTAGGTAGGTCGGTAAAACTTATGAAGACATACCTACTCGTATGCATAAAAAATTAGAAGAGGGATTTCTATAGATTACGTAGGGTAGGTTTGTTCGGGATTTCACGTATGTAATCCGTAAAATCCCCGAAGCAGTCGATGTGTAGGGATTACAGGGGGATGAGTACCAAACCAGCGTAGTTTCATTTCACTATTTTTTTATTACCGTTGCATAATATGCTACTTGCCTTCATCAAGAGCACTATTTGGAAGCTTACTAAATAAAGCCTCCACCACACAGCCGCAGTTTTGAAACGCATCTCGCCGTATTACATTGTCTGTCAACGCCCGCCCCCCGCAAGATCGCAAAACGCAAGACGCAAGGCTTCACAATCGCGGCAGTGTGGTGGAGGCTTAATATTATCCTCATCAGCGTCCACTCCTGAACAATGGCGGTTTTGTCAAAATCAATACGCTTAGCAGGCGATTGGTAATTCTTCTGGTAGGTTCCTTTAGTCGGCTCGTAGATTATCATGTAACATTAATAGCTAAGTATATTATTAGCATTAGCTTCAACCACCTGATACCTGTAACTCAGTATGTATGTAAATGTAGATGGCACAAGGGGCCGGCACTGACTGTGGCGCGCCAAATAAACCACTACACCGACTAATTAAATGACCACCACTATGCGCTAGCCTAAATACACTGATTATCCCGGATTCCAGTTACGAGTTTCTCTTTCCTGCTTAAAGTGTATTCAAAGTACAGTACATAATGTACAGTGTTCAGTAAAATGCAGGAAAATTGATTCATGGAAAAAATACTCATCTACGGAAGTCATCATCATCATCATCATCATCAGCCTATATTAGTCCACTGTTGGACATAGGCCTCCCCTAATGAGCGCCATAGCGCCCATCTACGGAAGTGGGTGTTGTCATCTGAAGTCATTTTTCTACAACTTCATAAAGTCTTCAAGTATACTGCAATATTTTACTTCACTTTTGAGGGTTCCACATCCGTGCCAAAAGTATACCAATTAGTAGAAACATAACAGAGAACTTTGTAAGCTAAAACCTACCTAGGAGGAGTAGGTAAACTTAACTAATAACGTCTCAATTGTTCACACGATTTCAATAAAGCCCGTAAGCGTACAGAGCGGGTACCGGGGCTTACAGACATGCTAATAAGTTAGCTAGTTAGTAATGCCAGACTAAGTTCCCAGTAGGTGCGAAATTAAAGTCGGTTTGGCGCATGACAAACACCACTTGAACCCGATCTTGAAGCGAGTTGAAGGGATGTCGGGACTCAGATAACTTACGGATTAGTTTCCATGAACAATTCCGTATTGTTGTGTGAATAGCTCGCTGAAATTTCTTAGTTAAGAGCGGGAGCCAGACTGCACGTTTACCAGCTTTGCTTTTGAACTGAAAACGGCAAAACGACTTAACGAATAAACGTAACGAATGTAACATTAAAATTTTATAGTCGGAGCAATCTGACTAATATTTTTATTAATCAAGGTATTTGTTAGGTTTTTTTTTTATTATAGTGTGTAACCCCATACTCAGGGTGATTTCTAAGAAATCAAATAATATCGCAAAAATTTTCGCCTTAGACGGGACTTGAACCCGCATCCTTCCCTCAGTACGGGAATGTGCTAACCAACTACACCACGAAGTCAAGTAACGTAGGAGTCGAAAATCTTTGGGCATTCTTACGGTTTTAGTGCCGTTGGCTCCACCTACAGGGGAAACATTGAAGTTTATCCAATCCTGTTCAAAGATTAAAGTTACATTATTAAGGTATTTCTTGTTGTGTAGCAACAGAATTTGTTTTGCATGCTTATTTTCTATCCGACTCATTGGATCTAGCAACTTTTTTCTCTTTAGCTACTGTGTTCGGGACCTGATTCGAGTTTGTTATTCTCTTCTCCACGCTCAAATATTTGATGTTGTGGGTATATACAGGAGACGGGTATCATTTCGGTTTCAGGTTTTTGGGCACCTGACCGTGACAAAGCTCAGTCAATATTTAACCCGACACCGTCCCAAGTTTCTGTTACAAACCAATTCAATAAGTTCCTCTTCTTGTTCAATAAAACAGCGATGTCTTGTCTGACTGCATTGAGCTTCTTTGTGTGTAAAGTTTTGATTGGTTTCAAAGCCAAGTTAGTGCAGTTTGTTTTAGTTTATGGCCTGGCAGATCGGATTCCGGTCCATAAAGCATGTTTTGAAATGTTTCCAAGTCAACAGGTTCTAAGACGTAATGGAAAATTTCTTCATTGTTTTCATTAAGTAATCTGCTAAACGTTTGGATTATAATAAGAATAAGTGGCTTATTGGATCGTCCATTTTGGATTAAGGAAATGTTGAAAGAAAATCTCAAGTTTGCCAGACAAATTTTTAGTATTGTAATTTTCCTACCTTTTCTCTGCCTTGGTATTTGGGTAAGTACCTCTTATTTCCTTGCAAATTGATTCCAAGAATCTTCGCAATAAATCAGATCCAGCTCCACTCATCACATTCACAGGATATCTAAACTGAAATGCAGTAATTACTCTTACCAACAGAAATATGCAGCCGATTCTAAATTTGTTGCAAATGCTTTAACCGTAACATTATATATTTGGCGTGAACTAAATTTGCCGTCAGTTTACATTGGACTGGTACTTTCTAGCAGTAAATCATTTCTAATATTAGCAGCCTAGTCGAGCAATAACTTCGAACAGTGTGAGATGTTCCATATGTCTACCTGCTTGTAACTATAACCATGTCTACTTAGCGTTTGGTAAAAAGAAAATCACTTCTAGCTGGTGGTGTAGAGTCATTCCTAGGAGGGGTCTTGTCTGATGATGACCCAAGTCGAGACATGCTACGATGACTATTTATAGACTATTAAATAAGTTTACGATAGTCGCAATGTTTTGTGCCTTTTAACGACTTGGGAGTAAATGGACGGGCATAATAACAATGTACATTTTACGTGTTTACATTTTACGTAAAAGCGTTATGTGTGGCATATTAATAATGTGCAAATAAATCCGTAGCTCGTAAAATTATTTGCTCGAAGCAGCACCATGGAATCGTTTTATTATTCAATCAGTCTACATTATTATTCAACTTTTCCACTGACTGGATCAATGGTATTGCAAATGTGCAATTTCGTTTGTTTGCTTAATTAAATGGAAAATGCTGAATATTTTTAAATTTTTGCTGAAAGCTCACTGGAATTCATTTTCAAATTTTTCGACGAATCCCTCTTAATCAATATATTATTTTATTGTCCATGCTTTTGTAACTACGTAAGTTTTATTTCTATTGTTTTCAGAAATTTAAGTCCAGTTTACCTTTAGAATAGTGAATCATGTAAGTACAAGCATTCGCATACATATTTTGGCTCGACAGATTTAGGAAATAAATAACCTTCTAGATAGGTACCTGAAAATATACGTTTGAAAAATGTTTTATTACCATGCCTAGCCTCTCTGATTCAGACGTAAAATTGTTCACGATATAAGTAGGTATTTGATATTATTCAGAAGTTCGAGAAAAAAAACTGTAGAATACCTACATTGATTTATATTTACAGCTTGAACCAAATTTAGCTAATTCCACAAATCTAAATCACCCTAAGCTCTATTCAAAACTAAACTCTCGCGGTAAAAGCAAGAGTTGCTTAGTAAAGTTTCTTACACACTGACGGCTCGTCACGAACATTACTTGTGAAATGTAACGTCAAAAGTTTACGAACGTGTGGTTAACATAACTAAATAGAATATTGCTGACGGTTAATTAGGTATATATAGGGCAGAAGACTTTATTCACAAATAAAATTACAATCAAATAATAGAAATAAATTAGAACTAGCATTTACAATTGAAACAATTGAGCTAACTCCAGATTATTGCAAACAATCTACAGGTAGCTCGACTGATCCATACCAATACCAGTCGGAAGCGTCCCCAAGACGCTGGCTGCATTGCCCCGCTGTATGGCAATGCTGATGCGCTGTGCCAGATACTGACCAGCTCTCGGGTCACGCGTCGCTTCGACCAGACGCTCTGATATTTTTTAAACAACCCGAAGAGCCACGGTACCCCACGGACCTAGGGTCTCGACTCCAAGAGGAGCAAATGTGTAGGATCTGTCAAGACCTGCATATTTGTGCCTCTTGAGATCTGCCCTCACGGATGTCTTCTAGGTTGGTATTATCACAAAGAATATCAAGCCTTAGTTAGGTTTGATTATCTCGAATCGGCTCGGAATTTTTCAATTTGCACTAAACCTGTTGTGCTTTTTCGTATGTTGGTCAGGTCAAGGTGTAAGCACCTATCGTAATCTTAATTGTATCCAGTAGTACTAAGGTACTACTGGATACAATAAGATTACGATAATAGTATTCGAGAACCATTGGATTCTTAGAAGACTTTGAATGATAGTAGAAACAAACGGTGGTGTAGCCAAAAAAATGCAACAAATACGTCTTATTTAGTTAATGGTTTAATCGGGTATTTATATTTTTTTTTTACTCCCAGCCTTGGCAGTGCGACACGCAGGGGCGCGTAAGTGTTTAAGAATATTTAATTATAAATATTCAAAAAATTCGGAAAATTCGATTATATTATAATAACAAAAGGTACGCGATATTATCCCCTACGTTTTTACCGCGTTACAGCGATCGTGGTCACGGGGCAACTAGTTGTACTCAGAGTTACAGCCGAGAATTGACGGCAGTATCCACGACTACCCTCAATTCGTCTTCAGAATCAGAAATGTCCAAGTTCACATTACGACACACTACACTGACCGTGTCCGATTGCAGTACGTCTTATTTTCCTGGTCCGTCTGGTTTCTGAGATTTGTCATATGTGAAGCGATTGGTTAACAGAATCGGGTCCCGGTTTCAAAGCGTCTATATATCATCCGAATTTTTAGAATATTTATAATTAAATATTCTTAAACACTTACGCGCGCCTGCGTGTCGCACTGCCAAGGCTGGGAGTGAATGCGATATTCTAAAGTAAACTAACACTTAGACTGGGCAGTGAATGCGTTAAGGATGCAGTAAAATTTCCCCCTTAAGTGGGATTTGTCAAGGGGGAAAACTGGAATTACCCAAATATACTATTTCAGCTCTAATATCTCCTGAATGTAGTAACAAACTAGTTAAAAACACAACGGTTAGAAACAAACTGTAAGACAACTCGCCACTCTATCAGTGCGTTAGGATCCCAAACAGATATGGAAATTGCGTATTATGATCGCATTTTCCTTTACAACCCTTCCATTGCTTTATCCTTAGTATGGGTATAAAAGGGCTGAAAAAAAGGGTTCTTTTTCATTCATTTTTTAACGAAAAGGGGCTACATGTAGTGACTGTGGATTATGAGAGGGTACAGCGTACAGAAGCAATTTTGCAATGATACTTATCCTTAAAATATTTTTGCAACCAAAACGTAGGTACTTACTATTAGGTAATTTTTGGTGTTCTTGAGTGGAGACCGTGACTCGGCAAACGTAGCACACAAGATCCCCCGGCCAATTGGGATGGCAACTGCGAAAGGCTGCAGGCATGATGGATGCGTCAAGCCGAAGACAGGGTGCTATGGCGCTCATTAGTGGAGGCCTATGACCAACAGTGGACTAGTATAGGTTGATGATGATGATTAGGTCCTTTTGGTAGATAGGGTAGGTATCCATTTAGTAACTTCTCTTTGAACGTTTCTTATTAAGGAGTCTACACATCAAAGTCACCAACACAGCCCCACTGAAATGTTGAAATGTCGCACCAACCCGGTGTGACATTTCGACATTTCAGTGTGTGAATAGGCATTCGACGGTGTTTTGTCAACTTGTCGGTGGTATAATAGAGTCTACACACCAAAATCGGTATTTTGGTGTGTAGACTCCATTGTAATTATATTATCAGCTGTAAAATATTTCTGTTAAAATAACATTTATTTTAGAGCTTTGCCGAGAACCCTTTGATTTTATTCCTCCACGGGATCAATTGTTTTTCCTTTTAAAGCGTAATAATAAATAAATAAATAATGGTGGACAATTCACACAGCATTATCTAGCCCCAAGCTAAGCAGAGCTTGTGTTATGGGTACTAGATAACTGATATACTTAATACAATATACTACATAGATATATATTTTTATTATACATAGAAAACACCCAGACCAACGGAACAAATTTCTGCAGATCTTACACAAATTTGTTCCGAGGCGGGAATCGAACCCGCAACCTCCTGCGTCGCAGGCGGACCTTCGCCCGCTGCGCCACGGAGGTCGTCAGTCTATAGTTTTCATTCACATGTAAAGTTTTAATTTATTATGTTCAGCAGTAGCAAGGTCTCTATTAGCAAAAGGTGATCTTTTGTTCTTTGCATTGAAACCGAGCATTTCAAACATGGAGGGAGGGTAGCTATTAAATTGCCAAATTACTCCGTCGAAAACGAGTGCTTCATTAAAGTCTTAGCGAAAGATTACAGCGTATTGTATCCCTTGTTCCAAACAAATTTGTTACACAGGCACAGTATAAATAGCTACGCTTTGACGGAGCCGCTTTGACGAATTCTCGGTCGAAGATCACAGGCGGCTCCTAATCAATAACCAAGTGTTTTGGTAGGATGACTTTCGTAAACATTTGCTTCTTTGTTGTAAATGTAAACTGAACTTCTGAGTTAAATTGGCTAACTGACTTATTTTCAATCAATAATTCAAACTATTTAAGTACTTATGTTTTTTTGTATGTTTTTATTGTAGACTCGTATTTGAACCATCATTATTGTATAGTCAGAATGCAGCTCTTTGTTTGAACAATGCTGTCAACATACATAATCTAATCAGCTTCTTTTCCTTATGAACGAAGAGGAACCATTTAATTCAATAACCGCAATAAAAGTTCGGGCAGATGATTTTTTCAAACAGTTTCTGTTAACAGACAGAACCATAACCTGGTATCAGAATCTGGTAAATAAATTACCTGGTTTAATAGTCTTATATCTATAAAGACAAAAAACTATCTATAAAGGTGTGTACGTGTGATCCGTAACACCACGCTCAATAACAAGTATAACTACGCAAATAATACTCGGACACAGCTGAGGTTTGCGGTCTGAGGTCGGGTCCGCATAATATTATATGTTTATATATTGAAGGCAATGTGACGCCCACGTCTCAAGTCACTTTGTAAAATAAACCGAGCAGGGAAATGCAATACACCTAGGTTTCATGAAGCCTTTGTAACCATAGGTGGTAACCTACTCGTGTACGAACATGGATTTATTTGTGGCACAAGGTTTTTTTTATGAATGTTATGAGCTAGCACGTATTCATTTACCCCTTCTGAAATTATAAAGGTTACAGACAATGTTACCTAAATGGGTCCCTAGCTATATTTTTTCGATTCCAAACAAATTAGAATTTTATCATTAAGCGAGACGCTGTTATTGGATTCTCGAAAAGAAATCAGAAATTCCGAATAGAATTTTATGTTTAGAGATTCTAAAACACTTCATTTAATGGGGTCCGAACGTTGAAGTAACTTTTACAGTTGGGAGCGTTTCAATAAAGATCAGAATTGGCGTTTACTGACAAAACATGGCCTGGTATCAGAAGCATGCCAGATATTAAGCATTGAACAGTAAGAAAGTTAATATTCTGGCCTGCGCCCTAAACAAGACAAAACGTGGTATAAAAACTGAAGATCTTGAGAAAAGTGCTACGAGCTTGCGGAAAGGGTTTTTGAAATTCAATGCTATTTGCCACCGAACAAAGATCACATTATTTTTAGTTACCGGCTTCACTAAAGTAAAGTCGATGCTTTGGCACTCTAGCGACTTTTTATAAAGAGTGACGTCGAATCTCAACCCGTGTAGGAAAGGTATTTTCAGGGATCAGTTTTCAAAGAAAACACGCTTTGCCGATTCCGATCACAAACCGAATGTATTTGATCCAGGCGTAAGAGGGACGAGCGAAAAGATTATACTTACCTACCCTGTTTTTGTTTGCGAGACCTTTGTAAGTTTTTTAGAAACCTACCTACTCACCTAAATCAAAAAGTGGGTAAGGTTTCGGTAGGGTAAAATGTAAAGGAGTTTTTTTCAAAAGGTAAGCCGTTTTCCTGCGTGCGTCCCATATTCTTATTAATCGGACGCTGTGAAATATGCTTTGCAATTATAAATAGGTGTGCCGCCGGCGACGAGCTTGTATTAGTTCACTACTAGTGTTCCTTTTTGCGTCCTTAATAGTTGTTTTCCCCCAACACCGCACTAAGTGCAATTTATATTAATGCCATCATATTTTTGCGTTGGTTACCCGCATTTTCATATTAACCGTCCGTGGCTCCCGTGATAATGTGAGGGTCCCCACCTTCGTCATTTGTTTGTGACCTGATTAAATTTACACGGTTAACGCCATTTTGAGTTAAATTAATTCGCGTAATAGGTAGGCTGTGTAATATTTTATGGTATCATCAACTTACAGTCTGGTCCTAGTTAAAAAATCTGTTATTTTATAGCCAAATGATGAATGTACATAACTAAAGGTCAGTATTGAATTTATACAGCCACACACAGGGTACGAGTTTGCTTACGCAGTGATTGAAAAGTAATAAATAACCGTTTCGGCAAAACATTGAATATGTACCGTACATACATTGAATCCTTTGACGGTTCGAACTATATGAATTCCAGCAAGTTTGGTTTGTGAATTCATGCGATGTTGCTGCCGTGACAACATTATTTTAGCTTGCCTTTTTTCCTCCTGCCTAAATTTTCGCGAGCATTTAGATGATCGGCATTTTTCGCATACGTTTAATTGCTGGTTTCTTAAATTGCGTTTCCTTATAATATTTTTTTTCTTCGTTTGTGAGCATTTTTGCGAAAAATAACTTCCTTTGAAAAAATAATAATAGTACCTACTGCTAAAAGCTTTCGATATAATAATACCACAAGATTCTACGAAAACTTTTAATAGCAGCATTATTAGGTAAACCAGCTTTCGTTTATTTTAGCAGAGGTAGAGGTAAATCTATGTTATCAAGCGTGCCATTCAAATGTTAACACAAATGGCTGGTCCCGGAATTTGATATTGTAAATGCCACTCAACAAACAAGTTGATCGTTTTTCCCATGCCCTATTATACCGGCTTCCGTTTCATTCCGTAATATTTGATTTAACATTCACAAAAGTACCTATTCATTCTTTGTGAAAATCATTTGATATTAATTCATAACTATTGTTTTGGATTAAAGAATAATTAATTGTACTTTTTGTTTAGTAACTGATATTTTTATAAAGATACTAGCTTCCGCCCGCTGCTTTGCACGCATTTTCCGGGATAATAAGTAGCCTAATGTTCTTCCCCGGGAAACTATCTATAACCGCACCAAATTTCGTAAAGATCCATTCGGTTGTTTAAGCGTGAAAAGGTTACAGACAGACAGAGTTACAGAAATGCTTTCGAATTTATGGTATTATTGTGATTGTATTTCATTATGTTCAAATTAATCAAAAATAGTTCACCGTATTCGAATATTTAGCTCCAACTGGATGGATAATCGATCGAGAAGTAGGTTAGTAGAGTTTGATCAGAAGATCAGCTAAGTAAGAATTAAACCCCAGAAATATAATTAAATTACTTTTAACCTTCGCGAAAGAAATCTTTAGAAAATTCTATTTGTATTTGCACACAATAGTACCAAACTGAACCCATCATTGAAAACTTGAATTGAGTTTGAGATTATCCTTTTCTTTCTTCTGACTCCATCTCCATTCTACGCTGACGTGAGAATCGAAAGGTTATTAATTTTCAGGTAGAGGCAAGTTTCACCGAAGCTATTCATTGAGCTTTTATTGAAAAGCGAAGTGAACGGAAAGCTTTTGTAAAGTACGTCGCTGAATGCTTACAGCATGCATATAGTAAGGTAGATACTGCATGAGTTCTTTACCTGCGCAGAAGGGGAAGGAAACCGTGAATAGAAAAAAACTGTTGTGTTATGAATGTTATGATAGAGTGTGAGCGTGAGTGTATGGGTTGGGTAAAAGGCATTTTTTTCGAAATCTTGCCAGAATGTTGCCAACAACCAAATTGTAACATAGATAAAACAAAGCATAATTTCGTTTCCCAAGTTACCTGGAATTTGACTATATAGGGATAATGTGATAGATAAAGTCCATATTTTTTAAAAGGAAAATAAATTTTATAAACACTAGAAATTTTATTGAAAATAGTAGATAGGTTAGGTCAGCAATAATGTGAGAAATAAATTGGATTTTCATAGTGTGAAAGTCTGTCTCCATGAACATTTATCCAACGTTAGCCATTTTACGGATTTATCCGCTGCCGGCAAATTAATAAAATTCTTTTTTAGATTAAATAGGAAAACAACCAGTTCAAAACTACTTTTTATCGAAATTTTCTGGGTTAATAAATTGAAAAAAGTTCCAAAACCAGGATTAAATCTGGAAAACTGATTTTCTAAATAAAATAAGCTCATAAAATGCTAGTGCTTTATTCAAGAAGAGGCACTTCGTTAACTGGAATTTATATTTTGTAATTCATTCAATTTATTCATGAATAGCACTAAAAGCATCTCAGAACAAAATGAGTCTAATTAGCCTTGCTTTTTAAAATTTACTTATTTAGGTTGTTCTTTTGAGCCACTTTTTGAAACTAAAAGAGAGAACTTTAAATTTACTTTAAAAACCATTAAATAATTACAAATATCTTACTTCAGTCGTAAAACTAAAAATTGAGAAATTCTGTCGTAAGAAAGCTTGAAAATAAGTTAATTTTAATTTGCTCCTCTCACCGAAATCCTGTTCATTTGCAAAGACGATAAAAGCTAGCTGAGCCGTAGTAAGATCGCGCCCATTTTCGTGGTTGGAAAGCATTATCTTGCATTTAGGGACGTGTCCGTATTGTGGCACATTAGCGAGAACGGTTTATTTATTTTAGTGTTTGTTGAAACCACTTGTGAAATCGTTTTCAAAATTCAGCGGGGCGTGTAGTATATACTTTCGAATGAGCTCGTGACGGCTCGAGGTGAAGTGAACTGGATAAAATTGTTGTATAATTTGATTAGAACTTGATTGTGCTCGATTTATAATCGATAAATAATTAGTATCCAGGTTGTAGTCAATCTTGAAATGTTATGGTATGTTTCTTTTTTGTAAATTAGTTGAAAACATAGGCATGGGTAAAATTTATCAAATCGTGGTAAATTGGGTGACGAAATTGGATGTTGCTGAATTAAATTAAATAAGAATACCCACCGTAAGTCTCGTGTGATTTTAATCAGATTTAATACGATTCAATATAGAAGAAAATATCAAATTGTTCCTATTAGCGCTGCCAAACATTAACTAGGTACTTGACATGATTTTAATCACTTGGCCCTAGTTCGAAAGCTACGGACTTGTGACATGCGTTCCGAGCTTCAATAGTCCTAATCGAAGCTATTCGACCAGCGTCCATTAACTAAATGATTGATCCTCGCTCGGATGGGTTCATACCCATCAGAACAGAACTCATGTTCTGAACAAGCTAATGCCATGGAGTGAACTTCAATATAAGCGAACCCTAATTTTTTACTACCAAGCTTAGAAAGAAGGAGTCATTTATTTATAAAAACGTTAACAGAAAAAAACAAAAACAAGACACACCTATATGGTAAATACCTAGATAAGGTGGGAACAAAATGGCCCTAACTCAGCTAATTAAAAAAAAAAGAACCTTCTAGGCTGGGCGATCATCCCGTCATCCATAATTTTTTGAAGGTCGCCGTAAGACTTGCGTCTGTCATTTTAGCAAAAGATGTCTTTCTAGGCCCATAAACACGATTTTATTAATTATTTCGATTTATGCCATATTCGTCCCGCAGAAGTTCAGCCCACATCAAAAAATCTGCTTTCGTCCCACATTGTATGCCGTGCTCGGCCCATTTTATATTTTAATTCAAAAAATATTATCTCGTCCCACTTTTCAACTCCACATTCGGCCCAAGTTTTTTATATAGGCAAATTATAATCACTTTAGTACAGTTGAAGCAATAAATCGTCACTAGACTTTTATATTTTTATGATATGAACAAGGCCAGGTAGGTAAACTCAATTTAAAGCGCACGTTTTTCGCTAGTCGATGCAAAAGACAGCTGCGGCTAATGATACGTTATTGAAACTCATTTCGATTGTCACTGCCTTCAAACGCAAACAACAATGCGTACTGATAACGCACTAAGCAAAGGTGCGCGTGGGTTCTAAAATAAAAAAAGATAAAAAGTAAATATATAAAGAAATAAAATTAAAAATATTATTTAAAAATAATATTAAAAAAATTAATAAAGTAGCCTGTTTTACGATTTGAAATAGCTCAATTGTTCACATAATTCTTAGAAAAGACACTTGGCGGAGTTGTCAGGTTGCGAAAGAAACGGGTTGCTCTGGTGACCAATAGCAGCGTGTTTTATCTTATCAGTAAAAATGACCAGGGTACGTTAAGTTACATTTCAAGGAGTGCTCAGATTTGAGACTTAAATGCATAACCGTGCAAAGCTCTTTTAATTTAGACTTGCTAAATTGTGAAAAATGGGAAAAGTAAACAGTGTAGTTTCAAATTGGAAAACATCACATTTCTGAGCAGTATTACAAGATGAGTATCGTTTGTTTAATTTATGTTATAATGGAGAAAATTAATAATGTTGAATATACGATATTGAACCACTAAGTGGAAACACTTTTCGAAATCAGTCAATAAATCACGAAATTATAAATTATTACTATTTACTTACATTCGCACGGAATGAACCGTCGACGTCATTTTTTTTTTAAATTTTCTCCATTATTTGATACTATAGAGTTTTCGGTATAATAAGTAGCCTCTTATTTAGGCAGGCTTTGCTCTAAACGTACGCCAAATTTCATCTTGATCTGCTCAGGAGTTTTGGAGATCATATTTCACAAACTTTCGGCTTTATAATATTAGTAGGATCTTTTTTCTTAAACTGTAAGTATTGTAACTTTTTCAACTGATATATATATTCATAACATTTTAGGTTTCCCTCAAATTGGCACAATGGCAGAACCAGATGAAATATCTTCTAGTCAGAGGGCCTTGACATTCGTGGAATCAAAGAGAAGCGATCCTATTTTATTACACAGTGGATATAAACATTCTATAAAACATGTGAATTATTGTTATTTACATGTTCAATCAACACGCTGGAGATGCGTAAATAGAAACTGCCACGGTGGAATAATAACAGACGCTGAAAATGAAATAATAGAATAGAACATGATGTGTGTGCACCCAGCGAGTCCAAAAACATTATGAAAAAAGAATGACTCGAAACAGATACCATGAAATCAAAAAGTCTATGTTTAAAAATGCAATAGACGTAGAAATACCGAAAGATTACAAAAAGTTTTTAATTTTTTATTATGTCTCCAAAAATACTAGAATGTTGGCATTTGCTGATCAATAAGTCTAAAGACTTAGAAGTGAGTTAGCTTATAATCATTGATGGCCACAGTTTTAGTTGTGGTGATAAATTATACTTTTGACGTTAACTGTACTTACAACAATTTTGGTATGCGGGACGAATATGGACAAATATTATCATGCGGGACGAACAAAGACTTTTTAATGGCGTGGGCCGAACATTAGGGACGAATATGGCATAAATCATTATTTCAAATCTAATGTACCTATGTCATGCCATTTTTCGGCCGATCTGTTTTTGTCTGTTTAAAATGGCTTTATTGCTTTGTTTTCTATAATCCTGATAATTTAGAAGGTAGACTATTATGTAGCGTTGTGCGGAAAACATCTGGAAAAATCAATCAAGTGCATCTGCATCTTTTTCTATATACTTGGAGGTATATAGAAAAAGAAGGAAGTATTCTATATACTTCATCATCATCATCCACAGCCGGATTTTACCCACTGCTGGGTATAGGCCTCATTATTCTATATACTTACTACACCTTAATCCGACGTCGGAATGATGGACGATAATACGCAGATAATCTCATACAATGTTGGATAGGTTTAGGTTCAAGGATTCTCAAAAATTACAAAGTAGAATATTTAGGTTGGTTCTTTGAAAGCTAATTGGACAATTAGCAGCTTCGTCAGATTACTACGACGTTTAAAAGAAAACTTAAGTGAACATCCAATGGTATAAATTCAGCCATTTTAAAAAGTAAGTAACATTGCCATAAATAGCGTAAAATAATTTCAGAGGAAAAATAAATAAATTCCTTTGTATCGAAGTAGCAAAGTTTTATGAGACACTTTGTAAGAAGCAAATGAATCGTAAAACAAATTTTAATTTCCATACAATTTGCGAAATTTATTTTCCGTTAAAACTTTTGTAAAGACAAATTGACAGCCAATTAAAATCTGGTAAATCAAAGCGACTGTGAGTAGAAAGCTCTACTTCTCTCTAAATGGGACCATCTATATATATGTTTATAAAGTACCTATCTGAACTTTTATGAGTAAAAATACTTAATCGGTAGGTTTCACGTAGGCTACAAACAAACACAAATGGATGAAAACTATATTAATGAACTGAACTCAGACTGAAGTAACGTAAGTTATAGTTTTATGTACATTTATATATACCTAGCTATAATTTCATTTCATTTATTCACAAACAAATACATTTGTGTCGGAATATTTACAGTTTATAAATATATATACATAAAATAAAATAACCACCTAAATCAAAATACATAATAAAAGTTAAAATAAATGCAATGTCACCACAAAAATAAATTAATACATTAAATATTTGTGTCGGAATATTTACAGTTTATAAAAATATATATATAAAATAAAATAACCACATAAATCAAAATACATAGGTAATTAGTTAATTTTCAGTTGGTTTGAGTTACTGAGTTGAAAATATCATAGCCATCTGCATCTACACAGTTCACAATCTTGTGAAATAGTCCGCTCGCAATCAGAACGGGATGGAACCTTGTCAAACTAAATATTTAACGTCACATTTCAGACCCCTAACATAGCGTTTTTTGGTCTAGGCTAGAATAGAGAAAATATTAGAATGAATTTCAAACATTTTATGCATTAGATGAGAATTCGATGTCATTTTACTCTAAGGTAAGCAGAGCGATATTTTTTCAAGGTAGAAACCTTGAACAAAGTATATCGTTCTGCTTAGCGTTTTGTCAAAACAAGATCTTCAGAATCTTCTAAAGTAAATGACCGACCGAGCTTGTGTCAGTTCAAATAATTCCAACCCATTCAGATCCCGCGTATACTGTATACATCTGATTAAATATTCGTATGAACACTCAATAGCTCAAAACGCCTTCAGAGACTAGCACGTGCAGAAATGGAATTTTAAATAAGACGCCAGTACTAAGCATGAAACTGTACCTACCTTCACTCAGATAGAATCAGATTATTGAATAAGTGCGCTGTGACATACGACGACGGTCCACATTAGAGATATAGATGCACTGGATATGATCACAAAATATTGTATCTAGAGACGTTGGAGGACCTTGGTTTGGTAGGGTCAAAATTTCACATTAATCTGAGTAAGTTTATTTTTTATTTTATTAAAAAGGGCGTCCTATGTGAAAGTTACATTTGGGCTAAATAGTATTTAGCTACATTGCACATCGAACTATGTGTTTTCACATTTATGGGAGGCCGCGATCACAAAATTATTTTATTTTAAAAATATAGTTATTTATATTTATTAAATCGTTCACTATCAATTGAAATTTGCACTTTGCTTCCTTTTATTCCGTTTGACGTTCTCTCGAACCGTAAAAAATAAGTAAAGGAGTGTTTACATGTATATGACAGACCAGACCAGACCAGAGAGAGACTTACGAGTATATTGAGTATAGTAGGTATCGTCTCAATTATAAGACGTTCCATTTTTGTGTTGTATCTTGTATAGCGCCATAAACCATGCTTACATGGAGCTATTAGTTATCTCAGCATTTGAAGAAAAATCCAGACGATACTTTCAATCCACTGAACTCAGTTTTATTTTATTTATTTAGACGCACAAAACATAAAATAATCACAGAATATACAAAACTTGAATAAAATTGGTTGAGAACTTGATTATTTCACAATTTATGTGCATAAAGAGAATCATACGAGCAAAACATGTAGAGCAAAAAATTCACAATATAAAAAATATATATGTATAAAACAGAATAAAGGGAAACCATAGGCTAATTATAAGTAAGTGTTTGAGCACACCTACCAACAATTAGACTTGTAGATTAGTAGTTAGTGTAGATTAGTTTTGAGGTAAAACTCACTGTAACTGTAACCTTCAGCATATCTAGTTAGCGACATATCTGCGGCGTCTACGTAATCCAGTTACAGCAGGTTGGATGGCAGGACAGGCAGAGGGTTTGCTGTTTCCTGACATTTCTAGCATCGCATAAAGTTAGCGTGCGGCACTCAAATAATGATGTTGTTAATATCATAATATAATGATGTTGTTACGCGTCGTAGCGTGTAACAATGTAAAAAATTGCTACTTTTTACTGAGTGGTGCAAGAAAAATAACTAGGGTAGGATATATGTACGTAGAATTAGCATAGTATAAGTTATATTATTTTTACAAGGATTCGTTTGTTATTATTTAATTTTATAAAAGGTTTGTTAGTAAGATTAACTTAGTTTTCAGCTACTTGACTTCGCAAATATTTTATCTACGTAGATCTTTGAAGATGTGATACTTACCTTCTTCTGAACTAAAGACCATTATAATAATAGTAATAATAATAAATAATGCTGGACAATTCACACAACATTATCTAGAACCAAGCTAAGCAGAGCTTGTGTTATGGGTACTAGATAAGTGATATTCTTAATACAATACACTACATAGATAGATATTTTTTATTATAAGTACATAGAAAACACCCAGACCAATGGAACAAATTTCTGCAGATCGTACACAAATTTGTTCCGAGACGGGAATCGAACCCGCAACCTCCTAAGTCGCAGGCGGACCTTCGCCCGCTGCGCCACGGAGGTCGTCAATTATGAAGTATTATATCAGATAATACGACAGCTGTGGAACGATTAAACTCACAAAGATTACGTAGCGGGAACGATACCTGCTCGCAAACAACAGAACTATGTCCTTGCTACTGCTAGAGTAAACACTTTACAGTTATTCTGTGCTGAAGAGATTATTCTTAAATGGGTATCAAAGCGTCAAAGGTAAGCAGGAAGCCGAGCTATATTTAATTCATTCGCTTTTACATATTAACGTGTCGTTAGTTTCAAGACCCTTGGGAATGTGAAATTACGAAGGTTCCTTCTTATTCGTGGAAAATGTATAGAGTTAAGAGCTTACAATTTTCATAGTGATCTCCTTAGTTCACTATGAAAATTAAAAAAAAGAACAGAAAAGTAAAGATATTCCAAAAGAAATGTTATACACTCTAGTGTATAACATTTCCTTTGGGATATCTTTTGATAGGTACGGTAATTATATAATGTCTAGCAAATTCGGCGAATATTTAAATAATCAACTTAACATAGAAAATTTAACTCAAAAATCAACACTTAAAACTCAGGCTTAGTTAAGGAAGGCCTCAAAATATGTAATTTAAAATTTAATTTACCCACATGACTGTTACATGATAATTCAACATGTCTTCCGAGGAGGGCCTAATCCGATTTGTAGCAAACTCTCGGAAAAGCGACGGCCTACGTCATTACATTACGATGCCCCGTTCGTTGGCACACGTCAACAGCCAACGACCCATTCCGAAACCTTCACTGCTCTAAAAATAACCGTTATAACCAGGAATAAAGTTTAAATTTCAATTTCGCGAAATTGCTGACTTCGTTGACATTAAACGCTCTAAAAACTGACATAAGACTAGTCCAGTGAAAGAGGATCTATGCTCATATTGAGAGTTGAACTTTATTACCTATGTTTGCGTATAGGTACCTATACTACGGTTAATTGTAGTTAGCCAAGCGTTCGAACTTGTACAGGACCGTAATACAAATTTACGACTTATTGCTACAGGGAATTGAACATTGTCATCAGTATGAAGTGTTACCACAGGGCACACACATATCTACATTACTGGAAATTTGTACCTAAAAACTTTACAGTTTGTAGGTACAAATTTGGAAACAAATTTGGAAATTTGTACCTACAAACTATACAGTTTGTAGGTACAAATATCCAGTTTCAGGAAAATTGGTGACAAACTTGATGGATTCTACTGAACTGCACATGCTTCAATGTTTGACTGATCTGTTTTTCAGCCGTCCATTACTGATTGATATCCATTTGTTGAACCGTTTCGTGGAAACGTACTTCGGTAAGGTACAAAAACGTATGTTGCTAACCATGATGCTTCTTTCGTCCGTTCTATAAAGTTTATTCGCATGGGAATTCCCTTTATTATTTGGTACTCAAAACAGTAATCATTATTAAAGCCAAGCGACTACATTCGCTATCGTAGGTGTTTAAATATGGAAAAAGTGTGTAGCCCATTTGAGCTGTGCGGATAGCTCATCTAATATTGATGGTGTGGGCGCTCTTCGCAAACGGGACATAACGTGCTCGCCTCTTGACCGTAATGTACCTGAATATGTCAGGTCAACAGCCCGATTAAGGCTCTACCCTGAAATATTTGAATGAATGAATGAATGAATGAATGAACACTTTATTGTACTAGTAAATAACATTAATAAAAATCTTATATCTAAATAAAAAATTACCATAGTACAAAAGGCGGCCTTATAGCTGACAGCGATTTCTCCCAGGCAACCTTGGGATTGAGAAAAAGATATAAGAATAAAAAAAGGGGTGAAAGTGCACAGAAAGTAAATAACAGAACTCATATATCTAGTACATACATATTTACAGTACAAAATAATCTATACTATCTAGTTACAAAGAAAAAAAAACTATATATTTGAAACGAATGTATTTATCAAGCCGAAACCCATTTAACGTATTTTTCATGGTTTGGAATAAAACTACCCTTACCTACTCAAATATAAGTTGGGAATATAAGCACATAGTTTGAACGAGTGTTGTTAGAAAACTAGACCTTAGAAATCATAGACTGTTGAACAAAATATGTGCTAGAACTAGACTGAATTTTTGTCGTGAATATTATAATATTATAATTCGAATATTATAATTCGTCTCACTAACCTAACAGCAAGCAATTTCTCTGAACTTGTTATCTTTCACGCTCGCATAGCAACGAATTCTACGGTACCGCCAACGGAGGCAGATCGCAGATGGGTTAAGACTACCCATATTATTGTGTATAGGAACCGCACGTAGCGTGGTATATGTCGCTCGTGCGGATGTTGTACAGAACCGGAAACAGGTGTTTTTAGCTTTTTTTTAGGTGTTTGTGTGTGTGGGTTAGCTGGCTTTTAACAATCGCTTGCATCTTTAGCTTGTAACGTCTTTTACATGCAAACAAGCTCTTGAGAGAGAATACAAGATCTTACCTAGTTATGCATAAATTATATCAGTACCTGTATCACTTGGAAGTGCACCAATAATATTTATGAAAGGAGCGTTTACAACACATAATTGCGAAAGACATAGGTAAATGTATGAAACACATTCAAACGTTCTCAAAAACAAATTTGATATTTTGTTTAATATGAAATGTCACTGCAAAATTCTCCTTTGATAGCAAAGAGAACTCCACGCTCTGAGAGTTTCTCAATTTTACGCCGAGAACGACCTTAGAACAGCATCCATATTTACACGATTATTACGGAAATGCTTAAATCGTATTACCTGAAATGTTTACTCACAACGATGGATTCTAATTATGTACCTCACCTAACTTGTGTGTTTGTGCTTCTTTCAAAATAAAGAGCTTACTACACAAAATATCCATTAGGTATAGCCAGCTACATTCAATATCCAGGTATTCTGAAGTTTATTTAATAAACAAACTAAATCTAGAGCAATCAAAATAAACCTCGATGCTAGGATCGTTAGAAGACTTTCTTGTCTCATTACGGAGCGGAAAATAAAAATAAAATGCAGAGGTGCTAAAGTACCGCAAAACACTCTACCCAATGATGCGTCATTTTTCGCCGGTGCAAAAGGCTGCACGGAAAACGGCTGCCTGCAGAAATTTCCTATCCATATTTGATCGGATTTATCCGACAACACTTACTCGATCCGATCCACAAACTGGTGAGGTGCTCTGCGTGTCGAAATATTCCTTTTTGTGGCTAGCTGTTTACTGGGTGTGGTACAGGTGAGGTTTTTTTCTGTTGGAAATTGAAACAATTTGAGTATTTGCTTCAGTGGTTTTGAATTTCATAGTCTCTGCTGTGATGCGATTGAATGATCTGACATGGAATTCCTTAAAATTTCTAGTAAGACAGTTCTTATTGTATAAATTTTTGTCGCTCTTATTTTGCGGATTAGTCACTATTTTTGCTCTACATTTTGGTCTAGGCGTTGTTGTTAGTAAGTAATATTATATTGTACACGTGCTAATTTAAGAAGCTTTATCGTATCAATTATCCTTAAGATAACAATTTATCCTCAACAAAACGTTTACTACACTGAAGTGAAGATACTTAATTCAGTGTAGTTAACGTTTTGGTGCTCAAAAGCACCTAATAGTAGTAAATCAGTTCAGGGCAGCAGCTGAAGTGGGTAGCTGTAATGCAACTAACAACAACTTGATTCTCGGTTTTCAGATCCTGCGAGTTTGTACAGGGATTTAAGGCAGAGTTTTGAGTTGAGCTACTTTCAAACTAGATGTTGGAAGTATAGCCCGGTTTCATTATGAAGGATTATAAACTAAATATCTACGAATTAAAAAATAGAACAGAATTGCAAATCTTTCCCTTAAATCCTGTTAGAGCAACCTACCTTCGTTTAAAAATGCTGGTAATGTTGCCATAACAACGAATTCCACCAATTACGCTTGGCGCCTTTAATTACCTTGAATATTCTTTAGACAAGATCACTTTACCTCAAAATTGTTTGAGATATTGTTTGTTTACTCTGAAGGGGTTGGTAGAGAACAATGAGCAGTGCTTTTCACCCTACACAGTTCAAAGAAAAACAGCTTATTCATTATTTGGTCTTACAATAAAACAAAACTAATGCTTAGTAAACCATCCGAAACCTCTTTCGTAAAAAAAAAATGCGTGACTACTCTAAAACCTTTAAGCTTGTAGAGTTAGCGAGAGCGTAGAGCGTGGAGTAATATTGTGATTTATCATAAGAAAATAGAGGCTAAAATAATAAACGGGTCTAAAGCAGCTGTGCCAATGTCGGAGGCAGGTAGGCCTATGTAATGAAATGCTGGAACAAAGCATTCAATGCGGAGACTCATTAGGCATTCAGCCCCCGTGCCTGCCTTAAAAATCATTTACAAAGTCTTGATGAATGTATCCTTGTTTGTTCCGTCCGTTTCGACGAATTTCGCATTCATTGTTATTTTTATTACCTTTGTAATCGGTACACAAGGTTTTCATTATGAATTTTTAGGATTCGGACGCGAATTTCGTTTATAATTTGGGCAAACCATTTTTTGTTAGGAATTCATGTCAATCTGCTTCTAAAAAGCAAAAAATGGAAGTAAGTGCCTACAAAAATCCAAAATAAAACACATCACCATCATTGGCCTTGACATCCACGAAGGATGGTTTATGTAGTGTTCGTTTTTCGGCACTTACGTAGATGACTTGTAAGGGGAACGACAGATGCGGCCGCAGTATTGGCATCCGTGCACCCCGGTGGATAGTGGTGTGTCAGCGTTGGTGGTGCAGGCCGTTGGTGCCCCAGTGCTCGCTTTTCGTTTAGCTTTTGGAACCATGCTACGTCATGAGCAACAACTCCTGCTAACATTGTGCGCGACCGATCACGGTCCTCCGATTCCTCTTCCCAATTTGATGGGTCTATTTTAAAAGCTAGCAGTATATTTTAAAAGCTTGATATGCTAGCTTTTAAAATTAAACACAGTTACATAACAAATCCAGAACCCGAAGGTACAAAGCTGGTGAGCCTGGCTTTCCTTGAACAAGATACAAAGACACCTTCATAACTTGGGGAGAGTTAAGCTCTGTTATACAGTTGCACATAAATTGACACCAACAATTTAAGTTAAACTAAACAAAGTACGCTTCAAGTTCGAGACCCGTGAGGCTTTAGCTACCGCATCTGCTAAGTGATTTGTTTATTTCGAGCGCTGCTATTTGAAATGTTTCTTTAGTTTAGAGTCGATTTCTACCTCGTTTTATTCCTGTGGAAAATCTAAAAACATTTTTTGTGCTATTTTGAAACCAAATAATGGTATAATACGGTAATTCACTGCACAGTGTTGAAATAATAACAAAAGGTACGGGATAAATACCCGATACCATCATTAAACTTTCATTTGGTTACATGTGAGAGTTGCAGATGCATTTCAATAAAAAATTTAGTGCATTCAAGAGATGTTCCGCTTTTTCACTGGACTCCATATTTCACTTAGTCCGAAACTCATTTATCTTCCGAAAGATAAGGTATTCGAATTTAAATAACAATATCAGCCTCCGTAATCTTTGTTATTACTTCCCAAAGAATTCTATTGTTTACTTCATTACATCTTTTCAAAGTGTTTGATTAATTCAAATTAATTAGCATTCAAATACGGATTATTGTTTGAGCGAAGAACGAATGGAATAACTCAAAAATTCTCTCTTTAGGGATCTTTATTGAGTTACTGAAGTTTTGTTGGTTTTTTGTTCAGTCAGCTTTAAATTTTAATGTTTATACAGGGTGTAACATGACAACTGTACTTTTTTTAAGAATTCGATCAAAGTTAGTGAATCAGTTCAGTGATTATGGTAAACTGCTTGACTAACAGACCATAACACATTTTGGTAGAGACTAACCCCCGAATACTCAAACGCCACTTAGATTTAATCACGTCTCAAGTGACCAATTTTTGACAGATTTTCATTACAATTGTCAAAAAATCGCTACTTCAACGGCGCTACTTTCGGCTGCGCGGGCGCACCTTATATTATGCAAAAGAAAAGGATGTGAGTATGATTTGCTAAAAGAATATGGGTTCATCCGTTTGGGAGCTACGATACCACAGACAGATACACAGACAGACACGTTAAACTTATAACACCCCTCTCTTTTTGCGAAGACGTGCTCAAATGTAAAATGCGTATGAGTATTCGATGTTATATCTCTATTTTCGTATTTTAGCCTATTTGTCCTACACTTTTTTTACATATCGGTTTATCAAACAGACGTCCAATTTATATCGAAATAGACAAAATATAAAAGTAGGAGATGCCTAGAGCATAGGTACATCTTGCTCGTAAAACCGAAGGGTTAGTGCCAAGAAGTCGTGTGCTCCCAGCCTTATGCAAATGTAACGATAACACGCCTTTAGGGTCAATAAACTGTTACCTACTTACGTTTACGACATGATAAGTATATTGTTCGTCTTATATCTACCTAAGCCTGTTTTGACTAACGATTGTTTTTGTTTCAGATCTTGTGGCAGACTGGTATTGAAAGGTACGTAAAAGTTGAACTAAGCATGGATAAGAACATACAAAATGGACTAATTCTAGAGTTTAAATACGAATAAGGGAGTTTTATGTTGGTACTTCGGTACTAAGTTATTTGTACCATTGTATAACGAGGATATGAAACATATTAAAGAGATTTTGTTTAGAGCTGGAAACATGCACTAAACAAAATCGAACTATCGAGGGAATCGTTTTGAAAATATATTTCCGTGATTTTTTAACACTGATCTACGAAGAAATTAAAGGTCCTGCTTCAAAGTTGCTTGCATTTTTCAAATTACCTTGATGCAAATTGCCTATATACATACATACACCCATATAGTACGGTCTGCATTATAATCTAGTGACGGTCTGTTTTCATCAGTAATTGCTTGAGCCGTGAGCTATTGTCATGCAATCATTGGCAAGTGGCTGACGATCACCGAGGCGTTGACAGGGTCCATCTACTACAGTACAATTGTCCCATATATGCCATATCACATCACAATAATCACATCTCACTTATATTATAAATGCGAAAGTTTACAGATAAACAGATAAACAGATAAACATTTTATTTATAATTTGTCAAATTATACGTCACAATTGTGTAAATATGATAAAGTGATATAAAAAATAATAAAATTTATATAAATTTATTAAATTTAACTAGCAAATTATTCAGAGTTTAAAAATTCGTCGTAGGTATAGAACGTCTTCTCTACGAGCCAGTTTTTTAGTTTAGTTTTAAAATTTTCGAGACTCGGTGCGTCCTTAACTTTGTCTGGGAGCTTGTTGTAGGTAGCCGGTCCCATTACGTGCGTCAACTTGTCCGATTTGGCCAGTTTTCTTGCTGCAGGCACCAACCAGCCACTGGCGGCATTGCGAGTGTTGTAGCAATGCATATCCGCTTGTTTTGAAAATTAATTTATGTTTCGACGGACATGCAATGCTACTTGATAGATAGCTATCGATGGGAAGGTCATGATATTTAGCTGGGTAAAGTATGGTCTAACAGATGTTCTCCGCGACACGCGTACTATCGCACGTAAGGCCCTTTTTTGCATTCTGAAGACGCGCTCCCTTTCGGCAGCGCGTCCAAAGAGCTCGGCGCCGTACTGCAACAATGAGTGTACGGTCGCAAAGTAGCACATCCGGACCATATCAGCGGGCACCAGACGCGCCAGCCTGCCCAGCGCGTAGCACGCACTGCCGAGCCGCTTGCACAGCTTGTCCACGTGCGCCGCCCACGTCAGCCCGCGGTCCAACTCGAACCCAAGGAACGTCGTCGACAGCACTTCGTGTATTGAAGTGCCACCTACACATACCGACATGTTCCTGGATGACCGGCCCGAGATTGAAAAATGAATGAAATGTGTTTTACTGATGTTTAGCACGAGTCCGTTGAATTGGAACCACAGTGCCAGCTCCTGTGCTGCTTCATTCAATTTTTCTTCGAGTCCGTCCACAGTCTCCGCTGTGATGATTGCTGCTACGTCATCTGCATACATAAATATGTCACTCTTGGTTGCAGAGACAGGAAGATCGTTGAGTAATAGCGAGAACAGCAAATTCGATACAGACGAACCCTGTGCTACGCCCATCACGGTCGTTAGTGGATCGGACTTAACATCTCCGCCGTCGCCAACTACGACCTGCGATCTGTTCCGCAGCAGGTCGGTCAGGAGAGCATGTGCAGGTCCGTCTATGCCGTAGTGGCGCAGCTTGGCAGCGAGTACGCCATGGTCTGCGACATCAAAGGCTTTTGAGAGGTCACAGCACAAGACCGCGACTCGCTGCCGGCGCTCACAGGCATCTACTATACGACGGACCACTTCTCGTGCGAGAGACGTAGTGGAGCGGCCCGCGCGGTACGCGTACTGGCGCTCCGACAATGCTTCGGTGTCTGCGAGGTACTTTGTAAGTCGAGTACTTACTCCATTCTCGAACACCTTGGCCAGCGCTGGAATAATGGACACCGGTCTGTAGCCGTCTATGCTCTCACGCTTACCTTTGCCCTTGAATAGTGGGGAGACCTTACTAGTTTTGAAAGCTATTGGGTAGATACCACCGTCCAAACAGGAGTTAAATAAAACTGCCAGGGTCGGCGCGAGCGGCGTCGCTGCGATGCGTAACGTTTCCATAGAAATCTTAAATAAGTCTTTGGTAGGCTTACTTGGGATCCGCGTCATTATAATTTGATACACTTCCGCAGGTGTGAATCGCACAAACCGCAGCGAGCGGTCAGTTTTTGGGCGGGCGGCCTCGAGGGCGGCGCCGACGGCACGCAGGTCAGCGCGCGGGGCGCCGCACGCGGCCGCTGCACCCACAAATCTTGCGTTCATGGCGTCCGCGGCTGCCTTCCCTGAACAAAATTTGGTTCCAGAGCTAGGGTCTTTGATGACGTCCATAAAATTAATTGAGGGTGATGAGTGTTTTCCTCTCTCATCGTTGACCACCTTCCACACGGCTTTTTGAGTATTAGAATTTGCTGAAATTATATTTGTGTAGTGATTTGATTTAGACCAATTTATTAAGTTGTCATATTGAAGGCTAATCTTTGTAATTAAATCTTCTAAATAGCTGAATTGTGGATATTTTTCATACATACTAGTAATGTCAAAAAGAAGGGCATTTAAGTTTTTTATTTCAATGGTAATCCATGAGTTAGATCGTATGTTTTTACGTTTGAGAGGAAAACAGATGTCAATCATATTAGCTAATATGTTTATTATGGACGACGCCAGTGCGTTTGGAGAAGTACGCTTGTATTGTACTTCGCGCCAGTCTATGCTCGAGATAGCCGCATAAAAATTGATACGACTCACCTCGGAATAATCCCTGACAAGCCGAGTCCTCGGCTGTATCGGTCGCGTCGGCACCGCGAGGACGGCGCGGACGGCGCGGTGATCACGCAATCGCAGTTTGGATGGATGGATGGATGTTTGTTACCTTTTCACGATAAACTACTGAATGAATCGGGCTGAAATTTGGCACACAGGTAGTTCTAATCCTGGAGTCAAACATAGGCTACTTCTTATCCCATAAATCAGTTCCCATGGGATAGGAATCACCTTTAAACGTTTCCATAGAAACAACGAGTGTTAAGCCGCGGGCATAAGCTAGTAGATTATATGGTTCTTGTGTTTTTGGAAGCACATAATATTGCCATTTTAGTGTAATAAATTAGGATTGCTAGAATGGCTAGTACAAGTTTGGTAAATATCCAAACGGAAAAAAAATCGAGAACGTGATACTTTACTAGCGCGCTGACTTGTCAAAGTTGTCAAAATAGTACTTACCTGCTGCTGATATGCATCAAATCACTCAACATAATTCAAAAACTATATTTATAATCGAGTTATATCGAAATCGAAACGTATGAAACTATTTGATGTTTGTCGTGCTGTGAAAAGTAGTTTCTCTCGGTATCCGATAGGGGCTGCAAAGCACTGATGGAAGGAAACCAAAACTTTTATAGTTTTCGTAAGCAATGCAAAATTTATCCTAGGGTCGCAGTTATCTCTACTGTAGGCAAAAAGTTACTTAGCTGAATAGAGGCAGGATGAATTTTAGTATTCACGAAATTGCTTGCGAATAAGGTATTATAATAATACTAGCAGCGCCTCGCGATTTCAACCCCGTAATTCCTGTTCCCTTGGGAATTCCTGGATAAAATATAGCATTTGTGTTATTCCAGACTATAATCTATCTCTGTGCCAAATTTCATCCAGATCCGTTCTGTAGTTTTTACGTGAAAGAGTAACAAACATCCGTCTATCCATCCATACTTGCAAACTTTCGCGTTTATTATATTAGGATAGGATAGGTACATAACTATTTTCATTTACATCTTCGATCCATTAAAAGCTTAGTCAAACTCGAACACTATTTTGTGGACAAGCTCAGTCCACTAATGTTAAAACCAAGGATCAATCAGTCATGTTTGAGTAACGCTTTTCTATGGCATAAATGTCACTCAACTCGACTGAGCAAGCTTTCAAAATATGGGCTAAGTCTTTATCTATTAAAGCTATACAAGCTGCCATTGCTATTTTGAGGCTGTTTTTGAAGTCTCTACAATGTCCTGGTTAGGGAATCTAATCCCGCATCAAAATAAGCCAAATAATGCAAGCCTGCGGGATCGAGGATATCGATCCTGCGTATCCGCGGTATTTGCGGGACAGGAAAAAATTCGGTACTTTTTCCTCTTTGCACTAAAAAAATAAAAATGAGGAATTTTAAATTGGTTTAAAAAAAAAATGGGGTTGGAATTCGTTTTTACCCGAAATACTTCGATAGCGCGATCTTCTTTTTGTATTTCTAATTCAAGTCATATTTATTTTAAATATGGATGAAAGTATGAAAAAAATTCGGGCACACTGTTTACGCTTCTGTTTTAGATAGAAAACTGTGTTACAGAAGGCAGCGTTTTCCCCATTACAGGGTACATTGTTTGTAGTCTTAGAAAAAAAACGAGATACATAAATCGATTCTTCAACTTTTCATTCAGTATTTATTCACTCACCTGTCAACAATTAGAGAACTTCACAGGCATGCTTGTGTTAAAAGGAAAATAAAATAACTGCTTATTCAATTAAGTCGAGTTCATTTAACAAGTGATTCTATTGCTAAAATTTACAACCTATTAAAAGATTATGAAAGTAAACTATTTCCAGAAAAGGCACGAAAAGACCAAAACAAATAATATAGGGGAAAGGAAGGAATCAAGGCAAATAATCAAGGAAAAGAAAGGCATGAAAGTGGCTTAATGAATTGTTAATAAAGCCTGGACGAATAAATATGTATTCACAAAGACGTCTGCGCCATTTTTTTTTTTAATTTCCATTATATATTTTTTCAGTCTCAAAAATCCCGCGGATCCCGCTTATGTATCCCCCAGAAATCCCCGCAGAAATGGTGCGGGATTGGATCCCCTAGTCCCGGTACAGGCACCCCTTGACGTTTCTATGTCTATAGCTATTTCACTATGTCTTATTTGCCTATACATCAATCTGGCAACTTAATTACTTCATAGCAGATAGCTATTTGCGATGGTTGATGTATTGTAGCAGGTACAAGCATTATCCTGGATAATTACCTTTGTTTACGGTGTTGAGTTACGGCAAAGGCGTATCCCATGTACCTACATACAAACTACAATGTGACATGTAGTGATGTATTGATTAAGTCGATCGACTAAATTAACTGTAACTATTCATTACGGATGTAAGCGGGTTAGCTACGAACCTTCCAACACCAATAAGATTCGTAGTTAACCCCCACTTCATCATCATCATCATCATCATCAGCCTATATTAGTCCACTGCTGGACATAGTTCTCCCCTAATGAGCGCCATAGCGCCTGTGGTTACTAGCTGCCAACCAGCCGAATACAGTTTGACATAGACAATTCAATGTAGCCAGTATCTACTTGTACCTACCTTCAGTTGATTATAGTCTTTTAATTAAGTTACGGAGGGGTTCCCATCAATCCGTTTGATTTCTTTCCCAAGAATCTTTACAAAACATATTTTTACTTCAGGCTCTACTAAACCTTGCGTTAGTTGGTCCTTAAGGTAACTAGCTGCCAACCAGCCGAATACAGTTTGAAATAGACGATTCAATGTAGCGAGTATCTACTTGTACCTACCTTAAGTTGAGTATAGTCTTTTAATTAAGCTACGGAGGGGTTCCCATCAATCCGTTTGATTTCTGATTGTTTGAACTTACCTGACACCACAAAGGTGTTGCCAAAGCCGTGTGTTTTCTTTGTTAGATTGTTTCATTTTCTTGTTTTGTATTGCCTTCTTCTTTAGACGCACGGACGTATTGTGCGTTTAATGCGAAGTTTTTTAACGTATTCACTGCCCAGCCTTGGCGGTACGTCGTGCAGGGGCGCTGCAGCCTGTAGAACCTGAGCAGATGGACTTGTGTGTAGTGGGCAATCAAAGTGTTAAAGAGTCTCCACACTAAATTCGCCGGTCCGCCGACAAGTTGAATAAACACTTTCGACAGTGTTTTGTTGACGGGTTGGTGCGATATATCAGTGTATGAATATTACAATATTTATATTACAATATTCATACACTGAAATATCGCACCAACCCGCCGGTCTGTGTCGACTTGTTTACTGTGTGGTGTAGAGTCCATTAGAAAAGAGCATAACTTAAATTTTAATGCATTGACTATTTCGACATTTTCAACAACAACAAAATTAATTGTTTTCTATGTTTTACAAAATATTCTTCAAAGCATTTACTGGTTTAATAGTAAACATAATAATCATACACAACGTGCTTACAGAGTGTTTCACGTCATAAAAATGAACTCGTAAAATATTTTACTGTTTTCATAAACATATACCTACCTAATGTATGAGTAGAGTAGGTAATTTTATGACTCAATTATAGGTACTCACATCCGCATGTAATCGAATTGACTTTTTAAAAAAGTTATTACAAATGTTATGGAAGACATTTTCGTTATTACCTAATGATGATGTCCATCTAGCCGAATTTCGGCCACGACTTCCAGTGTTAACGGAGGACTGTCCTACGGAATACCGGCAGTCGAAATACCGGAGCACGGTATATCGAAAGTACACGAAACCGCAGATCGAAATACCGAAAGCTCATGAGGCCGCATCACGGAATACCGAAAGCACACAATACCGGAAAACTTTAGACCGGACAAACACAATCTCGAATGCACGCTATACCGGAAGATCACTAAATCGAAAGTACGCAATGTCGGAATTTTCTTCAGGGCTGTACGTTAGTTTTGTCATAATTAAGATACAAATACAGATTTGATTTTAATGATTCGTATCTATCGGTGACAATGGAAAACTATGTTTTTTTATGTTTTTCTTGCATACTGCATTGAAAAACTTAGAGTCAAAGAACAGCTCTATTGATCGGTGTGTGTGAGCAACGCGAACAAAGATCGTAGTGGCAGCTTTGAGCTTGGGTGTTTTGGCTGTATAGTGCAATAGTCACTTGGTCTTGTCCTTTGTTGTTTTTTTGTCCTTTGCTTTAAAACGACTTTCAAACTCAATTTGAGTTAAATGTTTTTTAACGTTAATCATGGGTAAGTTAAAATAATGCTGTGCTTAATATTTATGTATTTATTAGGGTTTCGAGATCAGATCAAAACCCTTAGGGTCTCGCTTTGTCTGTCCTTTTTTCACTCTTTAATATCTCAGCAACTACTTACCGCAGCTATCAACTTGAAATTAAAAATAATAATACGTTACGTGCGCTTGTGCAGACTTAAAGAAAAAAAATGAAAATAAGCATTTACCATGCAAATTGTGGTGTCAAAATTTTAAAAGAAATTTTATAAGAAATAGCTACAAGTGCTGCTGGTACAAAAGTAATCGAATGGTTTCATACCTTTTATGTTGGAGTGAGGTCACTAAGCCAAAACAATGTCGGTTTTCCACCAAGATTTCCACCAAATATGTGGTCGGTGGTTGATTGCATACTTTAGGACATACCCTTTACATAAAATTCAATTGAAAATTGGCACAACGGTTGGAATAGCCTCCTAAATCGAAAAAGAATCAATATTTACAAAACATTGCAAGAAATTGGAAAAGAACAAAAAAGTACCTACCGCCATCGAGATTGAAAGGATTTCTGCAAATATAAGAAGAAGAAAAAAGAAATTCCTCACAGCATACAAAAAAAAAACATATCCAACAGGGGCACAATGGGCACCAAAGACTTTTTGAGTAAATAAATAAATAAAGTTTCCTACAAAGGTAAACTTTTTTGCTCTTTTATAATTTCTTGCAGTGTTTGGAGCTATTCCAACGGTTGTGCCAATTTTCAATATAATTTTTTGTGATGGCTATGATCTCACGTATGCAATCAATCACATACACAGACCACATTATATAATGTGGTGGAAACCTTGATGGAAAGCGACATTGTTTAGAGTTAGAACTTTGTTTAAAATATTGTTCGACGTGTGTATATTGTCCCATAATAGTCTTTAGTTCGAGTGAGTGTTTATTTTGTTTTTTATTATAAAATAATATACCTACTTTTATTCACCTTCTATCATATTTTTATTAACTCTATAATAAAAGTTATTTTCTTCTATTTATTAAAACACAGTCTACAGTTTTTCGGTATTGCGTGCTTTCGGTATTCCGTGATGCGGCCTCATGTACTTTCGATATTTAGATCTGCGGTTTCGTGTACTTTCGATATACCGTTATCCGGTATTTTGACTTCCGGTATTCCGTAGGACAGTCTTAACGGAGACTAGCGATAAACTGCGCAGGACATTATTCTAATGCACAAGTGTGTGCGCAAACAGAAGTGTCATACTCTCGTAAATGTATAAAAACATGGGAGTAGCTAGGACAGTTAGTTATAATTTTGGTTCTCGCCATGGACCAAAACCTACAGGGTACCTACTTCCCGTTGACCTAGAATCATGATATTTGGCTAGGCCTTGCAATTATACGGAACCCTTAGTGCGCGAATCCGACTAGCACTTGACGTTTTATTAATATTTTTATATATATAATAATATATATTTTTATAATGTGTATCACAAGGTGATGCCCTCGGGGTCCATGATCCTTTCGGCTTAATGCACCCTGTATAAGGGAAGGTTCTACCAACCACCACCGCCTCGATTAATTGCGTATAAAAAAGGTGTGCGCATTACACATAGCAGTAAGTAGGTGTAATTAAAGTACATAAGTGCAGATTACACCAAAACCTTTGCTACATCTAAAATATCTTCAGACTCGACAAACCCTCGACTAATACCCACCTTTTCACTATTTACATCTTCGCTGATAACACTTAAAGGTAGTGCTAGTTGGCACCCCGGTCACGTTTGCACCCAGCCGGTCAGAAACCTGAGACCTTTCTCCTCATACACTAAATTGTCTGTGAATAGCTACCCTATATTATGTATAGGCTCACCCCTGATTTTGTTATTAACAGCTTGATCTAGCTTTGTTTTTATAAAAAAAAATCCACTAACATTGTTCCATGAGACTTACCTCTCTATAATAATAAGCTCCTAAGTACTTTTCTAATTTTCATGAAGCCAAAATGTGATTTTTTTCGTGAATAAATTATTTTATTTTTATTAATTTCATTTCTAAATGGGAGTTACATTGCTTAGAAGAATTTCATTCATATGACACTTGTACTTTATTGGATCCCGTAACTTTCCATATTGCAACATGTCTTCGTTTGGGTGCAAGGTGTTACGCGCCTCATCACTGCCAGTGCGGTACTGCTGTCGAACAGCTTGGTCATCACGGATTATCGTGTCCTAGGGCCGCCGGTCGGAATCTCGCCACGCCAGCCTTAACGACATCATCCGGCGGGCCTTTGTCACCGCTAACGTACCAACTATTCTCCAACTGAATGGTCTGTTGCGTGACGATGGTAAGAGACCCGACGATATGACAATAGTCCCATGGGAGTTGAGGAGGCCCATTGTGTGGGACGTTACATGCGTCGACACACTTGCACCATCCCATCTTCAGAGGACATCTCAAGAGGCGCAAATATGCAGGTCTCGACAGTGCCTACACATTTGCTCATGGGGTACCGAGGCTCGTCGGGTTTTAAAAAAATTATCTAAGCATATCAGGTCGAAGCGACGCGTGACCCGAGAGCTGGTGAGTATTTGGCGCAGCGCATCAGCATTGCCATATAGCGGGGCAATGCAGCCAGCGTCTTGGGGACGCTTCCGACTGGTATTGATATGAATCAGTTGAGCTACCTGTAGATTGTTTGCAACAGTCTGCAGTTAGCTCAATTGTTTCAATTGTAAATACTAGTTGTAATATAATTCAATTAGTTGATAAAAATAAATAGTATCTTGTTTAGTTTACAATAATTGGCCGTTGGGCGATGGGACGACGACAAAATGTATTTTAATTTCATTATTTTAATTTCATTTATTTATTTTAGGGGGTCTTTCAGCACAATATACAAAATAGCAACGTGTGAAGAGAGAAGTGGCTATTTACAAGTTCCCACATATAAACAAAATGAAATGAGAAATACTTTGCCAACGATACCATTCAATGGTTCACAGCTTGCGGTTCTATCGTAGAGCTTAAAAAGCTTAAAAAGAACAGCAAATAATCCTGTAGAGCAAGTGCAAATTTCCAATGAGTTCCAGACCATTAAGCTACTTACTGCCGTTAGAATCTCACGCACGGAGAGCTTCCATTGGAATCCTGATCACGCCTTTGTTCTCACTGTGTGTCCACATGTTTTGCTTGTTTTGTCCAATACTGTTAATGTTTGGAAATGCTCTGCCAAAACTGTTTGTGAATGAATAAAATTTCCATTTGCATGTTTTCTGCAATTTTCTTAGACGAAGTTTAGGCTATCGACCTGAATATTTGAGGATATTTTATTTCTTCTCATAATTTTTAGGTATACCTTTTACTTTTACTCTGTCTTCGAAGCAGGGGGATATCAAAGGCTTCGTGTAATGGATACCCTTACTTTCCACACAAGTAGAATAAATATAAAATAGAAATCCGTATAAAGCCGTTGACTGATTAACCTTGAAGAAAATGTTTTTCTTCAAAAGCATTTTAGCTACACTCACATTCCAGAAAAATCCTGAATATTTTATTTCAGCCGCGTGAGTTCCGTAGCTTTACTAAATTATTTATTTCCAAAGAAAACAATGTTATTTCACCTCTTAGATTTATTTTTATATGATAGGTTTGCTCTCCCGAGCTTACGCTTTCATTTCATTATTCTTTTGTTTGGATTTCCAATTTATTCGGGAAAATACTGGGAAGGATCACAATTGCCGTCCTTGTGCTCAAATACCAACCTGAAATTGATTTCAAGTGAGTTTTTATACATGGCAGGTATTTAAAAACCTTTTCCGATAGGTACTTTCTACAGGTAGTACTACAGGATGATTATGATAGTACAGGATGTTTATTGATTATTTAACCCAGCCTTAAGACGTGACCACTCCGGAGACGTACTCCATCGTTAGTTTCGTGGTGATGCAATGATTCTGGAATACAATATTCAGGATTATTTACGACCCCATGGTCGTATGACCATTCATAGCCTTAAGCCCTTTCTTTTTCCTATGCATGTTGTAGATACTCTACAAAGTCAGTACGTCCCTAGCGGTTGTGAAGAGACAGTAGTTAATGTATCAAGTCAGAAGCGATTCCGCTAATGTCTCCGAGTAGGGTAGTCCTCCCGAAATCGCCCACTTTACCTTTAGCCCGCCGTTTTGACGCAGATTAATGGCTCTTGTTTATTGTTCCATAATCTGCTGTAATAATTAACGTAACATCTTTGTTTCTTTCGTCCAAATGGGCAATGGCAGTCTTAAACATGTTTTTAGGTATGAATTAATGGTTGCAAAATTTAGCTTTTTATGATGATAAATTGCTTTTGGGGGAAATATTTTTTGGGGTCTGAACTGAGAGATAAAAACTCAGAAAACTGTCTATTAACTTTTTCTAAATAAATGATAGCTTACCTAGATAATAGACATAGAGTAACTTTGGCTTGCCAAAAGTTTTTTTTTTATTTTTTCATGCCCTAACCTATAACTCTGAAGAGTTTGTGATTTTAATAGAAACTACAAGGTTTTTTGCTTAAATCGTAACATTATAAATGCACTTTATAAATGTACTTCTACCATCCATTTTAAAAAATAAAAGCCCAGAATTAATTATATTAACGCCTAAAAATCAGACCGGTCCTTTTGAACCGTGACAGGTCCAATTGGTGTGATGGCCTGATTGGCTGGCGACATTCGACAGCTCTCCCTCCTTTATTGAATCCCGATTCTGACTGCGAACTCGATTTACTGTTTCGCTTGAAACTAAAAATGACACAAATTCGTTGCCAGTCACTGAAATGTTATTTATTGGGTCAAAGGATTTAGCAGCAAAAAATATTGTAAACATATAAATGCTGCAGACGGGATCTTTTCTATACAGGCGATTTGTCATAGGGTTTCCGTTAGTTCACTCTTTCTCGAATCGTAAATTAAATAGATCCCTATTCGTTCTTGAACACATACACCGTCGTGAAAACTCTAAATTAAATTGTCGATTCTCAGTATAATTTACTTCAAGCGCCTTCCTTAACCTACCTTCTGAAGAACCTCGATTCAAATAAGGCTTACAAGTGTGCCAATACTTACATGTACTTAATAAAATTACAAACATTTTAGATATAAAAAGCTCAGTCCCGAAAGCATCGCCCGCTTACGCGTCAAGAAATTTAGTATGATAATGTAAAATTGTCGCAGACTCTTCATCGGTAAATTGAATTGAAAGTATTTGTGAACAAAGTGGGGTGATAATCGATGCTGTTGAATATTTCAAACAGCCCGGACGTGATGGAAATAAAATACTTAGCTATATCTACTTTATTTATAGGCGAGGCGAGCGGTTTCGCACCTTTTGTCGTGCATTTTAAACCGGCTAAAGTTTGTTTAGCAAACAACTCTAAACAATGCTAATGGTTTCCATAATAGCTTATTTCAGAAAGTGTTCCGTCTTATTTTGTTCGTGTCAGGGTGATCTGAACTCTTTAAAAATGAGTCTGATGTGATGTACTTGTAACACTCCAAACCATCGTAACATACCCTACCTGTCCAATATTGATTATTATAGTTAGAATTTTATATTTTACCGTAAATTTTGTAATAAAATTATGATTTAAAGTGGCCAATGATCGTCTAGCTAGCGGAAGGACGCGTACGTTGTGTAGTAGTAACTCAGATTCTTTTAGGAGCTTTAGACAAACGAACTAACTCTTCAACTTACTTGAAAACATCGATTCTTCAATTCTGATACAGCATAACCAGCCTTTTTCATGGTCGGTTAAACCTAACTTTCTCTCTCTCTGAAACAGCTTAGATTACGTAGTAAGATTAGAATTCAATCCCGGGCATTCAAGGTAATGATAATTAGGTGAAGAAGTAGATTTAAGTATAGATTATGATAATAAATGGATCATTTTATGATTTCGGTTACAATGCCTCCACTGTGCGGTTACCAGAGAACTTTGCTTTGGCCTGTGCAGGTCCAGACCAAAGCTTCCTGTTATTAAGGGCTCCCATTCAGAATCACATTCAGCGCCTCGGGGACAGTCGAAAGTAGAAGACTATCGCCTGGCCCGTACTCAGTGTAACCAGACATTTAAGTGCAAAGCGATTGAAAGACGCTAACTCAGTAGAGTTTTACGGGGAATGGTCTGAAGCGACCCAAATACACCTTCCTACCTCTCCTACACCTATCCTACCTCAACCTATACCTATACCTACCTACCTAGAAGCTGCTGCTTCTGTAAACGGGGTGGAACCACACTCCAGGCTAACCGTAGATCTAATCAATAGACATAATAAACCCTCAGTTCTTCCACAATCGGGATGACGCTTGCAAAGAACCGTTTAGCAGGAAGACAATTCCACAGACTTGGAACGTAAATGGTCTCCCAAGTCTGCTTGCTAAATTTAATACACATCCAGGGTCTACTGGATGTGCTTGATAAACATAATAAGAATTTAGATTAGCCAGCTCTGGGATGTAACACCATCCGTCTACAACGTAGAGAAACGATAGGATTAAGTAGTGTGGCTTGCGTAACCTAGCTAGCAATAAACATTCAAAAACGTGAAGGTCTCTTGTTTGATAGATGTTTAGGCTTTTTCCGCAGGAAAAATATAAAGATTTAACATTTATTTTACCGGATCCTAACTTCTAATCGCAGGTTTTGTGCCTAGCATTCCTAAACAGTGTACCTACCTATTCTACCTATGCTATTAAGCCCTGTATACCCCAACTAGAAGCCCGTCGCTTCACATTTACATTTAATCTCGTGGTGTGTAATGTTGGACTGGCGGAGTGCAATGCCTAGCCCACTAACTATCACTGCTAGGGAATACGGGGTTGTAAGGCCCGATTTTGTCCTACTCTATAACAGTGTGCGTGCCCTCAGATACTGGCTCGCGAGCCGGGTGCATCTGAGCGACCTAACAGAGGTATGGTAGCGTATAGATAAATATATAGACAAGACCGACGCGTCAGTTGAAGTTCCTCCACGGAACCTCGGGGTCTGACCATCGGGGAGTTCTCTGATCCCAATGCAAGGGTAAAATCAGAGCTGGACCCACTCCAAAGGTAACCCAGGCCCTAGACAGTCTACCTAACAAGAGGGCATGCATTACAGCTACTTACTAAGCTGTAACACACGACCAGAGTTTCCCACTCTGGATTTCCTATGCACAGGGGAGGTTCTAGCTCGTTGATGAATTTACTTCCTAATGAATTTAAGATTCCCATGAATTTAAACAAAGACTCTACGCCCTACACCCACCCAAACTCTAGACATAGCTGGCTCCACTGGACTGAATCTTCGTTGATCAGAAGGAACACAACACTAAAATTCCATCCTACTTGGAGCTCGCCATGTTAGGTTGACCCAGCAGCTAGTAAATCAAATAGAATTTACATTACTTCGCTTCCGAGCGCAAAAAGTCAATCAAAATTTATACCAAAGTCGATCAGCGTTTCGACCTTCCTAGCCAAAACCCCACGACAACTGACACTCCCCGATCAGATTTTCTTCTCCGGAGTTCCTAAAATTCAAAATCCTTCGATTATCAAATATTTCTGTTTTATTTTTCTAGCATTCTATCATTCCCCTCTGTCCTAAGGAAGTCAATATTCCATCGATAACTTTCCATCGTTTTCGTTCTAGAACCTTCTATTAAATAAAAAGTAATCGTAAACTCTATCTAGTCTGTTCAGTTAACAATACTTGGTCTGCATTTCCCATTCCGGTAAAGTTCAGAAATTTATTTAAATATTATTGAAATTGATGTTCTTACAAGACACTACAAACCATAGTGGCATTAAACTAGAAAATTTTAAATGTAAACCTTAAAGAACAACAACAATCGAAAATCTATCTCTTTATGAAATCATCGATAATTGATCCCATCAACTTCAAGCTCACACCCGCACTATTATGATTTACTCGAATATTTTATTTTTTCATGCAAGATTCTCTATAAGAAGGTTTTATTCTTTCGGTGTTACAAGTTATATCAGAAAGTGTTAAAAGTTTCTATATTTGCAAATTGAATAAGCCAGCATAATCTGGACCATTACATACTTACAACAACACCTTATGCAGCATGCAGGTTGTTTTATTAATAAAAGAATGCTTCAATAACTCAGTTATAAAAAAGGGAAATGAAAAAACCTCCAAAACGTTTCAAATTGATATGTTACAACCAGGCGTGCAAATCAATAACCTTCAAAACAAGCTCCGAAGCACATTCTGGACCACAAATTGAATAGGAGGCAGGTAAAGTTTTGACGGTGACGCGCCGGCTAACCATACGTCCAAACCTGGTTTGTCGATTACCGCAAATCAAAAGTGGGTAAATCGATTCTGTCAGGTTTGAGTGAGGGCTCGCTAGGACAAGGGGACAGCCTATTCACGTTCACAAACTACATGGACTATTTTTTCGGGAGGAAATTGAATCTGCGATGATAATGATGTTGTTCAATATTGATAAATTTTTTGATGGTTTTATGCATATGATCTACATGTATATATTTTTTTAAAATTGTGAGAGCAAATTTATTGATCAAATAAGTTAAGTTAATTTTCTATTCTAACATAAATGACCAAATTAAATATTTGCACGACTAATAAGTCAAATATAGTGATACCTACCATATTCTTAAACCATCATTGTTAACCTATATTTAAGCAAATAAATACTATTTCATTTCATTTCATTTCAATATACTGATTTATCCAAAGATTAATGCAGGAGATTGGTAAATTGAAAGTTCAGAAATTAGTGATATTTTAACTTTGGCTAAGAAGATATAATAAAGCAGCTAAACCTTTAAAGATGTATAATCTTTTTGGCATTAAGGTGTCAATAACAATACCCCACCAGTCGTAGAGATCCAAAGTTGATTCTGATTTGAATTCCATTGACTTGACTGTCTCATGAACTCCAAGAAATAGGCGCGCAATTATTTCCAAAGCTTCCATTAATAATCGCATTTCCCTCCGCAAGGCACGCGCCAGCAACCCTCAACCGGGAGCTGCCGTCAAAATATCGTATGCCAACTTGTTTATGTGACGCCAAACACACAGGTACACACGTGTGAGTGCAGGCTATTGATTCACGGCCCAGGAATTTATGCCTACTCCCTTACACTGAATCGAAGCAACGCTAGTGCAAAAAGGATGAAAGCTCGACTTACCTGCTAGAAACTATTCATGTGGTTAAAAAACCTTCGCAGACGGAAGCGGGCCTGATGCGGCCGGCGACACAAACTTATTAATAACGTGATTACACCGTTCGTTGGTGGCTACTCTCGTTTGAAACCCGTTATTAGTTGTTTTCGCACATCGATAGTTTAAGTATTTCTAATAACTGACTGATCGCATAACTGCGACACATTGTGCACTATGTAATTGTCATAGTTTATAAGACATGACTTCATAATACGCGCGCAGTCAGAATGGGACGGACGGACCCTATAAAATATTTTTTTACCTCACAGTTATGATACAATCCACGCGTCGTCGAAATGGGATGGAAACGTTTGAAAGTAAATGACGACCGACTTCTTGCTTTTGTTTCAGTTTGAAGTGGTTCTATCCCATTTTGATTATGCGCAGACTTGGTTGTGCGTCAATGTAATAATTTTAAGCTGTGTCTCATTTGAGCTACCACTTTTAAACGTAAAGTTTCTGATTTATATAATTATGATTCAATTAAGTTTATCAATCAATTACCCTCTTTCTCGTGTAATTAAGACGTGCAAGTTGTTCGGGCTTGTTCCCGTTAGCACTCTGTTCCGAACCCAAACGCCGCGAGCGACGGCAATCACTACAAGAGCAAATACTGTAAACGGGTAATTAGTTTGTTCAGTTCCAAGCGGCTCTACCTTACCTTTTATTGTGTTTGAGGAAGTAGCTTTTCTTACACTACAATAAAGACTGAAGTTGTAAAACTTTTGTTGCTTTTGTGGTTTCTGATTCCCGTTTTATTGTGGCTTTACTCAAACTACTGCGTGACGTCAGTCAGGGCAAACCACTGTGGATCTTATATTCAAATTTCATGAGCCTCCAATTGTAGCTTTGTAGCGTTAGGCCGTGGCCACACGCATCACACGAGCTTCATTTGAATTCAATACTACGAGTTACTTGAGCATCGCTGACGCATTACTAAGTGTGGTCCCGGCTTTATACAGGTTATAAGCAGGCTTTTACAAATTACCTGCTGCGTAGCCTGTGAGCTGTGCGAGTCTCAAGAGAGCAAGATTTCTACCCACCGATACATCAGGTCGGTGAAGTAGCAAGGTGTCTTTATATTGATCATCAAAAAAATTTGTTAAAAGTGGGACCATAAATCTAACATGATAGGTATTCATGTCACATTTTTGGTCCAGATATGAAAAAAATTTTTGGTGATCGATATGAATTTTTTTGATGATCAAAGCAACGCCAAGATAGACTTAGGCACTTTGGGAACATTTATCAGAGTGTTCGAAAAGATTGACGTTAAAAGCAGACCGTGAAACTCTGTGGACGTCATTAAAAATTTGTAACAAATTAGCTATGCTCTGTGTTGGCTTCATTTCTCAAATTCCTCATTCTCGTAAGTTCTGAGAAACATTAAATTTTCATGAAATTGCTTTCAAACTTTTCCACCCCTATAGCTCCAAACACAATTTCCGAAGCCGTAGTTTTAATCATATCCGGAGGCTTATTTCATTGTTATGTATCGTTGGTAACATAAAACATGTTACCAAGGTTCTTATGGCAGATTGTACAGACGTACCTACCTAATGAGATCGGGTTTTTACGAACCGCGAGTATTCATAACGGCTAAAAGGTTTCAATTGTTTTTTGTTTTAGAATTGCCTACTGCGGCTTATATTCATTCGCTGGCCACTTTATCCCGGTGTCAGAATTTTAAATGAGGGTTGTGTAAACGGTACATAGGTCGGTATCTATAGGTATAGGGTTAGTTTCAGACGTCGAGCGCGGCGCGGCGGCGGCGGCGGTACGAATATAGAGCCAGTCGGAGTTGCCTTAATAATTCAACAGTGCAATGCTTTTACAAAACCTGTCGGCGTCAATCCTAATTTGGCTCCGATCGGGCCGCTTTTGGAAAGTGTCGCTAGACAAATGGAACTCTCTTGTTTTAGAGCAAGTCCTCATTTCGTCGAGCTCGTTCCAATGGTCAGGCATTTATAATTTTAGCGTTCGTCTATTTATACTGCACTCTGTATTGAAGCTAGAATAATAGTTGGTGTATTTTGTGCCTTTACTATTTTAGACTTTAAAGGAAAACTGGGTACAGTACAGGTATTTATTATCACGAATATTTTCTGATAGAGGAATTAATATCTGGGAATGAAAAGTTTATGTTACGTTATAATTTTCTACCAATGTACACATCTAGGCTCCGCCATTCAACATGGTAATGCTGCTACCAATATTCTGGGTGCCTTCGGGTGACGGCATAGATTTCTTAGAAAAAAGTGTAAATAAAAAATAAAAAAATAATAATGCTGGACAATTCACACAGCATCATCTAGCCCCAAGCTAAGCAGAGCTTGTGTTATGGGTACTAGATTACTGATATACTTAATACAATACACTACATAGATAGATATTTTTTACGATACATAATCAAAAATCTGCAGATCGTACAAACGTTTGTCCCGAGGCGGGAATCGAACCCACAACCTCCTGCGTCGCAGGCGGACCTTCGCCCGCTGCGCCACGGAGGTCGTCAGTTGTAATTATTTTATTCTGTTATCGTAATTTTCTTTGATAATAAATGTTACCTATGAAAAATTAAAAATCTTTGTATTTCTGTGTAATAAGTCTTAATAGACAAATAGAATATATTCTATTCTATTCAATTTATAATATCATAAATTACCTTCAATGTAGCTTGTAATAACTTTGTAAATTGGGTAACAGATACACGAGCCCTGGATAGCCCAAGGCTGATGTCATAAACATTTCAATTAATTAGAGTTTCCCCGTCACGAGGAACGGGTCGGCCCTTTGATTGTCCCTTTAGACGAACTTAATGTTTACATTTAGGAGTTCGCACCCTCATTTACTTCAGGGGAGTTGTCCTCTGCTAGACAGCCGCAGCGAGCGATGGCATCGCAGTGAAGGCATAGATAAAGGTAGGTTTGAGTATATACCTCTAGACATTGAGATAATAGGGAAAAATTTCTTTTTGAAAGTATCGTTCCGTTTAAAGAAAATTGCAATCAACGAATTGAAACGAATTAGAACTACGAGTAGTTAAAATAACAATTGGAACAGATTAGCAAACTGAAATCTGTTGCAAGAAATCTAGAGGTAGGTGATTCAACTGATCCATATCAATACCAGTCGGAAGAGTTATTTATGTTCTTATTTATTTATAACGATTAATTTATAATCATAAAAATGGTTAAATAATATAAAATGCGTTCGTTCTATTAGATCCAATTGCTAAAATGTCCAGCCTCTGGCAGTCTATTGTCTGAAAGTCCTTTCTCCATTCTCATCGTTGGTCCTTTGTACTGCTTGATTGTTTGACAAATTCACCTACGATTCCTAACAAAATCGGCCTTAATATAATACGATATTAACTGTAAACTAAAGAACTACTGCACTGTGTGGAAATAGATTAAAATTTGATATGAAAATAAAACATTGTACTCTCTTTAAGACTCAATGCGATCTCTAGAGGAAACTGTGGAAAACCAGCCTACCCCTGTCACTGTTAATCATCATTTAAATTAAAAGTTTGGTTAAATAGCCCGTTGACTTAAATTTTGAAAGCTCTGTAATTAGGTTACTTTGTTATTTAAGTTCGGACAATGGAAGCAAGAATGGCTATCTTGATAATATGTCGAGATTTAATGTATTTATTGTCATGGACCACAAAAGCTTTCGACGGAGCTTTTTACAAATGGTTCTATTGTAGTTTAAGAAGCCGTTTGCTGTTCTGGCTTTAACGGAATGATTTTTAAAGGTTTTTCTTTAAATCAAAATCTTATTGGTTTATAATTTATATTGTACTGGTTTATGTGTACTAAAACGTTATTTTGCTGTTAAGCACCTGTCTACCTTCTCGTATCGAATTCCCATTTTAATGAAGCAAAATGGGAAAATCGGGCTGAAGAAATGATTTGGTATTTCGGTGCCTCTTTATAATAAGTTATCTACGTTTTATTTAAATAAAATAGTATTGGAAAAGGGCATTGTTTGTTACAGGTAATTTTAGGAAGGTTGCAACTGCAGTAGATCTGATACGTTTGTACCCCTCTCCACTCTCGGGCAAAAGCTTGTTCCTAATTATTGCCTTTTCAAGCTGTTAGAAGTTTGTTTACGTGAGAATCCAAGAGACTTCGCATGTTAATGCAAGTGCAGATGTGAAGTTATGCAGATCTTAACAGATGCCTGCCTTACTTTGAAAGTTAAACTAAAGAAAATCTTTTTGTGGAAAATAAGGTGTATTTATCTTTTCAGTAGAAAAAATGCAAAGATACCCAACCATTCACTTGTGTAATTCGAAAACTTGACGACCATAATTTGGATTTTTATCGAGAGCTCTTATAATTATTATGTTTCCTGCAACTTTTTATATATTTTTATTATGACTTTGGTCAGAAAATGTTATAAAAAGCACAATTTATTTTCGGAGATTACTTTTTAAAATTACTTAATAAAAATAGCAGTTTACCCCGAACGTTAAGTTACAACCCCTGTAAAGTTCATGTTTATAAATTCTCTTTGGAAGGGTCATTTTCACAAAGCCTTTTATGAGGTAAATTCTTAATTATTAATTCCTGTAAAGCCCAAATAACGATAAACTTATATAAAACTCAAGTTCAGATTGTAAATAAAGATTTTTCGATTTAACTTTATTTGATAAAGCTTTTCAAGTTCATGAAATGTTGTCACTGTAAAAGTACATTTAGTTAATTGTGCTTTTACAGTGCTTTTACAGTGTAGGTACTGTACGTAAGTGGTACATAACTATGTGCCACATGGTACTACGTAATATTGGTAGCTTCAAGTCGCAGTACACTGAAATCGGAAGGTGCGTGTCCTGTCCAAGTCCTGAATCCAGGGAGGTTGCTATTGATACGGACGTTTTTGGGTTGGTTAGATTCTGATTTTTTATACCATTTGGTTCTTGAAATTTGTTCCGAGGCCTGCTTTGAGAAACGAAATACGAAGTTTTAGGTGACAGATTTCACGACACAAATAATCTTACGACGACGCCTCCTAACCTAACCTTGTGTTGCGGATCTTTATAAAATAAATGTCAAAATCCTTTTCATAGTAGGGTCATCGATAGAACAAATCGATCGTCTTCATTTTGTTCGTCATCCGTCAACCACGTAATTCGTTTTTCAAAGTAAACCTCCAGAAGTCACCGCCTAAGATCGTTACGCTCGTCGCTCCTCTCAGGTACCCAGCATTAGGTCCATTACTCTCCCGCCGTCTGCTTCGGGTGTTGTTAATGTAGCCCCGGTGTGACCCTGGCCCTTGAGGTATTAATAATAATATTGCGCAATCTAGATACAACTGTGGAAATTCGAAATCAATACCGTGAACTCCATGAATAACATTTACGAGCCTGAAATTCGTGCAATAGTAATCGGAATCCATTTCCTAATACGACAGAAATAAAACTAGAAAATATTTTGTATTTATAAGGCTTGGAGTTAGTTAGGTCTTCAATAAGCCGAATGAAAAACAGCAGAAACATAGAAATCAAAAGCTAGCATAACCTTTTTACTGCCTCATAATGGGTAATTTTATTATTTTAACCAGTATAAATATTCTATCTTATTCGTCTGTAATATTTTCCAAAGCTTAAAAACAAACAATGGTTCCCCAGTTTTACGTCTCATAAACCATGAGCAATTCTCGGAAAAGAGTAAACAATAACAAACATAATATCGGGAACCGAAAGAGAATTTGATTGTAATCTATATATATAAAAGAAAGTCGTGTTAGTTACACCATTTATAACTCAAGAACGGCTGAACCGATTTGGCTGAAAATTGGTGGGGAGGCAGCTTAGAACCAGGAGACGGACATAGGCTATGTTTTATCCCGGAATTACCACGGGAACGGGAACTACGCAGGCGAAGCCGCGGGCAGCAGCTAGTATTTCAATAAACAAAGGCGGTCTACAAGAACTTAGAAAACAGATTATATGTAACGGATATTTTGCTAGAGCCCTAAATTCGACAAGTCCAGTCCAAAACCATCTCATAACTTGGTAAACTATCTATAGTTTACCTAGGTATGAGATATTTTTTGAAGATGATGAGTAGGTTTGGTAATAAAGCCGTTTATCTATATCTATACTACTATATTGGAAAGATTTGATTGTTTGTTTGTTTTGAATAGGCTCCGAAACTACTGGACCGATTTGAAAAATTCTTTTACTATTAAAGCTGACATTATTCCTGATGAACATAGGCTACTTTTTACCGCGGGAAAATGCTTCATTCCTACGGGAAACTACGGGTACTAGGACAACGGGTAGTAAGAATGCAGCTAGTATTTCAATAAACAACGGAAATCCATAAATCGAGGTATTCAAGAACTTACATATAAAACAGATTATATTTAACAGATATTTTGCTAGAGCCCAAATTCGATAAGTCCATGATAGATAGTTTACCTAGTTACGAGATATTTATTAAAGATGATGAGTAGGTTTGGTATTCAAGCCGTTTATTATTATTATTAACATTTTATACAATAAGTAGGTAGGTAGTAGGTAATTTGTTGACCACCTCTGTGGCGCAGCGGGCGAAGGTCTGCCTGCGACGCAGGAGGTTGCGGGTTTGATTCCCGCCTCGGGACAAATGTTAGTACGATCTGCAGACATTTATCCAGGGCGTTCTGGATGTTTTCTATGTATAATAAAAAAGATCTATCTATGTAGTGTATTGTATTAAGTATATCCATTATCTAGTACCCATAAGACAAGCTCTGCTTAGCTTGGGACTAGATAATGTTGTGTAAATTGTCCAGCATTATTTATTTATTAATTTAATTATAATTTTACCTATCAACTAAGGAGTGCCTTGTTCGGTACCTATCCATTATTTCTTTTGGTTAAGTGGAGATAAAATTACTTGTTCCTTAGCCTGGCCAACAAAGCATTTCCCAAGCACAAAACGATATTTTATTCTATGTTATGATAATATTATTCTTAAACAAAACAAAATTTCTTCATTCTTTCAAATGTATGCTACAAACTCCATTTACAAAGTGACTATCGAACTCATATCATGTAAGCTAAGAACTTAATTTCATTATACGAGAACACTCTCAAATTTAACTTATTATACGATTAAGCTTATAACTACGAAACACGTTCCGGGATGAATTGCATGCATAATTTAGCATTTAAAATGCTAAATAATTTCACATATCGCTTACGCTGCCTTGTCGGCGTTCTTGGGTAGGAAGAGTATCTTAAAATAGAACATCTTTAGTAACTCTACCACAGATTACATCGACCGACGTATGTGTAAAGAGGGAATCACATTTCTATACATAAATTTGTTTCTCTGCTTAACACCATAAATTATCGACATAAAAAATTATGACCTAATAAAATCATTTTCTCATTGCCAACCTTCTGTACTGTTGTGTTCTGACCTAGAGGTTACAACTATACATTTTAACTACAACACTGAAATAGTATTTTATAATAAAATAATAAAAATAAAACCTTATTACTGAAACTTTTAGTTGTGGTGTAACTTTGAGTAGCAAAAAATATTACAAACATTAATTATCACTAAAAGAAAATGTAATTATCACTGGAAGCAAAAGTTCCAAAATGTTCTAATACGTTTTTAATTAGATTTCGCTGAAACCAAACACACAAGTGATTAATATCTATTTTGCGTTTCGTCTAAAATTATTTTTGAGTACGGTATGAAATTGTGGCAGCGACTAATTTGCTTCAGGGACAAAATTTGTCTGAGACCGTGCATCTAATATGAAAAGACGATCGAGATGTCTTTAGTTTTTGTGTTACCGCAGCATTTGTGTAACACAATAAGGTACTTTCCTACATTACGTAATCAGACGTAACTGAGTGATATTTTGTATACCTATTCAGGTGGCAGAGTTCTTAGCCACAAGAACATTTTATAGAGTAGTCAGGTAAATAAGCCGATTACTACCACTGGAGGTAAGTAGGTAGGTATTAGGGGAATGGGAAAAACAAAAACCGATTCATTTATTAATATATTATTATTTTGTTGGTTGTGTTTAGCTCTTGTTTGGTTTGTTTGGCTCTTGTTTTTATTTCGAGTGCTTCCTTGTTTAACTTATAAAAGTTTGTTCAATGAAGTGCCACCGTTTATTTTAAACTAACACCCTTTCGTGTCACTTACTTCCATGTTATACCATTTTTGTTTGTTTTTTAACTTTTTTTGTACCTGTGAAAAGAAAATACATTTATTTGGCATACCTACAAATTTTTCTATTCTATTTTATTCGATGGGTAAAATACCAATAGCAGGTAGATAACCAAAAAAGTAAAAGCTGTTACAATTTTAAGCCCGAAATTTTCTATAATCTTCTTTCTTGAAATTTTCTATCTATGTTGTGAACTAAAAATATTGAGTTGTTGAAATTATTTTACTAAACTATCGTATTTTGACGAATTGATTACGGATGTAAGCGGGTTAACTAAAAACCTTATTTGTGTTGGAAGAACACCAACGTTTCATCCCGAGGGACATCTTCAGGATGAGTGCGGTTCTAGACGCGCGTGCGAGATATTGTAATTTATTTAATAATAAATATAAAATATAACAAGTATATATAGTGGTAACCAATAAGGTTTCGAAGATATTCAATACTAAAATGTAAAAGGCCTGACTTCCGACTTGCTTTCCCCGCTCAAATTCAAATATTAGGACAAATCAGTTTCATTACATGAATAAGCTATTTGCGAGGTATTGTTATTTATTTAATAATGAATTATATGATATAAGAAGTATATGTAGTGGTAAACAATAAGGTTTCAAAGATATTCAATACTAAAATGTAACAGGCCTGACTTCCTACTCGTTTTCCCCGCTCAAATTCAAATTCTAGTACAAATCAGATTCATTTAATGATCAAGCTATTTCATATTGCATTATATTGGATGTACTAAGTATCTTAATTGTTAATTTATATTTAAGAACATTTGTCATGGATATTTTATCATATTAGAAGATATTTTAATGTATTTAGTTGTGAAATGTTATGACGTTACGCCCTAGCCAGTTATTGGCGGTATCACTCGAAATGTAACGGCGGAATTGTTAGTGGTAATAGACGGTGAGCTGGCTGGCTCTGCCACTCTTTGATGAACCTGTAAGCTGGAAGCATCTCCTATTATGGTAAGATGTTTTACATTGTAGAACCTTTTTCTAGATGTGTCCTAGTTTGTTTTAGCACTGAAATTATTGAAGGTCACGATTAAATTATAAGGTTATCTATCCTTTTATAATTTTTCTATTTGTATGGTTTATTGCTTTTATTTTAAAAGGAACATTGTAAGTATTAGACACTTAAGTGATTATATAAATGTGCTGGTGGTTTCTTTTTCACTTCTTCCACCAGTGGACAAAAGATTGAAGTGAAGAGAATTTCAATAACACTTTATTTCTTATTTGATGGTAATTGATGGGTATACTTGTCTATGTGTTATCTTGTGAGCCTAAAGAAATAAAGGTATTGACTTCTGACTTCTGATTTCATTAATTCCAATTCCCAAAATGTGAGGTTGCATTGTAAGGTAGGTAATTCTATGATTCTATCGAAATAAGACCATTTTATAGGTAGGTAAAGCCCAAAATTCTATCACGCGCGTTCCGCATCTCTCCGAGCACTTGTTGAAATTAATGTAAAACCCATACAAAAACAGCAATACTTAATTAAACCGATGATTTCGTGTCTTAAATTATGTGTATCAGTCAAGCTGAAAAACTAAACAGGTAGGTAACCTACATTGTACCTGGGTAATTCTCAAAAGGCTCAAAAATACGTGTCCGGCTCGAAAAAAAATACAAAAACTATCCCTAGCCCTTTGATATTTTTTTAGATGTTAGGTTAGACAAAAGTAATGGGGGAGGCCTTTTTTAGTTTTTTGATTTTCTTATTCTAAATAAGAAAAAATAAATAAAAACCTTGGAAATATTGACTTTCGTGGTGCGTCCGGACCTCATGTTCGAGTGTTAATAAATTTTTATATTATCTCCCATTAATAATAGCACTATTTCACACAGGTTCACAAATAACCAGGTAGTTACTAGCTTAACTGACACTATTACTTTGCAAAAATAAGCTTTAGTTGATAAGTTACAACTAGATAACTTTGCGTCCGACGTTTAGCATTGATACCCCTGGCGCGCACTAATTTATTCATTTATACTGTACTTTAGTAATTGCGTGAATAGTTGTTAGACCGAGACAAACTATCAGTCGCGCTCCATCAGTGGTGAGGACAACACATCTCTATGTCTCCGCGTCCATCTGTTATTAAGGTAAGTAATCACTTTCCGTGGCTTGGTATACCGCAAGTGTTGATTACCATGTAGAATTTAAATTCGTTCATTCTAATCCTATTGTTTTAATGATTGTAATAACAGATGCCTTTTGGGTCCCTAATTTCGACTGCAGATACCAAAGTAATATATACCAGCAATTTAGGAAATTATGTAAGAATTTGTACTTATTTTTGATTTTCGTGGTATTGATTTTCGTGTTTTCCGTGGACAAAAAGTACATGAAATGTCATTTAAAAAAACGAAAATCAAATCTGCAGGTCGATTAACATTTTTATATTGTTAATTTTAATAAAAAAAATTCAGTGAGTACGCTGGGAATATGGTCTACTCACGAAAAGATCGCTTAGTTGCAAAAATATTGGCTGAAAGACGGAAGAGAGCCCGAATCAAGCTAAATCTAGAGAAATATTAGGTTAAAGTATGAAATTGCCGATTTGTATTGAAAAATATTAATTAGTTTTTTTTTATTAAACATATTTATTTAATCAAAACAATTACCATTATTATCTATACATTGCTGCCATCGAATAGGAAGGTCATTTATGCCTTTGCGATAGAACTCTAGTGATCTAGATTCGACAAACTGTGTGAAAGCATTTTGTACTGCCTCTTGAGAAGACATTTTTTTTTATCACGTAGAATATTGTCCAAATCAGGAAAAAAATGGTAGTCCGTTGGAGCGAGGTCTGGCGAATGCGGAGGGTTTCTAATTGCAGTTCCTGTAGAGTTCAAACGTTTTCTCGTGCTGTATGTGGTCTCGCGCTATCATGGAGCAATAATGATGAAGATCGATTCATGAGTCGGGGCTGTTTCACTGCTAGTTTCGCTATCATTGTTTGGAGTTCGGCACAGTAGACATCTGCCGTTATTGCTTGACCAGATCGGAGAAAGCTATGGTGAATCCATAGAGTGACACCATGCTGAGACCACCAAACAGTTACCATTACTTTCTTATTGGTAAGCTTTGCTTTAGGACACTATTGCGGCGTTTGACCTGGGGTCAGCCATTGCATTTTTCGCGAACAGTTATCGTAAAGAATCCACTTATTATCACATGTCACAATTCGATCCAATATTTCTTCATTTCTGTATCGATTCAACAAAGCAAAACAAGTTTCAACACGTGTTTCTTTCTGCAGATCAGTCAAATCATGAGGCAACCGTTTTAAATTTGTTATTTTATTGATTTGACGCAAATGAGTCTATATTGTTGGGAAGTCAACGTTAAACCATGCCGCTAATTCCTGGATAGTTTGGCTCGGATCGGCTTCAACCATCTCTTTCACTTCATTTTTATTCACCTGTGTGGGCGGTCTTTCACGTGGTTCGTTCTTTAAATCAAAGTTTTCATCACGAAAGCGTTTAAACCAAAATCGCACGATGCGTTCATTAGCAGTCCCCTCTCCAAACGCAACATTGTTATTGCGAGCTGTTTCTGCCGCGTTAGTTCCGCGTCGGAACTCGTATTAAAAAATCACTCGAATTTTCAAAGTATCTATCTTTCTTGTCTAAGCTGAATAAAAAATACAAATGATAGTCGATAATCGAATGTTGTACATTTTTTTAAATAAGAACCTCATAGGTACCATGTGAAAAGAGTTTCGCTCAAAAATCTCAAACCATGAAGGTTCTATGTCAATTCGAAGTACCTATTACAATAAAACGGCAATATCATACTTTAAACCCTATTATTCCGTGCAGAAAGAAAAAGATAGGCAGCGGTATTATCGAAAGAAGAAAGAAGGGAAGATACAATCATTTAGTGAATTAGATCTTCGTCAACAACAAACTGCTAGAGAGAAGCAGATTTTCATCTAATAATTAAAATTAAACACAAAAAAAATATAAAAAGTAAATGTTGACAGTATTGACTTACAGAGTGTGTAAATAATAATAATTAATAATTGAATTTATTTATTCAGATTTTGCAATCCATTGTGTTAGTTGGCTTATATCTAGGGGTTAGTACTTAAAATTAATTATTGATTTTGTCCTTTGGACCAACTTGTACATTATAGGACAGTCAAATTTTTCAGCAATCGCGGTTAGGATACTATTGCCACTCCCGCGGGTTCTGCTGAGAAGGGAGGCCGACTTCTTTCGCCAGATGGCATCAAAGGTGTCGGTGTGTGCCTGGGCGAACATGGTCGAAGCACTGCAGAATCGCGGTAGTCGCAACAGCAACCTAAACGCGTTGTTATATTGGACCCGCAGAGCATTGTAAGCTTTTTGGGTATAGTTGACCCACAGACTCGCTGAGTAAAATGATGTACAGTATGCTCTGAATAAGGTAACCTTCACCGCATCTGTACATCGAGCGAATCTGCGGGCCAGCATATTCGCCCTGACTGACAATGCTCTGCGTTCCCTTTCCATATCATCGTCGTCCTTTAGGTCTTCAGTCACCAAGTGTCCTAGGTATTTAAATTTGAACACTCTTCTGAGAGGCACGCCATTTAGTGTGACCGATGGAACAAATACAGGACACTTGGTGCCGGCCTTGAAGACCATGAACTCTGACTTTTTAACATTGTATGTAAGTCCATGTGACGCAGCATAGGACTCACATACAGCAAGAAGCTTTCGGAGTGCACTAATTGAGGGAGCCAGCAGCACCATGTCATCAGCATAGCTAAGGTTGTTTACACAAACCCCATTAACGTGGCATCCCACAGGCATGCTGCTGAGTCGCTCAATCAGCGCGTTCACATACAGGCAGAAGAGGGAGGGTGAGCTCAACCCCCCCTGCCGCACCCCGCACTCCTGCCCATATGCGTCCGAAAGCTTGCCTGCCCACCTCACTCGGTTCTGCTGGTTCAGGTACCAATACCTGAACAGTGATACCAGCTCGGGCGGAAGCCCCGCGTCGTTCAACTTGTCCCAGAGTATATCATACGACACCAAATCGAAAGCTTTCGAGAGGTCCAGGAAACAGGCATACACAGGTGTCTGCCTGTCCGTGTAGTACTTAACAGTGTGCTTTAAGCTAAGAATAGCTGTTTCAGTTGAAAGTCCAGCACGAAACCCAAATTGAGCATCGTTCAACCGCAATTGCTTGTTTAGATGAGAATTTAGCACACTGTCAAGTACCTTGGCCACAATCGAAGCCAACGATATGGGTCTGTAGTTCGACTTTTCCGACATATCTCCAGTCTTGTTTTTCACGACTGGTACCACCAGCGTTCGCGTCAATTCGGCAGGCAAGTAAGAATGACTTATGCATACATTATACAGCATAGCGAGTACTCGAGGGAGGTGGACACCAGCATGCTTCAGGTGCTCGATGCTGAGCCCATCGTGCCCAGGCGATTTACCTCCTGTCATTTTATTAATCGCGACTCTGACTTCTTTGGCGAGAATTATCGTTTTAATCCTCTGGGCACTCCGGTTCTCAGCATCACACCCTCGACAAGGTGGTCCTAGAGGAGACTGAACACAAAAATAATCTTTGAAAACGTTCGCAATCTCTACAGGAGTGGATGCATCATTGACGCTCACTGGAGTGCCAGGCCTCACATTTAGTTTTGACGTGCCTTTCCAGAAACTTTTAAAATCCGCCTTAGAATGATGTTTTGCTAGCAGGTCCATTCTGATTTGGTCTTGATGGTTTTGACACCACTTCAGCCTACTTTTAAAGGTCTTACGCGATTGAACCATATTGTCATAAATTGGGCCCGCACCAGGCTTACCGTGCCACGCCCATATGCGATATTTAGACCTAGCACTCAAGTGAGATTCACTTACATGCTTATTCCACCCTGCCACGACTTTCTTACCCTTACATATTTTCAGTGTCGGTCTAGATTCAGTGGCAGCCTCACATAGAATATTTATAATATTTTCATATAATTTATCTATTACTTGCAAATGTAGGGAATTAAAACAGTTAAAATCACAACACTTTTGAAATTGTTCAGGAAAATCTATACTTTTTAATTTTAAGTTACATATTTTATGATAATTACTTATTTGCTCTGTTGTTCTGTCTCCCCATAATATTTTATTACAATAAAATGTTTTAGGTTGGTTCGTCTGCCTCACAACATCTAAGTTACATTTAATTACTAGCGGGAAATGATCCGACCAATAAACATCGTCCTTAACATACACATCTATAACACAAGGCCACGCCGCCTGTGTTACTAAACAGTGGTCCAACCAGCGCTGGCAACCGGAATGGGCTTCACTCATAAAAGTCACAGTATTAGAAGATAAGTTTAACTTACACGTGTCCGCACAAACCCAGTCTTGTTCTGCCGAAAAATCCAACAACTCACGAAAGAATAGTTCACCTGGGTGAGCATTAAAATCACCGAGAACAAACACTGATTCGACACTGTTTTCTTCAATTATTGCGCTAATTTCACTCAAACAATCCGTGAATTCCACTAAGTTTGTAAAACAATCGGTGGGCATGTAAACACTAATAACAAGCACGGGCCTATCGTCTGTGGTTAGCCGAACAGCTGATAACCGCGGGCTCGCACAATCTATCACTGTTACGCACGGGAATAATGACTTGCGCCATAGAAGCGCAACTCCGCCGTGAGGTCGGCCCACTAGAGGCCCACTACTAAGGTCGACAGCAGATGATCCGGTGCTTCCGAAGTCTTCATGGATGGCTGATAGGAGAGGTAGATCATGTGGTAGTAACCATGTTTCCTGAAGCGCAATAACATCCGCAAAACTGCATAACTGCCGAATACCTTCCACCGAGCGTTTCATGCTTTTACAATTGAATGTGACCATGGTGGTGTTAGACATTTTGATCGTCATTGTTTCTCTTCTGTTCAGACATTTGATAAGGCATAAAGCGTCGGCATGTCACGCCTTCCGGCCATACCTCATCATTGAGGAAAGTTTCCAATCTATGCCTCGGTACTAACACCTTGAACGCATTGTAATCACGCTTATTTTTCATATTAATTTTTTGAAGTGAAACTTTTTCTTTCGTCTTTATGAAAATAAACTCCTCTATGTCTCTTTCCAATGTGTCCTTATGGACATTTGATATGAAAAGGGGAATTTTAATATCGGCGGGTCGAAACTTGTCACTAGGTTTTATGGAAGCTTTCCCTGTGATACCTTCGGTTCTGTTTCTATGCCTTTTTCTCTGAACCTCAATCCACTGCTGACTAGGTGTTTCCGGTTTCCATTCCCCTTCAGTTCTTAATAACTCAGCCATAGATTTTTCGTTATTTACGACACATGAAGGCGTGTTATTTTCGCGGGATGGCACCATCGAAGGGCTCGCCGACTGTACCATCGCAGTAGTAGGCTGGTGTTTGCACGTAGGTATAGGGCTCGTAGGACTGGCGAGAGGCTCGGTAGGTTGCGAATGCGCACTTTCAATGCTCACAGGACGCGGTGCAAAAGATACCCTTGCAGAGCTAATTATCTGCGAGAAAGGCTGCGAAATATTAGCTTGTTGAGGGGTAAAACACTTATGATTTGGCGTACTATTTCTCGTGGACGGGCTGCAATCTATATTTAGAATGCCGGTCGGTCCGCTATCCATCAGGTAGGCTCCCCGTCTTTTGTTTACATTTTCATTAACGTTCACTAATGACGCATACTTCATATTTTCGAGCTCAGATTTAAGGTAGTTTAGCTGTTCGTTAGTCGCAAACGAATCTTTTATGGATCTTATTTCGGATTGCAACAAAACAATATCCTTCAATATTCGAGTGGAATCCAAGCTGTTGAAGGTAACGGGCGGCAGCTTGTGAATTTGCCACGCTACAAAACATGGTGTTTCATCTGGTTCCGTATTCTTGAAGGCACAAATTATATCTTCTAAATCCTTTTGTTCCTTGTTTTTGCGGCGCGAAACATGTCTGACGGTAGTTGAGATAGACGCGAACAGTAAATCCTTAGCGGTGCTTATCTCCGACGTAGAAAAAGCAGTCACACAAAGCCTCACTATACTTTCTTCGTCTAGAACGTCAATTTTGTTTTGCACAAAACAAAGTAACTCTTTAATTACGATATTACACTGAGTGCACTTTAATGTCTCGGTTGACATCTTGATTTCGCGACCGTACGCTTGCGCATCCGAGCGGAGACTCGAATATATAATAAAAATATATGTCATACTTTCTTAGAAAAAAACTACAAACATAAAATAATTGCTCCTTAATTTTAAGAAATTTTCCATCTACTTCCTACTGAAAAAACATTATTTTATTAATAAACCAACCCGAAATTCCTTCTAACATTGATTTTAATATGCTAATTCACACAAAATGTATGTTTCAACGTATAACGTTCAATATTTTTATATATTTGATTTCGGTGATATGAATACTGATTTCCGTGGATACAATATTTTTAAAATTGAATTACTTCGTAACCGTTAAGTCAATTAAGTTCCCTTCACTACCAATAAATTTTAAATTCAATCTTTATTCAGAATATTTCATCATTATGTGCTATTTCAACAAAAAAAAATGTGCCACGAAAGTCAACCAAAAAATGCGTTTCCGAAGAATGACCCACCTCTTCAATAGAGTCTTGATTGGAAGGTACCTACACTACAAAGGGCAAGTAAGACGTAGGCTCAAATTGCTTTTAGTGGTGGTGATGTACCAGTAAACGCATTACGCTGCTGATGGAGCAATCAGCCAGACACTCTAACTTTAATGGCTTACATTAAAAATCGATACTATTAGCGATGCGCTGCGTGTACCTATGGTATGTAGGTTTATTTCGAAAGCAGTGAGTGATTTTAGGTACACAGGGTGGTTTTTTTAGAAGGGCGGTGATGGCCAAGTCCGAAACCACGAGAGTTAGAGAAAAGTTGTGAAAGGATTCATACCATCGATTTAGTTTTTTTAAACCTTTTACTTTTGTCGGAAATCGACAGTAGGTAATGATTTTTCAAAAATAAGACATTCTGTATTATTGAACCAATTGATTTTGTTGCTGATAAGGATCAATCTTTGCAAAGAAATGTATTACTAAAAATGAAAGGAAAAAGCAAGGTGTCTTTTTTTGATAAGGCATTCGGGTCGATTTCCATCAAAAGTAAAAGATTGCTTTTCATTAAAACCCATTACCACGACTTTCATTTAACACTTTTATGTAGAAATCTTCATATTTTATGAAATTACAGGCTATTCACACACACCAATAATTTGAGCCACATTTCAGTCAGGTAAGTACGTAAAGTGATGCACATTTCGAAGCCCGCAAGCACGGAAATGAGGCAACTTCACTTTTCAGCGTGAATACTTTAAAACTCGCCGTGATGCCGCACGGCACCAGTAAATTGTTTATAAGTTCTAGTTTTCCGTGTCATACACATAATTGTATGAGCATATAAGCAGGTACGTAGTTATATCAGAGTTCGTCTATTCGTAGAACACTGGAAACTTTTCTACGCATAGTTTTCAAGCAGTTTTATTTGAATAAACACCTTGGGACTTCTTTGGGTGGTGAACGAGAATAAAGAGAACTCTCCTCTTTTCATGTTGCAGTACCCAACAACTTATAACAAGGTCCTAATTATCATCATCATCCTATATTAGTCCACTGCTGGACATAGGCCTCCTCTAATGAGCGCCATAGCACCCTGTCTTCAGCTTGCCGCATCCATCATCTGCCTGCAGTCTTTCGCAGATCGTCATCCCACCTGGCTGGAGGGCGTCCTACACTGCGTTTGCCTAGTCGCGGTCTCCACTCAAGAACACGTTTACCCCATCGGTTGTCGGTTCTTCGATAGACATGGCCGGCCCACTGCCACTTGAGTTTGCTAATTTTATGGGCTATGTCGATAAGGTCCAAATAGGTAGGAAAAACTTTTGGTACTTATGGTACTTGTAACTCGAGGAAGACAAGGCCTAAGTCTAACTAAAGCACTTGGTTGCTCGGTCGCCTCTATATAGTAGAGACGTATGTCGCCACTTGTATCTGCATCCATCTCTTGTCCATACTTGACACGGCCTGGTCTGCATTGACATCCGTGTGTTTTGATGACCTGCAGAATGTATGCTGAAATATTGTGGTTATTTACAACTGTACATTGTTTGTCTGCATTAATAGTCATAGAAGTCTGCAGTTAGCTCAATTGTTTCAATTGTAAATACTAGTTCTAATTTATTTCAATTATTTGATTCTTTGCCAATAAAGGCCATTTATATTTAAATATTTTAAATCTTAATTCTGTATATTTTAAACACCTCCACTACCAAAGAAGGAAGTATCACTTCGTCTGGTGTTAATGAAAATAAGAGTATTTGTTGTCTAGATTTTATAGGTTGACAAATAGGAGTCCATTTCATAAGTTTCCAGCTGATAATAGTCACACCTGAAAAGAAAGCTGATGATAATAATTTTAATAATGGATTAATTCGTTAAAGAACTTTAGTGAAAATGGAAATTTCGTCTAACAGAATAACACATTTATGAGATCTGCCGTTATCTTCCAATGTCTGTCAAAATTAATTTAACAAAATTTTTGGCGGTGATTAGGTTTCCACTTTGTATCGAAAAGTGCCAACGTTCATTTCGTCATCGGCATCAGGAGTTAGAAAGCTTCCCGGAACAACGTTATTGAGACGTTGTTCCGGGAAGCTTTCATAATAAAATTCTTCGTTGTTTGGAGAGGCAGTCCGGTTCAAAATTATTACAAAGTTTTGGCCATGTTTTATTACAGTGTAACCCGTTAGAAAATTGGCAATCATTATTACGTAAATCAGTAATGAAAATGTATTTTATGGGATGAATAGATTCAATACGGCAGGCCATGTAGGGACGCATCCGGAATGATTCGATAGACACTTTATGCAAGGCACCTGAAATATGAGACCGTATTACTCATATTTACAAACATTACAACAGTAGTCTGTTTACCGCTTGCCAAAGGCCTCCTACGCCTTCTCCATTCCTCCCTGATCTGTGTTTTCCTCGCACACGTCCTTCCTGTTCCTTTGCTCATCTGCCCCATCGAGTGAAAGGCCTTCCCTGAAAAATGCATCCGTACTACTGAATATATTGATCAATAGCAATAGCTATATTGGTTAGGCCTCCCCCTGATAAGCGCCTTATTGGCTTCTATCTCATGCTAATTCCCATAATATCCACGCTGGGCATGCGGGTTGGGGATCGCAGTTCGGTGGTAGAATTGTTCTGCAGGGGGCGCTGCTGCCCGCTCCCGGTAAATATATCCCTTAGTTGCCTCTTACGACACCCGCGGGAAGAGTTGGGGTGGTGCAAATTCTAAGCCGGCACCACACAACAATAATATACCTACGTAAATGTGTAGGATATCTATCTCCTCCTGTTATAGCTCTCGTTTCATTAGACATTATTTAATTACTCTCGATTCTCTTCACTCATGCAATAAAGCCAGTGAAATTGCGTTCCTTTTTCGCATTTCCCTTCTCATTACAATTAGTGAGTTCAGTGGGGCGGGCGGGCAGGGCGCATAGGGCTTTTCCAAGATTTCGCTTGCTTGCTATTGAATTGAGCTCTTACTTTTTAACTTACATACTTTATTATACACGTGTAAGAAAGAAAGAAAGAAAAGAAAGAAAATTGTTTATAAAACACTACACTTATATTAAAATAAAAGACTACTTAGTAGCACGTATCTAAAAATAAACACAAGTCAACAATAATAACACAATACTTACATATATTAACACAAGAATTGGGCCTAAGCATTGAGTTGGTATTAAGTAGCCCACTCAGCAAGCCGACGAGCACGTGTGTGTTGGTCTAGGATAGGTATTTTGTGAAAGAACGCTGGCTTTCAGTCAGGACCAGGTAGGTTAAATGACAGACACAATCTCAGATCCAGGGCATACAAAGGCAGAACACAAAAAAAACACGTATACACACTCACACGTGTTTTTTCCCTACTTTAGTGCTTATATTAGAATCTGAACTCAGCTCGAAAATCGTATAGTCCTTCATATCGCAATAACGTGAAAACCCGAACCGCTTCCGTCCGAGTAATTTCTATAAGCGCTTCTGGCCCGTCCCTCAAATCTCTACAGGCCTCCGTCAAAGGATAAAATGTCAAGTAAAATGTTCGCAAAACAATACCGGATATTAGAACTGTCAAAGTTCAAAAGCTGACTAAACTGTCTCTGCTGATGACAGCTTTGGTTTCTTTGACCCTTATTTTAGCTGCTTGAAAATTCAAGTGATTAAAAGTTGTTTTTAACCTCGCTACATTTTAAAGTTCCTATACCTATACTTGGCAGATATATTTGAAGATTATTTTAGCGAAATGGACGGGTTACCCTTAAAGTTTGCCTGATCTGTTACGGGCTTGGAGCAATTTGTCACTACCCCGTGTTTTGTGCATGTTTAAAGTTTCATGAATTGTAAATAAATCGGCTACCGATTATTTACGAGTTTTAGGATAATCTAGTCACTATTTCTGTTTCTTTTGTACCTACCTACTTACCATTAAGTTAAGAGTAGATAATTTTTTGTTTGTTAAGTAATAACACAAAAACTTCTTATACTTAAACATAAAAAATACCTACAGAAACTAGTTTCTGCCCGCGTTCGCATTGTTTTCTATGGAAACGTCAAAAGGTTATTTCTATCCCATGGGAACTGATTTATGTGATCAAACGTAGCATATGTTTTATTCGAGGCCTTGAAACACCTGTATGCAAAATTTCAGCCCGTTCCGTTCAGTAGTTTTGACGTGAAGACATCCAAACTTTCGCATTTCTAATATTAGTGTGATACTTTTTACATAGAATATACTTTTTACAAAAACGTACAACAGTACGTAGTACGTTTTTAAAATATACCTACCTATTTTACAACCTTAAATTCCGCTAAGTGAATTTTCTACCTTCAAACTTTGCCACGCATACTGTAGTGCCCGCAGTTTGTGAACCCGCCGCAGCGGCGCCAGCGGAAGCTTATTGTTTACCTTCTCCACTCTTATCTGGCACTACAGATGCGCCCGAAATATACCACCTACCTGTGGTTTATCCATACTACCCACAATCTGCGCTATTGAATACCAACATTTTCACAAAATAAATTTGAAACGGGCTTTAGAATATCGGTTGTTTCATAAAAGATTTTGTTTTGGACGCAATTTTATAGTGTTATGCAATTTTATTTGTTAACCGTCAAGTACTCCACGGCTAGCCAAAATCCAAACTCATAACTGTACCTATTGCTTATCCGTTGCTCTATTAAAAGCTGTGCTCTTTCGCTGCTGAAAAATGTCATTATTTTTCACGTTTGACATTTGAGTGACAGCCCTAACTGTTGACGTCAGAATTAAGCGTCCTGGATGCAACGATAACGTCCAGTGGAGTTTAATCGCGGTACAGGTGTGCGTGACGTGTTCCCAATAGCTCTAGATATTCTATTTATTGCCTTTGTCTTTGGTATAAGTGAGAAGACGACTATCTTTCTAGTCAACCACTAGCATAATGAATACAAATAATATCGCAAAAATGTTCGTTAAAGTCCCGTCGAAGTTAAAATTTTTTGCGATATTATTTGATTTCTTAGAAATTAGCCAGAGTGTGGTGCTTACGCACTATAAAAACAAAAACTTTAGATTATTAATACAATATGAAATTTTATAACTTTTAGTTCTATCAAAGGATTTCAACTTTTTTAATGAAAAACCATCTGGTAAAGGCATTGGTAGAGCTGGAAAAGGAGTTTAATAAAATTTTAAACTACATATTTTCCCCAATATATTTTATATATCGAAACGCTACGTTAAAAAGTTCGTAGAATATTGTGAAAAACTAACTAAACTCGCTTATCTCTTTTGAATTAAAACACGAGTAAAATAATAGTCGTATTATACTCGCGAGTTGGTTATTGCACCAAATTTAGTGACATGTGCTTTCACAACACGTCTCTATGCATTTAATCATTGATGAATAGATGATTAAATAATTTAAAACGTTGCCAGGTAGTGCCAGCGTGGGCGATATGAGAGGGAATTGCACGTTGTTATTTTAAAGTGTAATTTAATGTGGCCTAGTGGTAATAAACACGAAGCTAATCTATGTTCCCAGTGTTATAAAGAGGAGCAAACGCTAATACAAACTGAGGTCATCACTATTGACTACTGTGAATAATTCCTATTTTTTTTCTAATTTATTTTTAAGGACTTTTGTTATAATTATTAACATGCCAGTCCTATTATATACACAACAAAGTATTTTCTAAATATATGTTTAACAAAATGATAATATAGTGGAAAAGAAATATAAATACAAAATAACAAACAAAACTAATCGTAGACCTACTTATCTATACGTGACCGTGGAGGTAAACACATTATTTATAACTACCTAGCATTTATACTATATCTAAACTACTTACAGTATTAGACTACCTACTTAATAATAAATAAATAATGCTGGACAATCCAGACAGCATCATTTAACCTCAAGCTAAGTAGAGCTTGTGTTATGGGTACTATATGACTGATATACATAATACAATACATTACATACATAGATACATATATTTTACTATACATAGAAAATACCTAGAACACCCGGAACACATATTTGCAGATCGTACAAACATTAGTCCCAGCGCGGGAATTGAACCCACAACCTCCTGCGTCGCAGGCGGACCTCCGCCCGCTGCGCCACATCAGACTAGAGTAATCTAATACTAATACTACCTTCATATTAATAGAATAGAGTAAGTAATAGAATTACTATAAAGTTAGGTCCATAGCAAATGAGATTTTAGACCACAAGCTAACATCGAATAAATTTTGTCAATATGTGGTAAATTTACATCCGTACATTCCACAAAACAACCGAGCCCACACCGAGTCTACTCATTTTTTCGACGTTTAATTTCCTGCCGTAAAGTTTTAATTCACGACAAAGCCCTCACAAGCGGTGTCTGGCAACTTTCATCATCACAGATGCTTCGGTAGGAAGCTTACTTTGAGTACAAAGCATACAAATACAAAAGACTCAGTTTACGCCCCATTTTGTGTGTGACAAGCCAGGAAGGCGCGGGCGTCAACTCTATTTTGACGTCAGATTGCAATGTGTGACAAGACGTGTAGAAGAAAGTGAAAGATTTCAACACGCCTCATCGCCAGCGGTAACAAAAAAATAGTATTTACTTGCAAGTAACTCTGTAGTTGTCAACGCTATACCTGCCTAGATAAATAGTTGAAATAAAGCTATGTATAAACAATCCTCTTAATAAAGAGCCTATATTTATTTTAATTTGTCATAGTCACAAGGACAGTTAGGTATATCAATAGCAAAGCAAGCAAGGTTCTGTGGAATTGCATTAACAATCCACATGGCAGTGTCTACCGACGCGAGATGTTTGTGCGATCGCTGGTTGAGCATACAATGTCAGCGAGTAGTGTTTGTACTTTGAAGTTAGCGTGCAAGCTGATTACACTGCCTCGCCTATTTATCTCTATTTAACCTATTGACCTTTCCGTTTTTGGAAGAAATATTATTTAGTTTGTGCCTTTTTAACCTCTTAATCTTTTTTTAGACCCGACAACAATCTGCAACTTAACCTAAACCGTGTAACTCAATTCAATTCTCGCTCAAAGTTCAGTCTTTAACATATAAAAGCCTTTCAAAACACACAACATTCTCGAAACATATTCCATTAGCAAGAACACTCATGAATTAACCGTTGTTTCCTTATTCAATCCACTCACACCAAGATTTGCTGTTAAATAATGTAAAATATTAGCTCAGCAGTCGTATAACCGAGATTTTACAATCAAAGTCGCACGAACACATTTCCCGACTGTAGAATTATATCATTGCCGAGTATATTTTCAGCCTGAGTTTCAGCCTCTTTAGCAGAACAAATTTCACTTGTCAAAATGTTCTCGCCATGTTCACGGAATCACAAAGCGAGACATTCACATTCACAAAGAACGGGCCCAACAAATTGTTCCGTCAAGCGCCGTGTTTGCGTAAAACGTGGTTGCCCGACATCCACTATCAGTTGATATTATGTGTTTATTTCCACCGCATTTGGGCCGTTAAAGGTCACAATAACGTAGCTATTTGTGTGTGAGCCACTCGCCCCTATGCAAATTATAGTGAACCTTTATACACATGTGCCATCCGACAAGGATGACCAGCGTAGCGGTACACCGCCAGTATTTAATCGCCGGAACCCTGAAAGTTTTCTCATTAGATTCGTTAAATATTCTTGTTTGATGGGAAATGTAGGTTTCATTTCCAATTACCTCATTTCGTAGGTCTCTTCTGAGAGAATATTACCTACTTTTTTATTTAAATTTAACGAAATAATCTGCTTTTATCCGTTTTGAAAAGATGATAATTTAATTTAAATTTCAGAGACAGAAAGTGCTATAGCTATTTCAATCAAGGCTAATATTTAGGAACTTGCAAATGATGAAAAGGAAAAAAAAATGTTTCATTGGGCTTTCCTATTCACGTTACATTATTCTCTGCGTGGAGAGATTAAACCTATTGTACTGTCAGTCAAGAAATCGTTTCTGTAAACTCGAACGGCTCGCTCTAGATGCTCACGCACTTTTACTACGCTTGCATGAATTCTGACAGTCGGCAATTCTATACCCAATTTTAGTTCCGTATTACTTTTTCAGAATTGCAAATAAAAGACGATGGTTAATCAGTAGGTATGTTATGTTACAAACAACACCAGAAGAAACAATAATTTGGCGTGTTTTAAAAAACGATGAACCGACTTCAAATTCTTCTAGTGGCGACATCTAGTTAAAGTTCGAGTCTAATTTAGTTTGATGACATATCGAGGTATACCCTTTCCAATAAAAAAGGAATTATCGAAATCGGACAACTCTGTCAAAAATTATGCGTGGTCATACATTAAAACAAGATCCGTCAAGTGCGAGTGTAACTCGCGCGCCGAGGGTTTTGAACGTTTGTCAATAAATATGTACCAAAAGTACCGGTTAGAGACTTCGCAATTTAACGAATACCTAAGAATAGTAGGTACCAACCTACATTTCAGATAGATCTCTCTGCATGCTTCGGATTAAAGGGTGGTTCGGTTAAGGTGGGTAATGGTAAATTTTCGAACTTTTTACGAAATATTTCAAAAAGTATGAAAGCTACAGAAATTTTAAAAACTGTTTTGAAATGTCCAAACCAATACCTTTCATTTGATACCCCACTCGGCGGGGTAGCCCCCCTTTTGAAAATTATTATTTTTAGACCATTTTTCAAAAAGTGTTCTTTTTACAGACTTCTCTATATTTTTCCTGTAAAATATAGATCCATATCTACAAACGCTCCATAGATTTTAAACGGATCGCTCTGCAAACTTCGGAGATAGGGGGGGGAATGGGTATTTTTTCGACTTTTTTCAAAATATTTCAAAAAGTATGAAACCTACAGAAATTCAAAAAACTGTTTTGAAACCTACAAACCAATACCTTTCATTTGATACCCCACTCGGTGAGGTAGCCCCCCCTTTTGAAAATTATTCCCCCCCTTTTTGACCATTTTTCAAAAAGTGTTCTTTTTTCAAACTTCTCTATATTTTTTCTGTAAAATATAGATCCATGTCTATAAACGCTCCATACATTTTACATGGATCACTCTGCAATCTCCGAAGATTGCAGAGTGATCCATAGGGGGGGGGGGAATGGGTATTTTTCGACTTTTTTCGAAATATTTTAAAAAGTATGAAACCTACAAAAAATTCAAAAACTGTTCTGAAACGTACAAAATGATACCTTTCATTTGATACCCCATATGACACTGTAGGTATCTTTTAAAATTTCGGCATCACAATTTGTATGGAAAATATTCATTTTCATTTTTCATTTATTTTCATTTTTTTTCTCGAAATCTGTACAGGCGCACGAAATGTATTATTATTTTAAATTTCAAGTTGATAGCTGTAGTAGTTTTTGAGTTATTAAGGAGGGAAAAAAGGACAGACAAAGCGAGACCATAAGGGTTTTAAAACCGATCTTCGATCTTCAAAACCCTAAAAAATATATACGCGTCGACTTAGAACCACCTCCGTTTTTCGTCTGTTGAAAACTTCGCACATCACACACTTACAATCACTAAAATGGGAATCACTCGCAACCCGAACTTCAGCGTGTTTCACCTATTTATAACGTTTCTCAGCCCATTTCCCACCGTGACAGTAACCGGAGATTGATTTAGCTGATGGGTCATTCAAAACGAGACACTCTCGATATTGGATCGCTCATTTGTATGGAGCATAAGAATTATTTGGTTCATTCTGTGACATGTGATATCGCATTACATTTGAAAAGCTCTTTCATATAGAGTTATAAATATTTATACCATTGTTATTATACTGTTATCCTAAAAATATATATGGGAAAAGCTTTTTGCGATTTCTATTTTGTTTAGCACTCCGACCTTACTTGGTCCGATAGAAGTTTTTGATCAGTTTATGAAACAGGATCGAAAGGCATCATAAAAAAAATTCGTATAATGTGCTCAATATTTTTTTTGGAATATCTGAGACTGAAAATTTCTCTTAAAAATATGAATAGTCTCTTAAAACCATTTTCCTGTAGCAACAACGCTTAACGTACCACCCCTTACTGCCCCCTCCAAAAAATACACGCCGTTTATTGTTAGTGCTTGTAAGCGATATCATCCCAAGCTAACCGGAGAAAGGGCATCAAAATATGCCATTATTGGCAAATTATGATGGATGGACAACATAAAATATTCCATACTTTTAGCTACTTTGAAAAAGATTGCTTTTATTTTGGAATCGAGATTCCAGTTTTTCGTAGCCTTACTTTGCAGGTAAATCTTTCTTAACACAAAATTTTTATCTAACTATCGCCTAAGTAATGCTATCTATTATCTGTTATCTCTTTAGTATCTATTATCTAATAACCTTTCTAGTTCCTTGTTACGATTGCCCTAGGGATCCTAATAACTACAAAGTTCGCAAGCATTGTCATTTTCGTTTTGTTTCATTGTTTGTTACTTAGTACTAACTTTTTGATTGGATATAATTGATTTTTTGCGTATTAGTAGTATTCGATCTAATTTTATTATTACTATATATTACAATAATGAATATTGTAATATATCCGGGCCTGGCAATTTTAACACAGGTATCTGATCAAAAGTTAAAATGAAAAAGCTTCTTTTAACTCAGCAACCGTTAAAGAGCAGGGTTAAAAACTGGCCGCTCCAACTTCTAAAGTGACTTTTGTCGGATTGCAAGTAGAAGAACTAACACTTAGTGCGATTGACCACAACACGACATATCACTTAGCCCAACTCTGCCACACTTTCGACTTTTCCCGCAAACATTATGCCCTCTTTTTTCTTGTTTTAATATTTTATTAGAGCTCTTGAACTCTGCGATCTGTGATCATTTATCCTCTTTCCTTTTTGTGCCAGCTACGTGGAGTATATTGAAAATGGCGACCGAGTCTATATTTACAAGGGTTTGGTTTGGCGTGGTTTAATCGTTTTTTTACAAGCTTTTATTTCGGCTGATGTTTATTTGAACCACATAGGAATGCAAATTGATTGTGTGCGCGATAAATCAACAAGGAGAACCTTTAGCTATCTGTGGATAAGGGCCCGTCAAATTAACCCGGCTGTTATCATCAAGTATTTCAGTTTACACGATTTTGTAAGTAGGTACCTATGTCTTCCAATTCATAAAAAAACTTGCTTCTGCCCGCGGCTTTGAGCGCGCTTTTCTGGGATAAAAAGTAGCCTATGTCTCCGCGATACCAAATACCTTATTCTATGCCTAATTTCATTAAGATCCGTTTAAGGGGAAAAGGTTGTTACCTGTCTGTTGACAGGCAGACAGAATTACTTTCGAATTTATAATATGAGTTAGTATGTATTGCCATTCAAACTTACTAACTATTAAAATGCTGCAAATAACTCAAAATTATGTCTTAAAGTTGCAAATCTGAATGATAAGTTGACTCACCAGCACTTTACGACACCTTAATCATGTAATACACGGAATTATGACAAAACGGGTAGGTTACGGCGCGGACGAATATGAGACTTCATGCGGAAGATAATAATTTTCAGCTCCATTTACTTTATTACGTTTCGGTGAGGGTAATGAGCACGTGTGCGAGAATACGGGAAAACCGAGCTCGGATAGTAGGTAGGTACTATCAAAGAAAAAACTTCTGATAGTTGTCTATTTTGGAACATGAACCATAGACAAACAAACTCCTTCGTTTCGTAATACCTAAAACCTAAAAAAAGTGGAGCTCAATCACCTATAAGCTTCGTCGTGGGCTATACGCGGTTTATATTTTGTTGGTGGTTGGCGTGTAAAAAAAGAGAATAATTTTATGATAAAGCCGCAAATGCAAAACTAATATATTTTCAAATTATAGAAGTACCTACAGCAATCCAATAGTTTAATATGAACTCATATTCTTCTACGTTTCCTGACTTTTGCGACTATTTGCCACAATTCTGCACATTTGATTGAAGTTTTCGAATGGTTTTGAGTGATTTGTTGCATATTAGCAGTACGACTTTGCCAGTTCAAGAGTACCTACATAAACGAAAACTTTTTTCGTTTTGGTATTTCAAACCCATACAAGCCATACATGTAGTTTGACTGCACACTGAAAAGTTCTATCAAAGTAAACTAAAATGTTCCCAACATTGAAAAAACCAATGTAATAACCATTACTGATACCAAAAATCATTCGAGAAACCATAAAGCTTTGGGAGCAGAATTTGGCAACGTCCCCAAGTTCAGCATAAATATCTTAGCAGGCGGACATTGCTCTTGGGACGGCAGACATGCTATGGTCAGGAAAGTATTTGATCTAGTTATATATTGGCTGAAGAATTATACCACCAAGCAATAGGATTTTCATAAAAATAAAGATTGAGCAGGATTTAAAAAGTGCCTACAAAAGAACGCCTAATAATTTCAGCTCTGGAAAACCAAAAGAATCAAAAGTAAGATTCCGAGAGAAAATTGAAATACAACAACTTGTAAAGGGTAGACACCGAAGTACCTAAAAACGGTGTAAAGCTGTAGACAAAGAGAGCGGGTTACCTTTGATTAAAGTTTTCTTAGCGTTTTGGAATATTTACGCTTGTTTCTATCCAAAAATTCCATAAAATAACTTTAAATAGGTTTTAACAATTTTTAAAAATGTGCCGTCTTGATATACACCATCATTGTAACAATAATTTATCCAAGTACCTAAACCAAATCGATGTTTTTTTATTAAAAGTCCGAAACCGAGCCTCTCTGTTGTAACAGACAGAAAAGGTATTTATAGTCTTGAACGGCTGAACGGATCTCAATAAAATTTGGCAAGCAGATAGATAGTCTCGGGGTGGGATAAAATACTACCTTTTAACTTGAAAAAACACATGCGAAACCGCGGGTGGAGTAGAATGGTAGAATAAAGATTTCACTTACGTACGATATAGATATCACTTTGAGTGCCCATGACAGGACATCTCCATGTTCGAGCTGGCCTATCGTGTCACAATGCGGAGGCTGGGGAGTGAATGCCTTTTATGGCACTTTCAGTGACCATGACGGATATCTCCATGTTCCCACCGCGCAGAAACAGGGCAGTAAACGTCTTTTTTAGCAATTTCGAGGACATAACGGATATTTCCGGATGCTTGAGCAGGTAGCTGAGGCGCGCCCTTTGGGCACACCGCACAGTAGGACAGTAAATGCTATTTATAGAAATTGTAGTGCCCACGACGCACATCTCCATATTCGAGCTGGTTGAGCTGCAGTGCGCCCTTTCAGGTCACACCCCAGAGATTAGGCAGTCAATGCTTTTAAGGCAGTGCCCACGACGGACTTCTCCAGGTAGAGCCTGCGGGCCCCTTCGGGTCACAACGCAATTTCTGGGCAGTGAATGCCTTAAAAGGTATACTCCTATCTATCTGCCAGTTGCCGGTAACAGACGCAACGCCCGCAAACAAAGAAGAGGATAATTAAAGCCAAGCAACGAGAAAAAGAGATTTTTAATGAACCTCGACGTTTGCCACGTAATAAGACTTTATTATATCCATAAAAAATCATAATTAAATAATAAAAGCCACCGTGAAGTTGGCGGAAATTTTGTGTATTTTGTTATGATGTTTGTCGAGCACTCCACGGCTAAAAATACCATGGCATGAATTAAATTGTTACAATTACTACATTAAGGCGTTAAGTAGATTCAAAACAAAAAAGGTATATCAAATAAGAAAGCAGCGCATCTTTTAAACTACTATAAAATCATATGTCAATGTCAACGTCGAAAACAGTTAGCTTTTTTTACTGTAAATAAAAGGAACCTAGCGGGATTAGCACTGGTAAGAGAGGTGCCTCTACTTTCTGTTTTTACTTTTAATTTTTATAATTATGGTATTTTATAATTATCTTTAAATTTTGCCATTTTGTAATAAGTAAACCAATTGTATAACCATTTACGTTTGTAAAAAGGTACTGCAATAAACTATTTTATTTTTTTTATTTTTATTAGCTGTTGACAGTTTTATAACGTATATTTATCTGAGGTAGGTTCTACGTCTCTAACTGAGTTTACCTTGTCATAAACGTTTCTGTCAAAATAAAATTAACTAGCCCGCAGCTTCGTACGCGTTTTATATATATAGCGACCGGGATAAAAAGTAGCCTGTATGATATTCCAAATCTACAGGGTGGTATTTTGAGAAGGGCGGTGATGGCCAAGTCCGAAACCACGCGAGTTAAAGAATAGTCTTGAAAGGAGTCCTGCCCTCGATTTATAAGACTACCGCCGCCTACTTTTATCCCAAGGGGGCTAATGGCCATAATCCCCACGCTGGAGCTGGGAATGCGGGTTGGGGATAGCAGTTTGGTGGTAGAATTGTTCTGCAGGGGATACTGCTGCCCAGCCCCGGTGGATAACTGATTTTAGAAGCTTTTAATCAAAATGCGAAATAAATAATTCACAAACTGCTGGTATGATGGATAGATAATTATTGCGGCTATGATGCGGTTTCACTGAGTTTGGTGTCAGAGCTTTATGCCGATAATATTCGATATTTTCTGTTTAATTTATCACGGATTCATTCATGACGTCAAAAGATTAATCACCTAATGGTTGTCTCGTTTAATATTAATTGGAATATAATGGCAAATAAAAATCATAAATTACTCCAAACATTTTAAACTTCTCTTTACTGAAATATAGTTCGATTTTCTATAATTTAGCAGGCCAAAGTTAACTTCGAAAATTATAACTTGGGTGATTATGAAACTCCTTTAGACTTCCTTTTTCCTTTAGACTTTGCTTTTATTTAGATAAAATCAATAGATTTTCAATCTTAAACGTTAATCAAGTGTTTTTGTTGTCCTCGCATGGGAAACTAATAGAATTTTTGAACTACCTAGTAAGGGCGTGATCGTTTCTCAGAGACGCGCCTGTTTCGCATATAAATTGACGAATTTGCCTCCATTTACACCTTGCTGTCATGCAGGACTATACCCACAGCTATAGCATAGCTTGGAGGGCGGCTGGGTAATTCCAAACAGAATAAATAAAAGGGGAGATCTGGGAGATCCGTAGGTTAAGCGCGTCAATCAGTTACTGGTCCCACGAGAGCCTGTGCTTGTGAGACTAGTTAATTGACTGAGTGGTTATAGGGTTCGTTTTATATAGATGTAGGTATTACGTGACTGAAGCCAAATACAAAATAAATATAAGCAAAATAAAAATAAAAATCGCCTTTATTCCCCTTGTTAATAAAGGCTCTTGCCAGTTTGCTCTATTTTGAGCCGCTCTTATCCACTGTTTTCCTGCTACCAATATGATGTCATCCTTCCAGCGGCGAGCCGGTCGGCCGAGGTCTCTCTTCCCAGCAGAAAGCCAGAAGCCAAATACAAAATCTAGTAGTTAAAAAAATTAGATTTATCTAGAGGTTGGTACTATATGCTAACTATATGTAAAGAGATTGAAGTGAACAAAAAATCAAAGTAAGCACTTTATTTCCTAGTTTCACTTATGCCATTTGAATTTTGTGACGTGATACTCCTGTAAGGTCTAAAGGAAATAAAGCACTTTGATACAAAGAGAATACAATAACTACGCTTTGATACTGAAGTAGTCACGGCCTCACAAACCACCTAAGTAACTGACAAAAATAATGCTAAGTTAATGAAATAGTACGAAATCTACTTCTTATGACTAACTTATTCTAGACTAGCTTCTGACCGCGGCTTCGCATGTGTATTTTCGGTATAGTAAGTAGCCTATTATCTAAGTTAAGCTATGTTCTAAAAGTACTACGCCAAATTTTACCTTTTCAGTCGTTTTGGAAATCTTAGGTAAAAAAAAATCACATTTCACAAATTTTGGCTTTATAATATTAGTAGGATCTCTATGATACTGATGATACTCTAAATAACACTTAACTACGTCCACGCATTTATTTTCTTTGGCTGAATGAAAGAACACAATATTTCAGACACGTAACCGTAATCTTTCAGCTTGATAAATACCGAAGTTCTCATTAGTCTTGATATTTTTCGAGTCGACGAGATTCGCATCTCTATTTTTAAAAAGAAACAAAGTCTAAGATATATTGCATTCTTACATTCAGTCAAAGAAAATGCGGATAAAATCCAAAAACTCCGCAATGAGATGGTAGAACGTTTGAACAGCAAACTGAGGTTAGTGTCTGAATGGGGTGACGCAAACCTTGTGCGGTTCAACGCATCCAAAACGCAGGCGTGTGTGTTCTCGGCAAAAAAAACACAATTTAATCCTGTGCCCACTTTTTGTGATGCTGCGCTTCAGATCACTGACAGTCTGAACCTACTGGGCGTAGAGCTTAGCTCGAATTTAAATTTTGGCTCCCATATCGAGTCGAAGGCCAAATTTGCTGCTATGAAGCTAAGCATCCTGGCTAGGGTTCGGCGGTACTTCACACCGGGACAGCTTCTCAATCTATATAAAGCACAGGTCCGAACTTGCATGGAGTACTGCTGCCACCTTTGGGATGGCTCGGCTAAATACCAGCTTGGGGCCCTCGACTCGATTGAAAGACGCGCTGTTAGACTTATCGGCGACGATTCTCTTGCAGAGGCCAATCTTCAAAGCCTCGATCACAGACGGCGCATCGCCAGACTGTCGGTGTTCTACAAGTACCACTTTGGTGATTGTGCGCAGGCATTGCACGACCTTATCCCATCTTCTCCCTTCTACCATAGGACCAGCAGACGCACAGAAAAATACCACCCGTACCTGGTCGACATACCACAGTGTCGAACCAAAAAATTCTCCTCTACTTTTTTAATATGCACCGCCAAAGAGTGGAATGAGCTTCCTGCGTCTGTTTTCCCGTTAGAGTATAATCTTGGAGTCTTCAAGTCTAGGGTGAATAAGTTCCTTCTGGGAAAGCGTGCTCCATCTTAGGCCACATCTTCACTTACTTTAAGTGAGTTGGTGGCCAAACGCTTGACCATTTTCAATAAAAAAAAAAAAAAAAAAAAAGAAAATAAATGCGTGGATGGAGTATAATTGAACTTATTAACTTATTATGAAAAATCTTCATCCATCTGTGAATTTAGGCTTAAACGGAGAAGCTCAACCGCCTTCCTTTGCCACGCGAAGTTCGTTAGTAGATCATTTATAATCGGTTTATGATTGAGATTACATTACGGGAGACGTGAAAGCTCTTCAGTTCAGTTAATGAATTACAAGTCTTCCTGAGCTTTATAGAGAAGTGGAATCGGTTAGTAAAGATCCGTGATGCTATGCGTTCTGTGGTTTGATACCCTTCCAATCAGAATAGTTAACTCTTAAATATGTTAGGTAGAGCTTAGATGAATATCTTTCCACCGGGATCATATATTTATTTATTTATTTATTTATTTATTTATTATTAAAAAGTACACCTATCCTTACAGGCGCACCTAATGCGATAGGGTACATAATTAATCTCAATCTTAATAGGTAGAGTCATGCATGTCATACAATATTTAGTCATTTTTTAAAGTAACTTATTACAATTCCAAGAATAACATAAAACGATACAAAACGATACAAATTAATTAAAAATAATAATAATAATAACAATAATAGTAATTAATTAATTAATTAAATTTAAATTCGAAATTAATAATTCAAATACACCAAAATAAAATAAGAACCTAACTATTAATTCAATCATAAATAAGTCACACAACATTAAAAACATAAAATAAACAATAATAACATACGTTAAAAATAAATTATAAACTCGTGAAACCAACCCAGGTTTCACGAGTTCCCCACTAGAAGTAGAGAAAAAATAGGGACCTCGAATAATTAAGTAATTCAAGGGGAAAGGTGAAAAAAGTTTTTTTTTAAAGCGGCAGTAGCCTTTATTCACGAAGAAATGTACAATAAAATAATAGAAATAAATTAGAACTAGTATTTACAATTGCAAACTGTTGCAAACTATTAAGTTTTAATTGACAGTGATACACATTCTCTATGTGTAAGAAAAAATCTTTCTGTACCTACATTTTCTTCAGATCCGCGGATTTGGATTTATTTATTGAATGACAGAGGAACCTTGACCCCAAACTGCGCGAAATTTAAAGGAATGGCAAATAAAGGACACTCAAGATTGTGGCGAGCACGTGTTCAAGTGCCAGACCGTGCAAGCTCATAATAAGAGGGTTCCGCCTTCCGAGGTGCCTTCCCTATCTTCTAATCGAAGCCTTCACCTGATTTTTCATTAAAAATATATTGCGAAGCCCAAATTTGGTACTTTACCTACGTAAGAGGTTACAGGTAGGTACTATCGGCGGGGTTTTATTGAAGTGTGTTGAAATTGATACGCCCATTTGAGGAACAAATATTATTTTATAAGCCATCGTCTATCTATGAGTGTTACATAGTCAATTTTTAAACTTAAAAGACTTAAGATGGTTCGAGCCAAACCGCATTGACAATTTTTTTTTTCAATATAGTATATTGAAAAGAAGCAATCAAATGGAGTCGGAAACTTAAATTTCAGGCATGGAAGCAGGAATTACTCACAGTCTCCGTAACATATATTTTATTTCAGCATAACTGAATTGTTACAAATCGACAGTTATGTATGAGCTTTTAAAATATAAATGAAATCTAACTAAGTATAAATTCAAAGAATACGTAAATAACTACAACTAACTACTTTTCGTTCAAAAAGACCTAAAACAGAGACTGAACTTTACTGAAGTCTGAAACTGTTTCTGAATCAGGTTATTTATTTATTATGCAAACAAAATAAAAGCTTTTGAATTATAGGAGCACGACAGCCATTGTTTGAGTTTCTGCAGAGAATGTTCATAACAAATTCACTGCATTGAGTGCAAAATTGCTTTAATTTTTCAGTTTTTGAAGAGAACAGTGAATAAAACAAAAGCTGACATGAAACACATGCCTAAAGGTGGGTACTGACCGGCGTTACGGCGCGTAATGTAACGTGTTACACAGCGAGCGTTCGTGCAGTCAGTACGGGGAAAGAAGGCGCTAGCAACGAACAACGCAATAAAATATTTTCTAGCAAAATATCTAACTTGATTTGGAGTACCTTGTAGTTGGTCATAAGCGGCGATAAGCAGCGAGCTTCACGCTAAATGAATGAACCTAGTGATAAGAAATCCTAAGTAAAATAGATGAGAACCCTTTGCCTAGACAAACCTAACAGCACACGGCGTAATGTATCATGCTCGCTGCAAATGGTACATTAAGTACGCCCCGTAAATCGGGTCAGTACCCGGTTTAGGTAAAATAGGCAATACAAATAGATGTGTATGGTATAGCAAAAGAAAATGTTTTTGTAAATAAATCATCGATGTCAGGGCCGTCTTTCACCGGTCGTGTGGGTCTGCCGTCACATCTGATTATGAGAGTGAGGGAAAAGAGACAGCATCTGTGCTTGCGAAAACACTTGGGCACATAATATGTCCTACTCACATGGTTGGTCTCCCTCGGGCAGGTCGACGTGACCGAAAATTCTGCTACCAGGACATCATTACCGTTATCAATAAATTATTAGTTTTTAAAGAAAACTGATGAGTGAAGTACTAGATAGTAAACATCCGTTTATAGAAAAACCCTATTGAATATTGCGATTAACCGATAGAGATTTCAATTTCCTTTAGTCACGTGCGGATATCGGCACCGCGGTTGGCTCACTCGGTAATGAGCTAGAGGATGGCAATCTCGCTAGATGGGCTTTTGGTTACGGGAGCTTTTTACGTCAATGTATTTTTAATACGCCTCGGTTTTGCTTGAGACAATGTTGGGAAATTATAGTTTCAGTTTAAATCTTCCACTTGTCTTTTTGCCACAGAGTTTTGACTCTTCTTCTCTTGACCTTTTCTTCTGGAATTGCTTACAAATATTGTCTCCTGTTTTATTATTATTAAAACTTTTATAATATAAAAGTACAGGACATATCCTGTACCTATTCTACACTGTTATGTTTGTGATTTTTTATGTGTTTATTTAATTTGTTTTTATTTGTATTTTCTTTTAATATTGTGATGTTTATGTGTTAAATACGCCGCGTCTCATTCCTGAAGTGTAGGAGTCGCGGCGTTTCGCGGCCTTTCGTGGAGGCCTTCTGGCCTCCACGGAAGACCAGCGCTATGGCAGGATACATCCTGCCATAGCATCAGCATAGTGCATAGCATAGCATAGTGTTGTTCATTTTTGTTACATTTATTAGGTTACTTTTATCTTAACCTTTATCTATGTGTCTAATGGGTACAAAATAAAGACATTTTTACTTTTACTTTACTAGTTTTGTGGTTGGCATACATAGAGGAGGAAGGCAGCAGTTTCCTTTGTGTATTTTTAACACCTCAACTGAGATCACCGATCTGCCTGCCAAGAGTTTATGAGGGTAGAATCCCTCCTGTGAGGCACGTTCAGCAGTGGAAGTATTTGTGCTGAGGTTCTTGCGTCACTTTTTACATCATTGAAGTATTTGAAACTACAACGGAATAACTCTTAGTGAGATCATATCGTGATTGATATAAAAGCATTTAGAATGCCGGAACGATTAATTTTCCCGGACAACCCCACAGGATGCTTCCACAGAAACAAATGAAACACAAACAACAACCCACTTGAAAGTGGATGTATGAAAAATTCAGACGTTTTGACGTGGGTTTGTGATGTACACTCCGAGTAACGACTCCCTTCGGGTCCACGCGCTGTGATCTAAAAACAAAGAAACTCAAAAAAAAACCAAATATGGACACAAACAAACTGATTTTTATGCGACGGTAAAATAGGTGGAATCTTATTTATCTAAAAACGGTTGAACAAACTTCATGATTAAAAAAAATGTGTGTTAAACTAAACTTAACTAATCTAAAACACAACGTTTTCCTCACCCCTCGATGAGAAAACCATTTCCGGTTAAAGACTCGTTTTTGACATTCCATTATTCAAGATTATATTTCAAATTGAATGAGATTATAAGATTTCTTGGTCGGTCGGAGTGATAATGAGCTTCCGGCAGGTAAATAACAGTTTGTATAACGAGATTCAGAGGTAACAGCTTCATTACTCCCGAATCACTATCAAAATGTAGGTATCTAAAGGCTTGCCCTTTCGACGATGGACCTGTTTCACTTAAATAAGTTCCGTACCTGCAAATATAGTCTCTATCTTTGTGTTTGAATTCATTTCAAAACGCTAGCTTTTGTCTCTCAATATTGAACTTTATTCTAACGTCGGGAAACTTGTTAATAGCCTTAATTGAGCTTCCGTGTGCTTCATTCACATTATTGTTGGTTCCATTATCAAATAAGTATCTACATGCAACGTTTTAGTTGGTGTATTCTGAGATACAGGTAAGCAGATTTGCCTTTCACCTGTGGTAAGTACGGTAAAGGATTATAGTTTTGGCATGGAATATGTTCAGAGGTTCAGATTTAATCAGAGAGTACAAAAGCGATTAACTACAACGTAAGGTATCAACTGCGAAAAGGTTTTAACCAAATTCACTATAGGTTGAGCCATAAAGTTCGTAAAGACACTGATGAACCTTGTTCAAATCTAGATTTGTAACGCGATGATTAAAAGAAAAGAATTAATAGGAACGATTAAAAGGAAGTCCTTAGGTTATTACAGCTATACCTACATGTACTAACCGCACTCACCCTGAAGATGTCCCTCGTTAAGGGATGAAACGTTGGTGTTCTTCCAACACAAATAAGGTTCGTAGTTAACCCGCTTACATCCGTAATGAATACCTACATGTAATAGGTAGTATTATATCAATATACCACATCAAATTTATTCAAATGAACCAAGTTTTTTAATGCCTCGAGAGTGCTTACAATAATGAATATGAATTTCGGGCATTTGTTGGTCAAATTTTTCCCTCAAACTTGTCTTATTAATTTTAATAGGCGAGGTTGCGAAGCGGTGGGCAATTTACCATTAAAATGAATTTACGCAAACTTATTTGGGATAATTGTCGAGAAATATGAGTTTAGGCATGAGGTTTCGGGTTTTCCAGATTCCAACAAAATAAACATTTTCCTTCACCTTTAATAAAGTGATTCCGTTTTCACTTTTGTGATTTTTGGTTTGTTTCCGCTTTGGTTTGTGTTTTTGACATAGGCAAAGAGGTTTCAGAAAACAAAGTTTTGGTTCGGATTGTTCTCGTGTTTTGTGTGTTTTTAAATACTCAACAATATCTTCCTAAAATCACGCTAAAGCATGATTTTCTGCGTCTGTATAATACAGGCAAAATAAATTAGATTGTAGACAGAAAATAATAGGCAATGCATATGAGAAGTGTCAAATAATAATTAGAAGAAATAAAAGAAAGAAAATACATTTATTTGGACTATACATAACTCAACACATTACAATCATATTATATACGTACAAAGAACACAGTATTATATAGAAAAGAAAAACAAAGAAAGAAGAAAACAGATACAAATTAGAAAGTGTTTTATATACGGGCCAAAAAGGTCCCTGTCTCAGCATTATGCCGCTACAAGCCGAAGCTAGTAGCGGCGCTGGTTTTCAGACAGGTCCTGGTGTGGCAGCAATACAAAGAAACAGAGACAGTGTTGTGTAAAGAGGCAAAACTTAAATTCACTTCATTCGAGACTAAAAATCGTTTTTTTTCTGGACTGAGCTTAATCAAGTTCAATCGTCAATAGTCCTTCCAGTGAGAGTTAATTACGTTTTTCCAATCAGCTCGCTAGCAAATAATTTTATCTCTGTTTACTTGGTACTGCCATTGATAAAGGTTTTATTTACAATTCTATTCAAGACTACCAAATTGGCGCGGCGGGCAACGCGACGCGATGGTCGATTATCGATTATCCCAACGCGGGCTCGATTCCCGCCTTGGAATAAATGTTTGTACGATCTGCAAATATTTATTCCGGGTGTTCTGGGTATTTTCCATGTATTTTAAATGTATTAAGGCTATCAGTAATCTAGTACCCAAAATACAAGCTTAGTACGATCTGCAAATATTTGTTCCGGGTATTTTCTAAGTAAAATAAAAAAAAATATCTATAATGTTATATAATGTGTTAAGTTAATCAGTTAGTACCTACCCAAAACACAAGCTCTGCTTGGGGCTAGATGATGCTGTGTGGAATGTCCAACACTAATTTTATTATTATTATTAATTCTACACTATCGGTATTTAAACTATGTCTCTAGCAACATAATTACTACTCAAAAATCGGGGAAATAATCATACTACCACTACAACAAACATTTCCCTTCTCCAGACTAGAAGGGACAAAAATTGCGCATAAATCAGCCTGAGCAAAAGTTTCGCGTATGCCTTACCTCTATTGTCTCTTTATGATTAAAATTTACCTCGGGCTAGGGCAGAGAATTTTAAAACGGAAGCCTAAACTTAGCGGCGTAGTTCGAAACCTGGTTCGAAGGCACGAAGCAAACAAACACCGAGCTCCGACCGGCTAATGTAAAAACTTCCACGAGGTGACGCCGCTCTGTTTGCATTCACAATATAAACAGATTTAACGAGTACCTACCTCCCGATGCGCTTTATAGTCTGAACTACACGAATGCACTGATTTCAATTTCTCTTCTGATATAAAACTCGAGTTTATATCTACTAAATCCTCTTGAACGCTTTTTACTAGCAAGCTTGTTATCAGTTGAAATTTTTATTACTGTCAGTTCTAGTTCAATTCACTGATCCGACATTTCTTTCATAAAAAAGGTAAAATTCAATGTATTTTACCTACTGGGAGACTATTATTCCAGACATTTAGCTACTAACAAGGCTGCTAGTAACTTAACGGTGAGTATTCCTTTAAAATGAGTACACAAGGTTGGTAGATGGTAGGTATTGTCTTTTGGAGAGCGGCCAAAGAAGCTCCAGCCGGTAATATTTTTTAAATTCAATTTCGGTGAAGCCACACTGCTGTATCCAGTCGGCTTAATGTACACCTGGTGAACATTTAAATGAGATACAACGGGACTATTTGCTTATTTATGCGAGATTTTATTACCTTAGAAGTACCAGCGCGTATATATCTACGACACTGGACAACGCTCTCGCTGGATGCAATAAATACAAAAGGAGTGAAATCAATTCACCATTTAGGGTAATAGGTGATGCAAGGATTTTTAGAGACATTTTTATGATGTATGTTGCGAATGTAGCTGTGTGGCGCCGTCTTAGAATTTGCACCACCCCAACACGTCGTCAATTGTAAGAGGCGACTAATGGATATCCACCGGGGATGGGCAGCAGCACCCCCTGCACCAATTCTACCACCGAACTGCGATCCCCAACCCGCATGCCCAGCGTGGGGATTATGGGCATTACGTCCGTGAGATAAAAGCCCTCAAGGTGCTTATCAAGGGAAGGCCTGCGTCCAGCAATGGACTAATACAGACTGTTGAGGTTGAGGTTGAGGTTCACGTTAGTGCGTGGGAGGTGGAAACGTTAGTGCGGTCTTACTTATTAACCCCCGACGCAAAAAGAGAGGGATGTTATAAGTTTAACGTGTCTGTCTGTGTATCTGTGTCTATGGTATCGTAGTTCCCAAACGGATGAACAGATTTTCGTTTCTTTTTTTTTGTGTCATAGATAATTTTATCCCGAGTGTTCTTAGCCATGTTTCATGAAAATCTGAAAACCTTAATTTTGTTCTTGTTAAGGTGGGTACTACAGGGGTATTTTAATTCATTAAGGAGCTCCTCCTCATTGACATGGCCATTTGTCAACAGATTCGCTTCGAATTTTCGATCATACACCCGAGGCGAAATCAAAATAGCGTTTTATAGATCCGTCGCATTCGATTCGGAATCGAATCGAATGAATTAAAATACCCCTGCAGACCGATGTTACGGTGCGTAATGTATTTTCAGCGAGCATGATACGTTACGCCGTGTGCTTAGATCCGTCGCGTTGCTCGTTTGGAGCGCCTTCTCTCCCCGTACTGACTGCACGAACGCTCGCTGTGTAACTAGTTAGGAACACTGAAAAAAAGTTATGTGTATTGATTAAGATCTTGTCTAATGTAATCAATCACGCATTATGAATCCATATGAGCCTGTAAGATCTTATCTTCTGTGACTATGAGAACTTGGTTAAATCGTAATAGCTCCTTCTATCAAGTAATGAATTGGCCTTATAAAGTGTAGTTATTTAATTTAATTCACAGATTAAATTCATCAAAGTTGTTTGCTTTGATGAATTTGGGTTACCCGTGCAAATAAATGTTTAATATGACAAAGTGAATATTAATTTTGACTTAGAGCATTGATATGTCAATGATGTGCCAATTTTTTTGTTTTAAACCAATTCGATATGTTGCTGCTACCATGCATTCTTGTTTGTATTGAATGAGATATTTATCATTCCAACTATTTTGACGCCAACTAAGATAAAATGCGTCTTAGTGGGACTATATTTTTTCAGTGTACATAGGCCGCGTAGCGCCAATCAGTACCCACCTTTATAATCCAAAACCTATTCTCAAATTTCTTAATAAAGATAGAAGGGAGAAGAGAATATGGGTTTTAATAGGTTATGGGGATATAAATTGTACAAAAGCGCGTGTATGTAAATAACATGAGTGCATCAAGCCTTGCTCATAAAATAAATTTTTCCCTGCCCGCAGGTGGCTTTCCCACATTAATGAAGCAGAGAGGCGCATTTTAAAAGAGAGCATTCAACAAAGAATGGACTTCATGGATGCTCATGAAAATAAATGAAAGTTTTACTTTTTCATCTCAAAAATTATTCGTTTTATGAACTGTTGAGTCCGAAAATATTAAAGACCTGAATAAAGTTTTTTTCCTTTCATTTGCTTTCTACGAGAACATGTCTCCTTTCAATAATCGGTGACGCAATCGGTTATTACTTCTGAGCTCAAAAATAAAAGGTTTTTAAGGTGTTTGGTGGAACGATGTAGGGATTTAAGGAACTGATCAAGGGTTATAATTTTAAACCACATGCTATTATGAAAAGTGTTATGATTTTAAGTTCTTGCCAAAAGTTTTGTTTAATTTTGTTTATGATTTCTTGCTCAATGATTGCTATAGCATATTGTGATGAGAGATTGTATTGTTGTGACTAATTACAAGCCATAATAAAAGTGATAAATGCACTACCTACCTGGTTTATTACATACTCCAAACGAAAAAATCTGTACTTAAAAAAACAACTTTTGATATTAACTGGAAAGCCATGACACTTTTCATACCTAATAGCATAAGTGATTTAAAATGATCACATGTATAAGGGATGGGTTTTTAAACTATAACGGAAAGGACTTAAGGCTGCTCAAAATCACTTTAATTACTTTTCTCAGTATTTGAAACACGAAAAGTAAAATATAAAGACACAATGACTAACCTTCACAGTAAGTATTTCCAGCAGGACACCAGTTATTGTCACCTTCACTTGTTTGAGGTCTTTCCTCGACGAATTACAGAATGAGACTGTCCATTTTTTTTTTACCAAGCGAAATGAACGAACGACGTATGCCAACCTGGCCGTCAAACGGAAGTACGCAGTACTTGAAGACATTTTAGTGATGAAAATTACAATCGATTGAACAATTATCTTTGTTGATTAAATATTTTAATAATTTAAATATAAAGCTGTATTTATATATTTGTATTTAACCATTTAAATAACACTATAAAGATACCGGAAATAACATCTTCTTTTATGATCAAATCACAAAATAATTCATGAAAATCAGAAAATAGCAGTTTTTTAATAACGGTATCCTTAAAACAAGGATACCGGAATTTCAGGTCTCTCATGACTTAGATGGATTATAAAATCAGTTAATAATTTAGTAAATTGGAAATAAAATCAGAAGATTCAACCATGTTTTATTACGGTATCCTTACACATCCTTTGATCAGTTCCTTCAATCCCTACATCGTTCCACCAAACACCCTGTATACATGTATAATTAAGTAACACAATGCAGATTAGAGACCGATTTTTTTTTTTTTACACAATCGTTCTGATTTTATGTTACCTAAATAAAAATATAATTTATTTTCATTTTTTAAAACTGCTACAATTTACAGGTTTAGATTTAAACCTGCACGTGTTATGCAGGGGGGTTACTTCTGCCGCTGTCTGTAGGAATGGGTATGAACACAAAAATATCTTTTAAAATGAGCTTTCTCTAATATTTCCTCTCTGCTAGAGCCACGGATGTGGATGCAGCAGGTTATTAGAGATTACCCGCGCTTACGGGGCATGGATATTGTTTTATAACTTCATTTTAATGCTCACAATAGTTTATGCATCCTTGCAATGGACAATTACAGTATCGTTAGGCTGATTTACCGTTTTAGTGTTTGTGCTAGATATTATTAAAGCCACTTTTGCTTCACACTGTACGTATCCTACTTATACTTTGTTTTGAAGATTATGTAGCGTTTTACAAGATTTGATTGGCATGGCTAAACATTTACTAACTTTTTTTTTATGTTTGTGCCGCCTTTTTTTCCCTCCGATATGGATCGGAGACATTTTTAGGCTAACATTTTGCTTAAATCAGCTGTTTCATTTAATACATAAGCGATCAGTGCAACTTCGCGTCTGGTTGTGTCGTTGTTTTGTTATATAGTTGTATACAAAGATACTTAGGTTATGATCTTTTAAATTTCTTCCTATTTTTCCGTATTTTTCTTTTTCTTTTTTTCTTAAAAAAAAAAACATTTACTAACTTATTTACGGTTTTTGTAATTATAGTGCGTAAGCTCTCGCACTCGGCGTAATTTGGGAAATTATTTAATTTAATTACGTTGGGAAAGATAGACGTTTATTTTTATTCCAGTGCATATTGGTTGAATTCGATGCTGTACGTTTGTAAAGTTTTTATCCGCTTTTTTGCTCTGGTTGATTAAATTCCCAGCGTGCTTTTTCAGATTCATTTTATTCAAAGCGAAATTTGTATACATACATCGAATTACTTTGCGCATATTTTTTTCTGGTTTAGGAACCGGTTTTAGAAAATATTTATTTGTTCCCACAACACTTTAGTTTCACTAGAGATCGTTGATGGTAGTTAAAACCATATAGGGATTAAAATGTGAATTTAATTTTGAGTACTTTTTAAACAATATTAAATAAACCAAGCCTAAGTAACCCCAAGTAAGAGAATGTACATAAATGCATCGTAGGAACGTAGGAAATTGATCGAATATTCGTCGCCTCGGCTTCATGCGTCAGTCGACTGATTGCCATGGTCTGTTGGATAGTCGTTTACTCCTATCTTCACACTGCATGTTGGACACCTATTTTACCAGAGCCTTTACTGTTTGTAAGTATACAAAGATCAAAGCTTTCGTAACCTCTTTGGTTATGTTGTAGACAAGCAGTCTAACAAAAAAGAGATTGCTTGTCTAAAACATAATGTTGACTATAGACCGCACTCTCTCAAGAGTTTATGACTTTTTTAGATTTTTTTTAATAAAACAAATGACTGCTACATAAGTATATACTGTCATAAGTAATAACTAATAACACCTAAATATGCAAACATTTTGTATGCGAGATTGAAGGAATAGAGAGTGCACCTGTGTTTCGAAAGTGAATTTACCCGCGATGGAACTGGTCAGTAAATTCGAAAACGCCCACCAGTTTATCAATTCATCATCATCAGCCCTTATACTTCCACTGCTGGACATAGACCTCGCCCAAACGACGCCACGAATAGTGGTTCTGAGCCGTCTCCATCCACCAACTCCTGGTACCCACCTTCTTCCTTGTACCACCTCCTTGACCCAGTGGTTCAATATTTTCGGTACCTGGGGTCCACGTTCCATGCCGATAACTAAAGACATTAACCCCCTCCCCCCAACAACACTTCCGAAAACTGCACAAATAGCAGTTAAGGTGCTGCCTCCCCTCACTCTAGCGCCGCCACCTATTTTATCTAATTATTACGTTTAAGAAAGTACGTTAGCCAGTTTGTGATACCTATTATAAGCTTTTTTTAATGCCTCTATAATAGTTTTATTTTGTATAGTTTAGACACATAATCGAAAATAGAGTTTGGTGCCTCCAAGGGCAACTTCGTTTCTCTGCCTAAACTATAGAAAATAAAACTAGAGAACAGAGTCATTAAAAAGAAGATCCGTCAAGTGCGAGTGTAACTCGCGCGCCGAGGGTTTCGAACGTTTGTCTACAAATATGTACCAAAAGTACCGGTTAGAGACATCGCAATTTAACGAATACCTAAAATAGTAGGTACCAACCTACATTTCAGATGGATCTCTCTGCATGCATCGGTTAAAGTGGGTAATGATAAATTTTTCGACTTTGATCTGATACCTTTCATTTGATACCTCACATGACCCTGTAGGTATCTTTTAAAATTTCGGCATCACAATTTGTATGGAATATTTTTCATTTATTTTTCTTTAAATTTGTACAGGCGCACGAAATGTATTATTATTTTAAATTTCAAGTTGATAGCTGCAGTAGTTGCTGAGTTATAAGGGGGGAAAAAAGGACAGACAAAACGAGACCATAAGGGTTTCGAAACCGATCTTCGATCTCGAAACCCTAAAAGGCTTATAATAGGTATCACAAACTGGATAACGTAATTTTTGGAAATTCCTTTCTTAAACTTAATAATTAAATACAATAGGTGGCGGCGCTAGTGTGAGGAGAGGCAGCGCCTTAAAGCTAAGCGTAAATTAAATCTGAAAATTGCTTTGACTCTGAATTGAATGCGCTTAGTGTGGATAAAAACAACAGACACCAGCAAACTTTGTTTGACTGGTATTCAACTAGGTATATTATGCGATGGAGGCACAGTGGGAACACAAAAGCTGGTGGACTTAACCTGAAAAATACCGATGAAAGTCAGTATTTGAAAAAAATTTGCCACTTTCACTGACACGTAGAATAGTGCTACGACCTTGCTACGGTTATTATTACCGCTGCAGCGCTGCTACGATAGTAAATTGCTTGGCTTTCAGTAAATAATTGTTATTGTTACACTCTTGATTTAACTGTAGTTTGCTATAGCCATGATCAAGTATTTTACCATATGGTTTAATAGCCATTAAAATATTATTTGATAAGAAACAAAATTAAGAGTCAATTTTAACTGCCATAGAGCACTTGTTTTTTTGCTGTAGATACAACAGGAGCTTTATAGAGTTTTCTAAGCGGTCAAAACATTTTTTAAAAGCTTTTACTTAGCTTGCAATGTATTAACTATGTTTGTACGGGTGAAATCATGCAACTCAATTTTGAAGCAGATATCTTTTAATTGCGACAAGCTTTTATATCATAAAAATTTAGAAATAACGTTATAAGTTGATAGTTAAAGTTTAAAGGAAAAGTGTATTATATTCTTTTTAGCGAATTTAAATAAAAGCTGATTTACTTTTATTTTTTTAACCGTGGCAGCGTGCGATGTAAACTAGCTGAAGCATTAGGAAAATAGATAAAATAAATGCTACCAAATAATTTAAGCCACATGACTGAGTGATGTGGCAATAAAATTATTTAGGTTAGTTTTAGGATATACTGACTAATGACCTTTAAGTCCATAAACTTATTAGGAATAAAAAAATAACTAGCCGTTTTTATTAATTTTTATTATTGACGACCTCCGTGGCGCAGCGGGCGAAGGTCCGCCTGCGACGCAGGAGGTTGCGGGTTCGATTCCCGCCTCGGAACAAATTTGTGTACGATCTGCAGAAATTTATTTCGTTGGTCTGGGTGTTTTCTATGTATAATAAAAAATATCTGTCTATGTAGTTTATTGTAAGTATATCAGTTATCTAGTACCCATAACACAAGCTCTGCTTAGCTTGGGGCTAGATAATGCTGTGTGAATTGTCCAGCATTATTTATATTTATTTATTATTTATTAAATATGGGGAACTAAAGGATATTCGCATTTCTTCGTAGCAGTGCTACGACTGTTCTCCCGCGCTATCGCAGAGGTCGACCGAGCTGGATAGTTTATTTTTCCAACTGCAGCGGTGCAGTGAAAACTCGTAATTAACGTGGCTTTCACTGAGACCGAGGCGTCCCTCTTATGGGATTGTTGTGACGTCAAACGACTCTCATTGTTACCCAAATAAAAATAGGACTGCTTTTCTTGTGTGCATTGTCCGGATTTGTTGGTGTGTTAAACTAACAAGTTTTCCTAAGCATGCTTAGATTTCTTAGGTTATTTCTATTTCTTCAACATTATTGGCATGTCAAATGATGAGTTTATTAGTTCTAAATTATGAGTTTATTTGTACTAAAGAATGTCAATAAATGAAAACTTGTAAATTAAATCTAAAATTTTGACAATCGTAAGAAAGAAAGAAAATTAATAAAAAACGTACTATTGTCCTTATCAAAAACACGGATGAATCATGCCGTCTGGTTGACCTTTCTTTAACTCTTATGTATGTAGGTATTTATTCTGCAAAAGCATACGAACAAGATTCCAAAATGAACCGTTAAATTGAAATTCATGAATCCCGTTCGAAAGTTTACTTATCATCTGGCGAAGAATCAGTGCTCGAGCCGGCCGGCGGCGGCGGCGATGCGCGAACAAAATGTTTATCGAAGTTATTGGATAAATCTAAGCTAAACCTCGCCACACCGCGGCTCATAAATTTAAAGTAAACAACTATTTGCTGAAGAAGAACCTATTTCTTAAAGCTATACTTGCACTGCACGGCACTGCTTTACTTTTTTTAAATATATGTTTAAATGTAAAGGAACGATGACCGATAGGTATAAATTCTAAGTAAATATATATTTGTTTGCTGTTTTTTTTTAAATTATAAAAGGTCGACAACTCCTACTCAAAGATGTTTCATAGTTTTGGTTTTCTGTGCTTCTGTTTTCGTTTCTGACATATACCTACACCCCTTACCCAATTACTGGCGCCTTTATCAATCCAAATTAGTTTTTTTTTATATTGTTAATTTTTTTTTATTTCTATTTTTGTATCTGATCGGCTATGCCCCCGCGCATATGCATTTGCAGGACTATCCACTCAATAATAGGCACTCTCTGTATATTTTCCGGTGTATAAAACTAGTAAATATGGACTTAGATTTGTTTCAGACTACAGTAAAGTTTTACCAAGCTGGCTTTAATAAGATTTACTGTTATGAAACTTGTTTGTTTTCTATGAACGCTGAACACCGCCGACTGATATTACATTAGCAGGAATCAGACATGAATCTTATGAGAATACCGACCTACCTTCTGTTCACTAGTAAGACAGTTATTAGATACGTGCTTTTTTCATGATAAAGTTCAGCTTTTCTGTTCTTTTACTTGGTGCTGTAGAATACATTTATTTCTTCCCGAATTTCCCTTACATTATTGAAAAATAAAGTATGGTAGTAGGTCTATAGAAAGGTATTTTACAAATTATATAATAAAAATAATGCTGGACAATTCACACAGTGCTCACAATGGACAATGCACACAAGCTAAGCAGAGCTTATGTTATGGGTACCTACTAGATAACTGATATACTTAGTACAAAACACTACATAGATAGATATTTTTTTATTATACATAGAAAACATACAGAACGAAACTACAAAACAGTGTAAGTATGTGATTTTCCCGGAAAACTTTGAGCGTTTTGTCGTGAATTAACTACTAAAAGATCAATAGTTTCTCAGTATTTATACAACTCAGTCGTTTGAATACAACACAATACCCCGAAGTTCGGGTAGTGCTCAAGTTTGCTTAGGACGTAGACATTCTCCCATCAATCCCTCGTACCCATTATTTGTTTACGGTCTCAAAGCCAAAATGCTATATCTCCCCAGCCAATAATAAACCTTAAACCATCTGCATAAAACACATAAAGACATTAAGTGTAGTTCCGCGTAAATATTTCGCTTTTCAAGAGCTCTCTTCGTAAATCCAAGGAAAGATCTTCAATTTTACGAAGAAGCCAGCGGAACATTTGTTTTAGAAACTTCACAGATAACAAAGTAAGGTAAGTCAAACGGCTGTTACTAATTACACAAGTTGCTGTTTGATTTTCCCGGGACTTTTCAGTTATGTGAGTTATTCTGAACTTTTACCTTATTTGATTTATACTTTCTTTACGATTGGTTGTGGCTCTTCACTATAATAAACTGGCCAGTTTGGGCAATATTTAATGAAAAACCTACCATTGACCAAATCAATACCTACCTACTAACTACCTACTTAAGTGTTTATATATCTTCGCCGTAATCAAAATCAACAACTCTTTATTTCCATAAATACAATAAATGTACACTTAGAAATTGTCAAATTATAGAAATAAACACTGACACGGAAATAAAGTAATATTTTTGATATGAAACGCTACGCTTTGGTATGAAGACTAAAGTAATGAAGCGGCAAAGAAACCTTTAGCCAGTTATTTGTTATTTTTTTGAGTTGGAGCAAAACCTAACCTTTTTATGCTGTAGTATTTTATAGTAAGCCTTTTTGCACGGCAAGGTTTTGTCAATTTTTTTGAATGTAGGAGTATCATCTTCAACTTATCGAATTGAAACAGTTTCGATAGATCTGACATAAAAGATTCATGAAGCTATAAAAAATATAACACACACAGCATTGAACGTCAACGTAAGCCCTGCATGGCATGTGTGATAGTGCTTAATCAAAATTTCAATTAAATTTCCGTAATACCTTTCGTCGGCGCCATCACCCGAGAGACGCCCCCACAAATTAATTCCTGCCAGACCGAATATGTTTTAATTTCGGCTCTATCGATACAATAAACTTTACTGATTCAATAATGCAGAGACAACGAACAAAGATTTCTTCAAGGGCCTCGTCCTATTTTAAATGATATTACCCGTGTTTTGTGTATGTTTAATCTTGTTTTAACTCCGATAAAGAATACGATAATGAGATACAATGAGATAATGCAGCGTTTTCAACAAAATAGTTTTCAAATCAAATCAAATCAAAAACTCTTTATTTCCATAAATACAATAAATGTACACTTAGAAAAGGTCAAATCATAAAACTAAACACTGACACGGAAATAAAGTGATATTTTGATTTCTGTCGCTTCGGTATGTTGACTAAAGTAAAGAAGCGACGAAGAAACCTTTAGCCTGTTAGTTGTTATTTTTCGAGCTGGAGCAAAACTCGTCCCAAGCTTTTTTATCCTCTAGATAATCTGATATTTTGTAGTAAGCCTTTTTACAAAGGATATGTTTGACAATTTGTTTGAATTTATTTATTGATAATTTTTGCAACTCACTTGGAGTTTTGTTGTAGAAGCGTATACATTGCCCTTTAAAAGATACATTTATCTTGTGTAGCCTAGTTGTGGGCACAGCGAGTTTATCCTTATTTCTAGTATTTATATTATGTGTGTCGCTATTATTAGGGAATACATTGATATTTCTATGAGTGTACAACAAGTTTTCATAAATATATTGACATGGTACTGTCATTATGTTAATTTCTTTGAATTTATCACGCAGGGATTTTACTAGGGGCCGCCAAATTAAAGTGGCATTGATCGTGCTTTTTAGGGTTTCGAGATCGAAGATCGGTTTCGAAACCCATAAGGTCTCGCATTGCCTGTCCTTTTTTCAATCTTTAATATCTCAGCAACTACCGTAGCTATTGACTTGAAATTTTAAATAAGAATACATTTCGCGAGCCTGTACAGATATGAAAAAAAGAAAAATGAAAATTTTCGTTGCAAATTGTGATGACGAAATTTTAAAAGAGACCTACAAAGTCAAGTGGGGTATCAAATGAAAGGTTTTTAAATTTCAAAATAGTATTTGAAGTTTCTGTAGGTTTTATACTTTTCGAAATATTTTGAAAAAGTCAAAAAAATATCCATTCCCTCCCCCCTATCTCCGAAGTTTACATAGCGATCCATTTGTAATGTATGGAGCGTTTGTAGATATGGATCTATATTTTTCAGGAAAAATATGAAGTCTGTAAAAAGAACACTTTTTGAAAAATGAACAATAAGGGAGCGGGGAATATTTTTAAAAAGGGTTGGCTGGGGTATCAACTGAAAGGTATCGGTTTGGACATTTCAAAACAGTTTTTAAATTTCTGTAAGTCACATACTTTTTTAAATATCTTGAAAAAATTCGAAAATCTTACCGTTGCCCCCTATCACCGAAGCATGCAGAGAGATCAATCTGAAATGTAGGTTGGTACCTACTATTTTTAGGTATTCATTAAATTGCGAAGTCTCTAACCACTACCTTTAGTACATACCTATTTGTTGAAAAACGTTCGAAACCCTCGGCGCGCGAGTTACACTCGTACTTGACGGATCTTGTTTGAAAATGACATCCCATTGACCTAGCGCCTCTTCTCGCTAACAATCCACGTCATCTATTAGTTCTACGGACGCGTTCCCACTGTGTCGCAACCGTAAATTATCGTTGTCTTTATGTGTTCCCAGTATAACGACTGTTAGCCGTCATTGTGTCGTCACGATTTTTTATTTTTCACCGATTATCGTATCTAGTTATTCCCATTGGATCGTGACGATATTTTAATGTTCACGGCTCTCGCCTTGTTGTTTACACATCACAAAAACGACACAATATGAATCCAGACGTTTTTTATCGTTTTAAGACTGTAGTGCTAGCTGTTCCCATTTTAAGGATAATCTATCATAACAACAAAGAAAAAATCGTGGACGACAGTTCATCGTATCGTCCTATACGTTAAAACCTCCATTTACATGTATAAGCCACGACTTTCTGTCGTCACGAAGTACTTCACGATGGTAAATGGGGTTTTTATTTAGTTCGGAAAATGCCTCATTGGATGAAAATAATAATATGAAGATACAAAGCCAGTCAGTGAACGAGTCTACCTTACTCTCGCCCAGATTTATTTCATTAGTATAAATGCTCCCGGCAAGTTTGGAGCTAGAGGTACCAACTAATAAACGGTCGACAGGAGCGCAAACTCGCGGCTTCGCCATTTGTCTCGCCGGACGCGAGGTAACGAGACCGGACTAATGGCGTCCCGAACTTGTAATTTAGAAAAACGATTCCGAAGATAGACTGTTTTCCGCTATATTTATCTACTAATAAAGAGGTAGTCGGAGTTCTTAGCCGATGATCCAATTACTGGTCGTTCTTCAAAGCTATTTTATTTCAAATAAGAGCTGGATATGATCTGCTTTACCTAAAATTCAAGGAAAACATGCGAAACTCGTGGGTTTTCCGACTGAGTACTTCCGACTGGGATGTAGTCGTAAAGGACATGAACATTATATATACGTAGGCATCTGCATGCCAAAGGTTAGGTGGGTAGATAATGTAGATAGGTTCCATGTGCGGTGTTGCAATGCTTGCTTTGTCCAGGTGTAACCTTAGCTAGAGGCCATGCAAATAGTTCACAATGAATTGAACTATTTGAATGCAGTAGTTGAAGTAGCCGTTTTATTTTATTATATTCATACGGTTAATACAACATCAAACCATCTAGGTAAGAGCCTTTATTCACAATGAAAATAACAATAATATAATAGAAATAAATTAGAACTAGTATTTACAATTGAAACAATTGAGCTAACTGCAGACTGTTGCAAACAATCTACAGGTAGCTCAACTGATCCATATCAATACCACTAATTATACAACTAATTAAATTTATTAAATATGTATTCTAAATTTTATATAAAGAAATGTGGAGAAGTAAGTTTTACAAACATAAACATCATCATAAACTAAAATTACTGGTTGGTGGTAATTAAGATTTCGAATGCATTAATAAAGTAGATAATCCTTCGTTAAGAAAATGCCGATGGTTAATCACCAAACTTATTCTATGGTAACAAAAAAATCTCTTATTGACAACAGTCCCTCACAGCATGACGATGACGGTGACTTAATTACTTTGTAAAGAAAAAAAAATACGTTAATGATTTTGAGTCGATGTCATTTTTGTCTACACATCCCTTGGATAAATCGCTTTTACCTTCAGTAGACATAAGCAACAATGAAACATTGTAGAGGTAATTAAGCTAAGAAATTCAGGCTTTATTGGCAAGAACTCAGTGGCGAGGTTTGCTTAGGACCGCCGATACAAACAAACAGACAGCGGGATTAACCACTTTGTTTTCTCATAAACGATGCCGACGAGATGGCGTGTCATGTTACAAACAGATGATTCGATAACTTGCAATGGTATGATTCGATAACTTGCAATGGTAATCAAAAAACAAACAATATGTAGACAATCTATAGACGGTTGCTTTTTTTATTAGTAGAGCTAGGTCAACCCCCGATCGGCTAGAAAATGAGTAGGTATCTAGCGTCTAGATACGTAGGGCTCTAGAGCTAGAACATTAAACCAAAAGAATTTGTGAAGTGTGTGTGTGTGTGTTCTTGTTTTTTTTTTAATTCCGATACCAACAAAAATTACATACCTAAGTTTTATTTATTTTTGTCTAGCATACGTATTTAAATACACTAGACTAACATTACAATCTAGCCATAGGATTAGCTAAATGTCAATTTTGTTTTAACTTTAAGTTTTATTAAAACAAATCATTATGAACGTACATCATATTTATTTTATGTATATTATATATTTATTTTATGTATATATCTTATGTATATTATATGTATATTTATTTTATGTATCTGTCATATTTATTGTATTTATAGCAACCACTATTTGTAAAACACGCCACCGTCTATACTTGTTCTTTCACTTCCGGTCCATCCAAAGGTTGCCTGGAAGAGATCGCTCATAGCGATAAAGCCGCCCATTGTGCAACGTTATTTGTATTTGTCTTTTCCTGTCCTGTGTTTCTATTTGGTGTGCAATAAAGAGTACTGTATTGTATTGTATTGTATCAGTACTTTTTTTATTCCTTGGGAAGGCACGGGGTTCAAGTGTTCTTAAAAATAGCACTTATGCATTTACACTTTAACTTTTATCACTACACTACTCTTTAAAACATAACTACCTGCATTCTTACTACACGTTGTCCTATTACCCGTTTTCCGGTAGGAATTAGGCATTTTCCCGCGGTAAAAAGCAGCCTATGTTCATCAGGAAAAATGTGGGCTTCTAATGGTAAAAGAATTTTTCAAATCGGTCCAGTAGTTTCGAAGCCTATTCAACACAAACAAACAAACAATCAAATCTTTCCTCTTTATTAGTATTAGTATAGAGTATAGATTATTCATCTTTAACTTTTAAAACTACCCTACTACTCAAAGGGTAAGTTCTTTTGAGCCTTTTTTCTATGTCCGTGTTGTCGGTAATTACATAAGATGAGAATATTTAGTTCATCCAAGTAACCAAGCCAAATCCAGGACAATAGCCAATATATATTGAATATTGACAAGAAATTAGAGCCAGTTTGAGGGACATACTGATTACGATAGTGTGTGTTCCCACACACGTCGGTTGAGCACTTAATCACAGGAGCATTGAGGTGTTAAACCGTAATGAGACCGTGATGTACGTAAGCTTTGACGTCAGGGCCTGTATTACCAGAGCTTATACTGATACCTACTAAATTTGTATACAACCTATCAAGAAAGTAGTTATTCCTTTGCGCGCTTTTTGAGATACATCAAGGAATATGGGTATTAATTTTTTTATAAGTAGAAAATTTGCCCTTAGAAGTGTGTCATAATCATAAATCTATACTTATAATAAAACTGTAACAGGTCCAATTCTGTACATTGAAGATATTTTGAAAATTTTTTTTGGAGGGCACTCTATTATCGATACTGAAGCCAAAACTGCAATTTTTTTCATTCATGTCTGTCTGTCTGTCTGTCTGTCTGTCTGTCTGTCTGTCTGTCTGTCTGTCTGTTTGTTAAACGCGCATCACGCCGAAACTACTGAAGTTATTGAAATGAAACTCGGCAAGATTTTAGGTCATACTACGAGGAAGGACATAGGATACTTTTTATCCCGGAATTCAGTCAGGTTTCCCTGGGAGAGGGGATGAAAGTAAAATTCTTTAACTGCGCATCACGACGGAACTACTAAAGGTATTGAAATAAAATTCGGTACGATTTTAGGTCATACCACGAGGAAAGACATAGGATACTTTTTATCCCGGAATTCAGTCAGGTTCCCCTGGGAGAGGGGATAAAAGTAAAATTTCTTCACCGCACATGACGCCGAAAGAGGTAAATGAGTTGGAATGAAACCTAGCACAATTTGATTTCATACTACAAGGAAGGACATGGGATAAATTTCATCCCGGAATTCAGTAATTTTCCCCTGGGAGAGAGGATGGAAGTAAAATTCTTTAACCGCCCATCACGAAGGAACAACTTAATGAATTCGAATGGAACTCGGTATAATTTGAGTTCATACTACGAGGAAAGATACATTTTATCCCAGAATTTAGTAAGGTTCCCCTGGGAGAAGGGATGAAAGTAAAATTCCTTCACTGCGCATCACGCCGAAACTACTGAATGAGTTGGTCTGAATTGGTACGAATTGAGTTCAAGGAAGGACATGGGATACATTTTATCCTGGAATTCAGTAAGGTTCCCCTGGGAGAGAGGATGAAAGTAAAATTCTTTAACCGCGCATCACGACGGAACTACTTAATGAATTCGAATGCAACTCGGCGTGATTTTAGTTCGTACTATGAGAAAAGATATATTTTATCCCGGAATTCAGTAAGGCTGCCCTGGCAGAGGGGATGAAAGTTAAATTCCTTCACCGCTCATCACGCCGAAACTACATAGGTAATGAGTTGGAATGTAACTTGGCACGTTTTGAGTTCATACTACAAGAAAGGACATGAAAGGAAACATTTTATCCTGAAATTCAGTAAGGTTCCCCTGGGAGAGAGGAAAGAGTAGAATTCTTTAACCGCGCATCACGACGAGTCTACGCGTCGTCCGATTTCATGCATTCTTTTTGTTAGAAACAGTGTTGCAAGATCGAATATGACTAAATCAGTATAAAGTCGAGTAGAAAATCAGTAGATTGATGAAATAATCTGTAGATTGAAGAAAAAAATTAGTAGATAAAGGGTAGGTAAGTTCCTATCTATTTATTTTTCCAAGACGCACCCATTAGTTAGGTTCCTACCTACTAAGGTGGTGGGTCCTGGAAAATAAGTTAGGTTCCTGCCTTACATGATATATGGTGGTTTAGCTGGTCCAGTTAACAGTTAAATTAATTAATTATTGTGGTCCATTTAATTAAACTAACTGGACCGCAGAAAAATATTTTTTATTGTGGTACACAGCCAACTGTACCTACCTACTAACGAAAAAAAATTAAAAAAAAATACTCCAGATAGTGCGTGCGAGATAAATTAATAGTTTCAAACTTGACGCGCGTCTCTCCATCTGCATTCATCATAATTTCTTTCATCCAAGGTGGAATACCAAAACGTGTCATTCTGTGACGATAGCCCTGTCATAGTGAAGCGATTAGTATAGCAGAATAGGGCCCCAGCTGTGAGTAAGTCAAACGAGTAGGACACTTCTTAACACTGACGCTGGCCGAGTCGTAGCTAAAAGTCGTGTGGATAAAGAATGGGATTGAAGATGACAATATGCTATCCCCCGTAGACCCTACACGATTTTTTGCACGGCGGCGTTTCATAATATGAGAGACTATGGTTAAATGTGAACTTAATTAGTCGGCAGGTAAGGCAATCGCGAACGAAGTCGCGGGTACAGCTAGTAAGTAAATAATACTGGACAATACACATACAGCATCGTCTAGCCCCAAAGTAAGCAGAGGTTCTGTTATGGGGATACCTGATATATATAACCATAAATAAATTTTATTATTTTGGTTTGATAAAACCCAACCCCGGGAAAAATATCTGCCAATCGTATAAACATTTGTACCACGGCGGGATTCGAAACTGCTACCTCCTGCGTCACTGGTGTACCTGCGACCGCTGCGCCACTGAGGTTGTCTATTAATTTGTGAACTCATTAACTTGTATCTACCAATATTTCCATGAACTCAATTCAATAAACTTATGAGATATTTCTGCATTGTTACAGATTAGCTTCAGCTTCAAAGAAAATTTTGGAAACTGCTCCAAACTAATTTAATAAGGTAAGTTTAGTTTAGCTTTTAACACAATTCCAAAACTTTAACAACAGCCCTTAACAACAACTGTTTGTAGGTGCCTACTCCATGCTGTTCGTAGTTAACTTTTCAAGTTTGATAACAGAAGGAACAAATAGAACAATACAGCTACAATTGTTATTGTTTCTAAATAACCCTCGAATACAAAACATTATTAACTTATACTTAGCGAGCGTTTTCTCTGGGTATATGCGATGGTTTTAGGGTTACATATTACCGAAGCAAAAGAACAAAATAAAAAATTTTAAAAAATCCCTTACAGATTTTAATGAAACATGGCTAAGAACACTCTGAATAAAATTATCTATGACACAAAAAAAACTAAACGAAAATCGGTTCATCCGTTTGGGAGCTGCGATACCACAGACAGATACACAGATACACAGACAGACACGTTAAACTTAAACACCCCTCTTTTTGCGACGGGGGTTAAAAAGGCCTCGTAGACAGACGCGGAATGACATATTTAGGCATTCTACATTGGATGGATGAACTACGGATCGACGCGTGTCAAAAGTATCAAGATTGAAACGTTTCCATCTTGAAACTTTCAACTTGAAACCATTCCATCAATTTCTCCTTGTCAATAGCAACGCAAACACTTGCAAGTCTTTCTTTGATCTAAGGAATCTACATGGCGATTCTGAGACAATACCAATGTCATAGTAAAGCGATTGGTGGACAACACATATTTGTTAATTGAAAAATTGTAGGTACTTGCCGCGTCAGTCAGAAAGAGAGGGTTGGATTTTTCAGAACTCACAACGTGGATAATAACTTAAATTAAGAATGACTCACGCGTTATTCAAATTTTAAGAAAGGCCTTTACATTCTACCAAGCTCGTAAGCTTACATGAAAATACAGGTTCGTCTGTTTTAACCCAATCAACAACCACAAAGATTACCTACCAACGTTTCATTGTGATATTAATTACCATGATGGGGATCAACGAGCGAACAGCTCGTGGACAGAGTTCTGTAGAGGTATACATTGTGTTTCCGGAATTATCGGATTATGCCGTTGACGCTGGATCGTAAGCAATAATGTTTTGATAGATTAAAAGTTCCTACAAACAAAGGACGCTTTTTGTTATAAGGCAATTTCCTGCAACTTTTTTCTGGTTACGTAGAGTCATGGGAGGAACAGAAGGGAATATAAGTCATGCATGTATGACGCTGGGGTAAAAGTTTTCTTGAGTGGAGACCACGATTCGGCAAACGTAGTGTAGGACGCCCTCCGGCCAGGTGGGATGACGATCTGCGAAAGACTGCAGGCAGATGCTGGATGCGGCAAGCTGAAGACAGGGCGCTATGGCGCTCATTAGGGGAGGCCTATGTCCAACAGTGGACTAATATAGGCTGATGATGATGATGATGATGTATGACGTATGTTCCCATCAAGATGTTGACCTTTTTATATATTTAGAAACTTTTCGTATTGACCTTTACTCAGTTAAAATTGCCAGAGAGTATGTTGATTGTAGGTTGCGTTCAAAGGATCATAATTCCAAATATAAAGAGTTATTTATAGGTTGCAGACACTTTGTAAATCATCACCATCAACCTATATTAGTCCACTGCTGGACATAGGCCTAACATAATGAGCGCCATAGTGACCTGTTTTCAGCTTTGTAAATATGCCGTTTAAATTTTGCAGTTAAGGTTTCAATTCAGTTTCAAGTTAATAAGAAGAGAAAAGTCTTGTTCTCGTAGAGCGTAAACCATCCCGTTAACTGACTCGATCTAGTTAGAGCTCGCAGCATTCGGTATCTAGTTCCTACATTTCTATACGATTGAGAAGACATCAATTATTTCGGACCCTGTGCAACGCAGTCAACCGTGGCCCGATAGTTACGATACGAATTGAATTGCAGTCAACTTGCTTTGAATTCCCAAGATATTGAGCTCTAATATTCAGAAATTGTCTTGTAGAATAACTCTGTTGGTATTATATTCACGGAAATACTTGAGAAATACGTTTCGAGTTTTCGTCTCGTGGAACGAGATAATAATCTTTCTGTACCGATAGGTACATAAACACAAATATTGAGCTTTATCAATAAATTGTAGTCCATAACCTAAGCTTTCTGGTAAGTTTATAGAGATGAAGCACGTTTTAATGCTCACGGTGTAAGTGCTTAGTGCAAACGTTAAACAGAGTATAAAGTTGGCTATGGTCAAACTTATCCACAAGGATGCACGCGGCGACGCTAAAGCCCACTCCACACCACCTCCATGTAACTTTGCCGCTAAAACAACTTAGCGAACCACGACGCAAACATTTATTATTTTGCTTAATAATAGAGCAAACAGTGCTAGCCACACAAACCTAGTCTTTGTAAAGCTTTGAGTTAGTTATTATGACGCGATATTTTCATTAAATACCATTATGAAACGTATTTTCATTTAATTGTGTTGGCCAACACTGGCCTATTTTTAAAATATTCTGCAAAATCATTCAGCTATTCGTGTTTTTAAAAAGGTTTCCGGTTACAAAAATATGGATGAACAGGTCGACATCGGTGTAAATCTGAAATATTTGGCGTATGGATTTAAAAAAATATTTTGATACAAAGTTGCGAAAGGTTTCCGGTACAAATAAACCGCAACCTGTTTAATTGGCGTAAAAATAACGATGTAATTGAAATTCACGCATTGTTGAAATACTGTATTACCGTGTGTAATTAATTCCCGAACGCAAACATAATAACAATTCAGTTTACCTACTTATTTTTGATCCCCTCTTTTGCGAAATGCTATCTCTACAGTTCTCAGATTCATTCTAATAAAAATATGTATTTTACCGTTAAAATATGTATATTTCCCTGCTCTATTATAAGGTAACTTTTATCGAATTACCTATTATAGAGCTCTTAGGAAAATAAAAATAGTTGTAAAGTATATTGACGTCCAATATCCATAGCCTGCAAGCGCTTTTACGACAAATTGACCCATAAAATAAAATGTTTAGTAAAAGCTTCGAACAAACAATTTAGTTTAACTACAGACATAATAATTTAATTATGTTTCAAGAATTTATAATATCCCAAACAATGACGACACAGGTGGGTTAGAATTTTAACTAAGTGTCGTGTTAAACACAATAAAACAAATGAGTTTAATTTACAGGTAAAAAAATATGAAACGAGAGAAAATACTTACGAAGACAAACCTCAAACAACAGAAACCTCTCGTTCACTTATCTATATTATTATAAGTTTACTCTGTAATATTATTTTATGAAAGTAAAAATAAAAATTTAAGAATAAATGTATATTTAGGTTATTCATATCCAAAACTAACAGATAATTTCTTGAATTACCTACGGGAACCAACTGTCTCCACGAATACTTAAAGATGCACTTGTGGCAAACCATAAAAGTGTTAGCAAGTAATATTGAATAGTGAAACGTCCCAAGGGGTTCAAATAAATGAGAATATTAGTAGTAATATTTTGTGTGGCCATTGTTGGCCGGAACTTAAGCAAGATTTCCCTTGACACCACAATTTATAATCAGCAACATGTTTCATTAATCCCGTCCTTGTTGTCGATAAAATATAAAACATGCGAGTGCGGTATAAGTTTTTTGTTTTTAAATTATTATGCTATATTAAAACTATCGAAAATTATCAAGCATACTTATTAAGTAACATAGATATCTGGATTACGAAACTATAAATTAAAGATACTTCAAGATTGAGTTTATTCAATATGTCTGGTCTTTTAATACGGCATCGAACATGTAATATTTCTGTAAATAAAATACTGTACAATACCTCGCTTGCATGTTCATAGTTATTTTCATAATTAAATATTCATTGGAGGCTTTTAAAATGTTGTTGGGAATCGGGAGTTGAAAGTGAAATTTACATCATACCAAGGTCCTCTTAAACATTTTTAACATACTTTTTCATTTACAAAATAAATGGTGAGAAATACATTTCGTCAGGTCATCAATCGAAATGATTTAAGGCGCATGTATGACTCAAACTAGCGCGCTGCCTTTTTTTCTTATAATTACGTTAATCAAAGGATTTTTTAAAAATCCATCGTCTAGTTTATGACACCTACCAAAAGCTTTATTTTAATAACCATAAAATAGTAAAAAAAAATTAAAAATAAAAAAAAATACTTTTATTTCCTTTAAGCAGAATAGCGAAGTTGCTCTTGGTGGCCACTGAACTCTGTTTTCGCTACTTCTTCTATCTTCTATAAATTATACGAAACTAAACTATTTCAGAGGGATTAAAATAAATCTTATGAATGGTTTTATAAACTATACAATGTACTTTTAAAAATTACTTTCATTAACGTAAATATAAGAAAGAAAAGGCAGTGGCGCTAGTTTGAATCACTTCGTCAACTTTATACTTAAACCTTAAGGCGCATGTATCATGTCCCTTAAGTTTTAAGTATAAAGTTTATATTATCGCCATTAAGAAGGTAAGTTACTTTCTATAAGAACATGAATACCGTTTTCCTGTGTAAAATTCAATCATTAGATTATCGGTAGAGTATATAGTATACTTGTACTGGGTTCAAAATGTTTGGTCCGTACTTAATTTTGAACGAGTCATCACTCGAATCTGCCGGGCCGTCACAAAGAAGCACGTTTTTAAAAACGTGCTTCTTTCATCATTTGAGTCATTAATGACTCGGCCAACATGTGGATGAATTATCAATCAGATAAAACAAAAAAACTATAAGTACCAACCCAAAGAGATCGTATTAGTACAAGCAGGTACCAGCCAGTTTGTATAAAAAGTCAGTTTCCACTTTTGTTTCAATTTTCTTCGCAATTTCCCTGCGGCAATGTGACGATCGTTTTGCTCTTAGATCTGAGTTCTAGATGTCCAAGATTACAGTCTAGCCAGGATTAAAAGAATTGCTAAAGTATAATTAGTTAAGTCGCTGCGCTGCAAAGAAATTTTATTATGAAATCTTCTCCAGGTTGTAACAATAATACCCGGTGGAGGTTAACAAACTTTACTAACTTGTCCCTTGATATTAGATTCGTAATCATTTTGTGCAACAAATGTTATAGAAATATGTATCTACGAATACAATATACCGTCATAAGGATTGAACTTCCAATCCTCATGACCGTATATCGATTCAATCATTGAAGGCAATAGGATTCCAATAACATTATTGTAAAAATGTCCATACAATTTGTCCCAAAAACCAAATGTAATGTGATCACTGATCATAATTTTTTTTCTTTGTATTTATAAGGCGTAGCAGCAGTTGTTAAAATATTTATAAAGAGACCCTTTTCTCATGGCTTTTTATACTCGAATAATGTGAAGAATTTACTGCTGGATCCTATAATGTAATTGAATGTTGGGGATCGATAGCATTCTGGCCAAGTTTTGTGGACGATCAACTTCGGGTCATTTTGTTGTTTATAGAGTATTTTACGGCGTGTTGAATCACTGAATTGCCCAGCGTTTATTTAGATTTGAAAACGTTTTATCTGTTTAAAATAAAATGAATGCATTCAATAGAAATGAATTGTTTTTATGAGCAGTGGTAACATTGATAGCTCTCAATAAAAATTCATAGTTTTTGAAATGTTGTGCTTAAGTACCGACTTAAGCACAACATTTCAAAAACTATGAATTTTTAAGTAATAACTAGGTATTTGATGTTGTGTTTTTTCAATGTTAGCTGATATTATAAAAAAATTCTGTAAGCTATTCAAATGGCAGACTAATGTACAAAATAACTAAAATAGATAATAACACCAGACCAGTTTTTTCATGAAGTTGAAAATAGTTAAACACGTCGCTGCATCATCCTCTCGGATGCAGCGACTCGTGTAATTATGGTAAACTTCATTTAAGGTAAGTTTGTTTAACCTTTAAATATCAGCCAGTCAACTCAATTAAGCTTTTAGTCCACAAGCGATCTACCAAGTACCTATTTAATAAAAGGTCTAAACCTATTTCAATTGTTTAGTCCGCGTAAGTCACGTAGCACTGGATAGTGCATACGTAGCTCGAGTGAACCGTAAAACTCGAGCGTAGCAGTACGGTACTGCAGTCGAGAAAACCACTAGCGACCAGCAACCGTAACCAAACTACCGCTAATTAGTTAGGTATTTTCACACTAAAACTTCAATTAATTCCATCAAAGGCAACCGACATTTTTGCTGGCGTAAAGTCAAAGGCGCGAATTGGAAAAGGGAACAATCAAGTTATTTTAAAGCTTTTTATTCTTCTCTCTTGATGAATATAATAAGAAAAAGAAAATCCTTGTATAGTTACCTATATATACAAAATAATAAAAACTGCTTTTGTTACAATATTCAGGCAAATTTAAAAAGTTCACTTTTCGATGAATGTAACTTATTTCCCGAAAAGGGCTATGACGCTATTTGCGAAACGAGGTTAAGTACAAATACGAGCATTATTACAAAGGGATTTCGTATGCGCTACCTTCGCTTGTGTTTTAGTATGAGAAGGGATAGAATATTCAAATCAAAATAATCTCCGAGTCAAAATTAGCGTAAAGCGTGCGAGGTTCACTGATGTGTAAAAGGGCTCGTCATGCATGGGCATGTTTACTAAATAAATAATCAAATGGAGTGCGTACATACATAGGCTTCGTTCTTGTTTAAATTATAACGTTCCCGAAACTGGTCTTAATTGTAAGAAGACAAAGATGATTTCCTGTTAAAGTTATTCTAAGAAATCCAAACCAAATAACGCAAAAACTCAAAATATTCACTTCGCAAAAACATGCTGGCTTATCTTTTTCTTTATCTATCAATTCGACCTATCTACATATATAAAAGAACTTTTATAAGTCCATCGATATTCTAAGAAATTAAATAACATCGCAAAAATTTACGACTTCGGCTGGACTTGAACCCGCATCCTTCCGTAAGTACCGGAATGTGCTAACCAACTACACCACGAGGTCAAGTGACGCTGGAGTCGAAAATCTTTGCGACTATCTTTGATCTTTTTCAAGTCCCGCCGAAGTCGTAAATTTTTGCGATGTTATTTAATTTCTTAGAAATTTGCCAGAGTGTGAGGCTTACGCACTATAAAAACAAAAAAAAAACTCCATCGATATTTTTCAGTTAAATCAATTATCACGAGTTTTATCGAGCACAGGATATCTTGGATCGGCACATACCTAATCAGATTTCGTATCAAGTAAATTGGTAGAAGGAATCACTGCGTCCGTCGAGGCGCTGCGAGGCGCTAACCCGTCGAAGCGTCGTCCTCTCGACATCGGGATAATCCCATCGAAAGATTTGATTTTCCGCTAAATTAGATAAAAGTAATGAAATACTCCACAAGGATCTCACCAAACTCGAGAAGACATTAAAAGAACTTTTAAAAGACACAGATCGGCAAAAAGATGCCATTTTGCTGGTTTGACTTTATTCAAATAAGGAGTTGGCTACGTGGTAATTGTTTAGAGGGGATGAAAAGTTTTATTTGTTTTCTGAGAAACAGTTGTTTGTATTCTGTTAGCGTGGGATTTATGACTTTTGATACTTCCAAAAAGTAGCCTACTTACGAAGAGAAAGGTGTTTGGAAACCAACACAGCTGGTATCGTAAATAGGAAGATAATCAATTACCAACCTACATGTGTAGCTCAATTCTAAATAAACTTCCGGACTTGTCTAACTCGCAACCACAATGTATAGGAAACTTGAACATTTCATTAGCACAGCGCTATTGCTTATAAGTGGAGTGTTTCGCAGTTTAGGCCTGCCCCGAAGCTCCGTCGGGTTATATTCCCTGGCTCTTATTCAATTTGAGAGCGAATCAGTTCTGCCAACCCGATTATCTTTCACGTCGAGATTTATATGCTCACATGAGGGCTTTTTCAGAAGTTTACTAGGGAAACGTTTCGTAATATCCTTGTGAATATTGTTACAATTTGCGTTCAGGGGTTTGCGATATTGTCCCTGAGAATTGGCGTAGCACCAGTGTTTTTTATCGGTGTTCGGTTTTATCGCCGCGTAACACGAACTCTTTTAGAAAGAGTTCTTGTCACGAATCTTATTATCCCAATGTAGGGGCCATACCTGTCTTTTTAAGTTGTAGGTACTTTGAAAATAATACGGAGCGGTTGGTTCTCAATGCACAAAGTCCTTTTAGGTATAATGTCCTTTAACTTTAACGGCCGTCGGACGAAATTGACTACAAGGAAGATAGACCAGGAAAAATAAATAAATATATGCTATATTTAATTTTATTTACATTACCATGACATCGACTTTTAGTGTGGCTAAAATTATTTGGATAACACCAGTAGGTATTCATTAGGTTTACTCCGTAAAAAAAAACAATAAGCATTGATTTTATGGACGCGCTTCGCTCACACTCCACCAGAAGATGCTGCACATCGTCTAAGACGCCACAAGATTCCAGGTAAGTTTTATATTTAATTTAGTTATAAGTAAATGTTGTAATGTTGGTCAGCGAGCTAAAAGAAGAGAAAGCTGAAATAAAATTCGTAACGAATACATCCGACAGAGAACCAAAGTTATCGACATAGCAAGCTGAAGTGGCAGTGGGCCGGCCATATCTCACGAAGAACCGACAACCGCTGGGGTGATGATGAATGATGATGATGAAATGTTGTAAACCCATGGGACTGGCATGGTCGAACCAATGACTCAAAGTCCTTAAACTAACTTCAGAATATGTTATGTTATATTATTTATTTATTCGTTTAAGTTAAAAAAAAATATAAAATAAAATAATCACATAAATCTAAATACAAAAAGTTAAGATAAATGCAATGTCACCACAAAAATTAATTGGAACATTAAAATAGATAAATTATATTAGAACACAAATTAAATACACACATACTTAACATTGATTTAGATTAAGTATAGCTAGCTATCTTTTATTATTTGGGCTAGATGTGTTTGATTTTTATCGCTATAATAATCGTCAATTGAGTAGTAACACTTTTCCAGTAAGAAATGCTTCAAATACTTTCCAAACATAACAGGACAGTATATAGTTTTAAAGATAACTGGAAGTCTATTGTAGAGTTTAACAGCCTGATATCGAACACAATGCTTTACTACGTTCAGTCTTGCAAGATAGTCACTTTTAATAAAAATACCCATCAACTATAGCGAAAAAAAATTACATTGTCGAGGGTCAAATAATCCTTTTACCAACTGGCACGTAAACACTGTTGGTATTAGCTATTAGTCTGTATTTATTGGCTCATTGTGCAGTTAGTAGAAAGCAACTAGCACTAAATGTAGTTGGCACTAGAGCTTCGAGCTCTCGGCACGGTAAACATTTGCCCAATAATGTAATGTACGTCCTCAGTTACGCTACAAGAATAAATATTCCCATGGGAAGTACGGTGGGGAGCGTCGCACATTCCTTTAATTCAAAGCATTTCTTTATTGGACAAAAGTCATAGGTCTATTGTTTTAATAACGAATAACTTGGGATGTTCGCTTCCGCTCGCGAAATTATATTTTATGCCTCGGTTGTTTTACAAGAGTTTATTGAAAGATGATGAAAATGAAGGAAAGTTTTTATTGGCTTTGTAATTCAGATTTTTTTCAACATATAATAGACCCATTCAATGTAATAATGGATTATTATTTCGTATTAATATTATAATAGTGAATTAAAGCGATGAGCTAGAGATTCAATAATTTATACAGCAAATTAGAGATTATTAGAGACGGTTGAATTAAATATGAGGCATATGCCATATGTTCGAAGATACAGGGTGCCACGGAAAGGGTGTACTAAGCTGAAAGGGAATGTTTCTGGACATCGGATAACGTTTGTTCTAAGATTTTTTTTTATTTCGCACTTTTTTTACATAATAAAATATTTTTCTATATATTCGTGATCTTTTACGTCTATTCTTACATAATTATTATTGTTTTGAAATTTCAAGGGATTTAAATTTTTTTCTTTGTAATAATTACACGACAAAACACTAGTATAACTGAAAAAACCAGCAAAAAGCATTTGTGAAATATTTTGTAATGTTGAAAAGAGTGCGTGTAAAAAACCACGAAAAGGAAGAATAAAAAGCTTACTAAAAAAATAATAATTCAAGAAATGGTTTTTCAAATGTTGATCCCCTCGGGTTCTAGAATCACGCCCTTTCGGTTTAGTATACCCCTTTCGTGGCACCCTGTATAAATTATTCCTATTGTTAATTGGAGTGCTCTTTGTTCTGTACAATCAAGTAAGTAGGTACGTCCTACAGGACCAGCTCTTACAATAGCACATCATGGCACTCCTTCCAAAAATGTTATCAAAGTCGGTTCCAAGTTGTAAATCCGTTTACTTCAAAAACTCAATTCACTCATTAAAAACCAGCGACCAAGCAGATTAATCGGTCGTCTAGAAGTCTATGTATTAAAATTACATGAAACATTCTGAATTCACATCACATCACTAGTCCACTGCTGGACTTAGGTTTCCCCAGAGAAAAACAGTCATGGTGATTATCCAGATTTTTTTTGCATAAAACCCTACGCTCCTACCGTAAGTCAAGGAAAGAACTAAGAAAGCAAACACGTATGCTAACCATGAATCTCAAAGAATCGCTTCACAGAAAAAAACATAGCTTAAAACGGCCACATTACAAAAATCAGAAAATAAAATAAAAAAGTTCATACCTCAAAAACTACAAATAATCGCGGAACAGACATGGGGGTCCAATCGATAGGTATTGGTGTCCCCTGACCACAGACCTTCGCTGGTACAGGTGGCATGGGACACCCTGTATAAATATAAGCATATCCAAGTTGAAACGTTGGCTTGTCGAGCAGAATTTCTATTCAGTGAACGAACTACTTGACATTGACACGAAATTCATAATTGATTGATGTTACATATATGAGTTTTACTTTTTATATTATTTTCATTTATTTCATTTTATTTAATCTGTGCATACAAAGAATTTATGAACATTATCTAAGTACTTACAATATGTATGTCAACTAGTTTGAAGAGAATCTGACTTGTAAATTGTTTTTACCAATAAAATGAATTTCTGTATTTCTATTTATAATATATACAAAAGTATACTATGTACTTATACTTAGATAAATAATATATTTATTTATAATTTTAATAATTATAATAATCTTAATAATCACCAACTACCTGGAGAATCCTACACTGTTCTAATGAATATCAAACAACGAACCAACTAATTTTGATGCAATTGCAGTTAGAAACCTTCAGCGTGAAAACGTGAAACAATTTCTACGTCTGTGTTTACAGAACCGTGATTTTGCATAAATCAACTCACAACTAGCGTTTTGGATGCCACGTAGTGTGTTAGTTAGAACAATGTAGGTTTGCCAAAGTTAGTGTGCCTTAACATTGACGGCCTCAGTGGCGCAGCGGGCGAGAGTCCACCTGCGACGCAAGAGGTTGTGGGTTCGATTCCCACCTCGGAACAAATTTGTGTACGATCTGCAGAAATTTGTTCCGTTGGTCTGGGTGTTTTCTATGTATAATAAAAAAAATATCTATCTACGTATATAATGTATGTTTTAAATATATGTACAGTTATCTAGTACCCATAACACAAGCTTTGAGTAGCTTACTTTGGGGCTAGATGGTGCTGTGTGGATTGTCCAGCATTATTATTATTATTATATTTCTATTATTTGATTATAACATTATTAAGGTACGCTTGACAATACACTACTACTACCTTTACTACTACATGGATATTTTGATAGGCTTTTGCAGTTTGCTCTGTGTATCCAGCTAATGGTTTTTTGTTATTATAGTGCGTAACCCCACACTCGGGGTAATTTCTAAGAAATCAAATAATATCGCAAAAATTTTCGACTTTGACGGGACTTGATCTCGCATCCTTCCGTCAGTACCGGAATGTGGTAACCAACTACACCACGAGGTCAAGTGACGTAGGAGTCGAAAATCTCTGCGACTTCCTACGGACTCTAGCACCGTTAGCTCTATCTACAGGGGAAACATTGAAGTTTATCCAATCCTGTTCAGAGACCAAAGTTACATTGAGTTCCTTTGACGAGAGGTGTCGTGTTGCTTAATTCTAAGCCCAGGGTTCAAGTTCCGTCGATGTCGAAAATTTTTGCGATATTATTTGATTACCACCAGCTATGTTTAACTTGTGTAAACATAACCATTTCGAAACATGCCAAATGTAGTATCTATAGTAGGTATGTAGAGAGCATTGTTGTAGCATGTTTCAAACAGAGCCAAGCCCTGTGAAGGTATAAAATATCCTAGCTATCTACCCACTACGCCAAGGAGTCTTTAAATTAAAGGCACATTGAAATCTCAATTTATTAAAACACTCAACTTATTCAAAATCACGAACCATCGAGATTCTAAGCACAAGCACCAATAGGAATTTTCTATTGACATCTCACTAACGATAAAAGGGAAAATTGGGTGTTTTCGTAGCTGATACGCATTCAAAATTAAATTAGCATTTAGTAGGTATCAGATCAAATTGGTTCCCCATGGGCTCAATAGCGTTCATGTTTATTTATAAGACCCTTGAAAGGATGCGGCTAATAATGCCGAGCTTAAAGAATTTGCATCTGTAATTTTGGTCTATAGATTATGAAAACGATTCCTAAGCGTAGGTAAGCCTTTATATATTGATCCTGATTGATTTATACCTGAATACCCAGTTGTTATTGAGACAAATTTTCCAGTTGGTATCTACCTAAATAGATGAAATAGGTACTAGTATAGTATTATAATATCTGTGAAATAGGTAAAGGTAATAGGCGCTAGCTATAAAATCTATACCCAACCATTACTACCATTTTATAGACAAGGTTTTTGTTTTCTAGCATTCAGCAACTCGTATTATAGGTACCCCTAAAATGTACCCTAGTTTAGTGTTGTTATTAGTGTTGCATAAGTTAATTTGGAAATCTGCACTGACGCTTTGTTTTACTTTATTTTTGTAATTATTTATACCTATGTATTCGTTGTAAGCAATTTTGCTTGAGATACAGGTTTTACCTAGTTCAGGCACACGTAATCTATAGAATTTAAGTTATTATTATTCTTATGTTAAGCATTAGTCTTGAGAAATTTTGAATAAATTATTATTATTATTATTACCAGGGTTCCCATATTGGACGTTTTACACTCATTTAATCTTTTTGACTTAGTTCTTATTCTTACAAGTAACAACAAATGGAAATAAAACGATACAAAGTAAAATAGCCGAGAAATGTGAAAAGAAAAGCATTAAAAGTGTCATGTCTCACGTCATATCGTAACAGTGTAATGCCCAGGCTACATTTATCTAAAGGCGCCCGCTGTGACAGTGACAAGTGCTTCCGTGAGTGTCGACGGTTATGCTTAACAATGGCTACCCTACATCTGCCCACCAGGGTCGTAACTGGGGCAACTTAACGGGCAAGGGGTGAACAATCCCAACCGGTACCTATCAGGAATGAGTTGGGGCTCGCTCAACGGTCAGCTACGTACCTAACTCTTTTATTAAAAACGCACACATTTTCAAGTAGACACTATGAAATCATAAATTTAAATCTATAGCCTCAAAGTTCCTACAACACGATAAAGTAATAGAAGGCCAGCTTTAAATTTTCGTCTAATTAAGAGCCCTTTGACAATGATCCTACTGGACAAGATAATGGTTAGTAATTCAGAGCCATCCTTTAAACCTACTCGAAAGTTTGAGGCGAGTAACCACGATCAACATAAGCAGTTGCGATCCCAAGTTTGAACCCTACCTGCCCACGTCCTATAAGGCGCGGTGCGGCTCTGGCCCACTATCGCATTACGAGTCTTTCTATGCGGTTTGTAAAGGCTTCCTCCCGTCCCACTTATATTGTATCACGTTGACGTTTTCAATCAGCTCAGTATCAGTAACTATTTGTGGTTGATCTAGTATCGTGTCGCATGTCAGAAATCTGGGACGCTGCTTGGGCCTTGTTTCTTGATGTCTATTGTTTAGTGGGTCTAGTCTAGAGTCACTGTTGCTGTTTGAACAATGGCTTGGAGCCAATGCTATCAATGGCCAAGACTAGTGATTGCTTTCCCGAAATTTCGGGATAGGTTAGAACAAAGCTTTGATAACGCTTTGTGGGAGAACACACGAATGGTTGGGTTCAAGCTAATAAAGTTTCAGTTCACCTTCTTCACCTTAACAATGTAATAAAACTGGGCAATGCAGTGAATTTTTGCTGTGAATTCCTCAAAAACAATGATTTTGTGCAACTAACATCATATGCAATGGATTTATTCGTCCATGATGCGACAAATAATTTAGAAGTTGAAAGTGGCAAAGTTTCCTCATCGCACCAAACGAACGGTTCATAATTATTTGTTAGCCAACGCGAAAGCTACAGTTTAAATTGAAATAAAACAACTGAAATATGAAGTGCTTGACCTGCCACTGAGAACGGAGAAGTTAATTTACCTACTGCTATTTTGTTTAAATTTTTTCCCTTTAGACTTTTGACAAAAAATGGGCAGTCTTTTTTATTTCCGTCTCATATTAATGACTGTCTCTTTTGCAGGTCCCTCGCCTTATTTTGTTATGAAGTAGGTACATTCTCTTATTCTTTATTTCAGGTATAAATTTTATTTCAGGTATAAATTTTAAAATAAATTGTATTTCATGCTCGAAAATCAGAACCAGCGAAAGCACAAAATAATAGAAGCCGCGACGGAAACAAGAATTCAAAATAGCTTTACTTTATGGTTTTTATATTTTAAACAAATATCACAAAAAAAATCATTTGCACACAAAAGACAAGTAAAAATTTATTCGAGTTCCTAGATAGAGGGTTAAAAAGTATTGTTTATTCCGCCTCAAATATTTCCCGAACCAAAACTATCGGAACTCTATCTGGTTAGACGGTTCAATTAAAAAGTGCCGATATGAATTTGTTGAACAATTCAGCTAGCTAGCGGCCTTCGCCAACTTAGGTCCCTACCTGTCGATATCGGCCGAGCTGACTCTGTCCAACCAACCAAAATTAGTTCCCGAATTTTGATGAAAAGTTTAATTGATTCTTCTTGCCCACCTATGTGGGTGTTGCCGTTGGCTAGGCAATCAAAAGACCGGACAAGTTCGATGAGTTGCATGTTATGTGCTTTTGTATTGAGGTTTTCATCGGTAAATAAGGCATGAACTTGGTTAAAACTAAATTTAGCTTAAACCAGGCTAGGATGCAGCAAGATTTAAGTTGTTTTGATTTGTTATGTAACAGAACTTGACAGATTACAATGGTTTACGAACAAGGTACCTACTTATTACAATTGCGTATTACAAATCGTGCTTTATAATCAGAGGGGTATAAATCAACCTACCTATTTTTATAGCATCATATCTTCTGACAGCTTTACATGTCTCGAAAATTGTAAGAACCTGGTAAATTAAATACCTACTTGCTGAAGCAAGCAACATATTTTCAGATGTTGTTCGGAATGTTTCAGGAATTTCCGTTAAATATTACCTCGCTAGTTGCTGCACATTACTATGCTCGAGGCGTCAGGTGCAAACATTTATAATTCCACGTAAACTATCGTCCGAATACATACAAATATGCGGTGCTATTTGGTTGAGCAGGGACGTAGTCAAGGTAATGCATTGAGGCTGCTATTTTACCAATCAACAAAAATGCCGGAATTTTCTTTGAGTTCTTTATAAAAAGGAGAAATTGTAAGTATAATATACCGTTTTAGTTTTAGTCGTAGTTTTTACCCGACAAACTTAAACAGCACAGATGAGTTTTTGCTAACTGATGAAATGTGTGCATTAAACCTCAATCAAATAATGGGGTTAACAAAAATGGTAGTATCCTTGACTTAATATTTTCCAATCAATCAGTAACTTTCTAAAAAGGAAAAATTGTAAGTATTATATACCGTTAATATTATTTACAAAATAATTTCAGTGCCTATATTTAATCTAGTAAGCTGATTTAAAATGTCGGAAAATATTTTGTGTACCAAAACTGTCTCCATTCAATAGCAGATGTGATTTTAGGAATTGCGAACTTTCCCAATCTTCGCATGGCCGCGCCTTGCGGGTTTGTGGTTTGAGTTCTATTGCAAATGCCACTAATTCTGCTATACCCTGAACTACATACCTGTACAGAGGTTGGTGTTATTGTTTGGTGTGCCATTCTTCTTGCCCCTGGAGGAAACTGATTAATAGCAGCAATATTCGGGCTTTACTCGTGTACCACAGGAATTGTAAGGCCAGTGCGCCCTGTATAGGACTAGGATATTCTCAACTCCAAGCATCGGTTCCAGTGCGTAGTATTTTAGAATACTAGTGAATTTAGCCCAAAATTCTATAGGTGCCTACTGTCCAAAGATGATTTGAACATTAAAATATGAATTAGGTATGATGCATCCTCACATATTCCTGTCCAAAGGACTTATATTGGTAAAAGGTGTATGTATTTAAATATATTATTGCATGTTTGTATGAAAAAATGAAAATATATTTATTGATGCTTAAAGAATCCAGGTTAGAATTATTTAATATCGGCTTCACTAGGCAAAACCTGTATCGCGGACACCATATAAATATATTATAATCTATTATAATATTTGTATTGTATTATTTTTAAATATTGTGTTCAAGAAAATAAATAAATTGATTTCGATTATAAGCAATCTTTTTCCAGAGCTGAACTCGGGAGTTGAAATACCAAAGGCGAATATGAACGACTAACGTTCGGTTGTTTAAAATATCTTGTCAAATAGTCCTTTCGCTTCAATACAAGATATATAAAGATAAGTAATTCTAAAGAACAGCGTGCGAACAACTGCTAAGGGAGATAATGATTAGGCCTTAATTTGGCAATAGGCAAACACAATGATAAATCTAACTGTATTGTTTTGCGGCTAAGGTGCAATTTCACCGTTGAATTTAAACGCGTTCAATTGACGTTAAAACTCGTTTGCGCATTAACTGTGTTCAGTTGGTACATTATACATTCACCAGCATGAACTAAACGCAGAACTCGTTTAAACATCCTGAACGCCCGATAATGGCGGTTCAGCGTCTATAAACGCGTTTAAGAACTGTCAATGTCGTTGCATTTTTTTTTGTTATTGTCTATGATATTATGTAAATCTGAGGTAAATGTTTGTTTACGAAAACGCGATCAAAGTTAGCTCCATAAAGCCGGTGAAATCGGCTTGACTTTAATAGAGATTAGTAGAACGCGTTTTAAGATACTAAGTCCACCCTAAGTCAGTTTCCAAGAACAATGTAAATTCCTTGTTATATCGTCAATTTGCATAAGTAATGATCGGATAATAATTATGTTTGATAATGAGAACCAGAGTTTATATATTTATACACACAGAAATAGTAGCGTTATAATCTGAGGTTAGGAAAATTAATAATCAATTTGCTCCGATAAATTAATAAATTCAATGAGACCGCATTATAAAAGTAGAGTTTCGAAAGCACTGCCGGTCAATTCAAATGTGTTGTGTATTCAAATGTATTGAGCTGAGATACGGTTACACCTAACCTTTTTAAGTGCATTTTGTGTTTATAATTATTATAGGTTCAAAATCTTTTTATAGTACATGAGTTAAACATTAATAAATAAATAAAAAATGCTGGACAATTTGCACAGCATCATCCAGCCCCAAGCTAATCAGAGCTTGTGTTATGGCTACTAGATAACTGATATACTTAATACAATACACTACATAAATAGATATTTATATTATACATAGAAAACATTCAGAAATCCCTGGAGAAAAGTCTGCAGATCTACAAACATTTGTCCCGAGGCGGGAATCGAACTCGCAACCTCCTGCGTTGCAGGCAGACCTTCGCCCGCTGCGCCACAGAGGTCGTCGAATACATTCCTTGTTTACCACGATAATCAGGGCCCGAATTCTGCAAACCAATAGTTTTACTATGACAATGATGATGATTATTTATATATATTTAAGGTTATCGTCGCAGAATCGGCCGTCGAAACTCGAAGAAACTAGATAGTGCGTGCGGTGCCTTGACAATTTTGACACGCGTCTGTCCATCTGTAGTTTCTATCATCAAAGATCACATGTCAGAATATGTCATTCCCAGACGATACCAATGTTGAAGGTAAGGTAAAGCGATTAATTTTAGCCTCTGGCTGTATGAGTAGTAAAACCCCAAAGCTTTAACAATACCACAGAAAATATCATTGTCCGCGCTAATAGAGCTATTGAAACTATCAAAAATGGGAAAGCTAAAATTTTATCACAAAATTTACATAATGAATCAATTATTCGTGGCACATTAATGATGCAAATTGGCAAATAAGCTATCGCTGGCCACAGGTTTACCCGCGAGGGCACTAAATAAATACCGAGGCGGTAGCTATCGCTTTCAATGGCCACGTAGACCTCGCAAAAGTCATTTATTAGCGAGATCGCCGTTTCACGGGATATCAGAATATCTGTGCTAAATTTAATTCATCATTCCAAAGGAGGAATCAAAATCCTGAATAGGGTCGGCAATTAAATAATAGAAACAAATAAGAACAAGTATTTCTAATTAAAACAGTTGAGCAAACTGCAAACAAACTAGAGGTAGCTCAACTGATCCTTATCAATCGGAACCAATCGGAAGAGTCCCCAAGAAGCTGGCCTAGTCCTTACTTATTTATTTATTTATTTATTGACTTAGTACAGAATTACTATTCTAATCACACTAGTCATACACGAATAATTAAATGTTACATTATATATAATTCAAAGATAAACGTACTTACGTAGGTATTGGTAGGTATTTTGTAGTAGATATTAGGTCCTTACATATGAAATTGGCGTTTTGTATGGGAGGAACAAAAAGTCGAATATTTTTTAATATAATATATTTAATTAATCAAAGTATGAACCATTATTTTCTATGCACTTTTGCCATCTTATAGGTAGTTCATTGATCCCTTTACTAAAAAAACCAGTCGGACGGGAATCAATAAAATCTTTGAAGGCGATTTGGACTGCCCCATCGGAGTTGAATTTTTTCCCTTGCAAGAAGTTATCCAAATTTCGAAAAAAATGGTAATCTGTTGGAGCAAGGTCCGGGGAGTACGGAGGATGTCTTAGACTGAGAATGTAACGCAGCAGTCGACGCGCGTTTGCCGGTTTGCTTCAGTCAATTCGTGAGGTACCCACCTTTCAAGCTTTTTAATCTTCCCAATTTGCTTCAAGTGAATTAAAACAGTTTTATCACTAACACCGCAGCCTGCAGCTAACTCGGACGTGGTTTGCGATGGATCCGCTTCCACAATAGCCTTCAACTCTTCATTATCAACTTGAGTCTCAGGCCGTCCACGGGGCTTGTTCTGCAAGTCGAAATTTCCAGAACGAAAACGTTGGAACCAAAAACGAACTGTGTTTTCTTTTGCAACACGACCGCCATACACATCATTCACCCTTCGAGTTGTTTCCGCAGCACTAGTGCCACGGCGGAACTCGTACTCATAAATAATGCGATATTTTAAGTTTTCCATTTTGTAAAATGAGTGACGCAAACAGAAAAAAACAGAAGAAAAAAAACAAATGAATGACGATCATCGAAGCACAAATACACGAGTCTATAGCTGTACAAATTTGAATTTGGAATTCCTTACCAAAGAGGAGAAATTTGTGATTAAAGTGGCCAGTACGAAAAACGCCAATTTCATATGTAAGGACCTAATATATACCAAACGTGTTAAAAAATTAAACTTAGGTCAAAATCATTTTCAGAACATCTCATTAGTTCCAGTCCCATCGAGATCATAATTTTTGAGATTGTTAGAATTTTCCCTAAATATCGGGAAGCACTATAGAAACAAAAAATTCCTCTCTGATCTTGCTTATAGTAAGCACACGTTTTTCGTGAATAAATTAGATAACAGTAAATCATCGTGTAGAAGCTTAGGTATCAAAATATTTCACCTTGAAGAGACAAGGAAAACGTTAATATCAAAGACATTATAAGCCATTTTCGGCTAAGCATCCCATTCCACTCCCACCATTTTTCTCCTAAATTGAAATTTATGATTCAAACCGCGAGAGCCTCTTTACTGAGATTGAATAATCAATTGATTGGAAACCAAATATCTTAATAGGATAATGATGATTCACAATACTCACTTACTCATTTGAAGGTTTACGGTTTACTATAACATTTTTGAAAATAGGTTTTTAATAATTGTTAAGAGTACTATTAGTTTAAAATATTCTGCTGCTATTGTACTTTGGTTCTTGATTTAAAACTCGGTGTTATCAATTAGATAATAAAGATATTGTATTGTATTATATATCGGCCATATCTCGCGAAGAACCGACAACCGCTGGGGCAAACGTGTTCTTGAGTGGAGACCACGACTCGGCAAACGTAGTGTAGGACGCCCTCCGGCCAGGTGGGATGACGATCTGCGAAAGACTGCAGGCAGATGCTGGATGCGGCAAGCTGAAGACAGGGCGCTATGGCGCTCATTAGGGGAGGCCTATGTCCAGCAGTGGACTAATTTAGGTTGATGATGATGATGATGATGATTGTATTATAGTACCTAATATAAAAACAATGGGATGTAATAAAATAATTTCAGAAGAAAGCAAAACGATCAATTATGTCTGTTGCTAACGTCCCATTGAAATTCTCTTACCTTTTATATGTGTTGCGACATTTTATAGGTAACTTTTAAGTGCCCATGACGCACGTACGGCGAAAAACTGAACGTAGCCTGCGCGGGGCGCCGCCCGACCTCTGCCGATGCGCGATGCCAATTACACCGCTGCTGGGCGGGCAGTAAATGAGTATTTAGATTTTATTGCTTAAAATTGCAACCAAATAATAGAAACAAATTAGAACAATTGAAACGATGAAAATGAAAACGATTGAGATAACTGCAGACTGTTGCAAAAAATCTACAGATAGCTCAATTGATTCATATTAATACCAGTTGGAAGCGTCCCCAAGACGCTGGCTGCATTGCCCTACTGTATGGCAATGCTGATGTGCTGCGCCAGATACTCACCAGCTCTCGGGTCACGCGTCGCTTGGACCTGACGCTCAGATAATTTTTAAAAACCCGAAGAGCCTCGGTACCCCACGGACCTATGGTCTCAACTCCAAGGGGAGCAAAAATGTAGGCTCTGTCGAGACCTGCATATTTGCGCCTCATGAGATCCTCGGCCATTTATTGCATTGTATTGATTGAGATATCCAAACTTCGTTAGTTCTTCTAAGTTTGTAACTGCTCCATTTTTGAAGCAAACGTGAGGTACACGGCTGGTTTAAGAACTTAACTTCGCCCGAAACCATAAAGTTCGGGGTTGAAGTTGCAAAAGTACACATTCTTGTTTAAGATTAAAATATCGATAGTTTTCCAAACTTTAATCCTCGGTCTACTGAGTTATGAACTAAAAGGGAACAGTGTAATATTAAGCTACTCAGAAGTAGAGATGGAAAAATGAAACTACTTAAAGCCAAAGTTTTCTTGAATTTTCCAGCAAGCTAATCCCTTGGCAATCGATTCAGGACCTTCAATCTAAAACTGAATATGAAGAAAAAGTTTAGGTACCTATTATGCTTCAAATAATTTTAACAAAGGTAAAATAGCTTAATGTAGGCATTACTATATTACTACATTGTTATTTTAACTTCTGGGAGTTCCAGGTGCCGTCAAAGTCATTCCAAAATACAATAACCTACAGGGTTTGTAAGTTAGTCAGCTGTGTTCCAGATTTTTGCCTTCCCCAGAAGTTTGCGTAGAATTAGCATTTATCGTCTATGGACTGGATTAAGCGGAACCACGGATTGTGCTTTTATTCAGAAAATCCGCGAACGTAGCCTCAAAACTTCTTCCATTCGATTACAAAATAATAAGCTTTGAGAGTAAATATTTTGGTATGAAAACTTGGCAGCTTCTACCTACTTTTGAATCTTATAACTAAGTTTAAAGTTGAATTAAATCGTAGAGTTTTCATTCGGTAGGAAGGTAAGGTACATACATTGTTAAAGTACTTAGTTTCTTATGGACTAATAATACATACCTTTGCTTCGATAGAATGATAGAACTACCTACTTACATGAGACAAATTCTATGTTAAGCAAGCATTACGAAAATTATAATAAAAGTTTTTGCTTGGTTTATTTAAAATACCGTGCCTAACCCCATTTCAATTTAAATTTATTCAATGACTAGTTTATACCCGCGGCTTCACACGCGTTGTTTTGATGGAAACGTTTAAAGGTGATTTCTTTCCCATGGGAACTGATTTATGGGATAGTAGCCTATGTTTGATTCCAAGATTAGACTTACCTGTATGCAAAATTTCAACCTGATCCGTTCAGTAGTTTGGCGTGAAGAGGTAACAAACATCCATCCATCCATCCATCCATCCAAACTTTCATATTTATAATATTAGTGTGATGGGTTAGGATCTACCTAACTTAACAAAACTGACGATTTATTTATTTTCAAGCCGATCATTATATTTATCTAAGTTTTTTTCTTGTTATTTTTAAGTATACGTAGGGAAATAAGAAGCACACAGTACCTAGGTTTCTATAAAAAGTTTGTAGGTGCGGTATAGAGTTGGTATATTGAATGTCCACAAGCTAAACCATGTAATTTCCCTTATCGTGTATTCCGAAATACCTACCTACCTATGAGAGCGGGATTATTCCATGGGATATATGGAACCAGCAAAATCCTAGCCAATTGATAACGTATTATTTTTCTAATATCAGAAAATGCTTTATCATCATCTGGGCATAGGCATAGTTTACGAAGATCATTGTTCCGAAATTATTTATTATCGTTGAATGAATACTTCCTCGCTTCATTTATCGTTCGCACGTACTCCGAAGATAGTATAAATGCCTCCGTATCAGTAGTACTACTAAGAAGTACAACTTGTAGTACAAATGACACACCGTTGTATCTCTAGTACTACTATAAACAATACAAGATTATTGTTTTGAAAAAACTAAAACCGATCTCGAATTCCTTTGTATTTACACTGTTTTTTTTAAGTTTTGCGGGATAAGCAGTTATCCCTCCGTAATAAAAAAATTATACAAAACCAAAAGAATTATGATGACGACCTCCATGGCGCAGCATTCGAAGGTCCGCCTGCGACGCAGGAGGTTGCGGGTTCGATTCCCGCCTCGGAACAAATTTGTGTTCGATCTGCAGTAATTTGTTCCGTTTGTCTGGGTGTTTTCTATGTATAATAAAAAATATCTATCTAAGTAGTGTATTGTATTAAGTATATCAGTTATCTAGTACCCATAACACAAGCTCTGCTTAGCTTGGGGCTAGATAATGCTGTGTGAATTGTCCAGCATTATTTATTTATTATTATCAAAATTGATTCACAAGTGACTGAGAAATCGGTGATCTTAAAAAAACTTGTCTTGGAAGTCGGTTATACCAACAGAATAATACTTTTTTTTTTCATTTATAATGTTGCACGCGATAATTATAAATCCAATTGCAATCATTGTAGAACGAAATAGGCAAAACATATATTCAAAGGAATAAACAAAATTATTTATTTAATTGTTAACTTTGCTAGACAATTTTAGATGGTGTTTCTTAAAGTGATTATTCAAAACATCCGTTATGCTAAGTTCTCCTAAAATGTATCCGGAAGATAGTTTCACAAATAAATCAATGTAGATAAACTCTAATGTAGAATATCTGGCATATCACTTTGCGAGACAATTTTAGGGGATTGTTTTCAATATTTTGGTAAAGATCCTTTCCCGGACCCTTTTCTACCCTCGTCCCGATCCGACACTATTACCTGTCAATGTCTTCATAGTTTTTGTTGATTCGATACCATTGCTTCGGTTTAACTTTCAAAGTTTTAGTTATTTGTATTCAAGGTAAAAATCTCTTTGGTGTTTTTCAAAATCAAGATGACGGAAATCAAATGGGCTCAATCTGCCATAGATAATAACCGCCTTCGTAATTATATAGTGGAGCTATGTTATATTTTAACCACGCCTCCTTTCCACGGCTTTGTTTTTTTTTTGCGCTAGTTTTATTACTAACTTGAATATAGAACTCAGAAAATATTAAAAACCCAAAAGAGCGCTAACTTGATGCGAACCACTTTAAGCCAGTTTATTTATAATTTGATTTAGTTCACCCTCAGTTGGCTTACCTAGTTTATTTTTAATTTGATTTCATTTACCTACCCTTAGTTACCTTACCAAGTTTTAATAAGGGGCATGTAAGGCCGCTGCCTGAGGCTACGTGGCGGAATAGGTACACACGGTCGGATTCAATTCCGCAGCTAAATTTTATTTGGTTTTGTTAACTATATTATTAATCATAGATATATAATTAAATATATAATTATATCATAGAGCTTGAGCTCTACACGGATATAAGTGTAGAAACATACCTATATAATAGATAGCGAATTCCATAATTTTGGAAAAAAATTATAGGCATACTCGATACTCGTGGCATACTTGATCTATTTACTCAGGCTTTACTGCTTCATCAATAATCTGCTCAACTCTGAACCAGTTTGAATGAAAGAATAAATAAATTAAATGAAAGGGTATTTTTTAATTTGTTCTTAAAATCTCAACTTCCATTGTTATATGATTCCTCTGAGCTTGTTGTGGAAGCTCCTTCGATTACATTGAGTCATGACAAAGCATCTCTAGATAAAATGCATTATCTCGTAAGCATGCAACTTGACGCTCCACTCAACACCTCGGACGTTTTAATTAAATTTCAGTCTACATTGTTACAATTTAACACCCTCCATGTTATAAAAAGTAATGTTAATAAGGACCCAGCCTCCGGTTAACGCGGACCGTAAATCAGTCCTCTTTTCATTTTGGCAGAGGTCTCAGTTCATTTCTTTTACGCTTACAAAGGAATTAAACTTGTCTATGGGCAATTGTGCTGCGTGCCAAAATTAATATGAGTTTCACCTCGATCCCGTGAATCTTGCTCCTTTAATGTTGCTGTAAAAGATACAGACTGCCATTGTACATGTGAAACAACGCGAATTGAGTAGAGAAACTAAGTTTAGGTGAGATCTCAGATAGTCTAACCTAATTGGAAATTCTTTGGGTACATAACCTTGTACATACGTACACAGGTGCCCATAGAATTTCCAAGAATCAACGCTACCTACGTAAGTAATTAGGCAGCTTTGATTTTAGGAAATTTTTGGAGATTCTATTAGAAGATTGAGTTTACCTACAAAAGGTAGGAACAGTCAAAAATATTTATTATCTTTTATTAACCATTCGCCCAAAAGCTTTTAAGCTGTTTACATTAAAAAAATCAATATTAAGCAGTTATTAGCGTTCGTCTGTTGCCATGGTATTTGAGTTAAATAAACTAACTTGCTTTGTCTGATCAGCAAGCTTACATCAATAGCCCACATTGTATTTCATCTAAAAACCTACCGCTTAGTGGAAATGCGAGCCATTAACCCTATAATGCCGCCACGCTCTAATTCACAGGACCGCGGGACAATTCTGGCCCACATTCTGCAATGAACACCGTCCGCTCAAATCTCTACCCACCTTTATCTTACCTACACCTTACCGGGGGTCACAATTCAATTTTATAGACGCTATCGCTTATCGTTCCCTAAGGCTTTACGTTTTGCTGAATTTGAAATAAAGCTAAACCTATACCTACGTTTCTCACAATAGAGTTCTTCTGGATCTAAGATCAAGTTGATTTCATTCTGAAAATGTAAAAAGAACCTTCACCTACATCAAGTCACAATCGAGTACAAAAATTATATAACATGTTTACGATTCTGCCAACAAACACAAGAAAATTGGGCACCCGAGTAAATTATGAGGATAATTCGTGGATTCCCGGAAAATTATTCTTAATAGAGACAGGTGGAGCTGGAGCAAAATTATGAACATTAAGCAAATCAGACACCTAACGCTCTCGTCTTAATCATGTGCAGACGAAATGAGCTTTTTGAGCGAGACGATTAGTCACGCGACCCTTGTATCATTACCATCTCGAATTTATATTTTCACAGTAACATATTAATCCGAAGTCAAAAGGGAATTTAAAGCAAGTTTTATTAACTGTTTCTAAGTGCATAAATTTTTTTTCGCTTTTTACCGCGACTTGGCATAAAACAACTAGAATATGGCTTAGCTTATGGTACATCAGAAATGACACAAACACAAAATATCTAGCCAACAAGAACAAAATTAATAATTTTGAAAACCCCCGCACAGATTTTCTTGAAACATGGCTAAGAACACTCGGGATAAAATTATCTATCACACAAAAAAAACGAAAGGAAAATCGGTTCATCGGTTTAGGAGCTACGACACCACAGACAGATACACAGACAGACACGTTAAACTTATAACACCTCTCTCTTTTTGCGTTAAAAAGTTCTCGTCTAGAAAAAAACAGGTTCATAACTGTAGATACCTAAGAACCAAATTTGAGATCACCTCTCGCCATAATAAGCAATCTCACGTACAGAATGTAGGAAAATCTAATATCAGTTTTATCATAAATCGTCGTACCTACCATGTATCGTTAAAACGATATTTCAGCGACCGCGCCCCATAAATATTTTCATTTTCGTCGTCTACTCTGGCGGTACATAAATTAAATTCTTAAAGTTTTGCATACACGAATACTTTAACGACTTGGCGCTATAGACCCTATTATTCTCCATCTTGAAAATCTCCAACAACCGAGAAAACTTGTCAAAGACCGTCACCACTCACGTTAAATGTTATGAACAGAGATTCAGGAATTCCCGATCACTAGACAAGAGCTCTTTGAAATAAGAGCAAACGCTCAACTGATGAAGGCGTTGAATGAAATGGACCCTGAAAAACTTTAAACACCTCTAGATTTTTATATACCTTTAAATAACTCTAGATACTTTACTATAAAAACTATCGTAGTTTGACGAATTCATTACGGATGTAAATAAGGTTAATAAGGTTCGTAGTTAACCCGCTTACATCCGTAATGAACTCTAGATACCTTCCTAACTTGGTTCCGGTTTAAAGAAATGTATGCTCAAAAATGAAAATTTACTTTTTAAATACTGCTATGATAACTAGAATAAATAAAAGCAATGGGATTATTTTAAAATTCAAGTAAAGGTACATGTAGAGTCACGATTGTCGACGGTCTCTTGACTAGGAAGGCCGCTGTGTTTCAAAGTTAGACGAAAACTTAACCACACCCAACTCAGCTACTTACAAGAGGAAATTGACAACCCTATATAAATTCTTAGTCAAATAAGACCTAATGAATGAATTACCGAAAAATTTTAACAATTCACGGCGAGGTCTTCGAAACACAAAAAGGATTATGGTAAAAAAATAAAGTAAAGTAGATAATACATGTATAATATTGCCAAATATGCTTGCCTGAATATATGAGTAGTAATATGCTATGGCCCGTGTCGGGCCGTGATAGGCGGCTAACGGTGGCTAACGGCGCTAGAGTCCGTAGGAAGTCCCAGAAATTTTCGACTCCTACGTCACTTGACCTCGTAGTGTAGTTGGTTAGCACATTCCCGTACTGAGGGAAGGATGCGGGTTCAAGTCCCGTCGATTTCGAAAATTTTTGAGATATTATTTAATTGCTTAACTACCTTAAAAGTAAACAAGAAAAAGACATTGAACATGCAGACAAAAGGCAACACCGAACATAACAACTCACGAATTCTCTACACCATATCGTTGTCACAAGTTCCGTCTACTTTCCAGTCAAAACACAAGCCCCAGTAACTTAAGTCTAAGCGCCCGTCTCCAAGACAGCTAATCCGATTACCCATTCCGCAGTATTAGGGTATCTCCACATGGGAAATATGTCAAAACACTGCAATCTTCACAATGCCACGTTCACGAGGCTGTATAGATACAGTACGTTAAGCTTAGCTTAGAAGGAATCCCAACTGTAGAGTTAGGTTGTAGATTTTGTTGAAATGTGTAAACTCGTGTGCACTCTAGGTTTGCGATTTAAATTTTACAGGAGGGTCAAAACATTTGAAACGACGCAATAATATACCTGGGGGCCTACTCGGAAAAGGAAAATCGAAGTTTTATTTTCGTTATCATACAAAACCAACTCTTATGTCGCTTACATAAGATTAGCCATTTCACAAAAACTAATCAAAATATTCGATTTCGTTTTTAAGAGTACGGGCCCTGTAAGGAGTAGAGTTTTTTTTTTTTTATTTGGTAGAGCTACCTTTCGTATTAATACGTACGTCATTATACTAAAATATTCCATTCACACCTCTCCCTTGTATGTCAAGGTATTCCGATTGAAAGGCGTCTCTTACCTGGATTTTTCCATGGCAATAGACACGGGCTGCATGCATCTTGGCGAGAATAAGGTTTTATATGGGACATTCGCAAGCTGACTTCAGCCTGCATCACTCATTGTTTTGGTGTAGCTGCTATAATTCTAATTCTATGTGGGGGACTTGGGATCTGCAATGACATCTCGCATACACTCTGTATTGTGCACAATACACTCCCCAAGGGCACAATAAGGTTATACATAGAGAATCGTGTCGAAATTAAATAGGTACCTCCCTAACTATTTAAAGTCGATTGGATTATCACTACATAGTATAAAACAAAGTCGCTTCCCGCTGTCTGTCTAAATGAATGAATGAATGAGAATATTTTATTTGTAACTCTATAAACAAACATGATTTTTAAAAATAAAGTAAAAGATCAGTACAGCTTCTGTCGATTATTGTCACAATATGTCTGTCCTTATGTATGCTTAGATATTTAAAACTAAGCAACGGATTTTAATGCGGTTTTTTTAATAGATAGAATAGTTCAAGAGAAAGGTTTATATGCATAGTATAGTACAGTAACTGATACACTGATAAGTTTAGTCGTTTCTAATGTGATGTCGTAAATAAACTCATTTTTTGCGCTAACATTGCAAACGCTGATTGAGCCCGAGATATATCAAAATAATGTACTACAGTATTGTACATCTTAAAAAGGTCTACAAGAAAGTCCGTATTAGCATTGCACCCATGCGAAGCCGGGCGGATCGCTAGTTAAAACAATAAATAAAAAAATAAATACGGTCGAAAAAAAAAGGGTTTTCAACTATTTTCCAGGTTTTACAAGTAATTTAAATAGCAGCAGAGAGTGTAATCCAGCTGTTTCTTGGAGAGTGAAACTATTCAATGTACGCTACAATATTCTTCTGGGACCGTGAACCGTGAATGACGAGAGAACGAGTCACACGAAGCAATTAAAACTTTCCGTTGCTACATAGAGCAAGCGCCGAATATCATTTTCCAAGTAGTTTTTTTACAATTTCTCGTCCATTTTGGAACTTTGTAGTAAATATTTTTTTCTGAATTTCATAACACAAAATAAAATCATTTCGAATATCAGGGAGAAGTAGAATTAGTAATAATTATAAATATTAATGATTTTCCGAAAATGTTTCGCATAACTCCAAACTCATTTCAATTTCAGCAATCTGTAATTCAAGCCTGAGGTCATCATGAAAGTAATTATTTTACGGAGGAACCTATGCTGAAATATAAATTATTTGTATTTCAATGGTCAGTGAGGCGCAAAGCTGGAGAGCGGAGTCCAACAATATTGAAATAGTTTGTTTGTATTTACCTTTCAGCGACTACCTACCCACCGTGTTTCGTGTTGCCAGCGAGGCAATCGAGTGGTATTGCACTTAATGTTGCGATCTTTGTGTAGCAGTGAAGATTGATTCGAGGTCGGGAAACTATGGTCCTTAAGGCCAGGTATTCCAACAGAGGCCGCACTTTTGTGATTTTTAAAATCATCTGAGACAAAGAAAGTAGTGTTTAAAATTCTGAAGAAAAAAAATATTACCTAAGGATCTAGTCTAGTCAAAGGCGCTATAATAAACTTCACTCGATAGAAAAAAATCCCAAAGTTCCCCTTTTTGTAATGTTTTTTCAATATTATGACTGAACTGCTGATTTTTACATATTTTTTTGTATTAACTAACTGCACTAAATATTTCTAAACATATTCGCAGAATTTAACTTGATGAAATGATTTTATTAATCACTATGTTTAAATAACTGCAAAATGCACGAGTGCGGCGATAATGCATAACACAAAACGCAAACTGCTAGCTTGGTTTCTCTATAATAAATGAAGAAAAATATCATATCCTTCGTAGGTTTCATGTACCTACCTATAAAAGATATAGATAAGAAACGAGATATGTATACGAGTAGGTACTCGTATATCTTCTTCATTTTGTTTTTCGGAGTTTAAAAAACTGCCAATATTTTTTTCGCACACCCGCTCTCACCGCGCTGTTTTAATATCCCAGGAATTGACAAGCACTTTTGCGAAGGCGTTTTCATGTGTTTTAAATAACAAGAAACAACAAGCCTCATCCCCAGAACAGAAAAATGTAGGTATCTACTTTAATCTAAACAGACGCAACGATTTCTTATGCAACATCTTACACGAATGTACTACGAATTTATCTACACTGTCTACAACCAGACCAGATGAAGATAAGCCAGTTATCTCCCAAATGATCTTGGAATCCCGCATTAAATTAGATCACAGTGGAATGCATGCTATCAATACTGCGCAACGTGATGCTCATACGGATTCCTGCGGTCAAAACAATAGAACTCTACTTAGGGTAGGTGCCTAGGAGCAATATGAATTTGCGGCATGCCAATATGCTAGACGATATTAATAGGCGAATAACTTTGAATTTGTAACTGAAGTAACGCTCAATATTACAGACGAGGTGCCGATAACTGGGACAGGCCTAAATGTTTTTGATTTTATCGAAGCATTTTCTTGGATGGTCCCCAATATTAATCCTTGAAATTGATAACAAACAAAATCTAGAGCCTTTATTTTAAACCATCCCTTATTCTAGGGGATTACAAACTTTAATTGGTTTGGACTTTCTATGAAAATTCATATTGTTCTTTCTCTTATGCCAAGCAAACGCCCGTCTTTTTGAACAGAATTATTTTGTTCCCAATTATTAGAGAGACAAATAAATAATGTGTCATATTTTCTCTCTTACACCATATCCTAGATATAAAGGTATATTATCTATGGTAATCATGATGTTGTCGATTACTACGATGGCTAGTAGATATATCGAGCGTAGATATTTTATCATTTCATGAAAAAGCTCTACAAAATCGTAGCACCGTAGCGCATGGCGTAGCACGCGGTTTCGTAGCACAGGAAATGACGTTTGACGGAAATAGCGGATGACATCGAAGATATATAGTTTGTTGTGTGGCGCGTCTTTTATTCTCTACTAGATGACCCCATGAACTTCGTACCACCTATTTTTTTTATCTTTTAAACCACTCCTGTAATAAAGCAAACAAAAAAAAAACAATTCGGTCTAGCCGTTTTAAAGTTTTAGCGAGGCTAACAAACAGCGATTGATTTTATATACAGATTTTAAGCCCAAAATTAATAAAGTTGATGCCAAAAGTTAGTGAATATTTTTATCTTTAAGCTGGCGCTTTTGCATAATTAAATAACTTTAATTGGTTCGTAATTAATTCTGAAGATTTTATCATTGGAGGAATTTAACTAATTTTATTATTTTATTTATTTTATTTATGTACTCGGTAGGTACCTATACCAAAATCCGTGTATTCTATATAATCCGAAATAAAAAACATCTTTTTATCTTTTCAGGTACTTCCCTATATCTACAAAGGGAAGAAATTGGAGAAAATAACATTGACGAAATAAAAGAAAAGGCCTGAAACATTTCTTCAGCTTAACTAAAATGTGAGTACAGTTTAATTTTCAGAAACATATGTATCAAGGTCGTACATTTCTATACCTAAGTATTGTCTACCTATATCACGTACCTACTTATTAAATAGTCGTGATGGTATGTCCCTATTTTAAGTCCAAAGGGGATTTTTCATGAGGTAGGTGCTAGATAAATAAGGTAGGTAAACACGGCCTACCGAATTTAACCCGTTGCCGGCCAAATTAAATGAGAAAAGGTAAGGTATGTAATTTTATCATATTTTCTGACACTAAGTTTACAATAGATAGTAGCTCTCCGTTCCGCTTATCTAAAAGTAGGTAGTTTCCAGTCCTTGAACCGTATCTACCAAAATACCTAGTTATATATGTAGGTGCTTATGTAATATGAGATTGTAGGTAGGTACATAATAGCAACAGAGCATCTTCAGAGAGAAATATTAATGTCAGTGGTAGGTATCTCCTCGAACCGCAATGGAGATGGACCGATGTAATAACTCACTCACTAAGATAAAATATAAACATTATCATCTGAATTGTATCGTAGCAGCAGACTTTAATAAATAAATGTAACAGGTTTCCAGATAAATACCAGCACTTATATAGTATAATTTCAGTAAGTATATTATTTATTGCATTCATACAATTAGGTCTTATTACTATACTAAATAAATGAGTTCAAGTTATGATAACAGTAGGTATGTACTTACCTATATTTAGGATGTTGCAATGGAATACTCTTATCGACAATTATGAATAGGTAATGCTATATCTACAACGTAGGTAGTATTCTTTAATAATAAAAAAAAATTGGTAACACCATTTAAGCTTTTTTTAAACCCTAATGCAATGCCTTTTGTAGGTACCTACCTAGTCCGCGGTAGGTTCAAGGTTCAAGGCAGTTATTTATATATCAATAAATTCTTGTTATCAATAAATGTTACAATCAGGTACCTACCTACCTAAATATTTAGGAATACTATGTAGAGAAGAACCCACATCCGACTTACCAAAGGTCGAATATGGTCGCTTTAAAGAAACTTGAACTTGAACCTAAAAGTGCCTACCGTCGTAATTTTTGAACCTCGTAAAACAGTTAAATTAAGATCCACTCAGTTGTTACATTAGGGAACACTGGGAACAACGCTACACACATCAAGCTACGTATAATTGAGACGAGTCAGTATTAATACTGGAAAGTACCTATGTAACTGGGTCCCTCTTCCTCCACCAGACGGACAGAAAAACCCCATCTTATGTTTAATGTATCCTAACTCAATGTTCGACGCATTCAAATTACGCGGGCTATACTGCTTTCCCGACATCTATAATAAACAACGACAACATCCGGTTGTGGCGCTTGTAGCGTACCAAAACCTGTCGAATTGTTGCTGCTGTCATTGTCAATTTGAGTTTGACGTTACAAACAATTTAGTTTACGCTACGCTTCACAATTTTATCCCGACGCGTCACAGTCGTCGTCGGCTCGAAATATTTTTATTTTTCATTTCTTTACTACAAAGAATATTGTGATAAGTGTGATTTTTATACAAATCGTGGTGATATTTAGTGTTAAGGATTGTTATGTTATTGTTGCAAAGTGGAAAACTTATCGAGGTAAGAAGACTGTCTGGAATCGGCTCCGGGTTTATTGTTTGGGATTTGCGGGATCGATAACCTGGGTCGGCTAGCCATGAGGCGCGTCGCTGAGGTTATGTCGCGAGCCGCGAACAGGTACTGGAGTTCAAGTAACGGTCCCTCGGCCGGAGTCGCCCGACTGGCGTTACCGCCGCAGAATCCGGTCGCTCCGAGACCAGTTAGTTTATAATAGCGTCTAGATCCTCATTTGCCGCCCTCATTCCGTACCGCTTGCCACCGACCGTCACTGTAAATAAATATTCGGTAATCGGCTTCGCTTTATTCAAGGATGATAGCCCATGCCCCTATACCTTTAGTTGGCTCGACCTATGGACGTTCCTTTTGAGATGTGCGCCTGTTTTCCAGCTTACCCTGCCTGCAGTGCGTGCCACGAGCCCCCGAGTCCCAGCCATTAGATTGAGTGGAGTGTTCCCTGTGTCCACCCACACGTAGCCCTGTACGCAGACTAAATTCCGCGAGGTACAACGGACACCTCCAGCATGGACGACAAAGCCCCCGTTCTCCACGAGGAAGACTCCAAATTTATCCTCACTATCAGACTGATTATGCAGGGGAAGGTAAGACAACACTTCATTTTAACATTTGTCACTACGATTGGCACCATTCATCTAAAATTTGTGATGTACATGTCACTGTGAAAGTGTACACTTTACCTTCTTCTAAATACTGTTTGCTTAGCTATTTAGCCTATTAGTAGTTACTTGCACAAACCCTTTTCCATTTTTATACAGTGAGCTATCTAACTGCTAGGTAGTATTAATAGTTCTTCCCATCCACCTTGTAAGCATTTTAGACATTCCTTTCCGTAATTATACAGAACTAATAGCTTTGAACTGTTATAAATCTTGTTAGTCTAGTCAATCTGCCTATCAAATGGAAGATCCAAAAATAACTAACACCTTTGCACCAATTGTTATTGAAAACCATTGGACTATGAATATTTTATGTTGTTAATTATAAAAACTCTCCTTTTAAGGGGAGTTTTTATAATTAAAATAATAATAAATAAATAAATATTAAATAAATAAAATATTATAAATATTATTTAAATTATTATAATTTTATGTGTTTCAGCACTTAGGTGCATACATATATTTGCAAAACTTTCCATTTAAACATCTTATCATCTGGTGGAATTTGTTATTTTACAATTTACAAAAGACAGTACAAGTAAAAAACTAAGCAAAAGAGTTATTTACCTATTCTTGAGCCTAATATGGTAATCTAATATGACTTTGGTATTTAAATCTTGTTAGGGTACACACTGTGTACACACACTTGTATGGATTCATAACACTGTATCCTATTTGTTACCCGTGTAGGCTTGCTTAGTAACTAGGCTTTCATTATTATTCACAGTTATTGCACTAATCTGCTTAGAAAACAACCTATTTGAAACTTTCCTAAAACACTTGTGACCGTGACCTAGGACAAGCAATAAAACTGACAAAAACGAAAGTGTCAATAAATAAATAATGCTGGACAATTCACACAGCGTTATCTAGCCCCAAGCTAAGCAGAGCTTGTGCTATGGGTACTAGATATCTGATATACTTAATACAATACACTACATAGAGAGATATTTTTTACTATACATAGAAAACATCCAGAACACCCTGACCAAATATCTGCAGATCGTACAAACATTTGTCCCGAGGCGGGTATCGAACCTGCAACCTCCTGCGTTGCAGACGGACCTTTGCTCGCTGGGCCACAGAGGTCAACAAAATGATAACTTAAATTGGAATACATAGGTACTGAAGCAAAGCCTGAAGGCATTCAACTTTGAGTTGTAAATGAATGACCTAATTGTGTTAAATCACAGAGTTGTGTGCACACATTATAAAATACTTGTATCTTCCAATTTTAAGGCGGGAAAATGATAGTCTGGGATCAACTTAGTTGATTTATGAGAGCCAGCAAAAACAAATCTTAATTCTGTGTTCTAATCTAATTAAACAATCTCAGGTGTTTATCATGTTGCATAACTAATTTTGCACACCTTGATTCAGCTAGATAGGCCTGACATGTGAAATGTATTGATGCTAGACCAACTCCTACGTCTAGGTACTCTTAATTGGCTGTAATCCAATACAAAGTACATCTGGCAGGTTGCCAGCCATCGGCACTCGCCCTGTTCATCAAATTCTTTGATTTGTACCTTTTTTAATTGCATTAATGTTTAGTGTATGTTGTCACTGCATGCTGGGACATTTCCTTATTGTAAACTTGATGTATGGATTCCGTCTTGATCTTCTTGTTTGGAATTATTAGTCTTCTCGCCCAATACTCAATTTGTCATTCTTCATCACAAGTACACTGAGATCATCGGCATGGTTCAGGTTTCTTCAGTAGGTACTATAATATCCTGTTTTAAATCAATTAATCTTATAATAATTCCATTCTTTTTTATTAAAAGCCTTCACTGTCCCACTTCTGGGCATAGCCCTCCTTCACCTGCTTCCTCAATTCTCCTTTATTTATATTAATAGTTAACAATTGGTTGCATATTCTTTCAAATATTTAATGATTAAATACTACCTGTATTTAATCATTAAGACGAAGTGAGATCGGTTTTGAGAAACAAGGACGAGCGAACGTCGCGCGGGGAAGGCGAGAAAGGAAGGCGAGAGCCGCGAAATGGCCAGCCCGCGCGCAATTTCACTGGTCGTTTTTTAGTTTGCTCTAAAATAATACTCTTTCGCGAAAAAATAAAACCATAATCGTCTAAAGTATTTATTAGGGAACACATAGCAAATGAAACTGCTTTTTCCGTAGAAGTATTTGTGCAAAAATGAAGATTTAGAGGAAACTTTGCTATTTTTTTGTATCGAGTCAAGTTTTGTCAATCGTGTTTCGGCTCCCATAACTTACTAACTAGAATCCTAAACTTTTCATGGTTATCAAAAAATTATATAAAATTCAATGTTTTATTGCCTTAAAATTGATTTTCCGTGTGGTCAAAACGTGGGTTTTGAGACTCACTTCACCTTAAATATTTGAAAGAACTTGTACGAAAACTATGTTTTAAGTACCTACTAGAACTATTACGTTAACCTATAAAATCATCAATTGAATTTGTACCGTTAATCGTAAATTAATTAATAATAGCCCTTGCGAGAGTTTCCAGTAAATGATTCATATTTCATAAGTAATTCATAAGTGATACTTAATGCCGATCTGACCATCAATGCGTTACGGCGCGAGTTCTTTCAACTGAACACTTTCAACATCAATCAACATTTAGTATTTGTGTCGCCGTGACGGACTGTGCACGCTGTAATGTTGGGCAAGCGCATTGTTCACATAGTGCAGAAGTCAACATGCCGGTTGGCAGGAACAAACGGTCTCATCTCTAAAACGGTCCTGATGCAGCCCCGATGCTCTCAGCAAAGAACTCGATGCTACTATTATTGGCACCCAGACGGGAAATCTTTTGTACCTACGATAAATCTAAGCGAGACTGCATTAATTACGTACGACTCGTTGCACAATACGCGCCAATGTCTTATCCCTTCGGCTATTTTCGGTGTCACGATTCCTAATGCTCTGGAATTAATGTTGCTCTTGTTTATTTACAGGAGGTTGGCAGTATTATTGGCAAAAAAGGAGAGATTGTTAAAAGGTTTAGAGAAGAAGTAAGTTGAAATTTGTATACCTTTTACTCAAGTATTAAAATAGGCTTTAAAATCATTTTAATGATATTGTATAATTTATTGGGCAATATAATCACATGAATGACTTTAAGTGACCGAACGCCACGCGCGGCTATAAATGCCGACTGGTTTCTGTGTTGCGAGTTCTTCGATCATTAAACTATAGTTTGACATTGATTTTACCTCACTTACGTTTTAGTTATGTATATGTAAGAAGCAATAACAATTGATTTTCTATTTCAGTCTGGAGCCAAAATTAATATATCCGATGGATCGTGCCCAGATCGCATTGTCACCGTCACTGGGAACACAAGCGCTATATTCAAAGCATTTACTCTTATATGCAAGAAATTTGAAGAGGTAATTAATACTAGCTAAATACTCGTAGTTCTATGAACAGTAGACCTCGCGAGCACTTACTCTTTTCAACAATTAATTTAGCTTTACAAGTTATTTAAAACGGGATATTTAGGTAGGTGCCTACCATGTTTTTTGTAATTCCTGTTTGTGGGTAGGTATATACCTAGTGAGAACTTACCCTTAGGACACAGGAAATGTTAATTCGTAACAGATACTTTGACCAATCAACTTTTTGCCTTATGTGGGTAGAAATGTTCCTAACTCTCTGCCCGCTGTTAGCGAAACGGCTCGCTCAATGTTCTGCTCGTCGTCATGCCAAAAATCGTCATCAGGATCTTACCTTACTATTAAAAATATAATAATCAATCTCTGAAAGCGGAGATATACTAAAGCTCCCTTTTTGCCTTTTTTGGAGGAAGTACGCCTCTAATCAAAAAACCACGACGACAAAAAAAAAACTATAAAATCGAAAAATCTGTACACCAAGATTCGTACCGATCGGTTGTAAAATACGACCTGTAGAGGAGTACGGACATACTGACTGAAACGTAAATTTTGCTAGACTTGATGCAGAGACGCTTCGCCCACTTCATTCGCTCGGTCAATAATGAAGTACACTTTTGCCTTCGTAGTTAAGTATAATTTGTATATTTTTATCATGTATGGATCTAAGAAAAAATGCGCTTGCATCAAGGTCTTGCGGAAGTAATTAGGTACAAAATCGTACGAGACGAAAATATTTAGTTAGGAATGGTTAACAGTGATCCTGTCCAAACTAGAGTGTATTTAACTCAGAAATGTTTTTCTTGCACTCCGAAATATCATTGATACAGCTGATATTGCAAATGAATTTAATAGGGTATTACACCCATTTTTGAAAAGTGTCTCAATTAGATTCCATAATGCTAATGAACCACCAAAAAATTCAGATTTTTTTTATTTAATCGTTAAGTGACATAAAAATGCATTTAAGTTTTGCATGTTAAAATTTTGCTCGTAATTTGACGAAAACGCTGGATCCAGTGGACGCCATATTGCTCTGTGGTCATGACGTCAGTTGGCTGTGTAAACAAATGCAGTGATATTTTGTATGTTATAGGTACGCTGATAGTTGAAATTTGACACTTCTAAGTTAACATAGCCGTATGACGTAATAACATGGCGGCTACTATCTAATGGTGTTATGAAACAGATTAAAAAGCTAGAACATTCTGAATTTTAAAATTTATTTTGCCATTTTATGAACTAAAACTAACGTTTTCCGACTGTTTTTTGTCTAGGCTATCGCAATAATATATTTTTAGATTTTTTCTCATAAAGAGTAAAATACCCTATTGTTTTATTTCAGTGGTGTTCGCAATTCAATGAGGGCGGCGGCGGCGGTTCCCGCGCCCCTATCACACTGCGGCTCATCGTGCCGGCTTCGCAGTGCGGTTCACTCATCGGGAAGGGAGGCTCCAAGATCAAGGAGATCAGAGATTCCACAGGAGCTAATATTCAGGTACAGTTTCTTCCTTGCAGTGCAGCCAAGTCGTCTGTAAGCCTCAAGTTGACGCAAGCTGATCTCATTGCGGCTCATCGAACCGGCTTATCAGTGCGGCTCACTTACTGGGAAGAGAGGCTCTAAGATTAACACGTCCAGTGCCACTGACTCCCTGCATGTTCACGTAATTTCTATTCCAGTGCCGGTGACGCACCTGGCGCGTCAACCGTGAAATGTACGCGGCATCCGGCAAGACATTATGAAAATCGTGGTGGTATTGAAGGTGTTAAGGAGATCAGAGATTCCACAGTGCTTTCGGAGTTCAGCATCCGTTCGTCCCGTCGCCACCTTATTGTATAAATAGGTATACCTAATAGCCGCATTGTATAAATAGGTATACCTACCTACGCTTTCCTTTTGATGTGTAATCTATCTCGTATCTATCTGTCTGATCTACCTCTATACTCTAGGCAAACTAAAATGTCTGTAAACAACGTCCATACTTAACCTAAAATTCACTCAATTGCCGCATCTTTTTATACGCAATTCAATATGAATTGCGTATAAAAGACGCGGCAACAGTCAAGTCAACAACACTTGTCGAATTAAGATTCTCCCTTCAATAAATATTACTCACAATTATATTTGAATCTTGGCGCCAAGCAAGTGACTTTTAATTATTTGTGTCGTGGTTTGTTTACAAAAAAATCTACATCCAGTTTGGCTACTGTATAGCAGCACCCATTACAGATTAGAACTCTTTATCTCGCCTTTTGATTTTATATTCATAGCGGGAATTTGCTCACAATAGCAGCCAACAATATTTCTTCCTTCACGTCAATGGTGTTTACGTTGAAATGTGAGAGAAGAGATAACGATGTATATGTTATCTCTTTCATTACAGGTAGCGAGTGAGATGCTGCCAAACTCGACTGAAAGAGCCGTCACAATCAGCGGAACATGCGACGCTATAACGCAGTGCATTTATCACATTTGCTGCGTCATGATAGAGGTATAATATTTATACTACACCTGCTCGGAAAGTTGCCTATTCCTTTTCCATTTATAGAATAGAAAGTATGTCTTTGCAGGCCTATAGGAAACCGGGAGGAAAAACTCTATGGAATTTCATTTCTCACGTGTTTTAGCGGGAGGAAAAAGTGTATGGAAATCCATTTCTAACGTGTTATTTTTTTTTAATTTCCTAAAAGATCGGCCGGTAGCTATGGTTATTTTTGTTCGGTCAAACGGCGAAAAGTTTTTACTCCAAGTCCATTAGGCCTCCTCCGATTTCCGAACAATATTTTGAAAAAAGAACCCAAAGGCTGGCGCGGTCAATGAGGTTTTACCAACATCATTGGGCGCGGTAAGTTCTCCTAAATTTCAATTAATAATTAATTCGTTAATTTTAGTAGTATAAAGCACTATTTATCACTCGGCAGAAAGTGTGATTCCTACCTCGTGTGTTTTAAGGTCCTTGGCTGCGCCTCGGGCCCAAAACGACACACTCGGTAGGAATTGATCACTTTCTCGCCTTGGTGTAAAATGCACTATTTCTTAATACTTATAAAACTTGGCACTTGCATGCCCACGGTCCTGAATCTTAAAGGGCACCAACCTATAATCAGAGTGATAATATCGAGGCGACATCGAGTCGCTCAATTTTTATGCGGGATTTGGTAACTCTACCATCTTTTGAATAGAACGTTTCGATACTGTCGAGTAACCAAAGTCAAAGTTCTTAGTAGGGGTTGTGCATTAATTTACGATAAAAGTTTTCGTTTTTTACCATACATTTGGCGCTTTTTAGCGCTTCTACTTGATAGAAAGGAACTATTTTTCGTAGTTTGAGCGGTTGAATAGTTTCATATGAATTATAATTAGTTTTCGAATGGTTTTATGAAATTTGGTTCAGGCAATTTTGACGGAATATTGTATATCATTGTTTTTGTAAGTGTGAGCGAGATAGAAGTTAAAGTCTATCGAACTTGAGACACTTCGCAGTTGTTTTATTATTATCAGTTATTTATTATGAACTACATATTTTATATGAGGTTCCACATTCGTTTTATATAATAATAATGCTGGACAATCCACACATCACCATCTAGCCCCAAAGTAAGCTACTCAAAGCTTGTGTTATGGGTACTAGATAACTGATATATTTAAAACATTATATACGTAAATAGATATTTTTTTTATTATACATATAAAACACCGAGACCAACGGAAAAAAATTCTGCAGATCGTACACAAATTTGTTCCGAGGCGGGAATCGAACCCGTAACCTCTTGCGTCGCAGGCGGACTCTCGCCCGCTGCGCCACTGAGGCCGTCATATACACAATCCTCGGACAAATAATACTAAATCTATACCTTCCCTTACTCACCTCAACAGCCTATATCTGTCCACTGCTAAACGCATGCCTCTCCCTGATAAGCGCCTTACTGGCTTTTATCTCATGGGGCTAGAGGCCATAATCCCCACGCCTGGCATGCAGGCTGGGGGTCGCAGTTCGGTGGTAGAATTGTTCTGCAGAAGGCGCTGCTTTTATACCGTACTATTCGTGAAATAAGTCCAGCGGTTATTGTACCAGCGGTACCTGTAAGGTCCCGATTCTAATAACCCTTCTGCTTCGCCTCTTAACACATTCTTTGATGGTTTCAGAGCCCACCTAAAGGCGCCACCATCCCGTACAGGCCAAAGCCAAACGTGGCTGGACCAGTGATCTTAGCAGGAGGCCAGGCGTACACCATTCAAGGAAACTACGCAGTTCCAGCCCAGGATGTAAGTCTCTAAATAACTACAATCTTATCTAAAATATGAATAAGTGTAATTTATCCACAGAATGGCATTGATTTAGATTTTTAATTCTTGCTTATTTCATGTTTTATGTAGAAACTTTAAGAGAGAATACTGATTCTCTGTAACACAGCTATCAGAAAATTTAAACCAGCGGATCTGTTACTTTAAAATTATGTCATCCTTTTTATTTTGACCTTTTGAGCGCCACGCCACAAACGCATTCCCGTGTCTTCTACGCCGAGGTACAAAGTGAACAAAAATACCTATGCGCTGAGGAACCGCAAGTGCTTGTCATGTATAGGTGACTGTGGCGTTCAAAAGGTTAAGAAAGAGATGGTGTTATTTTTAGAGCTGTCAATTAAGTTTACTTTTTGTGCCATCAGAATTAACACTATGGTTTAAGGTGCTACTCCGACCCAAATCAGCGCCACCACCTATTGTATCTTATTATTCTGTTAAACGATGAAATTTTCAAAAATAGATTGGCCAGTTTGTGATGCCTATCTTAAACTTTTTTTTTATTACATCTATAAATGTTTTAGAAAGTATATTGTAGGCTGGAGGCTTGTAGGCGGCGTATCTCTTCATAAAGAATAATAAATAAAACTAAGAGAGAGGCGAGAGAGGCATTAAAAAAAGCTTATGATAGGTATCACAAACTGGTCAATAGATTTTTGAAAATTCCTTCGTTTAACAGAATAACAAAATAAAATAGATGGTGGCGCTTATCGGGGTAGCGCCTTAAGTAAAAAACTGGATAAGAACATACCTATCTGAGGAATTTTTAACTTTATATCTTACACATAAATAGTATAATCTAAAGTAAGTAGTTTCTAATACACCATGTTATAAATTCACGCCGTGTTTCTCTATTCGTTCCAGTTCCACACGGTAACAAAACTATTATACTATGGAATTAGTGACGAACTATACCTACTCTACTCGTAATAAGTTTTTCAAAGAATTCGATTTACAAAATTATACCCATCACTATTGGAAACATCAAAAGCAATCAAATTTACAGTCTAATGAAAACCAATTAATTTGTGTACTTGAGACGTTACCCAAAAGCCCACCGCCACTTTTGAGGCGCCGTACACTCAGGGTCCTTTCGCTGATCGTGTATGCTATAGAAATCAGAAATAAATAAAGTTTATTTCTTTCGGCAAAATAAGCTCGACAGACAATTCTTTATGAATCAACAATCGCGCTACAAATAGTCGTGGTTGGTAAAGGCTAAAGGGTGCGTTACCGCTAACCTGGACCTGGGCGGAAACGATCAATCTCATTGGTTGAAATAAACATCTCGTCATCCTGACGGTTCCGGATTGGTCGGTTTCGTTCCGCTCTTCGTCAGTAGGAACGCACCTCGTCTCAGTGATCAACTCACGAGCCATAGAAACAACTAGCGTTGACTAGCCTTCTATCGTTGAGACTGGTATCGCCTAGTGTTATATGTATGGGGGCGGTCGGCAGGCGGTGTGCGCGCCGGTTTTCCCCCCTCTCCCACTGCTGGACATGAAGCCGCCGCTGGTGGGGGCTCTGCCCCCTCATCACTTGCTGCACCCGCCGCTACACGAGCACCACATTGTGAGTCCTATGTATCACGACCAAAGGTCCACACCTCATAGAGATGGGAATGACGCTGCTTGAAAAAACAAAACGCGGGAATTAGATCTGTTTACTGTAAACCTTCATGACTGCGGGCTTACCTTTGAATACTCAAACGCAAATCGGGTTGAGTAGGTCTCAAATGACGATTTTTTCAGATTAAAAAAAAAACTCACAATTGCGGCTTGAGAACAGCTCAAATGTGATTTGCGTTTGAGTAACAAGGTTTAGCATGATCGATCACCCATGACAACGATTTGTGAACCCCTTGTTTTGAGTACGCGTCAAACGCAACGCTCGCATTATTTGTTTTTTAAGTCTTGAAAGTAGGCGCATTTCGTTTGTACCACACCTAGTACAAGGGGTAGGTTAGAATGCACAAAAATGAAATAGATATCGAATGCGTAAAACATAGGCAATTCATTCCTTCAACTTGAAAAATAAACGAACTGTATTAAATTTTTCTCAATTCTAGCCTAGACATCCTTTCTAGGCTGTATATGCCGGGGCTGAGCCAATATCTCTGAAGGTTGACTCAAGTCAGTAGTCGTTTAGTGCCCTTACTTAGTGACGGCGCATCGCGCTATATTCAATTCAATAACTGTAAACAACAACATCGCCTGGCGTTGATTTCCGAGCGAATAAATACGGATTACATAGTTCGCTGTGCGCGTACTTAAGACATACATCCGTATTTATTCGCACTCTGAGCAGGATCCAATTTCTCGAGTATTTGTTTCGTTTGGCGAATTCCGTTTGCGCTTTGTGCCGTCACTTAGGCCACGCACTAACTCAAGAAAAATTAAATTCATGAATAAATTTTTCGGAAGTGGCGACTTTTTCACTGTTAACGCCCTATACAAATGAATGGTTGACGAAATTAGACAACAGTTTCGTACATAAATAGAAAGACAAATAAAAAACTTGGTTCAGCCTATATTCAAATACGACTCCAAAATATTACAGAAAATACAGGCCTATATTGCAAACAATTATTTCATTCTTCTCACACATTTGTATTAACCAATCGTTTTGTTTATTAGCTGTAAGAAAGTAATTAGACTAAATTTATTTGGTCGAAATACCCGCCCTAGTAGACGTTAATGATCTTCTCTGTCTGAAATCTATTAGCTAAAACCTATAACCAAAGTATATCTACCTACTGTCCTACAAACTCAACATTGACGTTCAAAATTATAGTTTATGGTGATGATTCTCTATGAGGTTGTGTGACCAGAGTGATACTATGTGAATGGTGCTGCCCCGAATTCCCCTCAGATTGGTTTGGATGTGTGGTCGACCCTGTAGCGGCAATGAATTAACCTTGTATCTTAATAGACCCCTTAGATCCCCGGTGATGTGACTACGGTACTTTCATTTACGCTGTACCCCCTTAGCTTGGAAACCATCGTTATTTCTTTTGCACGCAACCCCTCTTAGTATCAGTAGAAATCCAATTTAATAATTTTATATCTAAATATTTATTTGTAAATTGTATTTAGCACGTGGTTAACTACAATAGACGTGACGTTGTGTAGAGAAAACACATTACAGTTGAAGCTTTATCTGTTTGTTTTCTGGCATTGTCGAGATTGAGCCACGATTACGTCAAATCTCACGCACATCAGAGCGAACTACATCCCCTATTTGCACCTCTCCCCTGCCTCTGTATTGCCTTTCCGATTACGTTTTGTTATCACCAAAAATAATACTGATGATTAACCATGCCAGCATGGCTTAATGTTGATACTATTTTTGTTGTATAGAGTTCAGTAAATTATGCCTATCATTGTCTTGCGGTGCCAACATGGGCAGCACCAATCAACTCACAATGTGGTTTATCTAAGAAAATTCGCAAGTCCTGCGGTGTGTTCGATCCGGGTAGTCACAGTGATCTGAATTAGACACGCCGTGTTGGGCGAATTTTCTTAGTGTTGTTTTATTTACTTTATGAATCGTATAGTTTCTACCCAGGTTACCCTACCCAGCGATCCCATCCCGGCTCTGCCACAGAAGATGAAAACAAGCAGCTGGAGCTAGAAACTATCTAGAGAACAATATCTATGATATTCTTTTTGAATCGCGGCACGATTTTGAAGGCAATCTAAACTGATAACGAAATGTACCTAAAGAATAAGCTTTCACAATTTGCCGCATTAAAACCTCACCTTATTTAAGAGTGAACTAATCATATTTATTTGTATAAAGATGGGTGGACTCGCAAAATCGCCACTGGCCGGCTTAGCAGCGCTGGGCTTAGGCGGTCTTGGACCAGCCAACACCACTGGACTCAATCCTGCAGGTAAATACGATAATTAACTTGCTGTTCCGTTAATTTTCCTTCAAACGGCTTAGGACAGACATCCATCAAACTCTACAATTATTTTACTATCATACTGTTAATTGTATCAAGAACACAAATTCCAAAAAAATGTTTAAATTAAATTTGCTACTAGGTTTTGTGATAGCTCAAAAAATCTTTCTTCAATGTGAATTCACAAAAAATCTTTTCACAGCGGCTTTGGCAGCATTGGCTGGGTCTCAGTTGCGCTCAACCAATCAGACGCGTAATCAACCCGCGGCAACCAATCAGCAGTCGCACGAGATGACAGTGCCCAATGAACTGATCGGATGCATTATTGGCAAGGTACGAGTATACATTATTTAAGCAGCAGATGGCGTTGTGCGGAAGGGCTTTAATCGTTTAGTAAGCCAGTTTCGTTCAACTCCTTTGAACCTATGCTAGAAAATTTAATCGTTGTACTATAGTCACTAAATTGAAAGAAATTGGTAAGCATTGGTGATGATATTCATTTTTGAGGTTAATAATGCAGTTGCTCAGCTCAGTCCCTTCTCTCTCAGTTACCTTCCTAGACATCCATTGGCTGAGTTATATCCAGAGTCCTGGGTTTGGTTACTCGTTTGTAGCGTTTCGAGATCGAGACGTTCCATTTTGTATAGGATTTGGTACAACGCCTCTACCGAGCAGATATGGAACTACGCAAATGCCATACATTAATGGGCGACGATTAAATATTATCGAGTTATCGGGTTCAGGTTCCTAGACCGAGACAGCTACGGTTTGTCCAATACTGGGTCACTATTACCAGGCAACATCAAATTCATCCAGGGTTCACAAAAATGCACTTTATTTCACTCGACTTAAACTTCATTTTAATATTCCAGGGAGGCACTAAAATCGCTGAAATCCGCCAAATATCTGGCGCGATGATACGGATATCGAATTGCGAGGAGCGCGAAGGTGGTACCACAGATCGCACCATCACTATCACTGGCAACCCTGATTCTGTTGCGCTGGCGCAGTATCTCATTAACATGAGGTAAGTGGGATAGGACCTTTGTAAGTTGAAGAAGAGCTTCGGATATTGATGCATTGTTACCTCGGGACTAATGTAATGTACGATCTAATGATATTCTTTCAAAATCAAAAAACGTTTTATTTCTGTAGGCTTAAAAATGAGCACATAGACAAGTAAAATTTTTAACAAAAATTTTGTAATAAGCAGTTCAGAGTATTCTTGGTATTTTATATCTATAAAATACCCAGAAAACTGGTATATATCTAGTACCTATAATACAATCTCACAAACTATAAGTCAAATTTTAAACTAAATTATTACCTATCAATGAAGAAATAAACTATTCCGAGTGTTCAGGGTATTTTCTTTAAATAACAAAAAATATTTATTGATCTACTTCATTAATTAATATATCAGCTATCTGGTACCCATAACACTGCTTAGTTTGGTGGTAAATGACGCTGTGTGAATTGGACAGCATTATTAATGTGGTTCTTTTCACCGAGCCTTATCCGGCAAAAAGCACATACCTTATAATCTCTTGCCTTGTCACAGAAACAAAAACTTATGCTAAATATAAAAAATAAACTTATCCAAACTTATCAGCTGATGCTATCGCCTCGACTAGACGTTCCATTTTTGGGGAATTAGTACAGCGCCTCTACCGTGGGTATGTGAAGGTACTAAAAAGGTACTACCGACTCACCGAAGTCATTGTTATCGTAAGCTCAATGATGCTCGAGACTGCAAATTATTCTGGATGACATTTGTCAACAAATCTCAGCTTTTGTAATTCTTTTTGAATATTTAAAGCCTAATTGGGCTCGTTTTGTACGACTACGTTTTTTTTTACAACAGACTCGCCTAAGGCCTAATTGGTCACGCGCAAAATACCGTTGACTCGCGTAAGGCCCGATGAGTCCAGCTTCGTTTTCAGTTAGTTATACTGTGCCTATATCAAAACTGTCACTATCATTTGAAAGAGCGGCAATCATCTTTCGAATGATGTGTGTGATGGCCCTGTGTCTGGAACCATAGATTTGTATATGGTTCCAGACGCAGAGCCATCACGCAAGAAGTTGAAGTAGAATCTATGGTTTGATGTTTGTTTATTGGTAATTGTGTGGTAAATCGTTAATATTTATGTGACAAGTTCACGGTCATGTGACTTTTACTGCCTGCTTAGGCACATTTGGTTTATTTGTCGACTCATAATAATCTAACAACAATGCTTTGGTATTCGACTGCTCTTCTTCATCAACCATTTACACAAAGGATACTAGACACAGATGTAGGACATACATACATCCTACCTGAACAACCCAATTCCAAAATCAAGTGAGCCTCCAACCTGAATCTACCACTGAACTCTGTTTATTTGAATCCTTGTCCTTTTATTTATACCTGTTGGACCATTTCGAAGGCGTCGGTTTATTTTATACGTTATTGCGTCTGACCTGAGATACGCAGATGCTATTTACTCCTACAAGTGAGCTTTATCAATAGATGTTAAATTGTATAATGTCAGGAAAAAATATAACCAACTTAAGTGCGAGGCAAATGTTACAAGTTGGTTTAAAAGTGAAACACGACTAACGCAAGCGTGTTGAACATTTAATATTTATTTATACAATTACGGATATTATTTTTTCGATACGATATTCAAATGTAATATCTAGGTTTGATAATTTGCTTTGTAATATAATAACGCTTAGGATAAGAAATATATAATGAAATTTTAAGGCAGCTAGGAACCAGGCGTGGCTCCTTAAATTGAACAAAGAAAACCTTTTGATTTCCTTATTATTTTGTATGTCAACCAGAAAGAACCTTGCACCACACAAACTGAAATAAATTGTGTACCTACGTTTTTCTAAAAATAAAAACGGAAAAACATGCAGTAAAACATTCAAACGACAAATCACAGCTAATATTTAAACAGTAAATCGTTTTTTATGGTTCAAGACAACATAACTCATAGTACATCCCTTTATAAGGGATTTTAGTAACAGTAACTAGTATTTAAGTGAGCAAAGAAACCATTCCCACCCAGTCCCCGCTGACGCCATCTCAGGTCAGCGTCCCGTCCAGCGCCACCCGCTTCGAAGCGGTCCCGTGCGTGCCTACATACCGTCCTATCCCGCCCTGCAGTGTGGAGCTCCAGAAGGCGAACCTCGAGGGCGGGTCCACCGCTGGAGGCACCGGCAACGCCACTAGCTCGGGCTCCGCAAGTCCGCTCGCCTCCGCCATTCCCTTAGCGCAGCTCCTCAGCAAAAGCGGCGCCCTTGGAGCCCTCAGCTCCCTCTCGGCTCTCGGCGGCCTCACCGACCTCCTCAGCGGCGCCAATTCCTCCACCCCGCCGGTCCAGACCACGGGCGTCCACAGAAACCACAAATCGTTCAACAATCGCCGACAGGACGACGATTCGCCCGAGAAGTCGTCTAAGGGGCGCAAGTACAACCCTTACTAACTGTCAGCCAAAGAATGTTAGTTGTGTAGGAATTATGTTTAGAAATTATGGGCGGATAGACGTAGGAAGTGTCGATGGTAGATCCTCGCCTACTTTGATTACGGAATGATCGGTCGCAAGGCTGTGTCGTGCTCCGTGTGGATTCGTTTCGTGGATAGTGAGGCATGTCGGTCATCGGAATAGCTTTTAGGACGAGGAATTATCTAAGTACTCGTATCTGTATAAAACGTGTGCGTCTCATTTCAGTACATTTTTTTATTAGCTTTGATTAATATGTAGCACTTTATTTTCACTAAGATTAGATATTGACGAATAAGTATCTAAGTAATCACTTTATTTTGACTAATAAAAAAACATCAGACTTAATTTGTGATTTAATCATGTTTAGGTGTCTTTTTCGATTCAGTAAAGTTTAAGTTGTATAGAAATAATCTCGTCGCATTTAGTTTGCGTACTTTTTCGCGAAAATCAGGAAAGGGTTTGTTTTGTGTAAGTCATGATCCCTATCCTTCATCATTATTTATTCTTCTCCTTAAATCCATGTTTCCAAATGATCCCAACTGTTACTTGCACTTTGCATTAGGTACACAATGTATTATTTTGCATTATGATAGAACGATACTGGGACAATACACAACCTGTATCAAAGCAGTGAAGTAAGAATAATTTAATCATCATTTACACTTTTGAGTCTATTTTTAAGAACACTAGATTTTATATGTGTCACATTTTGTTTCGCTTAAAAACTTGAGTTTGGCTTGTTATTGTATTTTAGGTGAACTTTTATCGATACCTATATTATTATATCCTAATCATAATCTCTTGTTTTTGGATAATAAAATAATGTTTCAAACTAAGCTTGTCCTTATCCTTAAGACCTTACCCTCACTTCCCATCCATTATCCCTGTATAAAGAACTTCATAGGTAAAAATCGCATAAATGCTAAGTTAGGTAAAGTCTATTGCTAGAAATTTAAAAGACTCTGCTCTCGGAAAGCATAATATGTAACGATTGCTAATGCGGCGAGAAATAATAAAAAATATTATTTAAATTCGTTTTTTCATTTTGTAGAAAATCAGATGAAGTGACTAGTCATCAGGCATTTAAATAAAGTGGAGAGTTCAAAATTTATAATTATAGAAAAGTAAGTTCATACTCTTGCGGGAGAATAGTAAGCTAGGGATTTTGACAATAGTAGGAGATATATAGACGCTTCGAAGGCTAGAAATACAGAGTAGCTTCGCCGTTGGTATAGGGTAATAGTACTACAGGGTGTGTGAAACAAACAATACAAGAGCCATGGTTTGCACCAAACAGTGCTAAATCTTTGGTGTATTTGTGCAACGAAAATCCATATTTACAATACATTTAAAATCATTATATTATGAGAAATACTCTGTTGAATAAAAATTATTTCATCAAAATTTTGAAAAATATTTGACCGTTTTTAATATAAAATCACATGTGTTGATTATAATGAAACTTGCAACTTATGAACTTCTGTAAATAAATGAAATACTAATGTTAATTTGTCATGTCCTGTTAAGATGTTAGGGTAAATGAAATTCGTAAAGAAGAAATTGTAGTTTAAGCTGGTACTAAATTTATTGCATTCTATTTTTAGGATTAAGTATATCATAATATTTTATACGTTGATGTCTACCATACAAAATAAATATCCGAATAAAAATAATTCGGCTCGAAGGACCACAGTAGTCGCCATCTGATCATAATCTAAGCCATTTTCCACAATCATAACAAAGTAAATCAAAAAGATACCGCTGCCCAGCAGTGGGATGATGGGTTGAATAATTATGACTTGTTCGATTAAATTTAGACTGGTTTTAGATATAGTGTAACTGTCTTTAAAACATACTTCTGGTAGTTTGGTATTTAGGTAGTCTTTTTTTTATCCGTCAAAATGTTCGTTCAGTTAAAATTTTGCTGTAAGAACTCGTGTATGAAATATTATTGGACTGTTTTATATTTTGGTATTATATTTTAGTATTAGTAAAGGCAACAAGCGTGATCTCATAGATTTAGAAAGAGACATAGTCACTTAGAAGGATCACGTAAGAAAGCCTGTAAATCTTTTATTAATTAGTGCGAATTTAAAAACGAGGTCCAATTCGTATGTTTCTAAATATAGATCCATAAGAAACGCAGCAGTGTATTTTGTTTATTTATGAATAAATCATGTTATTTTATGGTAGTCATTTTCGTAATGTGTCGGGGTTTATATTACTCGCTAGAATTGTTAAGCAAAAGTGTATTGTTTGAAAGTACATTGTGTACGTACTTATTGAATAAAATACTAGTATGAAATAGTTTTTCATTTCACATCACATATTAAAGTAATTTGAGTTTTAAGTACAGGTATAATATGATATAATATCGTCCAAACTTCCCGTCAAGAATCCACGCCTACCTTACCCAGGCCATATCCCGTGTAACCGTTCGCCGTTTGGTCACCTTTGCCGGCACCTACATCCCACAGCTCACTGGATCATCCACTCTCCCGGTAAGAATTTTCCTGTACACTTTAATTTTAAACCCGATAATTCCAATTCTATGAAACTACCCTTGAATTATAAAGAACAATTTTTATTTGACCTGAATTTCTCCTATTCCATTTCCGAGTTATCCGACCACTGTCATAACCTCAAACTTGAATTATAGCGACGTTGGCGTCGACGTCGGCGTCGTGTGTGCTTGGTGAGCGAGCGATTGTTAGAGCGTGCGGTCGTGTGTTGCAGGATCACCATGGAGACGGCGGGCTTACCGCTGCCCGGCTACCACTACATCGCGCCCAACCACATTGTGAAGGCGCCCATCCATTGAATGGGGCTCCGAGCCCAGGTCCCTGCGGCGCCCCTCTACCGCACCACGATGTCACAACACCGGGCCCTGGCTCCGATATTCTTTCTCCGCTGAACATCGTGACCAATCTCTAACGGTTTGGGGGAATCAATTGGCAAGTCGTTAGATTCTTGCTGAGAATATGTTTACATTTGTTACGAGTTTATAAGTATTTTAGATATTCTTATATTTATTCTCCACTGTATTCTATTTAATTGATTGGTGCGGGAATACAGATGTAGGTTTTAAATTGTATAGCACAGATCTGAACTTGATGACGACTGACGTTAGAGGCTGCGAGGCGGCGGCACTCACGCGCACACGCCGCCGCCTCGCCCGAGGTTGGCTAAGCTGAAATCGAATTTACTATGGATTTTAAGCGTTCGAGTATTTCGATCGTCTAATGGATTTATTTTTGATTGTTGTCATCGGCACTGAGCACGTAAAGTATTGGAATAATGTTCAAAGTAATGTAACGTCGCGTCGTAAATAGGTGTAGATGCGTTACGACCGACCTCGCGCCCGCCCGCGGCGCGGTGCGGCGTAGCGTAGTTAGTTTAGCGAACAGAGTGAGAGGGTTAAAGACAATATTTGTAAATAAATAATCGTAATGACCTGGAAATAAAGGTATTACAGTAACAGTTGCGCTGCAGAACGCGGCGCGGCGATACGAAACCGGTGGGATCAAATCCTTTAGGAAAACTTACATTAAAAAGAAAACAGAGACGATGTGAACATTTCATATACCTACTTAAATCAAAAAATTGTGGTAAGAATACAAAAAAGACGTTAGTTTTAAAATAGTATTGCTAAATGTGATAGTTTCTAATTTATTTTACTTTTGAACTATTAAGATCTCTAAATAATACGCAATGTGTAACATCGGCTACTGAAAATTCGAGTCGAGGATATAATCGTGGGGATCAAAGCCAAAGATTGTTGAAGTTTGTTTAACATTAATGATGTTGTGGATTTACGCTAAATTATTCTCAGAGTATGGTAGGTTATACTTAGGAATTAAACGTGAAGCTGTTTATTTGACGTATTTATCGCCCTCTCCGGATTGCTCATTGTTTTAGTCTAGATTGTCATATAGTTAGTCCTGTGAATCTACATATTTCAAAAATACTAAAAAAATAGTTTGTAGTTGTGTAAGGTAAATATAGGACCACTGTGTTGAACGCTTTCCAGTGAGTTGTTTTGCTCGTAAGTTACTTGTGCCACATCTCTGGTAATCGAGTGCCAATAATATTGCCCTTGGCAATATAATAATATTCTGTGTTGTATCTAAAGTATCGAGTAATATATAATGTGTCAACTTTTAAATCAATTTGTCTAATATTATCCACCTTTACTTATTAATTTTGCACCCTAGGTCTAAGATAATGCAATTAGAGTTTAAATAATCTCGAGACATATCCCTATACATGTCCCCAGGTCTTCCCTCTTTCAGTATTTTCAGTAAATAAAATTAAAAGAGTGACTGTGCCAAAGTTGTGTCTACGTATTGTGTATGGATTGGAGTGTGTCGGGAAATTTGTCTTAATTATTGGAAATGTGTATCCGTATTTATTTAAATTATGTCGGTATAAGCTAGTCAAATGTACTAAAAGACAAAATTATGAAATTATATATCTAGTCAAAATTTATTTGAATCTGTTTTTATTTTTCTTATTAGAAATTCAATTTGTTTTATTTGCACATGTAGGGTTTTAAACTATTTTTGTGTGGTTTCGCTTGAAATTTTTATTATAACCTAGCAATAAAATTTTGATAAAATCAATTATTTATAGTCTAAATTGCAATTAAGACAATGTATAGAGCTTTGTATAATAAGAGTACCACACAGGTGAAATAAAGTAATCTCTAGGTGTAACTGCGACACGATAAGTTTGATGAATATAGTATACATTTTACTGAAGAGGAGAGATTTAATAGCTGTGATTTAAGATGGGACGTACTTTTGTACGCAAAACTACGTCGAGTGAGGAGGCTTGACTAGCTAGAGGAGATAGGGCGAGAAGAGGGTAGTCGTCTCGTAGTACGCTTCATAGGGGAGTCGCGGCATTCAAGTCGGGAATCTCTGATATTGCAAGCGATTGGCAGTTGTAAAGCAAATACATACTTTTAATAAACATATAAAATAGTTCATTGGTGTTGTCAATAAATATTAAAATTTAGTACAATACAATTTTAATAAAATAAGTAGCAAATATATTAGTATTAATTTGTCACGTGTATTACGTTCAATTATTTTAATGGTAATCAATGAAATCAATATTGTAATCGTTATTAAACTCGTGTATAGAGTACGTAGTTACTTTAATAGGGTATTGTTACTGTTTTGATTTGCTCAATTTTCTGAACGTTAACGTTAGCTAGGCTTCGGAAAATATATTTAGTTTGTTATTATGTTGTTCATTAACAATAAAAACTTTTGTTTCGTCCGAGTGACTTAAAATTTCTGAATTTTTCGAAACGTGGTTTTTTTACCATAAAAGTTGCAATGCTTTTTTTTTTGTTTTATCCAAGACTATGCGTTGATTTACTTATATTAAAAAATTACTATCCTCACGTTATTAGGTTTAATTTCCAGATTGGAATAATTTTTAGAAGCTATTAGTTTTAAATGGGAATCTTTAAAAGCCTTGAACTGACAGGGTCGTAAAGGTGAAGAGGTTTTTCTTTACAAATACTATTATTATAGTGCACCTACTTTTAGGACTGCATTCTTTTTTTACGTTATATCCATTTATTTCTCACCATAAAGAACTTTTACAATACCGTATTATGACGTCATATTTGGAACGTATGGGTAAAAAGGGTTGTGTATCAACAATGTGTTAAATGGCTTCACTATGGTTTATTAACAGAAGAAAATATTCACATGTAATATCAGGGTAAATATTCTAACCGTTTATAATAAACCTCTAATGTTTTAAATATCTACAACCAAGTTGCAATAAACTATTCCTTCTGAAGCACTGTATGTAGTTATGATTCGAGGGCTGGGGCCAAATTCTGTTAACCGATCGCTTTACTGACAATGGTCTCAAAGAAAGTTTTTTAATTTAAAGGGCGCATTGCGCGCCATTTTGTGAAAAGGATAGGCATAGGATTCCGCGTTCATAGGAGCGGGACGGAGCATACATTTTTGGAACTGCGTGAGCGCAAATATGATGTTTTTGCTTATTTACAAGAAAACTACACAACTTATGAAGAAACTGTATTAAGGAACCAAAGAATTGGTAATACCTACAAACCAAAACAAAAATATTTTCTATAGACCGCAGGGTTCCTGAGATTTCGACCAAATTTAGTGCAAAACAGTGCACTTATATGGTTTTTTATAATATATTTTTTCGAAATCGTGTTTCACAATTAAGGAACCGAAGAAAAAATGATGAATTTTATGTAATTCTAGTTTTTACCACGGGGATCCCTTGAGTACTGAGATCTAGGCCTGGTTTGACAAGCAAACCCGCTAGGTTCGCCACTACAAATCATTCTGAGACGATACATGTGTCATAGTGAAGCGATACATTTATCAGAATTTAGCCTCAGGTTGTATTGAATCACTTGTAAATCTTGCATCATTTATTGTTAATAAGAGTATACAGATATTACTTTATCAGTTTTACGAATTTACCAACTATTTTATGATACAATTTGAAGTTCAACTACGCAGGTTCATAAATTGTTTACAAATGTATCAAATACTAATAGCACTTCTCTAATATCTGTTAGCACCCGATATTGTAATTGACTGCATATTATGTGGGTACTACATGTATCTACACGTCAGTGCATTATACATATATCAGTACAGTACACATTATTTGGTGAAATTATGAAAACTATCCACTTGTTCTCAATACCGATTCATACATTTACTTAGCATGTTTAAATGCTAAGTAAATGCATGATGCCAATGCTGTTTGTGTATATTTCCTTATCATTGTATAAATTATTCGGCCATGTCATGTTATTTATAAGGTAATAATATCCCCTTACCTGCTTTATGATTTAGTACTTGACTGTAATACAATTTATATTGACTGAGTATATAGATAAGATGTAAAATCAAAAAGTCAATCAGATCTATTCATCGTTGCAATTTCAATTAGCATTTATTTTTTATTGATTAAAGTTTTACATACAGAATGCATAAATAACGTTGTTTTTTTATAATTTTGAGTAATTTACGGTGTTAATAATGAGGTCCATGACGACAGCAGCCATTGATAATTTACGATAAACTGTTTTGAATATCATATTTTGTAGCATAATCTGAAATCATCTGTCTGAACCAGTCTAAATGAACACAATTTGAGAAATAATTTGAGCTGAAAAATGCTGAACATAGAGCTCATTATTGTAATTAAATGATGACATAATGGGTAAAGAAACTCAAGTTATTTACCAAAGCTGTATATTCCTTTGACCAACAATCGTAGGTGAATCGGTGATCGTTTTGTAGATCACTGATCATTCATCAGTAGAGGGATTCTAAATAGTTAGCTAATTATCAATGTATTTGTGTGAATACCTACTCAGAAAATATTCAATCACGTTTTAGATACAATCATATCTTACAAAATATCACAGTAATTGTCGACATATCTGTACAATTTTGTATTAAATTGGTAAATTTAAATGTTGTTTCTTACTATTAATGTTATGGTTACAGTATAGTACCGCAACCATAGTTCATTTACAATAAGTATACTATGACATTGATGTTTGTTTTCATTATGTTAATTCAATAAAGTGTGTAAATAAATCAACTTCTTTCATTTCAATTACCCTGTCTAAAGCCCGATTTCCACCGCGAGCGGAGCGGACCCATTTTAACTAGCAAGAGTAGTACCTAAACTGCATAGCTACACTTGTATTTCTACCATCAAAAAGTCGAGCGGAAAGGAGTGAGCTAGCAGGAAGATAATTGAGCGGAAAGGAGTGAGCGAGCACAAAACCATTGAATTTAACTCCGCCCTCTCATCTCTCATTTCCCGCGCATTACCCTTTCGCAGTGGAAACCGGCTTAATTTTAAAACCTTAAACAAACATTAGAAACAAGTTACTAATAGTACCTATTAGGTGTCGGTTTGTTCCAACATACATTTTCTATAATAAAAATCAAACTGTAGGTATTTAGGTTTAGAGATGAGAATAAACTACGAATATTGAAAAATCTCTTCTGATGCAGCGGCTCGTGTAATTATAGTCAAACTTCACATAAGGTAAGTTTGTTTAAGCCTTAAAATTATCTTGTATATTCTAGACAAAACCGAATTTCCGAATTTTAATTGGAATTGAATGTAACTGGGTTATATTAAAGTCGGTTTGGCCCAATTAGTAACTATAAAACTTCATTGGTCTGGCCAAACATAATGATACAGAACATCTAGGTTCTTCAGTATTCATAATTGAAAATGAGCACGTTAGGCCAGACCAACTAAAATGATTGTTCGTGCTAGCTAGTCAGATTGAAATTACAGTATCTATAGAAAACCTACTATAGCTTCCTAGAGCTTTGTCGATGCCTATAAATATTTAAATATCAATTGACCAGTAGCAGTCGCGACCTGGGCGCGTTGAACTCTGAAAATAGCCTGAAGGGCTCGTTGATAGATCGCTTTACCTATTAATGACTTCCAAATCCGGTGGGAAATGATGTTGTCGATGTTGACCTAAGGTTAACTGATCTTTTTCTTTTGCCGCTAGGGAGAATCCGCTGTTCAACCAAGCTTTGTGTTCGTTTTTGGAATAAATACCTACTTCCTAATAATACAAACATTTTAAGGTCTCTCAACCCAATAGTCAATTTGTTGAGTTAGGTTTGTCTTTCGTTACATTCTTAGAATTTTACAATGGAGAGTGTCAGGTACTTTTCATTGATTTAAACCCTGAGCAAAGAACAAGCGGGTACTTATATACAAGCGAGATTGAAGATAGGGCTTGCCTGCTGGTTTGCTATTATCGAGGTTTCACGCGATATCTTTGCGCCCTGACCTCCGTTGCTTTATTGACTTTTCTCAACATCGAATAAAAGTGTGATATAAAATTTTTCCTTTGTTTCATCCGTACGAGTACGTGACCACACGGGTCTGTTGTTACAAATTAAGTTGTACAGGATCTCGTGTGAAAGAAACGATGAGTTGTGAAAGATTTATGAGGGTTGGAGTGGTTTAGTGTCTGTGTGGAGTGGAGCGATTGGACGGCGTCGGTCGGATGTGCGCGCAGTGCGCATGCCCGTCACTGCGCCACTCGGCGACGGTCGGCCCCCTAGCGGAGTCGCGCCGCAGTGAATTGCGTAACAAAAGAACATTCGCCGCCCGACGTCTCGCTGAAAACTTTCACCCGGTGCGCGCTCGCTATGGGGGGACGAAGAGCGATCTAAAACTTTCCCGCGACTCTCCTCCGGCGTAACTTAATTTATTTTTATTTTTGTTGACTTTTGAACTGCTTCAGCTTTTTATTTCGGAGTTTTTATAAGTTGACTGTGGCGAAGTGTTCGGGATTGGCTTTCGCCGGCCGCTGGTGGCGTATTGTGGACGTTCGATGGTGTTGTGTTAATTTGCTTTGTTTTGCTTTGCTGAGCGGCTCGTGGTGGCCGCTGGTGCCGGTGGGGGTCGAGTTGGTCGTGGTGGAATCGATACCGCGGTGGGAGCGGCGAACGTAAGTTTTTTTTCATTACTTTTATTGAGTTAAGTAAGAAGGTTTTGTTATATAAGGTTACCTTAAGTTGTATTTTTGAATAACTTTTTTTACTTTGCTGTAAGTTTGTATAATATTTGAATGTATGTACTACATCGTACTTATGATCTTAGAAATCTGTCCTATGTACTGTATCTACCTGCTCTATTTTATTTTTGTTTCTGCTAAGGGATATTCTAGCGCTTCAGTTTTCCTAGAACAATAAAGAACATTCTTTTAGTAGGTAAAAATCTTTTTCCAAACAGCTGCAGCAATAAAAGCTGAAGGTTATAAAAAATCTATTCTACTAGAATTTTTTTTAAGGCTTTGTGTTGTTAGCAAAGTAGTCATTGCTTTGCTACGAAAGGCTACGAAACTCGTAGACAGGGCGGCGTAGCAAAAAGTGCTACGAGTCTACGCCGTAGCAGACTTTCCAAAATTGGGATATGGCCAAAGCATGACGTACATCTTCCAGGAAACTAGGTCAAATAAATAGGTCTGAAGCTACTATAAAATCTTTTACGTCACTACGAAATGTTACAGAGAACATAACCAGATACTAACTTACATGGTACAATGTACCGCAAGGGCGATATTACTGGAAACTTGCAGCACCTAATCAAACTTTAGCTGGTTGTCAGAACCGAGCCTTTGTTATTAGTCAGGCGAAACTGCTTCGAGGGGTTTGTATAAGTACCTACTGAATGTTCCCATTCGATTTTCTCAACGTATACCCTCATACGTTAGGTATGTTTTGGATTATCCTTAAATAGTATTTACTATCCGTTCTAAAAACCGAGCGGTAATTTAAAAGCACTCTTCATATTGACAAAGCTGGATGGACCCCAGTTTTGATGGACACGTCGGCCGTAAAAATCTATATGGGTCATTGAAAGGTGATGGCCCATTGTTAGGGGTATGGGCATTAAATACCAGACTGGGTTTCAGTTAATTAAAATACCTATCCGGGTTTTCTCTTCCTATTTTAATAAATGTATTATACTACATACGTCATACTAAGTAGCTACAACCAGCATTTTAGGTATCCGAATAGTTTTAAGCATTTTAATTTCTTATTGTTCAATTTTCAATAATTAATTGCATAAGTTGCAAAACACACTAGTTACCGTGATTTAATTTTCTTAAACAAAGGTATACATATATATTTTCTTAAAGAAAGGTAACATAGGTTACAGTGTTTTTCCACCAAATTGTCTTTGCAGGATGCAAATAATGGGTTTATTATTCAGGCCGACAATGACAGATGGTGTTCCTGCGTCGACTATCATTTTTGTTAACCAGCACTTACCAAAACATGGCTGACCCCGTTCTAGCCTAGCTAGTTTCATAATTGTACGTAAAAGTTAAGTCGAACCCTACTATTTGACCGAGCTAACAATTATTGCGGACCGAAAAAAACCGAGACAGAACGAAATAAAATCCTACCCATAATTATTAGGTTGGTGCTCGTACTTTATGTTATGAGGCCTTCTATTTCGAACTTCTTTTGATAACCCTAATGCCAGCTAACAAAACCTTCCTTCAAATAAGTAAAGATGTAAGCATAACTTGGTTTTAGTACCTGTAATCTTCAATAACTTCTTTGACCTTCCGTTGTCATGTACCCACCTAGGTAGTTGTAACAAGTTTTACTTCAACCTCTACGCCTACGTTGTTATCTATTTACTTAGTTTTGAATGAAAATACTGCCTTAAAGCCGGTTAATGAACAGGGTTACGGGGCGTAATGAAACGTGTTACACACCGAGCGTTCGTGCAATCAGTACGCGGAAAGAAGTCGTTCGCAACGATAAACGAGACGCACATGGCGTAACGTATTAACACTGCCTTAAAGCCGTTTAATGAACAAGGTTACGGGGCGTAATGTAACGGCGGAAAGAAGACGTTCCCAACGATAAAAGAGACACACGGCGTAACGTATTAATACTGCCTTAAAGCCGTTTAATGAACAGCGTTACGGGGCGTAATGAAACGTGTTACACAGCGAGCGTTCGTGCAGTCAGTACGTGGAAAGAAGTCGTTCGCAACGATAAACGAGACGCACACGGCGTAACATATTAATACTGCCTTAAAGCCGTTTAATTAACAGGGTTACGGGGCGTAATGAAACGTGTTACACAGCGAGCATTCGTGCAGTCAGTACGCGGAAAGAAGTCGTTTGCAAGGATAAACGAGACACACGGCGCGGCGTAACAAATTATGCTCGCTGCGAATGGAACATTAGGCCCCGTAGCGCCGGTGTGTACCCGGCTTTACATATGTTAGAGGACCCAGTTGGACTGCTTACTAATTTTTTAACACCTCTGGGAGTTGATGGCCTTGGAAACGTTTCTAACTCGCCTATTTTTAATTTAACTATACAAACAAAATAGGTTTAAAACTTCAAATGTGTGCCTTTGTTCTTTTATACCCAGTGAACGGTCTTTATTCTACATAAACTTGAAGTCTATGTTTTTCTTACTACCAAAAACGGACTTAGGTATATTTTATAGATAGATAATTTTTAAACAGACAGACAAATAGCAAGTTTAAATTAATGTTAAAAATTAAAACACATGTACTATTTTACAAAGGTAGAGATATAATATATATATAGTACCCATAACACAAGCTCTGCTTAGCTTGGAGCTAGATAATGCTTTGTGAATTGTTCAACATTATCTATTTATTATAACATTTTAACATCCGTTCACACATGTCTCCTATGCACCGAACCTACGTAATATTAACGGACGGAACTGCAATTTTTTTACTGAAAATAAACTAGCCATGTGTGAAAAACACATTTTCAGGCCACTCACCTTTAGCTGCATGTTCATTCCCCATTGGAAAATACATAGGTCGGCTAGGCACATACCTGCATGAACTATGAATCGATAATTTCAAAATAAAAAGCTGGCACGAGCACTCTACTCTAAATTTAGTCATTAGCACTCATTGTGACGAAATAGTTATTATTTTTGTCTAAAACACAATATAAAGAATGCACATTACGTAGGTTCCAATGTGTGTTCACAAGTGTGTTATTTTTCCTTTACCTGCCACATTCATACAAATGTACCAACTTTTATTGAATTTCATGTGAAGAGATATTAAAATTAATGTAGAATCAAATATAAAATATTCATCCACATAGGACCTTAATAAACTTCTCTGTAGAATTTCTCAAATTTACACAAAGTTTCGAAAGTTTTGCAGTAAAGCTTAACGAAAGATGTCGAAATCATCACCATTCGGCAAAATTAACACCTCCACGAGTAATCATAAAGTTAAGATTAAGTCATCATGTTTTATGACCCCGTTATAACCTTGCGCCCTGATATTTTGCACATGCGGTCAACGTAAATATAATACTTCATTGCATGCGGTATTCTAACTGGTAACAATCCCCATAACTTCAACCATTTATCAAGAAGTTGTGTTTTACTGAAGGTTTCTTTACGTGGTATTGATTTACGGTTGCAGCTCTACTATTTTTAGCCATTCTTGACGACAGTTGACAACTTGATGAGAATAAATAAGGTGAGTCGTGTCGTGACTTACATGATTTGTTAATGTTCAACTTGAAACGAGGGCTGTAATTTACCAATAGAGACATTTCGACTTTTGAAATATCGAAATAATCGAAACTTCGAAAGTAACCGAGCTCTAAAATTTGAGCATCGTTAATCCAGCTAAAGTAAAAAGTCTTAATGACAACGAACTCGGCTTCCAGTAAAAAGTTTAATCAGGCCCGGTTTGCTGAACTCGGTCCCTTGATGGCTTCGAGGTAGCTTTTATCCCGATACCTGCTTTTCTCGAAAGCAATTTTGGGATCATGCTTCACTAGATTAAAAAACTTTAGCTTAGACAATGCGGGGTTAGGTAATCCTCCATCGATCTATGTGGAATATTTATGTAGGCATATGCAAGCACATAATGTATACACCTGTAGGTATATCACATAGCTCTACTGAGAATAGTGTGGCAGGCAACCTATGAATAATTAACTTAATCGTTATAACGCGAGTTCATGAAAGGGCATTGGTGAAGTATTGTTCAATTTTATGCTATAAGAATAATATAAAATTCTTCCGAACCAAAGAAAAGTCTATGTAGTAGATTCCTAATAATCTATTTTTAAGGTTTATGTAGGTGCAATAATCAAAAGTTAAACATTTTTAGAAAAATCTTTCGTATACAAAAGACATTTAGATCGGAAATTCTTCCGTTTCTGATGAAATAAAACCTTTTGCAATAGATCAAACTGCTAAGTTACAGTAGCAAGTCTCCAATCAAATATTTAATTGACACTCACGGTCAGGACTAGTCAATTTGCCGAGGGAAGATTAGCTGGATTATAGGATTAGTCGCAAGCTACTCGTCTTACAGTTTATGCCACTTTACGGTACAAACATGTTTGGTTTATGTTCTGGTAAGCTTGTATTTTCAATGAAGTGATTGTTTAGGGAATGTATGGAAAACAGGACCGAAATTGTGGTTTGGATAAGCTCCAATGCTCAAACGTATCAATTTTCATTCTCGTACATTGCTTTAGGCCGTTTGGTTTATAGGTATCACTGATGCCAAATTACCAATAAAAATAAGATTGGTAGGTCTTTTTTCCGTATCTACCTAATCGCCAATTAATTATTTTCAATCGTTTTTAAATTCTCATCACGTATCGTCAAAAATACTAGATTTTATAGTTATTGTTGTTGTTACGACTGCAAACAACAACAAAAACTAACGAAGTAAAGGTTAAAATCCTGATATATTCGTCATGATAAAACTTCTCTGTATGAAATGTGGGAACATAAAGCTCCCGAGTTTCACCACATTACCTACATAAATTATCCAACATAATCCGCTAGAATGAAAACTTCAGAACTCCTTTCAGTCTCCCCCAATTTAATTTTCCAAACACATTAGTGTAGTGATTATTCTATTCTTGTCGTATTAACTCTACTAAAGTATGTTTGAGTATGAATAAGTCACACACAAGTCAGTCAACCGTGGCCCACCTTACCGCCCTGAATATTGTATGCTCATAAAACCAAGGGGCTGAGGTCAACTCGGCCATGCCAAGACGGGAGCATGGAGTAATTTGTGCCAATCGTCTCGCAAAATCTGGAATGTTATTACAGTAAGGAACCCTTGGTATGTGATCTTGACGAAAATGGAAATGCTTGCATGCTTGAGAAAGTACCTAAATTAGGCACTTTTTCGTAGGTTCGTTGGTTTTCATCTTGTTAGCATGTTTTAACTGTATGTTATATCAATGATGATGATCTAGAAACCTAAAAGCCACATAGTTTCAAGTAAAATAAGTTAGGATAATACTTTAAAACCTTAAGAATGGCAATTTTGGTGAGCTACCAAAATTGGCATTTTTAAGTTTACTTACGCTACTTTTATTTAAAAAAAGGCCAACTCTACGTTTTCCGGAGTCAGCCCGAAGTTTGTTAATTGGCAAACAGTTCAAAAATTTCAATTGGATATAAAATGTGAAATTGCAAGCAACGATACAAACAGAATCGATTTATCCATACAAGAGGGCGGCGCCGCGGCCGATAGCGGATTGTCGTTTTATTTGCGCTGAAAATAATGTACGGTTGTATGAATTTAATCACAAAAAGAGCAATTCTTAATTTTTACCCGCGAGTGTGCTTTAAGTTTCTCCCACAAATCTATGCATATGGTTATCTGAGTATTACTTCAACGCAACAAAATGGCATAAGCGATTTTAATGAATTGATGATCAAAGTCCGTTCGGCCAATTCTGGGAGTATTATTAGCTACATTTTATAGGACTTTGCTCCCTAATTAAAACAATGAATCAAATGCACAAAACAATGAAAATGCGGGCACGGTGGTTTTTTTAATTTCAATAAATTACTAGATAACTAAACTTTCTCCCAACGAAAATAGACCTAATTATAGGCTAATTATACCTAATTATGTTAGATTAAGTTTATTGACTGTCATTTTGTAATTATTGGTATCTCAGTCGTTTGTTTAGCTCGATTTATATAATTAAGGCTAGGTAAGGGTGCCATAGCCAGCCATAGCATATGGGGTCGACATAGCTCTTTGAGCTATGTCGAATTAGCAAGCTGAAGTGGCAGTGTATCGGCTATATCTCGCGAAGAACCGACAACCGCTGGGGTAAACGTGTTCTTCAGTGGAGACCGCGACTTGCCAAACGTAGAGTAGGATGCCTCCCAACCAGGTGGGATGACGATCTGCGAAAAACCGCAGGCAGATGCAGATGCGGCAAGCTGAAGACAGGGCGCTATAGCGCTCATTAGGGTAGGCCTATGTCCAGCAGTGGACTAATATAGGTTTATGATGATGAGGGTACTATGTCTCAATGAGCCTCGTACTCTTAGAATAGGCTCCACGGATGGTCTACGGCTGGCGTAGCATACCGTCCATGATTGACTTCACAGCTTTTAGAGGTGAAGGTAAAGCGTTTTACAGCCTACCCTGAGTTGATAAAATGGTAAATAAGTTCAATGGGTAAGTCCATACTTAAGTTTTTGGTTTCAATCATCTCAATTTGGTTTGCAACAAACACTCTGCCTATTGTCATGCTGTGTGATAATCTCCAGATTTATTTATTTCATAGTTTTACACTTAACGCCCTTAAGACTACCTACATAACTTTTGCTCTTCGATCAAATCTGCTCCCGCCCTCTTCTTTTGCGATCCGTGCCCACTCCTGTCTCACTGACACTCCCAATTGTTCCTGTCCCTACATCATAAGAACTGAGCAAACTAAATATTTGGGTATAATTCTGGATCAAACTCTAACTTTTAGAAGGCATATTGATATGTTAGTGGGAAGGACGCGTAAGCTTATGTACGTCTTTAAGGGGCTACGGAATGTAGCAGCACGCGATACTGTCCGGGAGGTTTACACGGCTTTGTGTGACTCTATTTTGCGCTACTGCATCACCTCTTGGGGTGGTGCCGCAAAGACTCACTTATTAGAAGTTGAGAGAGCTCAAAGAGCCGTATTAAAGGTGAGTGCGCGTCTTCCTTACCGTTACCCAACCGTCCAACTCTACAAGGAATGGAACCTCCTCACTGTACGACAAACTTTTCTCCTACAAATCGTTCTCATGAAGCACTCTCAACTCGAGTACAATCAGGAGTTGGTAACACACAAGCGTAGGAAGAGTAAGGTGTGTGCTGCTCCCAGCCTACATACCAGCCGCTCTCATAATTTCAGCTGCTTCTTGGGACCCTACATCTACAACAAGGTTAATGCCCTTATCAACATCTTTCCACTAACCCGCCAAAAGTGTAAAACAGTAGTGGCTAATTGGTTAAAAACACTTAACTACCAAGAAACGGAAAATCTCCTGACCACCCTTTCATAACGCTCATACTGCTCATCTGCTCTCTAATTAACTTAAACTATGAACCTAGAACAAGTTCCAAAGCTTAATTACTGTACGCTGAAAAGAAACCTCTTGACTGTTCTTGAGTTCAGTACCTACCTGTCGCTTACCTGTATTCTCGACCTAAACATTTAGGCATTCTCCTAATCCTAAGGTTCTCTATTTCTATCAGCTTGCGATGGCGGCGGGTTCTGCGTGATGAACTTACCTACATTCAAATCATATACACTCTGCACTCAACACACAATCACTCACACATTCACACCATCACACCTCATGGGCTACTCCTGTTGCCCGGACTCTTAAGAGACCGGTGTCCTCAGGAGTACTCCACCTAATAAACACACTCAACACACACATTAAAAATTTACACAACAACTCACATAGTTTGGTCTGTCTGTTATACATAATTATATCTTATTAATTTTCTTGTGTTTATAATATCTTTTTCTGTTTATTTTTCTTATTTTGTTTTTTTTGTAAACTGAGGTTCTAAGAAAGTATCTTAGTAACTAAATCACCGGAGTAGGATAAGATTGTTTTAATTGTTTTTTTTCTCTTTCATCCTAGCCTAGCAAAATAGGTTCCTACAACAAGCCATTGATAATGTTATACATGATAAGTTCCATCTACATGTTAACTCATAGCTAACCCGCCTATTGTATGTAATCCGTGGAGTGGGGGCACTGGAGACTTGCAGGCACAGGTTTTTCTAAAACCTATAGCAAGCTCCAGCCTCTCACAATACAGGTTTAGTATACTTACCTAACTAGATAATAAGCACAGTGCATAAAATTAACTAGACTGTAAACCTATTGTGAAGAGGAAAATAAACAAACAATTTATTTATTATTATTATTTATTATTTTCGTTACGAATAGATAATGTAGCATTGACCAAGTAAACAAGTAGGTACCTATTTACAATGATACCCACTCGCTATCTGTACTGAAACGCATCTCGATAGAGCTACTCCAATAACCCTAATCTACGCGACCGTTCCCTCTCGAATCCCACGATAAATCCAATACTCTTTCTTTCTTATTGCGATAATAAATGGTCAGGACGGTGGCAATGGGATTGGAGTATAACTATGTACTTAATATACCATTGGCGGTTGCATTCTCCAAGTACCTTACCTTTACTTTACTTGAAAGTGGATTTTCCATGGCTACGAACGCATTTTCCTGAGTAAAAGTATTTATCCTGGCTTGCATCTCATACAAAATTACATAATTTATATATATCAAGTTTAGGCGTGAATAAACAGGCATCAAACATCGATCCAAACTTTTCTGGTGTTTATTTTGTGTGATTGTGTTTTTATGATTCATTTGGCTAAAGACTATTTTGTTTTTAAAAAGAAACTTTATTCTGTAAAGAAAAGTACAACCAAATAATAGAAATAAATTAGGACTAGTATTTACAATTGAAACTCTGTAGTGAATTGATTTCTGGGATTTAGCCATGGATATTTAAAGTGACCGGCTGTAAGGAAAAACTAAAAATAGGATCGAATAGAGACATATTCTCGACTAGACCAAGGCTTACCCGCGGCTGTGGCGTCAGGATGATGATGATGATGAGCTATGGACTATTTTGATTTTGCTCTTATTCCCATTTCGGATTCACAATTGCATGGTGGAAAACATCGATGCCATTCGTTCCGAGCTTTGTCTCGGATGCAACTTCGTTCGAACTACAGTTCGATATATCATATTATAGAGTTCTAAATCTGATCTTATCATGTTCTTATTTTTTTTAAAGACGCTTCTTTTAAAGAAACTCTCTTTATCAAAGAAAAGCCGAAACTCATAGGAGAATTTTGTGAATAGCGTAACAATTCAAGTGTCAATTACCTTATTAGGGATCGGGTGCGGTCGTTACTCAGCGGCCTTTCGACGGCAATTTGTCTCTATAGTTTATTCGTTTCCATTCGAACGATTCATTGAATCCAATTTTACGGGCTTTATGAATTGTGCTTGAAATATTGTTTAATTACTCTTCTGACTTGACGACACTTTAATAGTTGTTTATCTTTCTAGATAAACAACTATTAACTGGTATTGATATGGATCAGTTGAGCTACCTGTGGATTGTTTGCAACAGTCTGCAGTTAGCTCAATTGTTTCAATTGTAAATACTCATCATCACCATCATCCGCAACCCGACTTCACCCACTGCTGGGTATAGGCCTCCAAACTTTTGTGCATCAACACGGTCCTGCGCCAATGTGTAAATACTAGTTCTAATTCATTTCTATTATTTTATTGTAATTTTCTTTGCGAATAAAGGCATATCTTACCAGATATTATTTTGAAAACTGCCGTACCGAGCTTATTTAACCGACTACAAAAAAGGGAGGACGTTCTAGGTGAGTATTTTTTTTCAAAATTCAATTTCTCTGTCGATTGTCAACAGATTTTAATGATTCTTTTACTGAATGCTCCCGAAATGAACCTATAAAATTTGTATTACCGAGAGATTTGAATTTATCCCGCAAACTTAAAAAAACAGTGTAAATATTAAAGAATTTGAAGTCTGTTTATGAGAAATGGCTTTGTAATACAGTCGCAGTATTTGTTCGAATTCCGTCTTCATCTCTAGTGTATCCCCTAGGGCATCGGTGACCTCAAACTAAACGGAATTGAATGTAAGTACCAGATACGCGTCCAATTCTTACGATGTCGTATGAAACTTCATATTCGTCGATTTGTATTCGTCGTCTCGTCGGAAACGGCACGTATATGCTAATGCCTCGTTTCTCTTATCGCTGGATCTCGGCATGATAAATAATGTTTGTAATGTTACCTATGTGTTGTACGATTTTGGGTTTCAGGATTTCAGATAGTTGGTTCTCCATATTTTTTGTAATCTCTATCCAAATATCGTATAATCAAATAACATTACAATTAAAGAATAAAAACAAATAACAACCAGGATTTACACTTATAATCAATTTGCTAAAAATCCAATCTATCACCAGGGAGAGTGCCCAGAATGCTGGCAGCATTGCCACATTGAATGTCAATGCTAATTCGTAAACCGAAATAGAAGCTAGCCTATCTAGATAGTGTTTAGAACCTTCCAAAAGCCTTGTTCACTAGTTATTAAATCTGCAAATAAGACAATACTAATAGCTTCAGGCGCTACTTTGCGGAATGCATTTTGTTTGATGTTATCAGAGTAGTTGTATGCTTTGCAAACTGAAGTGGAAGTGGGCGGGCTACGTCTCGAGAGCACAGGACAAGAGGTGGAGTGAACGAATCCTGCACTGGTACCCGCGAGACCCCTCACGCTCACGAGGCAGACCAAGAAAAAGATGGTACGACGACCTGGTACAGGTTGCCACAACGACATGGACCCGTCTGGCGAAAGATCGCAACAAATGGAACAGGAGGAGGCCTACACCCAATCTTGGGTGTCCAATTAAAAAGATAAGTTTAAATTAGTCAATATACTACTTCTAAAATTAAATGTTTAAACTATAGTGCGTGAAAAGTACAAATTGTAAAGAAATTGGAAATAAAGGCTTTATTTATTTATTTATTTTATCAGAGTAGTTAGGTTATTCACCAGACCAGCCGATTTCGAACCTCATCTTGTCAGTTAGTTTTATATGCAGCTGAACTAAAGTGCAGTTAGAGAAGACTTATAGAAGGTTTTATTTTAAACTTAGAAACAAATCTCTAGTGTCCTAGACTTATTTGAATAACGCGTGCAGAATATAAAACAGGCACACGTCTTCTGAGTACCTATGTATTATGTAACTTGTTGGAAAATGTATAGAAAACCTGCCGAGTTTTATGCAAAATTTGTACTAAACTCTAAGCTAAGCCGTCATTTGCGTTTAAAAACTGTTGATGAACCAACTTAACTTTGTTAATCCTCCAATAGGTCGTTAAAGCGGTCGGACATTTACTTTGACTAGGTTTCTTCCCATTTTAACACCGGGCAGATTAAAAATAAAGCGACAAGTGCGAGTTGGATTCGTATACTAAGGGTTCCGTTGAATTGTAAGACCTTGTTTCTTGTCAAATATCATGATTCTAGGTAAACGCGAAGTAGGTATAGGTACCCTGTATATTTTGGTATAGGAAGATAAGCAAAAATATCAGATTTACGGTTTTCAGATTTTTCGAGTTTTTTGTGCTATAAGAATTTGCTTCTTGCCAATTTTTTTATTCTAGGTCAACAGGAAGTACCTTTTGGGTTTTGTGTGCATGTGATTCCCTTGGAAACTTCAAAATAATCGGACATAAACGGCTGTAACTTTTGATTGCGTTGACCTAGAAGTTTTATTTATATTGAGGCTTCGAGAGGTCACGGATTTGAGTACCTATATGATGTTAATATCCACTAAATACCTCGAATTAGCTTCTTGCCAAATTTTTGATTCTAGGTCAACAGGAAGTACCTTTTGGGTTTGTTGTGCATGTGATTCCCTTGGAAACTTCAAAATATTCGGACATAGACGGCTGTAACTTTTGATTGCGTTGACCTAGAAGTTTTATTTATATTGAGGCTTCAAGAGGTCACGGATTTGAGTATATGTTAATTTCCACTCGAAACCTCCACGCGTTCCTGAGAAAAAGGAGTTGACAGACTGACAGACATACGTACAAAAAAATTAAGGGTTCATTTCTTCCTTTTGAGGTACGGAACCCTAAATAAGATGACGTTTTCTGGTTTCGCGCTTGGATTACCATATGCATCTGCGACGCTGTTTATTAAGTAGGTACGATACCAAGAAGCTGAGAAGAGAGCTCAGTGGGTGGTATTATATATACAACATACCTCACTCGGCTTCACAAGACGCGGCGTGAATAAGGCATAACGATGCGGTGCTATGATGAAAGGCCCCCCGACCGACTCTAATGAATATAAATAATAATTGCAAGCACCAAGCTGCGGCAATGTCACCAGGGACAATCTGAGCCCATAATGATACTATTTAAGGGTTACCTCTTATACAATTGGCTACGGAGCTTTGAAGACCCAGATTAAATGGGCTATTTTGAAACCAATGGCCTAATTTTCATTATGTGAATTTGTTCGAAATTTATCTTTATGTTTTGCTTATTGTTGGGTGAAAATGGAGTTAGAAAATGCTTTTAGATGCTTTGCTTGCTCGTTGTTTGTGAATATAAGGTTTTATTGTGTTGAACGCGTTTTCGCAATGAAAGTCCACGTTACCATCCTTTGTCGCATAAACGTGTCGCTGCTGATAACGCTATAGCGTTATAAAAGGTGTCTACGTAAATCCTACATTTTTAGCACGAAAAGCTCAAGTTTTCTCTTGTTTTTCAGGAGCATACTATTTGATATGTCGGACCTACGCTCTAAGTCCCTTCAAAAACTTATGCTCGCCCCAGCTACGTGCTTTACCAAGAGGAATATGAAAATCTTACACAAACAACTATCTGACCTGAATATTCAAATAATACTGGCCAAGTGAGTGTTGAATTACTTACTTTATTATTTTTCCTAGTAGCAGGAGTGAAAATTACAAATGTGTATTGTGATTCATGAATTACAGGCACAGTCCGCTTACAGACAGATGGTCAACGTAGGTTTAGTTAAAGGTTCCGGCACCCTTTTGGAACTTTAGCCTTAAAATCATAGTAGGTACTTTAGCAGTTATACATAACCAGAAAAAAGCTGATAATTTCGTAAAAATATAAAAGACTGATATGTTGACGTGATTATGGCGCCATTATTTCAGTTTTTATCTCTTAGGTATCAGTCCTATTAGAAAACCAAACGAGAATTTTCTGCTGTGATACCTTCTAGCCCCAATACGGAAGATTTGCGTGGTTTAACGTTTCAAAAATATTCAACAGTTCGTTAAAACCATACCCATTTGTAAGGCGTTAAATATGTTGATGAATACAACTTGTTAGTATTCACAAAGCTGCCTAATGGCCTGGCTCCGGACGGTTGCAGCTCCGAAGTTTAATTGCAGTTTAGCAAATAACTATATGGATGTTGAACGGATGGCTAATTAGCAGATTTTCCGCTAAATTAACTTCGTAGTTAATTAGTTATTTCACGGACATGTGGCCCACTTCAGTTTTCTGATCGTATTTTTTGGTTGATTTAAATATTGCCAAATATCTCCAAAATGTATAGAAAGCTACATTGATAGGTAACCCCGCAAATTACAGCAGAAAATTATACATTAAGCACAACTAATTTGAAACTGGGGGGTACACCTATTACCTATCAATGGAACGCACAGTATGTCATCGGAACCGGATTTTATAGTTTTCGAACGTGATATTGACTACAATATCACGTTCGAAAACTATAAAATCCGGTTCCGATCCGGAAAAGAAAACTACTTTAGGTACTAACCTAAAGTAGTTTTCTTAGCATACTATCAAGCAATCCTCGTGGCACCTCCGTCCACATTACTTATGCAGCAAGCTTACTTACCCCGAGTGTGTAAGTTTCAGGAACATTAGCCAGCTAAAATGTAGAGTATAGTAAATACTCTGAAATGGCGCACGAAGCAAGGTCATTAGAACAAGCACTTCAAACCCCAGCTTATACTAAGATACTTATGAGTTGTGAAGTTTGTGTTTCGTGAGGAAAAAGTTGATTTTATAGTTGAGAATTTCTCTTTGCATTTTGAATTTTTCACCTATTTTTGTTAGCTTCTTTTCAACATTTCATCAGTCTATCTGTATCTATTTTATTTGTTGTTGTGTATTGTACTGCCTGCCTCACAAGGAGAACAAAAGATTTACGATACTATCCATCGTAAAAATCTGCCAATTCTTGACGCAACTCAATATTTTTCTTGAGGTTGTTAATCACTAGTAAGTACTTTCTTATTTTATATCTGAAAACTTTAGTAGTTTCAAGATTCTTAAAACGCTGAAATATCTTAGTTGGTGCTTTAGCAACAGTATATACCTACAATGTTACGTTGACAGATTCCGTCCAAACTGGTATTTCTACTGTTAGATTTAGGCTTGGAATTGGCTGACTTCGTTTGTCCATTAGGTATGCATACTAACGAACGTCTATTGGTCTTTGTTCGTCAGTCACTCTGATTTCCTCTCTGCAATCTCTATAGGTACTATCTAGACCTAGGTTTTAGCCCTCGAGTGGAACTTCTTGTTCGATACCGACATCTTGATGAGAAATGCCCTCTGAACTAACACTTTCACTGCGCATGCTCATCTCTGGTTCCGCCCGGTGACGGCAGTGGAAGCGTTAACAAATATACTCGTATAAACAAATTTTACATAAAATCGAACACCACCGATGACAATTTTACTCTGAACCATCTTAACATTAGAATGATGATTATGATGTTGATGAAACATAACACATTTATTTTTCTAAAGGTACTACAGTAAAATAAAAAGTAGCCAAAGCTTGACAAAATTCTTATAATTACATACGATATTTCAATAAGAAAGTTTTGAAAAAAAAAAGATCCAAGAATGTGAAACCTTTAATCAACTAAATGCCTAAATGTAGGTAATTCCAATGTTTGGCCAAGTCCTATTGCTAGGCATGGGAACAGCGTTTGTTTTTATGGGTTTGTTTTCTTCCTGTCAAGGACACCTTACAGACAAACTGGTGTACTTAATGCGTAGTCGTAAATATTGAATGGCAGACCACATCACAAAGCAGAAATAAAAACTTAGGCAGAGATCTGAATTTTCTAAGTTTTTCTAGTTTTATTAAGTTTATTTGACCATTACCTACTCTTAAACCAGTGTTACTTCATAAAACATAATTACATAAATAATGTACCTTTCAAACAAACATATTTATTTTAAAATAGGTCATGCAATAAATAAACAATATCAATGAATCCCGCACTAAGACGGGCCTGTGTCGCAGGTGGTGTTATAAAGTTTACCAAAATATGAATAACATAAAAATAAAATCTTAACTAAAACAAAAAACCTTGTCTTTGAGAAATTGAAGGAAATTTTAAAGTGTCACTAGTTCAAAAGCCACAAACTGTGAAGTGGAATCTCTAATCCGTTCTGTAATTAGGTCGATTCTATCTTACTAAACAAAGCGAGCTCTGACCGCTGTGATCTCAATTATAAGATAAATCTGTTAGGATTGGCTATTTATACCAAAGGGAACCTCTGAAGTTCTGATTGGTCTAGAGTGACCCCTTAGTACGTTGTTTACTGTAAATATTTTGTCTCTTGAGGCATGGTTTTAACGTCTCTTGGAAAATGTCTCGTATTTTGAGAAAAAGTTTGTTATTCTGCGGTTATTTTTCTCTAGTGTCTGCCCTCTCGGGTACCTACATCTTTTTCCTAAATAAAATTAACATGCCATATCAAACAGGTAGGTAGGTTTACCAATACCAATGTTCTAAGTAGACTTCGTAACTACAACATCTACGTAACTATATGCAAAATATCAGTGCCATTGATTCGCAAGTCTCTTTGTGAAGAAATAACAAACATCCGGGTAGCTGGTCATCTCATCCACGCAAATACAACCACTTCGGATGAGTTGACCCCTTGAATCCAGCCCAACTTTCGCATGTAAAGAAATTGAACACCATTTTTGAGAATTAAATCAGGAAACACAACGGCCTAGAGCGATAGAGATATAACAAGGTGATATACATACTTGTAGATCGATATAATTAAACGCAGCGTCTTGCCAAGTTGGCCAGGTTGACCGTGGCCGGGCCTTGTAGACACAATTGGCGTGATTAGAAAGACGCGTTGATAGAAAAGTTTAAAAAACAACGACTTTATTAGGTCCTGATATAAACGTTTTCCGGGGGCCCAAAGGTTCGTGCTTGCATTACGCTTAGGGGATTGATAAGTGGAAAATCGGACGATCAGCAGAATCCTCGATTCATATTTAACTGGCATGAAAACTATGTCACAAACTTCAATTTAAATGCACATTGGCGTTCATTGTTAGCTGACCCCCTGCAAGGTTCCAAGTCTCGTAATTACATAAGATTTGGTTCGATTAAATTTTAAAAGAAATCCAATTCAATTCAATTTATTTTTACCGGTTGTTCACCATAAATGTTAGAAGCCAAGCTTATGCGGGAATGAATGAATGAACGAAAATTCTCAACTTAAATTTGTCACTTTCATGTATGTCTTCGTCCAAGTATGACTTTATTTTTGTCTTTAAAGTGCCTTACAAGGTTTATCTTTGGACCAAACCTTCATAAATAAAAGCAATTTTATAATTATAAGATTTTGAATTCCATAATGTGGGTAAATATTTACTCACCCCTTTAAGAACCCACTAACCTAGTTTAAACATAAAAAGCACTGCCTATTTAGTTTCTTAACCTTACCTGAATTATGATTGCTGATCACTTTAATGCTTTGTGTCAAGGAAAAGTGTGGAATAGATTTGAATAATGTCCTTGTTTCCGTTTCCAATGCTATAACAGTACCTAATGCAGTTTGAAGGCCGGCTAAACACGGAACTTACAAATTATACACAGTGTACCCGTCAGCTTACATGCCACATCTACAAAACCCCATTGGAGTTTTTGCTATATTATGTACACGTACATAGACAGACTCCTAAAAAATAACACCCGGTTTTCTTAGGCAGAAACTTATGGGAGAAGCATTTACATTTGCATCGATGCCACCCGACACGATTACAACGATCTTTTTACAAAGAAATTTCTCATAAAAAATTGAAATAACAATCATAAAACAACTGCACTACATTATAACAAAGGAATAATAGTTTGGCAAAGTTTCAAGTTTTTACCATTAGTCCCTCTTGGAATCGAGACCCTAGGTCCATGGGGTACCGAGGCTCTTCAGGTTTAAAAAAAATATCTGAGCGTCTGGTCGAAGAGACGCGTGACCCGAGAGCTGGTGAGTATCTGGCGCAACGCATCAGCATTGCTATACAGCGGGGCAACGCAGCCAGCGTCTTGTGCGCGCTCATCCTTAGTAAAGTAGGTTTTATTTGGTCACTCTTTTCAGCAACTGCCATATCTAGAGTCGATGCATGCCATTACCCTATCCTACGCCGGGGAATGTTCGGAATCCCCATTGTGAGGTCCACAATCCTGCTGCCTCGGGCCGGAACGTGTTCCACTAATTAAACTTACACAAGTATTCGCAGCACCTACCTGCGATCCTTTGTAGCTGATGTAATTGGACCTTTTTTCGTATTCTGACCACGCTGCCATAAATTATGGAGCCATTTTTGGAGTCTCGATTAAAAAAAAAGTGAACGGCAGGTTTATAGCTGAAAAGAAAATTTCTAGATAGAAGATTTGGTAGCTTGAAAATCATTTTTTCTTTATATCAAAACAAAACAGCGGTGGAAGCTTTGGCAACAGATTATGTAATGTTCTTAGCTTTAGCGTAGCACCGTAGAGGCACTACGCTGCTACGCGGCTACGGCGTAGAGGAATTTCACTTTGCTACGCGCACGCCTAAGTACTGGAAAGGATTTTATGTTTACGGGCACAACACACTTTACTCATATAAATCTTCCTTAAATATAACCATAAAGATTTTCGCATTTTCGCTCTTTGTGGTATCGTGGATGATAATAAAATGTAAGCATGTTAATGCTCAAACTTTCGTAATAATTCATGGCCTCAATTTCAAAAGACCTTGTCAAATTGAAACTTAAGCTATTCTGTTTCAAGTATTTTGAAGCGTGGACACTCAGCCCTTTAATTCAAATTTCATAATTTAAATATTGACGGAACACATCAAAGGAAAATAAATCAGCGTTAAGTGTAAATTGCAAAACAATGCTAATTTCAACAGCAGTGAGCTTTCCATTAATATCACAAGTTAGTGAAACAAAGGGAACTTTGCAACGCAGATGCCTTCAATTGCTTTGTTTATGAAAACCAGTTTAAGAGGAAAAGGCAAACAAAGCAACTGAAAACCCAGTGAAAACCAGATGTTTTGATTGAATTCCTCCAAGACCTAAATTTCATCGTTTTTGAGTAACCTACTCGAACGGGATGAAATTATAGGTGTTGGTTTAGTTTTTCTTTTGTCTACGAAATAATTTTTATTTGACTTTCGATTGTTGTATTGCGGTGCTCTTAAAATAATTATAAGACAAAGCGATCTTCATTTATTTATCGGAAAGTTGCTTTGGAATGTTTTAACACACGAGGAATAATTACACGACAACGAATCATCATCATTAATGGGCTCTACATTCACAAATGATATTTAATGTAGTGTTCAGTTTTTGGCACATTAACGAATGGGCTTACCAAAAAAACGTGAAATAACTAAGATTTAAATAGTCACTATGGACCCCGGATTTAAATAGTAGGCTTCACCAATTTAGTCAACAATTCATTAAAAACTCGCGATTGAAATTATGAGTTAAAACGACTACCGAGAATGCATGAATGATGACTAACTGGACTAACTGCGAATTGGTCCAGTTGGGAGTAATAAAGCAAACACATCAATTCACAGCCGTCATTTCTTTTGTATTCAATCAAATAGAAAAGCGAGTGAACCTATAATTAATACAAATTGAGTTATTTGTTCATTATAATGTATATTCCAACACTATTATTTTAGTTAATGGTGAGGTATTGAAATCGTTGTACGATTGTTTGACTAATTTGAATATCAATTTAGTAACTAAAAGAAACTTTAACGAAGTCATTATTAATTGGTTCTATTTTAAAGACTTAAACAAGGGTCATCAATAATATGTGGTCAACTTATAACTTTTATACGGATTGTAGACGGTTTGTAGAAACTTTTTAATTGATGGTTTGCAAAGTACATCATTTTCGATGGCGGCACATTAACATTATTAGGCATCGATATTAAACAACGATTTGACACTACAAAACCGAGTTTTTAAAACAGAAAAGGATTGACAATTCACACAGCATTATCTAGCCCCAGGCTAAGCAGAGCTTGTGTTATGGGTACTAGATAACTGATATACTTAATACAATACACTACATAGATAGATATTTTTATTATACATAGAAAACACCCAGACCAACGGTACAAATTTCTGCAGACCCTATTTCTACTTTTACTTGTCTCTCTCAACTTTAGACAATAGTTTGGAATTTTTGTTATTATGGTGCCTCACACTTCATTCATTTTTGGGATATTACAATACCTCAACCTCAACAGCCTGTATTGGTCCACAACTGGATAAAGCCCCCCCCCCTCCCCCTAATACTAAATACTCCCCAATTTTATATTACAATACAATAATGCTTTATTCTACTTACACCAAAAAACGACAACATTACAAAGACACATTATATAAGACGAGTATGGGCGGCCTTATCGCTTAGAAACGATCTCTACCAGGATATTATTTAAGTCTTAGTCAGGACTATTTGTTTCCTTCTCTGTTGACATAGGACAGAATCAAGATAAAATCAGCCTAGCCCGTTCACTGCCGCAGGGGCACGCCGCCGTTGCTAGACGGAGCTCTACTCAGGCATGAGCGTCATGGGCACTGTAAGTATTAGTCATGGCTTTAAGTTGATAGAGAATTGTAAGGGTTTGTGATTTGCCAAAACAAAAACTGGGTATGCGTATATTCTACCAAAAATTTCTAAACCAAATTAGTGTGGCTTTACGCAGCTATTGTTGTGTGGGAAAGTGTTATTAGACATTCCGGTTGTCGACTATTTGCTTTCATAATATGAACTGAGTAATCCAATTGGTTCTTCCCTCGTTAAAGCGTTGCCAAGAACAACGGCGATTTGATTAAGGTCTTGCCAAGGACGTGATAATATTGACAAAAGATGTTTTCGTCGCTTTTGGTTGTAAGTTTTTTCCCGATGCCTTTTTACCAAAAATGTGATATGTGGTGGAAAACGTCAAACTAACCCGATAACTAATCTGATTTTACCATGTAAAATTTTCAGTTAATAATTTTCAACAGATCTGGAAAACATTGAAAAAGACAAAGAGTCGCGTGAGACTTTTTAAAATTTGAATGTTTGGGGCTAAAATCAAGCAGCCTACGTTCCGATTGGGGGCTAGTCATATAAAGCTATGAAAATACAGGCTGTTCAACAGACCGTGTGCCATATGGTAACTGGGGGTAGGTGGAACCAAGTTCAATAGCTTGGCGGCTATTATAAAGCTGAAAAGCCGCGCGGCTATTTTTTAAATTTTTCGTTATTTTTCTGGAATTAATAAACTATTTTAATGCTGTAACGTTTTGTTGTACAAAATAGCTTACATTTTTTTAAGTCAGATGTAATGGCTATAAAAAATAATATTAATAGCCCGTAATATAATAAATATTAAGGATATCTAGGCAAATAAAGCAGCTATGGGCATGCAAGGGTTGAAAAGTGAGAACTTTTAGGCAGATTTCAACTTTGTATTGAATTCCGCGGTCCGCGATATGCCGTCGAATATTTTATTGTCAGTAAGATTACCGCATACCCATTCGGACACCGAATACCGCAGACGTCCAAAAAGTGAGAAAATTACCAGTTTGGAATTACTTCCTCCCCCTTCTCGCCTCGCCTTCTTTTTACGCATAGCTCTATTGCGAGGACTTTAAGAACAAAGAAAAAGTCATTATAATTTTATCGCTACGTGCAGCGACTAGTTTTAAACCATATTTTAACGATTAGCAGAAACAGTAAAAGCCGACATTGCTATTAAAACATCATAAACAGAAATACTTCATGACAAAACAAATGAATAAAATTCGTTGCAACTTAAATGTGTTTTTATCACGCAACACTGTGGTGTTCATAATTTTCTTAAATGCTTTCATTTGACAATAACTTTGAATAATTGATTAATTTTCAAATTTATGTCATTCGCAGTTATAAATAAATAAATAAAGAAATAAAATATATATTGCCTAAATTTGTTCACCTTAACTAGAATTAAACACAAAAATAAGTTACTAATACACAAGCAAAGGAAGTAGATTCAGCATTGAGCTGCACGTAAGGGACATGCAGCACTGATTTTAAATCTACTCCCCTCGGGTAGGTGTTCACCGAGGGTATGGGATAGTAAAGTCCTATATGGTTATGAATTTATGATAATACAAAATTGTCACACGTAGAGCGCTTTCTAAAACGTTTCGTGAAAGAGAACACCATCATGGTATTTATGCAGCAATGCTGTTTTGTTTTTCTGATGCGGTTGGATGATTCCTTTCTCATTGCTGGAACTTGATATTTAACATTTGTACCTACCTAATGGACTTTACACACCGAACCCGCCGACATAGCCCGCCTAGATCGAGCGACATTTCAGTGCATGAATATTGTAGCCACCAGCGTTTTTTTAACTTGTCGCCGGGCCAGCGATTTTAAGGCCTGTATTATGAAAGTTTGCTCAGTCATAGGTCTACGCTTGAGTGTCGTTTATTCCATAGAAAATCGTTATATATATGTTATAGATCGATGACTAAGCAAGCTCTCATAATACAGGTCTTAGTGCCTTATCCCACTAGCGGTTTAAGAGCGGTTGAGGGGCGAATGCGTCGCGAACGCGCCGCGGCTGCGGAGCGAAGACGTCGAGTTTTCGTCGCGTGTTTGTAGCAAATTAGCGACGTACACACAGTAACAAAATAGATTCCGACTAGGAGACACTGCTGTTCGCTTTGTTCCTTCAAAAACGTCGGAGACGAATACGAAAGCATCGACTAATTTGGGAAGATCCATTATCAATTAATCGAATGGAAGAGAGCGACTACTTTGGGTTGTTTTGCAAACGAATAAAAAATATGTACGTACTACAACGTTTGTATGAGACAGTACAAAATGGCGTCCACGCTGCTTTTCGAGTCGATATTGTTGCGCGTCCGCAACGAATTCGTTCGCATCCGCGGCGTGTTCGTTGCGCGCCCGCTCCGCTTTAAAACGAACTTAGAACGCTCGCAATCCAATGCATTGTAGACCACATTTCTATCGTGCCCTGCGTGCTCACTGTTTGTTTTGTTGTAGGCGTAAGTTTCCAGTTAACATCAGGTAGCTAATAGTTTTCCGTCTCCATTCCTAGTGCCCTTTACAGGGGCATGTAGCGTTGTGAATAGAAAATATTTTCCTTTCTGTCAGCACCTTCAACAACAAAGTAGTGACGTGTAAATTATTCAGCAGTATGTTCGCATGACCTCCTCTCAGATGCTTTTGGGCCGATCCGGACACTCTTTTGGCATGTAAATTCTGTATTCGTAGGATCTATGATCAATGTTGATCTATTGCGACGTGTTAATATCTATATTTGATGGATGATTCGTAAATTCATATGTGGTCCGTGTGTGGTGTGGAATCATCTCAAAATTGGAATTTTATTTCGTATTAATTTCAGTTAAATCTTCTGTAAACGAATTTAGAAAATGCAAGAGTCATATTTTTTCACGGTATACATTACCTATTTTGTATCTGTGACCTACAAATTCAATATTTGGTCAACCAGTCTATCAATCAGAAAATAAAAAATAAATTTTTAAGCATTCTTTTCTGTATCTATTTCTAAAGATACATTTTCGATTCATAATAGTAGCAACAAACGCTTTTGGATTTGTTATAATTCTAAACAACCAATTCTACCCATTCCGTAATTGCCCTAAATCTCTTCTATACAAACCGATTTTATAATAAAACATCGCTGCATCGTAAGTAGCCGTGTCCCACTATCCTATTCTGGTATTCAGAGCTTGGACATCTGAATAGGCTATTCTCGCGAAATTAACGTTCTACGTCGCTGGGTTCCGTTAGATAAAGATTTTAGAATAGATTTAATAAAATATTTATCTCTCTAGCTAGTAGGTAGTGCATCTACCCCTAACTACGACCGCTATACTTCTTTTTACAATAGAGTTTGATCCAAAAAATGAGAGGAAAAAAGTCATTTAGGTCTAGTACCTACATTACTTTTTCCCCTGATAAGCGATATTAAGCTACTATAATGGTTTTCGTGGCTAGAAATAAAACAGAAAATTATAAATAAATAAAACGTCAAGTACGAGTTGGACTCGCGCACTAAGGGTTCCGTATAATTGAAAGACCTTGTTTTCTGCCAAATTTCAGAATTCTAGGTCCAAGAGGTTACGGAGTTGAGTACCTATTTAATGTTAATTTCTACTCGGTATCACATCACGTCCCTGAGAAAAGCGGGTTTACAGACAGACACACGGACAACAAAGTGATCCTATAAGAGTTCCTTTTTTCCTTTTGCGGTAAGGAACCCTAAAAATGACAGTTGAAGTTTAAGGCCGTTATTGTTCTCCATTTTATACGGACTAGTAGGTACTTATGAATCCGAACAAACCACCAAGCTTCGCCTTCTGGCTGTACTTATCTATCTACTAAGATATTGCTGCCACAAGTATTTGCATCTATAGTGCATTTGCATCTATAATCATACAGTGGATATTCCTACATCTGTGCTACAGTGTAGCGATCTTGCAATGCTACAAAGAATTAGGAAAGTACCTATAGGTACTTACCTAATTCTTTGACTCTGCCTGTACTAAATTGTTGTTATTCTGTGGTGGCTAATGCGTGCTATTGTCGCCCTTGGCATAAATCCACCTGTCATCCCTGTCATAATATTACTGCGACGCCCGATGCCATATTTGGGACGACCGAGGATGGGTTGGGGTTTCATTGAGCGGACTATTCACTATAATTTTGCTTAGAAGGGTAGTTCTACCTACTAAGTAGTTTATGGCAGGTGGGCTTTTTATGTTTCTCTGCAAAGAGCAGCTTACTGTATACTTATTTAAAAAGTAAGAGCGCAGCCTACCTACCTTCTTAATCAGTACTTCCTACTATATTTATTCGGTTATTTATATTTTAACAAATTTAAATAAAACGTCAAGTGCGAGTTTGACTCGCGCATCGAGGCTTCCGAATTGTTATAAGACCTTGCTTCTTGCCAAATTATATGGTTCTAGGTCAACGGGAAGTACCATATAGGTTTTGGTTTTGGTCCATGGCGGGAATCACATTTTTTGTGAATTTACTATAAATTTACGGTTTTTGGATTTTTCCCTTTACTTGTGCTGCCTTGCTTCTTGCCAAATTTCATAATTCTAGGTCAACGTGAAATTCCGTATAGGTTTTGTGTGCATGTAATTCCCTTAGAAATTTCAAAATATTCGGATGTGTTATTTGTTATTTTTATTTAGGGCTCCAAGAGATTACGGAGTCGAGTATTTTGTGTTAATTTCAACCTCCACGCGTTTCTGAGAAAAGGGAGCTTTCAGACGGACAGACAGACAGACAGACGGACAACAAAGTGATCCTATAAGGGTTTCTTTTTCATTTTAAGATACGGAACCCTAAAAAGAATACCGTTTCACAACAAATAAAAAATAGAGATCTGAGTTTAATACGATTTTCTTTGTTCCTTTGTTCAAGAACAAAAGGTATCGCTGGCTATGAATACAGATTTTCCTTAACCTTTATCAAAGTAGGTCGTATTTTATGCTTGTTTTTTCAATGCGCTACAAATATTGTCCTTCATCTCAGGAAATAGCGATCCTTCATCCTTACGAATTGATAGACTAGCTAGATAAAAACTTGATTGATGTTGTTTTCTCATGAGTGTTTGGCTTAGGGAAGCTGCGTCTTAAGGCGGTTGTATCCGCACACTAGCGCCGCCACTCATTTTTACTTATAATTACGTAAAACACAAGAATTTTCAAATATCCAATGTACAGTTTGTGATACCTACCCTAAGCTTTTTTTTAATCCCTCTGAAATAGTTAAGTTTCGTATAATTTAGACAGAGAAGCGAAAACAGAGTTCGGTGGCTAAAGAGCCAAGAGCAACTTCGCTATTCTACATAAAGGAAATAAAATAAAACTATTTTATAGGCAATAAAAAATGCTTATGATAGGTATCATAAACTGTACAATGGACTACAAAAAGTTCCTTTGATTAACGTAATTATAAGGAAGAAAAGGCAATGGCGCTAGTTTGAGGCATACAACCGCCTTAACGAAAGACAGATACAAATACAAATACGGTAGAGCCATCACCAATCTGCCTGGCAAGCGTGTTGATTATAGCAAAAACCCTCTCGTTTATACAGGGTGCCACGGAAAGGGTGTACTAAGCCGAAAGGGGTGATTTTGGACCCAAGGGGATCGGCGTGTGAATAACGATTTTTTGAATTTCGACAATTTTTTTTTTTATATTTTTTGCTTCCTATTCATGGTTTTTTACACGCACTCTTGCATTATTTAATATTACAAAATATGTCACCATTGTTTTTTGCTTGTTTTTTCGGCAAAACCAGTGTTTTGTCATGACTTTATTCCAAAATAATTATGTAAATCCTTTGAAATTTCAAAACAATAATTAAATGTAAGAATACACGTAAAAGAACACGAATGTGAAGAAAAAACGTGTCTAATTATGTTCGAAATTAAAAAAATCCTAGAACAAACGTTGATCCCCTCGATGTCCAGAATCACCCCCTTTTGGCTTAGTACACCCTTTCCGTATCACCCTGTATTTGAATATTTAAAGACAAGAAATGTTCAAATTGTTTTGATGAAACTATAAACAAAAGCAGATTACGACAACTCATGACGGATTGGCGTCATTGTTTTGTTTTGGATTGAAAAGTTGGCCTTTCTGTGGCACCCTGTATAGAAAGATTGACATTTTATTATTCAGTAAAAATTTATAAGTCATGAATAAAAAATATATATAGATAAGTAAATACATAGTAAAACTTTTAAATTCATCACTAAACGCATAAAACTGTGCCGAAATATTGGAAAGGTCAAAACTCAAATTTTAATCATGGCAAATATCCCGTAGTAAAATAGGAATTTTGACTTTAAAAGTAAATAATATAGATAAGTAAAGTAAAATTATAATTAAATAAAAATAATATGCTTATGAATAAAAAATATAATAGGTAGTAATAAAATAATAAAAATAATAATTCATAACAATAGTTTTATTAAATTAAATAAAATTAATAATTTAATAATGAGTTTCTTGACAATAAAGTTTGATTTAAAATCTTACCTACGTTATCGTCGACTTTCCGAAGACCAACAGCTTAAGTTAATTTTTAAAGGAAGCCAAGTTGGGGATCTTGTGAGGGAGGCACGTATAGCAAATGGACGTACGCTGAGGAAGAGAGCCAACACAGCCTGGTAGAAGGTTACAGGTACAGGTTGCGTTTCTAGTTGGTCAGCAGGCGCAAGGGCTTTGAATTTTGTTCGATATTTAGAGCACGCCACATGACGGATTCAACGAGATTTCGTTAAATCCCTCCTAGAATGGATCCCCAGAGATAGGAAACTACGCAGCATACCAAAGCGTCGAAGAAGTGAAGAGCACGGTCGTCTTAGGCCATGCCGGGGCCCCACACCAAAATTTGGGGCCCTGTTTGAAAGTAAAATAAAACCGGCCAAAAGCTCCGTCGACTCGCATACGAAGGGTAAAATAGGAACACAACACACCTACTCATAGAATGAGCGAAATTTATTGTCACTAATTACAAACTTATTGTCAAACTTTATTTAGCGCCCCTTGCCCCCTGGCACTCACACACAAGAGTGACCGTTCCACACACTCTACTCTAGGGTTTCACATGAAAGCCGCAAAACTCAAATACTATTTGTCTGATAAAGTGGTAGGTATGTTTTTGTGGAGTGATTCTTCTATATGTATTCTCTGGCCAAGTGAGCGAGTTGTCGTTGTCACCCCCTGGTGCTTGGTGGAAACGCGGAACTACATACATATTTCCTGCCTGGGAAGTGGAAATGCCACGTTTTCGTGAAACTCTGCAATATCACTCTTTAATAAGAGTGATATTGCAGAGTTTCACGAAAACGTGGCATTTCCACTTCAGCTAGCATTACTAATGTAATGCTAAACAATTCACATATCATAGCTAGCCCTAAGCAGAGGTTGTATGTGTGTAGCTCGACGACCTCCGTGGCGCAGCGGACGAAGGTCCGCCTGCGACGCTGGAGGTGCGGGTTCGATTCCCGCCTCGGAACAAATTTGTGTACGATCTGCAGAAATTTGTTCCGTTGGTCTGGGTGTTTTCTATCTATAATAAAAAATATCTATCTATGTATTGTATTAAGTATATCAGTTATCTAGTACCCATAACACAAGCTCTGCTTAGCTTGGGGCTAGATAATGCTGTGTGAATTGTCCAGCATTTTTTTTTTTTTTTTATTTATTTAGCTTGTGTGCATTGGATTATCACTGCTCAAGGTTGCTAGAAAGTCGCTCGGTTGTCGGCCTTTTGGGAGACCCCTTCACGGTGGGTACCCTGGGCCCGTATGTATCCCCTTATGGTAAAGATGACACTGGTGACGAGCTAGATTCGTGTTGCAACAGACAGATGTAGGAAGCATTCGCTCTTTGCCCAGCAGTGGAACAGTATGGCTCATAAGAATAATAACCTAGAGGATATTATCATAATCAAATATAAGGTAGGTTAGGATTGTGGTTCAACCAAACTTTATCTTCAGAAATATCGTGTAAGCCCCAACTCGTTCTAAAGTTGGTTCAATTCAACTTGACTGTTTCTAATTATGTAAATGGATATTATTCCATTCTGTAAATATTACTTTCTCTTATAAGGTGAATACTAGACGGTTTCTATGAAAAGCGTTAGAAATTCAAATGCTGTTTCATTTCAAGTGCTATAAGTTTTTCCCAGCGCTTTTAATTAAAACTCTCTAGCTACCTAGAGATGGGTATTTAATGAAGAATGTAGGTACAGTCTACCATAGTCAAGTCCATTGTTGACATTTTTAATTTTCATAAACTCTGTTACCCACTTTAAGGTACTACCTTACTACCTTAAAGCATTTCTGAAAGATTGCCGCTTGTTCTGTGGTGTAAAGTTTGTTGTGACTTAATTAAAATATAACCGTTTATTGTTTACCAAATAACGCAAACGTAGTGTAGGACGCCCTCCAGCCAGGTGCGATGATGACTTGCAAAAGACTGCAGGCAGATGCTGAATGCAGTATTCTGAAGACAGGGCGCTATGGTTTCCATAATGATAGACCTATGTCCAGCTGTGTAAATGCTGATGATGATGATGATCGTCTAACAATCATAGGTTAGGTTACTTAATGGCAATGATCCCTTATCATAAAATTCACCAAGTTGAGTAATTTGGTATAAAAAGGTCCACCATTTGCTTTTACTGCAGAAAGGTAAACAGCCGATGGTTGTTGTATCAGAGTGAATGCTGTCCGTTTTATCCATTTCAGCTAAAAGGCTTTGCGTTTCTTTTCATATGGATGAAAGGGCTCATCTCTTTCATTCGACTTGGTAGGATAGGAACCTGTAAGAAGATAAATCAGAATATCAGGTTTATGATTAACCGTCTTAGGGTAGATTACAACAGATTTAAAAACTGAATTCAACTTAAACCAATTTAAGGCTGCGTTTCTACCGGAAATGTGCGAGGTAGCTGAGCGGTTCGAGGATAATTCTTTATTGCACAACATTGGTAGTTTATGTAAAACATATCGCAAGAAAAATAAGGCAAAGGTGAGCTTAACCCTAAAAAGAGTTCTCTTCCAGCAAACCTTTTTGGGAGAGAGAGACAAATTTGCAGAATTGGGTACATGTGCTAAAACAAAGGATATAAGATTTAATATTAACCTTCTTATTAAATAGACTAATACATAATATAATACAATACATAAACTAATATATCCTAACAAATACTATAATTATATACGCATATAAATTGAGTAAATACATAAATACAACAGAGTCATAAAGATAGGTAATGCTCTTTGACTTGAGGATGCGTTGCGAGGCTGTGTAACGACGGCGACGTGAGTTTTTCCACCAGAAATGTGCGAATGAGCTGACCGGTGCGAGAATGTGTAGCGGGCTCTTTTCAGTCATGCGAGCAAGGCTACGGTAGGGCCATGGTCTAGTGACTGCTATTCTTTCGCCCTCGTCCGTCCTTAGGACACATCCCTCGCAACACATCCCTCGCACACATCTTTCCCTGGTTTTGTATGTTAAAAAACCTTGGTCCGCGGAGCCGTTTGCACCAGAGCTGCGCTGAGCGAGACTAGGTAAATGAAGTGACTCTATTGGTTCTTAAAAACACATTCCTCGCTACGCATCTCTGGTGGAAACGCAGCCTAAAACACGTATTAGTCTTCAGTTTACACACTGGGCTGTCAGTCTACTCTACACTTTAACTGAGGTTTAGTGTTAGCGGAGTAATATTAGGTGCTGGCTGACCCAGCGAATTTAGTACCGCTCTCACCTTTTAAACCTTCCCTGAACTTCCACAAATATGTCAAGATCAAAATTAGTGAAATCCGTCCAGCCATTATCGAGTTTTAGCGAAACAAACGAACAGCAATTCATTTTTATAAATAGAGATAAATAAATTAACTATTCTCTCCATTACGTTATTTTTTTAAAAAAATCGAAATTACTAATAAAATAATTATTTGTAAACAAAATCGAGGTAGATATTTCGAAATGTTCATAAACATGTCGACAATCCGAATAAAACATACTTCCATTTTCTATAGTACTAACATTTGTTAGTACAGTTGAAATAAAAGTCACAAGAATGTATTTTATAGTAGTTTTATGGAAATATCTGGTCGAGGACACTACTGATATATCGGTTTTATACAGGGTGGTTTTATGAGAAGGGTGGTGATGGCCAAGTCCGAAACCACGAGAGTTAGAGAAAAGTCGTGAAAGGATTTTTTTGCCTAGATACATCCTTATCAGCTACAAAATTCATTGGTTAAATAATAAAGGTGTCCTTTTTATGAAAAATCTTTCGTGTCGATTTCCGTCAAAAGTAAAAGGTTTTAAAAAAAACTAAATAGGGCGAGGGCATGACTCCTTTTACGACTTTTCTTTAACTCTCGTGGTATCGGACTTGGCCATCACCACCCTTCTCAAAAAACCATCCTGTATATCGTATCCCGTTGCGATAGTTCTAATAAATCTTCCATACTCCTTTTATGTTGAAACTGCGCGGGTTTCTATTTATTTCGTACTGACCTTATTTGCGGATATCACATTTTAATATAATGCACGGGTAAATATTAACTACAGGTGGATAATAAAGTGGTCCCTATTTAATATGGGTACTAATAATTATAATTATAGGTCTACCTAAAGGTTTACTAGGATGTATAATCCAAGATATTTTTTGTAAGCAAAGAGGTTAAAAATGCTGGGAAATATGTATTTTACGGGATATCATTGGTTTCATAACAAAGTTCTCAAGTCAATCCAATACATAATCACATCACATACCCAAACATTCACACAAGCACTTGTTTTTAACCCCCGACGCAAAAAGAGAGGGGTGTTATAAGTTTAACGTCAGACACGTTAAACCTATAACACCCTCTCTTTTTCCGTCTGTGTATCTGTCTGTGGTATCGTAGCTCCAAAACGGACGAACCAATTTTCGTTTAATTTTTTTTGTGTCATAGTTAATTTTATTCCGAGTGTTCTTAGCCATGTTTCATGAAAATCTGTCGGTGGGTTTTTAAAATTTTTAATTTTTTTCTTGTATTACGTTTGATTGTTTTGTGCAACCTTTATTGTAGTGTTTTAGTGTAACTATTGGTTTTTTGTTTATACGTTCCCTCAGCATTTTGTGTATAGTAATATGCTAAATAAACGTTTGCTCTATTTTATTCAGGAAAAAACATCGTAGGTAATTATTTAAAATCGTATGATTAGGTACCTACCTATCAAAATAAGCATCCCTGAAGATAATAATGATAAAGCCTAGCCGAATTTCGACCACGGCGGCCAGTCTCATCGTAGACTAGCCAGATGCGCAGGACATATTAAAGTGCATATAATTACCTACTTATTACATCAAATATTAAGGTCACGTATGTTTTCCTAAAGTATTTCCTACGGATAAACTTTTGAGACGTGCTTGAGACCAAGCAAGCCTTTAAAATATCAGGCAACATCACACACATTGTTCCAGACTTGAACCGAACAACTTTAAGATGAAGTTACGGCATTGAGTTTCGTACGACATTTTCATGCCGGGTTTATTTGCAGGCTTTAGCCAATTGGGAGATCTCTGGATGTTCGTTTCTTGGCTCTGTATTATGACTTGAAAAAGTCTTACAATCTTCGATAATTTGACAAGCTTGCATTTTCTTTCTCTTTGCATTTTCAATCCTTGTTTTTATTGGTAAGTATAATATGGATTTAGCTTTTAACTTCTCTACACTCCAATATTAACGTCTTTGTTCCGTTTGACTTTTTATTTCAAAAGATATGGTTCTTATTCATTGTTTCGAATTTTGGATAATAGAACTTGAGTTCGAAATAATCCATATTATATACTCACAAACAGAAAAGTTAAGTCCGTTTTGACATGGGAGTCAAACCCAAAAACCAATATAATATACCAAGCTCTAGTTATTTTACTCCTGTTACTCCAATTCGGAATAATATATTATCCAACACAATTTAGTAGTACCTAAACGCAGTAGTGCTCATAACGAATAACCACATTCTTCTGTTAGTGAGATAATATATTACTCAGCTTACTGAGTAAAGTTGTCATCCTTAATTATGTACCTACACATAGCACAACATCTATACTTATAATAAAACTGTAACAGGTCCAATTCTGTACATTGAAGATATTTTGAAAATTTTTTTTGGAGGGCACTCTATTATCGATACTGAAGCCAAAACTGTAATTTTTTTCATTCATGTCTGTCTGTCTGTCTGTCTGTTTCTTAAACGCGCATCACGCCGAAACTACTGAAGGTATTGAAATGAAACTCGGCACGATTTTAGGTCATACTACGAGGAAGGACATAGGATACTTTTTATCCCGGAATTCAGTCAGGTTTCCCTGGGAGAGGGGATGAAAGTAAAATTTCTTCACCGCGCATGACGCCGAATGTGCTGAATGAGTTGGAATGAAACCTAGCACGATTTGATTTCATACTACAAGGAATGACATGGGATATATTTCATCCCGGAGTTCAGTAAGGTTCCCCTGGGAGAGAGGATGAAAGTAAAATTATTTAACCGCGAATCACGACGGAACAATTGAATGAATTCGAATGGTACTCGGCATAATTTGAGTTCATACTACGAGGAAAGATACAGTTTATCCCAGAATTTAGTAAGGTTCCCCTGGGAGAAGGGATGATAGTAAAATGCCTTCACCGCGCATCACGCCGAAACTACTGAATGAGTTGGATTGAATTGGTACGATTTGTCTTCAAGGAAGGACATGGGATACATTTTATCCTGGAATTCAGTAAGGTTCCCCTGGGAGAGAGGATGAAAGTAAAATTCTTTAACAGCGCATCACGACGGAACTACTTAATGAATTCGAATGCAACTCGGCATGATTTTAGTTCGTACTATGAGGAAAGATAAATTTTATCCAGGAATTCAGTAAGGTTCCCCTGGCAGAGGGGATGAAAGTCAAATTCCTTCACCGTGCATCACGCCGAAACTACATAGGTAATGAGTTGGAATGAAACTTGACACGTTTTGAGTTCATACTACAAGGAAGGACATGGAATACATTTTATCCTGGAGTTCAGTAAGGTTCCCCTGGGAGAGAGGAAAAAGTAGAATTCTTAAACCGCGCATAACGACGGGTCTACGCGTCGTCCAATTTCATGCATTCTTTTTGTTAGAAACAGTGTTGCAAGATCGAATTTGACTAAATCAGTAGAAAGTCGAGTAGAAAATCAGTAGATTGATGAAATAATCTGTAGATTGAAGAAAAAAATTTGTAGATAAAGGGTAGGTAAGTTCCTATCTATTTATTTTTCCAAAACGCACCCATTAGTTAGGTTCTTACCTACTAAGGTGGTGCGTCTTGGAAAAATAAGTTAGGTTCCTACCTTACATGATATATGGTAGTTTAGCTGGTCCAATTCTACCGAAGTTTGGTTGAAGTAAGTGGTCCAATTAAACTAACTGGACCACAGAAAAATTTTTTTTACTGTGGTACACAGCAAACTGTAGGTACCTACCTTCCTACTAACGAAAAAAAAATTACGGTGGTCCAGTCAAATGGATCAGGAGCCAAATTCTGCAATACAATTGCTCCAGTATGACAATGGAATCGTCGCAGAATCATCACGTAGAATCCTTAGATTAATAAAACTCCAGATAGTGCGTGCGAGATAAATTAACAGTTTCAAACTTGACGCGCGTCTCTCCATCTGCATTCATCATAATTTCTTTCATCTGAAGTGGAATACCAAAACGTGTCATTCTGTGTCGATACCCCTGTCATAGTGAAGCGATTAGTATAGCAGAATAGGGCCCCAGCTGAACGGAACCATGAGTAAGAAGTGAAACGAGTATGACACTTCTTATCACAGACGCTGGCCGAGTCGTAGCTAAAAGTCGTGTGGATAAAGAATAGGATTGAAGACATGCTATCCCCCGTAGACCCTACACGATTCTTTGCACGGCGGCGTTTCATAATATGAGAGACTGTGGTTAAATGTGAACTTAATTAGTCGGCAGGTAAGGCAATCGCGAACGAAGTCGCGGGTACAGCTAGTATACAATATAACCAGGCATTTATTTATTTATTTAATTAAAACGGTTATCAAAACCAATTACCTACATCAATTAAAAGAAAAAAAGAATGAAAAGGCATGATATTTTTACCTACATAACTAGTAATTTTAGAGGTAGGTACGTATGTTTTGTTTCTGTCTATTGGGTAAGTACATACTTGGTAATCGTTAAGAAGAATTAAATGATATTTTCAATGGATAAGTGGATCGTTATAAAGTTGCGTATAAGTTAGGTGCTATAAAACATGGTTTGCACAGTACAGTGGCGTTCATCATTAGCTAACCCCCTGGCAAGTAATTAAAAAAAGGATTTTTTTTTATTCATCATTCAAAAATCGAAAATTAACTATCTAGACTTAACTTAGTAATATTGTCGAGAGTATAATGTAGCTGTACCTTAGCAGAGCTCTGTCCCACGCACGGTATCTGAAGACCCTTGTGGCGAGGTTACAGTGATTCGCTTTGGACTCTCTTAATTACATCAGTTTTGGTTCTATCTTATTAAATTCTTTGTTTTAATATAAAACGACTTGCTATCTTCATTTTACTAAAAGATTCTAGTTTTAAAATGTAATAGTTCTGTGACCATAGAAATTGACTTCCAATATGACAACGGGGTCAGTTAGCAATGAACGCCACTATACCTACTGGATTCTTGACTTCTTAGGTACCTACTTATATAGGTTGCCGACGAAAGTTTATATAGAGAAACTTTCGTCGGAACACATTTCCTAATCAAATAGGCCCATCAAAAGAAAATACCTACCTACCAACACTTCAACGCACCCCATGACAACCGTCTGATAGGTTTCCTCGCTGTAATATTGAAATTGACGCTGGCAGTCACGCATGTTGGCTCATAACAAATTCATAGGCCAATTAAGCGTGAGACACGAACAGCTTTGCATCTTGTCAATCTTATCTGGATATAATTGGATTTAATAGGTTGATTTGCCTACCACACTGATGTTAGTATTAAATCTATTAGATCTTATTTGATTTTCTACTTAGTAAAAGAGGTAGGTACCTACAGTATTATAATTATTCACGGGTATTTATCGCGTTTATTTACCTATTTTTCCCGACGTTTCTAGGTAGGTACATTTTCCATTGGTGGGAAGGACCCGGTTAAACTATGGTAGATAGTTGATGAAGATATACAATTCCTTGATTATGCTATATATAGGATATATATATATATGATATATATAGGCACTATAACGAGTATCAATACAAAGCAATCTATTGTGGTGATGGTTGGTGATTGTAATCACTTGATACCTAGATAGGCAGGCAAGCCCACATGGCGTCAACAATTACACAAACAAATGACTGTCAAGATCTACCAGCCACAAACCTTTACAAACCAGGGTAATATACAACTAAATTATTCACAACAAAACATGGTTATTTGCCTAATGGCTGTCCCAGACACAAAGCAAAACGGCTCCATTCTCTTCAGCTGAGCGACCCATAAATTATTTCAGCAAACATTCCGACCCTTCTACACTGTTCCCTTAAGCTACAGAACACAGAATATGGTATAATAAACTCGTACAGAGATGGACAGACTAAAGTTTTGAGTTGAAAACTCTCTAAAGATAAGAAGTCCGTAAAGTAGCTTCTGCTAAAGGCTTGAGGGCTCCGAAGTGGCTCGTTGGAGACGAGAGAGGCTTTTTGTCTTAGTGAACACAAAAACACAGTCATTAACTTGAAGAATCACTAACCCGGGCTGTTTTATTACACAGAATACGCTGTGATTTTATCAAAAACATTAATAAGTTCAATAATGTATGGGATTTAGTGTTGTATTGTAGCGTTCAATCGAGGTCTTGAGCATCCGGTCTAAAGTTTATCGAAGTTACGTGGTTCAAAGAGTTGACATTTATGGGAAACGGTCTTCGGGGTCTGTAGTTACAATGGGTGTACCGCAGGGTTCTATCCTCGGTCCTTTCCTATTTTTAGTTTATAGTAACGATCTACCACGTCTTGTTAAGAATAATCACGAGATTGTGTTGTTTGCTGATGATACTTCATTAATTTTTAAAATAAAACGTCTAAACACAAATTTTGACGATGTGAATAATGCAATCTCAAAATTAGTTCATTGGTTTAGTGTAAATAATCTTTTGCTTAACGAAACCAAAACTAAATGTATGAAATTTACTCTACCTAATGTAAAACAAGTTAAGACTGATGTAAACGTAAAAGAAGAAACGTTCGAAACTGTAAACAGTACAGTATTCTTAGGAATAATCATAGATAGTAAACTTCAATGGGGCCCACACATAGATAAGCTATCGAAGAGACTGAGTTCTGCAGCGTATGCAGTCAAAAAAATCAAAATCTTACAGACGTTGATACTTCTAGCCTTGGTATTATGTCTTATGGCATACTGCTGTGGGGGAACGCTGCAGATATTAACACCGTATTTGTGCTGCAGAAGAGCTGTTCGTGCAATCTATAATATGGGTCCCATAGAATCCCTGCGTGATAAATTCAAAGAAATAAACATAATGACAGTATCATGTCAATATAATTATGAAAACTTGTTGTACACTCATAGAGCGGCTGCGGCTACTTCTGTCCCGAAACCGGACTCTCAAGGGCTCAACCACTAAACTCAGCCACCACAGCCTTTCAGGCGGAAACACTGGGACTACAACTGGCGGCAAAACACATGCTTCTGGATACAACTATCAAAGAACCGACCTGCCAGATGCAGCTGGTCTTCAAGACAGACAGCGCGGCATTAATAAACGCACTCAAAAGGACAGACACAAGATCAAAATCAATTGTAGAATGTCACAGCGCTCTACAAAGTCTCTCTGAACAAATGAAAGTCAGCATAGTATGGACGGAGAGCCGATCCGATCCAGGTAACATAAATGCAGACAGACTTGCAAAGAAAGGATCGAGACAGACCCCAACAAAACAGGACATCAGTCTGTCCAACCCACTCACAGCAGAAGTCAGAAACAGACTAAAACTATACTCAGAAAAAGAACACCAAAAACTATGGGAGCGCCGAACAGACTGCAAACATACAAAACTAATACTCCCCTCTAAAGATAGGAAAACCACAAACACATTGCTCAAGATGAGCCGCGAGGACCTAAGAACAATGGTGGACCTCATCACAGGTCACTGTGAACTGAACCATCATCTTCTTAAAACTGGAGCCACAGACAGTAGCCTGTGTCGTGGCTGCTTCCAGGAAGAAGAGACTGTGGAACACGTAGTGGTACACTGCACACTGCACAGCCACAGAGGACGCCAGACGGAAAACGGGACTGAAGACTCTCATAGAGGAATCAAACCCGTCCACGCCTACAGAAAAGCTGAAACGAAGCTGTAAATCGCCAAAGGTCCTGCTCCGATATTTTAAGGAGCTGGGCTGGTTAGGGCCTGGATAGGCAGGGGGACAATGCACAATACACTCCTATGCGAGATGTCAGTGCAGATCCCAGTTCCCCCATTCAGAATCAGAATCAGAATCAGAAATATCAATATATTCCCTAAAATAGCGACATACATAATATAAATACTAGAAATAAGAATAAACTTGCTGTGCTCACAACTAGGTTACACAAGATAAATGTATATCTTTTAAAGGGCAATGTGACTGACGACCTCCGTGGCGCAGCGGGCGAAGGTCCGCCTGCGACGCAGGAGGTTGCGGGTTCGATTCCCGTCTCAGAACAAATTTGTGTACGATCTGCAGAAATTTGTTCCGTTTGTCTGGGTGTTTTCTATGTATAATAAAAAATATCTATCTATGTAGTGTATTGTATTAAGTATATCAGTTATCTAGTACCCATAACACAAGCTCTGCTTAGCTTGGGGCTAGATAATGCTGTGTGAATTGTCCAGCATTATTTATTTATTTATTTTATTTAATGTATACGCTTCTACAACAAAACTCCAAGTGAGTTGCAAAAATTATCAATAAATAAATTCAAAGAAATTGTAAAACATATCCTTTGTAAAAAGTCTTACTACAAAATATCAGATTATCTAGAGTATAAAAAGCTAGGGACGAGTTTTGCTCTAGCTCGAAAAATAACAACTAACAGGCTAAAGGTTTCTTCGTCGCTTCTTTACTATAGCTTACATTCCGAAGCGACAGAAATCAAAAATATCACTTTATTTCCGTGTCAGTGTTTAGTTTTATAATTTGACCTTTTCTAAGTGTACATTATATTGTATTTAAGGTAATAAAGAGTTTTTTATTTGATTTGATTTGATTTGATTAGGTACCTATTCTGTTATTCGGGCTCATGTGATTTCTGCATTTTGTTAAGCAGTTTCCTTTAATTTCTGGTTCACCCATATTTCGAGCTTCAGTATTCTGTCAGTACAGTCGTATCGAAGGGCGATTGAGATCAAGAAACACCCGAATTCCAATAACACAGATGGTTTTCGTCCTCGAGGAATGAACGGACTGATAAGGACGGTATTCGATTGTTCAGTCGTCGTGTCTTACCTATGTAGGTACTGGGAATAGAAGTTCCTGACTCATAAGATAAGCTGAGGATACTAAAGTAACTTTGGTGTTAACCATGATGGATTTAAAAGTTTTAAGCTGAGAATACTAAATAAATGATGCCAGACAATTTTCACAGCATGATCTAACCCCAAACTACGCAGAGCTTGTGATGTGTGTACCTACTAGAATCTAGATTAATTATACTCGACAGCAAACTAGCTGACTGAATCTAATATGAGTTAGTTAACAACTAATTCTGATCATACAATAGCAGTAACATGAAATAAACACAAAAAGGTGCCGACGCGATAAATATTCGTAGAAAATCCGTAAACAACGAGAATATTGTATAATTGTTTCAGATTTATTTTATACGGCGAATATCTTTGTCGATGTTCTAACACGAAGAATTTTAAAAGTTAGAAGACTTAACGCATAGCCCATAATACCGGCCGAATTGCCTGAGACAGGTAAAACGGCTCAACAAAAGATATCTGACGTGAAAAACGGCCCAGATACTTATTCCGGAAGAGTGAACACCCTCTTTGTTTTAGTAGTTGGAAAGGCCATGATAGGGTCGCCATACTTCCCATACACGAATACATTTGCATATTTACCTCATATTGTAAAAAGGTAGACCATTTAGCGAGGTAAGGTACTGAAATTGATACATATCTAGTGAACCGATCGCTGGCATTTCGCTTTTCAGTTTTATCGTGAATTTATGTATGGTTTGATATTTGATTCTGGTATAAATTATAGCTAACGCCTATCTGGATATTCAGACCCAATGATATTTATTCAAAATTCGGGTAAAACGTTTTCTTTCATATCGTTATTCTTCCGCCTTTAGCAATGATCTTCCTTCTCTAGAGAAATGTGTCTCGTGCCTTACATCTTCAGATTGTGCATTTCTGATCTGCGTCCTGGGATATTGCTAAATTTTAACACGTTCTGTTCATAATTTCAGGAAATTTTATAAAACTCGGGTCGGTAACCCTATTCTAGATTGATAAGCACATATAAATATTGTCTGACCCCGTTTTCCACGAAATGTACCTACGTCGTTTGTATCAAGTTTGGCCGTCTCGATAACAGTCATTACCTAAGTATTTTGTAAGCTTTTACATTTACAAAAATACCAAGTATAAACAAACTGAATCCTCCTGAATTCTCCTTAGTCCTTCCTTTAAAAACTTGTATTGTGGTAACTACTTATAACAACATGTAGGTACCATAAGGTGGAATAAATGAACACCGAATAGGAACTGAAAAACATTAAGTAGGACGAACTTGGTTTTCTTTTCACTAAATTAATCTAATCAAATCATGCCCAGTCGGCTAAAACTCTCAGAAACCTTAACATATCGACTGAAAGTAGGTTTCTTTCTCTGACAGTTTGGTACAAACAACACAAATAAGGTTCGTAGTTAACCCGTTTACATCCGTAATGAGTTTGGTACAACTTTATAAACCTTACAACTTTAAAAATATCCAATCTGACCTCCCACTATGTCGTGGAAATAGATGCCCAAAGTTAGAAACTCTATTTAGCCTAGCTAGTTCAACTTTGGTAGTCGCAGACATTCTAGACGTTAAATAATAGATTCAGGCGTTACTTTGCGGAAATCCATTTCAACATATAAGGATAAAAATTTTAGAAACTATTCCGCGCAAATCTATTCCGATAAGACCCAAAAAAGTAATTCGTTGGAGAAAAATCACACCACTCACTGAGTCACTAGCGGGACTCGCTGTTGTCGTTGTTGCTTGGCACTCTCAGTGTCAAAGTCGAGTATTGTGCTTTCCTGATTATGTTTCGTGGGGAGACTTAACTATGTAGTTGACGACTTACTTTGTTTTTTCATTGGTATGAATTTTATATTATTTAATTTTATTTATTTGGGAAACAAAAAGCTTGTACTACTAGTATAACAATACATAATAATAGAACAAATAAAGCTAAAACAGTTTCCGCTTATAGATCCTAAATACATAATAACTGAAATAATTAAAATAATAAAGAAAATGAGTAACATGCCTAAAACTGAATATATAACAATGAATAAAATTATTAATAAAATTACTAATTATACTTTTCTCCTACAGACTACTCTTAGTTTGTAAATTAATTATTACCTATACACATTTGCTCCCCTTGGAGTCGAGACCTTAGGTCCGTGGGGTAAGAGGCTCTTCGGGTTTTTAAATAAATATCTGAGCGTCTGGTCGAAGCGACGCGTGACCCCAGAGCTGGTGAGTATCTGGTGCAGCGCATCAGCATTGCCATACAGTGGGGCAATGCAGCCAGCGTCTTGGGGACGCTTCCGACTGGTATTGATATGGATCAGTTGAGCTTCCTGTAGATTGTTTGCAACAGTCTGCAGTTAGCTCAATTATTTCAATTGTAAATACCAGTTCTAATTTATTTTTATCATTTGATTGTAATTTTCTTTGTAAATAAAGATATTCTCAAAAAAATATGAAAAAAAAAATACTAAATATATATTTATTAATCCATAAATTATACTTTAGTTAGACGTTATTAAACTTTAACAACTTTTATTGAGATACCTACAATCATTAGTGGTGTCAAGACAATATCGAGTAAACGTAAATTAAATAGTTAAGAGAAGGTATAAAGCTAGCAAAGAAATAGGATAGTCTCAAACTAGTTTCTATCCGCGGCTTCGCACGCGTTGTTTCTATGGAAACTTTAAAGGTTATTTCTATCCCATGGAAACTGATTTATGGGATAAAAAGTAGCCTATGTTTGAGTCCAGGATTAGACTTACCTGTATGCAAATTTTCAGCCTGATCCGTTCAGTAGTTTTGGCGTGTTACAACAAACATCCATCCATACATCCATCCAAACTTTCGCATTTATAATGTAAGTGTGATAGTGTGATAACGTAACCCGCTTACCTACATAAGTGGAGTAAATATATGAACAAAGGGGAAGTACATACATATGTGTGTACGAACAAGACTGATATTGGCAAGCATAGAGGGTGGGGGTATTCGATGTTCGAACAAGAAATTGGCAAGCTTCGGGCAAAACATTGCTGGAGGCGCAAACGATATAGGCCCTTTGTAGTTTCAATCAGTTGTCAATAAGAGGAAAGAGTAGAATTACGTTATTTGTTTATTTATTTAGTTATAATCTAAAGGTACAGTGTGGTTTTTTGAGAAGGGCGGTGATGGCCAAGTCAGAAGCCACGAGAGTTAGAGAAAAGTCGTCAAAGGAGTCATGCCCTCGATTTATAAGAAAACGATATCTGCACATTTAGTTTTTTTTTTTAAACCTAAACCTTTTTTTTAAACATTTGACGGAAATCAAAATGAGTGATTTTTCAAAAAAGGACACCTGTATTATTTAAACCAATGAATTTTGTTGCTGATAAAGATCAATCTTTGCAAAGAAATGTATTACTAAAATAAAAGGTAAAAGCAAACTTTTACAAATTAATTTTAAAACTTATCTCGATTTCCTTCAAAAGCAAAAGATTAAAAAAGCTTGCATTAAAAAAGCATGCAGTTATTGTTTTCTTATAAATCAAGGGCATGAATCCTTTCACGACTTTTCTCTAACTCTCGCGGTTTCGGGCTTGGCCATCACCGCCCTTCTCAAAAAACACACTGTATTATAGTTATTCTGTGATAAAATGCGATTAAAAGCTAGCGTCGACAGGCCAGCATCCGACGATCAGTGCTAATCCCATCAGATCTTGGATCAAATATAAGGGGAGCCGGCCAAAACGTTCATCAATGCATCAGATAGATTTTTTGAGCGTAATGCCGTGCGTCCACTGTAACCGCAACAACCGGATTGCCGACAATTTGCAAACGAATAATGACGTCATCCGCACTAAACGGAATCGCCTGCATTGCTGACAGACAGATCCGCATCGCACAGGGAGCACGCATCGGGCGTCCGCTCTGTGCGGTGGGAATCAGTGGACGCACTTTTATGGTAAACCATACAAATTATAGATACTAAAATCCGTTTGATGCGGTCAGTGCGGACGGAGCATCCGAAGCCAGCCTGTCGACGCTAACCTCAAACCGTAGCAGTTGGTCGTAGCTTGCCTAGAACATAGAGATCTAAAGAGTTAGAACTGTTTCTACATGTATTACAGAATGTAAAAATTAAGACGATTTTATGTGGGTTTAAGTCGTTACGTTAGAAATTGTTTTCAAATGTAATTTTTACGATTAGAACACATTTAAAATGTGCCTTTTATACCTAAAGATACGCATAAAAGATACGCATTGTAAGGAAACGTAACTGTTTTGTCTGATCGATAGAACACTAAACTCGACGATTTTATGTAGGTATGTTTTGTTCCGCGGTAGAGTCAATGAACTTGGCCTGCTTTCTGACCTTTTCAGTATTTCTCGAACCATTTTTAGACATTTTCCACCAACCATTTTCTTTCACATTGTTAGCTACACAGGTTTCCTTTAAATTAAGTCGCAACTAAAGTTATGCTGAAAGTTAGCAAGGTTTTCTCAAATAAGTATAACTAATTTCTGAGTAGAATATAGTTACGTTTTATTAACAAAAAAACTAGTTTATTTTATAAAAATCCAGCTCGCACTGGGCTTGACCAACCAAGGACGCTTTAAAATTAAAACACGACGTCTAATAAATTTCCCGGAGATAGCGAGTTGAGATAATGCTAAGGTTACCCTACGGAGACACCCATTAAGGTCTCGCTAACGATAATAGACGGACCACGGCATTAACTGGAAAGATTACTTATTACAAATAAAACTTATAAAACTATCATTGTTATTTAAAAAAAAACCCATTCCCATAAACTGTCCCGCCGTGTATGTGATGTCCCGCAAATTTTAAAAGACAGAAATTCGAAGTTGGTTTTAGTTATTAACCGTCTTCAAAAAAGAAAGGGTTCAAATGTACATGTTTTTTATGTATTTTAATCGATTTCTCCGTCAATAAAGGACCCATTTAAAAAATTCTTTCGCTTTTGTATGAAAAATTATCCCGAGGTACGCCCATAAAAATTGTATTTCCGAGGAATGAGTATTTGTCACTTAAAACTTAAAAAACTGTGTAAATACATAAAAGATGATATTTGAAGTCGGTTTTAGTTGTGTTAAAACAATTATATGTAAAAAAACCTCAAATTATTTCAATTCTGCCAATGTCCGTAACGCTAAGTGTCACAAACCTTTCCGATTTTATAAAAAAAATCCAAAAAGATACCAAAGTGATCAGAGGGCGTGATTGGGAAACAAACCTATAATAGAAAATAACAAACCGCCTTGAATTGGCATCTTTGACACTGAATTTCCTACGCAACCATATTTCTCTGCACAGAGGGGTGAGTCTATTTGACGTTAGAAACGAGACGTGATCGTGACGTCTCCTTTTAGTATGGGATTTGCGTAGTTCTATGTCCGCACGATGAGGCGCTGTAACAAATTATGTGCAAAAACGAGACGAATAGGGTTGCCAACCGTCCGATATTATATAGTATTGTACTATATTTCGAGTCTGCGTGCTATATACTGTTGAAAGAATATATATATTACGCAAAAATACTATATTTTCAACACCAAAAACAAACAAATAAATCCTTCTTTAAAAAAAATTATGAACGTTAACTTTTAACTGAAGCGAAAGTATGTATCCGAATTCCGTACTCATCGTGTCCGTTCTAATTCCAAACAAACCTTTTCAGTATTTTTCAAAATTTCATGATTCTAGGTCTACTGGAAGTACCCTATAGGTTTTGTCTGCATGTGATCCCTTAGAAATTTCAAAATCAAAAATCAAAAACAAAAACTCTTTATTTCCATAACTACAAGAACTGTACACTTAGAAAAGGTCAAATTATAAAACTAAACACTGACACGGAAATAAAGTTATATTTTTGATTTCCGTCGCAAAAAAAAAAGGACAAAAATGGTCCATTGTAAAATATTCGGACATAAACGGCTGTAACTTTTGATTGAGTTGACTTAGAAGTTTTATATATATCGAGGCTTCAAGAGGTTACGGACTTGAGTATTTGATGTTAATTTCAATTCGATACCTCCAGGCGTTCTTGAGAAAAGGGGTTTCACAGACGGACAGACAGACAGACAACAAAGTGATCCTATAAGGTTTCCTTTTTTCCTTTTGAGGTACGGAACCCTAAAAAAGAACTTTTAATCGATATTATGTAATTTGAAAATTGAAGGTCACTCATAACTTAAATATAGTTTTTTATAAAAATAAATAAGTTTTTATTTTTATTGTTTACGCTTGTATTTTAATAGCTTAATTTGAAAAATACTATATTTTCCTGAAAATATGTTGGTAACCCTAGACACGAACCATCACATCTCGTTACTAACGTCATATAGACTTCTCAGAAGATTACCAACTGTACGCGTTTTTTGCGAAGGTTCTCAAACCCACATTATACAATCAAGATGTTCCCATGATGTCACTACGGAAATATTCACAATTCGTCAATTGGCCTCAAGTGTGGAAGCATCTAATTCAAAGCAATAAGATTCAAAATTGTCACTTTGTTTCAGTTCTATAATTATCGCGGTTTCTATATTTAGACGAGTTGATGCCTTGAGCAATGACAGCAATTTGTTATTTCAATTGTAATAAAACCAGTCATTGAGTCTGACCATTTGATGACAAAGAATAATTAAGTTCTTGGAAGTAGAAACCTTCAACTCTAAACTCATAAAGTTACTTAATGACTTCTAGTTCTGGGTCGCGGCCAGATGGATAAACTGACTAATACGTCGTTATTTTAAATTTATAGTACATAAAGTAGGCATTTATAGTAGGTACAGCATTTTTGACAAAAAGTTCAACCGTTAATTGCAAAATTTTCTGAGTCAATGTCACGTAACATGTACTAAGCCGAAAGGGGTGATTCTAGACCCCGAGGGGAACAACTTTTCTTGTACTATATTTTCAATTTCGAACATTTTTGGTAATTTTGGTAAAAAAGTGCTCCATGACCAATGGTCCTTTTATTAAAATAGTAAAGTAGACAATAGGTTTTTTGTTGGTAAAGTACAATCAACGACACAAACCGTTTAACCCAGATCAATCGTCCAAAACCGGTTTCGAAAGTATCAATAGTCTGGATATTTTGTAGCTAACAGTACCAACAATTAATTCGTGGATTTATAAAGGTAAGCGGGGCACTCCTTCAAGGTTCAAACCCATAACGAAGGACTGCAAACATAATGGAAACAGTCACGCGAAGAATCGCGACGTTTACTTAAACGCCCTTTAAAAACAAACCCTATAAGCTTTACTTTACATGTTATTTCAGGTTTTACGGAACGAAAGGGTTAATCTTTACAAGATTTCGATTTTCTCTCTACATTTTGCCCATGCTGTTGTATGAAATGGCAATAGCTAACCCTTCTTTGTTTCCGTTATGAATGTTCAGCGGGTTAACTACGAACCTTGTTTGTGTTGGAAGAACACCAACGTTTCATCCCTTAACGAGAGACTTCTTCAGGATGAGTGCGGTTCGAGTCACGTGCGTTCTGGGTCCCTGCGTGCGTTTATTTTCTTTGTTTTGTTACTTTTCTGAAATGAGTATCTAAATAGATACATTAATCAGCTTGCTGTACCTTGTCTTTGATATGAGAAATATTACAGAACAAAAGACGCACTAACGTCTTTAAAAATAGAGATAGTACATACGACAAAACTATAACTAGGTAGGTACCTATTAACATACATACTTTGTACTTAACCTCTTTGTTGGAAAGTCAAGTCAACCGCGTCATGAATATGTAAACCCTGATAAACCTCATGTAAAGTAAAAGAATATTATTTATTCATGCTGTGGGAAAAACACAAAAGTATTATGAAGAAGAGAACTTTTAAGTGGCACTTCGGTGTAATGGGAAGGCGCGAAATAGCTTCAATTAAGAGGAAATGAAATCTTGGATGAAGAGGATTTTGCTTTTCTTTTTTCTCTGTGTTTGGAGCACTTGATCTTAAATGAGTGACATTGTTTACGACCTTTTTTACGTTGGGATTAAAAGCCACCGTCCAACAAAACAAAAACAGAATTCTGGATTTCAATGATTTCTGATAACCTCTAGAAACTCAATTCTTTATTACTAACTGTGACATCTTTTAACTTGATAGAATATTCAATTAATTTGCAAGAGTTTTCTACGTTTCTACATTTTGAACTTTAGCTGCAAATATCTACCCTTGTTTTATGTTTCATTAGGTAACTTAGCTACTTATAGCCGTAATCAAGTTCCCGAATGTCATAAACTTGGTTTACATACCTAAAACTTACTACCTACTTAAATGTTAGGTCACGCAACACAGTTACCATTTGAATAAGCATAATTTCGTATGCTTACCTACATAATAATTAAGTTAATATAAACTGGGTATTGTTATTTATTTATTTTCAACCGTTACTAGCTTACAGCTGGGCAAAGGTCTTCTTTTCTCCTTCTCCTCATCCCGATTTAACACCTTCACTGGCCGCGATGTACAGAGAGCGTCAGAATTAAGTTACCCTCTGCATTTGCCATTGACAGGTTTGGATTTAAACCTGCAAGTGTTATGCAGGTTTAAATCCAAACCTGTTAATCGTAGGAGTTTTAAAAGCGCCCCACGGCCCTACCACATGGAGGGAAAATATCTTAAATATTGTAGATTGAAAATTTTACTGAAAGAAGACTTCCTTTTGATTTTAAAAACAATTTGAACCGGGACTCAAATATGCGTCAAAAAAGGCTATGATCTGGTTATGGTCAGGTTTACAACATAAACATGCAAAATGAGAAATTATGAGGAAAAATAAAAATAAGCTGAAGTTAAACAAATCTAAAACAATTTTTTTACAATTGCACAATAGTAATATAGTTAGTTAAAATTAAATAAACACATTTTAATGAATATCAATCATATATTTATGTTAAAGAAATAATATGTTGATGACAAAAGTAAATAAAAAAAATTAATAATAAATATATAAAAAAATTAAATATAGCTCTTCTCTTCATCTCATCCTCGGCCTTACTCGTCGCCGCCTAGCGTTGGTAATCCACACAGTAGTGGTCTTTGCCACACAGTGGTCTTTGCCCACCATGGATTTTCGGCAGACCATAAACAGGTTTGATATTAATTTACTTAAAAAACTAAGAAGCGTGCCTCGGTATTCTCCCTTGTTTATCTTCGTAGAAATAAGATATTTTTGCCCCACTTTTCAATCCACAATGGCGATAATCCGTCTTGAGTTGTCGTAATCTGCTTCTGTTTATTGTTTTATCAAAACGATTTGAATATTTCTTGTCTTTAAATATTCAAATACAGGGTGCCACGGAAAGGTGTACTAAGCCGTAAGGGAGGGTGATTCTGGACCCCGAGGGGATCAACTTGTGACCAACGATTTTTGGAATTTCGAATATTTTTTTATATTTTTTGCAGAAAACAAAGTTATTTTTTCTTCCAATTCGTAGTTTTTTACACACATGTAATATTACAAAACATTACAAAAATTGATTGATTTAAATCCTTTGCAATTAACGTAAGAAAAAACTTATAAGGTCTTTATTCACAAAGAAAAAACTAATATGAAGAAAAAACTAAAAAAAACCTCTATTTTTTTTTAAATATTTTAAAATTTTCGAAATTCAAAAAATCGTAGAACAAACATTGACCTCTTCGATGTCCAGAATCACCCCATTTCGGCTTAGTACAACCTTTCCTTGGCACTCTGTACTTATATGTCATAGGTATGTAGCACATACAGCAATTCAAGAAAATATTAGACTGAAAATGTTCCGTTTGAATACGTTTTTCTATAGGTATTCACCTCATTCATTATGATTTTTGTATCATTGCAAAATCTGTCTTTATGTCTCTTGCATTTTCCAATTTATCACAACTCAGTACTGCTATGTATTTGGTTCTCAAATATTTTATATCGGACGTCCATCCTACAGTAATCTTGTTTTTTCAATGGTTCAAGTGAGTCCTAGCCGTAGAAATATTTCGTAGTACGTTAGTAGGACTATTATTTTGTCGCAACTGCTGGGTTTCCCCACATTTTTCTAGTTTCCCGGTATGCTGTCCATTTGAAATTGAAAAATGTTTCCAACACATACCTACCGGACGTCGCATTTTTCACAGCAAAAATATTCGAAATAGAACAGCAAAAAATATTCGTTACGTCGAATATTTTGTTTTGTAAAATTTGTCCTTAGGGACCTTTAATGCAAAAAAAAATAATTGTAATTAATTGACTAAAAATGTGAACATTCTTATAACATTTGAGAGGAAGCAAAAATCTCGGAAAAACGTTGCGGATGAGTTTCTAATTAGTTTCGTGAATTTAAATTTATTTTCTTAAACCACCTTAATTTATAGAATGAAAATACCATTGAGCTTTATTTATACAGTACTTGTATAATGGAGCTGAGTGTGATTTCCTACTTACATCATTTTTACTTTTTAGCCGCGTTTTTTTATTTATGTTTGTCGATTTCTCCGTGAATACTGGACCTACTTGAAAATTCTTTCGCTATTGTATAGAGAATAATCCGGAAGCGAAAAATTGTATTCCCGTGGGATTTATAATAATCCCGCAAGACTTAAAAACTGCGTAAAATTAAGGGATTCGAAGTCAATTTTTAGTTTTTTCAAAACAATCAAATTAAAATAACATATTTACACACACAGTAACCAAAAGTTTTCAATTTTTCAATTCTCAGCAGCAGGTAAGTAATACGTTACTAACATAATCTGATCATAAACATAACTATTTGTTAACGAACAGGCAAACCACTTCAAACTGGGTTCACTTGTTTCAACTTTTTATGATTATTTAAATTTTAACTAAGCATTTTTTCGTTCTCTAAGTGAAAACTTTTAAGCTTAATTTGTACCACCACTGTTTCTACACATTAAAGTTTTTAAAAGCTGTTTGTTTTCCAAATAAATAAATACATAATATACCTTACTGCCTACGGTAGGTATATATCGAAGTTCATTATGAAAGTCGTTACCTAGGACCGATCATCCTGAATACCAATCGCCTTTACTTTAAGCATTTACGATGATCATTTAATCTCCGCTCTGTATTCGATCCTATAACAATGGTTTCAAGGATGAATTTCCTTTGAACAGTAGCACATAATAGAGTATCTCTACCTTCATATTGATTTCTAAGGTTTAGTTCGCCGGTCGCGTACACACTTTGTGATAATCTGACTCACCTTAAGCCAAGGATGAACTGGAACTTACCTTGTTAATCGCTTTTATGAAGAAAGCGGAACGATGGTAAGTTTACGTATTCTCATCAGCACATAATTCGTCCACTGCTGTACATGCTTCTTTTATTTTAAAGAGTGTGTCCATGGCCAGTGACTCGCTCATACGTTAAGGTGCCACGGAAGACAAGCGCTGCAGCTGCTCTCCGAGCTCCTGCAGCACTCGCTGAGTGGCAGCCTTTTAGTCCCACGTTGTTTTTCTTTTTAATTTTTGAAGTGAAAACTTCTTTAGCGGCGTTGAGCACTTTTTCTGTAATGGGTATAAAATCTTAAACTCGCGTCAGGACACGTGACCTGATCGAAAAAGCGTAAGACGGATGGAGTGTTAGCAACGACGACATTATGCCCAAGGAATAAAGCTCAAAATTGTGCAGGACAATATCTTCATTATAGCTAGGAAATTTCTTGAAGTTTTGTTTTGAGATAGAGTTCAAAATCGAACATTATTTTTAGGTAAACAGAATAGATAATAGTACTAGTTTCCGACAACAACAATAGGCCCTAGCTTACGTAATAGTTGCTAGCGTCCGGCTCGCTTATACCTACCTACTTATGTATCTATAGATAATTAATTTCTCGAACGAATCGAAAATAAAGACAAGGACAAAAATTTTCATTTATTCATTAATATAATTTTATAATTAAGGTTAGGTTTCGATCGAGTCTATCGTACTGCTTAACGGGTGTAAACAGACCCTTCACGAAGCCGTCAACCAAGCATTCTGTACATGAAACTAAGTAACACTGCGCAAAAATAATTGCTGGGAAACGGAATTTATTTTTGGACTTTAAAAATAATCAGATTTTTGTAGCGGGTAATGGTTTGCGCGCAACCGGCTGTAAATAATTGTAATATTATTTAATATTGTAAAATAATTGTAACAATTTTAAAGTGTTAAATTTTTAATGTAATATAAATTGTCATGTTTGTGTACGATAGCGCAATAAATGAATATTGTATTCTACCACATAAATGATAGTACTTTTATACTGATAAAGCAATTGGTGCAAAATTATTCCCTAACCCTTCCAAAATATCAAACATGCTCAACGTTAATAATCAAGTTTTCACTTCTGCCGGCACTCCCGGAGTGCAACCCGTCTTTTTTTTGTATTTTTTTGTGTTTTGTGAACACATAAAAATTATCTTATTTTATCTTCCCTAAAAATAGGGAGTTTCGCCATAATGCCACAATACTAATCCGTCGGGAATAAAATTTATGGAAACGCCTCGGTACCATTTTAAATATACAATAGCGAAATAATTTAACAAATTTTAAAAAACTGTTTTGAAATGTCCAAACCGATACCTTTTATTTGATACCCCATTCGGTGGGTAAACCCCCCCTTTTGAAAATTATTCCCCCCCATTTTGACCATTTTTCAAACAGTGTTCTTTTTACAGGCTTCTCTATAGTTTTCCTGTAAAATATAGATCCATATTGACGACCTCCGTGGCGCAGCGGGCGAAGGTCCGCCTGCGACGCAGGAGGTTGCGGGTTCAATCCCCGCCTCGGAACAAATTTATGTACGATCTGTAGAAATTTGGTCCGTTGGTCTCGGTGTTTTCTATGTACAATAAAAAAATATCTGTCTATGTAGTGTATTGTATTCAGTATATCAGTTATCTAGTACCCATAACACAAGCTCTGCTTAGCTTGGGGCTAGATAATGCTGTGTGAATTGTCCAGCATTATTATTATATCTATAAGCGTTCCATACATTTTACATGGATTGCTCTGCAATCTTCGGAGATAGGGCCCCCCCTATCTCCGAAGATTGCAGAGCGATCCATGTCCGAATGGATATTTTTTCGACTTTTTTTAAAATATTTCAAATAGTATGAAACCTACAAAAATTTCGAAAACTATTTTGAAATGTGCAAACTGCTGTAGGTATCTTTTAAAATTTCGGCATCACAATTTGTATGGAAAATATTCTTTTGTTTTTCTTTAAATCTGTACAGGCGAAATTTATTATCATTTTAAATTTCAAGTTGATAGCTGAAGTAGTTGCTAGACAGACAAAGCGAGACCATAAGATCGAAGATCGAAGATTGGTTTCGAAACCCTAAAAATGGTTTAACAAATATCATAATTGATCTCATACATAAAAGTTAACAAATACTGGACATTTACAAAGGCGCGCTTAACCCTAATATAGTTATCTTGGATATTAAGAAAATTTATGAAACGCCTGTGGATAGATATTATCATTAAATAAATACGTACAAATATGTATAGGTTCGCATGAATTTAATTAAAATCCTTCCTATGTATAAATTTTTATTGTACCTACCACGTTTAAATGAACTTTGATTTATAATTATCTTTTAGTTACTTTATCGATTAATGTTTATAACTTAGCATGTAAATATGTCTTTTTTTGTTATTTTTAGGCACCCCTAGAGGGTCGTGACGTGACACGATTATTATGGTTTCCGCTGAAAACCAGCGCCGGGTGCATGCATCAGTGTGTACCCAGCACAATGCTGAGCGAAAACCATGTTTGCCTTGAGCTCTGCTACGCACAAAATTTAAATTACGTAGCAATAACTATTAATATAATTCAACATTTATTGTGTAGTAGTTCGTAAGGTAAATAAAATATTTCATTTCATTTCATTTCATTTCAGATAATAGTTTTATAATATATTCTTTATTTCCAGACACTTGATCACATATCACATTTTGTCACTCAGTACCTAAATAATATTATTTTTCATAGTCAGAAGTACGTTGAAGTTTAAGATGGTAAGGTAATTTTGACCTCCTAACTTTATTCAGTTCATAACTTGCTAAAGTTTCATATTATTAAGAGATGTCAAAATGGAACAGAAATTCGCAAAATTTATTTCAAAATCTTTTGCAAACTCATTAAAGTGTACAGTTATTCCATCATAAAACTCTGTAACAAAATAAATTGTGTAACTCCGGGACTGTATTCTGAAACAGACGAAGTGAGTCAAGATAAATTAGGAATAATAGCGCTTTGTCTGGTTCTACTTATCCAGTTATCCTGCTTCAAGTGGGTCGGCTGATTGGACCAAATTGTGTGAGATTTTCTCCTTACTGCGGGGTTTGTTTTATTGCAAAAACGGTGTAAATAATGAAGACTGGAGGGAAACGGTGCTGTAACGCCGCAGGTGGTCTTTTTTACAATCTGAGCAATTTTTGTCATAACTGAGCTCATGATTTTATACTAGCTTCAGTGTCGCAATTTTACTTCTCAGTCTAATGGGAATAACTTCTACTCTTATGCAGTACCTAGAGTAATTTTGGTCATCTTTTAAAATCATTACCATTTTTGCCGATGTAGATGTTAATTACGTGTTCTTGATTGAAGACCGTGACTCGGCAAACGTAGTGTAGGACGCCCTCAGGCCAGGTGGGATGACGATCTGCGAAAGACTGCAGGCTGGGTGCGGCAAGCAGAAGACAGGGCGCTATGGCGCTCATTATGGAAGGCTTATGTCTTGCAGTGGACTAATATAGGCTGATGCTGATGATATGTTAATAACTTTGAACTAAGCTTGTTCGTTCAACTTTTAACAACTAGAAGGTAGACTTGCCATTTCATTTCATAATTTGGCCGAAGCGTCAAGTAAAGACTAAGACCAAAATGAGCTCTCAACTCTGAATGTCACGTCTCGAAATGCTCTGCGGAAATTGGGAGAGCCAACATCACGAACTGAACTTTTCTTTGTTCAGTTGGGATGGAACAAGAGACTACCTGCTGGTATATGTACAGATAATATAATACTATGCTATAGGTAACACGGAGGTTGAATACCTGATCAAAAATCAACTGAGTCGAACTGAGCTAATAGGAACTAATATGTTAAATAATTTTCAGCTTTCTACAAGGGAGATGTAAACAGTGAAAGCAGATTTCAGCTTATTATCTTATTCGGTCATAAATAAAATCATTTGAACAACAAAACAATAGATGTGTTGTGCTGATACCACAATTTTATAAAAATATCTTGTGAAGTAAAAACCATGTCTAAGTTTATCAAGGCTAGAAAAAGCTTTGAAAGACAAATGGGGGTATCATTGAAAAATAAATAGGGTACCTGTCCTATTTCTTTTTCAATGATACAACAAAACTGTATAATGGCGAAAATGTGAAATGGGGGTATCATTGAAAAAGAAATAGGTCATGATAACCCATTTCACATTTTCGCCATTATACAGTTTTGTTGTGCTCTATGACTTTGTTTAATTTTGTTGTGATTCTCCATGATAAACCAGATTAGCTTTTATAGGACGAACGGCTGTTTTTCTTCATTCATACAGCTGATGTCAGCCAAATTGTTGAGTCACGTGCACACATTCACCACATGGCGCTACCGCCGTAAACAACATGTGATTGCCTTTTAGCAGCTTAATAACAAAGTTTGGGGAAATCATGACGCGAATGTGACCACTGAGCTCGGAGCTTTTATCGCGCCTTCTGTAACTTTATGATTGGCAGTTATTAGGCATATTTGAAACAATTCTCTATGTATCGGTAGGTATACCGGATTTTAAAATTATGTTTTTTTTTGCCTATGTATCGGTATAACGGAGTTTAAAATTAGGAACGCATTTTTTTGCCTTAGGAAATATATAAAACCAAATAGGAACTTCAATATTATTATATTTTTCAAATTTTTGTCAAATAAACAATACGGGAGGACAAGTTCCGTCCAAACAAAGATTTCAGGAATAATATATTAGACTCCATAATTAGAGAATTAATAGAGAAAATAAATTAGAGAACAGAATTGTAATGTTTTTATGTAGGTAGGTACTAGGCTAGTTTCACATTGCAGTCTGCGAATGATGTATGCGCACATAAAGTAACACGTCGAGACTTTACGCCACGTCAAAAAGGTTATCAAAATACATCACTTTAATTTTACGCCAGAGAGCCAAGTTCTGGAATGAAAACTGCAAGTTGCAGACGGAAATATTGTGTTCAACTTAGTTTATTTTATAATGAAATACCTAAACTGACTTTGCTGTCGACAACAAACTTCTAGAATTCGTTGGAGTTTGAGTTTCGTGGTCGACAGTCTTTTATGTGAAACCTGCAATAGTTCAAACACTAAACGAAGCCTGTCAAGTAAAATATAAATGTTAATGGTTCAAACAGACCGAAAAGAGGGCGGTGTTTTTACGTAGGGCCGCCAAATTAAAGTGGCATGATCGTGTTTATTTGGAAACTAGCTGCATTCTTTTCTTACTACCCGTTGTCCTATTACCCGATTTCCCGTAGGAATTAAGCATTTTCCCACGGTAAAAAGTAGCCTATGTTCATCAGGAATAATGTGGGCTTCTAATGGTAAAAGAATTTTTCAAATCGGTCCAGTAGTTTCGGAGCCTATTCAATCCAAACAAACAATCAAGTATTTCCTCTTTATAATATTAGTATAGATGACATCCCATTGACAACCTAGTTCCTATACGTTAAAAATTAACGCCTTGTACAGAGTGGTGCAAAATTAAGTATCCAATTTTTTTTCATAAATTCTTACCTTAATAAAAAAAAAATTAATGAGGAAATCTTTATTTGGACCGTTAATATTTTTTCTAAGTCCGTAAATTTTTTTTGAAAAGATGATATCCGTCAAGAAGCTGCTGTCGCCAGTGTTGATACACATTTGTGCCCGTTTTATCGCATTTTCCAAGATTTCCGGTGATTCCTGTCGAATATTGTCCTTAAGTACAGCGATTGTCTGAAGCTTGTTGGAATAAATAAACCCGCTACTCCAAGTAGCCCCAAAGAAAGAAGTCTGGGATGGTTAAATCGGGCGATCTTGCTGGACATGCCAAATCGCCAAAACGGGAGATTACACGACCGAAACGCTTCCTTCACAATTATTCCATGCTCTTGCGGATTATATTGCTTGTTTGTTTGTATACTGCAGCTGTCTACTTCACAAGTGTCAAATATGATTGACGTACGACGCCATTTGCAAAAGTTATAACATCTTCTGATGGGTGATTAATTTTGCGCCACCTTGTATCAATTTAAAGGTAAATAATGGGTTTTTTTCTTTTTTGGAAAACGCGTCATTCTCAAAAGATACTTCAAAAACCATCGTCTACTCAAAACTATTTAAAAAATATCGCAATTCTATTTTCAAAGACCTTCTGCCTTTACCTAGCATATATTCCACCTGACAAATCAAAAATAGCGAATTCAAAATAACTAGAACCAATCGAAAGCATCAAACAAAAAATCTATTCCACGGGATAAGGGGCGGAGATGTAATGCCGCGTGAAATCCCGGATCAGGTCCGGATGCGGCGGGATTAGTCCGGTTGACGTGACCGGACATGGCCGGCCGGTACCGGGTAATGCCGGATAAATGCCTCGCTGCTTGGATAATCGGTGTAAGGGACATGAAACGTGGTAGTGTCATAGAGTTTGAAATGTTTGCTATGGCCGCAAGAGTGATGGTAGAGCCATAGATTAATAAAGGTAAAGCATAAGTTATGGGCTTCAAAGTTTTGTTCTCATATCAGAGTCGGTGTAGATATGAAGGCAGGTAGTGAAATATTTTAATCTACGTTTACGTGCGTCCATTTGAAATGTAGTGTCTCTTTTATAGAGAAAAATAGGTATTCAATGAAAAAAGAGATCCCCTTCGGTACAAGGAAGGGCCCAAACGTAGAGTTAGTACCTATGAATCCATATTTTGAAGTGAAAGTATCCCATGCTCTATGGTTTTATTTCGAGTTTTATGGTAGATCTGCTGTGAGTTGGTGTTTTTAACCCCTGACGCAAAAAGAGAGGGGTGTTATAAGTTTAACGTGTCTTTCTGTGTATTTGTGTATCTGTCTGTGGTATTCCAAACGGATGAACTGATTTTCGTTTAGTTTTTTTGTGCCATAGATAATTTTATCCCGAGTGTTCTTAGCCGTGTTTCATGAAAATCTGTTGAGGGGTTTTTAAATTTTTTTATTTTGTTCTTGTTGCTTCAAAAAAATAGCTTGAAGCCGCCATTTTTTGAAGTTACATTGTTTTAGGTTATACACTTTATAGTTAGGGTCCATCCATAGACTATAAATCAATGGAAAGACTATACGTAGGTAACTCTCAAACTGCGATAAAACCCGAAAAAAGAAAACCAATTAAGCTGAAGTATTATTTCCTTCTCCCAAAGCCGGCTTTCAGAGGGTTATCAATCTATGCTTGCGTGATGCTATTAACTAGCCATCAAATACTTTATTATCGTGATGAAAGAAATATCTAACATGGAAGGAATATAATTTCACGTGATCTCATTTCCTCTGAGGGCATCAATTTATGTGGTTTTTATAAATGCAGCCGTGAATTCTTTTAGTTTTCACTATGCCATCTGTCTGTCCACGGAGATTGCAATTAAACTCAAATTTAGTCCCTTTCTAACCCTAACCCTAAAAGTAGTTTTATTAAGATTAGTGTTTTACTAAGATAAGTTTAGCTGAGAAAACATTTCGTGCACGCTGCGGCGTCCCATAAGTGTGAAAACACATAGTTAATAAGAGCTGTAAAATATTATTAAGCTACAATGTGATTTTCGCGTAGGTAAGGAATACTGATTGTCGACCAATAACGGTTAATGATCGAATTCCAATAACCATAACGATATCGACGAACCATGTTTGTGTTAACGAGGGACTTCTTCAGGGCGGTTCTACGTCCCTACGTGCAAACAAGGTAGGTTCGTTTCTCCACTCATATGAATTGGTCTAAATACTATAGTTTTTATAATAAAAAATAACGCTGTCATTACACATAGTGGGTAGCTTATCTTATAATAAGTAAATTATTATATTTATAACATTGTGGAGCACTAGGTACTGTATTGCATACCTGCAGATGCACACGTTTTTGGCTCGGAGCCAAACGAGCCGATCGTGCCAAGATAAAAACATCATTGATGTACCAAATTCGATAGGTTTTGTTACGAACAAAAAACGGAAATTGAATTTTCAGTTGCCTTTAAAGTGTAGGAGGACCGAAAACTTTTTTTAACAAATAACCCATTAAGGTTCCTTGACCAGTTTATTTTTATTACAGAAGATTTTTCGACGGACATGAAGAGGAAATTAATTAATTTTATGTGGTTTTATGTCCGTCGGAAAATTTCTTATGTCAACACATTCTCTGACTACTATATGAAATGAAAAAAAAACATGGGTAAATAAATTATTTTGGTGTAGATTGTTTTCAGTTAGCTCAATTGTTTCAATTGTAAGTAATTCTAATTTATTTATATTATTTGATCGTAATTTCTGTGTGAATAGAGATATAGAATTTTGGTGATCTCTAAAATCCGTTACGACGACAAATAAAGGAAATCATACATGTGAAGTAGTTGAAAGCAAACTTCGCCACTCAGAGATAATGATGCTTAGCCACGTAGCTTATTTACAGTTTATCCGAGAAAGATTCAGGTTGAATAACAAAATTAAATCAGTAGCGCAGACTGCCAGGGCTACGCCGAGGCTTCGCCACAGTACATAGGCGAACAGAAAAGCAACCCGAGATACATTACCAGTTACACACAAAGATACCTCTAAATTACATCGAAATTCATAAGAGGTTGAGCTATCTTGACGACCTGTGTGTCCGCCTGCAACACAGGAGTTCGCGGGTTCGATTCCCAAATCGAGACAAATGTTTGTAAGATCTGTAGATATTTGTTCCGGGTGGCCTGGATGTTTTCTATGTTTATGTAGTGTATTGTATCTAGTATATCAGGTATCTAGTACGATAACACAAACTCGGCTTCGGGTAGCTACCTCAAAATTCAAATTCAAATCATTTATTGCAGGAAATATGGTCATAATACAGGGTCTTGAACATTAGAATAGTGTCACATACTTCACCAAAACACATTGGCCTCTATAATGTTGTGTGATTGGTCCAGCCTTATGTATTCAAATTTATTTATACACCACAGTGCAGTGTCAGGTAGTATATGAATTTCTGAAATATAAATCTTACACGGTAACTAAAATTCTGGATGTCGTAAATGATGTCCATGATTCAATCCAATTGTAAACAAAAATTATGCATGATAGATGCATAATTTTTGTTTACAATACATAATAATAATTATCATTTAAAAATGCAAAATCATACCGAATCTGAACTGAGTCTCGGTTCAAGTGATGTTTTATGAATCTTGTACCTACTCTATGGGAAAAAAAAAAGATGATTGACTCTGACTATTCTTAGTAACTTGACAAAACACTCCACAGCCTCAATAAAATTGCAGCACCCAGTAACAAAATCATTAGTTGAAATACTGGATGAATGCTGTTTTCATCTGCGGCTTCGCCCCGCTTTTACTTAGTAATTGCATTAGCGACGAAGCTGATAAGCCTAGCAACAATAGCCTTAATTTGCATCAATGGCGGTCGCAATTAGCTTCGAGTGTAGACGATTTTACGCAGCTATGGCAAATTCAAAGGGAAGGTTTTTTTTTAGACTGTGCCAAAATTTACGAAAACTGAAACCACTAGAAATCATGACAAATTGAATGCTAAACAAACTTACCTTAAGTGTAGTTTGACCATAATTACACTAGTCGCTGCATCCGAAGACATTTTCGGTCCCTCCCACCCTACGTTAATACATAATGAGAAATTATAAGAGCTTAACTTAGTTCGCTTGAGGCGGCCTTCACCTTCGACCAGAGGGGTTCTTGAGAAAAGGACTTTATACCGACCTAAGTGCTAAAACTTATAAATATAATATTTTTGAAGAAACCTTAGAATAAGTAGGATTACAATTTTTTTGTATTATTTTTATATTTAATTAATAGACTGAGTTTGTTTGCATTACGTATCTGCCAGTACAGCCGTAGCCTGCTAGCTTAAAACGACTCATCCAATTTTATCAATGAGGTGTCAATCGATTTACTCTAGGTGACATTACATTTAATAAGAATAAACCAATACCCATGGCGGGTCAACATCCAAAAAAATAGAAGCCTCGGTGAACCGTAGTCGCGTTATTACAATACTATACACACATATCTTACTTTGTCTGATCGTCGCCTTTTCCTTTCTTTTTGGCCTTTCGTGGCCCTAAATTATTGCTCCAATTTGGCGCTCCGGCCGGGCGAGTATTACACAATATTAACAGGCATGTGATATATGTAACGTTATACACTTACTATTATTTCTGTACACTTTTATGTAATACCAATGCGGTCATGTTTGGGCGTTACATTATGTTTATTACTGTCTAAAAATATATCGTAGTAAACCTTGACTCGTTTGTTAGGTACTTAGTAGATAGGTATGTAATTTAAGGTTAAATAATAAACTCTCACGTGTCATAATGATAAACGACACGAAATAATTGGTTACATTCAACAATAGAACGATTTTGTGGGTTGAAAAAGCCCTAAATACTATATAAATGATATCCAATAACAGCCGAAAGCGGTCATAAAATTTGATCGTTTCCTATTCATCGAATACCAATAGTAAATCTAAATAGACTATCTCGTATTTCTTTCAAATGGTCCTACTTTTTGTTTCTTATAAAACCAGAATATTTTTTCGAGACCTAACAAACAAATCTTAAATTAGCATAATCGCCTTTCGAGGTTTTCCGCAGCACTATTTTATTTCAATCGTTTTACGTCAAACAAAAGCACAAACAAGGTTATTCATAACTTAACCTTGTTTCATATTACTACGAAATATTCTAGCTAGAGCCTACAATTTAGGCTTTTGCTGCGTCGATATTTATAACGATGTCATTATCCATTAATTGGGCGTATTACCACTTGCCGGCGAGGCACCCGGAAAAGAAAAAAGAAAAAATGCCTTAAAAGGGTAATACTGAAAATCAGTGTTTTGCTCTTCGAGCAAAGTTTTTCGCTGAGCTATTGCCTTTTTGACAGACTGCAGCACACACAGAATTTTTAAATTTTTTTACCAACTTCTTAAATGTTTTAGTATTATTTATTGTTCCCAAGCTTTATTCCATCAAAAAAACTATTACTTAAGTGTCTGTGTTATGTTAAGTATTGCCTTAATCATAGTGATATTTTTGTATTATGTGCTGCAGTGTCGAATAAATCTTTTATCTATCTATCTATCTATGAAATGATGTGGCACGTTTTTCCACTTACCAGCGCCGACAACAGTAGGTACGGCTTCATACATTTGTGCTTCCCCGGCAGCCGGCACGGGTGCCTTGCCGGCAAGTGGTAATGCGCTCATAGTCGCTCAAAGATCGTGGAAGAAAACATGCATACAGTGGTATAGGTATACCGACTTTACGACATGTCATATTACAACATAAATAAAGAAATAAGATCGATATAGTTCATTTGTTATGATCACTTCCACTCACTAACTATAAAACTTCATTGCTCACATTGCTATTTTTCAAAAATCATGTCTAAAAGTGTTCAAATAAACTCCATAATTTTGAGTAAATTGCACCGTTAGTCGATGAATTCAAAACGGAAGGCGTTATTTATGTACGAATAGGAGTTGTTGATTAAATTAAACTTGGTACGTGATGCGAAAAAAGGGTTTATATTGCCCCAGCCCCTCATCTACATTTATACGGCTACCAGAAAATTAAAGACATATTTCACCCGCTCGGGGATTGCTTTATCAGACTACATTTTTCAGGAAACGTGGTGATTTATAAATTTAAGCGTTTTCTGAATTAGATAGATTTGGAATTTATTGACGATAGTGAGTTATTTTCCCAATTTAAACCTTTATAATAATAAATCTTTCTACGCAAACTTTTACAGCTATAATTGCTGCAATTTGCTAATAAGATCCTTCGCAACAAACCCGCAAGGTCGTATATTACTAGTGGAAACTCATCTACGGCAAAGCAACGTGACATCTCTACGTGACACGAATGATACGAGTAGTTTATTGTTTTAAAGCTATTTAATTCGTCCAAACTGAATTAGAGCTCTATCAGTAAATAGATCACAAAATTGTTTTATCGTATAAAAATCAAATTGCTGTGGGGATTTGAACTTTTACCGAATAATTACTTTAGAGCTTATGAACAGTAACTTCACGGTTCGTTTTACGAAGAGTTTAGCTACTCCAAAAACTCACCTATTAAAAAATAAACACGAATAATTAGTCAACCATCATCATCAAAGTCAGCCTGATTGAAACAACTATGTATAGAGCAGTGTTTCATTTTCGATTATGGAATATTGAAAATGAACAGATTTTTGACTATGGAATATCAGATTTTTTGACAGACCGTTTTCCTTCGGCATTAAGTACCTGCAAACAACCACTTAAAGGTGTCAAATTGTTTCGCATTTTGAATATTTTCCTGGTTTGTTTATTATTTACTTAATTAACACAGTTATTTTGAGCCACCTACATTAATTAAAAGAAAAAATTACATAAAATATTCAATACACATTGAGAATGTCAATACAATAAATTAATAAATACATGAAAATAAATTAATAAGGACGTTCACAAAATAAAATGGTATAGGAATCCAAGATTTTGTGCCAATCTCTGTGGTCTGGTCATATTTATTTATTTAAACCTTTATTGCACTGACTACAAAGGGTGGGCTTAATGCCGAAGCATTTTCTACCTGCCGGCCTAAAACACATGTTTTTACAGGAGGTTGGCGTGATTATAAGTTTTACAGATACCTGTAGATAACTCAATTATATACCTACTTATTAATATATATATATACATATACATTAACACATACTTTAAAAAACCTACAAAAGCATAAGCATATGTTAGATATTCGAGGTGTAAATGTTCAGCATCACCATAACGACTGAAGAGATTGCTTATGAGCCACACAATGAAAAATAATCTTCTCGTGAATCAAACCACACATGCGATGAATGTTATCAAAAAGAACAAAGACTATTTCGTTAGAAAATGTAATTTAAACTCGGGATAAGTGGTGTGTCAATATCGATTATTCCAAGTTCATTATGTGAATAGCAAAGAAGTGGAGCATGAAACGTAGTTCCTATTCTACAGTTTTTCGTTTCATCGGATAGTTTTCTATTTGATGAGATACGACTTTAACGGAAAGTTTTCGTTTTTTTTCCAGGAAATATCGCTACGAAGGGCTTTTCTTATTTTTAGTTGCATTAGAACACATTGTTTTTTTTTTTATTGAACCGTCTATAATCCTTCGTTGGATTGACAGAGCTTTTGACCCCCTGTTTCATTTTCGATTATGGAATTATCGAAAGCGAACAGATTATGGTTATGGAATATCAGATGTTTTGACAGACCTTTTTCCTACCGCATTAGGTGCAGATTGTATCTACCACATAGGTGTAAAATTTTATAGCATTTTAAACAATTTTCTGAATTGTTTCAGATGAGAGAAGCGCAATGTTGAAGCGGAGGTCGAAGCTCGCGCGGGTGGGTTAAACCATCTCTCCACATGCCGACAATACCCTGCTGTCATCAGAAAGGTACGAAACTGCATTCTGTGATCCTTTGTACAATTGTACCAGAAATTCTTGAATTTTGGTGTACCTGAGTGCTACAGCACGTCAGCGAGATTCCTATACATGATCATCATCATATGTAAGTCCACTGCTGGACATAGGCCTTCCTAATAAGCGCATAGCGCTATCTTCAGCTTGCCGGATCCAGCATCTGCGTGCAGTTTTACGCAGATCGTCATCCGATACATCAAGTATTAAAATCAGGCCGATGATTTATTAAAAGCAATAAAAAGTTTTAACATTGTTGCGAACACAAATCAACCAAATCAAAAATATAAAGCCAAATCGGATGCTACTTTTGTTCAACAGATATTCTGTAATTTGATATAAGTTTTCTACAAGAATATCCTTGTGTTAACCGTTTATGGACTCTACCGTTTAGCTTTCCCTGTTAGCTTATTTTTAGAGGTATCTTTAAAAATAGGCAAACAAAGTTAAACCAAATACGTACGGGTGTTTCATATTCTCCCAAGTTAATGCAAGTTAACCAGAATGTTCAATTATTACAACGCGTCATAATCCTCCATCTCCGTTGACGTCATAAGCACAACAACTTTTGAAAGTAGGTCACCTATTCAATTCCAGGGTAAGCAAACTATAGTAGACCGCAGTTACATGGAAAGCTTGTTGACGCCACTTGCGACTAGTTGCGACCAATAGAAAGGACGATTCAGCAAGCATCCAAAGTAAATGTGGCCATAATTTAAAAGAAAATATGGGCGTTTGGCCTTGCTACACGCAAGTAGGCACTACACTGCGCTTTGCATACTGGACAGGAAACCTATTCGTTTGTAACATTAATAATTATGGTAATCATATTTATGAGTGACATAATAATATTTCTGCGAGTTATTCGACGACCTCCGTGGCGCAGCGGGCGAAGGTCCGCCTGCGACGCAGGAGGTTGCGGGTTCGATCTCCGCCTCGGAACAAATTTGTGTACGATCTGCAGAAATTTGTTGCGTTGGTCTGGGTGTTTTCTATGTATAATAAAAAATATCTATCCATGTAGTGTATTCTATTAAGTATATCAGTTATCTAGTAGTACCCATAACACAAGCTCTGCTTAGCTTGCTTAGCTTTATTTATTAGTCACAAGGTAAAACGTGAACAGATTTAACTGTTCGTTCAGACATTTTGTAAGACTAAGCTGGTTATGATGAATCTAGACCACGTTTACCCACTTATGTTTGCCTACTAATAATACAATTAATGGATGGATCGAGGCGGCTCAGGACCAGTATTTGTGGCGTCGTTTGGGGGAGGCCTATGTTCAGCAGTGGACGTATACGGGCTGATGATGATGATGATGATGAATACAATTAATATTTTATAATACTCTAATTTTATAATATAATACAATTAATTTGGATAATGGAACTAGTAGAACTTGATGCCCAAGTAATACGACCTCGAGATTTTCCTATCTTCTGAAAAATTTGGTATTTGTATATTAAGATTAGTTCCAGTTGAATGGACTGACAGTCCTCACGTAGTCATTATTTGGCTAAAATCATAAATTAAGTTAGTAAACGATTATACAGGGTTATTGGTAACTGACACAACCAGAACTGCAGGTTCTGCCCATCATCACGGACACGTTTGTGAAGACTCCAAATCTTAATTCTTATTTATGTTTTTATCACCTCTGCTTAAAATGAGAAAACTCCTTTGTCCGGAACCCAATTAATTACAAAGGGCCGATCTTCTTCTCCCACACCCGTTGTTAGTTCAGGGCAGAGCGGTTTTTAAGTTTCGTTTCAAAAAAAGCCTCTCCAAAGAACGATTATTGGATGGAGGGCGTACCTACTATCAAAACTAATTTTGAAGAATTAAGAGCTGGTGTCTTCACAATCGTGTGTCGTGTGGATGATGGGCTGAACCTGCAGTACATGCAGTGTCAGTAAATTACCAATAACCCTGTATATTAATAATCGTATACTAATACTAACTTCAATTTGAACTTTTTGATTTAATTTCATTTATTCCATTGTATTAAGTGTTAGTGTAATTTCAATTCTTATTATAATTTTTAATGTAATAATTTTAGAATTTTTATATCAAGTTTGTAAGTAATTTAATTTTTTTTCATAATGAATGTAAGCGGGTTAACTACGAACCTAGTTTGTGTTGGAAGAACACTTCAATTTTTTATTTAATTTCATTTATTCCACCGTAGATAATAATATCGCTAAATCTAAAATCTATTTTACTACTATACTATTGTATTACTTATGTAATTAATGAGGCTTTGTATGTTTTAATTGTACCTACCATTGATTTGTGGCTAATCTATTGTATATCCACCTTGAAGGAAATGCAGCACCTACGACACAATTCTAACCACGATCTAAGATCTAGAAGCTAAGCCAAAACATTTAAAATTAATGAATTATTTGTTACACTTAATAAGCTTGCTTGATTTGAAATAAATTATTATTATTACTATAGGTGCTAAAGGTAAAGTATAGAAATAACAAATGAACTCGACGACTTCGTTTGTTTTGTAAATGTAATTTAAAATTAATGGTGGTTATTAAAATCAAAAAGCTACCATGGAAAAGATAGATAACTTTTAAAATTATATGATAAATTCTACCCTCATCATAATCCTAGTAGGTACTTTATGGTTGTCGTAGATCAAAGACGCACAGCACAAAACAGCACAGCACAAAAATGTCCATTTAAATATGGGCTTTGACTCATAATATTAGATGCATTTCATATTGACGGGATCAGATGACAGGCAGCACGCGAGTCACTCGTTTGAAGGGGGAAGCCATTTTGTCACTGTTAAATTTTAATGTATCTTAAGATTACGAGTTTAAGCCGGTAAGTAGGTACATTTTTGTGCTGAGTGGAAGTTGCGTTGGATTAATGTACGCAAAGCTTTACCGTCATGTTGGTGTTAATATTGAGATTTGTAACCACAAATCATAATTGAAACCTGAAAACACTAGGTTTCGTAACTATGTCACACTTTCAAATAAGGTGCCAAAAATTTTTGGTTTGACCCGGGATTTGAACCTATGGGATTTTTCTAGCAAGAAAATTTTCCAGTAGCAGTCTGGAGTTAGTTATTATGCCGTTGTTGGTCACCTGACATCTTATCAGTCGTATCGTTATCTCGTCTTATCGGATTATGAGAGTAAGGAAATAGAGAGTGCACCTGTGCACACACACTTGTGCACTATAATTATGTCCTGCGCAAAGGCTAGTCACGTTAAGATTGGTCGCTATAGCCGAAACTTCGGCTATCATCATACTTGCAACGCCTATTTCTCTAGATAGAAGGTAACAAAGCTTCGGAACCTGATGATCGCTTCCAATCAACCCGATTAAAATAAATCTTGGCTAACGTAACGTAATATAGTCGTTTGATTAATCACGTATGGCGAAGTATAAGTGGCACTAAATTGGCTCATAGTCGTAATTAATGATAGTTATTGGCAAACAGCTGGCTTTACTCACTACCAACCAACACTATGGTTACTACCGTAAATTTGTAGTGATATTTAAGTTAGCAACTTTAAGCTTATGTTAAACTCGCTTCTGCCTGCAGCTCCGCACGCGTTTATTTTTTGATAAATTAAAAACCCACTGACAGATTTTCGTGAAACATGGCTAAGAACACTCGGGATAAAGTTAGCTATGACACAAAAAAATTAAACGAAAATCGGTTCATCCGTTTGGGAGCTACGATACCACAGACAGATACACAGATAGACAAGTTAAACTTATAACACCCCTCTCTTTTTGCGTTGGGGGTTAAAAAAAGAAGTAGTAACCTATATGTTATTCCAGGTACCTACAGATCATGTGTGCAAAATTTTTGCTCGATACATTCAGTGCTAGGGCGTTGTCTTCGGCCAAACATCTTCTCAAAAGCACAAACTTTAGCTTTAATAATATTTATTAAAGCTAAAGTTTGTGTTATTTGTTCCGTTGGTCTGGGCGTTTTCTATGTATAATATAAAATATCTATCTATATTTCCAGTATTAAGTATATCAGTTATCTAGTACCCATAACACAAGCTCTGCTTAGCTTGGGGCTAGATAATGCTGTGTGAATTAATTGTCCAGCATTATTTATTATTAATAATATTAGTAGGATTTTAAAAAGATTCCGAGATAGATAATGACAAATAGTTTTTGTTTTTATAAAATAATTTTCACATAGTCGAATCTTCTTTCTTTTGTAGTTATTGTATGGAAACATCCAGTGTAGTGTACAAACAATGTGTTTAAGTGCTAGGAACCAATCTAGAATGTAGTTCACAGAAAATGGTTCCCCGAAGAAACGTTTTATCTTACAAGGAAAAAGAACCCTGGCAGCTGTCGAGTCTCGCAGCCACGGAGCGCAAAGGAATTCAGTATTAACTTAAAATGTTCCCTTTTCACATGTTTATTTTTAGTAATATTTTCACGTAAGAGAAGCGAAAAGTTCAAAGAATCGTAAATTTTTCAGAACTTTTCGTTTCGATTTTCTTCCGCAATGTCCCACTTCAGGGCAAATACTGTATCTGAAATATCACACTAATATTATCAATGCGAGAGTTTGTGTCATAAATAAATAAATAAATAATGCTGGACAACCCACACAGCATCATCTAGCCCCAAGCTAAGCAGAGCTTGTGTTATGGGTACTAGATGACTGATTAACTTATTACAATGCATTACATTTATACATATTTTTTTGTCATACATAGAAAATACCCAGAACACCCGGAACAAACATTTTCAGATCGTACAAACATTTGTCCAAAGGCGGGAATCGAACCTCCTGCGTCACAGGCGGACCTTCGCCGTCATGCCACATCAGTCGTCGTCGTATGGATAGATGGATGGATGATTGTTATTTCTTTTCGCTAAAACTACTGAACGGATCGTGCTGAAATGCTTAGATGTAGGTCTCTAGACTTACAATAAGGGGCCATTCATTTATTACGTAAGACGATTTAGGGGGGGAGGGGGGTCGACCATGTCTTATTTTTTTCTTACAAGGGGGAGGGCGTAAGATCACAAAAAACCAAAATTTATTTACTATATTTATTTACTATATTATAATTTATATACTACCAAAAAATAAAAATGATTAGTACTTACCTTTGTAAGTAAAAATTTTTCAAAGTCCCGCCGAAGTCGTAAATTTTTGCGATGTTATTTAATTTCTTAGAAATTTGCCAGAGTGTGAGGCTTACGCACTATAAAAACAAAAACTTTAGATTTTGAGCAACGCGACACCTCTCGTCAAACGAACTAAACGTAACTTTAGTCTTTGAACAGGAATGGATAAACTTTAATCTTTCCCCTGTAGGTGGAGCTAACGGCGCTACAGTCCGTAGAAAGTCGCAAAGATTTTCGACTCCAGCGTCACTTGACCTCGTGGTGTAGTTGGTTAGCACATTCCGGTACTGACGGAAGGATGCGGGTTCAAGTCCCGCCGAAGTCGTAAATTTTTGCGATGTTATTTAATTTCTTATCCCTAAAATTGTTAATTTGAAAAATAAACATTAAAACAAACCAAACGTGTATTCATTTTTTCCTTTATATGTAGTAAGTATATATTAAACACGGGGGAGGGGATCGGCCTGTTCTTATTTTTTCTTATAATGCAAGGGGTCAAAAACTAGCGAAAACCGTCTTACGTAATAAATTAATAGCCCCTCACACATATGCGTCAAGGGAAATATAGGGCATAAAAGAAATTAGTTTTAAATAAATTCAATCAGGCACTTTTTAAGTTTTTCTCAAGTTTTGGAATTTATTCGACTTATACAACAAATCGACAGCGCTGCCTTTCCTAACCCCACAGGCTGTGGAAAGGTAAAATTTTAGATAGATCTGGGATTTGGAGCAATTCTCCAAGGGACAGGCATAAAATTGGTTCTCCGGCTTGCGAGGGAGGAATTACAATGGAAATTCCCTAACTCAACACCAATTTTGAAGGGTTTATTTATTTATGGCTTTGTATATTCCGAGTTTGTCAAAAATTGCTTACAGTTATTTTAGACCTAAGCATTGAGATGACCAGATACTAACCTTAGCATATTAAAATAAATATATAATAAATAAATCTAAATATAAACAATAATCAAATATTTCAGGACGAGTTTGACTAAGTATAACCCCAAGAATTCTTAATTCAAATAAACAAACAACAATAAAAATTACTAATAAGCTAATTTTAAAAATAATAAAATTATTCATCCATACATTTATTTCCTTCAAATCTTTTTAAGTTTTACATCTCAACATATATCTATTTTGAGAACTCGAACACATAAAACAGGAACAAAATTAAAAATTTGAGAAACCCCCCGACAGATTTTCATGAAACATGGCTAAGAACACTCGGGATATCTATGACACACACAAAAACTAAACGAAAATCGGTTCATCCGTTTGGGAGCTACGATACCACAGACAGATACACAGATACACAGACAGACACGTTAAATTTATAACACCCCTCTCTTTTTGCGTCGGGGGTTAAAAATAGAGCAAACTAGATCTGCTATGTAAGCTTGTGGAAATCCGCCTTATGTCCACAAGCTTAACCCAGCGCAGTGTATGTAAAATTCCATATGTACCAGGGTTATCTCCATCTACCGGGCTTATGTTATTAACTGCATCGCTGTACGAGTTCCGACCTAGATTAGATTGAGGTAGGTTTTCTAGAGAAAGTAATGAAAATATTTTTGTTAATTTACATGTTGTTTCTGAACAATTGTAGAAAAGATATTTTTTGAGACAAACTCAAAAAGTAATTTTATTTCATTAATTAAAAATAACCTTGACAAAAAAGGGGTGATTGTTATAAGTAGGATGTGGGAATAATGTCTAAGAATTTATGTAATATCACAAAAAATATTGCAACTTAGATGAGACTTGAACCCGGAACCAGATTTCAAGTACCCGATTTGTTGAAAATCTATAGGACTTTCTACGGGCTCAATCGCCGTTTTCCCTACCTTCAGGAGAAACATTGAAGTTAACCAATCGAAGTGTGGATGGATATTTGTCTGCGTACCAGTCTGTATGGATCAGAGTGGAACAGATTTAAGCAGTAGAAACGAATCCAGTCGACCTATGGATCAGAATGCAAAAAAAAAGTGGAAACTCGTCCTCATGGATCCACACATTCCTTAAAAGATTAGCAAAAGTGGATCAGATTGGAACAGAGCGTGGAATCGTAGCTCCTAAACTAATGAACCGATTTTAATTCAGTTTTTTTTTGTTTTGAATGGGACTTCATAGTGAGTGTTCTTAGCCATGAAGGTCGGTGCAGCTGTCCAAATCTTCAAATAATTTAATTTAAAGTAAAGTCGACGGGGTACAATTTTTTTTTTTAATTAGCTTGTTCTCCTTTCAGATGTCCTAATATGGGTTGGTCATGCGTCGTGGCACGCGCCGGGGCCTTTTTCCTGATGCTCACAGGAGTGTCCGCTCTCAACTCCGACATGTAAGTACTAATAATAATAAATAAATCATTTATTTTCTCTCGGAAAGGTTAATTCGATACACAAAAAGGTTATGTTATGTTATATGTTAATTTTCTTTGTCAGAGACTGGTGCCTGAAAAGGATTTATAGAAACCTGTAATACAGGTCACCAGTGATCTCGCGCCGCGGATCTATTACTATAAGTTTAAACTAACAATAGGTAGGTGCTTACCACCAATAGAATATATTAACCTACTATATCGGTCGATAGGTTTACATATATTATATTGCATGAAGCAAAACAAATTTCCACTTAGCCTTGTTATTGAATGAAGGTAGGTAAACTATTCCTTTTTATGCGTGTATAAAAAAAACATGATTCTTTCTATCGGTATCTTTATGTGTCCGACAAAGCTTGATTTATGTTTGTCTATTATGACCTTCATAGTGGCTTGCAAAAGTCGTTGCAGCCAATGGCCACTAAAGTTACCACTGGTGTTAAAGAACGCAAATGTAGCTGTTGGTAATATTCTCTTATCTTTTATTTTCATGGCCATAGTTATTGAAATGAAACTAAAATCGCGTTTAACCTATCGCTAAATAAGCCCGGTAAGTCCATGTCTTGTGTCGAGCGAGCAGCGGCCAGCGAAGCGCAAGTAACGCGGTGCCTGGTCGCGAGCGACGAACCGTGAACTGCTGGTTATAGAACAGTGTGGTAGCTAGAGTGTTTTAGCTAAACTTAGGAGTATGGGTCAAATTTAGATAACAGCAAACAAACGGATGATTTATTGCTTCCCGATTTCTGGGATTGACTACAAAAAATTGGCTTGCCGTAAATATTTGCTTGATTGGCTGACCTATAAATGGTTGTCGATAGTCTTTTTCGTCTCATTGAAATCAGAGTTTTCTCCGTACGTAGGTGAGTGAGTACTGCCTTAGACTTATTTTCTGTTACTTGCATGGTAGCCAATATAGACTCATATTCACTGTACCCAATAAATGCAAAAGCCCTAGGACATACCAGCTTACTTACTCCCAACGAATAATATGGAAAATGTTAACGAGGGTACATTACAGAGTCCCATTTATCACTTTTACCCGCAGTTCGCGTAATGAACAAAGTTCAGGCAGCTATGAATCTCTATTTTCCTACTACTCAGGTATTTCAGTTTCAAATGGTAATTACCTACTTATGCGTTTTACTTAAGTTATACTTTTCATAGTAATGCATGTAGATGCTAGGTCGCCGGTGCCAATAAAACTGAAAGACTTTTCAAACTATAAATAGCTCTCTATTTAACAAAAAGTTTAACTAACTACCTCACTTTGAGCTCGATTCAAAATTAAATTCCCGGCTAACAACAGTTGTTTTGTCCTGATTTACAACTATAATTACCTTTATCTTCCACAACAATGGCGCTCCCACTTCGCTAAATACCTAGGTGCTGAGTTTGTAGTCGCACTCAACAAAGCCTAGCACGAAAACATTGAATCTATCTTCATATAACATTCATGGGCTTAATTAAATTCTTTGAAATGGCTCGCAAAACCTATCATACGCGTGGTCTTATTAAATTTTCATCAAAGGTTAACTACTAGGTTACAAGGATATACTTAATTTTTTTTTTATAAATACTGTTTATGTTCGGTCTTGTTTGAAAAGAAACACCTTGCAAACAAACCTGCTGTTATGGTTGCCCCTGAAATAAAGGAACATACGACAAGTCCCCATAGAGACAAATCCGAAAACTTTGCAGAAACAAGTGTAATTTCAAACACGACTAAAAGGTTTGAAAGGGCAACGTGCCGCTTAGTAGACTTGTAAAGTACGTCGTCTAAATTCAAGGTAATAAGCGCTAATGTAAAATCAATATCCACCAGGCCTACGTTATACCGTGCCCCCACACGCTTAATTTGCTACGATATGCGATTTAATGCTCCAAATGTTCGGGCTTTCTTCTAAAATACGGACCATTGCACACTCGGATCGGAACACTGAATTTAACGATTTGGTTGTATGCTTACGTAATACGTTTTTTTTTTCAGTTTCGCAGCGGGAAAGTCGGACAAAGAGATATTGGACCATCTTGTGAAAAATTCCCGCTACGACAAAAGACTGCTTCCACCTGTAGATGGTGAGTTCCTCCATCATTGTGTGTCTTAGATTGTACACTAACCATAGATCATCAATTCATTGGAATGTCGCTGATTTGTAGAGGGGTTAGTGTTGTAGGGTGCGTTCCTTGGGTCATTTGAGATTGGTGTATTGCAGATCCAGAATTCTGTTGTGGTCTAACATCGCCGAACGATTCATTGGCTCATAATAAGATTGGGTTCTCGTCGCTGCGGCCTCGCTCGCACAATCGCGGTGCGTTGTGTTCAATGTTTATGAAAAGAGAAATCTTTCCTGCATTTTATGTAAATCGTAGATTCTCTCAGTTTATGTACCACTGCAACCAACTATTTGCACGCAACCTGTTTACGTTTAACACGCAAATGTAGACACCTATCTATCTATATTCCTATGCTTTACAATATAACAAGCGAACACCATTACATAAGTCATTATATCACTTAGTAATGTGTTATTAATTTTAGTGTTTTGTCTACCTGCTAATCTTATTTGCACCTAGTTATATTGCAAGCTAAAATAGTTATGACACACAGCTCAAATAAAAAGCTAACTACTTTGTTTGCAGAATTCTAATGTGGAACCTATCTACTCGTAATACAATTATTGATTGATTAACTCGATAAATAAAATATGAGCGACCTACATTCAACCATTCGAGTAACATTATATTTCTTTGTTACTTCAAGTGCCCACTTATTTTCTGTGCTTTTATTTAAAATACTGATTTTCTCTTTTCACAAACATTAGACACAAATATCTGATTCATTCATTTTTACGAATCAAAAACCGGATCTGCCTTGTTAATTTTTTTTTTTTTTTTGTATTTTTAATCCATATTGCATAGAGTTTTTGCTGTTTTTGTTTTCTATTGATATTTTTGTATTATTACGAGTTAATATTCTAACTTGTTTGTGTTTTAAAGAGGGATATAATTACCCTACACATCCGTTGTTTGAAAACGAACAGTAGTCCATAAATCTAATTTATCCGCTAAAACTGGCACAACTGTATAAAGCATGAGTTGTTGTACTGTGTGTTATTTTTTAAGTCTTATGTGTTTATAATGTATTGATTGTGATATCTTGGAAATGATCCATATCATGGCTGTATCAATTTTCAGGTGTCCTCACCGTAAATGTTAGCGTGCTACTTCTTAGCTTAGCATCTCCTGATGAATCTAGTCTTGTAAGTTTCTTTCTTTCTATATCACTTATTCCAGTTGTATAACTAGCAGTAGAAATAAATATTGATACTTATTGCAGAAATACGAGGTGGAATTTCTACTTCAACAACAGTGGTACGATCCGAGATTACGGTATTCGAACCAGTCGCATTATGACTTTTTAAACGCTATCCACCACCACGAAGACATCTGGCTGCCAGACACCTATTTCATCATGCACGGGGATTTTAAGGTCAGTGCCCATTACCCTGTTCTCCTTGAGAACTTAGCTATTATGTTGACAGTTATATTTAATTGTTTTCCTGATTATTTCCACCATGCTTTCGTCTGAAGGAGTTTGCCGAGCACTCATCGGTATTTATCGAATTATATACAATGCTTCTTGAACCCCAATGGACCGTGTTGTATATAATAACAATTTTATAATTATAGCTGGCACTGTTCTTTTACTCGCCTCATTACTTTACGCGTTTTTATCTTCCAAAATTTTCAGTCTAACGTTTTCACTTCTAAGCTGGTCCAGAGGCTCATGACGATTGCAATTTGCAGAATTTGGGTGTAGAGTTGGCACGTTGATAGACGTTTTTTCAGGAAGTTAGTTAGCCTACCTTGTAGACGCTTTGTTTCGCCCAACTAGTATGATAGTAGGTATGTTTTTAGTAATGTAGTTGTTACATTTCAGGATCCAATCATACCGATGCATTTCGCGCTGCGAATTTATCGCAATGGTACTATTAATTACTTGATGCGGCGGCATCTAATCCTGTCTTGCCAAGGACGGCTCAACATCTTTCCGTTTGATGACCCATTGTGTTCATTTGCCTTAGAAAGTAGTAAGTAACAAATCGCATAGTTTGAGATTAGATATCGTGTCCCGTAGAGTTTAGCCTCTTGCCCCAAAGACCCAGTAACAAATTAATTTTAAATCGATGTTTCCAGTATCTTACGAACAATCAGCCATCACATACGTGTGGAAGAACGACGAAGATACGCTAAGGAAGTCACCTTCTCTGACTACTCTAAATGCATATCTGATCCAGAACCAGACGATACCGTGCCCTATAAAGGCCAGTTGGAGAGGTAAACGATTATTTTACACCCGATCACACCTACATCAAACCGAACATCGCTTATTGAAGCATTGTACAAAACGGAACTCTTTTATTTTATGATCTCTAAAACGAAAGTCAAGTAGAATAGTACCCGAAAGTCCTTTTATTTTGTTTTCAAGCACATCCTTATGCGTTGCAAAGAGATCAATGATGATTTTATAATCGAAATTCTGATTAACTCTTTTCAGCTTGGTCTTGGTTTCTCTAAAATATTTCTTTACTCGTTTACGTTACAAGTTGTGAACGGAGTAGTCGCTTGTAGTGTTTGTATGTGTGAGTTAGAGACGTGGTATCGATTGGCTAGAGGCATGTTCGTTCATTAGTTTGTTGATCGTTTTGTGGTCATTTCAAACCTTCTTTCAATAACCTAGTGTAACCTAGCTAGCATCTCAAAAGTACCAAGAATCACTCATTAGAGAACTTGCAGTTAGAATGTTTTAACAGTAGAATGTAAGAGTTTTAACGTCTTTGCAAGCAGCTGAGGGTAATTCACTTTACGAGGAAGATGAAGAGCTGACATGTAATCTTTGCCAGAGACGCTTTGAGGAGCAAGGTACTTAGTGCACCGGATGCAAGGGGGCGTCCGGTGTCGTCGTAATAATATATACCGCTTATGTGTGAGTAAATGCGTCATTGTGTTATATACAATGTTCGAAGCAATGAAAGGTACTGAAGACCCATTCATAAGCATGTCCATGTCTTAAGATAAACTGTCATCTTTTCATCTTTACCATGCATGATGTGTAAGCACGTGTGATATACTTCTGATGTTCTGAACCTCATGTGCAAGGGTTTATATGTTCATGGACACTATGACACAACACGCATTACTCATGCATATAGGATGTAGCTAGTTGTATAGACTTGTTTTGCTATGACTTTAAATAAATATGACAAGGCCTCTGAATGGAGTTACTTGGAATCTTTATATCCACGCATTCACATCGGGAATCCAATTTTTTTTTATTTTGACCAACGCAGCAATGTAACTGTACACTCGGTTAATATTTATACTGTGTTCACTACCTAACGATTCCCTCCACAGGTAACTACAGCTGTTTAAAGGTCGACTTAATATTTACTAGAGACCGAGCATTCTACTTTACGACTGTATTTATCCCTGGGATAATTCTGGTGACCTCTTCTTTCATCACGTTTTGGCTGGAATGGAATGCAGTCCCGGCCCGATCCATGATAGGTAAACCATGGCTGGAATCGGTCTCGGTCTTGCGTCTTGCATCTTTTCTCTTTCTTTTTATCTCTGTAGATGTGGTTGCGGCTGTTGACAAAGACACGCTACTTCTCTTTGCAGGAATCGCTTGAATGGCAATGTACATTTTACAGATACTTAGTAAATCAACTACGGGACCTCTCACAGTAAAAGGCTTTACTTATAATTTTATTTATTTTTCTTTTCTGCTTGATTTTTAGGTAATTACAGCTGCCTTAGAGTGGACCTTATCTTCACACGGGATAGATCATTTTACTTCACCACAGTATTTATTCCGGGGATTATTTTGGTGACGTCATCGTTCATTACATTTTGGCTGGAATGGAACGCGGTGCCTGCTAGAGTAATGATAGGTTGGTTTTATTGTTTGTTTGCTGTGCCTGTACTAATAACTCTGCCAATGTTTGTAATTAACGTTTAGTCGTGCCATATTGTTGGGATTCCATTGGTAGGTAAATATCTGTGAGTAAATAGATGGATGTAAATATTTAATTTGATTAAATTATATACATTAGAAACACAACAATTAAACTATAATTATTCACAAAAGGTAACTTTTGCATGAACAAAATATGCTTCAAACACTGCGCTTATTTTTGATTATGGTTAACGCTTAAAACATTCGTTTACATTATATTTTCTTTGTTTATTACTCATAATGGTTTAAATTTTTCTTAGTCCAAATCATACATTTACTAAAAGGTACATCATTATTCACAAAGAAAATTACAATCAACAACTAGAAATAAATTACAACTAGTATTTACAATAGAGCTAACTGCAGACTGTTGCAAACAATCTACAGGTGAACTGATCCATATCAATACCAGTATATAATTTACTAAAATGTTTAATCAACGCGTTTTACTGACCTAAGCATCCTTTAACCAAATAAAAGAAAAAATATAATTCTCTTCTTAATTTCATTATGTTCGTTTCTTTATTGTATATGTTTTTGTACCTTGTACCTTTTGTGTCTAAAGAACTTTTCAATTAACATTTTTTTTCTATATACAGGTGTAACAACAATGTTGAATTTTTTCACAACATCGAACGGGTTTCGTTCCACCCTGCCTGTGGTGTCGAACTTAACCGCCATGAATGTATGGGACGGCGTCTGCATGTGTTTCATCTACGCATCGCTGCTCGAATTCGTGTGTGTTAACTATGTGGGCAGAAAACGACCTTTGCACAACGTCGTGTACCGACCGGGAGAAAATCCGGTTACTCAGGTGATTATTAAAGGATGACATGACGCTTTTAATGGTGTTAGGTGAAGCAAGATTACATACGACTCCAGATATAATTGTTTGACATATGAAAAATACGCTAACTACACAAACTCACTGGTACTCCGAATCTCTTGTCTTTGTCGGATTTTAAGACATTTCCCAAGGTAAATTTCGTGGGGGATCAATAGCAAAGATTAACTACAAAGATCTACGTACTAGGCGGAATATAAAATTGATAATTTTTTTATTAAAATCTATAAACCATTTCTCATTATACATATATGCAATAAATCAGACTTTAATTTCCGGATCTGTGTTGACAGTGATTATTTAAAACTAGATATTTTCCTTATTCTTTTTTCTATTTTTCTAAATAAGCTAAGCTCTACGTAAAACAAGAAAAAAGTAAAGTATGGAGCATAGTAACCTTGCTGCATCTACAAGCATTGTGTTTACGATAGCAGCGTCTAAGAGATGCATTTTTGTGGTGTTGTGTGCTCAATGTCGTCTGTAGCGCCGCATTTATTTATGCACACGTTTGACAGATAAACTCTACATTTTATTTTGAACTCTATGTAAATACACACTGGTACTGAACTCGCTAACAACATACTAGTTGTGGTCCTTTAGAATTCCTTTTCTCAAATATTTAGAAAAAAACACGAGAACTGACATTACAAACGCATTCACGAAGGATCTAAAATTGTTAGTTGACTTTGATAATGTTTTACAAAAATGTAAACTGCATCGGTTTTCACCCAACCTGCTGTCCATAAAACTTTGAAATTTGCTTTGCCTGTCTGATATTTTACGACTCCTTCCTGGATACAGACTTTTTTATATTTCTTCCTACTCTTTGCAATGTTTTCTTTTTTCTTATAACAACAAGACATAGCATGATACACAATACATAGAGCACACTTAAAAATATCCATAGATGTTTACTAATCGGCAATGTCATGTTGTTGAATTTTCTTCTACAGCATGCTTCACCTGCATGTAGGTATGTTCGTTCAATAACCGGGTAAGCCATATCACGTCTGTATTCGTATTCCACTCACTCCACAGAAATAATGTGACTATTTTGTGTGGCCATAACACCATTTTTGAATTCAGTTAACTTTTGTTTATCATTGTTGACATTTCCTTTTGTACCTGTGAGTACTGTGTCAAAGAAAACATTGCAAAGATATTGCGAGTTCGCCGTGGCCACAACAATAGTCTACGTTTGTGCACAAAGTCAGTTCATCTATCATGAGTGAACAAATTCTGTGTGTGATGTGTTCACAGCGTCTGCCCGCTGTCCTGAGCAGAATTGGCATTATACTGGCCAGCCCCTTGGTAAGAATAACGTTCGCCACATTCCATTGGCACTTTCAAAACATCGTCACTTATTATATTTCTTTTCTATAGTTTGAGACGTAACTTTCTATGGTTCGAGAAATCCAAAGGTTAAAGGAACTTATTTTTGGTTTTCGGTTTATTTGACAAAATGTATAATCATCGGCTCTTTGATAACAATTATAAAAAAAAGAAATATTATAGGTATCCATTTAATTATTCTTCCAACTAGTTCCAGATTAGCACCCAACCCTAGTCCGAAATCTAGTTGCATGGAGCAATGCTTTCCTTATAATTTGACCCTTGGCCTCAATATTATTTGTTTTTTTATTTGTTCGCATGATCTTATACCTATTGTAATTTATGTCTTGGTATATACAAAATAAAACCTAGGTGAAGTACCTACTTGTGCTACCTCAGTATCTAGTGGATCCGCAACATAGCTACCTACACATGGTCTACTTATATACGTTTTTCAGGACAATTCAGTGCTTCAATTTTTAACTTATTATATTTTCTTTTAAACAGTAACATGCTTTTGCATAACCGCAGTGGAGGTGTTTTGAGTTTAGCTTTTACGTTATTTCAAATTTACGTTCCACGTACGTTGTTTTACGTTGCTTTTGCTTTTTTCTTTTATGCTTTAGCTAAAATTTTGCTGTTTACTTAGGAGGCGGTCGCTTTCCTCCAATGGGCAAAGTCTGAGATGCCACAAGCAGAATGTAGCGGTGGCGGCGCTGTAAGTGATTTATCACTGAAATCTCCACCTAAAGCCCCATCATCATTGAGAATGTGATATCATGAAAACTAACGCATATACTTTCTTTAACGCTGCCTTGGATTGCTACAGCCTGTGAGTACACTTAAAAATCATTACCATTTATAGTTAGTTATAAATATTTTTTCAAGGGACTACCTTCTAGATACTAATCAGTTTCAGTTTATAATTCAGTTTTCAAGTTTTATAATATCCATTCTTATGAAACCCTTTGGATAGGTATCAAACAGACTGTCAAACAGATAGTCCTCTCATGAGGATATTTTAAGAGTAGGTTGTGGTGACTGTTGTCAATAAGTAATATAACTCCCTATATTCCGTTTTATAAAAGTTGGTTTCTCATGTTTGGAATTCGTGCATAATTACGTTATAGAGATATCATTACCAGATAATACATGCAAATGCAATTACACAGCAAAATTATAATTACAGAATAAAACGCGGAAAACCCAAGCGTGAAATACGGAAAACACAAACGTTAAACAGGGGATTATTGGCTTATTCCTCGTTTCATTGTCCGACAAATTTAAAATATCCGTATTTAGGGTGTGGCCATTGAAATAGACGTTAATTGGTATCCCAAAAGCGTATACACTTTTAACAATAGTATTTGTAATTAGTTTGTAATTAGTTAGGTACCAACTAATTACAAAACGGTCAGTCTTAGCATACGTGGGTCTTATTTATGTACATATGGATTTCGAATTTTTTATCGTTTGAAGTCCCGTAGTAGTGATTTCTGATTGCTAGCTCTCTCCACGTTTCCGTAAGGCAGATTTTTCACAAGTTCTAAATATACGAAATTTCCGATTTTAAATGAAAATCAGTTGCATTCGAGTTCATTCAGTACATTGACCAAAGTGGTAAGCCTTTCTCCCATTACAATACTTGTAGGATACGATACTCGAGTTGAATACTAGTTGGATACTTGTTCGCTACCCAACGCTCGCATATTATGCTACTGACAAATGACAAAATTCATCATTTGTGCAAACTCGTTTTTTGTGGACGGACGTTAAGTCGAGCGATTCCAGTGACGAAGAAGCACTTGCAGTTTTTCTGGTTTATAGAAACAGAAGACGTCAACGCAAGAGTAGAAAATACTGGATTCATCCATACCTATATTGAAAGAAATATAAATTGTAGAGTTTTTGTAGCCGCACAAGAGCTACAACATAAGAAATTTAAGTATAGTATTCTGTTAATTTGTAGTTAAATAAAACAAGCATGTTTTTCAACTTCTTTTATAAACTTAATATTTATTTCTTGCTCCGCCGCCATCTTGTCGAGACGCGCGAGAGACGCGACGCACAAGCGACCAACAAGGCGAGTCGCGCGATACTAGTCGCGGACGCGTAGGATACCAGTAGCGTAGTCTGCGAGCCTGCATTCAAATGTATGTGAGATACTTGGCAGCGACTAGTCTCCGAGACTTACAGGATATTTGAATCGCTTGTGCGTATCGTAATGGGTGAAGGGCCATATAGCGATTCAAAAATCGAGCCTGATCTTTCGACGGAGCTATTTCACGTCTTGTGTCATTGTGTTCGAGAAATGAAGTCTACATGTTTTAGGCGGACAAGAAGCGGGATTCCACGGGCGGTGCAGCAGATCTCGTGAACTGCCCCACGTGTTCTGGCCCGCCCGGGACGTGTCCTCACACGGCTAATAACGGCGGTGTCACGGAGGTAAGGACACAAGCTTGCATAATGAACATTTAGGACATTCAGAACATTCTTTACGATAACATAGTAGAATACAATTTACATTTAGACGAAACAAAATTAATTCAAAGTAAATAACGTTAATAAATTTACAACGTCCCGTATTGTGACTAACGATTGATATTTTTAATTAAGAAAAATAATTTGATGTAATAAAAAAAGTTTTCAATCGTCGGTATCAGAGCCCCGAGTCCGGTTGTGTACGATTTGCGTAGTTTCCTGTCCGCACGATAGAAGCACTGTACCAAACTATATAGAAAAAGGAGACGTCGCGATCACGTGTCGATACTATCGCCAACCGGACTCACCCCTCTGGTATTTTAAAGTGGAATTCATTCCTATCTTTTTCCAAGAGACCTATTGAAAGCCGTGATGGCTTTCAATAGGTACCTACATGACTCTATAAAGTGTTAAAGTATATCAAAATCGTGAAGAAAGATTTTATTTACATTTGACGACCTCCGTGGCGCAGCGGGCGAAGGTCCGCCTGCGACGCAGGAGGTTGCGGGTTTGATTCCCGTCTCGGAACAAATTTGTGTAGGATCTGCAGAAATTTGTTCCGTTGGTCTGGGTGTTTTCTATGTATAATAAAAAATATATATCTATGTAGTGTATTGTATTAAGTATATCAGTTATCTAGTACCCATAACACAAGCTCTGCTTAGCTTGGGGCTAGATAATGCTGTGTGAATTGTCCAGCATTATTATTATTATATTTACGAATCAAACAGTAAAAAATTCGAGTGGACCGGGCTATGTTATCGTAAAATACACCACACAACTCAGACATTGATTACAAGTAGTCGCTTGCTCTTCGGCTCACTTCAAACACGAACACATCGATTCCAACTACTAGATTTATTAAACTAGAACAGGTCACCATGACTCATAGACATTTCCCCTTATTCCCCTGACATTTTAAACTAGTGTTCAATTCGATACGCCAGATATTTTAAGTCTTTACTCGGATCTATTATACTAGATATTTTTTGTAAACAAAGGGATAAGAGAACCTAAATAAATATTGGTGGACAATATTTTACGATCCTGGTATCAACGGAGCAGATCGCAGAAGTTTGAAATAGTTTTTGGTTTTGACAGCTGTCATTCCTCATAAAAATTTAATTAGTCTTACGTCAGTTTTAAATAAAGAAGTAAGTACTAACGTTACTAAAGTAACGTTTTACAAATCAAAAAAGTTTTTGTTTTTTTTTTTTGTTATAAGGGGTTACGGTTACCTTGTTTGAAAATGACAGCCTCTCTCATGTACCTATTCTATCTCAGTATTTTATTAATTAACCATTTCATTACACTAAATAGCAATGGCAGGTCAAATTGATATATTTCATCATCAACCTAAATTAGTCCACTGCTGGACATAGGCCTCCCCTAATGAGCGCCATAGCGCCCTGTCTTCAGCTTGCCGCATCCAGCATCTGCCTGCAGTCTTTCGCAGATCGTCATCCCACCTGGCCGGAGGGCGTCCTACACTACGTTTGCCGAGTCGTGGTCTCCACTCAAGAACACGTTTGCCCCAGCGGTTGTCGGTTCTTCGCGAGATATGGCCGGCCCACTGCCACTTCAACTTGCTAATTCTTTGAGCTATGTCGATAACTTTGGTTCTCTGTCGGATGTATTCGTTACGAATTCTGTCCTTCAGAGAGACTCCGAGCATAGCTCTTTCCATAGCTCGCTGAGCGACTTTGAACTGGTGGACCAGCCCTACCGTGAGTGTCCACGTCTCAGCTCCGTAGGTCATGACGGGTAGGACGCACTGATTGAAAACTTTAGTTTTCAAGCATTGCGGTATGGATGACGAGAAGACTCGACGTAATTTCCCAAACGCTGCCCAGCCTAGCTGGATCCTCCTCTTGGCCTCCTTCTCAAAATTATTTTTACCCAACTGCAGAATTTGCCCAAGGTAAGTATACTCGGAAACAATTTCGAGAAGGTGGCCATGTACGACGACCGGTCCCGGATCAATGAGGCCATTGATCATGACTTCGGTTTTATCCAAATTCATGCCAAGACCGATGCGTCGCGAGGCTGAGGCTAGGCCGTCCAGCATCTGGTTCAGCTCCTCTAGCGACTCCGCCATTAAGACTATGTCATCAGCGAATCGCAGGTGTGAGATGTGGTCGCCGTTTATGTTGATGCCCTTACCTTTCCAGTCCAGCGTCTTAAACATATCTTCCAACGCGCTCGTGAACAGTTTCGGGGATATAACATCCCCCTGTCTCACTCCTCTGCGCAGTTGGATAGGTTTAGACTGCTGGCCCTGTACTTGGACACTCATGGTGGCGGCCTCGTAGAGACATCTCAGCACCTCGATATAACGATAGTCTACTTGGCATCGCTGTAAGGATTCCAGAACAGCCCAGGTTTCGACAGAGTCAAAGGCTTTTTCATAGTCCACAAAAGCCAGACACAGAGGCTGATTATACTCTTCGGACTTCTGTATAATCTGCCTCACCGTGTGAATGTGGTCTATGGTGCCAAATCCTCCGCGGAACCCGGCCTGTTCCGGTGGCTGGAACTCGTCGAGTCTCCTGGCGAGACGATTCGTGACCACTCGTGAGAACAGCTTATAGACGTGGCTCAGGAGCGTGATGGGTCTGTAGTTTTTAAGGAGGGTTTTATCTCCCTTCTTAAAAAAGAGCACCACCAAACTCCCGCTCCACGCCTTTGGAATTCTCCCACTGTGAAGGACGGCGTTGAAGAGGTTCTGTAGCTCCTGTACAACAGGGGCACCTCCGGCTTTCAAAAGCTCTGAAGTTATTCCGTCCTCACCGGGGGCTTTTCCATTTTTAAGCTGCCTCAGAGCTAACACGATCTCGTCTTGACTGATGTCTGGCAGTTCGTCGGTATAGTGGCGTGTCAGGGTGGCTCTAGAATCATGGTCGTCTCGCCAGGAATGGGGGGCATGTGCAGCGTATAAACGGCCATAGAAATCCTCTACCTCGGCGGAGATCTCCGGTTTCGACAATACGGTCCTCCCGTCGTGCGTTTTAAGCTTCGTCAGGTGGCTCCTGCCAAGCTGCTGAGTGAATACTTTGGACCCTCGGTTTCGCTCTATCGCCTCTTCGATGAGGCGTGTGTTGGAGCTCCGAAGGTCGCGCCGTACCATCTTCGCAATTCGCTTGTTCAGGTCTGACCTCTCTAACGAAGACGCTTGAGTGGTTTCCCGTCTTTTTGTCATCAGACCGAGAGTCTCATCCGAGAGTTTGGATTTCTTGCCAGTGCGCTGCTTTTTGCAAAACTTGATGCCCTCATCCCTCAGCGTTTCGACCAGATTGTGTAGGGTCTCGTCAGCGTCATCAGTGGGATCCAAGGCAACAAATCTATTCCCGAGAAGCTGCTGGAACTTCTCGGTGCCCGTCATGATTTGGATTGGGTTAGGTCGGAGCGTGGATTTCATCAGACGGTTTCTTTCAAGCTTCAAGTTGATATTCAGAGAGCCTCGGAGCAGTCGGTGATCAGATCCGGTATTGAACCTGTTGATCACTGAGACATCTCTGAATATGTGCTTGCTATCCGTCATGATGAAGTCGATCTCATTTTTAGTCACAGTGTCGGGGCTTTGCCATGTCCACTTCCTTTGAGGCTGTTTCTTAAAGAAGGAGTTCATTAAGAAAAGCCCCTCTTTCTCAAGGAAGTTGACAAGCATTTGCCCCCTGTGATTCCTAACTCCATAACCATGCGGGCCTATTCGGGATTCGTTGCCAGTCTGGGTTCCCACCTTGCCGTTGAAGTCCCCCATAACAACGTTGAAGTGGGCCTTAGAGGTGTTGTGTAAGGCTTTGGATATGTCTTCATACATATCCTCCACTTCATCATCCGAGTGTGTCGAGGTCGGTGCGTAGACCTGAATTACCTTCATGCTATACCGCTTGGATAGCCGAAGGATCAGGTACGCTACCCTGTTCGACACACTGGAGATTTCTTGAACGTTGCTAGCGAGAGCCTTATTTACGAGGAACCCTACGCCACCCTGGGATGTTTTATCACCCTCGCGAAAGTAGAGAAGATGGCCCGAGTCTAGAGTTACGGTGTCCTCCCCCTCTCTACGGACTTCACATAACCCCAGAACATGCCATTTAATAATCTCTAACTCCACTTCCAACTGCGCTAGATGATGGTCCAGCCTCAGAGTTCGTCCGTTAAACGTCGCCAGGGTCAGTTTTTTGAGCAATGAATGGTAGCCTAATGTAGCCCGGGGATTCCTAGCACCCCCTGCCCCGCCGTTACCGTGGCCGCTACCATGGCCAGGAATAGCGAGGCGGCCGGGAACTGGTGGCCATTTTTTGGCTTCTTTCATCATTGGGGGGGTAATGCCCATAATCCCCACGCTGGGCATTGCGGGTTGGGGATCGCAGTTTGGTACAGTTGCTCTGCAGGGGGCGCTGCTGCCCGCCCCCCGGTGTGTGTTTCCCTTAGTCGCCTCTTACGACACCCACGGGAAGAGTTGGGGTGGTGCAATTCTATGCCGCCGGCACCACACGGCGATATATTTATTTGATATTAAATATATACTTGCATACTTGCTACATATAAGTAGTCTCGTAGTCTCTAGATCGTTGATCAAACAAGATCCAAGCGAGACAGCATGAGATAAGCTGTCACTTTAATAACAATCTTGATTTACGTGACTTATACCTTGTTCTTTTCTGTGATTGTTTTCCATTTTTGTTAAGTTTTCACACACACATAAATGTCTTTGTTTACAAGAAATATCTTGGATTCTAGAACCGAGTACAGCTTTATTATTCTTGTCAGGTCATCTACAGTAGAAAAAAGCTGACGCATAGGCCCACCTCACGTACTAGCTTACAGAATCATCCTTCATGTATGTACTAATCTCTTTCAGCCATGTTTCGTCCAGGTTCGCAAAAAAGAACCCCCGCACCCGATCCGAGTGGCGAAAACCATCGACGTGATCGCGAGGATCACCTTCCCAACTGCCTACGCTGTATTCCTCATCTTCTTCTTCATACACTATAAGGCCTTCTCTTAATGGTGCCTCGAAGTTCATCTGCTGGCCGCTTACGAACTGTGTTCTATTCTTGTCACTGTAAAGCCTTTTGACGTTTGTCATAACCGCAAAGAAAGTTGACGCATTCAGCGCAGAAGAGGTGCCTTTTTAGCAAAGATGTGTTAAGTACGTGTTGCTAAGAGGTGGAATATGTCAAAATTAACTATATGGCTAATCGCTGAATTCTCAAACGCTACTCAAATTTAGGCGCTTATTTGACAGTTTCAATGAAAAAAATGTCTGTCAAAAAATTGCGACTTGGGACTTGTATAAATTTGAGTTGCGTTTGTTATTCGTGGGTAAGTTATGTAAGCTAAGAGTTACTATTGGTTGAGTGTAACATATTCCAGCGCTTCGTGAATAGCACATCTCTGGCGGAAAGGAACCCTTTGGCTTTCTCTTAATTAAGACGTTTTTCTACGGGTTTTGAAATAGTTTTCAAGGAGTGTTCTTGAATAGAGTATCAGTAAGTTTTACATATGTGAATACGCAAATATACTTATGATATAAAGAGGGATCAATTACATAAATGTATGTCTTGTAAATGTGGCGCCCGTAAGGGCTAATATATGGTGGTGAGAGTAAAAAATGTGGTCTCTTCTAGATACAGAAATCTATTTCAAACCTAAAGACCAGTCCAAAGATTTGCTTTTAAGTTTATTTATTATCTAATGTCAAAATAAAAAGACATGAATACTTTTATATTGTAAGTAGAGTAATAGGTATCACTGTATTACATTTTATACTATTATTCACTCTAGCAATGCATAAAATGTGATATATTAGAAAATTGCCCAGATGCTTCGTATGACATTTCTTTTGTGCATACCTATTGAAAATATATTGTAGCATAGTTAAAGCTCAAGTTGTTAATATTTTACCGTAGGTAATTTATTTTAATTCACATTTACCAATTAAATAAAATACAGTTAAAACAGCGTTTAGCGTCTTCAATAAACACAGTTAAATTGTTCAATAATTAAGTGTTAGTTTTAACAGATTTATAAATAACAGCCAGTGTTTATACCTTATCGTTTATAACATTCGTTGAATGAAAACCATGATGCCTTCTCTGAGCATTATTTTCGCCTTGGTACGTCAGTATTTATGATACTTCAGCTGGCTGTATATATAATTATAAGAACCTAGATCACCTGTCAATACTTAAGGTTCAAAAGGTATTGAGATATTGAAGCGTAGGTGTAAGAAAAGTAGTACCTTATATATTGTGCTGTGAGACCATAATTGTTAAGTACCATCACGTTTTGCAATATGTAGATTATTCGTAAGTATCTTATTGTGGTTTATGACCGCACTTGTAGCGTTACTGAGAGGATAAATGTTTTATAGCCTTATTTCTTGTCACGATAATTATGCTTTGTCTTTTTTTTGATTAGTGGGGCTGCACACCGAAGCGATTTCGCCATTTTTTTATTGTGGATAAGGTGCACTTCCAAGGTCATTTGCAGATGGCAGACACACGACTTATTTTTTTTTATTGGCAGTATAGCAAAAAACAATCTATGTCCTCTTTGAGTCAATAGCTAAGCGAATATGGGATATTCTTTACTTTTTGTTCACAATAATATCTGTGGGATATGACAGCTAATTTGTAAACGCGGTAAAGCCATTATGTGACCCCTGCATGATAAAATGGCAGAGTGCCTCCCCATTTTTAATTAAACATACAAATTGTGGCGTTGTATCGCGTAACACAAATATATGTGCAGTGTGCGGTCCCGCTGTTAAAACCAAAATACGTCCACGATTGATTAATAAATAATTATTTATGTCATTCACTATCACCATCGACTATTGCCTTTTGCTTATTAATGAGCGGACCAACGAGTCAACTGATTTGGTAAATAGATTTTTTATACAATAAACTTTAAGTGTTAAATGCGTTTCGGCTGTGCTTTTACTCAAAATTGTCTATGTTATGTGATTCCCGTAGAGTAGGTGCAAATCGTATTTTATACTGTTTATACCCATTCTTTTTTGGTATTTCCCTTATATTCCCATTTAATGAGAAGTAATTTTACTAAAACTTACACCACAAAACAAAAGTTACTATTGTAGGTAGTAAATAATTTTATTTATTACTCTGATGTTCTCTACAAGTAACCGTAGAGCTTCTACGAGTTGCTACGCGCTGCTACGCCGTAGAGCGTCTACGCAAGTGCTACACCGTAGAGCGTCTACGCAAGTGCTACACCGTAGAGCGTCTACGCAAGTGCTACGGGGCGAATAACCGCTGCAACTTTTGCTTGCTTAGCGCAGAACAATTTTTTATTTTCAATTTATTTTATTATAAGTACATATTTTTGTGTCCTATATTCAAAATATTGAAGATATAAGTGGACTGTCACTTTATAAGTATTAGTCGCACGTTTATTAAATAGTATAAAAGTACTGTTTGTCGTAGAAATACAATTTAATAACTCTGTAATTTGAGTTGAGCTAATTTTGGAAGCGACAGTGCTAACTAGTACAGTTTTTAAAATCAGGAATATTGTAAAGCAAGCCAAATTAAACCTAAAGGTTAAAAAATACATTTTTCCTATGATATTGTTAACGTATTTTACGTTAGATTTATATATTCAGTTTAATCTGCGTTAAAATATTCAAAGTTTATAAATCGATACGTCACAATTTCAATGATTTTGACGAAAGATAAAAACTTGTTCGTTAAAATTCAAGAATTATAATTATTATACAATTTATAATACCTGTAAGGTGAAATCAACATATCATTCGCTTTATAAGATTGTATCTGTCTATACTTATAAAGTTAAATTATATATTCTCCGTTGCTATTAAGTACCTTAAAGTATAAACTTTTATATTTCCGAATCTCTAATTATTTTAATATAAACATATTTTGTAATGTATGTTTATTCTAGCTATGCCTATTGCCTCGAGTTGAAGTCACATGCCTTAGTAGGTTAGTCTTCATGTCTCCTAAATGTATATAAAATTATATTTATATAAACTGTTTCAGTAGATACCTAAATTACTTTTTCTAATGGAAGTATTTCTATGAGAACGTTTTGATATGATAAAAACAACATTATGTTTGTACATCCCTTATAAAATCCTCCCATAAAACTATTCAGTATGTATGACACGTACTTTATCTATGTACACATAATTTAGGTACCTACTTTATGCTTTGTGTATAATTTGAAGTCTACTGATAAAATGTATTGAAGCTATTATTAATTGTAGTGTTGAATGCAAACTGGGATGGTATTCCATTCAAAATACAAAAGTTAAATTAAAATTTAATTAAATTTAATTTTCCGTTATAAATATATAAAATATAAGGATATAGATATATCTGGTTAAAATATCTATTTAAAAAATCTGCTTAAATTATCAAGTTTTATGTTTGAATATGAATTCTATAAGTAGTACTCAAAGGGTTTTATTTGAGAATATTGTGTACCCGATCGTGTTAACAATTTTACTATGAGTACTTAGTACTTCAAATGACAAATTGTGGCTTAAGGTGCTTCGATTCAGGTTAAGCAAGATATTTTTTTTGCGGTTTTTAATATTAGTCAATGAATAATAATATTTTTAATTATTTGTGTTCGAAAAGAAAATAATCTAGCGAAAAGTTATAACCCACAAATCTTAAATCATATTTTATAAAACTCTGTTGCTACAAACGCTGATTTTAGTAATATTAGAGATTTTGTCCTCAAATCATCATAAGGGTGATCTGAATCGAATCACGTTACACCTTTAACTGAGGTTGATGGGCGCAGGGCAATGTATCATAAAGAGCGTTTCTAACCAATTTGAAGCCACTTGTGGCATTATCGGTCTAGATATGGAAACACTAAAATGGCTATGACATTTTGTGAACTGTCAGATTGTGTAGCCGTATTCTTGGTCGGAGTAGTGTATGAACGAGATGTGAACCCTGCGAGGTATTGCCCTGTTATAGGTGGTGATTATACCGCTGAACATCTGCTATTTCTGTCAATTAGTACCTAAGTATTATAAAAATACCAGATATGAACAATAATAAGACTCAATAAACTGCTGTTAAAGTCCGAGAATAAAAATTTAATTAAAGTAAATGGAACGTATCAAATAACGATCGGGTAAAAACTCCGTGCGCATCATTAATCTACTTAACTTAGTTAGTGTTAAGAATGTCAAATGACAAAGCAAGAAAAGACATTAGTGAGATAACCTAAATATTACAAGCACTTTGAATTTTAGAAAGCTTTAAATTAATTTCACCGTATAATAATCTAAAATACCTAAAAAATGAGAGAGAAAAATTAAGTGAAATAGTCATTATAGAAGATTAATTCTTAAATAATTGTAACAACTACAAGATACCTACCTAATTCGTCGGAATTCCCGGTTGAAAAAGACCAAATAATTTAAAACTTACACTTAATTGGCCCTGAGCATGCTTTGATTTGTAATTAAATTTAATTTCGTATGCAAGATATTTTAGTAAAAATCACGCACGATTCGGATAGAATTATCCAAATCGTACGCTACTAAAGTATTATAAGGTTTAGAGTAACGTATGGTTCGGATATCTTTTAGAACGAACGTTAAAAATACACGTGTGTAAAGATAGGCAACCTTTTATAACTAAGGTACCCACCTTTATAAAGCAATTATAGTTCGAAAGTTAGTAATGTAAAGTCATATTCAATTTTATATATAGGTACCGTAGACTACTTTAGAGTCCGACTAAATACATTATTGGAATTGTATAAATACCTTTTTGCCGTGCTAAAAAGCTTGGGCTAATCATCTACCTAGGGGCTGCATAGGTAGGTAAATAATGTACGCTAGGTAGGAAATTATCACTTATGGATGATTCTAAGTACATAAGTGACTGAAGTGTACCAAATTAACACTAAATCGTAGAGCATCTAATAATATTTTGTATAATGAAGTAGGTACGAAAATGCTAGCACTTGCACTGATTAGGTAGTAGTTAGGTACATAAAAACCTAGTGATGCGTTCGTGCGAACTGTAAAATAGGTATATAACATTGTACTTTATAGCTTTGGATTCCCACTTGTACCTATAACCATAAGTCGCTCCAAAAAGCTCGCAGTAAGAATACTTACTCGTATTATTCATAAGAAAAATTAATTCGCCCTGTTTTGCCTTTTGTAAATAATGTTGTCAGTATGCTGACGCCCCGCCCGTTCGTGATATAATTAATGGCATTGTAAATAATTTTAAATAAAATTAATTGATTACTTACAATTTTCATCAAATAAAACACAAATTCGATCTAAACCGCTCTTTGATTTATTCAACGACATCCCTCTATTATAAATTACCGAAGCTAGTGCTTCTGACCGCTTCAATCGCTTTTTTGCGGGATAAAAAGTAGCCTATTATCAGGTTAAGCACACGTTTAAAATTTCATGGTCTTCCTTTTATTTAAGACTAGCTTCTGTCCGCGGCTTCGCCCGCGTATTTTCAGTATAATAAGTAGCCTAATATCTAAGTTAGGCTTTGCTCTAAAGGTACGCAAAATTTCATCTTGATCCGTTCAGTAGTTTTGGAGATCTTATGTAACAAAAATTCAGATTTCACAAACTTTCGGCTTTATAATTTTAGTAGGTAGGATAATGTTATTCGAAAAAAAAATCTTTACGATTGAGCCTTTTGATCGGTATTGTAAAATTGCGGGTGTTTTTTAACTATTTGGCGGGTTCAATTCCCGGTTCAGACATGCGATTTGTCAGAAATTCTTAATTCAGTTTAAATTGTTTTTAAAATCAAAATGAAGTCTTCTTTCAGAAAAATGTTAAATATGTTAATGTTATTTATCTAAGATACTTTCCTTCCATGTGGCATAGCCGTGGGACGCTCTGTATAGGTAGTTATTCTGTTTTACTATCAAAATCTTATAACTTAATTATATTCTACATGTTCTCAACTTCACAAACTTTTGCCTTAATTATATTTATCTATAAAATAGAGGAAACCCCAATGTATAGACGAATTGGACTGTGTATGGAAACAATACGAAATGTGTATTTTGGAGTTTCCTTTGTCTGCCACTGCCATCTACTGGCGCGATTTTTTCTCTGCCAAAAACCTATACGGCTTGCTTGTACCAAAGATAGCTAGTAGCCCTTAGCTTGTATGTACTGTACTATCCTGTTCTAGTTGTCTGTGCCTGTTAGGATAGATGTACGTTTATAAATAAATAAATAAATGTTAAATTTAGTTGTAGTATCCGCTATGCATAGCGATGAAAAAGTGCCACGAATTTTACTAGGACAAACAATAGATGGCGCACTGCGTTAGACAAGTGGACGAACGAAAAGCCTTTGCAGTAAAAATTTGACACTGACAACTTAATCACAATGACTCAGCTCTGTGACCATGACAACCTATTTGTAAACTTACGTCAGTGTCTCCAGATTGGGGGTATTTTTCCCCATTTTGGGGAAAAATATAAAATTTTGGAGAACTTTTGGGGAAACGAAAACTTTGGGGGTAAATTTTGGGGACCACATTTTATTTTGACGAAAGTTTGGGAGAAATTAAAGGTTTCTAATTCTGACTAAACAAATTTAAAAAAGAATCTATGATTTGTTCTCCGTGTCGTAATTGAAATCGTAGAACCAGTGGTTTGGACTGTGCGTTGTCTGTCAGTGAGTCAGGTACTCCTTTATGATATAATGAGGAAAACAACATCCGTATTTCAAAAAACGATGAATGAAATGTTCTTTTTGTAAGGAAAGTCTAAATGTAAAATTTTATAGTTATTTTCCTAACGGTTGCTAAGATACAGAGCATTTTCGTTTAAACTTAGTTATAGGAAAACACCGTCGTAATTTCAGAGAACGATGAATCAAATGTATGATCGTTATCAAAGGGGAATCTACATGTAACTTTTGTACTTCTATCCGTTGCTGAGATATGGAGCATTTGCGTTTAAACTTTAGTTTTTTCGTTAAAACTTGGATACCTATAGGACAACATCGTCAGAATTTCAATAAAAATTAATTGTGTGATCGCTTTGAAAGGAAATCTTCATGTCGCTTACGGTAACTGAAATATTGAGCATTTTTGTTTAAACTTTTAACTCCGATTTTGAAACTATTAGAGAGCGAATTTTCAAAATTCCTTTCTTAGTACACCCCTACAACCTAAAATGAACAAACACTCCAAATTTCAACCCTCTAGAACCAGTGTTTGGGGCTGTGCATTCGAGTCGGGTACTCTTTTATAAAGTACAATGATTGGATACAAAATTATTTTAGGGAAAATTACAGGAAGATGTATCTTTTTGGGGAAAATAAAACCTGATCTGGGGAAATTTCACATACATAACCTGTAGACACCGACTTTCGTAGATTTTTGAAACAAGATTTTCTTTAAATTTTTACAAATGAAATTGTCTTGTGGTTAAAATGTTAATGTTCGACCTTTGGATACAGATATTTCAGTGGTGTTTTAGACCTTTAATCAAATGGTTTTTGAGAAAAACCACTCGACTTTGTGAACTGCAAAGAATTTGCTATGGTGATAAACCTGGCGCTGCAAGGACCTGCAATGTTGAGAGATCGTTGATGTTATCACGGACCAGAGAAGTGAAAGTAGTCGTATATTATCTAGATACTGTAGTATATGAACGCAGGTTTACCCCATTGAACTCTCCGGAAATGTTATCTACATGTGTAGCAGTAATATTGAGAGCCAAAAAAATCAACCCAGTATATCACGGAGCTTTCATTGTATCATTTAGAGAATGCATAGAGAAGATATGGTGCTACAGAAATCTAGCTGATGAAGTAGAGTATTTACGCAGAATCCAATTTGATTCTAACAATGAGGAACATGAGAGGAGGCTTCTAGAACTTTGGTCTTTATTGGTACCTAATGAACAGCTAGAGAGCAGGGTGACTAAGCAATGGCAGTATATTGGATTTCAGGTTAGGCCATGATCTGTTATCAATAGAGATTATTAAAGTGATAGTTTCAGTATTTACTTCTTGTTCCGTGCTGTATGAGAGTTGTTCCATAAATGTTTCTCTATAAAGATAGATAGTGAAACATTTATTAGATAGAACAAACATAGCAATAGAGATCTATTTACATAATGTTTGCTTTGTTTCCAGGGTGATGATCCAAAAACAGACTTCCGTGGAATGGGTTTACTTGGATTGGAGAATCTATTGTATTTTGCCACTGAGTATCCCCAAGCATCCAGCCATGTTCTGAGCCATTCCCACCACCCAAGATATGGCTACACCTTTGCTATTGTGGGCATAAACTTGACTTCAATGGCCTACAATTTACTCAAAGATGGGTCTGCTAAAACTTACATGTTCAATGCAAAAACTTCACCCGATATGAGACTGTTTCACAAATTTTACTGTTATCTGTTTTATGAATTTGATAGATTATGGATTGAGTCCAAGCCTCGAGACATGATGGACTTCTCATTAATATTTGAGAAGTTCAGAAACCTCATAAATCATAAATTAGCTGATCCAGCATCTGTGTTTAGAATAAATATAGAAGTAGATACTATATGAATCTTGTCAGCCTTAGTAAACTTAAATGCTTGAGTGTGTGTGACTGCCATTTTTGGTATGTCACTGATTAGCTTGCTTTTGACTGCCTACTTCACCAACACCACATTAATCTAAGGGGCTTTGAAATCTCTATAGAATTTATGTATTCCATCTCTCTCTCTCTCTCTGTTGTATTAGCACTAGAAACTTAGGAGTAAATGTGCATGGATTTTATCACAGTTTTTATGATCTCTGGGTGGTTTTTATTATTAGATTATCATTCCGTAAGCTACCATGCACAAGGATTTTAGCTTAGTTATTAAATTTAACACATTATTTATGTCTTTATGGTGTGATTGTGTGTTTGTAACAGTAATAAACGTGTGTTTTATCCTACTACATCTAGTTTCACATTAGGTAATTTATTTTAGCACTATATTGTAAGATGCTAGGACATGTTTGCAAAGCTTTTATTAGTGATATTATAGGATCTACGAGTTATTGATAGGTACCTAATACAATGCTGTCAAATAAAAAGGAATTTATAAAAATATTACTTTATTTATTAAATTTTGAATCAGGACGGACAGTATCATACATAAAAGTTATCAATCACAAAATCTCTTAATAATTAAATAGTACTAGATAATTAAATAATAGCTATCTATAGGAAAATTTATAATAAGTATAATAAATGAGGTGTAGTGTAACCTTTATAAACAGTATAGAACTTACATCTGTCTATTTTCTTTGAACCTATAAGTATAGAGACCTTGTATATAAATGCAAAGCTTACAATCACTAACCTTAAACCTAGATGATTAAAAGCCTTCATTTCCTTTTCTTTTCTTTCTTTGTTTCTTTCACTGGTTTTGACCTACCTGCCTTGAGTAGTGCAATGAGAGCAGTAATTGCTACTAAGCCGAAGCCAGCCACTCCAATTTGCCAGATCCATGGGTGCTCTGCTAGTATTTGAAGTGCATAGGCCACAACTATTTTGAGTGTAGCCACACACCAATCAACAGTCTCATCACTGAAACAATAAAATTATTGTAACTATTTACACTTCTCAGTTTAATATTGCAACTTTTTTTTCAAATAATTTAAGAATACTTACAATGGAGAAGCTAGCAAAGGAACAGGTTCACCCTTGGCATTTTTGTACCAATCTTGAGCAAATGTTACAAATGATTTTACATCAGTCTTAGGTAAGTTGTATCTATAGACTTTGCCAAGCCGGAAGCTAAAATCAAAAAATCAAATTTTATATAGTTAGGCATAGTTCTGCATAGAAGAATTGTGGTGGTGTCAATTCTAAGCTGGCACCACACAGCAACTAAACACGAAAATAGAATTGATAATAGTCACTGAGTGATTACGGATTGAGAGAACTTAGGTATACTAAAGATACAATATCTGTAGACAACACTTAAATCCAAAATCCTCTTTATGGCAACCAGTTCGAAAAATTATTGTTGTAAGATTAACACTTCTTCTACATATATTTGAAAAAAACAGTTTAGCAAAATTTATACTTACAAAAGGAATGCAGGCAGCTTTGTCACATGAAATCGTTTGGCGGTGTTCACTCCAGCTAAATTGGCGTCCATACGAGCGACGTTAAAACGGCCACGTAGTGTCGCGCCTACACCTTCCCAAACACCATGGAGTCTTTGACATTCCACGCAGGAAGCACCATAGCTGAAAACATTACAACAATTCATGAACAAAGTTGATAACACTGATTACTTCTTCCACTAGTGGACAAAAAACTGAAGTGAAGAGAAATTCAATAACTTCATAATTGATAATAATTTATTTATGGTATAGTGATTGGTTTAAGTTCTTTATGTAACCCTAAAGAAATAAAGTTTTGAAATCTGAGATTAGTGCCAGACTTAAGTTAAGGCATAAACATAGAGATGCCAATGCCCAGCAGTAGGTCATAAAACTGATTGATAAAAGACTTTGTCAAATTGACTCCTACATACCTACAGCCCAAAAAGGCTGAAGGTGGGATTCAACCTCAACTCAATCTATCCTAATAAATAAATAAAAAATAATGATGGACAATCTACACAGCATCATCTAGCCAAATACCTAGTAAGCAGAGCTGCAGCAAATAAGTAGAAAAAGTAACTTACAACATAACAAACCAATCCCCAGTTGTAGCACCAGTTGCAGCTTGGGTGATGTGTTCAAATATCTTGTCTGTTAGCTCTTTAACTGCAGGGGATTGGTTCTTCTCAAAGAAACTATAGATATCATTTTCGTCTGACTCTCCTGCAACAAACAATAGGTAATCTCACACTATTATGATAAATGAGAAAGTTTGGATGGTTTGATTAATAATACCTAATTCTTCACATAAAACCTCAACCTCAACAGGCTGGCCTGCGTCCAGGAGTGGACAGCGTGGGGATTATGAACACTACCCCCCATGATATAAAAGCCAACAAGGCGCTTATCAGGGGGAGGCCTGCCAGCAATGGACCAATACAGGCTGTTGAGGAAATAGAATGGGCTGAAATTACCCATAGACTAGAGTTTTTTTATCCCATAAATCATTTCCCAAGGGATAAAATAACCTTTTATAGTTTCCATAGAAACTAGTAAGTTATAAAATAAAGATTCACAAGAGGTTGGCAACTGAATTAGCTCAACTTGTGAAGGTTTTGAATTAGAAGTTGATCTAAGATTAGATCTTTCTTACCACTAAACAGTAATGGGACACCATGCCTGAAGAACACAAGAGCTGGTTCCTTGGAGGGGTTGTAAAGCCGAGCCATGTGACTATTCATCACCTTCACGGATACTGCATTCAAATGTTTCTGGAAGTCATCATGCAAGCTTTCGACATGCTTTTCTATTTCATCACAGGCCTTGCAGTTTTCCTTTGCTGTAAATATTAAAGGTACTGAGTCTATACAATTTAAAGGTTTACCATGAATTCCTAAGCATACATAACTTAAGTTATTTTTTATGCCATCAGTAGCCTATTTTCACATTTTTAAATAAGATATAGAGAAGCTATTAAATATTATGAAGTAAATTATATAATTACACATATAGTAAATCTCTTTATTCCAGGGTTCGCCGATATATATCAGCGGATATATATCATGAAATATATCACAATATTTATCAATTGATTTTTATCTTGATATATATCAATTGATTTTTTTCCTGTCTTCTGAACTAAAAATTTTGGAGATCAACACGTAGCGAAAAACTACAATTCAGAATAATTTAGATTGTTTCTCAAAATGGCAACGTCATTTAAAGTTGGGGAAATAATTTTTAACTTATTTTACAAATTACTTTCACAATTTTAGGTGTTTAATTCCCTACATAAAGAAACTTGCTTCTTTTTCTAGCCTGGATATTATCCGATATATATCGGATATCAAAAAATTGGATGTTTTCAAACCCTGCTTTAATCACAGGATTACATAGTAGTTCTGGCTGAATTGTTATACTTAGCTATATTTATTTGTTTATGCACCCTATGTATTGTCTATTTACGAGTTTCGGTCTCTGTGGAGTTTACGGGGCGCAAGGAAAAACTTTTATCATGGTCATTGACCTTTTACCTTGAGGACAATGACCTCAACTCAAGGTCATCTTTTTTGGTACGTTATAGAACATTTTTGAAAATGGGAATATTTTTGGGAAAAGCCCTAGAGGCCCCCTCTACGATTCCATAAAAAATATGTTAATTATAAAATTTCGAAAATTTTCTCAATCTTTTTTGCCTTGCTTCTCGTAAACTCCACTCCAACCTGAGTTGCTTGGAATATTTTTTATTAATATGGTTAAACGAAAGATGAGCGGCAGCATCGGCTGCTAACCCATATCCAGCCAAGGGTAAATTCACATGCAGTACATAAAGTTGTCCGCTAAATCTTCCAACTTACAGAACAATACGATAAGTTTTTCTTTTGATCGGATGAGCTCCAGCAAGTCGTCATCGCTCACTACTCGAAGCGCGGTCGAGATATCGGACTGAACGACCGAACACAATAATATCAGTAAACCTGCCTTGATAAGCATATTGTGTAAAGTTGAATTTTTATATAAAAATCATGTAGAAAATATCCGAAAATATTTGTTAAAATAAACTTTTCCATACAATACTTTGTTGTGTATTGAACGGCCCGAACGCGGTCCAAAAACAAAATAAAGTTTTTTTGACAAAAGAGAAGAGTTACGTGACGTAGTCAATATTTGGAAAGACACTGACAGAAAATTGGAATTGTCAATGACAGTCAATTGAAAATTAAAGTCTTTTGGGTCCTCAAAATGTGCTAGATCTGGCTGGCATTTTTTTTGCTGGTCCGGCCCGGCGGCACTTAAACAATAAAAGCCGCCACACACAGAAACCTTGGCCGGGCCGGAGGCCATTGGCGGATACAGGAGGGGGGGGGCACGCTGACCATGGCCTCCCCTAAAAGACCCACTAATTTCATACTGTTGACTCATTATTTCGATTCAATTAAGGTGTAAAAATTTTGTAATTCGAACTGCGAGGCGCGTAGTGATCCACGGAACAAACCTACTTCTCTGCTACTTTGTAATTTTCTGTAGAGCGGGATAGTTGCAGGTGAGTGCTAGATAGAATACCTACCTACTTGCTCCTAGGAACCGAAATAAATTCAATAAGAGCGAAAGGACACATGCCTAGTGTGAGCGCGCCGATATTCCTGAGCGGCTCAAACCAGATATTTTAGTAATTTCATCAGCAACTATTACAGAATGGTTTGTTTCAGCTTCAGCTCACGGCTTCGCACGTGCTTTTCAGAGCTCTGCTCGCCGTTCCTTGCTTTCTTTTCTCACAAATTACGCGATCGTCGCTAAAACAAATTTGAAAATTTCGAGGCTCGCTTCGCACGTCTATTTATTAATTTGTGAAACGAAGTTATTTTAGGGCTCCGTCAAATATTTCGATATCTAAAAGGGTTGCGTCGCTAAAAGAGTTTGAGAACCGCTGCCTTAGAGAATGAATTTTTTTTCGACGCCGCTGCTCCGCCTCCCACGCCAACGGCCCGTGACTTTGTAATTTATTTTCTAAAAATGCTTACAAAAACCTTATTTTTTGTTTACTTGTGATTTTAATCCATTCTCCGAACTTTGTTAATATGCCCCCCCCCCCCAAATGAAATCCTGGATCCACCCCTGCCGGAGGCGAAGGCGTGAGGGTTGTATCATACAAATTTATATGAGAGAATACACACACGCCCGCCCGGCGGCGGTGTATGTGTAGTCTCTCATATAAATTCACGCAATACAACTCGCACGCCTTCGCCTCCGGCCCGGCTACGGATTCTGTATGTGACGGCTTTAAGAGGTCCCCCAACAGGTTCCCGGGCGTGTCCAGTGAATTGGAGGGCATATCTTTTAAAAATAAAACAAAGTTGTGTAAGCCATTTAAAGCTCAAGAACGGCTGGACCGATTTCAAAGATCTTTGTTTTGTTGAATTTGTCTCTGTCCGGGTTAGGAGGAGAATAACTATCAAACAATTAGGGTTCCGCGCAAAAAAGAAAAATTCTACGCTGGTGAAGCTGCGGGCACAGCTAGTTATTCATAAAAATGTCGTCTTGGTATTTGCTATGAATAAAATACTGGCTCAGAGGGAATGGATCTCATGGTATGTTTCTGATTGTACTGGATCTGAGGATATGGATCTGACAATTTACTGGATCCAAGGGTATGGAGCTATTTTAAATACCTACCATACAATCATACGACTCTAGTCCTGCTAAGCAATTAAAATGGGTAAAAAAATGGGTCTTGCAACAAAGTGAATTGTGGAATAAGACGTAGCAACCTAAAGAAAACTGTACACACAGTTTTCTTAAAATCTATGAAGTGATCATTAGTACAGAACAATTTTACATAGTTGGTGTCACTACCATTTATTTTAACAACATTTTCGGCTTAAACTTTTTCACATTTTTACAGGAGTCGAAACTACGCCATATTTTAATTAGGAGTTATATGCGTGAAAATTGATGTTTCTTTTCTTGATGGACATGTAAGTTATCCCAATTAGGTATTACGATTTGACGAAAGCAAAATTTTCTGAATTTTATATACCTACAGTGTGCAAGGATTATCAGTCTTTTCCTTCAAACCAGAGGATAAGTATCCTGAGTTGAGTCCTAAACTTAACGACTTCCATTTTAACAAAAGTAAAAAAAAATACTTATCCAATTTGTTAGAGTACTTTCATCTAAACTATAGTCCAACGGTTTTTTTGGCCCATTATTTGAAATTATTTTTTAGTTCTGCAGATGATCCAACACTTTTTTGTAAAAAAATAAATCAGTTTTGGCCGTAAGTTTTGACTGTGGATTTTGTTAAACCAATAAATAAACACAATGTCTCGTCGATTGTCCGGAGCCATATAAGATTTATACAGATAGGCAAATATTTTATGCCTGGTAGAAATAAAAACAAACATCTAACACAAAGGGAGAAGTACAAAACACCAAGAAGCTCAATCAATCTCACTCACTCGTATTCACCTCGAACACAGCTGTTTAGGTACCTAAGGTCATTGCCCCCTGATGTGCGACAAGTTGATCTGCGCACAACATTTTTTTAGCTAATATTCATTATTATTCACCATATTAATTGGAAAAATATAAGAAAATTCATTCCAATTTGTGCGCAATCAGAAAACAATGTACTAAGTACCTATTTTGTTTATTATGATATATTATTAGATTATTTTTAAAAGTGGTTTAGTTAACTAGTTATGCTAAAGTATAACTATTATTTCAAGAATAAATTATTACGATAATAATATGAATATAAGATTACTTTTGCTTAAATTAATTTAGTCTTCAAACAACATTCATAAAGTTTACAGTAAATTTTCATTCCTTGTTAATTAATTTGTACTATTTTTGGTCGGATTTGTAGCTATTGACATCCACGTTTTCAACAAAATTTTATTGCTAAACGCAAGGATCAAGACCGTTTGCGTCGTAGTATTCGTGTTGCCATCTAAACGACAGCAGCGCCCTCATTTATTTTCTACTCTTTTCGGTCGCACTGTACACACACTATAAAATTTTGCTATCAGTTTCAAAGGTGCTTACTATTTATATTTGCAGGTAATGCTATTTCTCTAATAAGTATTTTACAAAACGGATATCTTTGTCATATTATTGGATCTATTTTAGGACCATATTTGCTTTCCGTTCAGAGCTTTTTAATTGTGACTGCAGGCAACATTAATCGGTAAAAATTTTCGGAGTGGTTTGGTTGGTTGGTTTTGGATAAAAAAATCATCAATCAAACAAATCAAGCAAGTGAGTGAGATTGATTCTTTCTTCTCTTTGATTTGATTAATTTGTTTGAGCAGAGTTGTTCCATTCTTTGATTTTGATCACAAAAAGTAAGTAAACAAAAAGGGAAAATCTAAGTATTTCTATCAAAACACCTGCTACAGGTGTTTTGTCAGCAATTTTACCTGAGTACATTTATAACTCTGAAATATTAAACCAAGAAAAAGGAGAGGAGACAACCAGGTGAAGGTTATCAACATTATTAACCTGTGTCACGCATATTTACTATTCCTTAGCTTTTATAACTCCTAAATCACTTTAACGTATTCATCGATCTAACAGGGTGCAGTCATAGTATCCTTCATTCTAATAGCTAACTTAGTTCACCTTTATAAAAAGAAGTGATTGTGAGATACATGACTCATAGTATAATTTGCAACTTGTTGACACAGATCTGTTGTTCTCAGGTCTCAGGATATAAAGCTTGAAAAATGGCTGATGTTGTTGAAGAGAAGGTGGTTATGACCCCTAAATGTAAGACTGCAACATCCACCACCCTAGTGGTTGAAAGGAAGGCTGTGGAGCCAGAGGCAAGTGATAAAATCCATGTAGCTGGTGGTGACCATACAGGGATAATCATAAACAAAGAAAATGTTTATGGTAAGTTTTATATGTAGCATAAGTTGCTCACATTTTTTAAGTGACCCAATCCTACCAATTATTGAATATAACCGATGAAGATCTAGGACGCGATCACAGTGTAGTATGGCACGGCATTATGGCTCAAACGTTACCAGTTGAAACGTTAGGGTGCACGTTCACAGGCCGTCATTGGCCAATCTGCTGCCAAGTGGGTCCATTGATCTGCAATCCGAATGACATCATTTGCATTTAAAAGAAAAGTTGCCTTCGAGAAACCTCACCAGCATTGTCAAACCATTGATGGGGCCAGTGCGGACTGTCTGATTCCAGCCTGTGAATGCGCACCATAACGTTTCAACTGCTAACGTTTGAGCCCTAATGCCATGCCTTACCACACCGTGATCGCCCTCCAGACCTATGCGGGTATTCACTACTCAGAGCGGCCCCAAATCGGAGCGGGTACTAAATGAGACTATAAAAGAAAGCAGGTTCCGTGCGCAGCAAGCTAAGGGTGCTTTTTCAGAGCTGAGCTGCATTACAAAGCGGATAAATATGTCAAACTCAGCCAGTAGGATGTGTTTGTTACTAGGTATAGGTGTTATCAATGTGACCTTGATATTGTTATTTTATTCACCATTAAAACATTACAGTTAAATTGCTTCCTCAATGTGTAGGTATGAAACAACTTAAAATTAATTCAAATCAACTGAAATTAATATGAGAGATTAATACTCGACTATGATTTTTTTCATTTCTAATAGTTCCTCAATACGCCACATGTGATCAAACCAAGGTGCTTCAATAGTTCCTAAATACATCACCTCATGTGGTCAAACCAGGATGCTCATTAATGTTATTCCTAAAATACACCACATCTGGTCAAACATAATATACTTATTCCCTTTAAAGAACATGCTATAACTGAACAACTTTATACCTATTCCTCAATTGATGATGAATCATTTAACAATAGCTCATTGTCCACCATAAACTTGCAATGATATAATTTTAACCATAATCTGTCTGCCTGATGTCTGAGACAAATTAGATAAGCAAATGAGACTCTTAATTATGACTTAATGCTTGGGATATTAATGTCAATTGAGGTCAATTTTTAAGACGACGCATTGAAGATATTGCCGTCAGGGATTTCAACTTTTTTCAGCAATTACAAGACATTAGGAATTTATTTTTTATGTTTTGAATTTTTCATGTTTTTTACTTTAAATTGGTAGTAGGTTTTCACGATTGGTTAACTTTCATAGCAGAAAAAAAAATCCCGAAAACTGCTCTATAAAAACATGGTTTTTAACTTTACAGGCAAACGGAACCGATTTATGCCTCTAAATTTTCTGTACAAATAAGTTTATACACCCTCTTCAAAATGGTGGTAGGATTTTTCATAATTACCAATAGTTTTTATTTTAAACGAGAATTACTGTTTTGGCGCTTACGCCTTTTCGTTTCAAGCTAGCTCTCGCCTCTGTTTGTATGCAGGCGGCCCCCTTCAGTCCGCTTTTGACCATTGTCAGCGTCGGACGTGTGCCAATCGAGCTCGCCTCCCGCGCACAAGTTGGTCTCGATTGACACATCATCAATATTATCTTCTGAGTAAAATAAATCTTATAAATTATTAAAAATGGGAAGAAAGATGATTATAGTTTCAAAAATAAAGATGAAAGGTCTGTATGTTGAAAAATGTAAGGAAATGGTAGGTAGTAGTAAAAGTAAACGTTAAAAAAAATTTCCCTAGTACTAGATAGGTACCTACCTAGTGTATCGATAGCCGTGAATCAATATTATCTTGCGAGTAAAATCATAAGCAACACCTTGAAAACATCGTGAAGAAACGTCAAATATTTTGCCTGCCTCTGCCTACCTATCTATAAGATATAAGTAGGTACCTATTATAATAATTATAAAGTTTATTTTCTTTTTTGTTCTTAGAAAATAAAAACCTAAACAATTGTCCGAACAAAGAAAACCATGGAGTCGTCTTAGTCCGGTCAAATTAGACCAAAAAATAGGGGTGAGGTTACAATAATTCGCACCCAGCTGAAAATTGGTAGGATTATTCAAAAGCCCATTATAAATGAATTGTGAAAAGTAATCATCGATCCGACACCTGAAAAAAAAATTACTCGGGGTCAAAGATCACAAAAACGGGTGTTTCGCGATTTTCAGCAAAACGGTAAGTTTTATCATAAAATTATCACGGTCAAAAATTGTAGATCAGATAATTATCTATAAAAAATGTCTTAGTACTTTTTTTCCTAAGAGGCGCCGTTTTTGAGATATAACGATTTACTTGTTTTACTTTAAAAACTTTTAACTCAACGCAATCAAAAATACTCAACCTCAACAGCCTGTATAGGTCCACTACGGGACGCAGGCCTCCCCCTGATAAGCGTTTTATTGGCTTTTATCTCAGGGGGGTAATGCCCATAATCCCCACGCTGGGCATGCGGGTTGGGGATTGCAGTTTGGTGGTAGAATTGTTCTGCCCACCCCCGGTGGATATCCCTTAGTCGCCTCTTACGACACCCGCGGGAAGAGTTGGGGTGGTGCAAATTCTAAGCCGGCACAACACAGCTCAAAAATCAAAGCCGTTTATCTCCGAATATAATCTAATATAATATCACCACCGAATCCTTCCACCCATTTAGGGCATGCAAAATCGGAAGAATACCCAAATCCGGTTTTTGTTCGATTTTAGATTTTTAAAATAGTTTTTTTCGGTTTTTTCGATTTTTTCGATTTTTATTGTTTCAATACAAATAAAAATGCTTGATTATTTTTGTAGTCATTTAATAAAACATGAAATCTAACCCCGCGCTTGCTGAAAATACGATCTCAAAAAGCTCTTGATCAGACAAATTGTCAAATCGAATATCGCGCTCCAAATCTTCATCTATGATTTTTTTGCACTTATCAACCACATTTTTCCAGTCCCATGGCGTGACATTTCAAGGCGTATCTAGCGTGGTAGGTAGGTGGCCTGCCACCCCGCTCGCTCATACTGCGCTAACCGGTAGCGCATGTTCACAGCCAGAATGCCGTCAACATTTTTGCCTGCCACTGGTCCAGGGTTTATCCCTCGTTTAAAGTCAGTGACAAAGTATTCAAATCACTGCAAAACATCAAACAAAACCACAAATTTTGCTCGCTCCGCTCGCTAGTAAGATCTTGCCATTCTGTGTGTGGTCTAATGCTTCAGTGACGGCGCAAAGGGGCACGGAACTCTTTAAGGTAGCTTGCCCCCATCAACAACCTCGAACATAAATAACCACGGCTTGCTCCGCTTAGCTCCAGTAAATGTCTTTATAAAAAAACCCGCGGCTCGCTCCGCTCTCCGTTCATTCTATATTGTATGTGATCTTCCTATGTTGTTGTTAGTCTTTAAAAAAACATAAATTGGTTCCATCTTAGCTACCTTGTCATTGCCAAGAATGCCACTGCTACACCAATTACAAAATAATCTGCGGTTTATTACAAGCGCCGATATTTATTTTGTATTAGTTTCTCAACAATTTTTACCACCCATATACAGGAAACAATACAAAGAAAATGCTTAGAAAAAATGAAGTATAAAGGGCGGCCTTATCGCTAAGAGCGATCTCTTCAGATTATCTAGCTAGAGGATACAAAGGCTTAGGACGGGTTTTTTTCTAACTCGAAAAATAACAATTAACAGGCTAAAGGTTACTTTGTCGCTTTTTTACTTTAGTCTACATACCGAAGCGACAGAAATAAAAAATATCACTTTATATCCTTAACAGTGGTTAATTTAGTAATTTGACCTTTTCTAAGTGTACATTTATTGTACTTATGGAAATAAAGAGCTTTGACTTTGATTTTGCGCACTCAATAGACCGAGGTACTGGAGTGAAAGTAACCTCAGCAGTGGTCCAATCTCCCGATAGCGCTCAGGCATGCGACCACTGGCGAGTTTTTTTTTAATTTCCAAGAATAGATCAGCATTTTTTTTTTCCAAGAATAGCAGCTCCTATACCGTAAACATGTACTTAGAGGTCGTACGCGTTTTATGGAAACTATCTGCTTTCTCGCTCGCGCAAGACGACGTTTTTAAAGATTTTTAGTTTAAGTGTGTTACTGAACATGTGATTCGCCCATTATTTTAATAATATTAATTATATAAATAACACATTTTGAAATAAACTTTTGAACTTATCGTGATCTTTGTAAAGATAAAAGCCAAATACCTTTCGTTTTTAAAATGATAAGTTATGTTATGTCTAGTCGCTAGACGTGGGCGTTATTTCACGTCACTAGTTACAGTAACTAGCTACGCAGCATGTAACCGAATAACTAGTTGCGAGTCAAATGACAAGTAGTGATTTTTGGAATGCGTTACTGTACTCTGCCCTGTGCGTTTCATTTCTTTCGCACCGCGCTACCGCAAAAAAACTGAAAAACTGTACCTATAACATAAAAAAATTGTATATTGTAAAATAAGTGAAATAAACAAATGACAGCTATGAAACTGAAAAATGTAAAAGAAATGTAAATAGCCAAATAGTGTAAATAAACTGTAATTTTTATCTATAATTATTGTAAACAAAATTTTATTAAAATCATAGTTTTATAGTTAGCACTAATCATAATTACTATAAAAAGCAATAACATTTAATGCAGTCAGTCCTAAGCCTGAATAAAGTATGAAAGAAAGTTAATTTGTTTGTCCTACGTTATTGATTAAACTGTTTACAAACAAACAGTTATGTGATTTCAATAATTTTCGTTTCGCGAGTAACTGTATTGGTGGTTGAGTTATTTATACAAACAATCACAGTAGCAGAATAAAAAGAAACTGGTTACAAAAATCACTAGTTTTAAAACAGGTGACGCCGATCAAGTCACTGGTTTCGTTACGTTTCTTGAAAATGACGTAACGACCCACGTCTACTAGTCGCAAACTTTAGGTACCTAAACATAGACCAGCTACTTATTCGAATAAAATTATTTTTTAATGTACCTGAGTAATGTCCGGAATTTCGGAAAAAATATTTTCGGAAGGAAGTCTCCGATTCTTTTCACTGTTCCTCGAAGTTTAGGTAAATAACCTATTCCTATCACTGATTATTACCATACTTTTAGTTAGGCAACCTAACCTACCTACCTACCACGCTAACGAAGTTGCGGGTAGTATCCGTCAAATTATGTTTTTTTATCGATATACTACCGCCAAAAAAAGCTTGCCTATAATTATATTGTAAAATATTCAAATGGATATAAATAAATAAATAAAGGTAATGCGACTCCAAGACGTCTTGTCCCAGCGCGGCAACGCACGACTGAGAAGCGCGCAAGTTACGGCGGCGCGGCCCGACGGCACGATTGCAAACCGCGTAAAATTACCGCGGGGTATGTGCTGCTTGCGGGGAGCTCATGGGGGGCGTGGCGCCCGATTTCAAATTATTGTTTATCAATGCGTCGCCTTAATAGAAAGTACTTAAATGGACATAATATTCAAGATTTAAAGGATCATCATACGTCCACTGCTGCACATGCCTTCCTTAAACAAGTGGATTTTGAAATACCTTATCTTATCACCATGCTTGGCAGGAGGTTTGGTGATTACAAATGTTAAGGATTCACAGAAGGAATTTGCCCACTTCCTCTGGGTAGGTTTATTCTTAACCCAAAACATTATGTAACCATAAAAAATAAAATAAAAATATTCAATAAATTACAGAGAATGGTGTCACAGAGCCATGCCACGCTCAGTTGGAGTTCTGTGTCTTCCTCGTGTCTGCTGCGAATGGATCGCACAAGCGAGAAGCGAGGGCACTTCGATTCTGGTTTAAGCCACAAGTCCCTCCAGATGAGAGGTTCCATGACGCTCAATCCTTCTTCAGAGAGCTGGTCAGCCCACAGGACTTTCCTAAAGGTAAACTTAACTGTATTCCATCTGTCTCTATTTTGGCATAAGGACCTTTGCCCTCCAAAGCTCCAGGAGGCTCAGCTATACTCGGCATATTGTGATCATGATTAACTACAACTTACAAGTGAATTTTACAAAGAAACACCTGCATAAAACAAGATCAAAATCAGTAATTATTTTAAAGATAAATGAGAACAATGGTTTTCACAAACAAAACAACATTGCATCCCACCCTTTCTTTCACCGTTCTGTGAGGGGTATAAATTACACATTTAATTTTATAGACTGACTAGTTTCTGCCCGCCGTTTCGCACGCGTTACTTATGAAATATTTAAAGGTTATTTTTATCTCATGGGAGATTTATGGGAGAAAAACTAGCCTTAGTGTGGTTCCAGGTCTGGACCTAAAGCTATGCAAAATTTCTACCTGATCTATTCAGTAAGTTTGGCGTGAAGAAGTAACAAAATTACATCCATCCATACAAACCTTTGCAGTTATAGTTTATATGTTAGTGTGACTTTGGCTAGATGTATATTATTACTTTATTAGTGAGATACCTTTGGGAATGACCTGCCCAACCCTATTTATAGTACCTAGCCTCACCTTTGCCCTACTTTTATACAATAAGTGCTTTTGAATTACCTATTAAACTGTATTATTTTATGTAGTTGCTTACTCTGAGAACTTTATATGCATTTCTGTCATTTCAGATTATGTTGGGTTTATCAAGAAAATAATAAAGTTGATGCAGAATAAATATCACCAGTTGAAAATATTAGAAGTTGAATTGAGGCAAGATGGAACTGGGCCTCCTCCTCCAGGTAAAAATTTTATTATATTAAAATTACTATTACAAAATAACTATTAGGGTAGTTACACCATTTATAACTCAAGAACCACTGGATAGATGATAGATTTGTCTCCATCCCTAATAGAAGAATAGCTATCAAACAATAAGGGTTTTGTGCAAAAAATTTAAGTCTACGCGAAGCCACGAGTATTTAAATATATGTATAATGCTGAACAATACACTCAGCGTAATAAAGCCCCAAATTAAGCAGAATTTGTAAATATATGTAATCTATATATATAAAAGAAAGTCGTGTTAGTTACACTATTTATAACTCAAGAACGGCTGTACCGATATGGCTGAAAATTGGTGGGTAGGTCGCTTAGAGCCAGGAGACGGACATAGGATACTGTTTATAAAAAAGAAAAAAAAAACATTGGCGTAGGTACTTTTAAGGCAAAGCCTAACTTAGATAATAGGCCACTTAATATACCGAAAATACGCGTGCGAAGCCGCGGGCGGAAGCTAGTAACTGATAAAGTTAATGAGTTGGTACGATAATTTTTTTTTCAACACACTTGCTCATGTGGCTCTATGGTCACCGCAATTAGGCACAGAATGATATCCCTAATCAAACTGTGACTTTTTCATTGCATTCATTGATTCATTGATAGATTTTTATTTTTATTTTATTGGTTGAGTTTCTTTGTTTTTAAAAAAGTTTTTATTAAAAAAAATATCCTGTTTAATAGAACAAATAAATTAATGTTCCTATTGCTTGCTCATTTCATGCAACTTCTTATTTAAATAGATAATTTTAACTTGTATGTGTTTAATAAATAAAACTTTCACTCAAATATAACTTTTGTTTTCTCTGTAATTAAATGAGTTTTTATTGTTATTTTATTCACAAGTGTGTTGAAAAACGTCGTATGATAAACGTGTGTATTGATGATTACCGTCCTCGGCTCTCTTAAGACCCTCGCCTACGGCTCGGGTATCAATGGCGCCTCGGCTATAATCACCAATGTTACACACTAGTACCATATTGTACTATTACTATACATAGAAAATAAAAATACAGATGATTAACTGTGGCCCTATCATGCATGACAGCTACCTCAAACTGGTTTACCAAAAAATCTTTAAATTTTATCAACAAAGGACCATTTTTATTATATTTTTTAATTTTATTATACAGAATCGAATGGCGTTCTCAATAAGAGCATAATATACAACTATCATAATGGGTGTATGTATATTGTTATTATAATGTATGTAATGTATATTTGTGCATGCTAAAATGTGTGAAGTTTTTTTTTCTGTACATAATTATTTGTTTTTCATTCTGTTCTATTGTTTTTTTATCGTGGTATGTCTGGCTTAGCTAGATTATCAATACTATAATTAGAGAGTTTGTTTATGATTTTACAATGATTATTACTAGTTTGAATTTAACTGTTCTTAGAAAGGCATGGAATATCATATAGTTTTTGTGTGTGAGAAATGGGACCTATTCCTCTAATCAATCGCTTAACTATGACAATGGTATGGTATCGTTAAATCGTCACATAGAATCCGTAGGAATCCATAGGTTAAAGAAACTAAAGATGGTGAGTGTGGTGCTATTTGCACGAAGATAGTGATAATGGTTTCAAAGTAGACACTTTCGACTAGCGTCTTTCCATCCGGAGTCTATTTTATCTAAGGTATACAAGACAAAACTAAAAATTTTAAAAACCCACCGGCTTTTATTGGCTGAACAGATTTTCATGAACGTGGCTAAGAACACTCGGGATAAAATTATCTATGACACAAAAAAAACTAAACGAAAATCGGTTCATCCGTTCGGGAGCTACGATACCACAGACAGATACACCGACAGACACGTTAAACTTAAATTACCCCTCTTTTTGCGTCGGGGGTTAAAAATAATAACAAAACGTGTCATTCTGTGACGATACCATAGCTGCATTGTCATAGTGAAGCAATTAGTTTCGCAGAATAGGGCCCCTATACACTTGCATTATTTCGTTCTGAATGCATATTTTTGTAATATCATGTAATTAATATAACACTACCCCCTAGTTAGTATGTATTAGTAGGTAGGTCAGTACTTTTCATAAAGCACCAATTTGAAAAAAATCCATCAGAATGCCACCCACATTTTTGCAAAGCGCACAAAGCTCACAGTGAATGAAGAAATAACAAATCAATTAACATTATATTCAACTTGAACTGAAATTGACAGAGTATTCTTTGTTTTCAGCCTACATAGATGACAGTATTTTAAACCAGACTACAGTGATATCAGAACAAAGAGTCTTGGACATGATAGAAATGGCTTACCCAAATCCAATGAATGTAGACGACTTCGTTGCGTAAGTACTATTTATTATTTAACAATGGTAAGAGCCGTTAAGCCTCCCCCAAAACAGCCGCGATTTTGAAGCGCGTCTTGTGTCGCGCGATTTGTTGCGATTTTGTAGCGCGATTTCTTACACACAGCTGCGTTTTTGTAAACGCGATTTTCAGACGCCGCTTGCCGCCGCCGCCCACCAAAACGCAAGACGGAGCTGTGTGTAAGGTGGCATGCATCCTAATACAAAATGTTTCGTGAAAAATTATCGCAAAATCGCAGGACGCGGAAACGCGTCGGACAACTTTTATCGCGTCGACAAAATAGCAGCAGTGTGTAAGATAGTAAACGTCTTAGTAGAAAATGTACTGCAAACAAGAAATCGCAACAAATCGCGCGACACAAGACGCGCTTGAAAATAGCGGCGGTGGGGTGGAGGCATTACGCATTCGACGAGTCGACTTGTCGCACTATGTCCCTCGGGAACCAAAACAAAGGCCGAGTCGCCCGGGCGACCAGCGACAAAGTGCGTAAACACCCATATTAAACAAGAAAGTCACAGTCGCCGTTGACCGAGTTGCCAGCGACCAGTCGACAGTGTGTAACGCATGTAACAGAAAAGGTGGATTGATGATCTGCCGGGTTACGCACCGTGCGCGTCTTAATTTTGTCGTGCATATTTATTTATTTTAATACTTTATTGCACACAATTTTAAAAAGTACACAAATGGTGTGCATAATGCCGATGGCATTTTATGCCTGCCAATAACGCAAAAAGGCGTGCTTGAACTTAAACTTTAAATTGGTTGTGATTAAAATAAAGTCAACAGAAAAAAACATTCTATTAAAATGTCTACTGTGAAATACAAAAGATTAAGTAGTTAGGTACCTACATAAATCAAAATTTGTAGTTTTAGTACACGAGGGATATGTTAGAACATCAAATAGAATCTCACAATATGTGATTGAGTTGCGAAACACTATTGACACCATCTATTGTCTATTTAAACACCGCTCCCCCCGCTTCGCTGTATCCCAAGTCTGAAACATTAACACAACAACACGGATGACGTCATCTGTCATGCTGACCATGACCTCATTTTCAATACCATTCTTTATGTATGTAGGTTTTACTTTTGTTATTTTCAGGGCTGGAAAATGGTCAAAGACGGAAGTAAAAGACGCGTTGGAGGCGCTCGAGGAAAAAGGTCTAACTCGCGCCATGTCAGAAGGAATCTATGTTCGGCAACATAGTATTGATACGCAGGTAATTTATCAATATCATACTGAAATAGCTGTGTGGTTCCGGCTTAGAATTTGCACCACTCCAACTCTTTCCGCGGGTGCCGTAAGAGGCACTAAGGGATATCCACCGGTGGCGGGCAGCAGCGCCCTCTGCAGAACAATACTACCACCGAACTGCGATCCGCATGCCCAGCGTGGGGATTATGGGCATTACCCCCATGAGATAAAAGCCAACAAGGCGCTTATCTCATCGGGAGGCGTGCGTCCAGCAGTGGACTAATACAGCCTGTTGAGGTTGTTGAGGATACTGATATTACAAGAACGAAAGTTTGAATGGATGGATAGATGTATGGATGTTTGTTACTTCTTCCCGCCAAAAATACAGTACGCAAAGCAGATTATAAAGATTAGTATTTTACTATAAAAACATTCGTAGTTTGACGAATAAATTATGAAGGTGAGTTTTGTAGAAACTGTACAAGTTGATCCGTTAGGGCCGTTATGTCTTTTTACCGGAATGTCAACCTACGGTCCCTCTGTTCTGGTCGCACCGCCGAGTCTGGGCCGTGAATGCGTTAAATAAGTAACTTTGAAATTATAAATTGAACTTTTATCAAAGGTCGTGAAGCAAATGCCGACTCTATGTTCATCGCGGCAACCAAGCATAGCTGTGATAACCGCTCTGTACTGCGAGAAGCAAGCTGTCGACGCCATGATGGACAACCAGGAAACCTATGTGCGGTACACGACAGTTGGTAAGTGCCTTCATTAACCTTAGCCACGCACGCCACAAACGCACTCCCGTGTCCTCTACGCCAAGGCACAAAGTTAACAAAAATACCAATGCGCCGAGGGGTCCTCGGCGCATAGGTATTTTTGTTTGCAAGTGCTTCGTTCGTAATCATTATACGACCGGGAAACCGAGGAAAGGGCCTGCCAAACTGGATCCGACAGGTCGCGACCTTATGCCATAGGAAATGCTGTTCCAACAGTTCTCCAACTTCAGTTCAGAGCTCATCTGTAATGCTGTCTATATGGCCGTAAGGTAATGATAACATTTGGCATTTGGATGACAGTGTCAACTACACGGTCATCCAAATGCCAAATTAGCTACATTGTTGTTAGCCGCCTAGGCAAGGTACGACCGTAGGTTAGGTACTATCTTTGACGACCTCAGTGGCGCGGCGGGTGAAGGTCCGCCTGCAACGAAGGGGGTTGCCGGGTTCGATTTCCACCTCGCGACAAACGTTTGTACGATCTGCAGATAGTGTACATATTTGTTCTGGGTGTTTTCTATGTATATAATAATAATTATACTATGCAGGAACGCCAGTACTATATATGGAATTCTAAAGACAAATTAAGTGTAAAAGGGGTGGTCGGAGCGTGGTTTTCAACAGTATGGCCTTACGCCGGCAGTAAGGCCTTCCGCCAGCCAGCAGTACCATTGAAAGCGTACTGCGCGATTTAAAGGCGTAAACTGATGAGAAACTGAGCAGAAAAGACAAAAATGGCGACTTAAAGTAAGTATAGTCACCACCTTGCTGCTGGGTAGTAATGCCTCTCGAAGCTTGTGCTATTTACCACGGACCAAAATGTTACATTAGAATAACCAATCAACAAAAATTTATGCATAGAGTAGATATATATGGGATAAAGCCTGGCCAGCTAGCTAAAGATGTGCGCCGCGATTAAATTTGTCGAGTCTTTTGTCTCGCTCTTTTTATTTATTTTATTTATAACTATACTGATATAGGTATCTTTCTTCTATAAGCTGGGCACGGTAGAGGTGCGGAAGAGCCGCGCCTCTACCTACCGTGTGGACATGAACTACGCAAGTCCCATACAAAAATGGAACATCTCGATGAAGGCTCGATACTATCGAGAAACCAAACTTAGGGCTCTATGTATGTTAAATTTCCCTGCCTTTCAAGTTTCCAAGTCTCTTTCTCTCTGACCATGGTATATCGGCCGTGCATCAGAAATTTTATGTCAGGCACGTACTGATAGCTCGCGTGACTGTTATGAAATCATGTCAGCATTTTTATGATTGGTTTTATGACTTCTGAATCGGAGTGATATATTTTAGGCAACCATGTGGCATTGTGGCAACCAGTGAATCATGATCAGAATAAAGTAGAATAAAAATATTTCAGAAACTTCATAAAAATTCAGCTTAGTAGTGAACGAAAACTAATGGGTAACATTGTGTCACTTTTAAAAAAATAAAATTTTTATAATTATGGACTATGGAGGTAAAATAAACAAAAAAGGAAATAAAAAATAAGTCAATTATTATCGGAAAATTATATTATCAATAAATAGATATTTAAACAATAATACAGATTCTCTAAATTGTGATGCCTACGTTTTGTAACTTACATATTTTCTCAACACTAGGGCAAATAAGTGGTGGGATACGAACATAAAAGATTATCAATACCTACTTATACGAAATTATCAATTTTATAAAAATCCAATGCATTAGCCAAAACAGATCAATTTACTTACCTACCTATAGTACTATCAATACAACAGACCAGCCAGAGGAACTACCATTAAATACCATTAAATGATTAAATGCTAACTTATAACGGTAATAGACGCTGATTCTATTTTGCAACTAAATCAACATAACAATTGTAATTTTCGGTAAAACTTAAATGCTTATTTTAATAGCTGTCCAAATAAAAAATCACATTACATAACAATCGCATTACAGATACGTGCATGTCCCATGGCCGTGGGACACGTTGGTGTCGATTCAAATGTCACCAAAACTTAACTAAAATAAAAAACAAGATCTGACAGGAGTGAAACTTGCTCACGTCACTGTCCAGTTGTCACGTATTGCAACAAAACATGGAAGTTGGGAAATAAATAGTCAAAAAAATACATAAAAAAATTCATTCGTCAATTTTGTTTGTTAGATCAGTCAAAACTCTTTTAGTTAAACACGGGTTAATATGATAAATGATTGGTTAATACAAAACCACATAGTTTTGTCAGATTCGTACAGGTAGGTAATTATAGAGAACGATTTAACGCTACTGGTAGCACCCGAAAACAGATTCGTCTTCTCCTTCGCCGATGGCGTCTATGACGTAGGCGTGGTGAGTCACCCACGTGACGTAACGTTTTGGAATGCCATACCTGGCGAAGTTTAATATTATACCATGAAGTAAACTAATTTTACAGCACAAATTGAGCCGTTCCTTTCATAACGATTGAATTAAAAAGGATGGCGTAATTTTAAGTGCTGTCAATTAGAAATAGAAATAGAATGTAAATTAGATTTGTTTGTTTTTAGCGACATCTGAATTGACACCAACGTATACTTACTAAAATGTGCGTATAAATAAGTATAACTATTTACTTTAAGCTATACACCGCTTGACAAATACACAAAAATACATCTTTAAGGCACATAATATGTTCAGTTATTCTAGCAGATATAAAATAAAATTAACTTTAACTCATGTATTACTTGCATACAATACAGAAAGCTTTTAAATGCTTTACTTATTAATTATTATAATACTTTGGAAATAGTCATATCGTCACAGACATAACCTACTTGAAAATATAAGTTAGTTTTTCGACTTTTCCACTTGCTGATAACATTTTCAAATTGTTCACGTCGATTTGAACAGTCTCTAAGAATTGGTCGCTCTGACCTTCGTAGGCGCCAACGTAAACGTCCATCCTACGACTGCCAGTCATATCAAACCGGAAGATGTATTGGTTTCCTGCTGAAAAAAGGTAAACAGTAAATTTTGTATCTTCTTTGGTGGTTCAGAGGAACGATTGTTGGATAAAAAACTAAAACAAGATAGGTAATTAATTAACACTTAAGGCCAGGTAGTCTTGCAGCAGTAGGCGTAAGGGAAAACGCGCGCCTGCCAAGCCGCCGCGCTCGTGTTTTTTGTAGTTATTTAAACATGGTAATTAAGAAATTCAGTTTATCAAGTCAAACTCTGCGAATTTGCTAAGAAATATTAAGTGTCCTTATTTGAGTACAAAAAAAGTGTGATATCAGTAGTTCGCTAGTCATAGTATTGAAAAATCGTTAGAAAAAGGGGTATTTTCTATCAAGTGAAGTTCATTAGATCTTGTAACTGAATGCTACTTTGACTAGACTAGATCCTTAGGTAATATTTACTTATTTTCAGAATCTTAAACACTATTTTCTAAGTCTCAGATGGTTTTAAAAATCACAAAAATGCGGCCTCTGCTGGCCTACCAAGCCTTAATTTCTTATTTGATAATAATTTAGTTATAATTTAGTTTAGAATCTGAGTTGAGAGTTGAGTTTATTCTGTAAAGCATATTTTAAACTACATAATTATGTAGTGTATGAATATTTGATAAATTTAGTTTAAAATTGAACTTTTCTGTATGTTTCCTTGTAAGCATAAATAAATAAACGTTATTTTGATGAACTAAAATGCTAAAAACTCACTATCATTGCTGAACCATGAGCTGGCCTCGGACCTATGCACTTCGTTTCCCTCACTGACTATTTGTACGTAATCCTCAGATTGTACTTCATTCAGCCGATTCGCTACGTTTATCTGACACGCTGTTCCGCTGCTTGTGTCAATTTGAATGTTAAGCCTGAAACAAAATAATGAATAAATAATTTGACTGTTTTGAAAATACTAAAAACAGACTTCGAATCCCCAAATCTTAAATACCAGTTTTTTTTAAGTTTTCGGGAACAATTTTTATGACAACCTCGGGATCAATCATATCGATACAACTGCAATTTAGAGTTATCCAAAAATAACTCTAAATTGCAGTTGTATAGAAAATCTAAACAATAATTATTTAAGGTCAATAAATGACGACGGAGATATCGACAAACATACATATAGCCAAAAATAAAAAGGAGGCCTTTTTTGAAGTTCGTTTAAAAATTTTCAAATGTAATGAATACTTAACATTCACTACATTCACCCTAAAATGTTAAGATAGAGACAGAGACTTAGCAATTAAGCAGTCAGCCAGGCTATCGTCTATAAAGTTAGCAAAAAAATTGCAAGCATCACAAATTGCCTGTGATTACATGAGCTGCTAACGGCTTCTGTTGACAACAAACAAGACCAAGAAACCTTGACGCCAGCAAAATACTGAATAGAAAATCATATATTGTCAGTACCTGTTTCATTCACACACAGTCACTAGATATGATGCTGCAAAATAAAAGTGTCTTATTGTTAGGTCGCGTGGGTCCTCACCTGCTGTCGTTTGTCATTTGACCTTTGATTATAATCTCGTTCCCTTCTCGCATTGCCGGCGTGGGGAACATATTGCTGTTAAGTGACTGCCAAGGCAGAATTTGTGTTCCCCCGTTCTGAGTCACGCTGTACGGATCCTCAGTTTGCCTCTGATCTCTAAAATAATAAAAAGTAACTTTAAGGAACGTCTACAATGAAAAGAAATGAAAATTCAAGTGCAGGGTGCAATTGAATTTCTCATGTCTTTGTCAAAATAAAATTAAACTTTGTAAAAAATTGCACTGAAGTGAAACACACTTTTGATTACTCGTTTAATTTAAACTATAAGATCTACACATTATCTCGTTTAGTCAGGTTTGTCCCAAACTAATTGCTGAGACATAGATAATGCGAAACAAAATTAGTACGTAGCACTTTTAAGATTCTTGTTTATTGGTCACGAGGGTCACGAATTCAATTTACAAAATTACAATTGGCCGTATGTATACGTAGTTTTATACAATACTAGCTGCTGCCCGCGGCTTCGCCTGCGTAGTTCCCGTTCCCGTGGTAATTCCGGGATAAAACATAGCCTATGTCCGTCTCCTGGTTCTAAGCTGCCTCCCCACCAATTTTCAGCCAAATCGGTTCAGCCGTTCTTGAGTTATAAATGGTGTAACTAACACGACTTTCTTTTATATATATAGATAATATTAGACACGAACTATAGTCAGGATGATGAATTGTGGACTACCATATAACTGAGTAAGGTGTACAATGCATTCAAAGCTATAATTTCCGTGACGCTTTCTAAAAGGAAAAACCCTCGGTGACTCGGAGGCTCTACAAAATTTACGGTCACACACGATACGTCACTGTATCATAAGTGAATACTAATAGGTTAGTAGGTATAAGCAATCCAAAGAATTTCGTACCGAACGTTTCGACTTTCGATATTTGATTGAGAATTTGGGTATTTCTTTATTGTCAAAGATGAAGCAGATAACAAAATGTAGTTTATTATTATATTGTAGTTTTTTTATAAAGAAAAGACCTTTTGTTATTTAGAAGTAATTGAATTACCTATTTTCGGGCGTGATAAGCTGATAAGTAAGAAAATTTTAATTTTTTTAATGAAGGAGCTAATTCGGTAAAATGTTTACCTACCCAAAACTTCCATCGAAAAGCTCTAAATTTGAAAATCAAACCATAGGTTAGATAAAAAGTTCCCATACCTAAAAGTCACCAACAAAACATTAAAACCGCTAAATACAATAAAGAAGCCTTTGTAAGTAAAAAATAGGAAAAAATCATTGGATTCGTTCCTTACCCAATAGAACATCTGCAATTTAAATAAAAACTGGTCCAGTGCGAGTCGTACTCGCACACCCCTGCGTACAATTTTTTTGTGAGGTAAACACAAATTTACGATTTCGGATTTATCTCAGTATATAAGACACTAGCTTCTGCACGCGGCTTCGCAAGGGCTTTCCAAGTCTGTCCCCGGTATACCGTCAAAATCAAAATCAAAAACGCTTTATTTCCATAAATACAATAAATGTACACTTAGAAAAGGTCAAATCCCGTTATCGGTATCCCTGTCAAATACCGTTTACCTCCATGCCAAGTTTCATTAAGATTCGTTCAGCCGTTAAAGCGTGTAAAGGCAACAGACAGACTACAGACAGAATCACTTTCGCTTCTATAAAAGTAACAATTACAACAATTTCATGAATCTGGTAAGAACCTACTTTAAATGTATATTACTTACCTACTCTAAAATAGACAATCGTCAACCATGAACTTCCAATGTCAAACAAACAAACCATACCTAAACCTACTGTTATGCTATGTAACCTACGTTACCTGAACCAATGTTTGACCAGTTGTTACTAAACTAAAACCTTCGTCGGGAACATTTAGTAAACTACAAATGTGTTTGTTGCACTGCTCACACTTTTCTCTTCATTGATCTCAAGTCACATTTTCCAAAATATAATTCATAATTTTCTGAAATACATTTTTCACTTTTCACCGACGCGATCCTGAATTTTGTGTACTAAAAATATTCTGATTTGACGTCTGTATTGGTATGTAGTCAAATAAATGTCACTGTCGCCTTGGCAGTGACATTGACTGAGGCGGCGCAAAGCGAAAGCCAAGAAAAACAAGCGCACTGCGCAATGCAGTGCGCAAACATTCCATAATCCCCTCTGTCTGCTCATCGGCATTCGACAACGCTAAGAACAAGTTTCTCACGGCGTGTTTTACCAACTAAAATTAATTATTTATGAATGATGTCAGAAGATTATAAATACGCACACCTGTCTAGAAATTAAACTAAAGTATCAAAACAATCAAATCATACCCAGCTAAACAATCCCAACAAACTTTCAACATTTTCGATAACTTTGATGCACATTAACGATATATAAGCACTTCGGGAGTTCCTACGGCTGTTTCCGCGACAAACGCGTCTTGACGACTAAAGGCATTTCGTTCCGTAAGATGGAGATTGGGTGGAGGGTCAGATTGGTCATGACGTAGGATGAAAACAAACTCGGCTATAAGTACGCGAACACCTTGAAGTTTACAGTTACCTTTACGGCCGGTTTGGTAGCTATTTAATGTTGTTTGTTAACCATTTTTTTAACAAAAGGCGAGGACGTATGAATAGTTTGAGATACCACTTAATACTGATACGGTCTATGGAAATTAGGACGTTGCTTACTCATCATAAGACGTAAAGAAAACTAGAAATGTTACGTTGCTAGAGCAGCTGGTTCAAGAATGTGTACAATTTGCTATAACAATAATAAACAATTTCGTGGATTAGAATTATTTCTCGAGACTTATTCTTAACACAGTAGACAGTAAGTACAATACACAATTATGACATCAAAAACAAAGTTGCCATCTCACCGAAATTTACTTATGTGGGAGGTTTAAAGGTGTTTAAAAGTGCAATAGCAATTTCGAATTGCAAAACTGTTTTTCGATGTAGGTAAAGTAAGTCAATAGATTAACTTCAACACACAAAGTCAACGATGGGACTGACTCAATGATAGTCGATAACTGTATTGTTTGATAAGACTGATAAAACAAGTCTTTACATATGAATTGCTCTAGTGACACACCCACACTGAAAAAAATATAGTCCAACTAAGACGCATTCTATCTTAGTTGGCGTCAAAATAGTTGGAATGATAAATATCTCATTCAATACAAACAAGAATGCATGGCAGCTGCAACATATCGAATTTGTTTAAAACAAAAAATAGGCACATCATTGACATATCAATGCTCTAAGTCAAAATAAATATTCACTTTGTCATACTAAACATTTATTTGCACGGGGTTAGCAAATAACTTTGTTGCATTTAATCTCTGAATTTAATTAAATAACTACACTATATAAGGCCAATTCATTACTTGGTAGAAGGAGCTATTACGATTTAACTAAGTTCTCATAGTCACAGAAGATAAGATCTTATTAAGGCTCTTATGGATTCATGTGCGTGATCACATTAGACAAGATCTTAATCAAAGTAAACAATTTTTTTTTCAGTGCATGTTTCCTAATCTTCAGTGGCCCTACAAAAAATAGCGTAACAGCATTATGTCATGTAGCCTTATTCCTTACTAGCTCCTGCCCGCGGCTTCGCGCTTTCCTGGATAAAAACTAGCCTATGTCGGTCCCCTAGATACCATCTACCTCCCTGCCAAATTTCATTGAGATCCGTTCAGCCGTTTAGGCGTGAAAAGTTAATAGACAGATAGACAGAATAGAATATAATTATTTATTCAGGTAATAAACAACATTATATTTCGGTTAGAAGTGCCTTAAAGCCTATGTTAGGTTTAACTAGACACAGAGTTCTCACCTGCTTTAATAAGAGCTATTTTCGAATTTATAATGTTAATACTTATGGATGTTTCCACCGTGTAGGTAGGCTTATAATTTAAGTTGCTTCAGGAGATCCGTTCGGAGTAACAAATCTAGGGCATGCGATATTATGGACAATAAGAATGTGGGCTATTCTCGTCTAGACTTCCGTTAATCGGGCGGCGTAGCGTTGCTATTGAACTGTTATTACATCAATTCGATCTTGAGATTAGATGTGCAGTAATTGATAATATTGCTCAAAGGCGTAATATAGGTAGAAAACCATACACATAAGTAAATAGATACTGCAAACCCAATAACAATTGATTGATGTCTACTTTGTTAACACTGTAAGCAAGGTTAGCTGTTAAACTTGAAATGTGATGTGACCGCACGTTATATCGTGTATGTGAATACAGTACGTTCAGCACGTGCTTCGGCAGTTATAGCATATTTAGATTGCTGGTTTTGAGATAATGCGTCTGTACATTCCATTTAGGTAGGTATTCATTATATTGCGAAGTCTTCAACTGGTACAAAAAGTACATATATTTGAATTGACAAACGTTCGAAACCCTCGGCGCGTCAGTCACATTCGCACTTGACGGATTTTGTGTTTATTTAAATTTAAGATTATTTAACAGCTTCCTAACTAAAATATCCACCTTGCATGTTACTGTTTATGTTTTGCGTTTGTTTGTTTTATACTTTTTAAACTTTAGCCGAAATAAATGTTAGTAGGTATATTAATATTTATTTTTAATTTAAAAGTTAAAGAAATAAATATAATACCAGATCTGTGAGATAAGTTCAGAGGGTGACGCTACCAGGTATCTTTCCAAGAGCGGGCCGAATTCGGTACGAGTGCGCTACCTCGAACTGCTCTAGCCGCTAATGCCACATCCCTCTTATCCCAGTGGCACTAGTACCCCCAACTCCCTTCTCGTTTTCCTGTCCCATTTTACATTTTACCCTCTCACCGGCTGGCTCAATTAGCCGGCCGGTATAATGCCGCCTAAAAATCACAACTAAATACCATGACAGTCGAGGGCTGCATGCAGCGTTGGCTGGCAGTGCGAAAAAATCTGCACACCGCGATTCCCAAACCGCATATCGAGCGTGGGGATTATGGCATTTCCCCCTATTAAAAGCCAACAAGTTTGCTGATAATAGCCCAGTGTTGTTGTTTTGTAATAAAGGGTCTTTCAACAAGGTTGAAATTTAATAAAACAAGCTGTGTGTGAAATATTAACGTATTTTTATTTTATTCGGAAGGCCTATTAATGCCATTATTTATGGAATATGACATCGTTTAAATGTCCGCCGCGGCTTTGAACAGTGGCACGGATCCGAACGTTTGGAAGAGAACCCTGATTTTGGCCGAAAAATCATCTTTAGCGACGAGGCGCATTTTTGGATGAATGGCTCTGCCAAAAAGCAAAATTGCCGCATATGGGACGACCAAAACCCACATGAGGTTCACCAGGTGGCAATGCATCCGCAAAAAGTGACTGTTTGGTGCGGATTTTGGTCCGGCAGCATGGAATCATCGGTCCGTACTTCTTAATGCGATTTGACCCCGTTAGACTTTTTTTTGTGGGGTTTCCTGAAGTCACAAGTATACCAATAAACCGCAATCGACTGATGCCCTGAAATTCAACATAACGCTTTACAATTTCACAATACCAGAAAACGCAAAGTAAAAGTCGTTTGCACTTTCATTTAAGTAACATAGGTATATCTATTTATAATTGAAGAGTGCCATTTTTTATTTTGATAGTAGGTATATATTGAGTCATATATTTTAATATAATTTTTCATTTTATTGCATTTGTTGTTTAGGAATGTAAGGGAAGTGTACTTTGTGTTCTATCAACCTATATAATACCTAAGCCTACGAATGAACCTACTTTGGTCTGAAAATACAACTCTATAGAGTGAGATTGATCTGAAAATATTTGAAAACCACAACTCTATTAGAGTGGGATGCATTTTTGCGAGGAGTATGTAACGAAGTCTGCAACAGAAGAGATTTATTGGAAACAAATCTCTTCTGTTACTAACTTAATACCTAAGTCGTCTAAGGTAAGATTTAGATTATAGTATCTTAATCCACCATCTATTTCTTTTTAAGATCTCAGTGACAGCTTAGGTGTTAACCTATGATGTAAACGTTTGTTCGACCATAACTTTGAATATCACACTAATATTATAAATGCGAAAGTTTGGATGGATGGATGTTTGTAACCTCTTCACGCCAAAACTACTGAACTTGTCGCGCTGAAATTTTGCATACAAGTAATTCTAATCCTGGAATCAAACATATGCTTTTTATCCCATAAATTAGTTCCCCTGGGATAGAAATCACCTTTAAACGTTTCCATAGAAACAACGCGTGCGAAGCCGCGGGCATATGCAAGTAAATAATAAATCATTGATTAAATAAAACAAAGACGTTCAGTTTAAGTACATTTTATTTTTATACAGACGGACCCAGCCGAATATCTTACCTGTACTAAAATTAAATAAATCAATGACTAGAAATTCTTATAGTCTAAAACCAAAACTAATAAATTAACACTTGTTCTGCCGCCTCATTACAGCTACTTAAATAAATAAATATGACTCGTAGTCCTTTCTTTCTTCTTATTCCTTCATCAAAGGAAATGCCCGTTTTTGTCCATTTGATAATAAGAAAGAGTTTTAACCACCTAACACAAGCCAAAAAATCTGCTGCATGACGATTTCTTCAACAGATTTAGCTTCGCCATTGTGTTATTCAAAACCTTTCAGCAGTGCTCATGAGCTGAGTAGATAGGCAGTCTTATTCTAACAAAGTAAATTTTAGACTGTGGATCATTTTTACACCTTCCTTGAAAACAATATGACTTAAGTTATCCAATCTATTAACTTCGCAATTTCCAACACCGCTGTTGTCCAATGTTATTATGAACATTTTATCACCTACATTTTCCATTGCTCGCAGAGTTAATTTAAACTTAGGGTTTATTGTCTTTATTTCAACGTTCTCCATTTTATGTTCTACGAATTCTTTGTCTGTTTTATATCCCGGTGAAATTTCAAGGCCTGAATTTTTTTCGTAATTAAAATTCAGTTTACATGATGCACTTTCTCCAGTTAGTAATATGGCAGCAAAACTGAAAGTAAAAAAAAAATATATATTAGGTACTTGCTTTATCACGCTAATATTATAAATGCGAAGATTTGGATGGATGGATGGATGTATGTTTGTTACTTCTTCAGGCCAAAACTACTGAACAGACCGGGCTGAAATTTTGCATAGATGTACTGGCCTGGAATACAATATACGTTTTATCCCATAAATCAGTTCCCATGGAATATAAATAACTTTTAATCTTTTCCATGTAAAACAACGCGTGCGAAGCCACGGGCAGAAACTAGTACAAAAAAGCGCGACGCCTGCGACGCAGAAGGTTGCGGGTTCGACTCCCGCCTCACAAATGTTTTTACGATTTTCAGATATTTGTTCAGGGTGTTTTGAGTGTTTTAATGTATATTAAAGATAGCTTTTATTTTTTGTAGGTAATTACGTAATTAGTATAATGTATTAAGTATATCAGTTATATAGTCCCCATAACACAAGCTCTGCTTAGCTTGGGGCTAGATGATACTATGTGAATTGTCCAGCATTATTAACTTAATTACTTTTCAACTTACGGATAACTGAATTCTAAAATCTTCTTAAATTAATTATTCAATTCTTCGATTGCTTGGGTTCAATCATAGTTATTAAATAATAAAGATTGAAAATTTGAAAGGTTAAATGGTAGGTACTTACTTTTCGTGTGTCAGGTCAAGTGTTCCATGAATTTCGATCTCGTAATTGTCTCCTAAATTATAAGCAGCCACTGGCAACATATATTTGAATTTATCATAGCTTTCTCCATCTGCGTCTCTTCTGAAATGAAAAAAAAAAACATTTTAGCACAAGTTAACTCAACTTTCCTTCTAATCGCGTAATTTTTTAAATGAATCGTGCTATTTCTAATTGCTCAATTAGAAAAAAATAAACCTAAAATTTTTAATCTCAAACATAAGCTTATTAAACTGACAAGGTCCTAGGTTTATGGATTTATGTCTGAAATAAATGATTTTTATTTTATTATTATTATTAGTAGATGTCAGTTTTACCTACTCTCATTTTTGTAAAGTTTTGTTTGTTTTTCTTTTCAGTTAATTAGTCAGAGCGACATAATGGCATTGTGATATACTTTCGCATAAAAAGTTTGGATATTAAAGATTAAAAGCTTATTAAACGAAGACAATATATATTTATAATTTACTTATTAAATAATAATTTAACTTGGATGAATAATAATTAACGTTCTTACCGGTTCTTTGTGTGGTCTTCCGTATCAATCGAACGTGCGATCACATGAGTAAATGTTATCGCGAGCACAGATAGTAACAACACCACAAATTCCATCTTTAATGTAACACTTCACTCAGTAGAGCACAAGTTTTATATTAAAATCAGATGATCTGACCTGATTGTATGTTATTGTAACTGACAAGTAAATTTATATATTTTGAAAAACAAATTTGTTGGTGGTCCCAAGAGGACTATACCAATTATTAGCAGTCCTTTGACAATAATGACAATTTCCTTGTCTTGTGTTATACATATAGTTGTATTTTTATGATTCATAGATGCTCAGGCTTGCCCAGGCTTGCACGTCACTCTTATAATATGAGAATATGATATGATATACTATTAACTAATATTGCCTTATGCAGACTTTGTCCAGGGCGTTCTGGATGTTTTATTTGTATAATGAATAAATAAAATAAATAAATAATGCTGGACAATTCACACAGCATTATCTAGCCCCAAGCTAAGCAGAGCTTGTGTTATGGGTACTAGATAACTGATATACTTAATACAATACACTACATAGATAGATATTTTTTATTATACATAGAAAACACCCAGACCAACGGAACAAATTTCTGCAGATCGTACACAAATTTGTTCCGAGGCGGGAATCGAACCCGCAACCTCCTGCGTCGCAGGCGGACCTTCGCCCGCTGCGCCACGGAGGTCGTCAATAATAAATAATAAAAAATATATCTATGTAGTGTATTGTATTAAGTATATCAGTTATCTAGTACCCATAACACAAGCTCTGCTTAGCTTGGGGCTAGATAATGCTGTGTGAATTGTCCAGCATTATTTATTAAATTGTTTCCATTGTAAAAGGAAAAGTTGTTTATTGTTGATACCTACTTAATCTATTTATTCGTTTCATTTGAGAGGTCGTAGCATGTTTCGTCGCGTTTTTCTGCTGACGGTTTTCAACAATATTTGTAACACTGAAAATGTAACCACATACCGTACCTATCGTTTTCCTAAAAAACCTTTAAAACATCAAACACTCAAACTCAGCAGCAGCCTATAATGGTCCACTGCTAGACGCAGGCCTCCCCCTGATAACCACCTCATTTTCGCTTTTACCTCATGGGGGTAATGCCCATAATCCCCATGCTGAGCATGCGAATTGGGGATCGCAGTTCGAAGGTAGGATGATACTGCAGGGGGCGCTGCTGCCTACCCCCGGTAAATATCCCTTAGTCGCCTCTTAGGGCACCCGCGGTAACAATTGGGGTGGTGCAAATTCTAAGCTAGGACCACACAGCAACACTGTCATACATTATAACCTATTAAAATTCTGTGCCCTGCCTAATAAGGATATTTTGTTGAACAGGTGAATCGAATGTATACACACTGGGAACAATCGGCGCTCACCGTGTAGTGACAACAAAGCTGCCTTCCGTTGGACGCACGCGGGAGGCTATGACAGCCGCAGGAAATACCACCACCAGACTACTAGGGATCTTCCAGAAGGTATGAGGATCTACTCAATTGCATACTTCCTGCAGACCATAAACCGCCGCCTCATTAGACTAACTCCGTGGTGCAGCGGGCGAAGGTCCGCCTGCAACGCAGGAGGTTGCGGGTTCGATTCCCGCTTCGGAACAAATTTGTGTATGATCTGCAGAAATTTCTTACGTTGGTCTGGGTGTTTTCTATGTATAATAAAAAAATATCTATCTATGTAGTGTATTGTATTAAGTATATCAGTTATCTAGTACCCATAACACAAGCTCTGCTTAGCTTGGGGCTAGATAATGCTGTGTGAATTGTCCAGCATTATTTATTTATTATAGTAATCAGATAATCGCACGGTTCGCATAGGTACTAACCTCATGTTTTTGTTTGTTAGTCTTATTTCCTCTGATCAATTCAATTCATTTCAATTCTTATATGTCCTTTTTAAACAAAATACATTGTATGTGGAAAACTTAAAACTAAAACTCCTCAGTACACAAAAAACGAATTGTACAATAAAATCAATATTAAAAATATTTCAAATAGGAATCACAAAGTAGGTACCTAATCGCGTAATAATAAGATCTTATGAATAAAATTATGATAATTAATAAGTGAAAACGAATGGTATTATAATTTGAATACAATGTCAGCCCGATAACTATATTGTCAATCTGGAATATTACAATGTCAACTTGAGTGTGATAGATAACTATGTCAATTGAAAATAAAAATTAGATAAATAGCTATGTCAGCAAAAGTTATAATTCATCTATGTAGAGACACTTCTCCAGAAGAAAACTTTTGAATATGATTTTTAGAAGTGTTCTCTTAAGTATAACTTCTTTGAGGTCTACTACGATGAACGAGGAGCGAGTCGACCTAGAAACTAGATACGAATTGGCGACATCGAGCAGCGAGTCTGTAGATCTGGTAGTTTTGTCGCTGGACTACAAGTCCCTGCGACAGACTTAGTGGAGAGAAATTTCTCGTCTGCGGCAGTGAATATTCAGCGATCAACTATAAACAATACAATTAATAAATAATGTTAGACAATTCACACAGCAGCATCGTCTACTATGTATCTTTTATTGATACTGGATCTACTAGTAGATACATCTATTGTACGTTTCTTGAGCGAGAAAATAGTTGAAAGTTAGTTGCTTTCTGGTCAACGGTGGGACAAGTGCCTTAAGATGCGGTACTGGCATTGTTGCTCATTGCCTTAAATGTGACAAGTAAATCTTTTCAGCACCCGAAAATACTGTATTCTCATTTGCTTTTTCTGTAACTAGGAGATAAAAATATAAATGTTACATGAGACCGCATGCAAATACGGAACGCATTTTCGTCCTGGCTATATAAATGTTGCTTTGCAAATTTCCCCGTTTTACATCTACGCAGTCATTTACATAATCGGTCTTACCTGATTATTCAGTGATGTGACCAACTAGCTAAGGTATCCTGTACCTTGACCTATGTGAATCAGGCAAGGATTTGGTACCTACTTTTTGACGTCTATCACAAGGTAAGACTCGTCAATTCCTTTGGTTTATAACATGAGTAGGCGGGAACGGTAGTTTTACGCTAAAATGACTAAAGGGTCACGTATGTAGACACAATAGGCAAAGCGTGACAAGGATTTCATCTACTTAAGTTTAATTATGAGGAGGTGCTGAAAAGGTTTTTGATAAACACCATACAAAACACGACAGGGAGAATGATTGGACATCTTAAATGACATGACAGCTTCATAAAAAACATCTTAGAAGGGAAAGTAGAAGGAAGACGAGGAAGGGGAAGATCAAGAATAGATCAAGGAGAGAGCTGCTGTCATGTCTTATAAAAAGAAGTTAAAAAGACCACATTGGAAAGAGAAAAGTAGAGGAAATTTCATCATTGCACAGAAATGACTAGGCTGTTTATTCTTCGATCAGTTGAATTTTACCACACATCATAAAGTGTGGCTTGAGGTGCATTCCATTGCTTCAGGCATAGATAATAAATATTAAACGTTGATTTTGACGTAACCGGTACGTAGGTAATCAAATTGCTCATTCTGTGTATCCGTTTATAATACCTACAATTTTGTATCCTAGCGAGTCTGTGATCCTTAAAAGGTTTATCATTTTTAAACCTATAGTTTGGGAAAGGAAAAACGGCATTTTTAAATAAGGTCTGAAGAGCCAAGTAGCAAAAGAGTATTTTTCTAAAACTCTCTGAGAGGAAAATATAATGCGTCATAGACGCGAGTTATAGACTTTGTATAGATAGTCGTGATGCTCTTATACAGGTTTCATCATAAAATCAATAAATTCCGTCAGAAATAGCAAGGCGAATTAGAATACCATATGGTTGTAGAGACGCTAATAGGTGGAAGTATTTTCAGTATCGTTTTCGTGCGGTACGTTAATCTGATCGATTTACAGTCTCGCCCTTGAGATGCCAGCTTGCTCCGTTTTGTATCGATGCGTAAAATAACCGTGACTCAATGGGCGTTCAAATGGAGCAACTTATCTTTACGTACCTAATCCAGTAAATATTGAAGATGGACTAAAAGATTCCTAGCCGCAAGACGAAAATGGCTGCGAAAGCCTTGATAATGAAGCGGTAAATAATAGATTTAGGGTTTACTTTGCGGAAATCCATTGCAAAATATTTAGATTTATAACGATTCCGCGTAAAAACTTCTTTGATAAGATCGAAGAAAATGCAATTCGTGCACCGGCCGCCCTCCAACAAATTGACACGTAATGAAGTGGTAGTAATATTTGAACTAACAACGCCTATATTCAGTCTCACTCATTGCTTCATCCTATTAATATTATAAACGCGAAAGTTTGTAACTAGACTTGGATGATCAAATCAAATCAAAAACTCTTTATTTCCATAAATACAATAAATGTACACTTAGAAAAGGTCAAATTGGTGTTTGTTACTCTTTCACGTAAAAATTACTAAACGGATCTGGATGAAATTAGGCACAGAGATAGATTATAGTCTGGAATAGCACATAGGCTATATTTATCTCGGAATTCCTACGTGAACGGGAACTACCCGTTCCCGTAGTGTGAAGCGAAGTAGTGTGAAGTGGAAGTGGGTGAAATCACGAGGCGCTGCTAATAGCTTATAATCCGTGGTCGGTCAAAAAAAAGGCAGCAGCATCGTTCTGAGTTTCTCTCTAACACATCCAGTGCGAATCAATCCGCCAGTACCACCTGCCAGGCGTGCTGATGAAGGCGTGCGAATGGGAAAATCCGCCTCATAAATGAGGGGTATTTTGCCATTCCTGCCTATTCAGCAGTAGACTTATGAGGAGCTAGTAATCCTAAGATGAAAAAAAAAATAAGCCTGAAAAAATTGCCGAGAATGACCTTTGCTTTCGTGCTATTTCTACTTGCTGTACGATTTGGCTTAAAATAGTAAACAAAAATTTTTACAAGTAATCCTGTAAAATTGAAAAGCTTGTCTTTGCAATCCCGAGATTCAAAAACGGACTTGCAACTCCGTTGCACTGATAATATGTTTAAATACCTTAGTACATTTTTAGATCGTGGAATGCCAATACCGATGGTTTTATGTTATAACGATTGTTGCCAGCTATTTGCATTTTTGTGGATTACTAATATTGTACGTGGCAAAACGTATTCATTGGGACGAAAATTTACGAAATGTTTTATTGTGAAGCAATAAATTACATGTAGCTACATTATATGCATATTAAACCACGGCTTAGTACCTACTAAGAAACCATTTACATATTCGAGTAGGTTTGCTACGGGTTTTACGAGAGGCAGATAGGTATACCTAGGTACTCCAGGTCCAATGTTTTTCCTTACATTTAATTAATTTGTTAAACTGTCACGTAAAATTCAGGTAAATCCAAAGACAAAAAAAAAATCTACCGCCTGTTGAGAAAGCTTGGTAGGTAATAAGTAAATAAATAAATAATGCTGGACAATTCACACAGCATTATCTAGCCCCAAGCTAAGCTAGGCTAGGCTTGTGTTATGGGTACTAGATAACTGATATACATAATACAATACACTACATAGATAGATATTTTTTTATTATACATAGAAAACACCCAGACCAACGGAACAAATTTCTACAGATCGTACACAAATTTGTTCCGAGACTCCCGTCTCGTATCGAACCCGCAACCTCCTGCGTCGCAGCCGGACCTTCGCCCGCTGCGCCACGGAGGTCGTCGAGGTACATAGTTATTCTGTTTTGCTTGACTACCTCCGTGGTGCAGAACCCTCGAGATCGGGAATTCGATACACCTATCGTCTCAACGACGCGGAGTGACGTTTCATTAGCATGGGATTTGGAACAGCGCCTCTACGCACATGAAACTACTACTATACAGAGTGTCTGTATCTGCTCTGTGTACTAATAAACAATTTTTTTAAGTCTCGTCGACGATAAATAAATAATGCTGGACAATTCACAAAGCACCATCTAGCTCCAAGCTGAGCAGAGCTTCTGTTATGGGTACTATATAAATATAACTAATATACCTACCTAACCTACTTAGTCCTACTAATATAATAAAGCCGAAAGTTTGTGAAATGTGAAATTTTTGTGACCTAGGATCTCAAAAACTAGTGAACAGATCAAGATGAATTTGGCGTACGTTTAGAAAATAGCCTTACTTAGATAATAGGCTACTTATTATACCGAACACCGGGCAGAAGCTAGTACCTATATTATATACTACACTGATAGATATTTTTAATTATACATAGAAAACACAGAACACCCTGAACAAATATCGAGAAGCCGAACTCTGGGTTCTGTTACCGATAAAACACTCTAATCTAAAAAATAAATCTAATAAGCTACTTGATAGGACACACGCACATCATTATCCTATTAATTCAGAATAAATTTCCTCCTCCAGGTGGAATACGTGTTTCTAGTTGGCGTGGGAGGTGGAGTGCCTCACTACACAGACTACGACAGGCACGTGCGACTCGGTGACGTCGTCGTGTCGACGCCGGCCCAGGATCTGCCTGACAAGTCAGTATTTTATTTCAACCTCAACATCCTGTATTGGTCCACAACTGGACGCAGGTCTCCCCCTGATAAGCGCCTTATTGGCTTTTATCACAAGGGGGTAATGTCCATAATCCCCGGGCACGCGGGTTGGGGATTGCAGTTGGGTGGTAGAATTGTTCTGCAGGGGGCGCTGTTGCCCGACCCCGGTGGATATCCCTTAGTCGCATCTTACGACACCCGCGGGAATGGTTGGGAGTATTTTATTTACACTAGAGAAAACAGCCGTGGCGATCGCGACGTGAGAATAGACCTTCTAACTCAGGCCGTGGGTGTCGTAAGAGCCGACTAAGGGAAATTATCAGAGGAAGCGCAGCAGGTTTCTTCTGTGTATTTTTAACACCTCAATTGGGAGTACCAATCCGCCAAGCGTCGTCATTATTTATTAATATACCAACAACGACAGATACACGTTTTTGGGTTATGCGAGTGTAGTTTCAATAGTGAATTTATAATTTTTTTAAAGCAAACAAATCAAATACGTGCCTACTACTGTGGTAATTCTTATATTAGATTGGAATGAAATAATATACCCGGAGTATTTTATAAAACTTACACTGATCAACAATAAATCAATCAAATTGATACAATTTAACTAGGTACTTTTTGTTAGATCGGAAGTACCTATCCATAGGTACATAATTTATCATATCAGCACAACACTAGTATGATAGACATATTTAATATACATATTTTTATATCCAATGATCCTATCCATCCACGGTTGTCTGGTAGTAGAGATCGCTCTTGAGCGATAAGACCGCCAATTGTCATATATTTTGTAAATTTTTGTTGTTTTTTGTGAATTATCTTGATAAGTGTGCATTAAAGAATTTTCTATCTATCTATCTATAGACATTTATAAGTGACAAATAACTGATGAATTTCGAAATTCGAATGACCATATTTCCTCTCTATTGGGTATGTGCTCGATGGTTGACGACATCGTCAAAGTCGCAGGGCATACTTGGATGCGCGAAGCACAGGACATAGGCATTAACTAAAACTATCGCATCGTGATTATTAAAACTTATTATTATAACGCGATATTTACCATGATTTGTGTTATTTTGAGTCTTGGAATATTTCGGCACAGTTGCAATAAAAAAGCCGGCTTTTCACTATGGGATATAATATATTATATTACATGTTGAGCTTTATATTACATCCCGCGATTGCTGTTCATACTGTAAGATGTAAATTTTGCAACACACATGATCAGTTGACACGTCGGCACACGAACGCCAACATTGAAACTGAGGGCGAGGCAGGGGGAGGCGCGGTGTCCGGGGACGTGAGGTAAAATATACACCTTCAAATGACCTCTAAATATCGCTTACTCGGTCGAAAAAATCTATATTTATAGTTTGGGATGTAGTATTATATAATAGCACAGTGTCAATGGTCTCGTACAAAATGTATGACGAGCGATAAACTATTATATCTCAAGATGTAATATATATTATATTATATCCTATAGTGAAAAGCCGGCGAAACTCACTCGCAGTGACTTTAGTTATTCCACAATCTCATGCAACAGTGCCGTAATATTGAACATTGAATTTATCTAGGCGTTCATCACAGGTCTCATAATTGCGTTATGGGTAAAAAATTAAATATATAAGCTTTATATTAGTGAAATAAAAAAACTATCGCAATGGGTTTATTTTTTAAATAGGTAGGTGTACCATTTTGTCCATGTTGGGATTTTACTGCCTCATAGAACCAAGTAAAACGCCAACTTGAGTTCAACCGTTAGGCAAATTATCTGCGTAGGATTTCTTACGACCGTAATCTACAAGTCTGATATTTATTAGATTATGTATTACCAAAGAATAACTATATGGTATTACGTAGATTTTTTTAGGATTGTTATTTATATTGATTGATAGCTTCCTTCCCACGCGACCAAACATTCTAAAAGAGATTGAAGGCCGACAATAAAAGCTTTGTATTTGAACTACATATTTGCAATACTCAGTGACAGCGTTTGCTTTTAAATTTGAATAAACGGACGGACCCATATATCGTCGCCGTAGAGCGAAAAGTCACTAAGTAGGTCATTTGGTGTTTTGAGTTATGAAGGTCTAAAGTTTTGAAAAACGAATAAAATCATAACTTTGTTCCGGTATGGGATATTTCTAATTTTATGGTCTCTTTTGTAAGAAAATTAAAAGCTCTTAAGGTCAATTCACTACAGTCAATGAATGATTGATATTTCCAGGAATAATGAAAAAAAACACTTTAGCTATCATTCAAAACAAAGCTTTGTAGCCATAATATTGGGGAGAAAACTAACTTATCATATTAAATGATTTCTTGCTCTAAAATTATGACGTACAATTATCGCAAATAGCGATCTAGAAGACACTCCGTCAACTTGGTTAGTTTTTGCTTTCATGTTGTGTATCAAACCAGTTACTTACATAATTAATCAAATTGAGTTATTTCTCGACTAGACTGGGTCCTAGCAACATTAGTTATTATTTTGGAAAAGAAAGTAACCAATCCGACTTAGGTTCATATTTTGCAATTCTTTCAAGTATATAGGAAACAAGATCCGTCAAGTGCGAGTGTAACTCGCGCGCCGAGGGTTTTGAACGTTTGTCAACAAATATGTACCAAAAGTACCGGTTAGAGACATCGCAATTTAACGAATACCCAAGAATAGTAGGTACCAACCTACAATTCAGATGTATCTCTCTGCATGCTTCGGTTAAATGGGTGGTTCGGTTAAGGTAAATTTTTCGACTTTTTTCGAAATATTTCAAAAAGTATGAAAGCTACAGAAATTAAAAAAACTGGTTTGAAATGTTCAAACCGATACCTTTCATTTGATACCCCACTCGGTGGGGTAGCCCCCCTTTTGAAAATTATTCCTTTTTGACCATTTTTCAAAAAGTATTCATTTTACAGACTTCTCTATATTTTTCCTGTAAAATATAGATCCATATCTACAAACGCTTCATACATTTTAAATGGATCGCTCGGCAAACTTCGGAGATAGGGGGGGGGGGAATGGGTATTTTTTCGACTTTTTTCAAAATATTTCAAAAAATATGAAACCTACAGAAATTTTAAAAACTGTTTTGAAATGTCCAAACCAATACCTTTCATTTGATACCCCATTCGGTGAGGTAGCTCTCCCTTTTGAAAATTATTCCCCCCCTTTTTGACCATTTTTCAAAAAGTGTTCTTTTTTCAAACTTCTCTATATTTTTCCTGTAAAATATAGATCCATGTCTATAAACTCTCCATACATTTTACATGGATCGCTCTGCAATCTTCGGAGATAGGGGGGGGGGGGAATGGGTATTTTTTCGACTTTATTCGAAATATTTTGAAAAGTATGAAACCTACAAAAATTTCAAAAAATATTTTGAAATGTACAAGATGATACCTTTCATTTGATACCCCATATGACTCTGTAGGTATCTTTTAAAATTTCGGCATCACAATTTGTATGGAAAATATTCATTTTCATTTTTCATTTATTTTCAATTATTTTTCTTAAAATCTGTACAGGCGCACGAAATGTATTATTATTTTAAATTTCAAGTTGATAGCTGCAGTAGTTTTTGAGTTATTAAGGAGGGAAAAAAGGACAGACAAAGCGAGACCATAAGGGTTTTGAAACCGATCTTCGATCTTCAAAACCCTAAAAAGTATCTAAGTAACTTAATTAGTTTTCGACTAAAATGTTGTAGACCAAATGTACAGTTAGTGAATTTTTGCACATCCTAAATTTAAACTGTGATAGCTATGGATATGGCTGAAACGTAGAAAAAAATCGGTGGCATATCTAACTCGATTTTGGCCAAATAGCGAGTTAGTGACTTTTCGCTCTACGGCCACGATATTTTTACATTTTAATCTTGCCGTGCGGTTATAATAAATAGTAACTTAACCTATACGAGAATTCCTTGTAAAAAACTATATTTGTAGTCATAATAGGGAATAATTGTATAATTATGTAAATAAAACGTGAGTTCGATAAGGATAGACGTCACAGGGAATACCGTGAAATGCATAATTATTCCCACACTTGCAAGTAGTTGGAATTAGTCAAATGATTTTATGACACCCGTAAAAGGTCAGGGATCTTTTCCATTGCCGTATTCATAATACTTAATTCGAGGGATGTGGGAAATTTTTATGTGGGGTCATCATAATACTACCGGCCCATCTCACTAGCAACCATCATCGCAAAGGTGCTTGACAGCTTGCTTAATAACATTCTCTTGCAACATGTCAAGCTTCACGATGCTCAGTTTGGTTTTAAGGCCGGACTATCTACAGAGAGTGCGATTTTATCTCTTAAGCAAGCTGTCAGGTACTATACGGAGAGGAAGACCCCTGTTTATGCCTGTTTCCTGGATTTGTCCAAGGCCTTTGATACAGTTCTGTATCACAGGCTTTGGGAAAAACTGGTAAGCGAGGGTGTACCGGGTGAAGTAGTTTCCGTCATGAAGTATTGGTACAAATGTCAAAAAAACCAGGTGAGATGGGCGGGCGCTCTATCTGAGGAGTATGCCTTGGAGTGCGGAGTTCGGCAGGGTGGAAGTACTTCGGGGCTTTTATTTAATTTGTATATTAATGAACTTATCGTTGAGCTCAGCAATACCCATACAGGCTGTTTTGTTGATAATGTTTGTGTGAACAACATAAGTTACGCTGACGATATGGTGTTGCTGGGTCCATCGGTAGGTTCTATTCAAAAGCTTGTTAACATTTGTGAGGGCTACGCGGCTGAACATGGACTCACATACAACTCCAAAAAGAGTGAAATCCTTGTATTTAAGAGTGGAAATGTAAGGCCAGCCTATGTTCCGCCCGTAGTTCTCAATGGTGCGGCTCTGAAGGTAGTTAGTACGTTTAGATATTTAGGACATGTCGTCAACGACTCCTTATGTGATGATGCGGATGTTGAGAGGGAGCGTAGAGCTTTGGCTGTACGGGGGAACATGATCGCGCGTAGGTTCGCACGCTGCTCGAGAGAAGTGAAAGTGACGCTATTTAAGGCATACTGCCAGTCGTTCTACTCGAGCAGCCTCTGGCTGAAATGTTCCCGCCGCGCAGCCAGCGCTCTACGTGTTCAGTACAACAACATTTTCAGGATGCTGATGCGGCTGCCTCGCTTTTGCAGCGCATCTGGTATGTTTGCGGAGGCGCGAACGGACGACTTTTACGCGATTATTCGCAAAAAAGTCGCTTCCCTATCTCAGCGAGCGCGAGCCAGCAGCAACAGCATCCTGCAAATGATTATGTCCCGTCTGGACTGTCCCATCCAAAATAAATGGATGATGATAATGATGGGGAGTAACTCCATTTAAAATTTAATTTAGGTTAGTAAGTAGGTAGTTATGTTATGTAATTTTTATGTAATTGGAATGTAATCATGTACTATATATTGTTTTTATATCTAATTTAATCATTATTATTAATTAAGTTAAGATTGTATGTAATTTAATTTTATTGTGAATTTTTATGTTGTGTCTATGGATGGTTACTACCTATCTGAAATAAATGAGTTAATAATAATAATGAATGACAAGGCAGATTACAAGTATAATTTGCTGTGTGATTCTCATTCATTTACTCTGTACTGCCTAACTTACCGCCGAATACTCAAAAGCAAATTAGATATAAGCACATCTCAAGTGAAGAATTTTGGACAGGTTTTCATACTAAACTTTAAAAGAATCGCGACTTGAGACTGAGAGCAGCCCTATCACGCTAATAAGGCTGTTAAAGTATTCGGCGGTTGAGGCCCCGACTCCACCAAAGTGGAGGCAAGACGAGAGAAGAGATGTGTTTTAAACAACCAATAGAATGTCGTTATTTACACATCTCGCGCGTTACTACTCATCTCTCTATTACACGTAGCTGAATGAAAAGCTAAGACTAAAACCTATTTATTAACTTTAGATAACTATAAAACAGAGAATATGATAAAAATAGCAAAATAAAAATGATTGCCACATATAGTGACATACATACACACATAATATACTCACATGAACTGGTTGGACCTTTTAATATAATTTAGACGCTAAATATGTTAAAACCAAAACATCTATAATTTTGTTTTCCCGTTTTCTTTTTTTCCATTTTACTGTGTTTTCTATTTCTTTTTCTTTGATTAAGTTTCATGACGTTTTTCTTTTTATAAAAAGTATCTTAAAAAAAGTGCACTGTATAAAAAATATAGGTAAGTAAGCTATTGCCGAGGTAGAGATCCCTCGCGTCTACATTACAAGTTTCGAACTTAGTTAAAGCGTTGTGTTGAAACTAAGACTGGTTAACTAGGTCTAAAACACTGTACTGTTACTGTTAAGACCTTTTGAAATAAACGTTTTATTATTATGTATTATTAGCTCAGCTTCCGCTCTAGCCAGCACACATCTACGCACAGCTTCGTGGATACACCCTTACTGAAAAATGTATATTCTTGTTTCCGCTTCGGACATTTCCGCACATCTCCGCTTTGGTGGAGTCCGAGTCTGAAGTCATCCATTCATAATATCTTTTGAATGGCATGTCCGATTTTAATAATTCAAAAAGTTATCTACAGGTATTGAAACAGTTTTGAATACGAAATAATTTATTTGGATAAGTATTTTTGATACAAAGGCATGGATAAAATGGTCTGATTCTGGTCGGCATTTCTATCAACTTATAAAATGTAAAAAAGTAGTTATTGTGACATAACTACTATAGTTGGACATATGTATAGTAACCCCAAGTTTTTTGTATATTATTGATACGTTCTTTAATATTTTTGATTTTTTTTGGGTAGTTTCGATAGTTTCCGCGGCGCTTGCGATGAAAGACATTTTATGGGTAATTTTTTTATACCTTGGGTTACATTGTTGAAGTTTTAGTAGGGATCCCTAATTTTTCTAATAACAAATAAAGCCTATGTTACTTATGGATAATGTAGCATTCTAACGGTCAAAGAATTTTTGAAATCGGTCCTGTAGTTTTTGAGTTTATTCGTTACAAACTTACAAAATCTTTCCTCTATATAATATTAGTGTAGACATGAACCAATGTCTTAAACCATCAAGTGGAAGACGAGTACCAACAATCCTTGTATCCTATAGGTACCTTTAAGTGATTTTTTTATCATAAGACCTATTGTGATCTACAAAATAAAAAGTAAATAAATAAATAATGCTGGACAACAATTAAAGTATGTGTGCAAAATTTGACGACCTCAGTGGTGCAGCGGGCGAGAGTCCGCCTGCGACTCAAGAGGTTGCGGGTTCGAGGAACAAATTTGTGTACGATCTGCAGAAATTTGTTCCGTTGGTCTGGGTGTTTTCTATTTATCATAAAAATATGTATATATATCTATCTATGTATATAAAGTATTAAATATATCAGTTATCTAGTACCCATAACACAAGCTTTGAGTAGCTTACTTTGGGGCTAGATGGTGCTGAGTGGATTGTCCAGCATTATTTATTTATTTATCTAATGTAGTGCCAATTCATTTTAATCTTATTTTCTATTATTGCAGATCTGTGTATGTGTTCTGCGAGAAATCTGAAAGGAACAGCAAAGGCGGCTGGGATTACGAAGTGAAGCCATACAAACCTGTCGACCCCTTGCTACAGGACATAGCGATTCGACTCACCAAGTCGCAGGGCTTGTGGGACTCTTATGTCAATGAAGGTAAATGTAACCCCCATAACAGGCAAACTTAACAGGTTTGGTTGTCAAACTAAGCCTAGATCTCAGTACTTACGGAACCCCGTGCTAACAAACTCGAATTACATAAAATTCTACGTTATATTGGTCTGCACGACACAGGGAATCCTAGTGTGTAGATCAAGGTACCTTTGTTAGTTGTTACCTACATTATTGTTACATTCTCTTTTGTATACTTTCAAATACCTACATTGTCAAAACCGTATATTTAAGTAAGCATGCAATAATTTGTGCCCTGTTCATGGGTTGATCTTAAATTCATCTAAGTCCTCCACCACACAGCCGTGATTTTTGCGATTTTTGTGTACACAAGACGCGCTTCAAAATCGAGGCTGTGTGGTGGAGGCTTAATTTGAACAGACTACTTATGTATTTGAATAGTTGGCTATTCAGACAGGTTCTATCTGTTCTACATATTACATAAGCAGGCGTAAGACCAACCGACCGATAACAAAATGGCGCATCGCGCGCCATTTTGTAAAAAGGATAGCCATAGTAGGTATTTCGCGTTCATAGGAGCGGGACAGAGCATAATATGTTTTTGGAGCGGCTTAAACAACTCATGAAGAAACTGTATTAAGAAACCAAAGAATTACTTAGTAATCATCATCATCATCATCATCAGCCTATATTAGTCCACTGTTGGACATAGGCCTCCCCTAATGAGCGCCATAGTCGCCAGCTTGCCGCATCCAGCATCTGCCTGCAGTCTTTCGCAGGTCGTCATCCCAACTGGCCGGAGGGCGTCCTACACTACGTTTGCCGAGTAGTGGTCTCCACTCAAGAACACGTTTACCCCAGCGGTTGTCGGTTCTTCGTGAGATATGGCCGGCCCACTGCCACTTCAGCTTGCTAATTCTTTGAGCTATGTCGATAACTTTGGTTCTCTGTCGGATGTATTCGATACGAATTTTATCCTTCAGAGAGACTCCGAGCATAGCTCTTTCCATTCTTACTTAGTAATATAACCTACGAATCAAACAGAAATCTTTCCTATGGACCGCACAGGGTTCCTGAGATCACGACCAAGTTAGGTTCAAAACAGAGTACTACTTTCATGTTTTTTTTTATCGTATTTCTTTAGCAATCGTTTTTTCAGTTATATCGTTTCGAGTTTTTACCAAGGGGATCCCGAGTACCGAGATCTATGCCTAGTTTGACAACCAAAACCCGCTATAGGTTCGCCCCATAAGAAAAAAATCTCTTATAGCAAGGTCACGTCAGAAAACAATGCTCCTAATAATAATAAATAACTAAAATTGGTTAAGTCTACTTTGCCTATTCCAAAAGAGTACGCGCTTTGTTGATGTGTTGTAATTATGTAAAACTAACAATGATGTCTATTTTAGTTCGGTGGTTATTGCTACATTGACCTCTTTGAAATCTGGCAAAGCTGTCTGTGAATTAAGATGTACGATGTTTGATTGCCTCGTAAATTTTGAAACCGACGTCTCCATAAATTATATCAAGTGCAAAGTTATGTGTCCATTGGGATTGCTCGAGGATAATAATATTTTTTATTTATCTATGACTTCATTTTTATAACAGAAAATAGGATTTGGCTTTATTTCCTTTAACTACTTTACATGACGATAGTTGTGAGCATAACTAAACTAATGGGTGTTCTGGGTATTTTCTGTCTAATTAAAAAAATACATATATGTATATCTATGTAATGTATTGTATTAAGTATATCAGTTATCTAGTACCTACTCATAACACAAGCTCTGCTTAGCAAGGGGCTAGATGATTCTCTGTGGATTGTCCAGCATTATTTAATCCCTAGTTTCCGTTGCAACTGGCCGCCGTGGCCGAAATTCGGCTAGGAGGACATCATCATCATAAATAAACTAATTGGAGAACTCTAAAATTATCGGCGAGTTGTTTATTTCCGATATGAAAGAAACGGTTGCGTTACTTGTGCATAAATGAAAATATATACCTATTTGAAATTAATTCCTTCACCTTCAATGGTGTGTTTTCCAAAAAGAGTAAACAAATTTATCTTATAGAACTCGATAGATGGCGATATTTCACGGAGTGGTGTCAATGGGATCATGGACAAATAAAAATGGGATGTAATAATTCTATGCCACTTTGTAGGGATTATGGGCATTATCTAAATTAAAAGCCGCTTATCAGGGGACGCTTGCGTCCAGCTGTGAACTAGTATAGGCTGTAGATGATGATGCTACTTTTATTTGACAGCCCCATTCAAAAAGTGCCGCATGTTTTCAGAAAACGCCTTATTTTGTACTTCATATAAAGTTTTATCTATTCTTTCCTAGACAAAATCTTTTCTAGGCTTCTGATTACACATGAATGTGATGTTTCCAGGTCTAGACCGTCTGAGAGGCGTGCCGGGTCGCTGGGAGCCGCCGGAAGGCGCGGTTGACCGGCTCTGTATGGAGGTCGGCGAGGGCGCCTACATCGAGGTTTCGCATCCAGCGCCCAACCGCGATCAAATGTACGTATCACTTGGTACTGCACTATAAATAGGTCTGGATCGTCTGAGAGGAGTGACGGGTCGCTGGGAGCCCTCGGAAGGCGCGGTGGAACGACTCCGTTATAGGTCGGCGAGGGTGCCTACATCGAGGTCTCACATCCCGCGCCCAACCGCGATCAAATGTACGTATCACTTGGTACTGCACTATAAATAGGTCTGGATCGTCTGAGAGGAGTGACGGGTCGCTGGGAGCCCTCGGAAGGCGCGGTGGAACGACTCCGTTATAGGTCGGCGAGGGTGCCTACATCGAGGTCTCACATCCAGCGCCCAACCGCGATCAAATGTACGTATCACTTGGTACTGCACTATAAATAGGTCTAGATCGTCTGAGATGAGTGCCGGGTCGCTGGGAGCCGCCGGAAGGCGCGGTGGGCTGTTAGAGGTCGGCGAGGGTGCCTACATCGAAGTGTATTATCTCGCGCCACAAAACATTTTGTATCTTGAGTTTGGTCAGAGTATAGATCTCAATCCCCTCCCACCTTTTCTGTCCCGTTTTCCCCTCTCCCGACCGGCTGATTGCAGTACCTATAGCGCACCCCATAAAAGCTTTGCTAAATCCCTTGGCCGTCGACGGGCAGCAACGTCGGCGGCGGTGCGAAAAAAGTTTTGCCCTGCGATACTCAACCTGCATGCCCAGCGTGGAGATTATGGAATTACCTACCCCCTAACATGAGCCAATAAGGCGCTTACCTATACGAGGTGGCCTAGGTCCAGCAGTGGACTGATATGGTTCTAATTGTAACCTTGACTTGACTTACGAATGGAACTTACCTACAAGCAGCGTGACTTGCGAGATTTAAACACGCAAATTTTTGTTTCTTCTGTTTGTTCTGTCTTAAAATTCATGGTAAGCAACCTTCAATTGAATACCTACCTACAGGGCGACGAAGATAAGTACAACGTAAGCAATTTTAATCGGCGGCCTTGCAATGCAACTTTGTTGTATGGCAAAAACTAAGATTTACCTTCCCCTATTCCTGGAAACCCCTTTAAAGATTTTATAATGTTAAAATTACCATAAATTATTGTAAACAACAAACAGTTCTGAGATATTTTGTCTTCTATTTGCGTTTATCTGTTTCTATTATTAAGTGCAATATTAACAGGAAAACTAGTGTATGAATGAAATTAAGTTATCAATGAATTACCGACACTATTTGTGTGTTTAAGAATGGTCGGTGTGACGAGGAAGGAATGTATAATTTGAATATTTCTGGGTACACCTTTATGCGAAAAGAACAATAAAGAGTAAAGTAGAGATGGCTCGTAATAATTAAAGGAGTCATATACCCAGCACTGGGAGTTTCAATTACTGTGATGATAAAGAAAGATACTTTAAGGCGCTACCCCGACCCAACTCAGAGCCAATCACCTATTTTAGGCATTAAAAAAAGCTTATGAGAGGTATCACAAACTGGCCAATCGATTTTTTAAAATTCCTTCATTGAACATAATAATAAGATAAAATAAGTGGTGGCGTTGATTTGGGTCGAGGTAGCGCCTTAAGTATACTTATCTCAGAGTTAAATAATAACCCAGTCATTTACAACCTAGACGGGATTGGAACCCGCAACCTTCCACTCAGTACGGGAATACGGTGCCTATTGCACCACAGTTTTACCGGCATGCTTCACACATTTAACCCAGTTTTCCCTGGTAACGTTTTCTATTGCTTAATGCAGAACTTGATGATAGGTAATTAAATTACTGAAGGTTCTAAGATGTTCAACGCGAGTTACGCCTTTTCATTTATCGATAAGATACAAAGCGTTACACATCACTATTGTCATTGACATTTATGGCCCGAAAAGTCTTGTAAGCATACCTAAAACCAATCGTTAAATACTTGTGCAAGCATCCCACTAACTTTGTGTTGTTTTTTTTTTAGATAATCAATGGTTATATCAACTATTCAGAGTTTTTTTTTGTTGTTTGATTTTTAAAAAAAATCCATTTTAAGTTTTAACTCTACAATAGTTTATGACTCTTTCGACATGGGCACTGGCAGAGTTGTGGCAGCACAGACACAGCGAGCCATGAAATAAGAAGTTGAAGTTGAAATACTTTCAGTGACAACAACACGGGTCTTCGCGTCCACTGCGCGCCCGTCGCAGGCGGCAGGGCGGTCGCTTGCGCCGGCGAGGCCCGAGCCGCTTTCGCCGCTCACGTCCGAGCCAAGGCGTATGATTGTGAGCTAGACGCCGTCTTGGACAGCGTTGTCGGCAATAGGAAGGACTGCTTCGTGTCTATTCGAGGTAAAACTTACTTAAAGTATACTAGCTGCTGTACGCGCTTTTGCACGCGTTTTTAGTAGTCTATGTCCATCCCCGGGATCGCTATTGCCTCCCTGTCAAATTTCATTGAGATCCGTTCAGCCGGAAAAGGCAATAATAAAGTTTATTTTCAATGTGACGATATAGGTATTTGAAAGTAAGTATACGAAAGATAATGTAACAATAATGTAGGTAACAATTAATAAAGGTACCTTGATCTACACACTAGGATTCCCGGTGTCGTGCAGACCAATAGGTACATCAGTTAGGATAGATAAATCTAGTCAATAACAGTTTTCTCGTACTATACTTCTTATTTCAACAATAAAACTAAATATTTAATGTGAACGAGTGTATTTGATAATGTGGATGAGTGTATTTGTGTATTTAACGGTAAGGTTTAACGGACAGACAGTTACTTTCGAATCTATAATACTTATTAACCTTTAGACTCATTTGCGTATGAATTCATACGCCAAACTGCATACTGCAACAGATGCGCCGCGGGAATCTAAGGGTTAAGTATGGATTTTCACACTACATTACGGTAGGTATAGGTAGGCCGAGCACAGCGATTGTTATCTAGGGCAGGATAGATGATATCGCATCGTCATTCGTCACATCGTAGATACATTGCGTAATTATTGAAGTTAAATAAATAAATAAAGAAATAATGCTGGACAATTCACACAGCATTATCTAGCCCCAAGCTAAGCAGAGCTTGTGTTATGGGTACTAGATAACTGATATACTTAATACAATATACTACATAGATAGATATTTTTATTATACATAGAAAACACCCAGACCAACGGAACAAATTTCTGCAGATCGTAGGTACTCAAATTTGTTCCGAGGCGGGAATCGAACCCGCAACCTCCTGCGTCGCGGGCGGACCTTCGCCCGCTGCGCCACGGAGGTCGTCGAAGGAATGAATTTCAAATATTTTACATTCGATGACTATCTGACTTGCTACATACTTCCCTAGACCACAATCGCTGTGCCTGGCCTACAGAACATAGGAAACTATCATGAAACTTTTTAATAGTAGTTCTGTACTGAGATGGGACACTAATAGTCCTACCAATACACCCACCACCTACTGAAGAAGTGGCCACACCTACCATGGCTTCTCTGCAGGTCTAGACAGGGACAACCACTATAACTTATCATTAGGTACTACTTAAATGACTTCTCGTCAGTGTTTTTACCCCTGACACCTAAGAATAAATAGGCGAAACACCTACTCGCAGGCGCATGCGCGGAAAAAGGCCTGTGATCAGGCCTTACAAGAGTAGAGAGATAAAGTTAAGTTTTCATCCAAAAATGTCTTAGATTCTAGAACAGAATCTATGCGTAAACGGCCTATATGAGTCATAAAAAGGCGCCATTCTACTCCTTCCTTGGCGGTAAAATCACAACCACAGTAGGTGTTTTTGTGTTTTTGCCAGTCATTGTCAAACGTCATTCTTCTATGACCAATAGCACGTGGTCGGTAAATTACCTAAGAAGGAAAATAAAGTGTAGGTTATTTCCCATTTCTCAGGCAAATTGAAATTTTCACATGAAGTTAGTCATTTTGATGACGAGTCTCAGCCTTGGGTCACTGCCACTGCGAAACAAACTTTATTTAAATTATATCGATTATACCAAAACAATGCAACGATTCTACATTTGGCTGGGTCCAAGAATGGGTAATCCCGTTCGTAGACTGTCAAAATGACTAAAACAATGTATTGCACTTTGCATTCAACTCAGATAGGTATCACAAATCTTAACTAATTTGACAGTACTCAAAACGATGCTCAAAACGATCCTTTTTATTTAAACAAGATTTCGACCGATAAAAAGGGGAAAGCAAAATTTAGTGCGTAAATTTTAGCTTAGTTTTTGTGACATCTGAATTGACACATGCTAGTATAATTTAGTCCAGTTTTTAAACCATTTGTTTTTCTAGGTATTTCGGATTACCGCGACGGAACCCGCGGTAAGGACTGGCAGCCGCACGCGGCTCTTGCTGCCGCTGCCGTGATGAAAGCCATAGTATCAGCCATGGATCCGCCTACTGATTAAACAGAGCTTTTAGGGATCCATTGTTTGTAAGTTATTATGCTTCACCAACTCCTCTTAACAGTCAGACGTGTTCAATCTAATTGCAGTCTTGAGAAAATTTTAATAAAGTTCATAATAACTAATAAACACTGGATCCAAATACCTGTAGGGAAAGCACTTGGATTGGTATCTAGGGAAGAATAGAGAAAAATTACGTCACTTCGTCATCGAATGCGTAAATTATTTGAAATTCTTAATTTCTTCACACAATTCATTTATAAAAAGTAACAAATACTGGACATTTGCAAAGGCGAGCTCAACCCTAAAAGAGTTTTTTTACAGCAAACCTATGGATATAAAGAGAATTTATGAAAAAATAATTGTGGATACATAAGTGTGGAATGAATGTTTAAATTCATTCCTTCAACTGCATTAATGTACGCAATGTATGACGATGCCATGTCATTATTGTCTATTCTACTAGAGAACTATTCTCGTTCTTGGCCTACTGTAAGTAGAAATCTCAATATTTGACTACACACACTAGTGTTCAGCTGAAGATGTTCAATCGTTTTGTAACTTTTATCTATCTTTACGTAAAATATATAAGGATTAGACTTTGATGATCACGCTATTTGGCAATATTTACGCATTCCAATAAGAGTTTACTTCATTGTGGGTTAACTACGAACCTAGTTTGTTTTGGAAGACTTTACTTATTTATTATCAAGACTAAACCCTCCCATATAAACTAACCTACCTTATAAATACTAACGTGAGAGACAATATTGTATTCTCGTCCACTTGTGTAACGTATGTATGTAATGTAGAATAGTTAATAGTGTGTACCACTCCATCTAATTGTATCAAAATTTTTGTAGAGATTTTTATAAGGTAGCAAACTGTTATACTTACCTAATTTTTATCTCTATTGATAACTCCACAACTTCGAATATAACTTAGTGCTATAACGAAAAATCAAGGTTTATCTAATTTAGAAGACTTACTTGCCTTATATTCGTGTGTTAAATACATTTTAAAGTTTATAATTATAATAATCGTCTAATAACATTATTTATAGCGTGATATTACTGTATTTCGTGATATTCTTGTAATACTTTCGAAACGGAAGTTAAATTAATTTTAATTCATGTATTCAATTTAATATTTTGAGAAAATCTGTAATAAGTTGTGCATGAATGCACCCTTCATAGTTAATAATATTTCAAGTGGCCATAAATATTGGTATGAACATGATGTTAGTATAAAGAACATCTCATAATCAGATTATGCTAAATCTGTTTTCCTGAATGGCCAAACATCAGCCAATTCTAAATAGGTTATTGGTTCTACCTAATATAAAAAGTAATATCTTATTCTATTGGAGCTTAGAAAGTACCTTAGAGTTAAGTAGTTGTTTAACACTATACACTGTTACGACAATGCCACAAATGGCCTACTATTTATAAATTAAATTATTACAATGTTAGATCAATCTGTTGTGAAATTAAAACCAAAGTTTTAGACTTTTTGGTTGTTTTTTGACAACCTTGGTCTAGTCGCCTAAAATGTGAAAATTAAATATTTAATTGTATCTACATAATAGTAGTAGCAATAAGTTTCACTGGTGTTGTTCATTCACAAAGTTTTATCATGTTGGTTTACTCCAGAAGTATGTAAATTTTGTTTAAAATAATAATTATGTTGACATTAAATATTGCTTTTAGCTAAATATACTTAATTTATTTAAGTTTGTTGCTTTAGCATTGTGTTTGTTTTGTTGTATTAAGTACATGTATGTATAACTATATCTTATATTTTTAATGTTGTTTTATCACTGTGCACAAATATAATGATTCTCAAATACACAAAATATGTTTTTAATTTTATTTTATTACTAGCCGCCGCCGCTTTGTACAATCTTTTCCAGGATAAATAGTATGTCAGTCCCGGCCCCTTCCTCTGTCCTAAATTTAATTAGGATCTGTTCAGCTGTTTAGGTGTAAAAAGGTTACATACAGGCAGTCAGAATTATTTTTGCTTTTAAAATGTGCATTAGTACTGAAAGTATGGATGAGCTTTACAGCTTAGGTACCTACTACTTACTAGGTTAAAAAAAACGCACAATTCCTTCCTTAACACTTTATTTGGATTGTACAAGAAACAAATTCATGTATTAATCCAGGTGCAATTCAAGCCACTGAGCATTCATTTAAATCTTAAATCCGAAAAAATAATGTTTACAGGCAGAAATCGACAATGTATTCAATTTCATTCCAAATGTGTTTTGAATTCATTCTGAAAAATGTACATTTAATTTAGATTAAAATTTCTATAAAAACCCTTTCCCACATAATAAGCTTGAATGGTTTAAAGAAAAACAGCAATGAATTGTATTGTGGGTTTTTTGTTATACAATGAGGTTGAGAATATGCAAGAAATATGTTGTGATAAAATAACCCTAAATATGTTTAAAAAGCTTTGGAAGTCAGGTAGAAGCATTAGGTAACTAAATACACAGAAGCTTTTATTTTTAGGTTAATCTGACCTGTCAAATTAGATACATCTAATAAGAGGCATTCAACGTAGCACAGCATTAGGTGTCTTAGGTTTTACAAGTACTAGTTTGGGCCTTTGATTGTATGTGATGTTAACACAGACATTAATAATATTTTAAGTAGCTTAGGTTTAAGGTTACTATTAGTGCAAATTAACAAAGGTGAACTTTAACCTTTTGACCGCCACCGTCGTCTATACTCGACATTTCAAATTGTGCTTACTACGCCAGTGTCGTTATTAGACGACCAAAACTGCTCCAAGAAAAAAACGAAATACACAATCTTTTAACTGTTAGTTCTGCGTTTTATTTATCCTAAAAGGAACATTGTTTTAGTTATTATACATCTATATTAAAGGTTTATAAGAAAAACCCCTAGTTGTATAAAAATTTCGATGATGAAACATTGAAATAAAATCCCGTCAGCGGGCGTGATTCGCACGCCATTGTCGGCAGGAGACGACCGCTAGTGTTGTGGTATACAGCTACCAAGCGAAGGTGATAAAAAATAGACAATTTACATTTAAACAAGATATTTATTATTTATTTCATGTTCATTCTCATGATATAAATAATAAATATCTATTAAGATATCATAATAAACCCAAACTTTAACTCTGCAAACGCATAATGAAAATAAAAATGATCCATGAGCAGGATCGATAATTCATAATCCCCACCAAAGCACATCACTGGTTCATCATCTCTTATCAGTGTAGCGTACGCCACGGTCGGGACTACACGACCGTAAGTGACGTCATCAGCGTAACAAGACAATGGTAGTGACGTGCAAGTGCATTCCAAGTATGTCCGATCTGCTATTGATTTTGGATTTTATCTGCTATCGATTTTGGATTCATAGGTATTTGTAGGTTCATAGATCTCTTGTTTGAAACTTCGACAAATGCATGTTTCTGCTTCGAAGCACACAGGTTCCCTGTAGTTCGGTGGGTAGGTAGGTACATACCTACCTACATTTTATTTCTTTCTTGTAAGATTAGAGTAGGTGCCTGCCTACGTTGGGAACGGGATAAATTTTTGTGTACTAGATAGGTAGGTACTTACATCATTGGTGAGTAGGTAGTGTAGGTACCTAAATCGGTTTGATTATGAGATAGGTATCCGACTCAAGGAAATAATTACGTGGACAGAAAATCAATAAAAGATGTTAGATGGATAGGTAATGCGTAGAAAATTTACAATGAATAAAGAATGAAGGAAATAAAATAATACCTAGGTACCTACCTACCTAGTGAAATTTCCTAAAAAGCGGCAAGAATTTGTACCATGCATGAATGATAATTAATGAGAAGAAATTCTGCAAGTAGCAAGGAAGATAATTAGGTATAAAATACTTTAATAGCATTCATGGTACAATAACGGTTAGAAAGGTCATTGACCGTTACTTCGACCTACCTACCAAGAACACAAATTCTAGCACTAAATAATAATAATGCAACATTCACCCGATACGGGGATTCTTTCTTTAGTCTTATACTGTTAGTTTTTCTCTTCTTTTAGTGATAAGGCCGCCCTTTCTGCAATTCTGTTATTTCTCTTTCCCTGTTTTGTTTTTGTATTTTCTTGGTTTGCAATAAAGTGTATTGTATTGTACCTAGGTAGGTACCTAAGTGCAGTTGACTAGGGTAGGTAGGTAGGTACTTATTATTGCGTCTACCTACTTATTACACTGATGGGTAGGGACTAGGTATGTTGGTATAACTGGTAGGTAGGTAGGTACCGTTTCTTTCTCTGCATTGTGTAGTGATAATATTATTTGTGTCTTCAATCTTTAGTGGTTTGACAGTTACTACATGGTAGGTAGGTAGGTACCCAACTAGTTATTTGGCATTCAATGCATGTGATGTGATGACCATTTTAGTTTCATTTCAAGAGTGGACAGGTATATACCTACTTGCCCTTATCGATAATCAGCGACTATAACCTACCACATCACTACCTCAGATGTAAGCAAGCTTTCAAACATCGTGCCAGCCGCGCCTATGTCGGCTATTCACGACAACAGAAGACGTCACGTGGGTGAATAGTGATGTGCTGTTGTTATTTGAAAATATTTGTTGTCGATCTGATTTCTGGTTTTATATAGGCAAAACATCGGCAACTGCGGCGTAACAATTAATATATTATATAGTAAATTGGTATCAAGTAAAACTCTAAAATTGAAGGTAGTGCTTCTAACCTGAAGCCCTTCTTTTTGTAACTTGGATGGCTTGGAGAGTTAGATTTTATCATTTTAAGGTGGCGTTCAAAAGGTAATAAAACATCCCAGATTTTAAAAAGTTGTTTATTGCATAAAAAACCAAGGAAATCAAGTCTCCATGTGTTTATCGACAATATACATTTTATCGACTCTTGGCAGCACCATTTTTTCGTAGGTATTTTTGGTCACTTTTGTGCTTTGGCGTAGAGGATACGAGAATGCGTTTGGGGCGTGGCGGTCAAAAGGTTAAAGCAAGTTGTCAATGGATATGGTTACTTGCATCAGCCTTAGAAGCATGGCCCCGTGGTATGGCCATCAAGGTTATTGTTGATCTTCTATAAGTTTACAAAAACACATTATTCATACATTAGGAAACTACACAGTTCATTACAGCCAATTTTTCTTTACTCAATGCAGAGATTCAACATTTTTACTCACCAACATATTTGACTTCATCAAAGGCTTTTCTTGCTTTCTTTAGTTCCTCATTCATAGTAAGCAGATCTTTAACACGGGCATATTTTCTTGGGTCTTTCCTAACTAGAAAGATTATGTCCTCAACTTGGACACGGCCAGTTCTACCTACTTCCATTGCTCTGAAATAAAAATTCAATGTTTTATGTATGTAAGCAAAGTACTTACCTATGAATATTTTGGCTTTGTCAATCTATTCAGCTTGCATGTATGCACTAGGTGCACACCATTTATACTATTAATCAGAGCCTTGACTTGATTTAATTGTAGATAAAAAAATAGCATACTTGTGGGTTGTTTCTGTTATAAATTCCATGACCAAATCTTCTAAAAAGTCAACACTTTCCGTGTAAGGATTCTGGTCATCACCAAAGCCATACATCATGCATCGGAGTTCTTTGCTGAAAAGCCTTTTTCGACCAGATGCAGTTGCACCAAGCTGTAGTTCGGTTTCTTCATCTTCCATTTCATTCTACAAAAAAAGAAATGAATAAAAATTATAGAAGATTGTAAAAGTTGCGAATTTTACTCACAGATCGAGTCAGCTGATTAGGAAAACAGTAGGTACAAAATGTTTGTAACTAAAGGATGGAGAATTTTGAACCTGGTCAAAATTTTCAGGTGTCTCAGGAGTTGGTGTAGTCATGGTTGAAAATGATCTCTATATCCCTAAAAATGATCTACGGTATTTCCTGTGGTGCTCCGAGAGAAATTTCCAATGCAGAATACACTACTAATGGGAAAGTTGTATTTTCTTTCAAGAAAAACTCTCTAATCAACACAATCAACACAAAAGGTTTGTTGCGAATTGCGAAGAAGTAGCGATGGGTAACTCCGGAATGAGTGAATAAAATGAGCCGATTCAGCACGTGGACACGATGGACTTATTTATTCCACCCGATTGCTAACGACTCCGACTCCGAGCTTCGGCTCCGGAGCGGACCAACCGGCCACTGGGCGAGAGAGCTCACTGAATGAATGAATGAAATGAACATTGTGGTGCGTTAACGAACTAGAGCGAGATGGATGGACGATGCCATAAACTAGTGCGAAGGAGAGGGAGAGTACGTTCGAATGTTTGTTTATGTAGGTATGATTTTTGCTTGCTAGTTGCTTGGTGGTTTTGAACTTTCGAGTTCATTCTTGGTTTTCGCGGGTGTTTTGTGAAGTTTTGTGTGAAATTTTGAATTCGTTTCTTTTCATAGACTTCAGTCAAGTTGGACAAGGTGAAAGACTTTCCCCCGAATACTCGTGCAAGTTGTACTTATGTTATTTTTATTTAGTTGCAAAGGATTGTGATGTGATTTGACTCAGGTACCTACCTACCTACCCAATAAAAACTTTTTACCTAAGTAAATCTAGGTACCTAACCAGTACCTACTTACCTTCGAAGAGAGAACTTCGTTATGGAATCATACGTACCTCGTACCTGATTCTTTCAGTGCTGTGATAAACTATAGATACGATGAGTGTTAGTAGGCCAGTGCATCTTCGAAAGAAGCGAAGTCCCATATGGGATCATTTTAACGAGTTAGAGGGTAAAAAGGCGAAATGTGTGTATTGTGGCCAAGAAATCAGCATAACGCTCGGTTCCTCAGGTAATTTAGCCAGACACATGAACCGGAGGCATCCGACAATTCCAATTGTTGTGGAAAGGCAAGCTACAGAACCAACTACTGTACCAAGATCACCAACACATACTCCGGCTGCGTCTAGTGTAAGCCAAGGACATCCATCGCCATCTCACTCAATCGATCCATCATCAAACCAACAACAGCCACCACGATCTCACTCAACCGATCCGCCAACAAACCAACAACAGCCACCACGATCTCACTCAAACGCAATCACAGAATATTTTCAGTCGAAGAGACCTATAAACGTTAGAAAATCAAATGAGCTCGATAAGCAGTTAGTTAAGATGATAACAAAAGAATATCAACCCTTTAGTGTTGTGGAAGATAAAGAATTTAAAAAGTTTGTCGAAATGCTTAATCCTTCCTATAATTTACCGACACGAAAAACCGTATCAAACAGTCTAATGACGAAGTATTACGTGGAGGTCCGCACATCCGTTATGGAAGACATGGAAAAAGTCAAGGCTGTTTGTATAACTACAGATGGATGGACATCAATAAATAATGATTCTTACATTGCTGTCACGGCTCACTTCATTGACGATCACACGAACCTAAAAAGTTACCTTCTAGATTGTGTGCACTATTCAGAAAGTCACACAGCTAGTAACCTGGCAGATTTTCTGAAAAAAATCTTTAAGGACTGGAAAATTGACACCAAAATTACAGCAGTTGTGTCCGATAATGCGCCTAACATCTTAGCTGCTGTGAGAATAGGAAACTGGCGATCTATTGGTTGTTTTGCACACAAAATAAATTTACTGTTGCAAGACGCCCTTGGAACGAAAAATGCCGAGCCCATTCCAAATACCATAGCTCAAATTATAATTAGAGTGAAAGCTATAGTGCAATACTTTAAACAAAGCGCTCAAGCGAAAACGAAGTTAGTGGAGATGCAAAAAAATATGGGGCTGTCTGAGCTCAAGCTCAAACAAGATATGCCGACCAGATGGAACAGCACATACGATATGCTGAATCGAGTACTGCAAATTAAAGAGTGCCTAATATCAACTGTTGCTCTTATAAGACCCGACATATCACTGACAACGCATGAGTGGACAGTCATAGAATTGGCAGTCCCGATTCTGAAGATTTTCTATGACGTGACCACGGAGGTATGTGGCGAAAAATATGTGACTCTATCAAAAGTGACTCTCTACTATCGCATAATGTTTGACCATGTTATTAAACAGCAAAATAACCTACCAGTATCTGTGCCGATTGAAGTTGTTCAACTGGTAGACGATTTAAAAACTGGCCTTACGAATCGATTCCAAGGCATAGAATCGGAAATACTGCAATCCGAGGCAACGATTCTAGACCCTCGATTTAAGCAGAAGGGCTTTAGATTCACGCATAATTACAATTACGCTGCAGAACGCATTAAGGTGAAATTAGCGGCAATTAGTTATGAAGGACAAAATGACAACCAAGTAACTCAATCCCGACAGATTCATGAAAGATCCCAAGGAAATCTATCTATCTGGGATGATTTTGACACCGAAGTTGCGTGTCTTATTCCCGAAAACCCTACTGCTGCAGGCATTCGAGAATTTGACAAATATATCGGAGAAGATTATCTACATCGAACAAAAGACCCCCTTCGATGGTGGGAAGAACGTAAAACGGTGTACCCGCTCCTTTACGCGTATATGAAAAAAAGATTATGCTTGGCAGCTACTTCAGTTCCTTGTGAAAGGATATTTTCCAAGGCTGGACAAATTCTTGTAGAAAGAAGATCTCGACTGTCATCCTCTAGAGTCAGTCAAATGTTGTTTTTAAACCATAATATGAAATAGGTACTTGAAGATAGTAGTAGGTACTAAGAACTGGTGGTGTAAATAGATGATTACCAGCAACTAACAGTTCATTTGTTACTGAATATGTTTAGGTATTTTAAGTATAAAAACACACAAAAAATATATGTTCTAAGTAACCAGCATATAGTTATTGTAATTAGTACCTGGTCTACTACTACTATTTAATTTTGGGGCGTGCATTTTAAGAATGGTTTATCTCTACATAACTTACTTATTTATTTATTTTTATTTATATAATCGTCTATGTACCTAACCTAAGTAGAAATAAACCATTCTAAAAATGAACGCCGATTGTATGACGTTTAGTGGAGGAGGCGTGCATTTCTCGTGCATTTTTAGAATGGTTTATCTCTACCTACAGATAAGTAAATTAAACTTTACCTAGGTACATGCTTCTTGAAACTCATGTAGGTACGTACCTAAGTACTTACCTAGTACCTATGTTATCTATATATATAAAAGAAAGTCGTGTTAGTTACACTATTTATAACTCAAGAACGGCTGAACCGATTTGGCTGAAAATTGGTGGGGAGGGAGCTTAGAACCAGGAGACGGACATAGGCTATGTTTTATCCCGGAATTACCACGGGAACGGGAACTATGCAAGCGAAGCCGCGGGCAGCAGCTAGTTTATTATATTTATCTAAGCAAATTATAATGGAAGTCTTACTCCTGCTAAGTACCTACATAATAGGCACCTACTAACTAACTAACTTAGAGTACCTACCTACCTAATATTTTAAATACTATTTGTGCTTTTCTGTCTCGCCAAGAGCCAAAAACCACGACAGAATAGTTTAAATCTAGCTTCACTCACTCCTACCGGGGCGCAGCGCCGGCGTACGGAATAGTACAGAGTAAATTAATCAAATGAATAAGGAATCATTAAGAGGAATAAGGAAACATTATGAGGAATCGGATCCGATGGCGGATCCGGAATGACTGAATACTTTCACTTTGAGGAATATAGAGTACCCATCTCTACGAAGAAGGAGAATAATTGTTTTTCGTTTGTTAATATGTAGTTTTGATTCTAATCGCTTCAAGTTCAAAATGACAAGATTGTTGTGACAGCCATGGGTGACATGTGGTGACAGTCCTTGCCACGACTTGAAATTGACATTTTGTCTTTAATATTTATGTCAAAGTCTTATTAAACTTTGTAGATTTATTTCTGTAAATAATATAAAATTGTAGCTTAGTAGATCTATACAAGTTTTTTCGTACTCAGAATGGTAGTCATTGAACTACTATTACTAGCGTATGGAACGGACACCCGCGAACAACAACTTTGCGCCATGAGTTGTTGCCGGCCGGCAACAACTCATTTAGTCGTTCGCCTGCGCCCATAGCGACACCGCATGCGAATAAAACCAAATTAAAATGCCGTCTTGCTTGTTAAAAACGTCTAAAAATGAATCAACTGCGAAGAAAAAAGATAGTGGCTTGACTTATCATCGTTAAGTAAAACGAATATCAACTAAAACCAACCAAAATTAATTTTTATACATTATTTTCTATTGTACCTGGCATTTTGTTTGAAAATCATAGATTATGAAAAGTGATTCGTACAGATGGGATGTGTAGGTACCTACTAAAGGTTGGTGACAAAGGTTTAACTGATTATTATTTTTAACACATATAGACGACCTCCGTGCCGCAGCGGGCGAAGGTCCGCCTGTGACGCAGGAGGTTGCGGGTTCGAGTCCCGTCTCTGTCGGTCTGGGTGTTTTCTATGTATAATAAAAAATATCTATCTATGTACTGTATTGTATTGTATTAAGTATATCAGTTATCTAGTACCCATAACACAAGCTCTGCTAGCTTGGGGCTAGATAATGCTGTGTGAATTGACCAACATTATTTATTTATTTAATACTCACCCTATGCCGTCTGTCTGATCAGTGATCAGTAACAGTAGTTACCTACCTATTGTAGGTATCTTTTGCAATCGTCATTATAAACTAAAGCTGTTATATACATAGGTAGGTAGGTATATTGTCGTCTGAACAAATATCTAAAGTTTTATAAATTTGTAATCGATCGATTGGTGACCTCTGTGGCGTGGTGGGCGAAGGTCCGCCTGGGACGCGGGAGGTGGATTCGATTCCCGCCTTGGGACAGATGTGATAAAGTGTGGGGTCTAGTTAGTGCAAGTACCTACTGCATTCTGTTCAGTCTTGTGGGCGGAGTCGAGCGCGCCCCGCGCAGGCATCAAGTTGCGACACATTTTTTGTTTGGTTTAGCTACTCTAACTATTACAACTCACTGATGGTAGTTTTATTTTCGTGCTTTTTGAACGGTGAGTTGTACGCTAGTAATAGTAGTTCAATGTTTTTGAATAGCTTTTTATTTTATATTTTGGTTGATTTTGTTTGCTTTTGTATTGAACTTGATTGAGATTAAATTATCCTCTTTTTATTTTGTTCAAACTCAACCTCCTTAAATTTTCACATCGTTTTTAAAAAATGAGCAATTGAAAACTGACATTGGCAGATTTGTGTCAAAACAAGATGCAGAGCCAAATACAAAAGAAGAAGAAGATTTTTAGGTTATGTTTTGTGAAACCTAAGAAATTAGGTAAACAAACAAACAACTCTAAATAAAATAATTAAAATATTATTTTCTAGTGATATAAAATTTATAGCTGTGAATATGAATCCTATGACGTAAGTATTTCCCTTGAATTTCATGTTTCATGGTCCTGATGCACGGCCCAATACCGGCTTAGTAGGTATTTCATTTTATTGTTTGTTTTACAGAAACATAAAAAATGTGCTGAAGCTGAGCGAGAGAGAACTCTCAAACAACTCTAAAAGTTCCTGGCATGACCAGTATAAAGATAGTGCTTGGATATTTGTAGGCGGTTTACCATACGATCTCACAGAAGGAGACATAATTTGCGTTTTCTCTCAGTAAGTATAATCTCTCGAGTTCTTATTTCTACTAGTTAACGGAAAAATTAAGGAACCATTCCTTGCCCTAGAAAATGATCCAACCAAAAGCAAAGTGCACCGTGGCGTGGCGTAGGTAGCGCTTGTAAACTGAGTTGCAAATGTTGTGTCTAGTTGCGCTAGATAGTTATGTAGGTACCTATTTCCTACCAAGTAAATTTTCACTACAATTAACCCTACCTTCTATGTTACAGATATGGTGAAATTGTTAATATCAACTTGGTCAGAGATAAAGCAACTGGAAAGTCAAGGGGTTTTACATTTATATGCTATGAAGATCAACGCTCAACCATTCTTGCTGTGGATAATCTAAATGGGATCAAGGTTCTTACATAAGATTTATTTATTGTTTACTATTTTTTATATAAAAAAACTTATCTTTTTGAAATCACTATAGAAGTTTAATATCTACCCTGTACTTGAAACTACCTCCATCCAAGAAAACAAGTTGGTATGCTTTGCATAGTGATTGAAAGCAAACTCCAAATGATGTTTTCCCTGTGCTTTTTTCAGATTCTAGGCAGAACGGTAAGAGTCGATCATTGTGAACAATACAAAGCTCCTAATGCTGACATGACAAAAGTGGATGAGTTGACAGCAGCAATAAGGATGGAAGGGTGTGCCCCCACAATAGATCCTGTAGAAACAAATGTGAAACAGGTACCTACAGAACAAATATTTTCACAACAGATTGGATTTGTATAAAATAGTTAGCCTGTCCGCGATTAAGTTACATAAATTTTTGCATTAACTAGTTTTCTACTATTTCAGGAACAGGAAGAAAAGAAAGAGCCTAAAATAAAGAAAAAGAAAAGCAAAGAAAAAAAGAAAGACAAGAAAAAGAAGAAGAAGAAGCGAAGTAAAAGCTCAGGGTCTGATTCTTCATCTAGTAATGACTGATTGGATAAATTAAGAATAATAAACTTTTACTAACATACAGAAAATAATATTTTTATTTTTACACATACATAAAGGCTTTCTTAACTAAGTAGTATCTATCTTTGGAATATTGTAATGGAAATAAGTTAAAATGAGATCAAAGATTAAATCTTAACAATCATTATTCTTAAACAATATAGAATGTTATGTTAGAAAAATACCACCAACCACAAGTATAGAATTTTGCCTCCCTACATTGAGACTAAAAAATATGTTTGAAAAGAGTACACAGAAGACAAAAGACAGCTAAGATAAAGTTATTATAAAATTTAACATCACTGTAACAGATTATAAGATTACGATGATTGATGTGATGTGATGAGTAATAAACTTAATGCTAAAAAAATTCAACATGTTAAATAAGTACCTAGACCTACATTCCTTTACAAACTATGATAATGATTTGTAAATTACAGTAATAGATAAATGTAATATAATTAAATAGAAATGATTAAGTTGATAAACACTTATTCCACAAAGACCACTTACAGAACATCAAACATTTTGAGAAGAAAAAACAAAGAAATGAAAAAAAGTGAGTATATTAAGTTACAAGTTAAAAGTATGATACTAATAACATTCATTTTATATTTTATGGCTTTGGTTTTATGGTATGTGTATGTATGATAGAGATTCACGGTTAAGTACACAAATACGAGTTTCCTGAATAACATTATTTGAAGCAAAAACTTGGGTTTGGAAGTCATTGCCTGGAAAACTTCGCTAGCGCAATCTAATTTATCTCCTCCTCTTTTGAAGTTATTTTTCTTTTTTTAAAAATCTCTATTAAGTAGTTGCTATCTGCCCAGTTGGGCATTGGGCTAAGAGTTTTGTAAGCTTCTTGCTGCCAGCATTGTCAGTATGGTATATGCCCATCGGCATATCCATTTCTTTGGTAATTTTATATTAGGTCTTGAGTGGCTATTCTCTTTAAGTCTGTGTTCACCAAAAGCTAATCGTACGGTTAGGCTACTTCGTCGGTTAACGTTGACATTTAATTTATGAAAACTTGTGTCAAAAACGTTAAAACAACTGTTTAAAATTTAACCATCTGTTGGTGAACTTGGGTCTTAGTCGTCTGGATGTTGTGTCTTTCTTCATGAAGTCATTAGCCAGCTCATTTGGGTGGATTTCCAAACATTGGGTATAGGATCTCAGTTTGGTGGTGATCTCTTCCCTAACTGTCGGCGTGTGTAGGTTGAGGTGCAGTTGATCATTAAATGATTTGTCACAAATCATGGGGCGTTTGATATCGGTCGAAGCATTTTTGATTGGAAGCATTGCAAGATGTCCAGGTTTGAGTAAGCCGCAGTGCCCCATAACTCAGCTCCATAAGACCATATTGGTTTCAATATTTATTTATATAATATTTATTCACAAGACAGATTAGATTTTGTTCCCAGAATCCAATACAGTTTTCTCAGTTGTAGACTTAGGGCTTTTCTTTTGGTCAAAATGTGCTTCTTCCAAGTTAGGCACCTGTCTAAGTAAATGCAGAGGTACCACACGTCTTAAGACTGTGGTATTTGTATCCCGTTCAGCTGTAGGGGAGGAAACGAGCCATGTCGGAGGGTGAACGTTACATGGACCGATTTGGATTCCTTAGCCTTGATATGCCAGTCTCTTAGCCAGGTTGAGATGTCATTTATGCTTCGCTGAAGCATTTCCGATGCTGTGTTTTAAGGTTTTCACGGGTGGCAATTAGAGCTGTGTCATCATACATAGTAGATTAAGTACAGTAATGGCCCCATGACGCTGAAGCTAGTTTAAAAAGGGATGGGATTAATTTCAGTGCTGTCAAATTACTTTATTTATGTCAATTTGCCATCTGAATTGACACCAATGTCCATTTCTTAATTATCTTGTTTACTCTTAAGTTCAAGCACATCATATAATTGCTGGTAAACCTCTTCTCTCCCATAGGCAAAAAAGCCATCACTGTTACAATAAGCTTGTGTTCCCAGACCATCAGGGTCATTGTAAGTCAGTGGTTGCTTAGTAATGGCATTGATGATATCTCCTCCTTTGCCTTTGAGTACAGCATGGGGTCCACAGGTGTCCCAGCGGAAAGTGGTGCCTTTCGACAGGATGTACCCTGCAGCTTGTCCTGGAAATTACAGGTTTTCATTTAATTTTCCACCAAAATGCATCTAGGTTTTGCTATGTGGAATTTACCAACCATAAAATTACATCACACTAATATTATAAATGCGAAAATTTGGATTGTTAGATTTATGGCTGGATGGATGTTTATTACCTCTTCATGCCATAATGACTGAACCGATTGGGCTGAAATTTTGCATAAATGTAGCCCTAAGCCTGAAATTGAATGTAGGCTAACTTTTTAACTTTTGTAACTTTTTATCCCTAAAACAGTTCCCATAAGGCATGATGGTTAGCTTACCGAGAGCCACATTCATGAGTTTATTCCCAGCACCAGGCAAATTTTTGATTTCCCATCCTCGTTGTGTGACTTCATGTCCAACATCAGGGTTCTCAATAGCACTCATCAGGATAGTCTTATTCATAGGGTAGACTTTTTTATCAGAAGTTCCCCATAAGCGGATGTCACCTTGACTGTGGCATAAACCCCACACAAGACGTCCACAAGACGGATCACTGAAATCAAATAAAAAAATATGACAGCATCATAAAATATATTCTTGATAAATAATTACGATTAATTAAGTTGGTACATACTTTTTGAAAAATGGTTGATTGATGACACCAAATATTGGTTCTCCAGTAGACTTTAGGTAAGCACCAATGAGCACAGTCACACATGGCAGACCTTTGTTAGGTTCTGCTACTCCATTCATTCCATTTATAAACTCTGAAGTAGCATCTGCAAAATTTAAGCATATTAATAATAAACACCTGCTTGGTTTTGTCAGTTTTTAGTTTCACTATCTACCATATTCATTAGATAAAACTTACCAATAGGATCAATCCAAACACCCACATCAGAAGGATCAATAACAGGATAGTTTTCTGGCAGAACTTCATCAATTGTAAGATTCACCTCACAATGTGCGGCTTTTGCCATACTCTTTGCTGATCTTGATGATACTAGAGTTTTTAGAAATTCAGTTGTTTCCTCTTCAGATTCCTTAAGCTCAATTTTGACCCCACCTATTTCAGCACATTCCTCACCTCTTACATTAGGAGCTAGAGCAGGACAATGAATTTTTATTTCATTTTTAGCTGCTTCTTGGGCCAGTACATCGGCTATAGTTTTGAAATCCCTGTCAAAGCGCGCGTTAGCATCTTCATTGAATTTCTCATCCACCAGTAGGGCTTCGGAGTTACAGGATCTGACAATATTTGCTGCTCTTTCCGAAGCTAATAATACAGCTTTTATTACGTTCACCATTTCGGCGTCTGGCATTTTGTAGAACTGAGAATTGCAAAAGGAATTGAAAGCTTTGGAAAGAAAATCAAGAGAAAAACTGGGAAAGTCGGGAAAGTAAGCTTGTGGAAAATAAGAAACCACAGAAATGAAAAATAATCCAACAAAAAAGAAATCGGACATTGTCAATGTCAGATTTGTCAATGTAAATTGACATTGACGGTGATTCGGCGGCAGCCCCAGCGCAAAATTAAAATTAAACCAATGTTGCCATTGCCATTATTTGCTGCGGTCCGTTGATCGTTTACAAGACTATCAGCGATCAGCGCTAGCATCGCTCAAAGTCGTTCCGAATTCTTTATGCGCGATAACGACAGATATCGGGTTATGTTCTACGGAACGGGTATAGACGCGCTCACATAGCTCACGTAAACAAAACCTCAAGTTTATGGTGATTTGAAAAATTGCTTGTCAATTTGAATCATATGACAATTTGACAGATCGTTCACACACAGCGACCATGCTCGGTATGTATAAGATGGCGCTGGTTGTGACGTCATCTATGACGTTTCGTTATCAATTGACGGAATAACGGACCACTTTTGTGAGCGCTCAAATCTTTTTTTTATATACCGACCTCGGCATTTGACATCAACAAAGAAGGACCAAGTCAGCCAACTGCGGCCCGATTATGCTAAATTCAGTCATACATCGTTTCAGCTTTCAGCTATTAAACATTACGCTGAAACGTTAGCTGATGAGCGTTATTTAGTATCACCATAAACTTCAAAATCAAATGACAGTTAAGTACCCTATTTCAACGTTTTCGAACCAAAGTTCGATCTAGTTATTTTGTACCTAACGTGTGACACGTTTGGTACCTCTAACTAAAGGAACTTTTTCAACTATTCGGTTGAGCTGAACTCAAACGTTTAGTAAAAAACCATGACTACGCTAGTGAGTTAGAACAATACTCGACAGTTTCTTTAATTTGTCACTATCGTCAACTAGTCACTTTTGTTTATTGGTCAATTTCCTGAAAATCGCTAATTCGTCAGCGTCGCAAATTCGTCACTTAGGTTATCTGGACAGAATATTTATATCGTCAGTATTAGAATTTTGACTAAGTGTACAGTTACGATTAAAACTGTTTTAGGGAAATTTTTAGGTCCCAAAAAACACTGCGCTGCGGTGGTACTTATGGCGGTGGTATGGTAGTCTCCGCCTCGTAGCCGAACCACAACGCTCGATACGCGTCGTCGTCGTAGAGCGTCTACGACAGCTTGGAAATAGAAATCGGGATTACCTACTTACGTGCGTGCATCCCGTCTCGATCTCGATAGGTATAATAATTATTTATAGAAAATATACCTATATGTATTATTGTGTAGGTACCTATGTACCTATCTACTAAGTATGTATTAATCTGACTAGTATTTATGTGTGTTTTGTATGTGTATTTATTTATGTTATGGTAAAGACACGAAATATTAATTGTACTTATTCTTATTATTTTTCTTGTTTTTCTATATTTTTTTGTAATCTAGCACTACCTACTAAATTGTTGTCCACCCACACTACCCAAAGGTTAGCAGGTAGGAAATATTAATTGTACTTATTCTTATTATTTTTCTTGTTTTTCTATATTTTTTTGTAATCTAGCACTACCTACTAAATTGTTGTCCACCCACACTACCCAAAGGTTAGCAGGTAGAGAATGGTATTTAGCATAATGCTCGTCCATGTACAACTTTTGTGCAATAAATTATATTCTATCTATCCCGATAGGAGGATGCGCTCGGAAAGATATTTATTGAGAATTTGAGACTGTTGAAAGGCCTGATGACAGGCGGGAAGTGGGAGCCTGACGACAGGAGACGAACCGGCCGAAGAGACCATGGCGACGACACTGAACCCTTCCGGGAAGACTGGTGGGAGGCAGGAGACAGCTTGCGACTTCAAAGAAAGAATTGATGACCTCCGTGGCGCAGCGGGCGAAGGTCTTCCTGCGACGCAGAAGGTTGCGGGTTCGATCCCCGCCTCGGAACAAATTTGGGTACAATCTGCAGAAATTTTTTCCGTTTTTCTGGGTGTTTTCTATGTATAATAAAAATATCTATCTATGTACCTAATGTATTGTATTAAGTATATCAGTTATCTAGTACCCATAACACAAGCTCTGCTTAGCTTGGGGCTAGATAATGCTGTGTGAATTGTCCAGCATTATTTATTTATTTATTTATTTATAATTATATATTGAGACGGAGAAACTTTTGCGCAGCTATGGTATACTTACAGCTATAAAAATTCAAGTACTTATGTACTTCTCTAGCTGTAAGTAGACAGGTATTTATGTTTTGACGACCTCTGTGGCGTACCGGACAAAGGTCCGCCTGCGACGCAGGAGGTTGCGGGTTCGATTCCCGCCTCGGGACAAATGTTTGTGCTATCTGCAGATATTTGTTCAGGGTGTTCTGGATGTTTTCTATGTATAATAAAAAAATATCTATCTATGTAATTAGTGTATTGTATTAATAGTATAAGTTATCTACATACCTAGTACCCATAACACAAGCTCTGCTTAGCATCTTAGGGCAAGATAATTTTTTTAAATTTATTTTATTATCTTTATTTATTATAAAGGAGTTTTGTCACACAGTGACTATGTCACTCCCACTATAGATCAATTCTTTATAATATTAACATGGCAAAATACACAAGCTCAACACATAGAAAAGACAAGATAATGCTGTGTGAATTGTCCAGCATTGTTTATTTTATTTTATTTACCTAGGTATGTCCCGATCGACCCACTAAATTACGCAGAAATAAGATTTTGGCACGGATATTGGTCGCTGGCAATACGCTAGTAATAGTAGTTCAATGGCTGGCAATGACTGACTAGCATGCCCTTATATTACCTTTGTAGTTAAGTACTTATGTACCTAGCTTCAATAAAAGGTAGAGATAGTATCTGTCTGCATTTGAATTTCGCAATAAACCGTGATATCACGAAAGCTATTGTGTTGTTGTATTGTACCTACCTACCTACAGTATGCCCTTTATAGGCGATTGTGATTTGTTATTTGATAATTTATAAAGTAGGTAAATTATTAAACATTTAACCTTAGCATGTTCTACCTTAGGGGCCATTCATTTATTACGTAAGACGATTTTCGCTAGTTTTTGCCCCCTCCCCCCTATTATAAGAAAAATAAGAATAGGCCGACCCCTCCCCTCTGTTTAATATTTTTTACGTAAGAATCTAAAGGAAAAATAGCGGTTGTTGTAAGAGGCAACTAAGAGATATCCACCGGAGGCGGGCAGCAGCGCCCGCCGTAGAACAATTCTACCACCGAACTGCGATCCCCAACCCGCATGCCCAGCGTGGGGATTATGGGCACTACCCCCATGAGACAAAAGCTTATCAGGGGGAGGCCTGCGTCTAGCAGTGGATCAATACACAGGTTGAGGAAGTTCTACCTTATTTTTTTTTTGTTAACCCGCAGAATCGCCATTATTTTGTACAATGCCTTCTTTGATTCAGCTGACGGGCGTGAGTTCTATTAGGTAGGTACCAAGCTGTGGGAGTCCATTATTTATTATATTACAGTGACGATGATGCAAGGTACTGTACTGTACCAACCAATGTACCTTTAAGAGGGCGCATTGCGCGCCTTTTTGTGAAAAGGATAGGCATATTTAGCATTTTTGAAAAGGCGGCGTAAGCGCAAAAATGATGTTTTTGTTTACCGATCGTTTTAGAATCTACAAAATCACTCGAATAAATTCAAATTGTACGAGAAAATATTTTGTAATATAGAAAAGAGGTCAAATGTCAGAAACTCATTTTGGTCAACAACCTTGGAGGGTAAAATGCTACATACCTCTTTCAAACTTTGAACGGGCGTGTATTCTATGAAGGTTGCATTGTTCTGAATTCAAATTACTTTTCTCCTAGGTTGTTGACCAAAATCAAAGATCCTATTTAGGTACCTATACAATATCTTTGACCAAAATGAGTTTCTGACATTCGACCTCTTTTATAAATTACGAAATATTTTCTCGCTAGTCGTGTGAAAAGTTGTATATTTAACTACAGGGCAAATATATTTCGTTTGGTGCCTTTTAAATTCCTCGCTACCTCAGCAGTCTACTTTAAGCCACTCGCGCTTCGCTAGCTCGGGATTTAATATCGGCACGTGCATCAAAAAATCGTTTTGCCCACTTGTTGAACAAATAACTATTATTCCACATGTGAGCAAAACCTGATTTTGCTCACTGTTTTTGAACAGCAAAGTCACCGTTTTCGCGAGAGAGTGGTAAAAATAAACACTTAATAGCCTGGTTCTATAGAAAACTAGTTTATGCCCGCGGCTTCGCTCGCGTTGTTTCTTTGGAAACATTTAACGGTTATTTCTATCCCATGGGAACTGATTTATGGGGTAAGTAGCATAATGTTTTATTCGAGGCCTAGAACTACCTTTAAATAAAATTTCAACCCGATACATTCAGTAGTTTTGGCGTGAAGAGGTAACAAACATCCATCCATCCATCCAAACTTTCGCATTTATAATATTAGTGTGATGTGACTAGCTTCTTGCCGCCGCCGCGCCGCCGTACCTAGGTTATAACGTAGAGAATGTTTGTGGTAAGACTAAGGTGGTACATAAGTGTTATTTCTAAATTTTGACCTGGCACCTAATTAATTTTACTTTTGCGAAATATTGGGTTCACTTCACATGACAAAATGCATTTTTAGATGTGTAGACAATGGTTAGTAATTACCTACTTCACTACGATAGCAATGTCAAGCATTTTCATTTTGAATTAGTAGGTACCTAGGTAGTTCATCAGCACTGCATGACTGCACACATACCAACGTCTCCTGCTGAACTTGAGTAAAAAGAAAAATCTATTGAAAAAATCCGTGAAAAAGTTTCGACGCAGGAGGTTGCGGGTTCGATTCCCGCCTCGGAACAAATTTGTGTACGATCTGCAGAAATTTGTTCCGTTGGTCTGGGTGTTTTCTATGTATAATGAAAAATATCTATCTATGTATAGTGTATTGTATTAATAATATCAGTTATCTAGTACCCATAACACAAGCTCTGCTTAGCTTGGAGCTAGATAATGCTGTGTGAATTGTCCAGCATTATTTATTTATTTATTATTTATATACTGGTGTGCAAAATAATTAGAGAGTATGGCAGGTCTAAATGTAATTGTAAATAACAATAACAAATTTACAACTTTTTTTTTGTATTCTTATAGAATGAGCCCATGACTCTTTAAGTAGATATAGGTACCTAGTACCTACACCACTTTTTTCTAGGTCTCATTTCGAAAATAATTAGTTATTTCTCCCGGTTTCGAATTTGGCCGTACCTACATGAGGTTTTGAGTGACGTCCTACTCGACAGAAATGAAATAAAAACATGGCGATATCTTACCCACTAGGTTTAGGTATAGCTCGGTAAAACTCATAGCCTCAGTTTTATATAATACTAGCTGCTGCCCGCGGCTTCGCCTGCGTAGTTCCCGTTCCCGTGGTAATTCCGGGATAAAACATAGCCTATGTCCGTCTCCTGGTTCTAAGCTGCCTCCCCACCAATTTTCAGCCAAATCGGTTCAGCCGTTCTTGAGTTATAAATAGTGTAACTAACACGACTTTCTTTTATATATATAGATGACATCATTGGGTAGAGCTTTATTTAGTTGAAAACCTATCTACATGAGCTAGATGCTGCGATTATATATGAAGACCTAGGAACATAATAGATAATTGTTATCAATTATCTATCATACATAGCGTGACTATAATTACAACGCCCGACGTTTTCATTACGCATGGCATTGTAAATTGTAAAGTCAAGTCAGGTAACAATTTTTGTCATTATTGGGGACTTCCGTACAGTCCGTATCTACTTAGCTAATTAGGCTTTTGATGATGAAGCATAAAGTAAAATAAATATGTGGATGTATCAGCGCCTCATCATCTTCCCAGAATCAGAATAAGAATAATTATCCCATCCATCAATGTCCCAGTCCGTTGATACCTGGATTCTGGTACCTAGGTATAAGTACTTACCTAGGCCTCCATCGTAATCTGTCCTGTGTTACGCATGGATGCAGCTTTTTAGGGAGATCGAAGATCGAGATCGAATATCGGTTTCGAAACCCTTATGGTCTCGCTTTGTCTGTCCTTTTTTCCCGCAACTACTGCAGCTATCAACTTGAAATTTTAAATAATAATACATTTCGATTTAAAGAAAAAAAAAAAAATGAAAATAAACGAAAAATGAAAATGAATATTTTCCATACAAATTGTCATGCCGAAATTTTAAAAGATACCTACGATAGACCGTGTGGTCATGTGGGGTATCAAATGAAAGGTATTGGTTTGTACGTTTCAAAACAGTTTTTAAAATTTCTGTAAGTTTTATAATTTTTGAAATATTTTGAAAAAGTCGAATAATTTACCATTACCCACTTTAACCGAAGCATGCAGAGAGATCCATCTGAAATGTAGGTTGGTACCTATTATTCTTAGGTATTCGTTAAATTGCAAAGTCTCTAACCGGTACTTTTGGTACAATATTTGTTGACAAACGTTCGAAACCCTCGGCGCGCGAGTTACACTCGCACTTGACGGATCTTGTTGTTAGTAGGTATGTACTGCGAAGCAAAGGAATGCGCAAAACCAATCCACTCTCTTTTTAGGGTTCCGAGATCGGTTTCGAAACCCATTATGATCTCGCTCTGTCTGGTCTTTTATGCCCGTTTTAATATCCCAGCAGCTACCGAAAGACTCTACACGGCTCTACTTGAAATTTAAAATAACATTGTATTTACATTTATATCCTTAAATCGGTACAGGCGCCTGTACAGATTTAAGGATACAAATGAAAATAACTGAAAAACGAAAATTTTCAGTAAGCACGTATAAATTTTGACGTCGAAATTTTAAAAGAGACCTACAGGGTCATATACCCCACATGACTCTGTGGGTCTCTTTTGAAATTTCGACGGAAAGAAAAGATATCAGTTTCTATATGTATTTCAAAAAAAAATAACAGTTGAAAAATAACCCGTAATCTCCGAATAAGTAGAATAATTTTTGAAAAATGGTCAAAAAGAGGGGGAATAGTTTTCAAACGGCGCGACCTCATCGAGTAGGGTATCAAATCAAAGTTCAGTTTAAACATTTCAAAACAGTATTGGAAATTTCTGTAGGTTATATAATTTTTGAAATATTTAGAAACAAATTTAAAAATTATCCCCTCGTAGTGTAGTTTACTTACCTACCTACCTAGTACCTACTAATAAAATTCTGTGTAGTAGTTATAGTGACTTTTAAAACGTCAATCTTGGTAAACCATATTTTTCGAAATATGATATTTTAAATATTTTTGGGCTACTTGACTTTTACCTATCAATTTCAACCCCTTAGATCAACTAAGGGCTGAAATTGATAAGTAAAAGTCAGATAATGAAATAAAGGCATAGGTGCCATGAAATTTTTCTATTACAGAAGAAAAATCGACACTTAAAAACATATTATATTAGCTATCAAATGTTGCCTTTTAACCTTATAATTAATTTAGGTAAGTTTTGGTAATATTAGGTAATTTTTGTAATATTTAGAAACAAATTTAAAAATTACCGCCTTGTAGTGTAATTTACTTACCTACCTACTAATAAAATTCTGTGTTATAGTGACTTTTAAAACGTCAATTTTGCGAAACCATATTTTGCAATCTGGTGAACAGTAGGCGATTTATCACCACACCAACAACCGACCATGCACATCAGTTGAGAAATCTTTGGATGCTGACGAAGAAAGGATTACCAAATCAGTGGGTAGGCAAGCGAGCCTTGGTATTGTTCGTTCATGTTCACTAATTATTCAAAATGCTTTTGATAGAGCAATTAGGTTGAGAATTGGGTAAAAGACTCCAACTCAGTCCGTAGATGTCGAATGCGCCGACTAAGACCCGAGTTCACCAATAGATGGTTAAATTTTAAACAGTTGTTTAAACGTTTCTGACACAAGTTTTCATACATTAAACGTCAACGTTAACCGACGAAGCAGCCTAATTGTCCGATTATCTATTGGTGAACACAGACGTAAGACCTAAGTTCACCAACAGATGGTAGTTGTTTTGCAGGTTTTGACATGAGTTTTCATACATTAAAAGTCAAAGTTAACCGACGAAGCTGCCTGATTGAACGATTATCTTTTGGTGAACACCAGCATAAGTCCCGAGTTCACCAACAGATGGTTAAATTTAAACCATAAGTTGTTTTAAAACGTTTTTGACAGAAGTTTTCATCCTACCTACTAATATTACAAAGCCGAAAGTTTGTGAAATCTGAATTTTTGTTACTGAGGATCTCCAAAACTAGTGAAAAGATCGAGATGATGGCGTACGTAGAGCCCTAACTTAGATAATAGGCTACTTATTATACCGAAAATACGCGTGCGAAGCCGCGGGCAGAAGCTAGTACGTTATACGTCAAAGTTAATCGACGAAATAGTCCGATTATCTTTTGGTGAACACAGATCTAACGGAACTGACCTGAGGAAGGGTTTTGATCGAGCAATCATGGACAGCCTATCGCCAATCGACATCAGCTTTTGATTATTAATAAATAATAAATACAAATAAATAATGCTGGGCAATCCACACAGCATCATCTAACACCAAAGTATAAGCTACTCAAAGCTTGTGTTATGAAATGAAATGAAATGAAAACATTTATTGAAAAAGAAATACACAATAACAATGGTTAACTCAATGTTAAGCTAAAGTAAGGTGTTATCAGTTTCTCGTCAGGTAAAATTAAATTAAATTACAATTAAATTACCCAGTTTAAAATAGGCATGTAGAGATCAGGAAAAGGTTCGTCTTTGAGGAATTACAAATTGTTTATAGTCATTGACAAGGAATTCACTTACAGAGTATATGGTTTTATCGAGCAAAAGAAGTTTCACATTATTTAAAAATGATTTTTCACAAGTTATGAGTCGAATACACAATGGAAGTTTGTTAAAAAGTTTAGGGCCAATAACTTCCGGCTGCTTTTTAGAGATGTATCTGAGTCTATGAGCAGTTGACTCTAAGTACATTTGATGTCTATTTACTGTATTTGCTTTGGCTTCCTCTTACCTTAAATTGAGACATATTTTGTATAACAAACTTTAAAATTTCATAGATGTATAGAGAGGCAGAAGTTAGTATTTTTAGATTTTTAAAATGTTCTCTACAGGAGTCTTTAAATTTGGCGCTAACCAACACCCTAATTGCACGTTTCTGCATATTTAATATTCTTTCGCAGTCGGTAGAGTTGCCCCACAGTATAATATCATAACTCATTATGGAGTGTATATATGAGAAATAAATATCTTTGAGATTTAATTGGGATGTCATAGGACGGAGTTGCTTTAAAGCATATATGCCTTTAGCCATTTTTGTACAGGTAGAGTCTATATGATTTTTCCAAGTTAGGGCTGGTTATGGGTACTAGATAAAGATAACTGATATATTTAATACATTACATACATAGATAGATTTTTTTTATTATACATAGAAAACACCCAGACCAACGGAACAACAAAAAATTCTGCAGATCGTACACAAACTTGTTCCGAGGCGGGAATCGAACCCGCAACCTCTTGCGTCGCAGGCGGACTCTCGCCTACTGCGCCACTGAGGTCGTCAAAATTCATCAATATATCTATAGAGCGTCGCGCTGTAAAACAACCATAAAAAACAGGTTACGGATAGGTTTAGGTAGGTATGCATTATTCGTCGGCAATGAATACTACGACCCATAAGACAAGGGTGATTATTAGAGTTTTTGTTTTTTATAGTGCGTCCGTCAGTACCGGAATGTGCTAACCAACTACACCACGAGGTCAAGTAGCACATTCCAGTACTGACGGAAGGATGCGGGTTCAAGTCCCGCCGAAGTCGTAAATTTTTGCGATGTTATTTAATTTCTTAGAAGGGTTACTAGGTATTTTCTAGATCGAGATACACCGTCGGCCACATCATTGCTTTCCATCAGATGTTACTGCGGTCAAACGAAGCAATACGGAGGGGTTGGTTCTCAATGCACAAAGTCCTTTGAGGTATAAAGTCCTATAACAATAATGGCCTAAGAAAGAAATTTACCATAAAAGTCTATTGTCCATAAAAATATAAATAAGGAAAGGGAATGACTTCCTTCTTCATTTTTCTAAAACTTCTACTGCGATCACGAATCCACCTGCAATGCGTTGTTATTTATTTATTTAGTATACAAAATCCACAGCCCTTAAAAGCTAAAGAATACAAACTTACAAGCTAAACATACGGCCAATGAAGGATTTACTTTTTATAATTGACGATAACCCTACGCTAAAATAATTTTACTTAAAATTCGAGAAAATATATTTAAAATAAAAATAACATAAGGATTTTTAAAATACAAACTAAACTACTAAACTCAAAGCCCATAGTTTTAACTGTGTTATGTATGATGGCAACCATGTTTGCTAGACGGATGTTCAGCAGTGGCCGTAAATGTGATGGCTGATTCTCTAAGCTTCTAGGCACCTACCTACATATTTTTAAATCAGGCACTTGAGGTAAAAGATTTGTAGCAAAAGGTCATATTTTAATGTTTTTCTTTCAAATACATGTCACTGCACCAATAGAGAATGTAATGAAATTTTTGCCGCAGCTATTGAAATTGAAAATAATAATACATTGCGTGCGCCTGTACGTAAAAATAAAAATGATAATTTTCAGTAAGTACCTGCAAATTGTGACGTCGAAATTTATTTATTATAAAAGAGTATTTATTATAATTTTAAAAGAGACATTCAGGGTCATGATGTGGTGTATCAAATGAAAGTTTGTACATTACAAAATAATTTTTAGGGTTTCGAAGATCGAAGATCGGTTTCGAAACCCTTATGGTCTTCTTATGCTCCTTATGGTCGCTTTGTCTGTCCTTTTTTCCCTCCTTAATAACTCAGCAACTACTGCAGCTATCAACTTGAAATTTATAATAATAATACATTTCGTGCGCCTGTACAGATTTAAAGAAAAATAAATGATAATATATGAAAAATAAAAATGATTATTTTCCATACAAATTGTGATGCCGAAATTTTAAAAGATACCTACAGGATCACGTGGGGTATCAAATGAAAGGTTTGTACATTTCAAAATAGTTTTTGAAATTTTTGTAGGTGTCATACTTTTTAAAATATTTCGAAATAAGTCGAAAAAATACCCATCCCCCCCTATCTCCGAAGATTGCAGAGCGATTTTTGAACAGCGAGATTTGAACATTCATACAAAATAGTTTTTAAAATTTCGGAAGGTTTACATATTTTCTGAAATATTTTGATAACAGTTGAAAAACCCATTCCCCCTTTATCTCCGAAGTTTGCAAAGCGAGCGATCCGTCGCCGTCTCATGGCATTGCGTCTTGGGCCATGAATGTGTTAGTTTAGTATTTTAGTTTAGGATTCTAGGCACCTACCTACATATATTTTAATCACTTGAGGTAAAAGATTTGTAGCACAAGGTCTTATATATTTCAATGTTTTCTTTTTCAAATACCTACATGTCACCGGACATTAGAGAATGTAGGTTAAGTACTTAACAATCACAACGTAACAATGTAAGAGTAGAATATGTACTAAGTTCGCGGCTTCGCACGCGTTGGGTCCGGGATAAAAAGTAGCCTTTATACATAAGAACATTTAGATTAAAGATGAGCGACTGTGAATGATTTCATTCGAATTATTCGACTTCACAAATCATTCGAATGACTAGGGCAAATTAGTAACTAATTTGGTTAGTAATGGCGAGTGGTGTCGGATATAGAATTGATTTCGCGTCGACTGCCCGACTCGCCATTACTAACCAAATTAGTAACTAATTTGATTAGTAATGGCGACTGCCCGAATCGGGCAATCGAACTCAATTCGTTATTCGACGCCTCGATCAATTCGTAGAGGCATTAGTAATTACTAATTAAAGTAGTTGTCATTCGACTGAAGATTAGTATTTACATAAATTCAATTCGAATGAGTAAATTCGTAGTTGTAGATCATTCGACTAGCCAGATCATACGCGCATCTTTAATTTAGATCATGGGAACTGATACCTAGGTTCATTAATCACGTGATGTTTTTGTTGCAACATTTTAACCACCCTCGCTCGTGTGAAGGCTTTGGACTACCTACCCAAAATCAGGAGTATTTTTTTTTCTAGATACAAAGTATCAAAAATTCAGAATATTGTCTCTAAATACAGGTTTATGTAGGTAATACCTCTAAAATGTCTGTCTAACAATAAAGTTGTAAAATATATCATGTGAAAAATAAATAAGTAGGTACACGTCATAGGAATCTCACAACACCTAGTGATATTTTTTACCGCCATTCGAGCCTAGTCTAGGTACCTATTCTATTCTATTCCCGTGGGTGTCGTAAGAGGGACTTAAGATGTGTCGATAAATGAAATAAATCATGCTGGATAGAATTATCCAATATAAATATTATGTGTGAATATGCAAAATACTGTCTGAATACACAGCATCATCTACAGTCAGCCAGTCTAACCAATCTCTTCACCTCATCTGAACTGCCTATATTGGTCCACTGCTGGAAGCAGGCCTCCCCCTGATAAGGGCCTTATTGGCTTTTATCTCATCGGGGGTAATGCCCATAATCATCACGTACGTACATATGCGGGTTGGGGCTCGCAGTTCGGTGGTAACAATAGTTCTGCAGGGGGCGCTGCTGCCCGCCTCCAGTGGATATCCTTAATCGCCTCTTACGACACCCGCGGGAAGAGTTGGGGTGGTGCAAATTCTAAACCGGCACCACACAGCAACCAGCAACCTACACCCACTTGCATATTAATTATTATCTCCGGGTAAATTAAGTAGGTGGGTACAAAGTCTTTGTTCTACGAGTTTGATCTTGCGTGATACCTAAGTACACAAGCGAATAGTTTAGTGTCAATCAAAGAAAATCATGAATTAAGATACTCGGTGCGAATAGCACCAGTAAGTAAGTACCTACCTAACATAGGTTATAGATAAATATTTTTGTATGCGCAGTGTTTTAATCTATGTATGCGAATAAATTAGTTTCCGCCTCTATGTAAGTAGGTACTATACAGTAAACAAACCATGACACAAAAAATAAAACGTCAAGTGCGAATCTACTCTCGTATTAAGGATTCCGTATAATTCTGCCGTCCTTATCAAAAGTGCAATAACTTGGTTTTTGGGCCTAACAGAGTTATATACATATTCGTGATCAGTAAAACGAGCTCTACATTTTCTTCTTAGACAGTTTTTACGTACCTATCACTGATCCAGTTTTTTTATAAGCATAACCGCAATAAATGAGGGATTTGGAATAAGCTTACATAACAAGAGTGAAATAACTTGAGTTGTGGCAAGGTAAGCTAAACTTACATATTATATTACTAACGATAACTGTAATAAGTATATTAGTAACTATGAGTTATAAAAAATTATAATATAATAAGTATTTACAATTGAAACAATTGAGCCAACTGCAGACTGTTGCAAACAATCTACAGGTAGCAACTGATACTTATCAATACCAGTCGGAAGCGTCCCCAAGACACTGGCTGCATTGCCCCGCTGTATGGCAAGCTGATGCGTTGTACCAAATACTGACCAGCTCTCGGGTCACGCGTCGCTTCGACCAGACACTCAGATATTTTTTTAAAAACCCGAAGAGCCTCGGTACCCCACGGACCTAGGGTCTAGACTAGAGTAGCGATATCTTGTATGGAGATGGAGATACAAACAAAACTAAAATAAAATCTTTAACTGCGTTTTTCTCGAAAGTAGCTTTGACCTAGTTATTGCAACTTTGATAAGAACGGGAGAATTGTAAGACCTTGTTTTTGCCAAATATCATGATTATAGGTCAAAGGGGAGTAGGTGCCCTGTATATTTTGGTCCATAGCGAGAATCACATTTTTTTTCTTAATTAACTACAAATGTACGGTTTTCGGATTTTTCCCTTATGTGTGCGATAAGAACTTGCTTCTTGCCAAATTTCATGATTCTAGTCAACGGGAATTAACCTGCAGGTTTTGATCTATGTCGAGAATAACAAGTATTTTTTTAATGAATAAACCACAAATTTATAGTTTTCGGATTTTTTCCTTTACTTGTACTATAAAATCTTGCTTCTAGTCAAATTTTATGATTCTAGGTCTACGTCAAGTACCCTATAGGTTTTGTGTGCATGTGATTCCATTGGAAATTACAAATTATTCGGACATGAACGGCTGTAACTTTTGATTGCGTTGATCTAGAAGTTTAATTTATATCGAGGCTTCAAGAGGTTATGGATTCGAGTATATGATGTTAATTTCAACTCGATACCTTCAAGCGTTCCTGAGAAAAGGTGGTTGACGGACAGACAGACTGACATTCAGACGGACGGACGACAAAGTGATCCTATATGGGTTCCTTATTTTCTTTTGAGGTACGGAACCCAAAAATGAAAAAAAAACTCGTTTGGATTCGAGTTTCAGATATAATTATTAGCAATATTTATTGAAGGAAGGATTTCAAAGCGACCACTTGTAAATTGCGTATAAAAAGACGCGGCAACAGAGTGAATTTTAGGCGGTTTTTTTACAAACTTTTCGCATCAAGTTTAGCTAGTGTACCTATAGGTATTTAGTTTAAGTAGAGAGGAAATTTAAGGTATATTCAGTAGTTTCATTCTTACTTCAATCTCCAGACCACCCAACTTACATGTACCTACATTATAAGTACCTATATACCTACCAAAGTTATATAATTTCTTATTATTTCTTACATAAATTTAGTAAGCATTTCACCAAATGAAATGCTAACTCATTTTTGACGAACCTAACGCATTGGAGAACTCTGTAATGTTAGGTAATTATAGAACTTAGGTAGGTTTAAGGCAAGTAAAGAAACAATCTCTATTTAATAGATGGCTTCCGACCTTAGCTATTTATTGTTTATATACTCCATGACACCTAAGTTTCTTTATTCCAAGTGGATATTGTTGTATTTTCTTACAAAAATATCAACAGTCAACAGAAGACCAAGTCTATTCATACGTTTGTGATCGAAGTATTTAACATAATTCATTGCCAAGGCCTCGACAGACCTCCAGAGCAATTCATTGCAAAACCTTGCGTTTCAGAGGTTTGTCTCGTAGTTGCGCGCGCGCAGGCACAGCTCGAGGGGCGTTTGCGAAATTAACAAAAAAGTTACGTGTGGTGAATTGAATTTTTTAAGTGGAACGGGTTTACTTACGGAGTTGAGATGATTCGTTTGGAATTTAGTTGGTAAGTAAAGCATTAAGGCTAAATTTTTCACCGTTTCATTGAAATTTGAGCTAGTCAATAGTTCTGCAGGGGGCGCTGCTGCCCGCCTCCGGTGGATATCCTTAATCGCCTCTTACGACACCCGCAAAAAAATTGTAATGGTACATTTATCAGTTAAATTAATAAGTAAAAATCGTTTAAGTCCGAAGGTTTTACATATTAGCACTATGGGTTAGTAGACCTAGTTCACTATTTTAAGTTCTATTTTAACTTCTCGATCTAATTAAGTTGTATACTTGTGATTTAGACGCGAGAGCCGAATGCGTAAGGTATTGTCGAGGTAGCCGACAATTACGCATTAGGCATCTAACAGACAACAGTACCTACAGGTAAAACGATTTAATAAAATCGTGAAGCAAAGTTATATAGTAAATAAAAATATTTATAATAGTTTTCCTTGATGTAGAGTCAGAAATTAATTTTTCAATTCGGCACGTCCACTTCATTAATTTTAAATTCACGGGGATAACCTGCAATATGTTTGTAGTCTTGTAGTTTTCTAAGCGAATTATGTTGGTAACATTTTATTAAACAAATAAAATGTTCACTAAAACTTACTTACTAGAGTAGACAGTTAATAGTGGTACCTAATCTCTCTCTCTCTCTGTTATAGGATTCGATCCTGGCCCATTTGCAGTATCACAATTTTCGGGATTAAAGTGTCTCACTTGGATTTTAAGATCAATAAAAAAGACTTGTTACAAAACTGAAATATCAAAACGAATCTTTTTTTGTCCTGTCACCGTCCACAAAAAGAAGTTCTGAGTGCCAAAGTGTCAAAAACTACGCTTTTACAGAACTGTCTAAACTTTTAGATGGGCTTTGATTACAAAAATAGGAGCGCTTATTCCCAATAATCGGTCCAGTATTATGAAAATGATATTGAGATATATATAACTAAACGACTTTTCAGGAAACAATGGTGGACGATTCTACTCACCATGTCAGCATCTGCGTACCCCCGGCAGCATCCCAACATTGTTTTTATGATGGTCGATGATATGGTACGTATTTTATACATCTTATCTATGTAAATAGGTTCAGTTGAGCTACCGGTAGATTGTTTGCAACGGTCTGCAGTTAGCTCAATTGTTTCAATTATAAATACCAATTATATTATAATTTTCTTTGTGAATAAAGGCTTCTGCCCTGTTAAAAACAAAAAAAAAATTAAATGTAAATAGGTAAGTACCTACATTTCAGTTTACTTACCTATTTTTTATACCATCTTGGCCTATTAAAAGGTTTCTTGGCCTAGTTATAAGCACGTTAAGCTTTTGGTCCTGCGCTTAACCTTTCCCCGGTCGTGTCGGTCAGCCGTCAAATCGGATAATGTGAGTGAGAGAATAGAGAGTGCACCTGTGTTTGTACGCACACTTGTGCACTATAATATGTCATGCTATACAGGGTGTAACAAAAATAAGTAACCAAACTTTCAGGTGGGGTGTAGAATCGAACACTGAATTCAGGAAAAATATTAAAAAAAAATCCCGCCCTTTAGTTTTCGAAAAATAAAATAAATACGGAATTTTCACTACATTACGCAAACGACTGATGCACGTGTTTATTTGACATTAAAATATGATTAAAAGGTCTACGTACCTTGTGTACACCTTTTTAGCAGATAAACATCTTTTTACGGGGGGCACCCACGACCGGACACGCGATATCGCAGCAGCGCGCGCGGCGGCGGGCTGCACGTTTTGTAGTTATGTAGGAAGCTAGCCAATGCATTCCAATTTTCCCATTTCAATTTTCATCTCGTGGTATTCAATATCTGAATAACGCATACGAGACATTTTTACACACAAAAAACCGATAAGCGCCGCCGCGACCTTCACCTTGCGCTTGCAATGATGCAACTAAACGGCCATTGACCCTATGATAACATTTCTGTGGTATGACAGTTTGACAAAACTAACAATAAGCCTAGCATCGGGTGAACATTCGGATGAACTAAGTTTGTATACCTATCTCGCTCTCGCGCGCTAAAAGTTTGTGCCTTTTCTTGTCTCAATCTGGTGCTTCGGAAATGCAAATTGTAACAACCTTTTATGGGGTTCATTGTAAGTTACTCACCGTGTTTTTAAAGGTCAATGTGAAGGTAGGTACTTAGGTAGTCAACGATATGAAAAAATAAAAGCTAGTAGTGAATATCTTTTAGTAGGAAGGTGCATGCTTAATGAATGTACCTACTAATTATGCATTTTCGCGATAGAACGTGTGTAAAGACTTAAAATAATTTATTTATTTTTTAATTCCTAGAGGAAAATTGGAATGTATTTGTTGTACGTAGGCTCCATATCTAAGAACGCCGCGCAGCCTGTTCGCTTCCGCTGCAATGATGTCGCGGGTCGATGACCGCGGTGGCCGCTCATTAGGGCACCGTTTAGGTGTTATGGGCTTATAAAAGAGATGAATACAGGTACTTAGGCCATTTTTTTTTAATTCCAAATAGACACATGTATTATAGTCTATTGCCTAATGTTGTGAAAATTTCGTACCTATTTATTAAATTTTTCGAAAACTAAAGGGCGGGATTTTTTTTCAATATTTTTCCTGAATTCAGTGTTCGATTCTACACCCCACCTGAAAGTTTGGTTGCTTATTTTTGTTACACCCTGTATAATATGTCATGCTATACTATAAATATGTAGGCTAGTCTTCGTTGAGAGTGGCCGAAATTTGCTAAGAGAGCATCATCATCATCTCGATACACTTTATTGCCCCAATTATGGTATACATCTTGAACTGTAAAGTATGAATGGTATACTTTTGATTACAACGTAAATAAAGCATAGCATAGCAATGGGTCTTTCAACAGCCAAGTTATTCAAAGCGGATGTAAACGGGTTAACTATGAACCTTAGTTTTTAATTAACTTTATACACTAACTAGTTTCTCAATTTTTTCATTCAATGCTTTAAGTTTTTAGCTTTGACCACAGCACTCAAACAATATAACTCAGACATTTCATTTCATTAAACTGTGCCTTTATCTACCCTCAACTTTTATTACCTATTCATAATTTTTTCAAATTCTCTGTATTTACCAAAATGTTTTATTGAAATTCTGGTGAATGTAACTTAGGAAGAGCGGAACCTCCTAGTACAAGTATTATATACTTAAAAGGAGGCTTCAAAATATTGTATACGATAATTTTATGTTTGTGAACGAAATAAAAAAAACATTTGTATTTTTATTAGTTGTCTCATCCGTAATGAATTCATCAAACCACGATGGTTTTTATAGCCAAGTTCTCTCCCCTTATTTAACTCATCTCGGTCTCCGCCAAGAAAACCTTAAAAAATGGAGTGAAATTGACAGATATATTTTGAAATTAAGATTCAAAAGAGCACAAAGTTACCCCGGAAAGTACCTACCGGCTGAGATGATGGAAACCAGGAACAAGGAAAAGGACATTTCTCCAAACCGCAAGGGACGTTAAAGTTAATGAAATTAACGTCTCCGGCGACAGAGCTGTTGTAACTTGACTCACAATGATTCAATATTTTTGAAGCTGGCAAGTTTTTGGTACCTTTGTCTTTGTATACCTCACTTCACCTCAACACCTATATTGGTCCACTGCTGGACGCAGGCCTCCTCCTGATAAGTGCCTTATTGACTTTTATCTCATGAGGGGTAGTGCCCATAATCCACACGCTGGACATGCGGGTTGGGGATCGCAGTTCGGTGGTAGAATTGTTCTGTAGGAGGCGCTGCTGCCCGCCCCCGGTTGATATCTCTTAGTCGCCTCATACGACACCCGCGCGGGAAGAATTGGGGTGGTGTAAATTCTAAGCACCACACAGCTTTATATGATAATTCAAGGCAAAGAAAATACAAAATGATCCATATTAAATGCACCAGACAAAAACTTGATGCACTAAATTGTTGTCTCATGCATACCTTACCTACGTTCCATAATTGTTTCACCATGTGCAACCACATAAAGGACTTTAATATTTACAATTTAAAAACAAATTAAGAAGGAAGTTGAAGCGTAACTGTGTAATGAACAGGCATGAAGGTTTTGTTATAAAAAAATAGGTTGGAAACGAATCGTTATAAAGTTTTTTGTTAGTAAATTGGTAAGACGGTGCGACAATTGCCAGGCATGATCTGCATTTTTATGTTGCCGGATCTATCTAAGTAATTTTAATATTACCCTAGGTACAAAGAGCTTCTAATAACCCCCCTGTATGAATTATAATCTTATCGGGTACATCGCACTAACATTATAAATGCGAAAGTTTGGAAAAAACTATTGAAAATTATTGAACGGATGAATTTGAACGGAGGATCATGAACTGGAGGCTGAAATTGTGCATACAAGTAATTCTAATCCTGGAATCAAGCATAGGCTACTTTTTATCCCATAAATCAGTTCCCCTGGGATAGAAATCACTTTTAAACGTTTCCATAGAAACAACGCGTGCGAAGCCGCGGGTATAAACTAGTAAGGTTATAATGTTGTTTAACATGTTAAATTAATCAGCGGGAGTATAAGACGTAATACCAACCCAACTTTGGCAAATGAACCATCTAGTAATTTTTTTTTTTTCTGAAAGATTTGTGCGAATACTATGGGTAATTTTGGCCAAATGTAGAGTTAACGGCACGGTGTCTAGAATGGAGGTTAAATTCATGCTAATCTGCAGTATCAACTGGCTATTGTCAATTATATGGCGATAAGCAATCAATTAACAATATCGTGTCACACGCAAAATTATAACCGATAGATTAACAGTCCAGTTAAAAAGAGCGGCCTTGACCGATCCTTATCGTGCGCAAACGTTTATAGAATAGTTATACAGTACGTGAACCCGAGTTTAAATGTTCTTACGACTTGACATGATCAATGTGAAGGTTGACAGTGGACGCGACGGGCAAATATGTAGGTATATACTTGTCTACTACAAGGAAAAACAAACACGCCTACCGTTTCGACGCGCCGCCGTTTTAACTTTTTGTGTACCTATGCAGCAAGGCGACAGACAGCGTAGTCAAGCAGAGGCCGAAAATTTGTGTTTTTTAAAATCATCGGAGACTTAGAAAATAGTGTTTATATTTCTGAAAAAAAGATATATATTTCTTAAGGATCTATTCTAGTCAAAATAGCATTCAGTTACAAGATCTAATGAACTTCACTCAATAAAATAAAATCCCAAAGTTACCCCTTTTTCTAGTGTTTTTTTTCAATTTATGTATGACTAGCGAATTACTGATATCTGACTTTTTTGTATTTAACTGAAGACACTTAATATTTCTAAACAAATTCGCAGAGTTTGACTTGATTAAATAATTTTCATTTTCAGTATGTTTATAACTACAAAAAACACGAGCGCGGCGGCTTGGCAGGCGCGCGATGGCCCTTACGCCTGCTGCTGCACTTGTCAAATTAGGCCTAGATCTCAGTACTCACGGGATGCCCGTCGTAAAAAACAAAAATTACATAAAATAAAAAAAAATTCTTCGGTTCCTTAATTGTGAAAACACGATTGCGAAAAAAAATTATGATAAAAAATATCATGAAATTGCACTGTTTTGCACCCAATTTGGTCGAGATCTCAGGAACCCTGTGGGCTATGGAAAAGATTTTTGTTTTGATTCGTAGGTTATGATTATTACTAATTCTTTGGTTCCTTAATACAGTTTCTTCATATGTTGTGCAGTTTTTTTATAAATAAGCAAAAATGACATTTTTGCGCTTTCTCTGTTCCAAAAACTTATGCTCCGTCCCACTCTCCTATGATTGCGAAATTATCCTTTTCGCTCATGCCCGCAGGGACACAAAAGCCACCTTGAGCTAATAAAAAAATAAACCCTTGGTACTATTTTACAGCTCTTTAAAAATTTTTACATAGCTTCTAAGGCAATCGCGTTTTCAGGATTATGGATAAAATATTATAAATCTGTTTAACAATAAATTAATGTTTTGCAATTAATCTTATTTATCCATAACCAGTAGCCTGATGCTAATCTGTGCCACAATAAAAAAAATAACCAGCTAAAGTGATTTAACCAATTCATTAGGAAAATTCATGAAATATTTTTCGCAGGATTTTTTTACAAAGGTTTATATCTTAGTCATAGCTAGGGCAACGCAAAACCTGTTTTCAGGTTTTTTTAACTCTACCATAAAATACAATTTCAAGTAGGAAGATATTATTTAAATAATAAAACATTAAGTGCGAGTCGAACTCGTTATTTCTTGTCAAATATCATCATGATTCTAGGTCAACATGACGTTGGTACCCTGTATATTTTAGTCGAGGGAGAGAATCAAAAATTATGATTTTTTTGTTAATAAACTACACGGTTTTCGGATTTTTCCCTTTACTTGTGCTATAAGACCTTGCTTCTTGCCAAATTTCATAATTCTAGGTCTACGGGAAGAAGTACCCTATAGGTTTTGTGTGCATGTGTTCATGTGATTCCCTTGGAAATTTCAAAATATTCGGACTTAACGGCTGTAACTTTTGAGTGCGTTGACTTAGAAGTTTTATTTATATCGCGGCTTCAAGAGATTACGGACTTGAGTATTTAAAGTTAATTTCAACTCGATACGTCCACGCGTTCCTGAGAAAAGAGGGTTGACAGACGGACAGACGGACAACAAAGTGATCGTATAAAGGTTCCTTTTTTCCTTTTGAGGTACGGTACCCTAAAAATAAGTATAATTCCTTTTCCCCTTGTTTTGGGGCAGGCAAGTCCAGCAGTGGCCGTATCTGTTTGTTGGAATGGAATGGAGCAAGGTTCCTTGTGTAAGGGTTTGTACGGGAGAGTACCTACTTCTACCTTGTTTTTTAGGGTTCCGTACCCAAAGGATGCCACCCAGAGAACCTATTACTAAGCCTCTTGGTTTTGGGACGTCCATAACAATTGCCTTATCTCTTGAATCGTAATAGGATGGTAGAGATATTAAATTTTCAGGCAGGTAATATTCAATAGGTACTCATTATGAATGTAAGCGGGTTAATTACGCTTACATTCATAATGAATTCGTTAAAATACGAAATTTTTAATAGTATATTACTAAGTAGGTACTGTGCGTATGAATATTTCCACCAAATAATGTAAATAAACGTAAAAGTAAACGCTAAAGAGTGGCCAAAACGGGTAAATAATTGTTGCCCCTCCGATCCGTATTACCAAAAACACCATAAGAACTTAGTGCTGATTTTGTAACTAAGTACCTATACGTCGTTTTTGGCACTTACGTAACACACGTTTTTTGGCCTTCAAATTCCAACCCGCACTTAGCCGGTTTATTTTTGCCGCCAAAGACCATTCAGACTAGGTTCATAAGAGGCTTAAATTTGCGATGTAGGTTTCTTCACGTGGACCGTTTGGCGGCGGCGCGTAATCACCTGTAACAAATTCGGCTATTAATAATGAACAAAGGGTCATAGCAAATAATTAGAATTCTTTTAGTGATAAAAAATTTGAAATTTTATGCCTTTGCCAATTCTGTTTTGTTTATGTTTGTATATCTATGGTATTACTTGATCAAGCAATACGTACTCGACGCATGAAATGCAACAAAAGGTTTCTTTATTTTTTTCGCCGGGTAGAAGAACGCACGAAATGAGACTTAATTGGTTATTTACTTCAAAATGTCGACGCACGAAATGCAACTATGTAATCCGGTGCGGCGCGCGCAATGCGTCCTAGAGTATGTAGGTGTAGAGGACATTAACATTATCATCATCAACATTAACAGCCTATATTGGTCCACTGCTAGACGCAGGCCTCCCCCAGATAGGCGCCATATTGGCTTATATCTCCAAGGAGGTAATGCCCATTATCCCCACGCTGGGCATACAGGTTGGGGATCGCAGTTAGGTGATGGAAGTTCTGCAGGAGGCGCTGCTGCCCGCCCCCGGTGGATATCCCTTAGTCGCCTCTTACGACACCCGCGGGAAGAGTTGTTGTTTTGCATTTTCTAAACCGGTGGCGGCACCACACAGCGTCGTAGAGCACACTGTAACATAATTAAATTTTTAAAAAAAACTATAAATTGACTTAAAATTCCTTAATATTTAATCTGTTTTATGGCTTTGAATTATAATTTAAGCACATCAAATTGTATCCTTATATTTAAAGTGACATTTCCAAGTCTGCCTTGTGTTCCTACGGAGAATAAATGAGTATGAGTATGAGTACTCCATTCCTATTATTTTCACCTTTGTATTTGTATTGGGTTCAAGTCCCGTCGAAGTAAAAAATTATTGCGATAATTTTTGATTTCTTTGAAATTACCCTGAGGGTGGGGTTACGCACTATAATATTAAAAAAAACCTTGTATTGTAATATTTGTAATGTTTAGTCGACCCATAATTTGCTCACGCTGTGGCACCCTTTATTTAGAAAAACCCCACTTTATTTTTATTCTGTATGTGAATTTTCTGTTGGGAGTACATAAATAAATATTTATTAATAAAACACAATTTTCGAAGAATTACTAGGTGTCCCGCAAAATTGAACAAACAATGTGAAAATGATGAATACTTTTTTGTACAAAACATAAATTTGTTTTGGAGTTGGTTAATCATTCAATTTACTTCCAGGGCTGGAATGATGTATCCTTCCACGGATCTGACCTGATTCAGACCCCAAACATCGACGTTCTCGCCTACCAGGGTGTGATCCTACAGCAGTATTACAGTGAAGCGATTTGTACACCAGCGCGGACTGCACTCCTGACTGGGAAATATCCTATGAGATTGGGTAAGTTTTTCACTTATTATTGTTAAGCTGGGTAATAAAATAGTGAAGTCTTATCTGTCTTAGCTTTTCTCTTTGAGTAAAAAAAAAAACAGTTAAATTGAACGAGCTACTTCTAGTCAATTGTCCTGAAGACAGATCCGGAGTTTTACCTAACTTCTCACGTGGCAGGCGTCCCAAATATGGACGATTTTCGATTTCTTCGGTTTCGTCGAAATTAGAGTACGGAGAGTCAACTTTTGAGCCCAGTTAATAGCTCAAAAGTTGACTGACAGTTTCAAGCTTACGTCAAGACCATAAAGTTAATTAGAATTTAAAAAAAAATCGCAAATTCAAAATTGTAATCTGTTACGTGCACCATTTTTATCGTTTTTTCTTTATATGAGCTTATTGTGTAAAAAGTTATTTGGAAATGTGTTCTTTTTTGTTTCTATTGTAACAATATTATGTTGGTTAACCTAAAAAACAAACTCAAACTGTACATCAAAATTATAATTTTTTTAAATGATTTTCTTAAAAACTTTCTAAGTACTAAAATTACACCTACCACACTTAAATTTACATGTAGTTACGTTACACAACTTCAGAATATTTACATGCTAACATTATGTTAACAATATGGAGAATCCAAATATATAACAGATGTTACTAGCCATTCCTACATAATAATCAAGAAATCAGCGAAATAATGCATAATTAAACATAGGTCATACTAAATTATTCAACGTTTCATTTATGATATTGGTATGTAAAGTAGCGACTAGGTTAGTAGGTAATCTGAAGGTGATGAACGGGTTTTCAGCCATTGATACAAGGCACGTGTGTTTTCAACTTCAAATGCCTTTGTATTTAAGACCTTGTAACGTCCTCGCTATACTTAACCAGTTCGCACAATCGAAGGTTTGTGAACCCTTTGCCGGCGCAAGAAATATGACACGTTTTATGTACACACTTGCCCCTATTTGGTAATAAAAACAAATGACAAAAGACTCAAGATCATGATCGGCTTTTGTCTTCCTCATGAATGAAGGTGACGTCATTGCCGCAGTTATCCTGTTATTTTCATTGCATCATACGCGGACTCCGTGGCGCAACGGTAGCGCGTCTGACTCCAGATCAGAAGGTTGCGTGTTCAAATCACGTCGGGGTCACATTATCTTTTTGTACTTCCCAGGTATTAAATCGCTTGACAAGGATGACATGATTAAAAAAAAATGATTTTACAGGGGAGCATTGTCAAAGTTTTAAAAATAGTACTTTTTTAATCATTTAGTTTGGAAATAAATTTTCTAGGAATAATATTTTAATAATTTTAGTGTTGATTTTTATTTTATATTTAATTTTTATCATGATTCGAATAAAATGGACACTCTAACTTATTTTAGCATTATAATTCATTGTTGTCTGAAATAACCGAATTGAATTGAAATTGAATTGAATAAACTATTACTTGATCATGATTTATTGAAATAAATCAACAAATGTTGTATAAGATGTCTCTTAATAAATTATGCTAATTATTATGACACACAAGGTAGAAGTTGTGTTTTTCCTGAAATACTTATACAGGGTGTTTGGTATTGGGACCGACATCATTCTTTAGGGAGGTTGGGGAGTCATAGACTTTATTTCTCTGGTAGACTCAATGTCCTAAGTATCACGGCTGATGAGATGGCTTGCCCGTACTTTGTTCTTCCAAAGTAGGCTCTTGATCGATTGTTTAGCTCGTGTTTCGGCCATTCAGTGAAAACCTTGTCTGATGCTATGGCCACACTATCGCGATAACGCGAAGATTTGCGCTTTCGCGACAAGTATGGTTTCTTAACCATACTTGTCGCGAAAGTAGTCGGTAGTCGGTTGTGCACTTTTGGCCCCTAAGAAGGGGCCAAAAGTGTACAACCGACTACCGTCCGATGTCACTGACGCAATCCTTTAAGTTTAGACTTAAGAAATGGTTGATAAAACAATGCTTTTATACGTTGGATAAATTCTTTGCACGTTAACGTGCGTAAAATTATATAATTTATTTGACATACTTCATTGAGAAATTTTAATTTTGAATTTTAAATTGACTTTTTATTTTATTTGGTTAATTGAATTTTATGTTGTATATTTTTCTTACATATATTATTTTATCTAATTTATTTAAAAATTGTACTCTACTCGTAAAATACAATGAATTGTTGATGAAAAATTGACATGTAACCTAATTATTGTTACGCATAAAGAACTTGAACTTCGATTTATCGCGAATCATTATCGCGACTTCGCGATGCGACGTTGCGAAGTTTTTTTCCAATGTGGCCAAACACTTCGTCTTAGAACGAAAACGAAATTTTATCACGAGAACGCGAAGACGAATCTTGGCCTTGTAATGTGGCCGTAGCATGAGAACTCAAATGTCACAAAACATTTGGAATGATTAAATAAGACGCTAACTAATGTATTTATTTTGCCAGCAAGGACATCTCAACAACAAATATTATAAAATCATGCAAAAATTATGCAAATATAATGCAAACAAATTACAATAATACAGACAGCACCTTAGTCGTGTGTCTTGTGAAAAGATTACCGGACTAGGTTACATTGAAACGTCAAAATTAGTCGACGTCACTACTAAAGTGCCCAATTACTTAAAAAAAACACAGATTCTCTAGCGACTTTAATTAAAATTTTAATTAACTCGATAAAAATAAAATGTATATGTAATGCAAAAAAGTAGTGCAGTTTAGGGATTACCAATAAAATGATTAAAATTGTTATCACAGCTCGCTCTTGTTATCAATGTTTTAATCATGTTAGTGGTTTTTTGGAGAGTTTTGTTATTTATACCTAACTAGTTTATGCCCGCGGCTTCGCACGCGTTGTTTCTATAAACGTTTAAAAGTGATTTCTATCCCATGGGAACCTATTTATGGGATAAAAAGTATATATGTTTGATTCCAGGATTACACTTACCTGTATGCAAAATTTCAGCCCGATCCGTTCAGTAGTTTTGGCGTGAAGAGGTAACAAACGTCCATCCATCCATCCAAACTTTCGCATTTATAATATTAGTGTGATGTGATTGTTGGAATTGGTATAACTAACACGACTTTGTTAACCGACTTCAAGAAAATGAGGAGGTTCTCAATTCATCTGTATGTTTTTTTAATTACAAGTATTAAAGAATATTATAGATATCTAACAAAATAACAAAACCTTAACTAATCATCAGTCATAACATTTATGACGCAAACCGTATTATTACACTTAAAAAATTAGTTGCATTATAATCATTTAAAAAAATCGTTTGACCACCAACAAACGAACTTCTTACGCAAAAATTGTTATCACACACTCGTGTGTGAAAACTATTTTTGAAGATTTCGCATACACTTTTGAAATTGTGAACTAACTAACTAACGCTGGGGTAAACGTGAAAAATTAAAATCTCCACTTTTGGGACATCCTACTACATAGGACACATCTTACCCTAATAAGTAAGTACCTATAGAGAGCTAAAGACGTTCAACTGTGTTACTGAAATAAAACAGGGCATCACAATAACATGGGCTAGGTACATATATTCCTTTTACAACATAAAACAATTTATACATACCTAAATCAACATAACTTTTCTACAAGCAACGGCGTCAATGACAGACTGAGCGTTGCACTCATAAGCCAAATATTTTACAATCTAATAATAAAATTATTTCCAACTCTATTTTGGTAAGCTTACACTATGTACTTACCTATCTGTTATTTCTTTATCATTATCACTGACTGATCAGTTCTTACGTTAGGAATTTCTTTCGGTTCTCGAGTTCTAAATATTATTATAAGCAAAGGGTATTTTATTAACCTTCCAAAACCATATAAAGTATTGGTGTTTTTTTTACGTACGACACGGATATCATCGGGGCAAATCGCAGAGGTTCAAAACATTTCTTTCAATTTAACAATTCATTTCGCGTCCGTTATCGAAGTCGAATTTGAATATGTGCTTACAGAAGTAATCCCAAACCGAATGCAAAAACATGGAAAATCACAGGGAAAACCGTATTTCTGTATGAAAATAGATTTTAGTTTTCCAGTTGTGAGATTTTATGGAAATCGGGAACAATTAAAAAACTGGGAATCCGAAATAAAGTTCGTTAGTCGAAAAAAATGTACACGTACCTACATATGCTTGTTTTAGCTATCCACGCTATAAATTACAGTGTGCCCGATAGCAACGATAGGTAACCTATTTTAATTCCAAACTAAAATAACAAAAATCTTTAAATAATTTTAACTAAATATCGTAGAGCGACTGAAACGTCTACGAATCTTTTCATGTACATAAAACACACCTACCTTACCTATACGTACCTACCTTACCTATATTCATTTCATCATATTCCTTGACGCCTCAGACTCTGGTCGAGAGGAAATTCATTCATCCGATTTATATTTATGAAAGCTTGTTGTACACTCATAGAAATATCAATGTTTTCCCTAAAAATAGCGACACACATAATATAAATACTAGAAATAAGCATAAACTCGCTGTGCCCACAACTAGGCTACACAAGATAAATGTCTTTTAAAGGGCAATGTATACGCTTCTACAACAAAACTCCAAGTGAGTTGCAAAAATTATCAATAAATAAATTCAAACAAATTGTCAAACATATCCTTTGTAAAAAGGCTTACTACAAAATATCAGATTATCTAGAGGATAAAAAAGCTTGGGTTTTGCTCCAGCTCGAAAAATAACAACTCCTGTTAGTTGTTATAAGGTTAAGGCTAAAGGTTTCTTCGTCGCTTCTTTACTTTAGTCTACATACCGAAGCGACAGAAATAAAAAATATCACTTTATTTCCGTGTCAGTGTTTAGTTTTATGATTTGACCTTTTCTTTGTGTACATTTATTGTATTCATGGAAATAAAGAGTTTTTGATTTGATTTGATTTGATTTGATGCTATTTTTGACTATTATAGTAGTACTACTTAAATATCTTGTTATTAAGATTGTTCTTGCAATAAAAAATCACATTAACAGCCTGGAGTCAGGTAGCTGCCGGTGTAACCTACACCCCCGTGCCTCGGAAAGGACGTTAAGTCGTTGGTTCTGCGCCTGACATCTCCCCGGTCGTGTCGGTCTGCTTTCCCATCTAATTATGAAAGTGAGGGAATAGAGAGTGCACCTGTGTTTGCGCAATTGAGCACTATAATATGTCCTGTGCAACTAGTCTCCGTCGAAACTGGCTGACGTGGCCGAACATTCGGCCACGTCGGCCAGTTTGACAAGTAATGACGATGATGATGTCGCCCTGACATCATCAGTGGCCAAACCAACTCTTAACTTTTTTGCATGAAATTTGGTATACTCTTACAGGAATGCACGGAATGCCCTTATACAACTCCGAAGACCGTGGCATCCCTATTACGGAGAGGCTCCTTCCGTCCTATCTCAAGGAGCTCGGGTATGCCACCCACCTGGTGGGCAAGTGGCATGTGGGCATGTCAAGACGAGAGTACCTGCCGACTTCGCGAGGGTATGACTCCCACTACGGCATGAGAGGGGGGTTTGTCGACTACTACACCTATAATAAGGTTGAGACTGTGAGTATCCCAGGCACCTAGAAGTATTTTTATTAAGTGTCTCACGCAACACAGAGTATTAGAGAGACCATCCACTAGACTACATGGGCCGTCGAAATTTATAGCGATCGCATGGAATGATGGATGGAGGAGGCCCAGGACCGGTATTTGTGGCATCGCTTGGGAGGCTTATGTTCATCAGTCGACGTTTGTGATCTGTTAAGATGTTTGGCAAAGGTCGCCTTCAGCTCCTTGAACATCTTTGCTATAAAGTATAAGTATAAAAGTATTTTATTATTACAATCCTTCTTATCCTAAAGTAACATTAATTTCTCAAACATAATCGATAGGCTAGTTCCTATAAATAAGTAAAAAAAATAGGTTACAATTTACTTAATTAATTTACTCTTTAATTTTACTTTAGGAATGCAAATAAATTTGTAAAATTACGCTAGCTCCCACCCTAGGATAACCTGTGTTGTGGGTAGCTAGCCTCTTTCATTTTAATTTTTTTGCAAAAAAATCAAGTTGGAACAAACACTAGAATATGGTACAACAAGTATGGTGTGAGACGATTTGTTGATATTATGTATATATTATATGGTAGTATGGATTGCTAGCTACCTCTCATCGGTCTATTAGGTACCTCACCATATTCCTTTTCATCTACATAGATGAAAAGGAATATGGTAAGGAATATTTCCATTATTACTGTCACATGACAGTAATAATGGAAATATTGTTCAATACTTGTTTAAGTGGCCCAACGGAAGGTTGATGTATGGATTGGACTTTTTCGACGGCGATGTACCACAGACAGAGGAACAACAGTATATCGTCGACGCGATCACAGATCGATCTGTACAAAGTAAGGAAAATCTTGAAAAAAATCAATAATCGTTTATTTCATAAACTTCTAGAACAAAAGCGCACCATTCCGAACCAACCAAGCCAAAGCAGATGGAATTAAATTTTGGAATTTGTTGTATGAAATTTTGCACACTCGTGAGTCGAATCGGCAAATTTTTAGTTTCTGTTTTAGCAGCGCGTTCGGTTCGGATAGGCGTGTCTTGGGCACAGTAATACCTATTGGTGCTATTGGTTAATAAATATATATTGTCTTTCTTTCAGTTATCCAAAACCACAACAGAACTCATCCCCTCTTCTTACATATAGCTCATAATGCACCTCATGCGGGGAACGATGGTGCCCCCCTACAACCACCCCTAGATTCTGTCGTCAATCATCGATACATTGCAAACTCTAATCGCCGTCTCTATGCAGGTATAGTACTTATACAAACTATCAACGCTCTTTGGACACTAGTTAAGTAGTCATCCTAAAATCCATCTGCTAGAAACTATCTTCCCAGGGACTCAATCAAACTTTATCTCAGTTGAAAACGCAGGTATCTAATCAGTATGCATTGATACTTCGCGTAACTCTAGAATACAATCTTGCAGGCAAACTTGTCCATTGTGGCTTTACGATTAAAACTGTTGATGTCGGTATTAAAGTTATCATTTTAATTTTATTGCGGGTAAGTGGGGTAGGTTGGTGTAAGTTTGCGCAGTTTTCAATTAGTCGGCTATAAAAACAAAACCAACGAAATAGTCACAGGTTTCTTTACTAAGTTTTTATCTTTAATTATCTGGTAACAATTTTTAATGCTAATTATTGAGCAAACATAATCACTTTTTACATAAATCACGAATAACGAGAGATCAACACTTGCGCAATTTTATACACCCCGATGTGTAAAATTGCGCATTAAGGGCGATAAGATTGCGCAAGTCAATTACTTGTCCAAATCACATTAAAATTGTCCGAAACCAATGTAATTGGTACATTTTTCGTGCCACCACACCTGGCACTTAACGTACTAGATCTAGTCTTCCACAATAGGTTCTTTGAACGTCTGAAAATCTGGAGGTGTGGAGGATGGACAGTGTCCATCCTCCACACCTCCAGATTTTCTTTTTCCATGAAGATTTTAGTTTTTCAAATACAATTTTAGCTCGTCATGAATTGGTTTTTGAATTAGGCTTCTTTCTTTTGTCTACCTTTAATTGCAGCTGATTCTTATTAGGTGAACTGCTAATGACATCAGCGTTTTTATGCTTCCGGTTAAGAGTTCTCTTAAAATCAGACCTTGGGATAGGTATAATATCTCTAAGCGGTGGACTCATTTGGACATATTTTTCGACGCCAGAGTTTGGTAACGGCGATGCAGGCTGAAATGTTACTGAGCAGCCTGCCAAGTCTTCCGTGGAATGGGTTGTTGTGACTGCTCTCGATGAAGCTGTCACACATTCCGCAAAAGAGACTACCGGGCAATTAAACGTATCTTTCACTGGAGTTGTTTCCAAATTTTGAGATGAACCATAAAACAATTAATATTTATTATTAGAATCATTAATCTACATTTGTAAATCAATAATAAGAAGTCGCGTGTAAGATTACGCGCGCAACCTTACACAGCCCCGCAGTGCGCAAACTTACACATCTGGCCATTTTTGCATTTAACAAGACCGTGTTGCCATCTCTTAGAAAGCTTTTGAAATACAATGTCAAAAGTCAACCGTTTGATGCCAAACAAATGTAAAACAAACTGAAAAACATTGTAATTCCGTCAGAGTTTTTGTCAGTCATTGTTGCAAAATGACAAAATATTAGATCAGATGGCTCTAAAAACTTTGAACTGACATGGACTCGCCGTTTTTACACTGAATTTGATTTTTTTCTGGGAGCGCATACCGGCTTACGTAGTAATGAAAACACAACTGAAGTTGGCCACGTGTGGCCCACCGGTGCTGAGTAATGACGTATGCGCAATCTTATCGCCCGCGCGATCTTACACCAACCTACCCTGCATGGTAAAAATTTAAGAATTTTTTCACCAAGGTTTGCTATTATTTGTATTAGAATAGTAATTATTTAGGTTCCTGCCACAAGTTATTTTCAAAATACTTATCTACACAAATAATAAGAAAACCTTCATTATTTAATGTAAAAATGCGATTCGGTTTAATTTCATTTCAGAAAGGTATTTTGAAAAAAAAATGTGGTAGGAACATAGAAAAATACAATACTAATACAAATAATAGCAAACCATCGTGAAAAAATTCTGAAATTACAAATCATTTTGGTACTACGTTTGTATGGGAAATCCATCCGTCGTCGCCGGACCCTTAAGAAAATAAGTTGAGTCAATCATAGTAGGTGGTCGAAATTTGACCAAACTTAAAGTGAAAGGACATAAAAATTGGGCCAGCCAATTGTTATATCCATTGCGGATTATGTTATTTTGAAGGCTAAGAGAAAGGATAATTTAGGGCTATTACTTTGAAACACGCTAGGAATGAATTGAACAGTGACGAAACCTTTTGAACCACCCGTTCAAAGGCACCGATCCATAACTTGATTCTAAAAATATTGTAATTTTTTTCAGAGGTTGTGACCCAGATCGACCGCAGTCTTGCAAATATTGTGAAAGCGCTAGCAGAAAAAAACATACTAGATGATACGATAATAATATTTGTGTCCGACAATGGGGCTCCTACAGTCGGCTCTCTAAGGAACTGGGGGGTGAATCTTCCACTCCGTGGAACGAAATACACACCCTGGGAAGGTGCAGTCAGAGTCCCAGCATTCATATGGCACGCTAACTTGAGGCCAAAAGTATGGAACGGTCTAATGCATATCACCGATTGGCTACCAACTCTGGTGTCTGCTGCAAATGGTCACTTAGAAATAAATATAGATGGAGTCAACCAATGGCAGTCTATCGTTGAAAACCGGGAATCTAACCGCAAAGAAGTTTTACTAACAGTTGAAGACAGCGATAGGAATATTTACGCTTCGTACAGAGCTGGTGATTTCAAGCTTGTGGTGGGAAACGTGTCTGGTTTGAACAATGGATATTATGGAGCAGAGCTGCTGCCGAAGAAAGGAACTACACCAGCTTATTATGATAACCTAAGATCATGCGAAGTCGCTAGAATATTTGAGTATAGTGAGGGGGCGCTCTTAAACTTTGAACACGTAAGAAAAATGAGGGATGAAGCTACCATCAAGCAAGAAGATATTGTAAGAGACGCAACTCCTTGTCTACCATCACAAAGTAAGATCACAGTTATATCTATTACTCACTCAAATTAACATAAAATGTTGGCAAATAATCTCAAATTAAGTTTTCGTTAACTAATTCGACCCATTCCTCACCACTTGAACAGCCAAAAATCGGTCTACTGCTGGATTCAGGCCTTCTCCTGATAAGCGCCTTATTGGCTTATATCTCATCGGGGTAGTGCCCATAATCAACGCTGGGCATGCGGGATGGGGATCGCAGTTCGGTGGTAGAGATGTTCTGCAGGATATCCCGTAGTCGCCTCTTACGACACCCGACGAGACGACTTGGGGTGGTGCAAATTCTAAGCCACACAGCAATTTCAGACGAATTCGATGCATTTTGATTTTTTAACAGTATAATCCTGTTGTGTATATTTGTGCAAATCTTTATTAACCTATACGTTTCATTTCAGCGCGCGGCTGCCTATTCAACGTGCGTCGTGACCCTACAGAGAGTCACGATCTATGGAATCGCGCCACAAAAATTGCTGCCCTCCTGACCAGCCGTCTACAAGGCCTTTGGTCGTTCCAAAAAAAGCGCGGCCCTCTTGCTCTTAGAAACGAATCCGATCCAGTCAACTTCGAGTACAACTGGGAACCTTTTGTCACTGAAATCGAGATAGATACAATAGATAGTTTAAATTTCCTTAACCTTTCTTTAAACTATAGTGCGAACCAGACGAGTTCCACTCAAGCAAATGCGGTCAGTTGCAACGGAACTTACGGAATACGGAACTTTTTGTGCTTATTGAAGAATTTTAGAATATAACTGAACTAAAAGAAGCTTTTTCATCATACATAGCCTTCGTTGTTTGTGGAAAACTAATACTTTGTTTTTGTGGGTAATTAGAAAAGCATTAATGTATTTTCTATTGGACATGTTTTTCCAATCCTATTGTTCTTGTTGTGTTTAATTAAGTACCTAGGATAAGTTCAAAGTTGTTATGAAGATTAAAATTTGTGATATTATTAATTTTTTTTTAAATTCATGATTAAATTTTAATCTCGGATTATGCTGACCACTAAATGGAGACTTTGAAGACTCCATTTGGTTTGGCTTTTTTCTTTGCAAATAAAAGTGCGCGAATGGAACTAGTCTAAAACAAGTTCAACGAATTTTATTTTGCTCCATAAATATTAAAGCTTTCAAACGAATAGGTTATCTCGGTTTGAAACATTTTTTGGGCAAACAATTCAGTGAAAATGTGTAGGCGAAAACATTTTAATTTACGAAATGGTTGTTAATTTAAATATAAGTTTTGTTGGTGAAAATGATAAAAGTCTGCAATATAACTCGACATGTTTTATATAAAATGTGTATTGTCTACTTTTTTATACTTATCATCATCATCATCTAATATAGCCTATAGTTCGACGATCGAAATAATCTATCAAACTAGTTAGAACAAATGGAGCTCCGTCACTGCTCGACATAGGCCACCTCTAATGCGCGCCTTAGCACTGTCTTCAGCTTGCCGCATCCAGCATCTGCCTGCATTCTTTCGCAGGTTCTCTTTCTACCTGGCTGGAGGGCGTCCTACACTACGTTTGCCGAGTAGCGGTCTCCACTCAAGAACAGGTTTACCCCGGCGCGGTTGTCGGTTCTTCGTGAGATATAGCCGGCCCGCTGCCACTTCAGCTTGCTATAATTTTTGGAGCTATGTCGATTACTTTGGTTCTACGTCAGTCGTATTCGTTACGAATCCTATGCTTCAGATAATCTCTGAGTACCTATAGTCTGTATAGCTTCATAGCTCGCTGAGAAACTTTGAACTGGTGAACTAACCGTGAGGACACTTACGTCACAGCTCCGTAGGTCATAAAATAAATAAATAATGCTGGACAATTCACACAGCATTATCTAGCCCCAAGCTAAGCAGAGCTTGTGTTATGGGTACTAGATAACTGATATACTTAATACACTACATAAAGAGATATTTTTTATTATACATAGAAAACATCCGGACCAATGGAACAATTTTCTGCAGATCATACACAAATTTGTTCCGAGGCCGGAATCGAACCCGCAACCTCCAGCGTCGCAGGCGGACATTCGCCCGCTGCGCCACGGAGGTCGTCATGACGTTTATATTTACATAATAGTTATATTATGTATTCGCTTCAGCGTTTGCTAATTCTTTTAATGCAGTCAGGGTTAAGCTCAAGGAAAATGTAAGTGTATTATATATAATATAAATTTCAACATTTTAGTTGACTATCCGGTACCTAATGTTGCAATTTATATCGTGACATATTGCTTTTATCACTTTTGCGATAGTTTTCGTGTCGCACGTAATGGCCGTGGCCTGATTCGGCTGGCCTTGATCAACATTTTTTTTCTCATAACAAATTCGTTCACCTACCTGATTAGATAAAAATCACCATAACTTATAAAAAATATTACCTACTTATCTTGTCAAAGCTCTCTTGTGTTGTAATTTGCACTAGTAAGGACTGTGTGTGTGATTTTAGATCGCGTGTTTCAAAATCTGGAATTTTCCTACATAATCAATAAGTATTTCTATTTACATTTAGGGCTGCGCGTCTTTTGTTATATAGTATTTATTTTGTGTTTTTAGGGTTTCGAGATCGAAGATCGGTTTTGAAAGCCATAAGACCTCGCTTTGTCAGCCCCTCTTTAATAACTCAGCAACTACCGCAGCTATAAACTTGAAAATTAAAATAAAACATTTCCTGCGCCTGATCAGATTAAAAAAAAATTAATGAAAATTAATATTTTCCATACAAATTGTGATGCCAAAATTTCAAAAGATACCTACAAAGTCAAGTGGAGTATCATAAGAAAGGTATTAGTTTCTACATTTCAAAATAGTTTCTGAAATTTCTGTAAGTTTTTATTCTGTAGGTTATGGATCTATATTTTACAGGAAAAATATAGAGGTATTAGTAAAACGAACCCTTTTTGAAAAATGGTCAAAAAGGGGGGGGGGGGGGGGGAGATATTTTCAAAAGGGGGGGCTACCTGAGCTCAGCTACCAAATGAAAGGTACCTATCACAATTTGTAAATTTCAAAACAGTTTTGAAATTTCTGTAGGTTTCATACTTTTTTAAATATTTTGAAAAAAGTTAAAAAAAATACCTTATCTCCGAAGTACATTAGCAGAACGATCTATCAACCACATTTTTAGGTAGGTATTCATCAAATAGCGATGTCTCTAACCTTACCGGTACCGTACATATTTGTAAATTTACAAACGAAAACCTCGGCGCGCGAGTTACACTCGCACTTGACGGATCTTGTTTTGTTATTTACCTTTAAAAACTATACGATGCCACGAAACATGTGTACAAGCTGAGAGTTCTGGACCCTGAGGGGATCAACTTTAGTTCTACGCTTTTTGAATTTTTTTTTTACTTTTTGTAAAAAAAAAAACTATTCGTTGTTTTTTACTTCTTACATAATAATTATTGTATTGAAATTTCAAAGGATTAACATAATTTTTTTGTAATAATTTTGTAAAATTTGTAATAAATACAATTTCATGACAAACCACTGGTTTTGACGAAAAAAAGCAAAAGACATTTGTAAAATATTTTATAATTATGATTGAGATTAAAAGTTTTATAGCCATCATACAAATATATCTCAACGGTCATTATCATTTACCTCTAAATAGGGAGGCTATTTTTAGGAATATTAACAAAGGTACCTACGTATACCTACTTGGTATTTTGATTTTTAGACTGATGTGATGAGTGAGGAATAAGGTAGCGTATTGATAACGCGATTGATAAGGTACTTGTGTGCGCAGAACAGCAAAATACTTTTGGACAAGTTGAATTCCGTTTTTGTTTCTCTACTGATCATTACGTTTTACGCTAATGTGGCCATTTAAGATTGCAACAAAATTCTTCGGATAAAGTTTTTCTTTATCCGAGGAATTTTGTTACAATCTACCTCAATTTTGTTAAAAAAGCCAGCAAAGAAAGAGACAACCGCTCTCCACCTATCCTCCGAAGTATAAATTGGACAAATTAATTAGCTTGAAACTAGTTGGGACCGCAACTGGTTCTTGCAAAGTGAAAAAACTCGGTAATGTTGCTTTCCGGTTTTATTCTAAAAGGTGGTTCAGTTTTATTCTAAAAGTATATAAAGTTCTAAAAGGTGACTTAGTAAAGGTGTGGTAAGCTTCTTTTTATCTGAAAGGGAGTGATTTTGACTCCCCCATGATCTCTACGCTTGATAAAGGATTTATGTAAATTTTGAATTGATTATGGTCAAAAAATTATAAATGTAGGAGAAACTGTTGTTGTTAAATATCGTTGTTAACATTTTTTTTTAATGTTTTGACATAAAATTGTTGGAATAAATTTCCTATATTAAGTACACCGATCAGCATGGTGCACAGCACACAGATCCCCTAGTACTATCCAATGATCCTATCCATCCACGGTTGTCTGGTAGAGAGCGCTCTTGAGCGATAAGACCGCCACTTGTCACTTAGATTTTAAGCTGTTTTGTTGTATTATTTCTATCGATAAGTGTGTAATAAAGAATTTTCTATCTATCTACACCTTTTTTCGGTTCACTCTGTACCTATCTAGTATATCGCGTCGACGATAAAGTAAGATCAGTAAGATTAGTGGTTTAGCGTTCTTACGACGTACCTACTTTAATACAATTCTACCATAACAAAGAAATAATTTTATTATCTGAGTTCAATAAATCTCTAGCTTTGGTTTTGCTTGGTATCACCAAATTGACGACCTTTAAAACCATTCATATCAGTCATCAAAGGCCAAATGTTTTGTTATCGAAACAGCAATAAATTATGGAGAATACTCAACACTCACCTATCGACTGAGATAAGGTTCATTGCATTGTTATTGAATCATTATTATCTCATACTATTCATAGAGCAGACAGTTTTGAGTGCAGAGAAGTGTAGGTACCCACAGTAAAAATATCTATACCTTACCTTAAAACAGTATCAGAATGTGTGAAAAATACGCATTTGTTTCCAAAATGTTCATTTTATGTGGCAGTTTTATTTTGTTGGCCTGTGATTTAGTGAAAACTGAAGGAAAACCGTCAAACATAGTTTTCTTTATTGCGGATGATTTGGTAAATATGTCATTAGTTAATTTACACATCAGCACACAAACGTCTACTGCTAAACATTCCTTTTGCATTGCTGTTTGTCCATTTTTTCACAAGGTATTGCAAGCTATTGCAAATTTCTTGTGAAAAACTGGACAAAGCTTTTGATCTCATAACATAGCATGGCAAATAATTTCGCTTTCTAAGACAGACTCGAAATTTTCAAGTCTTGTTTTAGTCTAAGTACACGGGTTAATGCTTGATATTTTATCAATCATCAATATAACAAGATAATATGAGAGGGTTTCCTTGACTCAGGTCCAATTTCACCGTTGCTATTAAATGCGTTCAGTTTGATAAACGCAGTATAGCGCTTTAAACGAGTTCAACCATGACTTATGTCATCAATAGTTGATCCGATTCAAGCGCGAAACCGAGGTCAAAAGCTGTAATGACACACAATAGGTATTACGAATTTGAACTCGATCAAACGGAACTTGGTTTTGTTGATCTTCGTTTTGGCAGAAAACGGTGGAGTTGGGCCTTAGTCAGTTCTAGATTAAATGTGTCACTACTTATTACTAAATCGTAGCCTATGGGGCTACCCATAGGCTACTCGTCACTTGCCTACAATAATTATCTTTGTAGAGATATTTTCTTAATTTTTCTTATTTTTTAATATTCATTTCATCAACAAGTACCTAGGTACCTATTCGGTTTGGTGTGTTTCATAAACCTTCTTCTTGTTTGATCCTACAAATATACCAAGCAACAAAATTGTTCAAAGGCGTTCTTTGAAACTCCTTAAACCAACAAAAATATGCTTGCTCGACGGAAATTCGGTTTTTATTTTTCAGGGCTGGGACGATGTAAGTTTCCATGGATCCAATCAAATTTTAACTCCAAATATCGATTTGTTAGCCTACACAGGAGTCGCTCTTGGAAGATATTATAGCCACTGTATATGCACTCCATCTAGATCAGCTTTGCTCACTGGGAAATATGCTCATACTTTGGGTAAGAATTTACAAATCCTTTGTCTCAAAAGCATTCTTGGCACGATGGTAGGTACTCAAGTTTGGTAGAGATCTCTCTTCAAAACGAAATGTAAGATACTAAAGTCATTTCCAACGGGATATTTACATGATTTGAGTTTTGAGCTTTTGTGTTCATAACCATTTTAAAGGATTTATTGAAATGTTAGCTAGTCTCAAGCTAGAATACGCATCCTTTTAAATTCTCTTGGAAAACCCGACCATTCCAGTAGGTTTCAAATAAAAGTTCAAAATCTCTGCAAGTTCAAATATTTGATATTCCAACTCATACGTTCTGAAATCCGATTAGTCGCACTGCAATATTTCTCAGGTATGCAAGGCTATCCCCTGACAAATGGCGAGGATAGAGGGATGCCGATAACGGAAAAAATATTGCCACAATATTTGAAGGAGCAAGGTTTCGCTACGCATTTGGTTGGGAAGTGGCACGTCGGTAATTCTAGGGAGGAATATTTGCCAACAAACAGGGGGTTTGATAGTCATTTCGGACATAGAGGGGGATTTATGGATTACTACGAATATACTGCGCAAGAAACTGTAAGTTAGATGCCTATCTATGAATTTGTTTAGCTAAGGATTGAAAATCACTCTACTTTAGTAAAGTATTCTTTGGAATAAAATATAAATTTATTGTTATTAATATTCTGAGTTGGTTTACTAGTACTGTGTTAGGAACCTATCAGATAAGTGTTAATCAGAATTATTATTATTATAATGTATACGATAATAAGAAAAGGATCAAAGGAATAATCTAATTACAGTGGAGTTCTGGTAGAGTATCCGGCTTGGATTTGTACCGTAATCTGACAGCAGATTGGGGAGCTGCAGGTTACATCACTGATCTCTACAACGAAGAGGCAAAGTCTAGTGAGTATTCCAAAAATTAATCTTCACCACTCTCGCTCGATAACGGCGACTTAGCTACTTGAGTTTCAGAAGTTTTCAGAAAGGAAAATCAATTTCGGTCTCATGTGCAAATTATTTTCTCGCTACACACGAGAGCAAATGATTTTAGTTTCATGCCTTTTGATGGCCTAGCAGTCAAATCCCTCAATAGCCTAGCAGTCAATTATTGCGTATGACTGCTTCGCTAGCCCAGAATTTAATAGCGGTGTGTTCACAAAACAAAGTAAAGTACATACTCTCTTGTTAAAGAGATACTTTTTGTTTTTACTGTATAAATCGTCTAAAGACAGAACTCAAGAGTTCAAAGCCTGCCTGCCGCATCCTTTTAACTAAATTGGAGGACATAAATCTAAAGTTGCGACGACAATGCGCATCTGAGGAGCTAAGTCGTATTCTATCTAATCCAGTAGAATTTAGAGTTGGGTTGTTCTATTTTAGATTGCTCTATTTGTCTTGCTAGCCTAGCATATAACTTTTGTTTCTGAAAACATTGCAGATTTTGTGGCTTTTTAGAGTTTTCAATTGTTACTACTAAGCTCATACCTGTTCAATAACCCTCATATGTATGTACCTACTTAAAAACTTCTCTTAACTTTGGCACATTGCTAAGAAAGCCACTGGTTTAAATTGACATATTTTTATAATTAGGTAAGAAAGTAGAGAGAGCAATAAAAATAATTTAATTTCTTGAGTTACGACACTTTTTTCTGCACATTAAGTTGTGTGTTTTAGGTATTCTGTTATTCGGATTCATGTGCTTTCTGTATTTCGCTATGCAGTTTCCTGTAGGTCATCGGGATAACTGTTCACCGGTATTTCGTCGAGTTTCGGGATTCCGTAGTATCGTAAATTTTTAAGAATTTTTGGGTGGTGAGTATTCTAGTTATCTGCTCGTAATATTTCAGTAATAAGCCAGCACGACCCTTCAAGCCCCTTGTTTCTGATGGTGGCCCACAACGCGCCGCACTCTGCCAACGACGGCGCGGTGCTGCAGGCTTCGCCGGAGGACGTCCGTGCTATGAGGCATGTGGAGTCTCCTGATAGAAGGATATATGCAGGTACTAAAGTTAGAAGTCTATAGCAAACTGTCGGCACACTCGTTAATGACATACCTACCAGGTTTTACCCGCGATTTCGTAATTTACTTCGCACAATTTCTGGGTAAAAGTATCATTATGTTATTTTCCATTAATCTATCTCTTTATAAAATTTCGTTGAGATCTATACTCCTGTTTTGTTTTGAAAAGGTAACAGACATACAAACAGAGTTAATACTCGAGAGAACAAGGCGCCGGAACTCAAACAAAACGAATGCATTAGTTAAATAAACTCTGCCACCTCGTTCAACTGAAAGCTGGCAAATCTAACTGCTAGTTGTTAGACTTATCATTTCGTTTGGCCTTTTATGAATTATGAATGCATTTAAATCCCGGTTGCTCGTATTTCACTGTGCTCCTGATGCCACCACAATGGTAGAACAGCGTTTGCCGACATGCACCTCTCTCCGACTGTAAATTAGTAAACCGCAAACCTATGTGTTTACGATATTTTCAGAGGTCCATGTGATTTGTATCACCCGAAACCATATTTAATTCTCGTTCTCATTTCAGCCATGGTGAAAAAACTGGACGACAGTGTCGGAGATATAGTTAAAGCATTGTACGAAAAGGGTATCCTTGAAAATACAATTGTCGTGTTCACGTCTGACAATGGTGGGATTACAATCGGCAATTCAATGAATTACGCTATTAACTGGCCGTTAAGAGGGACCAAAATGTCGCCTTTTGAAGGAGGTGTTAGAGTTGCCGGACTTGTCTGGTCTTATAGCATGAACGTTACGAATCACCTATGGAATGGTTACATGCATATGGTTGACTGGGTGCCCACTCTTATAAGAGCTGCAGGTTTCGAACCACCACATGGTATCGATGGAGAAGATCAATGGAAAAATATTATAGAGAATAAGGACGGCAGAGAAGAAATAGTTGAAATAGATGATTATACCGGATTTGCTTCTATTATTTCTGGTGAATATAAACTCGTAACAGGAAATGCTTCCTCTGAGTATTGCGATTACTATGGAGGTGATCTAAGAGGCATTATCGGAGAAGGCCTTGATTATAACGATGTTATAAAGAAAAGCAGAGTCTATAGTGTATTAGAAAAACTTGGTAAACCTTTCAATATAGACGACGTGAATTTCAGAGAAGACATGAAAATTAAATGTATTGAAGTGAAAGGGGATAAATGTTTTCCACAAAACGGTAAACCCCTTTAACAAATTTTCAAACGTTTTCAAATATTTTCGCATCCGAAGTTTATAAATTTATTTTATTTCAGGAAAGATTTGCCTTTACAACGTCATAAACGATCCATGTGAAACAACAGATGTTTCAACAAGATTTCCAGAGATTGTTTCAAGACTGCAAGCTAAGTTGGAAGATGAGATGAAGAGATTAGTTCCAAGGAGTAAACCAATATTCCGAGACCCTCGAGCAGCACCTAGTCTTCATAACTATACATGGACATCGTGGCTACCTAACCATTAGTTACAACTTGCTCCTGCACTTGCTTTGCTCGAATTTTCCGGGAAAAAAGTGCCTACCTTTAGGTAACTCTAGAATTAGAATCACAAATGTATTTTTTTTTTTACCTGATCCGTTAAGTTCTTCGTTTTGGTACGAAGGGATAACAATCATCTATCTATCAATACAAACTTTCACATACAAAAGTTTGGATTGTTAGATATGTGTGATAGATAGGTACACAGGTTCAGGAGAATATACAATAAAGAACGCAATATCTCGAATCTCGATATATAGTTTAAAGTATCTCAAAATAGCCAAGAACACATTTAGGTATACTGGAAATTACACACATGCATAGACTGCAGTGCCATAAAGCTTTCTAATAAGAACTTGCATCGCTTGTCGTTTGCCGTAAGCTCGCCCTAAGCGTTGTTTGAGTAAGAAGCACTGCCTTTTCTGAACAACAGAATTTACAAGTTAACTGTGTACACTACACAAAACAATTTCTGAAATCATGCAATAAGGTTGAAGTTGCCGGCGTGTTATACTGAATTATTCTCGTAATTTAGGTAGAAGTTCCCTTATTGCTTAAATATTTATAACTCGGCTACAGGTGAGACCTTAGGTACAAACCTAACGAGTTATGACATCATTACCTATTTATTCTACCTACATGATCACGAACACAATTACGTTCATCACTTTAGAAATTGTGGTTTTTGCAACTGGTTCTTGGTCTCACCATGCAATAAACATTGACGACCTAGGTATCATTGATTTTAATGACTATTTATACTTATAACTAAAAATTCTTTAGATGATGTTCTACATATGTTAACAATTTGCATAAATGCTTTTTTAAATGTTATGTGTTACACAAAAGGGCTGGGCAGTCAAGTAACGTAGCGTGAATTTATCTTATAAATCAAGATTGTAAAAATTAGCTTTCCCTCATAAATTGTGCTCTCAAAAGGTATCTTGGGTTTCATTAGCCTTAGATTGAAGATAATCCCTACATAGTATAAAACAAAGTCGCTTCCTGTCTGTCTGTCTGTCTATGTGTATGCTTATGAAGTTCTTTAAAACTACGCAACGGATTTTGATGCGTTTTTTTATAAGTAGAGTGATTCAAGAGGAAGGTTTATATGTATAATACATGCATAATTTAGTAGAGAAACACTGATAATTTTAGAGGTTTCTAATGTTATATCGTTAATAAACACATTTTTTGCGCTTACTTTGCAAACGCTGGCTGAACCCTATGAGACAGATCAAAATAATGTACTACAGTATTGTAAACCTTAAAAAGGTCAACAAAAAAGTATGCGATGGTATCTCTTAGGGATAACCCACAATAACCATTTTTTATCCTTTACTTTTTACGAGAAATAATGGCTTATTTACGAAGCGATTTTAAGCCATACAGCATTAATCCTTATCTAATTAAGTACCATTATATACATGGTGCATTTAATAAAGATCAATATAGCTCTCTACGGCATGTAATATAATTGAATATTTTCGAAGATATTACAGATTTAAAATGCAGGGACATAGCGGTTGCGGCGTCACCGGCCGGGGGGCCGATTCTGTAGTAGATTTAGTATCAGCATTGCACCCGTGCGAAGCCGGGGCGGGTCGCTAGTGGTGGTATAATATACTTTCATAATCATCATTGGATTTAACAAAAAGGATTAGGTATACACTACATTACATGAGTAAGTATTATACACTGGTATCTAATATCTCTAGATAATTTGCAAAAAGTCAGTGGATTGCTCAACTGTTTCATGTGCGTTTTTGTAAATAAACTTGTATGTGACTGAAGTGTTAATTTTATTTGTTCTATACAGGGTTATTGGTAATTCTCTGACACTGCCTGAACTGCAGGTTCTGTTCATCATCACGAACACGTTGCGATGTATACATACACACCTGCTTAGGTTTTTTGAACATTCACATGGGATTACGTCAGTTACGTAGTCACGTTGTCGTAATAGGTGTATGGTTAATTTCCTAAAATCACTTCAGTAAAATTATGAATCGGTTGGAAAAAAGTAAACGAATACCCATACTTATTTGGCAGAGTTTAGAGTTCAAGCCGAGTTAAAGTCGGCGAGTAGTTACCGTACCATGGACTAGCTAGAATAGAACCAAACTTCCGAGACTGCGAATTTAGTGATACACAAGTTATGCATTAACCAGTTTGTGCCAGTTTGTGTTTTGTGTAAAATAATACAAACACCGAAAATACTTCTACATTACTGAAACTGGTAGATATTTTTTATTGTTATTTTCTTTTTACCATTAAATAGTGTACCTGCCCTGCAATCGGGAAGACGCTGCCTTCTGTAATACAGTTTTACCACAGAAGGCAGAGCTGTCTAGGACTATGTTCCATTCCATACTTGTTCTTAAAAAATAAACATATTTCATTATTTTTTTTGTTGTGAAACCTTTCAAATGGAAACCTACAAGGCAAGGATGGAGAAATGTATGCAAAGTTTTGAGCACTGAACGGCTGAGGATGATAATGTTAATATATACTAACTTGCTTCTCTCAAATTCAATGGTGCTTAGAATGAGACCTTGAGGATGTTATTAATAAAATTATTTATATTGGAGATAAATCATTCTTAAAATTTATGCCGATTGTATGACATTTAGTAAAGGGGCGTGTATTTTGGCGAGCATTTTTAGAATGGTTTATCTCTACCTATATATAGGGTGTCCCATGCAACCTGTACCAGCGAAGGTCGGTGGTCAGGGGACACCAATACCTATCGATTGGACCCCCATGCATGTTCCGCGATTTTTTGTAGTTTTCGAGATATGCATTTTTTTGTTGTATTTTCTGATTTTTCAACTTTTGGACGTTTAAAGCTATAATTTTTTATGTGAAGCGATTTTTTGATATTTCTTTTTGTTAGTACCATGGCTAGCATACGTGTTTGTCTGTAAAAAAACTAAACACCAAAATTCTCACAACAAGTACCTACATTACAAAACATTTCTAATGCATGAAATAAGTTTTACTTTTTTCGACTGTATCAACTTTAAATTCCGTTTTCGCATAAAAATGCCAACTTTTTTGGCTTTATTACCATTTTGTTTTTGTTATTTTGAGAGCTAAAGAACCCGTAAAATTTTTGAAATTACCAAGAACTTATTCAGTCAGGGTTATGTATTTTTTTTTTCAAGTTGAAATCAATAGTAAAAATTTCTCTCAAACAGAAATTTTTATTTCGTGATTAAAATCTGAGCTACTAGTTGTGAGAATTTTAGTGTTCAGTATTTTTACAGACGAACACGTATGCTAGCCATGAAACTAACAAAAAAAATATCAAAGAATCGCTTCACAGAAAAAACTATAGCTTAAATCGTCCAAAATTAAAAAAATCTGAACATAAAACATTGAACACTACAAAAAATCGCGGAACATACATGGGGTCCAATCGATAGGTATTGGTCTCCCCTGACCGCAGACCTTAACTGGTACAGGTTGCATGGGACACCCTGTATAATACATACATAATATAGGATTAGAATAAACGCTGTCATGGCCATCTGCGGTCAACAGCATATTAGTCCATTCGAAAAAAATATAAATTTATTACACCATATAATTGTGGATGGTATTATTAACTAATAAGTACTTATGAAGAGAAAGTTTAGGACGTTGCGACTTCAATTTCTAGATTGAATTTAAGTTCGTTATTCTCGGATGATACATTACAGCCGGATGTAGCGGGCGCTCTTCCGGTGACCTGCTTCCGGTGGCAACCACTTCCGGCGTCTAACAACATTTACCACATGCACGCATGATTTATATGTCTAGTCTAGTCTCATTCAGTGATGTGATGATAGATTTCACGCACCAGTCTGGACTCTCACACAAGCAATACTATTAATATGGTAAGTTTCTAAATTATAAGATTTTAAATTTTGACAAAATTCAAGAAAAAAAATTAAAATTTAAAAACCCCCCGACAGATTTTCATGAAACATTGTTAAGAACGGGGTAAAATTATCTCTGACACAAAAAAACTAAACGAAAATCGTTTCATCCATTTGGGAGCTACGATACCACAGACAGATACACAGACAGACACGTTATACTTATAACACCCCTCTCTTTTTGCGTCCGGGGTTAAAACCTTCTAAAAATTAATCCCAATCCATCTAAACCGTAGAATGCTAACTACTCCCATAAGTTACTGACCGTAAAACTTCTGGATCATTTCCGATTTTCCCTCTTTATAGCAGGTTTTTAGATCGTCTTACAAACAATTACAAAATACCCCTAAGAGCTTCAAATAAAGTTGACATCAACACTATTTTGTCCTCGTCACAAGCCAGAGGGTCGTTATTGACAATGCCCACACCGCCGCCAGCGCCGCCGCAGTCGCTCGTTACCTCCGTTTGTATTGTTCAATGCACATTGCATTGCATCTACGCTACAGGTATGCGGTAACTATAGTCAATAGTTGGCAGTTTGTCCAGAGTCCAGACTAATTATGTAGTCCGTTTGATACCTACTTAAGTGTTTGGTACCTTAGTATAGTTAATTTGTAATTTAATTAGATTTCAGATTTATTTATTGCATACATATTACGTTGTATGTACATGTATCCTGTAAGGGCGCAGCAATTGGTCTAAAGATTGTTATAATATAGGTAGTTACACAATCTATTTCTTGCTAGGTAATTTAATTAGACTCCCTGGCTTATCTTACAGAATAATATAAAGACATAATTACCTGCCTATATAACTTAATTGGGAATATCAGATATAAATTATTGAGTTCAGAAATAGGTTTTCGTAGATTATGAAAGAAAGTTGATTATAGATTATATCATAAGCTTGACTATGCAACATAAATCACTGGTGAAAGGTAAAATAATTTTCTTGCTCTTTTAATTAAGGAAAACAATCGCGCCTTTTTCTAAGACTCGTTTGCATTGCTAATTGTCGGCTCCATTCATTTCCAACACAATCTGCTCTTTTCATTTTTAACAAACGATTTCAATCTTGAATTAATAACTACCCTTAGTTGATTCAATCCCTTACAAAATATGGTTATGATCCATACATTAATTGAATTTATTTTCTGGTTACAAATAATTTTGAATTCATTGAATTCCGTTTTTATGTTCAGTTGTATTTTTGTTTGTTACACAGTTACGGAGTAGGCGAGGGAAAATATATGTAGCTGGTTACAGATTTTGGTTATGTAGCGTACTATGGTAAAACTTTCGTAAAACACTAGCAATTCGTAGCGATTTCTGACAAATTGTTGTGAGTGCGCGTGGCTTTCGGCTAATTCTTGAAATATATAAATACAATTTATTCATAAAGCCAATTCACATGTCAATACGTATTGTCTTGGCTACATAGCTGTTCTCATAGCCCGTTTTGATCGGAGATGCAGATGATTCTGAACTCGGCCGATTATGCGTACCTAATACTACAGACGCTGAGACACGCTCTAGCCGACCAAGAAGAAATAAAAAAGTCCATAGTTTGCCTAATCTTAGAACTTAATTTTATACGTATCTTTTTCTGTTTTCTTTTCTTTTTTCTCTCATTGTTTCCTGTGTTGTATGTAACCTCTCTATCTACTCTTGTCTGTTTGTGTTTTAATTGTATTGTTGTATATTTTACCATCTTTGTGCCACCACACTAGGCCCTGTCTGAAAATCAGCGCCGCTACTCGCTGTGGCTTGTAGCGGCAAAATGCTGAGACAGGGACCTTTTTGGCCCCTTTTATGTATTTTTTTTTTCCTTTTAATATGTGTATTGTATTGGGTCAAATAAATGGATTTTCTTTCTTTTTTTCTTTTACCTGGTGAACGAATATTTTTATGCCTATGCTAAAGTAAACCTGTAAACTTATATATTTTTTGTCTCTCTCTCTGTCTGTAACCTTTTCACATCAGAATGGCTTAAAATTCATTTTTATTTAAAAGTTGCAAAACGAAATTAGATCCTGGAAAAGGACAATCTACTTTTTATCCAGGCAAAACGCATGCGAAGGCGCGGGTATAAGCAGTCTATTCCTTAGAATTATCATCATCATCATCATCGTCAGCCTATATTAGTCATAGGCCTCCCCTAATGAGCGCCACAGCACCCTGTCTTCAGCTTGCCGCATCCAGCATCTGCCTGCAGTCTTTCGCAGATTGTCATCCCACCTGGCCGGAGGGCATCCTACACTACGTTTGCCGAGTCGTGGTCTCCACTCAAGAACACTTAGAATTATAAAAGCTTTAATTTAATAAGTGCGCGAGCCCGCAAACACTTTGCTATTCTCAACGTGTAGACCTACTACTAAGTAGGTACCTAGTTATTTAGATAATACCTTAACTGTAGGGAAATTCCTGTCGCTGGTTGGAGAATGTCGCAAGCCCGCATTACAATGTAACGTCTTCAAATTCCGCAACTTGTATACAACCAAGTTGGCTTTGACTAAAGCTAAATGAACAAAATCTCAAAGGACTGTGTTCGGTTTGCAGCAGTTCCATGGAGCAACGAAATTATGCGCTTCGGTGCAATTTGTGCTCCCAACGTGCTACAAATTTACTGAGCAAATAACAATAGCAAGCGTGTTAAATAAAAGGGCAGTTCTAATTCAGTTCTTTCTAGGCACTTGGTTCATATTGCTTTAGCTTTGAATTTTCCTGAAAAATTCTGAGGTAAAATTATTTTTCAATTGTTCGTCAGCCCTCTAAGTTAAAAACACTGTTTAAATGTAACGATACTAGCTTCCGCCCGTTCTCTGGGATAAAAAGTAGCCTTTTTTATTATTCCAGGTCTAGAAGTACTATATAATGATCTATCTAAAATTTCAGCACAATTCGCTCAGTCCTTTTGGCGTGAAGAGGACAGAAAACATCCAAACTTTGACATTTATAATATTACTGTGAAAATATTGATAACTTGTTATTATCTACTTGTATAGGCTTGCATTACTTGCATTAGCTTGCATTTTCATGTTAGGATCTCCTATCAATAAAAACTATTGTGCCGAACAATTGAAAATCGTTAATTGAGTTGCATATTTATAGCAGGGTTATGTTTTATTTGACTTTAAAAGTATTCGAAGAAAGAAAAGCCGTTTATATTTTATTGTGAAACAAGCTCTATTGATGTAGCTTATTCGTAAATATCGAAATGTTTATGATTTTACGACAAGCGTGGATCGCTCTGTCCTATCTAGATATTCCAAACGCTATATTTGTACCCATGTAGGTACCGACTCTGCGGGAAAGTCAGTAAATATATAAGTATCTACTCAATTCTACTACACAACACAATGTCTCCTACTTTATACGGGAGATATATTGAATCCGTAAAATGTTTTTATTTTCCTGCTTACCTGGGCTCGAGCCGTAACGGGCTGCATTTATTTCGCAAGAATTTAAGAGGACATGGAAAAAGTGGGTAGATTGAAATTGTCTGTGGATACTTTGTAGTCTGTCTTATGTCAATTCATCTTGGCGTCTTCATAAAGAAAGACAAAACAAGGTCGAAAGCAACTGTATTTTTCCAGACGAAAAAAGAGGGCTTTTTTCAGGAAAAATACAATTTATAGTAAAGTTAAAACACTATCAAGGGTTTCTATAAGCGATTTTTTTTCAAAATCTCCGTTTGAATCGTAACGGCCATTTCTTATAGACGGACTGGACTTTCTCCGAGATTTTCTGCCCACTTTTTCATTACTTTCTGTACCTACATATAAGAAATTTAATAGCTTTCTGTTTAAATTTTATCACGATCATCCACCGCGAGATTTCATCCAGTGCTGCATTATTAGCCTATTAGGTACCTAGTTAAAGACCTAAGTTCGAGTTTGAATCTAGCAAAATATAGAATGTAACTGACACTTATTTACCTTACCTACATAGAAAACTTTTAACAGCTTACATATAAAACTTTTAACTTTTTAGTGTTAATAACAATCATAGTTACAATAAATTTTCTTACCTGCTACAATAACATTATTTAATGCAGAGCTGGCCCGAAAGCGCGGTTTTGTTACACTTAATTCTCATTTGAGGGATAATCCCACATTTAACCCTCTACAAGCTCTGGGATATAAATATCAGATAAATGATGGACAGTATTATCCAACCGCTCAGTTAAAATCAAGTATAAGCTTAGGTAAAGTATTATGACAATTTAATTTAGGCTCTTTACGCTCTTTTTGGGAAATTAAAGTAGAAAAATAGAGTATGTCCTTCTAAAAATAGAGTATGTCCGTCTCCGGAATACCGTTTACGTATACCCTGCCAAGTTTCATTAAAACCCGTTCAGCCGTTTAGGCGTGAAGGAGACAAACAGATCGACAGAACTACTATCACTTTTATAATATTCGTATGGATGGAAAAACAAAATATGAAAACCTAAAAAGACTGTACACAGTGCTCGTTGTATTTTATTTTCCGTTGAAAAAGCTCTGAAGTTTGCCAGTTTATGACTCGCCACTCCTGTAAAAATAAGTGAAAATCGCAATGTAAATACCAGATCGCGGTATGCGCGGCAATAAAACTCATGTTAATTTATTTTTTTAACTATCTTCAGCCCACAGCTTCGCACGCGTATTTTCGATTTATTTAAGTAGCCTAAGTTATTCTTTGCTCTAAATGTACGCCGATTTCCATATAGATCTGTTTTGTACTTTTGAAGACCTCAGGTAACAAAAATTCCGATTTCATAAACTTCGGCTTTATAATATTGGTAGGATTTCACAAATTTTCAGCTTCATATTAGTAGAAAGTAGTCAATCCTTGTTTGTCTGCTGTGCTTTCTAATTTTGCGGAAAATACCTATCTATGGGTAAACTATCAATAAACTTTTTGGAAAGTTTACGCTGTCTCGCAAGGATCACATTAGGAAGTAGGAGTAAATTAAAAGAAAATCGAATAAAATCTTAACTTACGTGCATGCATAATGTCCACCTTCCACTTACAAGACAAAAGAATTCGAATTTCGGTATTTCGATCTGCGGTTTCGTTTACTTTCGATATACCGTTCTTGGGTATTTCGACTGCCTGTATTCCGTAGTACAGTCAAGCTTCTCTTATCTAGGTACCTAAATATACCTACTTAAAAATAAAACGATCCCTATAATATAAGCCTAGTTTTTGTTTATTCAGTTTCAATCATTTCAAAAAACTATCACTACCATCATGAATATAAATGAAAGCGTTTCGAGTATTAAGATCAAAAGTTTGAAATGCGTCTGGATCCACTCCATCCATCAGGGGGATTACTCCGGAAGGGTTCTGTCGCCGCTCCAACCTTGGGGATTAAGAGGAGAGCGACCCCAGTCGTTCAATTATTCCGTTAAAAAACGGGAGCGAACGCCAAAACTCAACTCTAAAGGCTTTTTCAAAATTGCAGTTTTTCTTTGAGGAATGTAGCAAACGAAGCGTGAAAAATTGGATTTACGACTTTTTGTTACTAGTTTACACTTCAATTTGGACTAGCTTTGCAGGAACCATTATTCTGTATGTGACTGGTTTTTTCTATCTCGTCGACTTCTCGTGTCTTTTTAAAAGTATATGCACTTTTTAAAAGGCTGTAATGAAACCTACCTTTAGTTATGTTAGGTTACAGTAAGATTGTTAAAATAAACACACAGTAAATTTGAATATGTATATTTTATACATAAATTCTTTTTCTTGAAACACTTTCTCATAATTTTCATCTAATTTGACGTAGACAATATTTCAACGGGCACATACACCGAATATTCACTAAAATCGATTTGAAACGCTTCAATACTTAGCCAATGGTCAAAAAGGTATATTGTCTTGGGTAATTTCGTCCCTTAGCTTCATATCTATTTAATATTTCCGAAACATTTTGGAAAAATTATGTTGCATGATAAATCTCCGAAATCCTAGTAATTTTTTAGTATTTTATTCCAGCTTATTGGTATAGCAAGCCCATGAAATGCTTTGGTTCAGAAACTTTACAAGTCAGTGCATTATATATAAATTAAGTATTATTGTGAAATTGAGTTCCAAATATGCAGATGCAGAACAGCAATACACTCGTCGAATAATTTATGGTAAACGGATGCTTTGTATCTAATAGTTATAATATTGGTAAGTACATAATATATTTTTCATAATAATTATATCGCGAGCTTCCGGAAGCAGCTTCAAAATTGTATTTTTTAACAAATTGATTATTACATATCAATGTTTTTGAAAATTCAGTCGCGTTAATAATTTCTAAATAATATAATTATACGAACTACAATAACTTACACAAATTATTTACACCTGCTTATAGAACATAAGAAAATCACAAATGCATCTTCATTATATAAGCATTTATCCTTAAATACATTGTTAAAACATTGATAGTTATCGAGCCATTGCTACTAGCTAGTAAAGTAGTATAAACCCTTGTAATACTTATTGATATATTTTACTTAATATTTGGTTGAAAACACACACTCGAGAACACTTAAGCATAGCGATATCATACTTTGATTACCTATACATATTACCAAATTTATTTAATGTAGTTTTAACTACACATACTTTGTGTAGTAGAGCTTACTTATTTTGATGCCCCTTAAGACAGGTACCGAATAGTGTTACGACGCTTAATGTACTATTTGCAACGAGCATGATAAAGTTACGCCGTTTGCTAAAATCCGTTGCACGTTGCGGGGGCGCGAGAAAATAATTTAGAACGCTCGATGTGTTCGTGACATTGTTCAGTACCCACCTTTATGCTTTTCGCTTAAAATATCATGTTCTTTACCTTCATAAGATAAGTTATTATCTACACATTAATAAATATTCTGCCATGTATAAAGATATTTGGATATAAATAGACCAAATTAATTTTGACATAAATGTAACAATACAATATTAGGTATAATGTTTTTTATGTTAAAATATACTTATAATGTAACTTTAACAAAATTATAAATAAGTATTTTCATTTAAGAAGGCACAAAGTATTAATAATTGTGAAAATAATAAAATATGTTTCTTACTATAAACTCTTATACCAGAAGTTTATACATGCAATGTAAAATGTCATGATTTGTCCAGAACAACATTTATCAAATAATGAGATTCTTGATATTTTTATCTTTTATTTTAAAACATTAAAAATACTGGCAGTAGGTAAATGGTAATCTTCTATCAATCGCAATCTACATGTACATCAATATAATTTTATAAATAGGTATTAAACTTCCAAAATCTAGCTACCTATATGGAAAAATCTCTACAAATTGTATCTGTACTTACGAAATAATAAAAATATGGTTACGTTCAACACATTTACAGATTTCGGTTACCTACGGTCTGATCTACCGTAAAACGTAGGTATCTACACAATATTGAGATTCCTTAGAGTAGACCAAAACATAGATTAGTCCCTGTCTAAAATTACGCACCTCAACATACATTTTTGTTTGAAAAGCCTATCAAGTATTATTTCATGTTCTTTTTTTAAACATTATATTTTCAACTCAACACACATGGAATGCATTCAAATGAGAATTAATCTTTGTTGAGGGCATCCAATTTCGTCTAGAACGTTTCCATTTCAAACACCCGCAGTTAAAAAACCAGAATTAATTGACTCATAAAATAAACTAATGGACGTTTAATTTTCTAGGATCCTCGCGAAGAGGAATGATGCAAGTATAATGAAAAGACTTTCGTTGAACTGAAGGCTTTCCGAGGACCCGGTGGCTCTGATGTCACTTTCTAAAACGAAGGGCTCGTCAATCACGTGGATGATTCCGTTGGTGCACTCGACGTCAGGTCGGAACACGTGGATCCAGTGGCCGTTCCATTCCACATAGTAGTCTGTAACAAATAAAGCCGCTGTAAATTTTAATCCCCGTAGTCACCTGCTCGTTAGCGAAGTCAGTTTTCGCGTTCGACTCGGAGATGTGAGCTAACGGTCCTAACGGAAAAAATAATTCGTCTATGTTGAGTAAAACCGAGACGGTCCTAATTATTGGTGATTCTTAAAAATAAACACTTTTTCGTAAATTAAGAGTTCTGACTCCGAAAGTCCGAGAAATTATCAAATCAATAATTTGCGAGTACCAAAAATATAAAATCTAATAAACTTAGTCCACTGCGAAACATGCCATACGTGATGCTTTATGTCATTTTTTATGATACAAATTTTTCCCTAAGTAGAACTTACTTTTGTCAGACTCCTTGACTCGCAGGCGCAGTGGGTCCCGGGATGTCGGCAGCACAAACGGATGCGTCTCGTTGCCCATCAGCTTCAGATCTGACACAGTATATGCGCGTCCTGCCCTGATCACGTGGCGCTCCAAGATCTGTTTGGTCTGTGTAATTAATAAATAAATCAAATATTATAATGGATTCAAAAATATCTCAAGACACGTTTAACATAAGGATAATAATAAAACACATTTAAAGGATTACGTCTAAAAACACGTGCGTGTGTGTTTGTTTGTACTGTAATCAATCTTTATCCATCACATCAAAAGATTTGATAGTATCATCATTTTGGTTTTCGACTATTGTGAGATAACAGCTGACAGATAGACTGGAGGCTCTACTGCTGCTGTCAGCTTGTCAAATCAGACGTTTTTGTGAGTCGCGTATACTATTTTCGCCGCTCATTGGTTCCTTTTCTTTTGTTTTTTATTCGTTATTGAAATGCAACCAACTACACACTCACGAATACATCTGAATTGACCAGCTGATGTCCATACAGTAGAACTTACTCGCATGATAACCTTGTAGGTTAATAAATAAACAAAAGCCACGGATGATTTGCAGTTATGTTTGTTTAGGGTGTTCTGGATGTTTTCTATGTATAATAAAAAATATGTATGTGTGTATTGTATTAAGTATATCAGTTATCTAGTACCTATAACACTAGTTCTGCTTAGCTTGGAGCTAGATACACACACACAGCATTGTGTGAATTTTCCAACATTATTATTAACATTATGTATAAGATACATGTCATGCTGAAAAAAAAATTAAACTGCTTCAGTTCAATTAAAATTGCACTAGTTATTAGGAATGAATTTGGATATAAGAACTTGTATGACTACAAAATTTTGCGTTTGTGTAAAAACTTACAAAGTATCCAAAGTCTTCGTTGAAGAGTGCCTTGTAAGCCGAGGGATGTCTGATCTGGAACTTCAGCCAAGCGTGGTCCCGTGGCACGAAGTACGTGTAGCGATGCTCCATGTCGTTGAGCTGCTGGTTGAACATCTCACGCTTGCCGAGCTTGTATGTGATGCTAAAGAACAATAAACATGCATGAAATAAAATAGGTGGTCGTCGACCCATCGCCGGCGCGATGGGTGGACGACATCGGAAAGACCGTGGGCTACACCTGGCCACAGTAGATATTATATTTATCTACTGTGACCTGGCCCAGACTAGCACGGGACCGAGGCGAATGGCATAAACATAGAGAGGCCTATGCCCAGCAGTGGGTCGTGGAGGGCTGATGATGATGAAGAAATAAAATAGTCCACTAGGTGATGATGAGAAGTGGTATACTGCAGTTGTTAAAAATTTTCAGAATAAATACTTAGTAACTTTCCATGACAAACAACATGAATTTTTCTTTGCTGAAGAAGCTGGTCCATTATTTGACCAGCCGATCACTTTTTGAGCAGAGCTGTAATGCCATCATACTCACTTTAGCATCGGATCGGTCTTCAGTTTTTCAAACACTGTTGTATAGGGTACACCTAGCACTCTATCAATGATGTGAATGAACCCATTGGTCGCTGCAACGTTTGGTAAAGTCACAGTAGCGTTGACACCGCCGCCTTCCACAGTCAGGGTCTGATTGGTGCCTTGGTTGATCACGTTGAAGTACAAGTATTTACGCAGCGAAGCTGTCGGAGCTTGGTAAATCTAGTGAACAAACGAAATGACTTAAGACTGTTTTAAATTTATTGGTGCATAATATAATATAAAGGTAATTAAATCATAATAAGTCAACATGGTTTAATACCACTGTTAAAAAGTTAGTAAATTTAAATAAAAATATGTAAACTATTGATTTAATTTCTGAAACATTCTTTCAAGAATAAGAAGACAATCATGCTAGATCTGAAATACCAGTTAGTTATTAGTTATTTATTAGTTACTATAAAACATTAAATTAAGAACGGAACATACTAATAAAACTACTTAACTAAGCTACCCAGACCAATGACGATACCACCATGCAATACAGGAAATGCTCATTAATAAACTGGCATCTGGTAATGATCGGAAAACGATAAATAAAACAAAAATGACCCGACAATAAAACGACGGCGAGAAAATGTGAATAAATTGAATTGAAAATTGGATTAACGTACAGTTCCTGGGAGCTGGTCCCGCAAGCAGCACACAAACCAGAGCATTAAATCCAGTAGGTACACGAATAAATATTAATTGGATATACATAATGTAAAAATGGCGCTTTAAAATTGTCACAAACATGGTTTCCAATGAATATATTTATCATTTTCAGTGAATAATTTGGCTGAGTTTTAACGATATCAAAATATTTACCTGATTCATGTTGTTGTGAATGATTTGGTCCATCGGCAGCCTCTCTCGAACCAAGTGGAGGTTCAAAATCTCCTTCAGCTTTTGGTGGTTCCTAAAAAGGGACGGAGAGCGTTAAAGTGAGTATTATCAAAACAAATTGGGGGTCATTTACATAAATAAGCAACTTTACGTTGAAAGGGACATTATATTTTTACCTAAGGATGTTTTGTACGCTGATGTCGTTCCAGGCTTCGTTGGAAGGTGCGAAGAGAGTGATGTCCTTGGCTAGCGTAAGCTCGTTCAGGTATTGGTTGTTCGCACCCAAATCCATGATCACTTCGTAGAATTTGCAGAGAGGGCCATCCTCTTTCTCCTGTTTTATACAAAATCAAGTTTTAACAACCTTCAAAGCGTTGGAAAAGTACTGCTACTCAAGTTAAAAACGATTCCAATGATTTTCATCTCAAATTTGCGAGTGTCTCTCATTCTCGGTGTTCCTGGTGAAAATTAACTTGAATATTTTATTTAGACCGGAATTTCGCCTATTTTTACAAAAACAATTTATGCTTTCGAAACACTCCAAGTGGTCATACACTTTGTATAACAATCTAAACTCGAGAAAGATTTTCGCAATTAAAATGGAACACCAAAGGTAGCTTTTTAAGTTTCCATTCTTAGACGACTCCTTTGCGTTTTTCACTTCAAAGAAATTAATTATACTTTACCTCGGCACAGAAGTTTGTAAAAAGAAGGGGTTTTAAAACATTATAGCTATAATTTAATAAAACTGTGAAGACAAAGATAATCTAATTAAGTTTCTACAAAAGGCATGCTTTAGGCAATACTTACGATTCCCTAAGTTTTCAAGGTCATGCAGGGTCCAGTGGCAGAGCGGGTAGGAGGCACAAACATATGAAATACAATACTTTTACTTAAACTATTTTACTGTAAAACTTATTAATGGTTTGTGTTATGTAGGCTATTGTTTTGAAATGGTTTAAGTTGTTTATTATGAAGGTAACGTTTAATATTCCTACGTGGGAAACAAAGCATTATTGTTATTAAATTCATGCCCTTTGTGATTAATTAAATCATTCTATGTTACAGAAAATCCTTAGTCCGTGCTCATAGGTCACGGCAATATATAACAGTGATGTGCCTAAATAAATAAAAGTGGAAAAGAAAATAGAACTAAAAATGGTATGGGGTCTATTTAAAACTAATCTCTGATCCAAATACAATTTCTAATCGTATAGATAAGCTCATTTTATTACATTACCTACATTTCACCGTACACATACAAAGTCATAAAAACGTGCTTCGAGGTATTAATTCCAAAAGGACACTCACAGGGATTAAAAAAATAAATAAATTAGGCACTTCATTTTACCTTCATTGCCTGGGTTCCCATAAAAATGTAGCGAAAATTCAACGAGACATTGTAATATTATTCGTGTGACTAAAAAAGCGTAAACGTAAACTCAAAGATATTATCAATGATCAAAGATTACATGATGTTATTGAAATAACTTTTTGCTTATAGGCAGATTCCTGATATTTAAAGGGAAAAAAATTCTATAGAATAAAAATGTGTTATGGTTGTTAAACGACTCACCTTGAGAAAATCTATAACTGAAGTGTCAATAACCATAAGTGGTCGTTGTATGAGATGGACCACACCATTTTTGACAGGAATATTTGCTCTGACGATATCAGCCAGCACAACACCACGACTGTGCTTGGCATCGCCGGCTACGGTGTTTGATTTCACGTATGCTGAAAAAGACGTTTTATCTATACTAATCTATACTTATATCATAAAGAGGAATGATTTGATTGTTTGTTTGTATTGAATAGGCTCCGAAACTACGACCGCTTTGAAAAATTATTTTACCATTAGAAGACCACATTATTCCTGATGAACATAGGCTATTTTTCCCGCGGGAAAATGCTTCATTCCTACGGGAATCGGGTAATAGGACAACGGGTAGTAAGAATGCAGCTAGTTAGTATAAAACTTCATAATTGTAGGTACCTTTCCAAAGTGAAAAACTCCATCAAACTAAACGCCGAATTTCTAATGTTATTTTATAAGTTTGATAAATAAGTATTGAAACCAATTTGTGCAATGAAGTATTATAATTACTAAAGTATTTGTAACTAGCTTCTGTCCACGGCATCGCACGCGTATTTGCGGTATTAATTTATTTTTTATTTTTATTTATTTTACAAAATCCACAGCCCTTAAAAGCTAAAAAATACAGACTTACAAACTAAACATACGGCCAATAAAGGATTTACTTTTTATAAATTAAACAGTTATACATTGACGATGACTCTACGCTAAAAGTTTTACTTAAAACATATTTAAACTAAAAATATCATAAGGATATTTAATATACAAACTAAAATAATAAACACAAAGCTTTTAACTGTGCCAATCTTTGTAAAATGTTATTAACTTATCAATAGCTAACTATAACTCAATTATGTCTAAGCTCTACCTATGCAGCTTCTTAAAAAAAAAGTTACATAGTATATTATAAATATTTTACATGGTTATATTATAAGGTACTAATATTAAGATTTACATAGTATAATGAGCATAACCATAAATACTTAGTCTTTACACGCACGGGTCTGACTCTACCCCACCTGCAGGCCCATTATTTAACCTGCTCTAGATCATTCAAGACTTGTGTACTTCACGTTTAAACGCGGGTTTACTTATGTTGAAGATATCTATATCACTGAATATTTTGTTATAGCTGTTATGTAGACGATTAATAAATGAATTTCGAGCATAGTTAGAGGTTGAATTCGAAACAGCAAAAAGTTTAGTTTTAGTATGCCTTGTTCGTTTTTTGGGTACGTTCAAACATAAAACTTTTGTAAGAAGTTCCGAACAGTCTAAGTAGAATAGAAAAAATCAGTGAATAAATCAGTATAAGTAGAATATTATCTAAGTAAGGCTTTGTTCTAAACGTACGCTAAATTTTATCTTGATCTGTTCAGTAGTTTTGGTGATTTTAGGGAACAAAATAAAATTCACATTTCACAAACGGATTTATAATTTCTGAAGGATTCTATTTGTATTGGTGATCTGCAGATTCCGTGAGACAATGTACAACGTTGGCCACAACTAAAAAGAAAGCAAGGAAAGAACGACTGAAAAACCACAAATTACAGAGTGAAACCCAAATCACTGAGCACGCAAGGCTCCGGTTTGTAGGCCAAACAGTGGTTTAATTATTAGAAGCTCACCTATGCACTGCTATCTGAATTGTAAATCTACAGTTAATTTGCTATCTCCAACAGATAAGGTTATTGGACGTCCGTTTGAATCAAAAATCCCGCTTTGGAATCCGTCCAATATTCAAGTAGGTCGAACATAAAAAGCCTGTCTGAAATATTATTGCTTGATTCTGAAATAGTTTTGAATAATTTTGCTTATTATCAGGGAATATCCGAATAAAATTAAATTTAAAATAGGATAAGAAGTAAATTTCCAATTAATTTGCCTTGGGACTAGAATATGATGCTGTGTTAAATTTTTTTTTTTTTTTTTAAATAAACTGGCAGAAGCCTTTATTCACAAAGAAAATTATAATATAATTAGTATTTCACTGAACTCCTTTACGGTGCGAATCTTTGTGCCCTTAAAAAGAAGGATGGCGGAATTAGACCCATAGCTGTGGGCACAACCTACCGCCGCCTTGCGGCTAAAGTCTGCTGTCGGAAAGAAGCCGACTATCTAGGCGACTATTTCCGACCATTTCAGCTAGGCTTTGGTTCGCGAGGCGGTTGTGAGGCCGCAGTACATTCCCTTCGTACATTTTTAGACCAAAATTATGGGGAGGTAATACTGAAGGTTGACGTCAAAAACGCCTTCAATTCCGTAGACAGGGGCGCCTTGCTAAAAGAAATTAAAGACAAAATTCCAGAAATTTACCCTTTTCTTTGGCAATGTTATGGTTCACCGTCAAAATTAATTTACAGGAACAAAGTAATTTCGTCCGCAGTTGGCTGTCAGCAGGGCGACCCTCTTGGTCCGGCCATATTTAGCCTTGCCATCCAACCAATCATTCAACGTCTCCAATCCAAGCTCAATGTTTGGTATTTAGATGATGGAACATTAGGTGGAGAGGTGAACACAGTTTTTGATGATCTAAAAATCATCACAGACGAATTTAAAAAAATAGGTTTGGAATTAAATTTTTCAAAATGCGAGCTTTTTATTTCGGACTCTTGTGTAGACAAAAACAATATCATTGGAAAATTCAATAGTTTAGCCCCCAACATTACAGTTGTAGATAAATGTTCACTTCGACTCCTTGGTTCACCAATTCTTGATGAGTCTTTTCAGTCATTTGTAGATGAGAAAATTCAAAATTTCAATAAAACTTCGGACAGATTGCTCAAAATTAATAGTCATATGGCTTTTACAATTATTCGGTTCTGTCTATTTGTACCTAAATTTACGTATTCTTTGAGATGTAGTCAACTGTGGAAACACAGCGAGCTCTTGGAAGGCTTAGACAACATAATAAAGAATACTTTATCATCGGTTTTGAATATTGATTTAGATGACAAGGCATGGTCGCAGGCCTCCCTGCCTGTCAAATTGGGAGGCTTAGGTATACGCAAAATTTCAAGTGTAGCCCTGCCAGCGTTCTTGTCTTCTGTCTACAGCACTAGTTCTTTAGTTGACAAAATTTTAAAGCCTTCTCGTTTGGTCCCGCCTGGAATGTCATTAAAAATTTCATTTTTAGACGAAGCTCGAACGGCTTGGCATAATGCTTGCCCCGATGCTGCTCCCCCAAAATCACTTTTGTCCCAACGGCAATGGGACGGGCCTCTGTGTGAGTTGACACGGAATTGTTTGTTACAAACGTGCTCCAGCTCTACGGATCGTGCCCGCCTCCTGGCCGTTTCTAAATGGGAGTCAGGACATTGGTTGCAAGCATTTCCTTCATTTAACACTGGTACTTTATTGGATCCCGTAACTTTCCGTATCGCAACATGTCTTCGGTTGGGTGCAAGGTGTTGCGCGCCTCATCAATGCCAGTGCGGTGCTGCTGTCGAACAGCTTGATCATCACGGATTATCGTGTACTAGGGCAGCCGGTCGGATATCTCGCCACGCCAGCCTTAACGACATCATCCGCCGGGCCTTTGTCACCGCTAACGTACCAGCTATTCTCGAACCGAATGGTCTGTTACGTGACGATGGTAAAAGGCCCGACGGTATGACACTAGTCCCATGGGAGTTGGGGAGGCCCATTGTGTGGGACGCTACATGCGTCGACACACTTGCGCCTTCCCATCTTCCGAGGACATCCGTGAGGGCAGGCGCGGCGGCAGATTTGGCCGAAGATCTCAAGAGGCGCAAATATGCAGGTCTCGACAGGGCCTACACATTTGCTCCTCTTGGAGTCGAGACCCTAGGTCCGTGGGGTACCGAGGCTCTTCGGGTTTTCAAAAAATTATCTGAGCGTCTGGTCGAAGCGACGCGTGACCCGAGAGCTGGTCAGTATCTGGCACAGCGCATCAGCATTGCCATACAGCGGGGCAATGCAGCCAGCGTCTTGGGGACGCTTCCGACTGGTATTGATATGGATCAGTTGAGCTACCTGTAGATTGTTTGCAACAGTCTGCAGTTAGCTCAATTGTTTCAATTGTAAATACTAATTGTGTTAAATGTATTTAAAAAATATTTAACTCATGTGTGTATGTGTGAGGGTGTGTGTGTCACACTAAGATTTTTCCTATAGCATCCTTCTGTCGTTCGTGGCATTTAAAATAACTGAAGTATGTTCCGTAGAACATATTTGTATAGATTGAAAAGGACAAAAGACTTACTGATCTCCTCCCTCCCATTCATAGCAGTGCTGAAGGAGATGATGACCTTGACATTATCTCCGAAGGCTAATGTCTCGAACTCCTTGACATCTGGCGTGGCTTGCGTAAACAACACGTGATGGGGGATCACGTGGCCGTCGATCACCTTCTCGTCTATCAGATCTGAACGGGTGGTAGGCTGAAATATAATACTGATTGTAAAATAAATCTATTAACAATTATCTTCATAAAGAGCACTTTATTTAGGAAATGTTTGCACTTCGGCGCGCGTGATTTATGATTGCGCGGGCCAAGTACCTATAGAATAAAAAAAAAGCAATAGATATTTCTAGTTTAGGCAGGAGTACCTTCATATGCACAAACAATTTTAGACTTCGTAACTGTTATGCAACAATAAAGAATTATTTTTAGGTACCCACTTGTTACTAAGTAGTCTTTTATTTTAAAATTAGTGTTTGATAAACAATTTTCTTTCTTCTTTCTTTATGAAAATTAAAATATTTCATTTTCGAATGACCGGATATGGGGAAATTAAGAACTTTTGCTTTATGTTTAACAATATTAAACCGTCTCCAAAGTGTACCTTGAATCCATCATCAACAGGAATGAAAAAGGTGTGTCTGCCATCAGCGTTAAAGACCTTATTCTTCTGGAGTTGGGTAACCTTCTGTCTAAAAGATCTGTAAATATAACAATAAAAAAAAATTCATCAATATTGTCGTGCCAAAATATTTTTCTGGAATTAAATTGGGAACTTAAATTGTTCCAGCTCGACTTGAACTTAAAGTACTTAATACATTATTTGAGTGCAATCAACGTGATTTGTTATGTCGGTCCGTCCAAAAAGCTATTCGTCAAAATCGCGTTTCGTCCAATAAGCGGCTGGTTAGTCAGGAATCCATGCGCAGTTCTTCCAATTCTTACTAAGTACTTTAGAATTATCCAAAATAGTTTACATTTCATATTTTTAAGTTTGAACGTAAGTTGTTTTATATTAGAAAACTCAGATAGAAAACACAAAACAAAAATGAACGAGCAATTTATTTTCAACATGTTTCGGTCATTATCTACCCACTTGCGCAGTAAACAGTTTAATGAAGGGGAAACTATATACATAAATAGTTTGCCACAAGTTTGAATTTGAACAAGCGTAATAGTTTCGCAATTTAATATAACAATTAAGTAGAAAGTTCAAAATCGAAATTTATCGGGATTCATCTGTTTCTCGAATCAAATATGTATATAGGGTTTTACATTAAAGTACTTTTTACACCCGCACACACACATACACACACACACACTTTCACATATGCATAGTTAGTGTAACTGCAATACAATACATACCTAATACCTACTTTTAATAAAAATATTTGTTCAAAAACGCTCATAGTTACGTAAATTTTTGTGGAGTGGAGATAAGGTACTTATTTATATAGAATTAGCACAAATTAAAATAAAATCTTTGTAAAACTTTTGTAAACAATCGATTCTCTGGTATTTAAATTGTTTCTATTTGTAGTTTAACTGAGTAAAATGTTGCTAGATTTAAATTTAAACAATTAACCATAAAATTGTTAATTATACTTAATTATTTATAAGATAGCCGCGCTGCAGAGCGAGACCCTCTAGAAATGTATTAGATTAAGTAAAAGAAATAAACAATTTTTATTTTTTTAAATCACAGTTCTTAGTTTGAGGGAATTTCGACATATTTTAATCACAAATGTGTATGACTATGAACAAAATAATAAAAAAATACTGAATTAATGAAAAAAAGTTACGAATGGTTGAAAGTCAAATTTTGGAAAAATCTCAATAAAGTATAAAATTGATATATCACCAAATTATAACTTTAGCTAGGGAAAGTAAGGTCCAATAATTAGCTTTAAATGACCTCCTCTATTTGCGGATTCGCTATGGCGGGTTGAGTTCCAGTCACCCTGTATTTGTAAATAGGTAGGTATGGATCTAAAATTCGCTGAGGTCTCGGGTATGAACGGGTATGTATGTACCTTAGAACAGGTAAAAACATCACAGATAAAAGTAAAAAAATATACTTTCCAGGTTTGTACTAAAATTTTCAGGAAATAAGAGCTGAGAATCATATTAAATTGATCATACCTCAGTCTATGTTGTCCAATGTTGAATACATCCGAGTGTTCTAGGAACTGCATAGCGTTGGGGTTGTAGACCGGACCTGGAGAACTAGAGGAACCAGTGCCGTGCGGCTGCAAGGGCTGGAGGACTTGATCTATTACGTGGAGGACCTGAAATATATTGAAATACTTAGATAGCTACAGTGACATGGCTTTGTCGTTGGACTTGTCTTAGATAGATAGATAGAAAGAAAATACTTTATTATACCACACAAAGACAGGAAACAATACAGAAAAAAGCTAGAATACAGGAAGTATAAAGGGCGACCTTATCGCTGAAAGCGATCTCTTCCAGGCTACCTTGGGATGGACTGGACATGAAAAGAACAAAATAGACAGTGGCACTGAATAAATCTATTTAGATCACAGAATAGAGAATTCTAATTCCGTGATTTAGATACTTAAAGAAACCAAATACTTACACTACATACTTATAATACCTACATAGCCTACAAACATTATAATAAACTTACAATCTTATGAATGAAGGAGATCGCAGTTCACACTTAGTTAGTTTATTCACGACAGATTATGGTTCGGAGATGCAGAAACATTTATTTAGAATAATAATTTTGATATGGCTCTTCTATAATTTGTCTTCATTGACTAATCCAACCTTAACTAAGAACTAAAGAAAACAAGTAAATTGTTTACGTGTCTTCCCATTAAAACTGCCAAGTCAATAAAAAAATTAAAGAGGTGGAACGAAGTGAAGGCAGACCCCGACTTATCTTTAAGCTAAGAGATGGAAGTAACAAGAAATATCCTAAACAAATTCATAGCTCAAGGTTGTTTGTAAATTATTTGGCAAAGGTCAACTCACCTGCCGCTTGTTATTCCTATTTACAGATTGGTAGGACCGTGAAATGTAGACTTTAGCATTATTGACATAGATGTCATCATGCATTGTGTCTCTACGTTTGGTAACCCAAAGGGGCGGGTTGCCGTCCAGTTCGGAAGATATCGCGTAGTCCAGATTTGTCAGCGTTGTCGCAAGGTTCGCTGTGAAAGAAGATAATGTTTTTTTTAATTTATACAAGAACAATCAACAAAAGAAAACCAGACTTAGATAATATTTTTTCATTCCCCCATCTCGGAAAGAGTATTTTTGCTCTTTGATATCTAAGTGCAAAAGCCGTTTTTATCCGCTAGAGGATAAAGTAAAATTGTTTGTCAATTCAAAACATTATTAAACCTATTTACTTCTACCTCCATAGTGCCGAATTTATTAAACAACCTTTTTTAATTCGTTAAAAACTCGGACTCGCAACCTTCTTGGTGTACTTTTCTATTTTGCTTTGCGCGCGCCATTTTCTTTTTTTGCATTTAGTCATTTCCTCGCTGAGGTGGGGTGAAAAGTTACGTGTTGCACTCGAGTGCAAAGATTTTTTACCTCGTGCTCTTTTGATTCCTTCGCTACGCTCGTGAATCAATTTTAGAATCCTTCGCTTGCTCGGTCATCAAAATTGAGCACGCGGTTAAAAAGCAACTTTGCACTCTTGTATAACAAATAACTATTCTTGAATGTAGAATGTAAGCAGATTAAAAGTAAGACAAGATAATCTTAGAGTACAACGTAACACATTTGAGATGAGGAAAGGGATCCAAACAATAATTCCTTCTTTTGTCTCAATAAATTACGAAGTTTTCTCTCAACTCCAACTTAAACAATATCTACTAAGCCAAAAGCCAACAGAACTCAACAACAAACGATATGAGTGTAAGATTGGCAAGCTTAGAAAGTGCCGTCAAATGGCACTGGAGGCAAACCGCGGGTTAAACATAGGGCAAAGTTGCTTCGAGTTACGATGTGTCGTATCAAAGCTATTGAACTACTTCAAGTTGGTGTTGGTATCTGCTCAGGGTGCGCTAAACTGCTAAAGCTGTTTTGGCAATTCATTCCGGATCGCTAGACAACGTTGAACTTTGGTGCCTAGAGAATTTTGGTCTACGGCAGCGATAATTTTAAACAAATGTTCGCTGTTGTTTCATTTATTTTATATTAGTACACTTCTAATAACTTAAAAATAGTTAATGGTTTAATCGGGTATTTATCGCGTACCTACCTTTTGACAGATTTCCCCATACGTTTCTACCGCGTTACAGCGATCGCGGTCACGGGGCGAGTAGATGTACTCAGAGTTACAGCCGAGAATTGACGGCAGTATCCACGACTACCCTCAATTCGTCTTCAGAATCAGGAATGTACAAGTTCACATTACGACACACTACACTGACCATGTCCGATTGCAGTACAGTCAGATTACGACGCACACACATATTAATCACAGGATTCCCGATTAAACCAATAACATAAATAGCGAAAGTTTAAAAAGTGTTACCTTAAAAATGTTTGTTTGTCTCATTGTTGCAAACAAGGTTTGTACGCGGAGTGCCTGACTCTGTCCGAGTTGAATGCCTGATTATGATAGGACCGACTGACTAATTGTATTTTTAATTGGAATCGAATTTAATTTTATTTAAACTGAAATTTCTATATTGTGGTATTATATAATATATTTCCTTAATCTAATTAAAATGTAACATAAGTGACTAGCGTAATTAGAATTTCTGTGCTAGCTCAATAAATAAATAAATAAATAAAGTAACAAAGTAAGAGGGTTAGTTTTCAACCGTTAGGTATACTTTGATTTTGTAGTGCTCTTAGTAGCTCTTAGTTTTGTAGTGCGGCTTGCAGGTACTTGGCTTTTGAGGGTGTAACCAAGTGTGAGTGTGTAACAAGTGTAACCCTACGTTCAACATTACCTAATCTGTGCTAAGGTTAGATTTGATCAAAGGCAAAGTAAATCGTGTTTCCATTGTTTAGTTATTTTTATGCTCTGGCTCCAATATTAGAGCTTAGGTAGGTAATCATTTGGTTAGGTTAGATTAGGTTATATTCCAATATTACAGCATAAACCATGGTCTAACGACGGAACCAGCAGTAAAATACAAACCTGGATTGAAGCTGGGCTTACGAGCCGTGGAAAATTTAGCAGTAAAGTTCTGGATAAAATCCGTACCATTTGCAAAACCACAAATTGTCAAGTAAACTGACAAGTTATTATTGGACGATGCGATAAAGTCAATCTTAATTGCAACCTAATCCTTAGGGGCTGCGGAATCTCAGCTAAAGTTCAGCAGTTGAGTGCTTGAGGATTAACGGTTAGCTAACACGACGGCCAGCTGGGATGGTCTGTCTGAGGTAATCACGTCGTTGGGAATAGGGTTCTGTATGTAACAAGTTTCAGCTCTTTGCTTCTTACGTATTTATGTGGGATAAAATAGTCTAAGTATAGGTACATACTATAAGTAGGTATGTATGTTATTCCAGTTTTATAACTATGTTATATGTCTTTCCGATGTCATTATAATTATAATAGATGCAATAATGCAGAGAATTGCAATCGGCCATATTATGGTCGCTTGCCACGTGAGAAGATAATATTTGTAATATTTGAGCTAGATCCATTTACTAATTCTGTTGATGTCTTGATTCAAGCATCTTTTCTTTGTACTTTCGCAGAAAAATGGTAGGACAAATTTTTGCAGCTACATGACGAACCCTTAGCAAAATGCCAGCGGGTTTAAATGCGGTTGTTCGTCACTCACGCTGTAAATTTCGCACCACTTAAGCGAGTTGACGAATCTTGAAAATAATATAATTTCCGTTCTGCAACTCGTGCCACTTTATGTTTGGGATAAATTGAATAGATTCATTTCTAAAAATTCAATTAGGTAGACAAGAAAAAGAGGAGTGTTAGGAAAAATTAATGACACATAAAAAGCAATTTGCATGTTAAGCCCTATTAAGAGAGATGGCCAATTTGGTACCATGTTAATTTATAAAAACTTGTAAGCTCAAGAGGGTCGCGGAAATTCCAGGTAGTAAATGTCGCATGCTCCCAGGTTCATAATTAAAACGGGCAGTTAGGCATAATGATCCTTTTTGTAAAAATACCTTGTTGATTTCTTTTGCAATTAAAGAAAACAACTTTGCATGTTTTAATGAAAGATTTCATAGAAACTTTACTGTAAACTGAAATTACGAAAACTCATCAGAAGTAAGTATACACTCAAAATATTAGGTACCTACTTAAAAATATGTTAATCTAAATTACTTGCCATGCTAAATATTGGATAAATAAACATTTCTGGACTACTCACACTGCATCACCTAGCCCCACACGAAGCAGAGCTTGTGCTATGAGTGCTAGATGACTTCATGACTTCTTCCGTTGACATAATATGTCAACAAAACAAAAGAAACGAATCATAATTGAGGTGTGGAAGATATTAGTGACTGAGACGGCTATACTTAGATGTTTCCATAAGAAATTTTACACTCTAAATGAATTAAATTTTCAGCATATCACGAAAACGAAAACCTGTCTATAGCCGTTTCCGAAAAAACCATGTTCCCATGTTTAACACGTGACTTCCAATACTTTATTTATAAACGGTGAAAATTCTAAACCGCTGCGGATATCTCCACTATATTTTCATTCGCCGTTTAGTCGTGTCAAATAAATCTCACCAATATGGTAGAGGACAAGATTGTCATCCATCTCTCCATTATATCGCTGGAAGGCTTCGTTGGTGGGCGCGAACAGGGTCATCTGTCTGTAGTGCAGGCTGGTGTTAGCGATCACATTGCGCTCAAGGAGGGCCAGGAACTGAAACAACAACTTGCATCTTAATACTTACACCCGAGTTCACCAACAGAGCTATTCATTATTAATCATAAATAATAAAAAATGCTGGACATTCCATCATCTAGCCCCAAGCTAAGCAGAGTTTGTGTTATGGGTACTGTGACTGATATACTTAATACAATACATTACATAGATAGATATTTTTCGTTATACATAGGAAAAACACAGAACCCCCAGAATAAATATTTGTAGATCGTACAAACGTTTGTAAGCTGTTAACCTTGTAAGAACAATTTTGAATCGAAGGGGGTACCTTAACTACCATCATTACCAAATTTAAGAATTAAGACCTGGCGTCTTTACAAACGTGATGATGGGCAAAACGTGCAGTTCACGCAATGTCACTGAATTACAAATAACCCTGTATAGCGTTTGCTAATACGATCCGTTCAGTAAGACGTACAAACGGAAGTAAGATAAGATGGTCAGATGCTGTAAACTGATCTCTTAGAAGCGAAGTTCGATTATCCTAGAAGGGATTGAATCGGTATGCTTTTATCGACAACATTTTCTTGAAATGACTTCCAATCAGACCAACTCAATCAGAATCTATTCCAATCAGTGTGGAATAAGACCCAAGAATCTTTTTAAATAAAAATGTTCGAGTATTACCTTTTTATTAAGAAACTACAGAGGACTTGAATAAACGGGATCAATGTAACTAGCTAGACACAACATAGAAACTAATAAAGAAAGTCTGCGAATAGAAATCACGTACTGCGCACTTTGCGCAGTGGCAAACAATGGTTCCCCTAGAGTCTATACTATTTCTCTCCTTACACTATACAAGGCTCAGGTACGAACAGCATTGTAGTAACAGCGGCGTAAGGCCTTTATGAAGGTACGTGGACCCTTTGTTTGAGCTTGGCACGGTTATTTGGTTCCTGCAAGTTAATTATGCTAGCCAATAATTAGTAGGTACGTAATGTTAATTGAAAGATTCGCCACGGAGCGGGTGATTCCGGCAGCTTTCAACTTTTTATTGTAACATTTGAATTGACTTTTTAGAGTTTCGAAGATCAAAGATCGGTTTCGAAACCCTTATGGGCTCGCTGTCTGTCCTTTTTCCCTCCTTAATAACTGAAAAATTACTGCAGCTATCAACTTGAAATTTGAAATAATACATAATACATTTCGTGCGCCTGTAAAGATTTTAAGAAAAATAAATGAAAATAAATGAAAATGAATATTTTCCATACAAATTGTGATGCCGAAATTTTAAAAGATACCTACCTATAGAGTCATATGAGGTATCAAATGAAAGGTATCATTTTGTACATTTCAAAATAATTTTTGAAATTTTTGTAGGTTTCATACTTTTTAAAATATTTCGAAAAAAGTAAAAAATTTACCTTTAACCGAACCACACATTAAACCGAAGCATGCAGAGAGATCCATCTGAAATGTAGGTTGGTACCTACTGGCCGCGGAGGTTTTAAATGTTCCCGTGGTTCGGCAAAAATGGCGAGAGAGGGACACCGGAGAGGTTTTAGTGGGTATTATGTTCTTTTCAGAACGTCGAGTCCCACATAATTCTGGTCCCCCCAGACCAGTTTATTCGTAAATGAATTTCCTCGCCGAATAAAAAAAAAAAGGTAGGTACCAACTATTATTAGGTATTCGTTAAATAGCAAAGTCTCTAACCGGTACTTTGGTACATATTGGTTGACAAACGTTCGAAAGCCTCGGCGCGAGAGTTACACTCGCACTTGACGGATCTTGTTTGGTATGGCACAAAAAAGCGTTTGCCCACCACCCATCATGCAAGATTATTCTCACTGTGTCCACCGAAAACAGACCCGAATCAACGCGTTGATTCAGTGGTTGTTTTCGGTGGACACCGTGATGTTATTAAAAGTAATAGAAAGTGAAGAATGGTTCATATAATGGCTTACGTTGCAATGTAAGGCACTAAATGAACCATTCTTTATTTTCAAACCTACACAGAAGAATAACAAGATAATTAAACAACATTAAGTAAAGCTGTAGAGGATACAGTTGAAATAAACAGAAAGTTGGCTATAAAGCTCGCAGAGGATGATGTGAGCTTATTGATAAATTAAAATCCAATCCCGCTGTTCCAGTATTCGAAACAGTAAGTTATATGGGACGGGAATTAATGTAGCGCTAAGTACATAAATCGAGATTCGAATGAATCCATTTATTTATGTTCGATTCCCGCATATATTTATTACGGCATTTTCATGTTTTACTTTGTAGAATTTTTTGTGGTAGAGCAGATGAATGTGACAAATATTTGTAAAGTTGAGATGAAGAAAGGCGTATATCAACCTGTGGCAATCACTGTTACAATTAATATACAGGTGGTAGGTACGAAAAGGGTGTACTAAGCCGAAAGGGTTTGAATTTGGACATCGGGGGTCAAGGTTTGTTCTTAAAAAAAATATTAATTATAATTTTTATAATTTCGCTCCAAGTTTACTTTTTGAAAATCTTGAAGACGTTTTTCTTCATATTCGTGTTTTTTCAACCGACGAAATACGGAGGAAGTTCTCAAGTCAACGCGTTTATATTTTTTTTTGTATGTGACCACGCATAACTTTTGACAGAGTAGTCCGATTTTGATTATTCTTTTTTTATTGGAAAGGCCAAACAAGCAAATTAATTAACGTAAAGCGTGATGCGCGGCGCGGCGGCGGCGGCGCGGCGCGACACGTCCCTTCGCCGGAAAATGGTTAGCGCCGACCCAAAATTAATTAGGTATACTTACATTACTTTAAGAACTTAGTTAATAAGGTTAAATAAAAAGGTTTGTTATTTATTGTTTTTCAGTTTTTTCGGCGGTTTATTTTTTTTGTTAAAAAGTTTTATTACACATACATAACAATCCTGTTACCTCACCGTAGTTGGACAGTAAAAAGTTTTTCCTGACTCAAACAAGACTTAACAACTCCAAAAAGGTCCGTAATGAATTTGGCAAGCACAGGACATGCGTCGAGGCTATTTTTGGACGGTACCTACTCGTAAGTAGCAGGTATGTAAGTAGGTACTATACCTAACTGAGACAATTGTCGTAATGCGGTCGGAAGTCGGTCATTGTCCATTCATCTTCACTGTCCCTTGAACTTTAATCAGACGTCAAACAAGACCTGACTAAACTTGAGTCTACATTTTACCGCAAATATGTTGTCTCAAGTTAAAATTAGACCTTGGCTGGCTGGCTGTCATGTCAACAGTAAACTGGTTAAAATGTAGACGGCAAATTCAAGAATATAGGTCTGGTTAACTAGGTGTGAAGAGAATTACGAATGTGCAAGTGTTGAGACCGTGTTAGTGGTGCCTGTCAGCTAAGCAATTTTCAACAGAGTTAAATATTTACTTATAAGGTAAAACACAAATATCTTCTTTATTAAGTATAAAAGTTGGTCGACTGATAGTGAAAATTACAATCAAATAAGTAATAAAAATAAATTAGAACTAGTATTTACAATTGAAACACTTGAACTAACTGCAGACTGTTGCAAGCAATCTACAGGTAGCTCAACTGATCCGTATCAATACGGAAGCGTCCCCAAGGCGCTGGCTGCATTGCCCCGCTGTATGGCAATGCTGATGCGCTGCGCCAGATACTCACCAGGTCTCGGGTCACGCGTCACTTCGACCAGAGGCTCAGATTATTTATTTAAAAACCGAAGAGCTTCGGTACCCCACGGATCTAGGGTCTCGAATCCAAGGGGAGGAAATGTGTAGTTAGTTCATTCATTCATTGTGTAGCTCTAAAAACTGTTAACTAAATTTCGAAGCCGATATTAAAAGCTATGTAGCTAGAGATAACATGTAAGTTATTTCGTAATAGATGTCTACATAGCAAACGACCATTGAGGCGCTTCTAATGCTCAAAACAGGCCAACATTAGACATTCAATTGCTCCAAAAGGGTCCATTCCCCGTTTTAGTGTGAAATCGTAGTTTTATTTCGCAATAAAAATAAGATAACGACCATTCGCAAGACAACGAATAGTTTTAGGGACAACTTATATTGTTCACTGCAAAATCTCGTTATAACTTTTTTCAAACATTTCAAGTTTTATCAGAAAACATTCTGGCAACTGCGAATTTGGCACGCACGATAACTGCCTAAAATGAAGGCTTCTAGATACCTTGAAAACTTTTAGATATGAATAAAATGGTAAAGCAACCAACACGGAACGAAATTAAAAAAAAAAGTACTTATATGCTATACATTCAGAATAAATATTGCCCAACCATCGTACACGACAGACCCAGAAAGGTTCTAGCTACTTTCACATAGAAATCCTACAGATAGTTTGAAGACGTAAAGTAAATTGAAACGTCCGAAGTGACAGCGGGTAGTGTGTGAGAGAGCCGGTAGCTAAACCTAATGGATGGCTAGAGGGAATACAATCCACTAACAGCCCTGAAGGATTATTATAGGTGTAAACATGATGCTGAAGAAACTGATATTGGTTAGCTTTATAGAAACAACAAGCTTCAGAAACGACTTGTAGAGAGATGTAGAAAATTATTTGAGGAACACGCGTGTCTTGTAACTCGCTACCCTGACCCAAATCAGCACCACTTATTTTATCTTCATCTACTAATAAATTTTCAAAAATCGGTTGGCCAGTTTGTGTTGCCTATCATAAGCTTTTTTTAATGCCTCTGCTAAAGTTTTATTTGTATAGTTTAAGCAGAGATGCGAAGTTGCTCGTTTTCGACAGCGTAGTGGCAAAAAAGAGCAATTTTGCATCTCTGCCTACACTTACAAACTAAAACATTTATAGAAGCATTAAAAAGAAAGCTTATGATAGGAACCAAAAACTAGCCAATCGATTTTTGAAAATTCCTTCGTTTATCAGAATAATATGATAAAATAAAGTAATAACTAAAATATTAATAATAATGCTGGACTATTTTCATAGCATTATCTAGCCCCAACTAAGATTATCAGAGCTTGTGTTATGGGTACTTACACAATTGGACTTTTCTAAGTGTACGTTTATTGTGTTTATGGAAATAAAGAGTTTTTGATTTTGACTAAATACATTACACTACATAGATAGATATTTTTTTTATCATACATAGAAAACATCCAGAACGCCCCGGACAAATGTTTGCAGATCGTCCAAACATTTGTCCCGAGACGGGAATCGAACCCACAATCTCCTGCGTCACAGGCAGACCTTCGCCCGCTGCGGCACAGAAGTCGTAATAGGTGGTGGCGCTGTTTTGGGTTGGGGTTGTGCCTTAACTGGGCTTTTTAGACTCTTGCATTCCATGCCTGGTACTAAATTTAGTTTTTCTTTACTGGCTGTACCTACATACACTGCACGTACAAATATACTACCTGGTTACTACGTGAATATCACTCAAATTACGGAAGCTTCAAGATCACTAACTAAATTGGGCAGTGTTATAACAAATTTCAATCATAATCTAAAATTCCGAATTCCGTGAAATGAATTCACTATAAACACAGAAAGCATAATGAAGTAGCAAATTAATTGCGGCAATATTCAACCCATATGCATACAACATCATTAGCGACAAATCTCTAAAGCCCCAGAGAGAATGATTTAAATGCAGTAGATAGGGAATAATTTGAACAACAAACATTCGGAATGACTAATATATACTACTATATATTTACATATTAACTATATACATATTGGTGTAGGCACCAAAAGGCCTTGGTATGGGTTTTGCTACTTTTACTTAATATGACAGCGATCAAATGAGAAATATGCGGTAAGAAAATACCAAACATTTTCCGTTGTGGTAGGTATTTTCTAAAATCATTATGTACTTTAGTCTCAGGTATGTTTTGAAAAGTATCAAGTGTTAGTCCGTAAAGAAGTCAATATAAATAGTTAACGAAGTTGTAAAAGAACCCTGTCAAACCTTACGTTCAAGCTTTACGCTCGGGCCATATTTTATCAAATCGAGTAGCAGACCTCTAGTTATTTAAACCACCAAATGCACAGGCAATACGTAACAACCGTAGCGTGAATGAAGTTCAAATTATCGTTACTACAAATTGCGAATTAATTGTAACGTATCGTGACTATGTAGTTACCTTCTACACCAGGGGTGGCAAACCTTTCAGAGTCAAAAGACAAATAAAAAAAATTAAGCACTGAGAGAGTGAGGAAATTTTACTAAAATTCCTTGAATGAAAAGTCAATAACATAAATAAATTCTTCAATTACTTTTTCTTCGTCTGGTTTCTCATGGACATGCATTTCAATCTTTGATAGGTTTTAATTTTAAAGTTTGGGAAACGCTTGTAACTTTTCTTGCATATATTTAATAACGAAGAAAATTACAATCAAATAATAGAAACAAATTAGAACTAGTATTGACAATTTAACAATTGAGCCAACTGCAGACTGTTGCAAACAATCTACAGGTAGATCGACTGTAGCTTTTTGAAATAATAATTGTTTCTGAAAATCACTCCTTATCATTAAAAAACTGCTTCATCAGCATTATCTATCCTTGCAAAATAAGACAACTTTATTTTTATGTTTATGTTAGTTTATTACATTATTTTTAGGTTATTATGACTATTATAGTAAGTAGTGTAAGTATTATTTTCTTGTTTTTCGGGTGCCACCGTCTATTTTGTTCTCACATGTCCAGTCCATCCCAAGGTTGCCTGGAAGAGATTGCTAATAGCGATAAGGCCGCCTTTGTACTTCGTCTACTCGAAGCATTTATTTCTGTATTGTTATTTGTCTTTGTGTGGTACAATAAAGTATTTTCTAACTATATCCAGATAAGTATTTTCAAGTATTATCTAACTATATTCATATCTATCTATTCCATAAAGTATTATCTATCTATATTCATATCTATCTATATTCAGTTTTGCGTCAAAGATGCGAATGAGTTCAATCATGCATGACGATAATTGTTTTATTGGTACCTTGAAGCTTTACGTTGATTGAAATGGTGCCATAATTTCGAAATGCTTACTATGTAGTAGGTAGGAAGTGGAGTAGGTGAGTTAAGTATCTAGGTAGGTACTTACTTTATATTTTGAACTAAAAATACAAACCGTTTTATTTGTATTTTTAGTTCAAAATTTGACGTGGCGTGCCCAAAATGTTATGTCGCGCGCCATTGGTTCGCCATCCCTGTTCTACTCTACACTATGGGGTTAGCTCGTAAATCACTTACCTACCTAATGATGGGTAGTTAGGTACTTTGGACGAATGTTGGAATGCTAACATTGTTTTGTATAAAACCCATTCGAAGATAAGCTACTCATCCTTCAAAATATTTTACTCGAGGTTCCATAATGAAAAATAGCGGTTCACCAAATAACGCGTAAAAATAAAAAGTAGAGCAGAGTCGGAATAATGTCAGTGCCGAAAACAATGAATCAAAACTGAATAAACGTTTCGACCATGAAAACGGCGATCAGTCAACGTCTGCAAAAATAAAGCAATAGGGAATTCTTAGGCTTCCTATAAACTGTATAGAGCGAACTAATCATCCAATACGGCTGCTGGATTAGTGCTAATCCACGGTCTGGTCGATACCTGTACACGAACAGTTTCCGGGCAAATAATACGAACAAGTTGCCCACTAATGAGTAACCAAATATCCCGGGGCTAACCAGATTAAAAACTGTTATGAATCCAACACAGTACTTTTAGATGTAAGACAGTTTTGAGTACAGATTTGGTAAATAGCAAATCTACCGTTTATTTTATACAAGAACAAAATTAAAAATTTTAAAAACCCCCTACAGATTTTCATGAAACATGGCTAAGAACACTCGGGATAAAATTATCTATGAACAAAAAAAACTAAACGAAAATCGGTTCATCCGTTTGGGAGCTACGATACCACAGACAGATACACAGATACACAGACAGACTCGTTAAACTTATAACACCCCTCTCTTTTTGCGTCGGCGTCGAGGGTTAAAAAAAGCATCGAGAGAAAGTAATTACATCTAAAATTTATTTCATGCTCTCAGGCACAGATCCGAAAACATTGGTCGTCGTAAAAAGCATGGCTAAGTGGCATTTAACATGAGTCACAGTCATAACATGGTTATGATAACTAAAAGATAGATATTGAATACAGATATTATCTTCAATAGGTCTCTCTGCTGTGAATAATACGGCATTCTTTGAACAGCTAATGGATGAGTCGATGCAACATGGAAGTCTGCATTACTTCTGGGTTATCATCTTATCAGTTATAAAACGATTGTCGGTAACCACTTCACTTGTCTTGTTAGACTCATTTTCCTTTTGCAGTCTGTGCAAAACAACTCAGAGCTTGACGATCTTATTGGAGTAGGTATTTATTTCAACTTAGATATTACTGTTTTTATCATTATTTAATTTCTTACTAGCTTCTGCCCGCGGCTTCGCACGCGTATTTTCGGTGTAGCCTATTATGTAAGGCTTTGCTCTAAACGTGCGCCAAATTTCATCTTGATCGGTTCAGAAGTTTTGGAGATCCTAGGTAACAAAAATTCAGATTTCACAAACTTTCGGCTTCATAATATTAGAAGAATACTGTTTTCTTTACATTTATTACTCCATTCTCCCAACCACCTCACCTGGTTTTGATCACCTCTACCTGGTACTTTATCCTGATTTTTAAAGTAAAATCGAGCAAGCGAAAATAAATATTTTTGATCGCTTACCTGTATCTTTTTTTACCCGCGACGGAACGGAAACGGTATATGCGTTTAGGGTGAGAATGTTTTTTAGTCTAGGTACTTCAGCTTTTAGGTAAGTACCTAAGTGATTATTATAATTATTCACGGGTATTTATCGCGTTTATTTACCTATTTTTGCCGACGTTTCAACAGGTTTACACTCTGTCGTGGTCACGGGATGACTGAAGTACTGGAGCTACCGCCTCTGTGAAGCGGGGGGGCAGCATTATTTGCAACTACCCTCACTTGTTCTTCAGAAATAGGAATGTCCATCTGCACACTTGGACGACACACAACACTAACCGTGTCGGCGACGCTTAGAGAAACCGGTCTACGACGAGTGCACTTAGCTATAACTGGATTCCACGAGGCAGAGAGTCTGAAACCGTCTTCACGATTGAAATTAGGATATTTCTTAATTTCAATCGCTTCCCGAACCATTCTCTTGTAGTAATGCCTTTCATTACAGATAACTTGCGGTTTATGTAGTTCAATCCAGTGATTGGGTCAGGACCCAATCATCTACCAAGTGCTCCGCTATTGCAGACTTGTTTACTTGTCGATTTTTGACCGCGCTGCTGTGTTTTTTAACACGTTCCGCGACCAAGCGTTTAGTCTGGCCTATGTAGGAACGCCCGCAGCTGCAATCGATTTTGTAAACCACGACAGAGTGTAAACCTCAGGAAAAATAGATATATAAACGCGATAAATAGCCGTGAATAATTATAATAATTTGTTCTGATCGCGTAAGTTTAAAATACTTTAAGTACCTAAGTTACTTATGTGATTTGATGGTGAATATCAGAAAGCACGTTAGTTCACTCTATTCCACAAAAAGATCGCGGTGAAGTTAATATTCCACATTTGGAAAAAGCATTCAAATTACAGCAATATTGTTTCCCTTCATGGAAATCAGGTTTCGTGCAGTGTGATTCCAAGTTTTATGCTTGATGGTCAGAACTAACTACAGTGTATTGTAGAAACGACTCATAAACTCAAATAAAGCAAACAAAATTTTACCTACCATAAAGACAAAAAGATCTAGAGAAAGATAGATCGTGGTATAATTGGATATTTGTATCACGTATTCACGTAAGAGGGAGACATTTTATTTGTGTAGGTATATCTTCAATCAGTACTTTTAGAGGTAATAATTGCTAGAGACTGACCTATTTATATCTGTCAATTCTCATCATCATCATTATGATCCTCGGCCCGTATATTTGTTGGTAGACTTCCTCCAATAGTATCAATTGTGTACATTGTGTGCAGTGTGCACTCAGTTTTTTCTTAATCTGATTTAAATAAACGACACTTAGCTATTGTTTACTTAGCTATAAAATTATATAAGACACAAAAAAAATAAACGAAAATCGGTTCATCCGTTTGGGAGCTACGATATCTACCACAGACGGATAGGTACACAGATACACATACAGACACGTTAAACTTATAGCACCCCTCTCTTTTTGCGTCGGGCGTTAAAAAGTGTATATTAATATATTTAAAATAATGGCTGTCAAAAGAAAGCCCAGATTCAAAAAAACATAAGAAATAAAATACCACTTCTGGCAACAGAATCAGGTTACGAGAACATTGACTGAACGAAAACAGGGGTAGGAAGGTTATGTGGCGCGCCACTGCGGAGCCGACGCAGATTTGGCAAAAGGGGATGAACGAATACCCTACTTACGGACGACTAATGAACCCATAGTCACAAACTTCGGAACAAAGCAAAGAGCAAGAAAATTTTGGCAAATATATGTATAAGCAACTTTGTTGGTATAATCCGCGCGCGATCAGAATGAATGTAAATAATCATTTCCAACTGAATCAAAAGCGGTCAGGCAATTTTACGTTAACAAAGTCTACGATAAAAAACATATAAAAAAAATACGGTGCGCGGATTGTATGATAAATGTGACGTAAAATATTTACTTTGCATACGTTTTGTCCCATTCCGATTGTCCGCATTTTATAAACTTAGTCATATAGTCAGTAGGTATGACTAAGTTTCCTACAAGAAATTGACACCGCAACATACCAATGTTGAGTTCAATTTCTTGTAGGAATTTGTAGCGAAGACAAAATCTCTAACATACTCCTTACCGTAAATGTTCCTTGTCTGTGGGTTCAACGTCCCGAATAGACGTTTTTCGTGTAATTACTTTAGGGATCCTGTCTCGTTTATGTTGACACGACAAGGCTTTAATGTGGCACTCATCTGCAATGCTTGCCGAGCTGAGATGCGCAAGCTCTTTTCATCTGGCTTTGTTCGGAATGGTAATGGATAACATTGCTTCTCTTATTACGTTTAGAATACCAACATTAATGTTTTTAATATTATGCACAAAAAATTACAATCAAATGATTTTATCAATGGAATATTGTGGTTAGAATTGGGTTTCTTTTTCTTACCCTTATCAGTCAACAGAGAGATGAACACGCATCAGTGAGCTAGCAGAATCAAATTTTAGAATTGTATGAAATTATTTGAGTCTTGGCACACGTCACGGGTAGGAAGGTGTAGTAAAGTACCTATCACCTACCAGATAGCACAGAATATTTTTTGCTTTGTCAGCCAAAAAATTGCTGCAGTCCTTGAGGTTTATTCAGTTAACCATGGCACATAAACTTTGGAATACCGCCAAATTAGGATTAGGAAAACAAATACAATAAAATCACGTTTTTTTAAACGTCTTCAAAAATCTTTTTTTTATTTCTTTGATATATTATTTTCAGCAAACATGTTGGAGTTGGCACCTCAAGATAAATGTGCCTGCGCGACAGTCGGCTCAACAAACGCCATTGCCTGTCCTGTAGGCACCAAGATTATTTATCGCCACCATAATTTGCACAATGCAGACAATGCCTTTGTTGTTCCCTCCATAGGAGTAGGCTTAGATCGCATCGACGATAGTTTCCGTTCCTAGCACTAAGTGAAACGTGGCGTGTCCTACTAATTAGTACTGAATGGTTCCGTAGCATGTCACCGTAAAGGAAACCGCAGCAAGGGTTCCAACGACTAGTAACTTCTCGTAGAAGATTACAGGATTACAGGTCTGCTACGAACTCCGTAATAGGATGACCGACCATTGACCACACCTGTAGCGTAACTAAAAGCTGTTTCTGGATTTCCATTACAGTAATTTTAATTATAAAACTTGAACGTAATTTTCTTTTTCAAGTCCGATATATACCGGGAAAACAACGTTGAAATGGAATTTTCCACCCCTACAGAAAAAAATGGCTATTGAAAAGGAACTGTGGATTTTTTTTGCGATAGGAAACATCAGAATCTTATTATTAAGACCAAAAATCATGCACCTTTATTCGTTATTTTTTACAAGCGAAAACTCGTAAAATTTAGGATTCACTTGGAACTTAGTTCATTTTATTGACCTCATAAATAAAACACCGCAATCAACTTTAAGCGCCGTTAAAATCCAGCTGACTCGTGTAATGTAAATAGAAGCTCGCAGCGCATTCATTACGCAATCGAAAGCAAAAGCAATACTTTTGTAAAAAGTGTTTCTTTAGGTCGGGGGAAGAACTTTCAAATACTTTTAACCGAAACGTTATCCCTTAGGTTAAATTCTATTAACTTTTGTAAATATTGACAACAATTTCCTCGTCTGTAATAGTCGATAAATCGATGGGGACAAACGAGATCACGAATTTAGGTAGTTAGTTCACAAGGTACAGACACAGGATTTAATGAATTCCCTATCTATGCCAACGGCTCTGCCACAAGCTGAGAATTTAACAGCGAGCCCGAAGGCCGCTCGTGCAATCAGATACACATGTGTATCGTATCCTAATCGCGAAATTCAGGCCCAAACACGCCTGGAGGGACTTTACCTAATTAAGTCCCTTTGCAGCTAATTCAGCGTGAACGTGCTAATTGCCAATAATCGCAGATACACTCGCAAATTTGCTGCGTTTGCTGCTACATGAGATGAGAGGACCAATTGTTCAATAGCCCATCCATTTTCATTACGTAGTATTATTATATCTGTGCGTTAGCTAACAAATAAGAAGCTGAATGTTCAATTTCTAGTAGTTTTGCTAGAAAGGCTTAGCCCTGCTTAACCTAGTGCTCAACAAATAAGGTACAAAGTGCACCTACCTACTCTGGCTTCTTCAAGTTATAAAAATTGTTATAGTTTTCAGATTAATACACACTACATTATATATGGCATGTAGGCAAGACAAAATAAATCATGCTGCTTAAACCTTTTAAGTATTTGAAATTAACGAATTAGTTTAAAAAGCAATTTTTAATTTTATATTTCCATTTTTCATAGAAGAACAAACGTTTGATGCATGTAAATGTTTGCTGCTACTCTCACTTACGTTGACTCACGTTAACAGTGAGTCAGTATCGTTTACGGCCGGGCTGCGCCCACTGTCTGTTAAAAGGCTATGCACGTTGCAAATATTACTCCACTTCCAGACTAACCTTTCTTCGGATGAAAAAGCTTCCTGGCAATATAGTGCAAACTTTATTGTCAGTCGATTTTGATTTTTCTTTATTTTTCTGTTGTCAAATTTATACTTACCTAATTTACATGTTTTATTCTTTCCATGCTAATTTTTGGTTACAATTCCTGTTTGTGAGTATTATACGAGTAAAGGAAGGTTGCATTGTTACATTGAGTCAAAGGTTTAGCACAACTTGTTTTTATCGCTTATCGACCGTCTAGCAATGTAAAGAACGGTTATATTATTATCTTCGAACAATACAGTAGTACATCTGCCTTTTTACCCGGATAAAAGTAATAGCCCCGCTTGTTCGTAAAGGTTAGCCTCGTCGATAAAATCAGAGAGCTACAGCGCGGCGGCACCCTAATAGCAACGTGTGAAATTGTTTATTTCTCTCGGATTTAGCTCCCTTTGTTGTCAGTGAAATTTAAATGTAAAGAATTACACTGCGACACCCCTAATCTTGATTAGAAAGCGTTTTACAAAGCGTACGAAGTACTAAAGTGTTAATCTGATTTAATTCAATGTGTACACAGCAGGAGGTCGTGATTTTTTTTTCTATAGAAGGGGTCGAGGGGCCGTTTTATATTGAAACTCCCGTTGCGAATCGATGTTGTAGTCCGTAATTCGTCACATTGCCCAATCTAAGCTGATTATGGGTCGACAGCCCTACTAACTTATAATTGGTCGACGCAAACATGACATGTGAAATCTCGACACTGTTAAACTTGGCTCTCTGGGCGATAAAGTCTAGATTCCATTCTACAAGATTTATTTTAAAATAAACTTTAGTACTAAATAACGTGATTAGAACCTACGATTTTTATGGTTTAGTTTACGTCTCATAGAACGAAAGAAAGAAGAAAGAAAATAATTTTATTTACCTTAAATTTACAACACAACATAATAGCTAATACACTACTAGCTCTGCGGATCGTGCCCGCCTCCTGGCCGTTTCTAAATGGGAGTCAGGACATTGGTTGCAAGCATTTCCTTCATATAACACTGGTACTTTATTGGATCCCGTAACTTTCCGTATCGCAACATGTCTTCGGTTGGGTGCAAGGTGTTGCGCGCTTCATCAATGCCAGTGCGGTACTGCTGTCGAACAGCTTGGTCATCACGGATTATCGTGTACTAGGGCAGCCGGTCGGATATCTCGCCACGCCAGCCTTAACGACATCATCCGGCGGGCCTTTGTCACCGCTAACGTACCAGCTATTCTCGAACCGAATGGTCTGTTACGTGACGATGGTAAAAGGCCCGACGGTATGACACTAGTCCCATGGGAGTTGGGGAGGCCCATTGTGTGGGACGCTACATGCGTCGACACACTTGCGCCTTCCCATCTTCCGAGGACATCCGTGAGGGCAGGCGCGGCGGCAGATTTGGCCGAAGATCTCAAGAGGCGCAAATATGCAGGTCTCGACAGAGCCTACACATTTGCTCCTCTTGGAGTCGAGACCCTAGGTCCGTGGGGTACCGAGGCTCTTCGGGTTTTCAAAAAATTATCTGAGCGTCTGGTCGAAGCGACGCGTGACCCGAGAGCTGGTCAGTATCTGGCACAGCGCATCAGCATTGCCATACAGCGGGGCAATGCAGCCAGCGTCTTGGGGACGCTTCCGACTGGTATTGATATGGATCAGTTGAGCTACCTGTAGATTGTTTGCAACAGTCTGCAGTTAGCTCAATTGTTTCAATTGTAAATACTAATTATATTATAATTTTCTTTGTGAATAAAGGCTTCTGCCCTGTAAAAAAAAAAAAATACACTACTTATATCTTAGATCCCATTTGTGCGTAGCAGGTTTAGGGCAAATATGGTTTACACTCAGCATTGTGCTGGGTAGACCCTGATGTGCCTACCCAGTGCTGGTTTTCAGTGCATGCCAAAGACAGGTCATGATAAATAGTTATATCAATACAGTGGTTCTTGTAGTTTAAGGAAGCAACTGACTCTGGATAACAACTCTATACTTCATGAATGATGTACGTTTAGACTCTAGCTGGAGGGTTTATAGGTATCTAGTTTCTTGGAACTACCCTTTACATCTAAACACACACGTAACTGACCATTTTTCTTAGCAACCATGACCAACGAGTTAACCCGAGGTGTAGAATAGGACACTTTTCTAACGACCCCTAATTGCGTCATCCGATTCAATTCTTCCTGAAGTTTATCACGTAACCCCCCAACCTTGCGTAAGGCGCAAACCACCGATGCAATATTTTTATCTATAATAGAGTAGTTTTCGTCACGTAAATTACCAGTAGGTAATGGAGTACCATTGAATACCTAAATCTTCCTGTTCAGGCAGGCATATTAATATCTTGGATTCTTTTACTCAGCCTAGCGTTACTCAAGTCTAAAGTCCCAGTACACTTTCACAGTTAATTGCAAATTTTAATTAATGGTGAATACTTTGAACCCATCTAGCGAGTGTAATGTTTGTGTTTAAATTAACCGTCATTTTTTTAGTAACACAGCGTCCCCATCTTTGTCTTTCTCGTCAGCAAATGAAAATGTCTCGAAGACATCGGAACCCTCCCGTCCAATCAAGTTGATAAGCAGACAGCCTGTACAACGCCTTCTTCTTTATGCATCCATTATCACAAATCATCACCAAGTCGTTTTTCAACACGTTCTCGGGAAATTCTTCCGACTGTTTTATAAACTAGTTTTAATAAAAAATCACCGCTGTCACCATGTATTGTAATGCAACAACCGAGCCTGGATAACAACTACCTACTTTTTTGACAACTAGAGGGTAGAGGTACATTACATGGAACTACCCTCAACAGTACCCACACAGATTACATCATGTTAATAAAGAGAAGTAAAACCATAAATCGTAGTCCATCTACTAACATCCATTAATGTCCAAGTAGTGGACATTGCAACCGTAAATAATGTCGCACATTGAAACCTAAAGTGGAGGGTTAGAAGCCAACAACAATTTCGCCTCTGAGTCGATCTGAAAGTCAAATTCTCTTGACCGAGTCCATCCCAATGACTGGGGATTAGCTTTGTAGAGGGCACTCATTAAAATATTAATGAAATCCTCGCAAAAATGTGTGTCTGCTTTTGCAAGATAACGGGAAACGAGTTAGAGTACCTAATCTACGTCAGTTGAGGATTCTGTGCCTTTTGGTTATAAAAATGTAATGACATTTCCGGGAATCCTGTAGATTGAGTTTTAGTTCTCACATTTCAACGTAAAATGTAGTTAGGTAACTACCCTATTTACTTTTAAAAAACTGTCATCTGAAAACAGTTGCTTAGCATTGTTTATTCTCACGTCACGCCGGTACCACACCTCCGTTGCGAAATCGCAGTAATTTCGCCATGTCTTGTCCGTATGTAGGAGAAGCGGAACACTAGCGAAACTACCTGTTCTAACGAATAGATTTGACCATAATTCCATATCTTTCCCCGCGCGGTTTCGTCTATCTGCTCCGCCGTCAGCCACACCTCCGCTATAGTTCCGTAACTCAAACTACACTTGATCGCTGCGAAATTCGTGCGGAACACGAGCGTACTTGTGTTTTCAGCGGAGGTGTGCTACGGGCGTAATGAGAAGAAAACAAACGACTCTTATTAATGTGTCAAAGTTAAGAGAGGTTTTTAGTAAAAGGGTAAGTAAAGTAGGTAGATTTTAAAAATTATATAAAGAGGTTTCTAATTTTGAGTCTCATAACTAGTATTTTATTTGGTGACAAGCGATGCTAAGTAGTAACATTATCAGAAAAAAATTCAGCAGTATGGCTGATGTGATGAGATATGACTGCGACGAATTTCAACCAGAAAATATCTGCAAATGAACATGCTACTGAAATTACTTTGCATATGGATTAAAAATTAAAATTTGCCAGCTTTTTTATGAATGCAAATATCATAAAAAAATCCATGAACTTAACTTGCAATAAGCCACAGTCTGTCGCCAACATCAAAAAAATATTTTAGCAGCCGCAGCCGTTGAAAGTACGTGAAACATAAAATCATGTTTACAGGCTACGTTCACGCAGGGGCGGTTGGTTTCATAATTATTTTCAACGGTTTGCCGCGTTTTCATTCTGCATTTTCCACGCAAATGCGTAAGTTTTTTTTTGCATTCGCAACAATCACATTATTTTTCCTAGTTGTCTGCACCTACTAATATTAAATTTCGTTTAATTTGCTGTATCAAAACTTTTTATTTTGCCTAGCCACACTTTACCAAAATTTTGTTTACTGGCCATTTTGCACGAGTTTCCTCGGCAAAAGCTTGCCTACTTAACTTTTATTCAATTAAAACTTTTAATTATGATGACGCTGATCATCCATTATAATTTAGGACCAAACACTTACCCCCGCAGCGTGCCGTTTTATAATGAGGTATACATATACCTGTACCAATGTTGTTACGGTCAGCATTCATTAATTTACCTGTAATAAAATACACCCGGTTAAATCCAATAAAGCAAAAATTACTTTGCTTTCGCAGGCACATCATTTGTCAATAAGTAAAGTTATTCAATTTTCTCGTTGGGAAAGGATGACTGACAGCTTAAATTGAAAATTGAAATATATACCTACATATATTAGGTCCTTACATATGAAATTGGCGTTTTTCGTACTGGCCACTTTAATCACAAATTTCTCCTCTTTGGTAAGGAATTCCAAATTCAAATTTGTACAGCTATAGACTCGTGTATTTGTGCTTCGATGATCGTCATTCATTTGTTTTTTTTATTCTGTTTTTTTCTGTTTGCGTCACTCATTTTACAAAATGGAAAACTTAAAATATCGCATTATTTACGAGTACGAGTTCCGCCGTGGCACTAGTGCTGCGGAAACAAATCGAAGGGTGAATGATGTGTATGGCGGTCGTGTTGCAAAAGAAAACACAGTTCGTTTTTGGTTCCAACGTTTTCGTTCTGGAAATTTCGACTTGCAGAACAAGCCCCGTGGACGACCTGAGACTCAAGTTGATAATGAAGAGTTGAAGGCTATTGTGGAAGCGGATCCATCGCAAACCACGTCCGAGTTAGCTGCAGGCTGCGGTGTTAGTGATAAAACTGTTTTAATTCACTTGAAGCAAATTGGGAAGATTAAAAAGCTTGAAAGGTGGGACAACGCTAGACCACACACTGCGCAACAGACGGCTACTAAATTAGAAGAGCTTCAATTGGAAAGTCTAAGACATCCTCCGTACTCCCCGGACCTTGCTCCAACAGATTACCATTTTTTTCGAAATTTTGATAACTTCTTGCAAGGGAAAAAATTCAACTCCGATGGGGCAGTCCAAATCGCCTTCAAAGATTTTATTGATTCCCGTCCGACTGGTTTTTTTAGTAAAGGGATCAATGCACTACCTATAAGATGGCAAAAGTGCATAGAAAATAATGGTTCATACTTTGATTAATTAAATATATTATATTAAAAAATATTCGACTTTTTGTTCCTCCCATACAAAACGCCAATTTCATATGTAAGGACCTAATATAACTGAGAATCCCTCACCGCATTAAAGGCATCCCTCTCTAAGGGAAAGCCTCCTTCAAAGTATTGCTTTGACAAATTCTGTCTGGAATTTCTTAGATGAAGAATATTTCTCGGAGAATATTCGTGTTATTGTAATGAAGGTGTACGTAGAAGTTCCATCTTTGTCGCTAAACTCGGTTAGTATAATATGAGATGGATGGTGATGGGAATTTTGCTTCACTTTGAGAGCAATGTTTAATACCCAGGAAAATATGCAGTAGGTAAGTATCGTAAACTATAATATTACACTAAACAGTTCAACTTACTAGAGCCACGTTCTTTTGTAAATCTTGAAAGGTTATCTTGTTTTAATGTCTAATTAAACTCAAATTTAAGCTAACCAGCTGAACCATTTTACATTTCTTCAATAAAAAAATTACGTCGTTTTGTATTACCACTGTTCAAAGTAAACTTATTTCGACTGCAGAAGTAGATTTCTGCTATAAATTATTATGCTCAATTAAAAAGAGAAACGAGCGGAGGTTTTCTGGCTTGTTAGCTTAATTTGCTGTAAGATTTTTGACTCAGAATTTCTACATTATTAAATTTTCAGAGTTGACTGAACTAGCGCTGATTTTTAAATGACTGTTAATTTTTCTCTGTTAAAAATAATCTTCATTGTTGCAGATTACCGTTTATTTCTGTCGTCGTCAAAATAATAGCATACATTTTCTTCAAGGTTAGGTGGCACGGTGTATTCAAGCCCAGTTATTTGAAAAGCATCAACGTCTAGGCCTTATAATCTGTAAGGCCATTAAATTTACATTTTTATTCGCTTTTAATAATGGAATCGTGTGGATATAGCAGATAGGACAAAGATATTAAAGCTAAACAATGGGAATACCGAACGCTCTACTTTGCTTTTTTTTTTCCTGTGCACACAGTCTAGAATTTTGCTGTACGTGACACAGAAGAACATGTTATAATGTAGAATTTCAAAACGTTACTGAAGCCCTTTGAGCGCTGGTCGAATAATTTATTCACAGTGGAGACTTTTGAACTTTATGTCTCAGGGTGAATGACGGGCGTAATGCAATATAACAGCATGTGCTCGTTTATATAGAGGAGTAGCAGTGAAGTCCTTCTGAATATTCCTGCGAAATGTGGATATACAGGGTGCCACGGAAAAGGTGTACTAAGCCGACAGGGGGTGATTCTGGACATCGAGGGGGTCAACGTTTGTACTAAGATTTTTTTGAATTTTGAACATTTTTTAACTTTTTTATCAAATATATTTTCATTTGCGTTTATTCTTACATTTCCTATTATTATTGTTTTAAAGTTTCCAAGGAGGTACATAAGTTTTTTGTAATAATTTCATGACAAAACACAGCTTATGAAAAAACAAGCAAAATACATTTGTAAAATATTTAGTATTGTTAAATAATACAATATATAGGAAATAAAACTTTATTTTACGCAAAAAATAATAATAAAAATAATATATAATATAATATAAAAATAAATAATATACAAGATGCAAAAAGCAAGTACTATAAGAAAGCATTTGATGACTGCAAAAAGAAACCAGCTAAAATGTGGCACCTTATCAATAACTTGTCTTTAAATAAAAATAAGAAGTCCACAGCTCCAAGTAAACTCAAAACGGAAAGAGGATACATAACAAACACAGAAGAAATTTGTGAAACTTTTAACTCTTACTTCTCGAACATTGGTTTTTTACTAGCGCAACAAATCCCTAGAACATATCATACAGACGCCTCCTTAAATATTGAGTCGGACACATCTAGAAATGGCATAAATAATTTCGTTCTAGTAGAAACTACCATAGACGAAGTAGGTAAAATAATTGATAACCTTAACTGCAATACTAGCGCAGGTATAGATGGCATTAATACCAAATCGATAAAATGTGTCAAGAATTTAATAATAAGGGAACTAACATCGTGCGTTAATAAATGTCTACAAAATGGTATATTCCCAGAAAGCCTCAAAAAAGCAAAAGTAACGCCCATCTACAAATCTGGTAAAAAAGAAGACCCTGGGAACTATCGGCCTATTTCAGTGCTACCAGTTATTTCAAAGATTTTCGAAAAGGTAATTTACAATAGACTGGAGACATTCCTAAATTCCCAAAATTTTCTTTATGAGAAACAATATGGTTTCAGACCGAAATCCAATACCCTTTCAGCAACAACTGACATAGTTACAAAAATAAAAATTAATATTGACAGCAAGAAACTAGCCGTAGGCGTGTTTATTGATCTAAAAAAAGCTTTTGATACTGTAAGCCATGACCTCCTGCTCCATGAACTTTACAATATTGGTATTAAAGGTAACGCATATGATATTCTTAAATCTTACCTTTCTGATCGGCAACAGATAGTTAGAATAGGTCAAACACAGAGCAAACCTAATTTTGTTACTTACGGAGTTCCGCAAGGATCAATATTAGGACCCCTGCTATTTCTCATTTATATTAACAGCATTCATAAAATTCGACTGAAAGGTGACATTTCATTGTACGCAGACGATACTGCTTTATTTTACTTTGGAACAAACATAAATTCAGTAATTGCTGACGCACAACACGATTTAGATCTTCTGAGTGTCTGGTTTCAGAGCAACCTCCTGACAGTCAATATTTCTAAAACCCATTTCATGATATTTGCAGCAAAGAATAAAGTAATAACTAACTATTCGCCACTAACAATTAATAATATAGCTTTAACTAGAGTCTACCAAGAAAAGTATCTTGGACTGGTACTTGACAGCATGTTGACTTGGGGACCGCACATACAAAAGATAAAGTCAAAACTACAATCGCTAAATGGTGCGTTGCGCGAAATTGTGAGATGCTTGCCACGACAAGTACGATATACGGTTTATAATTCTCTGGTCAAACCACACATAGACTATCTAGTAGAAGTATGGGGTTCTGCTGCTAAAACTAATATAAACATGCTGCAAATTGCGCAAAATAAATTAGTAAAACGATTATTTAACTATGACTTTCTTACACCCACTAAAATAATATACAAGGAAACTAAACTGCTAAATATATCACAAACATATTTATATTCTAACTGCATACTAATACGTAAAATACTAATGAAAGACATTCATACGCAAATTACATTCACTAAAAAAAGCCAGTTCCATAAAATGAGATTGAGAAATGCAAATGACATAAAACTCTACTCTCCAAGAACTAATTATGGAAAAAAAAGTATTATGTCGGAAGGTGCCCAGATTTACAATAATCTTCCACGAGATATTAAAGATGCCAAAACAATGATATCATTTAAAAAAAGGCTTAAGTTTTTTATTAGTAGCAAAATAAAATAGCAATAAAACAATAAAATTTATGTACCAAGTAGCTAATAGTTACGTAATACGTCATATTTCTTTGTAAAAATAAATAAATAAATTTCACAAATTAATAAACTATAAAATCATATTTATTAATATTTAGTTTCGGTTAGTCCTTTAGTCCCAACCAATTTTATAACTGTACTTACTTTCCCTTAATCAATAAAATAAAAAACCACAAAAGAAACACGAATCAAAACTTGCCACTTCTAGAAATGCTCGATCCATGTCTTCTGTTAACTAGTCCATTGTTCGGAAGTTCGAGTTGCCTACGTTTACGTCACACCGTCAATGCAACTTATTTCAAACTACCGGCAATTTATCATTTTCGTTGCTTCTTACTACTTTAGTACGATAAGCCCAACAAGATTTTGAATACATAATGTTATGTTTCTCTGTAAGTGAATTAACCTAATTCTTAAGAGAAATAAATAATCTTAAACCAGAAACCAGAAAAAATAAAAAAAATATTCGAAATTAAAAAATCGTTAATCACAATCACAAGTAGATCTCCTCGCGGTCCAGAATCACCCCCTTTCGGTTAGTACACCCGTTCCGTCACGGAACTTCCGTGGCACCCTGTATATCGGAGCAAACAATGAGGAACCAAAGTAAACAAATATAGGTAGATAAGATTATATCAAGATGCTAAACAAGATGATGGTGGTGGTTAAAGCAGTGGAAGCGTGCTGGGTTTATAACCTCTAAATAAAACAGCGGTAACATTTCGCAACAGACTAATAATGTTTATTCAAATGACAGGTGACAGTTTTACATAGGTTTCACTATCCCTAGGATAGTGATGGCATTACTACACTTGCGAGCTTTAAACTGGAATCGCTTCAAGGGTTGTTCAAGCCTAATTTTTACAATTTCTTTGCAGTGAACTATGAGTTAAGTTTTGTTTTTCCTTACGCAGGATTTATTGACGACGATAAATTTTGATTTAATGGACGATAATGTCCGCTGCCACAACGCAGCAGGGACTAGACAGTACCGACAGACGTCTTCCATGTCGGCATTCCCACACTAGACTGGCCAGTCCTTATTCCTGACTTGAACCCAATCTGGAATATGTGGGACGAGCTAAAACAGCGGATACGAGGGAGAAATCCAGCTCATCCAGCTCCGGCGCCGATAGAAGCCGATAGATGCAACTTCGGCCTATTGCAATAAATCCCAAAATTTAGGTAGCCAATTTAATTAATTTTAAATCTTCTTGATATCACTTGAAAGGTAACAAAATTAATTACCTTTCAAATGATATACCTCAATCTATAGTTCATAGTACATAAATTGTAAAAAAAATGTAGTTGCTAATTAACTAATTTTGATAGAACTATTCACAGTTTTTACCTTTTACCATAAGGCCATAGAAATAGTTATTTGTTCAACAAGTGGGGTTTTGTTGAACGTGCCGATATTAATCAACTCGCTACCTCAGCAGTATAATGTTAGAGCCTCTATTCTATGTAGACCGCTTCACTAGCGAGGGATTTAAAAGGCACGAAACGAAAAATATTTTGCCCTCTAGTTAAACATACAACTTTTCACCACGAACTAGCGAAAAAATATTTTGTAATTTATAAAAGAGGTCGAATGTCAGAAACTCATTTTGGTCCTCAACCTTGGAGGGTAAAATAAAAATACTACAAACCTCTTTCAAATCAGTAACGGACGAATTTTGTTTCCATGAAGGGTGCTTTGTTCTGAATTAAAAGAAAAATATTAATGTTGAATAATATTATTTATCCCACATGTGAGCAAAAGCCAATTTTGCTCATTGGGCATCAAAGTCACCGTTTTCGAGCGAGAGTGGTGAAAATAATATTGTCATTTGAAAAGTACATTGACATTATGTATTTTACTCTTCGGAAATGTTTCAGTGTACCCCGGATGCGAGCAGATTTGAATATAACAAAACTCACCTGTCGTTACAGTCGTTAAACAAATCACGGCAAAGCTTTTATTTCCGAGGGTATCGCGCTCAATCGAGAAATGGGAGGATGGAGAAAATGAAAAAGGTTAGGTAGGAACTCTGGATTTTATCTGTGATGTAACCTACCTAGTTATTTTCTTTGAAAAATTCGCAAAATAAAAAAACTACACCTTAAAAATGACAATTGTTAAAACCTACTAAAGCGATTTTGTATCGAGTCGGCAAGGTACTCGTATAAAGCTCCATAAAGAATAGGGAGACAAAGGATCACCAATTTATGAAAATTATCCACCAAATGCTTTAGAAAGAATTTTTATAAAAAGGCAGGTAAAACGATGGGTATCTTATCGAAAGGTAGATGCCATCAGAGGTTACGTGCCAATCGTTCAAATTGCGCTCAATCAGCCCATAAAACAAGATATCGGAACGAGGGGAAATACCTCGGAACCATTCAACCATCAAGGCTTACAGAGACTTACCAATTTATCCCACTATGAATTCGGTGGATAAATTGCTTGGAAAACGTTTGCAAATAGAAAACGTTTAATGTATCCCTTTTATAAATCGCTGGTGTTCGAATTTGTATATCTATCTACCTACGCTTTAATACCTAAAATACTTAGTTGATATGTGAAGGTAAAGTAGGTTGGTAAAGTAGGTGTGAAGGAAAGGTAGTTTATCAAAATTTTGGTTGGACTCCTTTACGGTTCCTAGCATCATTTTATAGCCCTGCACTTTTTGTCCCCCGATTTTGCGAAAAAAGCACGTCTGAAGTATTTTGTGAGTCGTGCTTTTTTTCGCAAAATAGGGGTGCGAAGGTTTACAAAATGATGCTAAGAACCGTAAAGGAGTCCGGCCTAGAATTTTGATAGCTCATTTATCAAAATTACTTCGACATAATTATGAATGCTTCGAGGTAATAAAGATTATCAGATAGAACATAGAAACACTCGAAAAACGTAACCCTCGCAGGTAATAAACATACGCTTTTTTCAGCACTTGAATTTGTCAACATGTAAAAAAACAAGATCCGTCAAGTGCGAGTGTAACTCGCGCGCCGAGGGTTTTGAACGTTTGTCAACAAATATGTATGTACCAAAAGTACCAATTAGAGACTTCGCAATTTAACGAATACCTAAGAATAGTAGGTACCAACCTACATTTCAGATGGATCTCTCTGCATGCTTCTGTTAAATAGGTGGTTCGGTTAAGGTGGGTAATGGTAAATTTTTCGACTTTTTTCAAAATATTTCAAAAAGTATGAAAGCTACAGAAATTCCAAAAACTGGTTTGAAATGTCCAAACCGATACCTTTCATTTGATACCCCACTTGGTGGGGTAGCCCCACTTTTGAAAATTATTCCTTTTTGACCATTTTTCAAAAAGTGTTCTTTTTACAGACTTCGCTATATTTTTCCTGTAAAATATAGATCCATATCTACAAACGCTTCATACATTTTAAATGGATCGCTCTGCAAACTTCGGAGATAGGGGGGGGGGAATGGGTATTTTTTCGACTTTTTTCAAAATATTTCAAAAAGTATGAAATCTACAGAAATTATAAAAACTGTTTTGAAATGTTCAAACCGATACCTTTCATTTGATACCCCACTCGGTGAGGTAGCCTCCCCTTTTGAAAATTATTTCCCCCCCTTTTTGACCATTTTTCAAAAAGTGTTCTTTTTTCAAACTTCTCTATATTTTTCCTGTAAAATATAGATCCATGTCTATAAACGCTCCATACATTTTACATGGATCGCTCTGCAATCTTCGGAGATAGGGGGGGGGGAATGGGTATTTTTTCGACTTTTTTCGAAATATTTTAAAAAGTATGAAACCTACAAAAATTTCAAAAAATATTTTGAAATGTACAAAATGATACCTTTCATTTGATACCCCATATGACTCTGTAGGTATCTTTTAAAATTTCGGCATCACAATTTGTATGGAAAATATTCATTTTCATTTTTCATTTATTTTCATTTATTTTTCTCTAAATCTATACAGGCGCACGAAATGTATTATTATTTTAAATTTCAAGTTGATAGCTGCAGTAGTTTTTGAGTTATTAAGGAGGGAAAAAAGGACAGACAAAGCGAGACCATAAGGGTTTTGAAACCGATCTTCGATCTTCAAAACCCTAAAAACACAGAGTGCGAATTCTATTAATCCATCCATCGAGTCCCTTTTTATTATGCAATTGTTTTGTACCTTTAAGTTTTAAGTTTTAAGTATTAATTCTACCTACTTTTAAGTTTTAAGTATTCATTGTAAATTTGTTTTTTTCTGATACCTACCTACTTGTCTGTTTGCTTGTATTTTGTGCTGTCCTTTTGTAAGCCAAATAAACTATATTTATCTATCTATCTATCTATCTAGTAGCTAACTTCGTATAATCCGATAAGCTGCAGCTCATTTAACTTTTAAATTCTGATGAATGCAGTAAAGGGTTCACGAAGCTTCCGTAAAAGTGCATGGAACTATAAAATATAACTATCAATCGAGAATTGAAATGATTCTACTGTACGTAGGTAGTTAGTAGAAATGAAATAATTAGATATAATAATAATGCTGCACAATCTACACAGCATCATCTAGCCCCAAGCTAAGCAGTGCTTGGGTTATGGGTACTAAATGACTGATAAGCTTAATCACACTAATATTATAAATGCGAAAGTTTGGATGGATGGATGGATGGATGTTTGTTACCTCTTCACGCCAAAACTACTGGACCGATCGGGCTGAAATTTTGCATACAGGTAATTCTAATCCTGGAATCAAACATAGGCTACTTTTTATCCCATAAATCAGTTCCTATGGGATAGAAATTACCTTTAAACGTTTCCATAGAAACAACGCGTGCGAAGCCGAGGGCAGAAACTAGTACAATATATTACATAGATAGATTAATTCAATCTCAATTACACTTTCAGAACCTTTTCAATCAGATGTAATAGGGTAGCCTTCCTGTTTGTCTTGTCTGATCGGGAAATTCAAATTCTCATCATTTCTCCAACCAAATACAAACCTAGATATACATATATGTTATTCATGCAGCGAGAGTCAAACAAACTACGATTTCAATTATACGCAACGCTGGCACCAGTCAGCACATTCAACGAAGTTGTACCTACATACTCACAGAATTCTACATTATCTTGTCATCTCGATCACTGCGAGAAGCGAGAAGTTGAGACCTCAGCAAGAATCAAGCTCTACAGGCCAAATAACAAAGTGGATTGCCTTGCCATTCAGATCTAGGGAAGTGCGAACGATCGATAGGTAGCTTTACGATTGAAACATGCTCGGAGATAGGTATCCGAAAGCGCATAAAATGAAATAAAGCGGTGATAAAAATGTGTTTGCTGGGTTGTTTATTTTATGAGTACGCTTTTATGTAGTTTTGTATCTTTATTTAGGTACTTACTGGTAGGTAGAAGGTACGTAAGTTATTTCTATATCTTCTTTAGAAAAGAAGTCTAACTTCGCTATCGGCCCGTTCATGTTTGTGTAATTTTTGACCCTATACGTCCAACATTTAATTATGCCTTACGCTAGGAAAGATTTAAAACCAAAATAGCCGAAAGCTTGATAGACAACAAGACACCCTGAAATAATAAACAAAAGGGACTTCACGGATCTGTGTCAAAGTAAGATCCGGCCTACGACCATAGCCCGGATCGCCGTAGTCGTAGCTTAGGGAAGACTTGGCGCCGGGGAGTCGCGCCAGGCCAGTCTCCGAGGCGCCAGCTCAGACGTTGGCAGGATTAAACAGCTGTACCCGACTCTGTCAACAGGGTCGGCGAACCCCATTGGCCCCGAAATCGTATGAATTACGCAATCTGGGGTAAATTGGATGGCCAGACGTGAAGCTAATAAAATTGTATTGCCACTTGGTGTGATTTGAGTTGGATGATTTGTAACTCTATTTGTACAGGCGGAAAAGATCATAACACTATCTTCGGTTCCTTTTACATAGGTACCTACTTTTCTACAGCCACTAAAGAATGTAACTAACAACAATAGGTAAAGGTAGAATAATAAAATAAAAGATACAGACCACCCTAACGCTCGCACCGGTCAACACAACGCTATTGAAAAATTAACCCGCCATATGCACAACAATGCAAGTCGTTATCGTCAAATCCGTTTGTCGCATGTACCTATTGCTTTATCCCCATCGGGATTTGTTCACCCCTGCCTGGGCAAGTTATTAGGCCCTGATTAATCTTGTATGAACAATCATCCGCTGATGTTCGCTGGACCTCCGTCCGCGATGAATGAAACATTAGTTAGCCGTTGCGACTGTTTGTGGTCGTTTTATGTGCGTTTGTAGTTCCAATAATGTTTGTAATGCCCTGCGATCCCGAGAATCGGTGAAAGTACATAATCAAATACCTACTTCATTTTTATGTTCTTCATTTTAGTTAACGATTTGTGAGATGAAATGTTGTGACCGGTGATAATATTATGACGATAATAATGAAAGTGATATTTCCGTGACTTTAATAATTATTTTGGTGATCGCAATTCGTGCTGGAACGGCTACATACTTACCTAACCTAAACTAAACGGAATTTTCTTGTAATAGATGACGATGGTGTATTCACCATCGTCATGGGAGAACAAGATATTCTTATATACAATTTATTAATTGTATATAAGAATATCATATTCTAGAACAAGATATTCTTATATACAATTTATTAATTGTATATAAGAATATCTTACTACTCTAACAAGATGTTCTCCCTCCGTAATTTCTAAAAATTTTGCAAAGAAGACCGATAACGCGGAAAAAACATGTCAATATAGGTGTTGAATTTACGAGGCTTCTCCCGTTTTTACCCGACTACCAACGATTATACTTATTGAATTCTCGTCTACAAAGCATTATGCTGGAAAAGCATTTTATAGAAAATAATATTTGCATTCTAAATAGTCGACAAGTAAACAAGAGAAGTCAAGTGCCCAAACAGACGGATGATCGTAGCAGAGCGGGCGTATGAACAATAGGGGCGCATATTCTACCAGACTTTTAATTTTGAAGCTGTTGTTTTGTAAAATGTTTCTTGTACAAATTGCTAACGTTTTGACAGTGCCTTTGAAAGAGCTAGGTTTTACGCTTTTATAGCCAGGCAATCAATATACCCTTAAATTGTTACAGCCGCTAAACCGGTTTACGTTGGCTATAATAACAGAACAATACCTTAGATAAAGCATCTACTAAACCGATAATCGTGTCTACAAGCGCTTTTGCTTCACAAACATGTTATTATGAATAGATGGTGTGAAAATATCCTTTCGAATCCGGGATAAATAATGTTTATGTATCGACTGAGAGAAAGCTCTTCAGGAGTAATGTTGTATAAACCATTAATATATAGCGTGACTGTTTTGAATACGACCTCGTTGCTCCTCTCCTTTTAGCCATATAAATAAATATTGGATTCAAAATTGCGATCAGCTATAACATTAAAAGCAACATTAAGGTTTCCATCTTACGATGTCAGCCACAAATTTAGCCCACAATTTCTAATATAAATTCCCAAATCTGTACACAATAAAAGCCTATTTCGCTCGATAATAATATATTTATGAGAAAAGCTGGCTTCTTTCAAGTTCAAAGGAGTCGTGGTAAGGTTCAGGTTCAGTGATTAGGTGCTTACAAAACTGGAAACCCCGAATAGAATAAGCAGTCTGGACTTAGCTTTAAAGGTAAATTATTAATCCATCAGCATGTGATTCAGAAAGGTCTTTTGTTGAATCTCAAAAACCTCACTGACAGTCTGTCAAACTAACCTTGGAGCACCAGAGTGACTACTCTACTGAGTGATAGAGTCGGTGTCAAAATTGTTTGAAATTGAATATTATGATTCAATAACAAACCACAGCGAAGCTCAGTATGGATGTCAGACCACCGAGTGAGAATTTCCTGAGTGATCGAGCCCTATTGATTCGCCGCCGTCTGCACCAAGTGGCGCGCTTGGTTGCATTCAATATGAGCCTCTAAGGACAAAGACACCATTGTTGTACCATCAGATTGTGAAAGAACCTACTTTACTTATATACGCTCATGCATGACTCAGTGCTTAGCTATTTTGGAACTTCTTTTTATCTAGAGGCAAATTCGCTTTAACATTTAGTATACCTATTTCATGTTTTCATGACGCATGAGTGGATGGCGTACTGGAACTAGGTACCCAGCGTGGAGGTCCCTATCAGGAAGTTTTTATGTTTAATTCTCTACAACTATAGTGGTCATTAATGCCTGATTAGAGAGAGGGAGAAGTAAAATTACATAAATGGGGTGCTAACTGAATTAAATACCTAATAAGTAGACACGACGTGTGCAATTCATATAACTTATATTATATGAATTGCACACGTCGTGTCTACTTATTCTATTAATTATCTTAGGTACAAAAGTCCTGATACTAAACCTCTGTTTATCTAACTGTTGTGACATTGACAAAAGAAATCATAATATGAAACTTTAATCATTTGAATAAAACAAAAGTTTAAATATAACAGATTGTTTTTGAAATAAATTCACAGTCTTTTGTCACTTTTATCTTTGTTTTGTCCGAAAGTTGTTTGAACGATATGTTTGCGAACATTTTATTGATGGTTTGATGGCCGCAGAGCCATTTATTTGCAGCTGGACCCAAATAAATCCCCGGTAGAGTTGCGAAAACTGTAATCATTCATTTCACCCGGCAATATTTACGGCAGATACCTATTCCTGGAATTCAAAATTATTGTATCAGAACGAAGAATTTGGGAGCGCCCTAGAGCATTAATTTATTTCATTGAACTGTTAATCATTTCGTGAAACCTTTTGGGTAGAAATTTGGAAAGCAAGTAAACAGTTTTAATCCAATTCATGTTAAGATCGTCGTTTACATTTTGATGCTTTAAAATAAATTTAAAACTTTCATCCTGCAACAATTATTTATTCAAATCATTTAATCCGGCATTCAGCCTAATGACCGCAAAGCAAACTCTGTAGACACACATGTTATGCGCTGAAAAAGCTTGCAAATGAGACCTCGCATACAAAAAGTCGAAGTTTTTGTTAGCGGGAAATGGGTTGCAATCTTTAATTTATGCTTAGTTAACGCTACAGTTTCATTGTTGCTTTGCAAAAACAAAACGCATTTAGTAAATTTTGTGCCCAATGGGGATTTTAGACTTGTTTTTAGGTATTTTGCGTGCTTGGCGGGAATGTTTGCAATAAAATCGCTTGGATGGACATGTTAACACAAAAAATCTGAAATGACTACCTACATTGTATTTAATTTGCAATTTCCGTGGCGAAACGGTCCGCCTGCGACGCAAGAGGTTGCTTGTTCGATTCCCGCCTCCGGACAAATGTGTTTACGATCTGCAGATATTCATGTTCCGGATGTTCTGGGTGTTTTCCATGTATAAGAAAAATAACTATTTTTGAGTGTATTGTATTAAGCAGGTATATCAGTTAACTAGCACCATAACTCAAGCTCTGCTTCGCTTGGGGCTATGTGAATTGTCCAGCATTATTTATTTATTTAATTTGATAGTATCAATTCAAGCGAAGATCAAGGCCATAGGGTACATTAAAAATCCAGTTCAAGGAGGCATGATATAGATATAAAAATAAAAATATAAGTAGTATGTCTTTGACTCTGTCGAAACCTGGGCTGTTCTGGAATCCTTACAGCGATGCCAAGTAGACTATCGTTATATCGAGGTGCTGAGATGCCTCTACGAGGCCGCCACCATGAGTGTCCAAGTACAGGGCCAGCAGTCTAAACCCATCCAACTGCGCAGAGGAGTGAGACAGGGGGACGTTATATCCCCGAAACTGTTCACGAGCGCGTTGGAAGATATGTTTAAGACGCTGGACTGGAAAGGTAAAGGCATCAACATAAACGGCGACCACATCTCACACCTGCGATTCGCTGATGACATAGTCTTAATGGCGGAGTCGCTAGAGGAGCTGAACCAGATGCTGGACGGCCTAGCCTCAGCCTCGCGACGCATCGGTCTTGGCGTGAATTTGGATAAAACCAAAGTCATGATCAATGGCCTCATTGATCCGGGACCGGTCGTCGTACATGGCCACCTTCTCGAAATTGTTTCCGAGTATACTTACCTTGGGCAAATTCTGCAGTTGGGTAAAAATAATTTTGAGAAGGAGGCCAAGAGGAGGATCCAGCTAGGCTGGGCAGCGTTTGGGAAACTACGTCGAGTCTTCTCGTCATCCATACCGCAATGCTTGAAAACTAAAGTTTTCAATCAGTGCGTCCTACCCGTCATGACCTACGGAGCTGAGACGTGGACACTCACGGTAGGGCTGGTCCACCAGTTCAAAGTCGCTCAGCGAGCTATGGAAAGAGCTATGCTCGGAGTCTCTCTGAAGGACAGAATTCGTAACGAATACATCCGACAGAGAACCAAAGTTATCGACATAGCTCAAAGAATTAGCAAGTTGAAGTGGCAGTGGGCCGGCCATATCTCGCGAAGAACCGACAACCGCTGGGGCAAACGTGTTCTTGAGTGGAGACCACGACTCGGCAAACGTAGTGTAGGACGCCCTCCGGCCAGGTGGGATGACGATCTGCGAAAGACTGCAGGCAGATGCTGGATGCGGCAAGCTGAAGACAGGGCGCTATGGCGCTCATTAGGGGAGGCCTATGTCCAGCAGTGGACTAATATAGGTTGATGATGATGATGATGATGAAGTAGTATGTATGTCGGTTGCGGTTGGCAGTACACCGGCTCCGGTGGGAAACCCTACCAGTGCCACCAGCCAATTCGCTCAAAACCGGAACAAGCATTGGTCAGGATTCCTTCAATTTACCTATTTTTACTCAACAACACAACCAGACGGAGGTAAGGAGCATAAATAAAATCACTGTGGGATCAAATACATAATTCTAAAGGTACCTACTTACGTATTAACTTTTATGCACAGTGTTTTGGCCAGGTATTGTTTTATTTATTTCTAAGTAGAGCAATAATTTTCAATTGTTTGTGGAAAGATCGAGGATTTTTTCAATGAATTTTAGATAGCGTATAACCATTTTTGCTGTTTCCTCAAGGAAAAAATAGATAAAAACATTATCAGCTTAACATTTTCATAGGTAGGTACTACATTTTTTGAAGACAACAAAACTGTTCCGTCATTGCAATGTATCGTAACAGAATAACACAAATAAGCGACGATATTTTATAAACCACCGATTATGCCCGTATATTCAATTATCTATCACAATAGCCAACTATTCAGATGTTTAGCTCAACAAAAGCATGTTACACAACAAGCGTAATATTTTACCCCAAACACGACACAAAAAACCAAGAGATTATTGGCAAAAACCAGCCACTATGACAAATAACACTGGATTACGCACATAATGGTGCTTTTAGACTCGTAGCAAACGACGAAACCCGGGTTCAGCCGGTGACGCATCTCGGTGTCTATCTCTTTCACTCACACTACTGGCTTCCGCCCGCGGCTTTGCACTCATTTTGTCGGGTTAGTCTCCTATATTCTTCATCGGGATATCATCTATCCCTAACATAACCAAAAATCATTGTGTTTAGGCATTAAAAGGTAGCAAACTGACAGAAAGAGAGACCGAGTTACTTTCGCATTGTATGGTTAGTGATGTACTGGTTGATATTTAACTCGCCTGTCATATGAATGGTAAAAAGGTAGAGTCTGTAAGCAGCTTAATATCCTGCCTTAATGTCCTTATGTTATGCTTAATGGTGTTCAATGATGGTAATTTGCAGGAGTAATCCTGTTGTAAGTGATTTATGGAACATCTGCCTTGTTTGCTAACAATTTTATAACTTTACCTAGTTACCCGTAATTCTAGGATTGCGGGTAAAAGAAATTGCTTGATTTATTTCTTCTGTAAAGAAAATGTTATGATTATGATAGTCATAAAATATGATATTACATTTACAAAGAAGTTATTTTGATCAGGCTGGAAAAAAAACAATCAGGGTCGGTAAAAACAAAAGCTTTCAGCTACCCCTACGGAAGTCTTTTGTTCTGATGAAAACAAGTGAATGGCTCATATTCACTACTGTATACTAGAAACTATACTATACTTACTTCTTACATTTAATTCAACCTGACGATAATGTGAGTTACGAGTGCTCAACCCCGTGGCGATAACTGTACCACCATTATTTATAAACTTCCTCGTTTTATAGCTTTCCAAACCGCAAAAGATACTTCCTTTAGCAAGTTTATTCACTCGCAGCCTCATTAATTTTGATAGGCAGCTTTCTAACAACGGTTCCGAATTGACTTCATACCCTCAACTTGTAAGGGGCGAAGTTGAAAACTTTGAAAAAACTTTAACGGTGAAGACGTTCTTGCGCCCTATACATAAACTAACTACAAACTTTCTTAGATTTCGGGGTTTCGGTAAAAGTCACGTTTTCACAGAGTCAGATACAAAGGGAAACATTCGAGGACTTTTCACCTACTTTGTTCAAGGTCGGAAATGTTAAAGCTTAGATTCGTGGTTTTCTTCACAGTAGAATCGTGCGCGCGTTAGGTATAATTGCATTAAAATGCACATAAGACGAATTCTTCGTGAATTTTTTTAATAAATGCAAGTAAGGTAGTAAGGGATCATAACCTAAGTATCTATGTATATAACTATAAAACAAAACAACGACACGACCAGACGCGAAGTTGCACTGATCGCTTATGTATTAAATTAAACAGCTGGTTTAAGCAAAATGTTAGCCTAAAAATGTCTCCGATCCATATCGGAGGAAAAAAAAAGGCGGAACAAACAATAAAAAAAAAAATAGGTAGTAAGGTAAAATAAAATCTTGGAAAAGCCAAATCCATGTCAGAATTTCCGGCAAATTTCACTATGAAATCCCAAAAAGACTTTCCATTCAATCTTTTGATCTCATAGCTCAAGGCAAATGTAATGCAATACTGCAGCTGTGATTCCTTTTGCGGTATTGCCACAGGTATTGCAGTGTCAATGCGTAAAGGTTAATGCTAGACATTCGTTGATACCTACCTATACCCTGGTTAGCAGAATTGTGTACAAATAGACTTCAGACGCTGAGCCTCAATGAAAAGTAGCTTTTTGATCTCTGATTTTTATAAAAGAACTAGCACAACATCGTTATCGTTTAACGTCACACGTAATACATTTGGCGCACGGAAAACATACAGGGACAGTCGTAGCCATGGATAATTTGTATACCTTAACTCTTTGACGACCTCCGTGGCGCAGCGGGCGAAAGTCCGCCTGCGACGCAGGAGGTTGCGGGTTCGATTCCCGTCTCGGAACAAATTTGTGTACGATCTGCAGAAATTTGTTCCGTTGGTCTGGGTGTTTTCTATGTATAATAAAAAAAAATATCTATCTATGTAGTGTATTGTATTAAGTATATCAGTTATCTAGTACCCATAACACAAGCTCTGCTTAGCTTGGGGCTAGATAATGCTGTGTGAATTGTCCAGCATTATTTATTTATTTATTTATTATTTAACTGCTATACAACACAACAACGTAGGTAGCTTAGCTATGACATGACGAAAACATTTAATCAAACACATGCATCCATATCCAATGGAAGTTCTAAAAATGTGTTGCACAAAGAAAACACGGCCTTTTTGTAAAAACAATATTGAGGAAACTATTATGAAAATAGAAACCATCCCCTAGCTGTGGGGTTGATTCAAGATAAGGTACATCTTTTATTCTCCAAGACGCTTACATAAGTTTGTGTGAACGAATCGCAAATGGAAAAAACAAAGCAAGCAGAATTTTCTTCTACTGATTGCTGTGTCCACTGTCCACTAGACACAACTTTTGGGAAGTTCAAAACAACTTACTAACAAAGATTTCCCCAAACATACACTTTATCTAATTACCTCTACGTTTGTAAGTAGAGACTTGAAAATCTACCAGGACATTGTGACAGCCAACCAACACTCTAGTAACTACGTTATGTATTTAATTCAATGATCAGCACCAACAAGCTCACTTGAGTTGCTAAAGACTTGAAATTTATCGTTGGAATTGCAACTCAACGCCTCTCCGCAATTGCGCACCGTTCAACCGCGAAGCCGCGAACCACCTACGTGTGTGGATGCTATTCACATATTCGTCGCAGATTCGCGTCGCGTTCGCCTCTCGTTCCCGTAGTTTGTCAGTGTTTTTTCCCGTGACAAATGATTTGTAAGGCGCGCGTGATTCGCGTGCGAGTTTGGAGGCCTTGGCAGATTCGCACCGCGATTTCACGCCGTGATTCGCACAGGAGTGTGGAGTGGATTTAAAGAAATAATTTATTCATGACTGTTGTAGTACCACAACAGTCAGTACTTACCACAGACAGAAATGTAGAATCGATCCCCATCCCGTTTCTTACAAATCATAGAGACTTCTGCTTGAAAAAGTAATAGATTAGCGTTATTCAATCTTAGTTTTGAACAGATGTATAATTCATACTTTTATGGGCTAACAGAAATTTTACAACGCAATAACATAGATTAATTTAACTGCTCCCCTCCATGCATCAGGAAGCAGACCTCAGTAATACCAAGTTATTGCTACATTGTGGAAGTTTTGGCATACAGATCACGGATCATCGACTTTTATTGGAGGGGGCATCATGACCGGGCCATAAATTGAAGACGATGACGGATTTAATGGGCCATGCACGCTTTTTAAAATTGGTTGAGAATGTTACCCAAACAAAACCGTGCGTACGTAACGAACGACGACGGTTGCCTAAACAAGATTGTCGGGTTTTTTGCTAAAATATATTTGTGAATGGGCAGAATTTAGTCGGAACACGTACCGTGTTGAATAAACATATACTAAAGCGTTAGTATGCTATAGAAAAATGTGTGAATGTGTATGAAGAATTTAAAAAGGCTAACCGGCGGCGGTTGTTCATATACGCTGATTATGTCTATAATTAAACTAATCAATGAAAAAACCTCTTGTTAAAGTGGTTCGTGACGCTCGAAAAATATAAGATTTTACTATTTTCTAGGTTCCACAAGTCATTTAGAAAGCAGATTTAAGAAGTTTTGCGCACATTATATGTACCTATTCATTCCTAGTCATTTACTATGAACCCACGCTAAAAGAATATACGAATGACGACCTCTGTGGCGCGGCGGGCGAAGGTCCGCCTGCGACGCAAGAGGTTGCGGGTTCGATTCCCGCCCCGGGACAAATGTGTGTACGATCTACAGATATTTGTTCAGGGTGTTCTGGATGTTTTCTATGTATAATAAAAAATATCTATCCATGTAGTGTATATCAGTTATCTAGTACTCAACACAAGCTCTGCTTAGCTTGGGGATAGATAATGCTAGGTATGTGAATTGTCCAACATTAATTATTTATTTAATCAAAGAAAATTACAATAAAACAATAGAAATAAATTTGAAATAATAATAATCAATGGTTTTTAAGTCCATATTTTTTACTAAAATCAACATCATAACCATAGACTTCAAAATTACAATTGATTGAAAGTTTCTTTTAGCAAAGATTTATAGCAAATGGCTTACAATATCCGCAAAACTTCTTACTATTTAAATTAGGTACATGTAGAACTTAGAAAATATGTACCTAGTACTAACCCGATTTCTTGTTGAGCGTCACTAACCACCCGCCATAAATGTCCGCGACGACCAACAAGCGGCTGTCTGTTTATATGTATTGAAACGCATGGAAAGGATGGGATGGAAGGGAGGAAGTCATTGTTGACGAACACAACATTCAGACGGCCACTAAGTAGGTATAAGAAATTTCGTTTTTCTAAAACCTCTATATTAATGCGATAAAGCTGAATATACCTCACATCGATAAGGCACCAGACGCCACAGAAATTGTAAGTTGTACGAGCGGTACTTGTCACCTTTAAATTCCCTCGTGATGTCACGTTTTGCACAGCGAGCCACTTCACACCTTGCACGTCAAGTGACGTTCGAATGTTGCCCTTTGTATGTGCACAGTATCACTGGAAACTAGAAAGTTTATTTTATTTATTTTTATTTTTCGTTTATTAAGGCACAAACAGTATACAATTTTCTTAAAATTAACAGTGTATATAGCTACATATAAACCAATCAAGATGCCACTAATAGAAACATTTCGTTTCACTGATAAACGACCAAAGAGAACCTAATTTAAACTTTTAAGACTTTCTACGCCTACAGAGATTTAAAATAGGTACCTACTTAATCCAACATTGCAAACAAACAGCTATAACCATTTAGTTTAAGTTTTCTTTTGGAGTCCCATAAAATAAGGAGCTCTCAAGGCATGTGTCCAAATCTCATGCACTCCCAAAAGCCCGGTACGTGATAGATTTGACTAGAAAAAGATCAAGGCAAAGTTTCCCGTTGAAATTCAGATCTCGGAGTGTCCCTACTGCTTGGAAGCATATATTATTCAGTGGTACAGTATTCAGATGGTTATCACGACTGGAGTGGATTTCAAACGCGCAGATTTTAAATTCAGTGACTCATGATTCGGCGAGCTTGGGATTGCTGATGGCATTTATTGATTGATGGTTTCCTAGTCCTTGTTTACACAAAGGATTTGGTTCAGGTGCTAATTGACTGATGGTTATTTTAAATTCCAGCGAGAATTTGTTCGTCGAAAACATTTTCTATTAGGTCTTTCAATTCAAAGAATTTATCGAAGCTTAAGAGATGGTTGGGCTGGGATTGGCAAACGGAAATTTAAAAAGATGAAGATATTTGTTCACTTCACTCACTGCTCTACATTGTAAAACATCTTGCAAAACTTTGTAAAAAAAATATTCCATCTACGATATCATATTTTTCTGCAAACAGAAACAAGAGAAAATACAACTGCAGTCAGCAAATAGCCCAGATAAAGCGACATATCGCCCGTTTAACTTCGCAAAGAATTCTTTTTCTTGCAAAATAAAGAATGGCTGCTACATACAAATTCTAGCGAGAAGCGGTTAGCATTTAAATATGCTCTTAGAATAACAATATCCGTTCTAGGAAATTATTTTTATTTCTTGATGTGAATATCAAGGTTTTTGTTTATTTCTCTTTAGGCCTCTCTATCCTCCATTTTATGGTTCAATATTATAGGTATATCACACGGGTAACTTTAAATGAATGTCCACCAAGACTCTACCCTTCTTTGTAATAAATAAGGAATAAAATTCTTAAAAAACAAGATCCGTCAAGTGCGAGTGTAACTCGCGCGCCGAGGGTTTTGAACGTTTGTCAACAAATATGTACCAAAAGTACCGGTTAGAGACTTCGCAATTTAACGAATACCTAAGAATAGTAGGTACCAACCTACATTTCAGATGGATCTCTCTGCATGCTTTGGCTAAGGTGGGTAATGGTAAATTTTTCGACTTTTTTCGAAATATTTCAAAAAGTATGAAAGCTACAGAAATTTGAATAACTGGTTTGAAATGTCCAAACCGATACCTTTCATTTGATACCCCACTCGGTGGGGTAGCCCCCCTTTTGAAAATTATTCCTATTTGACCATTCAAAGTATTAAAAGTGTTCTTTTTACAGACTTCTCTATATTTTTCCTGTAAAATATAGATCTATTTCTTCAAACGCTTCATACATTTTAAATGGATCGCTCGGCAAACTTCGGAGATAGGGGGGGGGAATGGGTATTTTTTTGACTATTTTCAAAATATTTCAAAAAGTATGAAACCTACAGAAATTTCAAAAACTGTTCTGAAACGTACAAACCGATACCTTTCATTTGATACCCCACTTGGTGAGGTAGCTTCCCCTTTTGAAAATAATTCCCCCCCTTTTTGACCATTTTTCAAAAAGTGTTCTTTTTTCAAACTTCTCTATATTTTTCCTGTAAAATATAGATCAAAAAATATTTTGAAATGTACAAAATGATACCTTTCATTTGATACCCCATATGACTCTGTAGGTAAGTATCTTTTAAAATTTCGGCATCACAATTTGTATGGAAAATATTCATTTTCATTTTTCATTTATTTTCATTTATTGAAGTGAAAACTTCTTTAGCGGCGTTGAGCACTTTTTCTGTAATGGGTATAAAATCTTAAACTCGCGTCAGGACACGTGACCTGATCGAAAAAGCGTAAGACGGATGGAGTGTTAGCAACGACGACATTATGCCGAAGGAAGAAAGCTCAAAATTGTGCAGGACAATATCTTCATTATAGCTAGGAAATTTCTTGAAGTTTTGTTTTGAGATAGAGTTCAAAATCGAACATTATTTTTAGGTAAACATAATAGATAATAGTACTAGTTTCCGACAACAACAATAGGCCCTAGCTTACGTAATAGTTGCTAGCGTCCGGCTCGCTTATACCTACCTACTTATATATCTATAGATAATTAATTTCTCGAACGAATCGAAAAGAAAGACAAGGACAAAAAAAATGTTCTAGAATAAAGAAAGAGATAGGTATAGCTTCCGGAAACGCGTAGAATTATCTAGAAAGGATAGAAATAGGTATAAAAACCGAGCCTTCTGGCAGATTATTCATTCAGTTCTAAGCAATCAAACAGTGAACAAGTCTTAAGGAAAATAACGAAAGTGAATTATTAAGTGCAGTGCAGTGACTTTTTGTATTAAGAACGTAGTTGAGTGTATACGGTTGAATATACCGATTTGAAGTGTTCTGAAGTGTTTTTACTTGGATATCATTCCTGACCAGCCCTAGTTGAAGTCTTACACCTTCGACGAGCCCCTACAGTTTTTAATGTAATATAAATTGTCATGTTTGTGTACGATAGCGCAATAAATGAATATTGTATTCTACCACATAAATGATAGTACTTTTATACTGATAAAGCAATTGGTGCAAAATTATTCCCTAACCATTCCAAAATATCAAACATGCTCAACGTTAATAATCAAGTTTTCACTTCTGCCGGCACTCCCGGAGTGCAACCCGTCTTTTTTTTTCTCTAAAGCTGTACAGGCGCACGAAATGTATTATTATTTTAAATTTCAAGTTGATAGCTGCAGTAGTTTTTGAGTTATTAAGGAGGGAAAAAAGGACAGACAAAGCGAGACCATAAGGGTTTTGAAACCGATCTTCGATCTTCAAAACCCAAAAAAATGCATATCAGCCACTGCTGACTCAGCAAAACTCAACCCTGAAATTCAAGTCGTTTATTTGCTTAGAACATGGTTAGAAAATAAACTGTATATATATATGTAAAGAAATAGGTACTATTTTGTTGTATTTTCTTGTTCTACCATTTCTTTAATTTGAATTTAGCGCTTAGAACAAAATGAATGATCGCATACACTGACAGTTTGACAGCTGCTCCAGATGGATGTCAATGTCATGTCAGAAATGCTACCTAATAGAAAAATCCAAGAGACTCGCGCGTTTGAATTAATAAAATAAAAAGTGTAAAGAATAGTGAAATTGTACCGAAATTAACTTTAATTGTCGTTTCTTTGTTATTTCAGGTAAGATAATTAGTTATTAAGCTACCTAATCAATTGTACCTAAGTGTTTTCAAACTAAAATAAACTTTGTTATTTCAGAGCAACACATTATCGTTTAATTTCACATAGAAAATAAATAGACTAATTGTCTTATAAAACGACAATTCTAGTTGAGATGGAAAAGAAAATGGATAAACTGCGATTTATGTTTCAAGTATGTTCATCCACGGATGGAAAAACCAATGTTATCTGCATAACCTCTATTGAGACGCCGGAGGGCCGCGTGTTTGATGTCCCAGAGGAACTGAAATCGGTAAACAAGCATACGTTCATAGTGAATTCAGAAGTATTCACGAAAATCAAAAACTCGCTAAAAAAAAGACACCAATCACGTAAAGTATGGATCCCTCTACATACTGAACTAAGGAAAATATATTTGGATGAAGGTGAAAATTTACAATTTGGTGATCAGTATTTAAATGAAAACACAGGAGAAACAATGCCTTCAAACAATAATAAAAACACAGTGTCAGAAAATAAAAATCTTGGGAAAACTGCTGAAAGATTTTTGATTGAAAAGTTTTCAAATAAGACATCAAATGTCGAACAATGGTTAACTGAATTTGAGAGTGAATGTGGAAGATTTGACATTGTACAGGATGAAGAAAAAATTGAGATTTTAAAACATCTATTAGAAAAACAATGTTTGGACTGGTACGCCAGTATGTTAATAAAACTGACGATAAATTCAGAATGGGTTGTGTGGAAGAACAACTTCTGTGAAACATATGGAAATAAAGGTTGGTCCCAAATCAAATATGCATTTACCTATAGATATCAATCTGGATCATTACTAGAATATGCCACAAAAAAGGAAAGACTGTTGTTAGAAGTTAACAAGCAAACGGATGATCAAACAATGATAAATCTAATTGTAATGGGATTACCAGACTATATAATAAATAAAATTGATAAAGAATTAGTAAAGTCGACCGCAGGTCTCTACAATGAAATTGGAAAATATGAACATTTTGCAAACAAAAGGAATTTCAGTAAAAATAAAAATATTAACAATGGATATAAAGAAAAACCTGATAAAATAAAACCATGCCAAATCTGTGAAAATTTAAATAAAGGAACTCGATTTCATCCAGAAGAAAAATGCTGGTTTAAGCAAACAAAAGATTATGATCATAAGAGAAATTATACAAAAAATGTAAACAACTCGGTGATAGATGTTGAACTTAATAGCAGTCATACAAAAAACGAATAGTAACACCATTAATAAAAGTCAAACTAATATTGAACGAACAGTTAGAAATATTTGGAATATATGACTCAGGTTCTAATGTTTCTGTAATTAATTCCAAATTAATAAGAGTAAAAGACAATGGAGAGGAAGATATAAACAATGATAATCTAATAACAATTAATGGTGTTAAAAAAACAAGTGGTTTGACAAAAATTAAGATAAAAATTTTCGATATAGAAAAAATCACTGAAGTGTATATTATTAACGGAGAAGAGTTTAAATATGATTTTCTTATTGGACTGGACATCATAAAACAATTTAAACTAGTTCAAGATCAAGATTTGAAGATCTCTCAAAAAAGAGAGGAAACAATTATAGAAAATGAGGATGTAGAAGAAAAAAACACTTCTAAGGAAGTTAGAACTGGGAAAAATCCATGTTCTGTGAATTTTAATGAACATATTAAAGAAGAAGATTTTATATTGAACATGAAAAATTTAAATAACCAACAAAAGGCAGAAATCAACAGGTTGATTGATACATATAAATCAATCTTTGCTAAAGACAAATATGACATTGGGACAGTCAGAGATTATGAAGCCCGGATCGACTTACTTATGGACAAATACTGTTGCAAAAGGCCATATAGATGTTCCGTCACAGACAAAAAAGAAATAGAAGAACAAATAGCAAGGTTACTTGAGAAAAATATTATAGAACAATCATATAGTCCATTCGCAGCACCCGTAACATTGGCTTTCAAAAAAGAAGACAATAAAAAATCCAGACTTTGCATAGATTTCAGAGATCTAAATAAAATAGTGGTTCCTCAAGCTCAGCCATTCCCATTGATTGATGACCTTGTGATAAAGACAAGAAACTCAAGATATTTCACAACGCTAGATATTAATTCTGCGTTCTGGTCTATACCATTACGAATTGAAGATAGGAATAAAACTGCCTTTGTAACGCAAGAAGGAGGCCACTACCAATGGACATGTCTACCGTTTGGGCTTAAGACATCACCAGCTATTTTTCAAAGGATTCTTAGTAATATATTAAGAAAGTATAAACTTAATGATTTTGCAGTTAACTATATAGATGATATCCTTATATTCTCTAACTCTTTTTCTGAACATATAAATCATTTAACACAATTACTGGAAGCGATAAAAAAGGAAGGTTTTCGAGTAAAGTTTACAAAATGTACATTTGCTTCGAATTCAGTAAAATATCTCGGCCATATAATTCAAAACAATACAATACGGCCAGTAAGAGACAATTTAATTTCAATAAGAGATTTTCCTACACCTAAAACACAAAAAAATATAAGGCAATTTCTGGGGAAAATTAATTTTTACCATGAATACATACCAAGAATTGCGATAATTTTAGAACCCCTTCATAATCTACTCAGAAAAAATCAGAAATTTATTTGGTCTACAGATTGTCAAAAGTCTTTCGATGAAATAAAAAACCTACTATGCTCACAGCCGATCTTAGCAATTCTTGATCAGGATTTGCCAATAAATATCCACACAGATGCATCTTTGGAAGGTATTGGAGCAGTGCTTAAGCAAATACAGTTAGATGGAAGAGAGAAACCAGTAGCATACTTTTCTAAAAAATTAACAGAGTCTCAAAAGAAAAAAAAAGCAATATACCTGGAATGTTTAGCAATCAAAGAAGCAATAAGATACTGGCAATACTGGCTTATAGGTAAAACGTTCACAGTATACTCTGACCATAAACCATTGGAAAACTTAAATATTAAATCAAGAACAGATGAAGAACTAGGGGACTTAACATACTACTTGTCACAATATGATTTTAAAATAAAATATGCTCCTGGAAGAGAAAATTTAGAAGCGGATTGTTTAAGTAGGAATCCAGTATTAGAAGCAAATCAAGACACAGATGAACAATTAAAAATTGTTAATATGATAACGTTGAATGATATTATTTTAGATCAAGAAAAAAATGAAAATATACAAACTAATAAAACAAAATTAATATCACGAGACAAAATTTACTATAAAAAGGATAGAAAACGTGAAAAAATCATTTTATCAGAAGAATTAAGTAAAAATCTTATCAATGATATACATGAAAGCATGTTTCATTTAGGTGTGAAACAAATGCAAAACCAGATTAGCTCATTATATACAGCTAAAAATTTAACAAAAAATATTGAAAGACACTGTAGAAGTTGTGAAGTATGTATAAAAAATAAAACAAGAGGACAGGAAAAATATGGTTTAATGTCACATTTGGGTCCGGCAACAAAACCTTTTGATATAGTTTCAATAGACACAATTGGAGGATTTGGAGGAACACGATCAACAAAAAGATATCTACACCTATTAGTTGATCATTTTACCAGATATGCTTACATTGTGACCTCAAAAACACAGAGTGCAAATGATTTTGTTAAACTTATTAATAAGGTTACACAATATCATGACATTGGTTTGCTTCTTACAGATCAATACCCCGGAATCAACTCAAAGGAGTTCAAAAAGTTTTTAAACGAAAATTCAATACCGATGATTTTTACTGCAGTAAATGCTCCATTTTCAAACGGACTAAATGAGCGATTAAATCAAACACTAGTAAACAAAATCAGATGTAAAATAAACGAAAAATTTAATAAAAAAGCATGGACAACAATTGCTCATGACTGTGTCGATAAATATAATAACACAGAGCATTCTGCTATAGGATTTGCACCAAAATACCTGCTGGATGGTACAGATGTTTCATTATTACCAAAGGAATTAAAAAAAGATAAATCAAAAGTTGATTGGATAAAAGATAGAAAAATAGCTTTTGAAAATTCAATCAAATCACACAACTACAACAAACAATTATTCGATAAAAAAAGAACACAAGGTAATTTAAATAAAGGAGATATGGTATATGTAGAAAACGGTAATAAGCTAAATAGAAAGAAATTAGATGAGCTAAAGATTGGTCCATTTGAGATAATTGAGAAAATATCAAACTCTATTTATAAAATTGATACAGGTCACAAGAAGCCAGAATCAAATCTGTTTCATATCACAAAACTCATACCGATTCCTAGTTGAAAATTTAGGAGATAATTTTCATATTTGAAGGGGGGAGATGTAAAGAAATAGGTACTATTTTGTTGTATTTTCTTGTTCTACCATTTCTTTAATTTGAATTTAGCGCTTAGAACAAAATGAATGATCGCATACACTGACAGTTTGACAGCTGCTCCAGATGGATGTCAATGTCATGTCAGAAATGCTACCTAATAGAAAAATCCAAGAGACTCGCGCGTTTGAATTAATAAAATAAAAAGTGTAAAGAATAGTGAAATTGTACCGAAATTAACTTTAATTGTCGTTTCTTTGTTATTTCAGGTAAGATAATTAGTTATTAAGCTACCTAATCAATTGTACCTAAGTGTTTTCAAACTAAAATAAACTTTGTTATTTCAGAGCAACACATTATCGTTTAATTTCACATAGAAAATAAATAGACTAATTGTCTTATATATATATACATTTGGTCGTATGATATAATGTGTCACCGTATTATGCTTTTTGAGCATACGAACGTCAATGAATAAAAATAATTTAATTTATTGTAGCTGCATTCTTACTACCCGTTGTCTTATTACCCGTTTTCCCGTTGGAATGAAGTATTTTCCCTCGGTATAAAGTAGCCTATGTTCATCAGGAATAATGTGGGCTCTTAATGGTTAAAGATTTTTTTTTTCCAGTAGTTTCGGAGCCTATTCAATACAAACAAACAAGCAATCGAAATCTTTCCGATCAGTGTAGATAAACAAGCTACAGTTAAAATATAAAGTGTAGACCACATTCAATATCTCTTATTCATTTTAAAGTATGCACCATCGCATTGTATAATTAGTAAGTCTATTTGATTAATTTATTTGTTATTATCACTCTTTTTGCCTGAAAAGCAGGTCTTTACCTAATTCAGGCACCCGCATTATTTTATACCATTATAATATAAGATGAACCTCTTTGTTACCCTTCTAGTTCTTAAGTTATTTTGAATAAATTATTTTTTTATTTTATTATCCGACAATATTAACATACAAAAATGTGCCAAAATTAAATACATTCAATTACAAAGTCGCGTCAAAATATCCTTGTCCATTAAATATTCCATAACCGTATAGTCTGATTTATCAAAATATTTTGTGACTTTCTGTATACATGTAAATGCTGTCAATTTCTTTTGACTCAACTGCAAGCAAGATACATGTGCGCAATGAACGAGTGGTCACCACGCAACCAAAAGTGGTGTGTTTGCTCTCTTATTTCGTTTTGTACGAGTTGAGTTCACCACGTTTCTGGCAGGAACACGCATATATATCAACGTAACCATAGCGGAAGCATGCTACGAGCTTCTGTAGGTATACGGTATTGGATTCCTTCATGTGGTGCGTAAAGCTATTAGGCTTTCTGTCGTTTTAGGTTTACCTTTAGGACAACGTTATCAGGATTACTAAGGATTTGAGGATTTGGTAACTATTCTTTCATCCAATTAATTAGGTTTTTACGACTCACACATTTAATGTATCGATTTATATTCATGATAGGTAGGTAAGTGCATAGCAATTAAGTAATTAAAAAACGTAGACATCTGAGTCATTTTTGCTCCAGTTTCTTTACACGTACCTATGAGTTGTGCATTAGTTTACGATGCCGAAAAATGTTTTCGTCTCTGTCCATACATTTGGCGCCTGGCAGCGCCTCTACCGAGTAGAGAGGAACTATTTTTCGTAGTTTCACAGCTTTTGAATAGTTGTTGGTTCATACGATCTCGACTTGAATGGTTTTAAGATTTGACCAAGTCTATTTTCACGGAATATTGCATTCGTCTTCTTTTTTGTACGTGTAACCGAGATAAAAGTTAAAGTCTATCAAGCTCTCGAAACATTTTCCGTATGCGTATTTGGCACACTGATACAAAGAATACTAAAGACCTTGCCTACAATCTAAATATAAAACGGTTACCAGAATCTCGCAAATTATTCCCAAAAGGTAATTGTATTATTGAAAGTTCCAGTTAATCGGGAACACCTATCTCGTCCCTATCGGCTCGGCAAATAAATTACCTAAACTTCAGTGGATTGGTTCAAGTTACACTAAAATCGAAATAGATATCAACCTACTTAAATTACTGAGACCTTAGTGCGAGTTTTGTATTGTTTACAAAAACTTTAAAAAGTATTAGTAGTAAGGTTTTTGTTTCCTTCCATACATTAAGCGCCGCGCCCCCACCGGATAGAGAGGAACTTTTGGTTGTATGACGGCAATCCAATAATTTTCTAAACTTTTGGTTGTATGACGGCAATCCAACGATTTTAGTTTTCGAGTGATTTTGAGTGATTTGTTGTATTTTAAAAATAAAAATAAATAAATAAAATAAAAATCATTTATTTCAGACTTATAATCCATAGATATACTTTTAACACACAATTACAAATTACAATTTTTTTTTTTTTTTTTTTTTGACATATGGCAGAAGCCTTTATTCACAAAGAAAATTATAATATAATTAGTATTTACAATTGAAACAATTGAGCTAACTGCAGACTGTTGCAAACAATCTACAGGTAGCTCAACTGATCCATATCAATACCAGTCGGAAGCGTCCCCAAGACGCTGGCTGCATTGCCCCGCTGTATGGCAATGCTGATGCGCTGTGCCAGATACTGACCAGCTCTCAGGTCACGCGTCGCTTCGACCAGACGCTCAGATAATTTTTTGAAAACCCGAAGAGCCTCGGTACCCCACGGACCTAGGGTCTCGACTCCAAGAGGAGCAAATGTGTAGGCTCTGTCGAGACCTGCATATTTGCGCCTCTTGAGATCTTCGGCCAAATCTGCCGCCGCGCCTGCCCTCACGGATGTCCTCGGAAGATGGGAAGGCGCAAGTGTGTCGACGCATGTAGCGTCCCACACAATGGGCCTCCCCAACTCCCATGGGACTAGTGTCATACCGTCGGGCCTTTTACCATCGTCACGTAACAGACCATTCGGTTCGAGAATAGCTGGTACGTTAGCGGTGACAAAGGCCCGCCGGATGATGTCGTTAAGGCTGGCGTGGCGAGATATCCGACCGGCTGCCCTAGTACACGATAATCCGTGATGACCAAGCTGTTCGACAGCAGTACCGCACTGGCATTGATGAAGCGCGCAACACCTTGCACCCAACCGAAGACATGTTGCGATACGGAAAGTTACGGGATCCAATAAAGTACCAGTGTTATATGAAGGAAATGCTTGCAACCAATGTCCTGACTCCCATTTAGAAACGGCCAGGAGGCGGGCACGATCCGCAGAGCTGGAGCACGTTTGTAACAAACAATTCCGTGTCAACTCACACAGAGGCCCGTCCCATTGCCGTTGGGACAAAAGTGATTTTGGGGGAGCAGCATCGGGGCAAGCATTATGCCAATCCGTTCGAGCTTCGTCTAAAAATGAAATTTTTAATGACATTCCAGGCGGGACCAAACGAGAAGGCTTTAAAATTTTGTCAACTAAAGAACTAGTGCTGTAGACAGAAGACAAGAACGCTGGCAGGGCTACACTTGAAATTTTGCGTATACCTAAGCCTCCCAATTTGACAGGCAGGGAGGCCTGCGACCATGCCTTGTCATCTAAATCAATATTCAAAACCGATGATAAAGTATTCTTTATTATGTTGTCTAAGCCTTCCAAGAGCTCGCTGTGTTTCCACAGTTGACTACATCTCAAAGAATACGTAAATTTAGGTACAAATAGACAGAACCGAATAATTGTAAAAGCCATATGACTATTAATTTTGAGCAATCTGTCCGAAGTTTTATTGAAATTTTGAATTTTCTCATCTACAAATGACTGAAAAGACTCATCAAGAATTGGTGAACCAAGGAGTCGAAGTGAACATTTATCTACAACTGTAATGTTGGGGGCTAAAGTATTGAATTTTCCAATGATATTGTTTTTGTCTACACAAGAGTCCGAAATAAAAAGCTCACATTTTGAAAAATTTAATTCCAAACCTATTTTTTTAAATTCGTCTGTGATGATTTTTAGATCATCAAAAACTGTGTTCACCTCTCCACCTAATGTTCCATCATCCAAATACCAAACATTGAGCTTGGATTGGAGACGTTGAATGATTGGTTGGATGGCAAGGCTAAATATGGCCGGACCAAGAGGGTCGCCCTGCTGACAACCAACTGCGGACGAAATTACTTTGTTCCTGTAAATTAATTTTGACGGTGAACCATAACATTGCCAAAGGAAAGGGTAAATTTCTGGAATTTTGTCTTTAATTTCTTTTAGCAAGGCGCCCCTGTCTACGGAATTGAAGGCGTTTTTGACGTCAACCTTCAGTATTACCTCCCCATAATTTTGGTCTAAAAATGTACGAAGGGAATGTACTGCGGCCTCACAACCGCCTCGCGAACCAAAGCCTAGCTGAATTGGTCGGAATCGGAAATAGTCGCCTAGATAGTCGGCTTCTTTCCGACAGCAGACTTTAGCCGCGAGGCGGCGGTAGGTTGTGCCCACAGCTATGGGTCTAATTCCGCCATCCTTCTTTTTAAGGGCACAAAGATTCGCACCGTAAAGGAGTTCAGTGATCTCGCTGTTGACTCGGCCTGACAACATCAGGTTGATTAGAGATGTCAGATCTTCCAGAAGGACTTCACCTGCATGGCCAGACCCGCCAGACAGAAGATCTTTTAGATGCTGTGGAGTCACAGCATCCAGGCCACCGGCAGAGCCACTCTGGAATGATATGACAGCTTTAAGCACGTCCTGGCTGGTCGTGCCCACAGCGACATCATTCTCTTCCGGTGGATCGGGGAGTCGAATATTGGCCCCTGCGGGTGGATGCTTACTCTCAAGAGATATGAGGGTAGCATCGTCATTTGGTGCCATCGTGTCACTTGAAAATAGAATGCGAGAGGCACCTTTGATATCACCATCACTGAGTTTACTCTCAACAAGTCTGTAGATAGTAGACTCAGATAATGGTTTATTAGTTTTTGAATTTTGTTGTGTGTCCTGATCAACAATTAAAATAGGCTGACCTTCGCGAGCAGTGTACCTCACACAATTTTGTTTTATCCTAACCGTCATTGAAGATTTGTTCGCCAAATCTTTTTTTACATGCAGTACACTGTAAGGGAATACTAGTAAATGCTCCCAAGCTCGCTTGGTGTTTTTGGTTACAGCATTCCTAATGGCCTCTGAGAGAGCGGAAGCGACAGAGATGCGGGCACCTCGAGGAATACGCTTAAAAATAGGGGTAGTAGTTTTGTACTCACTCAGAACTTTCCAAAAAGGGCGTGTGTCAGCCACATAATCCGAATTTTGCGTCAAAATATCTACCGCTACTGCAACCGGAGCAGACAACGGGATATTGGGGTCCTTATGCATTCTTGCTTTATGAATTTTGAGGCCTCTCTGTCCCTTGAAAAAGCGAGCCCGGGGACATTGTGTGCACTCTAAGAGAGGCTGCACAGACACGATGGGATGGGTCTCCGTCACATTCCTAATTGCAATCAACGGTTGCGTGCATTGTATCATCACAATAATTGAAACTTATAAATGTAAATAAAATTCTTACAAATCTAAATAAACTAACAGGATGACAGCGGCTGGCGCACGCGTGGTAGCCCGGGCTCCACGGCAAGCGCCCTCCTTACTGTAGACAGAAAAATAACAAAGAATAAGCTTCTGTCAAAACCAACGTAAACAAACTACAAAGAGAGAATCCACCTTTTCAATTTATGTTGCGCTGAGGTTGTCCCCGACCTGGAAAACAATACCTGATGCGCGCTAGGTGGTGGACCGCCGGCCCTAGAGCTTCAAAGCTCCGCAAAAGCCGCAGAAAAACTTTTTCTGAAAAAATTCAAGCAAAGATAAGTTAGTAAGCTGACAGTTTTTTTTACAAATTAAATAGAATATAATAATAATAATAATAATAATAATAATGCACAATCAAATTAAATTAAGTACACGTACTACACGTAGAGGTATTTTTAATTTATTTTTATAACACTTTTTTATGTTTTTTTATATTTTGGCAGTAGTTACTAATTCGACAGCTTTGACAAGTCAGGGGTATTAAATAATTACGTTTTTTGCAAGCTCATACTAGCCAATCTGATGTAATTTAAATCTGGTTACAAAGTTGTATATTCTAGAGAGATCACGCAGATTTCACCCTCGCTTTGGAAACTATGGAACATAGCAATTAGAAGCACCTGCGCCAAAGTTATGGAAATCAAACTTGCACATCTCCGGTGCAACTTTGCTTCCGTACTAAATTAACCTAGTCTGCTTTGTGGAATTGTCACCGCAGACTCTATATTCCATTCCATATCAATGAATACATTTCTGGGAGATCTCAGCCACAGTATATGTGGCTCTGACGGAAGATCAGCGTTGGTTTCTAGTCAACCAACCCATGCTGAGGCAGAGCCATTTTGTTACTGGGTTTACATCTTAATCTTAGTTTATCATTTATTTTAGTCTAAATTTAGTAAGTGTAAATCTGTTAACAAATAAATTTATATTCTATTCTATTTTATTCTATTCTATTCTATTCTATTCAGTAAGATTGGTTTGGCTTTCAGCACCAATGCAACCTAACTACTCGGTAAGCCGTGACCAGAAAGTATTTTTTTTCTGTTCGAGTTTCAGTATACTTGACTCTAGAATATAAATGAATTCTTTCAGAGCTCCCAAAACTTTACTCTGTATTTTTATCAGAAAAAGCTATAGGCAAACACTGGTATACATAAATCTGTACAAGAGGTATCACTTAAGTGGATGTCACCCGCATCACTGTCACCGCTGTCCGGACCCGCCGTTATTTGCATTGTGGGGACGCGACGTCGACAATATTAAAACGATTTGAATCACCGAGGAATATCCGTATTGGTTTATATTTCGCGGTGAAAATATTCACGGTTTTCTTTAGTGTCGTTTTTGTTATATGCCATTTGTATAAGCTATCGCAGCGTGAACACACAAAGTGACTCGTGTTTTCATCTAGCCATAGGATCTCAAAAAGATTTTTATATTTTTACTTTGAGGTAAAAGTACGTGTGTACCTAAGGTTTAGTACCCTGCTCCATAAAATTGAGCGCCAATTTTTCGATACCTCATCGAATTAAATAAAATGACATAATATCGACAAATTTCCCAGGTAACCATTAGTTTTACCTGAAACATTTAGCGTAAATTGTCACTACTGCAATTAAACAATTATTTACACCTCGTGTCGTGTAATTTTCATCACTTACCTACACGTAATTATCTTTCCATTTGCGGTATTTACGAGTAATATTAGACGATAGCTTCAGCTTTTCGTCCTTAATTTATGTCCATAAAACCCCTAGGGAACGGAAATGAATCATACTTAATTCAAATTCTCAATCGTCTGTCTCAGTTTCAACTTCGTGGTTCGTAATGTCCAATTGTGACCGCATCCAACCGCCAGTGAGCCGTTGAAAAACGTTTAGGCGAGTTCATGATAAGAATACATTATGGACACATCTCAGGTGACGATCGGGAGTAGAATACCAAAAAGCCAGAAGGTGCCTCACGCACGCCACGCGCCTGCATTAACACTGTTATATTGAATTCCCGACCAATTGATACCTCAGGAAGCAGGCCCAGGGTAGAATGTCGTGAAATATTGCCATATCACACTTCTATTATTCAAATACCTATTTGTACGATTCGCTGGTGAAAAAGTGTAGCGAACGCTTGTAAGTCTCTTTTCTTTATTGGATACTCTTCAGTGAATTTTCTTTTCGCTTGGGCTAAAAATACTGTGATGTTTGTGGTGTCGTGGGTCTAATAAATGAAAATCACTTTCTTTTCAGGAACGAAGATTCTCGGCTTTTACTTTGATGTTTAGGTAACCTACCTATGAATAACAATACATTTCAACTGTAATCCATACTAATATTATAAATTCGGATGTAATTCAGTTCTCCGTCAGTCTGTCTGAAATTTTCACGACGAAACGATTCAACGGATCTCAATGGAATACGAAATGCTATTTTTTATCCCAAAAATGTACTTGCAAAGCCGCGGGCAGAAAAGTTGATTATTAATCATTTCTTTTTAATCATTGCTGATAACCTACAGCAAGGGATGCTTGGCTGAGACATAGTTACTTATGTTTTTAAAACAGCATTGGTCGTCTGTTCCATTTTTTTTAATCAAACAGTCAGAAATCAGCTCACACTTCCACTGTTCACCATAAACGCACGTTTTCTCTCCTTGAACATCCAGTCCAGCACAAGTGAAACGTTATAAAACATGATATTTTTACAGCGTGAGCGGATATAAAATCAGCACTGCACAAATAAACTATTTGTTTTCAGCGGCAGGCCCCAGCGCCCAACCTCAAATTTTCTATCGCGCACTCATTGCAATCGCAAAAGCTTTGCATACAACCAACGGTTTTTCCAGCACAAACGTCGAAAACTCGATTTGGATATAGGTTCCATTTTATAGGAAAAGTTTTGCAGCGAACGGAAAACCAAAACGACTTCCGTGCCCTTATCACTTGCAATATTGAGTGTTGTTTGCTTCCGTGGGCTTTGGCTTAACTTAACTATAAATTTATTCAAAAATAACTTAGGACTAGAAGGATAACAAAGAGTTTCATCTTAAATTATAATGGTATTAAATAATGCGTATGCCTGAACTAGGTAAAAACCTATTTTTCAGGCAAAAAGAGTGCTAACAACAAATAAAGTATATAATCAAATAGGTACATATAACTTACAAATTATACAAGGGGATGGTGCATACTTTAAAATAATTACTTCTACCTACACAAAACTAGTTAAAAAAATAAAGGTGTTTGCAAATTTTTTACCTACTTTGAAACAGGCAATAAATTTTCTGTCATCATATGACATACCGAGTACAATGCAGTGTATCCTCTTTCATCATTATTTGTTTCTCTAAACAAAGCCTAGTGTGTAGTCTAGATAAACCTATTCCAGGAACAGGGACGCTACCGTTGGTTGTTATCCAAGGCTTAAAAACTTCACATACCAAAGTTGGTGCGACATTTCAGTGTATATGTATATTTCCGTGAGTGCGGGTGCGGCGGCCGATTTGGCCGAGGATCTCATAAGATGCGCAAATATGCAGGTTTCGACAGAGCCTTGCATATGACCCCTAGATCCGTGGGGTACAGAAGCTCTCCGGGTTTTTTTTTTAATTATCTGATCGTTTGTTCGAAGCGAGGCGTGACTCGAGAGCTGGTGAGTATTTGTCGTAACGCATCAGCATTGACATACAGGCGAGGCAATGCTGCAGTATTGATATGGATCAGTTGAGCTACCTGTAAATTCTTTGCAACAGTCTGCAGTTAGCTCAATTGTTTCAATTGTAAATACTAGGTCTAATTTATTTTTATATTTTGATTGTAATTTTTCTTTGTCAAAATGTTCAGTGTATCAATGAACATAGTAGTCAGCCGACAGTGGTTGGTCTTATCGGTGGCCCGCCGGCTTTGATGTAGACTTCTTGAGTAGGCGGTGGGCTTTGCGGAAAATTCGAGTAAAACCATTCGACTAAAAACGATTCGACTATAACATTTCGACTAAAGCAATTCCGTTGACGGGCGGTGGTGGTTTAGGTTCTAGAATTTTGTAGAAGGTACTAATGTACTGGCCGTGTGGTGCCGGCATAGAATTGCACCACCCCAATTCCTCCCGTGGGTGTCGTAAGAGGCGACTAAGGGACACACGCACCGGGGGGCGGGCAGCAGCGCCCCCTGCAGAACAACTTCACCGAACTGCGATCCCCAACCCGCATGCCCAGCGTGGGGATTATGGGCATTACCCCCCAATGATGAATAAAGCCAAAAAATGGCCCCCAGTTCCCGGCCGCCTCGCTATTCCTGGCCATGGTAGCGGCCATGGTAACGGCGGGGCAGGGGGTGCTAGGAATCACCGGGCTACCTCAGGCTACCATACATTACGCAAACCGACCCTGGCAACGTTCAACGGACGCACTCTGAGGCTTGACCACCATCTAGCGCAGTTGGAAGTGGAGTTAGAGAACATTAAATGGCATGTTCTGGGGTTATGTGAAGTCCGTAGAGAGGGGGAGGACACCATAACCCTAGACTCGGGCCATCTTCTCTACTTTCGCGAGGGTGATAAAACATCCCAGGGTGGCGTAGGTTTCCTCGTCAACAAGGCCCTCTCTAACAACGTCCAAGAAATCTCCAGTGTGTCGACCAGGGTAGCGTACCTGATCCTTCGGTTGTCCAAGCGGTACACCATGAAGGTCATTCAGGTTTACGCACCGACCTCGGCACACTCGGATGATGAAGTGGAGGATATGTACGAAGACATATCCAAAGCCTTACACAACACCACTAAGGCACACTTCAACGTTGTTATGGGGGACTTTAACGGCAAGGTGGGAACCCAGACTGGCAACGAATCCCGAATAGGCCCGCATGGATATGGAATTAGGAATCACAGGGGGCAAATGCTGGTCAACTTCCTTGAGAAAGAGGGACTGTTCTTAATGAACTCCTTCTTTAAGAAACAGCCTCAAAGGAAGTGGACATGGCAAAGCCCCGACACTGTGACTAAAAATGAGATCGACTTCATCATGACGGATAGCAAGCACATATTCAGAGATGTCTCAGTGATCAACAGGTTCAATACCGGATCTGATCACCGACTGCTCCGAGGCTCTCTGAATATCAACTTGAAGCTTGAAAGAAACCGTCTGATGAAGTCCACGCTCCGACCTAACCCAATCCAAATCATGGCGGGCACCGAGAAGTTCCAGCAGCTTCTCGGGAATAGATTTGTTGCCTTGGATCCCACTGATGACGCTGACGAGACCCTACACAATCTGGTCGAAACGCTGAGGGATGAGGGCATCAAGTTCTGCAAAAAGCAGCGCACAGGCAAGAAATCCAAACTCTCGGATGAGACTCTCGGGCTGATGACAAAAAGACGGGAAACCACCCAAGCGACTTCGTCAGAAAGGTCAGACCTGAACAAGCGAATTGCGAAGATGGTACGACGCGACCTTCGGAGCTCCAACACACGCCTCATCGAAGAGGCTATAGAGCGAAACCGAGGGTCCAAAGTATTCACTCAGCAGCTTGGCAGGAGCCACCTGACGAAGCTGAAGACGCACGACGGGAGGACCGTATTGTCGAAGCCGGAGATCTCCGCCGAGGTAGAGGATTTCTATGGCCGTTTATACGCTGCACATGCCCCCCATTCCCGACGAGACGACCATGATTCTAGAGCCACTCTGACACGCCACTATACCGACGAACTGCCAGAAATCAGTCAAGACGAGATTGTGTTAGCTCTGAGGCAGCTTAAGAATGGAAAAGCCCCCGGTGAGGACGGAATAACATCAGAGCTTTTGAAAGCCGGAGGTGCCCCTGTTATACAGGAGCTACAGAACCTCTTCAACACCGTCCTTCACAGTGGGAGAACTCCAAAGGCGTGGAGCGGGAGTTTGGTGGTGCTCTTTTTTAAGAAGGGAGATAAAACCCTTCTTAAAAACTACAGACCCATCACACTCCTGAGCCACGTCTATAAGCTGTTCTCACGAGTGGTCACAAATCGTCTCGCCAGGAGACTCGACGAGTTCCAGCCACCGGAACAGGCCGGGTTCCGCGGAGGATTTGGCACCATAGACCACATACACACAGTGAGGCAGATTATACAGAAGTCCGAAGAGTATAATCAGCCTCTGTGTCTGGCCTTTGTGGACTATGAAAAGGCCTTTGACTCTGTCGAAACCTGGGCTGTTCTGGAATCCTTACAGCGATGCCAAGTAGACTATCGTTATATCGAGGTGCTGAGATGCCTCTACGAGGCCGCCACCATGAGTGTCCAAGTACAGGGCCAGCAGTCTAAACCCATCCAACTGCGCAGAGGAGTTAGACAGGGGGATGTTATATCCCCGAAACTGTTCACGAGCGCGTTGGAAGATATGTTTAAGACGCTGGACTGGAAAGGTAAGGGCATCAACATAAACGGCGACCACATCTCACACCTGCGATTCGCTGATGACATAGTCTTAATGGCGGAGTCGCTAGAGGAGCTGAACCAAATGCTGGACAGCCTAGCCTCAGCCTCGCGACGCATCGGTCTTGGCATGAATTTGGATAAAACCAAAGTCATGATCAATGGCCTCATTGATCCGGGACCGGTCGTCGTACATGGCCACCTTCTCGAAATTGTTTCCGAGTATACTTACCTTGGGCAAATTCTGCAGTTGGGTAAAAATAATTTTGAGAAGGAGGCTAGGAGGAGGATCCAGCTAGGCTGGGCAGCGTTTGGGAAACTACGTCGAGTCTTCTCGTCATCCATACCACAATGCTTGAAAACTAAAGTTTTCAATCAGTGCGTCCTACCCGTCATGACCTACGGAGCTGAGACGTGGACACTCACGGTAGGGCTGGTCCACCAGTTCAAAGTCGCTCAGCGAGCTATGGAAAGAGCTATGCTCGGAGTCTCTCTGAAGGATAAAATTCGTAACGAATACATCCGACAGAGAACCAAAGTTATCGACATAGCTCAAAGAATAAGCAAGCTGAAGTGGCAGTGGGCCGGCCATATCTCGCGAAGAACCGACAACCGCTGGGGTAAACGTGTTCTTGAGTGGAGACCACGACTCGGTAAACGTAGTGTAGGACGCCCTCCGGCCAGGTGGGATGACGATCTGCGAAAGACTGCAGGCAGATGCTGGATGCGGCAAGCTGAAGACAGGGCGCTATGGCGCTCATTAGGGGAGGCCTATGTCCAACAGTGGACTAATATGGGCTGATGATGATGATGATGACTAATGTACAACGCATTTAAGAATAACTAACAATTACTACTGTCCATGTTCTAGTGAGTTAGTGGCGATTCGCCATTGGGCCCTTTTTTCTGCTACTTTTTAGTTCCATACTTTGAGTTTTGATTCGCCATCGTCAAATAAAACGTTTCAGGTATTTGTGAAATAATAAGCCTGTTTCACTTCATCAGTACACATTTCTGGATCCAAATCAACATTTATAGAGGCAGGTAGGTACTTAGCTTTGTTTGTACGTTGAAAGAACTCAACCCTCTCATTCAGGAGCAAGAGTGCAAGCTAATTAGAGATAGGTAGCTACCTCATTGGCTTTATTCATTCGAAATGAGTTTCGGTCAATAGATACAGGCGTAATTTTTAGGTAAGGGTATGTAGATAGCTAGATGCTCACCTACTGAAGGTATCTTGATGAAAAAAATAATAATGCGGGTGGAATTTGAGAACGCAATAAATTCGCTAAGCGGATCATAAACCGCAAAATTCATTTTATTCCGATATGACATAACACATTCTTGTGGATTACATTCCGAGTTGAAAGCATACTTAGCTGGAGTTTGGCAGAAGATTATTAAAATACTTTACATTTGTTGACTTACGTTACAGGATTCCGCCATGGCCGGGTACACAATACACGCAAGAATTTTCATTAAAACATTGTTCTTTGAATGTGCATGTCATATGATAAGCCACATATTTTCTAAATGATACCTGTTGTTATAAGTAGCAAATGAAAAGTGATTCTTTGAATCCAGATTATGAATTCAGTCTTCTTATAGAGTTGAATCACACCACAACCTTCTTCAGGAATAGGTTTATACAGGGTTATTGGTAATTCACTGACACTGCGTGATCTGCAGGTTTTGCCAATCATCTCGAACACGTTTGTGAAGACGTTGAATTGAATTGAGGGGGGTAACTACTACCAAGAAGTTACCCCCCTCAATTCAATTCAATTTATTTATTAACACCATTGGTTTACAAGGAACACTTAGTATTAAATCATAAAATAATAACATTAATTTAGGGGGTAGCTGCAATAGTATTGTCAAAAATGTTAACAGTAAAATTAAAATTAAAATAAAATAAATCAAAATAAGGGAATGTTTTGTCAGAAAAATCTTCATCTAGTCTATATTAAATAACTCTTTTTAATTGTGCATTTGTTATATTTATTAAAAATATTTAATAAATGATTTAAATTTTAGATCTGTCATTTATTTATTATTATTTGGTAACATATTGTACAGCTTTATCGAATAATTAACAAAACTTTTGGAGATTTTTTTATTTTTATTGTAATCATGTCCTATTTCACCTACCCTCCTTCACATATTTGAAATTGTACAAATATTTTTTGGCATGAATTAAATTTTGGTAAATATACTCTCCAAACATTGTCAACACACCTACATCTCTAAATTTGTCTCTACAAGATTCCAAAAACTCTCCATTCATTAACCGTTTTTTGGTTAGAGAGGCTTATTTTGAAATTTAACATAAAAATGGCTGTGCCCCGATAAACAAAACGAAGTTTTTTCATTTTGTATAACAGGTAATTTACAAGAAAATAATTAAAAATTATGATCTGGCGTCTTCATGAACGTGTTCGTTTCGTGATGATGATGAACCTGGTGTTTATGCGGTTTCAGTGAATTAACAATAACCCTGTATAGGTAAGCTTAGGTGGGGTAAGTAAAGTTACCTGTTTAATATTACCTAATTGAATGTCAATTAAATCAAGCAATATTTAATTTTATATTCATACAGATTGGTAGGAATCTGGGCAATTACGAAACCCCGATAATACGAGTTCCACTTAATGTAACCGAACACCAGCAGTAATCACAAAGGAAACTTGAATGTTATTTAACTGTTCGTTGATTGAAGGGACCCCTTGTCCACGGTAATTATCTGGAGGATGTTGGTAAGATGAGCAGTGCTGTCATGATGACGTAGGTACATGTAGATAGGTGGGAACGTGTATAGTCCACGCATGAGAGCTAATAAAAATTCTTGCTATCGTCGTTTTAGTAGTGTCAACATCGATCAAGGTTTTTGCCAAATCCTTATAAAAAATATATAGTGTATAATATTTTCAGGTAGCTTCTTACAAAATAAAATAAAATAAATTCGACTCCACTAGTCTCTTGTTCCGTATGCACAAAACTTGTCAGGCTCTGCGCAAACTGCGTCAAAACAAGTCGTAAACAATTTTGAGAGTCATTTTTGTAAGGTTCTAGGTATCTACGGGGTAGGCCGCGGAATACCGGATCGAACAGAGTTAATGCAGATTTTTTACGTCTTCTTATGTATCTTTTATGAGGCGCATACCTTGTATAGTGATGATTCTGTAAGATTTATTTCTTATTTATAAAAAGTTTCCCCAACCACAGACACAAGAGTATTGGTAATTCACTGACACTGAATGTACTGTAGTTTCCGCCCATCATCACGAACACGTTCCTGAAGAAGCCAAGTCTTAATTCTTATTTTTTTGGAAGTCACACGCTTCTCCGGAACCCTATGAATTACTAATGATCGATCATCTACTCCCACACCCACTGATAATTCAGGGCGGAGTCGTTTCTAACTTTAGTTTCGTTTATAAGTAAAGCCTCTCTCTATAGATCGATTATTGAATGGAGGGGGGCACCTACTACCTATACCAATTTTATGAATGAAGACCTGGCGTCTTCACAAACATGTTCGTGATGATGGGCTGAACCCGCAGTCCACGCAGTGTCAGCGAATAACCAGTAACCCTGCATTTCACACATTAAAAAAACTTAATTTAGGTCCTGATCTGTTATGCATGTTTCTTAAAGTCAAGACATTTTTAAGAATTACTTTATACCTTTTCAAAAGAACAATGAACATTGTGACTCTGTTCATCGATTTGTGTAGTCTTCTGTGCCCTAAGGGCAAAACATACGAGGAGACACACAGCCGTCAAAATAAGAAGAGTAATCCAAATAAAGCTGTACTTTAACAACATAACTTTTGCTGGTATTCGATCTGATCAACAGCAAATAGAACTTTTGAAACGGGTAAGCTATTAACTAGGTACTATTCTTCCTAGAGGTATAATTCTAGGGACAACATGGCAATTTGCTTGTAAAACAGCTCGCTTATTAAAGCAGGAAGTCACTGCCTACGCCCAACGGAACAGAAAGTGGTCTCTCAGTCATAGAACTAATACTCTAATGCATGCTAAGTCACTTCCGCTCAACTCGAGGCACGGCAAAGCTTCGTTTACTTCGAGAACAATGACTCTAGATTAGTAGAGTTGCTAAGGTTTCTTGTTCTTTTTAGAGACACCTTTTTTACTGATTTACGATGTTATACCTGTTTGTATATATGTATTGACATGCATACCTACGCTTCTACAACAAAACTCCTAGTGGGTTGCAAAAATTATCAGTAAATAAATTCAAACAAATTGTCAAAACCTTGCTGTGCAAAAAGGCTTACTATAAAATATCAAATTATCTAGAGGATAAAAAAGTTTGGAAACAGGTAGTAAAAAAGTTTTGCTCCAACTCGAAAAATAACAACTAACAGGCTAAAGGTTTCTTCGTCGCTTCTTTACTTTAGCCTATTCTTCTAACACTTATTTCCGTGTCAGTGTTGAGTTTTATAATTTGACCTTTTTAATTGTACATTTGTTATATTTATGGAAATAAACAGTTTTTGAGTTTGATTTTGCTTGGATTTTTTTGTATTATTTTGGAAATTGTAACATTGTAGACTTTTAACCATCTATGCGTTTTTGGAAGGTCCACTCAATCAACAGAACTAATCAAACCGTCATTCTTCATCAATATATAAAATTTGTTATCTTTTTAATTTCTCAATTAGACCATAACCTATTATTTGCGCAGAATGTCAGGCTAAGCTTGCGAAAATTTATAGCCCTAAAACTATGTCTATAAATAAGAGGAAAGAAAAAGGACCATTCACATAGTTAGGTCCTGTACGCGCGAGTTAGTAACTTTTACCGTAGATCCAGATCTCAGTAACCTTTGAAATAAAGGTGAAAATAGCACGATGTTTCTCTTCGTACTTCAAGATACGACGGTATAAATCTCGGCAAAGTTAAAGCCAGCTGAATGGAGGCTTTTCAATCGAAACTTCAATACGTCGAAAGCATTAGACCGTACTGCGAATTAGTCTGTGTCCAATCGAAATGTAGCAAAGTGCAATGGTTACTTAGACGACCATTAAAATTGACCAATGGCCAAATAAATCAATGGTCAGGAGAGTAAGTGCTTAGGTCTTTTAAAGATAGTCGGACAATTTGCAGTTTCGTCGATTAACTATTAATAACACATAATGTATGAAAACTTCCGCCAAAAACGCCAATCAAAATGTTATTGCCTAGTGTGTATACTATATCGAAGAACAACATGTCTTAAAAGTATACCTAATGGCGTAGAGATGTTGTCTTTCAACAAACAGAGTCACTAGAAGCGAGATTACAAACGAGGTCTGTGACGACGACGTGACGACAGATATGACGGCGTAACCCCCCGAATACTCAAACGCAAATCAGATTTCAGCAGGACTCAAGTCACCATTTTTTGACAGTTTTCATTGAAAATCTGTCGAAAAGTCGTTACTTGAGACTTGATTTGCGCATTCGGGGTTAAGCGAGTCAAGGCTCGCCATGTCTTGGTCCACATGTAGATGTACCATTCTATGTAACCACAACGTCAACCTCAACAGCTTCTTTACTTGTCCACTGCTGGACGCAGGCCTCCCCTGATAAGCCTCATTGGCTTTTATCTCATGGGGGGTGGTGTCCATAATCCCCACGTTAGGCCACGTTAGGTTTGGGATCGCAGTTTGGTGGTAGAAAATTCTTAATGGAGCGCTGCTGCCCGCTCCCGGTGGATATGCCTTAGTCGCCTCTTACGACACCCTCGACAATTACATCCGTTGTCTTAGCGTTCCCATTGTGAGTCCAACTCTTACCGTGGCCTCGGTAAGAGTTGGAGTGGTGCACCACACAGCTATTCTTATATCCTATGTATAATTCAATTTAAATCCTAGAATCACAGAGTCTGCAAGAGCTATTAGCGTCCTTAAACTAACAGTAGTGCCCATCTTTTGACAAAGTTACTCACAATGGGAACGCTAAGACAACGGATGCAACCGTTTGTAACTCGTCGCTCAATTATGTAACCAAGGCACTAACGGTACCGAGTACAATTAAACTTGGGCAAGACAAAGATAGTTCTTCACTTTAATCTGCGCTTGATATTTAGCCAGTCATTTCTCTAATTAGGCTCTTTCATCTTTTATAAGAAAATTAATTCAGTGAGTAACATTTAGGAACATTGATTTACACAAGACATCTTACAAAAAAATTATTAATTAACTAGATTGAAAGACTTTTCTCCTAATTTCTGGTCTTTATTTTTTAGGTACACACGAAATCTCAAAAATCTCCCGACACTAAGAAATAGCTTAGTGTTTAAAATGAATCATTTGTTCTTTGTTGACATTATGGAGTCTATACACCAAAGTCGGCTCCAAAGCGAGTGCCAAAAGTTGCTGATTTTGTATTAATTATTGATTTTGTACATCAATTATCTAGTACCCATAACACATAAGCTCTGCTTAGCTTGGGGCTAGATGATGCCGTGTGTATTGTACAGTATTATTCATTTATTATTATTTCGTTTGTCATTAGAAAAAAAAAATTACCTTTACCTATTGCGTAAAGATACCAATCCTGGTTTATGAGTAAGGAACATCTCAAATTAGCCTTACTATATAGATCACCTACAGATTTACTCGTAAATTCATGGTATGGATTCCTAGTAATTCTGGTATTGGTAATAAGCGATCAGTGAACCAATTATATTGACATCAATATAATTACCTCATTGATTAACCGCACATCCAATTATAGACAAGGCCTACTCATAATATTATATTCATATAAATTTATACTTGTTACAACAAATTTTAAAGATATTAATTAAGTAGGTAGTAACATGCGGTCCACTTTTTTTGAACCTGGATTAAAATCTACACACAAAATATTAAGGGCGCCTAATTCTGTAAAACAACATTCTTATAATTTCAATAAAAAAAAAACCATTTGTTTCACTATTTTGGACCCGGATTAAAATTTACATAGCTACTGAAAATGGTGCCTGATTTTGTAAAACATTCTACTTATTTAAATAAAAAAGTTGAAGTAAAAATCGGTGAATATGAATAATGAAGGAGCACTGAGGGAGAAATGTAAAACAAGAAAAAAGGTAAATCCATTAAAAGTTTAAATCTCTTTATTTGAAGAAATCACATTGATGATAGTAGTACTTATAGCTTTTTGAGTCACAAACAAGTTACAAAAACTCTAATGACGTAACATAACGTCTGAACTAGCATAATCTAATAAGACTAGTTCACTCCAATCTTTCTTCAATAAATTCCACATGCAAAGTCAGCTGTCCAGAGCCTAATGCGATAGCATCGACCGAGATAAAATTGTTCCAAAGGAGCAGAATGAAAGCCTATTGCGTGACCGTAAAGTGTTGCAGGGCTCTTAAGCGGGCGATGCTAACAGGCAACTTTATCGTGGACCTTGAATGACCGGTGCGATAAATTGGCCTACAAGAACTAGCAGAAATTTATTTAAACTCAAAAAAGAACTAATAAGTCCACTTAGAATGAGTATACATTGGTATCTAAAAATAAATATTACTTAGGTAAAGTTACGGTAGATCTACGGCGGCGTTTGTATTTCATTCCATTTTCATCAAATACAGATCCAAAAATACGAGTATTTCGCTGTTATATGTATAACAGCAGTTGTTATTCACAAAATACAACATCATTCATAAAAATTAGATCTAAATTAATTGAAATGAAAGTTAAATAAGAGAAATCGTTGCGATATTTTCTTAACAGACAAAACAACAAAGCTGTCGTGTCATGTTATCGTGTCTTTCAGGGGGTTGCCTTTTTCTCAAAAAAAAAAAATCACTGTTAGCAAGTTTAGTACCTTGTTCTAATTTATGGAGAAGTTGTTGAAAATAATGTAACGTGGTGCGTAATCATCGCCGGATCACAACCATTCTATACCTCGAAGATTACTCACACTGGGAGGGCGTTATGCGATGCATTACTCCGCGCTCGTTAGCTGTGACTCCGGCTACGCTACCGCACAATACACCCTACGAGCCGGAAAACAGCAATGTTGCTTGACGGCAGAAAACGACACGGTTACTTCACCGGACGAGCCTTTTCACAAGGAGCTTTACTTACTCTATGGTTGAATTGACTCTACAAACCTTTATGGTAAGGTCTTTGGACTCTACGGTATCGGTAAGTTTTTCTTAGTTCAAGAAACGTTGTCGAAATATCAATGTCGTCTTGCGGTGTAGTGGCTGATATTGTCACTGTTTCCAACTTGATGGGCAACAAATAATGGCCCGTGTGTGTCGACCAAAGAAAGGGCTACCTTATGTGAGTCACATAGTAAAGCCAGATGGCTGATTAAAGCGATAATTTCGCAATAATTAAACGCAGCTGTTATCGTATTATGCAAAGGAAACAATGAATCAGTTATGGAAAAATTGCATAAGTTTGTTATGTTTAACTCACCGTACAGTTTTTCACGTAATCGGATGAAGGTAAGTTAAGTAAGTGTAAATGTAGGTAACATTTGACTGTGCTGTTATGAGTACCTAACTGATTATGCTCCACAGTACTTTTTTACTGATTCAACAATATTAATCATATTCTGCATAAACATAACCCTTATTCTTTATTGGAACAAAGTACAGAGGAACATGAAATTATGTTGAAAAGATAATACGCGCAGTAGATATACAACTGTGTCGCGAACATTAACGCCCTCCTACAAATAATACAAGATTATAGAGTTCCATAAGTAGTCACTTATGGAACTCTAGCGGCGCTAAGGCCGAATCATAAGGCGTCGCCTCCCCACACACTAGCGCCGCCACCTATTTTATCTAATTATTACGCTTAAGAAAGGAATTTCCAAAAATTACGTTAGCCAGTTTGTGATACCTATTATAAGCTTTTTTTAATGCCTCTGTAATAGTTTTATTTTTTATAGTTTAGGCAGAGATTCAAAGTTGCCCTTGGTGGCCACCAAACTCTATTTTCGAATCTCTGTCTAAACTATACAAAATAAAACTTGCCTCTGTTAGTTAAAAAAAAATAGCTTATAATAGGTATCACAAACTGGCTAACGTTATTTTTGGAAATTCCTTTCTTAATCGTAATAATTAGATAAAAAGGTGGCGGCGCTAGTGCGAGTAGTGTGCCTTATGACTAGTAATAGTACTGTCTATAAAGGACCAGTACAGAATGGAGGGCAAGATATCCCGTGGTCCCTCTCCAACCAGATGATCCGAGGTCATCACCTCCCGAAGAACAAGTGGTCACCTATACAAGGACCAAGTGGCGTGTGTTCTTTGTATAGGTTTGTCACTTGCAAGCAAAGCACAGAACTTGGCAAGTGCACAGCGTAACCAACAGAGAAAGATGGCCACAGAAGACTTCCTAGTCGAATTTCAAACATAGCGGCCATTCTCAACGGAGACTAGCCATGTTTGCAGGACGTATTTAAGTGCACAAGTGTGTACGCTAACACAGATGCCACTCCTGTTCCTTCAGTCTCATAATCCGATGGGGTGGAAGACCGACACGACCGGGAAGAGGTCAGGCACAGGACCAACAGCTTAACGTGCTTTCCGAGACACAAGGCTGTAACACTGTTAACTTCCTGATTCCGGGCTGTTATTGTGCACGAGTAGCCATTCATCAGGACTCCATCATAACCACGACCGATCGGTCCACTAGTAGTACCAACCCAAGAGTGAACATGAAGAAACCTAAGTACCCTGCTGGTATAGGTGTAAATATGTACCTGTACCTTTATGTGGAATGATCAATGGACTCTACCTTAGTACCTTTCACGGGTAAGGCTTATGGAGGGCAATCCAATTACAATATGGGGCAATATACAGTATATATGTATGTACTATAACAAGTACTGGCACACATGCTAAAACGTAAAGCGTTTCCTCTTTTTACTGACAGTTAAACTGTAACCGCTTCACCTTGGTTAAATACATTAGGCACTCGCAGGTTAAAGTTTTTTGCATATAAATATAATGCTCCTAGAGGCCTTTTAAATGTCTACATACACATATTTTTGATAAAACTGTTTATAAAACCGGTTTGCAGTAAGGAACTACATGATAAGCCTGACCTGAGCCTTATTATCCAAGTTTACTTTTATTCAGGACCCTAATATACATTAAATATTTTTACTAAAAGTAAGTTTTAATATAATGCACCTTTTTTTACCCAATCCCTTTCAATTTCGAACTAGCTTAGTTCAAAAACTTATTTGAAAGTTTGCTTACCTGCGAAAGATCGGTATCATCTTGTATCTTCTCCCAGACCGTCATTTTCCTATCAGCTGCCACGGCGAGGCCAAAACACAACACAAACAACACCAGTGGCCCCATGGCACCACTTTTAAAACATCCAAAAAGTCCCGAAAACTCACTAGAACTCACTCGCGGGATTCATAAGCCGTGTTCGTTGGTAAACGCGCTGAGCATAATGCCGGTACGGCGAATGACTGACTGAGACCGAGACGCGACACCGCCTGACTCCGTCCCGCTCGCTCCTGCCTATCCCCTCGTTCTGGTCATCCTAGTCATTATGACCGTTGGCCCAACTGCTTATTTGAAAGTACCAAAGGCTTTGGGAAGGCTATTTATGTTTTGAAGGTGAAAGTTTTAGCAAATACGGGAAGGGTGTTGGCGGATCAGTTGAAGCCAGATTTATAGGATTATTGACCAATGACATTTTGTAACTAAAAAAATAAAAAACATGTATTTGAATGAAACAGGGTATTTTTATGTCTTAAACTGCTTCTGTTTCATGCAATCTTTCTTTTAAAATTAAGTCCACACAAAATGCTTTGTCACTGAGCGACCACATCGATATGCAATCTTTAAAATGAGATATAAACAAAGATTACTTATGAATACTCGACTGTCTATTATGATAAAGCAGTCGAGTTGTATCTGAACTTCTCGCGATTGATTAGTCATCGCCATCGCCTCGGGTTTCTGCCTCAGTCAATCAAAAAGAATCAAAATGAATGAAATTATGTATGTGAGAGTTTATTGCTCTTACGAGTACTATGATGGATGATTCAACAATTAACATAATAATGCAATGAGGAAGCTTCTTAAGATTAGTTCATAATGCATATTAGAAGTTTTAAAGAACTTTAGGTAATCTAAGACTTTTGATAAATAAGGAGATTTTTATAGATTGCCTATATGAAACGATATTAGTAACGTTAATACTATAAAATTCTATTTTAGATTTCCTCTTGAGGACTCTGCCTTACATTAGTTCTGTATTCCTTTGAGTTTGAATATTTAGGTAAGATTAGTTCATAATAATGCAAATTAGAAGTTTTAAAGAACTTTAGGTAATCTAAGACTTGTGATAAATAAGGAGATTTTTATACTTTGCCTCTATGAAACGATATTAGTAACGTTAATACTATAAAATTCTATTTTAGATTGCCTTTTGAGGACTCTGCCTTACATTAGTTCTGTATTCTTTTGTGTTTGAATATTTAGGTAAGATTAGTTCATAATAATGCAAATAAGAAGTTTTAAAGAACTTTAGGTAATCTAAGACTTTTGATAAATAAGGAGATTTTTATAGATTGCCTGTATGAAACGATATTAGTAACGTTAATACTATAATAATCTATTTTTGATTGCCTCTTGAGGACTCTGCCTTACATTAGTTCTGTATTCCTTTGAGTTTGAATATTTAGGTAAGATTAGTTCATAATAATGCAAATTAGAAGTTTTAAAGAACTTTAGGGAATCTAAGACTTGTGATAAATAAGGAGATTTTTATAGATTGCCTCTATGAAACGATATTAGTAACGTTAATACTAGGTATAATAATCTATTTTTGATTGCCTCTTGAGGACTCTGCCTTACATTAGTTCTGTATTCCTTTGAATTTGAACATTTAAGATTAGTTCATAATGCACATTAGAAGTTTTAAAGAAGTTAAGGTAAACTAAGACTTTTGATAAATAAGGAGATTTGTATAGATTGCCTCTATGAAACAATATAAGCAAATACTATAATCTATTTTTTATTGCCTCTTCAGGACTCCGCCTTACACAGTTTTGTATTCCTTTGAACATAATAAAAAGCTCACTATATTTATACGATTGCTAGTCGGAAACAAACCAAAGGAGGCATTTGAACCTAAAGCATGACTGAATATAAATATATAAGGCATACTTCTTAGCAGTACAACACTTGATTCACAAGTTGACGTAAGTATCTAGTTCCTACTAATTCCTAGAATATGTTTTTAATATAAACGCGAAAGTTTGTACCACGTATCTCCGTAACTACTAAACTGATTTAGAAGAAATTTGGTATGCAGATAGTTTAGGCTCTAGAATAACACATAGGCTAATCTAATTTTCAAAAATTAACCTCTGACGGGGTTAAAAAGGGTGGTAAAGTTTCTACTTATGGAAAATTATTATTCTTTGCTTCGATTCACTTTTATTATAACTCTTAAATAAACTATAAAGTAAATTATGAAATAATTTTTTTACAAAACTCATAGGGGTGTGTGTTATAATTATAACTTTCTGAAATTTGTATGAATTTACGCGATCGAAGCCGCGTGGCGCAGCTAGTTATACGTTAATGTAAGTGTTTATATTTAACATGTATAGTGACTATCGTGTTTCTTATACTCATAGCATAGATTCGGGCCGTTTTACCTGCCCGCTCGTTTAACAGCCAATTGGTTCCAAACCTTTTTACCTGATCGTGGTTGGTTTATTCGGTTCGATGCAGACGACGTGACAGGAACCGATTAGGCTCTATTGTTTCCATATCTATAGAGAGTCGTAGTACAATCTTACTTTCTCCTGCTCTTAGGTTTTACTACCGTGTATCGTGAGAGTGTTATCTCATCATTCTTTTGTGGCAGATGTTGTAAATTTCTTATAGTCTTTATAGATATTGCATGCCTGTCTTTGTCTGCTTTGCAGATACTATTTGTTGGTTGAATAAGAAAACGCTCCTTTTTGCGAAACCACGAATTAAATAAAACAAATGATAGTTCAGTTCCATCGAGCTGCTTATTCGCCAGGAATCACATTCAAAACGCATAATAAAAGTACGAAATAATAACACTTATCTTGAAGGAAATATAGTATAAAAATAAACTAGAATGGAATTAAACGATTCGTTCCTGAAACACTTCGAATTCAGGACAAAAATACAATTTCCCATAAAAACAGTATTAAAACTGACAGTAGGCATTTCATTTATTCCGTATACTGTCGACGAATTAAAATTGTCAATTTGCATCGAAACGAAGTATTGGACCGGACAAAATGCATCCCCGTGCATTTCTACTTCCAGTTCAAAGGAAAAGAGCGCTTTTATGTCAAAGTGTCATATCGACGTTACAAATAAATTGATTCCTCGCTGCCGTATTCTGTTTGATACGGGTATTTGTTTGCTTCAAGTTTTACACGTATTTTTCTTTCGCTTTTCTAGACTTGACAAGATGTCAATTGTAATTGCGGGGTTGTTTCTTTGATAAAAAAATAATAACGTATATTACTATCATTTTCTCTAACATCGAGGCCGCATAGCTATTATTATGAGGAATTTATATTATGCATAGTATAAATAAATAAATAATGCTGGACAATTCACACAGCATTATCTAGCCCCAAGCTAAGCAGAGCTTGTGTTATGGGTACTAGATAACTGATATACTTAATACAATACATTACATAGATAGATATTTTTATTATACATAGAAAACACCCAGACCAATGGAACAAATTTCTGCAGATCGTACACAAAAGTATGCCATCCATTTTCAATTAGGCCTTTAATATACATAGAATAGATCATAAAACAACTGAAATTAGGATCAAAATGACCTAAATGCGAGGTCAGTCCCATAACCTACGGGCTCTCTGGATAATTCTCCTTTGGAATAACATCAACTGGGATCCTATTATTATTGCATTATCATATAACGAGGGCTTCAAAGTTATTTTGCCAAACTTCGGCTATCTAAAACTTTGTCCTAGTTTCTACTTAGCGATAGACAAGTTGAAAAGACATACATCATTGAAAGTTCCATTTATCATCAGTATTCAGTCAAGTCCTTGGTTAAAGTAAACTTCTCGTCTGACTTTTCCTTCGAGTTCAAGACGAAGTTCATACGGCACTTCATAGGTAACTTGCTTGTACGAGCAAACGGCGACAAACATTCGCTCACACACCAGAAAGTTTTCTAGCTGTAAGTTCTACCTGCAACAGATCCTAGGAATTTGCACCACCCCAACTCTTCCCGCGGGTGTCGCCCTGCAGAACAATTCTACCACCGAACTGCGACCCCCAACCGGCTTGCCCAGCGTGGGGATTATGGGCATTACTCCCCATATGATAAAAGCCAATAAGGCGCTTATCGGGGGGAGGCCCGCGTCCAGCTGTGGACCGATACAGGCTGTTGAGGTTGAGGTTGAGGTACCTGAGTACCTACCTTAATCTGATCAATGAACGAATACCTTGTTACTTTTGAAAGCAAGTACTATTTAAAAATCTCATAGTCTTCCTTGTATTTAAGATGCTTATACTAGTTATTTGTAAATATATAGGTATTCCATAAGATTGAGCATTTTGATCGGTATCGTAAAATTACGGGTGTTTTTTTTACAATTTGGAGGGTTCGATTCCCGGTTCAGACAGGCGATTATTCAAAAGTCTTTGAGTGCAGTTTAAATTGTTTTTAAAATCAAAGTGCATGGACTTCATTTCTTTCAATATAATTTTCTATCTCCAATATTTAAAATACTTTCCCTCCATGTGGCATGGCCGTGGGACGCCCTGTGTATAAAGCTATCAAATACTTAAATATTTAGGCTAAGTACGACTAAAGCTCTGAGCTCATTAATTCAATACCGCTACCACACAGCACAAAGACGTGCATTCAAATATGGGCTTAAACTCGTTATCTTTAGATACATTTTACAGCGACAAAATGGCTTCATATATATAAAGCGATCAAGTACTATTTAGGCTAAATACGACTTAAGCTCTGTGCTGATTAATCCAATACCGCTACCACACAGTACAAAAACGTGCATTCAAATATAGAGCTTAAACTCGTTATCTTTAGATACATTTTAAAGCGACAAAATGGCTTCATATATATAAAGCGATCAAGTACTATGTAGGCTAAGTTCGACTTAAGCTCTGCGCTGATTAGTCCAATACCGCTACCACGCAGCAAAAAAACGTGCATACAAATATAGGGCTTAAACTCGTTATCTTTAGTTGTATTATAATATCTGTCTTTAGTTACATTTTACAGCGACAAAATGGCTTTATATAATATATATAAAGCCAATATATGAATACACATTTTTGTGCTTTGCTGCTGCTGTGCAATTATGTGTGTGACAAGCTGTAGGTAATTTTACAATTTGACAAATAATAAGTTTCACCTACGTCTGATTTTAATCTAACAAGCAATGCTCATAATCTCAGTGCTAAGTGAATGCTTTAGCAGTCTATCCCGGGTAATCCATCGCGCTTGAAGCTCCCAAAATCTCTAAGCTCATTAATATTTGAGGTGCTCGTTAGTTTGCAACTAATTAGTCCATCAGTAGCACCTACCTAAATTGCTGAAAACTTTGGTTATCCGTTAATTAACGCCAAGGGTATGAGCATGTTTGTGTAGGAGATACTTCTCGGGCTACTTCATGGCACATCCACCACATTAAATTATGTTCTTAAAACATATTATTCTCTATTGGGAATTTATAAAGAAGTTAAGTGTTAAAGTTAAAGTTTATAATTGCAATTAAAATTGTACAATTGCTATAAAAGTCATACTTTCAAATCGTACTTTCAAAAGTCAAGTACACTCTCGGCGCATGGTCGCAACTTTTTAGCATTTTTTTTCACCATTCATCTACCACGCTGTTTAAGCCCAACCTCCCTAAATGCAAACTCTATAGAACTTTCGGCTCAATCTCCGAATTAGGCTCGTTCTTTACCACCGTTAAGTAATGACGTCTCTTGACCCAATGAACGGTCTGAACTTGAAGGACAATGGATGACTACACATTAGTCTGGATGATTGCTCCATTATTTAGGCTTAGGGATACTCACATCACATCTGTTGTTACTAGCAATACTGGGTTATGCCGGCTGAGACAGAAGAGGTTGGTTGTTCGATTGAAGCAGAACTTTTTGCATGAAATGCAGGATATTGCTAGCTTGGAATCATACGCAGATATTTGCATGATGGGCAGCCAGGGATCATCTGCTGCTTTGGGCACATGGCACATAAATTTACCTCTTTGTGCTTCTATAGTCTCCCTGTGTTTCTCGCATTTACCGCATCGCACTTACATATCACAATCTGAACTTTTAAGAGCGCTTTTTGGTCATGGATTGATGGACTGGATTCATTGGTCGTTTGTAACGACCTCGATTAAAAAGAGTGACTAAATACCTTCATTTTCATTAAATAAAAAACAAACCAAAACTGTATAAAATAAAAAATAAAAAACATTCGTCAAATGAATTCATCTGTTAGCTAGATGAACGGCAGTCTGATTGCATACATACCTACTGAATGGATTTTATTTGGATTTACATAATGAAGGTGGTAACGGGAGAGCAGATCAAAGAAGAACTCCATTTCAGTTCGTTATTTGATCGGTAGTATATTAATGCATTATTCTTACTCTGAAATGTGAAGATTTCAGCTTCTTATTTGCATAATACGTAGATACTAATAAGATTGTGTTGATTTATAGTACATAGTTCATTTATTTTTCTAATTGGACTGGTTTTCATACAGATGTATGGCTGTATTGGTTGTACTTGACAACTTTGTTGGACAGTGCGTAAACTATAAATGTTTTGAAGGTAGATAGATAAAGGTAGGTAGTATGTATTATTAGGGACTCTTTTGAAGATACAGCACCTCTACTGGGCCAACGCCCAGTTGATCATGCATTCCCTGCCAACCAGCACCAACGTGCTGGTTGGCAGGGAATGCGTGATCAACGTTTGAAATAAGAAACTTGCACTATGTTTTGCCTGATGTCATCGGAAGGGACCCATGCCGGGCTTTTCTGCGTTAGCTAGCTTAAGTGACGGACGTCTGGGTGTAGGTGTTGAAGATAGGATATAAATAAATAAATAATGCTGGACAATTCACACAGCATTATCTAGCCCCAAGCTAAGCAGAGCTTGTGTTATGGGTACTAGATAACTGATATACTTAATACAATATACTACATAGATAGATATTTTTATTATACATAGAAAACACCCAGACCAACGGAACAAATTTCTGCAGATCAGAGAGTTGTGGTCTCCGTGTTTCAGTTCTTGTGGTTAGGAGCAGGGTCAGTATATGGAAGGTAGTTATCGCATAAGCTACTATCGCACGGGAGCACTCTAAACCCATAAAAGCTGAGCATCAGCGTTAATTGCCACTGCCATGACAGACCAGCTAATGAAAATGTAACGCCAAAACTTGGCAAGTGAAATGTTGCTTATTTAGGTTTACACGACACAGGGTAATGCATAATAAAGTTGTTAGTGCGCGCAGCAAGCCCTGGCTGGAAGCCAGAGCAGTTTGCGCCGACGATAACTGTTCGATGATAAACTCTTTTGGACAAAATACCAACATGCTCTCCGCTCTAGTTTCGTGCGCTTCAAATTCGTCGTCATTGGGTCGTTACGTCATTGTTGCCGCTAATTTCCACAATATACAGCTACACTCTAGTAAGAGCCGAGACCGACCCGGCGTTTATAAAGCCAAGATAGAACTGCTTGTGCAAAGGTGAATTCTAAAAGTTTTTATTCATTTTTATATTCAAAGCTGGACTTTGCATACGTCTGAATCGACATCCTCAACTCAACAAGTAAACCCACAGCCGCATAAACCGTCCAAACTAAATATTTTGAACTAGCATCGTTATAAGTTCAAACTGAAAGTCACCGTTACTTCAGGAAACGTCTGAAATCACATTTCTCGAAGTCGGCCCGTGTAAGAATGCTGCACAAATCGCCCGAAGGCTCGTATATTTCTTGTCAACGTGAAGCGTTGGATTAGAGTGGTGCGCTGCTACAATTCAAAAGATTTATGAAGGCAATACTAAGTCGATTCAAGACGTTTACGAAGCTCTCGGCACGATTCGCGGGATTGGTATTCCACTGAAACGTTTTCGCCATTAATTAAATGGCTGAAAAATCTTATTGAAAACCGATTATTATGAAAGTTATTGAATCGGAACGGTGAAACTTTCTCAACGGTGGCTAATAAGTAGGATTGTTAAAGGATCCAGGCAATTCAATTGATTTCCATGTGATCGGACATATCTGGTCTCTAGAGTAATTACAAGATAATTTATTGCTTGTTTGTTGTTTGATACGGTACCTAGACAATTTCATTCCAATTATACGATATCAATTGGATCGGGCACTGCAGCATGTTTTATTCATGCATCCAGGGCGCATCATATTGGTTTTGTAACGTTATTTTTGACGAAACTAGAATATATTGTGTGTTTAGGCAACTTCATGAAGCGTGTTTGTTGTATCTATGATGATGAAGTGTTAAGTGAAACTTTGAAACAGGGGTCAAAATGTACCTATATTTAGAAGGTGTGCTCCCAGCCATGCAGGATCTAAAAGCTGACCAATTTTCCTGTTTAATGCCTACGAGCCTGATCAAAGGACGGCCGTCGCCGGAGCGATGACAAAATGCCCCGACGGACGGTCCATAAAATTCGTTATTCGAGGCCACCCCAACAAGCGTCGTCTTGCAAACTTCGTAACATTTTCTTTATGACACTACCGGCTACTTACGAATAAATTGAGGACATAAAATGTAAAACACAAAGGAGCATGTTTATTTCAAGATCCTTTTATTTAGAAAATGTAGGCCTCTATCAAATCTAGATGACATACAACTTTGCTTTGCTTACTTATGGTATTCGAAATTTATGTTATTACCTTCAAAGCTCAGAATAAACTACTCATATTATCTACGAATGAATCAGTTATGTTCTTTACGTAGGCGGTCAATTTCTCTCTTAGCGTCTTAAGATTTAAATCAACGTAGTACTGGATTAGTTCGTTCGACACTTGTAACGGGTATCGAGGTTCGATCATTATGGGCTCAGGCGCTGGTTCATCGCCATCTAACCATGGATACCAGATGTAATTGTTGGCGCTGTGAACGGATGGATCAGCTCTGACGTCGCACGAAGGTGCACGGCGAGGATTTATCTCAGACCAAAGAAGGCGAAAACGAAGAGATAACCTTTTGACAATGTCTGGTCTTTTGTACCAGAGGTCTTTAGTTTCGAATGGATCCGCGGTTATATTGAAAAGGCAGCCCTTAACTGAAAATAAAAAACAAATTCACATTCAGGCAAAACATTTCATGGTCAATAAATAAACTGGTTTTTTTTGCGATAGTTTACCTTTTGTTGGTATGCAAAGCTGTGTGTCATTATTGTCATCGTCCAAAGATTGTAATTTGCAAGAATCTAACTTCATATAAATCTGACTCATATTCAAATGCGTGTCCAATATTTCTCTCAAAACAAGAGCAGTTTCTGAATCATGCAACGCTTTCTCATACAGAGGCTGTTCCGATCTGGTCTTCATAAGTCCTTTTCCATAGTATTCACTAACACATTGTTCCAGATTACCAATAATGATTTTGAAATCTCCATCTCTAAGAGCTCCCCATCCCTTCAAATCGTCTACAGCTATAACAGCTTCAGTGCGTGGTGGCGCTTCATCGTAGATCATAGCGTTCCACTGGTCGATTCCATCAATGGGATTTGTTACGTTACCTCCAGCTGCTGATATTATAGTTGGCAACCAATCAGAAACGTGGAAAAGTCCCTTAAATATCTGAGGATCTATGTCTTTATGCCATAGAGCTGCTGTAGATCTCACAGCACCTTCCCATGGCGTGCCTTTGGTGCCGCGTAAAGGGAGATTTGAACCGAAGTTCTGATCAGGTCCAGTTGAAGGAGCTCCGTGATCAAGGGTGAATATGATTATAGTATTGTTGAGCATTTCAGCTTCGGTTAATGCGGACACCATTTCTCCTACACTCTTGTCGAGAGTGAACACTTGATCTGAAAAACACAAGGTAAGTTTAGGTATTGTGTTGTATTATTTTGCTTCAATTCTATTCCTTCTGTTCTCGGCGACATTGTGCGTTCAGATCCGAGCTGTTTTATTGTTGATTAGGATGCTTATTATTTTTCTTTCGGTACTCCAAAAGAGCAAATTTTAGGTACTTCGATTTCATAATAGCTTAGGTTCTTTTAATAAATGTTGATCGTAATAGGTTTATACGGATAAGCAGTTGGTAGTTCCCAAAGCAAAATGTGTTAGAGATTTAATTTAGTCCTAAAAAGACCAAAACTACAGAGATGCGTTAGTCAAATAAACTAGGCTGTCTGGCCTGTCCTGGTGAGCAGCTAGATAATTTTCAGGTAAATAACATATTTCAGTAAAATGTTGAAACATTTTCAGGTTTGTAGATACTTGGTTCCTATATAGTTATAATAAAAAAAATATATATCTATGTAGTGTATTGTATTAAGTATATCAGTTATTTAGTACCAATAACACAAGCTCTGCTTAGCTTGGGGCTAGATGATGCTGTGTGAACTGTTTATTTATTTATAGACATGAGCTTGCCTGCATACAGCCTCCTGGCGGTGTGAGCAATGTGATCGTTCGCCGCGCTGGCCCGCGAGGGCTGCAAGTTCACCAGGCCGCCGCCGGTGTGGGCCGCCGCATGGGACACGTGCAGGTACAAGGGGACTAACTGATCATGCTCTTTTATTACTAGAACAGCAGAATAAATGCGCGTGATCAGAATACACGTATATTTTAAAATTAAGTATTCAATATCATATTTCTCATACAACCCGCGTGTTGTTACTATGGGAATGGATGGAAGAGAACCTTGTCAAAATACATGTCCGACCGCTTATTTTCAAGGTTTTCAGGTTCAAAATAGTGTTATCCCACTGTACACTGTTTAACGTAGCCACTTTTATGTACGGTAGTCTTTTTTATACGTAGAGTAGGTACATAAAGCACCGATCTGTCGCAAGGGTATGGTAAAATCAGTGATTTCATCCAATCACGGGAAATGCTAAAATATCAATATATTTTAGAATTTCACAGAAAGATGATGATGATTCAATGATTTGAAAAATACCTAAGCTGTTTTAGGTTAATGGTAAAATATACAAGCCAAAACTTGCAAAAAAGATACTATTTCACCCTTTTCTCACTACCCCATATTTAACCGTACCCCTCCAGCGTAAGTACGTGTACCTATGTAGACTATGTCTCTACTAGTCTCTACTCTACAATTTTAGGTTCAACTAAAATATATCTGATTAACTAAGTATAATTTCGTACAGCACTAACACTAAAAGACGTAAACACTTATTATTGTATCTTAGTACTCACTTCGAATAGCTTGGTCGGTTAAAACTTCAGTGAGGTGACCACTTTGATTGAGCACGGGTTCTGAATTGTTGAAGAGATCCAATCCGTAGAACTCACTGCCGTTACAACTCTGCGAACGAATGACATGCATTATGAATCGCATTTGCTTATTCAGTGTCGAAACAGACGAGAAGTAAATTAAAAAGTATCATTAATTCTGTATGTTTTTCTAGAAGACTTATCGTGAACCACTTTTTCAGAAAAAGCAACCAAGCTCAACGAACTAATTGGATAATAATAAAAGGCCGTAAATTGATCTATGAACACGGCTCTAAAACCCCTTGTACCAGATATTTTAAGCTACAGTAATTTGAGAAGTGACAACTTGGCAAAATGCCCATTTTTAACACCGAACCTCTTCCGCTTTACTAATTAGATTCCACAATTTTCGGAACTCATTCCACTCACCGCTACGTGGTTGTACGTGAAGTAATCGACACTGCTGCCCAAGAAGCCGTAGAAAGTATCGAAGCCTCTATACATGGGAAGGAAATATTCTCTGGATTTGCCGAGCCCCCATTTTCCAACCAAGTGTGTTGCGTACCCAAGGTCTTGCAAATACGAGGGCAAAAGTCTTTCAGTAACAGGGATACCTCTATCTTCCGCTGCTCTTATCGATTCTCCTTGAGTTCCTACAAAAATACGCTGAAATTGATTTTGCTCTACTTGCTTAGAAAGCGAAGTTTCAAAGTAATAACGCCCGAATTGGTTTTTTGCTGGTTTTCTGTTTTTCGAAGTTTGGCGTGAATTTACTCAGCAATTAGCCTGCTGACAGTCATAATGCTATTCCTCAGTTATATTTTTAGATGGATCAGTTGAGTTGGTCATCTTAAAATATATTTTTCTAATAATATTTTTTTCTATGAGCATCTATTTCGGTTTTCTAACTGGCAAACACATTTGACGTACCACATCTACACATTACTATCCGATGTGTACATGTGGTACATCAAATGTACTAATATGTAGTTTACCCATCCTCATAGGGTATTTTCCCGTGAACATCGCACTTCTAGACGGCGTCCCATGGGCGTCAGTGTAGTAGTTCTCGATTAAGATTCCTTGAAGTGCAATTAAATCGATATTCGGCGTCATAATTTGCTCCGAACCGTGAAGGCTCAAATCGTTCCACCCCTGTAAATAGGTTAAGTACTTAATACCGAGTCTGCTCTTGGGATTTTCCAAGAATCAAATATAAATAGAACTTTACATAATTAATATTCACATTGCTAATAAAAATGTGAAAGTTGGGATGGATGGATGTATGTATGTGACTACTTATAATAATAAATAGTAAATAAATAAATAATGCTGGACAAAAACTTTTTATATACATCTATGTCTAGAACCACACATAAGCTAGGCCCAAAATCAGTGCTCATGGGATAAAAATAACCTTAAAACGTCTCCATAGCACATCTATTAAATGTAATAATAATAATAAGGATTTTAATCCCAGTAACAAAGCGTGCGAAACCGTAGGCATTAATAAACAAGTAGATAATAATGGAGAAACGAAAGATACAACACACTTACCACATCGTCTGCCACTATAAACAGAATATTCGGCCGCTTTATTTTAAAACACGAATGCACCGCCAAAATGGAAAGAAAACTGAAAGATGAATGAAAAATATTACTCAATAATAAAAGTAATTGGATAAAATTGATATAAAACTTACTATAGTAATTTCAGTGCCATCTTTCAAGCAATCGCAGTTAGTGAAAACCACAAGATCTAATGAAGTGTATAATGGTGATACACTGTTAAAACCCATGTCCACACATTTTACATACTAAGTAGTGCTTCGTATAATTTCAGGGCAACTGGAACATCCGTGAAATGCATCAAGTAGGAAGCGAAGCGGAAAATTGAGAGAGCGAAGAAAATACTTTGTGAAACCAAATCCGATTTGTCAAGAATGCTAGGCAATGTAAGAAATCTAGGTATAAAATATTGATAGAGGCGATATACATATAGGATTAGCTTCTGTCCACGAGTTCGCTCGCGTTTTTTCTATAATAGCAAGTGGCTTAACATGTAGTTCTAGGCACACAACTTCATCAGTGCTAAATTTCAGCCCGATCCATTCTTCAGTTTTGGCGTTGTTTTCGCAAAAAATCTTCACAACACGGCAAAAATTTCGCCTTTATTTAATCTGGTGCATTATTTCGCTTATTTCTTGATTATTATCTAGGAACACCTCTTAACATCTATATATATTTGGATTCTTCTTGAAATTTCCTACAAAACAGCATTTAAATATTCTGATGTTGTGTAACGTAACTAATAAGGTTGAATTAAAATTTAATTAGAATTGCGTAAAAATGGTGAAAGTTTAGAAAGTTTTTAAAAAATCATAAAAAGATTACCTTAAAATTTTGCTAATGCTTGCGCTAGTAGTTGTCACAGTTACTAAATAATCGCTTACCCTACCACTACACTACCAATCTAAATAAAACACCTGTTTAAAGTTTACTAAGATAATATTTCAAGTACCGTACCATGAAGGAAGGAGAAGTATGTATCACCCAAATAAGATAAACAGCGCTAGTGTGACGGAAATATAATTGCCTTTGTTCTTGGAAATAAAAAGAATGTATGTACCAACTTCATTTACATATAATATAAGATGACATATTCAACAGCTTTATCGTCAATTTGATACGAGCTATCTAAGTCATATACACAATTTATCACAAAAAAAACTGCAAATATAATTAATAATCAACTTAATGATTTACATGAATGTTTTGGTAAAGATGGAGCATTGAACAAACTAAATTCAAAACAATCATTATTTTCAAACTGTACTAACTTAAAAATATTCAAAACAAATTCTTTGTATTTCATAATCCAATATGAAAACTTCAGACGGTAGGTTCCGAAAAACTTTTTCAAAGAGATTATGGACTCCATTTCCTTTTTTCTTCTCTTTTCGTTCCGCGGTCAGCTTATCGCAAAGCTTTTATTCCATTCCGAAAAAATAATACACAAAGGAGCTTCCAGAACACAAAAACCCCATCAACCCTGCGACGAAAGTTGTAAATAAAACAAGTTCAGCTTTCCAATCAACACACGTAGTTTTATAAACCCTAAAAACATCGTAAAATGCTTCCCGAACAAAACAGAGGATTTAGCCAACTTTGCGCCATAAAACAGTAATTTGCATTAACAATGAGGGCATCTGCCTCAAGGTTCACGAGTTTGGCAAATGGAATGTAATTAGTTTGGAACACGCGTTAAACAAAATAAATAAGTGAACGCTGACCGATCATCACTGTTACGTTGAGCTTGTTCTTTCCTGTAAATGTATGTACATTTGGAAAGAAAATGTATTGCAAAAAATATATCTATACTATATACTAATATTATAACAGAGGAAATATTTGATTGTTTGTATTGAATAGGCTCCAAAACTACGGACCGATTTGGAAAATTATTCTACCATTAGAAGCCCACATTATTCCTGATGAACATAGGCTACTTTTTACCGCGGGAAAATGCTTAATTCCTAGCGGGTAATAGGACAACGGGCCTACCGGAAAGCGGGTAATAGGACAACGGGTAGTAAGAATGTTGCTAGTTTTGATATATGTATATGCACATAAACTTATCATCATACCTCAAGCATATGAAAGAGACTGCAGTAAGATATGATATAACTTCTAAGACTTTCATTGAATCAACTGGACGTGTTCACCCTGCTGTACCGCACCGCAGAGACTGGGCCATGAATAAGCTATCCAGAATGAATGAATGAATGAAAAATTTATTGCACAAAATTAATAAAATAACTTATAACTTTTATCTTATATGGTTTACTAAATAATGTTGTGTGTTAGGTAAGTCACAAAAGCATACAAATAACCAAATTCCTTCAAAGTTCTATTAATTTTCGCAAACTAACATTTTATCTACAAATCTACAATCTTTGACAAAGAAGTTTGTACACGAGGGAACGTTTAAAGGGAAATACTGTACCTACTTATCTACCCTCAGAATATCTCTGTATAAAAATACTATTTGCCATGGAAGCGGAGGGGTATTATCACTGCCGTCCTGTATATTATGGCTATAAATCTGAAACACTGCTACTGTTGCCTATTTATTTTATTGGACAGCATAACATGTTTATTTCGTCGGTACCAAATAAAAAGTTTTCTCTAGTCGATGCGTCTGAACCCGATAAAGCTAAGTGCACCAGGAAAAACTCAGTGCATTTCTGCTTGGTTTGTTTCAAGGCTCCAAACATAATTTCAAGGAGTAGGAAATGATTTTCTAATGCAGGTAGGTGCACACAAGTTTTTTATGACTCGTGCAAAATCATTGCCTACCAGTATTGCAGCAATAATTTACGGAATTTTTGGAATTTCAATTTGATATTGGATTCGCAAAGCACGGCCATTTTATTCACAAAATATTCCATGGTTCCCGGTGAATTTGAAAATGGAGCATTGTGAAATTTCTCTTGCGTGCTACACCGTCCGAATTATTCCACATATCTGGCGCGAGCAACAGCTGTCGACTGAATACCTATTTTCGAGAATCCCGTTACATTGCCGCATTTTTCTAAACTCATTTCCTAGATTCACTTACCGATATAGGTATATTTTGTCTCAATTTTGTTTGATTTCTTTAATTGGTTTTATTTCCGTTGGACTTTACTTTGGTTTTTATTTGAATACTTAAGTGGTTTTTATTTTAATACTTAAGTTCAAGTCGCTAGCTGTGTGGTGCCGGCTTAGAATTTGCACCACCCCAACTCTTCCCGCTGTTCTCGTAAGAGGCGACTTAGGGATATCCACCGAGGGCGGGCAGCAGCGCCCCCTGCAGAATAATTATACCACCGAACTGCGATCCCCAACCCGCATGCCCAGCGTGGGGATTATTGGCATTTCCCCCCATGTGACAAAAGCCAATAAGGCGCTTATCACGGAAGGCCTGCGTCCAGTAGTGGACCAATTTAGGCTGTTGAGGTTGAGGTTGACGAAGTCGCTAGCCATGCCTAATGAATTTAGCGAAATGAATGTAGCTGGGTACTGACCGCTTTTACGAGACGGGACATAACGTAGCATTCGCAGCGAGTATAACACGTGACGCCGTGTGCTAAAATACGTCTCGTTGGTCGTTGCGAGCGCCTTCTTTCCCCGTACTGACTGCACACACTAAACTTCTTTCCAGCTCTTGTGGGGGCACGAAGAGACTTTGACTCTTTATCCCGGCTTCAACTCGAGGGGTGACGACCCCTCGGTCCTTGGGTTGCGCAAAATGCTCTTGCACGTCCAGACAGACCCGACTCGACTGTGAGATGGTGCAGCACCCTGGTTAGCAGCAGCTGACTGCACGAACTCTCACTGTGTACACGTTACATTACGGTCCGTAACGCCGGTCAGTACCTGGCTTAAAGTGTCAAACATTTTGCCGTTTTTGTAAGACCTACCGTAACTGGCGGTTCAAGTATTGATTGAAGCCGAGCTTAGATTGGGGCAAGAACAAACACCAGGCGGAAGTCAGGAAACCTTAAATGCTTCTTTGAGAGTTGTTGAACTAATTAAAAGTTTAGCACTTGTAGTTGCTATGGCGGAGTTGCGTGCCACTGGCTTTGATTAGTTCCACCATTATTAGATGATTATTTTCTATTGCTGGAGGTGCACTGCAAATCTCTACTGCTCGAGACCAGGAGGAGCCATTTTACTTCTATACCCTGGTATCTTCTGAACACAACTTCAAGCAATTAAAAATATTTGCACACTATTGGCACAAATTAAGGCGCGCTGAGGAGAGCACATTTTCGAAAAGGGATGGGTTGGGGGGCACAGAGCAGCACCGAGCTGGGGAGGAGCAGGCCGGCAATGAAGTCTGTGATGTGATGTGGCATGCCCCAAAAGGGGGACAGTGTACGGGACAAAGTGCGTAGGATTTGTAGAGTCTTGAGTCACGCGAGTGGCTCTTCTCTCACAGTTTCGGTCCGTATAACCACAAGGTTGGCGGGACCATGGGAAGGTTGGAGGGATTGCTCGAGAGCAGTCTAAGCACAATTTATTAGTTAAAGCGAGGAGTCGATGCAATATCACAGGTGGCACAAACTTAGATTTTAGGATAGTCCCTACAATAAATTTTAATTGCGAGGGTGCAGTTATTCTTCTATATTTCTTATTTTGAACGGTATATCCATGTATGTGTCTATTGACATTCTAATTTATGGTATATCTAGTTTATGCCCGCGATTTCACACGCGTTGTTTCTATGGAAACGTTTAAAGGTGATTTGTATCCCATGGGAACTGATTTATGGGATAAAAAGTAGCCTATATTTATCTCAAACACTTGTATTATTGTAGATTAAGTTAAAGAAATAAATAATTTTGTATTTTTGTATTTGTATTTGTATTTCTATGTTTGATTCCCGGATGAGAATTACTTGTATGCACAATTTCAGATTGATCCGTTCAGTAGTTTTGGCATGAAGAGGTAACAAACATCCATCCATCCATCTACTCATGCATCCAAACTTTCGCATTTTTTTAGTGTGATATTGTGCTATTGATTGACTCTACCTACAAATTTTTTGTTTGGCTTTCTGTAGCCAATTTTTATTTTCCTGTCAATTTCTCATTTTGCATGTTAATGCTGTAAATCTATCTATAGTATCTCTAGTCTACCATGGTCAGGCCATGGTAGACTAGAGATACCACGTTGAGTGGCAATGCTAATTCGTTGACCGAAATAGACTCTATAAAAAGTTTGGTAAGATGTTATAGGTATATCAATTATCCAGTACCCATAACACAGCCCTGCTTACTTTATGCTGTGGATTATCCAGTATCATAATTTAATTGTATATGGTAGGCACTAACACTGTAAGCACGTTTGGTTGGATATCTGAAAAATAAGTCATAAGACTTCATAAAAAAATCTGCAGATTATCATGACAAACATTTACTTTCCATAGGGTACTAGATAAATCTACCAGCTTACCTACAATTTGCTAAAGTGTTGTCGTTTTACACGAATTTTTCGCTCAATTAGCTTTTCCGGTCATTGAATATTCCGTAAAACAAGAACTTTTCAACAACATCATGCAGGGTTAGCGACAGAATTTAATTATATCTCAATAATTTTTAAACCTCAAATAAACTTAGTCTGTTGTTAGGTTGTAAGTTTATAAGTTGTTGTTTTAAACTGAGGTTTCTAAACATACTCATATTACCTGCACGCTTTGTTTGAACTTTCCGTTGTATATGGAAGTTGCAGTATATTCGCTTTCCCCAAACATGTAACTAGAGCAACTCTGTATGCAGATGAACTTTATCTCTTTACCTGTACAAAGTTGCAAAAGTCGATGTTCTCTCTGACTGGGACCGTGGAATTCAATTTGCAAAAGCGGATTCTGTGGTGCAACCTCTATTAGTGGACAGTGAGCGAAACTGGAAGTCATTTGAGCCCATGAAAATGTTCATTGTACATCTGAGTCCAAAATCGTCAATGTCCTTACAAAAACATCGACAACTACGACAGCAACTACAACCCACAACAGTTAACCTACCATTGCTTTTTATTAATTTAGGCACATAACTGGAAATATTTTGTGGCTGGTTGTAGGTACATTTTTAGTAATAGTTTGGTAATACTTCCAAATGATGTGAAATGCTTCAGGGTGCTTGTGTGTGTGGCATGATAGTGGCGATGATCACAATAAGCTGAACATGGCCGCAGTGATACCATACCAAAGACACATTTCTTCTGCATGATAAGACGGCACAAAAAAATTTGATGGAATAGTTTCTTTGCGTTTCATTTATATTTTTATCTTTGTTTCATTTCTATTTCTAATTGTAATAATTCAGATGCCTACGTTTTCCATTTGTAGCGTCCCACTCAACCACAATGGTCAATCAACACCGACCGCGCTAGGTGTCCGCAAATTGAAAATTTTGCGTCAGATTCACTGGGACGTGTCATGTTCCATTTCTGCGTGTCGACATGTAGATAGGGTATTTTTGCAGACCGTGACGTCATAAATTCCGTAACAGCAAACTGCTGACACGGCAGGAACAAGTTGGACGAAACTTGATTTGTCAGCCTCAATGTTTCACAAATTGAGAGGGATTGAACAACCGGTAAATTTTTCGAAGGAAATTTGTGACTTTTGTACATCATAGATTAGGAAAGAGTAAAGTATGGACATGGTATCAGGTCTTCAGAAATTATTCTATTACGCAAAGATAATGTACAAACAAAGCCTTCATGAATTAGGAAATCTATTTCCACAAAGTCTGACCTTGTTATATCTACTTAGCCTCGATAGAAGCTGATAGAGGTCCATCATTGCTCTACTCTACATCATCCCGACGACGTTGCCAAATCCTGTAACGCGGCAAAATTAACGCCGGACTTGATGCTGTCAGAATAGGTTTTCTAAAGATTAATTAGTTTAGCACGTTGTATGGCCTGTTTTCGTGCAGTTCATGACTTCATTAGGGGTTCAGAAAATACAACGTACGTAGAGATGGTAGAGATCCATTACCTTTCGTTATTGTCTGGTACCATAAAGTTTCTTAAAAAAGGAGGCTTAGATTGACAAACCATGTGAAGACAACATACATGACTATAGCGACAATTTCTTAAACGTGCGTTCGTGTGCGTGTAAACACTTAGTTAAGCTTGTAAACTCACACATTGATTCGATTTTAGCTAAAAGGACAAGTAAGTTTTTCCCTCTGCTGTGCTAGCAGCGTGCTTTTCATACTTTGAAAAATTCTTAAGTCCTAGTTGGGTCCACTCACAGAATTCCTACAGAAAAATCCGACGTGCTACGGTGTTGCACATTTATGCGCTGACAAAAGTTCGCCTTCCGACGTAATCAAGGCATCACTTAAAGCACTAAGCTGCTGCTAAAAACAAAAACCTAGCTAGGGAATAACAGGACTGATGGAATACCTACTAATAAAACGACAAGAATTTAAAAATTTAAATTAGCGGTTACTTTTAATGATAAGACTGATCGATAGCCGCCTGAAACCCTTGTTTTACCTCAATGCTTAAGGTCTGAATAAATTGTTAGGATCCATAAACATCAATTGGAAATTGAGAACACGTCCAAAATTAGAAACAACCTTTAACAAAGTTACCCGTAATTGTAACCGCCTTCAAATTGGTATTGTTAGAAAGATGAAATGAAATTGCCTCGTAAGTACTTTACTTGCGTTTCATCCTTTGAAGTGCACTTAGTAGATTTCTGGTGGGTACCAAAACCTACGCCTGCTTTGAAAACTTGAAGTTTGGTACACAACAATTATTTGTTTCAATTTGGAAACTTTAGATCTTGTTTCACTTCTTTGAAGTTCCACCGGCATAATAATATTTCATTTACCAGCGCGTACCTACGTAAATCGAGTTCTCCGGGTTCATTTTAATCGTATTATTCATTGTGCCGGTCGTAAAACTTTGTTGAAATATAAATGAAAAGATACGGAACCGGTAATCTTATAAAAGGTGTCTTTCACGCATGAGTCTGTAATCCCTCTGATATCGTAAGGGTATTTTCGTGGAGGCATCTGGTAGTCTACTGAATACGTAGGTATCTGTATCTACGTAGTGGATAATCTTAGAATCCAATTTCATAGTGTTTAGCCAGGGCTTCCTACCCACAGCTGTGCTCGCTCTCCATCAATTTGCAGTATACAGCGACTGTTTTGATTAATTACACAATGCCGTGGGAGACGAGCTTGAATGAAGACAGTCTATTGACATCAAAAATTAGGGAATATAGATCACTTTATCGATAAATTCCAGAAATGAAAATTAACGATGAATATGATAAATTGCGGGTTAAGCTTGGTGGGTTTTATGTGACTCCCACATCTACTATATAAGAAATACGAGTAGGAACATACCCCGCTGTAAAGGTGTGATAATGTTCATTTTATGACTTGGCCTTGAATTTTATTGAGATAGCATACGCCACTCTAGGGAAATGTTACTAAAGGTAATATAAAATCTAACGAGCCAACACTCTACGTTAAGGCTCATACACACAACATCTATAATTTGTTATCAGAAGCTTACTAAAAGTGAAATTTGTATCTGGTTCCAGTTTTGTAAAGTAAGTGCAAAACGTCCTAACGTACGTGTGTCGTACCCGAAAATAAGATATAGGTCAAGTCAGTTTGTAACCGGAACCGGTTCCGGTACCTTATATTTATCAGCAGGAAACATGTTCTGAGGCAAAATACTTCACGGGTGTTTGTAAAAGACAATTAGGTACACCCGCCGTCACCTTCGTCGCTGCAACGTTTCGTCGCAACAACGTACATAAGAAAGAAAGAAGGAAAGAAAATCCATTTATTTGACCCAAATACATACACATATTAAATGGAATAAAAAAAATACATAAAAGGGGCCAAAAAGGCCCCTGTCTCAGCATTATGCCGCTACAAACCACAGCGAGTAGCGGTGCTGATTTTCAGACAGGGCCTAGTGTGGTGGCACAAAGATGGTAAAATATACAACAATACAATTAATACACAAACAGACAAGAGTAGATAGAGAGGTTACATACAACACAGGAAAAAATGAGTCTTCGTCATGTGCGTGGCCCTTAGAAAGCGCGACGCTTTGAAACCCTGTATCCGGACGACATACGGAAGTGAGAGGATGTGGCAGCTGCTAATTATAATTATTCGCGTTACGTTGTCAAGAGAATCCGAAATGAAAACCTCACGTTGCTACAATTGTTTGCGACGACTTAATGGCTCATGAGATGTCTGAAACTTCAGCAATTCATTAAATAATAATTATGCTATGAATGAATATTACCATGGATCAATGACATAAACCTAGTTGGGTTTTCGTTACATTTGTGCAAATAGTCAAGAAAATGGTTTAAAATTAATACAACTCCATTAAGAGTTGATAATGAGGAGGAATAGGTAACTTTATACACAAAGTAATATGACAATCAAATAATTTGAATAAATTAGAACTAGTATTTATAATTGACACAATTGAGCTAACTGCTGATTGTTGCAAACAATCTACAGATAGCTCAACTGATCCATATCAAAACCAGTCGGAAGCGTTCCCAAGACATCGCTAGGTATATAAATTTAGCTATTAACTGAGGATTTTTTAGCCATTGAAATTTATTTGCCTTTGCTTATTTAAGATGCCAAGTAGGAAACCATAGTAAACACTGATCCCTCGCGCTCATCCAAGTAAATAATTAAACTGGAGATTGAAGAAATTCACCAACTTTCTTAACTAGTTAATCCCAAAACCTCTTACCGAAACAAAACAGCTAAATCATTCTGTTCGAGTGGATACTCCGTCCGTCGGACGATACCAACAAAACCTATTTGGGCCCTTTTGTTTCTCAGTTTTTCTACTTTTTACCATCGCTCCCCTTTCCTCTCCAATTAGTTCCCGGACGTTCGTGTAGACACATGTCTATTCAATAACAGACCAATGTGATGTCTATTTTTGCAGGTTCCTCTACAGAATGATTTAAAAAAACCTCGAGCAATCTTCGTAGAATCAGTAGGTACGTTTCTGTTCGAAAATATTCGTGTTGAATTGCTCAACGAAATGTTATCCTACCTACTATTATTATAAAACCGAAAGTTTGTGAAATCTGAATTTTTGTTACCTAGGATCTCCAAAACTACTAAACAGGTCAAGATGAAATTTGACGTACATTTAGAACAAAGCTTAACTTAGATTTTAAGGTTAATTAAAGTAGAGTAAAAATTTATTTCAAAAGTAAAATAACATTGGTTAAAGTTAAGGGTAATAATTGTGGTAAGTTGTGAAAGTTTTTGTATTTTATAACCTGATTCTCTCTAGGTGTGATACCATTGGTCGAGTGACTTCCCTCCGTACTGGAAGTATTGCTCTCCCGCTGATGGTAGGCGTTATGATACTATGTAGCTTAACAATATAGCGCGACTTGATAATAAGCTGTGTATTGTATCGAAAATACGCGTGCGAAGCCGCGGGCAGAAGCTAGTTAGATTATAAAATTATTATTAATTAAAATTATCACACGTGACCCGAGAGCTGGTGAGTATCTGGCGCAGCGCAACAGCATTGCCATACAGCGGGGCAATGCAGCCAGCGTAGCGGGGACGTCACGACTGGTATTGATATGGATCAGTTGAGCTACCTGTAGATTGTTTGCAACAGTCTGGAGTTAGCTCAATTGCTTCAATTGTAAATAAAAGTTTAATTTGTTTTTCTTATTTGATTGTAATTTTCTTTGTTCGGAAGCCTATGAGTATTTAATAAAGATATTACAAAGTTCGTGAAAATGGGATTTAATTTCAGATTATCATTATTATAGTGTTGAAATCTCTTAACAAGAGATTATATATTCGTCTTTATGTAGGTTAATTTCAAATTAGTTTTTTTTATATTGGAAGGAGGTAGTATATTTTTAAATGTTAACCAGCTGCTGCCTGCGGCTTTGCACGTGCTTTATAAGTAACCTAAGTCCGTTCCTAAGATACCATTTAACTCCCTGCCAAATTTAATTGAGATTCGTTCAGCCGTTTAGGTGTGACAAGGTAACGAACAGACAGACAGAGTTACTTTGGAATTTATTATATTAGTTCAGATTATTTTGACTCTGATGTCTTCCTACCCGAATCTTTGGCCACGGCAACCAGTCTCAACGGAGACTAGCTAGTTTCTCAAGGGAGACTAGCTAGTTTCTCAAGGGAGACTAGCTAGTTTCTCAAGGGAGACTAGCTAGTTTCTTAAGGGAGACTAGCTAGTTTCTCATAATTCGATGGGAGCCAGACCGACACGACCGGGGAGTGGTCAGGCGCAGGACCAACGGCTTAACGTACTTTCCGAGGCACGGGGGTGTAACACCGCCAACTTTCTGACTCCAGACTGATACTGTGAAATTGTTCTGACTCTAGGTAGCATACAAGTAGGTACTCACAATGTTCAAACGAAAGATTAAAAAATCTAAAGATGTAGAAACATAAATCTACGTACTATGTAGCATACAATGGCGTATCGTAAAAAAATTATTTTATTTAAATAAATTATTATTTTTTAATTATTATTCACTGATGAAGCCTGCAAATACCGTGGTTCAACTTGGAAAGGAACTATAAACTGCAAGTACTGCAACGAATGAGAAACTGTAAGTAATTGCTGCTTTCAGCAACTTTATGCACAATTTTCATCAGAACTTATATTCAGAACAATAATGTGACGTAATTCAAAGACGGTGTAGAGGTACCTATACTGTGTGTTATTTTACTGGGATTTTCCAACAGGAACTTTCCTTGTTGGAAAATCTTTTTGCCCTGTATTCGTCTGTATCGTAGAAAATCGGGGAGGTGTGTTCTGGGCAATTTTTGTATTGAGTTTCCTTATACTCATACTTCTATGGGTTTTCGCCATATTATCATTTTATTTAATTTGACTAACGTACGCTGCTCAGATTTTTTGCCATCCGATACAGTAAAATATTTATTATATGATGCCGATGGCTATTACATGAAATCGGCATCATAAAATTGTTGACTAATGTAACAAATTTTTAGGCCCAGTTAATTTTAATTCCAAAATGGTTTTCACCAGAAAAGAGGTGACGTTTCCTAAGAAAGTTTACTTAACCTTCCCCTGGTGGTGGTTATGGGTGCCCCCGCCCGACCCAGTCTGTCCCAGTTAAAAACACACACTTACTAGACTGTTTTTTGAGGAGATACTAGATGGGGAGGTCAAAATATAGATTACCTACTAGTTATATTTAACTATTCATTACTCGGACTAAGGCTGTGAAGTTTGCCTTTTAACTGACTTATCGTGATTCTCTTCATAAATAACCCGCAATACCTTATTACCCTCCATTTTAATAAAACCTTCCCTGCATTTAAAGAAAACAATGGGTTCACAAAGGGTTTGAAGATTGGAAAAGCTATTCAAATCAAAATCAAATCAAAAACTCTTTATTTCCATAAATACAATAAATGTACACTTAGAAAAGGTCAAATCATAAAACTAAACACTGACACGGAAATAAAGTGATATTTTTGATTTCTGTCGCTTCGGTATGTAGACTAAAGTAAAGAAGCGACGAAGAAACCTTTAGCCTGTTAGTTGTTATTTTTCGAGTTGGAGCAAAACTCGTCCCAAGCTTTTTTATCCTCTAGATAATCTGATATTTTGTAGTAAGCCTTTTTACAAAGGATATGTTTGACAATTTGTTTGAATTTATTTATTGATAATTTTTGCAACTCACTTGGAGTTTTGTTGTAGAAGCGTATACATTGCCCTTTAAAAGATACATTTATCTTGTGTAGCCTAGTTGTGGGCACAGCGAGTTTATCCTTATTTCTAGTATTTATATTATGTATGTCGCTATTTTTAGGGAATAGATTGATATTTCTATGAGTGTACAACAAGTTTTCATAAATATATTGACATGGTACTGTCATTATGTTTATTTCTTTGAATTTATCACGCAGGGATTCTCTGGGACCCATATTATAGATTGCACGAACAGCTCTCTTCTGCAGCACAAATACGGTGTTAATATCTGCAGCGTTCCCCCACAGCAGTATGCCATAAGACATAACACTATGGAAGTAGCTGAAATAGACTAGTCTAGAAGTATCAACGTCTGTAAGATGACGGATTTTTTTGACTGCATACGCTGCAGAACTAAGTCTCTTCGATAGCTTATCTATGTGTGGGCCCCATTGAAGTTTACTATCTAAGGTTATTCCTAAGAATACTGTACTGTTTACAATTTCTAACGTTTCTCCTTTTACGTTTACATCAATCTTAACGTGTTTTACATTAGGTAGAGCAAATTTTATACATTTCGTTTTAGTTTCATTAAGCAAAAGATTATTGACATTAAACCAGTGTACTACTTTTGAGATTGCATTATTCACATCGTCAAGTTTTATGTTTCGACGTTTCATTTTAAAAATTAATGAAGTATCGTCAGCAAACAATACAATCTCATGATTATTCTTGACTAGGTGGTCATTAATATAAACTAAAAATAGGAAAGGACCGAGGATAGAACCCTGCGGTACACCCATTGTAACTACAGACCCCGAAGACCGTTTCCCATTAATGTCAACTCTCTGTATCCTATCACTCAAGTAAGATGTAAGAAGATCCAAAGAGGTGTCTCTTATTCCATAGTGATGTAGTTTCCTGATTAATGTTTCATGGTGTACGCAATCGAATGCTTTTGACAAGTCGCAAAAAACGCCTAAAGCATCTTGCGACTTCTCCCAAGCATCAAAGATATGCGATACTAACTCTACACCGGCATCAGTAGTTGACCTACCCCGAGTAAACCCGAATTGCTTACCATGTAGCAGGTCATTGCCATTGAAATGCCTGAGCAACTGATGTAAGATTAGTTTTTCAAAAACTTTGCTGAATGTAGGCAGTACTGATATTGGTCTAAAGTTAGTGGGGTCAGACCTACTACCCGATTTAAACAGTGGAATTATTTTACTAAATTTCATTAGATCAGGAAATACGCCACAATCAATACATTCATTGAATATAAAAGCTAGATCTGGTGCAATCGTATCAATTAAAGGTTTAATAATTCTGACGGAAATGCCCCAGAGATCTGCAGTTTTCTTTATATTTAAAAGTTGAAAGGCTTTTTTAATATCTTTTTCATCGACATGGTTGAAATTAAGTTTATTTTCGCATTTAGGTACATTTTCTATAAGTAAGGACTCAGCGATTAATTGAGAAGAGTTTAGACACATTGTAGTAGAGATTGGAATGTCAGTAAAAAAGTTTTCAAAAGCTTGGGCTACTTCAATGTCATTTTTGATTGTGCAGTCATTAATCTTTAAATTGTAATCATTAAAGCAGGTACTGACCTTTCCAGTCTCACTATTTATTATTTTCCACGTTGATTTTATGACATTTTCACTATTTCTAATTTTGGAGCTAATATAATTTGATTTTGCTATATGACAAACTTTTCTAAACATTTTTGAGTAATTTTTTACTTTTTCTTTAAACTCCTGGCTGAAATTGTATTTTTTTTCACTATATAGTTCATACAATGTTCGTCTACTCTTATGTATACCTACTGTTGCCCACTCACTAAAGCTAAGTTTTTCTGAGACCATGATCGATTTGGATGTGAATATTGAATTGAACGCATTGGTGAATTTATAAAAAAAACTACAATACGACTCATTTGGGTTGTTATGTGAGTAATTAGGTGATGGTTTAGAATCCCAATCCAATTTCAACCGTTCAAATCGACTTGTGGTCACAGGTATGTATTTTATTTTTTGTTTACAATTATTATTTTTTACTTGTATTTCCAATTTAATTAGTTGACCCAAGTGGTCTGATTTTAAATTGCTTATTATTTGTTTACTAATAAGTTTTTCATGTTGGCAAACAAATATATTATCTATACATTTTGCTGAGGTTTCAGTTATTCTGGTAGGTTCCATAAATATTGGCCTTAGATTATAACAGTTAAATAAATTAGTTAATCTACTACTGAGGGAGTAAACCTCTAAAAGATCAATATTAAAGTCTCCACATACCAAAAGTTTTTTATTAGATTTTGATATTTTAAATAAGATATCATCCATAATTTTTTCAAATATTTCAAAGGAGGCAGATGGTGGGCTGTATACGCTTACTACAATACTTTGCTCCAGCTCAACACATGCTACTTCAATGTGGCTTTCAACAGATAAGCATATTATGTCCTTACGTTCTTTGAACTTTATGAGTTTATTTAGTAATATTAAAGAGCCCCCACGAATAGCATGTGATCTGCAAAAAGAACTGCCAACCTGGTGGTTGCTGAAGTTAAACATGAGCTCATAGCTTTTCAGCCAGTGTTCTGTTAAGCAGATGATGTCAATATCAAATGAGTTCATGTACAATTCCAATTCTAATAATTTACTTCTCAATCCTTGAATATTTTGGTGCACCAGGTTAGTAAACTTTGCCTTATTTTTACAATCTCGTTTTCTTTGTTTTTTCTTGTGATTAATACTATTTGACTGTCTAGGGCTAGAGACTTCCTCTATTGTCGTTATTTCTAATTTAAATGACTTGGAATAACTTCCAAGGTCTTGTTTTTTAATTGATTTTTAATTGAATGTGATGTGTTGTTGTATTAAAGGTTAAGGTCGGAAACTATGGATCAACGTGCCGAGCACGGATTGCAAATGTCAAGCTGGCTTAGACATCGTTATAGGTATCAAACCTGGTAGGTTTGCTTAATTAATATGGTGGAACACTGTTTGCCTTTCAGATGGATACACTATGTAGAGGTTTAGTATTTTGTGGTTTATAAATAAATATGTCGCAGATGGTTTAACACTCTCATTGCGTCTCGCAGTGAATGCGTTAAAGGTTCCTGCATATCCTCCTTACTTATCTTGTAATGCGCCTATTATCTATGCGGATTACCAACGTCTATTGTTTGTTAGACCAATTCTACGAGATGACAAAAGGAACTTGAATAATCAGCTAATTGGAATTCGGGTTCAATCATCGTAGCTGACTCTTTCACTCTTCCACTTGACATCACCAGTGCTTCTTCAACGCAATCCTTCAAAAGCAAACTAAAGTTCTGGCTTATTGAACAAGTTTCTATAAATTTCATGAATTATTTGTATAAATCATAGAGTAAAAACTCGCTGCTGTCTCAGCAGAGGGATAGTGTCATTCAACAATTTGACAATTTGTGTAACCAAAAACCGATCTATGTGTGTTTTGACAGCTCGTAAATACAGTGCTTTCACTCACATCAAATCAAATCAAATCAAATTTATTTATTGCATGAAATACATGTTATAAAAGTTGTAATTATAATGTAATAGCATGTCACAATGTATTCTGCCCTATTGGGCGTGCAATGTCTTAAAATTTAAAATATAAAATAAATGCTTATACAATTCTAAAGAAAATAATACATAAAATTCACAGACATATAAGAAATAATAATAATACAGTGTCAACGTTATCTACCTACAATTTATCCGTCATAAATTCATGAAAGGAGTAATAGCATTTATTTGTCAAGAATTCTTTCACCTTCCTCCGAAACAACGCACAAGGTAATTCTCTTATAGACTCCGGCAGTTTATTATAGGCGAATGGTGCTGAGCAGAATATACTTTTACGCATTAAGGTCGTTTTGGAGTTGCGAGTAACAACTCTATGTTTGTCTCGCCTATTGCGAACCACGGCATCAGAGAGCTGTTGAAACAAATCTGGGTTATTTTTGACAAACATCACCGTTTCAAATATATACAGCGCAGGAATCGTCAAAATATTATGCTGAAAGAAAAATGGTTTACACGAGTCGGTTACTTTCAGGCTAAACATGGCCCTTATGCATCGCTTTTGATATTTGAAAATTTTTTCAATATCAGTAGAGTTTCCCCAAAAAAGTATACCATAACGAATGTTAGACGCAATTAATCCATGGTACGCTGTTAACAGGGTATCTAAATTAACAATTCTAGATATTTTAAACAGGACATAAGCTAAGCTATTAATTTTTTTACACAAATTTTCCAAATGAGATTTCCAGTTAAGTTTTTTGTCAATAGTAAGTTTGCGTAGTTAGTGCACACATTCGTATGATTGAATGTTGCAAGTAAATGACATTTTCCCTAAAAAAAATGGGTATTTTTGTCGACTTCAGTGGTGCAGCGCGCGAGAGTCCGCCTGCGACGCAAGTGGTTGCGGGTTCGATTCCCGCCTCGGAACAAATTTGTGTACGATCTGTAGAAATTTGTTCCGATGGTCTGGGTGTTTTCTATGTATCATAAAAAAAATTATCTGACTATGTAAATAATGTATTAAATATATCAGTTATCTAGTACCCATAACACAAGCTTTGAGTAGCTTACTTTGGGGCTAGATGGTGCTGTGTGGATTATCCAGCATTATTTATTTATTTATTTTGTGCATTTGCTTATTAACTGGTGGGCGTCAATTGTTAATTCTCAAATTTCAAAAAATACACGAATGAGGTTTAAAAAAACAAGAACATTTGTTCGTAGGGAAAGTTTGGATGTTTAGATGTATGGATGGAGGTTTGTTACCTTTTAACGCGAAAACTACTGAAGGGGTCGGGATATTTTTTTTGTAAACAGGTAGCTTTAGGCCTGGAATAAAACATAGCCCACATTTTATCCCATAAATCAGTTCCCATGGGATTGAAAGAAATAACAATAAGGCGTTTCCATACAAGCAAAACGTGCGAATCCGCGGGCAAAAACTAGTATATTATATATTTCTACCTACTTACATGTTAGAGCTGAAACTAGTTTGATACAAAATTAAAGAAGACCCGTCAAGTGCGAGTGTGACAAGCACGCCGAGAGTTTTAAACATATATCAATTGATGCCAATATGTGGTAAATTACAAACATAAAGTATTTAATACTACACCTGCAGGAAAAGTGGCCTATTCCTTTCTACACTGCAGAAAATACAGCGTTAGGTACTGTCGTACTAAACTACGGCTAAACTCTATGCAAAACCATTTCTAAAGTTTTTTTTACAAGTTAGTAGCCGGTAGCTATTCAAAAAGGTTTTACTCCAAGTCCGCCAAATAATATTGGCTTTTCCCGTATTCGAAACAAACATTTAAAAAAAGAACCAAGTAAAAGCGCACTCGCGTCTATTGCCACAGATTACTAGATAGAATATCCTCCAGTGATTTTGAAAAATACTAAAACGATGTTTTTAAGTAGGTCTATGAGTAAATTTGGAGAAAGTTAAATTCCTACCTTTCACACGGGACACCTTTCCTCTACTACTTTATACTTAGTACCAAACCGGGGTATTTTTTCCCCCACGAATAGCAACATTTTTACGAAAACTGCTTTGAAAATTTTTCAATTTATTTATGATTTTTGATGGCTGTTTTACGCAATATTATAAGTTTAATATTAGTACTCACCCATGAAATTACCTTTTTGCATTGTTAGTTTTCTTATTAGTGGTGTTTGCACACCCTTCCACCGCACAATACACCATTTTTATATTTTTTTGTCGGAGCTGCTTTCCGCGCCATTTGAAGTATTGTACTAGGGGTTCGAAATTGAAATTGCGACGATTAGTCGCAATTTTTTAGACTTACCTCGTTTGTGTCAACTATCATTCTAAGCCTTCTTATTTTAAGGTATAAATATTGTTCAATATATTTTTTTTTAACATAATATTTTATGAGACAATCAAATTATTTTTATTATTTTGCAATATATATGTATAAATGTATACAATGCAATTGTAAATTATACTTATTTAAGAATTGACCTTAAACACAAAACGTTCTAAATAAAAAACTAAACTAAACTGAAAGTACTAGAAAATCATAGAAACTATGTAGAAACGGTATTACGATTCGTGTACCCAGAGTCCCTAGCCTTGTGTCTGAGTTTCAGGGCTCTATTTTCAACTGACATTACCCAATTATGCCCATAAATGAGACCTATTCCGTTAATTTCCGTTAAATACCAGTCATAAAATGCAGTAAACAAAGAGCACTTTTATCGGATTAGAAATGTATGTTATGTGCTTTGGCCACCTTTAGCTCTACTTTTAGTAAAGCTCCGTTCCACGGCGGTACTTTTAGGTTAACTTACCCATTTCATTCTGTGCCTAGAAAGAACGGTCTAAATTTCAGTAGATTCATTAAGTAGCAATTACCTATCACTTCTTGCATAAATTACTTGCGAAATACCTTAGATTTTAATCGGCTGGCATCTCGTTGAACGCCAAATAATTCCATCTCTAGTTAAAGTAAAAGAGAGATTCCAGGAATAACACGAATAACTTTCTTTCTAAAAGCTACGGTCGTGACCTTTCTTTAATAAAGCGCAAAGGAATGGAAATGCCCTTCCAATGAGTCAGCCTCAGCACGGAGCCCCACATTTACTGCTGGACAATGAAGAGAATTGCTTTCACGGTTTGTGTAGGCGACGGATAATTTGCTATTATATTTGTAGGATCTATATTTTAGTATCAAATCTGGATTTGTTGTTGATATTTTTTCTCTATCAAATTTATTTTGAGCCTTTTCACGGGTCATTGCGCTCCTATTATATATTTATTGTTAGCTAGCTTTTGCCTGCGGCTCAGCACGCGTATTTCGGGATAAAAAGTAACCTAGATGTTAATGAATTTAATTTTGACGACCTCAGTGGTGCAGCGCGCGAAAGTCCGCCTGCAACGCAGGAGGTTGCGGGTTCGATTCCCGCCTCGGGACAAATTTTTGTTTGATCTGCCGATATTAGTTCAGGGCGTTCTGGATGTTTTCTATGTATAATAAAAAATATATTATGTATGTAGTGTATTAAGTATATCAGTTATCTAGTACCCATAACACAAGCTCTGCTTAACTTGGGGCTAGATAATGCTGTGTGAATTGTCCAGCATTATTTATTTATTATTTTTATTATAATTCAAGCTAAGAACTACATTTGTGCAGCCCGATCCGTTTTGTAGTTTTGGCGTGAAGAGGTAACAAACACCGAAACATCCAAACTTTCGCAGTGTTTTGTTAGTGTAATGTAGTAACTACAAACTAATTATTTGCTGTTTTTTTCGTAAAAGTAGAAAACGTCTGCAAAATGGATTCTAGCCCTTCACCCAACCCACTATAAGCAATCCATCAAACTGTCTGCGATGACCCATTGGACGACCTCGAACCTTTGGGCATTTACAACACGTTTCCGCTGACCGAATCAACTCGCTTGTTTGATATTGTTTTAGTAATTGTTCAACAATATTTATGTAAAATGAGAATGAGGTTAATTTATGCAAAACAAACTCCTGTTTATTATGCGGGTAGAATGTAGAGACCTTGTTAATTACGGATGTCCATTGGTTTCATAGTTGCGAGTGAATGTCCCGTTAGTAGGTAATACACACGACCAAATTATGATTGATGTATGTGGGAACGCTGAGTTTTGAAATCTGCCTATTGTTGGACTGTTGTTTTTGTCATACACATTTCTAAATACAATTTCACTATCACTAGATTATGTGACGTGAATTGATGATTGCACAACTGTTTTATTCTCACCCCGGTATAAAAATACTCACTGATCTGATATTTTCTGGTGGCTGTAAGACACTACATTTTAATTTTAGTTTAGTTTCTTCCAACACGTTAACTTCAGGTTTAGAATAAAGAAAAATCATTTTACGAGTCTCTCAAGCTCTCATACAAGTACCTCTTTTTTTTCTAACGACGCAATATTTGCAGCTGTAAAAATCCTCTTTTTTTCTAACGACGCAATATTTGCAGCTGTAAATACCTTAGTATTTAATGTAACTCTAGTTTTGCAAAAACGTCCATCAGAAACATTCTGAAATGCGTGTCATACACAAAGATATCTTACTAAATAGCAATTTGCAAATGCGACAAAATTGGTTACTCATGTGTCTATTTACAAGTCTCTGAAGCTCTCATAAAACTTGCAGCAAACGCAAACATAATAATTTAAGTTAAGTAAGCATTTTTCTCAACTTTAGGCGTGCACATACTAAAGCATGGTTATGCAAATGTGTAATCCTCTTTGCTAAATGTAGTCAAATCGCTTCTACATTAACCTCATTATGCAGATAACAAACAACATATTCTCTCGAGTATCGTATTTCCCGCAATTTGGTGTAAAGCTGAAAAAGATGTTGAGATTCAAAAATAAGAAATTCAACGCGACGACAGCTCCTCGGGACCGGCTCTGAATACAGATGAACAAAATAGAGAGTATCCCAAGATTATCCTAAATAGACACAGAAATGATGTCGCAATTTTGCCTTCAAGAAATATTTACAAGTAGGTGGAATATTTTCACTTTCTGAATTGTTGTAAGAGGTCGTAATAACTGATAAGCAACTTCTAACAATTTTTAATTTTTGTTCCTTAATTATGGATACAATATAATTAGAGTAAACTACTTAAGAGAGTTACTGCTACTATAAATCCATGCATTTTTTCGTGGTCAAAATTTTAATATTGCAGGTACTACTTGTATTACATTTAAAGAAATATTTTTAAATTTATTTTTCCGTGTATTAGTAGCTACTATATATAGAATTGTATTGTTTTGTATGTTGTTGTATCATAGGTAAAATCTATGTGATTTATCGACCTGACATGTAACATTTTTGTTAGCAATAAATAATAAAAAAAAAACATACTGCACGGTAATAGTTCGTCTCAACAGAACGGTGTTTTGATCTCTTTCATTATAGGGAATCAACGACAAGGACAACAAAAAATGCTAAATACGTTACAGGCATTCTAGTTAGAGACAATTTATTGCAAAACCTTGCCTAGAAACAATTGTAGGAACAGGGAACAATTGTAGGGAATTTGTGATGACGGGACTCGTTAAAACCAGGACGTAAATACCACTGGGCTTCGGCAGTTTGACAACGTAATGAAGCATGTAGACGTACCAATGGCTGATTGATTATTGTTTCACCTTTTGCTTCAGATCTATACACAGTCCAGAGCAGTATCATGTAATTCTACTTAATATATAGATAAAATAGGATAATTCACTGAATAATACATATAAAATACTACTTAATATATATATAAAATAGGATAATTCACTGAATAATATATATAAAATACTACTTAATATATATATAAAATAGGATAATCCACTGAATAATGTACTTTACATTATAACATTGATGTAACATGTTTCCTGCAATATTTATCGCTTTCAGTGCCCATGTGGCTGGGCAGTGAACCTGAACTAAATTAGTACAACCCGCAATACGCTAGTAATGATTTTGTTTAGATTTGTAGATCAAGAACACCAAAAGTTTTTGGCTTCTTATTGAATCTTTCATAGCAATTCTTGAGTTTTTGATCTTCAACTAAAATATAAAATAAGATTACTGCAATAATTTTCTTTCTAAACAGGATGTTCACCGTAATGTAATTAACTACGAGATCTTTATTGTTTTCCTCGGCGCTGCTATAAATTGTTTGATGTTTTGTTATTAGCATGACGAATACTACCACAGTAACAAATAAATAATAATAAAAATAATAAATAATGCTGGACAATTCACACAGCATTATCTAGCCCCAAGCTAAGCAGAGCTTGTGTTATGGGTAAGTACTAGATAACTGATATACTTAATACAATACACTACATAGATAGATATTTTTTATTATACATAGAAAACACCCAGACCAACGGAACAAATTTCTGCAGATCGTACACAAATTTATTCCGCGGCGGGAATCGAACCCGCAACCTCCTGCGTCGCAGGCGGACCTTCGCCCGCTGCGCCACGGAGGTCGTCAGGTCAGTAACAAAAAGGTTAGTTTTTAAAAGCTTTTATTTAACTTGCCTTGTTAGTACGTATAGGACAAATGTTGCAGCTGTGGCATAGGTACTGGTGCTTATATAATCTCGATGACACTGCAATGGCAGGTTACCATCGAGCTGATCTGATGCTGACGACAGAGGGTGGCCATAAGAACTCTTAAACGAAACGACTTAACCCCGTCGAGTTCGGGTCCCTTGTATTTGTCTTTCCAAGAATATGGTCCTAGATAATAAAAAAGCTAGTTTTAAAAAAATAATTAATTTTAATAAAGTTAATTACCGTTTCCGTTTCAATAACAGGAAACGGAAACGTGTACACTAAGTACACCAATACCAATATCAATTGAGAATTTTTGAGCCCTGTGTGTTTCCTTTCAAACCACAGGGAGACAGGGATTGAACGCGCATTTATAGGGTTTGTTGTTGACTGTGTCTACTTGACGTAAAATAACACGAATATGAAGAAAAAACGTAATTTTCTTCAAAACGTTAAAAAAAATAATTCAAAAAATCGTAGAACAAAGGGGTCAACCCATCGATATCCAGAATCACCCTTTTTGGCTTAGTACAGCTTTTCCGTGGCACACTATATATAAAAACTGTCGTAGATAGGTTGTTTCTAAATGAAGGCTCGTAGTTAACTCGCTCACATTCACATTAGATATTTCGGTATGTGTAGCAAATATTTCATACGATGCAATATTTTCTGCAGTAAATGCTAAATTTGTGCAAAAACATACATCAGAAACATTCTGAAATGCATCTCATACACAAAGATATCTAATTACTGAATAGCAATTTGCAAATACGACAATATTGGTTACCCATGTATCAATTCGATACTCATTTCACATAGGATGCATGCAGGTGACGGATTCAATTATACTTAGCAAACAATGGTATCAGTGAAACACCGATATCTCGTGGAAACACGCACAAAATTGTGATAAAACGCCACACAAATTGTTTCATGTTTAATAATTAATGCGGTAGCGGCCTGATTGTAAATTATATGAGCATGGTATTAATTTACGTTAATATTTCAAAATGTTACTGAAATCACTAAAGGAAAGAATACCATATTAATAACACGTTCTATTTCCGCCAATCAAAACTCAAACGGCTTCATTGCCTTTAGACCTGACTTAACTCTTGGACGTACAGAAGTTTCAAATAACATAGGTAAGTAAAACTAGAAAATAATGTGGTCATTTGTGCACTTCAAGCTTTTTAAGATGTGCCTTGGGTTACCGTACCATAGGTTTCTTGTTAGGTTGGAAATTTGTAGATAAAACGATAAATAAATAAAAAAACAACCCTAATAACTTTGTCTAGGGCAGGTATTTTGGAGTGGGTGAGTAATACCTATACTTCTCCTCTTTCTTCTTAGAAAAACATGGGCATACCAGAAAGCCTTTCTAAAGTGTTACACCCGAATACTCAAACGCACGTCTCAAATGACGAAATGTTGACAGATTTTCATAGAAAACTGTCAGAAAATCGCGACTCAAAAATGCTTAAATCGGAGTTGGGTTTTGAATATTCGGGGGTTAGCCTTGCAAGATAGTCCTATGTCTTCTGAGATAAGAGTTACCATTAGGCCAGGTACCTACTTGATCTGTCAATAGGTATAAAAGAAACAAAGTGACCAAGAAAATGGGGATAACATGAAAATTTATGTAACCCCTAAAGTCACACAATTTACGAAGCATCATAAAAACTAGCAAACGAGTAAGTGTAGTAAACCTCATTCACTATCTGGAGTGAATAAATATAAAAATATGATTACCAATTTTACAGACTGTCTGTCACAAATACATAAATACGTAAACGAGGTCAAGTTAATGGATTCTGAGAAAGAGCTTAGAGCTTTTATTATGGGTTCAAATTTATATTTTGGGAAATCTTACAACTGCGTTTAAAAAATACAGACAAAATTGTATGTCTGGTGTATTCGACTCTGTGACTGAAAGGGTGTGTATATGTATAATTGCACCCAAAGCCATGAGACGTACTGTAGCCAGTATAACCGTGGAAAATATTATTTTTCCGTAGTCCGGTTCACCGGACAACTGAACTAGACCACGGGCGAAGAGTGGGCCAATTAGACGACCTCCGTGGCGCAGCGGGCGAAAGTCCGCCTGCGACGCAGGAGGTTGCGGGTTCGATTCCCGCCTCGGAACAAATTTGTGTACGATCTGCAGAAATTTGTTCCGTTGGTCTGGGTGTTTTCTATGTATAATAAAAATATCTATCTATGTAGAGTATTGTATTAAGTATAACAGTTATCTAGTACCCATAACACAAGCTCTGCTTAGCTTGGGGCTAGATAATGCTGTGTGAATTGTCCAGCCTTATTATTATTATTATTAATTATACAGTTCGATTCTTTCTAATATGTTAAGTAGGTACCAACGTTCTTCGTAAAGATAAGATACTTATTTAGTTTATAATTTGGCAAGTTTATATCCGACAAAATTATTGTTTGACTTTTTAAGGTATTCCGTTCGTAGCATCATTAACAGCTCGTAAACTTGACACACAATGTAGCCCTAGCACGGGCGGGGATAATTATCTAGGGTAGAATAGAGAAAAATTACGTAATATTACATAAATATTACGTAAAATGCGTAATATGTTTAAAACTCGTTCCTTCCACTTCAATAATTTACGCAATGCTTGACAATGCGATGTCATTCTTCTCTATTCTACCCTAGACAACTATCCCGGTGCTAGGTGTGTCTAGATGATAGAACAAAATCTGTTCTAAACATAGATCTAAGTAAAATCTTTAGATATTGTACGGTCTCCCAGCGCTTACTCAACAACTGACCTGTGTGTAGTTGTACTACGCGCAAACACTCGCTCACAGTTAAATTTCGAATCTTGTGGAAAGTGAACAAACATGAGGACTTCCCTGTAGTTTTTTTAGTAAATAAATCACACTAAAGTACGTCGTAGCAAACATGCGTAAAATGAACGACTCCGCCGCCGGTTCGACTATGACTCAGGTGGGTGGATCTAATTGCACCGAATTTGAACCTTCCACTTTCGGGAAGCTAGTATCTCACCTCCCTTTTTTTACTTAGATCGATCGTTTTAAAAGCCTCACCGCCGAATACTCAAACGCATCTCAGATTTAAGCACAATTTTTTGACAGTTTTCAATGAAAATGTGTCAAAAATTCGACGTGCTTATATCTGAGATGCGTTTGAGTATTCGGGGGTCAGTGTCAAAACCCTGAGCTGTAGAGGCTTTTTTGTTAGGTTTCCGAGAAAAATCCATCCAAGGGGAATAATATTGAGTTGAAATGTTCTTTGAAAAAGGGACAGGTCTTCGTTACCGTCAGGATGATGAGTGACCTGTTGTATTAAACGTTGAAATGCTATCCAAAAATGGCTTCCCATTTTCTTCTATTTGCTTCCTTCAATAAGAGATTTTCTTCCTTTATATTTTAGAAGAAATTAAACGTAATTCGTAGAGCCATGTAGGTATAATTTAGGCAAGTACCTACCACCTGAACCTACATGTCTAGTTGAACCCGTGACCAGGTATTTGTTATCTCAAGTGCCTGTTTACGTATTATTGTTCTGCTGTAGTACCTATCTATCTCAATACCAGGTATGTAGGTACATACGACACAAACAACAGATCCCATTCAAACGCGCACTGCACAAGCCAGAGGATGGAGTACTCAACAAACGATTCGCACATTGTCAACCATTTGTCAACATTATCTCGCCCGATGCAGACTTGTTCACGAAGCAAGGGAGAGGCATTGATACGAGTGCAAGCAATAATAGAAATATAACAATAGCTTTGTATATATTACTCCACTTACTAGTAGTAAACATCTACTTTTACTGGGTTAGTTCCACGCAATGCGAAATCTATTGGTCTCTGAATTTTAAAGTTCATACATCGAGTCCTAAGCAATGCAAAGTTATTTAAAATCAACCAGTGTAAAATTATTTCCTTCCCAGTGAATGCCACGAGTTTTCGGCAGGTACAGTAAACGCAAAAAGTCCAAGACAAAATTGTTTCATTTACCTACCTTGATTGTTGCAGGTCTTGGTGTCAAATTTAAAAGTAATATTAGGATAAAACAATGTTAAGTAACGATTCCGCGCAAAACCTCCTCCGACAAGATCCAACAAAATGTGATTCGCGTGTAGTGCCCGCCCTCCCACAAATTGCTCCCACTTGCAATCAGAGAAGGTTATACAAGACAACACAAGACAAGACTTTACACACAAGTGGGAGCAATTTGTGGGAGGGCGGGCGTTACACGCGAATCACATTTTGTTAGATCTTGTCGGAGGAGGTTTTGCGCGGAATCGTTACTAAATAATATTGTTTTATCCTAATATTATACAATGGATTTCCGCAAAGTAACGCCTGAATCTATTATTTATATAAATTTAAAAGTACTAAAATGTAGATTCATTGAGGCAAACTTAAGCATATTCGTATTGAAAAGTACCAGGCGATCATACTAATTTATGAGGTTCAAATGAAAGGGATTGATGAAATCACAATAATGAAAGAAGATTTTGATTTAAAATCATACAAACTTCATGAACTGAATTTCTTAATATTTTCTTCTTCTTTTGTAGTAGAGACCACCTTTACCAGGAGCGCAGAACTACAAAGGAGGCTCTTGATTTTTTATAGGTTAAAGGCATCACAACGATCAGAGGCCTACTTTTGTGAATTTCTATAATTTCTCTAAGAAACATAGTACTGATTACGTTTAATATTGAATTTATCTACCCCAAAGAAACAAAGGAGGTTATGCATTAATAACCATGCTTGGCAGGAGGATCGATGAGAAGAGTTAAAAATACACAGAAGGAAGCTAATACCATTCCTCTGGTAGGTTCTCTTGGTTGGTTCATACGACATGCACGCGATGACTTGGAAGGGTCGATTTTTAATAATGGTATTAACATACAACTACAGAGGAGAAGGTGGTAATGTGTCGCCCCGTTTTGTTTTTAGTCAGTAAAACTTGAAATAGTAGGTCTTTAGATGAATATAATACGTTAAAAGATTCGACAGTAATCAGTGTATCTGAGTCTCTTTTTAATGAAATCCAATTTTTTTTATGAAAATTGTATATTAAAAAAAGTACACATTTGAGAAATTGGGATCCGAGGTGGTATGTATTATGACCCCTCCTGTTAGACATTTCACACATCTGCTAAAATTCGAGTCACTGACGTTCAATGTACACCTAGCATCAATGCAACCGGTGCCATCCAGGAAATTTTTCGACAAATTAACAACGTGCTCAAAATACCTATCGCCGTTACGACTTGCTACGAATAACAAAAATATGAAAGGCTCTCTGTTTGGGCTCGGGTATAAATGACCTTAGCCAAGATATCTACCATTTCAGCTACTTTTTAAGTCATGGAGATGTTTCAATAAGGATATATTGAAGGGGCCCAAAATACCTGCAGGGGCCATATTACTACCTTCTCCCAATAAGTTACTTCACTTGTCCCTATTCAATAAACTTAACGCCAAACTTAAATCACCCATGACCAGAAAATAGGATTTTTTTTGGCTCCCAAAATCATATGATAATACCATTATTTCTTCACAACGTAACATTTTTTTAAAGTCTCCTAGTTGGGAGAGTCATCCTGTAAAAATAACAAATTTTTGTCTCCTAAATTAAAACGGTACATAAATTAGGAATTACCTTCTTTGTTTTTTCTGTCGGCTGGTTTTGGATAATTTGGTTTGGAAGTGGGTCCCTACAACAAGATATTAGGATAACGAAATTATGTTAGCGAACTTTACTCGGGAACAGGCACCATGCTTTTTGAAATACCAATTAATTATATTGATCATTGGTGAGAATGAGAGCACTGTTTATTTATTGGTTTAATTTCGAAGACATATTTACAGATATGTTGTGCGACAATAATAGGGTAGGGAGTAGAGACTGATGTTTATCTAGTAGAAGCAGAATATTCGTAGTAATAGGTAGTGGTTGTGGTTAGTGATGGTTTGTTGAACGAAGCTTGAGCCTGCAGTGTGGTGTCGGCTTAGATGCTGCGTGGTGCTCTCTTAGTATTTTCACCACTCCAACTCTTCCCGCGGGTGTCGTAAGTAGCGAGTAAGGGATATCCACCGGAAGGCGGGCAGCAGCGCCTCCTGCTGAACAATTCTACCACTAAACCGCGATCCCCAACCCACATGCCCAGCGAGGGAATTATGGGTAGACCAAAAAAGGCTGTTGAGATGAGATTAGATGCCTTGAAAGTGCAGATAAAATACCTTTGCTTACAATTTATCTAAACATCTCTTTTGCGATTTCACTTTAATTAGTACCTATTTTACCTTAACTTATTGACATTCAAAACCCCCACAATAGTTTTTTTTACGGGCTTCTATAAAAGCCGAACCCGCCAACGCTTGTGCGCTTGGTGTTTAGTGAATAAATATCGTAGGCAGCCGTCAGTGTTTTCTGAACTTGTCGGCGGGCCAACTACTTTAGTGTACTTTAGTGTAGGTACCTTATGTTAGTCTAAGGTCCAAAACCTTGATAGACAGACAGCTTGAAGCATTGACTGCTTCAAGCTTGCGACTGAATAGTGAAAAACAGTCTTAAATTTACAGACATACACGGAACAGCTCGATTATTTGCAGTTGCAGCTTGATGCAGTCGATCCTGACTGCTTCAAGCTGCCCGTGTATCTAGGCTCTTTAAGCTTATAATCAAAGAAACCCTTTGATTTGTCAGCATTTTTCACACAAAGTGTCTTACCTAGCTAGGTATGTAGTAATTTGCTACGCCGTAGCCCTACGGCGTAGTAAAGGGACTTTCTGGAAATAAATATTAACCGCTTTAACAGACGTGACCATTTTTAACCCCCGACGCATAATGAGAGGGGTGTTATAAGTTTAACGTGTATGTGTATCTGTCTGTGGTATCGTAGCTCATAAACGGATAAACCAATTTTCGTTTTTTTTTTTTGTGCCATAGATAATTTTATCCCGAGTGTTCTTAGCCATGTTTCATGAAAATCTGTCTGGGGGTTGTTGAAATTTTTTTTTTTTTGCAGTTAGTACAAAACGCGATTCGGTCCTATTATAAAACTCACATTGCATACAAAAACGAATCAACTGGTTTTGTTTTGGCCTGATATAAAAGGATGAACCGAAGCAAAGCCCTGACTATGTAAACGACCTGTATAAATTATCACGGACTAGCGAAGGATATATGCCAGTCCTTGTACTAAAACCGCATCGATAAAGTACCAGCTAGGAACTGGCGCAGACAAAGGAGGAGAGAACATCTTGTCTTGTATGTCTGGCTCCTAAAGATACAGGTTTACTACTTACAGTAAATTAAATGCAGCCGGAGTATTTTGTCTGCAAATATACAAAAAATAATTATTTTTTTATTTTATTTCAGTATGTTCGATCACCGAGCAAGAACATTTCGAAGCACTCTAAATGTTTGTTTAGTTTGAATTATTTTTTGAAATGTAATCGAGTTTATAAAATTTGAAATGAAACAAACTTGATACAATTTCAAAACTCTGTAAACACAAACCAATATTTTAGAGGCGAAAGTTTCGATGTAAACTTGGTTTTACTCACGGCTACGGCTGGACGCCGAAACTTTTAACAAGATTCAAATGTTTATCACTTTTGTGACTAACTTCCACTGTATATTTGTTTGTTACTTGATATTGTGGTGCCGGCGGGGGCGGCTTAGAATTTGCACCACCCCAACTCTTCCCGCGGGTGTCGTAAGAGGCGACTAAGGGATATCCACCGGGGGCGGGCAGCAGCGCCCCCTGCAGAACAATTCTACCACCGAACTGCGATCCCAAACCCGCATACTCAACGTGGGGATTTTGTGGGCGTGGGGACATTACCCCCATGAGATAAAAGCCAGCAAGGTCAGCAAGATCAGGGGGAGACCTGCGTCCAGCAGTGGACCAATACAGGATGTTGAGGATATCCAACAATTATTATCCGATTATGATCATTCTTTCATTAGGTATAGAAACTTACTCGCGAAAACCTTTTAAAAGCCTTCGGTTTCTATTTTCTTAGTTTTATTTAGATATTTTGCGTGGGCTGGTTTTCCCTGAAATAAATAAATAAAATGATCCCGAAGTGGTCAGAAAATTTAGTCCCGGGGAATAACTTTTTACCCCATAGAACTTAACAATGTAATTACAGGTAATTGTAGTTTTTAGGGTTTCGAGATCGGATTTCCCTCCTTAATATCTTAGCAACTATCACAGCTATTAACTTGAAATTTAAATTAATAATACATTCCGTGCGCCTGTACAGATATGAAGATAAAAAAATAAATTTGAAAGTGAAAAACTAGTAGTTAAATGAAAAATGGGTGAATGGAGTATCAAATGAAAGGTATCGGTTCGTACATTTTAAAACAGTTTTTCAAATTTCTGTAAGTTTTTTACTATTTCTAGGTATTCATTGAATTTCGAAGTGTCTAACCGATATCTTTAGTACATATTTTTTGTATAATTGGTTCGAAACCCTCGGCGCGCGAATTACACTCGTACTTGACGGATCTTGTTTAAATATAAATTTATCGTGTTTTTATTAACACCTTACATTAGGAACTTTAGATAAACCGATATTTGATTAACCAGTTCCCTAACACCTATGTCAGTTTTTAATGTAAAGTTAAATTGGGCAGAAAGTTCTTTCAATTTATATTTTATACTAGCTTCTGTTTGCGCCTCAATTCACTCACGCAATACCTGGATAAAACATAGCCTACGAGTATGTTACTCAGAGCATTTTATTTGTGAAATAATATTCAAAATCGGACAAGTATTTTAAGACTTCGCAACACTTAAATAAGCTAATGGTTACCAATTTATAATAATTACTGTAGATAGATTTAAAAGTTAAAATATATAATAGATATTATAATAGATTTAATAGCTTCTATTTCGGTCAATGATTTTCGGTCATTCAACGTGGCAATGCTGCCAGCATTCTGGGCACTCTGCCTTCTGGTGACGGCTTAGATTTTAAGAAATAGATATAAGTGTATATATTAGTTGTAATTGTTTTATTCTGTTACTGTAATTTTCTTTAATTTATGATAAATAAATAAAATATGTAGGTATATAATTTTTGAGACAGTATATCAGTTTTATGGGAAAACTTTTAACACAATTAATTTGCGTTGCTGTTATAATTTATATCGCGTGCTAAGTGAAATAAGTGGGAGTATAAGCCATTGTGAGCCAACAGCGAAACTTTGCACTTGCAGAGAAGCTTTTGTCTAGACGGCCTTGTTAGAGCACCGCAAAGCGGACGCATTTACTCGTGAAGCAGGTGGTAAATGTCATAGGTACCAGTGAAACACTAGAGTTTTTCCTCCCTCGTTGGTCTAGCGATCAGCTTGTTCAACCGCTGATTATGAGGTCCTGGGTTCTAATCCCTGGTCGGGCCAATAGTTGTTAGTGAGGTTTTTCTAGCAAGAAAAATTCACAGTAGCAGACCGGAGTCAGGAAGTTGGCGGTGTTACACCCCCGTGCCTCGGAAAGCACGTTAAGCCGTTGGTCCTGCGCCTGATCTCTCCCCGGTCGTGTCGATATGTCGTCCCATCGGATTATGAGAGTGAGGGAATAGAGAGTGCACCTATGTTTGCGCACACACTTGTGCATTATAATATGTCCATATTATAATGCACAAGTGTACGGCGGTCAGTCTCATCGGAAACTAGCCGGATGGCTAGTTTCCGATGAGACTGGCCGCCGTCGTCGAAAGTCGTCGGCTAGGAGGACATTATTATTATTAGTGTTTTTCCTGCGACCTGCCTAAGATGGAGAGTGCAATCCAAAATCTAGCTACCTTTTTTTGGATACTTAGTAATTGTCTGTCACAGCGGTATAAAAATCAATAGAAGGTAGCAGACGGAAAATTAAATTTACTATAGGTTGGTAGGTGTACGTACAAAAGAATAAAGATAATTGCAATCGTCTTACCTTGATTACTTAAGTCTACTTAATATATTATGTACCTAGAAGTTAGAAGACAACAACATATTACTCACAATTAGTATTTTTCTTCTGCAGGTCGCATCGCTTTCTATTCTTGTTATTTGCACCATAAATAAGTTTACAACTTGAAAAAATACGCAACGGGCAAAGATATCTTTGCGAGGTTCTAACCTTACTCCTATGGCTCATCTTGTTCTTGTGATCTTGGCTTTCGACACAAGACTTCTCGGTTCTAAGCAGTTTGCGAGGACCAAGCCAGCTTTTTGTTACCTGTTTCTGGTATGAACGGGATCTTGTTAGAGCACCTTGTTAAAGGTCATTTTGGTTGCAATGTCATTATGCTAACTTTCGGCAGAGCGCAGGGGAAGTGCAAATTAATAACGAACACATTTAGGCCAACATATAATGCAATTTTGAGGTGATAACAGCAGTTACATTGTTAGTTGTCTGGTTGGTGTTACTTGGTCATGATATTCATACCTATACATCATTATCAATCACATTAATATTATAAATGAGATCGTTTGGATGGATGGATGGATAGATGGAGGGATGGATGGATGTTTGTTACCTCTTCACGCCAAAACTACTGAACGGAGCGGGCTGAAATTTTGCACACAGGTAGGTAATTCTAATCCTGGAATCAAACATAGGCATACTTTTTATCCCATAAATAAGTTCCCATGGGATAGAAATCACCTTTAAACGTTTCCATAGAAACAACGCGTCTGGCTTTTAAAATAAACCTGTAAAACCTGTCGAATCGGGAAGAGGAATCGGAGAACTGTGACCGGTGGCGTAAACTATTTGCGGATGGTGAGCTCATGACAAAGCGTGGGTCCAAAAGCTAAAAGACAAGCGAGCACTGTATCACCAACAGGCTGCAACGGCTGCCGCAGACCCACCCTCATCCACCAGGGCGCACGGATGTCATAGACATAGGTACTATTTATTGGCCACTACACTAATATTCTAAGATAATTTTCACACTCAAATTATGAATGCAAAAGTGAAATGAAATGAAATGATGAAATGAAATGATAGTATTTATTTGCATAAATATAGGTTGATAATAATGTTCTTAAAATAGAGTATCACTAAATTTGACTTGATAGTCGTGCATATGTTCTGTAATAATTATTATAAATTGTAGTTTAGAGTAGACAAATAATATTCTCGTAGTTGTACATAATTCAAGGTGTGTTAGATGGTTACTATTTGCCAACCCCTACTAGATGGAACGTCTAGAATACTATGAAATTTTAGTTAAGTAGTAGTACCTAAAAAAGTAAAGAGTATTTTATCCCGAAAAAATGTGGGCAGAAGCAAGTGTGGAAATATGTAGGTTTCGTTTCTCGTTATAGTGCATAATTTTATTTACGTCTCTCCATTGATATTATAAGCCTACTTTACAGGGTTAGGTACATCTTGATATTACTAAACTTGCCTTCCATACGGAGTTTCAGAGAAAGTTAAAAACGATTATTTCAAATAAATGTTATTTTATATTATGCTATAAATGAATATTTTTCTGCTTCGTGACATTCGTTATTTTTAAGTTGCCTTCATCCAACATTAGTTTCAAGCTCAGGTTTATTTTATTTTATTTTATTTTATTGTAAGCTTAATAAGTTGTTATTATTATTTTATACAAAGACATTGCACATCGTAAAACTGGTAGGAATACATTGATTCGCATAATAGATATAAAAACACCTGTACCTACATGTATTTCATGAAATAAACGATACTTTACTTTCTTAGAGCTAGCAGCAAATCTAGGACTGGACGAGACTTTCGCTCAAATCCTCGGAACTACCTCCTCGCTACCGTATTTCTTCTTTATTCGCCTTTATCCTTATCTTAGTCAAAAGGTGGAGTCATACTGTAGCGAGTTTAGATTTTTTAAAGGTTTACTTGTTAGCATTGCCAATTGGTATTCTACTGAAATAATAGTTCTAATTCTATCCAATTTTTGGTTACCAAAGGTGCTCCCTCGCCGCGAGCATTCTCTGTAATCAGGTTCATACATTTCAATTAATGAGTTTAAGTATTGATTTTTTTCAAGATTCATTTGTGAGCATTACGTTACAATACTGCCCTGACTGAAGAGCATTCGCCTACAGTAATGTAACAATCCAACTAAATGAGATTTTGAGCACTTTGCTTTTGCCGAATCAGTACTTTTATTAACTCCCGACGCAAAAAGAGAGGGTTGTTATAAGTTTAATGTGTCTGTCTGTGTATCTGTGTATCTGTCTGTTGTATCGTATCTCCCAAACGGATGAACCGATTTTCGTTTAGTTTTTTTTTTTGTGTCATAGATAATGTTATTCAGAGTGTTCTTAGCCACGTTTCATGAAAATCTGACAAGGGGTTTTTAATTTTTTTAATTTTGTTCTTGTTTATAGCTAATGTCAAAAGAAATGACAGACTGCTACTACTCACAATCTGAATCCTACATTACATGCAAATGCTCCCATTGAGACATTCCATACAAAAAATTCTGCTAGAAAACGATTTCAAATTTTTCTCAACAAAATAAAGAAGTAATTTCCCAATAACGTTAACAAAACCCTAAAATTAAACCATGCATAAAATTATCCAAAACCAACAAGTACTGTTGTTCCAAAAACAATTTTAATAAAATGTGTAGGTATGTAAAGTTTCCGAAACAATACGCTATAAAACATTTTGCATTTCGATGCAAGTATCCGGTACTGAGCTCTGTTAACCGGAACATTTAAATTGTTCGGTAATTTTACGAGTGGCCAAACTTTACCGTGTGCTGTGCCTAACTAACTGGAAATATAAAACTATTTCTTTTATGATAAAGTTTCCGCAGTTAAATGATGTGCAAAATGCAGTTGGAAACTATTTGCGTTTGCCGGTACGTCTCTGGGAAGGGAAAAGCTATTTAAAGTTTCTATGAAATCTTATAAGCTGAACTAAAGTGGTTCTTAGCTTTGTATTTTCGCGGAGTCTACTGAGTTGAGAAGCACAATAAGAAGCTCGGAAGCGTACAAAATGTACTTTAAATAGTTGTGTTAATATTTTAACCTACAAAACCTGAGCTCAGTTAGTTTAGGTAACCTATATCAACGTCTAGAATAACGATAACGCCTCAAATCATTGACTTACGATGTTTGTTCAGGCATACGTACATAAAATCATACCCGCAGTAATTAATACTTAATTGATGATGTGTGAAATGTCGAATACAAACTATTTTATTTATTGTAATACTAGTTTCTGCCCGCGACTTCGCATGTGTTGTTTCCGGGACGTTTAAAGGTTATTTCTATCCCATGGGAACTGGTTAATGGGATAAAAAGCAGCCTATGTGTCATTCCAGGTCTAAATCTATATGTGTGTAAAATTTCAGACCGATCTGTTCAGCAGTTTTGACCAGAAGAGCCAACTGACATACATCCATCCATCCAAACTTTCGCATTAATAATATTAGTGTGATGTGATAAATCTCCGTGGTTTAATCACTATTAGGCAGATAGAGCATACGGCCGGTAACCGGAAGTGCCTTGGGCGGGCGGGTGCGGGATAACATCCGCTTCCGGTTTGAGTACCTGTCGCCTCAACCGCTAATAGCCCAGTGTGCTGCGTGAGTTATGTGATTACTTGGCGATTTCTTGACTTGACCGTACGGTAAGAAAAGACTTGTGCGAGTGTATATTCTCTTAAATTACTTAGAATTTAATTAAAACAAGTTCTATTAAAGTAAGTAGTTTTGCTCTATTATAAAATAATTAGGGCACAGCATATAAACACATAAACACTTAGAAATACATATAAACACTCATATGGAAAACACCGTTTTTGTTGTGGACAAAACGACTAAAATTGCTTTTTTAAGTTAGGTACATTATGATGTCAATCGACATATCTGAGTAGTATAAAATAAAAAATGTGTTTTCTTTGCGAATTATTGATTGTAAAGCCAGCCTACCTTATAACTTTTGTATTTTTAATTTTACCTTTGTCTTTTTTTCAACTGCCATCTCTCATTCATTATCAATGTAAATAAACTTTTAATTAGTTTCCTGTTCCGAGTTTCTCGTTGATAAAAGAATTTTAAAACATTTTTATTGTCCTGTTGCGAGTTTCCTTCATTATGCTGATTTTAACTATTCAGGATAATTATGGCCATAAAAGTAGGAGGAACATACTGTCAATTTACAATATTTACTTTACAGCTACAAGAATTATCTTCTAACCGAATATTTTTTATTTTAGAAAATACAAATTTTGCAACATTTTTAAATCATCCTTCTTATTTATAATCCTGGTTTATATTTTGTTGTTTATTATTTTGCGGAGAAGAATAAACAAATCGAGATTATCTAAGCCTTTTGAAATTAATAAGGTGCGCTTGTCGTAAAACACAGAGAATTTGTTAGATAACGTAGTCAAATAAGATTAATCATCATCATCATCATCCCTGTTTGAAAACTAGATAATAATGTGAACTTAATGATCTATCTAGTCTGAGATAAGTCCCAGTCTAGAGGGATCGGCACATTATTATCTATACTAATATTATAAAGAGGAAAGATTTGATTGTTTGTTTGTATTGAATAGGCTCCGAAACAACTGGACCGATTTGAAAAATGATTTTACCATTAGGAGCCCACACTATTCCTGATGAACATAGGCTACTTTTTACCGCGGGAAAAAGCTTCATTTCTACGGGAAAACGGGACAACGGGTAGTAAGAATGCAGGTAGTTTTATTAATATCGGAGCAGTTCACACTGACTGTCTATTAGCACACCCCAGACTCTCGACCATATCTGCATACAAAAGCCGCGTATGGGCACATAAGTACATGCGCATCTGTATTGCGGTACACGTTTAACTGTGTGTGTCTAAGGTTACTGCATGAATATATCCTCGTCAAACATATCCTTTGAAGGCTTACCCCAAAATATTAGATTACCTGGAACTCTAGAGGATAAAAAAGCTTGGGACGAGTTTTGTAAAAAATTTAAGTGGACATAAATTAAAAGTGATCACTTTATTTCCTAGTTTTACTTATGTAGATTGAATTTTTGTGACGTGTCAAAGAATCCTCAAAGGATTAAAGGAAATAAAGCACTTTGATATTTGATATGAGATATAAGTGGTAATAATATATTACATACATATAAATATATTATCTTACCTATAAAACACCCAGAACACCCGGAAGAAATATTTGCAGATCGTACAAATATTTTCTCAAGGCGAGAATCGAACCCACTACGAACCTCCTACATGTTTTTATCTTCCAGCACCCATCGCGTCGTGTCACCACTCTTACAAATTATGTCGGTATCTTTTGGACTAAATATCTTTATGTCTAGGTAATCAACAGATTTAGTCATGTCGAATAGATCGCGATATGACTAAATCTCGATTCGACTATAGTTATCTTAAAGTCTAGATCTCGAAATGACTAGAAGACTAAATCGCAATACGACTTGATCACTATTGGAACAAACCGCAATTTGACTCTACTCGCTGATTATTCACACAACTATAAAGCCCTTCTTCCATTATAATACTTGTAGGATACGATACTCGAGTCGAATAATAGTTGGATACGTGTTCGCTACCCGACGCTCGCATATTATGCTACTGAAAAATGACTAAATTCATCATTTGTGCTAACTCGTTTTTTGTGGACGGACGTTATGTCGAGGAAATCCAGTGACGAAGAAGCACTTGCAGATTTTCTGTTTTATGAAAACAGAAGACGTCAACGCAAGAGTAGAAAATACTGGATTCATCCATATATTGAAAGAAACATAAATTTTAGAGTTTTTGTAGCCGCACAAGAACTACAACATGATGAAAAGAAATTTTTATCTTTCTACCGAATGTCTAAAGAGACCTACCTGCATCTTGTTACATTATTAAAGCCTGCTGTACATCAATGAAATACTATATTTCACGCAACGCGCAAGAGACGCAACGCACAAGCGACCAACACGGCGTAGTGTGCGAGCATGAATTCAAATGTATGTGAGATACTTGGCAGCGACTAGTCTCCGAGACTTTCAGGATACTTGAATCGCCTGTGCGTATCGTAATGGGAGAAGGGCCTTAGTGTATTTACTATGACTACTATAACATCCGACAAATACAATTAAAAAATTACCTATAGTACGTAGTACATACGTTTCACTTTTCTTCATCATTCTCACGCTCTTTCTCTGCGCTCGTCTGAAACTCTTATGCTTCAAGTCCCTATCCACTCTACTTCTTTCTACGACAACTCATTTACTGCCCTTGCTGTACAGCTTTGGAATACATTGCCAGTCTCAGTAAGGCGTGCAAAGTCACTACCAATATTCAAGAGTATGGTAAAAGAATACTATTTTTCCTGCTGTCCTGACCACACCTTTATAAAATATATACATAAATATTTACATATAATGTAGGTATATATTATAATAAAGTATATTTGTAATTTAGTCGATATTTTTTTTGTATTAGGTAATAATGCACACAGATTTTTAATCCAACGCAACGATCCTATCCATCCACGGTTGCCTGGTATCGCTCTCGAGCGATAAGACCGCCAATTGTCACATATTCTGTAAATTTTGTTATTGTTTGTGAATTATCTTGATAAGTGTGCAATAAAGAATTTTCTATCTACCTATCTAAAGCACCGCCGACTACAAATACTTGGTTTTTATGATACTCCTGTGCGAATAAGACTACCACATACCTCCGGCTTAAGGTATGATAGTAGCTACTCCCTAAGCTATTTAGTATTTTGCTATTATAACATCATTTATCACAAGCTCATTAGAATGCGACACCTAGTAAATAGGATCGTATGAATAATTCAGCAAATTCAGTCGATCAATACAATGGCTTCAACATTAACCATCGGAATAACACGGCTCACACATCACTAATGGACTTATGTTGGTATATGTTGAATATAATAGTTTAGTTTAGTTTAGTTTATTTATTCAAAAACAATTTACATCGTGTATGAATATAAGGTACATAGGAATTAAATTAATAGCATGCAATTATATAAATTCTAAGTCATCTTTGTTGCTTATAGAATCTATGCAGTGCATACGCCACGCTGTGAGTTAATGCATACATAACTTAAGATGGTAGGAACGTCTTTGATATACTATTGATCTATTTAAGGCCAAGAATTCCAACGGAAGCCGCGTTTTAATGTTTTTTAAATCATCTGAGACATAGAAAAGAGTGTTGAAAATTCTGAAAAAAGACATATAATATTACTAAAGGATCTGGTCTAGTCAAAGTAGCATTCAGTTACAAGATCTAATGAACTTCACTCCATACAAAATTATCCCCAAGTTACCCCTTTTTGTAATGTTTTTTCGAAATTATGACTAAACTCATAATAAGGTAATTCATAAAGAAAATTACAATAAAATAATAGAAATAAATAAAAAAGAACTAGTATTTATAGCTCAACTGATCCATATCAATACCAGTCGGAAGCGTCCCTAAGACGCTGGCTGCATTACCCCGCTGTATGGCAATGCTGATGCGCTGTGCCAAATACTGACCCAGCTCTCGGGTCACGCGTCGCTTCGACCAGACGCTCTATGACTAAACTACTGACACATGTATTAAATTTTTTTTAATTATGATAATAAAGAATGACACTAATTTCTAAACATATTCACAGAGTTTGACTTGATAACAACAACAAATGAACCCGACAGATTTTCATGAAACAATGGCTAAGAACACTCGGAATAAAATTATCAATGACACAAAAAACAAGATCCGTCAAGTGCGAGTGTAACTCGCGCGCCGAGGGTTTCGAACGTTTGTCAACTTCGCAATTTAATGAATACCTAAAAATAGTAGATACCAATCTAAATTTTAGATGGATCTCTCTGCATGCTTTGGTTAAAGTGGGGAATGGGTATTTTTTCGACTTTTTTCGAAATATTTCAAAAAGTATGAAACCTACAGAAATTTGAAAAACTGTTTTGAAATGTCCAAGCCGATACCTTTTTACCGACTTCTCTATATTTTTCCTGTAAAATATAGATCCATATCTATAAACGCTCCATACATTTTACTTGGATCGCTCTGCAATCTTCGGAGAAAGGGGGGGGGGGGGAATGGGTATTTTTCGACTTTTTTCGAAATATTTTAAAAAGTATGAAACCTACAAAAATATCAAAAACTATTTGGAAATGTACAAACTGAATACCTTTCATTTGTTACCCCACATGACACTGTAGGTATCTTTTAAAATTTCGGCATCACAATTTGTGTGGAAAATATTCATTTTCATATTTCATTTATTTTTCTTTAAATCTGTACAGGCACACGAAATGTATTATTATTTTAAATTTCAAGTTGATAGCTGCAGTAGTTGCTGAGTTATTAAGGAGGGAAAAAAGGACAGACAAAGCGAGACCTTAAGGGTTTCGAAATCGATCTTCGATCTTCGAAACCCTAAAAACTAAATGAAAATCGGTTCATCTTTTTGAGAGCTACGTTACCACAGACGTTAAACTTATAACAACATAACTACAAAATGCACGAGCGCGGCGGCTTGGCAGGCGCGATTAGTCGCGCGCTGTCGCTTACGCCTACTGTTGCAAGAATACCTGGCCTTAACCCTCAATGCTGAAACGCAACGCAGATTTTCAATCGCGATTTCAACGCTTACCAGATTTTTTTTGGTTTCTTTGCGACAGTTTTCAATTAAGTTCTGTCAAAAGAATATACTTGAGACCTGCTCAAATATGATATGCGTTGGAGTATTCCGGGTTATTTGGGTAAATAGTTTTAGTGGTGATTTTAACAGTAACATAGTTATATTGGTGTTTTTTAATAGTAACATAGTCATATAGGTGTTTTTTAATAGTAAGTTTTAGTTATAACAATTTTACTATTATACATAACACCAAACTAAATGGGGAATTAATCGGATGAACAATGAAGATAGACAAAGGTGCTATTTTTGGCAGATAATATAGACTGAAATGTTGTTACACAGGACAAAAAAGAAGGCTATTTTTATGAGAGGTCTTTGTGCCGTCATCAGACGGGTCTTCTTGGTCCGAGCTTAATAAGAATTTAATAATGAATGTGGGACGACGCGACAACGGGCTATGCTTATTACGTGTGGGAAATGTTAGTTCGCAAAAACTCGCAAAAATACGATTGTGGTACTGTATACGAAATACATTATGAGATGTTTTCTACTGAAACTGTAGAGTTTTCAAAAGGAATAAGTAGATAGGATTGGATAATGAGTAGGTAAAAATATTTTCGAAAATTTCGTGTCAAGGAATACCATGGTCTAAAAATTTTAAAAATCATGGTTTACGGTCAAGTATTTTTTCAGCAAGATGGACTCCACAAGACAAATTTTCCTGTAAAAAGATCACAAAACTGAACAAAACCTAATTTCTTTATCTTAATAAAAATAAATCCCCGAATACCATACTGCGTTTAGTCCTCTAAGAATGAAACACACTGTACAGAAACTCCTTGAAACTCTGCAGTTGTGAATGTTGATGAATGATGTTATGTTATATAAGTAGAAGAAAGTACTTAGGCAGGTGTTTAGTGCACCTAAATAAACCTGGGTAACTCAGTAAGTACCTAGCTTAATTAGGTTTAGCAGTCGTAATGGCCAAAGCACAGGTGCTGGCTAATTATAGTGCAAATGGAGGCTTGAATGGCCATTCAGCATTCAGGGAACTTAATGTGTTTAGTTTATTTCATTCCGTTTGTACCTGTGCTAGTATTGTTTTAAGTTAATCTCAGTTATAATGATGATGATCTCCTCCCAGCCGAATTTGACCACAGCGGCCAGTCTCAACGAAGGAGTATTCCCATTTAGGGCACCGATTTTTACGGCACCACATTTAGGGCACCTTTTTTATTCCCAGTTAGGGCACCCACAAAGAAGTGGTGTCTAGTGATGGGGGTTTTGATATAACTAACCGTAATTTTTGCAATTAGTTTTGAGACTGGCATAGTGTGTGTGCAAACACAGATGCACTCTATTCTCTATTCTACTCTATTCCCTCAGTCTAATAATCCGATGGGAAGGCAAACTGACATGATCGGGGAGAATTCAGGCGCAAGAACAACAGCATTGTAATTGGGGATTTTCTAACAAGAAAAAAATCACAGCTGCAGCCCTGAGTCAAGGAGTTGGCGGTGTTACACCCCCGTGCCTTTAAAGTTTAGTTATAAACTACATAATATTATGTACATAATGTATGTACCAATTTGATAATAGAAAAGCCTGATTATTATAAGATAGTTATTTTTCGTGGTTGTAACATATTTTGTGCCTCTTTATAAACTAACTAGCTGCATTTTTACTACCCGTTGTTCTATTACCCGTTTTCCCGTAGGAATGAAGCATTTTCCCGCAGTAAAAAATGGCCTATGTTCATCAGTAATAATGTGGGCTTCTCATGGTAAAATAATTATTTAAATCGGTCCAGTAGTTTCGGAGCAATACAAACAAACAAACAAATCTTTTCTCTTTTTAATATTAGTTTAAATAAATAAAGAGCACAAAATATCATGCAACAAAGAACGCTAAAACCTGTCCCTGACTTTGGTTCATCGAGTAAGTCATCGAGACGTTCCATATTTGTATGTGATTTGCGACGTTCCATTTCCATACGATGCGAAAGCGTTGAGCAAAATTCCACACAAACAGTCAATGGTGTAGGTAGCTATAGTTAGACGAAACGCGTGTTGGACGAAACGCGTGTTGAACGAAATACGTGTTGGACGAAACGCTTGTTGGATGAAACGCGTTTGAAACTGTAATTGGACGAATCGCGTTATGGACGAACTGCTAAAAATCACCCGACTTAGTCCTACCATTTCCATTCCTATTGTTGGCACAAACTATAGACAAAATTCATTTTAATGGCGAACCAGCGATCTTTTTAATAAGTTTTGCAGGCAGACTGATTCAGACCTAGATCTATTTTGTACGAGTATCAATTCAGCCAGATAGCGACTGACCAGAAGTTACTTTAATAGTGCCGTAGGTACTTAGGTTTACATAAATTTTATTTACCTATATAGTTTATTGTTAATCTTTTTATTCCACGTCATTATCGTTTGAGCTGTTGTCTATTTATGTTCACATGTCATAGTTAAATTGTCACTATACGTGAAAATCTTTAATTGGCTCTCCGATGTTATTACGTAATTTGATCACGTTGATTTTCCTATAAAATAAATAAGTAATATCGTTTCGATCGATACCTGCTATCGAGAACACAAACTCAAGGCTCACTTGAAGCCCCAGTTTACATAACTAACTCTTGAACAGACCCACAATATCTATTTAACTGGAATCATCAAATTAATTGAGTAATCAACTGACACAAACTTGGATAGCATTCTTGATTCAGGAAACATTAAGTTAGGGTTAGCGGTTTTAGTTAATTTGAACTATTTGCAAGTGGCGATGTACCTAATCCTCCAATACGCAATTTCGTGTCTCGTTTCGGCCAATGTTGATATTCTAAGACAGCGAATTAAAGTACAAATTTGTACAAAAAACGGAATGAAACACGCAATTGCGTATTTTGGATTAATAAAATAGGCCTCCTGGCGCCCAATACACTGTATGAAGAGTTTGTTACGGTATTGTAGATTCTTGTACGAGTATAATACATTATATTTGACGACCTCCGTGGCGCAGCGGGTGAAGGTCCGCCTGCGACGCGGGAGGTTGCGGGTTCGATTCCCGTCTCGGAACAAATTTATGTACGATCTGCAGAAATTTGTTCCGTTGGTCTGGGTGTTTTCTATGTATAATAAAAATATCTATCTATGTAGTGTATTGTATTAAGTATATCAGTTATCTAGTACCCATAACACAAGCTCTGCTTAGCTTGGGGCTAGATAATGCTGTGTGAATTGTCAAGCATTATTTATTTATAAAAAAAAATATAGTAGGTAGGTATAGAAAAGGATACCATATCCTAACTGAATCACAGGGCGATGTGGGACCACAATATAAAAATCCAGTCCATTTAACTTATAGTGACAAAAAGATATATCTGGGGCTCCTTATATTAAAGGTACTAATTACGTCTGCGGGAAATTCGACTTATACAGGTTGACTAAAAAACGATTCATCTCAAAACATTTTGAATAGTAACAATTCGACTAAAAAAATTCGTCCTTGAGTTGACCCGACCTGTAGGCGTCCCACCCCAGCCAAGCGGGGGGGGGGGGGGGGGGGGAGGTTCGTGGCGACACTGTGACTGAGAGGGTGTGTATGTATATGTAGGTATAATTGCGCCAAATGTTGACACAATTTTTTTTTTGTTGTTGAAACGAATTATTTTAGAAGTTAGTCCAATTGTTACTAGTCGAAACGTTTTTAGTCGAATTGTGTTTTAGTCGAATTGTTTTAGACGAATTGTTACAGTCGAATTTTTTGCAAAGCACTAATCAATCAACCAAATCCTCTAGTTAAAATAGGTATTACTATAAAAATATATAAAGTAAAAGCATGAGCAATGGTGTTATAAATTTGATCAGATCCAATTATAGATCAGGGGGGTTCATAATTCAGCTCTAATTAGTAATCTTAACATAGTTCCAATTATACCTGCTTAGATTCTAAAAATTCCACTTTAATAATTTTAAATGAAATACGCATAGAGGTACAAAAATAAAGAACAGAGAATTCTATGATCCGCTAAATTCAGAATTAAAGAGAATTACTTACTTGCTGGCACCAGAGTCTGAATTTTGAATGGGGCATTAACAGCTGTTATCGACTGACCACGGAACCACTTAAGCATTCATACTTGCAAGTTTCGTTGGGCTTTACTTCGTTTTATTACTTCGTTCTTATTATTTGAATGGCAAAAACAGAAATTTCAGTTTTATTAGTTTCAGTTTTATTAGTAACTGCTGTGTGGTGCCGGCTTAGAATTTACACTACCTCAGTTCTTCAAGCGGGTGTTGTAAGAGGCGACTAAGGGATATGTACCAGGAGCGGGCAGCAGCGCCCCCTGCAGATCAATTCTACCACCGAACTGCAATCCCCAACCCGCATACCCAGCGTGGGGATTATGGGCATTACCATCCATTAGATAAAAGTCAATAAGGCGCTTTTCAGGTGGAGGCCTGCGTCCAGCAGTGGACCAGAATAGGCTGAGGTCGAGGTTGTAACTAGATCCAGATTAAAACTACAGCTTAATTAGTACCTAAGTTTTCAAATTCAAATTCATTTGATTTCAGACAACAATGATCCATAATTTGTTAGTAGCAGAAAGATATCTTATATTAAATGTTGGCCTACCTATACCATTTCATTCTATCAAATTAAATCATATAAAATTGAATTAAAACAAACAAAAAAAGTTTTGACTTCTCTAGGACAAGTGCACAACAACAACATTACAGAGTATTCCCATGAAAAGCTTTGGTGGCTAGATATCTTGAGTTCACAGGCCAAGCACGGGGATTGTTTTTAGGGAAGAATAGACAATAACGACATCCCATCGCTAAACATTACGTGCATTATTGTAGATGAAGGATATGAATTTCAACTAATTTACGCATTCTATAACCAAGTGACGTAACTTTTCTCTATTCTACCTGCTGTTGGTACGTACCTACAGATATTTAACGACCACTGCATGCAGTGGTCAAAGCCCTCAGATGAGATGCTGCTGGGTCAATTCCCGTGACGGGAAAAAAGTTTATCTACAAATATAAGTACTTTGTGTCTGTCTTTTTCTATGTAAGCCTGATATATTTACAAAACCAAGTAAATTCATCGGGTTTGATGACGCTGGTGGAACTGTCTAGTATTATATTTATTTTTATTAGACCAACCTGGTCAGTAGAGAAATCTTCCAGGAACAGCACCCCGGGGTATTGGATACGCTGATTCCGCGTGTGGCACAATTTATGGGAGAGTGAATGTCTCCTACAGCAATATTATGGTATCCTAGTAGACATTCTTTACTACTTATTAATTTTGATTTGTCCTTACTCTTTGTAGCACAAACACAGTTTGACTGAGCTTTATTTTTCAGACATTAGTATTCAACAATGCCATGCTATGTCGTAGATTGCTACGGCGTAGCAATTAGTATATATCTGAAAAACTGTGTTATGAACGGACGGAATAACATTTTTTTCACAACGTTTCAATGAAAAACCTGTAGTGAGCTCAAAAAGTTTTACTTTGATAAAATATCTAAATTGAATGAGTGAGCACTTGGGCCGGGAAAATAGATCACTGGATGTCTGTTTCGATACGACGACGTCCCAACGGAATCCAAGAGAGGAAATTGTACCTACACTGAGCACGTCTTGATAAGAAATTAAATTTGATAGTACCTTAGAAGATTTCGTCGTCATACGTGAAGGTATCTAGTTTAGTTAATTCCCTTTTACCATAATTTGAATTGAAATAACCAGAATATATAAATAATTCTGACAAACTTTCTAGAACCGCTCCAGGTGAGATTAAAAAAGTTTGGTTGGTAACAAATTGTTAAAAATGTTATCTTCAGTTGGGCAAATATCAACACAAGTCAAAAACATTCGAAAATTCAGGGAACTTTTAATATTTGTTACTTAAACAAGCGAAAGACCTTGGACTCTTCATTTTCACATCCCATGTTATAAGGTATGACTTGTAATAAAACCTTGATTTCTTTTTCATATTCGAGCAAGTCGACGTGCAAAGTGAACGAGCAAGTCACCCTTTTTATCTCACACTGATAACGTGCTCCTTTATTACGAAGTCGCTCAAAGGATTCTCAAAGGCTGCAGGAACCGTGACTATATACTGGGGCCCTTACTTGCTGGTACCGACGTTCACGACCAAAAACAGTGATTTAAGTACAGTAAATACTATTATTTTATTTTTACTATTTTGGAGAAACTTAGAGCTAGGTTTACAAATTACAGATGAACATTATAGAACATGCCAGGATAAACCAGTGCATGTTTGTGGACGGCTAATAAGGCGCTTATCAGGGGGAGGCCTGCGTCCAGCAGTGGACCAATATAGGCTGATGAGGTGAATTAGGAAGTAGCTAACATTCTACGACTATGCAAATTTATAAAATAGTATGAAAATTACTTTTTCCATCATTATACTGATTATTTTATGAAAATTTTGTCTACAAACGAAAAACGTTGTGGGGACCAGCTTTCTACATAAATTCGTTCAAAGGGTTGATGCTAATGGAGGTGCAGACATTATCTATTAACTAACAAAGGCGACACGACAACTCTTTGTATGTACCCCGGGTTTCTGTTCCCTGAGATAAAAACGAGATTTCTGAGGCCAGTCCGTCAGAAAAAAATAAAGGCATAGAGTTATTAGCTTCTGGAAACGACTATACGCACATATTTTTCATGGACAGTAGCCGATATATTGTCCCAATGCCTGTTAATCCAGGTATTTAAATTTGATAGGTACATTCAGCAGTTTTTGCGTGAATTAGTTAGTCCTTTACAAACATCCAGCCATCCAAACTTTCACTTTTATGAGTTGTAGTATCATCATTCAACACACGTTAGAGTGCGGTGGTTATTTTGTTTTATGTTTATTACTCTTCGTTATATTACTTCCTACAATACGGTTGTTTTTTGGTTGTGCGTCAAAAAACATGTTTTTCTTTATTTTCTCTACAAATACCCAGAAGCTCAACATTCGTGCCGAGTCGGTAAATTACCGCATGGCAGTGTAAATGAAATGAAACACGTTTGTGCACGGGAAGTTGTCGCCGGAAGTAGTTTAGAGGCGGGAAGCCAAGATGGCGCTGTTTCCGGTCCCACTCTGCTCTTTACTGTATCTGTTTGCTTTGTTCAATAAGCTGGCTGTGTTAGGGGAACAATGCTTTGATATGTACGTGTCTGTATTTCGAGTTCAGTTACTACCTATTGCTGACTCAAGTACCAATTTTAGGAGAACCTTTATAATCGACGTAACTTAAAACCATATAGAACAAGGGATGCCAAGGGACCTAGCGCTAAGTCGCAGGCACTGGCCAGCCGCTGCAGGGCGACACGGGAGGGGCGTGGGAACATTGAAGAGCTGCGTCATGGGCACTGAAAGAATAGGGTATTACACCCATTTTTGAAAAGTGTCTCAATTAGATTCTATAATGCTAATGAACCACTAAAAAAATCACAAATTTTTTATTCAATCGTTAAGTGTCAAAAAATGCATTTAGATGTTGCATTTTCAAATTTCGCGCGTAATTTGACGAAAACGTTGGATGCAGTGGACGCCATATTGCTCTGTGGTCATGATGTCAGTTGGCTGTGTAAACAAATGGAGTGATATTTTGTATGCTGAAGGTACGCTGATAGTTGACAGTTGACACTTCTAAGTTTACATAGCCGTATGACGTAATAAAATGGCGACTACTATTTTGGTGTTATGAAACAGATTAAACAAGCTAAACCCTTTGAATTGAATTTTAAAATTTAGTTTGCTGTTTTATGAACTAAAACTAACGTTTTCCGACTGCTATTTGCCTAAGCTTTCTCAATAATATATTTTTAGATTTTTTCTCTTATAGAGTAAAATACCCTATTAAAAACAATTCACAACAAAGCTCCTCTTCAGTACCTACGGGTATTTGCGATGATTGGACTCGTTATTATAATTCAGACGTAAATACCACTTGCCTTCGTCAGTTTGACAACAAAATAAGTAGTGCAGAGTTTTCAGCGGATAATTTATAGTACTTACCTAGCTTTAATTAATTTAGATGGGAACCTAGCTAATTTCTGTTATTACGAAACTATGGTTGTCAAGTTCTTGTTTAGGTTGAAAAGAAGAGATTTTGTCTGAACAGGGAAATAATTATCCAAGCTTCCGAAATGTGTCTTCTTGGAATGTGAGGCAAATGAGTGAAACTATTCTTTTTGCTTTCATGTTTTTTGTCAGTTTTTAGTTCCTTTGATTTTTCCCGAATGGTAAACGATGGAAATAGCATTCCCTGATTTCGGCACAAGGAAATGCATTCTTTAGTGCATCGCTTCCGACTGGTATTGATATGGATCAATTGAGCTACCTATAGATTGTTTGCAATAGTCTGCAGTCAGCTCAATTCATGTTGACCTAGAATCATGATATTTGGCAAGAAACATGGTCTTACAATTAAATGGAACCCATAATGCGCGAGTCCGACTCGCACTTAACGTTTTATTACAAAAACAAAGAGCCAAGTTTAAATTTACGACTATACATACAGGGTTATTGATAATTGACTGACACTATGTTAACTGCAGGTTCTGCCCACCATCATTAACACGTCCGTGAAGACGCCAGGTCTTAATTCTGAAAATTGGTAGCGAGAGAATGATATTAGTATGTACATACCCCTCTCCATTCAAAAATCGTTCATATTTGGGGTTTTCTTTGAAACTATACCTAAATACTGCTCTGCCCTGAATTATTAGTGGGTGTGTGTGTGTGTCTGGCTGTCTCCCAGCCAGGCTTGAATCCTCTTGCGAACGAAATAAGCCAATGATGATGATGTGGGTTTAAATAGGAGTGGGAGATCGGTATTTAGTAATTAATTAGGTTTCAGCCCTTATATCAATGGGTTTCAGACATTATTTTGTATGTAAGGCTATTTACAAAAAAATGAATGAAGACATAATTAATTAAACCGCTAAAAAAAATGAAAAGCAAAAAATAATAAACCTTTTATTTAACCTTCATATTAACTAATTTCTTAAATTAATGTAAGTATACCTAAGTAATTTTGAGTACTCAACTTAGTAAACTTTTTCCGGCGAAGGGGCGTATCGCGCCGCGCCGCCGCCGCTGCCCCGCCGCGCATCAAGCTTTACGTAATTAATTAATTTGCTAATTTGCTTGGCACCGACTCAAAATGACTAAGGTATACTTACATGTACTTAAAACTTTTTAAACTTTCGCGATTTGTAAACATAGTTAATGGTTTAATCGGGTATTTATCGCGTACCTTTTGTTTTTATTCCCCTACGTTTCTACCGCGTTACAGCGATCGTGGTCACGGGGCGACTGGATGTACTCGGAGTTACAGCCGAGAATTGACGGCAGTATCCACGACTACCCTCAATTCGTCTTCAGAATCAGGAATGTCCAAGTTCACACTACGACACACTACACTGACCGTATCCGATTGCAGTACAGTCGGATTACGACGCACACACATATTAATCACAGGATTCCACGAGGAAGAGAGACGAAAACCATCTTCACGGTTAAAATTCGGGTGTTTCTTGATCTCAATCGCCTCTCGAACCATCCTTTTGTAATAGTGGCGTTCACGGGATAGAACTTTTGGGTCATGTAGCTCAATCCAGTGGTTGCTTCCTGAGTCTAGCAGGTGTTCCGCTATCGCCGACTTGTATGTTTGCCTATTTTTGACCGCTGCTATGTGCTCTTTCACCCTTTCGGCAATGGTTCGTTTAGTTTGCCCTATGTATGAGCGGCCACAGCTACAGTCAACCTTGTAGACGCCTGGCATTTGTAGAGGTATGACATCTTTTGGTGTTCGTAGTTGCTGAGAAACTTTTGTGTGGGGGGTGAGAACCGACTTTATTGAAAACTTTTTCAGGATATTTTCAATTTTATCCGTCACCCCTTTCACATACGGCAAAAAGATGGGTTGTCTGCTGACCTCAGGCGTTCTTCGGCTTCTCCGCTTTGTGTGTCTTGGACTTACATAGCCGTTCTGTTTGAGAACCTTCTGAACATGTCTGAGTTCATCCTCCAGATGTTCAGGGTCACACAGAGCGTTAGCTCTGTTTGTAAGTGATGACACAACGGACTGCAAGTGGTGCGGATGATGATGTGATGCGGCGTTCAAATACCTGTCTGTGTGAGTTGGTTTTCTATGAACACTGTGCGCTAAGGAACCATCTGGTCTCACTGTCACTCTGACATCAAGAAAGGCTAAGGTCCTGTTTTTCTCCAACTCGTGTGTGAACCGGATGTTCGGGTGTATGGAGTTCAGTGTCAACACCAGTTGCAGTACTTCCTGTTCACTTCCTTTCATGATGCAGAAAACGTCATCGACGTAGCGCTTCCACAGTTTTACACCGTTGGCGGTAAAATCCAGCTTACTCTCAAAATGTTCCATCCATTGTTTGGCTATGTAAGTCCAAGACACACAAAGCGGAGAAGCCGAAGAACGCCTGAGGTCAGCAGACAACCCATCTTTTTGCCGTATGTGAAAGGGGTGACGGATAAAATTGAAAATATCCTGAAAAAGTTTTCAATAAAGTCGGTTCTCACCCCCCACACAAAAGTTTCTCAGCAACTACGAACACCAAAAGATGTCATACCTCTACAAATGCCAGGCGTCTACAAGGTTGACTGTAGCTGTGGCCGCTCATACATAGGGCAAACTAAACGAACCATTGCCGAAAGGGTGAAAGAGCACATAGCAGCGGTCAAAAATAGGCAAACATACAAGTCGGCGATAGCGGAACACCTGCTAGACTCAGGAAGCAACCACTGGATTGAGCTACATGACCCAAAAGTTCTATCCCGTGAACGCCACTATTACAAAAGGATGGTTCGAGAGGCGATTGAGATCAAGAAACACCCGAATTTTAACCGTGAAGATGGTTTTCGTCTCTCTTCCTCGTGGAATCCTGTGATTAATATGTGTGTGCGTCGTAATCCGACTGTACTGCAATCGGATACGGTCAGTGTAGTGTGTCGTAGTGTGAACTTGGACATTCCTGATTCTGAAGACGAATTGAGGGTAGTCGTGGATACTGCCGTCAATTCTCGGCTGTAACTCCGAGTACATCCAGTCGCCCCGTGACCACGATCGCTGTAACGCGGTAGAAACGTAGGGGAATAAAAACAAAAGGTACGCGATAAATACCCGATTAAACCATTAACTATACATGTACTTAGGTATACTTACATATACTTACATGTAGGTATATTTAGGAACTTAGTTATTAAGGTTAAACAAAAAGGTTTATTATTTTTTGCTTCTCAGTTTTTTCGGCGGTTCAATTTATTTGTTGAAAAGTTTTATTTCATATTTTTTTGTGGCTTTGCATACTAATTACTACATGCTTAGTTTTTGATTACTTTTAAAATAGCTACCTACCTTACTTTAGGTATTAACTGTTATGTAATCCTACTTTAATAAATTAGAAAAAAAAATCCTTAACAAATAAACCACGCATATTTGGTCACCCTTAGGGTAAGATTTTGTTTTCCAAATTTATATGGGACCAACTTCAAAGTATGCCCTATCCAATACAAAAAGAATTATCAAAATCAGACTTCTCTGTAAAACTTTTAAATCCATCATGGTTATTAACACTAAAGTCATAAATAACGGGATATTTACCATGATTTGAATTTGTCAGTGTTGTGTGCCGTGATCGAGTTGCGTTCGATAATGAAACCGGTGGTATTAGTAACGTTCGTAGCAAAAGACAAAAAATGAGGGTGGTTCGCTATATCTGCCCATTACAACTCACTCGCAGTGCCGTCAGTTATTCCGTGATCATGGCGCATGAAACTGTGCCGAAATATTGGAAAACTCAAAATTCAAATCATGGTAAATATCCCGTTATTTATGACTTTAGTACTCTGTAAAAATTGATGCGTGGTCAAACATTACAATCAGTGAGTGAACAATCAATCATTCCCTGTTTTCCTACACTTTTTTACACTTTTTAGGTTGGATTTTTTTTTCCAAATTTATATGGGATCAACTTCGGGGTATACCCTTTCCAATAAAAAAAGAATTATAGAAATCGGACTACTCTGTAAAAAGTTTACGTCAACTTCAGAACCTCCTCCGTTTTTCGTCGGTTGAAAAAAAAGATTGTTTGATACTTAATTCCTGACGATTTAAAAAATTTCTGCAACCAAAAGAACACAGCCCTACTTGATAATAAGGAACCTTAATTATTTATGAGACATACATACGTAGTAGATAATAAATGTAATTGTTCTTTCGTTATAACTGAATATTATTTTTGCCTATCAAGCTACTGTAGAAAATATTATTCAAAACACGTTTTGTCTCTCATCGTTACGACACGATCACAAAATGTCTAATAACAATGTACAATTTGAAAAACATTTCATCACTGCAGTGAGAGCTTTGCAAATAAATGGATCCTATCCATTTCTAACCCGAAACATATTTTGGTACAGTAAGGTTACCTTTGTGATTACCTTGAAAGTTGTAACTTTCTATTTTCTGCTTAACTCAGTCATCATGCATGATATGAGAGATGGAAATTTTTTAGAGGCCAGCAAAAATTTTGCCATGACAATGATTTGCTGGAACACAGTTATAAAGTATTTCGTTATGCTATATTATAAGAACTCCATAATCAAGCTCATTCGCATTATAGAGGCAGACTATGAGCTAGCCGAGCAGTTCCTGCCGGAAGAACAGGAAGTCGTGAAGAAATACGCAAAGACAGGAAGAATTATGAGCATATTTTGGTGCCTGAGTGCATCGACCGGCATCATGATATTCCCAATGAAGTCAATCGTTTTAACGGTTTATTCATTCTGGATCCAAGAAAACCAGTTAATACCAATGTTGGAGATAACGTACCCTGGTCTCATAGAAAATTACAAAAACAGTTTAACAGGTTTCTGTTTTATATTCGCATATTGCTTTACGTTCGCTGTGTTTGCTGGGATCATGTACATTGGGTTTGATCCACTGATACCAATATTCACTCTACATACGTGTGGACAGTTAGACGTCCTGAACGCAAGAATGGGGAGAGCTCTTTCTATGAATGAATGTACTGAAAAGAAAAAAGAAAACTTGAAGTTGATTATTATTAAACTGCAGAGTTTGTACGAGTAAGTCAATTTACTTAGATTTATGTAATGAGGCATGGTCGATTTCCGTCACTGCCGTTGCTCACGGAAAACATCTCCTTTTTTCAGGTTTATTAACGAAGTCCAGACTAATTTTGCACTACTCAACGAGTTAAATATGAAGGGCACAACTATAGCTATCCCCCTAACTATGTTAAGTGTTGTCGATGTAAGATTATAATTTTTACCAGGCTATATCATCATCAATGTAAATGTATAAATTGTATATTATGTTATGTTCCACGTCTCCACTTTCGACCACCCACGCCTTTAAAGTCGTAAATGTGCTTTAATATCCAGCCTCCTGTGCTTTCTAGGCTTAAACCTCTAAGGAATCGACTGATCTTATGGGTTAAAAGACCTCTATTGTTGAAATACACGTTTCGTTCTGCCAGAGGTTTATGATTAATTGATTTCTACATGAATCTGCTACGCTTTTGTCTGTGGAAAAACACTTTTAAACCAAGAAATAACAGGCTTCTCTTGCAGGGTATTCGCAATGATACAGTTAACATTGAGTTTTTCATAATTTGGTTCGGCACTTTAGTTCATTTTCTAATGCCATGCTACTTCAGTGATTTACTCATGGAACGGGTGTGTATAAAAATATTTATAACAACTTTTGGTTATGTCAGGAGGTATACAGTCTAATCTTAAAAACTAATTTAAAATTTCATTTTATTGGTAAGAGTGCAGAGTTTCGGGAAGCCATCTACAGCAGTGGGTGGGAAAATGTTCCTAACAAGAGTATCCGGCAAACGATCCTCTTCATGTTGACCAGAGCCACACGCCCTTTGGGTATTAGCACCATCTTCTGCAGCATGAACCTGGATACATTTGCTACTGTGAGTAAAAATGCACGTATATCTAGTGGATATTTTATGATTCACATACAACCAACAACGGCAATAGACCTTGGGATATTTAGGATATAAATTCCCATGCCAAACTCAGAGAGACCCTACAAAAAACCAAGATTTGTGTAGTACGTCTGTCAGAATTACTAATTAACTAGCTGTTGCCCGCAATCTGTTTCAAACGCGTGGGATTGTAAAAGAAACAATTGGCGCTATTTATTTATCCTCAGTGTCTTATTTTAATTTTTTTTTAGTTTATATTCCTTTGTTTCAGATGATACAACAATCGTATACGCTATTTAATCTTATGAATACTGCTTGGTCAAAATAAACAATACTTTATATCACGAATTAAGGGGTGATTCACCAACTCGACACGAAAGACTGGACACACGTGTCTCCAGTTGGTGAAATTCAGAATTAGTATAACTTATTATTTCGTCATCTGGACACGCCAAGGTTTTTACGCGTGTATTATTATATGTATATATTTAAACTTAATGAAATCACAAGAAGGTGGTAGGACACAAACAAAAAAAAACAAAATTTTGCACTCGGGAAATTTTGTTTTCAATAATCTCGCTCGAAAACGGTGACTTTGCTATTTTGCTCACATGTGGAATAAAGAACATTATTCAACCAATTGAAAAATGGAAATTTAATTATAACAAAAAACCACCCTCATAAAAAAAAATGTCAGTTCATGGTTTGAAAGAGGCTTGTAGCATTTTTACCCTCCAGGGTGGTGGACCAAAATGAGTTTCTAACATTCGACCTCTTTTAAAAATAACAAAATAAAATAATAATTCTCGCTAGTCGTGGTGAAAAGTTGTATGTTTAACTCGTGGGCAAATATTTTCCGTCTACTTTAGAACCACTCGCTACGCTCGTAACCCTATTCTACACTGCTTCGCTAGCTCAGGATTTAACCTTAATCGCATAGATTAATTTTGAGTAACGGCCAAAATAAAAAAAAATTGGAAAATGCAGGGAATGTGTTTATTTAATAAAACACGATCCGTCAAGTACGAGTGTAAAACGCGTGCCGCGGGTTTCGAACGTTAATCAATTATGCAAAAAATATGTACTAAAGGTACTGATTAGTCCACTGCTGGACATAGCCTACCCAAATGAGCGCCATAGCGCCCTGTCTTCAGCTTGCCGCATCCAGCATCTGCCTGCAGTCTTTCGCAGATCGTCATCCCACCTGGCCGGAGGGCGTCCTACACTACATTTGCCGAGTCGCGGTCTCCACTCAAGGACACGTTTACCCCAGCGGTTGTCGGTTCTTCGCGAGATATGGCCGGCCTACTGCCACTTCAGCTTGCTAATTCTTTGAGCTATGTCCATAACTTTGGTTCTCTGTCGGATGTATTCGTTACGAATTTTATCCTTCAGAGAGACTCCGAGCATAGCTCTTTCCATAGCTCGCTGAGCGACTTTGAACTGGAGGACCAGCCCTACCTATTTTGGACTTAACATAAAGAGGGCAGAAGCCTTTATTCACAAAGAAAATTATAATATAATTGGTATTTACAATTGAAACAATTGAGCTAACTGCAGACTGTTGCAAACAATCTACAGGTAGCTCAACTGATCCATATCAATACCAGACGGAAGCGTCTCCAAGACGCTGGCTGCATTGCCATGCATTGTGGAGCATTTCAACTTAAAACACAAGAATTTAATATTTTTTATGTACCTACCCCATTAGCGTGAGCTTTGGAAAAAGTCATGTTTTTTTTTAAGTCTTTTGAAAAGGTTTATTTATCTTTACGAAGAAATAATATGCACCGATACCTAACTTTCGCTAGTTTTACGAGATAGCCTACGAGAGGTCTACGAGAAACCTACGAAAAGCCTATGAGAGGTCTACGAGAATCCTACGAGAGATCTACGAGAAGCCTACGAGAAGCCTATGAGAGGTCTACGAGAATCCTACGAGAGATCTACGAGAAGCCTACGAGAGGTCTACGAGAAGTCTACGAGAGGTCCTACGAATTATTTACGAATAGTCTGCAAATGGATCATTGATCACAATTCAATAGCTATGTGCTAAACCAGGGATTCCCAAAGTGGTCGATATCGACCCCAAGGGGTCGATATCGGTTTCCTAGGGGTCGACATAAACGAAAACTGATCGAGGTCTAAAAATCGACCCCTGTTAAATTAACACAAGTTCTTATTTAAAACTTTCAAGATTATGTAGTTACTGTATTGTTTATGTTGTTGTTACCTACGTGTACTAAGAATAATTAATATTTTTGTAGGAAATAGCATTGTTGTAGTAATGTAAAGTCTCAAGTTCGTACAAGATGAAAAACTCGGCAAGTCAGTGAGGACAAGTTTGCGCAAGATAATGAGTTCGAGCGTACGTCTTTCAGGCGCGTTTTGACTTGCTCTCTATTTGAAGCTTACGCGATTTAACAATAACGAATTCATGATCAAGTTGAAGTCCAAACATGTTCCTGATATTTTACTATTTATCGAGCTTGCACTTAGGTTAAAAGTTCATTTGCGTTTTGAAATTCGTTGGAGCTTCAACGATAATAACTCATATAAGTACTCATTTATTTCAAGAGATTACAAAGTTATTACTTAGCTAAAAGTGACTGAAAAAGAATTTTTTTGGACGCATTACACAAGGATTTTACGAAGACGTTTGAGGATCTTTTAAATTTAGAAATTCCTCAATGGATAATAAATCCGTACAATGCCACAGCCATAGAAGAAGCCAATGTGATAATGCAGGAAGAGTTGGTTACCATCAGCACAGACGAAGAGCTTAAGCAGAAGTTCAACCAAGGCTATCAGAAGTTCTGGTTGCAACGCAACATTGAAACACAGTATCCTACATTGTGGAACATTGCTGAAAAATACCTTATCGCTTTTCCATCATCATACCTTGTTGAAAAGAGCTTCAGTGTGGTAACAAACATTTTGACGAAACAAAGAAACCGTTTGAAAATCAACGAACGTGGAGATTTAAGGCTGCAACTCACCAATATTGAACCGGATGTAGCTAGATTGGTAGATAGTCACCAGGTTCATCCATCACACTGAATGTTTTATTTTCTCTTTGCAAATTAATACTTTTTTAAATATAATTTCCTACCTACTTAAGATTCTTTAAGTAGGTACTTAATTTGTAATAATCATTATAAATTAAACTTGATATTTACTGAATCGTATGTCTTTTTATTTTGGTAAATTTTGATGAGAAAATGAAGTCAACTTTACTCACTTAACCAAGTGCTAAGTTTTATAATTGGTACCTTAGTAGCTAGGTATTTTGTATCAATAGGAAAAACATAATATAATATAAGAAGATAAGCCCCCTTATTCATAATAGTCTGCTTACTTAAAGCATTGCTAATTCTCACGCTGTCTGTTTCTATTGTCCCGAGTCAGAATGAAAAATAACACTCTGTAGCAGCTGTTTTAAGTTAGCGGACCATTATGAATAAGCGGGTTGATCTTAAAAGTAGGTAATTTGGTCATGGGGGTCTGAGGTAACAGTTCATTTTGGAAAAGGGGTCACTTGTCCAAAATAGTTTGGGGATCCCTGTGCTAAACCTTCGTAAGCTGGCCAACTGAATTTTAAATTTAAAGTCCATAATATCTTGCGTGTTATGGCATTTAGTTCCTAGTAAATGTAAAGCACGATAACATTACACATAATAAATTCTCAAACATGAGCTCACAGCTTCACATTTAAAGGCACTCCTGCGTAATAAGCGTGGGCAAATCTACCTGAATCATTTGCTCACATGCTTTTAAAGGTATGCGGGCAGCTAGCGAGCCTGCAGGAGTGCTGTGGACATTATACTGGGGGCTGAGTAATACCCACGTAATACCCAAACGCTGACGCGTGTGTCTACTGTCAAAGTAGGCGAAGATTTATAAAAATAATTCTAAATTCAGAAGGCGATCATTTATCTTGGCTGATGATGCTGATAAATTAAAATCAAATCAAATCATTTATTTGCAGGAATGTAGGTACAAAAGCTCTTAATAATAATGGTAACTCCAACACATCCTGCCTCGTTGAGGCGTGCAAAATTAAAATTTTAGGCTTTATTAAAGTAATATGTCAGAGAGTAATACTATTCAATTAACTAAAGCTAGCATTATTCATTCAAAATGTGTGTCATAAAATGTTGTTAGTACCTACGTCAAAAAAAAGTTTTATGTCATAAAACATCTCTCCAATAACGACACTTTTAATTTAATTTTGAAAAAAATAAATGGCATAGCTTTTAGTTCATTGGGCAATTTGCTGTAAATTTTTATTGCCTGGTGATAAGCATTCTTTGTTACAAGTTTAACTCTGTGTTCCAGGACATAGAGCCTGTCTCTGTCCCTCGTCCGTCTCATCAGCGTGTGTCATACAGATGTTTAAATTTATCAGCATCATCCGCAGCCGAATGTTACACTTTTTAATGTGTTCACGATTTAATTATTTAATTTAGTTTACTGACTAGCCTTCTTTATTTCTATTAATTTTTTATTTTACATTATTACATTATTTTACATTATTTAACATTGCGTTCCTCATTTATTCCTTTTTCTGTGTTTTAAAAGTGTTTATCTACACTAATGTTATAACATTCTACTTATGTTTCCAATACTTGACTTATAATTACTACTGTTATAGCGCAGATAACAAAACACTCAATTTAAGCAATTTCACATGATGGTATAATATCCACATCGATATCGTAAAATCTCATTATAACATCAATAAAACGCGACCAATTAACCTGGCGAGCCTTATGTCAAAATCCTCATACAAGTTGTATAAAATTTTGATATTAGGCTGGCTTTTGAAAACAGTTGGGTTATACGTGAAAACTTCGTCGAAACTACTAAACTTACATACACAAAACTCTTTGGTAAGATCTTATTCAAGTCTCAAATACGATCTTGAACAGTATAGAAAACAAGACGAATGAAGTAATTATAAATATTCCGACTCCGTCTACGAGCTCTACTGCTTGCCCCGCGGCCGCTACAGCTGCTGGATCAATAATTAACATTAACTTTCAAAATTGTACCATCCAAAATTTGAAAAATTATTATAAATAAACTATTGTCAGCTTTTACTCTTGTTGTTTGATTAATTGCATTAGTGAAGATAAAGTAGTGTATGCAACTGCATATAACACGGGTATTAAAACACTCGTTACTATTATGAAACTCGCTGCGCTCGTTTCATAAACTCACACTCGTGTTTTAATACCCTTCATTATATGACAGTTGCATAAACTACTATTATTTTTAGTTGTTATTATATAATGCATGTACCTAATAAAAATATTGCACGTACGGCATACTGCTATATTATTATTTTACTGTACTATCTGTTTAACATAATATAATCATGCAATGATACTTTTACTTTAAAGGCCCCCAGAAGTTGCCGTTATATTATGACCTACCATTCCATGCCATGCCTGAAGATCCAGATATTGCAATTCGATAGGTACATTCAGAAGTTTTGGCGTCAAGTAGTCCATAACAAACATCCAGTCATCTAAACTTTCAGGTTTATGAGTTGTAGTATCATCATTTATATACGTTATAGTACGATGGGTATTTTGTTTTAACGTTTTTTAGCCTTCATTATTTTACTTCCTGCTTTACGATAGTTCCTTGGTTGTGCGTCAAAAAACATGGTTTCTTTTCCTTTCTCTACAAACACCCTGAAGCTCAACATTCTTGTGATCCTAAGAGTCGGTAAATGTTGTCGCAGGAAGGCGACTTAGTGGTGTAAAGCCAAGATAGCGGTGTTTCCGGTATCACTCTGCCCTTTGCTGTATCTGTTTGCTTTGTTCAATAAGCTGGATGTGTTAGGGGTTGCTTTGATGTGTACGTGTCTGTATTTCGAGTTCAGTTACTACCTATTGGTGACTCAAGTACTTATTTTAAGGTAAATCATTATAATCGACGTAACTTAAAATCATAGACCAAGGAATACCAAGGAACCTTACGCTGAGTCGCACGCAGGCTTAAGACGCTACCCAAACAGCGACACCGTAGAAAGTACACTTTTTCGTCGCACCGTTAGCCGTTCTCCGACATATTACAAGCCCAAAAAAAAAACAGTGTATAGTCAAATGTGTGGAAAAAAGACTTATACAAAAATATTTTATAAAACGATCTAGGATCTTGAAAAAAAAAATCTCAAGAAAGAACAAGAAAAAAATTTTTCGTCTCGAAATGCTCAATATTTTGAGTGACAACCATTAATTATTTTAATACTATATGAAAGGAAATTTTATCAACAAAAGAAATATGTAAAAAGTTTTAAATAAATAAAACCATTAACATAATAAAACCCAAAAAACACATTTTTGTAAGGCGTTTAGCGAAGTTATTGCAAAAATGATAATATTTTGCCAATAGAATTTCAACCTTATTACTCAAACATCCCTTTCAATAAATGCTCAAAATAGCTTCCAGTAGCTTCATTCGCAGGCTGGATGCCTCCTCGGACGGACGTGAGGTTATGTAACTTTTTTCGCGATGACAGCTGGGTTCGACGGACGAATTACGATTTTCGACAACTTTTGTTTTGCGGGTTAAATGGTTCATTCGTCATTGAAATAAAGTCTATATTTGATTGAAGCTAAGCCAAAAGAAATTTGCAGGAATTTTATTCATTGACAGACCTACCAATTAAGTAGAATAGGTTTATAGTGGTTTTATCTCTGGTAGCTAGATAGGTAGGTATTACTCAACATGTTTACAGCACGAAAAGTATTGGTCGAGTTAAAATATGTTAAATAGGTAGGGCGATTTTGATGACCTTATATATAAATAAACAATGCTGAAAAATTAAAATAAAATTAAAAACGTAATAAACATGCAAAACAATTGTATTTCCAATGACAGTTGTCAAAATTATTGTTAATCACTCATGAGTTCTTGGAAGGCAGCTACATAATAAAGAATACTTTATATCGGTATGAATATCAATTTGGATAGCAAGGCATGGTCTGTTGTGGTTTTTATGATTATTTTGTAGAATTACAATCTAAACTAAAACTATCTTCATGATTGTTGCGTTTTATTTCCGGAAAATAAAATTAATTATGTAAGCGAGTAGTACTGAGATTGTGTACAAAATTATATCCGTGAAATTCATCATTCAGCATTCCAACATTCACGTATTTTATTTTACGAATATTTTTATAGATATATATTTTTATAGTATCGATTTATAGATTATCTTTTAAAGCACTGTTATATTTCATTTTATATCTGATTATTTGATTGACGACCTCTGTGGCGCGGCGGGGAAAGGTCCACCTGCGACACAGGAGGTTACAGTTAGTTTGATTCCCGCCTCAGGACAAATGTTTGTACCATCTGCAGATATTTATTCCAGGTGTTCTGGATGTCATAATCATAATCACTTTATTGCATGTCTTATGTATATAAAAAATATCTAGTGTGTAGTGTATTTAATAAGTTTATCAAAATAAGTATACCCTAACACAAGCTCTAATTACTTTGGGGTTAGATGATGTTGTGTGGCTTGTTCAGCATTATTTATATTTTAATTTTTTTTTTAGAAAGCCCTCCAAAACCAAATCGAAATATCTTCAACGATTGACACTTTTGTAATCCATTTAGACCTCAGTTGTTTTGACTAAATTAGTATATTTTTTTAATGTATAAAGTATTATCATAATGGTCGGTGATATTGTCGGCACTTTAACATGCATGAAGATGATATTATTTTTTTAAGTGTTTCTGATTTCTATGAATAACTATGTAATTTTTATTATAATTGAGAAGCTACAATGAGCGACATAGGTTTTATTAAGGTATTTTACATGCAACGATAGCAAAGCCGCGGGCAAATGTTAGTTAACATTACATTATTACCTTGTGATTGTGCTATCAACCAAAATAAAACAAAAGTTTGCCTCTTCTACAACAGATAAATTTGGCATAAGTCTATGTTAAAAATAAGCGCCTCTGCCGACCACATTTGGTAATATTGACATGCAATCTGACAGTCTTAGTTTTCCACGGCAGCGCCTTAAGTTGGCCGCTGCAGTGCGACGCGGGAGGGGCGCGGGAACATGTACCTAGAGATGCGTCATGGGCACTAAAAGAATTAAAAATAATTTCCAGCAAAGACCCTCTTGACGCCCGAAGCACACCTCCGCTGCGGAATACGAGATTTAAAAAGGTAGATTGTTAGATTCTTCATTCCTGACGATCTAAAAAACTTTCTGCTACCAAAGTTACACAGCCCTACTTGATAATAATGAACCTTAACTATTTCTGAGACATACATACGTAGTAGATAATTAATGTAATCGTTCTTTCGTTATAATTGAATTTTATTTTCTTCTATCATGCAACTGTAGAAATATTATTCAAAACACGTTTAGTCTCTCATCGTTACGAAACGATCATAAAATGTCTAATATCAATTTACAATTTGAAAAATATTTCAACACTGCAGTGAAAGCTTTGCAAATAAATGGATCCTATCCATTTCTGACCCGAAACATATTTTGGTACAGTAAGATTATCTTTGTGATTACTTTGAAAGTTTCAATTTTTTATTTTCTGCTTAATTCTGTCATCATGCACGATATGAAAGATGGAAACTTCATTGAGGCCAGCAAAAATATTGCCATAACATTGATTTGCATGAACACAGTTATAAAGTATTTCGTTATGATATACCATAGGAATTCGATAATCAAGCTCATTCGCATTATAGAGGCAGACTATGAGCTAGCCGAGCAGTTCCTGCCGGAAGAACAGGAAGTCGTGAAAAAATACGCAAAGACAGGAAGAATTATGAGCATATTTTGGTGCCTGAGTGCATCGACTGGCATCATGATATTCCCAATGAAGGCGTTTGTTTTAACGGTTTATTCATTCTGGATCCAAGAAAATCAGTTAATACCAATGTTCGATGTAACGTACCCTGGTCTCATAGAAAATAACAAAAACAGTTTATCAGGTTTCTGTTGTACATTCACATATTGCTTTACGTTCGCTGTGTTTGCTGGGATCATGTACATTGGGTTTGATCCACTGATACCAATATTCACTCTACATACGTGTGGACAGTTAGACGTCCTGAACGCAAGAATGGGGAGAGCTCTTTCTATGGATGAATCTACTGATAAGAAAAAAGAAAACTTAAAGTTGATTATTATAAAACTGCAGAGTTTGTACGAGTAAGTCAATTTACTTAGATTTATGTAAGGAGGCATGGTCAATTTCCGTCACTGCCGTTGCTCACGGAAAACATTTCCTTTTCAGATATATAAACGAAGTCCAAATCAATTTTGCACTACTCAACGAGTTCAATATGAAGACCACAACTATACTCATCCCCCTAACTATGTTAAATGTTGTCGATGTAAGATTATAATTTTTGACCAGGCTTTGTCATGATCGTCGATAATGATAGAGCATCGCACCACCCAGTATTAAAATTATGCCTCACTCAGTATTTTGTAAGTTGTGTATCTGTCACTTTCGGCCAGCTACGCTTTTAATGTCGTAAGAGTGCTTTGAGTCTTTTTGATTTTCAGAACCTTGTGCTTTCTAGGCTTAAACCTCATAAAGAATCGAATGATCTCATTGGTTTTAACCGTGTATTTCAACAATAGAAGTCGTTTTAACGACTTCTATTGTTGAAATACACGTCTCATCCTGTCAGAGATTTATGATTGGTTTATTTCCACATGAATCTGCTTCGATTCGCGTCTGTGGAAACACACATTTAAACAAAGAAATAATATGGCTTCTCTTGCAGGGTATTCGCAATGATACAATTAACATTGAGTTTTTCATAATTTGGTTCGGCGGTTTAATTCATTTTCTAATACCATGCTACTTCAGTGATTTACTCATGGAACGGGTATGTATAAAATATGTATAATATCGTTTGGTTTATGTCAGGAGGTGTACAGTCTAATCTTAAAAACTAATTTAAAATTTCATTTCATTGGTAAGAGTGCAGAGTTTCGTGAAGCCATCTACAGCAGTGGGTGGGAAAATGTTCCTAACAAGAGTATCCGGCAAACGATCCTCTTCATGTTGACCAGAGCCACACGCCCTTTGGGTATTAGCACCATCTTCTATAGCATGAACCTGGATACATTCGCGTCTGTGAGTAAAAATTAATGTATATCTAGTGAATATTCTATGATCCACACACCATCAACAAGGCCAATAGACGTGGAGATCGGTCATGGGAATTCCCATGCTGAACTCAGAAAGATCCCAAAATAAACCAAGATTTGTGTAGTACGACTGTTAGAATGACTAATTAACTAGCTGTTGCCGCAAGCGGTTTCAAACGCGTGAGATTGTGAAGAAAACTATTAGGATCCTCTGTGCGTGTCATTTCAGTAACGTTCCTGTTCATTTTTTTTAGTTAACATTCCTTTGTTACAGATGATACAACAATCGTATACGCTATTTAATCTTATGAATGCTGCTTGGACAAAATAGACACTGCTTTCTATCACAAACTAAGTAGCTGTACCTACATTTATTAAATTTTGTTATATTATTTAAGGATAATACATAAAAAACGCGATAAATACCCGTTAAATAAATAATCATTCATTATTTTAATAGATTACGAAAATTTGTAAAGTTGCATGTCTTAAAATAAAGTTGGTTATTACGAGTTACAACGACATCGCAACGAATCCGATATGTGAAATATCAGGAGTAGATCGTGCGTTGTTATGAGAGTTTTACAAAAACGGTGGTTAGGTCACTGGAGTTCGAAGAAGATTCTGAAATTAGAGGTTTCACAAAAATAGTTTTTTACATTAACTAAAAGCGACTAAGAAAACAAGAATTTGATTATGGTTTTTAAGTAAGTAGGTACCTTAAACGAAATAAATAATACCTAATGCGTTTGAATAAAAATTATACTTTAATTATAAATCATTTTTAAGTCGCTTGAAAAAGGTTTATTTATCTTTACGACGAAATAGCATGAATCGATAACTAACATTCGCTAGTTCTACGAGAAAGCCTACGAGAGGTCTACGAGAAGTCTACGAGAGTTCTAACGAATTATTTACAAAATTGCAAATGGATCATTGATCACAATTCAATAGCTTTGTTCTAAACCCTCGAAAGCTGGCCAATGGAAACTGAATTTCAAATTTCAGAAAAATCTCATCATCATCAAATATTTTGCGTGATATGACATTTTAGTTCCTAGAAGATGTAAAGAAGAGAACAATACACATATTCAATTCTCAAACATGAGCTCACAGTTTCACATTTCGAGGCAGTAACTCCTGCGTAATAAGCGTGGGCAAATCTACCTGAATCATTTGCTCACATGCTTTTAACGGTATGCGGACAGCTAGCGAGCCTGCAGGAGTGCTGTGGACATTATACTGGAGGCTGAGTAATACCCACGTAATGCCCAAACACTGACGCGGATTGCTCTGTGTCTACTGTGAAAGTAGACGAAGATTTATATAAATACTCCCAAATTGAGAAGGCAATCATTTTATCTTGTCTGATGATGCTGATAAATTTAAAGATGTATAAATTTTAAATTTATCAGCATCATCAGCAAAGAATTTATCTCAATCTATTTTTTATTTCGACATTTAATTTGATATTATATCTCATTTATTCCTTTTTCAGATATTTTAAAGTGTTTGTTTTAGTTGTTGTAATGCAGTTAAGAAACAAAAATTGCACGTACATTGCCACATTATTATTTTACTGTACCTTCTTTTTAACATATAATTAAGCAATGAATATACATGCTTTTTCTTTAGAGGCCATATACTATAGAGGATAGTCAATATGCGATTTTTTATCGATTAGCATTTCTAGTGCATTCGGCTCTATGAGCAATATTAGTAAGCTACTAGAATCTTTTATACGGCCATATTGGGTTACTAAGAAAATAATCAAAAATACCAAAAAAGCTAACAAAACAATAAATACTAAAGTCATAAATAACGGGATATTTACCATGATTTGAATTTTGAGTTTTCCAATATTTCGGCACAGTTTCATTTTTTTGACTTTAGTGTTAATAACCATGATGGATTTAAAAGTTTTAAAACAATAAATATTGCAGTATTCTTGGTAAATTATCATTTTTATCGTGGATCTAAATTATATTTTTACGTATACCTACTGAACTGTTGTTAAAGTCAAAAATGAAAATTTACAAGTAGAAAATGTCAAGTTTTCATCAAGTGTTTCAGCATGAAATATCAATTCTGATCTAAGTTTTGGAGTAGTCCCGTCCCAAAATTCACGCTCAGGATCTGTGCATTTCGCATTCCGGCGTGGAAAGCACATTGCATTGTTGTATCCATGGTCCGGCATCTAGCACACGTTTATACGGAGCACATGTCACTAACCTCACAAATCTACTAAAATTATCAACCTATATGTGTAAGACCTAAGCAATTTGAATATCATTCGAAAGACAATTTAATGTAATTTTCACAGAAACCGTTTTGTGAGATTTTAATAAAAACATTTGTTCAGCAGAAAAGTAAGGGTGCCTTCCCTGCAACTGACGGACCTGATTTCAATTTAGGAAATGATATTAACCTAAAAAACATTTCGCGAGATATAGGTACACCTATAATGAATAAAGTTACTGAAGATTAAACACCATACTACTTACGAATCCATAGGTACCGATTGCGTTTCTATACCTACCAATATGTGACTTGATACGCGTTGTCGTAATAAAAATGCAATTTCACTTAATCTTGATAGATAATGCTATCAAACCCCAAAAATGATATCAACGCTATCAACGTAATGAGCTGTAAATATTTCACCCACGTACCTATAACCGACGTATCTAAATAGGCAATAGAATACCTACCTAATTAATCAATACAGTACACACTAAATTGCGTAAACTGATAAAATATGTTTCTGTTTTATGAGTTACGATCTGGCTGCAGCCCGCGGCGTCGTCTGCTCCAAATTGACTTTGGTCTACCCGAGGGATCTCCGCAGATAAAGTTGTTGTTTTTATCGCTTTAAAAAGTAGAGACTTTTTGCTTGTTTTCATGATATTGCTGTCGGATATTTTGGGCGCAGAAAATTGTCTATGTTTGGTTTGCAACGGTAGGTTTCAATACCACAAACGACTTTGCCATTGACTGAAATACATACGTAGATGACTATGGTATTTCCTACGTATTTCAGTCAATGGCAACAGCCAGGTACAACTTAACCCAGGGAGTTTATGGAATATATTATACTCTGTGGATTTTGTTATTGTTACTGTTTTCCTTGTGTTTTTAGGGTTTTGAAGATCGAAGATCGGTTTCAAAACCCTTATAATCTCGCTTTGTCTGTCCTTTTTTCCCTCCTTAATAACTAAAAAACTACTGCAGCTATCAACTTGAAATTTAAAATAATAATACATTTCGTGCGCCTGTACAGATTTCAAGAAAAAAAAATGAAAATAAATGAAAAATGAAAATGAATATTTTCCATACAAATTGTGATGCCGAAATTTTAAAAGATACCTACAGAGTCATATGGGGTATCAAATGAAAGGTATCATTTTGTACGTTTCAGAACAGTTTTTGAAATTTTTCTAGGTTTCATACTTTTTAAAATATTTCGAAAAAATACCCATTCCCCCCCCCCCCCCCCCCCCTATCTCCGAAGATTGCAGAGTGATCCATGTAAAATGTAAGGAGCGTTTATAGACATGAATCTATATTTTACAGGAAAAATATAGAGAAGTTTGAAAAAAGAACACTTTTTGAAAAATGGTCAAAAAGGGGGGGAATAATTTTCAAAAGGGGGGGCTACCTCACCGAATGGGGTATCAAATGAAAGGTATCGGTTTGTACATTTCAAAACAGTTTTTCGAATTTCTGTAGGTTTCATACTTTTTGAAATATTTTGAAAAAAGGCGAAAAAATACCCATTCCCCCCCCCCCCCCCCCCTATCTCCGAAGTTTGCAGAGCGATCCCTTTAAAATGTATGGAGCGTTTGTAGATACGGATCTATATTTTACAGGAAAAATATAGAGAAGTCTGTAAAAAGAACACTTTTTGAAAAATGGTCAAAAAATAATAATTTTCAAAAGGGGGACTACCCCGCCGAGTGGGGTATCAAATAAAAGGTATCAGTTCGGACATTTCAAAACAGTTTATAAAATTTCTGTAGCTTTCATACTTTTTGAAATATTTCGTAAAAAGTCGAAAAATTTACCATTACCCACCTTAACCGAACCACCCATTAATCCGAAGCATGCAGAGAGATCTATCTGAAATGTAGGTTGGTACCTACTATTCTTAGGTATTCGTTAAATTGCGAAGTCTCTAACCGGTACTTTTGGTACATATTTATTGACAAACGTTCAAAACCCTCGGCGCGCGAGTTACACTCGCACTTGACGGATCTTGTTTAGTGTTCAATTGCTTTCAATGACAAGATGTCATGTCTTAAGAACCACCCACCCGGGCTTATGTTAATAGCTGTAGTCTAAGCTATCAACATGAGCCCGGGTTTTCACTGCAAAACACAGCATATTTTTTGCTCTTTATGTTCAGTAGCTGCAACTATTGAACCCTCCTTCCGTTTGCGCGACCCTTTTCAGCCGGCCACCGCCTGCGCCCGCCTGATTTCTCATGTTTTTCAGTATTTTCTTAAAAACTTGGATTGTTTGACGAATTTCAAAGAAAAGTCATAAATGATGTAGATGTAGCCGTTTGGTGTGTGGAATGGTATCAGTGTGGGAGAGATAAAATAACCTGTTTAAAACGGTGGGTTTCAATAAAGCACCCGTTTACAAAGACTGCGTTAATGACTGTATATATAAGTAATATATGTAAACCATTAGATACCTCCAACTTGAAATTCAAATTAAATTGTTAACTATTTAATTGCGACCACTTATGTAGTTGCAAGAAGTTGTCAGAATAGCAGTTTAATAGCGCTATAAAACTGCTATTCTGACATTTATTTTTATTTTTATAGAGTTAAAAAAATCGTAAATCCATCCTTATATAAACCCCGTTGCAAAAACTTCCATCGACTGTCGAGTTTTCATAAAGTTAAACTATCTATCGAACAAAATGGATTTTCGTTGTTTGTTTGTGACGATTTTATTATTCGCATTCATTTATTTCGGGAGCAGCGAAGAGGACTGTCAGAATGCAGATGAGGATGGAAAATGTGAGTGCTTTGGAAATTCTCATTTTTTTTAACAAGTTGTGCAGCGAAACGTTTGCACGTAGTACCCTATAGGTTTCGGTCCATAGCGAGCATTAAAAGTAATTATTTTTTGAGAATAAATTACATATTCATGATTTTCGGATTTTTCCCTTTACTTGTGCTATAAGACCTTGCTACTCACCAAATTTCATGATTCTAGGTCTATGGGAAGTACCTTATAGGTTTTGTGTGCATGTGATTCCCTTGGAAATCTCAAAATATTCGGACATAAAAGGCTGTAACTTTTGGGTGCTTTGACTTAGAAGTTTTATTTATATCGCAGCTCCAAGATGTTATGGACTTAAGTATTCGACGTTAATTTCAACTCGATACGTCCACGTGTTTCTGAGAAAAGAGGGTTGACAGACAGACAGACAGACAGACGGACAACAAAGTGATCCTATAAGGGTTTCTTTTTTCCTTATGAGGTACGGAACCCTAAAAAGGAGGAGGTTCTCATATGCGCTGCATGTTCTCAAATGTTACGTTTATCCTACTAATACTAATATTATAAATGCGAAAGTTTATGAAATCTGAATTTTTGTTACCTAGGATCTCCAAAAATAGTGAACAGATCAAGATGAAATTTGGCGTACGCTTAGAACAAAGCCTAACTTAGATAATAAAGCCTATTAAATTCCCTTATTGTACCTAAAATATCCGTGTGAAGCCGCGGGCAGGAGGTAGTAATATTATAAAGCCGAAAGTTTGTGAAATCTATATTTTTGTTACCTAGGATCTCCAAAACTATTGAACAGATTAAGATGAAATTTGGCGTACGCTTAGAGAAAAGCCTAACTTAGATAAAAGCCTACTTGCTATACCGAAAATACGCGTGCGAAGCCGCGGCCAGAAGCTAGTATGTATGTATACCTAACTATTCGACAGACAGAGCGGAAAAGTAGGTTTTTAGGCTAAAGAGTTTTATCTACATGTACTGTAATGTCCACTATCTGACCGCAATTGACATTATTAATTTTGTTAACATGCTAATCAAGATATTTATATGGTACTTACGTATGTAAATTATGTAAACTAATAACGTTACCTACTAGACAAAACGATAAACACCTAATTAGTGTAGTTACCTTGTGTAATTTACAATGAATGCTAGATAAGCATTGGAGTTTTGTTGGTAGGTAAATGGCAATCAATAAACTATATGATAGCTATCGTATAAAATTCAGTTTGAAAACTTTTGCACCTATAGCAGTGGAAACCTTGGTTTCCACTGCTATAGCAGTTGGAGTGTGGATGCGAAGTGTTTAGTGGGAGAATTAGGCCGTAGAATTAAGGAAGTGACAGGAGACTCCCGCTCCGGGTCGTTCTTGGTGCAAAGGATTGCCATCGCTATTCAGCGAGGTAATGCTGCAAGCATTATGGGCACCTTTGCACCGGGAATGGTCAGGGGCGGGTTATTTAATGACTAATTTATAAATTGTATATTCATACATAATATGTAGAACGTTTTAAGATAATCTGACAACTTAAATCAAATAATAGAAATAAATATATATATAAATAAATACATTTGATATTTAAAAAGATGTTTGAAAACTGGAATATTCCAAAAAGATTTCTTTACAATTTTTTTGTAATCGTTTTATTTGCATATCAATACTACACTGGACCGCAAAGAAAAAGGGTCGGTTGGAAAATCTTCAATATCTTCAAAAGTACCTGACCTAGCTTTATGAAATAAAGACTAAATTATAGAAGAGTTTAATGTGCTAATTTTATTTTATAACTAATTTTATTTAATAAATAAAATTAATAATTTAATTTTAATTTTTTCTAATTTTATTTTTTTAGTTTCTGTGCTGTCTTTCTAGTTTTGGGCCATTTGCAGGTCTTAGTGGCTTTAAATTTGCCTCAACCAGATGCCGCCTTCCTGTATCCGTACTCAGATTGTTTCCTCCAGTTCGTAAATGATAATTCTTTACTTCACCAGCCGTAAGAAAGCGATTTCTCAAAATTGTACACTTAGTTCGGCCTGTTCCTGGTCTTCAAAGATTGGATCCAGTTTCAAGGAAACGCTGGAATACTCGCTGAACTGTAGAAAGAGTCACAACAACAGTTCTCGCTGTATTTCACTGACTGTGCCCATCTTCAAGCATTATCAGGATCCTGGTACATTCTTCAGGGGTTAACGACATGATGACTTCAGAATAATAAAATTTATATGCCAGAGACACCATATTTATTACTTTTATATTGCAAAACTAAAACAAACACGAAACAATTGGTTTTAATTTTTGGTACTAAATTCAAACAAGATCCGTCAAGTGCGAGTGTAACTCGCGCGCCGAGGGTTTCGAACGTTTGTCAACAAATATGTACCAAAAGTACCGGTTACAGACTTCGTAATTTAACGAATACCTAAAATAATAGGTAGCAACCTACATTTCCGATGGATCTCTCTGCGTGCTTCGGTTAAAGTGGGTAATGGTAACTTTTTGGACTTTTTTCAAAATATTTCAAAAAGTATGAAACCTACAGAAATTCTAAAAACTGTTTTGAAATGTTCAAAACGATACCTTTCATTTGATACCCCACTCGGTGGGGTAGCCCCCCTTTTGAAAATTATTCCTTTTTGACCATTTTTCAAAAAGTGTTCTTTTTACACACTTCTCTATATTTTTCCTGTAAAATATAGATTTATATCTACAAACGCTCTATACATTTCAAATGATTAAAGGATTGGTTGTAAAACTTTGGCGTTGATAGTTTACATGGAAACCGACATTACTTGGGGTATTAGTATTACTAAATTCCACGCGAATGAAATCGCGGCGGTCAGCTAGAAGCGTATAAAGTAGCACTGTTTTAGTGATATTATGAAAGCTAAGTTGTTAAAATCACCCTGAAACGGTGTTTTTTTATATTTGTTATTGAAAATTTTAGTTGAATTTTGAAAGTGAAGAATTTATGTTTGAGTGTGTTTCACATGTCATTCAGCCGTGGACAGCGAGTGCGGGCTGGTAGCGTTTTGGAATACATTAATGTTTGTTATATTTATTTTTTGCCTATTTATATTAGATTATTAGGTAGAAATGTTCTTAAAGTGTTGTATTATATGTATGTTCTTACCTAGAAAAAAAAGGACGGTGATTGGTTTACGCGGTTTTTTTTCGCTAAATATTTTCAAAATCATTCCATTTTTCGGTAGTAGTCTTGATACGCCCTGTATATTTTTTATTTATAAAATAATATTATTTGTCATAATTACTATAAATAATAAAATAAATAATATTAGTAATAAAATTATAATAGGTACCTATGTGCAAGAAAAATGATCGTTTGCGGCTTGGTGAAATACCCTCCTTCAGTATTGTGCACTAATTAACGACGACCTCCGTGGCGCAGCGGGCGAAGGTCTGCCTGCGACGCAGGAGGTTGCGGGTTCGATTCCCGCCTCGGAACAAATTTGTGTACGATCTGCAGAATTTTTTTCCGTTGATCTGGGTGTTTTCTATTCATAATAAAAATATCTATCTATGTAGTGTATTGTATTAAGTATTTCAGTTATCTAGTACCCATAACACAAGCTCTGCTTAGCTTGGGGCTAGATAATGCTGTGTGAATTGTCCAGCATTACTTATTTATTTAAATTTAAATAACACCCTATATAACGATTTCAGGTCTCGAGCCGTGCCCCGTAGGCACCTTCGCGTATAGCCCAGACTGTGACAACATCACCATGTCTCAGCGAACGTGTCGCCACCATGAAGTCAGGATCCTGGGCTCATTCTGTGACTTTGTCCGCTGCGATTGCCTCCACGACAAATACTGGGACGAGGCCGCTAAGAAATGTGTGCTTTTGGAGGAGTGCTCTGATCAGTCTAAAGTTACGGATAACTAGACTTGGTTTACCGAATAAAAATTTTGCTGTGAATAATTGTAAAAAAGTTGTTTGAGTATATTATTTGTCCTTCTTTCTTAGTAGGTATCAAGTATTGTTTCACCACTCTTGCTTGAAAACGGTGACTTTGCTGCTCAAAAACAGTGAGTAAAATCACACTAAAAATAACACTAGTTATTTGTTCAACAAGTGGGCAAAACAATTTTTTGTTGCACGAGCGAGAGTGGTGAAATAGTACATTTTACACCTAGGCGAGAAAGTGATCAATTCCTACCGAGTGTGTCGTTTTGGGCCCGAGGCGCAGTCGAGGGCCTTAAAACACACGAGGTAGGAATCGCACTTTCTGCCGAGTGATAAATAGTGCTTTATACTACACCTTCGAGGAAAATAAAAAGCATAATTAATTATTAATTGAAATTTAGAAGAACTTACCGCGCCCTATGATGTTGGTAAAACCTCATTGACCGCGCCAGCCTTTGGGTTTTTTTTTTCAAAATATTGTTCGGAAATCGGAGGAGGCCTAATGCACTTGGAGTAAAAACTTTTTGTCGTTTGACCAAACGAAAATAACCATAGCTACCGGCCGATCTTTTAGAAATTAAAAAAAATAACACATTAAAATAGATTTCCATACACTTTTTCCTCCCGCTAAAACACGTGAGAAATGAAATTCCATAGAGTTTTTCCTCCCGGTTTCCTATAAGCCTGCAAAGACATACTTGCTATTCTATAAATGGAAAAGGAATAGGCAACTTTCCGAGCAGGTGTAGTAAAAAAAATATTTTGTCCGTTTGTGGTTTGAAAGAGTTTTGTAGCAATTTTACCCTCCACGGTTGTAGACCAAAATGAGTTTCTGATATTCGACCTCTTTTATAAATTACATAATATTTTCTCGGTAATCGTGGTGTAAAATTGTCTTTTTAACTCGAGGGCAAATATTTTTCGTTTTGTGCCTTTTAAATCCCTCGCTACCTCAGCAGTCTACTTTATTTACTCGCTATGCTCGTGACTCTATTCTAGACTGCTTCGCCAGCTCGGGATTTCATATCGGCACACTCAACAAAAACTCGTTTTGCCCACTTGTTGAACAAATAATTATTAACATTATGAAACAGAGTACCTACCTTGATATCAATTAAAAAATAAATAATATTAATCACTAAAGTAGTCTCTTAACTAGATTCACTATCAGTGCCGCAGCAATATGCGCCCGCGTCGCAAGAGGTTGCGAGTTCGATTCCCGCCGTGCTACAAATGTTTGTACTATCTGCAGGTATTTGTTTCGGGTCTGGGTGTTTTCTATGTCAAGTAAAAGTATCTAAAGTTTTTGTTTTTATAGTGCGTAAGCCTCACACTCTGGCAAATTTCTAAGAAATTAAGTAACATCGCAAAAATTTACGACTTCGGCGGGACTTGAACCCGCATCCTTCCGTCAGTACCGGAATGTGCTAACCAACTACACCACGAGGTCAAGTGACGCTGGAGTCGAAAATCTTTGCGACTTTCTACGGACTGTAGCGCCGTTAGTTAATTTGTTAAAAAATATCTAGCTATTGTATTATGTAGGTATAATATCAGTTATACAGTACCCAAAACACAAGTTCTGCTAGCTTTGACCAGCAGTATGTACTTCTTTATCAAACGAGTGGATAGTAAGACGAAGTTATTGTTCAGCAGTCACTTTTGACCCTTAAGATATGTTTATTATGATAAAACATTGAGCGCGTCACGTTTAAATGCCGATGATCTTTCTCCTCAGATATTACATGCACAGGAAAAACATATCATCATTATGTGCCTTTCCTAATTTGCCGCGTGGTGACGGCTTAGGATTTGCACCACCCCATTTCTTCGAGCGGGTGTCGTAAGAGGCGACTATGTGACATATTTTCGCTCTCTAAGAATAAAATTTAAAAACAAGTATCTCTCTTAGGTTAATTTTGTGTATTCATACTTGATTTGTCTTTGTTTGATTATTTTCCAAATTAGCGTCTGTAACGTTGTTGTGTTTTATTGTAAATAATGTTTCTATTAGTGGCATCTTGATTGGTTTATACGACAATTTTCTTAAAGTTAACAATGTATATAGCTATATACATTGTTAACTTTAAGAAAATTGTATACTGTTTGTGGCTTAATAAACAAAAAAAAATGGGATATCCACCGGGGGGCTAAAACAGCTACTAACAGCGAACAATGCTGCTGCGATCCCCAACCCGCATGCCCAGCGTGGGTATTACGAGCATTACCTCCTTGAAGTAAAGCCAATAATGCGCTTATCAGGGGGAGGCCTGCGTCCAAAGGAGAAAAAACTTTTCACTAATTCGATGATCGAACTAGTGAGAACAAACGCAGCTGTGGACCAATATTGGCGCTTGAGGAGTTTCAGGTCAGAAATGTTAATCAAAGCGTCACAGTTGTTATCAATATAAGATCTAAAGGTTTGCTATGGGTACCTAAATGTATTAGACACATCATCATCAGACTATATTAGTCCAAAGCTGGACATTGACCTCCCCTAATGAGGGCCATTAAGGTCCTGTCTTCAGCTTGCCGCATCCATCATTTGCATCCAGCATTTGCCTGCAGTCTTTCACAGATCGTCATCCCACCTGGCCGGAGGGCGTCTTAAAACTACGTATGCCGAGTCGCGGTCTCCAGTCCCAGCGGTTGTCGGTTCTACGCGAGATATGGCCGGCCCACTGGCACTCCAGCTTGCTAATTCTTTGAGCTATGTCGATAGCTGTGGTTCTCTGTCGGATGTATTTGTTACGAATCCTGTCCTTCAGAGAGACTCTGAGCATAGCTTTCCTTCTTAGACGCTTATCATATTTAAATTTGACATTGATACATATTTGTGTGGTTTGACATTAAACATACTTCGCCAGTCTAATCACAATTAGGATCCTTATCCAATCGGAGCTAAGTTGTTACTGTTGACACATCAGCACTTTGACCCTAAAGACGTGCGTTGATGATAAAACATAGATCGCGTCACATGTTATGTTATGACCCTTCTCTTCTGCTATCCTATCCTACTATAATACTATACTTTAAATGTATATTGTAGTGTACCTATTGTATTAAGTTTATCAGTTATTTAGTACCCATAACACAAGCTTTGAGTAGCTTACTTTGGGGCTAGATGGTGCTGTGTGGATTGTCCAGCATTATTATTATTATTATTATTATACTATCCTATTCCTACTAATATTATTAACCCGAAAGTTTGTAAAATGTAATATTTTGTTATTCTCCAAAACTACTGAACAGGTCATGATGAAATTTGGCGTACATTTAGAATATAGCTTAACTTATTTATCTGAATAAAAGGCTACTTATTATACCGAAAATACGCGTGCGAAGCTTCGGGCAGAAGCTAGTCATATTATAAATGCGAAAGTTTGTGAAATGTGAAAATTTTGTTACCTAGGATCTCCGAAACTATTGAACTGATCAAAATGAAATTTGGCATACACTGAGAACGTGGCCTAACTTAAACAATAGGCTACTTATTGTACCGAAAATCGCGTGCGAAGCCGCGGCAGAAGCTAGTTAATTATAAGTTAAATAAATAAATAATGCTGGACAATCCACACAGCATCATCTAGCCCCAAGCTAAGCAGAGCTTGTGTTATGGGTACTTGATGACTGATGTACTTATTACATTACATACATAGTTCTCATACATAAGTAGTAAGTGATGATTTGAAGTGGTGCAAATTCTAAGCCGGCACCAGATAGCACAAGGTATAGGTGTATAAAATTATTTGACTCTCTGTATTAACATAGTTAGATCGGTTTTATGTTCAGTTAATTAAAAACCTTGGCAAAGAATAACTTGACCTATGCAAAGTAAAATGCTGATCAATCGACATTTTTTAATAAATTATGCAACTGAACAATGAACTATTGTTTTCTTTTTACTATTATACTATTGTTTTTTTTACTAGGTTACTAAGTTAATAAACATTCAAATAAAAAAAATGTTAAAACAACAAAGTTTCTACGTTCTTCTATTAACAATCTTCATTAACAAAGAATGTTGCAATGTAAAAAACAATTTAGAACTAGTACTTACAATTGAAACAATTGAGCTAACTCTGCAGTTAGCTCAAGCTTGAGCTACCTGTAGATTGTTTGCAACAGTGCAGACTGTTCCAAACAATCTACAGGTTGCGCAACTGATCTCGATACCAGTCGGAAGCCTCTCCAAGACGCTGGTTTCATTGCCCCGCTGTATGGCAATGCTGATGCGCTGCGCCAAATACTCACCAGCTCTCGGGTCACGCGTATTTTCCTTAGATAAATATAATATGACATATCACCGACGTAGCGTGGCATATATAAATCTTTGGTTGACCTCTACTTCACATTTCTATAACTTAACCAGATTAGATGGCCTAGTATTTATACTCAGTTCCAATCGCAAGTGGGTGATAAATAACACGTTGCACACGGAAACACAGATGTTAAAGTAAGTTCAAAGTAATTGTCTTCAAATAGCAGGTACTATTACTTAAAATCAAAACCCTCACAGGTAAATAAGGCTCAATTTGTTGAAGCTTCCATGACTTCAAAAATTCAGTTCATTTTCATTTTCAGGAGTGGCAGCATGAAGATTAAAATTATACTAGCTGCGTTCGCTATCACAATCAGCTCACCTTGTTTTGCCCAGCAACAAGACCCACAAAAAGATGAATGTAAACAAATTACCTCGTGCTCGTCCTGCATATTAAAAAGTTACTGTGTTTGGTGTGTAACAAAGAGTAAGTGCACAAAACAGGATTGCGGGAACGACAATATCATTTATCCGGACAATGTCGCGGCCATGATGGCCGGGCCGAGTTTCTGCCCGCGAGTTGTCGAACCAGATGTTAGGACAATTAGAAGCGGAGCGAGGGACAGCGTCATTGTGAAAATTACGCAAATACATTTGTACATGGCGTTCACCCCTTGGAAATGTAGCATAGCGGTGGGAGGCGAGGCGAGGGTGGTCAGCGCGGTGCTAGTCGTCGACCAAGTGGTCTGTGACGCAGTATTATTCGAAAACAAATCGGATACCCCAACCATAGAAGGCACTGTATCCGTTCTTTGGGATTATAGTAAGGTTTTCGACGGATCAGTGCCTATTCATGTATGTCGATGTGATTTAGATCCTAAGTGCACAGCTTGTAAATAAATTAACATAAGTGTTTTCACAAAGTATTTTCAATTTCGCAACTGCCTCGCAAACCTGCAAACTAGATAGCGCTGCTAGAATTTATATCTTGTGAAAACAGTTTGATCAAAGTTAAAGTTCCATCTGCGAAAGTTTGAGAGAAATATTGTTTATTGCTAGTTTTGCCTTGACCAACAAAGCAGACCGCTCCGTATTCGAAATATTGTAGGTACTGCAACGAATTTAATGAGATTTCGCAAAGTAAAATAAAATTTCCGGTCTAAATTACCTATCCTGCATAAAGCCAAAGGCTGTTTTGTATTCCTGTTGTATTTCATTGTTTGTAAGTGCTTGGAGGCCTGTTTTTGTTTTTGTTATGAATGTGATCATAATCACGCTGAGATAAGGTTCATAAACATCCGTTGAACAATAAGGCTTGTTCTCTCAACACAATGACTCCAAATTTATTTCACCTAGTAGGTACCTTCTAACATACTTAAAAGTATCTTGATAAACCGGATTAACTTATTATGAGCGAAAAAACAGGCATTGTCTTGATTTATACTTATAATCGAAACTAGGAATAACTGAACCTTAGAATATCCGTCAGCCTATAAAACGCTCGCCGGCGATAACGTGAATTACCATATGAAGCCATCTGAGTGGGAATTAAGCTACTTATATGATAAAACAGCACTTGTTCAATTTCCTCTAAAAGGAAGTTTCATTCTTGTTGTAGGTACATTCTTGCATGTTGTGTAATGGATAAATATCCCGGATGAACCATCTGAGAGCAATCAAATGGCTCTTCATACCTTACAATACAAAACAATACCTGAGAACTACCTACACGTGTTTTTGTCTTGAACTGTTGGTCATTAAAGTAGGTAGGTAATAAGGTAATGCGTAGACTCGACAAGCATCGGTCGGTTTACCTGTTTACATAATTGCCACAATTTAGCTTTATCTTGGTGGATAATGGTTTTTTTATTGTACAAAAGTAAGGGTTTTTCAAACCGCCAAAAATCCCGTGAGCGAACCGACACACAAGTCTCCACTTGCTATGCAAAGCAATGCAAACTCGTATTGCGAAAACTAGGGATGCCGTCCGATTTTGCAGAGTGTGCTTTGACACTCAGGCTATGGCATGACAGGCTATGTCATGACAGGCTATGGCTGTCATGTCATGCTATTCAATACAAGACCGTATGACAGAGTGATTAGCTAGTGATTAGTAATAAGCGGTAAGATGAAGAAACTGAAAAACTTTTGGAAAATGTTTCGTAACATATAAGCAAACTCAACATGCTAGGTACTCACACTTGTACACAACACACACATGCACACAACACAAATACACTTACAGACGTACACAAAACACTAACACACACACACACACACACACACACACACACACACACACACACACACACACAGGCACACACCATACAATCACATGCTAGCAAACTTTTGTAAAGCATTATTATCTGTTTAATTTTAATTTTTCAAATAGGTACGCGCACCTTCCAATATTATTATAAATCCGGAACCCTCTAATACAGGTATCTCTATACTTAAAAGAGGATTCCAAACCCATGCTATGTAAATTAATTATGTTTACTTTAATTAATATTTTGTATGTGTATTTTGTATGTACCTACAGTGATTTATGTGCAGTCTTACTAAGATCTAAGGGCCTGTTCAAACCTATGCGGTATTCTCTACCCAAAACACCAGCGAAATCCGAATGGGTGTGTGGTACTCCTACTGCATCTGTCACACGCACAAAATACTACTAATACCAATAATATATAAATTTCAGTACTCCATGGACTGAGGCTGAGTGAGGCTTTGAAAACTAGGATCTCTTAAAAATCTAAACCTGCCTGCCTATTTTTATAATCGGAGGAACTCTATCATCAAAGGCTGACCGTGTTGCTGTGTATTAATTTGATTTTGTTTATGCTAGAGCAGTAAGAGAAAAATCTATCTAATTTAGTTGAGTTGGTCTTAGTGTGCCTCCAAAGCGCTTCCAATTAACGGTCGTCACAGGCAATATTTCTTGCAAAGCGGATGCTGTGTGTGTGTTGGAATAAAAAGTAAATGAGTTAGGCTGCACTCTCGCTCATTGCTTCTTTGCTGTTTTACTAAATGACTTTTAGAACTTACTCTAACGTGGAATAAGACGGCTTAGGCCTTCTGTTGGATATCTTGTCAAAAGTGAACTTTTAATTATTGAAGACTAGCTTCTGCCCGCGGCTTCGCACGCCTTTTTTCGTTATAATAAGTAGCTTATTATCTAAGTTAGGCTATTTTCTTAATGTATGCCAAATTTCATCTTGTTCTGTTCAGTAGTTTTGGAGAACTTAGGTATAAAATTTACAGTACAAACTTTCGTCTTTTTATTATTAGTAGGATCTTTTTATACCATATATTATAAAAAGTGAAAATGACTTAAGCGAGTCCTTATAAATAAATAAAAACATGATTCCTTAGGTATTTTATTTTTGACGCAATGGGGATTAATGAACTTTTTAGTTCACTAATCCCCATTACGAGTTCGCATCGGCGGCGTCAACGGGGAATAATGAACAAAAAGTTCACTTATCCCCTTGATGGGGATTGTCAATGGGGATTAGTGGAATAAGCCTTATTTAAGTTAGCATTTTCTGTTCATGCTGTAGGATTATCTTTTTTAGTATCGATGATTGTAATTATAACAAATAAGTATCACAACTATACCTGCCTACCTTAGCATCCCAAATACCAAACATAATTTTAGACACCACACATAAAATAACTATTACCTTTTCATACAAAATGGTATAAAAATAACAAGATCAAGTCATGAGACTTCTATAACCGTCAATCATAACTTTTTGTAGTAGGTATACTAAGTAATTGTATACGAGGTTCTAAGCTCTCATCATCATCATCATACGTCTATATTAGTCCACTGCTGGACATAGGCCTCCCCTAATGAGCGCCATAGCGCCCTGTCTTCAGCTTGCCGCATCCAGCATCTGCCTGCAGTCTTTCGCAGATCGTCATCCCACCTGGCCGTAGGGCGTCCTACACTAAGTTTGCCTAGTCGTGGTCTCCACTCAAGAACACGTTTACCCCAGCGGTTGTCGGTTCTAAGCTCTACCACGACCCAAACACAAAAATTATTTGAACCTTAACCGATTTTTCGAGCCGAATTCGTTAGTAAGTATTTACCCCAAAGGGCGTTGTCCAAAACCGCCAAAATTAAGGCAAGGTATATACCTCATTTTTTTAAATACTTTACCGTTTTGATGTTTCGAGGTAAAAGGGTCAAAACGCAAGGCATGTAAAAAATGAGGAAAATGTTACGCCCCAATAAAACCATTCAATACATTGACATTGAAATCGTGTATCTGTTCAGATAGTAACATGCATATTTACATACCATTATAGTATACGTATGTATATGCCACAATCACATATTTCGGTATTCGCACACTGGTAGATGATAATTGTTAAATTGTTGAAGTTCCTAGACATCTCTAACATTTGGATTTGGGACGTGTAAAACAAAGAAGTACCTTATACTCGTATTAGTTGCTAAATAAATAAATACAAAATAAAATAAATAAATACAAAATACCTACTGATTGACGCACCAAAACGGGTGCGCTATGTGGAAGTACTTTGGTGCGCTTCATCTGGATGCGATTCATCTGGGTGCGCTACGAGGAATGCCTCCTACTAACGATGTAGGTAATTGTTGGAATTCGTAGACATTTCAAACGTTGGATGTTTTTTTTAACGGGCAATGGACCTTACTAATAAACTCATTTATTAATAGACCTCACCTGATGGAAAGCGAAGATGTGGCTGACGGTGTATCACGTCATTGTCTTGGATGTACGACGTGATCAAAACAAGACAATACAAAAATCGCTGTTATAATAATTAACTCTGTTTGCAAACTATTGCTTGATGTAAAGAACAGATGTTTGTGTACTGTATGAGCAAATAAAGGATAAGCTCCGGTATATTATGGTTTTGAGTTATGTAGGTACGAAACGGGATAACGCCTCTTAAATAGGCCACGGATCATGTGTACAGGGAACGTGGCCAGAATAGTAACCACAGCTTAGTGGGCTTAGCAGCTGGGTTTCTAGTGCCAACTGTAATCTAAACTGCCGGGTCCTTCCATCCTTTGTTTTGATATTTTGCGGATCTTGGATTTTCAACAATTCTCCAACATGCTCATGAAAATGATTTTGTTGGCATACCATAATCAGAAAATTATATTTTCAAATGGTATGGAGCCCGAGTGATAGACCAAAGGTAAGCAGATTGAATTTTTTTGACGGCAGACAGCGAAAATGCTAGCGCGAAATGTGACTTTAACCAAATTGAACCGGCGACACTATAGCGTCGGGTAGGAAATGACTGTAAGAAGAGAAGAATGGGTGTATTCTGGAAGAATACATGGGCTTCCAAAAAAGGAGGTGGTACCAAGTTAGGAGTACGATATTAGCTACAATGCCTCGTGCTAACTTGACCCTCACTGTTTATTGACGGAAATTAATCATCATCCGCTGATAGATGGCAAATCGTCGGATGCTATGTCGTCAGGAATGTCCATAGGAACTGCATGTTGAATTGTTTTATAGGAATATAGAGTAGTAATATAGAGACAACATCACATTACGTCTACTGCTGGATACCTCAAAAATGGGGGATTTTGGCATAATCACAAAAGATTTTAACAAACAAACAAACAAAAGACATATAGTACTGAAGAAAAGATAAAGTATACAGATTACTTATCGTCCCCGCACTAGGTTCAGAACAGAACCTGTATCGCGGGAGGCCGGTTTACAGTTGAGTTTTAATACTAAAAGGTAAGTACATAACAGAGCAGCAGTCCGCTCCTGGCAAGATGATATTATTTAGAGATACAGAAAATCTAAAAGTTAAAAATAAAATGTAAATCAAAAAGACAAAGAAAAAGAAATAAGGCATATAATGCAAATATATTTACTTATTTTAAAATAACATTAATTATTTAAAGCTTTTTATATATATAATGCAAATTACAACAATTAAGTTCAACACGACATTCGGCCGGTTTTGGGAGGGTAGGGTTAACAGGAATGGATAGGACGGTGGGATGGGAAGAGTTGGGAAGAGAACTGTGAATGTGATGAAAACTAGTTTAACTAAACTACTACTAGCTTATGAATCAACTTTGAATCGAAAGAAGTCTTTCGGTAGCGTCATAATCTAAGCTCCTTCGAACCTTCTCATTGTCTCCGAACAAGGAGCATGAAAGATTAATTTTTATCTTTGATAATCAACGCTTGATCAGTGCCGCGGTCACCGCGGATTGGTGAACGTAGTAAAAGTGTTAAAAATACTTAGATAGAAACTGCTGTTTTTTCTCTGGAAGGTTTCCCTAGCCGGCTCTATCGACAATCACGGGCTGAGTTAGAGGGGTTTATTCCTACTCCGTGGCCGCCGCCATCCACGTTCGATGTTGAGTACTTAGTACTTTTTTCTTTTGTCATACTCAGGCCCATTTGTGGCCCAGCGGTTTCACAAAACCGTGCAAGTTTCCAAAGTTGAACTTCGTGTAGGTTCTTGTGATTTCGCATGTGCCAAAGCGGTAAAGAACTTTATAGTTACGTGCATGTGTGTTTTGATAAATGGTATAATGGAAACTTGGAGCCTTTGTGGTAGGAGCACAGCTAGGTTTTATAGCTTCATAACCTATTCATAACCAGCTGTCTGAGCTAATTTCGGTGCTCTGGTTATAACTGTTGAGATCCTAAGGTGCATGGCTGGGATGGATGAAATAAACTAGAATCTTGGAAACACAACGTATTTTATTTTGTTAGATAGAAAAACTTGGTTTCAGTTACATGTCAGTTAGATTATCATCTTCAATTCAAAACGCATAGAGTAACCATAGAAGAGCTAGACATACTACAAAGAAGTTCCTACCTAGTATACTGTCTATAGTCTATGGAGGTACCCTACAGATCCATAGAATAGTCTTCTATCAAATCACATTACATTAACACACCTCCTTGATTTTATACAAGACAATCTGTGAAATCTATCTCTAATAATATCAATAAGTTATAAAGATTCACAAACTTAAATATCTTTTAACATGACATTGCTAAACATGAAACAATAAAACAACAACAAACAACTACATGAACACTGTCATAAAAAAAACTATCTTAAATTAACAAGTTCCCTAAGTTTCTTAAACCTTAATTTTCCTAAGGCTTTGGTCAATATATCAGCTATCTGATCATCAGTATGAACCTTAACTATATTTACAATACCCTGCTTTTCGTAGTCATACACAAAATGATAGCTGATGTCAATATGCTTAGAGTTTTTACAGAATTTTCCATTTTTTGCCAAAGCAATAGCTCCGGTGTTGTCTTCAAATATCTTTACTGGTTTTGGGACTATCACATCTAAATCCCCTAATATTCCTATTACCGGCAAAACCTCTTCTACGCAATCTGCTAACGCATAATATTCTGCGTGCGTCGAAGCCCTTGATACAATTTTCTGTTTGTGTGTTTTCCACATTATTGGATTGTTATACACTCTTATTACAATACCTGTGGTTGATTTCCTATCATTTTTATCGGCTGCCCAGTCGGCATCCACAAACGCGTCTACACATTCATCAAACTCTGCATTGTAATTCAGTTTTATATTTCGTGTACAGTACAAATATTTTAAAATACGTAACGCATATTTATAATAAGTCTCGCAGTAACAATTTTGAAAACGGCTTAAAAAATTTACACTGTATGATACGTCTGGTCGCGTTCCACTTGCTATGTACAAAAGAGCTCCTATCAAACTTCTATATCTAGTATTTTCATTGGGTTCACCAGACTCGAGCGACAAATTCTGTTCCATTGGTGTTTCATAATTTTTAGATTCTTTTACAACGTATTTTTCAGCCAGAGTTCCGATATATGTTTCTTGACTCAGTGACATTTTCTTTTGAGTGGGGTCGTATTCGATATCAATACCCAAATAATGCTTAACCTTTCCCAAGTCTCTCATTCGAAATCTCTTACTTAGCATTTGTTTGACTTCCATAATAGCATCTATATTCTTTCCACATAACAAAATATCATCAACATATAAGCACAAATATACCTTAGTATTTTTAATACATCCTGTGTAGAGGCAGTAGTCATAATCTGATCTTGTAAAATTGATGCTCTGCATAAAATAATGGTAGCACTCGTACCAATCTCTTGGACTTTCTCTTAATCCATACAAAGCTTTATTAAGCCTGCAGACCTTGCCGTCTTCCACTTTATATCCCTTTGGGGGATAAATATAAACTTCAGATTTGATAACACCATTTAAAAAAGCCGTTTCAACGTCCATGCTCTCTATGTACCAACTCCTAACACATGCCGTTGACATTAATGCTTTCATTGTGGTCATTCTGGCCACTGGTGAATAAATCTCTTCATTTTCATCGTAAATTTGCTGAAATCCTCGTGCAACGACTCTTGCTTTAAATTTACCATTCGTTTTAACTCAAAAGATCCATTTCACATCTATAATTTTCTTGTCATCAGGTTCATCGACTATATCCCATGTATTATTGATTGTAAGGCTGTTTAATTCAGCACTTACGGCTTCTTTCCATTTACTTACTTGTTCACTTTCCATCGCCTCTTCATATGTCTCGGGTACATTTGCGTCGCTGATATTTACATATACTACATGGTCTTTATATTTACTCGGTAATCTTTTCTCTCTTTTTGGTCTTTGTGTGTTCACCTCCTCGGGAATAGCGGGTCTGACATCAGTTTCTTCTTCCATAGTATCATAAAATTCGTCGTTTTCATGCACTACTTCTCTTCTTAGGTTTTCATTTCCTGTATTATCATCATCAGTAACATCGTCAGTTCTTCTCGTCACATCGTCCGTTCTGATATTTACATCGTCAGTTCTTCTCGTCACATCGTCCGCTCTTCTATTCACACTGTCCAATTCGACGTCTACACTATCTTCATCATCAACTTGCCTTCGTCTGATCACTTCTTCGACCTTGATAAACCTAACATTACGCGAAATCACTACTTTTTCACCAACCAGTATCCTATATCCTGTGTCTGTATATCCTACTAATTTCCCTTTTACTGCTTTAGGATTTAACTTTGATGAGCGCCTTTCATCAGGGATTCGAACGAAGCATTCAGATCCGAATATTTTTAAATGTTCAACATTCGGCTTTCTACCGAGAAAATTTTCGTATGGACTTTTCTTTTCGTGTGTATTCGTTAGTAATCTGTTGCCTAAATATGCAGCTGTTAATAAACATTCTGGCCAATACTTTTTGCTTAGATTGCCATCTGCTAGTAGACATCTGGCTCTATCCATCAGCGTTCTATTATAACGTTCAGCTACGCCGTTTAATTGGTGGGTGTAAGGAGGTCCAGGGTTCAGATTTATACCTTTACTATTACAAAAGTTAAAAAAGTTACTATTCAAGTACTCTTTTCCGTTGTCGCACCTTATTTCCTTAATTTTCTTTCCAGTCTGAGTTTCTGTAAATTGTACATATTGAGTAAATCGATCGAAAACGTCACTTTTGTTGTTTATTGCGCTAACAAAAGCTAATCTACTGTAATCATCAATGAATGTCACAATATATTTTTGACCATTGTACCCTGCTGGTTGTAGTGGACCCATAACATCAGTATGAACAATTTCTAACACATCATTTGCCGTCCTTCTCGTGTTGGCATAGGGTAAGTTTGCCATTTTATTTTTTACGCATATCTCACAGTCTATAAAATCGTCATTCAGCTTTTCGGGCATTCCGTTGAGGGTTTTGTATGTACATATCTCCCTAAGTTTCCTAAAATTCGGATGGCCTAATTTCTTATGCCATTCTTCTTTTAGAGACACATTTACATAGCTATCACCTGTGTATGCCTTATTTTTGATAATTGTTGCGTTCAACTCATACAATTTGTTTTTCCTATAGGCTTTAACTAATACCTTACCTGTTTTTCCATATATGGTTGCCAAGTCTCTTTTAAATATTATACCATTGTTATTATTTACGATAGACGACACGCTTAGCAAATTTCTTTTCATCGATGCTACATAGTAAACATTATTTACAGTAATCTTTTCTTTACCGCAAACCATAACGATACTACCTTTTTTAGTTGCCTCTAGGCCAAAACCGTCACCTACTTTAATATTTATATTTTTATCTAATTCGTATATTTTATCAAAGTATTTTTCATCGTTTACAATGTGGTCGCTGCAACCACTGTCAAGCAGCCAACTTACTTTCATATAATTTTTTGAGTCAGCTACAGCAACTTCTACATTGAAGGACTGATTGGCACCTCTACCACCGCTGAAGCTGCGGCTCCTGCCTCTGCGGCCACGACCGCGTCCACTTCTTCCTCTTCCTCTTGGAATGAAGCTGGTCTTTCTATTCGGACAATCTCGCCTAAAGTGCCCAGTTCTATTGCATTCATAGCATTTGTCCTCTCCTGTGGTAAAAACCATTGTCTCTTGGTTTTCTCCCTTTTTCACGTCCAGTAACAATTTGGATTTGACATATTCAACTGTTTGAGATTCCTTCGGCATCGCGTCTACAATATTTATCACGTATTCGTATTTCTTTGGGAGTGACAGCAACAGATAATTTAATCTCTCCTCTTCTGAAATATTGTCGCCGGTGCTCCTTAATTCATTTATGATCCTCTCGAATCTTTGAAGATATTCTTGCACGTCTTCGTCTTCATGTAACTTTAGTTCCAGTAGTCGTCTTTTTATCAATAGCCTGTTGGCGCACCCTTTCGCAATGTAGGTCTCATCTAATTTCCTAATCATTTGATATGCGCTTGTTTGATGCATAATAATGTCGAGTTGGGTATTGTTCACGCTATTTACTATAATATTTCTGATTCTAATGTCTACTTGCTTATCTTTCTCGTCTTCTATTACCTTTAATCCTTTCATTTCCAAGAACAAATTTAGCCGAAATTTCCATTTTTCATAGTTCAGGCCGTCAAATATTTGTAGAAAATTTTCTTCGCATTTCTTTTTATCGTGGATGTTTTTATCTTCAGTCATTTTCTTTTCTGAAAAAAAACTTCACTTGTTTTGCACCACCTTCTCTTCTTTGTACGACTTTCTTCTTTTACATTTTCATCACTTCATCCTAAGATCAACCAATGCAACCACGCTCTGCTACCATGTTGAGATCCTAAGGTGCATGGCTGGGATGGATGAAATAAACTAGAATCTTGGAAACACAACGTATTTTATTTTGTTAGATAGAAAAACTTGGTTTCAGTTACATGTCAGTTAGATTATCATCTTCAATTCAAAACGCATAGAGTAACCATAGAAGAGCTAGACATACTACAAAGAAGTTCCTACCTAGTATACTGTCTATAGTCTATGGAGGTACCCTACAGATCCATAGAATAGTCTTCTATCAAATCACATTACATTAACAATAACATTACTTGAAAAAGATCATGAATTGTCACCAACTTTATTGAGAGAGACGAGAGGTAATTTATTTGTCTTCGAGTTTAACCCACGACCGACCAATTTTGTTTACTCAAATACTTTATGGCGCATTTGAGCAAACAATCGCTAATATCGACACAGTTCTACAAATATTTGTTTCTGTTCTGGGTGTTTTCTATGTATTAGGTACCTATAATATTATTACTTATAGATTCTGCCCGCGACTTAGAAAAAATAGACATATATGTTTTTTCGGGACAAAAAGGAGCCAATGACATTAATCAAGGCCTAGAACGGCACGCATGCATTTCAACCCGATCCGTTCATTAGTCATTTATTGTCTGTCACCGTCAAAACGTTGAAGAGTGACATACACACACATCTTTACAAACTTTTAAAAATAAGTAATATTAGTAGGATGCTTGTAAACTACGAAAAAAGGAATTTCCGAGTTTTTCATACTGTGACTAATCACCAGCAAAAACAAACAGACGTCGACCTCATTCGTCCAATTCTTCTCATCTAATTAGTTGTAAAACTCTGTTTCCTACATTTAATAAGGGAACCCTTAAGGGTTGTAAAAGGGAGCAATTAATCAGCCGGACACTTTCCCTGGATTAGAGTAGATAGCAGGGATTACTTCACGTTTTTCCCGACGTATCGCCTAGACACGATAAATGACTTTGAGAGGGACGGGCGGGATAAATATAAAGAAATCGTTCCGTGACCAAATAAATAGTAGATATTGGCTATTTGAAGATAGCACTAAAAAGTTATTGAATAAAATAAAAGGAGATATTAATAAAAGTTCACCCAATAAAATTAGTTTTTATAAAGTTTTAAATTCATTATGAAGTTTATCTATATATAAAAGAAAGTCGTGTTAGTTACACTATTTATAACTCAAGAACGGCTGAACCGATTTGACTGAAAATTGGTGGGGAGGCAGCTTAGAACCAGGAGACGGACATAGGCTATGTTTTATCCCGGAATTACCACGGGAACGGGAACTACGCAGGCGAAGCCGCGGGCAGCAGCTAGTTTAAAATAAAATTTCATAACATTAAATGACGATTACGAATTAATCAAAATGTACAAGGTAAAAATACTAAACCTAATAAGGTTCTTATTTAAATGAGCATAGAAAATGGAAAATTTGTGAACCTTTGCACCTAAAATTGCCGCTTGGATGCATAATTATGGACACGTAGACGTAAAATTCTGAACCATTCTACGATCAGCTAAGTATAACGTTGTACCTACTTGATAAAACTCTTCTCGACTGTTATTCATGGCGCAGTTTTTTCGTCAGAGTAATTCACACCGAACAATGAAATAACATGGTTGATTTCACAGTCTTAATTGACAGTTGTTGATTGCCTGAGAATATCGATCGATTAGAAATGTAAGCCAAAACATAATATAGAGATATTCCTAATAAATTACCTAGTGAAAATACCTATGGTAGAACGTAAACTATTGAGAAGGTTTTTCGAAAACGTTGAAGAGAATTTATAAATAGGTAGGTACTCACCTCACCTCAACAGCCTAATATCAGTCCACTGCTAGACGCATGCCTCACCCTGATAAGCGCCTTAGTGGCTTTTATCTCATGGGGGGTAGTGCCCATAAACCCCACGCTGGGCATGCGGATCGGGGATCGTAGTTCGGTGTAGAATTGTTCTGCGGGGGGCGCTGCTGCCCGCCCCCGGTGGATTTCCTTTAGTCACCTCTTACGACACTCGCTGGAAGATTTGGGGTGGTGCAAATTCTAAGCTAGCACCACACAGCGTAACTCTATGTACATAATGTTTACTATTAAATAATTACTTAGCAAATAGCAGGGTGCAGCCTTATTATTGCTGGAATAAGTTTTCGAGAAACCGAAAGCTTTTCGTTTAATGACTTTAAGAGGGCGCGTTACAGCCATTTGTGCGAATATCAAAGGAACAGGATTTTGTGTTCTTGGTGCGGGACACAGTACCTTTACAATACAATACAATACAATACAATACAATACAATACAATACAATACAATTAAATACAATACAATATAATACTCTTTATTGCACACCAAATAAAACAGAAACACAGGACAGGAAAAGACAAATACAAATAAAGTTGCACAATGGGCGGCCTTATCGCTATGAGCGATCTCTTCTTTATACCTTTATACCTTTTTGGAAAGGCGTAAGCGTAAAAATCAAATTTTTGAATGAAGAAATAAAGAAAATAGCTTCTAAGCCATTTTCCTCTAGGAACCAAATAATTATAACAACCCACAAATCGAAACATAAGTCATTTCAATAGACTGCAGGGCTTCTGAGATCTCGACTAAATTATGTGCGAAAGAGTTCACTTTCATGATGTTTTTCTTCGTATTTTTTTTAATTGTTTTTAGTCATTAGTGGAGCAAGGAAATAATATTGAAGTTTATGTATTTATAGTTTTTTCCACGGGAATCCCACTGAGATCTAGGCCTACTTCAGTGAAATCGGTATAGCTGCCATTTAAAATCGGTATATGACAAAACATACAATATTATTTAATAAAATTCGTTTATGTTTGTATCAAAAACTAAACGAGCAGTCTAATTTAAATCAAACACACTTAAATCTTGTCCTACGCCTGGCGTGCCTATATGGGCGTAAAAAGCACGCATTCGCCCGACCACCGACCCAAATAGGCATTTTGGGTTTGGACTGTTGGAATTTTCGTCGATGCACCGCAAAGATGCACCGTGTTGTGTACACGTACCCTAGTCTTACCCGAACTTTTTCAATCTGTTGTCATTTCAGATGACATATTTATGAATTGACGAAGGCATTTCCACGTAAACAAACAGAATATTTAACAAAACACGAAAAATTTAAAGAAAATGGACAATATCACTCGGTATTATTGTGAATTTCTGGTGTTTGTTCCCGGGTAAAGAACACAAAACCATGGATGGGTAAGCAGCTAACAGTGTAAATACATGTATTCTCTGAAATCGTGAAGAAATCGTTGCATTTTGGTAGAATAGAGCTCATACTTATTGGTAGAAATCCCGAAAAAACGGTAGGTACAAGACCACTGGCCTAGTTTGACAGTCAAACCTGTATGGTTCGCCAAAGAAAGTGAAACATGGAATTGAATATTGTAAAATATTTTATTTACATTTCATATGCTCTGCTTGGCTGCTTAGGGCTAGATAATGCTGTGTGAATTGTCCAGCATTATTTATTTATTATTTGTACCTATAGACTTTAGACTACCAAATTAACGTTAGGTAATTGCTTGATACGTTATCTGTTATTGTTCGGAGGCATTAACTAATCCGAACGTTAAACAATCTTGTTTCCTACCAAATAGATAGCAATAGCTTGTAAAGTGAATATTTTTCTAAATCAGAAAGTATGATAACAGAACGCACAGTCCAAACATGAACGATATCAGTAAATGCGGCGCGATGAATTAACACGGCTCTCGCAGGAAGACATCAATATTTATACCGCGAGCCCGGCGGCGAGCGGTCGCGTGCGTTTATAAAACATAAATAAACAGTGAATACATCCTACCAAACCAATAAGGAATACGTAGCAATCAAAGTGTATTTGAGTCATACGTAAACGGTCATTCAACCGGGTGACACGACTTGTATAAAAATTCGGTAGGTCAAATATATAACCTTCAATCTCAAAATGACTTCAAGCGAGAACCAGCAATCAGTGGTGGATGTCCCCGTCACGAAAATAAAGAAAAACGCTGAACTGAATACATTATCGGACTGGTGCGCCGCGCAATGGCCAGCTCTTCTGGCCGAGGTGTTATCGACTATGTTGCTTCTTTTGTTCGGTTGTATGGCATGTATTCCGGTTTCGGGATTAACCGAACAGTCGCCCCTGTACGCCCCACTCGGATTCGGATTTGTAATCACGTTTCTAGTGCAAATATTCGGACATATATCCGGGGCGCATATGAACCCAGTCGTGACTGTGATTTCTATAATGTGGGGCACCATGACGATTCCGACCGGGATCGCCTACTTCGTAATGCAGACTATAGGTGCCCTCGCCGGGTACGGATTCCTGATGCTCTTGTCTCCGGTGAATCTGGCGGACGGAGCAATCGGTTTGACGTTACCGCACGTCGAACTAAGTGAATTTCAAGCTATTGGAGTGGAAATTTTTGCAACATTAGTGCTTGGATTTTTATGCTGTGCTGTGTGGGATCCGAGAAACAAAGAAAAGCAAGACTCTGTGCCGATAAAGTTCGGCTTGACGATAGCTGGGTTGAGCATCGCCGCCGGACCTTTGACAGGCGCCAGTATGAACCCGGTGAGGTCCTTTGCTCCCGCCTTGTTGACTGGCATTTGGACCGCTCACTATGTTTATTGGGTTGGACCTTTTGTTGGTGGTATCCTATCGGTATTGTTGTATAAACTCCTTTTTGTTGAAAGGCCACAGAAACGAGATTGAATTCGGAAATATATTAAACATTTGTACAGGTATAATTAATATTGTGTTATTAGATGTGTAAGTTTAGATTAATCTAAATTAGGCGTCATGTGATGTGACTTTAATAATCGTGACCTATATGGAAATTAATAAATTTTATCTAATAAAAACCTAGGTAATGTTAATAATTCAAAACCTCGTAAAATATATAAAACGATAAGGCATGTAAAAAGAGGTTCCTATGGGAATTTATCAGTATCTCAATGTCCTAGTTACCATATACCTTCGACTTTCTCAAATCCTCCTTACGGGAACCTTTACATATTATACCTACAGTACCTACTATAATTGTGTTTCAGTTAGTTACATTTACTAATAACTCATGATACAACTAACTTCGATGCAATGGTAGGTAGTTACAGAGCATTTAATAAATGTGGATTTATAAACCATTATTTCTAAATTACCAAATACTACAAAAGTACCATGTAATCAACGTTTGTAGCTAGCTACATGGCTTCATGGTTAATATCGCATGTGATAAAATGACTTTAGTGTTAATAACCGTGATGGATTTAAAAGTTTTTTCACAGAAAATGATTGACGATTTTTATTTCTTGTAAAGCGCAGAAGAGAGAAATAAATTAATAAACCAGCCAAGTGTGAGTGACTCGAACACGAAGGGTTCCGTACCTACTTGATATACTTTCGCAAAAGAAACAAGAAAACCAAAAAAATCAAAATAGCAAAAAGCCAACATGACGTAGTCACTCATCCAAGTACTGACGCCTGTAGCACACCTCTGCTGCAAAACTATAACAGCGGAACCACAGTAATTTCGCCATGTCTCGTCCGTATGTAGGGTAGGAGAAGTGGAACACTAGCGAAACTGCCTGTTCTAACGCATAGATTTGACTATAACTCTATCTTTTTCCCCGCGCGGTTTCGTCGATCTGCTCCGACGTCAGCCACACCTCCGCTATAGTTCCGCTACTCAAACTACACTTGATCGCAGCGGGATTCATCCAGCGGTTCCGCTACTCGTATTCCGCAGCGGAAGTGTACTACGGGCGTGACCGCACTTAACGTTGGTTAACTTCGGTGATCGTTTTTCAACTTAAATGGACGTTGTGCCTCTTAATTTCTTTTTTTTTGTTATAATTTGTTGTTATAGTTGCAATTAATACACACTGTCAAAATTTAACTGTCTACCATTGTATGGTTCATGAGATAAAACCCGCTGACAGACGGACAGACAGACAGCGGAGGCATGGTAATAGGGTTTTGTTTTCACCCTTCAGGCAAGGAACCCTAAATTCTCAAAAAAATTGTATCCAGGAGGCAATGTAAATCGATCACCTTGAAACAAGATTATTTGTAAGATAACCCATTATAGTTAATATTAAAAATAATCGTTCACAAATAATCCGGAGGTGATCAATTATTAACAATCATTCCACATTTGATTAAAAACTACAAAACAAATATGAGAATAGGTAATTAATTTGCAAAAAAAGCGTGATTTAAAATAGATTCAGATAAACTGGTTGATTATAATTTGATTAGTGACTTAGCGAACAGAAAATTCAAAAAAAATGTATGAAATTAAATAACACTGGACCTATTGTCGAGCATTATTTTATTTCCTCCCGTGGCAGGCGTCCAAAATTTGGGCGGTTAAAATTTTCCGTTGAGTGGTAAGCGTCCAAAATTTGGACGATATTCGGCTGATTTTTGTTTCGTCGAATTCGTCGAAATGACATGGAAGGTCAACCTTCTAGCAAAGTCAATCCGTTCCATGGTGCCATTATACATTCAATCAAGCCGACCGACGACGTCAAGCCAATAACCTAACCAAGATTAGAAGAAATTAAAAGAAGCATATTCAAAATTGGTCGCTGATGTGCGTCATCGTTTTTAACGTTTTTTCTTTGTAAGAATTTTGTTTGGAAATGTGTGGCTTTTTAGGGTTCCGAGATCGGTTCGAAACCCTTTATGGTCCCCATCCCCATTTATGGTCTCGCTTTGTCTGTCCTTTTTTCACTCTTTACTATCTCAGCAACTACCGCAGCTATCAACTTGAAATATAAAATAATAATATATTTCGTGCGCCTGTACAGGCGATACTTAAAGAAAAATAATTAAAAATTAACCTTTTCCATGCAAATTGTGTTGTCGAAATTTTAAAAGATACCTACTGGGTTACATGGGGTATCAACTGAAAGATATCAGATTGTACATTTCAAAATAATTGTAGAAATTTCTGTAGGTCTGACACTTTTCGAAATATTTTGAAAAAAGTCCCGTTCTTCGAAGATTGCAGAGCGATTCCTCTGAAATGTATGTAGCGTTTGTAGATATGAATCTATATTTTACCGAAAACATATACTTAGAGAAGTTTGTAAAAAGAACACTTTTTGAAAAATATTCAAACAGGAGCGGAGAAATTTTCAAAAGGGATACCAAGTGGGGTATCAAATTAAAGGTATCAGTTTGTACATTTTAAAACAGGTTTAGAAATTTCTGTAGGTTTGATACTTTTCGAAATATTTTGAAAAAAGTTCCTATATTTGAAGATTACAGAGTGATCTATCTGAAATATATGTAGCGGTTGTGGATATATTACAGAAAAAATATAGAGAAGTCGTAATCTTAATTCGTTACGGTATTTCATTATTTAATTTGTGTCTTGGCAAGTTTATACCCACCGCTCGACGCTTTGACGACCTTGGTGGTGCAGAGGGCAAAGGTCCGCCTGCGACGCAGGAGGTTGCGGGTTCGATTCCCGCCTCGGGACAAATGTGTGTACGATATGCAGATATTTGTTCAGGGTGTTCTAGATGTTTACCATGAACCTATAATAAAAAAATATCTATCTATGTAGTGTATCATAATATTAAGTATATCAGTTATCTAGTACCCATAACACAAGCTCTGCTTAGCTTGGGGCTAGATGATGGTGTGTGAATTGTCCAGCATTATTTATTTGTTTATTTTATTTATATTTTATTTGTTTTAATGTTGAACTCTCCAAGACACAAGTTAAATAATAAAAGAACGTAACAAATTTTCAAATGTTGATATTCAATAAAATTGCAATTCTGTAAAAAATTTAATAAAGTAATAAATAAATAATGCTCTGTGAGTTATCGAGCATTATTTATTTATTATTTAAGGGTCCGGCGACGGATGAATTTCCCATACAAACGTAATACCAAAATTATTTTTAATTTGAGCATATTATTATCACTATGATCTGTTATTATTTGTATTAAAATAGTATTTATCTAGGTTCCTGCCACAATTTTTTTTCAAAATACCTTTCTGAAATGAAATAAAACCTAATCGCATTTTTACATGAAAGAATAAATCTTGTCTTAGTATTTGTGTAGATAAGTATTTTGAAAAAAGCTTGTGGTAGGAACCTAAATAAATACTATTTTAATACAAATAATAACAGACCATAGTGATAATATGCTCAAATTAAAAATAATTTTGGTATTACGTTTGTATGGGACATTCATCCGTCGCCGGACCCTTAATGGTTCGTGTAAATATTCTCACTACTATTGCATCGCCCGTTTCTTTCCGAACTTGAATGAACGCCCTAGCGCGTGCCTCAATTAGTTTAAGAGTTAGATATAATAAAATTTAGCTAGGTATCTCTAATAAGAATTAAGTAATGTCTAATTTTTATTTTAAAATTTTTCTGTCTAATTTTTGTTTATGTTCATGAACATCCCAATCTTAAGTCATGTAGGTTAATTACTTGATGTTATCTCTGTAAATAAAATACTTACTTATAAATAATGAGGTAGGTAGAAGTACTTTATTTACTTGCGATGTTATAAAAATTATCATTAGTTAGGTATCCAAATTCAAGATTTGTTATTGAGTTCTGTCATGTTGTTATATCACTGCCAAGTTAAAATTCACACAGAGCTAAAAAATGTAAAGGCGACCAAGAAATTGGTTTACCACTTTTGATGACATCTCCGAGTAACATAATTATTCGTTGGTTAACTGTGAGCCAATCACAGAGCAATAGGGTTAAAAGAGCATGCAACTTGAACTGCGATGTCAACGCAATAGAGAATATTTTATGTAAACACAAACCAACCTGTCTTGTTGTTCTGTCGAGTGTCAGTTATTGATCAACTCGAGTCACTTACTGTCAAGAAAATGTCGCGTAATTTAAACTTACAGGAAAGAGCCGAAATTATATCATTACATACAATATTACATCGGTTAGGATACAACATAAGTGATAGGTATCTATTTCTAGAGAACTGAACATATCGCGATATACGACACGTTTTTGGATAAGACGTGAAGGGGAAGAAGGTAATCTTCAAGATCATAGGCGAAGTGGTCGGCCGCCTGCACTGTCCAGCGAGCAAAGAGAAACAATGAGACGTCAGTACGAAGCGAACGGCTTCACTTCTACCAGCGATTTTGCAGAAGAATTCGATGTTACGAAAGAGACCATTCGGCAGCATTTGCATAGTATGGGATTGCATTACAGACGTCACGCTAAAAAACGTTTATAAATCTATTAAAAACATAATACGAAAGTAAACAAAACGTTTTATTGCACATAAAGTAGCAGGAGGTTAAATTGCAGGCCATCAGTTCTGAGTTTAAATAAACAGGAATGACAGATTCTGACGTAGCAGTTATTAATCTGTCAAGCGAAAATAGCCCTTGATGTTTTGTACGTGCCAATGATATTCAGAGTGGTAAACCAATTTCTTGGTCGACTATACAAATGTTCGGAACAAAATGAAATGTGAAAAGTCTTTTACGTTTTTCAGTCAAATGGTCAGTTTTATCATAAAAATACTTATGAGAAAATTTTAGACCAAGCAATTTTCTCTAAAAATGATACCCACACTTCTTTCCTAACAATCACCGTTTTTTAGGTACTTATAGCGATTCTTTGTCTACGACGATATAGTCATCATAAAGCAGCCGAACGAATCACATCACATCACACCAACACGAAAGTTTGTATGTGTGGATGGATGGATGGATGGATGGATATTTGTTACCTCTTCACGCCAAAACGACTGAACCGATCGGGCTGAAATTATGCATAGATGAAGCTCTAAGCCTGGAATCAAACATAGGCTACTTTTTATCCCACAAAACAGTTCCTATGAGACAGAAATAACCTTTAAACGTTTCCAGAGAATCAGCGCGTACGAAACCGCGGAAACTAGTTTGTCAATAAAACAATAAATGGCTTCTGCCCACGGCTACGCACGTGTTTTTTTTTTTGCATGAAAAATAGCATTTATGTTATTCTTGGTCCAGATCTTTGTATGCAAAATTTCAGCTCGATTCATTCAGTAGTTTTGTTGTTGTCTTCGGCTAAACGTTTTCACAACGGCCCAGTGGCACAAACAAATATCCTTCTAACACAGATATTATAATACTATACTAGTACTTCTTAGGCCGTAGAATTAAGGAAGTGACAGGAGACTCCCGCTCCGGGTCGTTCTTGGTGCAAAGGATTGCCATCGCTATTCAGCGAGGTAATGCTGCAAGCATTATAGGCACCTTTGCACCGGGAATGGTCAGGGGCGGGTTATTTAATGACTAATTTATAAATTATATATTCATACATAATATTGATAAATAAAATGTACGATGAATTAGATACTTCTAATATTATAAAGTCGCGTTAAAATATTAGTAGGATATATTGTTCGTGCCAATGCCGACCAGGAATTATTAAATACATAAGTGTAGGCATTTACCATCCGTCTTACCGTCTTATCATAAATTTATTTATTATAATAATTTTACCTTGTTTGTGTATGTCACTTACCTATTTAAAATGCACAATATGTGTTTGTATCAAATACGAAAATGTTACAATTTCTAATATAAATTCTGAGACCTGCGTGAAATTATTATTAAACTATTACTACGACTAGTATCTGCCCGTAGTTTCGCTTGCGTGGATGGATAAAACATAGCGTGCCAAAAATCTGATGGCAGAATCTATAAAAATAATAATATCAATGAAATGGATAACGTTTGGTCACTTGATCAGTACGCAGTACGTACGCTGCGTATTGCGTACTACCGCTTACCGCTGACGCAGACTTTGGCGGAACAAACGACCACTTTAGATGTTTTTCATACGATTATGTGCACGGCACCGTACTGCGCATAACGCAGCGGACTGCGTAGTAAACAAACTTACAAACTACTTTTAACCATTTAGCAATAACTATTGACGACCTCAGTGGCGCAGTGGGCGAGAGTCCGCCTGTGACGCAAGAGGTTGCGGGTTCGAACCCTTCTCGGAACAAATTTGTGTACAATCTGCAGAAACTTGTTCCGTTGGTCTCGGTGTTTTCTTTGTATAATAAAAAAAATATTTTTCTATGTATATAATGTATTAAATATATCAGTTACCTAGTACCCATAACAGAAGCTTTGAGTAGCTTACTTTGGGGCTAGATGGTGTTGTGTGGATTGTCCAGCATTATTTATTTATTTATTATTTAACTGCATATATCCTATACCTAACTGCTAAAGTTAGAGATTTATAAGTTAAAGTGTAGTAGGTAAGTAATTAGAAGCTATGGTGCCTCGAGGCAACCCACTTTCCAGATGGTCGGATCGGATGATATCGTCGGGATGGCTGGAAGACTGTGGACGTGGCTTGCCATATACCTTTTTTTTATTCGGCGAGGAAATACGTTTACGAATAAACTGGTCTGGGGGGGACCAGAATTATGTGGGATTCGATGTCCTGAAAAGAACATAATACCCACTAAAACCTCTCCGGTGTCCCTCTCTCGCCATTTTCGCCGAACCACGGGAATATTAAAAATCTCCGCGGCCCGACTGGCGTCCCCTCTTCCTCCTATACATGGTCGGCGAGCCCACCGATCCACACACTCGCCGACTCCATTCTTCCGTCACCTTTCCTCCCCCCAATTAGGACACAGACAGGACAGACACAGTTGGAATCGCACTCGCCATTTACCTACCCCAACCTCAATTTCAGCAGCCTATATTAGAAGAGAATAGAATATCTTTATTTTCAAAGGTGAAACACATGAAAAATTATAAGTTTACAACACTTCTATGTACAGGCTAAGACTTGTCAAATTCACATACAAATAAAATGGAAAAAAATACAATACGCATTCGCTGTATAAGGGCGATAGTCAAATAAATAATCTAGTTGCTAGTAACATTGTGTAGGTGCGTACTGGAACCTTTGTTCAACTCTTTTCGTACATTAATATAATGAGTATAGTCGTTCTCGAGAAACTCTTTTATGCCGTATAAAGTTTTGTGAAGAAGAGTTATTGGTCCACTGCTGGACAGCCTCCCCCTGACAAACGCCTTATTGGCATTTATCATAGTAAATAATAAATGCTCACGCTGGGCATGCAGGTAGGGGATCGCAGTTCGAAAAGAAAAATGAAAAAATGGGTCATGTAGTATGGGTATGTTAAATGTAGATAACAGTTATTAGCTACCTATGCCTTGAATATTTTTTGTATTTTTAATCCATACTATTACAAATTCGAAAGTAAGTTTTATTTATGCGGTGTTAATTTTAGTTTTTCATTTATATTTTGTACCTACTTACATGTCTAGTTGGACAAACTGTGAGTAAATATTTGATTAATCTGGTATTTTTAACACCATACTATTCAACTTGACCACAAAAATAAACTGAATTCTGAGCAAAAACTTATTATTTTAAACCGATAAGAAATTGAAGTTATATACAAACAAACAACTATAACATAAAACCTAGTTACAATGTTAGCATAGATTTTTCAAACTAAGGTAGGTACTAAGTGCTACTTGAGATTGGTCACTGAGCGGTTATACAGGGTGTTTTTTTTAAGAAGAGCGGTTATGGTCAAGTCTGAAACAACGCGAGTTAAAGAAAAGTCGTGAAAGGAGTCATGCCCTCGATTTAAAAGAAAAGTTGTTTTTAATCTTACTTTTAAAGGAAATCGAGATAAATCAAATAATAACGCAAAAAAATTCGACTTCGACGGGACTTAAACCCGGATCCTTCCGTTCGGAAGGATGAAAATTTTTGCGATATTATTTGATTTAGAAATTACCTTGAGTGTGGGGTTACGCACTTTAATAACAAAAAACCTTAAATCGAAATATGTATTCAAAGTAATTTGTAAAATTTTGCTTTTTCCTTTTATTTTTAGTAATACATTTCTTTGCAAAGATTGATTGGTTAAATAATACATTGGTTAAATAATACAGGGTGTCCCTTTTTTGGAAAATCATTCGTGTCGATTTACGTCAGAAGTGAAAGGTTTTAAAAAAAACTAAATATGCAGTTATTATTTTCTTATAAATCGAGGGCATGACTCTTTTCACGACTTTTCTCTAACTCCCGTGGTTTCGGACTTGGCCATCAATGCCCTTCTCAAAAAACCATCCTGTATATGAAACGGGACCACGAGAAAACACACTTCTCAATGTATCTTTGTAGAACATTAAATTGTTTACATGACGCAATTTACAAGCTGTTTTGTGGACCGAGCATAAATAATAATAATAAACATTAAATAAATAAATAATGCTGGTCATCCACAGGGCATAAATGAAGTTTTTGTTATTAAAGTGCGTAAGACTCACACTCCGGCTAATTTCTAAGAAATTCAAATTCAAATTCAAATTCAAATCATTTATTGCAGGAAATATGGTCATAATACAGGGTCTTGAACATTAGAATAGTGTCACATACTTCACCAAAACACATTGGCATGCAAAATTTCTTATAAATAGGTACATCTGTAAATTGTATTAATTTAAATTGTAACAAGATTAAACCATAATTGAACAATAGACATCAATAATGTTGATTACTACTTATTTCTAAATTTTAGTTCCATAAGTTCCCTAACACTATAAAAACCTTTTTCTATGAGCCATAATTTTAATTTTTTTGTAAATAATTTTAAAGGTAAATTTTTGATGTCATCAGGGATTTTATTATATATAGAGCCACACATGGCATAACAATTCTTAATATATAATGCTGTCTTAGGAGTCCTAGACAGAACAATTCTTTCTGGGTTACGTACACATCTAGGGTATATATCCTTAGCTTTAGTAAATAAATTCGGGTGTTCTTTTACAAATTTAGCAGCCTCTAGAATATACATACTGGGCAATGTTAGTAGTTTTAATTTAATGAAGAGAGGCCTGCACGACTCCCATGGAGGTATTCCTACAATTGCGCGTACACATTTTTTTTGAGCAATGAAGGCAAGGTCGGTGTTTGTAGAATTTCCCCATAGAATAAGTCCGTAGTTTAAGGTAGAAGTTACGTATCCATGATAGGCAGTCAAAATGGTATTGAGGCTGGAGGTTTTCCGAAGCCTGTAAAGAATATAAGTAAATTTATTTAATTTCTTTCTAACTTGATCAATATGGGCTTTCCAGTTACATCTTTGGTCTAATGTAATACCTAAAAATTTATCTCTCGTACCTCTACTATCTGATGTTCCTTGTAGTAGATGTCAAGACATTCGCTTTTTTTATTACAATTGGTAAACTGCATAAAATTAGTCTTAGTTAGGTTTACCTGTAAATTATTTGCGTCTAGCCATTTAATAATAGAGTCGATTGTATTATTTATGTCAGTTTTGTAATTATTAATGTCAGAATTAGAATTGGATGTTATCAAAATAGAAATGTCATCGGCGAATAGAGTACATTGATTATTGGTTACTGCAGGTAAATCATTAATATACAGCAGGAATAAGAGCGGTCCGAGGACGCTACCCTGCGGTACGCCGTATCTATTTTGTCTATGGGTTGACCGAAAAGCCTCTACCTCATTTTTAGTATTGATGTTGGCAATTTCGACACATTGAAGTCTATTGGACAAATATGACTCCAGCCATCTAAGTGCCGGGCCTCTTATGCCGTATTTATCTAACTTGTCCAACAATAATGGGTGAGAAACAAAGTCAAAGGCCTTTGACATGTCAAAAAACACACCTGTCACCTTTTTACCCGAATCTAAAGCGTCGATAACATTTTTCATAAGATGAAAGCATGCTAGAGTCGTTGACTTGGCTTTTTGAAAACCAAATTGTTCATTTATTAGGATTTTATGTTTATTAATAAATGATAAAAGGCGTTTTTGCATGGCTCGTTCAAATATTTTGGATATGACCGATATCAAAGTGATAGGTCTGTAGTTTACTACTAACGTCTTTTTTTTCTTTTTGTAAAGAGGCTTTACTATAGAGTCTTTCAAAAGACTGGGAAAACAACCCTCCGCAAAAGACATATTTATTAAGTGAGTCAAAACTGGAACAATTTCATCTGAACATTTTTTTAGAATGTCAGTTGCAAAACCGTCATGTCCTACAGATTTAGTATTCCGTAAGGATAGTATAAGTTTTTTAACTTCGTTATTATCATAAGGTCCAAGGAACATACTATTGTTTAAGTAAATTTTTTGTGTAACCTGAACATTTTTATTTTGTATATTTGTAGTCTCTATCCAATATCTATTAAATTCTTCGGCAATGCTAGTAGGGCTAGATAATACAGAATTGTCTTTTTTTATTTCGCTTATTATGCTCCCTTTCAAGTTATATGATTCCTGTTTAATTAACTGCCATGCCGATTTACATATATTTTTAGAGTTTTTTAATACTTTATCATTTGATAGTTTTACAGCACTTTCTATGCATTTCTTTAATAGCCGAGAATAAGTAAATTAAATAATATCGCAAAAAATTTCGACTTCGACGGGACTTTAATTTTGAGCAATACGACATCTCTCGTCAAACGAGCTATAAAAAAAAAATAAAAAAAAATATAATAAATAAAATAAAATATTTTAAACGTAACTGTAGTCTTTGAACAGGAATGGATAAACTTCAATGTTTCCCCTGTAGGTGGAGCTAACGGCGCTACAGTCCGTAGAAAGTCGCAAAAATTTTCGACTCCTACGTCACTTGACCTCGTGGTGCAGCATAAATTTTGTAACCAGTTTCATTAAACAGAAACATCCAAATTCTCGTTGAAAGTTTATTTGGCGTAAATAAACAGCATAAACGTTAAACGGACAAGGCCAAAGGCCTTGTTGCTGAGAAGTTTAAGGAGAACCAGCTAACAGATCGCCCAACCACGATAATGCGACGGATATTGAAAAGTTCCTTTGGTTGCTCTTCCTGCGACCTTTTGTAAGTAGAAAGGGCACTTTTTTACCTACAGATTTTATAAGGAAGTAAATAAATCTTCTTTTTATAATTTTCGCACCAAGCTCTGCTCTCAATAGGTACTTGATGATATAAAACTTCTATCTTTATTTGTATAATTTTTAATGAGTATATTTTTACTGGGACAGTACGGGGGCACCCATAACCAGAAGAGAATACATTTTATCAATTTGACTAACTTCCGCTGATCAGATTTTGTTTACCAACTTGATCCATTTTAAGGCGCTACTCACGCTTGACCAAAAACATTTTAATGCCAAAATATTTTTCTTTAAAAAGGAGCTGATGTTTTAAAAGAAACTGCACCTGTATCTCTTCTGGTTATGGGTGCCGTACTGTCCCAGTTAAAAATAAAACGTTAAGTGCGAGTCGGCCTCGCGCACTAAGGGTTCCGTTGAGTTGTAAGACCTTGTTTCTTGCCAAATATAATATAATTCTAAGTCAACATGAAGTAGGCACCCAGTATATTTTGGTCGTGGGAGCGAATAAAAATATATATTTTTTTGTTAATAAACTAAAAGTTTACGGTTTTCAGATTTTTCTCGTTATTTGTGCTTATATGACCTTACTTCTTACCAAATTTTATACTTCTGGGTACACTAGAAGTACCCTATAGGTTTTGGTCTATCGCAAGAATCAATAGTATTTTTGTAGAATTGACTACAAATTTATGGTTTTCGAATTTTTCCCTGTACTTGTGCTATAAGACCTTACTGCTCACCAAAATTCATGATTCTAGATCTACGGGAAGTACCCTATAGGTTTTGTGTGCATGTGATTCCCTTGGAAATTTCCAAATATTCGGACATAAACGGCTGTAACTTTTGAGTGCGTTGACTTAGAAGTTTTTTTTATATTGCGGCTCCAAGAGGTTACGGACTTGAGTATTCGACGTTAATTTCAACTCGATACGTCCACACGTTTCTGAGAAAAGAGGGTTGACAGACGGTCAGACAGACAGACAGACAGACAGACGGACAACAAAGTGATCCTATAAGGGTTCCTTTTTTCCTTTTGAGGTACGGAACCCTAAAAAACACACTTTATACTTTGTGAAGCATTCATTAAGGCGGGTTAACTACAAATATGTACTCATAATGAATTCCCGCTAGCGTTAACTATCAATAAGAAACTACTTTAAGGATGAAACGTTGGTGTTCTTCCGACACAAACTAGGTTCTTAAGTAACCCGCTAACATTCAGAATGAATTGTTCAAATAACGATAGCTTATAAGTGGGGCATTTATTTATATCCCACATGTTTATATTTTTTCACTAGCCTCACGGTAGATAAACATATAGTCGTTATCTTGATAAAAAGCGCTTGATTGTTTTCAGTTTAAAAATATCTGTCTCTTGATTGACTCTTGCCAGCAGCAAATAATTTTTCTTTGTCTCTCTTTATGTTATACTAGCTGCATTCTTACTACCCGTTGCCCTATTACCCGTTTTCCCGTAGGAATGAAGCATTTTCCCGTGGTAAAAAGTAGCCTATGTTCATCAGGAATAATGTGGGCTTCTAATCGTAAAATAATTTTTCAAATCGGTCCAGTAGTTTTGGAGCCCATTTAATAAAAACAAACAAACAATCAAATCTTTCCTCGTTAAAATATTATTATAGACTTGATTAGACTTTAGTGTTAATAACTACGATGGATTTCAAAGTTTTACCCTGAACTGAAGTAGGATAACTTAGAGTAATGTCAGAATAGCATAGAATATAAATTTATTTGTTAAAAGACTTACACGTAGTAAACTTAGACTAAATCTATACTTATAATAAAACTGTAACAGGTCCAATTCTGTACATTGAAGATATTTAGAAAATTTTTTTTGGAGGGCACTCTATTATCGATACTAAAGCCAAAAATGTATTTTTTTTCATTCATGTCTGTCTGTCTGTCTGTCTGTCTGTCTGTCTGTTTCTTAAACGCGCATCACGCCGAAACTACTGAAGGTATTGAAATGAAACTCGGCACAATTTTAGGTCATACTACGAGGAAGGATATAGGATACTTTTTATCCCGGAATTCATCCAGGTTTCCCTGGGAGAGGGGATGAAAGTAAAATTTCTTCACCGCACATGACGCCGAAACAGCTGAATGAGTTGGAATGAAACCTAGCACGATTTGATTTTGTACTACGAAGAAAGACATGGGATACATTTCATCCCGAAATTCAGTAAGGTTCCCCTGGGAGAGAGGATGAAAGTAAAATTCTTTAACCGCGCATCACGACGGAACAACTGAATGAATTCGAATGGAACTCGGCATAATTTGAGTTCATACTACGAGGAAAGATACATTTTATCCCAGAATTTAGTAAGGTTCCCCTGGGAGAAGGGATGAAAGTAAAATTCCTTCACCGCGCATCACGCCGAAACTACTGAATGAGTTGGACTGAATTGGTACGATTTGAGTTCATACTACAAGGAAGGACATGGGATACATTTTATCCTGGAATTAAGTAAGGTTCCCTTGGGAGAGTGGATGAATTAGATTTGTATTTGTATTTGTAAAAGTGGTAACTCATTAACGCGTCGTCCGATTTCATGCATTCTTTTTGTAAAAAACAGTGTTGCAAGATCGAATTTGACTAAATCAGTAGAAAGTTGAGTAGAAAATCAGTAGATTGATGAAATAATCTGTAGATTGAAGAAAAAAAAATAGTAGATAAAGGGTAGGTAAGTTCCTATCTATTTATTTTTCCAAGACGCACCCATCGGTTAGGTTCCTACCTTAGTAGGGGGTACTAAGGGATGCGTCTTGGAAAAATAAGTTAGGTTCCTACCTTACATGATATTATGGTGGTTTAGCTGGTCCAGTTAACTGTACTACCGAAGTTTGGTTGGAGTAAGTGGTCCAATTAAACTAACTGGACCACCGAAAAATATTTTTTACTGTGGTACACAGCTAACTATACCTACCTATTAACGAAAAAAAAAATTACGGTGGTCCAGTCTAATGGATCAGGAGCCCAAATCTGCAAAACAATTGCTTCGGTATGACAATGGAATCGTCGCAGAATCATCACGTAGAATCCTTAGATTAATAAAACTCCACATAGTGCGTGCGAGATAAATTACCTAATAGTTACAAACTTGACGCGCGTCTCTCCATCTGCATTCATCATAATTTCTTTCATCTAAAGTGGAATACCAAAACGTGTCATTCTGTGTCGATACCGGGTGTCATAGTGAAGCGATTAGTATAGCAGAATAGGGCTCCAGCTGAACGGAACCATGAGTATGACACTAATTCGTAACACTGACGCTGGCCGGGTCGTAGCTAAAAGTCGTGCGGATAAAGAATGGGATTGAAGATGACAACATGCTATCCCCCGTAGACCCTAGGTACACGATTTTTTGCACGGCGGCGTTTCATAATATGAGAGACTGTGGTTAAATGTGAACTTAATTAGTTGGCAGGTAAGGCAATCGCGAACGAAGTCGCGGGTACAGCTAGTACATAATAAACTTAGATTAAAATACAAAGTGTAAATCCAGTAACAAAATGGCTCTGCCTCAGCATGATTTGGTTGACTAGAAAGCTAGCAACCAACGCTGGTCTTCCGTCAGAGCCACATGTTAGCATTGTTGATTGCAACCTCTCACAACTCTCAAATGCAACCTCTTAAATACATAGTAGGTCAAAGCACCGCATAGTTATTCTTTGAAAACAATAAAAAAACGCGACTCGGTCCCCGCTTCTTACTTTTTTGCAAAATTTTCTAGTAGGAATCACATAATTGAGTGAGTGATCACAGACGAGTATTTTAATATCTCATTTATCAAAATTGCTTTATATCTAAAGTTGCTTGCTTGCATTTTTTTTTTTCGATGTAAAGAGAAGGTATGACATAACCACGTAGAAACACTCGAAAAACATAACCTGTCTGACCGGATAAAAAGAGTATACCTACGAACAAGGGGAAGTCAGAGTTTCAAGGATCGCAGTTGTGCATCCTACACTGCTGATGTATGCCTCAAACGGAGCATGAAATCACATTGTTGACTGCAGAGCTTGAAAGGAGTACCTTCCCTTCCCTCAAGATGAATGCTGCTTCACTCAGGGGCCCTATCCTGCTAAACTCATTGCTTCTCTATGACAATACTATCGTCACAGAATGACGCATTTAGGCATTCTACCTTAGATAAATGAAACTACAGAGGGACGCCCGTCAAAAATGTCACGGTTGAGATCTTTGTCATCAATATCTCCCTGTAAAAAGCACCGCACGCATTATCTCGAGTTTTTTTTTATCTAAGGATTCTACGTGAGCGTCCTGCGACGATCCCATTGTGATAGTAAAGCGATCGGTTAGCAGAATTGGGCCTATGGTCGTTATCAAAACTTTCCAACATTTACGTCCCTTGTGAACCCGGGTTCACATCATGGAATTAATTCTGATGTAAAATCTGAGAAATACTTCAAGCGGAATTTATTTATAGTATTTTCGGATACGAGAAGAAATTATAAATTTTCCAGCAAAGTTCTAGAAGCTTTCCGCCTCGTCTTGCATTATGCATTTCGGATGCCGTGTGTTTTTACAAGTTACTTCACCAAGTGAGCATGGACAGAGCAAGTACACGAAGTTTTTAAGAGACACAGTGAATAGGTGTCTGTCTACAGATGCACGTGTTTATAATTTCAACTTTTAAAATGTTTAAGCGCGTTCTGCGCTAAAAATGAAAGAGTAGGAATTTTACTTCAAAATTTGAATACAGCCGACGAAAACGTTGGGTTTCATAACCGGATAAGCCGCATCCACATGACCGGTTTTTTTGTTGTAGGTACTTATCAGCGCGATGCCAATGGCGATCACGTGTTTTATTCCGTGTGAAAACTCCGTGTGACGGTAGGTGGTTTTTAGGGTTACATACGTTAAGGGTGCAAAACGAAACCCAATTACTTGTCTAATGCTAGACATTTTACAAAAATACATAAATTGATATTTCATTATACATTATAAAACACTCAGACCCGTAATAAATACCTGGAGATCGTAAAAACATTTGTCTCGTGGCGGGAATCGAACCCGCAACCTCCTGCGCCGAAGCGGACCTTCGCCCCCTACTCCATTGAGTCTGACGTCGTGAATAACGGAGCTACCTATCAGTGTCGTCATAATTGGTGTAATCACAGCAGCGCTGACTTTACGTAGTACGTTCAATATGAGCTTAACAATTCGTTCAGAAAATTAATAATAATTTGGTTGCTTTTAAAAAACCTATATCGAATTCCTTAATTTTACACTGTTTTCAGTTTAAGAGCCCTGTCACATATCGGAGAAATGCAAGTTTAGGTATTTTACGCACCGTTTGGGCGGCGACCTGCACAAGCGTGCTTTCTTTTGCGACTTAATGATCTTGATCCACCGTAATACAAGTTTTCTTAGGATGGAGTTCGATGGATTGTTTTTTTATGTGAAGTATTAATTTTGTTCATAATAGAGGTACCTAATTTGTTTTGATATATTTTTCATTATTTTACGCATATATAAACAGGGTGGAATTTTGAGACGGTTCAGTAAGGGCAGGTACCTTAACCGTTGAAGCTACATGAAAATGGTCTGAGGAAACTAAACATCCTTTTTAGAAAAAAATATCTTCCCCTTTCATAGATTTTCAAAAAAGTTACGTACAGATTTTTTGAACTTTTTTTGATGCCAATCAATCCTGTTTTTTATACTTATCAATAAGTTCTTTAGAACCAACTAAATTTTCTGTACTAGAAAAGTCAGAAATAAGATCCCATACATTTTGTAGGGAGTTCAAATCAATTTACTTTTTTCCGTAATAAAACTTTTTGTAACAGTGGGTTGGATTGCAAAAACACTTGGTTGAATAGGAAATTTGTGTTTCACACGCATTGTTTCTTTTTTTTTTAAACTTTATCATTAATATGTCAAACTCTGACTGTGTGTGGTTTTCTTTATTTATTTATTGTTTATTTAATTAAAACGGTTTTTTGAGTGAGTTCTACGAATAATCAAAATAATGGACATTTTGAGCATCTCATTTCGTAAATTGAGATTGAGTGTAAACGTGTACAAATAAGAGTGTGAATAAGTATATTATTGTAAAATACTACATATCAACGTATTCAGTTTATCGTTGGTTTGATTTTTCGTATTTTTCTTTGACTTGGTTTTCAAGGATGTAATGATTTTCTTCGAAATGTATGGAATTTTTTTTTTGCAATTAAATTGTTATTAAACCCTCTACACGAACGTGAAAAAATTTTTCTTCTTTCGTACTCAGTTTGGGAGATATCAAAAGGGGGGGGGGGGGTGATTGGGGAGGGAGGGGGTTGTTTTTTTTTTTTTCCAATTTGAGAAGAAACCTTCTATACGATCCCGCAATCGGAACTCCTCTATCGCGACGGCATCTCGTAGCACTCTCAAAAGAGGGGTCCGGGGGGGCAAGGGGGGTTATTTTTTTTTTGAATTCAAAATCGTTCGACCCCCTCTATACAACGCCCCTTCAATTTTTCATCAGTATGACTCGGCTCGGGAGCCGCCACGGGGGGCGGGGATCCCGGGGGGCAGATCTCTCTGCAATTTCACTTTAGAAACTGGTGCTCTTCGATGGTCAGTTCCCGAGATATAGTGATTTGAAGTTTGACAGCTGTCATCAAAAATGTAGATCTCGACGAGTACTACAATTTCACTTTAGAAACTGGTGCTCTGCGATGGTCAGTTCCCGAGATATAGTGATTTGAAGTTTGACAGCTGTCATCAAAAATGTAGATCTCGACGAGTACTACAATTTCACTTTAGAAACTGGTGCTCTGCGATGGTCAGTTCCCGAGATATAGTGATTTGAAGTTTGACAGCTGTCATCAAAAATGTAGATCTCGACGAGTACTACAATTTCACTTTAGAAACTGGTGCTCTGCGATGGTCAGTTCCCGAGTATAGTGATTTGAAGTTTGACAGCTGTCATCAAAAATGTAGATCTCGACGAGTACTACAATTTCACTTTAGAAACTGGTGCTCTGGGATGGTCAGTTCCTGAGATATCGTGATTTGAGGATAGCTGTCATCCTAAATGTAGATCTTGACAAGTACTATAATTTACCATTAGAAATCTGGCAGCATTTGTGCTGGATGTATTTCGATTCAGAAACCTTGAAAAGTAACGAAGAGATTCGGACGAGATGTCCCCTTCACTTTTGATTGAGGGTACAACTGATCCGAATCTAAAATCAAGAGAATTTAGATTCGGACCAGATGTACCCCAACACAAAATTGAAGTGGACATCTCGTCCGCGGATCAGTTTGAGATTCGGACCAGATGTACCCTAACCCCTTACTGTGTTGGGATAACTATAATGAGTTATCTATCTGGTATGATAATAATGTACAAACTAAATAGTAATTGAAAAATACTGTACGAATGTAAATACTTACAACGATCAAAAACTTTGGTCGTAGTCTACGATGTTCTAGCACGCACACTATGACGCAGTGCCTGAAAAAAAGTGACATAGGTCCGACCTCGACAAGCGCTCGCGCGGTACTGAGGGCAGATCGCCGGCGCAATGAAATATATAGCACTTTTAATAAATTCATAAAAAAATAATGGTAGTGATTTAATAAATAAAATTAATATTGTAGTTTAAGCAAATGTTGAGGATTATTTAGGTATAAATATTATGTCAAAATGACGTAGAACTTCGGAGATATTGGGGTTTGTTTTGAAGCCTTTTCGGTCGATAATTGAATTCGGTTCAGGTTTTTTTTTTGTTTACATAGAGGCCTATAACAAAAATGTATTCTATTATTATTGATGAATAGGATATTTGCAATCTAAAAAAATATATTTTATTGATCTATATTCAATAGAATCTACAAATTAGATCAAATTAGATAGGTCTCGCGAGAGTTTTTGCGTAAACATGCATCGGTAGAATGATTATTATAAAATAAATAAATAAGTTTTCTAAAATTTGTTCTATTATTATTGAAGAAGAGAAAACGAACTATTATAAACAAGTAATTGTTATTTCAATCAACGAACGAAAACCATAGAATTTGGACGAAATAACCGTGGAATTTCTGGTTTATTTGTGAATTCCCTCTTAATACTAATCCCTCAGGAATATTTTTATAGGACTATACCATGGCGAAAGAATTTTTAAAATTGGTTCATCAAAACATTCATAAAAAAATATATAGAGCCGAACAAAGAACCTCCTTTTTTCGAAGTCAATTAAAAAAAAAACTATCGAAAGTTTTGGGATGATTAAATCATCCCAAAACTTTCGATAGTTTAATAGTAGGTAAAGAACCATCGATGTATGAGTGAAACTCGCTCTTGACACGTTTTATTATCTATACAACACATGTAGAGAGAACATAAATATTCCGAATGTGTCCTGTGCTATATTGATTGCCCTGGTTTGAATTTTACCGAGGTATCATTTTAATTAAAACGACATCTCAAAAATATTTGTAACACGGAATCGGTTTTAATAACTACATGGATTCATTCGGAAATTCATGTTCAGAACAATGATGGTGATGATGATGTATCCCAGCCGATTTCGGCTACGGTGACTGCGTTACTGGGCGAGCATTTTTTAACTCGGGACTTTTTATTAATAGACGGACTACACGATTAAATCGTGTAGTCCGTCTATTGTCGTTTTTTTACGAGTAAATATTTTTTTGTTACTTCGCGATCTCTTGTACATTATGCGTAGTAAGATTAGATTACTTATGTATATGTATAGCAGCGTAGCCAGTATGCTACGCCGTAGCAGTTTGTTATCTACGTTTGCTACGCAATATTACTAGTTAAACATTTTTTCTCGTAGCCCATATTTCCACGCAAAATTATTTGTTTAAAATTTGCTGTCGCAGCCCAAATTTGTATAATGCAATATGAAAGTTGTTTCTTTCATACCTCTTAGAAATTGTAGGTAAGGTATCTACTAAAATTCAAGCCTGTTTGTTCCTTACTTCAAGCAAGTTTCTTCACAGCATAGTTTTGTCCCAGATGCTACCCATTCATCAATGTCTGACAGGCAGTCGAATAGTCTGAAATACTTGTTTCTGTTATTGTTGACTTATGAATGGGCTTGTATATATATTTGCCTGAAATAATAGGTAGTACAAGTAGGCATTACATTTATATAGTTATATCGATTGTGAAAGAGGACATTTTAGTATGAAAATTGTGTGAGTATGGATATGACGGCTGACAGAGGAGAATTGCTGTGTGGTACCGGCTCAGAATTTGCACAACCCCAACTCTTCCCGCGGGTGTCTTTAGAAGCGAGTTAGGGATATCCACCGGGGGCAGGCAGCAACGCCCCCTGTAGAACAATTCTACCACCGAATTGCGATCCCGAACCGGTATTCCCAGCGTGGGGATAATGGGCACTACCCCCATGAGATAAAAGCCAATAAAGCGTTTATTAGGGGAAGGCCTGTGACCAGCAGTGGACCAATGTGCCTACATTGTTGAGGTGAGGTGAGAGGAAAGTGGGAGAAAAATACTTGTGCTGAACCAGCTTTGGGGTTAAGCGAGAAGCAGAAAAGATCTTAATCTCACTTGTGTCAACTAGAACTTGTAGATGGCCGTAACTATATTAATCTTCTTCTTAGTCGTTCACTCTTGGTAGAGTGGTCGTGGTTATGATGGGATCCTGATGAACGGCTACGCGTGCCATGCGACGCTACCGTTCCCTGAGGCTTGCGTTCGGGAAGCAGTTTGTCATGGGGGACCGTGTCAGAGAGGTGATCATCATCATCATCATCAGCCCATATTAGTCCACTGCTGGACATAGGCCTCCCTTAATGAGCGCCATAGCGCCCTGTCTTCAGCTTGCCGCATCCAGTATCTGCCTGCAGTCCTTCGCAGATCGTCATCCCACCTGGCCGGAGGGCGTCCTACACTACTTTTGCCGAGTCGTGGTCTCCACTCAAGAACACGTTTACCCCAGCGGTTGTCGGTTCTTCGCGAGATATGGCCGGCCCACTGCCACTTCAGCTTGCTAATTCTTTGAGCTATGTCGATAACTTTGGTTCTCTGTCGGATGTATTCGTTACGAATTTTATCCTTCAGAGAGACTCCGAGCATAGCTCTTTCCATAGCTCGCTGAGCGACTTTGAACTGGTGGACCAGCCCTAACGTCAGTGTCCACGTCTCAGCTCCGTAGGTCATGACGGGTAGGACGCACTGATTGAAAACTTTAGTTTTCAAGGATTGTGGTATGGATGACGAGAAGACTCGACGTAGTTTCCCAAACGCTGCCCAGCCTAGCTGGATCCTCCTCCTAGCCTCCTTCTCAAAATTATTTTTACCCAACTGCAGAATTTGCCCAAGGTAAGTATACTCGGAAACAATTTCGAGAAAGTGGCCATGTACGACGACCGGTCCCGGATCAATGAGGCCATTGATCATGACTTTGGTTTTATCCAAATCAGAAATCAGAGAGGTGATGAGGTCTACCTAGTATATTAATAGCCAGATTACTATAAGTATACATCAATGCACTGGACATCGATGTTGGTGAAATTTTTATCTGAAAAATAGCGACAGTCCTCTTGAGAGTAATCTCAAAACACATTGTGTTCACCTGCTGAGAGCCTGAGACACGTCCGTGTGCGAAGCGCAATTCAATCGAAGCCGGACAGGACGATTTCTCATTCGTTCCAATTGAAACTCAATTCAATTTATTCTTCTTAAACGTTCTTGCGGAGAAAATCGTTAAAAAATGAGAAACACCACAATACTCGCAGTCTTAACCTGCTGTTTCATTTAGATGAATTCGTGTAGTATCGCGCATACTATTTTCGACGTTAATTTCTTCTGTTTTTTATTCGAAATTTAAAATCCAGCCAATGGGCGTCTCTTCATTGGCCGGTCTAGCACCGATACCGACACCGACAGTACTCAACGACACTGCACCGACAGCTACATTCTTCATTTGACCGACACGACACGACGGCTTTTAATTCCACAGAGACCTCGCACACACGCCCACATAGAAGTTTGCGTAGGTACACAACACATACGTACGATGCCAGCCCGACACAAAAGGAAGACTTGCTGCGACGACATTTGGACGCCGGCGCTGGCATGTCGCTGTCGGGCCGGGCCAATGAAACAGTGTGCCGTATAACCAACACCGATGTCGGTGTTGATATCGCTGCCGCGTCGGGCCGGCCAATGAAGAAACGCCCAATGAGCGGCGAAAATAGTATGAGTAATACTCTCACGAGTATTCGTGAGAGCAGTCAGATGTTTATCAAAATCAATTGACCAGATGCTGAACGCTGATCCTGGGTTATCCCTATCTGTGTTGATTGAACTTTACCGAAACAATTTCCAAATTATGCAAAACTAAAGTCAAAATTTTAGTCAGTTACACATAATTACAAAACTGAATCCCAGTGTAACCACAGGGGCAAAATTGAAATATGAAATCCTAGAATTTATCTAACCCTCGTGAAAGGGCAAATCCTCGCCGAAATGGATGGATTAAATTTTCATACAACACGCGAGATCTCTTGGATAATATGTGTAGGTATGTCGCCGCGGAAGTCTGACACTCGGCTATTTGTGAACTTGTCTTTCAATGACCTACTTTCAAACACTTTTACACAATTACCTAGCTAGAAGATGAACACGTGGTACAAACTGGCGCAGGCAGGGTCGACGAGAATGGTGTGTATGGAGAGAGGACTTTGCCCAGCAGTTTACAAACAGTACTGAACATCAGCGGTATACAATCTGTACAAAACGGCTGATGATGATGATGATGATTATGAATAGATTATGGCTTCAACATAAAATACGCTTTTATTTTTTCGGAATCAAGAAGATACAGCAACCCCTGGACGTTTTGCGTTGGTAAAATAAGTCATTATGTGACTAAGTTTCATATCTACTACCAGTTTGTGGACAGCGTATCTTTTTTGGCGCACAGCACAACACATTAACGATGCTAAGTGAAATGAAATGGCCCTTGATTGAACGCCTGTGCCGTATTAGGTATGCATTGTTTGTCTCACGATCACACACATACGTACCACAAAGCTATTGGAATTATCTTATTTATGAGATTACTAGCTTCTGCCCGCGGCTTTGCATGCGTAGCTTCGGCATAATAAGTAACTTATTATTTAAGTTAGGCTATGTTCTAAATATGCGCCAAATTCCAAATTTATCTGTTCAGTAGTTTTAGAGATCCTAAGTAAAAAAAAACACATTTCACAAACTTTCGGCTTAATAATATTAGTAGGATTCTCACTCAGGTAGAGTTTATTCTAGCTTGAAAATGGACATCAAAAATGATAGTTTTTTTTGGAACCTGGGATAGCCCAGACATAGGTGCAAGAGGTTGCGGGATCGATTCCCGCCTCGGGACAAATGTTTGTAAGACCTGCAGATATTTGTTCAGGGTATTCTGGGTGTTTTCTAAGTATTTAAAAAAAAACTATGTAGTGTATCATATTAAGTATATCAGTTATCTAGTACCCATAACACAAGCTCTGCCTAACGTGTGAATGTCCAGCATTATTTATTTATTTTATTTATAGGTTAGGTATGATACTAGGGAAAGTATAATTTCATACTTCCTCTGCAGCTTACCTACAAATTGTAGTGGTAGATGTAAGGAGGTACAGTAATTTGTTCCAAACCTCCTATATAGAAATATAACAATAGAGCCTAGGTTCTTGTGTTAGAGTTTCCAATTGGAGTAAAAATAAATATTGTAAGACAGAACAGCACTTTAAGATTACAACATACTGTGTAATGGGCACGGATGTAGAGTAGGATTTTTTTGAGGCCAAATTGGTACGAATTAATGAGACACGGTAAGAAATAAACGACGTTATTTTTCTGTTCAACTGTTGAAATCCACCACTACAGGATATTGCCTTTCTTTTAAAGTTCAAAGTTAATGGGCTAAAAACCAAGCAAGAGAACTAAAAGCTTTTAATTAGATTTCAGCACTAAAACTATTGACGGGAGTTCAGCTTGTTTTCCATTTAAGACGTCGAAAACAAAAGAGTGGAGGTGAATGAATTTGCGTTCTTCTGAAGTAAACAAGAACCTGTTAGCTTTTTATTTTCCCGGGTAATTGGATCTTGGCTGAGGCTGAGGTTCCTTAGAGTAGCTGCAGACAAAAAACTTCGTAACGACAACATCGAAACGGCATCAGCCACAACCGTTCTATTCAGTTCAATTTATTTATTTAAGACTAGCTGCATTCTTACTACCCATTATCCTATCACCAGTTTTTCCGTAGGAATGAAGCATATTCCCGCGGTAAAAAGTAGCCTATGTTCATCAGGAATAATGTGGGCTTCTAATGGTAAAATATTTTTTCAAATCGGTCCAGTAGTTTTGGAGCCTATTCAATACAAACAAACAATCAAATCTTTCCTCTTTATAATATTAGTATAGATGAAGAAAACCGTTGACCGTCACCGGTAAAGTCGGACTGAGAGCTTTCAACTCAAACAATAATCTTTGCCGTCCAGGCCACTCGTTTATGGAACAGTCTTCCAATGGAATGTCGCGAGGTTTCCTCAGTAAATGCCTTCAGATCTAGAGTCCTTAATCACTTTCTTTCTCTGGAATAATTCGGTACCTACGTTATATTTTTAATTATTTACGTATCTACACTTAAGTATTTATGTGAGTATTTATTTATTTTAATGTTATGATTTATTAATTGTATTTTTCTTTGTTCTATTTTCTAGTACTACCCACTATATTGTTGTTCACACTACCCAAAGGTTAGCAGGTAGAGAATCCTATCTAGCATTATGTTCGCCTATGTACAACTTTTGTGCAATAAAGTATATTCTATTCTATTCTACCTACTTACTACATCCAGCTCAAATACGTCCACTGCTGAACGTGTCTCCCTCCAAACGAGCAGGTGGATTGATGATTGTAGTCGTGGTGTTACTAGATAAATTTTGCAACAGTTTCTTTTCTGTAAAGAACCCTGAGCAGTCTTTTTGCATTCTGCTGAAATAGCCGAGAGCAATCAAGAGTGGCTCGCTCACGCTGACCCTAAGATTGGCGTTCAGCCTTACTTGAGGTAGGAAGCTAAATGTCGTGAAGTAATCTATTTTTAAGTGAAATTGAATCTTCGAGATCGAGTCCTGCCTGCTGCGAACTCAGCTATTTTCTAAAAATAAATGTGATCAACAAGCGTGGGCAAGCAGTTTTCTGATGTTGTTGTTAAAATTGTCGAGGATAAACGGAAAAATAAATGCACCTTCGTGCATAAGTACGTTTCAAAGTCACTGAGAAAAAGACTAGCTCTGTATTTTAGTAAATTGTGTAAATATTGTATACAAAACGTCAAGTACGAGTCGGACTCGCGCACTAAGGGTTCCGTAAGACCTTGTATCTTGCCAAATTATCATTATTCTAGGTCAACGGGAAGTAGGTAGTAGGTACCCTATAGGTTTTAGTCCATGGCGAGTATAAAATTACTTTTATTTTTTGAGTGAATTAATTAAAAATTTATGTTATTCGTACGTTTTTTTATTTTACCCTTTACTTGTGCTATAAGACTTTGCTCCTCACCAAATTTCATGATTCTAGGTCTACGGGAAGTACCCGTGGTTTTGTATGCATGTGATTCCCTTGGCAATTTCAAAATATTCGGACATAAACGGCTGTAACTATTGAGTGAGTTAACTTAAAAGTTTTATTTATATCGCGGCTCCAAGAGATTACGGACTTGAGTATTTGACATTAATTTCAACTCGATACGTTGACCTGTTCCTGAGAAAAGAGGATTGACAGAAGGACAGACAGATAGACAGACAGACGGACAGCATAGTGATCCTATAAGGGTTCCTTTTTTTCTTTTGAGGTACGGAACCCTAAAAAACATCCATTATTATGCGATGTACTTTACAGTACATACTTAATTTATATTTAAGCGTTATGAGGAGTAACGCACGAGTAGGCGAGTAGGTAGCCATCATACAACATCTATTGTAACACTTCATGGTAGAGGGCACAATAACCACACCTATTATTTACCTAAAGGTTGCTAAAGGAAGGCCAGGTTTCAGTAAATTCACAAAATAATACCAAATCATTAATTCATGTAGAGCATTTTCAAAAACATTATAGCGATTGACTAATAATAGGTTATTTAACAAAGAAGATTAAACAAACAATTTAGAAATAAGTAATATTTACAATTGAAACAGTGGAGCTACTTGGAGACTGTTGCAAACAATCCAAAGGTAGCTCAATTAATCCATAATAGGTAAAAAAGCTGTGTGGTGCGGCTTTAGAATTTTCACCACCCCAACTCTACCCGCGGGTGTCGTAAGAGGCGACTAAGGGATAACCAGCAGCGGGGGCGGGCAGCAGCGCCCCCTGCAGAACAATTCTACCACCGAACTGCGATCCCCAACCCTCATGCCTAGCGTGGAGATTATGAGCATTACCCCCCATGAGATAAAAGCTAATAAGGTGCTTATCAGGGGGAGGCCTGCGTCCAGTAGTGGACCAATACAGGCTGTTGAGGTTGAGGAGGTAAAAAAGAAGTTAGTAGTCTAAAACTGTAGGAAACAGAATTTATAGAACCTTCACAATTAACAAAACTGATTGATTTTATGACACTCGCATAGCTAGTGACTTCCATACTACGTTTGACTACCGTTTGAGTAAGTTGGTACCTACACACCATTTCCAATGCCATCTTCGCACGATTCTACATAGAAATAGCAAGAATATAACGACGTTTACCATAATTAGAAATGATTATATTATTTATTTCAAAACGGTATCTTGTTGAGTCGAGATAACAATGTAGGGTAAATACAGACACGTAACTATTGAATAATTTCTGTTTTTGTGCTTTGTTTTGTTAAATACTTTCTGAGTTTCTTTCGATCTAATAATTTAGGTTCAATACCGCGAGTTGTAGGGTTAAATAACGGCTTACTCTACCCTCGTCTTGCAAATGATAGGTACAGAATAATTATCATTACAAAGTAATAGTTATGGTACCTACAGAATATTTACTGTGCATACGTATCCATAGTTTTTATATGAATTCTACCTATCTTATATTAAGTTTTCCATCACGCAATATAATAAATAACTGTTGACATCAACCAACATAGATAGAGGACAGGATAAAGGTTTGAACCCAAACGCGAACGCCAAACCTGCGAAAACTCTCAGCCCATATGTCTTTAGCTAGACTAGCTATTTTAGATACTAAAATTAGCTGAAGGGGTATTCGCGCAATTCTTGTGACAGCGAAATCTTAACGTGTAGGTAACCTACCTAGGTACCTTTTAAAGTCTGTGTTTATCTTAAGTAACATTTCAATAATACTCAGGGGTGTTTGATTATTAAATTACTAGCTTCTGTCCGCGGCTTCGCACGCGTATTTTCGGTATAAAAAGTAGCCTATTATCTAAGTACCTTTGTTCTAAACATACGCCAAATTTCATCTTGATAGGTTCAGTAGTTTTGGGGATCCTAGGTAAAAAAAATGCAGATTTCAGAAACTTTCGGCTTTATAATACAGAGTGTAACAAAAATTAAGGACCAAACTTTCAGGCGGGGTGTAGATTCGAACACTGAATTCAGGAAAAATATAAAAAACCAAAGTAGTGAAAATTCCGTATTTATTTAATATTTCGAAAACAAAAGGGCGGGATTTTTTTTTAAATATTTTTCTTGAATTCAGTGTTTGAATCTACACCTCTCCTGAAAGTATGGTCCTTCATTTTTGTTGCACCCTGTAAAAGTAGGAGCAAACAATAGCGCAGATTAACTAAATAGTACAACAATATTGTGAATATCTTTGGAGACAGAAGATAAATTTGTCATTATGACATAAGGCCTGCAAATATTAATATCATTTAGCAAACGAGCAGTCGACATATAGACAATATAGTCACCTATTGTCTGTATTCTACCTCGGATTAGATACCGAGTGATTGATTTATAATTAGATGAATGGGCATAATCGTGATGGCGTGTATCATCCATCAGGAAAATAGTTATTGTTATAGGCAACTCGAATGCGAATTCGTAACGCTAGTGGAATTATAAATACCGATCGAGATAAGGTAATAAAACAAAGAATTTCCGCAAACGTACATTTTTATACAAATATATTTTGCTAAGTGTACCTACCTACTATATTTAGATTACATATTTTTATTCATCAGCTCACAGCTCAACCTTAAGGTGAAGTGAGTCCCAAAACCAAACGTTTTGACGGAAAATCAATTTTAACCGATCGCGTGTTCTTTCCAAAAATAGCTTTTAACTATCAAGGATACCCCTCAAGGATCACGGGTGGCACGCGGCGCGCGTTTTTCCCGATTCCCGCACTAAATAAGGCAAAAAAAACATTTTTTTTTTATAAGCATCGAAAGTTTAGGATTCTAGTTAGTAAGCTATGGGAGTTGAAACACGATTGATAAAACTTGACTCGATACAAAAAATCGCGATGTTTGCTCTACATCTTCATTTTTGCACAAATACTTCAAAGAAAAACAGTTTCATTTGCTAGTAACCTATCATATTTCAATAAATTTTCGTCTACATGTTCCCTAATCCTAAAAGTACTTTAGACGATTATGGTTTTATTTATTTGCGAAAGAGTTATTATTTTAGAGCAAAATACTAATTTCTAAAAAACTACCAGTGAAATTGCGCGCAAGCTGGCCATTCCGTGGCTCTCGCCTTCCCCGCGCGACGTTCGCTCGTCCTTGTCTCGCAATACCGATCCCACTTCGTCGTAAAGAAAAGTGTAACTTTAAGATACCTGAAGGGCGAGTCTATTTGATGTTAGTAATACGAGACGTGATAGTGACGCAAATCTCATACAAAAAGGAGACGTCATGACGTCTCGTTACTAACGTTAAATAGACTCCCCCTTCTGTTCTATGAAGCCTATTCCCCTTAAATTTCTGCTCTGAATTATCTCGTTTGAAATCCCACCCATACTATACACGCTATAGATACGACAACCTCTGTGACTCTTAGCTTAGTTTGAAATAATTACCTATATCTCAAAACTAATTACATACTAGATAAGACCATTCTTTTTTTTTAGAAATAGATATAAGTGTATAAAGGTATAAGTTATAATTGTTTTATTACATACTTAACTCAATTTACTACTCATATATTTGTCTTGGAAGAGCGAGATTCCATAATACAGGTATTTCTTTTACTTAAAAGGGAATCTCAAACACTTGTATTATTATAGATAGAAGTTAAAGAAATAAATAATTTTGTAATTTTTGTAATTTGTAATTTGTGGCGCAGCGGGCGAAGGTCCGCCTGCAACGCAGGAGGTTGCGGTTTCGATTCCCGCCTCGGGACAAATGTTTATACGATCTACAGATATTTGTTTAGGATGTTCTGGATGTTTTCTATGTATAATAAAAAATATCTATCTGTGTATTGTATTGTATTAAGTACATATATCATTATCTAGTACCCATAACACAAGCTCTGCTTAGCTTGGGGCTAGATAACGCCTGTGTGAATTGTCCAGCATTTTTTATTTATTTTAAATAAATCACTTCAATTAAGCAGACAAAGTCAAATTGATCGGATAATTGTACCACAGACTGGATGGAGATCATACGAGGCATTGCTCTGAATTGTTATTTGCTATATCGCATTAGTATGAATGCAATCGCCTGTCCAGTACTTCGGGATTGGAATTATAAGAGCCATAGAGCCGGCATAGATCCCACGTAGAGCCTCTAGGGATGAGCCACAACTAACAGGATCCAAAATCAGCAAAATATATTTTATACTACACCTGCTCGGAAAGTTGCCTATTCCTTTTCCATTTATAGAATAGAAAGTATGTCTTTGCAGGCCTATAGGAAACCGGGAGGAAAAACTCTATGGAATTTCATTTCTCACGTGTTTTAGCGGGAGGAAAAAGTGTATGGAAATCCATTTCTAACGTGTTATTTTTTTTTATTTCCTAAAAGATCGGCCGGTAGCTATGGTTATTTTCGTTCGGTCAAATGACAAAAAGTTTTTACTCCAAGTCCATTAGGCCTCCTCCGATTTCCGAACAATATTTTGAAAAAAGAACCCAAAGGCTGGCGCGGTCAATGAGGTTTTACCAACATCATTGGGCGCGGTATGTTCTTCTAAATTTCAATTTATAATTAATTCTGATTTTTATTTTCCTCGAAGGTGTAGTATAAAGCACTATTTATCACTCGGCAAAAAGTGCGATTCCTTTTTTGAATTGATCACTTTCTCGCCTTGGTGTAAAATGCACTATTGCCACCAAGAATGTTCCTTTAAGACGGCATTCACAAATAAACCAGAAATTCCACGGTTATCTTGTACAAATTCTATGGTTTTCGTTCGTTGATTGAAATAACAATTACTTGTTACTAATAGTTCGTTTTATCTTCTTCAATAATAATAGAACCAATTTAAGAAAACTTATTTATTTATTTTATAATAATTATTCTACCGATGCATGTTTACGCAAAAACTCTCGCGAAACCTATCTAATTTGATCTAATTTGTAGATTCTATTGAATATAGATAAATAAAATATATTTTTTTAGATTGCAATTATCCTATTCTTCAATAATAATAGAATACATTTTTGTTATAGGCCTCTATGTAAAGAAAAAAAAACCTGAACCGAGTACAATTATCGACCGAAAAGGCTTCAAAACAAACCCCAATATCTCCGAAGTTCTACGTCATTTTGACATAATATTTATACCTGAATAATCCTCAACATTTGCTTAAACTACAATATTATTTTTATTTATTAAATCACTACCATTATTTTTTTATGAATTTATTAAAAGTGCTATATATTTCATTGCGCCAGCGATCTGCCCTCAGTACCGCGCGAGCGCTTGTCGAGGTCGGACCTATGTCAGTTTTTTTCACGCACTGCGTCAGAGTGTGCGTGCTAGAACATCGTAAACTACGACCAAAGTTTTTGATCGTTGTAAGTATTTACATTCGTACAGTATTTTTCAATTACTATTTAGTTTGTACATTATTATAATACCAGATAGATAACTCATTATTGTTATCCCAACACAGTAAGGGGTTAGGGTACATCTGGTCCGAATCTCAAACTGATCCGCGGACGAGATGTCCACTTCAATTTTGTGTTGGGGTACATCTGGTCCGAATCTAAATTCTCTTGATTTTAGATTCGGATCAGTTGTACCCTCAATCAAAAGTGAAGGGGACATCTCGTCCGAATCTCTTCGTTACTTTTCAAGGTTTCTGAATCGAAATACATCCAGCACAAATGCTGCCAGATTTCTAATGGTAAATTATAGTACTTGTCAAGATCTACATTTAGGATGACAGCTATCCTCAAATCACGATATCTCAGGAACTGACCATCGCAGAGCACCAGTTTCTAAAGTGAAATTGTAGTACTCGTCGAGATCTACATTTTTGATGACAGCTGTCAAACTTCAAATCACTATATCTCGGGAACTGACCATCGCAGAGCACCAGTTTCTGAAGTGAAATTGTAGTACTCGTCGAGATCTACATTTTTGATGACAGCTGTCAAACTTCAAATCACTATATCTCGGGAACTGACCATCGCAGAGGACCAGTTTCTGAAGTGAAATTGCAGTACTCGTCGAGATCTAAATTTTTGATGACAGCTGTCAAACTTCAAATCACTATATCTCGGGAACTGACCATCGCAGAGCACCAGTTTCTGAAGTGAAATTGTAGTACTCGTCGAGATCTACATTTTTGATGACAGCTGTCAAACTTCAAATCACTATATCTCGGGAACTGACCATCGCAGAGCACCAGTTTCTGAAGTGAAATTGTAGTACACGTCGAGATCTACATTTTTGATGACAGCTGTCAAACTTCAAATCACTATATCTCGGGAACTGACCATCGCAGAGCACCAGTTTCTGAAGTGAAATTGTAGTACTCGTCGAGATCTACATTTCGGATGAGCTGTCAAAGCTGTCAAACTTCAAATCACGATATTATGTCGGGCACTGACCTATACGGTATCCCATTATGAGTGTAGATCGCTAACTTACAAAAAAATTCTATTTGAGATCTGCCCCCCGGGATCCCCGCCCCCCGTGGAGGTTCCCGAGCCGAGTCATACTGGTCATACTGATGAAAAATTTTAGGGGCGTTGTATAGAGGGGGTCGAACGATTTCGACTTTAAAAAAAATTACCCCCCTTGCCCCCCCGGACCCCTCTTTTGAGAGTGCTACGAGATGCCATCGCGATAGAGGAGTTCCGATTGCGGGATCGTATAGAGGGTTTCTTCTGAAATTGGAAGAAAAAAAAATCAACCCCCTCCCTCCCCAATTTTCACCCCCCCCCCCCTTTGGATATCTCCCAATTTGAGTACGAAGGAAGAAAAATTTTTTCACGTTCGTGTAGAGGGTTTAATAACAATTTAATTGCAAAAAAAAAAATTCCATACATTTCGAAGAAAATCATTACATCTTTGAAAACCAAGTCAAAGAAAAATACGAAAAATCAAACCAACGATAAACTGAATACGTTGATATGTAGTATTTTACAATAATATACTTATTCACACTCTTATTTGTACACGTTTACACTCTTATGTACAATCTCAATTTACGAAATGAGATGCTCAAAATGTCCATTATTTTGATTATTCGTAGAACTCACTCAAACCGTTTTAATTAAATAAACAATAAATAAATAAACAAAACCACACACAGTCAGAGTTTGACATATTAATGATAAAGTTTGAAAAAAAAAAGAAACAATGCGTTTGAAACACAAATTTCCTATTCAACCAAGTGTTTTTGCAATCCAACCCACGGTTACACAAAAATTTTATTACGGAAAAAAGTAAATTGATTTGAACTCCCTACCAAATGTATGGGATCTTATTTTTGTGATTTCTGACTTTTCTAGTACAGAAAATTTAGTTGGTTCTAAAGAACTTATTGATAAGTATAAAAAACAGGATTGATTGGCATCAAAAAAAGTTCAAAAAATCTGTACGTAATTTTTTTGAAAATCTATGAAAGGGGAAGATATTTTTTTCTAAAAAGGATGTTTAGTTTCCTCAGACCATTTTCATGTAGCTTCAACGGTTAAGGTACATGCCCTTACTGAACCGTCTCAAAATTCCACCCTGTTTATATATGCTGCGGATGTCGGTAAGCAATCGATTACTGCGTAAAATAATGAAAAATATATCAAAACAAATTAGGTACCTCTATTATGAACAAAATTAATACTTCACATAAAAAAAACAATCCATCGAACTCCATCCTAAGAAAACTTGTATTACGGTGGATCAAGATCATTTAGTCGCAAAAGAAAGCACGCTTGTGCAGGTCGCCGCCCACTCGGTGCGTAAAATACCTAAACTTGCAATTCTCCGATATGTGACAGGGCTCTTAAGAATGTATTTGCAGAGGCCAAGGCTCATACTGAAAACTGCCACTTATTTGTTCATCGTAAACAATAAAACAACAGACAGCTGAAACTTCTTTACATGGGCATCCTTCAAAATTAGTTTCAAAGAAAATTACTATGAATAGATGCAAGTATTTACAAAACACCCATAAAACAGTACTACCTACTTTCAGATCTAAGCTATCTGCAGACTGAAGCATTTTATTAATTACATAAATAATGCTGGACAGGATTTAGGGAATGGTTTTCTTATTTCCTGCCTCCTGGTTCTGAAACGGGTTTTATTGAACATGCACAACCATATTAATGACCTGGTTTACCCCGGTCCCTGCCCGTGGTCCACCTTCATAGTACACCTGGTTGTACCACGGGCATTTTTTTCTTCCCTTGGTCCACCTCAAGATAACTGGGTGTTCCAGGGGAAAAAAAAATCTTTCCAAGGTCCACCTTAGTTCACCTGGCTGTACCAGGGGCATTTTTTTCTTTCCGTGGACCACCTGTATTTTGGGAATTACACAATTAGGTAAAAAATAAGTAAAAATGAAACCACTGTCACACGCCTGCTAACAGTGCTAAAGGCGCTATCTCGCTTTTCTTGTAGACTTTGCAGAATCAGCCCTATGTTAATACAGGGAGATATAGTTAGCGGCAATTTTAATGGGGCATTGTTGAAAGTCAGAAAAAGCTGAAAGCTGCTTGAGCACTATACAATAGCGAAATGTTTTTTTTTATATTTTTCAATTCAGTTAAATAACTTCTTATAATATAATATATTGGCAGACAACAATGGTCCATAGACAAAATAACTTAAAAACAAATTTTATAATAGTATGGATAAATGTAAATTACATAAGTATAACTTACTAAAAATAACTTAAGTACCCAGTGGTGAAGAATGGGACAATTGTACTTTTCTGATATTATTTTCAGAATACTGTTGCTATCTCACTCATGATTGATGTTACTCATGTACGTTTGGACAGAGATCTCACTTTTGAAATCCTTAAAAAATGGAGTTGAGAAAGTTCACAGATTTAGTAAACAGTTTAAATTCAAATTTATTAATTCATAACGATGTCACATACACAATGTCAGGTCTCCATTACGGATGTAAGCGGGTTAACTACGAACCTTATTTGTGTTGGAAGAACACCAACATTTCATCCCTTAACGATCCCTTAACATTGGTGTTCTTCCAACATAAATAAGGTTCGTAGCTAACCCGCTTACATCCGTAATGAATTCGTCAAACTACGATAGTTTTTATAGTAAAATGTCAGGTCTTATCGCTAAGTAGGTATTAGATTCACAGCATCTGCTTCTAGGGGCGTATGAATTTATCTAGGTTTGTGCGAGGTTCTACTAATAAAGGTAGGTATTCTTAATCACAGAAATATTACGATGTTAGTTATACAGTTTTAATGTCTTATAAATAATGCACTGTAAAAAGTGTGTATACAAGGATCCATAATGCTAATATCGAAAATGTTTACAAATTAACAACAATTTAAATGTTTGTTTTTGGTAATAACAATGTCCAAAATTATTATCACATTAGTCCATATATTCTACGACGACCTCCGTGGCGCAGCGGGCGAAAGTCCGCCTGCGACGCAAGAGGTTGCGGGTTCGATTCCCGCCTCGGAACAAATTTGTGTACGATCTGCAGAAATTTGTTCCGTTGGTCTGGGTGTTTTCTATGTATAATAAAAAATATCTATCTATGTAATGTATTGTATTAAGTATATCAGTTATCTAGTACCCATAACACAAGCTCTGCTTAACTTGGGGCTAGATAATGCTGTGTGAATTGTCCAGCATTATTTATTTATTTATTATTTATTCTTTTAAGTCATAAAAGCAGTTGTCTAGTAGCCATTTCGTAAGTTTTCTCTAAATAATAATAACAAAAGATCTTTGAATGAGTTGGGTAATTTATTATAGACGCGAATGGCATTGATGTAGGAGTTTTTTTTAATATATATGTCAAGTTTAAATTGGGGAACATAAAGGTTATATGGATTTCTCTTATTATATTTGTTTGGAACAATGTCATATTGGTTCTTAAAGTAGTCAGTATTCAATGGGAGAATGTGAATTTCTTTGAACAGTGACTTGCAACTGTCCATGAACCAGACGCCAAAGATAGCGCACTTCTTTTGAACTTTGAACGCTTTATCTATATCGACGTTGCCCCACAGCAAAAGGCCGTAAAAAAGAACAGACGACACATATACATGATAAGCCGTAATTGCAGCTTCCTTTGATACTGTTAACCTTAATCTATTTAAAGCATAAACGAACTTATCCAATTTGTCACAAACATGTCATACTGCTTCTTTCAGTCACAATTTTCGTTTAACATCATTCCAAGAAACTTAGTCGAATTTACTTGGTTTATAACGGTGTCCTTTTATTTTATGTTTATGTCAACTTTTTTACGTCTATAGTTTCGAAATTTAGCCATGTTTATTACTTGTACGAGTGTTTTATTTGTTTCGACCCCGAAGGTTTCTTTATTCTTTATTCTTTACCCTTTTACCACCAGAGTAGTGTCATCTGCGAATAGGATAGTTCGATGATTTGTTATATACAATTGTAAAACGTGAAGCAAAGGTCCATCAATTTGTATTAGGATTGTGTCGATCAAATATCTACCATAAATAATCATGAATGGTATAAACCGAGAATTAGAAAAGTTTTTGCGATAACCAAATCAGTCAGTAACGGGACAACGCGACTCAAAGAACCGATCTCGCACGGGCAAGGGCAATCAATCACAAAATCGAAAAGATCGAAATGAAACGAAAAATCGAAGTGAGACGACGATAGGCCGCCGGTAAAAACAATCATTCAAATGATCGGGTCATATGACCCGAGTCATTTTCATAACGGATCATGATTGATATCGAACTTTGTTAACACAATCATGCCTAATTTTTAAAACTTAAATTAAAGGTATAACCCCTAGACTAAGGCTCTCAGTCCACACGCTTGAAGAATAGGCATAGCGTATACCTCAGAAATGACTACGTCTATGTTTTTAATTCTAATTGTACAATTTTGTAACGAATGTGCAAAGGCCATTCAAAAGTTTCCAACTCACTAGAAAACGCTGTTACAAAGTTATAGAGGTTCAAATGGCTCTAAAATCAGTACAATTTTTTAATACAACTACAGATTATTTGACTTTCATTACTTATAGTTTAGCACCTGTGTGAATTAGTAAGAAAGAAATAATTATTTAAAATGGATCAGTTTCGACGTTATAGAGAATATAATTTTCAAACTGAGAGCTCTTTATTTTCGGGTATATTGCCTAGGTTCAACCTCCAAGATTAAATCAAGTTAAGTCAATGTTTTTAACTATCGTTCTACTTCATGATTTTTTAGTTTTTTTGACTGACCTATGGCCCCAAGCCCAACAGCATTCTAAAGATGTTAGTCCAATATAAACACGTAAGACGTTAATAGACTTCTGTGTGTACTTAACCCATAGGCTGCTCGTGTAAAAGCATTGACAGAAAGGTTTAATAAGAGATATTTTGACTGGGATAGAACAACGAGCCAACCTACGGGTGACCATGTTGCTTCTTACTGCCAACGCCCTGTGCTCAATGCTGTCTCGATATCCATCTATCCTTGAGATCAATAGTAATGATTTTTTTTACAATTTCTAATTGTTTGCCATTTAATAATACAGGTGGTACGTTTTGCGGAGCCTTATTTTTCCGCCCAGTAATAATAACCTCACTTTTTTTTCGGCATATCGTCGGCGTAGCTTATGTTATTGACCACCATATCGTCAATAGAGCACCCTGCTTAAGTGTTTAAAATACAGTCCTTGATTGACGGAGAAATCAACAAACCTAAAAGTATTATAATCGGGCTGATGCATATGGTGATTATGTTTTTTTCCTGTACCTATTTTACAACCGAACAGAACTTCCTCATTTTTTACGGTCGGCTAAAAGGGAAAAACACTGATTTAGATCGTCAAGATAGCTCGCAATGACGGTGCTGACTTGTTCTCTGACTTTTTACCTGTCAGGCAAGGGGTTCCGCAGGGATCAATTTTAGGACCTCTTCTTTTCATTATTTTCTCTGCCGACGTGCAAACTGTCATCGAGCACTGTAATTTTCATATTTACGCAGATGATATTCAGGTTTATATCTCGTGCAAACCCTCTGAAATTGACAGTACAATAGCCAAACTCAATAAAGACCTATCTAATATAGCTCTATGGTCAAGTAGAAATAGTCTCCTGTTGAACCCTAACAAAACTAAATACCTCATTTTCGGTACTAAACATCAGATACAGCGTCTTAGTCCCACGCAAAGTGTGGTACTAATGGGTGAGACAGTGGAGCGAGTCTACGAGGCACGGAACCTCGGCCTTCTGGTAGATAGTCACCTCTGCTACGAGAGGCATGTTGCCGACTCCGTTAGAAACTGCTTTTATAGACTGAAGGTCCTCTACAAGCTGAGACCTTACCTCAGCACTGATTTACGCATTCAACTTGTAGAGTCCATTGTGTTGTCGAAATTAAACTATGCGGACGTAGTAATAGGACTCCGATTACTTGTAAGAACGCAAAGACTAGTTCAGCGAGTCCAAAATGCCTGCGCCCGCTACTGCTTTGATGTTCCATTTAGAGATCACGTCACGCCGTTTTTAAATAAACATTTGATCTTGAAAATGAAGCACCGTCGTAAACTGCACCTTGCATGTCTTATGTTTGGGGTTATAAAGTATAAGTCGCCATCTTATCTCTACGAGAAGTTGTCATGGTTGTCCAGCTCCAGATCTTGTGGCTCTCGCCAGTGTTCGAAGCAGCTCGAGACACAGCGGCACAGCTCTGCCTGCTTCAGAGGCAGCTTCCGCTATGCAGCTTCCAAGTGCTGGAACAATATCCCGCCACCGATAAGAAACCTGCAAAGTATACATGGTTTTAGAAAAATATTAAAGAAATTCTTGTTTGATCATCAAAGGGAGCAGGAAGGTCAGAGACATGATACGAGTGTTATATAACTGGCTTTGTATAAAGGATATGTTTTACAGTAGTAACTTTGTTATAACATAGCTTAATATACATAATGTTAGTTTTAAATTAATGAATAGATAGGGTAGAGTACATTTTTGTATTTGTCTATTTATTGCGGATAGTTCTATCATTGCGTAATCAGAAGAATAGGTAGTCAAATAATCGTTATGATTTAAGTATTGTGTAGTTTATAGGTTTCAGTAGTTATTAATTAATGAAGCTATGATTTATAAAATTAATATACTTACACTTGTAACTCCTTATTGTTATCAGTATGTGACACTTTTTTCCGTACTCACTTCGTTCATCATAGTAAGTTTCCCGATTTTATGTTATTTCTAATTTTATCTATTGGTTTTCAAAATTTAGTATATTTGTTTTTAAATTGTATTTAGTTCTTTTTTTTTAGATAATAGATTATCCGTGACGCCAACAAAATGGCTCTGACGGAAGACCAGCGTTGGTTACTAGCTTGCTAGCAACCAACCAATGCTGAGGCAGAAGCCATTTTGTGCCTTCGGGCTTACATTTATAAGTTTTTTTGTTATGTTCTAAACTGTAGAAACGTTGTAAGTCTGACTGCACAAATAAATTTATTTTATTCTTTATTCTTATTCAAGTAGATTCTAACCCTAATAGAGCCTGCAGCTGTGTCCGATAGACCACGTCGTTGCCGTAAACGAGGCTTACCCGCTGATTGTTCTATTGATAGTATCTAACTACTGAAAACGGAAAAATGCTTTTGAAATTGTGATTTTATCCGTACGAAACTTTTTTTGTACTTCGTTTTTTTACAAGCTTGTGCCATACAACATTTCGTAACTTCAAGGGTTGAACGGTTGATTTCGGTAAAAAAATCATTTATTGCCCGACTCAAATGCCACTCATGAAGTGACGATTTTTGACAGATTTTCATTAAAAACTGTAACCACGCATTTTGAGACGTGATTTTTAGTGCTCGGTAATTAGAGAACTTGACATTTCTAACCTCAATTTTTAGAGTGCAAAAATCCGTACATAATTTGCATTTTCACCTCTCAACACTGAAACAAGCCTCGCCGCAGAGCCATTTTGTGCCTTCGTATCTGGATTGTACGTTGTCTGTCAGTCAGTCAAGACAAAGAGCCAAAATACATGAAAGCGTATCACGAACATGTTTGTAAAATACTTTGCACTGCATATGGTGTACCTAGTGTCCTCCTTTCTAGTGTCTTATATCTACAAACTTGAGATTTTTGTAAATGTACATGTGATTTATGTAATACATAGAATAGGTACCTACCTTACAGTTAATTAAATAATTAGCTCTACCGTACCCAAACTCAATTCTCTGATCCTCTCAATTCCAATTTCCCGTCTTCATTTGTATCTGCAAGCGCTGATATTAAATCATAAAAAGGCGCTGTAGCATTTTTTATATTCCAACCGAAAGCTCCTTTTCGGGAAGTAGAGATTTGAGGTCCACAAATTAGGTCTATAAATCACGGAGTATCAAATAAATTATTCAAATATCTGCCTACTGCTATATGATCCTTCCAATCTGATGAATCAGGGTAAGCGGAACTCGTAAGTTCTTTGATACTGTTGTGCTGAAGTGACGAGGGTGTTATCAAAATACCTCCTGTGTCAGTTTCGTGTGGGTGTTGTTACTAGATATAATTAAAGGGTGCTGTTGCTACCACGTAATGGTTTAACGCTTACATGGCCAATGACGCACATGTTCATCTCTACCGTCAGGCGGAGGCTGAGCAGTGAATGAGTTAATGTTGTCTAGTTCTCTACTTTCGTGACGGTATGCGATGGCGTGGACGAAAAGCACTTTTCTTTAAGTGAAAATCTATCTTACTACTAGGTATCTATCGTACTCGTAGGTTTGTCTTGGGTAGGCTATTTAAATTTGCATGCCGTTTTCATTGGAGATGTCTCCAACGATTGAGTATGTATCGGTGTCTGGATCTCTATCACTTTTGAATGATTTATATGTTAAGTTTGGTGCCAAATTGGTTTTATATGTACCTATTCGTAGATAAGTCTGTACCTAGCTATATATCAGTAGATAGGTAAGTAAGTAGCTTAACGAGACGGTGGTTTAATTATTTGATGTTGAGTTTCTCATTCACTAATGAGCATAGTTATAGGTAAATTATCATTAGACCGCTAAACATAACTACAATAGATTTTGATTAATCAGGCGAATACATTTTCCTGCCCTCGATGATACTGCTGTTTATGATTACCACAGGAGCAATATTTATTACATGCGAGTATAAATATGTGTGAATCTTTTCTCGTGTCATTTTCATTTCTATTTATTTTATTTCATTATTGTCCTATCAGCTCTTTCTTTATCATCATAATTATATCCTTCTATAGATAAGTTGCATCACAAGTTATTTTAAGACATTACAACCACAAGCAAAACAGATAAGACGATTTAAAGGCAATATTTTCAAAAAACAGAAAAAATCGTGTATTAGGAACAGTGACACTAATAAATTGGGGCCACCGGGGAAATGTAGTGAATAAGCCCAACAATTTCCCGAAAAATTATATCAGATCATATTGATATTTATATATTTTTGTGGGCAAACTTGTGGTAAAATTACAGACTTACAAATGCATGTATACCAAACATCCTGTATAATTATTCTGTGTAAGATTGTCGCACTAAAGAATTTTAAACATGATGATTACAGACATAATTCAGATCCAGACTCCCAACTCCCAACAAAACATTGGCATAGCAGCAAAATGATCTACATAATTTCGTTTATCACCCTCACTAAGGCAAAGCGGTGATGTTATCGGAGACTTCTTCCAGCGGCATATTTCCGCGACAAAAGCTACGATCTATCTTTTTAAGAGGCTCGTTTTCTTAAAACATTCAAATTGAGTATTTTGTTTGCAGTACAGTCGACATAAATCAGAGCCCTCGGGATTACAAAGATTACCCGACATAATAGTGGGTCCTTTCCGTTCAATTTCGCAGATCGTGTGTCCACCGATCCCTCTGACGTATCGCGTTCGCTCTGCGAACCTAGTTTCATGATGGCAAATTGAATTCTTTTGTACACTGTCCCAACGATTTACATTGATAGACGTCAACGATTTGATTTTTGGGTTCTGCGACTTTCCTCGCCCTCTTTAGGCGCTCCAATAAGTAAATTATGATTTTACCTTCTTTTTTCTATTTATTTTTTCGTATTGCAATTTTTTCTGTTCTTTTTATCTGCGCGCAGTAAATATAATTTTATGGTGTTATACATGCATAAAGTTTGAAGGCGGCAAATTTTAGCAAATTTTGGGATATAAATTCATTCAGATGAAAAACATAAAAAAAAACTTGGCATCTCTTAATTTCACCACTACTACCAATATATTCTCCTGCCAACTTCTGTCAAAGTTTTAACTTTTCGTTGATTTTATCTGTAGGTACTTGTGTTTATTTTCTGTTTTTATTTCATAAAGTGAGTCATTGTTTTTTAGACATTTTTCTTTTTCGTCTCTTAAAAGTAGGGTAGAAGGAGGCACCTTTGAACATTTTTAAGGGTTTCGTATCAAAAGGGTGCCAACGGGATCCTATTACTAAGCCTCCGCGGTCTGTCTGTCCGTCCGTCCATCCGTCTGTTAGCGGGTCATTAACCGTAAAAGGTCTACAGTTGAAATTTTCAGTCTGTATTTCTCTTGCCGCTATGACTACATATTATAATTAAAATAAAATAAATAATAAATTAAAGGCTCCCACACAAAAAATTTGATTTTTTGGGAACCCTTTTCAAACAACTCGGCCGAACGATGCGCTGTCGAACGGATATCACGAGAAATACATAAAAAGTAAGGTTTTTAATCACTCAACTTTTCAGTAATATATTGTTGGTTTGTGGTTAAGTACTTACTGCGGTCTTTGTTTGTGTGTGTAAACGAGTGATATTTTTGAGTAAAAATATTATTATTTTTCAACCGATTTTTCGTTAAAAACTTGCAACACAGAGCGCCATCATGAAATACGGGATATTCAAATTTGAACTCGCGTGTGCTAATTCGTACCCCAGGGTACGACTAAAATCGTACCTACTTCAATGAATATGAAGAAGAAAAAGCAGGTTGATGATGACATTTGATTTAAAATATACTACGAAACGCGAAAAGAAATTTTAGTACAAATTTCAAGCTGGGAATTCTGGACGCACGAACCTTGCTCAACATCGGATCGCAATAATATAATTGTTTGATGAATGTAAGGATTAAGTATGCATGGTATAATTAAGGACATTGATCCTAAATCGTACTTTTTTCATGTTTTTAAATATTATTTTTTGAGCAGACGTCTTTTGATTTTGTTTAGTCAATTGTTGCCTAGATAAATAAACATTTGATTACATTTTTGTTTTGATACATACTTTGGTTTCGTCACAATATCCATGGGATCCATGGTATTTGAACTGGTATGATTTAACGATTACGCCGTGGCGCGGCGGGCGAAGGTCCGCCTGCGACGCAAGAGGTTGCGGGTTCGATTCCCGCCTCGGAACAAATTTGTGTACGATCGGTGTACAGAAATTTGTTCCGTTGGTCTGGGTGTTTTCTATGTATAATAAAAAAAAAATATATCTATGTACCTTTATAATGTATTAAATATATCAGTTATCTAGTACCCATAACACAAGCTTTGAGTAGCTTACTTTGGGGCTAGATGATGCTGTGTGGATTATCCAGCATTATTTATTTATTTATTAAGGTAACCTATAATGTCCACAGCACTCCTGCTCGGTAGCTGCCCGCATACCTTTAAACGCATGTGAGAAAATGGTTCAGGTATATTTGCCCACACTAATTACGCAGGAGTTACAAGCCTGGAAATGTGAATACTAAAGTCATAAATAACGTTGGAGTCTGGTTCAAAGCACTGGATCGAGTTACACAATCCACAAATAATCTCAACAGAGCGACATTACATACCAAGATTTGTACAGGAGGCCATTGAGATTACCAAACACAGGAACTTCAACCGAGAAGAAGGCTTCCAATTATCCGGAACCTGGAATCCTGTCGTGAGAATGTGCAAAAACCGAAGAAGTGATACCAACCGCGCCGCGTTCTGATACCGTCAGTGTTGTGTGTCGTGATCGAGTTGCGTTCGATAATGAAACCGGTGGTAGTAGTAACGTTCGTAGCAAAAGACAAAAAATGATGGTGGATCGATATATCTGCCAATAACAACTCACTCGCGGTGCCGTCAGTTATTCCGTGATCATGGCGCATGAAACTGTGCCGAAATATTGGAAAACTCAAAATTCAAATCATGGTAAATATCCCGTTATTTATGACTTTAGTGTTAATAACCATGATGGATTTAAAAGTTTTATGGAAATGTGAATGTTTTAGAATTTATTGTATAACTAGCGACCCGCCCCGGCTTCGCACGGGTGCAATGCTGATATTAAATATACTACAGAATCAGCCCCCGGTCGGTACCGCCGCGCGCCGGCGTCGCCGCAACTGCTATGTCCCTGCATTTTAAATCTGTAATATCTTCGAAAATATTCATTTAAATGACATGCTGTAACGGGCCATACCTATTAATCTATATTAAATACACAATGTATTTAAGGTACCTACTTAATTGGATAAGGATTAATGCTGTATTGCTTGAAATCGCTTCGTAAATACCTAAGCCATTATTTCTCGTAAAAAGTAAAGGATAAAAAATGGTTATTGTGGGTTATCCCGGCTACGTCCGCTCAGACAGGCGGCTTGCTTAGCGCCTAGAGTATAGCGAGTCCCTAGCGCGTAGCTTAGTAAAACGAACGTTCTAGAATGTTCGCGACCCGCCGCACTGCGACACGCTAAGCGACTAGCTAAGCGCGAGGCGCGCAATGCGGCGGGTCGCGAACATTCTAGAACGTTCGTTTTACTAAGCTACTCGCTAGGTGACTCGCTAGGCTCTAGGCGCTAAGCAAGCCGCCTGTCTGTGCGGACGTAGCCTAAGAGATAGACATATGCCATCGCGGATTTTTTGTAGACCTTTTTAAAGTGTACAATACTGTAGTACAAAATTTTGATCTATCTCGTAGTGTTCAGCCAGTGTTTGCAATGTAAGCGCAAAAAATGTGGTAATTTACGACATCACATTAGAAACCTCTAAAATTATCAGTGTTTCCATACTATATTATGCATGTTTTATACATATAAACCTACCTCTTAAGCCACTCTATCTATTAAAAAAACCACATCAAAATCCGTTGCGTAGTTTAAAAGATCTAAGCATACATAGGGACAGACAGACAGCGCCAGCGACTTTGTTTTATACTATATAATAAAGATTATACTATATAATAAAAAAGTTGCCTAGTTTACATTAACTACTAAGGTGGCATACCTTTAAAAGTACCTATGTGAGTAAATGGTTCAGGGAAATTTGCCCACACTAATTACGCAGGAGTTACTGCCTGGAATTGTGAATGTATTAGAATTTATTAATACTAAGCCTTAACACGCAAAATATTATTGTATCTTTAAATGAAAATTCAGGTTCGCTCATATTAGGATAAAACAATATTTAGTAACAATTCCGCGCAAACATCATCACAGAATAGGCAAAGCCATACATCTCTCTTTTTGATAAATGATAAATGAATTTATTGTTGTATAACTAGGTGGTAACATTACATTGGTCTTATATCAATCATATTATATATTTGTATCTCTAGTCTGCCATGTTCCGGCTTACAACATTGTTGTGGAGAAAATAGTTAATATCAAATTACATTAATAAATTTTTATATCTCTTGTTCCAAGCACCTCAATATTGAGTCAGCTTAGAATAAAATTACAATAAATGTAATGTCAAAATATAAAATTTTATTATGAAAACAGAAAAAAGTTAATATTCGATGTTAAAGTAAGGGATATTAAAATTTGTCATTCAGAAATTCATCAATGTTTATAGTAAACTTTTTCCTCCAATAGCTTGCTTAGTTTGTTTTTAAATGCGTTCAAATTACTCTTGGAGCGTATCGACAAAGGGATTTTGTTGTAGATTTTGTTACTAAATATTGTTTTATCCTAATATTATACAATGGATTTCCGCAAAATAACACCTGAATCTATAATATTTATATTTTTTTATTTAGGTTCGCTAGTAAAGCTTACGGAGGAGGCTTAACGTAAAGTGAAGCTATGGAATTGTGATCCATTGGCAGACTATTCGTGGCACCTCGCGTAGAATCCGCGTATTCGATATTCTTGCCAATTCTTACTTATTCTTAAATGATCTTGATCATTATTTCACTTTTCTATAGTATAGATTAATGATCCCAATTCCCGAGGTCAAATTAAGGAGTTCTAGGAGAAGCCGAGAGGTCTACGAAAACTCCAAGTCAAGTCTACGAATTATTTACGAATAGTCTGCTAATGGATCATTGGATCCCACTTCAATAGCTTAACCTAAAATATTGTGGATCATGGCACCTTTAATTTAGAGATACAAGATACCTATCTATCGGCGCAGGACAGAGGCGAATGGGTTAAAGATAGAGGCCTAGATCAATGGGTCGACAAGGGTTGATGATGATGAATATCTTGCGTGTTATGGCACCTTAGTAGTAAAAAGTAGGCAACATTACACAATACATTCTAAAACATGAGCTCACAGTTTCACATTTCGAGGCAGTAAGTCCTGCGTACTTAGAGTGGGCAAATCTACCTGAACCATTTGCTCACATGCTTTTATAGGTATACGGACTATTAACGGACAGGATTGCTATGGAATTCTACTTTAAACTGGGTACTACACGATTGGTACTGGGTACTAACCGATGTACTACACGATTTAAGCAGTGGGATTGAAGAGTGTGTCGTTAACAGAATTTTCATTCACTTCACGAAACTATTTACTAGGCAACGATAACCGATAATATAACTAACTATCGTTAAAAATCGTTAACAACTAGGACGTTAAGTATTTCACGAATAATTAACTAAACACGTGAATGTTGACGTTCGGCTAACGTTAAAAACCGCTAAGAATCGAGTTTATTTCGAGCATGGCGGTGTAAAAAAACTTTCCTTCACACTTTTTCCGGATTTCGGACACCACCGCTTGAAAAAAAGCATTGTTGCATTGTAGTTATTGACTTCGTTGCGTCGTTGCGATCGTTAAGAAAAATAGATAGTTATCGCTGTTTCACGTTATTTTAACGGAATTCCATAAACCGTTTGTTTAACTATCTAGTGAAATAACGCCACACTCCTAGTGGGATTATTACACATTTCATTGACTCAAGAAATACGCCACAGTCAATAGATTCTTTTAATATATGGTATCAAGGAATAAATTGGTATCAATCAATGGTTTACTAATTCTAACGGAAATACCTCAGAGAGCTGCAGTTTTCGACTTACAAATTACAAATTATTTATTTAAAAAACAAGACTACAACATTACAGAATTTCTCTAAAACGTTATGTCTAGTACATAGAATAAATAAACAATCTTAATATTAGAAAATAATTCACATAAACAAACAATAAAATACATATGCAGTACACACACAAGTATAAAATCTACAAAAAAAAAAGACTTGACAAGTTGACAAACTTTTCTAAGTATTTTTGAGCAATTATTAACTTTTTCTTTGAACTCCTGGCTAAAATGTTTTTCACTATTCAGTTCATACAACCTTTGTCTACTCATGTATACCCACTGTTGTCATCTCACTTAAGTAAAAATTTTCTGAGACCATGATCGGTACCTATTGGAGTGAAGATTGAACTGAACGCATTAGTTAACTTATTTAAAAAACTGCAATACAACCGATTCATTTGGGTTGTTATGCGAGTGATTAGGTGATGGTTCAAAATCCCAATCCAATTTCAACCGTTCAAATCGTTTTGCGGTTACATGTATGTTATTTTCTTTTTGTAATTATTATTTTATACTTGAATTTCAATATTGATTAGTTGACCAAAGTGGTCTGATTTGAAAATGTTTATTTTAATTTTAATAACTTTTTATTTGGGCAAACAAATACTTATCTATATATTTTTCTGAGGTTTCAGTAATTTTAGAAGGTTCCATAAATTTTATATAAAAATGAATCCCTATTTCCATTGGTCGGCATCACGCGACATCTCGCGTGAACGGCTAGACCAATTTCGCTAATTCTTTTTTATTGTCAGGAAAAAAATAAGAAAGTTGATAACATAAATTTCCACGGGGGCGAAGCCCGCCTGGCGCATCTAGTAGATTATAAGAATTAAATAAATTAGTCAATCTCCACGATAATATTATTTGATTTAGATAATTTAATTATGATATCCTCCATGACATTTTCAAAAGAAGCTGATTGAAGAGATACATAATTGCAAGTAAGGTTGATAATTGATAGATGATAAAAAGCACAGTCTAGTCATTAACGATATCAGTAAATGCGGCGCTATGTTATATTAACACGGCTGTCGTAGAAAGACATCAATATTTATACCGCGAGCCGGCAGCGTGCGGACGCGTGCGTATATAAAACGTAAATAAACAGTGAATACATCCTATTTAACAAATAAGGAATACCGGTCAATGGTGTATGTATTTTAATCATACGTAAACAGGCATTCAACTTACAAGACTTGTATAAAAGTGCGGTAGGTAAAATATACTTCTAACATCAATCTCAAGATGACTTCAAGCGAGAACCAGCAATCAGTGGTGGATGTCCCTGTCACGAAAGAACAGAATAATACGGAAACAACCACATTATCGGACTGGTGGGCCGCGCAATGGCAAGCTCTATTGGCCGAGGGGTTAGCGACGATGATGCTTCTTTTGTTCGGTTGTATGGCACGCATTCCGCTTTCCGGATTGACCGAACAGTCGCCCCTTTACGCCCCAATCGGATTAGGATTTTTAATCATGGTGCTAGTGCAAATATTCGGACACATATCCGGGGCGCACATGAACCCGGTCGTAACTGTGAGTTCTATAGTGTGGGGTACCTTGACAATTCGGACCGGGATCGGCTACTTCGTAATGCAAACTATAGGTGCCATCACCGGTTACGGACTCCTGATGCTGTTGTCTCCGATAAATCTGGCGGAGGGAGCAATCGGTTTGACGTTGCCACACAGCGATCTGAGTATCTTTCAAGCTATTGTAGTGGAAATCTTTGCAACATCGATACTGATATTTTTATGCTGTTCTACGTGGGATTCGAGAAACAAAGAATACCAAGACTCCGTACCGATAAAGTTCGGCTTGATGGTAGCCGGGACGAGCATCGCCGCCGGACCTTTTACAGGCGCCAGTGTGAACCCGGTGAGGTCCTTTGCTCCCGCCTTGTTGACTGGCATTTGGACCGCTCACTATGTTTATTGGGTTGGACCTTTTGTTGGTGGAATTCTTACGGTGTTGTTGTATAAACTGCTTTTATTGAAAGACGACAAAAACGATATTAAAGTCGAAAATAAATTAAGTAAATAAAACTAGAATTAAACATTTAGACTAAGATTCTTAATTAGCAATATAGTAACTAAGAAGAGATAGGTTTACTTAATATTGTGTTGTTAATTTGATGTGTAAGTACATTTTTAACCCCCGACGCAAAACGAGAGGGGTGTTATAAGTTTAACGTGTCTTTCTCTGTATCTGTGTATCTGTCTGTGGTATCGTAACTCCCAAACGGATGAACCGATTTTCGTTTAGTTTTTTTTTTTTGTGTGATAGATAATTTTAGCCATGTTTCATGAAAATCTGTCTGGGGGTTTTTATTTATTTTAATTTTGTTCTTGTAAACTAAAGTGGCGTCTAAAGTAGGGAAATTAATACATGTTATTAAATAGGTTACTATAATATAAGGTTAATGTAATAATATAAGGTTTTTTCAAAAAATATGAGCTGCAAAAGTACAGCTTTTTACCAAGCACCAATGTGAAAATTTTAAACAATCATTACGAATAACTGATGTGCTTTCCGCTAGCGAGGATACGCAGCCATATTTTAATAGGGTTTATCCTTGAAAAATCATCCATTAGTTATGCATTTTGTAAATTTAGGTTCTATAAGTATTTTGTAATTTAGGTTCTATATTTAGGTTCTATCTATTTATATTCCTATTACTCTCTACTTCACTTCACTTAGTCAGAACAGTCATTTATTTTCAGGCGTTGTGTCATGACGTATTTGACTTCTGTCTCCAAAGATTTTCACTCTATTGTAACGTAGTTCTATTTAGTTTTCCTGTGCTATTGTGAAATTGTTTCATACTATTATAATCTAAGACTCCTCATAAGTATTATTAAATTGTTACATAGACTAAAAAACTTAGCTTTTAAAAGTTTAGGTTACGTTTACATTTTACCAAGCCACGGAATATCCCTTCAGCTATGTCTAGTGTCTCAACTAAGCTAGTCTATAAGTTGACATACGGGCTGAGATTTTTCGCTGGTTTGGCGTTCGTAACGATTTTTTGAATTTCAAATATTCTTTTTAGTTTTTTAGCAAATAATAAAGTTTTCATTTCTTCCTATTCGTGTTCTTTTAAACACACTGTTGCATTAAGTATTTAACATTACAAAATATTTCACAAATGTTTTTTTTTGTTTGTTTTTCAGCCTACAAAATAATTATGTAAATCCTTTCATTGAATTAAAAAAAATCAAAACAATCATAATAATGTAAGAAAAACGTCTCTAAAAAGAAAAACGTCTCTATTTTTTTTCTAAATAGGTATGTAAATAAATGTTCAAAAAATCGTACAATAAACGTTGTTTCCCTCGATGTTCAGAATCAGCTCCTTAATACACCCTTTCTGTGGCACCCTGTATAATGCTGGATAATTCACATAGCATCATGCACTGCATCCTTGTCTTATTATGTAGCTTTCGATCCTGCTGAAAAAAAATGCTGAGTAATTTATATTAAACATAAAACTGTACGGATTGGATAGCGTTCTCTATTATGAACATTGTAATGATATTATGTAGGTACCTATCATTTTCAAGACGAGGATATTGTAAACCGTAATTTAATACTAAAACTAGCGTTATTGTACCTAAGTTATTGTAACTAAACAAACTCGAAAATGTTTAACTAAACAAAGCTCAAATTAAAGCCGAAGTTAATCATTAGTTACGTGTTTGTATTTACCCTACCCTATTATCTTGACTCAATAAGATACGACTTTGATATTAATTAAACAATTATTTGAAATTAAGGTAAATTTCATTATATCCTTGCTATTTCTAAATGGATTCGTACAATCGTGGCATTGGAAAATATACTACTTACACAAAAAAAGGAATGAGATTATGTAGTGGTATGCAGGTATTCTAAAATCAATCAGTTTTGTATATTTTGAAGGTTCATTATATCCTACTATTCTATAATTAGTACTTCTATTCTACCTACTAAGGTTAAGCTACCTCGAGATTGTTTGCAACAGTCTGCAATTAGCTCGACTTTTTCAATTGTACATACCTATTAGTTCTAATTTGTTTGTTAATGTAATCTAAAAGTATCCTATGTTCGGTTTTACGGTGTGCAATGTCTGTGTACAAATAATAACAATTAAATCATATTTATTAAGCTTACAATAAATACAAGAACAAAATGAAATATTTTAAAAAACCCCTGACAGATTTTCATGAAACATGGCTAAGAACTCGGCACAAAATTATCTATGAAAATCGGTTCATCCGTTTGGGAGCCACGATACCATAGACAGACACGTTAAAGTTGTAACACCCCTCTCTTTTTGCGTCCAGGGTTAAAAATAGAACTGAACTAAAAACTAATCTTGGATGAAAACACTTTAAAAATAATGAATGTGATGGCAGATTTTTTTTTCAGTATTTTTACTCCAACTGAAATCTTGCACAAAAGCTGTTTCTAATGTTATATTTCTATGTAGGGGGTTCAGAAAAAAATTACTGTACTTACCTACATCTACCACTACAATGTGTAGGTGAGGTACAGAGGAAGTTTGAAATTATACTTTCCTTAGTATCGTACCTATGCATGTAAAGCACTGGTGGCAAAAACTTGCCACCTTCAATGACCATTTTTCAAGCTAGAAATACTCGAACCTGTGTGAGGCACCTCATAAATAAGATAATTCCAATAGCTTAGTGGTTTGGTAACTGTGCGATCGTATGACAAACATCGCATAATACGGCGCAGGCGTTCAATCAAAGGCAATTTCACTTCACTTAGCATCGGTAATGGACTACCTATCTGCACTATACTAGCTGGCTGGTGTGCTGTGCGCCAACAATTATATACGACATCGACGAACTGGTAGTAGAAATGAAACCTAGTCATAAACATAATGCCTAAATTACCAACGCAAAATTAAATAGGTGCACGCAATAAGTCCCCGTGTTGCTGTATCTTCCTGACTTTACGAGAAAATATTGATTTCGACGAAATAAAAGCGTATTTTATTTTCAAGCCATATTCTAGCCATGATCATCATCATAACAATCATCAGCCGTTTTGTACCCACTGCTGGGTACTAAGTCCTCTCTCCAAACTTGCCATTCTCGTCGATCCTGCGCCAGTCTATACCACATGTTCAAATTCTACCTAATTGTGTAAAAAAGTGTTTGAAAATAGGTCAATGAAATGACAAGTTCATAAATAGCAGAGTGTCAACTTCCGCGGCGACATACCTTACCTACACACACATATCCAAGAGAACTCGCGTGTTGTATGAAAATTTAATCCATCCATTTCGGCGAGGATTTGCCCTTTCACGAGGGTTAGATAAATTCTAGGATTTCATATTTCAATTGTGCCCCTGTGGTTACACTGGGATTCAGTTTTGTAATTATGTGTAACTCACTAAAAGGTCGACCTTAGTTTTGCATATTTTGAAATTGTTTTGGTTAAGTTTAATCAACATAGATGGGTAAGGCAGAATCAGTGTTTTAGTATCTGGTCTATTCTGATATATTTTGACATGGCGCATGTAACTGCGCCGAAGTATTGGAAAGCTCAAAACTCAAATCATGGTAAATATCCCGTTGTAAATTCATATTCATATCATTTATTGTGATTTTAAGCATACAGGTATTGTTCTTATGTGTACACTCAGAGAAAAAACCGGTCGCAATGTATGCAGTTTTACATTGCGAGCCAAGTTTTGCGAAAATTACAAAATAATTTTGAGATATTAGCAAAATACCCTATGTTGCCGCAGCAACTTTTTTTTTGCGAAACGCAAAAATTGTGAACGCAACAATAATTTTTTTGTTGCATTAACAATTTTGAGGCTCTTTGCTATCGCCGCAATGTGGTAATCTGCGGGGTTCACATAGTTATAGTTTGTGTGGTTCACAATGTAAGTTGTACGTTGATTTTATACGTTGTGGTGTTAGCAAGTTTTGGTCCCTCTGATAAAATCACAACATAGTAATCTGCGGGGTTCACATAGTTATAGTTTGTGTTGTTCACAATGTAAGTTGTATTTTGATTTTATACGTTGTGGTGTTAGCAAGTTTTGGTCCCTCTGCTAAAATCACAATGTAGTAATCTGCGGGGTTCACATAGTTATAGTTTGTGTTGTTCACAATGTAAGTTGTATTTTGATATTATACGTTGTGGTGTTAGCAAGTTCTGGTCCCTCTGCTAAAATCACAATGCAGTAATCTGAGGGGTTCACATAGTTACAGTTTGTGTGGATCACAATGTTAGTTGTATTTTGATATCATACGTTGTGGTGTTAGCAAGTTCTGGTCCCTCTGCTAAAATCACAATGCAGTAATCTGGGGGGTTCACATAGTTACAGTTTGTGTGAATCACAATGTAAGGTGTATTTTGATTTTATAGGTTGTGGTGTTAGCAAGTTCTGGTCCCTCTGCTAAAATCACAATGCAGTAATCTGGGGGGTTCACATAGTTACAGTTTGTGTGGATCACAATGTAAGGTGTATTTTGATTTTATAGGTTGTGGTGTTAGCATGTTTTGGTCCCTCTTATAAAATCACAATGTAGTAATCAGCGGGGTTCACATAGTTATAGTTTGTGTGGTTCACAATGTAAGTTGTACGTTGATTTTATACGTTGTGGTGTTAGCAAGTTTTGGTCCCTCTGCCAAAATCACAACTTAGTAATCTGCGGGGTTCACATAGTCATAGTTCGTGTTGTTCACAATGTAAGTTGTATTTTGATATTATACGTTGTGGTGTTAGCAAGTTTTGGTCCCTCTGATAAAATCACAACATAGTAATCTGCGGGGTTCACATAGTTATAGTTTGTGTTGTTCACAATGTAAGTTATACGTTGATTTTATACGTTGTGGTGCTAGCAAGTTTTGGTCCCTCTGCTAAAATCACAATGTAGTAATCTGCGGGGTTCACATAGGTATAGTTTGTGTTGTTCACAATGTAAGTCGTATTTTGATATTAAACGCTGTGGTGTTAGCAATTTCTGGTCCCTCTGCTAAAATCACAATGTAGTAATCTGGGGGGTTCACATAGTTACAGTTTGTGTGGATCACAATGTAAGGTGTATTTTGATTTTATAGGTTGTGGTGTTAGCATGTTTTGGTCCCTCTTATAAAATCACAATGTAGTAATCAGCGGGGTTCACATAGTTACTTATAGTTTGTGTGGTTCACAATGTAAGTTGTACGTTGATTTTATACGTTGTGGTGTTAGCAAGTTTTGGTCCCTCTGCCAAAATCACAACTTAGTAATCTGCGGGGTTCACATAGTCATAGTTCGTGTTGTTCACAATGTAAGTTGTATTTTGATATTATACGTTGTGGTGTTAGCAAGTTTTGGTCCCTCTGATAAAATCACAACATAGTAATCTGCGGGGTTCACATAGTTATAGTTTGTGTTGTTCACAATGTAAGTTATACGTTGATTTTATACGTTGTGGTGCTAGCAAGTTTTGGTCCCTCTGCTAAAATCACAATGTAGTAATCTGCGGGGTTCACATAGGTATAGTTTGTGTTGTTCACAATGTAAGTTGTATTTTGATATTAAACGCTGTGGTGTTAGCAAGTTCTGGTCCCTCTGCTAAAATCACAATGCAGTAATCTGGGGGGTTCACATAGTTACAGTTTGTGTGGATCACAATGTAAGGTGTATTTTGATTTTATAGGTTGTGGTGTTAGCAAGTTCTGGTCCCTCTGCTAAAATCACAATGCAGTAATCTGGGGGGTTCACATAGTTACAGTTTGTGTGGATCACAATGTAAGGTGTATTTTGATTTTATAGGTTGTGGTGTTAGCAAGTTCTGGTCCCTCTGCTAAAATCACAATGCAGTAATCTGGGGGGTTCACATAGTTACAGTTTGTGTGGATCACAATCACAATGTCAGTTGTATGTTGATTTTATACGTTGTGGTGTTAGCAAGTTTTATTACCTATGGATCTAAATGATGCAATGGACTTCAATGTAGGTAGGTAGGTATAGGTGAGGACTTAATAAAAGAAAGGCATTTTAATAAAATAAATAAAAATTAGGTAGGTACCTACCTAGTTAGTAGGTATCTAATTACAAATTTAGAAAATCATAATTTGTTAGTGTAGGCACAGGTGTAGGTTGGTACATGACCACAGTACCTACACATTTTCACAAATCCATAGTTGTGAAAATCACTACGTTACAACATTTGAATAATTATACAAATTATGAAGCGCTAGCTCTATCAATGTTTAGGTTGTTAGAAAATCAGTTTCAACATAGCGAGAAAATAAGTAACTTAGATAAAAAGCATTATTCATGTTTGTGAAAATCACAACGTTCATTCCTAGACATTGATAAAAGCACAAGCTGACGTATTAGTCAATTTTGTAATGTTTAAACATTGCGAAAAGAGCATAATCAGAACGCTGCACATTCAGTCAGTTTCGGTCATTTCATTGGCAACACTTGAACGGGAAGACCGCGCGTCCGTCGAAGTCGAACTGTCCGGCCGGAACTTTCTAGCACTTTGTGTTAGAGTATCATTTATCTAGTTTGTGCCTTTGGTTTGTGCTTGTGTTGTGCAAAGAGAATAAAACCACTCCGGTGTTCTGTGACAATCAAGCCGGCTTTTGACTATGGGATATATATTACATCCCGAGATATAATATTTTATCGCTCACCATACATTTTGTATGGCACCGTTTACACTGTGCTATAATATATATTACATCCCAAACTATAAATATTTTTTCGACCGAGTGAGCGATATTTGAAGGTCATTTGAAGGTGTATATTTTACCTCACGTCCCCGGACACCGCGCCTCCCCCGCTTCGCCCTCCGTTTGAATGTTGGCGTTCGTGTGCAGACGTGTAAACTGATCATTGTGTGCTCCAAAATATATATCTCACAGTGTAAACAGCAACCGCGGGATGTAATATATAGCACAAGATGTAATTTATATTATATCCCATAGTCAAAAGCCGGCTTCACAGTAAAATGGATAAGGAAGACCCACTGGTCGATTTTTTAATTAGCAACGGTTTATATCATCTTCTGCGACCTCTCAACGGTAAGTTCCTTTGTTTATGTAATAATTTTATGCACATGCACATTGTTTTTATAACCTATAAATGTTTTATTAGTTTGCACGTTTTATCAGTCAAAATAGTGCAAGACAGCCTAGGGGGTGAAAATGGGTTTATTTACTGCTTGATGTATCCTAGATGCCGGAATTCAGAGTAATTTATTAATGTCTACCTACTGATGAATTGAACATTCAAACTCAAACCACGTACTTACCGCTTGCGACCCGCGCATGGGCTGATAAATCAGTGGTAGTACAAGCCGGCAGTGACATTATCATCAGGCTATACTAGTCCACTGCTGGACATAGCCCTCCCCTAGTGAGCGCCATAGCGCCCTGTCTTCAGTTGTTTGTGGCAGCCTGCCGTAGCCCGGTGATTCCTAGCACCCCCTGCCCCGCCGTTACCATGGCCGCATGCCATGGCCAGGAATAGCGAGGCAGCCGGGAACTGGAGCCATTGGTTCAGTCTCTTTATCATTGGGGGCTATGGCGCTCATTAGGGGAGGGCTATGTCCAGCAGTGGACTAATATAGCCTGATGATGATGATGATGATGATCATTGGGGGTAGTGCCCATAATCCCCACGCTGGGCATGCGGGTTGGGAATCGCAGTTCAGTGGAGTTGTACTCCAAGGGGCGCTGCTGCCCGGTCCCCGGTCTGTGCCACCATGGCTAAAATAAAAATGCTTTTCTAGATCAGGGTGCAGATCTAGAATTCCTGCTTGATGCGAACGATCACGAGCTTTCGCTTTTGGTCGAAGGGGTGGTTAATAAAGGAAAACTACGCATGGCACTGGATCGATTTAAAGAATGTGTGAGTAGCTTTGACTGCATATTTACCTTATTTTTTTTTACCGACTTTAATAAAGGCGGAGGTTCTATGTTCGGTTGTATGTATGTTTTTGTTAAATGTAATGTAATGTCCTGTGACTTGTCTATGAGCATTGATATGTTATTTCACATCAACCTTTTGCATGTCATGGTCCCCCAAGGGGGATTTAGGCCGGTAGTCCCCATGCTGGCCAAGTGCGGATTGGCGACTTGATAGGTATATTGATATATTAAAATATGTGTATTTTTCCTGACAGAAGAAGCAAGAAAATCTTGCTAGCCAAATGACAGTGGCTGCTCCGTTGAGGCTAGACGAGTTTATATTTACTCCAACTTCACCAGCTCCAGATACTTCAGCCACTGCTCCGACTGCTACATGTATGACATTTTTGTCACCTTTGGCAAGAGATTCTTCTGCAATTAGTTGCCCTGGTTCTAGCTCATCAGCTTCCGATGGACCAGTAAGTTAAAACATCATAATTGTTATAATAATTGACTTTTAATAAACTTAAATAATTGTTTTTTTTTTGGGTGAGATTGGTTTTGATGTTTTTTCTGTTCAAGGACTTGTTCCAAAAACGGTATATTCCCATCCACACCATTAACCTCCCCATCAATGGGGTGGTTGGGAAAAAAATTGACTTGAGTAATGGGGTGGATGGGATTTTTTGCCCCATTGACTTTTTAATTATATACAAGGTGTTAGTCAAATTAGCGAACAATACCGCGGGGTTGCGACATCCAAGCGCCCAACACATATATAATACACATACATCTATAATATTATAAATATTTAGCAACTTTGTATGATTGTTTATTATTAACTACGCTGTAATGACTGAATAAATTTTGTTGAAATTTGGAGCTGCTCTACGTTCCTCTGATCATCAATCGAGAACAAGCATAAAAAAATAATATGAATTTTCTCTACAAAAGTGTCACCGTCATACATACCAATTAGCAGTTTACTTTTTGGCTATCAGAAAGAAAATCAAAAACGTTTTTCAGTTTTAATAATGAATGATGCTCACATTAGTTTCTATAAAACATTTATTAGAAAGAAAAATGTGCCAAATTGAAGTTTTTTTTGCTTTTCAGGAATGGGAACTTACCAATTATGAAGACGAAATAGCGACCATTGACTTTACTAGAGTCCTGGTTGGTGGTTCGCTAAAACATATCTTGGAGTCAACATCAGCTGGGAAACCGCTTCTTACAAAACAGTTCCTATCTACGAAAGACAGAAAAATAATTACAGCAATCATAGTGGAGGCAGAAGTCCGTAAACTTAATAAGATTACGGACGCCATAAGAAAAGAAGTGTGGGAAAATTGGACGACAGAAATAACCACACTTTTCCCATCAGAAACAAAAGCTGTATATTACAGTCCCTTCCGAATCATTGATGGCCGGATTATACAGGCCAGTGGCCTCATTGTGAATCGGCTCATAACGGTCCGAAGAAAGCTATTAAGTGCAGAAAACCGACGTAGCAGGAGTCTCAGCAGCAATGAAAGCACGTCTAGTGAAAATAAGAGAAGGCGAAAAAGTGGTACTCCTGGACGAATTCGGCCTTTGCCTGAATCATTTGTGTTCAAAGAAATTAATGAAGATGGTGATAGCTGCGTAGAGTGGCTGAAGGCTTCCTCTTCGCCCCGGGATCTAGTGATCTCCAAATGGCAAAGCTGCCTGCGGGAAAGACTCTCTTTATTAAAAGAAATTGACTATTTCCAGTATTTTAAAATATTCCCATCACTGCAATGCCCATGGGGCTATGAATTGGTGAGTAACTAGTACCTAATAAACAAATGACTAAAATGAAGACAGCATATATACGACGACCTCTGTGGCGCAGTGGGCGAAGGTCCGCGGGTTGCGGGTTCGATTCCCGCCTCGGAACAAATGTTTGTACGATCTGCAAATATTTGTTCAGGGTGTTCGACTGGGCTAAATATTGCTTAACTTCAGTAATTGTTTATAATCACCTAGGCCAGCTATGCTATGCCCTATGGCTCCTTGTAGTGTCATTTTAACAATTGTGGTGTAAGAATAATTTTACATACTAGCAGTACACCCCGGCTTCGCACGAGTATATTCTATGGCCTATGTTCATCAGGGATAATGTAGTTTCCCAACGGTGATAGAATTTTTCAAATCGGTCCAGTAGTTTCGGAGCCTATTCAATACAAACAAACAATCGAATTTTTCCTCTTTATAATATTAGTATAGATTTTTGTGTACCTGCATAACGTATGACAATCATTTGTTTTGTGCAGCTTGCTAGTGACTTCGATGAAATCCACCCAGAAGTGAAAGGAAAGTTTGAAGAAAAATTCCCTTTAGTAAAGGGTCGTCTGCTAACATTATTGGACGAGAAGGCCCAGCAACTGGCACGACCTGACATCTCTATTCAACTTACTTTGGATCTTGGAACCTGTGAGTTGTCTCAAAATTGTTAGAATTTAGATTATAAGGCATGAATAAGTGACTTCAGGCTTCTAAAATATACACACAATATGTCACAATTTATTATATTGTGACGACCTCTGTGGCGCGGTGGGCGAAGGTCCGATGCAGGAGGTTGCGGGTTCGATTCCCGCCTCGGGACAAATATTTGTACGATATGCAAATTAGTCCAAGGTGTTCTGGTCGTTTTCTATGTATAATAAAAAAAAACTAATTGTTTCGGCAAATCAAATCTTTCTTCGACTTCTTGGTAAATGGCAGCACAGATCACTATAAACTAGTCAGAGAAATTAGAGTGTACTAGTGAAAAATCGTGTCGATAAATAAAGACCGAAACGCCACTCGATTTATAGGTACTTGATTTAATAGGCTGGTGATGATAATGAATTATGAAATCTATTTTCAGTTGGAGAGGAACAAGCTAATGTTGCGGCTTTTCTGTCCATTCCATTGCTGCTGAAGCAGATGCACACAATACCTGTGAAAGGCGTCAGAAAACCCTGGAATCCTTCGCGGACGGAAGTAAGCAGCGCCTTTCTTAGTTTGGTGCCATCTAACTCTGATCTCGAAACCCATTGCTCCGAGAGAGAAGCGAAACTTGCACAGAAGAAGCTACCTATACTTCCATATATTGTTGCCATCGGTCCAAGTTGGAAAGAAGTTGCGCAGTATGATGTCATCATAGCCAAAGACATTAGATACACCTTTGATAACATTTGCGAGGCAGTTTTGAATGCTTTTAAAATCTTATGGACATTAGATTTGCCCTATTCCAAAGACTGTGTGCCAGTTTGGATGTTCATCCAAAGAAGTATTTTTGTCATGAAAAGCAAATACGACACTGAAGGTGTTCCTATGCTAGATTTACTTGCTTCTGTTTCCAACAGGCATGATGGTGCAGTGCGCAATATGTAAAGGATCTTTTAGTAATTTAAGGGAATTTAAAAGTCACTACACATTTTATCATCCGGGCAATGTGTATGTCTGTCCAAATACTGGATGTGGAAGAAGTTATCAACTCTACACCTCATTTAGACGTCATTATTTGAAATGCCATTTGGCCTCGGAGGCTTCTGAACTTGAATCCTGTTCATTTAATATGGACCCTTCACATATGCACACTACACCAGAGTTACAAGGTGAGGATAAAAGATGCTCTATATCAGGTAGCGAAGAAATCAATGTGAAAAGTCAAGGCAATAATTTGCGCTCTGTTTCACTTAGCTACACCTTGGCTCAACTTTTTTCATCTCTTTATCGTAATCCTAATTTGCCAAACAATGTGGTAGATACAGTTTATAGCGGTATTGAAAACATGTTTAACTTATCAATCAAACCTTTATTACCAAGTACACCAGATTCTGCTGTAGAAAAAATGACGAGTGATTTAGAGAGTTTTAGTTCAACACATAAAAGGTTGCAGTACTTTGAAACAAACAGGTCTTTAATTAGTCCTCAGGGTTATGTGGTAGGAAAAAGATTTGATTTCGTAAAAAAAATTGGAAGGTCTTTTTACCAGACAGTAGAATGCATAGCACATAAAATACCCATACGTGATGTGTTGCTCAAGTTTTTCTCTTTGCCCCATTTACTACCTGAGACTATAGATAGTATGAAAAAACTAATGGCCCACGATACATCAAAAAGTATAGAGCATTTCATGCATGGTTCATTTTGGAGACAAAAAGGACATGGGGAAAAATTTGTCATGCCAATGTTTTTACAAATCGATGATTTCGAGACTTTAAACCCTTTAGGCAGTCATAGTGGTATACATAAACTGGGAGCCGCCTACATTTCTCTTCCTTGCCTGCCTTACTATTATGCCTCTCAGTTGACTAACATTTTTTTGGTCTTACTTTATCATTCGAATGACAGAGTTCAATTTGGTAATCAGATCATATTTCAGCCCTTAATTGATCAGTTAAATGACATAATTCGAAACGGAATATATTTTGATCTGCCAGATTTCAAAGGAACTATCTACTTTGAGTTGGCACTAATTTTGGGAGATAATTTAGGTTTGCATAGTGTTTGTGGCTTTGTCGAAAGTTTTTCTTGCAATTTCTCTTGTCGGACTTGTAAAATAGAAAAAAAAGTAATGGAAAAGCAATTATACGAAGATGTGTCTCTTTTAAGGACGGAATCTAACTATCAGGAAGATTTAGCAATAGGTAATCCATCTCTGACAGGCGTGAAAGAGAAATGTGTATGGCTGCAGATAGAAAATTTTTGTTTGTTTTCACAAATGGGTTTTGATGTAATGCATGACATGCACGAAGGGTGTTCGAAATATATAATGTGTTCATTGCTTCTGGTATTTGTGGACAAACTCAAATATTTTACAATTAATACTGTTAATGACAAAATCTCTTCTTTTGAATTTGGTCCTGATAAAAAAGATAAGCCTGTTACATTGGTAATCTCTAATTTACGAAAGGGAAACATTCGCCTAAACGCAGCCGAAATGTACACGTTTTGCAAGTATTTTGGGGTGATGTTCGGCGATTTCGTCCCAAGAGGCGACAGGTATTGGGAACTATATATTCAATTAATGAAAGTTCTACATTTTATTCTGTCGCCTGCGTTTGCACCTGAGCAAGTTCAGTTTTTTCAGTTTTTAGTTGCTGACCTGTGCGAAATGTTTATCAAATTGTTTAATCAAACTCTTAAGCCCAAATTTCACAACCTGTTACATTACCACTCGGCAATGTTACGATTTGGTCCCTTACAGTTTTTATCTTCTATGCGCTTTGAAGCTAAACATCGCCCCAACAAGTTAGCCGCAAAATCCTCAAATAATCGAATGAATATGACATTAACAATAGCTCGAAAACATCAGTTGATGTTAAATGATATTTTTATTCAACGAACAGTTGGTTCGCCTGTCTCTTTTGGAGGTCAAACAGAAATATCCAGTAGAGAAGTTGAACAAATTTTAGACAAAATAAAACTATCTGATATTAAAAAAATTTACAAAGTCACATGGGCTGCAAAGTGTTCTGAGCGGTATAAAGTAAATTCTATAATTGTTTCTTCGATTGAGGAGGAAAGTGTTTGCTTTGCCATGGTAGAAGATGTTTATGTTGATGGAGTATGTAAAATAATAATTAAGGCTAAGCTGTTAAAAACACTTTCTTTTGATGAGCACTACTATGCTTACAAAGTACAAGATTCATTATCTCAAGAGTCAGTATTCATTAATCAGGAATCAATGCAGCATCCATTTGTATGTAATCGCGTGTTCATAGGATGTGACATTAATCTATCTGAGTTCCATGTTGTCCTTACCAAGCCCATTTAATTCAATTTAGCACTGTAATATACTATACCGGGTGTTTTTTTAGACGAAGGGCATACTTTAGGGGGTCATTGTACTCATCATTACAAACAACTTGAACCCTGAAATCGCAAAAAAAAAATCAGCTGTTTTGCACAACTGATTTTTTTCGCGATTTCAGGGTTGGTCCCATGATAAAAGTTGTTCGTAATGATGAGTACAATGACTCTATAAAGTACGTCCGTCGTGTAATAAAACACCCAGTATAATACCATAAGGATCATTCTCGAAATTCTCTTGTTGTTCACTCTGGTGTGAAAAAGAGAGTGATCAATAAACTATAATAATACGTATTATAATCTATTGCAAATAGCTAGATTTTACTTAATTTTATTTGTAAAAGTAAGAATACTGCATTCATAGCAGCAACCGGTAGAGTCAATGATATTGTCTTAATTAGGTACCTTTAGTAAACATTGATTGAAACATTGATTGTATTTAACAATATTAATAAGAGGGCCCTTCCTTACTTATAATCGTTACTTAACCTTAAAAATCAATGCTTAAAATGCTCTGTCAACTTTATTTAAAACATCGATTAAATTTAAGTAACGATTACAAGTAAGGCCCTATGATGTGTGTATAAAAATAAGTTTTGTTTGTGTTTAGGTACTTCTAAGTAAATTAAGTACTCATAATACCTTGATTTAATAAATATTTAATAAAGACAGACAATTTAAAACATTGATTACATTTAAGTAACGATTACAAGTAAGGTTCTATTATGTATGTATAAAAATAAGTTTTGTTTGTGTGCTAAGGACTTTTTAGTAAGTAAGTTAGATAAGATAAAGAGTAAATTAAGTAACTCAAAATACCTTGATTCAATAAATGTTTGTGTCATTTTCATAAGCTTTTTGTTTTTATTTTTCAGACGGTGCATTACCATTGTGAGGATACCAATATTGCCATTTCCAATGCTACCATTGCGATACACGCAATGTCGCCTACGCGCCTTGTCGCTCTAGCAATATGCGCTTTGCGTTATTGGCAACTTTTAAGTTGTGGTTCTAGCAGAGGGAGCATGTAACATTGCGAGGAAAGCAATTTTACCATTGCAAGGATAGCAATAATAACAATGCATTGCAATCCTTGCAATGGTAACATTGCTATCCTCGCAATGTTAGATGCTCCCTCTGCTAGAACCACAACTTAAAGGTTGCCAATAACGCAAAGTGCACATTGCTAGAACGACAAGGCGCGTAGGCGATATTGCGTGTATCGCAATGGTAGCATTGCTATCTTCGCAATGGTTACATTGCTATCCTCGCAATGTTAGATGCTCCCTCTGCTAGAACCACAACTTAAAGGTTGCCAATAACGCAAAGTGCACATTGCTAGAACGACAAGGCGCGTAGGCGATATTGCGTGTATCGCAATGGTAGCATTGCTATCTTCGCAATGGTTACATTGCTATCCTCGCAATGTTAGATGCTCCCTCTGCTAGAACCACAACTTAAAGGTTGCCAATAACGCAAAGTGCACATTGCTAGAACGACAAGGCGCGTAGGCGATATTGCGTGTATCGCAATGGTAGCATTGCTATCTTCGCAATGGTTACATTGCTATCCTCGCAATGTTAGATGCTCCCTCTGCTAGAACCACAACTTAAAGGTTGCCAATAACGCAAAGTGCACATTGCTAGAACGACAAGGCGCGTAGGCGATATTGCGTGTATCGCAATGGTAGCATTGCTATCTTCGCAATGGTAACATTGCTATCCTCGCAATGTTAGATGCTCCCTCTGCTAGAACCACAACTTAAAGGTTGCCAATAACGCAAAGTGCACATTGCTAGAACGACTAGGCGCGTAGGCGATATTGCGTGTATCGCAATGGTAGCATTGCTATCTTTGCAATGGTAACATTGCCATACTCGCAATGTTAGATGCTCCCTCTGCTAGAACCACAACTTAAAGGTTGCCAACAACGCAAAGCGTACATTGCTAGAACCACAAGGCACATAGGCAATATTGCGTTTATAGCAATGGTATTATTGCTATCTTTCAATAGTAACATTGCTATACTCTGCTCCCTCTGCTAGAACTACAACTTCAAGATTGCCAATAACGCAAAGTGTAAATTGCTAGAACCACAAGGCTTAAACGTAATATTGCGTTTATCGCAATGTTATCCTCGCAATGTTAGATCGTATCTCTATTAAAACCACAATTTTAAGGTTGCCATTAAAGCAAAATGTACATAGATAGAACCACAGTTTTTAAAAGCTCAAATATAACAAAGTAAACATAGCTAGAATAACAATGTTATACGTTGTGCAAATCCAAATGTCAAAGTTGCTTTTATAGCAAAATATACGTTGCTATATTACCATAGGCAAAACACTGCAATTTTATTCAAGTTTCACATTGCTAAATGGGAGCCGTCAGTGTAAATTTGTGAAAACATGCGTTTGTGAAATTCGCTATGTAGTAATTAACAAAGTAAATACTTCTACATTGTCATAATCACAATATTTTTTCGCAAAATTAAGGTTGCTGCGCTAACAAACCAACTATGACGGCTCCCATTTAACAACCTTTTCCTGTTGATTTCACAACATTTTTTTCTCCGTGTAGGTAGTCTTAGTGGGTACACAATGCATAAAAACCCTGTCAGGGCGCTGCAATTATTTTGGGTCAAATAAATTATCTTAAAATAGGTGTATGTCATGATTAGATAGGTAGTTACTTACTTTCTAACTTAATCTATAGGTGATAGTATGTCAGCTAGTACACTTTTGGTTATTCGCTTTAAACTATCATCGGAGAATGACGAACCGATGAAATGACTAACCATGAGGGATTTAAAAGTTATATTCTGATATATTTGTGAGAGTATTACTCACAAATATAAATATATCATATTTTCGACTTATATTTCGAATAAAAAACAGAAATCAATTATATCACTCTATTTCCGTGTCAGTGTTCAGTTTTATAATTTGACCTTTTCTAAGTTAACATTCATACGGGCAGAAGACTTTATTCAGAAAGAAAATTAAAATATAATTAGTATTTACAATTGAAACAATTGAGCTAACGGCAGACTGTTGCAAACAATCTACAGGTAGCTCAACTAATCCATATCATTACCAGTGGGAAGCGTCCCCAAGACGCTGGCTGCATTGCCCCGCTGTATGGCAATGCTGATGTGCTGATAACATTTATTGTATTTATGGAAATAAAGAGTTTTTGATTTGATTTGATTTGAAGAAAAGCGAATGAGCGGTGAAAATACCTAGTAGGTATGCGCGATGCTTGGTACACTAGGTCTTCACTAGGAATACCTACCTACATCTGAATGGATCAGCAGGTTAAGATTTCCAGAATAGTATTGTGTAGTCTTTCTCAGTTTTTAACGATTTTCTCCGCAAGAACGTATACGAAGAATAAATTGAATTGAGTTCCAATTGGAACGAATGAGAAATCGTCCTGTCCGGCTACGATTGAATTGCGCTTCGCACACGGACGTGTCTCAGGCTCTCAGCAGGTGAACATAATATGTTTTGAGATTACTCTCAAGAGGACTGTTGCAATTTTACAGATAAATATTTCACCAATATCGATGTCCAGAGATCTACTTATTGTAAGAAATCAATTAAATTCACAAAAAAAATTCGAATTCGCCTGGATTTGAACCTTATTTAATTTCTTAGAAATTACCCTGAGTGAGAGCATACGCACTATAGTAAAAAAAATCTGCTGATTGTGTAGTCTGGCTATTAATATACTAAATAGTCGGACCTCATCACCTCCCTGACACAGTCCTCCATGACCAGGCGCATTGCACGAGAGGCCGTTCATCAGGACCCCATCATAACCACGACCACTCTACCAAGAGTGAACGACTAAGAAGAAGATTAATATAGTTACGGCCATCTACAAGTTCTAGTTAAGACATTTGAGATTAAGGCCTATTCTACTTCTCCCAATCTATGAAGGTGGGTTCGGCACATAACTTATAAATAAAAATATAAATCTTTATTCACAAAGAAAATTACAATCATATAATAATAATAAATTATAACTACTATTTACAATTGGAACGATTGAGCTAACTGCAGACTGTTGCTAACAATCTACAGGTAGTTCAACTGATCCATATCAATACCAGTCGGAAGCGTCCCCGCTACGCTGGCTGCATTGTCCCGCTGTATGGCAATGCTGATACGCTGCGCCAGATACTCACCAGCTCTCGGGTCACGCCGCACGCGTCGCTTCGACCATTTTACAAATAAGAATAGGTTTAATACTGAACTACGAAATCTTCACTTGACAAAACGCTATACTTACCTACATCAAAGAGTTTATGGAAAATGATTACAGTCACTTTAATGCAAATCGCATCGCTCAGATTTCTTTTTTTTAAATAAATAATTAATAAGTAATATTTATAAATAAATAAATAAATTACTTTTTGAGATGACGGCTGATACAGGAGAGAGGGAGCTCTCTCCTGTATCAGCCGTCATCTCCGTCCTCACACCTTACTAAATGTCGTCTTTCACAATCCAGAAATCACATCTAATGTAGGTAGATCTATTATTATAGGAAAATATACAAGCCCGTTCATAAGTCAACAATAGCAGAAACAAGTATTTCAAACTATCAGACTGCTTGTCAGACATTGATGAATGGGTAGCATCTGGGACTAAAACTATGCCTGTGACGAAACTTGCCTGAAGTAAGGAACAAACAGGCTTGAATTTTAGTCGATACCTTTACCTACAATCTACTCTGTATGAAAGAAACGACTAACAAATTCGGGTTACGAGAATAAAGAAATAATTTTTTGAACGAAGAATTTTGAGTAGCAAACGTAGCTAGTAAACTGCTACGGCGTAGCACATAGGCTACGCCGCCATACATTATTTATTATTAACATTATCTGATCTTGCTAATTATCTACAACAAATCGCGATGTTACAAAAAACATTCACTCGTAAAACAACGACACTAGACGGACTACACAATTTAATATTATATATTGTTCTGAACATGAATTTCCGAGTGAATCCATGTAGTTATTAAAACCGATTACATATTGCAAATATTTTCGAGATGACCAGACCAGAGCTATCAATATAGCACAGGACACATTCGCAATATTTATGTTCTGTCTCCATTATGTCATTTAGATACCTAGTAAAACGGGTCAAAAGCGAGTTTCACTCACCTATCGTTGGTTCTCTACCTGTGTGTTGTTTAAACATTAGTTTTTTACCGACTTCAAAAAAAGGAGGTTCTATGTTCGGCTGTATGTATTATTAACCCCCGACGCAAAAAGAGAGGCGTGTTATAAGTTTAACGTGTCTGACTGTGTATCAGTGTATCTGTCTGTGTGTCGTACCTCCCAAACGGATGAACCGATTTACGTTTAGTTTTTTTTTTGTCATAGATAATTTTATCCCGAGTGTTCTTAGTCATGTTTCATGAAAATCTGTCGGTGGGTTTTTAAATTTTTTAAATTTTGTTTTTGTTATGTAGACCTGTTCGTCGATTTCTCCGTAAATTATACCTTTGTTAATATATTAGTACTAGCTGGTGCCCGCGTATTCTTCACGACCTCCGTGGCGCAGCGGGCGAAGGTCCGCCTGCGACGCAGGAGGTTGCGGGTTCGATTCCCGCCTCGGAACAAATTTGTGTACGATCTGCAGAAATTTGTTCTGTAGGTCTGGGTGTTTTCTATGTATAATAAAAAGTATTGAGTATATCAGTTATCTAGTACACATAACACAAGCTCTGCTTAGCTTGGGGCTAGATAATGCTGAGTGAATTGTCCAGCATTTTATTTATTTATTTATTTAGTGTAAAATTTATGTATTCGAAGTCAGTTTTTAGTTTTTTCGAAACATAAAATTATTATTCATTTTCTGAATAAATTGTTAGGCTCGTATTTAATGTACAACATAACAATCAGCGCTGCTGTGATTATACCAATTATAACGACACTGATAAGTAGGTCCATTAATCACGACGTCAGATTTAATGTCAACCACATTGGAGCGAGTGAGGGTCCGCTTGCGACGCGCGGGACAAATGTTTGTACGATCTGTATTGTCTGATCTGTAGTTATTTATTCCGGGTCTGGGTGTTTTCTAAGATAAAAACAAACAGTAAATACATCTAGTAGGTACCCAAAACATGGGGCTCCAATTACTTTGGAGCACTATTTTTGTATATTGTCAACATTAAATTATTGTGAACTAATGTTTTAATAATCGTTCGCACCCAGTTCGCATCCTTCACGTACGGAACCCTAAAATTCAGCTACCGTCACACGGAGTTTTCACACGAAACAAAACGCGTCAGCGCCATTCGCATCGCACTCTGATAATATACCTACAACCAAAAAATCCGGGTATGAAACTGAAAACCCAACGTTTTCGTTGGCCATATTCAAATTTTGAAGTAAAATTTGTACTCTTTCATTTTTAAGCGCAGAACGTGGACATTTTAGACTGGAAATTTAAAACACGTGCTGCATCTGCAGACAGACATCTATTTACTGTGTCTCTTATAAACTTCGTGTAACTTGCTCTGTCCATGCTCACTTGGGTAAGTTACTTGTAAAAACACACGGCATCCGAAATGCATAATGCAAGACGAGGCGGAAAGCTTCTAGAACTTTGCCGGAAGTTTTATAATTTGTTCTCGTATCCGAAAATACTATAAATAAATTCCCCTTGAAGAATTTCTAAGATTTCACATCAGAATTAATTCCATGACGTGAACCCGGGTGCACAAGGAAGGTAGATGTTGGAAAGTTTTGATAACGACTAGGACCCAATTCTGCTAACCGATCGCTTTACTATCACAATGATATCGTCTCTGGTTCGTAACGTAAAATGCTTAGATGAAAAAAGCTCTAGAAAGTACGTACAGTGCTATTTGGAGAGATCGATGGAATGGTTCCGATCTTGTCAATTGTGACGCTTGCGCGTCCTTCCATAATTTATATTTTCTTTCAGTAAGGTAGAATGCAAAAATTTGACATTCTGTGACGATATCATTGTCATAGTGATTAGTTTAGCAGAATAGGGCCCCGGAGTGAAGCAGCATCTTGAGGGGAGGAAAGCTACACTTGTCAAGCTCTGCAGTCAACAATGTGATTTCATGCTCCGTTTGAGGCATACATCGGCAGTGTAACGATGCACAACTGCGATCCTTGAAACTCTGATTTCTCCCCTTGTTTCCTTTCAGCTTCATACTTTTTTACCCAAGCGAGACTGGTTCTGTTTTTCGAGTGTTTTTATGTGTTTCTCTATACTGTTTATTAGCTGGAAACATTCAAAAGACTGAAGCAATTTTGATTAATGAGGTATCAAAATACTTGTCTGGACTCTTAGATGATTCCTATATTTATTCCATTTTACTAAAAAAGTGAAAAAGCGGGGACTGAAGCGCCCTTTTTTTTATAATTTTTCAATAACTATCTGGAACGTACCTACCTACCTGCTATTTTATTTAGAGATTGCATTTGAGGTACTATAGGTGCCTTAATTACTAAGTTATCTTTCTTCACGGGTTTATAGGTAAGGTTTATTCCGAAATGCACTTTCTTTTTCATTGACTTGATAAGACTGCACAATTCCTTTCATCAATCATTGTTTTATATCTACCTTCATCAAGATAGATATAAAACAATTCTCGCTTTTTCTGGCATTCTAAAAGAAATGCTCCGGTAAATTGCTTAACATCAAGACCGACAAAGGAAAATTATTTGCCTTTGGCAAGAGTCAATCAAGAGACACAGAATTTTTTCAAATGAAATCAATCGAGCGCTTTTTATCAAGATAACGACTATCTATATGCCAAATAGTTGCTTATCTGCCATGGGGCTAGTGAAAATTTATAAATAGGTATGTATGTGGGATAAATGCCACTTATAAAAACTATCGTAGTTGGATGGAAGAATTCATTATGTATGCAAGCATGTTAACTAAGAACCTTATTTGTATTGGAAGAACATCCACGTTTCATTCCAAAGTAGGTTCATAGTTAACCCACCTACATTCATAATGAATGCCAAACATAGTTTATACTTTATAACTTAGCCTTATAAAATAGTCAGTTTCATAGATCATCCATCAGGAACCTATTAAGAACAGAGCTTAGGGCGAATACTATAAAAGAAGATTTATTGACTTCCTTATAAAATCTGTAGGTAAATAAGTTTTCTACTTACAAACGGTCGCAGGAAGAGCAACCAAAGGAACTTTTCAATATCCGTCGCATTATCGTGGTTGGGCGATCTGCTAGCTCGTTCTCCTTAAACTTCTCAGCTACAAAGGCTTTGGCCTTGTCCGTTTAACGTTTATGCTGTTTATTTACGCCAAATAAACTTTCAACGAGGATTCGAATGTTTCTGTTTAACGAAACTGGTAACTCAATTCATTTATGCTCGGTCCACGAGACAGCTTGTAAAGTGCGTCATGGAAACAATTTAACTGTTTTACAAAGATACAAAGAACTTTAGTGTTGGAACTGGTTTCTACCAACATATGTACCTAGATATAAGGTAACTATAAGTCGAGAACTTGACCAACATCAACCATGTTCATAAGGATGAAGATAACCAATTTTCCTCGTGGTCTAAGAATTTCAGCTAAGATTTGTCGCTATTGGGATTCCACTTCGCGAGTGCCCTCCAGAAGTCGACAAGCTTCAACTGGGAAGCAGGGCCTTGCAGCAGATAGCACTTATAAAACGATTTTATCTAAGATTTACGAGGAAAATTCCAAAAGTGTGCTAAGCGGGTAAAGATCTTGAAGATTCCTTTTATGTTTTGGCACTTTTAATGTTGAAAGCTTCTGTTTGAGGTCAAAATACCCTTAGCCAATCCCAGTATGGTAACACACTTCACACTATCACAAACAGTTAGGATGGATTTCTGATAAATAAATAAATATTGATTAGATGTAGGTCTAGACCACACCCAAGCGTGGGACCTATAGTTATCCCACAGAAGAGAGAAGACAGAGATGTTGGTACGTCTAAACCTGGAATAACTTCGCACGCTTCGGTCCCATTAGATAAAAAGAAACTTTCAAATTTTACGTAGAAACCGAAGCCGCGGCCAGAAACTAGTTTAAGATAAAGGCAAAGAAAGAAATGATTTCAATCACGTAGGTAAAATAACGGACTTCAGATTTAGATTCAAAGACCAGCATCGAAAGCAAAAATAATAAAATCTGACGTTATTTCCATGCAAACTCGTTGCTCTACTGCAAACAGAACTCCATTAAAAACCATGAAAATATTAGAATACCTGTTGAAAAATCAACTCGCTGCAATTTCGGGGAAGTTCGTTTGAGTCGGGAAATTAAATAGGAAAAAAGCAAACAAGAAATGGTTGGAACCAGACGATAGTAATTAAAGTGTAGCAATTATTATGGTCTGAAGGCTGAAAGAAGCTAGCTTTCGGGTTATTTGGCTCTCGCATTTTGTGCTTATCTAATGGGGAAGTTCCTTTCTATCTATACCTACTTATAGCAACCACATGCAGGTATAGGTATATTAAATAAATAAATAATGCTGGACAATTCACACAGCACCATCTAGCCCCAAAGTAAGCTACTCAAAGCTTGTGTTATGGGTACTAGATAACTGACATATTACTTTCGAGAAAAATAGCCTATCAAGTAAGCATTCATTTGACACATGGTACACACGCAGTTTGAAGAGTCTATTTCCATCATGTCGCCTAAACACAAAACACAATTCAAACCCAAAAACAATACCTATATGTGACGTTCCAAATTCAGCTTCTATTCATGAATCTGCAAGTGAATAGCGTTCGGGCCAACGAGGCGTGCGTACATGTCCCCGGGAGTGCTACCTTTGTTCCCGACTCCATTCCACCTACCCCGTATTCCACATTTCAACTTTATGATCTAAGGGTTTAAGTAGACGGCCGACCTCTGTAGTTGACGACCTCAAAGGTCGACCCTCGACCGCGCGCTCTTTACGCATTTTCAGCCGTTCCTTCCTCGAAATGCACCAGCTTTTTCAGCTAAAACGTGATTGTAGGAATTGTGGGTACCTATCTAGTTGTTTATCGCTCCTGATTCCTGACATCAGCGGGATTGAAGGGCGCGTGATGTTGTTATTAAAGATTCGGAAAAACCTGCGCGTCTAACACGCGGGAGGGACTCTAAGCAGAAGCGTCAACGACGCGAAACTTTTCCACTATCAAGTTCCCGTGTCTCGGTCGCTTAAGTGTGCAAGGCGCCATTGGATACGTCATTGTAGCTTCTTCATCTTAAAGGGAGCTTCGAGTCCCGCGTGTTTGACGCGCAGGTTTGTCCGAAATTATCTATTCCTACTAACATGAGCGATTTACCTACTATAGATAATAGCTAGCAGGTAATGACTATGTCGCCGGGTTGCTCGTCTGCTCCGATCCTCAAGAATTCCGACTCGACCTAAGATTTATTCTGAATGGAAAATCAATGACGTTCCTTTAAAATATTCTGGTTTTATTATGAGAAATGAAAAGCTCCGTTTTATTCTGATAAGTGACGCTCTTTTCTTATTCGTTTCCGTATAAATGTGTGCAATAGCTGCAAAGATAACCTACCCCCCAGGTAAAGTAATTATTGTAAATTTTATTATTGACGATGTTTTGCCGAGATGTATAAAATCAAAACCAATTCATAAATAACCAATTAGCTACCCAAATTACCAATTAGCTACCCAAATACCTCAAATATCTGACAGATTTATTACGAACATTTTCATTTACAAAAACCACTAATTTTCTGTGGTGATTACCAGTGATCGTGTTTCAATTGGTAAACAGATAATCAACTCATTGATTTGCACGAATTTTGAATCACTTTAAAACTTTAATGTACCAACGTGAATAATATGTTTTTGTGTGTACATTTTTGAAATGTATTTCTTTTATTTTATTTAACAAACACAAGTAATAAGCCCGTTCCCGAGTTACTCTAGTCACTTACCCAGAAACCTTGCATATCTAAGTATTCAAAATCTTCGCAAAAAGAGCAACAAAGTTCCTGAAATATTTTCATCAAAACCCTCCAGGGAAATCCCAAGGTGGAAATTCAGGAAATTCAGCGAAAAACTGTCATTAAAGTCATTTAGAAGTAATTATAAGTCTGGGAAGTGGCGAGACGATTAGACGCGACCATTTCATAGCTATTAGGAGCGAGCTTCTACAAAGTTGTGGTAATTATTGGAAATGTCAGCGACATATCTGAGTTTGATAATTTAGAGGCAAAGCGAGCATAGATTGACTTGGCCTGGCGGAAATTATTGTTATAAGTAGGTATGTATGATGATGCTTCCAAGCCGATTTCGTTTACGGCGACTGTATTCCTTGTCACTGTTTTAAGCACATAGGTTCTTTGTTATTATAGTGCGTAACCTCTCAGGGTAATAGATGCGGGTTCAAGTCCCGTCGAAGTCGAAAATTTTTGCGATATAATTTGATTTCACAAAGGTAGTATCTAATGATACCGGGATAAAAAGGCGTTTACTAGAAATAGTTACCTGACCAGAAATTTTTTTCGTGATCAGCCATACTTATTATTCATACTAATATCAAAGCCTCCCTATATGCACACAGTCGTTCGACGAAGGCATTTTGACGTGGTTTTGATAGAGAAATCGGACGGGGGGCGAGGGACGGGACGGGGAGGGTCGCTCCCGAGTAGAATACCGCCTTAGTAACTCGGGAGCGTCCCGCCCCCCCGACCCGTTCCTTGGACCCCGCACGATTGCCTGTCAAAACGCCTTCGTCGAACGACTGTATGCATATAGGTAGGCTGTGCTAATATTATAAATTCGAAAGTTACTCTGTCTGTTATCTTCTACGCCAAAACGGCTGACCGGATCTTAATAAAATTTGGCACGGAAGTAGATTGTGTCCCGGGGACTAAAAGCTCGTACGAAGCGGGCAGAAGCTAGTGACTCTAATATTATAAATGCGAAAGTTTGGATGGATGGATGTTTGTTACCTCTTCACGCCAAAACAACTGAACGGATCGGGCTGAAATTTTGTACACATTTAATTCTAATCCTGGAATGAAACATAGGCTAATTTTTATCCCATAAATCAGTTCCCATGAGATAGAAATCACCTTTAAACGTTTCCATAAAAACAACGCGTGCGAAGCCGCGGGCACAAACTAGGACCAAATAAACATGTAATAGGTACTAGGTACCTCAGTGTTTACCTTCTGTGTATAGTTCAAACCATCACTGCGATGACCAATCCGGCTGTGAAGCGTGGTGATATCATGAAAAAAAATCTAAAAATTCATCAAAAAAAAACCTTCCTAGTTTACCTACGCATTTAGACGCATGTTCAAATTGTTCAACAGTGGACGTATAGGTACATGTGTGTGCTGGTGATAATGGATTAGGTACTTCATTTTACAGATTTAGGAAATAAATAAATAAATAAATAATGCTGGACAATTCACACAGCATTATCTAGCCCCAAGCTAAGCAGAGCTTGTGTTATGGTTACTAGATGACTGATATACTTAATACAATACACTACATAGATAGACATAATTTTTATTTACCTAGAAAACCACCCAGGCCAACGGAACAAATTAGTGCAGATCGTACACAAATTTGTTCCGAGGCGGGAATCGAACCAGCAACGAGAAAATGGAGGGTTCATCTCCGGACCACAGCCGACCAAAAGCTTGCGCGGGAGTTTGTCATCGGCGAGCAGAGCTAGCCGTCATTTTTATTTAACTCATTGTAAGTATACATTTATTGTATTAATAAACATAAATTTATGGAAATTTATGGAAATTATGAGATTGCAGGTAAAGTTTTAGCTAGAAGTAAATAAACATTTTTTTATAATAAGTTAATAGTAAGCTATATAATAGCAAGCTGAATAGTTGGACGGAGTAGTATTTTTCACTGGTACCTGCAAACGTTTTCTGTCCAAATGAATTCAAGCATCATTCTACTCTCGTAAGTGCGGTCTTACACTCATAAATAACAACTTCCATCAAATAATGTCTCAGTTCGATGGCGTTCCCTTCCAAACCTTCATATTTTATCAGCTGACGGCAATTTTTTTTGATGGTAAATCGATCAAATAGGTCCATAATAGATCGTGTTCAAATGTCTCATGATTAAAATGAACTTATACGAGAGCCAGATTTCGTAAAAATGTTCTATTCTGTATGTAGAATTCGTTCCGTTATATTTTCTCTACTTCCTTATTAGAAGTCTGAATTTTCTACCTACGGAGAGACGACACGACATAAGAATGAGGTTATGACGCTGACAGGGGAACAAGGGGAGCGATAAATTTATATCGAGCTATAACGAGTCAGTCGAGACAGGACTATGGACTCGTGCACTCGACTTCCGCCGCTATTGTGAAAGAATTCTCTACAGAAAGGTCTACTAATAATAATCTACGAATGCGTCTGGGACGAGATTCGATTGAATGGTTTTTTTTTCTTAGCACCCATAAATCTCTATAATATTTCCTATATAGGTAACCCTCTTGTCTTTATCGGTTCAGTTGATTTTGCCTATAGTACCTTATTAAATTTTTCATGATTATGTGAGAAAAGAATTTATTGGTAACATAAATGGCGGCGAAGGTTTACCTAACGAGCCGAACGCGAGAAAATCAATGGATTTCGACCTTACCTACCTTTACCCGCTTTAAACCGCCGAGAATCGAGATTTCTCCTTGAGAACATAAGCCTCTTTTCTGTTTTTATGGATCAACTTCGTAGAAAATACCTATCGCCTGCTGGAAAATTCGCTACTTCCTCAATCTTTAGGTCGATTTAATTAGGCCTTTTGATTGAATATCGTATGATCCCATCCGTGCACAATTATAATAAAGAAAATCTTCATGGACGACGAATATTGTGTTACTACCGAAAGAGAAACCCCATTTTCATTCAATGTAGGAAATTTTCTAGGCCGATGGTCATCTTCACTTACCCTCGTAAGAGATACGTTCGAGCTGTCAAAAACATGCATGGCTTATGTAAACTTTTGCAGAGGAAACTCCTATAACATGTTGGTTGGGTCTATTTTGCTTTTTCTATGTAAATCAACCTTACATTTGCAAAATTTTATTAAACGGAATTGACAAACAGAAATAGAAACGGGATATTACACGAATGGAAAGTATTTACTTGATAAATACTGAAACTTGAGAGGGAAACACAATTATAATTATATCTTTTCCTGGCATCAGTCATAAAAAGTATCGTATTTTAATGCGAAAAAAGAAAGAAAACCGACTCGTTTTATTCTTAAGTCATCGATTCACTGTAATTGAAACCTCTCAAAAGTAACCCAGCGTGGAGGAAGAAAAAGTAATGTTCCTAAACGATCCTTATCCAACAAAGGTTGATCGTAAAAAACCGTTCAGCTAATGCAATATTAAAATTCGTTCACTTGTGCATGCGATTTCACGGCACATGCATTAAGAGGAAGCCTTTTATCCTCGGTCCGGAATCGATTATCAATTTAAGAGGTGGATGAATGCACATCGCAGTGGATACTCTACGGTAATATGACCCAACCTCACTGCTTCAATAAGTCTTATACGTAAGAAGATAAGGATGAATTTCTGCAGTAGAACTGTGAGCAATCGAAGTGCTGAGAGACATGTTATGGCAGCAGATCTGCAGCTAGGTGGTGGTAGTCAGACGGACGCGGAGGCTAATCAACCATTTCTTACTCCAATCATTAAATGGGCTTTCGCTTCTCTATTCCGTTTGAGAGAATACGGTGAAACTTTTCATGCGAACTTTCTTTCATTGCAATAAAGGTACTTTGATCCAACCAGGATCCAACTCATAGGTTTTTCCTAGAAGTTAGTAGACCTAGTAACGTTAATCACATGTGAAAATGTTACTCACATCATCTCGTGCAAAATGATTTTTATAATTTAGAATATTTTTTACATTTTTTGAAAAAAAAAAACTTTTTTATTCATAATGTGCTTTTACATATTTCTTACATTATTATTATTATTATGAAATTTCAAAGGATTAACATAATTTTTAATGTACCTACCTACATATGTGAGACTTGTGAACACTTTCCTAAACAAAGGAAGCAAAAGGACATACAGTAGTATGGGAGGAAAAAAAATGTTTTCATAACTCCTGTACTAACTATTTGGCTAAAAAATAAAAAATAACCCTATGTTATAATAGGTACTTACCTACACCAACCTTTATGAACAATATTTATGAAACAGTTTAGAATTAAAAACTTTCACAAAATTATGCAATAAAGTCTGATCAACATCGGATAAACATTTTAAATCAATGTATAATTATTTTGATTTATTACCCAGATAACATGTACGTGATATGACTTTACAAAAAAATATCTATTATCATCATCATCCACGGCCGGGTTTTACCCATTGCAACCATGATTACTTAATCTTGTGTAATTGCTTATAAAATTTATGGCGCAATAAGGATTAAAATCTATCTAGATAGATAATTAAGATAATTAATCGATTTAACAACAACGATTATAAGATAAAATAGATAGATATCTATCTCTCATATAATCGTTAATTAATAATCGATTAATTATCTATTACAATAAGGATCTTGCTGCGTAAGGATCTGAAAGTGATTCATAGGTACATATACTTTAAGCATGAAGTTAAGGCATGTTAGTGTCCTTTTCAAACCCATTATGTATTATATTTTTTACTAGCTGACCCGGCGAATTTCGTACCGCTCTCTCACCTTTTAAACCTTCCCTGAATCTCCACAAATATTTCAAGGCCAAAATTAGCGAAATCGGTCTAGCCGTTCTAGAGTTTTAGCGAGACAAACGAACAGCAATTCATTTATATATATGAGAAGATAACAAACTAAGCTATCCTAACGTGTGCATATGTGGCACAATTTAGCTTTTTGTGCCTACTAATAGCAGTTTCTGTTTTATTATTTATTTGCTCTTAACATACTATACAATAAAGATGCGCGACTGTGAATGATTTAATTCGAATTATTCGACTTCACAAATCATTAGAACCATTCGAATGACAAGGGCAAATTAGTAACTAATTTGTTAGTAATGGCTAGTAATAATTGCTTTCGAGTAGACTGCCCGACTCGCCATTACTAACTAAATTGGTAACTAATATGGTTAGTAATGGCAACTGTTCGAGTCGGGCAGTCCAACTTAATTCGTTATTCGACGCCTCTCGCCATTACTAACCATATGATTTACTAATTTGGTTAGTAATGGCGACTGCCCGAGTCGACTGGCAGTCGAACTCAATTCGTTATTCAACGCCTCGATCAATTCGTAGTGGCATTAGTAATTACTAATTAGTAGTTGTCATTCGACTTTGAAGATTAGTATATTACTAATATTCAAGTCGAATGAGTAAATTAGTAGTTGTAGATCATTCGACTAGCCAGATCATTCGCAGACGCGCATCTTTACTATACAATATATCAATCAGAACCTACCTAATAACTAACGACCTAAAAGCAAACATATAAAATCTGTAGGTACTTTTTCACGAATCCCGCAAAGAGAACCACAATTTCCCGGATCCCGGATTTCCGAAGCACGATCCAAAGAGGAATGATCAAACGCTTAAAGGGGCGCCTTACAAGGAAGTGGAGCATAGTGCGAGCCCAAGTGACACGTTTGTGCTCTCCGTGTTCACGTAAAGGACTTTTAGGATGGAAATCTTGGTGGGCGTAAAATCTGTTCGCTGGGTAGTTCAAAGATACAATCTAAGTAGCACACAATTTACAACTTAAGCTTGGTAAAGCTATAAGGGAGAAATACGTATTCAATTCAGTTCCAGAAATTCTTTATAATAAAATTCTTTATATTTCTACGAGAAAGCGATTCACTTTGATATTTAACAGTTGTAAAATCTAGGAAAGAAATGAGGAAAGCGAGGTCATTAAAAGGCCTCGTTTATATCAATCCGAACCGAAGTCCTAAAGTCGTGAAGATTTAATTCTCTCCTGAGAAGAGTTTAGTATATCGTTATGTCTGTCGCCGACGCGACGGATCGTAGAATCAGCCCGTTTGTCAATGGCTAGGCCGATTGTAAAACGAACTCTGATTTCTTGGGAATACCTAATTATGTAGGCAATTTCATTCGACGAGATACCTCAGTGACGATTAGCCATATTGTTGAACTTTGATCGTTTAACAATCGGTACAGGCAATTAATCGAATTAGGTATTCCCATTTATACATTTTGCAATCGGCCTAGCCATTCTACAAACGGACTGATTCTAGGATCCAGCGGCGACATGTCTATGTAGAAAAGGTTTAAAATGTTCAAAGCAAATCAATGCGGACATTGATCGTAGCCCGGAGGCTACGAGAATAAAATCGCAAAAATGGACCATCCAACCAATATTTATTTTACGTCTATGGGCCATGCAAGCTCGATGTAGTGGGAATGGGCCTCTACTCCACGCCGACATTTAGCCGTGATTTTATGGGCCCAATAAATGGAGGTACCGTTTTCTATTTTCTCAGATACGGGTGAAAACAAACTAAAACTAGATGTGCTAAAACGTTTCGGTTTAGTCGCTGTGCGGTCGCTCCCATTTCCTGTTTATGACGTTATAAAACGTCTATAGGATTATCGGTTTCGCACGAAATTGTTTCTAGTTAGTTTTTTTGTTACGGTAGACCCGTATAGAGTCTTGGTAGACTCTATCCAAGATGAACCTCTAGGCATTGAAACTTAAACATTATATCACCCAAAGATAAGTCTATTTATATATCCAAAACGTTAATGACGGCTTGGGGTAGCACGATGAATAAGAAACCAAATTATCTATCTTTAAGAAACACAGAAAGTTCTGTATGACAAAAACGAGCTTTGTAGGCAGGTTAGGTACACAGATATCCATATAAGTACCCTAAATGTTTATGAGTTGAGCATTGTATCGTTTAAATATGAAAATGAAACGACCCAATAAAGTCGAGTTTAATAATCTGAAAGCCGCAGGCGTCCCTTCTGCCGCGGAGCACACGGAAAACTATTTTCCTACGAAATTGAGTTAACGTGTAAATGAATAGCTGGAGCGTAATGCAAAATAAACAATGATTCTTTACCGTCTGAGAGAATCTTTCGAGCGAAAATAATAACATCCCTTATAAAACCACCGTATATTGGAAGTTTATGTTGGAGGTAGATACTTACGCCTTAGGTATGCCCAAGAAAACAAATATTTATTAAATTTTAATGTACGATAACAAACCCCGTTAGAATTAGTTTTATATTCGTGTTATAATTTTGATGATGTGGGATCTACGAAGATTTAAATGACATCGTTTATATCAATTTGAACTGAATTCGTAAAGTTGTGAAAATTCTCGCCTCAGGAAAAGAGTTAAGTGAGATATTAGAAAACATATTATGTTGGTTCAGAAATGGGTGAAATAATGTGTAAGTTACAATAGTTAAATGAAAAAATATCAACCTATTTTAGTCCCTTAAATACGTGGTATGTTTTATAATAAACTAGCGACCCGCCCCGGCTTCGCACGGGTGCATTACAGAATCGGCCCCCGGCCGGTAGGTACCTCCGCAACCGCTGTCCCTGCATTTTAAATCTGTAATATCTTCGAAAATATTCATTTAAATTACATGCTGTAAAGGCCATATTGATCTTTATGAAATGCACAATGTATTTAAGGTATTAATTTGATAAGGATTAATGCTGTATTGGTTAAAATCGCTTCGTACAAAAGCCATTATTTCTCGTAAAAAGTAAAGGATAAAAAATGGTTATTATGGGTTATCCCTAATAGATAGACATATACCATAGCATTTTTTGTAGTTCTTTTTAAGGTGTACAATACTGTAGTACATTATTTTGATCTATCTCGTAGGGTTTAGCCAGCGTTTGCAATATAAGCGCAAAAAATGTGTATATTTACGACACGTGTATAATCACATTACAAACCTCTAAAATTATCAGTGTTTCTCTTCTACATTATGCATGTATTATACATATAAACCTTCCTCTTGAATTACTCTATCTATTTAAAAAAAAACGCATCAAAATCCGTTGCGTAGTTTTAAAGATCTAATCATACATAAGGACAGACAGACAGACAGACAGCGGGAAGCGACTTTATTTTATACTATGTAAAGAGAAAGGAAATGAACTGCGTTAGGTATGTAACTTTTTCGTTGATCCCGCTGTTCCGGTTCGTTGCTGTTCAGAGTTTGGGAAATTACTGTTGCGGGAAACTTGCAGACTCGTGGAATTAGAGCCTAACGAATGTGCCACGCTAGTCTGCTACGCTACAATTTTATCTACATTTAGCAGCGTTGGTTATTTCAACTATATACGAAGGGTTTTTGCTTTGAAGGATCGAATTTCGTTATTTAATACTAGCAGAATTTTTACTGCCCGTTGTCCTATTACCCGTTTTCCCGTAGGAATGAAGCATTTTCCCGCAGTAAAAAGTAGCCTATGTTCATCAGGAATAATGTGGTCTTCTAATGGTAAAAGAATTTCTCAAATCGGTCCAGTAGTTTCGGAGCCTATTCAATACAAACAAACAAACAAACAATCAAATCTTTTCTCTTTATAATATTAGTATAGATTATTAGTCCTGGTCATCCCACAGTTAGGCAAAGGTTTCCGACCTACGTCAGCGAACAGGGTAGTGTCGTGGGAAAAAAGAAATTATATTTAGTCCGTCAGTTAGGTTATCAGAAGATATTGGACACATATTTTTTCTTTGGTCAATCAAACCACAAAACCAAACTATTAAAATCTAATTGCAGGTCGTATTTTGCACCTAACTACAGACTTTAACTGTAGTGCAAAAATGTTAAACACATTTTACGTTTAAAAGCATTGCTCTCAAGTATCGTACTGTTTATCAGTGCTCGCAAGCCAACGCTAAACAATTTCTCAATAAAAGAAGAATAAAATAAACTTTTAGTTTTACTGCAGTGTTAGAACGCTCAGGATTTATGCCAAGGAAATAATGTATTCTGAAACGTACGCCAAAATTACCTAAACAAAGCACACACGACAACAGAACTATGAGAAAACATGAAAGTTTCATATGAAGATATTTATGCAGTGAGATGAAAGTTTGTCGGGAATAAATGAACAAACTTGAGGCGTGATGCCGGCGTTCCGACGGCGATAAGTTGGCACATTCTACGAAATGATGAATTAAATATTTATAGAAGTAGGTACGTACTTAAAGCGAATATTCAAGGCGAGATGGCTTTGACATTATTCAGTCGAAGTTTACGGAAGCGGCGGCGGCGACAGGTAAAGCGATTTTGAACATCATTTTACAACAAAGATTTGTTTTCCTTTCCAACAGTTTAGGTTCTGAGCTCTTAATGAATTATCGCCTCTTGATAAGAACCCTATTGAGGAGCCCTACAAACAAATGCTTAGACCCAGCTTAATATTAGTTGGGATAACTCCACTTACAGAGGGACGGGTTGATTATTCAGATTAGCTAACAAATGAATTCGTCTGGCACGAACGAGCACCCAACTTTGTGGTTCGCATGCTCGTTATTAGAATTCATTATAGAGTCTGCACAGTTTCTAAGACGTGCTTGGCGACGAATGGCGAATCCTAGAACAAAGACCTTCCGAGTGATTGTTCCACCATCGACCTTTGGGAACAAAGTTTCGGAACGAAGTTTCCGAGTATGTATGAATTCATTCCTCCTTTTACAGTCAAAATGACCTATAAATTGTTTATGAGCAGAACACGAGGCCGAAGCCGTTAGATTCTCTGCACTATGAACTTGCGGTTTAATTTCCTGTCGAGAAAACTCGTTTTCGAACATTGTGCGAGAATCTTTCATAAATTATGTTTTACGTTTTAAACCTTCGTTGCGAGCATTGGAACGACATCGGTTTTATTATACCAATACAAATAAACGAGTAAACACACGATGAAATAAACGGGCACGTGCCATCAACAAATATTAACGCGGCACTTTCTGAATGAATTTCGAAAATGAGTAAATGCTGTATTTATTTGTTAGGGAAATTGTTGTTCTTTCTACTATTTATAAGGTATTAATGAGTGAATAAAATAGGTGTTTGACTCATTTCACAGATGGCTATTGAGGGGTGGTATGTATCTTTAACACGAGATACTATTGGTTATCATCAACATTGATAAAATTTATTTAGGTTCTTAGAAGGCCTTACTTTTTCCACTTATGATTTTTTTAATTGTGAACTTATGTATTAAGGTGCTACCCCGACCAAAAACAGCGCCACCACCTATTTTACCTTATTATTCTGTTTAACGAAAGAATTTTCAAAAGATTGGCCAATTTGTGAATACTATCATAAGCTTTTTTCAAAAGCTCTATAATTGTTTTAGTTTGTATAGTGTAGGTAGAGATGCGAAGTTGCTCTTTTAGTCACCATGGTGGCCAAAGCGAGCAACTTCGCATCTCTACTCAAAGTATAGGTACTAAATAAAACTTTTAAAGAAGGTTTTTTTTAGAAAATTCTTTCGTTAAACACAATAAAAAGGTAAAATAGGTGATGGCGCTGTTTTGGGCCGGGGTAGCGACTTAACTCATCTGACGACTCCATTGTATTGTGCCGCGCACTAGGCTTTAAAAGGACAAATTTGTCGTAGCTATTATATTAGACAATAAATGACATTCTATTCTTTTTTTTCTACTACACTGTAAATTGTATGTATTTGTAATATACAATTACATTTATTTATTTACTAAAAAGTTCTACTATTCTTATTTACTAGAGAGACTGTAAACTAGAGAAGGTTTGTCTTTGTCCGCGGTCACCGCCCGGTGCCACACATTTGGCATGAATGTATATTGAAGGATTGTCCAAAGACTAGGTCAGTCGGTATCTTCCTTGTTTTTATCCGTTTTTTAGAAGTTACTGTACCTACACTTATAAATAAATAAAGAATGCTGGACAATCCACACAGCACCATCTAGCCCCAAAGTAAGCTACTCAAAGCTTGTGTTATGAGTACTAGATAACTGATATATTTAATACATTATTTAAATAAATAGATATATTTTTTTATGATACATAGAAAACACCCAGAACAACGAAACAAATTTCTGCAAATCGTACACAAATTTGTTCCGAGGCGGGAATCGAACCCGCAACCTCTTGCGTCGCAGGCGGATTCTCGCCCGCTGCACTACTGAGGTCGTCTGTGTACTGACTGTACAATTTTGTAATTAAGTTACTAAAAGGAATAAACAGCCAAAGACCGTAAACCCAAATAATAAAGCTAGAAGATTACATTGCGCTCTTTACCGCATTTTACTAATTAATGACTACAGGCTTAAACCTCGCTAATGCCCTGTCTTTAACGTGTTGTTAAAAATTATAAGAACATCTTTTTAACAGGACTTAAACAAAAAATTGCAAGGTATTTTGTATTCCAAATAAAAATGACTTTGTTTTTGGTTGCACGACATTTATTTGGGTCCATCTGACAAAACCTACTTAGCAAAATGACTAGCTAGCAATACATCAACACTTCATCTTCTCTTCATAGCATTTGAACTACATCGCTAAATTGACTTGGTAGCAAAAAGACTACTTTTTCAAAACAGGTACAGTCATTTACAAAAAGTTGAAATCCTAATCATGTCGTGTTTACTAAATACTGAAATTTTAAGACTTGTTAGAATGAGCAGTGGTTATGGTTTAAATATCATATATATTATAATGTTGCATCCTGATTCGGTTTCTGAAAAGTACTAGGGTTACAGAAGTTTCAAAAAGGTAATTATTAGCTTTCCTTTATGTACGCTAAACTAAATATAATTTCAAGTACGTATATAGACATTAACTATTACCTCTTAGAAAATCATGTTGCTAACTAGTACTTTTTGAACAAAAAATACGAAATCGGCTACAACGGTGTTAATACTTCATGGTTTCAAACTTCGTAGTTTGTAAACAAGACTGGTCAATTATAAATTAAGAAGGAAGCTGTCATGTTGAAGTATGCTTGAAAGATAACATCGAATATTGTTTCATTGTTATTGATTCATTTGGTTGTAATAGAAGCGTAAGCAGTGAAAGCCAAGAAAATGCCGGATAACCTTAAATTTATTACAAATCAAAAAGGAAAACAAGCACTTCTTCATAACAGCCATAGATATAATTTTGCTAAAAACAATAAAAATGGAAGCTTGTGGAGGTGCGTAAATAAAGGTGAATGTTCCGCTTCAGTGACTTTAAATGACACTAAAGATAAGATAGTACGAAAAAGTTCTCACTGTTGTGCACCTCATCCAGACGACAATAAGAGAGCGTTGCTGATGGATTTGTGCCGTCAAGAAGTTTGTAGTAAAATGGAACCGGTTAAGAAAATATTTGAAAGACATGTTCTCATACAGTCGTCAATAAAAGGGTCCGAAAATGTAATAATACCATCTTACTCGGAAGTGAAAGATAACCTATATAGAGCCCGGAAGAAAACTTTGAATGTGAAAAGAACGGAATTCAAGAAAATACAAGAAGTAGTCATACCCAAAATTATGGCGTCTGATTTTTTGGTAGCAGATGATGGCGGAGATGACAAAATATTGTTGTTTTGCTCCAAGATAGCCAAAAAAACTTTGAAAGTATTACGTAATCAATATTTCTTCGGCGACGGAACATTTAAAAGGTGTCCGAAACCATTTTTTCAATTTTTTTCGATACATGTGGATTTGAATAGTTCTAGTGAGTACACTAATATATTGCCCGTTATATACGCCTTGCTCCCTAACAAGACGGAAGTCACGTACATAAGGCTTTTTACACTCATACGAGATGTACTCAATATTGATATTCGCAATTTCAAATGCGACTATGAAGCAGGTCTTATGAACGCCTTTAAAGCAGTGTTTCCAAGGGCAGTTGTTACGGGCTGTTTTTACCACTACAATCGAGCAGTTTGGAAAAAGGGCCGCGAACTTAAGGTTAAAAATGAAATTATTAGACATACAGCAAATTTGCCTTTATTGCCAATTAAATATATAGACGCTGGCTGGAGAGCAATAATGAATCGAGCTCCAAAAACCGCACGTAATGACAAGTTCATTAAATACTTCAAACGGCAATGGGAAAAATCATTTTCACTCATTTGTTGTGCTACTGAAAGGCATAGAACGAACAATGGCATGGAGAGCTGGCACAGACGCCTTAACGTCCGGATCCCACATAAGGCCACGTTGCTTTTATTTTTGTATATCCTGCGAAAAGAAGCACGCTTGAAAGATATTGCTATCAAGCAGCACTATTTTAACAAATCACGACGGTTGCGTCGCCACATACAATTTGATAAAATGCTCAAAAATGAAATTACATCACTGAAACATGGACACATCAATGAGATGCAGTTCTTAGAAAACATTTTTGAAATTAAAAAGCAAATTCTTCATCAGAACCATTAGAAACATATTTTTTTAAATTTTAGTAAGCCGATTAATTTTTTTTTTATTTAAGGGTAAAAACGACTCTTTCAATGAGGGATTTAAAACTAATGTTTAAGTATAATTCTTAGTGTAATTTTTATGTTATAATAACAAGAATAATCTTTTCTTTTTGTTGGTTATTATATTAAACATATTATTTCTAAATAAAATGTTTTTGTTACTAACAGTACTTTTGAAAAAGTAGTCTTTTTGCTACCAAGTCAATTTAGCGATGTAGTTCAAATGCTATGAAGAGAAGATGAAGTGTTGATGTATTGCTAGCTAGTCATTTTGCTAAGTAAGTTTTGTCAGATGCACCCATTTATTTCCTAAATAAACATCTACAGAAGTAGAAATAGACATCCCTAAAGAAAAAGCTTAGGCTTAAATTAAAAATGCAACGAAACTGATTTATAATGATGAATATGTATGTCTAATTATAATACTAATATGTATAATATTTATGCTTATTTTCATTGAGATTTCACTAATTTTATCTTTGTCCTTACTAGACGTTTTCCTCCAAATCCTGTAACAAAAAATATGTGTTTGCACTTTGCATCTTTGTTTTGTTGTATTCGCCGATTTTATTTATTTGAGCATTGCAATTCGCATTTAGTTTTATGAATAGCTTGAAACTTTGGCAGTTTATTATACCATGCTTTCACCGGCATATTGAGTTTAGAATCTATTAGAAGCACTTAAAAACGCCCGTGTTTTTTTTTGTAGTTTTTTTTTGCTTGGTCTATGGTTCTGGCTGATGTAATGCCACTTACCGTGGGATCGCAGTCGGCGCAGTGCCAGGAGTAGCCACGTTTCTTCGGGTTCTTGTTGAGAGGCGGCTCAAGACATGTGAAGTGGTACCGCTTTGCGCATTCGTCGCACCTGTGTGTAGAGGATTAATTACCTTATTAATTCTTCTACAACTAATCGTATCACAACGGGCCCCAGGTAAATTCTGTAGAGAACGTTTGCAAGCATACTACTACTTGCGTTATTTGTTGGTCGGAATCGATGTACGATGTGAAGGAACAGGCAAAGCAAGTTTTCTCTAAAAATCAAATAATATCCCAAGAATTTTCGACTTTTTGACTCGAATATTTTTGGGATATTACTTGATTTCTTAGACCCTAGTGTAAGGGGTTACGCACTATAATAAAAAAACCGTACAAGATTGGTCAGTGTGTCATGGGTTTTTGAGCTTTATTGTCGGCTATAATAAGGGCTATAGCAGCGCCCTGACTTCAGTTTGTAACCAGCATTCCAACAGACCACAGGTCGTCCTACACTACGTTTATTGATGTTCTAGAAGGGACGATCCTTACCGTACAAGATTGGTGTTATCGCTAGAACACGTCGCAGTGTGTCATGGGATTTTGAGCTATATTGTCGCTCTAATAAGCGCTATAGCACCCTGACTTCAGTTTGTAACCAGCATTCCAACAGGCCCCAGGGCGTCCTACACTATGTTTCGAAGTCTAGACGGCGCAATTCTTACCGTACAAGATTGGTGTTATCGCTAGAACACGTCGCAGTGTGTCATAGGATTTTGAGCTATATTGTCGCTCTAATAAGCGCTATAGCACCCTGACTTCAGTTTGTACCCAGCATTCCAACAGGCCCCAGGGCGTCCTACACTATGTTTCGAAGTCTAGACGGCACAATTCTTACCGTACAAGATTGGTGTTATCGCTAGAACACGTAGCAGTGTGTCATGGTATTTTGAGCTATATTGTCGCTCTAATAAGCGCTATAGCACCCTGACTTCAGTTTGTACCCAGCATTCCAACAGGCCCCAGGGCGTCCTACACTATGTTTAGAAGTCTAGAAGGCACAATTCTTACCGTACAAGATTGGTGTTATCGCCAGGTTGCTCGCACACGTCGCAGTGTGTCATGGGATTTTGAGCTTTACTGTTGACAGCCACTCCCGCGCCGGAACCTCGAGCTGAACGAGCATCGCGTCCTCTCTGTAAAACGAGACTAGTTAGAAAAGGAGAGATTGACCAATCTATAGAAAAAACTATGGAAATTTCACGTTTGTAGTGAAGCTGCAATCAATAAGCTGAATCTGCAATACGACGAGCAAGAAAAGATACATAGTTACTTTCCATCAAGTCTATTGTCTCCTCTCATTGTAGGGGCTCGTCGAAGGTGTAAGACTTCAACTAGGGCTGGTCAGGAATGATATCAATAGAAACACTTCAGAACACTTCAAATCGGTATATTCAACCGTATACACACAACTACGTTCTTAATACAAAAGTCACTGCACTGCACTTAATATTTTCCTTAAGACTTGTTCACTGTTTGATCGCTTAGAACTGAATTAATAATCTGCCAAAAGGCTCGGTTTTTATACCTATTTCTATCCTTTCTAGATAATTCTACGCGTTTCCGGAAGCTATACCTATCTCTTTCTTTATTCTAGAACATATTTCTGTCCTTGTCTTTCTTTTCGATTCGTTCGAGAAATTAATTATCTATAGATACATAAGTAGGTAGGTATAAGCGAGCCGGACGCTAGCAACTATTACGTAAGCTAGGGCCTATTGTTGTTGTCGGAAACTAGTATTATTATCTATTCTGTTTACCTAAAAATAATGTTCGATTTTGAACTCTATCTTAAAACAAAACTTCAAGAAATTTCCTAGCTATAATGAAGATATTGTCCTGCACAATTTTGAGCCTTATTCCTTCGGCATAATGTCGTCGTTGCTAACATTCTCCCCCCCAGTGCGCGCTCCAACAAGCACTCCATCTAACTGAAGCGACGGCGTATTGGGTACAATGACGATGAGGCGAGAAGTAGGTCTCTTCATGATACCACCCTTTGTTCGTACGTCGACGATACGCGTTCGACCATCAGGACCCCGGTATGTTTGTTCTATGACTCCTCTTGGCCAAGTGTTTCGTGGAAGAGAAGAGTCTGCTACCAAAACTGTGTCTCCTATTTGAATATTCGTAATTCTTCGGTTTTTTATCTTTCGAGGCATCAGTGTCGGCAGATACTCTTTTAACCACCTCTTCCAAAAGTGGTCAGCCAATCGTTGTGCTGTCTTCCAATTAGGACGGCCGATGAGGTTTACGTCATCGGATTCTCCGAAAATTGCAGCTCCGTTAGAGCGGCCAATCAAAAAATGATTTGGAGTTAAACTCTCTTCTTCTCCCGGTTCAGCGCTGAGATGAGTAAGTGGCCGAGAATTTACTGTGTGCTCTACTTCTGTTAATAAAGTAGAGAGCACCTCCTCTGGTGGGTTTCTTTCATTCAGGACCGCAGCGAGAGCAGTTTTCACTGACCGCACTAGTCTTTCCCATGCTCCTCCCATATTAGGTGCACCTGGTGGAATAAATTTCCATTTGAATCCTCCATTTTCAGCAGCCTCAATGAGGTCTTGATTTCGGAGTTTCTTGGCCTCTTCCTTGAGTTCTCGTTTCGCTCCAACAAAATTAGTGCCATTGTCAGAAAACAGTATCTTCGGGCTTCCTCTTCTAGATGAGAACCTTTTCAGCGCCATTATCATAGAATTCGTGCTAAGGGATGCAGCCAGTTCGATATGAATTGCCCTTGTTGTGAGGCACGTAAAAAGTACACCCCAACGCTTTTCTTTTCTTCTGCCAATAGTTACATATATCGGCCCAAAGTAATCAACACCAGTACATGTAAATGGTGGCTGATGATGTGCGAGACGTTCTTGAGGTAAGTCTCCTAGTGGTGGCATTTCTGGTTTTTGTCTTCTGATTTTGCACAGCTGGCATTGATGAGCAACTTGTCGTACTGCGTCACGTAGGGATAGTATCCAAAATCTCTGTCGCAGTTCATTAATTACGGTGGCGTGGTTTCCATGGTGTAGATTTTTATGATAATGTTCAATTATTAGCTGTGACACACGGTTTTTTCCATCCAGGATTGGTAATTTAGGATTTTCTTCGAAGTCCCGAAGCTTCGCTGTTCTAGTATTGAGACGCAATATATTTTCTTCATCGAGTGTCACATCTATTTTCTTAAGTCGGCTTGAAATTTCAAGCGGTTTGTTTTTATTCAGATTTTCTATTTCATTCTTGAACGATTCTTGCTGGCTGTAACGAATGAGAGCTAATTCTGCTTTCCTCAAATGTTCATTTTCGATAGGTAGCCAGTTTCCTCGGTCCCGTTTTTTAGACGGTGTTTCTTGACTCGTTGATTTTCGGCGGCATAAATCCATGAACATGTATATTCTTGCCGTAGCTCGAAGAAGGCGCATCCAACTACTGAATCTGCAGGGATCAGGCAGACCCGGCGAAGTGGCGATTCTTGTTCCGGCACAGGTAACTTTTTCATTTCGTCATGGTCAAGTTCTCGTATTTCCTCTTTTCCAATATCCTTGACTGGCCAAGTAGATTCGGATTGATATAAAAATGCAGGCCCGTTAAACCATCTCGCTTTGCTGTCAAAGTCTTTAGGGAAGTTTCTGGTAGCGTCATCTGTTGGGTTTTCTTTAGTTGGAACCCATTTCCATTCATCTGGCTTGGTGATTTCTTCATCATTATCTTTCATGCGGCAATGATTCACGAAATTCACGGAGGCTGATATTCCAGAATGAAAGCCGTGGAGTACCCATCCCAGGCTCGTGAGTGATGCGACAGGTTCGTTTCGTTTTCCCTTCTGGATTTTTCTTGATACGATGAGATCCCAGTTATCTTGCCCAATCAGCAGCGCTGGTTTATTTGCTTCATAGAGGAGCTTTTCTTTCAAGTTTTTCAAATGACTGCACTTTTCAATAGTGTCCACATCGATGCACTGAGGTGCCAGTTTTAAGTCTTCTATGGTGTGCACCCCTTTCAGCATTCGTTTATCCGTCCTAAATGCTCCTTTTATTTTGAGATTCATTTTCTCGGAGTCTTTCGTTTCTATATTCTTTCCACCGACGGTTTCTATTATGAGCGGTTCTGCTTTTCCGGTGGCTCCGATACGACGGGCAACATCTTTATCAATCAACGACACTGTAGAACCTTCATCTAATAGTGCCAAAATTCGCGTAGTCCCCTTCGGTCCATAAATATCTACAGGAATCATCTTCAGGTAGACGCTTGCTGTTTTGCCCATCGCATAAACGGATGTCATGACGTTTGCAACTTCTTTATTTTCCGTCGTTGGCTGAGTTACAGACGACGTCTCACTTGGCTTGTCTGGTTGCGTTGACGGTGCTGGTTCTCGACGATATAGCTCCGAGTGCAACATATTGTGATGAGGTCGCTTGCATCTCTTGCACGGCTGTCCTTTACAATTTGAAATCATGTGTCTTCGACGGAGACACATGAAGCATAGCCGATATTTCTTCGCGATCTCCCATCTTTCGTTTGTTGAAGCTTCTTTGAATTTTTTGCATTCTGTGAGCCAATGGTCTTTTTCACAATGGACGCAGAATTTTTTCGTTTTAACAGGCGCCATTTCATCTTGGTCCGTTGCAGCATTCACTTGGTGACGTGTGTGTCTCTTCTTGCTAGATTCTGGTGGAGCGTAAGCGGCACACAAGGATGCTTCTCGATTCAAAAAATTCTTGATTTTTACTAATTCAGGTTCTTCACCACTCTGTGCTTTGAAATCGAGCCATCTCCATTTCATCAACGGCGTAAATTTCTCGATGATTTTCTTGCAGGTTTTCGGCGAATGTAAGTATTCGCGTTTGTTTAATGCACTAATCGTCGCTACTGCGTTTCCAATGCGACTGGCGATAACACATATTTCTTTCATTGATTCGCCAAGCCGTGGTAGTTCTTCTATACTATCAATCTCGGCGAGCGCGATTTGCTCTGGTCTTCCAAACCTTTGTTCTAGGGCATCCACAACATCGCCAGGGTTAGAGGCCACAAACAAAAGACTTCTGACGACTTCCCTGGCTGTTCCTTGGATGGAATTTCTAAGGCGAGCCATATTCTGTACGTCGCTGTGCTGGGCCACGCTGTCTAAATATGCTCTCTTGAATGGTAGCCACTCTTCATAATCTCCATTGAAGTTTGGAAGATCCCACACTTTTGTAGACTGTCCTGATCTAGAGGCACTTATGATGGCGTCGGCGAGTCTACTTATTTCACAATTATGAGTCAGTTTGTCCTCAGCAGATGGCACTGGTTTGTTCTGAATTTGTAGATTATTGTATGGATTTTCAGTAAACTTGGTCGATTGTTCGACCCATCGTTCAACCTGTATCGATCTTTCTTCGTCGAAATCATCATCTTCTGTTTGAAGTTCTGATGGACACTGGGACCCAGTGACACTCATACGGGCCAAATTCGCGGCGATTGTAGCTGCTTTTTCTTCAGCTTTTACAATGGCAGCTTCAGCATCGGCAGCTTTAGCGTCAGCTTTGGCGGCAGCGACGGCGGCTTTAGCTTTGGCGGCGGCAGCGGCGGCTTTAGCTTCGGCAGCGATAGTGGCAGCTGCAGCTTTAGCTTCGGCAGCTTCGGCTTCAGCAGCGGCAGCTTTAGCTTCAGCGGCGAGTTTAGCTGTGGCTGCTGCGGCTTCAGCTCTAGCTGTAGCAATCTTCGCTTTAGCCTCCTCAAGTTCTTTTTCTTCTAGTTCCCGAAGAGCAGATGACTGCGACCTCTTTGAGGATTTCATCGACCTTGAAGCAGGAAGAAAGAATGCAGAAGAAGCTGACGGTGGAATCTTAGCAGATCCTCCAATGTTCTTCGGCTTCACATCAGCAGTTGCAGGACACAATGATTTCAAAGAAACAAACGGTGGAACATCTTGTTTTCCTCCAATATTCTTTGTTTTTGCACGTGCTGACCTCCTTAGTTGCCCTGGCAGCATTGCGGGGCTTTCGAATGCTTCCGTTGTCCCAGACGGTACAACTGTGCAAGGAGTTCCAATGGACAACGGAGCGGCGGTGCTCATGTCAGCCAGCATGTTCAAAGACGAAGTTGAACTGTATTCGGCTCCCGTCTTCCCGGGGCAGATCGGTGATCTGGAGCGTACAATAGGCATTACGCGAAATCACTTCCTAATCCAGCTCGAAGGACCAAAAAACTGTAGGGGCTCGTCGAAGGTGTAAGACTTCAACTAGGGCTGGTCAGGAATGATATCAATAGAAACACTTCAGAACACTTCAAATCGGTATATTCAACCGTATACACACAACTACGTTCTTAATACAAAAGTCACTGCACTGCACTTAATATTTTCCTTAAGACTTGTTCACTGTTTGATCGCTTAGAACTGAATTAATAATCTGCCAAAAGGCTCGGTTTTTATACCTATTTCTATCCTTTCTAGATAATTCTACGCGTTTCCGGAAGCTATACCTATCTCTTTCTTTATTCTAGAACATATTTCTGTCCTTGTCTTTCTTTTCGATTCGTTCGAGAAATTAATTATCTATAGATACATAAGTAGGTAGGTATAAGCGAGCCGGACGCTAGCAACTATTACGTAAGCTAGGGCCTATTGTTGTTGTCGGAAACTAGTATTATTATCTATTCTGTTTACCTAAAAATAATGTTCGATTTTGAACTCTATCTTAAAACAAAACTTCAAGAAATTTCCTAGCTATAATGAAGATATTGTCCTGCACAATTTTGAGCCTTATTCCTTCGGCATAATGTCGTCGTTGCTAACACTCATAAATATAAAAAAAAACTCTTAAAACTACCGAAGTTTGACGAGTGCATTCAACGGGAATCTGTGTGACTCTCTGTGTGAATTTGTGTCACGAAGCTGTATGGTGCCGGCTTAGAATTTGCACCACCCCAACTCTTCCCGCGGGTGTCGTAAGAGGCCACTTAGGGATATCCACCGGGGGCGGCAAGCAGCGCGGGGACGTATAACAATTCTACCACCGAACTGCGATCCCCAACCCGCACGCCCAGCGTGGAGATTATTTGCTTTACCCCCATGAGATAAAGCCAATAAGGCGCTTATCAGGGGGAGGCCTGCGTCCAGTAGTGGGCCAATATAGGCTGTTGAGGTGTTTTAACACGAATAAAGTTAAACACGCTCAGATTCATAGTGAACACTCTCTGCCAAACGAGACAAGAAACGACTCTAAACTCAGGTTGTTAGTAATGGCTACTTCTCTTATTGGAGAGAAGACATCCTCCAAGTCGCTGAGCCATCGAAGTAAGTCTTCATTATGAATGTAAGCGGGTTAACTACGAACCTAGTTCGTGTTGGAAGAACACCAACGTTTCATCCCTTAAAGCCGTCACACACAGAAACCGTGGCCGGGCCGGAGGCGAAGGCGTGCGGGTTGTAATGTGTGAATTTATATGAGAGACTATACATACACCGCCGGGCGGCGTGTGTGTAGTCTCTCATATAAATTTGTATGATCGCCTTCGCCTCCGGCCCGGCCACGGTTTCTGTGTGTGACGGCTTTTAAAAATCCCTTGTTCTTGACTTCATCAGGGTGAGTGTGGTTCGCGTCTGCCCTGTCCTACGCCCTTGCGCGCACTGAATTCGTCAAAATACGAAATTTTTTATAGTATAGAAAGTAGGTCTGCTTAACACATTTCACTCTAGATAACTAACCTTACGTTTGGTTTCTACCACCGGCTTTGGCGGCGGCTGTTGCCGTTCAACCTTCAACTTGATTGCCCGATCCAGTATTGAAAAGCGACGCTTGCACAAAAATTATACACCACGATAAAGCGTAATGAATGACTTAGTTTTGTTTTTATGAACTGACACATTTTATGAAACTAGAGATATGGTTTTGAGAGTGGAATTGGCAAACAAAACCAACCGTTCAGAGTGGAAAGGCTGCGGGTTCAAGTCCCGCCTGTGTCGTTACTTTTTAGGAAACACTCTCCTCTGTGGCGCGGCGAAGGTTCGCCTGCGACGCAGGAGGTTGCGGTTTCGATTCTCGCCTAAGGACAAATGTTTGTACGATCTGCAGATATTTTTTCCGGGTGTTCTGAATGATTCTACGTATAATAAAGAATATATATCTATGTGTATTGTATTATGTATATCAGTTATTTATTACACAAGCTTTGCTTAGCTTGGGGCTAGATAACGCTGTGTGGATTGTCCAGCATTATTTTTTTTATTTATTTACAACAAGCGATTTTACACGCATATCGTAGTTATGAGAAAACACCGAACGCTGCTGCATTCTATATAGCGTACGTTTCTGAATAATTCAAGTCAGAGTGAGTTTTTATATTAGAAGTCCATTTGACATGATAAAATAAATAAATAATGCTGAGCAATCCACTCAGCACCATCTAGCCGCAAGCTAAGCGGAGCTTGTGTTATGGGTACTAGATGACTGATATACAGTGGTGGACACATAATTAGAGACACCCCCCAATTGATCACAATAAACTTGATTTTGGCACTACCATTAGCCAAAGTAGATATTAAATATAATGTAATTGTTACTAAATCATACATGACGTTGTATTCTTAAAATAGGGGACAAAAAAAGTTGTGTTGCTTATTAGTTAAGACACTGCTCACTATCCAAATATAATACAAACTTTTTTAACGTACCTGTAGCTGGCCAACTAATTAAAGACAGTGAACGCAGTGTTCTGAATTTAAAAAAAAGAAAAAATACTACATTCGATTTTTCATTGTTTTGCCGCGTATTTGCATGAAACGTCGACATTAATTAAAACATTTTACTTTTTGTATTCAAATTAATACGTTTTATAACAATCAATATGGAAAAAAACAAGAGTTGCGATTCGTCCACTAGAAAGATAATCAAACTTTCATAGCAAAGGTTGGTCATAAAGAAAAATCGCAAACCATTTGAGCTGTTCTAAGGACATGGTTATGAATGCTATAAAGCATTTCAAGAAGTTCAATACGACCGAAAACGTACCCAGAAAACCGAGACCTAGAAAAACCACTCGGCGAGAAGACTCTAAGATGGTGTTGTTGGCAAAAAAGGAACCGTTCAAAGGATCAGAACTGATACGCTCGGAAATATACGGGGCAGGAGGGTCGACGGGTGTGTCTGCAAGGACAATTAGACGGAGACTATGTGAGGCAAACTTGTACGGAAGAGTGTCTCGGAAGGTGCCACTTTTGAAAAAGCAAAATGTTAAGGCAAGGTTAGCGTTTGCTAAGAAATATGAACACTGGACTGAAAGAGAGTGGAAAAATGTGCTTTTTTCAGATGAAACAAAAATTAATATGATTAATTCTGATGGAAAACAATATGTTAGACGCTCCCCGAACAAAGAAATGGATCCGAAGTACACCAAGAAAGTAGTGAAACATGGAGGGGGAAATATCAAAGTGTGGGGCTGTTTTTCAGGACTTGGTGTCGGATCTGTCAGGAAGATAGAAGGCAATATGGACAAACACCAGTACAAAAATATTTTAGAAGAAACCATGCTGCCCTATGCTGAGCAAAATTTACCGGTCATTTGGACTTTTCAACAGGATAATGATCCGAAACACACCGCAAAAGTAGTAAAAGATTTCATAAGGAGCCAGTTTGTGACGGTTTTGGATTGGCCCCCGTACAGTCCGGATTTAAATCCAATCGAAAACTTGTGGTACCAGGTGAAGAAGACAGTGGCGGCAAAGCGTACATCAAACGTCGATCAACTTTACACAGCTTTTACAGAAGCGTGGGAACAAATTCCGGTACAAGCTTGTACAAAATTGATCGCTTCCATGGCTAAGAGATGTCGTGCTGTTGTTGCTGCAAAAGGACATGCGACCACGTATTGATACGCATCGGAATGATTTATAAAAATGTGTTAGAAATCGTAGATACTATGATAATTTCAATAATAATTCATTTTTTTTAATTTCTTGTTACGAAATGAAGTGTCTGTAATTATATGGCCAGATCTTACTAATCTTATTTTTTATTTGCACTGCTTACATTTAAGTTTTACCGAATAAAAGGTTAAGTTTTGTTGTAAATGTTTCGTTTTAACATTACACAATAAACACACATAAAAAAATATTGTGCAGCAAGTTACAATGGCAGTCTGATAAAATATATACAGAGGAATAGCTTAGTTATTTCAATATGTTTCCAGTGTCTTTAATTCTGTGACCACCACTGTATGTAATACATTACATAGAAAGATATTTTTTATCATACATAGAGAATACACGAAACACCCGGCACAAATATCTGCAGATCGTACAAACATTCGTCCCGAGGCGGGAATCGAACCCGCAACCTTATGCGTCGCAGGTGTACCCGTCGCGCCACATCGGTTGTCTAGATGATACAATACATTACTAAATAATGAAGACGTACTCAGCGCCGATCGATAATACCATGATAGCAAAACTACTTTATCATCATCATTTGAGACGATGGACTTCCACTGCTGCACATAAGCCTTCCCAATATGTCACTAAAGAATATCAACTTACTTTGACTTTCAGGGGGCTGATACTGCTGATACATCGGTGGACCAGTAATTGAACTACTAACTTGCTTTTGAGACTATAGCCTATCCATACATATAAATAAATAATTCTTACCGGTGTAGTATCCAAAGCGGACTCAAAATCAGGTACGCCGCCGTGCTGCGTAACTTCAGCTACTTGTTCCGCATTCTACAAAACAGAATAGAGATTTATTTAGCACACAAAACACTGAGGGAAAGTTAAAACATAACAAAAAGTTACACTAAACACCACAATAGAGACTGCATAAAACAAACAAACATCAAAACAAGTGCATTAAAAAATAAATTAAAAAATAACTCAACGTGTAGAGTTGAGTGGATGTTGAGTCGAGACGATACTATCGACTCGCCGAACTCAAGACTAATAAATAAATAAATAATGCTGGACAATTCACACAGCATTATCTAGCCCCAAGCTAAGCAGAGCTTGTGTTATGGGTACTAGATAACTGATATACTTAATATAATACACTACATAGATAGATATTTTTTTATTATACATAGAAAACACCCAGAAGCGAACAAATTTCAGCATATCATACTCAAATTTGTTCCGAGGCGGGAATCGAACCCGCAACCTCCTGCGTCGCAGGCGGACCTTCGCCCGCTGCACCACGGAGGTCGTCAAATAATAATAATGTAGGTACATATTATTGCGAGAGCATAACACAATGTATTTTAACAATTAATCTCCGTGTTGGTATAGAAACAAATCATGATTAGACTTAAATTATACAATCTTCCATGCATTAAGATCAAGAGAAATGGTGGTGGGTCATAACTCTGCATCGATTTGACCAACCCTTTGACTGTCAAACGAAAAGCGTTGACAGTCGATGCATGGAACACTCTGTATAAAATTATTAATAATAAAAAAGTTGTAGGTAAAAATCCAGGTTCTACGAAAGGTTTTAGAAGTTTTGTGAGTTTTAGGAAAATAAACGAGGGTAGATTTTTAACAAACCACATTATTTTAAGAATGGCATACCTTAGCAATTTTCATGATAACCGGCGGCGGGGGTCCATCGTTGCTGTCTGTTGGTACGTAGAACATCTGCGTGTCTAGTGATCCGTCCGGCTTCGGGATTGGCTTGATCTGTGCAAGTAAAAATCATTTTTAATGATAACATTACTCAAAGGACAACGTATAAAATTATAATTTTTAAACTGTATAATCAAATTACTTTGACATTATTATCTGCATATTATTGTATCTATCATTGATATTTATAATTATTTAATGATTTGTCGTTTTTCTATAATGTATAATTCCTCCGGGACTATTTATGACATCGCTATTCGAGTATGAAGTTAAATAAATGGTTGGACGGGGATTATGCTGATTTATGATTATTATTATAAATAATATTATAATATGATTATTATCATTTCATTTATGATTATTATCACTATTTGCCGTCTTAAATATCACTTAATCATTACTAAGTGCTTTTGACTATAGAAGTGCACAAGTGTAACTAGCATGGATATTAAGCTTACAGTGACCTAGCGGGTTTGCTTGTCAAACTAGGAGAGGAAGAAAGTGCACTGTTTTGCACCTAATTTGGTAGAGATCTCAGGAACCCTATAGAAAAGATTTTTATTTTGATTCGTAGGTTATAATAACTAATTCTTTGGTTCCTTAATACAGTTTCATCGTAAGTTGCGTATTTTTCTTGTAAATAAGCAAAAGCATCATTTTTGCGCTTACGCCACGCTGTTCCAAAAACGTATGTTACGTCCCGCTCCTATGAACGCGGAATCCTATGCCTATCCTTTTCACAAAATGGCGCGCAATTCGCCCTCTTAAGGGTCCGGCGACGGATGAATTTCCCATACAAACGTAATACCAAAAAGATTTGTAATTTGAGCATATTTTCACCATGTTCTGCTATTATTTGTATTAAAATAGTATTTATCTAGGTTTTAATTTTTTTTTCAAAATACCTTTCTGTAATGAAATTAAACCGAATCGCAATTTTACATTAAATAATGAATGTATTCTTAGTTTTTGTATAGATAAGTATTTTGAAAAAAGCTTGTGGCAGGAACCTAAATAAATACTATTCTAATACAAATAATAGCAAACCATCGTGAAAATATTCTCTCTACTTTCTTTCTATTTTCATTACAAACGTGACGCAAGTCAAGAAGTGAGGACAAAGGAAATAAAAAAATTATGGACATAAAAAATGTACATACCTTGATGGTAATTCTCGGGTGAGGCAGATCAGACGGATTCTCCAAATCCTGATTCTTCTTCTTTCTCTTATGTTTGTGCGACTTTGACGGCGAACGCAATAGATCCGGCGAATATCTATTCCTATGCTTCTCTTTCCTACGTTTTCTGTTAGCTTTATACGTTGCTATGTCGGAGGATAGATTGGCAAGCGTGTTTTCTATGCTGCTTTCAATGGTTTTACTATCCCGTTCTTTATCAAGAAGCGAAGAGAAGGAAAGGCTTTGCGCGGATGTCGCCGCAGCCACGCTTGTGGATGCATTCGAGTTCTCGTTGTGGGAATCGTTCGGGCTATCAGCGACTATAGGAGTTATCGACATAAGAGGAGTGTTGGTCAAAGCGGGGGAAGTAAAGCTGCGTTTATGCTGTTTCCTGTGATCTTCAGAGGTGGACACGTGGTCGCGTTTCTTTTTACTCTTCTTCTCTCTCTTTATCGTCATTTCTGGTAGTAAAGCTTCGTTTTCGCTGCTGAATTCGAACGGTTTCAGAATCACTTTGATTGGTGATTGGTTGGCGGTTGTGGCGATCTTTGTTTCGAGTTTGATTGGTTTATGTTCGAGTTTGATTGGTTTGTGTTCTAGTTTGATTGGTTTGTGTTCTAGTTTGGGTGGTGGTTCTACGTTGGGAGGGCTGAGTGGGGAAGTGATGATGGCGCCATCTTTGCTGTATCTGATGCGTGAGCGGCGCGGCACTTTCTTTTCTAGCACTTCTGGTTCAGAGTCGGATGTCTTGTCGCATTCAGAACATTGCCTGGGAAGAAATAATTATGTGTGACTATGGATGATATTGCTTAACTAGGTTTTAGATAAGAATAGATGAATTCAGTGACTCTTAAGCTTTAGACTATCTTATAAATAACGGTGTTATTAGACTTAGCGAATGGCATGGCTGGTTTTTCAACCCAATACTGTGTTATATGGTATTGGGTAAAACACTTGCAATTGTGCCAAAAAATCGGAAAATTCAAATCAAATTGTTTATTTCTGACACAATAAAATGTTGTCAATATAATACTCAGTCCACAGGATCCCGAACTAGCCTAAGCTGTATTACAGAACAACTCAAATCATGGTTATCCCATTACATGTGGGTTTGTGATTCCACTGATTGTTTTGACACATTCTGCTTTTATGCTGCAAATCACTTATCAGGTGGAAAGACCTTACCATCCATAGAGCTTGCCCTGGTGTCTTGAGACAGTGCAGGTGGTAGTGGTGGTGGAAGGTGTCGCAGTCATGAGATGGTAGTCACTGTCTCGTGTTTGTTATATTACATCTGTGATAGAAAGGCGTCCTTACCATCCATAGAGCTTGCTCTGGTGTCTTGAGGCAGTGCAGGAGGTAGTGGTGGTGGAAGGTGTCGCAGTTATGAGATGGTAGGCACTGTCTCGCGTTTGTTATATTACATCTGTGATAGAAAGGCGTCCTTACCATCCATAGAGCTTGCTCTGGTGTCTTGAGGCAGTGCAGGAGGTAGTGGTGGTGGAAGGTGTCGCAGTTATGAGATGGTAGGCACTGTCTCGCGTTTGTTATATTACATCTGTGATAGAAAGGCGTCCTTACCATCCATAGAGCTTGCTCTGGTGTCTTGAGGCAGTGCAGGAGGTAGTGGTGGTGGAAGGTGTCGCAGTTATGAGATGGTAGGCACTGTCTCGCGTTTGTTATATTACATCTGTGATAGAAAGGCGTCCTCACCATCCATAGAGCTTGCTCTGGTGTCTTGAGACAGTGCAGGAGGTAGTGGTGGTGGAAGGTGTCGCAGTCATGAGATGGTAGTCACTGTCTCGCGTTTGTTATATTACATCTGTGATAGAAAGGCGTCCTTACCATCCATAGAGCTTGCTCTGGTGTCTTGAGGCAGTGCAGGAGGTAGTGGTGGTGGAAGGTGTCGCAGTCATGAGATGGTAGGCACTGTCTCGCGTTTGTTATATTACATCTGCGATAGAAAGGCGTCCTTACCATCCATAGAGCTTGCTCTGGTGTCTTGAGACAGTGCAGGAGGTAGTGGTGGTGGAAGGTGTCGCAGTCATGAGATGGTAGTCACTGTCTCGCGTTTGTTATATTACATCTGTGATAGAAAGGCGTCCTTACCATCCATAGAGCTTGCTCTGGTGTCTTGAGACAGTGCAGGAGGTAGTGGTGGCGGCAGGTGTCGCAGGCCGTCATGAGATGGTACTCACTGTCTCGCATTTGTTACATTACATCTGTGATAGAAAGGCGTCCTTACCATCCATAGAGCTTGCTCTTCTTAGGCGGGCGCTGTAGAGGCGGCTTGAGACAGTGCAGGTGGTAGTGGTGGCGGCAGGTGTCGCAGGCCGTCATGAGATGGTACTCACTGTCTAGCATTTGTTACATTACATCTGTGATAGAAAGGCGTCCTTACCATCCATAGAGCTTGCTCTTCTTAGGAGGGCGCTGTAGAGGCGGCTTGAGACAGTGCAGGTGGTAGTGGTGGCGGCAGGTGTCGCAGGCCGCCATGAGATGGTACTCACTGTCTCGCGTTTGTTATATTACATCTGTGATAGAAAGGCGTCCTTACCATCCATAGAGCTTGCTCTTCTTAGGAGGGCGCTGTAGAGGCGGCTTGAGACAGTGCAGGTGGTAGTGGTGGCGGCAGGTGTCGCAGGCCGTCATGAGATGGTAGTCACTGTCTCGCATTTAATACATAACATCTCTGATAGAAAGGCGTCCTTACCATCCATAGAGCTTGCTCTTCTTAGGAGGGCGCTGTAGAGGCGGCTTGAGACAGTGCAGGTGGTAGTGGTGGCGGCAGGTGTCGCAGGCCGTCATGAGATGGTACTCACTGTCTCGCATTTGTTACATTACATCTCTGATAGAAAGGCGACCTTACCATCCATAGAGCTTGCTCTTCTTAGGCGGGCGCTGTAGAGGCGGCTTGAGACAGTGCAGGTGGTAGTGGTGGCGGCAGGTGTCGCAGGCCGCCATGAGGTGCCGCTCGCTGCTCCGGCCACAGGCGGCGCATTCGCGACCCGCCACCGCCTCGTCTTTTTCACTCACCGCTAGGAAATACGATAATTTTAGAAGTTTTCGATTGTTTGGTTTGGTGATTGCGAGCTAAGCCCCGTATTACGAAATCTTGCTCAGAAATAGATCCATAGTGACTATGCCTGTGTAACGCTTTCTGTGGCGTTCTAAGCGTTACTTAAGGATAGATCTATGACTAAGCAAGCTTTCATAATAAGCACCTTAGACTAGTATTTAGATTGTAGATTTTTATCCTAGAGTCCAAAGTTTTAGGATACATTTTGGTAGGCACTTGATTGCGAACCTTTGGCAGGTGAAAAGCACAAAATGTGGTTAAAATCAATAGCCTTTTCAACGCCCAATAAACGGCATTGTAAAAGACGGTTCAGAACACTGTAAAGTAAAAACATTAGGATTTTTACTCTGAAGCATAGTCATTTGTTTGATTGTTTTGAAGGAAAAAAAACCGACATCTAATCCCTTAATTTTAAACTGTTTTTTTTTATCTTTGCGTGACATATACTAATCCCTCAGGAAAACAATTTTAATTATGGTTCCACCTCTCGGGATCATCCTCTACAATTGCACAAGAATCAGCCAAATCGGTCAGTGACGAAGAAATCGACGAACACAATTAAAATAAAACAAGAAAAAAAAAAAAAATTTTAAAAGCCCCCGACAGATTTTCATGAAACATGGGTAAGAACACTCGGGATAAAATTATCTATAACACAAAAAAAAAACTAAACGAAAATCGGTTAATCCGTTTGGGAGCTATGATGCCACAGACAGATACACAGACAGACACGTTAAAATTATAACACCCCTCTCTTTGCTTCGAAGGTTAAAAAACATATGTACATACAGCCGAATCCTCCGTTTTTCGAAGTCGGTTAAAAATACGTTGTTATTTTCTTACCTTCCAAAGACGTAGACAAAACTTTTCCTTGGCGAGCGTCCGGATTGTCGCTAAGAGGAAAACCAACGCCCATCTTAAGTGCAGCCGCGGTTGGAACAGACATTGACCTGCTGGCCAAGTCGCTTTAAAGTAACCCATGTACTCAGGGGGCCTACTCGGAAAAGGAAAATCGAAGTTTCGTTTTCGTGTAAAACAAACTCTTAAGTAGCTTGCATAAGATCAGCGTTTGCACGAAAACGAATCAAAAACTTCGACTTTGTTTTAAAGAGTACGGGCCCCGTTTATACTTCTAGGCGGCTTCTAGATCGATGTTAAATTAGGCACAGAAGCAGGGTTGTCGGTTTGGTGGTATCCTAAACTAAACTATTTTGACAGCACTGCAGCACTGTTTCACCGTCCCTTTCTTACGATGCAGCGATGGAATAAAATAGACAGCGACATGTTTATTGCTTTCGAATTAGTTTAGTTTTTGCAACAACCAAATTGACACTAATGTTGTACTGCTGTCAATTGAAATGTAAACACGATATTTGCGCTGTCTGTGGTTAACTTAACATCGGGGTTTCTCAAAAATTTTAATCGTTAGATAGATCCTTACAGTAGTTAGACCGCGCTGTGTCGTTTCCACGCGAAATGAGTTAGCTCGCTTATTTGGAATCAGTGTACAACTAAACACAGGCGTGTGACTAGCAATTTGGTTGAAAAGTGCCACAAAATGCTAACGTGTGCATTTCACAAGTGCAACAACAATTCTAAAATTACATACAAAGCCAAAGGTGTAACATTTCACTCGTAAGTATTGCTATTTATTTAAATTACTATTTGCCTTGCGGTGTCAGAAATAACTAATTTAAATGGCGAGTGCACGAAAGAGAAACTTGTATTTGCAACTAACGAGAAAAAGAGATGACGCTTTTCTCGGTACGCTTGTTGTGCACAGAATGCACACTTTTTAGACACATTTTCGATTTCGGGGCAAAATACCTTTATTTTTTCACAAAATTCAGTGCAATTTGATTGCACAATAAATAGTTATAATAATAATTCGGATTATTGGTAATAAAACTATTTTTAACTACTCATTGTGTGTGCGTGCGTCGGCATTTTGTTACTGCACTGCCACAGTTTTGGTATCAGGGTAATCTAACGATTTAAATCTTTGGATGTTGTTAGTAAATCTAACAAAAAAATATAAGGTGAATTGGCAATTTAAGTAATGAAATAAGAAGAGGGCATTGACATTTCATAACTTTCGAACAGGCAGTACATAGCAGCCTTACTTTGGTCAAAACTTCTAGCGTAGAATATAGAAGACAGGTAAAAATAAAGAAAAGTTAGGAAATAAGTGCCAACTTCATAATTTTTCATTCCATTGATTGAATATGTGTTTTAAGTGCAGTGTTAGTACGTATAGACTAGCCAAACTCGATATAGAATGCATTGTTTTGGATTGTAAACAATCCAAGACACAAATATTTATTTTGAAGAAATCGCTGCGAAGCGATAAGACCGCCTTTCTATTTCATGTTAAATCTGTTTTTTATTTAATTTCGTGGTGTACAATAAAGAGTTATGAATGTTTATTTATAACTCGCTTGTTTCAGATATAATTTTGTAAGCAATATTTATTGAAGGAACGAAATCTCAAATCGACAAGGTAATGTAAATTGCGTATAATAAAATGCGACAACAGAGTGAATTTAAGGTTAAGTATGGGCGGTTTGTACACAAACATCCTACATCGATTTTGGCTAATGTATAAGTACGGATTTCAAATCGAAGGGATTCAAACATAAGGCATAAAATAGTGTATGGGATTCTCATGAATTAAGAAATACTGTTATACAATTCAGACGTAGTGGTACCTACAGAACTGTGATGTTATCATATGATCAGAGCCCTGAGTTTGGTGAGTCTATAGTACCTATCGTTGTTCGAAATCACGTACAAAAATGTCTCCTCGCGAGGAGACATTTTTGTACATTTTTGTACTGCTGTCAATTGAAATCACGTACAAAAATGTCTCCTCGTCGATGAGACATTTTTGTACGTGATTTCGAACAGCGCGTGGAACTGCTAAGTATCCCATACAAAAATGGAACGTCTCGTCCATTTATGTATGGGATCTCTCGGTAATACTGATAATCTCGGTAGTCTATAGATGTAGCTACAAAAATCTTGCGGACGCGGTCAAGTCTTTCTATTAAGCAAGCTCTATTACTTTAAGCGATAGCCATGGGAGACCGACGTCAGGGCTAAAGCAGTAACGATCCTGGCAGTGCTTAGACGCCTGCATAAGCTGACCAAAACAACATAATAGAATCTAGTCGCAACGGGATAAAGTTCATTTCAGCATGAGTATTTGTCTGACAAGACTTCGACAGGTCGAAACCAGATAGCTGGCGCGGTACGAGAAATGAACTTTATACTACAACTGCTCAGAAAGTTGCTTATTCCTTTTCCAAACATAAGGTCGGAAGAACGTCATTGCAGGCGTACTGAAATGCGGGAGGAAAAACTCTATGGAATTTCGTTTATCACGCGTTTAGCGGGAGAGAAAATAGTATTGAAATCCATTTCCAGCGTGTTAGTTTTTTTTTATTTTCTGAAATATCAGGTTATTTTCATAATGAAAATCGCACGTGAGCGTATTTATTGCTACATTTGAGTTTACAAGCTTTTACTCAAGTGATTTTGAAGATTCTAAAACGATGATTTTCCTCGAAGGTGATCAAAGGTGAAGGTAAATCATTATGTATCACTCGGGAGAAAGTGCGATTTCTACCTCGTGTGTTTTAAGAAATGACACCCTGGACAGGAATTGGGCACTTTCTCGCCTAGATGTATACATTGTACATCTATTGCATTGCAGCTAGAATTAATTGTTTCAGCTCAGGCAGAGACGCTACGCACTGTCAAGGTATTTACCGCTCTTACCCTGACGTCGTCGGTCTTCCGTATTAGCTATCTCTTTAGAAACAGTGTGTATTGTTAGAAAACACTGTCAGAACATGTATTTTTTGTAAGACTCCGGCAAACAGCTAACCGAAAACTGCCACAGATCAATGTATTTACCCTTTTGTATGGCCTTAACGTGTGTGTGTGGTGTAGTCATACCGTTTCTGCAACTGCTGTGGTGTAACCTTAGGCATGGACCGTTGCAAGACCGGCGGGATCAAAGGCGTGTCTTCCAAGATACCCGGCATGGTCTTCTTAGGGTTGACAGCGATGATCGCGTTGTACAAGCCTAGCAGACCGTGGCGGGTTGCCGTCATCTGCTCTAGAGCTTCGGTGTTTTTCTCGGATGCCTGTGGGTATGTAGTTTTATAAAGTCAATATTATGTAAATGAAAATGGGTGGTTTTGAAAATAATACGTTAAATAAGAAGTCGCATTGCCGTGTCGGCTTAAAAAAGACGAGTTAAAACTAAGATACACTAGTAGTTCTACGTAACAGTAGACCTCGCGAGTACCAACTTTTTTTCAACAATTGATTTACTTATTGCAAGTATTTATATAGGATATTTAGGTAGGTACCTACTATTTTTGTAATTCCTGTTTGTAGGTAGGTATACAGTGAGAACTTGCCCTTATGGCACAGGAAACGTTAATTCGTAACAGATACCGTACCTACTCATATTGACCAAAAAACTTTTTGCCTTACATGGGTAAAAATAATGTTCCTAACTGTCTGCTCGCTGTTAGCGAGACGGCTCGCTCAATATTCTGCTCCTCATGCTAAAAATCCGCATCAGATCTTTACCAAATTTTTTTTTGAACAATTTAAAGTTACTAGCCTTCAATTAAAAATACAATCAATGTAATCAGATCTCTGAAGGTGGATATATTCTAAAGCTCCCTTTTTGCTTTTTTTTTTGGAGGAAGTACGCTTTTAATCAAAAAAAACCCGACGAGAAAAAAATTCTATTAAATCGTAGAATCAATACACCAATTTTCGTATCGATCCGTTGTAAAGTACGACCTGTAGAGCCAATACGGACATACTGACAAAAACGCAAATTTTGCTAGACTTGATGCAGAGACGCTTCGCTCACTTCAAAAAGAATGTACGGTTGCTTGGAAGAAACTCCCTTGAGTTTACACCGACCCCACTTTTCCCACCGGTGTCGGGAGAGGCGACTAAAGTTCGGAGGGCAGCAGCAGCGCCCTCCGAACAACAGACCCACCACCAAACTGCGATCGCCCACCTGACCTTTAAATAAATAAATATAAATAATGCTGGACAATTCACACAGCATTATCTAGCCCCAAGCTAAGCAGAGCTTGTGTTATGGGTACCAGATAACTGATATACTTAATACATTATACTACATAGATAGATATTTTTCTTATACATAGAAAACACCCAGACCAACGGAACAAAGGAAAGGCCTATGTCCAGCCCTCCCGCGGGTGTCGTTAGAGGCGACCAAGGGATATCCACCGGGGCGGGCAGCAGCGCCCGATGTAGAACAATTCTACCACCTTACTGCGATCCCCAACCCGCATGCCCAGCGTGGAAATTAAGGGCATTAGCCCCCATGAGATAAAAGCCAATAAGGCTCGTATCAGGGAGACCTGCGTCCAGCAGTGGACCAATACAGGCTGTTGAGGTGAGGTGACTTTGTCCAGCAGTTAGCTTGTAGCGCCATAGCACCCTATCTTCAGCTTGCCGCATCCAGCATCTGCCTGTAGTCTTTCTCAGGTCTTCAACACTACGTTTGCTGAGTCGCGGTCCCAAGAACACGTTTCTAGGTTACTTACATCATCATAATCAGCTCTAAGCACTTCATCCCCCGCCAACAGCTTTTCATTCTCCTTGGTGAGACGCTCGAGCGAGACGCGTAGTGACGTCACACGCGTGTTCCGTTCTAGATAGTAGCCGACGAATTCCACTGAGAACGCTGGGGGCACGTGCCACCTTCGAGACACGTCTTTTAGTGCTTGCATCTGAATGGAATAAGAATATATTGTGACCATAATATATTTATATCTCAAACTCTATTAATCTAATTCTATTCACTAATAATATTTTTTCAATTTATTTATTTTAGGAGATACATCCGTTCCTACTAATATTATAAGCGAATAGTGTGTGTCGTCTGGCTTTGTCTTTAAAACTACTGAACGGATCGGGCTGATAGATAGACAGACAGACAATTTGTTGGTAAAAACAAATACTGAAATTTTGCACTTATGAATTTCTAGGCCATGAATAACAATAGGCTACTTTTTAGGCCAAAAAACAAAATATGTTTATGAGACAAATTTCTGTCAAAGAACCGCTTTCAAAAGAACTTAGACTTAACTTTGAAAATTAAATTAATAGGGATCATGCCAAAACACAAAAAGTTTATCTCAATATATTGTAGTAAGGTCCAAATTGCAACTGCAATGTACTGAATTATCTGTCGTATGAATTAAGATTGTATCGCATTTCCCGGTTTTATGTATACAGGGTGGATTTTTGAGACGGGACAGTAAGGGCAGGTACCTTAACCATTATGATTACAGGGAAACGTTCCTAGGAGACCATCCATAACTTTTTGAGATATTCTGAATTGCATTCACAGATTTCGGCAAAAATGTACAGTCAGCAAGAAAATGGCAATTTTACACAAAAACTTTTTTTATGCCAATCGACCCTGTTTCTTATGAGTATCAAAAGTCTCTACTGCACCGACTAAGGTTTGAGTACTGGAAATGTCAGAAATCGCGAAAAAACTTTTACCACACTGTATAGTCGTACCTAGATTAGAAGTATTAGTATATTCTGTAGTAGTGTGCGTGTTCCCTAAACGCTAAACAAAAAGATTTCTTTACCTGAGAGTCTTCGAATTCTAAGGCATGGATGTCTAATCCCATGCATTCAGCTTTGCGAGCGAACTTCCTCATAGCTGAAGCGCTGCTGTACAGCATTCGGGCCATCTTCTGGGTCGGAACTAAAGAAAAGACAAGTCAATTTTACAAAAATACCTATTGATATGGTAGACGATACTGGTATCAATTCGGATGTCGCCAAAACTAAACTAAACTAATTTGACGCCACTAAAAATGATGTCATCCTTTTTATTTCCACGTTATGAAAGAGATGGCAACATTTTTAGTGCTGTCATATTAGTTTAGTTTGGTTTTGGTCACATCTGAATAGACACCACTATCGACTACATTACTAACCCCTCATATTTATAATCACTAGTGCGGATGCACTGATTTTCATCAAACATAGCTAAAACTCAATGCTTATGTGCAACTGTATACGGCGCCATACGGATAGAACACAAGACAGTGACACCGTTTGTTTGTTGAACTGCCTGCCATTGTTTATTTATTTATATATTTAATTCGGATTGCCATCAGCTTAACTAATTACAATAGAATTTAAAATAGACACAGAAAGCTAATAATAGGCGTTCGCTAATAGAATTATAATAAACTACCTCGGTGTGAACACTAATTTTTTGGCGTCGACAATTGCGTATGTAATAATAATAAAGAATTATATTTATTAAAATTAAGAAAAAATAAACAAAAACAATTGAGTGTAAAACTACATCATGACCAAAAGAAGTTAAGAGTCATGAATCGCCTTGCCTTGTCATAGGTATTAAGCGAGTTCATAAATTATCTTAGTGATCTCTAGTGTCTCGATAAACCTAATTTAGGATTTAAGACTTACCAGAAAACGGTGTCAATTCAGATGTCGTCAAAACTAAACTTAACTAATTTGACAGCACTAAAAATGATTCCATCCTTTTTATTTCGATCGTTTTGAATGGGACGGCAACAATTTTAGTCCCGTCAAATTAGTTTAGTTTTGGTGACATCTGAATTGACACCAACATGTCATCTTTTTGGCCATTTTTGATACCATATCTATCTATCAAATACTAGCTTTGTTATGGTGTTTGTCCGTTTACGATATAGGTAAGAACATTGGTTTGCACACAACCTCTCGATCAATCCCGCGTAACTATCCCTTCTCCGTTCCGTCGGGAGTAAAAAATGAGTTATCTCTGGAACTACTGATCTACTGTCAGATTATGAAAATTATTTCTCCTATAGAAAGCTACATTATGCCTGAGAGATATAGGCTACATTTTATCCAAGTATCGCGTGAGCGAAGCCTGCAGCAGAAGCTACTCACACTAATATTATAAATGCAAAAGTTTAACTGTTTAAATGTATGGCTGTTTGTAACCTCTTCACGCCAAAAGTGCAGATCGGATTGGCCTGAAATTTTGCATATTGTAAGTAGTTCTAGGCAGGCCGATATATTTATGTGGTATAAAGTAGTTTTATACAAGTAAATAAAACTACTTTATACTACACCTGCTCGGAAAGTTGCCTATTCCTTTTCCATTAATAGAATAGAAAGTATGTCTTTGCAGGCCTATAGGAAACCGGGAGGAAAATCTCTATGGAATTTCATTTCTCACGTGTTTTAGCGGGAGGAAAAAGTGTATGGAAATCTATTTCTAACGTGTTATTTTTTTTTAATTTCCTAAAAGATCGGCCGGTAGCTATGGTTATTTTCGTTCGGTCAAACGACAAAAAGTTTTTACTCCAAGTCCATTAGGCCTCCTCCGATTTCCGAACAATATTTTGAAAAAAGAACCAAAAGGCTGGCGCGGTCAATGAGGTTTTACCAACATCATTGGGCGCGGTAAGTTCTTCTAAATTTCAATTAATAATTAATTCTGCTTTTTATTTTCCTCGAAGGTGTAGTATAAAGCACTATTTATCACTCGGCAGAAAGTGCGATTCCTACCTCGTGTGTTTTAAGGCCGACACACTCGGTAGGAATCGATCACTTTCTCGCCTAGGTGTAAAATGTACTATTATTTCCCTAAATGAGTTCCCATTGGATAGAAATAACCTTTTTATCGTTTCTATAAAATAACGAGTGCGAAGCCGTGGGCAGGAACTAGTTGTAAATAAGTGCTTACCCCACGGTGGATTTCTGTTCTCTTTCTGTTGTAAGTACTTCCTTCTGTATTTAACAAGCTTGCGTTGGATTCTGGCTTTCTCATCCGGGCCCAAGTTTATTTGTAATTCGAACTTCCTGAAAATCACAATAATATTATAAATGCAAAAGTTTGGATGTTTAGATTGTATGTATGTATGGATGGATGTTTGTAACCTCTTCACGCCAAAACTACTCAACGGATCGGGCTGAAATTTGCATACAGGTAATACCAATCCTGGAATCAAACATAAGCTACTTTTTATTCCAAAAAAAAAGTCCCATGGGATAGAAAACGTTTACATAGAAACAACTAGTAATATTATAAACGCGAAAGTTTGGATGCATGTTTGTTACCTTTTCACGCCAAAACTACTGAAAGGATCGGGAAATTTTGCATACTGGTGGTTCTAAAACTTAGGCTTTTCATCCCATAAATCAGTTCCCATGGGATGGAAATCCTTTGAACGCTTCCATACCCAGAAACAACGCGTGCGAAGCCGCGGGGAGAAACTAGTAAATATTTTATGCAGTAGAATGGATAAAACCGAAACAATCGAGGAAAGGTCAGGCGCAGGACAGGAAGTTCGCTTTCCGAGGCACGGGTGTGTAACACCGCCAACTTCCGCTGTTGACGTGAATTTTTGTTTGGATTTGAACCCGGTAACTCATTATCTACGATTGAACACGCCGCCACCACCGCTAACAAGACCCGAATTTGTGCTTCTGTTCACAGACTCAGGCGGATAATCGAAATATGTAAGTACATTCTTTTTACCGTTTCTCAGTTCTGAGCTGCAGAGCCAGCCAGTTTCGTTTTCGTTTCTTGATGAGCGTCTTGTCGGAGTGCAGTCGGCAATGCGCGTAGAACGGGTCCGCTTGTTCCGCTTCTTCTGAATGCGCCTCCGCTAGCAGGCCTTCACGTTGTCCGCTGAAAAGTTTATATTTTTAGAAACTACAGATGTGGTAACTAAATGGAAAAGTGACTGTACAGTCTTCAACCTCAACAGCCTATATTGGTCCACTGCTGGACGCAGGCCTCCCCCTGATAAGCGCCTTTATTGACTTTTATCTCATGGGGGGTAGTGCCCATAACCCAGATCGCAAATTTTTCAAAACAGTTTTTATTTTAGGCTGTCTATTATTAAAATATTCATTCGTTTGGTAATGTGAAAGTGCTGGTTTTGTTGCTCTGCCAATCTACCTACGCGCAATAGGTCACAATCGTGGATCTGAGATCTTTTTTAGAATTAAAGGCCAGTTTTCATAGCCTTGCCAAAACAAATGACATGAATAACCAGTAATAGGTACTATAATTTAGTAACCAACCTATAAGGTAGAGGAAATAATTACCAAGTGACATGAAAGAAGGTCTTGCAAAGCCCCACGTCGCAGCCCACACAGACGCCAGTCCTGGCGACCGAGGCGTCCTCGCAAAGCGCGCAGGAACGGGCACCCCAGTGGGAATACGCTACTTCGAAGAGTCATGTTATTAACTTACCAAGTGACATGAAAGAAGGTCTTGCAAAGCCCCGCGTCGCAGCCCACACAGACGCCAGTCCTGGCGACCGAGGCGTCCTCGCAAAGCGCGCAGGAACGGGCACCCCAGCGGGAGTACGCCATTTCGAATAGAGTCACACCTGATAGACGTTCCACCTACAAACATTGTAATGTACCTATAAGATGAAGTTTAGTTTTTAAAATTTAAGGAGTACAAAAAAATCTTTAAGCTTTCGGCTAGGGGTTTTCCTAGCCGAATATTCGGCCATGGCGGCGGCCAGTCTCAACGGAGTGTAGCCATGCGCGCAGGATTTATTATTGTGCACAAGCGTGTGCGCAAACACAGGTACACTCTCTATCCCTCACTCTCCATAACTCAATGAGGCTGAGGAATCGATACGACCGGGGAGTGGTCAGGCGCAGGACCAACGGCTAAACGTGCTGGCCTTAGAAAGCATGTTAAACATGTAATTGAAATAACAGGCCCCAATTGTGGTACTATATTGAAAGACAAAAAAAGTGTAGCTCCAGAAAGCATAACATTTTATTGACCCTGTAATCACTGAAAAGAAAAAGTTACTAACCTCTGAAAATGCAACTCCTGGCACATAAAGTGCACATACCAGATGCACCCATGCTCCCACCTCCGTCTCCTTGAATATACCTCCTACAAAAATCAAAGAAATTAGATTTAAAGCTCTAAACTCAAGTGGATTAGCTTCATGACGACCTCCGTGGCGCGGCGGGCGAAGGTCCGCCTGCGACAGAGGTTGCGGGTTCGATTCCCGCCTCGGAACAAATTTGTGTACGATCTGTAGAAATTTGTTCAGTGTGTCTGGGTGTTTTCTATGTATAATAAAAAATATCTATCTACGTATATAATGTATTAAATATATCAGTTATCTAGTACCCATAACACAAGCTTTGAGTAGCTTACTTTGGGGCTAGATGGTGCTGTGTGGATTGTCCAGCATTATTTATTTATTTTATTTATTTATTTATTCATATTTGTAACATACCTTTGTTGGGACACAATTCGCAGTTGGGATCGCTGACCCCAGCTTTGCAAGCTTCACAGAACCACGGTTCGGTAGCAGCATCACTCACAGTACTGGACTCACTGGTAACATCTGATACACCATAGCAACCTGAAATCAATAAACATTTCATCGGCATTACAAGAAAAGAAAATACGAATATTAAATACAAGAATAGAAATATTTTCTTTTGTTGTCAGCGTACTAATTTCACCAGCAAACTATGTAGCACTTTTTGTTTCTTTATAAACTTTCGTAGTTTGACGAATTCATTATAAATGTAAGTGGGTTAACTATGAACCTAGTTTGTGTTGGGAGAACCCAAACTATGTTCGTGAGTGCGGTTTGAGTCACGCGCATTTCGCGTCAGTTTGCGCAGTGAGGCGGAACGCGCGCGACTCGAAACGCACTCACCCCGGTGAGGGATGAATTGTTGAATAACATGTTTAACATGCTTTCTAAGGCCAGCATGTTTAGCCGTTGGTTGTTTTGTTAGCTACAAGTCCAACTTTGTAAAAGGTTTAATTTAACTTACCTTCATGGACTGTAACACCACATCCATCACATTCAACAATTTCATTGAAATCATCACTCCTGGATCCCAAGCAGCCAGAGCAGATCATAACATTTGCTAGGTCACCTGGGAACTAAAATTATTTATGAAGTACTAGCACACATATTTTGGGTATAATAAATAGCTTATTATCTAAGTTAGGCTTTGCTCTAAACATACACCAAATTTGATATTGATCTGTTCAGTAGAGAGATTCTATGTAACAAAAATTCAGATTTCACAAAATTATGGATTTGTAATATTAGTAGGATTTATGAACTTCACAAAAACTGATAACAATCACAGAAAATAACAAGTTAACAGAAAGGTAACCACTAAAACACAACACAAATATTAAAATCGCATTATTTCACTTGTGTTGCAAAAGGTTGCAAATTCGAGTTTGAAAACAGAGAAGAGAAAAATGAAATCTGAAATGAAATGAAATGAAAGCTGGTAAAACCAAGTGTTTCATCTTCTTCAATTTGCTCTGCTGATGGTACTTAAATATTTTCCACTAATATTTCACCCCTTTGTTTTCAAAAATCATCTAGGACTACTAATAGAACAGAGAAAGTATAGGTGACTTTTTCAATTTCTAGATAATTTATATCGTTACAATTAGCAGAATTATTAGTTGCTCTTTGTTAGAAGAGTTATTTTGTCCTTTCAAAGGTTTACGTTGCAGAAAAATATTACCTGATTACAAGCCTTTATACTGCTGATTTTAGAAGGAAGTGTATTCCTAAACAAAAGTACCTACCTTGAATTCATTTTGCTTTGCTTTCTCAAGTACATCTGTGATAGAAACATCAGCTCCGAGCTTATTAGACTTCTTGAACTCCTCAAGATCAGAACCAGATTCATCTCCAGAAGATTCACTATTCAGTTTCTTTTCTGAAAGATGGGGTAATAAATTATTACACTATTATTATTACTCTTTTATTGTACCTACGTAAAAATTTGCATTCTTCTGCCAGCAGCACATATTCGGTGAGACTCTGAGACTGATCAACCTGAGCAGGGGGAGGGTGTATGGGTACATGGGGCATCTCATCTCGAGTCTCTCGTCTTGTCTCGGTCACAATTCAAGTAAGATAATGAGTTTGCCAAGGTGCCTTGAGAGGAAAAGAACCAAGACATTCGACGAGAGACTCACGCCAAGCACTGCCGGCATTAAAATGGGCTGTTCCGTAACACTTACTATTGTCTTCGTCAGTATTTACAGAGTAATCATCGCTCTCTTCCGCATGATCTTCTATCCGAAAATCTGAATCATCTGAGCTTTCTCCTTCACCAAGATCAAAATCCAACAGCGTGCCTGGTTCAACCGGCTTTATTCTACGCTTCTCGGGACCTCTCCCCTCTGTAAAGTTCAACAATAAAGTACAGGTTTACGGGCAAGATATATGGGGTGTCAGTCATTACCCTGACCAAAGTTTATGTTCTTCAGTTCAGCTATGCTATTTAGGCAGCAGGAAAGTGGATTATTTTATTCTATTGAAACGGGCAAGCCAACAATACATGGGCGAAGCTTGCGACTGCGACATGGGACAATAACAAGGCTTTTACTGGAACTTACGGCCACTCATTTTGTAACAACACTATCTACGAAGATTTCTGGATAAATAAATATCAATACACATTATTATTCCTTTGATGGCGCGGGTTTGGAAATTAATTTTACGAGAAAATAAATTCGATTGGATTGTTTCGCCTCGTCTCCACACCACAGTGTTGCCAACTGTACCATCATCTCAGTAGCTAGATCACTTTCACTGCCAGAAAGTTGCTAGATCACCCCATTTGTAACCTCAAAAAGTAGGTACCTAAAAGTAGACAATATTAAAAAATCGCTAAATAAAATTCGTTTACCGACATTTAAACTATATGTGTACAGTATAAAAATTATCATTATATTTTGCCATATGGGCAGAATAGCGTGTTAAAATTAGCGTTTTAGGAACGTAGAAGTTCAAAATAATAAGCGAAATTAGAATGTGACTATCTACCAACACTAAACAACAGACAAACCTAGAAAAAAGGTTAAAAAAAAGACAAGGCTTTTTATTATTATGAGAGAGTGAGAGCGAGTAAGCACGATGTTCCAGAGCACGGCATTCATACCTATAAGGAATAGCCCCGTGCTTGGGTTAGTTTCGAATCCCGCAGCCCTTGCCGTACAAAATGTACCGGCTACGCTGATGATGTCTCGCTCATTTTGCATAGTGTACAAACAGATGCCCTCTATTTTAACGCAGAAAACCGCTGTTATACAAATAGCGCACTATAGTAGAAGTACACGCTGAACTCAACTATATTAGCATTAAAATAAAAAATGTATTTTTTCCAGGCCCAGAAAGAAAGGCCAGAAAACTTAATAATGTATTTATAATAACTTAATAACGGCCTTACTGGCAAACTGCACTGCCAATAGAGAAACTGAAAATCACTCACGCATCCTTTAATTAGGTTTTCTTTGAATATATGACGTATATGTTTAAATGAATTCGCTATTTAGTCGCTATATTGAAAAGTTGCTAGAATAAATAGCCAAATCATTTAGCTACAATTTTTTGGAAGTTGTAACTGAAGGAGGTGCAAAAATTACTAAATCTAGCCATAAATTAGCTAAGTTGACATCACTAATACTCTACGAGCCTATACTCGACCACAGAGTAACTTTTTTTTTTAAAGGTTGATCCATTGTATCAACCGAGGCTGCGTGCGTTCCGTTTCTCGCGTTTCTCGCATAAAGCGCTCAAAGCCATCACACACAGAAACCGTGGCTCGGCCGCCCCCACAGTGTTTCATGGGACCGAAAAAATTTCCCTATGTTTTTTACAGCATTAATCGATTAACGAATGCAAGAGTAGAACACCCACATCTCTATATCAAATACTTTTTTTAATAAAAATTAATGAACTTTGGGTGACCTTGACCTTTAATCTGACAAAGGATTCTTAGACCCATTTTCGTCAGTTTTTATTTTTGGATTATCACCTCTGGATACCGAGTAATTAATATTTTTCAGATTTTCGTTTTTATTTTTTTTCTCCATAAAAACTCAAAAGTGCGATTTGTGACTAGCACAGAAAGATTGCTCTTAACAAGGCCTATCAGCGGTAAAAATGCCAAGTCGCACTTCCGCGGTCTTTGGGAAAAATAGATTTTTAAAATATAGTGTTAGGGTTGTCACTCAACATGACCTTTGATTTTATTCAGTTTTGATATAAATTATTCCCTAAATTTCAATAATTTATCTTATTAAGACACTAGCTGACCCGTCGCGATTTTATTTGCGTGGACTTAATAATACTAGTAATATTAATACTAATACCCCAAGTAATGTTGGTTTCCATGTAAACTATCAACGCCAAAGTTTTACAACCAATCCTTTACAATTTTAAAGTTATTGTGAGAAAACCTATAAATCCCATTTCATCCTTCTAAGAATGCTTGCATAAAAAATTACTTATTCGATTACGACCCCATTTTAACTACCTTAGAATACGAATTTCCATAATCCGTTCTTAGCGAGTGCCTACCTACTTGCTAAAAAAGAGTTTTTATAAAAATGTCCTTTGACCCCGTTAAATACGAATTTCCAAAAATCCAGTTCCTGAGATTTTGTGATATCGATACCTCTGGGCTCTAAAGGACAAAAGGCGACTACAGGAGAGGCAATAAACATAAAAATATAGTTTATTTTTGCTGTAGTTTGTTTGTTTTTGGTGCTAGTTAGACATAACCCAGGAAGAAAATGCTTACAATTTGTCGTACGTATCTAAATCTGTGTTGATAAACTGTCCAAGTGTTATATTTACTGAAATAAATTTCCCATACGACCATAAAATTAGGAAAAAAATAACCTTTACGCCCCAAAAAAATCTGTGCATGCGAGCACCTTAGGGCGTATAGCTACTTATTTTGTTCAAAACTACGCTCAGATATGGAACGTCACTGCAGCTAAATAGACAGGAAGCAAACTATGATCGATCTCTTTCACCTTGTACTAGAATCATCGGATCCTTTAATTTCTATGGCGCACCATTGAACGTGAAGCGTTCATTGAACGTCGTAGATCCAAGTGGCTCTGTCTGCCAGAAGCTGTATGAGAACATTTAAGACCAATCCAAGAAGAAAACTTGCAGTTGACAGATATAGATGATGAAGATCTAACATTGGATGATAATGAAGATCCATCCAACTAAGATGACACGTTAATACTTAGTAACGAAAGCGATTTGATTGAGTAGGTAAACTAAAGTTTTCGATTTCATGATTTCACGATTTCATGATTTCACTTGTATGGGAGGTGGTACCAAAATTATAATTTTTTCGACCTAGCTTACGTGAAAGTACCTCTTTTTAAAAATTTAATAAAATTTTCCCAAAAACAATTTTTACCTACCATGTTTCTATATTACATCATTCACTTAATCTCCAGCTTGCTTGGTGTTCGCAAATTACCAGTCGCCCTATAGTAACGGGTGTGCGATATAAAAACATGCTTGTTGTTTATAAGCAACAAGAGTGAGTAATAACTCACAATAAACGTTTGACCTTTTAGTGGCAACCCTATGTTGTAAAATTTGACCTTAGAATGAAATTGTATATTTTTCCCAAAGACCGCGGAAGTGCAACTTGGCATTTTTACCACTGATAGGCCTTGTTATGAGCAATCTTTCTGTGCTAGTCACAAATCGCACTTTTGAGTTTTTATGGAGAAAAAAAATAAAAACGAAAATCTGAAAAATATTAATTACTCGGTATCACTCGGTATCCAGAGGTAATACACCAAAAATAAAAACTGAAAAAATGCGCCTAAGAATCCTTTGTCAGATCATATTAATTAAAAAAAAATATCTTGGCCAGTTACTTTTACAGAATTTTTTTAATTTTTTTCGTGGTCAAGGTCACCTAAAGTTCATTAATTTTTATTGAAAAAAGTATTTGATATAGAGATGTGGGTGTTCTACTCTTGCATTTAAAATGCATTCGCTAATCGATTAATGCTGTAAACAGCATAGGGAAATTTTTTCGGTCCCATGAAACACTGTGGCCCCGTACCATCTTCGCAATTTGCTTGTTTAGCTCCGTCCAAATCTCTGACCTGTCTGACGAATTCGTTTGGGTGATTTCCCGTCTTTTTGTCATCATCCCAGAGTTCGAAATTAGGTCTCCGCCCCACAGCCGCGAATTTGAAGCGATTTGTTGCGATATTTGTTTGCAGTACATTTTGTACCAAGACGCATACGATCTTACACACTGCTGCGATTTCACATTTGACGCGCGGAGTCTAAAAATTGCGCGACACAAGACGCGCTTCATAATCGCGGCTGTGGGGTGGAGGCTTTATTGCCAGTACGCTGCTTTTGGCAAAACTTAATGCCCTCATTCTCAACGTTTTGAGCAGATTGTGTAGGGTGTCGTCAGCGTCATCAGTGGAATCCAAGACAACAAATCTATTCCCGAGAATCTTCTGGAACTTCGAGAGAGAGTGCAGATCTGCATCATCGTGCGGGTTTTTTGCGCACTCACGCGCGTAGTTGCGTTTTGTGCATTCACGGCGGCTCTGACCCATTTCATTCAAAGCCACGTCAAGCCCTTCCAAAATCACGCACGACCATCGCACGACATTAATGTCTCCCGTGTGAAGCGACAAGCTTTACTTAAAAAAAAAATTAGGAAATGTCCCAACATGCAGTCATGGCATTCACGAATGTCAAAGTCACACAAACAAATTTTGTTGTTGTTTCATTGGGAAAGAAAATTGTGATTCATTAATAAAATATTTCTTTTTGCCGAATTATATGTTTTTACGTTCTCATTTTTTCCCATCAATGAGCTGAAAGCTAGGCTTACTATTGCGTATTAAATTCCTGTCATCATTTGTGTGAAGAAAATCTGATCAAGATGGTCTCTCTTGACGCTGATCCGAATCACGATGAAGACTGCGACAATATTGGCCTGGGATGTGCTCTGGAGCACTTTGCAGAGGTTGAAGAGGTGCTCAATATGATCGATAATGTTAAAAATATCTACAACACCCCAAAATATGAAGCGGAATACGATAAATTGTATACTATCGTAAAGCAGTATTATGAACAACCACATTTGCTAGATCCCCATTTGGACAAGATTCTTGGGAAGTTTCTGAGTCTGATCAAAGATAAGGAGTCTCCTTTTGAACTGAAGCATGCTGTATTCAACTACATGTATCAGATAATAAGAGTTAGAGGGTACAAAATTGTTGTGAGGCATCTGCCCCATGAGGTAAGGAAATTATCATTATTCAGTATCTAATGAATTAAATATAACCTGCTTATTTTATTTTATTTGTAAATTTATCCTGTAACATAGGTATCAGACCTGCTTACTGTACTGGCCTACTTGGAAGCTCAAGATCCAAATGACAAAGAGACTTGGCGCAGCAGGTTTGTGCTACTTCTCTGGCTGTCTATAGTGGTCATCATACCATTCCATATGAGCAGACTGGATGGATTTACTCCCGGGCAAGGTGGTAAGACAGTTTAAAGTTCTGGTTTAATATAACAAACATGACAATTCTTAAAATGTCTTTAGTAATATTTATTTTATAAGTTTTGATAGATTCCCTTCAGAAGCCTAGGTAGATGTTACTGTGTATGTTCTTATTTTTTACACTACACCATTTATTACAGATACCGCTGGATCCAAAAAAGTGACTGTGATGGAAAGAATTCTTAACATTTGCAAAACTTATGCAATGAGCAAGGATTCATGCGCTGAAGCAAGTGCTTACTTAGTTTCTAAGTTCCTCATAAGGTTAGTTTAAATTGTATTCTAAAAATACTATCTTGCTAATTTTTAACATTTCTGTAAAGTTATTAACTTAGTATTTATGACAATCATCAACATAAATTCAAATATATTTATTGGATAAATAAGATAATTTCATAGTGTCTAATTTGTCTAGTGGCTATCACAAAACTCATAGCAAAATAAATTACCTTCATACACTTTTTAGGTCAGATGTGAAAGAAATTCACATGGGTCCTTTTTTTGACTGGGCCTGTGAACTACATTCCAATATACAAGAAGACACCATTCACTATGGTGTTTTAGCGGCTGTAGCGTCTGTGTTGAAACATGGCAAAAGAGATGACCTCCTGCCATATGCACCCAAACTCCTAGATTGGGTGACTACTCAGAAATATAAGCACCACAATGCTATGCTTGTTAGGAAGTATGGTGTTAAAATTGTACAGAGAATTGGTGAGTACAAACTACAAGTTCACTTAAAAATCAAGATACCAATACAGCCCAAAGAATGAAATGCCCCATAAGGCAGTTCAATTGCAAAGCCTGTAGTTTTATGTATTAAATAAATAAATAAATAATGCTGGACAATTCACACAGCTTTATCTAGATAAGCAGAGCTTGTGTTATGGGTACTAGATAACTGATATACTTAATACAATACACTACATAGATAAATATTTTCTATTATACATAGAAAACATCCAGAACACCCTGACCAAATATCTGCAGATTGTACAAACATTTGTGCCGAGGCGGGAATCGAACTCGCAACCTCCTGCATCACAGGCGGACCTTCACCCGCTGCGCCACAGAGGTTGTCAAAATTATATTATGTATATCAGTTATTAGTAGCAAGTACCTATAACTGCTAGGGGGGGGCTAGATAATGCTATGTGAATAGTCCAGCATTATTTTATTTTATTACGCTGTGTGTGTTTTATATTTTTTTTCTCAAAACTGGAAGACACTGTCGGTTTATGAAATTCAGTGTCGGTTCAACACCTAGATCCTGATCAGATCGATTCTGACGTCAACTACTTGAGAATCATAGACATCTGAACAGAAATTGATCCTTGTTTCCATTGACGACTTCAGTGGCGCAGCGGGCGAAGGTCTGCCTGCGACGCAAGAGGTTGCGGGTTCGATTACCGCCTCGGAACAAATTTGTGTATGATCCGCAGAAATTTGTTCCGTTGGCCTGGGTGTTTTCTATGTAAATAAAAAATATCTATCTATGTAGTGTATTGTATTAAGTATATCAGTTATCTAGTACCCATAACACAAGCTCTGCTTAGCTTGGGGCTAGATAATGTTGTGTGAATTGTCCAGCATTATTTATTATTTATTTATTTATTCCACAGGGATGACTTTCCTCCGGCCGAGGGTGGCATCGTGGCGATACACTCGAGGGTCACGCTCTTTAGCGACAACGTTGGGTGGAGTCGCGTCGGCCGGCGACACTGAAGCTGTCACTTCACCTGTTGTTGATGATGATGAGGATATACCGCAAGAGGTAAACATCATTATAAGCCGGCTCAGATTTACGCGGTATTTGCTACCCAGCCGGGCTATTCAGACTCAGTTACCGAGTCATGGACACAGATTCGCGCGAAATTAAAATATTTTACCACTTGGCTTTTGCTACCTTTCTGGGAATCGACCAACACACTTGTCTCCCGCTGGTTCCTGATTGTTTGTTTCCCTCTTTTCTCTGCCAGTGGGAACGCCGCGCCATCATAATTGTTCACAAAATTTTCGTTTTTATACTGCTTTTCACACACATAAGGCTTCTCTAAATAGAACGCGTACTTAGCGCGCGTTAGAGCGCTACCCTGACGCCAAGCGATAGCGCCGAATTGAATTCGAACAACGCCGGGCGCTAGCAGTACGCATACGCAACGCTCAGTGGCAGCGTCAGGCTAGCGCTCTAACGCGCGCTAAGTAGGCGTTCTATTTGGAGAAGTCTACTTGACCTTGGAGCGCGTTCTCGCACTGAGTGGAAGGTAGCGGGTTCAAGTCCCGACTAGTTCGGAAATTTTCGGATATTATTTAATTTGTAAATCATCTAAATGTTTTGTGATAAATATGGATGCAGAAATGTGTTTGGTTTAACTTATAATTAGAGTTTTTTAAGTTTAACCAAAAACCTTGCACGCATTTGTTTTATTTAACGAATCGTGTTATCTTATCACTCATTCAGGTGGAAGATGTAGTAGAACTACTACTTTGCTCTCTTCAAGACGACGACACAGTTGTAAGATGGTCAGCGGCAAAGGGCGTGGGCAGAATCGGAGCGAGATTGCCCGCCATCGCCGCTGCGGACGTTTGCGAGAGCGTTCTGTCTTTGTTCACTGAGAACGAACGGGAAACGGCTTGGCATGGCGGGTGTATGGCGCTTGCTGAATTGGGTAGGTATTTTTATATATTTCCTTATATATTTATTTATTTACTTTAATTAACATGGTACACCAATTACATTAATTAAAGGACAAGCTTATACACAAACATGACTAATTACTAATGAATATTATATAATTCAAAAAAAATTAAATAGATTTTATACAGACACATATTATGCGACTTAAAAAAGGGAGGATTGAAAATGCACTGATTCTGATGGTCAGTGCTTTCGGACTTGGTCAAAATAGGAGCGAAAAGAGAGAATAAAGACCGCTGTCGTCGCCTCAGAAGTGTGTCTATGAAATTAAAGTGCAGCAATAGATTTATAAAATTTTTGTTTTTGGAAAATCAACTGGACGCTGCCTGGGCACCTCTTTGACTATAAGGTTGTGAGTAATTCCTTATGTCTCAGCTCGCCGAGGCCTGCTATCGCCAGCACAAGTCGGCGGCGGAATATCCGGCCTCATATCAGCTTTGTCGCGCGACGAGCCGCGTGCGACGTTCGGCGCCGGCAGCGGCGGTCGCGCGGCCCGAGACGCGGCATGTCACGCCGCGTGGGCCTTCGCCCGCGCGTATGATGCGCACGCACTCGCGCCCTATGCGACTAAGCTTGCCAACGCCCTGATAGCTACAGCGTGCTTCGATAGAGAAGTAAGTAGGTACTATCTTGCTAATTAGGGAGGTATCTGTGATCTTGCTACATTCATCGACGCGTAATCAGCTTCAGCCTATGAGAATCAGTCAGCAGAAGGTTTATCCCTACGGCATAGGGGTGGAATGGGTCGAGACGCGGCCCGTCACGCCGCGTGGGTCTTCGTCCTGACGTATGATGCGAACGCACTAGCACTTTACAATACTAAATTTGCTATAGCGCTGTTAGCTATAGCGTGCTTCGACAGAGAGGTAACTAAAATCTAGTTAACTACTGTAAGTAAATAAATAAATAATGCTGGACAATTCACACAGCATTATCTAGCCCCAAGCTAAGCAGAGCTTGTGTTATGGGTACTAGATAACTGATATACATACTTAATACAATACATTACATAGATAAATATTTTTTATTATACATAGAAAACACACAGACCAACGGAACAAATTTCTGCAGATCGTACACGAATTTGTTCCGAGGCGGGAATTGAACCCGCAACCTCTTGCGTCCCTGGCGGACCTTCGCCCGCTGCGCCACGGAGGTCGTCACTTCACTTGTCTAGGGGACAGTTTCCTTATCGAATAAATTTTCAGCGTAAAAATACTATAATTACCGTTGTTTCTTCATAATTTAAGCATCTCAAGCACACACGGCCGTTACCGTGCGTATATGAACTGACATTTGATCATTTTTAGATTAACTGCCGCCGAGCGGCCTCAGCCGCCTACCAAGAGAACGTAGGCCGACATGGCATGTTCCCCCACGGAATAGACGTGCTAATAACCGCAGACTTTCAATCAGTCGGTCCTAGAAACAACGCGTACCTACACATCGCACCACAAGTAGCAGCATATGATGAATACACGCAGCCATTGGTGGATCACCTCGTGGATTTGAAGGTGGAACATTGGGATAGTGCTATTCGCGAGCTGGCCGCTAAAGCGCTGAATAAGCTGACGGATAAGGTTTGTTAATATCAGTTTTTCAGTTGGCCACACGTTGAGGCGAAGCTTTTATAACCACTTTAAAGCAGTACCCCGACACAGGCTGAGCATGAGTGTGTACATGGTGCATTCGTCTCGCCACGGGGTGCCTCGTAGGCTCTCATTTCGTCGAGGAGAGGAAAGGCCTACTCTCTCGGCGGCTCTTGGTGGTGGACGGTAGAGACTCAGGAGGTCTATGTCAAGCCGAAAGTAAAATCCGGCTACCACTGCCGGCTACGTATGACTATGAAGCTTGCCTATGTAGTGCAGAACAAAGTTTTACAACCTTCTTGCTTGTACAGTAATCAGCCTACATAGAAATGGTCTAGTATTTTTGGTCTTCTCGAATAAGGTTTTCCTGAAACTGGCCAAGTAGAATCTGAAAGAAAAAATATTTTGAGTTTCCATGCCAATTTCTGATGTTTTGAATAAACTGACGTTTTTATTCATTTCTATTTATGTCGTAGGCTAGGATAGATATAGTTTTAATTTTTTATTTATATTTAGTTAGTTTTATAGTTTAGTGTAGAGTTTTTGATTCAACCATTTCGATAGTACGTTTCAAAAGCCTTGTAAAAAATGTGTGAGGTGGGATTTTTTTATCATTGTCATCAATGGCATATTTTTTCATGTTTTCTACCTTGCCTGTGTCTTCCATGTTTTCTTTTTGAAAAAATCTTTAAATAAGGTAAATGCCATGATTTACCTGCTTTTCTGTAGGTAAATCTTATTATCGAGTAATTAGCCTATTCATATTTTATTTCAGATTCCGGATTACGTAGCCGCTACTGTGCTGCCAAAGTTAGTTGTGAAGACTCAGTCCATTGATTTGAACGTAAGGCACGGCGCTATTCTTGCGATAGGCGAAGTTATCTACGCGTTGTCTAAAACTGAGTTGGCTGATGGTAAGTCGACTACTGCATGCCATTCTTAATCTAGCTAATAATTAGCTTATATATAGTATACTAACGAACTCACTAAGCCCATAATATCCACAACCTATGGAGATTCATAACCACTGACGGATTAAACTCACTGAAAGGTTTCCCCAAGTTTCTTTCATCACTAACCTTTATGCATTCTTACCTAGTGACAGCAAAAATCAACTTCTTGATCCAAAAATCAACTTCACCAAAAATCAACTTCTTGATTTTGCCACAGTCGTTATCATCACGTATGCCAAGTTATTGTATCTTGAATAATTGACTATCCAGTATATCAGTAAAAGGGTCACTCAGCAGAATCCTGCTGCCCCATGACCAAATTATACTAAGTAATCATATTTTGACTTCTCAGGCAAGAAAGCTGACACGCTGATATCCGAAGAGGTATCTCTAGCTGTCAGAGAGTTGGTCCCGCGACTGAGAGCTCGGCAACAGTTCCGGGGTTTAGGCGGAGAGTTGATGCGACAAGCGTGCTGTCAGTGCATAGCCTCGCTGTCGCTAGCCGGGGTGCCTTACCATTCGCATGATACTATTGGTGAGTTATTACATCGCACCTAAGATTGGGACTACCTGGTAAATAGGAGAGTTGGTTCCTCTACTAAGAGCTCAGCCACAGTTCCGAAGTCTAGGCGGAGAGTTGATACGACAAGCGTGCTGTCAGTGCATAGCCTCGCTGTCGCTAGCCGGGGTGCCTTACCATTCGCATGATACTATTGGTGAGTTATTACATCGCACCTAAGATTGGGACTACCTGGTAAATAGGAGAGTTGGTTCCTCTACTAAGAGCTCAGCCACAGTTCCGAGGTCTAGGCGGAAAGTTGATGCGACAAGCGTGCTGCCAGTGCATCGCCTCGCTGTCGCTAGCCGGGGTGCCTTACCATTAGCATGATACTATTGGCGAGTTATTACATATCACCTAAGATTGGGACTAACTGGTAAATACGGGAATTGGTCCCTCGACTGAGAGCTCAGCCCCAGTTCCGGGGTCTAGGAGTTTATGCGACAAGCTTACTGTCAGGGAATCGTGTTGGTGTCGCTAGCCGGAGTGCCTTGCCACTCACATGACGTTCCCTGCCCGTGATCCACCTACATAGTACACCTGGTTGTACCAGAGGCATTTTTTCTTTCCATGGTCCACCTCAAGATAACTGGGTGTTCCAGGGGAAAAATTTTCTTTCCATGGTCCACCTTAGTTCACCTGGCTGTACCGGGGCATTTTTTATTTCCGTGGTCGACCCGTATTTTGGGTATTCCATAATTACCAGTGATAGGAATAGGTAGGGCTTATTTACCTAAACTTCGAGGAACAGTGACAAGAATCGGAGACTTCCTTCCGACAACATTTTTTTCCGGTACAGATGTACCGGAAAAAATTCCGTACATTACTTAGGTACAATAAAAAATAATGTTATTCGAATAAGTAGTTGATCTATGTTTACCTAAAGTTCGCGACTAGACATAACATAACATGGGAGTCGTTACAACCACAAAATAATCTGACAAAAATCATTGAAAAGTATTTTATCTATTTATACATAAAACTATAACGATAAAAGAAAAATAAAACGTAGTGAACATTGTTGTAACAGATACAGGTTATATTTTAATAATTTATCAACATATAATTGGAAAACATGAAACGAAATGTACAGACGGAATAACTTAAATTACAAAGTGAACTCTTTATATTTACATAAGCAATTATTGCAAATAGATTCCAAGGTTTCTGAGAATTTAGAAAATCTTTATTTGTCTTAAGAAAATGCCATAAAAAATACAGATTTTCCTCTAATCATCTTGATTCGATTCGTCAAGTTCAGTGTCAGAACCGAAGTTCTCTGCCTCAGAAGAGTCAATTAAGTTTAAATACCCAATCATATTTTTTTCTATATTTAAAATTTTTAAGCGATTTCATTTTATGTTATGGATCCATTTATAAGTTGAAAACGACCTCTCAACTTGGACTGAGGTCAAAGGCACGTAAATATAGTATGACCGATCATCTTTTCCTGCTGTTAACGCGTCACATGTCTCTAATTTAATCTAGATCGTGATTTCTGGATATTAATTTTAATTAATAATATTTTCCTGTTTATTTTTTATGTGCTCAGACGAACACCAGCTTAGCACAGTTCTCACGTGGTCAAATATCTCGAAGGATACTGAACATGTGATACGTCCATTATTTTGATAACATTACGTACATTTTGAAATAAACTTTTTTATCTTGATCTTTAGTAAGATAAAAGACAAATACTTTTCGTTTTAAAAATGATTATTTTTAAAAATGATATTAGTGTCCGGCTTCTTAAACAATGATTTTGTTTGATAGTTTTAAGATCAACAACTTATTTATGTCTAGTCGCGAACTTTAGGTAAACATAGATCAACTACTTATTCGAATAACATTATTTTTTTATGTACCTAAGTAATGTCCGGAATTTTTTCCGGTACATCTGTACCGGAAAAAAATGTTGTCGGAAGGAAGTCTCCGATTCTTGTCACTGTTCCTCGAAGTTTAGGTAAATAAGCCCTACCTATTCCTATCACTGATAATTACGTAAAAAAATAACATAACTATTGGTGGGTTATTACATCTCACCTAAAATTAGGTTTAACTGGTCAATACGAGAGTTGGTCCCTCGACTGAGAGCTGAGCCACAGTTCCGGGGTCTAGACGGAAAGTTGATGCGACATGCGTGCTGTCAGTGCATCGCCTCGCTGTCTCTAGCCGGGGTGCACATGCGTGCTGTCAGTGCATCGCCTCGCTGTTGCTAGCCGGGGTGCACATGCGTGCTGTCAGTGCATTGCCTCGCTGTCGCTAGCCGGGGTGCACATGCGTGCTGTCAGTGCATCGCCTCGCTGTCTCTAGCCGGGGTGCACATGCGTGCTGTCAGTGCATTGCCTCGCTGTCGCTAGCCGGGGTGCACATGCGTGCTGTCAGTGCATTGCCTCGCTGTCGCTAGCCGGGGTGCACATGCGTGCTGTCAGTGCATTGCCTCGCTGTCGCTAGCCGGGGTGCCTTTAAGATTAGGACACATCTAATCAGCCGGTGGTAGGTAAATAAAATAAAATCTATTTATTGACACTCAAATTAGTGGCAGAGCTCAGGGCACAGAGCTCGCAAAACCGATCTCGTTCCTCGTACTGTGAGGCGCAGTGTGTGCAGACCTCTAAAGGGAAACCGAGGACCAGTGACCTTTGTCAAACACTTGAGCTATCTTCAGACTGTTATTTAAACTAGATATGAGTTAAAGTCTAAAGTAATCCTTATTTTTCAGATGAATGGCTGAATCTCATCGAAGAATGCCTGTCCCACGACGTCCAAGTAATTCGTCAGAAGGCGATCCACGCCCTACCTTTAGTATTCGAACAGTACCTACGAGATGATAACCTCAAGTACGGAGATATGACGGCCAAGGAGAAACGCAAGCAGCTTGTGGAGAAGTATTGTGAACAGCTCACCAGAACTAATGTTAATGGGTTGGTGCTGCGGATGGGGTATGCGAGGGCTGTTGGTACGTATTATTTTTTTATATTTGAAGAAAATTCCTTGGCCACGTTAAGAGTTCCACGTTCAATCCCGAAATGGCACTGCATTCTCATAAGTTTACCGTCGGAACTGATCACCCAAACTTTATCAACGTATCAGCGTGGATGTGTTCTACAAACACATTATATGAAAATAGCTTCTGCTCGGAAATTTTCTCACTTTTTCTAAAATTTTTACTTCTTGCTTGCTTCTGAACTGGTTTCCGCAATTAGGCCACAGTTGGGCCATGTTTGCGTGTCAGGTCCTAGTCACGTTGTGTAAGAAATAAAGTAACATTATAATGTTATTCCCGACATAGATCATTTGAAAACATCGAAAAATCAATTCATTGGCAGTCGTAACTCTTAACCCAATTCCTTATTGGAATGTTATCGCAACCCCTTGACTATCAGCAAAAAGACAATTTCACAAAAGCTTTCATATTCATGCCTATGCCTTGTTTCTTATAAAATGAATGTCTTTTTCAGGATCCCTCCCAAAGTTCGTGCTGACTGAACACTTGCCTATAATCATCCGCTCGCTGATAGAATGCACTAAAGTAACGGAAAGCACGCAGAAATGGGCCGAGGCGCGGCGCGATGCAGTCATCGGTTTGACCGAAGTAAGTGATATAAATAATCAGCTTTTTAAAATTAACTTATAGGTTATAACAAGAAAATAGTTCGTAAGATTTGAAACGTCGTTGTTGATACACGGCGAAACAGATACCCCCCTGTCACCTACATCTGGCGTCATGCCCATATTATGATTTAAAATAAATAAATAAATAAATAAATAATGCTGGACAATTCACACAGCATTATCTAGCCCAAGCTAAGCAGAGCTTGTGTTATGGGTACTAGATGACTGATATACTTAATACAATACATTACTTACATATAAAGATATTTGACGACCTCAGTGGCGCAGCGGGCGAGAGTCCGCCTGCGACGCATGAGGTTGCGGGTTCGATTCCCGCCTCGGAACAAATTTGTGTACGATCTGCAGAAATTTGTTCCGTTGGTCTGGGTGCTTTCTATAAATAATAAAAAAATATCTATGTATATAATGTATTAAATATATCAGTTATCTAGTACCCATAACACAAGCTTTGAGTAGATTACTTTGGGCTAGATGGTGCTGTGTGGATTGTCTAGCATTATTTATTTATTTATATTTCAGTAGCATATTTTTTCTAGCTTATTGAGGCCCCATCATAATCAAATAAGGTCTTCCATCCGGTGAGGAAAGCTGTAAATTATTTCTAGTTAAAAAATAATTAAAACCCATTGAAAACGGCAACGGTTCAGTTCTGCTGTTTTCCCAAGACATCTAAGAACCTAAAGAAAAGGTTTGACTACCCTAGGTTAGGTTTGACTACCCTAGGTTAGGTTTGACTACCCTAGGTTTGATTTGGCTACCCTAGGTTAGATTTGACTACCCTAGGTTAAGTTTGACTACCCTAGGTTTGATTTGGCTACCCTAGGTTTGATTTGGCTACCCTAGGTTAGGTTTGACTACCCTAGGTTAGGTTTGACTACCCTAGATTTGATTTGGCTACCCTAGGTTTGATTAGGTTACCCTATATTTGGCAATATAATATGAAGATAACAACAATATTCACAAACTATACTTCCCTACAGGTGTGTTCGACGCAAGGAATCGTGAATGGCGTAGAGAAGTTTTCGTCGGAGATTGTGCAGGCACTGTTAGATAGTTTGCTAGAATACACGATTGATATGCGCGGTGATGTCGGCGCTTGGGTTAGAGAGGCGAGTATGACTGGTAAGAACCTTTTAAATGATTATTATTATACACTTCCTTTATTATGAATCTCGTAATAAAATCATTTTCACTATATAAAATAAAATATTATAAAACTACCTATTCTACAATAAAATATATTACTATTATTAGTGTCCAAACAAACAACACGTGCGAAGCCGCGGGCAGAAACGAAGACATAAAAGAAGTGTTCCTTGGTTTAATATTTACAATTTTCTCTAATAAAAAAAGTAAAGAGATATGAAAATTTATAGAGTTTTTCCACACAGCATACTTCTTTAGGGCTCGATGATTGATGTGGTTTAGATTATATTTGGATATATATATATTTTTGTGACGCTTGTGTCAAATCTTTACATAGTATAAAACAAAGTCGCTCCCGCTGTCTGTCTGTCCCTATGTATGCTTAGATCTTTAAAACTACGCAACGGATTTTGATGCTGATTTTTTAAATAGATAGATTAATTCAAGAGGAAGGTTTATAATTATAATACATGCATAATATAGTAGAGAAACACTGATAATATTTGAGGTTTCTAATGTGATGTCGTAAATAAACACATTTTTTTGCGCTTACATTGCAAACGCTGGCTGAACCCTACGAGATAGATCAAAATAATGTACTACAGTATTGTACACCTTAAAAATGTCTACAAAAAATTCCGCGAGAGTATACGTCTATCTCTTAAGGATAACCCACAATAACCATTTTTAATCCTTTACTTTTTACGAGAAATAATGGCTTATTTACGAGGCTATTTTAAGCAATACAGCATTAATCCATATCCAATTAAGTACCTTAAATACATTGTGCATTTAATATAGATCAATATGGCCCCGTACAGCATGTAATTTAAATGAATATTTTCGTAGATATCACAGATTTAAAATGCATGGACATAGGGGTTTCAAGCGGTACCAGCCGGGGGGCCGATTCTGTAGTATCATTAGTATCAGCATTGCGCCCGTGCGAAGCCGGGGTGGGTCGCTAGTAATAATAATATTTTATTACACAAGGTCTTCTGTCAATCTGCCGGCAATGCGCAGTGGAAGCCCCGACTCTCAACTCGCCGCAGATAATTCGAGAGATCGTGTGCGGAATCGCTCAGCAAGCCGTCGAGAAGATCGACAGAACTCGCGCGCATGCTGGGAGGGTCTTTACTTCGTTTATTTACAAGTAAGAATATTTTACACCTACTAATTCCAGAAGCAGCCGTGTGAAGAGAATTTGCACCACCCCAAATCTTAGCGTGGGTGTCGTAAGAGGCCACTAAGGCATATCCACCGGGGGCGGGCAGCAGCGCCACCTGCAGAATAATTCTACCGCGAAACTGCGATTTTTTTTTCTTTAACTCGCAGTTTTAACTTTTTTTTTACGAATATCCGCTTGTTGGAATATAAAAATGGTCCTATACCTTAACTTTCTCTTTCTGTACTCTTATCTTAGCTTCCAGGTTTTTTGACCATCGAACATAATCAATTTACATTTACATTACAGCGAACCAATAATCTCGAACATTCCACACCACGACGCTCTCAAGCGCATATTTCCCTCCGAAGAGGTTGAACTAAAGCCTACTAAGGAAATCGAAGAGGATGTACAAACCAGTGAGAACTCCAATGTAGTTCTGTGGCTTTTCCCCGGACATACCATGCCGAGATTTGTTCAACTGCTGAGCTTCGAAGACTACAGGTATCACGTGATCAAGGGACTTATTGTCAGCGGCGGGGAGCTAACCGAAAGCTTGGTAAGTTGATTTACGTTCATTAAAGCATTCACTGCCCAGCTTCGGCGGTGCGACCAGCAGGGGCGCGCCGCCCGTATACGGGGCTGGGGAGATCAAAGAAAATTGTGGCAGGAACCTAAGTAAATACTATTCTAATACAAATAATAGCAAGCCATGGTGAAAATATTTTCAAATAACAAATCATTTTGGTACTACATTTGTATGGGAAATTCATCCGTCGCCGGACCCTTAAGTTGTCGTAACTGTTCGTGCATACGTGTTTACCTCCCCGTTAGAAAATCGGAGGGGGCTGTTCGCGGCTATGTTTGTATAGCGGTTCCCTCAAGTTCTAAGATAATTGTCATTACTTTTTCCATAAATCGAAATTCATCTATCATTGTCATTTCAGGTAAAACACACAACACAATCTCTCTACTCATACCTGAACACCCTGGAAGGCGACAAGGAGCTATTGAAATCCATCTGCGATACCATCATCAAAGTGTTTGCGGACAACTTGCACGTCAAACGGATCACTGGACCCATATTCAACTTCTTGGATAGACTTCTCAGTTCAGGTAATGAGTTTTAAATTAGAAAATATCTAGACACACGTTAAAACCAAAATCAAACTCCTTATTCCGAAACATAGATAGATAGATAATAGCTTTATTGTACCATCAATGCTTATGAAATATCATATTTGGGGGTGAAGGTGGATTTCCCTCAAATAGGAACAGAAGGAGATCTCCTCTGAACCGGGCCCGACCCATCTGGTACACTGAGCCCGGTGGTCTTTCGACCGACAGTTGATGTCGGATAGTTGTATATAGTCAGTTGTTACTGAATCTAGGAATTCCTTCTTTTTGCTTTTTCCGATTGTTTAAATAACGACATCTAGCGGATGTTTATTTAACCGCTTAGGTAGGTTTTTACTAGTTTCAGTGTTTCGGTGTTAGCGACTCTATTGACAAGTTAGCCTTGTAGTTCGGCTGTTGTCGCCTAGAGGTCGCCTACACTTATCTTATATATATTTATCAAGAGTTAATTAGAACTAGTATTTACAATTGAAACAATAATCGATATGAAATAAATACTCTTGGAAATATTCATATAACTAAAGAAAGCATGGAAATAAAGCGCTAGTTTTGTTAATATCGAATTGAACGAATCAATTTATATCTTGGCTGTAGTGCCCAAGCCAAGTTTGGAAATAAACGGGCGACGCAATAACAGTGTGTATTTACATGATAACATAAACTTTTCTATATGTTATGATAAATACTAATAAAGGCGAATGAGGTTCGCAACGCAAAATTTTACCAGTAATGGCGGAAATAAACTTACGTTTCGTGGCGTGTCGTGACGCGCCAGAAGCATAACAGATTCATACATTCGACAGAAAGCGTCGCGTCACGACACGACATTTAGTTTGAGAATGCCCATAATCAACAGTGAGTGTCCATCCGTCCATTGGATTTGATTAATAACTTCCAAAAATATCGTCATAGCAAAATATAACTATCAGAAAACTTGCCTGCAAAATAATAAAAGGGTCAACTCTACAAATCTACCATATCCGTTCCAGATTTTTAGTTTTAATCATGTTTTATTTGGTTTCAGGATCTATATGCCCGATACTAGATGATCCGCAGTCAACATTCGCTGCAGATATCCTAAAACATCTACAGTTGGAACTAAGAGGCGGCAAGAACATCTATAAGCTACTAGATTCTATCAATGTTCTTTGCCAACTAATCCAGGTAAGCTATCTTAAAAGTTACAAGTACATCCTTCTCTGTCTATCTACATAAAGACCGTTCCCGCAGCTGCTACGTCCGTCCTTGTCTTGTCTTTGAGGGCGTGGCTGTTTAGTCTACGTCTTTGATCCGTATATTCTGTATTGATACTAAATTTTCTTTAACCCGCACTATGACAGCTTCTCAGTCATAAATGTATTCTTGGGTGACGTTTGTCCTCGAAAAGCGTTACTCAAACATAGATAAGTGACTGAGCAGGCTTTCATAATACGGGCCTTAGAATTATAATTAATGATTAAAGAACTTACCTGAACGTAAAGTTCTATCATAATTATATGAAAACTGCGTCCGAATGAGTACTAGGATTACAATGCAGTTACGCCTCTAGTTTAAGCCAATCCGCACTAAATTTGAGATTGAAGCAAAAATTAATAAACTATTCAATCATGGGTCTCCTGGTGACTATCTATAGACAGGGGGGTGGGTTGCTTTGCTTAGCCCTTCTGACGCAGTTTTCATATAATTATGATAGAATTTACGTACAGGTAATTTCTTTAATCATTAATTTTATTAAACTAAAAACCTGGCTAATACGATTGATTTTGCAAAGGAAATAGCGAGTGCACCTGTGTTTGCGCACACAATTGTGCACTGAAAAATGTCCTGCATACGTGGTTAGTCTCCTCTGACCCCGGCTGTCGTGGCCGAAATTCAGCTAGGACATCATCATCATGAATAACAAACTGCGGTTTTTATTGATTATATATTTTTATCATTTGCATTCACGCATCAATTTCGAAAAGGATGACAAGGAAATTTTCCCCATTTTTGGGACAGTATCGGCTTCATTATTCAATATCCTAATTTTATGGACTATGACTAAGGATAACTTTATGAACTATAATTTCCTACCAACTATGAAGATATGTTTGCAATAACCTTAACATCCGGGAATTGAGCGTAGGTTTATGATATAAGTGTAACATACACTTATCTGTGCTAAACTAACTTGTACAAAAAAGTGGTAGCCAAATAGATGCCCGACTTTACAGCTCCTATCTTTACAGGTCGGTGGCACAGTGAGCAGCAAATCCTTAGGACAGCTAGTGATCTACCTCTGCTACGCCGATCGCTACGTGCGTCGCTGCGCCGCGGCGCGACTCTACGAGGCGTTGACGTTGTACGGAGACGTCTGCTCGGTGCCTCAGGATAACTTGGACCAGGTATGAACTATGGACACATCCAACACCCACCGCTGAGTATCAACAGATCCCTAGCATACCTAGTGATCTACTTTATGCTACGCCGATCGCTACGTGCGTCGCTGCGCCGCGGCACGACTCTACGAGGCATTGACGTTGTACGGAGACGTCTGCTCGGTGCCTCAGGATAACTTGGACCAGGTATGAACTATGGACACATCCAACACCCACCGCTGAGTATCAACAGATCCCTAGCATACCTAGTGATCTACTTTATGCTACGCCGATCGCTACGTGCGTCGCTGCGCCGCGGCACGACTCTACGAGGCATTGACGTTGTACGGAGACGTCTGCTCGGTGCCTCAGGATAACTTGGACCAGGTATGGAATATGGACACATTCAACACCCTCAGCTGAGTATCAACAAATCCCTAGGACAGCTAGTGATCTACCTCTGCTACGCCGATCGCTACGTGCGTCGCTGCGCCGCGGCACGACTCTACGAGGCGTTGACGTTGTACGGAGACGTCTGCTCGGTGCCTCAGGATAACTTGGACCAGGTATGGACTATGGACACATCCAACACCCACTGCTGAGTATCAACTGATCCCTAGCATAGCTAGTGATCTACTTATGCTACGCCGATCGCTACGTACGTCGCTGCACCGCGGCGCGACTCTAACGAGGCGTTGAAGTTGTACGGTAACATCAGATCTGTGCCTCAGCATAACTAGGCCCAGGTATGTAACACCTTCTGTCGAGTATCGGCAAATCCCTAAGTTAACCACTTCGCTACGCCAATTGATATATTTCGTTGATAAATGCTAGGAGGATCGATACGGACCTTGGTATTACGCAGTTCAGTGCACAATTAATTTGGTGGTACTACGCGTTCTGATGCTGCAGCGCAACTATAATAATAAAAAATAAAATAAAATTTATTTCCAAACATGGTTGATGGTTTACAGAGTAGGTACTTATATCTAAAATTAGATTCTATATTGTGTAAAATTACCAGTAATAACATGATACTGTAACCGAAGACCTAGTGCTGACAATGCACCGTCTCCTCGCTATTACTAAGTAAAGACTTGTGATAAGACGCGAGGGCTAACTCTACCTCGGCAGACCCAGGGAGTGCGGGTTTAGTATGTTTAATAGTTGGTACATAGAAAAAAAAATCTAGCAGAAAAAAAGGAAACAGTAAACTTAACTAAAAACTAAACAAAATAAGTAAAACAAAAGAAGATCTACGCTGTTCGCTACGTATCTATTGCGTCTATTCATCATAGTGTTAGTGCTATGCGAATAGATACGTATCTTAAGGCTAGGTAGTCCTGCAGCAGTAGGCGTAACGGAAAATTCGCGCCTGCCAAGCCGCCGCGCTCCTTTTTTTGTAGTTATTTAAACATGGTGATTAAGAAAATCATTTTATCAAGTCAAACTCTGCGAATTTGTTTAGAAATATTAAGTGTCCTTAGTTGAGTAAAAAAAAGTGTGGTTATCAGTAGTTCGCTAGTCATAGTATTAAAAAAACGTTAGAAAAGGGGGTAACTTTGGGATTTTTTTCTATCGAGTGAAGTTTATTAGATCTTTTAATTGAATGCGACTTTGACTAGACTAGAACCTTAAATAATACATATCTTTTTTTCAGAATTTTAAACACTATTTTCTGAGTCTCAGATGGTTTAAAAAATCACAAAAATGCGGCCTCTGCTGGCCTACTAACCCTTAAATATTTGCCGACATTCGCTACGTATCTACGATTCGTATCTCCCTAAGCCGTAATACAAAGCTACCTCATACTGATACCATCTCTATCATAAGCTAGTTGTTTTTCTAGTTTCGGGAATAAATTCAATGTCAAATAATTTCATAACATTGCGAATGATTACACTATTCCCGATAAACAAGCGCCAGTCATTCCGCCATGTTTCGCACTTGGTCATTAGGTCAGGGAGTGATTCCACACTTTATTATCGTTACACCATTAATCTCGCACATGTTTCCATTAACCTTGACATCCGGGAATTGAGCGTAGGTTTATGATATGTGTCTAACTTTCTGTGCTAAACTAACTTTTTAAAGAACCTTTAAGAATAACCACTAGGAGCGTCGCTCACTAATAAGTCGAGGCCTGAACTCTTTGTAGAGTGGTGGCGCGGGCGGTTATGCTTCCTCCAGACAAATTTCTTCGCACGCACCAAACTGAAGATTAGAGCTTATAAAAAAGAACGCAAATCATCAGGTGATAAATATATACACTAAATTACCCAGTGACTTAAAAGCTTTATCATTTAATTTACTTAAAATAAAATTAAAATTATGGCCAATGGAAAAATTTTATTGAATTTAATGTATTTTACTTACCATTTTGCTGAAAAAAAATTAAAAAACCTACGTTTGCGAACTTTGCACTTGAATATTTTTTTGCACACGGGATAGATGGGGACTTTCACATTTTATTTATTATGGCTTCCCTAATGTTCATACCAATTTTCAGCTTTATGCGAGTTTATATAAGTCTGGATGTCTATCTTGTCGCCGATTTACCAATTTATTAAGGCGGTGATGTATGCAACCCTGTCAAAACACGTCAAAATACCTTCGTCGAACGACTGTATGCATATAGCTAGACTGTGCTATTAGTGTGACATGTCAGACAGCGGTATGAATAGTAGAAGGCAGCAGACCGTGTTTTGTCAACAAGTCGACGGCCTGCCGACTTTGGTAACACACCAACTCCTTTATGTTATCTATCATAACATTGTAACATACATTGTCTTATGGCTTGGTGGGCCAGCAGAGGCCGCATTTTTGTGATTTTTAAAATCATCCGAGACTTAGAAAATAGCATTTAAAATTCTGAAAAATCTCGTCAAAGTCGCATTACAAAATCTAATGAACTTCACTCGAAAGAAAAAAATCTCAAAGTTTTTTTTTTTTAACGTTTTTTTAATATTATAACTAGCGAACTACTGATATCACACTTTTTTGTACTCAACTAAGGACACTTCTAAACAAATTCGCAGAGTTTGACTTGATAAAATGATTTTCTTATTCACCATGTTTAAATAACTACAAAAAACACGAGCGCGGCTGCTTGGCAGGCGCACGTTTTCCCTTACACCTACTGCTGCAGGAATACCTGGCCTTAATTACAACGTGACTAGTCAATAGCAAGCGAAAATGTAAATAAAACTTGTCCTTTGTCCCTCAGGCAATGGCGGTGTTGGCGGACACGGACTGGGAAAGAGACGTCTCGGAACTAAGGCCCATTCGCAACGAACTTTGCGACCTCATGGACATAAAGCGGCCGGTTATGAAACAGAAGAACCCTGCATAAGCTAAGCTTAAGTTTTCAAGTTTCAACTCGCATGTTATAGCTACAAGTGAAAGTCACGTGAGCATTGGCGAAAATATTTATCTTTTTACGCTATAATGACTTATAACGTTGATGTAATGTACTTTGTTTATAAAAGCGGCCGGTTATGAAACAGAAAAACCCTGCATAAGCTTAAGGTTCAAGTCGCTTATCCTTCTTTGTGTAACAACAAGTGAAAGTCGTGTGAGCATTGGCGAAAATATTTATATTTTAAACGCTGCTATGATGACATAATAACTCAGATGTCTAATGTCGTGCTTTGTTTTTGAACGCTTATCGGTAACCTATGGCACACACGTTGCAATAATAAAGATTAACTCTCTATTTACAAGTGATAATATTTCATTATTGAAGTAACTAGTTATAACCAGTGATTGGTGATAATTTTGTCTTCAATGTGAATGTTACTCGTAACTAATAAAATGCTTTTTATTATACTCAAATTGTAGTTTTATTCAAAGCCCACAAGTGTTAATATTTTCCTCTTAAATAAAGTAGGCACAAAATGACAGGTACTAGTGATTAGAATAGTAGGTTCTTTTCTAGATTTTTTTAACCAAGTATTTGTAGCTGCGAAGGATCTTGGGGCACTTCAGCAATTAAATCTGCCCAAAATGTCCCGTAGTTTTTCAACACGGTGCCTCTGTAAAGAAAAAAAAAACAAAAAAAATTTACTTATCGCAAGAAGTTTTGCTGGCAGAGTTGGATGTAAGTTAATTTTATTGTATAACACCTAATCGTATAATTCCCGATAACACCCCTGGGGGTGTCACGGGTCATGAACGAAATAATAAAATTGTGTAGAACCGTACGTCTCGCGCTTAAAAAAACATTACGTTGGTAAAATATGTAGATCACGTAAAAAAAAATCAGTTATATTATTTTTTTTTCATAGTCTTAATAATGAGATACTGGTGTCAATTCAGATGTCGTCAAAACTCAATTGACAGAAATAAAAATGTTGCCGTCCCTTTCATACCGATCGAGACAAAAAGGATGGCATCATTTTTAGTCTGACGACCTCCGTGGCGCAGCGGGCGAAGGTCCGCCTGCGACGCAGGAGGTTGCGGGTTCGATCCCCGACTCGGAACAAATTTGTGTACGATCTGCAGAAATATGTTCCGTTGGTCTGGGTGTTTTCTAAGTATAATAAAAATATCTATCTATGTAATGTATTGTATTAAGTCTATCAGTTATCTAGTACCCATTATTTATTTATTTAGTGCTGTCAGTTTCGTTTTGGCGACATGTGAATTGACACCACTGTCTATCAATTACGAGGTTTGTTTTATAAATTGTGAAAGTAAAACTTATAGGAAAATTGGGAAGAAAATTTCAAGTAATTCAAATAGGTAGGTACTAATTTATTACAATCCCTTTCTTTAAATAATATTAAAACATGACAGAATTGTATGATCTGGAATTAATTGAAATATGTTTTTATTTAGATAGATAATGATGTGTGAATTGTCCAGCATTATTTATTTATTTAGTATTTTTTTAATTTGGGAAGTGAATTATGTTTTGTCTTTTCGAATTGTACAATTTCTGACATACCTTGTATGTATGTTATAAATGGTAAATAAATAAAACAAATACAAATAATTTTAAATTGTAATTTTGTTCCATTGCTTACTAAGTGTCTAGCTAAGCTATATTAACATTATCTGGGGTCACATGCTAAGCACATATTTATTGCGTTGCACAACTGCATACATGAGCTTAGTGAAAGGAAAGGAGTGCTACAGGGCATGGTTCGACAACCTTGTTATCATTATGGCTTATTCCGTATATCCATCCTAAAACAGCTAACCTAAGAAAAATCTGAAGAAAGATGTTATATGAATACCGGTTATCCATCCCGTTCAGGGTGGATAGATTGACACGCGTTTCCGAATATCCACCTTAGGGTCGCTGTTTTAGGGTGGATAAACGGAATTGGCGATCATAAACATAATGCTCCTATGAAAACAAACCCTAGAACTGATATTTAAATAATGCTGGACTATTCCTGCAGCATCATCTAGCCCCAGTTAAGCAGAATTTGTGTTATGGGTACCTACTAGTTTGACTGATAAAATCCTAATATCCGACTTATATTATAAAGCCGAAAGATTGTAAAATGTGAATTTTTGTTACCTAAGATCTCCAAAATTACTGAACAGGTCATGATGAAATTTGGCGTACATGTAGAACATAGCTTAACTTGGATAATAGGCTACTTATTATACCGAAAATATGCGTGCGAAGCCGCGTATATGAATGTATTGTATTTAATATTAATGTATTGTATTAATTAATAATACAAAACATTCATCATCATTAGCCTATGTTAGTCCGCTGGGCATAGATCTCCCCTAAAGAGCATATACAATGAACATGAATACATCAAAATATCAAAATTTCAAGTATAGCACTGCCAGCGTTCTTGTCTTCTGTCTACAGCACTAGTTCTTAATTTGACAAAATTTTAAAGCCTTCTCGTTTGGTCCCGCCTGGAATGTCATTAAAAATGTAATTTTAAGACGAAGCTCGAACGGCTTGGCATAATGCTTGCCCCGATGCTGCTCCCCCAAAATCACTTTTGTCCCAACGGCATCAATGGGACGGGCCTCTGTGTGAGTTGACACGGAATTGTTTGTTACAAACGTGCTCCAGCTCTGCGGATCGTGCCCACCTGGCCGTTTCTAAATGGGAGTCAGGACATTGGTTGCAAGCATTTCCTTCATATAACACTGGTACTTTATTGGATCTCGTAACTTTCCGAATCGCAACATGTCTTCGGTTGGGTGCAAGGTGTTGCGCGCCTCATCAATGCCAGTGCGGTACTGCTGTCGAACAGCTTGGTCATCACGGATTATCGTGTACTAGGGCCGCCGGTCAGATATCTCGCAACGCCAGCCTTAACGACATCATCCGGCGGGCCTTTGTCACCGCTAACGTACCAGCTATTCTCGAACCGAATGGTCTGTTACGTGACGATGGTAAAAGGCCCGACGGTATGACACTAGTCCCATGGGAGTTGGGAAGGCCCATTGTGTGGGACGCTACATGCGTCGACACACTTGCTGCGCCCTCCCATCTTCCAAGGACATCCGTGGCAGGCGCGGCGGCAGATTTTGCCGAAGATCTCAAGAGTCGCAAATATGCAGGTCTCGACAGAGTCTGCAGTTAGCTCAATTGTTTCAATTGTAAATACTACCTAATTATTTTAAAATTTTCTTTGTGAATAAAGGCTTCTGCCCGTGCGAAAAATACATAGATTTATTACATAGATAGATATTTTTTATTGAGTAGGTAAGTATACATAGAAAACACCCGGAAGAAATGTCTACAGATCGTTCCAACATTTGTCCCTAGGCGGGAATCGTACCCGCAACCTTCTGCATTGCAAGACTTGTCCGCTACGCCACCGAGGTTGTCATATACTATGAGTTATTGAAAGCAACAAACATTATTTTGAAGAAATATACAATGGTTACGCAGTGCAAAGTAAGTTTACGAATTGTTTTTGTAATGACTAATGATATCGTTGACTTGGAATGAATAGTCAAATCGTTCATTATCAATGTTTGTCAACTTTGCAAGTACCTATACCAAAAACTTGTTTTCAGGTTTCGATTATCACTTCACGCAAGAAATCTTACATAAAAATGATGTCATTCTCCGAAGCATGGATTGAAAAGGAAACAATGACGTCACGTACTATTCCAAGAACGATCTGTAACATGAAGATCTCAGTGACGTAAAGCGCATCTGCATATGAAAGAGATGACGCAACTTACAATACCTATGAATAGCTGAAAGATATTATGTGAGTATTTTTACTCTATTCTGTTCCATTGTTTCATCATCATCATAGTAAGTCGATAAAGTGTTATGGTGTCGGTACCTACGGATACTCACGTGAAATATACTCTTCCATGGTGATCACGCGGTGCTCTCCACAGCAAAGTGGCTCTGATCTTGTCTACCGGGTCAGCGTGTGTGATCGACGCACACTCAGGGTGTATTGTAGTGTTCGGTGCGTTTTCCCACGTTCCCAACCACTGGTTTGTCTCCACCGAACGTGCTTGTATAAAAAACCCTTTGAAGGGCTCGGCCCCTTCTATTGAAACTGGAACAGTAATAATAACAATCTTGGTACCTACTTTGCTCTGTTTTGATGAGAGAATTATGCAATAATAATATGATACGGAGTCAGATTTCTGTAGGTATACTGTAGAAATTGAACTATCAGCAGTTGATAGTGTGGGAACATGGGCAAAGTGCGAGCGTAAAGCGGACTACGCTATTGCTCAGGCCAAACCAGTGAACTTTACAAGCTTTTATTTAATTTGCCCTATTAGTATGAGTGGGACAAATCTTGCAACCGAATTTGAGGCCTCGATCGATTGAGCTGAAATTTGGCATAATTATTTAAGTTCGATGACAATGCAATGTTATGGTACCATCGAGCTAGTCTGATGATGGAGACAGAAAGTGGTCATAGGAACTCCTAAACGAAACAAAACGGCTTTACCCCGTCGAGTTTGGGTTCGTTGGATTTGTCTTATCCCAAGCATTTGGTCCTACATGATATAAAAGCTTGTTTTTAAAATAGATTTATCATTTTTTTTTAGTTGCATAAATGGTTCATGTCATACAGGAGTTCTGTTTGTGCCTCATGAAGAGTTGTCATTTTTAGGGTTTTGATGATCGAAGATCGGTTTCAAAACCCTTATGGTCTCGCTTTGTCTGTCCTTTTTTCCCTCCTTAATAACTCAAAAACTACTGCAGCTATCAACTTGAAATTTCAAATAATAATACATTTCGTACGCCTGTACAGATATAGAGAAAAATAAATGAAAATAAATGAAAAATGAAAATGAATATTTTCCATACAAATTGTGATGCCGAAATTTTAAAAGATACCTACAGAGTCATATGGGGTATCAAATGAAAGGTATCATTTTGTACATTTCAAAATATTTTTTGAAATTTTTGTAGGTTTCATACTTTTGAAAATATTTCGAAAAAAGTCGAAAAAATACCCATTCCCCCCCCCTATCTCCGAAGATTGCAGAGCCATCCATGTAAAATGTATGGAGCGCTTATAGACATTGATCTATATTTTACAGGAAAAATATAGAGAAGTTTGAAAAAAGAACACATTTTGAAAAATGGTCAAAAAGGGGGGGAATAATTTTCAAAAGGGGGAGCTACCTCACCGAGTGGGGTATCAAATGAAAGGTATTGGTTTGTAAGTTTCAAAACAGTTTTTCAAATTTCTGTAGGTTTCATACTTTTTGAAATATTTTGAAAAAAGTCGAAAAAATACCCATTCCCCCCCCCCCCTATCTCCGAAGTTTGCCGAGCGATCCATTTAAAATGTATGAAGCGTTTGTAGATATAGATCTATATTTTACAGGAAAAATATAGAGAAGTCTGTAAAAAGAACACTTTTTGAAAAATGGTCAAAAAGGAATAATTATCAAAAGGGCTAGCCCACCGAGTGGGGTATCGAATGAAAGGTATCGGTTTGTACATTTCAAAACAGTTTTTAAAATTTCTGTAACTTTCATACTTTTTGAAATATTTCGAAAAAAGTCGAAAAATTTACCATTACCCACCTTAACCGAAGCATGCATAGAGATCCATCTGAAATGTAGGTTGGTACCTACTATTCTTAGGTATTCGTTAAACTGCGAAGTCTCTAACCGGTACTTTTGGTACATATTTGTTGACAAACGTTCAAAACCCTCGGCGCGCGAGTTACACTCGCACTTGACGGATCTTGTTTTTTATCATAATGGTCTAGCGTTTGGCCACCAACTCACTTAAATTAAGTAAAGAACTGGCCTAAGATGGAGCACGCTTTCCCAGAAGGAACTTATTTACCCTGGACTTGAAGGCTCCAAGATTATAACTACTCTAACGGGAAAACAGAGGCAAGAAGCTCATTTGACTATTTTCACACCATTTCTGTTGAATGCATGATGAAAGACCGCATTTTCCGTAACCAACCAACACAAAAAATACGCATTTTTGGCTCAACCTTAGTATTATAGGTAGGGCTTTTAAGCTTTATGATTTATATAAATTCGGTAATTCTTACGCAACGTATCCTGTTTCCTGTCCTCGATAGATCGAAATATTTACGATCTTTCAAGGTGTTTGTTTATTAGTCCATCAGTCGTGAACCGGTTGACTACTAGAGGCAGGCTCAGTGACCTACACTGCGAGTTTGCGTAAGAGCCCTCTCGAATGTGCTGTTCCCACGATTTTATGGTGATTTGACAATTATTTAAATCCATACCTGGGTCTAAGGGTTCATCAATATGTATTTAGCAGATTATTAGCGGTTAAAAAAAATCCGAGCTTGTAGAGGTTTATACACATCAGTGCGGTATGTTTATTAAATAGACTCACCCCTCTGATGTGTATAAACCTACTGTCAAATGGTGTCGTCAATAACGAGACAGAATCGTGATGTTTCCTATTAACGCATTAATTGACTGGTTTAGCACCATATCATTAGTCTTACGCTTAAAACTCATAAATTGTAAAATAAAGTTATTTTTTCAAATATGAGTAGGTAATTTCAATTATTTACATATATTTTTTTTTATTATTTTTAATTGGTATGTGATTTGCGTAGTTCCCTGTCCCCATGATAGAGGTGCTAAACCAAATTTTAAGGTGCTGCCTCCCCTCACACTAGCGCCGCCGCCACCTATTTTATCTAATTATTACGCTTAAGAAAGGAATTTCCAAAAATTACATTAGAGACTTTATGATACCTATTATAAGATTTTTTTTTGATGCTTCTGTAATAGTTTTATTTTGTATAGTTTAGACAGATAATCGAAAATAGTGTATGGTGGCCACCAAGGGCAACTTCCTATCTCTGCCTAAACTATACAAAATAAAACTATTACAGAGGCATTAAAAAAGATTATAATAGGTATCACAAACTGGCTAACGTAATTTATGAAATTCCTTTCTTAAACGTAATAATTAGATAAAATAGGTGGCGGCGCTAGTGTGAGGGGAGGCAGCGCTTTAAGGAAAAAGAAGACGTCACGATCACGTGTCGTTACTAACGCCAAATAGACTCGCCCCTCAGATTTGTATCACTGTGTTCTTGTGTTGTTCTTAAGTAAAAGGTTCGACAATCTTATTAATCAGTGGTCATCAACTGGCATTCATGTTTATATTATTTAATTTTGTTGCTACTATCCCACAACTGGGGATCGGCCTCTATTTTGTCCTTACATTCCTTGCGAATAAACCCTCTTTTGATATTGCATGTTTCGTAATCTTCTGACAAAAACTTGAATTAAAATGTAACCGGCCGTGTATCTTTCTGCAGAACTGTACCCAGTAGGCAAGTAGGTAATACTGGGTCTTTGGTTGCGTCATTCGTTTACTACCCAAGTATATCAATGAAATTGAATCGATCTATGTTCAAGAAATGCGTCAGTCATGTGTTGCACAATCCTTATTTTCTTAATGTAAATGTGCATGTAAGCGATGTTTTATGATGCTAATCAGACCGGTTAAGTATACATTTTGAAGATGAAGCAATACTTAATTGTGGTGTAAATCTAGGTTCACTAATGCAATACCTAGGTAGACCTTGTACGGAAAGTATTTTCTGTAATATTACGGTCATTAATTTGAATTATAGCATTGTATATAAACGCAAAACATACCACAGTGTTGAACCAAAAAATATTGCTCTACTTTGATATTCAAATGAAAGTAGAGCAAATTTTTTTGGTTCATATTATTCATACCTACATATTGTTATGTCATCATCATCATCATCCACAGCCGGATTTTACCCACTGCTGGGTATAGGCCTCCCGAATTGTTATGTACTTATAATTATTTATTTTATTTTATTTTATTTACAATTTTAGGGAAACTAACAGTAGTAACTATAATTAAAGAGGTAATAAACGGCTAATTAGAAGTTTACACAAAAAAAAGCTTAGTTAAATATTAGTGTCAGTCGAAAAATGTAAGTAAATAGACGGCGCGTTTGGTACCTACCTAATAAATAAAATAAAACTAAATAACAATTTTATACCTAGGTACTCGAAAAAATAAATTACTCACAAGCGTTTAAGACGCTTGGTTGAGGTGTTAAATAAATCTATATCTACTTCATTGTTCCTATTGTTACGTATAGTGTTTGCCATTAGATTATTAAAGGATTTGCATGCCCTTAAGATGAACGAGTTCTGCCTATAGTTCGTCCTCACCATTGGCTCGTACAAGAGATTGGGCTTGCGAAGTGAGCCTATGTTCACTTCGAAAGCCTAATTATATATTAATTATTAATTTATTTTATTTATTAATAACATTTTATTTTATTTATTGTATTTTGTTCATATTATTATGAAACTACTTTCATTTTTTACCATAAAATATTGCTCTACAGCAATATTTTTTGGTTCGAGTGTGGAATGAGCTTCCTGCGTATGTTTTCCCTTCAGTGTACAATCTTGGATTCTTCAAATCAGGGCAAATAAGTTCCTTCCTGGAGCTCCATCCTAGGCCACATCTAGATGATAGCCAAATGCTTTACCATCACCAATAAAAAACACTATTATTACTATTACACATGTTGCCAGTAACAAAGAATTCAAGTCACTACCATTATTCTCTTGCCGTTTCTTAGATCTAGTCTTAGCCTGAACACCGAAATTTTGTACACTAAACTTAAAATTTTTCATTCGTTCCATCTTTGAAAATAAATATATCTAGGTACCTACTCTATTTATAATCAAAATCTTATGCGCGCTTTTCACGCGTTTTCCGGGGCTAAACAAACAATGTAAGTAACACTTTTAATGTTCTTTATTCTCGATCTAGAAATATGTACGTCTATGTAAAGCCTGATCCAGTCAAACTTTTGCACGAACAAACTTTCCCCTTTGATTGTTTAATCCATAATAATATTATAATTCTGCCTGTCTGTATGTCCGTTACTTCATACATAGACGGCTGAACAGATCCTAAATAAATTTGTCAGGGAGGTAGACGGAGTCCCAGGAAAGGCTACTTTTTATCACTGAAAAATGCGTGCTAAGTCGCGTTAGAGTTACGTAAATAAATCAAAGCTCTCCTTTAAAGAATAAGTATGATTCGATAGTCACAAACCTGTGATAGGCGTATTCGGTGCATACTCAGTTCCCGATGCCAGGACTCGATACGGTAGACTGGATAGCGGCTGAGTCCTATGCTGGCTGTGGTTTGGCTGATTCGCCCGCTCCCTCACACACGTGTCAATCGGCGCACCATCCGGAAAACCCTCGACCCCCCAACAAAGCACTAGAGCCAGCACAATCGTTGATTGCATTCTCGAAAATGTAAAACAAACTTAGATTCTTTATTTTGTTTTTAATCGCGATGTGTCGAAGAAGGCAGATAGTCCTATTCTCAATATTGGCTAAAAATAAAAATAAGTAGGGCTCTATAAAAAATTAAGGTATGTATACACAAGAGCAACGTTAACGCACGTATGAAGCTTTTCAAAAGTCCCGCACTAGACTGCGCTGGGTCCACTGCTCCACTCACTTTTGTAACCAACGGAAAGGATCTAGATCTTAAACTAGTTGACAGATCAATTAATGCTCATACGCCGGAGGTTTAGGTGTGCCGAAACCTCCGTTTACAACCGACATGGTTGCGCAAATGTGGTACCTACCGTGAATGTGTTAGTCATTCAGATGAAATGGTTTTCATAATCGGTTAAATCTTGTCATGGGCTTAAGCAATGATAATGCGTACTAAAAGGTTATTCAATAAGTGATTTAATTGATTCATAAAACAGTAGGTTAAGGTAGGGTTATTAATATTTTGTTAAGGCAGTCATAGGTCAACTTAAAAGTTCTTAATAAAGCTAAATAAATAGGTAGCTGCAGTTAAAATAAATGGTTGTCAGAGAGAAGAAGTCCAAACGGATAAAGCCGCTGGCCAACTGAGGCACACGCTGTGCACGTAACGCATTTTAACTGCGTGGGTTCGTTTGTTTGACAACGTGGGTCTACGTTTCCACTGCAGCACACACTATACTTGAAAATTAACCCACAACTATGTACAACTGTAGCATCACAGTTTTGAACCATACGAAAGTGACTTGACAGCGTTGAGCTGCGCGGGCGCCATATTCGAGCAAACCACGCGTGTAACAATGACACCCTTAATCTCGTATTCGTGCGTAGCGTGTTCGAGGGTTGCAGTGGTCGTTATCACATACATTTTCATGCAAAGCGAAGCCAGACACACGTATTTCTCCGTGCGCAGCAGTAGGTCTTTGGCTTTAGACTGCGACTGGCTATTTTGATAAATTTGATTTCTGTACTGTTTCTGGTATTTATGTATTGTTGGCATTAGTTCCGTTTTCTATAAAAATAATTTTATCATCTTCATCCCTATTCGGTGAAAGCAGCACCGGGTTCAAAACAACCCCGTCATTCTGTTCCATGTACTGCATTATTTCATCAAGCATTTCGCTGTCCATTTCTGAATCGATACTATTTTGGCGTGCTTGTTCGTCTGACTCTACTTTTTCGGAACTGTCATTGGTCTCTTCTGCATTAGAGTTCTTATCATCAGCCTTCTTTTCCCGAGCTTCATTGATTTCTTGTAGCTTTGGATGACTGGCGAATTTCCGTTCCAAATACCTCGCTTCATAATCATTGAGGGAGTTATTGTAGATACTGCTTGAAGGTGAAGACACGCATCTGATCCAGTCTTGACATTCGATGGAAATGCTAGAAGCTTGGGTGAACCCGTAATAGTCTTCTACTTTCAGACCTCTGTTTGGGATATAACCTGAGCTACTTTCCGATCTCTCCAGAGAATCGTATCCTTCGTTAACAACGCCAGTTTGGATGGTTTCATAAACTGGTTCTAGTATGTCAGCAAGTCTTTCACTGGCTTGTATTGAGATGATTTCTGCTACGTGGAGTCGAGGTCTGATTGTTGCGTATTGGTTTTTGTTGTCTTCTTCATTGTGGGAGGGTAGAGCGGTGGAGCAAGTGAGACGTCGGTCTAAGTGGCCCATGCTGGGCCGAGCTGTTGAGTCTGCACGAACGCGAGATACAACGGCGTTTTCGGTTTTGCGATATGTCTGCTTGATTAGGCTTCGGACCTGAAATTCATCAAAATACAAAAGAACAACTCGTTAATTGAAAACTATGAAGAACCCAGCTCCCGAATTTTCATTTCTCAAAATGCCCTCTCATTTTGCGAGAAGAAGTAAAACAAACAAAAGCCTTCTAAATGTAGGGAACACTACCGATATATTTAATCGACTGTTTCGATACTGCACCAAAATCGCTTTAGCCGTTTTGATGCTGCGATGTAATATAGAGTGTTCGCCAACCACATAGAAACACTCAAAATGTCCAAATTCTATTAAACATTTGCACGACAAATAAGTCAAATATTGTGATACCCTATTCTAAAACCATCATTGTTTACCTATATTTAAGCAAATAAATACTATTTATTTCATTTCATTTCAAAAAATAATCAACGCCTCGCGAGTTAAATAAAAATACATTACAATAATTAAATAAATAATGATGGACAATTCACACAGCATTATCTAGCCCCACGCTAAGCAGAGCTTGTGTTATGGGTACTAGATAACTGATATACTTAATACAATACACTACATAGATAGATATTTTTATTATACATAGAAAACAACTAGACCAACAACGGAACAAATTTCTGCAGATCGTACACAAATTTGTTCCGAGGCGGGAATCGAACCCACAACCTTCTGCGCAGGCGGACTTTCGCCCGCTGCGCCACGGAGGTCGTCAAGGTCAATGCAAGGTCCGTGTTAAATTTTGTGTGAAAAACTTACTTCTTTGTTGATGTAACAATACAGCAAAGCCACTACAAATCCTTGCAGTGCTTCCATCGAATATGAGACGTAGTAGTAAATCTGTTCTCCGGTACAATTGCTAGTGTTTGGTCGGAATGCAGTCAGAAAGAACTGGGTTCCAAAGATTGGCATCAGGAATAAGGTCGCTTTTGTAGTGCTCCTAAAATCAATCGAAATAGTTAGGAAGAAGCTATTAGCTACCTAACTCTTATTTCAATTTTAAAATAACAATCTTACAGTTGATTAGCATTTTCGCTATTTCTTAGCTTTGTCAGAAGCACCCTCAATATATCCAGAAACAGAATGTTGTTAATCAGTAGTATGGTGATTCTCGGTGCGTCTAAAGCCCACTGGACGTTATCAACGGTGTAGATTATCCAGCAGGAGTGGTCGTTTAGAATTCCCATCAATATCGCCCATACTGCTATTGGTATAAGAGCTATGACTGAAATTAAAAACATCTTAGTTTTATCTTCAGTAATAATTAAATCAATAATATGTTTATAAGAATTGTTTGTTTTTCTAATAACATTACGATATGTAATAGAAATCTACAGATGCCATTCTTATCATCTTAACTAGTGGTTGTCTTCACGTTTGTTTGTCTTAATGTAGGTACATTTTACATGAATATTTAATTGTTTATTTTGTTTAAAACCACTGTTTATTGCTTGTAATTATTAATTTAAAACTCTTAGTGAAAATTATGTCTGATGTTCTCATTATTTTAATTTAAAGTCTTAACTTAGTTGTATACCTTGGAAAGCAAATACTTAAATATTGTTATAGTATTATTGGTAAGAGCGGGGTCTCCTAACACAAGCAAACTTTGCTTAAAGGGTGACTCCAGAACCTGTATGGTTATATATAGTTTTTAAGTAATTGCAATAAACATTTATTTTATTTTTTATTTATTTATCATCAACATCCTTCATACGTACGCAATTCAATAGTAAACTCATTCATTCAATGTCGGCACTCGTACTCAATTGCATTTATAAAACCAATCATCGCCATAACATAACCATGGCCATAAGACAAGTCTATGGTGTCAAATTAGCCTCACACGGCTCTCAAGCACTCTCAAGCAACACTGAAGCTAAAGTTACTTCTAGAAATGTTTGCAAAGTTAATATACTGCTCCGCTTTTATTACGTCTATTTAGTAACCCTGAAAAGTGGTCAGGTAGAAATGTAAGAGTCACCAGCGCGTTCAGTAGGAGATCTCGGAGCCTCTTGACAAGAAAAATCCCACGGGTATAGTTTATTAGGTATCTCCGACATTCCCACACTAAGCCACCAGCTAGTCTAAGATTTATTTAGTGTTTAGTTAGTTGTGTTGTGCAGTTCTAAGGCTAATAAAATTATTTTCTTTGTTTCTTTCACACCACTAGGTTAGCTGCGTCCTCTCACAGTTTTGGTAGAGGGGATTCCCTACTTGAAAAAAAAGGTTAGAAAACGCCACATACCAAGCCCGATGCCATAAAGCCACTGCACATTCAGCTTCGTCCGGAACACAGCGACGATCATCCTGTGCAAATAGATTCCTTCTACCAGCATGGCTACGAAAACGAAGTTAACAGCAGCTCGCTCCGCTAGGCCGAGCACTCGGCATGCGATGCTGTGGTTAGACATTATTGTGTCGCCTGAGGTGGTCAACTCGGCTATGTAAATCTGATAAAAGAATGTATACTTTATTGACAAAGAAAATTACCAAATAGAAATAAATTAGAACTAGTATTTACTATTGAAACAGTTGACCTAACTGCAGACTGTTGCAAACAATCAACAGGTAGCTCATCTGATCCATATCAAACCAGTCGGAAGCGTCTCTAAGATGCTGGCTGTATTGCCTCACTGTATGGCAATGATAAGTTACTAATGTTTTTGTTGAGTTGAAGACTAGGACAAATTTAACCACGCCTTTGGTTGAAGATCAACTAGATACGTATTTCAGAGACTATAAGTGACTATCAAGTAGTAACGAGAGTTATTTTGCTAGGCCTCCTAAACGAGGCCCCTGTTTTTATTATCTAATTTTGCGTTCGCTTTAAGGACCTATATTTAACTTCATCAGAGTCCGAGTCGGTTTAATCAAATGAAACTAAGAATTTTTATATTAAAATATTTTCATTCTGGTCTGTATTTTTCTAACAAGATTTTGTTCAAAAGTACCTACCATAAAAGGCTTTTAATTAGTATTTCTGAAATTTAATAAAAAAGTTCTTTAAGTTCCTAATAAATAACAAAAGTCAATTTACGTACCGTGCTCCGGCTAATAATAACCATCACGTTCCGAAAGATGATTGCAATCAGTAGATTCCGATGCATAGCGACCCTGGTGACTCGCAGTCGTCGGTAGAAGAAGAATATGAAGACAGCAGGAAGGCAGGAGGCGATGGAAACCGCCAGGATGTTAATGTGGAAGCTGTACCGACGCAGCAGGCGAGAAGTGATGCTGCAAGAGCTGTACTCGGTCTGCTGCTCCCATGTACCGTTGGCGTAACATTCCTTTGAACTGTAGTCTGAAATTAAAATATTTGCTTTGACACGTTCTAACATCAAGAATAGTTTATTTTTAAGTTTAAATTTCTTTATTGATATAAAGAACTTGAAACTTTCAAATAAACGAAATACCGGTCATAACGGTCAAAAAAACAATAATATAAAAAAATATATAATATTTAAAGGGAAGTACCTATCACTTGGGGACGCTTCCGACTGGTATTGATATGGATCAGTTGAGCTACCTGTCGATTGTTTGCAACGTCTGCAGTTAGCTCAAGTCTTTGATTGATATTTTCTTTGTTAGTTAATTTAATTACGATTTTAAAAATTGTCATTCACAATATTTAAAACAATATTAATACAATTTAAAAATAATAATTTGTCATTGCTTCTCTCGTAAGTAATTTGCAGTCATCTCTCGTCTCTCGTCTCTTCTCTTTCTAGCCTTTCAAAACAAATCAAAAACTCTTTATTTCCATAAATACAATAAATGTACTTTTAGAAAAAGTCTAATTATTTATTTATTTTATTTATTGCAAGGAGAACCAGCAAATTATACAAAAGAAGACGAAGCACTGGAGGTTTTCACATAAAATAAAATTGTACACTGAAATACATATATAAAATTATATGTTATCATAATCAATATGCAGTAGACTGGAGTAGGCCTCCTTCAAACTCTTCTATTCCCTTCTACTTTGGGAAGTTAGTATTTTTGGAAATAAATATTCTTATACACATAGTTGCTGCCTGCAATTTTTTAACGTCGTCGGCATTCACCTAATTTTCTAAAATAAGGTAGGTAGGTAAGAAGAGTGCTTACGGTTGCAGGAGGGCCTCACATTGGAGTAGGCGAAGTCTGAGCAAACTTCGTACGCTGTTGTGCCCATTTCTGCCTCATGCCAGCACGTCCAACCATCAAAAGTGGTTTCACAGTGGTTTTGTCCTGAAAAATTAAAATCTACTAATGAACAGAAACATGCTTTTCAATAAGACCTTGCACATATTTTGTGTGCCCTAGGTAAAAAATTACGGTAGCATTCCGGAGTCAGGAATTAGGCTGTTTTACATCCCCGCGCCTCGGAAGCTCATTAAGCCGTTGATCCAGCGCTTAACCTCTCCCCGGTTGTGGCGGTTTCTCCGTTCCATCGGATAAGTGAAAAGGGTTATGGTTGGGGATTAACCAGCACGAGCTCGTGCTGGTTAATCCCCAAACTGCCCTTTGAGATTGGTATTTGGTGTGGTGTAAATTTAGGTAATCGCGAGGAAATACGCATTGAACTGCAAGCACAGCTTAATGTATATCTGCTGTCGGTTTACCCGAACAATAAGAGTGAGAGAATAGACAGTGCACCCGTGTTTGTGCACACACCTGTGCTCTGTAATAATGTCCTGTCCTGCGCACATGGCTAGTTTCGGTAGATGTCCTCCTAGGGTAGTTGAGTCAACTACCCTAGGAGGACATCAAATCACCTACACTGATAAGCAAAACTCAAAAGCATCCCTGTTTTATGCTCAAGATCAAAGATGCTCTTGTAGGGGAAGTACCTAAATCTTATCGCAAATTAGAGTCTCTGTTCGCTGTTGCTTACCTGTTGGTTTTTCGTCCATGTGATGGCTACAACAGTCGCTGGCAGTGTAAAAGCACTTCTCCCATCTTCCCAGAGCTGCTGGGACCACTGCCTCCTTTACTGCGTTGGCTACCTCCTCAAAGCTCGGGTCGTATGGGTAGCAGCCGCATGTTCCATCTTCTTTTGCCTGATTATGATAAATATTTGAACTTATGAAATAGTAGAGTCTTGCTTGTCTAATTGTGTGAGGCCTGCAGGGCTATTCTGAGATAAAATAAAAATTTGTTACGTAAAATATTCCTCCAGTTACCAAGTTACCAATGACGTCTTCCTCTCTCTCTCCATACATACTGTGTGCCCAGCAGGGCCTATATTATAGAAATACTTAATTATAAAAATTATACACACCTCTGTATACCTATAGAATACAATAAATGATTGAGTTTTGACATAGTTTCCCGCGAAATTCAAATATTTTAGCTAGTTTTTAATATTTTCAGTTCGCCTTTGGGCCGCTGCGGTCCGGAAAATTAGGTGCTTACGATTTCCAAGCAAGGCGCGAACATCCCTTCATAAAGACAAGCGGCCGTGAGGTTCATGTTGTTGTACCCAGCCAGGTAGAGGAAATCCGGCGTGAAGAGGAGACAACCTCGCCCCGCCACCCATTTGTAGATCTGCTCGTGGTAGCGCGTGTTTCGGTAGTTGCATGTCTTTGTTATTGGTAGATGGATGATGTCGGGCGGTTCCTGGGAACGGAACAGGCTATTTAAGATACTAAGTAAGTAGGGATATTAAATACAATAGGTAGGTAGGAATGTACAACAAGTAGTTCAATGAAAACTATAAAAATTACTGACTCGGTCCCCGATTTTAATGTTTTTTCGCAAAATATATAGGAAAAGCATCGATCTAAGTAAACAAGATCCGTCAAGTGCGCGTGTAACTCGCGCGCCGAGGGTTTCGAACGTTTGTCATCAAATATGTACCAAAAGTACCGGTTAGAGACTTCGCAGTTTAACGGATACTTAAGAATAATAGGTACCAACCTACATTTCAGATGGATCTCTCTGCATGCTTCGGTAATGGTAAAATTTTCGACTTTTTTAAACAAAATATTTCAAAAAGTATGAAACTTACAGAAATTTGAAAATTGTTTTGAAATATCCAAATTGATACCTTTTATTTGATACCCCACATGACCCTATGGTATCTTTTAAAATTTCGGCATCACAATTAGTAGTTATGGAAAAAATTCATTTTAATTTTACATTTATTTTTCTTTAAATCTGTACAGGCGCACGAAATGTATTATTATTTTAAATTTCAAGTTGATAGCTGTAGTAGTTGCTGAGTTATTAAGAAGGGAAAAAGTTTTTAAATTTCAAACCAGTTTTTGAAATTTTTGTAGGTGTCATACTTTTTAAAATATTTCTAAAAAAGTCGAAAAAATACCCATCCCCCCCCCCCATGTTGTTGTATCCCCTATCTCCGAAGATTGAATAGCGATCCATGTAAAATGTATGGAGCGTTTATAAAATAAATAAATAAATAATGCTGGACAATTCACACAGCATTATCTAGCCCCAAGCTAAGCAGAGCTTGTGTTATGGGTATTAGATAACTGATATACTTAATACAATACACTACATAGATAGATATTTTTATTATACATAGAAAACAACTAGACCAACAACGGAACAAATTTCTGCAGATCGTACACAAATTTGTTCCGAGGCGGGAATCGAACCCGCAACCTCCTGCGTCGCAGGCGGACCTTCGCCCGCTGCGCCACAGAGGTCGTCGATATATAGACATGGATCTAAAACGTTACAGGAAAAATATAGAGAAGTTTGAAAAAAGAACACTTTTTGAAAAATGGTCAAAAAGGGGGGGGAATAATTTTCAAAGGGGGAGGCTACCTCACCGACTGGGGTGTCAAATGAAAAGTATCGGTTTGTACGTTTCAAAACAATTTTCAAACTTCTTTAGGTGTCATACTTTTTGAGATATTTTGAAAAAAGTCGAAAAATTTACCATTACCCACTTTAACCGAAGCATGCAGAAAGATCCATCTGAAATGTAAGTTGGTACCTATTATTCTGAGGTATTCGTTAAATTGCGAAGTCTCTAACCGGTACTTTTGGTACCTACATATTTGTTGACAAACGTTCGAAACCCTCGGCGCGCGAGTGACACTCGCACTTGACGGATCTTGTTAGTTTCTGTAAGATATTTGGGTATTTTTAATCAAATTTGCCAAAGTGACCTTTAGCGGGGGTTGAGGTCTGGACCATAGTCAGAAAGAACAAATGTTATCGGCGAGCGGTCGGTCATCGGTCAAAGCAGGAAAATTTTGTTGTACGCTGCTGGTTGACAAAGTGCCCTCGCAGATTATTCGTTTTTGTGCTTTTAATTGTGCTCATGTTTGGTCTAATTCAAGTCATCATAGGTCTGCACTTACCAAAACATAAGCACAAAACAGGTGCTTATGTTTTGGTTAGTGCAGTTAGGTACTGGACCTAATATTGTCGAGCGGAGCGAGCCGCAATTTTTTTGTTGCAGTTGGTAGGTAATATTAATAAAAGTGATGAAGAAAAAAAAATTAGCAAGCTGTGGATAGCAATTTTTAAGTACCTAAACTAATATGGGGGGGGGGGGTCACGAGCCCCGTGACTCCCCCCGGGAACCGGGTCTGCCTCAACAGCCTATATTGGTCCACTGCTGGATAAGTGCCTTATTGGATTTTATCTAATGGGGGTAATGCCCATAATCCCCACGCTGAGCATGCGGGTTGGGGATCGCAGTTTGGTGTTAGAATTGTTCTGCAGGAGGCGCTGTGGATATCCCTTAGTAGCCTCTTACGACACCCGTGGGAAGAGTTGAGGTGGTGCAAATTCGAAGCCGGCACCACACGGCACGGTGTTAGGTACACTATTTATAAATATGCAAGTACTAGACTTGGATAAACATTGGTAACCGCATAGCATACCTCACAAACGTAGATATTCGGTCTATCGCATCCTAGATGGCTTTTCTCCAGCTCCGTTTGAACTGCAACGCGAGCTTCTCTCTGGTGCCACTCGTCCGATCCAGCCCGAAACAGTCCGAAATCATCGGAGGCCGCATACACCTGCGAATTTAAATTGACATAACCCTTTCTTACAACACACAAACCTTCCGGAATGGGAGAACTTCCATTCCACTCGGTCTTCAAAAAAATGTTCGAAAACCATATCGTCGTGAGCGTTTTGGTTCAAAGATCACTTACACGCTTCGTTTTTATATTTTAAATTAGTTATATAAATAGATACGAAACGTATCCTATACATATTATTATACCTGGACTTGACATGCACTCCCTTATTCGCCTCTTACGACACCAGCGCGAAGAGTTGGGAGCCGGCGGCACCACACAGCGGCACTGAGCTCTAGTAAGCTAGTTCGTAATTATTTAAAAACTATACACGTTAGGAAAATAAACCCATTTTGAAATGTGCTCAAGTGTACCTTTCTTTTGAGAACACACCACGCTTGATTTATTTTAAAATATTAATAACTATCGTAAAATGTGCTCAAGTGTACCTTTCTTAAAAGACCACGCTTGATTAAATTGATTGATTTTATCCCCTTTTGACCCCCTTATCTCAAAAACCTCTCGACGGATTTGGCCTCACTAAGTTACCAGCTGTGTTTGTTGGTCTTATCAGTAGACCCATCAAATTTCACTCAAATCGGATCAACGATTGGACTGTTATTAATGTTATTATTATGCTCGCTCGAAGTGACTATTTTTCCATACACTCAAATCACAAACGCTGCTACTAAGATCTTCTTTCGCTTTGCTCAATCCGATCAATTAAACAGAGGATCAATGTCCTTAACATAAACCTGGATTATCCCATCTATAATTTATTTCTTCTTCACCACTTTCACTCGATACGGTGACTTTGCTGCTCAAAAACAGTGAGCGAAATCGGGTTTTGCTCACACATGTGAGCAAAGATTTATTCATTCCAGAATAAAGAGTATTATTCAACTTGTTGAAAAAACTAATTCGAATTCAGGATAAAGCACCCTTCATAGAAACGAAAATTCGTCCATTCATGGTTCGAAAGAGGTTTGTAGTATTTTTACCCTCCAAGGTTTTTGACCAAAATGAGCTTCTGTTTGACATTCGACCTATAAATTACTAAATATTTTCTCGCTCGCTCGTGGTGAAAAGTCGCATACAACTTGTACACATGAAAAACATTTGCCCTCGAGTTAAACATTATTTTTAATTTAACTCGAGGGCTAAAAAATATTTTTCGTTTCGTACCTCTTAAATCCCTCGCTACCTCACCAGTCTACTTTAGAAGCTCCGTGACTCTATTCTAGACTGCTTCGCTAGCTCGAGATTTAGTATCGGCACGTTTAACAAAAAATCGTTTTGCACACTTATTGAACAAATAACTATAAGACACCTTTCAAATAATGATTACATATCAAGTATTTTTATCAGTGTGGAAATCACGACGGAAGTCAAGATAAAGAAAAATATATTGTCACTTCGGTATTTTAACTTATAAAAGAACCGACACTGACGCGACAACGTAAAAGATCAAGCATCCAAATCAGCACAATCATCGTAGTAGATTCCTTGCTGGACAATTATGAATTAGGTAGATACGTTTTATTCTACGAAGATAGTATAGGGTGACCTTTGTCCAATAGAGGTTAACAAAAAATATGTTTATAATACAGAAGCAACCTTGGAAAAAAGCATATTATATTTTGGACGTGCAAGGTGCCTTCTGCGGATGCAAGCATGTCAGCTTTAATGCAAGTCTAGAGTTTAGATGTTTCGAAATATTTTCACTTACCTGTGTTCTAAACAGAACACTTAAGCACGTTGTTAAAAGTTTGAAATCCCAATGCATATTTCAAATTCACTTCCACACTGACACATCCTAAAGAAAAATCACTTCAAACCCGATCACACACACAATATCAACTGATCAGAGAAATTTGCTGAAATTCGTGTTGACTATTACGAACATTCCTGGCCGAGCCCAATCATCAACAGGTTCTTGTCGATTGTATTCAACAGTTGGGTATTTAGAATAGTCACTGCGTTTTCACTAAACAACGCTGGTGTTTACAAATTATCAACGGCCACAATCAAATCTACGTATGAATATCTATATATACAGATAATGACCTACGTCTGCGTTATGTGATGCAAACAAAGAACTTCCTCCAATGGAATTAAAAAAAAACACATATTTACGCCAATACCTTAGTACCTTTCCTACCTAACTCTGGCAGCCCTTGGTAAATTATTGATAATAATTATCAATCATTCAACTTAATATGCATAAGAAAAATATAGACAGGTAAAGTTTTGAGTACTACCAACTCAAAACTTTACCTGTCTATATTTTTCTAACGCAAGACGTCAATACCAATCCAATTGGATCTTTCAATATTTTGTGGACAAAGTCATAGGCGAACGCTTAAAGTTACTAATCATTTAATCAGCACAAATCACATACAAATGAGTTATCATTCAGACTACAAAAAGGGTGATAAAATTTGTGAGTTCTTATCATGAAAAGAAATAGGCACCTACATTATATAGGTAGATTAGGAATGTTGATATTCGATTGAGTTCTGTGATTTATTATTCTGTCTCTACTGTCCAGCTCTACATTACGAGTTCGAATGAGCAACCAATTTTCTTTGATCGTTTGATTTTTCCTAAAGGCCGTTTTACATAACGTTTTCAGGTTATCTATCTGGGCCTGGAAAAATACTTTTCAGATTCTTGTCGAACGCAATGAGATTGATTTTAGCTTGTAGGTACTTCTCCAGCAGAGCACTATTTGCGACGCAGGAGGTTGCGGGTTCGATTCCCGCCTCGGAACAAATTTGTGTACGATCTGCAGAAATTTGTTCCGTTGGTCTGGGTGTTTTCTATGTATAATAAAAAATATCTATCTATGTAGTGTATTGTATAAAGTATATCAGTTATCTAGTACCCATAATACAAGCTCTGCTTAGCTTGGGGCTAGATAATGCTGTGTGAATTGTCCAGCATTATTTATTTTTTTATTTGTCTAACAGCGGTCTTTCTGCGTTGAATTAGAGGGGTGCAACTCTTTTTACACTATGAAAACTGAACGAGACTTCAGGCCTTTAGATAGATAACGCACTGCAAGGGATCTGGTACACTTGCGCGAAGGAAATTTTCGCGAGAAGATATTTGCGCGAGAACACAATTGCGCGAAAGACATTTGCGCGAGTGGACATTTTCGCGAATGGACACTTGCGCGAAAAAATCAAAAAACTTCTAATATCTCTAGTAATAGACGTTACAGAGAGTTGCGGATTTCAACACTGGTAGGGAATTTGCTTTCTTTCTTGTGATCTAACTCTCTTTCCCCTACCCCTCCGACTTCCTTCCGAATAACGAGAAATATACTTTAACGTAAACCTTCGTAGCACGTAGTTCTAATGAGTAAAGTGTGCAATATGACATATATTTCTTAATTATCAAGTAAAACGTGTGCAAAACCATATTTATGCTGATAAGGTACGCTAAAACCACAAATTTTCTCAACCACTGATAAGAAGAATCGTTATTTATCTATTTCCCACGAATATGCACTTTGGTACCTCGGTCACATGTTTCTTTATAACTGCTTCTATATCAATATTAGGTACCTAATAAGGTAAAAAATATTAAATTTAGAGCATATGTAAGCTTAGTTAACTGCCAAAAGTCACGACGAAATAAAATAAAAATATATTTTCTCTGTTTATGAAAATATAAATTACAACAATATTTATTGAAAATTTAAGATAAAAACTATTGTTTCTGAATTTGCAATGAACGAGCTTTCGAATCATTAAAGGAGTTCTTTTGAAAAAGTGGTATAAATCAGCTTTGTAACTTTACCTTTTTAACCCCCGACGCAAAAAGAGAGGGGTGTTATAAGTTTAACGTGTCTGTCTGTGTATCTGGTTGTGGTATCGTAGCTCCCAAACGGATGAACCGATTTTCGTTTAGTTTTTTTGGTGTCATTGATTATTTTATCCCGAGTGTTATTAGCTTATTAGCCATGTTTCATAAAAATCAGTTAGGGGGGTTTTTAAAATTTTTAATTTTGTTCTTGTTGAAAGTGTTGTTAACAGAAATTGCAAAGTGTCGGAAATAAACGTGTTTTACGCAATTTTGTATGTGACTAATCTTTAAAAATTTACTAGAATATGAATAATAACTTTCTTTCCTACAAAGTAATAACAAAAATATATCTAATTTCCAAACAAAAAAAGTATTTTTGTTCAGCACGTGTTCTACCATATTCCACAATGCACCGTGACGGCCGCGTCGTAAAAATCGAACCCTCTAACTCAGCCGATCGATTCTATCACCGAACTGCGATCCCCAACCCGCATGCCGAGCGTGGAGATTATGTGCATTATCCCCCATGAGATCAAAGTCAATAAGGCTTTAATCAGGGGGAGCCCTGCGTCCAGCAGTGGACCAATATAGGCTGTTGAGGTGAGGTGAGGATGAGCTTACTTACGTGTCGTTAGGTCTCAAAATCATATCCTAGAAAAATACTTTTTCCTACCTAGGCTTCGCATTACCACAGATATTATAATACTATACTAGGCATTTCTTTACAAATGATTGAATCACAAAAATATCAAGTGCCTAAGAACTTAATGTAGAGTCGACGCCTTTGAAGAAACCAGCAGCAATTTGTGGTAATACATAAAGACACCTTGAATCCTAGACAATTTCAACACTATTATGTAATAAGGCCGCCCATTTTTATTTAATTTAATTTTTATTGTTAAAACTAAATCAACAGCCCTTATGTCTAAACAGTTCTAACCTTATTAATCTAACTAACATTATTATTACATTATTTCTACAAAAAATTCTGCAACAAAACTTATCAGTAGCAAAAATTATCAGTAAATAAATTCAAATTGTCAAAACCTTGCTGTGCAAAAAGGCAAATATCAGATTATCTAGAGGATAAAAAATCTTGGGACGGGTTTTGCTCCAACTCGAAAAATAACAACTAACAGGCTAAAGGTTTCTTCGTCGCTTTATTTTTTAATACATAATACCGAAGCGACAGAAATCAAAAGTATCACTTAATATCCGTGTCAGTGTTTAGTTTTACAATTTGACCTTTTCTAAGTGTACATTTATTGTATTTATGGAAATAAAGAATTTTTGATTTTGATTTTACTTGTGTCTTATGTAATGGCTCTTGTATTGTATTTTTGTTGGTTTACAATAAAGTATTTTGTATTCTGATAATACAGGGTGTTCGGCACAACGTTTGTCATATGGACTCTGCGGGTAGGTGGAACCAAGCCTGGCGGCTTTTTAACCCTGAAAAGCAATATAAGAATAATTAAATAATAATAATAATATACAATTATAATTCCAATACATAGGTAGGTAGAAACTTATGAAATGATACACGATTAGGTACTTACGTATATTGTAGGTAGGTACCTAAAGATTGTCAACAAAAATCAAAACATGTAATGTTTACAATACAACACGTGTATCTACTTTTATTTTCACCTGTTGTTAAAGTTATAAAACGTGTTTGACCGAGTGTGAACTACGCAAATGCTGAGTGTATGGAAATCTGAACCTGAGAGCCCAGTCGGAAAAGGAAAATCGAAGTTTTTGATTGGTTTTCGTGCAAAACAAACTCTTACGTCGCTTATTTTAGACTAGTTTATGCCCGCGGCTTCGCACGCGTTGTTTCTGACAGAGGGCAGAAACTAATAATATTATAAAAACTAAATAATTCGGTCTGTCTGACCTTTTAAACAGCTGAACGGATTTTAGTAAAACTTGGCTGGAAAGTATAACGGTATCTTGGGACGGACATAAGTGCGTGCGAAGCCGCATGCAGAATCTAGACATTAATATTAGGTATATTCAATTGGTACACAACACTCCTCACCTTTTTTTTCTTTTTGTTTCGAATTTCAAATTACGAACTTAGGTACCTTTTTATGGTTTCGAGATCGAAGATCGGTTTCGAAACCCATGGTCTCGCTTTGTCTGTCCTTTTTTCCCTCCTTAATAAATAACTCAGCAACTACTGCAGCTATCAACTTGAAATTTAAAACAATAATACATGTCGTGCGCCTGTACAGCTTTAAAGAAAAACAAATGAAAATAAGTGAAAAATTAATATTTTCCATACAAATTGTGATGCCGAAATGTTAAAAGATACAGGGTCATGTCATTTGGAATATCAAATGAAAGGTGTCGGTTTGGACATTTCAATTCAAATTTCTGTAGGTTTCATACTTTTTGAAATATTTTGAAAAAAGTCGAAAAAATACCCATTTCCCCCCCCCCCCCCCCCCCCTATCTCTGAAGTTTGCAAAGCAATCCATTTGATAGGAGCGTTTGTAGATATGTATCTTTATTTGACAGGAAAAATATAGAGAAGTCTGTAAAGCACTTTTTGAAAAATGGTCAAAGAGGGGTGGAAAATTTATGACATATAAATAGCAAAGAATAACAAAATATTTACGTTACAAGCCCAGCCTAGTGTGGGAATCGTTGTGGCTTGAGTCTGAAAATCCTCTCTACTTACTCAGTAATAATTGTAGTACATATTTTCATATCATTTAATTTTCAAAACAATGAATTAATAACGACAAATCAATAAAGTCCATGTAACCGTAGACACCTCTAGAGCTTGCTACAGTGCTACGGGCGTCACACTATTTCATACAAAAGACATAAACGCGCGCGTATTGCCTACGACGACGCTCCTGCTCGACGTAGTACATTAATTTATTAAACTTTTTCGTTGTTTTTCATGTCATGTGATGTAGTAGGTATGTGGTTTTTTACATAGTACACGTAGGTACAGGTACCGTAGGTACTAGTGGTAGGTAGTATTTCGTCCACTTGTAGACAAAAAAATTACCTTTTATATGTTATATAGGTAGTTTATTTATATATTTGCCTTGTCTACGAGCTAATATTTTAATCGCATAAGCCTAAAGAAATAAAAAAAAGTACTGATTTCCGATATTATCTATCCTAGCCAGCTCAAGCATTAGGTCCGACGTCTACGAGAGCGAAATAGAGTGGAAAATGTGGAAAATTACCAATAGCGTAACAAGGTGGCAAAGTAGCGTCTATCGACATGACAATTATATTACTTATGTAAAGCCCCTTCGGCCGTCTACAGAACCGGAGTTTCAGAACTGGTTCCATACGAGGCTTTTAAATTACTTGTACGGAACTAGTTCCGATCGTGGCTATTAATTTACTTGTATGGAACTGGTTCCGATCAAGTAATCATCGTATTCCATCAGCCGCGAACGGAACTGAAGTCTTTACTTCAGTTAGTGTCTTTACACAGCGAGGTGAAATATGTAGACATAAAGCAACGGGTAAACACCCAAAGCCCTGAACACCAATTGGCTGCCAATAAAAAGCGGTATTCACCCAACTGTGGAATGGTGGGTTATGGTAATTGTTCTGGAATGGTTTTTTACGCATACTGGCTGATTATTTGTATTGAATTTAGATATTTTTCTGTAATTCACCAATATCAAAAAAATAAAATTTTGCAAATTAATATATCATAGGTTTATACAGTCATATTATGAGCAGTCAAGGTGACTGACTATATGTATAAATATGAAATAATGAGTAGTAAGATATTTTGAACACCATGGGTGCTTACAACAATAATGATGATTCGAACGGCGTAGGTATATCAAATTGTGTTATCAGAGGCGTATTTAAAGTTTTGGAGCCCCGGGCCAGTTAGCTTTGCCGCCCCATTTGCGGCGGGGCGCGGTGCGGGGCGCCGAAAAGGAAATTCATTCTCTAAGGCAGCGTCTCTCAAACTTTTTTAGCGACGCGAATTTTTAGGACATCGAAATATTTGATGAAAATAAGTTCGTTGCCTAAATGAAAACAAGATCCGTCAAGTGCGAGTGTAACTCGCACGCCGAGGGTTTCGAACGTTTCTCAACAAATATGTAGCAAAAGTACCAGTTAGAGACTTCGCAATTTAACGAATACCTAAAATTAGTAGGTAACAACCTACATTTCAGATGGATCTCCCTGCATGCTTCATTGAAAGTGGGTAATGGTAAATTTTTCGACTTTTTTCAAAACATTTCAAAGAGTATGAAATTTACAGAAATTTGAAAAACTGTTTTGAAATGTCCAAATCGAAACCTTTCATTTGATACCCCACTTGGTGGGGTAGTCCCCCCTTTTTGACCATTTTTCAAAAAGTGTTCTTTTACAAAGTTGTCTATATTTTTCCTGTAAAATATAGATCCGTATAAACGCTCCATACATTTTATATTGATCGCTCTGCAAGCCTCGGAGATAGGGGGAGGGGGGAATGGGCATTTTTTGACTTTTTTCGAAATATTTTAAAAACTTTGAAACCTTAAAAATTTCAAAAACTATTTTGAAATGTACAAACTGATACCTTTCATTTGATACCCCACTTGGTGAGGTAGCCACCCTTTTTGACCAAAACTTCTCTATATTTTTCCTGTAAAATATAGATCTATAAACGCTCCATACATTTTACATGGATCGGTCTGCAATCTTCGGAGACTATTTTGAAATGTACAAACTGATACCTTTCATTTGATACCCCACTTGGTGAGGTAGCCCCCCCTTTTTGACCATTTTTCAAAAAGTGTTCTTTTTACAAACTTCTCTATATTTTCCGTGTAAAATATGTATCCATATCTATAAACTCTCCATACATTTTACATGGATCGCTCTGCAAGCTTCGGAGATAGGAAGGGGGTATTTTTTCGACTTTTTTCGATATATTTTAAAAACTTTGAAACCTTCAAAAATTTAAAAAAATTATTTGAAATGTACAATACAAACTGATACCTTCCAATTGATACCCCACTTAACCCTGTACTGAAGGTATCTTTTAAAATTTCGGCATCACAATTTGTATGGAAAATATTCATTTTCATTTATTTTTCTTTAAATCTGGACTTTAAATTTGGATGTTCGATCTTCGAAACCCTAAAAATGGAGAGTGGAGCGAACTTTGAAAATTTTAAACGCTTTATCGACCATTGGGGAATTGGTAAAGGAAAAGACCAAACATAAAATAGGCGAAAGCGGAGCGAGCCTCGAAATTTTTGAAGATTTTTTCGCGACGATTGGGTATTTTGCGAAAGAATAGACAATATAAACAAGATACGTCAAGTGCGAGTGTAACTCGCGCGCCGAGGGTTTTGAACGTTTGTCAACAAATATGTCACAAAGGACCGGTTAGAGACTTCGCAATTTAACGAATACCTAAGAATAGCAGGTAGGTACAAACCTACATTTCAGATGGATCTCTCTGCATGCTTCGCTTTGGTTTAATGGGTGGTTCGGCTAAGGTGGGTAATGGTAAATTTTTCGACTTTTTTCGAAATATTTCAAAAAGTATGAAAGACACAGAAATTTGAAAAACTGGTTTGAAATGTCCAAACTGATACCTTTCATTTGATACCCCACTCGGTGGGGTAGCCCCCCTTTTGAAAATTATTCCTTTTTGACCATTTTTCAAAAAGTGTTCTTTTTACAGACTTCTCTTTATTTTTCCTGTAAAATATAGATTCATATCTACAAACGCTCCATACATTTTAAACGGATCGCTCTGCAAACTTCGGAGATAGGGGGGGGGGAATGGGTATTTTTTTGACTATTTTCAAAATATTTCAAAAAGTATGAAACCTACAGAAATTTCAAAAACAGTTTTGAAACGTACAAACCGATACCTTTCATTTGATTCCCCACTCGGTGAGGTAGCCCCCCCTTTTGAAAATGATTCCCCCCCATTTTGACAATTTTTCAAAAAGTGTTCTTTTTTCAAACTTCTCTATATTTTTCCTGTAAAATATAGATCCATGTCTATAAACGCTCCATACATTTTACATGGATCGCTCTGCAATCTTCGGAGATAGGGGGGGGGAATGGGTATTTTTTCGACTTTTTTCGAAATATTTTAAAAAGTATGAAACCTACAAAAATTTCAATAAATATTTTGAAATGTACAAAATGATACCTTTCATTTGATACCCCATATGACTCTGTAGGTATCTTTTAAAATTTCGGCATCACAATTTGTATGGAAAATATTCATTTTCATTTTTCATTTATTTTCATTTATTTTTCTCTAAATCTGTACAGGTGCACGAAATGTATTATTATTTCAAATTTCAAGTTGATAGCTGCAGTAGTTTTTGAGTTATTAAGGAGGGAAAAAAGGACAGACAAAGCGAGACCATAAGGGTTTTGAAACCGATCTTCGATCATCAAAAATTCAAAACCCTAAAAAGGCGAGCAGAAGGAGTTTCGAAATTTTAAAAGATATTTTTGTGACTTTTGAGAAATTTGCAAGTGAAAAGTAAGAAAAGACGATATAAAACGGCGTGGCAAGTGGAGTGAGCCTCGAAAATATAAAAGACTCTTTAGTGCCGATTTGGACATTTGTAAAAGAAAAGATCATACATATTAAATAGATATTTTTTTTTTTAGCGAGGTTTTGGAAATTTATGAGCGAAAAGGAAGTAAAGACGACATAAAAACGGCGAGCGGAGCGAGCTTCAAAAACTTTAAAGACTTTTTAGAGACGATTGGGAAATTTGTGATAGAAAAGAAAGAAATACGATATAACGGCGCTGACGAGCGGTGCGAGCCGCGACAATTATTGAAACTAGCGGCGGCGCACAGTGCATTGAATGTATGGGGCGATGGGACAAAAATCATAACTTCGGTATTTCTCCATAGATTTTGGTTAAATAAAAATTACTAACTAGTACTCACTAGAACCTACATTTTGAGAAAATTTAAATCCCCTATTCCTGTAAAAATGAAATTGGGAGAGGGTAAAGTACTATGAGTTTGGGGGATATGACGAGGAATATTGTATTTAATTAAAAAAAATCTGACATTAAAAAACTGTACTTTAAACTGAAAACATTATTTCGTCGTTTATCTAACAACAACGCTCAAGTCATTCCTACTGACTTTTCAGGAGAGACTAAAAACGGTGTATTTTATTAAATTCAAAAGGTTTAAGGCTGCTATTATTGACAGGTGCTTTAGTATATACAACAAATGTTTTAATATGCCTATTATATCATTTAAATCGACGAATACATTTTAAATTGACTTACGCGTTGTTGTGTGTTAATTTAATGAGACTTAGGCGGTGATAAGAAGAAAATGTATGAGAAAATGTTATTTGTAATGAATTAAAAGTCGATTAAAATTAAAGCTTTTTTCAATGAATTAAGTATAGGTAGATTATATTTTGTTTATTACACTTAGGACTTAATAATAACTAGGAACTTTACTTAGGTTACAAAAGGTTGACAAAAGACATTCTATAACTATAGTATAGTAGGCATTGCCGCGTGCCACGTAATAATAATTCTTGAACGCAAATTTTTATTTAGATACTTGTTAGTAGGTACTTGTTGGTAGGTATTGGCGGTATTGTAAACAATTGTTTGGATTTTGGGTTCGAAGCGTTCCTTTGTTTTTAATTTATATGTCAATTAAAATATAAAATATAATATTTATTGAAGTTAGCCGAGAGGGGTGGCGAAGCCTGCCGCCCCGGGTCATGGCCCCCTTGGCCCTATGGTAAATACGCCCCTGGCTGTTATGTTTTTCAGATCATTTTGACTACTCTTCTAGACGCTCATTTCAATTTGACGTAAATGAAAATAAAATTCCATAAGGGTACTAATTTCGCAGCTTAGTTTCCGTTCTTTTCTTTTGTTAAAATATGTATGGTCGTTCTGGAATGGTATAAAATTATGATAAAATCGCTGCAACCGATAAATGTATAAATTGAAATCAAAAGGTACTGATGATGCAAACACAGCTTCCTAACCTATAAGTTCCGAAATCTACCAATAATAATTAGGTACCTTTCATAAAACATAATTACCCTAAGATTGGATGATAATCTATAAATGCTTTTAACCAAATAAGCTGATTTTTTAAATAAAAAATCGGACGCGTATTGCTGGGCTAAATATACACGTATTTTCGTTAAGGTTTTTGCACCAGAAACTAACATTATCTTACGCAAATGACTCCTGAAAATTAACGTTCGTCAAAACAACGAATTAAACTTTGTGAAAATGATTAGTCGAGCCTCAAATAAAGCACTTTATTTCCTTATACTTTGGTTCTAAAATATGAGTTTTCTTGTGAGAACATTTACTTTTTTACTTATAATAATAATAATAATGTTGGACAATCCATACAGCATTATCTAGCCACAAGCAGAGCTTGTGTTAAGGTTACTAGATAACTGATTTACTTAATACTTACACTACATAGATATTTCTTATTATGCATAGAAAACATCCAGAACACCCTGAACAAATATCTGTAGATCTTACAAACATTTGTCCTCCTGCGTCGCAGGCGGATCTTCGCCCGCCGCCCCATAGAGGTCGCCAACTTAAGAAAAGCATTTTTTTTTTTTTTCACAAGTACCCAACACGTGGCTTTGTGACATACGACATCATTACTGAATAATCGCTCGTGCCTCATATTACGCTGATAGTTGTAATGTAATCTGTAAGCGCACTGAACCTATGATAACCCCTGACAAAACCGGTTGGCAAATATCTCGATGGTCATCCGACGTACCTACCTATTTTATTTTCATTTGTTAGTTAGCAAAGTCGATTGTTCATTTCATCATGCATGTAGGTGTACCTATGCATTAAGTATAAAACTGCAATATTTTAAGAAATCTTGACTGCAATGAAAAATAGTGTAAATGCCATAAGCACAAAATAATTTGGTGCAACTGAAATTTATATCCAAAAATAAGGCTTCTAGGGACAAACTTCATATTTTGGCTTGTCTCCGTTGAGTCTGACCGCTATGGCTTATAAATTCGACTACTTAGTCGTACAGGAGGACTACTTTACCTATATGATAAGCCTGTAAAGTACTTAGGTACTTCATTTTATTGATTACATTTCAAGTTCCGGGTCAGATCATCAGATCAGTCAACCATCTATGGTTATAGTTGCGTGGGTGTCTATTATATGGCCCGGAGTATTAAGGATTAAGGAACACTTAAAATAGTTAAAATAGTTCTCCAAGTTAACTTAGTAAATTCATACTAAAATTAAAAAAGCGAAAGAAAATCTGTCTGTCCGTCTGTCTGTTACATTTTCACTCCCAATAGGGCTGAAAGGATCTTAATGAAATTGGCAGGTAATTAAGCAATACCCCGCGGACCGACATAAGCACTTGAAAAGCGCGTGTAAAGCCGCGGTCAGAAGCTAGTAAGAAATTAACTAAAAAAAACTGAATTTACTTTTAATTAAATTTGAAACAAATTAATAAGTTTTTTTTATGAACTTATTAAAAAACTGAGGTTATTGCATCATCCATCTCAGATTCATCACTGAGAAAAGCAAAGCTGAGGTACCTAATCTATCACTTATTTGTAGCATTGCACAGCTGATCATCAAGATAGGTATCTATAGATTCCGTCTGACTTCAGTCCAAAACAAAGTCTAGACTAGACTTTTGATGCACTTATAATACTTAAAAGGTCTAGGTATCTAATAAACGTCTATTACCAACCTACTAACCACGCTTTCCATCTAGTTGGATGGTTAGTAATTATTTTTCTAAACCGACAATCTATCTAGTTTGTTCGTTAGTAATCTCCATTTTCAATCCTAACCAACAAACTATCTAAGGATGAATTAATGGTTTGTTGGTCGATAAACTTCTATCACCAACTGACAAACCATTGTATAGTCCAGGTTTGCAACCGTCTCACTGCTCTGCACGGGTGCAGTTCATATATTCAATTTACCCTTTGTCTGGTTGTAGGATTCTAATGAAGAAACCATGATCCGTATAACATTCCCAGGCATAACCGACCGTCGCGCGTCGCTTCGTGCGTGTCCAATTAGTTGTTAGGTAGGACTTTACTTTAGAAACTATTTAGTGGTAGGTATCACAAATTCATAGCCCATACTAGCTATCCATACTAGTTATTCTACTGCAACTAAAAGATGAAAAACGAACAAATGTATTGAAAAAATTCACCGGGAGCTGCTTACCTACGATAGTTCATTGTTGTTAGTTTGCATTAGTTGCTCTGCAACAATTTAGTTGAGCATGAGCAACATGAAGTCGCGTTTTATCAAGCAGAAGTAACTTAATTTGTATTGTAACGTACAATTGTGATAAAACATATAAAATGTTAATTTATGGATTAAATAAAACCGGTCAAGTGCGAGTCAGAATAACACATGAAGGGCCAGTGCCAGTTATTACTTTCTGTTTTTTTAGTTTTGCGGGACAAATACTGATCCTTTGGGATTTTTTTTAGGGAGCATCTTGGATTTTTTTTAAACTTACAATAGCAAAAGAATTCTTAAAATCGGTGCACATTGACGGAAAAATCAACGAATTTACATAAAAAATAACATATACATACAGTCAAACACAGAACTTTCGCTTTTTTTAAGTCGGCTAAAAATTATAATATTTGTACCTACCAAGACTCGCATGCGATCAGAAAACAGATATCAGGAAATTACGTTAAGCGGTTTGTATGAAGAATATGAGTTCCAGGCCGCGGGCAGAAGCTGGTATTTATTGTAATCAATTGAACCCTGAAAGTTCAAAGTATATAAACTTGAATCTAGAAAAATACTCTCTTAGTCGTCTGGCAACTAGAGTGGTGAATAGTGTACAATTTAATGAAAAGTGTATGTTTATTCCATACGAACCTACTTATAAGTGATCGTCGTAACCTACTTTTACCTACCAAGTGATTTTCTAACAGCTATTGAACGTTTTATTTGCAGGTAATAAATTATGTAGGTACTTGTATAAATTATGCAGGGGATGAGGGTGGGATCTAATGTATTCGTAAAAAAATTTATTTTAAGTCTGTGTTTTTATAGTGCGATGACACAAATAAATATTTTATAGCAACAAAAGATTTACTGAATCAGTATTTGAATATTTTGCGCTGGAACAAAATTAAAATTAATAATTTTCCCTAGATTACATTTTTTCTTTTGTTTAAATTTGGCGGGCTTAGTTTTATTATCTGTTGCAGGTCGGAAAAATCATAACAAAAATTTCCACCAATAGGAACGCTAGCGGCTTTGTCCATCAAACGCGTTGATTGGTTAGTTGATGAAGCTCAGTGGCGCCCCGCCAATCTTATAAATAACAGTGCTGTCTTGTGTCGAACCTCTTTTCCACAGTGTTATTTCGGGGGACTCTATCGGGTTATTTTTGTGAGCTTACTCTAAATTCAGAATGCCGGAGACCGCAAAAATGAATGGATACGCTAAAACAAACGGACACAGCTATGATATGGAAGATGGTTCAGTGTTTTTGTTCACGTCGGAATCTGTTGGCGAGGGTCATCCAGGTTAGTTTGTTTCAAACGCCGCTGCATGAATTTGTACGATACGAAAAATGGCCGCCCTAGAACATGTGCGCAGAAATTGTGCGAATACATTTCCCTCTAATTCAATGTTCTAGGCTCTGGGAACCTCCGCATGCAATATTTACCTAATGTTATGATATCTCTAGCACATGGTCTAAAACGACCGGAGATGTTACATCATGGTTTCTGATGTGATGACGGTAAAACGATCCTGCTCCTCTAGTCAAATAATCTCAGCACGTGGTCCGGCGCGCATTGATATCATTGATGTTTTGTAAAATTGAAATTATGTTTGCCTTCCAGACAAAATGTGTGATCAAATCAGTGATGCTATCTTGGATGCTCACTTGAGACAAGACCCAAACGCAAAAGTAGCATGTGGTAAGTTTCCAAAACATTACACTCATTGCATCAGACAAGTTATGATATGATGGTATCTATTAACTCTCAGTGTTCGTCTACAGAAACTGTTACAAAAACTGGCATGGTACTTTTGTGCGGGGAAATTACTTCAAAGGCCAATGTGGACTACCAGAAAGTTGTTAGAGACACTGTGAAGCACATCGGCTATGATGACTCTTCCAAAGGTAAGCCTTGACTGATTGTTAAAAGCAGTAATGTGCATTGGCTTAAAGCCAGATATCTTTATTGAAAGTAAATAGGCAGTCTATTCCAAATTTTGTACCTAGTATTAAATATTGTTCCGTAAACTAGGTTTTGATTGGCGTACACTGAACTTGTTAGTGGCTATTGAAGAGCAAAGCCCAGATATTGCAAATGGTGTCTACACAAACAGAGAGGAAATTGATATTGGGGCTGGAGATCAGGTATTACTTGGAAAACAGCCTGCTGCACGAAGGCAAATCCTGGGCTACTACTGAATCTTAAATAAAAAACTCATGGAAACTCATTAATTGCATGTCATGCCATACAGATGAATAGGATGGAAAATACAGAAAAAATATTGCATAAGTTATCATCTTTTAGTAGGAATAAATGATCCTTTTTACAAGCTTTTCTTTAACTTGCAATATTTGTATGGGTAGAATCTTGCAACTCAATTTTGAAGCAGATATCTTCAATCGATTGAGCTGAATTTTTTTTATCGTTATATTTGTTTTAAAGTTTTTTAAAATATTAGAATTTATTTATTCTATGGAAAATAAATGGCTAAACATGGTTGAGTAATTAAAACGTAAACTAATAGGAGGCCAGTATAGGTTTTAAATCTAATCTCTAATTGTTTGCATGGAACAAAACACTATTTCGGGACAACAAAAGCTCCTCAAATCTTTATATCTAAGTACTGATTGGGTCTACATTTTTTCAATCATCCAAATACACCACTTCAAAAGGTTATCAATTCACATCCACAGGGCAGTTAATCCACAGAATAACCATTATTTTTGTAAAGACATGTATGACTCTTGTGCCCCAATGGGCCCATATGCAATTCACCCCGGTATTCAACGAACTATGGATGCCTTTCCACCAAAGATAGTAAGCAGGCAAGTGTGTCCAATCCAACCAAATCTCATACATTCAAAGAGAAGCCATCCTATTTGGTTGGGAAGACACTTCTGCTACATAGCTCATTGTACACTTTAGGTCGTCGAGCAAGGCATCCCTTAAAGTTTGTAATTTCATGTGCACTAATCATGGCATGTTGGGTCAGGGTTTGATTACAAGACATGCTCCGTGATGCTTGCACTGGACCAACAGTCACCAGATATCGCTGCTGGGGTGCATGAGAACAGGCTAGACGAGGAAGTTGGGGCTGGTGACCAGGTAAAACTTTGATTATATGTTCATACTTAATTCTTTATTTTTCTTAATTTTTTCATAACACAAGCTCTGCTTAGCATGGGGCTAGATAATGCCGTGTGAATTGTCCAGCATTATTTATTTATTTATTTATTTATTTATTCTTTCACTTCCTATGTATATTAATAAATATTCTGTTGTATTCAAGTATACAAGGTGCTACGAAATATGTGTATTAAGCTGAAAGGGAGTGATTCTGGAACCCGATAGGGTCAACTATGTTCTGCATTTTCAAAAAATCAAAAAAGTTCTCACTGCCCAAAATCACCCCCTTTCCGCTTAGTACACACACATCTACACATGTTACGTGGCACCTTGTATCGGTTATGTGGTACCCATATTACAAGCTTTCTTTGGGACTAGTTGATGCTGTGTGGATTGTCCAGCATTTTATTTTATCCTTTGAATTGAACAAAACCATTGTTTTCACTGCCAGGCCTCAATATTGGACTAGTTCTCCTGTCTGACATGCATCCTATGCTCTAACCGTATGGTAGAACTGCAATGCCACTGTAATTACCAGAAATAATACTCATCTAGAAACTATGAATTAGTACTTATTCAAAGGAGCATATTATTGAGTAAATTTTCTTTTATGAGTGACTCGTGCATGTTCATTTTCCTGTTCCTAGCTGAATTGGTATTTCTTAAATGAAACTGCATACAAACTAATTTTCTGTTGTAAAAACTGTGTATGTTGGGTTTTTGTTTTTAGTCTTTTTTGTAATATTGTCGACATTTCAGGGGTTGATGTTCGGCTACGCTACAGATGAAACAGAAGAATGCATGCCATTGACGGTAGTGCTTGCACACAGACTTAACCAGAAGATCGCAGACCTGCGGCGAAACGGCGAATTCTGGTGGGCGCGCCCAGATTCAAAGACACAGGTTAGAAAAACTATCTTAAAGATCTACTGCTACACGACCTGTCTTTTGACATTTTATTCACCCACTGGATAGTCAGAGAATCTCTACTACACGTATGGAAAAGGTGTGCTCTTTATGGCGCTATACTTTCACATATATACAGGGTTATTGGTAATTCACTGACACTTTGTGAACTGCAGGTTCAGCCCACCATCATGAACACATCCGTAAAGATGCTAGGTCCCAATTCTTAAAATTGGTGGAAACGCCATGATTAGAGACCGGATTATATGCAATTGCATATTTGCATAAGCATTTGCATATTTAGCCCATTTTCATCGGTAGTTGCATATTTTGCGTAAATTTTTTTGATGATGCATATTTTCGCTATATTCCAGTAGGTATATCTGGGTAAGATAGTCAATGATAATGAAATGAACAAATTAAATCTTACGTCGTATAGCTCTGTTACTAAAAGTTGACGCGATCGTTTTTTGTTTTTCGTAAACTGAAGGCCTTCTTCATTACGAAATTTCAATTCGTTTTGTTCGGTCGGTACTCTAAGTGAACAAAACTAAAATTTCGTACGAAGTTGAATTGCCTTTTCATTTTGAAATGATGAAAGTAGGTATATTTTTCATTTTATTGGACACTGAAATTTCGATCAGCGGTTTTTAAGTAAAAATGTATTAAATAGTCAGACTCATAAAATTCGTCCGAAAACGGCCTTTTCATGAGTAAGCGAGATCAGTTGTGTGTTACTCGTGAGTTGAAGATTTGGAGCACTACCTGATTGTAAGCGTCTACAAGACTACAAACTGTTAAAAAAATTGTTAATTTATTGACGATATCTTACTTATTGTATATGATTTTGAATTAGAGTTTACTGTTTTTACTATTACTATGTTGCATATTATGACACATTTCTTTAGTATTCATGCATATTCCTAGCATTTTTTATGCATATTTGCATGCATATTTCGCGCTTTTTATGTTGCATATAATCCGGTCTCTAGCCATGATATTAGGAATATTAGGATGTACCTCCCCTACATTCAAAAATCATTCATTAAAGGGGTTTTCTTTGAAACTAAACCTAAAAGCGGCTCTGCCCTGAATGTGTGTGTGTTCGGCTGATTCCCAGCCAGGCTGATACCAATTACCTTTCATAGATGTAAAGTAAGACAATGATGACGATGTGGATTTGAATAGGAGTGGGAGATTGGTATTTAGTAAACAACTGCGTTTCAGACATTATTTTGTATGGGAGGCGATTTACAAAAAAAAATAAGAATAACGATCTGGCGTCTTCACTAACCTGTTCGTGATGATGGGCAGAACCTAAAGTTTACTCAGCGTCAGTGAATTACTAATAACCCTGTATATAGGTACATATTCGTCACTAAATGACAACACCCTTTATTTACTTACTCCTATGGTTTAGCTACCCGAAGTGTCTTGGCCTCTGATAAAAGAAGTGCTCGTACTATTATGTATGTGTTGGTAAATGTAAATAAATATTATACACGATGAAGGATTGATCCGCTCTTGAGTATTTTCGGCGGTCAAAAAGCTGGATGGATATAAATTTTTAAGCCTGTTCTGTTATAATAAAATCTCTGAAAATGTTATTCAAATCATTAATTTACCATAAATTTGGTCATACACTTCAATTGCTACAAAATATATTATTGGTACAATACTCAATCACTCAATGACGTGTCGGAAAATGCATTATAAATATTGACATAAGTACGAAATAAATTATCTTTAATGGCTAAGACCCTGATGCAAAAATTATACGCATTACTTTTATCTTACTTTGACTCATTGACATTTTCAAGGCTATAGTTAAAATTAGTTTGACTTCATTCAATAACCTAGTACCGGAACACGCCAGATTGTTCAGCTCATTGATACAAAAGGAACAACTTTGCTTATATTACAGGTCATAAGTTGAAATTATTGACGTCTGAATCCTATTTTCGTATTATATTTTACTGTGACTTCGTTCCTATAATCGGCTAGCTACTACGCTACTAAAATGTTGTACTATGTATCAAATTTTTGTCAGTATTTCGCTCCCAACAAACTAACATACCATACCAACATAGTTTATTATAATAAAGATGATTAAGCCAGAGCCCGTGTTAGATTACATTACCGCCCTCGTCAGCGTTTCAAGTTGCGACTCATGATAAACTGTCTCTGGTGTCAAATGATAGGAAACATCAACCAATTTACAACGTGATAAATCGAGACGACCTGTACAATGCTCAATTTATGCGAAATGATCTTCTTTTGTGACATAATTGAGCATGCATTTCAATAGTGCCAATCAAATGGTCATATGATCAGAAAGTAATAAAATCAAAATACAGTATGTATTATTTTATATAATAGGTATAAAATATCCACTCATCTCCTAGCCTAAAGGCCTATATTTTTTTATGTATTGATCATTATCACGCTCAGCGCCATGTGTATCCTTTAGTCACACTGTGTATTCAAAAGTATACACATCCCTCTACTTGGTTAGAACACTGTGCTTCCTTTAGGCGCACATTTTCTTTACATTTTATAGGCAAAAATTAAAGCTCTGGCCTGGCGCATTTTTTTGGTATAAGTGGGTTGGGGTCGGTTATTTTTCAAAAAAAATGTCGCCTTTGAATTTCATTGTCCTATTTTTTGGGTACATGGAAAAATTATCTATAGAAATCAATATGTATTTTAGTGTTTTTACTATACCATAATCAACATAATATGGCATTAGGAATAACTAATAATCATATCTCTTTTTAAAAAACATCAGAACCTGTAGTGGACCTGAACCTTACAAACGGAACATGTTGTTATAACTTGACAAGCTTTTTTCAGTTTACCGTCAATAATTTTTACTCCCCTCCCGTATTTACTATAGCATTCTGAGCACCGAGCTTTATTCTTTATCCCATCTTTTATGTTGATACACATGGCCTGGAAGGTATGCTTTTCGGGTAAACTATTTCCGAGGCCACGTGTATCCAAATGTCACACAGCAGAAAAACCCGTAAAAACCCTGAAAAAAAAGGGCGGTGTCAAAGAAAAATATGGTTTTTAAGACATTTAGAACACAATAAAACACAAAAAAAATATGTCAAAAAATGAACGAAACGCCCACAGGGCTTGGCGCTGAGCTTGAATCCTGCTATCACTTTAACCTCTCGGTGACCAGCTATCCGAAATTGCAAATCAGCGCTGCTTGCATATTAATGCATTACAGCTAAATGCTGAATTTACTCCTTTTGTCTTAGTTTATTAGTTTTAATTAAGTAGCATTAGTATAGTTTTATTTTGTGTATTTTCTGAATTAATGAATTAATTAACCGACTGGACGGAGCTGGCCAGTGATCGTGATGTCTGGAGAGAGTGGGGGGAGGCCTTTGCCCAGCAGTGGGATGAACTTGGCTGATATAATAATAATAATAATAATGATTTTCTATTCTATTCTATTCATACTATCATACATATTATACATACCGTTATCAACCGCTTTAATTACTGCATTAAGCATTAGAAAATTCTAGTGCTGGGCTTATATCAGACAAAAACATAGTTAAATATAGTGGTTAGACTTAATGGTATACCTACCAACTTCCGATCGCGGCTTAGCTTGGATTTTAATTTTATTCAAGATGGCTAAGAGTTTTTGACAAGGAAAATGGGACCTTTTAGGAGAAAGTGTGGTATGGAAGGAGGGGAGAAGGGCTAGGCCGTGCAGTAGGCACAGGCCGCAATATAATATTCTTATTTTAATACTAGTACGTCCTACTAATATTATAAAGCCAAAAGTTTGTGAAATCTGAATTTTTGTTACCTAGGATCTAAAAAACTACTTGACAGATTAAGGCGCTACCTCGACCCAAAACAGCGCCACCACCAATTTTTTCCCATGGTGGCCAAAACGAGCAACTTCGCATCTCTGCCTATACAAACTAAAACATTTTTAAAGGCTTTAAAAAAATCTGATGATAGTATTCACAAACTGGCCTATCGATTTTTGAAAATTCTTTCGATTAACAGAATAATAAGATAAAATAGGTGGATGAAATTTGGCGTATGAACTTAGATAATACGCTAAAAAACGCGAGCGGAGCCGTGGGCAAAAGCTAGTAGTACATATAACTTAGTGAATTTATTAGTGTGAAAAGTTTGAAACAATTGTCGAAATTATTAACACTATTTTCTATTATTTTACAGGTGACAGCAGAGTACGTATTCGCGGGTGGCGCCACCGTTCCACAAAGAGTTCACACTGTTGTCGTCTCAGTCCAACATTCTGACAAGGTAAGCTAAACGTTGAAACAAAAAACATGTTGTTTGAAGAATGAATATGGATGATTTGAATTTTGATTGATTTTTTTTAGGTAGATTATTTTCGGTCTCAAATTTTTCAATATCTACGGTTTTGAACCGAAGTTTTCGAATGTTCATTTTCATATACAGGCGTAATGATGAAGAGAATGTATTTACCTAAGCTAAGCATCAATCGAATTAACCTGTCGATTGTTCTCTTTTTCAAACTCCCTACGCTATGTTCGGTCTATGTTCGGCTGTATGTATGTATTTTTAAGCATGTCCGTGGTTTTCTACATTTATGGACCGATTTTGATGACTCTTTTGCCATTGTATAGAGGATGATATGATTCCGAGGTGGTCCCATAAAACATTAATAACATTAAACACAAAATTTTATTTCCAAGCTATTAGTATTTATACCACAAAACTTATAAACAGTTCTTTTCTTAACTAAGAGTTTCGAAGTGGTTTTTTAGTTTTTTCAAAACAAGTAAGTTATAATAAAGCATGTACTTTATCTGCTCGTTATAGGTACGTGTTACTAAGAAGTCTTTTATTTTATTAGTAGTGTAGTGTTTAATAAATAATTTTCTTTCTTTCTTTCTTTACTCTGTTGTTGATTATAGAATCGTGACATTCATGACCCATACTCATGTAAGTCATTACATTACCAAGGTAGAGCATACATCAACTAAAGCTAACATTATTTTTCTATTTTGTAATTATCACGAAAAAAGCGTTTCTTAGTATCACACTAATAATATAAATGCGAAACTTTGGATGGATGGATGTTTGTTACCTCTTCACGCCAAACTACTAAACAGATCGGGTTGAAATTTTGCATACAGGTAATTCTAATCCTGGAATCAAACATAGGCTACTTTTTATCCTATAAATCAGTTCCAATGGGACAGAAATCACCTTAACGTTTATAGAAACAACGCGAGCGAAGCCGCGGGTGTAAACTAGTATGATAATAAAGCGTGTAATTTTCCTACTATGTTGTTGTTGATAAAGGAATCATGACCGATACTCATGTAATCTTATTACATTACTAAGGAAATTTGCTCAAGCTAATATTTATAGCTAAGTCCAATCCTGTACTTTACCACAATCGTAATCATGAAAAAAGCGTTTCGTAGTAAATTATAACAAAGCTAGTAATTTTCCTACTCTGTTGTTGCTTATGGGATCATGACCGAAACTCATTTAATTTGCATTTTCAAGGTAATTTGCTCAAGTTAAGATGTATAGCTAAGTCCAATCCTGTAATTTACCATACGTCATCCAAAGCTAACGTTATTTTTCTAACGTAATTATCATGAAAAAAGTGTTTCCTAGTAATTTTTAACAAAGCGAGTAATTTTCCTACTCTGTTGTTTATTAAGGAATCATGACCGATACTCAAGAAATCTTCATTACCAATGTAATTTGCTCAAGCTAAGATTTATAGCTAAGTCCAATCCTGTAATTTACTATACGTTAACCAAAGCCAACGTTATTTTTCAAATGTTATTAGCATGACAAAGGCGTTTTTTATTATTTCCTTATTGCATATCTGCTACACGTAACTGATAAAAGGTTTCAGGTCAAATATTATCAGTTTTTTTGTCCAAGTGCACATGTAAAATACAAGATATGACCTTGGCATACGCTTAGCGGATATCTTACTTACTTGAATCTTTAGCAGCTGGCTATTGTTAATTGCCACTTTATTAAGTATATCAGTTATCTAGTACCCATAACACAAGCTCTGCTTAGCTTGGGGCTAGATAATGCTGTGTGAATTGTCCAGCATTATTTATTTATTTTTTATTATAATGAACTAGCTTCTGCCGTCGGCTTCGCAAGTGTTTTTCCTTGATAAAAAGTAGACTATATGCAATCCAGGTTCAGACTAGAAGATTGTGTCACTAGGGAACAAAATAATTGATTTAGGGCGAGAGCGATTTTTTTCAATCCAGAGCGAAGCGAAGGATTCTAGTACAGCGTAGCGAGGGATTCGAAATACGTCGCTCCGGTAGGGGTATTTTAATTCATTCGATTCGTTTCTGAATCGAATCCGACGGATCTATAGAAAGCTATTTTGATTTCGCCTCGGGTTGATGATCGACAAACCTAAACGAATATGTTGAGTAATGGCCATGTCAATGAGGAGGAGCTCCTTATTTCGATCATCAACCCGAGGCGAAATCAAAATAGCGTTTTAAAGACCTTGTCGGATTGATGATTGTCGGAATGAATTAAAATACCCCAGCAGGTTAAATAATTTTGGTACAGTGTGGCACACTGCTTTTATCCTAAACTATGATAAAAATCAACCAGTTTCCTTTTGTGTTTACACCTTCACTGCGATCATCAATCCAATGCCAATCATGGTGATTACGGCAAAACCTCGTCATTTGGGTGAGACATATTCAGCAGTAGAGTAGACGTTTGTGTGCTGATAACGTAAAAGGAACTCATTAGAATATAGCCTATAATCACAGCCTACCTTTATGCATACAGTCGTTCGACGAAGACGTTTTGACAGGCAATCGTGCGGGGGGGCAAGGAACGGGTCGGCGGAGGGGGGATCACGCTCCCGAGTGACTACGGCAGTGATGTATTCTACTCGGTAGCGTCCTTCCCCGTCCCGTCCCTTGCCCCCCGTAAAATTTCTCTGTCAAAAGCACGTCAAAATGCCTTCGTCGAACGACTGTGCATATAGGTAGGCTGTGCTATAATTAAGAAGGGATCTACCGTAGAGGTCAAAAGACCAATGATCATGCGCTTTAAACCGGCCAGTACTTTATTAAAGCGAATTTTTAATTAAATAGTGTTCCATATTCAAAAGTCATTTCGTCACTGTTATTAAGTGCGCTGGAATGACCCACATTGTTCGCACTTTTTGATGAACCCTTTGCCTCTTTTCGAACACATGTGATTAAAAATCTATTTCAGCCCAATCCGTTCAGTAGTTGTTGACGTGAAGAGGTAACAAAAATCCAAAGTTTCGCATAGTTATAAAATTCATTTACCTAATTGCTGTTCGTTAATCTCGCTAAAACTTTAAAACGCCTTGACCTGTTTGATTATTTTTGTTTTGTTTGCATACAGGGGTGCTTTAAAAATAGCGGAAAATATAGTAATTTTTACGATCACCATTCACCGGGTTCACTGGGTCATCTAGTCTATATATATAAAAGAAAGTCGTGTTAGTTACACTATTTATAACTCAAGAACGGCTGAACCGATTTGGCTGAAAATTGGTGGGGAGGCAGCTTAGAACCAGGAGAAGGACATAGGCTATGTTTTATCCCGGAATTACCACGGGAACGGGAACTACGCAGGCGAAGCCGCGGGCAGCAGCTAGTTTATAATATTAGTGATTCTGATTTCTTAAACGTTTGAATAGGGAAATAAGTTACGTAATTCTTTAGTCCCGTAATCATCAGAAATATAAGAGGTCATCGGCCTTTTCTATCTTTGCTTCCGTAAATAAGACTGACAACACCATAGCAACAAGTCTTCAGTGATCTAATATTTCTTATCGCACGACTACTTGGAATAGGAAGACATTAGAGATTGCGTAAACAAGAGGTGAAGTACCTACAGATATCGTATTCTTATTATACTTGATCGTATAATAAACAGCAACTGAATTAATCGTGTGCGTTACCCCAGCCAGATTTTGTCGAAAATCACATTTTTTTTTAAGTAGATAATTAGAAGTCCAACTTCTTCAATTGTTGTGCTGATTTTTAAATTTGTTTTGTTTATGGTTTTTTAGTTATTTGACAAAAACAGATCTGGCTGGCGTAACGTTACCCCAGCCAGATGTTTTGTTAATTAAAGGGTTTATTGAAATAAACTTTAGGTACATAATTAGTATTCTGAACGAGGTAAATGTTGCCACAAAATTTGAATTTGTATCGTTTATGGTTTCGGAGATATTCAACATCCTGCTGGGGTAACGTTTACGTGTTCGCTGTATCTCCGAAACGGCTAAGCGAATATGTATAATTTTTTGTACACAGCTTCTATGAATTTGTTATAATTTGTTTGCCAATAAAGAAAAACAAAATAATGCACCGTTTAGAAGTATTTTAATTAATAAAAAAACTCAAAAATAGCTCCTAGCTCTTCAAAAAAGAGCTCTAAAGCCTTATTTGAAACGTCATTTTGTAGCTTACAACTGCCTTCAAATGTTTGTAAATTTTCATTAGAATCCTGTAGGTATTTATTAAGTTACAACGATATTTAATTCAGTTCTCGTAACGATGCGCTCCGGAGATTTTAAGCCTCCGATTTACTGAGTTCCTTGTGGATTTAAAAGTTGAATAAGATATCATTAATTAGTATTTTAGTTCAATTTTCTACCTGTAAAATTTCAGCGTAATACGATTTGTAATTACCGAGATAATTAAAAGAAAGACATTAGGTAGTGCATGATCATGGCAACCCGACCAAGTATAGATGGTTACGAAAAAGCGGCCGCGTAGTACTTTATACTAACTTTTGAAATTAATAGGATAGTTTTAAACGTAAAGTACAGTTACGTACAGAAGTGTAAAACGAAAACAATATCATCTTAATTTGAGTATTTTTATTTACAAATCATGTCTTATAAACTTACAAAGAAAAATGCGAAGTACCTAAACACTTTAATTTAGTTATATATTTTCTTATAGCAGCATAATAAATGTTCATTGGCTCAACATAATTATAAATTAACTTCAAAAAGATTAACATTGATTTTCAAATCATGAACTAACAATCACATAATAAATTATTGACTGACATTATTATTTTAAGAGCACATTACGATGACTGGCTGGCTAGTATTCTTATAAAAATAGTTTTATTATTAAAATCACAGATCATTATTAAAACTAAATTAAATCACATTGTACTTAGTAAAATGTTCGATTTTAAATATCAAAATAAACTTTCGGACATAGATACAGCTCTAATATAGTTATATTGTTTTAAAATCACAGATCGATAATTTTAAAAACAAAGAAAATATTTACAATATGTACCAACTTTTTAACACCCTAAAAATCACAGATCATATAAAACTATACAAAATCACAGTGCGTTTCATAAAATATTTACAGTAGGAAATGGTTTGATTTCAAATATGTACTACAATAATCTTTCGTACATATATACCTCTATAGTTCTAAAGTAAAAACTAAATATAGTTATATTGTTTTAAAATCACAGATCAATAATTTTCAAATCAAATAAAATTCTTAAAATAGATATCTACTTTTTAACACTAGTTAATAGCTCTAGTGACAGTTGAACGACAGTGAACTTTTTACAGTCATAGTGCTTTTATTTTCACGTTACAGCTAGACCTCCAAGGATGTTTTGTTCCTCTAAGCTCAGGAGGAATTGTCAGAATAAGCATTTAAATCACATCAACATTTAAAAAATTAGATACAAATATAATCATATGTCATCAGATTGCAACGTATAAATAATCGCATGAGGCATTATTTCTGTTTTATTTTTTTGAATTTTGGTGTACATATCGTCATAACATTGAAATGTCCGATTATGTTTCCGAAAGCAATGAGCTTTATAGTGACCAATCCCTTCTGAGCTTAGAGGTGGATCAAATTCAATGATAGACAAAATCTCATAGAATCTTTCGTTGATCTCAATATTGACAGGAACATCATTGAATAGAATACGGATATCATGAATCTCAAACATTATCAAACTGTTCAAATTATAGTTGAAGCTTACTGTTCCTTTTTTACAACAATAACAGAGGGGTGGTAAATCGTCCTTCATTCCCGATTCTACAGCCTCTTGTAATTTTGTAATACCTTTCTGATTTATTATATTTATATTTAGTGGCAAGTATTTACATTCAAAATGTGTTTTGTTTTCGTGATTAGTGCAATTTTCGTTTGAACAAGTTCTTTTTCTAGTAGCGGAAAAGTATGATGTGCAGATTTCTTCGAGTATTTTTGTGACGTTACATGCACAGTTTATTACATTGCACCTAGTTTCATCATTGATTTCAATTCCAGGGCAAAAAATACTTGATAAAAGTATATCTCGCGTGTCATAAAGTTTTTGATTAAATCTCTTTGCAGTAGCAAGGTCTGCGATGAACTTCGTAAAAGCATCAACACAATTATTAATTTCTTGCCTGAACACAAGTCTGTCTTTGTAAGCTATGGCAAATGTTTGCGAGATGGCGTCAAATGCACAAGTATTAGTAAGAATTAGTTTTTTATTTTTAGATATGGCAATGTTTCCATTTTGTAGTATATATATGGGTCTCAAGTTATAATTTGCTTTGTTATGAGGAACAGCAAGACCTCTCCAGTTTTCAACTTCTACAGGTTTATCCTGAAATATGGATTCTAATCCGAAATCTATATTGCTCGTTACGTTTTCTATTTTATCTATCTGTTTTTGCGACTCCTTCCTATTAATCAAATCCTTATTGCTCTTTTTGATTTGAACTTTATTTATCTTTTCCTCAGTAGTTTGAGATTCAGTTGTTTGCGAGATACTTAATTTCACAGTCCCATTTATAAAAGTGTAGTGTTGAATCAAAAATTCATCTAGTCGTATTCTCTCGTCTTTGGTGTTAAAATAAATTGTTTTTAAGTCCTTAAAATGGCTTTCAACATTTGAACTACTAGGAATATCTTTGGCATCGACAAAATAGTTGGTCATGACGTTACCCCACATAGGCAATTTTCGCAACAATCTTTTCAATGTCTCATTAACAGCCGGCAAATAATACTCATTTTGTTGTTGATATTTTACGTCAAATAATAATAAATATAACTTTTCAGTCTCAATAACGTCGTTGTAATATTTGATAAGAGGACAAATAGTACTGTCAGCCTCATAATTTTCAGGAAGTGTATCATTTTCAGGAAGAATATTTTCTTCCTGAAAATGATTATCTATGTCATCATCAATTTTGATATGGTCGTTTTTAGAAATTTTAGAAATTTTTGTTGACAAACGCTGTAAAGCTTCTTCGTATTTACCAGGGCTAATATATTCGGGTAGTGACACCGTAACAATATCATCAATAATCTTTTTAATTTCTTTGTAACAATGTTGTCCGTAAATTACTTTTATACAATTAATATAAAAATATTTACATTTTTCTGAGCATTTGTCAAAACAACTTTGTTTAGGCAGTTTTTTGAAAAAATGGGATTTGTCTAGTCTGACGTAGCAAACTGGCACATGCTCAACCTGCCCTTCCAAAAGTGAAAAACACTGTGCTAAGTATACATTGGTATCTGTTTTAAGGAAAGTACGACATATTGCTTTTAATAAAGCAGCTGAATCGTCACAGATTATTTCTTTGGGTAAATGTCGATTTACTGCCCATGTACTTAACCAAGTGGCTATACATTCAGTTGTGTGTGACTGTGATGCCATATAACATAAGGGAATGCTAGTACTGGTAGTGTATGCCATAACAACATATAAAAAAGTATGTTTAGCGTCTTTAGCGCTTACTCCTGGGGGCGCTATCGTTTGAAAGATCGAACCTGTTGCGTCTAAGGATAAAACAGTATGTGTATTTTTTAAAATCTCATCGTAATATTTACTTTGTTCGTTTGTCCAGAAGTAAACAAAAAACGGTACAAGTGAAAAATTGTGTATGTATGTATTAAATGGGGAACTCTGAGACATTGCATAAATAGATATAATTGTGTTTTTATCAAATTGTAGTGCCCTTTTAGCCTCATGACGTATTTTCCTCAAATTATTCAATTTTGGCATAGTTGGAGGTTCTTTTGGATTGTCTTTATCCATGAGTTCGTCTGCCATTAAAGTTCTGACTTTCAACGCCTTGTAATTCATTAACCTCTCAGCAATTTTTCGTTTTCGGTTTGATGTCAGTCTATTTTTAACGTTTTTATCGTGGACAAAGTTTTTCTCGAAACGATTTACTTGACAAACCACATTTACAAAATTTTCAGTCAACGGATTTAAGTACATAACAATATTCGCGCCACACTGAGTACATTTTCCCTTGCATACAATGTCGTTTAATTGAAAGTTCGTAGGTACATAACAATTTTTAAAAGCGAAAGTACAATCAAGTTCCGTTTTTTTCCATATTTGGTCTTGAAGCTCATTAGTCCAACTATTCTGTAACAATGTGTGGTTTTTAGGTGCGATACGTTTGAATTCATAAATGTCCATTTGAAACTCTATTTCCAAATCAGAATAGTTGTCGCAATTATCAGTTTTTTCAAAGTTGATGTTATTATCGAGGTCGGTTATGTTGTTCGTCACGTCCGTTGTGTTATTCGTTAGTCCATCTGAGTTATTATTATCGTGAAAAAAGTATTTCTTATTACGTCTTACTGAAGCTTGTATGGCCATTTTAGACATTTTGTGTTGAAACATTTCGTTTAATTCATTCTGTATGCTTTCATATACATCATGATTAATTGGAGGACAAGTCTTAAAATTATCAAATACATAACCATATTTCGAAATAACGCGTTTTTGATCATGCAACGGTATAACGCTTTTTCTACCGGCCATTATGTTTATAAATTTCTTGTCGGATGCAGGAATCGATTCACTGGTGTGCGTTGCTCCAGCACAAAAATACGTGGCCAGATAAATAAATAAATATACAGCAGGCAACGAAGATACTTGGTGCTTGCACATGTCTTCGCTTAGGAGATTGTCGGAGCCATCAAATTGTCTACAACAAAAAAAAAATATAATTATTAAAGCACATCTAGTATACTCAGGTACTAGACGACCAATACTACGATACGATAATTCGTGGCTGCATCTTTTGTCGCACACGGCACAATAGTGCAGGAACTTTAGCATATCTTTGTATGGCGAAATCGCATTAATTCATAACTTCGATTTTTTTTCTCCTTGTATAGTTGATCGTATTGCTAATCGAATAATAAAGGAATCCAACTGATTTTATGACCGGAAAATAATAAAAAAAAATTTTTTTTCTTATTTCACCTCGTAACAAAAAAAGTAAAAATACTATAAGATTATTTTTTATCCAAACGCATTGTTTTATTTTAAGCTTAACAAACATGCTATAATCCAACTGTTTTTATTTACGGAAATATTATATTGATTAAATAACGTGTTTTTCGCCAATGTATTATTTTTTCTATGTTCCGGTCTTAAATTTACGTGGATTTTTATTCCCTTGTGGTTTTTGATTTTATGCATATCTATATCAATAAAATAGTGATAGTATTTATGCTTTATTAAATAAAGTGTTTTTCGCCAATGTGTTTTTTTCTATGTTCCTGACTTAAATTTAGGTGGATTTTTATTCTCGAGTGGTTTTTACAAGATTTTATGCATACTATATCAGTTAAAATAGTGATAGTATTTATGCTTTGTTAAATAACGTGTTTTTCGGCAATGTATTTTTTTTTCTATGTTCCGGACTTAAATTTAGGTGGATTATTAAATATAGTATCTTAAAATTGTCCTATTTAACGAAATTTAAAATATTACGCTGATAGCGAATTATTTTTTTTTAACTTGTATTTTTCCTACACTACAAGCCAGCGGCCAAGTTTGCGACCACGAAGCAAATTATACGTAGCTTGATTGCAACAATCAGTCGTGCCAGCCAGAGCTGGACTAGACCCATTCTGAGTATTGGGGGAAAATTAAAAAAACAATAACTACTCACCACAGGTAGATAGTCGCCAGATTTATGAGTGTGATGTGTGTCAAGTCAACATGCATCCAACTGTGATTTGCTTATATCTTCCATAGGCAGCCGGCGCCGCGCCGTCCGCACCGCTATTACCTACTCATCTCGCCACAGTCACCACCAAATTGCTGTGGTTACATTGTTATGCCTACATTAAAGAGAAACACTAAGTTAATTTGAGTCTTATTTTTTTATATTAAAGTCATCAACATCATTAGTTAAGAATTTTAATTAAAAGTGTATTATTCACGGTTGGTTCATGGCGAATCATTTCACATAATTCGTGTAATTTATCAGTGACTAGACTTCCGCCCCACGGTTTCACCCGCGTTCAATGAGTTTTCCCAATGTGAATTATACATAAAAACCTTCCTCTTTAATCATCAATCATCATCATCAAAAAAACCGCATCAAAATCCGTTGCGTAGTTTTAAAGATTTAAGCGTTCAAGGGGAAATAGGGACAGATAAAGCGACTTTATTTTTACTATGTAATGATTAAAAAGGAAAATTATTTTTATACATTAAGTAGCTTACCTTTTTCATCAGTAACTCACGAACTCAGGTATTATGGTCCGCAATAGAAGTACTTCATAGTAGTTCACTTTAAATTAAACGAAATTGCGAAAATATTTTACGGAAGCGTATGCGCACTCATTCAACGAAACCAAATCTTTGACTAACTCTATCGAGCGACAAACAATCATCCGCCCTCCGTCCCTCGTCCCAAGGACGCGTTATCGACGCTCTCTTTCCTTCTTCAGTAAGTTGCAATGATGTCGTCTCATGTGCATAACTGTGAAGAACATAGAACACGCGCGAATGCAGCGCGCTAAGTACAAAGTCTTCTATCTCTCTATCTATATTATTTTAAAACTGCAACGGGACCGTGTTTGTGCCAATTAAATATTTCACTATTTTGTTAATAAATATATAAGTTTAGCGCTTACGTCACAACAGGTTAAATAAGATAGGTAATGAATGGTACAGTATTTTAAGTAGGTAACATAAATAAGTAGACACAAATTAAAAATATATAATTTAATTCATTTCAAGATATATACTATGCTATAGGCTGAATAGTTTAATTCTGTACGCGACTGTATTGAGCATGTAGCGTTATTATACTATACGTTTTAAAAGGTAGGCATAAAGTACTACGCGGCCGCTTTTTCGTAACCATCTATACTTGGTCGGGTTGCCATGATCATGCACTACCTAATGTCTTTCTTTTAATTATCTCAGTAATTACAAATCGTATTACGCTGAAATTTTACAGGTAGAAAATTGAACTAAAATACTAATTAATGATATCTTATTCAACTTTTAAATCCACAAGGAACTCAGTAAATCGGAGGCTTAAAATCTCCGGAGCGCATCGTTACGAGAACTGAATTAAATATCGTTGTAACTTAATAAATACCTACAGGATTCTAATGAAAATTTACAAACATTTGAAGGCAGTTGTAAGCTACAAAATGACGTTTCAAATAAGGCTTTAGAGCTCTTTTTTGAAGAGCTAGGAGCTATTTTTGAGTTTTTTTATTAATTAAAATACTTCTAAACGGTGCATTATTTTGTTTTTCTTTATTGGCAAACAAATTATAACAAATTCATAGAAGCTGTGTACAAAAAATTATACATATTCGCTTAGCCGTTTCGGAGATACAGCGAACACGTAAACGTTACCCCAGCAGGATTTTGAATATCTCCGAAACCATAAACGATACAAATTCAAATTTTGTGGCAACATTTACCTCGTTCAGAATACTAATTATGTACCTAAAGTTTATTTCAATAAACCCTTTAATTAACAAAACATCTGGCTGGGGTAACGTTACGCCAGCCAGATCTGTTTTTGTCAAATAACTAAAAAACCATAAACAAAACAAATTTAAAAATCAGCACAACAATTGAAGAAGTTGGACTTCTAATTATCTACTTAAAAAAAAATGTGATTTTCGACAAAATCTGGCTGGGGTAACGCACACGAATTAATCATTTTTTTATTGTAGCAAAAATCTAGTAGTATTAAGGGAGATATCCACTAAAGTCATTTACAACGAGATATTTACCATGATTTGAGTTTTGATAGAGTTTGGTTTGGTAGATCGCTATATCTGCCAATAAAAACTCACTCGCAGTGCCTTCAGTTATTCCGTGATCATGTGACATGAAACTGCCGAAATATTGGAAAGCTCAAAACTCAAATCATGGTAAATATTCTGTTGTAAATGACTTTAGTGTTAAGGCTTGGTAGGCCAGCAGAGCCGCATTTTTGTGATTTTTAAAATCTTTTGATACTCAGAAAATAGTGTTTACAATTCTGAAAAAAATATATATATTACTTAAGGGTCCGGCGACGGATGAATTTCCCATACAAACGTAGTACCAAAATGATTTGTTATTTGAGAATATTTTCACCGTGGTTTGCTATTATTTGTATTAGAATAGTACTTATTTAGGTTCCTGCCACAAGTTTTTTTCAAAATACTTATATACACAAACACTAAGAAAACATTCATTCTTTAATGTAAAAATGCGATTCGGTTTAATTTCATTTCAGAAAGGCATTTTGAAAAAAAATTGTGGCAGGAACCTAGATAAATACTATTTTAATACAAAAAATAGCAGACCATGGTGAAAATATGCTCAAATTACAAATCATTTTGGTATTACGTTTGTATAGGAAATTCATCCGTCGCCGGACCCTTAAGGATCTAGTCTAGTCAAAGTGGCATTCAGTTACAAGATCTAATGAACTTCGCTCGATAGAAAAAGATCCCAAAGTTACCCCTTTTTCTAACGTTTTTTCAATACTATGACTAGCGACCTACTGATATCACACTTTTTTTTTGTAGTCAACTAAGGACACTTAATATTTCTAAACATATTCGCAGAGTTTGACTTGATAAAATGATTTTCTTAATCACCATGTTTAAATAACAACAAAAAACAAGAGCGCGGCAGCTTAGCAGGCGCGCGTTTTCCCTTACGCCTACTGCTGCAGGACTACCTGGACTTAATAACCATGATGGATTTAAAAGATATCCACCTCGAGCGAGCGCAGGTCTCGAATTCGAAACCGACTGTCGCATCGTCGTCGTAACTGAAACGGCGCGTACTAACATTTAATATTGTTTTGCTTCTAGATTTCGCTAGAAACTCTTCGCGATGAAATCAAGGAGAAAGTTATCAAGGAAGTCATCCCGGCGCAGTACATCGACGAGAAAACTGTCATTCACATCAACCCTTGCGGAAACTTTATCATTGGTGGACCTCAGGTAAATAAATAATGAGTGCCATCAGAATCTACTTTAAGTCATTTTATACTTAATTAGGTTGTTATTTCTTTTTCTTTTCGTAAACAGGCAATTGAAAGCTACTTTCTACTTATTTTCGCAGTAAAATCGTAATAATTTAGTACCTGTTGGAATTTAAATATTAATTGAAAAGGTAAATAGCAATTTAATTAATTATTTGGTTCTTAGCCGACGATAACGTAAAACACAGGGAACTGAAGTAACCCAACTGTAGCCTAATTGCGGAAATAAGTCCAATCCCTATTTTACTTGACGGTCGACTATTCTAACGACCCAATGTCCTCCACGAAACCCCAGAAAGTTTGTAGTATTTAACACCTTCACAACGCATGTGTACACCCAACTGCGGCTTACTTCTGCGGGTCGCATCCCAGAGGCTAGGCAGTGAAAGCGATAAAACAAATCTGCAAAATAAAGGCGCAGGGTTGCGGGTTGAGTCAGTAATCAGTATCATCAACTGACTGACAACTGTCTGACGACCTCCGTGCGCGGCGGGCGAAGGTGCGCCTGCGACGCAAGAGGTTGCGGGTTCGCTCCCCACAACCGCGATTTTGAAGCGCGTCTTGTGTCGCGCGATTTCTTTTTTTTCGTAGAGGCTTAAAATCGTCTGGCGTATCCGAAATTGTAAAATTTTGTAGTAAGTATTCAAACTTTATTTGATAACTTTTTGTACGACAGTCGGATGCTGGTCTCACCGGACGTAAGATCATTGTGGACACCTACGGAGGATGGGGCGCGCACGGCGGCGGAGCATTCTCTGGCAAAGACTTCACTAAAGTGGACCGTTCAGCCGCGTACGCCGCGCGCTGGGTCGCCAAGTCGCTTGTAAAGGCTGGCCTTTGCAGGCGCTGCATGGTACAGGTAGGAATCTGCTGAATTTACTTGGAATGGTTGGTTTCTACTGGTACTATATCGTCACACATACATCTACTGATGAATATGCCTCCCCTATAAGAGGGGGACTTTGCTATAATCATGCCCATAATCAATCACCCGCCTGTTATGCATGGCAGGCGGGTTGGTCATCCATCGCAGTGAAATATTGAGTAATACAGAGCAAGACGCTTCTTATGCTAGGTTCCTTAGTTGGCTCATAGGATTATCCACGGTCTGAGTTGAGCTAATTGTGTTATATACTTGTTATAGTTATATACTTGGTTAATAAAGACATTTACCAATTAATACTCAAACGCAACTCAGATTTAAGAACGTCTCGAATGACGAATTTTTGACAGATTTCCATGGAAAACTGTCAAAAAATCGCAGACTGAGACCTGAGTTGCGTTTGAGTATCCGGGAGTTAGAAACTGAAACTGAGTGTATGTGACAATCAAATTTGATCAGTGATCGGAGTCTCCCCCATACTGAAACGTAACTTAAGAAACTTTTAAGACACGATTTTTGTCAAAAAATTGGGGCTTCAGATGTATTAATTGCGATTTCAGTATTTGAGGGTAATCTCTTCATTTGTATTAGCTAACTAAACTATACTCTGTATAAGATTTCTCCATCATCATTATGTTGAGCTACACAGAACTTAAAAATAACGAAATCTGTTTTATCCAGGTTGCATACGCCATCGGAGTAGCGGAGCCGCTGTCAATCACCGTGTTCGACTATGGCACTTCGCACAAGACACAGCAGCAGCTACTTGCTATTGTTCAGAAGAACTTCGATCTGCGACCGGGGAAAATTGTCAAGTGAGTAGATTTATCAATGCTACATAATAAGGAGTCATTTTAATGTTCTTTATAAACAAAATTGAATAGTCTAAAGGTGATTTATAATTATTTTGTTACAGTGTTATCTTAGTGTTGTTAAAATCATTATCATCATTATGTGCCCATACTTAACCACTGCTGGGTGTAGCCCTATGCCACTCATGTCAACGGATCACACCTAGCAGGGGTATTTTAATTCATTCGATTCGTTTCCGAATGGAATCCGACGGATTTAAAAAACGCTATTTTGATGTCGCCTCGGGTTGATGATCGAAATAAGGAGCTCCTCCTCATTGACATGGGTCTACAGTCAACAAATTCGCTTCGAATTTTCGTTCATCAACCCGAGACGATATCAAAACAGCGTTTTATAGATCCGTCGGATTCGATTCGGAATCGAATCAAATTAATTAAACTACCCCTGCAGGTCTTGTAGGCAATCCTCTCCATCAGCATTCCATCTATCAAGTGGTCTGCCAACACTTTCTCGCTTTTCCCTGGACGTCCTTTCAGTATAGTAGGAGATAACTTTGAGTAATGTTTATTTTCTTGGTCACAGGGAGCTTAACCTCAGAGCGCCTATTTACCAGAAGACCAGTACGTACGGCCACTTCGGGCGAGAGGGCTTCCCATGGGAGAGCCCCAAGCCACTCGTGATCGAATGACTCCAAACCTGAACTAGAACATTGTAAATATTCCACCAGTATGTTAGCTCTTATTCTACGTGTGTCATTGTAGTGCGAGCCACGCGCGGCTCTCTGTAGACGTATCGTATGTAATGTGAATCGAACCTCGTCTGTGGAACTTCAAGATCCAAAGATGGTTGCATAAGCGAGATTCATAGTATAAGTATTCACTAGTTATAGAAGTAGATATAACAAGGTGCCGTCGTTTCTGAATTTGAGTTAGCTCAGGGGTTATTTGGCAGTCCTTTTGATTAGAGAAGGTAACCTTTGACAACAGTTGTATGAATTTATGAAAATGAGTTTTACACTGCCCTAATTTTAATAATGCAATGTATTTTTTTTATGAATGTAATGATATTTTAAAATGAATTTGTATTTATGATTGATTATTATTATCCAATTGACAATGTTTAAAATGATGGACTGCCTTCAATCTCGAATGTTTCAATTACAATTAAGTGCTATGACAAATTAGGCAGAGTAGACTACTTCCCTGGTGCCGTCACAGTCGAGCAAAATTAATGGAGTAACTATGTTTCTTCGTTTTGCTTACTGCAAATCAAGTACAGTGCCTTAGATGATTTTATTTTGTTATTCCAATCTACATTTTATTTGTAAATTCGAGTGCTAAATGAATACCTGCTATATAAATAAATGTAACGCGTTCTCGTCTATGTCCTGTACAATTTGTGTTGTGTTTCTGAAAAGGATTAAAGTGGAAAAGAGCCATTTTGAAAACACACCGACATATCCAGAGAAGTAGTGCACTGTGCATTTATATCGTAAAGAAAGTTATTGTGATGCAATGTATAGGTTTTAAGTGAAAAGTTAGCATTATGTTGCCTACACACTGATTTAGAAAAAGATTTTAAAAGTATGACTTAGGACTTAGTGAGTATATTTATCAATTTGTGATTATATTTTGTAAAGTTTCAATTTCGACCTGTTAAAGTTTCCTATTTAACTTCTGTGGATTTATCGATTGTGGAATTTCAAACTAATAAATAATGTCTGCCGGGAGACCGGAATAAAAATGGTTTAACTCGTACATCCCGCATACATTTTAAGACACAATTTTGCTATATCAAAATAATACAGTACCCGGCGATAAATTTTGCACATCGCTTGTTTTGTTTTTTGCACTAGGGATAGTCGTCAATAAGTCTCTAATCATAATAAATTACATAGGTAATATTTAACTTTTTAGTTGGTCCTTTAAGATGTAAGTTTAAATGTTCAGCATTTTCTCATTATTATAATGTGTTGTTAGTTTTTCTATTCTGTTTATTAGAACCTAAGAACGACATAATCGCAGTATCTGAGCTTTTCAAACAAATATTTAAAAAAGAAGAGTTATATTTGCACCAATTAGTTTTTACAACCATTAATTAGTTTGGTCTGAAAGCCACGAAGCGACTATTCTCCGTGCCCTTTGTTGAACACCTGTCATCTGGATGGTGTCAGTTAGTCCCCAAGACCGCATGTCGAAGCAATGTGATGCCCTGTTGACAAAAAAAACACGCTGAGTGACAAAGCAAACAAGAGAGATTCATTGCATCACTACGTGATAACATTTTGTTTAAAAAATGATTAACTAAATACTTCGATTAGGTAATGACAAGGTCTTATTATATTGATAGAGTTATTTGTCAAGAAAATTTTGGCGATAACCCCTTGCCATCCGGAATCATTGTTTACACTTTTGAAGATAAGAATGAAAAAAGTTGACGTAGGTAGTAGGTAGTATCTACCTATTGATAGGTACCTATTGCTAAGGAAAAACAGAGTTAAAAATATTTTTACTTAAGTTTTTTGTGTGATCTGTGCTGCTATGTGGCAAAGGAAATCATCATTCCGAGGTTCTAAGTGGCGAATAAACCTTAGTTAGGTACCTAATTGTATATTTAAGCTGGATAATCCACACACCAAAGTTATGCAAATTTAATAGATAAATTTGAAGTATTTGTATGGTTGGACTGCGTACTTTTAAAAATTAAATCCCAGGGCCATGATGTGTATCACAGGAAATGATACTAAAGGCCACGGTTTCTGTGTGTAACGCGATTCTTGGTGTGCGTTACTGGGGCGGCAAGTTGACTCGGATCAAGATGAATATATATAGAAAAATCAGAGCGCTATGTCCTGTAAATGTGCCCAAAAAATTAAATTTGTGCGCCCTATGGTTTCAGAGTAATTCGAGAAAATAAGATTCCGCTGCAGTAACGCCTGAAAACGTTACTGCAGCGGCAACATTTTTAAATATTAGCCTTAGCCAAATTTAAAGTAGCTTAGAAGATAGCTTAGATTTGTGCACCTCATGGGCCGAGCAGCGGCATTTGTGCGCCCTGTGGTTTTTGAGATATTGCAAATGCCGCTGCAGTAACGTTTCCAGTTCTCCGGAACGGCTAAATGAACAAGTATGGTTTTTGGTGAGGAAGTACGGTATAATTTGAGCCAATTTTGTGCCCTAGTTGTTTTTTAAAATAAATGCATGGTGTATGAGATAGATGGGTTTTTCTGAAAATCAAAAACAGCCGCTAGCTCATGAACTACATCAGGAAGGCGCTCTGTGATTGCATTGGCTGATGCCTTTTACGAATACGTATCTTCTGACAAAATTGTGAAACCAGACATACAATTTTCGATGAAATAAATCAATTTTAGCACTGAAAATGGTTTACTTATTTCGAGCCTTAAATAAGGAAGTTTTTAACAAGATACAACTTTAAATGATTTGCCAAAAATCAGAGCGTATATTCAAATAAACGCACACTGAATTTCAGCTTTCTACATCCTTTAATTACCACTGAATAAGTAAAAACAGTCTGAGGGGAACTTTTAGACAGTTATCCGACCAAATAGGAAAGGCCATAAAAAAGCGGCCGTTAGGAACATTCACCGTACCTTCTTAATTTATCTACCAGCTTTTCTTATGTTTGTACAGTGGTGCAGAAAAGCTATTTTAGTTAATTTAATAGTTAGGTGATAAAGGTAATTTCGATCTCTTCAATTTGTACTACTATTAGGCTACACTTCGACATGTCTGAGAGTAAATATTATGTATGAATTCAGGCTTCCTGCTCGGTGCAGCAAAGTTTTTATTTAAAATCTTTTAAGACCTAACCTATAATAAGGCTTGAGAATAAATGTTCGTAGTACCTAGTACTTACCTACGAACTGAACCGAAATATACCTACCTATACCTAGTCGTTTTAACTTACGGTTCATTTCGTTTCGTACTAGAATAAACAGCAATCTGGGTCTAGACCACAAAATACTAATAGTCCTAGGTCAAGACCACGTTTTTTGTGTAAAAATTTAGTAGGTAGGTAACCTGCTTAGGTAGAGATAAATCATTGTAAAAAATGCACGCTGATTGTATGACGTTTAGTGGAGGGGGCGGCGTGCATTTTTGGAATGGATCATCTCTACTAGAGATGGGTCTTCAGCACGTGTGCTGCCACAATTGTATCTACACACTTCCATAAAAGAGGCCGCCTCGCATAGTTTTCCTAATCGTGCTGTCTGTAGGTACTCGAATGACGTGCGAGGGCTCGCAAGACAACTTGTCTGAGTTGCCATGCCACGCGAGAGTCGCGAGCCCTCGCGCCTCCCGCCTTTTTCTTCGAGTGTCTCCCGCTCGCTCGCGAGGCGGGCCACACAAGCGAGCGAGCTACACTCGGTAAGATCGTGTGGGACTCGATCAATAGTGCTATGTGCGAGACACACATACTTAACACAATTCTATTTTCTTGTGGACTGTGCCGTATGCCCAGGTTTAACAATATTCTTCTTGGATGATACATGAAAAAAAAAACAAAGAAATGAATACCTAGGTACCTATAGGTTAGTATTTAATTCTTAAGTAGGTACCTACATACTATTTGATAAAAGCAGGAGCAAGTAGTTAGGTATTCTACTATTCACCTGCATTTTCGATAATTATAACGCGCTAAATCTCATTCATCATTGAACAGACGTGGGAAGGTATGTATTCTATGGAACTCGAGTGTCGAGAAGGTCGAGAACGAGAATATTGTCTTATCAATCAATAATACTGTAACAAACAATCGAATCCAGTAGTCTCTGTACCTATCCAATGCTTTCGTCTTGTCGGACCTCCGACGACGAGAGTATTGGATACATTGGATACCTAGGTACCTACAGATAAATAAGATAAAGACAGCGGATTAATTAAAATAGATTACGATTACGAAAATTTATTGTAGGTATTATGTTAACGAAAGTAGGTATAATGTACGAAAGAAAATAAAACGCAATAGGTATATGTACTTGCAAAAAAAAACTAAATAATTGTTGCTGTAGGTACTTACGGCTCCTTTTAACATGTTATTGACTGAAATGAATGTCGACCAGGACCAATGATAAAGATGCTTCTATCCCACACTAAAACTTGTCTACGCAAGTGTACCTAATTTTAAACATGACAAAGCTACCGATTTAAGGATGTTGGCTTGAAGTACTGAGCGGCCGCTTTTTTATGGCCTTTCCTCTTTGGTCGGATAACTGTCTAAAAGTTCCCCTCAGGCTGTTTTTATTTATTATGTGGTAATTAAAGGGTGTAGAAAGCTGAAATTCAGTGTGCATTTATTTGAATATGCGCTCTGATTTTTGGCAAATCATTTAAACAAATAAGGTTCAACAAATAAGGGTAAGTTTCACAAATAAGGTTCGTAGTTAACCCGCTTACATCCGTAATGAATTCGTCAAACTACGATAGTTTTTATAGTAAAAAATCATGTAAAGTTGTATCTTGTTAAAAACTTCCTTATTTAAGGCTCGAAATAAGTAAACCATTTTCAGTGCTAAAATTGATTTATTTCATCGAAAATTGTATGTAGGGTTTCACAATTTTGTCAGAAGATACGTATTCGTAAAAGGCATCAGCCAATGCAATCACAAAGCGCCTTCCTGATGTAGTTCATGAGCTAGCGGCTGTTTTTGATTTTCAGAAAAACCCATCTATCTCATACACCATGCATTTATTTTAAAAAACAACTAGGGCACAAAATTGGCTCAAATTATACCGTACTTCCTCACCAAAAACCATACTTGTTCATTTAGCCGTTCCGGAGAACTGGAAACGTTACTGCAGCGGCATTTGCAATATCTCAAAAACCTACAGACAGCACGATTAGGAAAACTATGCGAGGCGGCCTCTTTTATGGAAGTGTGTAGATACAATTGTGGCAGCACACGTGCTGAAGACCCATCTCTAGTAGAGATGATCCATTCCAAAAATGCACGCCGCCCCCTCCACTAAACGTCATACAATCAGCGTGCATTTTTTACAATGATTTATCTCTACCTAAGCAGGTTACCTACCTACTAAATTTTTACACAAAAAACGTGGTCTTGACCTAGGACTATTAGTATTTTGTGGTCTAGACCCAGATTGCTGTTTATTCTAGTACGAAACGAAATGAACCGTAAGTTAAAACGACTAGGTATAGGTAGGTATATTTCGGTTCAGTTCGTAGGTAAGTACTAGGTACTACGAACATTTATTCTCAAGCCTTATTATAGGTTAGGTCTTAAAAGATTTTAAATAAAAACTTTGCTGCACCGAGCAGGAAGCCTGAATTCATACATAATATTTACTCTCAGACATGTCGAAGTGTAGCCTAATAGTAGTACAAATTGAAGAGATCGAAATTACCTTTATCACCTAACTATTAAATTAACTAAAATAGCTTTTCTGCACCACTGTACAAACATAAGAAAAGCTGGTAGATAAATTAAGAAGGTACGGTGAATGTTCCTAACGGCCGCTTTTTTATGGCCTTTCCTATTTGGTCGGATAACTGTCTAAAAGTTCCCCTCAGACTGTTTTTACTTATTCAGTGGTAATTAAAGGATGTAGAAAGCTGAAATTCAGTGTGCATTTATTTGAATATGCGCTCTGATTTTTGGCAAATCATTTAAAGTTGTATCTTGTTAAAAACTTCCTTATTTAAGGCTCGAAATAAGTAAACCATTTTCAGTGCTAAAATTGATTTATTTCATCGAAAATTGTATGTAGGGTTTCACAATTTTGTCAGAAGATACGTATTCGTAAAAGGCATCAGCCAATGCAATCACAAAGCGCCTTCCTGATGTAGTTCATGAGCTAGCGGCTGTTTTTGATTTTCAGAAAAACCCATCTATCTCATACACCATGCATTTATTTTAAAAAACAACTAGGGCACAAAATTGGCTCAAATTATACCGTACTTCCTCACCAAAAACCATACTTGTTCATTTAGCCGTTCCGGAGAACTGGAAACGTTACTGCAGCGGCATTTGCAATATCTCAAAAACCACAGGGCGCACAAATGCCGCTGCTCGGCCCATGAGGTGCACAAATCTAAGCTATCTTTTAAGCTACTTTAAATTTGGCTAAGGCTAATATTTAAAAATGTTGCCGCTGCAGTAACGTTTTCAGGCGTTACTGCAGCGGAATCTTATTTTCTCGAATTACTCTGAAACCATAGGACGCACAAATTTAATTTTTTGGGCACATTTACAGGACATAGCGCTCTGATTTTTCTATATATGTTCATCTTGATCCGAGTCAACTTGCCGCCCCAGTAACGCACACGATTCTTGTGTGATTGAAGTTTTGGATTCCATAAGGATGGTTCCATTTGGAGTAATTCCAGGAACTCCAACGCCTATTCATTTGATCATTCGATTGCCAATATAATGCAGGCCGCAAAACAACACGCACAACACATCCTTTCCCTAAGCATGCGGCCCGCGGAATGAGACGGCGTTAATGTATGTAGCCGACATCGCCTAGTGCGTTAAACGACGCGCTAAAACCCTTTGATGTGTGGAAAAAACCGACACCTGAGCTATTGCTTAGCGTCTAATGCCATTAGTAATGCCGTTAATATAAGAACACGCTAACACCTTGGCCACATCTGCGTGACGCCCAAATTAGCGCGATACTTAACGCGTTAGGACAGGTGGAGCCGTAGCATAATAGAAATTATTAGGTAGGGACATAAAGTGTCGCTTGCTAAAGGCAAATCTAAAATGATTTCCTAATTATGCAGAGCTTGCAGCTTGATAGGTGAGTAATAAAAATGTTTAATAGTAGATTATTATGCAATTAGTGAATAAAAGCGAGGCCCATAGATGAATCACGAGTAATGAATGATTCTAACGACTGAATCACGACCGTAGGAAGTGAATCATGATGATGATTGAATCGAGCGTAGCGAGTGATCAAGTGTTAGAATCCTGAGTGACGCGAGTGATTCATGGCCCTAGATAAATCCGTTAAATTCAAGAGTTGCATAGTACCTACACCTACTTTATTTATCAGTAGGCCTAGCATGGCGATAGTTGTCTAGGGTAGAATAGAGAAGAATGACATTGCATTGTCATACATTACTACGAGAACTACGAGAAAAAGAACCAATCAAATCTCGAGGAGTTGGTTGCCCAAGGAGTTTGTATGTCGAGTATTATTTGCACAAGGAGTTTGTATCGAGTATTTTTTGCACAAAGAGGTAGCATTGAGATGGAGGTCGAATAGGTATGTTGATCTGTTCTAAATTCAAACACCAAGATAGTGCTTTTTATTTACTGTTTTCAGTGAATAAAATAAGCTTTTTAGAGGGGGAATGATATAAATGATATTTTACCTAGGCACATAGAAAGTAGGAGACGACTCTTTAAGGTCCCTATCGAGGACACCCAACGCCTTCCACGGGTCGATGGCTCCATGGATATTGATCGTGTTATTGACATCGGGCTCCAAACCACCGAAGAAATTGTTCGTTCGTTCTACTGCGTTACGGACAAACTGCTCGTCGAAACTGGAAAATAACATAAAAACATAAAAAGTCATTATTCAGGAACATATTGAGGCAAATCACAAAAACAGGCAGCGATGCGACCTGCAGAAGTAAATTACCGTCGCAGATCGCAACGATCTGCGACGGTAATTTACTAATGCTGATAAATATTTTTTTAAGACGTTTTTTTTTGGATTTTAGTGTTGTATTCAAAAATTGTTCCCCTTGAGGATGGTTTGAGCAGGTATATATAGATGTATATTTTATACCATCCCTTCCTACTGCGGAGCACCTTGCGTGTTCAGCCTAGCATTAAGCTAGAAACGGACTGGTCCCACATATGCGATGCGACGCATTCTGATATTGACCGCTTGAATATGTATGAAAACAGATGACCTAGACACACTTAACATAAGCGACGCCATAGGTACGTTGCATGGCGTGAACTCAGTCTGTTTTTAGCTTTAAACTGAAAAGTGACAGTTACGTTACCTACCAGTTAAAAGTTTCTAGTTTCTGCCCGGGGCTTCGCACGCGTTGTTTCTATGGAAACGTTTAAAAGATATTCCTATCAGAACGAGGAACTGATTTAGGGGATAAATCGTAGCCTATGTTTTATTCCAGGCCTATAACTACGCTAAATCTATGCAAAATTTCATCCCGGATTATTCAGTAGGTACCTAGTTTTGAAGAAGTAACAAACATCCATCCAAACTTTTGCATTTATAGGTACGTCGACTTCAGTGGCGCAGCGGGCGAATGTCCGCTTGCGACGCAGGAGGTTGCGGGTTCAATTCCCGCCTCGGGACAAATGTTTGTACGATCTGCAGATATTTGTTCAGGGTGTTCTGGATGTATTCTATGTATAATAAAAAATATCTATCCATGTAGTGTATTGTATTAAGTTTATCAGTTACCTATCTATCTGGTACGTACCCATAATAACACAAGCTCTGCTTAGCTTGGGGCTAGATAATGCTGTGTGAATTGTCCAGCATTATTTATTTATTTGTTTATAATATTAGTTACTGCCCGCGGTTTCGCACGCGTTGTTTCTATAGAAACGTTTCATGGGTGTTTTTATGCCATGGGACCTGATTTATGGGATAAAAAGTAGCCTATGTTTTATTATAGGCCTAGATCGTCCTGTATGCAAAATTTCAGCACCATCCAAAACTTGTTTTAAGGCCAGACAAGACAAGACTTATTTCGTAGGTAATTATTAGTAATTGTTATTCTCTGGTAAACAAATTCGGTATGACTTGCTCTGAAGTTTTGAAAATTCGGTATGGCTTTCTCTGAAGTTTTAAAAATTCGGTATTGCTTGCTCTGAAGTTTTAAAAATTCGGTATGACTTGCTCATAAGTTTAAAAAAAACGGGATGGCTTGCTCTTAAGTTTTAACATACCGTTCGTCAAAGGCCCTCTTGCATACGTCCACGTACCACTCCACCGTTAGCCACTGTAGGACGTCGAATGGGGTTCCACTGCGCGGCGCTGTCTGATAGTATCCGTATTCAAGACAAGTCTGGTAATACCAGGCACGAGCTAGGAAATAGAAAAGCAATATCGATTATAAGATGATAATTTTCAGTACAAAACATAATACCGCCCTCTCTTGAGGAACGCTGGTACTATACACTAGCCAATGTTTGTACAAACCGCCCATGCTTCTTATCAGTCGTAGCGTAGCGTTCTTGGTAGAACGATCGTGGTCGTCATGACGAGTCTTTTTTGGTATGGGCTGATATTAAATATTATTTAGACATAAGGCACACTGTAGTTTTTTTACTTAACTAAGTGCTCCTTCGTGTTCCTATAGATGAAAATAAATGAAATGAAATTGACGCAGGCGGACACCTCGGCACATCTTATCTGATCGGTCCATCTCATAGGCGATCTACCCCTCTGTCTTTTACCCTCCACCTTTCCCTGCAAAAGTAAGACAATGACTCCATTGAAGGCTAGTCAATGGAGTCATTATCTCGCCTCTTTATACGCAGTCGTGTCGTGGTTCGTTTACAAACGTTCTACACCGAGTTTGGCTAGTGTGTATGTATACCTATCTACATCGATACGTTGTTCCGACCGTCTATTTATCATTATCAGTCTATACTAGTCCACTGCTGGATATAATGCCTCCCCGAATAAGCGCCATAGATAGCGCCCTGTCTTCAGCTTGCCGCATCCAGCATCTGCCTGCAGTCTTTCGCAGGTCGTCATTCCACCTGCTGTGCGATTACGTAAAAACTACGCATCCAATAATTGACATTTTAAAGCCATTTCAATAGCCATACCTAATGGCCTCGAAATTTGCAATTGTATAGATATCCGGCATTCCGGAAGGCCATTGAAGGGCTTTGAAATGTATCTATAGGATGGGTGATTTTTGCATATGAGCACAGCTGCTTTGAAGGCGTCCTACACTACGTTTGCCGAGTGGCGGTCGGTTTCCACTCAAGAGCCCCAGCGGTTGTCACTTTTTCGAAAGATACGGCCGGCCTACTGTCAATACAGGTTGGTCGTTCTTTAATTCCCTATAAAGGTTTTAGTTTATTTTAAAGAATGCTATAAATTAATACAATACCGGACAATACACACATGTTCAACTGGCGCAATAGAGAGCGGCCTATAGACCAGACGTGGGAATTAATTGCTGGTGACAATGATTGTTCTAGCTATATATAAAAAATCATGACGCCATAGTTGTTAGCATTTATACCATGCATTAAAGTACCTACTTACTGTCGAAAAGAACTACGTAGAAAACGCGCAGTCGACACGCAAGATGCGTTTTCTATACAAATTTTAAACGCGGTCACAGCTAGTAGCAAATAAGATGAATACTCACATACAGTAGGTACGAGCTGAGACAGCGATGCTATGTAACTCTCGTAGGAGAGGGCCCAGCAGCTCGTCTCATCTAGTCCTTGAACCGAAGCTACGTACCCGCCTATTTGCGCCATTGGTGTGCTTCCTGGTAAAATCAAATGAAATCACATTTGTGTCAAACATAATCTATCTATACTAATAATAATAAGAGGAAAGATTTGATTGTTTGTTTGTATTGAATAGGCTCCGAAACTACTGGACCGATTTGAAAAATTATATTACCACTAGCGACCCGCCCCGGCTTCGCACGGGTGCAAATGCTGATACTAAATATACTACAGAATCGGCCCCCGGCATCCATACGTCATCCATGCGTCAATTACATAGCTGTCATTTGCATTTTGTTATTTCAACTAAGATTCTTTTTTTGTTATACCTCGTTTTATAGTGACTGACGTTTTATGTCAAGTCACACGGGAACGCTGTCGAACGGGATAAACAGTATCCTATGTCCGTCTCCTGGCTCTAAGCTGCCTCCCCACCAATTTTCAGCCATATCGGTACAGCCGTTCTTGAGTTATAAATAGTGTAACTAACACGACTTTCTTTTATATATATAGATTAGAAGCCCACATTATTTCTGATGAACATAGGCTACTTTTTACCGCGGGAAAATGCTTCATTCCTACGGGAAAACGACTAATAGGACAACGGGTAGTAAGAATGCGGCTACTAATATGATAAAATTGGTGGTAGCGATGATTTGGGTCGGGGACCTATGTGCCTTAAAGTTATATAATTATCTCTGATATAGATATAGGATCGCTGTCAATAAACGTTCATTAGCACGACAAGTCGAAAGGAGTGAGATAGATAGTGGATTCTGCTCATGGCTTCGTTTACGCGGTACCTACCTGGATAAAGTACCTGCGATTTTTGATAATTCCGTGGTGACGCTGATTTGGGTTGGGTACTCAGAAGAACGATCCTATGGAACTGCCGTTATTGTTCAATTTCACACGGAAGCAATAATGGACTACCAGTCTCTTTCTCACAACAGTGGTTTTACGTTAGGAAAAAGCATACACACTCTTTTTATCAGCGCCCTCTTCCTGGTTTCGATGTACTTTTGCTGTCACGGACGCCATTTTAGTCTACGGTTTTGTTTACATGTGAGGAGATGTCATTGTGAGAAATATAAGTTTTCCCAGTGTTTTCGACTTATTTATTGAGCCAAACTGTGATATTAATTGAAAATCATATAGATGAGGTACCATGAAGTGTTCTGTAGCATGCTGTGGCCTATGTCAAAGCAAAAACAGGCCGAATCTGACCTTTCACCGGCAAGTGGCTAACATTTCGTTAAACTGTTGTCTATTGTATAATGTATTTGATATCTATCAAGTTTATAAAAACCTGTTATTTTGAATCATCTTTGTTGTGAGCTGTAGAAACCCGCAATATTCTCAATACTAATCATTCACATCGAAGACATAAAAACCGGTGCTAGTGTCGAACATCATCGACCATCGAACGTTATCGATAAATTAGGTAAGGTCTGTAGTGACCATAGATTTATATCGTTAGATAGGCCCTTACCGCAGTGAGACCGCGCCGTGTTGTTCCACAGTCGAAGTGAGTGAGGCTCACTAACCTGGAGTTAGTGCATATCCTAACACAGTGTGAGCCGGACGTGTTGTAAAGGACGTTTGCGAACTTTGCGAGCAGTTTACTGTCACAAAATGCCATCGTGTGCCTTTCTAAAGTGCAACAACAATTCTAGAAACACAAATAAAGCCAGAGGTGTAACATTTCACTCGTAAGTATTGCGATTTCATTGAAAAACTTATTTTTCTTCCGCACTGTCCGAAAATAACAAATTTAAATGGCGAGTGCACGAAAGAGAAAGTCGTGTTGGCAACTAATCTGGGAGAAAAAGAGATGACACTATTTTCTCGGTACCTACGCTTCAGCGTAGACTGCACCGTTTTACAAATTGCACAGGTTTGTTTAGATAGTCACATTTTCGATTTCAGGGTTTATTAGGCCCTTTTTTTTTTCATAGAAGTATGTGCAATACGATTGCACACGAAATAATAATAATAATGATTAGGTTTATTGCACTATTTATAACTATTATTTGTTCTACACAAATTGCACAGGTTTTTGACACTATGTTGACGCACACATTCAAACATTTTTGATTTCAGGGCATCTAAGGGTATACTTTTTTCAGGAAAGTGTGTGCAATACGATTGCACACGAAATGCTAATAACAACAGATAATTACAATGGCAGAAACACGATTTTTTAACTACTGTTTTTGAATGTGTGCGTTAACCGTTAGTGTGCGTGCGTCGGCATTTTGTTAACCCACACATTCAAAAACAATGCCACAGTTTTTGGTGTCGTCGGGGCCTATCTAACGATATAAATCTATGGTAGTGACATATAATTGCAGGGTTTGTTGCAAGGAAACTGTCACGAAATTTAAAATGTATTATCTGGTACCTTACCTTACTTTTTTCAGAAAAAAAGTATGATTGTTTTTTTTAATTATATCTTTGAAAATAAATGATTGAATAAAAATTTATTGTGTTTGTTGTTTACCTATGATAGTTATTAAAACATGTTCTGCTCTTGCTTCACCTCCGGTAAACCCTCGGATCCAGCTCTGATTCTGAAAATGAGGGTTTCCTTCGATTTCTCCGGGATTCCACTATCCGATCCTGACTTGGTTCAATGGCACTATCTCAGAAATGCTCTCTTCATAACATAGTATAAAACAAAGTCGCTTCCCGCTGTCTGTCTGTCTGTCCTTCCCTATGTATGCTTAAATCTTTAAAACTACGCAACGGATTTTGATGCGGTTTTTTTTAAATACATAGAGTGATTCCAGAGGAAGGTTTATTTGTAGGTATATTACATGTATAATATAGTAGAGGCACACTGACAAATTTAGAGGTTTCCGTGCGAAGCCGGGGCGGGTCGCTGGTATGATATAAATGTAAATATATTTTCCCGTCGCCTATTAGTATTTTGTCCTGACCTTACTTTACAGTGGCGCCAACTGATGAGCACAAAAACGGTAGCCCTCGATTAAAAAGAAAAGCTCGTTCATCGATATAATGTTATCGACTAGACGAACAAGTGAACATCCCTAATCCGCCATGTTTGTCAACCGATTTGTTTACTTAGGTATCCAGGAAAAGTACATGCTTAGGGCAGTTCCATAGGATCGTTCTTCTGAGGTTGGGTATCATAAGATCGCAGAGATGCGAAGTTGCTCTTTTTGGCCACGATGGTGAGCAAAAGGTGAACGAAACAGCAACTTCGCATCTCTGCGATCTCTGTGGCGCATACCATCGCCAGCTTTCTTTTGTAAGTTGCAGTTCTTGTTGAACAATGGTTATTTATAAGTATACTTGACAAGAGAGCAAAACTGTTGAATAAACTTTCTTTCTTTTTGGCTAGAATTTAATGTGCGCATTTTTGTTCACCCAGCTTGACACGCTATGCCCAACCAGTAAATTAAATACCTCTGTATATCAGACGATAACTATGCAATAAAAACTCTCACCGTAAGCATTATTGGCAAAGTTATTGCAAACTGTCGCCAAGCTGCCCGGAAAAGCGCGCTGTACCGATCCGGAAAACGACCAGCTGATCAATCCGGAGAAATAGCCCAAATCGAACCGGTCATCAAAGTTTAATGTCCTAGGCTTGCACAACCTGAAATATATAAAAAGTAAGTAATAATTAAATGACACCAAAATATCTTTTAATTTTTTGTTGTTATTTTTATCCCGAGTTTTTGTTATAGGCAGCGTAAGGCGCGCCATTCAAATAAACTTAAATAAGTGCTTTCATGGTGGGATGACAACCTGCGAAAGACTGCAAGCAGATGCTCGATGCGGTTACCTGAAGACAGGGCGCTATGGCGCTCATTAGGGGAGGCCTATGTCCCGTGGAATAATATAGGTTGATGATGATGATGAAGTACTTAGGTATTTTTAGTACCTAATTTATTTTTAGTAGACGCTTCCGACTGGTATTGATGTGGATCATTTGAGCTACCAGTAGATTGTTTGCAACAGTCTACAGTTAGCTAGCTCATTTTTTAAAATTGTAAATACTAGTTATTTATAATTTATTTCTATTGTAATTTTCTTTGTGAATAAAGATTTCTAATGAAAAAAAACTAAGGTCAACACGGGTAAGACCGTCATAAATTATTGAAAAATATAAACAAATACAAAAAAATTATATAGGTATGGTAAGTTCTTGGCCGATTTTTAGAACTCCATGTGATGAAACACATTTTCAGTGACAATTTTGTGTTATATTAATTGTATTATCATAGAACATCATATATACAATAAATCCTTTTTTTAAACTCGGCGTGTAGATGGTCTTTCCGTGCTTTTGGAGGCAAGACTGTCTTTTGACATTTAACTCTTTTATTTCGTGTGTTAATGTGTGTAACTTATTATAAAAAATATAAATCCTTCAAATTGCAAAAAAATTCTCTTTAAACGTATAGCCCTAAAGCTCAAATTTGTAGAGAATTCACGTTTTCATATGTCGAGGCTCTTAGCCGTCACATCATCTCGAAAGAGGTTGTAAACATTTTTCGTGAAGATGACGGACTTACCCTAAAAACTATATACAATTATTAAATATAATTAATTAATCAGTTGACCTACCTGTAGATTGTTTACAACAGTCTGCAGTTAGCTCAATTGTTTTAATTGTAAATACTAATTATATTAGGTATAATTTTCTTTGTGAATAAAGGCTTCTGCCCTATGCCTTACATAAAAACGAGATAGGGAATTTTCTGACAGCTTATAATTTTTCATCTAGACACTAAGTAGGTACCTACAGGACTTCATAATTATTATTATGTTCATTTTTAAAATAAGCTGTCAGTAATACCCTAACTAATTGAATTTGCAAAAAGTAGGTTTGAAATTAAATGAAAGGATAGTTAAAATGGTGCAAATTATATTCAAAACAAAGCGTTACAAAAATGTGGCACAATCTTCCAAATAAATAAATCGGGTCGAAATTAAAAAAAATCTAATCAGTTTTCATTTCATACAAAGTGCACAGTCATTCATCTGGTATCACTTTAGGATCCACACAAAACTAAACTATAATTATAATATTTTAGTTTAGAAACTTCACAACTCTATTCAGTTGTCGACGGTTTTAGTACTTATATACATTTTAAAATTATTAGGTGCCTAAATTCGATTTCGACATTTTTCAACTTGAAGACCCTTTAAATTTTTAACTACCTACTTTATTTTTAAATTTTTTGTTATTACATTTGGAGTGTTACTTATCTAAAGAAAGATTCATGTGATCAAGAGACGAGACAAGAGAGTCTTAACGAACGAAGAGCAAAAATAGCCAAAAATAAATTTTTTTGTATGGAAGCCCGCTTTCGTTTGAATGTTTATATTATTTGCTGTTATAGTTGCAAAAGAAATACCTACATATTCTCTGAAATGTCAACAGTCTACGTCTTACGGATAGAGCCCTCTGACAGGCGGATGAACGGAAAACTGAGAGAGGCTTAGTAATAAATAGGGTTCCATTTTCACCCTTCGGGTACCCCACCTATGGTAAATAAGTTGAATTTTTATTTGGTTGGTCCAATTAATAAAAAAAGTACATAATACATATTCTTTAAGAACAATCGATTGTTCTTTTCCTAAAAATCGATTTTTATCCAGGCAGGCGACAGAATAATTTGATTATTTCAAAATAAATAATATAATGTAGGCATATAGGGAGAACCCCTGTGCCCTACATACAAAAATACGATGTATGCCAATGTATGGTCCATCTGGAAAAGTTTAATATATTCCTACAAATAAAGGTTCGGATGTCGTCCCAATCCCGAAACGCTTCGATAGCGCCTTGTAATTTGACTAGTGCTGACATCTAGTTATGATTTTGAGAACTAAAATAACAGAAATCAGGTTTTGTTACGGAGCTATGACGAGTACCTATAATGAGGTATGTTACAATCATATGAAATCGTTAACTATTTTACAGAGTGTTTGGTACATGTACATGGACTGACATTATTTTTTGGGGGTGAATATCACTTTATGATTGTGTTGCATTTCGGTCGTCCTCCAAGAATTTTCGAACTGTTTCTACCTGCCTTTCTGCATCGTTTTAAAAATGTTTTGTTGAAGTCCTTCAACATTCGGGTAGTGAGCGAGGTTTTTAGGAATAACTCCAGTACTGGAGAGCACCAGCGGCACTGTGTAAACGTTGTTCATTTTCCACATTCTAATTATTTCTTTTTTAAGTTCAGTATATTTATGTATTTTTTCGGTTACAGTATTTGGAATGTTGTGTATTGGTATTGCAATATCTATTAAATATGTAGTTTTATTGGATTTATCAATTAATGTTTTATCCGGTCTATTGTTACGTACAGTTTTGTCCGTGGGTATGGCTCTATCAAAGTATATCCTCAAGTCATCACTATATTAGATCTATTGGGCCCCTTCCTTGTTTTGTTCTATCTAATGAAGTTGATTTAGGATGTAAATAGTTATTTTTAGTTGACCATTTTACAATTCCAGACGAGTAAGTAAGCACGGGGAGGGCGTAGGTATTAATAGATTTAAAGATTCTATGAGTTCAGAGATTTCTTGCATAAAAGAGTTATTCTACGGAAATATTCCTTTTTAGGGTTTCGAGATCGAAGATCGGTTTCGAAACCCTTATGGTCTCGCTGCAACTACTGCAGCTGTCAACTTGAAATTTCAAATATTAATACATTTCGTGCGCCTGTACAGATTTAAAGATAAATAAATGACAATAAATGAAAAATTAAAATGAATATTTTCCATACAATTGTGATGCCGAAATTTTAAAAGATACCTACAGGGTCATGTGGGGTATCAAATGAAAGGTATTGGATTGAACATTTCAAACCAGTTTTTCAAATTTCTGTAGGTTTCATACTTTTTGAAATATTTTGAAAAAGTCGAAAAATTTACCATCACCCACTTTAACCGAAGCATGCAGAGAGATCCATCTGAAAGGTTAGCACCTACCTACTATAGGTATTCGTTAAGACGACGCATTGAAGATATTGGCGTCAGGGATTTCAACTTTTTTCAGCAATTACAAAACATTGGGAATATATTTTTTATGTTTTGAATTTTTCATGTTTTTTACTTTAAATTGAAATGTAGATTGAGACCTACTATTTTTAGGTATTCATTAAATTGCGAAGTCTCTAAGCGGTACTTTTGGTACATATTTGTTGCAAAACGTCCGTAACCCTCGGCGCGCGAGTTACACTCGCACTTGACGGATCTTGTTTATATCTGTTTTAATTTTAATATGATCAATTGTTCTACCTTGATGAAGTCCTAAATATTTATATGTTCCGTTTCTATTCATGACGTCAAAAATATATTTTTCATTATTACTACTAGTCGATATTTTGCCTCGGTGTAAATTTAATGTTTTGCATTTTTCCAGGCCATAGTCCTTATTGATATCCTTACTGAATTCTGATGTTATAACCTTCATATGTGGACTTGATGATGGTTATGGTAACAAAGAAACAATGTGTCTTTTTCTTATAAAATAATGTAATGATAAACTGAAACGATATTTACCGATAGGCATCGTCTATTATTTCCCTTCCTTCCTCAGTCTTCAAAGCTTCGATAGTCGCATCGATTCCTCGCTTGATATGATCTATGCATTGCTCGCCGCCTTCCGCCAGGAAAGCTTCATATACCACTTCCAGATACCCTAAAAGATTAAATAAATCATTAATGGTGTGAGTTCCCACTCAACATCTCTAGACCTACTTATGCGAAGAGTTTTGGCCGAAGAGTGTCAAGTCAGCTGACACCCTGATTGTGTCATCAAGGAACACGTTGCCGTAATCATAAATAACTTGTTAAATAAGGACAAAGCCGACACTCTGGCCGAAAGCCTGGAAGCCCAATGCTCCCCCAGTCTTGAGCCCTACGACCCTGTTCACCTCGATACGAAGTTTTTGTTTTTTATTTATGCTTGTTCTTAGGTTTATATTACTATGGACCGTAGATTTTGTTATAAATAAGTTAGAATTATTTTTGAAAAGGCTAATATTAGGTATTTTTGTCGACGCCTGAAAGAACCGCTAGCTGAACGTTAAGAATATATTATGTTGAATTTATGGCAAACAAAAAAATCTGTACTGTTTTAAACCAAATCTAACTACTACACCAGGATACAATCCTATGGCCTCTGTTTTAATCAGGTTTTAATGGATCATGAATTTTAGTCAGAAAGGCTTAAATCTTAGTGCTTTTTGAAGTTTCGGTGCAGCCCTCTGGGGGCTACGATACCACAGACAGACACAAAGATAAAGACGTCAAAATAAGATCCCTCTATAAACAACAAAAGTCAAAGATAAACATCTCACCTATAAATAATAATGCAGGCGGCGTTACTTTGCGGAAATCCATCGAAACTAGTTGACGACTTACTTTTCATGAGTTTTTTCATTGTGTGGTTGGTGTGGTCTTTTCTTGTCTTTTCTTTTCTTGCTGTGTTCGTTCTTGGAGTTGGAAAATTTATTGGGCAATTTTGTATTGCGTAAGTCTGTTGTTTACTTTCTCAGATTGCAAGTGGGAGCAATTTGTGGGAGGAAGGGGCGGTACACGCAAATCACATTTTGTTAGATCTTGTTGGAGGAGGTTTTGCGCGGAATTGTTACTAAATATTGTTTTATGTATTAAACAACTCACCTGTAAAATCAACTTCTCCCTTGATCGGGCCGCTCGACGCCACGCCGCCGGTGACTAGATGAGGGTACCGCTGCTTGAACCAAAGCACCATGTTGGCTGCGTAGGAGCCCCCGTACAGAATAACTTTGCTCTCGGCGAAGCGAGGAATCTTCTTCAGTTCACCGATGAAATGCGCGAGATCGGCTAAAGCTTGGTCTACGTTCAGGAATCGAAGGTTCTCGACTGTTAACTCGCTGGAAATAAAAGGATTTCAGCTGGCGCTTTTGTGCTATTTTATTCAAATATTTTATTATGTGTTACATAATTGAGAGTGGCATGTAGGTAAGGTGGTAGTAGTAGAAGATAGCTAATAAGTTCTCTCAAAAAATAACCAGGTAAGTATACCAAGCGGCCGGCCAAGCAGTAGGTAGGAGGTAGGTATTGTCATTTCGGTTTGAAGGGAAGGGCCGGTCTTTGACTTAGTGGTACCTATACTTTTCAGTTTCCTTCCCTTAGGCCCTACAATTCATCAACAAATGCCCATAATCCCCACGCTGGGCATGCGGGCTGGGGATGATGGAGATCGCAGTTTAGTGGAAGAATTGTTCGGAACGCTGCTGCCCGCCCTCGGTGGATATCCCTTAGTCGCCTCTTACGACACCCGCGGGAAGAGTTGGGGTGGTGCAAATTCTAAGCCGGCACCAAATCATCAACGTACCGACAAACGAACACAACATTGTCCATCCTAAGACCCTAACTGTAAAGCGACGAAGGGATATCCATCGGGGGCGGCGGCAGTAACGCCTTCTGCAGACAGAATAGATTCACCGCCAAACTTGCGATCTCAAAGCTCATGCCCAGCGTAGGGATAGTATATTACCCCTTTATGAAAAGAGCTATTAAGGAGCTTATCAAGGGAGGCCTATGTCCAGCAGTGGACTGGTAAGGGCTGTTGATAATTTAGTTTAGTGCCTATACTCACGCAAACGGCTGAGTCAGTCCATAATACCGATGCTCTGTATAGATCTGATACCCGCTATTTTCTCTAGCCATCTCGTACATATTCCCAGCTCGCAGCCAGCCGGGGTCGATCGCCCACTCGCCTCCCACCATGATGAAGATAGGCGAGCCGTCTTGTACAAAGAACTCTTCGTTGAACATGAAACGCTGAAAATTTTTATTTATATTTTACTAGCGACCACGGGTTTTTAATTGCACGGGTGCAATTCTAATACTACAGAATCGGGCCCCCGGCCGGTACCGCTGCAACCGCTATGTCCCTGCATTTTAAATCTGTGTTAACTTCGAAAATATTCATTTAAATTACATGCTGTATGGGCCATATTGATCTATATTAAATGCACAATGTATTTAAGGTACTTAATTGGATATGGATTAATGTTGTATTGCTTAAAATCGCCTCGTAAATAAGCCATTATTTCTCGTAAAAAGTAAAGGATAAAAATGGTTATTGTGGGTTATCCCTAAGAGATAAACTTAAAGGTACCATCGCGGACTTTTTTGTTGACCTTTTTAAGGTGTACAATACTATAATACATTATGCATGTATTATACATATAAACTTTCATCTTGAATCACTCTATGTGTTAAAAAAAACCGCATCAAAATCAGAGATCAAAGACAGACAGACAGCGGGAAGCGACTTTGTTTTATACTATGTAAAGATTGTGCGCTGTGTGGAAATGACCAGTTGTTATTATTTTTTACTAGTTTCTATTTCTACTCGAGGCTTAGCATGCGTTATTCCGAGATTTATATTAATTTAAATATTTATTTATTATTTATTGAGGGGAAAACCAAAGGCTTTAAAATTAACAGAATTACAAATTAATAAATACCTACCAGTAAGCTTACTAAAGGTTTTCACAGATAGGTGGTGGCATAGTGCAATGAAAAAGACTATTAACATGATGTGACTAGTCTACACATGCATTATCTTTAAAACTAAATATATAGTTCAGGTTATCTACACTTCAAAAATTTAAACTTTATCATCATCATTGGCACCAAAACACTCTCCACTGAGCCGCCGCCTGGCCGAGCTGACACTTGTGCAGAATAAATCCAGGTCAAATTGCTTACTTAAATTATTAAAATTATTAGGTTATATGAGTCGGTTTCGATCGTATCATGTAGGAGCCCTCGATTGGCAGCTATTAAGGCCACGGCTGGAGACCGGTCCTTCATTGTGGTCTCTGTATATATGCCGACTGACTCATCTGATAACTTACCTATTTTTACGGAAGTCCTGAGCGAAATTAGTGCTATAGAGGCCAGTTGCGATGTCGAAAGTATTTTCATCTTAGGGGATTTCAATGCTCACCCTCACGAACGATTTCATAAAGAATTGGTCAGCTTCTGCTCGGACCAGTCGTGGGTTTGTGCTGATGTGGAAAAACTGGGGCTAACCTCGAATAGTTATACCTTTGTTAGTGAGGCTCACGGATGTAGAAGGTGGTTAGACCACTGTGTCGTTTCCACATCAGCATGGCACACGATTGTAAATGTAGGTAGGTATAGAAGAGGATGTTTACATGTCAGACCATCTCCCTATTTACATAGAATGTAATCTGCTCGCAGTAAGGCCCAAACTAGTGTTACATAATGCAGCACCCCCAAGTGCTGTTCTTTGGGGTGAAAGGAGTAGTGACCAGACTAAGAGATACCATTACCTATGTGATAAATGGCTACAAAACTTTAATCTACCTACTGAACTTCAAGAATGCGGTGATGGGCCGTGCGGCCATCCTGATCATAGACGTGTCCTCGACCAAATGTATAGTGATATTGTTTCTATCTTATGTGAGGCGGCGATGCAGACGAAGCAGTGTGGGGTTGGCAGGCAGAGAAGGGGTAAGGTATTATGTGGGTGGAACAAACATGTGCAGGCGGCACACCGGGAGGCCAGGCTTAAATTTGAGACTTGGGTGCTTCACAACCGGCCCACTTCAGGTGATATTTTTGATGAGATGTCGAAAGCTCGTAAAATCTTTAAGAGCCGCCTGAAGTGGTGCCAAAACAACCAAGACCAGATAATCATGGACAAAATAGCAACGGAACGAGCAGCCAAAGATTTTTCAAAGTTTTGGAAGTCCACTGGGAAATTAAATTCTAGGCCTGGCCTCCCGGCGTGTGTAGAGGGGTTGAGTGAGCCGAAGGACATTGCACAGATGTTCATGGAACACTTTAAGGTGCAATCTCCTCTTGGCCCTTCGGATGTACTGCCCGATGCTGAGTGCAGCTGGCAGGGTGATGAGCCTCCGCTTAAATTCTCAGAAGGTTGTGTAAAAACAGTCATCAAAAGAATGACTAGAGGTAAGTCACCCGGCCACGATGGGCTCAGTATCGAGCATTTGAAATACGCGGGTGACCACTTGCCGAGGGTACTGTCTAAATTTTTCTCCATGTGTATAAGCCACTCGTACTTACCTGCGGCCTTAATGAAGACTACGGTAGTACCCTTAATTAAAAACAGGACAGGGGATATCTCGGACAAGGGAAACTACCGCCCGATCTCTCTTGCCACCACCATAGCCAAGGTACTGGACAGTATGCTTGATTCTTGCCTACAGAATTATTTAAGCTTACAGGACGCGCAGTTCGGGTTCCGATCCGGGCTATCGACAGAAAGCGCTATCTTAGGGCTCAAGCATACTGTCCAGTATTACACGGAACGTAAAACACCGGTGTATGCCTGTTTTCTCGACCTCTCTAAGGCCTTTGATCTTGTATCATATGACCTACTCTGGAAAAAGTTGAGAGACAGGGGTATACCGGTGGAAATACTAAATCTTTTCCGGTATTGGTATGCAAATCAAACCAACTGCATTAAGTGGTGTAACATGTTTTCGGAGGCGTACGGGTTGGAGTGCGGGGTGAGGCAGGGGGGTCTAACCTCTCCTAAGCTCTTCAATTTGTACATCAATGACCTCATAGCCGAGCTCAGCAGCATGCGGGTCGTGTGCCGCGTGGATGGTGTTAGTGTAAACAACATCAGCTACGCGGACGATATGGTGCTGCTGGGCCCGACTGCGGGGTCTATCGAAGACATGTTAAAGGTTTGCGGATCCTACGCTGCATCGCACGGGCTCACCTACAATGTGAAAAAATGTGAATACATTATCTTTGGGACCGCCGGTAAGACCCCAAAGGACACTCGCGACTTAACCCTAAATGGAGCCAACATCAAGCGAGTCACTCAATTTAAATACCTAGGGCATTTCCTTACCGACGATCTTAAGGATAATGTGGATATAGAAAGGGAACGTAGGGCTTTGGCGGTTCGAGGTAACATGTTGACCCGTAGATTTGCCCGTTGCTCTGACGAAGTGAAAGTTACTTTATTTAAAGCTTACTGTCAGAGCCTATACACGGGTAATCTATGGGTTAACTATACCAAAAAATCGTTGGAGGCCCTACGTGTTCAGTATAATAATACCTTTAGGATGCTGCTGAGACTCCCTCGTTTTTGTAGCGCCTCAGAGATGTTTGCTCAGTATCGAACTGATGGTTTCCACGCCATCATTCGGAAGAAAACAGCATCTCTGATGAGCAGGACGAAGGCCAGTCACAACAGCATCCTAAAAACCGTGGCGGAACATTGTCTGTCTCCCATGTGGACACATTTCGCAAAATGTGTTGCACCTGTCTGTGGGTATGATGTCTGACTCGATGTTAGCTGTAAGTATGTAATTTTATTTTTATATTTAATCTAATCTAATTTTTCTAATAATTTGAAATTGTGATAGTGATAATTTGAAGTGTAATTTACTTATTCTTATTTATTAATCTATTGACATGTGTAATTTTTTTAATTTTATTTAATTTTGTGTGTGTAATATGGATTATAATGATCTGAAATAAATGAATACAATACAATACAATAGCGCGTGATATGGATAAAACAATACAATACAATACAATTACTCGCTCGCCACAAGAAAGAATTTTGACGGTAGTTAGTGCCAGCATGGGGAACGTAAATAGGGGGGTTAAATCTGATAGGTTTGCAGGGAACGTTCAGCTTAATTTTTGAAGCAAATTGGGACAGTTAATATTATTCGACGTGGTTTTAAGCATAAAGCATAAGTCGGCGATCTCACGCCGCTTGGAAAGAGGCAAAATGTGAAATTGCTTACATAAATTGAGGTAATTAGCAGAACTGTGTGGAATTCTTAGACGAAAACAAAGGTACTTTATGAACTTAATTTGAATGCGCTCGATTCTTTTATTACAAACATCATAACGAGGGCTCCAAATCTTTGATGCATATTCTAAGATGCTTCTAACAAACGTACAGTAAAGAATCTTAAATGTTTTTGCGCGGTGAAAGCTAGAAGCACTCCTCATGACAAATCCTAGTGCTTTAGAGGCTTTAGAAACAATGGATGTGATCACCGAAAATGAGCTTAGAGTCGTAGATGACACCGAGATCCCTAACAACGCTGCAGTTATGCAGAGTCTCTGACTTCAGTGAGTAGTTAAACGGAATTATTGTTATCATAATATTATGATGGATATGGCTTCAACCATACTGCAAGATTAGGGCGGGCATGTTTGAAAATTACACGTGCAAACTCGCTCAAGCCCATCGCGCTAGGCGCCCGCCTTAGTCACTTAGTAAGAAAGCAAACGGCGGCGGCGGCGGTTCCATTACTTCGCGCCTGCCTTAGTCACTTAGTAAGAAAGCAAACGGCGGCGGCGGCGGTTCCATTACTTCGCGCCTGCCTTAGTCACTTAGTAAGAAAGCAAACGGCGGCGGCGGTTCCATTACTTCGCGCCTGCCTTAGTCACTTAGTAAGAAAGCAAACGGCGGCGGCGGTTCCATTACTTCGCGCCTGCCTTAGTCACTTAGTAAGAAAGCAAACGGCGGCGGCGGTTCCATTACTTCGCGCCTGCCTTAGTCACTTAGTAAGAAAGCAAACGGCGGCGGCGGTTCCATTACTTCGCGCCTGCCTTAGTCACTTAGTAAGAAAGCAAACGGCGGCGGCGGCGGCGGTTTCATTAGGTACTTCGCGCCAACTTCGTCACTTAGTAAGAAAGCAAACGGCGGCGGCTGCGGTTCCATTACTTCGCGCCCGCCTTAGTCACTTAGTAAGAAAGCAAACGGCGGCGGCTGCGGTTCCATTACTTCGCGCCCGCCTTAGCCCTAGCCACCGCGCCCGCGCTAGGCTCGTATTATGGTTGAAGCTTATAAGTTAATCCTATACGTAAAGCCAGGTCTACATCTATGCAAAATTTGGTCCGATCCGTTCAGACTTGTTGTCGTGAAGAGGTAACAAACATCTAAACTTTCACATTTATAATAATGTTAGTGCGAAGAAGCTAGCTAAGATCTTCAACAGGTTGCGGTAATATTAGTGTGAAAAAGGTAGCTAAGATCTCCAACAAGTTGCGGTAATATTAGTGTGAAAAAGGTAGCTAAGATCTCCAACAAGTTGCGGTAATATTAGTGCGAAATAGGTAGCTAAGATCTCTAACAAGTTGCGGACGTGATCAGCCTGTGTGCGATATGAGTAGCACATGTGGAGGAGACCCACAACAGATAGGGCTGATAATGATGATGATGGTGAAGCGGCTGGTATTTACATTTTTATGGTGGTGATGAAGGTCAACGTGTACAAGACTGATTTCTAAGCCCCAGAAAGCTCAAATTCAAGTAGGCCTAGTTCCAATATCAATTTCTATCCTTATCTCGATTAATTTAGGTACACTTAATCGTACATCATTATGTATATTACTAGAACAGGATGAGCGAAAAGCCTAGTTGTTTACGGCATTTACTACCGCATACACACCCGCGGGGGCGCACCGCGGTCACACCACTGAGCCACAGAAAGACATGTGCGTCTTGGGCCATGAAAGTGTTAGAGGTATATCCGATAGCAAAATCTCGACGTCGCTCGACGACATCCATTTTTGTATGAGATTTGCGTAGTTCCATGTCCGCACGATAGAAACGCTGTAAAAACCCATGAAAAAGGTCTCGCCGTCGAGACGGTACTATCAGTCGAGTTTATATATCTATCCGAACTTATTATTATTATTACTATGGGCTTAGAACTTGGTTTTTTCTAAATTCAAATCGAATTTGGCAAATTTGAACTGTCAAGGAAAAACTACGCACCTATTTCAGAGAGCGGTTTTTTAGTCAGCCAGATCCTGCTAGACAAAGCCCTCCCGCAGATCCTAGTAAAATAAATTTATAGCATACAAACCATTAGAAAAGTATCAGTGTTTTGCGGATCAAAGTGATCAATAGGCATGGGCATCCAGCTCTGAAAGACATTTCGACTGGACTCCTCTGTCTTCGGCGGCGGCGGAGGCATTTCTACACGCAACGGGGGCTCCACCAACCGGCCTTGGAAGTCTGCCCATGATACGGGCAGGCAGCCCAGCAGTAATAATAGTATCTGGGAAAAATGTTACAACAAAGTATTTTAATAGAATTTTAAAGATTCGAAAAGCTTTAGTAAGACTGCTAGGGTGATTCAACTACGTCTTCAGACTGTGGTTGTTCTAAAGTGGAATTGTCGTTGTGGCAAGAGGTTAAACAAAACTAAAAATAATGCTGAAATACTTCGTAAATAAATTGATAGAAATGGGGTTAAAAAACAACAATGAAAATATGGAATTCCTCTGTCTGTAGTGATTAAAAATTACTTAACTTACAAATGAGCTAAGAAATTTCTACACATCTTCTGAATGAATGCATATTGCTATCAAACAATAAAAATATTTAATGAAAAGTAAATTCAGTGTACCTACTTACCATTTCAACAAGAAAACCACCACTAATCCGCATTTAATAAAACTTAGGATTAATTCCAATACCTATCGCCTACTAATTTTATTTATCAAGTAGAACTCCATATCTATTGATTAAAATAGATTAACGCCAGGAATTCAAGACCGTTTTATACGTAGTTAAATATTCGACTGATAAAAATTTTAATTATCAAATAAACAATATTCAAAATTTTATCAGTAGGTACTACGTAGATATGTATTTTTATATTTTTTAACAGAAAGCGTCTCGTCCTAGAGTAGGTAAAACTATTCGTTTTAGAAGGAAATTTCTAATCGTTAATCGCCATACGACATGGTATTGATACCTAACTTAAACAAATACAAAATAATATAATAAAATTTTATCAAGTTAAGAAAATTGTTCTATTTAAAAGTCAGTTTTCATTTCATCTCCTCATTTATTTATGGGTTAGTTTAAGAGTATCATTTAAATTATTTAAGTAGTTGCGCATCCTTAAATAATAAGCTTATCTAATTTAAAACAGAGAAATCGAAAGAAAACCCGAACATTTCAAATTCAAATTCAAATTCAAATCATTTATTGCAGGAAATATGGTCATAATACAGGGTCTTGAACATTAGAATAGTGTCACATACTTCACCAAAACACATTGGCATGCAAAATTTCTTATAAATAGGTACATCTGTAAATTGTATTAATTTAAATTGTAACAAGATTAAACCATAATTGAACAATACACATCAATAATGTTGATTACTACTTATTTCTAAATTTTAGTTCCATAAGTTCCCTAACACTATAAAAACCTTTTTCTATGAGCCATAATTTTAATTTTTTTGTAAATAATTTTAAAGGTAAATTTTTGATGTCATCAGGGATTTTATTATATATAGAGCCACACATGGCATAACAATTCTTACTATATAATGCTGTCTTAGGAGTCCTAGACAGAACAATTCTTTCTGAGTTACGTACACATCTAGGGTATATATCCTTAGCTTTAGTAAATAAATTCGAGTGTTCTTTTACAAATTTAGCAGCCTCTAGAATATACATACTGGGCAATGTTAGTATTTTTAATTTAATGAATAGAGGCCTGCACGACTCCCATGGAGGTATTCCTACAATTGCGCGTACACATTTTTTTTGAGCAATGAAGGCAAGGTCGGTGTTTGTAGAATTTCCCCATAGAATAAGTCCGTAGTTTAAGGTAGAAGTTACGTATCCATGATAGGCAGTCAAAACGGTATTGAGGCTGGAGGTTTTCCGAAGCCTGTAAAGAATATAAGTAAATTTATTTAATTTCTTTCTAACTTGATCAATATGGGCTTTCCAGTTACATCTTTGGTCTAATGTAATACCTAAAAATTTTGTCTCTCTTACCTCTACTATCTGATGTTCCTTGTAGTAGATGTCAAGACATTCGCTTTTTTTATTAGAATTGGCAAACTGCATAAAATTAGTCTTAGTTAGGTTTACCTGTAAATTATTTGCGTCTAGCCATTTAATAATAGAGTCGATTGTATTATTTATGTCAGTTTTGTAATTATTAATGTCAGAATTAGAATTGGATGTTATCAAAATAGAAATGTCATCGGCGAATAGAGTACATTGATTATTGGTTACTGCAGGTAAATCATTAATATACAGCAGGAATAAGAGAGGTCCGAGGACGCTACCCTGCGGTACGCCGTATCTATTTTGTCTATGGGTTGACCGAAAAGCCTCTACCTCATTTTTAGTATTGATGTTGGCAATTTCGACACATTGAAGTCTATTGGACAAATATGACTCCAGCCATCTAAGTGTAGGGCCTCTTATGCCGTATTTATCTAACTTGTCCAACAATAATGGGTGGGAAACAAAGTCAAAGGCCTTTGACATGTCAAAAAACACACCTGTCACCTTTTTACCCGAATCTAAAGCGTCGATAACATTTTTCATAAGATGAAAGCATGCTAGAGTCGTTGACTTGGCTTTTTGAAAACCAAATTGTTCATTTATTAGGATTTTATGTTTATTAATAAATGATAAAAGGCGTTTTTGCATGGCTCGTTCAAATATTTTGGATATGACCGATATCAAAGTGATAGGTCTGTAGTTTACTACTAACGTCTTTTTTTTCTTTTTGTAAAGCGGCTTTACTATAGAGTCTTTCAAAAGACTGGGAAAACAACCCTCCGCAAAAGACATATTTATTAAGTGAGTCAAAACTGGAACAATTTCATCTGAACATTTTTTTAGAATGTCAGTTGCAAAACCGTCATGTCCTACAGATTTAGTATTCCGTAAGGATAGTATAACTTTTTTAACTTCGTTATTATCATAAGGTCCAAGGAACATACTATTGTTCAAGTAATTTTTTTGTGTAACCTGAACATTTTTATTTTGTATATTTGTAGTCTCTATCCAATATCTATTAAATTCTTCGGCAATGCTAGTAGGGCTAGATAATACAGAATTGTCTTTTTTTATTTCGCTTATTATGCTCCCTTTCAAGTTATATGATTCCTGTTTAATTAACTGCCATGCCGATTTACATATATTTTTAGAGTTTTTTAATACTTTATCATTTGATAGTTTTACAGCACTTTCTATGCATTTCTTTAATAGCCGAGAATAAGACTTATAGTTATTTTTATTTGATTCGCATTTATTTCTGTAGTACTTATAACGTAAGTGTCTTTTTTTTCTACAGCTAATTTTTAAGCCTTTAGATATCCAAATTGGATTTTTAGTTTTGTGTGAAATTCGTATCTTAATTATAGGGAAACATAAGTTATAAAAAGATGACATTATGTCATGAAAAACATTATATGCTGAATCAGTTTCTGTTTGGTCGTAGACTTCTTGAAATTTAAGGTTTTGCAGGCACTCTTTTTACTTATTAATGTTGTCTAAGTTATAGTCCCTTTTGTAAATAAAATAATCCACCATTCTACTTTTGCTATTTATTGGAACATTTAACAATTGCGCAGTATTGTGGTCCGAAATGTCCAAATGAAGTAGTTCTCCTACAGCATTTCGATAATTACTTATGATATGATCAATACAATTTTTTTGACGCGTGGGTTGCTTTATGTGTTGGAAAAGATTATAATTCATTAATAGTCCCAGAAAGTCAGTTGTAAGTTTATTTGTAACTAATGTGTTTATATTTAGATCTCCAGCTATAATAACCTTTGAATTTTTTTTCAAAGTTATGGAATGTAAAAGCCTAGTCAAATTATTCATAAAAGAACGTACATCAGAGTCAGGTGTTCTATAAATGCAAAATATGTACAAGTTATATGACGCAATGTATACGCTGCAACATTCAAATTGTTTTTCTAAACAGAGCTTATTAACCCTTTACGGCGCAAGAACGAATTTTTATATTTTTTTAATGAAATTAGTTGAAAACGAACTTTTTATCAGGGGGAAAAATATTAAAAAAAATTAAATGTCAGTAAAAGTATTTATTTTTGAAAAAAAACAAGGCGATGCAGATGTGCATCATGGTGTGAAAACCTAAAAAACTATGAATAGTGGAAGGAAAGAAAACAATTGTCATTTCTGTAGAAACATAAGGCTACGCTACACATTTCGCATTCTGTTTGGGCTATTCCAGTACATCCTAGATATTTTTGCACCGAAGCCTTTTGTCGGTCCAAACAGGCCAGTCCCCTAACTGATCCAGTCCTACATCTTTTGGCGGAATATGCTGATAAGGCCCTTTTACTTTTTGTCCTGGATGAAAGCTTCCAGGTCGCTAAGATGCTTCAGCCGGTTCGTCTTTTATATTTTACTAAAGTTTCAGCAGTTTCTAGTCGAAAATCAGCAATTTAGCAGCTTGCCAGTATGTTCGGTGTCAGCATGAATTCTTCTTTATAATAGCCAACAATTAGTCATGTTCATGTCCAGAAAATGGTGAAAGAATCTAATAAACCAAGGTTTGCTGCGAAGTCTAATTTTATATTGACCCATTACACAGTCCATGAGGTCTACACCTCCCTTGTGACGATCTCTGATCAGTACATTCGCACACATTAGACAGATAAACTATGGTCAAGAAATTCCAATAAAGTGTCTTATTTTCTAGCTTCTGACGTTTATTGGTTTACTGGCATCTTTTTGCACGCTGTACCTTTATGTTTGTTTTGTCTCATAGGAGATCCACAATGTCGTCAGTGAATAAATAAGAAAATACCTGATGAAACTGAATGGCTAAATGAAACGCTACAATTGAAGGCGTCTGCAGTTCCAGTGCTTCATTTGGTAGTAACTTGGAAGATCCCATCTTCCAAGATCCATCTTCATCTGGTCTTCGCTCAGGTCTAAGTTTTCCATATTTGTTTTAGAAACACGTTTGCTTCGTGATGTGGTTCTAATTTCGGAGCTGGTACTGGGTACCTACTGGAACAGCAGGCGGTGTCTCACATGCATGAACTGAAGCGCTGGTATTAGTCTCAGCGTTTGTTAGCAAGATGTTTTGTCCTGATCTTCTGTGTAGGGTACTTCGGGCTCTTCATCAGAGTCTTGACATCAATTCTGATTATTCAGTTCCAATACATACGTTAGATCAGCTACATCATCGTCGTCTGAAAAGTCGAAGCCATCCTCACTTTATTGCCATTGGTCTAGAATGTTTTCCAACTTCCAAGTCGTCGGCCGACAAATTAGGAAGCCTAGGACCTGAACTTGGAAACCTCGAACTCATATTGGGCCTGAAATAAGAAAATATTGGTACGAGCAAAAATGAAATAAAATAATACAGTTTAGCGCAATGATGCATTACTGCATCAAACAAAAATCTAAAATATCTCTGTAAAACCAAGATAAAACATTTGAATTACATGTTATTAGTGAAAATCAATAACTTACCGTTACTCCATAACAATTTCAAGTTGATATTTCCAGTTTCCAATATTCAAAAACAGCAATGAAAGTCGCGCGCTAACTACACATACCGGTTCTTGTTGATTCGTCACTTCAAGTGGTCGAAAATTAAAAAAAAGCGCCATCTAGTACAAATTTGGCAACATAATACGATAGAATGCTTTGCTGCAGATATGCATTGCTGCGTTATAAGGTTTAATATTCGTTTCTTTGAACGACTTTGCCAGTTCACATGGTATGATGCAGATATGCTATTCAGCGCCGTAAAGGGTTAATAAAAGGTACATCACTGTAGCACATGCCTGTTTTCAACAAAATACAAACACCACCACGTACACGACCTTTTGTGCTTCTAACTCTGCAAAAAGTAGTAGCCAGAAAGTACCCTGATAATTTTATAAGCATTTCACTGTCTTTTTCAATATGGATTTCGGTTAAACAAATTATATCCGGTTCTTTATTTTGCTCGCAAAGAGTTGATAAATGTATTTCTAATAAATCAGACTTATTTATTAATCCATTTACATTTTGATGAAAAACCCGCAAGTTACGCGCGAAAAAAGTTTTCTGCACTAGTATTTTCTGGCGCACGAAAAAAGTTCTCTGCACTATTATTTTCTGGGGTATTTACAACATCTGTCTGGTGAATGGTTACGTCATCAGTTTGCGTACTAGCGTCTTGACATAATGGAACCAACTCAGTTTGTGTTTATTGGTTAGTAATTGTATGTTTATGCTTAGTTTTTTGTAATTTATAATTTTGCCCAGCATGTAATTTCTTTTTCGGAAAAGTCAAAAATTTTTCGTTATAATCAAATTGGTCAACAATCGAATTAATTTTTACACACATTTCATAAAGTTTATCAGAACAAAAATCAATAAAAGTACTATTTTTAAAATGTCTACTTATCATAATTAACATATCATTCAACTTTAATTCCATTAAATGTTTATTACTAAAAACCTTAAAAATAAAAATAGGACATGCAGCATGCTTTAAATAAATACTTAAGTCAGCCATAACCAGTAACGGATTTGTGTCATGTTGTCCAACACAGATAAGTACACGGTCATTCTTAGTAATGTCGAACAACTTAGCGCAGTTTAATATTTCAGCAGTAGAAGCGTTAGGTTTAATAAAAGATACAATTTGATAGTGGTCGTAGAGGCTTCTCGCTCTAGATTTTCTGAGTTTTTCTGGTAGGCCGCTACACTGTTTCCCTCCAAATATAAAGAGCCTTTTGAGGTTTAATTTGTCTTCTAACACCTCAAAAGATTGGTAGGATTTAAATTTGGCACCAAGCCAGACAGAGCCACAAAACATATTCATAAATTAAAATGGTTCCCAAAATAAAACAAAACACCCCAATCATAATCATAAAAAAACTACAATTTTGAAGTAAAATCAAATTCAAATAAAAACACTTAGTACCTTTTTAAATTTTGCGCCAGGTAAAAGCACACCTAGCGGCAAGTAGACAAACTAGTCTAGAGTCAAAATAGATAGTGTTTCATCATTTCATGTGCAAGCCAATTTGCTAGTAGTTTTACCAAAAATTATTAATTTAATTAATTAACCTACATTTCAGCAAACCACTAGCGCCCCCAGCGACAAGTAGCCAAACAGAATTTAATGTTTCCACATGCGTGGGTATTTATTCATATAAAGCTGCTTCTAAACGGGCTACGTTTTTCTGCAATATGTGGCTGCAATACAATGGCCGGCAACATTGCTTGCAATACTAGCCAGACTATGCAAGATTGCAGTAATGGCCCGGCAATAATTGCCAAACATTTTAGGTGTGGCCATGTATGACCGGTATGGCCGGTATAGCCGGCGATCGCTGACCGATCGATTTAACTGCAATATTGCCTAGCCAGTTCTATTGTTGGTTCAGTCGCTCCCTATTGTAATGGCACAGTGCATCTTTTTCTACGCGACATGAAGTTTGTTATGATATGAGTACTTATGAGTTATGGTTTGACTAATCGCTATGTTCTGTTCTGTGCTTTGTTTTTGTTTTTGAGGACTGTGCTTGTTTGTTTTTGAGTTTGTAAATTAAGTTTGAAAAAAAATTTTCATCGAGTCTCACGCCTATTTAGGTCGAATCCACAATCTCTCTTTTTCTTTTTCTTTTTAAAATAATATAAGCCGCTGTGACAAGTGTGATTTCGTTAGGTAGCCATTGTTGCCGATTCGTGTAGTCCGTTTATAATAATAATAATAATAAACATTTATTTCAGACTTCATACATAGGTCCATAGATTTCATTAAATTGGTAGGTAGGTACATATTAGTTATCGTTACGTTTAGGAGTCTGCATCATGTCATGAGCCATCCTATAGCCAACATATCGCAACGCATAGGCCATGGCCCGGCCATAGATCACATCAGTACACATCAGTGTTCGAGCAATATTTTTGCAATGGCCGGGCAATTAGTTGCCAATAGTGCAGCCACTAATTGCAGAAAAGTGTAGCCCGTTTAGAAGCACCTTACATAAGCTCTAAAGATTGGGTGGTTGGTTTTGTTTTGTTTGTTGTCTTTGTGTGACTTTCTTCTTTCTACGTGACTTACTTGACCTCTTCTTCTTCTTTTGTATTTGGTTCTGCATTATGGTTTAACACAATTCTACCAATGTCAGATTTCAATTGCGAATTATTTATACGATGTTAAAATAAAAGAAGGTTGAGTTTGTACAAAATAACAAGAGGATAATTTAATCTCAATCGAGTTCATTAATTACAAAAGCTAACTTATACAACCAAATTATAGAATAACTATGCTTTTCAAAATAACCTAAAAAGAATCATTCTGAGTGTTCTGAGTATGAAGATACTTATTATATTTACATACCTAATCTACAAAGCTACAATTATATGTTATTTACAGAAATAAATCTACAAAGTTTATATACAAAAGGTGAAAAAACATTTATATACAACTCGCATGCCTTCGCCTCCGGCGGCGGCACGGCCACGGTTTCTGTGTGTGACGGCTCTAAGAGAAGAGCTTGCTTGACCTTGTGTCTTGTTATTGTTAAATTTGTCAGTGTGACATTGACAGAACCAAACATTTGACACCAAAAACGCCTGCGACTCGCAAGCACTGTCAAAACGGTTCAGTCAAATGAAATCTTCAAACCACACGCTTCGTTTGCTATTTTCATGACATTCTTCATCAGCAAATTAGTAAAATCTCGGTCTATCGGTTGTGATTACAGTGATACAAGTGCAGTGTATAAATTTCAATGTAAATAGTGATGATGTGACAAGTGCAATGTCTGAAATGGAGTCGAATGCAAATCAACGGGGTGAGTAACATATCATTGGAAGAATGGTTCCTACTTTGCTTGTTTGTGTTTGAATAACTGTAACTTATAGAGAGACTAGAGGCTTTCGACATTTACTGGCCTACGCTCTTATGTTTCCAGAATCTTATGATTGCAATTTGTAGGCCAGTTCTTGGCATGTCACAAAGTTTTTTTTGATGACATAGTTTTGGCTGTCAAGACAAAATCGGCTTATCTTTTGCTTTATCACAGAAAATCGAGTAAGTCTTTGTGTGGATAGTTATAAACATATCAAAACCTTCAATCTTTTATTCAAAGTTTGGAATGTTTTGATAGCCATCATAGATATTCCTATAGGTACTAATGACTCATAGTGTTGTGATGTCATTGCAGAGCACCTTAGAATGCTAATAAATAAACGACACCTTAACTTACGACGAACTTCAATTTTCTAAGTTTTTATTAGACAAGATAATAAGTGCTTAGTGTAGCCTACAAGCGTTGCAATACAGTAAAAGGAAATAGTTTTCTAAATAGGACACTTAAATAGGTAGTTGAAGGTATGAAAGCCTCAGTTGCCATAATAATGCATGAGCAAGATGTATTAAAGTAGAAGGTAAATTTAATAAATCTTTGGTTTGAGTTTGTCAAAAATAGTGTGTCAAGTAAGGTAGGTACATTATTAGATGACAAGACCTCTTACTCTTTTCCATGACAACATATTCCATGTGTCTTTATGTACAAGCATCAAAAGCTGTTGTTAGTTATTATTATTTTAATAAGTAAACATCAAAAGCTAATGTGTCATTAGACAAGACCTCTTACTCTTTTCCATGACAACATATTCCATGTGTCTATATGTACAAGCATGAAAAGCTGTTGTTAGTTATTATTATTTTAATAAGTAAACATCAAAAGCTAATGTGTCATTAGTTCATCATTTTATAACTTATAATTATTTACCCAGTACAATTTGTTGGAATCAAGATAGATGGATAGATAGAAAACATTTTATTATACCACTCAAAGATGGGAAACCATACTGAGAATATACTTAGAAAAAGAATCTATAAAGTGTGGCCTTATCACTGGGAGCGATCTCTTCCAGGCTACTTTGGGATAGACAACATGAAAAAACAAAATAGACAATGGTACAAAGCATATCCACAAATATTTATTTACTAAATTTTCAGTTCATAATCAATAATCAATAATAAACAATCAATAATAAATAATCAATAATAACATAAAATACATACTTATTAACCTAAGGCTCAAAGGACATTGAAAGCAAATCTAGAAGATAGGATTGAGTGTAAAACTGCTATCATCATTAATAATACCCAATTCCCTTTCCTTGTCCCTGAGCCTAAGTTACTAACGGGTAACCAGAACCAACCCCCTAAGTTAGTAACAAATAATTTTACCAAATCACCTACATTTCTTTTAACAGTGTTGTGCATGGTGAACTATGTTTACGATGCATCGGAGCCGGACGAGCTGTCCATCAGGCCAGGGGATGTCCTGCGAGATGTGGAACGACTTCCCGGGGGATGGTGGCGGGGGGAGCTGCGGGGGCGCAAAGGAATGTTTCCTGATAACTTTGTGTCTGTGATACCAGATGCCAGTAACACCAGGTGAGAGATATATGAGGTTTTTAGCAACAACCCTACCGTTACACTTCTCTGCCTGAAATTTGAATTGCCACATGTCAGCAAAAAAGTGTCTTTACCTTGCGGTGTGATGGATGGAGCAAGGCAGAGGCACTTTCTTACATTCCATTAAATCTGCAGTGAGTCAGTGAGGTATAAAATAGTCCTGGTCCTACCATGTTCGGTTATTTGCTGATTGTTATTTCAAGTGACAAATAAGCATAAATATTGATTTATTCTCCCTGCTCTCCAAAGATACCTTGTCCCTGAAGTTTCAACTTGGCTCGGCAATTAAAATATAAATATGCCCAAAAAACTTAAGTATACAGATCTTTAAAACTTGTTCTGTTGAGGAAATCGCACCTGTGACCTACATCTGTAATCTTCCCAGCACCAAAGAGTACCTCTAGTAACTACATAGAAGAATGACATGCTTCTGACTGGTATTGATATGGATCAGTTGAGCTACCTGTAGATTGTTTGCAACAGTCTGCAGTTAGCTCAATTGTTTTAATTGTAAATACTAGTTCTAATTTATTTCTATTATTTGATAGTAATTTTCTTTGCAAATAAAGACAACTTAATCTTAAAACCCAATATTATCAAATTTGAATAATTTATTCAAAATCTTAAGACTGGTTTTGGTTATGCAACACACAAATGACACACTTTAGATATGTAATCATTGGAATTCGTCATTCAATCTCTTTCGTAAGGTTCAACTTAGCATTGTTAATCAAAATTCAACAATGACTTAAGAATGGAAAGTCAATGACTTAAGAATTAACAATGAAAAAACGCACTGTAGTTTTCATCCTGCCTGTCTGTCCGTCTGTATGTAAGATAAATTTTATGATACAAATATCCATGTCATGCTGATGTCACAAATCAAGGTTACTGGTATACGTAAAACAAAAGGGTATCGCGCCAACTTTTAAAATATACCCATACGCAACATTATAACAGTTGGGAAATGTTAACTTATTTCCCTTTCTTTTATATTACTAGTTTTTGCCTACATTTTTGCTAAATATTATTAATTTCGTTCCTGCATAACTTTATTTACCTATACTCTTTTACTTACAACACTCAGAAGAAAATCTATTTATTGAAGCTGCTCCAAGTCGCTTTCGGCAGAGCCTGAATTCGGTAGGAACTTTAAATTAATTGAAATCTTTGAAATTATAGACTATGGCGTTTCTTTGCGGAAATCTATTCTAAAACGATTAATATTAATATTCCGTCTCCAATGAGTCCATTCATCCAAAATATTCCTGCCCAAAATCCAAGCAAAACTTCCCGTAGTTTAATGTTTTAATAACATTATTATTAGTATCGCGTTTATTTACCTATTTTCCCGACGTTTCAACAGGTTTACACACTGTCGTGGTCACGGGATGACTATAATAATGTGTTCAGATCGCGTAAGTTTGAAAATATTTAATGTTTTAATAACTTCGATAAACTGTTGATAATCAAGTACTAAGATCAAGCTAAAATAAGGCAAAATAAGTTAACAGATCCTATAAAAATATAAGTTCACCTCTTATCTTTAAACGACTCAATTCTTTTCATGTTTATTTTTCACTGCTGGACTAGTGTGCTTACTCACTTGTGATGTCATAGGTAGCTGCATTTATATTGTAGGCTTTGAATCATCGATCGAATCGTGGCGGCTATTTGTGATCAAATGATTCTTATCAACAATAGGGTAAATCTACATTGTACACCTAGGCGAGAAAGTGACCATATCGAGTATGTCATTTGAGGCCCTCGGCTGCGCCTCGAGCCTTAAAACACACGAGGTAGGAAACGCACTTTCTCCCGAGTAATACATAGTGCTTTATACTACACTTTCGAGGAATATCATCGTTCATCTTCAAAATCACTCGAGTAAATTCAAGTTGTCAACTCAAATGTAGCAACAAATACGCGCACGTGCGATTTTCACGTAGTTCTTTTCTTGAATGATTGTTCCGAATACGGAAGAGGCTGATATCATTTGGTGGATTCGGAGTAAAAACTTTATGTCGTTGACCTATTATGGAAATAACCAAGCGGTGACAAGACTTTTTACAACTCACTGTTAACTATACCTTATTCCAACTTTGGAATAACGTGAAAAAAGCTTTAGCTTTTTTTTTTTATTTAATAACAGTATTTTTGTAATGGCACCCAATATTTATAACCAAATTTACCAACTGACATTAGGAAGTGTAACGACATCATAATATTTCAATCTCACCTTTTAGTTATTTAATAAGACATTTTACAATTTGCATGAATTTTTTGACGCAGTTTAGTAAGAGTTCAGAGTGGTTGATACTCGTTGCAATTTAGTAAACGCATTATTTTTAATTCTTCAAACTTTTCCTTGTAAGCTTCACTATTATTAATATTATTTTTCGGTATTAATGAATAATGTAAAATTTGTACGCCTAATGGCAGATCACAGTGCTCTTAATAATATGTCTGAACGTCCCTGTAATACCTGTGTATCACAAATGAATTTAATTGAAAAAATATCGCAACAAATCCCACGACACAAGACGCGCTTCAAAATCGCGGATGTGGGGTGGAGGCTTAAGTCTTATTTAAAACTTTTACCACACGACGTCCGGCCGACCGAAGTTGATGTACATCGGATAATAGCGAAAGTGGTTCAGCAGCCGTAACAGGTTTTATTATTATTAGGAAAATTTTGTTACGCATTTTAAATGATGTAATTGCATAAGTTTAGATTACTTTTATATTTATACTGCCGCCTACCTTACCGCGTTTACTTTCATTGCTAATTTTTTCTTTACACTAGCCTAACTCGATGTGGAGTGTTTGTAAACAAACCGCTCATATTTAACCTAAAATTCACTCTGTCGCCGCGTCTTTTTATACGGAACATATTGATGAGGAAAACAACTTCCGAATTTCAGAAAATTATAAATGAAATGTGTGGTCTTTTTGTAAAGGAAATAAAACACATATAAAATTTTGTAGTTGTTAAAACTTGGATATAGGAAAACACCGTCAGAATTTCAGAAAACAATGAATAAAACGTTTGATCGTTATGAAAGAGGAATCTACATGTAAAATTTTGTAGTTTATCGCGGTTACTGAAGAGCATTTTTGGCTAAACTTTCAACTCCTATTTAGAAACTCTTAGAGTGCAACTCTCAAATTGCCTTTCATAGTACTCCCCTACACCCTAAAAAGAACAAACACTCCAAATTCTTCCAAATCTCTAGAACCAGGAACCAGTGGTTCGCGCTGTGCGTTGTATGTCAGTGAGTCAGGTACTCCTTTATAATATTGACGACCTCTGTGGCGCGGCGGTCGAAGATCCGCCTGCGATGCAGGAGGTTGCGGGTTCGATTCCCGCCTTAGGAAATTTTTTTGTACGAACTGCAGTTCCGGGTGTTCTGGATGTTTTCCATGTATAATAAATAAGAAATATCTATGTAGTGTATTTTATTAAGTATATCAGTTATCTAGTACCCATAACACAAGCTCTGCTTAGCTTGATGCTAGATAACGCTGTGTGAATTGTCCAGCATTATAAAAACAAAAAAATATACTTATAAATATTGATTTACATTATTTGTCGATTTGTCATCCGTCTTTCAATAAATATTGCTGACTGAATATCAGAAACTGTACGCCAAGTCGTTTGTTAGTTGTGTCGTGGTTTGTTTATAAACATTCCACATCGAGTTTGACTAGTTTAGGAGCTCGATATAATTAAATTAATAGGAGGAGGAACATGAGTCTATGTTTGGACGTTTTCCTCCTTCCGTCATACATAATCCTTACTTCAGGCCTCGGACTAGGTATAAAGTTAATTATATTTTTTTCGAGAGCTGGTAGAAATATGATTTAAGGGTAGTCCCCCGGATTTGTATATACATAACTAGTCCGAAAAACGCCAGAACCAAACACAAGCAGTGCGCCAGGCACAGGCATTTTTGACTAGAGTAGAAAACTAAGAATAAATAATTAATGTTGGAAAATTCACACAGCATTATCTAGCCCTAACCTAAGCAGAGCTTGTGTTATGGGTACTAGATATCTGATATACTCAAAACAATACACTACATAGATAGATATTTTTTTATTATACATGGAAAACATCCAGAACACCCGGAACAAATATCTGCAATGCTGCTCACAAACATTTGTCCCGAGGCGCGAATCGAACCCGCAACCTCCTGCGTCGCAGGCGGACCTAGCTCGCTGCACCACTGGGGTCGTCAAAAAGAAATCTTATATCTCGTAAATTATTGAAGTTGAAGAATAAATTAAAAATATTTTACGCATTTACATTGCACGTATGTGCACAACGCACAAATGTGCGCGCGAACACAGGTGCACTCTCCATTCTCTCACACTCATAATCCGATGGGATGGCAGACCAACACGACCGAGAGAGGTTCGGCGCAGGACCAACACAATCTATTTGCTTGGCCTACAGCATAGCATCCTTTCCGCATAAAGGGATGTGACTTTCCCTTCCTTTCCTTAGTCCACAGCACCTGGCCGCAATCGTCACCTTCACGATCATACGCGATAATTATTTTTCCGATTAGTAGAAATAATAATGATTGTGCTTGCTATCTAATCGGCCGTGATAAGCGATAAAACGGTTCGCTGCCAGTCTGTGTTTGTTGTGCGGCCCTTGCTGATATATTCTAGAGTTTTGGACTGTTCTTTTTTATTACAATCACACGAACTTTGGAGTCATCTTCGTCAATCTTGTGTCTTTGCGGTCTTTAAGCTTTTAGTGAACTCTTGCTATGGTGACATTAAAAGGTCCACATCGATGGTGAAAATTACATTCTTAGAGCGACGTAAAAGGTACCGGCTTAATAACCGCAAATAATTAAGTAATAAACTCTTGAAGTTATGCATGTTACCGTCCAAGCGAGTGGTATTTAACACAAAATAACCAAGGGTGCTGACTAAAGTGCAAGGTTTTATTAAGATTTAAATTGTAAATAATGAATCTGAATGAGATACTGCTACATTTTAAGTGGTGACATTGTTTTCTATAGGTAAACAAGGTTGACGAAAAATATTATTGCTGAAAATTTGTTTTCAAATTAAATTTAAATTTGTATTTGTATTATCTATGAAATACGAAATATTTTAGAAAAATTTCGGGAACGTTTTTCGGGAGCTACGCACAGTCACCAACATCATATTCATGGTCTGTTTTACTATAAAAACTATCGTAGTTTGACGAATTCATTACGGATGTAAGCGGGTTAACTACGAACCTGATGTCCCTCGTTAAGGGATGAAACGTTGGTGTTCTTCAAACACAAATAAGGTTCGTAGTTAACCCGCTTACATCCGTAATGAATTCATGGTCTGTGTTTCCAGTTTTCCAACCTCTTGCGTCCAGTACGATCTACTGTTGTACGATACATAACATGGTAAAGGACCTTACTGACTCATATTAATCATTCAGTATCTATTCTTAATTCTTAAACTTCTTAATTCTTGAACCTATTCATACTCTTAATTTTTTGTTTTATTTTTATATTTTTTATGTTTTTTCTTGTCCTCCCCATAGAACTCTTACAGATTTGTACACAGCACGTTTAATTACATACATGTACATAGACAGATATTTTTATACATAGAAAAACACCCAGAACACCCTTATCACAATCATTTGTTCCGAGCCGGGAATCGAAACCGCAACCTCATGCGTCGCAGGCGGACCTTCGCCTGCCGCGCCACAAAGGTCGTCATCCTAAATTTTACTGTTCTTCATAACTTTTTCGTTAGTGGTTGTTAAACTGTGCTGTATTCTGCAATTAAGCCTATAGTTGTATCCACAGAGGGGGTGGCGTGCAAGGTCGGTGTCGGGCAGTGTTCAGCTACGAACCCGCCAACCCTGATGAGTTGGCGCTCTGCGTGGGAGACGTGATCGAGGTGTTAGGAGAGGTAACGTACCAAAGCCAATAGGTTGTACCCACAGAGGGGGCGGCGTGCAAGGCCCGTGTCGGGCCGTGTTCAGCTACGAGCCCGCCAACCCTGATGAGTTGGCGCTCTACGCCGGAGACGTGATCGAAGTGTTAGGAGACGTAACGTACCAAAGCGTATAGGTTGTACCCACAGAGGGGGCGCCGTGCAAGGCCGGTGTCGGGCCGTGTTCAACTACGAGCCCGCCAACCCTGATTAGTTGGCGCTCTGCGTGGCAGACGTGATCGAGGTGTTAGGAGAGGTAACGTACCATAGCCAGTAGGTGTAATAGGTACTCACAGAGGGGGCGGCGTGCAAAGCCGGTGTACGGGCCGTGTTCAGCTTCGAGCCCGCCAACCCTGATGAGTTGGCGCTCTGCGTCGAAGACGTGATCGAGGTGTTAGGAGAGGTAACGTACTAAAGCCAATAGGTTATACCCACAGAGGGGGCGGCGTGCAAAGCCGGTGTCGGGCCGTGTTCAGCTACGAGCCCGCCAACCCTAATGAGTTGGTGCTCTGCGTCGGAGACGTGATCGAAGTGTTAGGAGAGGTAACGTACCAAAGCCAATAGGTTGTACCCACAGAGGGGGCGGCGTGCAAAGCCGGTGTCGGGCCGTGTTCAGCTACGAGCCCGCCAACCCTGATGTGTTGGCGCTCTGCGTCGAAGACGTGATCGAGGTGTTAGGAGAGGTAACGTACCAAAGCCAATAGGTTGTACCCACAGAGGGGGCGGCGTGCAAAGCCGGTGTCGGGCCGTGTTCAGGAACGAGCCCGCCAACCCTGATGAGTTGGCGATCTACGTGGGTGACGTCATCGAGGTCTTAGGAGAGGTAACGTACCAAAGCGAATAGGTTGTACCCACAGAGGGGGCGGCGTGCAAGGCCGGTGTCAAGCCGTGTTCAGCTACGAGCCCGCCAACCCTGATGAGTTGGCGCTCTACGTCGGAGACGTGATCGAAGTGTTAGGAGAGGTAACGTACCAAAGCCAATAGGTTGTACCCACAGAGGGGGCGGCGTGCAAAGCCGGTGTCGGGCCGTGTTCAGCTACGAGCCCGCCAACTCTGATGGGTTGGCGCTCTGCGTCGCGTCGGAGACGTGATCGAGGTGTTGATTACCCGGGGCCTAACCAACTCTCTTTTACTCATGTTGGTGATGACTTCTAAAACGAAATTGACTTACGGTTCTCATAGCCGCATCATCATCATCATTCTACAATTTTCCGGGGATCTAATGAGACATAAAACGAAAGACAAGAGCTTAGCGTTCTGTGAAACAAAAAATGACTCACTTTCCGCCTGTAGATAAAGAAAAATTATGAAATAGTCACGTATTGTTGACGACCTCAGAGGTGCAGCGGGCGAGAGTCCGCCTGCGACGCAAGAGGTTGCGGGTTCGATTCCCGCCTCGGAACAAATTTGTGTACGATCTGCAGAAATTTGTTCCGTTGGTCTGGGTGTATTCTATGTATCATAAAGAAAATCTATCTATTTATATAATGTATTAAATATATCAGTTATCTAGTACCCATAACACAAGCTTTGAGTAGCTTACTTTGGGGCTAGATGGTGCTGTGTGGATTGTCCAGCATTATTTATTTATTTATTGTTACAGGTGGAAGAAGGCTGGTGGCAAGGCAAGCGTCAAGCGCGTGTCGGCGTTTTCCCGTCCAACTTCGTCGTGATGCTGGACCCTCCTAGTTCCACTACGCCGATAGAGCCGGCGCCCGCTTTACCGCCCAAACCTGGTATGTTCACACTATTTGCATAAAACCACTTTTGCTCGCGATTTGGCACGCACTGTTTATAAAGGGAGCCGCCCTACTATTAAGAACGGCCTCTCTTTAAGATGGATTTTTAAAAACTCTTCCTATGTCCAGTGATACGCTATAACTACTGAATGGATCAGGCCGAAATGCACACATTAAGATTTGGACCTGGAATCACATTCTTATTATTCCAAAAACGCGTGCGAAGCCGTGGATAGAAAGCAGTGAATAATAAATAATGCTGGACAATTCACACAGCATTATCTAGCCCTAAGCTAAGCATAGCATATGTTATGGGCACTAGATAACAGAAAATACGTATACATTAAGTACTATATATTCAAGTACGATACTATATATATTTTAGGTACTAAACATAGAAAACAGAAAACTCTGAGCAAATATCTGCGATCGTATAAATATCTGTCCCGAGACGGGAATCGAAGCCGCAACCTCCTGCGTCCCAGGCGGACCTTCGCCGGCTGCGCCGTCGTTAATTAAAGTGTGCATCTTATGCCAGGGAAGCCCCTCATTACAAATTGTAGAGTAAGATTCAACAAGCTTATCAGATTGCTCCAGATTAATTTGTAGAACGTCGAGTTCTACAAATTAATCTGTAGCAATCTGCTGGTTGACCTTAAAGAGGATATCATTATAATTTACAATTGCCTGCAGTTTTGTCAGAGAGCGTTATTGAATTGGATCCGGTGACTCAATAATCAAGTCTGAGTTGGTATTTTAGAATCATTGGAAACGATCTGTAAAAATATCGGTAACAATACTACAGGAGAAGGTGGTAATATGGCCCCCAATTTGTTTATAGCCTGTAAAATTTTAAATAATAGGTTTTAAATTAATATTATACGTTAAAAGATTCCACAATTATCAGTGTATTCGTGTCTGAGTCTCTATTCAATAAAATCCAATTATTCATTATAAAAGTCTTTTATTTAATAAAAGCACGGTTGAGGTGGGTATTACGACACCCTCTAATAAACATTTCACACTTACTACGTCATAAAAGTTTGATTAAAGAAATTATTGAATAATCTGCTAAAATTAAAGTCACTGACGACGACGCCTAGAATCAATGCAACCGGTGCATCCAGAATATTTTTTTTGGCATAGATGTGCTGAGTACAATCAAACAACGCGCGCGAAAAACCTATCGCCCCGGTATTACGACTTGCTTGAATAACAAAAATAGTAAAGCCTCTCTAGTGGCGGTTTTGAGTATAAATGTCCTTAGCCAAGCTGTCTACTATTTCAGCTATTTTCTAAGACATGGAGCTGTTTCAATAAGGAAATATCGAAGCGGGCCAAAATACCTGCAGGGGCCATATTACCACCTTCTCCCATACTTATACCAAAAAGTGTTCATCCAACGAAGAAATAGAATAGATAACTTATGAAATACAAATGTACAACGGGCGGTCTTATCGCTTTAAAGTAATCCATTCCAGATAACCTTTGTATGGATATGATGAAGGAAATTATTAAAGATGATAAAGTGGTGTCCAGATGTGCAAAAGCATCCTATCCTATCATTTATTAAGTAGTATACTTTTGTAAAGATGTATGATTGTCACAAGACAACGCCAAAACTAATCAACAGATCGGGCTGAAGTACTGAATCTGGGTTAATATAATGTAGGCTACTTTTAATGCCGAAAAATGGGAGCGATTCCGCGGGCAGTAGCTACGATAAAATTTACCTGCAAATAATTTATTCACACACATTCTATGAACGTCTTGACGTCAGAATGAAGAATCCGAATCGATAACGTTTATTTCTTTAGGCTTCCAAAAAACCTCGTCGAGCTCACGAGAAATATTCAAGCAATAACATCACTTATTTGTCCATAGTGAAGGAGCAATGTCGCGTGCTGTTCCCATACGCAGCGGTCAACGAAGATGAGCTGACGTTAGCCGAAGGAGACATAGTGACGATAGTATCGAAGGAGGCCCCGGACAGAGGGTGGTGGAGGGGAGAGGTCCACGGGCGTGTTGGACTGTTTCCAGACAACTTTGTACAGATGCTGCCTAGTGGTGAGTACTGTATTGTGAGGGTATAAGAGCTATTTTGCAATGAGCTGACGTTAGCGGAAAGGGACAAAATGACGATAGTATCGAAGGAGGTTCGGACCGAGGGTGGTTGAGGGGAGAGGTCCACGGGAGAGTTGGACTGTTTCCGGACAACTTTGTACAGATGCCTAGTGGTGAGTACTGTATTATGAGGGCATAAGATCTATTTTGCAATGAGCTGACGTTAGCGGAAAGGGATATAGTGTCGATAGTATCGAAGGAGGTTCGGACCGAGGGTGGTTGAGGGGAGAGGTCCACGGGAGAGTTGGACTGTTCCCGGACAACTGTGTATAGCTTAGCGTTATTGCTCTCTTCTGATGGAGAACTGTTTTCGTCTGATGAATATTCTTCACCTAAATTGACTGTAAAAAGTTGTTACCTTCGAAAGAAATAGGTACAATAAAATCTCATCGTGAACCGTAATCTTTCTATGCAGGAAACACTAGCTGCGTGTGTTTAAAATTAACGCGGTTAACAATGGACGAACTATTTTGGTACACAATTAATCTTATTTTATGTGTGAAAATACTATCGGAAAGGAATAAAATAAAAGCTAACGTTAGTCAACGTCAAACTACTGTTGACTTTATGCTAAGACAGTTAATTTGATTTTGAAATGCATTCAGACAATATAACGATAAACTGTTGTGCCTCGTAGAAAACGATTTTACAGATTATGTTATCAGTTTGATAGGTATTTAAATCATTATCATATCAACTCGAATATAACTTGATTTTAAATCCTATCCTGTCCTACTAATATTATAAAGCCGAAAGATTGTGCTAAGAGATTTTTTTTACCTAGGATCTCCAAAATTACTGAACAGATCAAGATGAAATTTGGCGTACAATTATTACATAGCTTAACTTAGATAATAGGCTACTTATTATAACTAAAATACGCGTGCCAAGCCGCGAGCAGAAGCTAGTAAAGAAATAAAATCTTTATTGTTAGTTTATTACAAAGTCTAATACCACTTTCACTTTTAAGTATAGAAATATCAGGAAATATTTAACAAATGATTACAATTAGTTAATAGTGCAAATATTGCTAAATGCATTTCTGGCCTTCGAACTTAAAAGATAAGGCTTTTTGTTACGAGTCCTTTATCTAATTTAGCATGGACATCAAATATTTCTACTGCCTTTGTCAATACCAAGAGAAAAAAATTACTCGTTTTTAATTAACTGCGCTGGAGTAAACGTGTTCTTGAGTGGAGACCACGGCTCAAACGTAGTGTAGAACGCCCTCCGGCCAGGTGGTTTGACGATGTTTGAAAGACTGCAGGCTGCTGAATGTCGCAAGCTGAAGACAGGACGCTATGGCGCTCATTAGAGGCCTATGTCCAACCGTGGACTCATATCGGCTGATGATGATGATGAATTTTAATTGTAACATCAAAACAGTTAGATCACAAAAGCAAAAGAATGTCTATACTACAGGGACCCATAGAAATCTGTCCCGGCGGTATAAAGATGTAGTATGAATAATAACAAACATCGATCATAGATATTTTACTTACTACGTTTCAATGTCTTATTGTCTGAATATATAGAATTATTCATTTTTCGATTGAATCGGGATCTCGAAACTAACTGAAAAATCTTGAGTTTAGTTATAAAAAATGCAATAATCTTTACCATGAGATATAATTATATAAATTCAATGCATGAAATAAATATACTTAATAACAAAAACCGCAATGCATGGAGCTGAGAAGAGATTTTATGTCCTGCCTGGATAATTCATCCAATCCTATCAGGTCCCTTTGCGCTAGTGTTCTATACCATACAGCATGGCTTAACTTCGCTGACGATGTATGAATATGAAATGAACACTAAATACGAATAAATGAATGATTTCGCTTAGTCGAATTACCAACCTATTGTACTTGAGTTTAAAGTTTTATATCTTTGTTGTCTTCTGCATCTTGTGCTGGGACCCTTACTTTTTATAGTGTACATAAACGAACTACCTAAAGTTGCTAATCATCAGACTGTTATGTTTGCAGATGACAGTACAATATTGTTTACCGGTAAATCTAAATCTATTCTTAAAAATGAAATAAATAATACCCTGACTAATATAATTAAATGGCTTAACTCAATGAACCTAAAAATAAATTTGACTAAAACAAATGTTATGATTTTTAGAAATAGAGCTATTAGAATAAGTGACATTGACATACATTATTTAGGAACTAAAACAAACCATATTGAGTGTACAAAATTCTTAGGATTAAACATTGATTGTAACTTTAGTTGGAATTCTCAGGTAGATAACCTTAGTACAAAACTAAGTCAAGAATCGTATGCCCTCTACATGCTCTCTAAAGCTGCAAATATTTCCACGGTTATTACGGCCTATCACGGATATGCTGCATCCATCCTAAGATAAGGGGTTCTATTCTGGGGCAATTCAACTGGCAAAGAGTCTGTATTTAAAGCACAAAAGAAATGCGTTCGATCAATTTGTGGTATCAAACAAACGGAAAGCTGTAAACCGTTCTTTACTCAGACGAGAATCCTAACATTGCCATCCATATACATCTTTGAAACTGCAGTGTTCGTAAAAAGTAATATGAATTTGAATTGAATTTGAATTTGAAAATTTGAATTTGTTAATTGTATGTGTGTCTATAGTGCCAAATATTTTTTTATCTATCTATCCAGTAGTTCTGTCCTGTAGTTCTCTACAGCGCTGTTTAATTTTATGATCGCGAGATCTTGTTCGGAGCGAACGGCTAAGTTCCCTATACTATACCATATCTGGGTTAATTTTATACAATTTTATTACCGTTTCGGCACGCGTCTACATTAAGATAAGCAAGGTCAAAGCTTATACTGACACAGTTTTGTTACAACGTTACATTTGTATGGATTTCTATGAATTTTATTGTTCTTTGTATTTACTTTGTTGGGTTCTAAGTTGAACGGTCCCTTAAAGAAGAACTAAGTTCTTAGAACATGATTGAACAAACGTTTGTTATGTTTTGACTTACATTACAATGTCTGCGGTTATTGCCCTTTGAATAAATCTGATGCGCTTTGAACTGAGAAGCTGGTGCATTAATATACTAAGACTGATCTTTCTGATCTATGGTTGTAGGAAATTTACAATCGAAGCCCTGGAAAAGATTCTGTGTACTCATGATTGTTATTGATTTCGTGTACTTACTTTAGGTACTATGTCAAAAGCTGCTTCTCAAACACAAAAAAATAATACAAAAACATTGATTGGCGACAAGGCTAGCCATGTGATGTGTGTATGGTGGCAAATAATATTATCACACTAATATTATAAATGCGAAAGTCAAAAGTACATCATCAATTTGTCAAAATATTGTAGTGTGATCCTGAACGGATCAGACGAAAATTTTGGATACAGGTAGTTCAAGGCATGGCATCAAATTCAAATCCCATAAATCAGTTCCCATGGGATAGAAATTAGTGCTCCGCTCACACTTACTAATTCTAATTCTGAATGGGGGAACTGGGATCTGCACTGCCATCTCGCATAGGAGTGTATTGTGCATTGTCCCTCTGCCTAACCAGGCCCTGACCACCAAAGGAGCAGGACTTTAGTCGATTGACAGCTTCCTTTCAGCTTTTCTGTAGGCGTGGACGGGTTTGATTCCTCTATGAGAGTTTTCAGTCCCGTTTTCCGTCTGGCGTCCTGTGTGGCTGTGCAGTGTACCACTACATGTTCCACCGTCTCTTCTTCCTGGAAGCAGCCGCGACACAGGCTCCAGTTTTGAGAAGATGATGGTTCACTTCACAGTGACCTGTGATGATGCCCACCATTGTCCTTAGGTCACACTTACTAAACATAGAACATGACGACCTCAGTGGCGCAGCGGGCGAGAATCTGCCTGCGACGCAAGAGGTTGCGGGTTCGATTCCCGCCTCGGAACAAATTTTTGTCCGATCTGCAGAAATTTGTTCCGTTGTTGGTCTGGGTGTTTTCTATGTATTAATAAAAAAAAATCTATCTATGTACATAATGTATTAAATATATCAGTACCCATAACACAAGCTTTGAGTAGCTTACTTTGGGGCTAGATGGTGCTGTGTGGATTGTCCAGCATTATTTATTTATTTATTTATAGAAATTAGTTTACTTTACTACTGAATTTCTTTTATCGAAAAAGTACGGGAACATCACTTATTCAATACTTTTTGCAGAATATTAAAAATTATGTTACACTTTAGAGGTCTTAGTTTAAACGTACACTTATGCAAACATAATATAGGTCCCTATACAAATACAATATAGTATGCCGAAAAGAAATTGACAACTACTTCAGATAGGAAAAAATTACAGAGAATAAAAAACATATCTTCGTTTATACGTGTTTAACAACCTCCGTGGCGCAGCGGGCGAAGGTCCGCCTGCGACGCAGGAGGTTGCGGGTTCGATTCCTGCCTCGGAACAAATTTATGTACGATCTGCAGAAATTTGTTCCGTTGGTTTGGGTGTTTACTATGTATAATAAAAAATATCTATCTATGTAGTGTATTGTATTAAGTATATCAGTTACCTAGTACCCATAGCACAAGCTCTGCTTAGCTTGGGGCTAGATAATGCTGTGTGAATTGTCTAGCATTATTTATACCCAAGGAATCCCCATTATCATACAAGCAAAGCCATAAACGTCTGGCTTGTGTTACGCGGACATTCGCTGACTTCATAGTTTGTAAACATACATAAAGATTAGTAGGTATCCGTAGCTATTGACATTTCGAGCGAAGGTCTCGCGTGGTCGTGATTTTGCGTAACTTGTAACATCGTATCGCCCTTGTGTTTATCTAAGTTGACTAGTTGTTGCGCGAACCGCGTTGGTTGCACATTTATCTGTGTTAAAATGCTCAAATTAAATTAGACTCGAAGTATATTAAATAGTTTTTTTCCATATGGCGCCGAATGCTGTGTAGAGTTAATACAGAAATGGGTGTTGACGTTGAGAGTGAGTCTCCTAATTCTTTTTTAACTGGTTTTTTTATGTTTTTCAAGTTTTAGATAGAGAAGTGTTAAGTGATGAAAAATATGGTGTTTTGTGAACGTTACTATTAATCGAATAATATTTTGACAGTGATTAACTCAGGTATGACAACTTAAAATAGTTTATACTAGTTTCTGCCCGCGGATTCGCACCCGTTGTGTCTATGGAAACGTTTAAAGGTTATTTCTATCCCATGGGAACAGTTTTATGGGATAAAAATAACATTATGTTTGATTCTAGGCTAAGAGCTACTTCTATGCAAAATATCAGCTAGATCGGTTCAGTCGAAAGTTAGTTACCTACTAGCATCCATCCAAACTTTTGCGTTTATAACAGTTATGGGATGTGACTTTAAGTTGTATTGTAAGAAACAGTGTCGATAATGTTCCACCACCATCTTACTAGTTTTTTAATTATTAAAACTTTATAATTTATTTCATTAACATTAGACTAAGACATATAATAATCCTTGACAAGTGACGTTATGCAGTGATCTAATACCCGTAGCTGGTAATACATTAATGTTGAGACCATCCCATGCATAATTTAGTCAACAATGAAACACTTGAGTAATGATGCAGTACTAGGTAGCTAAGAAGGCAGTTATGAAGTGTTTTAGACGAGAATGTGAAATATATTGTGATTTTATGATGAACCCCCCAAACATTGACCTTTGGTCTAAGTATATTGTGTGATTTTATGGCGAGCCCCCCAAACATTGACCTTTGGCCTATATGTATTGTGTGATTTTATGGCGAACCCCTCAAACATTGGCCTATATTTATATATAGCTGTGGGCGTCTTAGCGGAGATGTATATTTTGTGTTAACAGTGAAGCCAATTCAGATGCCGCCAAAACTAAACTAAATTTAGTTTAGTCTTTTTAATTAACAGCACTAAAAATGTTGCCGTTCATTTTATTAAGGCGCATCCAGGTCCTTGCACAAGCCTCGATGATGTAGCTGCTGAAAGCGAAAGAACTTTTTTAATCGGACCTTCTTATTTTGTTTGTTAAAATCTGGGGATTACCCGACAACAACAACACTAGCCTATACTAGTCCACTGCAGGGCTTAAGCCAAAGATATTAAATCGTCCTAGGTTTAAGGCATTCACTGCCCAGCCTCGGCGTTGCGACCCGCAGGGACGAGGCGGGGAAAGATTATCTGTGTCTTGGGCCATGAAAGTTTTAGTTTAAGCTAATGCCATAAAATCAAAATAAGGATACAAAAGATTCATTCAAATTCATATAACTTATTCGCAGAAATATGATTACAAAAGATTTTAATAAGAATGGTATCTTTACATAGTATAAAACAAAGTCGCTTCCCGCTGTAGGTATGTCTGTCTGTCTGTCTTTATGTTTGCTTAGATCTTTAAAACTACGCAACGGATTTTCATGCTGTTTTTTTTAAATGGGAAGAGTGATTCAAGAGGAAGGTTTATATGTATAATACATGCATAATATATGTAGCGAGTCGAGTAGCGATTTTAAGCAATACATCGTTAATCCTTATCCAATTAAGTACCTTAAATACATTGTGCATTTAATATAGATGAATATGGCCCTTTACAGCATTTAAAGTAATTTAACTTTACAGTAATTTAAATGAATATTTTCGAAGATATCACAGGTTTTAAATGCAGGCACATTGCGGTTGCAGTGGTACCGGCCGGGGGCCGATTCTGTATTATATTTAGTGTCAGCATTGCACCCGTTCGAAGCCGGGGCGGGTCGCTAGTCGAGGCGTGTGCATTTAATATAGATGAATATGGCCCTTTACAGCATTTAAAGTAATTTAACTTTACAGTAATTTAAATGAATATTTTCGAAGATATCACAGGTTTTAAATGCAGGCACATTGCGGTTGCAGTGGTACCGGCCGGGGGCCGATTCTGTATTATATTTAGTGTCAGCATTGCACCCGTTCGAAGCCGGGGCGGGTCGCTAGTCGAGGCGTGCACAATTAAAATGTTAGACTTTATACAGTTGAAGTAGAAGGTTGAAGCAGTAGCTTGTTAAATATTAATAATACAGTGAGATGAAAACCTATCAAAAGTAAGTTGTACACATGGTCAAGGGCAGTATTTGAGTATTTGAAGCTATATATGTATAACAGATGTGTATATCCTGCCTGAGATCATCGCGTCAACCACTTTATCAACTCTGATAAATTGTCACGCATTCGTCGATTGATCTCTATAGTCTTAAACCTATATAGTGTGATTCTATGGCGAAGCCCCCAAACATTGACCTTTGGCCTATATCCTGCTGTGGCCGTCTTTTGGCAGAGATGTATATTACATAGTGATAATTCAGATTTAAACTATTAACTAATTAAACCTATCAAAAGTAAGTTGTAGACAAGGGCAGTATTTGAGTATTTGAAGCTATATATGTATAACAGTTGTGTATATCCTGCCTGAGATCATCGCCTCACTTTATCAACTCTGATAAATTGTCACGCATTCGTCGATTGATCGGTCACGGTTAAACTTTGTTCGCACTACGGTTGTAATTTAGTTTAGTTGTTATAACAACTAAACTAGTGCACTTGCCGCAGTGGCGGTCGCGGTGTTAGAATTGACCCCCCAGCTCAGCCCTTGGAGGTCGTAAGAGTAGACTAAAGGAACCTACTAGAGGAAGGACCGCAGCTTTTTTATATTTTTAAATAGGTACCTCCAGTCTCCACTGTGGTCACCAAACCGCCTGCCGTCGGTCGCCTGGTCGTTATGGGGAAAATTCACCTTGTTTGCTTGATCAGCAGTGGACATAATATTTATGACGATGGAATGAGAAACTATAGATACATTTCTGAAAGCTGGCGCGATCCCCTTTTGTTTTACCTTTTATCAGCAGTGGACATAATATTTATGATGATGGAATGAGAAACTATAGATACATTTCTGAAAGCTGGCGCGATCCCCTTTTGTTTTACCTTTTATCAGCAGTGGACATAATATTTATGATGATGGAATGAGAAACTATAGATACATTTCTGAAAGCTGGCGCGATCCCCTTTTGTTTTACCTTTTCTTTTTTTTATTTGTGACGTCAGCGTGGATATTTGTATGAAACAAAAGACAATAGCTACTCAACAATTCGTCCATTGCAGTTACTTAACTTCAAACTACAGAAGTTTTTATACGATCGTGATAGGTACGAGGGGAGGTCCAAAAGTCCGCGGAACGGGGGGGAAGGGACGCAGGTAGCTACCTTTTTTTGGTATGTCGCTAATTGGATACTCATTAAAGGTGTACATGTTAATTTTTAGCCCTTTGACATCATTCGTTTACGAGATATCGCCCTGCAAACAAGTCAATCCGGAAAAAAACTGCAACAATGAACCAAATTGAGTTTCGTGCGCTTTTTGGAGCGCTTTTTGGAGCTGTGTAGCGAAGAATCTACCCCTATTTTGGAGCGGATTGTTACCGGTGATGAAACTTGGGTTCATCACTTTGAACCTGAGTCCAAACAGGAGTCGATGCAGTGGCATAAAAAGGGCACACCACCCCCTAAGAAGTTTAAGGTGTCGGAGTCGGCCGGAAAGATTATGGCTACGATTTTTTGGGATTGTGAAGGAATCCTGTTGATCGACTACAAAGAAAAAGGTGTCAACATTACCGGAGAATATTACGCAAGAATACTAGAGCAATTAAAGGAAGCCATCAAAAACAAAAGGCGGGGAAAACTGTCAAGCGGTGTGTTGCTTTTGCAAGACAACGCACCAGTTCACAAGAGTAAAGTTGCGATGGCTGCTCTAGACCGGTGCGGCTTTGAATCACTCGTCCACCCACCTTACAGCCCGGACCTGGCCCCCAGCGATTATTATTTATTTCCAAATTTGAAAAAAGACTTAAGGGGAAAAAAATTCAAGACGATGAAGAAGTTAAGGCGGCGATTTTGGCTCATTTTGAGGGCAAAGAGAAAACATATTTTTTTGATGGTATACATAAGCTAATTTCTAGATCTGAAAAATGTATTAAGCTCAAAGGTAATTATATTGAAAAGGAAAAATAGTTTCGTTGTTTTAATTTCATTACAACTCCTCCATTCCGCGGACTTTTGGACCTCCCCTCGTACATGACTAGCTTCTTATTTCTTGAAAATAAAGTAATGGCGGGATAAGTCTATTTTATGGTAGATTGCTCATAAATAGCACAGGACCGTAAAACGTGGAATAGAAAATAGGGAGGCTATTTCCTCAGTAGCTATTGTGAATAGGAAATAGCCTATAAAAACACAAGCTAACATAAGAATAATAAATGATGGCTTTTGTCCTAAGATACAATCTGTGTCAGCCATTTCATTGATTACTAAAAACACACTGCACAAATTTTTGAGTCAAGAAAAGAGAAAAAAAAGCAAAAACAATTTATTGGTTCACATTGAAATTGAAATTGAAAATTGAAAATTGTTTATTTGTATAAAAATATTTTACATTACGTGCTAAACAGTTGGTAGACATCCTTTTAAGTATATAAATATACTTGTGCCAGGATGTCCTGCTCTTCCATTCAAATACAATGAATAAACTAAATTAAAATATTATTAATATTAATGATTAAGCATGCAAATAACACATAAACCAAATCAATTATGAATAATCATTCAATAACAAATAATCTTAGTTAAAAATTATAATTTTGAACTAAGAACATTGATGATTATTTTTATATGAAGATACAAAAAAAATTAAAATAAAACTCTATAGGAACTTTTTAAAGTGATAGCGCTGATACCTATTTGATTTCCAATATAATGTCAAATGTTTGAATTAATCAAGTGTGCCTTGTGCTCCTACGACATTACAAGAATACCTTAAAAATAATTATTTTTATACGCCAAATATGCAGTGTCACTATCATGTGAACCAAAAGGTTCTGCCTTAGCTTAATGTTAGTGTAAAAACATCAGCCATAATGTTTAATATCTTCTTTCCAGTAGTACCGAGCGTAGTAGAGGAGAAGAAGCCAGACCGACCACCCTCAAAGGTAGCCAGCGCGGGGGGAGGTATCTACCCCATACTTAACAAGTACTCCGAGAAGACGGCCTCGGTCAAGGAAGTCACCACGTCTAAAATAAGGTACCTAACCTGCCAACCTACGCACCTAAAATTTTCAGTTTTAAGCTCTGCGCACATTTGTCCAACACCTCTACTGTTTCAAAAATGTGCATTTAAATAGGGGTACTTGTAGGCATTAATGACCACCGTTCAGCACTTTAGTTTAGAGAATTAAAAATAAAAACTTCCTGAAAGGTACCTCCATGCTGGGTACCTAGTTCCAGTACGCCGTCCAAAACTCATTATCCTTAGATTCATTTTACAGCGACAAAATGACTTCAAACGAGTGGTCCGCGAGCTGTCTGTTATGTTATATGATGCCGTCAATATAAAATGCATCTAAATGTTACGAGTTGAAGCTCAAAGAATGTACATGTTAGTGCTTTGCGGTAGCGGTGCGGCCTTGATCTGCGACAACCTTTAGCGTCCCGGCGCCACTAGCATAACCAGAAGCTTTAACTATAGCGGACTCTCTCAAAAAATATCTATTCTTTGACCAAAAAATAAATTGCAACCTAAAGCCCTCCGTGCTTGGGCCAACATACGCTTGCTGCTGTTATGAAACTTTTGTTTTGAAAGTGGAGGTTTTCTGGTAGAGCTTGTCCGGTATCTATCATCATAATGTTTTAATTGTTATGTTTGCCTATCTAATCATAAGCACTGGCATGCCTTAGTTGACGTACGTAGAGCAATCCAACGTAGGGCATACTCCTAGCGTGTGTGACCTACGAGGCTTTAGGCGGGGTGGGACAATTTGTTGGTTCTGTCTACAAAATACATCAAAAAGAAAAGCAGATGGAATCACTTGTTAGTTCTGTCTCCAAATTACATCAGTATAATAACTTTGTGGAATCACTTGATGGTTCTTTCTCCAAAATTACATAATAGTACATTATGGTACTAGTGTGTAACATTGGTGATTACCGCCGAGGCGCCATTGAGACCCGAGCCGTAGGCGAGGGTCTTAAGAGAGCCGAAGACGGTAATCATCAATACACACGTGTATCAAACGACGTTTTTCAACATACTTGTGAATAAAGTAACAAAGAATCATTTTATTACAGAGAAAACAAAAGTTATATTTGAGTGAAAGTTTTATTTACTAAACACGTACGAGTTAAAATCATATATTTAAATAAGAAGTTGGAACATTAATTTATTTGTTCTATTGAACACAATCTTTTTTTTTAATAAAAACTTTTTTAAGAACAAAGCAAACAACTCAAAAAAAAAACAACTCAACCAACAAAATTGAAAAAAAAATCTATAACTCACTAGTGAGTTATAGCAATGAAAAAGTCACGGTTTGATTATGGGTGTCATTCTGTTCCTAATTGCGGTGACCATAGAGCCACTTTATGAGCAAGTGTGTTGAAAAAAAATAACTCGGTGGAATCACTTGTTACATCAAAATATTAACTCAGTGGAACCACTTGTTGGTTCTGTCTCCAAACAACATAAAATAGATGTCCAATAACGTACACAAATTCTAATTTCAAGTATCTCCATTCCAGCTCGCACAAAGAGAACTCGCTGAAAGAAATAAACTCGCAAACAACCGTCAGTAACACGAGTAAGAGCGAATCTGAGAAGCTCATACATTCAGAAACGGTCATCGATGGAGCCGGAGGCGATGGCCAAGTAAGTATCAACAGCTCCTGCGTTAGCGATAAATGCGAGTTGAGCTACCTGTAGATTACTTGCAACAGTCTGCAGTTAGCTCAAATGTTTTAATCACATCATACTAATATTATAAATGCGAAAGTTTGGATGGAAAATGCGAATGTTTGTTACCTTTTCACGCCAAAACTACTGGACCGATCGGGCTGAAATTTTCCATACAGGTAATTCTAATTCTGGAATCAAACATAGGCTACTTTTTATCCTATAAATCAGTTCCCATGGGATAGAAATCTCCTTTAAACGATTCCATAGAAACAACGCGTGCGAAGCCGCGGGCAGAAACTAGTTGTAAATACTAGTTCTAATTTACTATTATTTGATTGTAATTCTCTTTTTAAAATGCGATGTACAAACTACACAAAATGCATTCCGTGAGTATGTATCTACAGTTTCACCCGAATTGCCTCAAGGTTGGGGTCTTTCCATAACCACACTTGGCAGGATGATTCGGTTCATTTATTAGGCGTTAAGCTGCTGTGTGTCAACTCTTCCCGCGGGTGTCGTAAGTGGCTAAGGGATATTCACCGGGGGCGGGCAGCAGCACACCCTGTAGAACAATTCTACCGCCGAACTGCGATCCCCAACCCGCATGCTCAGCGTGAGGATTATGGGCATTACCCCATGAGATAAGAGTGAATAAGGCGCTTATTAGGGTGAGGCCTGCGTCCAGCCGTGGACCAATATAGGATGTTGGGGTGAGGTGATTATGCGATAAGATCACTTGGAATATTGAGTTTTCCTGAAAATACCAATCATAGTTTTTTTGAGTATACCTGCTATAAGTTATGTTCTTAGCGGATCAACTTGAGTTTCATTACTTTAGTTTTCGTTTCATTGAATTAATGCCTATACCTATTTTGTAATGTACTGTTATTTATATTCTGTTTAATTTGTAGATAAAAAAGCCTCCAGTGCCAGTAAAGAAAAGCCCCACACCAACGTCAGGAGTCGGCGGCCTATTCAGCGGGCTCAAGAATAAAATGTTATCTTCATCAGACAAGTAAGATTTTCTATCATTATGCAATTATTTCCGAAATTCTACAACAAAACTCCAAGAGAGTTGCAAAAATTATCAATAAATAAATTCTAACAAATTGTCTAATATTTGCGCCATCGCTTCATTAAACTGCCACGGTGCGCCTCACGCTATGAGACATCATATTTTTGATACAGGAATCAAAATATTCACTTTATTTCCGTGTCATAAACACTGACACGTTTTATAATTTGACCTTTTCGAAGTGTACATTTATTGTACACTTCCAAATTTTTGACGACCTCAGTGGCGCAGCGGGCGAAGGTCCGCCTGCGAAGCAGGAGGTTGCGGGTTCGATTCTCGCCTCGGAACAAAAGTTTGAACGATGTGCAGATATTTGTTCAGGGTGTATTATAAAAAAATATCTATCTATGTAGTATTAAGTATATCAGTTATCTTGTACCCATAACACAAACTTTGCTTAGCTTGGGGCTAGATAATGATGTGTGAATTGTCCAGAATTATTTATTTTATTTATTTATTGTATTTATGGAAATAAAGAGTGTTTGATTTTGACTTTGATTGGGGCTCCACTGAGCGCCATCTCGGCCCGCCATCGTGTTCATGATTGAAGACTGAGATAACGGGCGGCGGTAACGTCAGCTATCCTAATTTCTGAGTGATCGCCTTGTCGTCGTCTCCGTTTTACGACAAATATGCTGCGATCGTTGTCGGACCTTAAGTTGGTAGTAAACGGAAGTAATATTTGCAGAGAGAAATCCCTATCGACCACGGTGTCAAGCAGCGGTAGCAGCAGTAGCGGCGAGTGGGACCGCCTCGACGGCGGCGGCGCCAGCAAGCCCGCCGCTACCAACACCTTCGACCACGTCGAGCGGACCATGCTGCTCAGCGACCCCAGGGCTGGCAGGTGAGATACATCTCTAACTAACACTCTAAGATTATCTTTAATGCGAAAATCCTTTTTATAATTACCGTGTGTAATTAAGGTGACAGATGATTAATAACGTCAAGGGCAGCACTACAATACATTCTGAGACATTACGGCCACGTTGGGTGACACAAATTCTACGTTATCGGCGGATATGCGGTTCTCAATGTGTCTCAAGTTTGGCTAATGAATAGATCTATTTTTTCCCCATACTAAAAAGATAGAACCGCCTTATCTGCTGATGACGTATAATTTGTATCACTCTTGGAGTGTCAGACCTTTTTTTCTTGGACCATAAAGGGCTGCTAGCCGCAAAAATCGGTTATAGGCTACTTGAAACGTCTAATACGTGCTAGTGAGCACGCTGTGACGGTTTGCGGCTCGCTTCGCACGCCGCACTGGGTTAGTCCTGAGCTTTGCCAAACGCGACCAATCGCAGAGAAAGTTACTGCTGGCGAGTCACTCTAAATAGCCGTAGCTTTAGCGCCGATAAAAATGCTCACCGTAGAAATAACTGTGGTTGGGTCGATTTGTTTAGTTTCGTGAGAATGACAAAAAGAAAGTAGAAGTAGGAACTTATTAGATAAGTTACAAATGAACAATGAGGCAGCAAAAGTTAAAAACTGGAGCTGACATTTGGTTTTGTTAGCGCCTCCTTCGGCTTGACGTACAGTTTAATGAAACACTAATCTTAAAAGACGGTTAACTTACGAAATTACGGTGACATAGACGGGTTTCCCCATCCCATCCATACGGATCTCAACAGCATGACTAACTGCCCCCACAATGAAAGTAAAAATCAACTTCAAACTCATCGACTACATTTAATCTGAAATCCCGCGTTCGCTCAAAACTTTTCTAAGGCAAGATAATGCTCCAAGGCAACGTACTAACCTGTTTGATCATATACAACACCTCCGCGAAAACTGCGTCATTCAGTCGCGAAGAAAATTGCACAAAAGGTGGTAGTGTTTGCTCGTTTCAATGCCTACGTTAACTAGCAGGTGAGAGAATTGAAATTTTTCGCACTTGTTACTAAAAAGATTGCAATTGAAACTCCTGGCTTGGAATTCAAATGAATGAGCTTTGCAAACATCTTAGCTAGATTAAAAGATTTTGCCTAAAATTCCAGAGAGAAATCAAAAATTTCAACTCCTCGAATGTTCCTCGTAAGCGCGTCAAGGGAAAATCACTATGTACTTACATTTTTGTCGTTGACTCTACCTATTTTTGATTGCGATCTATCCTGTATTATTTTTCTCTCTATCTCTCGCTCTTGTTCACTGTCAAAATACTTAATGTCTCCATTCCACTCTTTCCCTATTCCGTGATATTATTGTAGGAACAATACAAAAACAAGTTTTTTTTATACCCATAACACAAGCTCAGCTTAGCTTGGGGCTAGATAATGCTGTGTGGATTGTCCAGCATTATTTATTTATATGTACCTACATATATTTAACGGAAAATGTCTGAATGATCACATAATATTTCATAATAATCATTTTACGTAATAATAGATCTGTTATTCTAATGAATGAATGCATGAAGCGCGTTGGCGGAATCCGTACTGGTTTGTGCTATATCGCCAAATACAGAGAATGAATCATTGTGAGAATTCGAAATTTATACAATAACAAACACGATCCTTTCCAATCGACCTTCCAACCGCGACTCAGCAAACGTAGTGTGGGACGCCCTGTGGCCAAGTGGGATGACGACCTGCAAACTTCGAACATAAAGGAAGCGTTTAAATAACTCGCTTCCTCTCAACAAAATACCTACAAATGGCGCATTTCTGTAAAGTGTAAACTGTTACTGAAGGAACTCAACTATTTTTTGTGAATGTTAGAATAACCCCGCTTCTGTTTTCCTCTGTGTGCTATACGTTTGGGCGTAATCCCGCCTCTGTGTGCATATATCTTTACCTCATCTCCCTGTTATAAACTCGGAGAAGGACGTTCGGGGCCATTTTTGTCTACCCTCCTTTATGTTCGAAGCCTGCGAAAGACTGTTGGCAGATGCAGAATGCGGCAAGCTGCGCTAAGGCGCTCATAAGAGGTGGCTTGAGCCTTTGTTCAGCAGTGGACTAGTATGGACTGATGATAATTTATTATATTTTAACAATGTTCAGGAAATTAACAACCAACTTAATGAGTAGGTATGCGCCTAAATAGGTACTGAAGGCTAACGAAAAATTTCCACAAAAAGTGACCGAATATAACAAAGTTACAGGACGACTACTGATGGTTGAATTATTATTTTATCTATAAACAGTTTGTTCACAGATAGGTGAGAAATTCCTACCAATTTTGGTTTATAAATTACTTATGAAAATAATCAAGAAGATGCACCAAAAAATCTACCTCTCACTATTCTTTTTAGTTAAGCTTAAAGAAAATGATGATGATTCTAACGCTTCTACTTATAAACAAACGTTAAACTTAAAAATGCTTTTCAAATATACGCGTCTGACAGAATTTCAAACTAGGACCTTTTCCTAAAGCCGGTGGTATCTACCTGAGCTGCGGCGAAAGTGATTGTTTATTTCCCTACAATAACCAATAATATCTCCTTCATGCGCAGGCATAACAATAAGCATTTGAAATATGGGCTTAAACTCGTCAGTTTTAGGTACCTTTTTCAGTAACATAATTGCTTACTCAAGCTTCAAGTGGCCCGCACGATGTCTGCTATTTTATGGCGTACCTGTAAAATGTATAAAATGTGTAAATGTTACGAATTTTAAAGCCCATATTTTATTCACATATTTGTACTGTGCGGCAGTTGGTCCCGTACTTTTAAAAACGAAATCTAAGTTTCTGATTCGTTTTCGTGCAAACGCTAATCTTATGCAAGCGACATAAGAGTTGGTTTTCCACGTCAACGACGTCAAAAACGAAACTTCGATTTTCCTTTTCCAAGAAGGCCCTCAGATCTGCGACCACCTATAGCTTCTAAATGAATTCACGAACTTCAATACTGTTTATTTATTCGTATTTTATTTATATCGACAGAGTAAAGGCGCCACGCCGTCGACCGCCCAGCCAAGCACTACGAGACGACACGCCGTCGCAAATCGGACTCAGTAATGGACATGAAGGTACAAAACAAGCTTATTTTTTACACTTTGAGTGAATACCGCGATTCCACAAACGTAGTGTAGGACGCCCTCCGGCCGTGGGACGAGGCCTTGCGAAAGACTGCAAGCGGATGCTGGATGCGGCAAGCTGAAGACAGGGTGCTCATTATTTATTTATTTATTTATTTAGGGGAAAACCAAAAATTATGGGAGGCCTATGTCCAGCAATGTACTAACCATGGGCAGATGATGATATTAATTTCGATTTATTGTGAAACTAGGTATAGTACCGGCAAATCTTTATAAATTCTCGGAAGTACGCGCGAGCGCCGTTGCTCCTCTGCAAGACAATTGGTTTGCAGAGGAACTATGCGGGCTAACTTCCTTTCATCCGGTTTTCTGTAGACTAAGCTCAGTGATTGTTGTCTAGGGTAGAATAGAGAAAAATTACATTGCTTCGTCATACATTGCGTAAATTATTAAAGTTCAAGAAATGAACTTCAAATATTTTACGCATTCGATAACGAGACTATGTAATTTTTCTACCTACTGACCTCTGTGGCGCAGAGTGCGAAGTTTCGCTTGCGACGCAAAAGATTGCGGGTTCGATTCCCGTCTCGTGACAAATATAATGTACGATCTGCAGATATTTGTTCAGGGTGTTGTTTTCTATAATGATATAAAATATCTTTCTATATTTAGTATAATGTATTAAGTACATCAGTTATCTAGTACTCATAACACAAAAGCTCTACTTAGCTTGGGGCTAGATAATGCTGTGTAAATTGTCCAGCATTTTTTAAACTTAACATGTTTCTATTACTATTATGTTATTTATAATTCTTCCTTCCCGCAGTACCAACAGAAAAGCCCCCACCGATTCCCGCCGAGAAATCCGCTGCCGCCACAGCCGCCGCCGCCGCCGCCGCCGCCGCCGAAGAGATAAAACCCCGCACTCGCGAGTGGGAGAAGCACAAAGCACCATGGATGGCCGAGCTCAAACTGAACCAGGCTAAGAAGACCAGCTATGGGGAGACCAAGTCGAGATCCGTCTCCGGGTCTTCGGATGGAATGGCGAGCAAGGCTGGTGGGGGCAGCACTGACAGGTAATACATAACAAGCCTCTCCAAACAAGGGGAGTTTTTGCCACCACGCTTGGTAGGCGGATTTTAATAGTTACTAAAATAAATAAAAAGTAGATTATAGAATAAAAAGTATATTAAAGTCATAAATAACGGGATATTTACCATGATTTGAATTTTGAGTTTTCCAATATTTCGGCACAGTTTCATGCGCCATGATCACGGAATAACTGACGGCACTGCGAGTTAGTTGTTATGGGCAGATATAGCGATCCACCCTCATTTTTTGTCTTTTGTTACGAACGTTACTACTACCACCGGTTTCATTATCGAACGCAACTCGATCACGACACACAACACTGACGGTATCAGAACGCGGCGCGGTAGGTATATCACTTCTTCGGTTTTTGCACATTCTCACGACAGGATTCCAGGTTCCGGATAATTGGAAGCCTTCTTCTCGGTTGAAGTTCCTGTGTTTGGTAATCTCAATGGCCTCCTGTACCAATCTTGGTATGTAATGTCGCTCTGTTGAGATTACTTGTGGATTGTGTAACTCGATCCAGTGGTTTGAACCAGACTCCAAAAGATGCTCCGCTATGGCAGACTTCTCTATTGCCCGGTTTTTTACCGCTCGTATGTGCTCCTTGACTCTGCAGGCAATAGTGCGCTTCGTTTGGCCTATATAGGAGCTTCCACAGCTGCAGTCGATCTTGTACACCCCTGGTTTCTCAAGTGGGAACGTGTCTTTAGGCGTGCGCAGGAAGTGTGTGATCTTTTTCAACGGCGTGAAGATGGTTTTGATGGAGGAAAAATGAGGGTGGATCGCTATATCTGCCCATAACAACTAACTCGCAGTGCCGTCAGTTATTCCGTGATCATGGCGCATGAAACTGTGCCGAAATATTGGAAAACTCAAAATTCAAATCATGGTAAATATCCCGTTATTTATGACTTTAGTGTTAATAACCATGATGGATTTAAAAGTTTTAAAAAGTATATTGTTTGCAACAGTCAGCAGTTAGCTCAATTGTTTCAATTGTAAATACTTGTTCTAATTTATTTCTATCATTTGATTGTAATTTTCTTCAATTCTTGCACTCTGATCTAGAATCCAAGATATTTTTGTATACAAAGACATTTTGTGAGTGAAGTATGTAAACTTAAAGTTAGTAAAACTTAAAGTTCAACAATGCATTATTGCACACGCGCAGCGAAAAAAGTGCACAAAATGCACAATCGCAAACGGATAAGAGTCGAATGAAATGATGATAAAAGCCGTCAAAACGAAAATATTTTATTTTTATACTGCGATTTCTGTGGTCCCCCCTTTGTTAAGAAAGAATTTGACGACCGATGTGGCGCGGCGGGCGAAGGTCCGCCTGCGACGCAGAAGGTTGCGGGTTCGTTTCCCGCCTCGTAACAAAATTTGTGTACGATCTGCAGAAATTTGTTCCTTTGGTCTGGGTGTTTTCTATGTATAATGAAAATATCTATCTATGTAGTGTATTGTATTAAGTATATCAGTTATCTAGTACCCATAACACAAGCTCTGCTTAGCTTGGGGCTAGATAATGCTGTGTGATGTGAATTGTCCAGCATTATTTATTTAAATCTTGGTTCTAGAATAACATCTACATAAGTTCTTGGGCCACGGAGCAAGGCCAAATTTGCAATACTTGTAAAAGTTAGCATCGGTTTTTATCATATGTGTGGTGCCGTCTTAGAATTTGCACCACACTAACTTTTCCCGCGGGTGTCGTAAGAGGCCACTAAGGGATGTTCACCGGGGGCGGGCAGCAGCGCCCCTTGCAGAACAATTCTACCACCAAACTGCGATCCCCAACCCGCATGCCCAGCGTGGGGATTATGGGCATTACCCCCATGAGATAAAAACCAACAAGGCGCTTATCAGGGGGAGGCCTGCGTCCAGCAGTGGATCAAAACAGGCTGTTGAGGTTGTTGAGGAAATAGCTATCCATTTTAACCCAGCTTTACTATATTGTTTCAGAATTCTAGACGTTGGCTTAGAAGATAAGAGGTCAACGCATTCCATGGAGATGTCAAAAAGTACATCCTCAATCAGCAACCGAATGTCAGTCGTCGAGAGTTATGAGGAGGTAAGCTGAATACATCCGACCGAGAATCAAAGTTATCGATATAGCTCAAAGAATTAGCAAGCTGAAGTGGCAGTGGGCCGGCCATATCTCGCGAAGTACCGATAACCGCTGAGGGAAACGTGTTCTTGAGTGAAGACCGCGATTCGACAAGCGTAGTGTAGGACGCCCCCCGGCCAGGTGGGATGACGATCTGCGAAAGAATGCAGGCAGATGCTGGTTATGGCTGAAGACAGGGCGCCATGGCGCTCATTAGGGGAGGCCTATGTCCAGCAGTGGACTAATATAGGTGATTATGGTGATGTTTCAAATATGGGCTTAAACTCCTAACATACATTTCGATACATTTTACAGTGACATACTAGCTTAGTTAGATTCAAGCAAGTGGCGCGCTGTTTCCGCCAGAGATTTCTGAATAATGACAATTTTCAAAAACACCTTTACGATGAGACGTAAAAGCATGAAAATTACATAACTTTTTGAAGGTTGTCCATCGTTTTACTGTATGTTTTTCTAAATTCTGCTAACATCTGTACTGTCTGTAATTTCAGACGACGAAAGTCCGGCATTCAACAGACACTCGCAAAGACGTCTCTCCGGCCGGGAAGGAATTCAACAGCAGGGACTCTTCTGAGCCTCTCAAACCAACTCCCGCCCTGACCTCACCGACCGCTGCAGGTTTGTTGGCACTTCTTACACATCACCACACATAATAATATCGATACCTCTGGGCTCAAAGGGCGTAAAGGACATTTGGTCGAAATTTACTTAATAATGCAGTTTTACTCAGTTTTTAATTCTCTATTGCTTCTCCTGTAAAGTCGCCTTTTGTCCTTTACGTCCTTTGAGCCCAGAGGTATCGATATGTACACAGCTGAACATGCCTAGGCCTCCCCCAAACTATTTGGGGGGAAGGGGGGAATCGCAGAGGTGTTCGATAATATACAGAAATAAGTTGCTAGACTTCATCTGGTAGGTTCCCTTAGTATGCTGTTAAGAGGGCGCATTGCTCGTCTTTTTGTGAAAATTTTTGGCTTAGGATTTCGCGTTGATAGGAGCGGGATTGGAGCGGCGTAAAAAATCATGTTTTTGCTTATTTACAAAAAACTACGCAACTTATGAAACCGTATTAAGGAACTATACAGAGTTAGTAATAACGAAGTAATAATAAATTAGTAATAACGAAGTAAGAATAAGTAATAATAAATGATCGAGGACGTAGTTTTATTGAATGCTCTTAACTTGAAACTTAAAAACCCACTTGCGAGCGCCATCTTTCCCCGTATTGACTGCACGAACGTTCGTTGTCAAACACGTTATATTACGCCCCAAACGCCGGTCAGTACAGTGCCCACCTTACCTTAAAATAGCGACATACATAATATAAATACTAGAAATAAGGATAAACTCGATAAATGTATCTTTTAAAGGGCAATGTATACGCTTCTACAACAAAACTCACATGAGTTGCAAAAATTATCAATCAATAAATTTAAACAAATTGTCAAACATATTCTTTGTAAAAAGGCTTACTTACTACAAAATATAAGATTATCTAGACTCTAGAGGATAAAAAAGCTTGGGACGAGTTTTGCTCCAGCTCGAAAAATAACAATTAACAGGCTAAAGGTTTCTTCGTCGCTTCTTTACTTTAGTCTACATACCGAAGCGACAGAAATAAAAAATATCACTTTATTTCCGTGTCAGTTTCTTTTTAGTTTTATGATTTGACCTTTTATAAGTGTACATTTATTGTATTTATGGAAATAAAGAGTATTTGATTTGATTTGAACGACATCCACGCACTTCGGTCAGGTGATATGACAACCTGCAAAAGACTGCTGGCAGATGCTGGCAGCTGCAAGCTGAAGACAGGATGTTATGGCGTTTTGCTACGATGATGATACAAGTGTCGTCAAATATTTTCTACTTATTTCTTTGGATTTGTTGAACTGCTTTATTTATTTACAAATGATTTCATAGATTCTATAACGGGTATAAGACCTAAGCGTGTCATGTCGTACTAATATTATAAAGGCGAAAGTTGGTGTCGTTGTGAAGATGTTTGGCCGAAGACAACGACAAAACTACTGTCGCGATTAGAAGCTCGCAAGCAAAAAGTGGTTGGGAATAAAAATTCCCATCCACCCCATTAATCAAGTTAATGGGGTAAAAATTCCCATCCACTCCGGATGGTGTTGAGTAAACCACCCCACTGACTCTTTTACAATAGAAATATTAAATCTTACTATTCATAGGCTTTGTTACTATTCTCTTAATTGAGTATTAGTAGGAACAGTCGGAAATAAAAAAGTCAACTTATGTGAGCAAATCAAGTTCTGGTTTTTGTCAACTAGTTTCTGCCCGCGGCTTCGCACGCGTTGTTTCTATAGAACCTTTTTAAAGGTGATGATTTCTATCCCATAGGAACTTACTTATGGGTTAAAAGTAGATATGAAATATGAAAATTTCTACTAAGGTCTATTAACTAAAAAAAAACACTTAGTTTACTTGTCTTTTAATTCTCAGGTCGGACAATAACCTCTATGCTAGAAGAGCTAAAGAAACCACCAGCTCCTTCCCCCCCGCTCGCCTCAGTCCGCACGAGCGCAGAGATAACCATTCCCATCGCCTCGGAGAAATCACCCAACAAGTCGGAGCGAGTGTCCGTAGACAAGGAGAGAATCGAGTCTGTATCGTCGAATGTCATCAGCTCGTCGGTTGTTAACCGGACTTCCGGCAGTGTGTTCGAAAGGTTAGTTCATTCCTTTATTATTCCTTAGAGCATTCATTCATTTCGATAGCAACGGAGATATCATCCAACAAGTCGGAGCGTGTATCCATAGACAAGGAGAGACTCTAGTCTGTATCGTCGAATGTCATCAGCTCGTCGGTTGTTAACCGAACTTCCGGCATTGTTTTCGAAAGGTAAGTTTATAGTTTTATAACTACAATCGCATGATATCTAGTACCCCTAACACAAATTCTGCTTAGCTTGGGGCTAGATGATGCTGTGTGAATTGTCCAGCGTTATTATTATATGCTATATTTAGAAAACAAGTCGTAAAGCCGCATCAATATACTTTTCCACCAGAGTCCGACACATTCCATCACATTCCACCAGGTGGAATGTGTCAAAAACAGCCTCAAGTTAAAATCGTGCAAAATTACCCATTACCTACCCCATTGGTCGCGTTCCACACATTTTCATCGCTTCGCTCTAGTGCAAAATCGTATCAAAGTGGAATTCTTGGCGCTAGTTTCGCAACTCTCTTTCCTTTAAATATTTATATAATACTAGCTGCTGCCCGCGGCTTCGCCTGCGTAGTTCCCGTTCCCGTGGTAATTCCGGGATAAAACATAGCCTATGTCCGTCTCCTGGTTCTAAGCTGCCTCCCCACCAATTTTCAGCCAAATCGGTTCAGCCGTTCTTGAGTTATAAATAGTGTAACTAACACGACTTTCTTTTATATATATAGATAAGAGTAGCGAAACTAGCGCCAAGAATTCCACTAGAAATTTCTTCTACCTGCAACTAAAATTCTTTTCTTCTCTCTAGAACGAGTACACTGGAACGGCTCGAGAAAAACGAAGACAAACCAGAGAGGAACGACAAAAGTGCATCGAGCACAATGGAGAGGCGAATGCATGTGAAAACTGAGAAGAATGAGGGCAGTGATGCGTTGATCGCTCAGCTGAACAATAGGGTGAGTGTCTTGAACAGCTCAAAAGTGTAAATTATTGAAAAATATTGACTGTCCTGTAATTTACAAGTTGGTTCAAAGGACAAAATCAATAATTAATTTTAAGTACTAACCCCTAGTTATAAACCAACTAACACAATGGATTGTAAAATTGTCTGAATAAAAAAAAAACAATTAATTTTTTTCTTATTTTGAGGGATTGGGTAAATTGGAGTGGACATCCTAAAGTCAACTACAAGCTAATTTCACTAAAACTAAAATAACTACTATTTACTATTTCAAAAAAATATTGCCAGAGTTTAGACATAGCCCAAAGAATTAGTAAGCTGATGTGGCAGTGGCCGGCCATGTCTTGCGAAGAACCGACAACAGATGGGGTAAATGTGTTCTTGAGTGGAGACCGCGACTAAGCAAGCGTAGGACGCCCTCCAGCCAGGTGGGATGACTAAAGATTGCAGGTAGATGCTGGATGCGGCATGCTGAAGATAGGGCGCTATGGCGGTCATTAGGGGAGGCCTATGTCCAGCAGCGTTTTTTTTAATAATGGAATTTTCTTCTCGCATATTTTTAGCGAGATTTTGAGTCGATCGATGGTATCGTCTCGACGACGAGACGTTTTGTGGTATACCTAGTAGTTCCATGTCCGCACAGTAGAGGCGCTGTACCAAATCCCATACTAAAATGAAACGCCTCGAAACAAACGACTCTCCGAACTTTCCGGCTGTGGTCTAACTCGTCCAATTCGATACTGAATAGTGAATATATTTTATTTTCCAGATATCAAACCTGGAGAAGCTAATAGAAGTACAAAACACAATGTTCAAAACCGCAATCGAGGAGCTAACGTCGAAGCTGAAACAAGAATCGGAGAAGCGGCAGTCCTTACAATCCGAAGTCGAGAAACTAGCGCATTGTGTCACGCAAGTGTAGCCTTACCGCGGGCCGTGTGGTTCGCGTGGATCATACGGCTCACTTCCTCGCGGATCGTATTCCGGCGGCTCGCTGGGCTCGTTCCCGCGCGAGCTCGGGCAACCTCGGGAGCCGTTCGGCTCTCTGCCCCGTCGACGCGGTCGCGACCATTCTAGCTATGTGTACTTTTAAATGGATTTGTGCTAAGGATCCTACACGTCGGAATAATAACAGTGATTTCAGTGTATGTTAATGTGAGATACAGTTGGGATTTCGCTTAGGCCCCAAACTGTCGACAGATCGTCGAGGAAAAATGAAAATTTGTGGAAGTTCTATTGACAACAATAACCATTCCGTAATTTACGTTCAGTGCTAGTTGTTTCGTACAAAGAGCTGTCAGTGTAACCGCCGGCCTCGCTAAAGGCCGAATTTGTATTTAAATATACGTTATTTACGAAGCTTTATCAGAATGTTATGATTTTATTTTTTGTAACTTTTATAAACTTTTTCGATGTTGGTATATTCTTTATGTGCTTTCGTAGCGTTGTGAATCGGATAGTATTGTATCGACTGCTAAAGGTATAGGCCGCTACACACATATTGGACATTTTCAGGTGCTATTTTACTGATTTAGTACCCGCTGCACTATCCGATCTTGACCTGGTGAATGATGTTGGCCAAAAAATGGGGGCTTGAAATATGTGTGAAGGTGCCTTAAATTCGTATGTGTACTTAAAATTAGTCAACCTCAGTGTGATTTCCCAATCTCAAGACCTGGGGGCCTACTCAGAAAAGGAAAATCGGAGTTTTGTTTTCGTTGTCGTGCAAAACCAACTCACACGTAAGATAAGCGTTTGCACGAAAACGAATCAGAAACTTCGATTATGTTTTTAAAAGTACGGGCCCTGAACGTTTAATAATTTTAAAACCCATACATAGCTAACATAATTTTTTACTAAACAAAAAATGTTGCATTTATGTGCTCTCCAAATCATGTGCTTGAGATTGAGAAGTCATATGGATGAAATATTTTATTTTTGACTAGTTAATATGCTAAAATGTTACAAATAGGTTTGAATATCTTTATAATTTAAACACGTTATTATGCTGCACGAAATAGGTACCTAAATAAATTGATTAGATAAGGTTTAGTCAAATTAGAAGTTTTGAAATCATTGAAAGTTCCGATATATCTATTGAAATTAACTAATTATGAAAAATGTGATAGATATTTTCGCATTTTGTATAGTGATATAAAATTTGGTGCAAGTTGTATGTGTTCAACTTGACTTTACAAAATTTTGTGCCATTTTGTTTGAACTGCGCATTTGTACATTCAAAACGTAAAGTAGGTTACGCGACAAAGAAATTATATTGTGATCCGCACATTCCAACGTAAATGCTTTTCGTAATATTCTGCTTTTTAATTAAGAGGTTTAACCAAAGTTTCTATCGAAACTACATAACAGTAGTAAGAATTTACCCCCGAATACTCAAACGTTACTCGGATATAAGCGCGTCTCAAGTCGTGATTTTTTTACAGTTTACAATAAAAATCTGTCAAAATTTCGTCACTTCAGATGTGCTTCAATCTGAGTTACTTTTGAGTATTCGGGCGTTAGTCCCTTATATTTAAAAATTTATATTTTTATTGAACATTTAATATATTTTTGTATGTGTAAATAAATAATAGAACATACTCTCAGTACCTACTTGTTTGACATATCTTTGTGACGGTAGCTCACCTGTTTATTCGTAAAAAAAAACAGGATACTAAGAATAATTTTAAGATTCTAAGGATTTCCGCGCATTAACTTGTAAAAATTGAAAGATTGTGAAAAAAAAAAAACAATTTGTGTTGAAAACTCGATTTAAAAGCCTTTTTAATGTGCTAACTAAATCATGATTATATTATTTTTGTTTCAACTAAATAGTTATGTTATATCCCATAGTTAAAATATTTCGCAACTGGTGTTTCTAAGTACATCCATTACACTAATTGAAGTGTATTTAGTTTTGCTGTAAACTAGGTAAATTAATGATTGTCGTAGGTCGTAGTTAGGTTTATGTGATAGTCAATCAATGCCTAATGTTATTCTAAATGTAAAAAATATTAAATCGCTTTAAATCATGCACAAATTATGGTCACAGAGTTTCGAAAATCTCCTAATTTTCGTTAAATTTATGAGTTTTATACCACTTAAAAATTAGTTGTACTCTCGAGCTTCTGGAAAAAAAATCATATATCTAAAACAACATTTACTATTAGTTTGTTAAATACGTATTAGGGCGCGATCCCATTATGTCGTAACGACAATTTATAGTTGGACGACCATCGTCTCTAGTTGTTCTCACTGTTGTCATTTCCACGACAATCTATCGTCACGACAAAAAAATGTCAGGGACGACAGTTTATCGTGTCGTCCTCTAAGTGAACACCTCCATTTAAATATACAAACAAGCGATTTTTAAACTACACGACTATTTGTCATCCTGACATAATGGGAACGCGCCTTTAGAAAACCAATCCACGCACAAAGTCAGTTATTTGAAGGAATAAACGGTAAATTGTGCTTAAAGTTTGTGTTGTCCGATTAAACACTGCACGGACTCCATTGAGTTTGCTCAACAATTGCACGTGTTTAAAACACTTTACTTATGTATTGCCTAGTCGTGTCAATTTTGATGTTGCCAAAACTAAAATATTTTGGCAGGACTAAATGGTGCCGGCCTTGTCATAACTATCGAAATAAAAAGAATGGAATCACTTTTAAGTCGTGTTAAATTAATCTAGTTTTGGCGACATCTGAATTAACACCAATCCTTCACTAAGCTAAAAAGCCTTCACTAAGCAACGTATTAAAATGAAAAAATAAGTTAGAACGGTGTCAATTCCGATGTTGCCAAAGCTGAACCAGTTGTTTAGTTTTTGCTGCATCTGTATTGACACCAATGTCAACGATCGCACTAAATGTTGAAAGGAAAGTTTCTACATTTATGTAGGTACTTGAAGAGAAAAGGCAGGGGTTACTTTGCCTAAGGCATGTGTTCTTCAAATAGATTGTTGGACAATTACATCTTTGACAGAAGTTTTCATACATCATCATCATCAGCCTATATTAGTGCTGAACATAGGCCTCCCCTAATGAGCGCCATAGCGCCCTGTCTTCAGCTTGCCGCATCCAGCATCTGCCTGCAGTCTTTCACAGATCGTCATCCCACCTAGCCGGAGGGCGTCCTACACTACGTTTGCAGAGTCGTGGTCTCCACTCAAGAACACGTTTACCCCAGCGGTTGTCGGTTATTCGCGAGATATGAAGTTTTCATACAATATTCGTCAAAGTTAACCGACGAAGCTGATAATTGTCCAATTATCTTTCGAAGAACACCGCCCTAACTTTTGAAGGCAAATAGCACAGAAAATGCGTATTTTCCAATCCATTTTATTGATGTCCCAAGGTTTTTTTCTGTAACTTAGGGCAAGCCAATGTTTCGCATTTAAATATCGATGTAAATATCTTATAAAAATTATTAATTTGTTTACTTTTGTACATAACAGAGCTTGGTTAAAGTACATAAAGGTTTATGTGATAAACCGTAACACAGTAACATTGTATATTTGAGGACATTATTATATAATTTTAGTACTTAATTTATTTTTTGTATCCTCTCATGCATTCCTACAATTTAATTGGTTCATAATAACTAATTTATGAAATAAATCATCTATAAAACTTTAACAGCGTTTTTTTAAGATTTCCTTTACTTAGTCCATCCTGTTTTAAGGTATGAGTGTGGCGAATTAAAAACTAGATGGCGCTGTGTAATAGATAGTAGCGAAAATTAAGATTGTATCCCAGAGCTGGACTTGATGGACATGGGTCTCTGTAGGTACTACTTTTTATACAGGAAAAGCACGTGCAAAATCACGGGCAGAAGCCAAGGTTTAAGGGTCCGGCGACGGATGAATTTCCTATACAAACGTAATACAAAAATGATTTGTAATTTGAGCATTATTTCACCATGGTCTGCTATTATTTGTATTAAAATAGTATTTATCTAGGTTCCCGACACATTTTTTTTTTCAAAATACCTTTCTGAAATGAAATTAAACCGAATCGCAATTTTACATTATAGAATGAATGTATTCTTAGTTTTTGTGTAGATAAGTATTTTGAAAAAAGCTTGTGGCAGGAACCTAAATAAATACTATTCTAATACAAATAATAGCAAACCATGATGAAAATATTCTCAAACAAATCATTTTGGTACTACGTTTGTATGGGAAATTCATCCGTCGCCGGACCCTTAAGAAACACTGGATTTTAACACATCAACTGACTTCAAAGTTTTGTAAGAGCACACACTTGTGCACAAAATATTATGTCCTGCCTGCGCAGATCCAGTCTCCGTTTCAGACTGGCCCTGCTAAAGCTTCAGCCACGAGCGCATCATCAGAATAGATTGTCATGAATGATTCTCAAAGGCAAAATTTGATTTGTGCGTGATCTCTGGAACTACCTACTGCAGGGGTATTTTGATTCGTCGGAAAGGCCGTCGGATTCGATATCGGAAGCTTTTTACGAAGAAAAACGTTTCCGATATCGAATCCGACGAATCAAAAGTGGAGATGGTCCGGTTTCGAAAATTCTTTCACCAAAGCTGTGCGTTGGAATCGGGATCCGATCATACGCAGTGATGATTTGATGTTCAATGGATCGGCATATCTGCCGATACTTACCTATGCCGCGGGTGCGGATGAGATCGAACGAACTGAAGCCCTTTGAAATACCTGTATTGCTGATGCAAAGTCTGAAAGCAGTGGACGCACCTTTCGGAATTTTGTAAATACCTAGGTACCTACGCCGCGTACACTTCGATTCCAATGCAGTGGACGTACAACCTAAGAGAAAGCTCCATTGCCCGTGAATGAGTTTCTATCCAGGTACCACGCGAGTGAAGCTGCGAACAGAAGCTAGTGGCAAATCCATATTTACACAGACCCGGTACACTTGCAGAGTGTACAAACATTGGACCCACGAATTAAAAAACAGCTTTTTATAAAATGCGTTTATTAAAATAAATTCACCAAACAATATACACGTAGATATCCTAAAATTATAATCAGCGACAAATACATGTATGATGTAAACTATAAAACTCGTAAAAAACTAAATTTCTTACATTTCTACTTAGTTGCACACTTGTAGGCCCTCGAAGTGTGCAACTAAGTAGAAATGCAGGCATAAAGAAAATAAAACTTAACAAGAACAATATTATAATTACTAACAAAAACATCCAGACGAATTCAGATACAAAAGATTAGAGGAAGGAGGATTCTAATCTTTTGTTTTTTGTCCGTTAAAATTAAAATTACCTTTATTTTTTTATTTTTGATATGTAATATCATATCAACGAATGTCTGACAGAATCGCACTGTACTCAATTAGGTTTAATTTAAACGTACCAGCAGTGTAACTATGTAATTTGCAGAGCAAAGCAAACCCACTTTGGGTTTGCTTTGCTCTGCAAATTCTTGGAGTATAAAATCAACATGTAGCAGTGAATAACTACTTAAGGCTGAACGAGTTGCTCATCTTTCCATACAAACGTGGAAGGGTAACTACAACGTTGTTTGATGTTGACCATCCAAAACTAAGGATAATATCAATTTATCTCGTCATTATCTATGTCTGTCTGTATACACCCGAAACCGTAAAAAAAAGTATTAGGTAATTAAAAAAATACAAGCTTCTAAATTTTCGTATTTCAACACCGATTTTAGCCCAACTTTGGGCGAAAATAAATAACATACGGAGAAAGAATACTGTAAAATAAAGCCCGTACAGACATAGTTTAGTTATTCAAAAGTTGAAATGATACTCTCAAATAGTTTTTCTATAGATAATAACCCTTGTGCTAAGTCTTTTCCCATTTTTACGCGACCGTTTTACGAATAAATTTATTTGCCTTTCATCAAGCGCGCGAGAATGTCTATTATGTCAGATGAGATGGCATACATTTAGGCCGCGCCCACTGAAGAGTTGGATCGGGCGACTCGTGTAACCTTAATGTAAATATTTGAACATGTTTTCACACAACACATACATAGGTGCATACAAACAAACAGCAGAAAGGACGGACCGAGCAGAGAGCGTTGAAATTAACCCCACCAACTCATCTCTCATTTCTCCCTAATTACCCTTTCGCGATGGAAACACGGCTTTGGACAAAACTAACTTCGTGTGGACATCCAATAAAGTAACGGAGGCAGGCATCGCAGCTAAGGGTTGCTACGTAACATTCTAATAATGAAAAAAAATGCTAAAAATACCCTGTATATTAACAATACCTGTAGATTAACAAATCTAATCGTCCATTAAAAGTTGTTTGCTAAGCTCTCAATTGAACGCCAAAATAAATTATAAGGAAAACGATTATCTGACGAGAAAACAAATAATGAAAAAAATAAGGTATTTTTTGTTTCCTTTGGTTTGTTTAGATTGGGATAGAAATGGATTTAGCTAAGTATCATATTTTCAAGTTCTCAGCTTCGCTTCTTCGTGAAATACTTGACTTATTGGTAATTTGAGTTTGTAAGTCTGGTAGGCAATAATTTTATTTTTTGTTCTGTCTTACAAGTATCTCTGCTGTAAATAAATGTTTTTCGATCTTTCTTTTATTATAGGTGTAGTATATACCTAAGGGTACCTAGTACCTACATATTCGTCTGCTATCAGATGTATAAATAAAGTACCTAGCGACATCATTTTAAAGTTCACATTTTATATACGGTGGTAATCTTCAGGTCTTCAAAAGGTAATTAGCAGCATCAACTTTTTATGAAAACTTCTGTCATTACGTCAATTAAATGTAATTCTCGGATTATAAGTTCGAAGAACATCACCCTAACAGAAATACAGAAATACAGAAATACAATTTATTCATAAAGCCAATTTACATGTCAATATCTTTGTACCTATGTATACAAAGCATAGGTAGGTATGCGAATTTTTAAATAAATTTAGTTACACAAAATACAATACAAATAAATTTGTAATTGAATAAATAAGGATAAGTTAATAAAAGTCAAATAGGAAATTACACAATACACTGCAGACGAGTATGTTTTAGGTTTAATTTAATTGACATTTGTATCAGGTAAGTAAAATAACAAAGTTCTTGCTTAGTCCAGACCAGACTAAAATTAGACCCTCATACCAAAAACCGAGACTTTATTTTGAATTCAGCCTTGGTGGTTGTTAGAATTGGAGATTCTCTACTCTAATTTAAAGCAGGATTTACGTTAACATATTATCTTGAAACCTTAATTCACATTTCTTACAGTAATATCAGGATTTCCTCTTAAAATATTTTGGCCAATTTCTTAGGCGGTGCTTATTTTATTCGTACAATATGTATGATATATCTACAGTGTAAGTCTGCATAAGGTGCACAAGCGAAAATGAGTGAAACTATGTCCTAATTTATCGACGGAAAATGTGTCAAAAAATAGATTTTTTCATTTGTGCACTGCGACTCACACTGTAGAATAACATCGCGAAATCTACGATCCTCACCGGCCCGATTTATTATGTATGAGTACGCTGGTAAACTTTATCTTCTTCTGTGGCAGGTACCTAATTTCACAAATCGTTATTGCCGATAAATCTGTTCCCCTCCGAGTGTTTTCCTGTGTATTTGTATTGACATTTACCGTAGGCACCTGAAAAATCATTAAAAGTTTCTTATCCAGCAATATCAGTCTCTCGAACTCGAACATTCTTGCAATTTATCAGTTTGAAAACAGTGTCGAATGTTAGATATTTATTTTCAAAAGACGGTCTTCATTTTCAGCTTGGTCTATAAAATCGATGGTTGTTAAGTAATCAGCTTTTTAGGAAAATACATTTCGTGTTATTATAGCAAGTATAAATATATTGTATTTTTTTACATGTAGTTTCTGCCTATTTTTTATAACTTTTGTATAACGTACTAGTATAACTTAGAAATTAAGGTCTTATTTTTTGTCAAACCTATCGGTAGTAACTCGGCTGCGACTCGTTTATGACACTCCCTTACAAACCTCTGTGGTTTTCTTAGTGTCATTATTATAAGTTTTTCAATGTAACATTAGTTTAAGTTGGTAAATAAAAAAAATAAAAATAAATAAAAATAAATAAATAAAGTAATGATGTTTTCCTCCAAATATCACCGACAAAAACGCCGACAAACACACACACACACACACACAGTGTAATCTGTAATAGTTAACTATTAATTAAGTGCTGAGGCATATTTCATTGAAATCCAGTTCTAAAAGATTTCATCTACCTACTCAGGTATGCACAGACAACATAGATATAAGTAAAATTCTGTAGATATGGTACGTTCTGCCAGCCCTAACTCAACAAATGGCCTGTGTTGTATTACAACTTACGCAAAGACACGCTATTTCCAATCTTTTGCAATACGTATATTGCCAATTAATAAAAAAAATAGAAAGACGTAGTTACCTAGACCGAAGTGCGACCGCAACAACAATACGCACGCGAAACACGAACGTCGGCGGCGCCAGTCCGACTATGAGTCTTTCATTTTCGAGGCGCATGATGGGTACAACATCTCCCGAATTTCACTAAGATCGATGACAGACAATGAAGTATTCATTTACTTCAATGTCTGTGCATATGAGTAGGTAGTGAAGTCTTTTACCACTTTATTTTACTCGAACATGTCCCAGCACATTAACTCACTAACTAACTTATTTAATCTAAGCGAGCGTGAACTTTTTACCCTTGTCATAAGGGAATATCGTAAGGGTAAAAAGTTCGAATTTAGTAGGCAAGTGGTTCTACTACTATAACACTAGCGTTAATAAATTTTTAATATTATATTATTATAGCTTCTTATTGGACGATAGCCATAAAGAAACTAGAAATAAGTTACTTTATGTAATCTCACTGTAAGTAAACTGTTTAAGTTTTTAATGAGAATGAATTCTTTACACCGAACACTCGGGATAAAATTAATTATGACACAAAAAAAAACTAAACGAAAATTGGTTCATCCGTTTGGGAGCTACGATACCACAGACAGATACACAGACAAACACGTTAAACTTATAAAATCCCTCTCTTTTTGCGTCGGGGGTTAAAAATTGAAAACTTATTTGAAATAAAGGCTTTATTTATTTTATATTCTTGAGTTTGATTTTGATTTTGACGAGACGGAACGGTCCGATCAATAGGATTAAAACATCTTGAGAAATCCCCTAATCCTTAGAACCGGAAAGCTCATTAAACAGTGAAAATTGAAGGATTATTATTCGGGGCGCACCTTTAAAACCGATTCATCAATTTATCTAGAAAAGCGAGGTCGTTAAGTCAACTTTGTCAATATAAAAACTTCTACCGCGAGGGATCGACCACAATCACTGACCATTGATGTTCGAGCTCGGCTGTGTTTGCCGAGGCTTTAGGACGGTAGCCATATTCACGAGGGATAAAAGGGTAGGTACATGGTAACTCTACAGGTAGCGGTATACCGTTCATGATCCGGAAATAGGGTAATTTTGATATTTTTTTATACAAAAACTACATGATCTGTCGATGCGAGTTTTACTCAAATGCTTAAAATGATAAAAACTATTGGTTTTCGTGATAATACTGAGATGAAACCAAATTGGGGTTTATTTCACGTAGTGCGGTAGTGTAACAGGGCTGGACGCAGGATGGACATTATGGGCACGTTACTAGGAGATGGGCTTCGGACGCGTTATTTCCCGATAAAACTGGCCTATATATTAAGATAATATTTGTTCTCGACTAAAGTTTTAAGATATTATGTAACAAACATCTTCACAATTCGCATTTATTTGTCTAGGAAGTTACCAGCCACCGTGCCGGTCGCATCGTAGAGATCCCTTCAACTCATGGATTTCGTAGGAGTATTTTTTTTCACCATCTCATTTATTTACCAAATATAGTATACTACTAAAGGATTTCTGGTGAGACTCAAACTCAGCACAAGGCTTGTGTCTTGGGTGTCAGGAGAGCACTGGTTAAGACTAAACAATAGTTTTAGGGACATAAGTAGGTACATTGTTGTAATAAATAATAATAATAAGTAATAAATATTTTTTTAAAATAAATTTGACTTGGGCGTTGACTTAGGGAACCTCCCAGAACGGTAGCAGCTACCTTCGATGTATTATTCAACACCTTCATTGCGATCTCCGCTTCACCAGCCAAGCGTGGTGTAGTGACTACGGAAGAACCCCTCTTGTTTGGGGAATGTTCAGATTCAGAAGTGGTATCTGTGCTGATGAGTAAAACTAGGAAGTTACCTTTGTGTTTGCCTAACGCGCTGAAGTCCACAGGTAACGGACGCACCCTCACGGGCGGCACAGGGCCGGGCTCAGGCAGCGCCGCGGGGCGACGCACCCTCATGAACTGCCCCCGAGTAGCACCCTCAGTCCGCTCACTCGATGACACGCGGCGCGAATCTAGGAAGCGTAGCTTCGGCAGTTTGTAAATTACGAAATATCTGTTGAACAAAATGATCACAGGTTTATTCATTTATTTATGAACTTATTTCAATATTGAAACTGATACTCTTTGTCATGATTAAAATTAATATCTCTTTGTGATTCGAGTGATTTAATTGTGGATTGCGTCCAATTATTACGTCTGCTTTAAAAGTCCCTGAGGACTTCTGTAAACACTTTTTTAAATGGGCTTATTCCATTAATTGCAGCCATCATCCCGAAGGGGATTCCTAAATTCCCCTGCTACCACAGAAAGGGGATGAAGGAATCTAATAGAGGATTTGTGGACCAAAGCTTCAGAAATCTCCTTTTACATTTTCACTAGGTATTCAACAAAGTCTAGTATTGATATGGATTAGTTGACTGGTATTGATATGGATCAGTTGAGCTACCTGTAGATTATTTGCAACACAGTCAGTCTGCAGTTAGCTCACTTGTTTCAATTGTAAATACTAGTTCTAATTTATTTCTATTATTTGATTGTAATGTTCTGTGTGAATAAAGGCTTCTGCCCTAAATATTATTATTTACAAAGTCTAGGGATCACGCAAACTATGCATGAACACATTTTCAGTTAATTTAATATTTGTTTGTTTCCTCAAATAAAGTTTGTGAAATCGAGCAACAATTATTATTGAACATTGTTGCAAATTAGACATTTTACAGACTATTTTATATTCTAAAACACTTCTTAAATTCTACCAATCAGCCCGTACCTCTCGTATAATTTCGTTCTATATCGTCTAACTAGGGACCGCAAAATGGCTTCCACTCACCGAACCTCCCAATTACACCCGACTAGGTTCAACGAATCCCCTTTCTATTTATAAATTTATGAAACAGGGCCCTACAGACATCTTCAGAGAAACTTTTCACAACTGGAAAAACTTCCATCACTTAAGGCTAAACGAGTCGCTCATCTTTCATACAAACATGGAAGGGTAGGCAGTTTCATGTAAACATTCAAAACTAACGGTTCTATCAATAGATCTCGTCATTATCTATGTTTGTATATGAAAAATACAAGCTTATAAACTTTCGTATTTCTACACTGATGTTAGCCCAAGTTTGGGCGTAAATAAATAATATACGGAGAAAGAAAACTCTAAAATAAAGCCCGTACCGACATAGTTTAGTCATTCAAAAGTTGAAATAAATTTATTTTGAAGAGATACTCTCAATAGTTTTTCTGTGTAATAACCCTTGTGCTAGATGTTCCTATTTTTTTACGCGGCCGTTTTACGAATAAATCGTTGTGCATTTTATCCTAGCGTGCGGGTATGTTTAATAAGAATGACAGGCGAGACAGCATACATTTAGCCCGCGCCCACTGATGAGTTTGCCGGACGACTTGTGTAGCCTTCAGCCCTTGCTACCAAGGACGCCGTTGTTGGTTAGATAAGTTAGCTTTGTATTCACGTTCAGTGGTTATTTAAGTATTAAGTATACTTATGTGAAACTATAAGTCTTGTATACAAAAAAAAACTTATTTTTTCTTTTATTTCCCCCGTTGTTATTCCGAGGTTTTATTTTACCTTTGTTGGAGCACACCTGTGAGTATAGTGCATATTTTTATCGAGAACTTCTAAGTTCTCGATAAAAATATGTGGGTAACAAATTAATAATGCTGGACAATTCACACAGCATCATCTATCAAAAATTACTAAAACGAAAATTGAAACAAAAACAATACGAAGAAATAAAATTAAAAGTAACAATGGAGATTCCTTTCTTTTCACCAGACCAAAAATTATCAAGCAAAATGAGATTCAACGTACCATACTAATTTTATAGTAAGTACCATTACCTAATTACGTTGATACTTGAAGCGTTCTAGAAATTTGACACTGAATTTCAACATTCAAAGCATAATCAGCTACCCGCGAGAACTTTGAGATTTCTGCTGCCACATAACTTTAAACAGCAAAGTTTAAGCGAAATTAGTAAAATTCACAAAGTGTAGAGTAGCTTACTTTGTCCTTGCGTGATAATGAACCACGCATTTGCAGAATTCATTTGTCTCAAGAATAATAATTATTTCCACACAGTTTCATATTCTAACTTTAACTTCAGACTTATCTATTTAATTTCGGTTTTGGGGTTCAAGGTATTATTTGAAAATCGTCTTTTAACGTGAATTGCTTTGTGATCAACGTATTAGCATATGACCACGTCTTTCTGGGAATTAATATTACGCAGAGAATGCCGCTGTCCTCAATAAGTATTCTCAGCTATCAGAAATGCTGCCAGCGCGGGACCCTATTATCAGAGAATATATATTAATACTAACGTATAGAAAGGAAACTTCACGGCAAATACACGGAATGTACGACGCTCACATGAACGGCACGCAGCATTTTGGCAGACGACCGTTCGATTGAAGTTTCTCTCGACGCTGACGCCAAAAGAACATAATTTTTTCTTAATTTTTACTTACATTTGACGTAGAGTCGAGCTTTTGAAGACCTCACCCATAGAGTGACTGAACATATGACCCCACCGGTAATGAGAAAATTCTAAGGTTTTTGTTATTAGATTGCGTAAGCTCTCACTGAGGGAAGGATGCAGGTTCAAGTCCCGTCGAAGTCGAAAATTGTTGGGTTATTATTTGACTTCTTAAATGTCTAAATGTCATGTCAAGGGTTCCGTAGTAAATAAGGATTTGTTTGTCCCGAGGCTTAGCTCAGAAAATGTTAATACTGTAATTTTTTAGAATAGAAAAGAAAAAAACCTTTGGACATAGGACCAAATTATATATTCACTTTTTACTTTTATTATTACTAAGGTATTATTAATAAATACGCCAACAAAGTCGTAGAATAAAATCGTGGGAGCGCACGAGTCCACGTTCTTGGACTGTTATTATAATTAAAGAAAATTACTTACAAGCCCTGTGCTAACCCCGAACCGTCTTTTCTACATTAATAGAAGACTTTGAAGTGAAGTGATGGAGCTTTTTCATTTGATTGATTTACTGTAACTGATTTTCTTAACTTACCTATAGCGTTGGTAGTCAGTGTCGTCTTTATCGAGGTCAGATAGTTCATTAGGGCAGGCCTTGTTGCTCAGCAGACTTAGATAAGATAAAGACGGACAATTCCTACTGATGTTATCCACCAGGGTTTCCAGATCAGTTATCTGTGAAAATGGGGGTTGAATAGCGTTAATTGTAGGTAGGCATTTTTGCAAGTTTTATTCTGCGGGCTTCGTTAGTGTAAATCAATTTTCCGCTGAACGAAACAATCGCAATAATATTATTAATGCGAAAGTTTGGATGTTTAGATGTATGGATGGATGCTGTTGCCTCTTCACGCCAAAACGACTGAAGCGATCGGGCTGAAATGCATAGATGTAGCTATAAGCTTGGAATCAAACATAGGCTTTTTATCCCACAAAACAATTCCCATGGGATAGAAATAACTTTTAAAAGTTTCCATAGAAACAACGTGTGCATAGTCGCGGGCAGAAACGAGTACCTATGTAGTTTTTCCTTGTAGGAAAAATGAGTTACCTACGTAGAAGCACGGTAATAGGTATTATATATTACCGTGGTAGAAGTGAACTCATTTTGCATGTTAAGTTCGTACCTACTTAGTACCTACAATAACCACATTATTTTTTTTATATTGAAGCAAAACATTATTGTTGTACATATCAATAATTGTTTATTTCCTTTATTTTCGTATTTCTTTGGCAATTCCTGTCGTTTTTATTGGCTCATTGTATCGAAAAATAGGAAGATATGTCTTCCCTTTCATAACAACGACGACTGGCGAAGAATAGAGACCTTATAATAGAATAACAAGTTATGCCAATACCATGTTTATGAGGAAAGGCAGGAAAATAGTATAATATATATAACTAGGTACAATATATGTATATTTCGGGGCTCAAGCAATAAAATCCATATCGGACGCACACAGTCAGTTGAACATACCACTTTATGTATTTTAAACTGTTTAGGATTTGAATAAATTCTTGCTAGATGAACTCAAAGCTCATGCTATTTAAGCTTTTCTGGCTGGAGCCAGTTAAGCTCCGGTCATGTCTCAACACAAATGTGTTGAAATATGACAGAAGTCTTATCGTCTGGAAGAAATCTCTGCAAGGGATAAGACCGCCAATTGCAAGATACGATACCTAATTAGTATTAAAGAACTTCCTATAGGTACCTACCTACCTTATAGTAATCTTTCCAATAAAGCTTATTATTATTATTTATTATTAACGTGCGTAGCGTAACGCTGCAAAGCTATCCATTTCATACATTTAGTAGGGTTATAATTTAGAAACTCAATAAGCAAAAAGCTTCAATAATTTCTGGACCTTTTCACACCGCATATAGACCCAATCTAAGCAAGTTTGTGTTAGGTATGGGTACAAGATAACTGACGTAGGTGGTGAACCTAATGGGTTTGGTTGTCAAACTATTCCTAGATTTCAGCACTCACAAGATCCCAGTCGTCGGACAACCCTAATTACATAAAAACATTAAAAAAAAATTTGGTTCCATGAATGTGAAAACACTATTAAGAAAAAAAATACGATAACAGAAAATTATGTTTTATATCTATTTATAATCTTTTACTGTACAAGCTACCCATTTGTGGAATGCTCTCCCTCTGGATATAAGACGTGCAAAATTACTCCCTATCTTCAAAAAAACTGCTTCATCAGCATTATTTATCCTTGTTAAAGTTATATAACCTTATTTTATGTTTATGTAAGTTTATTTATAATATTTGTGGGCTATGTAGGTATTATAGTATGTAGTGTAAGTATTTGGTTTCTTTAAGTATCTAAACGACGACGGAAGATGAATTCTCTATTCTGTGATCTAAATGGATTTTGTCAGAGCCACCGTCTATTTTGTACTTTTCAGTCCATCCCAAGGTTGCCTGGAAGAGATAGCTTTCAGCGATAAAGGCCGCCCTTTATACCTACTTCTTGTATTCTAGGCTTTTTTCTCTGTATTGTTTCCTGTCTTTGTGTGGTAATAAAGTATTTTCTATCTATCTATTTATAATGAAAGTTTCGCACATGATTTGTTCGAGATCTCAGGAACCCTGTAGTCTATTGAAATGACTTATGTTTTGATTCGTTGTTACTAATTATTTAAATGCTTGAACCAGTTTCTTCTCAGGTTGTGGAGTAGGTATTCTTGAAAATAAGCAAAAACTTTATTTTTGCGTTCAAAAAACGTGTGCTCTGTCCCGCTCCTATGAATGCGAAAACACCTTCTCACAAAAAGGGGCGCATTGCGCCCTCTTAATACATCATGCTAGAATAGGTATAACTGTTACTTAAGTCATTTATAACGGGATATTTACCATGATTTGAGTTTTGAGCTTTAGTGTTAATAACCATGATGGATTTAAAAGTTTTAGGTATAACTGTGTGTTGTGTGTGTTGCTTTAATAGTGTTTCAGTTTTAACTATAACATATAATGTATGAAACCAACATGATTATCACGACATGACACGACACAAGATGATAAGAGTGTATTTCTACCTTAACTCATAATAATATGTGGTTTAACGTTATAAATTTTCGAAGGGTAACTAAACGAGAAGCGGACGGACGACATTGCATTTACCCTTCCTTTAGCCTCAAGGGAAATATTGACACTTGGTCCGTTATGCTTATGTACCTACTCAGACCAGGGAAATTATGTTCTGTAGCAAAGAGTTCTAGTAAAGTTCGAAGTACCTACTCCTTGTAGCAAAGATAAGAGTAAAAATGATTCGGATGGCACTAATAAAACTTATCTAATTTGAGAACACTGAAGTTATGCCGGCCTTTTCTACTCAAACTTCTCAAGGGTCCTAAGTAAAAAAATAACCTTAGTAAACGGTAAGTAGGCTTTTATCAGAAGCTTTTTATGATGAGTATTTTCAGAGAGATATTGACCTCGTTAAATAGTAGTTACCGATACTTTAAAATTTTACTTGTATTTTAAATGTTATTTAGTAGGCATTTCATTGATCCGTGTTGATTTTAGATTCCTTTTCACTTTTAATTGTTGGTACAGTCAGCGTCTGCCTGACTGCTCATAATATAAAGATGAAACAAGGAGTAGTAAGATATATTGAACACTTTGGGTGCTTACAACATTATGGTGATTCTAACGGCGTATATCAAATTGATTTTATGTTTTTCAGATCATTTTGACTACTCTAGACGCTCATATCAATTTGACGCTGACTGTATTGCCTATGTTGTTGTATTGTACGTCCTGTAGGACAAACTGTGAAAACTTGTAGGTACCATTATTTTAGTAACAACAAACTGTACAAACAGTTTACAATAAAAATATTCAGACTTCTGACAGGTTGAAATAAAAATAATGGCATAATTTTTGTGCTGTCAAATTAGTTAAGTTTTTGTGCGATCGTTTTGACACCATTATGATTTCGGCGGAGTCCCTTTTATTACCCAGTAGATTAAATGTCTTTGCCCAGTAGGTACTCAAGTGTCCCAAAAAGAGAACCTACTTCAATGAAGTCCTAATAAATCGGGACATTTTTATTTCTTCGAGAATTTATCCTCAGATTTTTATTTAGTTAGGAATTTATCCTTCAACGATTTTATGTTTATGAACCTACTAGAACCGTACTTGAGGCCTCGGTCCACGTTATGAACGTTGGATAATAAAAATAACCACATTTTATATAATACTAGCTGCTGCCCGCGGCTTCGCTTGCGTAGTTCCCGTTCCCGTGGTAATTCCGGGATAAAACATAGCCTATGTCCGTCTCCTGGTTCTAAGCTGCCTCCCCACCAATTTTCAGCCAAATCGGTTCAGCCGTTCTTGAGTTATAAATAGTGTAACTAACACGACTTTCTTTTATATATATAGATTATATAACCTAAAGGTTGTATTTTCATATAAGTACATTTTGTTCGTTTGTTGTGTGTTATGTCGGTTGCTGGACATCTTGCCCGAAATCTTTATCTACTTATTTCCTTTATTTCCTTCATTTATACTAGATGGAGGACTATAATACACGAGCTGCACGCCGCGGTTTCGCCCATGGATTTCATACAAATTTCAAAAATTTGTTGCACACCTTAGATTAGTTAGTAGGTAGTAGAGGCCAAACACTTCGTCGTAGAACGAACACGAAGTTTTATCACGACAACGCGAAGACGAATCTTCGCATTATAATGTGGCCGCAGCATTAGATTTTAACTGTTTTTTAAGTTTTGCGGGACAAAGACGAATCCCTCGAAAACAATTTTTTATGGGACTCGGGATCATTCTTTATTCTATTTAATTGCAAAAGAATCATTCAAATCCGTAACTATATTATTGACAGAGAATTTTACGAACTTAGGCACATAAAAAAAGTTTAAAAAACCGTACATTGAGCCGAATATGGAACCGCAGAATTGTTTCGAACGTGATTAAAAATAAGTGTCTCCCTATAGTCTCTTTATACCCAGTTTCAAAGTGTATGTTTGATAATGTTGCAGGTTTATTTATTTTTTGTTGCAGATAGATACCTACCCAGAATCTTGTATCCAAATTTAACCAGTTTTATATAAAGGGTTAAAACTGGTTAAATTTGGATACAGGATTGGTATTGGTTTTGAACCGGTGGAACAAATATCCCTATATTTGTTCCAGAAACCGGTTCAAAACCAATACGAAAGTATTTTTGCGTTGTTGGAAAACGCGATATCAATATCAAGCAATGTTTTTTGCATTCATTCTTGCATCGAATCGTATAGAAAGTATAGAAACGTATGAACACGTGTTAGTGGTTTCCTTTACATTTCTTCCACTAGTATTGTTTATTTGTATAGTAACTAACACTATTTTTAAAAACCAGTTACACTAGTTATTTATAATTAAAAACATCATTTATTTATTAAGTTAAAATTATTGTAAAAATTGTAAAACATTTTATAAAATTAACCAATAAAGAATAGTAAACATTGAAAATTAAATATTTTTCGAACAATGAGGCAAATAAATAAATTAATTGAAATGATAAATTATATTTTTATGATATTGAAATGAAAAATGAAAAATTGGGATAAACGTTTGTACGATCATGAATATTTGTTCCGGGTGTTCTGGGTATTTTCTATGTATAATAATAATATCTCTATGTAGTGTATTTATTATGTATATCAGTCATGTAGTACCCATTACACAAGCTCTGCTTAATTTGGGGCTAGATTGTTCAGCATTGTATATTTATTATTTCTGAATATAATAAATATACTACATAATTCTTAATGTTAGACCGTATATCCAATTTTTAAATGATCTAACTAGGCTTAGACCATTTCCAAATTGGAAACAAAAGTTTCCTAAGTCTTCATTCACTACTTCTATACATAACATAGGTATCATGTATAGAAGTAGCGAATGAAGTCTTCAGTCGCTCGTTATGAACAAGAAACTTTAATAAAGGGTTACTTAAACAGCTTAAGGGTGCGTTTCCACTGACGCGGAGCTGGGCAGAGTGGAGCGGAGAAGAGCAGCGAAAAGTGGCAAGTGTTTCCATTGAAGCGGAGCGGAGCCACACCACAGTACAGCCTTCTCGCTTCCGTTCTGTTCAGCTCGGGGCCGCGTGTTTATATATTTTATTTGAAAGCACGCTCCGCTCCATTTACACTGTTTTCACTGATGCGTAGAGGAGATTTCGAGCACTGTAATTGGCCAATTCTCTGCGCTGTGTGGTGCCGGCTTAGAAATTGCACCACCCCAACTCTTCCCGCGGGTGTCGTAAGAGGCGACTAAGGGATATACACCGGGGGCCCCCTTCAAAACAATTCTACCACCGAACTGCGATCACCAACCTGCATGCCCAGCGTGGGGATTATGGGTATTACCCTCCATGTCTAAAAAGCCAATAAGGCGCTTATCAGGGGAAGGCCTGCGTCCATTATTGGACCAATACAGGCTGCTGAGGTAAGGTTGAGGAATTGGCCAATTCACGGTCCGCTCCTCTCCACTCCGCCCCGCTCCGCGTCTGTAGAAAACGCAGCCTTATAGTCTTAAGTATATCTTACCGTATATACCTTATCGTAATAGATAAGTCTACTTGAAACAATACCGAGCGACCCCTTTTAAACCCAAACAGAAGTTAAATTTATGTTTACACACGATAACGGGATTTTAATTAATTCACGCCTTAATTAATTTTGTATAGTTGTAACTCAGAAAAGTTGCTCACGGCCGCACTGGTAGGCGGGTAGGTTGGCGGGATCCTTTGATGGTTCTACGCTACGCGGATTGCTTTGCTGGCATGGCGAGTTCAAAATCCGAATACATACTTCGCATCGCTACGTCCAGGCGACTTCACTTCGTCCACGCGTTTATTTTCTTTGACTGAATCAAAAAAAGTCTTTTATGGACTCTAGTTTCTTTTTATAAATAGTGATGCGAAGTAGCCTACTCGAAAATTTCGAGACTCGGGACTAATGAGAGCTTTGATATTTAATAGAGCTGACAGATTAGGGCTCATATACACGGACGGCGCCTTGCCGTCCGTGTATATGCCCTTACAAGTAGAAATATTGCTTTCATTAATTAACAATATCAAGGAACTATTTTTTTAGAATATCAAGGATCGATCAAGGCTGGGCAGTGAATGCGCTAAGTCAAAGAAATAAAAATAAAATAAATAAAAAATAAAATAATTTATTCAAAAATAACTTAGGACAAGAGAGATAACAAAGAGTTTCGTCTTAAATTCTAATGGTATTAAATAATACGTGTGCCTGAACTAGGTAAAAACCTGTTTTTCAGGCAAAATGAGTGCTAACAACAAATAAATTAAGTAATCAAATAGGTACATATAACTTTCAATTATACAAGGCGATGGTGCATACTTTAAAATAATTACTTATGCTACCTACTTACACTAAACTAGTTTATATAAAATAAAGGTGTTTGCAATTTTTAGGCCTACTTTGAAACAGTCAATAAATTTTCTGTGTCATCATATGACATACATTGCAGTGTATCCCTAAGTTTTTTCTTACAACTATTATAATTTAAGGAATAAATATCGGCTAACACATTTAATCTATTATATAGGAAAGGACCAAGGATACTGTAAAATTTATTTGAAAAAGTATGTTTTCGATCTAGTTCTTTAGGGCAAACGTTATTTTTCCTCCTTTTGCTAGCGCTTTCAGTGACATATGGGAGGGCTGCGTGTTGTTTAAGAACAATGTTCATTATTGAAAGGCGTACTTATGCTAGTTGCTTGCAGTGTGGCCGGTCTCGCACATTTTAATACGTTTTTTTCTCTCCCCTACCCCTTAGCACAGCACACGTCCACTGCTGAAACTGCCTCGCAAAAACAAGTGCCAGTTTGTTTTCTCATCTACCATCAATCCCCCAAGCTACCAACCTACAGTGCGGCCGTGGCGTAGTGAAAATTCAACAGTTTTAAGAACTTGGGAACTTCTTAGTACTTAGATGGTACAGTAACTTTTGTTTAGAAGAAATTTTCATTTCATAAATAAATACATAAAAACTCTTTGAACTTTGCAGAAAGGTTCTTTGGGTTAAATAATAGATTCAGGCGTAACTTTTAAAAATATTTAGCTACAATTCCGCGCTAAACCTTCTTTGACGTGATTCAACAAAATGCAATTCGCGAGCACCTTCCTCCCGGTTCCCACGAATTGGCATGCCATGCAAACGTAGAAGATAATATGAGAAGAAAGTATAGAAATGTGTCGCTGTGTGGTGCCGGCTTAGAATTTGCACCACCCCAACTCTTTCCGTGGGTGTCGTAAGAGGCGACTAAGGGATATCCACCGGGGGCGGGCAGCAGCGCACCCTGCAGAACAAATCTACAACTGCGATCCCCAACCCGCATGCCCAGCGTGGGGATTATGGGTATTACCCGCCATGTCTAAAAAGCCAATAAGGCGCTTATCAGAGGAAGGCCTGCGTCCAGTAGTGGAAAAATAAAGGCTGTTGAGGTTGAGGTTGAGTATAGAAATGCGCGGGCGACTGTATTGTAGCGACTAACTAGTATTCTCTTGTTCTCAGCTGGCCACTATTATTCTGACTTTCAGTTTCGGCTGCTAATTGTGTTATCAACTAATGAACTATTACAGACCCTCTATTTCAATTTGTAATCTAATATTTTGGCTAAACAATGTAATTTTAATTTACCCAAATGGTTATGTTATTAAATGTAAATGCTCCTCTAAAGCTCTATTTTGTACGAATGTTTCTATATCTTTATTATTTTAAAACTACATCTACTTATGACTAAGTAATTATGTTTTGTAACGCGAAGTTTAAAAATACCTTCGTTAGTGTTGATAAGCACCCCCGCCCTAGCTTCTAAAACGTTTTTTTTTGCATTCTAGGATTAAATTTACTAGACTAATACTAATTAAAGAATTTTTGAAATTGAATTGAAATTGACTCAGAGAAGTTAAAAAAAACAGACAGACAACATGAAATTGCTAAGTAATTTTTCCTCCAACTTCAAGCACAAACACAATTTAATTGTAGACGAGATAAAACCACACTAGATAACTGAAAACTTAATACATAACTTTATTTTTTATTATACTTACATAGAAAACAGATAATATCTGCAGACCGTACTAACTTTTGTCCCAAGGCGGGAATCGAACCCGCAACATCCTGCGTCACAGGCAGACAGGTCGTCTATTATTCATAGATAATGCCCATACCAGTAGACCAAGCACGGGGATTGTTGTCTAGGGTCGCATAGAGAAAAATTACATCACTTTGTCATCGAATGCGTAAATTATCTGAAATTCATTCCTTCAACTTCAATAATTTACGCAATGTATGACGATACGATGTCATGAGTGTCTATTCTACCCTAGAGAACAATCCCAGTGCTTCGCCTACTGGAACAAAATATCTGCAGATCGAACAAAAATGTCTCCCGCGTCGGGAATCGAACCCGCACGCAGGCGGACCTTCACTCGATGCTTGCACCCGATGCTTGAACCCACCTGATTGTTGTTGAGCGAGAGAGTCCTTAGCCGCGGCAGACTGGGAACCACCATGCTATCACCCAGCCGGTTGTTATCAAGTATCAACTCTTCCAATATACTGAAATCCTGCAACCCTTTCAGTGTTTCGATGCTGTTGTAACTGTGGAAAACAAGGTTTATGAGTAAAGATAATAATTATTGCTCTTGTCGTCCAACCGGAACCACGCTACTGACACGCTACAACTCACGACGAAACGCGGTGCGTGTTGAGTTGAAACTAATGGGCTCCACGCACTATTGAAACGCCACGCGACGTGACGAAACGCAATGTGTGTTGAGATGAATCAAATCGTATAAATTTTCTATGACCAGAACCACATTGTAAAGAGTAAAGACCCATAGAATTATTATTTCTATGTTAACACACGTTTCGTTCCAACGGGTGTTAATTATGTGATTCTGGCCATACAAAATTAATTAATACGATTTGATTCAACTCAACACGCATCGCGTTTTGGCGGGTCGCGTGGCGTGTCATAAGTGTGTCTCCGGCCTTACTCTGTTTCTCTGAACGTTACTTTCTCATACCCAAAAGGATAATGGAAAGGAAATAAATTGTATTTCCGGATGTATAATAATACAATCTCGGAAAAACACCTATTCAGTGTAGCAATGAGGAAAGGGTTTCCTCATCTTCAAAAGTCACATTTTGTTACTTCGAAGAATTCATCAAGAGACAAAGTTCTAAATGGATTGAGGAACTAATTTTCAGGAAGTTAAGCAAAAAGACAAGGGAACAAAAACAAATCTCTTAAGTCTGTACAGGCCGTTCTTTGATCTGCAAGGCCCGAGGCTCTTTCCTTCGCTGAATACTGTCACGAGAAAGCAATATGCAAAGTGATTCGCGAGAGTTATTCCTCATCACGACAAACGCTTTTTACCTTCACAATTTCTGTTGTTTTGAGCCCGGTAGATACTAGGATCTTCCTTCAAAAGCCTCGGTGGCTTTTGAAGGAAGATCTGTCGATTCTTTTGAATTCGCACAGCCTCATATAGAACAATTTGTAACTTTATTTGGATCAAATAAAGTTACAGGCGAAACAAACAACTGGGTCGCGATCACGGTGTGGTAAGGCACAGCATTACGGCTCAAACGTTAGCAGTTGAAACGTTAGGATGCGCGTTCTTAGGTCGGCATCGGACAATCCGCACTGGCCCCATCAATGATTGGACATATAAGATCCGTACCGCACGGAGCGGACTGTCGGCAGTGCCGGCGAGGATTCTTGAAGGCAACTTTTCCATTTAATGCGAATGACATCATTCGGATATCCGCGGATTGTTCGTCGGATGCCGGCCTGTGAACGCGCACCCTAACGTTTCAACTGCTAACGTTTGAGCCGTAATCCCAATATTTACCACACCGTGATCGCGGCCCTGGTTTGAAAACTACCTAATACCCGCGTATTAGGTATCGTTTTCACACCAGGGGTATATTATAATAATCTCTTTTATATATATAGATAAATATAGTTTTAAGAACCGTGCTCGAGCAATAACGTCCTCCTCCGAATTCATGGTTGGCTACAGAGTTCCTTAATTATACTTATTGGAGATGAGAACCTTAAGACTAGGTACATATTACCTCACCTCCTCAGCCTTGGTCCACTGCTGGAAGCAGGCCTCCTGATAAGCGCCTTATTGGCTTTTATCTCATTGGGGGTAGTGCCCATAATCCCCATGCTGGGCATGCGGGTTGAATATCGCAGTTCAGTGGTAGAATTGTTCTGCAGGAGGAACTGCTGCCCGCTCCCCGGTGGATATCCCTTAGTCGCCATTTGCGGGAAGAGATGGGGGTGTGAAATTCTAAGCCGGCACCACACGACACTAGGTACCTATTTATAACTCAACATAAGCAAAAGTTGACAGTGAATTGACGGATAATATAAATATCGTATTCACTGTCCAGCCTCTGGGGTGCGAATCCTTAGCAACAATGTGGGCAATGAAAGTGCTAACGTTTCGTTAACTTTCAATGCCCACGACGCTTGACACTGGCTGGACAGTGAATGCGATATTCTTACTAATTTTGTCCTTTTCACCATCACGCACGTTTTACTTCCTAGCGCCATAAACAACAGTAACTTACTACTTACTAACAACTCGGCGAACGTGAGGTAAGTAGTTGCCAGCCGTTACATGTAAAAGCATTCCTTAAATTACGAGGCCTTTTCAATTACTGTTAAGTAGCGCAGGGCATTAAATGTACAATTCAAGTTCTTACCTCAGATCTAAATACTTCGCTTTAGCACCATACATTTTTTGCAAAGCCGGTGGGATTCTCCTGCATTCTTGTCCGCAGTAGCTGAGCTGGAAAAATCATTTTGGTATAAATTCTCGTAGCAAAGGCACGCAATTTTCCGTTCTACAATTTGAAGCTTGCCGTTATAAAAAGTAATTTGTTTAGAAGCACTTTCGAGCCAGGTAACTGATTAAAGAACCGCCTATTAACGGGCGTGGGGCAAAAAGTGCGAATATTTAAAAGTGGCTTGTCTGCCTTTTTAAATATAATGATATTAAGGGCATGCTTACATTACATGCCCACATTTTAAGGGTCAATTCACACCGGGATGGCAGATTCGGCGCGGCGACGCAACGCGTGCTTTACCAACTGACAAGACGAGCGTTCGTGCTTTTTAAGCGATACTGGTCTTTCACTCATATGTTTGAGATAAAGTTTAAAAAAATTTGACACTGAAAGTGCTTACCGGCGCCGCCGCGTCGTAACTGCCGGCCGCTGCAATTCCGGTATGAGTTAAACCAAGACGACCGGTGTTACGGTCAGTCGTCTTTTGGTTTTTCGTCGTCTCGTCTTTTAGTACCATTTGCAGCGAGCATGAAACGTCAAAAATCCGTCTCATTGCTCGTTGCAAGCGCCTTCTTTCCCCGTACTGTCTGCACGAACGCTTGCTGTGTGACACGTTACATTATGCCCCGTAAGGGTTCTTGTACACACACGTTTTTTCCACCCTTTAATCACTGATTACACGGCACGGAAATTACGACCGTGCCTTCTTATCACATTGCCGTATGAAGGCACGGCCGCCAATGTTGTATGTAAACTTGTTGACGGCACCGTGCTTACACACAACGAATTTACAGTTGATTTTTACGCCGAAAAAACCGATCTGTCAACAAGCTTCCATTGCGATCCTTAAAAAACTGGCGACGGTGCCTTGCCTACGCACGGCGAATTAACCGTAGATTTTTACGGCGGTAAAAACGTGTGTGAACAAAGGCCATAACACCTGTCAGCACCCGGCTTTAGAGATCGAATGAAGTCAGACCTCCTGCCAGGCGCCCGAGGGTTATAACTTCAGGGCATTTCACATATTCAGTGTCCAGTGTCTGAGTAAAAATGTTACTGGCAAATAAAGATCTTTTCTACATATTCGTAAAGTGTAATTTTAGCCGTTGGAAACAGCAGGTTAATGCCAGTATCGTAAAGTTTATTGCCGTTTTCGTTACAGTTTTATGTTCGCGCGTATCTCCAGTAGGCACCGACCCTGCTGGATTTATCTTTACTGTGGTAGGGTTGCTAAAAGGCGAATAGGTACCTATCTGCTGACGGAAATCTCCGAACTTAATATTACGTTATGATTTTTGCTGAATAATATCTCAGAGCGGGGAAGCATACCTATCTAGGTAATATGATTGATGTGGAATGAAGTAGAAATGTAGAGTGTCTAGGTAATTGGCCACATCTATAGTTGCACGTGAAAAACATTAAAATGAGTTCCGCATTTCAGTTCCAGTCGACAAAAAGGGGTTAGATTATAAATTGTACGAAACATCGCCTGGATTTTTTGGCTTTCACCCAATAAGATAAATTGTCACACACAAACAAATTAACGAGGAAAGTAGGTAGTTAGGTACAAACCTGTACCTAGGTAGGTATTGTATTCTAGACTGCAGATTGTTAAGGCTGCACGAGTCGTCCGGTCCAACGCATCAGTGGGCGCGGCCTAAATGTATGCCATGTCATCTGACATAATAGACATTCTCGCGCGCTTGATGAAAGGCAAATAAATTTATTCGTAAAACGGCCGCGTTAAGAAATGCTAGAAGACTTTTAGCACAAGGGTTATTTTATTATAGAAAAACTATTGAGAGTATTCGTCATTTCAAAATAAATTTATTTCAACTTTTGAATAACTAAACTATGTCTGTACGTGCTTTATTTTAGAGTTTTCTTTCTCCGTATGTTATTTATTTTCGCCCAAAGTTGGGCTAAAATCGGTGTTGAAATACGAAAGTTTAGAAGCTTGTATTTTTTTAATTAATGCTTTTTTTACGGTTTCGGGTTCATACAGACAAAGATAATGACGAGATAAATTGATATTATCCTTAGTTTTGGATGGTCAACATCAAACAGCGTTGTAGTTACCCTTCCACGTTTGTAAGGAAAGATGAGCGACTCGTTCAGCCTTAAAGGAGGTCTCGCGTTATCTCTGCGAGTCTACCAATTTATGCGACTGCTCTTTTAGTAATTTTAGAAGTGTAAGTACGTATACTCCTTTGTTTCTTAAATAATTGGTTTCTAAGTAGTCTTCCTATGGAGTCCTTCACAGGGATAGATCTCGTTTGGTTGTCGGGGACTTGGGGATACTGCCATGTAATCGCTAGCGTAGGCAATCTCTAATGACTTCAACCGTCTTGGGTATTCGGTATGTTATGTTGATTGAATCAACTGCAACAAACCATGAGGGAACCAGGAAAGAGATCCAATCCAACACCTTAAATCTGGCAACCCTACATGTGGGTCACTTTATTAGGATAATAGCAAGTATTTATTACGTTACGACCTACTTGATGCTGGCCGGCATTATAGCTCTCCTATTTAATGTTCTTCATTCGCTAATGACTTCTACCGTCTTGGGTGGGTAGCTTTTTAAGAAAGTATTTTGTACGTCCATTTTTGTACCACTGACGAACAAATATAGGGTGTTTTCAAATTAGTGCACAATACTGAAGGATGCTAATCACCTGCTACCACAGATACCACCTGAGTATTCTACCACAGAGAATATTCAGTAAAAAGTATTTATTTCTATAATTGGTTTCTACATTTAAACAGTAAAGGTTAACTCATCTTTACATAGTATAAAACAAAACCGCTCCCGCTGTCTGTCTGTCTGTCTGTCCCTATGTATGCTTAGATCTTTAAGATTTCACAACTGATTTTGATGCGGTTTTTTTATTAGATAGATTAATTCATGAGGAAAGTTTATATGTATAATACATGCATAATATAGTAGAGAAACACTGATAATTTTAGAGGTTTCTAATGTGATGTCGTAAATAAACACATTTTGTTGCGCTTATATTGCAAACGCTGGCTAAACCCTACTTATTAGTATAGATAAAAATAACGTACTACAGTAGTATTGTACACCTTAAAAAGGTCTACAAAAAAGTCCGCGAGAGTATACGTCTATCTCTTAGGGATAACCCACAATAACCATTTTTATCCTTTACTTTTTTACGAAGCTTGGCTTATTTACGAAGCGATTATTATAAGCAATACAACATTAATCCTTATGCAATTTAGTACCTTAAATACAATGTGCATTTTATAAAGATCAATATGGCCTTTACATCATGTAATTTAAATGAATATTTTAGAAGATATCACAGATTTAAAATGCAGGGACATGGCGGTTGCAGCGGTAGGTACCGGCCGGGGGGAAGATTCTGTAGTATGTTTAGTATCAGCATTGCACCCGTGCGAAGCCGGGGCGGGTCGCTAGTAATGTTTAAAATTAAATTTACCTTTATGTTTGAGCACCTACCTATTCCTACCCTATAAAACCTAAGTGCTGAAAATGCGATTCGTTACCCCGGTATCGATTCCCTGCGTGTCGACTTCCCTCTGTTTCGACTTTTAAAAAAGGTAAATGATTCGCTTTTATTCCCCTGTTTCGACTCAATAAATTTGTACATTTAGCTACAAAACTATAACATTAATTTTATTTTAACGGTTTTAGATTGATGTTTAGACTTAAAAGAAATATCATACGCATCGGCTCCTCTCTGTAACAAAGTAAATCTTCAACGCGTAAAACAAGACGTGAAAGCTACTCTGCCTCACACAAAGACCCAGAGAGTGCGACTAAAGAAAGGTTTTTTGTTATTATTTGTCACGACCATGCGCTATTTCCACTAACCTTCTAAGTAGACTATAAAGAAGCCCTACTTATTTAAGAAACATGTCCTCCTAGCCGAATTTCGACCACGGCCAGTCTCATCAGAGACTAGCCAGATGCGCAGGACATTATTATAGTGCAAGAGTGTGTGCGTAAACACAGGTGCACTCTCTATTCCCTAACTCTCATAATCCGATGGGACGGCGGCAGACAGACAAGACCGGGGAGAGGTCAAGAACAGGACCAACGGCTTAACGTGCTTTCCGAGGCACGGGGGTGTAGCACCGCCAACTTCCTGACTCTGGGCTGCGACTGTGAATTTTTCTTGCTAGAAAAGCCGCAATCATAGCTATTGACCGGACCCAGGATTTGAACGCAGGACCAAGAATCAGCGGTTGAACAAGCTGACCGCTAGACCAACGAGGCATTCAACGAATGACAGATAGATAGATAGAAAATACTTTATTATACCACACAAAGACAGGAAACAATACAGAGTTTACAGGAAGTATAAAGGGCGGCCCTATCGCTGAAAGCAATATCTTCCAGGCAAACTTGGGCGATCACAAACAGATTATAGAATAAAGAAGACGCAAACCACAAATTTTACCCAGACCAGGGGGTCTATTTTAATTTGCCAACACGAAATTTCGTGTTTCGTTTCGGTCAATTAGTGTACAACAAGTAAATCGAATTAGAGTACCCATTTGCACAATAAAAAACAAAACGAAACAATCGATTGCGTATTTTGAGAATTAAGATAGGCCTTCTGAACTTACGGAAAAATGAATCGAAATTTTTATACTTATGTTAGTATCTCGGATCATATAAGTAAATCAGGGACCCGAAAGATTTGTGGTTCAGAATATATTTGAGGTGCAATTGTGAAAAAGACAATTAACAATTTCAGTGCACATGACGCCTGTTCCAGATCCGACAACGGCACGGGTACCCCTTTTTTGGGTCGCACCGCAGAGGATATTTCCTACAAAGTTATATAGGGTGTTGGTCAAATTTGTATACTGACCTGAATAACATCCCCCTCCATCACGACACTAACATGGGACACTTCATTAAAATCCACTTCATCCCCTTTACACATTGTCATCAGCTGCAGCTTGTACTTATACCGGTTACATTGCAATTTCTTTGTACTCCCATTATTTAAAAAGTTCAATAATCCACCATATTTTGTCAACAATACCATCCATTTCACAATAGCAAATGGAAAGATATAAGATTCTATGAATGTTAAAAAGACAATTCCAATATTGAGTATAGAGTTTAAATTGCCAGAGAAAAGCCGGGATATGGGTAAATTGATCGCCATGGTGTGAGGAAGAAATGGAGTCCTAAATTTATGATAAAAAACACATTTTCACACTCACTCTCACAGTACACAAGGGACTTAAATATGCCACAGTTAAGATTCTAGACAGCAAGCTGAGCTATTTTAATTAGATTAGGTACAATGTGTCCGTAACTGAGTTATGGAGGCAGTTAGAACTACTTAAAATAGTGCAACAGTTTAAATGTGGTTTCCATACATAAATACAGGTAGAATTAGACATTTGAATAAACAGGTTCATAGAGAAATTTGCCTAAGTAGAGTGAATATTGAGTAATGACTATAATCAAGCTTGATTTGTGATGCAAATTGGAACCTAAGCTTAAGATATTATTCACAATGCTTATAAATTTCTGTGGTTTAGAGCTCATTTAGATTGCATGTTTAAATGAGCCCTAGCAGTTAAGATTGGTGCTGTAGTTGGTATTGACACTCGTGTAGTAACAGATAATGTATCAGCCTACATGCCTATTAATAGCATTATCGCTTGAGAACATAACCCTTCTGCCTAGCTAGAGGTAACTACCTATCTTAGGTACTATATGTATTACTTTCTTTAGTTTTCTCTATGGGTACTTAAGTTGAATATTATTAAGAGATTAATTTAATGTTTAAGATTTTAATTCTTATCCAAATATATCACAGCAACATTTCTACTGCTGTAAGATTATTAGCTTAGTATTTGCTACAGCCGAATAGACATCAATGTAGGTACATAGATATACCTATTTTATAGTGAGTTTGGTACCCAAGTACCTTTCTACTTAAAAAATCTATATATGAGTGCTGAGATAACGTTGGATAGAAATGAATGGAAGAAGAACACTTGTTGAACTACCCAACCTAAGTGGGGAAGAGGTCAAGAGATTATTGAACTTTAAGGGATATCTTGCTGTTCATTTAGGTAGGACATGTAGGTAGTCTGAACACCTTCATATCCACCTAAAGTACGTTTCGTTACCAGTAAAATGGTACCTATTGATGATAATCTTAGACTCGTCTAAAATAATATGGGTGAGAAAATAAAGTAAAACTTACCATTTCATTTTGATAGGACAGGGCGAATCTATTGAAATGATTTTCTTCCATGGCTTTAGTAGGCTGCGGCTGCGCGCGTGGCGAAAACTGTGTTTTACACAAACACAGGAAAAATCAAATTTACCTACAAGTTTGGTTTACGAACAAAACAAAACTGAAAACTTTATAAAACTTTGTTTGTTTTGAACTTTTTATTTTAAAAACTACTCAATGTCAACTTCTTGTCAGATGGCTCTGCGTCTGGGTTCTCCACTTAAACTTCTCTATTATCTTACAGTGTCTGTCAATGTCGAACTGTCAATCAATCAACTTCAACTCGGTCGTCACATAATACTTCGTCTCCTGTGGCTTATGGCCATGCGACAGAGAACCAATGTTAGGGTAACGATCTATCATTGGTTCTGTCGGATTCCTCAACAACCTGTATTGGTCCACTGCTGGACGCAGACATCCCACTGATAAGCGCGTCGTTGGCTTTTATCTCATGGGGGGTAATGCTCATAATCCCCAAGCTGAGCATGCGGGTTGGGGATCGCAGTTGGGTGGTAGAATTGTTTTGCAGGGGGCGCTACTGCCCCCCCCCCCCCCCCCCGTTGGATATCCCTTAGTCGCCTCTTTCGACATCCGCGCGAGAAGAGTTGGGGTGGTGCAAATTCTAAGCCAAATTTCGATCCCCAACCCGAATTCCCAGCGTGGGGATTATAGCCACTACCCCCCAAGAGATGACAGCCAATAAGGCGCTTATCAGGGGGAGGCCTACGTCAAGCCTACGTCCAGCAGTGGACCATTATAGGTTGTTGAGGTGAGGTGAAATACAGTGCGACCGAAAAGAGTAGAAAATAAATGAGGGCGCTGCTGCCGTTTAGATGGCAACACGAATACTACGACTCAAACGGTCTTTATCCTTGCGTTTAGCAATAAAATTTTGTTGAAAACGTGGATGTCAATAGGTACAAATCCGACCAAAAAAGTAGAAATTCATTATCAAGGAACGAAAATTTACTGTAAACTGGCAAATTAATTTACGCAAAAGTAATCTCATATTCTTATTATCGTCGTAATCCTTTATTCTTGAAAATAATAGATACCTATACTTTAGCATAACTATTTAACGAAACCACTTTTGAAAAATAATCGAATAAAATATCACAATGAACAAAAAGTACCTACATGTTTTTTGATTACGCGTAGGTAAATTGGAATCATCCAATTGTTATGAGGTCTTCCTTTTCTTTTTTCTGCAGGAGTTTTGAATATTTCTTTGATAAGCTAGTACCTTCAATTCCTGATACTTATCAGATGTACCTACCTACCTAAAAACAAATTTAAAATAAACTGAAATGTAACGCAGGACCGATAAGAGTGGCAGATGGGTTTTGAGGTCAGAAAATGGCAAAATCGTATGTTGATTATTTTGTTTTATAAACTCTAAATATGGAAGTGGACTATACTTTTTCCAATGCAAACGGAAATAAACATTAAAAATACCATGAATGCAATTTGCAAAAAACAACATAAATAATACTCAGGCAATCAAATTCACAAGTTAAATCGTTTGGGAAACGCAGATTTTACTACCTACTTATTTACCATAGAATCAAGTATTTATCAGTGATTTTGGAAGTTCTTTGATAGTTGCCCGTAACATCGGGCCATAACTTTCCCACTTGAAATTCTAAACAATGTTTGAATAGGTACTTTATCAATCACTTGTCTTGTTCCACTGCGATTACTTTTTACATGTTGGATTACACTAAGCACCTTAATACACATTAAAACAGTTATTTTAATGCAAATTTCGTTGAGGTACCTACCCAATGTTTATTTACATTTTGTGACATTTTGAAAAGATTTGGCATTGGTTTCGTATTGCCAGGGCAAAGGTTTAGTTTAGTTCCGTTTTAATTAATTTCAACTCATTTCGGTCCAGCTGTGTAGGTACTTAGCTAGTTTGATAATGTTATCAATCTTTACTTATTATCCGGCACCGCTTCATCGTTTCGCAACACCCCACGCACGATAATGACACTTTGCGCTAGCTATCTATGGTTTGTTCGGCTTGATTAGTTTTTACTGAGAACGATAAATCCACCTACACAGACAGACACATGAGGCAATAATGGATTTCGGCTTTTTTTAGGATGTATACACATACTATCGCTGGATGAGGGCTATCCTCTTTCACCAGGGGCGAGTCAGAGCGTCCCAATCTATTAACTATCCTGTTGCTTAAAACTAGATCAAGAGTTCTGTCTTCATCATTATGAATGTCGATACCTTTTTCAGTTAATGTAAAATTGTTGCCAGAAAACACCGTCGCTAGACCCAACTTTTTTAAAACTGATTACGAACGCGTAATTAACGCATTAAACACCATCGATTGGGAGGAAAAGTTTGAACTCTGTAATACAGATGTCAATGAAATGGTAAATATTTTTTACATAATACTTCAAAAAGTTATCAACGAGCATGTACCCATGAAAAAACCCAAAGCGAAACATTACCCCGTCTGGTACTCGAGAGAATTGATACGCATGCTAAAAGAAAAAAAACAAATTACACGCGAAAATAAAGAAATGTAATAACCCTTTACATTCTGAATGGTATCACGACCTGCGTAACGATTGTTCTAACCTACAAAAGATTTGCTATCGTAAATATGTTAATCTAATCGAAAGCTCTGTATCTAAAAACCCAAAATTATTTTGGTCCTACATAAAAAATAAGAAAAAGGTTAGCGGCACTTATCCTACTGAAATGCATTATAATGCCAAATACTCTTCTAACGGCAATGAAATCTGTAACCTCTTTGCAGAAAACTTCTCGTCAGTGTTTTCCCCCAGCTCCTCAGTTGACACTAGTTTTACGCTCCTTGATAAAAGCGGGTCCGCTAACTTTTCTACTTCTCTCTGCTCAATACATATTAGTAGGGACGAAATAGAAAATAGCATGAAACATCTCGACGTCAATAAAGGTGCTGGAAGCGATGGTATACCTCCCATTTTTATCAAAACTTGTGCTCCGGCTCTCTTAGCACCATTATACCAAATTTACAATATGTCTCTCTCTAATGGTATATTCCCCGAACAATGGAAGGAAGCGAACATAGTCCCTGTATATAAATCAGGTGACAAAAATAACATAGCCAATTACAGACCAATAGCTATACTTTCTATTTTTGGTAAACTTTTAGAGAAAATAGTTACTGTGCACTTAACCTGGCACTTGAAACAGTTGATTACTGATAATCAGCACGGTTTCATGAAATCTCGATCCACCTGTACCAATCTTCTTTGCTATTCGTCTAATCTCATTAATTCTCTAGACAACCGGATTCCTGTTGATGCTATCTACACGGACTTTAGCAAGGCGTTTGACAAGATTGATCATGGTCTATTGATACAAAAACTATCCGGACTAGGCATATCCGGTAAGTTTCTAACGTGGATCTCATCCTATCTTCATGACAGGCGTCTAATAGTTACAGCAAGCGGCTATAAATCCCAATCGTTCCTGGCCACTTCTGGGGTTCCCCAAGGGTCTCATCTTGGGCCAATTTTGTTTAATGTCTTCATAAATGATATAACTGACTGCTTTAAACACTCTTAAATTTACCTTTACGCAGACGACATGAAAATTATTAACCCTATCCGCTCTCACTTAGACACAATAGCTTTACAAGAAGACTTAAATAGACTGTCTGTTTGGTCCGAAGAAAATCGCATGCCACTAAACATCAGTAAATGCTTTCATATCCACTTTAGCCGTAACAAAAATCAGATCCCTGCTAAATACAATATAAACAATTTTACACTCTCCACTGTTGACGAAATCCGTGACCTTGGAGTAGTTTTTGACAGATCAATTAAATTTCACTCTCATATTTTGAAAACAACAGCGAAGGGCTTTAAGACATTAGGATTCGATTAGATAATAAGAAACACCAAAGACTTTAAAAATTCATCCACAAAAATTAAATTATTTAACACTATTGTAAGACCAATCCTTGAATACGGCAGCTTAATCTGGAACCCTTACTATGAAATATATTCTAAACGCATCGAAAGTGTACAGAGGCGATTTCTATACCACGTGGCCTTTGATGACCATCAGGCAAAAAACTATCTAGTTATAAAAGTAGATTAAAACATTACCATTTGCACCCACTATCTGCACGACGATCTATGCTAGATCTTATTTTCTTGCATAAGCTCTTCAATGGACATATTGATTGCTCCGATTTGATTAGGACTCTTCTTATAAACGCCCCATTTCGTCTACCCAGGAATACTGCATATAATTTTTTCTCCTCAACATTTTCGAGAACTCATTTAGGTAAATTTGCATCTTTGCCAAGACTCTGCAGGATTTATAATTCGCTTGCCAAATCCGAGAATATAGACCTCACAGATTCGCTGTCTAAATTTAAGAAGAAAATCAGAAGTAGGTATTATTCTCTCAACCTCTTGAAGTAGGTACCTTACCTACACGTTTTGTTAGTCCTTTATTTGAATAAATAATGATACCTACCAAAAAAAGCAATATAATATAAGTTGATCTCATTGTTATTGTACCTAATATAAGTTTATAGATCTCATCGTAAATTGTAGATTTTGTGATTTCTATATTGTTTATCTACTATTTAATTTTTACTCTTAAGCATTTGTTTAATATCGCCTTACCTTTTGTTTTTAACTTTTCCTTTTATTTTTGTAGCTACTTTGTCCGTCCAGATAGAAAAAGAACATTGTAATTTGTTGATTGTTGTTATTGTGCACGCTGAGGCGTCCTATATAATAGAGTCACATAGATTTAAGAACCATAATAACTGTTACTAACTTGCATTGTGTGAACTCATGTTGGATGCCCTATATAAATAAATAAATAAATAAATACCTAGTTATAGGTAAGTAGTATGTAGGTCCACGGGAACATAATGGGGACTATAATTGCTCCCACTGCGCACTGTTTTATATTGTACGTCTCGGGCCATTCTGAATCTCGTCCGCCACGTATTCCCCTGTACTTTTTTCCGCAGCCTGGCTCCTCTGCCGGAATCGAAACCTTTCCCCCAACACCAACGGATTCGGTTGTAAAGGGTTTTCCAATAAGAGGTGTTATTTTGGTATTCAAAGAAAAATGCCATCATTAATATAAATTATCGGATGTTTATTTCATTAAAAAGAGAAAGGTATGCCGTTCAAAGAGGAAAAAAACATCAGGCAAATGACCACCACGACCTCGCTTACAGGACCATATCCTTTTCATGAAATTTTCCATAACCAAATCGCAAAGTGGCTGCCTTAATTGCTTTTTTGCTGTTTGCAAAACAACACAAAGTAGTCGCGCTCTTCCATTTGATTAGGTAATTGACCTCAAGTCCGTGGCAAGAGGCCATAATATGGCCTGTCAAAAAATAGCCTTGTGTGGCAAGCGACCATATTCTGGCCGATTTGCGTGATTTTCAGCTTGTCTTTTGTTTCGTCGAAGTTTTCATCTGAGAGGATAATGGATCTTCCCAAATTCGTCGATGCTTTCATTTTCTCGTCTCCGGCGTCTTCGAAGTAACACAGCCAACAGCAGTGTCTCCTCTTCGGAATCCATTTTGTTACTGAGTGTTGGTATTGTACGAATGGCAAACGTTGCGAATTCGCCGCGCGTCCGCGACGTCTTCGCTTCCAACCGCGGCGTATCCGCGACGCATTCGCTGCGCGACAGCTCCCGCAACCGCTCGCAAACAGCTAGTGTGATAACTGTGATAACTGTGATAAGGCTCATAAACACCGGGATTTTGAAAAAAAAAAACATTGTGGTAACGTAGGTAACCGATGTTAGGGCCAAAATCTTCGAACCCCAGACAACTTCTTATTACATTTTATCAGATTTTTTAAAATAAGGTCTACTAACATAAATGTTTGATCAAGACCAGGTACGTATACTTTTGTTCGAGGAACATGGTCTGGCGAATACTCAAACTCAAACCGTTTATTCGCTTAGTTAGAACATTGGTAGGAAATGAAATATATAGATAGGTAGGTACCTATATTTTTTTAAATCTTTATTTATTAAAGAGGGTTTGATCAGATTGATCATGTCACCCTCATAGTTTACATTAATTGACTTAAATTCTACGCTTTATATATAATTTAACTAATTTATATAACATTTTGGCCTCTTCTGAGAGAGGATAGGCCAAAATGCTATTACATTTTCCGAACTCACGCAAATCAATTCCTGTTTGTAGCAGGTTTATTCTTTCAGCTTCGTTCCGGACACATTCAACCAAAGCATGATAAGCATCTTCTAAAACGCCACACTCTTCGCAATTTGGTGAATTAATTTTACCCATAAGAAACGCAAACTTGTTGAGTGGGATGTGCCCGGACCGAAGTCGCAAAGCAATCACAACATCTGATCTAGATAGGTACGAGCCAGCGAACCACGGCGAACGCGTCAATGTTTGTTGAATAGTACGGAGGTACCTATATAGGTCGTAAGATACACTGTGTCAACATATTCTGCTTTTTGAGCATACGAATGTCACTGATCATACCTACTCCTGTCTCCTTCTAATATTATTTCATTTAATTCTGGAAGTATTGTGTTTCATTCATTTAATAGGGTTCCGTACCTCAAAAGGAAAAACGGAACCATATAGGATCACTTCGTTGTCAGTCTGTCTGTCTGTCCGTCTGTCAACCCCCTTTTCTCAGGAACGCGAGGACGTATCGAGTTGAAATTAACGTCAAATACTCAAGTCCGTAACCTCTTGAAGCCGCGATGTAAATAAAACTTATAAGTCAACGCACTCAAAAGTTACAGCCGTGTATTTCCGAATATTTTGAAATTTTCAAGGGAATATACAGGGTACCTACTTCCCGTTTACCTAGAATCATGATAATTTGGCAAGACACAAGGTCTTACGGAACGCTTAGTGCGCGAGTCCGACTCGCACTTGTCGTTTTATTGTTTGTAAGTTACGTTTTATTTCTGTTCTGTGTGGTGTCAGAAACTTTAAACCACATTTAATAGGTATCTCATGCATACACAAAAAGGGCCAAATTAAATATAGGTATCTACGTATTCAATTACATACTTGTGTCCAATTTAAGTATCCTGGTCCATTAATCAACATAATTAAATATTTAATATTCCCTGTATAGTAATATGATTTCTGTATCAAACACTTTTTTTTTTACTTTTTTCAAGCATGAACAATTGAATATACGATTTCATTGTGGGCTAGGCAGAGGTAAACCAGGCGTAGGTATAGGTTAAACCTTCTGATTGAATATGCCTTTTAGGGTTCCTATATTCATATTTTTTGCTTTCCATGTTATAATTCTTTTGTTAGTTTTAAAATTTCCACTGCTGGAGATAGGCCCCGCCGGCTTAGCATCTGCCTGAAGGAGGGCTTCCTACAATACGTAGGTATGCCGAGTTGCGGTCTCCAATCAAGAACAAGTTTACCCCAGTAGTGGTTGTCAGTTCTGCGGGAGATATTGCGGCTTATTTCAATTCAACTTTCTAATTCGTCCCTTTTACATGTAAAGTTACGAGTAGGTAGGTAGTAAGTACCCGGTACTTACGAAATGTGTTTTTTTTGTATTTGTGTACATACATCTGACAGTACCTACGTAAAATCTACAAAACCCTACAGAACCTTTGGTGATACCCATCACAATTTTTTTCAGCAATTTTTGCCTCTGCTGGCTTAATATGGAAATTATTAACTGGCGTGGAAGCTCATTGTGCAATCAAAGGGAGTCAGACGATATTTACAAGGAAAAGGAATTTGCTTTAGCTGAGCAAGATTCTTTTTCAGATAGCAGTTATTTAACATAGATAAATGTGTACTAACACTTGGAATATTTTCTACAAATTATGAACATTTTTAGACATTTTGTAAACGAATGGTATAGGTACCTACGTTTGTAGGCCGACAGTACATGTTGATTGATTATTGATGCTATATATTTGATTGATCCATTAGTTCTGAGCAGTAGTACCTAATGGGACTAAAATTGTCCCAGAAGTTCTGTGGAATAAGCGGATTGACTGTCCGAAGATAACCTGAAGTTCACCTTGACTTCATTGCCAATGACGGTCCATGTTCTAACTAGAAGACCTATGGCGCAGGGGCTAAGCTGGGCGGTGAGTGGGGAAAATATGCAATTCTACTTTCCTGGTACCTACTCTGCATGAGATAAACTTAAGTAGGTACCTACTTAGTTAGAAAATTCCTACGGAAACAATAAGTGTGTGGATGACAGTGTTTGGCTAATTTTCTGTTGGAAATCTTAAGGTGGGACGAATCAGGAAAGTTATCATTATAAATGTAAGCGGGTTAACTACGAACCTAGATTGTTTAGTAAAATATAGATACAAACAAAATTAAAACCTTTTTGAAAATAAAACATAAGCGAAATAAAAGGTTTTTTTGTATGGGAGCCCCCTCTAATTTTAATATACTACTTATTTTATTTTTATTAAGTGTTGTATATCGGCAAGAGAAATAAACTCTGGGAAAATTTCAAATGTCTACCTTCTACGGATCAAATGATACTGCCCGCTGACAGTACGAACGGACAGACGGACGGACATTGGTCCCGTTTTTGCCCTTCGTGTATGGAACCCTAAAAAGTTCCTACCTGTCTGCAATAAACCCTTTAACACCCCATCGAACGTTTCTTTGAAATAATTAGAAAACTTTAGTCTTTTTAATTCAAAATCCTTCAGAATCTAAATAAATATTTAAAACAAGTTTGTACAGAAAGTTGAGAAAAATTATAAAGGAAATCAGTAATTTACAATAAAATTATGAAAAATGTTAATATTAGCAAAAGATTTTACATAGAATGTTATCATGAAATCTCAGGAAATATAATTATGTAGGAATAGGAAGGTATTAAAACCTACGTATCTATTGAAGGGGTCCGGTCATTCATTAATCACGTGATTTTTTTAGCAACTTTTTTAACCACCCCTCCATGTTAAGGGTCCGGCGACGGATGAATTTCCCATACAAACGTAGTACCAAAATGATTTGTTGTTTGAGAATATTTTCACCATGGTTTGCTATTATTTGTATTAGAATAGTATTTATTTAGGTTCCTGCCACAAGCTTTTTTCAAAATACTTATCTATACAAAAACTAAGAATACATTCATTCTTTAATGTGAAATTGCGATTCGGTTTAATTTCATTTCAGAAAGGTATTTTGAAAAAAAAAATGTGTCAGGAACCTAGATAAATACTATTTTAATACAAATAATAGCAGACCATGGTGAAAATATGCTCAAATTACAAATCATTTTGGTATTACGTTTGTATAGGAAATTCATCCTGTGGTGAGATATTAGACTAGCCTACCCAAAATCAAATTTATTTTTCTGTATAAACCAAAAGAATCAATATTATGTCGCTCCTGACACGAAAACCCTATTATATACCCCTACCCTATTATATTTATGGTTTTACGATGTCACTGAGAAACGAGGTTGGGTGAAACTCTAGTATGAATGCTGTTCTTTATAACAAAATGGGATAAAACCATTGAAATACTGATAAAACTCTCATAAATTCACTAAGCACCGTAAACGGGAAAATAAAACAGAAACAGTAGGGTAGGATAGGACAAATGGGAACTACTTACTCAGCAGCTTAACAATAGGGTAACACGGGGTAAATAATGTACCTACTCAGTCTAATCGATTTACTACGGAAGCGGTAGGTATAGGCACATTATAATTTTAATTATTTTTCATAAGATCTTTTTTAAGCTAATTATTTGTTTCCTATTTGAATTGTTAGGGTTTCGAGATCTGTTTCTAAACCCATAAGGTCTCGCTTTGTCTTTCCTTTTTTCCTCTTTAATATCTCAGCAAGCAGCTATCAACTTGAAATTTAAAATAATAATAATATGTCATTTAGTATGCCTGTAAAGATTTAAAGAAAAAAAAATAGTTTTACACTTTTTGAAATATTAAAGTCGAATAATTACCCATTCCCCCCTGAAATGTATAAAGCGTTTGTTGATATAGATCTATATTTTACAGGAAAAATATAGAAAAGGTTCCAAAGGGCCTCACCGAACGAGTGGGGTACCAACTGAAAGGAACTGAAAGAATAGGTGTACATCTCAAAACAGTTTTTGAAATTGATGTAGGTTCTGTTAGTTTGCAGAGCGATCCATCTAAAATGTAGGTTGGCAGTAGCGTGTTTCCGTACGTAGCAAATGTGAACAGGGGGCCCTTGAATTGCATTACTGTTTCAGGATGAAGGTAAATTAAATTATGAAGATTTGCGCGGAAATTTGGTTGGCAAAGCTACCTTAAACCAGGGTCATGTTCTGGCACCGGCAAGCGGAGCGATACATTTTTGTTCTTGTTAGGTAGGTACAGTTTTTGTGGTAGTAAGAAAGAACTGAAACGCGATCGAACTCGAAACATAAGCCGAAAGCAATAAATGTTATCGTATTTGTGTATTTTTACTGTAAATATTTTGTATATTTGCTACCCAGAGCGACAGCGGTAAATTTAGCTTGGATTTCGCTCGGTATTTCACGGTATTCCGCCGAGCATTTTGTTAGTTAGTGAATATCCTATGTGTTATACGTTATAATTATAAACGTTGTCTCAAAATTCAAATAAATGTGAATATGTAATACACAAAGAAAATTATAATATAATTAGTATTTACAATATGCAGAAGCCTTTATTCACAAAGAAAATTATAATATAATTAGTATTTACAATTGAAACAATTGAGCTAACTGCAGATTGTTGCAAACAATCTACAGGTAGCTCAACTGATCCATATCAATACCAGTCGGAAGCGTCCCCAAGACGCTGGCTGCATTGCTCCGCTGTAATACATATTATATGTAATGTTTTGTGTACATATGTAAGTACACGATTTTAACATAACTTTTAATAAAATAAAATAATTATTTTAATATACTATATTTTAATATAATATTTTATAGTGTTTTTATTTGTATAATATTTTATTATTTATAATTGTTTTTGTTAAATAAAATATACATTTAATTTACAAACAAGTTGATTAAGTAATTGATTCATTTCGTCTTTCTATTTTAGGATTCCATACCTCAAACTGGAAAAAAGCAACCTTTAAAGGATTACTTTGTTGTCCGTCTGTCTGTCTGTCTTTCCCCTCTTCTCAGGAACGCGTGGAGGATATCGAGTTGAAAATAACATGTTATACTCAAAGCCCCCGTACTCATATTAGCGCTGCCACCCCAAATATTTTGCAGCTGTTGCTCTTAAAATAATTGGAACTCGAAGAACTTGAAGACGTCGGAGTGGCAAAAACAAACGGAAGTTCCTACCTTCCAGAATCGCAATCAAAGTAGGTAAATAAAAACTTTTACCAAGCTAACTTTTAAAAGCATTGCTGTTTTGGCCTGACAAAGTTTAATTTCTATTCGATAGATGGTTAGGTGTAAGTACTTATATCCCCACTACCGTCCTAATCCATCCATTGCCGTGTGGCGCAAGCTTAGAATTTGCACCACCCCAACTCTTCCCGCGGGTGTCGTAAGAGGCGTCTAAGGGATATCCACCGGAGGCGGGCAGCAGCGTCTCCCACAGAACAATTCCACCACCGAACTGCGATCCCCAACCCGCTCGCTCAGTGTGGGGATTATGGGCACTACCCCCTATGCGATAAAAGCCAATAAGGCGCTTATCAGGGAGGGCTGCGTCCAGCAGTGGACCAATACAGGCTTAAGGTTGAGGTATCTATATCTATATCCCTAGTTCCTTTCATATTACCCTACTTATGTCAGGGATCTATCCCTATTAACGTGTAATGTAACCTGTTCAGTTATTAAATTCCTTAGTTTGATAAGTAAATCTAAGCTGTGTTTGGAAATTGTGCTTGTATAAAATGTAACATCTACAATAATATTATAAAGAGAAAAGATTTCATTGCTTATTTGTTTGTATTGAATAGGCTCCGAAACTACTGGACCTATTTGAAAACTTCTTTTACCATTAGAAGCCCACATTATTCCTGATGAACATAGGCTACTTTTTACCTCGGGAAAATGCTTAATTCCTACGGGAAAACGGGTAATAGGACAACGGGTAGTAAGAATGCAGCTTGTTCTTTGAAAAACAAACAATATCCCTATTAAGTACCTAGGTAGTCGGACCAAAAGATGACCACCGCCGAGTAGATGACCGAAACGCACATTTTCTTGAATTATAAGAATTGAGTGGTACTCCCTGTAGTGGCGTATTTTTTCTTTAGAAGCGGCAATACTGTTCCCTCTTTTAAAAATTAATACATCGTCATTGGACCCTCAGTCACGCTCCAGGACCTCATTTAGTGCAGACTTGTTTCGGCCATCGCCATTTTGTATGGAGAACGAGCTAAGGTGAGTAAACCAGTTTCTTAAGCTTATGAGTGGAATGCCGATTACTTGATATAATTAGGCCCTATTAATGTGTTCCCCTGCATTTATGACTATTATCTCAAGTAGAAAACCAAAGAAAATAAGTAATTTTTAATAAGGTTTTCGAGAAATTTGCTGTTCAATTACTGGTCTAAAAAAGATACATAAAATCCTATTTGTGACCGAGCGGTCAGAATTAGCTCCGACCTGCAAATTTTGTTTTGATATTGTAGATTGTATCTTTGATTTTTTATTGATTTTTTACGTTTTTCTTAATGGTTTTGGATACATAATTTTATAAACCAAAACATGACCGGAGGTTAATTACAGAAAAATCGTTGTTTTGGGCTGTTAGTTTTTAGCTGGTCATTTATTGTTCCAAACGCTCTATTTGTGACCGAAGAAATTTGTTCGTTCATAATTTGGACCTCAAAACCTAATAGTGACCGGCTGATTTTGACTTGCAATAAAACTGTTGTGGAATTCTATTAGGGTTCTTCGTAATGAAAAGTAAACCAATTTCGTTGGCCTTACAAACTGTTGTCATCATTACATTACTTGTTATTATAGTTTTTCTTATTTTCGTTATTATTGTTTTAAATAAAATAAATTACAATAAATTACATTTTAAATTAAATGTCATTTGATTGTTATTTTGTTATTGTTTTAGACTGATTGTTATTTGTTTAGACTGATTATTATATGTGTAGACTAATTGTTATTTGTTTATCAAGCAATTAAAATTATGATAAGTACCTTAGTATTAATTATATGCAGACAAAAATACGGAACACCACTTCTTTAAAATAAAGTCACTTGTTATGAAGAATTTCGCCTTTTTTTGTCGGTCATAAATAGGGCCGATTTCGGTCAGAATTAGTTCCAAACCGGTCACAATTAGGGCCAAAGTAATTTTTTTTATATTTTTACAATTTTAACTTATTTACAAATAGTTCAGAGTAAAAACAGTTTATCTAGTTGATCCACCAAATATCTACCTACGTATACAAACAAAAACATAGAATATTCCTTGAATAGGAGTTGAGATAATAAATAAAACAACTTGAATTCCGCTTAATCAGTCATCTATTGGTCCAACCACCCTACATTCTGTCGAGATGCATTCAATCTCACAGTTATGTAGGTACAGTTATGTTTAGGAAGGAAGATATCTTTTCATCTCGCTTTTTGGTTCCAATCTGAAACGTAAATTACATCGTAAAAGTTATGTGAAATCGGCAGATGGAAAATACCGAGCGATTTTCCGCTATCATTTTAGGAAAACATAAAAAACGGTGAACGTAATGACGTGACATTTATTTTTTAGGTTACGGAGGTAAAAACCGTTGTCTCTGGGGTGGATAGATAAATAACAATTATCACGTGAATTCGGGTCGCTACTTTATTGTTCTAAATGTAGAATCAATCTTCATTTCTGTTTTATTCCATGCTATGCAATTTAGGTTGCCTGGAAGAGATCGCTCATAGCGATAAGGCCGCCTTTGTACTTCGTCTACTCTTACCATTTATTTCTGTATAGTTGGTACAATAAAGTATTATCTATCTATTTAAACTAACTAGAGCATATTCTTCAAATAGATGATTAGGTAATCACTGAAGCAGCTAATTGTCCGTTTATCTTTTGGTGAACACCAGCCTAGGTAAGTACGTACAATCGGTGCGTCAAGAATAGTTACAAAACATTTAGTTTTTAACATTTTAGTATGTGGACGTGATTTATCTTAACTATATTTTATATAAAAATATTACTTAGTCTGAATCTGAACGCACCCCTAGAAATCTTGATTCTACAGCGATCGTGGTCACGGGGCGACTCACCCCGTGACCACGATCGCTGTAACGCGGTAGAAACGTAGGGGAAATAATAACAAAAGGTACGCGATAAATACCCGATTAAACCATTAACTATGTTAACAAATCGCGAAAGTTTAAAAAGTTTTATATCAAACATTTTCAATTTTTTTCTTGAGATTAGAAAATAAAGTCTCTGTAGGTTAATGGTAAGGGCAATTGGAAGTGTTTATGAATTGATCATATGAATCAGTGTACTGCAAATAGTACCATAAAGGCGGTTACAAGAAAACGACCCGGTGAGAGTCAGCATTTATTTTTACATACGAGTTTTCGCTTTTGGCTTTTTACCCGTCTGCGCAAGAAGGTGGGTTACAAAACTTTTTAAACCTTCGCGATTTGTCAAAATAATTAATGATGGCGGTAGAAACGTAGGGGAAATAATAACAAAAAGTTTTCGATCCAATAAAGACTCTTTTTTGGATCAAAAAGTTTTCGATCCAAAAAAGAGTACTAAAGGTCTGCGCAAATAATCTTACCGCTGCTGGAAAATGGATAGATACCTACATTTTACAGTGTCAAAATGGCTTCCCACTGGCCTCAAAGAAGTGGCCCGCGAGCTGTCTGTTATCTGATGCGGTCAATATTTGCGCCTCTGATCTGCGACAACCTTTACTCTATAAAACATAATAATATAAACTTATGTAAGGTGAACCGAGGCTATTGTGATTGTGGAGTGAATCAGGTGTATGCGACTAATCGATTTTTCTTTTATTCCAACGGTTATTGATGAGCACACCATCTATTGGTCAACCAAGATATAATAGTTTTTTCCTCAAAATTTACAGGTGACGCTATTACCAATGAAACTGTTTTTTCGTGAGTTTTTTCTGGAAGTCGGAAACTTCAAAGTTGATAGTCATAATAACCTCGGTTTATGTTTGTCTTAACCCTAACTAGGTAACATGTATTTTTAAAGCACGGATACATTTTCTAGAACAAACTTATCTGCTGATTGTACTAGGCAATTGTAGAACGCAGAAAACAATATTATACCTAAACGGATTTCTTTTAATTTTTCGCTCTCGTTATACGCTCCACTTTAAATGCTAATAAATCATAAAATTGCTTGCTGTGATTATATCCAGTGGGAGAGAATTCTTCTTAGCAATTGAGTGGTTTTTTAAATGCGACTGCAGCGGTTTATTAAATATTTAGGTTCGTGGTGTAGGTACACTAATTTAATTTTCGAATTGTTTTGAGAGATTTGACAGAGGTTATTTTAACGGAATATTGTATTTGTCTTATTCTTTGTACGTGTAAGTCGCTGTTATTTCGGATAAAGAAGTAAAAGATATTTCATTTGGAGAAAGAAAAGAGAGAGAGAGAGAGAAGAGAGACTAGGCTCTTTAATTTATAATAAAGCAAGATATACAATGTAGAAGTTGAAGTCTATCGGGCTCTCGAAAACTTTTTTCGTAATCAAACTGTACACACTGGTACTAAGCGTACAGTATACTAATAACAAAACACGATCGCGCCAGCTTTCAGTACCTAACTTACCAAAAAAGAAACTATTTATATTGGGATCGCTGTCATACTACGAAAAATAGTTCCTTTGTATCCGGTAGAGGCAGATAGTCAGATAGTCATTTAATTGGTAAAATGATGTTTACAAGTCTATAAATAGTCTATATATAGGCGCTGCAAGGCGCCAAATGTATGGATAAAGACGATTACTTTTTTCGTCATCATAAAGTTAAGCACAACTGGTACTAAGGACTCTGATCAGAGGTCCACTTCATTACGAAATTTAGTTCCGTTTCGTTTGATCGGTACTCGCTAATCGAACGAAAACTGAAACTTCGTACGAACTTGAGTTGTCTTTTCATTTTCTCATCATGAGAGTGTATTTTATTTTTCCTTAGAATGGTTTCATCATCATCCGCAGCCGGATTTTACCCGCTGCTGGGTATATAATAATAAGAAGTATAAAGGCAGAAACCTTTATTCACAAAGAAAATTACAATAAATAATAGAAATAAATTAGAACTAGTATTTACAATTGAAACAGTTGAGCTAACTGTAGACTGTTGCAAACAATCTACAGGTAGCTCAATTGCTCCATATACCAGTCGGAAGCGTCCCCAAGACGCTGGCTAGATTGCCCCGCTGTATGGCAATGCTGATGCGCTGTGCCAGATACTGACCAGATCAAGCGTCGCTTCGACCAGACGCAAATAAATAATAAGAATGGTTTAGTATGTAAAAATATATTCAAAAGTACGGTCCGCCCCCACTGGAAAAACATTGGGGCGGCAATGACAGCTCACAACAATCATAAACTACGCTCGCTACGCTCGCCGTTGATTCTATAGCATAGAGTATAACAATGTTCTGTTGTCCTCCTATTTTGTGATTAATCGCCAAAAAACTTATTATTTTTTTATCTCATTATCTTAGCCTCCTTTTTCGTTAATTGCCGAAAAAAACTGCGTTTACATTCACCGCTTTGTATCTACACATACCACCGCAAAGTCTTTAAAATTTTAGGCGTTCTCTTTGCTCGCTATCATTGCTTTTGTCATACTCTTACTTGATATGATACTGCTTACTTTTCCCCAAAAGTCTGAAATAATCTCCATAACTTTCGCTCCGCTCGCCGTTACTTATACCTACTGTTGTTAGGAGTTGAGGTTCGGGATTGTCAATACCCAAGGCGGTTCAGTATTTTTGATCAGATTTTTTAAGGGGGTTTTTTGCTTGGTAGAAATACGCCCCGGATACCTATCCACGCTACGCCACCACTGTAAAGTAGGCTTCCAGTTTCAACTGATTTGTGACGTCACCGTTGTTAATTGTATGAAAAAACAAAAGACGATCGCGCCACCTTCATTATCAGAGCTATACTCCTACATAAAGGAACTCTTGTTTTGTTTTGTTTGACCGTATAGCAGTACTTACAACGATTTGTTAGCGGTTCGTCCAAAACGCGATTCGTCCAATCCTTGGCAGGTCAGCGGTAGAAAACTTTTTTGTTTTGGTACCTATCTTTAAACCTAACCCATAATAGCCTTATTGATATAAAGATTGTAGGTAAGAGATGTGTAGTGTATAGGGAGTTTTTAGAGACTTTTGTAAATTTTTGAAAACTCGAATTCCTTGTTATCTCCTGAATCGTCCTTGGAAAGCAGACCTTGTTCCGCGATTTTCATTGTTTATTATACTTAAACGTTCATTTTTGACCTCGCTATTATCACGTCGTCTTTATAATGAGAAAGGTCAAACAAACTCTGTCTGGTAACCTTCGAATGTCAAGTGGCATGGGGATTGGGGGTAGCGGGGTACCAACGTCATTGGTTAGGTAGGTACCTATATTATATACCGTTTACCTAGATGCCTACATCTCGTACCTCGAAATACAGGGTAGATTTTTTGGGTTAAGGTACATCTCGTCCGAATCTAAAACTCGTCCGTAGACGAGTTGTCCTCTACACTTTTGAGTAGGGGTACCTACCTCAATCTCCTCAATCCTTAACAGCCTGTATTGGTCCTCTGCTGGACGTTGGCCTCCCCCTGATAAGCGACTTACTCATGGGGGGTAATGCCCATAATCCCCACGCTGGGCGTGAGGGTGAGGGATCGCAGTTTGGTGGTAGAATCTGCAAGGGGGCGCTGCTGCCTGCCCCCAGTGGATGTCCCACAGTCGCCTCTTACGACACCCGCGGGAGGAGTTGGGATGGTGCAAATTCTAAGCCGGCACCACACAGCTTAAGGCACAGAGTAGGGGTACAACTCGTCCGAATCTAAAGTCACTAGCTTTACTTTAGTTTCAGAGATAACGCATAATTTTTGGAAGTTTCTTGTAGAATAGAGGGCACGTTGAATTTATTTCTGCTTATGCTACGGCGTAGCATCGTAGCACGCGCTACGAAAATCTACGACAAAATAATGTTAATCTTTTTCGGAGCTCTCATAGTAAATTCGTTCAATTGCTAGTGTATTCAGATGTAATGTAACCTATGTATTTGTGAGTGTACCTATCACTACTATACTTGCCGTCTTCTCGTCATGCTTACCGCAATGCTTAAAAACGAAAGTTTTCAATCAGTGTTTCGTCTCAGCTCCGTAGGGCATGACGGGTGTCTTACCCGTGGTAACTCACAGTAGGGCTGGTCCACCAGTTCAAAGTCGCTCAGCGAGCTATGGAAATAGCTATGTTCGGAGTCTGTCTCGGAGTATGCTCGGAGTGTCAAGGATAGGATTCGTAACGAATACAGTAGGCCGGACACATCTCGCGAAGAACCATTACATATTTCTATTATTTCATTGTAATTTTCTTTGAGAATAAAGTATATTAATTATTAATCTAAGTTCTAGTTCTAAATAAATGTTATTTAGAGATTTTTTTTGGGATACTCCCAAAACCTGAAAGTTTCACGGCCTTTACTAGAACAAAAAAAGACATTGCCACTTATTAAATATTTTATTTTCGTATTATTTCAAAAGTTTACGATCGAATCATCTTATTTTAGAATAGATTCTGTAAGTTTCTTTTATATATGTAGATTTGAATAAATTTGATAACACTGATATTGAGACACGTATGAAGTAACAGGTAGGTATATTTTATTTTCAACAATAAAGTTAATAACGCCAAAACGATGAACAGGTACAAACTTCAACAACAGGTACACACGCATAGCAACAAAGATTCATGAACTTGTTTTAGATATTTCGCTTTTGGATTTTATCCAGTCGACGTTCATAAACAAAAGAACCAAAAAGAAACTGCGGTAAACAAAACAAAAAACAAAGGTACGAAGAAAATTAAATTGATATAGAAGGATTGTTAAAAATTATTAATTAAATAACATAAGTTATTAATAAAGTGCGTTCTGGATGTTTTCTATGTATAAATTAAAAATATCAATTATCTAGTACCCATAACACAAACTCTGCTTAGCTTGGGGCTAGATAATGCTGTGTGAATTGTCCAGCATTATTTATTTATATTTATTCATTTAAAGTTACTAAAGCAGTGTTGAAAATTAAGCTAGTTCTTTTTTTATTGAGGAGTTGCCGTTTTTATTTACGTCGTAATACCGACCTACGCTATTTGTTTGGCGCTTTCAGGGCGGGGTACAGCGTCTTTTGGAATGGTTTGGTGGAGCGGTTTCTGTGGTGTTGTGTGTTATATACACGGTGTTTTGGAATCTTCATCTGTTCATCGCTTTCTAGGCGATTACTGTACGTACATACTTCTTAAGGCTAGTTCAGTTCAGGCCTACACGCGGAATTGCTACCCAGAATAGTAACGAAAGCCGAGTGGGTTTACGGTAATCCTATAGGTAGTTCAAGCAAGTGTATATAGATACACTGTGGTATTCTGTGCGATACCTCAGCTAAACCAAATAAATTTACCGCTACCGCTCTGGGTAGCGAATACCGCATAAGACTGAATAGGTCGGTAGTTAGAAACTTATTATTATAAAAGTTAACAATAAAGTCGCCTTATTTTGAAAAAGACGTAAACGTAGATTCAAATACATAGTTATCTATGAATGCAATTATTGGTTAATTTCAGTTTGATCCAGAATTCAATGTTTATATAGGTATATTATTAGAAAGCTTATCTTTAAATTACATGTTCGAAAATGGCACCCTTTAGGCACTATACAAACAGAGCAACTTTAGTTGAAGAAACCGTCAACTTTATAAGATTTTTCGTATAAACTTCTTCGCAAACTGTGCCTTAAATTTATCTAAGCTTATTACTTTCCACTTCTCTTGCTCATAAGAACAAAATTAAAAATTTTAAAAACCCCCGACAGATTTCATGTAACATGGCTAAGAACACTCGGGATAAAATTATGTATGACACAAAAAAAACTAAACGAAAATCGGTTCATCCGTTTGGGAGCTACGATACCACAGACAGACACGTTAAACTTATAACACCCCTCTCTTTTTGCGTCGGGGGTCAAAAAAGTGTGTCATTATAGCGTAGCATAACGAGAGTAAAGTTCAACTTTAAGATAAAATAAATTATTTTAGCCCTAGGGCGCTAAAAGTATTTTATCTTGTCTGAAATTATCAGTAAGTGCAAGACATTCGTCCTCTTACATAAAGACTCGACTTTTTGGTGTTCCATCAACAAAGAACGGGCAAAGAAATAATTAATATGAAGCTGGCGCGGTCATACGACAAATTCGTGAAATACCTATAGAAGTGAAAAACTTGTGCATTATTTTCCTGAAGGTAAGTTTTGATTGTTTATTTACTCGCAATCGAAGTGAAAAGTAGAGTGTTTAAGTCGGGTTAAACTGTTAGGTATTCTAATAGAAATAAAATTCAGATTTAGGCTGGAATTGTCAAACTACAAATATGAATCTTAGGGTGGTAAGACAACAATATAAATATACGAGATCTTAAAATTCTATGAACCTGTTAACAGTAGGCAATAAAAAAATATCGACGAGCGCAGTGATATAGTAACATTTATGATAGAGTCAAGTTCCCCATTTCAAGTAGAGTCAAGTAGATAGTTCCCTTTAAAATCACCCTTTGAACACTGCCGCCAATTAACTTGCCATCGACCGTTTGAGCACACAACGAATTTAACTTCCGAAGAACTTTGGATAGTTATTAACATCCTTGTTTTATGAAGAGATTTGTAGGAGCACTTCACTTTACTGTTCAGTAAACCGTGTCCATATGGATAGCACTCACACCTTGGTCCAAAGCCAGATGAGATCGCCCAGGCAATTGCAATCAATGACCATCAATCTCGATCCCACACAAAAATAGCGTGTCTGTTTTCTTTCAGGAGCAGGACAATCCCTCCATCATCCCAAGGACCTGCCAGCCTTGCGGTCTATTCGGATGTAAGTTAATCACTCATACTTTTTTCACCGCTCTTTGGGTGCACTTTGATAACGAATAAATGAATATGAACCAATGAGCGCCGAAAATAGCACGACTGATAAACACGATTCGACCAGCAGCTCGGTACTGCTCTGTCTCCCCATCCCTTTGCAAAAAGACGCTCTTCTCAGCTCGCCATTATTTATGCCAAAAGAAACCAGGGTATAGAGTCTATACCCTGGTTCTCCTTTATGATAGACTGCCCTATGTTCAGTTGAACTGTGTCCTCGTGGAGAGCGCGCGCGGCGGGGTCGGCGGCACGAGCGAGCCGCGGACACGGCTGCGCGGCCGCCGATCCGACGTGTACGAAGAGCTGGTCGGCATACGGTTCAGACGACCGGTGGAGCTGGATGACGTCCCGCGACGCTCTATGCCGTTGGGGCCGATCATTTCTGCAGAACAAATAGAGATTAGAATGTATCAGCGCTAAGGATGGTAACGTTAGAGCGGTCGGCGAGCGGAGCGAGCCGTGATTTTTTTTGCCGCCGTGGGTATCATATTGTTTAGTTAGATGTTAGGCAGTAGAGAGTAAGCAATTATTTATCTAAGGTTTCCGAAATTTTATAGTAAATTTAGCGTAGCGTTGTAGTTAAACTAAAATTTTTGGTGTCGTTTAATGATGGATGACTAATTGACTAATTCGTAGGGATGCATTTATATTAAGAGGGCACATTGCGTGCCTTTTTGTGAAAAAGATAGGCATAGGATTTCGCTTTCATAGGAGTGGGATGTATATCCGACATAAGTTTCTTGGAAATGAAGAACGCGAAAAAAATTTACATAGTTTATATAATTAACAAAATAAATTTATTCTGCGGCCGGCTGATGCCACTACCTAAGAATAACTAGTTTTTAGCCCCTAACACTATCTTTGTTAGGTTCGTTTAGTTTTTCCTCAATATCTTAAAAAAATAAATGTCAATATTCAAGGTAAGGTAAGCTAAAGTAAAATCCATGTAAAAAAATAGAAAAAGTAGGTAAATAGTTTTTGGAAGAGAACTCGCGATTTTCGACGAAAGTTAAAACTTCGTCAGAAAGTAGGTTGGTACAAACTTTTTTGGTGCAAGGCCTTATGGCTTCTTGTTCAGACACGTTTTTTTCGCCGTAAAAATCTACGGTTAATTCGCCGTGCGTAGGCACTGTCGCCGTGTTATATGGATCAATATGGAAACTTGTTGACGTAGGCACGGTGCCGTAAAAAGGCCGGACAAAGGGCCGAAGAATTCATGAAACGTAATGACGCAAAAATATCAAAGAAAATCAACTATTTAGGGATCTACAAAAAAGATAAAGAATCCCACAGTACTTAACCTCAAATTAAGTTTTTTGTATTTTAAAGAAAAACGATTTTGAAATGTACTCACGTGTATATACTTAACATAAGAATCCTATTCTCATGTAAGTGACATTATATAATTTGTCTTTTTGAGAATAAATGAATATTAAACTTACTAATACCTTTCTTAATTCCCCCATTTGATTAAATTTATTAAATTTAACCCGCGTAGGTACCTAGGTGTTAATGTGATCCGTGGTCAGAAGATTTAGTACGAGGTAGTAACCTACTGTTTCAACATTAAACTTTTCCACAGAAGAACTCAAAATGCGTCTCGTCAATTTGTTTTTGTCAACAAAGGCCACTGACAATATTTATCTAAGTACACGAGCTCCGCTAAAAAGAGATTACTTACGAAACGTGAGGAGAAATAATATTTTCTAATTGAATTAAATTATCCAAAGTCATGATCTGATCGTCTATCTATCTCACAAAAAGATTGCGATATATCGGAACAAAAACACTTGACTATCAATCCACCAATGAGTAATTTAATTATGATTAACTACGAGAACTAAGAGAACTACTAAGAGAACTGCCTCGTTGGTCTGGCGGTCAGCTAGTTCAACCGCTGATTATGAGGTCCTGGGTTCGAATCCCGGGTCGGGCTAATAGTTGTTACTGGGGTTTTTCTAGCAAGAAAAATTCACAGTAGCAGCCCGGAGTCAGGAAGTTGGCGGCGTTACACCCCCGTGCCTCGGAAAGCACGTTAAGCCGTTGGTCCTGCGCCTGATCTCTCCCCGGTCGTGTCGATCTGTCGTCCCATCGGATTATGAGAGTGAGGGAATAGAGACTGCACCTGTGTTTGCGCACACACTTGTGCACTATAATATGTCCTGCGCATCGGGCTAGTCTCCGATGAGACTGGCCGCCGTGGTCGAAATTCGGCTAGGAGGACATTATTAATTAAGATTAGTTCGACCAGACTAAAAAGAGGGAGCTGTCAAATTAAAGTGGCATGTACCTAACCTGCATAGATGGACGAGACATTCTAAAGGCAACCTCTATTTTTTAGCAAAAGATTAGGATTCTTATTAGGTAGGCACCTACATCGATCAAGGTTTCCGCCGGCCCTCCATAGATTCACAATGCGCAACCTGAAACCGCCGCAAAAGATTAACCTGGAGAAACCTTTCACATCTTAGGCTAAGGTTTCAACTAGTATCATTTTAGCGCTCGGACAGAAAGCATGCCTAGCAAAATTGCAAAAATCACACGTCCTTGACACAAAAAAGAACGGGATTTCCTATTTGAAGTAAAGTTTTAATGAACTACTGTGCTATTAGCCCCATCCTCAAGAAATCAGCGCGAAAATTATATCTTGGTTTGCATATGTTACGATTTTGACATTATTCTAAATTCATGAATAGAGAGGGTATTGTTTTACAATTTTTTTATTGTTTTCATGCGTTTTTTTTATCTATACTAATATTATAAAGAGGTAAGATTTGATTGTTTGTTTGTTTGTATTGAATAGGCTCCGAAACTACTGGAACGATTTAAAAAAATCTTTTACCATATAAGCCCACATTATGCCTGATGAACATAGGCTACTTTTTACCTCGGGAAAATCATTCCTACGCGAAAACGGGTAATAGGACAACGGGTAGTAAGAATGCAGCTAGTTAGGTAAAAAAAGAATAGTTTAGAAATTATTATAAAATCAATTCGACTCCACTAATTTCTTGTTCCGTATACACAAAAATTGAAAGGGTTTGCGTAAACTGTCTGCGTCAAAACAAGTCGTAGACCATTTCGCGTGTTATTTTTGTAAGATTTTAAGTTTCTACGGAGGATGGCACAGGATAACCGATGGAAATGGGTACCTTCTACCTATAGTGAATTCGATTACGATTTCCTAATATAATGTTTGTGTGTTTACGAATAATATCGAGGTAGCCGTAATAATTTTACACCACATGGGTAAAACCTGCGGTTAAACCGTAGCTGTTATGTGGCCCCGTAAGTGATCAGGCTCAGACGTAAATTGGATGGGAATATAAGCCGTTAATCAAATTATCAAAAACTAAATAAACACGAAATGCTGTCTCTATTAAATCTCTATGATAACTATGATGAACAATATGTACCTACGAAATTCATTGGTGAGCAATATTAATTTACTAACAAATCTAACAGGTATGTAAGTACACAGTTGTAATATGAACGATTGAATCATAAATATTCTTATAATAAATAATACTCGCCACAAGACGTATAGGTATTGCTATCTCATTTACCGTCTTCAAAATTAATATAAAAAAATAAGTAAAATGCGGGACGGAAAACTCTATGGAATTTCATTTCTCACTCGTTTAGAGGGAGAGAAAAGTGTATGGAAATCCATTTCTAACGTGTTATTTATCATTTAATTTTCTGACATAATACCAATGACAAAATAACTATAGCCGGTCGGGTGGGTTATTTTCATAATAGGTCAAAGGACAAAAAGTTTGTACTCCGAATCCGCCATATGATATGGGCCTCTTCCGTATTCGGAATAATAATTCAAAATAGTACCATGTGAAAATCGCACGTGCGCGTATTCATTGGTTTACAATTTCAATTTACTCGAGTTATTTTGAAGATACTGAAACGATGATTTTCCTCGAAGGTGTAGTATATAGCACTGTATTACTCGGGAGAAAGTGTGATTCCTACCTGCCGAGGGCCTCAAATAACACACTCGATAGAAATATAATTTCTCGCCTAGATGTACAATGTACTAATTATTCCTTAATTTCGCGCTGCATAATATTTAACTTAACATAAGCGATTGTTTTCTATAACTCTATCATTTCACTCTACCATCCTACTAATATTATAAAGCCGAAAGTTTGTGAAATATGATTTTTTTGTTACCAAAACTACTGAACTATACTATAATTCAGAATCTTAGATATTTTATGTAAACAAAGGTGATACCATATCAAAAAAAATGTTTCCAAATAGAAGTTCATAGAAGATTACTCAACTTTTCTAAATACTTATGGTAGGGTTTATTTTCTAATCAATATCCATAGAATGGAAAATAGCAATGGTTTTGTGCTACATATTATATTTTATTTCATTTGTTTAACAAAGTTATAAAATGATGAAGAAAGATTAGTAGAAAATATTTTATGACACTGGTATTACCGGAGTAAAATGGGCGTAAAGTGGGCGTAAATCACAGAAGTTCGAAACAATTTTCGCATTTTGACATTAGACGCCATTTTATTTCGTGTTTGCTTGCATTGTAATTTCATTTCATTCGCCTCTCGTCCGCCGAAGTTGAATGTGTTCCTTTTTCGCTGCTCGTGTGCAATTGTGCTTTGTTGAGTTTTTGTTTTGTTTTCGTTTTGACATTATCGTTGTCTGTTATTGTTATCAGTTTTTGTTAAGTTTTAAACCTTGTTGTTGCTGTTGTGCTTGTATTGTTGTTGTTGTTGTGTCCCACTCACACAACATGGAACCTCAACCCGCGCTCGCGACGCCGACACGGCGGCGATCGACCAATCGACATCGTCAACAAGTGACTATCTGTCGCCACAAAAAAAACGTCCGAAGAAATCTATGAGTGCTACAGAAAAACTTATGGTGATGAATGTATACAAAAATACATATAAAAATTGGCCACAGGGTAAAGTCTGGTCACTTGGAGCTTAACTTAACTTGAAGTTAAGTCTTCAAAAGACGCTTTTCGGGAGAGGCTAACCACAGGGCTGAAGGCTCCTTCAGGAAAAGGGAAAAGACTTATAATAAGCCACATCGGAAGTGATGAAGGATTTGTAGAAGGAGCTCTGCTACAGTTTGAATCAAAAAAAAAATCTGAGGATTATCACAAAGAAATGAATGCGGAGTGTTTTGAGGATTGGTTTAAGCAGGTTCTTCCTAAACTAAAACCAAACTCTGTGCTCGTTATGGATAATGCTCCATACCATAGTAGGAAAATGGAGCAAACCCCTACTACTGCCTGGAAAAAAGCAGACATACAGGCATGGCTCTGCTCTAAAAATATTGCCTATGTAGAAACTATGATCAAGACTCAATTAATGAAAATTGTAAGAGAAAATAAATCACAGTATAATAAGTATGTGGTTGATGAGCTGGCTGCCCAGTCGGGTGTCACTGTTTTGCGACTGCCTCCTTACCACTGCGAGCTCAACCCTATTGAGCTAGTGTGGGCTCAGGTAAAGGGGCACGTCGCAAGAAACAATAAAACATTTAAAATGGTTGAAGTAAAGAAATTGTTAGAGGAAGGTTTGAGTGAGGTGACACCCGAAAAATGGATAAACTGCATCAACCATGTAAAAAAAGTTGATAATGAAATGTACCAATTAAACCACATCATTGATGATGTACAGGATAGATTTATTATAAATTTAAGGGAATCGGATTCAGAATCCGATTCTGATTCTAAGATGTCAGAATAATATTTAATTATTTAAGCAATAAAAATATGTAACTAATTATTTATATTGTTTTATTTGTATTTCCTTACGGTCACAGGGAAACGAGGCCGCGACAATGCCGCATCCACAGGTAGGGTATCTTTCGTATCGCACAAGCAAAACCGCGCGCCATCACTACTAATAGTGATCCATGGTAAAAAATTTCTACCCCTGACTTGTCATTATGACAGTGACATATCATGACATTTCTTTGTTTACATAAATTATCTAAGATTCTGAATTGGACTATAGGACTACTTTAGGAACGGCATAAGCGCAAAAATCAAGCTTTTGCTTCTAAACAAGAAAACTACACAATTTACGAAGAAACTGGTTAAAGGAAGCAAATAATTAGTAATGACTAATGACCTACGAATCAAAACATAAGTCATTTGAATAGACCACAGGGTTCCTGAGAGCTCGACCAAATCATATGCGAAACAGTGCACTTTTATGATTTTATGATTTATACTATATTAGTTGGACTTTTTTCAAGATATTTAAAAAAGTATATAACTTAGTGAAATATTAAAAAATGTACAAGATTCCTTTCATTTAATACCCCACTTGACTTTGTAGGTCTCTTTTAAAATTTCGGCATTACAATTTGTATGGAAAATTTTAATGTTAATTTCTCATTTTTTTTTCTTTAAATCTGTACTGGCTCACGAAATATATTAGCATTTTAAATTTCAAGTTAATAGCTGCGGTAGTTCTTGAGATATTAAAGAGGGAAAAAGGACAGACAAAGCGAGAACATAAGGGCACAGATATTATAATACTATACAAGGGTTTCGAAACTAATCTCCGATCTCGAAACCCTAAAAACGTTGAATTTTATTTAATTCTATTTGTTGCCACGGGGATCTTGTGAGAACTGAGATCTAAGCCTAGTTTGACATCCAAACCCGTTAGGTTCGCCCCTTGACGAGGGATTTATTACAAGAAAACTACACAACTTTCAAGAAACTGGTTTTAGGAAATAATTAAATAATTAGTAATGCATGACCTACGAATCAAAACATAAGTCATTTGAATAGACCACAGGGTTCCTGGGATCTCGACCAAATTATGTGCGAAACAGTGCACGTTCATAATTTTACGTTTTTGTAAAAAAAAACTCAATCGTGAAAAAACATTCAAGGAACTAAATAAAAAAATGTTGAATTTTATTTAATTCTAGTTTTTTACTACGGGGATCTTGTAAGTAATGAGATCTTGGCCTAGCTAGTTTGACAAGCAAACCCGTTAGGGTCGCCCCTTGACGAGGGATTTATTCAGGGACTCACCCTGCTACAGTAATATTGAATTCTACAAACTACGATACTTTATATTCTACAGTGAAATAGACTCTATCATTATAGATTATTCCAGTGAAACATTTTCTTGTCCGCCATATTAAAAAGAACAAAGCAGTGTCCACGGAACTATATTATAATAAAGTACCTAGTCTCTCAGATTTCCCATTAATACCAGAGTGACGCACAAGTTTTACGAAGCTCAGCTTACACTGGTTTACTTCAAAGAGCACTAATGGCTCGGCTTTAGTTGGATCCCTTCATTATGCCAGGTGGTCGCAACAAAGAAAATATGATTGATGAGTACCGTAGGAATCTAAGCTACGGAGGTGATAACTACCAATTATACTGATAGACGTGGGTAAACGTTCAGTATAATTAATGTTCGTAGATAATTTATTTATTGAGGTTTGGAGAGATGGATGATACGGAAATTACGGAAACCTGTGTACCTAGGTATCTATACTAAAATTATTTTATTTATTTTTTTATTATTCATTAAAATTTTGGGAAAACTTGCAGCTAGGATTAAAAAGTACAGATGAAATATTGTAGAGCAGCGCCGGATCTTAAATTTTTTCGTGGGGTGGCTAAAACTTGATATGGCGCCTCCTCTCAACCTCAAATAGTCTCTGATGTGTGCAGCTGACTTTGATGGCCATTGTGTTGATTTTTGCTAACCTTTTTTCCGTGCCTAAAATACGTCGGGGCTTTTTTATAGGGTTGGAAATTTTCTTGGTAACTGTTTAGGGAAATTAAAATAATCGTTAGGCATAAGAGCGAAAACTCCAAACATTTTAATATCGGAGATTTTCCAAAAAAATAATAACTTAAGCCTGTTAATTTTTTTACTCAATCAACAGCCTTTTTCTTTCCACTGCTTTGCATTAGCCCTCTCTTTATTTACCTATGCTATCGCTACCAAATATTCAATTTAATTATTGTAAAAGATCTACATAAACAGGGTGCCGCGGAAAGGGGTTGATTCTGGCCATCGAGGGGTCAACGTTTGTCCTACGATTTTTTAAACGAATATTTTTTTTACTATTTTGAAACAAATTTTTAAAAATCGGTTCATCCGTTTGGGAGCTACGATACCACAGACAAATACACAGATACACAGACAGACACGTTAAACTTATAACACCCCTCTCTTTTTGCGTCGGGGGTTACAAATCAGGAAGAGGACAAAAGTAACCGATGTTCTACGTATAATAAAATAAAAACTCAAATGGAACTAGACTGCTACAATAAGATAACAAATAGAGAAAAGTGGGCGATAGATATTATGGAATGGTATCCCAGGAATGGAAAAAGACCAAAAGGACGTCAAATTAGGAGATGGGAAGATGATCTACCAAAAGGATGGAGGAGATTAGCTCGTGGCAGAGATGAGTAGAAGAAACAAGGCCTATGTCGAAGGACCACCTGACCAGCAAACTAAAACAGAAAATTTTAGGTGACAATTTTTTTTTGATGGCAGTTACCGTATATGTTAGAATTATAAATGTACCTACTGTAATTTGATCAGTGAGTAAAGACTTTTTTTATTTTTTTTTTATTTTTCAGATTTCTAAATAATCTTAGTGGTTTTGGAAATCAAGTCTTGTCGTAGGTACTTTCGTTGTAAATTGCTACAAATTGGTGGCGTACATACAATTTTGTTAACAAGATGAAATTACTTTCCATGAATATTTATTACGTCGACTCGGTTCTCGTTTGGACATCAAGCATGTTACTGTTTTAGTGTTTTGGGAATATACCAAGGAAAATTTAAATTAGACCTATAAAGAGACAATTTTATAACTCGTTATGAACTTGTAATGAAAAACAACTCCTTTAGGTACACATTAAGTATATCAAATTTTAACCTCGGGTAGAGAAATGTTTGGGAATAAATTAATTGGTATTTATTTTAGATATTCGGTCAGAATTGCGACTTGGTCCTGCTGCTCTACTAATAAATTGCTGCAAAAATATTTAATAGGCCCAAATGTCACGCTGACCTTTGTTGACCACTGGCAAAATCCATTTTTGGCTGACCAAAATCTCTTTAATTTGCCGACCGTTTAAATGATTCTCAAAACATTTTATCTAGAAGAAGTCGAAACAACATTCAACCACCGAATAAATGTTAAAATTTCTGAATATAAGTTCAAACCTTCAACCTAATTGATCGGGGTGAACGAAGCGAATGAAAATCTCATAGCAATTGTCCAACCGTTGCACGGTGGACCAAGACTGTAAAAGAAGGGAAAGGTATGATTTTTTTTTAAATTTTCTAGGTTTTCTTATGTCAATCAAGTGTACTGTTATATTTAAAACAGTGTGCTGTTAAATTTCACTCAAATCGGATCATGACTTGTGAAATGTGCTGGTAACTTAGTGAGGCCAAATCCGTTGAGGGGTTTTTGAGATAAGGGGGTCCATAAGGGATCAGTCAATTAAATCAAGACGTGGGGGCATCAAGAAAGGTACACTTGAGTACATTTCAAAATGGTTTTTTATTTCTAACGTGTGTAGTTTTTGAAAGAGACACAAACACTACATTTGGCGCACAACATTTATTACTTACCCGACATAGGAATCCCTTCCATAGCACTTGATCGGTTTTGCATCGGGATATCCGATTTTACGATGCAGCTTAGAACCTAAAACAAAATAAAAACACAGTAACAAATGTTGTTGGTTGGTAAAATCCGTTTTTTCGTAACTTTATGAAACTTCCTGCGTAAATATTACCTGATGTTCTGAGTGGCCTGCCATCCATCCACAACATAGACAAATTAAAAAACTACATAAGGATGTACCTATATATTTTAAAGTGGTGCATTGTTCAGAAAGGATTTATTGATATCGTGATTGCCCAACCATTTTTTTAATCAAAAACAAAAACACCATCCTCGGCGAATATAATATTGATGTATTTCAAAGCATGCATAATAAAAATAGTAATTAAATATTACTTTAAAAAAAATTAGCCCACTACGAATTACTTATGTTTAATGTTCCAGATTATTCGAATGTCTATAAATATCGTAATTCCTTCAGAACCTACGTCTCACGCAAGACGTTACCTATTCCCAGCGTCTCACGAAAAATCAGAGAGTATCGTCACTTCAATCTACGAAACCCATTAAATAAAATTACTGTAATTTCTTACTTGTTGGAAGCCTCGTCGATACCTCAGGTTCATGTAGCTGTAGATGAAAGGGTTGTAGCAGGAGTGGGACATGGCCAGCCAGTGGCTCGCGAACCACACGTAGGGCATCCCCCACCACTGGTTCCATTCCTCTTCTTCTGCGTGCAGCGTCCAAAGCACCTGGAAAAATCATGAAATTAGGTAAAAAAATAATGCTGTCTTATTTTAACAAAAAAGTTTTTGGCAGTGTTACATACGTAGGCTGTGGTTTCATTCAGGATTTGGTAAATTAAATAATGTTGGACAATTCACACACAGCATTATCTAGCCCCAAGCTGAGCAGAGCTTGTGTTATGGGTAAGTACTAGATAACTGATATACTTAATACAAGATACTACATAAATAGATATTTTTTTATTATACATAGAAAACATCCAGAAAACCCTGAAAAAATATTTGTAGATCTTACAAACATTTGTCCCGAGGCGGGAATCGAACCCGCAACGTTCTGCGTCGCAGGAGGACCTTCACCCGCCGCGCCACGGATGTCGCCAAATCCGGTAAAGCTTTTGACGATAACCATACATCCAAATCTGTTCAGGCATTTATGGTGAAATAAAGAAACTGACATTAACTCTGAAAACATTAGATACGTACACTTCTCTGGCAGCCAAGTGATAAACGAAAGCGAATTGTACAATTAGTATTTACCTATTGGTTTGGACCAGATGATCTGCCTCTAAATTGTTTACAACAGTCTGCATGAAACTCAATTGGTCCATGTACAGTGACGCTCAGTGACGCTCATCGATAATTTAGCCCTCACCAAAATATTTTTATACTAGTGTCTCTCTCGGTAAAATGAATTTAACAAGCTGTTCTACACAAAAACAAGTTTAACTAAAATGAAAATTGTAAAACACTTATCAAATAAAACCATTGGTAAAAGCTTTGTTTTGATTCGTAGGTTATTTTATTACTAATATAAACCTACGAATCAAAACATAAATATTTTCTATAGACCGCAGGGTTCCTGAGATCTCGATCAAATTATGTGCGAAACAGCATTTTCATGATTTTTTTATCGTTACCTATTGTGTTTTCAATTTTAAGGAACCAAATATATTTTTTTTATGTAATTCGAGTTTTATAGCCAGGGGGACACCGCGAGGAAATCTAGTCCTAGTTTGACAACCAAACTCGTTAGGTTCGCCTCTTAATTCCTAAAATTTTACTATCCTTATTTTTAGCGTACTTATATTAATAATGTTCCTCGTAGTTAGGATAGGATATTAAGATTTATTTGTATTGTATTAGGCATAACACTTTGGAATCATCTCTATAATGACATGTAAAGTTCTTGCATATTGAATCTTTCTACTCAAGAACTAGGTTGCTTATAAAAATAATAATGCGTCGTCTTTTGAAATGTACGAAGTCACCCAGGAAAATGCGCTTCCCGTTTCCCGGAAAAGGGGGAATCAGCACCGGGTAATCACCGGATTGCACTTTCCGCTATTAAAACAATGTAGGTACCTATACTCTATCCATCGAGCTTGTACAATTTTCAATAACAAAGCCACTGACAGTTCAATCAGCTGATGCAGGGGTAAAAAACATTTTTAATAATGTGGTTGGCTCTTGCCTGCGGCTTCGTTTGCGTATTTAGGATATACATAATTTGGTCTTATTTGATTTCTAACTGACGCAAAGAAAGAAATAATTATAAAACCTATGACATACCTAACTAAAATTGAACAAATTAGTACATAACCTACCAAGCTATACTCTTATGGCGGCTATTTTGAGCTTTGATAGATGTCTCTGGGTAGTGATATTTAATGTGAATAATAGTTGGCATAAGTAAATAAGGTAGTCTTGTGAAATCAGTACTACTTTTTATTGTTACCTATCCTTAAAAAGGAAATACAAGGTAAAGGAGATGAAATAAGACTATAAATGCAAATTATAGGAATAATTTATTGTTGCATCATTAGTTAATTTAGTTATCATCATTTTATGTATTTACTCTTTAGTATACATGTGTCTCTCTTCTGGGACATTATCATTAGTTAATTTAATTATCATCATTTTATATTTTCAATCTTTAGTATACATGTGTCTCTCTTCTGGGACATTATTGATAGACAACAATCAATTATCATCATCACTGTCAGAATCTGAGCTACTTGATGTATCTCCGGACACCTGGATGATAAATTGATCAATTACATTATCTGTAATACCATCCAGTTCCCTCATTTTTTTCTCTTCTTGTATAACATGGTCTATGCATTTTTGCCATGCTGCAGGTGTTATCAAATTCATAGATTCTTCTAATAAAATCATCAATTCATGCATTTTAAATGTTTTATTTTTATCTGCAACATGGCCTTTGACTTGCCCCCATATCATTTCTATTGGGTTTAATTCACAGTGATAGGGGGGCAATCGCAAGACTTCAATATTTTTTTCTTTTGCGAATGTGTCAGTGGCATAGGCCATGTAATTATGTTTTATTGGTTTTATCAAATCGATAAGCTCCCTTTTTATCATAGTGTCCTGGAACGAGATACCCTTGCTATTTAACCAATCTTGGATGTCAGCTTTTTTCCATTGCATGTTTGGTACTCGTTCCAGGCGACGAGAGTGATAGGGAGCATTGTCCATTACTATAACTGATTCTGGCTCAATTAAATCTATAATTTTTTTGAACCACTTTTCAAATACTTCTGCGTTCATTTCTTTGTGATAATCTCCATCACCACTTTTGCTTTCGAATATTAATTTTCCACCATTCAAAAATCCATCTTCGTTTCCTAGAAAAAAAAACAAATATTAAACTTTAAACAGTTGATTTGATGTTATTGACACAAGTTTTGATACATTTAACTGAAAGCTGCCTTTGTCCGATTATCTATTGGTGAAAACCGACCTTATTGCATCACCACCCATAAAAATATCAATGATATTACAAGATGCAATAATAATACTCAATCTATACTTATTCATACTTGACCATGGTGCTACTTCTTTGATATGTTGATGCTATTGTTTAAATAAATTATCCTGATTCATGAAAATACAACAGATATCATACCAATATGTACTATTATTAGGCGTTTTCCTTTTCCAGAAGGCCCTTTGAGTCCTGTAGAAAGGCCTTCCAGGTGTGCCTGCCTTGTTGACTGTATTATCATGTCTTGCCACACCTTCGTTTTCGTATGACCTACAAAAACAAGAAACAATGTTAACATAACATACAAAAGTTCAGTTCAGTTCAGTTTAACGACTACATGTTTGATATTTAATATAATTATTTACTAAAAAGGATAATAAACAAAGAGTAAATTACCTTCGTTTAACCATGTTTCATCTGTATAATATATCTTGCGCCCTTCTTCTCTCATTTTGGCAATTTTTAGCAAATAATTGCGCCTCCACCTTACTATTTCATGTTTTTCAATGAGACTGCTGTTACGTGATCTTTTCAGGTGTTTTATTTTTAGCTTTGCTAAAAGCTTTGCATATGTACTCCTTTTGAAATTTGGTAGGTCATCATCTTCGTTAACCGAATTTAACACTTTGTTTAGTGTGGGGATTTCATTTCTGAAGAAGAATTCATGCACTTTTCTTCGTATGGCACTTAGTTCAAAGTCCAAGAGTTTGTCAATTTTGGCTACTCTTGGAGGTAGAGGTGCTGGTGACTGAACGCGATGCTCAGTAGAATAGCCTTTCAGGACTTTCCACACCGTACTGACGCCAACTCCAGCGGTATCGGCAGTCCTTTTCACCATCTCCTGCTTATAGGGAAATTGGTCTCGAGGCCAAGTTTCTTCCACCAGTTTATAAATATTAATAATCGTGAGCTTCTCTGCAGAACTGAGAGGCGTTTTCTTTTGACGCTTCTTCTTGGGCGAAGCAAAGAGCTTCAACGAACTCGGGCCTGGTTCATTGCTCATTGTATCAAAACAACAAACGTAACAAACAACAAAAACTCAACAGTAACACTCAACAATAACAAAAACTCAAGAAACAACGATAAACTCAACGAAAACAACGTAACGTAAGCAGAGAGCACAAAAGGAGAGAATTACTTGAACTAACCACAACAAAGCAAGAAAGTCAAGTAAGGAAATAAAATGGCGATCGTGGGTAGTGTTACCCACTCTGTCAGAAAAACGGGGAAAATAAAGTTATGTTATCATTCGTTCATTCATTCAAATTTTATTGTAATAATTCTGTAGATTTGTATGTATTAGCACAGCCAACTTATGCATACAGTTGTTCGACGAAGCCATTTAGACAGGGCAATCGTGCGGGGGGCAAGGGGCGAGGCATTTGAAAAATCACCAAAAATAAAATCATAATGTTTTATTTATGATGATGTTTCCTTATAATAAATAATTAAAAGTTTTCATTTAACACTAGCATTGTGCTAGCATGGTGACAACCCTGGCCTGATTACCTGGTAGCGTCACTTGTCGGCAGGTTCCGCGATATCAAAGGCCTACTGTATATTATTATTTATACTGTGGCATTAGTATCTAGGTAAAGTATATGACACAATGGTGCCCATGCAGGGTGCAGTGACAGCAGTGGCTACATTATTATCCGCATACTTTACACACATAATTTTACGTACGTAGATTTACATATTTTTGTAATTTTACACTGGTTTTGCTGAAAATTCTCAAGTCTCACCCTTCGGTCTTGAAGAAAGCATTGTTCAAATCATCATCATTGTTAAATAAAAAAAAACATAATCCAAGAAATAATATTGTAAATGTAAAAATGAAACGATTTTTACTGGTAGAGTTCAATTCATAAATCAATAGTGTGGAAGATTTAGATTAGCTAGATTATTATTTGTCAATGAGGTTCCATTGGAAGGAAGGCGTTTCAGGCCCAGGCCCATTAGTAAATAGACGTTCTTAATTTTATGTCTTTACATTGACCATATTTTCTAAGCATCATTGATTTCTTAGATTCTTCCTGGGTCTATGATAATATTTAGATTTTTTTGTTTAGCCATTTTAAGGATTTCAATTATATTTATATATCATATTAATTTATATTTAATAATAAAAAACTAAAAGTACTTCATATTTTTTCTCTCATTGCAACAATTTACTGAAGAACAATTTACTCAGGATTCAGATTAAAAATAAAAATTGAAAAAAAATGCAGTAAACAAGGTTAAAAGACCATCACAGGTTGTAGACGATCTCGATTTTTTTTTATATTTACCTTTTCTTTACAAATAGGTCACTTAGATTTTTTTAAATTTCTTGTGATAAATACCCTGACTTGGCCTGTCACTTGTTTCCGTCTTGACGTGGAGTTTTGGGACATCGTGTTTACAAGCCACGATGCTTTAAACTGCACGACTATCTATCGTCACTAAAAAAAATGGGAACACACCCTAAAGCGCCCTAAAAACTACACTCAATAGGGTAGCTAAGACCAGCTGGCAGCACTCGCTCAGTGTTGAGTTTACGTTCCATTCGTTCTTCAATAATCCGGCTAAAAATAAAATACTGCTCTGTATAGGAAATAAGTATGGTCATAGTGCTATCCTAAATTGGGAAGCATAGTTCAAAAAATACCAATTGTTTGCATCCCATGACGTCAAAACTAAGATTCGTTAGGGTTGGCACTTTAACAAAAGATAAAAATATCTGGTCATTTGAATCTTCGTTTTTGACCAAATAATGACGATTTGTAAATTGCTACAACTAGATATTGCATAGATATGAAGTAAAAATTGAAAAAAGTAACAAATCTAACGGAATCTATGGGTGAAATCATTGGAATTACGTTAGGCCTGTGTCATTTCATGGTGATAACCCTAAAAATCAGCTGATTACGTTTGTTTACGAAAAATCTACAAGCTCGATGGATAAAGTATACCTAATACTACGGGAGTGTAGTAAAAAGAGGTTTAATAGCCAAGTTGAAATTACCGCTAAGCACAACGTAACGAGCCATTAGCCTACTAATTAGGTACGTGTAATTAATTTCAGTAACCATTCACCTGTTCCTAACGGGGTTGTATTAGAATACAAACGTCAAAAATAATAAATGGCTTCCTACGGTTCCCATGAAGCTTGCAAACCAAATTTTGTATGCATAATCCAAACAATTAGAAAGTGCTCAATTTGGCAAATAATTATTGAGTTTACGATGGGGAACGAAATGAGTTGCGCAACAGGGAATCCCCAATTGCTCAACTATTCGCAGTTAATGCTATTACGGCAAGCGAAGCGAGCCGTGCTGTGTTCCCCTCAGGGGCCATAGATGAAACGACGAAAGCAACTCGAGCGCACTGTTTAGGCTACAGACAGGCAGCGTCCTCCCCATTGCAAAGTACATCGTTTGCTTTACAAAAAAACGAGATACATAAATTAATCCTTTAATTATTCATTCAGTCTTCATTCATTCAACAGTTAACGGGACTTCATAGGCGTTGTGTCAAAAAGAAAATAAAAGCGTTGACGGAGTATAGTCTAAGATTACTGTTTATTCAGTTTAGTCCGATTTAACAAGTGATTCTAGTGCTAAAATTTACAACTTTTTTGAAAGTAAAATATTTATAGAATAGGCACGAATAGTCCATAGGCCAAAGGCCTCTAGGAATAGACCTATGGGTGATCGAATTCATATAAGTTCCAAGGAAAATAAATGAAAGAAAGTGACAAATAAAAATTGTATTCAGAAGGTCGTCTGTGTAATTTTTTCTACGATTTCCATATTTTTTTCAGTCTTGCTAATTCCTCGGAACCCTCATGTGTACCTAATCCTGCATTTATGATTAATTGGATTCCCTAGTGCCAATCCAGCAATTCCCGATGCTATAGATACCTACGAGTCTACCAGGATAATATATATTCACTCGGATTTTTCCAAACACAAACATGAAACGACTCTGGGATAGTTTCCTTTTATTATTATTGTGTTTTTACCAATTATGTTTCAAAAAGAACCCTTTGAAACATCATTGTTTGTTACGCAATAATTGCACACCAACAAAAATACAATATAAAGACATTACATACGACACAAGTACAATGGGCGGCCTTATCGCTTATTTTTATATGTTTAAGGTATCATTGGATGCCTTTTGGCAGTTTAAGATTAATATCTGACACTGACTGTACACACGAACAAAATCAAAAATTATAAAACTCCCCCCCCCCCCAACAGATTTTCATGAAAGATGGCTAAGAACACTCGTGATAAAATTATCTATGACACAAAAAAAACAAAACGAAAATCGGTGCATCTGTTTGGGAGCTACGATACCGCAGACTGATACACAGATACACAGACAGACACGTTAAACTTTAACTCCCCTCTCTTTTTCCGTCGGGGGTTAAAAACAGCGTTTATCATTCCTGCCCGAAACATCAGTAAAGAAAATATAAAAATTAAAATATGTCAGTTCGGACAAAGTGTCCGAAGATATTGTGTCCGAAACGCCGGCAAGCCAGGAAAACAAATCTAGATGTTTACGATCCAGCCAACCTATGGTGTTGTAGATGTTACTTTCACAAACTAATTAAATAAGTGGTGTACAACTTGTTTTTCCTTAAGTTATCGAGGTACGGTTGGTGTGGGTTTGACATTGCTCACGCGAGCCTAATAAAATAAAAAGATAAATAGGTAGAAACTGTTTGCCTTTGAGACAGTAACCCAAACATAATCCTGACGACAATTTTGTAATCAAAGATAAATAAATGAATGTGTTTTATTATAAGAATAGTAAAAATCGTCGCTATTCACTTGCTTCACTATTCTTTTATATTTCTTAATTATTTATATGTTTTTTATGGTGTCGCATAATATTATAATCCTTGTCAAGTGCGTTTATGCAATGGTGTCAAATGGAGGGCTATGGGCTATGAGGATGAATACCTAACCTATGGGAATGAATAGGTACCTAACCTACCAACTCCTAGATAAAAAATATTTAGCAACAATTCCGCACAAAACCTTGTCGAATTGCATTTTGTTGTAGCTCAACATAGAAGTTTTTGCGTGGAATTGTATTTTTTTTATGTATTTTTAAATCTTTTATATCTGTAAGTTTGACGTGTCGTTTGTGTATCTGTGGTATCGTAGCTCCCTAACGGATGAACCGATTTTCGTTTCGTTTTTTTTTTGTGTCGTAGATAATTTTATCCCGAGTGTTCTTAGCCATGTTTCATAAAAATCTGTCGGGGGATTTTAAATTGTTATCCTAATATTTTGCAATGGGTTTCTGCAAACTCCTGAATCTATTATTTATCTATCCACTCCTATTATACCTAGACTTACGAAGTACATTCTCATCTCTAATACAGGGTGACGGCAAAAGCTCCACTGAACTAAAAAGCTTTTACCCCACCTATTACGCCGAACCTCTAATTATCAGCCTGTATAAAGCCTTCAAGTCACGTTGCTACCTTATCCGCGCGCCCTATTCTCGTTTCATCGACATTGATTTTGAACGTGACTTCTCGTTTTCTGTCGATACTTCAAACAAGATAAGATGTGAGGCGAAAGTAGGTGCCAGAGCCCTTAGGGTTGTGCATTAGTTAATCATCATCATCAGCGTCCACTGGAGAAGATAGGCCTCTCTCAAACAACACCACAAATAGCGGACCTGCATGCAGGGCTATTCTGACTCTTCGCTACCGAGTCATCGACACGGAATGTGACACAGATTCGCGCGTAATTCAAATATTTTATCGGTTTTTAATATTTTCTGCGTTCTGCAAGTAATTAAACTAGCAGAAAAGTAGTTTTCTTAATAATTATAAGTTAATAATTTAAGCGATGACAAAGTTACACTAGATTTTTACGATGACAATTTTACCTGGTGACATTTTTACCCCAACCCGTTCTTAAAAAATTGTCTACGATTTGTGAAAAACCACTTTTCTCGCCTTTTTTCGCCATGAAGAATAGCTTGAAAGATTATAAATAATAATAAATAATGCTGGACAATCCACACAGCACCATCTAGCCCCAAAGTTGTGTTATGGGTACTAGATAACTGATATATTTAATACATTATATACAAAGATAGATATTTTTTTTATTATGCATAGAAAACACCCAGACCAACGGAACAAATTTCTGCAGATCGTACGCCAAGAAGAAGAAGAAGAAGATGTATGTATTTCGATTAATATACCTACCTAATAATACCTGTTATTAAACCAGGTGAGAACTCAAGTGTCTAGTTAAGCCTAACATAGGTTTTAAGGCACTTCTAACCGAAATGGAATGTTGTTTTTTACCTGAATAAATAATTCTATTCTATTCTATTCTAAGCGCCTCTACCAGTTTTCGTAGTTCGACAGCGATTAAATAGTTTCATAAGATCTTGATTGTAGTTTTCAAACGATTTGAGAGATTTTACAGAGGCTATTTTTACGGAATATAGATAGATAGATAGAAGTTATATGTATTTTGCACACTCATATTTAGCATCCTGATAAATTAATTTCAGTTTCACGTTTGATTACCGCTGAGTAGGTATAGGCGTCTATCGAATGGTAGGTAGTATGTAAATACCATACCTTTCCCACAAGGCATATTTCCATAAATCTATCTGGAAAAAGTAGATACCTACGTTTACCAAGTTACAAAAATTTCTATCAAAATTTACCGCGAAAAGATTATCTATCAGTGATCGTAAAATTCCTTGTATTACACCTTTTTAATAACACTTTAGCATACTTACAATAAATGATTACGTATTAAGGCCTAAGTAAAGTACAACTTTTTTTGCATCTCTTACCATTACCAGTGACCTAACATAAACGGAAGATCTTAGATACTATATAGGTATGTGTATTTTACGGCAGATCTTTTCTCATCATCACACAAACATCCGCTGCCGAAAATGGCTCCCCCAGGGTTGGCTTTAGCGGGTGTGCAGGGTGTGCAGGACGTAATTTTCAATGGCAGGTGTAAGAATGCCGCATCTTGTGTTTTACCGCTAAACAGTATCAGTGCCGGTCCTAGGGAGCAAGCGGAGCAGTCGTCACTAGGTGCCAGATTATAAATAAATAATAAAATAATGCTGGACAATTCACACAGCATTATCTAGCCCCAAGCTAAGCAGAGCTTGTGTTATGGGTGCTAGATAACTGATATACTTAATACAATACACTACATAGATAGATATTTTTACTATACATAGAAAACACCCAGACCAACGGAACAAATTTCTGCAGATCGTACACAAATTTGTTCCGAGGCGGGAATCGAACCCGCAACCTCCTGCGTCGCAGGCGGACCTTCGCCCGCTGCGCCACGGAGGTCGTCAACTTGCTTGATTGCTTATTGCTTAGAAGCCGGGGCGGGTCGCTAGTATTTTTATAAAACCTAACGTGTAGAGCGCTCATTTTACAAAGAACTCTGAGACCTTAGTACGAGTTTTGCATAGTTTACGAAAACTATAAAAGTGTAGGTACGTCCAAACATCTGGCTCCTAGCAGCGCCTCTTACTTACGTAGCTTGACGGGGATCAAATACTAACTCGATTATAGTTTTTTTAAGAATAAGAATAAGAATAACAATCATATACTTGCATAAAACATGAGTATGAACATGGTGCGAGCATGCAGTTATGTTAAAATATAAATGACCTACATGTTTTGCCATTACTGGCGTGCAAATAGGAGAGGGCACGCTGCAGATTTGTCACTAATGTGATATGTCTTATAATGTATACAATCAATCATAGTACAAAAAAATTAAAATTATCGGATAAACTTAAAATAAATTGTAATTGGTATAATCAAAATTTGTCATTAAGAAATCAAATCAAATCAAATCAAAAACTCTTTATTTCCATAAATACAATAAATGTACACTTAGAAAAGGTCAAATCATAAAACTAAACACTGACACGGAAATAAAGTGATATTTTTGATTCCTGTCGCTTCGGTATGTAGACTAAAGTAAAGAAGCGACGAAGAAACCTTTAGTCTGTTAGTTGTTATTTTTCGAGCTGGAGCAAAACTCGTCCCAAGCTTTTTTATCCTCTAGATAATCTGACATTTTGTAGTAAGCCTTTTTACAAAGGATATGTTTGACTATTTGTTTGAATTTATTTATTGATAATTTTTGCAACTCACTTGGAGTTTTGTTTTAGAAGCGTATACATTGCCCTTTAAAAGATACATTTATCTTGTGTAGCCTAGTTGTGGGCACAGCGAGTTTATCCTTATTTCTAGTATTTATATTATGTGTGTCGCTATTTTTAGGGAATACATTGATATTTCTATGAGTGTACAACGAGTTTTCATAAATATATTGACATGGTACTGTCATTATATTTATTTCTTTGAATTTATCACGCAGGGATTCTCTGGGACCCATGTTATAGATTGCACGAACAGCTCTCTTCTGCAGCACAAATACGGTGCTAATATCTGCAGCGTTCCCCCACAGCAGTATGCCATAAGACATAACACTATGGAAGTAGCTGAAATAGACTAGTCTAGAAGTATCAACGTCTGTAAGATGACGGATTTTTTTGACAGCATACGCTGCAGAACTAAGTCTTTTCGATAGCTTATCTATGTGTGGGCCCCATTGAAGTTTACTATCTAAGGTTATTCCTAAGAATACTGTACTGTTTACAATTTCTAACGTTTCTCCTTTTACGTTTACATCAATCTTAACGTGTTTTACATTAGGTAGAGCAAATTTTATACATTTCGTTTTAGTTTCATTAAGCAAGAGATTATTGACACTAAACCAGTGTACTACTTTTGAGATTGCATTATTCACATCGTCAAATTTTATATTTTGTCGTTTCATTTTAAAAATTAATGAAGTATCGTCAGCAAACAATACAATCTCATGATTATTCTTTACTAGGTCATTAACGCTATAATAACATTTGTCTATGAGTACATTCTTAAGTCTATTTTTAAATACATTTGAGGTAGTACCAGAGTTACAGTTGTTTAAACATTTAACAGCTTGATTATATATTTTGGGTGCCATACCTTAAATACTTTTTCGTATTAGGGCAGTTTGCGATGGGTGCATACAAAGTCTATTATTGTTACGTCGGTTACGTACCACAACGTCAGAGAAAGTTTTAAATAAGTGTAAGTTATTTTTCACGAACATTGCTACATTTAGAATATATAGAGCTGGTAGAGTAAGAATTTTGTATTTAAGAAAGTATGGCTTACAACTATCAAGAGTAACTAAGTTGAACATAGCTCTCAAGCAACGTTTTTGTGTTTTGAAGACTCGGTCGTTTTCGGTGCTGTTCCCCCAAAAAATAATCCCGTAACATAACAAAGTTTCAGTTTGTTTTGGTAACATAACAAAGTTTGCAAACGATTTTGAGTAATATATTAAAAAGGGCAGAAGCCTTTATTCACAAAGAAAATTATAATTTAATTAGTATTTACAATAATAATATTTACAGTAATACAGGGTGTAACAAAAATAAGTAACCAAACTTTCAGGTGGGGTGTAGAATCGAACACTGAATTCAGGAAAAATATTGAAAAAAAATCCCGCCCTTTAGTTTTCGAAAAATTTAATAAATAGGTACGAAATTTTCACAACATTAGGCAATAGACTATAATACATGTGTCTATTTGGAATTTAAAAAAATGGCCTAAGTACCTGTATTCATCTCTTTTATAAGCCCATAACACCTAAACGGTGCCCTAATGAGCGGCCACCGCGGTCATCGACCCGCGACATCATTGCAGCGGAAGCGAACAGGCTGCACGGCGTGCTTAGATATGGAGCCTACGTACAACAAATACATTCCAATTTTCCTCTAGGAATTAAAAAATAAATAAATTATTTTAAGTCTTTACACACGTTCTATCGCGAAAATGCATAGTTAGTAGGTACATTCATTAAGCATGCACCTTCCTACTAAAAGATATTCACTACTAGGGTTTATTTTTCATATCGCACCACAGAAACGCCGCGCGCGCTGCTGCGATATCGCGTGTCCGGTCGTGGGTGCCCTCCGTAAAAAGATGTTTATCTGCTAAAAAGGTGTACACAAGGTACGAAGACCTATTAATCATATTTTAATGTCAAATAAACACGTGCATCAGTCGTTTGCGTAATGTAGTGAAAATTCCGTATTTATTTTATTTTTCGAAAACTAAAGGGCGGGATTTTTTTTTAATATTTTTCCTGAATTCAGTGTTCGATTCTACACCCCACCTGAAAGTTTGGTTACTTATTTTTGTTACACCCTGTATATTGCATTTTGGCAGAACAAGTGCTAATTTCGAGAAGTTAGTGGCAGGTAAGTGGGAATAAACTAAACTGCCACGTTCTCGAATACTTTTTCGTTTTTGATATTTTGCATACTCAAGATAATCAATCACATGAAGACAACATAATTTGGCGTGTTTTAAAAAACGATAAACCGACTTCAAATTCTAGTTGCGACATCTAGTTTAAATTCGAGTTTAATTTAGTTTGATGACACATCAAGACAAATCACCCTATTAAATAAAATAAGAATTATCAAAATCGGACTACTCTGTAAAAAGTTATGGGTGGTCAAACTCTCAACTTTGCAATAAAAAAAGAATTATCGCAATCGGACTACTGTGTAAAAAGTTCATCACAGGACATTTTTATAGTGCACAAGTGTGTGCGCAAACACAGTCTTTTCCTTGACTCTTATATAACACCGACAACTTCCTGACATGTTGAACTTACCTACTTGTTCCTAGGAAGGGAAATAAATAATTTAGTATTTTCTGAATGTTGTAAACTAATTTAATTCATTTGTCAGCTGTCGTACTAGGCTTACAAAACTCGGATGTTTACAGACACTGACAGACACATCAAACACTTTCTATTCTTTGAGAGTATACAACAGAACTTAGGTACAATTCACACGTGCCACAAACACACCTACAAAAAGAGTTTTTTTTTTATTTAGCGACCACACCGTCCTATAGAAATCATATCAGTCAATTATATAGATACTAGCTAGATAATGCTGTGTGAAATGTCCAGCGGCGGCGACTTATGTATGTGTGGTGTAGCTGGTGTGGTTGTGATGTGCAACCGTGTGGTTGGTACCGACCACATACTTGAATTAGATGGCAAAATGTGGTCCGTGTGAATTAAACTATGCACTATCTGTTATAAAAATTAGCACCCGACCACCTGTTGTAGTTGTGGTGTGGTTGTGGTGTGGTCCGTGTGATTTGTTGATAATGTAACTCCAGCTCATTTGTTTGAGTTTATCAAATAATAATGTTTATGTCAGATAATCTCATTGGAATTCAGATTGAGTTAGTACCTTCTCGTGTTTACAAATCGGCAAACATTGTTTCCGCGATGAAACGTAAACAAAGAGCCGCAATGTAAGCTCGTTGAAATTTTCAATCATAAGAGTTTAGAATAAACATGCTCTATTGTGTTTAGTGTAGCAAATTTTGAAATCAACTCTCTAGTACGAAGAAATGAATATGGGTAATCGATCGGTTGGTTGATGTACTTTACGTACTGGTCACATATGTCAGAATAAGTTGAGCCAAATTGCCACTTGGTTCGGTGAAGAATAAACCCACAATCGATTACCATAGTTTTTTATATATATAGTATACTAGTTTTTGACTCCCGACACAAAAAGAGAGGGGTATTATAAGTTAAACGTGTCTGTGGATCTGTCTGGTATCGTAGCTCCCAAACAAATGAACCGATTTTCGTTTAGTTTTTTTTTGTCATATATAATTTTATGCCGACGTTCTTAGCCATGTTTCATGAAAATCTGTCGGGGGTATAGTTATGTCGGTTTTGGGGAGAATGTCTTACAAAGCTGTTTTTTTAGTTTTCCTCATACTGCTTTCATTAAATAGATACAAGGATAGGGTAAAACTTTTAAATCCATCATGGTTATTAACACTAAAGTCAGTCAGTACCTAACTGCGCCGAAATATTGGAAAGCTCAAAACTCAAATCATGGTAAATATCCCGTTATAAGTGACTTTAAAGGATAGGGTGCTGATTCATACACCAGAAGCGATACCTATGTTATGTATATGCTCGGCCCTTGTTTACATTATCGCCTTATTTGATTAGAATTATGGGGTTGTTTAAGTTGGGTCGGCAGATGAGTAAGCTTGCTTATTCTACACTGAAAATGTAAGTGATGTGATGATGAATAATGACGAAAAAATTACACCGTTTTTTTTAAAGTGCAGAAGCCTTTATTCACAAAGAAAATTACAATAAAATAATAGAAATAAATTAGAACTAGTATTTACAATTGAAACAATTGAGCTAACTGCAGACTTTGCCAACAATCTACAGGTAGCTCAACTGATCCATAATATCAATACCACCGTTTTCTTAAATCGTAAATTTTTTATCTCTCTGTTAAAACTTACACACCCTGTAGCTCCAAAAGTATTGATCGTAGAGCAAAAATACATTAAATCAAATTTGTAGAAAATTTATTGTAAAAACTTTTCTCAGAAGTAATCATATGCTTATTCGTACAGATATTCGAGATACGAGCAAAAATCTAAAAAAAGGTATCTTCAACCCCCCTTGCACCCTCAGCACACCCCCCACCCTTTTAGTATGTTCATCTGGATACCGCAAGGTACCAATTTACAAAACTATAAGAATTATTTCCCCTGATTGCCCATATTCGGCTTAATTTGATCGTACTATCTTTTTTGGCCGCATTTTTGTGATTTTTAAAACCATCTGAGACTTAGAAAATAGTGTTTCTGAAAAAAAGATATACCTATATTACCTAACGATCTAGTCTAGTCAAAGCCGTATTCAGTTACAAGATCTAATGAACTTCACTCGATAGAAAATAATCCCAAAGTTACCCCTTTTTCTAACGTTTTTTCAATAAACTAAAACTAGCGAACTACCTACCTAAATCACGCTTTTTTTTGTACTCAACTAAGGACACTTAAATATTTCTAAACAAATTCGCAGAGTTTGACTTGATAAAAGGATTTTCTTAATCACCAGGTTTAATTAACTACCTATACAAAAAACACGAGCGCCGCGGCTTGGCAGGCGCGCATTTTCCCTTACGCCTACTGCTGCAGGACTACCTGGCCTTAAGTCCTACTTCTTAACAGACATGAATAAGGTTTCGTTCTTCGAAAATTAAACACACACACGTAACATATACCTAAGTAGTTTTTTTTACTTAAAGTAGCGATGATTAAACTGAAATTTTGAAATTATTATACGGCAATGTAAACCGTTGGTAGGTGATTGATTACTGATTAGGTGTTAGTTAGATATACCTGTTAACGGATTTATGAGTATTATATTTTACGAAAGGAGCAATATGATAGGGTTGGAGAAAAGGAACAAAACTTCTGTCAAAATATTAAAAAAACTTTATTTTAAGAAATAGCTTTTCCAAAATCCTCGAAGGAACAACACCTTAAGTAGGTACCTACCTAATTACGTGTTAATGATTTATCTGATCAGCAGATCTACTAGGCACTAACATAACCTACATTTTTTTATGTCTCAGATCATTTTGAATTTCTGAATGTTCCATTCTTGTAAAACCTACGGGCAGATTTTCTATGGGCAGCGGAATCACATTTATTTTATTCAATTGGACACCGAAACGGGTTCGCAATGAGAAAGGCATTACAGAAGCAATTTTAATAAATAAATAAAGCTTTATTTCAGGAGAATATTGCAAATAATAGTACCTAATGGAAAACCAGAAAACGTTTATTGAAGCGGAATACCTTGGCCCCCGCCATGGTACGACGTACTAGGGTTTGGGAATTCCCGACAATTTCAAAGTCCCGGGACACGAGACAGACTACAGTGAAAGTCCCGGGAATCATTTATTTTCTTTTTATTTATTGTAAGGAAAATCAGCAGCACATACATTACATACATACAAATTATAAAAAATAAATTTTAAGCAGTTAAATCTAATACGTAGTTATAAAACGAACATAGTTAAAAAAAATCATATTAATTCTTTAATTTTACTATTATCTAGTATTTTTAGTATTGGTCGTAATCAGAACATTGTTAATTCTCATAATCACAGATTTGTTTTTTATTTATATTACACCACATTTCGGAACATCACACCACACTCACATCATAAATACAATTGACGACTGATTGACTCAACTGACACAGACACAATCATAATCCAAACGTCACAGAACAACCAATTTGGCGGCATGATGGCGGCGCATAAAACGCATTTATTGTGTTGAGCACTCAGTAGTGACGTAGTAGACCAAGTAAGTATTCATTAAACTAAGAGATGGCGCTAGGCTCCTTCAATTATTTGAAAATAAAAATGATTACAAAACAATTTCGACAATCTTGTCTTGACTCGAGTCTCGACCCGAAAGTCCCGGGACTCGAAGCAACTAAAATTACCTAAAGTCCCGGGACTTCGAGACACAAGACGTCCGGGGCCCCAAACCCTAAACGTACCTGTTAAAAAGAGTATTTGGAGCCATGCATATAGTAATTCTGTGGTATTACAATTCAAAAGGCATTGGAAAACATGGATTATGCAGGTTACTTGTGGTCCCCACACTAGGTTCTGAACCTGTATCGCGGGTGGCCGGTTTACAATTGAGTTTTAATAATAAAAGGAAAGTACTTATCAGAGCAGCAGTCCACTCGTGGCAGTAACAGAATAAAGATAATATCGATATTAGTTAATGAAAAAAAAAAAAAAAACTTTCATAACTTTCATTCCCTTTAATTATTATCATACCCTTAAAAAATAACAATAAATCAAAATTAATTGGAATAATACCCGCTTACATTGATAATGAATTCGTCAAACTAAGAAAGTTTTATAGTACAAGACAATATAAAAAAATGTAAAAACCCGCCGACGTTAATTGGCCGAACAGATTTTCATGAAACATGGCTAAACTAAAACACTCGGGATAAAATTATCTATGACACAAAAAAAAACTAAACGAAAATCGGTTCGTCCGTTTGGGATCTACAATACCACAGACAGATCATTGAGACAGATACACAGACAGACACGTTAAACTTATTACACCCCTCTCTTTTTGCGTCGTCGGGGGCTAAAAATAGATAAGTTATGTACCTACCTACTTAAATAAGTATAATACTTACATAAGTTATAGGTACTGATGCATAGTGAATGAACACAAAAAAAATCATTTCCCTGTTAGAAACGAACCGTATTTGTATGTAAGAACAAAGATAGGATGTTCTGTAGAGGGTGCGAGTGTCCCAAATCAATCACGTTGCTGAAGTTGATGAATGGAAACCGCTGGAGTTTCGACGTGATAACAAGCGAGTACCTTTATAATTAGTTTTAATACATCGATCTAAATAAAAAAGGGAAGATACTAGCTTCTGGAAAGTGTACGGCTCAAATTAGGTGCAATTAGGTCCCATCCACCACCTTAGTAATAGCACAGCCTACTTATATGCACACAGTCGTTCGACGAAGGCATTTTGACGTGGTTATGACAGAGAAATCGTACGGGGGGCAAGGGACGGGACGGGGACGGACGCTTTCGAGTGGAATACATCACCGCCTTAGTTACTCGGGAGCGTCCCGCCCCACGCACGACCCGTTCCTTGGGCCCCGCACGGTTGCCCTGTCAAAACGCCTTCGCCGAACTACTGTATGCATATGCATACAGTAGTGCGGCAGGTAGCCTGTGGTAATAGTCGGACCGGCGGCGGCGCGGCGGCGGCGGCGGCGTTCGTATTACGCGTGCTTGGTACGACGTACTTTAGTGTGATTTAATTCATTTTTCAGTTTTAAATCCAATCTAAATATATATATTTTAAATCTTCAATAAATAAAATAAATAATAAATAAATAATGCTGGACAATTCACACAGCATTATCTAGCCCCAAGCTAAGCAGAGCTTGTGTTATGGGTGCTAGATAACTGATATACTTAATACAATACACTACATACATAGATAGATCAATGTGGTCAATCATGGTTTCTGTTTTGTTTGTTTTGTACGCTTATTTATTTTTTCTGTGTTTGTTTCTTTTACTTTTCTATTTGAATTTATGTGTCATGTCAAAAAAAATATTTTAGTTCATCAGTCATCAGTGATGACTGATGAACTAAAATATTTTTTTTGTCATCACCTGTGTCATTTACTCGCATATGTTTTGTTATCTTTTTATAAAATTTAAATAGATACGTAATTTATGTTAGCTGGATACCAAATATTATTGTAAAGAGTGTGTCAGCCAGTGACGTAAGGTGCCACGGAAGACTAGCGCTGCAGGTGCTCCCCGAGCTTCTGCAGCACATGCTGAGTGGCAGCCTTTTGGTCTCACATTGTTTTTTCTTTTTAATTCTTTTTTATCGTTGTTTTTTCTTGTGACCCAATAAATTTATCTTATCTTATCTTATCTTATTTATTACATTTTTAAAAGTCTACATGCCCACGTGTTTTTTCATTATAATTTTTGCACAAGATTGGAGTGTGAGCGAGTGTTTTCGTGTAGTTGTAACACAAGACGGTTGTTGAGTAAGCGCTGGGAGAACGTACCATTGTAATTTAAAGTGACTATTTTATTTATATGTACTTACCAATTTAATGAAATCTATGGACCTATGTATGAAGTCTGAAATAAATGTTTATTATTATTATTATTATTATTATATCTACAGATTTTACATATTATAAAAATGTTTTCGTAAGTTGTTTGAGTAAATAGATCAGTTATCTAATAAACAAAGAAAATTTCAATGATAAAATAGAAAGAAATTAGAACTGAACTGGTACGAGTAGGTATTTACAATTGAAATAGATGCGCTAACTGCCTAACGACTGTTGCAAACAATCTAGAGGTAGCTCAACTGATTTATAACAATATTAATCGGAAGCGTCGGTTTTTGAATTATTATTTGTGTTAGTTATCTAGAACCAATAACTGTTATATAAACTTTGCCAACTTTGGTTTAAATGATGTTGCCGTGTGAATTGTCCAACATTATTTAAGTTTTTATTTTATAAATTTATTACATTTATTATTCCTCGAAAATTATACCGGCGTGATTGAAATCACGCATAATACCTAATAATCAAATGCCTGTGCTTTAATTATCATCTGATTAGTTGGTTGCTGTGAGGTGCCGGCTTAGAATTTACATCACCCCAGTTCTTCCCACTTGTATCGTAAGAGGCGACTAAAGGATATCAACCAGGAGCGGGCCGGTTGCCTCGTGGATTGTCCGATACCGGCCTGTGAACGCGCACCCTAACGTTTCAACTGCTAACGTTTGTGCCGTAATGCCTTGCCTTACCACACTGTAATCGCCCTCCTGAACTAGATAATGAAAGATTATTTAACAGCCGAGGGATAACATGAACGTTGTACATTGATGATGTTGACAATAATGAATATAATGATGGATGAGTGATGAAGTGATGATAACTTACAATAAAAACGTTGAGGGGTAGCCAGCAAACTGTGAACACTGCTACTACAGTCACCATCATTTTCACCATCTGTGGACAAAATTGAAATTACAAGTCAACTATTTACAATAAAACCTGTCAAGTGCTTGTCAGACTACTCACAGTGTAGGGTTCGGTCGGTAGCTGCGTATATGCACGCGCACTGCGAGTGGCGTCACAAACCGACTTTTTCAATGCAATTTGTACGAAATTCATATATTTTTTTTTTCAGTCCTTAATGTAATACTCATACTCATAACATAACCATTATATTATTCATTAATGTATTAAGTATATTAAGTATATATATAATTTCTCTGATATTTTAAAACATTAAAATACGTGAATTCATTGAAAACGCAAAAAGTGAGTAATTTAATTATTCACAACTTCGATTTTTTTGGGTTGTGTTGTTCCTCTGTTGCTCTATACTCTATACGATACTCTAGCGACACCGGTATCGCTACAGGTTTGTATTCAAAGCGACAGAACAGCGATATTTTTTCTGCATTTTGCGATATCGTGGAGGAGAAGGTGAACGACCTGCATTGCCACCTTATTTACTTTATTTACTTTTGCCACCTTATATAGCTATTACTTTGGGGCTAGATGGTGCTGTGTGGATTGTCCAGCATTATTTATTTATTTATTTGGCACTCAGTATAGACAGGCAGAAGACGAGACGGACAAACATAGCGAAGCTGGAAACAGGAAGGTTTCCTTATTGACTACGGAACCCTAAAAAGGCTAGAGTGGTTACTTTTTGACCACAATAAAATTATCGCAAAACTTTTGGTCTTATTTCCTGGCGTCCGATATAAACACCGAGTTTAAATAGATCCAGGCTATTATTATTTAGAAAAAAATTGTGCATTTAGCATAGGTTATTTGGCATAGGTCTTTCAAAAGATAATCCAACGATTAGATTTTAATGGTCCCATTTGATAGAAGTTTTCACAACTCAGGATTCTAAGCGAGGGAGTTACAAGAATCCGGAGTGCGCGAGGGATTTAGGCGGTTAACATACTGCCACGCATCACGCTGCATGTTGCGTGTCGACACACCTTCTTACTTGCGGGATGCTTGCTGGAGTGCAGATCTGCATCATCGTATCGGTTTTTACGCACTCACGCGCGTAGTTTTGTTTTGTTGATTCACGGCGGCTCTGACTCGTCAAGCCCTTCCAAAATCACGCACGGCACTTCGGAACTCGGTGTGCCATACCTTGCGTCTCACCCGAACCTACGAGCATGTATCTCCGCGCTTGAGCGCGTGATCTGCATGTACGCGCGTGGATGCATTTTCTGTGTGTTGGACTGTGCGTGTTTTCTATACAAACGGAGATACTTACAAGCAAAGTTAGAACACGCATTCACGCAGGATGCAGCGTGGTGCGTGGCAGTGTGTTGATCGCCTAAATCACGCCCAAGACTAAGACAGCTTAACGCACTTTTTGCGAGAAAATAGTAGAATTTTGGTAACGTGTTTTGCGGGTTTTGCGTGATTCGTTGTATTCCGCCTTCTGAACAGAGGTTAGTTCGAATTTCGAAGAAAATCTCATTTGATCTCCTTGCAAAATCACAAATTAAAGGTTCCTAATTCTATCTCATTATTTCTTTGGGAGTTATGTTCATCATTCTTAATGAGTGTTCAGTAAAGAGTTTTGAATTCGGAACCTCAAAATATGTTTGAAAATGTTAAACCAAGGAGACTCGCAAGAAGAGATTTCATTATATTTGTTTAAATTTGGTAAATCCTTCACCTTTTTCAGCAAAGGGGTTATAATCACTAGCTTTCGGTTAGGGTTACGTAACGTACAAAATATCGTTTTCGAGCATGAAGTGTGACAAAATAATTTATTTTATCTTTTCCCCTTCTTTTCCATATATTTAAGGCATTTCAGTTTGTACCTCTCCGTCCGATAACTTACAGCTATCATTCTGAGCCGAGACAAATAATCGTCGTATCTCGTACCTACTCGTAGGGGTCTCTTTCTCTATGTAAATTGAGTGAGATTAACACCCGTATATCAATATAACTATGAGGTCTCATAGAGCAAACGAACGCATTGGGTCGGTAAACCCGATTCATAAACAATACTTGAGTGATTGTACCGCTATGAGTTCATTTAGGACGACCTTTATGGGGCCATTCATTTATTACGTAAGACGATTTTCGCTAGTTTTCGACCCCTCCCCCCTATTAAAAGAAAAATAAGAATAGGCCGACCCACTCCCTCCTGTTTAATATTTATTAGGGACAAAAAAAAATTACAAATGTACTAATAATTTTAATTTTTTGGTACCTAGTAGGTTAGGTTAAGTTAGTAGGTTTTTGTGATATTACGTAAGAACTATCGAGACTCCCTCCCAACCCCTTTTAAGAAAAAATAAGGCATGGTCGACCCATAAATATGAAGCCTAGTGTGGGTGTACTTCTTTTCTTGTCTATGTACACCAACACAGGGCACTCGCTTCGAGGCTTAGTTTTTTTCCAATTTAGCTAGAAACAAAGAGAATGGCAGCTTCACAGGTAACTAGATTTTTTACTTGCTTGTATTCAGTGCGAATTGTTATTGGATGGAAAGGAAATGATAACGTACTCAATCTCCTTGTGACTTATGAGTTATGAGGGCTTTCCTGGTTATATCTTCAATAGATCTGAGGTAAGGTAACACGTGTACAGTACACGACACGTTTAATAAAAAACCTTTAACCATAGAGTTAGACTTACTAACGTCTGTGTTCATGTTCACCAATATAATAATCGGACAATTAAGCTGCTTCGTCGGTTAACGTTGACGTTTATTCACTGGAAAAAAATGTTTACATTGATTAAGATCTTGTCTAATGTGATCTGATCACGCATCATGAATCCATATGAGCCTGATAAGATCTTGTCTTCTGTGACTATGAGAACTTAGTTAAATCGTAATAGCTCCTTCTCTACCAAGTAATGAATTGGCCTTATAAAGTGTAGTTATTTAATTTAATTCAGAGATTAAATGCAACAAAGTTGTTTGCTAACCCCGTGCAAATAAATGTTTAATCTGACAAAGTGAATATTTATTTTGACTAAGAGCATTGATATGTCAATGATGTGCCTATTTATTGTTTTAAACATCTTCGATATGTTGTAGCTACCATGCATTCTTGTTTGTATTGAATGAGATATTTATTATTCCAACTATTTTCACGCCAACTAAGATAAAATGCGTCTTAGTTGGACTATATTTTTTTCAGTGTTGTATGAAAACTTTTGTCAAAAGCGTGAACTCTGGTCAGAGCAGAGTTTCATGTTTACTGCATGAATACCTTTGTCAAAAACGTCTATTAAAATGTAGTAGGTAATCGTTCGATTATCTTTTTGAATCCCGTTCTTACAGTCCGGCTCGGGGCGGCACGTGCCGTCGCGTCGTAATTTTCAAAAGGGGAGGGCTACTTCACCGAGTGGGGTATCAAATGAACGGTACTGGTTTGTACCATTCAAAACAGTTTTTAAAATTGCTGTAGGTTTCATACTTTTTGAAATATTTTGAAAAATATTTCAAAAAGTATGCCCCCCCCCCCTATCTCCGAAGTTTGAAGAGTGATCCATTTGAAATGTATGGAGCGTTTGTAGATATGGATCTATATTTTACCGGAAAAATAAAGAGAACTCTGAAAAAAGAAAACTTTCTGAAAAATGGTCAAAATGGGGGAAATAATTTTCAAAAGAGGGCTACCCCACCGAGGGGTACCCACATGGGATATAAAAAGAAACGAAAGCATTGAAAGGTATAGGTTTGGACATTTCAAAACAGTTTTTCAAATTTCTGTAGTTTTAATACTTTTTGAAATATTTGAAAAAAGTCGAAAAATTTACCATGACCCACTTTAACCGAAGCATGCAGAGAGATCCATCTGAAATGTAAGTTGGTACCTACTATTCTTAGGTATCCGTTAAATTGCGAAGTCTCTAACCGGTACTTTTGGTACATATTTGCTGACAAACGTTCGAAACCCTCGGCGCGCGAGTTACACTCGCACTTGACGGATCTTGTTTTTTTGCTGAAGCTAGTGCAGTTTCTCTGTGTGTAGAGCTACAATAGGGTCTGAGAAAAAAATCTAAAAAATATGAATGAGTAGCTTAGGCAAAAAGCAGGCGGAAAATGTTAGTAATAGTTCATAAAATACCTAAATAAATATTTAAATTCAATCAAAGTTTTCAGATTTTTAAATCAGTTTTTTAACACTTTGAAATAGTAGCCACCATGCTATTACGTTATACGGCTGTGAAAACTAAAAAGTGTCGACTGTCAACTATAGGCTTTGTCCTTTTATTATTTTCAATCAGCAAATCACACAGATGCGCTGTGTACACAGCTGTACACAGCGACCTGACGTCATGACCACAGAGCAATGTAAAGTCCACTGCGTCCAGCGTTTTTGTCAAATTACGTGCATTTGAAAATGTATTGACATGCATTTTTATGGCACTTATCGATTGAATAAAAACTTTTTTAGGGGTTTGTTAGCACTTTATAATCTAATTTAAGCGCTACCCCGACCGAAATCACCTTTTTTGTTTTATTATTTTGTTACACTAAGGAATTTTCAAAAATCGGTTGGCCAGTTTGTGATACCTATTATAAGCTTTTTTTTTATGCCTCAGTTAAAGTTTTATTTTGTATACTTGAAGCAGAGATGCGAAGTTGCTCTTGGCATCTCTGCCTACATAAACATCTTTTTTATTATTAATACCCATTGTGCCTGGTTTGACTGTCAACTCAGAGACTATTACAGTTCCCGGTGTGAGTATTCAACGGGACAATTAAGAGAAAATGATTTCATCCTACATTTTCAACCAAAGTTTCCGTTCCGTGTGTTGTCTACTTAAAAGAAACGAAAGTATTCAAAGCTTGGGTAGACAAGCTTTTAAGATTATGTCGGGATTTTAGCTCGTACTGGTATTGCCAACTGCCAACGTTCGGCGTTTCAAGTTATTTTCTGAGTACTATGTATTATTTATTTCGTGCCTGGACACATTTTCGTTCGGGCAGTTTCGTTAGTATTTTGGAGGATTTGTAGATATATTGTAAATGTAGGATTCTAAGAACTAACTCTTGGATCTGGTAAACGGGGTGCCATGAAGTACCTATTCCACCAAAGACTTAGACAGATTTCGGCAGTGGAATAGTTAATTCCTTTATCATTTCTGTTTAAAAGGCAGAATACAATATGATTTAATTTGTTTTTTTGATTTTTCAAAAAAAAACAGAAAACAATCGAAACATGAAATCTTAGTAAAAATTATAACTAAGGTCTTATGCTAGATTGTATATCATGCATGCATAACATGATTGAAACGATTTATTACCGTCTGCCCCAAACGACCCCCACGCTATGGCTATCGACCCCCACATATGAAAACACTAGCTTCTTCCCGCGGCTTCGCACGCGTATTTTCGGTAAAATAAGTAGCCTATTGCTTAAGTCAGGCTACGTCCTAAGTGTATGAAATTAAATTTCATCAATTTCATCTTGATCTGTTCAGTAGTTTTGGAGATCCTATGTAACAAAAATTCACACATCACAAACTTTCGCATATAATATTAATAGGATAGGATACAGCAATAAAGGCAACGACATTCTGATTGAATGGCAAAAAGTAAGAGTCCATTTTGTCAAAATAGAAACTAATTTATGAAAATTTTGTAAAGCTAACCAACCAACAAAGTTGTGGCGGTCGTGGAGTAGGAATCGAACCCACCCAAAAACTAATTTATGATAATTTTGTAAAGCTAACCAACCAACAAATTGTGGCGGTCGTGGAGTAGGAATCGAACCCACCAACCCGTGAGTCGTAAGAGCCGATTAAGAGAATCTACCAGAAGAAGAGGAGGCACCAAGCCGTGAGTCGTAAGAGCCGATTAAGAGAATCTACCAGAAGAAGGGGAGGCACCAACCCGTGAGTCGTAAGAGCCGATTAAGAGAATCTACCAGAAGAAGGGGAGGCACCAACCCGTGAGTCGTAAGAGTCGATTAAGAGAATCTACCAGAAGAAGGGGAGGCACCAACCCGTGAGTCGTAAGAGCCGATTAAAAGAATCTACCAGAAGAAGGGGAGACACCAACCTGTGAGTCGTAAGAGCCGATTAAGAGAATCTACCAGAAGAAGGGGAGGGACCAACCCGTGAGTCGTAAGAGCTGATTAAGAGAATCTACCAGAAGAAGGGGAGACAGCTTCCTTCTGTGGATTTGTAACACCTTCAATGCGACCACTAATCCACCTGCTAAGCGTGGTGATTACGGTAAAACCACGGATCCAGTCAAAATATTTTTTATGGACTACGAGTTTTTTGACGACCTTCGTGGCGCAGCGGGCGAAGGTCCGCCTGCGACGCAGGAGGTTGCGGGTTCGATTCCCGCCTCGGAACAAATTTGTGTACGATCTGCAAAAATTTGTTCCGTTGGTCTGGGTGTATTCTATGTGTAATAAAAAACATCTATCTATGTAGTGTATTGTATTAAGTATATCAGTTATCTAGTACCCATAACACAAGCTCTGCTTAGCTTGGGGCTAGATAATGCTGTGTGAATTGTCCAGCATTATTTATTATTATATTCTGCCCGCGGCTTCGCACGCGCATTTTCGATAAAATAAGGAGCCTTTTATCTCTGTTAGCCTACTTTCCAAATGTACAGCAAATTTCATTCCGATCAGGTCAGTAGTTTTGGAGAAACCAGGTAGCAAAAATTTCACATTTCGCAAACTTTCGGATTTATAGATAGATAGATAGAATATACTTTATTGCACAAAAGTTGTACATAGGCGAACATAATGCTAGATAGCATTCTCTACCTGCTAACCTTTGGGTAGTGTGAACAACAATTTTGTAGGTAGTGCTAAAAAAAGAATAAAAAAAAATACAATTAATCGTAACATTAACATAAATAAAATACACACATAGATATAATAAAATATACTACTCACATAAATACATAAGTACAGATACATAATAGTAAAATATATAACGTACCGAATTATTCCTGAGAAAGAAAGTTTATTAATTTATAGTATTACTAGCTTCGGTCCGCCGCTTCGCACGCGTATTTTCGGTATAATAAGTAGCCTATTATGTAAGTTAGGCTATGTTCTAAAACTACGCGAAATTTCTACTTGATCTTTTCAGTAGTTTTGGAAATCCTAGATAGCAAAAATTCAGATTTCACAAACTTTCGGCTTTAAAATAATTAGTAGGATTATAGTAGGAAGTAGGATTGTGTGTTGGATGCATTTTCAGCAGTGGATGTAGGTGAATGAGTTCTCGGCTATGACACGGAGCGAGCACAACTGGCATGCAAACAATATTATAATAAAATAAAAAATAAAATGTTACACGACCGTTGACTTAATGTTATATTTAAGTATTTATTTAAAAGTTGACATTGCTTTGATTTCTTTATATTTTGTGGTAGTTTACTAATCGGTAGCTATGTACCGTCGTATTAAATGTTTTCTTGCCAGTAAGCTCGAGGGGAGTGTAGTTTTGACCTCGTCCAAATTCCCAGGTGGGACAATACTGCGTTTATAAATTTTAGGACCTTTTTACTAGTCAAATATTTCCGTAGTTTGTTACCAGGTATTTGATGGGACCAGGTAAAAGTAACAAGAGAATACAGATTTTATAACGACTTTATTGGGGTTGCTGACTTGATATACTGTGTTGAGGTAACACCGAAAATAGCCTTGTGGCACTGATTTATCTTTAGGGCTGTTGTAAATCCGCTACTTATCTTTGTGTCTACCAAAGGCTTGTACGGGCCGACACAGAAGTAACTAGAGATTTATTCTTTACCTATATCTTGGGCGTTATTTTATTCGATTATCTATAGATAAGGAGGCCTTTTCCCAACAGTGGGATCAAGCGGCTAAGATAAAGGTCGATGTTGCCATGTCCAAACAATGTTTGTAAGAAGAGTTCTCTTTACATCGCAACTTCTGAATCAGGAATCAATCGTGAGTGCTATGCAGCGACTCAGCCACACAAATAACCTAGGTACGTAGAGCCTGCCATAGTGTCCACGGACGAGTTTTTTCGCAGACGAGATGTACCAAAAGCTATAGATCGATTTGCTGACGATGACAGCCAATTTTAGTCTGAGGATTCAGGCTCAAGCACCGTCAGACTCCAAGCTTTCCTATTTTATTTCCACTTCTAGCTTTAGTTACTAGTTTTGTTTCCGAACTCGTTTCCGCAACTAGGCCACAGGTGGGCCCTTTTTGCGTGTCGGGCTTTAGTTACTAATTCATCTATCCAGCGTGAGCACCCACTGCTTAGCTTCTACATATTGAGCTATTCTGTCCGGTCCAGCCATAGATATAAGTAAAATTCTGTAGATATGGTACGTTCTCCCAGCGCTAACTGAATAAATGGCGTATGTTGTGTTGCAACTAAATGCAAAGACATACTATTTCCAATCTATTGCAATAAACCTACATAATGAACAACGAAGATGGAAGGACGTACCCAGACCGAAGTGCGATGAGACAACAATACGCACGCAAAACACGAACGCCTGCGGGGCCGGTCCGACTATGACTGATGTGGGTGGACACAATTGGACCTAATTTGAGCGTTCCACTTTCGAGAAGCTAGTACCCGATCTCCAGAATTTTGCATACATCGATGGGTCCAGCACAATCCTCATCCACTCTTTCTCAGCAATGTTACAACTCCTCTTACGAGAGGTAGCCACCGGCTTACCTACCAGGGTCACCGTGCATTTATTTCGTTCACTTCCTCCCATCGCCGCTGGCATACATTTGAATTGACTTAGAACTCTTAGGAGTTCTAGCGCGAACGCTATAGTTATACTCAGAGTAAACCGCACTGGCTTCGCACATATTTCACACAACCTTAATCACTCCGCCCAGAAAACCCGTTAGGTAGATTTGTGTTTGGGGTAGGTACATTGATTAGTTTCTAAGTTTATCGCGGTCAGAGTCTGAACTTCAGACAGATAGACAGACGTGGCGGTGGACATCTCACTAATATTACACCTAAATGCGAAAGTATGTATATTTAGATGATGTTTGTTACTTCTTCACGCCAAAAATTACAAATAAAACTTTGTATATTTGTTTGTACGTCTAGATCTCGATTAAAAATTAGGCTACTTTTTTCATACCTAAATCAGTTTCCATAGGATAGAAATAGCCTTACAACTTTTCCATAGAAAAAACGTGCGCGAAGCCGTGGGCAGAAACTAACGTTTTATAATATGTTTTATAATAGTGATGGTTTACACCCACCTTTCTCTTCGACCGCTGCATGCGAGAGTCCCTCGCACAGTGCGCCTCGCCCGGCGGCCGCCCGCCCCACACCACGTGTGCGATCCGTGCGTAAGTGCACACCAGCGCCCCCAGGGGCAGCGCGAACTGCAGAGCCAGCAGGGCACAAGTGTACTGTGAGCTTTGTGACGGCTGTTCCCACACCTCCAGGCATACGTCTCTGTGCATAAATAAAACAAGAACAAAATCAAAAATTTCAAAAACTCCCTGACGGATTTTCATGTAACACGGCTAGGACCACTCGTGATAAAATTATCTATGACACAAAAAAAAAACTAAACGAATATCGTAGCTCCCAAACGGATGAACCGATTTTCGTTTAGTTTTTTTTTCAGATACACTGCAGAAACACAGACAGACACGTTAAACTTATAACACCCCTCTCTTTTTGCGTCGGGGATTAAAAACTATATATGTAATGTATATTAGTTCTAATTTATTTCTATCATTTGATTGTAATTTTCTTTTTGAATAAACTGACAAATGTATAGTTATATCAGTTATCTTTATCTAGAACCCATAATAAAAGCCCTGCCTAGCTTGGGGCTAGATGATGATGATGATGTGTGAATTATCCAGCATTATAAATAAAGCTGGACAATTCACACAGCATCATAGTTTTTTATATATGTAGTGATAGTTTTTTTAGAATACAAATGTACATTTTTAACTATAGTATATTACTAGTAATTAATTCCAATAAAAACACTCCCCAAATTCCGGTTTTGATACCTCGTTCACCGAAGCCATTTCGTTGCTTTGAGGCAATAAAGAGTCCCAGACAACCACTCAAAAAATATAGATATACATACCTATCCTAACGGGTAAATAAAAATACCAATAATGATAACTTTGACATCCAACGCGATTTGGTTGGTGGCTAGAAAGCTTTTTATTCCAATTAAAGAAACGAAAATCAATGTTTACCTACGGTAGGCAAGGCCTTGTCATCCCCCATAACTTTATTCTACAGAAAAATAATTGAATTGAGTTACAAAGAGTTACAAATAAACATTTCAATTTCTATTTTTTAATTTTATTTTGCACTTTCGAACCGACACAAAAGATTTGTTGGACCGGGTCGGCGTAGGCGGCGTGTCCCTTGGTTTTACTTTGTCATACAAGTGCCTGCCACAGGCATGTGAAAATAAAATGAAATCGGCAATTGATTGTTCCAGTTTCATCACAGCCTTGATTAATACATACCGTAGTTGATTTATTGTATTGCCTACGGTTTCTCTACTCGCTTCGGTGCTGAATTTAATATTTAATCAGTGGAGCAGTATTTTGTAATGGGCTACTTACGCATCACAGTTCAGATGCCATTCTGTGGGCTTCCTCAGCTGTGAGACAATAGCGATGGGTGCAGCCGTGGCCAGTGCGCCCAGCCACACGGCCGCCACCACGGACTTGGCAGCCGTCTTGCCGAGCCGCGGCTTCAGGGGGTGCATGATCGCCATGTACCGGTCGATCGAAATCGCCAGCAGCGTGTAAGCGCTCACGAGCACCGACACCGCTTGCGAATAGTTCACCACTTTACACATCACTGCACCGAATGGCCAGTACCTCAGCACCAGCATTGACACAAACGTAAACGGAACACAGAACAACGTCAGCAGTATATCCCCCACTGCCAAGTTCACTATGAAGTAATTTGTCACTGTCTTCATCCGCGGGGAAGTCTGCACGATGAAGCAAACGAGTCCGTTTCCCGTTAGTGCGAGGATGAATACTACGCCGTACATTATGGACACTACTGAATGGAAGAGAGGGGAAGAGAGGAAGTCTCCCGTCGACTCGTAGGTCGGGTTGCAGACTGCCTCGTAGTCTAGCGTCCATGATGTGTTGGATGGTCTGCTCAGTCTACTTTCGACGACGCTTGCCGGGGAACTGTTGTATGCGCCTGCTATTCCACCGTCCAGAGACTCATTTAGCATCATGCGGTGATTTTATCTCAGGTGTTCGTGCGCAGGAAATACATTCTCGTTTTTTCCAGCTGAAACAATGAAAACGTTTCGTTTATTTACGACTACGGGACGTGGGCGTGGAATCACTTTACAGCTGGCATTCAGAGAGGTTGGTGAGATATGGCGCACCCGAGTCCTCAGTACGCCAGAGAGGGTTATTTGCATTTGAATATATGAGAAGGAAACCCTTTTATTTAATGCTTTCACGGTGAAAACGTCTAGTCATCTGTCTTTTGCAATTTGTAAAAGACTGCTTTTTTCTCAAATATGCGGATGGGCACTATTTGCTTGACCTATTGATGACCTTAGAAAAATTGGAAAAATATTAAATCACCACCTAAATTTATGTTAGTACAAAACTGACCGTGCCAGAGCATTAATTCACATAATATTTGTTGGTCCTGCCTAAAAAGCTGGCCTGTTGTGAAAAATACTATATCACCGCCTAAATTCAAGTTGGTACAAAACTGCCCGTAGCATAGGTAGACCTAATAAAATAATTCACTTTTGTAATATTTGTAGGTCATGGTTAAAAAGGAGTGTATTTGTTTTCAAAGAGCTCGCGTGAAGAAAGAAACTACATTTTGAGCAGAAATTCTTCGCAATTTTGTCCAGAATACGCAAGTCTCTTTGTGCAAAATGAATAGGTAGGCAAAGATATAAATCTTAGTATCTACCTTGTTTCATCTGAAGTAAGTAGATACCTAAATAATCGTAAATAGTACTTACGATTATTTATGTATCGACGTACTTCAGATGTTTAAAAAGAAATTGGAATTAAATTTCAATTTGTAATTGCTTAATATTTATTCAGATAACAGATTGAAAATACCAAATTGAAAACGCCGAAAAAGCCAGTAATCAAAACTGAGATTGATTCTGACTCTCGCCGAGGTCATAGCCGCACTGCGAGAGAGGGGTGGAGAGAGAAGGTAAGTAGGCGGGTTGCTTAGATGGTATCTCAGCGGGTTGCTTCGATGATAGCCAGTCGCGTGGCTTAGAGCTCAAAATTCTATTTGTCATGGCCTGGCTAAATACATTCAGGCGTAGTGATATCGTTCAGATGTCTGTTTTCGGATTTTTATCTCGTCACGCGTTTTCGCATCAAGCGAATTCACTCAATCGAAGCAACCAAGCTGCCTACTGCATGCCAGTGTCCTGGACAATTTTATACTTTTTGAATCGTACCAAAATCCTACTCCGTGAATGTTAGATAGATAGAAAACTCTCTATTGCACACTTATCAAGATAATTCACAAACAACAACAAAAATTTACAAAATATGTGACAATTGGTGGTCTTATCGCTTAAGAGCGATCTCTACCAGACAATGTTATCAACCTTGTCTGACGAGACTCCCCTCTAGTGATAAGACTGTAATAAGAACCTTACCCAAATAGGAACCAGAGCACAAAAATTAATAAATCATTTCAAATATCCATTTTACGTAAATGGATATTTGAAAATGATTTATTAATTTTTGCTATTCAGACTCTCCGCTACCGATCATCGATACGGAATCTGACACAAATTCGCGCGAAATTAAAATATTTCCGTGGTTTTAAATATTGTTTGCGTTCAAGGAATTAAACGAGGTACGCGAAATGTAGTTTTCCACAAATCGTACATCATTTTCAACCGACGAAAAACGGAGGAGTCAAGTCGACGAGTATATATTTTTTTATGTATGACCACGCATAACTTTTTACAGAGTAGTCCAATTTCGATAAAAAAAAATATTGGAAAGGGTATGATGTCCCCGAAGATGTCCCATTTAAATTTGAAAAGAAAAATCCAATCCTAAGGGTTGGAAAACAGGGTATGATTGATTGTTGATGTTGTATCACTGATTGTAATGTTTGACCACGCGTAACTTTTTACAGAGTAGTCCGATTTTTTTTATTGGATAAGGTATACCTCGGTGTGAAATCAAACTAAATTAGACTCGAATTTTAAGTAGATGTCGCCACTAGAAGATTTTGAAGTCGTTTATCGTTTTTTAATACACGCCAAATTATTATAAACGTTTTTATGTACGTTCTGACTATATGCAAGGAAAACATGACATGTCTGAACTTGTAACCTGTACTGAATTCATAAGGCTGATTAAAAAAAAACAATTTTAAAGGTGTTCCAACAACTTCGGGCGCATAGTCGTCATACATTTATTTTACATTTATTGAAGCAGTTCCGTCTGGAACCCGCACAAAAGTACGTAGGTACGCACTGGAGAAGGTTCAGAAAGTCTAAGGTTTCAGTACAAGCGAGAATTTAGGTATTACCCGTATATGTACCCAACTCGGTTTCTCCAAAAAGGTCGTCTTGGGTACCTACAATTCCCTACAGACTAGAGCGTACGATCAGACAGCAACAATGTGCAAGATGCTCCGTGGTATGATCGACGTTCCTGATCTGCCCAACCTTCAGTTTCGGCTCTACCTCCCTGATATTAGGTACGTTCGCAACAGAAGCCACAGACTTTTCTCTGTCCCTTCAGTAGAACCGTCGCTTGTGCCAACTCTCCACTGCCTCGCATCCTCGCCTGGCTCAACAGACTTCTTGACCAGAACCCAGACTGTGATATCTTCGCAGACAAATGGAAGAGTTTAATGATGGTATGCCTGAGCTTATCAGGGGGAGGCCTGCGTCCAGCAGTGGACTAATGGTTGAGGGTCTCGCAAATGCGAACAGGGGGCCCTCGATTTGCGTTTTATTATGCCTGAGGTTTGGCGAGAGTGATGTGATGACTGAAAGGATGCTTGTCTGTTTTGTTAATATTATTTTAATTTGTAGTAATCATTTCAATATTATGAATATCTCATTTATTATTTCAAATAATTTATTTATTTGCCTCTTTCTTCGGAAACTATTTAATTTTCAATGGTTTAATATTCTATAATGATTAATTTTATAAAATGTTTTACAATACAATAACTGATGCTAGGTAATCTAATGTAACTAGTGTAATTGGTTTGTAAAAATCGTGTTATACAATATACAAAAAAACAAAAATTATTGAATATAAACAAAGACCGCAAAACTGAAAAACTTTTATTTTACTTTTAGCTCATGGAGAACTTACTTTTTCCAAAATAGAGCACGTAACTGACGTGAGTTTTTGATAACTCTCATGGTTTTAGACTTCTCAGTGCTCTCAGATGCCCTGAAAAAAAACTCGGTCTCTATAATACACAGGTAGGTTGTTTCTATCCGCGGCTCGTACATGCCAGATAAAACGCACCTAGCTTATAAATTAATAAATAAATAGTGTTTATTTATTAATTTTATTTTTTTATTTTTTTATTAGTATTTCGACTGCCGGTATTCCGTAGTACAGTCGGTAATTATTGCTGGACAATTAACAAAATAGTTGAATAAATAGACATTTCAATATTAGAACAGAAAAATATCTGATTATCTCAATTTTACAGGGAAATCTGTAAGAACTTCACAATACCTCGGGATTTGTTAGTTTGATGGTTTAATCTCGAATTTCATCATTTCTCTGCGACGTAGGTAAAATTACTTCTGCAACATGTTGTGTTGAAGCTATTAAACTTTGGGCAGACGCCGCCGCAGCATAGCCGCGTCGCACCGTCCATATGTAATCTACTTACTCAGCCAAATTGGAGTTTTTCCACTCAGTTTCCTGACATCTACGCTCAAATAACAATTATTTAAGCAGCCTAAGGGCCTTTGTTCATACACTCTTTTTTTCCGCCGTAAAAAACTACGGTTCATTCGCCGTGCGTAGCCACGGCCGCCAGTGCTGCATGTATTATGGAAGTTTGTTGACACACAGGTTTTTCGCCGTAAAAATCCTCGGTTATATCGCCATGCGTAGTCACGACTTGTATGTACAAGAGCCCTTAGGCACAGGCGAAAGTTAGTAGTAATATCTGTTGAAGGTAGTTTACGCAACATTTTAGGCGGCTTACAAAGTTACGCTTGTGTCCTCCTTATTGTTCAAACGAGCTTCTGAACTCCAACGTAAGCTCCCAGGCCTCAGCGACATCAGCCGACGCGGACGGCGCGGGCGGTCCACGCAGCTGTGCTAATGATGATCTAATACTAAAGTCATAAATAACGGGATATTTACCATGATTTGAATTTTGAGTTTTCCAAATCATGGTAAATATCCCGTTATTTATGACTTTAGTAACACTAAAGCTACTATGATTGTCCAGCAATAATAACCATGATGGATTTAAAAGTTTTATGATGATCTAATGTTTCAAGTAGATATGCGACATGTGCGTCACCGGCACTCTATGTGTTCAGTTCAGAGTGGATTTTATATTTTTAATTTCAAAGTAATTTATTTACTTAGTTTATTTTAGTTTCAAAATTACAATATAATTCAGAATTACATGGTTGTGGTAACCATTGGAATTCGATGATGCCCTCAGTATTCACACTGACAGGGTGTTCCATTACATTATTTTTAGAGAGAGTGATAGAGAGATTTATTTATATTTAAAAACCACCAAGTGCGAGTCGACTCGCACGCGAAGGGTTCCGTATCTTAAAAATCAGGCAACTTTTTGAAAGAAGATCAAATTTTCGCTTGTTGTTTCGGAGATCCCTTTAAATCTTCAACTATTATTAAATTTTTAATATTCTTATTATTATATATAGGTACTCCAATTGAAGTGTTACTTGTTTCACATGTCTATCTGTTGTGGTTCAACAAGCGATGAGCAAAATAGCCAAAAAGTATTTTTTTTATAGAAGCCCCCTTTAATTTGGATATTATATTATAACTCATATAATATGCTCTTATATAGCGGCAAGAGAAATATACATTCTCTGAAAATTTCAACTGTCTTCCTCAAAGAGATCATGAGATAGATTCCTCTGACAGACGGAAGGACGGACAGCGGAGCCTTTGTAATAGGGTTCCGTTTTCACCGTTTTCCGTTTTAACCCTTAAAACGACCGAGACGCGCGCAAGTAGGAATGAAATAACTCTCGGTACAATATGTTATGGTTTGATACCATTACCGTTAACCTGAAGGCTGAAGGTGAACACAGGGCAACATGTCAACGAACCTAGAATACATTATGAATGTAAGCGGGTTAACAACGAACCTTGTTGAACTTAGATTTACTACAAAGATCTGTTCTTGTTTTGTGTACTTGCATTGCACTGTAATTTACCAAAACGACCATTAATTTGTTGGACCAATATTTGAGTTAGTTAATCTACAATATAGATTCGACACGATTACGCTTTTTTACCTTCACTCAAAATTCAAAGTGCTATAATTCCTTAAGTTAGATTTTAAGTACAGCCTAGAGCTGTGTGGTGTTGCGGCTTAGAATTTGCACCACCCCACCTCTTCCCGCGGGTGTCATAAGAGGCGACTAAGGGAAATCCACCGGGGGCGGACAGCAGCGCCCCCTGCAGAATAATTCTTCCACCGAACTGCGATACCCAACCCGCATGCCCAGCGTGGGGATAATGGGCGCTAGATAGGCGCCATTAGATACAATAGCTAATAAGCTTATCAGGGGGAGGCCTTCGTCCAACAGTGGACCAATATACAGACACAGGATTCTTGGACGTCACTTGGATACATAAAGCATTTTTCAAAAGTAATTATCTAAAGTGTCGTTATAAAGTTGAAAACATAAAACTGATTAAAAGTTTTTTATAAATTAACAAGGTCAAAATTAAAAAAATTTAAAACCCCCGACTGATTTTCGTGAAACATGGCTAAGAACACTCGGGATAAATTATCTATGACACAAAAAAAACTAAACGAAAATCGGTTCATCCGTTTCGGAGCTACGATACCACAGACAGATACACAGATGCACAGTCAGACACGTTAAACTTATAACACCCCTCTCTTTTTGCGTCGGGGGTTAAAAATATATTATTATGTGTTTTTATTTAAAACACATGATAATATATTTTTCTTGCAGCTGCCATTATTGAGTAAAATAGTTTCGTAGCAAGATAAAATTATCTATGACACAAAAAAAAAACTAAACGAAAATCGGTTCATCCGTTTGGTAGCTACGATACCATAGACAGATACACAGACAGACACGTTAAACTTATAACACCCCTCTCTTTTTGCGTCGGGGATTAAAAATATATTAATATGTGTTTTTATTTCAAACACACGATAATATAAATTTTTCTTGCAGCTGCCATTATTGAGCAAAATAGTTTCGTAGCAAGATAAATATATATCTATGACACAAAAAAAACTAAACGAAAATCGGTTCATCCGTTTGGGAGCTACGATACCACAGACAGATACACAGACAAATAAGTTAAACTTATAACACCCCTCTCTTTTTGCGTCGGGGGCGTCATAAAAATATATTATTATGTGTTTTTATTTAAAACACACGATAATATAAATTTTTCTTGCAGCTGCCATTATTGAGTATTTACTCAGTTTCGTAGCACAAGACAAAAAATGCGGATAGATATCTGCCAATAACGACTTGCACTCTCAGTGCCTTCAGTTATTCCGTGATCATGACGCATGTAACTGCGCCGAAGTATTGGAAAGCTCAAAACTCAAATCATGGTAAATATCCCGTTATAAGTGACTTTAGTGTTAATAAACATGATGGATTTAAATGTTTTAGTGAGTAAAATACCTTCTGTGCACACTGTGGTCGGGGTCGATTTATATACCTAATCGCGAGTCAGAAATCAAAAATATCACTTTATTTCCGTGTCAGTGTTTAGTTTTATAATTTGACCTTTTCTAAGTGTACATTTATTGTATTTATGGAAATAAAGAGTTTATGATTTGACTTGATTTTGATTTGAGTGTATGAGGTAGAGTAAATATGTAGGTACTTCAACTTGGTTAGTAGAGCGAAAGTTTTCTTTAATTCTTTCACTTGTAGTTAAAATGTTCGCTGCGTGGTTTTTTTAGGGATTCCGGGAGCTCATAAAATCAAATGATTCAAAACCACCTTCTTTGAACTGTTCGATTTTACGATCAACTCGTCTAACCTATTTCCAAAATAGCCAATAACAAGTGGTGCGGATATTTTCCTTGAAGGAAGGCTCTCATGTTTTTTTCTGTTCACTGGGTACATACACAGTTTTTAGGGTTCCGTACCTCAAGAGGAAAAAAGGTACCCTTTTAGAATCACTTTGTTGTCCGTCTGTCCGTCTGTCAAACCCTTTTCTCTGGAACGCGAAGAGGTATCGAGTTGAAATTAACATCAAACACTCAAATCCGTAACTTCTTGGATCCGTGATATAAATAAAAACTTCTAAGTCAACGAAATCAAAAGTTACAGCCATTTATGTCCGAATATTTTGAAATTTCCAAAGGAATCACATGCACACAAAACCTATAGGGTTTTGTGTGCATGTGATTCCGTAGACTAGAATCATAAAATTTGGCGCGCAGCAAGGTCTCATTGCAGTATTTTTTTGTGGATTAACTATTCACAAGAAAATACTTCTGATTCTCGCCATGGACTAAAACCTATACTACCCATTGACCTAGAATCGTAAAATTTGATAGAAGCAAGGGCGTATAGCACAAATATAAGGAAAAAACCAAAAACCATAAATTTGTAGTTTATTCACAAATAAAAAAAAATTGATTCTCGCCATGGAACAAAACCTACAGTGTACCTACTTCCCGTTGAATCATGATATTTAGCAAGACACAAGGTCTCACAATTATACGGAACCCTTAGTGCACGAATCCGACTCGCACTTGACGTTTTATTTATTTTTGTAAGTACATCGCAGTACTTACTGTGTGTACGCCCCGCGGCTTCACCCGCGGGCAAATCATACAAAAGTCAGAAATATATTGCACACCGCGGTAGTTTCGTATAAAAAAAAAATATTTGATGCACTATTTACTTCATAGTTTATTTTTACCGATATATGAGTGAATCGAAAATGGGTAAATAATAACTTTCCATAGAAACTTCACCACCCTTTTTAACTCCTTCAGGGGTTATTGTTTGAAAATTAGATTAGCTGTTATTCTAGAACTTTAATTATTTACATACCAAATTTAATCTAAATCGGTTTAGTAATCACGGAGATACGTGGTAACAAATATTTGTAGGAAAAGTAGCCCATGTTTTATTCCAAGTTAAGACGGATGTACATCTATACAAAGTTTCATCTCAAACCGTTTAAAAGTTTTGGCGTGAAGAAGTTACAAACATGTATCTATCCATCCATCCATCCAAACTTTTGCATTTATAGTGATACTAGTTTCTGTACGTGGCTTCGCACGCGTTGTTTCTACTTACTTCTATCTCATTACTGATTCAGGGGATTAAAGCATGTTTGATTCCAGGCCTAGAGCTACATCTATGCATAATTTCAGCCCGAGCTGTTCAGTCATTATAGCGTGACGAGGTGACGAACATCCATCCAAACTTTTGCATTTATAATACCTATAGTAAAGTAAAGTAAAATAAAAGATTATTTCAAAAGTAAAATGGCACTGTTTAAAGTTAAGGGTTACAATTGTGGTAAGTTATGAAAGTTCTAAGTAGATATATAAATATTAGTGTGTTATTAGCAAAGAAAATGAAAATCATATAGGTAATAGAAACAAACAAGAACCTACGATTGAAACAATTGAGCTGACTGCAGACTGTTGTAAACAATATACAAGGAGCTCAATTGATATTAGTTTGGTGACAGCGTGACTTACAATGCCCACGGCTTCGCCACGTTCGCCACGGTAACTCACAATATCATTTTTTCTAATTTTTTTCTCATCAAAATCGGTCCAGCCGTTTCGGAGATTAACCAAAACAGACAGAAAGGCAGCCGGTACTTTTCATTTTTTATGTTATGACATCACAAACTACAAAGTTACACTTAATTGTATTTATTTGTATAGATGTAGCAATACTACCTCCAGAACTCGAGGGAAAACTGGGAAAAGTTTCTTCAAGTTATTTTCGTTTATCGATAACGAGTGAGTCTCAAGTTTAATGTTCGCAGCAGTTTATATGTATATACCTTCGATATATACAGGGTGTAACAAAAAGTAATGATCGAACTTCAGCTTCAATCGTAGAACATGGAAAAAATATTTTAAAAATAGTTACCGACTTTTACTTTTCGAAAAAATAAATATAAACGAAATTATCACTGGTTAAGGTAACGACAAGACACTGTCTAATGCATATGCTTCGGCATAGATCCGAGGAGTAATGCATTTTGTGGTGGTAATAACCTACCGCATCTGAGCCGCATCGCCGGCTCTGATGGTGTTGACTGCCGCGGTCAACGACCAGCGACGAAGGTGTTATGCATTAAAAAGAGATGGGAGCAAGTACGTAGGTCATTTAAGATTATTTTTAATGAAAATATTAGAAAACGTACGTATCAGTAATTGCCTTGTTTAATGGGCATTTAATAATTGTAAAAAGTACAGTACAGCGTGCAGAGGAGTGTAGTCTACTCGACATAAACCGTACAAAAAATCTGCTCATAGTTCAAAACCCAAAGAGACGCAGAGATCGCAGACAAAACTAAAATATTTTTTTTTAACTAAAAGAGTCTCCACATAAAAAAATAACTATTTTCTGACTGAACCACCATTGAAAGTTTTGTCCTTGCTTTTTGTTACACCCTGTATTATATGTGTATTCCCTGCCTACACTCCGACGTGTTCGTTCAATGCAGTAAGAGACTTATTTAAATAATAAAATAAACTAAGACAAAAGGAGTAGATTCAGCATTTTGCTGTAATGCATTAATATGCAAGCAGCGTTGTTTTTAAAACCTACTCCACTCGGAACGCTGGTCACCGAGAGATTAAAGTGATAGCGGGATTATAACGATTAATATAAAACGCTGTAAAAAGAACAGTCGAATCCAGAGAACACAACAGTGAGTAGATAATTGGCCCTATAGTTAAATGCTTGTGTACAATGTATATACAAATAAATAGAAAAAAAAATTGTCTCCCAAAAGCTTATCATTTCTATTGGTTTTGAGGACCTCTGAGGGGCACCAGGCTTTTTAGGGTTTCAAGATCTTTTGGTCTTGCTTTGTCTGCTTTTTTCCCTCTTCAATAACTCGGCAACTACCGCAGCTATTAACTTGAAATTTAAAATTTTCATGTATCACATATTTACAGATTTAAAGAATTATTTTCAAAAAATTTCGGTACAAATTGTGATGTCGAAATTTAAAAAGAGACTTTCACGATCAAGTGGCTTATTTTATGAAAGGTATCGGTTAGTACATTTCAAAACAGTTTTTGTAATTTCTGTAGGTTTCATACTTTTTGAAATATTTTGATAAAAGTCGTAAAAATACCCATTCCCCCTCTAACCGTCATGACCTACGGAGTAAGCTGAGACGTGGACACTCTTGGTAGGTTGGTCCACGGTCAAAGTCACCCAGCGACCTATGGAAAGAGCTATGCTCGGAGTTTATCTGAAAGATAGGGTTCGTAACGAATACATTCGACTGAGAGCCAATGCTATCGACACAGGGCTAAGAATTAGGAAATGGCAATGGGCCGGCCATAACCCGCGAAGAACCGACCATAACTGGGTTATACGTGTCCTTGAGTGGAGATCACGACTCGGCAAACGTACTGAAGGACGCCCTATACCCAGGTCCCACTTGGCCGGAGGGCATCCTACAGTACATTATGACGACCTGTGAAAGACTGCAAGCAGATGCGGCAAGCTGAAGACAGGGCAGGGCGCTATGGCGCTCATTAGGTGAGGCCTATTTCCAGCAGTGTTGATCAAATGACAGTTATTGCCAAATGCCATTGATATTCAAATCGTTTTTCGCGGTATCTATCAAAAGGTTTAATCTATCAACGTTATTAATAAATCAAACTTTATCAAGATAGTGAATCGGTTTGAATTATTAGCTAGATATGAAAACGAGAAACTACCTATGAGTAATATGGAAAAGTTTTTTGTGATTTCCGATTTTTTTAGTACTCCAATCTCAGTAGGTCCGATAGAAGTTTTTGATCAGTATTTGAAACAGGATCGATTGGCATCAAAAAAAAGTTTTAGTATTTTTTTTGCTAACTAATTTTGTTTGAAAATCTGAGAATGGGTATGAAAATTTACCTTAAATATATGGATAGACTCCTATGATTATTTTCCTGTAACTACTCGGTTAAGGTACCTCCCCTTACTGCGTCGTCCGAATATCCAACCTGTATATTAACAGCCAGAAGCGAGCAGCGAGTCCATAGTCCTGCGTCCTATCTCTCCCCGGTCGTGTCAGTCTGCCGTGCCATCGGATTATGAGAGTGAGGGAATAGAGAGTGTAACTGTGTTTGCGCACACACTTGAGCACTATAATAGGTATATCCCGCGCACATGGCTCGTGGATTTTTACCTTTATTTGTGCTAGATAAGACCTTGCTTCTTACTAAATTTTATGATACTAGGTCAACGGGATGTACCCTATAGGTTTTGGTCCATGGCGAGAATCAAAAGTAAGTATTTTTTTGTGAATAAACTACAAATTTATTGTTTTCGGATTTTTTCCTTACTGCTTGCCAAATTTCATACTATCCACTGGAAGTACCCCATAGTTTATGGTCCATGGGGGGTTTTAAAAGTAATTTTTAAGTGAATAAATGTAAAAATTTATGGTTTTCGGATTTTTCCCTTTACTTTTGCTATAAGACCTTGCTGCTCACCAAATTTCATGATTCTAGGTCTATCGGGAATTACCCTATAGGTTTTGTGTGCATGTGATGCCCTTGGAAATTTCAAAATATTCGGACATAAACAGCTGTAACTTTTGGGTGCGTTGACTCAAAAGTTTTATTGATATCGCGGCTCCAAGAAGTTACGGAATTGAGTATTTGAAGTTAATTTCATCTCGATACGTCCACGCGTTCCTGAGAAAAGGGGGTTGACAGACGGACAGACAGATAGGCAGACAGACTGACAACAAAGTGATCCTATACAGGTTCCTTTTTTCCTTTTGAGGTACGGAACCCTAAAAATATTCGATTATTGTAATAAAGTTGTATCTAAATAATAAGCCGATTTCAAAACGATTTGGCAGATAATATTGCTTAATTTGTAAGCGCAAGGACAAAAATATTATGATAATGAAACTTTATATTACTCATCACTGGAGACACGCTTATTTTTGAAAAAATAACCCCATTTTGATTTAATATATTCATATATTTCCTTATTTATTATTAATCTACAGCAGAGAGGTAAAAAAAAGGCAAAATTGGCGGCCTAACCCAAATATATTTAACAGTAGGTAAATTAGGTGTCATATCTACCTACGCATCTATTGGATATTCGTATCGAGCATTTCTAGAGGAATCAAAACTCGGTATTCCATGCAAATGAACGTCTCAGCGAAGAGATATTGACTCGCAGTGACATTTACGACAGATATGTAATATTGGAACGAATGGATTTTTTTACGGAAGCCAATCAGGTCCTCTCAACGTAGCAACAGACGCGTAATACCACAACTAGGTGCTGGAAATCATTTTTTGCATTTCACAAACAGTGGTTCGTTACACGGGTAAAAAAATCGGGTTATTGCTGTTTTCTAGGTCCTACAAGTAATTTAGATACAATAAGAAGTTTTGCGCACATGGTAAGCCATTTGCTATGAACCCACGCCAAAAAAACTAATTGTAATATTGTGTTATTAATTAAGTTTTTATATTAGTTTTAATGGATTAACTAAACTATGGACCGTAGAAAAAGTTAATAAGATCTGTAACTATTCTATAGTCTGAAATAAATAAATTATAAATAAATAAATAAAGCTGGACAATTCACACAGCGTTATCTAGCCCCAAGCTAAGCAGAGCTTGTGTTATGGGTACTAGATAACTGGTATACTAAATACAATACACTACATAGATACATATTTTTATTATACATAGAAAACACCCAGACCAACGGGACAAATTTCTGCAGATCGTACATAAATTTGTTCCGAGGCGGGAATCGAACCCGCAACCTCCTGCGTCGCAGGCGGACTTTCACCCGCTGCGCCACGAAGGTCGTCAAATAAATGAATGATTATTATTTAGAGCATTGACATTTAGAAGTTCATATCCAAAATCAACAATATGTCGATAGACTCCTAAACATCTCGTCAATTGATTCGAAGTTTGTTTTATGAAAGACCTACCATCTTGGACCACCTCACCGCAAGCAGTCACTTGATAGTAAATGTTGGTTTAGAGCAAACGAACAAAGACCTAGAGGTAGAACAAGAACGTTCTTCTATCTTCTTCTTTTAATATCTACGAACAGGGATATAATTTAGATTTATCTATTTACCAACTTACTCGATTTTAAATATACCAATTAGGTACATAATTTACTTCAGATTAAAAAATCCTGTCCTACTAATATGACCTATATGGGTTCGATTCCCGCCTCGGAAGAAATTTGTGTACGATCTGCAGAAATTTGTTCCGTTGGTCTGGGTGTTTTCTATGTATAATAAAAATAATCTATCTATGTAGTGTATTGTATTATGTATATCAGTTATCTAGTACCCATAAAACAAGCTCTGCTTAGCTTGGGGCTAGATAATGCTGTGTGAATTGTCCAGCATTATTTATTATTTATTTATCTATAATATAAAAATGAGTCGCTGAATGTGTTGGTAAGCGCAAAACTCGAGAACGGTTGGACCGATTTCGCTAATTCTTTTTTTGTTGTGTTTGTTATTGTCAGGAGAAGGTTTTTATGAAAAAAAATATAACAAAGTCGGATACATACATTTCCACGGGGGCGAAGCCGCGGGGCGCAGCTAGTTTATCATAAAGCCGAAAGTTTGTGAAATCTGAACTTTTGTTACCATGGATCTCCAAAACTACTGAACCGATCAAGATGAAATATTGCGTACGTTCAGAACAAAGCCTAACTTAGATGATAGGCTACTTATTATACCGAAAATACGCGTGCGAAGCCAAGTGTATTAGCTAGTATAAAATAAAATGAAAATTGCTGTGCACGTATTATATGTTTATTCAAATAAATTAATTGAACAATTAATAAAGTCCGTGGGGTACCGATGCTCTTCGGGTTTTTAAAAAAATATCTGAGTTGCTGGTCGAAGCGACGAGTGACCCGAGAGCTGGTCAGTATCTGGCACAGCGCATCAGCATTGCCATACAGCGGGGCAATGCAGCCAGCGTCTTGGAGACGCTTCCGACTGGTATTGATATGGATCAGTTGAGCTACCTGTAGATTGTTTGCAACAGTCTGCAGTTAGATCAATTGTTTCAATTGTAAATACTAGTTCTAATTTATTTCTTATTGATTGTAATTTTCATTGAATTAAAAAGGTTTAACCATTTTAAAGTAACATGAACATAATAGATAATTAAGCGTGTGTGACAATGTAGTCGGTTACCCTTTCATGCCCAAACTAAATTACTAACGAACAAAATTTGGCAGGGATAGTAAACTATACCTACGGCCCCCATACGTAACTTTAAGTCGGAATATATACGATTTTGATATACCTATATAAGCATTCAAAATCGTTTGATGTAATATTAACAAGTAGAGTTTAATTTATTCAATAAATAAAATAAAGGATTCAATAATTAAAAATTGCTTCAATACTTACATTGTTATTCCAATCACCAGAAATGATCCAACATATTCCAAAAATCACTTAAAACTTTTCTCACATTTTTTCACAAAAAAAAATCCGAAACTTTTGCAATAACACAGTTTTTTTATCTTATTATGAAAGTTGATAAAAAGTTGCGTTGTTATAACACAGCTTGGCGAAAGTTTTCTGCCTTGAATCGGAGGGCGGGCGGTGCGCGAAAGGCGGGCGGACGGCGCGGCGATCACTCGCATCTGCCCAAATCACTTGCTACGGCGAATACCTCACTGGAGACATTGTTTCTCTCTTGGAGTACGCGATAGATAAGTGGGAGAATAGACACACGTATAGAGTTGGGCGATTTTGCCCAATTTTATAGAAGACAAAATTACCTTCTTCAAATGTAATTTTTAGTTGGGTAGACTAAAACTGTAGCATTAGCAGCGGTACCAGAAAAACCAACGTAAACACTGATTTAACAAACGTTTAGCTAAACATCTAAACAGACATTCGTTTAACTAGAGTTTAACTCACGTTTAAGCTATGTCTAAGCCGGGCTAACTGTAAATCGTCGTTGAAAACAGTTTTGCGGTTACGCTTTTGTTAAACACGCGCTTAACGGATGTCTAACTTTTTTGTAGTAAATCTGTAGAAGTTTATCTACTTTATAATCTGACCTGCCAAGCATGAACAAGAGGCTCACAGAGAAGCTTTGTCATCCACAAACTAAAATACTAAATTAAAAAAAGTGTTGAAGGAAGAAAAATGTAAAAGATTTTATTAAATACGTAAAAAATTCTAAGAATTTATACATGGTGCTTGGCAGACTGTGTGCCGTACGTGTAGGTGAAACCAAGTGCAACAGCTTGGCAGATTTTTTAACCAGCAAAAACCTCTCGGCTGTTTTTTAAGAATTTTTTAAAGATTTTTTCATGTTTTTCCGAAATTTGAACGATGTAGTGGTGTAACTTTTTGTACGAAATAAAATACCTTACAATTTTTAAATTACATGTGGAATGTTAGCCTGTACTATTAAAATCAATATTTACGTGAGATCTAAGTAAATAAAATATCTATGGGCATGCAAAGCGTTTAAAAGTCAGTTAGTTTCACTTCTTCATGTTATTTTATGAACTTTTTCTTGCTTATTATCTTGTGTTTTTGGGTAAAATTAAAAAAATATCTCTATCTAAAAGTGAAAGTTTAAAACTGTGAGTTAACTTAGGATCGAATTGAAAAAAAAAAAACTATTACTTATTTCGTACAAAAATAGTTACACCATCAAATAGTGAAATATTCGGAAAAACATAAATCTTAAAATAGCCGAGAGGTTTTTCAGGGTTGAAAAAGCCGCCAAGTGTGAGTGCAAGCAAACTCTGGTGCACTCTCTATTCTCTCACTCTCATCTCATAATCCGAAGGGACGGCAGACCGACACATCCAGGGTGAGGTCAGGTGCAGCACCAACGGCTTAACTTTTTTTCCGAGGTGTGACATCGCCAACTTACTCGTCTTCGGAGTTCGGACTATGAATGTTTCTTGTTAGAAAAATCCAAATATCGCTTTTTTTTTATATTATATTAGCAGTACCTACCTTTGTTTTACCGAAGATACACCTACGTAACTCGTGGAACTTAAGCTTCGTAATTATTTCGGGTTTAAAATTTATTTCGGGTTGCTGGAACATTCATTAGTGGGTACTTTGATTGAGCACTTCGATTCATTAAAAAGTAGCGCAAAATTATAATATCTCTTTTCTAAGTCACTTCGATTGGATAATGCTCAAATAAAAAGAAAAACAAACTCTTCCCAACTCTTCCCGCGGGTGTCGTAAACGGCGACTAAGGGATATCCACTGGGGGCTGACAGCAGCGCCCCCTGCAGAACAATCCTAACACCGAACTGCGATCCCTAACTCGTATACCCAGCATGGGGATTATGGGCTTTACCCTCCATGTGATAAAAGCCACTTGAACTGCCATGCCAGTGGTGCGACCGGCAGGGGATAGCCTCAGCAGCAGATGGAGAAGTCGTCCACGTGCGTGCCACGTGTGTGAGCAATATAAGTGCTATTTGGCTGGTCAGCTGATCAGAGATTCGATCAACGTATTAGCAAACTATAAACATCCTAACATTATTTTATATAAGATAAGATATTTTTTATTGGTTTACAAAACAAAAGAAAATACGATGTTATAAGAATTAAAGAGGAAAAACAATGTCCAGGAGTAACTTTTAGTATTATTTTCATTTGACGACTTCTGTGGCGCGGTGGTCGAAGGTCCGCTTGCGACGCAGGAGGTTGCGGGTTCGATTCCCAACTTAGCACAAATTTTACAAGCATTCTGCAAATATTTGTTCCGGGTGTTTTCTACATATCTATGTCTATATCCTATGTATTAAGTATCTATCATTTAAATATTTTCAAACCTACACGATCTGAACACATTTTAATTAGTATTATTTAACGGGTATTATCGCATAATATCGGTAAATAAACGCGATAAATACCCGTTTAATAATACTAATAATAATCTGTCATTTAGTACCCAAAACACAAGCTCTGCGTAGCTTGGGGCTAGATGATACTAAATAAATAAATAAATAATGCTGGACAATTTTTTTTAAAACACACAGCTTTATCTAGCCCCAAGCTAAGCAGAGCTTGTGTTATGGGTACTAGATAACTGATATACCTACTTTAAACTACATAGATAGAAATTTTTTATTATACATAGAAAACACCCAGACCAACGGAATAAATTTCTGCAGATCGTACACAAATTTGTTCCGAGGCGGGAATCGAACCCACAACCTCCTGCGTCGCAGGCGGACCATCGCCCGCTGCGCCACGGAGGTCGTCTTTTAGTACCCATAACACAAGCTCTGCGTAGCTTGGGGCTAGATGATACTGTGTGGATTGTCCAGCATTATTTATATGTATACCTTTAATATGCGAGCATTAGCTGGTACTCAAGTTAGCCATCATAACAAAAGCAAAATACCTATCGTAGTAATAATTACGTAGTAAACGGTCCGAAATTCACTTAGACCCGAGTTCACCAGCAGATGGTTAAATTTTAAACAGTTGTTTTAACGTTTTTGACACAAGTTTTCATACATTAAACGTCAACGTTAACCGACAAAGCAGCCTTATAGTCCGATTATCTATTGGTGAACACAGACATTATTCATGCAATTAAATAATAACGTAATTGCCAGTAAACACTTATCCAAAAAAAATATAGAGCATTTTCTACATTCACACCTTGGTAGAAAAATAGACTGACTTCACTTGGCGGGGCATGGCTTTGTGGTTGACCTATTTGCTTCTTCGGCGGAACCACTAAATGAAAAGGGTTGTGGTTGTTGATCCCTAAACTTGCGTGGTCGGTTTACCCGAAAACTAAAGTTCCTCACATCTTGCCCTTGCTTATGAATTTAAAGGATAATAGGTATACAGTTTATCGATTCTCCGATAAACCCTTTTGGTGTACCACCACCGTTACATATTGGTTTTATTGGCTTTGATTTCATGGGGTGGGGGTAGTAATGCTCATAATCCCCACGCTGAGCATGCGGGTATTATAAGAGTCAACTAAGGGATGGCCACCGGGGCGGGCAGCAGCGGCCCCTGCAAAACAATTCTACCACCGAACTAGGATCTCCAACCTTTTAAAAGTAAAAATTGACAAAAATGTGAAACATGCCTTTCAGTATTGTAGTACAGTTTTTATGTGTCTCTCAATATTGTAGAGCTTAATTTCACAGACGGATTCCGTTCCATCAAAAAGTTTCCTAAAATTTTCCTCTCAACCTTTGAGGTTAGTAAAATTCGGGAGATTGGGAACTAGCTTCTCGAAAGTGGAACGGTCAAATTAGGTCCAATTAGGTGCACCCACCGTTTTAGTAGTTTTCAAATATACAAATAAATAATATTAATAAATAATAAATAATGCTGGACAATTCCCAGAGCATTATCTAGCCCCAAGCTAAGAAGAGCTTGTGTTATGGGTACTAGATTACTGATATACTTAATACAATACACTACATAGATATATATTTTTTATTATACATAGAAAACACCCAGACCAACGAATCAAATTTCTGCAGATCGTACACAAATTTATTCCGAGGCGGGAATCGAACCCGCAATAAATATTTGAATTATCAAATCAGTGAGTTTTGATTTCAATAAATGATACCAGACCATTGAGCTACTAATAATGATAGAATAGATTATACAGCTCGTTGATAAACTAGGTAACTTTTAATCATTTGAACCACGCTTTTCTTACTTTGTTCGCTTTGCTTACCCGTATTAGTTGGTGTGGTCTTTTCTTTTACAAATTAAGTTGTGTTCGTGCCAGTGAGGTAATAGTAATTCAATGGTTCGTGCTTAAAGTTGGAGGGTAATTTACTTGGCAATTTTATATTGCGTAAGTCTGTTGTTTACCTTCTCTGATTGCTAGTGGGAGCAATTTGTGGGAGTTTTTTGAGCTAGTGGCACATTTTGTTGGATCTTGTCGGAGGACGTTTTGCGCGGAATTGTTACTAAATATTGATTTATCCTAATACATATTACACGCTTTTCATTAATTATCAATTATCCAAACAAATTATTTCGAAGATCGGTCATATTATAAGATGCTTGTTCAGAGATCGTCCATTAATTATAATTAAGTTCCTACGTAGATATTTTAACCCTTGTAAACGCCAACCCTTGAAATCCAATTAATGAATGATTAATTCGCGCTGTACGGAAATATCAACCTTATTGACGTCCGTTGAAAGTCGAAGCACATGAAAACATTCCAGAAATTCCGATACCAGTTAAGTACCGTACCCTGGACAACGTAATTTCCAACTTGGTTTTGGACTAAACTATAGAATCTCTTTGAAAGTAACATACTTTAATCCTAGGGTTTAATCCTATAGTAGGCAAACTTATTTAAATTACAGGAGTAATAAAATCTCGGAAATTTCGAGCGTGGGCCAGAATTTATATGAAAAACTTTGAACAATGTTTACGCGTAGCCTGTTGGTAGGTACGTGTCTATAATTATGTGAAGTATAAAGGCGTACTTTTAATTCATCACGTCCATAATCACCACGCTTGGGAGGCGTAAAGGTGATCGCAGTAAACGCATTAAATATACATAGAAGGAAGGTGCGGGCCTTCCCCCGGTAGGGTCCCTAGGTCGGTTCTTACGAAATCTACTGGTCTAAGCTGGAGGGGTCGATTCTTACGCCTTGCCCGCGCCGCCACGGCCAACCTACCCAAATCACACTAATAGCCCCGGACACGCTCCGTCTTGCAACATCACACTATAAAATGCCAAAGTTTGAATGCTTCGATGTATAGATGCTATAGACTACTCTTAATTCCAGAAAAACACTTGCGATGCTGCGGGCGGAAGCTAGTTTCTACATAAAAACACAAAACATTTACTTCGTCCGTCGCTCACGATCAAAAAACATCCATAATTATGTACTTACCTGGTTGTTATTACCTTGAATAAGGATTCAACACATAGCTAGGTATTATAACTAATATCTTCTTCTGGTCGTGCAACTCGTTTTATGACAGCTTATTACCAGACACATTATAATGTTTGATCTCTCGTTTATGTATATACTTTCGTCTAAAAATACGGGTTTGTTTACAAACGGCTGAGCAACGCTATTGACTGATTTGCAGGTCAGGTCAGAATATAGCACTTAGCTCGCTTAGACCTAATGGATAAATCTTATTATAAACGTGGATATGGATACATCTAAGACTTGTTTATTTCAGCTACTTCCATTAGTATTATGTCTTAAGGTATACTGCTGTGGGGGAACGTTTAACGTTTAAAGGTGATTTCTATCCCATGGGAACTGATTTATAGGATAAAACTAGTTTCTGCCCGCGGCTTCGCACGCGTTGTTTCTATGGACACGTTTTAAGGTTATTTCTATCCCATGGGAACTGATTTATGGGATGAAAAGTAGCCTATGTTTGATTCCAGGATTAGACATACCTGTATGCAAAATTTCAGCCAGATCCGTTTAGTAATTTTGGCGTGAAGAGTTAACAAACATCCATCCATCAATCCATCCAAACTTTCGCATTTATAATATTAGTGTGATAGTGTGAAGTCGCCGATGTTTGATTCCAGGATTAGAGTTACCTATATGCAAAATTTCAGCCCGATCCGTTCTTCTTTAATTCTTTAATTCTTTATTGTACACAATGAATACAAAAATGAACTTATAAAATAGGATATGTACATAGGCGAGCTTAACCCTGAAAAGAGTTTTCTTACAGCAAACCTTAGAGTTATAGGAGAGGCGATGCAATAGGTAGAGGAAGTGTACAAATCTACAATAGGTACATACATATACTTATAATATCAGTCCAGTTATCAGTTCAGTATTTTTGGCATGAAGAGGTAACAAACATCCATCCATCCATCTAAACTAAACATCCGAGCTTTCACATCACACTATATTATAAATGCTAAAGTTTTTTTCTTTATGAGGTACGGAACCCTAAAAGTGAGGTATCGTATGATTTTTCTTAAAATCCCGGTGGTTAGGCTATGTGACGTCTGATGAGAATGTGGTGTTAGGGTCGGAAATTCCAGTGTTAGTACTCAAATATTTAGACCAAGCTTTAAATTCCATTCCACTCTTTCGAAGTTTAATCAACAGTCTTGATGGGGCTTGATTAAAGTATCAGAGTACCTTCTACAAAGCGATTTTCAGAGAAAGTTATTCCAGAAAAGGCGAGACAATAGCAGGCATTGAATTAAAAGTTACTTGGTAAATTAACCTCTTTGTATTTATTTTAATTTAACAGTCTTTGAAAGCTTTGTAATAACTTAACCTAAGGCAAGCGAGGCGCTTATGTCAACTAACAAGAATACCTATCATCATCTACCTCGAAGATAGGATTAAAATATCATGCTCCATATAGGATTGTGTCGATCATGAACGAATGGCTCGTATGATTGCAATCATGGGCCGCGCTTGATTGTTCCGAAAAGTCTCGACGAAAAGACCCGATTATTTATATGTTCGGGTCATTGTGAAATGACTGAGACGCGCTCAAAATGACGTGAAGATCGGCTGACGCTGCGTCTTACTCTCGCGAGGCCGTGAGTGGTGCGTGCGAGTAGGACACATTCTGTGGACTGTCTCATCTACTCATAGCCTGAAAAAGTAGATACCTATCATATTTCTGGTCAAATATCTACCATAAATGATATAAACCGAGAATTCGAAAAGTTTTAGATTTGCCTTTATTCACAAAGAAAATTATAATATAATTAGTATTTACAATTGAAACAATTGTGCTAACTGCAGACTGGTGCAAACAATCTACAGGTAGCTCAACTGAAACAATTTTTATAAAAAGTTTTTGCGAAAACCAAATCAGTCAGTAACGAAACGACGAGACGCAAAGAACCGATCTCGCACAAGCAATCAATCACAAAATCAAATAGATCGAAATGAAGCGAAAAATCGAAGTGAGGCTATGATAGGCTGCCGGCAAAAACAATCATTCAAATGACCCGATCATTTGAATGATTGTTTTTGCCGGCATCATGTGACCCGGGTCATTTTCATAACGGGTCATTATTGATAAGTATCGATCTTTATAAATGATCGAACGACACGTGCCTACTCCAATATCATCTCTTTGGTAGGTTCATTTAAGACAATTTATTTGTAATAAGTCTTTTGAAACTTGCACAATCAGACTACTATATTATAGTAAATTTACTACTCGCGGGTATTTATCGCGTATGTTAAGCTATTTATTCCGACGTTTCAACAGTCATGCCGTGATCTTATACCTGTTGAATGAAATGTCGAGAAAAATTGATAAATAAACGCCATACAAACCCGTGGATAGTTTTTTAACGAGAATATAATATTTTTTTTGTTTACTTTGTTTCATTTTTTCATGTTAGGGCATCCATTTGTACCCAAACGCAAACCTTTTTGTATTCATCGCGCGCCTATTCATGTTATTGAATGTAAAACTTTTTACGAAGGATTTACTGGTTTGAAGTTAGCAAATATATGCACATTGAAGGCACATCATTTATGACGTTTATGACGAACAAACAACAAAGAACAAAAGTAAATGAGAAAGAAGACTCAGAGGCAGAGAATATTTGGGTAATAAGCTGAAAAATTCTACAATGGTGCAATGAAAGTTACCCATTTGCTATTCGTCTAGAACAGAGGAATTATAGGGTGAGGGTACATCTCGTCCTAATGTAAAACTCGCCCGCGTACGAGATGTCCACTTCACTTTTGAGTACCTAGGGGTACGTCTCGTCCGAATCTAAAATAACAGAGAAATAAAAAACTGATTGTTTGTAAAAAAACATTAAGTTCGAGTCAGACTCGCTCATTAAGGGTTCCGTTTAGTTGTAAGACCTTGTTTCTTGTCAAATATCATGATTCTTGGTCAACATGAAGAAGGTAGCCTGTATATTTTGGTCGAGGGAGAGAATCAAAAATTATTATTTTTTTGTTAATGAACTACAAATTTACGGATTTTTTCCTTTATTTCTGATAAAAGGCCTTGCTTCTTTCCAAATTTCATAATTCTAGGTCTACGGGAAGTATTCTATAGGTTTTGGTCCATGGCGAGCATTAAAAGTAATTTTATTAGTGAATAAATTACAAAATTTATGGTTTTCGGAATTTTCCCATACTTGTGCTAAAATATAGTGCACCTTGCTGCTCACCAAATTTCATGATTCTTGGTCTACACTATAGGTTTTGTGACAAAGAAACAAAGAAAATGACAAGTTCGTAATAGATTTATCAAATTTTGTTTGTCAGTAACCTACATTTAATTCAGGTCTAGAACAAACGACGTCTATGAAAATTTCAGTTAGATCCGTTTAGTAGTTTTGGCGTGAAGAATTAAGTAACAAGCATACAAACATCACAAAACTTGCCACTCTTCACAATCATTACTTATGTTATTTATTAGATTTTGCTCCAACTAACAACCTAATAAGGTAAAGGTTTCATTTCGCTTCTTTACTTTATCTTAAAAAGATTGAAGACAATAAAAAATCAAAGTGATCACTTTATTTCCTAGTTTTACTTATGTAATTTGAATTTTGTGAAGTGTCCAAGAGTCTCCTTCTCCTATAAGGTCTAACTAAAGGAAAAAAGAACTTTGATATTTGATCTGTTCACCACTTCATGCTAAAACTACAGAACTGATTCGGTCCTAATTTTGCATGGATGTAGTGCTCTACAGAAGTAGATTAGATGTGAAATAACATAAAGGCACAATATCATTATCCCGAAAAAACGCGTATGCGTAGTATAATAGTTATCGGACTAATGAAAGGCTCAATTCACAATACTAACAGCTGAATACTCAATGCACACCGTACATAAAGTCCAGTTATTTTTGCGATCAACCTCGGAATGAGAGATATGTATTATGCTGAATTTTTGAATACAGGGTTATTGGTAATTCACTGACGCTATGTTAACTGCAGGTCTGCCCACCGTCATGAACACGTCCGTAAAGATGCCAGGTCTCAATTCTTAAAATTTGGTTAAAAGGGAATAATAAAAGTATGTACCCCCCTCCAAACTAAACCTAAAAACGCTCTGCACTGAATTATCAGTGGGTGTGTGTGTGTTCGGCTGTCTCCCAGGCAGGCCAATGCCTCTTAAATCATCTTGCGTAGATGTAAAATAAGCCAATGATGATGATGTGGGTTTTAATAGGAGTGGGAGATCGGTTTTTACCAATTAATTAGGTTTGGGACATTATTTTGTATGTATATTATTATTTTATTATTATTTATATTATTATTATGTACACATTATATTATTATATTATATACTATTTAAAAAAAAGTAAGAATTAAGACCTGGCATTTTCACTAACGTGTTCGTGATTATGGGTAGAAGCTGCAGTTTACGTAGTGTCAGTGAATTACCAATAACCCTGTATACCTACCTTCATTATGGCCCCTTTTTTATGCTAAAGTGTTTGGACTATTACATAGTGAAAAGTTTTGCACATTACAGTCATTATTTTCAGTGAGATAAGGCTTAAAATTCATTTTCACGTAACAGGTACCAGGAGGAATACCCCTAACAATTATCGGATATTGTTTTAGTTATTTGAAAACACAATTTTGAAAGTTAAGCAATAAAGGTAATTTATCAGGGGACAGCTTACTCGTATTCGTTTCCCTTTTACAACTGGTAGAGATGCGTAGGTATTAATTTTAGGAATTGAAATTTTTACTCGATTAAACAATTTTATTTTCTTCTGTATTATGCGGAGGAAAACAGCCACAATTTAGTTAGACCAACATAAGAATTTTCTTACATAAAACTCCGAATTTTGAAGTGTAGTCAGCCTTATTTAACTTACTTTTAAACTGTCCGATATATAAGTACTTATTAATTATTTGGTATCAAAAACAATACCAAAAGTTCTAAAGAAACATGAAAGTCTAGGAAATTAATCAACATTTTCTAAAAAATGCCATTTTATGAACTTCCAAAAAATGAACATAATATGGACAAATCGTTTTTTAGATGGTATATTTTTAATGGTGTTGAACAAAATATCGCAAAACTTAGACGATTTTACAACCTAATATTATTTCTAACAAAATAACTCACTTTCACCCACCCTGGTTTAATTTACCTTTTCTTCAAAAAATATTTGGTGAAAATGTGCTTCCGTTTTCATAGGAACGGGACAAAACATACGTTTTTGAAAGGGAATCAGCGCAAAAATCAAGTTACACAAAAATGATCTCTCGGCAACCGTCATACCTAAGAAATTCATTCTACCGGAAAAATGTAGCCCATGAGGCGCGAGGAAAAATTAACTGGTATAGGTCGCGTCACGTAAAAAGAACGCTGGAAGAAAGTGGAAGGGGTGTGTTCGCGCATGGGTACTCTCGCGCACGATAGTACTTTGCCATTTTGCTAAGCCTCTTTTTAACTAATATTTTGCGCGCGGCTTGGTATTGGTTATTAGAAAATAATATTAGATCAAATTAAAAACATGTTCGATTCAGTTTAGAATGTATAATATAATTACAAAAAAATTATGTAATGCTCCATCCATTAAGTCTACTAAACATTATTCTACTAAACGTACAACTTAAATACGCAATGTTGAAAGATTCATTCTTATGAATGTCTCTACCGATCGTCATTTCTTTTTTAGATTTTAGTGGGTTCGACTACCGGGTAAGGTAAGTAATTTTTCAAAACTAGGTAAATACAATTTTTACTTTTTTTTTAAATGAAGCAATGTTTTCTTTCAGTAAAACTTCCTTTCTGCAATATTTCGGGTACCTACTTAGAGATAGAGATAGAAAAACATTTAATAAACAACTCAGTTGCATTACATAACAGAAATAGAATAAACTTATAAGAAATAGTAATTAATAATTTCCCGCCAGGTAACGTTCGTTTGTACCATCCTATATAATCTTTAAATACTTTTATCCTATAAACTAGTTTCCATGAATTATAAATAACCTTGAAATGTTTCCAAAGAACATTAATTAGATCATTGTTGACTTGGATTAACGATGAATAGTTTATTTTCCTAATGCACCATTTTACAGCTAGGTATGCTATAGCACTACAATATCTACACGGAGAAACATAAGATGTTTTATTATAATATATCTGTAGATTTATCGCAAAAAGCATACAGGTAGATACTTCAGATTTCTACGTATCTACCTGTAAGCTTTTTGTCCAGGAAACAACGCATGCGAAGCCGAGGGCAAAAACTAGTACGTACTGACTAAAATATAAAAATACAAATCCCTTACTAATAATACCTACTACAAAGTTCACTTCTCAAAATATTCACTTTGACTTGAGATAATATTCCCTAAATCCTCATAGATCAAAGCTTATGACATCAAACCAAAAATATTTGCGAGCAAAATTCCATAGAGAGCCTTTTTATACTGAGGTTTGAAGAAGTATCGCGAACTGTACCCGCAATATACACACATATGTACACTTGATCGATATTAAGAACCAGTGTGTGGCTAACGTACGATCTAGTACGGTACGATTCTGTGCATAGTTTGAGGGTAGTTAGCAAATAGTTTAGAAGGCTCGGCCGTCTTCGGGAAAACTACGAAGGGCTCAAGACAACCGCTTTGCGTGCCGATGGGTGTGAGACGTTATTTTTGTGTGATGCTTGATGGTTTTTTATACATTTTATACTTACGTTCTATAAAAATTGAAAAAGTGCTACTACTAGTGTGTGACTCCCAAACAGTCAACGTTCCAGCTAGGTCGGTACTCGGTGAACGAGATACTTGATGTCGCGATTTGTGGGTCGTGTCGCCCCCAATACCTCAACTTCAACAGCCTATATTGGTCCACAGCTGGACACCGGCCTCCCCCTGATAAGCCCCTTTTTGGCTTTTATCTCATGGTAGATGCGCGACTGCGAATGATCTGGCTAGTCGAATTATCTACAACTACTAATTTACTCATTCGACTTGAATATTAGTAATTGACTAATCTTCAAAGTCGAATGACGACTACTAATTAGTAATTACTAATGCCTCTACGAATAGATCGAGGCGTCGAATAACGAATTGAGTTCGACTGCCCGACTCGAGCAGTTGCCATTACTAAACATATTAGTTAGGTACTAACTTGGTTAGTGGCGAGAGGCGTCGAATAACAAATTGAGTTCGACTGCCCGACTCGAGCAGTTGCCAAATTATTTACCTACCAAATTATTTACTAATTTGGTTAGTAATGGCGAGTCGGGTAGTCGTCGCGAAATCAATTCAATATTCGACGCCACTCGCAATGGTGGGGATTATGGGTAGGTACTCGTAGGTACTCGTAGGTACCCATGAAATAAAGATGCGCGAATGTGAATGATTTCAAGGGCAAATTAGTAACTAATTTGGTTAGTAATGACTAACCAAATTAGTTACTAATTTGCCCTAGTCGTTCGAATGGTTCGAATGATTTGTGAAGTCGAATAATTCGAATGAAATCATTCACATTCGCGCATCTTTATTTCATGGGTACCTACGAGTACCTACCTACCCATAATCCCCACGCTGGGTTTGCAGGTTGGGAATCGCAGTTCGGTGGTGGAATTGTTCTGCAGCTGCCCACCCTCCGGTGGAAATCCCGTAGTCGCCTCTTACGACACCCGTGGGAAAAGTTGGGGTGGTGCAAATTCTAAGCCAGCACCACACAGCAATAGCAAGTACATGAAGGTAGGTGTTATACTTTCTTAACGTCAACAAATAGATAAAACAAAATAGGTAGAAACGTATCTTCACCATTACACACACACGCGGTCGCATAACCGTATTTAAATAAATTAAATAAAAAGGAGTTTATTCGTCAAAACTGGGTATGGTATAGGTTATAATTAAATTTTTTAAATCTTATCACATACGACATTCGTTTTGCACCAATTCGCGCATCTGTGGAGCAAGCTCTAGAAATCCGGCGCGAGAATGGCCGAGTACGGCGCCGGCGCATTAAAATGGAAATATCTCTAAACTTTTGTAGGGAGCTGTTTTTTTGTACTAGGTATGTATAATTTATACAGTTGGATTCGTCATGAAATAAGCTAATTTAGACACTTGATACCTGCAAAGCAAAGAACACTTCTATACTCATATTATAAAGCGGAAAGATTTGATTGTTTTTTTGTTTGTTTGTATTGAATAGGCTCTGAAACTACTGGACCGATTTGAAAAATTGTTAGGTATATCATTAGAAGCCCACATTATTTCTGATGAACATAAGCTACTTTTTACCGCAGGAAAATGCTTTATTCTTACGGGAAAACGGGGAATAGGACAACGAGTAGTAAGAATGCAGTTTAAAATAAAGTTATCCAAAGAAAGTACTCATGTGACGTGATAATGATGAGACTCAACATCGCTGATTTTCAGTCCCAGTTTATTATTTAGCAATAAAACGAAAAATTCTGATTTGAACGATAATAAAATGCATTTAATGCCATACACCGCCAACAGAATATTCCAGCTCTGTATAAACTGTGCGTGCACCGTTTATCAATAATCTGCTATGAATGTCACGATGATGACTAGACAAAAAGCTCTTAGCTCATAAATAGCATCATAACAAAGAGGACTATGTTGTAATATTGTGAAATTTAAACTATGTTGTAATATTGTGAAAAAAAATGTGTTGTCTCATTGTCGGTATCATCATCCGTTTAGGACCCCAATCTGGGCATATGACTACTACAGGTACACAGGGTGTACTAAGCTGTAAGGGTGTAATTTTGGACCCAGAAGAGATCAACTTGAGTTTCAGTTTTAGTGCATTTCACACAAAAAAAAATTTTTTTTTCTTCCATTCCTGGTCCAGACCTGGGCAAAAGCCTCTCTTTTCTCCTTCCACTCCTCGCGATTTAACGCTGTCACATGCCATAATGGATGGTGTGCGTCAAGCTCGTCTCGTCCTTGGCCTTCCACGTCGCGTCCTAGCCTTGGGTGGGCTCCACTCTGTCGTGGTCTTTGCCCACAAGTTGCTGGACATTCGGCAAACGTGTCCGGCCCAGTTCCACCTCAGGCTTCCGGCTTTATTTTTTTTTTTTTCGGAACAAATTTGTGTACGATCTGCAGAAATTTGTTCCGTTGGTCTGGGTGTTTTCTATGTATAATAAAAAAATCTATCTATGTAGTATATTGTATTAAGTATATCAGTTATCTAGTACCCATAACACAAACTCTGCTTAGCTTGGGGCTAGATAATGCTGTGTGAATTGTCCAGCACTATTTATTTATTTATTTATTTATTTTTGACTAACGTCAACGATGCGTGTTTTGGATCGCAGTATGCTGTTCTGGACGCGGTCTGACAGCTTTACTCCTTAGATACTGCGCTCCATGGTTTGTTGGCAGACCCCGAGGGCGAACTTCTGACGGTCGGTCATGGACCAAGTTTGAGCTCCATAAGTGAGTATGGGAAGAATTCGAATAGTTATAAAAGAGGTTAATGTGTAAATTGTGTGTTATTCATGGACAACGTCTGAACAAATCAACTTTATATGATTTTATAATAATAATAATAATTGCATGTAATAATAATTACTACTTAACACTACAAAATATTTCACAATTGTTTTTTGCTTTTTTTTTCAGCAAACCCAGTATTTTATCATGAAATTATTACCAATTAATTTAAAAACAAAATTTGAAATTTTAAAACAATAATAATAATATAAGAACACACGTAAAAAAACACGAATGTGAAGAAAATCGCTTTAATTTTTTTCAAAAAACGAAAAATAGTTCGATATTCAAAAAATCGTCAAACGAACGTTGACCTCCTCGATGTCCAGAATCACCCACTTTCGGCTTAGTACAATTTTTTTTATATTCGAACTTTTTTTCGTTTGCTGAGAAAAATAAGAGTATAAGAGTTATAAAATCATTATAATACTAATAAAATTAAAATAAAAAGTTTAATTTTCCAGATGTTGCTCCTGAATTACACACAATTTACACATTAACCTCTTTTATGCGTCAGGAAAAATGGCTGCCATGTTTGTTATGTGTAAATATATTTTCGGTTATTACAAACAAGGGTTTTTTTTTCTTTTATTATTATTATTATTATTTTTGTGGGAAAAGCACTAAAACACAAATCACCCCCTTTCGGCTTAGTACATCCTGTATACATGTAGTACTCCTATTCCCAGATTAGGGTCCTAAACGGATGATGATACCTACAATGAGACAACACATATTTTTTAATTTCACAATATTACAACAAAGTCCTCCTTGTTTTGATGCTGTTAGGTGTGTAGCTAAGAGCATTTTGTCCAGTCATCGTGACATAACATAACATAGCAGCTTATTGATAAACGATGCACGCACAGTTTATACAGAGTTGGAATTTATTCTGTTGGCGGTGTATGGGACGATGTAAGAATAATTTATTACAGTTAACACCAAATCCAATTTTTTCGTTTTATTGCCAAGTGTCATGGTTAAACGAAGCAACTTGCTAATATTATAAATGCGATATTTTGTGTGAATGTTTCTTACCACGTATCTCCGTAACCACTAAACCGATTTAGATAAAATTTGGGATGTAGGTAGGTAGATAGTTTAGGTTCTAGAATAACACATAGGCTAATCACATTTGAGGAGGTTAATAATGGTGGTAAAGTTTCTATGAAAAAATATTATTCACTCAAACCTCGGTATAATGGATCAGATATTTTTTTTACAAAACTACCCTTGAGGGACGTGCAATTAATTCTTGAAATTTGTATGATTTCCACGGGAGCGAAACCGCGGGACGCTGCTAGTTTACCATAAGATAACGTTTTTTTTACAATGTTTATAAGTAAGCCCCAATGTATGGCACGATAGCTTATCTATACATCGATATAGAATTATGTATAAATGTTTACCTGTGGTATATGTGTTCGTTCATTGCAGTATTTGTTCACTAGGCTTTTGGACGTGTAGCAAGTTAATTAAATATTTTTATAAATATTTGCATATAAATAAACAAACATGGCGCCCGAAATCAAATATACTAACGTAAGTTTATTTATTGTTTATTTTTTAATTAAAATAGCTGTAACTGCTGTGCTGTTTATTTATAGAATCAAATAAATTTTTAAATTAATTTGCAGTCCTTGTTTTCTCGAGGAGAAGTTATGGGTTGGATTATAACACCACCACGATTAATTGTGTTGTATTTTCGATTTTATTAGGAACATTACTATATTTTTTATTTCGATGTTAATTTTTATTGAATTAATTTATGCCTCGACCAATTTTTATTTACTTTGGTTTGTGTGAAACAGCAAAATCGTTAATAAATTTTAATGTGCATGTTATAGCTCATTTCATTTAAATACAAAAAAAGAAAAAAAGCAGATACTCTGTAATTGTTCTATGGACAATCGAATAATAATACACTGTACTCAAACATGTTGATTTCAATTTTAAAACTTGATAAGATGGCGTTTATATCATCATTGACTTTGCATCCAAAACGATATTTTTTCCTCATAATTTTTTTCCTCCTAATCAAAGCCTAAATGAGTTTTTGATTCGATTTTTTTTCGGTTTCAATAATTTTTCCTTTGTTCATAAAATATATCCATAAAATTTTTCAATTCATTTAATAATAATGTAATTCTAAATTTGATTTGGTTAAGAGCATATATTGTAAGGTGAAAAAAAACCGTTATGGATTTTTATTTTTAAACTATAACAACGAAATGATATATTTTTTAATTATTCCTATTCCAGTTGTTCATTGACAACGAGTGGGTGCCAGCTAAAAGCAAGAAGACGTTCAAAACCTACAACCCTCACGATGGGTCCGTTATTGCTGAAGTGGCCGAGGGTGCTAAGGTAATGTCAAACTAGGCCCAGTTTTCAGTGGGGGGTTTTTCACGGGATCTCCGTGGTAAAAACTCGAATTACATAAAATCCAACAATTTTTCTTTGGTTCCTTGAATGTGAAAAAACGAGTACTAAAAAATAGCATAAAAAAATCAAGAAAGTGCACTGTTTCGCACACAATTTGGTCGAAATCTCAGGAACCCTGCGGTCTATAGAAAATATTTTTGTTTTTATTTGTAAGTTATTACTAATTCTTTGGTTCCTTAATACCGTTTCTTCATAAGATTGTAGTTTTCTTGTAAAGAAGCAAAAATATTATTTTTGCACTTGCGCCGTTCCAAATACGTATTGATGTATATGCTCTGTCACGCTCCTTTGAACGGGAACTCCTATGACTATCCTTTTCACAAAATGGCGTGCATTGCGCCCTCATAACTAAGTTCTTAAATTGACGACCGTTGTGGTGCACCAGACGAAGGTCCTGCGACCCGACTGCGACCGACTGTTCCGAGTTGTTTTTCATTCGTACGTTAATTTTAATCTCTCTCATATTAAATTCATAATAGCAATAAATAAGCATTTGATTGGTATTGTGGTAGTCTTGTTTTGAATAGATTGTAAAGCAACACACGAAAATTCCTAAAACGGCTGTTATGATCTCAAAAGGAGTTTTTTGTCAAGTACATCATAAATAAGGAAGAGATAAGTTATGATAAGTCGCTCTCGACTCGACATTGGTATCAATTCAAGTGTCGCCAGGATGAAACTTACTAAATGTTGCCCTCTCCGGGCTGGCTATTCTCCGTTGAGGCTGACCGCTGTAGCCGAAATTCGGCTAGAAGGACATCAAAATTAAATGGATGACATCATTTTTAGTACTGACAAATTAGTTTGGTTTAGTTTTGGTGACATCTGAATTGATATGACACCAATGTAGAGGAATTACTATTTTGTCGTAGAGTCCACTGATATACTTATGGCGGACTAATGCACCGCTTGTAGGTTTTAATCTCAAATGAGGAGAGATAAGAATTTTACCTTCCTTTAATCTTTTTTTTCTATAATATTTTCTATAGGCCCAGCAGTGGGACGAAATAGGTTAAATAAAAATAAAACATCTTATGTCCTTATGTCTTTAATTAAAGAGTAGCTGTTCCCGCAGCTTCGCCGGCTGAAATCTACAATGGCTTTTAATATTTTTGCGCGGAACCCTAATATCTAAAGTAAAAGGGTTCCTCGCTATAATAGATATCTGCCGGACAGAGCCAAAAAATTGGTGTTTTGTTATCAGCACCGTGTTTACTTTCATTTGCTTAAGTTTAGAGCTGTTATATTGACATTACCCAGGCGCCAGACATAGCTTCAAAGATTTTCACATTTCTTTGACGACTTTGCAAAGCTTTGAACACACATTTGAACACAATATTGACGTACCTGCCAGACCTGTTTCGCAAACACTTTTCTCCACAGTATGCTGGTAGACAACAAACAAAATGGACGACGATTTCGTGGACTTTGCAAGTGACTTTGCAAGTGTGGCAACCTACGCAAACATTTGAACACATTTCAACTTTGATCGCTTTGATGTGTCGAAAAAAACCGATACCGCTTGGCAAAGTGCAAATCTTTGTTCAAACTTTGAACACATACCTATCCAAAGTCCCGTGCCACACATAGCCACCAAACAAGTGTTCAAACATATGAATTTAAGTCTGGCGCCGCCCGGCTTAACACACACACCTCAATTTTATTTATTTATGTAGATTTAATTTTTTGTATAGAATATAGACAATAAGTAGGTAGGTACACTGCTTAAGTAAGTCTTAAAATAGGTACTATTAGACGATCGAACACGGTGCGGTCCGCACCGCGGCCTTGATTTGCTCTGGACTAGGTAGGTATTCGTGTGGCGAACGGTGCGCATTATTATTAGCGGACCAAAACTCGTTCGTTCGCATCGTTGATATGACAACAAGAAATTTAATGATATTGACTTGTTTATATTGTCTTTTCACAAAATTGCCCGCATGCTGTTGGTTCGATGATCCGATGGAAGGAAACGACTGAACAGTGCGATAAGCTGTGCAGTCGTCTGTAACACAGAGCGCACCGTTCTGTGCGATAGAGATAGATAGATAGATAATAGATTTATTGCACACTGCAGAACATAATACAAAGGTCACCATAATTAAAGCACATCTTAACACACACAGAGAAACCTAATATTTTTTGATTGAGCAAAGTTTGGGAACAATAAATAATAGTATATAAGTATAATTAATTTAAAAAGTACAGATTTATAAAATTTCGTGCAATGCAACACGCATTGCAGCCTGTCAAAAAGGCAATAGCTCAGCGAAAAGCTTTGTTCGAAAAGCAAAACACTGATTTTCAGTTTTACCCTTTGAGGTGACCAGAAGAACAAAACACAACCAAAACAAATACTACCTACTGTGTGATTGCCTGTAATTTTGTACTTATATCATACATGTTGGACACTTAACTGGTACGGTCACATGATGTTCGGTCGTCTGTTAGTTTAGTACTTACTATTAAATGGCAGTACGAGAAGAATTTTACCTACTTAACGTTTTATCTCAGCGATTGCGCAATGCACATGAGATAGGTATAATCATAACAAGATAACCACCTAGAAAGGCACGGTAGATTAGGTAGTACTTACAAATTGAAATCTCACATAAACGCCCTCGTTGTTTTTAAGTTTTCATTAGGCATAAAATAAGTTGGGACACTGGGGCCGACCGATTGTAATTTTTGAGTGGCCAGTCGTGTAAAATGCGTTCCTTTAACAGAAATGATAAAAATTATTTTGCGTGTGCATTTTGTGGCACATACAGGACTTTTGTTTAAAGTGACTCACAGTAACAAATAGTAACGCTCTTGGCAAACTAGGAATGGTTAACTAGGAATTTATTACCTCAGCTTCTGCCGTTCAAAATGAAGTCTAGGTACTTTACAGATTACTAATACTTAGTCAGTCTCCTCTACGACACTTTAACAATATATTATATTGTTAAACTTTAACACTTTAACAATATATTATATTGTTAAACTTTAACACATTAACAATATATTATATTGTTAAAGTGTTCTATACTAGTTCTATACTAGCTGCATTCTTACAACCCGTTGTCCTATTATCCGTTTTCCCGTAGGAATAAAGCATTTTCCCGCGGTAAAAAGAAGCCTCTGTTCATCAGCAATAATTTGGGCTTCTAATGGTAAAAGATTCATTTTTCAAATCGGTCCAGTAGTTTCGGAGCATATTCAGTACAAACAAACAAACAAATCTTTCCTCTTTATAATATCAGTAAAGACTAACAAAATACATCTCGAGTCGGTCATTAATCGCCACATAGTAAGACTAGCCACATTCAAAAATATCTTAATACCTACCTAAGTAATTAAATAAATAAATAATAAATACCTAATGCCGGACAATTCACACAGCATTATCTAGTCCCAAGCTAAGCAGAGCATGTGTTATGGGTACTAGATATGATTTACTTAATACAATACACTACCTACGTAGATAGTTTTTTTTTTTATTATAGTTACATAGAAAACACTCAGACCAACGGAACAAAGTTCTGCAGATCGTACACATATTTGTTCCGAGGCGGGAATCGAACCCGCAACCTCCTGCATCGCAGGTGGACCTTCGCCCGCTGCGCCACGGAGGTCGTCGTATATTATCTCTATGCTTCACTAGCATAGCAATCAATCCGTGGTAGATATGCGGCACATTCAATTGTGTTGGAACTGGATGTTGCTCTCGTATTGATGTAACATGTAATTTGTATAATTTATAGAACCGGTTGGTTGCTCAGACATAAATGACAATGTACTGTAGGTATCTATTTGTAGCTAACAAGTTGCTATTTGCTTTAACCATGACCTTCGCACCATCAACGCAGTTCGCGTTGATTTTATTTACCTGTTCGCACAGCTGTTTACGTAATGTAAATAACAGTAAAAAGATGAACAGAAGACTCGCTTTAATTCAATAGCACTATTAAATTGAAATTGTAAAACCATACGTCCATGCGAAAGCTCTGGTATACGTGTATAAAAACTTTTTATACTACACCTGCTCAGAAAGTTGCCTATTCCTTTTCCATTTATAGAATAGAAAGAATGTCTTTGCAGGCCTATAGGAAACCGGGAGGAAAAACTCTATGGAATTTCATTTCTCACGTGTTTTAGCGGGAGGAAAATGTGTATGGAAATCCATTTCTAACGTGTTATTTTTTTTTTTTTTTCTATAAGATCGACCGGTAGCTATGGTTATTTTCGTTCGGTCAAACGACAAAAAGTTTTTACTCCAAGTCCATTAGGCCTCCTCCGAAAAATGCACTTTTTTTGTACCTGTGTATTCGTGTGCATATTGAAATAATATGCCGCTAAAAACACTACTCAGACATGGGTAAATCTTTTTAAAACTATGGGGAAATGAGTCAATTCAGCATTATGGTACATAAGTTTTATGTAATTTTGTATTTACTAAACCTGAAAATAAATATTTTATACTGTAACGTATTTTAATATGCACGCAGAATTGTTTTTCTGAAATAAAAACTGTAGGGAAAGAAAGAAAGTAATATTTTTTTACATATGACATTACCTAACAGAAAAACTTTATATATAAAAAAGTGTCTTCTCCATATGAACCAAAAGGTTCTGCCTCTGCTTAATGTTGCGTGTATATTCTTTAGATAGAATTCTAATAATAAAATTTTATCAAATAATAAACGTATAAACCTATCAGTTTTAAGCCGTAAAATATCAGAAACTTTTGATTATAAGTCTGTTCGTTTTATAGCGATACCGAGGGCGATTTTGTTCATCTTAGATAACAAATATATGTACCTACAACCCTATATAATTTGTTGTAGGCTGACATAAACCTGGCAGTAGAGGCAGCTGAGCGCGCCTTCCATCGCAACTCGGAGTGGCGTCTGCTGGATGCCTCCGAGCGCGGCGACCTGCTGCGCCGGTTCGCAGACCTGATCGACAGAGACACCGAGTACCTGGCCGCCTTGGAGACTCACAACAACGGCATGATCATCAACATGTCTAAGATGTTGACCCAGAACTACGCCAAGACGGCTCGGTATATCGCTGGTTTGGCTGATAAGATCCAAGGAGACACTATTCCTATAGGTAAGATTCTGTGTAAGAAGGAACACAAAGAAATATAGGTAGGATGAGGAAAATCGAATTCTTCTACCTTCCACCCAAATTGTATGAGCAAATTGGTAGTTAACTTCAGAATGTGACCTCGAATGGGAAGACTCGTATTAATTAAAAGTTATTTCGTTAGGATCAAATTATAATCGTTCTGGGTCAGTTAAGGCTTTGAATTTAATCTTTGTATCTAACGTTAGTTATAAATAGGGAAATAACATCTCTCATATTTAGTTTTTAAAAACATGTTCTAGATCTTTGTAAGACATCGTTGGCAATCGTATCATCAGCGATATTGTGGTCAAACATAGTTCCTTCCATGATGAAATAAATATACGAAATATTTGCATAAATTCAAAGAACCTTGATCATCGATCCAGGCTTTCGCCGCCCCCCGGATATTTGATCGAAGACCTTGATTGATATATACTGTATTATGGTGCTAATAATTCCTACGATTTCGTGCGTGTCAGTTCTTTATTATAAGAAATATAATATGCCACTTGCCAGACGTGACGTGTAAAAGGAAAACAGAAAACTAACCTTAATAATAATACAATCATAGATGACGACGAGAGAAATTCGCGCTTCGCGAAAGATCGCTATTGATGGGAAAATCACAACACAAATTGAATGACTACTTTTAATGACCTGGTAATTAGTTGGTTAAATGGTTAAATAATCAGTGAAGTAAAATGTTATTAACTTTTGTAGCTACCAACCTTATTATTAAACTGATGCGTCCAAATCTGTGATCAAAGAGAAAAAAATATCTACGGTCACTGTTTGTGCATGTTATAGGTACAGTCAGAATGCGTTATTTAATTTTCTCGCCGTGTGGTGGGTCACTGGACCACCACCCAAGGACAAGATAATTATTATCGGCGAGTGGAGCGAACCGTGACAATTTTGTTTTTTCGTTAGATTTTATGCAGTATTTGCATGCTGACCTCAAACGAGGGTTGAGTCCCGATCACACCCAGAAGGCAAACATGTTATCTGCGAGCGGAGGAAGCCGCATTCTTTGTTGTTTTCGTCTCATTTTTGCAAATTTGGTGAGCTCTGGATCAAAGCCATGAAGAGAAAACAAGAAATGTTAGATATAGGCAAGCGGACCGAGTCGCGGAAATTTTGTGGGTTTCTTAGAATTTTTGCAGTGTTTGGCAAACGAACCTAAAACGGAGGTCGTGTCCAGGAAATTATGTGGGTTTTTTAGAATTTTTGCAGTGTTTGGAAAACTGACCAACACACTGAACAACGGAGGTCGAGTCTCGGACCATATAGCCAGAAGTTATAAATGCTATTGGCGGCGGCGTCTTGCGAAAATGTTGTAGTTTCGTAAGATTTTTTTTGCGATGTTTGGCAAACGAAGGTTGAACCCCAAACCAGTGGCAGCAAATGCGTCGTCTTCTATTGAAGCGAGCCGTGATAATTTGTGAGAGTTTGGTAATATTTAGCAAATTCGAGCTGATCGAATCGCAAAAAAAATTGTGGTCTCGTTAGTGTTTTTTTTCACTGGCAACTGCCATGAGCTACGGTGTCAACATTTGGAGATGCTGGTGGACCAGAGAAGAAATTTTTTCAAAGGTGCTCCAACTGTGTACCTAATTATGTATCCAATTACACAGTTGGACCACGACTAATGGATGATAAATAACTAGCATAATAGTGATCATTTGCTTATCGTTTACCTTTTATTTGTTACGACCAAACCAGTTCGAAAAAAGTGATATCTAGGGATTGTATACATATTTTGGCTGCCCACGACGCCAAGCCGGAGTACGGTACTCCGGCTTGGCGTCGTGGGCAGCCAAAGTGTTATTTATTTATTAGGTTGTATCTAGGTACCACGCGAGAACTACGTTCAAAAAAATTAAATCATGACTGTTTCTTATTTGTTTTCAGACGGTGAATTCTTCTCGTACACCCTGAAGCAGCCCATCGGAGTTTGTGGTCTGATTCTTCCCTGGAACGGACCCATTGCCATGTTCATGAACAAGGTCTGCACAGTGCTAGCAGCAGGTAATAAATAAATTTATTTAACGCATTCACTTCAAGTTGAAGCATATCCTTCGAGTTATGTATGATGTACTTATTTCCGGTGGAGGAAACCATGAAGGCCTTCGCAGCAATATGAGGGCCAGTGGTTAATATACCTAATGACATGTCTAGGAAACCACGTATTATAATTAAACCTTTTAACCCTCATGTTTATTTTCCAAGGGATCTGTAAAAGCCGGATATCATAGATATGGGAAACACAATATGGGGTGTATTCTTTATTTATCAGAAATCGTAGAAAATTACAGTAAGAGAATAAAACAATTACAACTAATATATACACTTATATAATGGTATTCTGCTTTCAGACAATAGAGACCTCGTCTTATAAATACCATCCCATCGGTAATAAAACTCTCTTGTTTGAAAAAATTATCTACTCTTGTCCCCAGGATGTACGGCGGTGGTGAAGCCGGCAGAGCAGACCCCTCTGACCGCCCTGGCGCTGGTCGCGCTGCTGAAGGAGGCGGGTCTGCCGCGCGGCGTTATCAACGTGGTCAACGGCTTCGGAGAGGACGCTGGGGTCGCGCTCACGCACCATCCTAAAGTACAGAAGATATCCTTCACTGGATCCCTTGAGGTTAGACACATAGATTCTCAGCCGTAAGTGTAACACGGTGAAGCACCTATAAACGTTATCAGCGTACATTTGAAAATAATAATGCTGATAATGTTCTTTCGTGCAGGTGGGCAAGCTGATCCAGCAAGCGGCGGGCGCCAACAACCTCAAGCGTGTCACCCTCGAACTCGGAGGAAAGAGTCCGCTCATCATCATGAATGACGCTGATTGTAAGCATTTAGAACCTTCAACTACGATACAACAGTTAGAACTTTACTCTTGGAACGTAAATAATACCATGTTCTTTATTACAGTGAACATCGCAGTGCCCGCAGCGGCCATGGCTGTTTTTAGTCTCCAAGGACAGATCTGCATTGCCGCGTCACGTCTGTACGTGCAGTCTGGCATCTACGACAAGTTCGTGGAAGCCGCCGCCAACTTCGCGAAGGGCATCAAGATTGGAAGCCCCACAGATCCTACTACTCAGCATGGGCCTCAGGTTAGAGGGATTTGGATTCTTTAACTCAAATTATAGGTTGCTTTTTTCTGACAACGATATCTTTTAAGAATGGGAATTCTACGTAGCACTGTCTCGTCTTAATCATCTCATTAAAAATACGTCTATTGCTGGACAAAGGCCTATCTCAACGATCACCAGAATGACAATTACTGAGCAAGCTCACATCCATCGGTTTCACCTTATTCTGATCTTATTCTGTCCGCGCCTTCGGCGTTCGGCTTCGGACCGACAGCAAAAAATTTAAAGGTACCTATTCTGTTTTTTTGTTGTCGGGTGCAAAGTAACCATTTTAATAAATTGAAATTAATTTGAGTACTCCTCGTTTGTTCATTACTGGTAGACGCAGTCGGTTCGTGGGCGTCAATCAGTGCCGGCGAGATCTGTTTGTTTTATTTTAGTTTATGACTGAGCGGTCTGGTCCCGTTAATAGTCTCTGGAATATAACTTGACTGATGAATGATATAATACAAACAACCGGAGTAAACTTGAACGTTCGATACGATATTTTTAACCATGTTATGCAGAATCTTTATATTTTAAACAAACATTTACTTTACAATTTGATTTAAAAACTCTTCTTACTTTACATTTTTGAAATTCTAATCTAAATTTATTGACTTAACCAGGTTAACTAAAGCAAACATTTGTTTTATTGATAGTGTTTGTTGTTGAGGTAGAAATATACTGCAAAATCGGCGTGTCAGTCATTTCACTTTATACAAGAGCTTTGGAAAAGCATTTGGCTTCTCCAAACTCTTGAAAATCTTGTGTTTACACAACCGTACCTAGGCAACGTATTTGCAATAGCAGAACCTGTATTCTCTTTGGGCAAAGCGAACCGTGTTATAAACTGATATTTAGGTATTCCTATTATGAAAACCTTATCTGATACTTAGTAAAAAAATTAATGTCACATATTCACGATAATGTCTAATTCTTAGGTGGACGAAACTATGATGAACAAAGTCCTGGGTTACATCGAGCAGGGCAAGAAGCAGGGAGCCAAGCTGCTGACCGGCGGCAAGCGCGTGGGCACCACCGGCTACTACATCGAGCCGACTGTCTTCGCTGACGTCACCGACGACATGGTCATTGCTCAAGAAGAGGTGAGGGTTTCTTCAAGAAGCAGGGAGCCAAGATGCTGGCCGGCAGCAAGCGAGTCGGCATCACCGGCTACTACGTCGAGACGACTGTCTTTACTGACGTAACCGACTGTCTTTGCTGGCGCCACCAGGGTTTTTTTTCGAGTGGGTCATTTCCTCTATCATGTATGTACCTATATCACACGTCTGGTACATACTCATAACACAAGCGTTGTTTAGTTTGGGGTCAGATGATGCTGTGTAAAAAATTAATAGTAGGTACTTATTAGGTATTTATTTTGTTACTTTTTGCAAGGGGTTGAGTTTCTCATTTTCATAGCATTACTAGGTATGTGATAATAATGTTTTGATAGAAGTGTCTATTTCATTTTATAGTAATTACGTCACTCTCAACAGATCTTCGGGCCAGTCCAGAGCATCCTGAAGTTCGATCGCCTTAAAGACGTCATAGATCGCGCAAACAACACCAACTACGGCCTCGCTGCTGGAATCTTCACAACCAACTTGAACAACGCTCTGCAGTTCAGCAAACATGTTGAGGCTGGAACCGTCTGGTGGGTGTTCTTCAACCTTTATTTGTCTTGCCGCTGCAACATCATTACCTATAACAGCCAACTACATAGGCATAGGCAATAGCGATGCACCAAATAGCGATTGCGTCGCATCCATCCATCGGCCTCTACAATGTCGTCAGCAAATCGAGCCATTGGCTGACTTGACTTAAAACGAAAGACTACAAAACCCTCACAAACTTCATCATCTCGTCATAAACCGTCATCATCATACATAATTAATTATGACCACACCTATACACACAAACATATGCATACACACACACACACACACACACACACACACACACACACACACACACACACACACACACACACACACACACACACACACACACACACACAACACACGCGCGCGCACGAATATATGTTCAAACAGTAAATATATTTATATAATAGTAACAGTTATTACTTCTAAGATAATTTACATTGTTCAACATTTCTGACTTACCTTGCTGGTCCATTTGTTTATTTAATATCGTTGAAATCCTTTTTGGCCTTAGTGTGTTCATATTTTAAGTTTTTATATGCAAATTGTAACGCTGTGGTTTACCTAAATAAATATAAATATAAAAAATATATACTATCATTACCATATTTTACTGGAAGAATTATTTTTTTCAGGGTCAACACGTACTTGGCATTCGCACCCCAAGCACCTTTTGGTGGATTCAAAGAATCGGGACTTGGCCGGGAAAGGTAAGTTAATTTTAGTTTAATTCAGAAATAGCTACAAAAAATTTTGGGAAAATAATTTTACTATATAAATAATAATTTTATTTGCGTACTAGCTGTACCCGCGACTTCGTTCGCGATTGCCTTACCTGCCGACTAATTAAATTCACATTTAACCATAGTATATATGCAAATGGAGAGACGCGCGTCAAGTTTGAAACTATTAATTTATCTCGCACGAACTATCTGGAGTTTTATTAATCTAAGGATTCTACGTGATGATTCTGCGACGATTCCACTGTCATACTGAAGCACTTGTATTGCTGAATTGGGCTCCTGATCCATTTGACTGGAACACCGTATTTTTTTTACATTAGTAGGTAGGTACAGTTGGCTGTGTACCACAGTAAAAAATATTTTTCTGTGGTCCAGTTAGTTTCATTGGACCACTTACTCCAACATCGGTAGTACAGATAACCGGACCAGCTAAACCACCATATATCATGTAAGGTAGGAACCTAACTTATTTTTCCAAGACGCACCACCTTAGTAGGTAGGAACCTAACTAATGGGTGCGTCTTGGAAAAATAAATAGATAGGAATTTACCTAACCTCTATCTACAATTTTTTATATATCTCCTTTATTATATATTATAATTTAGTCTCTCCCAGGGGAACCTGACTGAATTCCGGGATAAAAAGTACTCTATGTCCTTCCTCGTAGTATCATCTAAAATCGTGCCGAGTTTCATTTCAATACCTTCAGTAGTTTCGACGTGATGCGCATTTAAGAAACAGACAGACAGACAGACAGACAGACATGAATGAAAAAAATTACAGTTTCGGCTTCAGTATCGATAATAGAGTGTCCTCCAAAAAATTTTTCTAAATATCTGCCATGTACAGAATTGGACCTGTTACAGTTATAATATAAGTATAGATTTGAGAAACCGCACAAGTCCATGGACTTTTATCGTTTTTTTAAATGGTTGTCTGGTTTATAATAATAATGGTCATTTCAGTGTTTTCAGTATTTTTTGTACATATTTTACAATTCAATGTTATTTGTTCCTTCTGTAAAATGGGGTCTTATGGGCATGTGGGCTTTCTCAAATAAAATCGAATCATTTGGATTTGAAATTGACAAAGATAATTCAACTAATAAACAAGATCCGTCAAGTGCGAGTGTAACTCGCGCGCCGAGGGTTTTGAACGTTTGTCAACAAATATGTACCAAAAGTACCGGTTAGAGACATCGCAATTTAACGAATACCTAAGAATAGTAGGTACCAACCTGCAATTCAGATGGATCTCTCTGCATGCTTCGGTTAAATGGGTGGTTCAATGGTAAATTTTTCGACTTTTTTCGAAATATTTTAAAAAGTATGAAACCTACAAAAATTTCAAAAAATATTTTGAAATGTACAAACTGATACCTTTCATTTGATACCCTATATTATGACTCTGTAGGTATCTTTTAAAATTTCGGCATCACAATTTGTATGGAAAATATTCATTTTCATTTTTCATTTATTTTCAATTATTTTTCTTAAAATCTGTACAGGCGCACGAAATGTATTATTATTTTAAATTTCATGTTGATAGCTGCAGTAGTTTTTGAGTTATTAAGGAGGGAAAAAAGGACAGACAAAGCGAGACCATAAGGGTTTTGAAACCGATCTTCGATCTTCAAAACCCTAAAAAAAGCTTTTGTAACAATTCGTTTCTCAAAAACTAAGCTACCTACTAAAACTAAGTACTTAGGGGTTAATTATGTTAGTAAATAGTAGACTGCCTCGTTGGTCTAGCGGTCAGCTAGTTCAACCGCTGATTATGAGGTCTTGGGTTCGAATCCCGGGTCGGGTCAATAGTTGTTACTGGCGTTTTTCTAGCAAGGAAAATTCACAGTAGCAGCCCGGAGTCAGGAAGTTGGCGGTGTTACACCCCCGTGCTTCGGAAAGCACGTTAAGCCGTTGGTCCTGCGCCTGATCTCTCCCCGGTCGTGTCGATCTGTCGTCTCATCGGATTATGAGAGTGATAGAGAGTGCACCTGTGTTTGAAAACACACTTGTGCACTATAATATGTCCTGCGCATCCGGCAAGTCTCCGATGAGACTGGCCGCCGTGGTCAAAATCGGCTAGGAGGACATTATTATTATTATGTTAGTAAATTAAATGTTTTTTTTATCTTTGCAGCGGTGTAAATTGCGTGGATGAATACCTAGAAGTGAAGACTGTTACTACGGCACTACCAAAGAAGTTTTAAGTATAATATTGTTATGTATCTATTGGTTACATCTGTATAATTAGTTTTTATTTTGGATTGATAACTTATTTGTTAATCAAAAAATAAAATAAATATGTATTTATGTAAACAATGGCTTATTTTCTGTCCTATGTTGATAATGGCAACATCTTTCTAATAAGCACATAGAATGACACGAGTTCACCGCTATCCCGTAGTCTGTTAAGGACACAGGTCTAAAAAGAAAACAATTTTGTCTGAAAAATTTGACTAGCTTCACCGCTTTGCTCAACAAAAATTGTTATTTTAGGAAATCTGTGATAGTTATTATAAATGTGAAAGTTTGGAATTTGGATGGATAGATAGTGGATGTTGCCCGTTCACGCTAAAACTACAGTACTATACCGATCGGGCTGAAATTTTGCTGTAATAAGTATCTAGGTACATGTAGTTCTTGACCTGGAATAACATAAAGGCTACTTTTTATCTCGCCAAATTGCGGGCGAAGCCGCGTACCGAAGCAAAGACATTTACTACTAATTTACTTGCTTTTTTTATAGTTCCGGTTCCCATTACTAACTAAAAAGGGGGTTTGAGGATTTTTGTATGGATTTTGTATGGCTGTACGATTTTTTTTTTTCAAAATCACCGAGAACAATAAAAGTTATAAATTAGACAATTTGGGGTTATAAATAATGTCCTAAAGCGTCAGGTTTCTCAGATATTCACATAAGAAACAAAAGGGCAGAAGCGTTTGTTAACAAAAATTACAATAAAATAATAGAATAATAGAAATAAATTAGAACTACTAGTTCTAATTTATTTCTATTATTTTATTATTTCTATTTTTTTAATTTTTTACAATTGAAACAATTGAGCTAACTGCACACTGTTGCAAACAATCTACAGGTAGCTCAACTGATCGTTATTATAATTATATGAGAATAATATATATATGAAGAAAACATATAGGTAGTTATATTAATTTGTGAGTATCCCAGAAACCTGACGCTGCGCGCTGTAGGACATTATTTTTGCTTGTTTTTTGTGTCTTCTATTCAAATTCATAACTTATATTGTGTGCGGCGATTTTGAAAAAAAAAAGGTGATCGATGTTAGGGCCAAAATCTTCAAACCCCTTAATGAAAGAGAATTTAAGATTTATTAAAAGTATGTATAGAATTTTAAAGGTTAACGAAGTTTAGGCGTGGTAAAAATAAGTTAGGTAGGCTATCTAATCTGTCAAATGCACTGCGATAGCAAATTGTGTCAGTGGAGAATTGCTCTACTTTAAATTATCTGTATCGCGTTTCTATTCTACGCGATGTATGATTATGTGTTAAATCCACACAACTATATCAATAAAACTGATTCAATCAGCGTTCTATCACGGTCTTTCACCTCATATTTTCAGTAAAACTCTTATCTTTGATAAATAACTACACAACTTCTTTCATAACTCGTTATTTCTTTAATGAAATTATTCCATGTTTGTATAGAATTTTCAACTCAATTTCAATATTATTTATTTATTAGAACTTTTATTAACTGGGTAAACTTATTAATTTGAACCAAATTATACAATAAAATAATTACACACAAAATTCAGATAGAAAAACAGTAATAAATTCCGGAAAAACATTACTGTAATATGTGTAGGTAGTTTAGCCGGTATACAGTTCCTCCATGTGAGGAATGGAATGAGGGCCGAGTTTTCAGCTTATAACTCGCTAAATTCTAATTTCAACTTTCTCAATATGGAAGTTGAAATTAGAATTTGTGAAAGTCTAACATTTTAACAATTTCACTAACTTTTGAAAGATTTTCATTCCTCACAAAACACACACACATAAAAATATACAAATAAAAAAGTAACCTGTAAAATTCATATGCCTCAGTTAGTGCCTTTTCACACGTCCCGGTTGCCGTCGGGTAGCCGGTGCCGGGCGGCGGCGAATTGTATGCATGCACCGGCTACCCAGAAACCGGGCCGTATGAAAAATTAGTTGGCGCGCAACGCGCCGAAAGCGATTTTCTCTTTGCGGCGCCGCCGGGGTTCTGCTAAATAGAAAGTGCCATGTATTATCATTGGACAATGATGTGCCAATGAGAGCTTTTCAATGCGACCTTAAAAAGAAAGTGGTGGCCATAGACTAGGGTAGATGACGCTGTATGAAACTCAAGTGTCAAAAATCTGCCAAAAAATGAGAGAAATTGAGCTGTCACTGTCGTTCATATCTTTTCTTCCGTATTCTCTTCTCTGCCCCTGTGTCATTGCGTTGCGTTTGACACTTGATTTTTGTGTAACGCCATCTAGTGTCAAAATAAAAAGAGTGTGTGTTTTTTTAAATATTGCATTGAAAAGCGCTCGTTACACTTACCTACTTGTTACGCTCTGCGGGTAAAAAGTAATAAATAAATAATGCTGGACAATTCACACAGCATTATCTAGCCCCAAGCTAAGCAGAGCTTGTGTTATGGGTACTAGATAACTGATACAATAAACTACATAGATAGATTTTTTTATTATAGATAGCAAACACCCAGACCAACGGAACAAATTTCTAGTAGTCTAAGTAGAGACTAGCTAAAAGGTGAGAAAGCTCCTACCTGTTGCTTCACTAACGTGAACTTAGTTTGATAAATAGCTGCTTAGCTTGGGGCTAATGCTGTGTAAATTGTCCAGCATTATTTATTATTTTTTTATTATTTCGAGAAGGTGACCATATGTACCTACGACCACCGTTTTTGGATCAATGTGGCCATTTATCATGACTTTGGTTTTATCAAAATCCATGCCAAGACCGATGCATCGGTTTAATGCATCGGTTGCAAGGGTTTTATTTCCCTTCTTAAAAAAGAGCACAACCAAACTCCCGCTCAACGCCTTTGGAATTCTTCCACTTTGAAAGACGGCGCGCCGTCTTTCAAAGTGGAAGAATTCCAAAGTAAAAAAAAAAAAAAAAGAAAAAGTAAACGCCGCGGCGTTGAAATGGTTCTGTAGCTCCTGTATTACAGGGGCTCCTACGGCTTTCAAAAGCTCTGAAGTTATTCCGTCCTCACCGGTGCTTTTCCATTTTTAACCTGCCACAGAGCTAACACGATCTCGTCTTGACTGATGTCTGGCAGTTCGTCGGTATAGTGGAGCGGTATAGGGTAGGTATAGGGAGCTCAGAGAGGCAACATCTCTGGTAGGACTCTGTCATTGTTGCTTGGCGGTCTCTGTGTCAAAGTCGAGTATTGTTGTGGTGTCCTCGTTGATGTCTCGTGGAGAGACGAAACTAGTTGACGACTTACTTTTGATGAGTTTTTTCCTTAGAATAAGAAGGCTTAGAATGATAGTTGACACAAACGAGGTGAATCTAAAAAATTGCGACTAAACGTCGCAATTTTCATTTTGAGCCGTTAGTACAATACTTGAAATGACGCGGAAAGCAGCTCTCACATAAAAATATAAAAATGATGTGTTGTGCGGTGTAAGGGTATTTAAACACCAGTAGCAAGAAAAATAATACTGCAAATAACTCATTCTACTAGTCTACACACATATTACATTTGTAATTTTGCCTAAAACAGTCATCAAAACTCATAAATAAATTTAAAAATTTCGTCCACCATTTTCGTGAAAAAGTTGCTATGCACTGGGGAAAAAATACCCCGGTTTTGTTACTTAGTATAGGCACAAATATTATAATACTATGTATAGGTATATATAAATAGTTGACTGCCTCGTTGGTCTAGCGGTCAGCTTGTTCAACCGCTGATTATGATGTTCTGGGTTCGAATCCCGGGTCGGGCCAAAAGTTGTTACTGGGGTTTTTCCAGCAAGAAAAAATCACAGTAGCAGCCCGGAGTCAGGAAGTTGGCGGTGTTACACCCCCGTGCCTAGGAAAGCGCGTTAAGCCGTTGGTCCTGCACCTGATCTCTCCCCGGTCGTGTCGATCTGTCGTCCCATCGGATTATGAGAGTGAGGGAATAGAGAGTGCACCGGTGTTTGCACACACACTTGTGCACTATAAATGTCCTGCGCATCTGGCTAGTCTCTGATGAGATTGGCCGCCGTGGTCGAAATTTAGCTAGGAGGACATTATAAAAATAGTAGAGGAGCGGGTGGACTTCACTCAAGTTAGGACTTAGGAATAGCGGAATATCATAATTTTAAAATTTCTGTAAAACAATTACCATAAACAATTCAATTCTTCATTAAAAACAATTACCATAAACAATTCAATTCCAGAAGGAAGTGTTTTAGGATGCATTCTGTTCCTAATCTACATGAATGACCTGCCTAAAATTGCTGACTCCTTCTGCATCCTTTTTGCAGACAATGTGTCCCTTCTTTTCAAATGCCCCCCCCCCCATAAAATTTCACTTATCAGAATAAAAGAAAGTTTTCATAACATTACCACCTGGTTAGAAGCTCACAATTTGGAAATATACAAAAAAGACAAAAATCATACAATTTACCCCGTACCAGAAAACACCTCTAGATCTATCTCCACTAACAAGTAGCCACAATATTGAAGAAGTCCAAGATCATACCCTTTTAGGCCTAAAAATTGATACTCACCTTAATTGGAAAGGACATATAGAAAAAACCAAAAGCAAACTATCACAATTTATTTATGCCTTATCTATCTTAAAAAGTAACACAAACATTAAAACAGCTTTATCTGCCTACTATGCATATGCTTATTCATGGCTACGCTATGGCATAGGTAGTAATCTGGGGCAACAGTGTAGATACAAACCAATTATTTATATTGCAGAAAAAATGCCTACGTATTATTGTTAATATCAGAAGACGCACCAGCTGTAGACCACATTTTATAGAACAAAAATTACTAACTTTGACTAGCCTTTATACATATGAAACAGCATTATTTGTTAGAAAAAACCTGAATTTATACCAATGAGATAAAAATCCACGAAGAAAAACAAACCTCATCCTTCCAATACCTAGACTTGAACTATGCCTACAGACAGAGCCCTTATTACATGTCCTGTCCATTAAAATACATAATAAACTACCAACATTCCTTAAATCTGAACACAAACACCATATATTCGCATCAAAACTACAAGAATTGCTTATAAAAAAATGCTATTATGACATAAAAGACTTTTTTAAAGACAAACTATTTGGATAGAATCCCTACATTTTCTTTTTAACAATGGAAGAGCTTCGAAGTGTTCTTAATAATATAATAGGTTATAATATTGATTAATTATAAGATGTTAAGTATAACCTAGTCACACAAATTAATAAAAAGTAAACTATTTTGTTAAAAAGTGTTATTGTACCTACCTAAGTAAATTTATATTATTCTAAACTAAACAAATGTTATTTATTGTTCATAAAAGATCTCCTAATTTTGTATAAAATACAAAATACTTAATTTAGTCCTTAACTTAAGTCCTAGATTAAGTTAAATTGCCATACCCTACCTGACAGGGTACATTAATACTTACTGTATGTAATATTTTTGTTTCGCAATAAAAATACTGAATACTGAATACACTGCACGTGGTCGAACACGCACTTGACCGTCTATTTAAATTATTGTTCCGTAAACGATCGGAGCCGATCTTATTTTGCGGACTTGGAGTAAAAACTTTTTGTCGTTTGACCGAGGAAGAATGATAGTAACCAAAGCTTTTTTCTAAGCTGATATTTCGTTTAATTAAAAAAGAAATAAGATAATATCGAAAATAAAAAGTAAGGTGATAAAAAAATAAATGGCTTATTTTTTTAATTGGAACTTTGCTTCAGTTACCCAATTTTTTAGGGAAAATGCTATTCACTAGCAACATTCAATCATTTGAATGTGTGAGTGAGAACACTGTATTAACGTGCTGTCAAAACACACATAGATCGGTTTTTGGTTGCAAAAATTGTCAAATTGTTGAATGACACTATCCCTCTGCTGAGACAGCAGCGAGTTTTTACTCTATGGTTTTTTCATTGTGTGGTTGGTCTGGTCTTTTCTTTCGCAAATTAAATTGTTATTTATTAAATTGGTATTTTATTACACTAATATAAAAACAGTTAATACAAACATTGTTTGTAGTCTTAGAAAAATACAGGAAACATATTACATTCAGTATTTATTTTCTTTCAGCTGTCAACGATTAGGGAACTTTAGAGGCCTGCCTTATTTATTGTATTAGGGGAGGCCTATGTCCAACAGTGGACTAATATAGGCTGATGATGATGATGATGATGATGATGATAGGCCTGCATGCGTCAAAAAGAAAATAAACGCGTAGACGGAGTATATTCTAAAATTACTATTTATTTAATTTATTCCGGTACCTAGTGATTCTTCTACCAAAAGGTAACCTATAAGAGGCTAAATACATAATTTTCCTAGGAAAAAAAGGAAAGACAGTGGTTTAATCAATTGTTAATAAGGACTGGATGATTAAATATGTTTTCAGAAGGCCGTTTGTGTAATTTTTTCTACGATTTCCATATTTTTTTTTTATGTCTTACAAAATTAAATACCACTGTGTTATTGTATTTCCGCAAAAATAGTGCGGGATCCCGCGTTTGCGCGATTGAATTCCCTTATTTAAGTAAATAACAATAAATAAATACTTACTGCTGGACAGTTCATACGATATGTGTCTCTAAATAATATATCTTGGTATCTTGTAATTGTCACGAGTGGACTGCTGCTCTGTTAAATACTTACTTTTAATTATTAAAACTCAATTGTAAACCAGCCTCCCGCGACACAGGTTCTGAACCTAGTGCGGGGATCATAATTTTATGTAATCTGTTTACTTTATCTTTTCTTCAGTAATCAATGTCTTTTTTGATATTATTTAGCCCCAAGCTAAGTAGAACTTGTGTTATGGGTCCTATAGATAATAAAAGCGGGCAGACTCTAGTTTATTAAAAAACAAACAAAAAAATAACGTTAATGAGTCCAATTGATGGTACATTTTATTTATTATTCAAGGAAATTGATTAACATTTTATTTGATGCTGGTTGACTCATTTTTTTTAGGTATACAAAATACGCTTTCAAACAAGACAATAAAATAAATTATTATCAAATAAATAGTCAAATTTCAATTAAAATCGACCTAATATTAGTCCACTGCTGGACATGATGGGTTACAGGTTTGATTACCTTATGTACCAGTATAGTATTATAATATCTATGCCCTACGCATCCTAAGTCTTAAATTAGAGACATAGAAAATCCTCAAAATTATCAACAAATAAGATTTTTTTTTAATAACTTTCAATTAATAACTTTACTTTTTAATATCTTTACTTCAATACTACATCAAAATAAACACACAGTAATAAAACAATTAACCTCAAGCAAAGTCACGAGCGTACACTACATGACGAGATTAGTTCACGGAAATATAACTAGATGTCGCAGCTAAAATGTGACGAGCGCTAGATCGCGCTGACGAAGCGTTTCACGATTTCGTCGACTTTAGAACCATTATTTGGGTTCGCTACAGACAGACGCGCAGATGCATGGCTTGCATGTTCTGTGTAGTTTTTCTTTGAACTATCATAATCATTAGAACAAGTTTTTAGAAGATCTAAATCAATTTTATCATTGACAGATCTTGAAAAGAGAATTAAACCACTACATACGTGATGGGTACTAGATGACTGATATCATATCATATCACACTAATATTATAAATGCGAAAGTTTGGATGGATAGATGGATGGATGTTTGTTACCTCTTCACGCCAAAACTACTGAACGGATCGGGCTGAAATTTTGCACACAGGTAATTCTAATCCTGGAACTGGAATCAAACATAGGCTCATTTTTATCCAATAAATCAGTTCCCATGGGATAAAAATCGCTTTGAAACATTTGCATAGAAACAACGCTTGCGATGGCGCGGGCTAGTACTTAATACAATAGACTACATACTTTTAGAGTATGGGTACTCTTTATTCCTCAAAGTGAAAGTATTCACCTATTCTGGTTCCGCCATCGGATCCGATTCCTCATAATGTTTCCTTATTCCTCCTAATGATTCCTTATTCATTTGATTAATTTACTCTGTAGTATTCTGTAAGCCGGCGCTGCGCCCCGGTAGGAGTGAGTGAAGCTAGATTTAAGGCCAGGCAGCAGTAGGCGTAAGGGAAAATGCGCGCCTACCAAGCTGCCGCGCTCGTGTTTTTTGTAGTTATTTAAACATGGCGATTAAGAAAATCATTTTATCAAGTCAAAGTCTGCGAATTTGTTTAGAAATTTTAAGTGTCCTTAGTTGAGTACAAAAAAAAAGTATGATATCAGTAGTTTGCTAGTAGTATTGAAAAACGTGAGAAAAAGGGGTAACTTTGGGATTTTTTTCTATCGAGTGAAGTTCATTAGATCTTGTAACTGAATGCGACTTTGACTAGACTAGATCCTTAAGTAATATCATGGACAAATTCTATGGTAATATACATATATCCATATATATCATATTTTTTCAGAACTTTAAACACAATTTTCTAAGTCTCAGATGGTTTTAAAAATCACAAAAATACGGCCTCTGCTGGCCTACCGACCCCCCCATCACGACACAATAGTTCAAGGCTTGGTAGGCACCAAGCCTTGAACTATTGTGTCGTGATTTGTGGCTTTTGGCGAGACAGAAAAGCACAATAGTATTTAAAATATTAATTAGGTAGGTAGGTACTCTAAGTTAGTTAGTTAGTAGGTGCCTATTAGGGTGGTACTTAGCAGGAGTAAGACTTCCATTATAATTTGCTTGGATAAATATAATACATAACATAGGTAAAGTTTAATTTTGCAGATTTTGCAGATCGTACACAAATTTGTTCCGAGGCGGGAATCGAACCCGCAACCTCTTGCGTCGTAGGCGGACTCTCGCCCGCTGCGCCACTGAGGGCGTCCTATATATTATTAAGTAAGTATATTATTAACTGTAACTATATTATTAACTGTTCCTGTCCGCGGCTGGGATAAAATGTAGCCTATGTTTGATTCCAGGATAAGAATTACCTGTCCGCAAAATTTCAGCCCGATCCGTTCAGTAGTTTTGGCGTGAAGACGTAACAAACATCCATCCATCCATATATCTAAACATCCAAACATTCGCATACTGACTGTTTCCGATACAAAGGGCGTAAAGACAATTTTGGGCAAAACGACTTTTTGATGCAACCTTACATAATTTTTCACGCTCTTTCGATCTGTGTATCTAAAATTGCGCTACGACGAAAAAAGTCGTTCTTACCACCTAAAATTTGATAGGTATATATTTTTACATTTTGCAAAAGTTATGGTTTATACAACCTGAAGAATTACGTTACATACACACATTAATTTTTTTTAGGTATTTAGGGGTGTAAGTCCGTGATAACTTTTAAATAAACGCTCGTATATAACTGTAATTAAATGAATCAAAGGACAGCCCAAATATAAGAACTTTCTTCATAAAAACAACTTTATAAGTACCTATAAAAACCAAAAAGTTATGTAAAAACAGATATTTTTTATTTTGTTTTTTGCTCATTGCCACAAGTAGGTGATTTGAAGTTACGCCGTTTGTATCGAAAACAGTCGATATAGGTATAATATTAGTGTGATTGATTGAATTCAAGATATGTGATTGAGAATGAATACATAGATTAATATGTACTTATCTAGCTTATCTAAGTACTGACTCCATTGCAAATCATATTAATTGCGCATTGGAAATTAATTGTTTTCTACTTTGACGAGTATTATTCGATTTCGTGATGATATCGATTATTGGTAGATAATAATTTGCTATTAAAATAATTTAATTATTTGCTTTTAATCTTTAAAGAAAGCACTAGTTTGATTTTGAAACCCCGTTGCCATGGAAACCATTAGTAACCAGAGATATTGAAAATTGTCATGTGTTTTATATACGTTTTACAGCACACATATAAATTCCTCGAGACTCAAACTTTTATGGGATGAAATCAACCTTTAGACAATAACGAAATAATCATCAAATCTATTAAGAATAAGACAGGTTTGCAATCAATTTTGAGTCTTAATACAATATTCAACATAAAAACACTTCCTTGAGAAATCCATTCGATATGACATACTGGAGTTGCCCGCTCTAGCAACACATTCTGTTAGTCCAATGCCAAAATATTGCCAAGTGTACCTACACATTTATTTATAGCACGCTTACATTATAATAAAGGTATATATTAGACCAGTTTTTACCTGCATGTTCGTTGGCGTGGTAGGTAACTAGACATCTGACTACTATTTGAGCAAATTTGACATCAAAACATGCTTTATGAGACTTATAAAAATGACGTAGAGTAGGATTAAATCAAACACATAGAAAACAATTTATGCAGTCATTTAAAGTTGCTTAAGTAAAAGTAATTCTACAGTAAAGAGGTTGAGGTTGAAGTTTGTATAAAATATTTTAATTAAAAGTTCTTCTGTAGCGAAAAAGTAACAGTCTTCACTTCAAGGTATTCATCCAAACAATGCATGCCGCTGCAAAAAAAAACATATACCAATGAAGTATGTTAAAATCTTTCAAAGCTAAAAACACATTTGGATATTGATTTTAAGTCCCACGACAGAATGGTGGTAAATTAAGTTTGAGGCCTTCGACTGGCTTCCACCAAAAGGAAATGGAGAGTGGATGATGATGTACACTTAACCGAATTTCAACCACGGCAGGCCAGTCCCAACAGACCACGTGCGCAGGGCATAGTATAGTGCACAAGTGTGTGCACAAGCGCTCTCTCTATTCCCTCATGCTCATAATCCGATGGGACGGGAGACCGACACGACCGGGAGAGGCACAGGACCAAAGAGATTAGGTATAGAAATGTCAACACATCTATACTATTTTTATTAATATTACAAAGAGGAAAGATTTGATTGTTTGTTTGTTTGTATTGAATAGGCTCCGAAGCTACTGGACTGATTTGAAAAATTCTTTTACTACCTACTAGAAGCCCACATTATTCCTGATGAACTTAGGCTACTTTTTACCGCGGGAAAAAGCTTCATTCCCACAGGAAAACGGGTAATAGGACAACGGGTATTAAGAATGCTGCTAGTAATAAATAAATAAATAATGGTGGGTTATCCATACAGCATCATCTAGCCCCAAAATAAAAAGAGCTTGTGTTTTGGGTACCAGGTAATTTACTAGCTAAAATCTATCAATTTAAAATAGATGCCTGTCAGTGTTATTCTCGTCACAAATAAACGAATCTTAATAAAGGCTTGGTAGAAGGAAGAGTAACCTTAACTACGTACCACTTTAATAGGTTTTAAGTAGTACGTAGTTAAGTCGATTTAATGTAAACTTTGGAAATAAGTAACCCTGGTTAAACTATTAGATCATACATGCGTTATAATTAAAACTTACTTAAAGATGCGCGACTGCGAATGATCTGGCAATTCGATTGATCTATGACTACTAATTTATTCATTCGACTTGAATATTTGTAGGTAATATACTAATCTTCTAAGTCGAATGACCACTACTAATTAGTAATTACTAATGCCTCTACGAATTGATCGATGCGTCGAATAACGAATTGAGTTCGACTGCCCGACTCGAGTAGTTGCCATTACTAACCAAATTAGTTACTAATTTACCCTAATCATTCGAATGGTTCGAATGATTTGTGAAGTCGAATAATTCGAATGAAATCATTCACAATCGCGCATCTTTAAACTTACTTCTCTCGTCCGATTCCTGATTCCTTGAAGCCGCCGAACGGAGCTTGGGGACCGGATGAAAAGTATGAATTCACCCTGTAAAAATTGCATTTATTTAATTCCCGTTTAAGTGTTTTAATTCAACCAGTAGGACGTGCTCAAGTACGTATGTACATGCGCATCAAAATACACAATAGCAATGGAATAAGTCTTCCTGAGCTAATAAACACAACAACGTTTATTTCTAGGTTCACCCAATATGCTCTTAGAATATGCAAATTTATTTGTCGATATCAAATAAGAAATAAAGTGATTTTCTTTACTGTACCTATTTTGTTTTATTATTACTGTATTTCTGTATTGTATTTCCTAACGGAAGAAGTGGAAAAGGAACTTACTAGCACGTAGCAAATGCCTATAGCAATATTTTCACACATGATTCTTATCCTGAGATCATAGAAAAATTTGTCGCTGCTATATTCTAAACCCCACTGACTACAGCATGATAAAATAAATAGGTTCAACGCGTCCAGATCATCATCTTGGCCACAATGTCAGTCCCAGCGGGAATGGGTCTCCCCTTATGAGTTCTTGCAGTAACCAGCATCTGAATGTATTCTTTCGCAGTTCATCATTATGCGGCCTACACTTAAGAACACACCCAGTGGTTCTTGGTTCTTCCTGAGATATGTCCGGGGTCACTGCCACTACTGCCTGCCTACTCATATTTAACCACATGTGCATAATGTTGTTGCAGCTAATCACCTCACTGATCCAGCTTCCACATGCTTGCTGAACTGCAGAGCGTTGTTCAAGTCAGAGGTAAAGATTCCAGCAGCTAGACCGAAGTTGGTATTGTTTGCGCGATCCAAGACCTCCTCTAAGCTATCGAACTTTAGGATGCTCTGGACTGGACCGAAGATCTGTTGAAAGAAGTAGAAATTTGGGATTTTAGGACCTTATTAAAATTATATAATGACGTTGTCAAGATCGAAACTCTTCAAACAAAGGTAAGATGAAGTTCGCCTACTATTGGTTTATTTCACTGAATACCGCATCAAAGTCACCGTTAAGAACAGACAGATGACATAATAAGAGACATGAAGAAACCCTCACTTCTTCCTGAGCAATGACCATGTCGTCGGTGACGTCAGCGAAGACAGTCGGCTCGATGTAGTAGCCGGTGGTGCCCACGCGCTTGCCGCCGGTCAGCAGCTTGGCTCCCTGCTTCTTGCCCTTCTCGATGTAACCCAGGACTTTTTTCATCATGGTCTCATCTACCTGTGAATCAACCATGGTAATTGAAGCTCGTTGGCGAAAAGCATAAGCGTCTTTCGTCAAATTTTAATCGAAGCTTTAGTTAGTGCAGGTAATGTAAATATGGTCGCTGACTTTGAGTTTACGGTTGTAGTTTTCTACAAAGTAGCTTGTAAGCAAGGTAGATTGCTGACCTGGTAAAGGTTGGGGGTTTGGGAGAAAAGAAATTGCTAGTTGAGAGCAGCGAGCAGGGATATTTTAATTCATTCGATTCGATTCCGAATCGAATCCGACGGATCTATAAATCGCTATTTTGATTTCGCCTCGGGATGATCGAAAATTCGAAGCAAATCTGTTGACTAATGGACATGTCAATGAGGAGGAGCTCCTTATTTCGATCATCAACCCGAGGCGCAATCAAAATAGCTTTTTATAAATCCGTCGGATTCGATTCGGAAACGCATCGAATGAATTAAAATACCCCTGCAGGACCGGTCATTTTGGTAATCGTTAAGGTAGCGCTTGTGATGATGAGACAGTGTTGCGTAAGTCGACATCGAGTCAAAGAAACCCCTCTAACCTGAGGCCCGTGTTGCGTAGTAGGATCTGTGGGGCTGCCAATCTTGATGCCCTTCGCGAAGTTGGCGGCGGCCTCCACGAACTTGTCGTAGATGCCTGACTGCACAAACAGCCGCGACGCGGCGATGCAGACCTGTCCTTGATGAATGAACACAGCCATGGCTGCTGCGGGCACTGTGGTTTTCACTATAACAAAAAACATGGTAAGATTTTACGTTGTTAACGTTACGTCGATATCTCCCAACTAGCCCGCGGCTTTGCATGCGTTTTTGGAATAAAAAGTAGCCATTATGTTACTTCAAGTCCAGATCTTTATGTGTGCCAAATTTCAGCACGATCCATTCAATAGTCTTGGCGTTATCTTCGGCCAAACAACTTCACAATAATGGCACAAACTTTCGCCTTTATAATATTAAATCAAATCAAATCAAATCAAAAACTCTTTATTTCCATAAATACAATAAATGTACACTTAGAAAAGGTCAAATCATAAAACTAAACACTGACACGGAAATAAATTGATATTTTTGATTTCTGTCACTTCGGTATGTAGACTAAAGTAAAGAAGCGACGAAGAAACCTTTAGCCTGTTAGTTGTTATTTTTCGAGCTGGAGCAAAACTCGTCCCAAGCTTTCTTATCCTCTAGATAATCTGATATTTTGTAGTAAGCCTTTTTACAAAGGATTTGTTTGACTATTTGTTTGAATTTATTTATTGATAATTTTTGCAACTCACTTGGAGTTTTGTTGTAGAAGCGTATACATTGCCCTTTAAAAGATACATTTATCTTGTGTAGCCTAGTTGTGGGCACAGCGAGTTTATCCTTATTTCTAGTATTTATATTATGTGTGTCGCTATTTTTAGGGAATACATTGATATTTCTATGAGTGTACAACAAGTTTTCATAAATATATTGACATGGTACTGTCATTATGTTTATTTCTTTGAATTTATCACGCAGGGATTCTCTGGGACCCATGTTATAGATTGCACGAACAGCTCTCTTCTGCAGCACAAATACGGTGTTAATATCTGCAGCGTTCCCCCACAGCAGTATGCCATAAGACATAACACTATGGAAGTAGCTGAAATAGACTAGTCTAGAAGTATCAACGTCTGTAAGATGACGGATTTTTTTGACTGCATACGCTGCAGAACTAAGTCTTTTCGATAGCTTATCTATGTGTGGGCCCCATTGAAGTTTACTATCTAAGGTTATTCCTAAGAATACTGTACTGTTTACAATTTCTAACGTTTCTCCTTTTACGTTTACATCAATCTTAACGTGTTTTACATTAGGTAGAGCAAATTTTATACATTTCGTTTTACTTTCATTAAGCAAGAGATTATTGACACTAAACCAGTGTACTACTTTTGAGATTGCATTATTCACATCGTCAAATTTTATATTTTGTCGTTTCATTTTAAAAATTAATGAAGTATCGTCAGCAAACAATACAATCTCATGATTATTCTTTACTAGGTGAGGCAGGTCGTTAATATAAACTAAAAAAAGGAAAGGACCGAGGATAGAACCCTGCGGTACACCCATTGTAACTACAGATTAGTAGGACTACTATTAGTAGGAAGAACCGGAAACCGCTAAGGTAAACGTATCACTGTGTGGAGGGAGGCCGCCACTCGGTTAATGTAGAGAAGGACGCTCTATAGCCTGATAGAATCACGAAGGAGAGACGACTCTTTGTCATACCATACTACACATTTTCAAGACTGCTGACAGACGCTGGATGCGGAAAGTTGAAAACTGAGCGCTATAGCATTCATTCACAGCAGTTGATTCACAAATGCTGCAGATAATGATGATGAAGAGTGAGGAGTTTAGAGGCTCATACTAAATGCTTACAGTCAGCGTCATTCATGATGATGAGCGGGCTCTTCCCCCCCAGCTCGAGGGTGACACGCTTGAGGTTGTTGGCGCCCGCCGCTTGCTGGATCAGCTTGCCCACCTGCAGTAAAGAACGGTAGCATCATATTAGCATTTCCAAATGTATTAGTTAAAATACCATAATATGAGCGACTTACCTCAAGGGATCCAGTGAAGGATATCTTCTGCACAATAGGATGGTGCGTGAGTGCGACCCCGGCGTCCTCTCCGAAGCCGTTGACGACGTTCACGACACCGCGCGGGAGCCCCGCCTCCTTCAGCAGCGCGGCCAGCGCCAGGGCGGTCAGCGGTGTCTGCTCTGCCGGCTTCACCACCGCTGTACATCCTAGTAGTACACATTTCAATCTAGCGTCAGTATTAAAGTCGATGAAAGAAAGAGAGAACTCTATCCGACACAGAATAAAATGGTCAATATTACTCAATGAATAATAAGCAAGCTGAAATCTCATCAAGTGCCTGTGCTTGTCAATTTTGATGCCGATGCCGATTCGGGCACTGGAAGCCGCTCTGGGGCAAACGTGTTCTTGAGTAGAAAACGAACATAGGGTAAAGCGCCCTGCGGCCACGTGGAATCACGAAAGATGCTGGTAGATGCTGAAGGCAGGGCGCTATATGATACTTTATAGGGAAGGCTATGTCCAGCAGAAGACCAGCATACTAAGATGTTTTACATGATGATGAAGAAACGACGAAAATCGTCTCATTCTCGAGCAAAAGGCATAAGCGGTGGTAACTGGCTACTATGTTGTACTATGAGTTATGTCAGATTACCTGCTGCTAAAGCTGAGCAAACTTTACGCACGAACGTGATAATAGGACCGTTCCAAGGAAGAATCAGACCACAAACTCCAACTGGCTGCTTCAGAGTGTACGAGAAGAATTCTCCATCTGAAAATGATAGAAAATTTCACGGCCATCTAAACAATCTAAATTGAATGGAACTCTTCTAGCCTCTTGCAGCTTTGCTTCTTTTTTGACAGATTTGCCAAGTAAATTTTAAAATAGGTATTACATTACGGATTCCCCCATTCCAACGGGGAGTTATAACAAATGTATAAATGCCGTGAAGCAAAAATTTATACAGTAAGAAAATTTAATATTCCTTTGAGTTCCGTATTGTCATCTTACCCAACGGGATAGTATCTCCCTGAACTTTATCAGCCAAGCCAGCGATATACTGCACACTCTGTATAATGTTCCGAAACATCATCTTGGACATAGTCGCGAGCATGCCGTTGTTGTGAGTCTCCAAGGCGGCCAGGTACTCGGCGTCCCTGTCGAGCAGGGCTGCGAACCGGCGCAGCAGGTCGCCGCGCTCGGAGGCATCCAGCAGGCGCCACTCCGAGTTGCGATGGAAGGCGCGCTGAGCCGCCTCCACTGCCAAGTTTATGTCATCCTACAACGGAATATTGATAAGCCTGGACAGTAGTGGATGGCACAATCTTCGGGAGTTCTACACCCAGGAGTAAGTAAAATCTGACTGATGATGATTACTGGCTGATGAACATTTATGTTTTGATGTAATCTGTGCTGTGCTTTATAATGAAAATAGAGTTCCTTCATTTTATGGAACAGAGTTTTCCGAACTATTTTGTACAATATTCAACTGACTTTTCATCTGGTTTACAAAGGGATATCATTTTTTCTTTTAGACTATTAGTATTTTAGTAAATCTAGACCTGGACTAATATTCTTCTCATCCAATAAATAACTTCCCATGGGGTAAAAAAAATAACCATAAAACGTCTCCATAGAACAAAATATAGATCTTTGTTGACTTGGAATAACGTACCTACCTATCTAAGGGCTACTTTTCATCTCGGAAACAACACGTGCGATGACTCGGGCAGAAAACAAGTTGTTTCATTATAATATCAAGCGCAAACAACAGCTCGAGTATCAGGAGTAGCAAACAGAAATATTTCTCACCTTCCCACCCTCCGCCACTTCAGCAATAACGGAGCCATCGTGGGGGTTGCATGTTTTGAATGTCTTCCCGCTCTTAGCTGGCACCCACTCGTTATCAATGAATAACTGAAATAGCAATAATTTATCATAGAAAATACAGATTCAGGAACCACAAAACAACTCTGTTTTGAAACTTATAATATATTGGTCTGGGTGTTTTCTATGTATAATAAAAAAAATATGTATCTATGTAGTGTTTTGTATTAAGTATATCAGTTATCTAGTAGGTACCCATAACACAAGCTCTGCTTAGCTTGGGGCTAGATAATTCTGTGTGAATTGTCCAGCATTATTTATTTATTTATTTAGTATAGTATAGTAAGAGGTCCATACTACCACGAAATGAAAATATAACGCATAAAAAGAAAAAAAAAACTCGTGTCTTTTCGTGAATCTGGCCTCATAAAAACCAAAGGAACCAGCGACTTCGAAGTGTCGAAGCGCTTGAAAAAAAAATTTCAACTACAAGAATAAACTTACATTCGTATATTTAATTTCGGGAGCCATTTTAATGAAATATATTATCTTAATGAAATATATTATCTTGAATATCTTATACGTTTGAGAACTTTCAAACTCTTCTACCGAAGACCGAGGATTACACTGTGTGTTAGTTTATTGTCAACTAACCGGTTGCGATGCCGGTATGCATTAATATATTTTTATATGATAATACTTTATCTACAAGGGGCTTACTTATAAACGTTGCTTAGCTATACAATCAAGACGAATATTATAGTAGCGGGGGCATAGCTATCTTGACACACGGGGTTGTAGGTTCGATTCATGCCCTGTTGTTTGTCGCTCTTGTGAATTTTAAGGTTTATCGTTTCTAGTTGGCGGGAGATTAGTTTTTTATAGTTTTAATTTATTTCTGCGTTCTATAATGAATAAACCTAACGGAAAAGCAATTAGCCACACATCGTAAACCATTTTCTATGAACTTTTAAAAAAACTAATTTCGATTCACTGGATTCAAAAAACTTTTTGATCTCTGAGATAAGGGAGTTTATTTCAATTTCAAGCGAGTTGGAAAATCTGACGTATTTATAGAAGCGGCTAAATTATTTTTTTTAGTATTGTAAATGGTTTTGTAATATTTTTTAAACACTACCCGCTAATAGAATACCAACAAAGAAGAGCATGATCTTCTCTGTTCTCATTCAACCTATAAACTTGCAACATAATAACTCTCAAATTATAAAATTTTATAAATAAGTACCCAAGCCACGGTGTACAATCACGATGACTGGCATAAAAATATAGTAGGTATTTTCATTTTCTTAAGACAAATAGGTACTACTTACATAACATTGTGTAATCAGAAAATGATTCAATTATATGTATATCTCGTAAACAGTTCCGATTTGAAATACAAATTAAAGGGTTTGAAGATTTTGGCCCTTACATCGCGCATCAGTCACCATTTAGTTTTTTTTTTCTAAATCGCCGCACACAATAAAATATTATATATTTGGATAGAAGACACCAAAACAAAGAATTTCTCATATATACTCATAATTTATGCCCTAAAGCGTCCGGTTCCCGAGATATTCACATATGAATTTTTTTTTCAAATTCTGTTATTATCCCAGAAACCTGACGATTCAGGACATTATGACAGAGATTTTTTTTAAATTGTCCTGTATCCATATCTACAGACGAGTTTCAGTAAAGTCATGGTTTTTACGATGAAATGTGTTAATTTTTGAATGATCCAATATTTCGTCCCAGTCGACGACCGATGTGGTGCGGCGGGCGAAGGTCCGCCGACGCAGGAAGCCGCGGGTTCAATTCCCGCCTTGGGACAAAAGTTTGTACGGTCTGTAAATATTTATTCAGGGTGTTCTGGATGTTTTTCTACATATAGTTTAAAATATATCTATGTAGTGTATTTATTATTAAGTACCCATAACACAAACTCTGCTTAGCTTGGAGCTTAGCTGCTTAGCTGTGTGAATTGTCCAGCATTATTTATTTTTTTATTTATTTTAGTATTTACAATTGAAACAATTGAGTTAACACGTTCAGTGCCATCGGCTCGCCCTGCGAGTTAACGTAATTTTTATTCCAGTGACTGTGACACACCTGGTATAGTTCGCGTCATGTAAAAAGAACGCTGGCGGTCAAGCTGCGCACTAGACGATTTATAGGTCTATTTGGTGGTATGCAGTGGGGCGCGGGGCGGGCGGGCGCTCTGACACAGCGCATCAGCATTGCCATACAGCGGGGCAATGCGGCCAGAGTCTTGTGGACGCTTCCGACTGGTATCAGTTGAGCTACCTGTAGATTGTTTGCAACAGTCTGCAGTTGGCTCAATTGTTTCATTTGTAAATTCTAATTTAATTATAATTTTCTTTGTGAATAAAGGCTTCAGCCCAATCGTAAAACTTATTAGAAGCTTAGAAATTAAATAACCATTCTGTGTTAAAACATGTCCGTATTATTTCCATAAAATTAATTTAAACGCCAATAACAAGATACTAACAAAAATGAAAGTGTGTGTCTGTATTGCCTTTGCGGAGGAACAGTAACATTTTCTATTACCCCTGCCAACTGTACTACTGTAGAGTGCATTCAGTTCCTCGTGGGTGCATGGAGGCGGCTTCTCATCTTTGTATTCAATATTGTAATCAAAATTCACTAAAACACCCCTATCATATTTATGTTTGCACCTTGGCTTTTTCGTTGTAATATCTTCATAAGCATCAAAGCATGTTGTCTTTCGACGCTTAGGGTGGTGCCGAGCTCTCTGTGTGGTCTGATAACTTGGACTGTTGTCGTTCAGAAGATATGCTTGATAAGGCATGTACACAGGGGGAGGGAGTATCGGTGGGGGTAAAGCTGGGATCATTGCAGGTATATTAGGAAAAGGGTTTGGTTTCCTAGTGCAATCGTCTCCATGCTTGCATTGGTGGTTGGCATTAGAACAGCTGCATTTTATACCGTTGTCGGGGTGGCCGTCCAAACTTCTTACGTCTAAACTTTTAATTTTGGCATCATTCTTTTGTTTCTTATTCTGTTTGTCCGGGTTTTCGACAGTATCGGTCGGATCTTCTGCAAGGAATTTAGTGAAGTCTTCTGTGGACCATTTTTGTTTTGCTTTTATAGAAGTAGCTACACTACCAGTTTTCGTTCGAGGTGTTGCAGCGACTTCTTTCTCAAAGAAATGTTGTTTCATTGCATACATTTCATCGGATAGTATTTTGTCAAACACATTTGATTTTAAATTGTTACTGTGAATGTTTGTTATATTTTTTTCAGTGCGGAACATAGGATTTTTGTATTTGAATTTATTTTGGATGGGTTTGTTTTGTTGTTCGTCTCCGGAATCATCTGTGAATTATAAATTTACTCAAGTTTACCTAGTAAATATTCAGAAAACTAAATACATTTCTAGTAAATAAGTTGCAAGTAGTAGGCTAATAAAACTATAAGGACATGAACTGGTCTCAAGATATTGTTTTTATTACCACTAGACGAAAATATTTAATTACGAGTAGGTACGCTATTACGACTACTGTTTTAACTCAGTCTCTTAGAAAACTTAAAAGAATCGAATCTATTATTCTGTGCCTATTTGCTTAAAACTGATTTGACTACAAAAATGCTCCAATCATACTTACTGAAATCATTTTCTTCGAATAGGTCTTTAAAGATCGGAGCATTATCCCTTCTTACTGTGGTATTTATTTCTCCGAAGTAAATAGTGAATACTAAAATATGAAACATAAAAAACATAACCAACAGATGCAAAAACACCCATTTTAGCCCTACCACTGAAAGTGAAACTAGAAGGCTACGATATTTATTTGTTCTGTTTTATTTATATTGTCATGAATGTATTTTCTGTTTGTGTTTTTTAGTAATTTATTATGAAAATTTGGAAATTGATTGTGCTTATTTTTTTAGTTCGAAATGTTCAAAGCTCCAGGGGACGGTATTGTGCAATATGCAATAATCACACTCTGTGTAAATATTCGGTGAGCCAGCATTATGCTTCAAACATAAATAGTTTACAGAGGACATGAAGTTTAAAAACCGATACTTTAAAATCCAGTCGTACCAGTGCTGTTTATCTGCTTAAAATGAATGTCGAAGGATTGTGGGCTATACACACATACTCTTAATTATATCAACTGTTATTACATAACCCTGAATGTCACATTGCCCACGGGTCAATTTCCACAGACATGGCGCCAGAAACTTTCACAGGCTTTCGGATCATAAGTTTCTATTAAGGACACTCTGTTCATGGAAGACAATAGGGAACGTCTCGTTCACCGTAATTTACTCGGACCTTGTTACTCAAAAGATAACGTTATGAGACTCATATGTTTAAGAACAGTTAGGTCAGCTTTTTTAACGTATGAAAAAAAGCTGAAAGTTAAAGACGATAATTCAATTCAAGCTACTTTTTGCCTTGGCAGAGCTAAAAGCTTTAGACCGAACTAAGCTTTTTTTAGCTTCACCGAGGTAGGAATATTTTAAAAGCTCGTGTTTCTAAAATATTCGCGCAGGAGATCACCAGAAAATAGAGGAATTACTAGTAAATACTAGGAAGATAGGTATAAAATGTTGTCTGGTTTCTAAGTGGTAATGAAGACTAAACGAGTATAAACTCGTTTAGTCTTCATTACCACTTAGTACTCGTTTAGTCTTCATTACCACTTAGAAACCAGATAGCCAACATTATTTCAAATAGTCCATGTACATATTGCCTTGTAATAAGTAAATATAAAAACGTTATACAATTAATTAGGAAACTTCATAGGCGTGCATGTGTCAAACGAAAAATAAACCAGTAGAAAATATAAGTATACTCCATACTTATTTTTTTTCCATACTTATTTTTTTGAAAATAAAAATTATTACTTACGTATTTTTTATTAAGGAATCAGAAATCAACAACTTTTATTTCATTAGCTTACCAGATAAGCTCTAAGACAAGTCAAATTTTTAACTAAAATTATTATCAAATAAGAAAATTAAGTGTTAGTCGACTTTCTCTTCACATAAATTTTTTGTCCACTTGTGGAAGAAATAAAAACGAATAAGGTCTATAAATATAAAGATCTTTATTCACAAAGAAAATTACAATCAAGTAATCGAAATGAATTACAACTTGTATTAGCAGTTGAAACAATTGAGCTAACTGCAGACTGTTGTGAACAATCTACAGGTAGCTCAACTGATCCATATCAATACCAGTCGGTAGCGTCCCCAAAACGCTGGCTGCATTGCCCCGCTGTATGGCAATGCTGATGCGCTGTGCCAGATACTCACCAGCTCTCGAGTCACGCGTCGCTTCGACCAGACGCGCAGATAATTTTCAAAAACCCGAAGATCCTGGGTACCTTACGGGCCTAGTCTATAAATTGATATTTTCTTAGGTGGAAGGACCCAGCGCGCAGTGTATCGAGTATGACGGAGCTGTTACGCTCACAAGCAAGGATTCTAACGACATCGTGAATAGAATCAACGAGAGAAGACACCAAGTAGCGATGGGGTTATTGCACCCGTTTCCACAAGCGGCTAATATGAAGAAAATGGTATCGTAAATATTGTAAATATAATTATACGTTTGTATAATTATATTTACAAAAAAGAAAGATGAGCGACTCGTTCAGCCTTAAGGTGCATACCCGACCCAAATCAGCGTCATCACCTTTTTTATTTTATTATTATGTTAAACGAAGGAAGTTGCTCTTTTTGCTCAAAAAAAGCAACTTCGCATCTATACAAAATAAAACGGGTTAGAATCTTTATGACACATCTTGATAAGACTAGCTATCTTTTACAGAGACATTAATAATAAGCTTATGATAGGTATTACATACTGCAAAATACCTTCGTTTAACATATTAATAAGATAATATTGATGGCTTTAAAATTCATTTTTAAGATTTGATCCTCTGTCAAAATCTCAGGTTTTCCTACGGTAACTTAATGACAAAAAAACTGTTGAGCAGGTTTCATTTAAAAAAGCAAGCTTGTTCGTAAGGCATAAAATAACCAATGTATCGTATTTTAGAACAGCTGCCACTTCAACTGAAACATTAAAAATTCAAATAAAAAAATGAACTAACCTACCTAACCAATGTATCGTATTTTAGAATAGCTGCCAATTCAACTGAAACATTAAAAATTCAAATATAAAAATGAACTAACCTACCTAACCTTTTTTTCGAAGTAACGAAAGGTACCTAATGCTGTAAAAGACTATGCAATCATACTTATTCAAAGGTAGATAATGCTAAAGAAACATTAGACCTACAAGAAAGAAATGTAAAGAAACAAAAACTCGCTTTGAAATTATTTTTTAGCATTACCCTGAAATAAGCTTTTTAATTCGAATGAAATATACGCTATTATTCCGAGCATCGTTTTATATAAAAAGTTTGAAGAAAGTACCCTCCTATAACGGAACGGGATCCTTACAAAAATTATATTTGCGGCCGAATTACCTACCTACAACATTACTTTAATTAATTATTATGTTAATTAAACACTTCGTAGCCTTCCTCGCTTAAGGGTTATTAATTATACATATACATAATTAGAAAATGTGCTAGCCCCTCATAATGCTTGACGACCTATGTGACGCGGCGAGCGATGGCACGTGACGGGGGCAAGATTTTAGGATGTTGCGGGTTTGATTCCCGCCTCGGGACAAATTTTTGTACAATGAGCAGATTTTTGTTCCGGGTGTACCTACTGTCTTCTATGCATAAATAAAATATAAAAAAATATCTATCTATCCTCAACAGCAACAGTATAACATATTGGTCCAATGCTGGACGCAGGCCTCCCCCTGGAAAGCGTGCCTATAATCCCCACGCGGGGCATACGGGTTGGGTATCGCATATGTACATATCTATGTATGTAATGTATTGAGTTTATCTGTTATACACCTTATACGGTACCCATAACACAAGCTCTGCTTATTTTGGGGTTATAATTTATCTCTAAATACGCGGTACGTTGAAAAATAAGTAGGTAAGTAGAATGATAAGGCGCTTATCAGGGGAGACCTATGTCCAGCAGTGGACAAGGCGGTAGGTAAAGGCTGTGGATTTGATGTGAAGTAGACATCAGATATTATATTTTCCAGAGGTGGTCATCGAAGTTGGCGGTTTCAGCCCAACGCTGGGCAGATCAGTGCGACCATTCCCTGAGGCCTGACAGAGAAGACGATTGCCGAGATTTAGGTAATTACAATCTACAATTTCACGTGAAGATTTTCACCTCACGATCTATCTATTGTGTCAAAGTTCGAGACCCACTTTGGGGTTGATGCTCCAAGATTCTGAAGAAGTGTGAGCCGTTCAATTATTCAGGCCTTTTAAACAAAAATCATAGGTTAAATACAAAATTGTGACTAAACAGTTAGCACAGTCACCGATAAAAAGCGGTGAACAAATATGCCATGTAGAGACAGAGCAACAGAGAACGCTAAACATTATTATAACAGTAACTCGTTTGATTTCAGATGACGCTAAAAATGCGACAAGAACAAAATTAAAAATTTTAAAAACTCCCCTGACAGATTTTCATGAAACATGGCTAAGAACACTCGGGATAAAATTATCGATGACAAAAAAAAATTAAACGAAAATTGGTTCATTCGTTTGGGAGCTACGATACCACAGACACACAGATACACAGGCAGACACGTTAAACTTATAACACCCCACTCTTTTTGCGTCAGAGGGGTTCAAAAATAAATTCATCTGCACTTTTTTTTTGTTTTTCGATAAACTCGCTGATAACCACAAGGCGCTGAAATACACAACGTAAAAATAAGCGGCAAAACCGTTCGTCAAATAAAAGAACTTTAAACACTTTTTATACACTTCTTTTGTTTTGGTTTTAATAACTTCAAAAACTCTTCTGTTTCAATACGACTTACTTTTCTTGTTATTGCTTGACCAATCCCAGTTTCTCTTTATGAACTTTGACCTCGTATATGTAAATTTTTAAAAGCTGGCTTGTTACATATACTGGTGGCCTGAATATGTGACGTGAACGTGGATAATTGTTTCAAAAAGAAAAAATAATCGCGCTATTTTATATAAATGTATGTATCTATAACCGACTTTATTAACATGCATGTAGTACTTCCCACGAGAATTATCCCTTACCCCCTGAATAAAATTCCAGATGGTGAAAACTTGCTGACGTATTAAGTTACTTTGGTATACGAGCAACAAGCGAAAAGTTTGTACCAAGAGCATAACGTAGACATCTCTACGCCGTAGCAAGTCTTAAGCGTAGACCTATCTACGCCGTAGCAAGTCTTAAACGTAGACATCTCTACGCCGTAGCAAGTCTTAAGCGTAGACCTATCTACGCCGTAGCAAGTCTTAAGCGTAGACCTATCTACGCCGTAGCAAGTCTTAAACGTAGACCTCTCTACGCCGTAGCAAGTCTCAAACGTAGACCTATCTACGCCGTAGCAAGTCTTAAGCGTAGACCTATCTACGCCGTAGCAAGTCTTAAGCGTAGACCTATCTACGCCGTAGCAAGTCTTAAGCGTAGACCTATCTACGCCGTAGCAAGTCTTAAGCGTAGACCTATCTACGCCGTAGCAAGTCTTAAGCGTAGACCTATCTACGCCGTAGCAAGTCTTAAGCGTAGACCTATCTACGCCGTAGCAAGTCTTAAGCGTAGACCTATCTACGCCGTAGCAAGTCTTAAGCGTAGACCTATCTACGCCGTAGCAAGTCTTAAGCGTAGACCTATCTACGCCGTAGCAAGTCTTAAGCGTAGACCTATCTACGCCGTAGCAAGTCTTAAGCGTAGACCTATCTACGCCGTAGCAAGTCTTAAGCGTAGACCTATCTACGCCGTAGCAAGTCTTAAGCGTAGACCTATCTACGCCGTAGCAAGTCTTAAACGTAGACATCTCTACGCCGTAGCAAGTCTTAAGCGTAGACCTATCTACGCCGTAGCAAGTCTTAAGCGTAGACCTATCTACGCCGTAGCAAGTCTTAAACGTAGACCTCTCTACGCCGTAGCAAGTGCTACGAGCGTGGGACATCATCTATAAAAAATTCGTGACTACCATTTTTTAAAAACATGGATTTCTACTCACGAGAGGTAGAATGAATTAAAACATTGTGGTTCCATCGACATGTAAGCAATACGTGAGTGAAAACTCGTGTTTTTCAAATCGCAAAATCATGGTTGAAATTAATTATTTCCCATATATTTTCAACATTAATCTTTTGCCTTTAGCAATTTGTTATTTACGAAGAGAGATTTTTTACCGTTGAAACCGAAATTTACCGTTGAAACAGTGAATAATTCATCTCTGTAGTAGCAATTCGAATACTTACTTCGTCCGGCTGTATAATATATCTGAGTTTACCATTAGCGTTTGCCGTCTCATCGGATTTCGAGAGTAAGGGAATGGCGAGTGCACCTGTGTTTGCGCACACACTTGTGCACTATAACATGTCCAGTGCAAATGGCTAGTCTCATTGAGACTGGGCCTTGTGGCCGAAATTCGGCTAGGATGTTGATGATTCGTGTGTGCAATTTATATTTCACGCAATTCTTCTGTGTGTCTTGTCAACTCTATTATCTTAACGGTGTTAAATTTTCCCATGTGTAATTTGTGAACTTTATCGTTTAAGTTTGTGAGTAATAATAGGGTGTTTACATGTTTTAATGAAATAATCATAATGTCAGTGGGTAACTTTTTTCTTTACAGTGAGCATGAAAGTGGGGCAGAATATTGCAACAGTGGTGGGAGCATCACCGGGAATCAGCGTGAAGAGTTTTGTAGACACGTGGTTCATGCTGAATATGCAGTTTCAGGGCAGTGTTGCCTACTATAACCAGTGAGTTATCTCATCTTACCTCACCTCACCTCAACAGCCTATATTGGTCCACTGCTGGACGCAGGCCTCCCCCTGATAAGCGCCTTACTGACTTTTATCTCATGGGGGTAATGCCCATAATCCCGAAATCAAATCATGCGGGTTGAGGATCGCAGTTCGGTGAAAAAATTGTTCTGCAGGGGGCGCTGCTGCCCGCTCCCGTTTGAAATTCCTTAGTCGCCTCTTACGAAACCCGCGGGAAGAATTGGGGTGGTGTAAATTGTAAGCGGGCACCACACAGCATCTCATCTACATTTTATCTTTCGCCGTCTGCTAAATTTTTAAGCGCAATTGCGCTAAATTGCACTAGTTCTACTAAATTTAAATTAAGAAATTAAAATAACTTTAATAGCGCTTGTTGTCGTATGTATCAGAACGTGATCATGATGTAAATTTGTTTCAAAAAGCTTTAACAAACAGACAAGTGAAAATTGAGTTAGAATGGGCGGACTATAAACTTTGAACAAGCTTTAATTTCGCACGTGTTTAACACACGTGCAAAACTAAATGAACATAAAGTAAATTCACAAATTAGAACTATTTCGTTAGCGATTTTAATTAAGAAGTGCCACGACCACACCTTTACTATAAGTTACAACTGTTCCAAATATTCAAATGAGTTTAGCAAACACGAGTATAAAAATGTAGGTAAATATTTACAATTAAAGTAAATATTTAGTAGAAGTAAATATTTACAATTCAGGGATCTAAGCCTCTGCCAACAGTGGGACATGTCTGTTATTGTAAATTTCGCCTAAACAACAATACCACAAATTTACTAATTTCGCGACGCAATTGTTTCAGATCAAAGGATTCAAAGACAAATTATTTCACGCAATTAATTTGGGCCGACAGCGTGTTAGTAGGGTGCGGGCGGGCCAAGTTCCTCGTAAGTTTGTCACTAAACATAAAGCTGTGACCTTTTATTTCATTATTAAAGATAAGAGTAGGTACTAAAGCTCTGATGAAAGAGCTCGTCGAACAACCATGGCTATCCAGGGCCTGCCGTTTGTATCTCTGGCTTGTCTATGGTAAGATATACCTCGCTGTTTTTGGATAAATAGACAATCATAGACATCGGAGCCGTTATGCTCGCGGACAGTAAGGTATAAGAGGAACTTCCTCCCGCGAACACTCTGGTAGTGGAATGATTTCACTGCCGAGGTTTTTCCCTATTGTATGGGGTCTTTCAAACAGGCCAATCTGAGGCATGTACTGTCTGTCTAACCTGATGCGAGTAGTGTAACGTGACTGATGTGACAGGCGTCCATAGTCTGCAGTAACCGCTTCCTATCAGGCCGCACACTTCTCTGCCTTTGAGGTATAAAAACACACGCAAGACATGCAGCCATTCAGCTTTTGTATTGTACGCTGATTTACTAAATAATGATCAAAATCTCTTGTCAACGTCAATGGAAACTATCTATTTCGCCTCTAGATAGATTTCTATTTTAACCCGAATTGACATTGACAAGATATTTGATCATTGACGAGAGATGATCAGCGTTCGAACAGCCGGCTACTAGGCATGTGTTTTTCAATACAATATGCATAATACATAACCTTCACTCAAGTCGGGGGACGTAGACAATGCATCATAGGTGCTTTGGTCCGAAAATCACCCTGAATCCTAACGAAATTTTCCAAGAACTTTGTACGAAGAGCTTTCACTCGTCGTATTTCCGAGCAAAGCGACGGCGAACGGGATTACTGTTTCAATCATTTCGCCTTACGTTTTGATTATCCCTATTTTTGACACGTGAAAACTTTACAGGTTCAAAGCAAACCGAAACGAAATAAACACATGAATATATTTTTCTCTCCACCAGAAATGTGCTAGTTCCTAAAATCCTACGAATTTATTTGGGACTTAGTTTCTGTGTTCCTTTTCGCACGCGTTGTTTCCGAGATAAAAAGTTGTTTAAAGAATACGTAATTCGTATCGTATTAGACGTGGATGAGGAGAACCCAAGTCAGGGAGGAGTGGAGACGGCGACGGGAGGCGTTTGCCAAGCGGCAAACAAACTAGTGTTCTAATTTTATAAATAGTACATATTTAATTATGTATTGTTTGTAAATAGGTACTTAGTTTGAATAAGGGCTCATATTATTATTATTATTAGTATAGAGTAGAGCATTTGCTAGAGCATTAGAATGGTACAATACAGACAAATGTACATATTCCTAAAGCATTTCCATGTAATGTAACGTTCTTGCGAATGCTCGATGCTGTGTTTGATGTAATGCTCACGGCGATTGAGCATTTACCTGTTACATTTATTTCTACCTTGCGTACTTTTTCCCTCGGCCCGCGCACATCACTCCCCGCCGTCTTCCGTCACACGCGCTCGTGCCTTTCTCGACAAACTGATACAACAAAACGCTCGTCGGTTTTTAAAATCAGGTTGTAACAAAACATCGAACGTCATGTTCGAGTAAATTTTATAACAACACATGCTCGATGTTCTGTTACTAGTAAATGGTCTTGCCTGTCTCACTTTAATTATCATTCTAGGTCTACCAACTTGTATGCAATATTTCAGTCCGATACCTACAGTATCTTTGTCATGAAAAAGTAACAAACATTCATCCAAACTTTGCGTTTATAATATTAGTGTAGTCAAACGATCCGTTGGTTGATATCTCGTCACGCATCCTTGCACATCTGTTGAAACGGCAGCTTTATCTGTGTTTCACATCTGTTGAAACGGCAGCTTTAGCTTTGAAGGATTCATGAGGAATTCCGTGACTTTTGACGCCTCGTGCCGATTGCTCACAGACGTGCTTAGTCAGATAGAAATGGTTATCTTTTACCTTTTTGGAAAATTCAAATTTTTATAGGAGTGTTTTATTTTTTTCTAGTTTATGCCCGCGGCTTCGCACGCGTTGGTTCTATGGAAACGTTTAAAGGTGATTTCTATCCCATGGGAACTGATTTATGGGATAAAAAGTAGCCTATGTTTGATTCGAGGATTAGAATTACCTGTGTGCAAAAGTTCAGCCCGATCCGTTCAGTAGTTTTAACGTGAAGAGGTAAGAAACATCCATCCATCATCTATCCTATGCACTACATAACATATTATAAATAATAAGTAGGTAGTCCCCCTTTTTGTATTTTGAATAATAATTAATAATATTAATAATCGTAAGCTGTAATTTTAAATAATTCAACCCGGCTGTCAAGCTGTTGGTTGTAGTTATTTTTTGATATTTTTTGTCTGTGGTCTGGCACCCGTGTTGACACGCGCCAAAGGTCCTGTCAGAAAACCAGCGTTACTCTACTGTTTGTGGAGCAACATTATGCTGAGATGGGACCTTTTGGTTCACTGCGTGCAGCTCTTGCTGCTATTATTTATATTTTATATATAGTATCTAAATAGTATCTAAGTATAATAATAATTGTAATGGTTGCAAGTTGTACTGGTGAACCAATAAATTTATTTTCTTTCTTTCTTCTTTCTTTCTTATCCATCCATCCATCCATCCAAACTTTCGCATTTATAATATTAGTGTGATGTGATTAATTCTCAGGCAGAAACCACCCTTAGTTCCAATTATCTGCACTTTTATCTATATCCATTCTTAGACCTAACTGATACTGTGCCATGGCTCAGCTATTGCTGGCTATTGCTGGCTATTTGTGGCATCGTATGGGGGAGGCCTATGTCCAGCAGTGGACGTGAGCGGGCTGATATGATGACGATGAATCGATATCCTAATTTTGAAGGTGGAGAAATTGAACAAAGTCGTAGAGAGGCTGGTATGCAACTTCGCCCCCAAGGGAAATGAGAATGGGAAGCCGATCTACACAATCGGATATCCGGGTACACAGTGCCCTGACCAGATGACAGCGGATGTCGAATTTCCGGGTTTATGTCAACAAAATGATCCGGGTAAATTAATTTTGTCAACATAGAATAACAGGATTCTGTTTATTTAATTGATTTGGAATTTCTGAACGGATCTTTATCTATTTAAATCCGTTGAACTAGGAGTTAAAATAGGTAGAATAGGTAGAAATTCAAATTTATATACGCTAATACTAATACAATTATAGGTACTATTATAATAGGCAACAATTATTAATAATCCTCTCTCAGAAATCCAATGTTTTGTAATTTCAGTTTCAATGGATCAAGGTTCTACGACGAGTTTGCTAAGGATTCTCAATCTAGCAAACAATTCACTCGAGCAAGAACTAGACCCGAATAATTTGAACCAGACTAACTTAAACAGCACTGAAATCAATGATCACAAACATCAGAAGCCTAGACAAGTTTACTACAACAATAGTTCTGGTGAGTATTATTTTGAATTGATTTAAAAACATTTTTTTGCGAAATGTCTAACTTGAGATTTAATATATTTCATACTAGCTGCTGCCCGCGGCTTCGCCTGCGTAGTTCCCGTTCCCGTGGTAATTCCGGGATAATTCATAGCCTATGTCCGTCTCCTGGTTCTAAGCTGCCTCCCCACCAATTTTCAGCCAAATCGGTTCAGCCGTTCTTGAGTTATAAATAGTGTAACTAACACGACTTTCTTTTATATATATAGATTAAATCTCAAGTTAGACATTTCGCATAGCCTCATTTTATTAACCACAAAGTCAACAGAATTTGTGTTATCGAACGTGTATTCTACTCTATGTTAAACAAAAGTTCAACCTCTAAGACCCTCTAAGCAATATTCGTAAATCATTACCAGATATTGTCCTTCGATGGGAAAAAACACACAAACTTCTGCATCTTAGGCGGACCTTCGCTTACTCCAACAGACAACAGAGGTGGCAATAAGAAAGCAAATAACCATCAAAATTAATTAAAATTGTCTTTTTCAGGTGCTGTGAAGCGCGACTCTCAGCACATCCAGAATCCAATGAATTATAATGAGCAACATTACAACAGCCAACGACAGTTCACGTCCGAGAGAGGTCACTCGCGGATGTACCACGGACACCCCACGAGCAAGGAACCCGTTTACAATCATGACCACATACATACAGAAAATAATTTTAGAAGAATAGACTATTCCACTCAATCTCCTTACTATTCAAGCTCTGTCTCCCTGGGCGTAATGGGTGGCAGGAGAAATTACGGTGACGGTTCGGATGGTAGTAAAGGATTCGCAGACTCCATGAATGGCAGGAGAAATTACGGTGACGGTTCGGATGGTAATAAAGGATTGGCAGATTCCATGAATGGCAGGAAAGTTTTCGGGGACTCTGCAGATGCTAGAAAAGTTTCTGTGGAGTCCGAAGATGGTAGAAGAATGTTTGGAGACTCTATGGACGGTAGGAGACAATTTATGGACATCGGCTGCACGCGCATTGCGAAAGGCTGTTTCCCGAATCTTCCATGTGGGCCACCAAGCCCGTGGCAGTATTGTCCTTGTAACCAGCCCCCGCCTCCAATGATGATGCCGTTGCCGCTGCCACCGCCACCGCCTCTGCCTCCGCCGCCACCGCCGCCGCCGCCGCCGCCACCTCCGCCTATGCCTATGCCGATGCCGATGCCGCTACCGCCACCTCCGATACACGTCTGCAATCGAAACTGTCTCCAAGTGCCAACCATGTGCCCCTATCCACCTTCCGCTTATCCACCTCCACCCTATGCTCCACCGCCCTTCACCCCATACTGCCCATACAGAAAAGCCGGCGGCGGCGAACTTGAAAAATCAGGTCCGAGCCAATATGATAACTACGACGTGTTTCATAACGTGGAAGTCAAAAGCGGCGAAGATGACACCTCTCGAAAACGTTGGCGTTTTGAATCTACAAATCCCGATAAATTAGACAATACCGAACATAGAAAGGAATCAGATGTTTACAAACAGGTAAAATTATATGATGATGAATCGCGCCCGAAAATAACGAAAATAAAAAAACTGCCAGCTTCATATCGTTCCTTTGATTACAGCGAAAGGAGGAAGCGAGACCTCGAAGACCAAACATTCAAACCGTTTTGGCAAATGGACGAATATAATCAAAACCGGCCTTCAAACTTTGAACTAAAAGCTATCAGATACACAACGTTGAATAACAAAAAATACAATAAAAAGACACGCAGATTAGAAACAACATCAAAATTGCCAACTAGCACAGAAACTATCACCATCAAGCCAAAAGACAAATCAAACAAGGTTTTTAAAGGCGGTCGCGTGACAGAAAAGTATCTTTCGTTTGATGAGCTCATGCATTTGAGAAAACTAAGCAGCGCACTGCCTTACACAACTGCATCAACAGAGTACCAAGCCAGACGCACAGGAGACGAAGAAACTTTGGACCCTAGACTGCTGACCACGATAACGGCGAACACTCCTTACATCCGGATGAGACAGTGCACTCGAAAGTTGACGTGTACGTGGACAGCTGCGGCGTTTTTCAACGGAAGCGGGCCAGGGGGTGCCTGGGGCAGCGGCGGGAGCGGCGGCAGCGGCGGCGGCGGCTCAGGAGGTTCAAGGACTCCGCCCGGGTACGTCGATGGATGCACTCGCACCTCCACCTGCACTCGAGACTACATGGACAGAAACAAAGCGGCAACCCCGTCCGAGGGACCCGACGGTGCTGGCGGTGCTGGCGGTGCTGGCGGCTCCACCACTCTAGACGACGAAGATTACTGCGAGCGGCGATCGCTAAATATACGCAGGCGAAATTTAGACGAAAGAAAAATTCCAGTCTTAAATATTGGATACCAAGAAATGTTTACGGAACCTACTACATCGACAACCGATCTTGAGGAAGATGGAGATGCAGAAAATGCAGAAGCAGAAACATCTACACAATCTGATTTTCACTGTATATGCTATGATGATGATACGAGATTGAAGCGAAGAGATCTAGCATCTAACAAGATCGGTCAGCTTATAAACAAAGGCAGGTGTTGTAACAATAAAAAAGGTTGTGATTGCTCTATTTACGGTTCAAGATCAAAAAATAGTCCAATTTTATCCCACTGCCTATGTAATGGTACTAAATCTCTCCGCAATATGTTTTATAGGGCGATTACGTTGAAATATTACGTTGCGTGGTTGTGCTATCATATGTTTATTATGAGAACTTTTAAAGGTTAAACACAAAAATTATGATACAAAGTGCTTATAATCCTAATATTTATGTTTTGTTTTAAAGTTGCAGATCTTACCTGTAAATTTTTTCAAGATTAAAAATTTAATTTGAGATTACAACACGTTTTATTTAGGAGTTTTGTCAGTAATATCTTCGAGGAACTTCTTCATAACATTGCGTCCGCTTTTGTACAGATTCATATCGTCAGGAGACAGTTCTCTGAATGATGTTGTACTGTCAGTAACTGGATCCGTTTCGAATATATCTTCTAAAAAGTCATTAGTCACTATGGTTTTTCTTATGTCTTCAATTTCCATCATGATGTCTTTGACTGGAATGTTCAAAGAATCGTAGTATGCTTCGGTTGTTTCACCTGTTGATTCCTCTTCTTCTGTTACATCTTCTGGGAAAAAGTAATGTCCTGTGAAATCTCTGTTCTGTTGGATGCGAGCCAGTTCGGCTTGGACTCTAACTGGACTGACAGCGGCGTACGGCGTGCCATGTTCTGCAATAGTCACTGGCATTTTATCTGCAACACCAAAACAATGAGTTAACCGGTCTGATTACGTTTACCCTAATTTGTGAAGATGTTAATGTGAGAATGTAAAGATGCCTCTAACGAAACAACGCAAAAACTGAGTGGCTATCTATCTATTTAAATCTTAGAGAAGAAAATAAAGGGTACTTTTTAATCCAGAAAACTAGTGCACTGCAGGCAAAAGCTAGTAATTATCGTAAAAATATGGTGATTCATAATAAACTTTGATGTAACAAGTAAACATACCATTGCCGCCACTGCTTCTAAAAATAACTGCCTCTACAAGATCGACAAGCAGTGTAGAGTTCAATAAATCACTGTCGGTTATTTTCGTCGTAGTAGTTGCTAGTTTCTTGCTGTACAGCTTGTTCATAAATGCAGCTACATGCGGGTCAGTGTAAGTGCTATCTATAAATCCAGGATAACCAGCTAGTGCCGGTTTTGTAGAAAACAGAAGTTCTTTAAACGCAGGGTCACTACTCAACCGCTCTCGAATCAAGCTCAGGAAGTTATCGACAGAGTCTTTGCAATCGTGCATCGTGGGAGCTGGTGTTACCAACTGCCTTGTAAAATCGTGCACGTGTTGAAAGAAATCGTATGGCGAAAATGTTTCATCGTTTTCAAAATCTTTGGCTTCTATCGCTTCTGTTGTATCATTGTTTGAAGGATCAGTGTTAACTGATAGTTCGTATTCAGGCATGTTTTTTTCTTCAGTGGTGATGTCTTGAGTTGTTTGTTTAGGTATTTTACCTGTAATAGAGAACAGAACATAAAGCCATCTAAGTTTACTGTAAAATTCGTATAATATCTGCTCTCTAAAGTAGTACGTATTAGGGCATTTAAAAAAATAACGCATAGATCATTTCATTTCAAGAATAACCTGGTGACCAAGAATAGATAATTATCTTTTAGCTACATTATTCTGCAGTAATGTAAAGTACATCAATAGAATTGAATAGGTACTTAGGTCTAACACGTTTATCATCATTCTTTCGTCGAATACGAATCAAATATCGTACACATTCTGAATTTCAGATAAATCGACTTAAGGCGCTACCCCGACCCAAAAGCAGCGCCACCAACAATTTTATCCTATTATTATGATAAACGAAGGAATTTTCAAAAATCAATTGGGCAGTTTTTGATATTCATCATAAGCTTTTTTAAAGGCCTCTTTAAAACTTTAATTTTTTTATGGTGTAGGCAGAGATGCGAAGTTGCTGTTTTTGGTCACCAAACTGGTCAATGGATTTCTGAAAATTCCTTTGTTTTACCTTATAATAGGATAAAATAGGTAGCACCCTACTTTGGACCGGGGTAACGCCATAAACTAAGTAGATTTCTCCATGAAACATCAATATCAAATCAAACGGGACATTCAGAACAGTAATTTAATACATCACGTACACTCTAGACTGCTTAGAACTTGTGGCATTTGGCATTGATCGTCAGTTCATAGTCTAAATAAATCCTGTAAACGAAATTCAGCGAGGCGAGGATGTTAGTGACATCAGCATATAATAGAATTACTGACATAAATACCTTTTACCGTTACTTTAGATTGTACTACACAATCTCGTTGTAAGTTTATCCTTCGTTCGCTATATAATTATTAATATAGCGAACGAAGAAGGGTTCACCAATCCTTTTGTTTGAGAACAGAATTTGCGTTTTGCTTTACGATGCTTTTGTTCGGCTATGTTATCAAGCGTAGAGTTGATTACTCGCCTGTGTATCATCTAACTCATAATTTATAATGCATACAATCCATGACATTTAAGTTGACAAAGGCATTTATGAATTTAAAATGAGCAGAAAAAACGATATATTCCAAAAAATTCCCATCCGCCTATAGTGAGATTATCCGATAGTGAGATTTAATATTTCTTTAATTAAAAGTCGATGGGGTGGGTTAAGTTTAATCAAGCCAATGGGGTGAAAATTCCTATCCGATTGATATATTCCCATCCGCCACATTGACTGGCCCATCAATGGGGCGGATGGGAATATATCAAAAAAACAGAACACAACAACAGAATACAACTACCAAACTTCAACAAAGCATAAAAGCCCACGTGCACAGTTTTTTTTTTCCAATTTGCATTCGAAAAACGATAGTCAAATGAAATGGTGAATGAGAATTGTTTCGAGCTTCTGCGAGTTGCTCCGACAAAACCAGTGTTATAAGGAATAAAGGAACATTTATGCATAACTAGTTTCTGCCCTCGGCTTTGGATGTTTTTATTCTGGATAAAAAGTAGCCTGTATTGTTCCAGGTCTGAACTTCCAGCGTGCAACACTTCAGCTAGATCCGTTCAGTATTTTTGATCTTTCACAAACGTTTGCCTTTTGATCTATTTATATTGACGACCTCAGTGGTGCAGCGGGCGAGAGTCCGCCTGCGACGCAAGAGGTTGCGGGTTCGATTCCCGCCTCGGAATAAATTTGTGTACGATCTGCAGAAATTTGTTCGTTTGGTCTGGGTGTTTTATATGTATAATAAAAAAATACAATTTCTATCTATGTATTGTATTTTTTTATAAGATATATCTTATAAAAAAATACACCCACAAGTACCCATAACACAAGCTTTGAGTAGCTTACTTTGGGGTTAGATAGTGCTGTGTGGATTGTCCAGCATTATTTATTATTATATTAGTAGGAATAAATACCGGCTGTTTATGCCTTGAACTGAGAAAAAGTACGAGCAAAACTAAAATAAACATAAAACTATCTCGTCTGGCATTATATCAGAACAGTGTATTTTGGTGGACATTAAAAATACATTACAATTTCGATATTTCTCTGCGAACATAAATTTCCCTGCAAAAAAATGCTGTGTGGAAAAGCTCATTGAAATGGTACACAGTTCGGTAACCTCTGTTGCTATCGACCCTATGATTTTGTGAGGTTGTATACTGAATTTATGATCGCGTAGGTAAAATACAGTCTACTTACATTTGTAGCTGAAATCTTAAGGGTCTGGGTGTATATATATCTACATATATCAGTTATCTAGTACCCATAACACAAGCTCTGCTTAGCTTGGAGCTAGATAATGCTGTGTGAATTGTCCAGCATTATTTATTTATATGTATAACTAGATTCTGCCTGCGGCCTCGCACGCGTATTTTCGGTATATTATGTTGCATAATGTTTAAGTTAGGCTACGTCCTAAGTGTATGCCAAATTTCATCTTGATCTGTTCAGTAGTTTTGTAGATCCTAGGTAACAAAAATTACACAATTCATAAACTTTCTTTTCTTCTTTCGGAGAGGTCTTGGCATCGTTTAGGTTCTCTCCACCACGCTTAAATTCACGAAACTAATAAGTAACTGTTGCTAACGCAGGAGTAGACTTCCCGAATTCATTTTCTCGAGATTCCTTGAGGGTCAACCCTCGGTTATAAATTTATAATTCACAGAATAGCCGTCTTTCATCTGTGTTCATAAAAATCATGGCACGCAAAGTTTCCAAACAAAAGAAAAAAACAAAAACAAAAGAAGACTAACAGATAAACTTTAATTTTTTTTTTAAAGAATTACACGTAAGTAGGTTGTCAATGATTTTCAAAGAGCATATATTTAAATTATATAAATTAAATTATATTAATTAAATTATTAATCATATATTTAAATTAGCCGTCAATTCAAAATAGAAAAAAAGAGATTATATTTATTCTGTGGCTAACAATTTTCGGAACAACCTAAATATGCTACAACAATTATACATACGAACGGCCAAGCTTAGTGATTACACCACAGCCCTAATTTTCTAGTCCAACAGTGTAGGATAACGTGCTGTTATATCCATGCCAGACTATTTGTCACAAAGATTGCAAATGGTTGCCATTCGAGACTAACAAAGAGCTCGCCGGGCGCATTGTAAATCCTTAGGGCAACCCGAGCATTTCAATCCTTTTTGTTTACCTAAACAATACCGAGTTGTTTGGTTTAGAGTATTCAATGATATTTCCAAAAATAAACGCTGATTTTGTTTGATTTTGAATTTTGAGATCTTTCTTTGTTCGTCCGTCTGATTCAGTTGAATAGTAATCTCGGATATTACAAAAGCTTTTAACTTAAAATTAGAAATACGATAAATTGAAGTAGATTTACTTCTTTCCATTTCAAGTTTGCCTGGAAGAGATCGTTTCTTAGCGATAAAACCGCCCACTGTGCTTATATCTTATGTATTGTCTGTCTGTTATACGTACAATAAAGCATTTTTGCATTATTTATATACTTTCATCATCATCATCATCCGCAACCCGACTTCACCCACTGCTGGGTATAGGTCTCCAAACTTTTGTGCCACTCCACACTATATACTTTATTGACAAAAAAATACAATCAAATAATATAAACAAATTAGAACTAGTATTTACAATTGAAACAATTGACCTAACTGCAGACCGTTGCAAACAATCTACAGGTACATAGCTCAACTAATCTATATCAAAACCAGTAAGAATCGTCCCCAAGACGCTGGCTGCATTTTCCCGCTGTATGGCAATGCCGGTGCGATGCGCCAGATAGGTAGGTACTCGCCAGCTCTCGGGTCACGCGTCGCTTCGACCATACGCTCAGATATCAGAAAAAATTGCATTGATTATACATAATTATGTAGATACTATAGAAACTTTTTAAAATTTCGTGCGAGCCTCTTTTGTTTGTCCTAAATTGTATGAAAAAACAAAAGACAATTCCACCAATTTAAAAAAAAATCTTTATCTAAAGACACTTGGCGCTAAGCAGTTCGAGCGGGGCCAGTCGACTAAAGAGCCGAAAAAAACAAGTAGCTTACAAGTAAAAGGAAAATGTACTACCACATAGAGCTTTGAAGGTAGCATCGCAGACTGTATCACTCGGGCAACTGGAGCATGGCAACCCGTAGGTGTAGACCGGCTGGTTGTCGCGGTTGCCGCCGGGAGCGAAGTTGCACACGAGACGGTACACAGTGCGGTTGCCGTTGTTGCGATCCTGCGAAAAAACAACCAACAATATCAACGTTCTAACAATATTCGGTCCACGCATTTATGGCGTAAAAAATCCATTGGCCAGTTTGTGATACCTATATTCAAATAAGTCGCGCAGCGTTTAGCGCTTTTAAAACTCACAGGTGGCAAGACTTGTTTCTGTAAATTAAAATATGTTTTTATAGAGGTTTTTTCTTTTTGATATATTTTTTTTTCACTTGTTACTAAAGGTATGCATGCACTCTTGGCGGCACGCGGAAAGCGCTGTATTATAGACAAATATGAGCCAAATGATATATTTTTATTATTGTTGTTAACTCTCGATAATTACAGATGATATTGCTACCTCTATTGGTGTAGTTACAAACATGCCTCAACTCATGCCAGTTGCTCATAAACTAATATTTAATTTAAAAATCTACTGTAATTAGTATAATTGGCCTAAAGCCGTTTACCCTAAAAAAGAACATTAGCTTGGACCTAACCACTTTTCAACCGATGAAAAACGGAGGAGGTTTTCAAGTCAACGCGTATATTTTTTTAAAGATCATTACGCATAACTTTTTAAAGAGTAGTCCGATTTTGATAATTCTTTTTTTATTGGAAAGGGTACCCCGAAATTAGTCCCATTTAAAATTGGAAAAAAAGAATCCAACCCTAAGAGTAGGAAAACAGGGGATGATTGATTGTTCACTCATGATTGTAATGTTTGACCACGCATAACTTTTTACAGAGTTGTCGTTTTTACAAGTTGTTGAGTTGTACCTTGAAGTTGGTCCCATATAAATTTGAAAAAAAAATCTTATCCTAAGGGTGACAAAATAGGGGATATTTATTGTTAAGGAATTATAGTTAAGTTTATATTTTTGTAATTTATTAAAGTAGGATTTTATAACAGTTAATAGCTAAAGTAAGGTAGGAAGCTATTTAAAAAGTAATCAAAAACTTAGCATAGGTAGAAATTAGTTAATATAAAATAAAACTTTTTAACAAAAAAATTAAACCGCCGAAATAATTGAAAAGCAAAAAATAATAAACCTTTTTATTTAATCGTAAGTTTGATTCGAAAAGTTCATTAAATAAAAAAAAAAGTACCCATATCGATCTTTCTGGAATCCGATACGCGGCCAAATGATTGTTCGACTTGTGTACGGCACTCGGCTACGGCGGCGCCCGGTGAGCTGGAGTGGAGCTCTCAATTCACCGAACCGAAAAATACAGATACATTAAAACGCGCACTTTCAATGTACTGAAAATGCAGGAATTTGTTGGAAAACATAAACTTTGTACAGTCAGCCTAGAAATTTACAAATATAGGTATAAGAAAAAATGTGTCTGTCTGGTGCCGGCTTAGAATATGCACCACCAACTCTTCCCGCGGGTGTCATAAGAGGCGACTAAGGGATATCCTCCGGGGGGCGGGCAGCAGCGCCGAACAATTTTACCTCCAAACTGCAATCCCCAACCCGCATGCCCAGCGTGAGTATTATAGGCACTACCCCCCATGTTACAAAGGCCAATAAGGCGTTTATCAGGGGGTGGCCTGCGTCCAGCTATGGACCGGTAAGGCTATAGAAAAAAAAAACTTGGTCAGTGGCGCACATTAGTCGATTGAGCCCGAGACTCTAGAGAACTCGAGACTCTCCTCGAGACCATTGCCTGAACTCCTAGATCCCAGAGGGAAGCCCGGAGGTCGGCCACAAAAGCGGCTCGACCGAGACGCCCTCAAAGCCTTCCTAAATGATTGAATGACCGCACGGAGTGAAAGATTTGGGGAAGGCCTTTGTCCGAGAAATCACTCCCTATCTTCAAAGAACTGCTTCATCAGCATTATATATCCTTTTAAAGAGTTAGACAACCTTATTTTATGTATGTTTATTATTAATCTTTGTAGGTATTATGGTAGGTATGTAGTGTAAGTCAGTGCCACTGTCATTTTTGTTCTTTCATTTCCAGTCCATGCCAAGGTTGCCTTGAAGAGATCGCTCTCAGCGATAAGGCCGCCCTTTATACTTCCTTTTTTCTAAGCATTTTCTCTGTATTGTTTCCTGTACCTATTTGTGTGGTATAAAAAAAGTGTTTTCTATCTATCTATCCGACAGTGTGACGGAATAGGTTGAGGAAAAAAATAACAAGTTGGCGTGTTTGTGTGTCCGTCTGACTGTGGAGGTTCAATATAAAATCGGAAGTTCTCGAATTTTTGTAAAATTAGCTTTCAAAGCTTCGAAGAAACAACACTCACATATTTCACTAATATTTTCTGGCCGTGGCTTCGCACGCGTTCATTAAATGAAAACGTATAAAAGCCTCCACACACGGAAACCGTGGCCGGGCCGGAGGCGAAGGCGTGCGGGTTGTAATGCGTGAATTTATATGAGAGACTACACATACGTACACAGCCGGGCGGCGTATGTGTAGTCTCTCAGTCCGATCTCGGCCAGATCCGTTCAGTAGTTTTGGCGTGAAGGGTAACAAACATCCATCCAACCAAACAGCTATACATCCAAACTTTCGCATTTATAATATTAGTGTGGTATTCACACAACCTAAAACTGTGCCGGCTAAATATTTACTGACACGTTATAATTAACGCGTTAAACCGACGACGACGGTTTAATAACACGGTGTTTCGTACAGTCCGCTTCTGTCTGGCTGGTTTACAATAAACAACGTTTACTACTTGTTATTATGTGTAAAACAGTTTCAGACTCTATTTCTGTAATTCAAAACTTCTTTGACAATTAAAATCGTTTGTTCAATCTCTATCAAATGAGGCATAGACTTCAAGCCATTGTGACCTGTATCATTTAGGAATTAAATTTATATTAGCCCGAGGCGTCTGGCCCGGAGCGGGCCGCGTAATCCCTGACGGTTCCCTGTTTCGGCCCCCTCCGGGCCTCATAATCCATAACAAAAACCTTGGTTTCAGACTCCACGAGTTTTAAGGTTCTCTGGGAATTACACAGAATTCTAAGAAATCAAATAAATATCCCAAAATTTTTGACTTACATGGTAAAAAAAAATTTTACAAAGAAAATACAATCAAAAATTAGAAACAAATAAAAACCAGTATTCTAGAGGTAGCTTATCTGATCATTATAAAAATACCCATCGGAAGCGTCGCCAAGACGCTGGCTGCATTGCCCCGCTGTATGAAGATGGACGATTACTCTATGATTTCATCAATGGTCAGGGCCAGATATCGCTTTTCGCACCGACAATTAGTTAGGTATGTAAGAAATTCAATGTGCTTAGCTTTATATAAATACTAGTTTCTTCCCGCGGCTTCGCACGCGTTGTTTCTATGGAAACGTTTAAAGGTTATTTCTATCCCATAAGAACAGTTTTGTGGGATAAAGTAGCCTCTGTTTGTTAGAGGCTTAGAGCTACATGTATGGAAAATTTTAGCCAGATCAGTTCAGTCGTTTTGGTGTGAAGAGGTAACAAACATCCAACCATCTATCCATCCAAACTTTCGCATTTATAATATTAGTGTGAAGTGTGATTGACATTTATCTAAATAGTATATGTTATATATATATATATATATATATTATATTAAGATTTAGATAGGCAAAACATACATGTAGTATAAGACATAGTAACGTGATGTATAAATGTACTAGGTAGTGGTTTATTTTTCATATCTTCCACTAGTGGACAAAAAATTGAAGTGAATACAAAATCCATAACACCATAATTCTTATTTGAAAATAATTTATGGTAGTTATGGAAATTTCACTTGTGCTTATTTTGTTAGGCTAAAAAAATAAAGTTATCGAAATCTGAAACCTGAAAATCTATTAATTTTAATAATAACTATAGGCTTGAGTGTTTCGTTCAATACAGTGATCATGTTTTATCGACCTCGAGCCGTTCGAAATTATCACTTTTTTACGATTGCAGTAAAAAAATAAGCATCTATCGGATTTCCATCGTAAAAATGTGAAACTGTACAAGAAGTATTCGCACATACCTATTTACAGTAACAGGTTTTCATTTCGAAAATTATTAACATTCGGCCAGGCTTAAGGTGAAAGAAAACACACTATTGAAACGCCACGTCAGGCAAACGCGATGCGTGTCCAGTTCAATCGTAAAGCTCTGCGCTTATTCTTCCAATACCGCCACCACACAGCCCAAAAAACATGCATTCAAATATAGTCTTAAATTCCTTATCTATAAATACATTTACAGTGACAACCTTCAAAAGAGTGGTCCGCAAACTGTCTGTCATCTGATGCTATCAATACAAAGTTCATCTAAATGTTACGACTTAAAACCCATATTTGAATGCACATTTTCCAGATCTAGAACGATGCCCACAACTAGCCTATACAAAATTAATGTATCTTTCAGAGAGCGTATACATTGCGTATACGCTTCTACAACAAAACTCCTAGTGAGTTGCAAAAATTATCAGTAAATAAATTGACAAAAGTTTAGTTTACTTGCTTATATTATATCTCCTAAATTGGCTATTTTGTAAAAGAGCACGCTTCATTCTTTAACCAGTATAAAGATAAAAATAACTCTGCTATAAAAAATAGAGATCCCACTAGGCTTATATTGCCTCCACACAAAACTGCACTGAGTGGGAAAATTCTGTAAAAGTATATTACATTAATACAAAAGAAGAAGTGTACATTTATTGATTACATATATGGAAATAAGGAGTTTTTGATCAGTTCAGTAGACGACTGATATAATTAATACAATACATTACATAAACAGATATTTTTTATTATACATAGAAAATACAGAACATCCGGACCAAATATTTGCGGATCGTACAAACATTTGTCCCAAGGCGGGAATCGAACCCGCCACCTCTTGCGTCGCAGGCTGACCTTCGCCCGCCACGCCAATCGGTCAACGAAGAATAAAGGCAAAGTGGCAATTACTACAATCTTAATATAATGGGGATAAAATTTAAAATGCTTTCAAATTTCTCGCCGCTGACCTGCCGTTTTGGATTGATTTATCTAAGTACATTTAAGTGTTAAAAGATACATTATTATCAACCTATATTAAATAGAGGTATTTTCACAGCAAATTTTGTTGTGAAAATACTTCCCTTCATACTTTGTCGGGTTTAGGACACTATCAGGGGAGGCCCTTGCAAAAAATTATATGATAAGCCGAAAAATAAAACCCTCACGAAAAATCTCCGAATCCAAGGGAGAAAGATCCATATCAGTCCACTGCTGGACATAGGCCATAAAAGATATAATTAAATAAAATATAAATAATGCTGGACAATCCACACAGCACCAACTAGCCCGAAAGTAAGTGTTATGGGTAGCTAGATAACTGATATATTTAATACATTATATACATAGATAAATATTTTTTTAAATATATATAGAAAACACCAACGGAACAAATTTCTCCAGATCGTACACAAATTTGTTCCGAGGCCAGAATCGAACCCGCAACCTCTTGCGTCGCAGGCGGACTCTCGCCCGCTGCGCCACTGAGGTCGTCTATAAATAAATGATTGAAATTGTCCCAAAGGTAGTAAAAGAAGCTCACTTTAAACTTAACGCCGCCGCAACCCACGTCACTTGACTTCGCCCACACGAGTTGCGAAAAGTACTCGTAGTGATTGAAACCGCTTTCTATAGACCTGCGGAAATATCCAATAATAAATAAGAAGCGATAAAACTTGAACTTGGAGGATCAAGGGTCAACTAAGACGTTAAAAGGGTCGGCAACGAGGTAACCGCTTTCCATCAGGCCCGCCTGCTCGGTTGACACTTTGGTGGTATAAAAAAATGGGATCTTGAAAACATATTCTTAAATGCAATATAAAACTCAGTGTGCGCGGTTCTTCTTTGATCAGAGACAAAAGTATCACCGATATATGCCAGAAAAAAAAATATCAAGAGAAAGAACATGCGCTCGACTATATCCAGTGTGTGCAAAATGAAAAAATAACTTGAAAACTCAACGCGTTTTTTTATTTTCAGAAACGCGCAGGATATTTTGTCGAATCTTATGGCGCAAGAATAAATTATCGAATTATAGACAGAAGAGCGCAGTAAAGGCCAGAAAAATATATTCTACAGATAACGTTTATCTTTGGAGGAAGACCTATTAGTAAGGATGTAAGTGGTAAGTTGCTTTATACTGGATTCAGCATAAATTTTAAATGTCTCAACAGATTTGGATGAAGTTATGGGGTCTCGTTAGAATCATCATCCGGTTCGATTTTCAGACAGTCTTGATTGTAAAATTTACTTGTTAAATTAGCAAGGTTACCATGCTAATTGTTGATATTTATATACGAACTCTGCTGTAGTGGAAACCGGTATTTAGAACAACAACGATCGCTCTGGGCTAGCCATCACAATTTTTCATTTGAAAGGGCCGTTAAATGGCATAGGTTTTGAAACATTTTGATAAAAATAATTCCAATAATTCGCACAAAGCACCGTTTCTTTTTATGGACTTTGTAGACCCTTTTAAATTGTAAAGCACGTAAATATATTTTTTTATATAAATTCGTTGTAGCACCTGCTTTGGTACTTTTATTACATTTTCCAATATATTTTTAGGGCCAAAAGCTCGTCGTCATAAATTTTGACTGCCTTTAGGCTTACTACGTTTTTACTTGAGAATGAAGAACTGTCTACGAAGAACCCATGTTATTGACGACTGTGAATGTTTGTGCAAACAATATGAAACAGTGGAGAACGAATTGGAATTTTTAGTACAGTTTTGTTACGAAGATAGTTTCTTCATAATTTATTTATATTGCATTCGAGTATGAACGTATATCATTTGCAGCCCCAACAGCATCTTTTTGTGGCTTCAGATTGGATCATCCAATTTTGTGAATGTTCTCTGCAACCTTTTCCGAGACAGGGTGTGCGAAACAAACAAGGATTATCCTATAAATAAAGGATCCGTTTTTCGTAGGATTTACGTTACGCTGAAACAACTTGGTGAAAGAGCCTAAATAAATTTCAGTATTTGCATTTACTTTTAGCCCAGCAAAAATTTTCAAAAGGGACTACCCCACCGAATGAGATATCAAATGAAAGATATCGATTTGGACATTTCAAAACAGTTTTTCAAATTTCTGTAGGTTTCATAGGTACTTTTTGAAATATTTAAAAAGTCGAAACATTTACCATTACCCCCTATCACCGCAGCATGCAGTGGATCCATCTGAAATGTAGGTTGTTACCTACTATATTCAATAAATTGCGAAGTCTCTAACCAGTGCCTTTAGTACATATTTATTGACAGACGTTCGAAACCCTCGGCGTGCGAGTTACACTCGCACTTGACGTATCTTGTTTTTATCTCTTCGTTCTGTTTTTATGGTACCTAAATAAAAATATAATTTATTTTCGACTTAGACTCCTACGATTAACAAGTTAGGATATAAACCTGCAGACAATTATGCAGGGGGGTTAAATAATTCTGACGCTGTCTCTACCTACCTACCCACATCACAAAAATATCTAATAGGTGCATCATGACAAATCGCAGACCATTGCCATGTAATATACCCAATACAAAGTTAGTACATCGGCGTCGTCGGCCGGTTCGAGCCAGTATATCAAAGGAGTGGTATGTTTCTAAGCAGAGATTCCCGCTTTGCTACGATCCTGGCATACCTACCCCCTCCCTCCATTAACTGCCATCACATTCTCCGTTGTTAGTCGTCAGTTGGAACTTTGATGTCCTTTCTCGGGAATATCTTCCAATTTGTTTCAAAGGTATGTATGTCGTTGTGAAGCCAACTATTCGAAGTCCTGTTCAAACCTAAGTATTCGTTATACAGAACCGAGTGGGTATGCGGTATACGTACGAGACATACGAAATGCACGGCGGACGCATTAAACCAAGCGAAATGTTCAGATTTAGATTTCAGATCCATTTATTAATTGTTGGGTATAGGAATTTATTATTCTGTCACAGATTAGAATTATTAATATTTTTTCTTTTTGTCATCCCACTTTTCATTATAATAATTAGTTTCAATTGTAAATACTGTATTAATTTTCTAATGTTTCTATTTTTGACTGTAATTTTCTTTATAATTTATATGGATTTAAACAATTTTAGAGATAATTTGTACAAAAATGTCAGTTTATATGTCAGTTTCATGTATTTTATAATACTTTTTTTATTAATACTTTTTATGTAGCCAGAGTAGAGACTCTGGCTTTAATTTATAAACAAAACAGTCAAACAACTCTTGTATTTATTGTGTTTTGTTTCACTGCCGCTCTGGGTAGCGAATACCGCGTTGGTATGAAATAATCCTTTAGTAATAGAACATGGTAACAACGTGACGAATGTGACGACTATGCAATATTGGTGGCACGTTTTTGTCACAATTTTCAGACACAGACCTAGAGTAGGCCGAGCTTATGTTATGTTTTGTTGACTATTGAGTCAGAGACCAATCTTTTTTATGATGGTCAAGTTTTTGGCCACTTACTTAAGTGAAGATGTGGCCTAAGATGGAGCACGCTTTCCCAGAAGGACCTTATTTACCCTGGACTTGAAGACTCCAAGATTGTACGGTAACGGGAAAATAGACGCAGGAAGCTCATTTCACTCTTTGGCCGTGCTTATTGTGAAAGAGAAGCAGAATTTTTGGTTCGAAACTGTGGTATGTCGACAAGGTACGGGTGGTATTTTTCTATGCGTCTGCTTTTCCTATGTTGGAAGGCAGAAGATGGGATAAGGTTGTGCAATGCCTGCGCACAATCACCAAATTGGTATTTGTAGAACACTGACAGTCTGGCGACGTGCCGTATGTTATCGGAATTTTGTAGGTTAGCCTTTGCAAGCGAGTCTTCTTCTATAACTCTAACAGCACGTCTTTCAATCAACATAATAGGTATATATATTGTGTACGAGTTTCATACGGAAGACAAGAATTTGTTCGTTCATAACGAATAACAAGCTTTGTTTCTTTTGTGACTAGAGCAGGTAGGTACCTAATATGTTCAGATATTTTTTATTTATTATAACGGTGCACAAACGTGTGCGCAAACACAAATGGCACTCTTTATTCCCTCACTCTCATAATCCGATGGGACAGACAAATTAACACAACGGGGAGAGATCAGACGCAAGACAAACAGCCACTCACCACCCCCTGTTGCTTGTGCACAAGCAACAGGGGGTAGTGGGTGTCTCAATCGCTTGGTGGGCCTGTTTAGTTTAGTAACCATGAAACGGTCCACGGGAGTGTGGTGCACATTTTGCGTGTGGTTGACGCGTAATACTCAAATCAAAAACGAAAAACATTCTGAGACACCCTTTATTACGACTCAGGCGGGCAACCTTCCGCCGATGCGAGAATAAGTTTAGCACCTGACCAGTCTAAACTTGGGACATTCTGTTGATTTTGTGCCATAAGCTCTACCTACAGGAGAAATATTTGAATTAAAGTTATCCAATCTTGTTTAAAGTAAAGTTTCTTTGAGTTCAAATGACGTAAAGTTTCATTAACACTTGGTAGGCCAGAAGGGGCCGCATTTTTGTGATTTTTAAAATCATCTGAGACTTAGAAAGTAGTGTTTAAAATTCTGAAAAAAGATATATATTACATAAGGATCTAGTCTAGTCAAAGTCGCATTCAGTTACAAGATCTAATGAACTTAACTCGATAGAAAAAAATCCTAAAGTTACCCCTTTTTATAATGTTTTTTCAATAGACTAGCTATGACTAACGAACTTTTTTTGTACTCAACTAAAGACACTTAATATTTCTAAAAAAATTCGCTGAGTTTGACTTGATTAAATGATTTTCTTATTCACCATGTTTATATAACTATAAAAAACACAAGCGCGGCCGCTTGGCAGGTTCGCGTTTTCCCTTACGAATACTGCTGCAGGAATACCTGGACTTAAGTTTGCATTCAAATGTAAAGTTTCATTGGGTTCAAATAACGTTAAATTGTAGATTATACATGGTCATTGGTAATTCACCGAAACTGCGTGAACTGCAGGTTCTGTCTATCATCATCATCAATCACGAACACGTTTGTAAAGACGGTTAATAAATTCTCAGAATTCTCCCTTATTGTAACACTATCCTATCTACAGCCTAAACCAGTCCACTTCTGGACGCAGGCCTCCCCCTGATAATCGCCTTATTGGCCCTTATCATAATTATGCGTCATTAGTATAAGAGCAAAATAACCCAGACTTACTCTCTGAACTGCAACAAGATGGTATCGTTGATACTCAGCAGTTCCATGTACCAAACGTCGACCAGAGATGTCACGGTGAGGCCAGGAGACTCGCCGTATATTGTAGCAATGTTCTGTTCCACGAAGGTCTCACCTGTGAAGTGTCAACACGTGGAACTTGAATGAACAAGATAGCATCATATCCTACTAATTGTTATAATTTGGAGGTATATTTTTCTCGAAACCCGAATAAATTAAAATAAAATAATACTTACACTACTTAGTATAATACCTACATATAACCTACGAACAATATAATAAACTTACATAAAAATTAAGTTATCTAACTTTGCAAGGATAAATAGTGCTGTTGAAGCAGTTTTTTAAAGATAGGGAGTTATTTGGTACGTCTGATGTCCAGAAAGAGCGAGATAGTCGGCAAATTTTCGCTCGGCACGCATCTTAAGCTAGCAAGACACCACAATTCTCGACTTTGGCACTGAGACTGCCAAGCAACAACGACAGAGTTTTGCCGGTGATGTTGTCTCTCTGAGCTCCTTGCGTTAAGTCAAAAGGGGTTATGCCACATCACCACACTTGACAGCCGGATTTGTGATTGCAGTGCTCTGCTAAGATCACCAAATCGCCTGCCAAAGCTAACTTCTTTCTATTTATTTTATCAATTGTATTTATGCTACGGCCACACTATCGCGATAACGCGAAGATTTGTGCTGTCGCGACAAGTTTGGTCAAGCAATTCGTCCTATCGCGAATCATCATCGCGAACACGAATGCCCTTCGCGCCGCTGTCGTTAGATTGCCGCACATCAAAGGGTTTATGGCGACAAAGTTCGTGCGTTTGGGTACACTTCACGCGCTTTGTTGACGACGAGACGCCGAGCGGTTTGCACGTATTTTTGTGTGTAGCATCATTATTCTGATTTGTAATTATTTGCCGACATGTAATAGAGCGCAACCGCCTCTTCCATTTTTCCCATGAAAATGAATTATCGTACGTTTTAGACGATCGCGACGTTGCGAAGTTTTTTTTCCAATGTGGCCTATCATTTCGTCGTAGATCGAATACGAAGTTTTATCCCGACAACGCGAACGAGAATCATCGTCTCGTAGAGTGATCGTAGAATTACTGCCAGTAGATTTGATAAAATACAGAAGGAAGATACTACACTTCCTTTTATTTAAGTAAGTTCCCTTAGTTGGCTCTTACAGCGGCAGCGGCGTCCCGGGCTGAGTTGGAAAAAAGCTTATTCGCTCATATTTCACATTTTATATTTAAACGTGTAACATTTCTACACTAATACTCCCATAATCAGGTAGTGGAAACAGTCACTGGTTTGACTCAACTGGTTTGCGAGTCGATTGGGCGGAGTCAGAAACCAGTACAGAAAAGTCGTTGGAACAAACGTTTTAAAAGGCCGGAATCCGACCAAAACGGGGTCAGTCGTTCAAGTAAATTCTTAGGGGTAACTCTGCCCGATAAGGAGAAGTGGAAATTATAAAATCAGTGAAATACCAGCTAATTGTTTTATTTTAACAAAATCCATAAATACAAAGAAAGTTAGGACAAGTGTGTGTTTCAACTCAGAAGCGGGATCGGAGTCACTACCCCACAAAAAGGTACGTAAATTACCGTTCTTTTTTTTCCTCCACTTTAAAAATGTGTTTATAAAACCAAGTGCATGACTTTTTTAAAAAAAAATGTAAAATAACGAAACGAATGTGGATTGCGTTTTTGTTTTGCCAGGGCTACCCTCTGGAAGCAATAACGTAGTAAAGTGAACACTTTTTTGGACAATGTTCGGACAAGTGCTCGGCACACAACGTACACGGTTATGGATTTACTTGCCAGGGTACACCCTGGAGTATATGCATAGCGGGTAGACGCTCCATTTTTATCGGGAGAATATCCCGTAAAACTGGATGGTTTAAAAAAAAACATCATTGCATGTAAACCTTACACTTGTTATGCGTTTGTCTTGCCAAAGCTACTCTTTGGAGCCAAAAACATATCACGCACTTAAAATCTTTCATTTTTATCGGGAGAGTATCCCGTAAAATTGGATGGTTTGCTAAAACATCATTTTTACTAATAAATCACACTACTTTATGCGTTTGTCTTGCCAAGGCTACTCTTTGGAGGCAAAGACATATCCAAGAATTAAAAATCTTTCATTTTTATCGGGATAGTATCCCGTAAAATTGGATGGTTTATTAAAACATCATTATTACATTACACTACCTTGTGCGTTTGTCTTGCCAAAGCTACTCTTTGGAGGCAAAAATATAAGAGAAAATCATTATATTTTCTGGAGAATATCCCTTAATAATAATGGTTACAGGCACACGCATTATTTTAAAATAGATAAATAACTTAGATCGCATACACAAAAAAACTAACCTAACCGAACTTTGCTAAACATAGCCTTGCTAACCTAACTTCTACTGAACCTAACATGGATACTCTCAGGGCTCCAACTTTCTGCTTGGTTCTCGTGAATAAATGAAATTTAAACTTAGGCTTTACAATGTTTTATTAATCTATTATAATATAGGTATAAGTTGATTATATTTCCTTCCAGTCAGTCATTACACTACATTTGAATTGAATCGAGTTCATTGTTAACTTACATAAAAAAAAATCACAATTACACTGATACAAATAATAATAATATGCTCACGTCGACTCTACAGTTCTTCCGACGTTAACGATTATTATGATCGTACTTCTCACATACCCCCTCGAAGTTTCAGATGGATATCGATGACGATGACGATGGAAGGGAGGCTCGAGACGATCCTCCAGGGAGCCCCATTCTGCGGACGGTGACGGTCTCCGCCGAGATACACCACCCGATGGATAAAGCTACAAGCAGCCAGCGAGATCGCAGGTCAGAGAAATACCATGAAATAACTTTTAATAATGGGAGCCCTAACCCAGAAAGGCACAGTCGTAGTCGTAGTCGAGTCAGTCTCAGGACGTCTAACTCTAACAGTCGCAGACACCGTGAGCAGGAACGTAGGCGAAGTCGTACTCGTAGCCGTAGGCGAAGTCGTACTCGTAGCCGTAGGCGAAGTCGTACTCGTAGCCGTAGGCGAAGTCGTACTCGTAGCCGTAGGCGAAGTCGTACTCGTAGCCGTAGGCGAAGTCATACTCGTAGCCGTACTCGTAGCCGTAGTCTCAGTCGCAGTCCCAGTCGTAGTCTAGCAACCAAAAAGTTAACAGAAGAACATCAACTAGACAGACAACGCTTACGCGTCTTGGAAAGTCAAATAGAGCGGGAGCGCCAAAAAAAAGACACTGACTTTCGACTTAGGGAACAGGAATCTCGCAAACGGAGACTGAGCCTAGGGAGGGACGGTCAGGATAGGCCAAGGGAAGCCTTCATTCGGAAACGTGGTTCGGAAAATCCTGAAAGGGATGTTGAGGATGTCACTAAAATTCGGGAACTCCGCAGTCGGAGTCGGAGCCCTGGAAGGGACGAGAGGACCGGGAGGTTCAAGGAGCTCCGTAATCGGGGACGGAGCCCGGGAAGGGACTATGAGACTAGGAAGTCATCAGGGGTTGATTCAACATCTAAATTTTTTGAAGAGTTTCTAAAAGTTATGAAGGTACAGAATAATGATCGTGATGTGTTTCCAGCTCTTAATAATGTTATACCAGAGTTTGACCCTTTAAGCAAAGAACAGCCAATTACTGTTTGGTTGAGCAAAGTAGATGAATGCGCCGAAATTTATGCATGGTCCGACAGGCAAATCATCCACTATGCTCTACCAAAACTTTTGGGACACGCTAAGTTGTGGTACCAAGGGCTGCCGTCTCTAAAACGAAATTGGTCGGAATGGAAGGCGCTTCTTACCGAATCCTTCCCGGCAACCGAAAATTATGCAGAGCTATTAACCGAGATGTTAAATAAGAGGGTTCGTTTTGGCGAATCTCTCGAATTGTATTATTTTTCGAAGATAAATTTACTCAATCGCTGCAAAATTTTCGGTAGGGGAGCAATAGATTGCATAATTCATGGTGTTGACGATAGGGGAGTTAGAGTAGGAGCCCAAGCGGCAAATTTTGAAAAACCGGAGCAAGTTCTACAATTCTTCAAAACTGTTAAGGTACAGACAAAAGACTCTGGGGACCAAAAGGGTAACAAAAGGTTCACCAATAACAGACAGACTAACAAGACAAGCGATATCACAAATTCTGCAAAGCCCCGACAATATCCAGATAGCATAATGTGTTTTAATTGCAAAGAGAAAGGACACCCTTACACTAAATGTACTAAACAACTTGTCAAATGCTCTTATTGCCATCTGATAGGACATGCGCTGGCAGACTGTCCAAAAAAAAACTACTAAGCCAGAATCAAAAGATAAATCTGTTCTGAGGGTCTTAATAAACGACAGGCTAGATGATAAAGAGCCTGTATGCTATGACAAAAATATGCTCCATGACCAATCAGATGACAATTCTAGCAGCAAATATAAAATCTTTATTAAAATCAACGGTAAACCAATAGCTTGCCATGTTGATCTAGGTAGTGAAGCCACTCTCATTCGTAAAACTGACGCGATAAATTTAGGATTGCGTTGGTCTACAGTAGATGGACCACTGCTGCGAGGTTTAGGAAATATCCCATACATTCCCTTGGGGAAAGTACAAGCTAATTTGGATGTTCAGGGCGTTACCGAAAGGGGTGTAGACGTTTTGGTTGTTGACGACCAACTTATAAATAGCGCAGTGTTATTAGGACATACCTTTACTGAACGTCCGAACGTTCGAATTGTTAAAACGGCGACGGAATTAAAATTTGAAAAGGTAGATGTTTGCAATTACACAAAACTACTCCTTAAGGCGGAAAACGACGAAACCATCGCAGTAGATGAAATGAAGGCAGTCAGGGTTGTTGCTGATGATCACTTAAGCGGTAATGTGTACATTGGTGGATCTGTGAGAGGATGTTCGGGGAGCGAGTATTTCCTCTTACCAGGAGAGTACGAACTACGTACAGGGACCTGTTTATTACTTGTACAAAATTTAGGAAGAGAATCTGTCCATATCAAGAAGGGCACCCTGATAACAAGATGCAAATTATTTGATAAATCACAACATGTACAAAACGTGACGGCCACAACCAACGCTGAGAAGGGAATCGACGAGTCATGTATAAACAATGGAGATAACTTATCACTTGATGAAAAGAACAGACTGGACGGCCTACTGTCAAGTTATTCGTCTTGTTTTTCTACTGGAATGCACGATCTAGGTTATACCACCGAAGCCGAGATGGTTATTCGACTCAAGGATTCTGAACCAGTAGTATATAGACCGTACAGAATGTCACATTCTGAACGGCAACTGGTCCAAGGTATGATCGATGAAATGATGGAGTATGGAATAGTTCGAGAGTCTAATTCACCTTACGCCAGCCCGATTGTTTTGGTGCAAAAGAAGTCTGGCGAAAAACGACTCTGCGTAGACTACCGCGCATTAAACAGTAAAACTAAACGCGATCATTACCCTCTGCCTCTCATTGAAGACTTACTGGATCAATTATCTGGTCAAAGCATATTCACAACACTTGACCTGGCCTCCGGGTATCATCAAATCCCTATAGCTGAAGATTCAATAGAGAAGACAGCGTTCGTCACGCCAGACGGACAGTACGAATATACGCGTATGCCATTTGGCTTGGCAAACTCTCCTGCGGTGTTCCAAAGGGTGATGCACAAAGTCCTCGCGAGGTTGAAATATGTCGTCATATATATGGACGACATTTTGATACCAGCGGCCTCATTCAATGAAGGGCTCATGCGGCTAGAAGAAGTCCTTCAAGTCTTGCAACAAAGTGGCCTCACCCTAAAGAAGCAAAAATGTAACTTCTTTCAGGAAAGCATAGAGTTCCTAGGGTTCGAAATTAGCAAGGATGGAATCAGACCTGGCTCACAGAAAGTTCAGGCAGTATCAAAATTCCCGCCTCCGACGAATCAACACGAGGTAAGACGGTTCTTGGGTCTCGCTAGCTTCTTTAGGAGGTTCGTCAAAGGGTTCGCATCCACGGCAAGACCATTGACTAGTCTTTTGAGAAAGGATGCCGCTTGGAGATGGACTTCCGAAGAAGAGACCGCGTTTCAAATTCTAAAGGACTGTCTAGTTGAAAGGCCTGTGCTGGCTCTTTACGACCACACGGCAGAAACACAGTTGCATACAGATGCAAGTAAGTTTGGTCTAGCGGGTATTTTACTACAACGCACTGGGTCAAATCCGTGGCGTCCTGTTGCGTATTATAGTCGACAGACTACTATTGACGAACAAAAATTGCACTCATACGAATTAGAAACCTTGGCAGTTGTGAGTTCGTTAAGTAAGTTCAGGATATATTTGCTCGGTATCAAATTCACGATCGTCACAGACTGTAACGCTCTGCGTTCCACATTCACCAAACGAGACCTTATTCCACGAATTTCCAGATGGTGGGTGCAATTTTTAGAATACGATTGTGAGATTGAGTATCGAGCAGGGGATAAAATGGCGCATGTTGATGCACTTAGCAGAAGCCCCATCGAAGGTGAGGACAAGCCATATACAATTGACATCCTAACAGTGAAACTAGAAGACTGGATCAATACAGTTCAATCTAGTGACACAGAAATAAAACGCATCAAAGAAGTTTTAGAAGATCCTGCTACGACCAAAATCGCCAGCATTCACAAGGAGTATAAGGTGAAAAATGGTAGAGTATTCCGGATTATTGACGAAAATACGATTCGATGGGCTGTCCCTCGTGGAGTCCGATGGCAGCTACTTAAGACAAATCATGATGACGTAGGTCACTTTGGCTTCGAGAAAACTCTACAGAGACTGCGTTCATACTACTGGTTTCCAAAAATGCGTCGATTTACAAAAAAATACGTATCTGCTTGCCTGGAATGCGCCCATCATAAAACTCCCGCTGGGTCAAAAGAAGGGGAGCTCCATCCTATCCCAAAAGTTGAGGTCCCATTCCACACTGTACATGCTGATCATCTCGGGCCATTTGTTCGTAGTAAGCACAAAAACTCCTACATACTAGTCATTGTTGACTCTTTCACAAAGTACGTGAATCTAACTCCAGTTCGTAGCACAAAATCTAAGGCAAGCATCAAAGTATTTAAAAATTACTTTAGTTATTTTGGAACTCCTACCCGTTTGATTACTGATAGAGGTACAAGCTTTACAAGTAAGAAATTCAAAAGTTTTATTCAAAAGTTGGGCATCAAACATGTCTTGAATTCTGTTGCCACTCCACGGGCTAACGGGCAGGTTGAACGATACAACCGAACTATTTTGTCCGCCCTGAGTACCATGTCACATGGTCAAAGCCCTGATAAATGGGATAACTATGTTCAGGATGTACAAATAGGAATAAACTCTACCGTTCATGAAATAACCAAGAAAACCCCAACTGAATTATTATTTGGAAGGAAAGTAATAAATCCGACGGAAGGTGTTTTGCGCGATATTATAGACGACATAGATAGCGATAGGATTGAACAAAGCTTAGATGAAGTCAGAAATCAAGCCAAAATTAGAATTGACCGGCAACAACAACAGAGCAAGGAAAGATTTGATAGGCATAGAAAAAAGGGGCATGAGTATAAGGAAGGTGATCTCGTAAGAGTTATCCGGGCAATAGCTGGGGGTACTGGGCAGTCTAAGAAACTTGAACCAAAATATCAGGGGCCTTTCAGAATCAAAAAAATTCTTCCTCACGACCGATTTATTATAGAAGACACACCCCTAACTAAGAAAGGTAGACGATATGAAGGGACGGTCTCAATAGATAAAATATTCCCGTGGTTAAGTTTTGACAATGACCCGACGAGTTGCAATTCAAGCGATACTGATTCTCCTGAAGAATAAACTTTATGGTTGGACTAATACGGTCACGGTTCTGTAATTTTATTCGAAATAGATAGATGTTGAATCAATACCTTAATAATTAATTGTTGATAAATAATTAAGTTACTTAAAACCTTGGTTTGTATAGTTATATAAAACTAATTACAAATTGGATAATAATTGTATCCTAAAAAAAAATGGATTAATATAAGTAATTTAATCGAATTATACTTTCTGTAATGTGATGATTGTGTTTGTATCTCTTACTTATACATATTATAAGTAGCTCGTCGACATCACGGTTCTGTAATTTTATTCGAGATAGATAGATATTGAATCAATAGCTTAATAATTAATCGTTGATATATAATTAAGTTAATTAAAACCCTGGTTTGTATATTTATATAAAACTATTTACAAATTGGATATAATAATTGTAACATAATTTTTTTTTTATTAATTTAAGTGATTCAATCGACTTATACTATCTGTAATGTGATGATTGTGTTTGTATCTCTTATTTATACATATGTGGCTAAATTATTTGTAAACGATTGAACATGTAAAATTTACTAACGAGGGGACTCGTTTTGTATCGGATGGCCGACTGTAACATTTCTACACTAATACTCCCATAATCAGGTAGTGGAAACAGTCACTGGTTTGACTCAACTGGTTTGCGAGTCGATTGGGCGGAGTCAGAAACCAGTACAGAAAAGTCGTTGGAACAAACGTTTTAAAAGGCCGGAATCCGACCAAAACGGGGTCAGTCGTTCAAGTAAATTCTTAGGGGTAACTCTGCCCGATAAGGAGAAGTGGAAATTATAAAATCAGTGAAATACCAGCTAATTGTTTTATTTTAACAAAATCCATAAATACAAAGAAAGTTAGGACAAGTGTGTGTTTCAAACGGCTGTGTATTATAACCGCTTGCGTATTAATAACCCGTGTTTCAAATTTTACTTTTAATAATTAAAAGCTTGTTTATTTTAATTTTATTTCACATTTCCTGGAAACCGTAGAATATTACTTAACTGAATTTCTGGAAAGTGGTGTTTTAGCGTTCTGCTAAAATATCATACCTACACGTTTCTCAGAAATTCGAATTAATAAATGTGATATAATAAGCAGTTACTTATAAAGTAAACAGATACAGGGTTAAAAAATGTAGGGATGCATTTCCCGAGTTTTACGTGCGGGTTTTACGCTTTTTGAGTACCAAAATCGGAATATCCGTCAGAGAGTCATGAACTTCATGAGTCATGAGTTCATGAACTTTGTTCATGAATAGGTGCTTCCTACATTTAATTCAACTTATGCACAGATATTCTAATACAATACATTATGCATCCAAAACATAATCTAGCTATTTTGACACCTGTTATCGACTATTCTATACACATCACGTGTCCCGAATTGTCTGCAATGCTCAAAGTTAAATTAAAAGGGAACACTTGATACGGACAGTACACGGTGAAGAAAATTCTCGTTCAAACTATCAACTTTTAGAGGTCGTCCACAAGGGGAGGTGTAGTAGGGGGTGTAGTAAGAAATCACTTAAATGACATTTTCAAACCGGACAAACAGACTATTTTATCACGGTGGTGCTTAATTTTCCAGAATTAAATTATTTTATACATGTACCTACTAGCTGACCTGCCCGCGATTTCATTCCCGTGGACTTTAGTAATACCCGAAGTAAAGTTGTTTTCCATGTAAACTGTCAACGTCAAAGTTTTTAAAGTTATTACCTATGTGAAAACTTCTATATCCCATTTCATCCCTCTATACTTGTGTAAAAAATTACTTATTCTATTACGACCCCATTTTAACCACCTTAGAAAACGATTTTCCAAAAATCCGTTCTTAGCGGTTGCCTACGTCTTAAAAGGAACCTCCATGTAAAATTTCAACTTCGTAGCTCTTGTGGTGTCAGAGATCTCTTGATGAGACACCCAGTTTTCTCTTATATAAATATAGATTTAGAGACAATAATCTGAACTTTTTTGATAATTTTATCTAAAAAAAATACACGTATCGTAGGTCTAAAACCTCACCACGTATCACCATGGGGAGAGGGTTAAAAAAGTTGCCTAAAAAAACATCACGTGATTAATGGTTGACCCCTTAGTTGTTTTTAAGTACCCTATAAGCACACTCGCTTTGTTACGAAATACACTTAAAAAGATCCAGTGACTATATACTATTGAATCCCTTTTTAATACCAAGATATTTAATTTGGAACCTATCTTTTTTGAATACTAACAGCCGGTCATTTATCCGCTGATCATCTCTATAATTAACTATCAATGGTCAAATCTCTTGTCAACGTCAATTCAGCAGAAGAAAGAACTAGTATTTGACAAGATATTTTGAGGCAAATAATTCAAGATTGAAATCACTGATTTATTTGATCAGGGTAAGAAAAAACCCACTGATATTATTTCTTCATTAAATTGCCGATAATTGTGTGATTCTTTAATCAAGCTCTGCCAAATTATCTGCAAACATAATTGAGAGGAGCTCAATCGACAAATTTCGAAGAATTAATTATCTACTCCAATCACAAATATCAAAGTACTTTATTACCTTTAGACCTGACTCCTGTAAGGTCTAAAGGAAAATGAAGCACACTCTTGGACACGTCACAAAATCCTACTAATATTATAAACGCGAAAGTTTGTATGGATGGATGGATGGATGTTTGTTACTCTTTCACGTAAAACCTACTGCACGGATCTGGATGAAATTTGGCACAGAGATAGATTGTAGTCTTGAATAACACATAGGCTATATTTTATTCCAGAATTCCCACGAGAACGGGAACTACCCGGGTGAAACCGTGAGGCGCTGCTACACAAAAACTACTGAACGTATCTGGCTGAAATTTGGCACAGAGATAGATCATAGTCAGGAATAGCACATAGGCTATATTTATCCCGGAATTCCTACGGGAACGGGAACTTATAACTGCGAAAGTTTGGATGTTTAGATGTATGGATAGATGGATGAATGTTTGTTACCTCTTCACGCCAAATCTGCTGAACGGATCGGGCTGAAATTTTGCATATTGATAGTTCTAGGCCTCGAATAAAACATAGTATAGTACATACACTTTATCCCATAAATCGGTTCCCATGGGATAGAAATAACCTCTAAACGTTTCCATAGAAACAACGCATGTGAAGCCGCTGGCATAAACTAGTTTGATATAATTAAATGCTGTGCACACATTTTTATTGCAAAAATGTTAGGTTAGCATCTACACTAGAGATTTTGTTTCTTTTTAATTTCTAGAGGTCGTCAATATAGGTAGGCTATATGCATATAGGTAGGCTGTAATAATAGATTAGGTACCGATTTATTTCAGGTCATCTGCCATCAAAAACTTTTTAGAGACTTTAATTTCCTCTGATTACGGAAGTCTAACTCACCAAGGTCTCTACAAACGTCTTTTAGATCAGGAGAACTGTATTGGACGCATTGATTCGCCCATCTTTGTGCAAAGACTTCCAATTCTTCGTTCCACTCCTGAAAATATATGAAACATTTACGTAGAACTTGTAAAGTAAAAGTAGAGTACCTAAATAGTTCTTACAAATATAGGTACTTGGTCGTCGTGTTATTTTTTATTATGTTCTCGTTGATTATGACGGAGGACCAGACCAGAATTAAGTGAATACTGCAGTCACAATACAAGTTTGCAGTCACAATCAACTCAGGAGTATAATCAACTTAAGAGTACCTACGGGTACTCTTAAAAACTAAATTTCTGATTCGTTTTCTTGCAAACGCTAATCTAATACAAGCGACATAACATAAGAGTTGGTTTTGCACGACAACGAAAACGAAACTGCGTTTTTTCTTTTCCGAGCAGGCCCCCTGACCTGAAAAATCGAAATCGATATGTTTAGTCAATGTTCCATTATTTGAATTAAGGTTGAATGAGTCGCTACTTAGTCAATATCTCATTCAAAGATGGACCCTATCTGAACCTTTAGGTACGTCTTTTTGAGAATATGTCCTAACGGAGTCTACTCGCCGAAGTCAGTGACACTGCCCGTCGCGGCGGGTTGGTGCGAAATGACAGTATACCTATAAAATAATGATATTTTTTTTCGACTGCGCGTTTTCTATACAAACGGAGCTCCGTTTATAGAAAACGCGCAGTCGACACGCAAGACGCAGCGTGGCAGTGTGTTAACCGCCTTATTCGGGAAAACCTAACGGTTTCAAAATGTATACACATAATGACAGTACCATGTCAATATATTTATGAAAACTTGTTGTACACTCATAGAAATATCAATCTATTCCCTAAAAATAGCGACATACATAATATAAATACTAGAAATAAGGATAAACTCGCTGTGCCCACAACTAGGCTACACAAGATAAATGTATCTTTTAAAGGGCAATGTATACGCTTCTACAACAAAACTCCAAGTGAGTTGCAAAAATTATCAATAAATAAATTCAAACAAATTGTCAAACATATCCTTTGTAAAAAGGCTTACTACAAAATATCAGATTATCTAGAGGATAAAAAAGCTTGGGACGAGTTTTGCTCCAACTCGAAAAATAACAACTAACAGGCTAAAGGTTTCTTCGTCGCTTCTTTACTTTAGTCTACATACCGAAGCGACAGAAATCAAAAATATCACTTTATTTCCGTGTCAGTGTTTAGTTTTATGATTTGACCTTTTCTAAGTGTACATTTATTGTATTTATGGAAATAAAGAGTTTTTGATATAGTTACCTATCTATACCTATAACTACATTAGGTAAACATAACATGATAATCTATATATATAAAAGAAAGTCGTGTTAGTTACACCATTTATAACTCAAGAACGGCTGAACCGATTTGGCTGAAAATTGGTGGGGAGGCAGCTTAGAACCAGGAGACGGACATAGGCTATGTTTTATCCCGGAATTACCACGGGAACTGGAACTACGCAGGCGAAGCCGCGGGCAGCAGCTAGTCTTAGATAAAATGCAGCCCACGACGCAATTCACAGAATGCTGTATGAAGTAATTAGGTACTTAAAGTTCCGCTAAGGTTTATAAACAAACAGAACAAACGTTGAAATATTTGGGTGATTGATGGCACCCAACAGAATTTTGTCAAAATGTCATCGGCCCGTCTACTTTGATGCGTAGGCTCCATTATGAGAACCAATCCAAAATATATACACCACAGCAGCAGGTACATCATGAAAGCTAGTAGAGGTTCAATTGTGTTACTGAAATAAAACAGGGCATCGTTTTAACATGGGCTAGGTATATTCCTTTTACAACTAACAATTTATCCAAATCAATCAACATATCTTTTTACAACGGCGTCCATGACAGATAAAGTGTTGCACACTTCAAATATTTTACAATACTTTTTTAACAGAATATTTCCAACTCTAAACCTATTTTTTTTTGATAGGCTTACATTCGGCCATTCGACATAACACGCGTCTCGCGTGGCTCAAAGATTAGGTTAAATTTAAACATTATAGGTATGTCAAATTTACAGCGGAATTAAATTGGCAATTACAATTTAAGTAAGTAATACATTTATACTTTCTGCTTTATCATAAGTATAAAATTTCTGTACTGTTTCAACATAACATATAAATTACTAATCAGTTTGTCCGTTCAGACATACAATAATTATTGTTAGAATTATTAAAATAACCAAAATTTTTCTTGATTTTTGAACAATTAATATTAATAAGCATAGATTATGAATAACTTTCAATTGATTACTTTTAAATAAAATAGATGGTTTTTTTTTAATAACAATATTAAACAATAGTAGGTAACTATTGACCATACTTTTATAATAACTCCGTTTAAGTTATACACTAAGTCAATAAAAACATTTTTGTTTTTACCCCGCAATTGTTATAAAATCTATTTTATGATTAGAAAAAAAAACATTATAACCACCACTAGCTATTCTGAGAACGTTAGTTCCATACTTATAAAGGTTAAGTGCGTAGTATCAGTAGACTACATTTAGTGGCGGGAGCAATCCAGATAACTTAAACTGCCTGGCTTGTCAGAATTATACAATTATTGGTAGATTACAGTACACTTAATTTTATGTGTGAATATCATTAATACTTGTCTACCACAAAAAAAAAACAAATTTATTTATAATCTTGCTATAGATAAGCGTTTCCATTATCATTAAAATATCTCTTTTTTAACATTGTCGTATAGCTTTCATTTCATTTTAGTATAAATTATCATGATACACAAAGATATTTCAGACAATGATTCTAGAGGCAAATGAAGATTTAGGGTACATCATAACATAAACATTACCTATTATCCATAAATGATAACTACATAATTTTTCAACTTTACATTAATTTGTAATAAACGTACATGTTATAACAAAGACTGTTTTCGCTCGGCCATACTGCTCAATAATATACGCGACCTCGCGTTCGATATCTAAATATTTGCATGTGAGTAGGTAAATATCGCAAGCAAATTGCTTAATATTACATAATAAATTTTAAAAGTTAAAATTATAAGATTCAAACATAATTTCATAAGCCTTGATAAATCACAATAATATAAAAATGACTAATATTTAATTTGCAATTTATTACATAATAGTCTTATTAACTATTTTAGTATGTAGTGATACAACTTACACCGTTGCAATCCAACGGATCACTTTATCTGTTGCGTCCAACAGAAACTATTTATCTCTGTCGCGTCCAACAGATCATTTAAATTATAATTAACACCTTACATTTAAATTAAAAATAAGAACTTACACCGTTGCAATTCAACGGATCACTCTATCTGTTGCGTCCAACAGAACCTATATACCACTGTCGCGTCCAACAGATCATTTAAATTATAGCACCTTACATTTAAATTAAAATTAACAAATTACACCGTTGCAATCCAACGGATCACTCTCTCTGTTGCGTCCAACAGAACCTATATACCACTGTTGCGTCCAACAGATCATTTCGGTCACTATTATACTGTTATAAAATAATTATAATATAGTCTCTCATTTATCTATGTACTCCTTGGTACTCACTTTAGGAGATATATATATCTCTCGCTCTCTTTCTCTCTCTCTCTCTGTGTGTACTCATCGGTACTCGCTTTTTTTCGTTTTAATCGCTTATATTTTTCACTATGTATTTGTTTTATTTATTTCACTATATTTGCTTTTTTTTTCTCACATTACACATTTTCACTTTTTCACTTTTTTTTTTGAAATATATCACTTTGAATTCTCACTTTTAAGGAAATAATATCACAATTATCGCTTTCGTTGATCACTGTCTTTGGATTTTTTTTTTAAAGTTTTTATTTTCACATTACTTAATTATTGGCTTTTCTTGATCACCCTTATATTACTTAAATATAATATTATCTCTTAAAATTATTATGCTTATTCTCTAAACACACTTACATAATTTATTCGTATCATATGGACACAATAGAATATTACTGTGTATATTTATTTTTTCCGCTTTCAATATTTACATTTATGAAAATAAGAATCATAATAATATCATGATGCTTTAATATCGTTCACGTGCAATATTCACACAACAACTGTACCAAAACATTGGAAAGCTTAAATCAACAAATTATCAAGTTATTTATGTATGTAATAATCGATGAGAGTAATATTTTCTAATACTATTAATTCACCATGACTATTTATTTTTTGTTATAATACATTTTCTAATAATTTCATTCAACAAACGGTATCACACAATTTCGAGAAATTCGTATATTATAATTGTTATTTTTCTCTTATGTCATTGTACAAAATCAAAATCAAAAACTCCTTAATTCCATAAATACAATAAATGTACACTTAGAAAAGGTCAAATTATAAAACCAAACACTGACACGAAAATAAAGCGATATTTCCGATTTCTGTCGCTTCGGTATGTAGACTAAAATAATGAAGCGACGAGGAAACCTTGAGCATGCTACCTGCTATCTCTCGAGTTGGAGCAAAACCCGTCCCAAGCCTCTCCATCTTCTATATAACCAGATATTTTTTTTTTAAAAGGTTTTGACAATTTGTTTGAATTTATTTACTGATCATTTTTGCAACTCACTAGGAGTTTTGTTGTAGAAGCGTATACGTACCCTTTAAAAGATACATTAATTTTGTGTAGCCTAGTTGTGGGCACAGCGAGTTTATGTTAATTTCTGGTATTAAAGTTATGTTTATCACTATTTTTAGGGAATCGATTTACATACTGATAATACCGATGTACATGTGTACTAAATTTACTTGACATCAATGTATGGATCTCATTACTCAAATATAATTTTTCGCTTTAATAACTTACTTTAAATAAAAAAATATATGTATATCATTCTACAACTATTCTTTTTAATAACTTTTTTTTTGACGTGACAACGTCTTATAAATTGGTTTGCCGGGTGACACTTCAAGAAACTGCGTTACGCTCCGCTCACGTTATGCGCTCACAATGAGAGCGAGTGAGAGGCACGCGTCCCTTCCACTCGGGCTTGGTTAGCCCGCCTAAGAGCGAGAGAGACAGACATAATTATTTTACCACTCAAAGTCGTTGTCACGTAAAACTTTCGCCCGTATACCGACTTTACAGGCAACCAATTTTTTTGTAAATATTCGTTTATTCAATATTTTTATTGTTTATTAATCTCTGAATTGACAACACTTTTAATTTGATGTATGTTATTTGTGGGTAGTGACAGAAAGTACGTTTCTACTAGAAAAATTACTGTAATCATATAAATTATTCATCACCACGTCTTTTTTTTTTTTTTTTTTGTACCATAATAATAAATAATTTAATTTTAATTTCAAGTCTATATTCTGCTATAAACAAATACATCGACTTCCTTCTCAGTAATATATAATACCCTTGAAGCACTTTAAAACGTAGAGTTTTATTTTCGCATTTAATAGGTTAAGTGATAATACTTCAAAAACTTACTACTTAAACCATCTCTATTGTCATTTATTTTATTGTTTATCTGTATTATAACTGAAATAAATTTCACAATCATGTCAACATTATTATCTCTCCTTTTATTTGTTATCTTTTAATGTTTATATATACATTTTCATTTTCAAGTACGTCTCATATTATGAAGTTTATCTTAAAATAATATTCTGCGTATTATTTGACAATTGTAAATTCAAACAATCTGCGTTCTAAGCTTTTCGTATAAAAATACTGACTAACTGAAGATTAGTTACAATTTTTTTTTTTTCTTGGGTTATGTATTAAAATATTAATAATTGTTCATACTCGATATTCAGATTCATATTCCCTTAATATGTACCTGTGTACGGTACCTATTCATTTCTTTGACTTTTACACAACAAAACAAACGACAAATTTTTGACAATATTCTTAATATAATATGTCACATTCTCTATTTAATGTTTCTTTGTTTTAGAAATCCAAATTTATTCATTTCTCGCGTGGCGTTCCTGATCACAACACAGTTTTATTCTTTAAACGGTCGGTAATCTTTGTAATAACTTTATAGCGTTTATTTACGTTGTATTTTAAAGCAGTATCTCGTTTTTACTAGTCGCCATTTTTATTCATCTAAACCTAAATATTATTAATATCAAAATAGACAAAATCAATATTTTCGTAAGCAACATATCGTTGTATAAAAATGTAAGTACGAGTATACTTCTTGCTCTATTCATTGCTTTTTTAAATTATCTTAATTTTGTGGAAATAGTATCTAGTTTATTATTATTATTATTTATAGTTTCAATCGTGCCTTCGTTTATTGTGGGTAGATAACTTAAAATTTATCGATTTAATTTTATCTCTTTAAATAATTCGATTTGTTACATTATGCTTATTTAGGTCCAAGTAAGGTTTGTTTGCTTCACACTAATAGTCTGATTTGTTTTACTAAGGCCCTTTTTATGGCATCTTATGGAATCTTGTCTTGTTCTTTAAAGATAAACTTTAGTTTATTGAATTCATTTTTTTTTAAATAATTTCATGCACCTAACACAACAAGTGGTATACGTAATTTAAAGTAAAACTTTGTTATTTCGTTTTCAAATTATTATTTCATATGAATTATGTTAGTATATTTCTCAAATGCACCTTTTTATTATCATTCGTTATGTTAACAATAACAAAAAGCACTTACACACAATAACAAAAAGGAATCCTGTTTATTTAACTGTGCAAATAACTCGTCCGTTTTGTCTAGAAACGTTAGTTTTATCATTATTATTATTACTCTCTTTGTAGGTATGATTCTCTTCTCTCTATAGCTTTTGCTTAAGCGACTCATCATTATTATTTTTTTTTTGCTCTTTATTTCACGTGACTTGTGTATATTTTGTTGGTAATTCTAAATAAATAAATATCGTCAGTGAGTAAAATACTCGATTTTCGCAGTTGCAAACAAACAACAATGACCTACTTATGACACATTAGTTCACCCACTAACTAAATATCAATATACCAGCAAACCGGTAGCAAACATACTTTTTTTTTTTTAATTTATTTATTCAACTATAATCTACAATGTTGCAACTGAGTTTAAGTAGGTACCCATTAACCCTCAGGAGATACTTTTCTTATTCACAAAATTAATATCACAAGTGTCTGTGAGACTATGGGTAGGTAGTTAAGGGTTAAATATCAGTGGTGTCTGTAAGACGATGGGTACGTATGTCAGGGTTAACCCCGAGAAAAGGCATAATCCGGTCATTATTTTCCATGAAGCCGATGAAATGTCATCATGTGAAATGTCATCTATATCACATGCCTACCAATTAGCAATGTCACTATTTTCCATTTTAAATAAAAATTTATTAAGGTAATTACTTATTCTTGTCTCCCAACCCTGTCGGGTTAGTATTGAACATCTAAGACAATTTCTTAAACCGATAGTTGACATAATTGTATTCCTGATAGGTACGACAACAATGCATCATTTCGAGTTATTGAAATAAGTATTTAGATTATCATCATCGTTCAACCCAGTTATTATATAGGGAGTTATTTCATTCACTACTAATAAGTATATTTTCAAGCCAAAGTGAAGCTAGTAGTAACTAAGTTAATTCCAAAACTGATATCTCTATTTTCAAATACTGAGAACAAGAAAATAGATATTTTGCTCACCCGACATTTCTCAGTCTATGCAAAATTATTATTATTATGTGTACTACACTTGGATGGTGCTTAATATTGTTTTTTTATTATTTGTGCCTGAATAAGGGTTATAAATTCTATTCATAATCATTAGATCAAATATTCAATAATGTTTGGTCGCTCATCATAGCAATTGGTACCTATAGATACTTTCTGAAAATACTGTGTGATTAACATTGAAATAATTAATATGTCTAAAGACTTGTATAAGAATCCATAGTTAGTTGTTAGTTAGTTCAATTCACTTCAAGCAAATGTTTATGCAAAATGTAATGCATAACAAGTAAGAAACAAATTTTCACAACGGGAAGATTTTTGAATTTTCATCTTTATTTTGTTTTTATGTGTTGTAGATTTCAAGGAGTTTACCAGATATATAAGTACCTGCCAGTTCAATTCACTTCAAGCAAATGTTTAAGCAAAATGTAATGCATAACAAGTAAGAAACAAATTTTCACAACGGGAAGATTTTTGAATTTTCATCTTTATTTTGTTTTTATGTGTTGTAGATTTCAAGGAGTTTACCAGATATTTAAGTACCTGCCATCACTATTCAGAATGTTAGTGCAAAATTTCTATCACAAATTGTGAACAAATCAAATAATTCCATGATATTAACCAAAATAACTTTGATTACACAATTTCTGTGTTTTTGTGTTTAAAATTTATGTGTTTAGTTATCTCAATCATCTCTATTAATTTAATGTGGCATTGTAAAGGCATTTGTACAAACCCAATCATATATTTTCTCTTGTAGCAAGATTGCTCGATGAACATGGAGTAAACTTGTAATGGATTTTGTTGGTCACTTTAATTACTGTAATGGGTTTCATTGGTAGCTTGTATTTTACTGGTTCAGATCAATTCACAATATCATTTTTAACAAACCATCAAGAAAAGAATAGAAAAAGTAACTTTATCTTATTGGAGGTTACAAGTACGCTATGATTTATATATGATTATGGATGACTTTGAACTCTTATTGAAAGTCTTTACTATTTACCATTGAATTCGAGTTGTTTTCAATCAACACAATCTAATATTTCGCTTGCCAAAGTTTGGCCAGGATAATAATTGCAACTTGTACCTAAATAGGTAAAATCAATGGTTCAAATCAAAGAAAATATACCCACTCCGGTTCAAATGTGCGTTTGTTTTTGTCGTCAGCCGATTTTTATAGGAAATCATTGGATAAGTCATCGAAACTTGAGTTTTTTCATAGGAATAGGTTTCCCTGAACGTTTCGGTAGGTCACATTCACATTACCGTAGGCGTGTCTTTCCCTCTTCGGACTGAAAGCTAGTAGAGGTTCAATTGTGTTACTGAAATAAAACAGGGCATCGTTTTAACATGGGCTAGGTATATTCCTTTTACAACTAACAATTTATCCAAATCAATCAACATATCTTTTTACAACGGCGTCCATGACAGATAAAGTGTTGCACACTTCAAATATTTTACAATACTTTTTTAACAGAATATTTCCAACTCTAAACCTATTTTTTTTTGATAGGCTTACAATCACTATAGCCTATAGTGATGTACCTGCTGTGTATACCTCTCCCGTGGCAAGAGGCCACAATATGGCCTGTCAAAAAATAGCCTTGTGTGGCAAGCGACCATTTTCTGGCCGATTTGCGTGATTTTCAGCTTGTCTTTTGTTTTGTCGAAGTTTTGTTACGTAGAGTCAACTTTTGAGCCATGTCAATGTCTTAAAAGTTGACTGACAGTTTCGAGTGGTGTGTGGATGTCATGGGGTATAGCGATTCCCGATGACACCCCTAGGGGTGCAATCGTGAGGGTGTCACACGTCGTGAACGACTTGATCTCGCAGCGATGTCATTATTTTAAGTCATCGCGTGACCTTCACCCGTCGTTTAGAAACTGTTCAATACCTATCATGTATGGAAATGACGACCCAAATTAGGATAATAACCAAGTGTAGTGTACTGTATCGGGCTTTGTCCTTTTGTGTAGAGATTGTAAGGCACTGTAACCACTTTACCCACGCACGATAAATAAGGAGTTTTGAATAATGAAGGGTTTGCATATTCCCACGGTGATAATCCTTGGAGTAGGTAAATATCTAAATCTAAGTAAATAAGGTAAGGGGGTAATGAGTTTGTTGGTAGCTAAAATAAACTAAAGGAAGATAAGTTTCAATAATTAATGTGAGCGGGTTTAATACGAACCTTGTTTGTGTTGGAAGAACACCAACGTTCCACCGTCCAAAATTTGTGTATGTACAGAGATTAAAGAAAATCAGCCAAAAAATTCAAGAGATTTTGAAATTTACATCTTTTTCGCAATTTACACCGTCGAGTAGAACGAAAACGATTCCGAAAATGAGTGATAATTTCATACCGCAGTTTAGGCAGTCCATAGGAGAAAGGTTTCCTACGTTAGGTTAGAATTGCTTAAAATTGTTGTAATAATTATTTATTTCTAAAACGCATCTTTTTAGTCTGTGACTGTGATGACGTCACTGACGTCAACTCGACTTCCTTCTCTATGGTTCACCACGCACGCCTGCCGTTTTTCAGCTAGATAGCATTTTGTTTCTCGTAGATTATAAGTACTAGGTATCTAATAGTACATTTTACACCTAGGCGAGAAAGTGATCGAATCCTACCGAGTGTGTCGTTTTGGGCCCGAGGCGCAGCCGAGGGCCTTAAAACACACGAGGTAGGAATCGCAATTTCTGCCGAGTGATAAATAGTGCTTTATACTACACCTTCGAGGAAAATAAAAAGCAGAATTAATTATTAATTGAAATTTAGAAGAACTTACCGCGCCCAATGATGTTGGTAAAACCTCATTGACCGCGCTAGCCTTTGGGTTCTTTTTTCAAATTATTGTTCGGAAATCGGAGGAAAAAAGGAGTAAAAACTTTTTGTCGTTTGACCGAACGAAAATAACCATAGCTACCGGCCGATCTTTTAGGAAATTAAAAAATAATAACACGTTAGAAATGGATTTCCATACACTTTTTCCTCCCGCTAAAACACGTGAGAAATGAAATTCCATAGAGTTTTTCCTCCCGGTTTCCTATAGGCCTGCAAAGACATACTTTCTATTCTATTAATGGAAAAGGAATAGGCAACTTTCCGAGCAGGTGTAGTATAAAAGTGGTTAACATTACATCATTGTAGGTATGCTATTTATTATCACACTAATAATATTATAAATGCGAAAGTTTGGATGGATGGATCGATGGATGTATGGCTGTTTGTTACCTCTTCACGCCAAAACTACTTAACGGATCCGGCTGAAATTTTGCACACAGGTAATTCTAATCCTGGGATCAAAGATGGGCGACTTTTTTTTGACTTTTTTTATCCCATAAATCAGTTCCCATGGGATAGAAATAACCTTTCCATATTAGATTAGAAACCACTAAAATTATCAGTGTTTCTCTACTACATATATTATGCTTGTATTATACATATAAACATTCCTCTTGAATCACTCTATCTATTAAAAAAAACCTCATCAAAATCCGTTGCGTAGTTTTAAAGATCTAAGCATACATATGGACAGGCAGATAGGAAGCGACTTTGTTTTATTCTATGTAGAGATAAGGTAGATAGATAGATAGATAGAAAACACTTTATTATACCACACAAATACAGGAAACAATACAAAGAAAATGCTTAGAAAAAAGGAAGTATAAAGGGCGGCCTTATCGCTGAGGATAAAATAAAAAGATATTTATAGTGCACAAGTGTGTGCGCAAACACAGGTGCACTCTCTGTTCTCTGTGAACCCACTTACATTCATTATGGAACGCTGTAGTATTACTATTATCACAAATCACTGCCTCGTTGGTCTAGTGGTCAGCTTGTTCAACCGCTGATTATGAGGTCCTGGGTTCGAATCCCGGGTCGGGCCAATAGTTGTTGTTGTAGGGGTTTTTCTAGCAAAAAAAATTCACAGTAGCAGCCCGGAGTCAGGAAGTTGGCGGTGTTACACCCCCGTGTCTCGGAAAGCACGTTAAGCCGTTGATCCTGCGCCTAACCTCTCCCCGATCGTGTCGATCTGTCGTCCCATCGGATTATGAGAGTGAGGGAACAGAGAGTGCACCTGTGTTTGCGCACACACTTGTGCACTATAATATGTCCTGCGCATCTGGCTAGCCTCCGAGAGACTGGCCGCCGTAGTCGAAATCGGCTAGGAGGACATTATTATCACAAATAGTAGACTAAAATAAATGTAAAACTGGATTTTTCCAGAAACAAACACATTTGCGCCCTCCTTAATTTTTTTCTCTGAATATTTACGCACAGAAAGGGCTTATGAAAAGCTCGTAATATAAGGGTAACTGACACCCTTACCACAGCTTGGGCTTATTTACAATGTAAATCAAAACTCTATAAAAGGCCCCGAATAACTACAAGGTCTTCTAAAATCAGTTTTATATTTTAGGACATTCCATTTCCATGATGTTCATTTAATGATTTCAGATTGCATTTATCACACTAAAATTATTAACTGGCCTTAATAGGGTAGATAGGTAAGTACTTACAAAAATCTAATTATTTATTAAAAAGTTGTGTTATCTATCATAAATTGCTGATCACCCAAGTTTTGAAAATCGTCACAGACGATGATGAAAACTTTTATGAAACATCAGGTAGGTACCTACAATAAAATATAGCAACTTTCAATGCTGACTACAGCTAGTAATCTATAGTCTGATTATAATTTATCAGTTATGGAATAACAGGGAACAACGCGTTCTCTACATTAGATAGAAAATTCTTATCGATAGAATAATCGATAAATAAACCTTAGGAATTTTCTGGTCTGTCGCTCCACACGCCAGCAAAGCCCAGACGGCATGATTTTTTTCGGTATCTTTAACAATCATTTTCATATTTCAGCCAATTTACTTAAAACACTCATAAATCATTCCGTCCATTGGTGAAAACCATATAAAAATCTATTTAATTTGTTTTTTATTATAACACGTTTAGTGGTCTCACCTCCTCACCTCAACAGCCTATATATTGGTTCACTGCTGGACACAGGCCTCCCCCTGACAAGCGCCTTATTGACTTTCATCCCATGGGGGTCAGTGCCCATAATCCCCACGCGCTGGGCAGGCGGGTTGGCGGTCGCAGTTCGCGTTTAGTTCTCTAAACGCGATAAACTAAAAACACTTCTGTTTGTACAGATGACGCTGCGGAGGACTTTGTTTACCCCCGACGCAAAAAGAGAGGGGTGTTATAAGTTTAACGTGTCTGTCTGTGTATCTGTCTGTGATATCGTAGCTCCCAAACGGATGAACCGATTTTCGTTTAGTTTTTTTGTGTCATAGATAATTTTATCCCGAGTATTCTTAGCCATGTTTCATAAAAATCTGTCGGGGACTTTTTAAAATTTTAAATTTTGTTCATATTTTATAATATTTCGTAGTTAACCTGCTCAGGTACATCCGTAATGGAACTCGCTAATCTTATTTAAGCCAGTTAAATATCCTTGTGCAAGCGGTGCTTAGTATCAAAACTTTCTAGTTTCTACATATTAAGCTTCAAGTTACAAAGTAGAAGGTTCAGCTCACCAACTTCATCATGTCCGCCGAAGGTGGCAGAGATCTAATTTCACCACCAGCTACTTTGTTCCGTCTATTATTTAACTTATCCAATATTGCTTGGCGGTCGTCGTCGCTCCTTATTGTCACCTCGAAGTCTACGCAGCTTTTGGCAGGTTCTTGACTCTGTAAAGTAATTTTCTTTCAGGCTTTTTTTATCTCAGGTAGGCAATTCTACAGCGACGTAAGAATCGAACCCTGCAACTCAGCAAGTGGTTCTCGTAAAAGTTGACTAAGGGAACTTAAAAGGAAAGGAAAGGTAGTAGACCAAGCATGGGGATTGTTCTCTCAATTAAGACATCGCATCGTCATACATTGCGTTCATTATTGAAGTTAACGGAATGAACTTTAAATAATTTACGCTTTCGATGACAAATGTGCGTTCGCTGTGAGGTGCCGGCTCAGAATTTGCACCATCCCAACTCTTTCCGCGGGTGTCGTAAAAGCGACTAAGGGATATCCACCGTGGGCGGGCTGCAGCGCCCTGCAGAACAATTATACCACCGAACTGCGATCCCCTACCCGCATGCTCAGCGTGGGGATTATGGGTATTACGCCTTACTGGCTTTTATCACATGCGATAAAAGCCAATAAGGCGCTTATCAGGGGGAGGCCTGCGTCCATAGTGGACCAATACAAGCTGTTGAGACAGCAATCCCCGTGGTTGGTCTACTGCTTCCTTCTGTATATTTTAACACATCAACTGCAATCGCCTATCCTAGCCTAGGGTACCTACCTACTAGTATAGTATTATTATATCTGTGCCTAGGGTAATCATAATACTAAAACCTGCTTTGTTCATCATTATGAAATATAAAGGCATGATTTATGCTTTAAACGTCCCGAGGAAGTTCGGCCCATTAAAAAAATCTGCTTTCGTCCCACATTGTATGCCGTAGTGAGTGTAATAGTAGTTCAATGGTACTGGCCTATAATAAATTTTATTTCAATAAATCTTATATCGCTGTCGCTCATGTTACATTAGTGCAGGTCGGCGCAGGCGCACCACCCGCCCGCTGGCAGGGCTGTCGCTCATGTTACATTAGTGCAGGTCGGCGCAGGCGCACCACCGTCCTACTTTTCAGCTCCAAATTCTGCTCAAGTTTTTTGTATAGACATATATAATTACTATACTTAGTAAGTACAGTTGAAGCAATAGGTCTTCACTTGACAAATGTACGTAGGTAGGTACGTGTGCAGACCCACATCAAATATACAGAAAAACCTGTCTCAGTAGCTAGTTTATTAGTAAGGAAAGTTGATGATTCACTCCTTATTATATAACACAATAAATGAGTCAGTTATTAAACGACCACAACCTATGTAGGCTATACTTAACTTAAGAATCCTGTTCTCATGTAATTGACATTATATAATTTGTCTTTTTGAGAATAAAGAATATTAAACTTGAAAGTACAGTAAAGTACTATAAAATATCAGATTATCTAGAAGATAAAAAAGCTTGGGAAAGGTTTTGATCCAACTCGAAAAATAACAACTAACAGGCTAAAGGTTTCTTCGTCGCTTCTTTACTTTAGTCTACATACCGAAGCGACAGAAATCAAAAATATCACTTTATTTCCGTGTCAGTATATAGTTTTATAGTTTGACCTTTTCTACGTGTACATTTATTGTATTTATGGAAATAAAGAGTTTTTGATTTGATTTTGATTTTGATTAGTATTCCAGTGACTAGACTACAGTGACAGTTTGCTATTCGATACAAGGGAACTCGAGACAACGTTATGCACAATGTTTAACGCCGGATCAGTACCTATGGACCAAAGATCCTAGAAGCCTACGTTCCTAATTTCCTATGGATGGACGAACAAATAGTGAATACCTACCTAAGTATACCTTCCCTTGTCGCACTTGGAAAAAGGATCAAATTCGAGTTCCAATACGGACGATAGGCAAATAAAATGATGAACTGAAAATGACTAAAACAACAAAATAATTGATTCTCTCCTTTAAATAGAATGATGAGAACTTACAATGCTATACATAACTCAAGTGTCTCAGCATCTGACGTTCAGAGAAGCTTGCGCAGCTCTGACTCTGAGCAAAGCTGCGCAATTGATTTGTTTTCAAACAGCCTAGCTAGGTAGGTATTCCGCTTTAAGAAATATTTAAGATACATGTACCTATAATATAACGCTCATTTACTTGAATTTGTAATTTAATTTAAGTACCTAATTTGATTAATTTATTTCGAATTTTAACTTTATTGTTAATTGTTTGACGTTTAATCGATTGTAAAATTTATTATTGTTTTGTTTAAATACTTTAAATACCTAATTATTTTGATGACGATTACTCGTCTTAACTTGAATTTTATTGCTTTAATCACTTATAATTTTTCAGTTCTGTATAAATGAATTTCGATTTGTAAGTACCTATAATTGAAGTGGCACTTAGATGTGTTTTTTGTATGAAATGGCCCATTATCCATGTTTTGGTGTAGGTACACTGCGTTTGTTAATTTTTTTTTAAATAAATTCGAACTTCTCCGATGATCGCCTGACCAATGTCAATGACCAGTGTCGTTAAATATTTTCCGCCAATACCTACTTACTTTTTTGGTTTTTAGATAGTAACCCAAAAAATCTGGGATTCTAGTTCCTACGGAGCATAGCTACTTTATAGGCCAATAAATTTTCCTCTAATGATACCTAAGCCCTCGCTGATTTTCTTTCACGTGGTTCACGTATGATTGATTTCGTAACAAGCTTTCGTGGAATATTTTACTTGATTTATACGGGTTTTTACCTTTTGGTTAATCTGCATAGCTACGTGCCTTTTATGGAGATATTTTCGTCTAACTGTGACCTTGAATAAGAAATAATTTAGGTTGAATGGCGAGTAGGGTTTTACAAAAAACTTTGCCTTCTTTTATGCAGAGTTAGGTAAAAATGGTGTAGTATAAACCTACCTATACAATGAGTATAAAGTAAGTATGTAGGTAAGTACTTTGAATAATCAGAATAATCAATTTACCTACCAATTGGTAAAAAAAAATTATAAGTCGGAAAAAATAATTATTCTTTTAACTAGGAATAAAAATACTTATTATTGTAATAGAATTATAAGTATGATTTAAATAAAATAAAATAATAGGACGATCACTAAAACATTATAACTACTATTTATCGCACATACCTATTCGTCAACACTGTAGAACGCCTTCTCGACGAGCCACGATTTAAGTCTACGCTGTAATAAAGACATTTTACAACCTTGGAAATATCTTTGGAAGAGAGGCTAGGTGCAGTAACTATATGATCCAGTAGATTGTTGTACAACGCTCATCAACGCTGGTACACAGAGAGCTTGCCAGCTCCGCCGGTGTTGTAGCATCGCGTGTTTTTTTTTTCAAATTTACTAAAATGCTGTTGACCGCAGATGGCCATGACAGCGTTACCGGACTTTTGGCGGGCGCAGAAGGCGCCTCGCCGGTTAAAAGTAAGGTTGGGGCAACACGCACAAGGGCCACCACTTAGGTGCGAGCCTCGGCTTGGAGTAGCATCGCGTGTGTTGATCTCCGCTCGTTTTGAACCGTTCCAACTACTTGGAGTTTGGAGTATGACAATGACAATGGAAAGCAACTGATGATCTGGAGCGATACAAAGGACTCTCGCGTCGGCGCCGCCGGCGTCGCCGCGTCGGTCCGAATATCTTACTTGGATCTAATATGAGCGTCCCATTGTCGAGAAGCTACCGAGTACCCAATCTCCCGAATTTTACTTACATCGATGCCATAGATAGGTACCTAGGGTTCCTCTTTTCTCATTGGGCTCAATCATCTCATCACCTCCATCCATCACCGATCACTCACTTCATTTTATGAAAGCACTCACATTCACTTAGCTCGAAGCGAGTACACTTCATATTGGGGGCCATTCATTTACTACGTAAGACGATTTTCGCTAGATTTTGTGATCTTACGTAAGAACTATCGAGACTCCCTCCCACCACCCCCTTGTAAGAAAAAATAAGACATGGTAGTCCCCCATCTTCCCCTTAATCGTCTTACGTAATTAATGAATGGCCCCTTGGAAGACACTAATATCCTGACAGACTAATAGACCGGAAGTTAATGCTTCCCGCCAGATTGCGCTGCGTCTAGACTAAGCTGTAAAAAGAGGAAACTGCGCGAGGGGAGTAAAAGTCGGTAGGTAATTATTTGGCAGAAAGGTACCTAACTTAAGTAGGTACCACAGATGAACATTATTAACTATTTCCTACATCGATGCTTTAAACTATTTCTTTGAGTAGCGAATGAAATCCCAGACCGAAAGAATTTCGAAATCCGCAAACACCTACCTACTCAAGTTGGAGTACCTACCCACATAGTTATTAACGTTATTTCAGTGTTTACTTACTTGAAATCTACAAAGTGTGTGTTGCTTGGTATCCCCACAAATATTCGGGTTGCAATAGTTTTTTGTACATTCCGAAATTCGAAGCAAGACAAGCATTGCTACAAGGATTAATGATTGTTTGTTTATCATATTGTATTTGAGATCGGTCCTGTATGATAATTCTTCAATAATTAAGTGACTCGGTATAAATAAAAGGTAGGTAGTCATTTGTAAATCTAGTTGGTTGGTTGGCGACCTTGGTGTGTTTTTTATTTTTCAATGCCGACCATAAGAGAGGGTCGGTTAGGTACAATGGGTACGATACCCACGTGGTACGTAGATACCTACCTACCTACCACGTACTATTTCTCAATCCTAACGCCATCTATGAATATGGCAAGGCAACGCAACGTGTGAAATGAAAACCACAGATTTCAGAACTGTAATTTGTGATGGGATGGGTCTACGATTTGTGGAAAACTACTTTTCTGGTAGTTTAATTTTTTGCAGCATACAGGAAATATGAAAGACCGCCAAAATATTTGAATTTCGCGCGAAAATGGGACAGTTTCCGTGTCGATGACTCGGTACCGGAGAGTTTGAAATTCAGACTCTGAATAGCCCTGTAGAGCCGCCTTCATACACCGACCGCCACTAAATTTAATTAAAAAGTATTTTGATACAATCAATAAAATGTAAATATAAATACCTATAACGACTAAGTACCTACCTCATTAATTACAATAGGAAAGGGGTTTGAACATTTTTGTATGGGGTTGGCCCTACATTTGTTTTTTTTTTCATAATTGCCGCGCTCAATAAAAATTATACATTTGGATTTTTTGGATATAGGACACTAAAACAAAGTAAATGTCCTATAAAATATATTATTGTTAACGCTACTTACAAAAGCGCTAGACTTGGCCTGCTAAGCTAATTTCTACGTCAAATAAAACAGTACTTACTTGAAAACGTATACTTTCACAATCACCTCACACAAACTTAGTAGACAATAGAATACAACCTTCCACTTTGGCGAACAAAATCGGACTGGCTGTCAGAGCGGGTCGATGCGACCATGTCAGCTAAATTGTTACCGCCTAGGCCTATTGATCGGTCGAGGCTTGCGATTGGTCGGGAATTGCCGCCCCGCTATGACAGTGAGTACTTGTAAGTCAAATGCAGTACTAGAAACAAAACAGTGTCTTTTAAATATTATAGAAAATGATAGACGGCAAAAGTAATCTATACAATAATGTGGCTTTTAAATAACATTGCTGACAGTCGGCCATCCTAATTATACCGTACGCCCTCGGACGGGAGGTACAGGAATTTTGTTGTTACATTATTGTTGTAATATAAACATTAATTAACATTAATTAATTATACAATCAAGAACTGTTACTCACTGTATTATATACTAACAATCAAATTTTCATCAACGAATAGAAAACTAAATCAAAAGTTACTAACGCATTTTACAAATCAAACAACATATTAGACACTCGCACTTAACAATTACAAACATCTAATTATTTATTTACTGGCAACAATATGCCCTTTAAATCTTAAAGCTACTTATGATTTAAATAATTGTTACAAGACCAGGGATGTCTTTGACTTGACTACAAGGACCAGGGGTGTCCTTTTACTACTAGATTACAAGGACCAGGGATGTCCTTATAATACTAGACAACAAGGACCAGGGGTGTCCTTTTACTACTAGATTACCAGGACCAGGGATGTCCTTATAATACTAGACAACAAGGACCAGGGATGTCCTTTTACTACTAGATTACAAGGACCAGGGATGTCCTTATAATACTAGACAACAAGGACCAGGGGTGTCCTTTTACTACTAGATTACAAGGACCAGGGATGTCCTTATAATACTAGACAACAAGGACCAGGGGTGTCCTTTTACTACTAGATTACCAGGACCAGGGATGTCCTTATAATACTAGACAACAAGGACCAGGGGTGTCCTTTTACTACTAGATTACAAGGACCAGGGATGTCCTTATAATACTAGACAACAAGGACCAGGGGTGTCCTTTTACTACTAGATTACAAGGACCAGGGATGTCCTTATAATTATTATTATTAACTCATTTATTTCAGATTCGGTAATACAATCCATAGACACAACACAACATATAAAAATACACAATAAAATCAAATTACATAAAATTATAGCGTAAATAATAATAGTGATTAAATTAGATAGTATACAAAACAATAATTATTTCATGTTAACATTGGAATTACATAATAAATAACAAAACATAATTCCACCACCAGGGGTGTCCTTTTACTACTAGATTACCAGGACCAGGGATGTCCTTATAATACTAGACAACAAGGACCAGGGATGTCCTTTTACTACTAGATTACAAGGACCAGGGATGTCCTTATAATACTAGACAACAAGGACCAGGGGTGTCCTTTTACTACTAGATTACAAGGACCAGGGATGTCCTTATAATACTAGACAACAAGGACCAGGGGTGTCCTTTTACTACTAGATTACCAGGACCAGGGATGTCCTTATAATACTAGACAACAAGGACCAGGGGTGTCCTTTTACTACTAGATTACAAGGACCAGGGATGTCCTTATAATACTAGACAACAAGGACCAGGGGTGTCCTTTTACTACTAGATTACAAGGACCAGGGATGTCCTTATAATACTAGACAACAAGGACCAGGGGTGTCCTTTTACTACTAGATTACAAGGACCAGGGATGTCCTTATAATACTAGACAACAACATAAACTCGCTGCGCCCACAACTAGGCTCCACAACATTAATGTAAGTATCTTTCAAAGGGCAATGTATAGCTTCTACAACAAAATTAATACTGAGTGAGTTGCAAAAATTGTCAGTAAACAAATTCAAACAAATTGTCAAAACCATCCTGTGCAAAAAGTAAAAAATAACAAATATCAGGCTAAATGTTTCCTCGTCGCTTCTTTACTTTAGTCTGCATACTGATGCGACAGAAATCAAATTGTAATCACATTATTTCCGTGTCACTGTTTAATTTTTTAATTTGACCTTTTGGACCTAAGTGTACCTACCTACATTTATTGTATTTATTTAAAAAAAATGTATTTGATTTGATTCCTTTTCTTTGATTGAGAGCCTGTGTAAGGCCTATAGACTACCGGCTCGTCGCTTTTTAATGTTAAACACATTTCACCATCGGTGGTGTGCCTAACTCGGGCAGACAGGAGGCAAAACATTCCCTTCAGTTATTGAGCAGAGCCATTAACTTTTCCTTCTCAGCTTTATAGAATAGAATAGAATATTTATTTATTTAAAAGAATACATATGTTTTGACAATGTTGCAACATTAAACCATATTAGGTTTATGTTGGTGCACAGAATCGTCTTATATAAAATTAACAAAAACACTAACTATCACTACTATCTAGATTTATAATAAAACATAAATGAAATTACGCAAAACCAGGTTAAAACGTAGATTCTGGCAAGTACTTACCTACCTACAAGCTGTCGTTATTATCGTATTATTGGATTGTGGAGTATCGAGATACATTACTATAATTAAAGAGATACATTACTATAATTAGATATGGATCAGTTGAGCCACCTGCAGATTGTTTGTAGCAGTCTGCAGTTGGCTCACCTGTTCACCAGTTATAAATGAGTTTGAGTATTCGGGGGTTAGCAAACCTTTCTTCAATTTTTTTTTGGTTAAATAGTAGTCTTTTTTTTATGTACTTTATACTAAATAAGATATATTTTCTTATGTCATTGATCTCTATATTGACCTTGTATATGTATTTTTGTAACTTTTCAATTTACACCATTGTGAGAAAAATAAGCCCGATGTTAGCCAGAGCAGGAGCCCTCGCTTCTTAATACAAGTTTCGACTTAACAAGAGCGAGGAACTCACTAGCGACGCCTTAAAATGGTCTTTTTAAAACATCAGGTACCAACTATCTATAAGTTCATTTATTTAGAAATGTTGATGTGTAACTTAAGACGAAATAAAATTTTTTTTTATCTTTATCTTTTTTTTTTTAAATAAATACTTGTTCTAATTTGTTTCTATTTTTTTGATTATAATTTTCTACATTAATAACATTCTTTTTAACATTCATATATTTTGATTTTATTACTTGTAGGGTGTAGGTAAACTTTGTAGGCACTTATATTATGATCGAAGCAGAAAAACCTACTGTAGTATAACATTGACGCCTGTACCCGGACAGCGACAAAAACTGCTGGTGTTGCAGAATGACTAAGGGGCAGCATGCTACCTCCTATTCACTCTGTAGCCTTTCGTGATAATAATTTTGTAGGATATGCATTTGTAGTTTTTATCGTTGGCTTTTTCTCTGACTTTCTGTGGCAATTCGTTAATGAGTTTAGGTATCATAAATTCTATTGTTCTACGTCCATAGAAGTTATTGGGCTGGGGTACTTTGACTTTGTCTTGTGTTATTTTCCTGGTAGTTATTTTGTGAGATACGGGCATTAAGATTTCTTTATTATATTGTTCTTTCAAAAGGGCAAGGGATATTTTTTTCCTGTATAGGCAAGACGTTTATATAATTAAAAATAATTTCTATATTGTCGTATGAAAGTTGTATGTTTTAAATGTTCTACCGTATATTATGAGTGAATCTGCCAGGGCGTTATACATGGATAGAAGAATTTTGTACGGTATTTTGGGTTTTAAAATATAAAATTTAGCAAGTATAGCCCGCAGTTTATTACAAATAATATCAATGTATAAGTTCCACCCGAATCTATTATCTACACGAGGCCCAGGTAAGTGTGGTGAGTCACTTGTTCTATCGAGTCGCATGAGCAGGAATAGAGCGGGGACACACTGTGCAAACAGCTATGACTGACTATCAGACGGAGATGCCTGCTTGGAGTAACACTGGTTCGTTTTGTGACCTATCATTCCTAGCATTCCTTAAGTAAGCCAGGAGCTTATCAGGATTATCGTACGTATTGAACAGCTTCTGCACCCAACCGTACAGAACGATCGTCTTTTCCACGCAAAATGCACTCAACGGCACGTCTACCTACTATACCACACCTATTTACTATACATGTTTCCAGTGACTCCCCAAACCAGACACGTTTAGATTTTAAAGCATCTAATAAATTAACAAAAGTTTTAGAGGTACCTAAGGGGTTCATCTCTTGCCAGACTCTTCCGACGACCGACCCGACTGCGTGAACGGTGGCGGCCCTCTCGACTGCTTGGACGACGGCGGCCGTCTCGACTGCGTCGACGGCGATCGATGTCTGCGTAGCTGCAACGAGCGACGACTGCGTGGCTGTAGCGAGCGATGTTTGCGTGGCTGCAGCGAGCGACGACTGCGTGGCTGCGGCGAGCGATGTTTGCGTGGCTGCAGCGAGCGACGGCTGCGTGGCTGCGGCGAGCGACGACTGCGTGGCTGCGGCGAGCGATGTCTGCGTAGCTGTAACGAGCGACGACTGCGTGGCTGTAGCGAGCGATGTCTGCGTGGCTGCAGCGAGCGACGACTGCGTGGCTGCGGCGAGCGACAACTGCGTAGCTGCAACGTGCGACGACTGCGTGGCTGTAGCGAGCGATGTCTGCGTGGCTGCAGCGAGCGACGACTGCGTGGCTGCGGCGAGCGATGTCTGCGTGGCTGCAGCGAGCGACGGTTGCGTGGCTGCGGCGAGCGATGTTTGCGTGGCTGCAGCGAGCGACGGCTGCGTGGCTGCGGCGAGCGATGTCTGCGTGGCTGCAGCGAGCGGCGGCTGCGTGGCTGCGGCGAGCGATGTCTGCGTGGCTGCAGCGAGTGACGACTGCGTGGCTGCGGCGAGCGATGTCTGCGTGGCTGCAGCGAGCGACGACTGCGTGGCTGCGGCGAGCGATGTCTGCGTAGCTGCAACGAGCGACGACTGCGTGGCTGTAGCGAGCGATGTCTGCGTGGCTGCAGCGAGCGACGACTGCGTGGCTGCGGCGAGCGATGTCTGCGTGGCTGCAGCGAGCGGCGGCTGCGTGGCTGCGGCGAGCGGCCGCGACTGAGTGAGCGGCAATGGTTGGCACCACTGCGAGAGCGGCAACAACGGCTGCTCGAAAGGCATCTGGCCCGACTGTGCGAGCGGAGACGACTGCGGGGCCGCGAGTGGCGGGTCCTGTGGCGGCTTGCCCGGTGACTCGCCTGCCTGCGTGAGCGGTCGCGGCTGACTAGATTAAGCACAAAAATTAAAGATTAAAGATTGTAAGTCTTAAACTTTTAACATGTCTGGTCACATCTTTCCGAAGTAGGCATGCAAATACAAAATGGTTAGCAAGACCACGTGAGCGACAGTGGTTGGCACCACTGTGAGAGCGGCGAGTACGGCTGTTTGGAAAGCATCCGGCCCGACTGTGCGAGCGGAGACTGCGGGACCGTGAGCGGCGTGTCCTGTGGCTGACCCGACTGCGTGAAGGGCGTCCGCTAGCCCGACCGTATGGGCGTTGATTGGCTGCGTCAAGTGCAAGAAGACCTCGTATGGCATTCCTTTCGGCGGAGGACCGTTCTAGCTCCGTGGGTGGCATGGAGAATATGCTCCTTGCTCAAGGACATCCACTGCAAATAAATGAAAAGACCGCAGCACAGTTACTGTTCAAGATTTCGGTCAAATTATGTTAGGTTAGCCAGACTTAGGTTTGCCTTAAGTTAGCCTTAGGCTTGCGTTAGGTTAGTCTTAGGTTTGTGTTAGGTTAGATAGTATAGAGTAAAATAAGTTTTTGGGCAGTTTGCGATTATCTCGTAAACGGTAAGAGATACGTCAAAAATAATTAAATTTTCATCCCCCTGTGTTACCCCACTCACAAAATAACCAATTTTTCTGAACCACTTTGGATGACGTCATCACCACTTTTGTGTTAGGTTAGGTTAGCTACTATAGAGTAAAATGATTTTTGGGCAATCTGCAATTATCTCGTAAACGGTAAGAGATACGTCAAAAATAACCAAATTTTCATCCCCCTATGTTACCCCACTCGAAAAATAACCAATTATTCTAAACCACTTTGGATGACGTCATCACCACTTTTGTTCTTTTGCACAAGGTAAAAATCAGTTTTGGGTAAAAAAAATAATTATTAGTTATCCCTTCTTTCTCTAAGCGCTATGTTATCAATTTCTGGGAGCGCTTATAATAAGCAGCTGCTACTAAGGAGTAGCCTTAACCATGCATCAGTCTCATCGTAGCAACACTTAATCCTAGGTACCCACAATAAGACGGTACTATCAAGGAGTAGCCTCGACCACGTATCGGTCTTATTGTAGAATTACTCGCAATGAGACGATGCTATCGAGGAGTACCCTCAACCACGCATCGGTCTCACTGCTTGTTAAAGTAGTACAATTTGGTAAAAGAAGCCAAAGAACAAAGTGAAAGAAAGAAAAAAAAACGAGAACACAAAAACACGTGAACGAGAAACACGTGGTTTTTCTTAAAATTGACGAAATAGTGCTCATTATGAACTTTACCCATACGAAACATACTCATTTCTACTACAAGTGCACGTGGCGATCATATCCCACTTCTGAATTGTTAACGCTACTTACAAAAGCGCTAGACTTGGCCTGCTAAGCTAATTTCTACGTCAAATAAAACAGTACTTACTTGAAAATGTATACTTTCACAATCACCTCACACAAACTTAGTAGACAATAGAATACAACCTTCCACTTTGGCGAACAAAATCGGACTGGCTGTCAGAGCGGGTCGATGCGACCATGTCAGCTAAATTGTTACCGCCTAGGCCTATTGATCGGTCGAGGCTTGCGATTGGTCGGGAATTGCCGCCCCGCTATGACAGTGAGTACTTGTAAGTCAAATGCAGTACTAGAAACAAAACAGTGTCTTTTAAATATTATAGAAAATGATAGACGGCAAAAGTAATCTATACAATAATGTGGCTTTTAAATAACATTGCTGACATTATGTAGGTACTAAACTAAAGCATCAGATTTCTGAGATATTCACAGATGAAAATCAGATCATCAGATCTTAGAGAATGTTTTTATTTGTTTCAGTGTTCTCTATCCAAAGATATGATTTTTTGTGTGACCAGTGATTTTAATAAAAAAAATACAACATGGTGACAGATGTTAGGGTGAAAACCTCTGGTCAAAACCCTCAAAACCTTTACATTTGTACATTTTGTATGGCATCACGTCTTCTAGACTGGACTAGATTTTTTTCTCGATGCAGTCAACATTTATGAGCCCGCCTCGGACGAAGGAAATCACCTTACTTTCCCTGATCGAAGAAGCCAGTTAAGCTTTCAGTGCAGTCAGACTTCGTTCACACGCAGTCAGACAGACAGAGCCATCTAAGAAGAAGTTGAAGTTGATTTAGCTTCGCTAGCGTTCGCGCTTCGCGGCGAGAGGCCAGTCTGGGCCAGTCTGTCTTTACCGCAGCTGTATAAATGGATAATTTATTTTAGAGATAACCTATTGACTGTGATGTGATGAACTAATTAACACCATTATTATTACTACAAACAAGAAGAGTTCACTACAACTTTTCGTGATATTCTATTGCTCCCAGAACTGAAGATAAATACGATAAAATGAGCCGAAATCTACGTGCACTCATCGGACCTTCGATTCTAAACGCAGATTTATCCAAACTACAGGAAGAATCTCAAAAACTACTGGACAATGGTGCTGATTACTTGCATTTAGATGTAATGGATGGTCACTTCGTTCCAAATTTGACTTTTGGCCATCCTGTAGTGAAGTGCTTGCGTACGAAAATAAAGAGCGCCTTTTTTGAAACTCACATGATGGTTTCAAAGCCAGAACAGGTTTGTACTCAACTAACCACTACAACACTCTTTTTATTTTATAAAACTTTATCAATCAAAATTTGAGTTGTATGTAGATAACTAACCACATAGTAATGTCCACAGTGGATAGTTCCAATGGCCGAAGCTGGGGTCGACCAATACACATTCCACATTGAGCCTGTGACAAATGTTGAAGAAGTCTGCAGAAAAATCAAAGAAAACGGCATGAAGGTAAAATTTTCATATCAAATATTGGAAAGTTGGACTTTTACTGTATCTTAACCTTTAAGTACCGATCTGGTCTGAAAGACCCTTCCGAGTGTTCAAAAAGTCCCGATGCCTATGTTAGCATACCTAGTACTATCACCCTGCGTTCTCTACCCCTCAAGCAGTCGCCAGGCAGTGTTGGAGAGAGTGGCAGTGTCATAATGTTACAATGACTCAGCCAGGCTCTTCTATGCTGTTCCCTGAACCGACATTTCATCATCATCATCATCATCAGCCCATATTATTTATTTATTTATTTATTATAGACGAGCAGCCTGTGGCTGATGTGTCTATATCACACAGTGTTGAATTGAGTCATTGCGTCACTTTTTTTAGTTTGTTTTTGTCGTCTCGTAACCAGTTGTCAAGTTTATTCTTGAAGGTGTTTGTTGATGTGGCTGATATAATGTCTTCTGGTAGTAGGTTCCAATTGTGAACCACTCTATTGCTTATAAAATGGTGCGCTGCAAGGGCTTGAGTATTAGTCCACTGTTGGACATAGGCCTCCCCTAATGAGCGCCATAGCGCCCTGTCTTCAGCTTGCCGCATCCAGCATCTGCCTGCAGTCTTTCGCAGATCGTCATCCCACCTGGCCGGTGGGCGTCCTACACTACGTTTACCGAGTCGTGGTCTCCACTCAAGAACACGTTTACCCCAGCGGTTGTCGGTTCTTCGCGAGATATGGCCGGCCCACTGCCACTTCAGCTTGCTTATTCTTTGAGCTATGTCGATAACTTTGGTTCTCTGTCGGATGTATTCGTTACGAATTTTATCCTTCAGAGAGACTCCGAGCATAGCTCTTTCCATAGCTCGCTGAGCGACTTTGAACTGGTGGACCAGCCCTACCGTGAGTGTCCACGTTTCAGCTCCGTAGGTCATGACCGGTAGGACGCACTGATTGAAAACTTTAGTTTTCAAGCATTGTGGTATGGATGACGAGAAGACTCGACGTAGTTTCCCAAACGCTGCCCAGCCTAGCTGGATCCTCCTCCTAGCCTCCTTCTCAAAATTATTTTTACCCAACTGCAGAATTTGCCCAAGGTAAGTATACTCGGAAACAATTTCGAGAAAGTGGCCATGTACGACGACCGGTCCCGGATCAATGAGGCCATTGATCATGACTTTGGTTTTATCCAAATTCATGCCAAGACCGATGCGTGGCGAGGCTGAGGCTAGGCTGTCCAGCATTTGGTTCAGCTCCTCTAGCGACTCCGCCATTAAGACTATGTCATCAGCGAATCGCAGGTGTGAGATGTGGTCGCCGTTTATGTTGATGCCCTTACCTTTCCAGTCCAGCGTCTTAAACATATCTTCCAACGCGCTCGTGAACAGTTTCGGGGATATAACCGACATTTACCAAGGGAATTGTGCTTGTTGATATGATCTGTTTCGTAGTTTTGGAGATCCTAGGTAACAAAAATTTCACATTTCACAAACTTTTGCATTTATAATATTAGTAGGAGTAGTAGGATAAGTAGGAAGTACCTAGGATTAGTATGATAGGATGTAGCCTTGGTTTTATTCCGGGCCTAGAACTACGTATTTGCAAAATTTCAGGCTGATTCATTCTGTTGTTTTGGTGTGAAGAACAAACATCCATCCAAACATCTAGCTAGATCCAAATTTTCGCATTTATAATATTAGAGTGATTTAATTATAGTGTAGATACCAAGTTGTGTTATCTCTCCCAGTATTGTCCTTGACAAGGTCAATGTGTTTTACTGTAATATGTAAAAATCTTATTTTTTAATGTTTCCAGGTAGGACTAGCAATAAAGCCTGGCTCACCAGTTGCAGAAGTAGAAAAGTACATTGACCTATCAGATATGGTTCTAATCATGACTGTGGAGCCAGGATTCGGAGGCCAGAGGTTCATGGAAGATCAGATGGTGAAAGTCAAGTATCTGAGAGAGCATTACCCTGAACTGAACATTGAGGTTGATGGTGGGGTTGGACCTGCTACTATTGATTGCTGTGCAAATGTAAGAATGTATTTTCAAATTTTTATAATACTTAATATGTAAAGGCATGGTCAAAGAATGGTACAGTTATTTTATAAAACCACTCTGGAGGCTTCACACGCGCTTTTTTGTAGTCTATACCTGTCTCCTGGATACCTTTCTTCCCTGCCAAATTTCATTGAGATTTGTTCAGCCATTTAGGCTTTAAAAGGTGACAGATAGACACAGAGTTACTTTCCAATTTATAATATCAGTATGGATTTGCAAACAAAGCATGAAAAAATTTTGCAAACATAATTTATACAGGGAAAGACCTCTTGTAACTTGCGGATAACAGGGCTGGTCATATGGTCATATGGTTTTAGTACCTATATACAGTGTGTCCCTGGATAAAGTGCAACCCCGAAAGGGGGTGCAACTAGATCAAAAATTATCGACAAAAAAATAGAAAAAAAAATTAAAGAAAAATTCGTATATACTTTATTGATGTATTAAAATTTTTATTACTCACTAATTACTCTATTTAATAAAAAAATTATTTCTTCCAAAGTAGTAGGTCTATTTTGTTAAAATAAAAACCATAATCATGTCAGATATGTGACAATGACGATAAAATAACAAATAACTCACAAACGAGTGGCTATCGTGACTTAAAGTTTGTGTAAAGTTTGTGTTGAAAAGTGGTGACGTAATCAGTGGTCAACTTTAAATGCTCCTAGCCAGCACATTTTTTATGTTAGAACGTAGGTTTTTATTTTATTTAAAAGCTATTATGATAGACAATAATAAAAAGTCATAAAAATATGTAGTATTATAGGCTTAATTTTAAGATTTTTTGAGATTATTGGAAAAAAACAGCATAAAAAATGTAATTTTAATACAAAAATTAAACTTTAAGTCACGATAGCCACTTGTTTGTGAGTTATTTGTTATTTTATCGTCATCGTCACATATCTGACATGATTATGGTTTTTATTTTAACAAAATAGACCTACTACTTTGGAAGAAATCATTTTTTTATTAAATAGAGTCACTAGTGAGCAATAAAAATTTTAATTCATCAATAAAGTATATACTAAATTTTTTTAATTTTCCTTTCTATTTTTTTGTCGATAATTTTTGATCTAGTTTCACCCCCTTTCGGGGTTGCACTTTATCCAGGGACACACTGTAGTTTACATAAGAAAATCTGTTAATATTGAAGTTTGTTATCTCTAAAAGGTAAAAATAAAATACATAAATAAATTTACAGGAACTGTAAGTTGAGTTAAAAATCAACAGCAAGAAAGTGAATTTTAGGGGTTTATAGATTTTTTACCTACAATCAAACTTTTAAAACACCAGCAAATTTGCTGGTGTTTTAAAAGTTTGATTGTAGGCACCACCTCTTCTCTTTCCTTGCAAGTTTGCTTTAATTATATTGGGTCATTTTCAGGCTGGTGCCAACATGATAGTGTCAGGAACAGCGGTCATAGGAGCTAAGGATCAAGCAGCCACTATCAAATTGCTTCGGACCTCTGTACAAGATGCTATCAGTAAAAACAATAAACTGTAACATAGCATCTCTATGAAAAAATTATTAACTTGAAAGACAAGTTGCATAAGTGCATGTCACATAAAGTTTATTTCAAATCTATTACGTAGTTTGAAACCTTGAATAAGTACATTTTAAGCTATAAAAAGAAATGGGACCATATTTTTTGAAAATATTATCTGAAGTCCACGGCTGAGCCTAGGCCTATAGAACACTAGGTTTTAATATGGACAATTTTGTTGTAGCTCCTTACAATGGGCAATAAATAATATTCTACTCTATAGGGTAGTGTTGTTGTTGTTCGCAACCTAGGTTATATTATAGGGCTTCCAAAGCATAGTTTTGTAATGGGATTTACAAAATAAAACAATTACTACACTTACATGTTTTAATCAAACCTGCTTAGATCTAGCTTAGGTTCGATTGGTTCAGACACAGCTTTTGATGTTGGGAATGCTGAACTGCTAGCTATCCCTGTGTCCTTGAACACCATAGGTTCATTGATGCCTTTCATTTTACTCCTTAATCCTGTCAAGGCAACAATTATTGCCTCTTCAGTCCGGATAGTTCTCGAGCCTTGGTTTGGTAGTACATTCAGGTAGTGGTTAAAAAGTAAGCTGGCATCATCTACCTGGAGGCTTTCATCGTTTTCTAAGGCAGCTTCTATGCCATGTAAGCCACCAAACACTATTAGAGCATGGTTATAAGTCATAGTTTTGTCCGGCAAGTCATCTACTGCAGAGCCTCTGTCTGAGGTCCCTATTGTTACATCATACCTGAAAATGAAAAGTACAATCAACTCTAAATTCAAAATACTTCAGATCTAAAGGTCTACTAGTCTAAAACCTAGGGCATGAAAAATTTGGTGATGGATTTAGTGTTATAAAATCCCAATTTCAAAATTTGTCAGTTTGTCAAAATTCAGCAAAACCAAGTAGAAATCACAGCTAAAACATTGAAATTGCTAACCCATTCTTGTAAGGACTTTGTGTGAAAACCTGACTCAGGTTGTTAGCAACCCTCACAGTATAGCCCCAATACACTCCGGTCTCTGCTCTAGGTGTTGTGAGACTGACAATCTTCCCCTTCATCTTTTTGCCTCCTTCTGAAGTTGGCAACATCCTGACTGTAACTCTTAAGCCTGGGTTAAGGAGCTTGTCAGTGGATACATCCTGTAATAAGCCAACATTGACTTGGGAACCTTTTCCGGGTTTTACCTTCTTGTTCATTGTTATTCCTTCTCTGAAAAAGCAAAATCTTTGATAAGATTCACAAATAAATAAGTTTGTTTCTAATACATTGCTATAAGGTAAGGTTGTTTATGTAGTTTATGACTATGGATCAATGAATAGTTACCTATATTTGAAATCATTTGACTGCCTTAAATGGTGGGGAGCATCTAATGGATTCAGAAGTCCAGCAAACTCTAGGTCTTTATGAAGAGGGAAGAAGTGTTTCCTCAAATACTGGGGGCACTCCAGGTACTGCAGAATTCGAGCCAACTGCACGCAGCTTTTTCGAGCCACCCTGACACCGTCTGCTTCCTCTAACTTGGATTTCTTTGTATCCATCTTGTCTCCAACATCATCGTAAACAATTACTTCGTCGACGCAAAAGACACACGCCGCTCGTGCTATTTGGCCAGCCAGATATGTGCGTAATTCTGCTGATTGTGCATTCTCAAGTATTGACCCGGGTACTGCTATACTGACTGTAGATATTTCCGCGTATTTCTTCTCTCTTTCTGCTTCCTCTTTTACTTTGTCTTCTTGGTGCTTTTCAAGGGCCACGCGTTTTTCTTGTTTGACGATCTTCTCCTCATTTCGCTGACGCTTCAATGCTTTTCTTTCCTGATTTATTTCTCGCCAACTCTTACCTGCTGGTTTCGATGCTGGTTGAGACATTCTACAAGAGGAAGAGATTTTCTAATCTCAAAAACATTCAGAAACAGAAAAATAATAATAGAAATAGAGGTGCGTGTGATAAGTTTGTACTTTGTTGAGTTCACATTTTGTTCAGATTCAACTTCAACTTCTTGTCTACAGTACGTTTAGCGTAGACGTTTAGATTCAGCGCCATGTGTAATCCTCCAACTTTGTAATTTGCATGAACCAAGGGTCTAAACTAGACTGTGAGTGTTTCATAAAATGAGCCAAATGAGAGGCCCCAAAGTAGTATTTTATCTTTTTCTAGTACGATGTCTGTGACGATCTGTACCTACTTTTCTAAAAATTCTAATGAAACTGTGATGTGTTGGTAATAGCACAGCCTACCTTTAAGCATACAGTCGTTCGACGAAGGCGTTTTGACAGGGCGATCGTGCGGGGCCCAAGGAACGGGTCGGGGGGAGGGACGCTCCCGAGTATCTAAAAGGCCTTTACATTTCACGATTTACCGGAACGGTGCGCCCGCCGCGCCGTGGCGGGGCGGAAAGAACGTTCTAATTACACTGCATGGTCGCCGCCTTCCTAACTCAGTTGCCAGTCGAACGTAGTAGGAGTATGGCGCCTGTGCTCTTAAAATTTCAAAAAATTGGAATCGCCCTTGCCGCAACTGCGGCTGTAAATGTGAGAAGGAAGAAAAAAAGAAAATGTTGGATCTAGCAATATCTCCTTTTAAGAAACAAAATGTGTAATATGAACATCTTGCATTCGTTGAGTTTTGTTCCATAAGTTAGGCATGTCTTTATACAGTTCTAGAACATTGGACAATACATCCTTTTCCTTTTGGGAAGTCATTTTTGCACGCAAGGCTCGCTGATGCACGTCCACTCACAATAAACGCCTCGCGCGACTGAGCGGCCAGTCTCTCTCAGCGATTACATTTGCCGGTGCACCGGCAATTAGGAAGTTAGGACGGCCGGGAGCGCACGGTCTTCCGGTATCGGCATCCTTTCTTCCTAACAGCGTTACACCTTCCGTTTTAAGCTTCCTAACTCTTACCGTTGACGGTGAACCGTAAAGTGTAACGAGCTTTTCGACGATGATGTTTTCTACTCGGGAGCTTCCCTCCCCGTCCCGTCCCTTGCCCCCCGTACGATTTCTCTGTCAAAACCACGTCAAAATGCCTTCGTCGAACGACTGTGTGCATATAGGTAGGCTGTGGTAATAGTATGGGACACTTTTAACCATAAACTCATAGATGATAGGATCTCAACATAAAACACAGTTATCGTATAAACTTGTACTTAAAGACTTTTACGATTTAGGAGATGATTTCACAGAACAATACCTACTACTTAAAATTCGGCTAACAATGTATGAAAACTTTATGAATCACTTGTCTTGTTCCACTGCGATTAGTTTTATAAATGTTGGATTACACTAAACACCTTAGTACACATTAAAACAGTTATTTTAATGCAAATTTCGTTGAGGTACCCAATGTTTATTTACATTTGCGTGACATTTTGAAAAGATTTGACATTGGTTTCGTGTTGCCACGGCAAAGGTTTAGTTTAGTTACATTATAATTAACTAGCTGCTGCCCGCGGCTTCGCCTGCGTAGTTCCCGTTCCCGTGGTAATTCCGGGATAAAACATAGCCTATGTCCGTCTCCTGGTTCTAAGCTGCCTCCCCAACAATTTTCAGCCAAATCGGTTCAGCCGTTCTTGAGTTATAAATAGTGTAACTAACACGACTTTCTTTTATATATATAGATTTCTACTCCTTCTCCTTTCGGTCCAGCTGTACATGATCTGTACATAAATACCCCTACACCATGTCGCAACGTGCTAGAAAAGGACCAACTACTACTTTCAAATTCTCTCAGTCGGCTCGTTTTTCTACTCAGAGATGTTACATAGAAAAATGAGCCTAAGACCCATAAAATTACAGGGTACATTTGAATGAATGAAATAATATGTTCGTGCGCAATCCAGTTTACTCTAAAGATTCATGGTGTGTGGTGAAAATAATTTTGGTTGGTTTTAGTTGATATTCGGTTTAATTACCGATGATAAGTCAAGCCACTATCTTTTTTCTTCGCAGTTGATTCATTTTTAGACGTTTTTAACATGCAAGACGGCATTTTAATATTGTTTTATTCGCATGTGGTGTCACGATGGGCGTAGGCGAACGACTAAATGAGTTGTTGCCGGCCGGCAACAACTCATGGCGCAAAGTTGTTGTTCGCGGGTGTCCGTTCCATACGCTAGTAATAGTAGTTCAATGTAGAAAGAGTATTTAATCTGTGTGTAGTATTCTCTTTGTTCACCAAAGAGAATACTACTTGTACACCAAAGTTTGGTTGGTGAAAGCAGGTGAATGAAATAGAAATAGCTCTACCGTAGAAAGAGTATGCTATAGAACACGCGCAAATGCTATCGCATTCACACATAAAGAGAGAACGACTTATGCCTAAAACCTAAGAAGAAATGAGATAGAGCGAATGGCTTGCTATCACTTTCTCGCGTGCCGGTTTTTTCATTGAAAAGCAACTCTAGTTGCTAAACAAGTTTCCTACACATCGACGGAGCTCGACACGAGAATCATAGAATTTGTTGTAAAATTTTGATTTCTAAGTATAAATGTGAATAAAGTGTTCCTGTGGACATTCCCGCACCTAAAAACAATAAAAACTAAAGGCAACAATGGTGCGGCGCTGTGTTTTCTAATGTACAAGTGACAGTGAAGCAAAAGTGCCGAATTTATCATTCCACTCGTAAGTACAAGTTCTTTTGACTACAAAAAGGTTCAAAATTTACAGATTCATAGATTTACATGAACAATTTAAGAGGTACAAGGCTCAAAAGTTATGTTTTATGAAAATTTTAATTAATATAGCCTAACATTGCGAAAATTTAGGGTTGCCTGCACTCGACAATAAAATTCCCCAAATGGCGCGTTGAAATATTTTTGAATACGTACCTACATAACGAGAAACATTATCTTAAAACTAGTTTATGCCCGCGGCTTCGCACGCATTGTTTCTATGGAAACGTTTAAGGGTGTGATTTCTATCCCATAGGAACTGATTTATGAAATAAAAAGTATTTTAGAATTAGATACCTGTATGCAAAATTTCAGCCGATCCTTTCAGTAGTAAGTAGCGTGAAGAGGTAAACATCCATTCATCCATCCATCCAAACTTTCGCATTTATTATTTAAGTGTCATGTTTTTATTTGTTACAGATTTCCTGCAGATAAAAATCTACGTTTGCGTTGGAAAGAAGCAACGGGTTGCAAAGATTGGGGACCCAAAATATAGTCCAAAATTTGTAGTAAACATTTCTATGCAAATTTATTAATAAAAATGAAACAGCGAACTTATCTTTTCCCTCATGCTGTTTCAAGGCTGGTACGTAGGTAATATATATAAAAAGAATGAAAGTATGTTTAAGACTCGGAGAAAGTTTTTCATACCTACTTTGTATTATAATCTACCTTCCAAACAAATATAGAAATAACCAATCAAAATATTTAAATATTGGGTAGTATTACTTTTATATAGGGTGTAACAAAGAGTAAGGACCAAACTTTAGCTTCGATCAAAGAACACAGGAAAATATAAAAATTTAAAATCAAATAAATAAAAACGAAATTATCACTAGACTGGGTAATGAATGAATGACTGTTGTCATTTGCTTATTAACATAGAACCGAGGAAAAATGCATTTGTAAGACCTACCTATCACATCTAAGAGGCGTTTTCCGCTGCGATGACGTCGCGGGTCGTTGAACTCCACGGTCAACGACCCACGACGAAGGTGTTTTGTGTTTTAAAGGAGTTGTAAAGAGGTACGTAGGCCTTTTTAGTTTATTTTACCTGAAAACAAGCACAACATTTAGTTTACTTATTTTTCGAAACTATTCGGGAATTTTGCTTCGGTTCTATAATCAAGTCGGAACCCACCCATGAAAGTTTAGTGCTTACTTTTTGTTACAACCTGTATAGGTATTATTCATAATTAATAATTATGATTCAATATTCTTACATACCATAATATAGATTTAATTTGAGAAAATTAAATCTGAGAATGTAAAAGAAATGCAATCCAGTATAAAAAATAATAAATTTTATTTAACTAAAGACTATGTGATTTGATTATATTGAAATAATCGTCTTAAAGACTGATCATACATACTTATTAATTATAACAGAATATAAATATTTGGATTAGTAGGCAGGAATGTTGGTAATATTGTGGTGTAAAAGTGTCATTTAATTTTGTTGTATTTGCACTTTTTTCTTTTTAGCTGCATAATAATTTTAAAAGTGCCATTAAATTTCGTATTAAAGGTTACCTTAGCAATATCTAAACCGTAAGATTTAATTTATTAGGAGAAATGTGATTTCGAAGTCTGTTGGCTAAGCCTGGTTAACGTGTAAGAATTTAATTCCCTTATAAAAATTTGTTTAATTACTATTAACATAAAACTATTGATATTATTTTTCTATATTCTAGTGTTTAAAATTATTTCTACTCGTATCGTAATAAGTGCCTATACGTACATAACAAAAGAAAATTGATAGGCACCTAACTAAACGTTGTTTCCTTTCTAGGCTTAGTTAAATTAAATGTTTACCTATTCCCACATTCGTACCTAATTTAAGTACCTACTTATATATTTATTTACTAGAAAACTAATAACTTTACTGGAACTGGAACGATTAAACTTAACCAAATACACAAAAAAGTTAAAAGTTTGCTTTAAATCCTAACAGAACAGGATCAATAGGTTGTAAGTGCGCAAGTAATAAAATAAGACCTACCGGACCGAGGAATACCTGCAGGTTGTAACAAAAAGTAAGGACCTAAACACACCAGTACTTAAAACATTCACTACAAAAGGTCAACCAAGGTTTGGTGGAATTTCCTGTTCTGAATTTGAACACCCAAATTTATGAACTGGAAAATCGCAAATCCAATCCACCAACAGAGACATGAAATAAGAAACCTAAAATCGGGGTAATAAAATTGCATGGCAACACTTTCCCCCCACCACCTTGCAATCTTTGGTCTTGCTCATCGGCACGCTTGCCATGCCAACCATCTGGTTATATTTAATCTGTGAGCTCTACGCTGCGAGCGAACGAAAACAAAGTTACTTTAGCATGAGTAGAGTACATACCTAAAATTTTAATAAATCCGATCCGGTTACAACAAACTATTAATCGAAATTCAATTTCGTATTCGATTTTTCTCAAAGAAAATTGAACTTCAAGCAGCGAGCGACAGCGACCAATTTCTATAAGCTTCAAGCTTTCTTTTATGAAAAAAGTTAATCACCACGTAACCTTGTCCTCGTCGCATGGTGGCATAGTGCTTGCTGTGATGTGAATGTGATGTGGAGTTTAGGTTTAGATACCTACCTTTTGGAATTTGAGAAATGTTTTTCTCTATTCACCTCCTCCAAGCAGTTGCCTTTTTGGTACGTTTTTTCCAAGCATTGTTTTGTTATCATCACAGCACTGTTACTGTACAATTTTTTTTTGAAAGCAAGTATTCAGATAGGTAAGTAAGTTAGTATTTTGACTGTTGGTCTTCTAGACAAAATACAGTAGGAACCTTTACTATCTGATTACAGGATCTGTTCGCCATTGGTCTAGTAGTACCTTTACTGCCAAGCCATGTTCAAGCAATGGGAGGAAACCACATTTACGTGGGCCTACTTGGTTCCATATACGCTGGATTTCAGCTTGGATCCGGGCCTCTTATTGTAAGTCTAATCAAAAGTTTTATTGTAACCAGTAGAATTCTTATTTTACTCATGTTTTCTAAATTTCTTAGGTACATCTAAGTGGTCGCTTGCAGCTACACTCACATGGTTTAAAATAAAGCCTATGTCACTTAGGGATAGCGTGCATAGCTACGAGTAGTAGACCCCATAAAGAAAACTGTAGCTCCATTAGTTCTGGAGACTCAATGAAGTATTATGGATACCTACTAACTGTGGAGACACTCACAGACAAATTATTTTACCTGTTTACACTATCTAGCTTGAAGAATAATATATTAATAATTTTTAACCTTTGTGTGTGCTTATTTTGTAAGACTTAATAAATAAATGTTATCGATTTCTGATTTCATCCACTGTGGAACCTAGGCTATTTCCATAACATACCATTGGTGGTCTTGTGCTATAAAATATGAATACTATTGATGAATATTTCATGAAATTGCAGGGAAGTCTCAGTGATCTCAAAGGAAGGAAGTCAATTCTCCTGATAACTTTGGTTATGTCCAGTATAGCCTATGTTTTGATCGGAGTGACCAATTCAATTATTCTTATTTTGCTGCTTAGAGCATATTTAGGTAAGTTTTATTTATTTATTTTAGCCTAACAATATTAAAAAGGTGGTTTTGCAATGCTTAAACTACTGCATGGATCGAGCTGAAAGGGGTTTGAAGATTTTGGCCCTAAGATCAGCTACCACATAAACAAATAAGAAATGCCCCCTAACATTATGGCCTTAAGCATCAGGCTTCTGATATATTCACATTATAAATTAAATATACTAGAGCAATAAAGGTATTCTAGGTCTACGGGAAGTACCCTATAGGTTTTGGTCCATGGCGAGCATTAAAAGTATTTAACTTAGTGAATAAATTACAAATTTATAGTTTTCGGATTTTTCTCTTTACTTGTTCTATAAGACCTTGCTGCTCACCAAATTTCATGATTCTAGGTCTACGGGAAGTACCCTAAAAGTTTTGTGTGCATGTGATTCCCTTGGAAATTTCAAAATATTCGGACATAAATCGGCTGTAACTTTATTTTTTTTTTTTCAAGAGGGCCGAAGCCTTTATTCACAAAGAAAATTGTAATATAATTAGTATTTACAATTGAAACAATTGAGCGAACTGCAGACTGTTGCAAACAATCTACAGGTAGCTCAACTGATCCATATCAATACCAGTCGGAAGCGTCCCCAAGACGCTGGCTGCATTGCCCTGCTGTATGGCAATGCTGATGCGCTGCGCCAGATACTGACCAGCTCTCGGGTCACGCGTCGCTTCGACCAGACGCTCAGATAATTTTTTGAAAACCCGAAGAGCCTCGGTACTTTTGAGTGTGTTTTATATCGCCGCTTCAAGAGGTTATAGACTTGAGTATTTGATGTTAGTTTCAACTCTATACATCCACACTTTCCTGAGAAAAGGGGTTTGAGAGACGGACAGACAGACGGACAAATAAATTTATCAAAATTAATTAATTTATCCAAATTATTTGAAAAAATTCAATAATGAATGATTTTAATGTTCTATGACAATCTGATGTAGGTACCTACTTACTTTGTTTTAGGTGTCTTCAAACAGACCCAAATATTAACAAGGGCAATGGTACCAGACTATGAAGCAAATACACGGAAGCAGGGTGAAATATATGGCAAGATGATGGCCACATCTGGAGCGGGCATCACCTTGGGCCCCATAGTGGGAGGGCATTTTGTTGAAGCTTACCCAAGAAATGGCTTTGCCTATTTATCTGTTGCAGTTAGCATGATTTTTATCATAAATGCAGGTTAGTTTGTCATTTCTATTCAACCAAGTATTGTCAAATCATTGTATTATAGCTCTAAAAACTTGCCTGACCTTTCTGTAAGCTTAAATCATTTTTATATTGATTTCAGGTCTGGTATATTTTATCCTGCCAAAAGCTAAAGCGAAAAATAAGATGAAACAAAGTAATACACTATGTAGTAAAGGTCTACTATACTCCGTTTCATCTAGTCTCAAACAATCTATGGATGAACTCTCCAGCATTAGATGGTCTCACTTTTGGGATATTTTTCTGTTGAAAGGCCTTATTGGTTTTGCAATGGGAATCTATTATTCCAATTACAGTATCTATTTATCAACACAATTTGGCCTATCACCAAAATATATAGGTTACACTATATCATTTCAAGGAATAATAGGCTCATTATCTAGTTATTTTATAGGTTTTCTAAATAGTTTTTATAACCAAGACAAAGACTATACTCAAAGGAATTTACATGTATTTATCATGATGACTGCAGCTTTAGCAGGTATAATTCTTTCTACTAATATGTATTTGTACTTGTTGTGTTTGATACCTCTTGCTATTGGTAATGCCATGGGTCGCCTTATTACTTTAGAAATGGTTTTAAATCGGGGTCATGGGGATCATAGGGGAACTCTTATAGGTGCATCAAATAGTGTGAGATCTATGTCTGGTGTTATAGCTCCTATGGTGGGAGGGGTTATAGGACAATTTAAAGGGGTCAGTTATGTTATTTATGCTTCACTATTAGCTTCCGTTTTGGGTGTTGTTTTAAGTTATAAAATTAAGCATAAAAAGTTAAAAGGTGACTAGGTAATAAGTATGTATCTAAATAAATGTTTTAATGAAACTAGTACCTAGGTATATCTTTTGACCAAGTATTTCTAAAATATTAATGTTATGGATGTTGACCCTAGAATTAATGCTCTACAATAGGTATATACCATACAATACAGAACACAAGGTACCTACAACTATTTGATCGCTCTTTTGCATAAAAAATTTTAAACTTGTCCCATAGGTCAAAAAATAAGCTTTCGAATCTCCTTGGTCCACACCAAGGAGATATGAAAGCTTAGGTACCTTTTGAAGTCACCTATTTTGTCTTCTTCTTCTTCTTCTTTTATATTTGGCTCTGCATCTTGTTTTGACACAATTCTGCCAATGTCAGTTTTCAATTGCTCATTTTGAAAATTTAAGGAGGTTGAGTTTGTCCAAAATTAAAAGAGGAATAATTTATTAATCTCAACCAAGTTCATTACAAAAGCAAACAAAATCAACCAAAATATAGAATAAAAAGCTATTAAAAAAGCACTAAAATAAAACTACCATTCTCTGAGTATGTACGAAAATACTTATAATATTTACATAATCTACAAAGCTACAATTTTATATTATTTACAGAAATAAATCTACAAAGTTTAGATACAAAAGGTGAAAAAACTAAGGGAAGAAGAGTCTTTGAAGAGAGGGGACGGGGAATTTCAGGAGGCATAATATCATGAAGGGAAATTTTAAGTTTTGGACATGCAAAAAGAAGATGTTCAACATCTCCATCATCCAATCCACATTCACATAGCGATTGATCTCTGACCCTTATCTTGGCAAGAAAAACAGGAGTACAGGCATGGCCCAATCGGAGACGGCATAGGATGGATGTGCTGGTTTTACTGGCCTTTTTAAACTTAAAAAACCAAGGTTTGATGGGAATTTCTGGTTGCAAGTTACCGTAGTGTTTGCCCTTTAAAAGTCTAGAAGAACTCCACATTCGAGACCAAGAGGAAGCTAGATGGAAACTAGGGGCTGAACAAAGATCATGAGCATAAATTTTAAGGTGTTCCTCAGAACCAAACTGAATTGCCCGTTTCGCGCAGGAATCAACAGTTTCATTTCCTGGAATCCCAGAATGACCAGGGATCCAAGCCAAGACAACATTAATGCCACGATTTTTACACCTGAACAAAGATTCACGTATTTTAAGAATAATTGGAAATCTAGATTTAGAGCGAAAGGGACAAGATAGTATGGACTGAAGAGAGCTTTTGGAGTCAGAAAATATTAAAGAATTATTGAGGTTGTGAGAGTCTACAAACTGAATAGCTTCCAGCAATGCTATAGATTCCGCGGTAAAAACCGAAGAAATTGAAGGACATTTATAATTTAAAATTATCTTGGAGGAAGGAATCCAAACTGCAGCGCCTACAGGACTAGAATCATTTAATTTTGAAGCATCAGTAAATATGGTGAGCCAGCCATTATAATTAGAGCTAAGTTGCTGGTTAAATTTTTCACGAGCATATGAGCAACCTTTCACTATCCCAAAATCTAAGACTATATCTGGCTCGAACATGATTGCTTCATATGGGGTAGAAAACAAAGGATTAATACGATATTGAATGACAGGATGTGGAAGATGGATATATTTCATGAAACTCCGAATTAAACACGGTATTTTATCCTGATGAATATTATTAATTGGAAAATAAGTATACAAATGATTTAACTTATTTAGAAGAGGATGCTGCAAATTTTGAACTAATTTGAAAAGAAAACGATCCGAGAGATATTGCCTTCTAAGAGAGAGAGGGGGGTCCCCGCATTCTACTTGCATTGCGTTTATAGGTGAAGATTTCATTGCACCAAGAATACTTCGCAGACATTTTGACTGAACCTTATCTAACTTATCTAAAGCCATCCGCGTACTAGGATCCAAAAGGAACGAACCATAATCCATATGACTGCGAACAATGGCATTATATAAAAGTTTTTGACAATAGGGATGCGAGCCCCACCAGACACCAGACAGGGAACGTAGGATGTTAATATTCTTTTCACATTTTTCTACAATGTAGCTGAAATGAGGAACACCATTCATTCTTGAATCTAATTTTAAACCTAAAAATTTAACATTATTTACTTGATCAATCAATTCACCGCGAACAGAAAGGGCGATGGATGGAATTAATCTTTTCTTCGAGAAGACAATACAATTACTTTTAGACGCAGAAAGAGACATACCATGAACGATGAGCCATTCCACCAGGATGTTGAGCGATGCACTCAGTTCATCCTGAGCAAATTCCTGGGAACTTGATTTAATGTATAGAGCCAAATCATCTGCATATTGAAGGCATATACACGGTAAAGAGTGGTCTAAGTCTGAAGTGTAAATACTATATAATAAAGGACTTAATACAGAACCTTGAGGCAACCCCTTATAAATACTACGAGGAGATGAAAGTAAACCCTGGTTTTTAACTAAAATTTTCCTATCCATTAGCATATTACATATGAAACGAACTATTCTCTCTGGAATTCCCAGCTGCTGGAGCTTCCTCTTGAGAACCGGAAGCAAAACATTATCATAAGCAGCAGTGATGTCAAGAAAAACAGCAAACACCGATTCTTTATTGATAAAAGCTGTTCGAATATCTGTTGTAATAATGCTTAAACTATCAAGGGTACTCATGCCTTTTCGGAAACCAAATTGAGTATTAGAAATCATGTCACCATTTTCCACAATCCACTCAAGACGAAATTTTAACAAATGTTCCATGATCTTAGCCAAGACAGAGGATAGGGCAATGGGTCTGTAGCTATTATGATCGGAAGGATTTTTCCCAGGCTTGACAATAGGAATAATAACTTGAGTCTTCCACTCATTAGGGACAACTCCATTTTCAAAAAAATAATTGATGAGGGACAGAAAGTAATTTTTACTTATGCTAGGAGATTTAACAATAAAAGAGTAAGGAATGCCATCAAAACCAGGAGATGAGTCTTTTAACCCATTCAAAACCTGATCCAGCTCATATAAACTAAAATTACTATCTAATTTGGAAAGAGAAGGAATTAAAGAAGGAGATGATGGGAGAGAATCTAAGGATGGAACAAACGGGGGCGATAACTTGTCGATAAAATCGTCTACCCAAGATGAGGGATCAAAAGAAGAAACAGCTGGGGGACAGCAAGAACCTCTATAACGTTTAATTTGACGCCACACAAATGACGGAGGGGCCCTAGGCGATAGATTCTCACAAAAGTTTTTCCAACCTTCTTTCTTTTTTTTAGAAAGAATCCTTCTAACTTTAGCAGAAGTGCGTTTATATTCAATAAAATTTTCATCAGTCATAGAGGCATTATATGAGAGTTCAGCCCTTTTTCTGTCTTTAATAGCTGCTGTACAGTCAGAGTCCCACCATGGAGGGGAAATTTTAGACCAAACAGATGACTGTTTTTTAAGAGGGATATTATAATTAGCACTTGAAATTATGCAATCAACAAATTTAGAGTAAGCCGAAAGGTAGTAATCTGTCGAAGTGCTAGACTGTAATTCTGGAAGATCTCTAGCAGAGTTTTCAATGTCGTTAGTAAAAGAATCCCAATTAGCGGCAGAAAGTCTGTATTTCAAATTAGGGTTAAAATTACGATAAGGAGAAGCGCGGTTAGAAATTTTAATAACTATAGGGAAGTGATCGCTACCATAGGAAGAAGGTAGAGTTTCCCAGGAGAGAGTGGAAGAAAGAGAAGGAGAACAAACAGTCAAGTCGACAGCGCTTCTGGGGTCCTGGGAAGGAAGAACTCTGCGAGTAATGGAACCGTCATTGATGACACACAGGTTTGCTTCATCAAACATTTCAATGAGAATGCGACCAAACACATCACAGTGACCAGAGCCCCATGATGTATGATGACCATTGAAATCCCCTAGCAAGATAATAGGGGCAGGGACAGAAGAGATAACACAAAGGATATCAGGGATTAACGCTGAATTAGGGTGGGGAATATATATAGAAATAAAAGTAATATCAAAGACTCTTATGGCTATAAGATTAATTTCATGGGAATGGAAGGGAAGGGGTATTAGGGAGAAAGGAAGGGAGTGCCTGACAAGAAGGGCACATCCGGCATACCCGTCAGACCTGTCGTCTCGGTGACAGACAAATCCTGGAACCCTAAATTGGGAGCCAGGGACAAGCCAAGTCTCGGAGACGGCAATGACCGACGGGTAAATTTTATTTATTAAATGAAGAAGTTCAGCTTTCCGAGGACGAAGACTTTTTGTATTCCACTGGAGAATGGACACTTGATTCATGATTGATAGATGAAAATGAGATGATCTGGGACAGTTTTTGTGCAACGTTGGACGGTAGGGGGGAATTAGAAGAGGAGAACAGCTCAATGATCAGAGAAAGAAGAGTTTCTAATAAGAAACTCTGACGATGGTCAGCCTCTTCTTTCTGAGACTGAGAGAAGGCAACTCCATTGGAGAATGATGACTGAGGAGTAGATATTATGGATTGGTGAGCGGACTTGTCAAATGACTTGCCCGTCGTCGGGATCCTAGGACGAGGCGATGCGTAGACATTTTTGACGTAAGATCTAGTCGAAGGGGAGTTAGAAGATGGTAAATTTTGAGAAGGCAGACTGGGGGGGGAGAAGAGCGATTGAGAGAGTACAACTTCCGAAAAGGACCTGCTATTTTTTGGAAAATTTAGTGTTGCCTCCTGGAACGAAACACTGTTTTGAGTCATGAAGCTTTTTATGTTTTGTTGTCGAATTAATTCAGGGCACGATCTGTTGGAGGCGAAATGAGAACCTGAGCAGTTGATGCAGGATGATTCCTGCTCTAATACATCACAATCAATACCCGAGTGGTCTTTTGAACATTTAAAACATCTTGGTTTGGAACGGCACTGGGATTTGACATGGCCGAAACGACAACAGCTCATGCATAGAATTGTCGGTAATTGATATCGTTCGATCGGAAGGGAAGTATGGAACGAAAATACGCGGTTCGGAAGCATTTGACCCCTGAACGTAAGAACGACCGTTTGCGTAGGTACCCAAGAAACTTTTCCATCATCCATCACGCTCTTTCTGTTTAGCCGCCGGGCTTTCAAGACAAAACCACAGCCTTCAGGTAATTCGAGAGATTTGACAAATTCGTCAAGAGACATGTCTACTGGGACATTTCTGACGAGGCCCATACGGGTAATGTTGTACGTGGGGATTGTGGGAGAGTAATTGCAGGCATCAAGAATTTCGTTATCCAAAAATGAGTTGGCATCTGCAGCAGACTTAAATTCAACCGATATCCGGTTGCGCCCCACAGCTTTAACTCCGTCACGACATATATTTTGAATTTTGTGATTTTGCAAAAATTGGCCGAATTTTATTGGTCGGATTGATGTACCCGCCGAAGGGTCAGGGTCAGTTCTCGAAACATGGACTATGAATGGGCCTTTGTCGAGATTATGGTATTCTTTTACACCTAAAATCAACACCGGATGTTGATAAATTGTTTGTATTGAGGGGGTTGCCGAATCCAGTGAAGTTATATTTTTCTTGGCATCTGAGACCGAGTAGTCGTCCGCAATGGCGTTTGTGTTACGCCGCTTCACGCAAGAACGTGTTTCTGTACATGATTGAAGGGATTCCTTTTTTTTATCAGGGGGGTCAGGCGGATCTGGTGCTGGCGGAATAGATGCCGCCGGCAAGAAAATTGATGGGTCAATGTCCATGGATGATGGACACTGACCAGAAGATTCCTAGATGCTGCTACTCAAATATAAAAAAAAAAAAAACTACCCTACTTACTGTTTTCAAATTGTACACAACACAAATTAATTAAAATAAACGTAATTGAGCGAAAAGAAACCAAAAATAAAATTTGGAACTCAAAAACCGCCGTTGACGTTCCGAAAAAAACTACATTCCCACCTATTTTGTCACTGCAATGCCAAATGCCACCATTGCAGTGACAAAATAGGTGACTTCAAGAAGTCGACTTGGCAAAAAGTTTGAGGTTTTATTAATGTAAAATAGTACAATTTTTTTTTTTTGCAAATGCTAAATCTCTGGCTGGAGCATCAGTACTAGGCTGCGTTCCGTTTCTCACTTAGAGCACTCATGCGCGCATGAAGTCGTTCCTTTTCTACTTTCAGCGCGCTGCGAGACCGCAAGGGAACGCCTACTCCGCCCCGCCCCACGCGCGCACGAGAACGCATGCCTCACCTTCCGAGACGAGGCGGCTCGTGCGTTCCTATGCTTGACGTCATTTGGGTGCAAAATTTCAAAAGTGGACGTGTTGTTTGTTTGGTGTTTTTCTGAACTGGGACGCCATTGTTTTCCAGCCTAAACTCGTAGAGTCAAATGTCTATCACCGCGGCTAAAACTGGAATAAACTCTGACATGATTTCAAGATCAAACTTTTGGCGTTCCGTTTCGACGATCGCATCGTGCGCACCATTGCGCTTAGATGAAATGAAACGCACTCTCGTTCGCGGACATGAATCTTTAGGCTGTCTGTTATCGCGTTTTCTATACAAACGGAGCTTCGTTTGTATAGAAAACGCGCAGTCGACACGAAAGACGCAGCGTGATGCGAGGCAGTGTTTTAACCGCGCCTTAGTAAACTGGATCGTGCACGAACATATTTCATTCATAAGTACCCTGTAATGTCATGCTATTAAGGCTCATTTTTCTTTGTGACATCTCAGAGTAGAAAACCGAGCCGAGTGAGAGGGTTTGAAAGTAGTACTTGATCCTTGTCTGTCTAGCACGTTGCAATATGGTGTGGGGTGTATAGATAGATAAGATAGATGGATATCTTACTAGAAAGAGATGAACTACTACTTTGGGGCCTCTCACTCGGCTCGTTTCTATGAAACACAGTCAGATTAGATATAGGTTCATGTTTGCGGATAGCTTGTGCAGCGCCTGGGCGCCCCGCCGCCGGGCTCTTTAAGTGAAAAACGGAACGCTGCCCTAATCTATGGCTAAAATAGCAAGTCCAAAAAAAAGGTATTATTTTCTCTGGGTTTTCTAAATTCACTGTTTTTTTCATTAGGTACTATAAAAATTATTTAGGTAACAAGTTAGTAATCTTATGGGATGCCATAGGTAGTTTTGTCGAATATTGTGTTAATCTCCTGAGTTTGTGGAAAAGGAGGAATGTCTTTTCACATTTGTGTTCTCGAAACGGTTGCCTTTTTGGTAAGTTTTCCTAATTTATGTTATCTATACCGGTTAAACAGGTACTAGGTAGATAGGTAGGTGCACTAAGTACATCCTACTGAATTTATACATTAACAAACCAACATCATACCTACCTACGTGGGTATGATATGTAAATTATTGATGTTTGTTAAAGATAGGTAATGGTTTTAGTTATGATGAAAGGCATGGATAGGACAACCACTGGGGTAAATGTGTTCCACAGATGTGTTCTTGAGTGGAAACCGCAACGGGGGAGGTCTATGTCCAGCTCTATAGGATGATGATGATGAAAGGCCATAGTAGGTAGGTACCTATGGCTATTCAAGCTTCTTGTTCTTGAGAAATTCTATACAATATAATGATGACGAAGTAGGTATTCTAGACTAGAATACCTACTTCGCTTCGTCATCTCAGTGATCATGGAGCCGAAAAATAATAAAAAAATATGTTAAGTATTTATTTTCTTCACAAAGGTGGTTGACAATTAGACAAAGGATATAGACTAAGATAGGAATTTTACCAGGTAAACATTGTCAAATCCTGTTTTGTGAAGACTGGTGCCAGAAGTAGGTTCTAAAAACCTGGGTTACAGGTCACCAGGTCTTCACTCAACGGACCCATACAACTGACCTGCACCATTATTTATAGGTAGGTAGGTATTTAAATAAATACCTACCAGTAACTATCGACGACCTCCGTAGCGCAGCGGGTGAAGGTCCGCCTGCGACGCAGGAGGTTGCGGGTTCGATACCTGCTTCGGAACAAATTTGTGTACGATCTGCAGAAATTTGTTCCGAAGGTCTGGGTGTTTTCTATCTATAATAAAAAATATCTAGGTACCTATCTTTGTGTATTGTATTAAGTTTATCAGTTATCTAGTACCCATAACACAAGCTCTGCTTAGCTTGGGGCTAGATAATGCTGTGTGAATTGTCCAGCATTATTTATTATTTATTTATTATCCAAAATGGTCCTTTGCTGGATAAAGGCCTCCCTTAAAAGCGCCTTTTTGAATGTTAGCATATTTTGGTTCATTCTACTGGCTTAGGTAGGTACCTATTATAAATATTATCATGATTTCAGGACCTGTTTGCAGTAAGTCTAATAATCCCATTACTGCCACGTCATGTTAGAGGACTGGGAGCGGGCTACATCTATGTAGGCCTACTTCGTTCTATTTATTCTGGATTCCAGCTTTGTTCTGGGCCTCTTATTGTAAGTCTTATTCTAGCTCGCTAAAACGACCTCAGTGGCGCATCGGACGGACGTAGGTTTGCCTGCGACGCAGGTTGCGGGTTCGATTCCATGGGACAAATGTTTACATAGTCTGCAGATATTTGTGCCGGGTCTGGGTGTTTTCTATGTTCTATAAAAAATATCCAGTACTCATAATGCAACCTTTTTTATATCAGCAGCTAAATAAATACCTACCTACTACAAAAAGCATAGGTAATGCCCATTTCTGAGGTTGTTTTTCATTAGTAGATGCATCATTTCAAATATTTTAATTTCAGGGTTCTCTCAGTGATATAAAAGGCAGAAGATCGATTCTACTAATGTCTTTGGCTATGTGCGGTATAGTTTATATTTTAATGGGAACAACTGATTCACTTGTAATAATTTTGATACTAAGAGCATATTTGGGTAAGTCGTCACATCAAATAGGTATCTGAGATACAGATAATCGCTCCATTGGAAGTCTAATAAAAGTCAAACACAGCGCTAAATTAAAGTACCTACTAGAGTCTGTGCAAGAGAAGCGTCTTAGGAATTGAGCTCGCACTCGCACGGGTCGATCATGTGCCAATTTCCTACTTTTGTTGCGTTGACAACACTGCTCTGTCATTGCCAGTACCACTAAAAGTGTTTGATACTTGGTAGACATGCATCGTAGACTGTTTTCATCAGTACTCGGGTTATCGTTAATCAATCATAGTGTTAGTTCACCATGAGGCCACGACGACGGTTCTCTTTTTGCACAGACTCTATAGTACCTCAATATGTTTTAGGAATCGTCAAACAGACTCATATGTTGATACGGGCAATGGTCCCAGACTATATAGCCAATGCTCAGAAGCAGGTAGAAATATATGGCAAGATAGTGGCTGCTTGTGGATTGGGTACATCTACAAGCCCCATTTTGGCAGGGTACTTTTTAGAGGCTAACCCAATTAATGGATTTGCCTTTTTATCAGTTATTGTTGGCCTGCTTTTCTTCCTGAATACAGGTAAGTGAATAGCTAATAAAGTTATATACCTGTCAAATTCAAGCGATTTTTTTCTGTTTAGTTTGATATACGGTTGCATACTTAAATCTGGCCGCAAATAAGGCGGTTAACACACTGCCACGCATCACACACACTGCAGAAGGATTAGGTATGTCACCAATTTTCTCTGCTAGATAGGTAGTTTTGTTATGAATCCTGACCGACAGATAAACTCTGAAAATACCTAGCTCTTTCAATAGCTTGCTGAGCGACGTAGAACTGGTGGATCAGTCGTACCTTGAGTACCTATCTCAGCTCCGTCGGTCGTCACGGGTAGTAGGTACCTACTAGTTAAAAACTTGAGTCGTCAGGCATGGATTACGAAAAGACATAAGGCAGCTAAAGCAAATGCTGATGTGTGGCGCGGGCGTAGGCAGGCATTAAGCTTATAGACAATGCGACGTAGATATGTACGTAGCCATGCAGGTGCAAGGCTGGAGTAACCGGAATAACACAAAGAAAAGAACCCAAATTAAATTAAATTTCAAATAAAGAGTCTTATACGATTAGGAGCCAATTAATTTTGCCAAAAAAATTATATTGAGTATTATTAATTACAGTTATCCGAATTATCCGGATTTCAATGTATTTTAACTGGATAAATAAAATAGACAAATTATCTGGATACCTAATGAATAATCCGGATTGCAATGCTGGCAATCGCTATCCTTGTCTGACTGGTGATGTTACGCTCTAGCTCTCTTTCACTCTACCTTCACTCTACTTTAACAGCCAGCAACCCTTATTTGCAGCCAGATTTAAGTAGGCAACCATCAAACTAAACAGAAAAAAATTAGCTTTAATTTGATATATTTATAATGAACATATAGATATATCAAAATCATACCTGTTTACATGTGTAGAGGGATGTGAAGAGGTGCGGCCAAGTGCGCAACGGCAACTGATTTTTCAGACTCTTTCTTTCTATTTGTCAGAGTAAATGAAGATTTTTCCCAAAAATCAATTAACAATAATTTAAGTAAAAATACTCCCCTGGCCCCTGCCACTTTTTGATAGGCAACCTAGTAGATATTCTCCTTATCACAAATAGGCGTAAAAATTTGGTTATTAGCTCATACTCGAAGAGAGCACTAATTCTGCAGCTGTATCTCGTACTATTTCTTGATCTAATTAATGCATTCACTGCCCAGTGATGCGACCCGGAGGGTAGCACTGCTGCTCACGCAAGGCTATTAGAAAACCATGATGTGCATCATGGGCACTCTACGTGTTAAGCTGCAGGCGAGGTTGCCCTATGCACCGTCGCGAGAATTACCTGATCAAGTGTGACCACACCAAGTTGAAAAATTTGGGCCAGGCCTTTGTCCAGCTGTAGGATTAATCAGGCTAGTAAAAAAAATACCATAAACCATTCAAATTATGTTCCAGCGCTGGTTTATTTTCTTCTGCCAGAAAGAAATAAAAGAAGAAGGAAAAGGTCAAGTCAACCATGTAACAAAGGTGTATTAAACTCCATAACATCAACTCTCAAGCAATCTACAGATGAACTCTTTAGGATTAGATGGTCTATCTTTTGGGATATATTTCTGTTAAGATTCCTTATTGGTTTTGCCATGGGAATCTATTATTGCAATTACAGCATCTATTTAACAGCACAATTTGGCCTGACACCAAAATATATAGGCTATATTGTTTCATTTCATGCAATGGTAGGTTCATTTTCTTGTTATTTTGCAGGTTTTGTGAATCGGTTTTATACTAATGATCAAGACTATACTCTCAGAAATTTACATGTTTTTATAATGATGACTGCAGCATTTATAGGTTTAATTTTTTCATACAATATGTTTCTTTACACATTGTTTTTAGTGCCATTAGCTATTTCTAGCAGTTGGGGTCGTCTTCTTAACACTGAAATGGTTCTAAAAAGGGGTTATAGTAGAAATAGAGGATCCCTTATTGGTACATCAAACAGTGTGAGATCAATATCCAATGTTATTGCACCAATGGTGGGTGGGGTTATAGGACATTATAAAGGACTCTCCTCTGTTGGTTATGCATCTTTACTTGCAGCCGTTTTGGGTGTTATCATAAGTTATAAAATTAAATTGAAAAACTAGGGCAAGGGCTACCTATTTACCTATAGCATCTTTTTATCAAAACATGTCACCTACTCTGAATTCTTTGTAAATAAAGTAGTTGCAAAACAATTTCCTTCTTGTTGAGATATAAGTGTAGAAAATATGCACATTAAAAACTTTGAAAAATAAACAATTTTTATTTTACAAGCACAACAAATTCTAGGTTTCTTACAATTTACGAGGTAAAGTGAGATAGTTCTAAGTGTAGAAAATATGCACATTAAAATCTTTGAAAAATAAACAATTTTTATTTTACAAGCACAACAAATTCTAGATTTCTTACAATTTAAGAGGTAAAGCTACTACTGTGGTACCTACTTATTATTCGCCTTCCAAGCTATCCATTTGTTTTCTTCGTATATCTTTGATCAGCTGCTGGATAGCCTCTCTGTCGCCTTGGTTTTCTGGCGGAAAGATTTGTCGCTTGGTGTTGGTTACCCATTCCTCGAAATATTTCGGCTGGTTGAAAATGAAGAAGAGTACAACTGGGAACGTCGTATACATTGCCATTCTACCGACTTCGAGTTTCCAATTACCCATTGTTTAGTTTGAAGTCGGAGAAACTAGGTAGGTCGGTAATCGAGTAGAAAATAATTCCAATAAAATAATATATTTTCTTATTGACTTCCTTGACAACTTTAACTTCTTGTCAAATGGCTTCTGCATCTGGAGCTTCTGCAGGTTTAGTCTTTGACAAGTGTTTTTCTTTTTTTTTGACATTCTCCTAAAATTTGACAGTTTTCAAAATATGGGAACATGAAGTCTACACGATTTTCTTCTCTTCTGCACTGCATGATTTATTTCCAACACTTGCTCCCGAATACTCATCTTCAACTTCTTGTCACATGGCTTCTGCATCTAAACGCAACTCATATAATATAAGCACGCATGTCACATGATTTTTTGACAGTTTTCAACGAAAAAAGGACAATAATTCGTCACTTGCGACGTCCTTAAATCTGAGTTGCGTGTGAAGTGTGAATAATCAGGTAATTTGGGAGCTCTCTCATTTCTGACTGAACTGACTTCGAAGAAAGGAGGTTGTTCCATACTGTAGGTATTCTCTTTGGGTTGTATATCTGTGCCTCCTGTGATGAGTGATACAAGTGAAAAATCACAACTTTACAGGACAGCAAAAACAAGATTTAAAAATTTCTAGTTCGTGAACTAAGTGGGCTAGGTTACACTTAAGTACCTTCTTTTGTAGATAAAAACATTCACTTTTATCGTGTATTTTAATTTTTCTTTTAATATTATAGTTTTAAAGTTATTCACGAAAAACCTGTAAGTAATTTGTACCTTTTTTTATTTCTAATGTGTCTAAATTAGGTAGGTACGTGGTAAATGATACAAGTACAGTTTTAATATGTTACACCTTTAAGTTGTCTTTGTGTAAACTGATATAAAAGAAGTAAAAAAACCCAATAGCTCATTATAATAATATGTTCCTAACACAATGTTGCACAAACGAATGCTAAAATACTACCACCTAAAGATAAGATTGTTTTACTTAAATATGTGATCTATGTATGATACAGGTCAAGTTATATCCCTCAAAATACAAACCTATTTATTGTGTAAATAAAAAGAAATGTTAGAAAAATACCTAATCAAAGTTTATTAAAATTATTCAAAATTATTAATTCACTTACAATTTTACAAAATAAGGCAAACTTTTATCAAAATTCTTAAGAGAGAAACTTCAATTCTAAGAAATGACACAGATAAATCTTACGCAGCGCAGGTATCACGATAAGCATTGTGAACAGTAGGTACTTATCATAGCAGTGTGTTTTTCCCTCTGCTTAAACACAAATGTCTATCTTCATAAACTTAGCGATACCCACTGAGTTAAATGTACCTACCTAGAGAAGAAATTTCAAACAAAAAACGTCTCATTCTCATGACAGCGGTGGCCTGGGCGCGGCAAGCGCTGCAGCGCCAAAATATTAACTAAGTCGGCTAACCAAACAATTAAAACATTCAGCGCTAGATCGCATAAAGAGTATTGTTTTCTCAACGTATTCTGACAACATGTCGCCCCTATAGATTTTACACCGCGCAGAGGTGACACAGATTTTGTACCTACATAACTTAGTAAGAATTTATGCTGTATTTCAAAAATTTTTGTTTGCAAAAATAGTAGAAAATAAAAAAAAATGGATTGTTATACGTTTATTCAAACATTAATGTAAATAGTTAATAGCAATAGTTTAAAATCAACTAAAATAAGCAGACAAATAAATTAGTACATTTTGTCCTAAGATATTTTTAATACACTAATTTAACACTTCCATTGCCTATGACGCGAATCTCCACCGCCATGTTCCAAGCTATGGTGGCAGCGACGGCGCGCGCGGGGCGCGGGCGCCGTTAATGAGTTAATTATTGTGTTCAAGTACCTACATACTTTTCATTGAATTAAGAGTGCACATTAGCATTTATTACTATTTTTTTTTTATTAATTGATGTGTTTTTGCAGTATCGAAATGCGCACGTCGTCATATTTTCTGAACTTTGTTCATAACTTGATATGTTCTGAAAGGAAAAAAATAATAAAATTTTCAATAATTTGATTTCTTTGAAAATGTAATAATTAAATAGTTTTGAAAAAAACATAAAACCGACTTCGAATCCCTTAGTTTTAAACTGTTTTTTTTAAGTTTTGCTGGATAAATAGAAATCCCTGGGGAATAAAATATTGGGACCACCTTGGGAGCACCTATAAACAACTGAAAAGATCACCAAATTGGTCCGGAATCAGTCAATCAAATGACGGAGAAATTGACGAACATACTTATAAACATACTACATACAGCCGAACATAGAACCTCCTCCTTGTTTCGAAGTCGGTTAAAAATATGAAACTGGTTAAAAATCAATAATAAAAAAATTCAATCATTTAAAAAAAACACCGCGTCAAGTCTGTCACCCTATCTGCCTTCCATCAATCACATTAGTTTTACCTACAACCGGTTTTGAAATGGAACATCTGCATGTTTTAGTCTATGATTACAATGGCGTGCATAAATATTATGAAAAATTATTTCTATCTGTTGAGGTATTACGATATTATTACCTATTTATTCACATAATACAACAAATAATTTTACTAACTTGACTACTGGGTTGTTATTTTTCATTATTTACGTCCAGGGTCACACTTAGATTTGTATTTTCGTATTATTAGCGCGGCTTCATATACGTCCAAGCTGCATGCATGTCGAAGCCACACTAATGTCAGGTGTACGGATTGCAGTACAGTTCAGTCGAACAGAGTGAGTGTTCTGATCGCGAAATCTAGTGCGTAGTACATATATATCGATGGCGATACCTGCATATTCGATCATACATAGTACCAACACCAACATCAATTTAATTTTCAATTTAGCTCTACTTCAGCTCATCCGTGGGCAGAGCACGAACAACATGGAAAATTGCAACGCTATTACAGGAATTTGCGCCGTGTAATAGCTGCCATTATCCTTTCTCATCTTAGGTTTATGTACCTACCTATCTACTTGCATAGAAAGCAGTTTTTTCCAAGTATTTGATGACAATCCGGGATAGTAGGTACTAGTACCTAACTAAGGTCATAGTGGTCATAGGAGGCAAGCAAGAAATTTTATATTTTTCGTAGCCATCTCCTCTATAGGTTAGGTACCTATACATAGAGGCATGGTGTGCATGTGTTCCTTGTGCTCTATGCAAGACGAAAGACGAAACTGTGACGAAACTGCTGATTTTTGGGAGGTAGTGGGGATTCGCATAGCTGTGACGTCACAAATATGGCCGCCATCGTATCAAGTATTTTTAAATAATAATAATAATTAAAAAAAAAATTGTTCTTGTGTAGGTAAGTACCTAGTACCAACTAAATTTTAAGGTACCTACCACCTACTCACCTTATTTTCTCTACCTGTAGGTACCGATGGGGCTGCCAGCTCGGGGGTAAATAGGTAGGTAGTAAGGTGAGCCTAGTTCGCAAAAGGAGCAAATCTTTTTTTCAACAATTCTTTTTGTATCATTGTGCCTAAGTATTAGTTATCAACATTGAAACTCTTCTGATGCCTTTCTGTTTGCTTATCATCCGAGACTCCGAGTGGATTGCTCGGCTAGTTAATTTAATTAAGTACCTAGGTACAAGTACCTATTTATTCCACAACATCATCGACCGACACCTGTTTTCACTGAAAATACGCATCCCAGTCCAATCTGAAACAATAGTCATAATAAAACAAAATAAAATTGAAACAAGAGAGGAAGGTACCTAGGTACCTATATTTTGTCTACATAAGCCGCCGTTACGCTCCACTAATTTGCGGTTTCTTTGTGATGGAATTGCAACTTGCAACTGTTTACTTGGTGTATTTTTATGTAAGCAGGGGAGACCGGGACAAAATGGGATGGTAAACAGAAAAAACATCATACCAGGAAAATTAAACCCGTTACCTATTTGAAAACGATAACTCAGATAGCAACATTAATAAATCAATTAGGTACATTCCTATATTTAAATACTTTTATGATTAAAAGTAAGAATTTGTCAAATATCTCATTTTGCTGATGGTGCTGTCGGCGGCGGCGGCGGTTCATTCGCGTGTTAGAGACACACTAGCAAACATCCCGTCTTGCCCCGAACCTCGTTTTGGCCCGGTCTCCCCTACATAGGTATAAAATCCTGGAAGTGTTTACGACCAAAATTATTATATTATATGGTGAACTTCCTGTGCATGTAGTACAAAAACTAAGTAGGTAGGTACCTACCTATTTAAATTTTTATTATTCATTTTAATCTTCTTTTAGATATTTTTCTAACTATATACAACTCAGTTCCTTTAATCTACAATGATAATCTGAATGGTTAAGATGATGTGATGATATTTAGCTTATTAACAACACCCCTAAAGTACCTACCTACCTACTTACCTTATCAAAATATTTCCAATGTCTGTATTCAGATAACAAATCGAGTCGTGCCGGGCCCACATTAGCAGTCGGCACGTTCCGGCCACACGGCATCTGATACGTAATACCACAGGAAAATAGTATTACCTACACCTATCTTGCTGTCACAGAATAACTAAACTTCCTTAGCACATTCCAACTCTAGAGCCTTGTTTTTTGCAATATTCTTCAGTCCAAGAGTTTTGGACTGAAAAGCCAGTCTTACTTTAAAGCCTTGTTTTTTGCAATAATCTTCAGTACAAGAGTTTTGGACTGAAGAGCCTTCTTTTCTGCAAATACTGTCTATTTTTAAGGTAAAGTAAAAAAGCGAACAAGAAACCTTTCATATTATTTTATAATGTCCTGCCTGCAGACAATGAATAGGTAAGGTAGGTATCTAATTTGCAGACCTTCTCATAAGCAATGTTAGATGAATAGGTAAGGTAGGTAAGTATCTAATTTGCAGACCTTCTCATAAGCAATGTTAGATGCTATGGTTAGATGAGTAGAGTGATAATAATTTTTTTTTTGGTAAATTACGTTTTACTCTTTCCTTAACGAATTCGTTGGATTTTCTGCACCCCCATTATAATGAATATATTTTGCGCTTACGTTCTTCCTATCTTCCCACGAATAAGTATCTACCTCTTCCGTGCCTGTGTTTTTCACAAAAACAAGCTTGCGTTAAGTGAAACAAGCCTTTATTTAAAAGGCTTGCTTCACTTTACTTTGAGTGGGTACTTTGATAGGTAAGTGCACGCCTTCCATGTTATTACTGTTTGCTGGTGTTCTGCAGAGCAATATCGGTTGATCGCTTCAACTGGAACGCCATCCGATATAGCCGATAGAGCAGAAATAACTCAGTTGAGACTCGTAGAGAAGACTAAATGCAGTATTTAGTTCAAAAATAATATCTTAAGTACTTTTCCCTGTTTTATAGTTAAGAGGCTCCATCTACAAACAAAACAAGGAAAACTTAGATCAGTCAGATGGTACGATGACAAGGACGGATGACAAGATTAGTTGTTTTTCAATCTTATAGATAATACCTTGTTATTGTGCTTGTTATCATCATAAATCTGTGTGTAAGTAAACGCACTCAGCGTCATGTCTCTTTGCCAATTTGTTTCTTGTTTTTTTTTTTAATTTAGCGGAAAAATAACTCAAGTGCCAATTTGTTTCTTGTTTTTTTTTTTAATTTAGCGGAAAAAAAACTCACTAGCTCTTCATCCTTTTCTAGATCGGTGTCAATTATTTTGTGTAGTACCACGAATTTAAAATGTTACCTATACCTAAATAAGAATAGTCTGTACTGTATGTACCTACCTACTAGAGAAAGATCAAGCATTTATAAAATGTTGCGGATTGGATTGTTGGTTCCCCAATTCTCCCCAATTCTTCCCGCGGGTGTCGTAAGAGGCGACCAAGGGATATCTACCGGGGGCGGGCAGCAGCGCCCCCTGCAGAACAATTCTATCACCGAACTGCGATCCCCAACCCGCATGCCCAGCATGAGGATTTTGGGCATTACCCCCCATGAGGTAAAGCCAACAAGGCACTTATTAGGGGGAGGCCTGCGTCCAGCAGTGGACCTATTATAGGCTGTTGAGGTTGAAGTTGAGGATTGATAGTTGATAAAGAACCCAACGACACCGGTACCACGGTGTCTTTACGGATGTCCAGACTCTTTACTTTGGCTGCCTATTTGCTGATGTAGGTACCTACCAAGGCCTGTTCTCCATACTCTATGGTTATTCGCACTTTCGTGAACAAGTTGCGCGCGGAAGCGTCGAAGCCAACCAATAATTGTTTTAAGTTACTGCTCCGCATAAACACACGGAAGTGATACCTACTGAAGTAAACCACCAACATCTCAATTTCATAGCCCATAATGTCTTCATGCAAACTAACAGTTGTAAGCCGATTTGTACGTAAATTAAGCGCCAGTTAATATGACAATTTATGGGCGTGTCTAACAGGGCTTTGGAAACTGGTGGAGTGGAGTCTGCCGTGGATAATCGGAGAAGAGTTGTAATTAGTAACACAGTTCATGATCTGAAGTCGTAATATTCCAAAAAATTTCGACTTCGACGGGACTTCAACCCAATGCGGGTTGAAGCCAACTACACCACGAGGTCAAGTGACGTTGGAGTAAAATTTTTTGGAATACTTATTACCTATTTTATTTTTTAGAAATTACCCTAACACAAACTAAATAACAAACTATATAAAAAATAACAAAAACCTAAAGTCGTAAGTTTTGAAATATTGAGCAATTGACAATATCCTCATAGGCTCATTAGCGGTGAAGGTAAGGCCCCTACCCCTACCATCTATGTTAATCAAATTCACAAAAACAAATTGGTGCTCTCGTCCTTTTGGGAGATTAGGTCACCCAAACTTATTTTTTTTGATTACGTGTTACAATTAATGCGAATCTAGAGTTATCTCATACGAACGAAATCATTTATTTTATTTATTTATTTTTACTTTAATTAACACGTTAACATACACCACTTACATTATTTAAAGGACAAGCTTGTACACAAGCATGATTAATTAATTAGTAATATTAAATAATTCAAAAATAGGTAAATAGATTTTTTACAGACACACATTCAACAGACCGTTTTCTCGTGGTTCTACTATTTTGTCCTACTAGTAGGACCACGAGGGAGACCAGTTTCTCTTCGTCCAGCTATAAAAAAAAATAGATAGATAGATAGAAAACATTTTATTTCACACCACACAAAACAATCATCGCGCTCACGAAACCAGACCTGACAGACATCATGACAGACTTGAGGCACAGTAGATATATATATATATATATTTATCTTCTGTGCTTGAGGCAACAAATGTAGGTAGAGATAAACTATTCTAAAAATGCACGCCAAAATGCACGCCCCTTCCACTAAACGTCAAAGGTACATTCGGCGTTCATTTTATGAATGGTTTATCTCTACCTCATGTTCATACTTCGCGCCAGCAGCAGCGTGCATAATCATAATCAATCACAAACAAGCGGTTTACCTATGTATATTCTTTCCACTCTAAAGCTCATGTACCGGTGATCAATTAATCCAACTCCTAGAAAGGACATCTTTATGTGTCCGCCGTGCATAGAGTTTAACGGTTCAGTAATGTATTGAGCTCTACAAGGCATATGTCAACGGGGTATTAACGGACTCTTGGGGGTTGCTAGGTGCTAGTTAGATTCTCAGGATTATGCTACTTAATATATTCTAGGGCTCTTAAATATCAAAAAAAGCTTTGCTAACTAAACTTACCTACACCTTGAATCTCGTCGACCAGTATCTCTACAACAATATTAATGGTAACTTTGCATTTCAGATAAGTAATTCAAATTTCAAAGATTTATCATCCTCAACCTCAACAGGCTGTATTGGTCCACTGCTGGACGCAGGCCTCCTCCTGATAAGCGCCTTGTTGGCTTTTACCTCATGGGGGGGTAATGCCCATAATCCCCCGGTGGATATCCCTTTGTCGCTTCTTACGACACCCGCGGGAGGAATTGGGGTGGTGCAAATTCTAAGCCGGCACCACACAGCTTAGCATAACATCCTACCTAGGTATAATTATAATCATTTTAGAAGTTAATAGGTATGTATTCATGAAGGCTTTGCCCCCCGGTGCTCCACGGAGGTCAGCAGTATTGACTTGATACAAAGCAATTCAATTATGCTTCGTTGCAATTTGGGAAACTTTCATGTTGGATTGAATAAAACTTTAGAGATGAATGATAAGCACTTCCCAAAATATTGCGCAATTCAACCTTGTTGCCATAGATATAAATCTTGTTGCACTATGCAATCGCTTTGTTAAATGTTGGTATCGAAATTCGATTCAGGAATGTTGATTGTTTAAATTTTGAAGGCTTTTCACTTCATATCCAGCTGTACCTAGTACCTATCTATTTATGTTGACCTACCTACTAGTACCTACATCATCATGATTCCAGCAGGTAGGTACCTATACGATTTTTTCTTGCTCGTTGTTTAGCTCCGCTGTGCATAGATTGATACACTTCAGGTTAGTATTATTATTACTTATATACTAGCTGCACCCCGCGGCTTCGCCGGTGTGGAAATTTCTGAAATTTATTGCACACCCCTAGGAGGATAAGTTATGTACCTACCTACCTATGTAGATATAATTATTACTATTAGAATAGGATTCTCTTCAGCTCAAAATAATATCTACCTATGACAAAATAATAGGTTCGTAAGCTAGGTATAGGTATGACTTATAATGTTATAATTCAAAGTTTATTGAACGTTTATGAAGTAAGAGCAGGTTGTCATGCAGCCGTTAATATCTGAATTATTGTACCTAGGGGAGAGCAGGTAGCATTCATGTTGTATTTTTTCAAGCACCTTATAGCTATTTCAATGCCGTTTCAATGTCACTTTATTACCTAGGTACCTATATTTTCAGGCTACAAAATTAGTAAAAATTCAGGGTTAATACGTACATACAAGTTTCAACGGTTTCAAGTGTTTTATTGCTTTCATGTTGTACAAAGGTTTTAAGAATAGATTATCTACCTACAAATATGTATGAGCCCGGGGCACTGCAAAATACATCATATTTTTTGCTCTTGTGAGCAAAACTAAATATTTTCTACATACTAACCTAACGTAACCTTACTTTCTACATACTAACACGGCATGACTACGCAAATTAAAAAAAAATGAAACCACCCCACACGGGTTGGCTTCGTACATAGCTTGTTGGCTTCTGAAGGGGGACTCCGGCACCCCATCCCTCCAAATGCTGTAGGCATTTGGTTGCTGACGTTCTGGGAGTAGTGGCTATTTTAGATCCTGTTACGTTTTCTATTGTTTGGTTCTAGTATTGAGGGGGACTCCACCACCCACACCTTGAGTATGTGTCGTTACATTCGTGCTTACAGTCTTTTGCTGTTGCGCCTAGCACCTAGCACCAATCCGTAGGTAGGTATACTAAGGACACGTTAAGTTTATTTATTTATTTATTTTATCAAACACTGCAACGGTATCTTCATTGTTTTGACACAATCATCATTACTTGTTGGTATCTCGTTTTTCTGGTCACCTCAGAGGGTATGACTGAAAATCAGTGTTTGCTCTTCCGAGCAAAACTATGCGCTGAGTTATTGCCTTTTTGCTGGGCTGCAGCACACACTTTACCCGCTTATTTGTGTTTTTTATTTATTTTAATTTGTGCTACTTATTTTTTTATTACTTAGTTTATTCTCTTTTTCTTTTCAGTTAATTATATTTTTTGTCAAATGTTTATAATACCTATGTACCTACTGTGTGTTGCAGAAGCAAATAAATGATTTATCTATCTATCTATCTATCTACACCATTTCTTTGATAACGTCCTGGTATCATAAACTGTTCTGGATCCCATAACATGTCTTTTAAGAATTTTTAGCCTATGACGGTACATTTTTTACTCTATGAATATAGGTACCCCATTCATTCGCTGTATGAATGTACCCCAAGCCCAACATATTATTTACCTAAATAAAAACATTTATAATAAAAGTACTTACTTGAAATTAACCCAAAACAGATGGTAACATGATAAACTAGAACTTTTTTCAAACACTAAAATAAATCACAATTAAAATTTATAGAAAAACCTACTACTACAAAACCGATAGGATTGTTAAACCAAAAACTCCACCCGAGTTCCCGGGTTCACGCACCCGGAATACGCTTTGACGTGTTTAGTTTAGAAGATATGACTGCTGTATGGATGCTGCTGGTGTATGAATGCTACCTGCTCTCCCCTACCTACCTCATAGTAATGCAGGTTGCGCTAAATCTCCAGGAAATGATCAACGCTTTGTTTCCTTTCCCTTCACCGAATGCTCGAAGCTATGTTTTGATATTAACACCTGCTCTATCTTGCTCCAGATTTCAATCAAAAATATACTACTTGCATGAATGAATGAATGAATGAACACTTTATTGTACTAGTGAATAAGATTAATAAAAATCATATATCTAAATAAAAAATAAACATACCTAATAGTAAAGGTGGCCTTATCGCTGAGAGCGATTTCTCTCAGGCAACCTTCGGATGGAGAAAAATATAAAAGAACTAGCTGTACCCGCGACTTCGTTCGCGATTGCCTTACCGGCCGACTAATTAAGTTCACATTGAACCATAGTCTCTCATATTATGAAACGCCGCCGTGCAAAAAATCGAGTAGGTTCTACGGGGGATAGCATGTTGTCATCTTCAATCCCATTTTTTATCCACACGACTTTTAGCTACGACTCTGCCAGCGTCAGTGTTAAGAAGTGTCATACTCTTTTCAATTCTTACTCATGGTTCCGTTCAGGTGGGGCCTTTTCTGCTATAGGTACTAATCGCTTCACTATGACAGGGGTATCGACACAGAATGACACGTTTTGGTATTCCACCTCAGATGAAAGAAATTATGATGAATGCAGATGGAGAGACGCGCGTCAAGTTTGAAACTATTAATTTATCTCGCACGCACTATCTAGAGTTTTAATAATCTAAATCTGAAGCAATTGTAATGCAGAATTGGGCTCCTGATCCATTTGACTGGACCACCGTAATTTTTTTTTCGTTAGTAGGTAGGTACAGTTGGCTATGTACGATAGTAAAAAATATTTTTCTGTGGTCCAGTTAGTTTAATTGGACCACTTACTCCAACCAAACATCGGTAGTACAGATAACCGGACCAGCTAAACCACCATATGTCATGTAAGGTAGGAACCAAACTTATTTTTCCAAGACGCACCACCTTCGTAGGTAGGAACCTAACTAATGGGTGCGTCTTGGAAAAATTTGATAGAAACTTACCTACCCTTTATCTACAATTTTTTTTCTTCAATCTACAGATTATTTCATCAATCTACTGATTTTCTACTCGACTTTCTACTGATTTAGTCAAATTCGATTTTGCAACACTGTTTCTAACAAAAAGAATGCATGATAGGACGACGCGTAGACCCGTCGGGTTGCGCGGTTTAAAAATTCTACTTTTTCCTCTCTCCCAGGGGAACCTTACTGAGTTCCAGGATAAAATGTATTTCCATGTCCTTCCTTGTAGTAATAACTCAAAACATGCCAAGTTTCATTCGAACTCATTACCTATGTAGTTTCGGCGTGATGCGCGGTGAAGGAATTTGACTATCATCCCCTCTGCCAGAGGAACCTTACTGAATTCCGGGATAAAATGTATCTTTCCTCATATTACGAACTAAAATCATGCCGAGTTGCATTCGAATTCATTCAGTTGTTCCGTCGTGATGCGCGGTTAAAGAATTTTACTTTCATCCTCTCTCCCAGGGGAACATTACTGAATTCCGGGATGAAATGTATCCCATGTCCTTCCTTGTAGTATTAAATCAAATCGTGCTGGGTTTCATTCCCACTCATTCAGCACTTTCGGCGTCATGCGCGGTAAAGAAATTTTACTTTCATCCCCTCTCCCAGGGGAACCTGACTGAAATCCGGGATAAAAAGTATCCTATGTCCTTCCTCGTAGTATGACCTAAAATCGTGCCGAGTTTCATTTCGATACCTTCAGTAGTTTCGACGTGATGCGCGTTTAAGAAACAGACAGACAGACAGACAGACAGACAGACATGAATGAAAAAAATTACAGTTTTGGCTTCAGTATCGATAGTAGAGTGTCCTCCAACAAAAAAATTCAAAATATCTTCAATGTACAGAATTGGACCTGTTACAGTTTTATTATAAGTATAGATATTAAAAGAAAGGGGTGAAAGTGCACAGAAAATAAATAACAGAACTTATAAGTACATACATAATTTATAATACAAAATAATCTATACTATCTAATTACCTAGGTTCATAGAATAAATAATAAAAATAATAAACTAGTACTAATCCTCTCTAATAATAATCTAAAGGAAACAATTATTATAAGAAGCTAATAATCCAATTAGGTTTCAATAACATCTTAAGTTACAGAAGAAGTAGAAAATGAAATGAGTCTAGACTGCTGTAGAAAGGAAATGAGACTTCAGTTTGGATTTGAAGGAGCTGATGGAAGGAAGTTTGTTCCAAAGACGAATCGCCAGTAGGTACACTATAAGAATTGCCATAGAAGGATTGGGAATGAGTGGGAAACTTGTGGGAGTTGGAAGAATGAAGGAACTCAAACCGTTCTTTAAGATACGCTGGAGAAAGAGGATTAAAAGAGAATAGAGAAGAGAAGAGAAAGCACGTGCATGTCCCGGCGAAGTCGGATAGGGAGCTAATTAGTAGGTAAGTAAAGTACGTAGGTTGGTATTTAGTTATTTACTTGCTTGGAACTAGTACTGTCTTACCTGCCAAGGCTTCTTTTTACCCGCGATTAGAGATTAGAGGTGCTTTAAGTTCGATGGATGTATCTGTGTCTGTCTGTGGCGTCGTTGCTCCCAAACGGATTCACTGACTTGGATTTTGTTTTATTTGTGTCTTGATACGAGGGTGTTCTTAGCTATATTTGATGAATAACGGTCCAGCCGACCAAATGTTAAAATGTCAAATTTTCGTCCTTGTTAAAAGAGAATAAGTATCTTATGCTCTATCATTATTTTTTGTTTCCAAAAACATTGATAAAGGCAAGATGAAGACAATTTTTAAAGCGACAAACGGGGGATTGCTTTGTTATGCCATACCAACTTAGGAATTAGGAAGCTAGCATGTTGAGTAATTTTATCAGACCGTTGTTCGAAGTGGTTTAACTCTAAAGGTGGCTACTACAACAAGGGTTAATGCTTGATAACCGGCCCTTTGATTCACGACCATTCAAACCTCATTACAACACGCAAGTTGTAAAGTTGCAATCTTTACAGAAATTGTTCTCTCGCTCAGCTGCTGTTAGAGTTCTTCCAGGCACTTGCGCGACCTGGCTGCGTTAAGTTAAGACGCGGTATTTTTGTCGTGCAATATAGATACTGAATACCTAAGACTTATAAAAGAACCTAGGTAGCTACCTACTAAAATACCTACCTATGTATATATTTATTTACCTACTTAATATTATGGACCACCAATAATGAGCTTTGGGAACACAGGATACGTAGATAATATATAAATCTTAAAACGAAAAACATGTACTTATACTTACTTACCCACCTACCCTAAAATTACCTCCCAGATAGTACCGTACCGTAGGCCTTTGAATTAGCTTAATAAATTAAAAGTCACAAAACTAACATCCGTAACTGAACTACTTTTGTACCTATCCTCTTTGCCAGCCAAATAACCGAATTCGATTAATGATGATGATGCCTTCGATCATCATTTCCGCTGGATCACTATGGCTGATCGATCAGGTAGGTAGGTATCCAGGTACTTTTCCATTTTATAATTGAAGGAAGACCATCGATATAATAGATCGAATATTTCATTGTTATTCAAATGTTTCGATCGGCGGTCATAGTTATAATAAGGCTAGAATGACAAACTACCCTGCTCCATCACCGCCCACATAAAGTCAGCATAATGAACCAAGGAAACCATAACATCCGTATCCGGAACAAATGATTAAGGAAAGCGACGCGATGGTGTTGCTTTGGTTCCCATAATAGGTGTAGGTACAACGCAACGGGGACTAACAAACTGTCGTCGATTTCAAACCATTAACACAGTAGTTAATATATTTATTTATCTACTGTGCCATTAAGCTGTTCCAAAATCTGTTTCAGTTTATTATTAGTAATAATAACGGGTATTTATCTCGTTCATTTACCTATTTTTATCAATCATCCCGTGACCGAGACACAAAGTGTGTAAACCTGTTGAAACGTCGGGAAAAATAGGTAAATAAACGCGATAAATACCCGTTTAATAATACTAATAATAATTTGTTCAGATCGCGTAGGTAGGTATATTTAATGTTTCAGTTTATGGGGCGAACCTAGTGGGTTTGCTTGTCAAACTAGGTCTAGATCTCAGTAGGTAACGGAACCCCGTGGTAAAAAACTTGAATTACATAGATATTATTCAACATTTTTTCTTCGGCTCCTTAATTAATTGGAAAACACGAAGGCGAAAAAAATTACGATAAAAAAAATCATGAAAAGACAATGTTTTGCACCTAATTTGGTCGAGATGTCAGGAACCCTGCGGTTTGTAGAATTAGTAGATTGTATCTTAAGAGAGCGCTTTTTTGAATCCCGAGGGATTCTTTAGAACCTAGAATCCTGAACGTAGCGAGGGATTCAAAGTACGTCGCTCGAGCCAAAAATATATTTTGCGCCCGAGTGATACACTCTAGGTACTTTTCATCACCCACTATGAGAAATAAAAGGCGCCTCTTGCATTTCTCCATTCAATAAAATTACCATAGGCTTTCATTTCATATATTTCTCCCGGGATTTTGCAGGTAGATTATCCATCACATTTCTTGCGTCAGTTCTAATACTTTCAGGAGTTAATTCTATACGTTCACTGTCACTTGAAGAACTAATTTTTCAAAACAAAGCCATGAATATCTAACATGCGTTCGCGCATTTTAATTTTTTTTTACTCAGCCTGCTGCGGCGCGGCGCGCGACTATGGACCGTCGCGCGTCGCGTCGTACCAGCTGGCCAGTATTTATTCAAACAATGTTTGCGTTCGATTTCTTTGGCGCTGAACACTAAGATGTTCCAAATTCACAAAGTGCGCGGCAAAGATAATTGCGGCGCACTTATCATAAAGAGGATTAATATAATAACTCATTACTGCCCGCTAAAAGTTTAGAAAAACCACCTTTGGGTGCACATAAAGGCGAAACAAGTCGTGCTTTTCGAATAAGTAGATGGGATGAAAAGATTATTGTTTCGAATTTTCGATATGTAGGTAGGTTATTAATAATTTCTTTGGTTCCTTAAAACAATTTCTTTAAGTTAGGTATGTAGTTTTCTTTTAAATAAGCAAAAACATAATTTTTGCGCTTATCTACTACGCCTTTCCAAAAACGTATGCATGCGCCCCGTCGCGTCGTGTCGCTCCTAGAGATGCGATGCGAAATCTATTTGCCTACTGACAAACTGGCGTGCAATGCGCCTATGGTTTCGAATAGGGCACTCTGCATCCGGGCTTGCGATTGGTTTGATTTCGTTACAATTTTTTTTCGGATATTGGTCTTTGAAGCTTGGGTCCAGCTGGCTCAGGACCAAGATGCGTGGAGAGACCAGGGGGAGGCCTTTGCCCAGCAGTGATACACGCCCCTGAACTGTCTAAGTAACTGCGGCGGGTAGGAAACTGGGCATGCATGTCGTGATGTCGTGTTACACTTCTTCAACTTCAACTTCTTGTCTAACGGCTTCTGCATCGGCTTGTCGTTATTGACATGACAATGACATCTAAGTTTCATTATCAATCTAAGTCAAAGTTTCAAAAATGTAAACAAAATTCTTACTTTTTCCAATTTCTTGGTGTCTAAATAAAACTAAAATTTATTTAAAAATTTCTAATACTTACTACCAACAGACGAATTGTCTTGTTTAATTATATTCTCGGCGAAGTTCGTAGAAACCTAACAACACAATCGGTCGGTCGAAATACAACCAGAAAAATGGATAACCTCGAGACCGCGCTTGTTGATAAAATAGTCGACTCCTGCTTCAAATTGTACAGTAAAATTCCTAAATCCGGGAAACCAATACAAACTGAGTGGACAGTTCTTTCTTGTGTCGTGAAATTTGAAGGAAAACAGGAAATAGAGGTCGTATCTTTGGGAACTGGATCCAAGTGTGTTGGTGCTTCGAAAATGTCTTCAAAAGGTGATATCTTGAATGATAGTCATGCAGAAGTTATAGCCCGACGTGGTTTCCTACTCTACCTCTATGACAATATCAAAAAGGCTTTAGAAAACCAGCCTTCAATATTTGACTACACTGATGGCAGATTCGAACTGAAAAAAGATATTGATTTCGCGTTTTACTCAAGTCAATTACCTTGTGGCGATGCTTCAATTATTCCAAAATCTGATGATGAACTTGTAGGTGAGATTATACAGTCAAAGAAACACAAAATACATGTGAGTGAAACTCCATCTAAGAGACTAAAAATAGAAGATGATATACACAGAACAGGTGCCAAATGCCTGCCAAATTCGGCACAAGATTCAAAAGAGACCGGAGTTAAGTATCACACAGTTGGGCAGGTGCGAACTAAGCCGGGTAGAGGTGATAGGACTCTATCTGTCTCTTGTAGTGATAAAATAGCTAGATGGATACACTGTGGCATCCAAGGAGGTTTACTTACACTCCTATGTAAACCTATTTACATAAAGCATTTTATCTTTGGTGCCGGAGTGCCTTATTCTGAAGAATCATTGCATAGAGCCCTATTAAATAGAGATTTTGGCTCTGATTTGAAGCTTCCTGTTGCACCTAAGTTCTACCAGTGTTCATTACAATTTGAAAATAGAAGAACAGAGGATACTGTAAGACCCACTGCTGGCAGCATTATTTGGATCAAGTTGAATAATCCGTAAGTAGAAATATTTCTACTAATGCTCATAGTGTTTAAATTGTACTTTTTACCAAACATTTGGTGTAATTTTCCTCCTGTTGATGAATGTCAGACACAATAAAATCCTACCTTATTGAATAGCCCTGGCAGTGAATTTTTACTGCCTCTTCATTCGTACATGGGGGATGTACGTCCAATATTCATTACAAATGTAGTCAACATGAGAGCCAGAGAGAGAGGTGATAAGGCACACATCCCTTATGGGAATGCTTAACCCCTGAAGTTCCCTTGCATTTACGGGTACCTTTTCAAGATATACCTACCTTGAAATTGCTCTTATCTAACCATCTAAGCCTGAACTTTATTATAACAGGTTATCAGAAGTGGCAGTGCAAGGCAAAAAGTTGGGAGTCACAAAGAAAACAGCTTCCTCACCTATCAATTCCTTGTGCATCAGCAAGTACAACCTATACAAGAGGTTCATAGATATCCTGAACAAAAATGAAGAGATCAGAACAAATATTTTGAAAGATACTGCGGCAAGTTCTATCCCATACAATGTTATGAAGAAGAAAGCAGAATGTTATCTGAAACGGTGGTCAGAAGTAAAGGAAAAGTTCTTCAAGGTTTGGACTGCGAAACCTGATATGTGGGATTTCTGTGTGTATTCCAGAGAGTAAACAAGGTAAGTAAGCCTTATAATATTTATACATAAGTATTATTTTTACTGACAAAAAACTGGAATATCCAGCAGAACCTTTCAAAATCAAACAAATGCTGGACAATTCACACAGCATTATCTAGCCCCAAGCTAAGCAGAGCTTGTTATCAGTACTAGATTCTCATAAGATTTAAGAGACAAAGATTCTCATAAGCTTTTCAAAAACCGCAAAAGCTCTGCAAAATCAAACTGTCTCAAAATCCTAATAATACTCGTACCGGAAAAAAACATACAGACAAATTGAGGACCTCCTCTGTTAAATAATACCCTACCTTCTTAAGCCACCTCAAGGGTACTCCATTTATATCGCAACTGTCAACTCAAAAGACAACAACTGTAAATAAGAACTCGACGAATATTGAACGCTCTCCGCGTAAAATGTTGTTTTCACAAACAATAAGAAATGAAGGCGAATGGAAAACGGTACAGCGCCGTAAGCCTAGGTTGAGCTACCGTTATCTAGGTTCGACGGGTTCTTCGCAAGATAACAGCGCGGGAAAGTTTAAAGCTGCAGAAAATAAGATACCGATATTTATCACAAAAGTGCATAGAGACTCGTCAGAAAAAGATATAACTGAGTATGTGTATAACAAAACAAACGAACGGATTTCTTTGGAGAAGATTGTATTTAGGCGAGAAAAGGATCACAAAGCCTACAAGTTTTTCGTGTCGGAACAAAAATTATCATTATTTTTGGATGAAAAACTGTGGCCTCAGGGAATAATTTTTCGTCGCTTTGTACACTTCAAGCCAAGAAATGTGAACGGTGGTGACACTGTAGCCGGCCCTTCCCAATACAATGTTTGATAAATCATCATCATCATTATATAAGTTTGTCAGCTTCAATTGTAAAAATGTGAAGAGATCAGTTGAGCACATACGAGAGCTGTGCCAGAGTGCGCACATAATTGGACTGCAGGAGACCTGGCTGCTGCCGGAGGACATTCCATTCCTCGGCAATATTCACCCCGAGTTTGCGTGCACCGGGACGTCGGCGATGGACACGTCGGCCGGTATGATCGTCGGCCGGCCCTATGGAGGAGTATCGCTGCTGTGGAATAAAAGTGTCTTCCAAAATGTATCAGTGGTACAGTGTGCTCACCCGCGTGTGTGTGCTATAAAAGTGGTCTTGTCGCAAAAGTCGTTTTTAGTGATAAATGTGTATATGCCTACCGATAAAGTGACGAACCTAGTCGAGTTTACGGATTGTTTGAGCTTGGTGAGTGCTATAATAAGTAGTGAGAACACTGAATCAATATATTTGCTTGGAGACTTTAATGCGCACCCTTATACACAATTTTTTAGAGAGCTAACTAGTTTCTGCAGTGAACAAGACTGGATATGTATAGATGTAGATATATTGGGCCTGGAGTCAGACACATATACATTCGTTAGTGACGCGAACGGATCCAGAAGATGGTTGGATCACTGTATTGTGTCTAAGTCAGCTGTTCAGTCAGTAATAAATGTTTATGTACAATATGATGTATTATGGTCGGATCATCTACCTTTAATTTTAGAATGCGATTTAAATGTGATTAAGCCACAATTGGTAGGGGAACAATGTAATAATAATACTAGTAAAGTTATATGGGGAGAAAGAAAATTTGACCAAATAGAGCAATATTTTAAAATGTGTAATGATAATTTAAGTTTAATTAATTTCCCTAGAGAGTTGACATTGTGTAATAATTTGAAATGTAATAATTTAGAACATAGATATATTATTGACATATTGTATGAGAAAATTGTTAATGTTTTATGTCAAGCTGCGACCTGTAGTAAAGTAAACTGTGTAACTCGAAAATTTAAAAAGAAACCTATTGCGGGGTGGAATAGATATGTTAGTGATGCACATAGGGAGGCCAGGTTGAAGTTTCACATCTGGCTGAACTCTGGAAAACCTAATTCAGGCCACGTGCATACCGATATGAAAGAAAGCAGAAAAATCTTTAAGGCGAAATTAAGGTGGTGTCAAACCAATAGCGAACAAATTATAATGGATCATATTGCGGCACAACACTTAAAACAAGATTTTCGTAGTTTTTGGAAATCCACAAATAAACTTAACAGTAAACCGGGTCTCCCTGTGAGCGTTTCTGGTCTCACAGATAATAATGCCATAGCAGAAATGTTCAGGGATCACTTCACCGTGCACTCGCCCTTGGGACCATCACAGTCGGTAATCGATGTGGGATCCAATGGCCAGGAATTACAAACTAGGTTCACAGCCATCGATGTGCACAAAGTTATAAAAGGTATGTCACGTGGTAAATCTCCTGGCCATGATGGTCTCAGCATAGAACACCTACAGAACGCGGGTCCTCATCTGCCCAGAGTGCTTGCTATGTTCTTTACCTTATGTATGGGACACTCATACTTACCAGATGAAATGATGAAAACCGTGGTGGTACCTATAGTTAAAAATAAGACTGGCGACACTAGTGATAAGAATAACTACAGACCGATTTCGCTAGCCACTATTGTAGCCAAGGTGCTGGACAGTCTGCTTGATGCTCAACTTAGCCGTTATCTAACACTTAATGATAGTCAATTCGGCTTTAGACCAGGCCTGTCAACAGATACGGCTATTTTGAGCCTGAAGCAGACTGTTAAGTATTACACCGATCGCAAGACTCCCATTCATGCCTGTTTTCTCGACCTATCCAAAGCATTCGACCTGGTTAGTTATGACTTGCTGTGGCAAAAGCTCAATGAACTAGAAATGCCACCAGAGCTTAATAACATTTTTAAGTTCTGGTATCAAAACCAGGTCAATGTGGTGCGATGGTCAGGCGCCTACTCGGATACATACAGGCTGGAGTGCGGCGTGAGACAGGGCGGGCTGACGTCTCCAAAGCTCTTCAACCTGTATGTGAACGCGCTGATGGATGAGCTCAGCAGTACCCGTGTCGGTTGTCACATTGACGGTGTCTGCATCAACAGTATAAGCTATGCAGACGACATGGTGCTGTTGAGCGCATCCACGTGTGGTTTAGGTAAACTATTAAAGATCTGCGAGAGGTACGCTACAGAACATGGACTGAAATACAATGTGAAAAAGAGTGAATGCATGGTTTTCCAGGCCAGAGGAAGCTGTCCCGTACATAACATACCGCCCATAAAGTTATATGGAACTCCATTAAAGGAAGTTAGAGAATTTAAGTACTTGGGACATCTCCTAACCTCTGACCTGAAAGACGATGCAGACATTGAGAGAGAACGGAGGGCGCTGTCTGTAAGAGCGAACATGATAGCCCGCAGGTTCGCTCGCTGCTCTAGAGAGGTAAAAACAACGCTTTTTAAAGCATATTGTTCTAGTTTTTACACATGCAGCCTGTGGGTGAACCATACGCAAAAACAGTACAGCGCCCTACGGGTGCAGTATAATAACGCGTTCAGAGTGCTGATGGGGCTGCCCCGGTTCTGCAGCGCTTCAGGGATGTTCGCCGAGGCGCGCGTAGACTGTTTCTACACCACCATGCGCAAGCGGGGAGCATCTCTGGTGCGCAGGGTCCGGGCCAGCTCCAACAGCATTCTGAGCGTGTTCGCTAACAGATTTGACTGCATCTATATATATCACTCCTCGAAGATGCACGCTTTTACAAATGATTATAATATAAAGTGCAATATTGCCAAATAATTAATGATAACATACTTTTATTTTCTTATTTAATTATTATTATTATTTTTTCTTTTATTTCCGTTTTGATTATTGTGTATGTTTTGTTTGACTAATGTAATTTTTGACTATTGTAATTTAAGTGAATATTTTATTAATATGTACCTACCAATTTAATGAAATCTATGGACCTATGTATGATGTCTGAAATAAATGTTTATTATTATACACTCATTTATTCTTAAATCTCGTTTATAAAATACATTTTTTACTATAGAAAATAAAATGTTATAAAACTATTCTACAGTAAAAAATATATTATTATTATTATTATTAAAAGACAAGTTGAGTTATGATTTGGTTATGACAGACTCATTACAGTGTTTAGGATTAAATACAATAGATACTATTGAGAGTCTGTGAGTCTGTTGGGGCCATGAAATACGCGCGACATAATAAACTTGAGGAGTCCACATTACAATCATAACAATTTACTATAAAAACTTTCATAGTTTGATGAATTCTTTTTGATTGTAAGCGGGTTAACTAAGAAACTAGTTTGTTGGAAGAATGCCAACGTTTTATCCCTTAACGAGGGACTTCATCAGGGTTAGTGCGGTTCGCGTCGCGCTCGTTCTGCATCCTTGCGTACACTAAAGCAAGCAAGGAGGAATAATAATATTTAAATAAAATAATTTATTCTAATAAATAAAAAATTATCTGAGCGTCTGGTCCAAGCGACGCGTGACCCGAGAGCTGGTCATTATCAGGCATAGCGCATCGGCATTGCCATACAGCGGGGTAATGCAGCCAGCGTCTTGGGGACGCTTCCGACTTGTATTGATATGGATCAGTTGAGCTACCTGTAGATTGTTTGCAACAGTCTGCAGTTAGCTCAATTGTTTCAATTGTAAATACTAGTTCTAATTTATTTCTATTATTTTATTGTATTTTTCTATTTATTCTAAAATTTCTCACGACAAATACTTAACATAAGAAAAATAAGAACTTAAATTCTAAAGGTTATATGTGCCTGAATGAACTAGGTCAGGGGTCGGCAGACCGCGGCTCGCGAGCCGCATGCGGCTCTTGCCATAGGATTATATGGCTCTTACAACTCACTCACTGCGTAACTGCGCCACCTTAGCAAAAATAAAACACCTAAAAAACAAGAACGTCAAGTGCGAGTGTAACTCGCGCGCGGCGGGTTCCGAACGTTTGCAGATTATCATACATGTACTAAAGGTACAGGTTAGAGACATCGGTATTTGATGAATGCCTACCTAAAAATAGTAGTTACTTACCAAACTACATTTTAGATGGATCGCTCTGCGAGATTAAGCCAATGTATTGACTTTATTCAAAATAATTCAAAAAGTGTACTCTACAGAAATTTCAAAAAATGTTTTGAAACGTGCAAACCTTTCATTTGATAACCCACTCGGTGAGGTAGTGAGGTTGAACCCTGTTTTAAAAAAAACCACCCCCCCCTCTTGACCATTTAAAAAAAATGTTCGTTTTACAAACTTCTCTATAATTTTTCCTGTAAAATTTAGATCCATTTCTACAAACGTTACATCCATTTCAGAAAGATCGCTCTGCAATCTTTGGAGACAGGGGGGTGGGAATGGGTAATATTTCGACTCTTTTCGAAATATTTCAAAAAGTATGAAACCTACAGAAATTTCGAGAACTGTTTTAAAATGTTCAAATCGATACCTTTCATTTGATACCCCACTCGGTGAGGTAGCCCTTTTGATAATTATTCCTTTCCTTTTGACCATTTTTCAAAAAGTTTTCTTTTTACAAACTTCTCTATATTTTTCCTGTAAAATATAGATCCGTATCTACAAACGCTACATACATTTCACATGGATCGCTCTGCAATCTTCGGAGATAGGAGGGAATGGGTATTTTTCGATTATTTTCGTAATATTTCGAAAAGTATGAAACCTACAGAAATTTCAAAAACTATTTTGAAATGTACAAACGGAAACGTTTCATTTGATACCCCACATGACCCTGTAGTTAAAATTTCGACATCACAATTTGTATGGAAAATGTACATTTTCATTTTTCATTTGTTTTAATGTCTATGTAAATAAATATATTTTTCATTTCTTACATGTTTTATAACTGTGTGTCATTATATTTTTATTAAGATTTGTAGTATGAAGCAAATTAGATTCTAATTATTAGACTAATAAAATTCATGTTACGGCTCTTTGAAGACATGGGAAAATCTACGAACTTGATATTTGGCTCATTTGGTTGGTAAGTCTGCCGACCCCTGAACTAGGTAAAACCTGTGTCAGGCAAAATTGCTAACATCGAATACAGATAAAATCACATTAATAAAGTAAAACAAAGCGACAGTGCACATTTTCAAATAACTAATGCTAACTACGCTAAACTCGGTTACATTTTCGGGGTACCTATAATACCAGTAAATATGGATGCTACATTACCGTGTGCGAAACCACAAAAAATTTAAAGATTTGATTTTATCTAAAATTCACATTTTTTGTCAAGCATTAGCCGACATAGCATTGCGGCTATCGAGAAAGACGACCCCAGTGGCGTAGAAGGAGAAAGACTGCCAACGACGCAGTAGGCTGCGGGTTCGATTCCTACTGCGGGCCAAGTGTTTGTATGATCTGTATTTGTTCCGGGTCTTTTGATCTGACCCCAAGACGCGGGGGTACGTCAGGATCATTATGTCTAGAGGGGGGCCTTTGCCCAGCAGAGGGATGACCAGAGCCCATAAAAAAACTGAACTTAAGCCTTTTACGCATTACCGTTGGATCTCTTGTTGTAGCCAAATTATATTTTTCTTAGAATTTACACCACTCTTCCCGCGGGTGTCGTACGAGGCGACTGAGGGATATCCACGGAGGGCGGGCAACAGCGCCTTCTGCAGAACAATTCTATTACTGAACTGCGGCCCTGAACCCGCATGCCCAGCGTCGGAATTATGAGCATTACCCTCCATATGATGAAAGCTGATAAGTCTCTTATCTGGAGGCCTGCGTGCAGTGGACCGGAATAGAATATAGTATAGGTCTGAAGCGTATTTTATAAATCGCTCCGCTCACCACACAGCCCTAAGCCACCACCATACCAGTTGACATCCATTAATTAAGTAGGTACGTACCATAAGTTGCGTTAACAAAGTGACGAAACGTTACGCTTAAGCGTCGCAAAGCTAAGTAGCTACTTGTTTGCCCACTGGGATTATTTGTTTAGTAATCGTTTACAGCTGGCATTTAGGCGTCACGATTCCATTGTGAATGTCCCATAATATTCCATTAATTCATTTACTTTAAGACGTCCCGTTGAGCTTTTTGAATATTAAATGGTGGGTATGGGTCAGTATACACATACCCGGTCAGTACGGGCGTTACCGGGCGTTATGTGAAGTTTTAAGCTTTGGTCTCTTGATCTGTACGCAGTATCTGTATGCAGTGCATTGCGTACTGCCACTTACCGCTGACACAGACATCGCCGGAACAAATACCACTCTAGCGTTTTTCATACGATTATATGTCCGGCACCGCATAGCGCATAGCGCAACGTCAATACGTTGCGTTAAAGGACTGTATTCATATAGGTAGGCTGTGGCAATCCACAGCCTACCTATATGCATACAGTCGTTCGACGAAGGCATTTTGACGTGGTTTTGACAGGGCAAGCGTGCGGGGGGCAAGAGACGGGACGGGGGATGGAAGCTCCCTAGTTGCATATGGTACTTATATCTACATTACCTACACTCGAGCGTAGGCGTGCGTGGGCGGCGTTACGGAGCGCGCTCCGTAACGCCGGCTCGGTCTGTACCCGGCATAAGAGGAAGTAGAATTAGACGAATTACGAACCTCAATGTAAATCGTCTAGGGTTGGTCATAGGTAGATTTTAGATAATGTAGTAGGCATTGCTATACTGATATTTTGTCTTTTTAAGGTTCCGTGGTCAACAATTAAGATACCATTATAGTTTTGGCATTTGCGCCCGTCCGTACGCCCCTCTGTGTGTTCACGGCACTTTGTTATATAAATAACTCTGTTTGACACCAGCCCCCGTAGCATAGCGTTTTGTGCTATAGTCTAGATTAAAGAAAATGTTATACATTGCGTAAATTATTGCACTTGAAGAAATTAATTTCAATTATTTACGAAGTCTAGACAACAAACGCTGTATTTGGCCTACAGGATCTGTTTTTTCCGGGGAAAAAACCACAGCTTCTATCTTCTGCCTACCTGTGTCCAGCGAAATTGTACACTTTTACATTGTACCTACACGACAAAAACGACACAGGTCACTGGTGGATGCAATTAATGTCGGGAAGCATAAACTAAATTCCCAGCTGTGAATGATGATGATAATGAAGAAAAATCACTTATTCCTGTACCTAACCAAAACCAAAAGTCTAAGCGATAAGTTTCAACCTCACATAAATATCCCAAGAACCGAAAGGCTTTCCTTTTAATCCTCGAAAATAATAAGTAAAGTATGACAAGACAAAGTGAGCTTTGTTAAATTTTGATTTATATCGCGCCCACACGCCACCTAACACGGGAAGGACCACACAAGTACTTTACTTACAGTTACTTTTCCACGCACGCAGGCTTACCAAATATCATTTTTGTATCATTTTATGGCCAGTCAAAGGCCTTTTAGTTTAGACTGTGGTCTGGGCACAAACAGGATAAAACACATATCAAACCTGCACCAGTAGTTTAGGGCTTAGACAATGCGTTTAACGAAGTTGAAGGAATTAATTTCGACTCTGATGTCATTCTATTCTATCCTAGACAACTGGCTGTCTTGGGTGATTATACTAAGCCTGTTGATGTTAAGTGACGATAAATAAATAAATAATGCTGGATAATTCACACAGCATTATCTAGCCCCAAGCTAAGCAGAGCTTGTGTTATGGGTACTAGATAACTGATATACTTAATACAATACACTACATAGATATATATTTTTTACTATACATAGAAAACATCCAGAACGCCCTGGACAAAATGTCTGCAGATCATACAAACATTTGTCCCGAGGCGGGAATGGAACCCACAACCTGCCGACGATTGCAAAGGACTAGAAGACACATCCAGTCTTGTTTCAAAGAGACTCGGGTTGTAATTGACTGGAAAATCAGAGGCCAGCAGCGAGTTCCAATCCAAATCACGAATATTACGACTTAACCATTAGTCCAGTGCTATAGTGATATATAGTATATATAGTGCTGTGGTGGCACAAACAATGACTTGACTACATACGCCGTAAGAGCATTACCTAAAGTCGAACAAATGATCCAGCCACACACAGAATATCAGGTATAAAAGTACGTCCATTGTGAAGTTTGCCGCAGCCAAATTAAGAGACTGCTTTATACGTTAGTAGAGCCAGGTTTTTAAAAGTTCTTAATTTCCATTCTTGACTATTCTTCTCTTCTATTCTGATGACATAAATGCGATTAAATTTCGCGCAACTAGTGACTACTACACTGAAATTATTAAACACATATTTAACTTCCTCAACCTCACCACAACAGTTAACTGCTGGATGCAGGCCTCCGCCTGATAAGCGCCTTATTGTCTTTTATCTTATGGGGGGTCATGCCCATAATCCCCACACTGGGCATACGGGTTGGAGATCGCAGTTCGGTGGTAGAATTGTTCAGCAGGGGGCGCTGCTACCCGCCAGCCCGCCACTGGTGGCTTACATTTACATAGTTGTTTATCACGATTTACAGCCACGGTTTTTGTCGCAGGACTAAAGACATGTGTCGACAGCTATCGAAAGCATTTTGTAACGTAATCGCGCACATTTCTCATTTGGAAGTTGCAGCAAATGCTAACAGGCCGCGGTATTAATTACCTACTTAATAGATAATGCAATAGTCTTGCATAATGATGAAACTTTGCTATTTTGTCCCATTCTTGAACCGTGTGACCTGAAAATGGCTGGTTCAGTAGCTAGAGTGTCTTCTATGATTTGCTTGTTTGCTAAAATGTCAATACTCTCTAAATCTACCAGAGAACCATAACCTATGCGAAGTATGATTAATTACAGATTCCGAATCAAAATCTGATAAGAATTACCAAAAAAATCGAAAGCTTAAGAACTAAAAAACCTAGGAATAGTCAAAATCCCTCTCGTCAACACTAAATAAAATAAAAATAAAATGAGTCTTAATTTCTGGATTACACATTTTGATTTTATCCTTTATCCTTAATTAAATTTTTCCTTTATTCCAGTTTGTCCTTCGACGTAGGCCTCCTCTAAGGTCTTCCACTGTTTCCTTTGCAGTGAGGTTTCATTCTGGGCCTGGCTACCCTTTTGATATCATCTTCCCATCGTTTGTTTTGCCTGCCTTTACTTCTTTTACTTCCTCGGGGATACCATTCAGTTATAATTCTTTTCCACTTCTCCTTTTCTTCAGTTAGCATGTGTCCTGTCCAGCGCCATTTCAGTTGTTTGTATACTGTTTGTATGTTTTTAAATTTAGTTCTACTTTTATGTTTTTTAGTCTATTTTGTAACTCTGTCTCTTCTTTTGACTCCGATTACACTCCTTTCCATTATTCCATTTTGAAAGGTGTCAAAATGTATTTTGTTTAACTGTTGTTCGGTTAGTGCCCAGGTTTGACATCCATAGGATAGGCAAGGTAGGATGCAGATGTTAAATACTCTTAAATACTCTTAGCTTTGATAGGCGTATTATGTTCACTTTTAATGATTTCACTTAGGGACCAAAAACGTTTCCAGGTATTCGCTACTCTTCTTTCTGTTTTCTTTTCCATTGTATCATTTGTCGATATTAGTTGATATAAAATATGTCAAAGAATACATATACCCTATAAAGGGGTTTATGTATTCTTTGACATATTTTATAAGAAATCAAATAATTTCGCAAAACGGGAATGTGCTAACCAACTACACCACGAGGTCAAATGACGTAGGAGTCGAAAATCTTTGGGATATTTTATAAGTTCTCTATTCACTCTAATATTTTTTTGTGCTGAGTTATCTTGGTTTTGGTAGTATTCATTGACCTGTTTTGGCGCTTTCATCTGCTAGTTGTTGTATCATCTCTTCTTAGTTTTCTCGGTTCTCTATAAATATAATAAGATTGTCTGCGAAACGTTGCGGTTGCGGTTTTCGCTATTGATATTCAGTCCATTTCATTCCATTCAATGTTTCTTAAAATCATCTCCAGAACTTCTGAGAACAGCTTAGGCGAGATAGGGTCACCTTGTAACCTCTTTGCATGGAAAATTCTTCACTTAGTAAAAAGTAAAGTAAAATGCGTTTATTTTGTAACCCATTCATATATTATGTACAAAGCACATCAGAAAAATAAAGGTTAATATTAAAGTAACAACATACAGGTCACAAAAATGGCCAACACTCAGCAGATGCTATGGCAGGATAAATGCTTCCGTAGTACTTCACTTCTTCACAGCCACTCTAACTGATATCTAATTGTTCTGTCGTACATAACAAAGTCAAAGATTTTATTGCATGAAATTATATTTAAAGTAAAGAATGTAGAGTGCAACATACTATTATACGCTAAACATAATCAACGAAGAGGTCGCAGATTAAAGATTACGAACATTATAAGTTTCCTCGTAAGCCATTGCCGGGTGGCAATCAAAGGTATTTTGTAAGTTAATCAGGATCATTAGTCATTTGGACTTGCAAATCAGCAAATGCTAACTGGTAGACTAATTTACCTACTTAGCAGATTCCGCAATAGGTGTTTTCTTAAAGAAACGAATAATTATCTCTATTAGGATTACATATTTATGGGCCGATACTAATTGCCAGTTTTTAACCATTTCGAAAATCAGATTTCCATAATGGTCTTACAAAAATCAAAATCAACAGTCGTATGTCCATTAAAGTCCACCTGCAAATTGATCCAGTATCAATACTTCAACTGCATTCTGTTTGCATTTTCTTACCTACTTTGAGGTGTTAATTAATTCCAACCCGCTAACCCAGTGTTGGAGGTGTTGTTTATTCAGTGACAGTAGGTAGGTACGATTGCTCAGAAGTAGCTCAGCAACTTGGTTGAAACTTTATTACCTAAAAATTCTGAGCACTCTCAAGACGAAGAAACTGAAAAAGTGCTTTCTACCAGCGAGGGTGCGTATATCTATGCGGTTGGATGGGACTCTTTATTTCGATTTGAAGGCTTTTATCCTCTCGGGTTTTATATTATTTTCAATTAATTACTTGTAAAGTCTTTCTTGGCTCGAAATCATTCACGAAAACCCTTTAGTTTGCGAAATTATAACAACAAATTTTGACGAACTTTTATGATTTATATTTGACGACCTCCGTGGCGCAGCGGGTGAGGGTCCGCCTGCGACGCAGGAGGTTGCGGGTTCGATTCCCGTCTCGGAACAAATTTGTGTACGATCTGCAGAAATTTGAACCGTTGTTGGTCTGGGTGTATTCTATGTATAAAAATAAATATCTATCTATTTAGTGTATTGTATTAGGTATATCAGTTATCTATATCTAGTACCCATAACACAAGCTCTGCTTAGCTTGGGGCTAGATAATGCTGTGTGAATTGTCCATCATTATTTATTTATTTATTTGATTTATTTATGATAACTACTTCTTGAGCGCTTCCTTAAACGTGTCCAGCTGTTTTCGCCTGACAACTTCGCCCATCTACTTCTGCCGAATCGGCTACCGTAACTTCACAGATAAGTACATGGAAAGGACGCAGTGAATGTGACAAGTGATTAAAAGTCAAGTCCCAATCTCAGCGAGTGTCGAATGTGTCGATGCAAGACACGTAGGGCCGTAGAAAGTGAGACTTGTTAGAGTGTTAACGGACAAGGATTTTCGAATTTTAATTACTCACTGATCAGGTATTTTTGCCCGAGGTCATGCGTTTTGTGCAAAAATATGTGTGAATGATACTTTGTTTGGTGGTTAGATCATGTTTTTGAGTTTAATTTATCTATTGTGCCTATACATATTTGTGTAGTATTATCATAATAGACACAGTGGACTTGTTTTTGTATTCATAAATTTCTTTGATGATGAATCGCGTGATTAGCTTTGTACGCAATATAGAAATAGTTGAAATACGCAGTAAAAAAAAAAACCATCTAAAGGTATAATAAATTATCTACTAGCTTCTGCCCGCGACTTCGCGTGCGTTTTTCTAGTATAAAAAGTACTGTTTGGCTTCCCCGGGATTCCGTCACCCTGCCTGGCAAATTTCATTATGACCCTTCAGGGGCTTAGGCGTGAAAAAGTAACAGACATAATAATAAATTTCGTTTTCATAATATTAATTGATATTAGTATGAATTTATATGCAAGAGCAGTCATTAATCTTATAGGTCCGTTAATATATCCACCTTAAAATAACCGAACATTACGAGGACTTAAAAAAGTAACAGTCTTCGTCAAGAGATGAGCCAAGTTCTAGGACACACCGATTTCCCCAGTTTCCTTCACCTCGTTACTTTGCTTCCTACAATAATTCATCATGGCAGATGTTGCCACCCACTATCAGAGGGACCATTCATCATACCGACCTTCTGTGCCCGCACTTATTCGTTATTCGCTTCAGTAGATCGCCTTCGAGATGATGCAGGGTCGCAGTTTTGATGGATCAATGCAGTTGGACGATGTATTGTTTCACTGATATTTTTTGTATTCAATATTTTTTTATAAAGTTACGCGATCAGAACACTTTATAATATAACTAGTCACGGGTTATAAATGTTATATAATAATAGATAATTAAAAATAATATTACTTTCGTAAACAGTTGTTTGTTGTCATTAGATCGCTTTGTTATATCAAGAAACTTAAATTGTTTATGAATAATTGACGTAAATATAGGAGTCTCTCGACAGGGACATTTGGTCATGTTGCAATCGGACATCACACTAATATTATAAATGCGAAAGTTTGGATGGATGGATGAATAAATGGATGGATGGATGGATGTTTGTTACCTCTTCACGCCAGAACTACTGAACGGATTAGGCTGTAATTTTGCATACAGGTAAGTCTAACCCTGGAATCAAACATACTTTTTATCCCATAAATCAGTTTCCATGGGAACGTTTCCATAGAAACAATACGTGCGTAGCCGCGGGCAGAAGCTAGTTCTAAATAAAAACATTCGTACGTCTGTTCAAATGAACCGCAATAAAAGAGATCAAAGAAGAACCGACCACACGAATTTGCAGCAAGGTCCTTTTCACATTGCTTGTGATTCAGAGTGGCGGATTCCCTTCCATTCAGGATTCGCAAGTCGACACCCGAGCTGCGCTTTTCGACAGCCCGCGCCAGGCCCGTTCCGTGTTCAGGTTCACCCACTTTCTACCGGAAGGCAATTAAAAATAATTTGCATTTCTCTTTGTGAGACTGTCAATATGCGAATTTGTACTTGTACCGAGCGTGTCGGAACCAGAGCGAGATGACCCCTCCGATTCTGCAGACCGCTCTTGTTAATGGAAAAGAAACCTTGACTTTCACAGGAAAACGGTTAATTATAGGTTGAAAAGTGTCGGTCTGAGGAAGTATTGCCATTGATCTGCATGCAAAGCTTTAATATATGGAATTTGAGTTCCATAAATTCGTTAAAAGCAGAGTAAATTTGTACGTGAACACGGTTTGTCATTTATGTTTTTATGGTTTTTAATTATCTATTTACATCTCTCTCATCTTTAGTACGGTTCATGAGTAGATACTCTAGATTTATCCTATTATTATTAAAATGATTCAGTTTTATAAACTTACGAGATTAGAATATATTTTGTCATAATAACTTTTCACGGGTAGGTACCTATCGCTTTTATTTATACATATTTGTCCTACGTGTCGTGTTAACGTTTCAACAGGTATACACACTGCCGTGGCCCGTTTCCGGTTTAATTCTTCTAGAATTACAGGAAATTAAGAATTGCCTGTAATTTTGTCACTTTATTGTGAGAGTAACAGAAACACCCAGCAAATAAAACCGCAAAATTAAATGCCGATGCCAATCTCAAATGCCAAGTTTAGGAGATTATGAGACCGTTATTTACTTAACCTCGTAACTTGCTTCGGATTGCAAGCTACTTTCTGACAACTTCATATTCATTTTGATAGCTTGATGGGTCGGCTGCAAAAAGAATCGGTCCATTAGCACCTATCACTATTTTTCAAGACCAAAACTACCTTTTGCAAATTACAACATCTCAATCTTTAAGTTACTTTCCGTCTCTCGAAAACTTTTTGTAGACCTTGAGCGTAAATTTTTGCTGCAGTAGGTATAGAATGAACTCGAATTCTCGCTATAAATTCAAACAAGAGATTTTTCTGTATTCCAAGGTTGATTAATTAAAAAATATGTTTTGTAAACCAGAATTTATCGTATCCGTTCCTCACAAACAAGTCACAACTATTCTAACTCTCGTAAAAGTCAAGCAAGACTTGTGAGCGACATAACTACAAAACACGTCAAATACGGACATAAATCTATCAGAAATTCTAAAGCGATATCGAAAAGACGCGAGTTTATTTTACGAGCATTGAATATCGATAGAAGGCCGATCAAAATAAACGACAATATTTTTATTATTTCGCCCTATAGAAGTAAATAAACTTTACTCATTCGTCAGTCAGGGTCAAGTCATGCTCACTTATAAGGCCGATTCAAATAAACAAACATGATACCGTATTCAACGTGCTAGCACAATCGTAGCTAAATAAATATAAACACTAAGAACTAGAATAGGAAAACTCCCAAAAAAGAGACCTATGGCTGAAGAGTCTAATTCAAACAAGAAGGCCGATCCAAAACAAACGACAAGATTCAAAACACAATGGTGAACAACACATAAACACCTGATGCACTAGAATCACCTGCCATGATTTATGAACGCCGGCATTGTGCTGTCATAGTGTCGGCCGAGCGTAAACTATGAACGACCTAACCTCGGGTCGACGCGGTTCAGATAACAACTGCTATGCTAACATTGTCTGAATCAAATGAGGTGTATCCGCAAATTCGACACTTCATTTAATAACGGAAAACGTTATTAAATGAAGTGTCGAATTTGCGGAGAGGATCCCTTGTGATGTGAGAAAATGGATGCAAAAGCTGTGGAGAAGGTAAAGAAAGAGTAGCACGGCGCGATATAATTGTATTAAATCCAGGAACTAGGTAAATGTATTATGGGTAGATATAGAAGCATAAGTTCGAATTGCAAATGACAGGAAGCGCCCTAATAGACACCTCACCTTTACACAACAATAATAGCTTACGAAATATCTTACGTATTTTTCCAAATCGGCCTGTAAGTTGAGTAGGCTGTACATGTCAATTTTCTAAGTTCACTCAAGCGGACAACAATCAATTTCATAATCTTCCTACAGAATAGTGTATGATCACCTACGCGACGTAACTTTGCATAAGAAAATTACGATATATTATAACTTGCCTCTACCTTACCTACATACATATTGTTAAAAATGTATTGCGCGTACCTTTCTCAATTTCGTTTCTCAACTATGCCGGATTTCCGTGCACAATCACACAAACTAAGCAAAGTATTGAAACTGTTTTTTGAGCTAATATTGTGTAAATACCAAACTCTTTGAATCAACATCCTGATTCCTGATAGTTCAAGTCGCAAGCGTAACAAACAAAAGTACGTTATAATAATCTGTATAACAAATCGAGACCATCAACTATTTGACGTGATAAAATGCCTACTTCCTAGTTTAAAAACATTTTCTTACTCCAATCCCTGTAAATGTACTTACCCCTATCCATACGTACTCATCAAACCGCTAATACAAGATACCCCAGATGTGTTCCTTTCGTTCGTTCCCCAGTTTCTAGAACATTTCGTAAAGATCACAGTTAGCTCGTAAATTGGAAGGTCTTCACGGATCCCGCTATAGCGGGGGGTGGGTTCGCTCACGATTCAATGTTTATCCACAACATAACAAATTGCCACAGACAATCCGCAAACACAACTTGGATCGCCAGTATTTACTATACAGACAATATTTAGGAGAAAAGCTAGACGGAAATAAAATGTAACATTTTGTTTCTTGAGTTATAAAATAAATTAAAGCACTTGTGTAATTAGTACCCACTAGGGTAAAGTTTCGTAATGGTTAAGCCAAGAACAAAGCTTTTTAGTTTTAAATGACGGAGTTAGATATTGACAAGTTAATAACGAGGGTATAACTCATCGCTGGCTAATGAAATGTTCCTGAGCTGATGTGTAATGCACTTGGGGCTGATAGCCTCTAAAGAACAGTTTAACCCTTACAATAACCTGAACAATAATGAGTTTCCTTTACATTGCAGCCAGAAACTGTTTAGTCCGTTTAAGTGTCTTCAGTGTTGTTGTTCCTCTTTATGACCAGAAGTCTGTATATTGCTGTAATTATAAGTATTGTTCATTCCCTAGTGTCTAACGGCATATTTACCGTTTTTACAGTACAAAGATTATATTTAAGGTCTAGTCGTTTCACGTAGTGGTTATTTGATGAAAATCCATTACTTATTTTATATTCTCGCAGTTGTATTAAAGTTGAAACAGTTATCCGTCTGTGTGGTCCATATACAGGGGTTTTAAGGGTCATTTCGCCAGATCGTTTACTTGAAATTGGTCAATATAGCGGGCACGGGCAGCGCTAGCCCCGTCAGGGCATCAGTTTGCGCACCGTTTCGTGCTCACGCTGACGGTTCTGGGTCAAAGGTATTTATTTACCTAACAGATATATCGGGTGATAGCCTTTTTCGCAATTCGACTTGCCACCCGCAAGAGGCTGCATTAACACCACTCGCCATCCCAAATTATTCGCCCGTTACGTTTTCAAGACGCTGTATTTATTAAGCTGTAAATATAAATTTTATAATTCGCATGTCTCGTAACTTTTAACATCGTCAAAAAGCATTACGTTGACTGTTAATCGCATTTCAATACGTTATCTTTATGAATTGCCATCGACTGTAATGCGGAGAAACTTCAAACTTTAGCTTACGGCCTTCCTTTATTTATATTATTAGTAGCGGCTCCAAAAATCTTGATGCTAATTTTTGACCCCACGTGTAAAAGAACTGTTCTACTAATGGATAACCGCATAGTGTAAGACTGTGACGATGTTTTTTTTTGTTAAAAATGTTTCTAGATTATGAATCTTGGGACAGAAAGCCCCAAAGTCACATTTTTCTAAATCTGAAAATTTTCACGCTTTACCCTTGCCATTAACATTACATAAGCCAGTAGCATAGTTGTATATAGCTGCGAAATCGAGTAGCCGTTTTAATTCCAGTTTTTATAGTTGTTCTATTTAGTAGTAATTTAGCTTGATCGTAAACGTTGTAATCATTTTGATGATAGGTGGTCGGGTATAGAGTTTTTTATGTGTTTAATCTGTTCAGTCAGACTCGCCGGCGACTTGTCAGCTTACCTGAAGATTTTCTACATTATTTTTTGCAATGCTTTTTGCTTGCATCAATGTCATTTGAAATTTGAGCGCATTAAGTTGCTGTCAGTGATTGAGGACGACTTAATTTGCGATCTGTAAGTAAAAAGATCCGAAATATCAGACAGTTGACCTTAAAAAAGAACATAAGAATGTTTGAGAAAGGCTGACAAATTCTAAACCTTATATTATTGTTCTCTTAAATTACTTAATACATTGTTCAGTGTTCGAGACCTCCTTTTAAGTATAAAATACCTGTATTAGGAGGTAACGCTCTTCCTTATCATACATTATGAGTAAAACAATATGTTATTTCAAAAACATTTCTCAGAATTAATGTAAACAGAATCGTGAATAACTATTTTTAGAAATTTGTTGAGGGTAGGTTTCTGTTAACCTAATTCTAACGTTAGTTCATGATGTTGTGTGGTACAAGTGTAAGTGGATGCGAGATGTGTTTGTGTAGTGAATGTGTGTTTCAGGTGCTTCTGAGGACACCGGTCTCTTAAGAGTCCGGGCAACAGGAGCTACCTACTTAGTGTGTGTGTAGTGTATGTTTGTGTAATGCATGTATAGGTGTGTTGATGTAAGTGTGTTGTGTGCAAGTTATGTAATGATGAGTTAAATTTTGTACTTTTATAAATTTTACTGAATACACTAATTATAAATATATAGCTTATATACATAAAACACATTTTTTTTTTTTTATTTATCTATTTCTAGAATGGATTCAGTTTTATCATAGTTAAGATCAAGTAAATATTTAGTTATACTAGATTTACATTCGAGTTTGTTCATAGAATAAAAGTTTAGAATTTTATTTAATTTATTGTAAATATGTGCGGATTTAGCTACGTTTTGACGAGCGGCAAAAGTCGATTTAATCTGTTTTTTATTAATTACGTTTTTATTTTTTCTTTTATTTTTTATGATATTAGGGTCGTATATAAGAGATTTATGTACCTTGATAACTGAATGCAGTATATATAATTTTCTAATAGACAGTGTATTTTTTATTGAGTGTAGCATTTCAGTAGGGTACCTAAAGGGTTTAAAAAACATAACTTTTAGTAGGGATCTCTGTGCTCGTTCTAAGTTTATGAGTTTTGTTTTGATCGCTCCTCCCCAAACTGGTATGCAATATGTTAATATCGATTGTGCCAGAGCAACATATACTTTGTGCAGAAGATCTTGTGTTGTTATATGGCGTAAGTTTTTGAATATCCAGATGAGCTTCCTTGTTCTGCTCATGAGCTGTTCAAGATGTGGATACCATGAGAGCCTCTGGTCAATAATGACTCCTAGATATTTAGTGGTTTCTACTTTTTTTATTTCTGAGCAAAAACACAAGTCGTTACTCCTACCACATTCATGGATTTTAACTTTAAAATTAAAAGGGGGCTGCGTACGATGGTACATAGTAAAACACATAAAGTTGGTTTTATCAATATTGAGAGAAAGTAGGTTCACCTTTAGCCAATTGGCAATAATTTCGAGACCTATTTCAGCCCGTATCCTAACTTCATCCCAAGATGACCCTTTGAAAACAACAGCGGTATCGTCTGCGTAAGAAAAGATGCTACCGTCGGGGATGTCTAGCTCACAAAGATCATTTATATATGTTAAAAATAATGTTGGACCTAGAACACTCCCTTGGGGGACTCCATAGTTAATATCGGTGTCTTCACTTTCTACCTCCCCAATCTTAATTCTTTGTTTACGCCCATGAAGGTAACTCTCTAATAGACAAAGTGGTACACCTCTTATTCCCATTTTTTCTAATTTTTGTGTGAGGATAGTAACTGAAACAGTGTCAAATGCCTTTTTCAGATCAAGAAAGACGGTTAGGCATTTTCTTCCTTTATCCACATGGGATACTACGAGATCACATAATGCTGAAACTGCATCTTCCGTAGAGAGACCTTTCCTAAATCCGTACTGATTTTTAGAAATTATATTATATTTGTCAAGATAAGACAGTATTCTTTTATTAATAATTTTTTCTAGAACTTTTGAAATTGCGGGTAAGACTGAGATAGGTCTATAATTGCTTACTTCATTTTTATCACCATTCTTGAACACAGGCGTGATAATTGATTGTTTAAGAATAGTAGGAAAGTATCCCTGTGTTAAGCACAGGTTAACAAGGTGACAGATGAAAGGAGCAATAGATTTACATGATAATTTAAGAAATAGGGTGGAAATACCGTCCCATCCTGGGGCACTTTTTGATTTCAAATTCATTATAATTCTATGTATTTCAGTTATGTCACTCTCTAAAAGAACACAAGATGAGCTATGGTTAAAAGATATGTCAAGAGAGTTTCTGCTCTGTACTGTAGTTTTTTGAATTATGTCTTCCGCCAAGTTTTTCCCAATATTTGCAAAATATAGGTTTACAGAATTTGCCGCGTCTTCGGGGGAAAGCTTAATACTAAGAAGTTGGTTGTTTGATGTTTTTACAGGCTTATAGTGAGTTAGATGATTGATGGTTTTCCAAAGTTCTTTATTATTTTTCGTTGCTTCTTGTAGTAGTTTTTGTTCGTATTGTCTTTTTAGTTTTTTTATCAGATTGTTGCAAAAATTACGGTATCTTCTATAACTTATTATTAGTATTTCGTTCTTGGGGTCTTTTCGTAACTTTCGTTGCATGCTATTTCTGTTATTAATACAACGTAGGATTCCGTGTTTTATCCATGGTTTTATTATTCGCTTACTCCTAGGTATCGTGACTATTTTAGTATTTTCTTTCAAACTTTTCTGTATTCTACTTATAAGCATGTTACATACAATGTCGGGATTATCTAGGTTAAGTAGATCATTTAGGTTTCCTTGTAGGCTTTCTATAGCATTTTCAAAATTTATATTTGTTTTAGTTTTATGTGTGCATGTTAGGTTAGTATTATTATGTAATATGAGAAGAACCATAAAGTGATCGCTTATGGTTGTTTGCAAAACAACTACTGTAGCTTCATTTATGTTTCTCTTTAATTTAAGTATACAATGATCTAGGCAGTTTTTTTCTCGGGTAGGTAGATAGTGACCAGGTAGTAAGCCATTCATGGACATCGCATTTAAATAATTTAGCCTGTTGTTTTGTTCATTGTTTCGTTCTTCCCTTTTTGGAGTTAGGTTAATATTTATGTCTCCGATCACTATTATTTGTTCATACATTTTAATCTTAGTTAGGTGTTCACTCAATGAATTTATAAATTTGTCAGCGTTATGGTTAGATGGTGATCTGTAAATACATAATATAACCGAATCGTAAATATTTATTTGTAGACAAGATGCATCTTCAAGTATAATTTCATTGACAATAGCTTTATGACTGTTTTTAATGTACACAGCGACACCGTCGTTTTGATTAAGATTATTTTTGGATGCGTAAGATTTATAATTTGCAACCGGTGGTATAGGTTTATAATCTTTTAACCTGCATTCTGTTAATGATAAAATGTCGACTTCAAAATTAAGTTTAGTTAAATTTATGTTAAGATCATCTATGTTTGCATAAATACTTCTTATATTTTGCGATATAATACTTAAGTCAGATGTCTCCACTTTAGGTAATTTGTGTGATAGTTTATCTATATTACATGTAAAAGAATTTGCAATCTCAGTATCGTCGATTTCATGTAATATATTCATGGGATTATCCATCATAACTTTTTGAAAGAATGTTTTCAATCATTGTCAAAAAGGCACCTGTGTTTGAAATTAATATGTAAATAAATCCTTCCAGAGTTATTAATCTTCGTAAATGTATGTGTAAGTGAGTATATTGTGTGTGTTTGTTTGTTTGTTGAGTTGTGTGCGAGAATACTGGAGTTTCGTGTGTTTGCGTATACAACATCAAAATCAGATTTCTGATTGTATTAGACTTAATATTTAAGAATCTAGTTATTCCGGGAAATAAGATAAGTCACGACGACGCTGAGTTAAGTAGCGCAGTCACCTGGTTCTCGCTGTGGATTGTAATTATTGGAGAAGTTTCGTCATTCCTTACGAAGACCCTTCCGTAGGCAGTCCAACAAAATTTGTATCCCTTTGATTTTGCAAGATCTCGTGCGAGAAAGTACAGACGAGACGCCTTAACCGTCAGTTGTTCTGAGACGAAAATGGGTGTGTCTTCATTCTTTGTAAAGCCCAGATGCTTGGCGCAGAGTTTACTTTTGTGTCTACGATTATGAGCTTTACTCATTTTTAGTACGTCAGTCTTCAGAACTGTCGACGATAACTCTACCACTATGGGAGTGTTACTCTGTCCTTCTTTTTTCGTTCTCACTCTGTAAATATCCTTTATATCAGATTTATTCATATTACAATCAATAGATGTACCCAACTTCATTACCATGTTTATCATGTCTTCTCTTGTTTCTGTTTTGCCTTTGGGTACATTTTTTATTTCAATGTTGCTTTTCCTGGCTGTCCTTTGCATGTCTTCTAACCTATTTTCTAGTATTGAAATAACTTCCTTGGTTTTTATATCCCTCAAATATTTTAAGAATCGGGTGAATATTGAATCAAAACTCAAAATAAAAATCTCTTTATTTCCATAAATACAATAAATGTACACTTAGAAAAGGTCAAATTGTAAAACTAAACACTGACACGGAAATAAAGTGATATTTTTGATTTCTGTCGCTTCGGTATGTAGACTAAAGTAAAGAAGCGACGAAGAAACCTTTAGACTGTTAGTTGTTATTTTTCGAGTTAAAGCAAAACCCGTCCCAAGCTTTTTTATCTTCTAGATAATCTGATATTTTATAGTAAGCCTTTTTGCACAGCAAGGTTTTGACAATTTGTTTGAATTTATTTACTGATAATTTTTGCAACTCACTAGGAGTATTGTTGTAGAAGCCTTCCCTCTAAGAATCTTAACCCCTACACTGCGCATGCACTATTTCGACTTCATCAGAAGAACCGTGTCACTACTGCTTTAATAGACTGTTGTAATAGATGTATCTTATCTGGAGGTGTCACTTTATGATACTTTGTTTCATGTAAAGGGACATTAACGTTTACATTAGACCGTATTCTGATATACTTTATGTAGTCGTTATAATAATCCGGTTTCTAGCTCAGTGGAGCTCTTGCTCGCCGACTTAGGTTCTCAGACGGAGGTCTTACTTGGTACGTATTTGCTAAGCTGTATCCCCTGCAGCAAGCGATGGTTGTCTGCGCTGAACGAGCGCATTGACTGGTTCCAGCTATGTCTGAGATGTCGACTCGGCACGTGCTTTGTCCGTTCGCATTTCTCACTATTTCAGATCAGCTCTTTATTACCATCATTTATTGCCACGATCCATGCTTTCTCTGTTGTCCGACGATCACGGAAATTTCATGAACACTCGTTTACCGACCGGCGACCAGACGCAAATAGCCCATTTGCGATTGTAATGGCTTTCAGCTAAAACTATTTGCTTGCAGATAGAATGCTATTTTTCTTGTGTGTGTTGCGTAAGAGAAACTAAACTATGCACGGGAAAGTTTTGTTTACCTATACATAATGTCGCTATATCCATCTTCATGCGATGCCAAGAATTTAATCTCACCACGACATACCAGAACGCTCACATAGGTTGATTTTAAGAAATGCCATTCCATTAGGTAGAAAGGTGGCACTCGTGCAAAATCACGCAGGAATTTTATCTAGATGTGGGACAGCGGGTTATTAATGATGCACTTTTTTCTTTGTGTCTGCGATATTGGGTGGAGCAATCGGTGTTATTTTAAAATTTATTATCGTATTGACATAAGTTATGTAACGATCGCGGTGTGAACAGAGAAATCCGTGTAGCGAGCGTGTATCGACGGTGTCGTCGCGAATGTCGCGAGTCGCGCTTGTCTTGACGGAACGTGCTCCGTGTCCCTGTACTCGGCCGACGTACCTAATGTTCAATTGACATTATCTCTCACTTATCGAAAAACAAACGAAGATAACAATAAAGTCATCCAGCATGGGGTACATTGCACATATTCACAGTTTATGTAACTTCGGATGTCGATATCGAAACCGGGTGAGTTTTTGGCGAATTCGGTCGATCGACACAAAACTGTTTCAAAATATAAAAGGTAATAATTTTGTATTTATCGATGACTTTATTATCAGAACCCATATAATATATGGCAAAACATATTCTGGGACATGTTCTGACTATTAATAAAATTAATTGGACTGCTCTCGCAAGACTCGTCGCATTTTCCATTCAGGAGTTTTATGGGGACTCTTTGTAACGTGAAATTCAACGGTCGTTGTCGTATTTTTTACTCTTGCTTTTTTATGCGGTGAATTATGAGTTCTGTTCAAGAGACTGTTGACAGTAATGTTAGTGTTCTCACTGCCGACGATATATCACGGTCGTCTACAGCTTTAAACACAATTAGTAAAACTGAACGAGCCGCTGAAGGCCGAGGTAGAACAACCCTGTAATTTCCATTGTAATCACACAGTAATGAGTAATGTATGAATCATCCTCTTATTAATCATTCAATAACCGCAGAGCTTTTATTGAAGCTATTTATTTTAGATTACAGGGTTTACAGAGCTCGCATGAAGATAAAGCTCTGTTCATATTGGTTCAGAAAATTGCTTTGGGAATTGATTGGATCGGAACGATTACCGATGTAAACTAGACTTTAACGCCACATAAAAACAAATAACTGTCAATTACCGGCAAGGCGAAACTGTAGGATAGTAATTAAAATTGCAGTTTTGTCATTTTGTGGAGTCTGACGCCGCCGGTTTAATTAGCGCCTCTGGCAGAAACACCAAAGTGTTGGGTGCCAATCGATTGACCCCATCTGCGGCTGTCTGCGATTGGATTTTATACAACGAAGAGGTTGTTTGTGCCTACCTTCGGACGTCTGAACTTCGGATTACAATCGCTGCAACCGACACCATGAATGGTACTTTACGAGTGTTTGAAAGCACTTACTGGATCTTAAGTTATACGATATGTCGATTAACATTCAATGAATCTTCAAACGTACTGCATGGAAATGTATTGCAAAATTTGAGTGTTTATTTGTTTTGCAACTTTAAATTGATCGTTTGACCGTGGCCGTTGCAAAATAAATTAGTCGTCTGCAGAGTTTGTAAACATCGAGGCATTGTTTCGGGCGCCGAGCCGGCGGCGACGCGGCGGCTTCTGCACAGACCCGCTAAGTTCATTACTAGATGTTTCATCCGACGTTTGCCAATGCAAATTTTTCATCTCGCATTTGAATGCTAGAAACTATTAGCGAGTATTGTAGAGACGTTTAGCGTTGGTACACAGCTAGTGAGGCTAAATGATGCAGAAGATATGAATCGTTCAATAGGCAAGTGTGAACAGTGCTGCCATTGTCGGGCCCATTAACAAACGAGTTTTGACACGCGAGTGTGTACTTGCGAAATGTTCGACTCACGACTAAATAAATAAATGCTTATTTACATCGTTGCTCAAGCGCTGATAAGTAATTTAATTAGAACGGCTTTAATTGAATATCGGGCACAATAACGAGACCGGACCGATACTATTGCAACAAATTAATCAAAGTTATGATCCGCGCATGCGTCTGGCTCTTTGTTACAAGCTGCATTTGTTGTGAAATGTATGGGTATGTTAACAAAGGCAATAATTCTGTAAATGTTGTAATACGGTTAATGGTTTGTGTTTGAAGGGTATTGATCTTGATGGTTTCGGCGTCGCGACTCCGCGGCGACTGCCGTATGCTCCGCGTGCCGGAAATCTGCGCGGGATTCGTGGCGCTAGTGTTCAACAAAACACTTGTAAATCCGTTTACACATTAGTTCCGTTGTTCTCCGCGTGTAGAGATACCTGGCACACACCGAACGAAGGCGCAACTGTTGAATATTTCAACTGCAGACTTAGCTGAATTCGATGTTAGCTCTGTGATATCATATACACTCGCTGCTTTGTTGAAATTATGAATGTTTTATTCATGTGCTTTATTTATTTCGTATTTCCGTATTCTGACGGTTTATTTACATTCACTTGCCTGATTTTAGAGCAAGTAAAGTCCGAAGATTGGTATTCGACGATCATTGTTCTGGTTGTTTACAATGATATTACTTACTAGCAGATACATTTGTAAGTTGTTCTCATAGAAGGAACATAAAACGCGGTTTGATTGAACAATAAAATGATTAAAGCACATTATACAAAGACTGGAAACATTTTGGGGCCTTTGCCCAGCTGTGAGACGACGGCTAGTGAAAAAAAAAGCAAGGTCTAATACCGTCACTGTATTCTCCAATAGTTGGTTCGTGTAAAAAGCTTCGCGTGTTCTATTAAGAACACTCGGGCTGTGTGCGCGATCAATGTACTTTCTTCTATGTAAATGACCTACCTGTCGATGACTTAATTATGTATTCGAACTTTTTGCGAACGCTTTTAATAGTACCGTCTAGTTTTTGCTCTACCTCTAGAATCTATAAATATACTGGACAGCTACCTCGATAGGTATACATATCTCTAAAGTAAACAGCGTTTTCTTTCTTACACCGCCCACTGGGTTCTGTTTACCATAAATGTCACAGAAATGTAGAAAATTATACTGCTCTATAATCCAAGAAAGTTTTCGATCGGCATTGAGAGTCGATTGAGCTATAAAACGGTTTGATATTTGTTAACCTAGACCTTTATATAGTGAAAAGTCTGGATAGACTTTTATTGTAGGAGGGATAGTTGATTCATGTTAGGGCTTTATCTAGTCTCTGCGCCTGTAATTCTTACCGGAGACTGTGGTTTTATCTGTGTAAAAAGCTGTAGTAAAATCATAAGCATCATGGAAGCTCCAACAAGCGCCAACTACCCAAATAATCTGTTAAAGATGTTCACTCAATAAAAAAATACCTTGGGGCTAATAAAGCTCGCATCACGTCGCGATTGCGTAATACAGCTCGGTGAAGTTAGATTCCATGATAAGTATACCATATTCAAGCGTAATCTAACGCATTACTCTGACACCAGGCATTTACCTCTGTTGCCGACTGTATTTTCTCGGATATGTACTCGCTGTTATGTAGGGAAGTTGTCGTGTAACGAGCAATTTGCGCCAGAAGCAGCGTTTTTCTAAACCCAACCTTCCTTAATTAGCAGAGAAACTACCGATCTAACTTCTATGCAAATGCATTTTCTTCTATATTCGAAAGTACCATCTTTGCCGGGATTATGCGCGGGCGTTATCGTGCATTTTACTTTTATATGAGGTCGGTGAAATGATCTAAAATTCTTCGGCTTGTTAGAGCGACTCGTTGAGCGAAAATGAAAACTAAATGTTCCGCGGGTTCTTCACATGGTGACTATGGCGAGTCAATATTGCGTCCGACATTTCTTACGCACGGGTACTAATGTGATTTCTGAAAATCAGAGTCACACAATCTTTTATAGATTATCATTATCCTGCCAGTTTCCCACATCACGTGGGGACGGCTTATCATCTCCAGATGTCTCTATGATTAAAAGGAAGTTATTATTTTCAGGTGTTGCAATCTGGCTTTTATGAAATTAAATTATGTTAAAAATAACATGTGATTTTCCCTTATCAAAATGGAAATATAGAGTCAGTTAAATCGCTTCTTAGAAGATTAAATTAAATTTTTGCTGTCTTAGTTTTCTCTTCCACGTTTAAATCACCGTCTCAGTTACGTATACTTATCTAATTGTTTGATTATTTTAAGCTAAGAAGCTGTAGGATAGCTTCAGCGTAGGCGTATCGGGTCCAATTATGTCGCGGCGAGAACGAATTTATGGCGACACGCGTCGCGACGCGACTGCGCTCTCACCTTGACATGTCGCAGACATCCAATCCGGACCAGCAACCGGACCTTCCGGCTTACACAAAATCATAATAACCATAAATTCTATCACAATCGCTTCGATTATTAGAAAAAAACTTCAAAGAATCCGCAGTCAAAACAAACAGCTTTTGAATTCATCGATACTAAGACTCTAAATTTATTTAAATGTGAACACTAATGTATGCGCATACGAGCGCGGATGTGTCTTACGAGTCGGAGGCTGCGGTCGGAGGCAGCGCGAGCGCAAGTCCTAGCTCTCGAGAGGTGCCGGCCAGCCAGCAGTCGCGCGGGAACCGCCGCGGCGAACGGTCGTGCACACCGCGTCCAAATTCCCTTCGAAAATTGCATTTATCGATCGTTTTTACGATAACTTCACTAGCTTTTGCGACAACGACCGTGAATCGTAAATTAAGTGACCGATTGCGTATGTGATTCACAAAAACTAACCCCATTATGTCCGGTTAGACGATTTTTGTTGGATAAACTGTGAAAAACCAACTCTGTCCAAATGAAGATGACTGTGAATCGTATAAGGGTGGTGGTTCTAGGGAGTCCACGCAGTGGAAAGTCAGGTTAGTAATTGCATTTCCTTGTTCAGTTTATAGTCATCTCGCATTTATTTATCCTAATATAGTTTAATTTGATCTCAATTGCGGTCAAAGACTCTTCTACCGGCTTTTTCCATAATTGTTTTATAGAGATAAACCTTACTGCTCAGCTACTTATTATCGAAGTGTAAAATATTTAATCGACACCACTTCCTACTATTTTGTTAAACCGCAAAGCTCGTAAAATTTTTCAAAAGCTTTTTAATACTCGTGCTGTATATTTGTCATTATAGAGGGTAATAAAATAAGGAATATATTATCATGGTCCGGTTTTCGTCGGTTTAAGTGCAAGCCCTGCAATTTGAGACAACCAAATTGCTTGTTGTCCAAGATCACACGACGTGTAACGGGAAATGAGTAATTTTCGCGAGCACAAAAATCTTTGTTCCCGTAAAAACGTTGAACTTTTTACGACGTGTGTCCCATATCTTAAATTACTGTAATCATGCAGACCAGGTGTAATGTAAAACTAACTTTAAAGCCAAAGGCTTGCTTTTTTTAGTCGAAAAAAGAAATCTGGTTATAAAAATAATAATTACTGTTGGGGAATAAATAAATATTTACAACTTCTTTAAAAAAAAAAAAAAAACAGCTGACGTCGTCCTTAAGATTATATTTTCAAAAGCGGTACCGAAATCTGTATGTCTTTATATAAATATTTCAATTCTCGTTCAAAAATATATGTAGATAACCGATGGCGCATTAGATGAAATATTATTTTAATGAATCCTTTCAGTATCAGTAAAGCGTAAACCAAATATTTATTTAGCCATGCATGTTATCGGTGCATTCCATATAAATCCATTCTTCCATGAAACATTGATCACACAATGATTATACATAGTATATGTATAATCATTGTACCTACTTAACAAATGTCATTTATCAGCACCCAAGAAGATAATGTTCCCTGAATGCTGAAATGTTTAATGTCAACATGGATAGTGCCAGTCACTGCCAAGTATACTTAGTATACAAGACTTTTATTAATACTATATATCTGCTGTTCTAATTACGTGATGTCAATCATGTTCCTTTGAAAAAAAATGCTACAAATTTGCCATACCTACTACCCGAATTCCCGAAAATTATATGTATTTTATTCCTGATTAATCAACAATTCCGCTAGCATTCCATCAGCAAAGTTTTCACGTGGAGATACTGTTATTGAGTAAGAACTCGCAGTCACATTCATGGACCTGACTTTCTGACCCTACAGGATTCTGTGTCGTGAGCATCGGAAACTACGAGAACCAAGGTCAAACCTCGGTATTCAGAGATTATACAACACTTGTGCTGTTGTTTACACCGCACAATTCGAAAACCCTCTCCGACAGGCACATATCTTGCATAAATGCACGGGGAATCATAAGATTCACAAATAACATGCCATCAAAATTAATTAACTAGGAATCCAATAAGACGACATTTAAGTGGTATTCTGCTGATGCATGTCTCCAATATTAATAACAGCACTTAAGCAATTAAAGGAAATTCCATTACTTCTTTAGAAACTCCCAGCCGTTTAAATGCCATGCAAGTCTTTTAGCAAAACAGGAATCCGCGTTCAGATAGCTTTTTCAATAGTACCTATGCGTTGCGTGTGGAACAACGACCTCGACGGCTATGGCGTTAATGGGCGAAGAGTTACACAACGCTGGCGCCAGTGGCGGGCGTCGCCGGGAAATCGCGCCGGTGACCCACCGGCCGAGTCGCGCAGCCCAGCGCTGCTGTGACATGCGTCTGCTTGTAATTGTACCTACCGCCCTAATTGTCCACCGGTTGTCCGCCGGCTGACGGCTGACGGACCGGCGCGGCGACGCATGCGTTTGCAATTCATTAGTTGCATCGCCGGTCCCGCGCAGGGCCGACATGCGAAATTGTTTTCAAAGTAGATCCTGTCTGCGAGCCGCCCGTGGGAGTGGCCCCGCCACTCACGGATCCGCGGCCGACTTATTCATCGTTTATTGCCTAGGACGGTGCAGGTACTCCAGCTCGAAATTATTCTCAGAGCTCGTTCTTATAAATAGCTTATCCGCGCTTTATTTACACGTTATAATGGAGTCCGTTATGTGGACGTTCATTAAATACCCGCAGCCCCATATTTATCTCCGCGCCGATATCTGGGTCAGGCTACGGCTCCGCTCTTAAAAATATGATGTACTGCATGTACCCGAGCACCCTGTGGTTATCCGAAGAATGTATTTTATATTGGCACAGTTTCATTATCTCGAAGCTAATAAAGATTTTCAATTAAGCAGACCGCTGCTGCTGCATGCTAGCCCTTTTCATTGGGGAAGAGTAGCGAGTTGCGTGAGAGAGCAATGCACTTGCATGATTACAAGAGAAAATTACCGTGGCTTTTATGACACATACGAAAGATGATTGCATGTAGGCTGTAGCTGAATAGGGTCATTTAGTTTTTGCGCATGTTGGGATGGTGTCAAGCTGGACATTAATTTCTCGTCGGCGGCGCGGAGAGGTTTATGTCGATGTCGGGACGCGGGCATGCGGACGGCGACCTTCTCACAGTATGATGTATAGTGCCGTGGTTGAAACATTGATGTATTGCTGACACGCTACACTCGCCGCATGCCAATTCTGTCGTATTTGACTGTAATGGACTTCACGAAATTGAAAATGTATTAATTTATGTTAGTACCCGCATTTTAGGGTGCAATCGTTCAATCATCTTATTACTTTCGTAATATAAAATGCGTCGGCCATGGCCGCTATGAATATTTCTATAGATAACATCAAGGGTTTTTTCAACACTGCTGACCTCTTCAAACACTGTCAATACCGATCGTTGTAAAATACCGGCCGTCACCGCGGTCCGTCCGACATGTGATGGATGATCGAGGTAATCTATTAATTACCCATAGTTCTCTGGTCAGCCATCGAGGTCCATCATCGGTTCCTCCATTGTTTCTGTTGCCGCTCCATCTATCAACCCACGTGGTGCCATGTTGTTTGATCATCGTAATTTGTCTTCTACGCTTCGGCGATTATAAAACTTATTTTTATTTGTATCCAATTGATCGGTCTCCGTTTAAGATGCGGTGATTCAGTTCTTATACTTCTTTACGTATACTGTCAATATTTTATTACATTGTATCATGAACGTATATAGTATCTACCACATTCAGTACAGTACCATAGCTGCAAAGGTATTATGTACTTACAACTTAAAGGGGTCAACATGTCTCGTGCAGGAGTAAATTTATACGAAAGGTATGATTGAAGTCTAGATAATCTTGAGCGATGCCTTAGTTTAAAGCGTGCAAATATTCAATTCCGCATGGTTCCAGTCGAAGTAGACCAACGAAACTTTATCACAACACACGTAATCGGATCGGAGAAAGTAATGCGCTTATTGCAAATACGCGGATAAAAAAACGAAAGGAAAACAAGAGTGTGGAATTTTGATCGTATTTCATAAACCACTATGTTGTAACGGCGCCAACTCAAAAGGTTCTTGACTCGAACTTTATTGATGTGACAACTGTGTAATACGATTTCTTATCTTCTATTGCTGTTGTAGTGGTCAATAAACGTACACAATAGTCTATCGATAATACTTCCAAGATGTGGGATTACGTTATCTTCAACAATTTCAAAACAGTAGGTATCGTTGAGTCTTGGGTGTCTTGCCAAACATTAATGTTACTGACAAAAACATTTACAAAGTAATCGATAAACTGAAATCTTGTGTGTGTAACATTAACCATTGCCTATATTGCTCGTTAGTTCATCTAACCCCCCGGGCATATCCCGTGTGATCTAGTTTATAAGTGAACGATCTGGAACGGCCCATACATCAATGTGCTGCGGTGCCTTGGGGGTATACCTACAACAGATCTTCCCGCTTGCTTCTTGTTTGAATCTATGACTTCCTATTCCTATATTCTTTTAGGTCTTTTTTCCTTCTTGTTTTATCTGCGATCAGTTTGCTCAACTATGAGCAGATTTTTGGGCTTTCTATTTTATGTCGGGTGAAGCACACTTCTACACTCTCAGTTCTGGGTCTTAAGAACCTTCAATTATGTCCTTTATTTTCAGCTTCCTCTGATATAGGTTTCTGTAAGCTTCCGAGCTAATTGGTTGGGGTGGTTTATTATTATTATTTATTCCTATATTCTTGTTGTAACGTGTTTATTCCTTAAGCAAAGGAAGAAAAAATATTTATTTTATTTTTATTTTCTTTATTATATTCTATTTTCTTCGTTACATAGTTCGTCGTTTTCAAATCAACTAAGCTAGTTCTTTGTTCATAACTAAACAAAATGAAGTTTTCACTATCTTAAGGTGAAAGTTGACCTCACCTCACCTACCTATATTGATCCATTGCTGAACGTAGGCCTCCCCCTGATAACGCCTTATTAGCTTTTATCTCATAGGGGACATAATCCCCACGCTGGGCACGCGGGTCCGAGATCGCTGTGGTAATGGTTTCGCAGGGGGCGCCGCTGCCCGCCCCGGTGGATATCCCTTAGTCGCCTCTTACGACACCCGCGGAAGTTGGAGTTGTGTAATCTTAGGAAGTGCATTATACGTCATTCCCACCTTTACATATGTACGGTATAACTTGTCCTAGCAATCCAAGTACATCTATACCCACCAATCCTGTATATTGTCTCCCCGCCACGTTATTTAATGTATACCGGATAGGTACTTGGAATAGTACGCGTTTAGAGAATCTGGACATAAGATTCTAAGGCGCCGGCAGCCTGCTTCCAACAGTTCCAACATGGTCATAAGAATGTGCTCGGAATGCCACCAAGTCCATTGTCATGCGCTTGCGCACTTGCGCAGTCGCATGCAGTCACGTGATATAATATGGCATTGTGCAGTTGTGTAACAGCTGGGTCAAGAGACTGACGGATATGGGCAGACTCCTTTGGGAAGCGAAATGATTTGAATGTGAAGTAGCTTGGGTAAGCTTTTAATTAGCTATTAGACAGCCATGTTTATTTCTTGTAATCAGCGGGCAAATGGTCTAAGTCGGAAGTTTTAAAGGCTACGTTTTATGTTCCTGTCTCTTAGGTATTTTTAATAACTTCCATACTCCGGCCAAGCTTAAGGTACCACGTTTGATAATTTCTCCTTACTTAACCTAAAATCACTTTCTTGTTATTGATTTTTTGTAAAAAAATTACATTACCTACTTCCAACCACTTGTTCCTTAATGAGCTGTTTCCAACATTATATTATATGTATCTCTCTCTTCCCAGCTAGTTACCCCATATAGTGGTGGGGTCAGCTTTCCTACTTAATGCATAACGAATACGACGCCAAAAAGATAATTTTGGATTTTTCCTGAAATTCGTTTACGCTGGCTGCGTAAACGAATTTCTTAGCAGGTACCTAGTAAATACCTCAATACAAAAGATAATGACAGGTCTTTAGAAATGATCCAAAGATATCAAGCACTGTAATATTCATATACGAACCCATTTATCAAAACCGTAGCTAACTAACAACAATAGCCCAAACAATGCTCTCGTCAATTGAATTACATACCGAATATAAAATTATACGTTTTGATTCAGTGGTACCATAATTATAGACATCAAGAGAACCAGTGCTTACGTCGAAGCTCGTAACTCTTGAGTCAAGTCAGTCGTTTGAAGCTAACAGGTACAGTTCTGAGCTGCAACTCGTTTTACTTTTAAACTTCTTGGTTGTAAAGTTGTAGAACTCTTTCAAAGGGCTTTTTATTTATTTTTATAATTGGTCAAAAATTGTTGTACTTTTGAACTTTGTGAAATAAAGTTTGTAAAATTTAAATAATAATGCTGGGCAATCCACCCAGCTCTATCTACCCAAAACTAAGCAAACCTCGTGTCTTTTCTTTTATGGTATTAGCACATATTACAGATAAATTCTATAATCTGTGAGTACTAGAGAACACGTTATGTTACAAAGGTAGATAATTATTTTGTTGTTATTCCTGGGTAGAAAACATTTAGATCACCTGGAACAAATATCTGCAATTCGTACCCACAGACGCCGTCGAAAATATATATTTTTAAGAAATTGTAAATTATGTAAGCTTTTGGGATCTGAGCTAAAGCTTCTATCACTGACTATACCTATTTGTCCACCATTCAAACGCCGGGCGAGACGAACGTGTAATCATGTTTTTGAATAGACGAGCCCTTTGACAGGATTCTTCGATTCTCCACACTGTCGGTGCTTCGGTAGCAAAGCGACTTGCACCGTCATTCTTGGTAACTGTTTGTATTGTAGCCGGGAATACCAGGAGTGAAAAGACTAATCAAGCGATGATTGCTTCTAGAAAGTGGGAGGTTTTCGTGAGATGACCCTGTGTTATTGGTGATGCAATGATTTGTTTATTAGGTTTTTTAATGATTTTATTTAAAGGGTATTTCGTATCATTTGTTTTTTGGGTTTTTTGTGTAATTATTATTTATTTGTCGAATCATGCGCATTGTGATTGCTGGTTTCAATCTAATCAGAAGCGTAATTTTGTATTCGAGAACTAGCAAACAACTCTACTTCTTCTTTTGTGATAATTATTACCTCCAGATCGGTTTGATTCCTATAGTCCGGAATCTCACCGTTTCGACTAAGAAGTTGGAACACCCAATTTCTGACACCTTATATAGCAAAGCTTTATCTACCATCTCGTTAGTTTAGTCACAAACCAGTGATGTACCAAGTGCCAATAGGGTAGGCCAAATTGTAGGATGCGCTATAACGTAATACTGAGTAGAGTTTTGTTGTTTTAATTTTTTGTTTATTCAGAATTGTTATTTGTTATGATGATATTGTTATTAATAACATTTTTCTTTTGTTGCAGCTGTAGTAGTTCGCTATCTGACGAGGCGGTACATCGGGGAATATAGCTCTACTGGAGGTAAGTGCAAATTACTTGCATTCAGATCCACATGTATTTGCATAACATAATATAACAAATAACATATATTTTTCAGTCGTTTTTGATAAAGCATGGCCTAGACCAGTGTCTAGGCCATGCTTACATGTCAGTATATGCATTTGGTTGATACCAAATCTAAACTAATTTCTATAAATTTCTTTTTTTGAAAATACAATAAAGGCTTTGAATCCCTTAGTTTTTAACTGTTATTTAAGTTTTGCGGGATAAATACTAATCTCTTGGTCGGAAATCGGTTAAAGAAGCCCCTTTACTATCGAAAATTTTTAGTTTGTATATTAAGTAGAATTTAGTTATTGTCACAACAAAATTAACCATTAAGCTGATGTCTTCATCTGTTTTTGGCTGTGGTGTCTCATACCTTGGTGCTCTTGCATACCCAAGTTTGTTGCTAAATCCGATGGTCTGACCACGTGAGGAAGACAATGCCCAGCCAGACACTGGTGTCATTTTTAGATGTCGCTAAAATTATACCATGCTTATTTGACGGCACTAAAACGAATGCCATCCTTTTTATTTCGATCGTTATGAAACCGCAACATTTTTAGTGCTGCCAAATTAGTAAGCTTCTTCTATTCTAAGCATATCCGTCTGTTTTGTTTCCTGTCTTTGTGTGGTATAATAAAGGGTTTTCTATCTATCTATTACTTTAGTTTTGGCCACATCGAAATACCTAATAATCAAGAAAATACGGCTTTTTATTTCACATTTTCCCCCGAGATTGTGCACACAGTAAACAATAATAATTTTATTCACTTATACCAGTGCAACATCTCAGGAAACGAATATTGTGTCATGACATTAAAAACCGGAGCAATTCAGCTGATATCAGTTTTTGTCTTTTGTCGTAATCACGTTAAATGTCTTTCTTTCCGACCTTTTAACGCGTCGAACTGCGTCACCCGTTTTATGATTATGATATTAAAATGTTAAGGCAATAACTTTCATAACTTGCAGTGACGACGAAAACAACCTCTGTCCTCTGACGGAAGGCAAAAACGATTCAAACAATACACAGTGCCACGTAATATGTGTAATCAGCCGAGAGCGGGTGGTTCTGGGGTCAAGGGGGATTTGTTTTGTGTTATTTGGGAAATAAACAGTACACCAACATAATAATCAACAAACAATACGCGATAAACTTTTGTTCTACGATTATTTAAGCTTTCGATCTCTAATTTTTTGAATTTAGTTTTCTTTTCTAAGAATTCAAATAATATCGCAAAAAATTTCGACTTCGACGGGACATGAACCCGCAAGCGATATTATTTGATTTCTTAGAAATTACCCTGAGTGTGGGGTTACGCACTATAATAACAAAAAAAACCATAGTTTTTTTTTGTTTGTATTTGTGATAGCCGCATACCGAAAGGGCCTTTCTGCTTAGGGCCGAACATCATAAAATGGCCTTTGCCTCAGCATGTTGGCTTGTTTGCTAGCTTCCTCGAAACCAACCAAAGCTGGGAGTTCGTCCGTAGTACACATACTACGTGGCACCGTGTATAAAAAAAAGCGCTCAAACCATCAAGTCATCTACCTTGTTTAAAATTAAAGTCCCATGAGTCTTAATGTTTCTATGCTATATACCTATCACTCAAGAAACATTATTCAAATCCTACTGTACCAGACCCGTTGCACAGAACTTTACGCTTCCGCTTGTCTGGATGTTTGTCCCGAGGCTGGACAATATACCGTAATTCTCTTGTTACAGATTTCCTTTATCAACACAGAGTGGCTTTCGACGGCGCCATTTCCGAAGTTGAAATACTAGATACATCTAATTGTGCGGTAAGCGAGTCAATGCTTCTTATACTGTAATCAGGGGTTTTCAAACTTCTACCTCAGTCCTAGGGAATCTTTCGCAAGGCATTCTAATAACCACTAAAGTTATTGAAAACTATAAAATAACCCGACTCGGCCCTCGCTTTTTCACTTTATTTACCAAATCTCTAGCATTTGGCGAAATAATGTGAAAAAGCGAAGGCCTACAAAATGTAGCTAAAAACCATTGTAGGAGACCAAACGAGTATTGTGATACCTCATTCATTAAAATCTCTAACCGTTTTGATTCTTGGAGGTAATAAATAGTTTCCGCCAACCACCTATAAGTCACTCGAAAAACATTATGATATGTTGTGTGTAAAGGTCAATATAAAATATGGAAATAAATATGCTATCAAAATCTTCAAAAACTCCCTTCGATTAGATTTCAGTCTGCCTTGAACCCTTGAAGCTCCCGCTCGACACTAGTTTTAGTGACCATGTATTTCAGGAACCGTCAGTTCGTTGTGATTCTGATCGAGCACAACCAATAGATCCGGTCCCTTTGAAAACTTGAATATCTACATAAGATAAGGTAATTTTTATTGGTTTACAAGAAAATACAACGATAAAAAAGAATTACAAAGAAAAAACAACGTGAGACCAAAAGGCTGCCATTCAGCGTGTGCAGGAGCTCAGGGAACAGCTGCAGCGCTGGTCTTCAAATCAAATCAAATCATTTATTTGCAGAATACATTATTACGGTACATGTCAGATCTTATGACTAGAGTGATGTCAAATATATTCAACCCGCAAGCAGGTGTGCTAATATTACATCACAGTGATTCAAATCGTTATAATAATCAATATTGAAAATAATCAAGGATACAATCGAAGATAAATAGATAACAATCAGAAAATTAATGAACAATCGTGGTCAAAACATAATAAATTATTCTATTTAAAATTAATATATTCATTTACACTATAGAAACATTTGTCAAGCAACCACTTATTTAATTTTTGTTTAAATAAATTACCGTTGAGTTCTTTAATAGATTCTGGTAACTTATTAAGGATAATGATGCACATATTAAATAGGTACATTTTTCTCATAGATCCGCTTATGGCATTGTGGATTGTATAACAGATTATTGAATTTCGCCCTTTTTTGTCGAGTGATAATATCCTTACGTTTGGTAAAGTGTTGGGGGTAAAATTTTACAAACATGCATATGTCTCTAATGTACATGCAAGGTAGAGGCATACCTAATATTACAGATCTTCCGTGGCACCTTAGCGTAGAGCTCGTCACTGGCTAAGAACACACTCTTTACAATAAAGTTTGGTATCCAACTAACATAAATAATATTTAACATAGCATATTTATTTACTTAAGGGCCTGAATAGTCCAAGATTGAGCACCGCTGCCATAGATTGTCTATCTCCAGTCACAAAACAAAAGCCCCGCCATCGACTAGGTAAATGAAGCGGTGAAATAATAGACAGGTCGAAACTTAATTTAGCGCTGAACAATGAAGATGTTTATCTACTGATGCCCGTACAATTTAATTAGACAAAGTTTATGTGGCTTGTAGAGCGTTATCAGATGCGATCGTGCATGCCCCGGGGCGAATCCTACGCAAGGGCCCACGTCTGTTGCGTAATTGATGTTTTCATTAGAAATGTTTAGTACACCTCGGATTTTTCCAGTTTTTTTCTTTTTCTCGATTTATTTATGTAGCAATTTTTTGACGTTATTGATCCTTTTTTTCCTTTTTAAAAGCTCGAAATGATCATTTTTGACCTGTGCGTTTGTAGCTCCCAAACACATAAATAGATTTTAATTCAGTTTTTTGAAAGCTGACGATCTAACTAAAGTTTTCCTGATGAAAATGGATGTTTGCCATTCAAATTATGTGATGGTTCAAAAAACATTTTTCGTATCAATTTTTTTAATTTATTTTGTGAAATTAGCTTACTTACTTATTTACCTTTTTAGAATTTAATTTAACTTTTTGTGTTTGTAGTTAAGTAACGTACCCCCATATCATGTACTTTCCTAGTCGCCCCGTGACCACGATCGCTGTAACGTGGTAGAAACGTAGGGGATATAAAAACAAAAGGTACGCGATAAATACCGGATTAAACCATTAACTATACTTTCCTTATATCGTCGTCTATTGATTTTACCTAAGTTTTTTAGTAAATATATGTATGTGGAAACTCGTTATTAGCTCTCGGTAGCATATGCATAAGCATGTTATCTTAAGCAAAGACCTTATTGTAAAATAATACCTAGCTGTAAGTTTTCCTAAAATTCGTAAAATAAAAAAAACCATTTCTCCGTGATCTACAGTCTTTCGTCGATCACGTCATTTTATTATTTGATTGAATCACATCTTGCCAATTGGCCAACTCTACTCCAACTGACAGGTCAAACAGCGGGCATCGAACATTCGACACCCAACCAATCCTCGACTCCATGTACCTACGAATTGCATCTAAACAATTTGACTACGCATTATTAAAAATAATCGATAACGGAACTGCGATCGTCCCGAATCGATTGTCGGTTGCGCAATCGGCTGTATTATTCGGTGCAGCGATCGAATGGCCTCGATACTGGATTCCGTAGCGTACGCGAGATGGTGACTTCATTATAGTGAAGTTCACTGACTTTTCTTACGATTCTTACGTCGTTTATTTTCGTGGCGGTAAAAATAAACGTACGGTTTTAGAATCGGATAGGTGTGCTATGCTAGTGACATGCTAGTGATTTAGGTTTATAGGTGTCTGTAATCTCTTCGGTTTCGCTCTAATTTGACAGTGATCTATGCTGAACCTTGAGCCGCATTGCACATCCAGTGACAGTTATTGATAAGTGATTAATCCTGGAGTAAAGTTACTACTGGATGTAGGTACAAGCCCTTCGCAGAATGACGTCACGAATCCCCATCCTTTGCTCTTTCGAAAGCTTTGGGTCTACAAAAGCAAACTTGCATTAATTTCGCAGCTATCCCATAGATAATGATTGCGCAAACTGATAACTTTAATGCGTGCACAAATGTGTGCAAAGGTCTTTGAACCCAGCAGATTAGGTCACGAAAGAAAGTGAAACAATAACAATTGGAACCAAAACGGACCGTGCAGAATGCGAGCACGGTATTTTTGACCGCATGACCGCCTTCTGTCTGCGGAATCCAAAGCTTCAGTATCGCTGGAAATATGTACAAGAATGAGAAGTTATATTATGCATTGTTTCATATTTTATGCGAAGTGTCCACTAACAATCAAATTTGAAGAAGTTGATTTGCGCAAGTGACTTCCAACGTGTAAACGCTCGCGCAAGTGAACTTCTGCAAGTTTTAGTGACTTGCCGAACTTGCTGCAAGTCCCACGTGTATTTCCACGTGTCCACACAGCTGTGGATTAATGTTTGTCTTATTACTTCCATGGGAGAAGCGACGAGTTTGCTTAGATCTAATTTGTGTTTGACGGTTCCTTCAACTAATATTTGTTTTCTACTTCTTATTGTGTAGCTATTAATTTCCCATTTGACAAGTCATGGGCCATTAATACGTCATTAATAGCGGCCCTAAGCCGCTTCCATTTATCGATTCCCTGCGACCGCTGCAATGTTGTCGGTCCATGTGAATAGTCTCCCACCACTCCGTTTCGAGTTTTACTACGTGTGTATTAAGTTTGAATTCCTCTACAAGCTTTGGCCTCTTGTTCGTAACGCATTACGCTGCGATATCCTACTTCAAAAAAAAAAACTAAGTAATAAACATAATGACAGTACCATGTCAATATATTTATGAAAACTTGTTGTCTACTCATAGAAATATAAATCGGTTCCCTAAAAATAGTTATAAATATAATGTTAATACCAGAAATAAACATAAACTCGCTGTGCCCATAACTAGGCTACACAAAATTAAATAAGTGCTTAATATCTTTTAAAGGGCAATGTAGGTATACGCTTCTACAACAAAACTCCTAGTGAGTTGCAAAAACTATCAGAAAATAAATGCAAACAAATTGTAAAAACCTTGCTATGCAAAAGGGCTTACTATAAAATATCAGATTATCTAGCAGCTAAAAAAGCTTGGGACGGGTTTTGCTACAACTCGAAAGGTAACAACTAACAGGCTAAAGGTTTCAAGCGACAGAAATCAAAAATATCACTTTCTTTCCGTGTGTTTAGTTTTACAATTTGACCTTTTCTAAGTGTACATTTATTGTATTTATGGAAATAAAGAGTTTTTGATTTTGATTTTTTACTCTAGCCGAAGAAGTTTCAAAAGTACGAAATTTTTAACTTTAAACCTTCCTTAGATTCGTGGCTGCCTGGCGGAACACGTGCGGTGGGGCGATGCGTTCGCCGTGGTCTACTCCGTCTGCGAGAGACGGTCCTTCCTAGCAGCTGCTGAACTTCTCTCCCTACTGGAGCGGACGAGGCTGCCTGGATGCGCTGCCGTTACCCTACTCGGGAACAAACGGGACCTCGAACACGCGAGGTAAGCATTTTGTCTCGAAAATGAACAACCTAACAAAGTTAAGGTTGTTCACTTTACCTTTAAAAAGATTGTAGTGAACAAATAATATACACTTGCGAGCTTTAAACTGGAATCGCTTCAAGGGTTGTTCAAGACAAATTTTTACAATTTCTTTGCAGTGAACTATGAGTTAAGTTATGTTGTAGCCAATTAAATTAATTTTAAATGTTCTTGATATCACTTGATTGAGACACTTACAAAATTACCTTTCAAATGATATACCACAATCTATAGTTCATTGTATACTTACCTTGGGCAAATTCTGCAGTCGGGTAAAAATAATTTTGAGAAGGAGGCTAGGAGGAGGATCCAGCTGGGCTGACACTCACGGTAGGGCTGGTCCACCAGTTCAAAGTCGCTCAGCGAGCTATGGAAAGAGCTATGCTCGGAGTCTCTCCGAAGGATAAAATTCGTAACGAATACATCCGACAGAGAACCAAAGTTATCGACATAGCTCAAAGAATTAGCAAGCCGAAGTGGCAGTGGGCCGGCCATATGTCGCGAAGAACCGACAACCGCTGGGGTAAACGTGTTCTTGAGTGGAGACCACGACTCGGCAAACGTAGTGTAGGACGCCCTCCAGCCAGGTGGGATGACGATCTGCGAAAGACTGCAGGCAGATGCTGGATGCGGCAAGCTGAAGACAGGGCGCTATGGCGCTCATTAGGGGACGCCTATGTCCAACAGTGGACTAATATGGGCTGATGATGATGATGATGATAGTACATTGTACATAAATTGTAAAAAAATTGTTTTGATCAACTCGCGATGAAGCGATTCCATTTTAAAGCTCGCAAGTGTAGTAAAAGCACTTTTGAGTTTTTGTCTTGGGGACGCTTCCAACTAGTATTGATATGGATCAGTTGAGCTACCTGTAGATTGTTTGCCGCAGTATGCAGTTAGCTCAATAGTTTCAATTGTAAATACTAGTTCTAATTTATTTCTATTATTTGATTGTAATTTCCTTTGTTAATAAAGCTACATTTCATAGTTGTCCGTCTGTCAGCATAAATATTCAAGTTCAATCGAAGTGTCGATTCGCTGTCGGCGCCTAGAATAGACTAATAAGTCACACCATTATGTACGGTTTGAAGTAAAATCATGGACGTAATTTTTTTGTAAATTTCATTTGTTAACCGTACCTATATCCTGTCTCTTAGGGAGGTCCACGCCGAGGAAGGTCAGGAGCTATCTCTCCGCTTCGGGTGTCAGTTCTACGAGGTGTCAGCGGCCGAGTCGTGCGCCGGCGCCGCGCTCGCTTTCCACGCGCTGCTGCGGGAGGCGCGCTCGTTGGCGCTGCTACTGCCCACGCCGAGGCGGAAGCTCGCTGCTTATTCTGTGTCTAAGGTAGGACCCCGAACTCTAAGTCTAGGTTAGTAGCTGGTGATTCAACCCTTCGGATGTCAGTTCTACGAGGTGTCAGCAGCGGGGTAGGAGCTACACACACTTTCTTACAGGGAGGTCCATGACAAGGCGGAAACTCTTATTCTGTGTCTAAGGTAGGATCTCTATCTCCAAGTCTAGGTTAGTAGCTGGTGACTCAATCCTTAAGGTGTCAGTTCTACGAGGTGTCAGCAGCGGGTAGGAGCTACACACACTGTCATACAGGGAGGTCCATGACAAGGCGGAAATTCTTATTCTGTGTCTAAGGTAGGACTTCTAACTCTAAGTCTAGGTTAGTAGCTTGTGACTCAGTCCTTCAGGTGTCAGTTCTACGAGGTGTCAGCAGCGGGTAGGAGCTACACACACTGTCTTACAGGGAGATCCTTGACAAGGCGGAAACTCTTATTCTGTGTCTAAGGTAGGATCTCTATCTCCAAGTCTAGGTTAGTAGCTGGTGACTCAATCCTTCAGGTGTCAGTTCTACGAGGTGTCAGCAGCAGCGGGTAGGAGCTACACATACTGTCTTACAGGGAGGTCCATGACAAAGCGGAAACTCTTATTCTGTGTCTAAGGTAGGACTTCTAACTCTAAGTCTAGGTTAGTAGCTGGTGACTCAGTCCTTCAGGTGTCAGTTCTACGAGGCGTCAGCAGCGGGTAGGAGCTACACATACTGTCTTACAGGGAGGTCCATGACAAGACGGGAACTCTTATTCTGTGTCATCTAGGTAGTTTGACATCTAGGTAAAAACTGGCTGCTTATTCTGTGTCCAAGGTCATTCCTTACTCTGTCTTTCATAGGAAGGTGCCCGCTAAGCCGGAACTGGCTGCTATGCCTACGCCGAGGCGGAAATTGGTGGCTTAATCTGTGTCTAAGACCCGTATTATAAAAGTTTGCTCAGTCAGTAACGCTTTTCTATGGCATATACGTTATCTATGATACTATGACTGAGGAATCTTTTATAAAACGGGTTCAAGGTAGGACTTCCATAGTGTTATGTCTTATGGTATACTGCTGTGGGGGAACGCTGCAGATATTAACACCGTATTTGTGCTGCAGAAGAAAGCTGTTCGTGCAATCTATAACATGGGTCCCAGAGAATCCCTGCGTGATAAATTCAAAGAAATAAATATAATGACAGTACCATGTCAATATATTTATGAAAACTTGTTGTACACTCATAGAAATATCAATGAATTCCCTAAAAATAGCGACACACATAATATAAATACTAGAAATAAGGATAAACTCGCTGTGCCCACAACTAGGCTACACAAGATAAATGTATCTTTTAAAGGGCAATGTATACGCTTCTACAACAAAACTCCAAGTGATTTGCAAAAATTATCAATAAATAAATTCAAACAAATAGTCAAACATATCCTTTGTAAAAAGGCTTACTACAAAATATCAGATTATCTAGAGGATAAAAAAGCTTGGGACGAGTTTTGCTCCAGCTCGAAAAATAACAACTAACAGGCTAAAGGTTTCTTCGACGCTTCTTTACTTTAGTCTACATACCGAAGCGACAGAAATCTAAAATATCACTTTATTTCCGTGTCAGTGTTTAGTTTTATGATTTGACCTTTTCTAAGTGTACATTTATTGTATTTATGGAAATAAAGAGTTTTTGATTTGATTTGATTTGATTTGATTTGATGTCGTGTTTGGTCTGTGTCTTGAAACCTTAGGGTCTACTATTTCTAAGACTCCTCCAGATCCACGACCTAACGTTTCGTGTGATAATACGATTGTTTATGTTTGCGGTTAGTGTAATTATTATGTTGGATGGATTTGGACATAGTAGTTTATGCAACTGTCATATAATGAAGGGTATTAAAACACGAGTGTGAGTTTATGAAACGAGCGCAGCGAGTTTCATAATAGTAACGAGTGTTTTAATACCCGTGTTATATGCAGTTGCATACACTACTTTATCTTCACTAATGCAATTATTCAAACAACAAGTAAAAGCTGACAATAGTTTATTTACAATAATTGTTCAAATTTTGGATGGTACAATTTTGAAAGTTAATGTTAATTATTGATCCAGCAGCTGTAGCGGCCGCGGGGCAAGCAGTAGAGGTCGTAGACGGAGTCGGAATATTTATAATTACTTCATTCGTCTTGTTTTCTATACTGTTCAAGATCGTATTTGAGACTTGAATAAGATCTTACCAAAGAGTTTTGTGTATGTAAGTTTAGTAGTTTCGACGAAGTTTTCACGTATAACCCAACTGTTTTCAAAAGCCAGCCTAATATCAAAATTTTATACAACTTGTATGAGGATTTTGACATAAGGCTCGCCAGGTTAATTGGTCGCGTTTTATTGATGTTATAATGAGATTTTACGATATCGATGTGGATATTATACCATCATGTGAAATTGCTTAAATTGAGTGTTTTGTTATCTGCGCTATAACAGTAGTAATTATAAGTCAAGTATTGGAAACATAAGTAGAATGTTATAACATAACATTAGTGTAGATAAAATAAAATAAAAACTTGGTAAACTCACAAACTTTTTATATTGTTGTTCGACTCCTGAAGGGTAAGAGAGAGGCTGACCACAGACAACAGAAAATGTGTTGCCTGCAACAATATGTTGCCAGCTTATTATTTATGTCATAGACAACGATGAAATATGAAATTAAATGACCTTCGCAATCCATCCATCACATGCTACCCAAGTCTAGCCTTACTTCATCAGCAGACGATTACCAGTATATCTAAATATTCTAAAATATATTTCTTTCGCAGGTAATCGGCACGATATTCGGTAAGAACAGCAAGAGCGTCAGGAAAAAACGACCATCTCTCAGTATTTAATAATTTTACGTTAGATTGTAGACACACCCACAGACTGTTATGTAAATATTTTAAGTTAAGTTAAGATGTACAGTTAGACCCAGCATTTATAGAATTTAATATAATCCATTGTTTTTTATATGTAACTTTTTCATTACCTCGAAACTGTGTTTTTCCTATCACGTGTTAGGCTCTGCGTGTTTAATGATCAACGTGTAGTGTCTTTTTCATTCTAACGAACGGTGTTTCTAAGTGTGTGAAAGACACCTCCTGGAAAACATGGTTTCAGGTATATATGTGAAATTATAGATACTTATAAGCTGGAACTCTTCGAGCCACTCTCGAGTTAAAGTTTTATAGGCCCGTATGAAAGCCTTTCTTCATTGGTCAATCATCATATTCATCATGTTGTATGCATTTATGTTTGGGTAACGCTTTTCTGTGGTATAAACGTTACTCAAGTATAGAGCTATAGCCTTCGTCATACGGCCCGTTAGACTTTGTTGAGAAAAGCAGCTTAAGAGACCGTAATTAATAGAGTTGCTGCTAACAAAGTGTAAGGTAAAATATGACTTTTTTTATATGTGTAAACAATAATATTAAGCATAGAATTGTTCGATGAACCTCGCAGTAGAGTAACGTTCAAATAATGAAAATTGTAAATATTATGTACCTTGTAATTTAGAAGTTAAGGTTTACAGTTACATTGGCAAGCCTAATGTATAAAGTTGAAATTAAATTTTATATACTTACTGTACGTGTTGTTTGATTTACTTCCTAGTAGGCGGTAAAAGTACTTATTTTATATGGACACGACTAAGTAATTATAAAGTTCGCTCTTGAAATGCTTGAGACGTCATCTTAAGGCACGTGGGTGTTAAGCGGGCAACTCAAGTTTCAATATTGCATTTCAATTATAATTTATCCAGCTTAGGCACGTACTGCAATTAAGAATAATATTAATAAATCATTTATTTCACACACACACATACAACAACACTTACGAAAACTTAGGACAGTTATAAACTTGCGAGCTTTAAACTGCAATCGCTTTAAGGGTTGTTCAAGACTAATTTTTACAATTTCTTTGCAGTGAACTATGAGTTAAGTTATGTTTTCCCTTACGCAGGATTTATTGGCGACGATAAATTTTGATTTAATGGACGATAATGTCCGCTGCCACACCGCAGCAGTGACTAGACAGTACCGACAGACGTCTTCCATGTCGGCATTCCCACACTAGACTGGCCAGCCCTTATTCCTGACTTGAACCCAATCTGGCATATGTGGGACGAGCTAAAACAGCGGATACGAGGGAGAAATCCAGCTCATCCAGCTCCGGCGCCGATAGAAGCCGATAGATGCAACTTCGACCTATTGCAATAATTCCCAAAATTTAGGTAGCCAATTTAATTAATTTTAAATCTTCTTGATATCACTTGAAAGGTAACAAAATTACCTTTCAAATGATATACCACAATCTATAGTTTATTGTACATAAATTGTAAAAAAATTGTTTTGATCAACTCGCGATGAAAGCAATTCCATTTTAAAGCTCGCAAGTGTAGATAAGAAATCAAATAATATCGCAAAAAAATTTGACTTTGACGGGACTTGAACCCGCGTTCTTCCGTTTTGCGTTAAAAAAATTGCGATATTATCAATTTTTTCAATTTTCAATAGATCTTAAATAACTTATTCTACGATCCATAGTAATACATCATAAAACTAACATAAAAACGTAACTTATACCTAACAAGAAAGTTATTGAACTGCTTTAATTTCTTTGAGCAATGGGATACTTTCATTTAAGATGCTCCAAGCATCTTACGATAGCCTAGGACCTAGGCCGAGCCTAGGCCTAGGATTATATAATATATCCAAAACAAATTTAGAACGCGACGACCTCCGTGGCGCAGCGGGCGAAGGTCTGCCTGCGACGCAGGAGGTTGAGGGTTCGCCTCGGAACAAATTTGTGTACGATCTGCAGAAATTTGTTCCGTTGGTCTGGGTGTTTTCTATGTATAATAAAAATATCTATCTATGTAATGTATTGTATTAAGTATATCAGTTATCTAGTACCCATAACACAAGCTTAGCTTGGGGCTAGATAATGCTGTGTGAATTGTCCAGCATTATTATAATTATTATTACCTATTCATTAAATTCGACAAAATGCGAAAGTTCGGATGTTTTTTTAAATTCAAGCCATAACTGAATCAGATGAACGAATCGGGCTGAAATGTTGCTTATAAGTCGTGTAGATAAAGAATCTAACTGAATATGACTGAATGTCACCTTCAATCCCATTGATTATTTGTATGACTTCAAACTACATTTAGTTCTGGACCTGGAATAACATATTGGATACTTTTACACTGGAAAAACGTGCGATGCCGCGGGCTGAAGGTAATACTGAAATAGATAGTCGACTTCAAAAAATTACAAACATTTTATAAACCTCTCGTCGGTACCTCGAGCATCCGTTGAGGAATGTTTTGCGATTTTCTGCAATTATGATTTCTACTTTTATGCATTCTTGCATATCTTAGGCCTCTGCCGCACTGCGGATTGTAGGTAGGTGAGAAAACAAGCGGAAATGAACGGTACCGACCACACTGATTTGAACGCTATGCCACGAATATGATTAGGTAAGTACCTAATTGTCCTGGTATAAGAAATCAATTAAGGGTTTTGTTATTATTGAAGTGGTAATTTGGGCTCTTTCCCATCTCTTAAATATTTTAAAACAACTGAAGAAAATTTGTATGTTTCATACATTTCGTCGCGTATGGAAACCTTTTCAAGAAATAGCTTATTTGAGTACACCTAGATTCCTGGTACCTATAGCTACCATCTAAGCAACCAGCAAACCTAGTCGCCTTCCTACCATCCTGCAGTACGGCCTTGGGCTTTATAAATTCATCATCATCATCAGCCTATACTAGTCCACTGCTGGAGATAGGCCTCCCCTATTGAGCGCCACAGCGCCCTGTCTTCAGCTTGCCGCATCCAGCAACTGCCAGCAGTCTTTCGCAGATCATCCTCCCACCTGTCCGGAGTGCGTCCTACACTACGTTTGCCGAGTCGTGGTCTCCACTCAAGAACACAAAGAGCTACTACTACTAGAAGGGCTTTATAAATTAAATACCTATTATGAGGTAGGTCCTACTACGAATCATTACTAAATAAATAAATAATGCTGGACAATCTACACAGCATCATCTAGCCCCAAAGTAAGCTACTCAAAACTTGTGTTATGGGTACTAGATAACTGATATATTTAATACATTATACAGATAGATATTTTTTTTATTATACATAGAAAACACCCAAACAAACGGAACAAATTTCTGAAGATCGTACACAAATTTGTTCCGAGGTGGGAATCGAACCCGCAACCTCTTGCGTCGCAGGTTGACTCTCGCCCGCTGCGCCACTGATATCGTCAACTACTCTACATTAAAACAAGATTCTTAAATTAGAAAGCCTACAAGAAAACCCACCGTATATGTATGGTACCATACCAACCCTTATACAACAGCGCACTACTTATGTATAGCATTGACAGACAGACACCCCGCGGTGCGTTTCACATACATGGTCCAATCCAGCACTAATTGTAGGAACTTGTCGAAATAACGAGACGTTTTACACTTTTCCCTGTCTCTTTGGTAACGGGCTTTCCTTTAATGTTACACAATATTGCCAAGGCGTACGTAAGAAGTTTCACTCAACATGAAAAACTCCGAGGAAAGGGAAAACAAAACATCATCGTCCGCAGCTGGATTTTAATGTAAAATAACGAATGTTACATAATGTAAAACATGTAAACGTAAAAGGAGAATCGTTAGAAATTGTAAACAGTACAGTATTATTAGGAATAACCTTAAATAGTAAACTTCAATGGGGCCCACACATAGATAAGCTATCGAAGAGACTTAGTTCAGCAGCGTATGCAGTCAAAAAAATCCGCCATCTTACAGACGTGGATACATCTAGACTTGTTTATTTCAGCTACTTCATAGTGTTGTCTTATGGCATACTGCTGTGGGGGAACACTGCAGATATTAACACCGTATTTGCGCTGCAGAAGAGTTCGTGCAATCTGTAATATGGGTCCCAGAGAATCCCTGCGTGATAAATTCAAAAAAATAAACATAATGACAGTACCATGTCAATATATCTATGAAAACTTGTTGTACACTCATAGAAATATCAATCTATTCCCTATTCCCTCGCTGTGCCCACAACTAGGCTAGGTAGGTATACAAGATCTTTTAAAGGGCAATGTATACGCTTCTACAACAAAACTCCAAGTGAGTTGCAAAAATTGTCAATAAATAAATTCAAACAAATTATCAGACATATCCCGCAGTTGGTGCTATTCGCCGTCTGGCAGATACTAGCCATACCTTTGTTTAATTATACAATCATCTACCAAAATAAAGTTTTAAAGAAAAGAGCGTTATCTATTGTTGAGCGAACGTCATTCAAAGTATGCATATTAGTTTGGAGCTATGTTCTGCGAGATTTTGAGTGATATTTGAAACAATGTTTGAAAATGCCTTGATGTAATGTAACCAACCGTACACTACTTTCGATCCACTATATCCAAATGGGCACAAATCTTCCTGTAGATCTCTTAGCCAATAAGTATTTTAAAAAGGTAAGTAGATAAAGTGTGCGTATGTATCTCCGGAAATACTGAACCGAATTTGTTTTTTTCCAAATCTCTGAATGACCACGCTTTACCCAGGTACCGTGCCTAAAGCTGCAGGCAGGCTAGTCTACAAGGTATCTTTACCTATCAATATCCTCAACTTAATAAAGTAGGTACCTGCATAGGTAAGCTAGAGCAGAGCGATTACAATCGCACCCCCGACCCAGCCCGGAGCCAGGAGCGCTGGCGCCAGCACCACAGAATAAACAAGTTGTTAGGTTCGATTTATTGCTCATATCGCCGAGCATCTGTATTCTACCCGGGATTTATACCGCGGAAACGATGGTTGGTACCGTGTGTTAGGAAGAAAGCATTACGAATGGGAATCTGCGCGCTAACCTAACACGCTAAGCTCGCAAACCTTGACCAAGATTAAAACAGATATAAGCCGTTTGGGGTTGAAACCCTTGGTCCTTGGGGTCCTGGAGCACACGTAATTAACGAACACCTACATAAATAAATCATCCTTTGTGTATGTAGAAGCCATTGATGATGATATTGATTCGAAATTGCTTTACTTTATTGTCATCCTTTATGATATTTTCAGTCTTTTGATTTCGAACATGCCAAGTTTACGAAACATGCTTTTGTCAATCAGAAATTCAAAAGAAAGAAAGAAGAAAGTTAGAAACTGATAACCCCGACTATCTACAAAGACAGTCAGGGATAGATTTAGTTCCCTTCCGCTCAATCGAGTCGCAATCACTTCTGATATTGCACTTGCTGCTTTCACATGTTATTGAGCGTGTAACATCGGTTCCTGTATTAGACGTTATCGGGCGATCGGACGTGGGCTGGCATGCCAAGGCCTCCGTATTCTCTAGGAAGCAGATTTAAAATCTAACTGGTCTATGTGTCTAGAGCTCAGTGGAGAAAAACAGTCAGCCGTTCGATACATAAAATACTATCGGAAACTTAATGTATGTAATTATAGCAAAATGGGTAGTTCTTATTTTTTTAAACTTTGGCAAAGTCTTTCCCTTTAAAATGAAAATTAGGTTACTAAATTAAAGCACCTAGTATTTAGTAATAATAGTAAAGGAAAGTCAATTCACGATAAAGATAATGGTAGATAAGTAGGTACATTTTAATCGGGCAGTTGAGATAATGAAAATTTTGGCGGAGCGCGTTTATGTCTTTTGTATGCACAAACTGAATTTATAATTTTCAAACTGACCGCAGTTTTCGTAGTTTTTCAAATCTTCCTTCAACTTTTATCACAGCGCAATTAAAACCTCTATTTTTCACCGTGATTGGTGAACAAATTTCAAAAGAGTTTAAAAAGCGATGCTAGCTTACTGTGACGACCAGCGGAACCCATCCTTCGGCGCGTCTTCACCATGAATAAGAGCCACCCTCGGGCACTGAAACTCTCGCTGTCCGATCAATATTAGTCCGACACGTCTGTAATAGACACCTGGACAGCAGCGGGTGAAAACAGCAACTCATTAGATACCCAGTGACAAGGTAAGTGTGCGACGCTATCGACCGTGCATGATCTATTAAAGCGTTTAAGTGGTTTTGAAGGCGGTTAAACATACCCTGCTAAGTTTGCTATCGATCATGCTCATGTTTTGCAAAATTATTTTTATTATGGCGTAAACGATGAATTATAATTGTCATGAAAACAGATCATGGGCTACATTTTAACGATACCTACCCACTGTGAACTGTCACTTTAGAAACTGTCCAAACGTTAATTTTATTTGTCGAAATAAAGTACCTAGTAGGTACCTACTCCTTTGCTAGGTAACATTGTGTGTGTAGGTACCTGACGTAATAAGAGCAGAAGCCTTTATTCAGAAAGAAAATTATAATCAAATAATAGAAATAAATTAGAACTAGAATTTACAATTGAAACAATTAAGCTAACTGCAGACTGTTGCAAAGAATGTACAGGTAGCTCAACTGATCCATACGAATAACAGTCGGTAACTGACTATCTGTATTTTCATCTTTTTGAAAATCTGTCTATATGAGAACAAACCGGCCTGTAAATATTATTTGTACCTCCCTTGGGTATACGTACGTACTTACAAAGCACAGAAGAGATACCCAGGTAGTACTCCAGCTAACGTTACGTGTCATAAGTAAAAGTTTTCGCAAAGATAAAAATTCGCAAGCACAGTGTCACTAATTCAATCAAAAAGGGGTCAAGAGCAGATGACCCTACAATCAGCGATATTTAGCGTCAATTAAAGAATTTAATGAATCACCGGTGAAAGCTAGATGCAATCAGAGAAACGAAATCGCGATGAGTGCGTATCGAGTGTCTGTTGGAAAGATCACGACTCTAAAGTGCTGGTAAAACGCGTATCCGCTGATGAGAGCGATCCACGAACGAGAGTGAATAACCACTTGGTCTTCACTCTTGAAGTCTCGATTGTGAAGAGGCAAGAGTTACATTACAATACAAGGGGAAATAATAATATGAAAGGGACTTTGAGTTCCGGTGGTAGTGGTTGAGTCTACACACCATTTGTCGGCGACGCAGACCGGTGGGTTGGTGCGATATTTCAGTGTTTGAATATTTAGCCGACAAAATTAGCTTTCGCCATCATTTTAGAAATCAGAGTTAAGAAATAAAAAGAAATTAAGTTCATGGATAACTAGCTTCTGTCAGCGCCTTCGTACGCGTTTTTTTTATATTGGGGAATAACAATTTTATTGTTCTGAAAAAACTAACAACCCATTTCGAATTCCTTAATATGTATTAACACAGTTTTTTAAGTTTTGCGGGATAAAATATAAATAATAATAATAATAAATACTAATCCTAGGGAATACATTTTAATATTTTTAATTGTTATGGAACCATCTTGTGATAATTTTCTAAACAATTGCAAAACCAATCATCCAAATTGGTCCACTATTGATGAAGTAACCATATAATATTATCAAAAAATAAAAAATAAAACATACAGAACATAATTAACGTAGAGCCTCGTCTTTTTGAAGTTGGTTAAAAGGGATAAAATGTAGCATAATAATGTATACGTTATAACAGGCTTAGAACTAAAATTTCTTAGGTACACATAACTACAAAGTTTCAGACCGATTCGTTCCGTAGTTTTGGTGTGAAGAGGCAACTAAAATCTTTCTATCTATCCATCCAAACTTTCGCATTCATAATAATTAGGCGATGAAAAGCCAGTCCAGCGCTCAGGCTATTTATACTCGCAAACAGTTGAAAACAGGAATACATAGAATAAACCTGTGTTGACGGTGATCCGGTACAACGATTAAAATCAATGTTGATAATATCTGCTGAAGGTTGTAATCAGATTACTCGAAGCGTATTTAATCGTATCGTAGGTAATGAATGACGAAACCAAATAAATGTAGAGTCTATGACAAGTATGACGGGAGAAATAAGTCGCAATGTCTCGACCAGGAGATACCAGGAACGGATCTAGGATAGTATAACAGGGGTATAACAATTTCATTAAAGCCAAGAACATTGAGATCCGAAATTGGAAAGATTAATAGTTATATAAGAAAGTAACTACCTATATATTTTAATTATTTTTACCTACATTCTATGAGTAATGTTACACTGCATGATGGCAAAGATTATGTACTAACTCACCGTAATAAAATATAGTAGCAAAATAACCAATGATTCATATGCAAATGTTGTTTTGCGTGGATAAAACAGCATAGGATAAGGGTCAGGTGTGACACGTGTTAAGATATTTTTTGTTTACGTTCAGCTACACAAGACAAGTTTATCTAGGCACGCGAAAGAATGTAGATGGAAACTAGGTAACTAAACTATACTTTGTTTTTCAACATTTAGGTAGGTTACGTAATGAACGATCTATCTATAGGTAGACCACACAACTCGCGGATCTCTGTAGAACCTTGTCACAATAAGAAAACAAACGCCAAACACAGTAACAAACGTAACTTTTCGCGTTGTTACTGACATGCTTTTACAGCGATCCGCCAGTTGTGTGGATGTGATGCGCCCATAGTGCCTGCCTAGATAGCCAAGTTAACAGAATTGGTTTGGTAGAGACAAAGCTTTTTGTTTTGATGACAACGTTCTTCACAGGTATATTTTGCTTTAAATAAATAAAATAAAATAAAATAAATAATGCTGGACAATTCACACAGCGTTATCTAGCCCCAAGCTAAGCAGAGCTTGTGTGGGTATGGGTACTAGATAACAGATATACTTAATACAATACACTACATAGATAGATATTTTTTATTATACATAGAAAACACCCAGACCAACGGAATGAATTTCTGCAGATCGTACACAAATTTGTTGCGAGGCGGGAATCGAACCCGCAACCTCCTGCGTCGCAGGCGGACCTTCGGCCGCGGCGCCACGGAGGTCGGTCTTTTAGATAATATTTTTATTTCCTGGAAAAGCTAATTACTAAAAAATTTCTTGTTACGAGCTTGTTAATGCTTATGTATATTTAGTAGTTTTGTCACGTTTTTCATATCTACCACCATGAAATACTTACTTGTCTACTTTTTTGACTCATAATAACACTTGCGTAGTGTGTAGCTTTCTAAAATATTGTACCTAAAATTTGGAGATGCCGGTATTGGTGTCTCAATCTAATCAAATTGTACCTTATTAAGAGAATTTGGAGATTCCGGTATTGTTGTCTCAATCAATTTAAAAATAGAATTTGTAACTCCGAAATTACTTACATCTAATCAAACCTTCTTCCAATTTTTTATTTGCTTTGTGACTCTTTAGGGTGACGGCAACGCTACTATTGTGTTCGTGGCTTCGAGTACCCCTTTCCTAGCTCCACCCCTGTTCCCAACTTATCATACACTTTCATCTGAACGTTTAGATGAAACGATTACCAGTTTCGTCTAATTGCCCGCGTCTGGTGGAATCACTCAGGCTGATGCATGACTGCGCTGCAACCTGTAGCTAATCGTACTGGTTTTCATGTTAGCTACGGGGTTTTTAGTTTCCAAGACTCGTTGTTTGGGAACTTGCTAGATTATGACTCAATTGTGAGACTGGAGGTCAGCGCCTACTCCTCACCTCACCTCACCTCAACAGCCTGTATTGGTCCACTACTGGACGCAGGCCGCCCCCTGATAAGCGCCTTATTGGCTTTTATCACATGAGGGGTAATGCCCACAATCACCATGCTGGACATGCGTTTTGGGGATCGCAGTTCGGTGATAGACAACTCGCTGGATCAATAAAAATAGTCTGTCTTCCGAAAAGGGCTTCAGAAGAAATGTCTTTTCATAAATTTCATTCATAAGCTATAATAAAACTAAAAAACAAATGACTACTACAGACTATTTACATTTGAAACAGATGAATCGATCAATCGGAAGCGTCCACCTTGACGACAGCGACACAGCGACAAATATTCACCAGCTCTCGGGTCATCAGGGACGTTTGCGCTGATAAAATTTTGAATACATGGAGTGCCTTACCCCAAGGACCTTGGTTCTCGCCTCCAAGGGGGGCACACATTTTATACAATTTTAAACGTTCCAATCGCAGCTAACTTATCCCTTATGGAATGAACGTTGATGTTTTAAAATAAACAATAGAGCGATGTATGACCCTAGAGCTGGTGAGTATCTGGCGCAGCGCATCAGCGTTACCATACAGTGAGGCAATGCAGCCAGCGTCTTGGGAACGCGACGACTGGTATCGATTTCGATCAGTTGAGCTACCTGTAGATTGTTTGCAACAGTCTGTAGTTAGCTCAAGTGTTTCAATTGTAAATACTAGTTCTAACTTGTTTGTATTATTTTATTGTAATATCCTTTGACAGTAAAATCAGAATGTCTATTTGCACCACGTAAAAGTACCATACGGAAATGAATAGTAAAACTAAAGGAGGCACCAGCACTACGTAAAGATAACATCAACAACCATTAGATTCTACTTTACCTTTTATCTACAGCACCCGACTATTTCTAATCTACCTATCTGAGTATCTGAGCTTTAAGTTATCGCCAGCATCTGAAAACATTCGCTTAGTTTTATTGGTAACATTGTCATGACCAAGATTCTCAGCGTAGATTAGGACTATCTCTACTCTACAGTACTTTATTATGCATATCTATGGCACAAGACAATAAGGTTTGCAGAAAAGACGGTTTACGAAGTGTATTTTATAGACGGTCATGGTGGCGTACTGGACGAAGGTCCGCTTGCAACGCACAAGGTGGAGAGCAGCCAAAGATAAAGTTTTTTCATGTGGGTATGTAAATGCCACGTTGTGAATTTAAACGATAAAGAAGAGAAGATTTTTGGGAGCCTACCAGGGTATATGGTTATCAAGAGTCATGGTCAAATGTCTGTCTCACCTTTTTTAGTCTTGAACTTGAAAAAAAAATAAAAATATTAAAAAAATCTTCGGCGCTAAGATAGATTTTATCCTGGGAATGAAGCATCAGGCAGCTAACAACTTTGCAATAAAGTAAAAAAAACCTTCACAGTTTTGTAAATTTACGCGATCAGGAACATAGGTACATAGGGTATCTATCGCGTTTATTCGCCTATTTTTCTGGAATTTTCACCAGACTGAAGTTCTGAAGATAAAGTGAGGGTAGTTGCAAAAAAATACTGCCACTTGCAGAGGCGCGGCGGTAGCTCCGGTACACCAGTCATCCCGTGACCACGACAAAGTAAAAACCTGTTTCCGCCTGGAAAAATATGTACCTAAATAAACGCGATAAATAGGTACCCATGAACATCACGTCACGCTAATATTAGAAATCCGAAAGTTTGCATGGATGGATGGATTGATGGATGTTTGTTACCTCTTCACGTCAAAACTACTGAACGGATTGGGCTGAAATTTTCCATACAAGTACCTAATTCTTATCCTGGAAAAACATTGAATACTTATTATCCCATAAATCAGTTTCCATGGGATAGAAATCACCTTTGAAACAACGCGTGCGAAGCGGCGGGCATAAATTATTTTTATTATAAAGAATCTTTCGTCTTGTAAATGTTTTACTGGATAAATTACATTACTGTGCCTAGTAAAGTACCTGACTACAGTACAGACTAGGGATGTTACGGAGGTGGTGTAACGGAACCGAAGTCGGAGTCGGAGTTTTAAAATTTGGTTTGTCGGAGTCGGAGTCGGAACCGGAACCGGAGTCGGAAGCGGAGGCGGATTCGAAGGTGATGGCATATATATTCCTGCAGCAGCTGCACCAGTAGGCGCAGGATTTTCTGATTTGCAGGATTTTCTCTTATTGTTTCAATAGATCATTTATTTTATGTGCCGCCAGATATATTCGGTAAAAACTGTCTTCCCCTTGATAATTCGACACAATTAGCTTTATAAGTCACCGAAATCCAATACCTTCAACGAAATTGAAGAGGATCTTGCAAAGCTATCATTTCAGAAATCAATCTGTCTATTTCCATCTACCTATTTAGCATCAGAACTACACCATTTTTGATTCTTCATCAAAGTTTCTTGTAGTCGAAGGCTGTAGGTACTCTATATATCTTTTCAGTTTCTAATTGATAAATTCTTCGTATTCAGTAGCATGCACAGACTTAAAATGACATTTAAACAAAGTAGTCGACTGCCTCTCGTGAAATATCTTTTGACTATATCTGCACAAACTTCAATAAAGTAGTTCCAAATCGCACTTGTTTTCAGCTTCATTGTCCAAATCAGAATCTAAGAGATAACTAATTAAAATGAGTGAGTTCCGATTAAAACCTCCGATTGAAAGTTTCGAAACCGAAGTCGGAACCGAAGGTGTAGTATCAATCGGAAGTTCCGACATATCGGAATCGGAGTCGGAGCTCCGTAACATCCCTGGTACAGACTATCACGGCGTGCTGCGGCCGCAAACCGCAAGGTATCCTTGTGCGCACCTTGTTCCTTACTTTATGCAATGTCTGATACATTGTAGCTTACATAATAAAATTCTTTCAAGATCATGCCTTAAATTAAATATAACAATTTGATTGTTTAGAAAAAACTAAAATCTGACTTCGAATCCCTTAACTTTTCACTGTTTTAACCCCCGACGCAGAAAGAGAGGGGGTTATTAGTTTAACGTGTCTGTCTGTGTATCTGTGTTTCTGTCTGTGGTATCGTAGCTCCCAAACGGATAAACCGATTTTCATTTAGTTTTTTTTGTGTCATAGATAATTTTATCCTGAGTGTTCTTAGCCATATTTCAAGAAAATCTGTCGGGGGTTTTTGTTCTTGTTAAGTATTACGTGACATATACTTAATCCCTTTGAAATTAAATTTATATTGACCAATTCGGGATCATGCTCTATACAATAGCGAAAAAAATTTCAAAATTGATCCATAAATAACGGAGAAATCGACGAACATACATAAAAAAACGTACATACAGCCGAACACAGAACCATCTTCTTTTTTCGATGTCGGTTAAAAAGATTTCAGTGTCTAAAGAGTGCTTTAAATGGAACAGGACCTCAAAGCGATCGAAGTGACAGTCTAGAAAGAAATAGCCAACCAAGATTCACGAACGGCTCTAAAGTGTCATGACATGGTGATGATGAATCGATTCTGATGGTAAATGATCATGACCAAGACCAGAAAATACCAAGACTCACCAGCACAACGGCTGTAGGGTTCTTCTGGGTGATGATGATGGATGGATGTATGACGATGTGTGGTAGATGTATGAATCCACCGGAGTTAAGGTTCCAGGCATGACTTTCTTATTCAAAGAAAAAATAAATCTTATTATACAGTCTTCTGCGGTTGATACCTACGGTTGATAATGGTTGATGGCAGATGGTAGGTTCCTATCGATTTCTAATACATATTGCACTTTTATTATCCTTCTTACTACAGCCATTTTAAAATTATTCCCAAATCAATTTCTAGCGAGACAAAGCCGTTTAACGAAACCAATCAACTTTACAACGACAATAGTAAAAACGGCTTTAAACAAAACGAGTTACCAATTGAATCATCAAAACATAACATAAATCTAAGTTTCGCAATAGTAACTGTAAAAATTACAAGATCGAATTGTATAATAACCGGACTACGAGCCTGTATCACTTGTGATTTTAATCCAATTCAGGTTGTCGTGATTTTGAATAATTTAGTGAGTAATCAAAATCTCTGAAGTAGTTTCCATCAAACATTTTCTTGAATTCCCCAAGCGCTTTTGACTAAAAAATTATACATTTGTTTTGGATGGATGGATGATACCACATTTAATCTACAGATGGTGGTTGACAGACACACAGTACGCCAAATAAACGGAGAACAATAGACTAAACAAAAGAGCATCAAACAGTACTAAATTAAACAAAGGAAAACAATGTTTGTATGGATTAGTCGAGGTTATGCATTGTGGAGACTGGATTCATAAAATCGCGGTATGGTATCTCATGCTTTGAGTTTAATTTACCTACCCTACTTAACTTCTGACTCTTAGAAGGCCTGATACTAGGCTACCAAGGCCACTAAAAGCTTGCAGTCAATTTCAGTTAAAATGTCGAAACAAAGCATATTCACAAAACTCCGCTCCAAAGTGAAACATACACACTCACTACAATAATATTATCTCTTCTCCCACGCATCACAGTATCGAATTAAGCACTTAGGTATATTCACTTAATGGTATAATCCAGATCGGTCACGTGTCCGTATTGACGAATGAGGTGCTTGTAGGATGTATCGAAGATCAGTGAAAGTAATACCATCATAGAGCTACTGGATATGATTCGATGAATATTGGGGGAATATTAGCCTATCACAAAATATATTTCATCAGAGAGGAATAATTCGTTTAGATTTCTTAAGCAAGACGTAAAGATTAGAAACATTCATTCTAATAATGAGTAGATTAGGTACCTAGGTCTATAGAAAATGATGGATAGTGGGTTTTCCATGTGCAGGGACAAATACCAAATAGGTTTTGTTCCATAACTTGTATTAGATAAGTTGTTTTATTTTCTACCATTGCTATTTTTTCTTTTGTTATGTACCAAGTAGTTTGTACATTATCTTAATGGGTAGATAAACATACACTCGAACTTAAATAATTTAACCTAAGTAGATACTAAAATATAAGTAAAAGATTTGTTTTTTTCATATAAGTGTATATTATTATTATTATATTATTCTTGTATTTATGTTCTTTGACAAAATAAAGATTCTTTAAACCGAAGACCATTTGATTCTCCCTTAAACCTTTCTACCCCTTGTATACCGTATACCTTTTTACAAGTTATAGAATCGAATAGAAAAAACATTTATTTGGACACACAGGTACAAAAAAGTTTAAAATAAACAAACGGAAAACAAAAACAGTGTAACATGGAGGTAAGTGACACGAAAGAGTGGTAGTTTAAAATAAAAAGTGGCTCTGCCTCCACGTCCCTGCGCCGAAATAGGGGTTGGCTCAGCGTGTGCTAAACATTTATGCTCAGCACTGTTTTTCAGCCAAAGACCTTAATACTAATTGACGTAGGATGCAAGGCACTGACAACTAAAGTTTTTATCATCCAAAATTATGTTCTTAAACTAAAATGTTTTGAAATACCCATGTCACGAGTTAAAACTGCTTACTTATTCTAATTTAATGTGTGTGGTCGACGAGACATCTAGCTTTAAGATCTAAACTAGCCTAGACTAGGAACCGGAACTAAAATACAGGACGGGTAGGTAAGATACCTGTTCTGAAAAGCTTTTTTAATTGCAGTCAGGTGATTTGATAATGACAAGGTAGGTACCTAATTATTAACTCATAAACTTTACCCTAATAATGTGTGTTCTACATAGAGTCAATTTTATTTACATTTATTTATGTTTGTAAAACAATTATGAATTTATTTATTAATAACTAGCTGCATTCACACTACCCGTTGTCCTATTACCCGTTTTCCCGTAGGAATAAAGCATTTTCCCGCGGAAAAAAGTAGCCATGTTCAACAGTAATAATGTATGACGTCATTTTCTCGATCTATTTTGTAATATAGTAGGGGGAGCGCATCTGCCTATATTACAGACTTCTCAGTCCAGTTTCGGTAACTGAGGCAAATATATAGCTACTTAATAATAAATTTTGAAAAGTATTAAGAAATCTATTCAGTTTGAACAAGAACTTTTAGGTACATAGTAGGTACTAAACTCATTTCATAATGTCAGACAAATTAATTTTGTTATGTTTTTGAAATGATTATTTTTGAAATAATTTTATTAATTCATGAAATTAAGCCTCGTATCCTGAAATTACAGATTAATGATATCGTTAATTATTATTATCTAGTACCCATAACACAAGCTCTGCTTAGCTTGGGGCGAGATGACACTGTATGGATCGTCCAGCGTTATTTATTTATTTATTAAGGAATAAACCATTCCTTAATAAATAAATCAAGGTATAATCAGGGGGTAGCCTGGTAGAAACGTAATTAACAAACGTAAGCATCAAAAAGCTTTTAAATCATTGTCATTTCTAGTTATAAACGAATCATTGTACTTGTTGGATGTCCAAGTCAGCCAGATAACGCTAAATAGCTAATTCGTACTTGTGTCCATGTTGCGCAATTCCAGTCTATTAGCTGGCTATTTATTTAATGAGGCAGTCAGTAGCTACTGTACTTTGTCAGTCAAACCGATGTTATGACAGCGCATGATAAGAAAGTGAGATTTTGAACTGTGTTTTGAACGGCGTTTTATTCGAAAGCTCACGAGCGTTTTCTAGTTGATATACCAACCTATACGTTCTCATTTTTGTAAGGTATTGTTAAGTCTGTAGTTCTGGAATTCTTTATTGTACACAATCAATAAAAAGCATGAACTAATAAATTGGATATGTACATAGGCGAGCTTAACCCTGAAAAAGAGTTTTCTTCCAGCAAACCTTAGAGTTGTAGGAGAGGCGATGGAATAGGTAAAGGAATAATGAATCTACACTATAAATACTTATAATAAACATAATTAAAATAATGATCACTATATAAACCTAATATATTCCCAGTTAAGTTTATTTGTTGAAATCAAATCGTACAAATTAATCTACCTAAAGGTAAGAAGTCTAATATATGAACACGTTTCCTTGGCTGAAGATATGAAAGTTTTCTTTGGAGTACGTTATGTTGAGAGGACTTTATAAGTTTGATGTCAAAAATACCTCATGTGGTGACGGACTTCTACAGTCCAATTTCGACTGCGGCGTATTTTATGAACCGTTGTTGTATGGCATAAACCATACCTTTCCTGCCTTCCAAGTACATAAATGAAGTCTCAGATTGTTTCCGTTGTTTTAAAAATGGTTACAATTGCAATGGTTTTCACCAATGGACGAAGTGATTTGTAAGGAAGGTTAATTCATTAGGTTAATTCATTTATTCATTCTCTAATTAATTTTGCTTACCGTAACGGTCAAGCATGTTGTTTCTACCTTAATATATGTTACCTTTTTTGTACACATGTTTTTTGCAAATAAATCTCTTTTCTTTAAAATTTATTTATTAATTTATAAAAAGTACTTACACTTTTTTTACAGGGGCACTTAATGCAATAGTGTAAAAAAAAATGGAAACAATCATAGTATAAATAGCGTTTGCCAGACCTAGATAATACAATCATGAACTAAAAATTAAAATAACACAATAAAAATATAAAATTCTTCAATTAATAACTTCAATTAACATAATTAAAACCTAATAATAAATAAAAATTCGTCAATCATTAAACAATGTCAAATAATTTAATATTATTATTATTATTTTATATTTTAATATCTTCATCTTCAGGTGTTTGTGATAATTGACGGAAATATGACGCTGATTTGAAGATATTTGAATAACATGCCAGAGGAGCTTTGCTGGCGTGCGCCACGTAAACCAATAGTTTTATGAAAACTATGTATACGGAACTGCTCTGCTACAAAAGTGAAGCCGGGGTGGGTTGCTAGTGATTACTAAAATAAGGAAGTAAACAACCATGTCAAAGATGCGCTTCAAACGTTAAACCAGGCCATGAACTGCAAAATTTACAATCAACAAGTCGGAACTCAGTAAACCTTTCAACACTGTTAGCCTGTCCTTGTCGCCTGAGTACCGTAACCCTAGCATGAATTTACCGACGAACCGACACGCTCACGTAACGATAACTTAAATACCACACAAAGACGATTGTGCGGAGATTGTAGAGAAGGATAAATACTTATGGAGTGACATTATGTATATCAATCTATTCCCTAAAAATAGCGACATACATAATATAAATACTAGAAATAAGGATAAACTCGCTGTGCCCACAACTAGGCTATACAAGATAAATGTATCTTTTAAAGGGCAATATATACGCTTCTACAACAAAACTCCAAGTGAGTTGCAAAAATTATCAATAAATAAATTCAAACAAATTGTCAAACATATGCTTTGTAAAAAGGCATAATACAAAATATCAGATTATCTAGAGGATAAAAAAGCTTGGGACGAGTTTTGTTTCAGCTCGAAAAATAACAACTAACAGGCTAAAGGTTTCTTCGTCGCTTCTTTACTTTAGTCTACATACCGAAGCGACAGAAATCAAAACGACAGAAATCACTTTTTTTCCGTGTCAGTGTTTAGTTTTATGATTTGACCTTTTCTAAGTGTACGTTTGTTGTATTTATGGAAATAAAGAGTTTTTGATTTGATTTGAATGGAGTGTCCCAAGAGCTTGGAGGCCTAACTATCTTCTGGTCATCAGGACACATAGGTTAGGTTAGTTCACTGGTAAACATACCTCTTTCTAATGACGGGCTTTGACCATAATGTAAATCACTCACCCGGGCTCTACCTGAAAACCAGCGTAGCACTAGGCTTAACCGAATGCTGCACATGGTGGTGACCCATTTTTACCCTACTTTTATGTCCTTTTCTATTGTTTGCACTTATAGTTTCAATTTTAGTACCTACCTAGTCTGTAAGTCTGTACGTATGTATCTATATGGGTAAAAATCAATATTTTTCTTTCTTTCTCCATCTCTTTCTTGAATTACCAGGATTAGATTGGTGATCGCAGGAGTAGAGTTGACAGTTGACACAAAAGTAAGCTGCTTGCTGTCGGTATCCCTAGTCGCTTTTACGACATCCACGGGCTACGTGGGAGGGGTCTATTCTTACACCGCGACTGCTACGGCCTTGGTAGTCACCACCATCATCATCTGATGACGATGTCAAAAATCAAAATCAAAAACTCTTTATTTCCATAAATTCAATAAATGTACACTTAGAAAAGATCAAATTATAAAACTAATCACTGACACGGAAATAAAGTGACATTTTTGATTTCTGTTGCTTCGGTATGTAGACTAAAGTAAAGAATCGACGAGGAAACCTTTAGCCTGTTAGTTGTATTTTTTCGAGTTGGAGCAAAGCCCGTCCCAAGCTTTTTTATCCTCTAGCTAGATAATCTGATATTTTATAGTAACCCTTTACGATGATGATACGATTGATGACGATGAAACACAATAAAAAAACACAAAGCTTAAAAAGCTCCGATTCCAAAAAACTTTCACATTTTCGTAACGACCATACGGAAGTCTCAAGTTCCTGCCAGTGCTTATAGTGGGTAGGTACTATGGAGTACAGATAACAAACACCACAGTTTAAATAAGTCCCGGGAATACAAGGTATTGCACTCTCCTTGATGAAAGGACGTCGTATATAATACAATTCTTACAAGGTTTATTTGTTTTAGGGATATTTGTAAAGTTATTCTGCTTATTTGCGTAATATATAAATATTTGCAACCATTATTCTTTTAATTTTATTTCCTTTCGGACTCTTACAATATTTACTAATAAAAATTATCTTATACGCTTTATTTTTTTCCGACTAAGTCGTTATTTTATCTATACTAATTAATATTATAAAGAGGAAAAATTTAATAGTTTTTCTGTTTATATTGAATAGGCTCCGAGACTACTGGACCAATTTGAAAATTCTTTTGCCATTAGAAGCCCACATTATTCCTGATGAACAGAGGCTACTTTTTACCGCGGGAAAATACTTCATAACTACGGGAAATAGGACAACGGGTAGTAAGAATGCAGCTAGTGAAATGCATGAAATGAAAAAATTAAATGAAAAAAGTTTATTTTAGCACGACACAAAAAATCTTAAATAGGAAAGACTAAGCTAGGAATATGAGATTTAATATAAGAAAAAAAAACTAGAAATTAAAGTATGCACGTAAGAATTAATTACGTTGAAGAACTAGGCCTAGCTAGCATTAGTACTTTCGCAGGCTGCTTGGCAAACCACCGAGTGTCGAGCCAAAAAAGGTGTCAACTCAGCATGTTGCTGAGTAGATAAGTCAAGTCTCTCATAAATTCATAATCTGTTATTTGAATTAGCTATCCGACGGAACTTTCATACGTAATCGGTACATTCTTAATACTTTGATGCGTTCTAAATCAATTTCTCCCATCATAATTTACTTCATTACTGAGGATATTTTAAATAGCTCTGTTGACGCCTAGAGGCTCGATATTATCACGCACACGCTCAAAACACGGCGCCAACTTCTATTAGCTGTATGCGTGGGTGCATCTAGGAATACAGCGGGGGCAAAATGTGCATTTACTATGTTATCATGGCCCATCTTACCTTTTTTATAGAATGCTTAACCACGTGGGGCAAACCTAAAGACAATAAAGAGGAGTAGACCCAAAGAGCGCCCTTGGGGTACCGTGTGTCAAGAGAAAATTGTTTTCTAATTTCGGTTGCGTTGATCACTCGTCTCTTCCGCTACTTCGTCTCCCTTCTGTGAGAATCTTGTGATAAACCGAAATTTGTAGGAGTGTATCAAAAAGATTTGTCCCAAAAAAATACGTACTAGTTATAAAGTCAAACCAAAATTTTAGATGTGAAAATAACAAATTGAGACAATGTGTGCAAATATTCAAAGAAAATTCTAGATACGCCCATGGTTAACTATTTATTGCTAGCCCCAAAGAAGACGTAATGTATCACAGCCCCTATTACCCTGATATAGAGGCCAATTTCAAAGCAACTTTGTTCCAACGTCCTGAACAGAACACTATAAATCTATCACCAGCAAACAAGACTTTCGACTCTAGATTTCGAATTTAAGGTTCGATTTTGAATGGAAACTGTTTCAAAATTATAAATTTGCCCACAATTTTGCTATCGATTCCCGACATCCGCTCATTACAAGGCGGTGGAATGTTGTCCAACACATTTTATAATAAGAATAGTTAACAGTGTGGACGAGTGAAAATAACCGCAATTTCATGGTGTTTTAAGATTTATTCTGAGATGATAGTTGTATCAACTGCTAGGTGCTTTAGCACGTGAACTGTCTTTCAATAAATCATGCTGGACCATTACATAATAGTCATGCGAGATTCATCTCAATACCTCAATAAATAGTTTTCAATATCTTTAATTTAAAATCAAACGCGACTTTTAAAACTCATGTAAAGATATCGACGACCTCCGTGGCGCAGCGGGCGAGGGTCCGCCTGCGACACAGGAGGTTGCGGGTTCGATTCCAGCCTCGGATCAAATTTGTGTACGATCTGCAGAAATTTGTTCCGTTGGTCTGGGTGTTTTCTATCTATAATAAAAAATAAATATATCTATCTATGTAGTGTATTGTATTAAGTATATGTATCAGTTATTTAGTACCCATAACACAAGCTCTGCTTAGCTCGGGGCTAGATAATGCTGTGTGAATTGTCCAGCATTATTTATAATTTATTTTATTTATTTAGATATAAAATAGACTAACTAAGAAAAAAAACTCTTTCTTGATAAGTAATCCACAATTAAAACTGGCACTATTTTTGATTTTATTTATTTTTGCAACTCCAACCGCGACTACGAAATCATTTCTTAACCCTCAAATACGAAATCTTCCGAAAGCAAAGTATTTTCGGTAATTGAAATTATGCCATACAAGCTCAAACTTATCTGTTGCAGAATCTATCGCAAATAATAGGGGTCTTAATTAGAATCACAGTTGAAAACATGTTGAAAAACACAATCACGTTGTTGATAATGTCTAAGGCCGGATGTAGACGAGCTGGTCATGCGATTGAGCAGTAGGTAGAGATCAAGCAATGAATTATTTTGACATAAACATTTATTTACTTTCGATATAATTATGTGGTAATTAATTATGTGGTCAGATTCAATTTAATTTTATTCATTTATCTGTAATTTGATTAAATTTAATTTCGTGTTGTTTAATTTGTTTTAATTTACTTTTATATGATTTAATTTTTTAGAATATAGAATTTAAATTAAATATAATGTAGTAGGTAGGCTATGAATACTAACATTTAATATAAGAGATTCTGCTACTAACAAATTATGGATCATTGTTATCAGAAATAAATGAATTTATTATTTATTATTATATAAATCTCTCTCGACTTATGGAATCAGAGGAAGAGAGAGAGATTCGTTTGTTTTCTTCATTTTAAAATGAGAAGAAATCACTAAGTAATTAGCCATTGGTGTCAATTGTAATGTCGCCACAGCTAAAGTAAACTAATTTGACAGGACGAAAAATGTTTCCGTTTCCTTCATAACATATTGAAATAAAAAGATGGCATATTTTTAGTGCTGTAAGATTAGATTAGTTTAGTTTTGGCGACACCAGATTAACCCCATTGCCTGATATCAAAAGGTTTTTATTAGTAGGTACCTAAGGGAGTAAAATATGTGTTAAGTAAGTAGAATATCAGAACTCACAAGTATTTTGGCGACTTCTCTGTTAAAAAAGTTATTAGATCCCACAAAGAGCTAAGCTCTTAACTCCACTTAACCTACATCTTAGTAAAAAATATGGCTAAGTACACCATAAGATAAGTGGTCGTTCAAAATTCGTGCTATGCTAGAATATGTTCTAGAAAGTCTCGATGAATATCAATAATACGTTTGTATAGATAGATGCGTATAAAAAAATGCATATAACTGTTGACCTCTAAATCTAAAGCTATAATAATTCATCGAAGGTTCTATAGTCAATGTTCCAAGTCGTGTGTAAAACCGGCCTAATCCTAAACGAATTACTTTATCGATATCATAATTACACACCCAGTTAATATTTGCGATACACTCTCATAAATCAAGCTTTAATAATACACCAATCAGCTGCTATCTTTATTACATCAATATTGAACTTAATAACTTGAAGTGCCTATGCGTCAATATACTTATTGGGATTTCTGACCAATATCTTGTTTTTATTGATATAACAACATCAACATTGATCCGTTTACAGGGTGCTACGAAACACTGTGTGCCTATTAAGCCGAAAGAGGGTGATTTTGGACCCCGAAGGATAAACTTTTGTACTACGATTTTTTTTGAAAAAATGAGAGACTTTTTTCTTCTTATTCGTGCTCTTTTACGTCTTTTCTTACATTCTTATTATTGTTTTAAAATTTCAAAGGCATTACATAATATTTTTGTAATAATTTCATGACAAAATACGGGTTTTTGTTGAAAAAACAAGCAAAACCATTTGTCAAATAGAGTGCGTGCGTGCAAAAGAACATGAATATAAAGAAAAAACATATTTTTTTCAATCAAAAAACAAATCATATTAAGTTCGAAATTCCAAAAACCGTTATTAACAAGTTGATACCCTCGGGTTTACGAGTCATCCCCTTTCGGCTTAGTACACATGTTTCGTGGCACCCTGTATACTGACTATTACAATAACAAAGAGGCAGGTGTGTAGCTACAAAACATGCTTGTTTTCTTCTAAAGTTTTCTCTCTAAAGTAATAATTTTTCGAAAACTAAAGGGCGGGATTTTTTTAATATTTTTCCTGAATTCAGTGTTCGAATCTACACCCCGCCTGAAAGTTTGGTTCTTAATTTTTGATACTCCCTGTATATATGGTAGAATGCCTCAGCATTTTGCAGTATTATGCGTTTGCCCAACACTGCGCTGGTTCTCTAAAAGGCGCGCTTAAATGCTTAGACAATCTAAAAAAGTCATGTCAAGGTCTCTTTTCGTTAGAAGGTCTAACCTTAGCTGACAAGACGCTGAGAATAGCCCACCACCACACTAGATCATAAATCAACCTCAACTCAACCTCAACAGCCTGTATTGGTCCACTGCTGGACGCAGGCCTCCCCCTGATAAGCGCCTTATTGGCTTTTATCTCATGGGGGTAATGCTAACAATCCTCACTCTGGGCATTCGGGTTGGGGATCGCAGTTTCATGGTAGAATTTTTCTGCAGGGGGCGCTGCTGCCCGCCCCCAGTGGATATCCCTTGGTCGCCTCTTACGACACCCGCGGGAAGAGTTGGGGTGGTGCAAATTCTAAACCGGCACCACATAGCTCAGGCGAGCACATGTTAAAACTAATCAATAGTTCTATGGACATAAGTTGGTACATTGTTGTGTGTAAAAGTTATAAAAAAAAAAAAAAATCAAAAATTATCTTGGCCGCAGAAAAATAGTGACTGGTGAGATATGAGGGAATCATATGGATAAAGTTTAATGGAATAGAAATCTTTCTAAGGTGGGTAAGTGAGGACAGGATAAGAGGGATTGTACGGGAATAATTCGGTAAAATTAAATAAGTTCTTCAGGTACCTGAAAACGCAAAACCGGACAAACGTCGCAAAAGACCGCAAACACTGGACAGAACTGGAGGAGGGGAGGGGACCCCTCGAGGGGTCCTAACCTAACTATTGACGAAATATAAATACTTGAATCTATAATTAACTATTCAAATTCATTTATTAATTTATACTTTACCATTAATTCTATTATATTTGACATACGTTTTTTAAATTAATACAAGCAATTATTATTTTTAATCATGATTGATTAATTGTTATTTAAAGTTATGGAAGGTATTTTATTTTTATTTATTTTTATAAATAAATTCTTCTTAGAGGTAGGTATCTGAACTTATTAATACCTACACTAGTTAAATATAAATCGGCTAAACATTTGCCGAATGCTCATGCGCATACCTACCTGCATGCATTAGTAAGGTACCCGCAGGGCAGCACTGAAAATACCATCGCAGCAGAGCATTGACATATAAATCAGCCGCGAGCATAGAGACGGAACTATGGACGCTTCAAAATTGTTTTGTGTTGGTCTTAATATTCATGTTTTGTGTACGGTTTGCATACCATACAGCGTTGCATGTTCCCGCGGGTCAGCGCATTACGTTATGACGTGTTTTGACGGCAATATCTTATAGCGACTGGCTTTAAATGAGAGCCAGACGCAAAAAACTATCCTTTAGGTAACACGTCACGGCGAAATGTCACGTCATGACGGTCTCTCGGTAATTTACTTTACATTCAACTTACAAGTTAACAAACTCTTGTCAGTTACAAACTCTCCAACCACTTATCCTATAATATGTCGTACCGCCTTTAAAAGGTTGATCTCAAATCCTCTAAAGGACTGTGGGGCACACCATGCACCCTACACGAATACTGTACGCTTATGGTAAGATATAACCAAAAGAAGTACTTCTTTATTCTAATATTATAAAGATTTGATTGTTTCTTTGTTTGTTTGTATTGAATAGGCTCCGAAACTACTGGACCGATTTGAAAAATTCTTTACCATTAGAAGCCCATATTATTCCTGATGAACATAGGCTACTTTTTACCGCGGGAAAATGCTTCATTTCTACGGGAAAACGTAATAAATAGGACAACAACGGGTAGTAAGAATGCAGCTAGTTTGTTATAAATAAGTAAACCAAACAAAATCGTATTTAAACGACTCTACACTCCGATCGCACCAACATAGACCGGCAGGTCAGGTACATCAGACTACAAAATACATTTCACGACTCTCCGCTACAGTTCAAACCATGGCATGAATTTGTTGTGAAAAATTGGACTACTCTCTGGTTAGGGCCTGGTTAGGCAGGGGGACAATGCACAATACACTCCTATGCGAGATGTCAGTGCAGATCCCGGTACCCCCATTCAGAATTAGAATTAGAATTAGAATTTGGACTACTCTGAAAAAATTATGCTATGCGTGGTCATACATAAAAAAATATATATGCGTCGACTTGAGATCCTCCACCGTTTTTTGTGGGTTAAAGAGAGTATTCATCCAACAATTGACAGCTCGTTTAAATTTGCTTACCGAAAAAGCTTATAAAGCCCATGGATAAAGGTATGAGTTGGCAGCGGGCGACATGAGGCAGCAGCAGACGACGTGTCGTCGCTTTATGTCGCCACGACACGTCGTTACGTCCTGTCGCTGCAGTCATGATTGCGAACCCGACTACAGACGTCAACTCCGGCGTCAGCGGCACTACTGATCCGCGGTCGGGCGACACTGGCGTCTGCCGCTCGACGACGCGTCGCTACCTTCGTGTCGCTAACTACGGAGGGAATTTCATAGAAATACATATAAACCAGTAGTGTCGCTGCGACACGTCGTCTGCTGCTGCCTCATGTCGCCCGCTGCCAACTCGTACCTTTATGGTTTGTCGTTCGACTCACTTAGGTTTAATTTACGGTAAAATACGTCTGTTAATAATGACGATGAGCCTTCATTACAGCCTTCATATTCTAAACTCTCGAAGCACTCCTTCCAGCTCTATAATTTCCCTACCAGCTCTCTTGCGATCAGCCGATACCAACCTCGTAGGCAAGGCACCAGTAAATATTCCAGCTGGAGCCAGGGTACGTCCGTACTCGTGTCCTGATAACAATCGCGCCATTTGATTCGCATCGCTGCTTCCTTGGGGAACGAACATGCAATAGGTTCCTGGGATTTGAAACTGGCTTATTGATTTAAATATTCCGCAGTCTTAAGTCGCATCCTAAAACGGCAGACCAACACTACGTGCCATCTTATCGGATTATAAGAGTGAGGGAATAGAAAGTGCACCTGTGTTTGCGCACACATTTGTGCACTGTAATATGTCCTGTGGACATGGTTAGTCTCCGTTGAGACAGGCCGCCGTGACTGTAATGCGGCTAGGAGGACATATTTCTAAAACAGAGTTTAAAGGGTCGACAGGTTAGGTTTTTTTATTATGTAGGATCATTGTTCGTACATGAAAAAAAACGAGGGGAAATCATCTTATCTCGATATTTTAAATTTCAGAATAAAACAATAGGTACCTAACATTGCACTACATGTCTTGTGATGGTATGATCTATTAGCATACAATAATTCTGATTTAAAATCAAAATCAAATCTCTTGATTTCCATAAATACAATAAATGTACTTACACTTAGAAAAGGTCAAATTATAAAACTAAACACTGACAAGGAAATAAAGTGATATTTTTTATTTAGAGCTCTCACATAAAAAAGGAAGGAACGAGAAGTAGGTGACCATGAGTAAATATGTAAAAATGGTTCCACTTCAGCATACCTAATTTGTGTTAGGGGCAATGAACTCTTTACGTAAATAAATACGTATCCGCGATTTTCTGAACGATATAACTGTACCTAAATGAATGAGATGCGTTATCATTATTTCATATTTTTATGATAACGCTCCAGTTTCTGTCCAATTTATCGTTTTAAATGTCTCAATAACATATTCTCCTCATAAAAATAACTACCAAACAAAATAATTTTAAAGTAATGAACGTTTTTATTGTCAAGTAATTTCGAATTGCGTAAAATACCCACCTATTCAATGAATACTAAATTAAGCTTTATTGAATGTTTACGAAAATAATTTTGTAATAAGTTTTAGGCGAGGCCACTCATTATGTGCTTACAAAGTTAATATGGAAAGTATAGGTACTGTTTACAACTATGTATTGCATAGTCACGTAAGTAGGGTGTGCTTACCATACACATACCACCTGGGCCGCGATCACGGTGTGGTAAGGCACGGCATTACGGCTCAAACGTTAGCAGTTGAAACGTTAGGGTGCGCGTTCGCAGGACGGCATGGGACAATCCGCTGACAAGTGCGTCCACTGATCGGCAATCCGAATGACGTCATTCGCATTAAATGGAAAAGTCACCTTACAGAATCCTCGCCGGCATTGCCGACAGTCCGCTCCGTGCGGTCCGAATCTTTTATGTCAATACCTACATTGATGGGGCCAGTACGGATTGTCCGATGCCGGTTTGTGAACGCGCACCCTAACGTTTCAACTGCTAACGCTTGAGCTGTAATGCCGTGACTTACCACACCGTGATCGCGGCCCTGGTTCTGTACAAGGTCATACATATATTCTTTTTAGTAATGTCATATTATGACACTAAGGATTAGCCAGCTGAAGTAGCAATGGGCCGGCCATATCTCGAAAAGAACCGATAAAGGCTGGGGGAAACGTGTTCTTGAGTGGATACCACGACTCGGATAACGTAGTGTAGGACGCCCTCCGTTCAGGTGGGATGACGATCTGCGAAATACTGCAGGCTTATGCTGGATGCGGCAAGCTGAAGACAGGGCGCTCTGGCGCTCATTAGGGGAGGCCTATGTCCAGCCGTGGTCTAATATAGGCTGATGATGATGATGATAATGATGAATGTCATATTGGTAAGTACGTCTGCTCTGCCTAAGAGACTTTTAAGCTTGTATATAAGTTGGGCAGGAGAGCGGGAACAGGTATTCTGGTTGGAAACCGTCTTGTTAATAGGTAAACCACGAGTTTATTTTTAGCAGAACTTTGTCCTTCTGATGTTATGGACTAAATCTATCTACCTATTAGGACTTGGTATTTTCGTACACTTACTACACTGGCTTATAGTAAAGCTATTTTAGCGAGTACACTGTAGACAGAAAAGATCTACCTTATTGTAGACAGCTAGTTTTCTCGTTTTTTTAACAAAAAACACTGCATTTATACTTACTAATAATGTTATAATAATGAAAGATTGGATTGTTTGTTTGTTTTTATTGAATAGGCTCCGAAACTACTGATATAAAAAATTCTTTTACCATTAGAATCCTACATTATGCCTGATGAACATAGGCTACTTTTTACTGCGGGAAAATGCTTCTTTCCTACGGGAAAACGGGTAATAGAACAACGGGTAGTAAGAATGCAGCTAATATTAAATACGCATGAATAAATTGCATTGTGTCGATTGAATCAATAGGTACCTTGATACTTTGTTTTGTTTTCTTTTAACCTTGAGGATATTAAACTCTATTGTCTTCTTGATAAGAGCGACACGGCTTTTATATTACTGGAAGTGGCATTTTAATTACAAAAAACATAGATTTCTATACTTAAAACAAACCTTATTTGTGTTGGATGAACACCAACGTTTCATCCCTTAACGAGGGAACACAAATTAGGTTATTCTAACAAAAATAAGGTTCGTAGTTAACCCGTTTACATTAGTAATGAATTCGTCACACTACGATAGTTTTTATAGTAAAATACTTAAAAACAGCTTTAAGAACGTAACGATTGAACGATCATGGATAGTCCCTGCATCTAGCGTTGGAAAGAGCTATATTAAAAATAAGCTAAGCTAAGCTAAATACGATAGGGTTTTTGGTAATTCCTACACAATGACTTATAATTATCTATGTAAGTACGTTGTTACAGTGTTATTAACTTTGGTTACGGATAGGACCTATTCTTAACCAATGTTAAAAAACCTATCGTTTTATTTAATTACTACTAACAGGGCTGATATTTTCGTACAAGGAATAAAGAAACACTATATTATGTGTATCTTTCATAGCCAGCTTATTTATATAACCTATTTAATTTATTTAGATTTTACACAAGAGAAGCGCGTTTATGTCTTTTGATCGGTGTTTGAAGTAGGTACACTAGAAGGTACGAGTGTCTAGATAAAGTAATATTGCAGCATTCATTTAGTTAGTTTTTTGTTACGTTTTAGTCACTTTGACTATCTTCTAGTATACATAGTATTCAAATATCTGTGCTTGTCAAGGTTTGAGAGTCATTTCAAACCTTCAGCGTTTCAATTTTGGGGTTTTCCTTGATGATGATAATCTACTTGGCACGAATATTTGAGAATCAATATTGCCAGCAGAGAGCAAACAATGGACTCTTTGGATGACATATTTCACATGCACAAAACGTCATGCCTATTTTGGCGTTTTAAGAAATATGAATATAATCGGAAATATGTACCAAGTTCATGATGGCCTAGTTATTGCAGACGTCACTAGTAATAATAGATTTGACTGTCAGTAAAAACCTAAGCCTGTCATGACTTGGCTAACACAGCTAACACAGCGACTGGCCATATTTTCTAATCCAACAAATATGTGAGGGTGTCAAAAGTAATATTATGTGTATCTATGTTATCTATTTATCTGTTTACAGCGCATCAGCATCGCCATACAGCGGGGCAATGCAGCCAGCGTCTTGGGGACGCTTCCGACTGGTATTTGTTAAAGTAGGCTAATAATTTTTGTACCTTAGCACTTTTATTACAAACTACTTTATGCCCGCGGCTTCGCACGCGTTGTTTCTATGGAAACGTTTAAAGGTGATTTCTATCCCACGGGGACTGATTTATGGGATAAAAAGTAGCCTATGTTTGATTCCAGGATTAGAATTACCTGTATGCAAAAATAATTGCGTGTAGGTATGCAAAATTTCAACCCGATACGTTCAGTAGTTTTGGCATGAAGAGGTAACAATCATCATCCATCCATCCATCCATCTATCCATCCATCAATACAAGCTTTCGAATTTATAATATTAGTGTGATTACTAGTTTAGCGTAGTTAGTTTAATAAGTTAATTTACAAATTTGCACCGTTGCTTTGTTTTATTATGACTACTGTATGATGTGATAATTATTTTTCGTTTTAAGCACTTTCTGCCTAAGATACAGGTTTACTTAACCTAGTTCAGGCACATGTATTATTTTATACCTATATTAAATATTGACTCTTTTGTAATCCATTCTAACCCCTATTTTGTTTTGAATAAGTTATTTATTTAATAATAAATGTCTATGCCTATTCCATTCAACAAATAAGTTTCAATGAAACAATTTAGTAAGGTTGCGCAATTTTCTCATTATGTTATTGATTTCTCTGTTGTTTGAGAGAGCCCCGCTGTGCGAGTTGTCGACAGCTTTAACTGCTCACTCATTTCGGTATGATGAAGGATTTTGGCTTTGTCACGGAGTGAATAAGTTATGTCGGCTTTGACTTGGCATGACCAAAGGCTTGGCTACAGGAAGAAATAAATGAATGAATGAATGTATGAACACTTTTTTTAAATACAACATTGATAAAATATCTAACTAAAATAAAAATGTACAATAATGACTTTTTTGCTTAAAGCAATTTCTTTCAGGCAACCCTGTGACTAACAAAAGATATAAGTAAATGAAAAGTTGGTATGGCACATATTATTATAACAGAAGCAAACAGTAAAAAAAGTTTTATCATAATAATTTTAAGTATGGCAGAAGCCTTTATTCACAAAGAAAATTATAATATAATTAGTATTTACAATTGAAACAATTGAGCTAACTGCAGACTGTTGCAAACAATCTACAGGTAGCTCAACTTAATAATACAAACGTCAAATACAATACCTAGATAATTTTACATCACACTAATATTATAAATGCGAAAGTTTGGATGGACGGATGGATGCATGAATGTTTGTTACCTCTTCATGCCAAAACTAATGAACGGATCGGGCTAAAATTTTGCACACAGGTAATTCTAATCCTGGAATCAAACATAGGCTACTTTTTATCCCATAAATCAGTTCCCATAGAAATCACCTTTAAATGTTTCCATAGAAACAACACGTGCGAAGCCGCGGGCATAGCCGAGACTAGTACATAATATACCTTAGATGTTTTACCTAAAACAAAACATTATAGCAAAAAATAATTAGGTACAATGGTAAGAAAATCGTTTAACCTACCTATTTTCCTGTGTAGGTAGCATCTAATAACTATTTTTCCATCTCCGTTATATATGGTTGACCACTGAAAGCGTATCTAGGTTAACTACTATCACCTGGGTAGGTCATGAACATTTCACCAACTAGAATCTAAAATCTAGTGTCTCTAGAATTTTATGTGGGAATTGTTAATGTGACTTAAATATCCAGTCCCGGCGCTGTCCACCATCACAGCACCATAAAAGTCTGAAGCGCTTCCAGAATTTCCTTTATTCCTACGCAATTGTCTGTTGAGTAGTTAGTCCGTTAAGCCAACATGTGGCTCTGACGGAAGACCAGCGTTGGTTGCTAGCTAGTCAACCAACTCGTGCTGAGGCAGAGCCATTTTGTTACTGGGTTCACACTTTGTATTTTAATCAAAGTTTATTATGTATTTTAGTCTAAGTTTGTGTAATGTGTAAGTATTTTAACAAATTAATTTATATTCTATTCTATTCAAATATTTTCTCTAAGTCTAAATACACTGTGAAAAGAAAACGCAACAGTTAACATACAAAATTAAATCGCCGCCACTTTCGATAACACGAAATAACAATAAATCGTCAGCTGAGACCGAGTATTATTATATCAACAAACGACAATATAATTTAGTACTCGACTCAACGCCTCGCTATTGTATAATTAAATTAATAAAATGTCTAGAGGATTATGTTCTAAGCGTAGGCTGCCCGCACGATTGTGCAGCCTCGCGTAAGGCGTCGCTCTTCACACTTTGGTTTGTCACTTTTTCTGATCGATGTCTTATCCAAACTTATTACATACGCTTATTGTAACAAGGCAAAATTAAAAAATTAAAAAACACGCTGACGTTTATTGGCTGAACAGATTTTTTATGAAACATGGCTAAGAACACTTGATATAAAATTATCTATGACACAAAAAACTAAACGAAAATCGCTTCATCCGTTTGAGAGCTACGATACCACAGACAGATACATAGACAGACACGTTAAACTTATAACACCCCTCTTTTTTTGCGTCGGGGGCTAAAAAGGATAACTTGATGCTTCGGTACTTACTCTTGAAAGGTTGGAATCTGGATCCGAATTCAAATTTTTACCAATAAATGCTTTCCAATTCTAGTAACTTAGTTTTTAACCCCCGACGCAAAAAGAGATGGGTGTTATAAGTTTGACGTGTCTGTTTGTGTATCTGTATATCTATCTGTCTGTGGCATCGTAGCTCCCAAACGGATGAACCGATTTTCGTTTAGTTTTTTTGTGTCATAGATAATTTGATTCCGAGTGTTCTTAGTCATGTTTCATGAAAATCTGTTCAACCAATAAACGTCAGCGGGTTTTTAAATTTTTTAAGTTTGTTTTGTTAATGCTTGGTTGTTAATTTAAAAGAAATTGAACAATAGTCTTATCTACAAGGCACTTTTTGTTAAAAACTCCTTAATAACAAAGGATCGATATGCCATTCTTTCGCAGGTGCGTATCCTACTGAGCATCATAAAAGTGGCAAATGCCAGCTTTCGCCCTTTTGCACCATGCAAGGTTTCCGTCCTTGCTGAGCTGGCTTTACGTCACTTATCAGCCCAGCACAGGTAAAATATTTTACCTCAGTGTAAACAAACCTTTACCTCGTATATTTGGTACTTGCACATAAAATTATGCAAATCCGAAACCACGAGACGACTGCATTATGACTTTTGATAGCGTAAAAACTTTCATTCATCAACTTTCTTTCCATTGAAATAAATTAAACCTATTTGTTATCAGAACGATTTGTATTAAAGATAAGGTTTGGTTGCGAAATGTTTAATAGGAGCTTTCAACGGCTGGACAATGGAACGAGCTTATAGTAAGAGATAGTGTCAACGCCTTTCAATTAGAATTCCTTTGAGAATGATCGTCAGGGAAAGTATAAGACTGTATACACTGAACCCGCCGACCAACGCCGCCGACACTGCCTGGCGGGTTCAACCTAAAACCTCAACAGCCTGTATTGGTCCACTGCTGGACGCAGGCCTCCCCCTCATAAGCGCCTTGTTGGTTTTTATCTCATGGGGGTAATGCCCATAATCCCCTTTAGCTTAGGGATCGCAGTTCGGTGCTAGAATTATTCTGCAGGAGGCGCTGCTGCCCGCTCTCGGTGGATAACCCTGGCGGGGAGAGTTGGAGTGGCGCAAATTCTAACCACACAGCTGTAAGCCGGCACCACACACAAGCCTGGCGGGTTCGTACCGCCGCAATTGTTATTTCTATACACCGACTTCTGGCGACATATTAGTATGAATATTTTAGGCTGCCGGAAGTGTTTTGACAACTTGTGAAGTCACCGAGCTTTGTCATGTTGGTGGACTGTGTCGGCGGGCGGCAACTCTGGTGTGTTTTTCTTTATCGAGAATATACATTTATACTACACCTGCTCGGAAAGTTGCCTATTCCTTTTCCATTTATAGAATAGAAAGTATGTCTTTGCAGGCCTATAGGAAACCGGGAGGAAAAACTCTATGGAATTTCATTTCTCACGTGTTTTAGCGGGAGGAAAAAGTGTATGGAAATCGATTTCTAACGTGTTATTTTTTTTAATTTCCTAAAAGATCGGCCGGTAGCTATGTTTATTTTCGTTCGGTCAAACGACAAAAAGTTTTTACTCCAAGTCCAGTCCTCCGATTTCAGAACAATATTTTGAAAACAGAACCCCAAGGCTGGCGCGGTCAATGAGGTTTTACCAACATCATTGGGCGCTAAATTCTTCTAAATTTCAATCAATAATTAATTCTGCTTTTTATTTTCCTCAAAGGTGTAGTAGGTCGATATTAACATATAACATTTTCTCTGGAAATATCGACTTTAGTGAAAAACGCGTCAGATTAAAAGTGTCTTATATTTCATCTTTATATAAGATTTTGGCGGAAATACATCAACATTCGAGAAAATTCCGGAATGCCTCCAAATTCCGGAAGAGGTGGTTTTAACCGCTCAATATTCTTCACGCCAACTTTAGGTAACTAAGCGCCCGAATTTCCGATATTTCCAGAGAAAAAGTTATATGTTCACTGCTAATTACAATACAATTTAAAAAGACACGCATGTCTAATAATAGGCATTTGCTAATAGAATCAGAATAAACTACCTAAGTGTGAAAACTAAAAAAATTTGTCGACAATTGCGTACTTAATGAAGCAATGAAATTATATTAAATAAATAAAAAAAATGAATAAAAATTAAGTCTTTTTCGAAATGCTCATAGGATATAATAAAATATCAGGAGGCAAGCAACCATGCGGTGTAAACTGCATACTACCACATAATTATAACTAAAAAGTTATATATGATTACATTTTAGTTATCATTATGTGGTAGTATGTAGTTTACTTACTCATCTTGCAAGTTAGAAACTTGCGCTAGTTAAGTTCGAAGCTTTACCAATGATTTCGTATACAAAATCCTTTTACAGACTATCCATTTAAGTGTTTGATAACCTTTGTATCGAGTGGCGAAATAGTGAAAGATCTAGTCCGTGAGCAATATTTCTCGCGGATCCGATAAGAACTCACAAAAAGCTTCGTGTCACAACACAGGCTCTGCGGAAAGTTTTGCAAGTGCAACCTAGAGTGAGGAAAGAAAATATCGTTGGTGTTCATGGAGGTGGCAGTTTTAATGTTCTGCTAAAATATTGTACCTACTTATTTACAAACTTAAAAAAGCAGGTATAATATCCGAGGCATTCTGTATCTACTCTCTCTCTCACAATTTTTTTTCATGTTATTTATTGTATTATGTACTGGAATCGGATGATAAAACGGATATTTATATAATATTAATAATAATAAATTTATTCAAAATAATTTAGGACTAAAGTGTTACAATAGACTATAATAATATCATATATTCTAATGGTATGGAATAAAACAAGTGCCTGAACTAGGTTAAACCTGTCAATCGTATGCTATCAGAATGGTACGGAACCCTGTCAATATAAATAAATAATGCTGGACAATCCACTCGGTAATCAAGCTCCAAGGTAAGTAAAGCTTGTGTTAGTCAGTGTTAGGGGTACTAAATACGTTGCATTGATAAATATTTATTTTGGAAAGTACAGGATAAATACAGGTAAAGGCAAATTAAGACGTAAAATAATCACATTGATTATTTAACGTCATAATTTACCTTTACGTAAATAAGTTGGAACCTTGCCACAGTAAATGATTGCCTCGGATTAAATTATGACCTTATTAGGTCATAAGGTCTAAATGAGAGCATATTCAGCAGAACAAGTTTCAAAAATGTTTATTCTTTTTAAATAAGTCTCTGAAACTACCTACAGCTACTTCAAATTACTAATTAGGTATAAGTTTTTCATTATGTAGCAAAGTATTTTTTGTTATTTACTATAGATCTCAGAGGTTACACACTTTTAAGTTAATAAGTTTAAATATGTTTATCTCATTGTAAATGAACTGTATAGTTTTTATTATAAATAATGTTCTTTAAACTTAAGTGTGCTGATTCGGAATAAGTATTATTTAAGCCAAATCAACAATAAAACAATGAAATTTGAGCACGGAAGGAGATCAGAATTCATGCCCTATCTATAAAAGATCAACGATTCCTTGCTCCGTGCTCTTAAATGCTCGTTACTACATTCACGAACGGTTCCATAAGGTGAAGGGCTGGAATGTGGGATATCAACCATCTTCAGACGTGTTTATTATGTTAATCCATCCCGGGTTATCAGTGATTCAGATCATATTGGCCGGGATCGGTTTCATTGGATTTTTTCATTGATTTACATATTGGGTAGAGGTAGTTGGATAATTGATTTTAGTGGGATCAAGATAAAGGCAAGCCTGCCCTACCTTTAAACCTTTTAATGCCCAGCCGTAGGTACACCGTGTGGATCTTGGAGGTGTGCTGTGCGTCATGGGCACTCAAATAGTTATTATCATGTGAGTTGAGAGAAGATTCGTCATGAATTTAGAACTCTAGTCGTCGACGAACCGTTGCTGACTTTGTTTGTTTCTGATGAACAGTATTGTAAGTTTTTTTTTTTAATTTTGTAGAGGTTTTTTCATTTTGCAGAGCTCGCTTCTTGCCTTCCGAAGTTGAAACAATTGTAGAATAAGTGAATAAGGTGTATACAAACATAAAAAATGCAATTTCATAAAAATTATACATACAGTTTCGGGAGTCACCCTTTACCCCTTTGAGAGATTCCACTCTAATCATTAAAACATTTAACAATATTTAAGTATTTGCGTAACACTTACCAAAATTAAGACTAATAAATTGAGACTTTAAATTAGAATAATAATATAACAACAGAAATTACTTAGGCTAAGAATAAACAGCAGTTTTAAACAAAACAAATATATAAATGTTTTTGCCAAATGTGCATCTTAGGTCATCCTCCAATATCACCAGGCATATAAGAGTCTGGGTACCAACGACAACCACGAGTTTACATAAAACTTAAGCTGTTACTTACTTTTACGAGTACTTAATTAGATTTTACTAAGATAACATAAGAGTTACATATATGGTGTACGTTTAGCTACCTAATATTAACAGCACTACAGTTACCTAACTTGTAAATTTTTGGAAATAAATATTCTTATTATTCTATTCTTGCATAAAACTGCTTCATCAGCATTATTTATCCTTGTAAAAGTTATATAACCTTATTTTATGTTTATGTCAGTTTATTATAATGTTTGTAGGCTATGTAGGTATTATAGTATGTAGTGTAAGTATTTGGTTTCTTTATGTATCTAAATCACGGAATTAGAATTCTCTATTCTGTGATCTAAATAGAATTATTCAGTGCCACCGTCTATTTTGTTCTTTTCATGTCCAGTCCATCCCAAGGTTGCCTGGAAGAGATCGCTTTTAGCGATAAGGCTTCCCTTTATACTTCCTGTATTCTGAGCTTTTTTCTCTGTATTGTTTCCTGTCTTTGTGTGGTATAATAAAGTATTTTCTATTCTATTCTATTCTTGTTACTAAAGTTGGAGCCTCTACTAACTAAGGAACGTTAGTATATATACTAAAATCACCTCGTCATATTATCACGTTGACAAAGTGTTTGTCATCAGCCGAGGTGCCGCCCTAATCAAACAACTCATTATACTTATAAGGACATGATTAGAAGGGTATAACGATTCCCTTTGATACTTTTTTATATTATCTTTTTGTATGTAGGTATTTTTGTTTTATATTGGTGGGAAAGGAAAGGCCTTCCGCTGTGGTACAGCTTACAGGTGAAAATAATTGATGGGGTATTTTTGGTAAGTTTATCTGGTACTGGTACAAATACCCCTATACATTTACGCAGGGTTTATAACCTGTAGACTGAATAAAAAGTTTTAAACTAAAATATACTAATTTTTGATATGGTGTATGTAATTCTGTTTTTATTAGTTACATTGAAATTCGTGAAAAATCAGTAGGTAACTTAAATGTACAATACAAAGTAAGCAAAACTTTGGATTTCTAAGCAAAATTACTCAGTAACGTTCGGAATGAGAAACTGACAAATTAAGTTACGATGCGCATTTCTAATTGTACCTATGTATAAAGTTAAGTATAGTATTTAATCTGAGCTTTGTAAGGATAAATAAATAATACGCATTAGAAAGTACCATCTGTGCAACATAATCCTGCATTCGAATTTGCGCATATGAGCAACTTGCGTAATGAGAAGAAGATATTTGGATTAGGGATTGGACAAAAATTAAGGCTTGGCAGAAACACTGTCATGGCCCTCGATGCAGTCGCAGCGCCAAGGCTGGGCAGTGAATGCGTTAAGCCGCTCGTAATAACGTTATGTAGTCTGCACACCAAAGTCACCTAACCCGACGACACGTTAGTTGGGGCGTTGGCGGTGTGAAGACTCGATTACAGTCCATTACAAATAGGAACCGTCCCAGAAAAGTTCGCCTTTGCTTCATTTCACGCAATTTGTGGTATCTCGGTATTCTAGGTATATTATTGGTCCACTGCTGGACGCAGGCCTCTCCCTGATAAGCGCCTTATTGGCTTTTATCTCATGGGAGGGTACGCCCATAATCCCCACGCTTTGCATGCGGGTTAGGGGTCGATCTATACAATTCTTTATTAATATTTTATTGTTAAAGTTCTTTAAACTTACGCGATCAGAACACATTATTATAATTATCCACGGGTATTTATCGCGTTTATTTACCTATTTTTCCCGACGTTTCCACTCGTTTACACTCTGAGTGTAAACCTGTGGAAACGTCGGGAAAAATACCCGTGAATAATTATAATAATATTTTATTGTTGCAAAATAAATTCAGTTCTAACTTGTCCTTATAATGCAAAAAATACCTAAGTGACCCTTCAAGGAACTGGTTCCTATTTGAAATAGACTATTTTTATAGGCTACCGGCCACTTTTTCATTCAACTTTGAAACTGGACAAGTGTCTTCATTATCACCACGTTGCTCGTTTGCTAGCCCATACCGCACTTTCACTGAGGAAATGCAATTTTCTAGAAAACGGTAGCACGAAGAATCTGTTTTTATCCCTTCGTGAGGCGCCTCAGGCTTCGTTACGGCATAATGGAGCTAAGTGACCCACATTCGAAGAATTCACAAGGATTTTTACCTAATTCTAAGACAAAAGCACGGCTAGTGGGTTGTGGTCAGATGCAAAATAGCATAATCCTGTAGAATAGAGCCACTGCCGAAATGCGATCGCCAACTCGCCGGCTAAGTGTGGCGATTATGACCAAAGTCAATTGTGACCAATCGTCCTTGGTCATAGTCGCCTTTTGGGGATTATGACCAAGGTCAATCCCTCAAAACTTGACCTTTGTGCGAGGCTTATGTCCAGTAGTGAATTTCATATCTATATAGACCATAAAATTACGATTTTAGAAAATGTTTTGAACATGTTAGATAGCAGTCTTTTTTAAATGCAGACACTTGGAAAACTAGTAGGTATGTTCTAAATAAAAAGTTGGTGAAATAATAAAAGGCATCAGACGTAGGTATAAACAAATCGCACCATAAAAGGTTCGATATTACCATATCGGTCCAACTCCAACACCATAAAGCGTTAAAAATAAACAATGAAAAAGTTATAAAATCAAAGAAACATAACGGTATGTTTCGTGTTTAAATGCGGCCTTGCGCCTACGCAGAACATAACTAAATGCAGAGTCCTCAGTATGAGATGTGCATTATTTTACGATGACGAAATAAGTTTTCGTCGTTTTTCATATTTTTGGCGCCTTACAGTGCCTCTACTCTACCAGATATAGATAATACATTTTTGTTGTATTCGCACGACACTTATAGACACGTTGTCAGTCATCCCGTGACCACGACAGAGTGTAGACCTGTTGAAACGTCGGGAAAAATAGGTAAATAAACGCGATAAATACCCGTGAATAATTATAATAATGTGTTCTGATCGCGTAAGTTTTTTTTTCGTATATTGACATTGGTTGAATAGTTTCTTATCGAACTCGATTAAACTTTCGAGAGATTTAACAGAGGTTTTTTGACGGAATATTGTATTTGTCTCATTCTTTTTTTGTGCGTGTAAACAAGATAGAATCTCCTCCAGCCAGGAGGGACCGCTGGGCCGCTGGGGTAAACGTATTCTTGAGTGGAGACCACGACTCGGCAAACGTACTGTAACGCACTGTGGACGCCCTCCCGTTAAGTCCCACCTGGACGGAGGGCGTCTTACAGTACGTTACGAGGACCCGCGAAAGACTGCAGGCAGATGCTGGATGCGGCAAGCTGAAGACAGGGCGTTATGACGCTCATTAAGAGAGGCGTGCATTAATATATATGTTGATGATGAAGATATAATTTTGGTCTGTTGAGCTCTCGATTTTTTTTTGTATTCATATTGTGCACACTCATACTAAGCATACAGGCCAAAGATCGCAGTGACATGCAGTTTCGGCATTCCAGAACAAAACATGCCTTCATGCTCCATGCCACCTGCATATGCGGCGAATTGAGCATGAAACTATGCGAGGAATGCTACGAATGGTTGCATGCATGACAATTCGTGTTTGGTATAATTTGATCTGTCTCAGGAGACAAAGTATCGCATGTCTTAGGTCAGACTGTAAGGGACAGGTTTAATATTCTATGGTAAATTTATGCATTTCATACGTCATAATTATTGCTATATCCAGAGTCCTTGCTAGCTATATATCTATGACACAAAAAAAACTGAACGTAAATCGACTCATCCGTTTGGGAGCTACGATACCACATACAGATACACAGACAGACACGTCAAACTTATAACACCCCTCTCTTTTTGCGTCGGAGGTTAAAAATATCTGTAGGTATAAGTATTTACATTTTTTCAGCACAGCAGAGGTACTAGGTACGTAAGACAAGATGTCAGAGAGCTCAGAATGCATATGAACTATGTTTCACACAACCCACGTAACGCATCAGTGAGTCCAACTTGTTAGCTAATGTCTGCAATTATTATTTAATCTCTTATGAAATAAGATAAATTCTCTTCGTGAATCGTGACGGTTGGCCAGTGATAAGAGAACGCCATTGTCTAGTTGAAATATGGGCGATATTTCGAGGTGGTCTAAGGGCTGGGCCCGAGATTTTACGGTAAACTATTTTACCTAACAAGCATGATATGATCAGTATTACACGAGTTACGTGGGGATTGTATCTGTGAGGTTTGTATGCCTTCTGTACGTGGCTGTAGAATGACAGTATGGTGATTTTTTTCTAATCCCTGTCTACCAATACCTACTGAATATTGAAAATTGTATGGGAATGAGAATTGGACAGTCATCAATAACCACCCGATATTTTTAACTTTTTTCAGTTGAGCTACCTGTAGATTGTTTGCAACAGTCTGCAGTTAGCTCAATTGTTTCAATTGGAAATACTAGTTCTAATTTATTTATATTTTTTTATTGTAATTTTCTTTGTGAACTCTAATGTCCAGGTCAAATATTTTGGCGGATATAAAATTTATTCTCGTAATTGGAGAGGTATTTTAACATCAATATTCCTTCCGCCCCTGGCTAGGAAAATAAATTAATAAATAAATATTGCTGGACAATTCACACAGCATTATCTAGCCCCAAGCTAAGCAGAGCTTGTGTTATGGGTACTAGATAACTGATATACTTAATACAATACGCTACATAGATAGACATTTGTTATTATACATAGAAATATCCAGAACACCCTGAACAAATATCTGCATATCGTACAAACATTTGTCCCGAGGCGGGAATCGAATCCGCAACCTCCTGCGTCGCTGGCGGACATTCGCAAGCTGCGCCACAGAGGTTGTAAAAAACAAATATGTTTATAGTTTTTCTAGCCAGGGGCAACCTAAGTGTGTTCTGTATGTAGTATGTAGTAAGCTAAGTATCTGCTAGCTGATGCACGCGATTAGCACTCTTATTGACGACCTCCGTGGCGCAGCGGGCGAAGGTCCGCCTGCGACGCAGGAGGTTACGGGTTCGATTCCCGTCTCGGAACAAATTTGTGTACGATCTGCAGAAATTTGTTCCGTTGGTCTGGGTGTTTTCTATGTATAATAAAAATATCTATCTATGTAGTATATTGTATTAAGTATATCAGTTATCTAGTACCCATAACACAAGCTCTGCTTAGCTTGGGGCTAGATAATGCTGTGTGAATTATCCAGCATTATTTAATTATTATTATTAACACTGTGAATTTAAATAAAACTCAAACTTGAAGTACTTTATTTCCTTTAGACCTGACAGGACTCTTAGACACGTCAGAAAATTCTAATATCTGAAAAATATTAGAAAGTTTTTGGCTCGTCGCGGAAAGAATTACTGCAACAGCAACATAGGAATAAAAATAAACCGTTTCAAGGAATGTTGATGTTAAAATACCTACCCAATTACGAGAATAAATTTTATATCCGCCAAAATATTTGCCCTGGATGTTAGAGTTGAGAGAAAAGTTAAAAATATCGGGTGCTTATTGATGACTGTCCAATTCTCAGACCGATACAAATTTCAAAGTTCAACGACATGTCAAGAACGCTGAAAATATTCCATACATTGCACTAGTATTGAAACAGTAAAAGTTTATACATAATAGGTTTTGAAAAGTTCATACCATATAAACTTTTCTGTACCTATCTATCTGACTTTCATCGAGTGCCTTATTCGTAACTTGTTTATGCCCGCGGTTTCGCACGCGTTGTTTCTATGAAAACGTTTAAAGGTTATTTCTATCCCATGGTAACTGTTTTATGGGGTAAAAAAGCCTATGTTTTATGTGAGGCCTAGAACTTACTTGAATGCAATTTCAGTCCGATCCGTTTAGTAGTTTCTGCGTAGAGAGATCACAAACAACCCGACCACCAAATTTTCGCATTTATAACATTATTGTGATGATTATATATAAGATACTAGTTTATGCCCGCGGCTACGCACGCGTTGTTTCTATGGAAACGTTAAAAGGTGATTTATTTCCCATGGGAACTGATTTATGGGATAATCAAATCAAATCAAATCAAAAACTCTTTATTTCCATAAATACAATAAATGTACACTTAGAAAAGGTCAAATCATAAAACTAAACACTGACACGGAAATAAAGTGATATTTTTGATTTCTGTCGCTTCGGTATGTAGACTAAAGTAAAGAAGCGACGAAGAAACCTTTAGCCTGTTAGTTGTTATTTTTCGAGTTGGAGCAAAACTCGTCCCAAGCTTTTTTATCCTCTAGATAATCTGATATTTTGTAGTAAGCCTTTTTACAAAGGATATGTTTGACAATTTGTTTGAATTTATTTATTGATAATTTTTGCAACTCACTTGGAGTTTTGTTGTAGAAGCGTATACATTGCCCTTTAAAAGATACATTTATCTTGTGTAGCCTAGTTGTGGGCACAGCGAGTTTATCCTTATTTCTAGTATTTATATTATGTATGTCGCTATTTTTAGGGAATAGATTGATATTTCTATGAGTGTACAACAAGTTTTCATAAATATATTGACATGGTACTGTCATTATGTTTATTTCTTTGAATTTATCACGCAGGGATTCTCTGGGACCCATATTATAGATTGCACGAACAGCTCTCTTCTGCAGCACAAATACGGTGTTAATATCTGCAGCGTTCCCCCACAGCAGTATGCCATAAGACATAACACTATGGAAGTAGCTGAAATAGACTAGTCTAGAAGTATCAACGTCTGTAAGATGACGGATTTTTTTGACTGCATACGCTGCAGAACTAAGTCTCTTCGATAGCTTATCTATGTGTGGGCCCCATTGAAGTTTACTATCTAAGGTTATTCCTAAGAATACTGCACTGTTTACAATTTCTAACGTTTCTCCTTTTACGTTTACATCAATCTTAACGTGTTTTACATTAGGTAGAGCAAATTTTATACATTTCGTTTTAGTTTCATTAAGCAAAAGATTATTGACATTAAACCAGTGTACTACTTTTGAGATTGCATTATTCACATCGTCAAATTTTATGTTTCGTCGTTTCATTTTAAAAATTAATGAAGTATCGTCAGCAAACAATACAATCTCATGATTATTCTTGACTAGGTGAGGCAGGTCGTTAATATAAACTAAAAATAGGAAAGGACCGAGGATAGAACCCTGCGGTACACCCATTGTAACTACAGACCCCGAAGACCGTTTCCCATTAATGTCAACTCTTTGTATCCTATCACTCAAGTAAGATGTAAGAAGATCCAAAGAGGTGTCTCTTATTCCATAGTGATGTAGTTTCCTGATTAATGTTTCATGGTGTACGCAATCGAATGCTTTTGACAAGTCGCAAAAAACGCCTAAAGCATCTTGCGACTTCTCCCAAGCATCAAAGATATGCGATACTAACTCTACACCGGCATCAGTAGTTGACCTACCCCGAGTAAACCCGAATTGCTTACCATGTAGCAGGTCATTGCCATTGAAATGCCTGAGCAATTGATGTAAGATTAGTTTTTCAAAAACTTTGCTGAATGTAGGCAGTACTGATATTGGTCTAAAGTTAGTGGGGTCAGACCTACTACCCGATTTAAACAGTGGAATTATTTTACTACATTTCATTAGATCAGGAAATACGCCACAATCAATACATTCATTGAATATAAAAGCTAGATCTGGTGCAATCGTATCAATTAAAGGTTTAATAATTCTGACGGAAATTCCCCAGAGATCTGCAGTTTTCTTTATATTTAAAAGTTGAAAGGCTTTTTTAATATCTTTTTCATCGACATGGTTGAAATTAAGTTTATTTTCGCATTTAGGTACATTTTCTATAAGTAAGGACTCAGCGATTAATTGAGAAGATAAAAAGTAGCCTATGTTTGATTCCAGCATTAGAATTACCTGTGTACAAAATTTCAGCCCGATCGGTCCTGCAGTTTTGGCGTGAAGAGGTAACAAGCATCCAAACACCAAACTTTTGCATTTGTAATAGTGTTAGGTATGTGATTTTTTTAGAGGTATAACTTTTGACTGAACTTTGTTCTCCATCTTTCGTTGAAATTTCTAATCTTCTGTTATATCAGCTCAGGTACAAACCTTTAACAAGTAAACGATTAATTATGGACAAAACCTTTGAACCGTCATGTTAACAATACATTACACGGACAAAACAAAAGATGATTTATCTTGCTTTCTCCCCTAATGTACAGCACTCATTTTTGTAGCGTCCTATCATTTATTAATCATTTTGAAAGAAAGTGCATTTAACGAACGCATAATGCTTATAAACGCATCCAAAGCAGCAAGACGAGTGCTAAGCAAAAAGCTCCTTTATCGTCAAACTTCAAGGTGCATCAGTTTGGAGGTAATTTTATGGGTAATTTGTGGGACAAACACGTGTCGGTAAGATTGATAGTCGGCTGTTTGTAAGCCGTTTACTGTAATGACTATCTATCGGTTCGGGCGTTGGCGCCTAGAATGAGCGCACGGACGTACCAACTTCCTCCACGTATAAGACCCTTGCTGAGATATTCTTGTTTTATAAATTAACTAGTTTCTGTCCGTGGCTTCGCACGCGTTGTTTCTATGGAAACGTTTAAAGGTGATTTCAATCCCATGGGAACTGATTTTTAGGATAAAAAGTAGCCTATGTTTGATTCCAGGATTAGAATTACCTGTTTGCAAAATTTCAGCCCGATCGGTCTAGTAGTTTTGGCGTGAAGAGGTAACAAACATCCATCCATCCATCCATCCAAGCTTTCGCATTTATAATATTAGTGTGAAGTGTGATAAAAACCGGCCTTGGTATCGATTATAGATTACCACAATTGGAAATTTTGAAGAAGCTACTTCTGTGGGTAAATATAGATAGCCTATAATTTTTTAAACGTATGATTTACCTAAAAGACGCTGTAGTCTTGGCAGTATTTTATTTGGCATGCAGAGATAGTCATTTAAGATTAAATAAAAATTTTACATATTACTAAAATAATGATTAATTGTCAGTATACCTAATATTAAAAAAATATATATTAAATTCATTACAGAGTACAATGATAATAATACAATACGTAAATAAATTACGAATAGATTAAATAAAAATTAAATGTCGACATAAACTTTTTTGTCAAGGAAATCCTCGACCTTATTAGAACGCATGTCCATTATGACTTTAACTCCCAAATATGTACTCAAGTTCACATCACGTTTGTCAAAAGGTCGTAACTTTAGACTAGTTACGTTTGTTTTTGACAGAGTTTCATTAAAAACTGTCAAAAATGCCGATCTATATCTATATTATCTATGTGATATTCATTTGTTTTTAATGGAAAAAAAACTGGACAATCCACACAGCGTGTCATCAAGCCCCAAGCTAAGCGAGCTTGTGTTATGGATACTAGATGACTGTTATACACTCACAGGCACAATTGACCGCCCACGTTGTATTTCGTTCAGTTTACAGTAATCGTCAAATTAGGACCACATTTGATGGAAGTTATGTTATAAGCAACCATTAAGAATAAATAAAATTAAAAAAGTCTTGAAAAAATCCGTTTATTTAAAAACATATGCCAAAAAATCGAAATCGTGAAAAATTTGCATGAAAATGTAATTTGTTTAATTTTGAAAAAATCTTTTATTTTTTTTATACATTTAATTTTAATAATGTGTGTTACTACCTCTGGCTCTAATGACTTCTTGGAGCCGGTTTGACAATCCATCAATGATGTGTTGAATATCCGACTGAGGGATATTGTGCTACTCCTCTACCGCAGCCATCTTGAGCTCTCCTAGGGTCGTAGGGGCCGGTACTCTTGCTCGGATACGTCGTTTTAGGTTGTCCCAAATGTGCTCAATCGGGTTCCGTACCGTAGTTCGTGGTACTCCGAGTGTATGAGCGATGCGACGTTGGCTATAACCAGCGTCAGCTAAAGCTACTGCCCTAGCAGCACCAGTTGCATCAAGAGGCATTTTTTTCAGTCACAAAGAATCAAGAAGAATCAAGAATACACTAAAAACTCAAATTAGACAATATTCGCACACGATGGCAGAAAAGAAAGATAAATGTAAACACGGTAACGCAATTGCAACAATTTCAAACAAGGAATAAATTCACTAAATTCCAAAAAGGTTTCATTGACACAGGTTTATTCGTCAGAATAGGTGTTAGTTTATTGCTAAAGTACCCACTCAACTTAAAACAAAACATTTGATAAGCCACAGTTAACATAAACAATCAGGGTGACGAAAAATATAGGCGGGCGGTTAATTGTGCCTGTGAGTGTAGTTAATATAATACATGGCATAAATAGATAATTTTTATTCGGGCCACATCGGTTCTCAAATGGGCATTAGGTACGATTATTCCGCCTCTACATTATATTTTGTAAACTTAGTTTTAACTTTAGTACCTAACCATAGATATAGCAGTTACCTGATTCAATGGATTATTAATCACGATAGATAGCAAATCTATAAGATCTTACTGCCAGATAAGAATTCGATCTCTAGATTGCCCAAGAATAACAATTTAATAGAAATGTCTTTGTGGAAGGTAATTATATAGTGTATCCAGTAAAGAAGTTGGTGAGCTTTCTTAGAAAGGGAGTACACAGTGTGGCGGAAAGCAGAGATATTAATTAATACCCATACTCAAACTTTGTACCACACTATACCAGGTGGGATAGACCCGCGAAAGACCGCCTGCTATCCAGCATCAAGGCATTTGCCATCAAGATGCTGGATGCGGCAAGCTGAACACGCCCTTTCATGTCTAGCCAATGTCCAGACAATTGGATGTTTCTATGTATAATAAAAAAATATATATCTTTGTAGTGTATTGTATTAAGTATATCAGTTATCTAGCACCCATAACACAAGCTCTGCTTAGCTCGGGGCTAGATAACGCTGTGTGAATTATCCAGCATTATTTATTTATAATTTTAGTAGTTGCTTGTGCAGTTGAGCTACTGCGCTACACTCTATCGCCCACAATAGGGTGGGTTATTATTGAAAGCATTGAGATCGTATCTCCGATGTTAGTTATTAGCCGTGTTGATTTAGTGCTCAGCTCGATGCCTTATTACGACCACCCTTTACTGATACCTCTACCATTATCCTTCACTCTGTGACCAGAGATAGATATCAACTTTTACTAAACAAAGATCTCAAATGTTTGAACGGTGGTGCAGACGATAACCGTTGTGTATCTAGAATAGAGAAAGAGACAGAAGGTGCGAGAAACGTCTCGCACCTTCTGTCTCTTTCTCTATTCTCTTTCTCTATTCATTAACAACAATATTTTCAGGATGCTGATGCGGTTGCCTCGCTTTTGCAGCGCATCTGGGATATTCGCGGAGGCGCGGACAGAAGGCTTTCACGCATTCGCAAAAAATTCGCTTCCTTAATCCAACGTGCCCGAGTCTGTAGCAACGACATCCGTACATCCTGCAAATGATTGTGTCGCGTCTAAACTGTCCCATCCAGAAAAAGCAGATGAAAATATTAATCGGGTCTAGCTCAATTTTTTTATTCATATTTATTTGGGAGACTTTGAGTCACCTAAAATTTTATTTATTCGTAAGTTTTTAATTATCTTTATTTTCAATTCTTTATTTTTATTCAATTAAATATTATTATTATAAGTATATTATTATGTAATCTAGTTATATTTTATTACATTTTTAATTTGTACGTGTTCATGGATTCTAAATCTGAGAAAATGAGTAAATAATAACACAAATTAAATGTTTGTATTATATTTTGTCTGTTTTAATTTAGCAGAGGGGTGTGTATATTAATGACATTAGTAACGAGACGTTGGTCATGACGTCTCCTTTTAGTATGGTATTTGCGTATATAGTTCCCTGTCCGAACGATAGAGGCGCTGCTCTAAATTGTATGTAAAAAGGAGACGTCACGATCTCGTCTCGTTATCATATCAGGCAACGTCAAATAGACAGACCCCCCAGGTAATAATAATATGTCTATTATTTAGCTAATCAAAGTTTATAATTATAATATATATAGCTCGATTTTATATCTATTATTCGATTGTAATTTTCTTTGTGAATAAAGGCTTCTGCCATTTAAAATAAAAAAATCTAAGTCATCAAAACAACAAAATAATTATGTTGTTTATGCTGAGTCGAACAAAATAAAAATATCGAACATAAGCCTACCTACTTTTTTTTAGACACCATAAATAGAGGTCCTGAGGACCCTCTATAAATCGACTCTCTACTGCCGGGTGTCCAACTGAATAATTTTTCACCTTTCATATTTTTTACGATCTATTTACTCTGTCCTAACCCACTGTTGGGCACATACTTCCTTACTTGGTCTCAATATCCCGCCTTTTCTTCCGATCCAACGATAATTTTACCCATAGCTCCTTCCGTTGTTGGGTCGTTTCTAAATCGACCATAACTAGAAGAAAGAATATTTTACCAGGTCACTAAACCACAAAACGTTAAAGTTTCATGTTACAAGTCAGCTGGTGTGTCTTAATTAATAGACCGAGAATTTTGCGTTAGAACAAGTGTTAGAAGAATTTATGCAATGTAATAGACAACGTAATGCGAGAATGAAGGAGAGTTTTCTTAAAATACGGCCGTTCTTATGCGATGGACTTTTTTGCACCAATTCAATAAGCTTTTTCTATTTATGTATGTATATTTATCTATGTAGTGTATTGTATTAAGTATACCAGTTATCTAGTACTCATAACACAAGCTCTGCTTAGCTTGAGGCTAGATAATGCTGTGTGAATTGTCCAACATTATTTATTTATTTTTAGCTGCTCGTGCGCGAATCTTTCTCATGCCTGGTAGAAATAATAAAAAGTATCTCTACTTAGCAGATTGTAAGAGAAGACTTGTGAGTGGTTGTGAGAAATTGAGGAAAAAAAACCCGGCGACCTAGTGAAGGTTGCGAAAAACCATTGGATGCCGGCAGCGCAAAATCAAACAAAGATCTATAGATTATTAAAAAAAAACAGTAATTGTTGGCGATCTTTAGGGGAAGACCAGCAGCGGACGTCGTTCGACTGATGTGATGATGAAAAAAAAATATCTACAGAAATCTGGTGGTCTACTCAGAAAAAAGAAAACCGAAGTTTCGTTTTTGTTGTCGTGCAAAACTAACTCTTATGACTTGCATAAGTTTAGCGTTTGCACGAAAACGAATCGAAAGCTTCGATTACGTTTTTAGGAGTACAGGCCCTGGACCTTATACGAACAGCTATGAAAAATTCTTAGCCTGCTAAAGTGACTTATTGTAATTATCTACATAGTAGATAAACAATTTTTTTAAAATATTTTTTAATTTAATTTAAAAGTGTAGTTACCTATAATTTGAATAAATTTTGTTTCACTTCTCTTGACTTTAATTGAATTTTGTTAATTTAAAGTACCTACAATACGTACTTACATAATGTAAACATTGTGTTATGTAAGTAAATTCCTGAAATGACCGAAATGAATGATTATTGATTATAATATTGAAGCGCTCGCTAAATAACGGTCACAGCTTTTCGAGTTCAAAGCTCATAAAAAGCACACCTGATATACTGCAAGCATTGTCTCTTTCTATGACTAGATAATAGAGAAGGATAGACAAAAGGTGTCAGTTTCAATTAGTTTTGGACAGGTATTGACCCAAAGGCTGTCTCAATAAATTAGTGGAACATTGAGGTGCCGACGGTTACTGTCAGCGTACTTTTAACTTGTCAGGAATTGACTAATTTATTACATTAGCCTGTAAGATTGTATAATGCAGTTCTTTCTTAAGGTGAGTATAGACTAGAACATTTGCTAGAGCATTACAATGTAATGTAACGTTCTTACGAATGATCGACGCAGTGTTCGACGTAATATTCACGGCGAGTGAGCATTTACAAATAAATAAATAAATAATGCTGGACAATCCACACAGCACCAAAGAGCCCCAAAGTAAGCTACTCAAAGCTTGTGTTATGATGGGTACTCGATAACTGATATATTTAATACATCAGATACATAGATATATTTTTTTTTATGATCCATACAAAACACCCAGACCAACGGAACAAATTTCTGCAGATCGTTCACAAATTTGTTCCGAGGCGGGAATCGTATCCCCTTTTACGTCGCAGGCGGACTCTCGCCTGCTGCACCACTGAGGTCGTCTTTACCTGTAACATTGCAACAGCGCAATTTTTTACGCGTTTTTCTGGAATAAAAATTAGCATAAATGTTATTCCAGGTAGAAATAGGTACATACATAGAATAACTTGGGAACATACGTCTATGCAATACGATAATAGTGTGATGTGATATTTATTTGTCTGACGAGATATTCTCTATGTATGTATAATATTCTTACTACCTCAGTATTTTTAGCTAATAAACAATACATCATACGGATATTGACCTATTGAAGGTGCCTACAGCAGCGATTCCTCACCAGCACACTACGTCTACCTATACTGTGCTGACCAAACAAGAGGAGTTCTGCCAATCACCACGCTTAGCAGGCGGGAGGCTGGTACTCATTCTCACTAAAGTTATCGACATAGCTCTAAGAATTAGCAAGCTGAAGTGGCAGTAGGCCGGCCATATCTCGCGAAGAACCGATAACCGCTGGGGTAAACCTGATCTTGAGTGGAGACCACAACTCGGAAAACGTGGTGTATGTCGCCCTCCGGCAAGGTGGGATGACGACCTGTGAAAGACTGTATGCAGATGGTGGATGCGGCAAGCTGAAGGCAGGGCGCTATGGCGTTCGTTAGGGGAATCCTATCTCCAGCAGTGGACTGACATAGGCTGATGATGACTCATTCTCTGGTCCCTTAGCCGGCTCTTACGACATCCACGGGCCGAGTTGGAAGTATGGATTGATGATATGATACTCCGCCACCGCCACGGCCTGATTGCCAGTGACTTGTTTATATTGAAGGAATGTACATACAGAGATGGGAATTCGACGAAAAGATAGGATCAGAAATGAAACCATTAGAAAGAAAAATCCAAGCAAAAGATGTCGTGCAGAAAATTCTTGAGCTAAATGGCAACGTGCAGGCCACATACAGAGGGTTCCCCCAATCAGATGGTAACAAATAGCCACAAATTGGATTCCTCGAGACATTAAGCGCAGACGAGATCCACCAACAAAGAGGTGGTGATATGATATCAGGGAAGTAGCGGAAGAAGCACCTGGACCAGAATAGCTAAGGACAGGAGAGAATGGAAAAACTTGGAGGAGGCTTTCACCGCCAAAGAGCGGTCCTTACAGGACAAAAATTGCTTCGTGAATTTAAATAGATTGGTTAAGTTATAGATTTATAAAGATACCTAATTAGAGGTTTTTTACGTAACTATTTAATTTACAGACAGCGTCAGAATTAAGTAACCTCTTACACTAGCGGGTAAGGAAATAAGTTGTAATAATTAAAAAAACCTTTTTCAAAAACAAGCGTCAATTGTCATTCAATCTAAACGCCTATACAAAATTTCAGCTCAATTCGGTTGAAAATATATCTGCTTCAAAATTGAGCTGCAAGATTCCATTGTTCTATACAATGCAAGTTAATAAAAAGCTTGTAAAATAAAACTATTTTTTTACCTACAAAGATTGTGAACTGATAAAATTTTCTATACTAACCTGCCATGTTCCTCATTCCCAATAACAAAGAAGTTGAGCAACCAAATTGTAACAGACAATACGATCTATTGAACTTTAGCACCCAATTCAGCGAACAATTGTACCTACTGTGTCAAGATTTCCTTAAGTTGCTGGTACAAGTCAATTTTCAAAGGTGTCGGTAACGGCAAAGGTCGGGTTATGTAAGGCTTGACATTTGCAGGGCTGCGCGGGAGTGCATCGGACAACATTACTACGTCACTTTGCAATGCGCATGCTCTGGCCGATGATATACTGCTTCTACAACACTGTAGAGTATTCTGTGGATGAAGTGAATTCATGAGAATTAGAATTCGAATTAATAACGTTTATTTCTAACAACAAAGCGCTTAAATATTTCGATTTTCATACTTAATGATTATCAATAAAAAAGTAATTGTTGACTCTTAATTCTTTTAGAGTACCCAGTGGAAGCCCGGGTAGAATTTTTTTTTATGAAAGCCGAAAAACACGAAAGATTTTATTGATATGTATAAATTAACACGTCAAATCAGAATCATCATTCAATTTTACTTACAAAAATTACATTAATTACGAGTCCAAACGAGTGAGAGTTCACCTTAAAAGAAAGGGTGGAAGCAATAAAGTAAAAAAGTAGGTCCTAAGTATTTTTTATTATCTCAAAAATAATGAACTAGACGGGACTTGAACCTGCAACTTCAACTTCTACTCAGTACGAGAACGCGCTACCAAAGTGCATACGTACATAAGTGGTATTTATGTTATCCATAGTGTCACAACCGTGTCAACTACCAGCTATACAGCCAGTTATACAGCCTACTAACTATCGATTAATCTGGATGAGGAATTCCCACTTACGTTGCACGAAAGAAGTCTCAAGAATTTGGACAAAGAATTGTTTTATTTGTTTAGTGATTCCGTTTCGTTATTTAGATTTCTTAGAATGTCGCTTCACTGTTTAAACGATGATCATAAGCATCCAGGGAAAACAGGAGGCCATCGGATAATATTGCGTCATTGGTGCTATTTGATTGGGTTTCGAGATCGAAGAACGGTTCCGAAACCCTTATGGTCTCGCTTTGTCTGTCCTTTTTTCCCTCCTTAATAACGTTTACAGACTCTTAAAGTAATTGCTGGTAAAATAGTTCAAATTAATCAGCAACTACTGCAGCTATCAACTAGAAATTTAAAATAATAATACATTTCGTGCGCCTGTACAAATTTAAAGAAAAATAATAAAAGAATTCGTTATAAATTCGTTTCGTGTTGTACCTACTTTGTACTATGTACGTACATATTGTGTAAAATGTACTTGTGTTCTTAGTTATTTAATTTAAGATAATAATATTTTATGTTTACTGTGTTATGTAAATGTGTGTGTTGTGGCAAATAAATAATATGTCTATGTCTATGTCTTATAACCATTTGTATAGAAAATGTTCATTTTCATGTTTTTTTTATTTCATTTTAAATTTCAAGTTGATATCTGCTGTAGTTGCTGAGTTATTAAGGAGGGAAAAAAGGACAAACAAGGCGAGACCGGATTTCGAAACCGATCTTTAAACCCTGAAAATGCGAAAGTTTGGATGTATGGGTGTTTAGATAGATATTCGTTACTTCTTCACGCCAAAACTACTGAACGGATCGGGCTGAAATTTTGCATACATACCTCTTGAGCAAGGGGGTATATTGTCATAATCCCCACGCTTGACCGGCGGGTGTTCACATTGGAGGTGTTCAAATACACCTGTGGGAGCTGTCCTTCCTCTGACAGGTTCCCTTTATCACCTGTTACGACATCCTCGGACTGAGTTGAGGTTAGATAGATAGAAAATACATTATTATACCACACAAAGACAGGAAACAATACAGAGAAAAAAGCTTAGAATACAGGAAGTATAAAGGGCGGTTGCCTGGAAGAGATCGCTAAAAGCGATCTCTTCCAGGCAACCTTGGGATGAACTGGACATCAAAAGAACAAAATAGACGGTGGCAGTGAATAAATCTATTTAGATTTATTTATTTATTTATTTATTAATCTAAACTAATAAAGATCACAGAATAGAGAATTCTAATTCCCTGATTTAGATACTTAAAGAAACCAAATACTTACACTACATACTATAATACTTACATAGCCTACAAACATTATAATAAACTTAAACAAGGTTAACTTAAATAAGGTTATATAACTTTAACAAGGATAAATAATGCTGATGAAGCAGTTTTTTGAAGATAGGGAGTGATTGATGAGGTTATCGATTCTTACGCCACCGCTATATCGAGATTATATTTTGCTGTGTGAATTGTCCAGCATTATTTATTTATTTATTATATTTCTTTATCCCTGAGTGAAGCTGTGTGGTGCCGGCTTAGATCTTAGATCTTTGATCCATGTTAATTTTAGATTATTTTTCACATTTTCTTGTAGGTACTACCTATGTTATATTGTACCTACGTCCTGTTAAAAGTTGTACCATTATTTTTGTAATACCAAATTGTACAAACAGTTTACAATAAAAATATTCTGACTTCAGACTTCTGACTTCTAGAATTAACACTATCCCAATTCTTCCCGCGGGTGTCGTAAAAGGCGACTAAGGGATATCCATCGGGGGCGGGCAGCAGCGCCCCCTGCAGAACAATTCTACCACTGAACTGCGATCCCCAGCCCGTATACCCAGCGTGAGGATTATGGGCATCAACCCCTATGAGATAAAAGTCAATAAGGCGCTTATTAAGCGAGGCCTGCGTCCAGCAGTGAGTTTATTTTTAGTTATTGACCTAATTTATTTTGTCCCTGGTACAATAAAATATGAAAAACAATATGTTTTTCATAAATAAATAATAAATAATGCTGGACAATTCGCACAACATATAGCCCCAAGCTAATCAGAGCTTGTGTTGTTACTAACCAATAACATTACACTGATAAACTATTTTCTGATACTTACATAGAAAATATCCAGACCTAATCTGCAGATCGTACAAACATTTGTCCCGATGCGGGAATCGAACCCGCAAACCCTTCGCCTGTTGCGCCAGAAAGGTCGCCTTTGTGCTATAATGCACAGCACACAAATTAATAAGTACCCAGATGTGTTCACGCTGCGCGCGCTTAAAATTCATATTTTCATTGGTTTTTGGAACCAGATTTTTTTTTAATAATTACCCATCCATCAAGAACCTGTCCAAATTGTTGTTTAATATGAATTATATATACAATAAAAACCTGCGTTTAGTGTAGTCACATTTTAACTAGATGTCGCTGCTAAAAGTGGACGAGCGCTAGATCGCGGTGACGAAGCGTTTCGGGTTCGGATAGTGGTTGCTACAAAAATTACACTTTGTGAAGAAGAACCAAGGACGGATTCGTTTGGGCAATATTCCATCACATGAAGTGTAGTTTTTGAAAAACGTTGTTTGTCGACGTTTGTAATAGAAAGATAATATGGTGCGTTCAGATTATAGATGCGAAGCTGGCTTGGCATATCTTTCACTAGTTCACCCGCTGCATAGCCTAAGAAAACAAGATCGGACTGTCGCTCCGAGAGTGACACAAATTCTACGTCATCAACGGATATTGGTAGTTATCGAACTTTTTAGTTTGGGAAAAAAGTAGATCTATTCATTAGCCAAACTCGATGTAGAATGTTTGTAAACAAACCGTCCATAACCTGAAATTCACTCTGTTGTCTTGCCGCGTCTTTTAATAAGGAATTTACATTACTTGTCAATTTGAGATCCTTCCTTTTATCACTCCTTTAATAAATATTGTTTACATTTATTGCTTATTTAAATGATGTTCACCGGGAGCTTTAAATCTATCCTAGTCCAGATTAAGTTTAACAGGGGTTCTCGAAAATTAAACCTATGAAATCCTTACCTTACCTTACCTATAAAATTGTAATGATAATTAAATGGATTAAAGGAGATCAATTAAGTTTCATACATTTTTGGACCAAAAATTTAAAAGTGCCGGCCAACGAAAAAAATTTACTCATTTCGGTAGAACATAACGTCTCGATAATTTTTTGCTATCGTGGCTATGTTTTGCTATTAGGTATTATGTGATTGGATTACTAAATTCTTCGTAATAGGTACATACTGATGATGAGAGATAATTTTAATTGAATTTTTAATGCATGTTAATAAGATAATGTCACGTAATCCAATTGTGTTTCGAGAAATCTTTTATTCTATTAAGTCTTTTTATTTTATTTATATAGAGCGGGATTGGTAGCTGCAAAGCTTAAAGGAGAAGCTATAACAGAGCATTTAGAACAATTTCGTGAACTTTAGATGACTAATGTAATGAGTCACAGAGAGCTAGGACTTGTTTTGTTAGAATGCTTAATTGCTTAAATATTATTTTATTTTTCAATTTTGGAGAAACTTACAGCTAGGTTTACCAGATGAACAGTATATATATTACAAGTTTCCGCAGATAATTGTAAAAAGACCACTTTTTGAAAAATTGTCAAAAATAATTTTAAAAAGGGGGGATAAATCATTGAGTGGGGTATCAAATCAAAGGTTTGCACGTTTCAATACAGTTATTAAAATTTTTGTAGGTTTCGTACTTTATGAAATATTTTGAATAACGTCAATATATTGACCTAATCTCCGAAGTACCTATACAGAGCGATCTATCTAAAATGTAGCGTTCCATCTAATAAACTTACTATTTTTAGGTAGGTAGTATTCATCAAATAGTGATGACTCTAACCGGTACCTTTAGTAAATGTATGTATGTATAATCGACAAACGTTGGAAACCCTTGGCGCGCGAGTTATACTTGCACTTGACGGATCTTGTTTGTTTTGCCAAAAATCTTCTATAAGAAAGAATCTTCTATATTCGGATAATGTTGGAGAGTGTCGAGCAACAAACATTACATAAAAAAACCTTCATCCGAGTTAGAACATATTTTTTTTGAAGTCGTTTGAACAAGAAAAGGATGAAAGAACATCGATGCATCTGAATTTTTTATCATCCTTTTCTCAGCAATGGCAAATATAATGTATGTATATATAGATCATCCACAGGAAGGAATTATCAATGACCTTCAGAGTCAACGATGCACCTATATGATTTTAGGAACAAAAAAGGCAAAGTTTTATCAAAATATTAAAAGTTTAATCTCATGGCTGCTTTAAGCAAAGCTTCAGAAATACGTTCACGTACGTTTTAAATTATAACGCCATGTTTTTGCGCAGGATCAGACCCAAGTTCGAGGGAAGTTGTTTTATCTGAGATACTTACCTACAGGGAGGGGAGCAGAAGTAGCTGAGCAAATGTTATTTTTAATACGTTATAGTACCTACTTTATATCTTCAACCTCAACAGCCTGTATTGGTCCAGTGCTGGACACAGGCCTCCCCCTGATAAGCGCTTTTATCTCACCCGGTAGTGCTCATAATCCCCACGCTGGGTATGCGGATTGGGGATCGCAGTTCGGTGGCAGAATTGTTCTGCTGCCCGCCTCCGGTGGATATCCCTTGGTCGCCTCTTTCGACACCCGCGGGAAGAGTTGGGGTGGTGCAAATTCTAAGCCGGCACCAACCGTCAGCCATATCACATGATAATATAAAAAAAACCAATGACTGACACACATGACAACTACACAACACTAATGTGTGGTAACATAATTATTACTCCTTCTGAGCGACTTTTGTTTTAATAAAACACTTTTAGCTTTGTATTTTTACATCCTAGTTTAGGTTATCTAAGAATGTAGACGCAGTAATTTACATAATAATTTAAGGTCAATTAATTTGTTTCAATTTTTAAAAAAAGAATCTTTCGGAACTAGATCATAGCATAGCTTTACTTGTCTACGAGCTTATTTTGTAACCCTGTAGAAATGTTAATGATTTCTGATTTCTATTTCAAATCTCTATATGAGCTTATCAATTTCTTTTTGTCACCCAAGTTGCTCAGCGACATCCGACTAGTACAAACATGGGTGTCCAGCACACGGGGACATTCTACCAGTCGTCGCAAAAGGCGAGCTTCGGGTCTTGAACCCGCGCCTGCGCACTCCAAAATACTATTTGGTTTTGTGAATCTCAGGAACGTATTTATCTCATTAGCTTTTTACGTGGGAAAATAATGAATTTTATTTGGACAGCTACAGTGGTAGAGGTTGTTTTTGTAAAATGCGGAAAAGTATGGCTGGAAAAGTTTACGTACGAAAAAAAAATCAAGGCCATCGCCGGTCATTATAGATTCAAAAAATAACTTTGAACAGACTTAAGGGTCAGACTCAACTTTAAGGGGAAGGACTAAGGGATATTTACCGGGGGCGGGCAGCAACGCCTCCTGCAGAATAATTCTACCACTGAACTGCGATCCCCAACCCGAATGCCCAGCGTGGAGATTATGGGCACTACCCCCATGTGATAAGGTACTTGAAAACGTCTTGCACAAAATAATATACGCACAAGTCAAGACTTTCTTATGCAATGCCCAGCATGGTTTTAGAGATAAGCGGTCGGTCAACTCCAACCTTCTGACACTTGTAGAGTACATCTCAAGTAACTTAGATCTCGGCTGTCAGGTGGACGTGCTCTACTTCGATATCCAAAAAGCGTTTGATAGAGTCAATAACGACATACTGCTGGCCAAACTAAGCGCCATAGGCTTCGCGCCCGATCTTCTCAGACTTCTCGCCGACTATCTGCGCGATCGCCAGCAGTATGTTAAACTTGGAATTTATGAGTCTGCACCCTATCACACGCGGTCAGGGGTGAGTCAGGGTTCTATTTTGGGTCCCTTGCTTTTTAATTTAATGATTAATGACTTACCAGACGTTGTAGAGCACGCGGAGTGTCTGTTGTACGCTGACGACTTGAAGCTCTCCACTGTTATACGTTCCACGGCAGATTGTGAGGCGCTTCAAGTTGATGTTAACGCGGTATGTCAATGGTGCCTTGACAACAAGATGGAGTTTAACCCTTCCAAATGCTCCGTGATGACTTTCGGTCGAAAGAAAAACCCGGTATGCTTTGATTACTCGATTCATGGCAACATGATCTCTAGAGTAACGGTAATCAAGGATTTAGGAGTAACTTTTGACCGAAAACTCACATTTCACGACCACATCACTACGGTCGCCAAGCAGTCCTTTCAAAGACTTGGCTTTGTGTTGAGAAACGCCCGAGACTTTTGCAGTGACAGTGTTGTGCGGCTTCTGTTCGGGGCTCTAGTGCGGAGCAAGCTAGAGTCAAGTAGTTCCGTCTGGAACCCGCACGAAAGTACGTACGCACTGTTACTGGAAAAGGTGCAGAAGGCGTTTCTCAGGTCTCAGTACAAGCGAGAATTTAGGTATTACCCATATATGTACCCAACTAAGTTTCTCCAAGGGTGTCTTGGGTACAATTCGAAAAAGATCTACACAACCTTCTGTTTCGGCTCTACCTCCCTGATAATTATGTTCGCAACAGAAGCCACAGACTTTTCTCTGTGCCCTTTAGTAGAACCGTCGCTCGTGCCAACTCTCCACTGCCTCGCACCCTCGCCGGGCTCAACAGACTTCTTGACCAGAACCCAGACTGTGATATCTTCGCAGACGAATGGAAGAGTTTAATGTTGGTATGTCTGAGGTTTTGCGAGAGTGATGGATGACTGAAAGGATGCCTGTTTGTTTTTGTTAATGTTAATTTAATTTGTCTTAATCATGTTAATTTTATGAAAATCTTATTTATTATTTCAATTAATTAATTTATTTGTCTAATCGAAAATTTTCAATGTTAATTATTCTTTATTGATTTATTTTATGAAATGTTTTAAAATTGTACAATAATTTTAAGTAATTAGATAATTTATGTTTTTTAATCTTAAGTAACTATTGTAATTGGTTTGTAAAAATCGTGTTAGTTACTTATCAAAATAAATAAAATAAATAAATAAAATAAATAAAATATAAAAGCCAATAAGGCTCTTATCAGGGGGAGGCCTGCGTCTAGCAGTGGACCAATACAGGCTGTTGTGGTTGAGGAAAGAACGTTGGTGTTCTTCCAACACAAATAAGGTTCGTAGTTAACCCGCTTACATCCGTAATGAAGCGAAAAAAATATAAAAATAAGAAAACCATTATCGAAAATCGGTTCGGACACTAAACATAATAATATAAGTACTTACCTACCTACTGATAAAAACATACAACCTAATTAAGAACTTCCTTTTTAAGTCGACTGATAAATTAGTACTTACTCCTTTTGTTTTATTTTTTGTTCAATGGCTTTCATCGTTTTCCATTAGCGAGATACAGTGCAATGTCATGCCCGGAACAAAATGAAACGAAAGAAAAACCATGGACAATCAACTGCCTTATTTTGGAAAACGACATTTCTGCAGGACTTTGTTCCCAGTTCATCACAGGGCATTACACTGAGTATTTACTTGGGCACATATACTTTTTGTATATTTGTCGTGTTAGTTATTCATCAAATGTACATACATGTACTGTATTTTTACAGGCGTGCCCAGCCCATTGAAAAAGATTACCAAGTCCTGACATTATTTAACATTTAAATCTTATAAGTTCCAATAAAATCCTTAAATCTTATACTTATACTCATAAATTTATTCGCCGTAGGAGCTTGTGGCACACTTGGTTAAATCAATTTACATTTCACATTTTAATAGAGATAACAAATATTATAATAAGATAAAATAAATAATTGAAGTAACACTAAACAAAGAAATTAATACCTATAGGTATCTGCTGTAAAAGGGCATTGTCAAAAAGTAAGATTCTAGATAAAAATATAAAGAAAATATCACAGAAGGGGTATGTACCAGGTTCCTAAAAATCAACACGCATAGTTTAAACTCTACCCGACTCTACATGCAAAACTCGCCGCTGGCACTCTGTTTAAAAAGCTTTCGCATTCACAATATTTGTAAGTTTAACATTTTGTAGAGTTGTGCAGTCATAACAACAATTTTGCTGTCCTCTCCACTCGATTTATCGCTCGCTGAATCGTCGTAGGGGCGTGCATAATGCGAACAACTATTTCAAGCTTGCTTAGCTCCGTTCCAGCATTTTATGTTCCAATTTTGAAGTGTTTACGTAGGTTGTACTTTGTGCAAAAGGAAAATGCGTGACATGTACGGAGTTTTGCACGTTTTGGTGAGCTAACAACTACAAACACGTTCTTATTTTATGACTAGCTGGCGCCCGCGACTTCGTCTGCGCAGGATTAGTATTTCGAGTAGCCTAAATTATCTACTTTAATTACCAGAAGCGATCAAAGTATCTATTTTCATTAAGGAATCAATTTATTACTACCATAATAATATGTGCATTTGAAATAAACTATATTTTTTTTTTTTTGTAGTTATGGTTCACTATTTTGGCTATAATGGCTTACACATAAGATATAGATATATACTGTCGTGGGCTTTTTTGTAGGACTATTTAAAATTAATATTTCCATCATACATTACATATGTGTAACTCTAGCGGTTTTGGCAGCGCACGCCAGAATAGCTCGCAGATGGTAAATTTTTTCCTATTTACTTGACACTTATCGTCATATTTTGGACAATTCACACAATATCTTTATAAATTGTAGCCTATGTGTTATTCTGATGTTTATGCTATATTATTGTAAAGTTTCATTAAAATCCATACAGTAGTTTTAACGTGACAGCGTAACAAACACCCACCCATCCATACTTACAAACTTTGATAGGGTCTAAGACATGAGATAGTGAGTCGCGGCTTATAATACTGCTAACCTAATGGTGAAGTTAAATAAATAAAATAATTAATTCAAAATAAATTAGTAGGTACTAGAAGGATAACAAAGAGGTTCATCTTAAATTCTGATGGTATTAAATAATGCGTGTGCCTGAACTAGGTGAAATCTGTTTTTCAGGTAAAATGAGTGCTAATAACAAATAAATTAATCAAATATACTTACTAATGATACAAGACGATGGTGCATCCTTTAAAATAATAACTTAAGCTACCTACATTAAACTAGTATATAATAATAATCAAGGTGCTTGCAAATTTTTGGCCTATACTTTAAATAAATATAATAAAATTTTCTGTGTCATCTTATGACAAACATTGCAGTGTATCCTCAAGTTTTTTCTTACTACTATTATTTGAGTTACATGAACGATGTTTGTGAGTGAGTAAGTGACACGGATTTTTTTTTATCGAAGGTGAGTAACGTTAGAACTTTTAGGTACGGCCTGTTTACGTACTTGTAAGTAGCCATGCGTGACATGTACGGAGTTTTCCACGTTTTGGTGAGCTAGCAACGACGGGCCACTAGCCTATAAGGCCATACATGAGATAGTGAGGCCATTAGGTTACCATCAATGGTGAAGTAAGTTAAGGACGTGATCGTGACGTCTTCTTTTTCCATAGGATTTGGTACAGCGCCTCTATCGAGCGGACAGGGAACTACGCAAATCCTATACTAAAAGAAGACCTATCGACCACGTTTCGTTATTAACGTCAAATAGACTCACCAAGAACATAGAGGAAAAATACACTGCTGTCAGCAAGTGAACTTAAAATTACATCTTTAATATAATTCGAGAAAAAAATAGAAAAATAATCTATGATTCATCATGACGTGTGACATTGTCCGTCAGTACGAAAAAAAGGGAAAATAATGTAAAAAGTTTGTATTTAAGCAGGAAGGTAATGTTAAAAGTTTGTATGCTCATAATACAGATGGACCAGGGGAAGCAAAAATTACCCCTGTTACATTAAGGTGAACAATGAAAAGAAAAAAAAATCTGGATCAGCCAGTTATCTTGAGGTAGACCACGGAAAGAAAACAATGCCCCTGATATTCATATTCATATTCATATTCATATATATTTATTGCAATCATTGTGTACATTTTTAGGTCTTAGTTTAAAAGTAATGTTTATGAGGCACAATGGTACCCTAGCAGGGCGTGGCAATAGGTACTGAGAGTGGAGGTGGACCGGGTTTCTATAAGAATCTCTAGTTATGTTTTAGGTTTTAGCGGAAAAGTATAGTTCAATAACTTTTGTAGTTACATTTTTATATATTATTGTATAGGTAGTAATGTATATATTCATAATGCATAAAAATTCGTTAGTTTTAGTTTTTATTTTAATTTATCGTTGAAGAAGTCACTTAAATTATAATAGCATTTATGTAAAAGGTATTGTTTTAATTTTTTTTCAAATATATGGTTTTTTCCTCCTCTTTTAGTATATCCGGTATTTTGTTATAGATTTTAGATGCCATTGCTTTTGGCCCGGAACTGTGCATTTTTAGTTTTGACTCGGGTAGTGTAATTTTATGCTTAAACCTAGTCGGATAGCGTCGCGGTTGATCAGCTGTTTTTGGGAAATTTTGGGGATATTTTCGGATAAATTTACAACATTCAAATATATAAATACATGTCAGTGTTAGTATTTTAAGCTGACGAAAGTGGTCTTTGCAGTTCTCAGGGCTCTTTATATTAACTAATATTCGGATACACGATTTTTGAAGAACAAAAAGATCTAGGACGTCAGTACTATTTCCCCAAAGTAGGATTCCGTATGAGAGCCAGGCAAAAGCGTAAGCATAGTACGCCGAAACGGCAGTTTTCAGGTCAGTTGCTTTTCTGAGTTCTCTTAGAGCGTATGTGAAACTAGAGAGCTTTGTCTTAATTTTTTTAATATGATCTTTCCAATTAACGTGTGTGTCAATAGTTATTCCTAATAGTGAAAACGAATTTACACATTCTAATTTGATGTCGTGGTATAAGAAGTTTATGTCAAGGGGGGTTTTTTGAAACGGTCGAAATTGCATTATTTTTGTCTTAGTATAATTAATGTCAAGGTTGTGATCATTCATCCATTGTTCTACAGAGGTAAGTATGTCAGTTAATTTTAAATTGAAATTTATGTCATCATTATTAGTTGATGTCAAAATTGAAATATCGTCAGCGAATAAAATTGAAGGTTCATTAATTATTTTAGGAAGGTCATTGATGTATAAAAGAAAAAGTATACATCCTAATACGCTTCCTTGAGGAATTGAAGCTTTTATTTTTATGGGAGCTGATTTTATTTTGCTTACGATGCCGGTTTTATTGTCAAAATGCTCTAGTTCGACATACTGGATGCGATTGGTTAGGTAGGTTAGGTGCGATTGGTTGGATACAGCCAGGTGTACTATGTAGTTAGCTAGTTAGACCACGGGCAGAGAGTGGAAATTTGTTGGTTAAAAATGTGTCACAAAATGTATTTAGTCACGGGGCAGAATAACGGTCACACAATAAAAATGACTGATGCATGAGCATGTCTTTAGTGAACCGTCAAAAAATTGAAAATTTCGCGCCTTTTAACCGAATACGTATTAAGTTAACGGTGCTTTCAATTTATGAACAAATCCCACTTTCTTGTAGAAATATCCCACAAAAAATCAATTGAAACAAGAGAGAAGTACTTTTTCCATAACGCGGTAATTTTATTACGCTTTCTTCACCTTATATGCACTTTACAACTGTCAAAAGCTTGTTTTAAAACCCTGCAATTTACATGTTGTAAATTAATGTTATTATTGATTGAAAACGCACGCCGATTACATTTGGCAGTAGTTTATTTCTTTCTCAGTTTTCCTTGTTTACCGATAAACAGATAAGGGTTTCGTTTTTTTGTTTGAAAGGCGACTTAGTAATAGATTTTTTAGGCTTGTCGCACACTTGAAAAGCACCGCTGCAGCATAGCACAAAAATGTGCATTCAAATAAGGCCTTTAACTCGTAAAATTTTAGAGTGGTTACGCACTGTCGACTGTCGCCAGCGACTCAGTATCTCGGTGACCAAAACGACAATACTCCAAGTACATTCGTGCAGAAAGGACGTCGAAGAAGTTGCAATAGTAACGCTACCTTTAAATAATGTTGGGTAGGTACATCCTTTGTTACAAGAACGGAGATTAAAGGAATGTATAACATATTTTATGAAGACGTTAGAAAATATCCTCGTAAATTTACGTTCGTACGCGACGTGGTATATAATACAAAGATTTGTTTGCTGATTATTTTACGACTGAGGGTCAATTTATCTTGGCAGATGAGCAAGATTCATTAAAAAATAAATGACATTTGTAACTTACCTAAGTTTTGTATTGTTTCGTCTGGTAATACTTCACCTCCAAATAACTCCACTATTTCTTCCCACTGAATTTCATATTGACGGCATCAGATGACAGAAAGCTCTCGGACCACTCGTTGAAGCTTATAGGAAGCCATTTTGTCACTGTAAAATGTATCTCAAGATGACGATTTTAAGTCCATATTTGAAAGCACGTTTTTGTGATGTGTGGTAGCGGATTGGTTTAAATAAAAGCAGAGCTTTAGCCGTACTTGAAAAAATCGGTGCAGCCGTTCAAGTTATGACGCTTCAAAGTAAAATATTCGTCAGAAATGTTCGAATGTTTGTAAAATTTGCTTGTCTATATAATTTTGTGCATACTGACAACATACAAAAGCATGAGGAGAATCTGAAGCGGGCTCTAAGTATAGAGCTCATGTTAGAACTTTTTGCACTATAATTATGAAAACTACCACTTTTCAACTAACTATTAAACAGCATTTAAATGCTCTACCGGAGGCATTGTCCGAACTTCTCATATGATTTGCCTTAGTCATATAGAAAACTTGTCGGCGCCGGTTTGAGTCGAGCGAGACCACAATGTTGTGTGTTATTGTAATATTTTTGGAAGGTTTCCATTATGAACCAGTTAATGATCGGTATGGTATCAAAGTCTCTATCGTAGCTAGGTAGTTAAAATTGAAGTTGATAAGTCCTTGTGTGTGTTGGGCTGACGTGGTTGAAAAAGTTAGTGCTCGATTTTTTTTATGTTTAATTTTTTATATTCTTATTATTCAATCCCAACTCAAGTTCAGACTAACGCCCGTAGCACAGCACACCTCCGCTGCGGAATACGAGTAACGGAACCGCTGCTGGATGAATTTCATGACGTGTAGTTTGAGTTGCGGAACTATAGCGGAAGTGTGGCTGACGTCGGAGCAGATCAACGAAACTGCGCGGGGAAAGAGATAGAATCACGGTCAAATTTATGCGTTAGAACAGGCAGTTTCGTTAGTGTTCCGCTTCTTCTACATACGGACAAGAAATGGCGAATTACTGCGGTTCCGCTGTTATGGTTTCGCAGCGGAGGTGTGGTACGAGCGTTAATTTAGATTTCACTGTTCAAATTATCGATTAGTACTTTTTCTGTGTGCGCTTGTCATTTGATTCATGCATGTATGCGCAATCAGCCTTACCATTCTTCGGTACCTGAACTCGGCTTTTCGTATAAATGCAGCCTATCTTCGTATGGCTTTTACTTTGTTGTCTGACCTCCAACTGCCAATCATAACTTTTATTACTCTAAGCAGCAATAATCATAGGTGGCCTCGTAAAACACAAAAGGACGATTGTAAAGAATTCAGCTCAATTTCTCTTTTGCAAATTAATATGCGAGGTATAAGACATTAATTTAGATTAATTGATTTGGGGAAGAAATTTCTCTTTGTTACATGTTGCTGATGATGTCTTGATTTGGGACACTTGGATGCGTTCACATTATGTAATCCTACTGAATAATTAAATAAATACCTAATGCTGGACAATTCACATAGCATTATCTAGCCCCAAGCTAAGTAGAGCTTGTGTTATGAGTACTAGATAACTGATATCCATAATAATACACTACATAGATAGATTTTTTTTTATTATTCATAGAAAAATATCCAGAACACCCTGAACAAATATCTGCAAATCGTACAAACATTAGTCCCGAGGCGGGAATCGAACCCGCAACCTCCTGCATCGCAGGCGAACCTCCGCCCGCTGCGCCACAGAGGTCGCCGGGTTATAGATGAGATGTAGTATTGTAAGGACTTTAAGTCTGCTGCTCTTTTAGTAAGTAAAACAAAAATATACAGGGTTGTTCGTAATTTACTGAGTTACTGACACTGCGTAAACTGCAGGTTCTGCCCATCATCATGAACACGTTAGTGAAGACGTCAGGTCTTAATTCTTATTTTTTTTTAGGAAATAGCTTCTCATACAAAATTATGTCCGACACCCAATTAATTACTAAATAACGATCTCCCACTCACATTTAATTTGTTATCTATAAATGTAATATGTATAATTTATCGACAATATCATCATTGGGCTATTTTACATCCACGAAAGATGATTTAAGTGGCATCAGTCTGGCTAGGAGTCAGTCGAACACACACATACCCTCTGATAATTCAGGGGAGAGCTGTTTTTAGGTTTCGTTTCAAAGAAAACCCGTATAATGGACGATTTTTGAATGGAGGGCGTACATAGGTAATAATATCATTCTCTTTCCACCAATTTCAAGAATTAAGACCTTGCGTCTTCACGGACGTGTTCATGATGGTGGGCAGATCTTGCAGTTCACAGACATAGTGTCAGTGAATTACCGATAACCCTGTATAATGTATGTTTATATTACGCTTAATGTGAGTTTGTGATCTCCGGCATCTGCTTCAATCAATGCAAAATATCTAACATTACATTACACAAAATTACGTTTGCACTGGTGGCGCTTGTAATAACAATCTAAGCCAATTCGTATTTGCTCTTAACCCATGAATAAATCCATGGCATTAATATCTTCAACCGTTACCACAATGATTCTCCTAGCATATAAACTATGATGTACAGAAGCTGTATAAGAGCTGCAGTTGGTGCAATAAACGCGATGTATTTGATGCGAGCACAGCGGGGCGCGGCGCATTAGAATTCTGATCAGTTCAGTGAAATGAGCTTTGTAATGGAAGGTGGTGCTATAGTAGGCTATTTTTAACCCCCGACGCAAAAAGAGAGGGGTTTTATAAGTTTAACGTGTCTGTCTTTGTATCTGTGATCTGTGTATCTGTCTGTGGTATCGTAGTTCTCAAACGGATGAACCGATTTTCGTTTAGTTTTTTTTGTGTCATAGATCATTTTATCCCAAGTGTTCTTAGCCATTTTTCATGAAAATCTGTCGGGGAGTTTTTAAATTTTGAATTTTGTTCTTGTAATAGGTTGGAACTAGGTTTGATAATGAAGAAAGTTTTCATAGCAGAGGAAGGATATAGGAGAAAGAAAAAGACAGAAGATAAAAGGAGAAGGAGAAAGGATATACCTACCATTACATAGCATAATGATGATAATTGGAAAGTTATATTCCACCTACATCTATGCAAAATTTCAGCCCGATCCGTTAGGTAGGTACCTAGTTTTAGCGTGAAGAAAGTCATCCATCTATCACTCCATCCAAACTTTTGTTTATAATAATAGTGTGATTATTTGGTAAACGTAAGCTGGGTCCACTGCTACTTTTTATAGTAAGTAGTAAAAAAAAATTTACCTGTTGTTCTTTATAGTAGTAATGAGGTTGGGATGAATTTGGTTTGATGTACCTAATCTAATAATGGATATCCCTTAGTCGCCTCTTACGACACCCGCGGGAAGAGTTAGGGTGGTGCAAATTCTAAGCCGGCACAACACAGTAACTGCCTACTGTCATTCTATTCTACTATCTTAAGTATGAAGGCACTTAAATGGTAAATTTTAAGTTTAGACAGATAAATAAGCGAATCATTGATTTATAGTTCAAAATAATTGCCATGCAAAACATTACACAATCAAATGATAGCTTTAAAAGTGATAGTTGTAACATAAACATAAATTTTAATTCGAAACGGAAGTCAATCCAATAAAAAGTAACACCAAGAGTGATTTATTATTGAGGGAAGTAGGTATTGGTGGTCTTCAATCGCAAGTGGAACGAGATCTCTAGTTTTATCGGTTCCCGGAGCGGGACTCATGTTTGTATCATCTTGAAGGTCCGATTGGTTCCGGATGTGGAATCACATGTGTTTTTCTGTTTTCTTTATGCTTTTGGTGTGATTTAGGAAGTACGTAGGTTATACGAGTGTTATACGAGTTTATCGATATTATAAGTACGAACTGTATGTATCAGTCAAACACGTATAAAACACATAAGTGATATACAGGGTTATTGGTAATTCAGTGCGTGAGCTACGGGTTCTGTCCATCATCACGAACACGTTCGTGAAGACACCAGTTCTTAATTCATAAATTCTGTATTGGTAGTTAGGTACCCCCCTCCATTCAACAATCGTAGTAGAGGGGTTTCATTTGAAACTAAAGTTAAAACGGCTCTGCCCTGAATTTACAGAGAATGTGGCTGTGGGGAGAGAGAATCGGCCTATAAAATAGTTTATTTGATTTTGGGCAAACGTGTTCTAACATTTTGTATAGGAGGTGAGTTACATAAAGTTTTAGAAATTAAGGCGATTCGCGATTATGTTCGTAATGATGGGCAGAACCTCTAGTTCACGCAGTGTCAGTAAATTACCAGTAACCCTGTATAAATATGCTAGTGGTTTACTTCTTCCACTAGTGGCAAATTGAAGAGAAGGGAAAATCAATAACACCGGATTTCTGATTTAATAATTATTTATAGTTTAAAACTTGACTTGTATAAGTGCTTATTTTGTAAACCCAAATAAATAAAGATATCAAAAAATGTAACATCTGCTTTTTGAAATATTAAGCACTATTTATTCGGCAAAATTTATATATATATATAGAGTTTTTGCAAAGATTCTAGCAGGACGTTTCGTCATTGACTTGACCATTATGGATTAAATTTATTTTCTTGGCATCATAAAAAATTTTATGAGAACACAGTGAGAAGACATAGTGACATAGTGAGAAGGCTCAAAAGAACTAAACCTTTCGAGTTAGTGTAGTTATAGTTATAGTGAAGTTGCATAAGTGCTAATTTTAAAGAACACATGAACCAACTGTCTTCTTAAAATGGCAGAAGCTTTTATTTACAAAGAAAGTTACAATAAAAAATATAAATAAATTAGAACTAGTATTAACAATTGAAACAATTGAGCTAACTGCAGACTGTTGCAAACAATCTACTGGTAGCTCAACTGATCCATATCAATACCAGTCGAACGCGTCCCCAAGACGCGCTGGCTGCATTGCCCCACTGTCTTCCCCTTCAATAGAGACAATAAGAAAAGTGCCGATGGACACGTTTTTAGTGATATGTTTTTATAAAATTAAGTTAAACAAAACAAAATTACCCATTAGTCAAATCTATGGCTAGATTGTAATGTTATTCTAGTGTATTTGAATATGTATGCTAGAAAATAGTAAAACAAAATTATAGATAGAAGAAAAGATACACGTAGGTTTGTGTAGATATAAATAACGTAGATGAAGCACCCATTATTTCAAGGGAGCTAAACTGGTTCGTTCTCATCAATAGAGCACTACGCATCGGAAAGTTATTCAGCTAAGTGTTGCCAGCAAAGGAACAAAAAAGAACCCGAGAGCTGTGTCTAGTTCCACAGGAATGTGTAATGAATCATCAGATAGTCAAGAGATTACTAATAGGTACCTCTACCTACATACATTATGTATTTTTTACCGGCGATATATGTTTTTCGCGCGATGGAAGAGGTTGGAGCCTCTTTACTACCGCGATCGAAGCAACAAAATACGATTTTAATAAGTGTTTTTTTTGTTACGATTAATACCTAGGCATTATACGATTTTATCCTTCACTTTTAGCAAAAAATCTAAACTAAATCAAAAAAACGGAAAAATCGGGGAACCGTCGCAGTGTTATAAAGTCGGTTTTATTTATCATTTCTAATTAGTAACTTCTTGGAACGTGTCTCAGTTACATATTAGGCGAGAGTGGCTAAATTACAGCAAGCCATGACTTGCCAATAAAAGTCATTAGGTGTAAAAAACACTTGAAAAATGAAATCAGAATAAAATTTCATAAATAGACAGACGAAGTGGAGTCACGGTAGACAGCTAGAGGCATGATACCACAGTTAACTAGTGACCTGGTTGTACCCGTCAGGTCCAATCAAATCAATGTAGCTCTGAATGAACAGGATTTGTTGATTGTGGTATTGTTTACATAACTGACCTGTAAGGGAGTATTGACTTAGTGAAGGAAATGAAAGAGCCAGGATATAGTATATGTATGTACCTATTGTATATTTGTACACTTCCTCTACCTATTCTATCGCCTCTCCTATAACTCTAAGGTTTGCTGGAAGAAAACTATTTTTCAGGGTTAAGCTCGCCTATGTACATATCCTATTATATAAGTTCATCATTGTGAACAATAAAGAATTAAAGATATTTAGATCATGAAATACAGCTTAGGCTAGAGGCCCTGCAGATTCAATAAAATTAAATGCATTCGTAATCTCTAAACTCATTATGAAAGAACGTTTAGTGCTTCAGCGATAACTCCGCCATTTGTCACATATTTCATTTCGTAATATTTAAAGTGTGCAATGAAAAATTCTCCATATATATTTTCTATCTATTTTTAATGATCGTAAAGTCTATACTTACTTTCTAGCTGTTATGATTAGGATAGAGATCGTATAACAAACATTTTCAACCTGGCCCCAATAGAAAGAAAAAGTTTTCTATAGTTATTTATAAATAACCTTAACCTACGTAAGTTAATGCATGTTCTGTAAAAGAATTATCTCCAATTTCATTGTTTTTCAACGAACAGACAGCTCTTTGCTTGCTTCTCAACCTTATTTTACAAAATTATACGTATTATTACAGATTTCTCTATTTTCAACATCATTAGTGCACTTGTTAGCTATTTCTGCTAACATGCATTGAAATTGAATAACAACTTGAAATTCTAGTTTTTACAACGCGCAGTCGTTACTCGTTTCTTTTATTTTATTTTTCAATCATCGATTCTTACTTTTTTTACGAAAACGTTGAGCTTTGTCTTGTTTAAAACTCTATCAACTCAACTTCAATAGCCTGTAGGTATTGGATCCAATAAGTTGTCAACATACTTTGAATCATGCTATTTTTAAGTATACCTATGCGAAAAATTGTAATTAGCCAAAACAAAGAGGCACTGATCTATCCAGGCATGTTCTATATCTTCATCTGAATTTTTGTAAACATACATAGCTGTAAATTTCTCCAAAATGTTTAAAGTAAAATGATATTAAGAATTCGAGTGAACTTACCCTTGTAGTGGCTTATCATATCATTGTAGAATTAGTGTTATCAATGCAAAACATCCCTCAAAACATCATAAATTAAGGTTAACATACTTTCTACTAAATAACTAAACGGATATACAATAGGTTTTCACAAAATAAGCTATCGTAAAAAATGGGGGACACCCAGTTCACAGAAGAAGGTAAGGAATGATTTATTGCAAGACATACGACTTGTGTAGTGATTAGATACGACATGTTTTTGTTCTGTGTTTCTCTCGTACAGATAAATATCGTACCTAATCGTTTCAAACCATAACTATGTTAAGTGCTTCAAAATCCTTTATTGCGTCTATGTTACCGAATTTTTTACCGTTTATTACTATTGTATATATTATATTATTATACCTTTGGTACTAGTTCTAATTTATTTCTATTTTTATATTTTAATTTCCTTTGGTTATTGTTATTAAATTATACCTTTATACTATTATATTATACCTTTGGTTATTGTTATTAAAGTGCATAAGACATCACGCTTGGGATAATTTCTAAGATATCAAATATAAATAACCTAAAAAAATCGACTTCAATGAGATTTTAAACCTCAACCTTCCTTAAAGTCAATTTTTTTGGGGTATTAGTTAATTTCTTAGGTATAGTTGTGTTTGAGCACACACTTGCATAATGTAATTATTAAAGCTAGCATACAAACATGGTTTGACCCTATTGAGAATTGCCATCGTATTCGAAAATTCGGCTTTTATTTACGTAGATTTTCTTTTAAACAGTGAACTTAAAAAAAAAACAAACTTCCCGCAGCTGTGAATCCAGACACAACAGACATAATTCATTTTTGGTAACGAAATGTTTATAATGGGTGTGCCGAAACTCGCATAGTAGGGGGTATCACCTACTATATGAATTTCGGTCCACCAATATCCGTTTTGCTGCTTGCGTGATCCACTCGCGTGATGGTCGCAGGTTCGGTTCCGACAGCTGACAGGCCCATCAATTCGGGACTCGCTGAACTTTCGCCTGCAGCACGACACGGCACCGATGCGTATAGCGTCAACGGCAACCAGTACGCTGTCTAGACGATGTAAGACATCAGTGAACGATGGGTACAGATAGGTCTGGATGCATACAGCATAGAAAATAATAATAAAAAATACAAGAACAAAATAAAAAAAAATTAAAACCCCCCGACAGATTTTCATGAAACATGGCTAAGAACACTCGGGATAAAAATATCTATTACACAAAAAAAACCAAACGAAAATCGGTTCATCCGTTTGGGAGCTACGATACCACAGACAGATACACAGAGAGACACGTTAAACTTATAACACCTATGTCTTTTTGTGTCGGGGGTTAAAAATAAAATAAATTTAGAGAAGAATATACCAAAGAATATATGTATATAGGTACCCAGGTTCATAGCGGATAAGATTAATAAATTAATTAGTGGAATAATATAATTCAAAACTATGTTAATATTAATTAATTGTTACGAAGACCACGTAATATAATTTTATTTGATGTGTAAATTTATATTACCAAAAAAATCTTGAATCTTCTGCGCATGTGTGTATTGTAGTTATGTACTCGTGTTGTTTTTGCGTAATATGCGGCTTACAAAGGCCTTTATGAACATAGACATCTTAACGCCTAGTTAGGTAGGCTAGGAGAGTAAGTCACACTATCACACTAATTCTATAAATGCGATAGTTTGGGTGGATGTTTGTTACCTGCCAAAACTACTGATCGGATCATCGGTCTGAAACTGCATACAGGTATTTCATAAATCAGTTCCCATGGGATAATCGTACAATGTTTCCATAGAAACAACGCGTGCGAAGACGCAGGCAGAAACTAGTTTAAAATAAAAAGTACCGAGTAGTTATTTCCGCGTAAGATAATAAGTGTGATCGAGATAACTAAGTTACCAACAGTTGTGTAGATATGAATTCAATTCCATATAGATAACTGGATATGTGATCCCCGCAGAAAATTCCTTCTATGTTGACAACAACAGTGTAAATTGTCTACACTGTAGTTGTCTTAGTAATCTATCTCTTTTACTCCTATATTTATGCACACCGATACTTTAGCGATTCGATAAATAACAAGCTATAATAAACAAGTTTTTTGATCCCCATTGCGTACCGATGATTATGTTTTCTCATAGCCATCACCAAGGAATCTTGTAACGAGAACAACCTTATCAAGTGTCACTTCTTCAGCAGTCAACTTTGCATTGCAAAAACCAGAGAGTAGAGGCATATTAAGGCACTTGGCATTTAATAAACAGTCTTGTATTACGCATGTATTGCATAACAGGTCATAAGAAGCGAGTCCTTTTCTGGGCCAATACTTATTTGATAGGCACCAACAATAAACGATCAGGCTGCCTCTGCTAAGTTGGTAGGTAATGTAGGTTGGTAAGTTTTTCTAAAGATGATTTATGTTTTACAGCGTCATAGGTTAGAACCATAACAGTGAAGCAATTTTTTAGAGGGATACAAGGGCTGAAGCAATTGCTTCCTATAATTGCAGGATTTTTTTTATTTTCTAGCAGGTCATTATGTGAGTGAGGGAAAAGAGAGAGAACCTTTTTATGCGCAGACGCTTGTGCATTGTAATATGTCCCGCCCACATGGCTTCTTTCCGTTGAGTGAGACCAACCGCCACCGCCACCGCTGTGGTCAAAAATTCAACTTTAACCATACCCAGCCTCGGCGGCGTGACCCAGTGGGGCAGCGCGCCCCGCTACCACATGGAGATCCTGGTGGGCATGTGCGTTGTGGGCGAAGAAAGTGTTAATGGAGGATTTTACTCGGCGGTGGATGAGCCATTGATCTACTATGATGATAAATAATGTTGTAAGGATGGTGATGTTCTAGATGTTTTCATGCAAATTATTTTTAAGTAGAAGTAGTACGTACGCACGTTCTTTCAGAGTAGACCAGCCTCAGTTGTCGAATTGGTCTCAAAAAATGTTGTGAGAATAACGGGCGAAGTTCGGCATTTGTATTTATAGTGGATTTGATTCATATTGAATTTTAGATTAATGTGTGGTGCCGGCTTATGATTCGGACCACCCCAACTCGGTGTCGCAAGAGGCGATCTAAGGGGTACCTACCTATCTACTGGGGATGGGCAGCAGCGCCTCCTCCAGAACTATTTTACCACCGAACTGCGATCCCCAACCCGCATGCCAAGCGTCAGAGCTATGGAAACCCCCATTGGATAAAAGCCAATAAGGCGTATCAGTGGGAGGCCTGCGTCCAGCAAGGACCAACATAGGCCGTTGAGGTGAGGTTGAGGAATTTGAGATTGGACATTGAAATTCATAGTTTACAAAGATCCGAGAAGATATCTTGAATAATCTCTACAGCATAAATACGTCCACTCTGAACATGTCTCCAAAAAGGGCGATTTTTGCCATAATCACCTCGCTTGGCAAGCAGATAAGTGATCGCAGAGGACTTCCACTACTATCCCTTATCTGAGATTGTGAATCACGAAAGAAAGCTGTTGCTTTTCTCATGGTAGGCCTTTGACTTTTACGCCATCCACAGGCAAAGTAGAAGTGGTTGGATTCATACGCCGCAACTGGTACGGCGATTTCTTGAATAAAGTTATGATTAATAAAAATCGAAAAAAGATTAGGTTAGAGAAGGTAGCAATATTAAAGCAATGTTATTCCCTGCCATCTAACCTTCAAGTGATCGCTTATGGCCGTTCCCAATAAATAAGACGGTCAGATGGACGTCACGCTTCCATTCCAGAGACGGGCAGGGTTGAAGCTGCCTTTTAATTAACCTCTGACTTCAGGAGTTATTGCTTGCAAGTGTTGCTAGCTTGCGTTTGCTTCTTTAAACATGCCTAATCACAATCATCACAATATAATATTATAAATGCTGTTTATCAATGTACATATTTAAAAAAAGACTAAAACAATATATACATGATAATATCTTTTAAGTTAGCGTAACGGTACCAACCATTAAGGTGAAACTTGCTACGAATTTTATTAGTAAACTTCTGTAATCTATACTTATAATAAAACTGTAACAGGTCCAATTCTGTACATTGAAGATATTTTGAAAATTTTTTTTGGAGGGCACTCTATTATCGATACTGAAGCCAAAACTGCAATTTTTTTCATTCATGTCTGTCTGTCTGTCTGTCTGTCTGTCTGTTTGTTAAACGCGCATCACGCCGAAACTACTGAAGGTATTGAAATGAAACTCGGCACGATTTTAGGTCATACTACGAGGAAGGACATAGGATACTTTTTATCCCGGAATTCAGTCAGGTTTCCCTGGGAGAGGGGATGAAAGTAAAATTCTTTAACTGCGCATCACGACGGAACTACTAAAGGTATTGAAATAAAATTCGGTACCATTTTAGGTCATACCACGAGGAAGGACATAGGATACTTTTTATCCTGGAATTCAGTCAGGTTCCCCTGGGAGAGGGGATAAAAGTAAAATTTCTTCACCGCGCATGACGCCGAAAGTGCTAAATGAGTTGGAATGAAACCTAGCACGATTTGATTTCATACTACAAGGAAGGACATGGGATACATTTCATCCCGGAATTCAGTAATTTTCCCCTGGGAGAGAGGATGGAAATAAAATTCTTTAACCGCCCATCACGAAGGAACAACTTAATGAATTCGAATGGAACTCGGCATAATTTGAGTTCATACTACGAGGAAAGATACATTTTATCCCAGAATTTAGTAAGGTTCCCCTGGGAGAAGGGATGAAAGTAAAATTCCTTCACTGCGCATCACGCCGAAACTACTGAATGAGTTGGACTGAATTGGTACGATTTGAGTTCAAGGAAGGACATGGGATACATTTTATCCTGGAATTCAGTAAGGTTCCCCTGGGAGAGAGGATGAAAGTAAAATTCTTTAACCGCGCATCACGACGGAACTACTTAATGAATTCGAATGCAACTCGGCGTGATTTTAGTTCGTACTATGAGGAAAGATACATTTTATCCCGGAATTCAGTAAGGCTGCCCTGGCAGATGGGATGAAAGTTAAATTCCTTCACCGCTCATCACGCCGAAACTACATAGGTAATGAGTTGGAATGTAACTTGGCACGTTTTGAGTTCATACTACAAGAAAGGACATGAAAGGACACATTTTATCCTGAAATTCAGTAAGGTTCCCCTGGGAGAGAGGAAAGAGTAGAATTATTTAACCGCGCATCACGACGGGTCTACGCGTCGTCCGATTTCATGCATTCTTTTTGTTAGAAACAGTGTTGCAAGATCGAATATGACTAAATCAGTATAAAGTCGAGTAGAAAATCAGTAGATTGATGAAATAATCTGTAGATTGAAGAAAAAAATTAGTAGATAAAGGGTAGGTAAGTTCCTTTCTATTTATTTTTCCAAGACGCACCCATTAGTTAGGTTCCTACCTAATAAGGTGGTGGGTCCTGGAAAAATAAGTTAGGTTCCTGCCTTACATGATATATGGTGGTTTAGCTGGTCCAGTTAACAGTACAATTAAATTAATTAATTATTGTGGTCCATTTAAACTAACTGGACCGCAGAAAAATATTTTTTTTTTGTGGTACACAGCCAACTGTACCTACCTACTAACGAAAAAAAATTACGGTGGTCCAGTCAAATGGATCAGGAGCCTTATTCTGCAAAACAATTGCTTCAGTATGACAATGGAATCGTCGCAGAATCATCACGTAGAATCCTTAGATTAATAAAACTCCAGATAGTACGCGCGAGATAAATTAATATGTAGTTTCAAACTTGACGCGCGTCTCTCCATCTGCATTCATCATAATTTCTTTCAACCAAGGTGGAATACCAAAACGTGTCATTCTGTGACGATAGCCCTGTCATAGTGAAGCGATTAGTATAGCAGAATAGGGCCCCAGCTGTGAGTAAGTCAAACGAGTAGGACACTTCTTAACACTGACGCTGGCCGAGTCGTAGCTAAAAGTCGTGTGAATAAAGAATGGGATTGAAGATGACAATATGCTATCCCCCGTAGACCCTACACGATTTTTTGCACGGCGGCGTTTCATAATATGAGAGACTATGGTTAAATGTGAACTTAATTAGTCGGCAGGTAAGGCAATCGCGAACGAAGTCGCGGGTACAGCTAGTGTAAAATAAATTAATAAAGATAGTAAGTAAGGTTATTGTATGTACTCATATAAGTGAACATTGTTCTTTTGAGTAAATAAATTCGTTAAACTGAATGCGAAAGTTTGGATGGATGGATGGACAGATGGATGGATGTTTGTTACCTCTTCACGCCAAAACTACTGAACGGATCGTGAAATTTTGTACACGGTTAACTCTAATCCTGGAATCAAACATAGGCTACTTTTTATTCCATAAATCAGTTCCCATGGTATAGAAATCACCTTTAAACGTTTCCATAGAAACAACGCGTGCGAACTGCGAAGCCGCGGGCATAAGCTAGTCGAAATAATTTATGTATTGTGTAATTACCATGAGGAGAAATTGATAACACCTAACTTTAGCTAGAGTTAACCCTTGTTATTGTGTACTTCTTGCTCAATAAATATCGTCATTTCATTTAATTTTCTTTTTAGATGTAAACTGAGGTTATTAAATGAAACAAATAACATCAAGACATATTTTAAAATGCGCATCTTGACTCCTAGGAAAGAAAAATCGCTAGATCTATCCAAATCAGATAAGCTGGAAACACAGTACGTCCAACGTTAGCTTCAGATCTGACTTATTAGATTATCTCTATCTCGAGTTCCATCGGCTGCTGGAGCAAATGCTTATGAGCTTGCAATATTTCATACCTACCTTGCATAAGTGCTGGCTACAGTGACACAAACTCAGAGGTTCTATGAGCAAAAAGTACTAAGGCTCTACCAGACGGACGGAAATTCAGCCTGCGATTGCGGCCAGGGGTATTCGCTTGCAAATTGTACGGCCTACCACCGCAAGCCGCGTCTCCTTGAGCCAGAGGCATAAACGCTGCGCAGGTACCCGGTGGCGAACGAAGAAGCTAGAAAGGTATGATAGTATTTACACAGCCCATAGGCATCGGCACTTTTTCCGAAAAAAAGTTTATTTTTAGAGTTTTGCTGTATTTTTCCAGTCTTGCAAAAACTGTGGATGTACAGTGACAAACTGTATTGCAGATCACAACCCCCGTAGCAATTCCATTACAAAATAACGTGTTTAAACAGGAAGCCCAGTAAAATTTAAATTGGTCTAAAAAATCGCGGTAGCGTTCGTAGCCTCAAACAATGGTAAAATCCTAAAGATGTCTGACTGTCTTTTTCAGACCAACTTTTAGTAATAGAGCAGTAGGTAATTATTATATTCTAAACAGTAACATTGACATTGATAACCCATATTTCTAGGTTCTGACGAAACACAGTAGCTATAGATAACAGATTCCTGGAATGTCACGTACCTAGAAGTAGCAATCTCTGAGTTGTGTAGCACTTTTATTGGACACGCACTTGATTATCAGTGCCAGATATGGACCGACTGTTTTGATCTATTTGTGTCACAATAAACCTGCCTTAAAATATTCATACAATAACATAAAAGTTAAATAAGGCTTGGTGTCAACTAGGCATAATGTGCATATTTTTGGTCAATAACTTTAAAGTAACCTTTTCGGTCTGTAGATAGCGCGAATTTGGACAGTCAATAAGATATCAATAAAAGATTTGCCCGCCACCCGCGATATTTATTCATATAAAACCTTGTAATGATGTTTTAATTGACTAAATAAATTATTAATAAAACAATATTTCCTCCCGCTCCAAATGCCCGTATTTTTTCACAATCACGCATGACATGGGTGATGATGACATTTAATTCTTATTATGAAACTAGACATTGGATCGACACACTAATGGATTCTAAAACTGTAGTATCGACGGAAATACGTTGCGTGTAAAGAAGAACGAAACAACGAAAATAACAAAAAAAAAAACAACGAAAGATGAACATTGTGACTCGTCTTTTCCTAACCTAAGATCCAACTCCAAAAATCGATCTCATAATCTCAAGATCTGTTGCACAAACCCTTTAGCAGGACAATAAACAGATTAAGAAACGATAAATTGTGTTTTTATGCAACCGATTGTAACGAAAGTGAGTGGAGATGTAATTTGTCCCTCATTTCCATACGACCTCGTACTTCGAAAACGGACTTCGTACTTTGAAGTGTCAAGAGGTATTTTATATTGAAATCGTCAAACTTGTGTGATTTTGCAAATCAGGTCTTGGTTGTAAGACCTGGTTTGCTAAATCACACAACTTTCTTGACTAGTCAAATAAGTAACTCTGTAATTATTTGTAATTGTAATTATGAATTGTAATTACAATACGATAAAAAAAATATCGTAACAAAATCGTAATTTTTATTTGAGGCAGTTATTTTGTAAAGATAGAAACGTAACTACCAGATAGACATCCAGTTTTCTTTACAACCATAATACTGTCATGTTAAGTTTGGAAAGCATTTGAAGCATTTCTTACTGAAAATATGTTACTACTCAATTGACGATTATTATAAGGACAAAAATCAAACACAGCCCAAACAATAAAATATACTTATATATACTTATTGTTAGGTATGGTGAATTATTTTTATTTTACCTATATGCGTATTTATTTTGTGTTCTAATTTAATTTATTTGTTTTAATGTACCAATTTAATTACTATTATAATGTACCAATTTATTTTTGTGGTAACATTGCTTTTATTTTAATTTTTTGTATTTTGATTTACGTGATTATTTAATTTTATATTATTTTTTAACTGTTAAATATTCCGACACAAATGTATTTGTTTGCGAATAAATAACAGAACATACCATACCTCCTTTGCAAACGTACTAACGTACCGTAGACATAAAGTAGGTTCTACTAAAGATTCTTCCATGTACATATGTTTATTTTCAAAGCCGAGACAACTCCTTTTGGTCTTCTGCTACTTCATAAAAAGTTGTTTGCTTCTGTCATAAATTACCCTAAGCAAAGCCAGTCCATCAAATATGCCAGGACTTTTCGTAGAAAGTCAAGAGAGTGCTTTACGTAATTGCCCGTAAGTTACTGCTATAATGAGCATCAGGAAGCTTTTAATATTTGCTTTTTGTCTTAGATAAGTGGTTGCACTGGAGCGTCGTGTATACAGATTATGTCGTTGTAATATTGTCTTTATTAGTATTAGCATCATTAGAAATCATAACCTTTCTTTTTGGAAGAAGTTGATTAATGTTAATTATTTCCTGCAAAATAGCTTATGAATGATATGGGTCACTGTCGCGGAGCACAAAAAAATAGACAATAGCCAGCGGGGGCGGCAACAAAGATTGAAAATTCATTTTGATTATCTAGGGAAAAACTCATTAATATTGTAAAAATGAATAAGGAACATAAAAAGGGAATATTGTACGACAAACGCATTCATTAAATGTATTGGATGACATATGACTGCAGTTTTAAATAAGGTTTGCTAATATTAGTTTGTAATAAAGTCAATAATAATTTTTAAAAGGATAAGATAATGTTGCTTGGGGAAAATTGGAGCAAAGACAAAAAAGTTACGGATTTGTGAGCAATAGCATGCAACGTCAAAACTGCTGAATGAATTGAGCCAATAAACGTCATAGACAGACTCCTCCCCACGTTTAGAGATACATGTTTAGCAGTGGACATAATTATGTGTGCAGATGTAGAAAAAGAAGATGAAATAATTAACCTAATTCTGGTCTATTTTTTTCAAAATAAAAAGCAGCAGCTACTAGATATTTAACTTCAATCTAAATACTAAAATAGAACCCCAATAACTTATCATAATAGAACATTACTAAAGTAGTACATTCACCTTACCGAGGCCCATCAATCCGCGTGCAATCTCGAGCAATGCCCCGTTGCCAATCAGACTGAATGTATAACCCATCAGTCAATGCATTGCATCCTTTGAGGCTGGCACTGGCATGACTTTGTCAATGTCAATGTTGTGTGGTTCTGTGAGGTCGGGGTATTGCAGACTGGCGATGCAATTCAGTCTCATCATTGTCAACAGGATCGAGCTGTCAAGAAAGCATACCAGCTACATTTTACACACAACTCAGCTGAAGAAAGTTTGCTGCTGGATAAAGGCCTCCCCTAAGTTCGATGTTTGGAGGGATTTGCTATTTGGCGATCGCAGTTTGGTATGGTGTAGGTCTGTTCTGAAGTAGGTGCTGCGCCCCCGTTGAATATCCTTTAGTCGCCTTCGCTTTTTACGACACCTGCTGAAAGAGTTTGGGTCAACCTCACCTCACCTCACCTCAACTGCTTATATTGGTCCACTGCTGGACAAAGGCCTCCCCCTGATAAGCGCCTTATTGGTTTTTATCTCATGGGGGTTATTCCTGTAATCCCTACGCTGGAAATGCGGGTTAGGGATCGCAGTTCGGTAGAGTTATGATGCAGAGGCCTCTGCTGCCCGCCCCCGGGTGCAAATCCCTTATTCGCCTCCTACGACACCCGCGGGAAGATTTGTGGTGGTGCAAATTCTAAGCCGGCACCAAACGGCAGTACTATTTGGGTCAAAACCAAACGAAAAATGTGAAATCTTTAGGTTTTAGATTCAAACCATTGGGGCGTAGAACAGTTGGGTGCCCTAGCCTAGGTATCCCTGGGCTGACGAATTGGAATTTGGTTTCCACGAACTCTACAAGCGGTCTAGCCTGAATTCAAAAAACTACAAAAGTGCTATCTCTAGCAATGGTAGGTGGTAGGTGTTTGCCTCAAGTTCAATGGGGACAATAAATGACCATCGTAGTCTTGAACTCGTTATCAATTAGTATTAAAGGCACAAAAGATAGTTACGTTATTCTGTGGTTTGAGATATCCCGAGGATTTCTAAATGTATTATAGGAATGGATTTTCAAGCAGAACATCCCACTGATATACTAAGAAGTCATCTAAGTAAGTTGTCCATAATGCGCCTTCCCATCTTCCGAGGACATCCGTGAGGTCTGGTGCGGCAGCAGATTTGGCGGAGGATCTCAAGATGCGCAAATGTGCAGGTCTCGACAGAGCCTACACATTTGCTCCCCTTGGAGTCGAGATCCTAGGTCCGTAGGGCACCGTGGCTCACTGATATTTTACAAAAATTACCTGAGCGTCTAGTCAAAGTGACACCTGACCCGAGCTTGTGAGTATCTGGCGCAGCGCATCAGCATTGCCATACAGCGGGGCAATGCAGCGTCTTTGGGATGCTTCCGACTGGTATTTATATGGATCAGTTGAGCTACCTGTCGATTGTTCATATTCATATTCATATCATTTATTGTGATTTTATGCATACAGGTATTGTTCTTAAGTGTAGGTAGTCTTAGTGGGTACACAATGCATAAAAACCCTGTCAGATCGCTACAATTATTTTGGGTCAAATAAATTCTCATAAAATAGGTGTATGTCATGATTAGGTAGGTACCTACCTAATCATGAGATTAGGTAGGTACCTATGTATGGCAATGCTGATGCGCTGCGCCAGATACTCACAAGCTCGAAGGTAGGTACTTACTTTCAAACTTAATCTATAGGTGATAGTCGTTTCCAACAGTCTACAGCTAGTTCAATTGTTTCAATGGGAAATACTAGTTCTAGTTTGTTTGTATTATTTGATCGTAATTTTCTTTGTTAATAAAGCTACATTTCATAGTTGTCCGTCTGTCAGCACAAATATTCAAGTTCAATCGAAGTGTCAATTCGCTGTCTGCGCCTGACATCGCATTCAGGCGTTGAATAGCTCTTTACACTACCCGCGTCCGTCCAGGATAGATATATCGCGGCTATGTGCTAATAATAGGTATGAGAATGATTGTAACCGGCTTTTGAGACTATTCCGGCTAAAATATTGTGATAGTCAGGTCAGTGTTTGTTTACACTGTCCTGAAAAACCTTCTATTTCAAATCTTTAATAACATTCTAATTATTTATTAGAAGGTTCATCATGTCCGTTACTAGAATACCGTCTACCTCCTTGCCAAATTTCATTAAGATCTGTTCAGCCGTTTAGGCGTGACTAGGTAACAGACAGAGTTACTTTCGAATTTATAATATGAGTATGGATTGGATATGAATGGATATTAGTACGATAGTATTAAAATAAAAAAATATGGATAATTAAAATTAAACGAGGACAGTTTTCTTTTGATGTAGGAGGTAATTTTTCGTTAAAAGGATTCTTTCATGTGACTGAGTGTCTATAGGCTATCTTTTGTTCAGTACTACGTGAATGTTTGGTTCAGACTCTGGTATTTAAACTTGGCTACTACGTTGAGATTAATTTCAGTCTTCATTTACCCATTACATACGTTAAATTTCATAACAAAGGTGCGAATATTTGGTTTTTTCTTTTTTTTCCATTAAGGGTAAACGAGTCGCTCATCTCGCCATACAAACGTGGAAAGGTAACTACTACGCTGTTTGATGTTGACCATCCAAAACTAAGGATCAATTTATCTCGTCATTATCTAAAAAAATACAAGCTTCTGAACTTTCGTATTTCAACACCGATTTTAGCCCAACTTTGGGCGAAAATAAATAACATACGGAAAAAATACTCTAAAATAAAGACCGTACCAACAACATAGTTTAGTTTTTCAAAAGTTTAAATTAATAAATTTTGAAAAGATACTCTCAATAGTTTTTTTTTATTATAACCCTTGTTCTAAAAGCCTGTTCCTATTTTTTACGCGGCCGTTTTAGGAATAAATTTAAGTGCATTTCATCAAGCGCGCGGGAATGTCTATTATGTCAGGTGAGATGGCATACATTTAGGCTGCGCCCACTGATGAGTTGGACCGGACGACTTGTGCACCACTAAATGAACGGATTCAAAGGGAAAGCAGAAGGATTAAAGTCTTTTACATGAAAAAATATTTGCTAAAGAATTTCTTTGCGTTTAGGGTTTAGTTGGAAGTACAATTTAATTTCCGACCTTTTCCTATTTCATGAATGAGGTAAGTACCTATCATCTCTAGAGAAGTATAAAGATGCTTATTCCTTCGTCATGTTTTTGCACATAAACTGGACAATAGAGTTAGTTACAAGATCCACACAATAGATGTCGGCTCTTCAGGGAAGTTTCATAAACGAGTACTTACTTACCCGATCCCTTCATGTTACTGTTTTTGTTTTTCTCTTTATTTGTTTGTTGTTGAACATTTTATCAAATGATAAAAAGTCAATGAAAAAAAAATTAAAAAAGACAGACTGGTCTTCTAATAAACATATATTTTCGCGTAAGGGAAATAAAAGAAAACCATTTTATGGGCATTCGAATAAATCAGCAAAAAATAGGTATCATAAACTGTACAATGGACTTTTAAAACTTCCTCTGATTAACGTTAAATTATAAGAAAGAAAAAAAAACGGCGCTAGTTTGTGTCATACATGCGCCTTAAGTATGTCTTAAATGGCGAATTTCTGCTTTCAATGAAAATGTGCAAAAAATTCGTCACTTGGATGTGTTTCAATCAGAGGTGCGTTTAAGTGTTTGGGCGTAAGGCTGGTGCGACTGTCATTTGTTTTCCTGTAAAGTGCCGACAGATTTGAGATGTTAGCGTTTTCATTTCTATGGAAAACAAAAGACGATCGCGGCATCTCCAGCTTGAGCTACATTCATTGCTTTGGTGCAAATGATTTCATATTAAAACTTTCCGCTTGCATTCTGAACTCTGAATTATCATTTAACGTCCCCTCAACCTCAACCTCAACAGCCTGTATTGGTCCACTACTGGACGCAGGCCTCCCCCTGATAAGCGCCTTATTGACTTTTATCACATGGGGGTAATGTCCATAATCCCCACGCTGGGCATGCGGGTTGGGGATCGCAGTTCTGTGGTAGAATTGTTCTGCAAGGGGCGCTGCTGCCCGCCCCCCGGCGGATATCCCTTAGTCGCCTCTTACGACACCAGCGCGGGAAGAGTTGGGGTGGTGCAAATTCTAAGCCGGCACCACACAGCTAGCCGGCACCACACCACACAGCTAGCCGGCACCACACAGCTAACTTTCCCATGTATCTACATCTACAATACAAATTGATCCACTCCGTCAAGATCTTGGAATATTCCAATGACTTCACGGCCACCGACCGACGTTTTCTTATTTGTTACCGACTGTTTTATCGCAAAAGCTTATAACCTTCTCATAACTTACTCATCATCTACATTGGTTCTTCAGACCCATAAATACGAGTTCATCAAACAACATCAAAGTTATTACCTTCATAACACGCTTTGGTTGCACAAAGACTCGTTTAAAATCAATATAACTTACATACTTAGTAAATTTTATGGCAGTATATAAAGTAAAGGTTCATTGAACATTTGCAAGGAGCTGAATTTCACTTGAAAAGTTGAGATAAGCTGGTTAAGAATCGTCGTGTGAAATTCTTAATGAAATTCGAACCCGAAATTATCATGTGACATAACATTGTCGAAACGTAACGGACTGCCTTCAGCCAACACGCAAAAAGCAAAAGGTCAAAATAAAGGAATAAGTAGCAATATTTAATTGACCACTTTCCAACTACTATGTTTGTACAATTTGCAAGAAAAGTTGCTTAATTTTACAGCAGTTTTTATGATTTAATTGAATTTGATTCCAATTAGACGTTGTAAATGCATTTTGTTTATTTGGCTTTCTGTTTGATTGTCGGAACCAACCTATGATCTTTTACGTGTTTACTAAAACTCGACTCTAGTAATAATCCAAAAAGTTTGATTTTGGGTTTACGAAAAAATCTGGTATATCTCAATAAAAAAGAAAATATAGATTCACACATTTAGGTAGAGGAGATAGGAGGACATATGAACAGTAATTAACTCTAAAATTTTATTTTAATGATAATGAATTGTTTTTGCTTAGTGACATTTGTATATAATTATTTTTCTGGTTGATTTACATATATAATTATTTAGATGACTACTCTATTGTATTAGATCTGACCTGTAATAATGGATGTAATGTTTTAAATAAAATACAAAACACAAACACTTCGTAAAATATGGCTGCAATGAAATTGCAAAGAAAGGTACCTAAGCAAATTTTCAGACAAAACGATAGGTATCGTTTTGTTCAGATTTCTGTTATGAACAAAGAGATCTTGTTTACGACCGTTTTGGCATTGACTGTACATTTAAATAATTCTTCGTGACGTCATTCCAGTAATTATCTGCGTGAAATGTAACGTCATGCAATATTTCACGAGATCGAAGGATTACATGCTTCAATACATTTAATTTAATTTGCATTCCAGAGCTCTTTTCCTCGTAAATCGGTGTTGAGAGAATATAAGCTTTATGGTTTCAAAATTAAGGTAGGTATCTAGGGTGTATGTAGTTTGATGATGATGACTTACAAAGAAATTAGTATTAAGACTAAACCAGAAAAAGCCACGCGATTTTCATAAACTGTTTTGAGCAATGTAGTTTCGGGCTATTCAACAAACTTAAAAAGATTTTCAATCATAAGTATCATGCTAAAAAGATACCTACATACCGAGTAAATAAAGGTATTCAGTTTTTTTCTGTATCATTATCATCATCAGCCTATGTTCCACTGCTGGACATAGGCCTCCCCTAATGAGCGCCATAGCGCCCTGTCTTCAGCCGCATCCAGCATCTGCCTGTAGTCTTTCGCAGGTCGTCATCCCAACTTGCCGAAGGGCGTCCTACACTACGTTTTCCGAGTCGTGGTCTCCACCCAAGAACACGGTTACCAGTTCTTCGCGAGATATGGCCGGCCCACTGCCACTTCAGCTGGCTAATTCTTAGAGATATGTTATGCAATGTGTTATTTTCCTGTATGAATCTTCATAATTCCAACGAGATGATTAGGCAGAGTAAATAAAACTCTCCTACGTAAAATCGTGAGCTACGTTCCTCTCTAAAATTAACTGTGGATTGTAAACACAAGGAGTTAATTGATAGCGCATGCGAATAGAAAAACGATCTATAATTATCGACTTCAATGGCTTATTGGACGGACAGTCAACTCCAGGCATAAATTAGACCATTTAAAAAGTACCTAGTGGAAATTTGTTTTGTTTGTTTTTCAAAGTTCTTTACTAACATATTACATTATACAAGCACAATTTCCAAACACAGTTCAGATTTACTTATCAAACTAAGGAATTTAATAACTAAACAGGTTACACACACCTTTTACAGTTTTTTGATAAAATAGAAATCTATTTAAGGACATTTAAAAACCTAGTGTAAATAGTCAAGGAGTTTACGGGAAAAAAGTATAGCGAGAGAGATTTCGCGACGGCCATATTGTTTTATTGAGAACGAAGCAGATGTCTTTTGCGTGAAATAAATCCTTATGGATAGAAAATTCAATTTCTCCTTATTCAAAAATTAAAGATGAAACTGTTTGAATTTCGAAGATTTTTTTATTTATTTTTGGTTATTTTTAGGCACTATCTTTTTAATCGACTTTAAAAAGGAAGTCCCCTCTTCCTTGGGAATGTTCGGGGTATGCATGTTTTTTTATGTTTTTTATTGGATTTTCTCCGTCAATTTTGGACCGATTTGGAAAATTCCCGAGATCGCGAGGTGGTTCCATAAAATATTTTATCCCAAGGGTTTGTGTTTGTCCCAGAAAACTTAAAAAGCAGTGTAAATAAGGAATATGGAAGGAGTGAATTTGAAGTCGATTTTTAGATTTTTCAAAACAATCAAAATATTGTATTCTAGTTTGCTCACGGCTTTGCACGCGTAGTTTCGGTATGATAAGTAGTTATCTGAGTGAGGATTTGATCCAAATTTCATTTTGATCTGTTCAGTAGTTTTGGAGATCCAAGGTAACAAAAATTTCACATTTCACAAACTTTCGCATTCATTATCATTATTTTTTTTTCTATGCAGAATAAATACTCTTAATTTTTTTTAACCCGACTGTACCTCGTTGGTTTGTAAGGGAAATCGCCTGACAGAATTGGTTTAAATTGGTTCCAGGCGGATCGTCATTCTTGCTTCTAATGGCAAACATCTGTAAACATGCTTGATTGTAATTGATTCCCGACGTCAGCCAAATTGCAAATTGAGGTAGCCTGTAGGCTGATTTGCTATTGATTGCTATCGTTAGTAATAATTACCAACGACAGCAATCGATAGCTACAAGTGATGGCTACTATTGCAAATTAAATAATTCTCTAAACCTTGGTGTGCAAAAAGGCTTACTATAAAATATCCGATTATCTAGCGGATTAAAAAGCTTGGGACGGGTTTTGCTCCAACTCGAAAAATAACAACTAACAGGCTAAAGTTTTTTTTTGTCGTTTCTTTACTTTAGTCTCCATACCGAAGCGACAGAAATTAAAAATATCACTTTATTTCCGTGTCAGTGTTTAGTTTTATAATATGACCTTTTCTAAGTGTACATTTATTGTATTTATGGAAATAAAGAGTTTTTGATTTGATTTGATTGATCGCAATTATTGCGGTCTCTTTATGATCAAACAATAATACTTTCAAAGTTCTCGAGGAATCGCGATTGGTCCTAAAATCAATTGTGCAAGGTACCGCGAGAAAGAAAGTATTTCTTGTTTGTATAAAGTACAAAATGCCATGCAAAAACGTCACGTACCGCGAGAAAGAGGTATTCTGTCTTTCTTAAGGGTAACCAAGAGAATTTAGATTCGGACGAGATGTACCTACCCCTACTCAAAAGTGAAGTAGACATCTCGTCCGCGGATGAGTTTGAAATTAGGACCAGATGTACCGTAACCCTAAAAAATATGCCTATAACCTAATAGATTAACAACCAGACCCAGACCCTTATTATCACAAAACAATAACCACAAACTTATGTTTTAACATTATATTACCCTATAAACAAGTCATACAAAATTAATCACCTATTCCTTACAAGACATAAACTACCCAATTACAACAGCATTCAGTGACGAGGAACAGCGCGGTTGCTCCACTCCTGGCTGCGGAAGGTCACTCCTGGATTTATGGGGCACGAACCCTTTGCGGCGCCGCCGACACAGCCACTCTTCACTCTAACGGACCCTGTTGGGCTAAAACACTTATTGGAAACGATCGCATAGTGTGGATATGCTGTAAAAAGTGATGAATAAATCGTCGCAGAGGTGATGTGCACAACAGAACTTAACTTTAGAAAGCAATGAATCGTATAAATAGATTGTATATTAAAAATGAAAATTTAATCCATCTATAGATGATGATAAGTACTGATTGCACCATAGTCATATACATAATCACCACTGGGTGAATACCACAACTGTGTCCTATCACATAAGAACTTAAAGATATAATTATGTAACCTATGTTTGATTCCAGTCTTAGAGCTACACCGATGCAAAATTTCAGCTCAATCTGTTTAGTAGTTTTGGCGTGAAGACGTAAAAAACATCAATCCATCCATCCAAACTTTCGCATTTATAATACTAGTTTATGCCCGCGGCTTCGCACGCGTTGTTTCACGTTAACGTTAACGTTTAAAGGTGATTTCTATCCCATGGGAACTGATTTATTGGATAAAAATGAGCCTATGTTTGATTCCAGGATTAGAATTACCTGTGTGCAATATCAGCCCGATCCGTTCAGTAGTTTTGGCGTGAAGAGGTAACAAACATCCATACATCCAAACTTTCGCATTTATAATACCTACCTATTAGTGTGATGTGATAAAAGGATTTTGGTTTTATCCAATTTGGCCTGTCTTATGCAGTTTGCCAGAAATATACTTATTACAAAGAGAGAACTGAACCAATATCTGGTTGATTTTAATTTAAACCATTACTAAACCTATGCATATACGAGTAGGTAAGCTCAGATAGCTGATCCTACGTTTCCTTAGAAATACCTGGTATAGATCTACGGAGGTAAGAACAGAGTCTGAATTCAGGCTAATTTGATACCTTATCAAAATCGCTTAAGCCTTATTATTCTTCGAGCCACAGATAACCACGTAGAAACACGCGAAAATCATAAACCATCTCGAGGGTAAAAAATGCATCGTCAATAGCACAATCCACCACCTCTTTTTGCAATCAATTGTCAATGTCCGTAGTATTTCCAGCTATCACGGCATCGCAAATCCCGCGTAACAGCCGTATCGGTTCCCTTATCATCCTCTCTATCGGACATTTCTGCGTACAGCACAACTCCATCCGAATATCCTACTTGAACTAGTGCTGGCTTGCACAGGATGATTCAAAATGATTATTATTTTCAGTCATAACACATTAATGGATTGTGGCTGAAAATCAGTGTTTTTATTTTTCTAAAGATTGGATCAAAGAATGGTATTGATATTGTATTGTCTAAGCAAAGAAAATTATTTTAAAATTATTTCTCTTGACAAAGAAAATAATAATCAAATAACAGAAATATATTAGAACTAGTATTTACAATTGAAACAATTGAGCTAACTGCAGGCTGTGCAAACAACATTGTATTGTTATTTGTTTAATAACAGTCATTAAGGTAAATTTATTTATTAAACTTTGTGTGTGTGTGTGTGTGTGTGTGTGTGTGTGACTGTTCTGTTCACGCTAATAAAAATTGTATCCAGGTATGTATCTATGAAAAGATAAATACGAATTATCGATCTCCCTCCCGATTGATCGACGACATAATAGCGGTCGCTAGTCGATGGGAAGAGGCCGTTCAGGATTGCTATTATTATACTATATTCGTGGCATCATCGTTTGGAGGAGGCCTACGTTCAGCCGTGGACGTGTTTAGGAGTTAGTAACCATATGAACCATATGTGGTTGAAATGCCTTTTATTAAAATACTAGTTTCTGCCCGCGGCTTCGCACGCGTTGTTTCTATGGAAACGTTTAAAGGTTATTTATATCCCATGAGAACTGATTTATGAGATAATAAGTAGACTTTGTTTTATTCAAGGCCTAGGAACTAAATCTATGAAAAATTTCAGATCGATCCGTTCTGTAGTTTTGGCGTGAAGAAGTAACAAACATCCATCCATACATCTAAACATCCAAAGAAACGCATTTATAATATTAGTGTGATAGCGATAAAATATTATAGAATTGCATAATTATTATCTTCTTTTTTCTCTCACCCCGACACTCCTTCCGTCCACTACAGTCGTTCTAAAGTTTTGGCATTTTTTCTTACATTTTAGGTAAAATAGTAAAAATAATTACACATTACAGTACTCAGAATCAGTCACGAGCAAAATATTATTTAGCATTTCATTTTATTTGGCAGTTTGAATTTGGAATAAAATTATATAATGGCCAACCAGAATGGATGATCCTAAAAAAACTATATTCAAAGTGAACTAGGCTGACCACGTCTAAATCCCAGCACCCTGTAGCACCACAACACTGCTAAAGATCGTCCGAGTAAAACAGTTCTCGTGTTATCCGTCGAAAGCATTCGTGATCCAACTTAAATGTTGAAATAAATCGAAAATCGAACCTTTGCGATTTATTGGGTTAAATAAATGTTAGCTCAGCTTAAAATTTAATGTCATGAGTACCGGTTGACTCTGAAGTGTTAATAAATGCTTCTGAGTCTTTGAGTAAGTTACGACATTAAGTCAACGTGATTTGGAATATTCAAGATTGAGATCGAAAAATCATTGCTTTGCTTTTTTTCTCTAAGCCTGAGGTAAATAAACTTCCAAGAACTGTTGTAGAGTTCTTCCGGCCTAATCTAACATGCGGCTTTGCGCCTTTTTGTGAACAATTAAACTAGACTTGTTCTAAGGTAAGTAGGACCTATGATGAGAGCTTAAACATTTCAATGGAAGCTTGAAAGAAAGAAAGAAAATACATTTATTTGGACTATACATAACACAGCACATTACAATCATATATACGTACAATGTACACCGGATTATAGAGAAAAGAAAAAAAGAAAACAGATAAAAATTTGATACCTAGTGTGTTAGTCGTGTTACATACGGGCCAAAAAGGTCCCTGTCTCAGAATTATTAAGCTTTCAAAAGTTTTTACACTTTATAAAAACGTACAAAGGTGATCTTCCTTTATTTTTCCTAGAAACACTTTTCTCTGAACTTTTATAGAACCAGCCTAAAGATGAGAGAACGATCAGATAAGAACACTTTGCATTAACAATACAAGACATGAGTTGCCAACCCTTCACCTCATAGACGTCTTGTAGATGCACCGATCACGGCTTTAACAAACTACAATGAGCCAGTCTGTGTTGCGAGAACGTTGCAAAGTGGCCACAATAGAAGATGACTGGCAACATTCAAGCGTCATATTACACAGGATAACTCTATCCTGAATGGCGTAGGACCAAGACCTAAAAGATGGGATAATCCGGCTTTTAAAACTTTTACTCAATCTTTTTACACTTACATCTGTTAGAATAGAACCAACTAGGTATCCTCGATAAAAAATCTTACATTTAATAACAGAAAAGGACAAAATAACCTCTGAGTCCTATTCAAGCCCCATTGCCATCAAGTGGGGATGGTGATAATAGGGAATAAATAAATAAAACTAGACTGTTTACGAAACTTTTTATAACGTGTGATGAAACAATCAATAGATACACTCAAGCATAGACTGAACATAAATGCAGGTAATGAAAAGTTGTTTTTACTTTGATGCCTTAATAATCCGGCTTTTTGTTTAATACTTAAGCGTCTCTTATACAGAGATGGTGCAGATAGTCACGATGCTGTGAAATTATGTGTCAGAATCGCTATGCTATGGATATTCTTTGCATACCGTCGTTAAATATCTCATTTAGAGCTATAACCTATCTAATTGCACAAGAATTTATTTTCTTTTCTTTTTAACTGTATAGTTTACAAGTAAAAAGATAAATAGAGTTTCTACCATGTTTCAACAAACATTATCTTTGAGCGAAAAAAAAATTATTCGTATGAAAAGAAGTTTCTAATTTACCAATCAAAGTGCGAGTCAAGGGTACCTAAATTACAATTCTAAACATGATCATGATATTTCTGCTATCGTGATGCATGCTGACCTTTTTACAATACATACTTATTGCCAAATGAATGATCAAAGATTTGAGGCATTTCGTATCTATAGTCCTACAGTAGGTATTATTTATTTCACAAAAAGTTCTTCATCCAACCCAAGTTGGGGTCAGCACAATGTCTTTTTCTTCCACTCTCCTCTATCAGTCTTCATTCCGTGCCTACTCAGACGTCTCTTACCTACCCATGTCCTGAGTCCTATGTGTTGTGCATTTGTTTACGATACTGATTTTTTTTTCGTATCCTTCCATAAATTTAGCGCCTTGCAGCGTCGGATAGAGAGGAATTACGATTCTAGACAGCGACGATTGAATAGTTTCATACAACCCCAATTATAGTTTCCGACTCAAAAATAGAGGGTTGTTATAAGTTTAACGTGATTAACGTGTCTTTCTGTGTATCTGTCTGTGGTATCGTAGTATCTGTGGTATCCCAAACGGATGAACCGATTTTTGTTAAGTTTCTTTTTGTGTCATAGATAACTTTATCCTGAGTGTTCTTAGCCATGTTTCATGAGAATCGGGGAGTTTTAAAAATTTTTTATATTGTTCTTGTTACGTCTGTCATATTCTTTTTTGTGTAAGTAAGCTACAAATCAGATGGAAGAGTATCGAGCTCACGAAAACTTTTTTCGAATTTTGCACTCTCATATTCCGTGTCTTAAAACACATCCGTCTTTTTTTTGCTACCCTTTCCTTTTATATCCCAAACTATTTCACAATATTCTATAGAGAAATTACAAATTAATAATCCAGCGATAACCCCAAATGTACTTAATGGCTATCCAAATACGATCTATAATATTACCCAGCTAATTATGATATGCAGATAAACACCGTTGGAAATTGTAATAATATTCGCCTATTTATTATTATCATAATGGAATACAACAAGCTGGGAGAGCGTGAAGATCTCAGTGGATGATTTTGTAAAGCAATTTTACTGAGAAAGACCCGGCAGACTGGGATAGGTCATGTTGAAGTTATAATTATATTTGCAATAATTTTTGACAACCTCTGTGGCGCAGCGGACGAAGGTCCACCTGGGACGCAGGAGGTTGCGGGTTCGGTTCCGCCTCGGGACAAATGTTTGTACGATCGGCAGATATTTATTCAGGGTGTTCTGGATGTTTTCTTTGTATAATAAAAAATATCTACCTATGTAGTTCGTTGTATAAAGTATATAAGTTATCTAGTACCCATAACACAAGCTCTGCTTAGCTTGGGGCTAGATAAAGCTGTGTGAATTGTCCAGCATTGTTTATTTATTATTTTCCTTTTGCAGACTTTGCTCTGGTTTAAGACCCAAGCTGAGGTCCGTACCTAAGTGCATCCTATCTTAACTTTGTAAGTATATTAACTGGACTGAAAGACATTAACGAAGAAGATTTCGGGGTCCGGATCAAATAGATATATTATTAGAATGTAAACCTTTTTTTTAGAAAGTTGGATAGTCAAATTGTATCATTTAGATAAATTTACTTTTCAACCCCCGACGCAAAAAGAGAAGGGTGTTTTAAGTTTAACGTGTCGGTCTGTGTATCTGTGTATCTGTCTGTGGTATCGTAGCTCCCAAACGGAACAACCGATTTTCATTTAGTTTTTATGTGTGATAGATAATTTATCCCGAGTGTTCTTAGCCATGTTTCATGAAAATCTGTCGGGGAGTTTTTAAAATTTAGTTTCTTTTTCTTGTCATTAAAACGGTCTGCAAAACTTAAAAATACACTGATGTCACAGCAGACGTGTGTATAGAGTTTATGTCTAGTATTACAGTAGGCGTTCTTCTAAGGTTGCAAATCATTATGCCTCGATCAATTCACTCGAGTTCAATTCCCCATCCTATGTACAATCCCCTTATGCGAAGTTATGGAAATGATCAGATAATACCCCTAGCTGGCGTGTCGATAGACTGATACCCACCCCTGGTCTGCTGTGAACCCGCGAACCCTGTCATTGGCATATCATAAAATATTGCCATAACTACTTCCTCTAAAGATTTGTTTCGGTTTTCATTCTCTTGTTTCGTTGTAGGATGTTTCTTTGGTAGGTACACCTAGTCTGATAATTTTAGCAGAGCTGTATTAACTACTTTCTAATGGAAACCTTACTACAGCAGTTAGTTTTTCATACTTAAGAACAAGGCATTGTCTCTATACGTTAACCTTTTAATTAATAAGTTTTTTTCCGTTTTATTAATCATAAACAAGATCCGTCAAGTGCGAGTGTAACTCGCGCGCCGAGGGGTTCGAACGTTTGTCAACATAATTATGTACCAATCCGTTAGTGACTTCGCAATTTAATGAATACCTAAAAATAGTAGGTACCAATCTACATTTCAGATGGATCTCTCTGCATGCTTCGGTTAAATTGGGTAACGGTAAATTATTCGACTTTTTTCAAAATATTTCGAAAAGTATGAAAAATACAGAAATTTTAAAAACTGTTTTGAAATGTCTAAACCGATACTTTTTATTTGATACCCCACTCGGTGAGTTAGCCCTCCTTTTGAAAATTATTCCCCCCTAATTGACCATTTTTCAAAAAGTGTTCTTTTTACAAGCTTCTCTATATTTTTCCTATAAAATATAGATCGATATCTATTATCTACAAACGCTCCATACATTTTAAATGGATCGCTCTGCAAACTTCGGGAGCTAATGGGTATTTCTTCGACTTTTTTCGAAATAGTTCAAAAAGTATGAAACCTACAGAAACACAAACTCTCTATATACAAATTTCTCTATATTTTCCTGTAAAATTTAAAATATAAATAAACATATCTATAAACGCTCCATACATTTTACATGGATCGCTCTGAAATCTTTGGAGATAGGGGGGGCAATGTGTATTTTTCGTCTTTTTTCGAAATATTTTAAAAATTATGAAACCTACAAAAATTTCAAAATCTATTTGAAATGTACAAACTGATTGCTTTCATTTGATACCCTACATGACCCTGTAAGTATCTTTTAAAATTTGAGCATGACAATTTGTATGGAAAATATTCATATTTCATTTATTTTTCTTTAAATCTGTACAGGCGCACGAAATGTAGGTATAATTATTTTTAAATTTCAAGTTTATAGCTGCAGTAGTTGCTGAGTTATTAAGGAGGGAAAAAAGGACAGACAAAGAGAGACTTTATGGGTTTCGAAACCGATCTTCAAAACCCTAAAAACCCACACCTAAACTCTTGCTTCTCGTTTCTACGATTTTCGCTCTACTTGTTTTGTAACCATAGCAATTAATAAAACATCATCTCACAGGTCACGCACGATAGGAATGCCTTGCATCATAATCGGAATTAAATGTATGTACCTACTGAGTTATTGTAGTATCGGTCGGACAAATTGATTAAAGATACAAACAAATTCTTCGGAAGTTCATCCCACTGTTTCGATCGACTGGACGAGTATCAAAAACAAACGGTACCTCGCCTCCGCGAAATAAAAACAGTTTCATATGACGGATTACAGTGTAGCTGAGCAATTAGTCATGCGATTGCTTCTCGTTACTCAATACAAAGCATCCCAAGTAGCTTACGCCGACGTAACTCATGGTGCCCTATCGAACGGTGCAGTGCGGCAACGATTGGCGGCTCCGCCCGGACAGATGTATTCAATAAATAATAAATAAATAAATAATGCTGGACAATCTACACAGCATCATCTAGCCAAAAGCAGACCTTGTGTTATGGGTACTAGATGACTGATATGAGGTAAATCAGGTCGATCTGGATTATCCGATGACTGAAATCATCACATTAATTTTAATATAGTCATAATACACCCTTCTACTCTCGTAAGGCCTGATCAGGTCCAATTGCTGTCGCCATTTTCCGCGACTTTTCTGCGAGTGGGAGGAGTTATGCCTTTTTATTCTCAGGTGTCAGGAGTACTATAAGAAACCTGATAATTATTTTCAGGTGTCAGGGGTACTTTAAGAAATCTAATATTATGGAGGTTTTTGTCCAGCAGTCGAACTTAACAAGCTCATTAAATAGTCCTGCTCCAGAGCTTTTCATTGCATGAGACGGTATTATGTCATTCGGGATGCAACGTTGGTCACATCTTCATTTACCAGCAGGATTGGGGTCAAACGAAAGTCTATTCACTGTACTAACAGGCTCAATAACTGCACTATTTCAAAAAAGTTACGTGGACATAGCTACATTTTTTTTAATAAAAATACGCCGAGAAATGGAAATGGAAAAGGTAAACTTATGTACGAGCGCGCATCTCACGAGATATTTATTTTAATTACGCCTTACAGATAGAATAATCATAGGTAGGCTAGTAGGCTTTTTCCCAGCAGTTAGACAGAACAAGCTCATAGCTACATAATCTTCTTGAAGATGGTGCTTCGTTTACATTTATTGTTACCTTAGTTGTTCCTCTGTTAACTTACTATGTAGCATGCAGTGTCCGCCTACAACTGGTTGTGCAATTAGCTACTTTATTATGCTAGTATTTTCATAGGATGAATTATTTTATTATCCAATGGAAGACCAATGTGCAATCAGCTATTTAATATGCTAGTATTTTCGTAACATGAATTATTTTATCATCCACCGGAAGACAAAAAATAACTAAAATAAACACGTCTTACTCCAAAGGTGCCTCTACATTGTGTGATACTGTATTATTCTTAGAATGCAATTCGAGTTACCGATGAATTTACAATCTGTATCAGTTTCTCGAACCGTAAATATCATCCACGGGGCCATCTCGGTTTCTCGCGCCCCTTTTAATTATTGCTCTTGTGTCAAGTTATTGCGATGGGGAAGAAAATAGGCTGTAAGTAATCCAACGATAAAAATGAAAATGTTTACTATTTTATAGATCTTTGTTTATGTACTATGTCACTGTTTGAAGATAGCTCGTTGGGAAGTTACTTACAAGGTTATTTAGTTTTACCTGTCCGGTTTCTGGAATCAAATCTTGCAAGAATTTGACGATTTTTCGGTTTCCGATTGAGCAGAAATTCGGCATGCGTGAACTCTGTAGTTAAACGACGTTATCTCGTCGAGTTTGAGCTCATTAGATTTGTCTTGAGAAGTAGGTAATGGGCCAAATTCTGCTAACCTCGATCTCGACAGCCTCCCCCTGATAAGTGCCTTATTGGCTTTTATCCCATGGGGGTAGTGCCCATAATCCCCACGCTGGGCATCGCAGTTCAGTGTTAGAATTTTTCTGCTGCCCGCCTCCCGGTGGATATCCCTTAATCGCCTCTTACGACACCCACGGGAAGAGTTGGGGTGGTGCAAATTCTAAGCCGGCACCACACGGCAAATTCTGCTCACCTATCAATTTACTATAACAAAGAATCGTCCAGAGATGAACGAAAATCTAGATAGTGCGTGCTTTTGCTCGAGAGATAGATATAATGGTTTCAACCTTCACAATTTTTACACGCGTCCCTCTATTTGTAGTTTCTCTCATCAAAGGAAAAATGCTAATATACATATGTCTTTCTGAAACGATACCATTGTTATGGGGAAGCGATTAATTTAGTAGAATTAGGGCCCTGGTCCTCGAAGATACCTAATACAAGATTATTATAAAAATGTAAACTTTTTAAACAAGTCTTGTTCAAATTCATTAATTTCAAAGGTGATTTATTCTTTAACATAAGTTTGAATGTCCACCACCTTATCATTAAAACAATGCGTAATAATACTCAGTGCGTGTGTTATGCATTATTTTATAAGATTATCTTGAAGTGCGTAGACTTTAGCTGTTATAGCTACATACATACCTATTTACGTCATTACTATAATCATAAGAGTTACCCATTCCTTTAGTTCTGTCTACATTTGTCATCAAATCATAACGTTTAGCTACGCTTATCACTGCATGGTCACATATTTGATGGCTCCCAAGTCGACAATCGTCAACGTCAGTTTCGTAACAAACAATGTTATTACGGACTTACCATATATTTTCTCTGATGATTATACAGAGAGAGCAAGTGCAATAGTCATAAACTGAGCGATTCTCGAGTGCCTGCAATGTTATGTTTCATCACTTTCATTTCATTACATTCGACTAATAAACACGTCAATACTCTGCAATCATCTACGGTACTGAAACAAAGTTAACATCTCTTCATCTACTGGACTTTACACCTACATAACATACATAGTTGGATGCCTCATTGGTCTAGCGGTCAGCTTGTTCAACCGCTGATTATGAGGTCCTGGGTTCGAATCCCGGGTCGGGCCACTAGTTGTTATTGGGGTTTTTCTAGCAAGGAAAATTCACAGCAGCATCCCGGAGTCAGGAAGTTAGCGGTGTTACGTTACACCTCCGTGCCTCGGAAAGCACGTTAAGCCTTTGGTCCTGCGCCTAACCTCTCCCCGATCGTGTCGATCTGTCGTCCCATGGGATTATGAGAGTGAGGGAACAGAGAGTGCACCTGCAGTGCAACTTCATAACTTGCTAGACCAATTAGGAACAATAGGCCTAAGTTTAAATAATTTCATTTGGTTAAAAATAAATACAACAAGACAAATAACATACCTAACCCTCTTTCTTGCACAGTCGGTCATAAAATTTTAATTTGGCAACTACCAAATCAGACATAATAATTAGAAGGAAGAAGAGTTAATTGTTTAAAGACTTCAAAAAAGTGGAAGTTTTATGTTCGGCTCTAAGAATGTTTATTTTTATGTTTAATCGTCGATTTCTCGGTCAATTTATGGACTGGTTTTAAAATTTCTTTCGCAATAGGCTAGTTGACTCGTTTTTAAAGCACCTTTAAAATTTCCGATTAGAGGGAAAAAATATAACCATTTTTTTTGGACCTAGAAAACAGCAAAACTTTATTTAAGAGTCTACTTTTCGTAAACAGGCGAAAACGCTATCAGCCATATTTATCGGTGCTGTGACGTCATACGGGTAGAATCAAAATTCAAATAAAAAGAAATTAACAATCAAATTATGAAGGCATATTTTTAATTTTATCTCTTTCGTATAGCAGATTTATTATGATGTCAACAGTTTTGATACCTGTGCGGTATGAAGTGAGAGTGCAATGCAATGAAATCCGCATCATAAATAATATTAAAGACTTTGTTTGAAAGAAATCAATGGTATCTACCAAAGAGAAACTGAATGGAAGAATTATCGCTCGAACGCTGACAATACAAGACCTCAACTCTGGGGAAACACTAAACGCTTCCATAGTTATACCTGTACTTAAATTGTCATTGTGAGGTTAAAAACAAAAACGATCACGTCGAATTAAATACATTTAACGTATTTAACCTTTCTAGGGCTAGATTGACGATGCAAGGTATAAGCCAAGATGAAACGATAATTTAAGGATTACTTATTTATCGGGTATTTGTGGCGTAAATAATAATCAATAATTATGTCAACAAATCGCGAAACTTAAAATGAAATGATGACTACAGCTCCTGTCAAGAGATTCGAAACCATAATGTGACATTTTCTAAAAATGAAAACACCCGTAGCAGAGATCTTACGCAGAAAGGAGAGGATGTCAATTTGAAGTGATGTCAAAATAAGCAAGGCCACATTCATTTGACAGTACCACGTAAAAAACGCACTTTTATAAGTATATATATATATATTTTGTTCGAACTATTTCTGAACTACATAATATTTTATTTTAAAAAAACGCCTTGTTGTCCTGTTGATCGTCTCAGAGTCAGAGCTTTATGTTGACCTTTCACAAGACACAGTACACCAATAACTCAGGAGAGGTATTCAACTTTTGATATCGATGATACTTGTAACAAAAGGATATTATGCTTGCTAAATGATGAAATCTTTGAACGATTATCACCTTCATCATCAACCCTTTGGATATTGATTGAGAAAGCAAAAGTCAAAAGTATCTTGTGGATATACAAAAGTTGTGTTGCATAAATTGTTTAACCTTTTCCTTTATAAAAATATACCTATATTCTCTTGCCATAAGATGAAATCTTCCTTTGAATCTTGCCCATAAAGAAAATCGAAATGATCTATGAATTCCCATAAAACGTCAATGAAAACAATAAGAAAATCTAAGAAATATTTGTGAAATATATATATACAAATGTTTCGAAGATTTATTTACGTATTTTTTTTGTATTCCTATTAAATGTCAATAAAAACAAATAAGAAATCTTAGAAATATTTGTGAAATACACATACCTACACTGGTTAGTTGTACGTAATTAAAAAAAAATTAGAATGAGGTATGAATTCCTATAAAAGTCAATGAAAAAAATTTGGAAATCTTTGATATTTTTGTGAAATATAAAGTATTTCCAAGACATCCTATTGTATATTTTATATCTTAATATTTTTTACGTACAATAAACCACAGTCCCTGATTGAATGTTTATTTTGTTTCGGAATTAGAGTTGAAGAAATTGATACCTAGGTACCATAGATTTAAGTGATCATATTATCTACCTATGTACATGGTACTAAATTCTTTCATTCAAAATACCTATTCTGATCTTACCCTGATTTCCAGAAAAGATGATTTGGTGCTAAATAGACAATAATTGCATTGAATGAAAGAAATGTGTTGGAGAGGTTTGAAAGTAAAGACCGTTCTCCCAATGAAGCAACATTATTCTCATGCATGCAAATTACATGATTTTCAGATTGATGTAAATTCTGATTGAAATGACGTCACTCAGCAGCTGTTTATTAAACCTCTCCATAATAATGTCTGGATGTTCTGACTGGACGACATCCGGCTGCGTGACATCCTCTCGTTATTGCACTCATGCGCACGAGTGGATTTTTTCAACGCAGAAATCTTGTCTGATGTTATGTAAATTTGTAATTATGCAAATCGATATGAGCATGTTTTAAAGGGTTCTTGTGTAAAAATAGTTGAGGAACAAACTGCTAATATCAAACGTTCATTATAGCTACAGATAAACATTACAAAGGTTCATACATACTAATACGATGAACTCTTAGCTCAATTTAACATTGCACTTGTTATTTATCAGAAATCATAGAAAATTACATTAACAGAATAAAAAAATTACAACTAAAATATCTATACACCTATATCTACTTCTTAAAAATCTAAGCCGCCACCAGAAGTCCAGAAGGCACTACGATGAACATACTACTAGATAAACAAATATCATAATTTAGTTTTTTATGTTTAGCACGAAAGAACTTTACCCTGCGAACAGCCTATAATTTATCACCAGTTTAAAAGTAGGTAGACGTTTAAATTTGACGTATTTAGGTATTCAGAGTAGGTCCTGAACATAATTATTGTGTTTATACCATAAACATGACCCACTTTGGAACTCTATATAGGGAAAACAAATTAAACTCCGTTACCCTTAATCACGTTAAAACTGTAAATCTCTAGTTTCGAGTCGGAGTTCCTTACAAATTACGGTAAGCGTCAACTTTGGGTAATATTTTTGATTTAATATGCCGTGCCGTCAATAAACCTTTTTGGAGGGAACACCGAGGATCATTAATAATCACTCTTGACCGGTTATTTGCATAATTTGGTTCGCGAATCTGGTGGAGTGATGGAGATAAATGGACTGAAGATGACAGTTTAAATTGGGACGTCTCTATAATATTAACCTAGTTTTCACCGTCGTCAAATTGAATTAAAAAAACAGGAAACTTCGTAACTAAATTCGTTTTATCACGGCATTGAGAAGCCTTCTCAGATATCACACGTATTCAACAGCAAAATCAAAATCTCTTTATTACTCTTTATAAATACAAGAAATGTACACTTAGAAAAAGTCAAACTATAAAAATAGACACTGACACGGAAATAAAGTGATATTTTTGATTTCTATCGCTTCGGTAAGTAGACTAAAGTAAAAAAGCGACGAAGAAACTTTTAGCCAGTTACTTGTTATTTTTCAAGTTGGAGCAAAACCCGTCCCAAGCTTTCTTATCCTCTGTATGATCTGATGTTTTATAGTAAGCCTTTTTGCACAGCTAGTTTTGACAATTAGTTTAAATTTATTTACTGATAATTTTTGCAACTATATAGGAGTTTTGTTGTATAAGCGTTGCCCTCTAAAAGATAGATTGATTTTGTGTAGCCTAGTTGTGGCCACAGCGAGTTTCAGCAACATGCACCTAGCTGAACTGAAACGAATCGTAGATTATTATTAATCTCGAAAACGTTAATAAAATAATTCTTCTTTCAACACAAAACCACATCCATGAATTATCATCAAAAGCAAAAAAAAAAACAATCCAACTGTGGCTGACAAGACGAGAAAACAGGTTCAATCTAAATTCGGTTCTAAGCTTTTTTTGGTCGTCTTTGATTTAAGATTGGCTACCGAATATCCTGCGTAATAAGAACCTCCGAAACGGGACCCCGTCGTGACATAATCGAGACTGAATGGGGTATACTGCATCTGACACTCATTGGCCCTAATTCCCTCAATTTAAAATGGAATTGGACACAAATTTGGACGTAAAATATCCTGATAATATTAATGTTGTGTGGCGAGTGTGTTCGAGTTTTGGTAGGTACAAATTTTGAGTTTGAAATCGCGCAGGACCGGATAGAGTGGCAAACATCGGGGGACAGCCAATTTCCAGCTGTGGACATCTATCATCTGAAATCGCGATGATACCTTTGAATAGAACGTTATCACTCTAAAAGTGACATTGGTCGTAATATCTAACATTCAACTTATCAGCGAAAAACACAATGAGAGTGAAAGGAGTGACTCATTACGATGCTTCAAAATATATAAATTCACTTTCGTCTATGGAAGTAGGAATACAGAAACGCAAAGATCAAGGAAACCGGGTTACCGAACCTTTATCCATTGATATTAATGATAACAATTGATAAGTTTATGGGTCAATTGATAATCCTAAACTAAATATAGACAACTGGAAAAGTTGCAAATTTTATCACTAATGCCCTACTATCTGAACATGGTCAACACAAGTAGGTAGACAGTGATGGATGTAATTCTGGTTGTGAAGGTAAAGGGAATTTTACACTGGGGGTCAAGCCTAGGATAGAAGACAAGACTGTGTTGTCTCACATTAACAGATGGTAGTTTTTTAAAAACTGTGGTGTTACAAAGGCATTTGTAACTTCACAAGTCACTTACGAAGGGACGAACAGGTAGAAGACAAACCTCTTTATCTCATCTGGGATGAACCTATAGGCAGATTTTAAAGTACCTACGTATCGGAATCTATCTACTATTTTCTAGATTATGATCTAGATCGAACTCACTGTAAAAGCAGGCCTATCGATTCGTTCCAGATTTCGTTATTTTCCGATCATTATTCAAAGTGCCGCTAAGTAGGTTTATTAGTATTTCCTTTGCAGTTTGATTCATTTTATTTGTTTCGCTTTGTGAAATGCGATTGTTGTTTTGTTCTGATCTAATAAAATAAAATAGACATTACGATTGTGGCCTAAAAGTCCAGTTGATAAGATTTACCAAGACAATAAACATTGTGGTCGACAATAATACCTAAGTATGTCAAAAATTCACTTCAATCCTTGTGGTCTTTTTGTATCGTACTAGTATCTTACATAGGTAGGCTTTTTACTAGTAAAATCCCGGGTATTTTGATGTTTGATAAATGTTTGCGAAGACATGTTTTTGTGTGCGAACGCTGTCAAAACAACTGAAGATTAAATATTCTCCTTTTTTTCTGAAATTGAAATTTGTCAGAAATGAATTACATTCTTTGTCTGAAATGGCGTCGACACATCTTTTTACCTCTGATAAGCACGTCTGAAGTCAGTTCAGGCAGAATGTAGTTTTATTTAAGAAGAAAAGGGTTGAAAGTATCAAGACCTCCCAACCCCCGTAGCCAAAAGGAAGAGCTGACCGCACGAAGTCCTACAAGCGCTGCAGGTGTCGTCTGCCGCGTCTCCGCTTTCATTCTATTACATACTTTTTGTACGAAAGGAGTTGGTCACGAACAGATGACCATTGAATGATTTTTGGTGGCCAAAATCTTGTAGGTACTCCAGTACAGTCAGCTATGAACATATGTTTACACTGACTAGTTGCTACTTTTATTTGACTCGTAACTTTTTAAATAAAAGAGCACGCAAACATTTTTAATGCATTTAGTCACTTGTATTTCTAACTCAGCATATGTTTAATTCATCATCATCATCATCTGCTTATGCTAGTCCACTGCTGGACATAGGCCTCCCCCCATGAGCCCCATAGCGCCCTGTCTTCAGCTTGTCGCTATTCATAAACCTATTTAATTAAACTAAATATAAAGTCAAAATTAAAACTTTGGAATGTAAGTTTGTACTTAAACACATTTTCGCTCGCATTTTAGCTGACTTTAACTATTTAGTGTGTTATTTTTCTAGAAATCTAATTTGCCTTGGTAAAAATGTTATTTTGGCAAAAACTTTGGCGCTCTTGTCTGAGTGTCTGCCCTTGATGTGTCTTTTTTGAATCTTTATTTAGGTAACTATAGAGGGTTTAATCAACATGATTATGCCACCCTCGAAGGTATATAATTATTAATTAGACACATTTGTAACCTAGACATACCACTTCATTTTGATTTTGCAGTCTACGACAAAATAAAAGTATCTTTGCAAAGTGATTCTGTGTATTGCTGATTGAAAATTAAATTCGCTTATCGAATTGTAGGTACCTAACACACTAGGTGGTTACCACTACGGAATTATTGCGAAGATAATATTAATGCGATTATGTCGTTCAAGTAATACCTACTTTGGGTCTGCATTTGTAAGTCTGCGGAGCAGTGTCAAGGAAAAATGTATATTACATCAGTCGGTAAAGGTTTTTTGGTTTCGAGACTTATTTGATTCTGGATGTGGAACTACCTACTATCATATAAATAATAAATAAATAATGCTGGACAATTCACACAGCATTATCTAGCTAGCCCCAAGCTAAGCAGAGCTTGTGTTATGGGTACTAGATAACTGATATACTTAATATTTTTTATTATACATAGAAAACACCCAGACCAACGGAACAAATTTCTGCAGATCGTACACAAATTTGTTCCCAGGCGGGAATCGAACCCGCAACCTGATGCGTCGCAGGCGGACCTTCGCCCGCTGCGCTACGGAGGTCGTAAAATATCAAAAGATTCTTAACTTATCACGGCTAAGTCCAAGTCACTTTTACCTTTTTGATCAAATCGACCATGTCATGTAGGTATTAGACTGTATTAGACATATGTAGTTAAAATATATATAATGTTTGTGTTCTTAAAATAAATAAATAATTGTCATCTTGTCTACCTCCTTAGCATGAGTGAGCCCTCGAAAAGCTTAAATAAACAGTCAATTATAAAAAAACTTTTTTTTTATAATTAACTGTTAAAAATATGTACTTAAAAAAGTTAGAAAGATCATGCCAAGCCTGCTGACGAAGTAGTGATAGTGAAAGACCAACAGATATTAGTTAGATGATATCAATAGCAGCTCCACGCATCGCACATCATGCGACCATGAAAACGACTCAATAACAAAAAAATGCATCGCAGCGAGCACAACTCAATCTACTAGACGTGCCTGAATGCGTGTTGCGCCAATTTCGTTGACGGCAGTCGCTCTCTGGCAGGTGTTTGGTGCGCGCGTGTCCGCCATCTTGCGTAACAGCTGATCCGCGCATTCGTAATTCAAACCCGCGAATTTTCAATTCAAATTGCGTCGCGAAATACGCGGTTCAAATAATCCCCAGAGACTTTCCTGCCATTGTTGTCTTGAACTCGTTCTGGTTGGGGTTTGAAACCGTTCATTTAGAAGCAGGCCGGTTGTATGCATAGACGTTGTGCTTAGTGATTGATAATGAAGATGACTGTTAATCGAATAAGGGTGGTGGTGCTGGGCAGTCCACGGTGCGGGAAGTCGGGTAAGGATACAATAAAATACCTACAGATATTTTTATTGCACACAAAGAAACAATGTACAGTGTTTCAGACGGTTAAACAGTGTTTCTAGAAAAGTAAAAAGACAAAGTTTTACCTACAATGGGCTGCCATTTCGCTAAGAGATCTCTTCCAGACAATACAACAACTTTAGTAGGTAATAGGAGTAGGTATTTATGTGATTTTGTAATAATATGCCTCAGGACATATTTGATTCCTTTTAACGTGTTAACCTATGTACGAGTATGTATATAGGTAGGTACCTATAAGTGTTACTATTATTGTATCGGCGTCCAAATAAGCCAAAGGACTAAAAACTTAATTTTCAAAAGTAATAAACTTTACACTTCAAAATGAGCAGTCAAAATAATTTAACGAAGGTCTAATAATGCATTCCGTTTGGTGTTCACCGAAATCAATTACCGACATGGTAACACTAATGGGGTTAGAAAACTTCCTTGATTTATTTCGGGAATACCTCAAGGTGGTAATTAGGATAATTAAATTAATTTAAGGTTTTTTTATTCATTACAGAGCGGTCCTTTTGCCCACTGATTGGGCCCGCTTGATTGAACTGGTACTGTCGGCGTCGTATCAGTCATTATAGATTTACCGTTATGATTCTCGAATGATTCGATCGATGCATGTGCCCAAATCTATTTAATTTGTTTTAATCATCATACCTAGATTAATCTCTACTGACATTAGACGAAGATTCCTCATAAAATCGTATAGGTATAAGAAATCCCCGCATTTGATAAGCGACTTAGGTGGTAGTTGATGATGTATTTCTTCTAAATTTAGTAGGTACCTGTATGAAATGGAAATCAAATAAATAAAGAAATTGTGACTCAAATGAGATGATTTTTAGTTACAATAGTGGTGACTATTGTAACTAAAAATCAATGTTTGCTCTTCGAGCAAAACTATGCGCAGAGTTATTGCCTTTTTGCTGGGCTGCAGTACACACTTTACCTGCCTATTTGTGATATTTATTTATTTGTGCTACTTATTATCTTCTATTACTTATTTTACTCTTTTTTTCCTTGTCAGCTCATTATATTTTCTGTCAAATGTTTATAACCAAACCTATGTACTGTGTGTTGCAGAAGCAAAATAAATGATTTATCTATCTATCTATCTATCATTGTTAGACAAGAAAATTAATCAATTACTGCAAAATAAAGTAAATTCGAGAATACTCTGTACTTGAGTCACCGGTAGTCACCACTCACCGGACGATTTCAATAAGACGAAGCTAATCTAATCGAGCGGTCCAAAACCTACCGGTTGGTTAGTCGCCCGGCGACGACCTTCGCTTACGATAAAATATGAAGCAGGCAGGCGTGTCTAATCCAATTACATCGGTGCTTTGATCGGATAAGATTTAACTTCTACCCGAAATTTATCTAAATTAATTACCTACTAATTTGGGCAGGTTATCTGAAGAGCCTTGTAACACTTGTATTTTTTATTTTGTATGATTCTGATACAAGTTGGGGTGACCCCAACTCTTCCTGCGGGTGTCGTAAGAGGCGACTAAGTGGAATCCACTGGGGGCGGGCAGCAGCGTTCCCTACAGAACAATTCTTCCACTAAACTGCGATTCCCAACCCGCATGCCCACCGTGCGGATTATGGGCAATGCCCCCGTGAGATGAAGGCCAATAAGGTGCTTATCAGGGGGAGGCCTGCGTCCAGCAGTGGACCAATACAGGCTGTTGAGGTTGAGGTTGATACGAGTGCTAGATTTTTTTCTATTTCACAGATTGAATCAGTTATTAAATAGGTGTTGACTACCTACCCTTTGTACAATAATCCCTATAGTAAAATTTTAATTTACCTACTGTCAATACTTATGAGTTTGCATCATCGATTATGCTAATTGATAGTATTGTGAAACTAATGCACACGGCTACATTATCATAAATATTTCGGCCAGTTTAGAAGTACCTAAATAGGTGTAAGTTTATCGGCTGAAATACCGGTCTTTTTAATTCAGCTGAAGAATCTAAAGAAATTCCCCACGATCCACTATACAAGATTAAGAAGAAAATAGGTGTAAGTTTATAGGCTGAAATACCGAATTTTTAAATTCAGGCGAAGATAACCTAAGGAAATTCCCCGCGATCCACTCTACAAGGGTTTGTTTACAAATTCGCAGATGCGCAATACTCTTTGGAATGTATAAACAATCAAACAACCTTTGAGTTCAGCTATGCAGACTATTAACATAATGATAACATTATTTGAAAAGGATTGCAGTGTCACATTAGCAGAGTTGGTTTATTTCGCTTGCAGACATCCGTGAGAGATAAATTCGCGGAAAAACAAAGTCACAAAGAAAATTGCAATTACATTAATCAGTTGGTTAGGAATTTTTTCACAAAAATATGATCATAAAGATAAAGAAAGTTAGATCTTGGAATGATAACGATTAAAATTATGATAATAGCTGTTACTTTTTAACGAACTGCTTTTACCCAATTTATTAAAAGTTTCAGAAGAAAATAAAACTTTAACTTTGCCGAATCAAGCAAGCGACGAAAGTTTTCAATTTAGTCACTCAAATAATTTCACGACTACGTTTATTCATACAATTATAAATATAAATGAAGCTAATCATTAGTAACACAACATTCGCAGACAGCTTTTTATGGTCCTGACAATTTGCCAAATTCCAAAGAACATGCTATGGATGCTTATGCAGGTGTAGTAAACTATGATACACCTACTTAAATAGATGAAATTACAGAAGTTGTGTAAAGATCTTGCCGATACAAAACTTCTCCTCGAAGCCATAGAAAGACAGAATTACTAAGGAATCAATTCTCTGGTAAAACTGTTTGTTTCTTTCAGTTGGAAAGTGGACAAATTTACATCACTGAATAAAGCCTGTTTAACTACTCCAATAACATGTATTGTTGTGAAAATAAAGAAAACGATGATTTGTTTCAACTGTTTTTAGAATATTTACAAACAATTATTATGGTAGGATCGGTAAAGGTTGATTCAACCGAAATAACATACAATTCATACTTTGCAGTTGTTGTTAGAGTTGAATGAATTAAAGCCATCTGTGACAAGACGATAACTCATCTGGCGTAAGGCATTTCAACAATGGTATTATTGCATTGCGAGAATGAAAAGAGAATATTTTTGACATCAGGAAAAGAGAAACTAGCCATGCTAATGCCATCAGTGATGCTGAACAGGAACATGATAATGAAGACTCTGGAAGAACAAGGTCTAACAACAAAAAACATATTCTCACAGTGACTCATGCATGTACCGTACATTATGAACCAGTAATAAATCGTTGATTAGTTACGGGCGTACCGAATACTCTTGCCTCTGGCCATGTGCATCGGGTGTACTTGAATGTACCAAATTCACTCCCCAATTTGTTGTTGCCTTATTTATAGGGATTGGCTAAATTGATTGCAGATGAGCTGCATTGCTAAAGCACATTAGCTTACCTTTGTGCTGCGATGAATTATTTTTAAGAGGATATACATACTTATTTTCGCTGTATTACAAATTAACTTGTGGACTTGGACCGCAAACAGTTTATTATTGTAATTTATTTTTTCAATAACGTTAATAATAAAAAGATACAATTGTCATTTTTCTACATTGGCCTATTCAGATATAGCCCTAGGTCAAATGGTTCTGTTTTTCAGTTCTATGGATAATTGGGTTTTCATATTATTCAAATTTCTACCTAATTACACCAAGATTTTAGTTACTATGTGGTTTGCGGTCGTTAGACATCTGATACCTCGGTATCTTATTAATTTTGATAAACATGTGAAAGATCCGTCAATTTAAAGTAAAATATTAGCCTTAAAATATGTATATAAAATATATAATGTGAATATGCAAATTCTTTAAAATGATGAATCGTTCTTTATGCAAATAAACCATTAATACAAAGTTCATCCAATTGATCATTAGCTGACTTTAATAGCTCATTACAACTCGACCAATTAATATTTGAAAGAAGCCGAGCTACTTGATATTAACTGCGATGTAATAGAAAGTATGAACAATAAGTTAGCGAAAGCTTCCTAGAGAAATTGATTTATGACTGTGGCGACGATCTGTCGTTTTTCGGAAACACTTCAATATATTAACATAACAATTATAAAAAGATTAGGTAATACGATTGACGGATGCTGTTGAGCAACTATTACGGAATAATTATAATGACTGGTCGCTGAACTTGGTTTTATATGAGCTTTACAACCTAGCTTTATAGGTGTTATAGCGACGGACAGCAACAAATCCAAAATTTACATAGACGATGTCAATCGAAGGGCTATTAAATTGCATACACTGTTTACGCAAGATAAAAATACCTGTTTGCATGTAATACTTACTCTTGTTCTTTAACAAACATAAAATAAAATTTACCAAATACCTAGTTAATTCCCGTCGAAGTAGATTTTTTTTCTATTATTAAATTGTTAAGTTAAGTAAATTTAGTAAGACTAAGCGTTGAAGTTCAAAATACGTCATCGTCATATAATTTGTTTTCCTTACGAGTACCAAGTCCATAATTTATTCCATTATTAAATTCTATTTCTATACCAAAACATGAAGGTACACAGAGCATCGTAAACTTCAAACAAATTGTTTACAAACAAGACCCACCGTGATTTGGCTCGGGGCTCAAAAACAAAAGAACCGCTGAGCTTTCAACTCATCAAGGTGTGTTGGAACAAACTACATTAATTTAAGTAAAGCACACCATTACGCAATTATGTAAGTCAGAGGAAGGCAGACAATCAATCAAACTTGACCGCATGTTGATTATGTGATTAAGTTAACATCACAGTCTTAAGGCTTCAACCATCCATAAGCGCAGCGGTGTGAAAGGCAATCAACACATCAACACATACGGAGATGGGAGAAATGACGGAGCCAAAATGTGTTGCGAAGCGAAAGATTCTGCTAAATTTGACTCAACAACGCAAATTCCATTCCTGCTGAATCATCGCATATTTCAGCTGATATTCTAGTCATTCAGCATTTGTCGCTCACGCTATACGTTGAAATGACCGAGGTCTTAAACCCAATCGATGCCTCGGGCCAGAACGGTTCGTGCGTGACGTGTGCTCATAATGAATTTGTAATAATAATTACGAAAATAAACACTAAGAGACGTTTCGTCATTATTAGGTAACCGTTGTGTTTGTAGCCTGGTTGGGGACACTTTTAATTTGTAAGAATAATATTATCAAAACGTTTTTTTTTTATTTAGCATGGCAAAACATTTGAACACCATCACACATAAGATTAATGAAGTATTAGGTATGTCATTTTATGATACGAGTAGCTATAGCTAATACTTCTTTATGATATCCTTATACCTACTCGTTCTATGGATACATTATACTTAGTGCTGGGAAATAAAGCAATTATGAAAGCCTTGATATTCACAAAAAAATAGTTTCTGATTTTCTAATACCTAGTTAAAATAACCCCATTATTATTTGCATTTTTAATGAAATAAAAATAATTAAAAATCAAACTCTCCATCAACAAAACAATAGAACCTCAAATCACAAAAGGCTAATTGGCAGCCCAAATTAAAATAAAGTGAGCTTATGTAGATGACATGAAGTTTCGTTTCGGTATCGAGAACGAGCAAAATGTCAACCGGCGCGTATTTATAGCCGCGGGCCGTGCGCCAGTGACTCACGTCAGACGTCGGCTGGGACACCCGCGAGCTCACTTACTCACTATACTCACAAAATTCTCTAAAGCCCAGTCACCGATCTATATAAATTAGCTTACAAATAGAAAATATTTTTAGCAGCTTCAAAAATACCGTCTGCGACGGAATAAGCTGATATCTTCTTTGTTTCCTTGTTTGCATTCCTTTCTCTACTTCCCGAAACAACGGCATTTGTAACGGTAACTTTATAATTTTCTTTTGTTCTATGTTGTTTGTTGTTTTCAGTAGAAGAAATTTCTTATATTTTAGGGTTCATTTTAGTTTTTTAAGGTATTCGTAGAGCAGTTCATAAAAACTCATCATTGTCGCGCGTCAAATTCCCACTTGAGTGAAATCTTCATTAACATGTCAGGCGTCGTCAACACGTGAAAGTTACACGAAATCGTCGCGAGAGATAACATTATTAAGAACGAATCAAATTTTATTATTTAAAAGCCATACGGTAGCCATTGATGAAGAGAAGTGTAGTTTAATTAAGTAGCGCTCACAGATAGGTTTTAAAAATGTAAATGAAACTGTTGGTGTCCAATTACCGAGGCGTGGAGACGGAATCGCTGTGATCACCTTCGCTGATGCTCTTAATTAACATTTAGCTCTTGCTACCGTATTTGTTCGCTTAAATCCCCTTTCCAGAGTCCCGTTATGGCCCTCGTTACTGGCAAAATTCAGACCGAATCCGAAAATAAATTGCAACTTTTAAGTTGGTCGCGCCAGCCGTGACCACGTCTTGGTTAAGCTCTTAATAAGTGCTTACCATTTATGTCAGCTACTCCAGTATTCAGTGTAGCTGGAACTTGGACATTGTTTAAATTGTTGTCATGTTTATCATCAATGGCTAAAAGAACATAATAAATACGCTTCATTGTCAATGTGCTTCATTCTACAGAAAACGGTATCGTGCTTCGTAAACATCTTTTTGGTACGCACGTTTAAGATTTTCTTCATTTTCGAATATACTACACATAAAAAAAAAACGTAAAATACATATATTTGGGTTCTCTCGGGCCTCGCAAAATAATTTCTGATTTATTGTCATGAGGAAAATCTGTTATCTTGTAATGAACAGATTATGTATTCAGCAGGAAGCAGTAAAAGCATCCATTGCAACATCGGCCCAGATGTTTAGAGTTATCTGAAAGAGTAATGTTCTAGTGGATCACCTTGAACTGCTCACTATCGGACAGTGAAAGTCCTCGTTAGCAAAGTAATTGGCGCGTTTTACCAAGTCTGTGTCACTTCAGATCAGTTTCTAATGTAAACTAGCACTTACTTTGATAAGTTAACTGATTGAATTAGTTTTCTGCTTTTTTACAATCAAATAGTCATCAGCGGTCAGCTTAGTTTTCAAATCTATTCAATTGCCACCTAAAATAGCTAAAAACCTTTTTAAGTATTATTGTGTTGAAGCTTTAACACGTTAGTTACTGTTATTCTATCTGCTGTCCTACCAGTAGTTTATTTGCACGATTTGATAAGAGACTCAGATTCTGCAATATGTCCAACTAAAGTACGCTTAGGAGTTATAAACGTGACTGTCCAATTAGTTAACTGGGCTTGTTTGCTTTGTACCTTCTGGAAGTTTGACTGTGCCTACTACAAATTTGTACAAACAGATTCTGTCACTTGATATAGCTACTAATTTGAACCCAAGAGAGTCGTCATTCCAATCACTAACAATATTGAATCCAAATTGAAGAAAATGGCAATAGGCAGAATAAAAATGATTCTACGAATATTTAAGCGAGTAGCTATGTAGCTGCAAAGAAAGTTTGTTTAAAGCAAAAATAGTAGGTAGGTACCTACATTTTGAATGATTGATGAATGTTATTTCATTCACAATTGAGTTACGGGCATTGAGTCAGGATCAGAAATTTTCTACATACATACGTACCACATCAAACCGGACATGAAAAGAAAGTGTGACAGGTTATACAAATATTTGAACCATCCTATAAATTAGCATACATCAATTGTTTCAACTCCATTGACTCAGGGTTCAAGAGCACCATTCTGCCCGTGACCCGTGAGCTTAATCTTAATGCAAACAGAAACCCGTTCTTACTGCTTTATGCTCCGTATGCCTTTTAATATCTTAGGTATTGGTGAAAAGACAAGTTAATCACGATATGAAAATGAACCCTCATGACTCGGGAGCAGCAATAATATCAAAGTGCCTACGTATTTCAATCATTTTAGACAGCAGGACTTTACGATATTAACTGTCAAAAGTTATATACTTTTGCTATTTTACAGCATTTTCTATGATATAGGAAGTTTTGATGTCGAAATAATATACGAGCTATTCCATAACAGAGAAGACAGTTTTTATTAGGCGGCGAATAAAACATTTCGCGAAAAGCAATAGGGAAACCATAAAGCTTTTATTTATAAGTGTATCGTATTTCATGCAAATGTTCGTATCGTTTAATGGATAGTATTTAGCGGCGATAGCGTTAACGTGCCTATTGTGCGTTGTGAAATTGCCTGCTGGCTTACCTGGTTGGCTAACTCCTTCGATACGCGTTCCTCACAGCACATATCTGTCTGTTCGTGCTCAGCTTACAGGCCAATGGTTAACTATTGTGAAATAGAACTCGTCATTTATCTTAGAGGCATTCTCATTGCCTTACTGAAGTATTATAATAGCTCTTTTTAAAAGGCATAGAAGTAATTTTATCATTATTTTGAGTTGCTTGAGTAAATTTGCCGTCAGTTGAAGCTGGTTCAATGCATTTTACTATGTTGCCGTCAATGTCTCTAGCTTACTACGTGAGACGAGACGCCGTGAAACTTATCATTACAGCAATTTACATCAATTTCAACTCTTCGTTTGAGTTTTACAGCCGCTCTACAGTTTTACTATTAATGGCTTTACTTGTTACTTCATTTACATTGTACCTTCCAATATCTTTAATGCCCTGTGTGGCTTTCTCTCTAATTGAGCCTTGAAGTTATAAATTCATTGTAGGATACAACTTTTGTAACACCTCTTACCTATAAGTTGCTAATTGCAGCTTTCTCTGTTTTCAAGCTGTTTCAATTGCTACGAGGTGTTTCTTCGGATAAACAACTAGTTATTATAAATATTACTTCACAGGATAGTAAAGCATGTAATAGTCTGCGTGGAGTTTATGATTTTATTCTTGTTACAGCTGTGGTGGTTCGATACCTGACGAAGCGTTACATCGGGGAATACAGTTCGACAGGAGGTAATATTTAGTTAATTGTTTAAACATACGTTTGTAAATCATATCAACTGGCATTCGTCCCGTTTTGTTTGCCTGGTAATGTTAAGAATGTCGAGTTGACTGAGAGACAGGAATGGTTGAAGACAAGCCCTTGCTAAGGGCACTCACGAGGTGCCAAGCGGCGAGTGCCAATGGGCGGTTTATTTGCGATATTGGCAACACCACGCGGAGATCCAAGGCTGAACCGGCGCCCGGGCCGGGCGATGACCTTTCACAAAAATGTTGCAAAAAAACTACATTCAATTTTTTGGCTGTCATGGTATGGTTATCTATCCGTATGAGCAGATTCTATGGAATCACTGTCTCACGTGAGGTCATTTAACGGCACAGGAGTGTTGAATTTGTTTTACTTATTTCATCTGCATTAAATTCTGTTTGCATCGTTATTTTGCAAATCTGAACTAGTTTTTCTAAGAAGTCTAGCCAGGTTGGGTCATCTCCATATGATTTATGTTTCAATTAATTATAATTTGTTACCGTCGGCTAGCTAATAGCTTCGCAATTGATCTGCCGTATCGATCAAGAACATTACGAGCAAATGTGACCTACTTGCGACTGATTTTATCAGCAGAAGGCAATAAATTACATTAGCTTAAAACGATTACAACACCAAAAATATCGTATGTTTAAAAAATCGACTTACAAGCAAATTATAAGAAATTAATTTAATACGTCTTAAGAACGAGAGAAAGCGAAATAACGCTTTCAAGAAGTACATTTAGTGAGGCAATATACTTCCTCGTTAGATGCTCTAAATAGAAGAAAGGAAGCAGATTAAAAAATTGTGTTTGTTTCAGATTTTCTATACCAACATCGGGTAGCTGTAGACGGTGCTACCTCGGAAGTGGAAGTCTTGGACACTTGCGGTTGTGCGGTAAATACCCTCACTCTTATTTTATTCACAATCAACATAAGAATAGCACAAGTAGACACACCGATAATAATATAAACTTTCAGGTTATATGAAATTTCTGTTCGGTACTCCATACATTTCAGATTGATGGGAAGAAATTCAGCAAATTAGTCTAAAATTGGAGGGCTTCACAGGGGTTCTTGAAGAACCTCTTTGAAGCCCTCCAATTTTACACACAGCAATTTTACACTTTTGTCTACCTACTTTCAATTTCTTTTGTTGTAATATAGTACATATAATGAAGTATTAAAACTCTTAAGCTATAAACAATCCCTCAACCGTTCTACATCTCTTGGCAGCAACAGATCATTTTAGATCCATGAACTAAATAGCCCATCTCACCGTTCCATTTCCTGATCCAGAAACGCGGCTGCCTAGCGGAGCACCTACGATGGGGAGATGCGTTCGCAGTCGTGTACTCAGTGTGCGACCGACGCTCGTTTCTGGCGGCGGCAGAGCTTCTGGCGCTGTTAGAACGGACCAGGCTGCCAGGGTGTACAGCTGTCACGCTGCTGGGGAATAAACGGGACTTGGAACATGCCAGGTGAGTCAAAAACACCTACTGAAGCGGTTTAATTGACCTTCAATCGGTTATATGTATGTACCTACCTCTGTTCAAAATGTACATCGATAGGAGGTATAGTAAAATTTTGTAACAGGTAAACTCTGGATCTGCTGGTCAGATTCAAAGGAAAATTTCAGGTTCCCTAAAAATAGTGATAAACATAATACCAGAAATAAACATAAACTCGCTGTGCCCACAAGGCTACACAAAATTAATGTATCTTTTAAAGGGCGCTTTTAAATACGCTTCTACAAAAAAACTCCTAGTGAGTTGCAAAAAATATCAGTAAATAAATTCAAACAAATTGTAAAACCTTGCTGTGCAAAAAGGCTTACTATAAAATATCAGATTATCTAGAAGATAAGAAGCTTGGGTTCACTTTGATTTTAGATTTTGATTTTAGAAGCATTATCAAAGTAATTTTCGTTCTAAACAGAGTCGTGAAAGCAGAAGAAGGTCAGGAGCTATCTCTCCGCTTCGGGTGTCAGTTCTACGAGGTGTCTGCGGCAGAGTCGTGCGCCGGCGCCGCGCTCGCTTTCCACGCGCTGCTGCGGGAGGCGCGCTCGTTGGCGCTGCTACTGCCCACGCCGAGGCGGAAGCTCGCTGCTTATTCAGTCTCCAAGGTATTTTAATGTTTGTTATTCTTCTCGTCTTTTTTAATAAAAGACGTGAGTAACGCTGTGTAGTGTAGTAATGTTTTCGACCGTGTGAAATGTGTGACTGGACATTTAAAATACATGTCCAGTCACACAGTCTTCATGGGTGACACGTTAATTAAGTATTTAGGAACTCTGACTTTGTTAGCTTTCTAGCCCTTGGTGGCTTGCATGCCCAAGTTTTTTTAGTAATCTTTGTCACCTACAATAGCTAAGTTTATTATTGTGTCCGATTTATAATAATTTCTTAGATCGCTTATCGCGGAGGCCTATCATTGCCTCATAAAAATACTCCACCAGTCAAACCTATATTCACTGTGACATATCTAAACGATCAAACGTTATCCCGCAGGTGATCGGCACGATCCTTGGCTTGAGCAACAAGAGCGTCCGGAAGAAACGACCTTCACTCAGCATATGATGCAGCAAGCTCGCTACTGGGACCCTATTCACTCCCTGATAGGAGCTTGTTTTATTTCTGTATCACACAGAATTTTATCTCTACCGGTACGAGGTTGTATCTCGGAGATTTGTCGACTGACGCTGGCTTGTGAAGCTATCAGATTCGGTTTTACGACTATGGTAAAGAAAATGCAAATGCCTCGCAATGTCTGTTTTATCGCCTATTAATAATATTCAGTATTTTCTTGTAAATATAGAGGGTAGTGTTGTACTTTGTATGGATATTAATAAATGTTGTTATTTAATTATTAAACGACTTGACACTTTCAGATAGGGTTATAAAATAATGTAATATCTTGCTATTTAATTGAGCAGTCGATTGAAGTTGGGTTTACAGTTTAATAATTCACGTTATGATGGAATTTCTAAGCACAGACCACTTGAATCGAGATTAGGTTTGTGAGAACTTGTAAAAAGAGAGTTGTACGTACTGTAGGTACAATAGGTTTTCTTGTTGGAAATAAAAGACATTAATGTAGAAATAACTGACTTATATTGTATTTAAATACTTTTGAGAATGTATGCCAATGATGATAATGATAATGTACAAAGGTACATGCCCTAAGATTGATAGCTATACCTACCTGTTGTATGATTTTCTAAACCCACTATCTGCCTTATTAATCTAATCTAAGTTTTTGCACACTTTTCTAAACTTTAAAATGTATTAATTTCTGCTGTTACTTTGCTAATTAAGAAATTTGTCAATTTTGTAATTCTCCAATTCTTATATGGAAATGTTTATATTTAAACGACAACCCTATTTCTAGGCAGTTCTGCCTTCTGTGGTAGTTTTTAAAAAATCTGTTACAGAAGGCAGTGCTTACCCTATTGTAGGGCGCAATATTTGTTACAAGAATAAGAAATTTTTTATTGTAAAATTCTGTACTTAATACATAAGTAAATGACTTAAATCGAACTCAAGTACACAGGTATCAACAATTTTATCCATTTCGGACCTACAATAATATTTTAACAATTCAATTGTATGAAATTGTTCGGGTATGTACACAGAATATTGTTATAGCTGGAACGAAACTACTTTGTTTTTAACTCCTGGAACCAGATAAAATAAATAAAAATGATAACTTATCCACTGTGTTTCTTTCTATACCTTCTGATATCTTCACACCTAGGTCCTTTCCGATTGATAACATGATTCCTATTGCGTAGAAAAGGAAAATCAAGATATAGAATCAGATATAAGGTGTAGCAAAGAATTTACATGTTGAATCCGGCAAGTTATCAAATATGCCTTTCCTTTATACGTCCGCACTCCGCACTGTCCACTTATATCTAGAGAACCTTTCACACTATCCGTTCACGTTTCTTGCAACTATAATGGAGAGTTAATAATTATCATGAGGAAAATCCCTATGCTCCAAAAGAATTACAGCCAAGAACTCGGAGGATGTAAAAAGATGGTAGCTCCGTAAAATGATGAGTTAGGTATTTTCTAAGTCTCGACTAACACAATCTATCTGAGGTCTGTTAGCAAACAAAAGGGTTAACCTTGGCTTATGGTGTCAATCTTGGCCTTCAAAACCAAACTACTTATTACTTACATATATGACCCACGATTTACCTGTGGATCTTGCAGACGTATTGCTGCGGCCCTTACACAGAGGCTGGGCAGTAAAAGCGTTAAACCACATGAAACCATCGTGAAATAAAGCAGTTAGTAAATTATGAATAAAACACAAGGGCTTACAAGGATAGCTAAGTGACCAAAAGAAGCTAAAACAGTCAAAGGAAAAGCAAAAAGAAAAAGCGATTAATGTTAATTTTGCCGGATAATGTGAAAGCACTTTTAAAGACATTTAAGATAAAAGACATCCTTAATTAAACGAGTATTTTATATGTAGGTGTTTTCTTGTAAAGTACGATATCACAGCTTCTGTAAACACGCGGTTATGCAGCACGGTACAGTGGCGCTGCTTATTAAAAGCGAATAATACAAAAAATCATAAACACTAAGCGAAAATATTACTAACGAACCATCATAACATTTGAACAGCTTTAGATATTTTCTTCAAGAACATTTTCAATCAAGTTTCTATTCAAAGAAAAAAAGTCCTGATCGGGTCAGATAAACTACAGACGTCCAACACATACTTAACAGCTTTTTGTCGGCAATAAAAATAAATAAGTGAATTTTGAGGTTTCTGAGGCTGATAATGCGTCGTATCAAATCCAGTAGGTAAGAGGGTAAAGTGCAGTGACAATGTCAATAAATGTAAGTATTCGCTTTTTTAGATAAAGTGCATAACAGAGAAAATAGAAACTTGAAATTCAAATATTTATAACGTAAAAGAAAATACACCCACAAGTAGCACTAGTTTAACATAAGGTTGCGCCGCTGTAATCGGCATCTCATTTCATTACCATAATATAACCACCTCATAATATACTACTGGTAGGTGTTTGATTTGTTTATTTATGCTAAGCGGTTAAAGATTACGTAAAATATCCTTAATTCCTATTTAAATAAGCTTGTTAATATTGATTTATCGATTTGATTGAACGATTATAAAACTTTCATAACGATCCTAATTTTATGGAAACTTTTGAACGTTTAAACTTAACCAGAAAAACCTGCATGTTTTGGCAACTGGCAAATTATTTGTAATCACCCAAAAAAACGTCTGAATAGGTACCGTATACTTGACGGCTGGCGTGTAAAATGTTTTCGTAATGTTGGATGAAAATAAAGAAAGATGCTGTTGAAGATAAATTTTTTAGCCTCTAAAAATCCCTTCTCCACCTCTCACTCGCCTTTAGATATCCTGGCAGGGAACTATTAACACTTTCAAGGTCCAAGACGCAGACGTGTCTCTCGATCCCCCTGTGAGGCTGGTCAGTGAATGCGTTAAGATCCCTTCCGCCACCATCTTCGATGTGTCTGCTGAGGCTATCACGTACGGAAAGAAACTGCATTATCTCGTTGGCTTTTTGTCTGCTATATGTGGTATATAGCAGACAAAAAACATAACCCACAGACACAAGTTTATAATATGTACATGTTATACAAACTTAGTCAGAACAAGTTGGTAAATAACTGGTAAACAGTTATGTCCCGAACAACATAATTTCTCAGTTTATGTCATAATTAAGCGTCATTTTTCGCTAAGTTACATGCTAGTTTCGCGGTAATTACGGGCAACGTCATAAATCGGTCGTTGGACTTGGAAAAGTTGGTCTATCAGCATTCATCAGTGAATGATTTTCTATTTCGATTTACCAATGATTTGCGAATAACTTCCTAAAGTAATTAGTCCTGAGTTCATAGTTTGATCTTGCCCGCACATAATAAACATAAAATGAGATCACATAAGCAGTGTGGTGCCGGCTTATAGAATTTACAACACCCCAAATCTTTCCGCAGGTGTTTTAAGAGGCGACTAAGGGATATCAACCGGGAGCGGGCAGCAGCGCCCCCCGCAGAACAATTCTACCAGCGAACTGCGATCCCTAATCCGGATGCCCAGCGTGGGGATTATGGGCATTACCTACCCCCGTAAAAGTAAGTCAATAAGGCGCTTATCAGGGGGAGGTTATGACAATTTGATTGAATTTATTAACTGATATTTTTTTTATGACTGAGCATAGATTCATAATACGTGCCATAAGCCCCGAATTATGAAAGCTTTTTTCATAATAAATTTCAGAACTTTGAGTCATTGGTTTGACTGTGTCAATCCGGTATTTTCACAAATTGGTTACTTGTTATAACCAAATTAAATCTAAAACGTACTTAAATAATACTCAGTGATCTATCTATGCTTGAGTAGGTAACGCTTTTCCTTGGCGTGACTTAGTAAGATGTCATAATACGGGCCTAAGTTTCTTATCAAAAACTGTAAAGAGTATTGTAGGTGTGGATTTTATAAGTAACTAGCAGTGCCCGCGGCTTCGCCCGCCTTAAATTTCCACGACTTTGTTTTATTTAATTTACAATACAATACAATACAATAATAATTCATTTACTAGAAAACACATATGTCTAACATGAATGGCTACGGCCCCACACTAGGCTCATGGGCCATGAGCCTAGTGTGGGGCCATGAGTCATGGCCCGTGACGTGGGCACCAGGGCACGATAATCAGAAGATATATTATTTTCGAGGGTATCCGAAGTATGAACAATGCATGTTTAAAACTTTAATATAAAAAATAAGTGAGACTGTGGTATGCAATCTTTGTGTGTGTAGTGTATGTCTGTATGATGTGCGAGTGTGTGTTGGTGTGGTGGTGTGTAATTGCGTTAGGGTTAGCGTGCTGCGATTGTGGTCATGTGTTAATACACATCTTAAAAAGGAGATCGGAACCACTCCTCGACAATCACAATTTAAATAGTTAATTTGTTACAATGTGTAAAATACGCTTTGCAGGTGGATTGTCTTTACCGAAGGTCTCGCCTCTTCGATATTATTTACGGGAGTGTAAGGAGCATGTAAGGAGAATTCTTGGTCGAGTCGAGATCATCAGCTATTAATAGGTTTGTTATCGATAACTCTCTCTCAATAGCGTGATTTGAAACCCATAACATAAAACATGATTGACAAAACGTGACGCTTTCCTCTCATTGACCCCGATATTATCTCAACTTTGGGTTTCCAAAATATTAATTCAATGAACTCGGAAAATTGGGTTAGCACTCGAATAAATAATGCGTTTTCAGAATTGCTTACGAAATTATAAACTTGCAGAGTTCTAAGAACAATTAACGCATCCTGTCGACGAAATTGTCATTTTAGCTGGAACTATTTACCGTTTGTTAGTTTGTAGGCATTAAATTATATCTATTAACGTAGGTAGTCATACCTGTGTGGTGCCGGCTTAGAATTTGCACCACCCCAACTCTTCCCGCGGGTGTCGTAAGAGACGACTAAGGCATATCTACCGGGGGCGGGCAGCAGCGCCCCCTGCAGAACAATTCTAACGCCGTACTGCGATCCCCAACCCGCATGCCCAGCGTGGGGATTATGGGTATTACCCCCAGGATATTAAAGCCTACAAGGCGCTGACCTGTTATGACAAAATCCCCCTTGTTTTGGAGATGCACGATCAGCAAAGGACGTGTGCTGAGGTACAGTTGGGGTCATAGTTGGAGACATACCTTAAAGATCATAGTCGCTTGAAGGTTACTACGATTTAAAATTGTAAATTTTATCTAATTTCAAATTTTAGCCCAACATTATTACTATATGCTACACGGTATGCAATACACACGTGAAATATTATGGAATACTTATGGTAAATTGTTTTTTTATTTTTTTTTACCTAATGGTGTCAAAATAAATTATGTAATTTATTTAGCTGTTTTATTTCCTTTGTGGATTAGAACCTAATAACAAATAAATTTTAATAAGGTCGTAAGCACCACGAATGACTGCAAGGCAATGTCGTTAGAATCTAGGTTACCATTTCTGACCGCCACTGTACATTAATAAATCAGTACCAAAGAAAAAGTTGTGAATTAGTTGATGAAGAAAGATATGATTAAGTATTTGGACTTTTAATTTCTACCAATAGTCCAAATAAAAAGCCTGGCAAAATAAGAAAGAAAATAAGATATTTACCTGCGAATTTAATAGTTACTAACTGCCTTGCCATGCCTTTCTTGACTGGCTATAAAGCCCATTATAGACGTAGCTATAATATTTAGCAATATGAATCATAGCAAGGCATAGCGCGATATATTTTCTGTACAAATCGAGTGACCACACACGCAACTAGGTATATTTTATATTTCTATGACCTCACCAAGCTATAGATACTGTAATAATTTATATTATGCAGAGCATATATAGTATAGCATGGTATAGCAAGAAAACTAGGCCGACCATCGTGAAATGAAGGCAAACTATATATTATTACATCTTGCTTTATACATTACTAGTTTCTGCCCGCGGCTTCGCACGCGTTGTTTCTATGGAAACGTTTAAAGGTGATTTCTATCTCATGGGAACTGATTTATGTGATAAAATGTAGCCTATGTTTGATTCCAGGATTAGAATTACCTGTATGCCAAATATCAACCCGATCGGTCCAGTAGTTTTGGCGTGAAGAGGTAACAAACATCCATCCATCCAAACTTTCGCATTTATAATATTAGTGTGATGTGATAGCACAGTATAGCACGGTATATTGCTATATATTATAGCTACGTCTGTGATGCGCTTAAATAGAAATAGACAAATGAATGGAAACCACTTGGGTTGTTATATTGAAAGCGTCGTGCACAGCGTCTTATTCGAGCGGATACTAAAGGACAGGATAAATGTTCGGCAATTAACACTTTGCAGTTTAAATGCAGGTCTCTTTGAATGGCTTATTCACTCACGAGAAGAAAACGGAAGAATTACAATAATATCTAATTGTTGTCATCACATTGGTAGGTAGGGAATCTATACTAATATTATAAAGAGGAAAGATATGATTGTTTGTTTGTATTGAATTGGCTCCGAAACTAATCAATCGATTTGAAAAATTCTTTTACCATTAGAAGTCCAAATTATTACTGATGAATATAGGCTAATTTTTACCGCTTCATTTCTACGGGAAAACGGGTAATAGGACAACGGGTAGTAAGAATGCAGCTAGTTATACAGGGTGTAACTTGAGGAGTGGATCATCGGTGGATGGGGGGTGGGGGACCTCAGTACCTATCGATTTAACCCCCCTGTATGTTCTGCGATATTCACTGGTTCAAAAGTTATGTGATCTTTAGTACAATTTTAGTTAAAATAAGATTACAGTTTCGAATTTCGCAATTGCAGCCAAAATAAAGGTCTGCGGCCCTGTCTTTTTTTTGAAACAAGATCGATACCCAAGTGTGAGCCTTTGGTGCCCCTATACCAATCTGACTCATAGATTTATAAAAAACCAAATATGAAAATTATAACAAAATTTCTTTTCAAAATCTAAAATTTACATTAGCTTTCTATGGTTTTAAAAAAAATATTTCACTTAATATTTTTTTCTGCTACTTATCTCAAAAAGAACTGGCTTTCTTGAACAATAAAACTTAAAAATTTAATTTGGCTAGCACGAGGGCATCATGTTGAAAAATGTTCTTAAATAGCCTATGTGCCAAAAATCTGTGATTTGTTAACCAAAAACTACTGGTTCATGTCAAGGAAAGGATAAATATATAAAAGCATTATGTCTTGCTCTTACACCGCTGTGATTGGCTGAGATTAGGTAGTATGCTATTTTTGTTTCTTGAATTTGAATTTTGAAGGAAGGCTGTTTTATCTTGCACCGCTGTGATTGGCTGAATAGGTAGTATAGTATGTTTAAAGGAATACACATTCTAACGCGAAAAGAAAAATCTTCGCGAAAACAACGAAGCACTCGCTCCATGTTATAGAAGTTACTGATCTCATAAAAAAAGTAAAACTGATTTGTCGACACAGTAACTAATAATAAAACGGTCACTGCGATACAGCATCGAGAAATCCTTTGAATGTCTCAGCTGGTAATTAACATTAAGCTAGAAAAACGACTGTCTATTCGAGTTCCCACAGGATTGATGGAGGACCCACCCACCAGATCCAAGGGATTTAAATTGCCTGGCATTCATCAGGACTGAATGCACTTCATGTAGATGATAAATGTAAGCTTTTCAGTCAGCTTTGAGACATGGGTAATTGCGGATGGTAACTTATATACTTAATACAATATACTACATAGATAGATATTTTTTAATATACTTAGAAAACACCCTGAACATCTGCAGATCATTATTAGTATTGTTAAACGGGTATTTATCGCGTTTATTTACCTATTTTTCCCGACGTTTCAACAGGTTTACACACTGTCGTGGTCACGGGATGTCATCCCGGAAAAATAGGTAACTAAACGCGATAAATACCCGTTTAACAATACTAATAATAATGTGTTCAGATCGTGTAAGTTTGAAAATATTTATCTGCAGATCGTACAAACATTTGTCCCGAGTCGGGAATCAAACCCGCAACATCCAGCGTCGCAGGCGGACCTTCGCCCACTGCGCCACAGAGGTCGTCTCTTAGATGTACCTATACCAGGAATGGGCCTGATTCAAAAAAATATATAATATTAAACAATTTCTCACTGGTAACAGTGGTTGACTGGTTATATATTGGTATTTCAAGTCAAGAATCTTGACAAAGAATAATGAAATTTGATCTCAAGTATTAGTTATAGATAAAACCAATGAAATAATTAACTGTGCACTCTCTATTCCCTCACTCTCATAATCCTATGGGACGACAGATCGACACGATCGGGGAGAGGTCAGGCGCAGGACCAACGGTTTAACGTGCTTTCCGAGGCACGGGTTTATAATATTTATTATATTAGTGTGATGAATACCTATTTCCCTTGGTCACGGCGGCGGCATCACGGGTGAACGGATGAACCGATATCGCTAATTCTTTTTTGTTGTATTTCTTATTATCAGGAAAAGATTCATATGTAAGAAAACATTAAGAAAGTTGCGCGGAACATTACAAACATTAATTTCCACGCGGGCCAAGCCGCGGGGCGTAGCTAGTCCACAAAATCACAAGAAATGAAATAATTGTAAAGTAAGATACGGGAGGTTCCTAATAAAGGTAATGGTGCCTAAGCAGAGAGTAGGAATCCATACCTAATCATTCTAGGAAGTGAATTTTAGCAGGAAACACCCTGCTGGCAGTATTCGATACTCAGCGTGCTTTCTAGGAATGCTAACGCTTATGTTAGGTCTGTGATGTCTTGCCGCATTTATCAAATTGCACCTTGCTGATTTGATTTAATTTTCGGTGCTTTGAAAAGTTAGGTAGGTAACTTTTTTGCAATCAAGGCAAACGAGGACAGATTTAACTTCAATAGGAACGTGAATCTTTGGTGAAATAATCAAGTTCTCAACCCATTTTATTCAAGTTTCGTATATTCTGTGATTATTTTATGTTTTGTGGGTCTAAATAAATAAATAAAAATCTGTCTACACTAACGTATTGTATTGTTTTGAGACAAGAAATTTAAAAAATGTTGTATTCTTCGCCATTTTAACATTATCTACCTACCTACTATAAACCTACGTAGGTACGACTAAATGATCCGCTAGCCATTCAACTTCAGTCGTTAGTATTTTTAAAGATAAAATAAACTCATACCTACCTAATGTGTATCCAATTCTAATAAAATTGTGATTAATTGCTACCAATTTAGCTACTGATCCAAAAACGGATTACCTTGCGCAACCGAAGCCGTATTTACGGTAAAATTTTACAATCGAAAGTTTTGAAATGCATTGTTTACTCGATTTCGCCTCGACAGTTCTATGGCTGCCATAACATTACCATAAAAACTCGAATCTGCTGCCCACTCCTCCGTCTATTCCGAATATATAAAATCAATGAATGACTGACTGACTCTACATTTTAAATAAAAAATTAAACTTTTTTGAATTGTATCGAAGATATTCGAACTTCGTTGAATAAGAAAGGTGCGGAAATGACGGCTAATGGGAAAGAGTGGGAGAAAATCATATTATGCCGACCCCATACAGGGTGCCACGAAACATGTGTACTAAGCCGACCTTTTCTAAGTGTTTATGGAAAATGAAAAATACTGTTTAAAAAGAAATAAAGAGTTTTTGATTTTGATTTTGAAAGGGACTCTGGGACTCTGGGATTCGGGGGGATCAACTTTCGTTTTATGATTTTTTGCATTTTGTTAGGTAAAAAAAAAAGAAATGGTGACACTTTTTCTTCATACTGTGTTTTTACGCGTATATTTACATTAATAGGAAGTATTGTTTTGAAATTTCAAAGGATCTACGTATTTTTTTAAGACGTAACACTGTTTTTGTTTAAAAAAACAAGCAAAAACATTAACTAATTGTGAAACATTTTGTGATGTTAAATGTAATTCTAATATTACCTTTGATTTTAGGTAACTTACTGAGTCAATTAATATTGCTCATTATTGTTAGCCCCCGTTATACCATTGCAGGGCAACAACCATTAAAAAACACCCGTTAAAAAACAACCCATTAAAAATAATGCTGAACATTTCACAAAACTCATCCATTCCGCTTTAAATTTCATAAGCTACTAATATTATTAAGGCGAAAGTTTATGCCGCTGTGAAAATGTTTCACCGGAGACAACGCAAAAACTACTGAATGGATCGGGCTGAAATTTTGCTCACACAGAGAGACCGGGGTGGGGTTCTGCATCCGGGGATGATACTGCCAGTGGCCCTTGGTCTAGTGAAGAGAAAAAACCACACATTAACCAATTAGAGCTGCTAGCTGCATTTATTACCTTTAAAATATTTGCTAAAAACTATAAAGATTGCCAAATATTGATACGCGTAGATAACGCAACTGCAATAAGCTACATCAATAGGATGGGGGGTATCCAAGGAGGTTTCTCCATTTGTTCATTTAGGCTTTTAATTACAAGAAACGCACGCAAAGCCGCGGGCAGAAGCTAGTTATTTATATTTTGGGAAATTCTCACGATCGGAAACAAAGTAACAGGCAGGAACTAGTTCCAACTGCTCACGATACACATCTACCTAATGGATTACTGGTCATTCCGAGATTTGGTAACATTGATAATAATCTACAACAATAGATATGGACCGAATAAAAGATAAGGCATAACAGTACGTAATCTCAATGGGTGCTACACGGAAAACGGGAATTTTAAACAAGAACAAGTGACTTTTTTGTTGAGAATGAAAAATAGTTACAGCCTTGTAATATACATCCACTGATTTTAGGTATCTGTAAGCAGTGTCCCGTGTGTAAACCATGGCCTTTGCGTAAGAATCGACCCCTCCAACCATAGAAAGGGCAGCAGCTTCCTTCTCTGTATTTTTAATACCTCTTTTTTGGGGAGGGATGTCCAACAGTGGACGCTTGTGTGCTCATGAGGATCTCAGGAGTGTTTTGTCGTTTACCGACCTAAGTCAGAAGCAAACAAACAGCAAGTTGAGAGAGGCTTAAGTATAAATATTGGGAAAACGTCATGGGAACTATTTAAACGTCCATAAATGATGATGATGATGGTACCCATTCTGTCAGAACCTGTTATTACACTTTCATACATTTCAAGATAATAAATACAGGGTGCCGCCAAACATGTGTAGGTACTAAGCTCTGCTTAGCTTGGGACTAGATGATGTTATGTGAATTGTCCAGCATTAGGTACTTATTTTACTTATTTATAAGTCGAAAGGGTGTGACCTTTCGACTTATAAATCTGGACCCCGAGGGGGATCGACTTGTGAATAATGATTTTTTAAATTTCGAATATTTATAAATAAAAAATTAGTTTGTTCTTTAACGTGTAGGAACTCTTGTATTCATTATAAGATATAGGTATCACAAATGTTTTTTTTGTTTTTTTTTCAGCAAAACCAGTGTTGAGTCACGAAATTATAAAAAGGAATCCTTTGAAATTTCAATACAATGATATACATGTAAAATAATACGAATATGAAGAAGAAATTTTTAATGGAAAAAATCTTAGAGCAAAAGTAGGTGCAGTAGATCCCCTCGAAGTCCAGAATTTCCCCTTTCGGCATAATAGCCATGCTTCGTGGCACCCTGCATACATTATTTAACGACCCACATTTCGCTAAATGCTAGCCTATTAGAAACTTGTTGCACACCATTAAGACCTCTACGCGATATATCCATGCACCTCTCTATTACGAAAGAATCTCCTCTTAAAATAGTATTGGTATTTGAATATTAAAACAGGCGTGTATGCCTTATGAGGGCATCACTAGCATTCCATGTCTTGCATTATGATAATATGCCATTTTCAATGTGCGCATCGTATGCCCTTTCTGGCGCCAACCTAGCTTCCCCCGCAAACCTTAAAACGGTTTAAGCGCAGATTATTTTCTAGCAAAATTACTCTTAATTTTAAGGAAGGAAGAATCTTTTTAGCGAAGCTACAGTGACAGAAAATATGTGGTGAAGTTTTTAATAATAGAGCCAATAATGGTTTTGAATCGCGGAAAGTATTTTATAATTTCATAAAAACAGATTTAAGGGTTTTATCACGATATTCAACAAAACACGCTTTCATAACAAAATAAAATCAATAAGAAAATGTCAAATTATAAAACTAAACACTGACACGGAAATAAAGTGATATTTTGATTTCTGTCGCTTCGGTATGTAGACTTTTTTATCCTCTAGTTAATCTCATATTTTATAGAAGTCTTTTTGCACAGCAAGGTTTTGACAATTTGTTTTTTATTTACTGATAATTTTTGCAACTCACTAGGAGTTTTGTTGTAGAAGCGTATACATTCCTTACCCTTTAAAAGATACATCAATTTTGTGTAGCCTAGTTGTGGGCACAGCGATTTCATGTTTATTTCTGGTATTTAATTATATTGAATTAAAATTATGTTTCATAATAATGTTTGGGTTGCTTTAACAAAATATTTTGTAAGTACTAGGTAATCTTTTGACAGCTTTTGAATATTCAAAAGCTGCAGACGTAGGAAGATATAATCTAAAATTAGATTCCCAGCTTTGATAGAAGAAAGCCCCCTTGTCGACGACCTCAGTGGTGCAGCGGGCGAGAGTTCGCCTGCGACGCAAGAGCTTGCGGGTTCGATTCCCGCCTTGGAACAAATTTGTGTACGATCTGCAGAAATTTGTTCCGTTGGCCTGGGTGTTTTCTATGTATAGTAAAAAAATCTATGTATTATAATGTATTAAATAGTATATCAGTTATCTAGTACCCATAACACAAGCTTTGAGTAGCTTACTTTGGGGCTAGGTGGTGCTGTGTGGATTGTCCAGCATTATTTATTTATTTATTTGTTAGGGGAGAGGCATGCTAAGCAGTCGACGTATTTAAGCTGATGAGTAAGATGGCCAGGTGTGAGATATTCGCCTGTTTACAAACTAACAAACTAATTTAACTGCGACGCAAAAAGAGAGGGGTGTTATAAGTTTAACGTGTCTGTTTGCGTATCTGTGTATCTGTCTGTGGTATCGTAGCTCCCAAACGGAAGAACCGATTTTCGTTTAGTTTTTTTTGTGTCATAGATAACTTTATCCCCAGTGTTCTTGGCCATGTTTCATGAAAATCTGTGGGGTTAAATTTTTTATTTTGTTCTTGTTTTGTAGGTAGGATTTCGAAGCAGCACGAGATAAATCATACAAATAGGACACGAACAACTAAAGCAAGGTGAACGCTACTTGCATATCGCAATCTAGAGCAATGAGGCCATATTTGTATTTGGTATTAAAGATCATCTGCGAATGACACAGAAGGTTTGACCTCTCTCAGGCTTCTTAGGTATGCTGAGACAAAACACTGATGCAATGCAAGATGCTCTGGTAAAGAATGAATGCTATGTTTTTCTGCGCTTTGTCAATGTGTCATACGTCAACTTCAAGAGTTGTTAGATAGCTGACGACCGACCAAAATTCACAAGAAATTATTGAACTACCAGGGGGCCTATTCTAAGTCTCCAATACACAAATGCGTATTCCGTTTCGGCCAATTTGGTACTCTAATACACAGAACTAGAGAACTTAGAGTGCTAATTTGCACAAAAGAAGGAAACGAAACACGCTTTTGCGTATTTTGGAGAATTAAAATAGGCCTCCTGACTGTTTAGTCAGGAGGCCTATTTTAATTCTCCAAAATACGACCTACTTGACCTACTTACTAAATGTATGAGTTTCTAAACGATGTATTCAACGTCTATTAACAAAATTATTGATTGACTGCTCCTGATCTCTGCTTCGTTCAGGCAGCAATTTTTTTAAATTTAATTTTTTTCAGTCATTACTGTCCCACAGCTGGCCAAAAGCCCAGGACGGCAAAGGCCCAGGATCTGATGGCAAGACGTCAAGCTTGACGCACACCATCCTTCATGGCCTGTGATAGCGTTAAATAGCGAGGAGTGGAAGGAAAAAAGAGGTGGCTAGTAGAAAAAAAATTAAAATAGGACCATGAAGTTTTAGAGATAATCCCCGACTCGTAAACAAACGACTATTTACTACCTATTCAATACCTATTTATATTCTAGATAACAAGTTGCCTTATAAGCCTAAACCTCAACCTCAACAGCCTGTATTGGTCCACTGCTGGACGCAGGCCTCCCCCTGATTAACGCCTTATTGGCTTTTATCTCATGGGGGGTAATGCCCATAATCTTCACGCTGGGCATGCGGGTTGGGGATCGCAGTTTGGTGGTAGAACTGTTCTGCAGGAGGCGCTGTTGCCCGCCCCCGGTGGAAATCCCTTAGTCGCCTCTTACGACACCTGCGGGAAGAGTTGGAGTGGTGCAAATTCTAAGCCGGCACCACACAGCTACAAGGTAACCGGTGTTACGGAGCGTAATGTACCATTCGCAGCGAGCATTTTAAGATACGGCGTATGTTAATCGGTCTTGTTGCTCGTTGCGAACGTCTATTTTCCCCGTACTGACTGTATGAACGCTTACTATGTAACAAGTTACATAACGCGCCGTAACACCGGCCGGAGGGCGATCACGGTGTAGTAAGGCACGGCATTACGGCTCAAACGTTAGCAGTTGAAACGTTCGGATGCACGGTCACAGGCCGGTATCGGCAAGGCTGGGTAGGCCAGCACAGACCGCATTTTTGTGATTTTTAAAACCATCTGATATATTACCTAAGGATTTAGTCTAGTCAAAGTAGCATTCAGTTGCAAGATCTAGTGAACTTCTTTCGATAGAAATAATCCCAAAGTGACCCCTTTTTCTAACGTTTTTTCAATAGATACTATGACTAGCGAACTACTGATATCACACTTATTGTTTGTACTCAACTAAGGACACTTAATATTTCTAAACAAATTCGCAGAGTTTGACTTGATAAAATGATTTTATTAATCACCATGGTTAAATAACTACAAAAAGCACGAGCGCGGCGGCTTGGCAGGCGTGCATTTTCCCTTACGCCTACTGCTGCAGGACTACCTGGCCTTAACTAAAAAGTTTTCTGATGTTTTAATTTCAAAATATTTTCTGATTCGCTACATACCCTTTTGGTAAGATTGACCCCTATAACCATTATATTTTATGACTTCATTATCGATAATCAAGAGCAACTTTAACGTTTACATCGAGCCTTAATCGATTCGTTTCACGTATAAATACTCAGCTTACACGAGAAAAGTAGCAATTTTGCAAATAATGCGTTCCTTGAACAACGAAGGTGACAAGAAAGGATCATTGCCACGAGTTATGTTTGACATTAAAAATCCATTACAGTATCACAAAGTTATCTGTTCAGGAGGATGAATATGGAACTGATTCTGTAGTTTTTTTTTTAAATGGCAGAAGCCTTTATTCACAAAGAAAATTAAAATCAAATAATAGAATAATATATATAATTTGGACTAGTATTTACAGTTGAAACAATTGAGCTAACTGCAGACTGTTTAAAACAATCTACAGGTAGCTCAACTGATCCATATCAATACCAGTCGGTTGTGTCCCCAAGACGCTGTCCGCATTGCCCCGCTGTATGGCAATGCTGATGCGCTGTGCCAGATACTGACCAGCTCACGGGTCACGCGTCGCGTCTGTAGTTAAAGATTGATTTATTATCACATCATACTTCACACTAATCGAATCACACTTCTCATTACACTTTACATTACATGAACATAACATAGTTTAAAGTAAATAAATGTCATTAGATTACACTTTTCACTATCTACACTTTACATTATATTTACACTATATTATAAACTAGTTTATCTACACTAATGTTACATCTACATTCTACTTATGATTCCAATACTTGACTTATAATTACTACTGTTATAGCGCAGATAACAAAACACTCAATTTAAGCAATTTCACATGATGGTATAATATCCACATCGATATCGTAAAATCTCATTATAACATCAATAAAACGCGACCAATTAACAAGGCGAGCCTTATGTCAAAATCCTCATACAAGTTGTATAAAATTTTGATATTAGGCTGGCTTTTGAAAACAGTTGGGTTATACGTGAAAACTTCGTCGAAACTACTTTTGAATCTGCCTAACCCAGCGTTGTACACGGGGCATTGCTTCCGGCGCACCTCGGCGACCCTTCTCATAGATAGCGGTGGTGATTTGACCGCACTGAAACGACACGGGGGGTGGAAGTCTTCTACTGTGGCTGAAAGCTACATTGATGAGTCTTTAATGAATAAAATTCAAGTCTCAAATACGATCTTGAACAGTATAGAAAACAAGACGAATGAAGTAATTATAAATATTCCGACTCCGTCTACGAGCTCTACTGCTTGCCCCGCGGCCGCTACAGCTGCTGGATCAATAATTAACATTAACTTTCAAAATTGTACCATCCAAAATTTGAACAATTATTATAAATAAACTATTGTCAGCTTTTACTCTTGTTGTTTGATTAATTGCATTAGTGAAGATAAAGTAGTGTATGCAACTGCATATAACACGGGTATTAAAACACTCGTTACTATTATGAAACTCGCTGCGCTCGTTTCATAAACTCACACTCGTGTTTTAATACCCTTCATTATATGACAGTTGCATAAACTACTATTATGCCCGCGGCTTCACACGAGTTGTTTCTATGGACACTTTTAAAAGTAATTTATATCCCATGGGAACTGATTTATGGGATAAAAAAAAGCTGCCAAGGGATAAAAAATAAAATTTGAAAGTTTCCATAGAATCAATACATGTGAAGCCACGGGGCAGAAACTAGTTCTAACATAATATTTTCAACCTACTAGCTAGTGCCACTACCTGAACAGAGAACTTGATGGCAATATCAAACATCGCAAAAAATGGTATCGTGTTCAAGATTAATAACTGATAGGTTAAGAAAATATAATAATATGCTGGGATAGGTTCCATCGTGTGTTGACGGATAATTTGAGTTTTTTTTTAGAAAATATCATGCAGGGAGATGATAAAGTTCCCTGAATAATTTCTAGCAAGAGAAAAAGTGAGCAATAAACGCATAAAACTTAAAAGTGTGTTTGGCAACTAATTCCACCAATTATTTTACTAAAAATTGTCTGAGTTGCCAATTTATCATAAAAAAAAATTATTTGATTAATTTAAAAACAAAACAAATTTTCAAGTCTTTTCTTCCCCTGACACCTGATGATAAATCGGCGAAACTCCTCCCACTCGCAGGTGCATGCGGCGGTAAATGGCGACACAAAAAAGGTCTGATCAGGCCATACGAGAGTAGAAGTGACTTCCTTAATAATTACACTGATTTTTAAATTTTGCGGGACAAACACTAGAGTTACTCCAGTACTACTCCACGGGAATAAATTTTATCTTTTTCATCGAATTCACCGTCCAATATTGACGGAAAAATCGACAAACATATTTACATTAAAAAAAATCATACACACCACACATAAAGTAAAGTAAAGTAATCATTTATTGCTTGAAATACATGTAAATATAGTCCACAGTTGTTATATTATGTCGTCTCAAGAACCAATGAATTTCTACCAGCGTGGTGTGCAATTTCTGTTCACAAATGTCACAAAATGCTTAAATTAAAATTATATAATGTAAATTAAAAATTAATGAATTATATTAAAATTACAGACAAGACATTAACAAAAACTAAACAAACTAAGCCAAGAAAATAAATAAATAAATAATGCTGGACAATTCACACAGCATTATCTAGCCCCAAGCTAAGCAGAGCTTGTGTTATGGGTACTAGATAACTGATATACATAATACAATACACTACATAGATAGATATTTTTTATTATACGTAGAAAACACCCAGACCAACGGAACAAATTTCTGCAGATCAACCTCGCAACCTCCTGCATCGAAGGCGGACTTCGCCCGTTGCGCCACCGAGGTCGTCAGAAATATATTTCTATTCTCTGCTACTTAAATTACCTACTATTTATGCACATTAATAACAAAAAAGTTTATCTGTCATGAAATCGTCTACTTTATAATAACATTTACTTTCCAAAGTGGCCCTTAACTTTTGCTGAAACAGTGAACGCGATAGTTCTCTGAGTGATTTGGGCAGTTTGTTATAAATGGAAAAGATACTCTTGCGCATCAAAGCTGTCTTTTAATTCGGATAGAATTAATAGAACTTCCTTTTACATGAAATCGGTTAAAAATGCCTGAGCAAGATCTGGTTTAATATGAAAAATATATACAGGCAGGTGCTTTAGTGAAATTATGGAACAGGAAATCATAAAATAAGTATATCAATGGGAATCATCACAATCACCTTCAACTACCATAGAACGTAATAAAATACAATCAGCAACCACATCAACGGATTCGAACTTGATTTCCATGAAATATCAGTGATCTTTATACGTAGTGTTTATTCTCGACGACAGAAATCCGATATCCATGTGACCAGTCCAATATCGAAACTGTGAGCCGATCGATATCAATTATAGAGCACGCTATTTGAGTATATCTGGTAGTTTTATTGGATATATTTTGCCCTTGAGTACTGGCAAAATAAGGCTGTGTCTCGACTCGAGATGTGCGAGGAAGCTAAGTGGTGGATAGGGTTAAGGAATGGTCAAACACAAATCATAATTCATAATTCTTTATTGCACAAAATATTTAAGTAAGTAGTACAAGTAAAACATGTCGCAAGAAAAATAAAGGCGAGCTTAACCCTAAAAAGAGTTCTCTTCCAGCAAAACTTATTGAGAGAGAGACAAATTTGGAAAAGTGGGTTATGTGCTAAAACAGAGGATATAAGATTTAATTCTAACATACTTATTATATAGACTACTACATATTATAATACAATACATAAAATACTATAACCTAACAAATACTATAATTACATACGCATATAAATTGAGAAAATACATAAATACAACGGAGTCATAAATATAGGTAATGCTCTTTGACTTTACGCTTGAAAATGAAGAGTGAGGGGCTAGCACGAATATCTCGTGGTATAGAGAATTCCATAACCTAACCGACAAATCCCAATTTGAAATGAATTTTTTTTCATACTTAACTTTACAGACTTACGTAACTACATAGTAACTAATTAACTTTTGAAAACTTAACTGGTTACAATTAAGATTCAATAAGTCATAAGTCATTACAACATGTTTATACGTACTATTTTGAGTTTGACACATCCATCATTCTCTGGTGGAAAGAACATACCTTCATCTCCCTTTATCTGCATGATTTCAGTGTGATTTACAACGATAAACGAAAAAGTCCTAATGCATTATGAATATAAACGGGTTAACTACGAACCCAGTTTGTGGAATATGACAGCAAATATCAAAAGTGACAAAAAGTGTCAAAATTTCAATCCAAATGGAAATCAAGGATTCAAGGGTTATCATATCAAGTCTTTACACTTCTTTTATCGAATATATAAATAATAATAGAAGGAAAAGGCTGAAAATAGAGTTTAGAATCTAAGCTAGATACGTGAAGATAATAAACACCTGGAAAGCTGAAGTGGCAGTGAACCGGCCATATCTCGCGAAGAATCGACAACCGCTGGGGTAAACGTGTTCTTGAGTGGAGACCACGACTCGGCAAACAAAGGACTCCCTCCGGCCAGATGAGATGACGATCTGCGAAAGACTGCAGGCAGATGCTGGATGCGGCAAGCTGAAGAAAGGGCGCTATGACACTCATTATAATTAAATTTAAATAATGCTGGACAATCCACACAGCACCATCTAGCCCCAAAGTAAGCTACTCAATGCTTGTGTTATGGGTACTAGATAACTTATATATTTAATACATTATATACATAGATAGATTATTTTCTTATTATAAATAGAAAAAAAACACCCAGACCAACGGAACAAATTTCTGCAGATCATACACAAATTTGTTACGAGGCGGGAAACGAACCCGCAACATCTTGCGTCGCAGGCGGACTCTCGCCCGCTGCGCCACTGAGGTCGTCAAAACTCATTAGGAAGGAGTGATAGGTTTATGCTTTAGTAGGTCTATTGGTAAAAATGTTTTAACCGAGTGGGTAGCACTTGGTATAAACACTTTTGAGATAAGTGATGTTAAAAGAGTGTTTGTTGTGTGCAGGTTTTCAAAGAAACGGTTTATCTATTGTAAGTATCTTAAAGATCGAATAATGCAATGCTCCCATCTTATAATAAACATGAGTCATGGCCTAGTACGGGAACTGAGTACATTTAACTAGTACAGTCACATAAATAATAGGCAATACAGCCGATTGCAATTCGAAGTGGCAGCTATGTAATGGAGTGTTGTTGTTTCTGCATCTGTGCATGACTGTACCAACACCGCGGTTTTATCTCAGGACTAGCTGTACCCGCGACTTCGTTCGCGATTGCCTCACCTGCCGACTAATTAAGTTCACATTTAACCATGGTCTCTCATAATTTGAAATGCTGCCGTGCAAAAATCGTGTAGTGTCTACGGGGGATAGCATGTTATCATCTTCAATCCCATTCTTTATCCACACGACTTTTAGCTACGACTCGGCCAGCGTCAGTGTTAAGAAGTGTCATACTCGTTTCACTTCTTACTGATGGTTCCGTTCAGCTGGGGCCCTATTCTGCTATACTAATCGCTTCACTATGACAGGGGTATTGATACAGAATGACACGTTTGGGTATTCCACCTCAGATGAAAGAAATTATGATGAATGCAGATGGAGAGACGTGCGTCAAGTTTGAAACTATTCATTTATCTTGCACGCACTATCTGGAGTTGTATAAATCTAAGGATTCTACGTGATAATTCTGCGACGATTCCATTGTCATACTGAAGCAATTGTATTGCAGAATTGGGCTCCTGATAAATGGATCAGGAGCCCAATTCTGCAATACAATTGCTGACACAATTGACTGGACCACCGTAATTTTTTTTTCCTTAGTAGGTAGGTACAGTTGGCTGTGTACCACAGTAAAAAATATTTTTCTGTGGTCTAGTTAGTTTAATTGGACCACTTACTGCAACCAAACTTCGGTAGTACAGTTAACTGGACCAGCTAAACCACCATACATCATGTAAGGTAGGAACCTAACTTATTTTTCCAAGACGCCTTAGTAGGTAGGAACCTAACTAATGGGTGCGTCTTGGAAAAATACATAGATAGGAACTTACCTACCCTCTATCTACTAATTTTTTTCTTCTAACTACAGATTATTTCATCAATCTACTGATTTTCTACTCGACTTTCTACTGATTTAGTCAAATTCGATCTTGCAACACTGTTTCTAAAAAAAGAATGCATGAAATCGGACGACGCGTAGACCCGTCGTGATGCGCGGTTAAAAAATTCTACTTTTTCCTCTCTCCCAGGGGAACCTTACTGAATTCCAGGATAACATGTATTCCATGTCCTTCCTTGTAGTATGAACTCAAAACGTGCCAAGTTTAATTCCAACTCATTACCTATGTAGTTTCGGCGTGATGCGCGGTGAAGGAATTTGACTTTCATCCCCTCTGCCAGGGGAACCTTACTGAATTCCAGGATAAAATGTATCCCATGTCCTTCCTTGAACTCAAATAGTACCAATTCAGTCCAACTCATTCAGTAGTTTCGGCGTGATGCGCGGTGAAGGAATTTTACTTTCATCCATTCTCCCGGGGGAACCTTACTAAATTCTGGGATAAAATGTATCTTTCCTCGTAGTATGAAATCAAATTATGCCGAGTTCCATTCGAATTCATTCAGTTGTTCCATCGTGATGCGCAGTTAAAGAATTTTACTTTCATCCTCTCTCCCAGGGGAACATGACTGAATTCCGGGATGAAATGTATCCCATGTCCTTCCTTGTAGTATGAAATCAAATCGTGCAAGGTTTCATTCCAACCCATTCAGCAGTTTCGGCGTCATGCGCGGTGAAGAAATTTTACTTTCATCCCCTCGCCCAGGGAAACCTGACTGAATTCCGGGATAAAAAGTATCCTATGTCCTTTCTCGTAGTATGACCTAAAATCGTGCCGAGTTTCATTTCAATACCTTCAGTAGTTTCGACGTGATGCGCGTTTAAGAAACAGACAGACAGACAGACAGACAGACAGACAGACAGACATGAATGAAAAAAATTACAGTTTTGGCTTCAATATCGATAATAGAGTGCCCTCCAAAAAAAATTTTCAAAATATCTTCAATGTACAGAATTGGACCTGTTACAGTTTTATTATAAGTATAGATAGATGTTGTTTTTGCTTTTATAGGAACTTGAGGTAATTTTATAATCAGGAAGAATTGATATTTTACGTCTACTGTATATTAAGCTTTTGTGGTTTTGCATCGACTTTTTATATTTGTAGAAGGTAATTTCAAGGAAAACCAGAAAAGTGTTATTACAAATATATACCTATATATATATCATCTAATCATAATATATCATCTAATCATAATAAATTATATTGTTTACTTCCAACCTTAAATTTATATATTTTTATATTAAGAAACCAGTCATCAATTTACTGAATACTGCTGGTAGCTCTGAATGTAACTACGCCGCGCTGGTCCGGGGCGTAGCATCGTACGTACCACGCGCTACGCAGTCTGATTCTGCCTGATCAGGCCTGATTATGTAGGGAATTTAGCACTACAGCTTTCCATCCCAGGGCGAAGGTCCAGAGGGAGACCCATCAATCGACCTTTGACGGTTGTGTGGCGTTAAAGTATTATTGTTACTGTAACAATATTTTTTTCTGAGTGCAGGATACGATGGAAGGATGTAGTGATAAAGGACATGAGAGACTGTCAAGTTTCCGAAGACGACGTCGAGGATAGAGCGAAGTGGAGGAATTCAATTAGGAGAGCTGACCCCACCACCATATGGGATAACTAGCTGGAAAGAGAAAGAGATCTACTGGAAAGGAAGGGGTCGTCGCCCTTCCACCCTAGTAAGGAATGGTACATTGAGAATAAAGACTGCATTATGTTGAAATCCGCAACTCTATGCGACGTCTCTTCAAGAGATATTAGTTTTGTGATTTTTCACGCAAGTTTCCACACGCGCCAATGTCCACTCGTGCAAATGTCTTCTCGCGCAAATGTCCATCGCGCAAGTGTCTTTCGCACAAATGTCCTGCTATCCATGACGCTATCACATGAATAGGGTGAATTGCATAGCAAGCTTTGGAAGGCCCAACACCCAGCAGTGGGTAAAATCCGACTGTGCATGAATATCATGATGAATGAAATCAGTAGGTAACTGTTTTTATTAATAAACATAAAGTAATAAAGTTGTGGGTCGAACGAACATAAAATAGGTTACGTTATTATGAGAAATGGGTTGAAATAATTACGTTACAGGGGGCCTGGCATTAATTGGTGGTGCAAGTGTTAAGATTTAGTGAGTAGTGTGACCATAGAAAATATAAAACAAAAACTCTGGAAGAGATCGCTCTTAGCGATAAGGCAGCCCTTTATACTTCCTTTTTTTCTAAGCATTTTCTTTGTATTGTTTCCTGTATTTGTGTGGTATAATAAAGTGTTTTTTATCTATCTATCTATCTAACTCTAGTAGGTATACAGGGTCAATATTTTTTTCAATAGACAATTTACAAAAATGATTTATTTTTTATTTTTGTATGTTTCTAACGAATCAACTCAAAATCTACTAGACCGATTTCAAAAATTCTTTCCCTATTAGTATGCATAGGTAGGTTAAATTTATATTTTTTCAAAATAAATGTCCACCCGTGTGAAATAGGGACGGGCCGCTAGTAATTAATTATTAGACCAAAAATATAATTAAAATCAGTTCTAACTTTTACACCGAAAAAAATTCAGAACGAATGAGATACATAGGGGTTAGTTCTATGCACAGTTTGACCTCAAAGAAACCAATTTGTTTGGTCCTCTTTGGTATGATAATCTGCTGATCAATTAGGTCTGTAACCTGCTATAAGTGCGAGTACCTACCTTATTAAATATGCTATAAGATGGACACCTACACTTTAAACCAAGTTACATTTGCAGTCAGATCATCGTCAGTGTTCTTTATCGTGACAATCGACATCTTATTACTGTATCTACCAGAACAGCTAAAATTGACCGTAAAGTTGCTCCTCTCTTCTGATATCATGTTTCCCTAGTGACCAGTGGTAGCGATTAATAGCACGCGTTGTTTATCACGCGGTGTCCCAGCAGGTGACTGCGCGGGCGGTTCCGGGAACGCACTCGTGATGCGCGGGAGTGGTTCAAGAGGTGAGAGTCTTTATTTTCCTCTTTACATATTACAGTTTCTATTATAAATTATGATATGGATTTGGTATATTTATAAGGTATCAATCAAGCTAGTTAGTTCAGAATGAGCGCGGAGAAATATCAAACAGAAACAGCAGCAAACGTCTTTTCATCTAGGTATAAATAAATAATAAATAAATAAATAATGCTGCGGAATTCACACATGCGCTTGGGCTTCCGAGCGCATTTGTGCGTCGCCCGATAACCCTGTATACAGCGGACCCAGTACATGAGGGATGTTAGAGCAATGTCTCTTACCCATGGCTTTAAAACAAGCTGTGTTATTAAGTTATTATAGATAGATCGGCTAATCCTCATTTATTAACAGGGAATTTTTTTGGCCACATTGAGTGTCTATTGTATTCTTCGTCGCTGTAACGATCTACAAGCTTGTAACTTATACCAAAACACAAAAATAACAGTAGTCCACAAAATATAAACAAAACAGCTCAAGTATTCTATTGGATACAGTTACAGGTAACGTGCAGCTACTGTTTCCAGTGAACATTATCGCTTTATCTAGGTGTCAGTTACTTCTCCGGAACCGGTTAGTTTTGGCAATGGACGTGTGCGAGTTTTTGATCCTCGTGAGATTTCTTGAGATAAGATAAGAATCAGAGTAGATATATGAATTGTAATCTTTGCAAATAATAAAACGTTCAGCGAAAGGACTTACCCCTTATGTCCTTCCGTTGAACTATTTATTTTTTGCAAGGTATTTTAAATGCTTTTTAAAACTTACCAAATTCAAATGTGTTACATTTATAAGTTCTTATGTCTGAGTAACTTTGGATCTTTCTTTGCCGTGAAGGAATAGGTAGGTACAACCGGAGCGGTTTGACCAGAAGGCCAATTCTCCGTATCACTCGATAAAATGGGGTAAAATATCATGTGATAAAATATCACAAATTTAATGAGTCCCGCCAAAAAATGCATCCTCGTGCGACTTTTCGAACAACTTATCGAAGAAAAGAACTAGATAAATATCAGATTGCAGATTTTCAGATGATGTGTTGTTAGGATGTTTGCTAGGAGGCAATCACTCGGTATTTTGACAGTTCTTGCCATATTATCGAGACGGTATATTGCCAGAACTGCCCTCCTGAATTTTGAATATACATAACTACCAGTTCAAACAAAATACTGCTAAAAAGTTAAGCAAATGTAACAATTTGGGCAGGAACTTAATCTAAGCTATCCATACCTATTCCTATATACCTATCCATACCTATTCCAGAAACCTTCTGGCTCATTTTAAACGTGACAGCCCTGAATAGCGGTACGTGTATGCTATTTATCTAGGATATGCAAAATAAATCCAAAGGTTCGCGTGCATCGTATCAACTGTTCTATGCATGTTTGAACCATCCATCATTTTCATACGGTACAGGATACCGTTATTTTATAATCCTGGTACGTGGGACCAACAGGCAGGTTACCCTACTTAGGGAAAGAATTATTTAATTAAAAAAACCGACACCAGCAACTCATATGATTCATCACTACCTAGTAGGTACCTACTTGCTGTAATAACGGTTCATCCGTCAATAACGTAATGTTTTAGCAACTTCCTGACCACCGCCCCCCCACCTCGACCCTTGATCACGTGTCTTTTATTAGTACAACAAAGTATCAAAAAAACATTGTCTCTAAATACAGTTTAATTTTGTTCTGGAAAATAAAGTGCACCGTGATAAAATGGTCTGAATGTCCGGTTTAGAACTCGCGCGTTCGACAAAAAAATAAATACACGTGTATCTCACTAACCCCCGCGTCATAAAAAGTCGATTCGAGATTTTTTTACATAATTCCGTCTTGCTCTGGAGTTGCGATATGGTCGGTCGTCAATAGATAGCCAAGCTGAAAATTACGATGATGATGAGTAGGCTCACTCTAAGCACCAACTTTTTCCTATAGGTACATACATACCTACATAAACAATTTCTATTTAATTATGCAAACAGCAATCTGATAAACAAACATAGTCGCCCAACTAAGTAGAGAAAATAAGAATGCCTGTGATAAGCTTGATGAGAATCTAGATTTGATTGCATTATGAAGAGTTGTTCTAGACTCTAGAATATGCTTACCATCCAGTACAGGGTTCAACTCGCTGCGAGATGCCATTGCTCGACATAAAATTTTGCGAATTTTTGCATACCTTGAGGTTTTACACTCATATTGCTTTACGACCGGCTGAAGGTGTTACGAATTTTTAATTGAGTTTGTAGATTCCTTGTAAATTTATCGCTATTAAGAAACTGAATTAATTATATAGCCCAGTTCCGTAAGCAAACGAAAAATACGATAGAAGCATGGCTTCTTCAAAAACCGCATCTTTTTGTCCCTGAAACTTGCGCATGAGCATACCCTATTCTGAAAACATCCGGCTGACATTTGTTCGTTATCCGCCCGTCAAAGTCGAGTGACACGGCCCTTGCACCAGCTAGATCAAAGCCGGTGCTTAATAGGCACTGTGCCACTATGTATGAGCTACCGACGGTATCGACCTAATCTCGCTAAGGGAGTAATGCCGGATGGTTGTATACATTCCGGGTGGTTTTGAACAGTGTCTAGAATAATCATGTGGAACTTTATTTTGGGTAAAGGTAGTCTTCTAGCTCAGGAATATCGAGCTTTATCAGTTTTATTGGCCTCGTTGATAGTTTGCAAAAGCCTTGTGTTTTTAGTTAGTTATCTTATGTTGTATTTTGTGTGTGACTGTCAAATATTCGTCGCAATTTTTCTTTCATAGGCAAAGCACTGAGCTACTTAAATTTGTCAAGATGTAAGCAGTTCAACTGACCATCCACAATGTCTTTTTCAGACTCATTTTTCTCCTTGCGAACAAAATGAAACACACTTAGATTAGAACAAACTATCATATCTCTAGCATAGCTCACGATCATTGCCATTCGACCACCTATGACCTAACCCCATTGTTCCGGCGCCTTGTTCATTACAATTTATTGAGAAATTTATACGGTAAATAAGTCTTGTATTTTATTAAGTTTCTGCTTCGGTAGTAAGTAGGTAAGGTACCTACTAAGTATTTTAAAACTGGACTTGCAATATTTTTATATAGGTTTTATATTTCATTATTAGATTATGTAATCTAACATGAACAAAATTAAAAAAAATTAAAAACTCCCGACAAATTTTCATGAAAAATGCCTAAGAACACTCGGGATAAAATTATCCATGACAAAAAAAACTAAACGAACATCGGTTCATCCGTTTGGGAGCTACGATACCACAGACAGATACACAGATACACAGACACGTTAAACTTATAACACCCCTCTCTTTTTTCGTCGGGTGTTAAAAATAAATAATGCTGGACAATTCACACAGGATTATCTAGCCCCAAGCTAAGCAGAGCTTGTGTTATGGGTACTAGATAACTGATATACATAATACAATACACTACATAGATAGATATTTGTTTATTATACATAGAAAACACCCAGACCAACGGAACAAATTTGTGCAGATCGTACACAAATTTGTTCCGAGGCGGGATTCGAACCCGCAATCTCCTGCGTCGCAGGCGGACCTTCGCCCGCTGCGCCACGGAGGTCGTCAAAAACTAAAGGTAGTCTTTATATTTAGTTGTGACGATCACATCAACACACATTCATCTCATCAAAACAGTACTTTATACTACAAGCATAAATATATTATTGTCAAAGTTTGATCTTGATCTGCAGTTGCTTCCCGTTCCCACGTGACCGACATGCGACAAGCAATCCATATATCGCCGGTACCTAGGCCTTAGTAGCCGTTACTTCTAAGAAAAGGCTCGTAGGGCTTACTGTAGACGTTGAAACGGTAAGGAAAATAAAATAATGCTCAGGAAATGTAGGACGCCACTCGCTGGCTTATTCCATTTGTACCTACTTACCCCTCTAATTTCCTTCCTATGAGGAAAACTGGAATTTGAAAAGGTAAGAAAAATTGGAAGATATAGTAAAATAATTTTTATTTCGAAGAGTAAGACGAATCTTATAAAATTTTCAGAGTTGATGAGGTCATTTCACGCTTAGATAAAAATATTTTCCGGAAATGCCAATGCTGAAACGATTGCACATCCTGAAAAGTTACAAGAACGACCCATTTATCAGAAGTATTCAAAATATTTACAAAAAGGTCCGTTGCCTCGGATTTGATGCAATTTTTCAACACCTTGTTTTGATTGAGTCAATGTGTTATCGATCAGGTAGAGGTAATTGAGAACTTCGGTGTAAAGTGTGGTATTTTTCATAATAAAGGGTAACAACGAACTCCTTGTTTATAATTATACCGGTCCGCTTATTTTGAGACTAAACATTTGGTCAAAATATTCTAGTGTTACAACCATTTCCATTCGGTATAACCATAGACCATTTTATTATATCTCTAAAATGCATATTTACGTATAAGTGAAAACACTAGGATAGAAGTCCTTTTGAGAAAACATTGTTTTTGTAATCGCAATTCAAATTGGATTTTTTCGTTCATTTCATTTGATTTAAAATTAACATAGAAAACACCCTTAAAACACCTAATCTCAAATCAACTAATTACACAACAACTAATAAACTCTTAATTTAATTTGAATTCTTTTTATAATTTGACAGACAAATTATATAAAAAATAAAAAAAAATACTGACTAACATAGACTGATGATGATGCTGATGATAATTTGACTTGACATAACTTTCATATTATTTTGATCTAACACTCATACATAAGTAACAAATAATTTCAAAATACATAACATCCAAAAGAAAATTACAAAACTGATTAAAGCATAACAGCTAGTATTTACACTTATATCTATTTCCTAATGCGTCTAAGCGGTCACCAGAAGGAAGAGTGCCCAGAATGCTGGCAGCATTGCTATATTGAATGGCAATACTAATTCGTTGACCGAAATAATACATATGCATCTCAAAAATTTAGATACAATCAAATTCTTAGAAATTACCAGGAGTTTGAAGGCTTACGCACTAAACTAATAAAAACCTTATACACCATTTACTCGTAAATCTAACCTATTTAGGTGCATTACTACCCCCTTGTGTCTATAGTACCATTGATTTGTACCATCAACGGTACAAGTGATACTACTATGTGTCCTTAGTACCGTTGAAAAAGATACTAGTTTATACCGTGTATTTACTTGTGAAAAAACAAATCAAAAATAATAATTTCGTCTTAATCAAGATACTACGTTATTTTCACAAGTAAATATGTACATAATATAGTTTATAATGTGTATTTACTTGTGAAAATAAAAATCTAACGACGCAATTTTTCTAAAAACAAGCGACTCATGTCTCCCTTTCTTTTCTTCTGTGCACCACCCTTGTAGATGCCTTATGGGGTTCTTTAGTACGTGGTGGGTTCAAAATAAATTACAGCTTATCATAGCCCATCAGACTCTGCCATGCGCCAAAAATATAATTTCATCATCACATTCACGAAAAATTTCCTCGAAACTGAGATTGACTCATTATAATATTCAATGGGATGTTTTGATGCGTCCTCGGTGTCTCATTATTCGTTACTTACGTAAGTTGATGGTTTATTTGCGGTGGTGTGTAGTTTTACCAAGGACGGTTAGTTTTATAGATGGATAGTAACGAATCAAGAAAGATTGCAAAAGACATTAGATAGAACTTCAATCTCTTTAAATTTACAAACTGTAATAATATAAAATTAAGTAAAACGTTGATAAGCGAAATCAAATTGAATTTTTTATGAGAGCAACAAGAAGAATACAAAAACTTGTCTATGTTCTATTCGCAAGGATTTAGCTAGGTATGGTAGACACGCATAGCTTGTCTTTAGCCATCATGAATCTACTATACAGAGTGGTTTTTTGAAATGGCCAAGTAAGAAACCACGAGTTTTTTTTTATTTATATAGGGCATCCAACATGAGTTCACACAATGCAAGTTAGTAACAGTTATTATGGTTCTTAAATCAATGTGACTCTATAATATAGGACGCCTGGAGAAAAGTTGTGAAAGGAGTTTTGCCCTCGATTTATAAGAAAACAATAACTGCATATGTATAGTTTTCTTTTTTACTTTTTACCTAAAACAACATGAATGATTTATCAATAAAAGTTGCTCAAAATGGCGGTGAGGTCTCTCTAAAGACTTTACTGCATCTGATACCATGTCAGGATTTATTTTGGATTTTACGAGGATTTGTCCTCGATAAACTATCAAGTTTATTGAGGTATCTCATTGCTTGATAGCAATAAGCTTTGTAAGCTCTCAACCGTTTCATAACGAGCTTTGTTAAGATTTTCGTCTAAAGTAGAAGATTTAAAAAAACTAAATATGCAGTTATTGTTTTCTTATACATCAAGGGCATGACTTTTTTCACGACTTTTCTCTAACTCTCGTGGTTTCGGACTTAGCCATCACCGCCCTTTTCAAAAAACCACTCTGTATATATTGGCTAATACTGTAGTTAGGCACCCTTCCTTTATTTTCTCCCGTAGATGCAATTCTAGAACCCTTTTAAGGCTTTGATGCTGTGGAGTAAAATCGATGATTGTGCAGTCCACACTTGTGTCAATCCAAAATTGTGTTTTACCTCGTTAACGCGTCCTAGTAAGAAAACTTATGTAATGTTCAAGTATGGCTATCTACGAGGGGCTATAAATTTAAAGTGCCCCTTTAGCAACGGATTTACACCTATAGGTAATTACATTAAAAACAAAAATAATTGATATTTGAAAGTGGATACTTCTGGCTATCTGAAGACTCACACTTCGGTCTGTGAATTTTATTTGGCTCATTCCTCTATCTGCGTTGTTAGTGTAGTATATCGTCGGTTGCAGGTTCAATTGGCGTAACTGACCAAAAACTAATTTTCAGTAGAAAAATTCTTAGTATTTTTTCATAATAAATTGAACATAACTTTAGTCGCATGTGACCTTTTTTGGATCTGTTTTGACTTTGAATTTTCCAGCAAAATATGAAGTTTGTCCCTAGTAACCTTATTTTTGGATATAAATTTCAGATACACCAACTTTTTGTATGCTTACGGCATCTACACCATTTTTCTGTCAACATTTCTTAAAATATAGCAGTTACTACATCATTTCAAAAGAAATCTGAAAAAATCACAGCTAAAATGACACGTAACTGTCATTTTTTTATAGCTTTGAAATATGCCATTCGAAAGAGCAGAAAAAACTAAGAAAAACTGTATACTCAACTTTTTTTACGTGAATCGTCGGTTACGCCTATTGAACCTGCAACCGACGATATATCCCATGTTAAAATACTATATACCTATAGTAAAGCTAACCCACCTATGTCTTCACAAACCCCTGAATAAAAATAGGTGCATTAATGGGCAAATCGCAATTTAATAGGTTAAGTAGACGGATGCGACTGACACCGTAACAGGTGAACACAGACATGCCTTAAACAGCAGCCAGAGCCTTAAATGGAAGGCAGTAGAATGCGCGAGCGACGCCAATGATCTTAAGGACAGGTTACATAGAGCGAGCTGCTGTATTGACATGGCTAAGACTTGCTCATCATTTCCACAGCCATTGCTGGACAGATGCATCCGCCAATGAGTATCATCATTTACTGTATTAAAAAAATTACATCTTTTAGAGTAGAATAGAATAGAAAAAAAACATACTTGGACACAGGTACACAAAAAGTTAAAAAATAAACAAACGGAAAACAAATACGATATAACATAAAGTAAGTAACAGTAAGTGACACGAAAGGTTGGTAGTTTATAAGGTGGCTCTCAAGCTCTCAGTGTGTGCTGAACATTTTATGTTCAACGCTGTATCTTGAGATTGCTGCAACTAGATTTTGTCTCTAGCCTTTTTCAATATTCCGCTCATCTATATATCCGCCATGAATATATATATATTTGCCATTGACACTCATTTTATACTATATTGACGAAAAAGCTCGAAACTCTACTCGTGCCATGATGCTACAATACTTGATGTTATACGTACCTATAACATTGAGTATATCCTACTGTACTTACTGTGTTTTTGTATGCGAAGATCGGAATCGATTCCTCGCTTCCAACCAGCTCGCTCTGCATTAACAAGCCCTTTACTACGACATTACAATAAAGATCGTAGGGCGCTTGGGTCTTTGACTCAGTTTTTGCATTTTCTCTGAATGTCGTTGCAGGCGAGACGAGTTCAAGTGCTTCCTGGCTTAGGTCGTTGGTTCTCAAGCTGTTCGATTTCATTGCCAATAGCACAAAAGCTATAAGTACCTATCCATTTCCTACTATACCGTTTACCTTTACGGTGAACCTTCACCTAATATCATTACCCACTTTAGTATAGGATCGTAGACTTCCCTAAAGATAAGAATCAACATTGCATAATACGATTCCAAATAAGAGTTAGTAGGTAGTACAGTCCTCCCACTCAATACCACCAAGAATGAAAAAAACTCATTCATTAGCATAGGAATAAACTCATAATCGTGTTCCAAATCAGTCATAAGAAAGTATGAAACTGCTAATGAAACCTACAAATTTGCTCCTAATGTTAAGATGACGACTGTAAATAGTAATGTTTACAAAGTGTTTTCGTCAAGATTTACTGCTAGGAAAGTTTGCTGAGAATTTGCAGAAGGATTTGGCAAAATTTCTAATCGATATGTTACATAATCTACCTACCTATCCTCAAAAACCATAAGTGTGTGTTGGTAGTTAGGTATCTAAGGTGATATGAAGTAGCAAACAATTTTTGCCAAAAGAAACCATCAGTTAAATTCCACAGCTATATTCACATCATAACAATGATGGATGATGAGCTATTACCGATGACGTAGCTCGTCGGAAGTCATGTAAACTTGACCCCGCAGAACCTATGGTACAAGAAACTGCCGTAGTGAAAGTGCACGGTAGCTTAGCTGGTAATGAACGGGTACATGCTCGTAAACCGCCCATGTGCTGTGTTATGTAACCAATTGGATGGCCTACAGCAAATGGTTAGGAGCAAATTGAATATTCGTGACGCTTATGATCACCATTGTTAAATATAATGTGAGTACTGAGAAACTTCCTACACCTTCGGTAGAAAATATATGAGAAATTCTTTGGCCAGTTTCCTCACCGCAATAAAGGAATTAAAAGCAAAGACATCCTTTTTGAAGAGTTTTTTAGATATACTTACCGAAAATAAAATTAGCTCTCTACCAGACCTAACTCTTTATGTTATAGGTATATGCATCTAAGTAATTCTTCGAATAAGTTGTCAGTACGTAAAGTGTAAAAGCATTTCGCTTGAGAAGTGAATTATTAAGATCACCGACGTCAGCCGTGGCGAATTCCAAAACCTGTAGGATATTAGTTTTATTTGGGTTATTCTGGGCACGTCGGAACGTCGGGAACACGAGATTAAATGATGAAGGAATATTTTAATGGTAGGTTAGGTTTGGAATTCTTCTGATTTTACACAACATCTGCCTTTTATACATATGACTTTAATTATGCATTTTTATGACCCACTCTGGACCCTGGTGGAAGAAGTCTTGTTTTTTTTTTACAAAAAAAACTCGTAGTTCGACGAATTCATAATAAAGGTATTGTTTTTGTCGATATATGTATAAGCCAAAATTATGGCTTCAAAAAAAGACACTTCCTAGATTATGCTCCTTTTGCAATTACCTAATGGCATTCGTAATCCTGAACGCTAACAAGGTCCTCATTTATGTATGGTCAATCCGGTCAATCTATCGTATGATGCGATAAGTTGAAACTGCATCAAACCATAGTGCCAAAGTCGCTCCGATCCATAATCAACCGACCGCCACATGCCATACATACATAGCGGGCAATAAAACGAATTAGGAGTGATGAGTGGCTTTGAATCTAATTATACTGAGGCAGGTTCGCCGAGGAATGAGTTCCTATCCCGCCGAGCGGTCTAATTTTAACTGTGTGGAACTTGTGAATGCATTTCCTACATTGTAGAGTGTGGCAATGGACGCATTCGTTTGAATGTACCTACCGTGTGTGGGGCCCTAATTCCACTAAATTATTCGCTTCACGATACAAATACAAAAAATATCTAATTAATTTATTTAGAATAAGGTATAATAGATAAGTTATGAATGAATGGTGAGAGAGCAAAAGTTTAAAACTGTGGAGCTGTCGCATCGATAACACTGGTATCGTCTCAAAATGACGCATTTTGGCATTTTACCATTCATGAAAGAGCTGTGTGGTGCCGGCTTAGAATTTGCACCACCCCAATTCTTCCCGTGGGTGTCGTAAGAGGCGACTAAGGGATATCCACCGGGGGCGGGCAGCAGCGCCCCCTGCAAAACAATTCTATAGCCGAACTGCGATCCCCAAACCGCATGCCCAGCGTGGGGATTATGGGCATTACCCCCCCATGAGATAAAAGCCAACAGGGCGCTTATCAGGGGGAGGCTTGCGTCCAGCAGTGGACCAATACAGTCTGTTGAGGTTGAGGTTGAGGAAAGAAACTACAGATGGAACGACGAGTGTCAAGTGCCAAGGTTGAAATCATTCCGTCAATCTCTCCCTGCAATGCAAATAGTACCGTACGCACTATCTACATAGAGTACTCAAGAGTTTCTTTCTTCTTGGGATGTTCCTGCGACGATACCATTGTCATGGTAAAGTGTTTGGTTTAGCAGAATTCGACTCCTGATCAGAAGAAATCGAATTCAAGTATCAGAATAAGTTTAATTTTGTTCTTTGCTTCTTGATAGATGCATTTAGCTTAAATTAAAAAAAAAAAAAAAATTAAGAATATATTTCCAGACGACCTCCGTGGCGCGGCGGGCGAAGGTCTGCCTGCGACGCAGGAGATTGCGGGTTCGATTCCCGCCTCAGGACAAATGTTTGTAAGATTAACAGATATTTGTTAAGGGGTTCTGGATGTTTTCTATGTATTATAAATTATCTATGTATAGTGTATTGTATTAAGTTAATCAGTTATCTAGTACCCATAACACAAGCTCTGCTTAGCTTGGGGTTAGATAATGCTATGTGAATTGTCCAACATTATTTATTTATTATTTATTTATTTATTTAAGGTTCACCTCTCTTTAGCAGTTAGTCACGACAACTTTTTTTGATAAACGCTTATCGTTGAGATTGCGATCTTGTGTTAAAAGATATCTTAAAATGATGAATTGGATGTTAATGTCGAAATTTAAAGTTATTGTTTGAGTAAACGTCTGTTTTCTGGAATCTGTGAAGGTTTGTTTAATTTTACAAACGAGTTCCAACCCATCATCTTTACTTACATTGTAAACAATCGGTTCTTGTTTTCCATTTTCGCAGATTTGTGACCTTATCAACTGACGTTTACTGTGGGTAACTAGCGACACGTATTTTTTTATTTTTTTTTATTTATAGGTTCACAAAACTGGTTTTTACACAGAACAAAGACAAGGTTTAACTTATACATTATTTAAACTAGAATGAGTGTAAAACCTACTCGTTGTGTCACAGCTTGCTTAGTAATTAGTTGTATCAATAGGTTCTTATCAATGGAAAAAAAGAGTAGATAGGTATACAAATAAAAGGTTAACAAAACAAAAATAATATGTTGCTTACAGGCTAGGGAGAATGGAGGCTGATGCATAAAATATGTCTACATTTTGACTAGGTTGTATTGTAGGAAGAACACATGCGATTAATTGGAGAATATTGGCTATTCTTGGAGTGGCACTGAGGAATGTTAAACGTTATGTTAGTTTCGTAATATCTTTCTGACTTTAGGACAACAACTTACAGTGTCTTACTGTGGATTCTGTTCTTCATCCTCAACCTTAACCTTTACAGCTTATATTGGTTCACTGCTGGACGCAGGCCTCCCCCTGATAAGCGCCTTATTGGCTTTAATCATATTATGGGGGTAGTGCCCATAATTCGCACGCTGGGCATGCGGGTTGGGGATCGCAGTTAGGTGACAGAATTGTTGCAAGACGGCTGCTGCCCGCTCCTCGGTGGATATCCCTTAGTCGCCCCTTACGACAACCGCGGGAAGAGTTGGGGTGGTGCAAATTCTAAGCCAGCACCACACGGCTATGATGGATGTTCACCTAGCATTAAAAAGCTCCTAATAGGTATAGTTTCTACAATAAACTCTTAATCTGTCTCTAAAGTAGACTCTACACAACAAACTCAACATGCAGCGATGTAAATCTGAGTTAAAAAGCAACAAGTAAATATGCTTGATCCGCGACAGAAATAGACAAAACGACATAATAATGTAAATGTATGCACCCGATTCTGTTCACCGTTGTGGCGTTGCTATGCAGTCGCCTGCGAAACTCCTCATGATTAAAAGTCTACAAGAGCCCCTACTAAGGGTTTTGTAAATGAAAAAAATATTAGGTACTAAAAATAATAATCCAATGCCAACCATATTTACAATAACCGAAGGATATTTTACTGTAAAAACTTTCATAGTTTGACGAATTCACTAAGAATTTATGCGGGTTGACTATGAACGAATCTAGTTTGTGTTGGAGAAACGCCAACGTTTTATCCCTTAACGAGGGACTTCATCCGTTGTAATTAAATAAACAATATTTTTAAACAATAAACAATCAGGGTGAGTGAGGGTCGCAACGCGCCCGTTCTTGTCCTTGCGCACACACATTCATAACGAAGCGATGGATACTAGGAGTATACCTATTAGTAAGTAGGGAAGGATATTTAGTCCCGACAACAATCATATTTTTCATGAAACAAAATCAAAAAATTCGTTTTTGCGAAAACTTTATGCAAAACAAGAAGCACAGGATGGACGAGGCTGGCAGAGGCGAAAGGAGTCCCAACGGGCGGTGATTCCAAGCTTATTATGGTGCTTCATGTGAAACCAATAAAAAAGGTATGTGGGAAAAGCTTCTGGATATTCTGTCGAATCAAGTGTTACTATAAACCGGTAAATTTTTCATCGATACGGTATGATCTTAATCAAACATTCTTCGAATCATCGAGCATCACAAAATCAACCGGAACCTACACTAAGCACAACGAACAAAATCGTTTTTGCACGCCTTGACACATCATTACCACGAGCACCCATCTCATACTCTCATAGTAGGTGCTAGCTCCCAGACAGGTAACGCTTGCCAGGCAATTAGCATCCTTCGGACCGGATTGTTAACATTCTTCCTGTCGACTCTGTTCCCACATCAAAAGAAACTTATTATTCTACAGACTTGAGCAAACATATTGGCGCCAGCGATTTTTTTAGGAATTTCACAAGTCAGAAATCTGCAGTTCAAATATAGCAAGGCGAAAGTGTCATCTTTGATACGGTGATAGTTCTAGTGAAAGCTACTGATGGATTTTGTCCTCGTGCTGTGTTAGTACGATCACAATGACGAGATTTAGATAAATGTGCAAATAAATGCCGTCTATATAATATATTTAGTCTGGCAGAATCATTGCTTCTGATTATTGTAAATATGGTTGGTATTAGATTTAGAAAGGACGTATCTGACTGTCTACGATAACTAATTTAATTGCAACAGTGCAACCGAAGTATTCGTTGAAAGTGACTCTTACAACTTTATGGCCACCTTACAACGATATTCCAGAGATAGTAATTCAGTAATCTGCTATTGTACGAGACGATGAATGAAACTTGTCAATAAATGATTCATCTACGCTGGACGTGAAGGCTTTGAAAGCGATAGCTTGGACAAACACATGCATTGTATGCTCCATGGGGTAAGGGTGATATAAAAGCACTAAAACTTTTATTGCTGAAAAGAAAAGTGAGCATTATGCACAAGCAGGCTTCGAGGGAAAAGTCTAGATATCAGAATGAAAAGAAAGCGAGATATCAAGTACAAACAATCGATGTATACCACAAGCTATACAAACGATTGATAGTTGATTGTCACAGTATATTTCTATATGTAAGTACATACCTATTTAGAAAACAGAGTTACGACTTACAGAGAATGGAAAAGTCGTATAAAGAGATTAATAAAAACAATGTCTTCTCAGTAAACAAATAAAAATAAGAACACAATCAGAACCGTAGCCACAAAAAGGGCAAACGAATTGAATTCGTTGATAACCAAGACTGGCCCCCGCTAGAAAAAGACAAAACAACCCTTTGCATACCGTCCATCCGCTGTCGCTTACGCAAGGCAATTACGATAGAATCTCAAAGAACAATTACAATATAATCGAATTATCAGCATCAGTGGCCGCAAGCTGCATACGATGTCGTGTCGCCTTATGCAATTAAGATGCATCTAGATACTTCAGTAATTTATACAACTAGCTCTTGCGCTATTCTTATTGAGAATTGCCTACCAATTAGAATCTTTATTTTATTGGCATAGATAAAAATGCTAATTTGCGGCAATTGTCTTTTTTCAGAATTATGGCAGTAAGGCTCGCTAATAAGGTGCGGTCGTTCATTGTGATTTTTAATGAATGAAGTAATAAAGTTAAAAGCCTCGAGCGTTATAATGAGGAGAATACCCACACGACAAGTCAATATAAGCTTGGACAAGCCATAAAGAGACTATTTACGGAGCCTTAGGGCGGACATAAATAAGTAATGAGAAAAAAGTGAAGTCACATTACGCAAATTGCGTAACCCTAACCGTATCTCATAATAAACCCATTCGTCAGGCAGGAGATAGCATCTATCTATGGGAACAATACGCTTACGTAACAGACGAAAGCGAAACAATTAGGAGATAGGAGGATCATCGTCGACTTTCGCGGGGCAGATCGTATCGCGACCTGCTAATCAACTGAATTTATTTCTTTCGCGAATGTACGGACGCAAATAGCGACAGGCCAAATTAAAATTTCACAAATTGCGATCGTATCAACGATGAGATCCAATTTATTTACTTTATTAAATTAACAACTCTCTAAATCATTTGAGAGGACGCAGGTGTGCGATTTCGTCAGAGAAAAAAGGCAGACAAGGAATAATTTATAGGTAAATAGCTAAGCGTTATTCAAATCACAATCTCCCATATTTTATGCGGGCACAATCATCGCTTACATGCAGTAAATAACTTTAACGGCGCAAAGAACCCGAGGTAATTTTAGCTGGAAATCCAGCAAACATTCGTAATGTATCGATCGATTTGAAATTGCCCGAGTTGCCCCGAGAAAATATTATACGACCGACAATTTCATATAGGTGCGTAATTACGCACATACTGGTAATATATCAAACAAACTCATTATTGAAGTGCTTGAATCGTTCGTCATCTTTTGCGGTTCTCGAGAGATACTTGTAAATAGCATGGAAGATCTAGTAATTGAGCATAATGTCGTCCTAAAGGCTATTCAGTCCGTTTTCAATGCGATATTTATTTTAATTCGAGTTTCGCCGACAGGGTTCCCAAGATTTTATCTTGTCACGCCTTTGCTCATTGTAAGGGCAGACTTAAACGACGCTATGTTTTGTTGGTGCAAAAAACGAGATCAATTGCATTCACTAGACTTTAACAAGACAATGATAGATGTTGCTGGAAAACTACCTAGTCGTTGTATTGCAATGCATTTTAATTGCTTAATCGTCTCTGTTTCGAAGTAAACAAGTCGATTAGGTATTTCTTTTGTGGATTCTAAACATGTTTCAAACAATTTAGAAAAGAGAGACCCAAGGGTAGGAAAAGCTATTAACCAAGAATTGAATTGAAAGAGTAGGAAAGTAGAGACATTAAAAATTAATAAAACTTTTTAAACTTTCGCGATTTGTTAACATAGTTAATTGTTTAATCGGGTATTTATCGCGTACCTTTTGTTATAATTTCCCCTAAGTTAAGTCTCTATGCGAAATGTTCTGCGCGGCAGAAACGTAGGGGAATATAATAACAAAAGGTACACGATAAATACCCGATTAAACCATTAACTAACATAAAAATTAAAACCAACGAAACCAGAAAAAGGATTATTGCGATGCCCTCTAACGAAACTAAGGATAATAATTTACTTATGATGAAACCTATTGGTGGTAGGTGCGTCGGTACAGTCGGGCGGGAGCATAGTTTCACGTAGAGTCGTACCTCCCCGGTACTGTCAAGATCGAAACGTCTATAATTTATGCAGCCGTTTAGTTTTGCAATAACATAACTTTCAATCCTTTAGTTCGAGCCGCAATATCTTGAACAATGGAAATTGGATTAGATTCTTTGGAAAATACAATGTCAGCTTTGATATTTCCCGTTTAAAATAACATAACTACCAGCAAAATAAACTAAATAAAACGAAAACGAGACCTTTTTATCATTGAAACAATGCTCTTTGATAATTTTATTTTAGGACGTAGCCATGTTTAATTCCTATAGATAGATGGCATAAAAAACTGTTAACAGCTATTACGACATAACAAGAATTCAACATCAAGACGTTTCAATTAAAGGAGACAGGTAAGAAAACTTGTTGCCAAATGTAAAATGTTATTAACATTACCGAGGAGAAAATTATGTAAATAACTTGTATAACAAATGAAAGCTACTTGAGATGGAATAATCGTTTGTAATTATTACTTAGCATATTTTTACAAGCTTTTATTTAACTTGCACTGTTAGTATAAGTATGTACATATTTACATTTTTTTTTGTATGGGGTGGGATAAATCTTGCAACTGAAGACTATAGCAATCCTTAACCGATTGAGATGAAATTTGGCATAATTATTTAGTTCGGTGACAATGCAATGTAATGGTACCAACGAGCTCAGAGTGTCCCCATTATCAGACCAGCTGGTCTGATAATGGGGCCAGAAAGTGGCCATAGGAACTCCTAAACAAAACGACGTAACCCCGTCATGTTCGTTGGAAATGTCTTCCTAAGCACATAGAATTTATAGAAAAAAAGCTCGTTTTAAAAAAGTTTTGTATTTGCAAAATTTTACAGTAGAATTATTAAAATATTTTCAATTATTTTTAAATATTATTTTTACTATCCGACTGCAGAATTTGCCCTAAAAACGCGATATTTTGAGTCACTCTGGAAGGGGCTATCTGAATGTACAGAAAATATTTTCATTGGCCATTATCAGCCTTTAATAGAGGCAGTTTTAAAATTTCTTGGAACATATCGTTCGTAAAGAGGTCCCATTGCAAAACGACAGTATCGACCGTGTTTCACCAGACGGTAGATTAATGTGGCCGTTTTATCAGACGCATACGATATGGTAATTAATTACCTAATTACAATAAGTTATCCTTTAGTCATTGATCACGAAATGTAAGCTGTCGGTTACGTAACGAAAAAACCAGTAGGTAAAAGTGGTTAGTTGCGATACTTTTAGCTAATTAGGTAGAAGATACTAATCGTACCGTGTGGTGCCGGCTTAGAACTTGCACTACCCCAACCCTCCGGGGTCATAAGAGGTGACTAAAGGACATACATCGGGTGGTGGGCGCCCCCTGTAGAACAGACTGACCACCGAACTGAGATCGCGAATCCGCGAACTAAGCGTGACTATGATGACAATCCCTCTCAACATAGTTGTGGTGATCTTTGGGGTAGTCCTATGTCCATCCAGTAGAAGTCGATCAGCTGAGATGATGATGACGTTTTATTGATCATGGGAGATTGGGTACCTACTACTGATGTTGTATTTAATGATGATAAAATTTACTATTGTGACAGTATACAAGGTAGGTAAGTATATCTATCATGATGAGATGCCTCAAAGCTGATAAAGACGCTAAGTGTAATTGTGTTCAAATTCTTTTATTGGTGAAGTAGATACTTATTAGGCTGGACATCTCAAATTCAAATTCAAATTCAAATTCAAATTTTTTATTGCGACCATATTGTACATAGGTTATTATATTAAAGATATTCAGTCTCAAATATGGACCCGGTTAGGGCACAGCAAGATAGTACTAGGTACTATATAAAACTTAATAACGCTAGTTATAATAAAGTTTAAGTTTAGCTTTGTAAGCCAAATACAAAATCTTAAAGATTTTTTGACTTTTTTTTTTTTTCTCCACACGGCATTATCTAGCCTCAAAGTAGATGATCAGCAAAACATGTGTTATTCGTATTTTCAACTGACTCGCTTTTAAACGATATAAAAAGACAAAAATACTATATTTGTACGCTCTCTTACAAATATTACTTTGGCTCATGTGAAAATTGTTTAGGTCTTATATAGAGCTTACTGCCCTTACTTATGTACGACATTTAGTTAGTTATGATAAAAATGATTTTGATAATGATTACCTAGCGTCCTTATACCTAATATAGCGGTACTTTACTTACCTACTTCATGCCTACTTCAAATCAAATCAAAAACTCTTTCGTCCCATAAATACAATAAAAAAGCTTAGAAGAGGTCGAATGATAAAGACGCAAAGTTCGCTAACTTCCTGCTTCTACATTCTTCTTAAACTTCTAAATCTCAGTTGCTAAAACTTATTTATAAATGAATAAACGCCCTATCAAGACACGCAGCAAACTTGTCACTTTCTCCGAAACGGAGTGTTCTGATCGTCTCCGCTGATTATTTCCATTAGTGTCCATTAGCTCAGCTCGATATGATTAGGACGCGTCACGAAATGTTGCCAATAACTAGGTGTTATCTATACCGATCGTAAGGCTACTTCTCACTCAAGCATTGCCATCACGAATATCGCGTATTATGTTGTGTAGATTTTTTTTATAATTTTATACATTTACCTGTCTGGTGCCGGCTTAGAATTTGCACCACCCCAACTCTTCCCGCGGTTGTAAGAGGCGACTCAGGGATATCCATCGGGGGCGGGCAGCAGCGCCCCCTGTAAACAATTCTACCACCGAACTGCGATCCCCAACCCGCATGCTCACCGTGGGAATTATGGGCATTACCCCCATGTGATAAAAGCCAATAAGGCGCTTATCAGGGGGAGGCCTGCGTCCAAAACTGGATCAATAGGTACAGGCTGTTGAAGTTGAGGTTATACATTTGATTTTAGGACAATTTAATGTCTTTGATTTGTTTTTAGAGATAAAACATTGGAAAATGAAAAATAAGAAATCTTACAACGACCAAGACAATATTGTGTAGTTTTTTAGGGGAGGTTGTGCTTAGGTACACATCATTAACAGCATTTACCACCCCACTACTGGATATACTTAGGCCTCCCCTGATAAGCGCTTTATTGGCTTGGCTCTCATCATTAGGGACCCACGCTGGGCAAGCGAGTTGGGGATCGCAGTTCGGACATGGATCTGTTCTGCAGGAAGCTTAACTATCTCCATCGGTCGATATCGCTTAGTCACTTCTTACAACACACGCGGAAAGTTTGGGGTGCTGCAAATTCTAAGCCGCTAACTAAATACAACGCAAAATGTTTAGTTTTCCTAGGATCTTTAAGAAGAAATAGAACAAATTTGCGCTTTGGTCGACGGAGTCCCTAGCGTGATACGTGCTATAAATCATACAGCTTTAACAAGTTTCGGAATAGACAAAATTCGCACAGTTATATAATAAAATGTTCAAAGAATTATTGCTGTTTAGTGAATTATAGCCATGTTCAAAGAAATATACCGCGTGAAATTCTAACAGCCATTACAAAATAAGCGTTTGTTTATTCCGTTTTATGGTGTCTAATTACGGTAGGTGTGAATTGATATGTTTGTTGGTACTGGACCGGTTGTAAAATTAACTTTCGGACATAATTTATTGTAATTTATACTAATCAAATGGACGATGTAATTTTTGATTGAGATTATGTAAATAAATTATAAATTTTGAAAGAGCTGTAAAAGGTGAGAAGAAATTTTAAGTGGAATGCTGAGAAAAATATGAAACCCATAAGATTAAGTACCAACCAAACTAGGTAGGTACGGACTGTTGTTGGTATTTATCACTTTACTAAGTAGGAATTGTTAGATTTTTGGGGAATTGGAAAAGTAGATTTAGAACAGATAAGCAGAGCAAAATTAAGCGTTGCAAATTACTGAAAAGTAGGACGTCACCTTCAATCAACTGATATTTCCTGCCGAAAGATTTGAAAAGCACACGCATTGCCCAAACAAGGGCTCATATTGACAACACAATATCCGTAATGTCAATGACACCACACGGATGCTTACGCAACATGCACCTTGACAGAACTTACTGATGACTCTCAGTGACGTAACGATGCCTTACTTATGTCTGATACACATCTCTGGACAGGTACATAAAGGATACGAATCGTAGATCAAAAGCAGCAGTGTACAGATTGCCAAAACAACGCGTAGGCTTAACAATGAAATACAGTCTCAATGAGATGAAATGCAATTGATAGAGTGATTATGATTACACAATAATGTATTGTTTGGTAGACATAATCGATGTGAATAAACGATCATCAATGATTATCTATAGATATCGTGATAGTGCCTGTTTTATCTGTCGATTAGCATGCCTCAGAGGCAGAGACTTTTGCATGCATTTAATTTCATTTGAGACTAGCTGCATTCTTACTACCCGTTTTCCCGTAGGAATGAAGCATTTTCCCGCGGTAAAATGTAGCCTATGTTCATCAGGAATAATGGTAAAAGAATTTTTCAAATCGGTCCAGTGGTTTCGGAGCCTTTGCCTATATATTTGTTTGTTTGTATTGACAAACAAACAAACATTCAAATCTTTCCTCTTTAGAATATTAGTATAGATAATGAAGGTTATTTATGCAATGATTTAAATAATACGCGGCTTTTATCTTTTATATTGGCGAATTAGTTAGACTTTATACCTATTCAGTGTGAATACATCGAAATATGATGAGCATACGAAGCTTCCAAGACTTAGAATCTAAGCCTTGTAAAGTTTTCATTCATGCAGCTTTACGATGCTAAAATAAGTAGGTAACAGACTCTGGTCAATAGACGGCAGACGGTAGCTTTGTAAGCTGTGACACCGATGTTAGAGTCAATAAGCAAGGAATTGCAAGTAGGTATTTCGCAGAATCCCACTATACAATTCGTATCTTCACCTACTTCACCTTTCTGAGAATTGCACATAAGTAGGTTAACCTTATACTAAAGAAGAAGAAAATCTAATATTTGACTTAAGAATACAAAGGTTTTAGAACCCAAAAATAGCTGTACCTATTATAGACGAAAAATAACATGCACCAAAACATAAACGCAAGTTCGAATTACAATTCAGAAAACGTAGTGAAACTAATCGTAAGTTATTACTTAATTTGATACAAATATCTATTACCATTAGTCTTGGGAGAGCTACATGAAAGCTGCTGTAAAATGGTAATGAAATGATGTAGTCTCTGTAACACGATCGCTTTCCACTAGTGTGGGCAGGTGGCGCCTACGTTGCTTGTTCTCCTAATGCTATTAGCATTAAATTGTTTCCAACTACTAGTGCTACAGGCATTAGGATAATGGTCAGCGAAAAGCTCAATATTTGTAATACATTTGAAATTTCAAACTAAACTGCTGACTTGGCAGCAATGAAGTATTAGTGGTTATTAAAGCTTGGTTGTATTTTTATTTTATCACTGAAAGCAAACTGTTATATTGGAATGTTTATTTATTTTAGGAATCCTTCCATCAGTAGGTTTCAGCAGACAAAATAAGTCTGCATTTGCAGACGCATTTATCCAAGAGTACATTTCTGTCTAGACAGACAACACAAAGAGCAATAAACACCTGATAATTTTATTAAAATGACCAGTAAGTAGGAATAAAAATGTTAAATGGTTTATTTGTTTTTTTTTTCAGTGGAGTCATGGGATAATTCTCTTTATTTGGCATTATCATGCAAGCATTCTTCCTCGTTATTTAATTCAACATGCAAAATATTTCTTCGAATAGCTTTATCCATATTATATTCATTTGATTTATTCGCAATACAATTGTAAAAGTAATTTTAAATATCACGGACTTCGTAACCTTTCGCATTTAAAGAATTTCCATTCACACCTTTATTTCTTTGTTATTCGAATCTACAAATCAAGACAAAATACTGATTATGTATGCCCTTGATGGCAGAATAAGGAAATAAAAAGTTACAATGGGCTTAAAAAATATAAGTACATATTTTTTCACGAAGTTATTTTATTGAACAAATTGGCGATCAGATACGAAGGATTCAGTAAAGGACATCCGGCTCTGTAGTGAGTCTATTGGATAATATTTGGTGAAGGTGTTTAAAAGCCACTTAGTTTCGATTGCTGTGTGTGAAATAGAGCTTCCAAAAATGATTTGACATATACAAAACCAAAACTACATAATCTACTCGTAATTAAATTGATTTCAGAGATTTGTTGGTACAAATCTCTGAAATCAATTTAATTACGAGTATTCATTATGGTTAATGAATAAATTATTTAATAATTAATACTAAGCACCAATAAAATTAAACGCAATTAGAGCCAATAACCGCCCTGTGGCTGTGGCCTGTGGCTTAGATTTAGCACCACCCCAAATCTTCCCGCGGTGTCGTAAGAGGCGACTAAGGGATATCCACTGAGTGCGGGCAGCAGCGCCTCCTGCAGAACAATTCTAAGCAACACAATTCCAAACTGCAATCCCCAACTCGAATTATCCCTATGTTACAAAGGCCAATAAGGCGTTAATCAGGAAGAGGTTTGCGTCCAGCAGTGGATCGGTATAGGCTGTAGATGAGATAGACGAGAGCCATTAAATTCTTATCGCCATCAATGAGAGCATTGTCGGGTTTATTTCTGTTGTCTACCACCGAGAAAAACTAGTTGTACCAGGCAAGATAGACGGGAAAAGACCAAGAGGACGCTCACCAACCCTCTAGCTGGTCTGACCAAATTAAGGCAATAACGGGACTCACTTTGCCTGCAGCCCCGAGAGAAGCCGAAGACAGCGTATAGTGCGGTTAATCAGCGTCTCCGTGAAAGCCTTCCAGGATGAGCACGACCTTCAGCAATGAAGAATACTGAAAAGAAGACGAAGAAGATCACCGAGATATACTGGATATACTGGAGGACAATGGGATTTTAAGTTTTAGGACACTGGGATTTTAAGTTTTTCGAAATTTACTAGTAAGACCTGGTAACTATATCTGAGCTGTATTCAGCCGTCCCACATTACTGTGCAAGTTTACATAACAGTTTAATGGATGGTGACTCACACCAATAAGATTCGCCCTAGTTACGATGGTTCACTCTGTCACGGGGATTATGATCGGCCTTGCGACCCGAATACCAACGGATTTGTTCCGTAAACAATTACAAAAACTTACTTAATCCAATCGTCGTTTTATTTTATTGGTAACTTCCGATTCCTACGTAATGAGGACATAATCATTTGAGATCGTTATCAACCAGTTGTAATAAGCAAGTTTAAGCGGTAGTGGGAAATTGCAAAAATAATGGATTGTAATTGTAGAATTTAATGTAATTTGTACGGTCACCTACGGTACCCACGAATAATATTGTATTGTTCTTTGAATCCACTCAAAGAACAAGATAATATTATTCGACAAACGAACCGATACATAAAAGTCTGAAGTGATACACACCATCAATTAATATCAGAAAATAACATTTAAAACAATGATATTATTGAAACACTATAATTCGATTGCATTACAATCAAAGTTAACCAATCTAATAAATCACGAGTAATAATCACATTTGATGCCTATGATCGGTCTAATAAGGTTAGGCATTCAAGAAAGCAATGAAAGTGTCAGCTCCATTGCATTGGCGCCACTCTAATTACGGATGACTTCACCGTCAAAGAAGAATAACTCTTGGGAGGTACAGAGCAGTCTATTTAACTGAAGAGGATAACTGGCATTGCTTGTTATTAAACTGATAAAAAAACACTAACTCAAAACAGAAGCGACGAGTTGAAGAGCAAATAAATATTTTCAAACTTACGCGACCTGAACACATTTCATCACAAGTCATCCCGTGACCACGACAGTGTGTAAACCTGTTGAAACGTCGGGAAAAATGATAAATAAACTCAATAAATACCCGTTTAATAATACTAATAATAATTGAAGAGCCAAATCATACAAATGACTTAGCTCTCACAAGCTTAGGAGCTTAGGGTCCACTAAAACACTATCAATCATATCATCGATTGAAAATGGCAACCTCAACCAAGTTTTTATTTCTTCTATCGCGTCGCATTTATTTCATCTATGCCTTGGTATTTGAAATGACGGAGCACAAAAGAATTCGAATCACATTGCATTCAAAACGGACCTCCGGATTGATCTGTCCATCAATCCGCAGGTCCGTTTTGAATGCAATGATTCTAGAATTACATAACGATTGACGTAGATGCTGAGTGCGAGTGCGACATACTAGTGTTTTTTGTCAAACATAAAGATCACATACCAATGTAACACTTTCTCTGTATTGATGACGTCAATAATAAAATGAAAGATGATAGTTCGACAATTTATGGACGATTGCGATTAGCAACCTTATCGACCACTAAAATCTAACGTAAGCTCCCGATTTAGAAAGAAAGGGAAAGGGTTGATTTTTTTCCGCTAATATCTGTATCTATAAGTAATATACATATCACCTGTTGGTGGCATTATTAGCAAAACTATTGTGATATATTAATTGCTTGGATAATCAGCATGTCAGTAGGCAATAAATTTCAAAATTATCAGGAACACGCTATTCCAAATCCGTCACTGAGTAGGTGTAATGCTATTTTACTAATAGACTCCATATTAGAAATATTATGAAATTGTTATACTAATAAAAGTATCAATCAATCCCAAAAAGGCACAACAAGCGTGAAACAAAATTAGCCAAGAGAATCTGCTTTTACCTAATAACTCTTTGCAAATTGATATTTGACATAATGTTTAAAAGATGAATGTTCGCCATTATAGGATGTATCTGACCTCAACATGTAGGCGCCGGTCGTGTTACAATAATGACATAATGAACGAGAACGCCTGGCCTGAATTCCTGGGATACCTACATAATTGCAGTGACCGAGTAGGTATGTGGTAAAGATTTGGGAAACCCAGAGCAATGCAAGGACAACCATACTCAACCGTATGTGGATTGTCGATTGAAATTATAGTCTCTGGTAGTGAAAATAGTTGGAAACTAAAGTCATCGAGACGGTAAATTCTTAGAGATCATGATGATGTTGGTCTGGTCGGACGTTGGTCGGCACTGGTTGTCGGATTATTTTTCTATTTGTTTTTGATTGAGTGGGCCCGTGTTGAACGATAGTCGTAGGGAAGTCACTAGACCTAACTTACTTTTAAAATAGGTATTATTATTTATTACTGTTATACATTATTTGTTATAATATTTTTTTTTTTGTGTTTGGTCTGTAAGCCGTGTGGACACGCACGCACCAAAGGTCTTGCCAGAAAACCAGCGTTGCTCAAATTTATGTTGAGCAACATGTAGCTGAGGCAGGACCTTTTGGTTCACACCGGAATTATATTTTTATAAATATATTTTTAAGGATTTTTTTTTGTGTTAAGTATCATTATTATTTTAGTGTGAGCCAATAAATGGATTTTCTTTCTTTCTTTCTCTTTCTTTCATGATGGGAACACAGTACCTATATTAATATGATTGTTAAAAAAAACTAAAAACCGACTTCGAATCCCTTATAATTAATACCTACCTATATATAATATTATTAGAATTTTACACTGTTTTATAAGTTTTTCGGACAGTTACTAATCACGCGGGAATATTTTTATGGGACTATCTCGGGATCATACTCTTTACAATGTGACTTTTTTTTTTTCAAAATACCGATTTAAAAAAAAACTCAACTGACTAGACGAACCTATATAAAAAACATACATACGATATACACTTTTTGATGTCAGTTAAAAATGATAAGATTGCATTGAATGAAATAAATGGAATTAAAACATAAAAAAGAATTCAAATATTACTTGACCTCAAATTTTGTCTGCACTTAGAGTAATCTACAGAGATGGTATCATAATCCAAAAGGCAATTTCCGATTATGTATTAAGAAGGTTATTGATTAGGATAAGATCAATATCTTGAGATGATCGATAGTAAAGATCCGAGGGACCTAGAAAGCGGGGTAAATCGTGATTTTGCTAATTATAGCTGTTACGTTATTGTAACATCGCACTGAGATAAAGCAGGATAAGATATAATTGATTGTGGTTAAGAAATTTAAAGTATGATATAAAGTATGATTACAAAAAAACAGAAAATATATGAATGATAGTTCATTTTAGACGTTGTTTATTGATGAACCAGAAATTAAATGGACAAAAATCACCTTTGTTGTCTTTACTCGTAATGACCGTAGCTTGTAAAAGTAAGGTAAGGTGTCATTTTATTTTATACAATTATGTTAATCACCAATGGCTCAAAATACCCTAAACTAATAAGAAAAAAAATATTAGGTTAGCCTACAGCGAGTACACCAAAACTTACAGGTAGGTACATAATTTTTAAATAAATATGTTAAGTGCGCCAACCTCTTACAAGCCGACACAGCATGCATGTAAAGAAAACATTTTAGTGGAAACGATAAAAATAAAAAGGAATATTGTGGTGCAAACTGCTTTTTCGCAGTGTGTCCCTGACTAGATTACGACAAAGCATTGTCTCTTTAATGTGGATAAGAAGATTTATGGCCATTAACCAGGGCACGGGAGTAATTATGTTCCTTGCAATACAATCACATAACATTATAACTTATAAAGAAATGCAGTGTGAATAATATTTTGCGTTCAGGTAGAGTAGGTAAGTCAAAGGCAAACATTTAGAGATACTTATACCTAAACGGTGGTCGAATGCATAACTGTTCTAATAGTAGGTATAATTATTTGACACTAGCTGACCCGGCGAACTTCGTACCGCTCTCACCTGCCTTGAACTTCTACAAACATTTCAAAACAAAAATAAGCCAAATCTGTGCAGCCGTTCTGAGTATTTTTGAGACATAGACTGAGAGAACAATCATTCACCAATTCATTTTATAGATATATAAAAGATTTGGTTCGGATACATCTTCGAAATGCCTCTAGCACAAAAAATGTAAAAATTATGGACGAACGTTATGGAGGTCTCCATTCAGAAACAAAAAAAAAATGAATGTTAACTTTTGCACGCAATATTATCATCACCTTTAATTGTGACACTTGTCAATTCAAAAATAAACGAAAGCCATTAAAGAGTCCTCTTTACAGCCGTATGCTTGAATGAAAAGAGAAAGACTATAACTTACTTCAGGGACACAGGGATACCTTGCAATTTTTCCGGCATAATTTTTTTCAAAGGTAGTAAAATGTCTCGAAGCGAAATAAGTTCAATGGCAATAAAATCCACAGTCACATATTAGTCAACGACAATATTATTGTAGCTTTCTGTGAAATATAGCCTTTGTTCGAGATGTTGGGTTTCCGAACCCATGCTCAAAAGACGTGATTTTGCGACACGTCTGAAAATAAATTATATGAAGTGCAAACAAAGCAATTACCAAAAGGTGGATCCTTTGACTAGATAAAACACAAAGACAGCAACAAACAAGCTATATAGGAAGCATTTTTTACAACATCAAAGGTGAAACCACGCTTCCTAGACGCGCATTCACTACGCCCCATTGAAGTGTTGCCTCGACTTTGATATACTGTCTATTTAAACAGTTAAAAGGACAACCACCATTGTGTTAAACCCAGGCAGTGCTTAGATTACAGATCTATTGCCTAACGTGTGATTAACATGCACTATCGTTTACACTGAGGCTGGATTTAGTAGATACGGGAAATAGGGGGAGATTTTATTAGATTATAGCTTTCCTTGAAACTTTTCTTTCCGGAAAAACTTAATTCAAACCTATTATTGCGAACTTTTGAAAACAAAAATAGCCAAATCGGTCCAGCCGTTTAGAAGTGATGCGCTTAATGCGCTTACCAACAAGCAGCAAATCATTTCAAATAAGACAATCTGCAAATAAACGTTTTATGCAAGAGCTTTATTTGACATCTTTTCCAATTGTTTTTTGGAAAATAACTCACCTGACTCTATTCGAGTCTGTGTCGGCAAAAAACACGAGATCGTTAATAGTGATATTTTTCACTGAAGTATGCAGAACCATAAAATGTGTATTTCAATGACCAGCAGATATTCATCCTGCATGCAACTCTGGTTTACACCCCGCTATTGAATCTTGCAAATGTTTCTTTAGATGCTGAGATTAATTTTATGGTCCTGGGGGCAAATAAACTCCCGCGCACAGAAGTTGCTATACAGGAGGCGCTTGGTACGTTAACGGGTTTATGATAATCCGTTGACATTCCTTGTCTGTTTTTGAATGTATTCAATTGATCTCGGCTTTCGTATCTTAAGAAGTTTAAATCCAATTACAATGTTAATCTTGTTGAAGAAATCTCCAGTATACCCTAAAATGCTAAAGATCAGGATCATACAACCATGTACAACTTGAGTTTATTAACGCCGTATCAAAGGATCATCTTTACTAGGTATGTAAAATTTTAATAAGTACCATATAAAAGTTCTGGTTTTTACAACTAAGGCAATATTTTTCAATTTCACGCGTTAACGCGCAACCGCGTCGGCGCCGGCGCCACTCTGACATTTACAAGTGGGACCTTGCGAGCGATTTGCGAACAATGAGGGCTTGTCACCAGCGTCCCGGAACACATGCAGTCTCGGGGAGGGTCGACCTCAGACATCGACCTCCGGGGTCTGAAGAAAGACCCTGCTTGGGACAATGCTATCGGGGAACTAGAGACCTGGCAATCTGTCTACGTGAGCTTTAGCTGATTTATGAATAATTTATCCTTAAACAAGAGCACAACTGGTATTTTACTGCAAAACTATCGCAGTTTGACGTTTTTAATATGAACTGGCTTCTACTTGCGCTTGCGGCTGTAAAAAGTAGTTTATGTCCTTCATCGGGATAACATTTATATCCTACCCAAATTTCTTTAAGATCCGTTAAGCTGTTAAGGCGTGAAAAGGTAGAAAGGCGAATATTTTATTATCTCAAGTATGGAAGTATGCATGTCAGCGGTCTCACCCTCATGATGACCCTCGATAGACGATGAAACTATGGTGTTGGTGTTCCTCCAACACAAAGGTTCAAAGTTAATCCGCTCAAATTAAATGTCAAAATGCCTGTAGTTAATTGTTCTTTTTCGGTCTTATGAGAGCTGGTTACGAAACTCGAAATGTTAGCTATATCCGGTAAATTTAAAGCCATTGGAGTGAGTACAAAAATGGAATAGTAATAATAGCTTAGCTGTGACATGTTACCTAAGAAAGTACAAATCATAATAGCAAAGAACAAGACACTCGTAAATCACACATCGAAACTCAATGATGATTACAAAGACAGGTTTATAGTCACACCTACGCAAATGATTGGATTACATAACGGCTGTTTATCATCAAATGTAATTAATGAACGGAATCAAACAGTAGACTTGAAGCAGGATCGCCCACGGATCGACAAACCAATAGAGTTCGATTGAACATAGACAAACGGAGAATGGCTAATTTAGTTAAGAAAATAATATCATAATATGCTGCTAATGAAATATGTTGGCAAAGGCAATCAAAACTTTGAAATAACTGGCAGCTAGAAGACAACTGAAGTAATCGAAAGTAGGTCTTTCGTTACCTATGCATTACACACTAACAAAATAGAAGGTAGAATGAAACTTGAACCTGCTATTCTGATACTGACAACACAGTAACTGAAAACTAATTGCTCCACAAAATTCCCACAAGTGCGTCACGAACGATTAGGTAACATTGCCGGATCTGCAGGCTCATTAAGAAAAAAAAGATTATATCGCTGACAATGGACCACTCGGCGACCGAAAGTGATAGTCTAATAGATATTAAGCCCGCGATGACGATAGCAATACCAGAGGACCAGCTAAGTGTCCAGTCACTCTTCCGAGTAATGCTTCGTTTTGAAATGTTCCATATCACGATAAAGGCTTTGTTTGATTACTTACTGATTGCCCAACCAAAGAACAAGCTATGAAAGTTTGAAGAAGAGAAGTCAATTATGATTTTTAGTGGATTAAAATCTATTTCTTAGGGGTTAGAGGGAAGAGGCTTTATTCTAGGTATTTGATTTTGCAAAATTTTACAACAACGCCCAAAGCAATAATTGTCTCGACGATTGAAACTATTGGATTGGACTAGAATAAACAATTTCCGCCATCAAAATAAATTGCAATTTACAGATAAGTCCCTACTTAGGTACCACATATCTTTGGTGAAAAGGTAAACAAAGGTCTGGTTACAAGAGAATAGAAATTGTTGTAAATCCTAACTCTCCATGAAAGCGAATTATCCAAATTACAAGCTATTATCGAAGACAAAGGCTTGGAGCGGAATGAAAAGGACCCACAAATCTGCGCTCTACGGAATGAACATCCGTCACTTGGGGGGTAGAATACGAAGTAGTTTGTGCAGTAACTCTAGGAAATTGCTGGGAAACAGAAGCCAGACGTAATTCTCTAGAATTGTTTATGTAGGGTTGAGACTTTATCCTGACTGGGTTGATTTAATTTAAGAGGAAAGGTGAAAGTGAAGGTAGATAGCTAAATGCTTCCTTGGTTGTAAAGTCTAAAGACAAATTCTGATAATCTATGTTGTGCCAAGGAGGCGGGCGATGAGGCAGCTCCACAGTTTTAAACTTTTGCTATCTCATCGTTCATTCGTAAATTGTCTATTATGTACCCTATTCTAAATAAATTATTTTGTATTTAAAAAAAAAAAAAAAAAAAAATTGTTGGTAATACATTACATATGTACTCAGAAAGCTGGATAAGGAATTTACCTATATGGTATGGCATGATAAACTTTGTGAAATAATGTGTTTTGTTAATATGAGATTTACAAATGCGTGTTATTTAAATAACGAAGTTAAGGTATAAAGGTATTATTGCTCGAAAATGGCCTGGAAGTGGCGAACGCAGTTATACGTGGGTGCCAGAGTGATTTATTTTAAAAGAATTATCTAACAGCCCTAAGTCTGCAGGAAAGCAACGTCAAAATCGCGGCTATTTACGATGCATCAGCCTGGCGGTAGTGGTTTGTGGTAGACAAATGAAGTTATTCACAGAGGGACCTAAAGTGTGCACGCGCAGCACAGCTCCTGTTTGTTATACACGATTGTCATAGAGAATGAAGATATTGGAAGTTACGTACACAAAGAAAAGTGAAATGGTTCCGGAACATTTTACTTTTTTTAAACTTCTAGATAGCTTTTGAGATCTCTGAGATGATAATAGAAATAATAAGAGAGATAAGATCCTGTTTAACATTGTAAGCAAACTTTTCTTGCGCAGCGGGTCGAAAACACTACAGAATCATGAATGTCAATAAAAAGCTCATAAAAAAAACAAAAGCACACACCGACCGTATCATTGGGCATTATGGTAATGTCATTCACGGCTCAAAACATAACCACAACAAACCTGGCCTTGAACTACGTTACAAAGACACCGAAACAAAGGGATCTGATAAACAATCTCTTGGTGAACACGATGCCCAGGTGGGTATTGAATCCATGTTTTCTACTTTTACTCTACATTTGTTTTACCAACCTAAAAATTTGAGTTTTTGTAAAATTCAACAACAGGTTCCCACTGAGAAATTTAGAGACACGTAATACATATAAGACCATCGTTAAAAAATTACTTGCAATTCAAACATGTTAAGTAAGATTTCAACAAGGTAGAGATTCTCAAACGCGGTAAACGGAAGACAAAAATTATCAACAATAATCTAAGTTAGTACTTACATACTATGTTTAAAGATAATGGATATACAATAGTTGTTAAACAAAAACTAAAGTAGTGCCAGAGAAGTAGCGGAAACGTGCTAGTCTAAAATATTAACATACGGTTGGGTAGAATATAAGATGAATTATCACGATAGCTCCTACAGGGACTTAAGTAAAACAAATGGAGCTTACGGGACTCCCACGGAAGGGTTAGGTAAGTAACTTATCTTTGGAAATACATTGTTACATTACAATTATGATTGTAGACTAAGATACAGATTACTTGTTGTAAGTAATTTATTAAATCTCAAAAGGAACTTTTAGCAAATGCCAACATGATACTATGTTGTAGTTAGTTGGTTATATTTCAAGAAATTAGCTATAAACGTCATACACAGCTAATTTGTGCTCTCAAACGTAAGGTAGGTCAGTGACATGTACCTGTTGATTACCATAAGATTTATGGCGTGAAACCCTTGTATAGATATATAAAAGGTAGGCAGGTACTGGATATAATTTTAGGTCAGACAGTAGAGTTGAATCGAATACCCAGATTACTAAGGCTGATAGCTGTAATATCATAGTAACTGATAATGTATCTGGAGTGGGAAAGGTAACTCGGGGCGTTGGCACATGCGCCCTCGAGCTCATTGATTTTCCCCACTTTGACAGTTCACCCCATGTTTTGAGACTTCGCTCGCGTACCAACAAGAAAGTAAACAAAAATGGCTCTAGATTTCTCAGCGACTTATAAACTGCTAGTTTTAGGCGATTCTAATGTTGGTAAAACGTGTATTGTGCATAGATACTGCGACGAAAGGTATTACGACATCTACATATCCACAATAGGTGAGTCAGAGCTTATTTACTTGCGCTTTTACGAGCCTTTGTCAGACAGGTGATGAAGTTTTATAGTGCTTTAGAAACACAACAATATCAGAGATTTATATTTTCCGCTGCGGATGAAAAGCTAGAAACAATGGAACATATGGTGTGAAGGAAGTACCTATTAAATAATTGTATGCTTAGAAACTTCCTTGGTGGTTTTACTGTTCAAGAAATCGTATGCGGTGCATTACTTATTCAATTAGCTATAAATATATTGATCCTATAAGATCAACTAGAAAAACCTGCATCTACAACACTGGACTTGGCAGAGTCCAGATATTGATCGAAGCCACAGCCGAGTTCGTGTCAAAGAATTTAGCGCACAAACATAAATAACAGACACCTCTATAAAGTAGGGAATGAAGACATTCGGGGTATTTGTACCTTTACGGTTTCATCCGGCGAAACTTAGGAAGGTTTCTTTTCGAGATATATTTTGTATCCAGTGGAAAAATAGACAGTTTGAAAGGAATGTGCCACAAGACAAAGTAAAGGCTTAGGAATAAGGCATTTGTTACCTTGTTACTTTTAGGATCTAATAAGTTTTTGAATGAAAAAGCCTCGCAGATGAACTCAATTTAAAATGAGTGAATTTTAACGAACTCGTAATAAGTTTTCTTCATTCTGCTTCTTGGCTGTTGGCACACATTATAATCACACTGTCATTTGTCAAGATTATTCCATTTTTAAACTTTCATCACAATGCTTTCGTCATCGAAGTGAATGCTGCTGGTCCTAAATCAGCTCTCGCAATGGGTCAACTATTTTAATCTGTTGTCGTGTCAGCAATTTGTGTTTGTCTCGTCATAAAGAAGGAATCGATTCAGAATAAGTAGGTACGGTTGTTGATTGACGATTGGCGCAACTGAATTGCAATTTTATATCTTTTTTTTGAACAAGAACAAAATTTTAAATTTTAAAAACCCCCCGACCGATTTTCATGAAACATGGCTAAGAACACTCGGGATAAAATTATCTATGACAAAAAAAAACTAAACGAAAATCGGTTCATCCGTTTGGGAGCTACGATACCACAGACAGATACACAGATACACAGACAGACACGTTAACTATAACACCCCTCTCTTTTTGCGTCGGGGGTTAAAAAAGCAGATATCATGGAGTCTACATACCACAGTCGGCAACTAAGTCCGGGGCGGGTTAGTGCGAGATTTGAGTGTACCTAATAATATTATTGTCATGTTTTTGGGTAACAGTGTTTTTTCTAACTCATCGGCAGTCATCTGTGGTGTGTAGACTAGGTATATGGATAGGATAGCTAGGGCTTTCCAATTCTAATTAAAAAGTCACCAGCAGTAAGAACTCTGACGCTTAATTTCGACGATTAGCTTTAATTTTACTTAATGCTTACCTTACCCATAACCTACCCACATGTTTGTGGCCTATACCGTTAAATACCAATTATCTCCGTTGAATTTTAGCAAAAGACGGGTTACGTTCAGGAAGTAAACTTTTATGGCTTTCAAGTTATTTTCATTTAATACCCCTGTGCCTGACGGAATATACCAACTGCGAGTGCAAAATAGCAACTGTAAACCTTTTAAGTGGTCGTTTTGTTGCCGTTAATGCATTGTGTGTTTGTGTCTTTCGAGGTCATTAAATAGTTTTATCGTCTCATAAGCATCAATCAAAGTCAGCTAGTTGTTTATAGGTAGGTACAATAAGCATCCGTTTTGGATGCTTATTCAGTCAGGGGCAGACGCGGGAGCGGACAATTTCAATGGAAGTTTTTAACACACAAGTTAAACATACTACAACAATGAACTTACTCGATGCTCTTACAGAAAAATCTACCATGATGTCTACATGATACTACATCTGCTTAGATGTTATACTGGATTGTCTCTCGGGAGGCCTATACCAGCAGTGGGTATAAGCCGGCTGCGAATGATGATGACGACACCCCCCCAAAAAGAGTCAATCATCCGCAGCTCTAATAGCGGTACTAATCTGTTCTGAACTGCTCCTCCATCTATGATGAGGACACCCCCCCAAAAGGAGTCGGTAGAAACTTTAGTAGTTTGACGAATTCATTAGGAATGTAAGCGGGTTAACTACGAACCTAGTTTGTGTTGGAAGAACACTAACGTTGCTACCTAGGATCTCCAAAAATACTGAACAGATCATGATAAAATTTGGCATATATTTAGTAGATCAAATCCTAACTTAGATTAGCTACTTAATAGATCGAAAATACGCGTGCGAAGCCGCGGCCGGAAGCTAGTTTCCAATACAAATAAGTCAAGTGTATCTATATAATTTATATTGAAGTTTCAAATGTATACTCCCTCTTTTCCAGGCATAGACTTCAAGCAGAAGATCATAAACCTAGACGGCGTGCCCATCAAGCTGCAGATTTGGGACACAGCTGGACAGGAACGTTTCAGGACCTTGACCACGGCTTACTACCGTGGAGCCATGGGCATCATCCTCATGTATGATATCACTAACTTGGAGTCTTTCAACCACTTGTCGTATTGGCTGCGGAATATACAAGAAGTGAGTTAACAGTTTTATAAAGGTTTTTGTTATAATTGTGCGTAAGCCCTCACGCTCAGGGTAACGGCCCTAGAGTTAGTATGGAAATATTGGAAAACTCAAAACTCAATCATGGTAAATACACCACTGTAAATGACTTTAACCCTTACAAACTTAAATAGCATTCTGTACTGGTTGCTATAACTTTCTCGTAGGCACTTAACGGCCTCACTTAGCCTCCCTACGCGTGTTTCATCGTATATTAAATTTAAAATAAAATTTAGTTTCTGTGGCTTCTCAATAATTAAAACGTCTGTTACAGTATGCGTCGCCAGATGTGATCAAAGTGCTGGTAGGGAACAAATGCGACGTTCACGATAACCACAGAGCCGTGCCTAGAGAACGTGGACAAAAGGTCAGTACTATAATGTTCCTTGTGGCTAATTTGGACTGTATACAAGGGGGTGCGGATTGAAACACTCGAGACAGGGTAACTTTGAAGACACTTGCAGGGGGCGCGGGTATAGGAGTTCGGGCAACTGTTTCCTACCATGAGGCTTTAATGAAGAACTGAAGATAACTGCCTGACTAACTGACAATTTTTCTAAAAAAACCTACCATTCTTATACAATTCAAGGCCCCGCCCCGCTATGCGCTGTGTCGAGCAAAACTTTATTGTAAAAAAATCCTTCTACAATTTACATATATAGGCTAACTTATTTCTATTCTTAATCTCTCTAATCCTTTGGTATTTATGTCGTGCACATTATAAATTATGTACCTACCTAAGTAAAATTCGGAAGATTAGCTACTAGCTTTTCGAAAGTGGAATGCTCAAATTAGGACCAATTAAGTCAACCCACCTCAGTCATAGTCGGACCGGCGCCGCCGGCGTTCGTGTTTCGCGTGCTTATTGTTGTCTCGGTCGCACTTCCGTCTAGGTACGTCTTTCCGTCTGTGTAATTCATTAGGTAGGTATTGCAAAAGATTGGAAATAGCATGTCTTTGCTTTTAGTTGTAACACAGCACAGGCCATTTTGTTAAGTTAGCGCTTACATACGAGATGACGTATGTAGACCATGGTTTATATTATATTACCTGGACAGACACTACATCTATACGTCTATACTATATAAAGAGGAAAGATTTGATTGTTTGTTTGTATTGAATAGGCTCCGAAACTACTGGACCGATTTGAAAAATTCTTTTATTATTAGAATCCCACATTATTCCTGATGAACATAGGGTACTTTTTACCGCTTTTCAGATAGCAGATGATTTCGACATGCCATTTTTCGAAGTGTCCTGCAAGAGCGATATAAATATAGAAGAAGCGTTTTTGACTTTAGCCAGGAAAATAAGGGAATACAGAGATTCTAAGGTAATGACATATACTTTTAAAAATATTAAATAAATAATGCTAGAAAATCCACACAGCATCATCTAGGCCGAAGCTAAGCAAAGCTCTGCTTAGCCTTGGGGTAGATGATTCTGTGTTATGGGTTCTAGATGACTGATATACCTACAATACTTAATACAATGATCATCAACCTATATTGGTCTACTGCTGCTGAACATAGGCCTCCCCTAATGAGCGCCATAGCGCCTTCTTTTCAGCTTGTCGCATTATAATTGTATAATACATTATATTGATATTTTATTATTTTACATTACCTACATTCCATTACATTGATATTTTATTATTTTACATTACCTACATTACATTATATTGATATTTTATTATTTTACATAGAAAATATCCAGGACACTTGAAACAAATATTTGCTGATCGTACACACATTTGTCCCAAGGCGGGAATCTTACCCGTAACCTCCAGCGTCGTTCGCAGGCGGACCTTGCCTGAACATTTGAGGCCATTCAAAACAAAAATTAATAAAATTTAGGTATTAGGTACATGGATGTGCATATTTTTTTTAGGAAAAATACAATCTAGTCTCATGTACTATACCTCTGTCCTTTTTCAGGCTGATGCATTCGAGTTGAAGGAAAGAGACAGCGTTATCAAACCATCAGAATCCGAGACCGACGTGTCGAAATGCATCTGTTAGGACAACGATAAGAATAGACAACAGAAGGCATAGTATGGACAGCCTAGTCAAGTTCTCGTTTATCATAGAATCATCGTATAATAGTAGAAAAACATCATCCATTGCATGAATAATTGAAGTTTTAAATTGAACTTCAACATTTTATGGATTCGAAGGAGAGGAGGGAGGCCTTTGCCCTGCAGTGGGACAGATCAAGCTGATAATTAATACGAGCGATTCGAAGAATTTTTTGTATTTTCTACTAAAGACAAGGCTTTGTCTAAATTGTCCATTCTAGGCCTGTTCGTTCAGAACTATGCCGCATTCTCTACCCAGAGCGGTAACGGAACAGAATGACACACGTATCCAAGCGGAATTTTTCGCTGCCACTCTGGGTAGCCAATACCGCGGAGGTTTGAATAGGCTTAATAGCCTACAGATCAACGTATGTAATGAATTTGAAACTGGTAATTTTGTAGACATGTTGCAAATACATTGCTCAAAGTACCTACCATGTTTCCCGATTTTTTAGATAAACAAAATAAAAACGGTTTAATAAAAATATAAAAATTCAGCACGGTTGAAACTTGAAACACTGGTTATGTTTTGTAGATTTAAGAAATGGGGAATATGTATTCGGACCCCACAATAAGTGATCTACTTTGATTAATTTTTATTCCAGGAAAAAATTGAATGTAATCTTAGGTTTTTGGATCACGAGTTGAAGGCAAAACCTCAAATACATTTGATGAGTTTAAAACCTAGTTTTTAATGAACTTCCGTAGAACCAAACTTTGTTCATCGTGAGTATAGCTTTATACTTAGGTAACAATTATTTAGGTTTAGTATAGCTTCAGGCGTACTGTACCTATGCTACTTGCGTTTACGGATTCGCAATTTTAGGCACTGCGATTTTACGATAAAATTTTAGGTCTAGTCTGAAATCTAATAAAAAATTTGCTAGTGAAAGCTAAGCATTCGATGCTATGATTAGTTATTTATGTCGGTGGAGCCTATGCATTAAATTTGGTCCGGAAATTTGAAACATCCAAATTATATCAGTACTAAATCTAACACTAGAAAATTTCTTATCGATGCTAGTGAAAATAAGAAATAGTGCGTAGTAGGTACCTACTATTTCTTATTTTCACAGTACCTACTAGGAACTTATCCCCATAGTTTTAAAAATCGTGTAGTAAAAAGGATCTTTAATAAATAAGTAAATTACATTTTCATTAAATAATAGAAACACATAAAAAAGTAGGTTATCTTATTATTATTGTGGTACTTATCTCACTTCTTTAATAATACATACATAGGTAAAGGAAGCACATTATTATATATCGAATTTAACTAAATAATTGCAAGCAATTTGGCTAGGTACAAAAAATGCGATTTGATTGGAGGATTTAGGAAATCTTGAATATTGCAAAGGACTGATCAAAGTTTAAACCAAATGTGTGAATGTTGTGTGAAATTTTTGCCTTTGCAAAATTGAAAAGAAAATCGGGCTGGTCCCATTCAAAATTGTTGCTTCAAAGTGTTTGAACGCTATATAAATAAAATTAATTACGAGTATAAAACTGGAAGCCACAACGAATCTTAATGCTTAAAACGGTATTTTTGGCCTTAAATATATTTTTTAATAAGTTCATTAAGTTTTTAAAATCTGAGGTTGAGCAGAATTTTGACTAATCGGTTTACTGTTAACAACTAAAATACCAAACTAGTTTTATTTTTTAATTCCATTCAACTATTTGTGTCTATACTATTATTAAAATCATTAAGTAACCTACTTACGTATGTTTAATTTGAAATATCATAACAATGTGAACACCAAAACCCAATATTTATAACCGTAGACTTGTTTCTAGCTTTAACAGTTAAGTTTACAATAAAAAGTAGATGAACTAGTGTATCCAAGCATTTAGAGTAAGCGATATCTAACTCTCTCCAGTAAATCACATTTATGGTAACATTTTATACAGCACAATTGATGTATTTATCGTTAGTGTAACAGTTCAAGATAAGAATAAAGTTTTATAAAATACCATGTATTGTTTGTTTTATCATTCTTCTTTACCACCTCAAATTTCGACTTTTCCTTGGACATCCACGCAGACTTTAAACTAGAGGAAGTATCTAGTTTCTGCTGTCAGGCTTCGCTCCAGACACATTCCATCCAACAAATTTGGATTCTTAATGAAAAAAACTTCAATGTTTTTCCTGTAGGTGGAGCTAAAGGACAAAAATCAGTAGGAAGTCGCAGAGATTTTCGACTCCCACGTCACTTGACCTCGTGGTGTAGTTCGTTAGCACATTCCGGTACTGACGGAAGGATGCGGATTCAAGACCCGTCGAGGTCCAAAATTTTTGCGATATTATTTGATTTCTTTGAAATTACCCTTAGTGTGGGGTTACGCACTATAATAACAAAAAACCTTAATGAAAAAAGTCTCATCATCAAATTGTGAAATCTGTGGTACCTATTAAGTAAGTACCTAAGTATTGATGATGTTCATCATGTGGTAGATGGCGCTGTAAGGAGCAACATCGCTTACGCTTACGCAGTTTCAAAACAATAATTTATAAATAGAAAAAGTGACTAATACGTGAAAAATAATATCCTACCATCTAGAAAATCCAATGAACTACACGTGAAACTGTTATCCAAGTGCAACTCTTACAAGTTCCTCCAAAAACTGCGATAACAATACCAGTGAACAAAATCAGTGTATACACGAACATTAAGGAACACAAAGACAAAACACCTACATAAAAGTGAACTGTGAAAAAGTGCGCAAATTCTGTGTAAGTGTACAATCTCAAAACGGGACAAGTGTAAAAAATCATTGTCAAATAACCTCCGCAAAACCGTTACGGTATTTGACCTTCAAATGAACTTGAGTCTCTGTCGTGAATCATAACTTCATAACTCAAAGTATTCAAACCGATAGCCTCAACAACGTCAACAGCCCAAAAGTAAATTTCGGCCAGCTTAGCATCTGACACGGTGGCCGTGACGACCCCTATACGGACTGAGAAGCGGACGGTTGTGGGATCGAATCTACGAAGTCTGATATAATTTTTGCACGAAAATTTTATTCACACGACACTATCAAGTAGCAACGAAGTCAAGGAAGAACAAATTGTATACTGCCCTCCTAAATTAGACAACCTCCAGCGGATCCAGCACGACATCTAGTGAAGAATAGACGCACTATCCATCAACCATAGCTTCCTAGCTAGCAGACGCATCAATCAATAAGATACGAGAAAGACGCGACATCTAGAGGAGAATAAGTGCATTAATACAAGAAGTGGCTCACTGAAATGGTTCATTGATTTATAGGGTGAAACTCATCCAGATACATCGTCCCAGGACACGGAAAACCGACAGAGGGCGCAACACGACACAAATTCAAAAAATGGACGAAATCCTCAGAGCAATTCAAGCCCTCGGCGAACAATTGAAAGAAACTGACAGCAAATTGGCATCAAGAATAGAATCGGTAGACGAAAAATTAACAAACTTCAAAGATCAGCTAGAGGAACTGCAAACAAATCAAGAATTACAAGAAAAACGCTTAGACTATTTAGAAAGAGAAGTTAGAATTAGAAACCTAGTTTTCTTTGGTATAAGCGAACAAGAGAAAACTTACTTTGAGCTCGAGGAAAGAATATTAAAAATAATAAACGAAATCTTGGAAGTTGGATGCGGTAAAAACGAGATACAACAGGCGAAAAGAATTGGAAGGAAGAGTGACAAAACAAGACCTATAACGGTTAGCCTAACAACCTACGGGAAAAAAATTCTAATATTAAAAAATAAAAATAAACTAATCAATTCTGGTATTTACATTAAGGAAGACTATCCCCCAAAAATTCTGGAACAAAGAAAAGTCTTGCAAGAACAACTAAAATCAGAAACAGAAGCAGGAAAAAAAGCATTTATAAAATACAATAAGATCGTAGTAATACCACCTGAAAGCAACAAAAATGACGGCAGAAAAATCTACAATAACCGAAAAAACAAACGAAATCCAAACGAAACTAGCCCGAATACCAGCAAAGAGGATAATCGTAGAGCAAAAAAACCAACAACTGAAAACCGCCGCATAACGCAATACTTATCATTTCAACAACAACGAGGCCAATCAAGTTTTACAGCAAACAACCGGAACAGAAGCCAAGAGAATCAAGAAAATAGCGCATAGCAACCAATGCTCCCTCCCCCAGAACGGCTAGTCACCGCGGGGGTAGTAGACTCCCACCCTCCAAGGACAATGAAGTACAACATCGCGACATTCAATGTACGCTCACTTCTGGGCGAAACTAGGATCATCGAGCTTGAACACGCATTATCTAAAATTAAATGGGACATCGTCGGTATCGCCGAAGTGAGAAGAGAAGGATATAAAATTGAAGACAGGGGCGAATATACCCTATGTTACTACGGAAAAAAACAAGGAGAGAAAGGAGTTGGATTTCTAATAAAAAAACACAAACACATTCAACTAGAAGATTTCATAGCAATATCGGAGAGAGTCGCCTTGCTTAACATAAAGATACAATCTCTATCATACACGATCGTCCAAGTCTATGCTCCCACTGAAAACGCTAAAAAATTAGAGATAAAAAAATTCTATGACGACCTAAATAAAGCTATGTCTAAATGCACAAAAAACTCAATTATTATGGGCGATTTAAATGCAAAAATAGGCAAACCCGAACAAAACGAACGTCTGATTATGGGACGCTATGGATATGGCAAAAGAAACGATCGAGGCCAGATGTTCATTGACTTCTGCCTCCAACACAAACTAAAAATCACCAACACCTTATTTCAAAAGCCTAACAAGCTTAGATGGACATGGCTATCACCAAATGGGAAAACAAGAAATGAGATCGATTTTATAACCACAAACCAACCTAAATACGTACAAAATATAAATGTTTTGAACAGATTTTTGCATTCCAGCGACCATAGAATGGTGAGAATAACCTTAACCTTACAACACAAAAAGAAATCCAGAGCAAACTATGGAAAAACTCCAGTACAAAACATCGACTCTACAATCTTAGACAAAGAATTTATAATAACTCCAACTACGACAAAGGAAACGGCTCAAGACTTTTATGACAATATTGAAAGTAACTTTAAAAAATGCATAAATAAAGCAAGCTCTACCAAAAAGACAAAAATATCACAATCAATAATCACAGACGAAATATTGAAACTTTATGAACTAAGACACCAACTAAGACACAAATCAAACAAAACCAAACATGAAAAACTACAACTCAGTAAAATATATAGAGAAATAAATAAGAAAACAAAAGAAAACTTACGAAGTTACAGAACTCAGACCCTACAAGTTCATTTAGACAAAACAGGCGGAGTGAAACAAGCATACAAAAAACTGGACACAACAAAACAGTTAATGACTCACCTCTGTAACTCATCTGGAAACACAGTTACAAACAGAAGAGATGTACTAAACATAGCTACCCAATTCTACCAACAACTTTATAGCAACAAAGACGCAGCCGATGAGGTACATAGCACAAACTATGAAAACAATACTGATCCAGCACCACCATTCCTAGAGAGCGAAATAGAACTATCCATAAAAAGACTCAAAACAGGAAAATGTCCTGGCCCAGATGGAATTACTAACGATATGATACTAGCAGGTAAAAATGTTCTGATTAAACCCCTTACTCAGTTATTTAACTTTATCCTCAAAGACAACAAGATACCTCATCAGTGGACTACTTCAGAGATAACACTAATCTACAAAAAAGGAGACCCAAAACAAATCACGAACTATAGACCTATCAGCTTAATGTCATGTGTATATAAAATATTTGCTTCAGTGCTGCTCCGCAGAATCTCAAACACAATCGAGGAAAACCAGCCGGTAGAGCAAGCAGGATTTAGGAAAAGTTACTCTACAGTGGACCACATACATACCTTGAAACAAGTGATTGAAAAGCACGTAGAATATGACCAACCACTTTATATTTGCTTTATCGACTACTGTAAAGCTTTTGACTCTATATCCCATTCATACATCTGGTTGGCACTCGAAAAACAAGGCATGAACCAAAATTACATAAACCTAATCAAAGAAATTTACAGTAAAAGCACTGCAAAGGTAAAACTGGAGACAGCAGGTACAACTTTCCGCATCGAACGTGGCGTAAAACAGGGAGACCCGCTTTCGCCGAATATCTTTATTTCAATCTTAGAAAATATATTCAGGTCACTAGATTGGACGGGGCTAGGAGTAAAAATCGATGGAAATCATCTAACCCACCTTAGATTCGCGGACGATATTGTACTGCTCTCTGAAAACCCAACGGAACTACAATATATGATAGAGACTCTGACAGAACAAAGTAAAAAAGCTGGATTGGCGTTAAATCAAACGAAAACTAAGGTAATGACAAATAAAACAAAAATACCTATCACGGCCAGTTTAACAAACCTAGAATACGTCGATGAATATGTATACCTTGGACACCTTATTGCATTTGACTACTGTACGGAAAAAGAAATTAACAGACGGATAAAAGCGACATGGAACAAGTACTGGAAAATGAAAGAAATCTTCAAGAGCAATCTTCCCATCAAACTGAAAAGCAAAGCCATGGACATATGCCTAACACCCTGCCTGACCTATGCCTGCCAAACCTGGAACATAACAAAGAAAACGCTAGAAAGACTTAGAATATGTCAAAGAGGCATGGAAAGAAGTTTGTTAGGAATCAAACTCAGGGACAGAGTCAAAAACCAAACAATTAGAGGGAAAACCAAAACAAAAGACGTGGTCAAAAGAATATTGGGCTTAAAATGGAAATGGGCAGGACACATTCAAAGGCTAAAACCAAATAGATGGCCATACATAGTCACAAACTGGACACCACTTGACCAAAAAAGGAAAAAAGGGAGACCTTTCAAAAGATGGAATGACGACATCATAAAAGTGGCAGGAAAAATGTGGCCACGTAAAGCCAGAGACCGAAACTACTGGAGATCCTTGGAGGAGGCGTACACCGCCGTAGGCGGTCCATATCAAGAAGAACATCACAATGACGATAACACAAAATTATAAATACGCATGACTATTTTCTTTGTAATCAATACTTTTATAACATTTTTAAAAATTTTAAAATTATGTGATATGGAATAAAGCTCTTTTTATTTATTTATTTTATGTGTACGTGAAAAGCAAACGAACGACTTCGTATTTTTGGAGTGGCTAAGTTATATGATGTTGGCAAATGTAACAGTATGTAATCCAATCTATTGTCTGGAGAATCCCGCACAATTAACAACCTTGCTTTAGGTTATTTGAGTAGAGATTAGTTTTTAGTTTTCATTTGTAAAAGATTGTAAATATGTATAAATTAGGTGATGTGGTCGCTCAGCGACAAAGCCTTTTGTGTGGTTTGAAATAAAAAAAAACAAAAAAAACATTCTTCTTCCTTGGGGTATTGTCCACTAAAAGTACTTAAATATGAATCTCCTAGAAGTGTTGGACGACAATAGCTTCAGAAACAATACTCAGAAAAAAGATTTCCCTTTTTCCGTTTTACTTTTACAATGTAACGAATTATGTTAAATTTTGGTCTGGCTGTGTTTGATAGCAATGATATTACAGGATAAGGCTGGTAAGAAAACTGTAATTACTAACTAGTACCTACCTAACTACTGCTTAGTTTTCCGTATACCTACAGAATTAATAACCTCTAACACGAGACTTTCTCCAGTTAGTCAGTTTATTACATTAAGCACTATATTCCAGCCAAATTGGACGTACTACAATGTTTGTAAACAAACCTAAATTTATTCACTCTTGTTGCCGCTTATTTTTTACGCAATTTACTTATCGATTTGAGTCCTTTTATCAATTAATAATGCTTATGCTACGGCTCCACCTGCCCCCTAAAGCGTGAATTAGCGCGCTAATTAGCACGCTACTTTGGGCGTCACGCAGATGTGACCAAGCTTTTAACGAGTTCATTTCACTCCGGAACCGTGGTCCTAGTGCGATGTCCCACTGGAGGGACAAAACTTTTACGTGGTCCCACCAAACACACACTAGACCGTTTTGTTACAATGTGGTATGTAATTGTATGTTATAAAATAATCAGTAAACGAGAATAAATAGTAATAACGAAAAGGCAATAGAATTGGAATTAATTTATTTATTTTACCGCAAAGTTTCTAAATACTGAAATTTCGCCGTGAAGTAACTGCATTTGCAGTTCTATAATTTCGTGGTCTTTTTCTATTTCGATTTTTCTTCGTTTTTGTAATGTTTTATTATGAATTTTTTTGGATTGTCATGTTTTGTTGACGACGCTAAAAATGCACCTTAACTACTAGTTCCCCAGGTGCATTTTTAGCACCATAATTAACGCGTTAATGGACATTAAAACCAACGTCAACGCTAACGCAGGTGGAGCCGTAGCAATCATCCCAAATATTGGTCCTTCGAGCCGGATTAGTCAAAAAATAGTTAGTATAGATAGAAAAAACGTTCTGTGCATTATCACAAGTGTATTTCGCAAAAAACAAGCATTTTTCTCGTGCGTGCAGTGCATGGTCATCATAACCTACAGTGCTCTGTTTTGTTTCTCACCAAATTACATCTGTGTTCTCAGTGAGCACTTTGCGCTTCTTCCATGGTGAGAACTTCTCACCATGGAAGAAGCGCAAAGTGCTTAATTGGAGAGGCTAGGAACATTATCAAAGCTTTGCACAAACATCAAAAAGAGTGGAAAAGAGCGCCTTACGATTGTGTATTTGCAGACTAGATTGGAGAGGTTACTGGGAAAAATTCCAACAAGACCACGAGGTTCTGTCAAAAGCAACCACAAAAGAAAAGGCCGAGTTATCATATTTCACATCAATAGTACGTGTTTAGAATTATACCTGGATTTAAAAACACTTATAAAAGAAAAAATGGAAGTATTTTCGCAAATAACCTCAAAAAATATCCCTGCTGCACCTGAAGAAAGACAAATAGCCACAAGCAGCAACGTTCTGAAGCTATCACCCATTCAAATACCTCAGTTTTCAGGTGAGTATAAAGACTGGATTTCTTTCCATGACCTATTCAAATCACTTATACATAACAATGAGTCATTGAACAAAGTAAATAAATGTCACTATCTAAAAGGAAGTCTGCAAGGAGAAGCTGAAACACTAGTAAAACAAATCTCTGTTACTGAGTCCACTTATAAAGAAATGTGGGAAACGTTGAAAAAACGACACAACAACAGACGATTCATAATAAACAACTACATTGGCAGAATGTTAGGTCAAAAAAAGTTAGCAATGAGAACTCATCAAAATCCATAAAGGATCTACTAGACATCACTTCCAATGCTTAAACGCACTGAGAATAATGAATATACCTACTGACAAATGGGATGACATAATAGTATACATCATAATACAAAAGTTAGACACAGAGACACATAGATTGTTCGAGAAGAGAAAGGAGGGTACAGACCGGCTTCCTGCCTGGAAAGACTTGTCAGAGTTTCTGGAAACTCGTTTCAGAACTTTGGAAACTGTTAATAGTAGAGAGTCACAGTCACAGCGTAAACCCAACACTACCAGCAAAAGTTTTGCAACAGCAAACAACAACAACTCAAACAATAAGCTGCTTATATTGCAAAGAAAATCATAGAATTTATGCCTGTGAAAATTTCAAGAAACTGGAAGTCAACGACCGACAACAATACATTCAAACAAATAGTATCTGCTTCAACTGCCCCAGAAAGGGGCATCCAGTTAAATATTGCAAACAATCTGGTTGTAGAAAATGTAACCGAATGCACCACACTCTATTGCATGGTTATAATCTAGACGCCACTCCAAGCAACACAATGAACTCAGAACAAAGCACAGAACAAGACACAAGTAAAGTAGTAAATACAACCTCAGTACACATAGAAGCAACAGCCCTGAAAAGCTCAATAGATACCTCTCCAGTGATACTAGCTACTGCCTTAGTGCTAGTGCACTCAAATAGAACTAGAAAGACACACATTCCTCGGGCACTGGTCGATCAAGGATCTCAAGCCTCCCTCATCAGTGAAGGAGCCTGTCGAGAATTAGGAATCAAGAAGGAACCTGTTCATGGCAACATAGTGGGCATAGGCTCAGCCAAGATCTCGACCAAAGCAATAGTCAAGTTTAGTATCATGTCAAGACACAACCCGAATACTAGCATCCAAGTTAATGCATTTGTTATGCGAAGCTTAACTTCTCTCATACCGCAACGCGCACACTCCATAGATTAACCACAGCTAAATAGCCTACCTCTATCCGACCACACTTTCACTCAGCCTGACGGCATAGACATCCTCCTAGGAGCGGATATCTTCGCCGACATGACATCCTACTGCAAGGTGTGATACTCAATAGAAATGAAAACAATTCTCTCATAGCACAAGAAACCTCACTAGTTGGTACTGGTCACTGGGTAATATCTGAGAATAGCGAAAAATTCAATAACCAACACAGAATTGTACTCACCACATGCCATGCAAAAATAGAAATAGACACAGCACTCAGAAGATTTTGGGAACTTGAAGAACCAACACATGGAAAGGTGATAATGACAAATATAGAAAAACAATGTGAAAATCATTATAAAACTACTCATAAAAAACTAGATGAGAGATATGAAGTGAGCTTACCTTTCACCATGTATCCTCCAGACCTTGGCGAATCAGAAGACATAGCCATTAGCCGCCTCGCCGCCATGGAGAGAAAGTTTGCTATAAATCCGAATCTTCAACATAGATACAAAGAATTCATGCAAGATTACTAAGACCAAAATCATATGGAACCTTTTCCACAGACATAGAATTTCAAACAAGTAAGAATGTCTGCTACTTACCTCATCATGCAGTGATCGAGCAGCATATCACCATCAAGCTTCGTGTCGTCTTCGACGCCTCTGCAAAAACTAGCAATGGGAAATCACTTAATGACAACCCGATGATCGGTTCCACTCTACAGGGTGATCTGATGGACATAACATTGAGGTGGAAAAGACACACCATAGTAATCATCAGTGATATTCGTCAAATGTACAGACAAATAAGCATCAACGACATGGACAGAGACTTCCAACGAATAGTTTTCAGATGGGAAAAAGATGAACCAATCAAACATTACAGGCTCTCGACTGTAAGTTTTGGTACTTCCTGTGCACCATACTTGGCAATCAAAACCCTGAAACAACTAGCAGAAGATGAGAAGGATAACTTTCCAGCAGAAACAATTCACACTTTGTCATCAGACTTCTATGTGGATGACTTACTTTCAGGTGCAGAAACATTAGAAAATGCCAGAGCACTCAAAAGCTCAATATCAGAACTTCTTAAACAAGATCCGTCAAGTGCAAGTGTAACTCGCGCGCCGAGGCTTTCGAACGTTTGTCAACAAATATGTACCAAAAGTATCGGTTAGAGACTTTGCAATTTAACGAATACCTAAGAATAGTAGGTACCAACCTACATTTCAGATGGATCTATCTGCATGTTTCGGTTAAAGGTGTGTAATGGTAATTTTTTCGACTTTTTTCAAAATATTTAAAAAAGTATGAAACCTACAGATATTTGAAAAACTGATTTGAAACGTCCAAACCGATACCTTTCATTTTATACCCCACTTGGTGAGGTAGCCCCTTTTGAAAATTATTCCTATTTGACCATTTTTCAAAAAGTGTTCTTTGTACAGACTACTCTATATTTTTCCTATAAAATATAGATCTATATCTATAAACGCTCCATACATTTAACATGGATCGCTCTGCAATCTTCGGAGATGGGGGCGGGGAATGGGTACTTTTTCGACTTTTTTCGAAATATTTTAAAAATATTATGAAACCTACAAAAATTTCAAAAACTATTTTGAAATGTACAAAATAATACCTTTTATTTTATACCTCATATGACTCTGTAGTTATCTTTTATAATTTTGGCATCACAATTTGTATGGAAAATATTAATTTTCATTTTTCAATTATTTTCATTTATTTTTCTTTAAATCTGTACAGGCGCACGAAATGTATTATTATTCAAATTTCAAGTTGATAGCTGCAGTAGTTTTTGTGTTATTGAGGAGGGAAAAAAGGACAGACAAAGCGAGACCATAAGGGTTTCGAAACCCATCTTTGATCTTCGAAACCCTAAAAAGGAGGTTTTGAACTAAACAAGTGGGTATCAAACCACTCATCAATAGAAAGCTCTACACAAGAAAAAGAAAAATACTTACTTGGTATTGACTGGATCAGCAGAACTGATAATTTTGAACTGAAGTTTGATATCAAGGAAAGAGAAAACCAACTGTCAACCAAGAGAACCATTTTACAAGACATAGCAAAATTATATGACCCAGCTGGTCGGTTGATAAATGGGCAAATATTCAAACAAACTTAAAAGTAAATGATGTGGTGTTAGTGAAAGATGAAAGATACCACAAAATAGTTGATGGGTCGAGTTACTGAAGTTTATCCAGGTTCAGATAACCTCATTAGAGTAGTAAGCTTAAAATGTAAAAACACTATCATAAAAAGACCTGTTCACAAATTGTGTTTATTGCCTACTGAATCTGATGAATAACCTAGATATAAATTTAGAATTTAAGTCAAGTTTAAACCTCAATTATTCTATCCCAGCCGATGAATTATTCTTTAATTTTATGTTACTATACCTAACTAACTTTATTCAGTCCATTCCTGATTAACTATCAATTTCTCTTGTTAATTATAGATTCTATTGCATTTTGTAGAAAACCCTAGCTGTTGATAATTTTTGCTCACAAACTCCCTCAGAGCACTGAATTTGGATATAGTCATGTTGGTATGAACTCTAATGTAGTATGAACATCAAATAGTATGAACAAGCAAATGTTGTTTTGTATAATTTCAATGATTTAAGCACCCTAGTTTAGATTTATTTAATCTTAAAGCTCTAACGCACTTTGGGGTGCGGAATGTTTATGGTAATTTATTATCTGTGCAAACCTGTCAGATTAAAATATATTTTTTTTCGGGCAACACTGATTTTTACCACACGACGCTCCTGTAAATTAACCCTGCAATCATCCCAAATAGATTATATTATGGTTATTGGAACCTATTATAATTCTGCTACAAGATCCTAGGACTAACTACTACAACTTTCGGGACTCGTTTCCACAACGTAAAAATTGACAGAAAAACTGCTCATTAACAGATGGATAATCTTTTTAACTTTCTAAGAAATAAATTAATATCTCAAAAAATTTCGACATCGACGGGACTTAAACCCGCATCCTTTCCGTCAGTACCGGAATGTGCTAACGAACTACACCACTAGGTCAAGTGACGTGGGAGTCGAAAATCTCTGCGACTTCCTTCGGACTCTAGCGCCGTTAGCTCCACATACAGGGGAAACATTGAACATTTAACTTTAATGTCCCGGGATAATATTGCAACATTGCATTACTTATCACACCCTTGTTTTGAAATGTACTCTTCTATGATGATGAGTCATTATCTGCCTCATATTTACTGTCGTAAAGTTCTCCAAATACCTACCGACTTACCTACCTTTGTAAAGTGATGAAGGTTATAAAATTACAATATCAGGTCAGGTATAATTAGATTACCTAAGGCCAAACTTTTATCAACCTTATAATTTCCAAGGCAGCAATAAAAGTAGAAAAATAGAAGCTGATGGACTACACTTTCTGAAAGTTGGTTTAGACAATATGCTCAATAACCCAAAACAACTGTTTAAGTTAGAGTTCACAGAATCTTCCAAAGAAACTTGGATATAAGCTCGACCCTTATTAGGGGTATTGTTCTTAGTACTTATGGATTTTACTCTGAATCTCTGTGCTGCTGAGCAAGTAAGTTTTTTTTTATCCTTCTACCATGCAATGAATTGGCCTTATAAAGTGTAGTTATTTAATTTAATTCAGAGATTAAATGCAACAAAGTTGTTTGCTAACCCCGTGCAAATAAATGTTAAATATGACAAAGTGAATATTTATTTTGACGAAGAGCATTGATATGTCAATGATGTGCCTATTTTTTGTTTTAAACAAATTCGATATGTTGCAGCTACCATGCATTCTTGTTTCTATTGAATGAGATATGAATCATTCCAACTATTTTGACGCCAACTGAGATAAAATGCGTCTAAGTTGGACTATATTTTTTTCAGTGTATGATTAATAAACAGGTACCTTATCTCCTATCTCTTCTAAGTCACCAGGAATGGCAAATATCTCCCAAATTTCTCAATATGCCAGTAGGTGTCTCAAGGTGAGTTTAATAATTCAAATTCTTTCGCTTCTTCTTAGGCGTGAGAACCCCATGTCTATGCAAGATTGAGGGTTCAGATTGTGAACTTAATAGAGAGTCATTTACTTCTGTTTTTACCTCCAGTTCATTTAAACGTTTTTTAGGCGGTGTTCGCTGGTTTTCAGATTGCATTTCTGACTCACATTTTAGATTTGTACCTTCATTTGTTTTCGTCAGTGAATCACTGTTGAGTGAGCTAGTCGCTATTTTCGATTCTATATTTGTTTCTTCTTTGGTTGCTTTTGTTCCATTTGTGCCTAAGTTGGGAATGCTTTCGTTGGTTGAATCACTTGGCTGACTTTCTGGCTCCTTTTTAATGGCACACGCTGACAAGGATGGATTACCCGAAGACACTGTACTGGATCCTGGGTCCGTTCTGAAAAAGGAAGAAAATTTGTTCTATTAAAACCTTTAAGGTCATATAATTTCAACAGGCTTTACCAGTCCACAGCTGCACATAGGAGATGTGGTGTCCAGCAATATTTATATTATTTTTATAGGCCTCCCCTGATAGCGCCTTATTGGCTCTTATCATTAGGGGGTAATGCCAGAATGTCTACGCTGGGCATGAGGGTTGAGGATCGCACTTAGATATTGAATCTGTTCTGCAGGGGGCGCTGTTGTACTAAGTTTATGCTATTCCAGGCTACATGAACGTACCTATGCAAAATTTCAATCCAATCCATTTAGTATTTTGGCGTGAAGAATGTAACAAACATCCATCCAAATATCCAAGCATCTAAACATCCTTAATACATTTATAATATTACTAGTTTATGCCCGCGGCTTCGCACGCATTTCTTCTATGGAAACGTTTAAAGGTGATTTCTATCCCATGGGAACTGATTTATGGGATAAAAAGTAGCCTATATTTGATTCCAGGATTAATATTACCTGCATGAAAAATTTCAGCGAGATCCGTTCAGTAGTTTTGGCGTGAAGAAGTAACAAACATCCATCCATCCATCCATCCAAACTTTCGCATTTATAATATTGGTGTGATTAGTGTGACTGTGAAAGATTTACTTACGAATCATGTTCTTCTTTGATGGGTAAAGTTGGCTTTAAGCTAAGAGGGTGGCTGTTCAAAATATGCCTGAGATCAACACCCTCTTTAAAATCACTACCAAATACACTCTCCATTACGCTATGAGCCTGCATGTGTTTCACATCATTGTAGTCTTGTATGTCCTGTTTCTCGTATCTCACTGAAATTAATGATATAGATTTTTTAAAAACTTTAGATTCAAAACTAAATACTTATGCATTTCATCAACACACTCATTACATCCACTACTGAAAATGCTTCTCCCAAAAACAATGGGTGTTTTGTCATAATCAACATGTTGGGCAGACAGATTCAGTTATCTATACCAATATTATAAAAGAGGAAAGATTTTGATTGTTTGTTTGTTTGGCTTCAAAACTACTGCACCGATTTGAAAAATTATTTTACCATAAGAAGCCCACATTATTCCTGATGAACATAGGCTACTTTTTACCAGGGGAAAATGATCCATTCCTACGGGAAAACGGGTAATAGGACAACGGGTAGTAAGAATGCAGCTAGTTTACCTATAGGTATTATACATCTATGATGTACATAGTTACCTACATACTATCTTATTTACCTACTTCCGAAGTAATGCATGACACTTGGGACAGACAGACGGATTGCCGGAATGTGAAATAAATGGTTTGTTCAGTATTATCAAAAGATGATGAATAACACTCGTCATCTTTTGATATTATTCGATCAGAATCGATGAATGATTCTTGTTTTTAAAATTGGGGGTGTGAGAAGAATTTTCTACATAAAGTCAAAATAAGGTACCTACTCAAGAGATCACCTAGTTACATAACTAAATATAAATAATGTCAGACAATTCACACAGCATCATTTAGCCCCAAGCTAAGCAGGGCTTGTGTTATGGGTGCCAGATAACTGATATACTTACTACAATGTAGTAAAAAATATCCATCTATGTAAGATGGATATTTTTTACTATACATAGAAAACGACCAGAACACACGGAACAAATATCTACAGATCGCACAAACATTTGTCCCGAGGCAGGAAACGAACCCGCAACCTCCTGCGTCACAGGCGGACCTTTGCCCACCGCGCCACAGAGATCGTCTGACATAAATTGATTGTTTTGAAAAAACTAAAACCTGACTTCAAACAAACTTGTAAACCGTGATAAGTGATCAACTGATCACAGTGTTAAAACTACTCAGAAGGAAGCCCTTCTTCTGGTTTGATCCCTTAGCCCGCTCTTAAGACATTTACAGGCTGAGTAGGCGCCGGAGGAGAGGTCGACATTCTTACGCCTCGACCGCCACGGCTAAATTTTACATCAAATCACTCATCAGTCAAACCCAAGAGCTGGTGAGCATCTGGCGCAGCGCATCAACATTGCCATACAGCGGGGCAATGCAGCCAGCTTCTTGAGGACGCGACGACTGGTATGGATATGGATCAGTTGAGCTACGTGTAGATTGTTTGCAACAGTCTGCAGTTGACTCAATTGTTTCAATTGTAAATACTACTTAGTTGTAATTTATTTCTATTAGTTGATTGAAATTTAATTTATCAATCAAAAATGCTGTAACAACAGTAGATGTACGATGTGCTTGGAAAAAGTCATTAGTATGTAATTGAAACAAAGAAATATAGTGATATCACTTAAAGCACCATCCAGACTCATAGTAAGCTTCTGTAGTAGGTACATGTAATGGAAACATAGAAATAAAGTGATATCACTTTAAGCACCATTTAGACTCAAAGTAAGGTTTATACTACTTAACCCATAAATTTTTATATTTTTTACACACAGAAAACACCCAGACCAGAAACTAGATCATACAAATATTGTCCTGTGGTGGGAATTGAACCAGCAACTTTCTGTGTCTCAGTTTACCTTAGCCCACTGTGCTTCATTTTACATAACTTCAAGGCCCTTGAATCGAAGGCTTTGCTGCCCTTTAATTAATCATTCATAATACATAGGTAGTAAGTACCTACTTACTTTTTTTCCGAGACTGAGTTTACAAAAACAATAGATAAAAAATTATTTAAATGTATTATTACTTACTTAAAATTTCTTTAGGTATTTTACTGAGATAACCTCTGATCCCTTCCATCTGCTTTCTCAGTTCAGTTTCACTTTTATGTTGGTCTTCTATTATTTGCAGTAAGGGCCGAGTTACATCATAAAAGAACTGAAAAGCAGAACAGGAAATGCTGATAAACATTATTAAAATTATTACCAATCTAACTAGGCAGGCATGTGAGGATCCTCATCAACAAATATGCTGAATATTGACAATTAGGTATTTTCCATGGCAAACCAAATTTGTTCTAAAATAGATTAAGAGATTGAAAGGGGGTGCTAAGCTGGCTGTCAAATCAAAGTGGCATTGACTCTGCTTAAACCATGCATATATTAAGACATTGACATGTTTTCTTATCTATCTATTAAGTATATGTCATCTAGTACCCATAACACAAGCTCTGCTTAGCTTGGGGCTATATGATGCTGTGTGGATTGTCTAGCATTATTTATATATTATTGGAAAATTTCTAATTGACAGAGATCTGTTCTTAATCAATGTACACAATAAATTGTTTTTGGATTGTTCAGTGATTGTTCTCACTGACCATTCATAATTTATCACATGACTTACTTGCTCAGCAGCACAGAGATTCAGAGTAAAATCCATACTAAAAACAATACCCCTAATCTGTGTCAAGCTTATATCCAAATTTCTTTTGGAAGATGCCGTGAACTCTAACTTATGCAGTTGTTTTGGGTTATTGAGCATATCCAATCCAACTTTCAGAAAGTGTTGTCCATCAGCTTCTATTTTTCTTCTTTTATTGCTGTCCTGAAAACGATAAGGTTGTTAAAAATATGGCCTCAGGTAATCTAATTATCCTTGACCTGAAATTGTAATTTTATAACCTTCATCACTTTACAAAGGTAGGTAAGTCAGTAGGTATTAAGAGAACTTTACGACATTAAATATGTGGCAGATAATGACTCATCATAGAAGAGGACATTTTAAAGCAAGGTTGAAATATTGTCCCGGGATGATAAAATTTTCAAGATTAGCCATCAGTTTGACAAGCATTTTTTTGTGACTTCTTTACATTGTGGAAACAAGTCCTGAAACATGGAGTACTCCTTAGGATCCTGTGGCAGGTTGTTAACTATAATAGGTTACTATTCCTAAACCTATAATATCATCTCTGCATCACTAAACAACATCCTTCGCCGCTTCTGTCTGTCTGAACAGGATAAGCTCAAGCTTAAAGATAAACTTTAACTTTACACTAGCCGACACAAAAACTAAAACTCATTTGGCGACTAGTTTCAGATATTGTAATTGTAAGCATAATTAATTGATGGAAGGACTCAAATCAAGAAATAAATTGCTTATTGTTAGTGTAGTTTGCTGTTGCGACGCGGCAACAGAGTGTATTTTAGGTTAAGTATGGGCGGTTTGTTGACAAACATTGTACCTACATCCATTTTGGCTGGAATATTGTGCAAAGAACTGGAGAAAGTCTAGGTAGGTACCTACTGTTAGAGGTTATTAATTCTGAAAACGGAAAACTAAGCAGTAGTTAGGTACCCAGGTACTAGTAGTAATTCCAGTTTTCTTACCTGCATAATCTTAATAATATCATTGCTATCAAACACGGCACACCAAAGTTTAACATAATTTGTTACAGAAACTTTGTAAAAGGAAACTTTTTTCTGAGTATAATTTCTGAAGCTTTTGTCGTCCAACTCTTCGACATTAATGTAGTAAGGAGATTGATCTTTGGTTTTAGTCGAAGATTTCCACATTTTGTAAGATTTTCGCAACTTTATTTGAGAATTACTACGAGGGCAAAAAGCTGTGTCTTGTTTGTTGTAATGTAAATGTAAACAAACACTCCCAAACAAGAACAACTTAGACTTCAACTTCTTGTCAAATGGCTTCTGTTCTGCACTCTGCATCTAGTTTGACAAACAAGAACAAAACAATGCAATTAACGTCGACGTTGACAGTACGTTGACATGACTGTAATTAACTTTAATATAGTGGCTATTTCCACGTCGACGCAAACTTCGGACACGGGAAATCGCTCTTCCCTGGTGAAAGATGTTACGACGAAGTGAGATCGGTTTTGCGAGACAAGGACGAGCGGAGCGGATGTCGCGCGGGGAGGCGAGAAAGGAAGGCGAGAGCCGCGAAATGACCAGCCCGGGCGCAATTGTTTTGTTTTTTGCTCTAAAATAATACTCTTTCGCGAAAAAATAAAACCATAATCGTCTAAAGTATTTATTAGGGAACACTTAGACGATATTTTATTTAAATATTGCTTGTGGCTTGGTTCAACAAGCCGCAAGCACAGTCCCAAGTTCCTCTTGGCTTCAGCCAAGCGGAACCATTAGGGCTGTGCCAATGCTAATGTGCGACGTCCCCAAGCCGCCGCGCGCCGCCGCCGACGACGACGCCCAGGGATGGAACGCTCCTCTAAGCCAGTGGCACTTTAAGCCTCGTTGGAGTGGTACTAGCAGATTGCGGGGGAGGCGCGGCGGAGTTTCTGGGGTGCTCCGCATTCCCCAGTGACGGACCTGGCAGCTGGCTGCCGCGGAGGGTTCTTTGAATCTAGTTTCGAAAGACGTTCCCACGTTCTGGCTTAAGCGGTGCAGTTGAGTAAAATTGTTTTTTTTTTGTGTTAGGAGTCCCACACAATCGTACTGTCTCCCCGTGGCAGAAAAAAATTACGAAAGTACCTACGCATTTCTTCACGATGATCAAAAACACAGCGAATCTTTCACAGTTCAGTACCTACCTATACCAGGGTAACCCATAGCTATGGGAGGGCCAACATGAAGGGAGAGTAGGCAGGTAGGTACCAGAAATATTGAAGATAGGAAGTCATACATATAAGTTATATAAGTTATATTGTGTAAAAGGAAAGGAACTAAAATGCTCGTAAATTCAAGAACATTAATGATAGGGACGATCACGGGACGATAGAAAATCAGTTAATCCTCTGTTGGTAATTTATCAAAGTCTGTAAGACAGCGAGGGTAAACAAAATCCTAATTAAATGGGCAAAGTGATTGCTTGATCGTGTCTTGCATAGTAGGTACCTTACCTACCTACCTTCCTCTTAAGTAGGTACCTATGTAGCTTAGGTAAGGTATTACCTACATCTGTAAGTTATGGTTGTACTAAAGTCATTTACGACGGGATATTTAGGTACCTACCATGATTTGAGTTTTGAGCTTTTCAATATTTCTGTACAGTTTCATGCGCCATGATCACGGAATAAATGTCTAGATGTTTGTCTGAAATAATTTATGTAGGAGAGAGTCGGGGCTTAGCTTGGAATAGCGTTTAATAAATTTTAAGGTAGATATCCGTAAGTAGGTACCTATTGTGTAAAAGGAAAGGAACTAAAATGCTCTTAAATTCAAGAACATATACCGGTAAGAAATTTCTTACGCCAGTTAGTTTTATGTGGCAAAACCGTTAAAATCAAATACAGAAAGAAGATATTTAACAAATATCAGAAAATAGGGAAACGCTGTACCATCGAACTGGTATGATAAACATACTTAGGCTGTGATAATACCGTGCTCGAGGTTGATAGATTTCTGTGTGGTATTAATGGAGAAAACTTTATATTACCACACAAAGAAGGAAAACAATGAGTGATCTCTCTCGGGTAACATTGGCCCGATGCCGATTGATGATGATTGATAATAATACCGTGCTCGTACAAATTTCTACAAATAAGTAGAAAAGTAAATTATAATTATTATTTTTGTATAAAATATTTGTATTAACAGAAACCTTGCGGTTATTTATAAAACAAGTGAGAGATGAAAATTAACTCCAAGGTTATTATTATTATTTTTATGTAGGTAAGTACAATATTTGCATGAATATAAACATTAACCTTAAAGTTTTACTTAGGGTTATTTAAAAAACACGTCTGAGATGAAAATTAACTCTAAGGTTTGCTGGCAGAAAACTCTTTTTCAGGGTTAAGCTGACCTATTTATTACCTACATATCTTATTAAATATGTTCATGCTATGTATTATTGTGTTAAAAATATAAAAAACTATCGCAGCTTGGGCTTTGTCAGCGTTTTTTTTATTTCTGTAATCCACTACACACACGCCACACCACCCAGCCTAACCAAAGCATGCCTCAGCCTCGCAATATCGATGCATAGTCAGGCCAACAGGGCAAGTTATCTCAAGATCATACGAGACCTTGGATATTAATTAAAGCAGTAATTCGAGCCAGCCACCCAGGCGACCACAGCCGCAATATTGGACAAGACTATCGATGCTATTATGCATAAGTTACAGCCTCGCCATAATTGAAGCCGGGAATCCTGCTTTATGTGAGGATTTTGGTAGTAATTTTCTTTGAGGAAGCAATTTTATGGGTCTTGTTGTGTTGGAAACACTGGAAATTAAAGGGAATGGCACCTCGGGTATAGATTATGAGAAATGATAGGACACTGTGACGGTGCCACCATAAAATTAATATCTTATTGGGACTGGTACATAAAATATATCCATGCCTAGAATCTAATCAGGTTCAAAAATAAAATAACAAAGGAAAAGTTCTATTCCCTTGAAACGACGTCACAAGATTAATAATATTCTACCTAGCTATACCTCTATCTATACGCCCTACTCAGTAGGTATTTATTTATATATTCCATCGTAGGTACATACACTTCATGTTAGTTAAAGTTGGTTATGATTCGTACTTTTATCAGTAGACATAGAGGCTACATAAAGGTAGGTAAGTACCAGTAAGTAATAATAATAATGTCCTAGCCGAATTTCGACCAAGGCGGCCAGTCTCATCGGAGACAAGCCAGATGCGCAGGACATATTATAGTGCACAAGTGTGTGTGCAACCACATGTGCACTCTCTATTCCTTCACTCTCATAATCACTCTAATGTAGAGGTCAATCGCAGGACCAACGGCTTACCGTGCTTTCCGAGGCATGGGGGTGTAACACCGCCAACTTTCTGACTCCGGGCTGGCACTGTGAATTTTTCTTGCTAGAAAAATCCCAATAACAACTATTGGCCTGACCCAGGATTTGAACCAAGGACCTCATAATCAGCGGTTGAACAAGCTGCCGTTAGACCAACGAGGCAGTGAAGGTATTACTTAGTAGGGATATCACAAGCTCTGCTTAGCTTATGGCTAGAGAATCCCCACCTCACCTCACCTCAACAGCCTGTATTGGTCCTCAACAGCCTGTATTGGACGTAGGCCTCCCCCTGATAAGCACCTTATTGCCCATAATCCCCACGCTGGGCATGCGGATTGGGGATCGGCTAGAGAATACTGTTGTGAATTATTCCGGTTAAATATATCCGGTATTATTTATTTATTTATTAAAAAAAATAAGGTTAGAGCGGACTTCTCAACAGCTCCTGAGAAAATATGAGACGTTACATTATTCCACCGTTCGTAGATCCTATTGATTGAAAGTTCCTACAAAAGTTTATTGCTATTGCACGCGAGGGAAGCTAAATAAAGTTTACCGGAATAGATGGCCATGTCTATTTACTCTAAGTTATTATTTGTAAACAAGGACATTTATGTATGAAAACATTAACAGATGACAGCAAGGTAAGTCAAAGCAAAAAAGCATTTCTACTTAAACTTAGCTTTAGATTATGTACTTACTTTAATTTTAAGTGTGTGTAATGCGTCTTCAAATTAGATTCTTTATGTGCATCAAATAAAAAATAATGCAAAACTATCATTAATTTTGCTACCAGTGGAATCTTCTTAAATAACCCTTAGTTAAGTAGGTACATGTAATTTTCATGTTTTTGTACTAATATATATCATATTTTGTAATTTTCTAGCTGTAAGTTTTCCTAAACTTCGAAAATAAAATAAAAACTTCAAAAACGCTTATTTGAACAAATGCAGCAAAAAAGCTGCATATTCGATTAAACGGACGGGAGATGATGATTGTGAAATGATAAATGTTTAAGCTGTCAAAACCAAAAAAAAAATTGAACTTATGCGATTTGCTCATTATATTTTCCACTAAAATTGCTTTGGTTTAGTACCCAGTAGTAATCCCAATGTTTACAAAAATTATCTTGGATTCTAGAACCAAGTGTAGTCGTAGTTAGCACCCGCCCGCCCCTCGGAAACGCGAAGTGGAGCGGGATTTTTCCGGACGATCGACTGCACTCTCCATCTATTAACGGAAATCCTATTTTAGGCAATCATCAATCGCAAACAAAAAATAAAAGCCCTGTAATAAAATAAAATATCTGCCTTAAAATTGCCCTTTGGCAGGTAATAAGTACCTACTTACCTATTTGACTATAAAAATCCTAAAAAAACTGAATCGAGCATTGTCCACCCAACACCAAAACACACCCAGGGGTATTTATTAGAGCTAATGCGTAATTTTATACAGAAAGAAAAATTTAAAACAACTGAAAGCAACGGGACCACGAGCAATAACTATCACTCCACAGAATAAAGGTACCACGAGGAAACACCCGTTTTTTTTGAAGGCCCATAATTTATGTACAGCAGTGGGTAAAATTCGGATGCGGATGATTGCCAAGGTTTTTAATTTTTCAAAAAATTTGGATCGTCCACTTCTCTTGATTGTACAACCTCTGTGGCGCAGCGGGCGAAGGTCTGCCTGCGACGCAGGAGGTTGCGGGTTCGATTCCCACCTCGGGACAAATGTTTGTACGATCTGCAGGTATTTGTCCAGGGCGTTCTGGATGTTTTCTATGTATAGTAAAAAATGTATATGTAGTATCTATGTAGTGTATTGTATTAGGTACACATATCAGTTAACTAGTACCCATTACACAAGCTCTGCTTAGCTTGGGGCTAGATAATGCTGTGTGAATTGTCCAGCATTATTTATTTTGGTTATTTTTATTCTCTTGATTGTTGTCAATAAAATAGATACCTAATACATAATATTATGAATAAGTACTCCAATGGTTGCTCCCTATTTTTGTCAAAACTTAAATTCGATGATACTTCTCGTGAGGATAGAACCTTAGATAGATAGATAGATAGATAGAAAATACATTATTATACCACACAAAGACAGGAAACATTACAGAGAAAAACACTCAGAATACAAGAAGTATAAAGGGCGGCCTTATGACTGAAACCAATCTCTTTCAGGCAACCTTGGGATGGACTGGACATGAAAAGAACAAAAATTAACGGTGGCAGTGAATAAATCTATTTAGATCACAGAATAGAGAATTAATTCTCTTATATTATATTATTAATTCTCACGGAATTAGAATTCTTATTCCGTGATTTAGAAACCAAATACACTACATACTATAATACTTACATAGCCTACAAACATTATAATAAACCTACATAAACATAAAATAAGGTTTATCTAACTTTTACAACCTTTTTAACCTTCTGACCAAAGTGAATTTACAGGTACCATTGCTGGTGCCGTAGCTTCGCGCTTTTTAAGTAGCTTTTTGTCCATCCCCGGGTTACCGTTAACCTCCCTGTCAAATTTCATCAAGATCAGTTAAGCCGTTTCGGCGCGAAAAGGACAAACAGACAGGGTAACTTTCGAATTTATCTAGTTTCTACCCGCGGCTTCGCACGTGTTGTTCATATGGAAACGTATAAAGGTTATTTCTGTCCTATGGGAACTGATTTATGGGATTAAAAGTATAGCCTATGTTTCATTCCAGGTTTAACGCTGCACCTATGCAAAATTTCAGCTCAATCCGTTTAGTAGTTTCGGCGTGAAGACGTAACAAACATTTGACTGACATTTACTCTCTTACCCGCTTCAAGTGTAAAAACAAATGTCTCGAATGGCTGCAGTCACTGACATATGAAGAGACGGAGGCTCTTCTAAAAGTTGTAAAATGAATACTAAAACACTCACTCTTAGTCACACCCGGTTGCTCCTGTTGCCCGGACTCTTAAGAGACCGGTGTCCTCGGGAGCACCACTCTTCACTTTTTCTTTTACATGCATTCAATTTCACACACACACACACACACACACACCCACACACACACACACACACACACACAAACTCTAACACTCATACTTACGTACTCACCATGAATAACAGTGGCTTTAGATTAAGTTTAGATTAATTAGTATAGGCTAAAATTAGAGTTTAAATATTATCAACTAATTTAAGCCCGCGGGTTCGCACGCGTTGTTTCTATGGAGACGTTTAAAGGAGATTTCAATCTCATGGGAACACATTAATGGGATAAAAAGAAGCCTTTGTTTGATTCCAGGATTAAAATTACCTGGATGCAAAATTTCAGCCCGATCCGTTCAGTAGTTTTGGCGTGAAGAGGGAACAAACATCCATCCATCCATTCAAACTTTCGCATTTATAATACTATTTTCTGCCCGCGGCTTTGCATGCGTTGTTTCTATGGAAACGTAATAAAGGTTTTTTCTATCCTATGGGAACTAACTTATGAGATAAAAAGTTGCCTATGTTTGATTCCAGGGTTAGACTTACCGGTATGCAAAATTTCAGCCTGATCCGTTCAGTAGTTTCGGCGTGAAGAAGTAACAAACATCCATCTATCTATCCATCCATCCATCCATTCAAACTTTCGCATTTATAATATTAGTGTGATAGTGTGTTGTGAAGTATGGATATTAGCAGTAACAGCGGGGTATCTACAAACAAAAAATAAATATTTATCTTCAATAGGCAATAGAAAATAATGTGTGTTTTCAGAAGCGTAAGCTTGGTTACGATCTTTTTTATCTCTACAATTCTAACTGCTGTTACTCTGTATTTATACGCAGTCATGTTTTTTCAGCCATGACTCGATGTTATTGTGCAACTATCAAAAGCTTTTATTTTGTTTCAATCCGATTCAATCACGAAAACAATGTTAAAGTGCGTTCAGCAACGTTTTTTCTGTGTTGATGTTCTACATGCCTATCACTACACACTTAAAACAACTTATGCCACGTCTGTCTGTCTGTCTGAACGTGAAAAACTAAATAACGGATTTCACACGGTTTTCTCCAATAGACGGAGTGATTCATGAGAAAGGTTAACATGAAAACATCTAATTAAATGCGTTAAAGTTGTTTAGGATTTTGTGTAAATTGGCTGATATATGACGATGATTGTAGAAGATGTCAGAAAAAATCGTCACTGGAGCGTCAAAAGATCGTAACTGTGCATTCCAGAAATAGATTAAGGTACCCACCTGAAAACAATGTAAAACTGAATTATTCCTCGAACTGCTTTGCTAGTCGTGCGAAGCCGGCTGGTTTCAAGTAAATAAGTTTATGGTCTACAAAAGTGCTACGAAACGTCTACGGCGTAGCTCTGCTACGTCACTAGAAAAATGCTACGACAATCATCCATTTCTCTTTCTCCCATTTTTGTTGGAAGAAATATCAATCTAGGGCACATCACAGCAATTTAGGGCACATCATCATCATAATCATTAACCTATAGTGCACTGCTGGACGCAGGCCTTCCCTTGATATGCGGTTTACTGGCTTATCTCATGGGGTTAATGCCTGTAATCCCCACGCTGGGCAATGCGGATGGGGGGTCGTAGTTTGGTGGTTTAATTATTCTGGGGAATATCCACCGCCCCCCGGTGGATCCGCTTGGTCCCTACTTACAACACTGGCGGGAAGGGTTGGGGTGGTGCAAATTCTAAGCTGGCAGCACACGGCTTAACATAACAAATAAAATAGACTATCAGCTCAAACATAAAATAAATAAAATTTACCACCAACCCCGATAATTTTATCGAATTTCTGGCTACCTACCCACTTAGTTCTCTTCTTCCTACTAGGCCAAAAGATTTGGGCTCAGTTCCGGGCTATTTAGACTTATCACACAAAATCTAAATACCCTTAATTATTGACTTGTTAGTAATTAATCTTCGGAAACCAATTCGGAATTCTTGCTTTATCTTGTTCTTATTGTCCTGTGATGTAGAAAATAATAAATGACTTGAAATCATTCTTGTTGCTTGGATTTTGTTGGAACCTTTTTCCTACGGTAAGTACCTTCTAAAGTAACATCTTGTTGGCTCTGCGGCAGTAACAGGCAAATAAATACTAGATGTACCTTCTAATGTGAACTTTTAATTATTGTGTTGTCAAATGTGTGTACGCTCTGCAAATATTTGTTCCAGGTGATCTGGGTATCTATGTATAGTAAATAATTATCTATATATGTAATGTATTGTATGAATTATATCCGTCATGCCATGCAATCAGTATCCACAACACAAGATCAGCTTGGCTTTGGTCTACATTTAACATGATGCAGTGCATTTATTTATTATTTGTTAAGAAGACATTAGGTAACTATACCTAACTATACCTACTGGGTATCCTCTCCCGGTCTTATCGGTCTGCTGTCCTATCGGATTATGAGAGTGTACCTGTGATTACGCACACACTTGTGCACTATAATTACCTATGTCCTGCGCACACGCGGCTGGTCCCTGTTGAGACTGGCCCCTGTGGCCGAAAAGTGAAAATATTAGCTATTTTCTTCGGGATTACTATAAAGGTACTTATTCACCTAAAGTCTCTAGCTCCTTAATTTTGTTTTTTCGTATTTTGGTAACTAACCATTCCACTTTCACTGTTCAAAGACTTTATAAAAAACTTATTTAAAAAATAAATCACGCCAGAAAAGCCAGTGTTGCCATAAAATCGGATTATAAAGTGGGTAAATGACCGTTATTCTAGAAGAGCCGGTCGGTGTTGCCGGGTGTCAGGCTGTGGGGTGATGCATGAGGCAATATGGCTGTTTATAAATAGGGTGTGTATTCAGGAGAGGGGCTGTCGATAAGCCCGTGTCATAGATCATCAAACTGCTTAAAATACGCCGTGGCCCTCAGGTGCAGCGAAAAAAGTTTTTTTATTAAACGGGTTTTAAGAATTTCTGGTAACAGGATTTCAGCTGATCTCGAGAAGCTTTTTTACCCTAAAGTCCATGCGAATGAAATCGCGAGCGGGTAAGCTAGTGTGTTTTATTAGATCATAACGTCACATACCACATCTCAGCCGAAAGACGTCCACTGCTATAGGACATATTAGGTCTTCCTAAAGGCTTATGTTTTAGCCTTCATTTCATCCTAGTGAGATGCAAAATATAACTATACTAATATTATAAAGAGGAAAGATTTGATCGTTTGTTTGTTTGTATTTAATAGGCACAGAAACTACAGGACCGATTTGAAAAATAAATAGGCTACTTTTAACCGCGGGAAAAGGTTTCATTCCTGTGGAAAACGGGTAATAAGAATGCAGCTAGTCAGTTATTAAATTCAAACAAATTGTCAAAACCTTGCTGTGAAAAAAAGCTTACGATAAAATATCAGATTATCTAGAGAATAAAAAAGGTTGAGACGGGTTTTGCTTCAACTAGAAAAACAACAACTAACAGGTTAAAGGTTTCTTTGTTGATTCATTACTTAAGTCTACTAACATACCGAAACGACAGAAATCCAAATTATCTCTTTAATACCGTGTCAGTGTGTAATTTCATAATTTGATCTTTTCTAAGTGTACATTTATTGTATTTATGGAATTAAAGAGTTTTTGATTTGATTTGATTTGACGGAATAAATACCACATACAATACTTGCCATTTAGAAAATCTGAAATTTTAATGAGAAGATAAAAGATCTATCAGTGATCTATAGTTGAGATACATTATGGTACTTGTAGTTTATTCTGAAAAAGTCGTGTTACTAGTTACAATTTTTTTTTTGTGGTGACATTGCATTAAGGTATTTTAACTTTTATTATGTATTTTGATTTATGTGAATATTTTATTTTATATATATATATTTTTAAACTGTAAATATTCCGACACAAATGTATTTGTTTGTGAATAAATGAAATGAATTATTACGCGATGACCGAATAAACGTAATTTTTAACTATTTTGTTTTTTCTACTCTATTTTCTATTGTGAAAATCACAATAGTAAAAACTACGTCATGGTCTCATAGGCCGCATTGCCCTGTAAATTCGTATTTTTCTTTCTTCTGAATGTCAAAAAAAATTTTTCGCTATGGTTCCCTCTGTATTAAAAGGTGTGACCCTCTGATTACGCCCCTGTAAAGTTCTGAAAAGCATGTAAAATACGCGCACTGTTTCAGAACCTATTGGACATGATTTATAGTGCACCATGCTGTTTGGGGAACCACACGATATGAATTATTAAAAAAAAAATTACTGAATTTTCTCTATTGTGTTTTAAATTGTTTATGGATTATTATTGTCGTTTTATCAAAAGGCATATTTAAATTTTTCAACACTAGGGAAAGCATACATAAGCGGATTTGAATTTTCTCGCTGAAAAAAATTATATATCCTCGGAATTACGAAAGAGCTACCAAGTTTTTGCAAACAATAAACAGGCAAGCACCTTATAAAAAGGATGATTTACAATAATCTTCAACATGATAAGATATAGCACCGTTTATTCAAGTCGGTTAGAAAAAGAAGCATCACTTTAGACTTTATTATTGTGGACGTAGAGTTGAAAGTAATATAAGTCTTTGCTGTACAAAACTCGTACAGTAAATAAATGGAATAGCTAAAAGAATAGCTACAGAGTCAGCGTTTGCGAACATTGAAACGAGGGAGCCTATTTTCATAATAAATTACCGTCTTTATTGACGAAACTTAGCTTACGGTCTTTTCAGTTTCACTGTTTTCACAAAAAAAAAATTGGTATTCCTACCTACTTTTTAACCCTCCTTGTTTTCAATAAAGACCTGTTCAAGACTACGCGCTATTGCTACCCAGAGCGGTAGCGGATATTTTTGCACGGTCCGCAGTATTCTGCCGAGTATTTTACAGTACCGCTGCCGCCGCTCAGGTAGCAAATACCGCGTAGGTTCAGACCTGCAGGAAGGCTGCAAAGATTCAGGAAAAATATTAAAAAAAAATCCCGCCCTTTAGTTTTCGAAAAATTAAATAAATACGGAATTTTCACTACATTACGCAAACGACTGATGCACGTGTTTATTTGGCATTAAAATTTGATTAAAAGGTCTACGTACCTTGTGTACACCTTTTTAGCAGATAAACATCTTTTTACGAGGGGCACCCACGACCGGACACGCGATATCGCAGCAGAGCGCGCGGCGGCGGGCTGCACGTGTTGTAGTTATGTAGGAAGCTAGCCAATGCATTCCAAGTACACTCGCATCGTCTCGTGGTATTCAATATCTGAATAACGCATACGAGCCATTTTTACGCACAAATAACCGATAAGCGCCGCCGCGACCTTCACCTTGCGCTTGCAATGATGCAACTAAATGGCCTTTGACCCTATGATAACAGACAGTTTGACAAAACTAACAATAAGCCTAGCATTGGGTGAACATTCGGATGAACTAAGTTTGTATACCTATCTCGCTCTCGCGCGCTAAAAGTTTGTGCCTTTTCTTGTCTCAATCTGGTGCTTCGGAAATGCAAATTGTAACAACCTTTCATTGTTAGTTACTCACCGTGTTTTTAAAGTTCAATGTGAAGGTAGGACATAGGACATAGGTAGTCAACGATATGAAAAAATAAAAGCTAGTAGTGAATATCTTTTAGTAGGAAGGAAGCTGCATGCTTAATGAATGTACCTACTAACTATGCATTTTCGCGATAGAACGTGTGTAAAGACTTAAAATAATTTATTTATTTTTAATTCCTAGAGGAAAATTGGAATGTATTTGTTGTACGTAGGCTCCATATCTAAGCACGCCGCGCAGCCTGTTCGCTTCCGCTGCAATGATGTCGCGGGTCGATGACCGGGGCGGCCGCTCATTAGGGCACCGTTTAGGTGTTATGGGCTTATAAAAGATATGAATACAGGTACGCAGGCCTATTTTTTCTAATTCCAAATAGACACATGTATTAGAGTCTATTGCCTAATGTTGTGAAAATTTCGTACCTATTTATTAAATTTTTCGAAAACTAAAGGGCGGATTTTTTTTTCAATATTTTTCCTGAATTCAGTGTTCGATTCTACACCCCACCTGAAAGTTTGGTTACTCATTTTTGTTACACCCTGTATATTAGTCCACTGCTGGAAATAGGCCTCCCCTACTGAGCGCCCTGTGTTCAGCTTGCCGGAAGGCGTCCTACACTACGTTTGCCGAGACGCGTTTACACCAGTGGTGGGCGGTTCTTTACGAGATATGGCCGGCCCTCTGCCACTTGAGCTTGTTAATTCTTTGACCTATGTCGATAATTTTGGTTCTCGGTCGGATGTATTTGTTACGAATCAGAGAAACTCCGAGCATAGCTCTTTCCATAACTCGCTGAGTGACTTTGAACTGCTGGACCAGGCTTACCGTGAGTGTCCAGGTCTCAGCTCCGTAGGTCATAGTCATAACATAACGGGTAAGACGCAATGATTGATAACTTTATTTTTCAAGATTTGCCTTCTTTCATCAAAGTAACGAGACCTCTCGCCTCTCAAAATGGCGACAACCGTTACCCAAACATTTTACCATCAAACCCGAAATAAATGCCATCGGATATCAGAATCAGCTTGACATATGGACGTAACACCCATGCTCTTCCGTATGATATTGGCCCATAATGTAGCCTGTAAACGGTGCCAGTGGATTCTGTTGAAACGATGTCATTTGTTATCCGTTGTGTATTGAATCCATTTGTCGCTGTTAAATGAAACAGTGTGCTGCATAATTTGCTATTGTTTGCCCTTTATCTATTTTATTTAAGTAGCTACCTATGAATGAGGACAGATATTAGCACATAGTGAGTATGTTTACTGCTGTGGATAGCAGCCACTGCTGAATATAGGACAGACATGACGACGCCCCGGCCACCAGAAATAGCGACTCAGCTCTTATATAAATTTTAATTGAAGAAACGGTCTATCGCCAAATCGATTATTATTAATAAGTCTAACGTCTTACAGCTGGGCATAAATTATCTTCCCAACAGTGCACAGCTCATCCTGGAATCACTTGTCATAAAGCGTCAATGTGAGATTTGTCTCTCTCTATGACAGAGTCGGATGAGAAAATTTGCTGTTTATTACTTTCCACTGCAAAAATATACTGGACCGATACTCAGACATAACTAGGAATATCCATTAACTAAGTGAAGCTGCACATCCGCACCACATTTACCTCGACGCTACATTTACCTCGCCACATATATCGCGCCACATGTAGGGACTGAACAAATGTACAAACTGCACCCGCTACAACTGTATCCTTAGTGTGCGTGCTTGTGCGCAGTGCCAAGTATTGTATTCTCTTTGCACAGTGCGATAAATGTGTCGTGCTTGATATAATATATCACATAGGCATATAATGTGTGCAATTGACGTAATACGTATGGTGTATGTCCGGTGTGAAGCCTCACTAATATTCACACACCAATCCAAAACTACTGGCATTGGTTAATTCTGAGAAAATATGTCAAATCAAATCAAATCAAATCAAATCAAAAACTCTTTATTTCCATAAATACAATAAATGTACACTTAGAAAAGGTCAAATCATAAAACTAAACACTGACACGGAAATAAAGTGATATTTTTTATTTCTGTCGCTTCGGTATGTAGACTAAAGTAAAGAAGCGACGAAGAAACCTTTAGCCTGTTAGTTGTTATTTTTCGAGTTGGATATGTTTGACAATTTGTTTGAATTTATTTATTGATAATTTTTGCAACTCACTTGGAGTTTTGTTGTAGAAGCGTATACATTGCCCTTTAAAAGATACATTTATCTTGTGTAGCCTAGTTGTGGGCACAGCGAGTTTATCCTTATTTCTAGTACTTATATTATGTATGTCGCTATTTTTAGGGAATAGATTGATATTTCTATGAGTGTACAACAAGTTTTCATAAATATATTGACATGGTACTGTCATTATGTTTATTTCTTTGAATTTATCACGCAGGGATTCTCTGGGACCCATATTATAGATTGCACGAACAGCTCTCTTCTGCAGCACAAATACGGTGTTAATATCTGCAGCGTTCCCCCACAGCAGTATGCCATAAGACATAACACTATGGAAGTAGCTGAAATAGACTAGTCTAGAAGTATCAACGTCTGTAAGATGACGGATTTTTTTGACTGCATACGCTGCAGAACTAAGTCTCTTCGATAGCTTATCTATGTGTGGGCCCCATTGAAGTTTACTATCTAAGGTTATTCCTAAGAATACTGTACTGTTTACAATTTCTAACGTTTCTCCTTTTACGTTTACATCAATCTTAACGTGTTTTACATTAGGTAGAGCAAATTTTATACATTTCGTTTTAGTTTCATTAAGCAAAAGATTATTGACATTAAACCAGTGTACTACTTTTGAGATTGCATTATTCACATCGTCAAGTTTAATAATATATATATCGATTGAAAGGGTGGTGCCCTTTCAATCGTTATATTTGACATATTTTCTCAGAATTAACCTAAGTATTTCGTCAAATCATAAACACACACAATTGGGAAGCAATCTACGGCCTATGGAACCTACTTTATATGCATCTGGTCAACACAAAACATACCAATATTAATTAATAAAAATTTTGGAGATGTGTCTTGCTTCAAACTGGGAATGAAACTAAATGATCTAATATTGCAAATATGCAGGTCTCGACAGAGCCTACACATTTGCTCCCCTTGGAGTTGAGACCCTAGGTCCGTGGGGTACCGAGGCTCTTCGGGTTTTTAAACAATTATCTGAGCGTCTGGTGGGCGACGCGTGACCCGAGAGCTGGTCAGTATCTGGCACAGCGCATCAGCATTGCCATACAGCGGGGCAATGTAGCCAGCGTCTTGGGGACGCTCCCGACTGGTATTGATATGGATCAGTTGAGCTACCTGTAGATTGATTGCACAGTCTTCAGTTAGCTCAATTGTTTCAATTGTAAATACTAGTTCTAATTTATTTCTATTATTTTATTGTGATTTTCTTTCTAATTTTTTAATTAGATTTGACTGTATTGTTTCACGTTAATAATTCCAATTATTATAACAATATTAGACATATGCTATAGTTCCATGTCATCATTATCATCAGCCTATGTGAGTCTACTGCTGAACACAGGCCTCCCCTAATCAGCGCCATAGCACCCCGTCTTCAGCTTGCCGAAGTCCTATGTATTTGAATGAATTGTTCTGTGCCGACAGTATTTCAAAATGCCAATATTAGGTTTTGGCCTTATCTATTCATTCGAATGTCAATTCGGCATTTTCCATTTTATTCGATATGTGAGATTTATAATTGTGTTTATTGAAACCGTCCAACAAAGCTTTTGAAGCTGTATTCAAAACAATACCTGGCAGTTCGCAATAAAGTAGTAACGAATAACAAACACTGTTATATTGGACAACAACGCTGTTAGTAAAAACGACCATCTTTGATGAGCTAGTTATCTATTAAGTGGCATAGATTTCGAGGCAGGTTAATACTCGATTTTATAGCAAAAAACATAAACAATCCCGCAGTCGGTAATTTAACCTAAAATCGTCTGATTTTTTGTTCGGATTTGCGGACATAATTTAAAGCTAAATCTAATCTTGATCAAAATAGTTCTTCACTGCTGCCAAACCTTTGTACTGAAAACACAAAAATTTTGCGAAAGTTAAACAAAACACGTTGAATATTTTCCTAATTTTTAAATTTCGTAAAATCCCGTCGTCGTTTTATAAGAAAACTCGGGTAAACTCTTGTGCAGAATTTATGAATACAAACGTGTGCACCAATTTTAATCAAACATAACGAGCTATAACACTACACATAGCTGAAACACTTCCAAAAATATTGGATATCTTACAAATAAAACGAAATAGCGTTAGAAATACTTACATAACATCGAAGAAACTGAAGACCAAACGCTGGTACGCTGGCATTGGTTCTGTCCAGCAGTGAACTTGCATAGGCTGATGAAGATGAAATACCGTAAAGAAATAGAATAAAAACCATCATCTCTTACGTATCTCTAAAATCCGGAAACTAGGTATTCCATCCAGTATAGTACCTATGACCTAGATTGGCTCGGCTCTTACAGAGCTACAAAACAGATTTCAATCAAAACGTGACGAGTGATTGGTATCTAGCAGCAATTCCGTAGCTACCATTGTTTAGGTTTTCAGTGCACTGAAACAGAATCGTGTGTAGGCGAGGACTTTTTTTTTAGAATTTTATCGTGTGGAGTATCACTAACCAGACTTTTCTAGCTTCCATTCGAAATTTTACTCCTAAAACATATCACTACAAGGAGAGAAATTGTAACATTAAATTCGTAAGAAACAAAAACTCAGTGTAAATTAGATAGCAACTAGCTATCTTCTTATATCTACGACAGGTGATTGGAAGCAATTTGCAGCGTTCAATCTTATATCGAAGCTCTCAAAGTAGTAAAATATAATTTTGAAATACGGATGAGGCAGCTGAAGCAAGCCGTAAGTTGTTGATTTCCCTGGAGATTCCGAAACTTTGTGCTTTATTGAGCCCTGTTGCTTGTTTTAGAAATACGTTATACCTACCGCCTGAAAATTTAACCTTCTGTAAAATGAGTTAAGCATTATGTGTATCAAAATAAGTTTCAAATTAGCTTGTTCGCAAGGCAGTCAGGGACCAATTTACGTGCGGATATCTAGGTTCACCAAAACTTTTTGAAAGGTGTGTTTTATACCTTTGAAAGTTGTTTGCGAAGGCTGGAAGGGTTTGATTAGGTGCTCTAACTTTGTGAGTGTTGACGAAATTACTTTTTTGGCTTGTTTTTATCAACTCAAATAAACTTTTTAAGTACTTATGCATAAAAGTTGGTACCTACTTAGAAGTCATTTGAACAAGTAATTTCTTCAAGTTTCAAGTGCTTTATTGGTAACAAATTGTGTTACATGTCATTTAGTGGTTTTTACCCGTGGTTTTGCACGAGTTGTATCTAGCCAATAGATACCTATTGCAAGTCAACATAGATCAAATTTTAGTTCTAAAGAAACGTTTCCAGGTAATTTATATCCCATGTAAACTGATTAATGCTTAGAAAACCTTCGAAGGATTTATGGGACAGAAAGGCCCAAAATCTAAGCAAAATTTTATTCTGATACATAAGACGAGAGACTTTTTCAGTGTTCTAAGGAGCGCGTTATGTTCGGCATCACATTGCTAGATCGAGTTCCTAACACTCAAATTCCCAAACGGACTAAAGCTAAAGACGCTAGTGAATGGATGTTGGGGCTCAAATGGAGGTGGGCAGGACACTTGGTCAGACGGAGTGACGATAGGTGGACTATATCACTGACTAAGTGGTGGCCAAGTCGTGCGAGACGTCGGCCAAACGTCTGCACCGGCGCAATGGGTTGATGACATACGCAAAAATAGGCTACGCATGCCCCTGATTAGCACAGGACCGAATGGCATAAAGATAGAGAGGCCTATGCCCAGCGGTGGGTCGACAAGGGCTAATGATGATGATGAAGAAGGCAAGTGAGCCAGTTAGGCATAAGAAAACCTACAAAACTTTTATTTCATTCTATCTTCGTTATTAAAACTAAAACTTCAGTATTTCAGTGATCATGGCGCATGAAACTGTGCCGAAATACTGGAAAACTTAAAATAACACCTCCTCCTTACCTTAACAGCGTATATTGGTCCACTGCTGGACACAAACCTCCCCCTGATAAGCGCCTTATTGGTTTTTCCCTTAGTCGCTTCTTACGACACCCGCGGGAAGAATTGGGGTGGTGTAAATTCTAAACCAGCACCGAACAACAAAATCAAGGCAAATCTGTAAAGACGTTAGTATGAAAGACCTAGTTCACCCTGCCATCTTCTCCCTAATTTACCTTTACAAAATTTATTGTCAGCCAGAATCACATACAGCACTGGCTTCACTGCTGGACACAGGCCTTCCCCTGATAAGCGCCTTATTGGCTTTTCCCTTAGTTGCTTCTTACGACACCCGCGGGAAGAATTGGGGTGGTGTAAATTCTAAACCGACACCGAACAACAAAATCAAGGCAAATCTGTAATGACGTTAGTATAAAAGACCTAGTTCACCCTGCCATCTTCTCCCTAATTTACCTTTACAAAATTTATTGTCAGCCAGAATCACATACAGCACTGGCTTATGATGCTCTCGCCTTAATAATCGGGTCAGGTCGTGTCCTTAATGAAATGGAATGAGGGTAGATCCGCACTAAAGTGAGGATTATACGTATCTGCAGCGTTGCTTCGCAGTTTGCTGAGGCTTTGGGGATGCGGTTCATTACTTACTCGTAACCTTCATGTTCTGGCTTATTGAATGAATGAATGAATGAATTAACACTTTATTGTAGTACTCTTAAAAATAACATTCATAAAAATCTTATATCTAAATAAATAAAAATAGTACAAAAGGCGGCCTTATCGCTGAGAGCGATTTCTCCCAGGCAACCTTGGGATGAAGAGAAAGATATAAGAATAGAAAAAGGGGTGAAAATGCAACGAAAGGAAATAACAGAACTTATATATCTAGTACATACATATTTACAATACAAAATAATCTAATCTACTTTAAAGAAAATAATATTAATAATAAACTAATACAGTAGGTCCACTGGAAACAATTATAATAAAAAGCTAATAAACTAAAAGTTGCGATAACATCTTAAGTTAGAAGACAGAAGAAGCAGAGAATGAAATGAGTCTAGACTGCTGTAGAAAGGAAATGAGACTTCAGTTTGGCTTATTGTACAGATGATTTTCTATGAAATGTTTGGGTGAGTTTTTTTTTTTAGGTTATACCAGAAGTGGCGTCCTAAAACAGAGATATGCACGTTGAATTGTCATGCATACCGTATTAGAATACCTACAATGGCACATTAAAAACAAAACAAGCATAATTGTCGAACTCAAAACTTTTTCTTGTTAGTGCATATTATAGGTAATTTGAGTAGCAGAGAATAGAAATATAGTTCTTGACTTAATTTGTTTAGTTTTTGTTAATGTCTTGTTTTAATTTAAATTTTAATTTAAATCATCAATTTTAAATTTACTTATTTAATTCTAACTAAAGCATTTTTAACTATTTATAGATGTGAAATTTGTGAACCAGAAATTGCATACCACGCTGGTAGAAATACATTGGTTCTTGAGACGACATAATATAACAACTGTGTACCATATTTACATGTATTTCAAGCAATAATTACTTTACTTTGCTTTAAACGGAGTTGAATGCCTAATTTTCTCGGGAAATGGGCGTTTTTCTAAAAGTTACTTTGATGTGCATCACAAAAATAATATTAAAAATACCTAGTCTCGGTACCAAATATTTACGCTATCTTCATTCAATATGCATGTTTCTGCCAGCGGCAACGCTTTCTTTGTTTTCCCTGACTAAAAACCATAGGCTTTCTCAGATCCAGGAACTGTTTGTATTTAAAGATACATAATCTGTCAGTCATTGTGAAGTTTTGATATTTAGACGAATGTTTGTTATTCCACAGACATTCATTTCTAAATATCAAAACTTCTACATTCAAACGAGATTCTCGTTTTATGGAGGTCTACTCGTAACCTTAGGTTTAAAACTTAAACCTGTAATTACAGTTCCAAATAAATCAAAAATTAAATCCCCCATTCCAAACTACAACCCCAACGCAACCAATTACCAAGAAAATGGACACTCCAAACCCTGTACAACACGGTTCGATACAACTTAACAGGGAATGTCACTTATTTCCATTCTCTCGTACTCTCGCACCTGCGTAAACGATTCCAAAGACTATAAACATTTTAGCGCACTTCCAAAGCTGTGACTACCCAAAAGGGCGATACGTGATATGGTTAACGGTTTACGCAACTGTACGCGGCTGTTACAGCTGGTAGAAAGCAGTTGGTTTTTACAGTTCTGTGGTGGTGATATTTTTAGCCACACTGTGCTCGGCTAACTCAAAATCAAACTGATATCACCGAAATAATCTATTGCATGTGTAAAGGCTGTGTGGTGCCGGCTTAGAATTTGCACCACCCCAACCAAACTCATTCCGCGGGTGTCGTTAGAGGCGATTAAGAGATATCCACCGGAGGCGTGAAGCAGCGCCTGCCGCTGAACAATTCTACCACCAAGCTGTGATCCCAACCCGCATGCCCAGCGTGGGGAATACGGGCGTAGCCCATGAGATAAAAGTCAATAAGGTGCTTATCACGGAGAGGCCTGCGTCCACCAATAAACCAATACATATAGGCTGTTGAGGTCAGGTGAGGATGTGTAAAGGCTACAAATAATAATTTGATTTTTACTGACATTTCTAGAAACTAACGAAGCTGTGTAGAGAATACCTAATACGTAAATAATTAGGTTATATAAATGCGACGGTATAAATGAGAAATTGTCCGTCTACAAATGAAATTCGGCAAGGATTGGTATGTCGGAGAAGAACATATTTTATAATAGTGTTCTGAAAAAACGTGTAGCGGCGGCAGAAGCTGGCTTTGAAATAAATTTGAAATAGGACTTGTTAATATGTTGTTGAGTTGGTGCAATAAGTACGAGTAACAGCGGTTTACCAGTCCTAGCACCCTCTACGGACGTACCTAGCTGTAGTAACTAGTAACTTAACTAGCGTATCACAATGTCAACCGCGTGACAATGACGTAGCTATTATGTATCAGCGTAGAGCTTTCGACGACGTAGCTCTATCTACATCTACAGGGATCTACAGGGAAGCAGCAGTGCCAGACCTAAAGTACCTTCAGAATTCTGCTTAAATATTTTTACTAGACTGTCACCTAAGGAAAAAATAAATTAATCATTTAGATACTTTCGACATTGCCATAAAACTTTGTAATTAATGACGTCCTCTGTGGCACACCGGGTAGGTCTGCATGGGACGCAGAATGGTTCGATTCCGCTGCGGGTCAAATGACTGGGTCTGCGTGTCTATGTATTTTATGTATTGTACCTATATCAGTCACGATACACTTGTGCACTATAATAATATCCTGCGCACATGGGTAGTCTTAAGTCTTCAACACAAGCTCGGCTTACTTTGAGGCTACGTAAAGCTGTGTAAAAATGGTTTAACATAACTTTGTAATTCATATTTCTAGAAAATATCCAGCTGTTCTTATAAAACTGTGGTTGTACACTCAGGTTGAGCTCTATATCGAAACGATGGCAGACCACATTATAGTTAACAGCGCGACAGCCCGGCGCCTATATGAGGAAATTTTTATGATAAAACCACCACGCGGTCCGCATAAAAGTTAACTACTCAGAAAGTGGAGTGAAAATGCGTGGACAGCTAATTTATCCGGTTTGAAAATGGCAGAATATTATTTTAATGTTGTATAAACACGTGATTATTGATGGAGCCTAGAGGTTCTACTCGGAAAAGGAAAATCGAAGTTTTGTCGTCGTTGTCGTGCAAAACCAACTCTTATGTATGTCGCTTGTATACTATAATAAGATTAGCGTTTGAACGAAAACAAATCAGAAACTTTTAGTACGGGCAAAGATTCAACAAAGTATCCTAGAATACTTTGTTGAATCGGTTTTAGTTAAAAAGCTAAATCTGTAATCTGCAATCTTAAGAGATAGCTTGACGATAAGGTTTGGATTCACCTTCTGGCTGTAAGAAGACCAATGGCCAAGAGGTTATTATGTAAGTAAGCGAGTCTATGAAACAAATATAAATATATCTGAGGATCCGTAAGTATATTCCGTAAGTAAGGATCTAGTAAGACGTTGGCAATAGCCACGACTCACGTGAGACGTTGGGAATAACCCAAAATAAGTAATTTCCTTTGAAATCGACGTTCTGTCTTTGCTTAGATGTTCTCTTATTATATATAATAAACGCTGTTTACAGTTACAATATCAATGCTAAAACTAGCTAGGATAAAATCTAGAAAAAGTATATGAAGCAAAACAGCAAAATGAAAGATGTTTTCAGCTTACAGGTTCCGAAAAGGGTTGCATAGTTAGTGCGTTCCTATGCATATCACAACGTGTTCCAAATACTTACCAGGTTAGTTATTGGCTAATGCTTCAGTGCCTACGTTTACAAGGATATGGGCCGATCCGGCCTCTATTACAAGCTAAATAGATAGCTTCGTGGCCAGCTAGCTTACGTTACCAACCAGTATCCAGTAAGACTGGATGAGCAACCATCAGTTTAATTTGGGTAATTGTAATAAAGACCTTCGATCATACTGATATTACTAGTAGTTGACTTTAATTGACTTGCATGAAAGTGAGTACTGGTATTAGGTGTATCTTATGGCAACACTTTCTTAGGTTTCGTTACAGGGTGACTTTATTGTATTTTATTTTATTTTTCGTTTATTAAGGCACAAACAGTTTACAATTTTCTTAAAGTTAACAGTGTATATAGCTACGTATAAACCAATCAAGCCACTAATAGAAACATTATTTACAATAAAACACAACAACGTTACAGACGACTAACAAAACTAACAAAGACAAATCAAGTACGAATACACAAAATTAACCTAAGAGAGATACATGTTTTTTAAAGTTATTCTTAGAGAGCGAAGATATACTTTGATATGGGACTGTATGGCCAGATCTGAAACTATGAAAAATTTGCATAAAATATTGTTTGGTCAAACTTTAACTCTAGCAACTAGTACAGGACCGTGGTGGACGGCACAAATTTTGGAAGGGGGTGAAATCTGGCTGTGGATGATGATGATGATGATGAAATCTCTAACTTGAGCTGGAAATACAACAAAATAGCATCAGCGAGTGGAAGCCAACGGATTTTGTTCTTGTGGATAATTTTTTGGTATTATTTAGAAAAATATGGAGAACTGCCTGATGCCCGTGGCTTCACACACGTTTTTTGGGATAAAGAGTAGCAGTTATATTATTCGAGGCTCAGATCTCTATGTTTCCAATATTTCAGCCCGATCCATTCATTAGTTTGGTTTACTTTGGTAAAACATCTTCGGAATGGCACTTATCAGTGATAAGTTATCACAAACTTTCGCCTTTAGAATATTAGTAGAATGAAAGAAAATAGCATTTTTACACTTTGACTTTGAATACAGATATCCAAGAAAGTACGTACAAGACCATTTTCAATGGCGTTTTTAATAACTGGAGAACATTCCATTCATTTCGAAAAAGGTGGCTTCTGAAAAAGTGGTCTCCTAGCAGTTAACTGTTTCTATTATGTAACAGTTTCAGGAGTTTCAAAGGATGTTTTCGAAAAAGGTAACTTCTGAAAAAGTTGTCCCTAGCAGTTAACAGTTTCTATTATGTAACGGTTTCTATTTTGTCATTGTACAATACTATCTGCTAATTATAATAAATACTGCATGCAACGCTTTACATTGACAAGCGATTCTCGACCAGAATAAATAGTCCCTTTCATATTAAATTAATGAATTTTCACAACTTGACACTTTCATTAATGAGCATTATTGCGCACATACATCAAGCTGCATTTGTGTTGCAAACTAATGTTGCAGTCGTGTTAATGTGGCTTTAGAACTGTAAATACTAATTTATTTAATGGTACAAAGTTTTGTTACTCAAATGAGTAGATAAATATCTACAACGTAGCTACCAGTCAATGTCGAAAGTAATGATAATAACACACAATACATGCAGCAAAGAAGTTTGTGACTTGAGTTGAACATTTTTATTTTGATGTTGACTTTAGGTACAGTCAGCTGCGAATATATTTATACACTGCCAAGTTTTCAAATTGAATTAAATAGTAAGCATTTAGTTATTGTGATAATATATACATATACCGCATCTGACATGTACGATAACTACTTTGTGTGCGTGGACTTTTATTTAAAAGGTCCGAGTCAAATTTGCTACTAGAGGAGTCTATACATATCTACCAACTGACTGTACAAACATTATTTCTGCTTTTTATTCCTTAAAAAATGATAGAAAAGTGATAAAAACTAAGATTTAAAATCATTGTTCGGAAAGAGAATCTCTTCTAAAATTTTAGGTAGCCAAGTGATGAATCAAAGAAAAAAAATATTCTACTCTAAATAATGGGTAAAATAAAATAAAGGTAGAAAAGTATTAAGAAGCGCAAGATAAGATTTAAAATCATAGTTCAGAAACAGAACCTCGTCTTAAATTCAGTGGTTATCTATTTACATTTTTATATCTCTTCCAGAATTAAACGTCTAGCAGCTTACCTCCGTTTATTTCCTGCTCAGTTTCTCAGCCTCTGGCCTTAAGGATGAAGATATGACAGTTTGACACTAGTTGCTTTACTGGTAAAACGGGTACTCGACCGCTCTTATCAAGGGGGATTTACAAGATGCCAACCCTGGGCCGGATAAGCTACGCTTGTAACAGAAAAACAGTTCTAAGATTTAATGGAGTAGCTGAAATCATTTGCTAAAGTAATATAGTAATAATAAGTAGATCAGGTAACTAGGTCTATAGAAAATGATGGATAGTGGGTTCTCTATGTGCAGAAACGAATTATACCTATTTGGTATATTTGGTTTTGTTCCTTTGTATTAGATTAAGTTGTTTTATTTTCTATCATTGCTATTTTCTTTGTTTTGTTTTGTGTCAATTAGTTTGTACATTATGATAATTGGTAGATAAACACCCTCGAACTTAAATATTAACCGAAGTAGATACTTAAGTATATGTACAAAATTTTGTTTTTCTCATTTAAGTGAACTGTAAAACTTTTAAATCCATCATGGTTATTAACTCTAAAGTCAGTGCCCTCAGTTATTCCGTGATCATGGCGCATGTAACTGCGCCGAAATATTGGAAAGCTCAAAACTCCAATCATGGTAAATATCCCGTTATAAATGACTTTAAGTGAACTGTATTATGTTCTTTGAGAAAATAAAGGTTCTCGAATCGAAGTCGTTTAAAGTCTTTCATAGGGTTTCTTAGGTCTCCAAGATTGTTAGTCTAATAAAATTAATTTTAATAGCAATTTAGCTAACAGCTTTAACAAACCCTTAAGCGAACCGTAAAGTTATGTCAATAAAATCCTTAGATCCGTAAAGCAGGCACTTGGCATTCTCAAGATGTAATAAAACAGACATTCATGCGATAACACCCGAAATAATACATTGAAAAGCTTCGTAAAGTACAGACTGTTAATAGCTTGCAGAGTGAACTTTATTGCTGTTATAATAAAGGCGTTTTTGTAAGGCGATGTGATTTAAAAGGAAGCTTCCGAAGGAATCCCAAATGTGTAGCCTGGGGGCGTACGTTGCATTGCGTTTGGTGAAAAGCTTTTTGTATCGATATTGTTAAAAGTCTCTCTGGCTGGAGGTCAGAATAATATTGTCAAAAATATTATATTCTCTAGTTGTTATTAGGTATGCATGAAATTAAGTGAACCTTCTCTGTATACTTAAGGGGTTGATTTTGTTGGAAAGTAAACACAATATTAAGTCAGTGTCAAAGTATAGAACTGTCACTGTAGGGTTTATGATAGATAGCTGTCATCGAGAATGACATTAGGTTTGCTAAAATTAGAATCTGTCTCTTCTGCAAAAACCACGGCTCGTGTAGGCTGCCATTATTCTTTCATTTGCTGTTATATATCTCGCAATCACCAATAAACTGTTCGCCCTATCAAGAAACCTGTGTTTTATTAGATTTTGAATCAATTATGGTTTACCGCGTGTATCCTTTTTAGGCCACACCTTCACTTACTTAATAAGTAGGTAGAATCTCCATCTCACTCACATACACATACATAATACCTATGTATGTATTTATAGTAAAATACCTATGTACTTAAGTGTGATGTACATAATATGTACTTAAGTGTGATGGAGGCTAGACGCTTCCGACTGGTATTGATATGGATCAGTTAAGCTACCTGTAGATTGTTTGCAACAGTCTGCAGTTAGCACAGTTGTTTCAATTGTAAATACTATTATAATTTTCTTTGTGAATAAAGGCTTCTAAACTCTTGACCATTATCAATATAAAAATCGCTACTATTAGAAACAGACAATGTCGGTAACATACCTAACACGTTGACATCGCGATTTGGATGTTATAAACATAACGAACCGGAAGCACAGCTTTTGTGTTATGTTACTATAATGGCAACCAAAGAACATAAATAGTCATGGCAACGACTTTGTGATTATACTGATTATTAACCTCACCAACTGACGTCAGCATAATCAATTAATAAATAATGCTGGACAATTCAAACAGCATCATCTAGCCGCAAGCTAAGCAGAGCTTATGTTAGGGTACAAGATAACTGATATCATAAATTAAGGTAAGTACTTCATATAATACATGACATTGATATTTTTATTATACAAAGAAAACACCCAGAACATCCGGGACATTATATCTGCAGATTGTACAAACATTTCAGATCGTTAAATTACACCCCCAAGCAGTAGATACAATCGATTATCTTTCAAATAACACGAAACTAATTGGTCCAGAGCAATGAGATCCGTTCGATAACATAAGAACAAGAAGGTGCCAACTTCAGTCTATAACTTCTATTCCTAATAACCTTGTGATACCTGTTGTCAGTTAAATCTATTTTGTAACATTTTAATTAAGTATTATTTTAGTAAAATTATTGTTGTAAAATTATTCAAAACACTGTTTCGCAATTTTGTACGGAAGCAGTGTTTTGACTCGCTCGCCACTCGTTTTGCCACAACCGATCAGGGACCGGCACGTCTACTGCCGACAGTCACCGACCGTTGCCGATCTTGGCCGGGGAATGGGAGTTGCTGATCGAGGCGAGGAGCTCAGTCGAGTCTCGACACTCTAAGTGTGAAGACAACATAACCAAGTGTTGTGAAACCGTATATACACCGTGCTGATTATAGAACTGTGAGTATTACCTTGTTATTATTTTAGCTCTAAAAACCTTTTGCCACTAAAAACTGACGTAATTTTGAGGTGAAAACCGTTAGCAAATATAAATTGCTAACATTTCAGAAGTGGTGATTCGAACAAAATATTACGAATGTCATATTTTTTTTAAATTCTATTTTTCACCTAACCGTCATTTCTATCATTCGATCATTAGTTAACGAATACAAGGTGTATTCATTACGAGTACAAGAATAATCGATTACCGAACAGAGGAACGATTTAAAACTTAATAAATACGCCAAAATTTATAATGGCAAATAAAGGGTCGATGATATTATTTTATAAACCAGTTGCTTGCTTTAAAATAAATTGCAATTATGTTTACATAATGATGAAATTGGCAGAATCAAAGCTTTTGCTAGTAGAAAAATAGACAGTTCAAAAATTATTGTATTATATTCTACATTGTTGGAAAATTTAAAAACTTGTACTGTTAAATGAGGTTAACGGATTATTTTAGCCTGCGGTGTTCACTAACGAGTTAAAATAAAGTGTACAATGAAAGTTATACATGCCAATAGCTATTGGTAGCATTTTTAAGGGGCTTATTGGATAATTGAACCATGATGATGATGATGAGGATGATGATGATGATGATGATGATGATGATGATGATGATTATGATTATGATGATGATGATGATTATGATGATGATGATGATGATGATGATGACGATGACGATGACGATGATGACGACGATGATGATGACGACGACGATGATGATGATGATGATGATGATGATGATGATGATGATGATGATGATGATGATGATGATGATGATGATGATGATGATGATGATGCCCTTTATCCCTACGGTATCCACTAATGAATACATATTTTGTGTACGTATAATAAAAGTTACGTATACATGCCTGTAGCAATTACTGTTACTACCATTAGATATTACAAACTATTGCTAGCCTACCGTCACTACACCAGTATTCCCCAAGACTGGATAGTAGCATAATTTAAGAAAAGCGGATTAACATTATTCTCCTCAATCTGAAATACAGAGGTCAAACAATAAGAACAAAGATACTCGTTGACGTTTTTGTTCCAGTGCTTCTTCATGGAAAGAACGGGACGCGTAGTTCGTACGCCACCAGCTAGCCCAACCCTGCCTGGTGGTCGACCATCACGTAGCACAACGAGGCGAGCCAGGCAACGCGCGAACTCTCGTGCTCGCAGCCGTGCCAATCTGGCCGCCAGCCAGCAAGCCAGTCCAGGTGCCAGTCAGCGCACCAGTGCGGGCGCCAGTCAGCGCGCCAGTGCAGGCGCCAGTCAGCGCGCCAGTGCAGGCGCCAGTCAGCGCGCCAGTGCAGGTGCCAGTCAGCGCGCCAGTGCAGGCGCCAGTCAGCGCGCCAGTCCAGGTGCCAGTCAGCGCACCAGTGCGGGCGCCAGTCAGCGCGCCAGTGCAGGCGCCAGTCAGCGCGCCAGTGCAGGCGCCAGTCAGCGCGCCAGTGCAGGCGCCAGTCAGCGCACCAGTGCAGGCGCCAGTCAGCGCACCAGTGCGGGCGCCAGTCAGCGCGCCAGTGCAGGCGCCAGTCAGCGCGCCAGTCAGCGCGCCAGTGCAGGCGCCAGTCAGCGCGCCAGTCAGCGCGCCAGTGCAGGCGCCAGTCAGCGCGCCAGTGCAGGCGCCAGTCAGCGCGCCAGTGCAGGCGCCAGTCAGCGCGCCAGTGCAGGCGCCAGTCAGCGCGCCAGTGCAGGCGCCAGCCAGCGCGCCAGTGCAGGTGCCAGTCAGCGCGCCAGTGCAGGCGCCAGTCAGCGCGCCAGTGCAGGTGCCAGTCAGCGCGCCAGTCAGCGCGCCAGTCAGCGCACCAGTCAGCGCGCCAGTGCAGGCGCCAGTCAGCGCACCAGTGCAGGCGCCAGTCAGCGCGCCAGTGCAGGCGCCAGTCAGCGCGCCAGTGCAGGCGCCAGTCAGCGCGCCAGTGCAGGCGCCAGTCAGCGCGCCAGTGCAGGCGCCAGCCAGCGCGCCAGTCAGCGTGCCAGCCAGCGCGTTATCTCACTTGCTCGCAGCCGGTCCAGACTACGCGCAAGCCAGCGAGTCAGCCCAGGCAGCACTCGAGGCAGCAGACCAGGCAGCAGACCAGACGCCAGCCACCGCGCCAGCCAACGCGCCAGTCCAGGCAGCAGTCCAGGCAGCAGACCAGGCAGCAGACCAGACGCCAGCCACCGCGCCAGCCAACGCGCCAGTCCAGGCAGCAGACCAGGCAGCAGACCAGGCAGCAGTCCAGGCAGCAGACCAGGCAGCAGACCAGGCAGCAGTGCAGGCAGCAGACCAGGCAGCAGACCAGACACCAGTCAGCGCACTAGCCGGCATGTCGGTCCGGGTGCACGTCAGCTCACCAGCCGGCACGACGACAATCCGGGAGCACGTTGCACACAAGCCGGCATGATAGTCCGGGAGCACGTTGCACACTAGCCGGCATCTCAGACCGGGTGCACGTTAGCTCACTAGCCGGCATCTCAGTCCGGGTGCACGTCAGCTCACCAGCCGGTACGTCAGTCCGGGAGCACGTTGCACTCTAGCCGGCATGTCCGGGCGCACGTCAGCGCGCCATGGTGCTGCCCAGTCCCGCTGCCACGCACTCGCAGTCCGCGGTTTCGTGCTGCAGCTCCCAGGGGGAGAGTTCTCTGTGCCGGCATCTATTGCCAGCACCACTGGCGAGTCCACGACGAACGTCTCGTCGTCACCAGGTGCCACTGAACGCCTCATCGGAGCATTGAGCGCGTTGAGCAAGGTGAGATCCAACCATTATTATTTCGAATTTCGATTCAAGTTTCCATGATATCGATTCTTAGTGCGAGAGCGCGTAATTTAAATTGTTGGGAAGACAGTGAGTGAGTATCCTCGATAGCGAGCTGCTTGAAGGGAGATGCTCGCAGTTGGCCCAAGGATTACCAATGACCGCAAGTGGTCTTATTTGAAAGCCCAATTTAATTCCTTGTGCTCGCGAAGAATCGATGTCGCAAATATTTTGTTTGAGGTTTTGTGTTCAATTAAGTTATTCCACGTATGCCGGGCAAGTATGCCTAGTGTTCTCTTTTGCGCCCTATTGTTGTGAAAGAGTTAAGCGATGACCTTACCGTTGTTTTTGTGATACGCCAAATAACTGACGCACAGGTACATGCTGCTGTCACGAATACCCGATTGTTGCCCAAATCTCTTGTCTTACTTATCTCCTTACGATTTATACCTACGTACCAAGCCTAAGGTAACATCCGAATCATCTGCTTCCACGAAGCCAGTCCAGGGTAAGCCCGATAGGAAACCACCCCTAAACAAGAGATCGGACCCAAAATGCTACTCTTGTGGTGGCATTGGTCATTCGATGTGTTTGTGTCCTAGGAAACCAACTCGGCAGGTATTGGCAGTAGTTTAACTAGTAAAGATGCGGGTAGCGAGAAAAAGTGATCATTCTCTTTGTTGTTGACGCGAGTGACTGTTTGCGTAACAAACATTATAAACAGTTGTGTCTTGTGTGTTAGTTACAGTGGTTTTAAACTATTTAGTGCGTTAGTGTACTAACTGGGTCTAAGTCTAGCTCCGTTTTGAATAGTGTAGAAAAAGATGTCCCTCTATCTTCACGCAGAAGGATAGCTGTTAGCCTGTTAGCTCTCTGACAGAGGTAAATTAGCTATTTGCCTTGCAGGCAGAATCTAAAACTGTATTTTTTCAGGCCATGAATGTAAATTTTTGTGCGTTGTAATGCGCTTCTACAGATAGTGACGTTACGACCGTGGTAATCTTCGCGGTGATCGAAGGCGGTAATACAAGGTGTACCTATACTGACGGACGTATTACTTTACAGCTGGTCACGCATCTCGCTTATTTCAGAACCTATCCTCAAAGTTTGGGCCTCAAACACTTCACGTGTTCTCAGCAGCCAGCTCACTACGGTGTGTGTGTTTTGTGTGCGTATGTGTATAAGGATACATTGTAAGTCCCTATGTCAATTTGGTGACCGAGTTTAGTAACATTTCCATCGAGATTTTACTGTGGAAACTATCGTGGTTTGACCTCGTTAAAGGATGAGGCGTTGGTGTTCTTCCAACACAAATAAGGCTCGTTGTTGACCCACTTACATCCGTAATGAATCCCTCAATGTTGTTTTGTTTTACTTACCTTAAAATATATAACAGTGTCTGACAAAGGTCCGCGAGTCGGAGTCCCGATAAACCTTCGTGGCCACAGAAGTAAGGTATTTAGGTCGTGATTGGTCGCACTTTGTCATATGGTCAGGTCAGACCGAGTGAAAGTAAAATAAGTTCTGATCAATTCTCCTGTGCCCACGAATGTCAAACAGGTCTGGCAATTGTTTTGTTTTGCGGAATATTTTCGTAGGCACATTACATACCTGATTTCAAGTCGAAGATTGCCCTCGTATTCTTATTTCCGGACTCGTTTCCGCAACTAGGCCACAGGTGGGCCCTTTTTGCGTGTCGGATGGGGGGCTGCTAAACTAACCACCCGATGTCCTCCAGGAAGGCCAGCAGCTCGCTGACGCCGGTGCATGCCTCCCTAGGCGTCCTTGGTGTTCCAAGGTATTGTAGTCGTTGGGAAGCAACGCTATCGCACGCTACAAGCACATGCGCGGCCGTCTCCTCTGTGTTCATGCACCCTCTGCATAGGGGGCTGTCCGTGATACCCAGGTTAAATAGGTGTTTGTTAAGCATGCAGTGTCCAGTGACAATGCCGACGATTTGCCGGAGTTTGTCACGCTTCAGATTGAGGAGTTTTCGGGAGAATCTCGGGTTAAGAGCCGGGAAGGCCTCCTTCGACTGTCTACAATCTGGAATACTTGCCCAGTAGTCTTGGTGTTGTTTAGTTGTATGTTGACGGATCCATGAGCGGACTTGACTGAAAGGTAGGGGGATTATTGGTTCGGGCCCTGCCTGAAGACTGCCCTTATATCCAGCCTAACGCACAGCAATGTGGAGTTACATTGGGCGCCTCCCAAATACATTTTATCCTAGGCTGAACTCGCACGAAGAGTGCGCGTAAGTATTTTATCATGTGCCTCACGAGTGAGCTAGTGCTCGTTATCTTTCGATCTTTAGCTGCCTACAGCTGCACACGGACGCCAGCTCCATCGGGTACGGTGCAGGTTCTGATCCAGGTGCACGAGTGTAATAAAGCTAGTAGTAGCGTATTATTGTAAGACCATGCAGGACGTCGATATACGACGACGTATAACTCTTACGAGTTAAAAACTTTTGCCGTCTGTAGGTACGTAGGTATCGTACTTGTTCTGTATACCCTTCACGATCGCAACTGATTGCAACGGTTTGTGCTTGACTAAGCGCAAAAAGGATCTTCTGTTACGTATCGTGCGTTGGTAGTTGCTTTACTACAAGCATTTCGGTAAAGGTACTAGAGGTGTGGAACCTCTGAAACTTCTATGTTACATCCCTGATCCCGTCTAAGCTTACCGAGGATTTTTCATGATCAATAAGAGCATAAATATCTGTGCTGTAAAATCAATTCTTGTTTCTTGTTTCTGTGGTCTAGGGTACCTTTCTAAAAACCTTTCTAAAAAGAATCCATAATATGGAAGTGATATTGGAGATGTAGTTGTTGTTATGTACCACAAGTTGTATAGTACCACATTGTGTACCTTTCAGTAAATCCACTGATGGTTGAAGTTATTTTCTGCCAGTTAATTCACGTAGTTTTGCAAATGCAAAGTTTATGTGGCAAGTCTTCCTTTGATAGTAATTTCCGCTTACTAGGTTCATTGCCTCTTGTTAGCGAACATATTTTGGTATGTTCTGCTCATTGTAGATGCCTACTTAGCAGCAGGAACTGTCCGTTTAGTGTAATGAGAGAATAAGACCCTAAAAAACTTAAACGTTATTGTGTTACACTGTGTCCTTATTTGGGATCCTGTCCGCTTGTGGTGTGACCGTGGTCGCATATTTTAGAGCGCGAGTTTTCAAAGTTGTGTTGGTGGTCTGTGTAGCCAAATTCACTTTATTTCATCGTAGATACACAATGAATATTGGCAGGTCGAGTTCTACTGCAGGACTTTAGTGGACATGCTGTGAATTTAGGCAATAAAAGCAGGTAATACTTGGTCCAGAGTCTTTGTGGAGAATGCAGCCAGTCATAGACTGCATTATCGCCGACTCGAGGCAGCGACATCGGTAATGAGGTCACTTATTCGTGATGCACTATTTTTTGTGTCGATTTGACAGTAGATCTATATGTTTAGATCCTTAAATGTTTAGTACTGACAATAATATTTTAACTCGAAGCCAAAACGAGAATTTTATATTTTTGTGTTGTGAGTTAGCCAGTATAGCTATAGATGTGTCGTTATCGAGGTTAACGCATTAGTCGACTGATTGAACAACATAGACAAAAGTCAGATGAGTTTGTTTGAACAGAAATAGAAAGACAGTCAAAATGTTCACACATAACAAAATGGTTTTTGTAACAAATTTCTAAAGTTACAGGCAAGCAACGATGCGATGCTGCTTGGTGATGAGCTGGATGCGAGGGTGCATCAAATAAAAACAACTATTCTGCCTCATGGCAGATGCGAACTGCAGTTGGTTAGTGGTTTGTATGGTAAGACGACCAGCGTCGCCGCCATGCACGCCATGGTGGCTTGGCGAAGAGAATGGACCTCCAAACCACTGCACCACGAGGCATACCCGAGCTCTACCAGAGTCTACTTGCCGAGCCTCGAGAGCTTCACCTTCGTCAAGAAGCATGAAGTATGCCAGAATTATGATGTGGTTGAAGGCAACCACTGTCAGTAGAAGCCGAATCAGCGGGAAACATTATAATCAGATGGGAACATTATTTTTAAATTTATAACGGTCGCAATTCTATAAAAGCAGCGCACTCGCTGTCTCTCGTCCACTTTTGCTCGAGCTGTCGTAAGGTCAACACCTTGGTAAAATACACTATTACTATGTCCAAATTTCCATTGATTTGTATTTATTGATTATAACCATTTTTTGTGAAATAATTTTGAGGTTATTAAATTATTTTGTCGTTAGATTTGCTTTTTTAGGTTACATTTATAGAAACCGCTTAATGTATTTATTTGAAAAGTTATTCAATCAAATTATGTGCGAATTTATTCATAAATATACGAATTTAACTAGGATTAATAAGAGTACTTTCTGGATTACCATGTCCAGTACTTTATTTATTATTGTTTTCAGTATGTAGCATCAGGTTAATTGAAAAATAATAATATTAATAACGTTTGTAAAGTTGACAGCACGAGGCCGTGCCTACATAAAGGATGGCCGAATGTTGTCAGTTAAATCTATTTTGTAACATTTTAATTAAGTATTATTTTAGTAAAATTATTGTTGTAAAATTATTCAAAACACTGTTTCGCAATTTTGTACGGAAGCAGTGTTTTGACTCGCTCGCCACTCGTTTTGCCACAACCGATCAGGGACCGGCACGTCTACTGCCGACAGTCACCGACCGTTGCCGATCTTGGCCGGGGAATGGGAGTTGCTGATCGAGGCGAGGAGCTCAGTCGAGTCTCGACACTCTAAGTGTGAAGACAACATAACCAAGTGTTGTGAAACCGTATATACACCGTGCTGATTATAGAACTGTGAGTATTACCTTGTTATTATTTTAGCTCTAAAAACCTTTTGCCACTAAAAACTGACGTAATTTTGAGGTGAAAACCGTTAGCAAATATAAATTGCTAACATACCATAGAGCCTTTAAACTGGTCTTACAAGCACTTCTTGGTCTAATGCCAAATGATAATGGGATATTGATGGCGCCTCCCGTTGACCTTTCCACATCCTTTGCGTTTCACCTCATTGAAAATAAGTTAACGTAAGGTTAGAAAAGAGTTCACAGCCTTTATGCAAAGATTGAGTAAGCTTAGTATAATATTTGCACAGGTAGTTATAAATAAATAAATAAATAATGTTGGACAATTCACACAGCATTATCTAGCCCCAAGCTAAGCAGAGCTTGTGTTATGGGTACTAGATAACTGATGTACTTAATACAATACACTACATAGATATTTTATATTATACATAGAAAACACCCAGACCAACGGAACAAATTTCTGCAGATCGTACACAAATTTCCAGAAATTTGTTCCGCTAATTTTAGAAAGTAATTTTTAACTTTACGACCTATCTTTATTTCCTTGCTCTGGGAGTTTTCTGATTGAGAAGATATGTGTAAGAATCGCGGCTAGCACTTTTCGGGATGCTGATATAAAACTCGTTTTTAGGTAACAACTGCTATATTGTATAAAACTTCGACTATCTTCTCCTGAAGCACTGACCAGATTTATGTCGCTCGGTCCGCGCTCGTGGCACGAGTAACCTACTTAGGTCAAACTGCTGATGTTGCTATATACTAAAGATGCGAGGCTGTGAATGATTTCATTCGAATTATTCGACTTCACAAATCATTCGAACCATTCGAATGACTAGGACAAATTAGTAAATAATTTGGTTAGTAGGTAATGGCGAGTGGCGTCGAATAAAGAATTGATTTCGCGTCGACTGCACGACTCGCCATTACTAACCAAATTAGTTACTAATATGGTTTACTAACCACCAAATTATTAACTAATATGGTTAGTAATCGCTAGAGGCGTCGAATAACGAATTGAGTTCGACTGCGCGACTCGAGCAGTTGCCATAGTAATGGCGACTGCTCGAGTCAGGTAGATCAATAAAATTCGTAGAGGCATTAGTAATTACTAATTAGTAGTTGTCATTCGATTTTGAAGATTAGTATATTACTAATATTCAAGTCGAATGAGTAAATTAGTTGTTGTAGATCATTCGACTAGGCAGATCATTCGCAGTCGCGCATCTTTACTATATACCTACGTGATTGATGTATCGAACAGTATGCTTCTATCGGTATGTTTAAAGGAACTATGTTAATATGATACATAGTATGCGACGTGACGCGCGCTAATAAGGACTAAGGTACCACCCACAATTATAAACTTCTAGGAAATTTCGCTACGATATACGTGTTTCGTCCCAAACAATATTAATCACGAAATACTTCTGCTTGATTCCACACTATTCCAAGCTTTAGAATGACAGGTGCTTTACTCAAAATGACCGTTTCAGCAGGATAAAGGGGTTGCTGGGGTCGACATAAATTCCAATGCCAGCATTATTGGGAAGCCCTTAGTTTGACGAAGGTACGAATTGTTGAGGCTATCTGAAAGCAGATCGAACCCGTGGAATTATTGTCTGCCCTATTGTTTACACGCCTACGAAACACTAGACAATAGGCGAAATCGGCACGGCAATTTGTCGTATATTTTATAGAGGACCTCTTTGATATTGATGATGATTGCCTTTCAAGTAGATCACTTGAAGTATAATTGAAGATTTCATCGCTGATGGAGGTTGGCATGGGGATTCGGGATTTTGTGCGTTCAAGGGCCGGAAAAACCCATCAGATTTTATAAACAGAAATGATATATAGGTACATTTTGTTTGTCCCTGCTCCCGCCCGTCATGAACTACCTACTTGGGTAGAGTCCGAGCCAGTTTCAAAATCAGAGCGCAAGTAATCAGTCATATTTGCATGTGTCTATATCCAGGGTTTCTCATGCATTGCATACAAAAACATGCCCGCGTACGCGATCAAAATTTTGCAATAACTTCACTATAGTGTATTCTGTGCCTATAAGTATGGGTAAAGGTGGTCTTTACTCATAGGCACATCACCTGTAATCGATCTGGAAACTGGAGCCTATAAATGAAGATATAAGTCAACTTCACATGAATAATACTAAAACGTAAGTAAGTAAATTATTTCTTGACACGTCTGAGTTCCCTGTAACCTGGCTCAAGCCCAGGCTTTACATTTGGAACACGAGCCTTACAGCTATTCATAATCCCTTGGACCATTCATCACGACTTTCTTAGCTTAAGGAGCTGCTTATCGGAAACATGGCGCTACTAAAAAAAAAACTCCTTTAGGTTTATGTTGTAGCGCCCCACCCAACGGGGTTCATTGTCATTTATGATCTCATATCAGAACTCGATGTATACACATACCAAGTCAATAAATCATTACAATGAAATGGGACCTATTTCATTGTAAGCATTGGGCACAATGTAATGATCTTTAGAAAAACAATAAGTAGTGAATTTTTAGGATTCTGATTCTAAAACCTCTGAACATTTTAGTGCTTGCGTTTATATTCTTCAAACATAGCTAAGAACATTCTCGAAACAACTTTTCACACAAAAACTTAATTCAAATCGGTGCATTTGTGCATCAGGAGCTACAATGACACATACAAAAATAAACTAATAACACCCCTTATTTTGGGTAAAAAAACCAACATCAAGTTAAGATTAGTGATAGGTTTTTTCAAAATGTACTATTTATAACTAAATTAAATCAGGTATGAACCTAATTAAGTAATTTTATGTCACTGATGGATGTGTTGTGACTAAAATTTCGACCAACATTGATCAACGAAGAGCTTTTCAACAAGACCGATGATGTGCTTTTTAAGTTTTATTATGTTCTTAATCAAAGCCAAAGAGTGTGTTATCAAAAGAGGATTTTTAATTAGAACTTTTCACATATTAAAACTTTTTAAACTTTCGCGATTTCTTAACAAAATTAATGATTATTAATCGCGTATTTTTCGTTATTTTCACATAATCTTCAAATAATTTGCATTTATTGCGTCAGCTTAGCAGTAGGTTGCTCCATAGTCTGATAAAGAAAATTCATCGTTCCTAAATTCTCCTTTATCTTGTAAACGTCGTTTTCATTGGCTTGTAAAGTGATTTGAAAACTTTAGACATATTATTGAAATTACTTTTAAAACTAATAATGGTTAAATTGTTGTAGGTACCTACTTGTAAAAAGTTTGTTAACTTTGGAAGTTTTATATGTTTATTAAACCATATTTATAAATCGAAACTTATACGTACCTACGTAATCTCGTCAATCGTGTCATAAATCTGAGTGTCTAGTACCAGTGGACACAATAAGATTACGAAACAAGTTTTCGAGAACCGCAAGTTTGGTAATGATAGTAGACACAAAATGAGGTGTAGCCAAAAAACTGCGACAAATACATCTCAATTTCCTATTCATATACGTGCGCTTATGTGAGTGAAAGCAATGAAGTTATATGTTTGAAATTTAAATTGAAAATTTATTTAATCAGACATAGTCATCCATTTTGTTATTAACACAATATTATTAAAATTGAATATGGTTAATACAATTACAAAACAAAATAAATCAATCAATAATAATAATCATAATTTCAAATATGATGTCATGTAGATGTTAATATAGTGAGCAAATTATATTTAAATGTCAACAGTTATTGGGTTAATAGTGAGGCGAGTGGCCGATGTTGATTTACAACCCATCGACTCATGGTGCCAGAATTGAAATGTTTGTCGATTTACACATAGATTCGTTTCTGGCTTCAAAATCAAGTGAATTGTTGAGTGACACTATCTCTCTGCTGTGACAGCAGCGTGTTTTATTTACCTCTATGATTGACGTGTTTGGGGTAGAATTGGTTCGCTTATAGATCGCAAGGGGAAAAAAATAGACTCGCTTCTCGGTTGTAGGCTCAATTGGCGTAACCAACAATCCATGTAAAAAATTTAGTGATATAAATTTTTATCAAAAAGTAAGGCTACTGAGGACAAACTTCATATTTTGGCAGAAAATTCAATGAATTATAAGCTTTTCTGTCAAAACAGATATAAAAAAGGTCATAAGTGTAAACTTATGTTCAGTTTATCTTATTTCGGGTTTTTTGGACATTTCGGACCATCCAGATGACATAGGTAGCGAGCCCCTATCCGATACTATTATTTTTTTGTTAAAGTGAAGAACCTATTTGGTTCGTTATTTAGTTTCTAATTGAATAAAGGTAGAAAACTATAGAACTACAATACTTCGAGATAACACTACGTAGTAGATACTCGTAGAATATTCAATGTCCACAATCCTCCACAATTATATCCCGACCATTCTGTGCCGATAATGAGAAAAGTTTTTCTATAAACGCTATTCAAGAAAGTCTGTTTTCCTCGAAACCCGTTCCTGAATAGGTAATTACGAGGTAGGGCTTCCTTTGATGTGTGTAGAGCTCTTCTATTGCTGAGAAAGTTAGATCAAGTAAACCTATTAAGCCTATACGCAGCCTTAATAATAAATAATTTGTGTTGGAAGAACACCAACGTTTTATCCCTTAACGAGGGACATCTTCAGGGTGAGTGCGGTTCTAGACGCTTACATCCGTAATGATTTCGACAAACTACGATAGTTTTTATAGTAAAATAATTTGTGTTTATGGCTAGATTTTACTGATAAGATACACACTAGCACAAAGATTGACGTAAAACGTCGCCAAATGGCAAATATGGAGAAACTTTTACTCAGCAGTGGGTATTTACATTTAGGGGGTTGATGGTGATGTCATGATTTTAATAAGTAACACGAGCACAGACTTTCTATCGGCCGATAGTTTGATCGGATTGGGCTGTTAGCGCGCACACTGCCAACGAAACAGTCGGGATAGTGCGCATGCCAGATATGAGATACAACACGGTAACAGTCGGCCAACTGCTATCGAACGATTTGCAAAGCATTGCAAAGATATGTTCGAACGAATTTTTCTCGAACGATTAGCAAAGAATTGTAAGCGACTTTTGAAGAGAGCGGTTGCATATTGAAAGTTAATAGAAAATTATCTAGAAATGTTATATTCCTTTTAAATAACGGAGGAGAAGGATCAAGAAGAGAATCCGAGAGTATTGGGTGCATCCCATCCACAGTGACAGATTATTAAAAGGAAAATTTTACGCGATACATTCCAAATTACTAGATTACTTACCCGAACAATTTATTACCTTTTATCGCATGACCAGCCCGCAGAAAAACTTGGAGCAAACTATACTATCCTGCCGACTACGCCGACTAAGCAATCGGTAATGTGCACGCGTGGAAGAACGCCACACTGATATAGCAGTCGGGCGACAGTTCGGTGTAGCGCTGTTTTGCACCAAATTTTTCGCGCCACAAGCTAAAAGTACTAGGTACTAATTGTTTTGTTTCTCACCGGCTGTTTTGAAGATTTTCGTTTAACCCACAAATAGCTCAGTTTGAAGGCAATCGTGTAGCCTGTAGCCCATGAAACTTTTGAGGTATTTATTTATTAATTTATAAGGCAATGCCAACAATACACACACATAATAAAAAGTTCTTATAAAACAGTTATGAATAAAGTTTCTTGGTATAGAATGTGTGCTTCTAACAGGCATGCACAACATTTACTAAAGGTGCACAACTTATTAACTTATTTATACCTACTGAATGAAGCGCACCAAAACGGGTGCGCTATGTGAAAGTACTTTGGTGCGCTTCATCTGGGTGCGCTACGTCCTCGTACCTCAAACTTTTTTAACGGCCGATACCGAATCGTTATAATTTGCGCACTTCCAACTTTATACTGATTATGAAACCGACCAAACTATCAGCCGATAGAAAGTCTGTGGTCAACCGACTCTTAATGAAATATCAGGTACGCATTGACTTTGCGTAGGCACGGTTTCCAAGAGCGTGTCGGATCCTATCACATTGTGATGTTTTACTATTTAACCAACGTCAACAAAAGCAGGAAGTCTATGTTCGGCTGTATGTATGTTTTTTATGCATGTTTGTCGATACTCTGTCAATGTGGACCGAATCGGTAGATTCTGTGCGACTGCGACGGTCCGATAAAAAACATTCCGTAATAGTCATAAGTCAGTTTTTAGTTATTTTAATTAAATCAAATTTAATTGTTTGTGTCTAGAAACATATTTTCTCAAATTAAAAATTCTGAAGCGATTTACAAAAATCAGCTTGATAATTTGAATCGAAGCGAACAAAATATACCTACGTAAAAGGAATGAGTCTACTAAATTAAAATATTGAAGGGCCCCTAATGTTAATAACATTAACGGAAACGAATCCTGGTTTTTTTCAACAATATCTAATAATTATCTTTTTTCCGCTCTGCCACGTTTCAATTTACTCTTCTCGGATTAAACCCAAGTTTTCAATTATCGGTCCCATTAAGGAGTAAAGCGGATCACCTTGTTTAGACAGAAATCTTGTTGAATAAGCATAATCAAACCAAAACTGATTTCCTTCGAGGGTTTTTAGTGTTTTCTATCGTCTGACATACATTTTCTCATATAGTTACGACGACCTCCGTGGCGCAGCGGGCGAAGGTCCGCCTGCGACGCTGGAGGTTGCGGGTTCGATTCCCGCCTCGGAAGGGAACCAATTTGTGTACGATCTGCAGAAATTTGTTCCGTTGGTCTGGGTGATTTCTATCTATAATAAAAAAATATCTATCCATGTAGTGTATTGTATTAAGTATATCAGTTATCTAGTACCCATAACACAAGCTCTGCTTAGCTTGGGGCTAGATAATGCTGTGTGAATTGTCCAGCATTATTTATTTATTTATTTATTTAGTTACTGAAGTAATTTTAACTGATAAAAAAAACATTCGACCTCCATGATGTCCTTCTAGTCGAATTTCAGCCACGGCGCCGGCCAGTCTCAATGAGAAATACAAGTATCAATAGATTCACACTATCTATTAGGGATTTAGGTAATGGGTCTATCGATCCACGGAGGCTAGCCATTCTGAACCCATTATCTTAAATCTGTAGGTACCATCAACCCTTAAAAATCTGTGCAACACAGATTTCCATAAAAACTTTCGGATGTTTTTCTTTTGATAAAAAGTTTTCACAAAAAAAAAGATGAGAAAACCACCTAAGAGAGGCCGCACACCAGACTTCGGTACACTTGTTTTACGACAATAAAATTGTAGTACAACATTTATCGTCCCTTTTATCTGCGCGCACCAAGCACTCATTTTTAAACGACTTTAAAAAAAGAAGAAGTTTCTCAATTCTGGTGTGTTTTTTTTAGTAATGTACTAAAATAATACAATACATACAAATACAATGCATTACACTGCTAAACATGTCACATTTTTGTCTGTTTAGCCTGGCGTGTGGCCTCACTAACCAATTGTATCTTTTTGTGTCTCGTTCTATATTATTTTATTAATAATGTCCTCCTAACCGAATATCGACCACGGCGGCCTAGTAACCTGCATTATACATCGTAGTAACCTGCTTTATCTATCTTAGTAACCTGCTTTATATATCTTAGTAACCTGCTTTTGCGCCTGCTTTCCTTGTCAAACAACTTGGTAGTGCTTCTCGAAGGTTCATCAACTTTTATAGGCGAGTGGAGCTCATCTTAGTAATTATCTACGTTTCTGATCGCTGTTCTGATTCCCTTTTAATGTGATCCTCTTGTTCCATCTATTTCTGTAAGATATTCAATAGATGCAAATTGTTTCCAAGAATTCTTAGAAGTATTTTTAAGAAAATCTCACGAGTTGTGTACGGTATTATTCTAAAAGGCAGAAACTGAGTTTAAGGTATATTTAAAAATATACAAAATACAGCTTGATTTATCGATGTGATGTTGAATTAAAGGTTAGATACTGGAGTTCGAGTAGTTTCGAATGACAAATCAAGATAATATCAAAATGGATCAATTTTGGACCCCGTACTCTTGTTCTATAATGTTTTTATTAAAACCTATTTCGTCACACCTTATAATATTGATCGAGTTGTGTGGTGCTGGCTTAGAATGTACACCACCCCAACTCTTTCCGCGGGTGTCATAAGAGGCGTCTAAGGATATCCACCGGGAGCGGGCAGCAGCGCCTCCGCAGAACAATTCTACCACCGAACTGCGATCCCCAACCCGCATGCCCGGCGTGGGGATAATGGACATAACCCATGAGATAAAAGTCAATAAGGCGCTTATCAGGGGGAGGCCTGCGTCCAGCAGTGGACCAATATAGGCTGTTGAGGTGAGGTGAGGATACTGATCGAGTTGATTTTTCTATTTTATAACTCTTACGACCTAGTCATCACAATTATGAATGCGAAAGTTTGGACGTTTGTTACCTCATCGCTTAAAACTACAGAACGGATCGGGCTGAAATTTTGCGTACAATTAGGTAGTTCTAATCCTGGAATAAATCAAAGGCTATATTTTTATCCTAAAGGTAATTCAGTGGCCATGGGACAGAAATAACCTTTAAACCTTCTGGCAGAAACTAGTATTCCATAAGGGAAATATAACCAAAGGAAAGTTCATACCATGTCATTTGTAAGGAAAGCAAGTTCAACGAACTCGCCACACAGAGTTTGCTTGTACACAAACGTAAAGTAGACGTTTTACTTCGTTACTCACATAAGCAAATGATGTAGATGGAGCAGTACCTTTATTTTATTAGGATGCCGGCTAAATACAGTATTAGTTAAATCTTACAGAAGTGAAATTCATCTTCATGTGACAAATATTAATATGCCAAACCAACTTTAGTAGGCCTAGTACGGGGATAGTTGTCTAGGGTAGAATAGAGAAGAATGAATGGCATTGAATTGTCATAAATTGCGTAATTTATTGAAGTTGAAGGAATGAGTTTCATACATATTACGCATTCGATGACGGTGTGCCGTAATTTTTCTCTATTCTACTCTAGACAACAATACTCGTGCGAAGCCTACAGGCATGAATTGCGTGACTAGGTTATATTATTTAGCATATTCATAATAGTCTGCTAACTTAAAGCATTGCTATATTTCACTCTATCTTCTTCTATTGACATAAGTCAGAGTGAGAAATAACACTGCTTAGCAAATGTTTTAAGTTAGCAGACCATTATCAATAAGGGGGTAAAGGTTTATTATAAGTTTAGTTTACAAGCTCTGCTTAGCTTGGGGTCCGAACCTGTGTGTTTTGTCCGGTAGGTTTTATTTATTGACTTTGATCCCTGTTTTTTATCAAAGTTTCAGCAAAATTACCACACTTACCGGCTACCAACCTGTCACAGGAGACAAGAGTATTAGTACAAAGTAAATAAATAAATAAATAACGCTGGCCAATCCACACAGCACCATCTAGCCCCAAAGTAAGCTACTCAAAGCTTGTGTTATGGGTACTAGAAAACTGATATATTTATTACATTAAAATACACATAGTTTTTTTTTTTAGTATACATAGTAAACACCCAGACCAATGGTAAAAAATTCTGCAGATCGTACACAAATTTCTTCAAAGGCTTTCGTTAATGGTTTTGATGCTGTGATTTATTTGTAATTGTATCCGATGATGGTGGCAATTACAAATGGGTTACCACGGGAGACCACCGCCGTACTTTGTCCTAGATAATAATTATAGAGCACTATTGTCACTTTGTGGTGACAAACTTTGCGTGTATATTTATTTATTGAAGCTAGCTACCAACTCATTAGCTACTATATAAAAATAATTAAACTTTAACTTTTCTTACGTAAAATGTTTTCTCGTTTGATATGTCTAATATCCCAGATCTTCATCTTTAATCCAACAATCCTATCCATCCACGGTTGTCTGGTAAAGATCGCTCTTGAGCGATAAGACCGCCAATTGTCACATATTTTGTAAATTTAGTTGTTGTTTGTGAATTATTTTGATAAGTGTGTATATTAGCAATAAAGAATTTTCTATCTTCTTTCTATCTATATCCACTTGATGTTTCACTTCTACAAGTTACCAGCTCTGTTTATTAGGCTCTTCGTTCTGCGGTGGCCGGTCCCGGATAAATGGACACATTTTTCACGAAAACAAGCGATTGCTATTCACGTTCCTGCTATAGAATTGATTGCGACTGTGTAGACAGATGGTGTTCGAATAACGCAGTTTAGGTGTGTGTAACACGGTTTTGTGTAACACGGCTGTTTTGGATTAATAGCCAGGGAATTATTTTTATACAGCTGAGTAATTGCGCATCCATACATTGTTGTTTACTAGCTTAGGCCCGCAGTTTGCCGTAATTTTTCCGAGACAAAAAGTTTATCTATACCCATAGGTCTAGAACTGCATGTAATAGATGTGCAAGGATGTAATGTATGCATTTGAGCCGTGTCTAGGAGATTTGGCGTAAACAAGCCTGAGTGTTTATAAAATTATCTTATAGAACTCTAGTGTCTTGATAAACCTAATTTAGGATTTATGACTCTACGTAGCGTTTTTATTTGACAATAAATATTATTTATATGGATATATATGGATGATATTGATATGGATCAGTTGAGCTACCTGAGAATTGTTTGCAACAGTCTGCAGTTAGCGCAATTCTTTCAGTTGTAAGTACTAGTTCTAATTTATTTATATTATTTTATTGTATTTTCTTGGTGAATAAAGGCTTCTGCCCTTAAAAAAATTATGTCTGAATATTTAAACATCTAGGTATGCATCCAAATTTTTGTAATTTTACGAGTGAAAAAAATATATATCTCAGGCAGCGTTTTTCACATCACGTCAGCGATGATGGGAAAAATGCTACCTAAGATTATTGTTTTCCGTGAATAGGCCTGCGTTTTGACCACAATCTTACCTGATGGTAGAATTGAGCAGATAATCAAAAGTATAACGTTTCTCAGGTTAGGTAACTAAAGACCTCTAAAATTAATGGGAAATCCGATTTTGATATCGAAATATACTTTATCATACCCAGTAAATCGAAAAGCAAATTACAAGATATTGCAATAAGATATTTTATGGCCCAGCATTGGGCAAAATTCAGCTGCAGACATTGATGTTGGAACAGCAAATATTACAAAACTGAAAGTTTGTGAAATCTTAATTTTTGTTAGGTACCTAAGATCTCCAAAACTACTGAACAGATCAAGATGCAATTTGGCGTACGTTTAGAGCAAAGCCTAACTTAGATAATAGGCTACATTATTATACCGAAAATACGCGTGTGAAGACGCGGGCAGAAACTAGTAACTTATATAATACTAGTTTTTGCCCTTGGCGTCGCACGCGTTTTTTCTATGTAAACGTTTAATGGTGAATTCTATCCCATGGGAACTGATATATTGGATAAAAAGTAGCCTATGTTTGATTCCAGGATTACAATTACCTGTATGCATAATTTCAGCCCGATCCGGTCTGTCGTTTTGACGTGAAGAGGTAACAAACATCCATCCATCCATCTATGCATCCATCTAACCATCCATCCATCCAAACTTTCACATTTATAATATTAGTGTGATTATTTATTTAACAATCGAGTTATAAATAACATTACAGGTACATCGCAACATAAAACGATAAATTCTAGATCTGTAAATTTAACAGCACACTAAAAATACATTCATACTGTAGGTAGATATCTAACTCTTGTATCTGTGATCCCTAGAGAGATTGGGATGCCCAGCAAACAACGTTTCGTCACGGGATTTCCAATTACATGGATATTTAATAGCCGGATCCCAGAAACTGTGCATAAAAGATGAGTACATACGGTGCAGAAATAGTTTGTATTGTACATTTTCTGTGTTAGATAGGAACTTGATGGGGGATCTGAACGATTAGAGTAAACTTGTGCTGAGCTGTCTCGCCACTAATTTTTAGGTTATTTGAGTTATGAATTTCAGACTATTTAGCCATTATATAATTTTTTTAAGCTTTCGCGATTTGTAAACATAGTTAATGCGATAAATACCCGGTTAAACCTATACTAGCTGCTGCCCGCGGCTTCACAAGCGTATTTTTGGTATGATAAATAACTTGTTATCTAAGTTAGGCTTAGCTCTAAACGTATGCCAAATTTCATTTTGATCTGTTCAGTAGTTTTGGCGATCCTAGGTAACAAAATTTCGACTTTATAATAGTAGTGGGATTGGTAAAATTATATTCGTGACATCCACGTGGCACTCGTGACTTTTACGTGGAAGTAACGGGCAGACGTTAGTAACATCAACATCGTAGGACCTACCTTAGTACCTATTAATGAAAAATTCATAGGAACCTTTGGTTAGCAAGCTATTAAAATATGTCTATAAACTTTCGTCGCACACCAAAAACATTTTAAAGTGAGACGATGCCAATCGGAATTCTGTAATAAGCAAAGTTAAAATATTTCGTGTCGCGAGTTCGGACTTGTAATTGGATTAAAAGATTTGAATTTAACTAACAAATGAACTTGTTTAACTTCTTAAGCTCTGGGAAAATTGCTGAAAAACAAGGTACGAAAATTCCATTTCGAGGGGACTTCTGAATAAGGAGGTAATTTGATCACCTTGTAGAGTAGGCACGAGTACAGAGAAGCTGGCGATAATAATAAGAAAATAAGACCGGTTCTGCACCTTCACCAGTGCCTGCAAAGACAACAGAGAAAATATAGGAAACGGTAAGCTTTCCTTTGTGCTTTCTTTTAGATAATAATTGAGACCGTAAAATGTTTTTTTAATCAGAAGATTCTAGAATGATATAATAAGTGCCAGCAGATTCTATAGTGATGAAATTAGCTATATTATCAACACCTCAGTAAAATAAATTTAGAATGCAATAAATGTTTGACTATTGAGTAATTTACTACACAAACTTCGTGAAAAATCTGTGTGCAGCGTGCTGTTGGCTGTGTTGCTGGCGAATATTTATGCGTGCATTCTATTTCCGCTGAGCCTATAGGTGAAAAATAATAAAATTATAATTGTTTTTCTTTTCATTGATTCGTATCAGGTAATCAGTAATCGCAGACTGTTGCAAACAATTTACAGGTAGCTCAACTGATCCATATCAATACCAGTCGTCGCGTCCCCAAGACGCTGGCTGCATTGCCCCGCTGTATGGCAATGCTGATGCGCTGTGCCAGATACTGACCAGCTCTCGGGTCGATTAGTAGATTATTAGTATTATTAGTAGAATGTTTGCAACAGTCTGCAGTTAACCCTATTGTTTCAATAGTAAATACTAGTTTTAATTTACTTCTATTATTTGATTGTAATTTTTTTTGTGAATAAAGGAAGCCTTTATTCACAAAAAAATGAAAAATGAAAAATGCCTTGTACTTAAATCAGTAATCACACTTGGAATTTGGTGAAAGTTATTGATGAGTTACTAGATAAAATATTGGATTTTCTATATATGTAGAATTAACTACATTAACTTACCTATCTAGTTTAGTACCTACTCTTATCAAAAACTTTGTTTTCTTTGGAACTAGAAAATGCTGTGTGGATTGTCCAGCATAAATCATTATTTTTTTACAGATAAGTATCGCTGGATTTACAACTTAAATACACACAAAACACACCTGCTGAAATAAAGCTCAAAGTTTTTGATTTACTCACAAAGTCACGTAGATATAACCTTATTAATTAAAAACACCCCTATAGACTGCCATCCATCCCCGGAGGCTGTCAGCCGATTATAGGAAAATTCAATGTACCGTTTACGTAATTTCGGTTTTCCGGGCTGGCGCGCCGGGTAATAGCCCTTACTACCTAGTGTAGCCCAGATAAGGGACTAGCTGGGCCTGTTCTTTGTAGATATTTAGTTTTTCATATAGAGGTTGGAATAAACAAACTGAATCCTGGAGCGCAAGTAGTCAAAATACTGAAGACAGCACTTTTTTAAACATACTTTTATTTTTGCTCTTCAGTAACGTTCGAAATTCCACCCGGATTACACTTTATTTAGTCTTCAAAAATACCTCCGAAAGGCACTAAATAACTGCCGAATACTTATTGTGTGGGTTTTGAAAATATGGCTTAGCTTAACACGCACGCACAAAGTAAGTAAAACTAATGTAGGTACGTGTATTTGATAAAAGTAGGATCTGACAGGAGATTCAGAATATCGCAGGATACCTTCAAACACGAGATCTACAGCTTTTTGAAAAGTTTGCAGGAAATCTATACAGGGTTATCGGTAAATCACTGAGACTGCGTGAACTGCAGCTGATTAAGACCTGACGTCTTCTCGAACGTGTTCGTGATGATGAGCAGCATCTGCAGTTCAAGCAGTTTCAGTGAATTGCCAATTACCCTGTATATCTAATCGAAATAAACGATCCCATTGTAAGTACGTTCTCTTCAGTCAAGTGACTGAACCAGCTCAAACATTAAGACTGCATGCCTAGCGAAATGTGTTCGATGTATATACGATAAAATTAGATGAGACTTGCGGAATGGTGTTGCTGTTACCTAAATGAAAACCGAAATATTCGGGAGCTCTTTACTTAACGTACCAGAGGTGAATCTTGGCAAAAAGGTTGCTCAGGTGATTTGGGTCTGCATTATTCAGGTTATTATGAACTCTCGGGTTTAGCTTTTTGGTTGATACAAAATTATACAAAATTGCGAGGTTGCTCTTAAGCGGTTTGAGTGAAAGCTTCTACCTTTAGCAGCTCTGAGCTTTTAGAACGTGTAAATCGAATTGTAACCGATTTTTTACACGACTTCTCAAAAAAGAAGTGTACTTATCTCTAATGTTTTCGAGTTCTTCTAAGTATGTGAGTTTATTTATTCCACCAATATTCTAAATGCTTGAACATATTGTTATGTGCTTCTTTTTTATAGAAAAATTAGCTATGGAACGTTAAATGATAACAGCCAATTAGACACTTATCAGTCCTACAGTCTACAATATTTTGCATTCTACCAATTCTAAAATTGAAGTTTGTATAATGAGAAAACTTAGTTCAGGTGATTTTCCAAAAAAACTCCATCCGACATCTGTTCCCTAACGAATCTGCAAAGAAAACTTTTAATTAGTTTGTAAGAGGCCACTTATAAAATCAAAAAAATGTTTGCGAACATCAGGTTTAGAAAAATAAGGTAGATACTTTCGTTGCGTTTCTGTAATGAACTACAGCAAAATTTACCGAAAGAAACATCTTTTAAAACTATCAATCTTAGTCATTTATATTGGGATAAATACTATGATTTGAGTTTTGAGTTTGAAAGAGAAGACATATCTTTTTCATAGTAAATTCCGATTTCTGAATAATTTGGCATACCGGTATGTACTTGGCCAAAAGGAGAAGGTACCATTTCGGAAAGGTTGGTAGATAAGTAGGTATATATCTCTACAGTCAATCAACGTCTAAAAGCAATAACCAAGTACAAGCTTCCACAACTCATGTTCACACATAACAACGAAAGTCGATAAACTAAAAGGAGCATAAAAGCGCACAAGGATGTAGAAAGGTGATATTTTAATCCGAACTTTTATGTAGATTTTTTTATGATACTCAGTTGCAACTTGTAAATGTAGGTAAATACAAAATAAAAGAATTGTTCATCCATTAGACCAACCTGGTTCACCCCGAGGCTGTGCGAATTGAGCACTTCTGTTGAATAGAAAATCGTCTGCTAGGTGCATAAAAAAATCGTAACACTCACTTTTTGAGCATAGAAAACCATTTATCTATTCTGTTTAAGTATCACAGAAAAATACTTGATAAATAGTTCTTGTGTTTTAAATCGTTTATTATTATGGAACAAAAACAATGGTTACATGTTAATGAAAAACGATGTCATCTGCAGAAGTTTAAAAAACTGTGTCGCAGATGACAACGCCCTCCTCCGAAATGAATGTGGATAGAGTTCCAAAAAAATAACAAAACATTAAGCTATTAATTTAACTACATTTAAGTAAGATTACAATTTAGTAATAAGTAGTAATTTAATTTAGTTTTGTATACAATGATAATTGTATCAATGTTAGTAGGTACCTATATTAAGTATCTTTCATACTCTTATCAAAACTGAATTAGTAAAAGAGTTGCCAGCTCACTGAAATTGCAAAATCTAAATTTCAGACAAAATCTCTAGTCAACAAATTAAACCTACTTTCTTTAATATTTAAAGTGCTTTTCCTTTCGTGTCCCTTTGATTTGGAGTATACGCACTGTAGGTGTAATAAATTATTCATCAGGTGGCACTTCTCTGAGGATGGATCCAATGTCCATCAGTTAGCTCTAGCGGAAAAACCAGGGGCCTATTTTAATTCTCCAACCCGCAATTTCGAGTTTCGTTTCTTGGGGAGAATCAAAGTGGGCCCCCAGAGCCGTGAGTTCGTTCGATTTCTAGATATTGGTGTAAATTCAAATGTCACCAAAAAGTACGTAGCTACATTTATTTGTCGTACTTGATGCCCTGGCAGTGCTTCCAGATCCCAAAAGTAAAATTACAGTGTTTCCAGTAAAAAAATAGGTACTGGAGTTTCTAAAACCAATACAGCAGATTTTAAAATCGATAACAGCCAAATAACAGAAAATTTTTGTTCAAATATTGATAAAAAAGCTGCTTAATGTATTTGTTTATCAATACAAATCGCTATAAGTTATTAGATAAATAAAACATGCAAAAAAAAACATTTATTATATTTAGTTATTCCAGAACAATTTGCTCATGATTTTCATAAATCTTTGCTGTCATCCTTGAAATCATTCCCTTAGTTGGATTAAAATTCACGCAACTTTCGGAAGTCCCCAGAATGGCTTGCTGAGCTAGCATGTTGCATTTGATGGTAATTGTGACTAAACAATTTCTTTGCTTTGTTTTGATGTTATTTATTTCGCTGAACTTTCGTTCGCACTCAGCCTTCGAGTGAGACAACGATAAAACTTAAAGCATAAAACTAAGCTTAAAATGGTATTTTGTATCTCCGTTGCTATCTTTGATTTGAGACAACTGAAAAGAAAAAACAAATCTGTAAACATTTACGTGCAATATTACCTAAAGTTCTTAAATGGTAAAATATTTCCTGAAAACACGTCTGCTGGTTGATTTGTATTCAAATTTCTAAGAAATTAAATAACGTCGCAAAAATTTACGACTTCGGCGGGACTTGAACCCGCATACTTCCCGTCAGTACCGGAATGTGCTAACCAACTACACCACGAGGTCAAGTGACGCTGGAGTCAAAAATCTTTGCGACTTTCTATCGGCTGTAGCGCCGTTAAAATTTTTGCGATGCTATTTAATTTCATAGAAATTTGCCAGAGTGTGAGGCTTACGCACTATAAAAACAAAAACTTTGTATTCAAATGTAGTTCATTCGCAGTCAAAATTCAGTTTCTTCATTCGTCATCGAACATTACCCAAAACAATTACAAATCTCAACTTTATTACAAACCTACTATAAATTTTCTATGGAAATGAATCAGTGGGTGTAGATAAGCTACGTTAAGTTTTACGTATTAGAATTCATAAAGCTATATGAAAATTAAAAACAGTATATTCCATACACTGTATTTATCATTACAGTATACAGTAGAAAAGTCTAATACAGTAAATCTACTGTAATTACAGTGAATCTGGAAGCACTGTGCCCCGGCCAGGTCCATGCCTGAATCCCCTATATTTATGATATTTTGTTTAACATGGTAAAATACCATAAAAAACAAAGAAAATTGCAATCAAATAATATAAATAAATAAGAAGTAGTTTTCACAATTGAAACAATTGAGCTAACTCAATGTCCTTTTACAATGAAATAACAATAAAATAATATAAATAAATTAGAACTAGTATTTACAATTGAAACAATTAAGCTAACTGCAGACTGTTGCAAACAATCTACAAGTAGCTCAACTGATCCATATCAATACAAGTCGGAAGCGTCCTCTCCCCAAGACGCTGGCTGCATTGCCCCGCTGTATGGCAATGCTGATGCGCAGTGCCAGATACTCACTAGCTCTCGGGTCACAATGAACATGGTTAAAATAAATACTTTGACACTTTGAAAATTAAACTAAACTAACTTTACAGCATTCAAAATGTTGCGATCCCTTTCATCACCATCGAAATAAAATGGGATGATTTTTAGTCCCATGTTAAATAGCTTAGTTAAGTTGTGCGACTCCTAAATTGACACTATTATCGTTTTGATGACATCGAGACTTTCCTATTTTGTATGGGATTCCGTACAGTGCCTCTATCATACAGAAATACAGTACAAAAATGGAATGTCCCGTTGTTAAAAATAAAAAATTTCACTTTATTTCCGTGTCAATGTTTAGTTTTATAATTTGACCTTTTCGAAGTGTAGGTATCTACATTTAGATAGATAGATAATACTTTATTGTACCACACAAAGACAAATAACAATACAGAAATAAATGCTACGAGTAGACGAAGTACAAAGGCGGCCTTATCGCTATGAGCGACTACATTTATTGTATATAAGGAAATAAAGAGTTTTTGATTTTGATTTTTGATTTTGATATCAATACCTACTAACCCAACGTATAGCTTTGAAAATAATTTTAAGGATTTAACAGCGTTAAAGAACGTAAAAATTATAAATGCAGAGAGAGTTCTAAAATTAAGTGAAATGTTTGGAAGACTATAATCACTTCATAGGAATTTGTCCTCATAATCTATGTATCTGACATGCTCGTCAAAAACTCTTTACATTAGTTTCTAATTACCGTCTCGCTAATGTTGCCGTGTTAATTTTAGTCACGTAGCTGGTAGGGAATTATATTCATAACTAGCTTTGCTCGCGGCTTCGCCCACGTATAATTCACAATTTCATGTGTTTTCATTTGTTCTTAAGTACCTACATTTTGTAGGCGAAGGCCTACTCTTCTGATATGGCTAAAGTGAAAAGCGAGGATACGACGATAAGTAGGTACCTACTTCCCGTTGACCTAGATCATGATATTTGGCAAGAAATAAGGTCTTGAAATTATACGGAACCCGGCTAGAGTCGGACTCGCACTTAACTTTTTTATCTGTACTCATTTAATTCAACAGCAATGAGTTCCGAGATTTAGTTTAATAAATATTAGTTCTTCAAATCGACCTGATAAATCATATTATTTTGCTTGTTTTATTAGTAAATTCCCATTATTTACTAGTTTATCGTTGCCAATTGTAATTAATGGTGAATTCGTTTATAACAACAGTTTAAATATTAAACTCAGTACTGTCTTCAAGCTAATTATCTAGTTCTAAAATTGTTCTCATAATGCTCTTTTGACAAGTTTTAAACTAAGCAACGGTTTAATAGCTTAGCAAATAATATATTTATTGATAAATAATGTTCTCGGAATTCATTGAAGTTTTATTTTTAACTAGCTGCATTCTTACTACCCGTAGTGTTATTACCCGTTTTCCCGTAGGAATGAAGCATTTTCCCGCGGTAAAAATCCTATGTTCATCAGGAATAATGTGGGCTTCTGATGGTAAAATAATTTATTTTAATTTTCAAATCGGTCCAGTAGTTTCGGAGCCTATTCAATACAAACAAACAAAAAAAATAATCAAATCTTTCCTCCTTATAATATTAGTATAGATTTCATAACAATGCCTACAAATTCATAGGTTGATTATCCTTTTAACAGAAGCAAAGATCATTACAGTAGGAGTGTGTAGGCACTGAGTTAAATGTACCTAGAGAAGAAATTTCAAACAAAAAACGTCTCATTCTCATGACAGCGGTGGCCTGGGCGCGGCAAGCGCTGCAGCGCTAAAACATTAACTAAGTCGTCTAACCAAACAATTCAAACATTCAGCGCTAGATCGCTTAAAGAGTATTGTTTTCTCAACGTATTCTGACAACATGTCGCCACTATAGATTTTACACCGCGCAGAGGTGACACAGATTTTGTACCTACATAACTTAGTAAGAATTTATTCTCTATTTCAAAAATTTTTGTTTGCAAAAATAGTAGAAAATTAAAAAAAAAATGGATTCTTATGCGTTTATTCAAACATGTTAGCAATAGTTTAAAATCAACTAAAATAAGAAAACAAATAAATTAGTACATTTTGTCCTAAGATATTTTTTAATACAATAATTTAACACTTCCATTGCCTATGACGCGAATCTCCACCGCCATGTTCCAAGCTATGGCGGCAGCGACGGCGCGCGCGGGGCGCGGGCGCAGTTAATGAGTTAATTATTGTGTTCAAGTACCTACATACTTTTCATTGAATTAAGAGTGCGCACGTCGTCATATTTTCTGAACTTTGTTCATAACTTGATATGTTCTGAAAGGAAAAAAAATACATAATAAAATTTTCAATAATTTGATTTCTTTGAAAATGTAATAGTTAAATAGTTTTGAAAAAACTTAAAACCAACTTCGAATCCCATAGTTTTAAACTGTTTTTTTAAGTTTTGCTGGATAAATAGAAATCCCTGGGGAATAAAATCTTGGGACCACCTTGGGAGCACCTATAAACAACTGAAAAGATCACCAAATTGGTCCGGAATCAGTCAATCAAATGACGGAGAAATCGACGAACATACTTCTTATAAACATACTACATACAGCCGAAGAACATAGAACCTCCTCCTTGTTTCGAAGTCGGTTAAAAATATGAAACTGGTTAAAAATAAAAAATAAAAAATTCAATCATTTAAAAAAAACACCGCGTCAAGTCTGTCACCCTATCTGTCTTCCATCAATCACACTATTTTTACCTACAACCGGTTTTGAAATGGAACATCTGCATGTTTTAGTCTATGATTACAATGGCGTTCATATATTTATGAAAAATTATTTCTATCTGTTGAGGTATTACGATATTATTACCTATTTATGCACATAATACAACAAATAATTTTACTTACTTGACTACTGGGTTGTTATTTTTCATTATTTACGTCCAGGGTCACACTTAGATTTGGATTTTCGTATTATTAGCGCGGCTCCTTATGCGTCCAAGCTGCATGCATGTCGAAACCACACTATTGTCAGGTGTACGGATTGCAGTACAGTTCAGTCGAACAGAGTGAGTATTCTGATCGCGAAATCTAGTGCGTAGTACATATATATCGATGTGTGTAGGTACCTATTTATTGTTGTGAGAAACCACTCAGAATATGTAAATAACCAAAATAATTTGATTACTTGGAAAAAACTAAGGACCTATTTACACTGTTTTATGCCTTTGTGTCAGAAGTACCATTGATTTGTACCATTGATTGTACAAGTGACACAACTTTGTATCCTTAGTACCAGTAAAGAAAAATGAGGATATTCCTCCGTAATGTTAACCGATTACTATGGAACTAGTGATACAACTTTGTATCTCAAGTACCATTAAAGAAAAGTAAAGATATTCCACGTAAATTCATTTTTGACATGCATTTATTTTGTATTGTCACAAAGATATTAAATTAAAAATATAACCGAAACTTCTTAACGCAAATAAAATTTTAAAGCCTTTGTTACACAACTAACGGCGTAATTTTTCTAGAAATAGTGGCACATTAATTTCACCATTATTGAGCTGCATTTGAACATGCTGTATATATGCACTTCGCTCGATGACGGATTTTGACCGTTTTTTAAACGGCATCGTTGTTTTCGCTCTTACAGCGGTGAATGCTGCATCTTCCTTAAGCGTTTTCAAAAGATGGCTTATTGTTGTGGGTCTTCTCTTAAAACTTTTGTTAAATTGCCCATTCCACCCTTCGCATACGTTATTTGTCCTATGTCTTTCGCCAAAACAACACCACATTGATTTCTTCGGCATCCAATAGTTTCGAATATAAGACAAGAATGGTCCGAGGTTTCGATGCGTACCAATAACTTGACTTTCTGCAAGCACATAATTCCAGCCTTCCTCAATATCTGGTTCGGGCAGAAGTGGTAGCACAATGCAATTATTTTGTTCAAATTTGTGTCGTTGTTTTTTTTTGTTTTTTGTTTGTATGTTTAGCTTCTTTGCTTTTCTGATCAACGTATCCTTGAAATGAAAATAACATCCGTGGTGTTCCACGTTGGGAAAGACCAATTTTATAGCTCTGATAGTAGCCTGTTCAAAATCAGTAATAAATTTAGTTGGCTCCCATTCTGGGACTGCTGACTTTATAAGTTCTAGCAAAATAACGTACGACTTTTGAAGTTTATTTGGCATAAGTGCGTAAATCACAGGTACTACATTGTTTTTGTCTTCGCTGCTGCCTAAATCACAAAACAACACAAATAATTGAGTAAATGGTTTAGGACAACGTTTAAACGTACCATCGCCGAAAAACACTTTTCCATTTCTAAGCACTACTCGTGCTTCTTCTAATGCGAAAACTATTATACGATCATTATCTTGTTGATAGTCAGCGAGTAAAAAATCGTCGTAATCTCGTGGTACCTCAACTTCTTTCAAATCAGAGTAAGCCATTTTTTCCACTCGTGCTAATTTCCTCTTTCTTCTATACGCTACACATCGGTATTGGTTATAGTTTGGCAATTTATGGATTAGATCGAGACCCTTATTTCTCATAGATGCTAATGTTTTTTTGTACACAGCCGGAATTGTTTCCTCTACAGAAGAAGCAGCTGTTTCTATGCTGGAACTTATAATTGAACAGACAGTGTTTTCATTTTCATTTGGCAGGCATGTTTTCAAATGTATGGTTGATTTCACCTTCGTCATGTTAACGGGACCCTAAAATATTTAAAAAAGTTGAAATAGTAATTGGTAGATAACAAATCTGACGGCCTTAAATACAAAATTATATGTTCACCCATGCAGACGGGCCACGGGCAATACATGAAACCTTGCTATGCCTCCGTATTTTAGAAACCTTCCTCAGGTCTAGAGTTCAGTACAAACTTGGGATCGATATTTTCCATACTGCGACTTATATTTATTGAGTTATAGATATATAGAAGTTTGTGGTTAGACACAACACTCGCTAGCGACCCTGCGCGTCCAATATAATAATATATTCAGGATGATGTTGGGTCTGCCTCGCTTCTGTAGTGCATCAGGGATGTTTGCTGAATATCAAACTGATGACTTCGGTGCCATTATTCGCAGGTGAAAGCGCACTCCATCCTTGACCGCATCGTCACTTACCATCAGGTGAGATCGTGATCAAACGCAGACCTATTCCATATAAAATTAAACAAACATACCTGCATTACTGTAACAGTTCCGGTGCATTTATCAGGTTTTTTAAAATTTTTACATCGCCAGATACAGTTACCATTTTCATATTTGGTATGAAAATAATACTGGAAACCCTCAAACAATAAAACATTTCCTCGGCCACGTCGCACTATCTTCATTTCCGAAGCATGATCCGACGATGCCGCTTCGGACATTATTTTTTTATTTATAATTATGAAAATCAAAATTGGGTTGGGTAACAATTGGTTCGACACATGAAAAATAAATGAATGCATAATAGTGTCAGACTGACGTAAACGAAAAAATGTACTTCAAATTATAAGTGGCCAGTACTTGGCGTATCGTATAAAAAGAGATAAAAAGGTTGCTGCTTTACAGTATGCAATATGCGACCTCATTAGATGTAGAAGGTTGTGTCAAAGTGAGAGTAGTAATCAAAATGTCAGTAAGCATTGTGGTTGTAAAAATATATTTCAAATAAATGATTTAAACAGTTTATCGTCTATCGCTCTGTATCTAACATCGTAAGTGTAGTATTTATTAATTGCGACAATTCACTTCCTGGGCCCACTCCACAGTACTACAATGATTAGTTGTACCATTCATGGTACTAGCGATACATCAATTTTTATGATGGTACTACTGATCCTAAATAGTTGTCACTAGTACCATTAATGGTACTAAGGATACAAAGTTGTGTCACTTGTACCATTAATGGTACAAATCAATGGTACTTCTGACACAAAGGCTGTTTTATAAGTTTTACGGGACATATTAATCCCTCGGAAAAAATACCATCCACCAGGGACCATCTCATAACATACAAAAAAAACCATGCTTACTACATTCGAACATAGTCTTCCTCCTTTTTTAAAGTCGGTTTAAAACTAATTTTCAAACAAAAATTTTATGCATGTAATACTACTTGAAGGAAATACTTAGTTACCTACCAACCTACTTACTGAAGGAAGACCTCCCATGGATCGACGACATTGAAGCGGTCGCAGGGAATCGATGGATAGAGGCGGCAGAGGACCGCTATTTGTGGCGTCGTTTCTGGGAGGCCTATGTTCAGCAGTGGACGTATACGGGCTGATGATGATGATGATGAATCCGACTTACAAATTATTCTTTTCTAGATGAAGCTGTTGGTTCTATTCACATTGCTAATCTTAGCATCTGCTATTTCTAAGAAAGAAATTCAACAAAGAAAGTGCCATGACATCGTCGTAAACGGAATCAACGCATGTGCAAGAAATCATGATGGATGGGTTGGACTTGGATACAACAGACAACTTGCATCTTACTTTACGAAAAATATAAAAAGGTGACGGTTTCTTTAAATTCAAATTCTGATTCATTTATTCATTCAGATACACAAATATCCATAGATTAGAGTATTCAATGTCACACAATAAAGGTACAAAGTCGGTAATAACAAAATTAATTTATATAATAAATTTGTTTGGCACTGGGGTTGATATGGCTTGACATGGCGTGCCTTTGCACTTGCAGTTTACAGCAATGTCTATCCGCCAGAACCCATATCAGACTTTTGGTGCTGCCCTGTATCCTGCGTTTAAAGATAGTATTTTATTGCGAACGACAGCGTTAAAGTCCTTTACATGTGCGTCAGCAAAAATGCCAGACGCACAACAATATCTGGGCAGCCCCGCTATTGCTCTAAAATAATTATTATAAAGGACACGTAAGGCAATGATGAACGCCTTGGTATAAGTAACCCACAGGCCGCTGGTATAAAAAGATTGACAGTAGGAGACTTAATAACGAGACTTTAACATCTACTGAACAATAAAACAACCTTAAAGAAGTTTCTCTGTCTGCATAGAGCCTTAGCTTCACATTTATTGTGGTCAGCACTGGCCCTATCCGTTTACATAGAATACAAGTATGTTTATTGTGTAGAATACCTACAAGTATGTGCATTATGAACATTACAAGTATGTTTATTGTGTTCAATACTCAGTACCGATTTCTATCCACACAAATATGATAAAATATGACTCGTAGAACATACCGCAAAGAAATTCTCGGGAATCACTAGTACGAAGATAACATGTCATAACCTTTACTAATCTCGCCACATAAAAGATGGAATGTAAACAACGCTATTAGTGTGACTGTGTTTTTGTCTGAGAACACTTGTTGTGACGACAATGTAAGTGCATTTTAATATATTTTTTTAAATTGAATAGGCGCTTTCAATTTATTCATTTTATTCGAATTATTTTGCCACCATATTTTTATTCTCTTGTATTAGAAACGTTATGTATTTCTTTGTCTTTTAGAAATTCTGTTGCAATCAAATTGATTTATCATTGTAATTTACCAAGCCAAGGTTTTATTTCAAATATCTAAGAGCTTTTTGGTTAAAATAGGTACCAAAATAACCTATTTACTAGAAATCATGGTATCTTTCTTGGTCTTATCTATTGAAGACTCGATACTGATTATAAGTAGGGGTATAATAAAATACCTAATAATGTCATTCTTATTAAAGACCTACGTATATTTCTGTTGGTATTTGGTTGTACATACTATACCAACTGTTATATTTTGAAGATAAGTACTTTTTTTTAAGTGACCTTAACCTGAATGAGGTTGGAGTACTGAGACTGAACTTTTCCTTTGTAAGCTTCATTATCATTAATATTATTTTTTGTTCTATTGCTAAATTTTGTACGCCTACTGGCAGGTCACACTGCTCTTAATTTTATCTCTAAACATCCCTGTGATATTTACTGTAAATGATTTGAATTGAATCCCCAGGGTAAAAGTTAACTAAATAAATAATGCTGGACAATTCACACAGCATTATCTAGCCCCAAGCTAAGCAGAGCTTGTGTTATGGGTACTAGATAACTGATAAACTTAATACAATAAACTACAACCATATATTTTTTTATTACACATAGAAAACACTCAGACCAACGGAACAAATTTCTGCAGAACTGACCTATGTACTGATTATAATAACATTGGGTATTGGGTAGAGTTTATCTTGATGTTGACATCAAAAATCATTGACCATTTCTTTTCAAATTTGACCTTTTGAAAGTCATTCATACTAATACCTACTCCATTGAATGTTTACCTTCATCCTAAACTTTAACAGGTAACGCAATTCGAGGGCCCCCTGTTCGCATTTGCGAGCCCCTCAACCATTGGTCCACTGCTGGACGCAGGCCAATAAGGCGCTTATCAGGGGGAGGCCTGTGTCCAGCAGTGGACCAATGGTTCAATGTTTATATAGGACAAAATTCATTTTTTTCTTAGACATTTTATTGTTTTCCAGATGAAACTCATCATTATATCAACGCTACTTGCTCTAGCAACTGCTAGAGTAGTGGACAATAAAATCACCAGATGTGATGGAATCATTGTCAATGGAATCAACCACGAGAAGGAGGTCCTCAAGGAGTACACTGACAAACCCTACATGATGTCTATTGACTACGACACAAACGTCTTGTTCTATACATACACAGGACCCCATGCAACTTCCTTCATACCTGCTGCTCTAAACTTGAAGACCAAAGAGAATTACATCATCTCTGGCGTGGCAGGTGGTTTTGCCACCAGTGTTGACCCAAAAACACACAAAACGTACATCGGTGGCGCTGATGGCATTTACCTATTTGACTACCAGAGCAAAGTTACCACAAAATTGGACATAACCACGGAAAATATCTGGCAGGTGTTTGCTAAAGACGGCGTTTATTTCACGACATACCCAGACGAGTCTGCGTTTGTTTACAAGAACGGCCAGCTGAAAAAAATCGCCGGAATCGGTGACAACAAAGCTATGCTTGTCGGTTTAGATAAGGAAGATAATATTTTCTTCTCGAACTCTTCTGGCCTTTTCTTGCGTCCGAAAAATGATGACATAACAGTAAAAATTGGAGAGCATACCGTCAACTCTTTCACGGCTGATGCGAATGGAAAATTGTACTTTTCCACCCCAACTGGGATTTTCACTTTGAATGAAGTTACAAAGAACTCTGTAAAGATTTCTAAGCTAGCTGGAATCAATAACATCTATGGTGCAGTCGTTGAGTCTGATGGTAGCCTTATTTATGCAGCAGACAACTCTATTATCAGACTGAAATCTACTGGACAAGAGTGTAGTGAACAATATTAAAAGGACTATCTTGTGCACCTTTATTAACAGAAAGGAAATTACAATAAAAAAAAAAGAACTAGTATTTACGGTTAAAACCATTGAGCTAATTGCAGACTGTTGCAAACAATGTAGCTAAATCTAGTTAGCTCAACTGATTCATATTCATAGTCGGAAGCGTCCCTAAAACGCTGGCTGCTTTGACTTGGTCCAAATTATAGGTAGGTACAGACATCGTCAGAATTAAGTAACCCCCCTGCATAACACAATGTAGGTTAGATTCGAATGTTTTGTGTTTTTTTATCTATTCTTTCTATTGCTATGTTAAATAAATAAAAATATAATTTATTTTCTACTTTTGAAACTCCTACGATTAACAGGTTTGGATTTAAACCTGTATGTGTTTATGCAGGGGGGTTAGTTAATTCTGACGCTGTCTGTACATATTTACTCTTTTTCTATCCAATCAGATATTTGTGAAATACAGTTTAAAAAAAAATGTGAATTTTAATACCTATTATGGGTTAGACCTTAACATTGTGAGAAACCTTTACTTATGTAAGTACTGTGTTAAGTAGTTTTAATTACGCTCTTGTTGACCCATTTTAGGGTTCCGCACCTCAAAAGGAAAAACGAAACTCTTATAGGATCACTTTGTTGTCCGTGTCTTTTTGTCTGGCTGTCCGCCTGTCAACCGCCTTTTCAAATACTCAAACCCGTAACCTCTAAAAGCCTCTATACAAGTAAAACTTCTAGGTAATCAGAACCACGTTTATTTACAAAAATTCTTTTAATTCTCGCCATGGACCAATACCTATAGGGTACTTTCCGTTTACCTAGAATCATGAAATTTGGCAAAAAACAAGATAGCTCAGTAAAGGGAAAAATCCGAAAACCGTAAATTTGTAGTTTATTTACTAAAAAATTACATTTATGGACCATTAATAGGGTCGATACTTCCGGTTGACCTAGACCTAAAATTCATAAAATTTGGCGAGAAGCAAGGTCTTACATACGGAACCGTGCGCGAGTCTAACTCGCATTTGACGTTTCAGTTTATTTTGTAGATATAAGGTTAGGCGACAAGACGTCGCCAATACTCGGGTGAAAAGTAGATGTGCTATTTGTTATACTTTTAATTAAAGTTAACAACTACTAGGTACGTGCATCAGAAACAATGGAAAGAAAGGTTTACCATTATGAAATTAAAATTTCAATTCGTCATCGAATTTAAGACAAATTAGGTACGTTGTTTGATGCAATTTTTTTTTTAATCCCCTGCTTACTCTTCTTTGCACTAGAACTGCCAATAAACTTCAAAGTTAATTGTCCGAAAATATCTACTATAACGAGATTCCAAGATGGAAATCCCATTCTCAAATCGGCCTGTACTAAAATCGGTAGCCCAGATATTAATACCAATTGTCTACTAGAAGTACAGTAGATTCAACTATAGCAATCCTAATTGTTTGACGTAAAAAACGTATTCATAGAATGGTCGAACGAACGTTCTAGCTCTGTAGGTAATTTGGAAGACAAATCGAGCTCGTTACTGCCGGATTTGCATCTGACTGCACTGCGCTAACTGAAAACTTTTTATAACTTTGTTTGTAAAGTTCGGCTTGACGTCTTTTCGAAAACAGTATGAAACTGAAAGTATTTATCGGGTACGGTATCTCGATGCTACAATAGCTGTAATTTTTGACATCTGCCGTCATTTTTGACGTCTGTTGTTTGCATCGGTAATTTATAAAATATTTTATTCCTAGAGAACCATTAAAATTTGTCGGGATTCCGTGCGTCGCGATAACGTTCATGTTTTGTGTTTCTGTCCAGATTCCGTGGGTCGGGATTGCATTCACTTTTAGTTTTTTGTCGGGATAGCGTGCGTCGAGATGCCGTAGTTCACCCGTATTTATCACTAAAGTCTTGCTAATTTCAAACTAAGCCAATAACATTTTTACAAATTCTAGTAGGGGAAGGGCAGGACGAGGTAGTAAATTTGTCATAAAGTAACTAACTTATTGCGATTATGATTTTTAAAATTCATGAAAGCATAAGTAAGATAAATAGATAATGCTAAAAAGTTTATGTTTATAATGCTATCAAAAGTTTTCAAGAAACTCTTAATGCTTTTATTTTTTAACCCTTAGAAACTAAGGGCTCTGTGTTGCACCCTCCCTCTCCTTATTCAGCTCAGATGATATTGGACTTTTTCCAGAACCAAAGACAACATTACTTAGATTTTTCGTTATCAGGAGTCAAATAACTCCACGCCGTTTTGGCATAATAGACTCGGACGTTTGCTTAAGTTCGTTCAGACGTGGCCAGAGATAACGAAGGTGGTAAAATAAACAAGCCTCCATAAAACCATGAAAGAAGTGCTTCAGCTGCAGATCCCCTGAATATTAATGCTGGCCGATTCATATCGCTTAGCCGAGATTAAGCTGAGCGAGAACAAATATTGCTCGAGAATTTTTTTCGATTCGCTCCTGCGTAGATTTACATTTTCCTGCGCAAGCTCTTACTCGCATTGAAATTTCAATTACTTTAGTGTCGGTTTGTTTACGCTTTCCGGGATATTAATAGGGTCTGTAAAGTTTTATGGAGAGGGACGGTTCAGTGTTTCTAGGGAAAGTTTGTTACTCAAATTTAACTGCGGTACCTAAATCAACGTAGAGTGCCTGTAAAGTGACACATGCGGACAATATGGTGTGACGAGTACGTTTCTCACTACCGCTTAAATTAGTCAGACCAGGGTTTTTTCCCCTCACACCTCAACTCAACCGCCTATATTAGTCCACTGCTGGACGCAGGCTTCCCCCTGATAAGTGCCTTATTGGCTTTTATCTCATGGGTGGTAATGCCTATAATACCCACGCTGGCCATGCGGGTTCGGGATCGCAGTTCGGTGGTAGAATTTTTTAGGGTTTCGAAGATCGAAGATCTTCGCTTTGTCTGTCCTTTTTTCCCTCCTTAATAACTCGGCAACTACTGCAGCTATCAACTTGAAATTTAAAATAATAGTAATTTAGTGCGCCTGTACAGATTTCAGAAATAAGTCGAAAAAATACCCATTCCCCCCCTATCTCCGAAGATTGCAGAGCGATCCATGTAAAACGTATGGAGCGTTTATAGATATGGATCTATATTTCACAGGAAAAATATAGAGAAGTTTGTAAAAATAACACTTTTTGATAAATGGTCAAAAAGGAATTATTTTCAAAAGGGGGGCTACCCCACCGAGGGGTATCAAATGAAAGGTATCGGTTTGGACATTTCAAAACAGTTTTTCAAATTTCTGTAGGTTCCATACTTTTGGAAATATTTTGAAATACCTAAGTCAAAAAAAACCCACCCCCCCCCCCCCTATCTCCGAAGTTAGCAGAGCGATCCATTTGAAATGTATGGAGCGTTTGTAGATACGGATCTATATTTTACAGGAAAAATATAGAGAAGTCTGTAAAAATCAATTATTGAAAAATGGTCAAAAAGGAATATTTTCAAAAGGGGGGCTACCCCACCGAGGGTTATCAAATAAAAGGTATCAGTTTGGAGATTTCAAACCAGTTTTTAAAATTTCTGTAGGTTTCATACTTTTTGAAAAATTTTGAAAAAAAATTGCCATTACCCACTTTAACCGAAGCATGCAGAGAGATCCATCTGAAATGTGGATTGGTACCTACTATTTTTAGGTATTCGTTAAATTGCAAAGCATTGGTACATATATGTTGACAAACGTTCGAAACCCTCGGCGCGCGAGTTACACTCGCACTTGACGGATCTTGTTTTCAGGGAGCGCTGCTGCCCGCTCCCGGTTGATGTCCCTTAGTCGCCTCTTACGACACCCGCGGGAAGAATTGCCAGCACCACACAGCTGTAAGCCGGCACCACACAGCTATCCCTTCTATTATGAATGAATGAGTGCTAGTATTTTATTCTGCCTAATACAGCCGACAAAAGACCAACGCGCAATGTGGGATGATCCCCCCAAGGGCCCACGAGATAGAGACAGACGATCTGGTTAAAGCACCTTAACCAATTAATACGATTAAGACTAGGTTAATTTAGTCAGTACTATTTTAATATATGAATGTTTATTATAAGTATAGTAGATTCATTTATTTGTACACTTCCTCTACCTATTCCATCTCCTCTCCTATAACTCGAAGGTTTGCTAGAAGAAAACTCTTTTCAGGGATAAGCTCACCTATGTAGATATCCTATTTCATAAGTTCATGCTATGTATTAATTTTGTACAATAAAGAATTACAGAAGACTCATTTTACTAGATATAACTGTGTGGAAGCAATTTGTCTGTGAAAAGGTGAGACGAAGACGAACTTCAGCAATGAAGGGTTTAACAAAGATGTTTCTCAAATTAGAAAGAGTAGGAATGAAAACCAAGAGAAAAAAGTTCACAGCACGATGTAAGTCATTTTTAACCCCCGACGCAAAAAGAGAGGGGTGTTATAAGTTTCACATATCTATCTGTGTATCTGTGTATCTGTCTGTGGTATTGTAGCTCCCAAACGGATGAACCGATTTTCGTTTAACTTTTTTTTGTGTCATAGATAATTTTATCCCGAGTGTTCTTAGCTATGTTTCAAGAATGTCGTCGGGGATTTTTTTTAAATTTTAATTTTTTTCCTGTAAAATTGTAATAGTGACACAAAACGAGAGTTTCAGGTAATATATTACAGGTGTTTCCAATATTATAGGTAATATCTTCAGCTCGAATGTGATCCCAGAAGCTTGCAGATAGCTCAGTAATAAGTAGGTACCTGTAAGTCTCGAATTTAGCTTTTGTGCTTATATCACAAATAAGGTATGATTCATTTTCTCGACGGAAACTGTCACATGAGTCAACAGACTAAAAGAAGAAAAGGTACCTAGCAGCTTCCGTCTTTGTATTTCTCAAGACCTTCACTGGACTAGAATTACTAATCCGCCTGCCAAGCGTGGTAATTATGGCAAGTTCGTAAAATTGTGTATCCTCCTCCTTACGTTGTTTCCCCAATACTCGGGGGTTCCCCGTCACGGAAGCAGTTTCTCGCGAGGTCGCGCCATCTGCTCCGATTTTCAGCGACACGTTCCGCTTCTGACATGTTGATGTTTGAGTGTGGTGTGGATCTGGTCAGAATAGCGCATTCGGCTCCTTCCTCTCTTTCCCTCCACTTTCCATCGTGTCGATGATTTTTGGAGGTTTTATCCGGGTTGCGGGCTATGTGACCAAAGAACTCGATAATCCTGCGGATGCATACCGTTGATAAGCGTTTCTTCGCTTTAAATTGTTAGATTTAAGTTCTTATATGTATGTTTCACTTCTTATATTATTGTATGCACTTTTTTCTTGTATATGTTCTTGTGTTTTTATTGTGTAAATAAATGAATTTATCTTTTCTATCTTCCGCATATGGTCTTGTCACGAAAGAGCTCTTTGAGTACCGAAAGATTGGTTTTATGTGCGGTACAGGGAATACGCAGCATTTTTCGCCAACACCGTTTCTGTATAGAAGCGGTCAAATCAACCAAAACAAATGACGCTTCGTGGGTGGACAACTACAAGACAAGGGTCCTTATAGAGTTTACATAACAAATTCACCAGCCCACCGACAAGTTGACAAAGCACTGTCAGCTGCCTACAATATTCATTCACTGAAATGTCGCACTAACCCGAGGGGTATGTCGCTGGATTCGGTTTGTAGACTCCAGCAAAGTTCAAACAAAACTTTATGGAAACTGTATTGACCTATCTGCCTCAACATCTTGTTCCGTCACGGGGTCCCAGAGCAAGAGCAATGAAATATGACCCAATAAATTACTACATTATCGGACAGTGGCAATTCTGTTCAAACCGTTCTCAGACACTTCATTTAGCCCCCGCTGAGTTGAACCTTTGATACTGTCGTGGGGTTGAAATAGGAACTCTGTTTTGTTTTCGTTCGATCAACGCTCTTCTTGATCAGTGATTTTTTACGTATAATATTTAAGTTTTCTTTTAATAAATTGAAATGAAATAGGTAATTAGATAATACAAGGTCATATAAAGATAGATATACCTACAATAACTATAACTAAATGTACAATAAAACATACAATAGGTAGATTACACAGAGAGACTACATAAGTACGGTCTACTAGCTATCTTTAACAACACTCAGGTAACAGTGGGTTGTGGTAGCGTGTGTGTGATAACGTGTTTTGTCAAATAAACCTTCCATTTCACAATCACTATTAGGTCTTATACTACTACTTATAGCTCGATCGCGATCGTCTTTTTGTTATATTTTCTCATACAAGTGACTACGCTGACGTCACATATACTTAGAAAATACTCGTAGTACGTGTGGCACACAGAGTAGGTACCCATACATAAACATAAGAAAAACGCGCAAGCTCTGGTTGCGTTACCACTGCGTAACCCATATTTTGTTATTATTTGCAGCCGAAAAGGCCTCTCTTTTCTCCCACTAGGTATTCAAAGTAGTGGTACCAAAGAGGTTATGATGCGCGATGTGCGTCAAGCTGGTCTCGACATCTTATCCCTAGATGCCTTCCGTGCCGCCTCCTAGCGTATGTGGTGGTCTTTCAGAGACCACCACATAAAATACCACACTTCGTTGGAAACAAACAAGGTGCTGGGCATACGGCAGTGTTGTACGGTCCAGTTCCACTTCAAGCCATCAGTTTTTAACCAGTATTTAAGCTCATAAAATATAAGGGTTCGTGAACATTCTTAACCCTAGATCACTAACCATTCGTAAAAATGACGAGGCGTACCTGGAGCATTTAGTGTTTCGCTATGTTCCCGACCTCTGCCACCCCACCCGTTTCTAATACCTTCCTAACTAGTATTATTAGAGACCTGCAGTCACTTATTGCGGATGCACATATGTTGAATCGAGAGATAACGTGTTATAAAAATTTCAGACTGTAATTTTGCAAACAAATATGAAGCCAAATCAACGGTGAAATCATGAATATTTATGGTTTTCAGGTAAGCCATTCAAGGTGTTCCCAGAACTTTTAAAACTTGCAGCTAATATCCTACAAAAAAAATCATAAGACCTTGAACTTCTGTCTCTGACTATTCTTATAAGTTATTTTCTAAATAGACCCTTAAGTTTTACTCAGAGAAGGCTAAACGTTCTAATTATGGTTGTTTTGTCTCTTTAATAAAAACTGAATAACAAAATATTGATGTTTTAAGCCGTCTTAAAATTTACGAATGGTTAGTGATAACGTTACTCGAAATTAAGGTTAGTTAAGGTAGAAACAACGGGTTATTCCAGTTTTTCCCCCTTGAAATCCCTCGTGAGGGGGAAAACTGGACTTCAAAAATTACAGTCGACGATTCAGATAATTATAAAAACATCTAGCTGAAAAGCCAGAAGACTATCCAAAAGATTTAATGAAGCGAACTGCAAATTTTTCTGCTCTCTCGACACTGATTAGTTGATGCCCTCGGCGCGTTTGGCTTCTCAAAGGTGTGCCATGAGCCTACACTAACAAACCACAAACTTGAAATTGGAATTTAGACTCAAAAGCCGACACAAAAAGCACGAAAGTGGAAAAATTCTATTAATTTTTACAGCCTCCGGAAATCGTTTAAAGCAGCACTAGACTCAGGTAAGTTATTGCGCAATATTTCAAACCTTTCGCCATGTGCTTCTCAGGGGAAGGTTTATAACTTAATCCTTCTTTTGATTTACTTGTTTCAATAACAAAGAAATCCTTTGATAGCGAAATTTAATATTATCCCTCTTTTGTGCAATTTTTGGTCATGTTTGGATTTTTGGGAAATCCTTTGGGGTTTTTCCGACATTGTTTTGTTTATATTGGCGAAATTTGAATTTCTTCTAAAGTTAGGAAAAGCTTTTATCTAGAGGTAGGTAGGTAAATAAGCCTACGATCCGACGGCAATAGGTACCTACAGATTTATACGGGCAATAGTTATAGTACATAAAGTGAGTAGGTACAGTTAAAACGATGCTCTTTCACATGATGCCCACTTAATCAATAAATTATACATAAATGACCTTTTGGAATTATAATCAGTTCTTATCAACTGGTTTTGTTGTGGGTGTTTCGACGTAGAATCGATATAAATTAGTAGATGAATAAACTCAAAACATGGGTCCCGATTTTATCATGATTTTATTTTATCGCCCTATTAACAAAGCATTCATTTATTTACATAATCACGTTTATGTAAACAAAAAAACATAAAGAGGCATATAAATACCGCCGTCTAAAATAAAAGGCACTAATTTTTATGGTTCACAAAAACTCGTAAAATCCCAATGGCAGGGGAAAGAGTCGTGAAATATTCCAACCTGTGTTATTTTACGTACTTAGGCCGGTTTTACGCGAGCTTAGTGGCGAAGCTTCGGACGGTTTTAGCTCAAACTTGAAAAATAACTACTAACAGGCTAAAGGTTTCTTTGTCGCTTCTTTTCATAGGTATCGGAGCGACAGAAATCAAAAATATCACTTTATTTCCGTGTCACTGTTTAGTTTTATAATTTGACCTTTCTAAGTGTACATTTATTGTATTTATGGAAATACAGAGTTTTTGATTTTGATTTTGAAGTATTGAAGTATAGCAAGTTGGAGTCTGGAGTGGAGTGGAGAGTGGTAAGTCTTAACAACCCATTTGAAAGTAAATTAGAAGAGACATATTTTATGTAGGTATAGAGAGCTCTATCGATAGGTAACACCCCGGTTAAGTTTGACACAAATTTCTTTAAATAAACAACTAATATTTTTCAGTTAAATTCGATAATATCTGTTATGAAAAACAACTTTTGATTGAATCATCTGTACACAATGAAGGTTGATATTAAACTTGTTCAAATAGGTAACTTCTTAAAAAATAGAGCAAAATTATATCTGTCTTGGGCGATTATTGCGAAGTAAAATAAGAAAGTAAGGTATGTTCAGGATCGCTCTTCAGGAAGTGGTCTTTAACATATTTAAAGATTTGCAATGCAAGGTCTATTCTATACAATTAAATAAAGTGTAGAGATGATCCTAGTAATAGCTCTTTTAATTTTAGTCTATTCCTCGCCCGGCATGGTGGTGAACTTTGCTTTACCTACGATGACGACCTCTGTGGCGCGGCGAGCGAAGGCGAAAGCGGCTGCAACGCAGGGGGTTACGGGTTCGATTCCTGCCTTAGGACAAACATTGGTACGATCTGCAAATGTTTTTTGGGAATAATAAAAATATTATCTTTAAATGTAATGCATTAGTCTAGTACCCAAAACACACACAAGCTCTGCTTAGCTTGGGGCTAGATGATGCTGTGTTGGAGTGAGAGTCCTGCATTTTTTTTCTCTAGACTCGTGTAAATACCGCCTTACTTCATATGGCATAAATTACATGGTAGAAACGGGTGCTGTGTAATTCATTTCATGGTTCGTTAGGTTTTCAAAAAAGTGGTGCCCTCTCATTTGTGTGTGATTCTGATTATACTGAGCATTGATAAAGCTGTACTGGCATAGAAAAATGTTATAAAATAAACACAAAAACCCACACAGTATGTGTGGGGAAAATAAATATAAAAATGTTGGACAATTCACACAGCATTATCTAGAACCAAGAAGCAGAGCTTGTGTTATGGGTACTTCAAGTCAGGAATAAGGGCTGGCCAGTCTAGTGTGGGAATGCCGACATGGAAGACGTCTGTCGGTACTGTCTAGTCACTGCTGCGGTGTGGCAGCGGACATTATCGTTCATTAAATCAAAATTTATCGTCGCCAATAAATCCTGCGTAAGGGAAAACATAACTTAACTCATAGTTCACTGCAAAGAAATTGTAAAAATTAGTCTTGAACAACCCTTGAAGCGATTCCAGTTTAAAGCTCGCAAGTGTAGATAACTGATACCTATAATATTGGAAACAGCAGTAATATATTTCCTGAAACTCTCGTTTTGCGTCAGTATTAATCAGTAGCGGTGTTAAATTACATACAGTACAAATACATACAAAATTCCTTCTGTGCTGCCTATCCTCTGGTATATTTTCTTAGACGACTTTCCCGTAAAATCGGTATGAGAAAGAAGGGATCTTTCTCATACCGATTTTACCTTTTTTAACCCCTGACGCAAAAAGAGTGTTATAAGTTTAACCAGTTTGTCTGTGTATCTGTCTGTGGTATCGTAACTCCCAAACGGATAAACCGATTTTCGTTTAGTTTTTTTTGTCATGAATAATTTTATGCCAAGTGTTCTGAGCTATGTTTCATGAAAATCTGTCGGGGTTCTTAAAAATTTTAATTTTGTTCCTATTTACACTACACGACCAAACAACAACGCTTCGTCTTTGAGCGACCACACCACCTCATTGGTACATATCACACTTAATATTATAGATGCGAAAGTTTTGATGAATGGATGTTTGATTGTTACCTCTTTACGCCAAAACTACTGAACGGATCGGGCTGAAATCTTAGAATCGAACCCGCAACGCGGCACATTGGTCGTCGAAAGTCCCAAAGTGTTTCGACTCCTACGTCACTTGACCTCGTGGAGCTATCAGAAGCGCATCCCGTACTGAGACAAAAGTGCAGGTTCAACTCTCGTCGAAGTCGAATAGAATGGTTTTTGGGATATTATTAAATTTCTTCAGATAATACAAGGGCAGAAACCTTTATTCACAAAAAAAAACTACAAAACAATGATAGAAATAAATCAGAAGTAGTATTTACAATTGAAACAATTGAGCAACTGCAGACTGTTGCAAACAATCTACAGGTAGCCCAACTGATCCATAATCAATACCAGTCGGAAACGTCCCCAAGACGCTGGCCGCATTGCCTCGCTGTATGGCAATGCTGATGCGCTGTGCCAGATACTGACCAGCTCTCGGGTCAAGCGTCGCTTCGACCAAACGCTCAGATAATTTTTTTAAACCCGAAGAGCCTCGGTAGTATAAAAAGTATCTTTAAATTTCTTAGTAGCACAAAGTAAACACCAATGAAGTAAGTACCTTCTTACGTTTGTTTTCACAAGTTTCACGCTTAGTTCCGCACCGATCGACTGAGCCCAGTTCAGTTCTAAACTAAAGTAAAAGTGAGAACTTTCAATTAAGGCAATTACCCCGTTAAACACTGACGAACACCGACTTTGTTGAACAACTTTTAGCACACTTTAGTGGATGGATAAACTTTGCTAGCTGGCACGATATTGAAATAAACCTTGTTACACAAAGTAATGTGCAAAAATTCGAAAATCCTCCAAAGTTTTACTTTAAAAGTCAGCGTTAAACTTGAGTGTAGTTACCATCGTAACAATAGAACGGCTAGGATGCATGATACTTTCGTCAAACATAGCTGCAAAAGCAATCTAGATAAAGTTTATTTTCTACTCTTTTTCTCTGGAAACAAAAATACACACTATTACGTCGTTGGGGGATTAAAATAAAATTAGCAATCAAATAATCTTTATTCTTGTTTTAGAGTCAAATTGTCTATATATTTGTATGTATTAAACGACTTCAAAAAAGGAGATGGTTCTCAATTCGCCTGTGTGTTTTTTTTACCATTTATAACGCAGAATTTGCCTTGTTTATGACAAGTCAGAATTTGTATTTAGTCAGCAGCATAACATAATAAAGGTATACCGATTTTAATTTACAGCCAGGGATTTATGCTAAGAAAATTCTTTATGCTTAAAATCAAGTCTAATAATATTAACTGTCCCAATTTGCTTCAAAAAATTGAGCTGAACGTTCCCTGCAAACCTATCAGATTTAACCCCCCTATTTACGTTCCCCATGCTGGCACTAACTACCGTCAAAATTCTTTCTTGTGGCGAGCGAGTAATAATTTTTAACAATATTTGTAAGCAATTTGACCTGGATTTATTCTGCACAAGTGTCAGCTCGGCCAGGCGGCGGCTCAGCGGAGAGTTTTTTGGTGCCAATGATGATGATAAATGTTAAGTTTAAATTTTTTGTAGGGTAGATAACCTGAACTAGGTATATATTTAGTTTTAAAGATGATGCATGTAGACTGGTCACATCATGTTCATAGTCTTTTTCATTGCACTATGCCACCACCTATCCGTGAAAACCTTTAATATTACTATTGTATTTGTAATTCTGTTAAATTTTAAGTCTTTGGTTTTCCCCTAAATAAATAAATAAAAAAGAAAGAACTAATCTTGTGAGAGTTACCTTCGGTCAAACCTGCACGTCAAATACGCAGGACGTCAACTGCGTGGCGGACGCTGCAGTGGCGCCTCAGTGCATCGCAAGGCGCCCGCTTTGCACACCTACGCGACCGAGATGCGGGAACTTTTTAGTTGAAAGTTGTAGACGCTCCCGCTTCGCGTCTCGCACCTCGCGTGTTTGACGCGCAGTTTTGGCCAAAGCTTGAAAGAGTTTTAAAAATAAATATAAACAATAATATGCAAAAATTCACCATACAAACCAATCAAACTTTCGAACCATTTCGTTTTCCAGAGCCATTTCAGTAACTGGTTAAATAAAGTAAAATAAACTAGTCATCACCGCACAAAAGCGTTTCCTTAGCCAATGTATGTAACTCGTAATTGAATTCAACAAAGAAGATAGAAAAAGTAAACTTGGTACGTGAGATGAAAACTGAATATGCGGTACAGATCTATTAACAGTTTGTATTATACAGTTCACTTATGCCATATACGAAGGAAGTAGGAATATAAAAGGAAGGTTGGAATTAAGTAGCAATGTAAATAGGTTCCGTTTACCTACACAATACTAAGGTACTTTGAGGCCAGTTGATGTAGTGTATCCATTAGGTAGGTTTTATGTAATAATCATATACCTTTTCAATTAATTTACTAAGGAAGTACCTAGGTATACAGAGCGTATTGTGTTAAGTCATCCCTATTCTTTACATTTATTTGAATTTTATTTTCCGCAACGTGCATGAAATCTGGGTCCAACGCAACATGAGCTACACTAAAAACTATAAAAACTTCAGGAAGATCTTAATGTATACAATAAAATACAAACTTTTAAGCGAGACGAATAAAGTACATTTTCGCTGCATCGAAAACCAATACTAGTGGTAGAGCTGTAGGGCTATCAACATTGTTTTGTAAGTCAATGAGGTTCAGCCAATAGAGTACGGTTCTGTATAAGAATAAATCTACGATGGTTATAATTGGGTTTTTTATAGGCTTGTTATAAGGTTGCTGAATATACACCTATAGTCGTGTAGATAAAAATTGGGATTAAAAATGTTATGCTGTTATGCTTTACCAAACGTAAGGATTATCACTCGACAAAAAAGAGCAAAATTCAATAATCTGTTATACAATCCACAGTGCCAAAAGCAGATCTTTGAGAAAAATGTATACATTATAATTATGTGCATCATTATTTTACTATAAAAGCTATCGTAGTTTGACGAATTCATTACGGATGTAAGCGGGTTAACTACGAACCTTATTTGTGTTGGAAGAACACCAACGTTTCATCCCTTAACGAGGGACATCTTCAGGGTGAGTGCGGTTCAAACAAAAATAAAATAAGTGGTTGCTTGACAAATTTTTCTATAGTGTAAATGAATATATTATCTAACTTTGAGTATTTACAATTGAAACAATTGAGCTAACTGCAGACTGATTACAAACTAAGAAAAACTATATTTGATAACTTTTATGTAGGTATGAATTAACTTGTGTGTGGTATAAAGAATTAAGGAATGTTTTTCTAGCTAATAATAATATAATAATAATAATAATGCTGGATAATCCACACAGCACCATCTAGCCCCAAAGTAAGCTACTCAAAGCTTGTGTTGCCACTGAGGTCGTCAAGCTGCCCCAAACCCGTGTGTACCTAATTCGTAAACAGGCGTTTCCCATCGAAAAATTGTACTTAATAATAAATAAAAAGATTTATTTATAGTGGTCCTTATTTTACTTACAAACCTTTGTAGATAATAGTAGAGTATCTAGTTCACTGGCCCAACTTCCGTGTGTCTAGATTTTTCCGGTCGGTGACAGCAAATTGAAGGCAGTTGTTTTTACTTCCGCTTGTTGTTATTTATATCCTGTGACTATTTGGATAAGTCATAGTTTGTATCTTTGATTTATAGGCGACAAGCACAATAACAGCAACATTTTTTGTTTTTGGTTCCTTGGTTCAGTTTTTTATTATTTTATTTATAACTAGCTGCATTCTTAGATTCTTACTACCCGTTGTCCTATTACCCGTTTTCCCGTAGGAATGAAGCATTTTCCCGCGGTAAGAAGTAGTCTAATGTTCATCAGACATAATGTAAGCTTCTTATGGTAAAATAATTTTTCTAATCGGTCCAGTAGTTCTGGAGCCTATTCAATACAAACAAACAAAATCAAATCTTTCCTCTTTATAATATTAGGTATAGAATAATTCGGAAAAAAAATTAAATTAAAAAAAATCTAAAACTATACATACTCACTGAAATTTCATCATCATCATCATCCACAGCCGGATTTTACCCACTGCTGGGTATAGGCCTCCCGAAGTTTGTGGCATCCACCACGATCCTGTGCTATCCGCCTCCGCCATTGACGCCCTCCGACGCGTACTATGTCGTCGACCAACCTTGCTACCGGGCGTCCAACGTTTCTTAATCGGTCGTCCGTGCGAATCGTCTTGGCGTTATAGCACGCCAAGGTCAGGGTCGTTGGGGATTGGCAGTTGGGCATCTTCCAGCGATTCTTAGCACCCTCTACTCACTGAAATTTACTAGAAAAAAATGTGAATACCATGGGAGTAGTTTATTTTACAATAGTTGACAACTCTTGTCCTAAAGTCATTGACAACGGAATATTTGGGTAAGTATTTACCATGATTATTGAAAAAAAAAACTCAAATCATGGTAAATATCCAGTTGTTAATGATTTTAGTGTAACCATGATGGTTTTAAAAGTTTTAACTCTTGTCCTCTCACAATCCACGTAGAATACTTAAAAAAATAACTGGATTTTACCTAGGTCCTACTCGATGGGTACATAAACTAAAAATGCGCGACTGCGAATGATCTGCTTAGTCGAATGATCGACCACTACTAATTTACTCATTCGACTTGAATATTAGTAATATACTAATTTTCAAAGTCGAACGACAACTACTAATTAGTAATTACTAATGCCGCTACGAATTGATCGAGGCGTCGAATAACGAATTGAGTTCGACTGCCCCACTCGGGCAGTACTAACCAAATTACAAACTACTATGGTTAGTAATCGCGAGAGGCGTCGAATAACGAATTGAGTTCGACTTCGCGACTCGAGTAGTTGCCATTACTAACCATATTAGTTACTAATTTAGTTAGTAATGGCGAGTCGGGCAGTCGACTCGAAATCAATTCTTTATTTGACGCCACTCGCCATTACTAACCAAATTAGTTACTAATTTGCCCTAGTCATTCGAATGGTTCGAATGATTTGTGAAGTCGAATAATTCGAATAAAATCATTCACAGTCGCGCATGTTCAACATAAACATAATAATCATTTTAATGGACTTCTACAGCATAATGCAATTTGAAATGAGTTAAATAGGTTCTACGGTGCGGAACGTTGACGTACACGCTGCCGCAGTCTATTGTCTGCGATCGCCGGCTTTCGCTACACTCGCTGCCAAATAAAATGATTCAAGAAATTGTACTAAAATTATTCACTTAAGTGTTGATTTGTGATTTGTTTAAAATCATTCGAAAAATTGTACTAAAATATTCACTTATGTGTAGATTTGTGGATAGAATACAAAATAGGTAGTAATCTAATTTATTTTTAGGATCTTATAATCTCCGATTATCCTAAATTTAATTAACTATCATTAATCAGTTATAATTCAACAAACAAACCCAAATCAAATCACTTTTTTAATAAATTGTTATTTTTAACCTTGTAATATAAATGACTTACTAAATGTGTAACGAAATGTAAAAAAAAAGTCAGAAATCTGAACTCAGCAAAAAACAACCTGTTTATTGTAAGAGTAAACGGCACAGTACGAAACCAAATACATTCAAGTTGATACTGAAATTTTTCCTTATAAATTTCAAGTTAAGATAACCGCTAAAGTGATTCTGGTCAAATTCGCTCGGTTTCGCGCCAAAACGCGCATCGTAAGCGTTACATAAGCGGCCATCTTGGATGACTTGCTAGCGGATAAGGTTCGCAATTTTTATTAATTCCGTAAATAATCGGCTCCCGAAGTGTACGTCTGTCAGTGTTTGCGACAAACACGCCCTCGAATAATGAATACGAACGACGCCATTGTAGCTGACACTTTTATCTAAATTGCCTGCGCTTAGCTTTAGTACAAATAAAAAAATCAGCCTATTGCGTAGTTAGGGTGCATTTTCGATGAACAGCGAGAAAAACAATTATAAATTGAGTGTTTAGAGTTTAGATAAAAAGAATAAACTTTATCCTTCTTAAGTATAAATACCTCATCCTCAACAGCCTGTATTGGTCCACTACTGGACGCAGGCCTCCCCCTGATAAGCGCCTTATTGGCATTTATCACATGGGGGATAGTTCCCATAATACCCACGCTGGGCATGCGGGTTGGGGATCGGAGGTAGAATTGTTCTAAAGGGGGCGCTGCTGCCCGCCCCCGGTGGATATCCCCTAGCCGCCTCTTACACACCCGCGGGAAGAGTTGGGGGTCTAAAAAAATGGAAAAAAAAACCAAAACAATAACAAAAGTGGATTAGAGCCACCCTATCAAAACTTAGCACAACGATTACCTGTATTTTTATTTCTTTATTAATCAAAACTCCATCATCATCATCATCATCAGCCTATATTAGTCCACACTGGACATGGCCTCCCCTAATGAGCGCCATAGCGCCCCGTCTTCAGCTTGCCGCATCCAGCATCTGCCTGCAGTCTTTCGCAGATCGTCATCCCACGTGGCCGGAGGGCGTCCTACACTACGTTTGCCGAGTCGTGGTCTCCACTCAAGAAAACGTTTGCCCCAGCGGTTGTCAGTCAAAACTTATTCTATTCTTAGTTCTACGAGACTTTAAACCATAATTATAAGGTTTGTAAATCTAGTGTCGACAGTTATGTACACCGTGTTGCCATACATTTGGCACATTTGCACCTGACACGTTGTCTTAGCAGCTCGGTGTTATACCAAAATATGTATATGAACTAAAATATACCGTAAAAAGGTAGGTACTTACTTACTTACTTACATAAAGTTTTCAATAATCCAGCTCAAAATTAACTACTAAGATGGAAAAAACCCTCCAGCCTCAGTGACTTTTCCAGCTAAAATTTTCCGTATTTTCTAACGCATTTTCTTGAAGACTCTTCCCACATGTTTATACTTTTAGCTCCTTATTGATTAGTTATAACAAAACAAGCCTTATTATCACTAACTGCTTGTAAACGGAAGTTTAGTATGCCGTAAAACTTCATTGGTTATTTGCGAAAATATTTCAGCGAACAAACTTTTACTACCTACTTTATTTTGACAGGACAACGGTAGATGGATTCGTAAAACTGTAGTTACGTTTAATATCACACTAATATTATAAAAGCGAAGGATTGGATGGATGGATGGATGTTTTGCAACCTCTTCACGCCAAAACTACTGAGCCAATCTTGCTGAAATTTTCATACAAGTAATTCTAATCCTGGAATTTTTACTGCACCAGCCCGTACCACCTCAGTGCAATAAAGCAGTGTTACCAACCAGCGGTCGTTTCACTCATGTATATGAGCTCCCCGCCTCCATATCGTACAGGAATCAAACATAGGTTACTTTTTATCCCATAAATCAGTTCCCATGGGTTTGAAAACGGGTATTACGATTAGGAACCTTAATTATAATAAAAAAGTCCCCAGCCGCGTATTTCTCTATGTCTGAAGTGTCTGAACGCTATAATCTCAAAAACTGTTAAATAGTTCTTAATACAATTCCGACTATTCACCGAAAAACGCAATGATTCACGAGTAAGGTTTGTGTGTATAATTTGTTGAGGTTTTGTATAAATTGACTGAAAATATAACGAAGATTGTTGAAATTGTCGGAAAAAAATTCGCCTACTGGGAGCTTTGCTGGCGTGCGCTTCTTAAGGCCTGCAGCAGTAGGCGTAAGGGAAAACGCGCGCCCGCCAAGCCGCCGCGGTCGTGTTTTATGTAGTTATTTAAACATGGTGATTAAGAAAATAATTTTATCAACTCTGCAAATTTGTTTAGAAATATTAAGTGTCCTTAGTTGAGTACAAAAAAGTGTACCTAATATCAGTAGTTCGCTAGTCATAGTATCGAAAAAAACATTAGAAAAAGGGGTAACTTTGGGATTTTTTTCTATCGAGTGTAGTTCAATAAATCTTGTAACTGAATGCGACTTTAACTACATAGATTAGATCCATAAGTAACATATTTCTTTTTTCAGAATATTAAACACTATTTTCAAAGTCTCAGATGATTTTACAAATCACAAAAGTGCGGCCTCTGCTGGCCTACCAAGCCTTAAAAACAATGCATTACGTTTATTAGATTTAATTAGATTAAATTATTCATCTTTTAGTTATGAAACTGCTCTGCTACCCGTGCGAAGCCGGAGCGGGTTACTAGTCTAATATAAAAGTAAATTATAGCTTACAAAGGATTTGCAAAATGAGGGCAAATAACTTAACAAAGTGGCGCGGTAGTAAATCTGAACTTCGGAGCCCCAAATATACTTTGACATTGAGAGTCCTCTATAAATTTACTTGGTAGATACAGAGTTCGGGTTTAGATACACCTAGATTATTATAGGATACAACCCCGTGGAATGACCAAAGCTTTGTTCCTTTGGTTCCGTATGTATTTTTTTTATTTTGTTAAATTATTTGTGGATATCATTTATTTTTTACCAATTTACAATAATTTTCCGATGATTTTTTACTGATATTTGCATTACAATTTATATTTTTTTTTATTTTGAGTAAGTTTTTTGAATTATTATTCAAAATTGTATTTTACTTGTAAAATATTGATATAATATTCTTTTTATTTGACAGTAACCTATTTGTTACCAATAAAGAACTTGAACTTACTTTCCAAAATCTTTTGAATTTTTACTAACATTTCACAAATATCTATTATTTTGCCAACGAATTTTTCAAACTTCTTACATTCCTGATGATTTATTGATGCATTGATGGGTGTTCTGGGTATAATTACTACGTAGTAAAAATTATATATCTATGTAGTACACTAGCTGCATTTTTACTGCCCGTTGTCTTATTACCCGTTTGCTCGTAGGAATGAAGCATTTTTCCGCGGTAAAAAGTAGCCTATGTTCATCAGATATAATGTGGGGTTCTAATGGTAAAAGAATTTTTCAAATCGGTCCAGTAGTTTCGGAGCCTATTCAATACAAACAAACAAACCATCAAATCTTTCCTCTTTATAATATTAGTATAGTTACATCTTAGACATTTTAATGTGTAATAACATGTAGTAAGGTATTTAACAGTCATCTACATTATTAGTATCCATAATACAAGCTCTGATTAACTTGGGACTGGATGATGCTGCTTGGATTGCCTAGAATTATTTATTTATTGTCTTCTATTATTTTACAAATTAGATTGGTAATTTCTAAGAAATCAAATAATATCCCAAGAAACCTTAGACTACCCTACCTACTACCCCGTGTGTGAGGGGGCTTATAATAGCTCTATATTAGCAAAAACCTTAGAACGGTAATGTTTCTCAGACAGTTTATAGCTTTACCTGTATTTCCATTCGATTCTCTTTATTATTAAGTTATGCACCTACCATTTTGTGAGTACATAATGACACAAAAAAAATCCTTTCCAACACATATATTTTATACCTTAAGTGTAAAATTCTTGTGACGGACTCTTAGAATAAATATTGAAACAAATAAAGAGTTGTGGCAAAAACGCTCTTATCTTTTATTTATACACGCAAAATAAGATTCATTGCGAAGATGTCGTATAAACACCAACCAAAATATTATAAATCATTCAGAATATATTGGCAAAGGCAAAAAACCAAGGCGTGTCTATCGAAACATCTGGAATGTAGGTCGGAAAACAAAACCCACAACTACTCAGGGTTAGGTCTGCTACAAGATAATAACACTGCCAAAATGATTTTCAAAATGAAGAAAACAGAAACTGATTATAATTTGATTTGAAAATTCGAAGATAGCCTTTATGAACGCCAAAATGACACCTATCTATTTATTATAGAGCGATTTCGTTGAGGTGTGTTTTTTACACTTTTAAGAGTGAGTTTTTTTCAACTTTTTTAAAATATTATAATCGAGCACATAACTCCTAACATGACTTTTCGAAAACTCTCACGGTTTTAGCTTCACCTCATCAGGTTTTACCATTAGTGGCCCTGAAAAAAATCCTGATAACCCATTATAATAATATTTCATGATCAGTTGAGCTATCTGTAGATGACCTGTAGATGTTTGCAACAGTGTACAGTTAGCTCAATTGTATCAATTGTAGATACTAGTTCTTATTTATTTCTATTATTTTATTGTAATTTTCTTTGAGAATAAAGGCTTCTGCCCCAAAAAAAATGATCTTTAGATCAATTGCTGCGCCTTTACAGGGTAATTGTACCTTTAAGCTAATTACCACTTATTCTAGAATTGTGTAATAATGTTTAGGTATGAAAATCTGACACAGTTGCAGAAGTTAAAAAAATATTTCAATCGCCGCTGATTATGTCTCACGTGATCTCACCAACTGAAACCCAAAAAAACACTGTCATTTGAAATAGCTTGTAGCGCCAGACTCATGCTAGATGCTCAGCTAATCACACGGTTCTGAAAGCTGATACCATCGCGTCGTATTGGTACGTAGATGAGCGTTGCGAGATGGTCATTTATATCGAAATGAGATGGGAAACTCATTTGCTGTTATCGAGAGCGAAACACCATGAAATGCAATATTTATCTTTTCTCTGCAGCTATGAACTGAGGAACAAATATCCCTGATATTTGATCCTACTTATGCACTCATGTTTCTACTTCTCAAAACCCAGCAGATTTTGCCTCGAGAGGCGGAGAGCAGGAAGAAGTTAGTAACTTAACTTTATGGTGGCACGGGCCATCGTTTCTCAAACAGTCTCAACAAGAGACGTTTGAGAAACGATGATGACTGACTGACGTTTTCTATAGAACGGAATATGGAGCTGCCTGAATTAAAAGTCATGTCCGCATTGGTGGCGGAGGATTTACCTGCGCGGTCTGGTGGACTTTAATTGGAAAAAATCGTTTATTTATTTTAGAGTGACACGGTTCAGCATGTTTTTAACCTAAATCAAAAAAGTGGTATTATGAGTAGTTTACTACTTTAGTAACTCATACTCATTTATAAAACTGAAAAGACAAAAAAATAAACAAGGAACTAAGTAATATAAGTACATACAAAAAGTAGCGCACACGATAAACAGATTTCAATTTTATTTTTGTTTGACCGAGAGTTTTCTGCGCTATGTTTGAAGAAAATTGGAAAAGCTGTTCAAATTTATGATGGATTAAAATAAAAATATTGACTCAACAATTGCATGCAATAGCCAACCCGCGCGGGCCGTTCGCGAGTAAATCTTTATTTTTGTTAATTAACTTACTAAAATATGCTGCTTGGCTCTCATTTACCAAGGTAATAACTAAAATAAAATAAAAGGCCTTTTATTCCGTAATCTTAACAATAATCATGCAAGAAACATTTGTTATATATTGATCAAAATAAAAAATAGATAGGTATATTAAATTCTTAGCATTAGGATTTCATTAAAATAATTAAATTTGCATTCATTATGGGTACCTAGAAATTGAATTCGAATGCATAGTAGTTTTTTTTGGTACTTTAAGAGTAAATTACACTCTTTCTGGTATTCGCTAGGCCTCCTCCAGTCCGGAATATTTTCGTTTTGGTAACAGTCGAAAAGTTTTCTGTGAAATCTTATCATTTCTTCCGTTGACAGGCATCGTTGTAATTGCTTTTGCATATAATATTCTTCTGTCTCTTTAACTTTCGGTGAGTCGAGGTACCGTTCACAAACTACCGACACCATGGACGGTATATTATAAAAATCACCCAACACGTCGAAAGACATTTCCCCACTCGTTCACGCTCGAATTGACCGTTTCATATTTTCTTCCTATACTTTCAAAATATAAAACTGTCACAAATATTACAAATACGTAAGTATTCGTTTCGAGGTGCTTCTGCGAGAGCTTCGTTTTACTTTTGCACACTAAGCGGACAAACGAATCTATGCTAATATTATAAAGAGGAAAGATTTTATTGTATTTTTGTTTGTTTTTTTGTTCGTATTGAATAGGCTCCGAAACTACTGGACCGATTTTAAAAATTATTTTACTTTTAGAAGCCCACATTAATCCTGATGAACATAGGCTACTTTTTACCGCAGGAAAATTCTTCATTCCTACGGGAAAACGGGTAATAGGACAACGGGTAGTAAGAATGCAGCTAGTATATCGTAAATAGAATGTTCTGAAAAAAAACTAAAACTTGACTTTGAATCTCGTAGTTTTAAACTGATTTTCACTTTTTTGGAATAAAATTTTTCATCTTGGGATCAGTTTTTATTAACAATAGCGAAAGAATTTTCAAAATTTGTTGATAAATGACGAAGAAATCGACGGACATACGTTAAAAAAACATACATAGAGCCGGACATAGAAAATCCTCCTTTTTCGAAGTTGGTTAAAAATAGTGTCCGCTGATTATAAGACAATTGTAGATAAACATCTGACAGCCGGAGTGGCCGTCTGAAAATGTAATTCATAATTCAATCATATTCAATAATATAAGACATGTAGGTACGCGTTTGAGCGATAAGGCCGCCATTTGTACTTTCGTAAGTTCTATTCTGTTTTTTATTTGTGGTTTACAATAAAGAGTTATTTTACTATAAAACTATCGTAGTTTACCGTTACCAACGTTTCATCATCAAGAGTGAGTGCGGTTCTAGACGCGCGCGTTCCGCATCTCTCCGAGCACTACATACGAGCGCCGGGGGTGGGGGTGGTGGGGGGTGCGCTGCTTGTAGATGCTGTAGGGCGTGAGAGTCATCTCCGCACTCACCCTGAAGATGTCCCTCGGTAAGGGATGACGTTGGTGTTCTTCCAACACAAATAAGGTTCGTAGTTAACCCGCTTTCATCCGTAATGAAAAAGTTGTTTATTGTATTGAGCGCTCGCAATGAACTTTCCAGTTGTTAGGAATGGCAACAAGTCTTTCTAAACAATTTTATAGCTCTTCGATTAATGAACGTGACACAGATTAGGTACTGTTACTTCGAACGTGATAACGACGGAGCGTTTTTTTCGTTTTTCTCTTACTTTTCAAGATGTACCTACATGATCTGTACAACACTACATTCAATGTTAATCTGGACTTCTTACAGCTCGTGTTTTATTTTCCAATGTTTTACATATAAGTATTATCATATTTTTACCAGTAATTTTATGGAAGTTTCATAGATAACCTTTCAAATCTCTTCTCAATCGAAATTACTCCAGAATCCCATGGGTAGAATTGCAGACACTTTCTCAAGCACTGAGGTTAAATCCTTCGAACACTATGGGACACCCTCAACAGCATAATATGTTGGTTCACTGCTGGACGCAGGCCTTCCCTAATAAGCGCCTTATTGGCTTTTATCTCATGGGGAGTAATGCCTATTTTCTCCATGCTAGGCATGCGGGTTGGGGATCACAGTTCGGTAGTAGAATTGTTGTGCAGGGTGCACTGCTGACCGCCCCCGGTGGATATCCCTTAGTCGCCTCTTACGACACCCGCGGGATGAGTTGGGGTGGTGCATTTTTTAAGCCGACAATACACAGCAAAAAAAGGGGGAACTGGTAATAATCCTTTTTCCTCGAAGGTTAATATATTTATCCGCTTAGTAACATCCGTTGCATGAGAGTAAGCCGGCAGGCTCTTAAAATCTACAAACTGAGACAGCCAGCGCTTTCCTGCAGTGCAGTCCATTTTCATTCATGAGCTTTATTTATGTTCTGCGGTTCAGGTGAGATGGTGCAATAATATGAATGTGTAACCTATTTCGAGTTTAGGTTTGGATTGTATTTTTATGTGGTATAGTTTCAAATATTTCCGTTACATTGTTTTATTAGGTAGTTAGGTACTACAATGCAGGGGATTTAGCTAACGCTTCTGGTTTGTATTGATATGGATCAATTGTGCTAAATGTAGATTGTCTACAAACTAAGTTAAATTTTTCAATTGTAAATACTTATTCTAATTTGTATTTATTCTTTGATAGTATTTATTTGGTTAATATGGTAGGTACTTTTTCTTTTGTCCAGCTTTTCAAGGATTCTTTGGAAGGTTTATTAAGATAAACTTTAGTTTAAGATTTAAAACGCTATTTACCATGATCATGATAAAAACAAAACAAAATTAAATAATGAGATACATCTATCTAATCTAATGGTGCAGTCCGCAACCTCTTGCGTCGCAGGCGGACTCTCGCCCACTGCGCCACTGAGGTCGTCAGTACCTGTATTACTCCACAGCTGGACATAGGCCTCCCTTAGTAAATGTCATAGCGTCCTGTCTCCAGCTCGCCTTCAACATCTGCCTGCATTCTTTCGCAGATCGTCATCCCACCTGGCCGGAGGGCATCCTAACTACGTTTGCGGAGTCGCGGTATCCACATAAGAACACGTTCACCCCAGCGGTTATCGGTTCTTAGCGAGATAATGTCTCACTGACACTTCAGCTTGCTGTCATCACAAATCACACCTATGATGAAGACCAAAGGGTGAAAACCTTGGGGTTGTTTAACCTTCGGAGAAGTTAATAAATAAAAATAAATAAATAATGCTGGACAATTCACACAGCATTATCTAGCCCCAAGCTAAGCAGAGCTTGTGTTATGGGTACTAGATAACTGATATACATAACACAATACACTACGAAGATATAATTTTTTATTATGCATAGAAAAACATCCAGAACACCCTGAACAAATATCTACATATCGTACAAACATTTGTCCCATGGCGGGAATCGAACCTGCAACCTCCTACGTCGCAGACGGACCTTCGCCCGCTGCGCCACAGAGGTCGTCATAAGTTAATAAAATCTCATTTCAAGCAGTCAAATTCAGCAATAACTTACCAAATTATAATCAATATTGAGTGTAAGATCAGGTTCAATAAATATCGAGTTGTAAACAATTCACTGGCCCTCAAAGGAGGTGTCAAAACCAACATCTTCTTTAACCTATTAAACATTTATCTCTGAGTTCAAAGTAAGCCACAAAAAGTTAAATTGCTCAAGTTTAAATTTATGAAGCAGCTCGTCTTCAGTGTTCGTGTTATGAAATTCACAAAAAGTGAAACGTCATGCTCGTGTTGGTCACAGGATATTTTGTTGACGGCTAGTTCAAGAAGTAATTTAAACAAATGTTTTCCCCCTGATCTCCGTTTGTAAGTTTTTAGAGCAGTACATCAATAATGTATGTACCTGTTGGTATAATATACCTACATCTATATTTTACAGGAATAATCAAGCGATGACTGTGAATTGAACAGTTTTTGAGTAGTGGTCAAAAACCGAATTTTCAAGTGGGTACATGGAAGCGGGCATCAAAGGAAAGGTAGCGGGGTTTTTCATTTCAAAATAGTTTATGAAAATTTTCTGTTTTATACTTTTAGAAAAGTATACATAGAAAAGAGTCGAAAGTTTACCATTAGCTCTTAATCTCTGAAGTTTGCAGATCGACCCATCTGAGATGTCCTATGTTTTTGTTAGGTTTTTGTTTTGTTAGGTTACTGTTTTTAGATACTTTTTCATTAAATAGCGAAGTCGCTCACGCGAACTTGACGGATCTTGTTTTATTTGTGCCCGTCTCTAACGCGTTTACTGTTTCTTACAGTTAGGTTAGGTGCACCACTGGGCTGCTCAACTGGTCTCCAACATGCGCATGCGTGTTACTCTGTCTGTTAAACGAGATTATTTATGTAGAGTTGCAAGTACCTACCTACTTATGAAAAACTTATGAAAATACCGTATTGTTATAAAATAAGTAAAGTGGGAATGAGTGAACTTTGATGTACCTAATCTTTAATTTTTTTAACTTATATTATACTAAAAGGATGATAAAAAATCCGATAGAAAATCAATGTTGAAAATTATAGCTTCAAAATACTCTTCTTTATTACTCCACCTTACTAATAATATTAAAGGCTTTGTAGCGACTTGCGACTTTAATTTGTTTTCAAGTTGTTCATTTGTTTCATCAATGCTGAAAAAACAACTTGTGTTAGCTATTCTCAACTAGGCTTTGTCTTTAATCAGAGCTTCTTGCGGTCAAAGCTACGTCTATAACTTCTGTAACAACATTTGGTTTGCTGGATTTCTGGACTTAACATTAGGTATATCTCCGAAAGTTTTGTAAGATTCTCTTTGAGACACCTGGGTTTTTAATGTCTCGTGAAGAAGTTAGTTTTTGTAAGAGAATTAGTTATTATTTAGTAGGAATCTAGTCAAGTCTTTTCAACGTGAAAATGCAGTCAGGTTATTTTGAGTCTAAGTTATTTAGAAGTCTGAAAATCAAAATCACTATCATAATAATTTACCGAAAAGACATCAGATTTGGCTACTCGCAGTACCAAAAAGGAGTGACATGCAAAAGAAAAAGCAATTTCCTGAAACTTGGTCAGCAAATCGAATATTGCTACGCCATAGTTTATCGCTGTCATGATCACAAATGATCAAGCGAACCGTTATAAATGACGTGACAATGATTTGGCTGAAAATTGCGAAAATTAATCACAATGATCCTTCACACCGGATCTTATTAGTTGCGATCAATCATGCGATTCATTGATTGCTTTGCTCTAAGTAATTGTAAATAAAAGCGAAGCGACTTTTCAGTCCTCTCGATGTTCGCCTTATATGATAACGGCGACAGGCCGGCGTCGGACGCTCCACGCTAATCGCATTACACGGATTTTTTGAGCGTAATGCTAGGTGATGTGTCCACTGTAACTGCAGCTACTGGATTGCCAACGCGTCCGCCATTTGCAAACGAATTTTCAACATTGACATCCGAAATTTCGTAGCAAGCGGATGAATTTTGTAAGAATAAGAATGGCAACCTGGCGACTCGGAGTGCGAGACGGGAGGAAAGGTAGACGGAGCGGGCGTGCGAGTGCGTCCAATGATCGGCAAACCGAATAACGTCATCCGTACTACACAGATCGCCAGTGTTGCCGACAGTCCGATGCGTCCAATCCGTGCATTGCGGATGAGTGGTTGCACTTCTATCGCAAACCATACATTAAAAACTAAAATCCGTTTGATGCGTTCAGTGCGGAGCATCTGATTCGGGTCTGTCGATGCTAGCCTTACGATACGTTATTATTAAAACCCATGTTTTTTTACAAAAATGTGCTCGAAACGAAGTATAGTAATTTTTTGAGTTGTAAGTTACATAAAAATCATTCGCTTTTTACAAAAGCCGGTTTGCGACATGGCGACGCAATCAATGAATTGCATTTCTGTAAAAAGAACACATTTTACGTGACTCACAACTCAAAAAATTTCTTTCGCCAGGCCCCAGCCTTATGGATGGAGGATTGGTCAAAGATGGTGATGAAGGTAACATTCGAGTGCTTAGTAGGTACATAAGTGGCAACTTAAGGATGCAAAACTGCCTTTCGGAATCAGAATGACGTTTATTTCTTTAGGCTTACGAAATAAGCACATTATACATCTCTGAAATTAATCTAATCACTCAACACGTTATCCCGCCCGCGATTTCGCGATTTCCGCGATTGAAACTATCATCGCCAAAGTTTAACAACCATAGTATAAAAGAACTAAATTTTAGCCTCGTTACTTTTGTAGTTTCAGAGATTTCTTGATGAGTCAGTGAGTCTTTTCTCTTCTATATCTTACAGCAAATCAATTATCACTTTTATATTTTTTAAGTAAACGCAAATATGAAGAAGAAGTGTGTAGCTGGCAAGCGGTGGAGGAGGCAATAAAATATAATTTTAATACCGTTCTTGTATTAAAATTATATTTTTTCTGACTTCTAAACAACTCATAAAGAGTTAGACTGCGATATCTAAAAATCCTAAAAGAATTTGTTTTTATCCTACCGTCTAAGTAAATATTCTATATTGTTTCATAACAGCTATTGAATATCCGTGGTGTCTGAAATTGCGAAAAGTTTTCCGTTCATTTAATAAATTGAATATAAAAAGCAGCAAAAGCAGCTCAAAGATTTCAAATGTGAAATTTGGCCTCTAGGATAGGAATATCGCATTTTACGGCCCAGAGATGCCGAACGCTCAAGTGGATTGAATTTTCCGATGGGGTTATAGAATTTGATACCTTGAATGCGTTATATTTGACTTCGGGTGCTGAGGTGCCGCTTCGGCCTTTTGTACACAATCTTTTGACGGAATACGCTGAACCGACGTGGACGTAATAATATTCTGGGGCAGGTATTGGGAAGTCGTTTTGCTGGAAAAATTCACTTTTATGTGTAAGTCATTTAAATGGCATCTGAATTTAGTTGATTGAATTTAACCTGGTCGGTGTCAAAATTTTGTTCAGAGTCTAGTATGGGTTGTGGGGGTTGTAGCTAGTATGGGATGGGTTTACGATACCAAAAAAGTTTTCGATTCCTTCCATAAATTTAGCATCTTGCAGGAGCGCCTCTACCGGGTAGAGAGGAACTACTTTTCATTGTTTCATACGATCTCGATGATTGTTTTTGAATGTTTTCTTATTCGTATTTTGCACACTCATATAAACCATCATTCCCACCATATAGGCATTAGGAACAGGGAGAGTCCAAATGCGTATTTAAAACAAAACCACTGTATATAATTGTAACAAGACTGGCGTTTGACGTTAATAAAATTGATTCTTGTTGAACAAGTGGATTGCACTTCGCGCACGATCTAACCCGCTGACTGCGATATTTCAAGAAAATTCACTCTCGAATTGGAATCATATTAATGATAAAACTCAAGTAGAGCGTAGGATTTCCATTTCTCGATCGGAGTGAGTGCTCACAATGTCTGCACTGGCTGATATTCAGCGTTTAATATTCATGTCTGGCAGCTTTGCTTCCTAATGCTGAGCGTCCATCACACCATTACCTATCATCATCGAAGTTAGGTTTTGCTTGTTTTAATTTAATAAAAGACAAACGCGACATCGTTAGTTAGTAGACTGGATGTGTCATAGGGACCTGTAGGTCTACTTTGAAAAACCAGTTACGAAGTAGACGGATGATGGATCTCATAAAACGACGGACAACCAAATTATTTTGACACTAGCAGTGCTGATTTCACCCACGTAGTTCCCGTTGCCGTAGGAATTTCGAGATAAATATAGCCTATGTGCTATTCCAGACTATAATCTAACTCGGTGCCAAATTTCATCCAGATCCGTTCAGTAGTTTTTACGTGCAAGAGTAACAAACATCCGTCCATCCATCCATACATATAAACTTTCGCGTTTATAATATTTCCTACTAATATTAGTAGAATTTATTTCCTAGAGAACGGAAACTAAAGATGTCTAATAAAAAAGTAAAAGAAAAGCTAAATTATTATTATATTATTATGCTCTTAATGTTATTATTTCTTTGATATGGGTGTGATTTGGAAAATTGTTTACTTAAATTGTGTAATAACATGACAGATTGATGGATTAAACAGATTTGACCCATATACTACAAAGTTGGACTTGTTGTTACGCCCAACAGGGTTCACACCTGTGATACAATAGGTATAGTACGTATAATTGGCTTAATGGGTACGTACCCATTAAGCCAAGTAATGTGTTAACAATAATAAATATATTGAGTATTGGGTACGGTGGTTGCAACGGACTAGCTCTGGGGTACACCCATGCAGCATGAAGCTAGTTGACTACACGGGGAGGGAAGTCAGTGTGATGTGGTTAATGGACGCAAACCTTTACCTAGAAATTAGATATTCGCATCTCGGTACCGGTGTTGTAGCCACCGAACAAATTATAGGTGATGTTGATTTGCCTCAGGAAACATGGAAATTTAAATAATACCTATCCAGTTGATTTAAGAAAGCTGCTCAAGCGTAATAAATAAATTAAATTAATGAATTTTAGCAACTGCTTACTACATCAGGGTTTGTTCATTAATCGCATGAGGCTTGAAAAGAGGGGGGAGGGGGTGTAGTTTTCCGGAATTAAATGAGATTAAACCTGTTTCTATATCTACCGAAAAATACACGTGATTTTGGGTAGGGGCTGACGTATACTATGGTGATCCATGGGGGAGAAAAGGATGTAAAAAATGATAAAAAAACACGTGAACGATCGTCGACCCCTTAGCAACTGGAGGTTTTTTGGGCTCACTTCGGTTCATAGAACCCATGCATAGTAAGTATATAGGCATTATTAAAATATGAACTAATTTAGATCTGCGTGAGCTTGAAACAAAATCTAGGTCAATTACAATTTGCTGACACTTCAAGTTAGTCTCCCACACGATAACCCGTGAACATTGGAGTTGGCAAACTGTACCACGTGATAAAAACGATTGTTTGCCCAGGAAGGAATGTGTTAACTTTGACACTTAGTAGGTCTTACGGAACCATCTCTGGTTATTGTGTTAGATAGATGAAAAGTTTTGATTTTAAACTGGAGTGACATGAGCAGTGAAAAGGCCAGCAGTGCTATAACGCTTAATCCAAATCTTAAGATGATGATCTATGCTAATATTATAAAGAGGAATGATTTTATTGTTTGTTTGTTTGTATTGAATAGGCTCCGAATCCACTAAACCGATTTGAAAAATTCTTTTACCATTAGAAGACCACATTATTCCTGATGAACATAGGCTACTTTTTACATAGGATTCTAGGTAAGTACTGTATTTTATTGTTGCTAACGGAAAAATGGAGCTCTCAAAATAAATATATAGATTATTTGCAACATTTTGCAGGTTAGCTCAATTGTTTCAATTATAAATACCTGCTAGATCTAATTTGTTTGTTAATCAGCATTGCCATACAGCGGGGCAATGCAGCCAGCATCTTCGGGACGCTTCCAACTGGTTTTGATATAGATCAGTTGAGCTACCTGTAGATTGTTTGCAACGGTCTGCAGTTAGCTCAATTGTTTCCATTGTAAATAGTTGTAATTTAGTTGTAAATTATTTCTATTATTTGATTGTATTATTAATTTGATATGCACATAAAATATACCCACAGAACTATAAGTATAGGTACCTTAAATCTTACCTAATTGTACATAGTAATTACCTTATTTCTATTTACATTCCGACTTCTAAACGGACTGTAAATGAGAAAGCTATTTGAATTCCATCAAAAAGAGTTATTCAGTTGCATCACATTCACATCCAATTCCCGGAAATAGAGATCCAAGCCCGGCTTGAAACGAATTTAAATTCACATTACGCGGTCCACCGAACTAATAAACACGTGAAATGGACATCGCAGTCAAATGTAAAACAAATCCTGCAAAAGCTGTGGACATTTCGACATTGGACCCAGTGCAATTTCCATGTGTCAAATGCATGGAAATGAAGATGTGGAGATAAAGGAGTTGCTGACGGGCGATGGGCTCGAACACAACCTTTTGTACCCATCGTAACTCATGTCATGAGTCACGATAGGTAGTGTTTCATACCAAAACCCGTATGAGGCTTTTGGTTTGGCATGAGGCCTTAGATAAAGCAGAATCTCATTAGTGGTACACTATCGAAGGTTACAGGTGTTGAAGGCACAGTAAGCTCTCCTGTAAAATTATCTTGAAGAATCTAAAACAGGTTGGCATAAATTTTTGATGTTTTTAATTGATTTATTAGCGAGATGCCTATCGGACTTAGCCGACTTTTACAAATATTAACAAAACAGGTTACATAACGCCAAATAAATAAAACCTCTACGAAATCGCACCACGCCTACTTTTTTACTTTTCACTGATAAATAGCAGCATGCAATATTTTTTTTTTATCTTTCCGAAAATATCATCATGCCTATTTTAGTTCAATCTCTTTCGTTAGTGCAACCATGTCATGTAACTAACAGAGTTATGTCATTTAATTCATTTGTACTAGTAAATGGAATTATCACATTTACATTTACCGAACAAAATGATTAATAGTTTTATAAAAATAGGTAGGTACCTAATCCATTTCACCACCGAAAGTGGAATAACATTCTGACTTCCTAAATATATAAGTATATTTTATTCCAAAGGACAAAATCTGAAGCGGAGTAGTCGACAGCAAACCTCTATTCAAATGTTTTTAAAAAGACCCAACATTCTCCTATTTCTGATAGAAACAATGGACTCGGCGGTACGCGAAAGCGAAACAAACGATTAACTTCACCACAGCGGTGTGCTCGATGTTTTCATTGTTTGACGAGTTTTAGAAAACAGTATAAACCTGACAAACCTGTACACTACACAGTTGTATCAAGGGACTTAAAAGCTGAAAATCAAATCAGTAGAAGTTTGGTTTAGAAACTGGAACTCGTTTAGGTATAATATGGTTCACCAATTTCTTGCTGAAGTTTCGCACGCTATTTTGGGTAAACAGTAGCTTATTATTAGAAAAATATAATATCCCAAAAATGTACGTCTTCAACGGGAAAGGAACCTGTATCCTTTCCTCAATGTGCTAACCAACTACATCACGAGATCAAGTGATGTAGGAGTCAAAAATCTTGGGACTCTCCAAATTACCCTGAGTCTTTAATAATAAGAACCCTAGTAGCCTAATATGTTATTTTAGGTCAAGAATTACATGTGGGCAAAATACAGGCCCAATCCTTTCAATATTTGCAGCGTTGTCTTCGCTAAATATTAGTAGATATTGGCCAAGTCAAGGCAAGCTTTCACTAGACAAGTTTACATTTTTCATTAGGAAACCTGAAGTAAAAAACAGCTTAGAAATACATATGTATATAGGTATATATAATAAGAGTCGGTAGGTTATTTAAATATTATGTACATACTTTATATTAGTTCACAGTTTAGACTATAAACTTTAGGTACATTAGAATAATTATTGGGAAAAATACTATTGACAGTTTGAAACAAAACCTCCTATTTGCTCCTGAAAATTTGGTTCCAAAACTCAAAACTGCAACTCGATATCTCTACTTCACTTTCAAAAGATATTGGTCACACAACAAGTATTTGCGCTCTTGTCCAGATTTTTCAGTAAAGTTTTACCGATAAAGCTTTGGAAACTGCTTTAAATTCCGACCAGCCACTCTGAACTCACGGGTAGTGGGCGCTAGTTTTCACCCTAAACTTTAGTGTCCGGGGTTTCAAGCTTTGGTATAAAGAACTATCCCTGTAGTTTGTGTTACAGCTGTTTCAGTGGAGTGACCTGAATAAAATGTTGCGCTCGGTTTCATGGTTTAATCCAGTTTCATCAAGTGGGAAAAATAAATGAAATGAAAGTACAATCAAATGACCTAGAAACTAATTTTCTGGGTAATACGTGAATAATATATGGTTATTGAAACTGAAATCGTCCCCCGGTTGTTTAAAACGCATAATGCACGTCTCATGGGGTTGTTTCAGTTTTCTCTCTTGGAAACTTAATTTTTAAAAGTCCAGAATTACCACCCTTAGTTTTTTCTTATTATATTTTTCCCCCTTGAGAAAATTTGTACCTACAAGGGGAAAACCAGAAACTTCATTTTAAAAAGTCCAGAATTCTCCCTAAAGATTTTTCTAGATCCATCGGAATCGGAGCGTACGCAACGAAAGGATTTGTATATTGATTTCTATGGTGATCGACACATCTGCCGATACCGATGCCAGGAATTTTGTAAATACCGATGTCTCGAACGCTGCGTACGCTACGACACCACATTGGTGGACGTACAGCTTTAAATGCGGAATTTTTTGCAGATTTATATTGTCAAATTTTCGACTTAAGACGTGCTTCATTCTGAGTGACAAAAATAAAATAAAAAAAATTAAAAACCCACCAGCCAATTTTCATGAAACATGGCTCAGAACACTCGGGATAGAATTATCTATGACACAAAAAAAACTAAACAAAAATGGGTTTATCCTTTTGGGAGCTACGATACCACAGACTGACACGTTAAACTTATAACACCCTCTCTTTTTGCGTCGGGGGTTAAAAAAAAATTTGTTAATTGTTAACTCTATAGTAGTAGTGGAGTTGCAGCCTACGTTGCAGCACCAAAATCAAAATCAAAAATCAAAAATTCTTTATTTCCATAATTACAATACATGTACACTTGAGAAGGTCAAATTATAAAACTAAACACTGACACGGAAATAAAGTGATACTTTTGATTTCTATCGCTTCGGTATGTAGACTTAAGTAAATAAGCGACAACGAAACTTTTGGCCTGTTAATTGTTATTTTTCGACGTACAGGTAATGAAGAGAAGCCTATATTCCTTGACAAATATCAACAAAAAATACGGTGATAGACAAATTTTTTGGGTTTAATTAGGACTTTCTGATTATATCAATCTCTACTCTAAGGCGCTATGCAGACAGAGCAACTTTTGTTGACGAAACTGTCAACTTTTTAATATTTTACATATAAACTATCACTAACATTATTATATGTATGTAAACAGCTTGTTGCCAGTTGCCTGTTGCCACAATACTTATTGCTCTGTCTGCATAGCGCATAATAGGTATGATATTGGATCAGTAAATAGGTAAATAGAACCCTAATTATTAGTTATAACTTGTTTGATTTAATGTAGTTCTGTTCTTGTACGGAATAATCGAAGTTTATTATTTACGAGATAAGTTATGGGATCCTATCTCACCTTGAGTTATAATTACATTAAGTTGCTATGGCTCTTATAACAATAGATAAAACTTAGGTACACGTATAAACATGCACATCCCATAAGCAGGACATAGACTTTTAGTTCATAATTTAAAATAGAAATAGTCATAGATAAAAGTTCCTAAAAAAGAATTAGAAAAGCGTATTGTAGGTTTCATTGTGATTATTTAGTATTATTTTTCAAAGATTTTATGACACTTCGTCTAAAAAAACGATAAAAACACACAGGTAGGACTCTGTCGTTGTTGCTTGGCGCTCTCTGTGTCAAGGTCGAGTATTGTTGTGGTGTCCTGATGATGTCTCGTGGAGAGACGAAACTAGTTGACGACTTACTTTTGATGAGATTTTTCACTGTGTGGTTGGTGTGGTCTTTTCTTTCGCAAATTAAGTTAGGTAGGAGGGTAATTTACTTAATTTAATTAATATGATTAAATTTAAGTCTATTGTTTACTTTCTCTGATTGTAAGTAGGAATAATTTACTTATTTTAATTGATTTAATTAATTTTAAGTCTATTGTTTACTTTCTCTGATTGTAAGTTGCGTCAGAGACCAATTTTGCATTAGCTTTTTTTTAATTTCCTCTAAACTTGGTTAGGTTATTGGCTTGACGTCGCCGGCTTGAATGATAAAAACATGGCGGTGCCGCGGTGTACAAATCAAACACTATAACTCCCCACCCCGCCAGCCCGTAGATGTCGAAGAGCCACTGCTCATCCTCTGGTAGGTACGGACCTTCCACAAGAAGGGTAGTGGATCCTTTAGTGTATTTTGCCACCTCTACGGTGATGATGATCACTAATCCGCCTGCAAAGCGTGGTAGTTACGGCAAAACCCCTTTTGTTTGCAGGAGGCTCGTTCAGCAGTTTCTGGTAAGGGATGAAATCTTATAGTAACAGTAACCTACTGGGTATCAACCAAATATCAAAGTGCTGGATTTCCTTCTTAACCAACAGGACGCCTGAACACGTCACAAAATTCAAATTACACAAGTAAAACTAGGAAATAAAATGAAAACTTTGATTTTCTGATCATTTCAATCTTTTTAGGTAAATTATATAAGCAAACAAGAAACTTTTACGTTGATATGTTGTTGATTTTGGAGTGGGAGCGTCCTGCGCTTTTTTATCCTCTAGATAATCGATATTTTACAAAATACTACAATAAGCCTTTTTACAAAGGATGTTTGACAATTTGTTTGAATTTATTTATCGATAATTTTTGCATCTGACTTGGTGTCTTGTTGTAGAAGCGTACACAACCCTGCTTATCAATGCCAAGCAATGCTTCCATCCTATAAGAACCTTCGAATGGTTATCGATGAAGAATAAAGGTTAGTGGAATCAATTAACCGGAGCACCCCAGGCCGAGAATAGACGATAAAAACCTCATCTGAATATTAATTGATATCGATGGGGCTTAGCGGGGGTGTAGAGTTTAATCTGCAATCAAGGTTTTGTGTGCTTTAAAACATATTTAAATAGAAAGCTATTTTAACCGTGCATGGCTGAAAAATAAAGTGGAGCAAGGCGTTTACTGAATGACGTTCAAGAACTGGGTACAAAACCGTTGGAGGTCCATTGGCAAGATGGGCAGATGGACGAACCTGGATGAGATTGACGCAAGACCGTGTGGAGTGAAAAAGTTTGGAGGCATATACCCAGCAGCGGGTGAAGTCGGGTTCCCATTGATGATAATGATGGCTGAAAAAACTTATTCGGGAGGAATAAATATCATAGAGACAAATCAAGTGCATTTGAACCACGTATAACCATTTTTTTCGCCAATGCAAATGTGTGTTGTTTAGGGGTTAAATTGTCTCTAGGGCAAGATACATGAATTTATCATGAAGCAGTACAAATAAGTGCGTTAGTTCCAAAGCAGGGATGTTACGGAGGTAGTTTCACGGAACCGAAGTCGGAGTCGGAGCTTTTAAATTTGGTTCGTCGGAGTCGGAACCGGAACCGGAGTCGGAAGAGGAGGCGGAGTCGAAGGTGGTGGTAGATAGATTTCTGCAGCAGCTACCTGCTAACCTAACTACCTGGTAGGCGCAGGATTTTCTCAAATTGTTTCAGTAGATCATTTACTTTATCTGCTCGTGTTGCATATAAATCGCCACAAATACATTTTCGGTAAAAAACTGTCTTCCCTTAACTGATAATTTGGCACAATTAGCTGTATAAGTCGCCTTACCACACCGTAATCTCGGCCCTGGTCCGTCCATCTTAGTGGTCTGCGACCTCTTGAACGCTCTATTATAGTATTTTTATTCACAAAGAAAATTACAATTAATTAATAGAAATAAATTACAATAAGTATTAACAGTTGAAACAATTGAGCTAACTACAGACTGTTGCAAACAATCTTCAGTGACAGATCCATATCAATACCAGTCGGAGGCGTCCCCAAGACGCTGGCTGCATTGCCCCGCTGTATGGCATTGCTGATACGCTGCGCCAGATACTCACCAACAGGGGTATTTTAATTCATCCGATTCGTTTCCGAATCGAATCCGACGGATCTTTAAAACGCTATTTTGATTTCGCCTCGGGTTGACGATCGAAATTAGGAGCTCCTCCTCATTTACATGTACTACATTAGTCAACAGATTCGCTTCGGATTTTCGATCATCAACCAGAGGCGAAATCAAAATAGCGTTTTATAGATCCGTACCTATAGATCCGAATTAAAATACCCCTGCAGCTCTCGGGTCACAAGTCGCTTCGACCAGACCTATTATAGCATTTTATAGCCTACAAACTTCACACTTCAGAATGCAACTAGAGGTTGTCAAGAAGAACAATGCGGGAGCTTTGAATAGGTGTGGTGAAGACTGTGACGTCATTGTACGACAGTAGTTGTTCCATGTTCATTGTGCCGCGCACCGGCGCGTTTGTTTCCGGTAGGCGTTAGTTCTTGCTATAAGGTTGTTCGATTCTTGTTGGCCGCAATTCAATTTATTTTGCGATTTTAATATATTTTTTTTGCCTCATTCCAATATGATCCTTTGAGTAAAAGCAAAGATGGAGTTACGTTTTAGAAATGAAACTATTGGAATAGTAATTGGCCGCAAATCGAAAAACGTCAATTCAATGGTACTTTTGGAGCATTTGGTAAAAGAAGAGATTTTTTCTAAAAGTCGACTTTATAATCGCACTCTCGAAAGTGATTTTTTTTTAATTGTGGTGAATTCAATGATGGGTTCATGGAAAATGATTTACAATTTACTGCACATTACATTTCCACTAGTTTTATTCCTAGTAGAAGGCACAAAAAAACACAAAAAGAAATAATCTTGCAGGCAACGCGTATCGAGCCACCATAAATGGTACAGGCAAGGCGGCGCGGCGCTTGTTAGCCTATTTATACAAACCTACCTACATTTTCATAATGTTAACGTAAGAACTTATTTGTTCCGGATCTGGATGTTTCCTATTCGAGTTTTATTCAACTGAGTTACCTATTAGAAAGAAAGAAAGAAAGAAAGAAAATTATTTATTAAACACTACAGTACACTAATGAATTAAAATAAAAGACTACTTAGTAACACATACCTACAAAAACACAAGTGAACAAGACTAACACAATACAATACGTAGGTACGTAGGTACCTGTAACACAATCTGCGTATTTTGGGGCTAGATGATGAACGGTCCAGAATATTTTGTTACATTAAAACAAACCAAACAATGAGTGAAGTAACTTTTGAAACCAATAAAATAAACATTACAAGCACCTCATGTCCTCGATTACAGTAAAATCATCGATATAAGTAAAATTAGGGAGATTGGGTGCTTCAAAAGTGGAATGCTCAAATTAGGTCGAATTAGGTCCACCCACCTCAGTTATAGTCGGACCGGCGCCGCCAGCGTTCCGTGTTTCGCGTGCGTATTGTTGTCTCGGTCGCACTTTGGTATCGGTACGTCTTTCTATCTTTGTGATTCATTAGATACCCAGTATATTCCAAAAGACTGGAAACAGCGTGCCTTTGCGTTTAGTTTGTAACACAACACAGGCCATTTGTTGAGTCAGCGCTGGGCAAACGTACCATATGTACTGAATTTTTTAGATCTACGCGTGAAATGTACGGTTTATTTCAATGGACGATCCCTAACCGACTGTGTAACATTCATGTCCCTTTTTACGTTTTCATTAAATGTCTTGGAAGAATAATAACTTATTCATATCTTTTTCATTCCCGAAAAGCTTTTTCAAACACCTCCAAGAATATTTGTTTGCAGTTTAGAGATAAATTTAATTTGAGTTGACATTTTCAGTGTAGAGTGCGGAGCATTCAAAGAAGAAGTTTTAATTAAAATATTATCTTAGTATACCAGCTGCAGGGTTTTAAACAAAACTATGGACGTAATTTCTCAAAGCTCGTACCTTGTTGACAAAAGTAAGCTTTTGCAGCTAATTATATTATGAAAATCTGGTAGGCCTTCAAATTCAGAGCCTGTGTGGTCTGTTAATTGTTTTCTTTGAAATCACATCGGTTGATCGGATATCAACTTCAACTTCTTTTCTTATGGAGTTAGTAAGTGTTCTATATCAGAAAAGATCTTTGAAGTATCTGTGAAAAGTTTTGTCAGAAATGTCTATTTAAATCATGTAACTGTCCGATTGTTTATGAGATTTAAGCAAGAAACACACTACTGACACGCTACGCGATCCGACAACACCCGAGTTGAGTTGAATCATTAAATAGTGTTAATTTTTTAACGTCGGGTGTTGACAACGTGTTTCTGGTCGTAGAAATTGTTACGATTAGATTCAACTGAACGCGCATCGCGTTTCGTCGGGTCGCGCGGCGTTTCAAAAGTGTGTGGAGCCCATTAAGCATGTGTTCTTCAATTATATTTTAGTTGATGTTGTTGTCGGGAGTTTTCATACTAAACGTCAAATCTTCTTGATTATTTTCATAAGGCGCTACCCCGACCCAATACCACTATTATTTTATCTTATTATTTTGTTAAACGAAGGAATTTTTAAAAAAGGATTGGCCAGTTTGTGAATCCTATCATAAGCTTTTTTAATGCCTGTGTAAAAGTCTTATTTAGTATACTTTAAGCAGATATGCGAAGTAGCTCGTTTTGGCCACCATAGTGGCAAAAAAGAGCAACTTCGCATCTCTGCCTACACTATATAAACTAAAACATTTATAGAGGCTTTCAAAAAAATTTAATTAGCCTTCAGTATTTAGTCAAATACCTACTCATTAAGTTAGCTGTTAATTTCCTGTATTTTGTGAAAAGAAATAAATGAATAAAATGAAGTTAACCGACGAAGCTGCTAAATGCCCCATAGGTTTTAAGTGAATACCTTTGCCTTAGAATGCCATTGAATGCCAACCTCAAACTGATGCGATGAATGCTTTTTGAAACAAATTAAGTTCGACTTTTCGAACACTTCTGTCAAGAACGTCAATTAAAACATAATTGTTCGATTATTTTTAAGAAAAATGCCACTCTCAACTATCGACATATGACTAGATCCATTCATCATTATGAATAGAAGATGTAAGATTACCTATAGTTAGCTAGATATATACCGTACACGCATTTATTTTCTTTTAATTATTGGAATTATTTTAATACAATTTTTTATACTCGCGTAATCGTTAACAAATCATACTTCGATATTTATTGAGCTGACTTTTTCGGTGACAAATAGGCTGGGGAACAATTGTACAGTTGAAATAATATGAGAAAGTTCATCGGCTTAGACGTTAAAACTATCTATGCTCCGTCCACGAATTTATTTTCTTTGATTGAATAAAAGAGTGAAATATTTCATAAACTCTGGTTTTTGAAAGAAAAATGATGTGAATCTAACGCCTCGAAAAATATCAGGATTAACGAGAACTTCGATATTCAAAGAAAATATGTATGGACAGAGCTTGGAAAGTTTTAACGTGTAAACCGATGATCCTTCTCATATTCTTCCTTTACAATGGTTACCGAGCCTGTTTGTCACCGAAAAACTCCAGAAATAAAAAAGTAAAAACTTTATTCGGCATTCTATACAATGCACGCCGCTACGTGTGGAGAATGCCGGATCAACACAGAATGCGCAAAATTACACGAAAATGTTTGCAAGCTTCCGTGCTGGGATATTTTTTACTTTTTCATTGCTGTCTACCTGTGTGAAATTTTTATTTTATGGTAGTGATCATAATACATTTACCAGCGCATTTGAATCTTACAAAATAAATGTGAAATAATCCTGAAACTCGCAATATTTACTTATAAGTACCTATTGTGTTTCTGTACCTTACAAGATTCATGTTTTAGATACTGAAGAAACCTTCAGCTTTTTACACGAACGACATAAAAATCAAGTTAAAAAACTCTCTCCTCCAAAGTTAGTTTTACAGTTCCAATAATCCTGTGTAGTGTAGAAACAATAAAAGGGTGCTAAAATTTTAACGCTAATTATTCTCAAAAGTTTCTACAAATAACTATTCTTGCATTTAAACGTGATGTTGGTTATAAAAATGCGAGCACAAGAATTTCTCTAGTATTTTGACCACAAACGTAAAAATAAACCCCAAATGTCAGCAGTCCAGCATAGTTCAGAACAAAAGCTCCAATAACTTCCACATTGAGGCGTATACATATATACCCCGATACTAGTGCCACTACATGTTTTGTTTTATCATTATGTTATACAAAGGAATTATCAAAAATTCGGATCACGCGTAGACGATACCTATCACAAGTTTTTTTTCATGTAGGTATCTGTTATAGTTTTGTTTTGTGTTATTCAGTCAGATGTTTGGAGAGCTTGGTAGCCACTAATAGGAACTAAACGCTTGAACTAGTATCTGCCTAAATAATACAATACAAAACTATTACACATACATGAAAAAAAAAGTATCGTCTACGCGCGGTCCGATTTTTTGATAATTCCTTTGTATAACGTAATGATAAAATAAAATATATAGTGGCGCTAGTATCTGGGTATATATCCGCCCTAGAACAATCAACGCGTCAACTCTTGCAAATCTCGCATCTTGCTGACACTAGTAGCAGTCATCTTGGTCACGTTCTTGCTTCGTCATGAAGCGCAAAAGACTCTACAAATTGTGCATACAAGTATTGGCCCAGTGCCAGCATTATAAATGTAGTGTTTCGGGACTAACGAGCGAATTATTCGAAGCGTCTAGTTATTTTCAAGAATTGCTGGGTTTTTCGTCGGATCTGTCAGTTATAATTGGACTTTTATGAATATGGAATTTTGAATGGGAGACCCTTTAAATGGATTCAGTCTGAGCTGAAACGGTAGGTTTCTTTTAATTTAATTATGCTGACTCTATCAGACAAAGTGAGTGGGTACCCTATTAATAAACATATTCAGAGTAAATTTGCAGTCCAATATTCTGAAAAACTGTACCTTAAAATAAAACGATTTCCACGACGGGAATCGTCCCGTCGTGGATCAAAATGCTTGTATCTGCTGAAATTGGTTTCTTGTCTGCGAGTGATTTATTAATTAGGTATATCAGTCATCGGTACTTACCCTGAATACAAGCTCTGCTTCTTTTGGGGCTAGATGATGCTGTATGAGAATGAAAATTCCTTCTTTATTTTTATCAGCCTTTGTCTTATTGCCGTCAATGACTTTCCCAATATATTATGCATTTAACAAAATAAACCTTTAAAGACGAGCTCGCTGCAAGCTAAGTCAAAAAATCCATACATAAAAAACTTAAAGTCACACGCTTGGAGACGAGATAAAGATTTTATTTTGATAAAGATTGTTAAAGAACTTTCAACAATAGTTATTGAAGAATAAGGATCTATGCCGTGTGGTACCGGCTTTGAATTTACACCACCCCAACTCTTCCCGCGGGCACAGATATAATAATACTATACTACCGCGGGTGTCGTAAGAAGCGACTAAGGGATATCCGCCGGGGGCGGGTAACAGCGCCTCCTGCAGAACAATTGAACCACCGGACTGCGATCACATGCCCAGCGTCGGGGTTATGGGCAGTACCCCCATGAGATGAAAGCCAGTGCTTATCCCGATAAGCACCTTACTGGCTTTCATCTCATGGGGGATCCAGCAGTGGACCAATATAGGATAGACAAATACTTTGAATTGTGTCTAAAATCAACACCAAGAAATATAATTGTAAGTTAAGCAGGTACTGTAGGAAAGTTTATCTTTTTGTAGATAAACTAGCCCGCAAATAATTAAAAAGCAGAGTAATAGAGTAAAACTATCAAGGTCTTTAATTCAACATTAACAACGATATAAATTCTTTAAATACAATTCTGTGAACATTGAAGAACATCACTACGGCCTGTAAACAGAATTCAATTCAACGCTTGAACGAACCAAGGTATTGTCTCTTATTTGACTCAGACACTATGCTGTTAGGACTTGTAGTTGGGTTTCTAGTTGTCACATTCCATTGTAAAGTATTATAATAAGTTACTTTTGTGGGATTAAACTTCGGTAAAGATGTAAATTGTGTTAGATTAAATTCATCATCATCATCAGCCTATATTAGTCCACAGCTGGACATAGGCCTCCCCTAATGAGCGCCATAGCGCCCTGTCTTCAGCTTGCCACATCGAGCATCTGCCTACAGTCTTTCGCAGATCGTCATCCCACCTGGCCGGAGGGCGTCCTACACTTCGTTTGCCGAGTCGTGGTCTCTACTCAAGAACACGTTTGCCCCAGCGGTTGTCGGTTCTTCGCGAGATATGGCCGGCCCACTGCCACATCAGCTTGCTAATTCTGTGAGGATGAAGTTAAATGGACCATTTGTTTTAACCATAGAATTTTCACTTTTCTATAGCTACAAAACTAGTAGATATGCCTAATTTGTTGCAATTGTTAGTATGATCAATGAAAGGTCTAGGTTTTTCATTTTAAAGAATTGACTTTCCGTGAAATATACTATTTCGTACAACTTCGTACTATTCGTATAACTTCGTGCGCGTGCTACGATGTTACGGCGGACCGGCGGCGAGGCGTAGCCGAAATGCCGAAAAGCCCAAAACAAATATTTGTAGATCGTACAAAAATTTGTCTCGAAGTCGGAACCGAACTCACCTGCATAGCAGGCGGACCCTCGCCCGCCGCGCTACAAAGGTCGTCATAAAACACTTAGATCCCTCCTTTTCGCGCAGTCGGATAAAATTACTGTGTAAGCCACATTACTCGGTAAGTCGCCTGTTTCTGCCTATTTCTTCTAGTGAGTACAACCAACAACAATTACCTAGGTAGGTTAGCTTCTTCTAACCGTTTTCTGTTTTGATAGCGTCATCACGCCATCATAATCAAATTGTCAATTCTACTAGCTATACTGTCGAAGCTGTCGCTTATTAGTGGCAACACAACATTATGTTGTTGTAGGCAAATCAGACACGCTTATTGAATTATGCAAATGATTGATTATAGCCAGTGGCAGGGCTTAGTGGGATTTGTATAACAAAGTAATTGAAAGCCATGAGTTGTCAGGTGTCCCGATTGATAAGTAGATACTACACGATTTATCTACCTACCGGATTGTTTATACTTATGTTGTATACAGGGTCATTGGTGATTCACTGTCATAGCGAGAACTGCAGGTATTGCTCATCATCTCGAACACGTTTGTGAAGACGTCAGGTCTTAATTCTATAAACTTGGTTTTGATAATAGGTACCCCCTTCATTCAATAATCGTTCTTTAGAGAGACTTTTTTAGATAATTAATTTTAAAAGGCTCTGCTCTGAATTAAAAGTCGGTGTGGGAGTGGAACCAAAGTAATCGACATAGCCCTGAAGACAGGGCGCTATGGCGCTCATTAGGGGAGGCATATGTCCAGCTGTGGACTATTATAGGTTGATGATGATGATGATGTGGAAGTGGAAGATCGGTCTTGAGTAATTCATTGAGTTCCGGACATAGGTTTTTAATTTTGTGTCGAAAACCTTTTTTTGTAAGGTTTGGTTTATCTCCTAGGATGGAACTTAGTACTGTTGCTACATCATCAAAAAAAGTTCTTTTTTTATCCCGAGTTGTGACACTACATTATGTACATACAAAGGATTGGTATTAAAGTTCGCGGCTTTTTTAGAATTCATGAAGAAGTACGTAAATTATAAGTTACTAGCTTCTGCCCGCGGCTTTGAACGCGTTTATGGAATAAAAAGTAGCCTATATATTATTCTAGGTCCAGATCTTTATGTGTGCCAAATTTCAGGCCAATCCACTCAGTAGTTTTGGCGTTGTCTTCGGCCAAATATTTTCTCAACGGCACAGACTTTCACCTCAAAATCTTCCTTTGCTGTTTTAATCTTCCTAATACTCAGGACTCTAAACATAAACAATGACGCGGTATGCAAATTGAACATGAACTGCCTACGTACGTACTTATGGAGGTAGTTCAAGGTATAGGTATCGATTGTGTCTATTAACACTTTGTTTATAAAATATTTTAAACTTTTGTTTTAGCCGAGGTGATAAAGATCAAATCAAAAAAAGACCTATTTGTAATTTAACAAATAATACCTACATCCAAAACGTTATAAGGTTGCTTCGTTCTATTAATTGTAAACAGCGAACCAGCTCACATAGTTTGGTACTCTACATTAGTAATTTTAATTAGTTTTATCTTTAATCTTGTTTTACCTTATTTTAGCTTCATAAACCTTAAAAAATTGTTCAAAGACTGTACACAAACAACACACTTAAAACATAGATATACACACACACACATACATAAAATATACTTACGCTCACACTATATTATATCAGATCAACAACATTTATGTTGCCTGGGATGGCCAAGTATTTCATATACAACTGTGTTCCTGGCTTACAATAACTCTCACAGCCTCTTAAACTCTTTTTTTACCCAATTGTTGACGTCCCTGCAGTTAATTTTAGACTCTAAATATGGATGACATCATCACTTTAACGAAAGATATCGAAAATATTACCTTGGCAGACTCATTCCTTTGCTCCCCCGAAGATGCGAGTAGGTACTTAAATAAAAGCAATCACTCTATCAAAATGTTACATCTGAATATAAGAAGTATAAACTGTAAATTTGATAGCCTACTTATCCTGCTTACTCGTATTAATGTACATATTGACCTAATCATACTCTCTGAATGTTGGCTGAGTAAATGCCCGTCTCTTCCTGTAATTTCAGGTTTTAACGCATACGCTTCTAACTTCAAAAATCAAAATGACGGTGTTGTGTTATATGTCCGGTCTTATCTGAAATACAGTGTAGAGACACCGATTTTTAATGATGCAAACTGCCTACTCTTAAAGCTAGATAATAAGTTAGCCGTGATTGCTCTCTACCGTTCCCCGTCGTATAAAAACATCGATGTGTTTCTGGATAGTCTCGACAGTGTCTTGCTGTCACTTAGTTCTTATCCTTCTATAATTATTGCAGGTGATATTAATATAAATATTATTCCACACTCGAATGACACGAACTCAGATGAATATTTAAATTTACTGTCCTCTCACGCTATGCTCCCCGCTCATCTGCTTCCTACTCGTTTAGAAAGCTGCTTGGATCATATAATGTTAAAAACACAGCATTCTGCTATCTCTCTTGTGCTCGACTGCGCTATAACCGACCACGCTCCTGTTGTTTTTGGTATAGCAACTAAAACTCAAACAAGACCTATAAATAACCATCTAAAACTTGATATCAGTTCAGTTGTAGCAGAAATGGAAAAAACAAATTTCTCTCATGTGTTCTTAATAGATGACCCGAATACAGCAGTGGAACAATTAATATCTACTTTACTCTCTGTTATAAACAAACACAAGCGTGCCATTATACTTCCCAGTAAAAAAAGAATTTTAAAGCCTTGGATAACACCAGGGTTGTTAAGATGTATCCGACACAAAGACAAACTCTACAAGAAATCTAAACAAGACAAAGATAATCAAATTCTCAAAATTTCCTTCATCCGCTACCGCAACTACTGTAATAATCTCTTGAAACAAGTTAAGTCTGAATATGAACGTACTGAATTCCAAAAAGCCAAAAATAACCCTAAAGCAACCTGGAACGTTATTAAAAAAGTAGCTAATCTGAATCAAAAACAATCATCAGCTGAAGAGTTATTAAAACTTTCATCCACTCCTTCGGCTTCTATAAATAGTGTTAACACTTTTTTTGCCAATGTAGGTAAAAATCTGGCTTCCAAAATTGGGCGATCTAATGACACACAAAGCATAACCAATACCAACATCATCTATTCCACCCCTCCCACGCTTGACTCTATGGCTCTCCTTCAGACAGACTGTCATGAGATAGATCGTATTATCATTGGTTTAAAAGACACTTCTGCTGTAGGCTGGGACGAAATATCTACCTCTGTAATTAAACGCGCCAGGCATGTTATTGTTCCATTACTTGAATACGTGTTTAACCTTTGCCTTTCGTCTGGTACCTTTCCCCTTGCACTTAAAAAAGCAATAGTACACCCGATACACAAAGGTGGTGCTAAAGACGATCTAAATAATTATAGACCGATCTCGGTTCTTACTGTCTTGTCTAAAATCCTTGAAAAAATCGTTAACGTTAGGCTGATCAACTTTCTTGATAAAAGGAATATACTGTCTGAAAATCAATATGGATTCAGAAGCGGCAAATCCACAGAAGACGCTGTTATATCCCTAACCTCTAAAGTCGCTATTAATCTTAACAAAAAACTCAAAACAGTTGGTATATTCCTTGATTTAAGTAAAGCTTTTGATACAGTGTCCCATTTTGCTTAATAAATTAGAACACATCGGAGTTCGAGGAGATGTAAAAAAACTATTTAATAGTTACCTATCCGAACGAAAGCAAATTGTCTCTATAAACAGCATAACTAGCACTGAAGAGGATATAAGCTATGGCGTACCGCAAGGTAGTGTCCTCGGGCCTACACTCTTTTTGGTCTATATTAACGAACTTTGCCAAATCTCTTCTCCAAATTGTAATATAATTACATATGCTGACGACACTGCGCTTATTGTGAGTGGTCAGACCTGGGATGACACTAAAGCATCTGCAGAAGATGCTTTATCTCTGATTCTGAAGTGGTTGTCCTTAAACTCACTCTCCCTAAACTCTATCAAAACTAAATTTATAACCTTTTCTCTTTCCCCCCGCACGCAACCTCCCCCAGCGTTTAGTTTACTTGCACACAACTGTTCTAATATAGGTAAACGTGTATGTTCTTGTCCATCTATAGCTCATACATCTAGTTTAAAATACCTAGGAATTCACTTAGATTCTCATCTCTCTTGGAAGTCTTATATTGAATCTACAGTATCTGGAGTTAGGAAATTAATTTACATTTAAAAAAAAACTGAGAGTGTCCGCGGATCTAGCTTGTCTTAAGACGGTGTATTTTGCTTTGGCACAAACTATTCTGTCCTATGGAATTTGCGTATGGGGAGGAGCCATAAAGACTCAGCTATTAAGGGTAGAACGTGCTCAGAGAGCTGTTCTGAAGGTTATGTGCTCAAAGCCACGACGTTTCCCTACAGATAGTCTATATACCCTTTGTGGGGTACTTACGGTAAGACAGTTATTTGTTCTAGCGCTGGTCTTGCGCAAGCACTCGAAGCTAGTATTTGACCCTAATCTTAGCTCTACAAATCTGCAGAAGATGCTTTATCTCTGATTCTGAAGTGGTTGTCCTTAAACTCACTCTCCCTAAACTCTATCAAAACTAAATTTATAACCTTTTCTCTTTCCCCCCGCACGCAACCTCCCCCAGCGTTTAGTTTACTTGCACACAACTGTTCTAATATAGGTAAACGTGTATGTTCTTGTCCATCTATAGCTCATACATCTAGTTTAAAATACCTAGGAATTCACTTAGATTCTCATCTCTCTTGGAAGTCTTATATTGAATCTACAGTATCTGGAGTTAGGAAATTAATTTACATTTAAAAAAAAACTGAGAGTGTCCGCGGATCTAGCTTGTCTTAAGACGGTGTATTTTGCTTTGGCACAAACTATTCTGTCCTATGGAATTTGCGTATGGGGAGGAGCCATAAAGACTCAGCTATTAAGGGTAGAACGTGCTCAGAGAGCTGTTCTGAAGGTTATGTGCTCAAAGCCACGACGTTTCCCTACAGATAGTCTATATACCCTTTGTGGGGTACTTACGGTAAGACAGCTATTTGTTCTAGCGCTGGTCTTGCGCAAGCACTCGAAGCTAGTATTTGACCCTAATCTTAGCTCTACAAAACGCCGTCATGATAGAGTATGTGTGACGGAGTCAAGAGGAACCAGTGCAGTTTCCAGACTTTATCACTATCTAAGCGGATCACTCTACAATAAAATCAACCGAAAAATAGAGATCTACCCACTCACACTGTACAAATGCAAACTGAAAACTGCATCTTGGCTCCAATCACTCTCCTATGGTCAAACAGAGGATCTATTGACCACCCTTGGGTGATTTAAATTCACTTACAAACAAAGTAGTAGCACCTGTTGCCTGCACTCTACAAGAATCAATGTTCTCTTGAGCACCAAACACCTGCACGTCTCTTATACGCACCTTACACACACCCTGGTAGCTCCTGTTGCCCGGACTCTTTAAGAGACCGGTGTCCTCAGGAGCACCTAGTGCTCTGACACCACACACACACACACACACACACACACACACACACACACACACACAAACACACACACACACACACACGCACTCTGTGTCAACAGCCTTTAGATAGATGTTAAAATTCTTCTTCACTATTCCTTACTTTCTTTTATTTAGTTATTTTGCTCTAGATTTGATTTTATTTTAGAAACTGTTTTTATATAACTTCATTAGTAAATAAGTTGTAACCTAATATAGTCTAAACTTAAGTACCTAAAGTTCGTGGAACTATCTTACCCTAATCCCGGAGGCGGGCGTTGCGATCTGCGACACAGTATTTTACTTCTGCAGGTCGCATCCCTGCCTATTTTTTGTTATATCCCCCAATATGTTCCCAAAATAAAGACTTTTTACTTTTTACTTTTACTTTAACTTTCTCAGAAGTAAGTTTCAATGGTGTCCTTTTCAAAAGCAGACAGCTATTTTAAATTGTCGTTTCGTTTTAGTTCGTAGCTTCGTCAAAATTTACCGACGAAGCTGCAGCTTGTCCGAGTATTTTCGGAACACCACACTTTGTAAATGATTGATTATAAATAAACCGAAAACGAAAACAAAATAAAATATTTTTCTTGCTAATCAACTAACTATTGTTTGTAGCGTGGGCTGCAAGAATGAATTGAATGTACATAATGTAGGCAACAAGAATGAATTGAATGGAGGATAAAAAGAACGCACAATATTGTGAAAGTCGAAATTGCCTTTTTATTTCGCTCTCGCGAACAATGATAAAGGTCCTTACAAATAAAATCACTGCGAAGTAGTTAATAAAAATCCGTAACGATAAATTTCAAAAATGCGAGAGTGCGTATTGCCCTCTTGGGGGGTATAAAGTTAACAAATTGCTGCAATTTCCAATGTATACGGTATCCAATGGCTGTTCCTGTGTTGATGTAATGCATGGTGTGATGGACGAGAGCTGCGACTTTTGGTCGTAAGCGTATCGCGACCAAAAGTCACAAAGGTGTACCCAACTCACCTATGTAGTGCATAACACGCGATTTATACTTACACCTAGAAGCAATGAAGTATATGACTACATTGAATGTTCATTTCAATGGTATAAGTAGGACATCAAAAGTCTTAAATTATTTATTTCCGTAGACACATTAGACGTACACTTTAAAAAATTACCTACTTCTGGAGCATTTCTGTACTATTGTTGATCTTTATTAAAAAAAAAATCTTAAACAATACTCTCTTGTGATAACTTATAATGAAAGCTACGCAGGAAGTCGCGTCATATCCAATTTTTTAGAATCCCTGTTGATGTAGCCTTCAACTCGAAGTTTTATGATGTCATCAGCGTATATAAGACCTCAGATTTATAAATTCCTGGAGAAGCAAATTTATGTCATGCCCATTCAAGATAAGGTGGCATTTTATATGAGCTTATGGATCTCGAACGAGGTCATGCATGTGTAGGATGAATATGGAAAATTGTTATAAAATACTTCAGCTTTGGATCATCACGCACGATTCAGAGATTCGTCGGAGATAAAAAGGACAAAAGTACCTCTTTTTATTTCCCGTTGTACAGCCCTTATACGTCCAAAGCTGGACGTGGCTACCAGAAACAAGAGGGGCTTTGCCGTAATCATGATGCTTGGCAGGCGGATTGGCTGTTGCAAAAGAGGTGTTAAAATACACAAAAGAAGCTACTTGGGTACTCTTTAACCTAAAAGAGCAAGAGGTACCTTGCCTTTTAAAGTAAAGTAAAGTAAAAGTTTATTTTAAAAGTAAAATGGCACTGTTTAAAGGTTATGGGTTACAAAGTTATGAAAGTTTTTGTATTTTTTAACATGGTTCAAAGGTGTTAATACCCGTGGTCGAGTGACTTCCCTCCGTACTAGTTAATACTGTGTTACGGTTTAACTGTTACAAAAAAGGGCAGAAGCCTGTATTCACAAAGAAAATTATAATATAATTGGTATTTACAATTGAAACAATTGAGCTAACAGCAGACCGTTGCAAACAATCTACAGGTAGCTCAACTGATCCATATCAATACCAGTCGGAAGCGTCCCCAAGACGCTGGCTGCATTGCCCCGCTGTATGGCAATGCTGATGCGCTGTGCCAGATACTGACCAGCTCTCGGGTCACGCGTCGCTTCGACCAGACGCTCAGATAATTTTTTGAAAACCCGAAGAGCCTCGGTACCCCACGGACCTAGGGTCTCGACTCCAAGAGGAGCAAATGTGTAGGCTCTGTCGAGACCTGCATATTTGCGCCTCTTGAGATCTTCGGCCAAATCTGCCGCCACGCCTGCCCTCACGGATGTCCTCGGAAGATGGGAAGGCGCAAGTGTGTCGACGCATGTAGCGTCCCACACGTTACGGTTTAACCTAAAAGAAGAAGAGAATCAGCTTCCTTCTTCCTCACATAGTCGACTAAGGGAAACGTCGACTCTTACTACATCCACGGGTTGATTTGGATAGGTCGATTGCTATGCCACGACCGCCACGGCTAAAAATAGATAATCAAAACCATTCACGTAACAAATTAAAAGCCGTTCACCAAAGTTATTAAATTAAATAATGCAAAGCGCAGGAAACTGTCAGCATTTAACTCCGAGAGCACAGTAAAACATACTAAATTCATTCAGCTTTTGGACATACAAAGCCTTCAGAGCGGATGAAGAAATTTTCCGAGTTATTCCCTTTAATTAGCTTTTTAAGTTACTAGTTTTCTTTGTTCGTATTAATTTTAACGCAGTAAATCTCGTTTTGATTAACACCATTCAAAACAGAAGAGAGAGAATGATTGGATATTTTATACGACATGACACGACAACTAAGAATTAAGTAATATCATATAAGGAAAAGTAGATAGAAGACGAAAGAAGAGGAAAAGGAACACCAAGAATTTACTTTACGAGTCAGATCAAGGAAATAGGCGTTGTTATGTCGTTTAAAGAAGTAAAAGACATTGCTTAGAGAAAAGTAAAGGAAATATTAGTTAGAAGTTACACCGACAAGAACGAGGCTATTTAATTGAAAATAATAATTACAGTTTTTAATAATAATTTTATTTTCTATGGTAAAGAATGTATTTTTAATAATTTTAGGGTTCCGTACCTAAAAAAGAACCCTTATGGGATCACTTTTTTGTCCGTCTGTCCGTCTCTCTGTCTATCTGTCTTTCCGTCTGTCTGTCATCCCTCTTTTCTCAGGACGCGTGGAGATATCGAGTTGAATTTAACATCAAATACTCAAGTCCGCAAGGTCTAACAAGGTCGCACAAGTACAGGAAAAAATCCGAAAGCCGTAAATTTATAGTTTATCCACAAAAAATACTTTTGAATCTCGCCATGGACCAAAACCTATACGGTACTTGACCTAGAATCATAAAATTTGGTGAGAAGCAAGCATAAATAAAGGAAAATCGGAAAATCGTAAATTTGTAGTTCATTAGCAAAAAAATATTTTAATTCTCGCCATGGAACAAAACCTACACGGGTTCCCGTTGAGCTAGAATTTGGCAAGACACAAGGTCTTCCAATTATACGGAACCCTTAGTGCGCGAGTCCAACTTGCACTTGACGTTTTATTTAATAATAAATGAAGTTTATTATAATAAATCTGTGTACAAGTTAGCTATGTTAATCATTGTCATAAGCGACTAATCACGACTGCTGTTGAGTATTCGTTTGTGTTTTTTATTTCATAATTGTTATCTAAGTTTACTATTTATTTATTCTCAAAAATACATATTATATATAATATAACTTACATGAGAACAGGATTCTTAGCTTAAGATAGGTTAGAGAGATAGGTTGCGGTGGTCGTTCAATATTTGAGTCATTTAATGTGTTCACTGATTAAGGAGTGAATCATCGTTGATGTATGTTATAAATAATGCTGGACAATTCACAAAGCATTATCTAGCCCCAAGCTAAGCAGATCTTGTGTTATGGGTACTAGATAACTGATATACTTAAGGGTCCGGCGACGGATGAATTTCCCATACAAACGTAATACCAAAATGATTTTTAATTTGAGCATATTTTCATTATGGTCTGCTATTATTTGTATTAAAATAGTATTTATCTAGGTTCCTGCCCCAATTTTTTTTCAAAATACCTTTCTGAAATGAAATTAAACCTAATCGCATTTTTATATGAAAGAATGAATGTTGTCTTAGTAATTGTGTAGATAAGTATTTTCAAAAAAAAATATGTTAGGAACCTGTATAAATACTATTCTAACACAAATAATAGCAAACTATGATGAAAACATTCTCAAAATACAAATCATTTTGGTACTACGTTTGTATGGGAAATTCATCCGTCGCCGGACCCTTAATACATAGATAGATATTTTTTACTATACATAGAAAACACCCAGAACGCCCTGGACAAATGTCTGTAGATCGTACAAACATTTTTTCTGACGCGGGAATCGAACCCGCAACCTCCTGCGTCGCAGGCAGGCCTTCATACCGCTGCGCCACAGAGGTCGTCAAATAAATATGTTGAGCTAATTTGAGTTTGAACGCATTAAATGAGCTCACAGTTATAATTTGGGAGGGTAAATTATTGTAAAGCTGTGCGCCTTCACATAGTATATTTTTTCCATAGGTAGTTCGAGTTTTTGGTAGAATGATAAAGCTGGCATGACGTGAACCACGTTTTCTTATTTCTTCTACTATTTGACTACTCTATATGAGATAATATGTTGGTAATTGGTAGGAAGTATTAATGTAACAACCTTACTAATAACATTGTACAAACAACAGCTTTCCGCTTTGTCCGCTCAATGTACGTAAACAAAGGGAGCTCAGGAAAATTAGTCACGATTCAAGTTTGCCGTGATTAATAGAGCATCCGGAAGTAACTGGTCGACAATCTGCTGTTGGGTGAATTATTGTACCCCAAAATACATAGGGAGTTCCGAGCATTCTGACAGACGAACATGTATCTATTTTAGTTGGGAGATTGCTTGCATAAATTGTTGATTGTGATGTAATCTAGCTCTGTCTGAATGTTCGTATTCAATTCTGTTGATGCTTCTAGTTTGATACAGATCATGAATTAGATCGACATCTAAGGGTTCGATTTCGGTGGGTAGCGAGAATTTTTTTACAATTATTGATTGTTTTCGATAAAATTATAGAATGTTTTTCAGCCACAGATTTCTTTAGGAAAACAGCAATGGTTTCAGCTCCTGCTGTTACCGAAAATTTGCTATTGTAGAGCACGAACGTACCTACATAATACTGTATTACTCATTTTATGAGGAAAAACGTAAAAGGTCAAAAAGATAAAAATAACTTCAATTTAAGTAGGAGGCATGGATATTTCTCCTACCTATTCTTAAAATAATAAACGATATAAAATTGTTATTAATAAATGTCTTCTCGGCCTTAGTGTTATATAAATTTTAAGTATATATATTGACGACTACAAGGGCGCAGCGGGCGAGAGTCCGCCTGCGACGCAAGAGGTTGCGGGTTCGATTCCCGCCTCAGAACAAATTTGTGTACGATCTGCAGAAATTTGTTCCGTTGGTCTGGGTGTTTTCTATGTTTAGTAAAAAAAATATTTATCTATGTATATAATGTATTAAATATATCAGTTATCTAGTACCCATAACACAAGCTTTGAGTAGCTTGACTTTGGGGCTAGATGGTGCTGTGTGGATTGTCCAGCATTATTTATTTATTTATAAATGGAAATTGTAACCCTGTGGTTTTATTCAATAATATAAAAAAAATCATAATAATTCATCGGGCGTTTGCTCAATCAGCCACTTGGACACACATATTTTAAGATTTTATTTTTGACATTTTACATTATTATTGATTATTTTTGACATTTTACAAATCCAAATTTTGACTTCATGTTATACATTTCCAAATACCTGAATATGTATTCATTATTTTTTGTTTTTTTTGTATAAATTTTGTAATTTCTCTTTTTATATAGTATCCTACTATTTTAATGTTTTTAAGTCGTGTAAATGGACTCTAATCGTATAAAATATAATAACAATGTGTACCTAATATTAAGTAAAATTTCCGACACAATGTAATTATTGTTTGAGAATAAATAAATGAAAAAAATGAAATGAAATGGGCTTATTTTTGTACTGCGTGGAGTAATAGGTTTAGGTATTCTCAATGACAAGAGATTTTAACAGCCACGATATTGCCTGTAGCTTATTTATTTAATGAGCTACTGAACTGCTCAACCATATGTTTTTTTGTTGGTTTTCTTTTGAAAAATGGTTTGTTGTAGTGTTCACCAAAAGATCATCGGACAATTAGGTCGCTTCGTCGGTTAATGTTGACGTTTAATGTATGAAAACTCGAGTCAAAAACGTTAAAGAAAACTATTTAAAATTTGCATCTGTTGGTAAATTTGGGTCTAAGATGGAGTACCTACGCTTTCCCAATAGGAACTTACTCATAAATAATAAGGAACATATAATTTTGAATAACTTTGATTGTCATACTTAATTTGTAGCTCTCTTTAACGTTTATGTTATGTAGGAAGCAAAACCTAGCAAAACCCTCACAGAACAATAATTTTCTTTTCCCTTTCTTATTCCGGACGTGAACCTTTATGGCTGTAATTAATATTTTGATTCATGGACCTAGGGCGAAGGTAAAATGTAATTAATTACAATGATGATTGATGGATGAGGTAATGCAGCCAAATTATAAGGTAAATTAATCATGTCAAGAAATATGTACGCTCATGTATAAACTTACGTAATCATAGGCTTAAATAACATTAACGTTCAGATGATGAAGAAGCCACTGGCTATCCCAGAAAATGTTTCATCTAAAAGTAGGTAAATTACAATCATCTAATTTAAATGAAAATTAACAATATAAGTGTTCATAAGCGTGAACACTTATATTGTTAATTTTCATTTCACGACACCTTATGTTCACTTTATTACATGCTAAGAAAAAACAGAACACGTAATTAGAAAACAATGTCTGATCTAACAGTTTATTTTTCAATTTTGTTTTAGTTATTATCATTGACGTTCATAAACAAAGAGATTCAGATATATAATAGAATCTAGCGTTATTTTGTGGATATCCATTGCATAATTAAGGTTATAAAATATCTAGTAACAATTCCAAAAATAGCTTCGATGAGATTCAACAAAATGCATTCGCGTACAGTTGCGCACGTCTGTGTTTTACCTTCTCTGATTGCATGGCATGTTAATTTGTGGGAGGGAGGGTGGTGTGGTGCCTGCATTTTTGTTGAATCTCATCAGATACGGTTTTGCGCGGAATTATAATAATAATAATAATATTTATTTACAGAAAGGTTTACAATATATATAAACGAATTGTTACTCAATATTTTTTATCACTGTGAAACCACCTAATAATCAACACTTAACCCAACGTACGTTTCTGGTGAACGCTTGGGTGTGTGGTGATCGGGCGATGATACAGACACTAAACTCGAACATATAGAACAACCCAGTGCATAATACTTTACCCTACGTGTGGGCGTTGAATATAGGTACACACGGGTGTACCACAAGCAATACTCTACGTAGCCTAACCCTAAAGCCTAACCCCTACTTACGGAACCTATATTTGGACCCTAACCACGTATTTTATCCTATCATCCCTAATAGTTTAGCCCTATCAATGTGTGTGTTCCTACAGTCCTATCAATGTAATGTGTCCATACAACCTTATCCCTGAACATATAAGTGTGCTAAATAAACTAGTAGTTCTACGAACAGTTGACCTCGCGAGCACTAACTTTTTTCAACAATTAATTTACTCACAGAAATAAAGATATATTTCTGTGAATTGCCTTAATACTAAAGTTATTTAAAACGGGATATTTCTGTAGATACCATGTTTTTTGTAGTTCCTGTTTGCAGTGTAGTGTAGTTTGTTGGTGCTACTCGTACTCTCGAAGAGTTACAAACATGTTCTAATAAATGGCATTGTACTTTTATTATGTTCTCTTGCATTATACTGGATTTTGCGGAGCAATTCTGCTCGTCTTGCCAAAACCCTACTCAGATTTATTTATAAAATCATCATCATCATAGAATCTGTACTCTAAGTTTTGTACCGATTGGTTGTAAAATACGACCTGTAGGACCTATCCGGACATACTGACAGTAACGCTAATTTGGCAGACTTTCACTCACAGTCTGTCAATCTATACTTCTAGTCTAATATTATTATAAAGAGGAAAGATTTGATACAAACAAAGAAACAGTTTGTTTGTATTGAATAGGCTGCGAAACTACTGGACCGATTTGAAAAATTATTTTACCATTAGAAGCCCACATTATTCTTCATGAACAGAGACTACTTTTTACCGCGGGAAAATGCTTCATTCCTACGGGAAAACGGGTAATAGGACAACGGGTAGTAAGAATGCAGCTAGTCTTAGATAATACGGGATATCTTTTATCTGGAGATCTAAGGTAGCAAACGGAAGATGGGAAGGAACAAGAGCGTGTGCCGTGCACGCCCTTGGTTCCTTCCGTGCCTGCAATGTACACAGGGAAGGATTTTCTCACTCCCGCCGGTTGAGCAGACTCACAGTACCGATTAGATAACTAATGGCTAAGTATTTAACTCAGTAAGAGGATGCTGGAAGCATGAACGTGCAGCTTATTCAGAAGATGCTGGAAACGTCTGGTTAGTTCGTCAGCGGATTGTTGGGACCTCTAGGCGGCTCCTCTAGCCAGAACTTCAGTGCAGCTCGTCAGTAGATGCTGGTACTTCTGGGCGACACCTCCAGCAGATGCTGGGAACTTCTGGGCAGCTCGTCAGTGTATGCTGATACTTCTAGGCGACACCTCCAGCGGATGCTGGGAACTTCTGGTCAGGATATCAACGGGTGCTGGCTGGTACTCCAGGTCTGCTCATCAGCGGGTGCTAGTACTTCAGGGTCCGTAGGGCTTCCGTAGAGGGGGAGGAGTAATACTGGACTTAGTGCTTCATTCCTTTTGATTTATATTACAAAAATGTACAGTTTATGTACCTAATCTAAGGCAGCAGTATTGCTGAGTTGTCGTTCTTGATTCTGTGTAAATGCAATTAGGCTAAAATTAGTTTTTACGTTGACTTGGCTTGTTTGTTAATTAATTTATCACAAGTGTATTTTGTTAAAAATTAAGCAGCCATTTATTATACAATATTTATTTAGCTATGAACGTCAGGATAAATTAGGATTATACCATACTAAAAATATGTTCAATAGTTTGAAAAATCCCAATAAAGAGATTCAGATCGAATCATTTCACCCGGCATCGACACATTGACACCCGTCGTCACTCCGTCACTCATTTTATAATCAAGTCGTAAAAGAGACGGGAAAATATAACAATTCCTCTGAACCCGATCCCTCTGAGAAGGAAAAGGGTGCTGTATATCACTTGGTACTTTTCCGGTTTATAAATCAAACATTCCACGGAAATCCCTACAAATGAGGACGCGTACTTTTTGCTTGCAGAATGGTTTGGTTTGTAAATTGATCCCTAGGCGGAAACGCAGATGGCAACAGAACTTTCGTTGAAATATATATTTATGTTTCGTACGTGAATACGTGTTCCTGAGTGTCGACCACTCGGCAAACGTAGTGTAGGGCGCTTTCTGGCCAGGTGGGATGACGACCTACGAAATACTGGAGTCAGCTGGATGCGGCAAGCTGAAGACGGCGCTATGGCGCATGGCGCTCATTAGGGGAGGCCTGTCCAGCGCAGTTGACTAACATAGATAGATAGATAGAGATAGATAGATAGATATATCATTTATTCGTAAAAAATCATTACATAGGTTGGTTTACTAATGCCTTAAAGCCTATGTTAGGTTTGTCGAGGCAAAGGGTTCTCATCTATTTTACTTAGGATTTCTTATAACTACTGTTAGAAAGAAAGAAAACGGTCCTGTATCTGCAGGGCTATTCAGACTGTTTGCTACCGAGTCATCGATACGGGATCTGATACAGATTCGCGCGAAATTCAAATATTTAAGCGGTTTTTAATTTTTTCTGAAATACCAAAAATTTCGAGATTGCATACTTTCGATTTCGCAATCTTTCAGTACAGCGTGCATTCGAGATTGTGTTCATCAGGTCTATAGTTTTTCGGTGTTTCGTTTTGCGACCCCGTGTGCTTTCGGTATTTCGATCTGCGGTTTCGTGTACTTTCGATATACCGTTCCCCAGTATTTTGACTTCCGGTATTCCGTAGTACAGTCCAGAAAAGTAGTTTCTTACAAATCGTAAACCATTTTCTATTTACTTTTCTGCGCAATGATGATTGTGTGGAGTGTTGAGCATTATTTAAATCTGCTCATTCGTGGTGGGTATACCCAATGTCACACTCACTTGGTTCTGAATCTCAATTATATTGCACCCTGTTCAAATCTAATTTTGTTTCTAGCCAAAGCATTTTTGAATTGATTCTACGACCATTAGGGTCCGAGAATCGATTAAATATTTTTTTGGTATATATACTTTAAAAGAAAGTATAGGTACTTTCTCAAAAAGTTAGCATAAGATTAATCGAAGACTAGCTGAAAGTTATTGTTTTTCTTCAGCTAGGGTACCTAATTTAAAAGTTTGATTTTTTTTATTTTGTAGTAATTTTGGTCGGTTATCTAATTTTTTTTACAAAATTTAAGGCTCAGTACATGAGCTAAGTATTCACAATTATTTTTGATTGAACCATTTGTAGGACCCACTGGAAGTGGGTCCTTATTAAATAAAACTCCATTATCTCGAAGCAATTCATCATGTATTCCCGTCGAGCGAACGATGTTCACATTGTTCACGTATTAATTACGTCCTGTTTGCTAACAATGATAATATGGGTTTGTTTAGCTGATTACATGTCTCAGGCAAAATTTCAGGCATTTATTCGATTCGAGCAGTAGTTTGTACTATATTAGTTTCTGCCGGCGGCTTTGCACGCGTAGTTTCTATACACAGAAATTTAAATAAAATTATTTAGATTTAAGTTATAGATAGTAAAAGCAGCCTCGCTTTTACTATCTATAACTTAACACCAAAAATCTAAGCTTGTTGGTGTAATTTTATTAATGTCAATGTTTAGAAAGTGTATTTTGTATCTCTTTTTCTACATGACTTTGTCGCTTGTAAATATGTTACTAAATAAATAAATATTTTTGTGTACAAGTGTGTACGCAAACACAGATGCACTCTCTATTCCCTCACTCTCATAATCCGACGGGACGGCAGACCGACACGACCGGGAGAGGTCACGCGCAGGATCAACGGCTTAACGTGCTTTCCGAGGCGCGGGTGTGTAACACCACCAATTTTCTAAATCCGGGCTGTTACTGTGAATTTGAAAAACAATTAAGAAATTTAAATTTAATTCCATTTTTAAAACAATTTTTTCATAGCTACGCGTGACCCGAGAGCTGGTGAGTATCTGGCGCAGCGCATCAGCATTGCCATACAGCGGGGCAATGCAGCCAGCGCGTTGGGACGCTTCACACTGGTATTGATATCGATAAGTTGAGCTACCTGTAGATTTTTTGCAACGCCCAGTTAGCTTAATTGTTTCTATTGTAAATAATAGTTATTTTTTTTTCGCCATTATTTTAATTTTTGAATGTTTATTTTTAGTTAGCTTATTTCATAACGATCCCAACGATCGATATAAATTATACATAATAGCTCCCTCAGATTCATCCAGAATTGCCCTACAGCTTCTCACAGTTGTTCAAATTCATGCAAAATGGCCGCCACAAACTAAGAGTGAATTAAAATACACTGACAATCCCGTGTTCGTTAAAATAAGTTCTAGCAGGAAAAACATTTTATGTAGGCTTTTCGCGAACTAATTCCAAAACAAATTGCTTGGCTTTTTTTCTTAAAAGATTCTTATACCAATGTAATCTGTCGGATGCACATTGCTTCTAACCGTTGCTGTTTTCCTCGTTGTTAATTAAGAGCACCTATTAGTGGCCAGGTGGGGTAATTAGTTCCGTGGATAAATAGACAATTAAACCTCAGCTACATTGTAAATACTCTTTACTCTACTTAGACGGTTCTCAGTAGAGGAAGAGGTATTACTGAAGCTTAAACAATATTTTAAAGTATGTGGCTTTGTTTAAAACCACTATTAATGCATGCTCTTTCTTTTAGATTGATTAACATTGTTGAAAAAGTTTGATATCGCATATTTATCGCGTAGGTATATTTGGAATAATCGCGAGAAATAGATTTTCTTGAAAACGGGTCTAGATACCACTATTACAAGTATTACGGCGGGGAGGGGGGACACAAGACGCGCTTCAAAATCGTGGATATGTGGGGAGGCTTTACACATAAGCACCCCCAGGGTTTTGTCATAATCACCGCTTGGCAGACGGATTTGTGATTGCAGTGAATAAGTGTTAGGAGGGCACTTTACGCGCCATTTTGTAAAAAGGAAGGGCATATGATTTCGCGTTCATAAGAGCGGGACAGAGCATACGTTTTTGGAGCGGCGACGTAAGCGCAATTTTTTTTGCTATTTTACTAGAAAACTACACAACTTATGAAGAAACTGTTTCAAGAAACCAAATGCTTAGTAATAATCTACGAATCAAAACAGAAATCATTCCAATAAACCGCAGAGTGCCTGAGCTCTCGACCAAATTATTTAGGAAACAGTGCACTTTCATGATTATTTTTCCATATTTTTTTTCGTAATCGTGTTTTTATATTCAAGTAACCAAATAAAACATGCAAAATTTTAAGAAAAACGAGACTTTTACCACAAGGAGTAGGTAAGTACACTGAGTTGACCAAGTTTGAAAACCGTGAGATTTGCCCCTTATAAACAGAAAGAAAACATACGCGACAAAATGGTTATATAACGTGTCAATTCTGTGGTCAAATAGTGGTGGTAAGCTATTTTCGGGTAATATGAATAAATAATACTATAAGGCTGATTTGTTTGTAAGTTAAAAAAATACACCAATAAATTGGAATTCACTACGAAACTCGCTGTGTGATGGGAACCATTAAACAACATTCATAAAATCATTCAAATAATACTTTAAGGCTGATATGCTTTTAAGTTTATAGAAAAAATGCATTGCATAAGAATATATTGGAATTCACTATGAAACCTGGTAACATAAATAAATAAATAAATAATAATGATGGACAATCCACACAGATCATCTAGACCCAAGCTGAGCAACAAACATTAAAAAAACATTAATAAAAATCATTCAAGCAACTTTTATTTCATGTTTATCATAAGTTGACAACCGACGAAGATACCGGCCTGTAAATTTTAATAAATAAATACAGTAAATTCATAAACCTTTTAAAATTGCAAAGCCTGGAATGATACAACTGGACAAAAACGAAAACGTAATTGCGAGCTTATCACAACCAAGCACAGTTCTAAATTGGGTGGCAACTTTTAATGGGCCATAAAGAGGATTACCCTACAGAATGCGGTTGCAACACAACCCTATCAAGCTATTAAGTCAACAATTGCTCTTGTAAACGGTCGCTTAATAGAGTAACAGTGCGAGAGCCATTGTCGACTCATTATCGCTTTCGAATAGACTGGATAAAGTTATCCTATTGTTAGATGCGGAGTTGCCTAGGTGACTTGACTAGGTGCTTAAGTTTTATAGTTCTTGTTAAGTGTTCGTTGAACACTTCTATCTTGTACCTGCCTTTCTAAGTCTTCAGTAGATAGGTGTTCATTGATTTTTGTAACTGTAGAACGACAAGATTATTTCGTTGTTTACTTAGTCAGTCATCGGAACGGTTTACTGTTAAGATGTTTTGTAAGCTTGGATGTATGTGTTCATGGACTTTCTTTGTACGGCCCGACCTTAATGCCAGACGGTAGTGTGCCTTTAGAATAAATACGTGTCCTAGAAAGGTTTTTGCTTTACATATCGATATTAATTAAAATTTGAATACTATCATAGTTGAGCTATTCAGGCGCTTATTAGGGGAGGCTATGTCCAGCAGTGGACAAGCCTTATGCATATACAGCAGACTGTATATGATGACGGCTATGAATACAAGTATCTCACAAGAAGGTAAATATCCAGCTTTTAGCGATTATTCGTATTAATTTTTTTCATGCTCTAGACTAGATTTCATTGATTAATCTATTGAATCTACATTTGAATATTCTCCAGGTCTGTCCGAACGCTTAGCTCTGCCACTGATCGAAATAGCTAGAGAAAACAAAGTTAGGTCAGCTATTCTAAACTTTTCCGTACACCGTCAGGACAGTTCTACAAATCGAAATTCAGTAGAAATAGATCTAAGTTATTCTACGCTGACTACTGTACAGCAGCGATACTGAAGTGGCATAGAAAACTGTTGGGTAACTCGATAAACTATTCGAGCTTTAGATCGTTTTAAACTTCTAGTAGGTATGGTCTACTTTTGTTAAGATTTTTGTTTTGAGTCGCTTGAATGTTTTATTTTACCAATCAGTTCATGTCTCCCTTAATTTCTTTGCGCCTCTCTTTATCATTTCCATTGATATTAACTACCACAATCTGTGATATTTTACATGTTTATTTCAAAGAAATTTAACAGTAGGTATCCCAATAAAAATGTAGTTCGACTATTACTATTTAATTTCTTAGAAATTACCCCGAGTGTGAGGACTTACGTACTATAATAAGAAAAACCTATGTTCATGTCATTTTAGTAGCATGTCTTTATTGTTATGTACGTATAAGTCTACTTTAGGGCTATCAATTTAGGCCTGGTTGGTTTTGCGGTAGCAACCACGAGCTTTTGAATAAATTATACGCTTTCTAGTATACCTGACTAAAGCATTCTTCACATGGCGTTTCCTTGTTTCAAGTCTGATTTTTCAAAGATCATAATATCAGAAAAACCTAAAATTTTAATTCAAAAGAAAGAACAAAGAAAAAAAAAGTTAAAGTTAGACTTTGTAGGTTCCTGCAAAACATGAGCACTGCGTTTCATTTCTATAAATATTTTTTTAGCTATTCCTAGAAATCTGGATTTGATGAGTCTGTTTTGTTTGTTTGATTTTCTATTGTCGGAGACAATCAGATTCCAGAGTTTGGCTTCTTGATAATATCGAAAGATACATTGTTGTATGGGATTTGTTGCATGTCCGCACGGTAAAGGCCAAAATACTATACAAACAAGACACGATGACATCTTGATACTATCGAGAAACAAAACTCAGGGCTCTAGTATTGACACCGAACCCCGACAATAGACATTCAAACAAAAACAAACCAAATCAAATCCAAATTGATAGGAATAGCTCAATCTAAAATGGAGTGGAGCAAGGTTATATAAGCCAGACTTGGCTGGGTTCGGAATATGATCGGAAGTGCTCGCCGATAGCAATGCAAATACCTGCATTCTCCTATTCCTGCCTCCATTTCTGTTAAGGCCGTCTGGTTATGACGGAACACTTGTTGTCTTTAAGCTCGATATTATGCATCGATATCATGGTAAAGGTGCCTACTGCCTGTATTACGAGAATACAGGGTAGCTTTATAAGATAAAAAATATGAAGTTGTTTTTTAGGCGACCTTCGTTCAGCAATTTTTTTATTTATTCTGGTGCGGGATGGTCAACCATCGAGGTCATGAGTCCCAAGACGACTTTCCTCTATTTCGTATAGTTTCGGATTTGGCCATGCACTCCCAACTCAAAAAGCCAGCCTGTATAATGTGGTTTAATTTTTTTTAATGCTTTAAAACTCTCAAGATCTGTTAACTATGAAAAACAACAAATTCATTTCAAAGTGTATTTTTTTTATAAAATTATTTTGTGATGGCCATGATAATTACAAGGTTTTCCGAAAAAAAAAACTTAATTTACAAACCAACCAAAATTACTTAAAATTGGACATTGCACCCGGAAAGACCTCGCATTTTGAAGGCCAAATCTTTTATCACATACATCCACGAGTATACCTCAGGTATTGACTTCCAAAGAACACTTCCATAAAATAAATTATTTAGCCTTACATTACTACCTAACAACAGTATTTAGTTCAAATTAAGTTTTAGCTCTATTCTATAAGAATTCTGTTACATTATTATTTTTAGTCTTAAACTTGTCAAAGTTTATTCTTCTAGTCCGAACTATATCCGCATAGTTGAATGCAGATAGCTTTGGCGTTCTTGTCCGCTCTGGGCTGTTGAAGTCCACGCTAAACAAACCGAACTTCGTTCTGAAAGAGAGGAAAAGACATAATATAAGAGAAAAGCAAAATGCATTAGATGCGAAGATATGGATAGAAAAAAAAATATTGATAGAGAGATAAAAGAGATTATTATGTTCAGAAACAAATTAGAACTAGTATAAACAATTAAAACAGTTGAGCTAACTGCAAACTGTTGCAAACAATCTAGAAGCTACATTCAGAGGGGTTTATACAGGTTTATACAGTTTGTATAGGAAAGAAACTTCACAAATATCATATTATTATGTTAAAACAGGCTACAATATTTGTGGTTAAAACGATTCTGATAACAGGATCATCAAATTAAAACTATGTAAATCGTGCACATAAATAGTAATGAATTGGCCTGACCGTGTCTGAATAAAAAGAACCAAAAACTAGCTTTATTGGTAGGTATTAGTATACCATTTGGTAGTCCTACTGGCAATTTATCGGTTTTCTTGTTAAACCTGATAATTTCGTCCGTTACAAAATTACAATTTTTTATGTTAATTTGAATAGAATTATCTACAAATATATTTTTTAATTTATATATTCCGATAAAAGGTATCTCTTAGACCTTCATGATACATCGTCACTTTCCACTAGGTGTGATCTCGGTGAAATGGAGCTAATTATACTTTTGAAAAAAGTAATTATGTGCCAGAAATTGAATTCAATTTCTTGTTATCCAATTTTAAATAAAAACTCAGAAAACTCAAAATCAGTCTAAATAACGGATTAATGTTTTTTATTTGCTATAAGCCACCATAAATCCGGTCTGAAAACCAAGGTCATACCAACAATCATAGAAGATCAATCAATGGAAAACTAGCATGTTGATATTCATAAATTCAGACCCTGATAGTCGGTTTACTGAACAATAAGAACTAGGTTTTAATAAGGTGTATCGTGAGTCACGATTGATAGACAATTAGAAGATTGATAATAATAATGATAATATAATTATTGATGTTAATTAAGTGTTGAGAGCAGCTACTTTGATGTCGATGAGATAATAAATCGTTATACATCTGTTGGTTTATTTGATGGTATTGAATATTTTCCATGGATTGAGTAGAATTCTATGCAATTATATTTTGGGTTTTGATAAATTGTTGAAAAGCAACTTAATATAAGTACCACCGATAACATCACGGGGTAAACCTTGATGAGATTGGCGCAGGACCAGGAATAAAATCGTTCATATCTGAAGGTCTTACATATTACATCAATTATTGATAAAATAATATTGTGTTTTAGACCTATTTCTCGATTGAGTTGAACTCCTCGCTCGAACTAAGTTTAGTAACTTGTGATGTAGACGCGAGGGATCTCTACCTATCGGCAAATGGCTTACATACGACAGTTTAGGTTTAGTTATAGTTTTTTTATAAAATTTAAAACAAAAATTAAAACCAGGAAAAACAGTAATTTACATAAAATGCAATCTATTATTACTATTTTATTGGTGAAGACAAATTAATTTTCTTGGATTATCTGTTCAGGCAGTGATCATTATGAGTGCGTGCGTGTGAGATTTATATGTGTGTACGCAATAGAGTGAGGGTGTGTCGGCGCGTGTTTGATTTTATGTGTGTTGGCGTCTGTCTGTGTTTTGCACAATACGTCTTGGTCCAAAAGTTTGGAGGCTTATACAGTAGCAGTAGTGGTGGGATGAATTCGGGTTCAGATGATGATGATGAAGTAAATCTAAATCTGTTTGATATTATTATGATAAATGTGGAAGTCATTAATATGCAGATGATACTGGTTCAATTAGGAACATGAGTGGGCAGGTCATCTAGCTCACAGAACTTATAAATGAGGGGCAACCGCGATGCAACGTGAAACGGAGTGTTGGGAGATCATCCACTCGATGGTCAGACGACATGAGTTGATGGACAGAGGCGGTTCAGTACCGTATCTGTATCTGTATCTAGTATATATATATATATATATATAGAGATACCATTACGGTAAATGTTGATCAGGCGCGACTCACGGCGAGTACTTTGTTGATCCAAAAACACATGTTGATCCGAGCCTCTTTTGTTGATCTATTATGCATTTCCAGGAACAAGTGTGGCTCCGACCAGATCAACATTTGACCTCCCGTAGCCTTAGGCATTATGATACCATTTGTTGATCCAATATACAAATCCATTTTGCACAAGTTGATCCGATTCAAATGAACCAATCAGAACGCAGCATTGGTCGAATATGGCTGCGACGTTGCCGCTCCGTCTGGGGGAGGGGTCGACTCGTGTAGAATCGTACTGACTAGGTAACGCCATGTTCCATGACATTTATTATTTATTGTGACATCGCGTTCCCTAGTCATTATTTAATTATTCAAAATCCATTGCGTACAATTTTCTACGGTCAAATGTTGATCCGTCAATACTTTTTAGCGATGATTGTGTAACTATTTTGTTATTTTAGGGTTTCGAGATCGGTTTCGAAACCCTCATGGTCTCGTTTTGTCTATCCTTTTCTCCCTTTAATACATCAGCAACTACCGCAGCTATTAACAGCTATTAACTTGAAATTTAAAATAATATTACATTTGTGCACCTTAACAGATATAAAGAAAAATATACGAAAATAAAAAAAAAATAGAATAATTTTTTTTAAGGTATCGTTTTGTAGAGTATTAAAATTTCTGCAGGTTTTATACTTCTTAAAATAGGTAAAAGGGGGGAAAAAAATTTTAAAGGGGGATTACCTCACCGAGTGGGGTATCAAATGAAAGGTATCGGTTTGTACATTTTAGAACCGTTCTGGAAATTTCTGTAGGTAACATTTTTTTTTTTATATTTTGAGAAAAGTCGATAAATTGAACATAGCCCCCTAATCTCCGAAGTATGCACAGCGATCCATCTTAAATGTAGGTCGGTCGGTAGCTACTACTTTTAGGTAAAACCGGTACCTTAAGTACCCACATATTTGTATAATTAACAAACGTTCAAAACCCTCGGCGTGCAAATTACGCTTGCACTTGACGAATCTTGTTTGTTTGTGTTACTAACTGAAACCTATAACCAAATAAACAGTTTATATTTTGTGATTTATTTCTTGGTATTTCGTACCTTGTTTAGTTTTTAGGGTTCCGTACCTCAAAAGGTAAAAATGAACCAGGATCACTTTGTTGTCCATCTGTCTGTCTGTCTGTCGGTCTGTCCGTCTGTCAACCCTCTTTTCTCAGGAACGCGTGGACGTATCGAGTTGAAATTTTCGTCAAATACTCAAGTCCGTAACTTCTTGAAGCCGTGATATAAATAAAACTCCTAAGTCAATGCATTCAAAAGTTGCAGCCGTTTATGTCCGAATATTTTGAGATTTCCAAGGGAATCACAAGCACACAAAACCTATACCTGTGGGAAGTACCCACTTCCCACAGACCCGGAATCATGAAATTTGGTGAGGAGCACGGTCTTATAGCACAAGTAATGAAAAAAATCCGAAAACCATAAATTTTTAATTTATTCACTTCAAAAAATTACTTTAAATGCTCGCCATGGACCAAAACCTATAGTATACTTCCCGTAGACCTAGAATTATGAAATTTGGCAAGATGTAGCCCAAACATAAGAAAAAATCCGAAAAAAGGAAATTTGTAATTAATTCACAAAAAAAACTTGATTCTAGCTATAGACCAAAACCTATAGGGTACTTCCTGCCTATCTAGAATCATAATATTTGGTAAGATGCAAGGTCATATAGCACAAATAACGAGAAAAATCTGAAAACCGTAAGTTTGTAGTTTATTAATAAAAAAAATATAATTTTTGATTCTCTCCCTCGGCCAAAAAATACAGGGTAGGTACCTGCTTCATGTTGACCTAGAATCATGATATTTGGCAAGAAACAAGGTCTTCAATTAAACGGAACCCTTAGTGCGCGAGTTCGACTCACACGTATCGTTTTATTTCTTTATATCTTTTGTAATTGTTTTGTATCAAATAAATTATCTAATTTCATTTTGTTTTCGCCTAAATATCTACGTTACACCTATTAGGGCCCACAATAGTGGACCGTGTGGAGTACACAACCTCCACCAGGAACCCTTTTCTCGAACCACCTCGAGGCGGATCTTGTTTAAGAAGGGAGAGATACCCATCTTAAAGAACAGACTGAGAAAACTCTCCTGAATAACTACAGACCATCACCTTATCGAAATTGTTTCTGAGTGTACTTATCTTGGGCAAATTCTGCAATCAGGAGAAATTCAGGCCTCCAGTCATGTAAAAATAGTTTTGAGAAGGAGGCCAAGGAGATGATCGAGCTAGGGTGGGCAGTGTATGGAAAACTATGTCGAAATTTCTCGTCATCCATACCGCAATGTTTGAATGATAAAGCTTTCAATCAGTGCCTCCTATAACCGTCATGACCTACGGAGCTGAGCCGTGGATACTCACGGTAGGGCTGGTCCACCAGTTCAAAGCCGCTCAGCGAGCTATGGAAAGATCTATGCTCGGAGTCTTTCTGAAGGATAGGATTCGTAACGAAAAAATCTGAGGGAGAACCAAAGGTAACTACCATATCTCGCGAAGAACCGACAACCACTGGGGTAAACGTGTCCTTGAGTGGAGACTGTGACTCGGCAAACGTAGTGTAGGATGCTCTCCAGCCAGGTGGGATGACGATCTGCGAAAGACTGCAAGTAGATGCTGGATGTGGCAAGCTGAAGACAGGCGCTATGGCGCTCACTAGGGGTGGCCTATGTGCAGCAGTGGACTGTAGATGATGATGATGATGATGAACCTACCTTAAGTTGGGGTATGATCAGTGAAGATCGTATGTAATTTATTTTAGCCGAATTATTAGCAAATATGGCTTAATTCAGCCGAAGTTAATTTCATACGGTTCATTCACCTCACGTCCGCTCTCATAACCAATAACTATAGGTACAGACAGCTTCAGAATTAAGTAGCCCCCTTGCATAACACAATGCAGGTTAGAATCCGATTTTTTATTGTTTTTATCTATTCGTTCTGTTAATATGTTACCTAAATAAAAATGTAATTTATTTTCTACTTTTAAAACTCCTACGATTATCAGGTTTGGATTGAAACCTGCACGTGTTATACAGGGGGGTTGTTACTTAATTCTGACGCTGTCTGTACCTACATGTTCTACTCAAAAGTGATCGGAACTACTTAAACATGTAATTTGTCAGTTTCACAGTCGCGGCGTTGCGGCGTTGCCGCTTTGAAAACAGACGAAGTAGTCATTTGTGGCTCCAAAGTCTGCGGATCAACATTGTCTAAGCTAATGTTACGCGTAGTTAAATATGTAACGGATGTGAAAAAGACGTTTTAGTGTAAAATTTGTGACCGTTAGTGGATCAACAAAATTTTGATATTTTGGGATATTTTGAATGCGAGTATCTCGATAACCAGTTAATGTAGATCTAGCGTTGCCATGTGCTCTTCAAATGTGGATCAAAGTATATCTGTTTACTAGGTATAGAGTCGAATGTACACTTGAAATAGGTGGATCAACATTTCTTAAGAAATCGTACTGGATCAACAATTACCGTGAAAGGTTCATTATATATATATATATATATATATATATATATATAGTATATGTAGTATCTGTAGTGTTGTCGTAAGTGGGAGGCTTATGCCCAGCAGACGTTTATGGGCTGATAATGATGAAGAGTAGATGACACAATCCCTCTGGTCTTCACTGAAAATCAGCGCTGGGTGGACACACCTGATGCATCCAGCACAACGCTCAGTGAAGGGCCATATTTGCCATAAACGCTGCTACGCACAAAACAAATATATTTTTACTATTTGGTAGTAATATTTAACTTAGTCTTAAAGCTAATTGTGTATACTAGTTTTAAGGCTAATAAAATATTCTCTCTCTCTGTCTCTCTCTAGATACTTACACATATCCGTCAGTCCACTCAAAGTCATCCATAAGTGTCCACGCGAAATGTCCCTTTACGTTAACATCATCGTGGTAAATCGCCAGCAGCACCTGATACAGGTATTTGTTGAAGTAATCCACTCTATCATAATCTTTTAAAGTCCCAGAGTCGGACATTCCGTTTTCAGTTATGATTATGGGAATCTTTCTTCCGTAGTTTTTGGTGAGCCAGTTGAGCAATCTTCGAAGACCCTCCGGGAAGACCTGGAAGGTGAAATTTAATTGTTTTACTTGGTAGCATGTTATAAAGCTCAGCTGAAAGTAAAAACTTTTTGTTGGATGATGATGGATGGAGACGAATCTTGCTCCTCCTTGAGGCCGAGGCCCGGACCGGTCCCCATGACGGCGGTGGACGTTTCACGGGGGGGTTTTAGTGGGTTCGAGTCCCACATACCCCCTTCCGTCACCCCCATGGCGGAAGGGAAGTGCGAGGGCATTTCCCCCCTCCAAAAAAAAAAGGACCGTTATTCGTGGGGGCGTTTGGGGAAGGACTATGTTCAGCAGTAGACGTATACGGGATGATGATGATTAAAAATGATAGAAACCTCTTTATTACAGGAAAGTTGTACAGGTTAAGAGGGCGCATTGCGTGTCATTTTGTGAAAAGATAGGCATAGGATTTCGCGTTTAAAGGAGCGGGACAGAGCATACGTTTTTGGAACGGCGTTAGCGCAAAAATGATGTTTTTGCTTATTTACAAGAAAACTACACAACTTATGAAGAAACTGTATTATGGTACTAAAGAATTAGTAATTACCTACGAATCAAAACAAAAATCTTTTCTATAGACCGCAGGGTTCCTGAGATTTCGACCAAATTAGGTGCAAACACTTGATTACTTGAACTTTCATGATTTTTTATCGTAATTTTTTTTCGTATTCGTGTTTTCCAATTTATAAACCAAAGAAAAAAATGTTGAATTTTATGTAATTCTAGTGTTTTACCACGGGGATCCTTTATTTAATTATTTTAGAAGTTCTTATAAATACAACCCAGTCAAGCCAGAGACACCGATTCTATTGAAGTCTGCTAGAACGAAACAGTTTTCGAGAACAATCTTGCTTTTAAATCTAGTTCCGTTGGCGCTCAGCCGTGAACTTCGGACAGGAAAGATCCTAAAACGCCAATTGAAAATGGACCTGTTACTAAAGTAGGACCTTTTACTGGAACAAGACTAGACAAAAGATTCTTTATCAAAAAATAAGAACAGAAACATGTATGACTTGGTAAGTCAAATATCTATTTTTAATCAAATAATATAAATAAATTAAAACTAGTATTTACAATTGAGATAACTGTAGATTGTTACAAATAATCTACAGGTAGCTCAACTGACAGACTAACTAACAGACTTGGTTAAATAAGATTATACTGTGTATTTTGAGAACCTCTGTGGCGTAGCAGGTGAAGATCCGCGACGTAAAATGTGGCGGGTTACCGCCTTGGGTTGAGATAATATTTGTACGATCTGCAGATATTTGTTCGAGGAGTTGTGGGTGTTTTCTATGTATAGTAAAACAATATCCGTGGGTGTAGATAACTAATATACTAAATATATTGTATAAACTATCTTTTTTTATAAACTATCTATTACCCATTAGGTATACAAGCTTTACTTTGGGGCTGATTGGATGTGTGGATTTGCCACCATTTCTTAATTATGAAATCCTTTAATATTATAAAGTAAGTAACTCTGTCTGTCTGTTTGTTACGTTTTCACGCCTAAGCGGCTTAATGAAATTTGGCAGGGAGGTAACATAAGGAGGTGTACCGGGATCGATACAGAAAAACTTGAAAAGCGCGAGCGAAACCACGGGCAGCAGCTAGTGTAATATATTTTATAATCCTAACACCAGTATTCAATTACTAACTAATTAACTTAACTAGTTCTTCAACGTAAATAATTCTAACGTGCATACTTTAATTTCTAGTTTATTTTTTATTTTTATATAAATTAAATCTCATATTCCTAGCTTAGTCTTTCCTATTTAAGTTTTTTTTGTGTCGTGCTAAAATAAACCTTTTTCATTTCATTTCATTTCATTTCAATTGAAAAAATAAGTTTCATTAAAAAAACTAGTCATTCATTAGAAACTCAAATTTTAATGATTGGTGGACACTGTACAGTTGTTTGGTGCTGGCTTAGAATTTACACACCCCAATTCTTCCCGCTGGTGTAAGAGGCGACTAAGGGATATCAAGCGGGGGCGGGCAGCAGCGCCTCCTGCAGAACAATTCTACCACCGAACTGCGATTCCCAACCCGTATGCCCAGCTTGGAGATTATGGGCAGTACCCCCCATAAGATAAAAGTCAATAAGGCGCTTATCAGAGGGAAGCCTGCGTCTAGCATTGGACCAGTAAAGGCTATTGAGGTGAGGTGTGGACACTTAACCTTGATATTTTCAAACTATTTCCTACCAAGAGGTTGATGCAATAATCAGACATTATTGGATAACTTTAAATAACTTTTCAAACCGACTCGCAAATTATTTTTATTAGAATTTCAAGTTCCTAAGCGACGCGTGACCAGAGAGCAGGTGAGTATCTGGCGCAGCGCAGCATCATTGCCATACAGCGGGGCAATGCAGCTAGCGTCTTGGGGACGCGACGACTGGTAGTGATAGGGATTATTTGAGTTTAGCTACCTGTAGATTGTTTGCAAATGTCTGCATTTAGCTCAATTGTTTCAACTGTAAATACTAGTTCTTATTTGTTCTATTCTTTGATTGTTATTTTCTTTGTTAATAAATAATATGTATTAATAAAAAAAGTTCCTAATTATTTTATTATTAATTATTTTATTACTAATTATTTTATTACGCCGTGCCGCAGCAACTGGCAAAAAGTAATTCACTCATCCCTCTCCTTTTCGCTGGATGATGCTGTGGTCAGTGCAGTTCATCTTTCGACGCAAGTCTTATGTAAAAAACTGAATACCTATTCAGTTTTTTACCCGCTGCAATTTTTAGTATAAATAATTTGTTTTGTTTTGATGTGTAATGTAATGACATTGACAATTGCTTTCTTGTCTTAATTTCAACTTCTTGTCTCATGGCTCGCTGTTTTTAGGATTCATGGTCACTGTAAGCTGATTAGATTACCTAGTGATTAAACGAGCAAAGCTGTCGAAGTCAAACACACCTTTGATTTTGTTCGTCCAAATAGTTTTGCTTTTCTTTTTTTATTATTATTTTATTCTTATCTTGTATTTTTACTTTTAGAGATGGTACCTATGTATTTTTTACATACCATTCCTACTTTACCCGACTGCACAAAGAGTGTTATGATTTTGTTGTTCTTTTATTATTTGTGAATTTTTATTAATTCTTAGTGATTGCTTATGTAAATTTTATGGACGATGCACAACCAGCAGGTAGAGTAAATTAAGTGATTTGAAACTAAGCCAACAAGTTAAAATTAGTGTAGGTTATTTTGAATATTTTATATAAATATTAGGTATATTGTAGTTTAGGTATAATTATATTATTATAGTTCATAATTTATGCTGCATAACATTTTTAGTGACACCAGTGACGGTGATGTTGATCAATATGAATCCTTCTCTTCCTCTTCTAACACTAGTGATGAGAGTTTCATCAGTATTCCTTCATTATCCGAAAATCTTGCTGCCCAGTTTTCTGATGTACCTAAAAACTTCAATGTTATACATATCAACGCACAAAGTGTCCCGGACCATTTCCCTGATATGATGGCATCCTTCGATCATAAATCCATTCATGCTATACTTATTTCCGAATCGTTTCTTAAGCCTTGTTTACCTTCTACTTCTTTCTCTCTTCCAGGTTTTCGCCTCATTCGAAATGACCGTGTAGGCGCGCGCTGTGGTGGGGTGGCCATATACTTACGATCTCACATCCCGTTTTCTATTTTAAGTGTGTCGGCCCAGCCTCCACCACCTAATGCGGGTGAACATCTTTTTGTTGAGGTAACTCTCTCTCACACGAAAATCTTGCTTGGGGTTTTCTATTGTCCATCCCTTCGGATCAATTATTTCTCTTCTTTTGAAAAACTTTTGGAGGATTTCGTCCCCATTTACAGTCAAACTATCATTATGGGTGACTTCAATACTTGTCTTCTCAAAAGGGATCATCGTGCCGCAGCAATTGAGAGCATTGTTAGGTCTTGTAACTTACACATCCTCCCTCTTGGAGCAACCCATCATTTTCCGCACTGTACCCCGTCTCTTCTAGATTTAATTATAGTTTCGTCTCCTTTTTATGCTGTCAGACATGGTCAATTTCCGGCTGATAATTTTTCTTACCATGACTTAATCTTCCTATCATATAAAATTCGACCCCCTAAATCTAAGCCCAAAGTCATTCTGCAACGCAATTTTGGGAGCATAGACCCCGATAAACTTCGCGCTGATGCACAAGATCTGAACTGGTCATCTGTTTACGAAGCTGATTCTTTGGATGATAAGGTAGCCACCTTCAATACCTTAATAACTCATCTTTTTGATAAGCATGCACCATTTCGTCCTATTAAATTAAAACATCTCCCGGCACCATGGTTAACAGATGACATCAAACGGCTTATGCATCAAAAATCTTGCGCGAAAACTAGATATAAAATTAATCCAAGCGATGGAAACAAAACCACCTATTTACATCTCCGTAATCGTTGTAACAGAAAGTGCAGGGATGCGCAGCGCCGTTACATACATGAATCGGTTTCACAGGACGATCCTGCTAAGGTCTGGAATTTTCTCAGAACGTTGGGAGTAGGAAAGTCAAAATTGGACTCAATTCCTGATAATTTAAATATAAACTCTATCAATCAACATTTTTCACCTGCTCCTTCCATTAATGACGCTATTAAAATGAATACTCTCAGTAACCTTTCTTTCGCTCCAACTCCTAACCATTCTCAGTTTTGTTTCGACTCAGTTACCCCGGAAGATGTTAAGAAGAGTATCCTATCCATCTCCTCCAAAGCTGTTGGGACTGATGGTATCAGCCTTAACATGCTAATTCCCATACTTGACCTTATCCTCTCAACTCTATGCCATATCCTTAATAATTCATTGGAGCACGGGGTTTTTCCTTCTTGTTGGAAGGAAGCCCAATTGATTCCCTTACCCAAGAAATCCAATCCCAAATCCTTTTCTGAATACCGACCTATCTCTATCCTCCCACTTCTGTCCAAAGTTCTAGAACGGCTTGTCCACAACCAGCTGAACTCTTTTCTCTCCATGCACAACCTACTTAACCCCTTGCAGTCCGGTTTCCGTAAAGGACACAGCACGGTGACTGCCCTAGTAAACATAACGGACGACATACGCCTGGGCATGGATAGTCGACAACTTACGGTTTTGACCTTGCTGGATTTTAGCAATGCCTTTAATACAGTGGACTTCGACATTCTCCTCGCATTCCTTCGTTCTCTTAACATCTCTCAGGGGGTAGTTGACTGGTTCTTCAATTACTTGCATGGCCGCCGGCAGAGGGTCCGCCTTGGTGAGTCGGTCTCGTCATGGTGCGACATTTCTGTCGGTGTTCCGCAGGGCAGTGTCCTCTCTCCTCTTCTTTTTGCTATATTCATTAACTCTATCTCTCTAAATTTAATTTCATCCTATCACCTTTATGCCGATGACCTGCAGATTTATTCACAAGCTCCGCTGGATCGTATTGGCGATGCAGTTGACATAACGAACTCAGATTTACGTCGAATAGCTGAGTGGAGTCGAGCTCATGGTCTAAAAATCAATCCCGTTAAGACCCAGACTATCATCATCGGGAGCTCGAGATTGATAGATAGATTAGACTGGCAATCTGTACCCCAAGTTATCTTTGATGGGATACCTATTCCTTACAGCGTTACTGTGAAGAACTTAGGGGTTACGTTCGATCGGAAACTTTCATGGCGCCCTCAGCTAGAAGTCACATGTAAAAAACTTTATGCTTCCGCAGGTTCGCTAAGAAGGTTGCGGTATTTTTTACCGACTGCTACAAAAATTGCTCTGGCCCAGTCCCTTCTTCTTCCCGTACTAGACTATGCCGACACCTGTTATTTAGATCTCGTTGAGGAGCAATTGGATAAACTTGAGCGTCTCCAAAATTTTTGCATTAGGTTCATATTTGGTTTACGCAAATATGACCATGTCTCTCCTTTTCGCACCATGCTCAAGTGGCTCCCTATTCGACTTCGCCGGGACATGCATGTTCTTTCTCTTCTCTATTCTATTCTCTTTAATCCATCTTCTCCTGCGTACCTCAAAAATAGATTTGAGTTCCTTCATTCTTCAAACTCCCTCAATCTTAGGTCATCAGATAACTTACTTCTCAAGTTTCCTACCCATTCCCAATCATTTTATGGCAACTCTTTTAGTGTACAGGCAGTACGTCTCTGGAACAAACTGCCTGTCGCTATCAAACTTGCTCCTTCCATCAACTCTTTCAAATCCCAACTCAAGTCCCATTTCCTATCTTCAGCCATTTAAGTTTCATAATTTCTAATTCGCCTTAACCTGTCATTTTCATGTCAATGTAGCTTGGTTATTAGCTTTATTATGTAAGTGTGTGAAATTTTCTGTAGGTATGTTTGTATTTGTATTGTATGTATGTATGTATTACCTAAGTATATTCCTGTATTATGTGCACTACCAACTAAGTAAGTGACTTGTATCTTTTGGTAGTACCTAATAAGGTTGCCTGGAAGAAATTGCTTTAAGCAATAAGGCCGCCTATTGTACATTTTTAATTTATTAAGATATAAGTTATTTTATAAGTTTGTGCAATAAAGAATTCATTCATTCATTCATTCATTCATTTTATTAAGTACGTACTTTGTTGGTAAATATATCACACGAATGTAAAAAAAAACTACGTCGTTGGTGATTATGATGTCCCTATAAAATTTTCATAAAGTAAACTTTTAATTTTAATATTTTTTAAATATTTTTATAGCTTTTTCAGTGTTGGTAATAAAAAGTCAGGAATGTCTATTAGCAAATTTTCATCACAAACGAAAGTTTAATTACTGGTGCAGTAGATTACTAACTTTATTATGTAGGTTAGGTACCCTACCTATAGAATGATTAATATCTGTACGGTTAAGGTATTAACGTAGTTAGGTACATTAATAGGTAGATTTTATTACCTATCGGGTCGTTTATACCCGGAACTGGTAGGTATAACCTTGACTTTCAAATAATCAGGCGTTAATACCTACCTACTGCTACCACCTAGGTACCTTTACAATAATATTAAAAACTAGCTGCATTCTTACTACCCGTTGTCCTATTACCCGTTTTCCCGTAGAATTGAAGCATTATTCTGCGGTAAAAAGTAGCCTATGTTCATCAGGAATAATGTGGGCTTCTAATGGTAAAAGAATTTTTCAAATCGGTCCAGTAGTTTTGGAGTCTATTCAATACAAAAAAATAATCAAATCTTTCCTCTTTATAATATTAGTATAAAAGTATAGATTCGAATGTATGGATGGATGTTTGTTACCTCTTCATCCCAAAACTTCTGAACGGATCGGGCTGAATTTGGAATACAGGTAGTTTTAGACCTGGAATGAAATGGAATAAAATACTAATTTTTATCCCATAAATCAGTTCCCATGGGATAGAAATAACACTAGAAACAATACATGCGAAGCTGCCGGGAGCAACTATAGAATATAACATAAACGTGAAATACTTTACGTAAGTCCACCTACATGGATAATTGCTTCTTGCACCTATACTCAAGACATTCTCAAGTAACAATGTTTGTAAACAATAGCATTATATACCTACAGGATTATTTCAACCTTTTTGTAGGATACCGTAACATTTTCGGATGAGAGATTTAATTAATTATTTTTGATTTTAACCCTGGTTTCGACGAAATGTAATTCGTTGACCATGATCAAAAGTAGCACGCGAAAAATTGTCAGTGATTGACCAACAACCCTGTTTATGTATTTTTTTAATTTAATAATATAACACAAAAATACAAAGTTAACTTTTTGGCGTCGTGATTAATATAAATAAATAAATTAAATAAATAATCCTGGACAATTCACACAGGGTCATCTAGCATTCTATCATTCAGCCAAGATGTACATATCTAAGGATAATTCAAGTCCAACGACAATCTACAACCTTGATCGAGATCAGATAAGAGTTAGTTATCGCCTATCGGTCAAACACCTACTCGACTCGATTCGTGTAGATCTATGTCAGGTTGTAACGATTTTATTTCCGGTTTTAAAAACAAGCATTAATTAATTAATAAATGAATAATGCTGGACAATTCACACACATGGGTACTAGATAAGTGATATACTTAATACAATACACTACACGCCACGCTAGCCTTAACGACATCATCCGGCGGGCCTTTATCACCGCTAACGTACCAGCTATTCTCGAACCGAATGGTCTGTTACGTGACGATGGTAAAAGGCCCGACGTTATGACACTAGTCCCATGGGAGTTGGGGAGGCCCATTGTGTGGGACGCTACATGCGTCGACACACTTGCGCCTTCCCATCTTCCGAGGACATCCATGAGGGCGGGTGCGGCGGCAGATTTGGCCGAAGATCTCAAGAGGCGCAAATATGCAGGTCTCGACAGAGCCTGCACATTTGCTCCTCTTGGAGTCGAGACCCTAGGTCCGTGGGGTACCGAGGCTCTTCGGGTTTTCAAAAAATTATCTGAGCGTCTAGTCGAAGCGACGCGTGACCCGAGAGCTGGTCAGTATCTGGCACAGCGCATCAGCAATGCAGCAGTCAATGCAGCAGCGGGGCAATGCAGCCAGCGTCTTGGGGACGCTTCCGACTGGCATTGATATGGATCAGTTGAGCTACCTGTAGATTGTTTGCAACAGTCTGCAGTTAGCTCAATTGTTTCAATTATAAATACTAGTTCGATTTATTTCTATTATTTTATTGTAATTTTCTTTGTGAATAAAGGCTTCTGCCTGTTTTAAAAAGATTATGGCTTCTTGCCATGGATAAATAAATGGCTATTACAGCCGTTCTAGGGATCACAGTTTAATTTTAACCGACCTAGTATCTTTGTCGATTTTTTTCGTCAAATTATGAACCGATTTTGTAAATTCTTTCGCCTTTGTATTATACACCTATATAGGATGGTCCTGAAGTGGATCCATAAAAAACCATTATCTGGGATAGTGTTTATTCCGAAAAATTTAAAAACACTGTAAAATAAAGGGATTCGGAGTCAGTTTTTAGTTTTTCAAACGTTAACCAAACAAATACAACCTCAAGAAACTAGATTTCCTGTTTTGCATGCAAAATAAAACTAAATTTCAAATTCAATTCCGCTAAATCGATTCGCAACTGACATTTTGTGGGTAAACAAGCCACAACTTTGCTACAACCAGTTGCTTTAAGTTGCAAAACGTATTTACCATGCCAGTGTAAACAAGGTTTTGTACAGGGTGTGTCAAATAGTGGGATGGCCGTCCTCAAAAGCCTATAGCAGTCCACTGCTGGACGCAGGCCTCCCTATGGCTATAATGGCTTTTATCTCATGGGGGGTAGTGCCTATAATCCCCACGATGGGCATGCGGGTTTGGGAACGCAGTTGAGTAGAAATTAATTGTACTGCAAAGGGCGCTGCTGCCCGCCCCCTGGTGGAAATCCCTTAGTCGCCTCTTACGACACCCTCGGGAAAAGTTGGGGTGGTGCAAATTTTAAGCCGCACCACAAGGCGGATGTCTGTCAAGGGTAACTTAAACTAATTTTCAATACCTAGCTCATGCTTAACTCCGTATTTCAGTTTTGAACCTTTTAATGATTTTAATACTACTAAGTAGTAGGTACTTATGCTTTTGAATATAAATAAATAAAATAAATAAATAAATAATCCTGGACAATTCACACATTATCTAGCCCAGAACACCCTGAACAAATATCTGCAGATCGTACAAACATTTTTCCCGAGGCAGGAATCGAACCCGCAACCTCCTGCTTCGTAGGCGGACCTTTGCCCGCTGCACCACAGAGGTCGTCAAATATAATTTTTACTTTAACCTTGTCTTACTGCACTATCGTTTTATCTCATGTCTCTTTTCTTCTTCCACTTTTCGCGACCTCACTTTACTATGCTTTGCACCCTTATTCATCATCATCCTCATCATCTGCAACCCGATTTTACCCACTGCTAGGTATACCCAGTGGCACTACAGTTTAAAGGCCTATAAAGCTCTAAACTCTTGACCACTCCACACGGTCCAGCTTTTATCTCATCAAAGAGGCCTACTCGGATAACAGTATTTAAATTTCTGATTCGTTTTCAAGCAAACGTTAATCTTAGTAGGAGTTGGTTTTGTAAGAAAACAAATTAGAAACTTCTAATTTCGTTTTCCGAGTAGACCCCCTGGTTCGTACCCTCAATAACCCTTTCTTTTTAACCATTGCGCAAGAAATATTTTTAACAGTCTTACCGTCAGCCACTCAGCTCCCGGCATGGGCCAGTTAGGGTTCTGGTCCAGCCTGACCCCTGTATCGTGGTCCATTGACGGCACCCTCCATCCCTTTTCCATCGATGATGGAGACATTAGGAAAGTTGTGTAGTGGTTCAAGCCGAAGAAGTCAGAACTGCCTCTTAAAGTTTTTATCTGAAAATTTATTTATAAACTGTTATTTTCCTTATCGACGTGCCATTTAAAAAAAAAAAAACTTTTTAAACAGCACAAAGTTCCTAAATTCTCGTTTTGGTGTAGTGAGTGAAATAAGCAGGTATTGAAGGAAACAGATCAAATCGACACGTAGTAAGCAAATTTTATCAAAAAATCGTCAACAAGAAAGCGATTTTAAGGTTAAGTACCGGGGCGATGTATTTAAACAAAAAAACTCAAGGGACAAACCTTGAGTTTACCCAGGGTATCATAAAAATATTTTTTAAAAGTTTCATCTACAGAAGAAAAAATTACGAAGAAATAATAAGGATAACAATTCTTCCTACACAAAGCGAAACGCCTCCAAATTAACACACGTATCCATCCATAAACATAGATGTTTTACGTCTATAAATATTTCACAAGCCCCACTGACCTCTTCCTCTGAGAAGTACGGAAGCCGGGACCTCGAAAAGCCTTGCTCCAGACTGTTGTTGTTGATTATATGTCGGACCAGATCAGGATAATTGCCGGTTTCCGAAAATATCGGGTGGGCGTAGATGCCCATCTGGAAAATGTTATCATTAGCAAAGAAATGTAAAGGCGGTCTCTCACCAGGAGCTTTAATGTAACAATCCAAGATTCGTTTTGAGCATTTCCTTAGAAAATGTCATCATTAATAATAATAATAATAAATTTATTGCAAAAAGAATCATTTCAAAACATAGCATAATAAATTTGTCAGACATTATGAAATAAGTTTAGTACATTATAAAATTCTTGTTCAAACTATTATGTAGCCTCAGTTGCCTAAACTAGACTGAAAAGTCTGTAATATAGGCAGCTGCTTTCCCCCCATTGGCAGAGAAATGTAAAGGCGGTCTCTCACCAGGAGCTTTCATTTGTAATGGAACAATCCAAGATTCAAATTGAGCATTCCCTTTGAATATAGTCAGAGTGACAAATTAATTATCGGTTTTCCTAAACTGATATATTACAGAAGGTTGCGCTTGATATTTCCCGTTTTTAGACCAACAACCAACAATAAATTATAAAGATTTTTCATTCGGTTTAAATTATAGAGATTGATTTGTTCAAGAAGCTCGGCCCTGTACAGAAATCAGCTAAATAATGTCCTTTGACTACACTACGATTATTTTAGTGAAAGGCTGCTAAATTAGTCGTTTCATAAAGTAAACCAGACTTGAAATATGTAGTTATCAGCTAGTCTTGAAAAATTGTAGTCTATAATGTCTAGACATGTTTAATTAATTTCTGTCGTAGTATGAAACTTCTTTTCCGGTGATTAAGAAACTTACATGCATTTGAAGATATCTTTCCGCTGCTTCTTTATCTTCCTGTTTAGACTCGTCTTTGGGCTCAGCCCAAAACGCATCAAGGGTTATTCCAATTCTTCCTAGAACGCATCACATCAAGGGTTATTCCAATTTTCATAAACCAACTGACAAATAGTACCTCGGTAAATTAAAACGGACTCGTCTAACTTTGTTTGCGACGTAACATAAATTATTTGGAAAGTTAAAAAGCAGGAAGCTCGAAAACAAAGTTTCTGAAACTACTCCCTTGGTGGCAGAAAAGTGAAATAATAGGTAAGTGGATATCTAATAAATAAATGATAGAGCTGCTTTCGAAAACATTTTTCCCATAGGGTTTTTCCTCCTTTTATATTGATAAGGAAAAACTTTATTTGTAAGCTATTTACATATCAGCAAGAGTTATATTTTACCTCGTTACTTAAACCTACAGTTTATAATTACGAGTATGAATCTGACACCGTGCGTAGTCACAAATAAAAGTACCTATAAAACGAGTTGTTTTGCGTCATCAAAAGCAAATTCTCCTCAAATGGAATTTACCATTATACATAGATATACATAATTTTTTTTAATAAAGAAAACTATATCGTCTAAGTAAACATGAAACCCAAAACATGTTTGAGATAAAAACGTTCTTTGCAATAATGCCAGTCAGTACTTATCAAAATGGGTAAGTATTACAAGGGAGAAAACTAGTTTATAATACCTTTTTGTGTAGGTCGGTATTTCTTATCATACAAATGATAGGCCCTTGCATGGGCCAGCAGTATGTAATGTACACATAAATAGTCCCCGATTCCAGATTGCAATCTTGGGACGAAATAGTCGGTGCTGTACCCCTGAAAATGGGTAAAAAGTTTAACATTTTTTCATTATAATATGTACACCTCACATCTTAAGCGACAAAAATCGTGCATTGAATCGTTCTGTAAAGCTGAAAAAAATTACTGATGCTATCGATGTGTTAGTAACGCATCATTGAAAATTTTGAGGTGTTTACATTATGAGCATAAAGGCTGTCGCAGATATAGACCACACCACTGCTGCACAACTCAAAAATTATGGATGAGTATTTAAATACATTTTATATTTTTGTATCAGAATACAACAGACAGCTTGCGAACTCACTTCAAGCTTGCTGCAAGTCATTTTGTCACGGTAAAATGTATCTAAATATGACGAGCTTAAGTTCATATTTGAATGTTTATTGTTGTGTCGTGCGGTAGCGGTGACAGATGTTTGTGCTATGTCTTAAATAGGTACAATAAATAAAAAATAATGCTAGACAATTCACACAGCATTATTTAGCCCCTAGCTAAGCAGTGCTTTTGTTATGAGTACTAGATACCTACTTAATACAATACACTACAATGACAGATAAATAAAATAAATAAATAAATAATGCTGGACAATTCACACAGCATTATCTAGCCCCAAGCTAAGCAGAGCTTGTGTTATGGGTGCTAGATAACTGATATACTTAATACAATACACTACATAGATAGATATTTTTTATTATTCATAAAAATATCCAGAACGCCCTGGACAAATGTCTGCAGATCGTACAAACATTTGTCCCGAGGCGGGATAAATGTTTGTAACCCCGCAACCTTCTGCGTCGCAGGCAGACCCGCTGCGCAACAGAGGTCGTCAATCACCGGATAAACCGACTTACATTATAACAATGCTGATGCGGCTCGTTCATAGTAGTCCAAATCTTGATAACATCCCCGAACAGTTCAAACGCGACCCTAGCGTAATCTTCGAAATAATCCACCATCTTTGGATTGCTCCAACCTCCAAGGTCCATAAGTGCTGTCGGCATGTCCCAGTGGAACAGCGTCACGATCGGGGTTATATTCACTTTTATTAGCTCATCGAAAACTGCTCGGTAGTAGCGAACACCGTCTTCGCTTATGTGGTTGTCTGTTCCTTGGGGAAGAATGCTGAAAATTCAATAAAATTATCTTATAATCGTAGAGTAAAATACATTTTGGTTGCTAAATCTTGCAATGATAATATTTTCGTTGATTTAATCGACGTTTGCTTTTATAACATTATTTGTTATAATTTTTATTTTTATTTTATACATATTTGCTTTTTTATTGTGTGTGTTTTGAAATCTATTGTGTAAGTCATGTGTTTCTACTTATAAGGTTCCGATGTAAATATTTATAAAAACGATTGTATACTTGCGAATGAATAAAGAGATTATGATAAGCGGAACACGCACACCACAAACCCAAATTCATTTATTGTAAGGTGCGATCTAGATTTTTTGTATTTCATACCTACGAACTACGCAAATTGCGATGAAACATTCGAATTCATTTGTTTAAACTCAATTACACAGCTCCCTCGGAAGGTGAAACTCTAGGACGTGGCCGAGATTTCTCATAAGACCATCATATTATCAGCCCGTGTAATGTACGTCCATTGCTAAACATAGGCATCCCTAGAATGATGCCACAAACAGCGGTCCTGCGACACCTCCATCAATAGTCTCCCCCCAATCGCTACAACGTCATCGCTCCATCAAGACGTAGCTCTTCCCACACTATATTATGACCAGTGATCGGAAATTCGGGCGCTTATTTACCTATCGTTAGCGTCAAGATACAACATGGAGCGGATAAAACTACGTCTTCTCGAGAATTCCTCCGAATTCCCGGGAATTCTGGAATTTTCTAATGTTGTTTTTTTCACTAAAATCTTATTTATAAACAAAATATATAAATATTTTTTAATATATTTGATTTTAATATATTTTTCCAATATCGACTTTAGTGAAAAACGTGTCAGAATAAAAGTGTCTTATATTCTCGTTTATCGTTTATAAATAAGATTCCGGTGAAACAAACAACATTTTAGAAAATTTAGGAATTCTCGGGAAAAAAATCCCGAGAATTCCCGAGAAAGTGGTGGTTCCAACCGCTCCATGTTATGTTCTCGCCAACTTTAGGTAAATAAGCGCCCGAATTTCCGATCACTGATTATGACCATAGAGGTTTAATGACGTATGTTTCAATGGATTATCCACTCACCGAGGCCACGATATCGACATGCGGTAATACTTCACCCCTAGAGTTTGTATCATGGCTACGTCGTCTTTGTATTTATGGTAGGAATCAGCAGCCACGTCACCATTTGACCTGTCCGGGGTGTATTCAGGGTGTTTGTGGAGGTATGTATCCCACATGCTCTCGCCTTTGCCTGGTGGATGAGAGTGGTCATTCTTAGATACTATAATTAGATAAACCAAACGTCATCGATTCTAACGGGGTTCTATCTTATTTATATTTTATTTTATTTACGACTTTAAGGAAAACTTACAGACTTTACAATAAGGTATTTGCTTAATATAACATGCATGATACATGCATGATATGCTACTGACGGCTAATTACAAGTTTCCACATATATGTAATTACTAATAAACTTAGGTAAAAATCAATAGACGACGGTAATAAAGAAAGTACAAGTTAAAGGGAATGTAACTTAGCTACAAACAAAAACAAAGTACACGAAAAAATAAATTAAATTAGAAAAAGGTGATTAAATATTACAATCTAATCTAACACATAAGTAATAGGCTAATAAGAAAATATAATCCTTAGTTGAATCTTAGTTTAGTCGCTATCCAAAAAGAATTGAATCTGCAACCTATCCACACTGTGCGGGAATTCGTTGCCAGGTACGCCACTGAGTCCCTGAGACTTGATCGACCGAAAGTTTATTGAGATTGGTGGCATTATCATATCAGCCGAAATACGTTCACTGCTGGACATTTAAGGCGTCTCAAACGAGACGCCACGAATAGCAATCCTGAGCCGGTTCCATCCACTCCCCGGGAATAGCTAATACAAGAATGCAATTGTAACATGTACACAACCTTTAGTTTCATAGTGCTTATTTTTAAATTATTAACTGCCTCGTTGGTCTAGCGGTCAGCTTGTTCAACCGCTGATTATGAGGTCCTGGGTTCGAAACCCGGGTCTGGCCAATAGTTGTTATCGGGGTTTTTCTAGCAAGGAAAATTCACAGTAGCAGCCCGGAGTCAGGAAGTTGGCAGTGTTAGACCCTCGTGCCTCGGAAAGCACGTTAAGTCGTTGGTCCTGCGCCTGACCTCTCCCCGGACGTGTCGATCTGTCGTCCCATCGGATTGTGAGAGTTAGGGAATAGAGAGTGCACCTGTGTTTGCGCACTCACTTGTGCACTATAATAATTATGTCCTGCGCTAGTCTCTCATGAGACGCTGCCGTGGTAGAAATTTGACTAGAAGGACAGTATTTTGAATTGAAATTAGATTATAAGCAGATTCTGATACAAGTTCTTTTAAAGTCTCTAAAATGTAGAGGATAGAAAAGCCTGGGTTAAAGCCAATTAAGATAGTGTATCAAATATAGCATTTTGTTTTCCGTGTAGGTAGTGTACATTACATCTAAATACTTGTATGTTCCAAGCTTACCAGCTCTACCATTAGCGAACGAAAAATCTCTAATATTTTTCGATTTAAATGATGAAAAATTTGTTTTTGTTGTTTTGTTTATGTTGTAAACGGCATAGATCTAAGTAAAATCGGTAAATATGGTACATTCTACGAGCACATACTCAACAACTGGCCTGTGTTACAACTAAACGCAAACACTCGCTCACAGTTAAATTTCCAATGTTGTTACAACTACACGCAAACACTCGCTCACAGTTACATTTCCAATCGTGCCAATTGTTACTTTGGTGATAATTATTTCATTTTAAATTGTTTCTTAGTTTTAAGTGTGCAATAAATGTATTTTCTATCTATCTTCTATCTTGTGCAATAACTATATTGAAAAAACACGAGGGCAGTTGCTTTAGTGTTTTAGTCAATAAATTACAATAAAGTACGACGTAGCAAGCACGCGTAACACAAACGCCGATCTGACTGTGGTGGATGGACCTAATTGCACCTAATTTGAGCCTCCCATTTCCGAAAAACTAATACCTCATCTCCCCTTTTTTACTAAGATCGATGGTAAATGGCCTGAGATTGTCTAATCATAAATTTATACCCAATGCTCACAATGAAACTTCACTGAGTCAATGGATTTCAACTACTAGTATGTTATTTAACGTCTATATGAAGGTGTTAGTTTATATTAGCATTTGTTTGACGAAATCTATTGAAACAAGATTTCAACAGGAGAAAATAGTTTCCTAGAATAAGGTGATACTCACGCACGAATAAGTTCGAGAGATTGTGTTCCTTATTCAAATCGAAGCTATAGTTTATTGAATCTGTGCGGAAGGATGTTTGCGGTGCCCGTTACTCTTGAGATATAGTGAATAAAGTGAAACCTTTATCTTTAAAATGCTTAAATGAACGAAATAAATTTAAAAAGGAGCGAATAACTTTGTTAAGAACAAGTTTCTACACTAAAAAGATAAAATTAAAAGGACCTGTTTTTCATAACAAGCACTAAATTGTATAACTGTGTTAGTTTTTTATGAGAAAAGAGTGAGTGACCCAAAATTAAGAACGGTATAAAAACGATTTTAAGAAATATGCTATAGATTATTTTCACTATTTACCTAACCTGAATATTAAATCAGTTGGAGACAGATTACTACGACACTATTTAATCAAAATATCTGTGTAATTAAATTTATCTGTTTAAATTTTAAACAGAGGGTTATTGCGCTTATCTATTCTAATTGCATGATAAACAAATGCCAGTCAAGTCTAGTCTATTAGCAATGTCAGATTTATATTGTTTCTTTATTCAAATTTACAAAAAAGTTTACCTCCAGCATTCCAACCTCCTTCAATTTGAAAAGCAGCAGTCGAGACACCAAACATGAAGTCCTTAGGGAATGAGTAATTGCTCAGACCCAAACTGACTTCGGTAACGGTTGCTCCATCTGCCCCATACGACAGGCATAGCAGGCTGAAAAAGGAAAGCTTTGTTAAAGAAAAATAAAAGAGGAGACACAAGATCAGGTCAGGTAAAGCACGGCTCGATGCCAGCCAGGTTTTCTTGTTTTTTACAAAATTATATCCCGTTTGTCCCACCAATATTGATGCATATTAGTGGGATGAACGAGATATCAAATAAATATAATTAAGAAAGTTTGAATGGATAGATAGATGGATATAAATTTGGATAGATGGATGGGCGTGAGTTCGTTACTTTTTAACTATTATTTGGATCCGTCTGAAGTTTTTCACGATGTAGGTCTACCTCATCGGTTACTTTTGATCCCATAAATCAGTACCCATAGGATAGAAATAACCTATAAAAGTATCCATAGAAACAAAGCGTTTGAAGCAGCGAGCAGAATCTATAGAAAAATATAGAGAAGTCTGTAAAAAGAACAGTTTTTAAAAATGGTCAAAAAGGAATTTTGAAATCGGAAAGGTTTGGATTTTATTATACTATCGGTTTGGACATTTCAAAATAGTTTTTCAAATTTCTGTAAGTTTCATAATTTTTGAAATATTTTAAAAAAAGTCGCAAAATTTATCATTACCCACTTTAACCGAAGCATGCAGAGAGATCCATCTGAAATGTAGGTTGGTACCTACTATTCTTAGGTATTCGTTAAATTGCGAAGTCTCTAACCGGTACTTTTGGTACATAGGTACCTATTTGTTTACAAACGTTCGAAACCCCCGGCGAGCGAGTTACACTCGCACTTGACGGATCTTGTTTGACTGATCAAATACCGCTGTCAAATACTAAGAAAAAGCGGTAGTGAAACTTGCCCTACATGCCGAAAAATTAATAAATGTTGATAAGTTACTTATTTAACCTGTAGGAAATTGATTTAGATTTTCAGACGATGGGTTTTTGGTAGTGAGGCACAAATCCCCTCCCTGGGCGTTAACCCTTCATCATCATCGTCAGCCGTTTTCTACCCATCCATAGACGTAGAACTCTGTTCGTTCATGCTTTTCGCCTTGGTCCTGCGGTAGTCGGGGCTACTTTGTTTTTGATGTGATCAACTTATCGTTGAGTGAATCAATATTAACGATCACTTTTTGTATCAATCGATCTTTTCAATATTTTTCTTCTTAAATCTTTTCATTGTCCTGCGGCAGTCTGCACTACTTTTCTTTGTATTTCATGTGATCTGTTTATTGTTGAGTGAATCAATATTAACGATCACTCTTTGTATCAATCGATCTTTTCAATATATTTCTTCTTAAATCTTTTTATTGTCCTGCGGCAGTCTGAGCTACTTTGTTTTTGATGTGATCGACTTATCGTTGAGAGAATCACTATAAGCGATCATTTTTTGTATCAATCGATCTTTTCATTTTGTTTCTTTTTTGATCTTTTCATTGTCCTGCGGCAGTCTGGGCTATTTTACTTTGTATTTGATGTGATCGACTTATCATTGAGTGATGATTCACTGATGTCGATACAAAAAGTCATCGTTAATATTGATACATTAACGTTGACTTTTTGTATCAATCGATCTTTTCATTATGTTTCATCTTTGATCTTTTCATTGTCTTGCGGTTATCTGAGCTAATTTGTTTTTGATTTGATCGACTTATCGCTGAGTGAATCTATATTAGCGATCACTTTTTGTATCAATCGATCTTTTTATCATGTTGTTCAGATATTAGAGCAAGAGAGATTTTATAAATGGTCCCTTATAAATTTATTGCACGAAGTACAGACATGTTATTAGTTATTCTCTTTGTTACGTAATTGCTGACTTCTGGCACGTTACTGCCGTCTAGCACAGCGGGCAATAAAAACAAATCTTTGAAATTAATGAACTGCATTCAAATGAACTTTTAATTTAGTGAGACATTCGTCTTGAATGTAAAAGACAAAACGAAAAGGAAGAGATTCGAGAAATTTATTTTGCATAAAACATTTAGTAAAATAAGAGAGCTTATTTTAACATGGACGGGGCTTACAATCAATTAGTGCTTAAAATATTTATTTCTTTGTTAATTATAACTTAACAGGTGAACATTTGTGACTTCGGTAATTATGATTAAGTTAATTATTGGGAAAATACACGAATAATGTTCAAAGTAAAAAATGTTCAAAGGCGATGTCGAAAAATAAAAACGATCGACAATTAAATTACAGACAGTAAAAAATTCCAATAATAAGTTCTGGGTTTAGGCTCTCTTTCAACTCATTATTATGAGTTTTAAAAAATTATCTGAGCGTCTGGTCGAAACGACGCGGAACCCGCATCTGTGGTCAGTATCCGGCACAGCGCATCAGCATTGCCATACAGGGGGACAATGCAGCCAGCGTCTTGGGGACGCTTCCGACTGGTATTGATATGGATCACTAGAGCTACCTGTAGATTGTTTGCAACAGTCTGCAGTTAACTCAATTGTTTCAATTGTAAAAACTAGTTCTAATTTATTTCTATTATTTTATTATAATTTTCTTTGTAAATAAAGGCTTCTGTTATTATGATGACATAAGCCAATATTGCTCTACATAATGAAATTACAAAAACACTCCATGGAGGGTAAAAAACCTGTGGTTAATATTTACATCTGCGGTCAACGTGCTAGTAGTTTTACGACCAAGGAAAATAAATGGTGTAGGTTCTAAATTAGTACCTACTATCAATATTGTCATACCTACCTACGGATTGTTTTATTCCGTTAATGTAATTTTCTATGTGCTTTATAATTATGTTACCGACTTAATTAGCTTTGTTCTTGTTTTTCCAGTATTTTTCAATTCATTTTGTTTTCGTTTTTTCTCTAAGTCGTCAACTTATTGTGTTTCATGCTATTTTGAAGTATACCTATCTGCGGAAACTTGTAATTAGCCGTCAACAAACATGCCTGGTCTACCCAGGCATGTTCTAATGTTCATCTGTAATTTGTAAACCTAGCTGTAAGTTTCTCCAAAATTGTAAAAATAAAATAAAATATAAATAATTCATGATCCTACGGATTTGTGATCACTATTAGAGGTTGTAAAAACACAGAATGAAGTGGTTGGCCTTCTCCTGTTAGGCCATACATAGGTCAACTAATATTAAAAATGCGCTAGTTTGGATGGATGCATGGATGGATGTTTGTTACCTCTTCATCCCAAAACTACTGAACGGATCAGGCTTAAATATTGCATACAAGTAACTCTAATCCTGGAATTAAACATAGGCTACTTTTATCCCATAAATCAGTTCTCATGGGATAGAAATCACCTTTTTTGAGAATATCACGTTTTGCGAATATGATATCCGACGATGGAGGGCTTTAAACGTTTCCATAGAAACAACGCGTGCGAAGCCGCGAGCATAAACTAGTGAATTATACACTTGACCAAGGTATAAGTGTAAATATTAGTTGTAATTTGTCGTTTTGTTTTTTGTGTCTTTGTTGATTACACAGTATAATGTATTGTGATAACTGTGATAAGGTACATATTATAAGAAATGTCAATTAATTTATCATAATTTTACCGAGTCCACATACAAAAAAATTTGGTAAAAAATGACCTAGACTAGGAAAACAATGCAATGTGAATTAGATAACCTTCGTACAAGTACGAGAAATATCTCACGAAAAACAATGGCAATCCACAAATATGGTTTTTTTCCGGTTTCAGCAAGATGTTAATCGTAATTAAAAATGTAGGCACCTACTTGCAGAATAAATTATAGATAAAACTGACAGTTTTATCATCTGTTTCTTTTTTGTTCTATTACAATAACAATTTAATTATCTTTGTGATCAATAAAACAATTATCGACAATTTATTTAATTTTATCACAAACTAAGGTGGGTACCTACATTTATACGATTACTAGCTGCTGCCCGCGGCTTCGCCTGCGTAGTTCCCGTTCCCGTGGTAATTCCGGGATAAAACATAGCCTACGTCCGTCTCCTGGTTCTAAGCTGCCTCCCCACCAATTTTTAGCCAAATCGGTTCAGCCGTTCTTGAGTTATAAATAGTGTAACTAACACGACTTTCTTTTATATATATAGATTATAGGATTTATAGGATATTTATATGATTTTGCCTCATCTAAGTTGGCAAAAAATCCTTTTATTCTTAAGGACCTACCAAATCGAAGAACAACACAAATTACAAGAGATATCCAGTAGGTACTATTTTAACTTACCTTTGTCAAAAACCTAACTAATTACCTTAAATAAATAATATGATAATAATAGAGCACAATTTTTTTTCGCAGCAACTTTCTTTACGTAGATTTTATTCCGCACTCATAACACTAAATCCGCCAAAATTATTCCACCGAATAGTAAACACTCAATTGTAAACAAAAACATTTCTCATCACTTTCTTTTATCTATCACTTCAAAAACTTTTTTATCGGTCTTGTAATTTGTTGTTGATCGATTTGCGTTTACGTATTTTTTTTATCCGGAAATTGTTCCTTTCTGCCACTGTCTTCCGCATATCTTACCAAATGCCAGCCACCGCTGCGTTCTGGGCGACTCCACTTGAGCTCAACATCGTCCTAACTAAGACAAGAAACGGCCGCCTTTACCTATTATCGAAGCACAGCCTTGTGGGACCTTGAAGGGGTTTCCCTCGAAGAACAAGTTCATGCCATTGAATATCAATGTCCTCTGATATCTCAAACTAATATCCGTGTTTGGATTTCCAAAATTATGTAATTTATGCATTTTTTTTTAGCAAAATGGCGTGTTTTCCTTATGATTGAAGATTGAGTTGATTTGTAGTTTTGTTAAAGGAATTTTTAATACTTAGTTTTAGGTAGTTCATTATTGAAGAGTTCTTTCTTCTTGGTCCATTCAGATCAAACCAATCAATTAACTTAATAATATTAATTTATCCGTAATATATTTTGATTTAGAATGCCGTTCTTAATATTTCTGCATGTCCTACTTTACATTATCTCTTGGAATAATAAATAGGTACAGTCACCTTCAACTTTAAATCGTTTAATTTTATTTCATAGGCTTGTCTCCAAACAGAGACAGGTATTGTATTGTATTTCATTTTTTTCAGATAATTAAATAATCCATATTACATACACATAAAATTAAATATAATTCGAAATTATAGAATCACATTACATTACACTTGTCATCACACAATCAGATAAGTGAATCTATAATGTTTCTGCTAAAGAAATTAATGGTTCGATTATCTTTCAGAACCCAATTTAGTCCATTATGTTTCTTGTAACTACATTTTTATTAACTTACAAGTAAAGTATGAATGAGTTCCTTTTAATCTTTGATGAGTTCCATTTCTTCGGGACTGTATTTATAACTAAATCATACGAATCTTATCTCTAATCGGTTGAATATTGTTTAATTACTTACAAACTATGAAATGTAAGTAGTTTTACTGCGATGCTCTTGATTAGCTATTATGAAGCGATGAAGCGATCTACTCATTTTTAAACGTCATTGAATCAATCCTTCTTTTTTCAATGACGTTTAAAAATGAGTGAATACTAATGCCTCAGGAATAATTTTTACGAGACTGCTTCAGGCTCAGTTTTTACGCAAAAGCGAAAGAATTTTTAGAATCAGTCCATAAGGCAGTCCTTACTGTATCTTTTTTCCGATCCTTAACACCGATTTTCAAAATCAGTATTATGAAAATTCTTTGGCCGCTAATCGTAAAACAGTGTAAAATTAAGGGATTCGAAGCCGGTCTTTAGTTTTTTCAAAACAATAAAATTATTACAAACTAGCTGCATTCTTACTACCCGTTGTCCTATTACCCGTTTTCCCCTACAAATGAAGCATTTTCCCGCGGTAAAAAGTAGCCTATGTTCATCAGGAATAATGTGGGCTTCTAATGGTAAAAGAATTTTTCAAATCGGTCCAGTAGTTTTAGCCTATTCGATACAAACAAACAAATAATCAAATCTTTCCTCTTTATAATATTAGTATAGATAATTGACGACATCTGTAGCGCAGCGGGCCCGCCTCGGGACGAATGTTTGTACGATCTGCAGATATTTAATCCAGATATTCTGGGATTTTCCTATATAAATTCAAATTAAAAATATCTGTCTACGTAAATTATTATAAGTATGTATATTAGTGGCTCAGATAATTTTATAAAAACACGAAGAGCCTCGGTTTCCCACGGACCTAGTATCTGGCGCAGCGCATCAGCATTGCCAAACAGCGGGGCAATGTAGCGAGTGTCTTGGGGACGCTTCCGACTGGTATTGCTATGCGTAAGTTGGGCTACCTGTACATTGTTTGCAACAGTCTGCAGTTAGCTCAATCGTCTTGTTGTAAAAACTAGTTGTAATATATTTCTATTATTTAATTTTAATTTTCTTTATGAATATAGATCCTAAAGTACTTTTAATAGTTATCTAGTACCTATCATGACACAAGCTCTGCTTATCTTGGGGCTAGAAATTGCTGTAAATTGTCCAGCATTAATAAAAATATTGGTAACTAGTGGGACATTTTCGAATATAGGAAGCATGACCATTTTGACGATTAAAAGTTTATTACATAATTATTGTCGACGTTATTTAATTTGCAATATTTAGCGGCAAAACAGGCTGCAGAAATATAAAACAGAGAAGTCATTAAACCCCAAAGTAAAGGTAAGTGACCCCAAATAAATAGTGGAAGTTGAAAGTGCCAAAACCGGTAGGTAGGCGACTTTTACCAATGTAATTATTCAAGGTAAAGTTACTTTAAGATTTCTACACGATAATAATTATAAAGAGGCTATTTATCACGTTTATTTACTTTTCATTTTCGGAAAAAATGTTTTCCGATGTTTCAACAGGTTTACACACTGTCGTGGTCACGGGATGACTGACGGTAAATAAACGCCATAAATACCCTTTAAATAATACTAATAATAATGTGTTCAGATCGCTTAAGTTAGAAGACATATATATAAAGAGGCTGTAGTTGGTCTAGCGGTCACGTGAGCCGCTGATGATGCCATCCCGGGTTCAAATCCCGGGATCAAAAAATAGATTTTGTGATTTTTTAACGAAAAAATACCCTGTAACCAGTGTATAGTGCTTCGGAAAACACGTTAAGGCGTTGTTCTCACCAATCGTGTCGGTTTGCTGTCCACCGGATTAAGAGATTGAGGGAATAGAGAGTGCACCTGCGTTTGTGCACACACTTGTGCATAATAATAATGTCCAGCGCACACGGCTAGTCTCCGTTGAGACCGGCCGAATTTCTTCAATTTTTTTTTAATTTTTTTAGATTGATAGTACCGAGTTAAATTTCCTAAAGTTTGTGACATTTTTTTGAGTAGGCAACCCTACTAATACGGACCAGTATTTCCGGTTTAGGTCCGATTTAGAAAATGTTTTAATATTTAATAAAAAGCTTGATGCTCCGTAACAGAAGCTGGTTTAACTAGGTACCGCGTAAACAAAGCGGCGAGCAGAGCTAGTCTCAAAAATCATTCGCTCAAATCTGGAATTTGTATGGACAAACCGCCTTACTGAAGACTGGATGGAAGACTTTTTTTAGTCGGTGTTGCTATCGGGGAATTCCAGTCCGGAGCATGCATCCTTGCTTTTATAAATCTGACAAGTGAAGGGATAATTCAATTTCTTGATTCATTCTTGAACAGCTTTAATGCGAAAAAACTCAAATAGTCAATAATAAAATCCAGATGGCAGTTGAGCAACTTGATTTGCTCAACTGCCAAAAATACAAACTTTGCAATCAGGTATTGATTGACTCAATATCTTATTAATTTTCTTGGCTAGGTACATTGTCTATCAAAACATGATGGTGTTTTTTAAAAGTTGAGTTTTTTGTCTGTAGGGCACGAATTCCTCCTGGAGCATCAATCCAGACTTTAGCTAAATTTTAATAGGTACCAAGGTTCATATCGCTCGTTAGTTAAATATAAATACCCACACGTTATTTTAAGGATCTACCTAATGCATTCGTTGACAAAGGAGATCCACTTTTGGTATTTTAGAGCAGAAAATCCGCGCCATTACCACGGCTCATTGTATAGCTTCCAAAATTCACTTTTTCAGGGAAATAACATCATAAATAACCTCACGACGACACCTCGGCGGATGCTGCTGACACTCCCTCACGTGCACAGAGTATAAATCAGTGAAAGGCGTGAAGTAATATTTTTATATTCAACTTTTTCTAAGCGGAAATCGAGTCCACTGCCTATTGTGTACCTGGCATTACATATACACGCGGCGAAATAAGCGGAAGTACACACAGTCGGCAGTTTCATAAACAGTATCTACACGTTACCGTGGCTGTGGTGGACGCGGCGTAAAAATCAACCCCTCCTACTCAGCTCGTGGATGTCGTAAAAGCCGACTAAGGGACTGCCTGAGGAGTCGTAGCAAGTAGCAGCGTCCATCTGTTTTTTTTTTGATCTGAGCTACTGCGTCCCGCGATCGACACTCCTACCCGACATGTACACAACAGAAATTTATAGGTACCTAGGTCAAAACACGTCAGAACAAAGGCTATTACAAACCTTGCTAACAGCGTGTCCAGGAATCCGGAGTCCGCTGTCTGTCCATAACCAAGAATATAATGCACTTCACTAATGGTTGATTTCATTATCATCATCAGCCTACGTTAGTCCACAGCTGGACATAGGCCTCCCTTAATGAGCGCCTTACCGCCCTGTCCTCAGCTTGCCGCATCCAGCATCTGCCTGCAGTCTTTCGCAGGTCGTCAGTCATCCCACCTTGCCGGAGGGCGTCCTACTCTACGTTTGCCGAGTCGTGGTCTCCACTCAAGAACAAGTTTCCCCAGCGGTCTTCGCGAGATATGGCCGGCCCACTGCCACCTCAGCTGGCTAATTTAGAGCTATGTCGTTAACGTTGGTTCTCTGTCGGATGAATTCCTTACGCATCATAACCTTCAGAGAAACTCCGAGCATAGCGTAGCAAGTAGCCATCTATGTTTTTTGTCACCAGTACTGCGTCCCGTGATCGACACCCCTACTCGACAAACAGAACAGAAATTTATACATTGCATGCTAAAAACACGTCAGATCACAACAAACACAACAAACCTTACCAACAGTGTCTGGGAATCCGGGTCCGCTGTCTGTCCACAGCCAAGAAATGCACTTACTAATGGTTGGTTTATCGGTTTATTGGTATTTGACTACACTGAATTGCAATAGATAACGTTTTGAAAGTAATTTCGATGCGTGCGATCTTCTCTTTCCACGCACGCGAATTGTCGGTAAATCGGTTGTCAATTTATTTTCCATTTTGAGGGTAGGTTTGGTATCATTGACACTTAACGCTGCTTTTCTCAAATCGCTACCCGTAATTGTAACGCTATCGAGCGATATACTAATCTAGATTTTTTATTTCTTTTCAATCAAAAATATCTTTTATAACCCGACGAGGCGGGTTGTGTTTTTCGAGTGTTTTTGTGTTGTTATCTTATACTTTATAGTACCTCGAAACATCCAAATGCCTGAAGCAATTTTGACAAATGAGGTATCAAAATACTCATCTAGACTCATACGTATTACTCATAAAAAAGCGAAAAAGTGGGGATCAAGTCAGATTATATAGTTTCTTTTAAGTCGCGACCAGTTTTTTACTTGCGAAATTTTTATTGCACGTGCCTGCCCCATATTTATAGCAGATTTCAAGTGTGTTTACTGTTTGCTCAGTGTTTTTAACGTGAAGGTTTTTGTAGTCAAGGCGTGGTTGGGCGTAACTCCATGAATCTAGTGTATCGAAGATCTCTGAATTAAGCAAAAATGTCAGGGTATTCCTTTTGAAGACATTTTTATTTATTTATGACTAGTTTTTGCCCGCGGCTTCGCACGCGTTGTTTCTATGGAAACTTTTAATGCTAATTTCTATCCCATGGTAACTGATTTATGGAACAAAAAGTAGCCTATGTTTTATTCCAGGCTTAGGAGTACCTGTGTGCAAAATTCCAGCGCGATCCGTTCCGTACTTTTGGCGTTAAGATTTAGAGTAACTAACATCCATCCATCTATCTAAACATCCAAACTTTCATATTTATATTATAAGTGAGAAGTGATGTTTTATTTTTATTATTGTTGAAATCTTTCAATGACCAATTAATTGATGTTTTTTTTTACAAAAAACTAACTAAAACCCAGCACCAAACCGTTAAACTTTTACTCGGTTTTTTTTATTAAAAAGTTGTCTTTAAGGAATAAGTTTTTATGGAACCACGTATGCAAAAGCGTAAGGATCATCAAAATCAGAAAACAGTTGGGTAAAATACCAATAACAAACATACCTACCTTTATAAAAATAAACATGCCATACAACAGGCCATTCCAGGCATATTGCGAATCACCACCTTTTTCAAGTCGGTTGAATGAAGGATGGGAAAAGACGTGTAATGGGTGTCAGAAATTCACATGATCTCATGTCTATTAGAACATTAATTGACATAGCTTCCAGGTAAAAGGTTACTTTGTAAACTCCCATAACATACTTGTAATCGTAAGTTAACCTCAATCAGAGAAGATTTGCTCGTGTATCCAGATTTTGTGGAATTGGAACATTTTTGAGTTCAAACAATGTGCTTGCATGATCGGAATACCTTCACAATTTTTACTAATCATACGCTACCTTTTTATCATTAGACAATTTGCAGTCAAAAAAGAACCTTTTCTCCATAGTTTAGCTTAAGTGAAGATGGGAATAGACAGAAGAAGATGGGACCAAGGTAGATATAGGTATGGTGTGGAGCTGGCTTAGAATTTGCACCACCCCATCTCTTCCCACGGGTGTCGTAAGAGGCAACTTAGAGATATCCACCGAGGGCGTGCAGCAGCGCCATCTGCAGAAGAGATCCACCACCAATTCCGATCCCCAAACAGGGCGCTTATCAGGGGGGCTGCTTAGCTGGAATTGTATAATATCACAAAAATAGTTGACTGATTTTCATTTAGAAATACTTCAGGTTATTCATTAGAAGTACCTAATTTGGCTTATATAGTCAGGGGGACTAACCGGGCTGTTGAGGTGAGGTTTAGCAGATATAGGATATAAATATGACTACAGCCATTACGGAATGGTGGACAAAAGAAGCTCATAGACAAAGAGGCAGACCATCAGCCCAATGGTGTGACGATATCTTTAGGAGAGAGATGAGAACGATAGCGTGGCACAGGACCTGATGACAGAATGGCGTTTATTTATTTATTGTTTTTGATTAGTAACTAACACGATTTTTATAATAAATTACACTAGTTAAGTAACTAGTGTAGTGTAGTTATCTAATTACATAAAATTATTGTAAAAATTGTAAAACATTTCATAAAATAAATCAATAGGTATAGAATAATTAACATTGAAAATTTTCGATGAGACAAATTAATTAATTAATTAATAGGCGAAATAAATAAATTAATTAATATGCGTTGTAGAGAGGAGGCCTATACAGGCAGCCGTGGATGCTCAAGGGCCGAATAAATAGTTAAATGGATATAGGTATTCAAAATTCGATCACAAATAAGCCACCATGATCATTAATATTTAGTTCTGAAATATTTATTCACTACAATATTCATTTGTTTTACACTGATAAACGTCAGTTTTAGAAAACCTTATCAGCGTTACTACAAAAACATCTGTAGAACGAGTGTTTTACAAAAGCGTTACTACAAAACTGCGTTTTACAACGGTTTACAGTTAGACATAAACTCTTGTTATGCCCATGTTTAGACACTGTTTAGCAAGACGCTTGTTAGACCAGAGTTTACCTTGGTTTTTGTAGTACCGCTGTATATGTTTTTGGCTTTCGTTTTCGATCACCTTTTGCCTTACAACACGTAGATACCTAACTACCTTGGAAGTCATCCAAAACTATTTATGGTAAGTTTTCGGCGCCCCAGACGTCTGCGACATTCGAATAGTTCTGTCTCGAGGGTTCCGTTAACTTTCCTAACGCTTAAAAGCAAAGTTGGAAAATTCTAAAATGCTTTTACGAACTTTTTAATTAGGATTAAACGGGAATTTTGAAGCGTCTCGTTCATAAATTTTATTATTTAGATTCGCAAAACATCCACCAAATTATTGAACAATGTTTCATGAAAAATTTAAAAAAAGCACGTCGTACCTACTTATCGAAATTACAGTCGTCATAAGACCATGTTACAATTGTTAAGCCATTATATTAAAATTGACAACCACTTTTATATAGACAGTACCTACTTGGAATGAAAATTTAATAACACGAGCTGACGGTTATTATTTTGCACATTGATGATGTTATTATTACTCGAGTTATGAATGTACAAAATTAAATGCCCGTATTTAATTTAGATGAAAAGCCGCAGGTAATTATTAAATAATTTTGTTTGTAATTATTTATTCGCACAACGCATTTTACGTCAGAGTTGTTAAACCCTGATAGGTCGTTTTATTAATTTTGTATTTAGCAATAATGAAAACTACATCAGCAAAAATCCCATACAAAATAGCACTTTTCGTGTTTTCCATATTTTCCAACTTTCTTATTTGGGCTTTACCTTTTTTGGAAACAATAAAGATGGATTGTTTCAGCTATTTTATTTATTTCGTTTCCGATTCGGTTAATTAAAATACCCCTGGAGATCTCTTCTTCTTCTTCTTCTTTTGTATTTGGCTCTGCATCTTGTTTTGACACAATTCTGCCAATGTCAGTTTTCAACTGGACATTTTTTAAAAAGGTGTGAAAATTTAAGGAGGTTGAGTTGGTCCAGGAACCCTGTGGTCTATTGAAATGACACATCGTCGTTGATATTGCAATACGTTTCATGTCAGTTGTGACCGACTTTACAGGAGAAACAAATAACTCTTTCCTTATAAATCTATCGGGTTGTAACACTCCAAACCATCGTAACATACCCTACCTGTTCAATAGTGATTATTATAGTTAGATTTGTATATTTTACCGTAACTTTTGTAATAAAATTATGATTTAAAGTGGCCAATGATCGTCTAGCTAGCGGAAGGACGCGTACGTTGTGTAGTAGTAACTCAGATTCTTTTAGGAGCTTTAGACAAACGAACTAACTCTTCAACTTACTTGAAAACATCGATTCTTCAATTCTGGTACAGCATAACCAGCCTTTTTCATAGTCGGTTAAACCCAACTTTCTCTCTCTGAAACAGCTTAGATTACGTAGTAAGAATAGAATTCAATCCCGGGCATTCAAGGTAAAGATAATTAGGTGAAGAAGTAGATTTAAGTATAGATTACGATAATAATTGGATCATTTTATGATTTCGGTTACAATGCCTCCACTGTGCGGTTACCAGAGAACTTTGCTTTGGCCTGTGCAGGTCCAGACCAAAGCTTCCTGTTATTAAGGGCTCCCATTCAGAATCACATTCAGCGCCTCGGGGTCAGTCGAAAGTAGAAGACTATCGCCTGGCCCGTACTCAGTGTAACCAGACATTTAAGTGCAAAGCGATTGAAAGACGCTAACTCAGTAGAGTTTTACGGGGAATGGTCTGAAGCGACCCAAATACACCTACCTACCTCTCCTACACCTATCCTACCTCAACCTATACCTATACCTACCTAGAAGCTGCTGCTTCTGTAAACGGGGTGGAACCACACTCCAGGCTAACCGTAGATCTAATCAATAGACATAATAAACCCTCAGTTCTTCCACAATCGGGATGACGCTTGCAAAGAACCGTTTAACAGGAAGACAATTCCACAGACTTGGAACGTAAATGGTCTCCCAAGTCTGCTTGTTAAATTTAATACACAATCCAGGGTCTACTGGATGTGCTTGATAAACATAATAAGAATTTAGATTAGCCAGCTCTGGGATGTAACACCATCCGTCTACCACGTAGAGAAACGATAGAATTAAGTAGTGTGTTTACGTAACCTGAATCCTCACTCTCCGGAACGATAGAATGCTCTCTCCGAAATCCTCGCTGGTCCGAAGGATCTCAACGCTAAAATCCGATCCATTCTGAAGCCGTTCACATATGTAGGTACTAGGTCGACCCAGCATTCTCTCAATCAGGCACACAATTCCTCACAGTTTCTAAAAAAAATCCAGCAAAAAACCCCAAAGCCCATCGACTCCTTTTCCTACCTCGCTCAGACTGTCACCTCTCCAAACAACGCCTTTTATTTTCATAGAGTAATCAAATTCAAATATTGTATTTTGCTGAACAAGATTTAAGAAGGTTTTATTCCTTCGGTGTTACAAGTTATATCAGAAAATGTTAAATGTTTCTATATTTGCAAATTGAATGAGCCAGCATAATCTGGACCGTTACAGGGTTATGGTAAAAAGTGTTTTCTATGATTGTTAAATAATTATATTTAGCATGATTGGAGACTATTTAATTATTATAGTATTACTCCCATCGTAAGATAATGTGATATAGAACATATGGCTTTAAGTTTTATGGATGCTACTACTACAATTGGGGTGACGTAAAACATTTTGCTGGTGACAGCTTGCAGCACAGCTTGCGGGCCTCGCCGGCAGCGACGCCACCACCTTGCGGTCCACCACCACGCTGTGAGGGACCTGCAGGGCTATTCAGACTCTTCGCTACCGAAACGGAATCTGACACAGATTCGCACGAAATTCAAATATTTTAGGGGTTTTTAATATTTTCTGCGTTCTTTAAGTTATTAATCTAGCAGAAAAGTAGTTTTCCATAAATCATAAAACATTTTCTATGAACCCATGTTTTATGAAATTCGGATTTAGTGCTACTTTTGGACTAATTAATAATATTAGAGTTTTAGTACTTAAAATCAACATTATACCAAAAAAACATTATATCACACTTTATTGTAACATAGGTTCTTAAAAAATTGTATACGATATTGTGATAAACTACTTTTCTGTGAGTCAAGTTCCTTACAGAACTCAGAAAATATTAAAAATCTCTAAAATATTTGAATTTTGCGCGAATCTGTGTGGGATTCCGTGTCGAGGACTCGGTAGCGGTGAGTCTGAATAGCCCTGCTGGAACAATTACGGTATTTTCATCCCACAGGCCAGCTATTCGTAAAACGGTAATTGCTTCAGTCATATGTTGGTACCTAGCGCTTTTCTAAAATAACTTATTTTCGGGAAGTATAGCCATAAATCTCCCGACAACATATGTTTTGATTTGTAGGTTATCGGTGTTACCAATCAGTTAGTGTTTTGAAGCAGTTTCTTGTGACGTGACACGTTTACCACCGAAGAGCTCATAAATTCCATTAAAAGCAATACTTATCCTAGTTGGATCGTAAAGAAATCGGTCGATCGATACGCGCTGTAGAGATTCAGACAAGTTCAGATCAACTTTTATGACTACCTTTCTACAAAACACTAACCGCCTTACTTATAAAAATCTGTCAATTCCAATTTAAAGCATTCCTTCTTATATATCTCATACCTTCTTAACAAAGATAATTACTATCGAATAATAGAAACAAATTAAAACTAGTATTAACAATTGAAACAATTCACCTAACTTTAGACTGTTGCAAACAATCTAAAGGTAGCTCAACTATCAAACTAATATTATAAATGCGAAAGTTTTGATGGATGGTTGGATGTTTGTTACGTCTTCACGCCAAAACTACTGAACAGATTGAGCTGAAATTTTGCATCGGTGTAGCTCTAAGCCTGGAATCAAACATAGGCATACTTTTTATCCCATAAAACAGTTCCCATGGGATAGAAATAACCTTTGAACGTTTCAGAAACTAGTATTTTCTAACCTAAGTAAATAGAGGAAAACAAACGACTTTTAGCAATAATTGTTTCATGTTATGAGAGGGAGAAAATCTGTCTTTACGAACTCTTTATCGAAGATCCCTGATGCCTACACCGGGAGACCTACCTACCGATTTAAAATGATACCATTAAAATTCCCAAAGACTAGCGAAATGGAAATAAATTTCACAAAAGCTTCCAAGATGAGAACATTTTAAATTCCAATCTTGCACTTTGGTCGGACACGCAGATGGGCGGAGAAATTTTCAGCCATTTGCATCAGTTGCAAAACTAAGTTATGGTAATCTCTGGTAACTTACAGGGATTGGCTTTGGCGCACCATCTTATTGGAAGTTCATTGTTCCTGTAAAATCACTAAGAGACCTAGTTCTGTAAATTATATTTTGACTTCCTTTCAATATAAAACAAGCTTCATTACGGATGTAAGCGGTTAACTACGAACCTTATTTGTGTTGGAAGAACACCAACGTTTCATCCCTTAACGAGGGACATCTTCAGGGTGAGTGCGGTTCTAGGTTAGTAAAGTAAGGTTTGTGAATTTGTCAAAGTACTACGATAGTTAAAAAAAAAAAAACACTCTTATTGAAAAAACCTATTCCGTATTTTATTCGAAGTAGATTTAGAAAATATTCCATTCATAAATTTGGTGTCTCTGAAGAGGTGGGAAGAGGACACGGCTAGTCACAGCAGTGATGTGGAATAGAAAGATCTCGATCTTGGCTCAACAAAGATCCGAATGGAAAAGGTTGGAGGCGGCCTTGGCCGATTGGCAAACAGATCTGCAAAAAATAAATAATCTGCAAATACAAGGTTAAGTTTAATCGTATTTAAATTTAGTTATACTTTTATTTTCTTAAGTTTAAACGTGTTATTTAAGCTCTGAATAAAAAAAAAAAGAGCTTTCTCCTGCCACTTTCTTGATGTCGTCATTCCATCTTTTGAAAGGTCTCCCTTTTTTCCTTTTTTGGTCAAGTGGTGTCCAGTTTGTGACTATGTATGGCCATCTGTTTGGTTTTTGTCTTTGAATGTGTCCTGCCCATTTCCATTATTCTTTTGACCACGTCTTTTATTTTAGGAAAACCAAAGCTCTGAATAAAAGGCTTATTATAAATTTTGTGTACATGAAAAAATCTATTTATCATAGAGGTATTCTCGATCTATAAAATTTGTACCAGCAAAATAGTCTGTAAAACCTTAAGCAAATAAATAGTGACCTTCTCTGATAAAAGAACTTGAATGAAGAAACTTGAACTGAAAATCTAATGCAATAAAATCTCTTTTAGCACAAAGAGTAATCTGCCAGTGCATTCAATTACCCAACCCGCCTGAAAATTGCCTGGAGTATTACTCCATTAGTGCTCCACCTTCCGCGTTTCAAGTGAAGTGCAACAATAAAAAAGGTAAAATGGTAAAAGGTGGGCAATTTGAGGCTTCGTAAAAGGACTAGGACTAATTTTGTCATGTCCAAAGGATATTTTCAAAGACAGAATACGAATATGTTGTAATTTTTTTATCAATAATGTTTTGCTGAGGTTCATTTGGTACTGTACACGTCGGCGCCTCATAACTTTTTTCTTAAAAAAGCCATTTTACTAACTGCTATAGCCTACACAGCTGTTGTGTGCGTCGCACAGGAGTTTCGTTCGAAAAAACATGTTACGGCTGTCCACAGATGTGTATTTTTTTGCCGCTCCGCAAGTGCGGATTTTTTTCTAACTTTTTTTTTAAATAACCCATACGGTGTGTTTTCAGCAGTCAAAGTGAACCAACGCTGAAAAGCAGTTGTTCTACAATTTTAGTATTTTTCTTGTTGCTTTACAGAATTAGAGACACATTAGTGATATGTTTAATGAAATAAACAAGACAAAGAATCGATTTCGATATTTATTACCAAGTTTACTATAGCATCCATATTTTTAAAGCTGCCGCTAACCCTTTATAAGAACTCAAATAATCATAGAAATCATTAAGAAACCAAAAATCTTCTTTTGTTTTTCCTATCTACATATACCTACTAATATTATAAAGAGGAAATATTTGATTGTTTATTTGTTTGTATTGAATAGGCTCCGAAATTACTAGATCGATTTGAAAAATTCTTTTACCATTAGAAGCCCACATTATTCCTGATGAACATAGGCTACTTTTTAACGCGGGAAAATGTTTTATTCATACTGGAAAACGGGTAATAGGACAACGGCTAGTAAGAATGCAGCTAGTATCCTATACATAGGCCTCCAGCCTAGATTTGTGACGTCAGCGTGGGTAATTGTATGAAATAACAAAAGACAATAGCACCAGCTGTGAAAAATGTAACACTCTAGTTGTCATAGTCTTCACAAACGTCGTTTGTATTGTTTGATTTGACATTTGAAAAGAGTAAATCGGAGCTCACCCTTACCACTTTTGACGAAGAATCCATTGACAATCCATTTTTCTACTGAAAAATAAAATAAAGTGATTTCTACAAATTCCACAGCAAGCAAAAATAAATGTTGCAGTGTTACAAAAGCAAGCAAAATCAACCATATTGATATAAAACCCGCTCTGTTAAAATACTAAGCTCAGTTTGAATTGTAAATTCGTTAAAACTAACTCTGCGTTGGGATTTCAAAATATGGATTTTTAAAATATCACTGTTACTTTAAAATGTAAATGACACTGTACTGCACGTATAAACTGAATGTTGGTGTACTAAATTTTAGCAGAATTTTGGCTTGCTTTAGTTGAAGCACAAGAGAAAAAACAAAAAAGTATTTATAACTACCACAACATAACACCTACCTACTAGCAAAATGTAGGTACCTACCTACTTAAATCAAAATCAAAAACTCTTTTTTTCCATAAATAGAAAAAGTCAAATTATAAAACTCAACACTGAATCGGAAATGAAGTGATATTTTTGATTTCTGTCACTTCGGTATGTAGACTAAACTTGCCTAAAGTAAATAAATAAATAAATAAATAATGCTGGACAATTCACACAGCATTATCTAGCCCCAAGGTAAGCAGAGCTTGTGTTATGGGTACTAGATAACTGATATACATAATACAATACACTACGTAGATAGATATTTTTTTTATTATACATAGAAAACACCCAGACCAACGGAACAAATTTCTGCAGATCGTACACAAATTTGTTCCGAGGCGGGATTCGAACCCGCAACCTCCTGCGTCGCAGGCGGACCTACGCCCGCTGCGCCACGGAGGTCGTAAGTAAAGAAGCGACGAAGAAACCTTTAGCGTGTTAGTTGTTATTTTTCGAGCTGGAGATGTTTTATAGTAAGCCTTTTTGCACGGCAAGGTTTTGTCAATTTGTTGGAATTTATTTTTGCAACTCACTAGGAGTTTTGTTTCAGAAGCATATACCTTTAAAACACAAATTAATATAGTGTAGCCTAGTTGTGAGCAAAACGAAAAAAATTACCTATCCCATTTGCTGAAACACACGTTGAGACAACTTTGATTTATTGCAAGCCCCGCTGAAAGTTTACCTTGACGGATTCGACTTAAACGGTTAGAAAATTCGACAGATTTATTACTCTCATATATTTTTGCACCCTGACAACTTGATGGGTAAAATTTCGCTGCGAAAAGTATGTAGAAATATAATATTGAAGTGTTTACCAGACAGAATTTTTTTAAACCAGACTGCATCCATAATATACTATAATTTCGGTAAACCTAAGTTTTGCCGAGACCTGGACTTTGCATTCACAAAGTCCAGGTTCTTCTTTTTTTTGGAATGGACTCTAAATGCTTTTGATGAAGCAGAAGCAGCAGCACTACCAGATACTGCGCAGTAAGCATTGCAACTGATAAATAGTCAAGCTTTGGCCGCTACCACACACCTCAAAAACGTGCTTTCAAAAATGGGCTTAAACTCGTAATTTTTGGATACATTTTAAAGTCACAAAATGACTTCCCACTAGCTTCAAAAGCGCGAGCTATCTGTCATCTGATGCTGTCATTATAAAATTCATCTTTACGTTACGAGTTAACGCCCATATTTGAATGCACATTTTGTGCTGTCCTGCAGCGGTGCTTTATAGATGTGCGATAAGCTTTAGCCGTTCAGATTCTATTATTTTGTTGAACAATTTAAATTTAATTTGAAGCAACAAATTTACAATTGAGCTAACCGCAGACTGTTGCAAGCAATCTACAGGAAGCTCAACTGATCCATATCAATACTAGTCAGAAGAGTCCCCAAGACGCTGGCTGCATTGTTAAGGGCATTCATTTTCATTCAAAAAGTCTTTACTTAAATGTAATCTTATTAAGGTGAAAACAAAACATTAACAAGGATTAAAGCTTGGTACTGGTTTTTATTTTCCTTCAATTCGAATATTCATTGAAAACAATCAATCAAGAGAGGCCAGTTTCCTCTGTCGCTTGCATAAAATATTTTTTGGCTAATCTGAGCATCAATCAACTTCAAGCACCACGGTCGCGCCGGCAACACTTCGGTTCCTAAACACCGGACTACATGTTGGCAGTTGATGCTTTTTCCACACACAATTACAATTTCACTTTGACTGCCTCATTTGAATAGCACTCAGCTAATTCAACCACTGATAATGAGGTCCTGGGTTCAAATCCTGGGTCAGGCCTAGGTATAGTTTTTATTGAGATTTTTCTAGCAAGAAAAATTCACAGTAGCAGCCCGGAGCCAGGAAGTCTTTACACTCCCGTGCCTCGGAAAGCACGGTAAGCGACGGGGAGAGGACCAACACCTCTCCCCGGTCGCGTCAGTCTGCCATCCCATCGGATTATGAGAGCGAGGGAATAGAGAGTGCACCTGTATTTGCGCACACACTTGTGCACTGTAATATGTCCTACGCATCCCCGATGAGATTGGCCGCCGAGGTCGAAATTCGGCAAGGTGGACATTTTCAGCTCCTCTCAGATGCTAGAAGACGTGTAAATAAACAATTTGACTGAAGATCTTGAATTGAATATCGTCAAACGATCACACGATCATCAAGAAATCATTTTCACAGTCCGAAATTTTTATCTAAACGACTGTTTTAGAGCGCAATTGTTTGTAATTGTTATTGCTATAAAATATTTAAAAGGTTAGTGGCATTTATTACTTGCTCATAATATATGCCAAGGCGTTACTAAGCACAATATCGCTTTTACTCTTGTAAAAGCGATATTGTGCCAAGTGATGATAAAATTATCGAAATACTTCAGCTTTCTCGTTTGTAGCGTAGTTATTTTGACTCTAATACATTATTGTCAAAACCAGGACCAAAAAAAATTAAAAATTACGACGTCCATGGTGTAATAAACCAGACATGGCTTGCACAGCTCACTGTTTTGCCCTGAGCGGTGACTTAAAAGGGGTATTCTGCCTCACTGCTGTTCGTAAATGATTTTAAGATATTATTTTAATTCTATTGTTTAGGGACAGTAAAAGTACATAGAAATTTCTTTTAGAGTGAAAACTACGGGCAACTACAGGTTTGTAGTTTTCACAAAGCTGTATGGAGAAAGCTTAAACCTTACACCCATAACGGCATTCAGCGGTCCGCATGCGTAAACTTCCATTCCACCCTATCAGCGAATTCAGTGCCAACTGGGACACAGCGTTGGGCAGACGGGAGCGTGTCCCATGTCGCCTCACGAGGACACGGTTCTACACGCGATCTGTGAACTGACAAGTGACGGAAAGTGATTCAAATTCGGGATGAAATAATGTTCTTATTTTAAAAGTTGGTAATGCAGACTGTTTGGAGTGTGATTTGAGAAAAATGTTTGTTTTAATTTTAAATTAAAAAGGTTTTATATTGATAAGGTAGGTATTACGTTTTGTTACGAATGTATAAGAAAAGATGTTTTACATAAAAAATAAAAAATAATTACAATTTTGAATTTCGAGTGCTTCGTTCCTAGTTGAGTGAGGTTAGTTGGACATAATTATTTAGCGGCAAATTCTTCAGGTTCCGTAAGTTATTGAATGATTGATTGTCGTAGTAAATTATTTTGAAAATCTATACCTACATACCTACAAATTACAGAGCCTTAAAGAAATTCGTGTTTTTCAGGCCAGTTTTTCTGCCTTCATAATTAAACCTAGGTCAGACATTTCATTATTTTAGAAAATAAAGATACAAACTGAAACTTTAACAGCAGTTAGGAGATACCTACTACCGATCCCAAGTTTGAGAATTAAGAAGTCTTCACAAGCATGTACTTGCTGATGGGCAGATTCGCAGTGTCAGCGAATTACCAATAACCATGTATTGGTTCTCAGATGTTGAATCTCACCGAGGACATTACTTCGTAGACTTTACATACCAAAGTCTGCGACATAGCTCTGTGGGTTGGTGCGACATTTCAGTGTATGACTATTGGCAGCTATAGGCAGCCGACAGTGTTTTGTCAGCTTGCCGCCGGTACACCTACTTTGGTTTGTACACACCTTTAGGTTTTGAAAATAGGTGGTTAATAATAATAATGGTGCCCATCTGGGGCAGATTCTGTAGTACACGCAGTGTCAGCGAATTACCAATAACCATGTACCTATTGGTTCTCAGATGTTGAATCTCATCGATGACATTAGTTCGTAGACGTTACATACCAAAGGCAGCGACACAGCCCAGTGGGTTGGTGCGACATTTCAGTGTATGACTATTGGCAGCTATAGGCAGCCGACAGTGTTTTGTCACCTTGTCGCCGGTCCACCGACTTTGGTTTGTAGACACCGTTTAGTTTTCAAAATAGGTGGTTAATAGATATTAATCTTGATCCAGATTGTCGCCTTTTAGTTAATTCCAGATTAAAACTTCATAGATCCTACTACAAAGTTTAAGTTATAAACCTTCATAATAATACTTACCTAGTATGTAGTTTTAGATCGGGTTGAACAAGAAGGTTGGTTTTACAAGATTTTCTTGGCGTGTAGTTATAAGTAGTTGAAGATAAAGGATAAACAGAATTATAAAAGAAACATTCATAAAAACAAATTTTTCGTGCACGTCGCAATGACTGCCTTTCTGAACGCCATTCATTCTAACCCAGAATAAAACAAACAGCGGCAGAGGTAGGTTTTTTCATGGTATTCTGGAGAGTGGTGAAAATTCATGCTTTCTCTACTAGTTCTTCCTCTTATTGTTTTGATATAGCAGTTGGATAATTTACATTGGGCAAGCACTTGAAATCATCACAAAAAGGACGGAGACAAAAAGTCAATCAGACAGAAGAGACGAGCTCAGAATCACCATTGAAGCTGATAAACGCTGTAAAACTTTGAAATACTTGTACTTACATCCCTCTTATACATCTTAAAACGCTCTTGTTGTCTTCCCTGTAGCAATTTTCGTCGTTGGCGATAAATTTGAAGTACCTGTCCGTTGATCGATCAGAGTATTACCTCTGCCTATCAACAGGAAAACCTGCCATTTCCCAATAGGGGTGAGAAAAAAACTGTGATTGCTATCCTCTGTAAATAGATCCCATACTTTCCCTTCTGCCTGAAGCCTCAGCCAATTTGTTTCACGTCGTTTGCTTCGTCCCTTAGTCAACGGTACTTTATCGCGCCGTACCTATTTTAGGAAACCTTACGTGTACCCATCCAGCCTCTAGGGAGTTCGGTCTTTTATCCGCATATGCTAGGCGTTTTTCACACAATGTACGTAAGTGTTCGCACGCTGGAGGAATAAATCTCGAGGCTTTGTACAAAGTAGGTCTTGTACTTGCTACGGGAGCTTGACGCCTCGCTTGGCTCGCTTTGAATAGCAATATAGACGGTATGAATTGGGTTTTTGTGAATGCGAGAGTGTTTTAGGCGTGTTACGGTAAACAGAGTTTTGTATTTTACCTTGTTGACTCTCTTTTACATTATTTTGGGAAGTGTTTGGGAAATAAGGTACAATTCTTCGGGCGGCAGGAAGCGACAGTCTGTAAACGTTATCGGAAAAAATAAAAATGTTATAAAATTCTTGGATTTTATAATTTCAATTTTTACGTTATCTACCGTAAAAATGTGCCTGGGAATTATTTATGGGTTCTATCTCACTGATATATTTTATTTTAAAGAATATGCTGCATTGGTACCCCATCAAACTTAGACTATACCCAATATCGACACTCGCTTTGGACAAAAATATTAGTGATATCATTGATCTTGTTCTGAATCACTGGACAGTAGAAGAATGGGATCCACCCTCGTGATAATCGTAAAACCTCTCATTGCCCCACCTCTATCTTGCTTCGGACGACTGCGTCTATTCTTCCGCATAGAACTTTGGCTCACAGTTTCTTCATAGTGGCTGTAAACGGTTTATGAGCTAGGTAAAGATGGATAAGGTCTTGTTCTTATAAAGCTTTACTATGGGATCATCGGAAAAACACAGCAGAAAATCAAATGCGATTCAAGAACTCACTATTTAACCTAAGTTTAGCTGAAAAATAGAATTTTATGCTTGTTGAATTTCATGTATGAAAGCTATTACGAAATTGTTTTTATAGTTTTCCTGCAGTTAACTCGTAAGTTAAACCTAAAATGTGGGTCGAAACTACACAAACATGTTGATTTGGTAACCAGTTCCAGTTTAAAAGCAGATGAATTTCAATTTGCACTGTCGCCTTTCGCATTCCTTGCGAAAACAATGCATTATTGAAATGAGAATACAGCACTTTCCACCTAATTTTGCTCTGTGCAGTTTTCTCAAATGTATCTCTATTTTATTTCCAGTTCTCAGTGTAAACAATATTTCTACTTTGTGGAATGGGCAGTAAGTAACACTTTAAATGGTAAAGAACGTCCGGCAAGTGCACAGTATTGCACTTTTGCTTGGGAAAGGAATGAATTTTATTTAACGTGAATAAAACAAATAGCAGAGCTACAGTTTTCTACATTTCTGTGGACACTGTAGATATACGATGAGATTGCTTTAGAACGTGTCTGTTGAGTTTGTTTAATGTGTGTACATAACTCTAGTTAAAATTGTATTGAAAGTTCAGTTCGTCTGTTTTTGAACGTAACTATCTCTGTGTAACATTAACATTGCTTCTGTGTAACATTGCTTCGTTTGTGAATTTATGTGACGAATTTGATGAATTTTCTAGGAACAAAGGTACTATGAGTAACTACGTTAGTGAATACTTTTTATTACTGGTGCCTATGCCTGATATTAAATACATTTGAACGAATATTATATTTTTTCCCGTAGACAGCATACGCCGTTATTACTAGACTATTAGAAAATTTAATGAGGAACATTATTTCAGTTCTTGAATTTCTCAAGCTTTTGTAAGGTATAATCAAATTAGCTAAGAACCTGTCAGATATTTTGTAACTTGAAAATTTCATCAAATATACATATCTGATTAAATACCTTTTCACAAACCGCAATCATTTATAAGAGAAACGTTACGCAGATTTAATATTTCACTCATAATTCAACAGGAATCCGCCAAGCAGTTCCCTTTCGGGGTGAAGGATTATACCAGGCAGACTTGAGATTAGTTGCCTGAGTTGAAAATATTTGGGCCGCTTCAAAATCTTGATACAAAGAAATTGTGTATTTCGGGATCTCTTCAGACATTGAATTGGTTATTAAATTAATCAAGTAGAAAGGCTGCTGAAGAAAGCCCCTGTCGATTCACAGGGTACAATAATTGCTTGTGAATTGATTGATGGGGTTTTCATTGCACCTATTTTCTCTTTGAATGTTTTGTCAGGTAAAGGTGTACTTCATCACATTTTTATTTATTGGGTGCTGATCTTATTGAAGTCAAAATATGAGGTTGATGATGGCATTGGCTTTTGATTCTGCATCAAAATTTTCTTTATATAAATAAATAAATAATGGTGGACAATTCACACAGCAGTAGCCCCAAGCTAAGCAGAGCTTGTGTTATGGATACTAGATAACTGATATACTTAATACAATACACTACATAGATAGATATTGTTATTAAACATAGAAAACACCCAGACCAACGGAACAAATTTCTGCAGATCGTACACAAATTTGTTCCGAGGCGGGAATCGACAGGTATATCTACCGTGTATGTTCCTCGTGCCGTGTAGGTAGTTATTAAGAACAATCCAATTCACTAGTTACTTAGCTGAGACACCGCGTAATCTGCTTAAAACAAAACTATAGGTATACAAAGCAATTCAACGAATTAGTAATCTGAGTCCAGCTAAACTAAAAGAAATTCATATTCACTGTAGATAACGACATAACTCCGCAGAAAATAAAGTTAGTCTACACCCAGTGCCCAGTGGTCTCCTCGTCTATTAGTATGACACTGACGACGTAGCAGGTCTGAATAATGCATTACGGTTAAAATAACCAGGCAGACTTTAAAATTACCCTATTAAGGAAGAGATATCTGTTGAAATTTTGATATGACCTAATGCAAAGTTGGACAAGGCGTACTAAAATTCAAATAGGTGGGTACCTAAATTGGTTTAGTTATGTTTTCACTTTGATTGACTTTGATGACACTTTGGGAAACTATATTAATAATAATGGTCCATTCATAACCAAACTATGGTTATTCTTCCTTTTGTTACTACAATTTCTCTTGCACAATCTCTTGTCCTTCCAATTCTTGATTATGCTACCTTTCTAGATTTAAACGAGCAGGGTCTAGACAAACTTGAGCGCCTGCAGAATGTCGGCATAAGGTTTATATTTGGCTTGCGCAAGTATGACCATGTCTCGGAGTTCCGCAGAAAGCTCAAGTTACGGCTACCTATACGGCTTCGGCGAAATTTTCACATTCTAACTCTTCTTAATAATATTTTATTTCTGTCTTCTGCACCCCCTTATCTCAAAACACGTTTTACTTTTCTTCATCTTTCTCATTCTCATTCTCTCCGCTCCTCTAAAACCATTTTGTTCCAAATGCCTGTCCACTGTACTTCCTTCTACGGCAACTCTTTTACTGTTCGGGCTATGGAACGCATTGCCGGTCACTGTAAGGTGTGCAAAATCACTACCAATTTTCAAGGATATGGTAAAGGAACACTATTTGTCCTGCTGTCACTTAATACTCCCTTGTTACCATAATATAATTATTAAGTAAGTATTTAATATGTATAATAATTATGTATTTTAATATTTATAAACTTATATTAATAGATGCACACTTATCTTACCCCATGTACATATCCGACGATCTTATCCAAACCAGATTGTCTGGCAGAGGGCATGCTCTTGAGCGTTAAGACCGCCAATTGTCACTAAGATTATAATTATTTCATTTTAAATTGTTTCTTGGTTTTAAGTGTGCAATAAAAGTATTTTCAATCTATCTATCTATCTATTATGAGAAACTCGTAAGTATGTCCGACTTCACAAAGATCTTACATCAAAAATAAGAAATTCGCGAAGCTCTCGTTACAATCATTTGAGAAATAAAATGTTCAAGACGTCTGTTTCTAAGATTCAAACAATTCTTTTTCCTAAAGACAAATACAAAATTCGTCCGAGGATCGGTTATACGATATCAATAAATTCCAAACAATCTTTTACCATTAGCAGATCCTGAAGAAATTCTATCTTTGGATACGAATTTCTGAGACGAATTGATATTCTTTTCATGAAGATTTTGTTTTCTGTCGCTTTTAATTTGCTTCTATGCTGAATTTCCTGTCCGTTTAAATATATTTTGCGCAGTGGGACGACATAGACTGATATTGAATGAAATAATAATTTATCTCAAATTATACCCAACAATTTTTCAAAAAATTTTTTACAATTTTCTTTCCTTTGTTCCATCCATTCTGGATTGCTATGGATGGATGTAAATTTAAACTTTACCATAGACATGGTTTGGTTAGTAGGTAGACTACTGAATTTCAATACATTGTATATCTATTACTACAGAGTAATTATAGTATATTGGCTGCTGCCCGCGGCTTCATACGCGTTTTTTAAGTAGCCTATGTCTATCCCCGGGATACTATTTGATTCTCTGCCAAATTTAATTGAGATCCGTTCAGCCATTTAGGCGTGAATAGGTAACAGACAGACCGACAGATAGAGTTACTACTAATTTATAATATTAGTGTAATATTAGTGTAAGTTTAAGTATGGATCTAGGTAGATAAAATACATCATATTGAATTCCTCACATGGTAAGCACGTTATCTGTAGGCACATACTTATACAACTGTAATTTCGTTGACCGATATTTCTTTTCGCTCAATAGGTACCACTTTGACTTCTTCCGGGACAAGGGCGCAGTATAAATAATAGTGGTAATGGTAAAGGCTGCCATTTATATCAAAGGGCTGCAATTTATTACCAGCATTTATCATCTCATCGAGTTTCTTTCCTTGCTATCAGGGTGCGTGAGTGCTGTAATGTGGTACGAAACCGATAATATGTAGCACTCGCTCATATTTATTGCTTTCCTTTTTTAGAGATCCATATATTTGTGTGTGACTTTTAGCAGAGAATATTTCACATCATCATGACATCAACAGCCTTTACCACAGCTGGACATAGGGTCCATTGATCAGCGCCTCATCCTTGCGCTGGGCATGCGGGTATCGCAGCTCGGTGCAAGGGGCAACCCTTGCAGTGGTGGCAAGCAGCGCTATTGCCCACCCCCCGGAGGCTATCCCTTTTACAACAACTGTGGGAAGAGTTATGGTGGTGAAAATTCTAAGTAGGTACCGCAGGGCTCTTAGCAGAGAAGATTTAGTGATGATCAATCATTCAATACGTTGTTTTGAAAATATCTATTTTGTGCAAGTAAAAGTTACAAATCAGAAAAAATCATCAACAGAAACACTAAATCACAAATACGAAGCGAAATCAAAATGTCTAAAAAGACCAACGTAAGTGAAATAAGTGAGAAAGAAGTCAAATAAAAGTAACAGATGTTTTAAGATAATCAGTGAAGTCAATACAAAGTTCAATGGAGTTGAGCGTAAGTGAGCGTGAAGTGAAACATACGCGGTTGACAAATGAAGCTTGCGTGATGCCAAGTGAAGTGTACACGGACGTCAAGTGAAGTGTGAAGTGAACGGTATGGTCGCAGCATGAGCGCGTGGATGGCGCTCTTCGGGTTAGTGTGGCTGCTGCGTGTGCGCGGCTCGCTCTGCGGCTGTGCTGCGTGCAAGCGCGCAAGGCACCCACACGAACTGCACGAACCGCCGGAACTTCACGAACTTCACGAACCTCAGAATTCCAATCACGAATTCGCTGAGCCATCAAGCCCGAGGAATGAACGTGCGGCTTTTGATGTTATCGCGTTGCAGCAGTATACGCGAGACGCAACAGTACAGACTGATTTTGATGATGAGGTTGAAGATCTGGATAAGATCGAGCTGCAGATTACAGAGGAATGTAAGTACCTATCGTTTAAGTTTAATGATACTGAACAAAGCTTTGTTTTATCTCGTTCCTTATTTGAGTTCTTGGTTCTTCCCTACACAAAGACAGTCGTATTTACACGAAATTGACGTCATCTTCTCGAAGCTGTTTAACTCTGTGACGTAATACAGGATTCTGTTTAGTTTACCATTTATTTTCGTTTTGTGTCACTCCCTCCACGTGAAAATTATTTATTAAGAAGCACCCGGGATTTATTTGTGCATAATGAGCCTTATCACCATTATCTACAGCCTGACTTCACCCACTGCTATTTTGGTTTTTAAAGACTGAGCAATGCTTTACGCATGCTTGATTTTCCGGGTCTTAACTCTCTAGGCCACAGGAAGCTATAGGAATACCCGCCATACTCTTGTTTTGGCGTTGGTCACACTATTTGCTGCCAACACTATGCTATTCTGATAACTGGAATGGCCTTTGGCGAAACAAGGTTGATATGTCGTTCAAAACACTGTTATGATGAGGAGGCTTTCTGATATGAGTTTTGTTGTTATGTAGCTTTAGTAATAAAAATTCATTTAATGAAATAGGAACCGTTCCCAAAAAAAACGGATTTCATTTCATTCGTTCATACTTTTCATACTTTTGACGCTCTATCGCGCGTCTCGATCCTTCATTAATAAATGTACATAAATAAATAATGCTTGACAATCCACATAACATCATCTAACCCCAAGCTAAGTAGAGCTGGTGTTAAACTTTACGCTTCTTGTAAAATGGACTGAAGGTACATAAATGTGCAGAAGACGTCTAAAAGTAAAGTTGTAATACTTTTGAATTATTCCAACACAAAGTTTTTCCTGAAGTTTTATCAAATCAAGAAAATATTCATGCAATACGAACAAAAAGGAAATCCCCCGATAATCTTTTTCTGCTTTTGATGGAGGCGGACTTATAAAATATTATTATTTTAGGAGACAAAGACAATCACAAATCTTATAATACGATAGACAAATGCTTTAGGAAAAACATTTCCTTATATTTTCATATATTTGTGATATATCAGAGATTATGGAACTAAGATGTTTTCAATCATAGTTTTATTCATGAGCTTGTAAATGGAATCAAAGTTTTATCCGTTTTGAACACCAAAGGGGAACGAATCTTCTTATTCATTGTCGCTGGCGCGGTAACAAGCTTCGGACTAAGTAATTAATCAAAACTTTTCTCGAGTTTTCTTGAGTCTCATAACTAAGCCAAGGTCTAACGTAAAAATACTAAGTTATCCTTATAATTCTAACGAAAGAATATCAAAGTCGAAAATTTTCATACCCAAGGAAAACAATGCACAATAAACCTTACACCAGTTGCAAAGCACGGCTTAAATTGAAATTAATTTGAAAATGCTACGCTATACAGAATAAACTGCAGTTCATTTTTATTTTTTGTGTAATAAAATATTATGCAGCTTTAGCAGCCTTTGTTAGGTATTGCAACGGTTTTTAAAAATAAACCTTAGTTTTTTTTATACTTTTGTGGCTTTTTTGCAACCCACAAAGTCTAATATAGATTTTTTAAGCAAAGGAATCACTCAATTTCTCCTATTACTCCAGCGTATCAAAAAACGGTTTGAGTTCCTTCATTCTTGTAAATCTCACAATCTCAGGTCATCAGATAACTTACTTCTCAAGTTTCCCACTCATTCCCAATTCTTCTATGGTAATTCTTTTAGTGTACGGGCGGTTCATCTTTGGAACAAACTGCCTGTCGATATCAGGCTTGCTCCTTCCATCACCTCCTTCAAATCCAAACTAAAGTCTCATTTCCTTTCTACAGCAGTCTAGACTAGACTCATTTCATTCTCTACTTCTTCTGTAACTTAAAATGTTATTGCAACTTAATTAGGATTATTAGCTTTTATTTTATTTGTTTCCTTTGGAACTACTGTATTAGTTTTTTTTCTTTTTTCTATGTAAGTAGTACTAAAATTTCTCTTGCACAATCTCTCCTCCTTCCAATTCTTGATTATGCTGATTCTTCCTTCCTAGATTTAACCGAGCAGCAGCTAGACAAACTTGAGCGACTGCAGAATGTCGGGATAGGGTTTGTATTTGGCTTGCGCAAGTATGACCATGTCTCGGAGTTCCGCAGAAAGCTCAAGTGGCTACCTATAAGGCTTCGGCGAAATGTTCACATTCTAACTCTTCCTTATAATATTTTATTTCTGTCTTCTGCACCTCCTTATCTCAAAACACGTTTCACTTTTCTTCATCTCTCTCATTCTCGTTCTCTCCACTCCTCTGAAACTCTTTTGCTACAAATGCCTGTCCACTCTACTTCCTTCTACGGCAACTCTTTTGCTGTCCGGGCTGTCCAGCTGTGGAATGCATTGCCGGTCACTGTAAGGTGTGCAAAGTCACTACCAATTTTCAAGGAAATGGTAAAGGAACACTATTTATCCTGCTGTCACTGAATAAAATAAGGATTTGTTTCCATAATAAATTATGTAAGTATGTATGTATATATATATATATTATATAGTATAAATATAGTTTTTATATTAATATTTATAGGAATAGGTATAGGTATGTAGGTATGTATTTTTGTAATTGTATTGAAGTATGTTATTATTTATTTTTGAGTAGGAACCAAAGTTCTTACTACCTAGTAATATTTTCTCTTTTTTAAAGTAGTACCATAATAGATGCACACAGATCTGACCCCATGTACATATCCGACGATCCTATCCATACCAGGTTGTCTGGCAGAGATCGCTCTTGAGCGATAAGACCGCCAATTGTCACTTAGATTATAATTATTTCTTTTTAAATTGTATCTTAGTTTTAAGTGTGCAATAAAAGTATTTTCTATCTATCTATCTATCTAAGTAGATAGTATAGATTATATTTTTGTATTGTTAATATGTATGTAGGTACTAGATTTATAAGTTCTATGATTTACTTTCTGTCAACCATTTTTTTATTTTCTTATATTTTTTTCTCTATACCAAGGTAGCCTGGGAGAAATCGCTCTCAGCGATAAGGCCGCTCTTTGTACTATGTTTATTTTTCATTTAGTTTTAAGATTTTTATTAATGTTTTTTACTAGCACAATAAAGTGTTCATTCATTCAATCTTTTTAAGATCTCCATAATTGTGGCTGTATAGGTGTTTCATTTAAAATATGTCCCCGATAATTTCGTTATTTGAAGTGAAACTCTACTGGCTAAGTATTAACGTTCTGTTTTGTTCACAGCCACCGTCGGCAACTACGACGGTCGACAACAAACTACACAGAGTCCGGAAAGTGACCAACGTCCAGGAAGCTACCAGGTCTGCTTTGTAATATTATTATCTGTTGCTTTTGTTCGTGAAAGGCTTTTCTGTAGCGGGGGCGAGAGAGGACTTATAAATTTATAATTTTGTTTACAATGGGTAACCTCCAAACTACTGTTGCTTTAAACAAAATACATGAAACTGCTTTAGCATTCAGTATTAATTAATATGAGTAACTGAGATTTTTTTAATTTATATGTTGTCAAAGGGCAACTTTATGAATATCTCGTGAGCGTATTAATTTACTTTGACAGAAGTACTAATTTATCATTGCAGCATTTTATCATTGTAGCGTTTCAATTTCTATTTGAATCTTTGGGAATAAAACTGTGAAAGTTTCACAGTTTCATCCCCAAAGAGATTACGGTCAGGGTGGAAATAATGCGACGTAATATTGATCAATATTATGACGCACTAATTTGGTCCTGAGGCTTATTAATACACTGTGAAAAGCCAGGTTTTTTTAGTTCTACAGCTTTACTAAAAGCTATTTATAGACGTGGTAAATTAACATAGCTAATAAGAACTTTATGTCGGCAGCATGATTAAAGTCGGCATTCCGAAGTAATTTGTGTTAGAGGTTTTTGTGTTGGTGATGTTTTATAGCCGTTTTATAATAAAAATATTGTATGAATGCAGTTTAATTAGAAGTGTATGAGATAGATAGATAGATAATATCTTTATTGTACCATCAATGCTTATAAAATAATACAAACTACTAATTAAATCTAGTATGGCACAATCGGCGGCCTTATAGCTGACAGCGATCTCTTCCAGGCAACCTTTGGATGGATCGGTTAGTGTAGAACTTGACGGTGGCGTATATGATACTACAAAATACCTAAATAAATATTCGGCTATAATTAGAAATTAGAACACAAAGAGAATATAATTGGAATGACATACGATCGGAAACTATACTAAGAAGACAAACTAAAGCACTAAAAATATAAATAAATAAACAAGGACGTGATGAGTATTACCAATATATGTTGCCATCATTAATAATATTTTATAGTTACTGACCATGTTGTTACTTAAACTGGAATTTGTTATTATAGTGCGTAAACTGTCTAAGGGTAACACTAAGGTGCTACGAGTCCGCTGGAAGTCCCATAAATTTTCGACTCGTGGATCACTTGACCTCGTAACTAGGTTGGTAGCGCATTCCCGTACTAAGGGGAGGTTCCGGGTTCAAGTCCCGTCGAAGAGGATTTTCTGTATATTATTTAATTTCTTAAACTGGTATTAGCGAGCGTTCAACCTTTCTTCGTTTCCTCTTTGCCCTTTCTCTTCATTTCCCCACTAACTGTTTTATTTTATTTTCGTCTACTCTCTTAACTCTACTTGCATGTTAGTAATTCAGACCCATTAGTATGTACATCAATAAACTACTTTAGACGCTCAATAGTTGATTTTCTTTTGTTTTTTATTCGTAATCAATAGTCAGTCATTTAGCGTCGAAAATAGTATGATTGATACCCTTACGAAAACATCTGTATTGACCGGATCACCGGGTCCTAAACACCGGGAAATGTAAACTTACCTTACTCATTTTTATTATTATAGATCAAAGTTTAAACTTTTTCTTTTTGAGTTCGCTCACCTGTAAAGTCTTATATTAATATGATTTCTCAGCATCCATATTTCCCTTTTCAAATAGCATGTAAATTTACGGTCGCGACGTACCGTCACTCACTATGAAACGTCTTCTAGTTATGCCAAAGGGTTAGTTTCTAACTACTTGCGCTCAAGTTTACCGATTAATTATTGAGTCTCTACTAACAAATCATTTACTTACCATTGTTTATTTGATAAAAACATAAAGTAATTTGTAATACAAAAATGCTTTATTGTACACCATAAAAATAACATTACAAGAAGACATAACATAAGACAAGTACAATAAGCGGCCTTATCGCTTAGAAGCGATCTCTTCCAGGCAAACTTTGAATTGAAAGAATTATATGAATTTAAGAAAGGCATGCGGTGCACCAATGACTACAATGTAAAATAGATAATATAATAAAAATGTAAAATATATAAAATATACATACCATAAAGTGATACATCTTTGGCCGTATCGTCACTTAAAACCAGGGAAAACGGTGGTTAACCAATAAAAACGTAAAAATTCAGATACCTAAACCGTTATTACAATGGTCTGAATTCTAAATTGTGAGCTTCTTCGGCGGAGCAACTTTTCTGATCAATTTCAACCTAAAAATAGTTTATGTCGACCTATTTAATTCTGCCTTTGCCAACTTGGGCAGCATTGTCAAAAACAAAAGACGATTGTGAGCAAATCATAAATGGTACACGTTTGAATGAGGTCGCTTCTGACAAAAGACTGGCGATGCATGGTGATAACTTTTATCTCGCGTTTGGCTGTGCAAAAAGATTGGTTGAAATTTTTTACACGATTCGCTGTGCATTTCATCAATACGCTTTTGTTGAAATTTTTTATTAAAAACTTTTTAGATAAGTAAAGTAGAAGGAGTGTAATTTAAATAGTTCAACTAAAAAGAGAGCGAGCGCTAAAGCACAGTGGAGAGTTGTAAAATTCAAATACCCATACACCGTGCATAGACGGATAGCTGTACTTTTCTTTTTGTGTAGGTGTATGAAGTTCCCTAATTCTTGACAGAAGAGTGAATCAAGACTGAATGACAGAATGAAATATTACATGGACAAATGGCGATGCGAATCAGTCGCCTCGAAAAAAATCGTAATATTCGAAAGTTTCGATTTCTATCGAGCCGACAAAGTATGTAACAAAGATTATCTAAAATGACTTTTTCATGAAAAAAAAAATTAACACCATATAAAATTATTTTTTAACTCAGATTTGAGGCTGGCTGTCTTACTTTTTATCCCGGTAAAACGCGTGTAATGATGCCGGCAGAAGCAAGTATCAAAAAACAACCAAAATAATACTGTTTTACTGTACTGAATATTCTAAAAATATAGTCATTTAGACAGCTGAGTATCACTGTAAAATAATACAAATTATCAAGCAAAAAATACCAAAATGATTTCAACTTCTTCATCAACAAAATGCATTGTCATTAAAAATCTAATGGGTGAAGCATAAGGACATGATAATTTAATTGTCAGTCGAACTAACAAAAAGAAAATAAGGTCGTGGAATGAGTATACCGAGCAGTTGCCTTTAATTTGACATGATATCCGCGCCGCCGTAGATTCCCTTTTTTTGAAAACCCCTCACTGTAAACCAAGCCAATTCGTACAAAATACAAATACAAAACGTTTAATTCAGAAATGTGTGACACAATAGGGTATTTTACAGTTTTTCTCATATAGAGTAACTCTATAAGAGAAAAACTCTAAAAATAGATTATTGAGATAGCGTAGGCAAAAAGCAGTCGGAAAACATTAGTTTTAATTCATAAAAAGCAAACTGAATTTAAAAATTGAATTTAAAGGTTTTAGCTTTTTTAATCTGTTTCATAACACTATTAAAAAGTAGTCGCCATGTTATTACGTCATACGGCTAAGTAAACTTAGAAGTGTCAACTGTCAATTATCAGCGTACCTCATAAAAAATATCACTGCATTTCATTACGGATGTAAGCGGGTTAACTACGAACCTTATTGGTGTTGGAAGAACACCAACGTTTCATCCCTTAACGAGGGACATCTTCAGTAAATAAGGTTCGTAGTTAACCCGCTTACATCCGTAATAAATTCGTCAAACTACAATAGTTTTTATAGTAAAATATCACTGCATTTGTTTACACAGCCAACTGACGTCATGACCACAGAGCAAATGGCTTCCACTGCATCCAGCGTTTTCGTCAAATAAAGCGCAAAATTTGAAATGCAAAATTGAATTGTATTTTTATGGCAGTTAACGATTGAATAAAAAATTTGTGAATTTTTTAGTGGTTCATTATCACCATAGAATCTAATTGAGACACTTTTCAAAAATGAGTGTAATACCCTATTGAGTTAGATCACTGTCTCCTGTGGTAAGTAGCTAAATGTAGCTTTGTTACAGGCGAACATTAACTTCCCATAAGTACCTACTAGACATAATTTAACTTATTGTATCTTAATATTAACTTATCTATTATTATAATGAGTAAGTAGGTTAATGCACTAAACCTACTTATCTTTACTTACATATTAATATCTTATTGCTAAACATTTGCTTATGTACTATGTTGTTTTTTATAATTAGTAAACAAATAAACCATTGTCTTATACATGATTAAGGTATGATATAGGGTGTACAAGAAAAAAACTAACAGTGAAAGACAAGTAATAAATGGGTAGTTGAAGGAATGTAGTGTAATGAGGTATTAAGAAAATAATATCTAGACATTTCATGGTCTCTTTTATTTGTACTGTACAAGTTGGTAGTCAGGTACCTACTTATGTTCGGTCTGCAAACACCTACCTATTACGTAAAAGGTTGTAACAGAAACGCCTACCCTCTAATTATTCCTCTTAACTGAATTACAAGGCATATCATTAACCTTTTTCTCAGGGCCTATAACTTTTTACGAATCTTTTTTCTTTGATAGATAATGTTTTCTGCGCTTAATTCTCTAGACATCCATAAACCCAGAGTTTTATTCAGAGAAAGTACTTACCTCGAAGTTGTAACAATTTGTAAGTAACTAGGTATTTTTTGTTCGTACACCTATTAGCAAAATAAGAAAAGAATAACGGTTGGTTTATAGGAGGGATGAATTGAAAAGGGTAGGAAAAATGTAAAGGTAATTAAGAAGCATTCTTCTAATCAGTAAATAATAAGAGTTTTTATTTTCCAGTTTTATGGGAATCTTTATTTCCTTGTTAATTTTTTGCCCGGTAAAAATTATTGAAAGTTAATTTAAGGGATGAAGAGTCGTAAAAGCTTAACTTTTTTTATTTTCCTGAGGGAAATGCGCACGCATATCGTCCTGCCACGGGGAGACAGTACGATGATGTGAGAACGAACACCACTAAAATCCTCAGGGTGCTTCCGCCTCCGCCACTTGTGGTAGGAACGTGGGGACACTTGCGCTTTCATCCACGAACCCACCGCCGCTGCCCGATATCGAGCCTGGGCCTAGGGGGTGTGGAGCGCCCTTCGCGACGCGCCAGAAACACGTGACGCGCCGCGAACCACCTCGGGGACCTTACCCGCCAATTGGGCCCTGGACGACTCCGTGTCCGAAGGCCCTAGGTCCCCTGCAACGGGTCAGTCGAGTGGCCCCGCCACCTGCCACACGATCGCAGAGGATAGGGAGAGCGGCCATCGCCATACCGACACTCTTTCTCCACTGCGACCACACCGTGTCCGCCATCAAACGGTGGCGGCCCCGCCAAGGTCACGGAAGGCAGGGAGAGCGGCGTACCTCAATACCGGCACTCCTCTCCCGCCGCGGCCTCCACCGCTCTGCGGCCATGCTGCCCATACAGCACAGCCACCCGCCTCAGTTGTGGTGCCTCCCATACGACACCACAACCTACTACCGCTCCAACTGGGCTTAGAGGGCAAAACCCAGAGGAGCGGTCGGTCCTGAGGCCAGCCATGTCGCTGTTTGCGTTAGCACGGCCCCATGGGTTCCTCCTAGCTTCATCGCGTGTGACCAGGCCACGATTACTAAGCCCCCCCGCACCGACAAGGCGGGTACCCTTCGGGTGGTAAAAGCTTACATAAGAAATGTGAAATATGCCTGCAATAATGCTAGATGATGCGCTGTAAATTGTCCGACCTTATTTATTATTATGTGTTTATAATGTCTGGAATATCCTTGCCTAAGTTAGTTGTTCGAAGCCGGGGAGGTTTAAAATTGAATGTGTTTTTTTGATTTAGGCTTATTTATTACTTAGTTCCGAGTTAGCGCTCGAAGCGACCGGACGTGTGCGTACGCGAAAAATTGCAAACGATTTATAATACTCCGTAGGTACCTACCGATCTTTTATTTATACTGTGTGTCATGTGAATAAAGAAAATACTTACCACCAGAATATTTGAGTGAAGTGACAACTTTAAAACAAGCGTGCATTTCAACAACTTTATTTCGAAAGCCACTGAGCTCGTAGGTACAAAATGAAACCTGCGCGAACGCCACCACAAAGTGGCCTGACTGTGAGTGCGAGCGGCAGCGGCGGAGGATCCACATCAAATCTATCCAACTACGATGAAGAAGAACAACGAGCGACAAAATACCAGCGAAAAAGAAAGGAACGAGGGACTGAGTATGACTTTAAAAAGGAGATGTCTGAACTCCGAACATTCATTACAGGCTTAATTAAAGAGACCTCTGAAGCTCAAAATGCAAGTATCAACGCAGTACACAAAGACATCCAAGAAATAAAAGATGAAGTCAAAACCATTAAGCTCACAACAGAAAATCTCACGGCCGAATATAAAAAGCTAAACGAAGCTGTCGAAACCATGACTATAGAACATAAGTCTACACTCGCGAAAATTGTGGTTATTGAACAGGATATAGACACTCTAAAGTCTAATGTGCAGAAAAATCTACAGCAAGAAATACCAACTGTAGCACAAAATGACATAATACACGAAGTACAGGAAAGATTTCAACGAGAAAAGAATGTCATCATGGTCGGGCTCAAAGAAAGCACCCATCTCAACCTTACATTGAGAATGAAGGACGACTTAGAAGAAGTTTGGAAAATTCTCTGCAATGTACAGCCAGATTGTCCAAAACCACGTAAAACCCTAAGATTGGGCAAATACAATATAGAGAAATCACGGCCAATCAAAATAATTTTTGAAGCTCCTGATACTGCTAAAAATCTTCTAACTAACAAACAGAAACTACCTGAACAGTACAAGATTTTTGGAGATCAAACTCAGATGCAACAAAACCACCTAAAAAACCTTGTAGCTGAACTCAAACGCCGAGAAGATGAAGGGGAAAGAGATTTGATTATAAAATATGTCAAAGGGATCCCGAAAATCCTTCGGAAAGAGACAAAAAACTAAAAGACCCTGACTGCCAATGCTCCTCAAATGATTCAAACCATATAACACATTATATTGCAAACACATATCAAGACATACCATCAGATTCTTCAACGTTAAAATTTTTCTATACAAATGCAAGAAGCATTCGCACGAAGGGTAAATTTGATGAAATAAAATGTATCATAAAAGGAATCAAATCTACAGTACATATTCTAGTAATAACCGAAACCTGGCTGACATCTGATCAAGACGCAAAACTGTTTGCTCTCCCGAATTACGAACATGCTTACAATATAAGAAAAAATCGACGAGGTGGAGGAGTTTCTATCTATATACACAAAAGTTTGAACTTCGAGATAACTGAGAACACATACAAAGATGGGAACCACTACTTGTGGGTAAACCTACCTAAATTTGCACTTAATATCGGCGGTATATACAGACCTGGAAATGTAAATGACTTTATGGACAAATTTTTTCACCAGATAGAAACAAGAAAGCGATCACTGATACTGGGCGACATTAATCTGGACCTTTTATCTAATGATACCGATTGTAAGCGCTATTTAGATCTATTAGAAGAAACAGGTTACAAAATACTAAATAAAATAGACCAACAATATACTACTAGACAAACAGCAACTACTGGAACTATTATAGATCATGTTGCCACCGATCTTACTGAAAATAACTTTAAAGTAGGACTACTAGATTCGGCATTATCAGATCATAAGCAAATCTTTCTGGAAATTTCGAAGTTTAAGCCACAAATAAGACAAGTTAAAAAATACGAAGCCCTAGACTACGACAAACTGTACAGAGGAATCAAGCAAGCAACCTACGAAAACAATGACAATGAATATGACTATTTACAAAATTTCATACAAAAACTAATAAATGAAAATAAAATACACAAAACAAAAATACTGAACAGACCAAAAGATGAATGGATAAACAAGGAAGTAATCGACATGATAAACGGAAGAAACGAACTATGGCGAAAAATTAAGAAAGACCAACAAAACGAAAATTTAAGAAGAGGATTCCTGGTAGAACGAAACAAAGTAAGGAAGAAGATAAGAACAGACAAAAATAGATATTATTATAATGAATTTATGAAATGTAAAGAAGACCCAAAGAAAATGTGGGGCCTCATTAATACTTTATCTGCAAACAAAATCAATCACAACCAACTCCCTCCTAAAATAATATCAAATTCTCAAACCATAACAAACGGTACTAAGATCTGCGAAGTCTTCAATGACTTTTTTTCCTCGATTGGTAGTGACTTAGCGAATAAGATTCCTTCTCAATATCACAATCAACCTGGGAACACACTAATGTACAACGAAAAGCACACTCACGACAAAACACTAAACAAACTTAAATCCTGTACAGTAAAAGAAGTTACTAAAATTATTGATAATCTTAAAAGTAATAGTAGTACAGGATCAGATGGAATCACGACTAAAGCAATAAAATGTATTAAATTCAAAATAGTAGAGCCTTTAGCTCAATGTATAAACAAGTACTTGGAAAAAGGAGAATTCCCCGATGACCTAAAATTAGCAAAAGTCTCACCAATCTACAAGTCTGGGTCTAAGTCTGATCCTACAAACTACAGACCTATTTCCGTACTGCCGGTTATATCAAAAATCTTTGAGAAAATAATATACTTACGGTTGAACGAATACCTTTCTGAGAAAAAATTCCTGATAGACCAGCAATACGGATTCAGGCAACAGTCTAATACATTATCAGCAACAATAGACCTCGTGACCAAAATAAAAACGAGCATCGATGAAAAAAAGATATGCTTGGGTGTTTTTATCGACTTAAAAAAAGCTTTCGACACTGTCAGTCACCGAAAACTACTGCAAAAAATAAGCAATTTGGGCATTACTGGACCTGCTTACGACCTTCTCTCCTCATACTTGACAAATCGACATCAAATCGTGAAGATAGGAGACTACACAAGTACCTCGCGTAAAATCACATGCGGAATACCACAAGGGTCAATACTTGGTCCACTACTATTTCTCATATATGTGAACAATATAAACCAAATCGGTCTCTCTGGAAATGTCACTTTATATGCCGATGATACATGTATTTTTTACTTCGCCAAATCTATACACGAAATTATTGACAGAGCTCAAAATGATCTAAAACTGCTTACTGAATGGTTCTCTTACAATCTCCTTACGGTGAATGTAGCTAAAACTTCTTACATGATCTTTACAGCGATGAATAAAGAGGTTCCTTTGCACATTCCCCTGAAGATAAATAACGATTATGTTCGTCATTCTGATACCGAAAAATATCTGGGCCTGCTTTTAGACGAAACACTATCGTGGAAGCCGCACATTGAACGTGTAAGGTCTAAATTAGTATCGCTTTCTGGAGCCCTTTGCAAAATTGAAAACTGTGTACCCTCAAAGATAAAAAATACAATCTACAACTCGCTGGTCAGACCACATCTAGAATATCTAATTGAGTTATGGGGATCTGCAGCGAAATCGAATCTAATTAAATTGCAAACAGCACAAAATAAAGTAATTAAACGATTATACAATTTCAAATATTTAGAACAAACCGACTTAATATATAAAAAAACCAAATTGTTAGACGTTACAGAGATTTTTAAGTATAACACATGCATTTTGATAAAAAAGATCCTAAATAAAACTATACAAACAAATATAAAACTGACAGTCAGAAAATATAAATACAACCTAAGGTGTAAAAATAAGCTCCATGTTCGACCGCCGCGGACCAAAAGGTTTGGTTCCAGGAACATTCTGTGTCAGAGTGTTGTAATGTACAACGGGTTACCCAACGAAATAAAAGAATGTACAAGTCTAAACGCCTATAAAAAGAAACTAAAACAACATATTCTGGATTCAAGGTAACAAATATATATATACATAAATATAAAAACAACTTATTAATTAAAACATTAGGACTATGTACCTACCTACGTGCTCCTAGGGTAGTTCTGTAATATTTACTTATTTTCAATACTAAATGTTACAGTATTATTTATGTACCTAGGTATTATATGAATTATAAAGTTAGAAAACAGCATAAAAATGTTATAATAATACTACACTGTAAAATCAATATGACAAAACTATAACATGCACAATAATATAAATGCAGCTATCTCCCGGTCTATAACACTCACACAAACACGGAAACTAACACAACTCCTCGCTATACTCACACGCCGCCGCCGCCGCCCCGCGACGGTAGGTAGAACAATACAGTGCGCCGAGCTACGTCACAACACAACCGTAAACACAACCAACAACAAATATAACCTACCCCTACCCTCTTTTATGGTTTGAGATTTGTTTTTTGTAAAAATAATAACTTTGCTCGCATTCTATTTTAATTATAAAGTTAAAGATTTATTTGCATGTCATCTTAGCGTTAATAAAATTTTAATATTGTAATATTAAAGCTTGAGCGCTAGCCATAAAGAAACTAGAAATAAGTAATCTTAAGTAATCTCATTGTAAGTAAACTGTTTAAGTTTTTAATGAGAATAAATTCTTTAAACCGACTTAGGTACACATTATTACAAAATTTAAGAGTGATGGTGTCTGATGGTGGTATAAAGCTTGTATTTATTTCCAAAGACGACCATTTTATTTTTGAACTCAATAAGCCTGAATAAGCGAAGAAACCTAACCCTAACCGACCGTTCAGTCGCGAAGGCAACTGTCACAACAATAAAACCCAGTTATGTAACAAGACATTCACGTCAAGACCGCTCGCAGAGTCCGTTGGATTCAGATAGGGCTGATATGTGATACTCTACTGGGAACCCTGTAACGGACTAGCATATGAACGCGGCTTTGCTTGCGTACCTTGAAGAAATGTAGGTAGACAATACCTAGATACCTACCTATTTTAACAAAGAGGGTTTTAAGAATGACCTTTTTACTCTGTTTGATAGTTCCAGGGATTATAAATAATTTGTAATTTCTATGTACGCCGTATTATTGGGAACAACTGGCCCAAGAAATTTAAAATATCATTTCTTACTATAAGTGTTTCCGCGTAATTCATTTTTATGAGTGTCACTTAATATGTGAACAATATTTTGGAAATTATGTAAATTGTGCTGGATCAAAGTTTCCTTATAATAACGGAACAAATAACGGAAGCCCAAAATAATATAGGTATCCTCCCACAGTACCCAACGGAAGCGGACAGCGAAGCGATTTGGGAGACAAGTGACGTGACACTTGAACGTGGGGCGAGCGGTCTCGGTCTCAGCATAGCCGGGGGCGAGACTGGCGGTGACGTCAGCATCACCAAACTCGCTCCGGCTGGCGCAGCGAAGGTAGACGGAAGACTGCAAATAGGAGATATTTTATTACAAGTGAGTACCTAACTTTCAATACATATATCAGTTCTTGCGGTTTCCAAAAACTTTAAACATTACTGGACACCAAAGCTCTTAAGGTGAAAAATAGCACTTAGTGAGGGGCGAGTGGTCCCGGTCTTAGCATAGCCTGGGGCGAGAACAGCGGTGACGTCATCATCAATTAGCTCGCCCGGGCTGGCTGGCGAGGCGAAGGTGATCGAAGTCTGCAAATAGGAGATATTTTGTTGGAATTGAGTTATTTTAATGCGCGAAGCGGTCACTTGATGCTAAGTGGTAATGGTGACTAGTAGAAACTTTAATTGTAAGTGGACAAAGAATCGATATGGGAGACAAGTGGATAGACGTGATACTTAAGCGAGAGGTGAGCGGTCTCAGTCTCAGCACAGCCGTGGAAAGTGGACCGATGACGAAAACAAAAAAAGATGGTGCCATCAATTTTTGTTTTTTTCCGTAGAAGTGACTGAGCTCGAACGAAAACCATAATCATCTTTCTTCTGCTTTTTTTCATTGTCTTGGGCAGTCAAGTAAAAATAATAGCCGGTCGCGCGAACTCTCGTACACAACATCTATACATTAAATATATAAATCGATCAAAATAATGTTAGTAGAACCTACACTTAGGCAAAATCGACGTATAGTTTACTCAGTTTAACAACTAAGTTGTGATAGAACTTACCTATTTATTAAGGAGAGCACCCCCGCACATCAGGGTGCTCTTAAATTGGCATCATCCAGATTACAGACTACCTACTTTTTAATATTTTATAATGCCATCACCAATCAGGCCCAAAGTGCTGTTGGTGACGTATTTATTTATTTATTTATTTAATAACCCAATCACCAACCCCACCCATCAACAGTATACATATTTATAGCGTAAGTATTCTATTACTTAATGTAATAAAATGACAGTCATGTTCTAATCCATATACCTAATTACCTATAATAGGTGGACACAAAATTCTTAAAAACATAACAATTTGTTGAGACTTTTGTTGGTGATATACTTATCCAAGGGCAGCTTATTTAATCAGACAAATAAAATAGCCAAAGCCTTTTTATACCATAAATAAAGACCTTCTATTGATTCGCATAAACAGACATACCAAAACATATCCAGCAGAAATTGGGACAGATGACAAACTAGATCAAACAGAAAATACGTAAACAAACAAATGAAAAGGAATAAATAATCCAGAAACATGATAACTCTGAAACAAGAGACGCATTAGGCACATGAAAATGACAAAGTGCCTATAAATTATGTTGTTCGTCGACATATGGTACGAGTTTTGCTTTAACCTAATAACAAAAAGCTAGGATCACAAAATTCACAAAGCTAAAGGTACACGCAACACGTTGTACTTAGTGACACAGAGTGAAGACGTGTCTTCTAGACCATCGTGATACATCGTCGACCACTCACCATCGTCACTTTCCATTAGGTACGATTGTGGTCAAACGAAGGTTTGTTGATGATAAAAAATCTTAAAGGCCCGAATAGTTGCCTCGGTGTTGGGACGAGCGTGCCCCACTGCCAAAAGACCAAACTGCTGAAAATTGCAATCATTGGTATCGAGATGCAGCTTATTTTATAGGCTACATAGTTAGCGTAGCGCCTTTTTCGAGATATTGAAGGTAAATACCAAGATTATCGTTCTACTGAACTTTCGTTGATTTTCATGAAAATACTTTGAAACGGAAGTAAAATAAGAGAAAGTGTTACATAAATAATGTAATCAAACTTTTTACCACGACGTTAAAACACTCCGGGGAGTTGCTTAACCAGCATTTGTCATAAACTTTCCTTATTAACTGAACAAATGAATGTTTTAGAAAAATATTTCATGAATATAAAGTTTCATATTTTGTCAGAAATTGCCAGATAACTTTTTAATTGGTCAAAATATCGAACACTTGTCTTTAGGAAATCTTATCGTAGAATTAGTACAAAATCAGTAAAATTATGACAAACCGATGTGGCGCGGCGTGCGAATGCGAAGGTCTGCCTGCGACGCAGGAGTTTGCGGGTTCGATTCCCGCCTCGGGACAACGTTCGTACGATCTGCAGATATTTGATCAGGGTGTTCTGGATGTTTTCTATGTTTACATGAAAAAAAAAACTATCTAAGTAGTGTATTGTATTAAGTATATCAGTTGTCTAGTACCCATAACACAAGCTCTACTTAGCTTGGGGCTAGATGATGCTGTGTCGATTGTCCAGCATAATAATTTATTTATATTTTATACACCCCCTGTGTGCCTCTGCTATGCTATGATTACGTTTTGTGGTGTTAGTTCTAACGAGATAGGCATTATAAACGTTTTTTTAGAGTATCATTTAATCCTTGGCTTGCCTGTTGTTGTTTATTAAGAAAATAGTGTGGGGAAAGTGAAAATCTCCACTCACTCTGTATCTTGTAAAAGATAATGAATATTAGAGGGTAAATATAATAAAGGAACCAAAGTGTAAAATAAACAATTATTATAAAACTAGAAAAAATTAATTAGAAGGTATAAAAAAAATCATATGATTGAGACGAAATATTGTTCTCCAATAAGCAGATTTAATATGTAAAAAGAACTGCAATCATAATAAAACTGCTCTGGAATACGTGATGAAAGAAATTTCAATTTTTATTATATTATTTTCAATTCCAAATGAATACCAAACGAAAATTATATCAGTGAATAATTTTAACAGGGAATGAAACATGATTCTTTTCAACACCATGAAATGTCCAACGCTTCGCCAAATAAAAATAATTAAAATTTTAGGTAGGTACATAATAAATACTGATATGGATCAGTTGAGCTACCTGTAGATTGTTTGCAACAGTCTGCAGTTAGCTCAATTGTTTCAATTGTAAATACTAATTATATTATAATTTTCTTTGTGAGTAAAGGTAGGTTACACAAATATATTTTTTTCTGTTGACTCGGCGGAATCATCACAAATGACAATTATTGATACGAGGTTTGAGAGGCTGTGTATCAAATTAATTCCATGAAATTAACCAAGGCTTGCTGTAACCTGTAACTCTTCCAACGGTAACTTACCTACCAATTATTTAATTAACAAGAACCGTTTCTTTAAAAGGTACTGTGTTATTTTAAACTTGTTGCTGTGGAAACATTTAAAGATTGCAGAAGTAACAAACATACATGGATCCATTCATTCTGACTTTAGCATTTATAATATAAGTGTGATTTATTTATTTATTAGTTCAAAACAGAGTAAAATCCATCCCAAAACAGAATCAATGCATAAAATCATAAAAAAATTCAGCAAAAACATTGTTGTTACGGTCTACATTTTACCCAAATATGCATAATTATGTGAATATACGAGTATATAGTGATGAAAAAATGTTGCAAGCTAACATTTAAAATTATTCAATCAAAGAAATTTAATTTATTACAAAATTTGTAACTATGAAAAATAAAATATATAAACACAAATTACTTATGAGACAAATAAAAATGAAACAAATAAAAGGATAAACATTATTTAAAACTAGCTGCATTCTTACTACCCGTTGTCCTATTACCCGTTTTCCCGTAGGAATGAAGCATTTTTCCGCGGAAAAAAGTAGCCTATGTTCATCAGGAATAATGTGGGCTTCTAATAGTAAAATAATTTTTCAAATCGTTCCAGTAGTTTTGGAGCCTATTCAATACAAACAAACAAACAATCAAATCTTTCGTCTTTATAATATTAGTATAGATTGTCGATGAACACTATAAAGCAACCTGATTACGCATTGCTTATATTTATAAATATTAGTATCGAAAAGTCATTGTTTTTGGAAGCCCATCTCTGGTGTCTTCTACATAGTATAAAACAAAGTTACTTCCGATGTCTGTCTGTCCCTATGTATGCTTAGATCTTTAAAACTACGCAACGGATTTTGATCCGGTTATTTTAATAAATAGAGTGATTCAAGAAAACGGTTTATATGTATAATATATGCATAATAAAGTAGAGAAACACTGATAATTTTAGAGGTTTCTAATGTGATGTCGTAAATGAACACATTTTTTGCGCTTACATTGCAAACGCGGGTTGAACCCTGCGAGATATATCTAAATAATGTACTATACAGTATTGTACACAATCTAAATAATGGGGCATCGTAATCCATGAACCTTTTTTTTCAAAAAAGTAAGCTCTAAGTATCTCTAGTTTATTGTTTCAGAGTCAACTACCGGCGTTTATGGTTTTTCATTTATTAAATTTCTTCTCTTACAAGAAATATAAAAAAAGAACTCAATTGGTCAAGTTATGCTCTAGTTTTGCGCTTAGCAACACATTTAGGGATTAATTTTTCTTTATACAGGATGTTTTCAAACATTTAGATATGCGAAGGAAGAATCAAAGATTTAATGATGAGAAGGAATAATCTTACCCATGTCTTTAACCATTCTCTCAACTTAGTCCGCCGTGCTCACCGGAATTTGTTCAAAGCATGAACCATTAATTTCCTATGATAAATCCCCCGATATTCAGTGAAGGTAATAAGCCGGTTATCTAATCCAAAGTGAAATACGATTTAACTCAAAGCAATAAAGGACCAGATTAACATCTACGGTTTATGAGATGGTACTTTATCGCCTCTGTATCCCCTGACTATACATATACCTAGTGCGTTAGATAGATAGATAGTTAGGTAGAGATAAACCATTCTAAAAATGCACGCCCCCTTCAAACCCCTTCAAGCAACGTCATACAATCGGCGTTCATTTTTAGAATGGTTTATCTCTGCAGAGTTAAGTGATTCGTGCCCAACTTCCGAAAATCACCCGGTACGTCACTGTGCAAACGTAAGTAGGTACGTACAAAATTTCTTATGGGAAAATCTTTGGCTGAAAAGTGTTAAGGTGGCGCGTAAAAAAATTGAATAATTTTCTTAGAAATATTCTAATGTTGCTACTAGGACTAGGAGAATGTGCTGGTTTTTCAAAAAGATTCAGACAAAATTTTCAATATCTCGTTTCACGAACACAAGCACTTTGAAGCTAAAAAAATATAATAAGTTGGGCTTCCACTAAACCTAAGTGTCAAACTTAGTGTCTTAATATTTTCCTTTAAAGGTAGCGTCGACAACCGGCCGGCAACATCGCTAGTGGCATCAGACGGATATTTTGAACGTAATGCCGGATGGCGCGTCCACGCGTAACCGTAGTAACCGGATTCTCGACCATTTTCTAACGAATAATGACGTCATCCGCACTAAACCATACAAAGAATACTAAAATCCGTTTAGTGCGGTCAGTGCAGAGCGTCCAATGCCAGCCTGTCGACGCTAGCCTTAAATCAATCAATATAAAAGTCAGCTGAAGTCTATTCGCTGGCGTCACAACGAGATTACGCCCCCTTCAATTGGATTAGGGACAGATTAAGGGTGGTATTAGAAGACTTCAATGTCGCTATTGATAGAGTCTATAATATACTTACAACGACTATAAAGATCGACAAAATAAAATAAGACTTGACATAACACCATAGATATAATGTAAGTAAAATTCTGTAGATATGGTTCGTTCTCCCAGCGCTAACTCAACAAATAGCCTGTGTTGTGTTACAACTAAACGCATACGTACAATACAAACCACCCAAATTCATACCAATATTATTTCACAACCTATGGTTACGACAGTAATTTTTTTACGATACGCTACTTCAAATCTTTTGCAATACTTATAACGACTGAACAACAAAGATGGAAAGACGTACCTAGACTGAAGTTCGATCGAGACAACAATACGCACGAAACACGAACGCTGCCGAAGACGCCGCCCGGTTCGACTATGGCATAGGTGGATGGACCTAATTTGACCTAATTTGAACGTTCCACTTTCTAAAAGCTAGTAACTACCCCTTCTTCCGAATTTTACTTAAATCGATGAGTGACGTTATTAAAACACGTCTAAGCCATATGCGTGTTTTAATAGTAACAAGTCTCAAAGTTGTGCTGAAGAGTTAAGTTTCAAATGGCTGCCATTCAGAAGGGTAGGGGTCAAGTCCACTTTTTGAAATAGGTATATATTCGTTGATAATTTTTACGTTTCACCCATTGTAGTTATTTTTGAAGCAAAAGATAAAGGATCAGGGTTGATCGGTAAATCTGCCAATAAAAACTCCTGTGTGACTTCAGTTACACTACGTCGCTGCATCCTCGAAATTTTTCAGAATTCGTAGTTTATTCTTTTTTTTTTTTTTTTTTTATAAATAATGCTGGACAATTCACACAGCATTATCTAGCCCCAAGCTAAGCAGAGCTTGTGTTATGGGTACTAGATAACTGATATACTTAATACAATACACTACATAGATAGATATTTTTTTTTTCTTCAATGTACTAGGCAAGAACACATCTCTTCAGATGCTCTTCATTTAGGTAAGTTTGTTTAAATTATTCCGTGATCATGGCGCACGCAACTGTGCCGAAATATTATGAAACTCCTATCAAATCTTGATAATAATATCCCGGTTTAGTGTAAATAACCATGATAGGTTTACTAGAAGGTTGTGTAATAAATGTGATAAACAATTCGTCAGGCTTGGCCGGAGGAGTGTAAATAGGTTTTCAATTTGGATATGATAATTATGTATCATGCAACGGTGTTCAGTTAGCTCAATTGCTTAAATTGTGAATACTAGTTCGAATGATTTCTATTATTTGATAGTAATTTTCTTGGTGAATAAAGATGTATCGTTCGAACTGGAACTCAAAGTGCTTTATTTCCTTTAGGCCTTAAAAAACTCTTGGACACGTCCGAAAATTGAAGACCAGCATCTGCCCACGGCTTTACAGGCGTTTTTTTTTATAAAAGTACCTTAATTATGATATTTCAGGTTCAGAACTACATGTGATGATAATGGACAGATTTGGCTGTGAATTACCCTTTATTTTACACTCCCGTTAATAAAGTTAAAAAACTTAGAAATTGAAACGGAGAATTTCGAATAAAAATTTCAAATTGAAAAAAAGTAGAAACGGAGATAGTTTAATCCAATCTACCAGCAAATAATGCTATTGTTCCCATTGAAAAAAAATTCTCAAAGGGCAAAACTGTAATTCATTATTTAAATTCCCGTTTTCCCTCTTAAGAGGGGTAAGTCAAGGGGGAAAACTGAAATAACCCCTGATTTCGACGAATCCCGTGAATGATTACTAATTTTGTCCTCCATTTGTGCAGGTGAATGACATTTCTGTGGAAGGCGCCCCGCACTCAGTGGCTGTAGATGCACTCCAGAAGGCTGGGAACGTCGTTAGATTAGTGAGTACTCCGCTAAGTTCGTTTGAGAGCCCCCGTGACAAGTGGCCTTTGAGGAAACTTTAGCAAACAATAGCGCTTGGACGCGGAATGTTAGACATAAATTACATGCGAGCTTTAATCTTCAACTCGTGTTGAAGGACCAGTTTTGGCGTTTAGTATTGTTTGGTTGAGTGTTTTGTTATGTTCTTAGATCATTTTAAAATGCTCGTTATAGTGTAAAGTATTGCATGCTTTCACAAAAATTTAGTCTTTGTTAAGTAACTATTTTCAACAAGACAACATTTGGTGTGATGCCAAATAACACAAAAACTAAACTAATTTGACAATACAAAAAAATATCTATCTATGTAGCGTGCATATTTTATTAAGTATTTAAGTTATATAGTACTCATAACACAAGCTCTGCTTAGCTTGTACTTAAGTAATGTTGTGTGATGTGAAGTATCCAACTTTTTTTTATTAAAGCCCTAAAATGATGCAATCTTTTTTATATCGATAAGGTAGGGGCGGCAGCATTATTAGTTCTGTCAAATGACTTATGTTTTGGTGACATCTGAATTGACTTCATTACGTTACTATTTATTTACATAATTTTATCACGAGCTCAACAAAAAGTTGGGTATATCTTTGGCGTGGATGCATCCTATACAAACGATTCAAAGTGTGAAGACGTTATATACAGTGCGACCGAAAAGAGTAGAAAATAATTGAGGGCGCTGGCTATTTATCAATGATCTCGGAGGTTCTTTGATAATTGTTTGAAATATCGGGCCATAGCTTTCCCACTTGAAATTCGGCTAAACAATGTATGAAAACTTTAACAATCAACCACTGCGATTAGTTATTTACATGTTGGATTACACTGAACACCTTGTTACATTAAAACAGTTATTTTAATGCAAATTTCGTTGAGGTACCCAATTTTTATTTACATGTGCGTGACATTTTGAAAATATTTTATATTGGTTTCGTGTTGCCAGAGCAAAGGTTTAGTTTAGTTCCATTTTAATTAATTTCTACTCTTTTCGATCCAGCTGTAAATAGGTTCGTTTTCCCAGCTGAAGCTAGACCCTACCTATCCCATTACAATTTTATTCAGCCACCACTTGTCTCGGATCTCTACTCCGCATAATTGGTTCTTTTATGGCTTCCGATCTCTTAGAAAACTAATTTAGATCCGAATTTCTAAACGGGCTTAAAGTTGTACCGTAGTTTTGGGTTTGGGGTGAAATGAGTTTGAAATCGCTTCATACGACCAGGGTTTTAAGTGTCTAAAGTTTCATATGTAATTTTAACTCTCTGGTATATCTGTCTGCAACTTTTAAGTGGTGTGTTTCACTATATCTTTGTCTTCGTGTAAAAGCAACAGCCTAAAATAATAATATCATTTCTCTAACTTACAACAACCTGCATAATTATAGCAGCAGTAATTCACCGTCATCATCTCATTTTAAAATATTCAGTTCTTCGATAACGACGACGCTGTCGCAATCTCCGATATAGAAGAAATCTTGAAGATACAGATTATTCATCGCAACAAAGATGACTTCACGTACGCGATATCACCGGTGCACTGCCTATTTGACGGAGAAAAACGTATTCAGTGTGATCAATCTGTACGAACAAAACTCGTACATTTACGTACGAACAAATTCGTATCCAAAGTGAGCGGGCCCTAAGAGTCGTTTTTTTCTTCGGTTGACGTAATTAACTAAGTCGGAAAGAGAAAAAAATTGCTTATCCAAAAGCCGCTTATTTTCAACTGACAGAAAACAAAAGCAAGTTCTCAATTCGAATGTATGTTTTGTTGTGATGTTTTGTTTGTCGCTCAACGACAAAGAGGCAGATCACCCGCTTGATAGTGAGACGACATCGTAAAAATATCAAGGAACGAGAAAAAGAAGAAGTAACACATTTATTTATCAGACAGATTTACAAAAGATACAGTTAAAAACAAGACACTCATAGCATATATACCTACATACATAAAGATTTTATAAAAGGGCTAGCCAACGCTTATCTACCGTTAGAATAAAACCCATACAGTTGAGGTCCCGAAGGAGTGGATGACTGCATAAGTAATAGCAGCTGATGCTGGATGCGGCAAGCTGAAAGCAAGGTTCTATTTTGCTCATTAGGGAAGACCTTTGACCGTCTGTGGACTAGTACAGACTGATGATGATGGATGTAAGGGTGGCACAAGACAGGACGGAATAACGCAATAGAGAGAAGACATTAACCCAACAGGGTATGCTCTCGGACTGAGTAAATGAATAAATTGGATAGCCATTGATTCAAGTTGTCACAATTCTATAAGGGAGTTAATGTGTGTGTAGTGAAATAGTACATTATGGTACTAGTGTGTAACATTGGTGATTACTGCCGAGGCGCCATTGAGACCCGAGTCGTAGGCGATGGTCTTAAGAGAGCCGAGGACGGTAATCATCAATTCACACTCACACTTGTGAATAAAATAACAATAAAAACTCATTTCATTTAGTAATTAAAAAGTTCATTTAGAGAAACAATTAGTAAATGTGCAGTTAGTAAAATTCTATAAATCACTAGTGAGCTATTATAGCAATGAAAAAGTCACAGTTTGATTATGGGTGTCATTCTGTGCCTAATTGCGGTGAGCATAGAGCCATTGACCATAGAGCAAATGTGTTGAAAATATAATTAACTATCTTTGTTTCTTACAGAGAGTACGCCGAGCTCGTCGACCAAAAGTAGTGACGCTATGGCGAGGGGTACGTGGCCTAGGCCTCGGCATAGCGGGGGGAGCAGACAACGCGGGGGGTGGAGGGGTATTCGTGTCGCACATAGCGGTTGGAGGGGCGGCCCACCATGACGGTAGACTGAGACTAGGAGATAAAATTTTGGCTGTAAGGGATGAGGATGTGAGTATCAGAAATTTAAACCCTTGATAAAAGATGGGTGTGATGAGTTTGAGTATGTGACTGTCTATGGCATCATACGTCGACGACCTCTCTGGCGCAGCGGGCGAAGGCCCGCCTGCGACGCAGGAGGTTGCGGGTTCGATTCCCGCCTCGGGACAAATGTTTGTACAATCTGCAGATATTTGTTCAGGATTCAGGTTTGATCTGGATGTTTTTCTATGTATAATAAAAAATATCTATTTATGTAGTGTATTATACAGGGTGTTAGGGTAAACAGTCTTATCCTTGAAACCAGAAGTTCAGAATCATGAGCAGAGTCCAAAACCGATGAAAAAACTAAACTTTTTCTTTACATAATTTTGAAAAAAATATCCTCATACATCATAAAAGCATTTCATCCTACATTTATACCTACGCCGCCTGCTTTGTCGGTTTCAAACAAAGACCCGTTCGCGCGCCGACTTAAAGGCGCCGCCTACATACCTACGCCGCGCGCGCCGCACAAAGACGCCGCCGCTCGCGCGCTCGTCAGTCGCGGCCCGTCTGCTAGGTAGTGAGCGCGTCACGACGCGTTCCGTGCTAATTTGTGATGTGCCAATTTGTTCGCGTATTGTGTTAAGTAGAGAAGTGACGATGTCGTTCACAAATGAACAGTGGACTGAAATGGTGCGACTTTATGCCATCGCTGGTGACAACATGAACTTGGCTCGTACGATGTACGCAGAGCGGTTCCCAGAACAACGTGTGCCAAGCCGGGAAACGATCCTAGCGGCTACACAAAGGCTACCTGCCTACGGCCAGTTCAAAACATTTTATGCCTAATGTGAGTAAATCAAACTGTACATAAAGCTGTAAATTTTAATTGAATTGTACATAAAACTTGATTGATGATGAACTTTTTAAATAGGTACGCCAAAAGTTTTTACTTACTTTAGCCTAGGTACTTACTGGAAAATGTGTTAGAGTAGCTATTTTTGCCTGTCCTAAGCCAGGAAAAGTATGAAGGGAAAGTTCCATCACAAGTTGTAGGTACCTAAAATTCGAGTGGTTCGATACCTACCTACACCACCGGCCGGCTACAGGCGAGAGCGAGCGGCGCGGCGTGATAAGGTCACTAGGGTGTCCATAAAATCACGTAGGATAGCAGAGAAATGAATTATGAAATTCCATCGAAACTAATTGACTTTTATTCTTAAAAATAACTTGTATCGTCTTATTTTAGGTGTGTGCATACGTGGTTTCAAGGATAAGACTGTTTACCCTAACACCCTGTATTATGTATATCAGTTATCTAGTAGCCATAACACAAGCTCTGCTTAGCTTGGGGCTAGTTAATGCTGTGTGAATTGTCCAGTATTATTTATTTATTTATTATTTATTTTATCATAGCTCCCACGCCAGTAAGCGAGTTTTTTTTTTTTTTTTTTGAAAGGGGACTTCGTCAAAATTATTTTGCTTTGTTTGAAGAAAATTTATACAGCCATTATAATGTTATGATGGTTCAAAGTAGGAGTCTCGGTGGGGGTTTTCGAATTTTTGAAGGTAAAGGTTTTGCGATAGACATAATATTGACGGAGTATTATGTGAAAAGTTTGTTCTTGGGCTATTAACATTTTACTGGAAGATTTTTATAACTTAGAGCTTTTTCGTCGAACAATATCATGGAAAATTTTATTAGCTTACTAAACCAGGTCTGAAATACCTCTTTATCAGATTCTATTTACCATTTTACTAGGCTTTGTATGCCACCTACTGATCAGGCTTTAAACATTATTTTGTTCTTCGCAGGGAATAGAGACATCGTTAGTAGGAGCGACGCACGCGCAAGCCGTCACTGCGCTGCGTAACACAGGGGAACACGTCACGCTGGTGGTGTTACCTGCAGCGACCTTCCCACCAGTGGCGAAGACGGCACCACTTTACTCCAGTATGTACCTTTTTAGCTAGCGTCTACCGCTTCTTCTGATTTTTCCGGATAATAAAGTTGCTTATTGATGAAATCCAGCACACGTGCAAAATTTCATCTAAATTTATCAGTGTTTTCAGAGATATTCTTTATATATTTGAGAAACAGAAGTATTACATATGTTCAATTATTTTATTTTAAGAATAAGCGACGGTCTAGTTTGAAATGAATTCCTGTCATGATTGTAATTGTTATAACTTAATTTCTATAAAAAAGGTTCACTACACAATAATATACTCACATAATAGAAAAAGTTTCTGGTCAAAAATAAGTTATTGACCGACTAAACTAACTAATGAATAGAAACGGTCCCAGTTTTAAAACCGTCTTTTAAAAAGTTTTGTCAGTTAGATTTCATACTCATACTTATTTATTGATAACAAACATATTATACGTCAAAAATATTAAAAACTTAAACAATGTAGGTACTGCATAGTCTTTAGTTAAGTAAATTAAAATTAATACCATAATTATACAATTGTAATATACAATGTATTAAACAATTAAATTAATTCATTAAAATAACACTATCCCTTTCCTTAATTTATCAAAGTCAAAGTCGTAGGGTGATTGGTCAATTAGCCAATTTGCGAGCTTGTTTTTGAAAGATTGCGTAGAGGTTACATTGTCTGGCAGTCTGTTTTATACAGTGAGAGCCGGCACGTGCGCTAGCCTCGAAGTCTTCTCATCATTATCACCCTATAATAGTCCACTACTGGACATAGCCCGCGCCTAATAAGCACCACTTAGATTAGAAATGAGAAATTGTATTTACTTTAGTTGGTCACAGCATAGGAAAACATATAAACTTCTTACTTACCTACATATCGCACTCTTCGCCACGGCTATCCATGAGGTAGATGGACACCTTTTTTCTCTCCAGCCGTAATATTGCCACAGAGATGACCCTGAAACTAATATAAAAAGCAAGCTTAAGAATCCCTAGACGGACAAAGTTGCGACCGTTACATATTTCAATGAAACTTTCCTTCAAAATTACTAAGAACATAAAACAAGAACATAAAGACACGCTTTTAATAAGGAAACTTGAATTCCCGAAACGAGCATGGAGAATTATGTAATTTAGCAAAAAGGACTTTCAAAGGCCATTTTACAAGTAGTAAATTTTGTGTGTGCAGCCAAAACGCAAGCCACGTCGTGTTCAACCCTCCATGAGCTTTTAGAAGAGGAACCGACTGAAATTCCAAGGTAAGTTTTGTTTATTGTTGTAATATATTTAAATTTTGCGGTGTAGTAGTCAAAAGTTAAATAGCTTTAAGACAAGTCAGATATTTTATAAAATATCATGGGATTGAAGTTAAATGTAGATTATTTTACGTCACGTATCGTTAGAAAAGGATGAACTAATTTACGAAAATTTTAGTTTTATTTCATCTTTTCCTAATCAGCCGTTACTATCCCACTGCTAGGCAAAGCCCCCCATTTCTCCCTATCTTGCCTTGTTTTTTATAATTTATGTAGATTAAATCACTTGAGATTCCTGTTGATTTTTGTACATGAGAGAAAGTAGGTACATAATATACCTAATGGTAAATAACATGACAACCAAAAGAGATAGAATCATAGGTTTGGGAGATTTTGTAGACTAAGTCATGAAATTTAATACAAACGAATTAAAGCGAGCCAACGTGTGAATTAAAAAAAATACTTTTTTTTTCCTTGAAAAATTTAGTTAAAAATACTCCTACTCGTATCGCCCATACTTAGTTGTCGAAACGAGTAAGTGTTTATTTGTTTTTTAATCTTGGAGGTGATAAGATATCCCTTATCACCTCGGTGACCAACTTTTTTTTTTTTTTTTTTCATTTATTTATGTTACATAATTATTAACTTATTTTATCTTCAGCTAACATAAACCGTGATTCGGTTTGTCCGTCAGCCTTAGTCTCTAAGGTACATTAAAGTTAATATTATACATAAATAGTTGGTACTATACAATACATAGTAGGTACATGATGCATGTATCTTCCTACGTAAGTTGGTAGTTTGATACAGTAAACTCGTACACGAATAAAAAACAAAATAAACACACACCGAAGTTTCACATCAGAAACTAAATGTCAGCCAAGCAAGCAGATACAAGCGGGGTACATTGATTGGCTGAGGATTGGCTGAACTACCAGAGGGGAGTAGATTTAAAATCAACGCCGCATGTTTCTGGCATGTACAATGTACCTTTCTAGAAATTGATGACAAACAAACAGCAAACTAACCAATTTTGGGCGGTGATTTTAGTCGAGCTCATATGGGTTGGAAAGTAAATTGCAAAATTGACAATAGAGTGTGGGTTCTGGCACTAATTCTAAAGCAATATCTTAGTTTTATGGTTATTGTTTGGCAGCAGCGTATCGGAACTAAATGTACCTATATATTACGCTTTCCAAATTTTACCGTGTCACTGAATTTATGATTCCAAATTTATAAAAGGACATGTTTACTGTCATGTGAAATTTGCTCATGCAAATGGTTAAGGTAAAGGGTCATAGGGTGAACGAATATTTGGAAATTAGAATTATATTTACATGACTAATATGATTTAATATGTGCAAATATTATGCGAGTCATATTAATATAATTATTAATATGACTCGCATAATATTTGCACGCAAATTACTCAAGTACTTGTAAGATCTGACATATTGTATGTAGGTATCTCAATTTTGTATTCTGGCAAATAAACGATTGATTTGATTTGACATAATATTTCGTGATATTCATGATATCGTATACACTACTAGGTTTTGCTCGCGGTTTTACACGCGTTTTTTATGTTGCCTTATATCAGTCCCCGGGATATTGTTTACATCCATGACAAATTTAATTAAGATCCGTTCAGCCATTTACACGTAAAAAGATAACAGACAGACAGAGTTACTTTCGGATTTATAATATAAGTACGGTTACAGCTACACATATACCTACCTAATGCGGAAAAAATATGTTTCAGTAGCTTTTTTTCATGAATTAAAATCATGCTATTCATCAAAATGACAATTAAGATTTTCCTCATAAACGAAAATTTATTATCAACGTTTTTAATTTTGCCAACTCAACAAAAGCGGCTCGAAAAATGGTGATTTTAAATTAAGAGTCATTAAAAATCTCAATAAGTTGTTACCTTACCCAATCCTTTCTTTTAATTGCTTCTTTTGAAGCGTGGTTCAAGTGGTTAAGTTTGGCTCGGTTAGTTCTTACAACTCTGAAGGGACAAACATTAAATATTTGTTTAGGATCGGAACGGTTTTCCAGGGTTGTACAAAGGAGAATTTATTGAGCCGCAAATTTATCTCATTTTTATTCCATTTCGAAAAACATCATGTATTACCTGTACATTGTTTGCAACGGTCTGCAGTTGGCTCAATTGTTTCAATTGTAAATACTAGTTGTAAATTATTTATATTAGTTGCTAAACATGTTTATACACAAAGAAAATTACAATCAACTAATATAAATAAATGACAACTATTATTTACAATTGAAACAATTGAGCTAACTGCAGACTGTTGCAAACAATCTACAGGTAGCTCAACTGATCCATATCCATACCATACCAGTCGGAAGCGTCCCCAAGACACTGGCTGCATTGCCCCGCTGTATGGCAATGCTGATTAGTTGTGAATAAAGATATTACAAACTCATTATCTTTCAAAATGGATGTGTCATAAGAAACACACAACAAAAGTTATTTTCACAACCACATGATCGTTCTACCTGCGTTCTACATAGACAATCCATGTTTCACCACTTTCGCTCCACCAGTATCAGGCGATTAATTTAGTGCCTGTGCCGTCTCGAACGTAAGTTTTCGCGTGAACTTCCACTACCCTTAGCATCCTAATTACACCCCTGTATTTCAGCAGTTTACATTGTACCGTCTCAGGACCGTAATTAGGTGGTATTCTGGTCGGGTTTGTTGGCTTGAAACAATACCGTGACTGTCCCCAGCGGCCTAATAGAAGTGATTAGGTCTTGAAATAATATTTGGAGAAGGTATTTAGGACATTACACCTAAGGGTCAGAATTCGAAAGCATCTTGCGAGATAATCTTTGAGGATTATCTTCGAAGTAATCTGTCTTTTACAGGATTAACTTGTTGTTTCTGAGTAATGAAATAGCTATTGAATTTCCGAAGGTAGATAGCTGTCTGGAACATTAATGCCTCACAGAAGGGAGGAATTTTCGTCATCTATGTGTGGCATCGTAGCTCCAAAGGGATGAACCAATTTAAAATTTGTTTTTTTCTCGAAAGGTGACTTGATCCATAGTGATATAGCTATGCTTGATTTTAATCGGCGCAGCTGAATGAATTACGCCACGTTACACCGGTCTGTACCCGGCATTAAACTTACGTCGCTATTTTTTTTCTTTTAAAAATAGTTATTAATTCTACATTACATTGTACATTAGTCTTTTCGGGGCCAGTCAGGCATACAATAAATCTATGACGAGCCACTGATATGATAATGCTGATAATTTTATCTGTAGGTATACATATGAATTAAGTAATCACCCCGCTAAACACATGCAGGTTTAAATCCAAACCTGTTTATCCTAGGAGTTTTGAAAAGTTGAAAATTAATTATATTTTTATTTACGTAACATAAAAACAAAACACATAGAAAAAAAATATAAAATTGAATTCTAACCTGAATTGTGTTATGCAGGGTGGTTACTTAATTCTGACGCTGTCTGTACATGCAGATAAGCCCATGCCCAGCATAGGATACTAAAATACTGCCACTGTCTACACTTAGATAAACAATATGGGTTTTAATTTTGCAATTTTTTTTTTCTTGGTCTGGAATAATGTACCTTACATTGTACATCTAGGCGAGAAAGTAAAAATTGGAAGGAATACAACATAATCTGTGGCAATTCCCTCAAGCGCGTTTTTCGTTTGGGTGATTCTTTATTTTATTTACGGTTCTGTAAACGTGAGAGGCCGATATTATTTGGCGGATTTGGAGTATAAGCTTGAACCGGCTGATATTTCACAGAATTAAAAATGAAAAACACATTAGTAATAGATAAATCAAAAAGTTTTGTTTCCTCGAATTTTTCCTCCCGCATTTTAGTACGACACCTATGACGAACTTTCAGCTTAATTTTTGGAAAAGCAATAAGGCACTTTCTGAGCAGGTGTACCTACTGTAGTAGTATTTCTATAGTATTGTATACTCTAGGATACTGATAAGTTTCGTTATCCTCAGCTGCGTCAGAATGGTACGCCTAGTCCGCTCCGGGTCTCGCCTAGGTATGGACATCGTGGGTGGCCTGGGCGGTGAAGTGGAAGCCACAGCTGACGATGACACCTGCGGAGTGTTCGTCTCAGGTGTATCGTCTGGAGGAGCTGCGTATGGCATGCTGCATCGAGGAGACAGGATCTTGAGCGTGGATGGACGGGACCTGACGAGAGCCACGCATGAGCAAGCTGCGGCTGCTTTAAAGGTAGGATCTTGAACAAAGAAAATAATCTCTTTCTTACTTAGAAACAATAAAATTTGCCTTGAATTAAAAGATTATCATCTCTCTCACGTATCAAATCAGACTTTTCCTTGGTAAAATTTATTGTAAGTAAAAACTGTTTTAAAAACCTGTCAGTCAGACGGATGGTTCTAGCAACAAAATAATATCAAATTACTGAAATTTTTACTGATACCATAAAACCTTTCCTACGAAGACAGCCCCTAAAATGTGTCACAAGCATTCCAACTTAGAATTCTAAAAAACCACTGCAATAACCTATTCAAAAAGTATTAACTGTTGCAAAATCCTTCAGTACAAAAAGTGTTCCACATCCATCACTCGAAAATATTGTCGACATCAGTCATTTCATTCTCTCCAAAGATCTTTACTATTCCATATGATGCCACTTTCCTGGTACGATCTTAATACGCCCAAGCTTTATGCTACCTATGATCCTTTGTGGTGAGCTCCTAATACGCACACTACACTTCACCGGCTTGAATAAAACCTTTTCCTCAAGTTCAAAGATATCTTATTTGTGACATTCTTTTCTGTTTCCTGTTTCCTCGTGAGAGGGGCGTTGTTGTCGGAAATCCGCTGAATATGTATAATACTTGAGCAACAACAATCCGCCACACCTTTTCGTTTCCTGCCGGCTCTTAGAGAGGCTTAGTTGAATAGTATAAGGCTGCTTTTTATACGACTATTAGTTAGATATAGTACAATCCCTTGGTCGGATAACGCTGAGTAAAATGAACAGCAAAATTTATATAATATCCAATGTTTGTGTGACTCCGGTGAGGACGATACGATTTTGGTATGAGAACAGTGATCATGATTTTTTGGTTTTCATAAATTTTTTTGGCTATGGTATTATTATCTATTCAAAACCACCAAGGTGATGGTGATGAAGTTATATTATTTGAATATCTCATTTATTCTATTTGTCTGCTTTGTTTTATGTTAGCCGATGTTTGTAGTTTTTATTAGGATTTCAGTTTACTCAGCTTGCTCACACGTTTTATGTAACTATTCTTATTTAACCGGTAAAACCTTTTACTAGCCTCCTGCTTCGACTTCTTTTATTTAATTTGTATGTATGTGCTGCTGGTTTTCAATGCAATACATAAAGAAAATAAATAAATATTTTAGATTCACATCTCTATGCTTTCAGGCAGATGATTCTGTGTGCGTTCAAAGGGTGAATCTACCACATCTGGTAGCATTCACTTTGGGTGCGCTACCCTAAACTGCTCTAACTGCTAATTAATTCCACATGACTGTTATCACAAGTCTGTCACAGTTTTACAATAATTATAACCGTAGTGGAGACCTTCATTTAAGTAAAATACTTCTTTTAGAAGGTCTCGCTCTTTTATAACAGACATTACAGATTGTGCAGTAGTTTCCTCAAATACCTCTCCGATTTTCCGTCCCATTTTCTCTCTTACCAGTCACTCTCTTCTGGCTGGCTGATTGCAGTATAGCGCGGTCTAAAATGGCATAGCTAAATAATATGACCGTCGATGCGCAGCAGCGTGTGTCCTGCGAGCCCCAACCCGCATGCCCAGCGTTGGGTTTATGGGGGTAATATTACCCCACAATAAGAGCCAATAAGGTGCTTAGTGGAGGCCTGGGTTCAGCAGTGGACTGCTAAGGCTGGTGTTGTTGTTATTGTTGATGCTGTGTGCAAATGTCTATTGTATACCTATAATTTATTTCTAATTTGTTGCAGTACTCAGGAACATCAGTGACAATAGCGGCGCAGTACCAGCCAGATCAGTACGAGCGTCTGCGCGCACGCATCCGAGCGATCAACGCGGCGGCCGCCATGTCGCCGATGGTCCGGCATGCGACGCATGTACCCGTGCATGATGTGCATACTATGTACCCTAGGTGAGTTCCATAATGTCCTGTTATTCTACACCTTTTAACTGCTGCATTTGAGCGACCAACGCGGCGGCTGCCATGTCGCCGATGGTCCGGCATGCGACGCATGTACCCGTGCATGATGTACATACTATGTACCCTAGGTGAGTTCCATAATGTCCTGTTATTCTTCACCTTTTAACTGCTGCATTCGAGCGACCAACGCGGCGGCTTCCATGTCGCCGATGGTCCGGCATGCGACGCATGTGCCCGTGCATGATGTGCATACTATGTACCCTAGGTGAGTTCCATTGTGTCCTGTTATTTTACATCTCATAACTGCTGCATTCGAACGATCAAGGCGGCGGTTAATATATCGCCGATGGTTCGGCATGCGACGCATGTTTCCGTGCATGATGTGTATTGTATAGTGTATACTATGGTGAGGTGACCCTAGATGAGTTTTATGATATCCTCATTTGTAGTTTACTAATGAACAAAGGTTACACGGGATTATTTTTACATAAACATAAACATGAAAGTCTTTATTTCGGAACATATTGAGCAAATAACAAAAAATAGGCAGCGATGCGACCTGCAGAAGTAAAATACCTACTGTAGATCGCAACGCTAACCTCTGGGCTTGGGGTAAAATAAGTTTCAGAAGAAAAATTCACAGTAGCAGCTCGGAGTCAGAAAGTTGGCGGTGTTACACCCCCATGCTTCGGAAAGCACGTTAAGCCGTTGGTCCCGCGCCTGATCTCTCCCAGGTCGTGTCGATCTGTCGTCCCATCGGATTAAGAGAATGAGGGAATAGAGAGTGCACCTGTGTTTGCGCACAACCTTGTGCACTATAATATGTCCTGCGCATCTGGCTAGTCTGTGATGAGACTGGCCGCCGTGGTCGAAATTCGGCTAGGAGGACATTATTATTATTATACTAGGTAACAACGTATTATCTAATGAAGTTATATTATAAAAAAGTTTCTGAAAAATAGAATCTAGAGCAAAGGAAATATTATTCTTATACGAAAAGTACCTATCATAATTTTATAAATTTTTTTGAAGTTTCAACTACATAAAAGCTACATCTTAGAATGTTTTTTCAACTTTTATACCATGAAATCACAAACTACATTCAATAAATACCTCGCTAACGTTATTCTAATTAATTACTTGTAGATGCTTGTAAAGCTCGTCACATAAATATTTAAGTCCCTTCACAATCCTGCTCATTATTTATGAGAAAGCTCAATAGTCCCTACAATTAACTAAATCTGTTTTGAACTACACGTTTGTCAAGCTAGGGTTAACTCATTTAATAGGGTAGGTTGTGTTGCTCCGTCCATATGGCTGGAAGTCGGAGTCGTGGTCAACGGCCACCTGATAAGTAAGTTGGTATGCATGCACCCATAGCAGCCACTTTTTGTGATACCTATGTATGTACAAGTAAAGAAATATAAAACTAAAATACAATATTTGTCTAAAGTTCAATATTTATTTTAGTTTGCCAAGGCAATTATAGCCGCGAAAACGGACGCGAAAAAAAATCGGTTGGTCGCCAAAAATACTTTTTCAATTGCATGTTTTTTTGCGTTATTCGTTGGACCATTTTGTTTCGGTTGATTGCTTTGATAGGATGGAACAAATCCTATTAAAATCAGTTGTCTGTTATATCTTCCACTGAGCAAAAAAAAAACTGCTGTGTAGTTTTAGTAGCAAAACTCAAAATAGAGCTATTCATAATAACAACCGTATTGTAATACCGTAATCTATGTGTTTGCTCCACATTTAACACTGTTGAATAGATAGATAGATATTATATACATTTAATGAGGATGCCTCGCAATATTCAATGGGAAGACTATTCCACAACCAAGTGGCCTTTACAGCGAAAGTTTTATGGTACCCTACAGTACAGGAGTCCGGTGCACCAAGCTGCAGCCGTTTCGAGTGCCGCACAGGGCGCTGAGGTCTGTAAAGTGGGCTGAAGGATTCAGAGAGGTAGTTTGGGGATAGTGGGTTACAAAGAATTTCATAAAGAAGGCATAATGTGTGTAAATCTCGACGCTCTCTGATTTTTAGCCACGTCAGTTGGGTGCGGAAGACTTGAATGGGAAATGACCCCACACATTAGCCGTTTTGATTCTACGTATCCAAACTCAGATATTAGTTTATGTAAATTCAGGCTCCTAGGATTATTACTCGCATAAATTACGAAGATGATACTATCTCTGACTTGTATGGGTAAATGTACAGTAGGTCAGGACTTCAGGAGCTTAATTTCAATTGATGATGATGCGAATTCAGCTTAATTTTGGCCACGGCGGTTCGTCTCAACGAAGACTACCCAAGTGCGCAGGGCGTATTAAATTGCACAAGTGTGTACCCAAATACAGATCCACTCTCTGTATTCCCTCACTCTCATAATCCGATGAGATGGCAGACCAAAACGACCGGGGAGTGATTAGGCGCAGGACCAACAGCGCGTTTTTCTCTGCTGACTCCAGGCTGCAACTCTCGTTTTCTTTCTTGCGATATCCATACTTTCGATTGATTGGTTTATTAGATGGCCTTAAGGGTCCGGCGACGGATGAATAAAAATAATAAATAATAATAAATAGGAAATTCATCCGTTGTTTTCATAGTATTTTTAGATTGATATCGTCAGCGTATCTTCCTGATGCATGGAAAATTGCAAACTGAGAGTCGGACCAGACTTCTATGATGTAGGCAGAGATAGGCTAATCTTCACACCACTCTGTTCCAGCACGAAGAATATTCTTAGAATGTAGGGAAATTCGGAAAAGTTTCAAAATCAAAGGGGACTTGATTTTAAAACTTCTTAGAAAACCGGCACGTTATGTAGTTTTCATACGATGTCGTCCATATAACACTTAAACATTGTCTGTTATATATGGTAATGAAACTTCGAGCACGTTTTTCATGTAGTTTATCGCAATAACAAGTCATATTCTTTTAGTTTTATCCGAATAAAGCTGGAAATATTTCGTAAACAAGCAAAAGGCATGATAAATTATTACGAGAACGGGACGCTTACTGATGATTTGTGTGCCGTATTGTTTGTCCACAATTTGCCGCGGTTTTCGACGAAAAAATACAATTTTTATATGGGTTCCGTACTCGAAGACTAACAAGGCATAACGAGGTCCACTGACAAATATTTTAACACGTTCCCTGATCGTGACCCATCGGTCATTTTGTTCCTTACAGTGTGTGGTGGGTATTTTTACCTATTGTATCCTTACGCAATAGCTCCAAGAGCCAACTGCTTTCGTATTACTAATAATAATAATAATTCGTTCGTTTTAAATTGAGTGGACATTAATATTCTTAACAATTTTTCTTGAATCCGCGAAAAAAGTATGCCAACTAATGATACGAAATATTACAACTAGGATAGATAAAGCTCACCGAAATAATTTTGAATAATGAACTTAGGTGCAAGTTTTTCAAGGAATAATGAAATAAGATTTTATTTTGACCATACAAAATATAGGAAAAACAAACAATAGAGCGTAAAAAAACATTGATATAAAATACCCTGGGTATTCAAACTAAACATAACAAAATCCTACGCGCAGAGCACTCTATTTATCACAGAACCAAAGCTCGTCCTAGGTATTGGTACAAGCAGAGTGAGTAACGTCAAGACAATCAAATCAGAATCAATACGTCCACCCTTCAAGATTGGTTAGACGGTTCAATTGGACCTTCCACTTGGTTGTATCTCCGGGAGCGATGTCTTGAGCAAACAGAGCGCATGTTTTGGTTAGCTTCTGTTACTGCCAATTGAAGGTTGAGATTTATTCATATATATACCTACAATTGCAATATGGTTGGCAATATTTTCGGAAAATGTCTACTTACTTATCTACTTTCCAGTAAATACAAATAAAAGATTCTTTAATTCAGCAAAAATAAATTCACTGAAAAATGAAACTTAAACGCATGGATTAATTTCACAAAAATTTAACTCAATGTCTGCCGAACAACTTTTAAAAATATTTACTGAGAATTTTCATTGAAAGATGAATATCAATTCAATAAATATTTACAAACATTAATTTATAAAAACACCGAAGAGTTGTTAAATAAAAAGTTTATTTACCATCATTTTAAAACAGGACCCCAACGCTTACGGGCATGAACGTTCGCCGAATATGTTTTATTCAATCTAAAAAGATCACAGGGGCTAATTCGTTGACCGATGTGTTTGGCTAACAGACAACAGAGAACCTTTGGGTACACTGAATAAACAAAATATAGGGTACAAAACGGAGTGTGGGAAGACCTCCCATCGGATGAACCTACGTTTCGCTTTCGTAGTTGTGCAAAGCCAACTCTTATATCGCTTGTATAAGATAAGTGTTTACAAGAAAACGACTCAGAAACTTCGATTTCGTTTTTAGGAGTAGACGCAACGCATCAAATAGCGGTCCTGCACCAGTAGTGCAGGACCGCTATTTGATGCGTTGCGTTTTTTAGTGAGGCTTATATTCGCGTTAACGAGTTAAACTGTTGTTTTACATAAAAACAACAAATTGAATATAAAGGTATAAAATAGTATAATACCAAAACGAATATAATTACGAGACTTAAAACCCGTCACTTCGGGGGGTACCGATATAATTATGAACGCCAATAAATAAATAAATAAATAAATAATGCTGGACAATTCACACAGTACTAGATAACTGATATGCTTAATACAATACATTACATAGATAGATATTTTTATTATACATAGAAAACACCCAGACCAACGGAACAAATTTCTGCAGATCGTACACAAATACCGAACCCGCAACCTCCTGCGTCGCAGGCGGACCTTAGCCCGCTGCGCCACGGAGGTCGTCAAAACTGTACGTAATGTTTTTCAAACGGTACATGAATATTTCATCAACAATTGGTATTTCGTCGTTAATTGTTTCTTTTATATTAGGTTTAATACATAATAGGACTCTGTTTATGTCCCAAAACTCTAAACACTATGGGAGTCCTCACCATCAATCATTTAGTACAACATAAACGTATCTACAAAGCTCAGCTGTTTCCACCGCCTATGCGAGAGTACACAATGCAAAAGCATTCGGAATTTTAGCGCCCAATGTGGACATTACAAGTTGGCAACACTCCAATAGAACATATGGGCTTCTTTAGATTTACTATTGTGGAAATAGGTTAGTTTGTGCTTGAAAAACTTTCGTGAGCTCTTTCGCAGGAGTCGAGTAATTGAATTTAGAAAACTATAGTTTTACGACTTTATTTGCACAAATGATCCAATAACACAGCTGTGATACTTTTTGATAAACTGGGGAACTAGTAGCTTCAAGAAAATATTTGTTTTGTATATTGGTTTAACAAAATCCACAGCCCTTAATTAATACAAAAATGTTACATATCAAGACTTACGGATTTACTTTTTATACAATAATGATTAGAAGCACTCTATCAATACGCGTTAAATAATCCATAGAGGCATATATTTATGATCGATAGATTTCTAATTTAACAATACAAACCAATTTCTCAGCCCAAATTATTTTATTTTTCCCTATATTTATATGACTCTTTTCCTTATCCGTACCACAGAAAGTCCAACTCGTCATTGAACTACCTACATATTTTTATTTGATGGAAAAGGTACCTTCTTCTAATGGATCATCGTATCGTAGAAACCCTACCTTACTAAACCACGTAAATAACTGAGTTTTACCCGCTACAAGTAAGATAGAAAAAGATACATCTATTATTAATTCGTTTCGTCCCAACAGACTTCTGTCGAAGCATTGTATTACGGGAGCATTCATCGAAGTTCCTGATTGGACTCGTGGAAATGGAGTTTGTTACTTAGTATCCTGTATTTCTGTTTATTTTGTGACGTATTCACCCAGATTTTCTGGGATGAGCAGATCTTCTTGTACTTCTGGTTATATGCATTGTGCATACCATCACATTGTTAAATACAATAGCCAAATAGAAGGCTATTTAGCCATACGAACTGTCCAATACAGAGCGGTTGGTTCTCAATTCACAAAGTCCTTTGAGGTATAAAGTCCTCTAACAATAACGGCCGTCGAACGAAATTGATAGACCAGGAAGCATATCGTCCGCAATTGAAAATGTCCTTCAAGCAAGTCGCCATCAAAGAATAACGTCATAAACGCAAAAAGCATTTACGAATAAACAAACAATTGAGTTTTTCTTTCGAAAAGACTTAAGATATGGGATTGTGATAATAGTATATGACGCCCTCCGGCCAGGTGGGTTGACGATCTGCGAAAGAATACTCTCTGCCTGTCTCTTGCAGGTCGTCATCAAACCTAGAATCAGATGCTGGATGTGACAAGCTAAAGACAGGGCGCTATGGCGCTCATAAGGCCTCCCGCCTATGTTATGGGCTGATGATGATGTTTTGTCTACAATGATGTTTTTCGAACAAACAATCCCATAGAAGGATGGATTAGACGGTATAACACAACAACTCACTTGCTAGGAATCGCCTTTTAAATTGAGGACGTTCTGCTTTCGTGACTATTGAAACAACGGTCGTTTGACAGTCAAGTCATTTCGCTTGGTTTGGGCAGCACTTTTTCAATTGAGGACGTTTTGCTCCCATGATAAATCGCGTTGTGAACGTTTGCCTACTCAGAACATTTCGCTCTAAAGACAAACCACTCCGTATTGGAACTGTCATAAACAGTGAACTGAGAAACCCGTACCACATAATGTACTTGATTTAAGCCCTTTATCTGTGATACTATACCTTCGTTTAGTATCAATGATAAAGCGTCTTTGAAGGCCTTTGAAGACGCCTCAGACGGTGTCCATTCGTTATCCTATTGACACACAATCTCTTCATCCCAGTAGAGATCTAATCTGATAGATAGAAAATTCTTTATTGCACACATAATATCATAATCATTTACAAACAACAAAAAATACAAAATATGTGACAATTAGCGGTCTTATCGCTCACGAGCAATCAATATTGCATTGCATAATATTATGATAAGTACCTACCATTTTCTATAGTGTAGGAAAGGTGTCAAATTACCTACTAGGTATTAGTTTCTTGTGATTTTTTTCCAAAATGGTAACGATCTTCTTTAAGGTTTCATAATCAAAACATTTTACTAGTTTTGTTGTTCAGTCTTGTATCGTAAGTTCTATTAGAAAATGAATAAAACAATCAAAAACTTGATGAATACCTAGCCGTTTAGCTGTATAAGAAACTACAACTACACGGCGGCAAATCAACCTATCCATAACTGAGGCGGTTAGGACACAAAACCAAAGTAAAAGCTTAATACTTAGTCATCACAGTGGCGGCTACTGCCCATCGTTGCGGTTAGTGGAGACGTTATATACCTACCTTGCTTATACCGCTTATACCACTGTAGCTTTAATGTTTGTTAGGTCCCTTAAAGTACACAAAAAGACGTGAAAAAAAAGGTTTTGTTGTCCTATCCTGAATTTACGAACATACAATGAACCAAATGTTGAGATTTTTTAATGTTCATACGGAATAATACAGGGTGTTCGGCAGATCGTGTGCCATAATGGTGACTGGGGGTAGGTGGAACTAAGGTTCTTTAGTCAACTGATCCCGCTCAAAAGGCATCCCACGGGATGAGTTGACTAAATAGTTAATTTTAATAATTTGGTTTCGTCAACTAATCCCGCTTTTAATAGGTACAATTGTTTGTTGGCTTTTCTAAGCCAGTAAAGAATCTCGGCTATTTTTAAGATTTTTAAGATATTTGGATAATTTTCAGAAAATTAAACTATTTAGTTTTGTAAGTTATTTTTTACATAATAACATGACTTACAAATTATTGGATTACACCTGTCATGTTAGCCCAAACTACATAAATCAATATTTATGTAAAATCTGGGTAAATAAAGCTGCTATGGGCATGCAAAGTTTTGAAGCGTAAATATCAAACTGAGAGTTCGACTTTGGATTTAATAAAAAAAACTAAGTGTCTCTGATCTTCCAATTCACTAAAAACTTGTCCATTTCATGGCCATTCCAACAGTAGGTATGCCGTGTCAAAAATACATAAAATAAAATACAAATAAACGTTTACTCAAAAAATACGCCATTTTGAACAACTTAAATATGAAAACTTTCGTAGTTTGACGAATTCATTATGAATGTAAGCGGGTTAACTACGAACTTATATTGAATACTATATTTAGAACCTATATTTATATTGAAAGAACACAACCGCACTCACCCTGATGAAGTCCCTCGTTAAGGAATGAAAAGTTGGTGTTCTTCCAACACAAACTAGGTTCGTAGTTAACCCGCTTACATTCATAATGAACTTAAATATGACTAACTTTTGTCTCGTGGTGTAACGACGTTCTACAGAACGTGTATATCTATACAACTCGAGTCAAAGGGCAAGTAGTTAAAACCAGTCACATCTAAGACTAGCCAGATGCGCAGGAAATATTGTAGTGCACAAGTGTATGCGCAAACGCAGGTGGACTCTCTAATCCCTCACTCTCTTAATCCGATGGGACGACAGATCGACACGACTGGGGAGAGGTCAGGCGCAGGACCAACGGCTTATCGTGCTTTCCGAGGCACGGGGGTGTAACACCGCCAACGTCTGTCCTGAGGTTGCTACTGTGAATTTTCCTTGCTAAAATAACACCAATAACAACTACAGGACCGACCCGGGATTCGAACCCAGGACCTCATAATCAGCGATTGAACAAGCTGACCGCTAGATCAACGAGACGGTTAAAGTAATCAGTGCACTAATGGCGAAAGAAAAAGTTGCCACCGCAGTTTTTGATCGTACTCAAGTGGTTTTTGTTCGTTGGAATTGCAATACCTTTCAAGATGTTACATCTGCCGCGATGTCGGAAAAACCTTCTGTATTACTGTTTCTCCATTCTGGACTAGCCGCGATAAATTAAATTTTTGGTTAAGGATTCTTATTTGCCGCTCGCCTTTTTTTGTTTATTTTTTATGCTGGACAATTCTCACAGCATTATCTAGCCCCAAGCCAAGCAGAGCTTGTGTGTGGGTACTAGATAACTGATATACATAATACAATACACATATTTATATATATTTTTTATTATTATGTAGAAAAACATCCAGAACACCCTGAACAAATATCTGCAGATCGTACAAACATTTGTCCAAAGGCGGGAATCGAACCCGCAACCTCCTGTTTCGCAGGCGGACCTTCGCCCGCTGCGCCACAGAGGTCGTCTTTATTTATGTATCTTCACAAAGAGATCTTCTGAAAGTCACATTCAAACTATAATTTCCAATTTGAAATTCTAACTAATAACGTGTATTCAATTTGAATAATTTTCCATTATAAAGTTAAAATCAGCTTATCTCTTAAAATCTATAATTTTAACGTGAGCTTTGGTTCATTTCAAAGAGATTATTTCAAAATTTGTTCATCTTATCATGTGTTTTATCATCATATCAGCTGAACGACGTCCACTGGTGGACATAGGCCTCCCCTAAAGATGGGCACATTGACCGATCTTGTGCTACCCACATTCAGCTATTTCTCGCGATCATCACCAGGTGTCGTGGGGGCCTCCACACTGCGCCATCCGAAAAAATTGTTGAAAATTTGTTCACCATTTTGATTTTCTTTTCAGGTAACACGATGACCTTGGGACACATCCAATCGAGAACTGAATAGTTAGTGAAACAATTTAATATCTTTTTACCGTTTAAGATCGGAATACGTTTTATATTGTGAACTTGAATTTAGGAATCCACGTTTTTACGATTTTCACATTTGCAAACGGTCGCCATTTTTATTGAAAATCAAAGACGACAAATTATATTCAAGATATGTTATTGAAATGCTTCTACAAAATATTTTATGTTATATTTATGTTGATTTCTATTTCAGATGAGATTGAATTCTTTATGAAAACATTACTGTTTGATCTAGAAAGTTTTTATACGATTTTTTTTCTCTTTCACGTCTCTGTATTTTATCAAAAATCTTTAATTAACTTCGATCACACACATACTTTAAAATATACTATGGGTATAAGGTAAAGATATTACATAATTACAGACCCTACACTAAGTTGTTGAGACTTGTGGTTCCTTCCAAGAACGTTATATGTATGTACGAAAAATATGTATGTATAGAACCACTAGTGATTTGTGATTTAAGTTTTATTCAACAACAGTGCAAAAAACACGAGACACATTACAATAAAGTCATTTCCAACAGGATATTTACCATGATTTGAGTTTTGAGCTTTCCAATATTTTGGCACATTTTGACTTTAGTGTTAATATAACCCTGATGGATTTAAAAGTTTTAGACATGACAATGTTACCACGTCATGAACTTCGACGGCATTACATAGCCACACGATAAATTGTTACAAAGTTATACAATTTATTCTTGCAAAAAAGGTTCGTTAATAAGTGCGAGTAGAAACAGTCGTAAGAAACTCGTTTATTTCTAGGGTAGCTTAAGAGTTCTTAGAAGGACCATTTGAAGTCTTGCTCTGTTGGTTCCGTCAAAAACAAGGGAGTTTACAAAGTCCCTTTGCCTGATTAATTTATTGATGTCAGACATAACTAGTGTCCCATTGTGTCCTTAAAATAGATTAAAATGTTAAATTAAAATATATTACAATGTTAAATTAAAATGAGATGCACAGTGGTTAGAACATACAGAAGCTGGACAGTGAATGCATTCACTGTCCAGTTTCAAATAGGTATACTGCCGGGGTATTTTAATTCATTCGATTCGTTTCCGAATCTAATCCGACGGATCTATAAAACGCTATTTTGATTTCGCCTCTGGTTGATGATTGAAAATCTGAAGCGAATCTGTTGACTGATGGCCATGTCAATGAGGAGGAGCTCCTTATTTCGATCATCAACCCGAGGCGAAATCAAAATAGCGTTTTAAAGATCCGTCGGATTCGATTCAGAAACGAATCGAATGAATTATAATAACCATGCTAATGTTGAGTCGCTTGATTGAGTAAATTCAATTTTACTAATAATTGAATTGCAGTACACTTGTCAAAACTGTTAATTAAATACTAAACATCAAAATTTGATAGATGTGAAAATCGTAATTGCGCATTGATTTGTAAATATTTCGAATTGTTTACTGTATTGTGAAAATCATGTGGTATCCAATGGTTTATAGCTACAGCTGTCAACTACACTGTGAAATATGATGTAGATGCATCATGGACGTGCCTTTTCGTTAATTTTATATTAATTTATTCTGTTTCATGTTTTCAGTTTGTAACAATGTATTGACATTTCAAACTCCTATAAACTTTTGAAAATAAATTGATTTGGCTCTTGATTTTGACTGAGTGAAAACAACTGCCACTTCCAATCTCGGTGGTATTTCAAAATGTTTTTCTTTTATATTGTATACAGGGTTATTGGTAATTCACTGACACTATTAATGAACGATTTTTGAATTGAAGGGGGGGGGGGTACATACTTATATCATTCCCTTTCTACCAATTTTAAGAATTAAGACCTGACGTCTTCACTAACGTGTTCGTGATGATGGGCAGAACCTGCAGTTTACGTAGTGTCAGTGAATTACCAATAACCCTGTATATATAATGTTTTAGGCTCTGTTAAAAAATATACCCGTGTAATCAACATTAAACAGCTGTATCCCTTTGGTTATCACAATATTTGTTAAAATTTTGTATCAATCATAAGCGCATTGTAAATTACATCAATTATGTTGATTACTTAATCCTTACCGTAATGTTTTCGAACTGTGATATTAAAATTAAAACTAGTTATCGGTGTACGGTAAAACTGAATTGATTATACGATATTGCAGAATTTCTGTTTTATTTTGTTTCGCCCTTTTAATCTAGGTCCAACTTGTTTTAGGAATCTATAGACGCATAATTAAAAGGTTTTTTATGCAGAATAAGTCGCACGCGTTGTTTCTATGGAAACGTTTATAGGTTATTTCTATTCAATGGAAACTGATTTTTGGGATAAAACTAAAGTAGTAAAGTCAATTGTTATTCGAGGCCTAGAACTACCTGTAAGCAAACAATTCAAGTTCGATCCGCTCAGTAGTTTTGTCGTGAAGAGGTAAAAAACATCCATCCATCCAAACATCTAAACAGCCAAGCTTTCGCATTTTTAATAATTAGTGTTAGGTGATGTGATTCGACCAAAGGATTCTATCGAACGTATGTAACTAAAACTTGGTTATAGACGACAACAGAAACTTTTGACGAAATCTCAAGACAATCAAAGTTTGTCGGAATGAAATTGTTTTCAGCTATACGTTGACCTATTACGATATTACTCAATAAATACTCAAAAAGCTAGAAATGTGGGCAGGGCATAAAGCGCAGAAGAAAGTTTTGAGAGTGGCGACCGCAATGGAATACGATACGGAATGTGAGAGAACTCCAGATCGATGGACCGGCGACATTGCAGCGATTGCGAGAAGTCGATGGATATTGGAGATACAGGATCGCTAATAGGGTACCTATATGCACAGATTTCTTTAATAGATTATTTATGGCAATACATTATAAAAATGAAACTACACTCGGTGTCAGGAGATAAAAATGCTTGCTAAAAATTGGCCCCTGTTATGTGACGTCACACTTCCTATTTTCAACTGAAAGCGCTTCTGTTTCATCGTTGATTTTTCAATCAAAATAAAATTATATAGGCACAAATAAATATTAATAACTAAAATTTTACTTTACAGAAAACACCACCGCGAAATAACACGCCAGAACCTCATGACAATACAAAATTTGTGACGTCACGTTCGCTCTTGTCAATAGCGTTGTTGTCTTTAGAAATGTTGCGATTGAGATTTAAAATATCTAATTTTCAACGATTAAATCCACAATTAAAACACAAAAATATCAAAAAATTATACAGATATAATGTATTTCTATATGAATACGTAAAAAAATCGCTTTTTGAAGTCACGTGCTTATACGTATACCTTATTGATTGTTTGCAACAGTCTGCAGTTAGCTCAATTGTTTAATTTGGGATTACTAGTTCTAATTTATTTATATTATTTGATTATTAATTTTATTTGTGAATAAAGGTTCTCCCAATTGAAGCGGTGTTTAGGATAATTGTTCGACAGTGGACTATTGGACGTGATATGATGAATGTGTGCAATTACGACTAAAACTGAATGAGAATGTGTGCAATTACGATTAAAACTATAGACAGACTACATGGCGAATTTCACTCGTATAAGATCCGACATGAAATTTGGGTCCGGCGACGGATGAATTTCCCATACAAACGTAATACCAAAATGATTTTTAATTCGAGCATATTTTTACTATGGTCTGTTAATATTTGTATTAAAATAGTATTTATCTAGGTTCCTGCCACAATTTTTTTTCAAAATACCTTTCTGAAATGAAATTAAACCTAATCTCATTTTTACATCAAACAATGAATGTTGTCTTAGTAATTGTGTAGATAAGTATTTTGAAAAAATCTTATGGCAGGAACCTAAATAAATACTATTCTAACACAAATAATAGCAAAACATGATGAAAACATTCTCAAATTACAAATCATTTTGGTACTACGTTTGTATGGGAAATTCATCCGTCGCCGGACCCTTAACTGCGCCAAATTTTTTATGATAACTTAAGACAGGAGTCAATATGGCGCTCATCTGGGGATACCTCCGTCCAAAGGACTAGTAAACGCTGATGATGTGATGACTATAACGTGTGCGTTCATCCAATCAAACGAAAAATAGCACACATTTTATTGCAAATAAAAACTTCAGCAATACGATCTATGCAGTAGCAGCCACTATCGCTGTCAGTTTACAAACGAGAGACCGGAAGGCGCGCCGATAACGGCGGCGTTGAACGCGGCATTGTTCGAGAAAGAATGCTGGCATAAATACTGGAGAAAACTATCTCTCATTCTGTAGAGGAATGCTATTGGTGTTTTAAGGAACTGATGTTAAAGACGAGCTTTAGGTTTGATGCGACTAAAAGTGTTCGTAGCTTTAGTAGCACAGCTACGAAAGCGTAGCAGTGCTACGAAAGCGTAGCAGTGCTACGAAAGCTATCACATCACACTAGTTATTATAAATGCGAAAGTTTGAATATGCTTAGATATTTGGATGTTTGTAACGCCAAAATCACAGGACAGATTGAATGAAATTTTGCATAGATGTAGTTTCAGACTTCGATTATTTTAAAGGCTGCTTTTCATAAATAAATAATGCTGGACAATCCACACAGCACCATCTAGCCCCAAAGTAAGCTACTCAAAGCTTGTGTTATGTATACTAGATAACTGTTATACTTAAAACAATATAATACATAGATAGATTTTTTTATTATATATATAAAACACCTACCAACGGAACAAATTTCTGCAGATAGTACACAAATTTGTTCCGAGGTGGGAATCGAACCCGCAACCTCTTGCGTTGCAGGCGGACTCTCGCCCACTGTGCCACTGAGGTCGTCAAATATTTTGATGCTTTGTTATTTGGATGTTTGTAACGTCAAAACCACAGACAGATCTGTATGAAATTTTGCATAGATGTAGTTCTAGACTTTGATTAATTTTATAGGCTACTTTTCATCAAAAAAAACTCGTAAGAAGCTGCGAGCAGAAGCTAGTAGATTTAAAATTATAGTTGTTAAGTGTAGTTGAAGATGAGTTCGACAAACCAGTGGTTAGGCATGCAAATTCAAAAGAGAAGAGATTTCACACAAGTGCGGCCACGCTACGGCGTAGCAGCACTACGGCGTAGAGCCTTCGTAGCATTGCTACGAAACATGATAATACAATACATAAATACCATGCTCTCTGCATCAGCCGCTGCCGAAGACGCCTGCTCCAAAAAAAGGCATAAGTACGCATCCTTGGAGCAGCTTTACCATTTTGTACCTATAGCATTGGAAACCTTGGGCAGTTGGAGTGTGGATGCGAAGTGTTTAGTGGGAGAATTAGGCCGTAGAATTAAGGAAGTGACAGGAGACTCCCGCTCCGGGTCGTTCTTGGTGCAAAGGATTGCCATCGCTATTCAGCGAGGTAATTCTGCAAGCATTATGGGCACCTTTGCACCGGGAATGGTCAGGGGCGGGTTATTTAATGACTAATTTATAAATTGTATATTCATACATAGTATGTAGAACGTTTTAAGATAATACATAAATACTGAAATACTTTACACAACGAATCGCGTTTTGGAGGAACCCCTAACAAATTGTTCAGAGATGTGGATTGAGGAAATTTGAGGAAGTGGTCGTTCAGAGAACTGGTCGCTCATGGGAAATAGCCGTTCAAGACATGTGGCCCTAGCTGACCGAATCCAAATTATCTTAATCAAATTCAAATTAATTATCAAAGCGAATGTTATGTTACTAAATTATGTCGAAGCGACGCGTGACCGGAGAGCTGGTCAGTATCAGGCACAGCGCATCAGCATTGCCATACAGCGGGGCAATGCAGCCAGCGTCTTGGGGACGCGACGACTGGTATTGATTTGGATCAGTTGAGCTACCTGTAGATTGTTTGCAACGGTCTGCAGTTAGCTCAATTGTTTCAATTGTAAATACCAATTATATTATAATTTTCTCTGTGAATAATAATTTATTTATTTTTATAAACTACGCTTTCGACAAAATATATTAGAAAACGCTAAATTGTTCATCGTTGAATCTGCACGTAACACTGGCTACGACTTTAATAATTATTTTGTAAATGAGTACTTTGCTGTAATTTATAATAATTAATTAACAAGATCACCGACCTGTCTCATCTTTGACATAATAATGTTGCTATTTAATTTCGCTTAAAACAGACTGAGCATAAAACAGCGAAAATTGTTTTCAGAAAATTAAATTTCCGTCTATTTTCAAGTTGAAAATTCTAACACAAAATCCGTTGTCCACTTAATTAAATTTTAGTAAGCAGTCATGTTCTGAGTACTAATATTTAGTTAATCGTTTTGGGTTTGAGTGACGGGAATGGCTCAGCTAAAGATTATGAAGTCTAGTATTTATTTTTTTAAATATAATACGCGTTGATTTGCGTACGTGCCGCCTCCTGTTGTTTATTGACGTGTTCAAAATACACTATGTACATATATGGTACATGATGCAAATAATTACTGTTTTCTAGCACTTATTGTCTCTGAGCTTAGCCGCGGATGGCAGACATAAAGATAGCCATGTTGTGACTATAACGTTGATGTTGCCCTCCTAGCCGAATCCTAGCACTCTCGATGCCCTCAGCGGTAAATAATAGATTCAGGCGTTTCTTTGCGGAAATCCATAATATTATTAGGATAAAACAATATTTAGTAACAATTCCGCGCAAAACCTCCTCCGACAAGATCCAACAAAATGTGATTTGCGTGTACTTTCTTCGTTTAACTAATAAGATAAAATAGGTGGTGCCGCTGAATTGGCTCGGGTATGCGCCTTAAAACTAAGGAACAAATTTATACCTAAAAATATTTGTACCGAGCCCACCTCAAATTTAAGGTGCCATTTGAATTCACACAAAAACCAATGAGGATCGCAAATCAGTCCTCATTACTGCCACAGCAACGTTTTTACGTCGTTTTAGTTGTAAATACTTTCTATGAATATTAAAGTATGAAATTTTAGTGCCGAAAAAACGTACCTAATTTATTGAACGAAGCGACGGGTGACCCGAGAGCTGGTCAGTATCTGGCACAGCGCATCAGCATTGTCATACAGCGGGGCAATGCAGCCAGCGTCTTGGGGACGCTTCCGACTAGTATTATATGGATCAGTTGAGCTACCTGTAGATTGTTTGCAGTTAGCTCAATTGTTTCAATTGTAAATACAAGTTCTAATTTATTTCTATGATTTTTTTGTAGTTTTCTTTGTGAATTAATGCTATTTATTGATCTTTAATAAAATTAAAAATATATGCTTTTACTTTATTATTTAACTACTAAAATATTGACTATTTCCTTTTTGCGCAACGTGTAGGACCACATTTAAGAAATATTTATGTATAAATACGATTTTCGAGATTTGTTAGTTACATTCATTTGGCTCATACACCACGATATTGGAAAATTAAATTAGGATGTCTCAAGATAACATGACAATTCGTTAGTGTTTGAATCGTCAAACCCTTTTAACCTGGGTCCTAAAGTATCAAGAAAAGATTTGAGGTTAATTTGTTTGGGGTTAAAAGTAAAGGGTTCGACACACGCCCGGAGCAAACCCTCGGGCTCTCACTAGTCAAATACCAAGAATTCACAAAGTAACTGCTGGTAATTTAGAATTAATTGTCCATTTTCCATTTATAACAGAAGATTTATTCACAGAAACAGACGCGAAAGGGTTTAATCCAATTTAATTGGCTTTAATAAACGATGAATGTGCTTGCCAAATGACGTTTGTAATTTCTGCGTTTGGAAATTCAAGTAAATTTTTAATTCATGACCTTTGGGGGCGGGGTGGTGCTAGTAGCTATCTGAAACTTATAGCTGGAAGGTTGAACACAGAGTTCGCTTTTATGAAGCACTGGACGCACACAAATAGTGCCATGCGTCTGTAAACGCAGGAATTGTCCCCTCCTTACACTATGTTGAATCACACTAATTTTGGATGGATGGATGGATGGATGGATGGATGGATGGATGGATGGATAGATGGATGGATGGATGTTTGTTACCTCACGTGATTTTTAAAACCATCTGAGACTTAGAAAATAGTGCTTAAAAGTCTGAAAAAATGATATACAGGGCGTCCTACGGCCATGCCACATGGAGGGAAAGTACCTTGAATATTGTAGATAGAACATTTTACTGAAGAAGACATTATTTTAATTTAAAAAACAATTTAAACTGCATTATATTACTTAAGGATCTAGTCTAGTCAAAGTCACATTCAGTTACAAGATCTGAACTTCAATCGATAGAAAAATATGGCAAAGTTACCCCTTTTTCTAACGTTTTTTCAATACTATGACTAGCGAACTACTGATATCACACTTTTTTTTGTACTCAACTAAGGAAACTTAATATTTCTAAACAAATCGCAGAGTTTGACTTGATAAAATGATTTTCTTAATCACCATGTTTAAATACAAAAAAACACGAGCGCGGCGGCTTGGCAGGCGCGCGTTTTCCCTTACGCCTATTCTGCAGGACTACCAGGCCTTAACATTAATTTAAAATGTGTATCATAAAAAAAAACATTAACTATGGTTGAAATATGTACCTGTGTATTAGGAAAATGAAATAATCATATTGAATTTGGGCCCGTTGAAACGCAAAAGGTTAATTTCCCATCGCCGTTACTATACCGTATTTTCTGCAAATATTGTAATTATTTTTCAGTATAACTTTTAAAGAAAGTTAGGTAGGTGATACGTACGAAAGTAGGTAGGTGGTATATACGAATAAAAAAACCTAGGTTTTTGTGTGTTCCTGTCTACATCACACTTCACACTAATATTATAAACGTGAAAGTTTGGATGTATGTTTGCTTGTTCGTTTCCTCTTCATGCCAAAACTACTAAACTGATTGGGCTGAAATGTTACAGACAGAAGTTTCTAGGCCTGATATAAAATATAGATTTTTTATTCAGGCTCCAAGGTAAGGCTCCAAGAAATAACCTGTAAACGCTTCCATAGAAAACCGCGGGAAGAAACAAGTCTTATAGAGTATATAAAAATGAATCCTTATTTCCCTTGGTCACGGCATGACGCGTGAACGGCTGGACCGATTTTGTTAATTCTTTTTTTATTGTTTTTGTTATCGTCAGGAGAAGGTTCTAATGGAAGAAAAAAATAGGAAAGTTGGAATCATAAAATTCCACGGGAGCCAAGCCGCGGGGCGCAGCTAGACAGACATAAAAATGGTCGTCATAGCACAAGCTCCGCTAAGTTTCAAGTTTTATGATATAAACTTTCCGTCACATTTGCAGAAAAAAGACATAAAATAAATTGACACCATTATTACGTTTCTCAGAGCACATCCGTCCTACTGATAAAGTGGAGTGACGCGTGAGAATTTGCGACCTTCACTTTAAATCACAGTCGTGGGTAGGTGCTCACCTCGGGTTGACCTATCCTTAAGTTATCCATGTCCTAAGAATTCAAAATGCCTTTGACATAAGGTCCATATAAAAGAATCACATCTAAGTCGAAAGCCAGGCCCACCGACAAGTTGACAAAACACTTTGGTACAAGATGATGCTATGGATTGTCCAGTCTTATTATATACTAACAGCGCCTCGCGGTTCCACCCGCGTAGTTCCCATTCCTGTGGAAATTCCGAGATAAAATATAGCCTATGTGCTATTCCAGACTATAATCTATCTCCGTGCCAAACGTTATGACTTATATTGGCATGTTATATATTAAATACTGCAGTACAAAATAATAATATGAAACGATCTTATAATTATGATACAATTCGGTAAAAAGTTCAATGCTTTTTGTCGTGGTTGACTTTTACAACGAACTGAAGCTGTCTGTAGATTTACGTTTGAACCGTTGTTGATGAGTGTTGAATATTCAAGGAACAAGTTTGTTCAGAGCAAACTTGTAGAGAGCTTCCAGCGTTTCAGATCGATAAGTATCTAAAGAAAAACATGCAGCTTGTTTACTTTGTTTCGACTTTACTTTGTTTAATTTGAAACTAAATACTGTGCTCGGCTTCGCACGTGTTTCTACGGGATGAAAAGTACCCAACAGCTACGTTATTTAACAATGATCAAATATTGTTCGACGGAAACAGAAATTTCGATTCCATGGGAACTGATTTATGGGATAAAAAGTAGCCTTTGTGTTATTCCAGGTATAAACATACATACATCCATACAAAATTCAGGCCTATACGTTATCTATCCAAGCTTTCGCGTCTAACGACTACCGTATTGATATGGATCAGTTAAGATACCTGTAGATTGTTTGCAACAATCTGCAGTTAGCTCAGTTGTATAAATACTTGTTGTAATTTATTTGTATTATTTGATTGTTATTTTCTTTGTGAATTAAGGCTTCTGCCCTTCTATTACATTAATATTACATACAATTAATTTAAAACTAGTTTCAGATCACGGCTTCGTTGACATGTTAAATTTTTTTAGAGACTGTATGCCAGGAAATTTGTCATACCATATTTGGTTATTTTTTAGCCTTTTGCCAAAAATTGCAAAAATTGCCAAAAGTCAGTTTATTTAAAGCAGCTAAGGTTTCTACAAAAGCTTTTGTGCAACATCATTAAAATAAAGATTTCATTAGAACTAATGCCGTATTTAAGTAATGAAGAGTTTTGTGCAACTGGGTGTTATAGTCTTGTAAAGGTTAGCGACAACTGGGCAGAGTAACACGTATTTTTTAGCTAATATTAGTTTAGTACACACACTTAGAGTACATCGATGGATGTATGCAGGTACACAGAAGAAGAAGCGAGCAATGTGCAATTAAATAAATATATAAATAACCTGGAAGTCAATATGGTCAGTGTATGATACCTTCCTGTACCGGATCTAGTGAGGTCTAGCCAGCTCGCTTGACCTGGGTGACAGCTTCGAAAGGGCGCCAATATCTTTGTTCGAAAAAAAAGTCTTACCGTGCAAAAGATGAGATCTCCTAATCCCCACCACCCAAAGAGAGGCAGGTGAAAGTGGCAATCCAAGTTGACGATGGCTTCAGGAGGGGTCCTGAAGCTATCATAGAAGACTTTCCTGCGCAGCACTTAGAGCCCGTAGCCATCTGCCCAATCAGGGCCAGGAAGAGCCGACCACGGTGCATTTTCTTCAGCTTGCCCTCGTCGAGCCTTTTGCTGACCATTTACAACATCACGGAAGTCTTGTGTACGTCAGGAGTCCAAGTGAAGAGCTGGAGGGCCAAGAAGGCACCCGTTCAGTACCACCACTGCCAAAGCTTCTGGTACTCAAGCCACAATTGTGGTTGTGTCTCAACCCACGGGCCTGCGTCGGCTGCGGAGGCTCGCACCACGCAGGAGACCAAGCGGAGCCGGGAGTAGCTCCCCACACGCACAAACATTAAATAAATAAATAAATAAAATAAATAAAGCCTTTATTTCCAATTTCTTTACAATTTGTATTATCACTCACTATAGTTTAAACATTTTTATTTTAGAAGTATATTGATTTATTTAAACGTATCCTTTTAATTGGACACCCAAGATTGGGTGTAGGCCTCCTCCATGCACAAACATTACACATTATATTTTCCAACAATGTACAAATAAATTTAACAATTTACAAGGAGTGACTCATGTCACTACAAAGAAACGTCTTTTGAAAAACGTGTTTTAATTAAATCGTAATACGAGGGGTAAATTAGAAATTAACAAACATGTGATTTGTCGTCGTTTCGTAACCCTCCATTACGAAACTAACTAGACCTTTCGCATTTCATAACATGACCGAGTTTCCAAATTAATTTTGTTGACTGTAAGCCTTCATTTCTCTAACTTGGACCTTACGGTTATACAAATACAGTGCATGTTGTGTTCAAGGGTTAAGGCACAGTTTATATAATCCAGTAAGTAAATGTCATTTGGGGGTAAGTACACATGACGGCCCGCTCACCACATTAACCTCAGGTAAGTAACGTGACACTTTATTTTCATGATTGTAAGTGGAAAAGTGGCCGCAGCATGATTTTGTTAGGAGTGCTTTTACTGCGAAAATGTTTACTGTGTTATTTATAGAAATAATGTCGGCGCTATTTTATAGGGTTAATTTTAAAAGCCTTTTAGTTTTCATACACTTTGTAAAAAAGATACCGAGTTCCAACGCTTTTAAATGCGCTTAGTGCATGTGGTCAGACTGCGTGATGGTATGGTATGGTAGGGATGGTATATAATATAATATAATAAAATGTCAAGTGTGAGTCGGTTTCGTGCATTAAGGGTTTCGTATAATTGTAAGACCTTGTTTCTTGTCAAATATCATGATTCTAGATCAACGAGAAGTACCCTATAGGTTTTGGTCCATGGCGAGAATCAAAAATCCTTTGTTTTGGTGAAAAAAACTTCAATTTTACTGCTTTCGGATTTTCCCCTTTATTTGTTCTATGAGACTTTGCTTCTTACCAAATTTTATGATCATAGGTCAACGGGAAGTACCCTAAAGGTTTTGGTCCTTATCGAGAATAAAATATTATTTTTATGTGAATAAACTACAAATTTATGATACAAATTACAAATTTATTGTCTTCGGATTTTTCCCTTTATTTGTGCTAAGGCCTTGCTTCTTGCCAAATTTTATGATTTTAGGTTAACGGGAAGTACCCTATAGGTTATGGGTCCATGGTGAGCATCAAAAGTATTTTTTTTGTGAATAAACTACTAATTTCGGATTTTTTCCTTTACTTGTGCTATAAGACCTGTCTTCTTGCCAAATTTCATGATTCTAGGTCTACGGGAAGTAACTACCCGATAGGTTTTGTGTGCGTGTGTGTGCCCTTGTAAATTTCAAAATATAATGTAAGCGGATATAAGCGGCTTTTGATTGCGTTGACTTAGAAGATTTATTAATATTGAAGCTTTAAGAAGTTACAAACTTGATTTAATGTTAGTTTCAACTCAATACCTCCACACGTTCATGAGAAAAGGTGCTTGACAGACACACAAACGGATTTACTTTGCAGCAAATGTACAACAACCCCGCAAAAAAACACCACCCTAAGCATCACCGATTTCATGTATTCTGACAATTGAAAACCGATCGAAAATTTTTACAAATAAAAAACTGAAAACTGGCGCAATCCTTTTTGTTTTCCTTATACTGGAGGCCAACTTTCTTTGAAATACAATGTGGTAAATTCGACAGAATCAATGAAAAAATAAAAGACAATCGCGCTAGCTTTTAAAAATTTACCAACACAACTTTGATTTCGTAAAAAGCAAACGAACATCTATAAACCTACTTTCGTTGGCAGCTTGTTCCTTTCGTGTTCTTACGAAAATTGGCATGCTCTTCTTGCTAATAATTTCTTTACATTCTGATAATAAGAGTTCTCGTAAAAAGTAAAACATTGTTTATCTCCGCTTTCCTCAATTTTGAAAAGGAAATGAAAAGTAAAACTCTCTTTATACATGTTGCAGGCTTAGTTATATCACGTTTTAATTTAGTAGCTAAATGAAATATAAGTAGATACAACGTATATATTGACGACCGATGCGGTGGGTGATGGTCCACCTGCGACGCAGGAGGTTGCAGGTTCGATTCTCTCCTTGGGACAAATGTTTGTACGATCTGCAAATATTTGTACCGGTGATGTTATGGGTACTAGATAACTGGTATACTTAATACTAACCTTACATTACAAAGATAGCTGTTATATTTTATTATCCATAAAAAACACCCAGAAACCCAGAACTGCAGATGAAGATCGTACGAACATTTGTCCTGATGTAAAATCGAACCTACGTCGCAGGCGGACCGTCACCCACTATGCCACAGAGGTCGTCTAAAATTAGTAAGCTTGTTATACCAGGTAGGCATAGTCACGTATATAATATCCCATTCTCCTAGTGTACTTCTTGGTAATAAGCAAACACTAAATGAAAATACGATAATTACTTTAAATGTAATTTTACACTGACCAAAAGCAGCGTGACTGCGAAGTAAAAATAAACTTACACGTGAAAGTTGCAACAAAATTAGCCCGACGGGAATGAGAACAAAAGCTCTTAAAATCCCACTACAAGTTTAATGGTTAAGAAATGTTACTAGTGCTGTGCAGATAATTATTCCCTAGCGAGTCATAGGGTTGACGCAAACGGGCAACTTAGAATCAAAATATGCGCTTAGGTAAACAGGTGTGTTTGAGATGGTAGGGTTAAGTCCAGGAGGGCGATTACGGTGTTGTAAGGCATGGCATTACGGCTCAAACGTTAGCAGTTGAAACGTTTGGGTGCGCGTTCACAGGCCGGTATAGGCTGCGGATAGTTTGCAAGCTTATATACAGTAAACCTTACATAAATCTAACATACATAAAAATATGAAATCTTATCTATACTTCTATACTAATGTTTATTATGGCAGAAGCCTTTATTCACAAAGAAAATTATAATATAATTGGTATTTACAATTGAAACAATTGAGCTAACTTCAGACCGTTGCAAACAATCTACAGGTAGCTCAACTGATCCATATCAATACCAGTCGGAAGCGTCCATACTAATATTATAAAGAGGAAAGATTTGATTGTTTGTTTGTTTGTATTGAATAAGCTCCGAAACTACTGGACCGATTTGAAAAATTATTTTATCATTAGAAGCCCACATTATTCCTGATGAATATAGGCTACTTTTTACGGCGGGAAAATGCTTCATTCCTACGGGAAAACGGGTAATAGGACAACGGGTAGTAAGAAATAGTTTTAAATAAAATTTTATACCTCAAAAATTGCGGCGGCGATGTATGACGCAATCATGGTGTCAGCTGACGGCGGTGTCCCCTTGCAGGCGGCAAGTGGACCGTCGGAACTTGACACCTTTGACACGTTTTGACTAAAACCTGACGCGCGTTAGTACCACACGTTTTTAAAACGCGCGTTACCAAAGCGTGCGCTTCAAAACCTAATGTGTACCTGCTCTTAGAGAGCTTTTATAATTAAAACTGTATTGCCCCGGGCGAACCAACTAAAGCGTCCATCAAAAGTTTGCGCATACAACAGAGTGAAATATTACAGATAAAATTGAATTTTATTCTGTTATTGCCTGTTTTCCAATTAAAATTGTTGATGCGCTTTTCGGCGATTGCAGAAACAATAAACCAAAAATGATATCAGGTAAAATAAAGTTAGGGTTTAATTGCAGGGAACATCTGCAAAATACAGGATGTTTCTCAGCAATTAGTGGAACGTATTGAACAGTATACAATCACACTATTATAAATGTGAAAGTTTGGATGGATGGATGGATAGATGGATGGATGGATAGATGTTTATTACCTTTTCACGCCAAAACTACTGAACGGATCAGGCTGAAATTTTGCATACAGGTAAGTCTAACCCTGAAATCAAACATAGGTGACTTTTTATCCCATAACTCCCGTTACATACTTGTCATACAAGTCGAAAAATTGTCCATTAACCTCCAATCTCCAGTATGCAGAGCCAGTTAGGTACGTAGATAGCGTACCTAGGCATTTTACTTACCTCGCCGTAGACTTAGACAGCGTGACCGGCCATGACAGTCAATCTTAAGACTACTTAGGTACCAACTTAGCACCTTAGCTTGAATATTAAGCTTAACTCCAGCCAACGTTCAACCTTAAGCTTTGTTTAACAAACACGTGTTTGAGAAAGTTAATATTTTGAGGAGATTATTCCGGAGGGGTCTGCCTTAATGCCCCTGTTATGTTTGGCTGAGTGGTATATCCACAATATTAGCATAGAGTAGTAGAGGTTGAGGGAATTTTTAATAAGGGAAATGCAAAAACCTTGATTAACACGTGGATAAAGGTTGCAACGTTGAGTCTTGGCAGTGAGTGCAAAAATCAATTTGGCATAAACTCTACGAACCCTCTGGAAGACTGCATAATATATGAAAAATGCTAAATTGTGAAATGTGAGATTTCTCTGAGAGGAAATACTAAAAATTCTTCAGCAGAGCTTTTCATTTCAGATAAAATCTGCGAAACAGCAGTATGGGATAATTAGTGCCGGCAGAATTCATTTAAAAAAATCTTTACTGCGGGAAATTAAAAGTAAAACTAAGAAACACTGCCTGAACTTTTCTATGTTACATTTCATAAATCATTTTAACTTCCCCTCAAGTGACACAGATTCTTGCAAATCTGTCAACTAGTACTGACTACCCGGACCCGGACAATATTTTTGGTCGAGTCATTGCGAGCCTTGGTTTGTGTAGGCTGTGGAATCTGTTGTCCAAAGGACATTTAGGTTATAAAATCATACGAAATCTCACGCACTTTAGAGTATGTAATATTGACATGAAAAATTCAATCTCCGTTTTTGACATTCTGACTGATTCTTACCTAATGTTGAAATAATTATTTGATGCCTATCTATTTTAATTTTCTCATTTTATATAAATTCTTTTGTAGTGTCCTACAGGCTGCATGTTTTATTGACCTCACATAGACGTCTAAGCACAATGAGTAAAAAAATAGTATAAAAAAAACCTAATTCCTTCCCTTCCCTCGGCGCTTTCACTAGAGGGTTTTGTGTTATCTCTGTTATTGCACTACTCTGCTTTATTACATCCGCGTAGAATTATTAGGCGCGCACCTGTCACCTCAAACTTGCCACTTGGAATGCGTGCGTAAACGACGGTTCTTTACTTTGCAGGGTTCTCTGGGGAAAGTTGATATTTAAATAAAACTTTCCAGAGCCTAATGGGAGGAAGAGATTTATGGTATATCACCAGCCCTTGTCTTCACTTGTAATTTTTATGTGCATTTGATTTTAACTTTTTTATAGACACCAAATAACTATTATAGTACTACGTTATGGGTGCATGCATAAGTATGTCTGACAGTTGTTCGACCCTGTAGGCAGAAAACACACTAGGAATTGACACGTTTTTTCTCGCTAGAAAATCTTTCAGCACAATATTGCAACCAGATAAGATTGTAAACCGTCATAGATTTCCGCATCACCATTCCAAGATAGTAATTTAATTTTACTAGAGTTCTGTAGAATCTTTTCCAATAACACTAGTGTAGCTTATTAATTCATTATGAATGAGGTATTTACCATGATTTGAGTTTTGAGCCTTCCAATATTTCGATATTACATATTAAATTTCAGTTATTCCGTGATCATGGCGCACGAAACTGTGCCGAAATATTGGAAAGGTCAAAACTCAAATCATAGTGAAAATATCCGTTGAAAATGACTTTAGTGTTAATAACCATGATGGATTTATAAGTTTTACCATTATGAATAGATGCTGAGTCTTCTAACAATATGCGGGGCAATGCAGCCAGCGTCTTGGGGACGCTTCCGACTGGTATTGATATGAATCAATTGAGCTATCTATAGATTGTTTGCAACAGGCTGCAGTTAGCTCAATGTGAATAAAGGCTTCTGCCAGGTAAAAGAAAGGTATCTAACTAACTATCAATACTAGTAATCACACTAATATTTGGCGCCTCGGAACAATTTTGTGTAAGATCTGCAGAAATTTGTTCCGTTGGTCTGGTTGTTTTCTATGTATAATAAAAAATATAAATAGTGTATTGTATTAAGTAAATCAGTTATCTAGTACCCATAACACAAGCTCTGCTTAGCTTGGGGCTAGATAATGCTGTGTGAATTGTCCAGCACTATTTATTATTATTATTATTATTATCATTTCACCCGACAAGCAATGCGTGTCGATTTCCCGAGTATAGCATCTTACGTTTACGGGAGAATTACCAATATCACTTTGATCACTTCCTCTGAGGCCTGAAGGCACGTAGGGTGGGTGTAAATACCTATCAGGTTAATTGTGTTTCGTGATAGAGGCTCTTTGAGCGTTCGAGTGAACGGCAGTAATTTAATAAAGAACCCGAGTGGAATATGTGACGTCATGTGCATGAGAGTAGTACTTACTAAAAGCATTTATGATGGGTTATTTTATTTACTTATCGTGAGTTGTGAGTGTTACTTGGTGACCGCACACGTGGCAAGAGGCCATAAAATGGCCTGTCAAAAAATAGCCTTGTGTGGCAAGCGACCATTTTCTGGCCGATTTGCGTGATTTTCAGCTTGTCTTTTGTTTCGTCGAAGTTTTGTTACGTAGAGTCAACTTTTGAGCCATGTCAATGTCTTAAAAGTTGAATGACAGTTTCAAGCTGACGTCAAAACCATAAACAAACCAAGTTTAGAAGAAATTTAAAAAAAAACGTAAATTCAAAATTTAAATCTGATACGCGCGGCCATTTTTTATAGTTTTTTCGAATTAAAATTAATTATAATTAAAAGGTTAGGAAATGTGTTCTTTTTGGAGACCGGTTGGTATTATACGGTTGATGGGTGGTGTCGACTTAGAATTTGCACCACCCCAACTCTTTTCGCGGGTGTCGTAAGAGGCGACTAAGGGATATCCGCCTTTGCCCGCATTGAAATCATAAGAATTTCAGAAATTTATTGCACACCTCTAGTTTTATAAAAATAAAAATATACGTTCTTCATTTAACACTTTATTGTTTTTATATACCAAGTTTTGAGTGAATCGAACCATTTAATTATCCCCTCAAAAGTTATTTTTGGAAAATTAAGTTAGCTTAAATGTTATTCTAGAACTTTTACCACCAAATTTAATTTAAATCGGCGAAGTAGTTACGGAGATAAATGTGGTAGCAAACATTCACACAAAATTTGGCATTTATAAATATTAGTAGGATGGTAGGAAGTAGAATCATAGCTATGCATGCACTACTGAGAAAACTTCCCCTCGATTAGTAAGAGTGCCCCAACAGCCGATCCGCCATATTGAATTTTCGACAAGCCTATTTCTTCTCTGTTTTCCTTCAGTTTGAATAAGTAATAGATGTGCAGCTTTGCCACTGATTACCTCTTTTAGGGGCATTGGAAATTCTGAGAAAGAGAGTCCATTTGTATATTTTTTTCATATCAGAATTTTAATTTAGTATGCTTAATTTACAAGAAAGTAAGCTGAAGACAGGGCGCTATGGCGCTCATTAGGGGAGGCCTATGTCCAGCAGTGGACTAATTTGGGCTGATGATGATGATGCTTAATTTACAAGAATTTTGCGTTATGGATTGACGTTTTATCTCTATTATTTCCGCTGGTCAATTCAACCGTATCGTGGTTAAATCACTCATATTATTTTCACCACTCAGTGATTTATTTATTCATTTCATTTTAATCTATTATTCCTTATGGATAAACATTTCATTCATTCATTCATTCCTAATTAAAATGCAGCCTAAAAGCGATAAAAAAATTGATCAGCCGATCCGTTTGAATGGTTACTATCATTTACAAAAATTGTTTTAAATCAATTAAATAAACAAAAAACTTCTAAATCACTGGCAAAGAAAATTACAATCAAATAATAATAGAAATAAATTAGAACTAGTGTACAAGCTATCGTATGCGATAGTTTGTACACTGTAGTACATGCAGTAGGCAAATGTTAACCAGAACATTTCATGTAAATTTATTGTATATTGATGTATTCTTATATATATGTATATTTATCTTAGCTTGCATTAAACTCTATAATCAACCAATGTGGAAACAATAAAGCAGGGTTCAATCATCACTCAACTCAACAACTCAGCTAGCTAGCACCCTTTAGCGTTTTACTCCAGCTTAGCTTATTGTTAGCAACCATATCAACTAGTATTTACAAGTGAAACTTTTGAGCTAAATGCATACTGGTGCAAACAATCTACAGGTAGCTCAACTCAATTCTGTATAATCCTAAATCACAATCATTTAATAACTGCCTACGGACTTTTGATTGAGTAAATAAATAAAAAACAATAAATGCTGGACAATTCACACAGCATTATCTAGCCCCAAGCTAAGCAGAGCTTGTGTTATGGGTACTAGATAACTGATATACTTAATACAATACACTACATAGATGGATATTTTTATTACACATAGAAAACACCCAGACCAACGGAAAAAAACTTCTGCAGATCGTACACAAATTTGTTCCTGGGAATCGAACCCGCAACCTCCTGCGTCGCAGGCGGACCAATAATTATTTTCACATTTGATAGTACATCGGCCCAAGTTAATTGACTGGACGGCATCGAAATGTTTCACGCATTTGCACTAGGGCTATCCATTTCCGAAACAGGATCATTCCATTTACACTACGGTTCTACTTGGGTACTATTTACACACGACTGGTTTATATCGCGAGAAGAGAAAGGTTGTCGCAGATCTGGACCGCACTGCTGCAGCACAGCTCGCGGGATACTTGTTTGAAGTTTGCGGTTCATTATAAAATGTATCGTAAAATTATGGGTTTGTGTCCTGAGTTAAAGTTTTAATATTAAATAAATAAATACTGTTGGAAAATTCACACAGCATTATCTAGCCTCAAGCTAAGCAGAGCTTGTGTTATGTTGTGAGTACTAGATAATCGATGTACTTATTACAATACACTACATAGATAAATAGGTATATTATTTATTATAAGTACATCGAAAACATCCAGAACACCCGGCACAAATATCTTTAGATCGTACAAACATTTGTCCCGAGGCGGGAATCAAACCCGCAACCTCCTGCGTCGCAGAGGTTGTCAAATCCAGCATTATTTATTTTGAATGTTTATTGTTGTGCCGTGCGGTAGCGGTACTGGATGGTTAGTGGAACCGTGAGTGGACTTTTGAAAGTTTTCAAGAGTGCACACCGCTGGAAAACGAATTTAGGATAAACCTTTTCTATAAAAATACTTACTTCAAAATTACGACAAAAAACTTCCGTCCTTCATCCATAAGATAGTATAATAAAGAATAAATATTATAATAAAGAAGAGATATTATTATGAAAGGTATCATTCCCTGGAAATTCCGCAAACGAACATCAAAATTTACTTAACGATATCCAAGGCCATTAGTTTCACACACAAACCGTCAAGGGTGGCAAGTATGAGTTTGCACAAATACAAACAAGATCCGTCAAGTGCGAGTGTAACTCGCGCGCCGAGGGTTTTGAAAGTTTGTCAACAAATACATATGTACCAAAAGTACCGGTTAGAGACTTCGCAGTTTAACGAATACCTAAGAATAGTAGGTACCAACCTACATTTCAGATGGATCTCTATGCATGCTTCGGTTAAGGTGGGTAATGGTAAATTTTTCGACTTTTTTCGAAATATTTCAAAAAGTATGAAAGTTACAGAAATTTTAAAAACTGTTTTGAAATTTCCAAACCGATACCTTTCATTTGATACCCCACTCGGTGGGGTAGCTCCTCTTTTGAAAATTATTCGTTTTTGACCATTTTTCAAAAAGTGTTCTTTTTACAGACTTCTCTATATTTTTCCTGTAAAATATAGATCCATATCTACAAACGCTTCATACATTCTAAATGGATCGCTCGACAAACTTCGGAGATAGGGGGGGGGGGAATGGGTATTTTTTCAACTTTTTTCAAAATATTTCAAAAAGTATGAAACCTACAGAAATTTGAAAAACTGTTTTGAAATTTACAAACCAATACCTTTCATTTGATACCCCACTCGGTGAGGTAGCTCCCCCTTTTGAAAATTATTCCCCCCCTTTTTGACCATTTTTCAAAATGTGTTCTTTTTTCAAACTTCTCTATATTTTTCCTGTAAAATATAGATCAATGTCTATAAACGCTCCATACATTTTACATGGATCGCTCTGCAATCTTCGGAGATAGGGGGGGGGGGAATGGGTATTTTTTCGACTTTTTTCGAAATATTTTCAAAAGTATGAAACCTACAAAAATTTCAAAAAATATTTTGAAATGTACAAAATGATACCTTTCATTTGATACCCCATATGACTCTGTAGGTATCTTTTAAAATTTCGGCATCACAATTTGTATGGAAAATATTCATTTTAATTTTTCATTTATTTTCATTTATTTTTCTCTAAATCTGTACAGGCGCACGAAATGTATTATTATTTTAAATTTCAAGTTGATAGCTGCAGTAGTTTTTGAGTTATTAAGGAGGGAAAAAAGGACAGACAAAGCGAGACCATAAGGGTTTTGAAACCGATCTTCGATCATCAAAACCCTAAAAAGGACAAGTTTTTGTTAACTAAACCGCTGATTTGTGGAAGTTGGTACTGCCTAAATCCAATAAATAACTCATAATCATTCGAAAACTATAGTCAACTTCGTATGAAACTCTTGCTTAGAATATTTATTATCAAAGAAAATTACAATCAAATATTAGAAAGAAATAGAACTAGTATTTACAATTGTAACAATTGAGTTAACTGCAGACTGTTGCAAACTACTATTGAATCGCTGTCATACTATAACAATACAAAATTTAAAAAAATTAAAACCCGCCGACGACGTTCATTTGCTGAACAGATTTTCATGATACATGGCTAAGAACACTCGGATTAAAATTATCTATGACACAAAAAAAAACTAAACGAAAATCGGTTCATCCGTTTGGGAGCTACGATACCACAGACAGATACGGGGTGTTAAAAGTTTGACGTGTCTGTCTGTAGACACGTCAAACTTATAACAACCCTCTCTTTTTACGTCGTGGGTTAAAAAGTAGTAGTTCCTGTCAGTATCCGGTGAGGCGTTGCGTTGGGAGGAAATGAAAACCTTGATAGTTTTCGTAAACTATGCAAAACCAATTCTAAGGTCTCTGGCATACAATGAAATCCCCACAATTGGTCAACTTTTGAATCCAGGTAAATTTATAATAAAACTAAAGCTAGACCGTTGTTAACTTCTGAAAGGTGGCAATCCACATTTACCTCTAAAACAAAAACTTACGATTAGAGGAATTAACCATTCTCGGTGTACCATTGGTATCTACCTAGATAAGGTAAATATTTTTTTATAAAACAAAACTTAATTAAAAACTTTATAAAAAACTAGTCTTTATTACCATCAGAACCAGAATACTTGCACGTAATCACTTTTCATCAGGTGAGATTGTGGTCTCATGAAGGTCTTCACACTAATATTATAAATGCGAAAATTTGGATGTTTAGATGTATGGGTGGATGGATGTTTGCCAAAAAAACTGAACCGATGAGGCTGAAATTTTGCATAGATGTAGCTCTAAGCCTAGAATCAAACATAGGCGTTTTATCGTTTTTATCTCATAAAACAGTTCCAATGGGATAGAAATAACCTTGAAACGTTTCCATAGAAACCAAGCGTGCGAAGTCGCGGGCAGAAACTAGTCACACTAATATTATAAATGCGAAAGTTTGGATCTATCTATGTATGGATGGATGTTTAGTACCTCTTCACGCCAAAACTACTGAACGGATCAGGCTGAAATTTTGCATACAGGTAATTCTAATCCTGGAATCAAACATAGGCTACTTTATCTCATAAATCAATTTCAAATTCTATTTATATCTCAAAAATTACACTTTAAACTATTTATATATACAACATTTATTATTTTATATTATTATTTATATATACCACACATTAAACTATTTATATCTCAGTTCCCATTAGATATAAATTACCTTTAAACGTTTGCATAGAAACGCGTGCGAAACCGCGGGCAGAAACTAGCTTGATTATAAAGAGAAAAAAAAAACTAACCTACTCTTCGTTTGCTGACCTATGTTCCTATGTCCTGTATTCTAAGCTTTTTCTCTGTATTGTTTCCTTTCTCTCTGTGGAATAATAATAAATTTTCTATCTATCTATTTATGTTATGCTGACATCCCTGTCAGGAACCAATCCTTGTATAGTGAATAACCGTTAGCAAAGCAAACAGCCAGCTGTCGACAAGGTTGGAGCCAATGGTACCTTCTACGGCCACTTCAAAGTAAACTGCGTTGCTAGGTAACATGCTTTGTTATTTAGCAGTTAGCTAAACCCACCTACCTAAGTGCAGCGAATGGATGGTAATGGTCGGCTGTCTAGTGCGGTGCTATAAATTTGTAAAAATGCCGCTAAGTCCCCAACCGCACGGAAAGGGTTAAGCTTGCGGTAGTTGTACTAGCATATATGTATAGGATGTGATAATTTAGAATAAAAACGTTCGTATTCAAGGGAATTTTGTATAATAAATAAATAAATAATGTTGGACAATCCACACAACACCATCTAGCCCCAAAGTACGCTACTCAAAGCTTGTATTATGTGTACTAGATAACTGATATATTTAATACATTATATTTCTGCAGATCGTACACAAATTTGTTCAAAGACGGGAATCGAACCCGCAACCTCTTGCGTCGCAGGCGGACTTTCGCCCGCTGCGCCACGGAGGTCGTCAAAAATAATGAACACCTGGTGCCTTAAAGCTCTCTTTACTTTGGAGCTCGAAGAAGAGTAGGTTTATTGTTATTTTAGGAAATAATTTTTTTTTAATTTTACTAGGTAAATAGTGAAGGTGGATATGTTTTTTAACCCTTCAAGGTTTTTTTTTAAAGAACAAACCCTTACTCCATGATTACGCACAAAAAAATAGAAAAAAAAACATTTTTTTTGCTTTTTTCCATGGAAAAGTACTTTTTAGAACGTTCCAGTTCACTCAGTCTCAGGTTCACGGAAAGTCAATTTTGCTGTTGTAAAAAAAACAAACCCCAAAGGTCTTTTCACAAAAAGCTCGCAGAAAAGTTTTTAAAATTCATTGTTTATATTCGCTGGGCAGAACGCTATACCTTGAGTACCTTCAACTATACTACCTTGAGTAATTTTACTGTATTTGAAAACTTTACACACACTGTGCCAACTAGAGAGAGCTAGGTGGGACGCTCAACCTAATACAATTTGGATGTGTTTATATTTTATTCCGCGTGACGCATTGCGGTTTCCACTATCTACAACACTGCAAACTGTGTACTGTTAGTTTTATGTTCACTACCTTACTATTTACAACCTAAAACGGATCCCCATTTTAATCGGAGATCAAAATAAAACGGAACTCCATTTTAATCGGAGATCAAAATAAAAACACTTAGGCGTAGAAGCTTAACCTTTTGACTATAAACGGATATTGTATAACTAATAATGCTGAAGTAATAAAATAAAAAAACGTCAAGTGCGAGTCGGACTCGCGCACTAAGGGTTCCGTATGACCTTGTGTCTTGCCAAATTATCATGATTCTAGGTCAACGGGCAGTGAGTACCCTGTAGGTTTTGGTCTATAGCCAGAATAATACTTCACTGTTATGACAAAGTAAATATATTACTTAATAAATAAAAAATCAAGATAAAGAAAATTTAGTGAATAAACTACAAATTTATGGTTTTGTGATTTTTTCCTTTACTTGTGATGACCTTGCTTCTTGCAAAATTTTATGATTGTACGTCAACGGGAAGTACCTTATAGGTTTTGGTCCATGACGAAAATCAAAAGTATTTTTTTATGAATAAACTAAAAATTTTGTTTGCGGATTTTTTCCTTTCTTTGTGCTATAAGGCCTTGCTTCTTGCCAAATTTCATAATTCTAGGTCTACGGGAAGTACCCTATAGGTTTGTTTTGGTCCATAGAGAGCATGAAACGTATTTTTTTTTGTGTAAATAAATTACAAATTTATAGTTTTCGGATTTTTTCCTTTACTTATGCTACCTTGCTGCTCACCAAATTTCATGATTCTAGGTTAACGGGAAGTACCCTATTGGTTATGTGTGCATGTGATTCCCTTGGAAATTAAATATTCGTACATAAACGGTCAGACAGACAGACAGACAGACGGACTACAAAGTGATCCTATAAGGGTTCCTTTTTCCTTTTGAGGTACGGAACCCTAAAAACAATCATAAAATCCCTTGAGCTACCTCTAGATTGTTTGCAACACTAAGCAGTTAACTCAAGTGTTTCAATTGTAAATAGTAGTTCTAATTTGTTTCTATTCATAAATTGTAATTTTCTGCGTAAAAAAATAAAATATACCTAATGGTTCCTGTGAGCATTCTCCGAAATGTATCCTATCGAGAAACAATTTGTAAATTTTTATTTTCTGAGTAAAAAAATAAAATATGCCTAATATGTAGTTTCTGTGAGCATAAATCGAAATATATCCTTAAAAGATCGAGAGACAAGCCAAGTCAACCAGTCTGAAAGCTCTTAAATAAATAAATAATAAATAATGCTGGACAATTCACACAGCATTATCTAGCCCCAAGCTAAGCAGAGCTTGTGTTATGGGTACTAGCTAACTGATATACATAATACAATACACTACATAGATAGATATTTTTTATTATACATAGAAAACACCCAGACCAACTTCGTTCTATCGTATATCATTTAAACATAGCGCATACTACTGTGACGAACACCCGATTATTGGTGCGTCTTTGCATTTAGTCGTCACAAAACACAGGTCATTCGTTGAGTTTTCAATACATTTACACATTTTCTTTAGCTTGCTTTTTATTATAATGTTTCTATATCGAAGTTAGCGCTGGGAGAACGTACCATATTTACAGAATTTTACCTAGATCTAAGAACTACCTAAGCATAAAAATCCCCCTACCTACTTATAATTATATTGACTTTGATTAACCAAATGACCTACCTACTGATCTATGGCATTAAGGGAATGACCCGCTCACACATTTCCCGGTTATCGGGATACTGAATTTCGGAAATAGTTTGAGTGATTCAATCGTAGAATGGCATAGACAGATCAGCTATCAGTGAAAAGTGTCAAAAATCATGAATCATGCTATCATGGCCTCTTCGATAGCTTATCTATGTGTGGGCCCCATTGAAGTTTACTATCTAAGATTATTCCTAATAATACTGTACTGTTTACAATTTCTAACGTTTCTCCTTTTACGTTTACATCAGTCATAACTAGTTTTACATTAGGTACAAGATTTTTTTTTTTTTTTTATTGATAATGGTCAAGCGTTTGGCCACCAACTCACTTAAAGTAAGTGAAGATGTGGCCTAAGATGGAGCACGCTTTCCCAGAAGGAACTTATTTACCCTAGACTTGAAGACTCCAAGATTATACTCTAACGGGAAAACAGACATATTATACATTTAGTTAAGCAAAAGATTATTAACACTAAACCAATCTACTACTTTTGAGATCGCATTATTCACATCATCGAAATTTGTATTTAAATAAATTAATAAATAAATAATGCTGGACAATTCACACAACATTATCTAGCCCCGAGCTAAGCAGAGCTTGTGTTATGGGTACTAGATAACTGATATACCTATTACAATACACTACATAGATAGATATTTTTTATTATACTTAGAAAACACCCAGACCAATTTTTTTTTTTTTTAATGCTGGGCAATTCACACAGCAGTATGTAGCCCCAAGCTAAGCAGAGCTTGTGTTATGGGTACTAGATAATTGATATACTTAATATAATACACTACATAGATAGATATTTTTTATTATACATAGAAAACACCCAGACCAACGGAACAAATTTCAGCAGATCGTACACAAATTTGTTCCGAGGCGGGAATCGAACCCGCAACCTCCTGCGTCGCAGGCGGACCTTCGCCCGCTGCGCCACGGAGGTCGTCATTTTGTCGTTTCATTTTAAGAATTAATTATCATCAGCAAACAATATAATCTCGTGATTATTCTTGACAAGATGAGGCAGATCAATAATATAAACTAAAAATAGGAAAGGACCGAGGATAGAACCCTGCGCTACACCCATTGTAACTACATACCCCGAAGACCGTTTCCCATTGATGTCAACTCTTATTACATAGTGATGTAGTTTCCTGATTAATGTTTCATGGTGTACGCAATCGAATGCTGTTAACAAGTCGCAAAAAACGCCTAATGCATCCTGCGACTTCTCCCAAGCATCAAAAATATGCAACACTAACTCTACACCGACATCAGTAGTTGATCTGCTGCGAGTAAACCCGAATTACTTACCATGTAGCAGGTTATTGCCATTGAAAAGCTTGAGCAATTGATGTAAAACTAGTTTTTCAAAAACTTTGCTGAATGTAGGCAGTACTCATATTAGTGGGGTCAGACCTACTACCCGATTTAAACTGTGGGATTATTTTACTACATTTCATTAGATCGGGAAATACGCCACAATCATTAGATTCATTGAAAATAAAAGCTAGATCTGGTGCGATCGTATCAATTAAAGGTTTAATAATTCTAACGGAAATGCCCCAGAGATCTGCAGTTTTCTTTATATATCAAAGTTTAAAGGTTTTTTTTTATATCTTTTTCATCGACATGTTTGCTATTTGACGAAGTTTTCCAACCATTTTTGAGTAATATTTTTTTACATTTTGTTATAAATAACTCCTGGCTACAATTTTATAGTTTATGACTATAATAGTTCATACAACGTTTGTCTACTTTTATGTATACCTACTGTTTCCCACTCACTAAAGTAAAGTTTCCAAGAATCATGAATCATACTATCATAGCCTTGGTTTCCTTGAAAGATAAAATTTACTGATTTACTATTTGATTGGGAGTAGAACAAATAGATAAAGATACTGCGTGATGTTTTCAATCCATTTTTGAGAAATCCAATTTCTCGAAGTTTGACCATGGCTATTTATTAGAATTTGATATTATCAGAAAATGAATAAAATTCGATAAGTCCTCATATCTGATGTACCTTGTGAATTGGATGGTGTGAAGAAGCGGAGATTAGAAAAATCTCGAAGAGTTATGATTAGTAACACTTCAGCATGCGGGTTCTCACGCGTTTTTCCGGTATAAAATATATCTAACATCTAATGAAAATCATGCTAAGTAACTATAGCATGATTTTCATTAGATGTTAGATATGTCAGCTAGTGCCCTTTTGCCTATACTAATAATACGTATAAGGTAAAGGTAGTATATAACTACAATTTATTTATCATTACTTTTGTAAATGTCCATGATGTCCTCCTAGCCGAATTTTGGCCACTGCACTATAACATGTCCTTTATTATAGTGCACAAGTGTGCGCACAAACACAGGTGCACTCTTTATTCCCTCCCCTGATCGTACTAGAGGTCAGGTTCAGGACCATCAGCCAGACTATACTGTAAATAGATATAAACAGCGCCAAACAATAAACAACCTTATTTACGAGTCGATTAAATCTAATTCGTTTGATAGCTCTTTGCAAAAGCACCTAACGTAATAAAAGGACAAATACAAAAGTCAATTATATCCACACACATGGCTAATAAACATCTAATGGAACGGGAATGGTCTGCGAATAATGGCAGTGCATCCAATAGGTGTAATTTAGTCGGTATGGCTCACCCACGCTGCGGACCGCTTGAAGCGGCTGACGGTAATGCATTTTTTGAGCTTGGCATTCGAGCGTAATAAGAAGCATTTGAAATTTTATTGCGGTCTTGTTATTGGTATCGGTGAGTACTTCTTGATTGACAAAGTAAAATCGATTTTACTGATTGAAAATTGGAATTTTCAATCATAGTTTTACTAACAAAATCCTGGCAAGTGACAGACTTATGAATTCTAAGGACACCGTTAACTATTAATTTTTAATATATCCGAGGGCCGGTGACTTTGTTGTGTGGACTCTTTAACGTACACCTACCGTTAAAGAAAACAAATATCCAGCAATCGCTTACAATTACTCAATTTTATGTACCTAGGTAGGTAACTTAGCTGATTCCGTAATCTTTTAGGCCTTTCGTTTTTTTCCACAGCTGGCTTCTGTTTAAATAATTCCATTTAACAATTACAAATAACAACAAATTGAATACAGTAATACGAATACTATACAAGTGATTGTAGTGAACCTTTGTCTTTTTAAATAAAAATCAAATGAGAAATAGTAAGCCGATTCCATCGGTTCAGAATCAGAGCCACTGGATTCATAATAATAACCTTTGGAATGGGTCCATTAGTTACAAAGGTTTGTATGACGGGTAAACAAACGATTTAGATAAAGGAGACACCGGTAAAATTATATTTCAAAATATTGGAGAAAGCTACAATCGAAATCTCTCCCTTGAATACTAGTAGTATCATTGCAGTAAAGACGAGTTAAGGGATAGTTAATGGTTTAATCGGGTATTTATCGCGTACCTTTTGTTTTTATATCCGTGAACGCCACTATTACAAAAGGATGGTTCGAGAGGCGATTGAGATCAAGAAACACCCGAATTTTAACCGTGAAGATGGTTTTCGTCTCTCTTCCTCGTGGAATCCTGTGATTAATATGTGTGTGCGTCGTAATCCGACTGTACTGCAATCGGATACGGTCAGTGTAGTGTGTCGTAGTGTGAACTTGGACATTCCTGATTCTGAAGACGAATTGAGGGTAGTCGTGGATACTGCCGTCAATTCTCGGCTGTAACTCCGAGTACATCCAGTCGCCCCGTGACCACGATCGCTGTAACGCGGTAGAAACGTAGGGGATATAAAAACAAAAGGTACGCGATAAATACCCGATTAAACCATTAACTATGTTTACAAATCGCGAAAGTTTAAAAAGAGTTAAGGGATATAAGACTAAAGAAAACAACTAAAAACTTTGGTAGGTACTCAGGGTAATTTCGAAAAAAATTGGATTTGGGAAGGATGCTGGTTCAAGTCCCGTCGAAGTCGAAACGGGCCCCGTTCTGCTCGGATTTTAGAAAACCTAACAAAAAGTGCCGCTACAAATCTGTGCGCTAACTTGAATTCTATTACATACGTTTTAAAATGAATACAAGCAATTATTATTTTTAAGCATGATTGATTATGTTAATTATGGTTAGGGAATAAAAGGCTTTTTTATTTATTATTTAATTTATTAAGGTATTATATTTACAAGAGATTATAGATAGACAAACAAAGATTATTTTTATTAGGTTTCGACGATGTCAAAAAGAAGGACATTTTTTTTATATTGCTGTGTTACCTTGTGGTATTTTGCTATTGTAATAAGTTTTCGTCATTGCTCCTAAATTCAAAAGGTTTTATTCATAAATGTCTTTGTTGGCATAAAATATTTTGGATTCTAGAATAGAGACATTCCAATCACAATTAATCCAAAATCCAATATCAAAACAATCTAAAGCCAAAACAGAACCTTTCTGCTCTTCCAGCGTATTTCATGTTCTCAAAAAGAGATTTATAAGCTAAACTCGTTTGTATCCTAATATTTAGATCGGCTTGATCCCGTTTGTTTTTATTAGGGGCCCGTATCAGCATACGAATGGTTCAGCGCAATGAAATGTTACGACTCTGATCTTGGAGTAGTTGTGATACCTTTGAACTAGAGCGAAAAAAATAATAACATTATAATATATATTTTTTTCTATATCTCTATAATGAAATGGTCATGTTTTTTTTTTCAAAAATTAAACATTTCACGTGACATCGCCATTTTGCGAGGCACAGCTCACATCTCCGCCTTCCTCGGCGAGGCACAAATATTTCATTATCAAATGAAGCTAGGTAGATTTTCAATAAGAATAAAGTCCTCCTAACCGAATCCAGTCTCATCGGAGACTAGCCAGATGCGCAGGACATATGTGCACAGGTGTGTGCGCAGACACAGGTCCACTCTCTATTCCCTCACTCTCATAATCCGATAGGACGGTAGACCGACACGACCAGTGAGAGGTCAAGCCCAGGACCAACGGCTTAACGTGCGTTCCGAGGCACAGGATATTTAATACTCGAGCTACGACACGATTATAAATAACACGGTCTGTTATTAGGGTCGTATCTACGTGACAAGGGTGTAACACAGTCGTTGATTGCATCTCGAGCAATTAAGTCGATTTGCGCGTATCGTAAACAAGTTAGAGTTTGTGATAAGCGAGGGGCCCTCCTTAATTGGTTGGGCTTCACGCACAATGACCGATGAACCTAATGTCGTAACCGAGACAGTCGAAAATAACATGGCACGTGATGAAGTAACCAGTGTCGCAGTGACAGCTTTTGTTGGGGACCGATTGGAATGCAGTGAGGAATCCTCGGAGAATATGGAAATAGAAGTAATGACTGGGAAGCGTGCGGTAGGAAATCCTTCTGAAGAAGACTGGAATGTTGTAGGTCCACGAGGGCGTAAAATTATGCGACCAAATTCATCCGCCGAGGAACCACCATCGAGACCAGAAGACGGAGAAAAGGCCCAAGTTTATGTTACGTCTACGTCCGCAATGCCGAAGCAATTCGCGCTAGCCAGGTTATTCAAGGATAACAACATCAATGGGATTGATCGCGTCAAGTATATACATGATAGTAAGATATTGATAACATTTGAGTTGGGAAGCCATGCTGACGAATTTATCAGGTGCGAATCATTTTGCGAAAAGGGATGGAAATGTCACAGAACCTCAGAAGTAGGGGTTTCATATGGAGTCATAAAAGACATCGAATTAGATTTCACCGAGGAAAGTATAATACAAAATTTATCGAGTAACGTGGAGATTCTCTCTGCGAAGAGACTTAATAAGAGAAAATTTGAAAATGAGGTACCAGCCGGCTGGGAGAAGTGTGAAGTAGTCCGCATTGGTTTTAAGGGCGCAACCCTTCCTCCGCACGTATTTATAGATGGCATGAGATTAAAAGTGGAACCTTTCATTTTCCCCGTTACCCAATGCTCACGATGTTGGAAGTTTGGCCATATCAGAACCTTCTGCCCGTCGAGAAAAACGGTATGTCCTAAATGCACTAAGAACCATGAGAATTGTGAAACTACTTCTTACCGATGCGTAAATTGTACCGGAAATCATTTAGCTATGCAAAAGATATGTCCAATGTTTAAAAAAGAAAGGAAAATAAGAGAACTTATGGCGGAGTTTAACTGCACTTATAAAAAGGCTCTCACCACTTACGTTCCGCCTTCTCCCACCCCTGAGAACTACCCACCTTTGTATTCAGACCAGGAATCTGACCAGGATGTAGCCGCTCCTCGTGATCGTCCAGCAAACGGGAGGACCGTCCCCCCAATCCGAGGACAGAAATTATTAATGTCGCAATTATTTAATACTCCGCCCGCAGCAAAGTCCACACCGGCACCCGTGACCGCGTCCACATCCGCGAGCGCCCTCGTAGCCACGGATCAAGAAAATACGTTTAATTTAGCGCAGACTCGTAAACAGAGAAATAAGCGTCGTAAACACCAAAAATCCCCTTCCCCTGTCCTGCAGGAGAGGGACGCAGAGTGGAGCAGGGAGCCGGAAGAAGTCCTAGAGGATCTTTCACCTCCTGTATCAAATCGTAGGAGTGAACCTCGTATGAGATCACGAGAAGATCAGATTAAGGACTTGAGTTTTGCTAATTTAATGTCTAAGCTATTCCGTATTGTGGTAAGTGAAGATTCGTTACAAGCTAAAATAGAACAGGTAGTCAGAATTTGTACAGAGTGGATATTATCTAAAATAGTCAGTGGTATGTCGGCTGGCTCCTTCATTAACATGTTTGTTAATGATGGATAACAACGTCATCAATATTAATATCAATATCTTACAGTGGAACTGTCGTAGTTTGCGGCCGAAATCTGTGGCATTTGAATCTATACTTATCCAAGAAAAAATCCACATCGCTGTTCTCAGCGAAACGTGGTTCGAGCCTGATAGCTACTTTCATATTAGTGGTTATAATACCTACAGGTCAGACAGGACAGATGATCATGGCGGCGTGGCAATTTTAACGCATAAATCGGTTAAAAGCGTTGCGTGCATGACTCATTGTCATAACACAGGTATTGAACTTCTTCATGTAAAAATTTTAAACTGTAGGCATATTGAGAATATACTGTCGGTTTATTGTACTTCGTCAGTACATACGACACAAAACGATTGGGATAATGTATTTTCACTTGTAGGCGGAAAAAGTTTAATTTTAGGCGATTTCAACGCGCACCATATTAATTGGTCCAGTAAAGCCGATTCAAGGGGGACTAGAATATTCGATGCAATGCTAGATCATAATTTTATACACTTGAATAACGGGGAAGCGACAAGAATTCAACTTGTTGACGGTGTACTGCGTAAGACGTCACCGGACATCTCTTTTGTATCCTCGGAGTTAGCAACATTATTTACATGGAAGGTTACTAATGAATCTTTAGGCAGCGATCATCTTATGATAAAATTATCTATTAACTTAGACGTTTATCAAAACAAATGTAAAAAAAGGAATTATAAATTAAGTGATTGGTCTTCTTACAAAACATTTATAGAAGATGCCTTTGCCGACTGTCCAATCCCAGATAATTATCAACAGTTCTATGATATGTTCGAGCACACATTACAGTCAGCGGCAAACAAAAGTATTCCATATAAAATTATCCCTCAAAATATTTCTAATAAATTTACCCCAAAACCTTATTGGAATGTTGAGTTGTCAAAGTTAGTAGCTGAACGTCGTCGAGCTTTAGGTAATTTTAGACGTTGCCCATCTCCCGGAAATTTAAACATTTTGCAAGAAAAAATTAAAGAGGCGCAACGTGCCATACGACTTGCCAAAAGTAAGTCTTGGCAGCAGTTTTGTACTTCCATAGATGAAACGAATTCCCCGTCTGATATGTGGAGACAAATGAGATGGGTGAAGGGACACCACTCATCCGCGTCTTATCGCTGCGTAGATAAAGATAACGCCAAACAATTACTACAGGTTTTAACACCTGATTATGTTTGTCCACCGCAACCACAGTTTTATTCAAATAACTCCTTATTGGAATCAGACATTTCATTGCATGAGTTAGAAAACTCAATAAAAAAATCGGATACGGCACCTGGTAGTGATGAGATTTCTTTTTCGATGGTTAAAAATTTACCTTTAATAGGCAAGCAGTTATTAAGCCGATTTTATAATATTTGTTTACACGAGGGTTTTGTTCCTGTTCAATGGCGACAGGTCAAAATAATTGCTATTCCGAAACCTGGACGAGAACTGAACTCTCAAGCTGCGGTTCGACCGATATCGCTTATTTCTTGTCTTTGTAAGGTATTTCACTCAATTATTAATAAAAGGTTAGAATGGTATTTAGAAAAACATTCATTGTTTCCCGATAGAATGATAGGCTTTCGTAAATCCCGATCGTGTTACGATAACCTTACTCGTTTAGTGTCCCAAGTACAAATTGGTTTTTCAAAAAATCTGTTAACGGCTGCATGTTTTATAGATGTAGACAGCGCCTATAACAATGTGGATGTGAGATGCTTAGTAGGTAAATTAGATAGGTTAGGAATAGGCACCAAGATATGTAGTTACCTTTGGTCATATCTTAAGTGCAGATATTTGAAGGTAGAAGTGGAAGGTTTGGAATGGATTAGGTCTACGGGAAGGGGTCTAGCCCAAGGAGATCCGCTTTCACCGCTTCTTTTTAATGCGGTAACTATTAATATATGTCAAAACATTCAAACCGCAGAAATTTCTCAATATGCCGATGACTTTGTTTTATATGTAACAAAAGATAAGATAGATTCTGCTATTAGTGAGCTTCATACTTCGTGTCTACAACTCGATCAAATGTTGAGCGAACTAGGTTTAAATATTTCTCCTACGAAAAGTAAGCTATGTATTTTTAAGAAGGGTCGTTTTCAGAATGCCATTGAATTTAAAATTAATAACCAATCCTTGTCCATAACTAACAATTTTAAATATTTAGGCTTGTGGCTAGATAGTTCCCTTAGATGGAAGAAACACATAAACGAGACAATTGCAAAAGTATCTAAATTTATTAATCTCTTGAAAGTTTTATCAGGACCAGGCTGGGGTATTCATCAAAGACATTTAAGACGCCTATACATTGCTATTATTCGAAGTAGAATAGATTACGCGAGTTTTTTATACGACAATTGTTGCGTTACTTCCTTAGTAAAATTAGATCGTATTCAAAACCAAGCTTTACGCGTTATCGGTGGTTTTATAAGGAGTACCCCAATCCATGTGATGGAGAATGAGTTGAGTCTTCCTCCTCTTCAAATTCGTAGAAAGTATCTTGCAGGGAAGTACTGGTTAAAATGTAAGTCTTTATCTAATAACAATATTATCAACCTGTTGGACGAACTGACAACCTTGCGTGGTTCCCGCTACTGGTCACATAAAAAAACTCCATTACTAATACAGACGCAGGATTTGTTAAATTCAGTATCACTATACAACAGTGTCCAACTCGACATGTACTCTCTGGATACATGGGTCAGTAATATTAATCTGTATGAAGTAATATCTGATGGTATTCCTGAAATCGTACGGGCTAAGCGAACATATAATTGTAATAATTTAAAAAATATTTGTTTGAGTTTTATAAATGAAAAATATAGCGGTTGGTACAAAATGTTTACAGACGGGTCCAAAGATAAGTTCGGGGCGGGTTCAGCTTTTTTGGATCCTCAGATATGTAGCGGAATTAAACTGAAGATCGATTCTGACATCTCAATTATGCATATTGAATTGATTGCCATAGCGGAAGCGTTATCATATATCGATTCAGTAAATTTCGATCACTTTGTCATTTTGACAGACTCAAAAAGTTCATTGCAACATTTGGCTCGTTGTACCTCTTCGGTGAGAGGTTTACCGATAGCCTATAGAATTTTGGAATCGATCTTGAGGTTACAATCTCGTAATATAAGGGTGGTTATGCAATGGATTCCATCTCACATTCAACTTAAAGAAAATGAAGAAGTAGATTTTTTAGCTAGACAGGCGATTGAAGATGGAATCCCGTCGAATGTATTACCTTTTTATTCTGAACACTTTAAAACAATTAAGTACCAATGCATAGCTTTATGGCAAGAATATTTTGACGAAAGATCACTGGAAAAAGGTATATGGTACAAAACAATACAACCACAAATAAACCAATTTCCATGGATCGATGACGTAAGTTTGTCCAGAAATGTTTTAAAAACCGCACTTAGATTACGTTCTGGACACATTCCATCTAAGAAATTTGCATTTTTAATGAAAAAAGTACCATCTCCTAATTGTAACGATTGCGGTGTCATTGAAGATATACACCACATATTGATGGAATGTGTCCGGAACGAGAGTCTCCGAAGAACCTGCTTCGGCAGGTACAGTACCATCGACATCGGCCGTATCAACAGCACTTTGGCTGACCCTCTGTCAGGCGAAGCCGAGATGCTGTATAAACTTGCAGAATTAGGTCTTAGCTCTTAAGTTTTTGTTTTTGTTCTTTTGTCTACTGGTAGGTACATTTAGTTTTCTTTAATTAAGTAGTTCTTTTTTCCTTATCTTAGTGTCTAGTTTTAGATAGTTGTAATTGTGATGATTTTTATGGGACGGTGTGGTCGCAAAGCGACAAAGTCCTTCGTTAAAATAAAAAAAAAAAAAAAAAAAAAAAAGGGTGTAACAATATTAGCAAGCTCATTAGAGGTTTCCATACATTTTGTTGCTTAACGAAGGCGTCGTTAAAATATAATTTGTTCTCAATTACAACAAATAAAATTATTATCTTGTTTTGTTCAGAAATTGGTTTTGGGGTAGTGATTAACTTTATCTACCTTTAAGTACTTCTACTAAAATAGAATTAACATAATGATAAAATCTGATAAAATATTTTCCGTGAATATTCTTTAACTAATGGAGTCTACACACCACAGCCCGGGTTGGTGCGACATTTCAGGCCCAGAGCAAAAATAAAAAAAAAAAAAAAAAAAGGCTAAAGCGGATATTTGCAGAGACGACGTCCGGAGCGGAGTGGACAAGAGATTTTTTTCAGCTAGTGTGTATCCACCAAAGCTTTGCAGAGATAAATAAATAAATAATTAAAATAAATAATGCTGGACAATTCACACAGTATTATCTAGCCCCAAGCTAAGCAGAGCTTGTGTTATGGGTACTAGATAACTGATTTACTTAATACAATACACTATTTATATTTTTTAATAAACATAGAAAACACCCAGACCAACGGAACGAATTTCTGCACATTGTATACAAATTCATTCCGAGGCGGGAATCGAACAAATCAAATCAAATCAAAAACTCTTTATTTCCATAAATACAATAAATGTACACTTAGAAAAGGTCAAATCATAAAACTAAACACTGACACGGAAATAAAGTGATATTTTTGATTTCTGTCGCTTCGGTATGTAGACTAAAGTAAAGAAGCGACGAAGAAACCTTTAGCCTGTTAGTTGTTATTTTTCGAGTTGGAGCAAAACTCGTCCCAAGCTTTTTTATCCTCTAGATAATCTGATATTTTGTAGTAAGCCTTTTTACAAAGGATATGTTTGACAATTTGTTTGAATTTATTTATTGATAATTTTTGCAACTCACTTGGAGTTTTGTTGTAGAAGCGTATACATTGCCCTTTAAAAGATACATTTATCTTGTGTAGCCTAGTTGTGGGCACAGCGAGTTTATCCTTATTTCTAGTATTTATATTATGTATGTCGCTATTTTTAGGGAATAGATTGATATTTCTATGAGTGTACAACAAGTGTTCATAAATATATTGACATGGTACTGTCATTATGTTTATTTCTTTGAATTTATCACGCAGGGATTCTCTGGGACCCATATTATAGATTGCACGAACAGCTCTCTTCTGCAGCACAAATACGGTGTTAATATCTGCAGCGTTCCCCCACAGCAGTATGCCATAAGACATAACACTATGGAAGTAGCTGAAATAGACTAGTCTAGAAGTATCAACGTCTGTAAGATGACGGATTTTTTAGACTGCATACGCTGCAGAACTAAGTCTCTTCGATAGCTTATCTATGTGTGGGCCCCATTGAAGTTTACTATCTAAGGTTATTCCTAAGAATACTGTACTGTTTACAATTTCTAACGTTTCTCCTTTTACGTTTACATCAATCTTAACGTGTTTTACATTAGGTAGAGCAAATTTTATACATTTCGTTTTAGTTTCATTAAGCAAAAGATTATTGACATTAAACCAGTGTACTACTTTTGAGATTGCATTATTCACATCGTCAAGTTTTATGATTCGTCGTTTCATTTTAAAAATTAATGAAGTATCGTCAGCAAACAATAAAATCTCATGATTATTGTTGACTAGGTGAGGCAGGTCATTAATATAAACTAAAAATAGGAAAGGACCGAGGATAGAACCCTGCGGTACACCCATTGTAACTACAGACCCCGAAGACCGTTTCCCATTAATGTCAACACTTTGTATCCTATCACTCAAGTAAGATGTAAGAAGATCCAAAGAGGTGTCTCTTATTCCATAGTGATGTAGTTTCCTGATTAATGTTTCATGGTGTACGCAATCGAATGCTTTTGACAAGTCGCAAAAACGCCTAAAGCATCTTGCAACTTCTCCCAAGCATCAAAGATATGCGATACTAACTCTACACCGGCATCAGTAGTTGACCTACCCCGAGTAAACCCGAATTGCTTACCATGTAGCAGGTCATTGCCATTGAAATGCCTGAGCAATTGATGTAAGATTAGTTTTTCAAAAACTTTGCTGAATGTAGGCAGTACTGATATTGGTCTAAAGTTAGTGGGGTCAGACCTACTACCCGATTTAAACAGTGGAATTATTTTACTACATTTCATTAGATCAGGAAATACGCCACAATCAATACATTCATTGAATATAAAAGCTAGATCTGGTGCAATCGTATCAATTAAAGGTTTAATAATTCTGACGGAAATGCCCCAGAGATCTGCAGTTTTCTTTATATTTAAAAGTTGAAAGGCTTTTTTAATATCTTTTTCATCGACATGGTTGAAATTAAGTTTATTTTCGCATTTAGGTACATTTTCTATAAGTAAGGACTCAGCGATTAATTGAGAAGAGTTTAGACACATTGTAGTAGAGATTGGAATGTCAGTAAAAAAGTTTTCAAAAGCTTGGGCTACTTCAATGTCATTTTTGATTGCGCAGTCATTAATCTTTAAATTGTAATCATTAAAGCAGGTACTGACCTTTCCAGTCTCACTATTTATTATTTTCCACGTTGATTTTATGACATTTTCACTATTGCTAATTTTGGAGCTAATATAATTTGATTTTGCTATATGACAAACTTTTCTAAACATTTTTGAGTAATTTTTTACTTTTTCTTTAAACTCCTGGCTGAAATTGTATTTTTTTTCACTATATAGTTCATACAATGTTCGTCTACTCTTATGTATACCTACTGTTGCCCACTCACTAAAGCTAAGTTTTTCTGAGACCATGATCGATTTGGATGTGAATATTGAATTGAACGCATTGGTGAATTTATAAAAAAAACTACAATACGACTCATTTGGGTTGTTATGTGAGTAATTAGGTGATGGTTTAGAATCCCAATCCAATTTCAACCGTTCAAATCGACTTGTGGTCACAGGTATGTATTTTATTTTTTGTTTACAATTATTATTTTTTACTTGTATTTCCAATTTAATTAGTTGACCCAAGTGGTCTGATTTTAAATTGCTTATTATTTGTTTACTAATAAGTTTTTCATGTTGGCAAACAAATATATTATCTATACATTTTGCTGAGGTTTCAGTTATTCTGGTAGGTTCCATAAATATTGGCCTTAGATTATAACAGTTAAATAAATTAGTTAATCTACTACTGAGGGAGTAAACCTCTAAAAGATCAATATTGAAGTCTCCACATACCAAAAGTTTTTTATTAGATTTTGATATTTTAAATATGATATCATCCATAATTTTTTCAAATATTTCAAAGGAGGCAGATGGTGGGCTGTATACGCTTACTACAATACTTTGCTCCAGCTCAACACATGCTACTTCAATGTGGCTTTCAACAGATAAGCATATTATGTCCTTACGTTCTTTGAACTTTATGAGTTTACCCGCAACCTCCTGCGTCGCAGGCGGACCTTCGCCCGCTGCGCCACGGAGGTCGTCACAGATACGTACTGGCTAGACTGGAGCGGAGATGTGTACTGGCTAGAGCGGAACTGAGAGCAGGTAACGTACGATGTTTGTCGTAAGTGGCTCACTGCACGCTGTTCATATCTCTTCTTGTCTCCGCTGCGTGACGTCGCCAGCTTGCGAGGAAAATCTCACATCATTTTGCTTATTGCAATTACTTGTTAAATAAAGATGGTATATACTATAGGTAAATGTGTAGCAATGTAACTTTCTCTTTTTGGGGCGTGTCATTATCTATTTAATATATGCATTAATATAAAAGATACTATAAAACTAAAATTAATGTTAATAAATAGAATTAATACAGTTGAGAAACATAAAATTGACTTAATTGAGGAAATAAAAGAGAGAGAGATCATAATGGAGATATGGCGTGAGGGGTTTGTTTTCTGACTTATCTACTTATTTATATTTTCAAGCTATGTTGTCCGAAACCTGGAAAAAGTATGTATGAAGGGAAGTTTTTACAAAACGCCATGCTCGAAATAAATTCGTCTCTTCGCGGTTATTAACGTTAGCTGAACGTCAACATTCACGCGTTTAGCTACATCTGACGTAAAATCCGCAACGTCCCAGTTGTTAACAATTTTAACGATAGATAGATAGTTATTTAACGGATTTTGTTGCCCATTTGATATTTTCGTGAAGTGAATGGAAATTCTGTTAACGACGCACTCCTAGTCAGAACCGATAGGTTCAATCAATACATACTACAAATAAAATTAAGAACGGACTGTAATAGAGCCTAAACTTATTGACGCAAAAACTTGTCGAGTGCATTGTGGCCCTTAGAAATCTATGAAAAGATTTTGGGGAATTTATTCAGGATCACGGGACGCCCGTTCTGAAAGAACTGTGTTTACTAAAGGACGACACATGTTCAATTATTTCCAGGTAAAAAATATACAGTTCCCAGTTAGATGAATACCTACTTTGTTAAGAGCTTAGCACATTTGTACATCCACCACCGCTACCGCATCGCACAATAATAAGCATTCAAATTTAGATACACTTTTGAGTGACATAATTGCTTACCGCAAGCTTCAAGCAAGTGGCATGACGACACTGTAAAATGTATACAAATGTAAAAAAATAATCCTATATTTGAATGCACATTTTTGTGCTGTACGGCAGTGGTGCAGTCCAGATCTACGACAACCTTAACCAGGAACTATACACCGCCGGAATCCATGACAAATCACTTTAAATCGATACTCACTTGATAAGATTAATTCTATCTACTGACTCAGTAAATGCAAAGATATAAACTATTACCCAATTTTAGTTGTACACAGTATCGAATTTCGCCAGCAGAGCGAAGGGATTGAAGTTAAAATAATTTTAACGACACAATATTAGTTTCGGAAAAAATGGTGCTGAAAATTTTTTGGTTGTTGGTGGCAGTTAGCTGTAAGTAATTTATTTTTTTAATTTTTTAATTTTGAAAGTGGGTTAAAAACATAACATATAATAATGGAAACTCTAATTTATAAGTTTCACTTAACATTTATAAGTTTGACTCTAATTGATAAGTTTGACTTTGACGACCGGAGAAAAAAATATCCATCTATGTATTTAATGTATTAAATATACCAGTTATCTAGTAACCATAACACAAGCTTTGAGTAGCTTACTTTGGGGCTAGATGATGCTGTGTGGTTTGTCCAGCATTATTATTATTATTAATAATACAGTAAAAAGTTCACTTAAATTGTAAAAAACTCAAGAATCTATCCTTAAATAAGTCTTTTTCAAAAGAGAATATATTTAGTAGTGTTTTGGTACCATTTTTATACCTTTATTGATAGTTATTCCTATCATATATACAGACATCGTCAAAGATATTTACTGCATGTATCATCAAAATTGTACTAACCTGAAACCGGCAGATTCTCTGTGACCGCAGTTTACAAGAAACTATTTTATTGGTTTTAACTATACGTGATAGTTATTCCATTAAGGCTTGGTAGGCCAGCAGAGGCCGCATTTTTGTGAATTTTAAAATCATCTGAGACTTAGAAAATAGTGTTTAGGATTCTGAAAAAAAGGTATTTATTACTTTAGGATCTAGTCTAGTCAAAGTCGCATTCAGTTACAAGATCTAATGAACTTCACTCGATAGAAAAAACTCCCAAAGTTACCCCTTTTTCTAACGTTTTTTCAATACTAAAACTAGCGAACTACTGATATCACACTTTTTTTTTTGTACTCAACTAAGGACACTTAATATTTCTAAGCAAATTCGCAGAGTTTGAATTGATAATATGGTTTTCTTAATCACCATGTTTAAATAACTGCAAAAAACACGAGCGCAGCTGCTTGGCAGGCGCGCGTTTTCCCTTACATCTACTGCTGCAGGAATACCTGGCCTTAAGTCGATTCTAAGCGAGCACCACCACACTCAAACCCATGACAATTTAGCCAGCTGTTATATTGCCATTTTCTGTATTGACTTCTCCATGAATTTTTGCGTTGCAAAATATACATGAATCTAGATGGAATCTTCAATATTCGAAAACGCATACTGCAAAATTAAAGAAATACTGAGTGAGAAATACTTGAATGCATAAAATGTTAGCCAAGTTTTATTATAAACAAATATTGTAATGCATCTGATAGTTTGGGAAAAATTTAGATTTTTGTCCAAATATACGGCCAAGTTGCCTCACTTTACGGTATCGATTTATTTTCCAGATGTAAACGCAGAAATCGTTTTTGATAGTAGCGGTAGAATATCAAACAGTCCAATTGCGCTGGGCAACCAACAGCTATACGCAGTGAGTACACATTCCTTTACCTGATAAAACTTTTAAAACTATCTTGGGTTTTTACACAAAAGTCATTAAAAACGGGATATTTACCAGCCAGAACTTGTTGTGATATCGTTTGTAAAACACTACACTGACGGTATCAAAACGAGGTCCGGTGTGTCGTAATCGAGTTGCGTCCGACAATGAAATCGGTAGTAGTGGTTATTCTTTAACCAAAATGAGGGTAGACCAGAATATCTGCCAATAAAAACTCACTCGCAATGACTTCAGATTCCGTGATTATAGCGCATGCAACTGTGTCGAAGTATTGGGAAAATCAAGTATTTATGAAAGACGCTTCCTCAACCTCTACTCAACAGCTCAGCTATAATGGTCCACTGCTGGACTCAGGCCTCCCTCTGATAAGCGCCTTACTGGCTTTTATCTCATGGGGAATACACATAATCCCCACGCTGGGAATGCGGGTTGGGGATCGCAGTCTAGTGGTAGAATGGTTCGCAGGGGACGCTGTTGCCGTCCCCACAATGCCCCCCAAAAATATCCCTTAGTTGCCTCTTACGACACCTGCGGGAAGAGTTGAGGTGGTGCAGATCCTAAGCCAGTGACCACACGGCCAGTGTGATTATAACTCCAAGGTGACAGATAAGATTAATACAATTTGAGCTGGTTTTGGCTTTGGTAAACCTCCTTGGCGCAGCGGTCGAAGGTCGAAATTTGGGTACGATCTGCAGAAATTTGTTCCGTTGGTCTGGGTGTTTTCTATGTATAATAAAAAATATCTATCTATGTAGTGTATTGTATTAAGTATATCAGTTATCTAGTACCCATAACACAAGCTCTGCTTAGCTTGGGGCTAGATAATGCTGTGTGAATCGTCCAGCATTATTTATTTATTTATTTCAGATATCCCTACAACGTGTATCGGAGCTACCGAACCAAGTGCAAGCTCATCATTGTGGAGGAGCTCTGTTCACATTGCAGCATGCTCTAACACTTGCTCATTGTGTTACAAACACTGTTAACAAGTAAGCTAACTTCTTAGGTCTTCTTTTTTTCTGCCCGCAGCATCGCATGTTTTCGCACGATGCCGCGTTCAACAAACGAACCATGTGACGACTCGGCCTCTATTTACTTAATCAGTTGTGGTATACTTTATTTACTTTTTAAGATCCCGACAGTTACATATTCAGCCTAAGCTGTTGTGTCTAAGAATGACAGGAGAGTTTTTGGGTCGTCGTAAATAGTTTTTTCTTTTCTTTTTCAGCGTCGTTCAAGTCCGCCCAGCTAGCGAGTTCAGGGTGTTTGCGGGTGATGTTTCTCTTGCTAACGAAAATGGTAACAGGATCAGGAACATTGCCAATTTCACTGTACATCCTGGATACATTCCGTACCCGGCACAAATCAACGATATTGCTATCATCACTGTAAGTATTCTTTACTCTAAAGGACCATAGAATACAAATTCACTCAGCTGCCGCACGGCACAAAAACGGGCAATCAATAATGAGCATAAAAGCTTAGATACATTTTTAGAGAAACAGAATAAAATAGCAGGGCGCGGTAAGCGACATTGCCGCAACCTAGCCACTCGTTGGTTAACTAAATGAGCTTGCCGCAACCTAGCCACTCGTCGGTTGACGCTTTGCCTACCGCAAGCATCAAGCGAGTGGCCCCTCGTACCCTTGTGGACCGCTTGAAACAAGTTTTGCGATCAAGCGGCTTTTTTCCGAGTTTATGTAGACAGCGAGCTTGCTGCTAGCTGTCGCCGTGTGGACAGCGTGCGTTCAACACGATTTCACGCAAAGGCATGTGGGTGCTGTGCGGGAGCGATGCGGCCTTTGTATGCGACAGCCATAACAACAACACATTAAACCATATATTATATAAATAAATCGTTAACTCCTTAGACCAGATAATGAGTCGACTGAATGTTTTCCGATCAATAAACAGTTTTTTTTTTATTTTAGTTGCAAACGGCATTTTTGAACACCACTGTGGCGCCGATTCCGCTGCCGGCGTCAGGATCCATCCCCAATGACTTCACTACGTGTGATTTAGCTGGATGGGGAGCAGTAAATACTTCTGTTCTTGTAAGTACCTTTACTGCAGGAGTAGGTACCCGAGTCCTTAGTTTAGGTTGTGCATAAGTTATCATCATCATCATCACCATCATTATGGTGGCCTTATCTTGATCCAGTCTTTGATATAGGCCTCTTCCCTTCGTCTCCACTCTTGTCGATCTTGAGCCTGTCTCATCCAGTCATGTCCTCCGTGCCGTCTGATGTCGTCCACCCAACGATTCGGTGGTCTGCCTCGTCCTCGGGTGTTAGCTCTGGGTCTCCATTCCAGGACTCCCTGGTCCAAATCGTGGTTATTAACGAACCAGCTAAAATCACTGTACGTAAATGGGATAATTACCAGATTTGTAGTGTTTTGAGCTTTGAGGAAATTTATGAATGATGACGATGGTATTATGAATAAGATATTCATGTAACATTTATAAATATTTCAACAAAATAAATTCATATTTGCATGTATTTCATGGTTGTATTTTATTTTTGCAGGCAAGCAATGAACTAAGAGCTACATCGAAATTCATTTTCGACCTCAACCGTTGCACGAGCATTTGGGATTCGAACCCAACAACAGCAAATGTCTTCCCTACTATGATCTGCGCTGCTTCCTACAACATTGTGTCGTCTGGGTGTTCTGTGAGTTTTTATCTTTATTTCTTGTTCATAAAATTTAACTACCTACCTTATTCAACGATTTTGCACGCACAGTGACCGCCAAAAAGCTTTGAAAATTATTAAGAGTCCAAAACCCTGTGTACACACAAAGACATAGAAACTGGTAAACCACACTATTCGTAAAGCCGCTAAAGCCACAAGACAATTAAAGCACAAAAATCAAATCAAATCAATCTTTTATTTGCAAGAATATAAAATTCAGCGACATAGAATATGTTCTGTGGATGTTAAAGCTATTTTATTTTCAGACAACAATTACAATAAAAAAAGATAAAAATCTAGTCTCAAATCTAAAATAGAAACCCAGAAACGTCTGAATGTAATCGAGTGCACTCTGAAAACGACAAAGTCAGTAAGTTGGCAGAAATGGATCTAAGGTACATATTTCAAAACTCCATTCCTGCCAACTTTTGGTTTGGAGCCTTCATCTGTATAGCTTAATCAGGCGGTAACTGTATCTATTGTTATCGATTATATTATCTATTTTGTCAGAATTTTGCATACCTTTATCTCTATTTATAGCTATGATAGTAATATGACTCACTGCGATAATTCACACCACGAGTTACAACGAATTGCTTGTTACACACATATCTATCTATTTATATGAATTCCTGACAATCTGTCTATATTCGTACTTCGTGTTTCTAGGGTGATCAGGGCAACGCACTGATCTGCAACGGTCAACTGACTGGTCTTCTCTTCCTCACAAACAATTGCCAACTCTCATCTCACCCCGAGGTCTACACCAGAGTTTCCAACTACACCACCTGGATCAGGACCATTTCTGGATCGAGTGGCCTGTTCAGGCCAGAACTTGGTGTCCTAGCGTTAGTGGCGATTGCTTGCATGAAGATTTTTAGTTGATTTTAGCTATGTAGGTTAGCTTAGGTTTAGTATAGGTATAAGTTAGTAGCTAAATCTATACTTATAATAAAACTGTAACAGGTCCAATTCTGTACATTGAAGATATTTTGAAATTTTTTTTTGGAGGGCTCTCTATTATCGATACTGAAGCCAAAACTGTAATTTTTTTCATTCATTTCTGTCTGTCTGTCTGTCTGTCTGTCTGTCTGTCTGTTTCTTAAACGCGCATCACGCCGAAACTACTGAAGGTATTGAAATGAAATTCGGCATGATTTTAGGTCATATTACGAGGAAGGACATAGGATACTTTTTATCCCGGAATTCAGTCAGGTTCCCCTGGGAGAGGGGATGAAAGTAAAATTTCTTCACCGCGCATCACGCCGAAACTACTGAAGGTATTGAAATGAAATTCGGCATGATTTTAGGTCATATTACGAGGAAGGACATAGGATACTTTTTATCCCGGAATTCAGTCAGGTTCCCCTGGGAGAGGGGATGAAATTAAAATTTCTTCACCGCGCATCACGCCGAAACTACTGAAGGTATTGAAATGAAATTCGGCATGATTTTAGGTCATATTACGAGGAAGGACATAGGATACTTTTTATCCCGGAATTCAGTCAGGTTCCCCTGGGAGAAGGGATGAAAGTAAAATTTCTTCACCGCGCATCACGCCGAAAGTGCTGCATGAGTTGGAATGAAACCTAGCACGATTTGATTTCATACTACGGGGAAAGATACATTTTATACCGGAATTCAGTAAGGTTCCCGTGGAGGGGGATAATAGTCAAATTGGGTCGTGCATCACGCCAAAAGTACAGAATGAAATCATGCATGCATGATGCATTTTATCTGGGATATCAGTAGGCACGGTTCTCTTGGGAGAGGGGATAAAAGTCAAAATGTGTTCTTAGTTGTAATTCATTAAAGCAAAAAATCATAAGATAAAGGGTAGGTAAGTGCCTATCCATTTATTATTCCAAAACGCACCCATTAGTTAGGGTTCTACCTTAGTAGGTAGGAACCTAACTAATGAGTGCGTCAATGCCTATTTCAGGCAAAGTAAAATGTACAAATGGTCCATGCAATATATATGAACATGATATTTGGTGGTGTAGCTGGTCCAGTTAACTGTACCACCGAAGTTTGGTTAGAGTAAGTGGTCCAATTAAATTAACTGGACCACAGAAAAATATTTTTGACTGTGGTACACAATCAATTGTACCTACCTAATAACGAAAAAAAATTACGGTGGTCCAGTCAAATGGATCAGGAGCCCAATTCTGTAATACAATGGCTTCACTATGACAATGGAATCGTCGCAGAATCATTACGTAGAATCTTTAGATTAATAAAACTCCAGATAGTGATGAATGCAGATGTAGAGACGCGCGTCAAGTTTGAAACTATTAATTTATCATTAATAGTTTCAAACTTGACGCGCGTCTCTACATCTGCATTCATCATAATTTCTTTCATCTAAGGTAGAATACCAAAACGTGTCATTCCGTGACGTCTGTGACGTCCCTGTCATAGTGAAGCGATTAATTTAGCAGAATAGGGCCCCAGCTGAACGGAACCATGAGTAAGAAGTGAAACGAGTATGACACTTCTTAACACTAACGCTGGCCGAGTCGTAGCTGAAAGTATTGTCGATAAAGAATGGGTTTGAAGATGACAACATGCTATCCGCCGTAGACCCCACACGATTTATACACTATTTAACTAGGTACCTAAATAAAGATTCTTATATTAAAAGTGTAACAGGTCCAATTCTGCGCATCGAAGTTTTTTTGCACGGCGGCGTATCATAATATGAGAGAAACTGTGGTTAAATGTGAACTTAATTAGTCGGCAGGTAAGGCAATGGCGAACGAAGTCGCGGGTACAGCTAGTTATTAAATAAAAACATTTCATATTATCTGTGTTTTTTATTAAACAAATTTTGAGTTGGTAGGATAAGTACCTACCAAATTTCAGTAACGATCTTGTACAAGTTTTATAAAAAAACCAAGTCTTTCTTCCGGTCTCATTTTTGAATTGACGTACGTCAGCAGCATTTTAATGCAATCACTTTTCGTAGGTAAGTCTTGTTTGACAAGGTACTAAAGTATATACATAATTGAATGCACTTGACGTACCTACCTTATACCTATCCCCATAGCTTTCTTAGAAACCTTTTAATACAGTCATATTTTCTCCTTTTCTTACACTTATTAATACTTAGAACCATTGTCCGCCTACATACAGTGTAGCAAGTAGGTATCTTTATTTACAAATTATGGAGACCTTAATCAAAAGCGTTTGAGGTCTAATTCACATCTCACAAAGTAACAAAAAGGTTAAAGGTGTTATAAATTTTGAACACGTTCATTAGGCACCCCCGCTCCGGCTTTTAGCTGGCGACACACGTCGGAATTTCGTAATAAGGTTTCCTTAATTTAAGACGAACAACACGCTGAGGTAGCTACTTTACCAGTCTTCGTTGCTGTACGCTATAAGACAAGCAACCCGTTTCTGGACTCTAGTTTTTCTTCAGCATTTTTTATAAATGTTGTAGTTGCTTTGCTCTTCAAATACATATATGATGTGTACATGATAATGTATATGCTTGTCTCATATTATTTTTTATAATGTGTTCCTGATAAGATACGGTACATATTTAGATATTAAATTTCGAAATACTATAGAATCAATTTTTATCTTTGTTTGTCTTTGTCAAGTTTCGGGAAACTAAAGTCCAAATTGATTATTTCTAACAGATTATAGGTTTATTGCTTGTATTTGTAACGTTAAAATGTTATCTGAACGAATCTTGTACATTTCCTCTAATTATTATAAAATGGAAAGTTTATGAAGAGGTATTCATTGTTGTTTATTTGGCACGATAGAAGGCCAAAACTACTGTGAGGATCATGCTTTTAACTTTTACACACACAAATTTTAAGATCTGGAGGTTAATCCTGCGTATCACGTGATACTTTGTCGAGTGATATCTGTGACTGCGTATCAAAAATTATGTGATAAATATCAGATGTACAGGATGCCATGGAAAGGGCACTAAAGCAGTGATTCTGGACATTAACTGGCTAGGCTTAAGACCACTTTATTTTTGTTATTCTGAATGTGATGTGATTTTTCTGTTGGGAGTCCTTAAATAAATAAATTCATTGGACCTGAAAATTTACTGGGTAAAAAAAAAAAACTAAAAGAATTAAGGGCATGTCCAGAATCACTGCATTCTCGTGTCAGTTATCGAGTAACTTATGGCAGAAAAGTCCTCAATAAAATATATAGAACTGCAGATAATGAAAATGCGCTTGCTTGCAACGAAACAATTACTCGATATTTTGACGGTTTTTGCCATATTTATCGAGTAGATATATTGCGAGAATTGCCCTCCTGGATGCTTACTCGCAAAACAAAAACCGAAGTTTCTGATTCGTTAAGTACGGGCTCTGGCATAACATCAGGCCTATTAGGCCCTGGAAAACGCGTGTGTATCAGTTATTCGGTGATCATGGCGCATGAAACTGGCCGAAATATTGGAAAACTCAAAACTCAAATCATCCTACTAAATATTAATAAGCCGAAAGTTTGTGAAATCTGAATTTTTGTTACCTAGGATCTCCAAAACTACTGTACTACAGATCAAGATGAAATTTGGCGTACGTTTTGAACAAAGCCTGACTTAGATAATGGGCGTAATACCGAAAATACGCGTGTGAAGCCGCGGGCAGAAGCTAGTTGTAAATATCCCGTTGTAAATGACTTTAGTGTTAATCAAACCATGATGAATTTAAAAGTTTTAGCGTGTGAAGAAGCTATTTCTACACGATAATCATCTCCATAATAATTTAAAACCGCTACCGCCTGCAACAGAGAGCACTTTAAATGCCAAAATCAGCACAGTGGTATGTAATACTGTACGGTACCCTAAAATTGAAGATTGGTTCTAGTTGCTCGGAATTTGTTAAATTGAATTACGCTAAGCTGCTTCGGCAAACTAATTTATACATGACGACAACTTTATGTGTAAAATAGGCTAAATAAACTCGTGTTATTAGTAAGCCATAAATATTAAATGTTTGTTTCTGTTTACTGATCAAATAACATTTCTATTTGGGCTTTGCAAAGAGATCGGAGTGTTGAATAATTTATTTAGCCAGGTGTTTTTTCCAAATAACTTTTTTGTAGATAAAATACACTTTTTCTTTGGAAAGTTACTAAAATTACCCACGGATAAAGAAAACTTCATTGTTTTTCTTCAATAAAACTTTTAAAAGATTCAGATAGGTTTTCGTATTCCACTCGGCATTGGATTTCTGGCGCTGATATTGATAATAAGTACAATGTTATGTGCATTAAGGGTCCGGCGACGGATGAATTTCCCATACAAACGTAGTACCAAAATGATTTGTAATTTGAGAATGTTTTCATCATGGATTGCTATTATTTGTGTTAGAATAGTATTTATACAGGTTCCTGCCATAAGATTTTTTCAAAATACTTATGTACTCAATTACTAAGACAACATTCATTCTTTGATGTAAAAATGCGATTAGGTTTAATTTCATTTCAGAAAGGTATTTTGAAAAAAAAATGTGTCAGGAACCTAGATAAATACTATTTTAATACAAATAATAACAGACCATAGTGAAAATATGCTCAAATTAAAAATCATTTTGGTATTACGTTTGTATGGGAAATTCATCCGTCGCCGGACCCTTAAGAACTTTCTATATAAATATCTGAAATAAAACCATAGTACCTATATCTATCTTAACCGTAGCATTACCATTCAACGTTAGCTGAACTGGTTTGATTGTAAAAATAGTCCTGTTTGTTTCTGATATTAAGCTGTAATTTTTTTTTGTTCAAAATTGACATTATCATCTACACCTACAGCGTATTCTAGTCCACTGCTGGACAGAAGCCTCCCCTGAAAATCGCCTTAATGGCTCTTATGCTGGGAATGCAGGCTATTGATCGCAGTTTGGTTGTAGATTTGTTTTTTTCTTTTGAAAACCACCCCACTACCGCCAAGTTGTTTTCTTATAATTATAATTATACATGAAATAATCAGTTTTTCTACACAAACACACTTTTCTTTCAGTAAATTCTATGGAGCCCTAAAACTCTGAAATATCGGTATTAAATCTTTATAGCTGTCATTCTGGCAAAATAGGCCTCTACTTTTAAAACCACTTTAGTTGAAAGATAAATAAACCGAATGGCGTTAGGTCATGTCCTGCCCTCATAAAACGATCTCGCCACATTTCACAGTTCAACCACAGGGTGGGCCCTTACCGCTGGTCCAGTAGGTAATATGCAAACAGCAACTAGATCAAAGGGGTTTTAATTGACTAATAATAATACAAATGTCCTCCTAGCCGAATTTCGACCACGGCGGCCAGTCTTATAGGAGACTAGCCAGATACGTAGGACATATTATAGTGCATAATTGTGTGCGCAAACACTGTGCACTCTCTATTCCCTCACTCTCATAATCCGATGGGAAGGCAGACCGACACGATCGGGGAGAGGTGAAGCACAGGACCAACAGCTTAACGTGCTTTTCGAGGCACGGTGGTGTAACACCGCCAACTCCCTGACTCCGGGCTGCAACTGTGAATTTTTCTTGCTAGAAAAACCCCGATAACAACTATTGGCCCGATCCGGGATATGAACCCAGGACCTCATAATCTGCCTCGTTAGTCTAGCGGTCGGCCTGTGTAATTGACTACGTAATTGTCAAGTACCTATTCGCATTGAGCTAAGAATCATTTTCAAGCCAATTCAATTTTTACAAATATTGGACCTAGCTATTTTGGTCGAAATTCAAAAAAGCTAATGAATTCGATCTCGGAATTCGGTAATTCATTCGTAAAATGTAGGGAAATCTCAATGCTACTTTTTTGAAAGTCTGTAAGTAAGGTCCTAGAAGAATTTTAGTTTAATAATATAAAAATAATTATAAATGTATTTATTATTTTATTCTCAAGAATCTGCAAAAATCAAGACGCAGATCCATCACACAATCAAATGATTCTCGATCTAAGCAACCAATGCAGGTGTTACCTTTCTGTACCAGCTGTTCAATGAACCATTGAGGCGATTTTCGATTGAGGCCAGAGTTTATGATGCAGAAACACAAAAGTAACGAGCGCCTTACTTCAAATCATTGCACTCGGTCAGATCCTCTTTATTGCATTCCACAGCTTTTTCACTAACGTTTTACACCTTTCTGTTTCAACGTAGTTGGTTTATCGCATCCCTGCTCAACAGTAAAGATGCGCGACTGCGAATGATTTGGCTAGTCGAATGATCTACGACTACTAATTTACTCATTCGACTTGAATATTAGTATACTAATCTTCTAAGTCGAATGACAACTACTAATTAGTAATTACTAATGCCTATACGAATTGATCGAGGCGTCGAATAACGAATTGAGTTCGACTGCCCGACTCAGGCAGTCACTAGTACTAATCAAATTAGTTACTAATTTGGTTAGTAATGGCCAGAGTAGTCGAATAACGAATTGAGTTCGACTGCCCGACTCGAGCAGTTGCCACTAATAACTAATTAGTTACTAATTTGCCCAAGTCATTCAAATGGTTCGAATGATTTTTGAAGTCGAATAATTCGAATGAAATCATTCAAAGTCTTTATCTTTACTCAGCAGCAAGCAGCAAGGGAAAAACAATATGCATGTAATGCTTGAATTGATGTGCATTTTTTGTCTTTCTCCAGTTTTTTTTTTAATTTTTGAATTTCGACCAAGTTAGCTATAATATTTTAAAGCTCCTATTGAATTGGCTTGAAAATGATTGTAAACTCAATTACCCAATTAAAACTCTATTGATCTGTCGCTGTTTTAATATTACCTACTCGACCAGCGGTAAGGGTACCCTTCTCAAACGCTCTTAAACTCGCAATAAAATTTCCAAATCACGAGTTTTTGACAGTTTTCAATGAAAATCTGTCCTAGGTCATTTGAGACCTGCTCCGATCTGAATTGCGTTTGAGTATTCAAGCGGGCTCAAACAGTAAGAGAAAAACTAGTTGGAACTCGCCAATTAGGTGCCTAAAAACAAATTAAATATTAAAGTACTTGTTGTAAAGTAGAAGCGATAAATGCTTGCGTTGAAATTCTGTATGATAGAGCACAATTAGATAAAACCATTCCATTCCCGCCCATGAATCTCAATGCAATGTCTGCAAAGTAAATTCAGAGAAAGAATAATGGAGAAGATTATCGTGCCCCTTGAAAAACATCGCCGAGTCGAGCTCCGAAGAGTTATTCATATAGAGTAATCTTTTATTTCCCCGGAGTGAGGCAGAGATTCACAGATATTTCTTAGAGGATAAAGCGAATCAGCCTTTGATGCATCAGAAAACCTACATCTATCCACCATCTTTGTAGCCGAATCCGCCACAGCGTTCAGTCTCAACAGAGATTAGTCTAGGGCGCAGGACATTATTAAAGTGCACGAAGCGTCAGAATACCCACACTTCATGTAATCCTAGCTGAATTTCGGCCACGGAGGCCAGTGTCAAATGGCTTCAGCTTACGCTTATTTCACCGTCAAGCAAAGTCAAAGAATACTAGTTTTTTTTTTTATTGATAATGGTCAAGCGTTTGGCCACCAACTCACTTAATGTAAGTGAAGATGTGGCGTAAGATGGAGCACGCTTTCCCAGAAGGAACTTTATTACCCTGGACTTGAACGCAGGAAGCTCATTCCACTCTTTGGCCGTGCTTATTGAAAATTATAATTTAACAGACTAACACTTTTCTGGAATAACGGAAAGAGACAAGAGTAATTAAAAAGTCATAAAAAAACAAGTCCATTTGTGCATAGCCGTGGTGACTTCTTGTGTGTGCTCCATTTTCATTTTAGGGATTTACGTATTTTAGTACATCCACAAACCAGCATTGTTTAGACTGTCCTTTGGAGGAAACGCTGCGTTTAGCAGTAAATACGCTCGGGCACTTTGTCTCCTCGCGAAGTGTTTATGTAATCTTTTGTAGTCTTCCTTCAGGAAGCTTTGTCATCCGTAATTCATCTCGAGCTATTGTTTGGTGATTATGTTATTAACGCCTTTATGGATGTGGATTTTATGTCTATGCACCTACTTTACACGTTTGCATAAGGGGTTCAAGATATCCTGTTAGTGACGCAGTTTCAATTCATAGTTTCGAAGTTTTCATTGGCGTAGAGGACGGACCCGCCTGTGACGCAGTAGGTTGCGGGTTCGATTACCGCCTAAGGACAAATATTCTTATGATCAGTAGGTATTCGTACTTTGGGTGTATTTAGATAGACAAAACAAAATATGTATAGGCACTTATAGTGATGTTTTTTTTCACTTCTTTCGCTAGTGGAAAAAAAATTGAAGTGAACAGAAAACCAACACCTACCTTACACTTTGTTTCTTACTAGCTGCGCCCCGTGGCTTCGCCCCGTGGAAATTTATGTTTACAACTTTCTTATTTTTTTCTTTCATAAGAACCTTCTCATGACAATAACAAGTCCAGCCATTCACGTGTGATGCCGTGACCAAGGGAAATAGGGATTCATTTTTATATAGAGCAAAGTGGGTATTATGAGCTTTGAATATAATAAGAAATGGTCATTTTAATTTGTGGCCTTATACCGGCTACTTATAAACAAGCTTTGAGTAGCTTACTTTGGGGCTAGATAGTGCTGTGTGGATTGTCCAGCATTATTTATTTATTTGTATTTGAAAAAAGTTATTGACCTCTGACTTCTATCGGTCATCCGGCATTTATTTATTTTAAATAACAAAGGATTTCATTAAACGAGATTCAAGGTCCAAAACGATTATAAATATTTAATTAGTTAGGACCGATTTGAATTATGGGAATAAAAACGCCCCACATAAAATGTTATACAGCTGTAATACCTACCTAAATGGGACCTGTTAATTCCTTAATACCCAAGCTTATACAAGTGGTTGTCGGATTTACATCTCATTTACGACCGTATAAAACGTAGGTACTGGAGGAATCTCTTGAGCACTTGCAATATTGCTCTCAGTCGTGTTTGAACATACATACATTACCTACTTCTTATATCCGTAGGTATAGTTCTCATTTTTAATTATGAATTGGTGAAATCCAAGCGCAAGAACGCGAGTGCGGGAGAAAGAATTTATTGGGGATATTTTTATCTCTGACTGTACCTTTTCACACTTTTAGTGCACTGGCTCTTTTATTAATTTGTGGGTTGAAACGAAAATATTAAAAACAGCTGGTGAGAAACGAAACAATTATTATTACTGTATAGTTTTAATATCTAGTAAAATTAAGTTTAGTTTTGTATAAATTAGCTGTAGTACCTAATGCCTTTACCTTTTTTGTTTTAATTGTTTTTTCACTGTTGCAAATTAGATTTATTACCTTGTATAATTAATGTTTAGTTTTTTAAATAATTAGTTGTATGTAGTACTGTAGAGTCAGCAATCTGTAGCGATAAGTATTGATAAGCTTATTATCTTATCTGAGTACATCGTAGTGGGCTATATTTTTACAAAATCTATTAGGTAATTCGTATACCTAAGTTTAAAATATAGTTGTTTGTTGTGCCTGTATTTAATAAATAAATAAATTACTTTTAGCTTGTGTTGCGAACAATTTGGTGCGAAACAGCGCTACACCAGAAAGAGGAGAGATAAAGTTTACAAGCATGTTTTTACATAAGCTGCAAAAGCGTCCAGTTGGTATCTTTTTCAGTTGCACACTTTCGTGTCGCTCGCATAACTTTTGAGCATAGAAGGAAGAAAATGTCTAGCCCTCATATCGTACTGTAGTATTATTTCATAGTAGAATGTAGAAAGGGAAGCTCTTTCCCTTTCCTCCTGAATTCATCAGCGCCAAATTAGCCATAAAACCCTCTATGAATCAAACGTGGATATAAAATTATCATATTCCGTGAATCTGTCAAGAACTCCCCTATCACTTGTCTCCTCAAGTGGTATAGAGAAGAAATAATAGTGTCGTAAATTCATAAATGGCACTTTTCGAGGGTTGAGCGAACTTCGCGGCAACTTCAGGGTCACAATAAAGTGTCACGTGGAGGACAAGTGGCGATTTATACTCGACAGAAGTGCCGTTAGTTTTGATGTGTTCATATAAGTTAGAGGAGTGGTCTGATGTCTACACTGTTTTAGTCAGATCAGGTTCAAACTTAGAAACACTAGGTTTTATACTAAGTTCTTATGCAAGAGCTTAATGTCTCCTGCGCTAAGGAAGCGGCAAGAGCGAGCAACGTGAAAGATTACGAAAAAAAATTTTTATTTTCACTGCCTCGGCCGCTCGCATTACTTATTTCACCTTCAGCTGAAATGACGAACTTTAAACACTAGAAGACTTAATTAATTATTACATCATCCTTCGGGCTTTTACCAGCGTCAGTGTGGCAGCTACACTCGAACCGCGTGGCCTTATGCGAGATGATGGTAAAAGGCCTGACGGTATGACTCATCCACTGGTCGGCCTTTAGTTTGGGATGCCACATGTGTAGATACTCTAGCTAGCGCCTTCACATCTTGCAGGGACATCGGTAAGGGCCGGTTCTGCAGTAACATCAGCGGAGTCCCTTAAACGGTGAAAATACGCTAACCTTGACCGAGTTTACCTATTTAAGCCGTTTGGCATTGAAAACCTTGGTCCTTGGGGTCCTGGGGCACGCGCAATTTATAAAGATATTACCAAACTTCTTATAGAGTCCACAGGTGATCGGAATGCTGGCTTCTATTTCGGTCATAGAATTAGCATTGCCATTCAACGTGGCAATGCTGCCAGCATTTTAGGCACTCTGCCTTCTGGAGTAGGCTTACATTTTTAAGAAATAGATATAAGTGTATATATAATAATAATAATAATAATATAATAATAATGCTGGACAATTCACACAGCATTATCTAGCCCCAAGCTAAGCAGAGCTTGTATTATGGGTACTAGATAACTGATATATTTAATACTATACACTACATAGATAGATATTTTTTATTATACATAGAAAACACCCAGACCAACGGAACAAATTTCTGCAGATCGTACACAAATTTGTTCCGAGGCGGGATTCGAACCCGCAACCTCCTGCGTCGCAGGCGGACCTTCGCCCGCTGCGCCACGGAGGTCGTCAATATATATAAGTTATAAGTATATATAAGTTATTAATATATTATTAATATATAAGTTGTAATTGTTTTATTCTGTAACTGTATAAATATTTAAACCCTAGAATTCAATAGTAATCCATTTGGTTTTAAATAAGAAAATCATCTATTCAATTTCCCAACTAAAAATATCTCACATAACGTGACATATTAATAAACCATCAGGAAAACATTTTGCACCTACAGGCCATGTTTTTAAATCATGTGTGTTCTAAAGTTAGTGAAGTGTGAGGTTGCAAATTTTAACAGGTTTTACGGGTGTTTGTTGTTTCAAAGTTTCAAGCTAGTTCAGGAGTTGCAATATTGTCCTTCAGGAAATTACCTTCTGGATTATATTTCCCACAAGATGAGCTTTTGAAACTAAGTGGATTTATCGGCATAATTCTAAAGCTCTATATTTATTTTAAGCATGACTCGTGGGCTTATTCCCAGAGGTCCATGATTCTATTGTTCTCTATTTCCCAGCGGGTCCATGAAAAATATAATTTAAATTTTTAAATGTTCATACATGAATTCCCAACGGGTCCATGAGATTTAACTAACGTACAGTCAGTAACAAAAATACAAAAAGGTTTAGTTAGCCACACCGTGATCGCGGTCCTGCATGCTGTCTTGTTACTGGGTTTACATCTTAATCTAAGTTTATCATGTATTTTAGTCTAAGTTTAGTATGTGTAAGTCTGTTAACAAATAAATTTATATTCTATTCTGTCGATGAAGAGTCTTCATGACATGAAAACTCTTCATGTCAATAGAACGAAATAGACAACAGTGTAACGTAATCGTTACATACTTACGTTTTTATTTATTTAATAATTTAAAATTCATTACAATTACGATTCCGATTAAATATTACTCGATTAATAGTATTAGTCGATTATAGACGACGGCCCATAGATAAGTTCGTCAACACGCCGCTAACTTCATGCCGTATCCGCTGCGATTGTCTATGGCCTTGAAATAGGACGTGTCACACTTTTACTGCGCAGGAGACGCACTGAGACGCCATTTTACTCGCTTATTGAATTAATTGTTAATTCCTCGTTTTTACTTGTATTTAAACTACAACAAAGTGAAAGTTAATAAACCCCTGCTGGGTAAGTTTTGCACTGATTTGTAATGTAGGCTGTAAACATTCATTCCAATGCTCAAAGAATGACATGGGCTTTCTTTCACCTCGCCATGTCATCTCTTCATACTGTTCACGGGCTAAGGCTTTTCATTGTATCTACAGTTATTCTTATTTTATTTCACTCACATTTCTCTCTGTAATATTTTTAGCAAATTCTCTTTTCATATTGTAAATTCATCTCCCGTTCTGATTGTGACTTCCACGGCATCATGAACACTTAGTGCTTCTGCTTTTTGTGCTGCCGTGGGAGCCCTTCACCCTACTAGGCCTGGCTGTAATGCCTAGCTTTATGCGCATTCCAGGGTTCAAAGTCCACCCTAGGGCAGTCTTCGTCTCCGGCCGGACTTCTCACGAGCTGCCCCCCTTTTGGACCTGGAACTCCACGCTCGCACACACCTTTCGCCGTCGGGTCCCTGCTACACCCGCGACGCACTAAAAGGAGAGTACGGTGGAAAAGGAAAAGCAAGAAGAAGACCCTCAAATCATAACCTAGTAGAATCAGCCTTCTGTAGGACAAAGAACCCACTTGCTAGCCCCTCTGGCCGAGTTAGTTTTTTTTATTAAATTAATTAAATGACATTATAGCCCTTCAGGCTCCCTTGTTTTCTTTATTAATTAAATTTGTATTTATTCACACATGTTTTTTTAATTTTTGTACAGTACGCAGCTAGGTTCTGTACCCCCCCGGGTTTCTTAAAAAACCGGAAATTTTAAAAACCGGATTTTTCAGGTCTGGGCGAAATAGACAGCATGCAGGGCCGCGATCACGAAGTGGAAAGTGTAGTTAGCTATTGGCATTACGGCTCTGAATGGCATACAAAAACAGAAGAATGGCATACAAAAACAGACCTCCGCGGGCTGTACGCGAATCAAGTTGTAAATAAAGAAATAAATAATATAATACAATCATCACTATCACTAATCACTAATATTATAAATGTGAAAGTTCGGATGGATAGATGGATGGATGTTTGTTACCTCTTCACACCGAAACTACTGAACGGATCGGGCTGAAATTTTGCATACAAATAATTGTAATCCTGGAATCAAACATAGGCTGTATCCCATAAATCAGTTCCCATGGGATAGAAATCACTTTTAAACGTTTCCATAGAAACAACGCGTGCGAAGACGCGGGCATAAACCAGTCTTCTATACATCATCTAGCCCCAAAGTAAGCAGAGCTTGTGTTTATTATACTAGATAACTGAGTTACTGGTACTAGTTATAGCATTTCTGCCGTTGATTCTAGTAATCTCGACACACTAAAAATGTCGAAAGCAGCCTCCGACTCGTACCAAGTAGCCCCAGGGAAATAAAGCTAGCTGTATCGCAAGGTTCGATCATTGCCCAAATTAAATTTACTACCTCAACCCCCCAGATCGCCGTAACGATATAGCCACCATTTATTGGCAATAAATATTTTTTACTAGCAGCTTTTACACGCTCTTGTGCCGTTTTTCACTGCGATCTTTCCACCCTGTGTTATTTCATAACCGGTAACTTTATAGCAATAACATGAGTTTTGGGATATTAATTTGTACGATGTTGTGGTTTTGGTTTATTGACGGTTTCTGTTTGTTGTAAAAGGACTCGTGGGATAATTAGGTCAGTGTTGTTATTGTTACGAAGGGAAGGGAGTCATTTTCCTATAACATTGATGTTGGATGTGTAGATTTTTATCGTGTGTAGGTTGAACATTTTTATATTGTTGATGAATCTAATCGAGTTACACTTACAATTGTGACAAACGTTACCGGTAATTATAAATCAAAATAGTAGATCGTATTCTAACTAGCAGCTTAGAAGAAAATATTCATTATTTTGATTGAAATTTACTTCAATATAATGCCTACTCTAAAATATAACTTCTCATAGACGTTTAGGCATAATAGTATGACCATGACATCATCGGAGATTTCATTTATTGAAAAGGAATCCATCAACAACATAAAGAAGCGAAAGGTCAGATAGCCAACATGATTTAATATATTATTAAAGGAATTGGAGTGGGCCCTGGGCATTGGACAGGGACTTTCCTACGCCACCCACACCCATGTCATCCAGTGACCAGCCAAGTGTAAAATTAAATCACATTTTACCCCGAATGTCTAGTAATGGAAATGTACATGACATTCTTCCTTTTTCTATTATTTTATTAGGGTTCCGTAAAATAGTTCCGTGCCAACGAAAACGTTACTTAACTTGAATCGACCTTTAAGGTCGATGCACACATATCAGTGAAGCCACAGTTCCATCAACGTGTTCGCTCAGTTCTGTATCAGTGCTACAGTGTTGCGTCAGTGATTCAATTCACACATGTCAGTACTCAGTTCACGGAGCTTCGGTGAAAACGTGTCCGTCGTCAAGTCAATACTATCAAACGCTCGTCCTCCATTTTGTTTTTGATGCCGCGGCGTCCGTGATCCGACAAAAAATATCGTCGTCAACGAATACGTCCGTGATTGCCGGTGTTGGCACTGACACTGAGAGTCCTGTGTCGTCACTGACACTGACAAGTGGGGATGTGTTCATAGCGAATGTATGAAAGAATATTTGGCACTGTGCCGGTACTGTGTCGGAACTGTGACTTCACTGATATGTGTAAATAGACCTTTATTCAGTTAGACTTTTCCCTGACTGACGATGACTGAATTTTCTAATCGGATAACAGCAAGTGACATAGCCAAAGTCATCTGAGAGCGGGTCAGCCTAGATTGTTTGTAACAGTCTGCAGTTAGCTCGACTGTTTCAATTGTAAATACTAGTCCTCATTTGTTTCTATCCGCTAAAAGGACTTTGGTTATCCTACTAATATTATAAAGCCAAAAGTTTGTGAAATCTGAATGTTTGGTAGTTACATAAGATCTCGAAAACTACTGAACAGATGAAGATGAAATTTAGCGTATGTTTAGAGCAAAGCCTAACTTTAATCATAGGCTACTGATTAAAACGAAAATACGCGTGCGAAGCCGCGGGCTGAAGCTAGTTGAGTAATAAATAGCCTCTCACGCCCGTAGCACACCTCCGCCGCGGAACATGAGTAGCGGACCCGCTAGATGAGTTTCGCCGCCAGTAGCACACCTCCGCTGCGGAACATGAGTAGCGAAACCGCTGGATGAATTAATAAAGAGCACACGACACTTTCGAAAATCAAACAGATGACGATCACAAGTCTCAAAAGCACTTTTATTTCTTACAATGAGGATCCGTAACGTTTTTAGTTGAGAATGCAGATTTATAGAGCTAAGAAATTCTTAATAAAACAGTGTAAATTTTTTGTTCTTCATTTTGACAAATACATGCGACACCGCGTCATAAAGGCGGCCGGAGCGCGGAGGTGTGGCTGACGTTGGAGCAGATCGGTGGAACCACGCGGGGAAAGAGATAGAATTATAGTCAAATCTATGCGTTACAACAGGCAGTTTCGCTAGTGTTCCGCTTCTCATACATAGGGACAAGACATGGCGAAATTACTGCGGGTCCGCTACTCGTGTTTCGCAGCGGAGGTGTACTACGGGCGTCAAGTGCCAGATGTCGAGCCGCGCGTCGACGACGTCGGCCGCTAAAAGTGTCGAGTTGCATTAACGGCACGAGGGCGGGCGGGTCAGGTACTCAAAATCAAAATCGAAATCAAAAACTCTTTATTTCCATAAATACAATAAATGTACACTTAGAAAAGGTCAAATTATAAAACTATACACTGACACGGAAATAAAGTGATATTTTTGATTTCTGTTGCTTCGGTATGTAGACCAAAGTAAAGAAGCGACGAAGAAACCTTTAGCCTGTTAGTTGTTATTTTTCGAGTTGGAGCAAAACCCGTTCCAAGCTTTTTTATCTTCTAGATAATCTGATATTTTATAGTAAGCCTTTTTGCACAGCATGGTTTTGACAATTTGTTTGAATTTATAAAGATCAGATAAAGATAAAGATAAAGATCATTTATTTGTATAAACATGTGTAGGTATAACATTTAACAAATAGGTATGCAGGTATCAACATGTTTTACCGATTACGGTGTACAAATTGTGAGAAAAGGCATGCAATGCAACAGAGACAGTAGGTAACTAAAATAATCCTTGGGTTATTAGAAATAATGTCAAAAAATTATATATAAGTTAGTTTATAAATTACTATTGCATTAGTTAGTTTTAACAATAATTAAAAATAAACAATTAGGTACAAAGTTAAAATTTATCATTTAGAAAGTCGTCAATCCTATAATAACATTTTTCAATTAACAATTTCTTAAATTTATTTTTAAATTCATTATCATTTAGTTGCTTGTAGCTCTTAGGTATTTTGTTGTAAATTTTCGGTGCCATTGATACTATGCTCTTATGTAGTAATGCAGTTTTGGATGGAAATAAACAAAGTCTATCTTCACGCCGGTTTCTTGGCTTTTCGTCTGATATGCGCGGAAACAGGTGGGGGGTTATTTCTCACAAACAGAGCCACTTCAATTATATATAGCGACGGAAGTGTAAGTATTTTGTGCTCTGTGAATATAGGTCTACAGCTATCAATCACGTGTTTTCTAAACATGGCTCGCAAACAACGTTTTTGCGCTTTAAAAATTATGTCTTTATGCGTAGAATTCCCCCAAAAAATTATTCCGTATCTCAGTATCGACTCAACTAAGCCGTAATATGCTACAATTAGCGTATCAATATTGAGGGTTAGGGATAATCTAAATAACGCGTATGCCGAACTACTAATTCTCTTGGTTATGTACTCAATATGGTTTTTCCATTTTAGTTTGTCATCTATCTGTAAACCTAAAAATTTTATAGAGTCAGTGTTTTCTATTTTATTATTTTGAAATATTAAATTAATGTCAGGTTTTATTGTTAATTGGCTGAAGTGCATTATCGCCGTCTTTTTTAGGTTTATTTTTAAGTTATTGTCATCAAGCCAATTAATAATAGAGGTTAGTGATTGATTAATGTCAGATTCATAATTTTTAATGTCGTTACATTTAATTGTGATAGAGCTGTCATCGGCAAATAATGTCATATGTTGATTTATTTTATTAATAATTAATGGGAGATCGTTTACGTATATTATAAAAAGTAGCGGGCCAAGAACGCTTCCTTGGGGAACACCATATTTAATTACGCGTTCATTCGATTTATAGGTCACATCAAACTTGGTCTTATAGTTAAAACGTGTAATTTCTGTTACTTGTTTCCGATCTCTTAGGTATGAGGCAATTAAATTTAAACGTTTCCTCTAATCCCATATGCTTCCAGTTTACTGCATAGAATACTGTGATCTACGTAGTCGAAGGCTTGCGTCATATCACAAAATATGGTGCAAACAGGAGTTCTATTATCAACTTGGCAGATAACGTTTTTGAAAAAATCGTATATTGCCATATTAATGGTTTTATTTCGACGAAAACCTTTCTGCTCACTACACAATATATTGTTTTTTTCCAAATAGTCATTAATTTCATTGTAATAGTACTTTTCAAAAATTTTTGCGAATACAGATATGAGAGCAATTGGTCTGTAAAACTCCATTCGTTCTTTATCTTCTTTTTTAAATATTGGTTTCACTATTGTCAATTTCAAGTCTGATAATTTTTACTGATAATTTTTGCAACTCACTAGGAGTTTTGTTGTAGAAGCGTATACATTGCCCTTTAAAAGATACATTAATTTTGTGTAGCCTAGTTGTGGGCACAGCGAGTTTATGTTTATTTCTGGTATTAAAGTTATGTTTATCACAATTTTTAGGGAACAGATTTTTATTGTAAGTACTGTAAGTGGCTATTCAATAATTTATATTTTCTTTGACATTTAATTGAGAATTGATAAAAAAACCCAGGTAAAGTGTAGATCTTATTTTTAGAGGACAATTTATACGATATGGTGAACAATATCTTTTTTCTGAACAATAAGACTCAAATAACGAGTGAGAAGATAAATTTATTAAACAACGTAACTCTGTGTTTAGGTAATGATTATCAGAACAGCGCAGTGCTGGATTTGGCACCTGAGCCCAGTCTAATACACTTCTGGCAATCACCTACGAACCAACTAATATTCCAAGCCAAAACACTAACAAGAAACTACTCCCTTATTCCGACTTGCCAAGGACGAAAACAGAATGGGTAAATCTTTATTGACTGAATACGTTTGGTAGAACAGGGTAGGACGGTAGTAGAATCTACCTCAAACGTCGAAGTTCCCAGTGTATTGAAACTATGTTCTTTGTATATTTCGGATGGGTGAGACAGGTGAGAACATTTCAATTCAAAGCATTGTCTGAGCGCTCGTCGCCTGCATTTTCTCGCAACTTGGTAAAAAGGAAAACATGTGAAGTAATGCAGTTAAGAATTGGCAACGAACCGAACTTTTGGTACGTTCTCGAGGTAAATAAATAAAATTATAGAAGAATTTACAGAATGGAATATTTTTGCCGGTATTTTGAAACCTGAAATTATACACATTACATAATGTATATTAAATGAGAAAAAAAGCCATAGCGTAGGTAAATTATCTTAGATAGAATACCAGTGATATATCTATCCGCTGAAAACCAGCGCTGCAATGGGATTTGTCATTGCAGCAATTTTGTGTTTCATTTGATGAATCATTATCATTAAAATACATTTTGTTCCTCATCAGGACACATAGGTACGTCCTTCGGTAAGTGCTTCCCTCGGAGGGGGGGGGGTGGGGAGGTTAGCCGTAATCACACAACCCAAATCAAATATTTGTCTTTCTTTTTCTATAACTCTATAAACAAAATGATAAGACAATTTCACGTCCTTGAAACATTTCTGGCACTAAATTACCTTTTAGTTCGCTCTCAAACTATTCTAAACAAAGTGCCAATGTAAACAACGAAGTTAAAATTTAACTTGAAACTCCCAAGAATATAAAATACTATTTTACACTTTATAACTAAGTTATAACTTGGACACTTCGTAAGATGAATTTGCAACTTTAAACAATAGTTTAATGTTTAGGTGGCAAGCCTGTTACCAGCCTGCGGGAAAAATGGGAAAACAAAATTTGGTATGGAAGCTGACTCGAGTTCACATCATCAATTACTACATGTCGCTAAGGTCGGAAAAGGTTTGAATCTCAAGTTAAACTTAGTTCTTTACTTAGAATATTTTATTATGTATGGCTTCAGGCTAGGTACCCACTGTTAAAGTACACAAAAACATTTAAAGGGTGAACCTAACGGTTTTGGTTATCAAACTAGTCCTAAATCTTAGTACTTACGATATCGCCATCATAAAGAATTCGAATTACATAAAATTCAACATTTTTCTTCGGTTCATTAACTCTTAAACATCGAAGTATGACACACGCCCCACTTCATAATATTTTGGTTGTGAGCTTTATGTAGAAGATGAATGTAGTAAGAAAGGTCTGCGTAAATAAAATAAATACAAAACCTATTAATAGCTAATAATGCTTTTAATACCTACATGTATTAGAAGATTTCGGTCTGCCTTAGCCACATTAGTCAGAATTTAACAGAAACTTTTTACAATAAAACATTATGGTCAATACAGAGACTATCAAAATAATGAATTTAAATTTAAAGGGTAGATAAAAGCCCCATTGAATTAAATACTCGAGCTGTATTGTTTGACAATTCGATGTGGTTTGGTCTAAGTTAAAAACTCAAAGCGTTCAATGAAAAAATTGAGAAACTAGTTACCTATAATATACAAGGGCGTAGAGGTACGAGCCTCCCCCTAGAAGATGCAGCTGATTAGATTTCAAATAGGTACGTACGTAGATAGCCTAAACCAATTTGATTTCATTGACAGACCAATTTTATAAAATCGTACTATGATCTTAATCTAAATTCGCTTTTTACGCGCCAAACTGTTTTCTGGATGGATGCCACCGCCGCGCCTTTTCGCTCCATTCGCATTCAAAAGCGGCGTCAGCCATTTAGCCATTTACAGTGGTACAGTAATTTTCTATTAATTTAACCACAGCAATTAGCGCAAAAAGGCCACTTTCTCAAAGAGCGCAAATTTAAGGACACAACAACATTTTCGCGATTCGATCCACTCGCCGATAACATTTGTTCCTTCTGACTATGGTCCAGAGCTCGACCGCCACTTTAGATCACTTATTTTCCAAATTTGCTAAAACAACTTAAATACATATTAGCGAAAACCAAAAATTGTCGCTCCGCTCGCCGACAATATTTTTGAAGATAGGTTTTTCATCCTATGGTCAAAGCCTGACCCAACTGTAGAACACTTTGCCAAATTAGATAAAAAAACGCGGTGCGCTCCACTCGTAGGCATCATTTTTGTCTTCTCGATGTGGTCTGGGCGCGCCCCACCGCCAAATAAACCCAATTTCTGAAAATCGTTATTAGGTTCATAGGCTCAATGCATGTTGTGCCTGGAAATTTAACTAAATATTTAGGATATCATTAATTGATTATAATCATCAGAAATGTTTTTTAGTTGTACGTATCACCACCGAGGCGGCTATACCGGTACATTTCCTACTGAACAAAAGATTTGGTTTCTCAATAAGTAAGTATACTAAGGCACCCACCAAATCGTATTACCTCAGCGTTCAGATTTCAATAACTTTATTTCTTTAGGCTTACAAAATAAGCACTTCCTCAACAGGCTGTATTGGTCCACTACTGGACGCAGGCCTCCCCCTGATAAGCGCCTTATTGGCTTTTATCACATGAGGGTAATACCCATAATCCCCACACTGGGCATGCGGGTTGGGAATCGCAGTTTAGTGGTATAATTGTATTGCAGGGGGCGCTGCTGCCCGCCCCCGGTGTATATCCCTCAGTCGCCTCTCACGACACCCCCGGTAAGAGTTAGGGTGGTGCAAATTCTTAGCCGATGCCACACAGCGATAAGCACTTAGACAAATCAAATTTACCTTACCTACATTACAGGCATGAGCTACGAAAAATATTATCTTCATAACATTGTTCTAAAAAAAACCGATGCTATAAAATCAAGAAGCTAGATCTCTTAACCCTCAAAGAGGTTTTCTTTGTTCGCCAAGTGCGCTCAACGAGGTGTTAGTCACGTATCGGAGTCACGTCCCCTCGCCTCCCGGGGGGACGTGGTCAAGTGAAACAGTTTTCTTATTTATGGCCTATTTTCATCAGCTGTCATGATATTTTTGATTGAAAATAATTATGTCTCAAAGTGTAATTTTTAACCCCAGACGCAAAAAGGGGGTTAAAAATACACTTTGAGACATCACACACGACAGATTTTCATGAAACATGGTTAAAACACTTGGGATAAAGTTATCTATCACACAAAAAAAAACTAAACGAAAATCGGTTCATCCGTTTGGGAGCTACGATACCACAGACAGATACACAGATACACCAACAGACACGTTAAACTTATAACACCCCTTCTTATTGCGTCAGGGGTTAAAAAGGCAGACAAGTAAATAAAAATAATAAATTTATTGCAAAAAGAATCATTTCAGAAACATAACATACATACTTAATTTGTCAGATATTATGAAGTAAGTTTAGTACATAGTAAAATTCTTGATCAAACTAATACTTATGTAGCCTCAGTTGCCCAAACTGGACTGAGAAGTCTGTGGGGTATTTTAATTCATTCGATTCATTTCCGATTCGAATCCTACGGATCTATAAAACGCTATTTTGATTTCGCCTCAGGTTGATGATCGAAAATCCGAAGCGAATCTGTTGACTAATGACCATGTCAATGAGGAGCTCCTTATTTCGATCATCAACCCAGGGCGAAATCAAAACAGCGTTTTAAAGATACGTCGGATTCGATTCGGAAACGAATCGAATGTATTAAAATACCCCTGCAGGTCTGTATTAAAGGCAGCTGCGCTTCCCCTACTATGTTCCAAAAATAGTTCGAGAATATGACGTCATAACATAATATAATAATGAAATGAAATTAAAATTGTCATGATTCTAATCATGTTATAAATATTTCTTTAAAATAGTTGCTGTGACGTGGTGACGCGACCTACATGTTCAGAGTACGTACGTAAAGTAAAGGAAAATTTTGACGGCATGAGTGGAAAGATATTAATCTGTTTATTATTTAATCGCAATTTCCCAAGCCACTTTTTCAGTAAGTAGATTATCTGTATTCCCAAAAAGGTTTTCCTTGAACAATTATTGCCCTAAATTTGTGATATATTCAGAAATCATTTCTTCGGTTTCAATTGATCATTTCCAAATTTCAATTGATCTATTGCTCGCCTTGCGTCATACTTCCATTCATCAACTAATGAGTGCCATAGCACTTTGTCTACAGCTTGCCGTATTCAGCGTCTTGTAGTCTTTCACAAGTTGTCATCACACCTGTCCCGAGGGCGGCGTCCCGTACTGCGTTTGCCGATTCGCGGTCTCCATTCAAAAACACGTTTATCCCAGCCATTGTCGATTCTGTCGGCGATAAGGACGGCACACTGCCACCTCAGCTTACTAAACTCTTACTGCTGTCGATAACTTTGTTTCAGTGTGGGATATATTCGTAACGAATCCTATCCTTCACCTTCAGAGAAAAATATCCACCGGAAACGCACCCCTCCGTGTGCTCTCGGCTCTTCACTACGTATTAATCTCGCGAACTATAAAAGACACACCGCACTAGAAACAAGATAAGGACCTCTTCGATCGGGTTTCAGTTATCACCACTTTTAAGATCCATAAATAGTAAGAGAAGTTTCGCAGTAACGTTTTTTCCCTCTTCGCTATTGAGCTGTATCAAGATTTGGTGACTTTTTGTAGCGTAATAAAATAAGGTTCTAAAATAAAACATTTTATGGAGGTCTTTTGCGAGTAGTTGCTAACCTTGAATGACCGCTAAACCGACTCTACGCATTCAATAAAGGTTTTAAGAGTTTCTGAATAAACTTGGCTGAAAAATGTTATAAAATACCCCAACAATTTTAACTCATACCTGTGCTGAGCGACAGTTGCGAGTTCAAGTCCCATCGAGGACGATATTTTTTGAGATATTATTTAATTTCTGAAAAGTTTCCATAAGTATCAGGGGGCGAGCATATCAAAAAAAAATCCTAAACTGAGCTGAACACTTTTTCATATTTTCAATTGTTATGTTGTAATTGAAAGTTTGTCATTACCAGTGCGAGTTTCGTGTGATGAATTTCAGATACATACCTACGTTTAAAGACATCTACTTTCATCTTCTTTTTACCAGCCACTTTTCAACGATAAGGTAAAATTTTCTTGAAAATATCTCCGAGTAATTTTCGCCACAATCACGAGAATGTTTTTTAAGAAACGTCGAGATTATGTGGCGAAAAGAAAATCAACATTTCCGCCTCAATTAACTGTCTCGCTCTCGTCGCATCGTCAGGGTTTTTGAACGCCTAGTCAGATTATTAAGCCAATTATGGCTGAATAAAGAGAAATTCTCCCTAGACTGCGCCGCCGAGAATCATAGAGATTAAGATCGCGATTGTTCATTCCCTTCCTAATCCTAATTAGTTACGAAGAAGCTTAGAATACGAACCGAAACTTATGTAATTTCGATCCTGTTTGCCGTCAGACTCAGGGCCTAGGGTCCACGGTCTACCTAATCTTTATCTTTGTTCAATTATGTAATCTTGTAGGCATTTGAATTCAAAATGAAAGTTTTTCATACGAATAATTTCGATCATTAAATGCTTATTTATCTAGCAATGGATGCAAACGGGTCGAACCCATGATGAATGATGTCAAGAAAGTTCATTTGCTACTCACAAATTAGACAACTATCAATTTTATAGATACATTGAAATTGTAGAATTATATTTGTCTAACAAACAACAATAAACAAAGCTTCGAAATAATACCAACAACGTCGTTTGCATAAATCAACAATCGTATTGCTATTTCATTTCACTATAACAAACAACACGATTTACAAGGATTTGTCTTATGTTCAGAGATTTACAACAAATTCACCCTTCAAACAGATTACGACAGTATCTTATCTTATTTTATCGCTTGTAAGCATTCTACTATAATTTGAACCGAGAAAATTTTCCTTGGTCTACGAAACTTGGTAATTCTTTGATTAAAGAGCCTGACCTACTCAGCTCTTAATTATTTCGTGGCTTAAGTTTCTACTTACCTATTCATAAAATATACGCTATATTTCAGATTCAGAACTAGAATTCCGGTTTTCTATGGCATTGCAATGCAAAAGCTAATATGTTAATACACATCCAAAATGTTTAAGCAGGGTAATATATTTTAACACCGAATAAGTAACCTAGCTAGTATTCTACTGTACCGATTTCGGCTACAGCGACGTGACTTTTGCTTCATTTTCGGTGCGATATAGGCTTGAAGCTTGGCAAGAAATGATTGTATTTAGTGCTTTAACGATACTACGAGGCTAGCGAAGGCAGCCAGCGCGGGTGCGTTGGAATTACGAATTACGCTGCTACCTCGCTCAAGCCAGTCGCGCTAGCCATACGATATTTTATTGGTATTTAGTGACATTTTATTTTATCATTTAGACATCTAGGCGACACGGGTTGCGACATTACACTAAATCCAAATTCTCCTGAAGTGCCTCCTAAACACGACTTAAAGCTTTTTATGTTGCCTTTATAAAAACGGACTCTAGTGTTGTTTACACAAGAGGGAAAATAGTAAACAGGGCGATTTTGTTATGGACGCGACGCACAGCTACGATAAAATTTAATCTTATCTTATCATATATATATTATCTTATCATAAAATTTCATATTTTTTTCAAAGCTGATTTAGTTCTGAACTTATCTCGTGTATATAATCAACTGTTAACAATACGGGAAGAAATTGTATGCATGGTAAGGAACCTAATAATTTAAACCAGTAAATGTTTAAAATCTTTTGTAAGAGCTAAGTTAAATAAAAGTTGGAACTTTAACTTTTGAAATTATTGGAGTTCAAGAGGCACAAATAAGCAGGTTTCGACAGAGCCTACATATTTTTTCCCCTTGGAGTTGAGACCTTAGATCCGTGTGGTACCGAGGCTCTTCGGTTTTTACAAATTATCTAAGAGTCTGGTCAAAGCGACGCGTGACCCGAGAGCTGGTGCAGTATCTGGCGCAGCGCCTCAGCGTTGCCCTACAGCAGGGGAATGCAGCCAGCGTCTTGGGGACGCTTCCGACTGGAATTTATATGGATCAGTTGAGCTACCTGTAGATTGTTTGCAACAGTCTGCATTTAGCTCAATTGTTTGAATTGTAAATACTTATTGGTTCTAATTTTCGATGGTAATTTTCTATGTCAATAAAGTGTGAATATTCAGCTGATATTTAAATCGGGATTTACAGACCTATTATTTGTAATGACTGCGTGAAGTAGTGACATAGTTACTCCCTTTGAACATCATCATTCTCTTTGCCTTTTCCCCAATTAATTGCGTATACTTATCACTCGTCAATCTAATTAAAATTCAGATTTGATATTTGTATACTACACATATTACATATTATCTGCACATGCCACTCTTTCATCTTCATGAAATACCTCCGAATTCTTGTCACCTCGCGAGTTTTCAATAAAAATGTGTCAAATCAAATCTGACTAGCTTTTGATTATTTACGCTACGGATCCGAATCACCACCAAGCCCACCCCCTGGTGGTAGGTCGGGAAGAAACCCTACTACCAAAATAGTGCTGTATGAGTGAGATACTTATTTTGCTGTTAACTTTATTACGTAGTCAAAATACAGCCTGATCTCGTCTAAAAAGGCTTGGCCATTTTGCATCAATCTACTTAGATATTCAGGATGAAGATATCAAACGTAACAATAACGGAAAGGAAATCAATTACGCGGTAGATCGTAAAACCTTATTCTGGTTTATGGTTTCGGCAGCCACATCTGTTCCGCTGGGTGACTTTTTATTGAATACCCATATGATTAACGTACCTTCTATGGAGATGGACGTAAGAATTCACGACCGAACACAGAATAACAGTAGTATGCTAAAGGGAATTGAACTGTGCCATTGAATTAATTTAATTTTTCTATACTGAGGCTTTATGCCAAAGCTTCAATATATAAGACTCACGCTTTGTCTGAGATAAAATAACAATGTTAACAATGAACAATAATGACAATATTGTTAATTGATAACAATGTTGTTACTGAAAGAGACGAAGTAGAAATTGACGTCATAGGAAAGTGACGTGATAAAGATTAAGGGATTCATTAGGATGTATTTATCTCTGACTGCACCTTTCCACACTTTTAGTTCACTTGGACTCTTTTATAAATTTGTGGGTTGAAACAATCTTAAAAACAGCCGGTGAGAAACGACACTATTATTATTACTTATGGCTTGTGGTGCGAAGAATTTGGTGCGAAACACCGCTACACCAAACTTTCCTACCCGTTCAAACTAACAACTTATTTGTACCTAAGCCATTAATATACAGAATTATTGTGCTTAAGCACAGTAAATTTAGTAATTAACTAAAGATAGCATCACATTTATGACATTAGTACCTAAGCGGGTTTTAGTCACTGTATTGCGATGATTAGAAAAACAAAATATGTGAGGACTAGTCAATACTAAAGAATTTTATGACTAAATACATAAAATTGAGTCTAAAATCCAAAGCATTGCGGTTCATTTTTCGTAAAATTATGCCGTGGAGTGACCCTGGTCCACCGTGAAGATAAAATATGGACCATTCCGCCCCCGTTATGAAGACGGAAGAGTTAAAGAGCTTGGAGATATCCGTTTGAAGGAATAAATAACTTTATTATGCTTTTAAAATAACAACGAGCTCTAAACTTGAAGTACCTACCTACTAAGTTCAATAAAAATTTCAATTTGAAATCCTATCACGCTGTTATTGTCTTGTCTTGATATTTATATAGCCACTTAAATAAGTGTTTTACTTTTCTGTGTCATGTACCTACCATCTAGCAGCAAGCCAATGCAAACTCCATTCAATTCGTAAAAACTCTAAGTACTTTCATTGTATCTTTCTTCGCAAAATTTCAGCTTGCCAGAACTTATTGCGCGATTTGTTAACATTAATGTAACTACTCAGCGAAAATTTTTGTTTCTCTTCGCTGCAAGACGAATACGCCGTTTCGAATAAAAAACTCGTCAGATATAATCTTTGTCTAGCTTATCATTTATGAAACTCTGTAAGCGCAAAATCAATAGCCCTATTACCGGACTAAGCCGATCGTCCGGTGTTCGGTGTTCGCAACAGCGATCCATCACGGAAGTTAAACATTGCCTCTGGTCAATACTGATGGAGTAACAGTTTAGCTGAATTAGCGAAGTCTCAGATATAGCTACTAACACAGTAGATAGGGATGGGATCGGGAAGGATGAGAATTTTGTACTTACTCGTACCTATTTATTGGAAATTCACATATAAGAGTGTTCACAACGTTTGTGATATGAAAAATGGGGGTAGGTTACCAAGTGCAAAAGCTTGGCGTCTTTTTTAACCCAAGCCTATCGGATTTTTTAAAAAGTTTTTCAAAGTATTACAACTTTTTTCAAAATTTGAACTATTTCATGCTGTAACTTTATTTATAAGAAAAACAATTACAATTTTTTTATTATTGGCATGCCCTTACTGATATAATCACACACATTAGATAATTTAACTGTAGTTTAACCTTTTATTTAAGATAGTAAGTATTGTGGAGTGTTGTTTTTAGGATCCTGGTTATTTCAAAAATTAATTTAGAAACCATGTGTAGGAGGGAAGACTTGTAATACAGTTTAAACTAAAGTAAAACAGAAACCAGGGAGACCTGCCACTTGTTTTGTATATTAAATTTATACAGTACAAAATATTTATTATTATTTGTATGTATTTTGTATTTGTATTAATCAATATGTACTTGAGATCTAGGTTAGGTTGATCTAGGTATATTAAGTTATACAGAACTTATTATAACTTTTTCAATGAGATGTTTGAGCGTGTTTCACTATAGTAAAAATAACATATAAATTAAAAAAAACTAAGATTCTAAGTAACATCGTCGCAGACGAGTGTGTTCGACGAAATGATAGACTTTCGTAGTAGAGTAGTATAAATTTGTCTACTGGTTTTGGATCTGGATACATAACTAGATTCTATCAATGAGTGGTTTTATAAAAATGCCTGCAATGTCCATATCAAGACGCATTTATGAAAACCTGCAAGTATAGTCATTGGCTATGTCAATGATTTATTCTTTTATAGAAGGAAGAACAAGAAATAATTGTATTTTTTTATTCAGTATTTCAGAGTAAGGGCCTGGAAAGGATTTAATACCACTTGTCACAATAATACAATCTAGGCTACCTCACCCGGCACCCATAATAGAAAAACAATCAAAGATACCTACATATTATTAGGTAGGAAGTCTTTTGCGAATAATAACACGAAAACTCATCAAGAAAACGTCGGGTTCTCAGTAAAATCTCACAGAATGAAGTTGATGGACATCAACATTGAACGGACTTTCATATTCTTCGAAACAGTATCAGAACTTCTCAAAGAGATCGCTTCCACAAACTGACAATAAACACGGATCAAAACCATTCAAGGTTGTATTCTTCTCACGAGTTTCACGTTTCTAAAAACTGTAAGTATACTGCCACAGAAGAGAAAACTATATCCGTACAGAAAGGACTCCTCAAAAAAATTCCTCAAAATATTTACAATCTGGGCATTCCTGTTGATCGATAGATTTAAATATATTCGTGTGTGTATCATTCAAACTCTATTCGCCGTTCATAAGTTTATTAAAAAAAAAATATCATTTATTTCAGACTTACAAAATGTCAATATTATTTAATTTTGTGCAATTTGTAATCAAAATACTGCGAATGAGCGTCGAAAATTACTACAGATACACTGAATCGACCAGCTGGCTGGTATTAGCTCCTAGTGAGTTTAATTCACTTCATAATAAATAAAACAAACTCCCCCACCGCGCCTGTCTCAACGCAAGACTTAATAACTACAGAACGGATCTTCATACGGTTTTTACTAATCAACTAAGTGTTAAATGAACTATTTTGTTATGTTTTGTGTAAATTGGTGGAAAAATTTAGATGATGGTTGATGATGTCGGAAAAAATTATGTCGACTGAGAGCTCGGCTGGCGCACGCTGCGTAAACCGATATAGTTTTTACATAATTATCAAAACAATGCACTACGGAATTACTCCTCTGCCTGGGTGGGTTGCTATGTGTTCAGTTTAGAGATCTTTATTTTCTAATTAACAACAAACATGTTACTTGCATGAGAAACTTAAGATATAATTAATAATATGTATAATTAGTAGGTATTTACAATTGAAGCAATTGAGCTAATTGCAGACTGTTGCAAACAATCTACAGGTAGCTCAACTGATCCATATCAATGCCAGTCGGAAGCGTCCCCAAGACGCTGGCTGCATTGCCAATATGTTTTTTTTTGTCTTCCTAAATTTGATCTTTTTATTTATTTGTGCTGTTTGGTTTTAGACCCAGCACGTTTAATATCTTCAGGTAGCCTGTGATAGAACTGTTAGGCTGAAGGCAAAACAAAATGATCGCCTCTTCGTCTACTGTAGTTACTGTGTAAGCTCTTTTTGAGTAATAAGTAAAAGAACTAACTGCAATTAGTATCTGTTAGAGAAACATAAATTATATTATCTGGAGTGCCCGGGATGCGGTGGGGTAGAACGCAGAACTTCCACTTTGATACCGAAGATCGCAAACTTGTCAAGAGTCCAAAGCACAAAGTTGAGGTGTTGATCGATTGCTGAACTGAAATTACTTCGGAAATCTCTTTGAGTTCTTCAAGGAAATCTTTTGTTTGCAATTTTAGATCTAATGGATTTTTTATAGCTGCTTTTCAGCAACGAAGCTTCATAATAAGTTTACTGTTACATAATTTGTTGGTTGGCAGGTTAGCATCGGATCATTAACGTGGTCCTATGATCACGTTTATCAATATAATTAATAAACAAAAGATGGGAACGCTGTCTCGTTTTTATGTAGACCGTCTTTTGTGTAAGGTATAAGTTCCCGAGAATTCCGTAGGTACAGTGTACTCAGAAACTCTTTAGACCGTTATGTATCGTGATATTGTTGGCCAGTTTTTTTTTTTGGTTTGTCGTTTTTCTTTTTAGACATTGTTTGGACATTATTCGTGTATTTTACAAAGGATAGACTGCGGATCGATTAATATTAATTCATGTTATATATGTTCAGAAAGGCACTAATCCGCGTTTTTAAAGAAAGAGCGATTAGATATTTACGGTTTAGTCTGACGTACGAATAGAAATCAATCACGTTTATTTTATGTTCACAAATAAAGAAATAGACAAGTCAATTATTAAACATTAAAAATAGGAAAAAGTGTGTTAATTTATTTTCTTTTCTTCCACTTTTTGTCAACTATCAGAAGAAGTGATCTGTCAACGTCAATTTGTCTAAGATATAGACTGATTCATTCTAGAATGCGACCTCTAGCGACAGTTAGCGAGTCAATCGAATTATCGGTTTTGTTGATCATTAGCAAAACTGCTTAGCTAATCATAAAATCAATCCCATTTCAAATTTCAAAGTTTAAGCCAGTTGGGAATTACGGAAAACCGTAAAAAATTACGAGTTTAATGGGGAACTTTGTTCGACTTTACTTTTAGAGTCAAACGTTCGTTAAGCCGGTGTTTTCAGGATTAGGTTGCGTTGTTCAAAAGCTTTATTTAATGTTAGCACATAGGTACCTAATTTTTCTTTCTTTTACGCAACTCCTGTTTATTTCAAACAATAAATTGGATGTGACAGGCTGTCATTTGATGTTTTGATTTTATGATTAGCTTAGCAGTTTTGATATTAAGCCACAAAACTGATAATTCGATCGATTCACTGACGGTTGCTTGTGGTCGCATTCTAGTACGAATCCGTCTATATCTTAGACAAATTGACGTTCTAGTGTTTTTTTTTTTCACTTTTGCTTGTGGACAAAAAGAGGAAGTGAATTAATTAACAATTTATTTCCTATCGGTATTTATTTTAATTGGCACTTGTCTACGTGCTTTCTTGAAGGCCTAATAAATGAAAATGCTTGGTTAAGTTGATGTACATTTTGATTCATGTTAACTTCTCGTAACTTCTCGTAACACTCTTGCACCTACATTTTTTCCATGCCTCTCCCCTTCCGCCGTTTGCATACTTCTTGACTAGCCCTTATTTTACCGACTTCAAAATAAGAAGGATATTCTATGTTCTCCTGTTAGTTTTTTATGTTTGCCGATTTCACCTCCAATATACTGTGGACAGATTTTACTAAGTTTTTGCTATTTTTAGCATAGAGAATAGATGGTCCCATTAAAAAAATATTCCCTACTTAAAAGCATTACTATTTAGCCCGAAAAACTAAAAAGACTATCCATTTTAGGGATTTTGGAGTCGGATTTTAGTTTTTCAAAACAATTTTATGGTAGTAGGTAATACACATTCCCAAGATTAAGTTCAGAAAGTCATTAAACTTTTGACTACCTGTAGATTGTATGCAACAGTCTGCACTTAGCTCAATTGTTTCAATTGTAAGTACTAGTTCTAATTTATTTCTATTATTTTAATGTAATTTTCTTTGTGAATAAAGGCTTCTGTCCTATATTTAAACTTATACCTACATTTAACCTTTTTTTTAATTTTTTTTTCTCTATTTTAACCTATATTTAAACATTTATATGATACAAGTATTACTTGTAAGTACATGACGGCAGTAACATTACAAACTTACCCTTTTATAAAACATTGTTTTAATCACTGAAGAAAGTTCCCCATTACGATATTGGCAAGTTTTTCCCATTCAATCAAAAGAAAGTAAAAGTTAGCGTAGGTTTGTTTCTTAATAAGTTTTAATAGTTAAAGATTATTTTTTTAAAAACACGCTGTGCATTGTCATTCAAACTAAACCTGTATACAAAATTTCAGCTCAAACATGAAGATATTTGCTTCAATGCTGTTGCAATATTCCACCCGAACACACGTAGTTACATACATTGCAAGTCACATAAAAGCTTGTAAAATAGCTAATGATAATAATATCAGTATTTATATGGTTCCTTTCTTCAAAAGGAGAAATGAAACCTGTATGGAATCTCGTTGTTGTCCGTCTGTCAACCCCCTTTTCTCAGGAACGCGTGAAGATATTGAGTTGAAATTCACATGAAATGCTCAAGTCCGTAACCACTTGGAGCCGTGATATAACTCAAACTTTTAAGTCAACGCAGTAAAAGTTACAGCCGCTTATGGCCGAATTTTTGAAATTTCCATGGGAATCACATGCTCACAAAACCTATAGGGCACTTCCCGTTGACCTAAAATCAAGAAACAATGTCTTATAATTATACGGAACGCTTAGTGCGCGAGTCTGATTCGCACCCGACCTTTTATTTGTGGTCAGTGCCAATATGGTCACTGTAAGATGTATGAGTTTCATTTGAATGCATATTATTGTGGTGTGCGGTAACAGTGCTGGATGTATCTGCTATTGACAGATCCAGAACAGAAGCGATATTTTAATATTTACAATTATTTTTACCGTAACTGAAATTTTTTAGAACAATTTTAAAACAAAAACCTTTGGTATCTGTAAGGGATGAAAATAATATTGCATAGAACGTTGAGCGGCGACCATACGTATTATTCGTAAATAATGATGTGGTTATTAACTTATGAAGGCTCCACCGCCCGGGACTAGGCCTTTCTAGGGATTAGTTGCATTTCGTGCGTCGACATTTTGGAGTAAACAACCATGTAAGTCCCATTTCGTGCGTTCTGCTACCTGGTGAAAAAAATAGCTGAACCTTTTGTTGCATTTCGTGCGTCGAGTACATTATAATTATGTACAACTAAGTTTTAACCATAGAGCTGCAAAACTATTAGAAGTCTCATTTTAATTATTAGAAGTACCTGTCACACATTTATTCTATAATTTGATTGATTTAATAAAAATAAAACTTTTAATTGAGGGATATTATAAAAATAAAAATTTGTGTAAATGCCAAAACAATGGGCTTATGAAAGGTATAAGTTTTAATGCTACTTCCCATAATTATGCCTACCTACCTAAGTTATGTAAATCACTGTGAAAAATTCATTCTCCAGTTACTAGTAGTAGATAGTTCAAATTATAATAGCACCTACTTACTTGTATAGATAGATGGATAAAACTATTTTTTTGTAACTTCAGACCCATAATTAGAGACTACAGCAATTATACAATACACTAATAAAAATAAAACAAAATAAAATACAGTTGACTAATTAAAACGAAAGATAACATACTTAAGTAATTAAAATCTGAGTAAAATGTCTGTGTGTACTGCAGTAGGTACATCTAAAAGGCCATGACTTAGCGTTATATTTGTTTCATCGGTGGTGATTAGAAATTACATACATATATCTATCAAAAATTGTTGCTATTATGTTGCATAAAAGTTCATTATTTGAGATACTTGTTCAAATTAGGTTTTTGTCTATGTCGTTCATCTTTCGCCTCGATATTTTTACATAAAAGTCGTAAAAACACAAAAAAACAATAGAAATTAATTTCTCGCGTTAGGTCTCTGTTTGAATGATGGTTTCAATTCAATAAATTATGTGTAATAGGCATGTGGTTCATAGAAGGAGGAAGAGCAGTCAGTTGGCGCGACTTTCTTTTGTTTGTGTTTGCGCAGTTTACACAGCTTTTAGCATTTCGCCAGTTTAAAACAAATGACGTTCGCGGTATTTGCGTTCACCGGATCGGAATCAGAGCCTACGCAGTATCCGCTGCGTCGGTATTGTTAATATGCCTGACTCGGTATCAGCATAATAATATATGCAGATCCAATGCACGCTGTACCATTATGAAATATTTATTCATATTAAATTGGACGTTTACGGCAGGAAACCAATTTATTTATCATATAAAAAATTACAAGAACAGAATAAAACAATTACAACTAGTATTTACAATTTTATCTATTTCTTAAGAACCTAAGCCGTCACCAGAGTGTGCAGAATTCTGGCAGCATTGCCACTTTGAATGGCAATGCTAATTTGTTGACTGAAATAGAAGCCAGCATTCCGATCACCTGTGGATTCTATTAGAAGTTTGGTAAGATCTTTATAAATTGCGTGTGCCCCAGGACCCCAAGGACCAAGGGTTTCAACCCCAAACGGCTCAAAAAGGTAACCCCGGTCAAGTTCATCGTATTTTCGCCGTTTGAGGGACTCCGCTTATGTTGCTGCTTAACCGGCCCTTACCGATGTCCCTGCAAGATGTGAAGGCGCTAGAGTGCCTTCACACGTGGCATCCCAAAGTAAACGCTGACCAATGTTCCAGGGAATCAGATTCATACCGTCAGGTCTTTTACCATAATGGCCACATGGTTCAAGGGTAGCTGCTCTGACGCTGGTGAAAGCTCGACGGATGATTTCATTACTTGAACTGCGCAGCGTTCGTGCAAGCTCGGGAGGCCCCGCCACCCGAGGATGCCCGAACACTGCGGCAATAATCTACAAACTCTGACGAATCCGCTCTTTATTCATTAATTTGTTAAAAGCACCTACCTACCTCACTTTTTATCTTTCTAGATATTTATGAGATAATTATGAGAACAATGTAATTGTGTAATAATGACTGAGTAGCTTCATACTTACCTTACCTTACATTACTTACTCATACGTAAGTACCTACACGCAAAGATGTATACTTCTTTTTAAAGTTAAAACCGAGGAATGTAACATTCGGGTCAAACCCCCACGGGTTTAAAGAGTGTTATTAATCTAAGTAATTCTTTTTGAAAATAAATAAATAAAAAAAAATTAAAATAAAAAACTATGACGGGACACACGTCTTGCACTAGAGACACCTGAAAGTGCATGGTGACCAAACTTATAAACGCTGCAACGGTTTTACCGCACTAGCAACGGTGTGCAACAATGCAAGGAGAACCTATATGCAAAGAGATGGCAATCCGATATGAGTTATTATCTAAAAGGGTACCTAGATTTTTGGAAGGCAATGAAATAATTATTCTTTAATACTTTTCAAACATATTTCATGAAAGTTGCAAAAAAGCTGAGATTTTTTATTGCGAGGCCTACATCAATAAAATATATCGCATTTAAATCCAGTTTTCCTCTACCTCAGTGGATGTTTACCCCTATCTACGTGTACCCCCGTTTCGCCTATCTGTGGGTTGTCAGCTGTCACGGTATTTATGTAGGTAGGTACAAAAGCAATTAAGCCGTTTTGGGTCGTAGCCAAAAATTGTTCACCCATAACAAGAGAATCGGCATTAATTGAAGCAGCTATAAAAAAATACGCTTTTTTCAGAACTCGAAAGTATGAACGAAATTATTCATAACTCCAACAATCGTAGATATTTGATATGTTTTTAATTTGCCCACTTGTTTTTAATGTTTATTCACAGAAAGACGAAAAGCAATTTGTGTTTTTAAAGCTTCTGAGAAATTGCAGGTATTTGAAATGGAAGTAAAGTTTTACACCAATAACTCTTGGTAAAAATAAATAATAAACGTACTGAAACCCAAATGTCATGGGCGGAACCCAAATGCCTGGGGCCGGATTCTGATAATCAATCGGTTTACGTTCATATATGAAATAAACTCTAGATAGTGCATGCAGTGTTATTTACACGGACAGCTTGCTAGAATGGTTTCAACCTTGATAAAAAAAATACACGCATCTCTCCATATGTAGGTCTAGCACGGGAATTGTTGTCTAGGGTAGAATAGAGAAATATTAAGACACATCGTCATCAAATGCGTTTTATGTATGAAACTCGTTCCTTCAACTTCAATAATTTACGCAATGTATGACAATGCGATGCCATTCTTCTCTATTCTACCCTTGACAACTATCTCCGTGCTAGGCTTTTTCATAACGCTACGGATCTGCGTCCTAATGCGTTAATTAACGCGTTAATTGGGGCGTTACGCAGACGTGGCCAAGGTTTTAACGTGTTCATTTATTAACGACACTACTAGTTCCCAAGGTGCATTTTTAGCGCCTTAATTAACGCGTTAATGGACATCAACACTAACGTCTACGCCAACGCAGGTGGAGCCGTAGCATTAAGGCTTAGTAGGCCAGCAGAGGCCGCACTTTTGTGATTTTAAAATCATCTGAGACTTAGAAAATAGTGTTTAAAATTCTGAAAATAAGATATATATTACTTAAGGATCTAGTCTAGTCAAAGTCACATTCAGTTACAAGATCTAATGAACTTTACTTGATCAAAAAAAAAATGCCAAAGTTACCCCTTTTTCTAATGTTTTTTCAATATTATGACTAGCGAAGTACTGATTTTTTTTTGTACGATCAACTAAAGACACTCAATATTACTAAGCCAATTCGCAGAGTTAGACTTGATAACATTATTTTCTTAACCACCATGTATAAATAACTACAAAAAACACGAGCGCAGCGGCTTGGCTGGCGCGCGTTTTCCCTTACGCCTACTGCTGCAGGAATACCTGACCTTAAAGGTAACACGATATCATATATTTTTTTATTTATTCAAGTTAAGGTCTTATAAACAAAAAACAAATCAAAGTAAGCTATCCTAATATTATACAGAGGAAGGATTTGATTGTTTGTTTGTTTGTTTGTATTGAACAGGCTCCGAAACTGCTGAACCTATTTAAAAAATTATTTTACCATTAGAAGCCCACGTTATTCCTGATGACCAAAGGCTACTTTTGCCGGGGGAAAATGCTTCATTCCTACGCTACGGGAAAACGGGTAATAGGACAACGGGTAGTAAGAATGCATCTAGTGTGTACTATAAATCTATTTCAATTCTTAGTTTCGACATCTCATTAGTAAGGTGAAGCGATTAATTTCGTGGAATACGGCCCCTATTTGTTAGAATATTAATGCAAAAAGCTTACATTAAAACTTGAAGAAAGTTCTGGAATATGCCCCTTACAATTGTGCCCTAATCACGATGGACAACAAAGTTATTATGCTTCCAGTAAACGTTTCGACTTTAGAAGAAAATTATCATAAAAACAAATGTTAATTACGAGGGCTTAAAGAAAGTCACCTCTTGAATTCAAATTACTTGAGAGCTTTTGAATAACATTATTTCATGAAATTGTAGAAATTCAAAGCTAAAGTTTTATACTCTAATGAGGATTACTATATTTTTATGTCCAGTTAAAATCCAGATGAAAAAGGTAAAGCAAACAAATATATTGTAAGACAAACTTTTATTTTAAAAGAACTATAGCCAACTTCTGATAAACGAAACTACATAACCTTTATCACAGAATAACTATAAATAATATTAAAAACATAGCCTTTATTGACAAAGAAAATTACAATCGAATAATAGAAACTAGCATTACAATTGAGCTAACTGCAGACTATTGCAAGCAATCTATAGGTAGCTCAACTGATCCATATCAATGCCAGTCGGAAGCGTCCCCAAGACCCAAGGCTGCATTGCCCAGCTGTATGGCAATGCTAATGCGCTGTGCCAGATACTCACCAGCTCTCGGGTCACGCGTCGCTCAGATATTTTTTTGAAAACCAGATGAGCCTCGGTACCCCACGGACCTAGGGTCGCGACTCCAAGGGGAGCAAATACGTAGGCTTTGTCGAGACCTGCATATTTGCGCCTCTTGGGATCTTCGGCCTCACGGATGTCCTCGGAAGATGGGAAGGCGCATGTGTGGCCTTCCATGTAAACTATCAACGCCAAAATTTTAAAACCAATCCTTTACGATTTTAAAGATAGTATGAGAAAACCTATAAATCCCATTTCATCCTTGTAAGAATGCTTGTATAAAAATTACTTATTCGATTACGACCCCATTTTAACTACCATAGAATACGAATTTCCAAAATCCGTTCTTAGCGAGTGCCTACTTTCTAGAAGTTATTATAAAAATGACCATTGACCCCCTTGAAATACGAATTTCCAAAAATCCGTTTTTAACGGGTGCCTACGTCTTAATAGTACGTTTAGGTTTAGGTTTAGGTGTAAGTACTCCTATTTCCGCATTCAGACTCGAAGTTGGTCCATTATGCGTTAAAAATTTTGCTAGCATAGCCAGCCTAACTCCGTCCAGAAGCGCAGAATCTTCCTGGGGTCTTCACAGGCTTCGCGGAGTGACCTCGGCAAGTTGAGGATTTCTGTTCGTTGTGCTTTTACTCCCTCGCATTCCAGGACTACGTGGGCAGCTGATTCGTCGTCGCTGAGGCACCCTCTGCAGAGAGGGCTATCTGTCGCTCCGATGGTAAATAGGTGTTTATTTAGTGGGCAGTGTCCTGTTAGTGTTCCCACCAGGATACGCAGGTCCATTCTGTTGAGGTTTAGTAGGCGTTTTGTCAGCCTCGGTGATGTTGATGGAAGCGCCGCTCTGGCTTGTCTGCATTCAAAAAGGCGTGTCCATCGTTCGTTATGCATCTCTCTAATTCTGAGCCTAGTCCATGACTGGAGTAGCGAGAATGGTAGCGGTAGGAAAGGTGCTGGACCTTCTGTGGTGTTATCCGATCCTCTCCGTGCCAATTCATCGGCGGCGTCGTTACCTATAGATCCGCTATGTCCCTTGATCCATTGAAGGATGATCCTGTTCTTGGTGGATATCCTCTCTAACGCCAAGTGACATTCGTACACGAGCTGGGAGTTGCAACTGTTTCCTTCCAGAGCCCTGAGTATGGCAGCACTGTCGGAGAGAATGCGCACACATTGGTCGCTTATCTCTCTCTTCTGCACGGCTATGGCTGCCTGGGTTATTGCTACGCATTCGCATTGGAATATGGAGCTGTGTTTTCCTAGTGTCATTGATATACTAATGTTGAGGTCCATTGAGTGAACCCCAGCACCCGTACCCGTATCTGTTTTAGAGCCATCTGTGTAGATTCTGACTTCGTGGACGCCTGATTCATCTTTATGGTCCTCGTATAGTTGAATCTGGTAGTGTTTATCTAGTATTGGTTTACTGGGCATTTTGTCGCAGGGGGCGACTATTAGCGGTTCGTGTAAAATGGCCCTGTCCATAATCTGGGCATGTGGGCTGCCTGTGACTCCCCAGAGCCCCATGTTTTGCAGTCTTCGCGCCGCCATCGTCGCTTCTTGTTGTATGTACAGGTCTAATGGTACTAGATCTAGAATGATATCTAGGGCAGCACCAGGTGTAGTTTTCATGCAGCCTGTTATCGCTGAGCATGCCATTCTTTGGAAGCGCTGTAGTTTGGCTATCACGGTGTTTAGATCCGTTCTGGTCCACCAGACTATAGCTCCGTATGATAACATTGGTCTTATGATAGCAGTGTAGAGCCACATGGTAATTTTTGGGGAAAGTCCCCATGTTTTCCCTAACATTCTGCTGCATTGGTAGAAGGTAGCGGTGGCTCGCTGTAGTTTGTAGTCAAGGTGTTTGTTCCATAGCAGTTTGCTGTCTAGTATGACCCCTAGATACTTGACTTCCGTTTTTAGTTTTATCTCTGTGTTGAACAGTTTTGGGAGTTTCAGGTTCCCTAGATTTCGCTTGTTTGTGAACATTATTAGTTCCGTTTTTGTAGGGTTCACTGAGAGTTCATGGTCATTACACCATGCTTCGATGGTTTTAAAGGCGAGCCTGATCTGGTCACATAGTGTATTCTCGAAGCATCCAGTCGCCAGGATCGCGAGGTCATCCGCATATCCTACTGTGACCAGTCCGCGGCCGTTGAGCTTGCGTATGAGTTCGTCTACGACTATGTTCCATAGTAGGGGCGACAGGACGCCGCCTTGGGGGCAGCCCCTGGCGACTACACCTCTTGTGGTGTTATTGATGGTTACTTGTATTGCTCTGTTCTTGAGCATGTTGTTTATCCACTCAGCTATCGTCGGCGTGACACCATATCTAGTCAATGCTCTGTATATGCTGGTGAATCTGGTCTTGTCGAAAGCTCCTTCAATGTCTATGAAGGCCGCCAGCGTTGGCTGTTTCGACGTTAATCCGCCTCCTATTCTTGAGACTACACTATGTAGGGCGGATTCTGTTGATTTGCCTTTACTGTAGGCATGTTGTTGCGGGTGAAGTGGGTTGTGAGAGAGTGTGTTGTCTCTTATTTCTCTATCACAAAGCCTTTCTAGTGTTTTTAGGAGAAATGATGTCAGGCTTATGGGTCTGAAAGATTTTGGCTGAGTATAATCACTTCTTCCTGGTTTTGGTATAAATACTACCTTCATTTCCCTCCATTTATGCGGTATATATTTGTTGGCGATGCACGCTCTAAATATCTTGACTAGGTGGTCGGCTAGGATGTCACTGCACCATTTAAGCATGCCTGGAAATATTCCGTCTAGTCCTGGCGATTTGAAGGGAAGGAAGCTGTTGATTGCCCAGATAAACTTCTCGTGGTTTATCATACTTTGGGCTGTTTTCCAGTCTAGGTCGGTCGGCGTTTGCTCTGATGTTTCCTCCCATGTGCAGGTGTCTGTTATCTGGCAACCTGGGAAGTGTGTGTTCAGTAGCACTTCGCTGGTTTCTTCATCCGATTTGGTGTAGGTGTTGTCAGGTTTTATGAGGCATCCGAGCGTACTTTCCGGCACGTTTGCAAGTATCTTTCTAATACGGGTTGCCTGGTTGTTGTTTTCAATGTTGGTGCAGAACCTCTCCCAACACTCGGTTTTTCTTAAGCGAATTTGCTTTTTGTAGGTTCTTTTTACATTGTGGTAGTTCACCCAGTCTATGTCTTGTCTAGTGTTTATGGCTCTGTTGAACAGTTTCCTTACTTTGCGGCGGAGTCTCTGCAGTTCGTGACCCCACCATTGCCTTCTCGTCCCAGGTTTAGGCGAGACTAGTTGGCAGGATTGTTCATAGCTGTTGGTAAGAATATGTGTTAATTGGTTAATGTAGTAGTCGATGTCCCCTACTGTTATGCGTTTTGGTGGGTTAGGCTTACTAGTAAGTTCCGATCTTACCATTTGGAAGAATTTGGTCTTATCGGTCTTACGTGGGATGCGCCTAGGTTGCGGGTTCGGTATTGACAGTTCCAAGTTGAACCTTATCCATCTGTGGTCTGAGCATGAGGCTTCGTTAGAAACATGCCAGTCCTTGATGGAGTGGACAACTTGTGAGGTCGATAGTGTTAGGTCAATGATTGTCTGGGCTCTGGATGTTACAAACGTAGGTTCCGAGCCCTTGTTAAGTAGAATGAGGTTAGTAGAGACTAGATAATTTACCAGTTCTTCTCCTCGGTCGTTACACTTGGCGCTGCTCCATAGTGTGTGGTGCGCGTTGGAGTCGGTGCTGATGATGAGCTCGAGTTTCTCCCTCTCGCAGTATTCTATCAGGGACACCAGCTCAGGTGTGGGTATCGCTTCGTCGCTTGGTAGGTAGGCTGATGCTAGGACTATCTGCGTTATGGAGCTGTTGTTGTTGGAAGATAGATATAGCCTAGCAGCTGTTAAATCTCTGGAACAGAGTTCAGTTATTAGTAGTGTTTTTGCGGTACGCGGAACAACAATGCAGGTTCTGAGGTTGCTTACAGTTGTGTTCGCGAGAAGCTTGCTTCGTGGTGTTTTAAGGCCGCAGATTTGGCCTTTCCTGATCCACGGTTCTTGTATGAGGGCCACGGTGTCGGGATGCTCCTCCAGCACTCTGCGCAGGGACGCGGTAGCCGTGAGGCTGTGCTGGAGGTTCGCTTGGATGTAGGGTGTGGCGGGAGGTGGTGGATCAGGAATTGGTGTTGCAGGTGGTTTGGGTTTAGGAGCGCTTGATAGGAGAGGAGCCGAGGTCGCTATCGCTGACGTCGCTCCCCTCCGTATCGAGAAAGTGCTCCTCGGACAGTGGGGTTGGTGGATCCTGGACATCCATCGGGTCCAGCCCCTGGGGTGGTGGTGGGGCCGGAGAAGAATCCACTACGAGCCCCGAACTGGGGCCGGGCTGTGGATGAAGGTCAGCCCTTGGTCCCGAAGAGGGACCGGGCTCTGGACCCTGGTTGGGTCCAGGATCGGTTGGGTCGGAATCTTTCCGACTGTTCTCGCCCTTGGGTTCATCTTTCTGGATTATCTTCAGGTAGATGTTCCCAAGAAGCCAGTACAGACGACGGTCTTTGAGTCGTGCCTTCTCAACTTCTGATTCGGGAACGAGGAGCAACATGTATATACCGGAACCTTCCTGGTCGTTCCGTATCTCCGTTCGGATTAGGTTCCACGAATTGATGTTGAGGTCGGAGTTGTGGCCCGCCAGAATCTTGCGGATCCGATCGGTGTCCAACGGCATATTTGCCGGTGTCGGCACGTACAGACCACACAGTATTCTGCGCTCGAGCTCCGCTTGTCTTTTGATGACTAGCTTAGTCCCGGCGATGGGCGGTTCTTGTTCTTCAACCTTATGGCGAAGCCACGCTAGCGTGTGGTCGTCCTCGCACCAGAATTTGAGGACTCCCTCGCTATAGTGCGCTCGGCCGCGGAAGCGGACCTTCGAAGTCTGGGGTAAGGTGTTCGGATCGAGGAGGCCCTCCACGATGCTCACCTCCAGTTTCTCACGCACTCCCGCGGCTTGCTCCGCCGTAAGGTCTTGGTATGGCTCGACTGTTACAGCCACGCAGAGGTCATGTGACCTGAAAGCAGCTGCGTAGCTCACAGAGTTGCTCTTGTGTCCCGTTTCCGCCCTTTGACGCTTGCTGTCGCCGGTGGGCGTAGTGCTGTCGTCGGGTCGAGAACGCTTGACACTCTGTGGCTGAGCTGGTGGGATTTTGTTCTTTCGGGCCAAAGCTGCCAGTCTCCCTCCGCGCTTCCCTCTTGGCTTGGGCCGCTGAGCTGGCGTTCGGCTTCCGTCGACGGGCACTGGCGCTGCGTTCGGCTGCGCCGGTGCCTGGACCACTTCGGCGGGACGAGTCCCTCCTACCTGGGTCGTGGACTTAGCTCTGGGGAGCTGATTACGTCCACCGCCGGTTGCCGTCTGCTGTGTCTGCGCCCGCGCCTTTTGGGAGTCGCTTGGTGGCTGGGGGGGCTTCTTACCCCTCTTCTTGTTCCCTTTGGAGGGAACAAGATTCCAGTTTGGCCCTGGGTCAGGTATAGCGGCCTTAAGGTCAGATAGTTCTATGACCGTCTCTCGCGGGGAAGCCCCGAAGGGCGCTCCGTCTATCGAGGTGGTCGGTGTTTGTGCTACAGAGGAAGGAGCCCTAGACGTAGATGGTTAATGTCTAGGGGCTTCCGTGGGAGCGGCCGTTGATGTTGGTGGTTGCCTGAAGACTGCTGAAGAAGCAGCCCTTGACGTGTTCGGTAGGTTTGGCGCTGATGCAGCCGTGAAGAAGTTGAGCTTGGGCGCTTCCGAAGATGCAGCCCTGGCCTGTTGGTTGGGTCGTTTCTTTTTATTCTTAGAATAAGGCAGTTCTTTGCCCCCCCCAGAGTACGAGGGGCGGCCCGAGCTAGGCTCGGGGAGGGATTCCCCGGTAGAACCGGAACCCTCCTGGGGAACAAATTTTTCGTTAAGACTTGCCATATTGTTTGATAATTTAAAGGGTTATCATCCCCGTTGTTTGTCGGATTATTGGCCGCCGCTAACAATATCCCCCCGAAGAGGGAAATCATTAGCGGTGGGAACCAGGGTGCACCAGGCCCGCCACCTGCTACCGTTCCTCAGGGACGAATCCCCAAGGACAAGTAACAGTACGGGCTCACGAGGAGGTTATCCGACCACGACACCCCCGTCTTAATAGTAACCTCCATGCAAAATTTCAGCTTCGTAGCTTTTCTAATTCCTGAGATTTCGTGATATGTCACTGAGTCGCCTAACTTTGACTCCACACCACCACCTTTAGGGTGCGAATTTCAAAAACCCTGAAACACGTGTCTGTTTATTTTAAGTCATCTTCCTACGCTACAAATTATGACTGGCCAACAGTTACCGTTCTGAAGTTATTATAAAAATGACCTTTGACCCACTTAGAAAACGAATTTCCAAAAATCCTTTCTTAGCGGGTGCCTACGTCCTGAAAGGAACCTCCATGCAAAATTTCAGCTTCGTAGCTCTTGTAGTTTCAGAGATCTCTTGATGAGCCAGTTTTCTCTTCTCTTTTATAAATATAGATATTGTACATACAGCGGGGCAGCCAGCGTCTTGGGGACGCTAGTTTGAGTAGGTACTTTTTCATTTCAGATTTTAAAAACAAAGGTTGTGTTTAATGCGGTGATGAATTTCCTCACAACATTTTCACTCCATTGACCACCGGAGGTTTTGTGGATTTCCGACCGTCCCAATTATCTCTCGGCAAAACTCGGTTTCGAATTCAAATAAAATGGGGTTGGCTATTGGCTGTAACCACGTTCGACAATTGGGATGTTATTCGAATTCATGGATTCGAAGTTCATTTCGTTGATTGGTTAGGGAAAGTAGAACTTTGAACTTGTATTGTTTGGGACCGTTTTCGCCAAACTTTCGTATCACGATTCACGGCCACAGAATGCTGTATGATTCTTAAACGGACAACATTTGATGTCATCGTCATCCTGTGAAATGGAAACTTAAACCCATGAGCTCTTTATGATGAATATAGATTGGTTTACTGAAATCAGCTCATTTAGATAATTGATCACATTAATATTATAATGATGTATGAATGTTTTTTAATTCGTCACGCCGAAACTACTTAACGGATCGGGCTAAAATTGTACACAGGTAGTTTTAAGCCTGAAATAAAACACTTTTTGAAATAGAACACTACAGAAGCTATTAAAAATAAAACAGAGGAAATCATCGGTCCTATCCATCTCCACCGTTTAGTACCTACGCCCTACAGGTTTTAATACTAATCTTTTCCAGGTTTTCCCGACGAGTAACCTTTTCCAAAAGTAGAATAAAGTGAAACATCTGTTCGTAAAACGCTAAAAGTCTTAAAGGATCAGACAATTTGGAGAATCGCTTCCAATCTCGAAGCAATTGAGCGGCTTTGGTTAGCTAATTACAAAGTTTTTTCATTATTAGCTTTGTATATGCGGATCGCGGCTTTGTGAATGCTGTTCTATTAAGAGGGCTCGGGTTAAGGTATTCCATACAAATGCATTTTATACATAGGATCAGTTACGTTTTGGTAAAGTCAAATTATTGACGAAAAGCATTGCTATACAAGGTGGCTAAATCATGATAATACGTCCATCGACCTTTGTAATAATAGACCGATACGACGTCTAGATAATAGTAAGTAATAGTGTAAGTTTAGATACATAAAGAATTATCGAATTATTTTGAGTATCTAAACTTAGAATTGTACTGATAATGTGAGCGTCCCTATTATGGACGTACGTATGGAAAAAGGTAATTACCGCAATAAAAGTTATCTATAGGTATCTATACTATCGTTAGTAGATGCTTTTGCTTATACATATATAACTGTTGTTTTGTATCTATTTACAGCCGCGTAGTGATGGCTTAGAATTTGCTCCGACCCTACTCTTCCCGTGGGTGTCTTAAGACGCGACTCAGGGGTAGCCACAGGAGGGTGGGCAGCAGCGCTTCCTGCAGAACAATTTTATCATCGAACAGCGATCCCCAACCCGCATGCTCAGCAGCGTGAGTATTATGGACGTTGCTCCCCCCCCCTCCATATGATAAAAGCCAATAAGGCGCTTATCAGGGGAGGCCTGCGTCCAGTAGTGGACTAGTAAGGGTTGTAGATGTTTGAGAAATGTGAAAAATGATTAGCCTGTTTCTTTAAATATCCTTAGTACAAAATAATTATTGAAAATTTATTTCAAATTAACGTAAGTAAATTCAACATACATAAAAATTAGGTATTAAAAATAATTTAGAGAATATTTTATGAGCTGTTTGTCTTAAGGAATAATGTTAATGTCGAGGCGCGTTGTTTCGATAACAATTGTATGAAAGCCGCATGAACCAATTACCCTAAGCCCAAAGCAATCAGAACTTACGTAGCCAAAATAAAATTAGCATTTTCGTTGTTGGGTGTTAAATAAAGGGTCGACGACTTCCTACGGGCTGACTACGGGGCCAAGAGCACTCAAATTTCATTAGTCTTGTTCCTTGGATTTGCCAATTTCATTTAGATTTGATGTAGGTTGGCTTAACGAGGTTTTATGATGGAGAAACAATTCAATCAACTGCAAATTTAATTGGCTTCCGAAAGTGAACGAAAGAAAATTTTCCCTTGGTTTAGTGGCAATCAAGGCGCCAAAATTGGCCTCGTATGGCTGCCATGACCCCAAAACCAAAGCAGTAATTAAAATAAAACCTGTCAAGTGCGAGTCGACTCGCACACCGTGGGCTCCGTACCATGAAACAAAACTATTTCGCAAAAGAAACCCTAAAAAACAGTTTTATTGATGGAGCAAAAAGCCAACATGACGTGGTCAGCCATCTAAGTACTGACCGCGCCAACGTTGCCAATCTTTGGTGATCGGTAAGGTAGGTACTCAACGTGGCATGGCATGGACGTTGGCCCTCTCATTTATGAAATTCATTTATTTTAAGAACTCCTGCCTCGAAGAACATGCTCGACACACTGCAGTACCTCGGCAATCTCATAAAAGTCCTGTAAGCGTCACCGTTCTAAACTCTTATGGCATTGATAGACTTTCTGGTAAAGTTAAACCATAGTGGGCACATACCCAGACAATATGCACGGAACAAGGTGTGACTTTGGTACTGTAGTTTGTGAAGCGACGCACGAACATATTATTACGTACGGCGAAGGCTCTTTGCTCACGCTCAATGTCATCATCGTCTCTCAACGTCTCGTTGGGCCAACGTCCCAAGTATTTGACCACTTTTATGTTGGCTCCATTCATATGTACAACGTAAATAAATAAATAAATAATGCTGGACAATTCACATAGCATTATCTAGCCCCAAGCTAAGCAGAGCTTGTGTTATGGGTGCTAGATAACTGATATACTTAATACAATGATACACTGCATATAAAGATATTTTTTATTATACATAGATAACACCCAGACGGAGGTCTCAAGGGCACAACCGAAACGATGGTGTAGATCTGTACGAGGTCCAGATAAGGATGTCCTGACGACCTCCGTGGCGCAGCGGGCGAAGGTCCACCTGCGACGCAGGAGGTTGCGGGTTCGATTCCCGCCTCGGAACAAATTTGTGTACGATCTTGATCTGAAATTTGTTCCGTTGGTCTGGGTGTTTTCTATGTATAATAAAAAATATCGATCTATGTAAGATCGCTTATCATCGAGCTTATCATAGCTATATATTATATATCATATGATAAGCTTTATAAGCATAGTAAATTAGTACCTACACGTCAAGAAATATATCGATCTTACATAGATCGATATTTTTTTATTATGCATAGATATATTTTTTATTAAACATAGTTTGGGTTTTCCAAACTGAGCATCATCAATTTCCATACTCTCCCGAATACTTGGGTAAATGAGCCGCTCAAGTATTTTCCCTAATACCATTCCCAATGAAATACGACGATAATAATCCGAGGAACTGACATTTTCCATTTCATTCTTTACAATGGGAACCACTACAGTCTTTATTAGGACCCATATTTAATGTAAGGACTGACTACCTCGTTGGGCTAGCGGTCAGCTTTTTCAACCGCTGATTATGAGGTTCTGAGTTCAAATCCCGGGTCGGGCTAGTAGTTGTAATTGGGGTTTTAATAGCAAGAAAAATTCAGCCGTTGGTACTGTGCTTGACCTCTCCCCGGTCGTTTCAGTCCCATCGCATTATGAGAGTGAGGGAATAGAGAGTGCAGCTGTGTTTGCGCACACACTTGTGCCCCATAATATGTCCTGCGCATCTGGCTAGTCTCCGATGAGACTGGCCGCCGTGGTCGAAATTCGGCTAGGAGGATATTAATGTAAAGATTATGTCTGGAGTTACATTGCTTAATCTGACTAAACAGCAGGTTTGAAATAAAAAGGAAAAAGTATTTCTATTGTAAATTTATTAAAAAAAGAACTATGAAATATAAAGAACTATCTAGAGATAAAATCTATCGTAGTTTACGACAGCGTTGTTGGTGTTCTTCCAACATAAAAAAGGTTATAATTAACCCGCTCACATCCGTAATGGATTCACAAAAAAGAAACACTTTTCAGATAACTACAAAGATTACGTTACATTTACAAATGTTTCAGTTTCTAGTACCAATAACACAAGCTCTGCTTAGCTTGGGGCTAGATAATGCTGTGTGAATTGTCCAGCATTATTTATTTATTAATTATTTATTTATTCAAGGCATATTTTATGAACCAACCCATAGCGGACATTCTCACAAACACGTCGGGGGCTCCAACAGCGCAGGGGAAGCCCCAGGACACGATACCAACCAGACGTTTGTTTAGTATGGCCACCAACGCACTTCCAGAGTCACCCTGAAAGACAAAACAAACACGAACTCAAACAATGAGATAGGTACTTGTAAACCTTTGTGTTCTTTCAACACAAACTAGGTTCGTAGTCAACCCGCTTATATTCTTAATGAATTTGAAACTTCAAAGTATTGGTAAGTTACAGGAGCATTGTATGTAGTTCTGTGGGCTCATTGTACTGAATGTACTAATCGTAACACGTTACGGTTGTTACGCTACGGCCGTCGTTGGTCGTTTTTAACCGACTTCGAACAAAGAAGGAGGGTCCATGTTTCGCTGCATGTATGCTTTTTTAAGGCTGGATAGGCCAGCAGAGGCCGCATTTTTGTGATTTTTAAAACCATCTGAGACATAGAAAATAATGTTTAAAATTCTGAAAAAAAGATATTTTATTACCTAAGGATCTAGTCTAGTCAAAGTCGCATTCAGTTAAAAGATCTAATGAACTTCACTCGATAGAAAATAATCCCAAAGTTACCCCTTTTTCTAACGTTTTTTCAATACTATGACTGTAACTGTACTATGAACTACCGATATCACACTTTTTTTGTACTCAACTAAGGACACCTAATATTTCTAAACAAATTCACAGAGTTTGACTTGATAAAATGATTTTCTTAATCACCATGTTTAAATAACTACAAAAAACACGAGCGCGGTGGCTTGGCAGGCGCGCATTTCTCTCCTTACGCCTACAGCTGCAGGACTACCTGGCCTTAAGTATGAAAAAAAATCCTGAAGGTATTTGCCCCCAAAACATACAAAATATTGTAAAAAAAAGGAATTTGAAGTCGGCTTGAGTTTTTTCAAAACAATCAAATTATTAGGTTGATACTCACAAAACACATGCCATGTCCCCAAGAGTGGAAGGCGCAGATTTCCACCTTGAAGTCAATAGGGGCAGAGGTAACGTGTCCTACAGCATCACTGATGAGCCTTCGGCACTTTTCTTCGGAGATTGTCTGGAGATGCAGAATCTGAAGTTCCTCAGCTGCGCCGCGCCAGTTCTGGAAATAAAGACAATGTCAAATCTCAAGCGATTGTGAATACAAACCAAGCTACACAAAATTAATATATCTTCTAAAGGGCAATGTATACGCTTCTACAACAAAACTCCTAGTGAGTTGCAAAAATTATCAGTAAACAAATTCAAACGAATTGTAAAACCTTGCTGTGCAAAAAGGCTTACTATAAAATATCAGATTATCTAGAATATAAAAAAGCTTGGGACGGGTTTTGCTCCAACTCTAAAAGTAACAACTAACAGGCTAAAGGTTTCTTCGTCGCTTCTTTACTTTAGTCTATAATACCGAAGCGACAGAAATCAAAAATATCACTTTATTTCCGTGTCAGTGTTTAGTTTTATAATTTGACCTTTTCTAAGTGTCAATTTATTGTATTTATGGAAATAAAGAGTTTTTGATTTTGATTTTTGATTTTGTATATCGATCTCAAATTGTCTTTTTTTTTCCTATTACCTCTCATATTGTCGGTTAATGGTACCCCATACAACATTCTTTGTTGACTTACTGTCCATATCAGTTAATGTAATTTAAAATTGTTGGTACGTCCAGAGAAATAGAGAACATAGAACACATCAATTCCTAATAATAACAATTTTTGTTTAGTATTAAAAGATGGGTAGGTACATAGTCTTATTCATAGATGAAAACACCTTTTAAGTATTATTGAATTACTCTGGACAGACAGCAACGTGAGCCGTATGCCACACAATGTCTAATAATCGTACCAATAAGGTTTAGAACTCGCTGGCTGCTTCTGTATTTTTGGCTTAATTACAACCTGGGTCTCTAAAAGACAAGAGTGCATAATCCATCCATAGTCTTCTGGGCTTTTGTGATACATTCTAGGATAAAGATGCGCGATTGTGAATAATTTCATTGGAATTATTCGACTTCACAAATCATTCGAACCATTCGAATGAGTAGGGCAAATTAATCACTAATTTGGTTAGTAATGGCGATTGGCGTTTTCACGTCGACTGCCCGACTTGCCATTACTAACCAAATTAGTAACTAATATGGTTAGTAATGGCAACTGCTTTAGTCGGACAGTCGAACTCAATTCATTATTCGACGTTTCTCGCTATTACTAACCAAATTAGTAACTAATTCGATTAAAAATGTCAATTCGTTATACGACGCCTCGATCAATTCGTAGAGGCATTAGTAATTACTAATTAGTAGTTGTCATTGTATTTTGAAGTTTAGTATATTACTAATATTCAAGTCGATTGAGTAAATTAGTAGTTGTAGATCATTTGACTAGCCAGATCATTCGCAGTCGCGCATTTTTATTTTAGGCCACGTCGTCACATAAAATAAGTGAGATGCTGGTCTACCGAACTATATTTCTTTTCATTCAATACACTTACAATGTAAAAAAATTATATAAAACTTTATTGTGCACCAATAAAAATACGTTAAAAATATGCATTGGTATACACAATGGGCTTCCTAATTGCTTAGAAGCAATCTCTTCCAGGTAACCTTTAGGTAAAAAGAATAATTTTGATATTTTATCTACCTGTACACCCCATCCAGTGACGTAGCACGGAACTTCACCTCCTACCCACCTTGACTCCACACGAATAGGTTGAACCCTATGGCTTAAAGGCATCTCCTCTGTCTTAATGATTGCACAGTCATATTTCATTGTTGCAGCATTATACATGGGATGTTCTATGTAGCTTAGAAAATTTACTACGGAACCACCATGGTTCCAGGTATTAGAGCCTACAATGCCATGGTAGGACCTGGAAAGGATAAGAAAAGCTTAGGTTTTGTTACTAAGGAGGATAACCTTAAAGGCAAGAATAACCTGCGTAGATAAAGAATTGGAATGAGAATCACGTCATCTCTCATGTCCTGCAGGGGTATTTTGATTCGTCGGAAAGGGCGTCGGATTCGATATCGGAAGTTTTATGAAGAAAAACGTTTCCGATATTGAATCAAAATACCCCTGCCGCTCAGTTTGAATCCGACCTAAGCGGGATTGCATGAGATTTGATGTGATTCTCCATCCCAATCTGTACCCAGGTTATATCCACAGTGAGAGGATATAATGAGACATACAAGTACAGTTTGATACATGCTGTGAAATTAATACTGTGTTTACAATTTCCATCACCTTTCTTTCAGTAAAAGGAATAATTTTTAGATTTTTCAGAATCCTTAGATCACGTTCCGGTCCACTGATATGCAGGTCCAATACCAATTTAATTGGAAAATGAGTCTCATATTAAAGGGTTAGGATTTATATTTGCAATACGCTTCGGACAACCTGGACCGATTGGGCCGTTTGGTCCTTAACAGGTTAAAAGTTCTATAATCTAGAGCAAATAAAAAGCTATGAAGTGTCGTGAGGGTGATCCTTGAGAGAGGTTTTGTAATCAAATAAAAATCTACTTACTCCAGTAAACCTCCATCCATCCAATCTTTATAAATGCAATGCGCAGCTGTTAAAACATGTCTGGGTGAAATAATGGATCCCCCGCAAGTAAAAGACTTGACCTGCCATCCGACCACCAGCGCTACCATGTATTTAGTTTCAGGAGCAACTGACCCTCCAATAATACGAGGGTCGAAATATTCTTCCACGTCTGAGGAAGGTTCCTGTTCCATATTGAATGGTTCAAGGTTTGTTATTGGTTCTGATTGGTCAGCAGACTGAATGGCTGGTGATGATTCTGGTTCTACCAGCATTGGAGAAGCTTGGTCTGATGATGGGGTTTCTAGGGGAACGGCTGTGAAAGAGTGATTGATTGATGTTAAAAATGCGTTTTTTAGGAATTCTTCACTTAAGTAGATAAATTGCTAATATACAAATTTAATACGATTCTACATTTTAATGGCTCTCGATGAACATATAATGGAACTTGATGAACACTGGCCCCGCGGTGTTGCCCACGGATCATTCCTCTGGAATCCTGAACTTTTTCGTAATTAAAAGTAATGTGTTAATCCAGGATATATCCTGGTTGGTACCAAATTTCATCAAAATCGTCTCTGCCATTTCAGCGGGAAAGAGTAACGACATACACAAATATGTTTGTTTGTAAATTACTTATAAACTTTCGCTTTTGTTATAAAAGCGAAAGTTTGTAAAGAATTAGTGAGAATGAATACTAACCTATACAAAACCCTATTAATGCCATACACAAAGCACTGAATGCAAACATTTTGTTTCAATTATATAGAACGTTTTACGTGTTAAATAAAGCCGCACTGATGCATATCCTTTCCTGCGCGTGATATTTATACAAAAATCAGATTCCAAAGAGTAAAACCTCGATAAGTTTAATAATTTTCTTTGTCCCTTGACCTAATGAATCGAAAATAAGGTGGAATTTACATAGGTGAAATTGATAAATAGGTTAATAACTTTACTGCTTATCCGACAATTTGATAGTGATTGTGTTGTTAATTGGAAAGATTATGATGATGATTTTTAATTGTTGTCTACTTTTATAAATTGATAACAGTTTCTTTGAATATAAAAGGTCATAATTCCGAATCTACCCACCAAAGTCGGCGAGGTGATGACATGCTGACGAAACAATGTTGGCTGCCTACAATATCTCGCACTACACTGGGGTATGTCGGCAACTCTGGTGAGTAGACTCTTAAGTAGGTGACACACCCCAGCGGTGCCGGAGTGCTTTACTGAAAGGTGCACGCGGGCAGACCCTCACAAGTTGGTCCAATGATCTGGAGAGGGAAGAGACCCAGGTTGTAACTGTCCGTAAAAATAGAAGCAAACCTTAGCGGTACGAATGAAAAAGGAAGAGGAGAACCGCTTAGTAGCAGTGAAAGGAATATCCACTACATATGGGCGGTTTAATCTGCTTGTTTTGGAGCGGAAGGGAAAGGAAAGGAACCTTTGGAGTAGTCCTTTACTGTCGGACGTTGGTCCTTGAAATGATGATGATGTTTGTGATCATCATTTCGAGGGAAAAACGTATACGCAAATAATATGTTCGCAATTTACGTTTTCAGTGAAACGTGTGAATCGAGAAAGGGTGGATTTTTTATCGATTGACACAATGAGGTTCCCTTTTCTTGTGTCACTACTCAATTTCCTAGCGTCTGTGTCTGGGGGTGAAATAAAACATGTTTAAAATATAATTAAAATGTTTCGTGTACCTATTAAACTAAAATAAATATAGTGAAAACATCTACTAAGTACATAATATTAACTATGAGTAACCATTTTACTTTTAACTAACTTCTAAGAATTCGGCTTTGTGTATTTTTTGTTCAAAGATTTCTACGACAACTAGTAATTTTGTAAATTATTTTTTGTTTGGCAAGCGAATGCTTTAATGTGGTCCATTGGTTTTCACAGTATTTATTCATTCAGTTTTATTTATTTTCGTGGGATTACTTTTTGTACCGTCTTATATCATTTTATCCAGGAATTATTTTGATAAAAATATCAAATTATTGAATTATTGTGATGTCTTATTTTTCATCAATCAGTCACCCAAACACTACCGTCTAAATCTTTTCCTTTTACAAAAGCATCGTCAATGGTGATGCCTTAAGCCTTTTTTGGCTTTATTTGGTGTGTTGGCACTGAATCTGTTTTAATTAACATAATTAGTGTAACTTCCTAGATAAGGCTGAATGCAAGAAGAAAAGGAATAAGGGCTTGGTAAAGCCCACAGAGTGGGAATCATTAACGTCGTTATCAAACTAGCACAAAACAATGTCATTGTTGGCAACTTTGTTTTGCCTATCTATATGCCATCTAAAAGATACCTGGAAGAGATCGCTCTTGTATTGTATTCCATAGCTCACTCTACTGACAGGTTATTTGTTACCTACTAAAAAGTATAAAGTGGACATGGACACCTTTTTTACCCTACGAGAGCAAAATAGCAAATACACATTTGCTATTTTCTCTCGTAGGTAAATACAAAAAATAAATGAATTAATCTTAGTGTAAATACTTAAAACATTTAAATTTATACTGAATGCATTATTTGATTTAGATTTTAATGATTTTTTGAAAAAGTGGTTTTACACTAATTTCTTTGATTTTAATGATTTTAATGTATTAATAATTTGGAACTTAATGCATAAATTTTACGCAATTTAATTGTCATATCTACCATAACGAGTACGAAGTTGTAAGTAATAAAGGAAGAGCACTACTTGCCCAATAAAAAGTTTTTTTACAAACTTAGCTTGGCAATTAGATCACAAAAATAGTAATGTACATGAAATAAATAAATAAATAAATAAATAATGCTGGACAATTCTCACAGCATTATCTAGCCCCAAGCTAAGCAGAGCTTGTGTGATGGGTACTAGATAACTGATATACTTAATACAATACACTACATAGATAGTTATTTTTTATTGAACTTAGAAAACATCCAGAACACCCTAAACAAATATATGCAGACCGTACAAACATTTGTCCCGAGGCGGGAATCGAACCCGCTATAATTACAGGCTTGCACAACAATTATGAGAGTGAGTGAATAGAGAGTGCACCTGGGTTTTGCACACACACTTGTGCACTATAATATGTCAATCGCACATCAGTCTTCGTTGTGACTGGCCGCCCCGTGGCAGAAAATTCATCTGGGAGGATATCACAACTTTTTCAAGAAATTTCCCGCAAAACATAAAATGGTTAAACATACACCACAGAACTGGAGTGAGCAACACATCTCACTTTTAAATTCGCTTAAATAACCACGAACATTCCTTTTTGCTCCCTTTTTTACGTGAATATAAAACGGTGTCTTTAAATAAATAAAGGGTTTATTACACAAAGAACGGTTACGTCGCTCGGTAACAGCGACGTGACCGCAGTCACAGGGTAATGCTATCAGTAAATAATGTACCTTAAAACTGCTTTATAGAGCTTTTATACCACTTTTGTGGGAAAGAGGCAATTGACCTAACTGAGTAATATAAAAAGTGCTTTTTATAGTGCTCGCGCGAGAAGTAGTTACCTCCTGCGATTTGCGAGCGCTGAGAGGGTGCGTGGAAAACAATGATGGCTGATACCAAAAAATAAATGTACCTCCATTTTTGACCATTCTTTTTAGTTTCTCTTTTGCTTCCACTGGGCATTTTACGCATAGGGGGTTACTAGCTCTCAAATGAGAACTATATAAATAGGTACGATTTCCTGCGCTGCGCTGACTTTTGTCCCACAAAGTAGATTCCTATCCAGTATCCAGATCGAAAAGCTCGAGGCTTTTCGATTCTTGATCTGCATACGTCTGTAGGTATTATTCATGACCATAGTACCTCCAAACCATGGCCGAGGCGGACGCAGCAGAGGCGGCGTAAGAATTGAGCAGAGCAGAGAATTTAGTCCGTAGATGTCGTAGGAAGCGACATAGGGAACCAGAGGAAGAATAACAGCTTCTTTCTGTGTATTTTAACACCTCCACTGTGATTATGATCACCGAACCGCCTACCAAGACTGGCGATTATTGCAAAACCCTTGTTTAAAACCCTTGTGACGGATATTTAGCATGTGGATGTATGCATGTGTGTGTGTGTGTGTGTGGATGTATGTGTAAGCTAACGAGTACCCCAAACGATTCCCTTGGGTTGTTCGTATCTATGATTATAATCATCATGATTGCAAAGCATATTGGTGATGATGCGTATTTCAGTGGATAGGTATCAAACTGTAGCAGATTTGAAAGCGAATAGGTAAGTACTAGGCACCATCCGCTATCAAATTTGCTACAAGAAATTACGTAGCAAGCTATTAAAATTATAAATCTTGATGCTTGTTGTACTGTTATTTTCTGCGACTTGACATGGGAATAAACAAGCTTCCTTCTAAAATAGAAATCTGAATTTCTTTAGTTAAGCTATTGTTCAGATAGTGTGGACCCGTTGTTAAATAAATAAGGAGAAATTGTTGGTACCAATATTCAAAAAACAGAATAATATCTTGAAAAATTATTCAGGTGTTTAGATAGGACAGGGATGTTTTTACCTCAGAGCTTTTTGCAAACAAAGCTGTTTGCGTTGTCTCCCTTCCTTATTGAACCTGATCAACCGTTTGATGGAAAATTGTACCTACCTACACATAAGACGAAATAATCATCATCATATCATCATCAGCCTATATCAGTCCACATAGGCCTCCCCTAATGAGCGCATTAGCGCCCTGACTTCAGCTTGCCGCATCCAGCATCTGGCTACAGTCTTTCGTAGATCGTCATCCCGCGTCCGGCATCCTACACTACGTTGGCCGAGTCGCGGTCTCCACTCAAGAACACATTTACCCCAGCGGTTATCGGTACACAAAATAATGGTTCAAGCCAAATGCGTAGAATTTCTTAACACTTAATAACTAGAACTCTACATAGGTAGAGCGGGTAGCTGCCTAGGAACGAAACACGAAGACTTCAAATCTTCAAGTCTTCAAGGAAGAATGAGTTTTCTTTAGTTTTTTAGGCTTGCTGCAATTAAAAGAGATAGTATTTTTTTCTCACACTACTAGGAAAAAAACAAAACACTGCTAAATTCAATCAGGACACTCCATCCAGGCCGCGGAGGTTTTGAATGTTCCCGTGGTTCGGCGAAAATGGCGAGAGAGGGACACCGGAGAGGTTTTTAGTGGGAATGACGTCCTTCTCAGGGCATCGCGTCCCACATAATTCTGGTCCCAGACCAGTTTATTTGTAAACGAATTTCTTCGCCAAATAAAAAAAAAACAAAAAAAAGGACACTCCATCCAACCTTTATTATTATATTACGGACTTAGTTTCGGCCAGCGGATTAGCATGCATATTATTATCAATGGAAATGTTCAAAGGTTATTTCTATCCCATGGGAACTGATTTATGAGACAATGAATTAGTTATACTATGTCTAGACTGCATGCAAATAATTCACTCGACCGTAGTTTCAGCCTGATTCCTACCATCCTTCAAAACTTTCGCATTTAAAATTATAAGTGTGCTGTGATGTCCAGCATCTTTTAGCGGCATTAACTTTATTCGCGTACGGCCCGCGTGGGCACGTTTTTGTGTGAAATTCATGAGACATCCTAGACGACCAGAACTGTTCCTGAATAAAACGTATCCATTTAACTTACTAGGCATCACACCGTCAGGGATAACATTGTAGCTGTTAGTAAATGACGCTTCTGATTGGTATTGCTATAAAACAACTGGTGTTAGGATTCTCTATATTTTTTACCACAGTACGCATCAGTTACCTCTACTTTTTCTATCGTAAATATTAGTTCTTATTTCTTTCCAAGCATTAATTGTAATTATCTTTGTTAGTTATTTTTAAAGAAGGTTAGCGGCTAGATGCACAAACGATATCTCTAACATTGCAGGGCGAACCTGGATGGGTTTGACGCAGAACCGTGTGGAGTGACACAAAAGTTTGGAGACTTATGCCCAGCAGTGGGTGAAGTCTGCGGGTGGTGTTGATGATGAATAATAATATCAGACCAGTTAGTTCCAGAGTTTATCTCCTACATCCAAACTTTCGACTTCTTCTTTCAACTAACTTAACCCATTTATAATAATTTGTTTCTTTTTTATCGTTTTGAGGACGCTTCCAACTGGTATTTTAAAGATCAGTTGAGTTACCTGTAGATTGTTTGCAACAGTTTGCAGTCTTGAGAAAAAAGATAAAAGAATTAATTGTTGTAAGACTAGGTGTAACATTACAAATATTGGTCTTAGGTCAAATATAAAAAGTACCTCTAGTACTACACAGATATGTAATCATCAAAAACAGCTAAATTTACTTAGGGTTACAGAACATATTAAAAATGAATTAATAAAAAAAAAAAATTGTTAACAAAAAAAAAGAAATTGTGAATATATTACTTTTGAGATAGCTAGCGTATAATTTTGTTTCTGATTTTAATCGATGAACATATTTATATCGCGTATCTAAATATCTCGTTTGATCAAGGTTCAACAATATACATTGTATTCCAATTAGCTGCAGAAAGAAACCTATGTCCGTTTCCGGGATACAATCTATCTACGCTACATGCCAAATTTCATTTCCGTTTAAAATAAAATATAAGAAAATGTATCAGACAGAGTTTTTTAAAATTCAAAATATTTGTATGGATAGTATTTCCAAGTTAAACAGAGTTGTGCAAGTTAAACTGCAAGTAAATGACGCACTCGAGCATGCGCTAGAGTGCTTAATGGGACGTTAACTGATAACAAACCCCACTGCAAACTGGGGCGTCCTTGTTGAACCATAGTTTTACGCCCCAACTTGGGCTCTGGCCATGCGGCGGGCAGTGTTTTGAGTTGATTTGGTGATCGCTTAAACTTTTTGACGGCGAAATTTGATTGGAAATAGCCCCTAAAAATCCTACTAATATTTATAAAAGGTAAAGTTCAAAGTATTTTTTTTTATATTTGAAGATGTTTGTGAAGCAAGATGTCAACATCATGATCAAATTTTTCCTCTAATAAATCGAGAATAGTGCGTGGGAAACTTAGGGCAGAAGTAAGCTTAAACTAATTTTAATTTTCAAAACGACATCGGCCGATGTCTCGTTATCTAGGATAAGATTATCAAATGCGAAAGGTGCTATGCTTAACGTTGCTATGCAGTTTTTGGTGGTACAATAAGATATTAACTATCTATGGTAAGTTTGTTGATATGGATCAGTTGAGCTACCTGTAGATATTGTACAACAGTGTTTAGTTAAATTGTAAATAATAGTTCTAATTTGATTCTATTATTTGATTGTTATTTTCTTTGTAAATAAAATTCTTGGACTAAATGCAGTGACCCTAGATTAGATAGATGACTTGACTATCAAATTGTCTTCAACTTTTTCTACCTAACCATCCTTCACTTGATAATCATCATGGCATACTAGTTTTTTTTTAAATCAAAATCAAAAACTCTTTATTTCCTTAGAAACAATAAATCTACACTTAGAAAAGGTCAAATTTTAAAACTAAACACTGACACGGAAATAAAGTGATATTTTTCGCTTCGGTATGTAGACTAAAGTAAAGAAGCGACGAAGAAATCTTTAGCCTGTTAGTTGTTACTTTTCGAGTTGGAGCAAAACCCGTCCCAAGCTTTTTTATCTTCTAGCTAGATAATCTGATATTTTATAGTAAGACTTTTTGCACAGCAAGGTTTTTTTCACAACACACAACAAAATGCTGTGTCGCTAATTGGTACTACCTTTGGCACTTTGTTAAAAGAAATACCTACGTTTATGCATTATCTATCAACCTACTCATGTCAAAGTCATTAGTGAGATTGCAATCAAGGATATTGAATCCTAACAAAACAACAGATTCAGTGTTAAATAGTCATCCTAAGGGTATTGAACCCTCAGCATAGAATCGGATTTTTATCTCTATGTTCAAGCGAAAAGGCTCAGTCCGACTGAGTTCTTTATCCATGCCGAGTAGGTAAGTATCTCCAAGTAAGATTTTGTTATTTTTAGTCAATCAATCGATACCAGACGGGTAATTCGAGATCTATTTGTCTTTGTCTGATGCCAGATCTGTAGCTTGCGCTTGTGGTGTAGTCTCGATTCACGGCAGCCAGTTCACTTCTTGTAGCAGCTCACTTCACTCTCAGAGTTCACTCTGAGAGTAAAGTGAGTTTGCTCTTAATACATTGTAGAGCAACTTTTTCTGCTCAAACATAGCATAGGTCCAGTCAACCTTCGATTGAGCGAGGATCAAAGGTGTATCTATTTTTATTTTAAATTTGTAAACCGCTCCGGCTTTGCACGATAGGAGAGCAGTTCAAGAAATATTTTTAAGAGGAATAATTCTACATTGTTCTCATGTAACTTTTATGGTTTACGCCTGCCAGTAAACCTCCTAGTATCAACATGATTTTTTCGGACAGCTTCAACAACCATCGTTATATTTCAGCCAATTCACGCAAACTTTTATATACACCGTAACCATCCCCATGAGCCACTCCGTCCATGGTGAAACTTATATGAAAATTATCCATAGTTTTTGAGCTTATCACGTTCAGACAGGCGTGCGACGCGGGACTTTTTATAATTATGTAGTGATTCTATAATAGTTATTTACAATCTTACTAAAATAAGAAACCTTCAAAAGCTCTCTCTGTTTTTTGGCAGCTGATGTAATCTCAATTCTATAGTTATATATAAAAAGACAGGCCCAAGAATATTTGTTTGTGACAGGTCACAAAACTATTAACCTTTACCAACACAGCTGCTGCCCTCCTATAGAAATCTTGTGTCTGTCTGGGATGTCTGTCTGTGTTAGCTGATGGTACTATCGTTTACGTTCTGTTCGTGTCTATTCAAAGGGGCGCAAACGCGTAACTGTTGCGACCACTCTTTGGACTGTCAGATATTACATGTTAAGAATTTGAGAAAAGTTAAGTAATAGGTGAAACGTGCGTGGACAGAAATTAAAAAAGTATCCGGTTGTTTGTCATTTAGTTATACAAGAAGGGAATTTAGACAGACAGCAGATCGACATTATGTTGATTTCGATAATGTCAATAGACTCCAAAACAACAATCGATTTGAAGATTGTTTTAACATGGATTCATAGCAAACGGCTTACGATTGTCGCAATGCTGCTTCTCTGACTTTAAAAATGTAAAAGATAGGTAGTCTTTTGAACCAAACTCTGTTCTTCGAAATAATGAAATGACAAAAGTTATTAGATTTTATACTTCTTGTATATCAGTTAACACAAAGACAACTTACAGGTACAATATAATTTCACTGTACTTGTTTCATTTATCACGTAATTTTAACACATATTAGAGACAATAAAAGGTACAGCTTACGCAGCGTAAATAAAACTATTTACCATAAAAAATAAAATGCACAGTGAACGTGAATGTTTTTATCTACAAAAGAAAGTACTTAAGTGTAACCTAGTGTAGCCCACTTAGTTCACGAACTAGAAGCTTTTGGCGACTTAGGTCTATCAGGAATAATGACTAGGTATAAAAATGTCGAATTTATTAAATTAAATTGTCGAAGGCTATCTAAGCCGAGATATAGAATTGACGATATTTACAAATTTCAATACGTAAAATTTCTATAATCCAGAGAGCATAAATATAGAAATGCCAATATTTAAAACTTATAAATCTAGTTTTTGTTCTCCTTTAAAGTTTTGATTTATCACTTGTATCACTCACCACAGGAGGCACAGAATTAGTGGTTCGTCTGCAATGACTTCGTTCCATTGTTATCAGAAAGTACATCCCATGGGAAACATTCAGAGCACAGATGGCTCAAGAATCAAGATGCATAGTAATGTGCTGGAGTTTAATTGCTGATTGATTGGTTTTCTAAATACATATAATGTTATAATATGTATTTATGCTTACCAAAAACTAATCATCTATATTACAAATTTCACCGCTTCCTGAAGTGTCACTTTTTCTTTGGTTCACGCGTAAGGTATTGACTTAGGGCTAAAATTGTCTTGGAACAATCAAATATATTTATTTCAATTGTAAATACTAGACTTATTTCTAGTAGTTTATTGTAAATTTCTTTGTCAATAAATAAGTAATCAATAAAAAATTTAAAGTAAAAGTATTAAGTAAGTTTAACAGTTATCTAGTACCAAATCTTATAAAGTTATATCATTTTACCTTTACATAGACATTTTAGTAATAAGACATGTAAAAACTTAACAGTAATCATTTTAAAACCATTTTAAATCTTATTTGATAGAACAATATTGTATAGTAGGAACATGACTTACAGCGTTGTTCAACTAAGCTGTAACAACATAGGAAGCTTAAAATCAATCTGATACTAAAATTTCTTCAACTGCATGCCGGCTTTTGATAGCCGCTGACTTCACTATGGTTACGATTGACATAACCATATTCACTTCGAACCATGCTGGAGTTGCCATACGGCGTTGTTCCATCGTTAGATAGCTTTCGCCAATTTGTAACGTACCAGTTACCGTAGGAATCTTCTTAAAGACACCATGTTGTCTAAAAAAACCTCAAGTATAAATGACTATGTCACTGAACATGACGAAGGTACAAATTAACCTAATGAAATGAATGATGCGAGTAAAATATCTACCTACATGACCCAAATACCTACCCATTAGGGAGACAATAATGAACATGTTAGAGTTTTCCTACGTCAATTTGTGAATAGGGAACGTAACAGGGTCAATGTAGGTATATTTTTCTCACAGAAAAGTCGAAAAAAGAATGAATTCAACGAGTCAAACATTGTATACTGCCATACTGGAACACATTTATTTAGCACATAATAATATTATAATAATAACCATTTATTTTTTACCCGAAGGTTCTCTTAAAGTAGACGAAATATAGCCATTTGGTATATTTTAAAGATCGAACCTGTATTGTGAAGACTGGTGCATGAGGTAGGTTTAGTAAAACCTGAATTACAGGTCACCAGGGCTTCACTACACGGACACAGAATACAGTAACAGAATAAAAAAATTACAACTAGTATTTACACTTCCTCAACCTCAACCTTAGCAGCCTATATTGGTCCACGGCTGGACGCAGGCCTCCCCCTGATAAGCGCCTTATTGGCTTTTATCTCATGGGGGTAATGCCCATAATCCCCACGCTGGGTTTGCGGGTTGGAGATCGCAATTTGGTGGTAGAATTGTTCAGCAGGGGGCGCTGCCGCCCACCCCCGATGGAAATCCCTTAGTCGCCTCTTACGACACCCGCGGGAAGAGTTGGAGGGGTGCAAATTCTAAGCCGGCACCACATATCATAATACAGCGTATTTACACTTATATCTATGTATTTCCTAAAAATATAAGCCGTCATCAGAAGGCAGAGTATCCAACATAGGTACTTAGTTACGTATATATTGTGATTTTCATGGTAGAGTAACCCAACATACCTACCTAGGTTCTTAGTTACTTATGTAAAATTGTGATTAACATTTTCTTTATTTTTTCATCTGTTCTCGCCATAAAATACTGAAACGCGACTCTTTGTTTCACGCGTTAATCTTTCCATCCTCTTCCCAAAACTAAATCACACCAAAATAATAGTATATCCTGGACTCTTAGATAGCTACAGTATCTTTAAGTGGCTACGTTTTATTCGGGTACAGCCTTGATCTCTCGATCACTACGCAGAACGCAGCGTACTGCGTACTGTCCCTCAGCGCTGACGCAGACTGACGGAACAATAAAGATCACTCTAGACGTTTTTCATACGATTATTTGTGTCCGGCACCGCATATCGCTTAACGTCATCATCATCAGCCTATATTAGTCCACTGCTGGACATAGGCCTCCTCTAATGAGCGCCATAGCGCCCTGTCTTCAGCTTGCCGCATCCAGCATCTGCCTGCAGTCTTTCGCAGATCGTCATCTCACCTGGCCTTATGGCCCCATAGCGCTTAACGCACGCTGCGTTTCGATCAAGAGTCCATGGCTTTACCCATATAAAACGTAGCCAATACCACTAAAGGATTTTGTAGCTGTCTACGAATGAAAGAACTTTTGAAATCGGACTAGCAGTTCCAGAGGTTGCCCCCTACTCCTACCCTACTTATTAAAAGTGTAGTGTAGACGATATCAATATGTTACTCGCTCTGTTTAGGCAAACAAATATCCGAACGTAAAAAAAGAACCAAATCAGTTCGTTCAATACCCATTCACTCCAAAACCTTCAAAAATTCATTCTTCGCCATTACGCCCCCATCAAGGAAAGTCCAACTTGTTGAGAATACTCACGAGATTGTAAGATTGCGTTTGATTGCAGATATTTATGTTTTTATGATGTATTTCTTCTTATATTTTACGAGTCTTTTTATTTGCTGAAATTTGACTTTCCTTGATGGCGGCGTAATGGCGAAGAATGAAGTTTTTTGAAGGTTTTGGAGTGAATGGGTTTTGAACAAACTGATTTGGTTCTTTTTTTACGTTCGGATATTTGTTTGCCTAAACACGATCCTTAGAAAAACCCTTATTTACCTACCTACTGGTCTACAAAGCCTGTTGAATAAACAGGCAAGTCATAGAGAAAATACGAAAGTCATGTAAAAAAGGACATGCCCTTATGCTGACAACCTTTTATGAACCCATGCTACATTTATTAAAAGAGAATGACTGGGCCGGAAGCGGGGTAAGGAAACCTGTTGTGTTTCAAAGCTAACAAAATGGGGCCACTTTAGTAGGTCACTTTCCAGAGGGTAACGTAGGTCTTCATGGGGTGAATAGTAGGTACTATCGACCTTATTCATATTTTTATAGGGTTTATAATGGTTTTTTTTTTCTTTTTTCAAGATATACAAAAAGTATGATACTTACTACAGAAATTTCAAAAACTGTCTTGAAATGCACAAGGCGATACTTTTCATTTGATACCCCACTAGACTTTTTAACCTTCTTTTAAAATTTCGATATCACAATTTGTATGGAAAATTTGCATTTTAAGTTTTTTTTTCTTTAAATTTGTTTATACGAAATATTTTAAATTTCAAGTTCAAGTAGTTGCTGAGATATTAATGAGGGAGAAAAGTACAGACAAAGCGAGACCAAAATGGTTTCAAAACCGATTCCGAACGTTAAAACTGTACGTTATTTTCGTTTATTCTTCACCCATTATGTATGTGTGACTTTTATACACAATTTACATTACTCGTCGATTTGTGATCGCTTTTTTCATAAATATGAAGAAGCCAAAGTTTTAGTTATTGGGATTATTCACAAACATTCTACATCGAGTTTGATTTTTATGGATGCTGGATAATTCACACAGCATCTTCTAGCCTCAAACTTAGGCAGACTTTCTGTTAAGGGTACTAGATTAATATATATGGTACCGGATAACTGATATAATTAGGCACATTACATTACAAAATGAAAGAACTTCAAAAAGCTATGAAAATGTAGATAAACAAGCAATCGACCGCTATATAATATTTGTGGTAATGCTTATCCAAACTTTCGAGAGTTCGACGAATCCGCAAAAATCCATTGATGTTTTCCAAACGAAGAGCAGTTTATTTTCCAAAAGTTTGTTTCGCTAAACATTAGGGTGCCTTTTCACTGGACAAGTGCAGTGTGGTTGATATCCAAAACAATTTATTTCACACAACAGTTTTATTTAAATTAAATGAGTAGAGAGCCAGTAAAAAACAAAATCTCGAGAACTGCATAATTATGTTTTGCACGAACAAACTGAAACTAAAACAAAGTTTCAGTTGGTTCCCGCAAAACATGTTTTTTTTATTATTTTTTGTTTAATTCTATTGTAATGCTACGGCTACACGACACTACACGTGTCCTATGTCCATTAACGCGTTAATTAGGGCGCTAAAAATGCACTTTGGTACTAGTGCAACTAGTAATTAAGGTACATTTTAGCGTCGTCAATAAATGAACACGTTAAAACCTTGGCCATGGCCACATCTGCGTGACGCCCAAATTAGCGCGCTAATTAACGCGTTAAGACGCCGGTGGAACCGTAGCATAATATAACGGTTGCAATAAGCGTAATTGTCTGTATTAATAAAAGTTAATATTATGTAGAATATACGTATTTTTAAGCGAACAGATAAATTTTACGAGTCATAGTCTATGTTCAAGAAACTGTGGTGGTAACTCATCGTCCTTTACCCTATTAGTCTTGTTAGTTTTTGCCCGTTAGTCTTGTAAGAAGATTATCAACCCAGCGTAGATGAACGATAGAAGCGAGGCTAACTGTTTGTGGAATCGTTAGTAGCAAGGGATTGAGTGATTTGTGAGTACGAAAGCTCAAATGAGGAAAGCTCAGTGTTCACTTTCAGGGGTGTAGGCTATCTAACACCCCTAAAAGTGAACCCTAAACTTTTCCACATCAGCTTAGGTTGCTCTTCCAGCTCCGGTGGAAAAGCAGCTTATGTGGTCATGTGAAATATGAAAGACTGCGTTGCTTTTGATAAACTTTTAACGATTTATGATACGAACACTATCTTGCGAAGTTTCGATTTGCTCCAGATCCTACGTTCGGTGATGCAATTTAAGTTTATTTTTGTTTGGCAGCTGCAAATAAATAAAATAATGATGACTGAAATTCGTCGGTATTGTTTTAAGATTAAGAATGGACGAAATCTATCAATAAATTCTTCGTCCTTTGAAAAATCTAAGTCGTCTCCAAAAATCTTAATTGTGTTCTGATTTTTCTGGTTAATAAGCAGGCCATTCTTCAATCTTGACATATCAAAAATTTGGAAACACACGTTGAGTTTGCGTACCTACTCCATTAGAAATTTCGAATGAATTTATTGATAATACAAAATTTACGAGTACACTGTGGATCGGAAAAGTTGACAAGAAACTGTCGCACCAACCCGCGCCGACTTTTTGTGCTAAAAATTTAAAAAACAAACAATAGCAGCTCATGGATGGACACGAGAACCAGACTGTCCAAATCTCAAAATCATATTTATGTTCTTTAGAATTTCAAAATAACAACCGCCCGGTATAAATTTATTAAATCTACAACAAAGATGGAATCCCATGCCAACTATATGCGGTTTCAAGTAGAAGTTTTATGTGAAAACATTTACTAGGTATATGGAAACGCGAACTTTACTGTGGCTGGCTTATGCTCTGTGTATTTGAGTGTTTTTTTTTTTGTGTTTTCTGAAGAAGCGAATTTGTATTTTACTATACACTATTTATTCTATCCAAAAATAAGCCTACAATTTTGTTATTTCAGATAAGAAGTTCAATAACGAAGGATCATATTGCTCAAATCAGTTGAGCAGTTTACTTGAGCATTGGGGAAAGCGTGGTGTTTTTCTCGTCCTTGTCACAGCTAACAAAAACCTTAAACCTTTGTGCCAAGATTATTTACGTTGTACCATTAAAACAATTTTAAATTTATTAAACGACCTCAGTATAAGCCTAGCCGTTTAAAACAATTTACGCGAACCAAAAACAAATTGTTTTATGGAGCGATAAATTTAAGCAACGTGAAAATTTTAATATTTTTTAATTTAGTAGGTATTCAGCTAGATAAAAGCAATGTGAAAGAATAATTTTGCCCACAAATTGTTAACCTTGCTGGTTGCTCCTGAATATTTTAGAGTAATCCTGTGCTAGAAGAACTTTTTGTAAACTAACATGAATAGTTCTTTAGATATTTATTATTTATTTATTATTTCACGAGGATAGCCGTGTACTTTTAAATAAATAAATGAACTTTTATAATACTAGTATGGACTAGTTTCTGTCGGTGGCTTCGCATACGTTGTTTCTATGGAATCGTTTAATGGTTATTTATTTGGGAACTGATTTATGGTATCCCATAAACCAGTTCCCATGGGATATTAATAACTATTAAAACAACCATTAATCAAACATAGGTCAAACATATTGCCTAAGTTTGATTCCAGGCTAGATCTACCTATACGCAAAATTTCAGCCCGATCCGTTCAGTGGTTTTTGCGAGAAGAAGGAAAAAAGACCATCTATCCATCCTTTCAAACTTTTACACATGCATTTACGATATGCTAGTTTCTGCCTGCACCTTTTCACGCGTAGTTTCGCTATAATAAGTAACATATTATCTAATTTAAGCTTTGCTGTAAACATACGCCAAATTTCATCCTGATCTATTTTTTAGTTTTGATTTGTAGTTTTGGAGATCGTAGTAACAAAAATTCAGTTTTCACAAACTTTCGGCTTTATAATATTACTAAGAAGTGTGATAACAGAGATTTATTAATGACTCGTATTACCGTCATTCAGCAACTGATTGCGTACGTATAATGACAGAAACTCAATCAGTCAAGCCGTGTCATAGTGCGAATATTGATGTTAGCTCCAATGAGCCGAGCTGTTCATTGGCAAATCGAAGCCTTGATTACTGACGTGTTCACACGGTGACGTATTGCGGACAGGACCGGAATGTGCCATAGGGAAACGTAAACACTAAACAGGGGGCCTACTCGGAAAAGCAAAGTCGAAGTTTCGTTTTCGTTGTCGTACAAAACCAACTCTTATGTCTGATGCATAAGATTAGTGTTTAACAAGTAACGGCCCAGGATATTGATCTCATCATAGCAGCCCTTTAGGTCACCCACTGCTGGGTATAGTATAGGCCTCTTTTAATCTTTGTCAGCCTCGTCTGTCTTGTGCTTTTTGCTTCCAGATATGCCCAGCGACTTTGATACTGTTATCAACCTAACAGTCATTTGGACGACCACAATTTTTTTACTTGGACCTGTAATCTAATAAGTGATTTCCCTTATATAGATAGTTTTATCTCAACCTCAACCTCAACAGCCGGTATTGGTCCACTGCTGGCCTTCCCCTGATAAGCACCTTATTGGCTTTTATCTCATGGGAGTAATGCCCATAATCCCCACGCTGGGCATGCGGGTTGGGGATCGCAGTTTGGTGGTAGAATTGTTCTGCACGGGGCGCTGCTGCCCACCCCCGGTGAAAATTCCTTAGTAGCCTCTTTCGACACCCGCGGGAAGAGTGGGAGTGGTGCAAATTCTAAGCCGGCCCACATAGCTATCACATAGTTATCTACTATACTAGATTTTATTTTTATTTTTTATTTTGCTTATTTCGCCCCACTGCTGGGGAAAGCCCTCCCCCGCACCCATTTTATAATTATCTGCAAAAATATAAACATATCCGTGAAACACTACAAGACATTTTTAAGTGAGGGCTTACGCACTTAATACCAAAATTCTAAAATGTATTTTTTCCTGGTCCGGAAAGATAGGCCAGAAAGACTTATGTCAGGAGGCCAATGGCCTCTTCACAGTTAACCCTCCAAAAGAGGGTAATGTTTGGATGTTTGTTACCTGTTCATGCTAAAACTACTGAACGGATCGAGCTATAATGTGGTTCTGGACCATTTATAAGCTACTTTTTTCCCGGAAAATGCGGGCGAAGCCGCGGTCAGAAGCTTACAGAAAATATGTGTATCAAAACAAATTATATTTACTCAACATACAATTACTAGATATCCTAGGAGCGAATGTAGCTAGTTACCTACCAAAAAGTAAAATAGCTAGTAATTTTTGAAAGAAGACTTTTTCACAATCACTGGCTTTTTAGTATGCAGCACCATTCTTATTACAGCTGATATGGGCCTCACAATGGGGTACGATTAATAACCGACCACTGACAGTAGCAGATAAGGAAACCTCGCATAATAAGGGTAGGTGGGTGAACCTAATTATCGTTTCGGTCCAGCAGAGGGGAGAAAAACGACGGTGCGGTGAGTAAGGTATCCAAAGATTAGCAAAATAGGAAGAGATGTAAATGATACCTTTAAATTACGAAAATTGGGAGGTGCATGTTGATAAGCTTTCCAACAGACCAATATTTAAAGAGATAGTAGGGATACGGAGTTTTTATTTCAGAGTACCTTCGTAGTAAAAAGAAAACTACAATTTAAGAATGGAGACACAATTAGAAAAAGTATTTACAATTGAGACAGTTGAGCTAATTGTTGACTGGTGCAAGCAATCCAGATCCAGGGGCATGATTCTCTATGACCTAAGAGATAACATGCCCAAAACGTGTGACGTCACAACGTGTTCTAAACATTAACACGATTCAAACGAGCCTAGGTGTGGAATCGAAAAATTGAATTCTGCATGCCACAAGACTGGTTGTCTATGCCCCGTGTTTTGTTTTTCGATTATTTCACACGGTTCGTTCAAAATCTTACATTCGGACTACTCGGAAAATTTACGGTTTTATTATAAATTATTTTTTGTTTCCAAATAATAAATATTTTAAATTTTAAGCTTGCTCAACCATCAATAATTGTTGAGCTTACAATATTTTAGTGTGATTTGAAAATTAAAAGCCCAAAAATAATGATTTGTAAATACATTCAAGTCAGTCATGACTAGTTTCGGAACGTTTGTTTTGATTATCATAACCTAAAATTTTATCATTCCTAAGGATTGTGTTATTGTTATTGTGTTTTTTGATAAACACAATCAACAAAAGATATCTTACGGGTTGCATTTTATGAAATGATTTTATTAAAACCTCAAAATACGAACGACGAAACGATCCATACTAACTATTGCAGGAACACGCTAATCTGTGCCTTAACACGCTATGAATTATTTCCACGCCGTTGTCTTGTCGTAGGTGTGTAACACGCTTGCATTGGTCATAGTGAATCACCCCCCAGCTCAACTGATCCATATAAATACCGATCGGAAGCGTTCCCAAGACGCTGGCTGCATTGCCCCGCTGTATGGCAATGCTGATGCGCTGTGCCAGATACTGACCAGCTCTCGGGTCACGCGTCGCTTCAGAAGCTCTGATATATTTCTGAAAACACGGCGAGCCTCGGTCTCCTACTCCGAAAGGAGCAAGCAAATGCGTGGGCTCTGTCGAGTTTTGTTTCCCAATTAGTGTTTCATAAACGAAAACTTTTTCTAAATCCTTACCGCAAATTAGTAACGGATACCTTACGTATATAAATAAACGTAAATCACACTTATATTATAAATGCGAATGTTTGGATGGATGGATGGATAGATGGATGGATGGATAAAACTTTTAAATCCATCATGGTTATTAACACTAAAGTCATAATGGATGGATGGATGTTTGTTACCTCTTCACGCCAAAACTACTGATCGGGCTGAAATTATGCACTCAGTTAATTCTAATCCTGGAATCAAACATAGGCTACTTTCCAGTTTAAAGAATTTATTTCTCAAAAGAACAAAGTTCACTTAGATCATAATGTAAACACAATATTCTGCTTGCTATCTTAACTAATAAATAAATTATTCTATAATGTACAATACATAGGTTAGGTTAGTTAGCTAGCAGTTTAAGTTTTTTTACAGTTATGTTTGCATTTAGTACCGTTTGCTTAGCAAATTTTGTCATAAATATATATAGTTTTAATTTTTTCTTAATATGTGCATTGATAAACAGTTTTTAATGTTGTCAGGTACGTTATTATAAATCTGCGCACCTTCATACATGATGTTTCGTTTTCCGTAGTTGGTCCGTGGACTTTCAGTTTTAACTTATTTATGTTTCTTAAATTGTAGGTGTAGATTTTCTTTGATAGTGCGACTTTCTATCCCATAAATCAGTTTCCATGGGATAGAAATCACTTTAAACGTTTCCATAGACACAACGCGTGCGAAGCCGCGGGCATAAACTAGTATTAACATAAACACATAACATATGCACGGTTAGACACAAACATCTGTGCTTCTGAACAATGTTACTATTGGTAGTACCAAACAAAAGGAAAATATTTTTTTCCAAATTGTATAGTATGAAAAAATTCAAGGAAAAACAGAAACATGACATAAATTTTATTTCAATATAAGCTTCAAAATATCTCATAGCACAAGAATTTTCTGCACCATTTGCCATCTATTTGCAGGTAAAAGCGATCCCAACTATTTTCCGCAGAAGGATTTAGCCAACGTACATTTCTTCGTGTTTCGGACGACGTTGATGGATTAAATTGGTAGCGAAATTCAAGAGGAAAGATTTTTGAGAACACAAATCGAGTGAAAAGGAATTTCTGTATTGTTTGATATTATTTCGGGGAAAACGTTAAATGCTCAGTCAAAGATTTGTTTTGTTTTTATTTGTCTTTTATAGGTAAACTGACTCTAACTAAAGACCACCTCTGATCCTGTATAGCCGAATTTCGACCACGGTGGTCACTTTCAACGGAGACTAGCGATATGCGCTGCACACACTATTGTTGTGCACAAGTATAGAATAGAATAGAAGCCTTTATTGCACAAAAGTTGTACATGGGCGAGCATAATGCTAGATAGCATTCTCTACCAGCTAACCTTTGGGTAGTGTGGACAACAACTTAGTAAGTAGTGCTATATTACAAAAATTTATAGAAAAACAAGAAAAATAATAATAATAGGTACAATTAATAATTTGTGTTTTTATCATTGACATAAAAAAATACACATACAAACATAATAAAAAATAATTACTAGTCAGATTAATACATACTTAGTAGATACACAATAATACATATATATTTTACGTACCGAATTATTCTTGCGAAAGAAAGTGGTTATGGACTCTAGATCTGAAGACATTTATTGAGGATGCCTCGCGATATTCAACAGGAAGACTATTCCACAGCCGAGTGGCCTTTACAGCGAAAGTTTTATGGTATGGTAAGTATGAGCGCAAACACAGGTGCACTCTCTCATAATTCGATGGGGCGGCATGCCCACACGACCAGAGAGAGGTCAGGCGCAGGACCAACGGCTTTACGTGCTTTCCGAGGTACGAGATATAACACCACCAACTTCTTGACTCCGACCTCTTCTTGCCATTTGAATGATAAATAGTCTTGTCATGGGCACTGTGAAGACACGATCATTGCATCATCAGTGAACTGCTGGATAAAGGCTCCCTTAATGAGCGCCATAGCACAGTGCCACAGAAATAATATCGAGACAGAAAAATCGCCATAGAAAAATATCTAGTGTATTTCAGTTCATAGCGCCGCCGTCTTCAGTTTGACGCATGCAGCTATGCCAACAGTCTTTCGCAGGATGAAATAAATACAACCTAACGGGTTAGCTTGTCAAACTAGGGCTACATCTCAATACTCACGGGATCTCCGTCGTAAAAAAGTCGAATCACATAATTTTTTTCTTTGGTTCCTTGAATGTCAAAAAACGGTTGAAAATTATGTTTCGCTCTCAGCGATAAGGCCGCCATTTGCACTATGTTTATTATTAATTTAGATATAAGATTTTTATTAATGTTATTTACTAGTACAATAAAGGGTTCATTCATTCATTCATTCACGTCTATTGAAATGACTTATGTTTTTTCGTAGGGTATTACTATCTATTTGGTTCCTTAATCCAGTTTATTTTTAAGAGGGGTAGTTTTCTTGTAAAAAAGCAAAAACCAAGGCACAAGGTCCAAAAAAGAATGCTCTGTCCCGCTGCTATGAACGCGTTAGGCTATGCCTATCTTTTTCACAAAATGGCATCCATTGCGTCCTCTGAAAACTTTGGCAGCCTATCGTTGATTTTCACAAACCAACAAAAGGTTAACTATTTAGATTTTTTTTTGACGTGGTTTTGACTGGGCGATCGTGCGGGGCAAGGGACGGGACAGGGGAGGGACGCTCGCGAGTTGCATATATGCCTTGATCACTCGAGAGGGGACCCTCTCGAGTTACCAAGGCATATACCCACGACCCGTCCCTTGGCCCCTGCACGATTGCCCTGTCAAAAGGCCTTCGTCGAACGACTGTATGCATATAGGTAAGCTGTGCTATTACTGTCTACATTTAATAGATTCTGATTTAAATTGACCGAAGCTTGATGGCTTTTTCATTCCTACCTACAAGAACAAAACAGAGTTCCAGAACCCTAAATGTGACCCCTTTTTCATGCCCAAGTCCCCAACTACTAACCCAACGTAAACTAGTTAATTAAACATTAATTTCCATGCCTAGCTAAGTATCTGTAATTAAGTTATTGTAACCCTCTTTGACCTCTAATGTAACCTATGTCCCATAATTACCTGCCTTTTGTTGGATGGAATGATTCGGCGGTTTTTATTTAATTAAAATATATCAGCATTTTTTAATGTCTAATTAGGGTTTTTGTTATTACAGTGCGTAAGCTCACTCAGGATAATTTATTAATAATAATATTATAATTTAAATTTAATTTTAATGATTTATATTTATTTTTGGTTAGCACATACCCGTGAGGACCAGACAGCGAGGGAAGGATGCGGGGTCAAGTCTCGTCAATTGGAACAATTTTTGAAATATTATTATAATTTCTAAGTATCAAAAGAGTTCAAGTGTTGGCAAAGTGTAAGCAAAGGGAGGAACTCAACAGTGGACGATGGAATGGAACTATTTACTGAATAATGATCAAATCTTATCTGTACACCTATCAAATTTCATGCATATCTGATTAACTATACAATACAATATACAATATTTCAGGTTTTTCAATGCATAAGCAAGAAAAATATAAACATAGTTTTTCATTGCCACCGATAGATACGAATCATAAGAATCAAATCTGTATCTGTATCTTAATATGACAAAACTGACATACAGCCCTGAAGAAAATTTCGACATAGCTTTCTTTCGATTTCATGATCTTTCGGTAGGTATAGCGTGCATTAGTATTACGTTTCACTTCACACCCAGTTACTCACCTGTGTTTGCTGGACTTGCTGAGGCTGCTGTAAAAAGCATGAAGTTTCATCATATATATGCGCATAATGCAAAACTACGTACTGACATATGAACAATTTAACACAATTTTGTGCCAAATAGAAGCTGTATTAAACTCCAGGCCGCTTTTGCCTGTAACAGCTGATGATGTAAATGACTTTGGTTATTTGACGCCAGGACACTGGCTAATTGGTACTGCATTAAATTCTTTCCCTGAGAAAAATGTGGTAGATCTACCTACCAATAAAATCAAATTTTGGGAACTTTGTAACTAAATAAAAACACATTTTTGCAATGTTTGGCACAAATATTACCTTAATACCTTACAATGTAGACAAAAATGGCGTGATACCATGCCAAATGTAAAAGAAGGGAGCTTAGTAATACTAAGAGACCCTAACTCTCCACCGTTGTCATGGCCGATGGCCAGAATCCTTAAAGTATACCCAGGCAAAGACAACAAAGTCCGCGTTGTAGATGTCATTACTCCCAATAAAATAGTGTTTAGAAGATCTCTAAGCAATATAGTAAGCATTTTGCCTTTATAATAAGATTTTGAGTTTAAGAGCTCGTAATAAAGTTGTGTTTGTTATAAGTTAAGCTTTTTTAAAGCAATGTAAGATACTTACTATAGAATAAGTTTCTTAATATGTAAAATGCCTAGATAGGCTTTCAGAGCGTACTATCTGTAGAATAAGATGTATTATGCCTAGAAATAAGTATAAGTGTAAGTCCGATATTATTGTGATGATATTGTACCTTTAAAAATCCACCTGTTAAGATGAGGTATAGAATATAAGCAAATTTTTATTAAGATTCCAATAACCTTGATTTATTCGGTTCTCACCGCCGCCCCCAGCATGTTGGCATGCAACAAACTTATCTATTAAGTCTAGATTTTCATTGTCTGTGAATGATTGTTGTCTATGTCACACTAGCATTTAAATTGTTTATGGTAATAGTTTTACTTCCGGTTTTGATATAACAAAAGAACAAGACTTCCAAGATGTCTCTCGATCTGTACTGTGCGGAGAAATAAATTTTGTACTTATATTAAACTCAGTGTTTAACTAATTATCAACCCCGAACAGGCCACCGCTACACATTCGAGATTGTGATCGTTCGGTTTACAGTTTATCGGTGTTGTGTGCTTTCGGTATTTCGCTATGCGGCCTCATGTGCTTTCGGTATTTCGATCTGCGGTTTCGTGTACTTTCGATATACCGTTCCCCGGTATTTCGACTTCTGTTATTCCATGGTAGAGTCTGATAAGAAGTCATGGTCCTGAAAGCACTTTAGCTCGATAACATAGTACGGTTCGGTAGGCACAACCAGCCTTGAAAAGCGCAGAACAGAGGTTTCTTATAAGTATGAAACAAAGATTGTACAGGGTGTCCAGGCGAGGTAGGGGGGGTGTGATCTGGCAATAATTTTGCAAAGGTGCGGTGAGTGGGCGCGGGGGGGTGGTGTAGTGATGCGTGCAAAATTGGAGATTTATCTCCAATGGATACGTACTGGGGAGCGCATCGCGCTTTCTGCGTGCGCGTATATTACCAAAACTTAAATTCTATTGCTACTGCTCAGCGTTTATATTGAGCAGAACATGGAACACGCAGTGCTCCATCCGAGAACGGCATCAGACGATGGATAGAAATTACCGATCAAAGGCGCACCGCTACAGGACAGCTCAAAAACGTGCGTTAATATCAAGGGCTTAAACTCGTAACATTTAGATGCATTTCATATTGACGTCATCAGATTACAGACAGCTATAGAGCCACTCGTTTGAAGCTTGTGGGAAGTCATTTTTAACCACCGACGCAAAAAGAGAGGGGTGTTAAAAGTTTAACGTGTCTGTCTGTGTCTCTGTTTGTGGTATCGTAGCTCCCAAACGGATGAACCGATTTTCATTTAGTTTTTTTGAGTCATAGATAATTTTATCCCAAGTGTTCTTAGCCATGTTTTATGAAAATCTGGCGAGAAGTTTTAATATTTTTTTTTCTGTTGCGTTATGTCACTATAAACAAAATTAAAACCCCATAAAATAAAAATTAAAACCCCCCGATAGATTTTGATGAAACACGGCTAAGAACACACGGAATAAAATTATTTATGACCCAAAAAAACTAAACGAAAATCGGTTCATACGTTTGGGAGCTACGATACCACAGACAGATACACAGACAAACACGTTAAACTTATAACACCCCTCTCTTTTTGCGTCGGGGGTTAATTAATCTAAATTTATCGAGTTTTACGCAGTCACTGCCCAGCCTCGGCGATGCAACCCGCAGGGTCGCGCCAAAATACGCACATTTTTGTGCTGCGTGGTAGCGATAATAGATTAATGATCACATGGGACTGCTGGCGTAATCATCATCATCATCAGCCTATGTTAGTCCACTGCTGGACATAGGCCTCCCCTAATGAGCGATAAAGCGCCCTATCTTCAGCTTGCCACATCCAGCATCTGCCTGCAGACTTTTGCAGGTCGTCATCCCACCTTGCCGGAGGGCATCCTACACTACGTTTGCCAAGTCGTGGTCTCCAGTCAAGAATACGTTTCCCCCTCGTTATCGGTTCTTCGCGAGATATGGCCGGCCCACTGCCACTTCAGCAGGCTAATTCTTATAAGTAGATCACACAACTGGCGGATTGCTGTAGAACCATAACACAGTAACAAACGCCAAAAGTGTGTGGTCCAGTTGTAATCCCCAGGCAGTAACGAAAAATATCGTGCCAAAAACAAAAGCGGAAAGCACGTTAAGTCGTCGGTCCTGCGCTTGACCTCTCCCCGGTCGTGTCGGTCTGCTGTCCCATCGGATTATGAGAGTGAGGGAATAGAGCGTGCACCTAGGTCCTAAAAGATCTATCAATGGATTTTAGTGGAACGAGGGGTTCTAAAAATCCACTTTGCAAAAATTAAAAAAAATCCATCAAAGGATCTTTGCAATGGATTTTAGTGGACTAGGGCTATGTTTGCGCACACACTTGTGCACTAATGTCCTGCGCATCTGGCTAGTCTCTGATGAGACTGGCCGTGGTCGAAATTCGGCTAGGAAGACATTATGAAAGAACGTTTTATAATTGCAAGGTTTTTTAAATTCTCAAAAATTTAGTGCTTGTGCGATAACCATTTAGATTCGATCCAGGCTATCAGTCCAGCAAACGGCTCGACCAGGTGTAACAGACACAACGTCCATTGCGACTCTATTGACACTTACAAATAGCCAAACATAAAACAAAAAATACTGGTCCAATATTTTTCCTCTAACAAGCTCTGACTGCTATCATAAACCATGGTATGTTATACTATACCTTTATACTTATTCTGTGGTTATGCTTACGGCCGACTGACCTTTACGTTACTATGATGGTTAGATAGAAAAATTCCTCTGTATTACACTAAAACACACAGTAATAGGGCCTTTCTTCATGCACGCTTTTTTTCGCCGTGAAAGTCAACGGCTACTTCGCCGTGTGAAGGCACCATCGTCAGTGTTGTATGGATCACTATGGAAACTTGTTGACGGCGCCGTGCATAAACACGGCGAATTAACCGTAGATTTTCACGGCGTAATAAACATGTGTGTACAAGAGCCTTTAAAGTTAGGTAGGTACCTAAAGTACTACCACAGCCTACCTATACTTTATCCATCGAGCTTGTAGATTTTTCGTAAACAAACGTAATCAGCTGATTTTTAGGGTTATCACCATGAAATGACACAGGCCTAACGTAATTACAATGATTTCACCCATAGATTCCGTTAGATTTGTTACTTATTTCAATCTTTACTTCATATCTATGCAATATCTAGTTGTAGCAATTTACAAATCGTCATTATTTGGTCAAAAACGAAGATTCAAATGACCAGATATTTTTATCTTTTGTTAAAGTGCCAACCCTAACGAATCTTAGTTTTGACGTCATGGGATGCAAACAATTGGTATCTTTTGAACTATGCTTCCCAATTTAGGATAACACTATGACCATACTTATTTCCTATACAGAGCAGTATTTTAGTTTTAGCCGGATTATTGAAGAACGAATGGAACGTAAACTCAACACTGAGCGAGTGCTGCCAGCTGGTCTTAGCTACCCTATTGAGTGTAGTTTTAGGGCGCTTTAGGGTGTGTTCCCATTTTTTTTAGTGACGATAGATAGTCGTGCAGTTTAAAGCATCGTGGCTTGTAAACACGATGTCCCAAAACTCGAAGTCAAGACGGAAACGGGTGACAGGCCAAGTCAGGGTATTTATCACAAGAAATTTAAAAAAATCTAAGTGACCTATTTGTAAAGAAAAGGTAAATATAAAAAAAAAATCGAGATCGTCTACAACCTGTGATGGTCTTTTAACCTTGTTTACTGCATTTTTTTTCAATTTTATTTTTAATCTGAATCCTGAGTAAATTGTTCTTCAGTAAATTGTTGCAATGAGAGAAAAAATATGAAGTACTTTTAGTTTTTTATTATTAAATATAAAATAATATGATATATAATTATAATTGAAATCCTTAAAATGGCTAAACAAAAAAATCTAAATATTATCATAGACCCAGGAAAAATCTAAGAAATCAATGATGCTTAGAAAATATGGTCAATGTAAAGACATAAAATTAAGAACGTCTATTTACTAATGGGCCTGGGCCTGAAACGCCTTCCTTCCAATGGAACCTCATTGACAAATAATAATCTAGCTAATCTAAATCTTCCACACTATTGATTTATGAATTGAACTCTACCAGTAAAAATCGTTTCATTTTTACATTTACAAGATTATTTCTTGGATTATGTTTTTTTTTATTTAACAATGATTTGAACAATGCTTTCTTCAAGACCGAAGGGTGAGACTTGAGAATTTTCAGCAAAACCAGTGTAAAATTACAAAAATATGTAAATCTACGTACGTAAAATTATGTGTGTAAAAGTATGCGGATAATAATGTAGCTACTGCTGTCACTGCACCCTGCTTGGGCACCATTGTGTCATATACTTTACCTAGATACTAATGCCACAGTATAAATAATAATATACAGTAGGCCTTTGATATCGCGGAACCTGCCGACAAGTGACGCGACCAGGTAATCAGGCCAGGGTTGTCACCATGCTAGCACAATGCTAGTGTTAAATGAAAACTTTTAATTATTTATTATAAGGAATCATCATCATAAATAAAACATTATGATTTTATTTTTGGTGATTTTTCAAATGCCTCGCCCCTTGCCCCCCGCACGATTGCCCTGTCTAAATGCCTTCGTCGAACAACTGTATGCTAAGTTGGCTGTGCTAATACTTACAAATCTACAGAATGATTACAATAAAATTTGAATGAATGAACGAATGATAACATAACTTTATTTTCCCCGTTTTTCTGACAGAGTGGGTAACACTACCCACGATCGCCATTTTATTTCCTCACTTGACTTTCTTGCTTTGTTGTGGTTAGTTCAAGTAATTCTCTCCTTTTGTGCTCTCTGCTTACGTTACGTTGTTTTCGTTGAGTTTATCGTTGTTTCTTGAGTTTTTGTTATTGTTGAGTGTTACTGTTGAGTTTTTGTTGTTTGTTACGTTTGTTGTTTTGATACAATGAGCAATGAACCTGGCCCGAGTTCGTTGAAGCTCTTTGCTTCGCCCAAGAAGAAGCGTCAAAAGAAAACGCCTCTCAGTTCTGCAGAGAAGCTCACGATTATTAATATTTATAAACTGGTGGAAGAAACTTGGCCTCGAGACCAATTTCCCTATAAGCAGAAGATGGTGAAAAGGACTGCCGATACCGCTGGAGTTGGCGTTAGTACGGTGTGGAAAGTCCTGAAAGGCTATTCTACTGAGCATCGCGTTCAGTCACCAGCACCTCTACCTCCAAGAGTAGCCAAAATTAACAAACTCTTGGACTTTGAACTAAGTGCCATACGAAGAAAAGTGCATGAATTCTTCTTCAGAAATGAAATCCCCACACTAAACAAAGTGTTAAATTCGGTTAACGAAGATGATGACCTACCAAATTTCAAAAGGAGTACATTTGCAAAGCTTTTAGCAAAGCTAAAAATAAAAAACACCTGAAAAGATCACATAACAGCAGTCTCATTGAAAAACATGAAATAGTAAGATGGAGGCGCAATTATTTGCTAAAAATTGCCAAAATGAGAGAAGAAGGGCGCAAGATATATTATACAGATGAAACATGGTTAAACGAAGGTAATTTACTCTTTGTTTATTATCCTTTTTAGTAAATAATTATATTAAATATCAAACATGTAGTCGCTAAACTGAACTGAACTGAACTTTTGTATGTTATGTTAACATTGTTTCTTGTTTTTGTAGGTCATACGAAAACGAAGGTGTGGCAAGACATGACAATACAGTCAACAAGGCAGGCACACCTGGAAGGCCTTTCTACAGGACTCAAAGGGCCTTCTGGAAAAGGAAAGCGCCTAATAATAGTACATATTGGTATGTTATCTGTTGTATTTTCATGAATCAGGATAATTTATTTAAACAATAGCATCAACATATCAAAGAAGTAGCACCATGGTCAAGTATGAATATGTATAGATTGAGTATTATTATTGCATCTTGTAATATCATTGATATTTTTATGGGTGGTGATGCAATAAGGTCGGTTTTCACCAATAGATAATCGGACAATTAGGTAGCTTTCAGTTAAATGTATCAAAACTTGTGTCAATAACATCAAATCAACTGTTTAAAGTTTAATATTTGTTTTTTTTTTTCTAGGAAACGAAGATGGATTTTTGAATGGTGGAAAATTAATATTCGAAAGCAAAAGTGGTGATGGAGATTATCACAAAGAAATGAACGCAGAAGTATTTGAAAAGTGGTTCAAAAAAATTATAGATTTAATTGAGCCAGAATCAGTTATAGTAATGGACAATGCTCCCTATCACTCTCGTCGCCTGGAACGAGTACCAAACATGCAATGGAAAAAAGCTGACATCCAAGATTGGTTAAATAGCAAGGGTATCTCGTTCCAGGACACTATGATAAAAAGGGAGCTTATCGATTTGATAAAACCAATAAAACATAATTACATGGCCTATGCCACTGACACATTCGCAAAAGAAAAAAATATTGAAGTCTTGCGATTGCCCCCCTATCACTGTGAATTAAACCCAATAGAAATGATATGGGGGCAAGTCAAAGGCCATGTTGCAGATAAAAATAAAACATTTAAAATGCATGAATTGAAGATTTTATTAGAAGAATCTATGAATTTGATAACACCTGCAGCATGGCAAAAATGCATAGACCATGTTATACAAGAAGAGAAAAAAATGAGGGAACTGGATGGTATTACAGATAATGTAATTGATCAATTTATCATCCAGGTGTCCGGAGATACATCAAGTAGCTCAGATTCTGACAGTGATGATGATAATTGATTGTTGTCTATCAATAATGTCCCAGAAGAGAGACACATGTATACTAAAGATTGAAAATATAAAATGATGATAATTAAATTAACTAATGATAATGTCCCAGAAGAGAGACACATGTATACTAAAGAGTAAAGACATAAAATGATGATAACTAAATTAACTAATGATGCAACAATAAATTATTCCTATAATTTGCATTTATAGTCTTATTTCATCTCCTTTACCTTGTATTTCCTTTTTAAGGATAGGTAACAATAAAAAGTAGTACTGATTTCACAAGACTACCTTATTTACTTATGCCAACTATTATTCACATTAAATATCACTACCCAGAGACATCTATCAAAGCTCAAAATAGCCGCCATATGAGTATAGCTTGGTAGGTTATGTACTAATTTGTTTAATTTTAGTTAGGTATGTCATAGGTTTTATAATTATTTCTTTCTTTGCGTCAGTTAGAAATCAAATAAGACCTAAATTATGTATATCCTAAATACGCAAACGAAGCCGCAGGCAAGAGCCAACCACATTATTAAAAATGTTTTTCACCCCTGCATCAGCTGATTGAACTGTCAGTGGCTTTGTTATTGAAAATTCTACAAGCTCGATGGATAGAGTATATATGCATACAGTCGTTCGACGAAGGCTTTTTGATAGGGCAATCGTGCGGGGCCCAAGGAACGGGTCGGGGGGCGAAACGCTCCCGAGTAACTAAGGCGGTGATGTATTCTACTCGGGAGCGTCCCTACGCTTTCACAGGCCGTCGGCATCGGACAATCCGCAATAGCCCCATCAATGGATTGACATAAAAAATCCGTACCGCACGGAGTGGACTGTCGACAATGCCGGCGAGGATTCTTGAAGGCAGCTTTTCCGTTTAATGCAATGACGTCATTCGGATTGCTGATCAGAGGACACGCTTATCAGCGGATTGTCCGATGCCGGCCTGTGAACGCGCACCCTAACGTTTCAACTGCTAACGCTTGAGCCGTAATGCCATTAAGTAACTTCACTTACCACACCGTGATCGTGGCCTTGATAGGTAAGCCAATAACCGTTGCCAACTGCAAAACCTGACATAAATCCTCATAGATTCTGGCGCACATATTCACATAAATGCTCCCATTCCCCAAAGAGCTCAATAACCGAGAAGCATTAAAAATTTCGCAGCGTTTCGGTGAAGCCGACGTTCGCTTCACTCGCTTCAAATCCAGCTTTGATCGCCAACCATTACCATAGTTCTGCCGACCTGTCTACTTTTAAACTACGGGACGGAATTACCCTATCATAAAGGTGTTTAACGGGTTTTGCTCGTAGAAACTTGTGTTTTTTGAATTTTATGTCAACTTAGGAAGGCAGGTACCTATAAAGCGTTTTACTACCGACTTCACACTTAAAAACTACGATGTCTGGAGAACTTCATAAGTCGAAGGCTAAGATCTTTATAAGTCGCTAAAACACAGGAATGCTAAGCAGTAGGTGTGCTTACTAATCCCACTTTTATTTATTTATTTATTGTTTACTCAAACTTGACTTACAGAATACATTCCAAAACGTCAAACATTATTATAAAATCTAAAGTAGGTACGTTAAATTATATAAAATAATGCATATGGAAATGTCACAATTAATAAAAATATATTATCTATTGGTCAAAATAATAGCAATAGTCAAAATAATAGAAATAATGGCAAGGTCAAACAGTACAATTAAAAAATAAGAGCATCAAATGGTGTAATTTGGCGATGCTGTCAAAGAATACGTCGGCGTTAGTTGAGGAGATGAACTCGTTTAGGAGGGTGTGTGGTGTGTGTGAGGGTGGGATTAAATATACGGGATGTTTAAAGTTGTCACCAATGAGGAAGAAAGTACGCATGCTTTCCTACGAACTTACTTAGGGCATGTTACTAATTTAGGTAAGTACCTTATGTATAGACCTTATTAATAGCAAAATTTATCTCTAACGGGAAGTGAGACGTAAGCCACGATTTTTAGTTTTTAAGGCGAATTGCTTGTTTTTGCATGTCTTAGTGTGTTCTTCGAAAAGTTAACCACTAGACAATTACATATTGATTGAGTTTTTGACAGAAATTTTCATATATTTTACGTCAAAATTTAACCGACGAAGCTGCTAGTTGTCTGATTATCTTTCAAAGAACACCCCTCTAAGAGGGGTGATGCGGTGAGCTCGATGCGTGCCCGCGGCGTCGGTCGTCGTCGTCGCGGCGGCGTGCTCGCTGCACACTCGCGCCTCGCTGTGAAATCCCTCGCAAATCGCCAGTGTGATAAGGCTTTAAGTTGTAACCCACCATTTTAGTAACAAACTACATAAACAAAGTAGAAATAAACTGCATACCGTCGTCAATGTCCACATTGATATAGGTAGGGGAACTTTTCACCGAAGTCACTTAAAGAAAGTTTGCCCTGTGCCCATTTGTACCTTAATCCGTCAACCAACTTCGTATGGTAAATTGTGTACAAAAACGTCACAACTTTGAAACTCCTATTGCGAGATTCTCTCGAGAACAGTTAGTAAGGTTATTCGAAAGAATTACTAATCCAGGCTTCAGTAATGAAAAAACTTGCGACCATTGGTAGTGTCACTTTTCTCGGACGCTTTGCACACTGCTGCTGTGAAGAGTCATCAATGCATATTGTTTGTGATTCAGATTATAAAACCCATTAGGGGTGCCATTGCGGTTTCAGTGCCCGGTTGACCAGAACTTGCATGTTCCAGTAATTTCTTTTGACAAATGATAATACCTATATACCTCACTGTAGGGCTTGTCCACCAGATCAAGGTCGCTCAGCATGCTATGGAAAGAGTTATGCTCAGAGTTTTTCTTCAGAGAAAAATATCCTTCAGGATAGGATTCATAACGAATACTGAGATAGACTGACAGATATACTGAGGCAGAGAACAAAAGCTACATAGCGAACATAGCTCAAAGAATTAGCAAGCGAAGCGGCAGTGGGCCGTTGATATCTCGCGAAGTACCAACAACCGCTGGTAAACGTGTTTTTGAGTGGAGGCCGCGAATCGGACACGCAGTGTAGGCCCTCCAGCCAGGTGGGATGATGACGTGCGAAAGACTGCACGCAGATGCTGGATGCAGCGAGCTGAACACAGGGCGCTATGGCACTCATTAGGGGAGGCCTTTGTCCAGACATTACTTATATAGGTTGATGGTGATGATGGGGTTTTTCCTTAATCACCACGCTTGTTAGGCGCTTTGGTGATCGCAGCGGAGTTGTATAAAATACAAAAAGGCTACCCTTTGGTCTCCCTCGGTTCTTACAACATTGACGAGCTGATTCCGAGGTCGATTCTTACGCTGCCCGTCACAGCTCCGTGGATAGTGGGGTCGGATGTTTCTAAATATACTTACTATACTGTATGATATTACCTTTTTTCCTAGTGAACAAAACTTTTCAACGAGAAAACACTTTCACATTCAGTATGGTCAGAAAACTATTTTTTTTAGGTATGAAGTAAATTACAATCAATTAATAGAAACAATGTAGTGGGGAAATTCTTGACAACGAAAATTATATTAGAAATACTAATATTAAAAAGCCGGAAGCTTGTGAAATCTGATTTTAGAAATAAATCTGAAATTTGGCGTAAGTGTAGAACAAAGCCTAACTTAGATAATAGGACTTGGATAATATTATACGGAAAATACGCTTGCGAAGCCGCGGGCTAAAGCTAGAAATTGTATTGAAAATCGAAACAATATTGAGTTAACTGCAGATTGTTGCAAACAATCTATCGGTACCTCAACTGATTTGTATCAATAACAGTCGTAAGCGTCCCCAGCACGCTGGCTGCATGGGCCCCACTGTATCGCAATTAGTCGACCCATAATTTGCTCACGCTGTGGCACCCTTTATTTAGAAAACACTAGACTTAAGACCACTTTATTTGTTAATCTGTATGTGATGTGATTTTTCTGTTGGGAGTCCTTAAATAAATAAATAAATTACAAAGTAATTTTACACAGAGAACAAATTTTCTTTACGCATTTTCTTCGTCCTTAAATAACCTTTAAAACAAATCTCGTAAATAGCCAGTACAAAGGGCGGAGGTCACTCTACCTGAGTTACCTGACGCTTTGTAGACAACATAAAGGGGCTAATCTCATAATTTTGTCCCTCCAATAGGGTCACTATTGTAGAGACCCCTGGGACCCCTAGAGCCCTAATATAGGTCTGCTCGTCTGTCCTTTACAAGGATTTGTGAAATGTATTCTTTGTTGTCGATGATCATTATAGTGAACTACATAGTTTGAGGGTTGTATTAAAGGTAGAAAAATCCGAAAACTAAAACTTTAACCACTTTGCCTTCTTTTTAACCCCCGACGCAAAAAGAGAGGGATGTTATAAGGTTAACGTGTCTGTCTGTGTATGTGTCTGTGGTATCGTAGTTCCAAAACGTATGAACCGATTTTCGTTAAGTTTTTTTTTTGTGTCATAGATAATTTTATCCCATGTGTTCTTAGCCATGTATCATGAAAATCTGTCGGGGCTATGTAAATTTTTAATTTATTTCTTGTTCCGCTTGAAAAGGATTTTTAAGCAGCTGGCACAGCCTTTGCCAAGAACGATTGTAAAAACATCTGAATATTTCCCAAAGCTTACATCATGTCATTGGAAGTCTAGAATTTAGCAAAAAATGCTGAAATGTCCATCTGTACCCCTACCAAAAGTCTTTCATAACTTGACCAGTTTTTTTGATGCGACAATAGTTTACCGATTGGCATTGCCATACAGCGGGGCAATGCAGCCAGCGTCTTGGGAACGCTTCCGACTGGTATTGTTAAGGATCAGTTGAGCTACCTGTAGATTGTTTGCAACAGTCTACAGTTAGCTCAATTGTAAATACTAGTTCTAATTAATTTCTATTATTTTATTGTAATAATCTTTGTTAATAAAGGCTTCTGCCCTGTTTACTGATAGAAGATAACAGAATGAAATTGATGCAAAAAAATAAATTGCTTCGCTGTTTCTGTAATTTTAAGCAACTTCGAAAGGAGGAAGGGAGATTATTTTTGGTTTTTTTTTATACATACACTTGTTAGTGCAGTTTTTCTGAATTCAAACTAAACTAAAACTAGCTAGTTACAGTTCAGTTTGGATGGTTTATTTTCTGGTTATTTTACGATTCGTCTACTTTCTACTAGTTAGAAATTATTTGCCTCAGTACGCAAAAACTTGAGAACATGAATATTGTAAAATAATCCCCGAACCCATTAAGCAACCAATGGTAGTATTAGGATAAATAGATTTGTAGGATCCCACAAGATCCAACAAAATGTGATTCGCGTTACCGCCCGCCTTTCCACAAATTGCTCCCACTTGCAATCAGAGAAGGTAATCAACAGACTTACGCAATATAAAATTGCCAAGTAAAGTAACCTCAAACTTTAAGCCCAACTTAATTTGTAAACGAAAAGACCACACCAACTACACAATGAAAAAACTCATCAAAAGTAAGTCGTCAACTAGTTTCGTCTCTCCACGAGACATCATCAGCACACCACAACAATACTCGACTTTGACACTGAAACCGCCAAGCAACAACGACAGAGTCCAACCAGTGATGTTGCCTCTCTGAGCTCCCTGCGTAAAGTAAAACCCATGGTAGTGGCTGAAGCGAGCGGAATGCCAATTTATGTTGGTATCAAAGGAGAGTGTCAACGTAGAATTTTTAATGTTGAACATTCCTAATCCTCTCTTCGGAGACTCCGAGTGCCTTTAAGGTAAAGAAGAAATTACCGTACTTTCCAAGAAATCTTTAATCTATGACTTATTTTTCTACAAAGTTTTTTGTTCTGTCTAGGAGATTTTCGATTATTAAATTAGTCCTAAAATCTTTAGTTTAGATTCTTGAGTTCCTAGCGTGAAAAGGTGTTATACTTAATACCTAATGTGTTCCGTCCCTCCTCACCCGAGTACCTTGACATTTACATAGGTGAGGTTATGCTCACTGACTAGTCTCGGGCCGTGGCTTCACCCACGTGGTACGTACCTACCTACCTTGATAAAGCGCAGCTTATTGTCACTTATTGGTTGCTACTTGCAGGGGACCGAAAATAATGGCGAATTAAACAGGCCTCTATGTCTACCTCACCATGGATGCAAAAATATCTGTTTTTTAGGTAAAAATCATATTTTACCTACATCAGAACAGATAAATTGCTGAAACTATTTTTGATGTTAAGCCCTACATGTATCTACATAATAACTATGTAGATACATTTAATTAACAATTTTATTATTTAGATTCTGATTTTGTGTTTAATAATTATTATGATACACACAATTACAGAATCAAATTGTACTTTATTTGATTCCGATTCCAAACGAGCTGAAAATGATGATCATCAAAAATTGTATTTTGTGACTAGTTTATGCCTGCGGCTTCGCACGCGTCTTTTCTCTGGAAAAGTTTAAAGGTGATTTATATCCCATGGGAACTGATTCATGGGATAAAAAGTAGCCTATGTTTGATTCCAGCATTAGAATTACCTATATGCAATGTCAGCCCGATTCGTTCAATAGTTTTGACGTGAAGAGGTAACATACATCCATCTATCCATCCATCCATCCAAAATTTCGCATTTATAATATTAGTAAAAGTAGATATGATTCCCACGGTATCGATAAAATACCCAAAAAAGTATTTACAGAAAGAGAGCAAGGCCAAAAAAGCAACTTTTCACGGACCAACACAACCTTGCCTCTTCATAATCTCTTTCAATAACAACTTGGCTCACGGCGCTATCACGTCCTCGCAGTTATTTCAGAGGATGAAACAGGTCAAGTGTGAGTCACATTGGTGCTATAGGGAAGAATCCTACTTATGTTAATATTGAGTTTGCATCAATGAATATTCTTAGATAATCCGAGAGCTGGTGAGTATCTGGCGCGGCGCATCAGCATTGCCATACAGCGGGGCAATGCAGCCAGAATCTAGTGGACGTTTCTGACAGGTATTGATATGGATTGGTTGAGTTACCTGTAGATAGTTTGCAACAGTCAGCATTTGTAAATACTAGTTCTAATTAGTTTCTATTACTAATTTCTAAAGTCATTTATAACGGGATATTTACCATGATCTGAGTTTTGAGCGTTCCTATAGTATGGAGCCGTTGCCGTGATCATGGCGCATGAAACTGTGCCGAAATATTGGAAAGCTCAAAATTCAAATCATGGTAAATATCCTGTTGTAAATTACTTTATGGATTTAAAAGTATTACTTATTTGATTGTAATTTTCTTTGTTAATAAAGATCATAATATTCTTAAAAATTCGTTATTTTAGGTTTTCTTTAGGCAAGTTAAATTACATGTTAACCAACAGTAGTGATAAAAAATCCTAAGTAAAATAGATGAGAACCCTTTGCCTATACAAACCTAACATAGGCTTTAATGCATTACTAACCAACATAATGTAATGATTTTTTATGAATAAATGATATATCTATCTATCTATCTTCTTCGGATTTACTCAGCTAACAACTCGAGTAAGTTTCTACAAATACATAAAAAAATCGTAGGTTTGATTTATCAAATTCTCGAATGTTTCGTGCTTTTACATTCGTAGCAATATGAACGGCAACTTACAAATCTGTGCTTTTCATAATAATTCACGCTTCAACTGAATCAATCAAGTTAACTAAGTCCGTCTGTCTATGTGTATGTCTTACTAAGTCTAGGCTAAGATTGGAGCAAAGTTCTCGACCAAACATAGATAGAGATTGCTGTTACAGCTGTCTTGCTAAACTTGAATTACACTGCAGGCGATGCCGATGAGCGAGGAAAACGGCTACAGCAAGTTCAATTTCTTATGCTATTATCGGAATAATTTATGGCGTCTAGTTTTTAAAAGGATTGGAGAATACCCATTTATGAATACATATTAAATGCATAATAAACTAGTGAAGAAGGATTTTCGATTATCAAAAGGAAATAATATACAGGCGTTGGGTCATGGGCTCCATTTATTTGGTAGACTCAATTTTCTTAGTATCACGCTTGCTGAGATAGTTTTTTATAGATTTTTTGAACATCGTCCACAAGGCCACTATCTCTCAAATGTAATAAGATACAAGGGGTAAGGTGGGCGTAGCGCCCTCAAAAAAAAATTACTTGAGCTACGTCCACTAACATTTATAAATGATAATGACTCCCCAAAAAATCGTCCTAGCTCCCCAACAAAGACATCAAACTCCCCAAAAAATTATTTTGGTCCCAACACCAAACACCCTGCCTACACTACCATGTCATATTGTATTCACATAATAATTTATAGATAAAGCAACTGAAGAAGAAAGGTTTTGATAGTTGCGGATGCGGTTGCGGATGCGGATGCAAAAGCGGGAGCAAAAGTGAGGACCTAAGAAACTAAATCGCGGGCAAACATTTAGATGAAATCTGTAAAACTTCCACAGGAGCGATTCCTTCTCTCACCAAAAGCGCACCCAAATACATATTTTAGTTTTCATATTTCCCTAAATATCTAAGTAAATTTCTATAAATATAAATAAAGGCTGAGAGCATTATTGTAAATAGAAATGCGGTCATAAGAACAAATCTGAAAGGGTCTTTGAAAGCATGTCGAGATTCGAGATACTCAACCTTTTTCCGGGGACTAATATGGTAAGGGATCCCAAGAGCTTTTAACGTATAAGCCGAAACACCGCGGTTTGTTAGAAGGATCCCGGTACCTAATGGTGGTGACCACGTTGATTAAATATTGGCCTAGCCAATAAGGGTCCTTTATTGATCGGATAAAATCTTGCCGTTCAGAGCGGAAAATATAGTGGCCGAATAAAAAAATATTCTTAGTTCTATTCAAATCAAATCAAATCAAAAACTCTTTATTTCCATAAATACAATAAACGTACACTAAGAAAAGGTCAAATTATAATACTAAACACTGACACGGAAATAAAGTAATATTTTTGATTTCTGTCGCTTCGGTATGAATACTAAAGTAAAGAAGCGACGAAGAAACCTTTAGCCTGATAATTGTTATTTTTCGAGCTGGAGCAAAACTCGTCCCAAGCTTATCCTCTAGATAATCTGATATTTTGTAGTAAGCCTTTTTACAAAGGATATGTTTGACAATTTGTTTGAATTTATTGATTGATAATTTTTGCATCTCACTTGGAGTTTTGTTGTAGAAGCGTATACATTGCCCTTTAAAAGATACATTTATCTTGTATAACCTATTAAAAAACAATAGCTACCTAACAGAATAATAAGCAGAAGGCTGGTAAAGTCCATACTACGATAGTCTGTAAACTAATTAATATGTTCGGAAACTACGCTATTGGTTTATGTTAATATTCTGGATTTAAGCAGAATTCTATTATTGACTCATAGGCAAAAGTTAGTAAAGATTTTTGTTACGTAGATAGCAAAGATTTCAGAAATCAGGAATGTATACTAACTATAAAAAACATCTGCATTTTATTATTATCCACGCAAAGCTGCAAGAAAAAGCTAGGGGAAAATATAACTAGAACAAACTTTTATTTCCATAAAATTGCTGATAATAGAGAAAAATTACCAGTAGGTATTTTACTTTCCTAATAATCTTAGCTGGAGTACTCGAATAGACAGGGTGTAACGAAATGTAAAGACCAAACTTTCAGGAGTTTCAGAATCGGTCACAGATTCGAGGAAAAATATTTCAAAAAATTCCCCTCTTTAATATTCGAAAAAAAACGAAATGACCACTAGACAAGGCAACTGGTGCATGTGCTTATTGTCATATGAAATAAATAAAATGGCATACGTACCTGTTTAGATCACTTTTTAAACACCCAACACCTTCCTCGTAGGTCGTGTATTTGATGCAGCAAGTAGGTACCACAAATGCCACAAAAACATTTTGCCTCGGTTAGGTATAATAAGACAAAAAGTACATGCATCAGTCATTGCCTAGTTTAGTGATTATTTCGTGTATAATTAATTATTTTTTCGAAAACTAAAAGTTCATGTTCTGTGATCGAAGCTGAACCCCCCCTGAAAGTTTGATCCTAACTTTTTGTTACACCCTGTATCTTAACCATAATGAAACAAAATATCTCATCTAAGTAAGTAAGTTTCGTATAAAAGCCGGCGTTCATCGACCTCAATAGTAAAACTTAGAGATTCAACTTAATTATTTTACCAACATTCATAGACATAGCGCTAAGATCTGTGACACTGTGTGTGTTTCTGTGGAGAAATGAAAATTTACGCTCATGAGGGCACAATTTTACTATACTATTAATAGACTAAAACCTTTTTAGATTTCTTTTGTAACCAGAACGTTAAAAAAAAGTCAGAGCCATAGAACGTACCTCACCCATATGAAGACTGTCTAGACGCGAACCATTATTGTAACTATTGTTCAAATTGAATTGGTACCTTTGTCCAAATATTTTAATGAAATATTCTCCAGCAAGAAAAATGACCTACGTCATCTTTCTTTATACAAAATTTTCCTTTTATAAACATTATCAAGAATAAAATAAATAATTTAAAAAATCTCCAACATATTTTCATGAAACATAGCTAAGAACACTCGGGATAAAATTATCTATGACACAAAAAAACTAAACGAAAATCGGTTCATCCGTTTGGGAGCTACGATACGACAGATCTTTCGCAGGTCGTCATCTCACCTTGCCGGTGGGCGTCCTACGTTTGCCTGGTCATGGTCTCCACTCAGGAACAAGTTTACCCCAGGCGGTTATCGGGTCTTCGCGAGATATGGCCGGCCCATTGGCACTTCAGCTTGCTAATTCTTAGAGCTACTAATGTCGAAACGTGCCACGAAACAAAGAAGAAAAGTTCGTATGAAACGTTTGTATGGATTGCTGACATACCACGCAAAATAGTTTCTCTCTACTCTATCCGGTAGGGGCGCTGAAAGGCGCTAAGTGGGCTAAGGGGCGCTAAGGGAAGAAAACAAAATCGAAAATATTTTTCTAATTTCTAATTCCTAGAATTCCAATGAACCTGAATTCGGTTAGGTACGATACTATCATCGAGCTGAGCTCGGGGCTTAGTTCAAGTGACTTCTTTTGCCTGTTGTCTTCATGAGAAAATCTAAAAAAATATTTTCAGAAATTAAATATGAATTTCAAATCTCTTTTCACCTTGTGAAAAGTAATTTCCTAAATGGACTCTTTTCATTCTTTGTGCCTATTCAAGTTTTATTTTTATAGAGCTACTGGGCATAAAGCGTCATAGTCCTTTTAAAATATTAATTTTCTTTTAGGGCTTCTGAAATTACAGATGTTGTAAACTATAAAATTTTACGTTTCATACGCGTCGTAAAGTTCATAGGTCACAGAAGACCTCATTTCAACTACAAAGGCCACGTCGTAACGTCTTGACAGCCTACTCTATTAAAATCTGGGAAAATTTAATAAACTCTCCCCTTTGCGGTATAGTGGGCTAAGGTTTACATGATTTGGGACGATGCGGGTACGATTCCCACCGTGGGACATATGGTTTTTATGCATGAACTTCAAATTTGATTTAATGTTAATTTTTGTTAAACTGGCTGTTTTATGGAGTAAAAATAGCTAAAGTCGAATTTGCAACGCCTGTCATTTGTTTCTCACAATTTTTTAAAGAATAAGTTATCTATCAAGAGTTGCGTTACCTAAAAACTTAGGCATTATTTTTTCCCATGTGTGGATGAGATACAAATCGTTATTAACTGATACGTCGGAATGGGCATCTAAGTAATTGATTCGACCACTAGATTTTTTTGTTTAAAATGCTTAATCTTCATACCTGTTTCTCTGCAGACTGTACTGCTTTTTATTTTCGTACAGTTGATAAGTCAGCGAGTTTTCTCTCAGTGATATCCTTGTCTTAATACCTACTGCTGAATTCAGCCTTTCATGTTTTGACGGCTGGGCCATAAAAGATGCAGATGGTTCACGCTACTTTAAAGCCAGGTATTGTCAGATTGCAAAACTTTACAATACAAATCCCATTTAGCAGAAGTCGGAGTTCCTTTCACAGTTGCCGCAGCGAGAACTCCTAAAAGGAAACCATTGTACCCTATTTATTTCCTTTACAAATTAGACGGATGTTTCTTGGAAAGTTTGTTGAGTTGCGGTCTGTTCTATTCCTCCAAGACAATAGTTCTACAACAGTAAGCGAAGATGTTCGAAGAATTACTCGTTTGTTTAGTCCATTTTGTCCTGTACTGCTGGGGAAACCAAACTAAGTCAGAGTTCATGCCCCTGTTGGAAACAATTTTGAAGCCATGTGTTATCTATCTTTCACTAGCTTTTGCTCAAGATTTGACACGATTTATCGGAATAATAAGTATCACATCTATGTTATTTTATATCTAGATATCCATCTATGCAAAATTTTAGGCCAATTTCTCCGGTACTTTTGGCTTTGTTCGTGCAATAGCACAGTTTTTCACAAAAATTTCCTTATTGATATTAGTTGGTTCGCAAAGAAAATAAAAACAAAATAATAGAAATAAATAAGAACTAGTATTTACAATTGAAACAATTGAGCTAACTGCAGCCTGTTGGTTCGTAACTTCCAATGTAAAATTAAGAAGAACCAAAATTTCGAACTCTAAATTGTGTTTAATCTTTTGTAAACAAATTTCGGCAGTGAAGTGACCACAATAATTATCGACAAAAACTGGCGAGTCAACTGGCAATTTCCTTCTCTGCTCACTGTACTATGCCCCCAGAATTAAAATGTCGTCAGCGTCATTGTTTTGTCTGATTTACAAGTATTAACTACGCCATTGTAACAAAGGGCCAGTGGGACCGACTTTTAATAAGGGTTCCAATGGAAAAGGCGTATCTTGAATTTGGGTTTTCGTTTCTATTTTAAAAAGTAATTGTGATTGTAGGTACAGTCGTCACATGAGAGCTAGTCACATCCTGTGGCATGCCACTGGAGGTCCTCCCATGCGAGCTGCGTTTTTTGTAATCGTCCAGGAATTTTTTTCATGCACTCTTTTTCACACAAAGATGTGCATGAAAAAAAATACTGGCCGATTACAAAAACAAAACGTTTTCAAGCGAGACATTATTTTCGTCTTTTGGCTGCTTAATGGCCAGCACATTTTTTCTCTTCCTTTCCCCTCACATCACATATACCGCCACAGCCCATAGCTGGACGAAGGCACCCCCTGACAACCGCTTATCATTAGGGGCTTCCCACTCTCGCTGGTCGCATACTTTTTACGTATAGGAGACGACTAGCTCTCTTGTTTGGACTATATCTATCTAAGAACCCTTTTTTCAAAAAGGGTCTACAAAGCAGTACCGTAGTCGCAGACACTTGACATGCTTTCTGCGTGACAGTCTCCCATTAAATTACTTTTAGGGTGCGGGTTCAGATCTTTGAGCATTTGATAAAGCTTCTAAGGTCCTTGTTATTTTAATGAAAATTCCAAAATACCTTTCAAAACTAATTTATCTTGTAAAATGTTTTATATAAAAATATAGTTTATATACTAAACATATTGTTATCATATGTTGGAAGAACACCAACGTTAAATAAATAAAATTCAATTTAAATTCTTATTATAAACCACAGCCAGAATACTGATAACTTATTGTCCTTCCACCCTCCTGTCATAAAACTAATTCTCCTATCTATATAAATTCAGTTATCGAAAAAAGGGAATTTAGTAACGCAGTTCTTAGCTTTCTTCTCTTTAAAATTATGTGGTCTTTTCCTAATCAACTGCTTAGTCTGACTTATCACTGCTTCGTAGAATTTATTCGCACGTAACTGTGTTTCAAACTTTTCACAATGCTGTAGCAAAATCGGGTAGAGGTACTTCAGTTCTGCATGGTCCAATGTTGGGAAAAGGTGGTGGAGGGCATGGTCTCCGAACCTGGTGATGGATTTGAAGTGGTTTCCAGCGTAGTCGATGCGTTCTACTATGGTGTCCAGCTGGTGGATGCCCCAGTCCAGGTTTTCATCTCTGAAAGTAAAGAAATGCAAGTATTTTTTACGCGTAAGTGAAATGTTTGTGATTGAAGGCGGCAATAAATACTACAATTACGAAACAGAGCTATTGATCGGAACCGTGCAGCTGTCCCAAACCAAAGCCTAGTAAGAACCAATGTGAAAAAAATGCAGGGGAAGCGAATCAAACTTTTTTAAGTGCCTTTTCAATAGTATGGCATTTGATGAACTATTTGTTCGTGATTAATTGTTAATAAATTATTTTTTACAAGTAGAGAGTACGAAATTGGAAATACTGTAGCACATACACGTTTTATGAGACTTACTACGTAAATATTTTCGGACGGTTATTCAAGAACCATAATCAAAAACCTAGTATAGTCTCTTACTAGGAATTTAAGTTGGACGATTGGAATAATTAAGCTAGTGCTCGTCACTAAAAACCTAGTAAAAGTTTTACTTACAGTTTGACTGACCTGACTTTCCCTGATTTGACATGAAGTAAATAAGTAAATGATACAAAAAATTAAATTTATGAAAACAGACATTTATTAGAAAACAACGCAAAAAGTTACGGCTCTTCCAAAATTTGGCCTTCTGTTTGCAAATCCAGAGACTTGTCGTCAGTAGGCATTTCACACCAAAATCTTCTTCTGGTCTCCGGCATAAGAGGCACTAATTTATTGACGATTGTGTCCTTTTCAATTGTTCGGATACCTCGAGGAATCGTGATCACTTGGGGTAATTCCGTGGTTTTATATTTTTTTAAGAGAAAGTCCAACTCTGTATATTGCTCGTTAAAACTAGAACAAAAAAAATAATAATATCACACTAATAATATAAATATGAACGTTTGTCAGTATGTGTATGTGTGTTTGTTACTTCTGCACGCTCAAACGGCTGGACCAATTGTAATAAAATTTATTATAGTACAAGTTACAAGTTTGGAAAATCAGAATTAAGGCATCAAACCTAGATTGGGCGTCAGATTTTTTTGAATTTTATGTATAGTATACTCAACACAACTACCTTAAGGGTTAAGAATTCTACTTTTTCCTCTCTCCCAGGGGAACCTTACTGAATTCCAGGTTAAAATGTATTCCATGTCCTTCCTTGTAGTATGAACTCAAAACGTACCAAGTTTCATTCCAACTCATTACCTATGTAGTTTCGGCGTGATGCGCGGTGAAGGAATTCGACTTTCATCCCCTCTGCCACCCGAACCTTACGTCAATTCCGGGATAAAATGTATCTTTCTATCTTATTATCTTTATTTGTTTCCTTTTCTTTAAGTAGGTATCTATCTATATATTTATTCAGTGCCACCGTCTATTTTGTTCTTTCATTTCCAGTCCATCCCAAGGTTGCCTGGAAGAGATCGCTCTTAGCGATAAGGCCGCCCTTTATACTTCCTTTTTTTCTAAGCATTTTCTTTGTATTGTTTCCTGTATTTGTGTGGTATAATAAAGTGTTTTCTATCTATCTATCTATCTATCTATCTATCTTTCCTCATAGTACGAACTAAAATCATGCCGCGTTGCATTCGAATTCATCAAGTAGTTCCGTCGTGATGCGCGATTAAAGAATTTTACTTTCATCCTCTCTCCCAGGGGAACCTTACTGAATTCCAGGATAAAATGTATCCCATGTCCTTCCTTGAACTCAAATAGTACCAATTCAGTCCAACTCATTCAGTAGTTTCGGCGTGATGCGCGGTGAAGGAATTTTACTTTCATCCCTTCTCCCAGGGGAACCTTACTAAATTCTGGGATAGAATGTATCTTTCCTCGTAGTATGAACTCAAATTATGCCGAGTTCCATTCGAATTCATTCAGTTGTTCTGGCGTGATGCGCGGTTAAAGCATTTTACTTTCATCCTCTCTCCCAGGGGAACATTACTGAATTCCGGGAAGAAATGTATCCCATGTCCTTCCTTGTAGTACGAAATCAAATCGTGCTAGGTTTCATTCCAACTCATTCAGCACTTTCGGCGTCATGCGCGGTGAAGAAATTTTACTTTCATCCCCTCTCCCAGGGGAACCTGACTGAATTCCGGGATAAGAAGTATCCTTTGTTCTTCCTCGTAGTATGACATAAAATCGTGCCGAGTTTCATTTCAATACCTTGAGTAGTTTCGACGTGATGCGCGTTTACGAAACAGACAGACAGACAGACAGACAGACAGACAGACAGACAGACAGATAGACAGACAGACAGACAGATAGACAGACAGACAGACATGAATGAAAAAAATTACAGTTTTGGTTTCAGTATCGATAATAGAGTGCCCTCCAAAAAAAAATTCAAAATATCTTCTATGTACAGAATTGGACCTGTTACAGTTTTATTATAAGAGAAGATCTTACATCCCGCTCCGCATCCCGCTCCTTAACCACACCCACTACGCATCGACTTGCTGTGTTTTGTGTGAGCATTTTTGATATTGTAGGTACAATCATTACATCGTTTTAAAATTCAAAAACATTATTAAAAGCCAATCCCGTGATTTTTACAAATCCAAAAACTTAGTAAGTAGAAATTCCAAAGTCAAACACCTAGTATGAGCACCAGTTACGAGGTATATGAATTTGGAAATGTGACATGCTAGGATTTTGAATTTGTTTCGCAGTGTAGCAAGTGGAGATACTAGGATTAATGGGTCACGTAGCTTTGGTTCTAATTGCGATAGAAATACGGGTGTTTTTGCGTTACACGCGGCTGAACATTCAAGGAACGATGTCGCTAAAAAACGTCTACAAAAAAAAATGGCTCATACTAGGTTTTGGTTTGGGACAGCCGCGTGTCGGTAATGCAATAAATAGAAAAGATTATAATTTATGGAGCGTTGATCCCGTAAATTTTGTAAATTATATTTATTGCGGATGAGAAAAGATCCTTGAACTGATTTATTTATTTTATATTTCCAATCAATTAATAAATTAAATTATTTTTTACACAATCTCCTCGTTCACATAATTTTATTTTCCGGGAATAAAACGCAACAATCATTAAAATAGTTTTAGCTAATATTTACATAACTCTTAAAATTTATCATAATATTAATACAGATAAATCAGCTTTGAGTCAAAAGCTCTAGACACGAATTTCATAATAATTCCGCGAAAAGAGTGGCCACAACTTTTAAGTTAATAATAGAACGTGATACATAACAGTGATCGGAAATTCAAGCGCTTATTTACATAAAATTGGCGAGAAAAAAATTACAAAAATAACATGGAGCGGTTGAAACCACCTCTTTCTCGGGAATTCGCAGGAACTTCCGAGAATTACGGAATTTTCTAAAAAGTCGATATTAAAATTTAGAAACATTTAAATAAAAAACTTTTTCTCCGGAAATATCGACTTCAGTGAAAAACGCGTCAGAATAATATATATTTCGTCTTTATATAAGATTCCGGCGAAAATACATCAATATTCGAGAACATTTCGGAATTCCTCCGAATTCCCGGATGAGGTTGTTTTAACCGCTCCGTGTTCTTCTCGCCAACTTTAGGTAATAAGCGCCCGAATTTCCGATCACTACATTCTAGACATTCATCAATATTACCGTCGCAATATGCGGTTACTGTGTCGTTCGCAATTATGTTCAAACAGTGAAACAATCGTAAAATGCTATTAGTCTTCAGTCTAATTAGAAAAATTACTGTAAAGTACATTTTGGTATTTTTTTCTATTTACACTAAATATTTAACAATAATGTTTATATCGTCAAAAAGGAAAAAAAAATGCTTTCATTTGATATATAATTTGTATGTGTAGTGTACCTAGGAGCCTAGAAATAATTGAATTATCTTCTTTTATTTATCCTGACAAAAATAGATTTTGTTAATACGTCTCTATTCCTCAGGGCAAGCGAAATGTCCTAGTAATCTTAACTCTGCTATAAAAACGCGAAAGATTTAAAATCTATGTAAATTTTAACACTAAAATGCACACATTTTTCATTAGTACCACAGAAGCCCAACTACGAGTATATTAATTATCACCGTACGCATTCCCCTGATACTAGTTACCAAAACTAATATTGACCGTATTGTATCAATGAATAGTATTATTAGATTAATTGCTAAGTACCTACAATTAGTCCAGCGGTAAACCGAGTCCGATTCATGCGATGACAATAGCAGAGACTGAATTGATATGATTGACATTATAGCCTAACTACCATCTGTCTCTAATTTGAGCTAAATCTGAAGAAAATTAGATGATTCGAGTCAACAATAGCCCAGATGATTAAAGTCAGAAATACCTATTTATTTGAAAGGTATTGTATTATCAGATATTGAATTGATATGCCAATTCATATTTCTTAAGTATGCAGGTAACCTGACGACTGTCTAAAATTTAAGCTAAAACTGAAGAACTCCAGTTGATCTCAGTCAACAATAGACCAGATGATGTAAGTCAGCAAAACCACCTACCAACCTATTTGTTTAGTAATAATTTAGTTTAAAATTGACTTGTCTTTGAACTTATTTTTTAAGCCTGAAGAAACAATTAATTATGATTTAAAATATCAAAGAATCTAGCAAGAGTAGAGTAAGTAGTCTTAAAGCAAAACTTGAGCACAATTTATAAATTAAAAATAAGCGACGAGGTATACAAAAACATATTAATAAATTACTATTATTAGAAGATAAGAGAGAAAAAAAAGCGCTTTGAAACTGTTATAAAAATATATTTAAGATAAAACTGCGTCTTTTTCTTATTTTCAAACTGTTTACAACAAATCCGACTTCAAAATAATAATCGATTCAAATATTATGTATAATACGTAGGTGGGTAGGTAGGTACAGCTAGACTCATACCTATGCAAATATTAACCTCTCACCCTCGTAATACCTCGGAGACATAAGATGCTCATTCACATTACACGATACGATACCTGTCATTTATTTTCAATAACGACTTTGCCACACAAGACATTTACCGTTAGTAAAGAACATAAAACAATTAATTATTTATTTAGAGCATTGTTACATAAAAGATCATGGATAAATATTGCAACGATAAGACTACCGAAGCAGTAAAATATTTTAGGAACAGGTTTGGCTTTACTTAAAGTTGCCTATTATCCGCCTGCCAAGCATGGCGATTATGGTTAATCCCCGAAACATTGACCTATGGGAAGGCATATGTCCAGATGTGGACACCTTGCCGGCTGAGATGTGCTTAAAACTCAGTAGCACCATTGGCAAATTCCTTTTCTAATTATACCTAGCATATTTTTATTGAATATTTTAATGTGTACTTCGCTCACCAACCATTTAGATGGGTTAGACGACTCCTATAAAACTATTAGAAACTCTGGGATATATGCCTCGAATTAAAACTTTACCAGAATCTAATTCAAGTTCTTGGCTGTGAATCTGGCAAACTAGGTACTGCTTTTACATGAATTTAACTTGGACCAGGAAGGAATGAGCATAATTTTGAATGCATAATGCCGAACTTTAGTTGGATTTTACGACACTTTTATTTTCAACTAGCTGTACCCGCGACTTCGTTCGCGATTGCCTTACCTGCCGACTAATTAAGTTCACATTTAACCATAGTCTCTCATAATTATGAAACGCCGCCGCCGTACAAAAAATCGTGTAGGTTCTACGGGGGATAGCATGTTGTCATCTTCAATCCCATTCTTTATCCACACGACTTTTAGCTACGACTCGGCCAGCGTCAGTGTTAAGAAGTGTCACTCTTTTCACTTCTTACTCATGGTTCCGTTCAGCTGGGGCCCTATTCTGCTATACTAATCGCTTCACTATGACAGGGTTATCGACACAGAATGACACGTTTTGGTATTCCACCTCAGATGAAAGAAATTATGATGAATGTAGATGGAGAGACGCGTGTCAAGTTTGAAACTATTAATTTATCTCGCACGCACTATCTGGAGTTTTATTAATCTAAGGTAGAACCCTTATATCCGTCATGATTCTGCGACGATTTCACTGTCATACTGAAGCAATTGTATTGCAGAATTGGGCTCCTGATCCATTTGAATGGACCACCGTAATTTTTTTTCGTTAGTAGGTAGGTACAGTTGGCTGTGCACCACAGTAAAAAATATTTTTCTGTGGTCCAGTTAGTTTTATTGGACCACTTACTCCAACCAAACATCGGTAGTACAGATAACCGGACCAGCTAAACCACCATATTATTATGTATATCATGTAAGGTAGGAACCTAACTTATTTTTCCAAGACGCACCACCTTAGTAGGTAGGAACCTAACTAATGGGTGCGTCTTGGAAAAATAATAGATAGGAACTTACCTACCCTTAATCTACTAATTTTTTTCTTCAATCTACAGATTATTTCATCAATCTACTAATTTTCTACTAATCTTTCTACTGATTTAGTCAAATTCGATCTTGCAACACTGTTTCTAACAAAAAGAATACATGAAATCGGACGACGCGTAGACCCGTCGTGATGCGCGGTTTAAGAATTCTACTTTTTCCTCTCTCCCAGGGGAACCTTACTGAATTCCCTAGAATTCAGTAATTTATGAAAGTAAAACACTTTACATTTTATCCTGATAAAATGTATCCCATGTCCTTCCTTGAACTCAAATCGTACCAATTCAGTCCAACTCAGTAGTTTCGGCGTGATGCGCGGTGAAGGAATTTTACTTGCATCCCTTCTCCCAGGGGAACCTTACTAAATTCTGGGATAAAATGTATCTTTCCTCGTAGTATGAACTCAAATTATGCCGAGTTCCATTCAAATTCATTCAGTTGATCCGTCGTGATGCACGGTTAAAGAATTTTACTTTCATCCTCTCTCCCAGGGGAACATTACTGAATTCCGGGATGAAATGTATCCCATGTCCTTCCTTGTAGTATGAAATCAAATCGTGCAAGGTTTCATTCCAACTCATTGAGCACTTTCGGCGTCATGCGCGGTAAAGAAATTTTACTGTCATCCCCTCTCCCAGGGGAACCTGGCTGAATTCCGGGATAAAAAGTATCCTATGTCCTTCCTCGTAGTATGACCTAAAATCGTGCCGAGTTTCATTTCGATACCTTCAGTAGTTTCGATGTGATGCGCGTTTAAGAAACAGACAGACAGACAGACAGACAGACAGACAGACAGACAGACAGACAGACAGACAGACATGAATGAAAAAAATTACAGTTTTGGCTTCAGTATCGATAATAGACTGTCCTCCAAAAAAAATTTTCAAAATATCTTCAATGTACAGAATTGGACCTGTTACAGTTTTATTATAAGTATAGATTTATGTTATTGACGAAATTTTGTTTTGGACATTTGTAAGTATAAAGTTAGACCTGTAGACAGGATTAACGACGTTGCTGCCCGTCGATGGCCAAGGGACTTCGGTTTGGCCGTTAAGACGAAGTGGGATCGGTTTTGCGGGACAAGGACGAGCGAACGTCGCGCTGCTGGGAAGGCGAGAAAGGAAGGCGAGAGCCGCGGAATGGCCAGCCCGCGCGCAATTTCACTGGTAATTTTTTATTAATTTGTTTATTTAACTAAAATAACACTCTTTCGCAAAAAATATAACCATAATCGCCTAAAGTACTTATTAGGGAACACGTAGACGAAATTTTATTGAAATATGATAAGTAACTAGCAAATAAAACTTCTTTTTCCGTAGAAGTATTTGTGCAAAAATGAAGATAATTATAGAGGAAACTTTGCGATTTTTTTGTATCGAGTCAAGTTTTGTCACTCGTGTTTCGACTCCCATAACTTACTAAATAGAATCCTAAACTTTTGATGCTTATCAAATAAATATATAAAATCAATGTTTTTTTGCTTTAAATTGATTTTCCGCATAGTAAGAACGTGGGTTTTGGCTTCACTTCACCTTAAGGCTTTGGGAATCGGTGAGGCCACGGGGATAAGAGGGATGTGGCATAAGCATTAGACGAGCTCTGTGGCGCGGCCGGCGAAGAAGGTTGCGGGTTCGATTCCCGCCTAAGGACAAATGTTTGTACGATCTGCAGATATTTGTTCCGGGTGTTCTGGATGTTTCTATGTATAATAAAAAAAAAACTATGTAGTGATTTGTATTATGAATTTCAGTTATCTAGTACCCATAACACAAGCTCTGCTTAGCTTGGGGCTAGATAACGCTGTCTGGATTGTCCAGCATTATTTATAAGCAGCTATAACAGTCTATAAACTATTTACGACCTCCGTGGCGCAGCGGGCGAAGGTCCGCCTGCGACGCAGGAGGTTGCGGGTTCGATTCCCGCCTCGGAACAAATTTGTGTACGATCTGCAGAAATTTGTTCCATGGTCTGGGTGTTTTCTATGTATAATAAAAAATATCTATCTATGTAGTGTATTGTATTATGTATATCAGTTATCTAGTACCCATAACACAAGCTCTGCTTAGCTTGGGACTAGATAATGCTGTGTGAATTGTCCAGCATTATTTATTTTTATTTATTTATTTATTTATAAATTCACACACCAGTAACAAATCCAGTCATCACTCAGATTTCTGGTGGATTTCCCAAGAAAGATTTCAATTTTAAATAGAAAAATATCTTACCTAGGAATATCACCTTCGAAGAAATTCTCATGCGAATGGTGGCCTGCCGTCAAGCCATAAAAAGTGAAGTAGAAGCTGCCTATTAGAAGCGTGGTCAGCCAAATCGCAGCAGTCCAAATCACGGGTAGACCGCCAAGGAAGTACATCCAGACTGGGAGGGTGAATGGCACAATATTGGCCCATGATATCCGTTTGCCTTCTAAATTTTGTACTGCAGCTATCATCCTGAAATGAGGGAAAATGGTATTAAAAACCACTCATGTTTATACTTAACTAGCTGCTGCCCGCGGCTTCGCCTGCATAGTTCCCGTTCCCGTGGTAATTCCGGGATAAAACATAGCCTATGTCCGTCTCCTGGTTCTAAGCTGCCTCCCCACCAATTTTCAGCCAAATCGGTTCAGCCGTTCTTGAGTTAAAAATAGAGTAACTAACACGACTTTCTTTTATATATATAGATTAATAAGTATCGGTTTATGGTAGACTTTTTTATTTTTATTTTTTATTTTTTTATAATGCTGGACAATCCACACAGCACCATCTAGCCCCAAAGTAAGCTACTCAAAGCTTGTGTTATGGGTACTAGATAACTGATATATATCTATCTATGTATATACATTATATACATAGATAGATATTTTTTTATTACAATTTTTTAATTAAAACACCCAGACCAACGGAAGAAATTTCTGCAGATCGTACACAAATTTGTTCCGAGGCGGGAATCGAACCCGCAACCTCTTGCGTCGCAGGCGGACCTTCGCCCGCCACGCCACGGAGGTCGACACTTAGATATCTACAATCGTTTGTGTTCGTTTTACCTTCTTATTTTTGTATTTTAAGACTAAGATGATGCTTTGTGATATCCAGAATTATTTATTTGAGTATTATTTACTTTTTTATACAGTAATTGTTTGTATCGTAACGTTGCTTTCTATTCCAAACTAAATTTTGTGTTGATTATGCCACTAGTGCAAGCAAACCACATAAATAAATAAATAATAAATAATGCTGGACAATCCACACAGCATCATCTAGCCCCAAAGTAAGCTACTCAAAGCTTGTGTTATGGGTACTAGATAACTGATATATTTAATACATTATATAGGTACATAGATTGATATATTTTTTTTTTTATTATACATAGAAAACACCCAGACCAACGGAAAAAAATTCTGTAGATCGTACACAAATGTGTTCCGAGGCGGGAATCGAACCCGCAACCTCATGCGTCGCAGGCGGACCTTCGCCCGCCGCGCCACGGAGGTCGTCGTAGGTTGATGAGGATGTACATATAACAATCCGTTCTAATCAAACATCCTATGACTACATTCTTGGTTCTTACTAACTTAGCCTACGCTCCTTTTACTTGCGAAGCTTGGATTATGTTTTTCGAGGGTTTTGTTATAAAAGAGTGTCGACCAACTACATAGAAACTTACTGAGTGTTTGGCAGACACTCATTATTATTCATAATTCTTTATTGCACAACAGAGGTAGTTATAAGTAAAACATATCGCAATAAAAATAAAGGCAAAGGCGAGCTTAACCCTAAAAAGAGTTCTCTTCCAGCAAACCTTATTGGGAGCGAGAGAAAAATTTGCAGAAGTGGGTACATGTGTTAAAACAAAGGTTAAAAGATTTAATTTTAACTTTATTTATTTTTAATTTTTTTGATTGTTTGTAATTATATAATTACCAACAAGCATCAAAATGTATCAAGTGATTTTAATAAACGAGAGATTACTTTTTGGTGTTTGGTTTCCTAAATGGTTCTTAATTATATTAAAATGGCTTTCGCCCTCTTTATCGACGAAAATAATGTCAAAAAACTTTTGAAAGTTTTAAATGAATCACTTGTTATCCCAGAAAAACGCGTGCAACGCCGCGGGATGTAGTTAGTTTGTAATAAGAAATAAGAAAAAGGTTTTCATAATTATTATTATGAAAACCTTTTTGTGAGTGGAAAATAAATATCTTATTATTATTATTATTAATAAGCACAATCACGTTATACTGTGTATCTGGCTGAATGGGTCGCGAGCGTGTCCGGTGATGCGAAACGAATACGCGGAAAATCTATCTAATAAGTAAGTTAGTTGGCTCTTTCTGATAACTCGACATGGAGGTTTTCCGTGAAAATCTCCAAATATCATGTTATATTAAGAAATAGAGATATTTTCGCTAAGTATGTCAGAGATCATGTTTTTCTCGTAACTATCTATCGATTTAGAGGTATAATATTCATTAATGACCGGAAGTCATCTGAAGATCTGGAAAAAGTCAGAGTAACATTTCTAAGAATTGATATAATATCCCAAAAAATCTATTCCCGTATAGGCCGTAAATTTCTTGAGATAAATATTTCCAAACTTACGCGATCTGAACACATATAAACTATTATTATTTACCGGGTATTTTCAGTCATCCCGTGACCACGACAGTGTGTAAACCTGTTGAAACGTCGGGAAAAATAGGTAAATAAACGCGATATGGAGGACATTTTATGTAAATTATCAAAATCAAATAAAACTATTATGGTATGTGGAGACTTTAATGTTGACCTTTTAGAAGTTTACTCCCTCAGTACTAGATTAACTAATTTATTAAATTCTTATAATCTAAGGCCATTATTTATGGAACCTACTAGAATAACTGAAACCTCAGCAAAATGTATTGACAATGTATTTGTTTGCCAAAGTGAAAAAATTGTTACAAAAAAAATAATAAGTAATTATAAGTAATATAGTTAAAATCAGATCACTTAGGTCAACAAATAAAACTAGAACTTCAAGTAAAAAATAATAATTGTAAAAAGAAAATAACATACATACCTGTGACCACCAATCGATTTGAACGGTTAATATTGAATTGGGATTCTAAACCATCACCTAATCACCACTTAACAACCCAAATGAGTCGTATTGCAATTTTTTTAACAAATTTACCAATGCGTTCAATTCAATATTCACACCCAAATCGATTATGGTCTCAGAAAAACTTTCCTTTAGTGAGTGGGCAACAGTGGGTATACATAAAAGTAGACAAATGTTGTATGAACTGTATAGTGAAAAACAATACAATTTTAGCCAGGAGTTCAAAGAAAAAGTAAAAAATTACTCAAAAATATTTAGAAAAGTTTGTCAAATAGCAAAATCAAACTATATTAGCTCGAAAATTAGAAATAGTGAAAATGTAATAAAATCAACTTGGAATATTATAAAAAGTGAGACTGGAAAGGTCAGTACATACGTTAATGATTACAATTTAAAGATTAATGATTTCTCAATCAAAAATGATGTTGAAGTGGCCCAAGCGTTTGAAAACTTTTAAACTGAAATTCCAATCTCTACTACAAAGTGTTTAAACTTTTCTACTGTAATTGCTGAGTTATTACTAATAGAAAATGTATCTAAATGCAAAAATAAATTTAACTTCAGCCACGTCGATGAAACAGATATTAAAAAAGCCTTTAAACTTTTAAATATTAAGAAAACTGCAGATTTCTGGGGCATTTCCGTTACAATTATTAAACCTTTGATTGATACCATTGCAACAGATCTAGCTTTTATATTTAATGAATCTATTGATTGTGGCGTATTTCCTGATCTAATGAAATGTAGTAAAATAATCCCACTGTATAAATCGGGTAGTAGGTCTGACCCCACTAACTTTAGACCAATATCAGTACTGCCTACATTAAGCAAAGTTTTTGAAAAACTTATTTTACATCAATTGCTTAGACATTTCAATGGCACTGACCTGCTGCATTGTAAGCAATTCGGGTTTACTCGCGGCAGATCAACTACTGATGCCGGTGTAGAGTTAGTATCGCATATTTTTGATGCTTGGGAGAAGTCGCAAGAAGATGCTTTAGGCGTTATTTGCGACTTGTCAAAAGCGTTCGATTGCGTACACCATGAAACATTAATCAGGAAATTACATCACTATGGAATAAGAAACACCTCTTTGGATCTTCTTACTTCTTATTTGAGTGATAGGATACAAAGAGTTGACATTAATGGGAAACGGTCTTCGGGGTCTGTAGTTTCAATGGGTGTACCGCAGGGTTCTATCCTCGGTCCTTTCCTATTTTTAGTTTATATTAACGACCTGCCTCATCTAGTAAAGAATAATCACGAGATTGTATTGTTTGCTGATGATACTTCATTAATTTTTAAAATGAAACGACAAAACACAAATTTCGACGATGTGAATAATGCAATCTCAAAAGTAGTCCATTGGTTTAGTGTCAATAATCTTTTGCTAAACGAAAGCAAAACAAAATGTATAAGATTCATTCTACCTAATGTTAAACAAGTGAAGGCTGATGTAAACGTTAAAGGAGAAACGTTAGAAATAGTAGAAAGTACCGTATTCTTAGGAATCACCTTAGATCATAAACTTCAATGGCCCACACATAGATAAGCTATCGAAGAGACTTAGTTCTGCAGCGTATGCAGTCAAAAAAATCCGTCATCTTACAGACGTGGATACATCTAGACTTGTTTATTTCAGCTACTTCCATAGTATTATGTCTTATGGTATACTGCTGTGGGGGAACGCTGCAGATATTATTAACACCGTATTTGTGCTGCAGAAGAGGGCTGTTCGTGCAATCTATAATATGGGTCCCAGAGAATCCCTACGTGATAAATTCAAAGAAATAAATATAATGACAGTACCATGTCAATATATTTATGAAAACTTGTTGTACACTCATAGAAATAAAAATCTGTTCCCTAAAAATTGTGATAAACATAACTTTAATACCAGAAATAAACAGAAACTCGCTGGGCCCACAACTAGGCTACACAAAATTAATGTATCTTTTAAAGGGTACGCTTCTACAACAAAACTCCTAGTGAGTTGCAAAAATTATCAGTAAATAAATTCAAACAAATTGTCAAAACCTTGCTGTGCAAAAAGGCTTACTATAAAATATCAGATTATCTAGAAGATAAAAAAGCTTGGAACGGGTTTTGCTACAACTCGAAAAATAACAACTAACAGGCTAAAGGTTTCTTCGTCGCTTCTTTACTTTGGTCTACATACCGAAGCGACAGAAATAAAAAATATCACTTTATTTCCGTGTCAGTGTATGTATAGTTTTATAATTTGACCTTTTCTAAGTGTATTATATTGTATTTATGGAAATAAAGAGTTTTTGATTTTGATTTTGATTTTGATTTTGATCAATACCCTTTAAATAATACTAATAATTTCTATATGATTTCTCAGAATTTTCTATAAGAGCTCACTATAAAAAACAAAATACCCGAGTCAAATGTATTCTTCAATCTCAGAGAAGCTTCACTTGGCTCATGGCAGGCTGGTATGCAAATAGATATCACGTTCCTTCTCAAACAGATGCATAAGGATGACTTTTACATAGTTCACGGAAACTATAAAAGTCTACGTTATTTCTTTACTTTACTTTTGCACTTTGCGGCGCCCCAACCAGATACTGTAGAGAAATACTTTTCATAGTATGACAGCGGTCCAATAGTTTTATACGAATTTTATTATAGTTTTTTAATCAAAATCGTTGAAAAAAAGAAGTTCTATAATCGAATGCATGTATGTTTTTTTATGTTTATAGGTTGATTTCTCCGTGATTTATGAACGGATTTGGATAATTATTTTGCAATTGTATAGAAGTTGATCCCTAGGTAATGAATTTTACTGTCGAATTATTATTTATGAGGGTATTTAACCCGCAAAACTTAAAAATTAGCTTAAAACTAAGAGATTCTAAGTCGGTTTTTTAATTTTTGCAAAGCAATCAAATTCATCATCATCAAATTATAGCTGTACAATTTTGACAAATCAGCGGTAGTAAACGAAAACCGTTACCGTTTATTTTATTTATTTAACGTACAAAACACATCACAATCACTTTAATATTATGAGGTAACTTAAAGTTAGATTAAAACTTGATTGCAACATAAACATATGTACGTGCTGCCATAATAATATATCTACATATCGAGTAGGTAGAGTTATTATATTACTATCTATAACAGGTTGTTGAAACAAGACAATAAAAAAAGGTATTAAATAATTAAGATTACGGTAGCAAAAATTAGATTACATTCTATATAACATACGTAGTATATATAATTAAATAAATAAATAATGCTGGACAATTCACACGGCATTATCTAGCCCCAAGCTAAGCAGAGCTTGTGTTATGGGTACTAGATAACTGATATACTTAATACAATACACTGCATAGATAGATATTTTTTATTATAGATAGAAAACACCTAGACCAACGGAACAAATTTCTGCAGATCGTACACAAACTTGTTCCGAGGCGGGAATCGAACCCGCAACCTCCAGCGTCGCAGGCGGACCTTCGCCCGCTGCGCCACGGAGGTGAGATTGAAGAATTTTATATACTATGTATGTTGTACTATGTACTTGAACTCGGTTTCATTTCTTTGATATTGAGTTTGGTACCTATTGTGCAAGCTAACTCATACTAGCCTCTCAGGCACCTACAACCTGAGCGAATCATGTTACTGTTGAGACAATTTCAACATTCTTCAGTTCATTTCTTGGGTTTAGAGATAGTGTATGTGTCGAGATATCAGACTGAAATAGAATAAAGTAGTGGAATCCAATCCACCCGGGCTATGGGTTAGAGTGGAACATAATATTGTATCTAATCCATCAATGGATTAGGTCAGTGGATCAGATTGGAATAGGGTATTTTTTCAAACGACTTCATTATAAGAAGGTGGTCCTTAATTTAGCTGTACCTATTTATATTTATAATAATATTTTGTGACTTGGGGCACATGTGCATGGAAAATAATCTTCACGATTCTACTCTCCGTTGGGCCAAGAAAATCACAGAGTGGATCCCAAAGAATAAGAAGAGATCTAGAGGTCGACGGAGAAGAGTACTTTTAATCCCATAAATCAGTTTACATAGGATAGAAATCAACTTTAAACGTTTCCATAGAAACAACGCGTGCGAAGCCGCGGGAATAAACTAGTGAATAAATAAATTAAAAAATGTACTCATTTAGATCATTAAAATTGAGCCCTTGGGTAACAAACATATTTACAATTTCACGCACTAATTTTTATCTATAAAATATTAGAACGGAGAAACTAGGATGAGAAATGCTTCAACTAGGTTTGACAAGAATTGCCGTGTTTCGTTCCCAATAGATAGTTTTAATACTTACTCTTTCACCAGCATCCCAACGAACGAGAAGAGAAAAATGACTGGCCAATAGAAAGCTGCCATCTGGGCCCAAATAGGCTTGTCCTTGTAGGGAAGGTACTGGAGGAATGGCTCGAGCATGCTCAGCTCGATGTCTTGAGCTGTGTTTGTGTAGAGATGGTGTGACATCGCGTGGGATATGCGCCAGTCTCTGAAAAATATAAGATATATAAGATAAGATAAGAAAATCATTATTTATAGCATTTACAAAACGTGCACTTAGCTAGTTTCTTAAATTACCAGCATTATTATATAATGTACCAGCTTCTGCCTGCATCTTCGCACGCGTATTCTCGGTATAATAAGTAGCCTATTGTTTAAGTTAGGCTACGTTTTAAGCGTATGCCAAATTCTACTTGATCTGTTCAGTAGTTTTGGAGACCCTAGGTAACAAAAATTTCACATTTCACAAACTTTCGCATTTATAATATTAGTAGGATACCTAGTATAAGTAAACCGTGAAAACCTAGATACGTTTTTTCACTTTTTTTCGCCAAGTGAGAAATTACTACAAAATCACAGAATAACTATACAGGGTGCCACGGAAAGGGTGAACTAAGCCGAAAAGGGGTGATTCTAGACCCCGAAGGGATCAAATCGTGAACAACGATTTAAAAAATAAATAAATAAAAACATTTGAAATTTCAAAACAATTATAATAATGCGTAAAGAACACGAATATAAAGAAATTTAAATATAGGAAAATTTGTTCGAAATTCAAAAAGTCGTAGAGCAAAAGGGCTGATATTGGTCATCGAGAGGGTCAACCCCTCGATGTCCAAAATCACCCCTTTTGGCTTAGTACTTCCTTGTCACCTTACTTTCCGAGCCACCCTGTATAGTCCGATACAAAATGTAGCTAAGATGCATTAAGAAGACCAGAGCATTATTTTGATACCTCATTCAATAAAACTTCTTTAGCCGTTTTAAAGCTGAGAGGTAATAAGGAGTGTCTGCCAACCACAGAAACACTCAACAAATCCTGGCGGGTAAAAAGTAGGACAAAAAGTCCAGACAAAATGATCCACCTATTTTATTTATCGCCTAAAAGCATTGTTGAAGGTTCTGGTTGAACTTTTTTTAAAACATTTTTATACCATAGCAAATACTTACGCATAAGACAAACCGCTAAGATTGAACAAATACATCCGCCAACTATCCGATCTATGGAAATAATTATGTGCGCAAGTGGTCAAAGAGCTCAGTAACAATCCATTGATAACAATCATAGCTGCACCAAGGACCATATTATATCTCCACGCCCAGCATGACAAAGGACTCAGGATCAAAACAGATATCAGCAAACAATCTGTTACTAAATCACTTTTCTGCCTTACACTCGGCAAGTCTTTCAGTCTATCTATGACTTTGATCTTTAGGGTCTTGTAGAAGCCATTCTCCTTGAAGGTGAATGACTGGTTTCTGGGTGTTTTTGCTTCGCGTATGAAGTAGTTTGGAAGGATTGTTTCCGCAACTCCTTTTAGGTGGTGAGTTTCAAATGCTTCTGTTATATCGGTCCCCTGAAATAAAAGTAAGTTTATTGATCAAAAGACAAGCACAATCTTGAAAATTGATGACCTTTGTGGTGCAGCGGGCGAAGGTCCGCCTGACGCAGGAGGTTGCGGGTTCGATTCTCGCCTCGGAACAAATTTGTGTACGATCTGCAGAAATTAGTTGGTTCGTTGGTCTGGATGTTTTCTATGTATAATAAAAAATATCTATCTATGTAGTGTATTGTATTAAGTATATCAGTTATCTAGCACCCTTAACACAAGCTCTGCTTAACTTGGGGCTAGATAATACTGTGTGAATAGTCCAGCATTTTTTATTTATTTTATTATTAATCAGAGCAGATTACATTTAGAGACTTTGTAGGATTTTATGTATAAACGCCAGAACTGTTCCTGAAAAGTATCAGGAACTATAGAATTCGCCTGCATGCGAACAGATCTCTAATTTATTTGTGCTCTGAAAGATTCTCTGCTAACTTCACCAAAATTAGGTATTTTTTTTTAATTCTTTATTAAGGGCTTTGTCGCACATGCGATTATGACGCCCTGGTGAGTTAAACAAAGAAAAATAAATTTAAATCTTATTATCTATAACAAATCAACTTAGTTCCTACTTGATGATTTGTTCTGCAGTATCTACACTAAGTCAGATACCACCGTCTCTCTCAGGTGTTTTTTTCACGTTTCAGCCGTCAGTAGATACAAATTAAAGCTTATTAATGATAAAGAAAAGGTTTTCAGCCTTGCTGAGAAGCAAGACACCTAATAAGTAGAAGTTATGTTGGAATTAGTGATTTTTATCCGCAAATACGAAATTATGAGACATATTACCCACCCACTTGGCTTGTTATTTAGTAAGTAAATAACAACAGTCGTATCAAGTTCAAATCGATAAAAATCTTAGTTATTATCCAAAGCCTTATTTAGATAGCATCCTTTGATAATATTTTACGATTTAACGTAAATATTACAAAACATAGGTACCTACCTACCCACTTCCTTAAACAGTCAATAAAGAAACATTATTTTTAAACTAAAGGTCACATTCTAAGAAAGGGTTACCATTATTTATGATGTTCAGATCGCATAAGTATAAACTAGGTACTAACTTAGTTACTTCTATAGTTATATATAGTTTTACATATATATTATAGTTATTCTAGTTCTAACTTACTTAATCAGCGTACAAACAACCGACTGATATTAAACAATCACGGCCTGACCCATCGATACAAACAATAAAACTTTTAAATCCATCATGTTTATTAACACTTAAGTCATTTACAATGGGATGCTTTCAATAGTTGTGTTCTAATTTAATTTACTTATTTTAATGTACCTACCAATTTATTTTTGTGGTGACATTGCATTTATTTTAATTTTATTATGTATTTTGATTTATGTGATTATTTAATTTTATATTATTTTTAAACTGTAAATATTCAGATACAAATGTATTTGTTTGCGAACAAAAAAAAATAACATAATATTTCGCCACAGTTTCATGCGAGATGATGACGGAATAACTGAAACGGTGCCGGAATATTGCGAAACTCAAAATTCAAATCATGATAAGCGTTTTTTAAAAAGATGTACAAGTGGCGAACTGGATTTTACTTTTGTGTAATAGTAATTTGGTTGTATTTTCTTATCTTAATTGAAAAATTAAAGTCTAAAGTATGTAAAAATTAAAAACATATATTATATTAATATAACAGTCTTATGAAAAATATCATCGTGATAATGTTATTTTTTCACGAATGGGTGCACAAGACAACGCTCCGGTTAGCCACAAAAGAAAAATAATAATTATATAAAAAGTATGTAATGTAAATTTGAGTTTATTAATCATTTACCCACCTTTAATCTTTAGGATACAATGTCAAAACATAAATAAATCACAATAATTATTACTTCCCGTCGTAAATGACTTTAGTGATACAAACAATGTATCCTTTAACGCCCTCCTTAATTGCCTTATAATCCCTTGGTAAAAGGTAAATTATATAATAAATACCTTTGTATACTCAAGCCACTGAGTTCCACCAGGATGTATTTGGACAAAACTACTCAGATCATAAAGACGATCGTGAACCCTCCACAGATCCTCTGCACCATCCTGAAGCTGTTTCCCTTTCAGCCACTGATGAGCTGTTCTTGGCTCTGTCTCCCGAAGGACAGGGTACTCCAGGTCAGGGAAGCTAACTTGATGCTTCTTTGTGTTTGGTGGCATCTGAAATAGGTGAGTTAAATCTTGATTCACAAAGAAAATTACAAATGATTATTAGAAATAAATTGCAACTAGTATTTACAATTGAAATAATTGAGCTAACTGCGACAGTTGCAAAGAATCTATAGGTAGCTCAACTGATCCATATCCAATACCAATACCAATCGAAAGCGTCTCCAAAATACTGGATGCATTGCCCCGCTGTATGGCAATGCTGATGCGCTGCGCCAGATACTGACCAGCTCTCGGTCACGCGTCGCTTCGACCAGACTCTCAGATGATTTTTAAAGTTAGTTAATGTGTAAAACAAGTAAAAGATAGTGCCTTAGGTCCCATTTCTTTTTATAATATGAAAAAACTTAAAAATGTAATTACTTCTATTGATGGACTTTCTTTGTAAGATTACTATGTATTTAAAAATAAAATCAAATTATTAGACCGGAAACAGGAAGCTTGAAAACAATTAATACTTATTTTATAAATAAATATTAAGTAACTAATGCCTGTTACCGGATTTTACCCATTATTGAGGAGGCCTCCTGAAGCTTATGAAATCCTACACAGAAATCTTGAAAATTCCCGCTTATTGGACAAAACTAGACTCTAATGAAAAGTAGTACAGAAATCTCTCCCTATTCCACTCTTCCCCTGTTAGTGAATTTCTTTAAGAGGGAATTCTGTATACAATTTTTTAAATTCCAGTTTTCCTCCTAATTTGGAATTTCAAGGGGACAACTGGTATAAGCCCACTGAGAAGCCCAGAAGTGACTGGAACGTCCAGACTACTTTGGTGCCTATTAGTCAACTTCTTTTAAAACTTTTTAAACCTTTGCGATTTGTTAACATATTTAATGGTTTAATCGGGTATTTATCGCGTACCTTTTGTTATTATTTCCCTACGTTTCTACCGCGTTACAGCGATTGTGGTCACGGGGCGACTAGATGTACTTAGAGTTACAGCCGAGAATTGACGGCAGTATCCACGACTACCCTCAATTCGTCTTCAGAACAAAAGGTACGCGATAAATACCCGATTAAACCATTAACTAAACTTCTTTTAAGTTAGGTACGGCACAGGTACTACAAATAACTACTATTCGATGCAAAGACGCAATAAGATGACAGTTCTTGAAATACCAGCAACGTAATTTTCTCTACAGAATGCATCGTCATAATCAGGGGTTATTAGGCTTAGAATCCGCTAGAAACATGTCATAATTCTTTGTATAAATAGTACCTTTGATAATCCATGTGTGTTAGTGGTACATTTAAGTAGGTTCTCATTAAATTTCTTATTGCTGAAAAAATAAGAAATTCCTATGCACGATAGGGTGACGTCTTAATTAAAGACTTAATTAAGGTGTTATTCGACCCAAATTTTTATGCCACGAATTAAAATTGTTATTTAGACACAAAGTACTTTTATGTACTCAGGTAAATCCTTAAAATAATTAGGTTCATAACTTTATTTTTTTGAATATTCTAACTTATTATTTGAGTTACTTTAGGTTTATTATCCTCCCAGCAATTTCTTATAGGTTTCTGTGGTAAGTAATTTTATAGTCACCTAGGCACTTAATTGTTTTATTATGTTCACCTCTTGAATGGAGTTATTTGACTAGGTGGACTTGGCCACATTCTAAAAAAATAAAAGCCACAAAATAATAAGATTTATTAAAACACCTTAACCTCATACACTCGAATTTTATGACTACTTTGCAAAGATAAAATTTAGCCTTCTTTAGTCAAAAATAATTACTTCCTAACTAGCTAATAGCCTAATTCGTTTAATAATATTTTTATAAATAAATATGTTTCAACTACATTTTTAGAATAATTTGAATTTCCATCACGTCCAAAATTGCAGATCAATGACAAATTAAAATAAAATCTATAATAATGAATGGGTGACCATATTTTTATCGAAGATATCATAGATTTAAGAAAATTTTTGTAGAAATGGTGCGTTCAACCAATGCTCTAAACGCAAAGACAAGTAATTAGTACAACTATTTCCAATCTCCTGCATCATACCTACCTACATAATGAACAACAAATATATTATATTATGGAAAGAAGTACCTACCTAGACCGAAGTGCGACCGAGACATCAATACGCAGGCGTAACACGAACGCTGCCGCGCGCACCGGGCGACGGCGCCGCCGCCGGTTCGACTATGACTGAGGTGGGTGGACCTAATTGGACCTAATTTGAACGTTCCACCATCGAGAAGCTAGTACCCAATCTCCTGAATTTTACTTACATCGGCGAGTATACAGGGTGTAACAAAAATAATAATATATAATAAATAAATAATAATAATAAACAATGCTGGACAATTCACACAGCATTATCTAGCCCCAAGCTAAGCAGAGCTTGTGTTATGGGTACTAGAAAACTGATATACTTAATACAATACACTACATAGATAGATATTTTTTATAATACAAAGAAAACACACAGACCAACGGAACAAATTTCTGCAGATCGTACACAAATTTGTTCCGAGGCGGGAATCGAACCCGCAACCTCCTGCGTCGCAGGCGGACCTTCGCCCGCTGCGCCATGGAGGTCGTAAAATTTTATGTATATCTCAATATAATTTAAGAATAAAGAACCCCTGGAAGTTTTCAAGTAGGCCCCCTGAGCCTATTCGGAAAAGGAAAATCGAAGTTTCGTTTTCGTTGTCATGCAAAACCAACTCTTATGTCGCTTGTATTCGATTAGCATTTTCACGAGAACTTCATTTTCATTTTCGTTTTAAGAGTACGGGCCCTGGCGTCTTCACGAAGTTGCTTGTGATGGTGGGCAGCAGGGGTATTTTGATTCGTCGGAAAGGCCGTCGGATTCGATATTGGAAACGTTTTTAAATATAAACGTATATAAAACGCTATTTTGATTTCGCCTTGGGTTGATGATCGAAAATCCGAAGCAAATCTGTTGACTAATGGCCATGCCAGAAGTAAATCAAAACTAGTGTTTTAAAGATCCGTCGGATTCGATTCGGAAACGAATCGAATGAATTAAAATACCCCTGCAGAACCTCAGTTCACGCAGTGTCAGTGAACCAAGAACCCTATTCAAAAATAGTTGAACAACATTGTACAAAAACCAGCTTATTTACGTTTTGTTTTTGTCCTTGCTTGTAAGTTAATTGCGGTAGTTCTTTTTTTTTCCGTATTCGCGAAGCAAGCACAAGGTGAAGGATTTATCTTTAGAGCGGTACTCTGTATGTACAATTTCCAAACGCAGTAACGCACAGGACCGTTTTTGGCCAAATTTTAATCCTACTTCACGTAATATTATGTATTTTGACACTTAATTTATGGAACCGACTTCAAACTAAGCCGCCAAGTGCGAGTCGAATCATACAAGAAGGGTTCCGTACTGTATCAATCTGGAAACTTTACAAAGAACATCAAATTTTCACTTGTTCGGAGACGCCTTTAAATTTTACACCTATGTATATATATTTTTGGAATTTTTGTCACAGTTACAGTTGAAGTGTTATGTATTCATAGAGAGTTTCAGGTGTCTACGTGTTGTGGTTCATGAAATACAGCCTGTTCAAACGAAGAGCAAAATAAGCCAAATAATCATGTTAGTGCTATAGAAGTTATTGCAAGTTGCTAAGACCTGCTAATTTGGATAATAATTTTATTATCATTATTTGCTGTTACGGCGTCAAGAAAAATACACATTCTCTGAAAATTTCAACTGTCCTCTTCAACTATACCTCTTACGGTTTATGAGATAGAGCCCTCTGACAGACGGACGACGGTAACGGTAATAGAGTTCCGTTTTCACCCTTCGGTACGGAACCCTAAAAAGGAGGAGGTTCTATGTTCCGCTGTAAGTATGTCTGTTTTTTTGTGTGTGTGTGTTCGTTATTTATCGACAGATTAAGAAGATTTTCACTATTATGGAGAATAATCCTAAATATTCCTATAATTTTTTTATTCCTGAGGGATTTCGTTTCTGTCCCGCAAAACTCAAAAACAGTGTATATACTAAATAATTTTAAGTCTATTTTAGTTTTTTTCAAAACAATTAATATTATTAGCAAATCTAAATCTTTTTAAACAACAAAAATAAGCTAGACTTTAAGTTTCTCTTCTTAATTTAGCTTCTTCGGCATCAGTGATTTTTTGCTTTTGTATTTTCTCTGTTATATTTTTATTTCAAAGAGTAGATAGTGGATAGGGACCTACCTTTAACAAGCATTTTATAACACAGAGGTAATTTACCAACCGGTTTGAAAATGACTCCATAAAATACCACTTATATCCGAAGTTCCGTATAAGTTGGGTTCACGTGAACCGTGAACTTAAAATAAAATGTCTTCCAACCAACCATTTCTAGGTTTCGGTAATTTTTTGATTCTTTCGCTACGGTTCTACAAGAATAGAATAATATTTTTAGCCTTTGTCAAGGTAAGAAAGAAGGCCAAAAGCGCATCCGAAAATTTATATTAATAAATTGCTAGAACAATTAATCAATTACTTATGTAGTGGTTGGTTACCCAGCCATTAAGTAGACAAAATAAACACGAATACATAGGTACTTTACTTATGTATTCCCGTAAGATTTGAAAGGCCATCAATGGGTCATCAATAGTTCTCTTCAAGAGTAGGTACCCATATATTTATTAAATCTAGGTACCTATATAAGTAACTAATCATACTAATATTATAAATGCGAAAGTTTGGATGAATGGATGGATAGATGGATGGATGGATGTTTGTTACCTCTTCACGCTAAAACTACTGAACGGATCGGGCTGAAATTTTTCATACAGGTAATTCTAATCCTGGAATCAAACATACTTTTTATCCCATAAATAAGTTCCCATGGGATATAAATCACCTTTAAACACTTATATAAACAACGCGTGCGAAGCTGCGGCCATAAATCTAGGCGATCTGTTTTAAACCGGTTTCACTTGCTTTATAATACGTAACTATTAATAATTGCAATAATTATAGGTAATTACTAATTACTGCCTGCATCAATTTCATCGCAATTATACATTAAAGCCATAGAGCTAAGTAAAGAGATTGAATTTCGCGAGATTGAGTACCTACTAGCTTCTTGAAAGAGGAAGGCTCAAATTAGGTGCAATTAGGTCCGACCACCTCAGTCATAGTCGGGCCTAGGCGCCAACGCTGTCGGCGGCGGGGGGGGCGGGGGGGTTCGGGTTTCGTTGGCATTTTGTTGTCTCGATCGTACTTTGATCTAGGTACGTCTTTCTATCTTTGTTGTTCATTAGGTAGGTAAGTAAGTATATTTGCAAAAGATTGGAAATGGCCTGTCTTTGCGTTTAATTGTAACACAACACAGGTCATTTGTTGAGTTAGCGCCGAGAGAACGTATAATATCTACCAAATTTTACTTAGATCTATGCATCGAGCACTAGTTTTATACACCTACCTATGTTTTATATGCATAATGTAGGTTTATCCGGATTTAAAATACTTGCCTACCTTGATACGTTGATAATAATTCGATCAAAAACATAAATATTTGATAATACTTATCATTCAGTTATTATTATTATCCATTATTATCGGTTCCGTTATAACGGCCTACATTAAACTGGTACATTTTAACACTACACTGTAGACCATAAAAAGGGAATAATCACATCAGAATCTATAAGCAAACAAAAAACACCTTAACCTACCTTATATATAAAAAAGTTAATACGATCACAAACGAAATTCACGGCACAAACTAGATTATGTTTTTGTTTATCGAACGCAAGCGTCCACGCGCGGCTGTGATTGGCCCTGACTGATTGTGTAGATTCAATCGTGCGCGCGAGTTTTTGTTCCAATCTAGTTTTTGCAAACTATGAAATGAAGCAGTGTTAGTTCGAAGCATAATTTATGTTTCTTTGGTAGAAGGATTCCTACCTACTCTAGCCACTATAATGAGCAAATGGGGATCTTGACGACCTCTATGACGTAGCGGGCGAAGGTCCGCCTGCGACGCAGAAGGGGTTTGATTCCCGCCCCGGGAATTGCACCCCTCCAGTCAATCTCGAATTGTTCAGCATTATTTATTTATTACTAGTTTCTTGACTTTCTGCCCGCTGCTTCGCACGCGTTGTTTCTATGGAATCGTTTAAGGGTTATTTTTATCCCATGGGAAATGTTTCATGGGATAAAAAGTAGCCTATGTTTGATTCCAGGCTTAGAGCTACAACTATGAAATTTTCAGCCTGATTGGTTCAGTCGTTATGACATGAAGAGGTAACAAACATCTATCCATCCATACATCTAAAAAATCTTAATCCAAACTTTCGTTTATAATATTAGTGTTATTTATTTATTGGCTAGGTACTGGTGGAAGTACGAGTAGGTATTCTGGGCACCAATTTGTTCAACTCAACATAACATTGTTATTTTGACGTTCAGAACCTAAACAAAATATTAGTTCGGTGCTGAGTAAGGAGCAAAACCCGCAACAAAACTAGCTGATTTCGAAAAAAAATACTACATTCTCTTATATGCTCTTATTCCAGTATCTCTCTTCATAACCCTCGCAATGTAGAAAATAATGTTGGGAGTCTGCTCCAATGAAATGGAAATCAATTGTACACATCTGTGTTTGCGGGTTGTGGTATTGTTGAATGAAATATTTATTATGTTTTAACCTGACTAAAATGGAATGTCCATTTAGTTAACCCACTATCCTATTCAGTGTTAGATGATTGAATATATCATTTCATTTGTCTGTACAACGGAATACCGGAGAACGGTAAACCGAAAGTATACGAAACCGCAGAACGAAATACCGAAAGCACATGAGGCCGCATAGCGGAGTAACTAAAGCACACAACACCGAAAATCTGTAGACCGAACGATCATAATCTCGAACGCACGCTATTACTAAAAGATCACGAACTCGAAAGAACGCTAGGTATAAGCAAATGGTTGAATTTAGTGTGCGAACGCTTCTTACGTGTCGTCGGGTTTTTAACTTTTTTTTGTTTTTATTTTGAGGTATAGCTAACTATGAACGCTAGTGCACCTAACAACAAATAAAAGCAAATTCTGCAAATCTGTCTTACACTAGTATATAAAACCAAATTCTGCAAATCTGTTTTACACGTTGTCGATCTAAGTATGTAGCTCATTTACAACACAAACGTAAATGTACCTACTTATTCACTAGGATTGTACATTCAATCAAGTTGCCTGTTCCTTTTCATTCGCACTTTGTCTCGCTCAATTCAATCCAATGTACAGAGCTGATGAAGTCAGTACGATTGAGATTTACCGCCGCACCTTATTGGATTTGTCCTCCATGGAATAACGTTTACCTTACGGACAAAAGAATCACTCGGTACGAAAACGTTTTGATAACTTTTTCACGATGTAACCTTGTGTTAGAGGAACTTTTTCAAGATCGAAATACTGGCAAGCTGGAACTGCGTGATCAACATTTGAAATAAGAAACTTGATCTATTCCTAAAAGACATCTTGGACTTCAACTTCTTTCGTAATGGCGCCGCTTGCTTCTCGCTACGACTCAGCCAGTGTCTGTGTAGAGTCCCATCTTGGACATGGTATAGCAACATACTTCGCCAGGTACAGCATTCCGAGACATTACAATCACGTGGGTGACACTTTTTACGTCATCGATATGGCGGCAGTTCTCAAACTTTTTAGTTTGAGGGAAAGAGATCTGATATTCATTAGACAAACTCGATGTAGAATATTTCTATACCAACCACGACTCAAATAAAACTCACTTGATTGGCATTGAGTTTCAATTTAATTGTAAGCAATATTTATTTAAGAAGGGATCTCAAATCGACTAGTAATGTAAATTGCGCATATAAAGAGGCAGTAACGGAGTGAATTTGAGGTTATGGGCGGTTTGTTTACAAACATTCTTCATCGAGTTTAGCTAATGAATAGATCTACTTTTTCCTTTATTCACATAGAAAATTCCAATCAAATAATAGAAATAAATTAGAACTAGTACCTACTTACAATTGAAACAATTGAGCTACCTAACTGCAGACTGTTGCAAACAATCTACAGGTAGGTCAACTTTTTCCTCAAACTAAAAAGTTTGAGAGCCGTCATTACCGCCGATAACGTAGAATTTGTGACACTCTCGGAGTATACCGTCAGATCTTGTTTTCATGGACCATGATTGTTATTAGTATTATTTATCGCGTTAATTAACCTATTTTTCCCGACGTTTCAACAGGTTTACACACTGTCGTGGTCACGGGATTACTGGAGTACCTACTGGAAATACCACCTCTGCAAAGCGGGGACAGCATTATTTGAAACTACCTTCACTTGGTTTTCGAAAGTAGGTGTATTCATCTGCACACTCGGACGACATACAACAGAAGGAGGGCGATTACAGTGTGGTAAGGCACGGCATGACGGTTCACACGTTAGCAGTTGAAACATTAGGGTGCGCGTTCACAGGCCGTCATCGGACAATCCACTGACAAGTGTGTCCACTGATCGGCAATCCGAATGAAGTTATTCGCATTAAACGGAAAAGCTGCGCGAGATTGCGTAAGTTTGAAAATATTTATGGACCATCTTAGAGAGGTCTTTCGGTGCTTTCGGGCACTTCTGCATTGGCTTGCTTAGGGGAAAGACGTCTTGGTGTAGGTCTCGAGAAAGGGTTCCTCTGATTGTAATTTGGATAGAGGGCTGTGAAGGTAGGTATGTAAAGTATTAAAATGCAGTTCAGTTGTGGTCCCTAAGTTTCAGTTGTGATTAGGGGCAATGAGATTTATATATAATATCATTGATTAGGGGCAGGATTGTCTTGGCTTATTTATAACACTAGTTTAAAGATTTTATTGATCGCGTTACTTGTGATTTTATTTCCCTACGTTTCGTCCAATAATGTTCCTTGAATTTCTAAAGAAATCGCGAAAGTGTGAAAATACGGTAAGGTTAGGCGCAAACGGACCACCGGCCATAGCTACCGGTGGCAAGCGACAAGTTGCTAACACGCTTTTTCAAACATATTGTACGAATTCGCCACACACACGTCGCCTGTGGCGGCCTCTCACTACAGCAGTGTCCGCGACTCGCTCCACTGACACTCACTCCATCAACCACAAGGCGTCCTACGCATCGCACGTGTCAATGTAATGTGGTCGCTTCCGAACACCGGTGGCTGTCGCGCGCTTCCGCGACCATTCCAAATGTGGCGGTAGCGCGCGACAGCCGTGATGGCTGTGGCCGGTGGTCCGTTTGTGCCTAGCCTATTCCTTAAAAAGATATACGGATGATTACGGATGTAACCGGGTTACCTACGAACCTTATTTGTGTTGGAAAAACACCAACGTTTAAGGTTTGTAGTTAACCCGCTTACATCCGTAATGAATTCGTCAAACTACAATAGCTTTTATTGTAAAAATTCGGATGATTGTAAATTTAATTGAGGTTTTTCAGTTTTTTTGCTGGCGACGTAAAATTGATCGACTTCTCCAAGTCACCCCGTAAGAGCAGCAGCTTATTTCTGTGTATTTTAACATCTTCACTGCGATTACCGGTCGCACTGCGTTCTGGGTACTCTTTCCATCTTTGTTTTTCATTAGTGGGTATATTGAAAAGATTGGAAATAGCGTTTAGTTGTAACACAACATAGACTATTTTTGTTAAGTAAATAATAATAAGATTTACTTTAAGAGAACTCTTTTTATGCTACGGCTCAACATGCGTCCTAACGCGTTAATTAGCGCGCTAATTTGGGCGTCACGCAGATGTGGCCAAGGTTTTTGATGACGCTAAAAATGCACCTTAACTACTAGTTCCCAAGGTGCATTTTTAGCGCCTTAATTATCGCGTTAATGGACATTAACACCAACGTCAACGCTAACGCAGGTGGGGCCGTAGCATTAGGGTGAAGCTCGCCTTTGCCATTATTTTTCCTGCTAAATGTTTTACTTTTACCTACCTATTTAGTGCAATATTAATATTATTATTATTATTGATTTAGCGCTGGGAGAACATACCTTAGATACCTATCTACCGAATCTTACCAAGATCTATGGGTACCTCCTACCACCTAAATTAAAGTAATCAAAAAAAGCTCAACAAGCTTATAATAACAATCATCATAATTTAAAGCCATTTTTTAAACCACAACCGCAAAGTTTTATAAAAAAATAAGTGTAAAATAAAAGAAAGCAATTTTTCTCTTAAGCGCTACCGTAAATCCGTTGAAGTTGTTTGAAATTAAGTGCACTTTTGTTGTTCGCGTTCCAGCTCCTGAAATTGAAACAAGGCGAAAAGAATTTTCGGCTACGAAAAATTCCCAGCAATAAGGGCGAAGTTACACGACTTTCCGATTATACGATAGACCGAAAACTAAGCTAAGTTAGTTCTAAGTTTCTTTTTCATTATTGCTTTCAGACTGTAAACTAAGTTACGTGGTATGAAAAACTGCATCAGCTATGCGAGCTTAGCAGTACTAGGTTAGCTTAGCTTTTTATTTTGCTAACGGCTGCAAATGTCTGAAAACTGTATGCAGTTTTCTCAGTTCACTTCCTCAGCTTCAAGCAAGCAACAACAAATAAATAATGCTGGACAATTCACACAGCATTATCTAGCCCCAAGTTATATTATATGGGTATAACTAGATAACTGATATACTTAATACAATACACTACATAGATAGATATTTTTTATGATACATAGAAAACATCCAGAACGCCCTGGACAAATCTCTGCAGATCGTACAAACATTTGTCCCGACGCGGGAATCGAACCCGCAACCTCGAATTAGCTAAAATTAGGATTTAGGAATGTTAAATAGACGAAAGACATTCTATGTTTGAAAAATTAGACAGTCGGGTTTAAAATTAGGTTGGCAGGTCTAAAACAACTCAACTTAGTTAAAATAGTTATAACATTGCATTTTAGCTATGATTAGAAACGTCTACCTAATTTTAGCAGGCATCTAATTTGGTCATGATTAAAATTTATTCTAGTGAAAAACGGGCAGATTCTTTTGAAAAAAGTGAAATCTCGATATTGTGGTATTTTTAGGATCTGAACAGAGAATACCATAATTTTAGGTCAACTTACTACTAACTTAGATAATTTAGACATCGTAAAATTTAAAGGATTCCTAATCCTAATCTAATCGTATTTAATTATTAAAATCTGAATATAAAGCACTAAATCGAAGTAAAATTCTAACATTTTGTGCCTAGTGTAAATAAACCCTAAAACGCCTGTTCAAACATAATAACAATAACACTTGAGATTATAATGAAATGTTCTTTTCACGAATGATTGATGACATTTTTATGGAAGGCGCTGTTGTATATTAAGTTATTAAAGAGCATTGAACTACTATTACTAGTGTATGGAACAGACACCCGCGAACAACAACTTTGCGCCATGAGTTGTTGCCGGCCGGCAACAACTCATTTAGTCGTTCGCCTACGCCCATCGTGACACCACATGCGAATAAAACCAAGTTAAAATGCCGTCTTGCATGTTAAAAACGTCTAAAAATGAATCAACTGTGAAGAAAACAGATAATGGCTTGACTTAGCATCGGTAAGTAAACTGAATATCAACTAAAACCAACCAAAATTAATTTTTGTACATTATTTTCTATTGTACTTGACATTTTGTTTGAAAATCATAGATTATGAAAAGTGATTCGTACAGATGGGATGTGTAGGTACCTACTAAAGGTTGGTGACAAAGGTTTAACTAATTATTATTTTTAACTCATATAGACGACGGAGGTAACGGGTTCGATTCCCGTCTTGGGACAAATGTTTGTACGATCTGCAGATATTTGTTCCGTTGGTCTGGGTGTTTTCTATGTATAATAAAAAATATCTATCTATGTAGGTACTATATTGTATTAAGTATATCAGTTATCTAGTACCCATAACACAAGCTCTGCTAGCCTAATGCTGTGTGAATTGTCCAGCATTATTTATTTATTACTCACCCTATGCCGTCTGTCTGATCAGTAACAGTAGTTACCTACCTCTGTAGGTATCTTTTGCAACCGTCATTATAAACTAAAGCTGTTTTATACCTAGGTAGGTAGATATATTGTCGTCTGAACAAATATCTAAAGTTTTATAAATTTGTAATAGATCGATTGGTGACCTCTGTGGCGTGGTGGGCGAAGGTCCGCCTGGGACGCAGGAGGGTTCGATTCCCGCCTTGGGACAGATGTGATAAAGTGTGGGGTCTAGTTAGGCAAGTACCTACTGCATTCAAATTCAGTTTTGTATGCAAAATAGCTGTCTGTCTGAAGTGTCCCTTCTGCGGTACTTGTGGGCGGGGCCGAGCGCGGCCCGCGCAGGCATCAAGTTGCGACACATTTTTTCTTTGGTTTAGCTACTCTAATTACTTACAACTCACTGTTAAAGAGTTGTTTATTGGTCTTACTAAATAACGTATAGAAAAATTAAACATTGTTTTCATGGTTACAAGAAAAGGCTTGGTGGGCCAGCAGAGGCCGCATTATTGTGATTTTTAAAATCATCTGAGACTTAGAAAATAGTGTTTAAAATTCTGAAAAAAAGATATTATATATTAAATAAGGATCTAGTCTCGTCAAAGTCGCATTCAGTTACAAGATCTAATGAACTTCAATCGAAAGAAAAACGTCCCAAAGTTACCCCTTTTTCTAACGTTTTTTCAATACTAAAACTAGCGAATTACTGATATCACAGTTTTTTTTGTACTCAACTAAGGACACTTAATATTTTTAAACAAATTCGCAGAGTTTGACTTGATAAAATGATTTTTTCAATCACCATGTTTAAATAACTACAAAAAAACACGAGCGCGGCTGGTTGGCAGACGCGCGTTTTCCCTTGCACCTACTGCTGCAGGAATACCTGGCCTTAAGTTGTGCGTCTACTGCATCGAAATCTCGTTCGGAAGTTCATTTAGTCCCCTATGTAACTATCATAGATGTGAATGGATGTTCCTCTATTTTTAACAAAATAATTAGGAACCTTAAAGTCATTTATAACGGGATATATACCATGATTTGAGTTTTGAGCTTTCCAATATTTCGGCTCAGTTTCATGCGACATGATCACGGAATAACCATGATCACCGAATAAGTGTTATTCCGCATGAAACTGTGCTGAAATATTGGAAAGCTTTCAAAAGCCGTTATAAATGACTTTAGTGTTAATAACCATGATGGATTTAAAAGTTTTCTAATTATGAACCTTGGTCTTAGTCTTGTTAGAAGTACTTTTTCCGCATTCGGACTCGTATTTGGTCCATTATGCGTCTCATTAGCCAGCATAACCAGCCTAACTCCGTCCAGAAGCGATGAATCTTCCTGGGGTCTTCACAGACTTCGCGGAGTGACAAGTTGAAGATTTCTGTTCGCTGTGCTGTTACTCCTACTCATTCCAGGACTACGTGGGCAGCTGATTCGTCGTCGTAATTATGTACCTTTAAAAGGGAATTTACATAAACGCAAAAAAAGCACTACAAAAGAACTTTGCCATAAATCTTTGAAAGTGGGTGAGTTGGTATGTAATTATATTCCAACTTTTCTGTACAACTTTGAAGCCTACAAAGTTGAAACGATGAACTTTTTCTTATATTTTTGTCATCTCATGATGCTTTATACAATGAATTTGAAAAGGCATTATATAAATATAAAACGATAATTATAAAAAGTTTGAGACGGGTTCCATGCTTCGTACCATCGTGCACTGCCTCGTTGGTCTTGCGGTCAGCTTGTTAAACCGCTTTATTAGGTCCTGGGTTCGAATCCCGGTCGGGCCAATAGTTGTTCTTTTCGTTGTTTTTCTAGTAAGGAAATTTTATTATTTTTAGTTTCGTTAAGGCGTTGGTCCTGCGCCTGACCTCTCCCCGGTCGTGTCAATCTTTCGTCCCATCGGATTATGAGAGTAAGGGAACAGAGAGTGCTTTAGCACAAAGTACCTACTTATAATAATCGAACAAAAAACGCCAAAATACGTGTATGAGATCTAAAGCAAATTTCTTGGATATTACATCGTTGTTTGCCTGTAGAAAATCGGTGCTTATAATAAAACGGAACGGAAGAAAGATAAGAAAGAAAATATCTACTCCATTTTACAGCAACATTTCTCCATAATTTAATGAAAATATAAATATCATTTCAAATTAGAAAAATAACGAATAATTAAATAAACATTTTGTAATAAAATAACCTTCAGGTGACCCTAAAATGTTTACATAGGTTCCTCCAGCGAGATTCACGCTACCCATTAGGACCCTCGAAATGGTGATTTTATGAACTAATTTGTACTTCTTAATTTAAAATTCAAATTAACGGAAACTTCTCTAGAAGACTACCGGATTTACATTAAGTTTTTGGCTCTTTCATCGTTTTCATATGTAAACAGCTAGGCGGTTATTAAAAAATTTGTTTCGGGAAGTGTGTCTAGTTTTAATAAATAAGGTAGGTAACGTAAGTTTAAATACAGGGCGTGCCACTATGCCACATGGAGGAAAAGTATCTTATATATTGTTTATAGAAAATTTTGTAAAATTTTATGGTATGCCTAATATTTCAGATGCTATGTTATTAAAAAAAAAAAAACAAACATCCATCCCAATCTATATAATGTATTGTACTTTTATCAGTCACACGCTCTGCTTGATACTTTGTGCCCTAGCTGGGCATAAAGTATAATTTAAAGTTTTTGTTTTTATAGTGCGGAAGTCACACACACCCTGGGAAATTTCTAAGAAATTAAATAATTTCACAAAAATTTTCGACTTCGGCGGAAGATTTTCGACTCCAGCATAACTTGACCTCATGGTGTAGTTGGTTAGCACATTCCGGTACTGACGGAAGGATGCGGGTTCAAGTCCCGCCGAAATCGAAAATTTTTGTGATATTATTTAATTTCTTATAAAGTATAATTACCTAATCTGTGGCTTGAGGCTAGATAAGGCTGTGTGGATTGTCCAGCGTTTATTATTATTATATCCCTATAACGAGGGACTTCTTCAGAGTGAGCGCGTACCGCGTCCCTACCAGCACTGTCTGGAAAACGTCAAATTTACATTTGCCTATGATTATACATTTTTTTTTGCTTGTCAGGGGGAGGCCTGCGTCCAGCAGTGGACCAATATAGGCTGTTGAAGTAAGTATAGTTTTTCTGTTCACTAACCTAGAAATCTATATATATAAAAGAAAGTCGTGTTAGTTACACTATTTATAACTCAAGAACGGCTGAACCGATTTGGCTGAAAATTGGTGGGGAGGCAGCTTAGAACCAGGAGACGGACATAGGCTATGTTTTTCCCGGAATTACCACGGGAACGGGAACTACGCAAGCGAAGCCGCGGGCAGCAGCTAGTTTTTAAATAAATAGGACAATCCACACAGCATCGTCTAGGTAGCCCCACAGTTAGCAAGCTTGTGTTATAGTTACTAGAAAGGTAATATACATAATACATTACAAACACAGATATATATTTTTATAATACATAGAAAACACCCAGATCATCCGGAACAAATACAGATCATACAAACATTTGTCCCGAGGCGAGAATTTAAAAATCTTGTGCAACTTTGCCCAGTTTATAAAAGTTTAATGTATATATTTTAATGTATTTGGTCCAACGATAGCTCCACCACAAATGCATTTAGATAATGGAAATGCATTCTACACGCGCTAGTTGATTTACAGGCGAGCTGATACCTAAACCAATAATTCAGTTTGGAATTTGAACTACGGCGCCAGATCTCGTTTTAGGAAATAGTGATGTTTTATTACGACATTACCTCGAATTATTGCCACCATTTCTAGTCTTTCGAAAGTCATATTATCGGTTGCGCTTTATTTGCGCCTTTTGTTTTTGGTTAAAAACAAAAGGCGCAATGCAAATCTGGGTTGAGCAGGAGGCGTATACTCGTAAAAACAAAATTGTAATTTTTAATTTTTTTTCTGCAAACGCTATCTTATGTAGGTGACTTATGAGTAGGTTTTGCTTGAAAACGAATAAAAAACTACTATTTTTGTTTTCCGAGTAGGCTCGGTATGAAGTCGAAGTGGAGACATGCTCAAATCTTATTTTCGTTTGAATATCCGGGGGTTAGCAATGGTTGATACCTGTCAAAACATTAGCTATTTACTTGTGAGGCATGCGTGGGGTACGTTTTTCGGGTTTTTATATGCCGTTGACGCACATTCTACACGACACTATTAGTTCTCAAAATAATAGTAGTCTTCTGTTTTTGAGTTAAAAAAAAACAATTAACACGTAAATTGCAGTTTAAGATAAATGCAAATGCCTTTATTCACAAAAAAAATTACAATAAAATAATAGAAATAAATTAGAACTAGTATTTACAATTGAGCTAACTGCAGACTGTTGCAAACCAATCGGAAGCGTCCCCAAGACGCTGGCTGTATTGCCCCGTTGTATGGCAATGCTGATACTGAAAATTAATTATTTATATTTAATGTTTACACTAAGAGCTTATTATGTAAGCCTAAAGAAATAAAAGTAATTGATTTCTGATATGGTTCTAAGCTACATTTTTTAGGTATTCGCCCTCTCAATTGGCGAAAAAAAGTTTAAAACGAAGGCAAAGTCGAGATATTATTATGTTTTTAATTAATCACTTGTTCTGCGGCGGAAATTATACATAATAAAACCAACGCAAATCTCTTGGTTAGTTTACATCTTAAATTACTTTGGTTTACTTCTTTAATTAGTTTACTTTTTAATTTACTTAACTTCTTAAATTAAGTTTATTAGTTTAATCTGAAATTCAATTCAATTCATTGGTTTAATTTTTCACTTGTCCACACTTTAAGTCAAATTATATAATAGCTTTATTTACAACGATCTCAAATCAACATTGATTTCAGTAGTACAGGCAAATATGACAAACCTAAATCAAACATTACATGAGGTACCTACCTCCCTACGTAATAATAGCTTAAATAAATAAATAAAAATAAATAATGCTGGACAATTCACACAGCATTATCTAACCCCAAGCTAAGCAGAGCTTGTGTTATGGGTGCTAGATAACTGATATACTTACAATACACTACACTACATATATAGTTTTTTTTATTATACATAGAAAACACCCAGACCAACGGAACAAATTTCTGCAGAACGTACACAAATTTGGAATCGAACCCGCAACCTCCTGCGCCGCAGGCGGACCTTCGCCCGCTGTGCCACGGAGGTCGTCAAAACAATCTGTATAGTATTACGTTCTCGCGTTAAGTTATTAATTGCTTAGCTTAAAGTTAAACTCACTACCCTATTTTTATTTAATTTAACGGTCCACGGGAAACGTTAATTGAACGTTAACGGTCCAAGAAATGGGACATTATTGACTTTCGGCGGAACAGGCACTAAATTGTAAGGGTCGTGTCGGGACCATCGAGGCCGTGTGATGTGTGTTCCTGTCTTTATTTGAGTTCCGGCCCAACCAATTGTGGTTTTCTGTTTTGTTTGTTGAATTCTGATCTGGGGGTTGCTTTGTAGTATTTTGTAGATTCTTATTTGGGAATGTTTTGCATGCCATAAATCCTTATAGAATGCAAAAAATTTCCAAATAAGAATCTCGTGGATTGATGAATGAACTCACAACGCTTTTAAAGTCTGTTCTGCGTAAGTTAGAGTTCAATATCGGAGTCTTCAAATCCACCCTGGATTTAAAAAGTTCTTTCTAGGAGAGCGTGTACCATTTTAGGCCACATATTCACTTTTTTAAGTGACCGACATCAATAAAAAGAGAATTAAAATAGTGATAGTCACCGCACTGGTGATTTATGTACCTACATGTTCATTTCCAAATCCAAGTGCGTATCTGCTTAACTGACTTGAGCAATACTTGATTGCTATTTTGAGAAGATAGGTTTAAATGCTAACCCAATGCACAGATGCGTAGTTGTTCTTTTTGGCCACGGTGAGCAAAAAGAGCAACTTTGCATCTCTGCCTACAGTACACAAAATAAAACTTTTACAGAGGCATTAAAAATAAACTTATGATAGGTATCACAAACTGCAAAATCGATTTTTGAAAATGTAAGATAGAATGGGTGGTGGCGCTGATTTGAGTCGGGTATGCGACTTAACCTGCATTTCCCTAATAGAAATAAATTAGAACTAGTAGGTATTTACAATTGAAACAATTGACCTAACTGCAGACCGTCGCAAACAATCTACATGTAGCTCATCCATATCAGCTGATCCATATCAATACCAGTCGGAAGCGTCACCAAGACGCTGGCTGCATTCAAAACTTAAAGTTTTATAACTGTAGTTAAATAAGATTTTTCATTAAATATAATGAAACTCTTTGAAAAAATATGACACTGTATTTGACAAAGTCGACAAATAAAGTGCATCCAATTGTGTTTCGTTGCGCATCCAACTGGCTTTACTCTTTAGGGCTGTCCCATAATTGCCAGTAGAAACTCTTTCTTAGTAAAGCTGAAATGACATTTCTATAATATTTTTTTCCTTTACGTTTCCAAGCGTTTTTTTCGTGAACTACACAATTTTGAAGAATAGGTATATTGAATTTACTAGACATGTGCGCTGTAGCTGTCTACAGCGCACAAGTCAAGTAAATTGAATTCATGTCTTGTGCCTTCTTTGGTGTAGGTATACCTACTACGTCAGTTATTCCGTGATCATGGCGCATGAAACTGTGCCGAAATATTGGAAAACTCAAAATTCAAATCATGGTAAATATCCCGTTATTTATGACTTTATTGGTATACCTACTGTTCGTCGTATGCGTCACCCTGAAGGTGGTAGCTGAAAATCAGTGTTTGCTCATAAAGCAATATTGTCACTGAGCTATTATCCATTTGCCACTGCTACACACACGTATTTTTGTTAAAAATAATCAACAGCGCTTTATATTGTTAGCAGGTCGACCTCTGCGGCGGAGCGACTGAAGATCTGCCTGCGACGCAGGAGGTTGCGGGTTCGATTCCCGCCTCGGGACAAATATTTGGATCTGCAGACATTTGTCCAGGGCGTTCTGGATGTTTTCTATTTATGATAAAAAATATCTATCTATGTAGTGTATTGTATTAAGTATATCAGTTATCTACAGTACCCATAACACAAGCTCTGCTTAGCTTGGGGCTAGATAGTGCTGTGTGAATAGTCCAGCATTATTTATTTATTAATTAGGTACTCAGTGTTTCAGCCCGGTTTCTTTAAATTACTATAAAATCATGTGTAATGTGTCTGTGTCAATGTCGGAAACAGTGAGTTGTTTTATTTTAAATAAAAGGAGCCTAGCGGCAAGATTAGCACTGGTATGAGAAGTGCGTCTTTTACTTATAATTTTATAATAATGGTACCTATGTTTACATTTTGCCAACTTGTAATAGGTAAACCAATTATTATTAGTATTATTTAACGTTTATTTACCTATTTTTCCCGACGTTTCAACAGGTTCACACACTGTCGTGGTCACAGGATGACATGATGATTAAGTAAACCAATTGTATGTGTGGGTTTTATGTGACAAATATATGATTTACTTACTTTTTTACTTACATACTGTTGTACTAGTACCTACCTTACTACTACTGGTCGCTAGACTTAAAAGTACACTAATTTAATTAAAAATATGATTTTATCTTGATTTAAATAAAACCGCAACTATCTTTCACGTGTCGGTGTATCACTCTTTTCCGAGTGTAACAACCCTATTACTGCCGCAACCACTACACTTTTTTACCCCACTCATGTTTCGCCTCTAGACTGTGCAATGTGCATTTTTAATCACGTGTGTCATAGTCATAAGTGACTATTTCCCCTTTTCGTTGGATCTCATGATCACCTTTATGTACATGTAAATAGAGATGAGAATAGAAAGTTTCTGAATTGTGTATTACCTTAGGTTCAAGTAACGGGTAATCATAGCAATCTAACCGTTAATTGGAAACTAATCCTTCGGGAGCCTTGTTCGGTTGATCTTGGTGTAACTTTCAATACCTACTAGTCTGATATCGCAGCAGGTTCTGCGATACCCTTTGATAGAAGGTATTCAAACGCATTTTCCATCGGCGGTTTTATTTGTTGAACCGCCGCGCCGTGCGAATCGCCCAAGAGGGGTTTTTTTTTAATAGGTCCTTTCGCACTGCAGCTTCGGTGCGAATTGCACAAGATTTTTTTGCAATGGGTCAACAAAACAGTTCTCTTTTTAACCCCCGACGCAAAAAGAGAGGGGTGTTATAAGTGTAACGTGTCTGTCTGTGTATCTGTCTGTGGTATCGTAGCTCCCAAACGGATTAACCAATTTGTGACATAGATAATTTTATCCCTAGTGTTCTTAGCTATTTTTCATGAAAATCTGTCGGGGGATTTTAAAAAAATTTAATTTTGTTATGTCGTACATTTATTATCTGAGTGAATTCGGACAGAGAAGCTGTGAAGTATTAGTCAACATTTCTTTGATTTTGTAATATATACCTTTGTTTACAATAAATATACTAATAGAATTCTAGAACCGTTATAATATATGTACATTTGGTTTTTCGAGTGAACAATTTATTACAGGCTTAGAATTTGTACCACCCCAACTCACACTTAGCCGCTGGAGTAAACGAGTCCCGCGCGACTCGCGTGCGTCTAATCAACACGCGGCGACCGTTATTTTTTCGGCCGGCGCGCGATTCGACATCTGGCACTTAGAGGCTATTTACTACTCAACTCCTTGGAATTAGACCCTTCTTGTGTGTATGTTTTTTGTTGAGACTGAGTTGGCGCTTTGAATGACACATAGTTTGTACGAGTTGTACGAGTGTGAAAGTGTATTACGAAATAAAATAGATCAGAACTTTCAACTTCAAAAAAAAAAAAGCATATTGTATACAATTATTTTTATTTTAAAAATGAAGGGATAAATTATGTTTTAGATGTTTTATATGAATAAATAAATTCAATCTGAAGCAGAAAACTCAAAACAAAACATTCCATTGTAAAAAAAATATTTATTTACAAGCTTTCAAAACCAATACAAAATTGTCAACCGGCAAAATGGACTGTTTTGTTTATTTTTTTCCGTGACGTTTACGAACCGTTTGTTATGTTGGCATGACTTGGAATGAAGTTCAAATAAGTGCGAATGGGATGGAACTCCTTTAATACGGTTATTCTTATTAGAAAAAGCAGGATAGAAGATTTACGACAAGTGGCGGTGAAATTCAAAATCGGGTACTATAGTACCCACGTTGTTTTTGAGCAGTTTTTAGGGTTTTGAAGATCGGTTTCAAAACCCTTATGGTCTCGCTTTGTCTGTCCTTTTTTCCCTCCTTAATAACTCAAAAACTACTGCAGCTATCAACTTGAAATTTAAAATAATAATACATTTCGTGCGCCTGTACAGATTTCGAGAAAAAAAAATGAAAATAAATGAAAAATGAAAATGAATATTTTCCATACAAATTGTGATGCCGAAATTTTAAAAGATACCTACAGAGTCATATGGGGTATCAAATGAAAGGTATCATTTTGTACGTTTCAGACCAGTTTTTGAAATTTTTGTAGGTTTCATACTTTTTAAAATATTTCGAAAAAAGTCGAAAAAATACCCATTCCCCCCCCCCCCTATCTCCGAAGATTGCAGAGTGATCCATGTAAAATGTATGGAGCGTTTATAGACATGGATCTATATTTTACAGGAAAAATATAGAGAAGTTTGAAAAAAGAACACTTTTTGAAAAATGGTCAAAAAGGGGGGGAATAATTTTCAAAAGGGGGGGCTACCTCACCGAGTGGGGTATCAAATGAAAGGTATCGGTTTGTAGGTTTCAAAACAGTTTTTTGAATTTCTGTAAGTTTCATACTTTTTGAAATATTTTGAAAAAAGTCGAAAAAATACCCATTCCCCCCCCCCTATCTCCGAAGTTTGCAGAGCGATCCGTTTAAAATGTATGGAGCGTTTGTAGATATGGATCTATATTTTACAGGAAAAATATAGAGAAGTCTGTAAAAAGAACACTTTTTGAAAAATGGTTAAAAAATCATAATTTTCAAAAGGGGGGCTACCCCGCCGAGTGGGGTATCAAATGAAAGGTATCAATTTGGACATTTCAAAACAGTTTTTAAAATTTCTGTGGCTTTCATACTTTTTGAAATATTTCGTAAAAAGTCGAAAAATTTACCATTACCCACCTTAACCGAACCACCCATTAATCCGAAGCATGCAGAGAGATCTATCTGAAATGTAGGTTGGTACCTACTATTCTTAGGTATTCGTTAAATTGCGAAGTCTCTAACCGGTACTTTTGGTACATATATATTGACAAACGTTCAAAACCCTCGGCGCGCGAGTTACACTCGCACTTGACGGATCTTGTTTAAACCGGGTACTATAGTACCCGCGTTGATATTAGCGGTTAATAACTTCAACTCCATTTGTAGAGATGTTTATGAAAAATCCTGAAACATATATTTTAATTTATTATTGTTTCAGTACATAATTTTAGGTCATTAGCATCTTACATTAAAAAGTTACAGACATTTCAAGACTGAGCCAAATTATTATATTATACATATTATGATGAAAATCGCTTGTTCTTTTAAATATTACTAGTTACATGTTAGTACTAGTATGGAAACGTTTAAAGGTTCCCATGGGAACTGATTTATGGGATTAAAAGTAGCCTATGTTAGATTCCAGGATTAGAATTACCTGTGTGCAAAATTTCAGCCCGATCCGTTCAATAGTTCTGGCGTGAAGAGGTAACATACATCCATCTATCCATCCAAACTTTCGCATTTATAATATTAGCGTGAAGATCTAAGTACCTTAAAACTCAAGTTTCAATTCAACGCATAATTTTTAGATTAACATTAATCAAGTGAACATTGACTCATAAAATGTTTTTAAATTTAAACCTACCCCTGCCGTTGCCTATCAATTACACTAGATATCCATTACAGCGCACAATAATTACGCAGCAGTCAAAATGACTGAAATTACGGCGGCGAATTGTTATATTTTATGTTGCTATTGAACCCCTGACCCTGTGACTTTCATGAGGACGTACCTATCGATTTGCTGTTTCATGTTAGCACTTTAATATTATTATTTACTAGCTTCTGCCTGCGAATTCACCCACGTTTTTTAGAATTAAAAGTAGCCAGTGCTAATCTAGGCTCAGATTTTTATGTGTGCAAAATTTCAGCGCGATCCATTCAGTAGTTTTGGCATTGTGTTCAGCAAAACATCTTCACAACGGCAAAAAGTTTTGCCTGTATAAAATTAGTAGGGTGATTATTCATTACACAGTTTCTGCAATAATTCGAATTAAAGGTAAATTGCATTTATTTTATAGTCAGTAAAAACAGGATCCGTCAAGTGCGAGTGTAACTCGCGCGCTAGTATTTTAGAAATAAAATACGCGCTACGAACGTTTGTCAACAAATATGTACCAAAAGTTTAAATACGGCCCTAAATCAACAGCGGGTGTGGGAGTGTGAGATCGGTCTATAGTAATTCATTGGCAAGTGCAAAGCCAATTGATTTGAAATAATAACCCTTCCGCATCCGTGGGCGGCCACGATCACGGTGTGGCAAGTGTGCAAGATGCCGGCCTGTGAACGCGCACTCTAACGTTTCAACTGCTAACGCTTGAGCCGTAATGCCAATAGCTAACTACAATTTCCACACCGTGATCGCGGCCCTGCATGCTGTGTAACTCGCTCAAACCTGTAGTCTATTTCGCTCTAATGACATGAAGACCCGCTGGGAAATAGAGAACAATAGAATCATGGACCTCTGGGAAGCTCTTCCGGACAAACGTGTTTTTTTATTTTAAATCAGAGGTGATTTACAAAAAAGAAACAGAATTAAGACCTGGCATCTTCTCAAACAAGCAGTATCAGTGAATTACAAATAACCCTGTATCACACATTTCTTTCTCATCTGTCTTTCAGGGCCTAAATGCATAAGTAGTACATATATTTAAAATATAGAACTGGGCAGAAGCCTTTATTCACAAATTACAATATAATTATAGAAATAAATTAAAAATAGTATTTACAATTGAAACAATTGAGCTAACTGCAGACTTTTATTTTGTACCCATAACACAAGTTCTGTTTACTTTGGGGCCAGACTAAATAAAATAGAATAAAAAATTTACATGCTTAGCTTGATGGTATCAAAGCAAAAATTTAAATAAATCACACAATAAAACAAATCAGAAACTTCACACAGCAGAAAATCACAAGCGGAATTGTATATCTATTTAAAAGATCATAGTTTGATTTCCCTTCACAAAGAGTGTCCGAAGGGTTAAAAAAATGCTACCCCCCTGCATTTTTATAGATAATTTTAGAATCAACTACTTCTTCGTTTCAAAACTGACGTTTTCGGGAACGTCGTCGCCCATTTATAAAAATTTACACCTAAACTGCCGAAATATACCAAATATCTCAAAACCTATGGATAACTTTAATCGAGTTCGTATGAAACTATTCCACCAATGACAAACTAGGAAAAATAGTTTATCTTTATCTGGTAAGGCTCGGCAAGGCTCCAAATGTATGGAAAGAGTCGAAAACGTTCATCGACATCGTAAACTAATGTGCAGCCCATACTAAGACCTCTGATATAAACTTTTTTGAAAGAACTCTACCAACACAGACCTGCTTTATGTCTATAGGGTTTCTGGTTTTCCTGCTTTGTGCTCACACTTCAATAGAGATACCGAAATGTTTGTGGGAGCTTCGGAGGTAGCTTGTAGGGCTTTTCATATTTTGAAGTTCAAAATAGTGAGAGGGTCTATGTTTGACTGTTACGCCCGAGTACTCAAACGCAACTCAGATATAAGCACGTCTCTGATTTTCATTAAAACCTGTCATGAAATGTCTACTTGAGTCGTTTTAAATAAATCTATATATATAAAAGAAAGTCGTGTTAGTTACACTATTTATAAATCAAGAACGGCTGTACCGATATGGCAGAAAATTGGTGGGTAGGTAGCTTAGAGCCAGGAGAGGTGGTTCCATAAAATTTGATTCTCAAGGTATTAATACAACTTTCCCAAAACTTTAGAAAACAGTATAAATATTAAGGAATTTGAAGTAGATTTTTAGATTTGTTTTCAGGACAATCAAATAACATTAAATCGGTGCTAAAGGGAAAACCAAAGTTCTATTTATATTTGCTACTTTTTACACTTTTCACGACCACAGGCAGACTGGGAGACCACTGACAACCTGCCGGAATGGTCGAAGACGACATTGTGGGGGCTGTAGGGAGGGAGGGAAGCTGTGGATCCAACTGGCACAAGACAAGGGGTGGCGAGATGATGATGCTTATACTCATCAGCATAAGGCGTTACTGGTAAGATAGATAGAGGGATTTTTTTGGGAAAAAAAATTCAGCAGTAGACCTACAATTGCTGTCAAGATAGAATGAACGAATGAATGAATGAAAATTGCTTTTACTTTTGAGTACTGTTGTTTTTATTGCTTCTCTTTGGTTTCCTTCTCTCAAGGGGAAAACTGGAACGCGAAAAATCGTTAAGGGGGAAAAATGGAATTTGAAAAAAAGCTTCCAGTTTCCCCCTTGAAAAAAATTTCTCAGGGGGGAAAACTAGACTCCAAAAAAATTAATTCCAGTTTTCCCCCTTAAGGGGGATTTGTCAAGGGGGAAAACTGGAATAACCCCATTATAGTGTGCTTATGAGCTAGAGAAACTTAATTTTTCCCAGCTTTAGACAGTTTGATTAAATATTAGATTTGGCGTCAAAGCAAATTTTGAAATAAACCTACTTAAGCTGTTATTTTAGACGATTTAAAAAATCGATGGCATGGACAACGGAGCTCACAAAAGTTTGACTTAAGAAAATTGCATATTTTGAATTTTTTTAAGTTGGTTATTAATTAATTTATCTACGACTAAACATCAATGACCGAGTAATAATTCAACCGGCCAAAGATAGCAGTTAAACACCGGTCATTCATCAACGTCCATTCGTAATCCTGTTACTAGAAGTCCGGTAATGGCATTCTGTAACATCGTCATCGTCTTTCCGGGAAATGCTCCATAATTCCCTTCCATTGGTTGCATCACAATATGCAACGTCATTGGAATTTCGGGAAATTCAAAAGCTCGTCGGCTGATTTATCTTATCTGCCTGATGGGTTCTTAAGAGTAATTTAATTTGGGAAAACAAAAAAAATCTAAATAATACTTACTTCGTATTTTTTTATCCGGAGTAGTGGGAGTCTGCAGAAGACCGAGAATGTTGAAAGGGTGCGGGGTAGGCTTTTACCAAGCAGTGGGACGAAATAGGCTAAATAAAAAAAATACATGGGTACCTACTATTAAGGTAAGTCTTTCCTTAGTTGGGAACACCATTGAAGTGATGATGAATTATTTTATTAGTATATCTACCTTGTTAGGGATAAGAGCCTCAGTGGTGATACATGTTCGACTGCGAAAAAACCTTACATCTGAAAATCGCAAACAACTATTACAGGTTATAAGCATTTTCAGGCTACATAATTGGCCTATCAAAACCGGATTAGGATTTTCAAAAGTTGAGTTTTTGGCAGTGGGACAAGACAAGATACATGATAGAGGAAAACATTAATGTGCACTGATTTGATTAACACTCTGTATGTTATAAATATTATGTATATTCTATTAAAGGTATTTATTATGTTCATTTAGTCATTATCATTTTAATTAATCATATGTATTGTCCATTAATTATTAGTACACTTCCTCTATCTGTTCCATCGCCTCTCCTATAACTCTGAGTTGGCTGGAAAATATGTAAATTAATACCCATAATAATATTAACAGAGATTTCTTCCAGCAATCATTATAATATTTATAATAATTGCTGGAAGAAAACTCTTTTTCAGAGTCAACCTCGCCTCGTAAGTTCATTATAATGTTTTATTGTGTTAAAGTGTGTAGGGAGTGTAAGAAATAACAGTAAACACTGTGCTCAGTGAAGTAAACTCTCTCGAGTTGTCAAAATAACAGTAGTAAAATAAAGACGTTGAAATCCAGCTGCTTTGCATTCAGAATAGCATCCAGTTTAGCCACTGACAGCGCGAATTCAGCCAACACTGGAGCTACGTACATTTCGGTCACGCTCTGGCAATGCAGTTTGGATTACAAGACTGGATGAATATAGTTGCTTGTCAGCTAGATATATCCACCGGGGCGCCCCCTGCAGATCATATCCCCAACCCGCATGCTCAGCTTGTGAATTATAAATAATAAACAAATACACACACAATCACAGTATAATACAACATCATCTAGCTCCAAGCAGAGCTTGTGTTTCTGATGAATAATTTTTATTATACATTGAAATACCCAGAACACACGGAACAAATATTTTCAGATCATACAAACATTTGACCAAGGCGGGAATCGAACCCGCAACCTCCTGCGTCGCAGGCGGATCTTCGGCCGCCGCGCCACATCATCGGTCGTCATTACCACTAATGATAAGCAAAACGAGCTATAATATAATAAGAGCTAAGAAGGTGCTTATCAGGGGAGGACCATGTCCAGCAGTGGACTAAGGCTGTTGGAGTGTCACCTAAAGTTAGATACTAGTTGGCAAGAGACAGCTTAGAAGATGTCTGGAGAAGTCTTGCGTCGGAGGCCACGATCCACTTTGAATCGCTAAGTGGAGTTAGATTTCCAATTCCAAATTCACCTTTTTATATGTATGAAAAGACCTCTATCGTGCATTTATTATCCTTACATTATCCACTTTCATTATTCTTAGGACAGGACACTGGGTAGGTATTTCAAATATTTAAAACTAAATAGTATTTGAAGGTACTGAATGCTTGGTAAAAAATATGTACGTTTTTGACTCCTTTACTTTCAATGATTTTATGTTTATAGCATAAAATAAATTTTCGGCTTATTATGTGAACTTTTTCGAGTGTGAGTTCTGGTTTTTAATCTCCTTAGACATTTTAAATTTACTAAGCCAAGAAATAGATTTTGACCATCAATCTATTAGTTATTATAATTATATTATTACTGCTATTTTTTTCATAAAGTATTAGTTTTTAGATACATTTTAAATAGTCTTTTAAAGACTCAATTTTGTTAATTATTAAGAGAAGTGTTGGATATTGTAAAACAGCTTTATGCTAGTTCGGGATCTTTCGGTCTCAATATTATATTGTAATTTTTTTTTTTAGATGGAATCCTTATTCACCAAGAAAATTACAATCAAGTAGAAGAAATAAATTAGAACTACTATTTACAATTGAAACAATTGGGCTAACTGCAGACTGCCAACAATCTACAGGTAGCTCAACTGATCCATATCAATACCAGTCGGAAGCGTCCCCAAGACGCTGACTGCATTGCCCCGCTGTCTGGCGCTGCACCAGATACTCACCAGCTCTCGGGTTATTTTATTGTGTCAGAAATAAACGATTTAAACGATTTGAGCTTTGTTTGTTTACTAAGAATTTGTGTAAATCAATTGGGACAATATTCAATAACATTTTTGAACAACAGACCTAAGGAAGGATTATTGGAAATAATGACACGTTGTAAAATACAGATCCCAAGTAATAAAGCTCTAATAATAACTAACAATGTTTTTGCCCATAATCCTTTACCATGAAAAACAATTGTTAGAACTTGATCCTCGAGGGAAAGTCTTCGGCTTTCGCCTCGGCGACACTTTAAGCCGCTTACAGTGGCTTTTCCATAAAAATCTTGACCACATTTATATAGAAAACTGGCACTCGCACTTGATTGAAGAAAATAAGTATTTTTTCGCCGACATTAGTCGCCTAGACGTTCAAGTGGCATCTTAAATCCAAACTTAAGTTCTCAAGTCATTTGTATGTATGGTAATTTTAAAAAGGATTGCGATCAAAAGTTCTATATTGCCACCGGAAAGAAGAGATTGAACACTGAACTGAGTGATGCCAGACCTAAGCTAAGCGGAGTAAAAGTCGCTAGATTTTATAAAGAAAATGCTTACGTTGTTGGAGGTGAGAGCGAGATAAAATATGATTAAGAAAATTACCCATAAAATGTATCACGTGTTTTAGATTATGTCCATCTTTTCTTATTTGTAATATTTGCTGCAATAAATATTTTTTACTTTACTTTTTGTATTTTATATTGAACACGTTGTGGTGAAATTGGACCTTGAAGTCATAACCGGCCTCCGTGGGTAGTCGGTAACTGTGGAAATGCGTCTAAGCTTGTAAGCTCTCAATTTTCATACCTGACATCTTATGGCCTTTACAACCTGTAAGCTGAAGACAGATTAATTTATCTCAGGATCCGGAAGGCTTATTAAAAAGGTGACATAATTTCGTATCATTTGATCAGCATTAAAATAACAACAACATGGTGAGGTTTTGCGATGAGTTTTAAATCATTGAGAACTATTTATCCAAAGTTACATTGTGTTGAAACTAACTACTTCTCGCGGGTTTGCATGCGTTTTTACAGAATAAACAAGATCCGTCAAGTGCGAGTGTAACTCGCGCGCCGAGGGTTTTGAACGTTTGTCAACAAATATGTACCAAAAGTACCGGTTAGAGACATCGCAATTTAACGAATACCTAAGAATAGTAGGTACCAACCTACAATTCAGATGTATCTCTCTGCATGCTTCGGTTAAATGGGTGGTTCGGTTAAGGTAAATTTTTCGACTTTTTTCGAAATATTTCAAAAAGTATGAAAGCTACAGAAATTAAAAAAACTGGTTTGAAATGTTCAAACCGATACCTTTCATTTGATACCCCACTCGGTGGGGTAGCCCCCCTTTTGAAAATTATTCCTTTTTGACCATTTTTCAAAAAGTATTCATTTTACAGACTTCTCTATATTTTTCCTGTAAAATATAGATCCATATCTACAAACGCTTCATACATTTTAAATGGATCGCTCAGCAAACTTCGGAGATAGGGGGGGGGGGGAATGGGTATTTTTTCGACTTTTTTCAAAATATTTCAAAAAATATGAAACCTACAGAAATTTGAAAAACTGTTTTGAAATGTCCAAACCGATACCTTTCATTTGATACCCCACTCGGTGAGGTAGCTCCCCCTTTTGAAAATTATTCCCCCCCTTTTTGACCATTTTTCAAAAAGTGTTCTTTTTTCAAACTTCTCTATATTTTTCCTGTAAAATATAGATCCATGTCTATAAACTCTCCATACATTTTAAATGGATCGCTCTGCAATCTTCGGAGATAGGGGGGGGGGAATGGGTATTTTTTCGACTTTTTTCGAAATATTTTGAAAAGTATGAAACCTACAAAAATTTCAAAAAATATTTTGAAATGTACAAAATGATACCTTTCATTTGATACCCCATATGACTCTGTAGGTATCTTTTAAAATTTCGGCATCACAATTTGTATGGAAAATATTCATTTTCATTTTTCATTTATTTTCAATTATTTTTCTTAAAATCTGTACAGGCGCACGAAATGTATTATTATTTTAAATTTCAAGTTGATAGCTGCAGTAGTTTTTGAGTTATTAAGGAGGGAAAAAAGGACAGACAAAGCGAGACCATAAGGGTTTTGAAACCGATCTTCGATCTTCAAAACCCTAAAAACCTATAATGTTATTTTGTACTACCTACAACTATGTAAAATATCAGCCGGATCCGTTCAGTAGTTTTAGAATGGAGAGGTAACAAACATCTATCCAATTCGACCAATTCGACGACCTCAGTGGCGTAGCGGGCGAGAGTCCGCCTGCGACGCAACAGGTCGCGGGTTCGATTCCCGCCTCGGAACAAATTTGTGTACGATCTGCAGAAATTTGTTTCGTTGGTTTGGGTGTTTTCTATCTATAATATAAAAATGAGTCGCTGAATGTGTTGGTAAGCGCAAAACTCGAGAACGGTTGGACCGATTTCGCTAATTCTTTCTTTGTTGTGTTTGTTATTGTCAGGAGAAGGTTCTTATGAAAGAAAAAATTAAGAAAGTGGGAAACATAAATTTCCACGGGGGCGAAGCCGCGGTTCGCAGCTAGTGTTTAATAAAAAAATCTATCTATGTATAAAATGTATTAAATATTTCAGTTATCTAGTACCCATAACACAAGCTTTGAGTAGCTTACTTTGGGGCTAGATGGTGCCGGATCGTACACAAATTTGTTTGCCTCGGAACAAATTTGTGTACGATCTGCAGAAATTTGTTCCGTTGGTTTGGGTGTTTTCTATGTTTATTAAAAAAAAAACTATCTATGTTTCTAATGTATTACATATATCAATTATCTAGTACCCATAACACAAGCTTTGAGTAGCTTACTTTGGGGCTAGATGGTGCTGTGTGGATTGTCCAGCATTATTTATTTATTTAATTATCTAAGCATTCAACCTTACGCATTTTTAATTTTAGAGTGAAAACTTTCTGTCGAGGATTTCGGTAACCTACAAAAAACTATTTCCGTGCCCCTGACGCAATATGCGAAGAACAGCAGTGGCTGTGGTTAGTAAATGCGTTAAACCCAACAGTGTTCAGTTTAAAATTTTAAATAACTGCGTCAATACTTATTTTATTTTTAAACGGACAACACCAACAATCTCTAATTTCGTCAATAATTTCTGTATGTACCTAACGATAAGGAAGCGCGGGTTATCTAACACAAAAATATTTATGCATAAAAGAGAACTGTTACAATATTATTTCGCAATAAATGTAAAGTAATAAAGGTGCATCGCAAGCACTCTAGGTACCTACTTGCTTGCACCTGCATTTCCGTGGGAATACTTTCAGTTTGGGTTTGGTTTTTGTCGCGGCAACATCATTGTTATACCTAAAATTGTACTAAGTATAATATATTCTATTTCCAATTTAAAATTATCTTTTTAGGGTTTCGAACTCTGATCTCGAATTCGGAGATCAGTTTCGAAACCCTTTTATTCTCGCTTTGTCTGTCCAATTTTCCCTCTTTAATATCTCTATGGTATTTTTAGGTATTCATTAAATTGGGAAGTCTCTTAACCGATACCTTTAGTACATATATGTTGACAAACGTTCGAAACCCTCGGAGCACGAGTTTCACTCGCACTTGACGGATCTTGTTTAAAAAGACTTTCCTGACCCACCCTTACGGGGTGACACAGAACCCCAACCCATGATAATGTAACTTACCTATGTACAGATATCCTTATACATTATTTTTTTAATTTCTTTATCATATCTGATCGATCAACATCTGCGCCTGCAATCGAGTTTTACTCTCAAGATTTTCATCTCAACTATTATTCCCTTTAATAATAATAATAAATAATGCTGGACAATTCACACAGCATTATCTAGCCCCAAGGTAAGCAGAGCTTGTGTTATGGGTACTAGATAACTGATATACTTAATACAATACACTACATAGATAGTTTTTTTTTATTTTTTTTTTATTATACATAGAAAACACCCAGACCAACGGAACAAATTTCTGCAGATCGTACACAAATTTGTTCCGAGGCGGGAATCGAACCCGCAACCTCCTGCGTCGCAGGCGGACCTTCGCCCGCTGCGCCACGGAGGTCGTCTGTGAGTTTTTAGTGTCAAAATGTCCATCTATCAAAGCTCATGATTTAGATAGAATATTTATGTACATTTTAACGTAAAGCAAGCGGCGCTATTAAGAAACAAGTTGAAGTCTCAGGTGTAAAACAATTTCAAGACTGAAACGCAATGGACGTTAACTAAGATTGACTTTTATTAAAATAAAAGATTTTTTTATCACTCAACTTATTACAAAACAAAATATAAGATTGCCTTTTGAATAAACTACTAGAAAAGGCTTTTACGATATTATAGCTTCTCATCTTTATTTAGTTGCAGTACTGTGGAGATTACCAATCAGAACAAACGTTTACTTTTGAATTCAATTTAAAAATCTATTTTATGTTAGTTATGTCATTGCCATTGTCACCGATGTATAAGAATTGTAAAAATCAAATCTGAGAAATAATAATGACAAAAACAAAGTACAGCCCTGAAGAAAATTTCGATATAGCGTTCTTTCGATTTCGTGATCATTCGGTATAGCGTGCATTCGAGATTCTGTTCGTCCGGTCTAAAGTTTTTCGGTGTTGTGTGCTTTCGGTATTCCGTGATGCGGCCTCATGAACTTTCGGTATTTTGATCTGCGGTTTTGTGTACTTTCGTAATACAATCGTATGAAAATCTGAATCCGAAAATTACATAAGTAGGTTAGGTACTGAATTTAATAGGTTAAGCAATGCCGGTTCAAAGTCAATTAGCAGTAGGTATCAGTGACAGTGAGTCCTATATAAATTCATTACTTTCTTCACAAATAGCCTAACGTACATAGTAGAGACCTAATTAGGTATATTAAAAGGCTCTATTTGTCAAAGTCGAGACGGGGTCGAATAAACAAGATTTTTGTTTGCTGAAACTAATGAATTTACGATTGTTTGTTTAGATGTGTTTGCGAGTGTATCACTCATACTAATTTTGCAGCTCATTGGTCCATTTTCTTTTGTTTTTGGGGTTCCGTAACGCAACAGGAAAAAAGAAACCCTTAAAGGATCACTTTGTTCTGTTGTCTGTCTGTCCGTCTGTCAACCCCCTTGCACATGCACACAAAACCTATAGGGCCTTTAAACCTATGTATATATATATAATCGAAGACCTAGAATTATGAAATTTGGCAGGAAGCAAGGTCTTATAGCACAAATAAAGGGAATAATTCGAAAACCGCAAATTTGTTATTTATTAACAAAAAAAATATTTGATTCTCGCCATGGACCAAAACCTATAGGGTACTTCCCGTTGACCTAAAATCATGATAATTTGATAATTTTCGTAAAAATAATCCACCCAATGAGCGAGATCAAAAGTATGAGTACGAGACTTGCAGGTAGAATACCTACACAATTTTCAAATTACATATCAAAATCAAATCTTTATAGCTAGGTACCAAGTTAAGAAAATTCTAAAAACAAGAGAGAACACAAACACAGAAATTCTAACATGAATTTGTAATAAGCATTTAATGGAAAGTTAGCAGGGCCATTTCCGGTACCTGCCAGTCACATGAGAACTCATTTCGCTAGAAGGCTGAACGTAAAGTAAAATGAAGTGAAAAATATGTATTAGCAGCAAATACTTAGACTTATGTCAGAATATTTTGAAATTTCCAAGGGAATAACATGCATACAAAACCTATAGGCTACTTCCCGTAGATATAGAATCATAAAATTTAACAAGAAGCAATGTCTTATAGCCTATAGCACAAATAAATGAAAAATCCGAAAATTGAAAATTTGTTGTTTATTCAATAAAATAATACTTTTGAGTCTCGCCGTAGACCAAAACCTATAGGGGATCTAAGCTACTTCCCGTTGACCTAAAATCATAATACATATTTGGCAAGAAACAAAGACTTACGGAACCCTTGGTGCGCGAAGCCAACTCGCACTTGACGTTTTATTTTGACTTATTTTTCCAAAAACGAAACAGGCCGATATCATTTGGCGGACTTGGAGTTAAAACTTTTTGTCGTTTGATGTCAAATGAAAGTTACGATGGCAAACGGCTGATTTAAATTTAACAAAATAACACGTTAGAAATGGATTTCCATACACTTCTCACTTCTCTCCCGGCGTTTGGTAATGCAATAAATCTCTTTCCGAGCAGCTGTAGTATAAATAATAGTAGATTTTATCATAAGGGAGCAAATAAATATTTTTACGGCGAGAGCGCTTTTTTGAATCTAGTGCGAAGTGAGGGATTCTTTAGTAGAAACCTGAACGTAGCGAGGGATTCAAGGTACGTCACCAGAGCCAAAAATATATTTTGCGCCAGAGTGATACAATCTACTTTTCATCATCCACTATGAGAAAATAAAAGGCGCCTAATATTTTATTGTAATATTATTAAAACATAGAGTTACAACTAAATTGAAATTAAATAGTATCTAACAATAAAACAACTAAAAACTTATTTAAATACATTTGAGAAATTTTCACAATTATAAAAAAATATTATTATTATTTATTAGGAATAGAGATTGTTGTAGATTATATACCGGCGGCACGACTATGGGCCGTCGTACCAGCCCGTATTTATTCAAACAATATTTGCGTTAAATTTCTTTGACGCTGAACACTTAAATGTTCCATATTCAAAAAGTGTGCGGCAAAGATAATTGCGGCGCACTTAGGTACAACGAGGATTAAAAACTCATTACTGCCCACTAAAAGTTTCTTTAAGAAAACACCACCTTTGGGTGCACTTAAAGGCGAACCAAGTCGTCCTCTTCGAATAGATAGGATGAAAAAGACATTTTTACGATCGGAAATATACCGAAAAGCATGCGCCAAGTCGAGGTTAGGACTATAGATGTGAGGTAAAATCTGTTCTGCCTAACCCTAATACTTGTTAGGAATTGAGAGCTGTCAAAATGATCAAAGGCACTATCGAAAGTTCAATGCATATTTGAAAGATTGACCTCTGGTATGCGTACCTACCATGTCAAGTCCCAGACTAATATAATTATGTAAATACCGGACTACGTGCCAATTCAAACCCTCGACTGCTGCTTAGGGTTGTCACTTTATTCAAAACCCAGGTCAAATAATGCGCCTTGTTAGCGAAACCCTTATTCTAGTTTGATAAGAAGGCGCATTGCGCGCCATTTTGTGAAAAGGATAGGTATAGGTTTTCGTGTTCATAGGAGCAGGACGGAGCGTTTTTGGAACGGCGTTGGAGCAAATTAGATTTTTGCTTATTTGGGTAAGGACCAAATTTTTTGCATTTCGTGCGAGTGAACGGTGGCACCAAAACGGGGACATATGTCCCACTTTGATATTTAAAAGATCGAGGTCATGACTTTTTTCTATCTCTCATAGTATCAGATTCGGCCATCCACTCCCATCTTAAAAATTCACCCTGTATACTTACATAAATCGACTATTTACCTTGTTGTGCAGCGATCATGAAATCGACACGGGACGACTGGTAGAGGTAACCAGGTATTGGGAGTTACGGCCGAGAATTGGTAGCAGTGTACACTACGAGGTACCCTTAATTCGTCATCATTAGCAGCCTATATTAGTCCACTGCTGGATATAGGCATACCCTTACTATATATACTGTATACGCTGTTGGCGTTCCTAATTAATAAATAAATAAATCCCCTAATAATCGCCATAGCGCCCTGTCTTCAGCTTACTGCATCCAGTATCCTGCAGTCAAAACTTTTAAATCCATCATGGTTATTAACACTAAAGTCATTTATAACGGGATATTTAAACTCAAAACTCAAATCATGGTAAATATCCCGTTATAAATGACTTTACTCCCTGCAGTCTTTCGCAGATCGTCATCCCACCTGGCCGGAGTGCATCGGTCACCACACTAGAACATGTTTACCCTAGTGGTTGTCGGTTCTTCGCGCGATATGACCGGCCCACTGCCATTTCAGCTTGCTACTTCTTAGAGCTATGTCGATAACTTTGGTTCTTAGTCGGATGTATTGGTAACGAATCCTATCCTTAATTCATAGTTTCAGTAAAGTTCATACGATACACTACACTGACTGCGTTGGGTTTTTCTATGATCATTGTAAACTGTACTCTTAAACATAATAAAGACACAAAAATTCGTTCTATATAGTTAGGAAAGTAATAAAACGAAAACTTTATTCAAATTACGATCGCATCTCGTATACAGATTGATTTCGTATTCTGTACGAGTTGGCGTTTTAAATATTCATTGACTATTGGTATCTAGATAACTCAGGGCCAGTATTTCGTGTGGTCGGTTATTGTACCCTTACCGTTGAATTGGCTACCCACATGTGTACATTTTGAGTACAAATTAATAATTGAATAAATAGTAAAGAAAATTACAACATGGCTAAGAATAATCTAACACAAAAAAACTAAACAAAAATTGGTTCATCCGTTTGGGAGCTACGATACCACAGACAGATACACAGATAGACACGTTAAACTTATAACACCCCTCTCTTTTTGCGTTTTGGGTTAAAAATAGAAACAAATTAGAACTAGTATTTGCAACTGAAACTATTAAGTTATCTGCAGACTGTGGCAAACAATCTACATGTAGCTCAACTGATCCATGTCAATAACAGTCGGAAGTGTCCCCAAGACGCTGGCTGCATTGCCCCGCTGTATGGCAATGCTGATGCGCTGCGCCAGATACTGACCAGCTCTTGGGTCACGCGTCGCTTCGACCAGACGCACAGTTTTTTTAATATAAATTATTTAATAATTCGCACATACGTATTTTCATTACTAAGTTATTTATTTCCTAAAAATATGATAAAGAAAATATCGGTATCACTTACTATTAAACTTCATTTAATTCGTCTTCATTAATATTATTTTGTTACGTGTAAATTAATACAACGATTATAAGTAAAACACAATCAACAAACTCATTAACGCCTCCCACGATTTACAAGACCGAAATAGAAGCGATCCCGAACTCGTGTTAAATAAAAGGTTTAAGCCTGTCGCGTACTGTCTGCAGCGTTAAAGCGATGAATGTATTCACTTTTATAAAAGTTTGGTTCTACCCATATATCTAAGTACAATTCTGTAGATATGTTACGTTCTCCCAGCGCTACTTCAGCAAATGGCCTGTCTTGTGTTATGTTATGATCAAACGCAAAGACATTCTATTTCCAATATTTTGCAATATACCTATAGAACAACAGAGATGAAAACAATGAGATTTTACCAATAGAGACGTCATACTCATTAGAAAGAAATAAAAACATGGCGATATTTTACTATAGCTACCTGCATAGGACTATGGAACTTTATTTGTATCACTAAGTACGTTAAAAGATCACAGAGATATATAGGACCCCGTTGTCAGAAAGAGATGAACATACTGTTCACACTTTACACGAGCGGCCAGCGGGCTGACGGCCAATGACAGCCTATGACGTCATCGGCTAGCAGCTACGGAACGAACTAGGGGAAACGGGGGTAACGAGGCACCACTAAGAAAATAAACAGTAAATTTTAAATAAAAATGTTTATTTACGAATTATAGTATTACATTCCTAGTATAGGTACATTTATGTGAGCACACTAGAAAAAATACTTTTACTTAACTTAAGTGCCTTCTAATCGCTACATAGTATAAAACAAAGTCGCTTCCTGTCTGTGTCTGTCTGTCTGTCTGTGTCTATGTATGCTTAGATCTTTAAAACTATGCAACGGATTTTGATGCGGTTTTTTTTTAATAGATAGAGTGATTCAAGAAGAAGGTTTATATGTATAATACATGCATAATATAGTAGAGGAACACTGATAATTTTAGAGGTTTCTTATGTGATGTCGTAAATAAATACTTTTTTTGCGCTTACATTGCAAACGCTGGCTGAACCCTACGAGATAGATCAAAATAATGTAGTACAGTATTGTACACCTTAAAAAGGTCTATAAAAAGTCCGGGTGGTATATATCTATCTCTTAGGGATAACCCACAATAACCAGTTTATATCCTTTACTTTTTACGAGAAATAATTTTATTGCTTATTTACGAAGCTATTTTAACATTGTGCATTTAATATAGATTCATTTGGCCCTTTACAGCATGTAATTAAAGTAAATGAATATTTTCGAAGATATCATAGAATTAAAATGCAGGGACATGGCGGTTGCAGCGGTACCGGCAGGGAGGCCGATTCTGTAGTATATTTAGTATCAGCTTTGCACCCGTGCGAAGCCGGGGCGGGTCGCTAGTTACTATGATTATAATTTAATAAAGTTTGGTTTGATAGATGGATGGATGTTTGTTACTTCTTCACGTCAAAAGTACTGAACGGATCGGGCTGAAATTTTACCTGTCTAATCAAACATAGGAACACACAACCGAATATTAAAAGTAGTTTTTTTTTTCTATTTTACCTTAATTACCGGCACTGCATTCTTTATCAGTTTGTGATTTTTTTTGTGACGTACTTGTCAGTATCTACAAAGTGTTTGGAGCATATTGTGGAGTATGCTGTTGGCATCCATTCATCGTCTCGTCTATGGGTTCTAACGACTCGTACCCATTTCTCCCTAATTAATTCATCTTTAGGAAATCTAAAACACAATAGAAGCAAATGTTGAAAGTCAAATCCATCTCTTTATTATCCTACTACGAAAAATAATTGGAAAGTAGTGGTGAAAAATAATGTTGTTGCATTGCGTGATCATAATTACCCATATCACCCTAACCTCCCTTAGCGTCGGTCGAACCGACAACACCGCACGCCATTATCTCGTTCTCTCTGTCACTCATGAATGCAACGCACTACGTCTTGTCTCGTTCGTGTAAATGGCAAAGCGGCAACGCCGCGGCAGTGATTTTTTAATATAAAACTAATGATTTTCCATTTTAAATAGACTAAACAGTACTTACAAATGGAAAGATACATCCTGCCTGTTTTTTACAGCTGCCCCAGTTTAATTTTTGCACTTTCGAAACACAAAATGTGGCATTTTCGTTTGTTTTACTTTTCTCTAAAATCCCGCAACGTACGTTCGTATCGCGGCGCGAGGCAGAGCGGACTGAGTTCAGTCAAGTGAATTCACCTGGTTTTGTCTTGCCGCGCAGACCTCGGTAAAACGCATCTACCTCAGTTTATATATATTATCATTGGATGAAAAGACGTATGTAGACCGAAGTGCGACCGAGACAACAATACGCACGCGAAACACAAACGCTGGCGGCGCTGGTCCGACTACTGAGGTAAGTGGACCTAATTGGACCTAATTTGAACGTTCCACTTTCGAGAAGATAGTATCCAATCTCTCGAATTTTACTTACATCAATGGTACCGCAACCCCAACAGATATTGGTCCACTGCTGCTGGAGGCAGGCTTCCCCCTGATAAGCGCCTAATTGACTTTTACCTCATGAAGGGTAATGCCCTTAATCCCCACGCTGCGCTGGGGATCCTGTTTAGGGATCGCAGTTTGGTGGTAGTATTGTTCTGCAGGGGGCACAGCTGCCCGCTCCCGGTGGATATCCCTTAGTCGCCTCTTACGACACCCACGGGAAGAATTGGGGTGGTGCAAATTCTAAGCCGGCACCACACGGCGCTCCTGTCAAAATGTTTTTTGAACCTAATTAACTATTGAAACTCCATGTACTTAACTACTAAACCACATAACTGGGAAAATTCTAGCCTGTACCTATGTCTGTTCCAGTCCGCGCGCGATCAGTGAATGGAAAACTGAAAAAAAGCGGGTGAACTTTCAAAAGGTTTTTTTTTGTTTTCATAGTGCTTACTCATACGAAGGAAAATTCATGACCAAAAATTTTAGTTGACCTTCTAAGTTACAAGGCCAAAAAGGTAAGTAGTTTTCCGTCATAGCGCGGTGCGTTACAAGTTTTAACCATATACACATATAAAAAAATTGTTAACATTGATTACGATCTTGTCTAACGTGATGATCACGGTCATGAATCCATTATGAGCCTGATAAGATCTTGTCTTCGTGACTATGAGAACTTAGTTAAATCGTAATAGCTCCTTCTACCAAGTAATGAATTGGCCTTATTAAGTGTAGTTTTTGTTTAATTTAATTCAGAGACAAAGTGTCAAAGTGAATATTTATTTTGACTTAGTAGAGCATTGATATGTCAATGATTTTGTATTGATTGAGATATTTATCATTCCAACTATTTTGACGCCAACTAAGATAAAATGCGTCTAAGTTGGACTATGTTTTTTTTCAGTGTAGCTTCATCTAGATAGGCTACTTTTCCGTATACTTTTACCCTTGGTCTGGGTGTTTTCTATGCATTGTAAAAATATCTATCTATGTAGTGTATTGTATTAAGTATATCAGTTATCTAGTACCCATAACACAAGCTCTGCTTAGCTTGGAGCTAGATAATGCGGTGTGAATTGAATTGTCCAGCATTTTTTTTTCACCGGAAAACGCAGGCGAATCCACGGATAGAAGCTGAGTAACAAATAAGTGGAGATCTACCCTTACGGCCCACAAGCCCGCGGCAACAATAAGCCGACGCGGGTTGAATTTATTTACAGCGCGCGCTGCTCAAACTGTGAAGTAATACGCGATGTAGTCACACCTGAATATATATTTCAAGCTATTATTTGAATTAGCTGTATATTGCTATTAACTTACAAATAAATACGAATATAGTAAAGGGTGGTTTTTGAGAAGGGCGGTGATAGCTAATTCCGAAACCACGAGAGTTAGAAAAAAGTCGTGAAAGGAGTCATGCGCTCGATTTATAAGAATTACATATTACATTTAATTGGACAATACACGTTTACAGCAGCAAATAGGTATTAATTGACCATGTGGCATATTTTTACTAATTCGTATTTTAATATGGTAGGTTCATACTTTCCTTACTTTTTGCTTTATTTAAATGTGAACTTAATTTAAATTATTTTATATGTGATATTATATCAGTATTATTTTCTTGGTTTATTATGATTGTAATTTTGTACATGATTCTACCTCTAGTATAGTGTAAGGGCATTGTCAATACCCTTATACAGCATAGTACAAGTATGCTGCATACTTTGACATACCCTTTAATTAATTTATTTATTATATACTTATTTGATTCCGACTATTTTTATATAATTTTTCGATCATGTCTGTCTGTTCGTTTTACCTTTGTACCTTATGGTGTTTCCTATAACAAAATACCTATGTGTGTTAATGTTAAAATAGTACTACATATAGAATGGAACAACATCAAGTGTAACATAAAGTGTACCTTCGATGGAATAAATAAATACAAATATATATTGTTGTAATTCCTATATGGCTAGTGTAATTGGAAGTGTATTTCTGTACTACGAGTACCTCAATAAATTTATAAGAAATAAATAAATGTGGATTATGGCCGATTCACACATATCACTAAAGTTATAGTTTAGTATCTGTGAAATTCCAATTCGGTACCTTCAGGATATTGTCGGTGAATATCATCGCTCATTGGTCAGTGAATATTCTGTAACGAATTGAATATTCACTGATACTGAACTGTGACTTCACTGATATGTGTGAATAGGCCCTTAGTGCTACACAGAACCGGGCGGAATAGCGTAATAGATAGGAGACCTAATACCCAGCAGTGGGTGCTCATGGGCTGAGTAGGTAAATAGAAATAAACGAGCTTTTGTTCCCCGTAACATTCGCACGCAATTTTATAGGATACTAGTAGCGCCTCGCGGCTTCACCCGCGTAATACCCGTTCCCGTGAGAATTCCGGGATAAAATATAGCCTATGTGCTATTCCAGACTATAATCTGTCTCTGTGCCTAATTTCAGCCAGATCCGTTCAGTAGTTTTTGCGTAGCAGCGCCCCGCGGTTTCACCCGCGTAGTTCCCGTTCCCGTGAGAATTCCGGGATAAAATATAGCCTATGTGTTATTCCAGACTATAACCAATCTCTGCGCCAAATTGCATCCAGATCCGTGGTTTTTACGTGAAATAGTAACAAACATCCATCCATCCATCCATACTTACTTACAAACTTTAGCGTGTATATATAGTTTATAATATTTTTTTGTATAGTGTTCATATTCGTTTGTCAATGACGATGTGGTCTACCGATCACAAAGGTCTAGAAAAAACTTATTCACTCTTGTCTTGAAGAGACCCAGGTTGCCTAAGTTTAGTTAGTCCAGGCTTAGAACGACACCTGTCCACAATTTCTTGTCTATACTAATATTATAAAGAGGAAAGATTTGATTGTTAATTTGTTTGTTTGTATTGAATAGGCTCCGAAACTACTGGACCGATTTGATTTTTTTTTTTACCATTAGAAGCCCACATTATTCCTGATGAACATAGGCTACTTTTTACCGCGGGAAAATGCTTAATTCCTACGAGAAAACGGGTAATAGTACAACGGGTAGTAAGAATGCAGCTAGTTTCTCATTTATTGGAGTTATGGCGTCAGCGTAGATAATTGTATGAAAAAACAAAAGAAAATCGCGCAAGCTTTGAAAATATTTCAAAAATAAACTTCCAAATACGTAAAAAGCAATTAGGAATTCATTTCATTGCTTTCAAGAATTTCTCTCAACCAACTGCTAACGTGACTGGGTGATTTACTGAACGTAATTGCAGGCTTCGCAAAAACCGTAACGATGCTACGCCGTAGATGAAGCACACGTGAGCTACGGTGAGCTACGGTGTGCTACGGCGCGCCTCGGTGCTACGAAAGTGTGAAACTGTTTGTACCATACTTTCACAGTATTTTACAGCTGTGTGGTGCCGGCTTAGAATTTGCAGAACAATTCTAGCACCGAACTGCGATCCCAACCCGCATGCCCAGCGTGAGGATTATGAAAATTACCCCCCCATGAGATTAAAGCCCACAAGGCGCTTATCAGAGGGCGACCTGCGTCCAGCAGTGGACCAATACATGCTGTTGAGGTGAGACCGTATTTCGATAGATATGTTTTGATACCGATGTTTATTTTTTACTCCCCCTCCAATAGCTTTAACACTACCTATCCTAAGCCTGATTTATAAGTATGTAAGCTTTATATATGTAGATAAGATACCTTTGTGAGAGAAAATAAACATTTATTGATTTAGTTATAGATAAAAAATATATTTGCTTCTGCAACACACAGTACTTACATAGATAGTATGATTATAAACATTTGACAGAAAATATAATGAGCAGACAAGGAAAAAAATTAAATGAGTAAAAGAAGAAAATAAGTAGCACAAATTTAAAAAAGTTTACAAATATAGGTACAGCCCAGCAAAAAGGCAATAACTGAGGGCATAGTTTTGCTCGAAGAGAAAACACTGATTTTCAGTAATACCCTCTGAGGTGACCAGAAAAACGAGATACCAACAAGTAATGAGGTGTCTAAATAATTTAAATGAAGATACTTATTACTTCATCATCATCATCAGCCTATATTAGTCCACTGCTGGACATAGGCCTCCCCTAATGAGCGCCATAGCGCCCTGTCTTCAGCTTGCCGCATCCAGCATCTGCCTGCAGTCTTTCGCAGATCGTCATCCCACCTGGCCGGCTAACTAAGTAGTCCAATAATCTAAGCTAATATCACCAAAAAGACGTGTAAACGAGTTATTAAGGTTTTAGTGGTGACATCGTGTTGTATAAAAGCGTTCGACTACACACTTTTGCTCATTAAGCTCATAGAGAAATAAAACTTTAAGTGCAAGTCGGACTCGCGCACTAAGGGTTTCGTTTAATTGTAAGACCTTGTTTCTTGCCAAATATCATGACTGACATGATGGTCAACGTGAAATAGGTACCCTGTATATTTTGGTAGAGTGAGAGAATCAAAAATTATAATATTTTTGTTAATAAACTACAAATTTACTGTTTACAGATTTTTCTTGTAATTGTGCTATATGACCTTGCTTCTTACCAAACTTGAGTGCGTTGACTTAGAGGTTTTATTTATATTGCGGCTCAAAGAGGTTACGGACTTGAGTATTCGACGTTAATTTCAACTCTGTACGTCCACGCGTTTCTGAGAAAAGAGGGTTGACAGACGGACTGACTGACCGATAGACGGACAACAAAGTGATCCTATAAGGGTTCCTTTTTTCCTTTTGAGGTACGGAACCCTAAAAATGACCTATACCTACTTAATGTAGCTAGTTTTCACCCATAACACACAATACAATAAGTACTTAAAGTTAAATGGATGTTTTGCAATTATATTGAGGATGATCAGGAGATGATTCCGTTATAGCTTATTCCCAAGGGATCAGTATATGTCCCGCATAACTTAAAAAACAGTTTAAAGTTAAGGAATTCAAATTCATTACGGATGTAAGCGGGTTAACTACGAACTTTATTTGTGTTGGAAGAACACGAACGTTTCATCCCTTAACGAAAGACATCTTCAGGGTGAGTGCGGTGCTCCAAGCATTTATTGTAGAATTCAAAGTCGGTTGTTATTTTTTTCAAAACAATCAAATTATGTTCTAATAATAATAATAATAATGCTGGACAATTCACGCAGCATTATCTAGGTTAATTTATTCATAGTGGATAAGAATTCTTAATAGAACAATTAATTATAATGTGGTTTGAAAATTACGGGATGTTACGTTATTTGATTGCTCTAATCTAAACAATAGAGATACATACAGATTGATTCCAAATATTCCATTCAATAACCAAATAGTGGATTCGGCTTACTTCCTGTATTTCCCTGTCACTTCCCTGTTAGCAGACGCTTCCATACACACGTTCTATTTCTATGGCCTCGGGCAGATCTATGCTTTTTTACCTTCGACGAAAGAGGTTTTACATGTTTGAGGTACACATCTTTAAAAGTACATTTTACAATCTACGATGCCGCAGAAACGTATATTTGTGTCTCTGTCCCAATTCGATGAACCTGGTATTTTTTAATTACCCACTAGGTAGTACTACCATACGGACAAATCGATTTTGATTTCGTGCTCTCGTTTGAAAAAGGGAATTTAATAATTTTATTGATCGAACAGTCTCGATTAAGTAAAATTAAAATTGTTGGACAGACATTTAATATTTGTTCAAAAATGGGTCTGAACCTTTTTTTTCAAGCATAATCTATGCAACATACGTTTGGAAAAAAAACTGTTCGCCCTCTAAATTGTCTAAACATAGATAATCTTCTGGTAAAATAAGGTTCAGGCACATTTTTGAACAGCTGCTGAAGTCTGTCCATCAATTTTAATATTTACTTGATTTATTTACTGTTCGATTAATAAAATTATTAAATTCACTTTTTACCTACAATGAATTAAAAACACATTGCAAGCAGCCCGTGTTTGATAAATTTTTATTTGTTAAAACATCTATTTTTATTTGTTCGTACATCGGTAATGGAGTGAAAATTTTTCGAATGTTATAAAACAAACAAAGGCCAGAACAATGTTGCGTTTGTTCGAAAACATATTTCACCAGTGATCCCCTAACTAATCTAATGACTGAAATACCAACGTTTCCCGCCGACGGTACGCCATCTGTATTAATAACGGATCCATTGATAAGCAAGCAATTAGGAAAATGGGATCCTCGCTAATAAATAATACTTAGATCTCGTTATCCGGATCAAAGGTCAATGGTTAGCGATTGTTTGTTTTGTGATAAGTTTGTGAGCGGTTAGATGTGTCTCAAGTCCGGTTTATTAATTCCGGTTTCAGACTTTTGTCTAGGGCCGCGATGACGGTGTGGAAAATGTTAGCATTACGGCTCAAGCGTTAGCAGTTGAAACGTTAAGGAGCGCGTTCACAGACCGGCATGGGACAATCCGCACTGGCCTCATCAATGGTTTGCCATACAAGATCCGCACCGCACGGAGCGGACTGTCGGCAATGCCAGCGAGTATTCTTGAAGGCAACTGTTCCGTTTAGTGCGAAAGACGTCGGATTGCCGATCAGTGGACGCACTTGTCAATGAGTTGTCCGATGCCGGCCTGTGAACGCGCACCCGAACGTTTCAACTGCTAAAGTTTGAGCCGAAATACCGTTTACTACAGTGTAACCACCCTCCAGAAACAAAATAATAATGATTTTCAAAACCCATTACCTCCCTACCGTTAACTACAATTATAGGTACCTACCCATCCTTTGACAATGTTATTTCCAATTCAATATTAATTACATAGTATAATTGAAAGTTCATGCTCAAATTAATTACTGTGCGGAAATCTACGCTTTAATGCACAAATTAAAACATGCATAAATTATAATTCCATTGAAAACAATGAATCACTGAAGTTACACAATAACTTGTCAATGACCATATTACAATAAACTGAGTCCTTAGTATGGATTTTGTGTTAAAAGTACGAAGACTAAAAAAAATTTCGTTTCTTTCCAAAGGTACATTTGGCACCTTGCAGCGCCTCTGCCAGAAAGAGATGAACTATTTTTCGTTTGACAGCGGTTCATTAGTTTTATGTGGAACTTTATTAAGATTTCGTATGGTTTTGTGTGATTTGGCTGAACCTATTTTCATTGTCTTTTGTGTACGTGTAAGCGAGATAGAATTTGAAGTTTATCGAGCTCTCGATAACTTTATTCATAATCCTATTATTGTGCACACTCATACCACAGCCTATCTATAAGCATAATAATAATAATAATAATAATAATAATAATAATAATAATAATGCTGGACAATTCACACAGCATTATCTAGCCCCAAGCTAAGCAGAGCATACAGTCGTTCGACGAAAGCGTTACGACAGGGCAATCGTGCGGGGGCCAAGGGAAGGGTCAGGGGGAGAGGACGCTCCCGAGTTACTAAGGCGGTGATGTATGCAACTCGGGAGCGTCCCTCCCCCGGAACGTCACTTGCCCCCGCACGATTGCCCTGTCAAAACCACGTCAAAATACCTTCGTCGAACGACTGTATATAGGTAGGCTGTATGCATATAGGTAGGCTGTGCACATACTGATCACAGGTTTATTAATCTCAATTACTAATAACTCGCTTAGGTATATGGAAAAACGTGGCGATGATGTTTACTACCTATGTAACTACCAATTCAATGAAATTATTTCATTTTGGTAGTTCAACTGATAATCAATAGTCATCTCATGCTTTACCGATTCGATTTTGTAAGATTTTCGATTTTGTTTATGAAGAAGTTGTAATAGATTTTGTTAATGTTGATCAGTATTTTGTATTATTTACAGACTTTACTCGGGCGTCTAAATCACGTTATTTTTGGGATCAGATTATGAAATAGAATGAAATAGTTATATTGTTGTTGTTTTAATGGCTATTTGCCCACGGTATTTCACGCGTTTTTCCGTGATAAGACAGTTTCAGTTACTGTAGCAAACTAAAAATTTTATACTATTTGCAATACTTTTTCATGAAAATTCATCTATTCATTCCTAATGTTGGCTCGAAAACATCGAACCTTTCGTGAGTCCCCGTATTTTTCGAGTCCACAGATTCGCATCTCTATTTGTCAAAGTCACTGTTTCTATGAAATACTTCATTCTGTCATTCAGTCTTCATTCACTCACCTGTCAATAAATAAGGAACTTCATAGTCGTATACTACAGGCAAAAAATAAAGGAATTCGTGGACTGGTTAGTCTGTATTCTCACATTATGATTAGTGTTACTTTTAATTTTAATTATTAAATGTAAAGCATGGATGAATATTTTTTTACTTCTTAAGGACAAAACTTCTGAACGGATCGGGCGAAATAGTAATTTCATAGATGTAGAATAGTACCTATGTAGATAGATAGATACCTAACTAACTATTTATTGTACCACACAAAGACAAAATACATTAATAGGTACAGAAAAAATTCTTGAGAATCGCGGAAATACAAAGGGCGACTGTTAGGAGTGCAGCTCGGAGCAGGAAAAGACTTCTTGGAACGCATTAGGTTTAATCCTTATAAAAGTAATAATTACAACTATTACAAGATCGACATAGTAATTAGCGATGACAAGTAAAATTAGTGGGAAAAAAGGGATGTCACTTTGACATTTGCGAAGTTTTTTATGGACAAGAAAAATGGTACCATAGACTTCTTCTCTGTGTCAGCTCTATGGTGCGCCGACGAACGACGAGTCTGTCGGTGGCAGGGTCGGCGTTAACAGCGACCTTATCGCTGTGTGTGAGCGATCTATTCCAGGCAACCTCAGGATGTAGGACCTGGAATAACATTTAGGCTACTAACCAACTATATTGTAAATACTAGTACTAATCTATTTCTATTATTTTATTGTAATTTTCTTTGTGAGTAAAGGCTTACGCCCATAAAAAAAATTAGGTTACTGTGTACAATCATAAATAACCTTGTTACGGTAAAAATAACCGTAAAACGTTTCCACAGCACAGTAGATAATTAGATCTCTGTTGAATTGTATGTAATAACGAATAGGAATCATCTTCATCATCTTGACGACCTCTGTGGCGCAGCGGGCGAAGGTCTGCCTGCGACGCAGGAGGTTGCGGGTTCGATTCCCGCCTCTGGACAAATGTTTGTACGATCTGCAGACATTTGTCCAGGGCGTTCTGGATGTTTTCTATGTATAAATAAAAAATATCTATCTATGTAGTATATTGTATTAAGTATATCAGTTATCTAGTACCCATACCACAAGCTCTGCTTAGCTTGGGGCTAGATAATGCTGTATGAATTATCCAGCATTATTTATTTATTTATTTATCAATCATCGGAATTAACACGTGCGAAGCAACAGGCAGAATCTAGTTAAAAATAAATATTATAGGTACAACGGCCATGACCACATCAAAAGCCTTAGATTTTAACGTAGGTAAATCATCTTCTAAATAAAACAAGCCCCGCCACTGCAACTGAAGCCGCAGGCAAAGGAACAAAGGGGAACGTCGACTGTTCTTTATTGTTTGCTCCACAATAAAACCGCCTTTCATATCAAACGGCTTGAATAAAAAACGAAGCCAAAGTTTTTTTTTCATTGTAATACCGTTGGGCAATGGAAAAGTGTGGGGGCTAAAAGGCGCGGAGTTTTAGTGGCCAATGTTTAAGGCTTGGTAGGCCAGCAGAGGCCGCATTTTTGTGATTTTATAATCGTCTAAGACTTGGAAAATAGTGTTTAAAATTCTGAAAAAAAGATATTATATTACGAAAGAATCTAGTCTAGTCAAAGTCGCATTCAGTTACAAGATCTAATGAACTTCACTCGATAGAAAAAAATCCCAAAGTTACCCCTTTTTCTAACGTTTTTTCAATACTATGACTAGCAAACTACTGATATCACACTTTTTTGTACTCAACTAAGGTCACTTAATATTTCTAAACAAATTCGCAGAGTTAGACTTGATAAAATGATTTTCATAATCACCATTTCTAAATTTAAATAACTACAAAAAACACGAGCGCGGCGGCTTGGCAGGCGCGCGTTTTCCCTTACGCCTACTGCTGCAGGACTACCTGGCCTTAATTCGATATGCAATACCTTACAATTTATTTATTTTTCGATTCGCGGCTTCGCACGATTTGTATATATGGAAATGTTTAAAGGTTATTTTTATCCCATGGGTTATATTTCAAGGTATACTATGCTTGATTCCAGGTTCAGACCTACATTTCTATAACATTTCAGCACGATCAGTTCAGTCGTAATGGCGTGAAGAGGTAACAAAAACGGTATGGATATTCGTTACTTCTTTACGCCATACAAACATTCAAACTTTCGCATCACACTTTCTGCACAGTTTCTGCCCGCGGCTTCGCACGCGTTGTTTTTATGGAAACGTTTAAAGGTGATTTTATCCCAAGGTAACTGATTTATGGAATAAAAAGTAGCTTATGTTAGCACGTTCTACAAATAGAGAATGGGGCTAACCCCATTCTCTATTTGTAGAACGTGGCCAAGCCATGTTGATTGTTGGGCTCGACCACTCAGCGATCTCCCGGTTCTTCCGAACCCTCCAGGATCTGTCTTCGAGCTTTACTGACCACTGACATAACTTAATTACTACGGACTTCTTTTAATTTAGTAAATCGACTCGTTAATAAATTGCTCAGCAAATCCATTTAATGATTTGACTTTATGATAGATCAAACTTTATAATTATAAAGTTAAATAATTTTAATTTCATGTTCAAAGTATCTGAATATGTATTCATTACTTACTTTTTTTTTTGTATAAATACTCATACTCATATATTTATTCGCCGTAGGAGCACAAGGCACACTTGGTTAAGTCAACATATTACATTTTAATAAAAATAACTAATAAGATAAAATAAATAAAGTAACACAAAACAAAAAAGTTATATTCATGGGTATCTGCTGTAAATGGGTATTGTCAATAATAAAATTAAACAAAATAATTATATGATTAATTACTAGAGCTGCTGTAAAAGGGCATTGTCAAAATTAAGATTCTATATAAAATTATAGCATTAATCACAGAATCACAGAACCCCATGTACCAGGTTCCTGACAAAGGAGTGTTAAGAGACACAGCTTGATTTTTTCTGAAATTTTGTAATTTCTCTTTTTTTATAGTATCCTACTACATATTTTAATGTTTTTTAGTCGTGTAAATGGACTCTAGTGGTATAAAATATAACAATGTGCACCTAATATTAAGAAAAATTCCGACACAATGTAATTATTGTTTGAGAATAAAATGAAAATTAAGTAGGTACTTACTAGGTACCTACATAACCTTAAATTTGTTTAAGGTTCAGAAGAGCCCCACCCCATCAGAATAATTCGCCAATATACAAATAGCCTTACAATCACATACCTATACGTTAATTACAAAACCCTCCGGCGACTTAGCAAACATTTCTAAAAACCTCAAGGGACTTATACTACGAGACACAAGATGGAAACTCGATATTCCACAGTCTAAAGTGGGCGATCGTACAATTTCATACGTTTGTTTTCTCATAAACAATCTAACAAGATTAAGATTAAAAGAAAGAAATCTTTATTCATAGCATAAACAATATGAAAGTTACAGGAAGTTAAACTGCACCATAAAAAGTACATAAAAACAACTAACAAAAAGATGCTTCTATTCTATTGTTGAGCTACCTGTAGATTGTTTGCAATAGTCTGCAGTTATAATATAAAAATAAAATAAAGTTAGCTCAATTGTTTCAATTGTAAATACTAGTTCTAATTTATTTCTATTATTTGATTATAATTTTCTTTGTGAATACCTGGCTTCTAGACAAATAAAAAATTGCTACGTGCGTCTGACTTAGCATTATGTTGAAATACCTATTACGCATAGCTATCGCAACTCTGATCTTCCGTCGAAAAGTTATCCAAATGCATTGTACTATTTTGTTGTTAGTAAAAAATGGAACATATTTATTAGGTTCTTAATTATGTTGTTAGTTAGCTACAGTAACTGAAACTTGGAATAGAAGAAAGAAAGAAAGAAAATCCGTTTATTTGACCCAAATACATACAAATATTAAAAGGAATAAAAAAAATACATAAAAGGGGCCAAAAAGGTCCCTGTCTCAGCATTGTGCCGCTACAAGCCACAGCGAGTAGCGGCGCTGATTTTCAGACAGGGCCTAGTGTGGTGGCACAACGATGGTAAAAATATACAATAAATACACAAACAGACAATGGTAGATAGAGAGGTTATATACAACACAGGAAACAATGAAAGAAAAAAGAAAAGAAAACAGAAAAAGATAGGTTTAAAATTAAGTTCTAAGATTAGGCAAACTATAGACTTTTTATATGAGGAATAAAATCAGGGATTACCCACAGAGATTCGAAACTAGAAATAAATCGGCCGGAAATCTTTCCTCTTAAAATAAATAACGAAAAAGTATTTTCGTGTTTATTCTGTTTGAAAGCTCCGACTGTGACAGACAAAGATGGATGAATAGCGTCAGACAGTTTTAGGCTTTTGTTACGTATACGAAACCCTAAAGAGACTCAGCTTGAATGTGACATGTTTGAAATAAAATTATGTGTGTACCTATTTTATGTACGAGAACCCCAGTACTTACCTCGCAAAGAAAGTTATGTTATGCCACTCACACAAAAAATCAGGATAGCTTATTCAGAACCACCCTTAGTTTCTGATAGTTTCATGACGCTATTGTGTGAGTTTTAACAAGGACAAAGAAAAAATTGGATAAAAACTGTAATAGATATGTTCAGAATATTTCATTTAATCTAAGTATCTAGTTTGTAAAGCTACTTAAAAATCAGATGATCTTAGAAGTAATATACATGATCATCCTTCATATAAATTTTATGGGAAAATAGGTAATGTACCTTACATTAGTAACAAATCATATATCGTATAACAAATTATGACCCAAAAAAACATAATTAATTAGGTATAAGGCATACATAATTATGTTTTTTTGGGTCATGCGATTTGAATAGGTACAGTGTCAGTGAAAGCCTTATGATAAGGCGTTTATACTACCCTATTAGGTACTTACTTGACAGGCATACCTTTAAGGGAGATTTTGCGAATATCTATCTCTTGTATTATTATTAAATTGCATAAAAATCATAGTCTCTCATTTACTCTCAATATCATTTGGTTGGCGACTGTACATATTCCGGTTCAGTTTTTAATTCTTAAAACTTTTGAAACTTTTGCGATTTGTTAACATAGTTTTTGATTTAATCGGGTATTTATCGATATCATTTATCGTTTTTTATGTATTGGATGAATAAGAGATTTTTTTAAAACACTTCATTTAGACAAAGATTATAGATTTTTACGAGGTAGGGTTTTAAAATATATCGAGCTTTTTTAACAAACTTAGTTGGTATTTCGTCCCAGCCACAGGCACTACTGTTCTTAAGGTTAATAATTATAGAGTCAATTTCTTTCTCTGTGGCTTCCAAAAATACAAGGAAGTTAAGAGTGGAAGAAGGTAATTGCGTAGTTGATTGTCCATGCGAATTCTCGATAGCTTGGGCGAGATTTTTACAAACGGATGAAAAGAATTCATTTACATTGTCGAGCGATTTAATTATTAATTCATTCATTTAGAATTTTTACTTGGGCTTGCGCGATTCAACTGATCGCGGTCTGAAGTGGGAATGACTCGTTTTTAAGGTTTCGAAGATCGGAGATCGGTTTCGAAACCCTTATGGTCTTGCTTTGTGTGTCCTTTTTTCCCTCCTTAATAACTCAGCAACTACTGCAGCTATCAACTTGAAATTTAAAATAATAACACTCGTCACATTTCGTGCGCCTATACAGATTTTAAGAAAATAAATGAAAAATGAAAATGAATATTTTCCATACAAGTTGTGATGCCGAAATTTTAAAAGATACCTACAGGGTCATGTGGGGTATCAAATGAAAGGTATCAGTTTGTACATTTCAAAATAGTTTTTGAAATTTTTGTAGGTTTCATACTTTTTAAAATATTTTAAAAAGTCGAAAAAGTACCCAAAGTAAAAATGGTCAAAAAGGAATAATTTTCAAAAGGGGAGCTACCCCACCGTAGTATCAAATAAAAGGTATCAATTCGGATATTTCAAAAAAGTTTTTCAAATTTCTGTAAGTTTCATACTTTTTGAAATATGTATTTTGAAAAAAGTCGAAAAATTTACCATTACCCACTTTAACCGAAGCATGCAGAGAGATCCATCTGAAATGTAGGTTGGTACCTCTTATTCTTAGATATTCGTTAAATTGCGAAGTCTCTAGCCGGTACTTTTGGTACATATTTGTTGACAAACGTTCGTAACCCTCGGCGCGCGAGTTACACTTGCACTTGACGGATCTTGTTTTTAAATAAAGAACTGAAACGAAAAACTACCGGAACAAATTCGATAGAGACTTAAAAAAAATCTTCAGCCCGTGCGCCTACAGCCTTAGCTACCTTTTCCTAGAATCGGAATGTTCATCATAATTATAACAATTGTTTCACGATTCATATTTAATTCACAATCACCAAAGGAACATGCTCATTGTAAATTTATTAAGAGAATAAACATTATATTTTAGGCGTGATATCCCGAGGCAGTGAAAATGTTTTGATAAGCTTGTACGTTGGTTCATTTACCTTAGGGGTTCCGCTAGTGGAAAAAGGAACGGTTTTTTGTTTATGTAAAATGTACTTATTTTCACGGAAGTGAAAATATACATATTATGTGAATTCTAATCTATGTATAATAAAGAAATATATTCCTATGTGAAAAAATAACTGTCTATACTCCATGCACGCTTCTTATCTCTCTTTGACAGAGAAATACAGATAGAATGACAATCAATTAGTCTTGACCTAATGGTATACCGTTTAGATTTTTTATGACAAATGTTCATGATGTTATTGTAATAAATTTTTTATTTTGCTCCACGTTTTGAATATTTTTACATACATCCGTTACAGGCATCTAAATGACTTTATTTTAGTTGTTTTATTAGCTCTTGCTTCTGCCCGTGGCATTACACACGGTTTTTTTCCGAGATTAACAAGTAAAACAGACTGAGTTTACGGTGGTAAAGTCTAATTCTTATAATATTTTAAATACTCTTTCATGACAAAACAATTTGAAAAATTTTCCGAACATAATTTGCCGGCTCGAAATAAATCTAATCATTCGTAAGCTGCTCTATTTTTCGAGTCGACAGTTTAGCATCTCGGTTTTTAAAAACCAACTGTGTCTATGAAATATTGTATTCTTTCATTCAGTCTTCATTCACGTATCTGTCAACAATTAGCAAACTTCATGCGTGTGTTTCGTAAAGGTATGTATCAAAAAGAAAATTAATGCGTGGACGGTACTTATTTTCTTCTCCGGTATCCATAACACAAGCTCAGCTTAGTTTGAGGCTGTAATATAAAGCTATGTCGATTGTCCAGCATAATTAAATTATTCATAAAAATTATTCATATCTACATGCTTCAAAAATTCAGGTTTAAAAATTAAAAAACATCAAGGTTATTTCATTTATTTTTAATTGGAAGGAGCCAAAGCGAAATTATCAAAGGTATCATGCTATTTGCACTGATTTTGATGCTAGCCATAATCAAAAAGAAACGCAGAACCCTTAAATATTCTAAGAGCTTTACCCAAATTTAAAATTACAATCTCAAAACTGTCACCATTTATTTCTTGGTCCTGAACTCGGTGCGCATTGTCTCCTCTATTTGTCCAAGCACCAAGTTAAATTGCGTGGAGACTCTGTAATTCGCCTTGTATTTCTTGCAATGCTCTAGAAAGATGGGGTGTAGGTACTTTAGAAGAGAGTGGTCTAATGTTGGGAACATGTGGTGTAGACAGTGGTCTCCAAAGAAAGTCATGACTGTGAAGACGTTGTTGTTGATGTCTTTTCTGTCGAGCAGGGCTTCTACTTGATGTAAACCCCAGTCTGGGTTGGGACTCCTGAAAAAAGAAAATTAAACTGGTTTACACCAAAACAGTCAAAATCCAACCATTGCGATCGAGATTGGTTGAAGTTACACGGCCCTGACACCATCCGATTTGGTAAAACCCAGTTCTTCTGCAGAACATTTTTCTATTGCCGATTTTCTGCTGTAGACAAAAATGCTTGATAAATTCTAAGCCGTTTTGCTAACATAATAAAGTGGAGCCAAATATATTCATTGAATTAAATCATATTATAACAAGATATCTTTTTGTGAAGCCGTGAATAGTAATTTAAAATGTATTCATCATTAAAAGCGCTTTTGGCTTGAAAACTAAATGTTTTTTAACATGCAGAATTTTTCATCCTTTTACGATGGGAACAAAACTACCTGGAGTTTTTTTGTCTCTGTTTATAAGGATAGGAAAGTTGCTCACACAGGTTCGTCGCCATCTTTAATAGCATCTGGATGATGATGAGCAGCATTCACAGCGATGAGGAAGAAGATGAGGCTCCCAGTGCAGTTGATCCAGAGCCAAGTGCTCACGACGTGCCAGCAGGTGGAGCCGCTTGCAAGGCCCATCCATATGGGCAAGAGAAGACCCAGAGTGTCATGCCAGCGGTAATGCTCCTTTAGAAATCCGGGGCGTAGAAATATTAACAGGAATCTAGAATTAAGATTTAGGTTTATCAAATAAAATGTATTTATTTATTAAAAACGGTTTACCAACCACATACATAAATCAAGCACTTACAACAAACTTAAAATTAGATTCTGTTCACGCATGTTACATACAGGCAAACAGCAGGCGTTCAAGAATATAATGTATGTTGAGCACAAAAAACGTAGGTATCTGAAATATTTTTCTTATGGTGTTAGTAATTATAGGGTTGTTCGAACGCTGCTTATTTAAATAATCAATGATTAAATCTCTTGTCAACGTCATTACGGCAAGGAAATTATTTTTTGACAATTGATCATTGATTAGTTAACCATGTATATACTAACTAATGGCGGGCTGTAAGCTCAGACCAACTTTTTCATACCTACTACGGAGAATTTCCAAAATAATTGGACAGAAATATGATAATAGTCTGTATAACAGCCAAAACCTTCGATTCATTATATTTTTGGAAGATATGTAAACAAAACCCCAAAAGCTAGAAATAACTGGCCTTTTCGCGAAGGTCACCAAAAAGATGAACGGAAAGAAGAACCACTCCGTAATAAATCCTAATTTTGCGTGAACTGGTTTATCCGTGCGCGGGTTGTAGTAGAGAACTGGTTCAAGTGAGCTGATCTCCAGATCCATCAGGGTGTTTGTGTAGAGATGGTGGGATAGCACGTGGGACACGCGAAAATCTCTGGAAATAAACAAATCATTCTAGAGCCGCAGCTTCGCACGAGCTGTGCCTATGGAAACGTTTAAAGGTTATGTCTATCCATGGTATATGTTATGTCCAATAAAAAACCACATTTCGGTAAATTACGTGTATTGAGTTTTGTAGCAATTCACAATTGGTTGATACATGAAAATATACAACTGCGTTAATCGATCTTGTTATACAAATAAGATGGACCTGCATGTTGCATACATAACAGTATAGTTCCTATGGATAGAAATAACCTTCAATACCAAGTTACCGTGTGGCAAGCTAAAGAGAGGGCGCCATGGCGCCCTGTCTTCAGCTTGCCGCATCCAGCATCTGCCTGTACTCTTTCGCAGGCCTATGTCTAGCAGTGGACTAATATATGTAGGTTGATGATGATGATGCTGATGACCAAGTTACCGACCGTTTTTCGGAACAAGGTGCATAATGTGTTATTCCAGGTCTAGACCTAAGTATATGCAAAATTTCAGGCCGATCCGTTTCATTGTTTTGGCATGGAGAAATAACAAACATTATCCATCCAAATTTTCGCATTTATAATGTGTGATGTGATTTTCAGCAGTATTTTTGTAGGTACAATAGTTTGTCATTAAAACAACGTTTGTTTATTGTTTGTATGTTCTATTTAGGGACAATCACGAGTTATCTATTTTTTATCTGTTAGAGACTTGTCCTTGATCTCTATGGCAATGGTCATATCAGATCATCGAGTATACTTATTTGATTTATCCACAATATTTTATCCTAATAACATCTCATAGAATAATTTGTTTGTTTCGAAAACCGACTTCGAATCCTTTAGTTTTAAACTGTTATTTTAGTTTTGCGGGATAAATACTAATCTGGGATTCAAATTTAAATTTATGGGACCCTCTCGGGATTATCCTCTATAAAACTGCAAAAGAATCATCCAAATCGGTCCATAAAATTTATGACGGAGAAATCCACGGACATACACAAAAAAACATACATAGAGCCGAACATAGCACCTCTTTTTTCCAAAGTAGAAAAAATAATATAATACAAGAAAATGGAAATATAATACAAGACAAAAATAAAATTATAAATTTTAAAAACCCCCTGACTGATTTTCATGAAACATCGCTAAGAACACTCGGGATAAAATTATCTATGCAACAAAAAAAAACTAAACGAAAATCGGTTGATCCGTTTGGGAGCTACGATACCACAGACAGACACGTTAAACTTATAAGACCCCTCTCTTTTTGCGTCAGGGGTTAAAATAGAAATATAACACAAGAAAATAGATTAAGCTTTTGTTTGGTTGACTTACCTATATGACCACATGCTCATGTTGAACAAGTACATCCTCCAATTAGTTTTCCTATGAATAAAGTTGTGGCAAGTCACAGTCAAGAACGCCAGATTCAAAGAAGCGTAAAAGTACCAGAAACTGGATAAATAATAATTTTCAAACCAGCACGACAGAACACAGCTGATCAAAAGGGATAAAAACAACCCATCCGCAATTCTGTCGGCTGTTTTAGATGCATCTTTTGGTATGTTTTTTATTTCATCGTAAGCAGCTTTTTTAAAGGTTTTATAGAAACCGTCTTCGTTGAATGTGAATGGGGAATTTCTAGCTGTTTTCGCATCTCTAATGTAAAACTTGCTCAGCATTTTCTCGGCGGTGGGGCTTAAGTGGTGCGATTCAAATGCTTCCGTTATATCTGTGCCCTGAAATTCAAAATGGGTGAATTTATTTAGCTGAATAGGCTGAATAATCAAGGCGGTGCACGTTTGATTTTACAATTAACCCAAACAAATTAACTGGTATATATTAAAATGAGCTAATCTTGATTAAGAAACAAAATTACCTACAATATTTAAAGAATAGAAATTGTTCTTATCTGTTTCGATAGTTGTTTTTCAAACTAAGCAGATTTTTCGGAACTAACAAAATTGTATCGCAGCTCTTTTAAACAGAATTTGTATTCCAATATTATAATTTTGGTTTAAAATGTACAGGAAGGTACTTACGGAAAGAATACTTAAACAAACTCAAAACTTTATATTTTTAAAAGGCTGTGTTTTCAGTGGCCAAGTTGAGCGGAAGCGGGGCGGATTTTTGACAGTTTTCAAAGAAAATCTCGCGGGAATCCGCTTGTACTGTCCACCAAAAACACAGATAATTAATGATTTTATCGCGTACCTTTTGTTATTAGTTCCCTTACGTACGCGATAAATACCCGATAAAATCATTAATTATTTTATCAAGTCGCGAAAGTATAAAAAGTTTCCACCTCAGATATTTTTGAAACGTCAATCAGTCAAATAAAACTAAGAACCTACTTACCTTACTCAGCGCAATCCATTCTTCACCTCCTGGGTGTCTCTTTGAAAAACTGCTAAGGTCGTACAATTTGTCATGCACCCGCCAAATCCCTTCTGCACCATCGTCCATTGCCTTTCCCTCAAGCCACTGTATCGGGTCCCTCAGACCATTATCCCTCAGTGATGGATATTTTAACTGAGGAAAACTGACATGTGTTTTCTTTTCCGTTGCTCTTATTTGGGCCGATTGTGCCCAATCCGAATTCGGTGGCATATTTAATCAATCTTTGTTTTTGTTTCTTGATTTATTTAACGGGGTTTTTTAAATCGAAATGTATGAATGAATTTCGTTATAACAAGCCCGCCTCATAAGAGGATAAAGCGCTTCTGTGTGAGATATCAGTGCGTACTAAGCTGATCCACTATTAAAAGCGATTACTTCATTGATAGAGTTCATAGAGAGCTGTTATCAAAGTGATAAATAATCGCTTTGATTTAGACCTACTCCTAACATTATCATCGCTTTGATTTATGCCCTAGGTCTATAACATAATGATATTCATGCTACAAGCTACAAATTGACGACAGCCAAGGATTAATTCGTCAATTACATCGTTTGACCTATGCATTAAATGCGCAATCCCAACACTACTTTATGTTTCGATAACCTTTAGCTATGTCAATGGAATATTCATGAAGTAGGTATCAGCCGAGAAGGCAATAATACACGTGTAACTCAACAAATAATCAGTCATGTATTTATCAATTATATTCCCTTAAATTTGTCTTCCGTCCGCGGCTCGATCGGGCTTCTTGAGGCTTCGCACAACTAGATTAGAGGTTAATTTTAACAAGGAGGTCCAATTATTAAGATCGTTAGATACACCTAAGTACGTACGTACCTACTAAATTATGAAGATTGAATCCAAGCTAAAATAAAAGCAAAGCAGAAAGATAAAAGCACACAAACAAAAGCGTACGTATTTTAATCAATACCTATCAAAAGGGTCAAAAGCTACTGATAGCTTGTTTGCAAATAGGTAATAGCGTTATGTACCTAATCATTTATTTACTTACTGATATCCCGAATATACATATAATTTGGCGACGCCCATTTATTTTAATCGTGAGTTTACTTTCAATCACAACAGTCTGTTATTTGGAGTGTCTCAAGATGGCTCCAAAAGAAGGGTATATAGAGATAGCTCATCAAAGAGCAGCAGAGAAGAAGACCCATGTGAGTTTCCCTCAGCTAAAATATCCCTCGCTGAGAGATGAGGGGCTGAGGGATCCTGTACAATGGCTGATGGGGAAGGCCATGGATGATGGAGCGGAGGGATTGTGGAGAGTGCATAATGGACTTTATGACCTAAACGACTTTATTCAGAGGCATCCTGGTGGTGCGGAGTGGCTTGAACTTTCTAAGGTACGTCCAACTTTTTTAGTTCAGATAATTAACTCAGAGAAAGGATAAGGTTGTGATTCTCGTCCAAAAATCATCAAAATACCAGGAAAAGAGGTGTTAAGACACAATGCCCGAATTTTAAAGTTTGATTAATCTTTAAATTAATCTTTTCAGGGAACAGACATCACAGAAGCTTTTGAAGCCCATCATTTAAACATAACTAGCAAGAAAATGTTAGACAAGTTCTTTATCAGAGAAGCTCAAACTCCTAGGAATTCCCCATTCTCATTCAAAGAAGACGGGTTCTACAAAACCCTAAAAAGATCTGTAATTGAAGAACTAAAGAAAATACCAGAACATGTTCCAAAACGTGCGGATAGGATCACAGATGGACTGCTCCTTACTTTACTAATATCATCAGCATTATCTGCGTATTCGACACATTATTGGATATCAACGATAGCTTACCTGGTGGCCTCTGTTTCGCTGGCTTGGGTAGCTGTTGCCTCTCATAACTATATCCATAGAAAGACAAATTGGAGGATGTATCTTTTCAGTTTGACTGGCTGGTCTTACAGGTAATTTAACCATATTGGAAGCCGTGTGGTGCCGGCTTTGAATTGGCACCACCAAAACTCTTCCCGCGGGTGTCGTAAGAGGCGACTAAAGGATATCCAATGGGGCGGGTAGTAACGCCCCCTGTAGAACAATTCTACCACCGAACTGCGATCCCCAACCCGCGTGCCCAGCGTAGTGATTATGGGCACCATCCCCATGTGATAAATGCCAATAAGGCGCTTATCAGGGGGAGGCCTGCGTCCAGTAGTGAAAAAATACAGCCTGTTGATTTTGAGGAAACCGATATTATTGGAAATTATAACGTAAATTTTGAGTGTGATATTACATAACTTTTTTAGAATACTTATTATTTATTGAAAAGGAAATTACAATCAAATAATGGAAACAAATTAGAACTAGTATTAAGAATTCAGCTAACTGCAGGCTGATGCAAACAATCTACACGTAGCTCAATCTGATCCATATCCATCCATATCCATCCATCCACATCCATAATACCAGTCGGAAGCGTCCCCAAGACGCTGGCTGCATTGCGCCGCTGTATGGAAATGCTGATGTGCTGTCAGAGACTCACCAGCTCTCGGGTCACGCATCGCTTCGACCAGACGCTCAGTTAATTTTTTAAAAACCCGAAGAGTTTCGGTAACCCACGGACCTAGGGTGTCGACTCCAAATGGAGCAAATGTGTAGGCTTTATGCTGCATGTTTGCGCCTCTTGAGATCCTCGGCTAAATCTGCCGCCGCACCCGCCCCGTATCACGGATGTCCTCGGAAGATGGGAGGGAAGGCGCATAATTACATAACTTAATTTCCAATAAAACGTTATTAATTGGTTCTTTCCGAAAGCTAGATTAATTTGTAGACAGGATACAAAGTGAATGTTTTTGTTATCATTATTTCAACAAATTTATATTCTTTCAGAGATTTCCGTATATCGCACGCTCTTTCACATCACCTTTATCCTAACACGCTGATGGACTTGGAAGTAAGCGCTTTTGAGCCGATTGTCTTCTGGAACCCGAGGAAGCAACCCTTTCTCGCTAATTTTGCGATTCTGATAGAACAAGTTCTGTTCCCGTTCATGTTCCTTATGAATTTCGCCAAAAAGTAATTAAAATTTTTAGTTTTAATTTTAAGTGTTAAAGTCACATTTTAGTAATGATGAAGTGTGTATTGGGCTGCAAGTGCTTTCATTGTGTTTCGTAATATATAAATATGCAAAGCAAGTCCATTGATTCACATTTTTTACTTTTTAGGTTGCTCTTAAACTTTATCCGCGAAGACTTTTTCAAGAACCACTACCGGTGGCATGACGGCCTCATCCTGCTCATACCTGCTTGGATGTGGATTGTCAGTGGAAACTCTTTGTATAACGTCCTTGTGATGTGGTTTTGGATCCTCTGCACTGCCAGTTATTGTTTCTTTACCATTGGATCCAATGCTGCCCATCACCATCCAGACATTTTTAAAGATGGTGATGAAGTCAGGTGATTATAAATAGTTTTTCGTTAACATTTGTTTTAATATGTTTTAAATTCTAGACTGGACCACATCAACTCCTTTGTTGGTAAACTTGAAACCTATTGTCCATAAATTCACTGAAGCTTCTTTTATTCTGTATCAACCGCCTTCCAAAATGGTTTAGAGGGAACAAAACAAAAATGTCCCTTACATATCAGGCAGTAAATCACTTGATCACGCAGAGCACAGAGTTTTGGGAAATCTTTACGGCTCTGTCGTAAAACCGCTGGAGTTTATTGATGCTGCACTGAAGATAGCTGGAAGGTTTACATCTGATGTATGGTGCTGTTTATCTTTTCGTGAAAGTTTCGCGAGAAGTTCTAAACGATAGTAATGCCAAACTCTGCAGTAAAAAAAAATAATCAGATAAGCAATCAGTAAATTAATTATAAAATGGAACTAGTTTGGGCACATGATTCTGCAACTAAGATCTCTGTGTTTGATAGCCCGTGTACCACGTAATTTGTGTACCAGCCGTGGCGGACATGGCGCATGGCGTAAGAATCGTCCTCTTCAACTCAGCCCGTGAAAGACGAACTAAGGAAACGTAGCGGAGGAACTGCAACAGCTTCCTTCTGTTTGTTTTTTACCCCACTGCAACCACCGATCCACCAGCCAAGCAAGGTCGTGATTATGGCAACACCTATTTTGATTGGGGTAGTCATTTTCAGCAACCTTTTCCGCAAAATTTGGCGTATGTGAGCTGATGTGGCATCACCTAAAATGAAATCGTCTCTTGCAGAAGCGAAACCGTGGACTGGGGAATGCACGAACTAGAAGCCGTCATGGATCGCCAGGATATCAACCAGAGCCTCTTCACTGTCATGACCTTCTTTGGAGACCACGCGCTACACCATATCTTCCCTACCTTAGACCATGCTGTTCTTCCATACCTGTACCCTGTATTCTTGAAACATTGCGAGGAGTTCAAAGGTAACTTCAGGACGACCACGCAATTGGACCTCATGATTGGTCAGATTAAGATGACGCTGAAGACAGACCCGAACGTTTTGAAAGATGCGAAGTAATATTAGAAAAAAAGAAACGGTAAGAATAACATATGAATAAATTGATTAATATAAATAATTCTGCATTCGTAAGTTCAGACAAATCATATTTGTTGAGTGCAAATACGTCATAACAATAGTGTTTAAATCTACGTTAGGATTAATTACAAATAAATAAAATATGACTGTTTTTTTATTCAATCAGTCATCTTGTTTTTGAATGTGGAATAACTTGCTCCACTGATAAGAACTTGCTCTTACCATTATCAATTGACCTTTGGGGTTCAATAACATAACACAATATTCGATTGGTTGTGCTTTAATTATTGTTTTGATCAAATATCCATATCAAAGATTTATGGAATTCAAAAACTCGGTAAATTCCGTGGTACTTAGGTATATAACTCATAATAGAATTTACACAGGTAGAGCCACTATGGGTGCATTTTGTACAGGTTCACAATGTCTACGGAAATGGACGTTTTCCCCAGCTGTGGAATAGTCATACTAACAATGATGGCCCAAACCAAACTGAGAAACAATTTTAGGTATGGGAACCAGGTGAAAAAGAAAAAATAAAATATTTATTTAAACCCTAAGATAAAAAGACCCGCACCAGTACCGCCTTTTCACTTTTTTTCAAAATGAGTGGTTTGCTTTCTCATTTTCTTTGACTTACAAAATGAAGCCAAACACCAATAGGAGTCAAGACGAGTATTTTGAAAGCACATCCTACTAGTATTATAAAGCCGAAAGTTTGTGAAATCTGAATTTTTGTTACCTACAATCTCCAAAAGTACAAAACAGATCATGATGAAATTTGGCGTACGTTCAGAGCAAAGCCTAACTTAGATCATAGGATATTATACCGGAAATACGCGTGCGAAGCCGCGGGCAGACGCTAATATACCATAATCGCATCAGCCGTTTGGATGCTAAAGAATAACAAATAACCACATAGAAATACTCGAAAAACAACTCTCGCGAGTATAACATAACCATTGACCAACCAAACGCATGTTTTTGAATTTTTTGTAAAAAGAACTGACAGTTCCATTTTTAGCTAAAAAATCAGTAAAACTGATCTTTGTGTACTTGTTTTATCACTGTGAGAATGGTATCGTCTTAGAATGACTCATTTTGGTATTTCACCTAAGACCTCTATAAAAGAAACTACAGGTGTATGACGTCCTTCAAAAGTGTCAAGATGATCTTCAACTTCTTGCTTAATGGCGCCGCTTGCTTTTCGTTACGATTCTGTCAGTGTCAGTAGGGAGTGACATAAACTTCAAAAATAATATGATCGGTTTTATGAACGCAAATTTTTTTGCCATCCTTTCTATCCCTCCGTGCGAATAGCACTGCACGTTGCGTGCAATTTTCTTTCGTCAAAGGATATTACGTCATGATTCTACGACGACCAGTGGAAACATTGTAAGTGGAGCGGACCGGAGCTGAGCGGACTTTCCAATAAAATACCTACCGACAGAACAGAGTCGAGCAGGCTGTGGTGCCAATAGTCGTCATAGCAAAGCGACTAGTAAGTAGAATTAGGCTCCAGAAAGATACCCTGGGGCGAAACCTATACTATAGATTTGAGTTTAAGTCAAACGTTTCGAAATTCTACTTTTTTATTATTTACTAATCTCTACATATAGGCTTTGTCGCCGATCAACCAAGCTGCCTAATCCGTTAGTTAAGTAGGTATTTAAAAATGTTTAAGAATAGATTCTATTCTTTATTTCCGAAGTAAAGAGTTAGTGCTAGCGTAGGTAGTAATAATATTGTCTAATTAATTATTAATGTAAGCGGGTTAACTACGAACCTTAAAGGTTAATTCTAGGTACATTCATAATGAGTTGTCTGACATTAGGTAGGAACTAGTTTCTTCGTTGTTTCTATGGAAACGTTTAAAGGTTATTTCTATACTATCCCATGAGAACCGATTTGTGGGATAACAAGAACAAAAGTAAATATTTTAAAAACCTATTGACTGATTTTCATGAAACATGGCTAAGAACACTCGGGATAAAATTATCTATGACACAAAAAAAACTAAACGAAAATCGTTAAAAAGTTTAGGAGCTAAGATACCACAGACAGATACACAGACAGACACGTCAAACTTATAACACCCCTTTTTGCGTCGGGGCTTAAAAAGAAGCCTTTGTGTTCGATTTCACGCCCGTAGCACACCTCCGCTGCGGAACACGAGTAGCGGGCCCGCTACTCATGTTCCGCATGAATTCCGCAGCAATAAAGTGTAGTTTGAGTTGCGGAACGATAGCGGAGATGTGGCTAACGTCGGAGCATCGACGAAACCGCGCGGGGAAAGAGATGAAATAAATAAATAATAAGCGGGTTAACTACAAACCTTATTTGTGTTGGAAGAACACCAACGTTTCATTCCTTAATGAGACTTACATATAATTTTCCTGACACAAATAGATTTTGCTATTACGTCTTTGTTCCCCGGGACAAGCGATTATATTATTTGCCCATAATAAGGACTCAGATGAAATAAGTCCGTAATAAGGACTAAAATAAAATAAGCCATAATAAGAACTAAAATGAAATAAGACCATAATAAGGACTAAGATGAAATAAGTCCTAAGTCCGAGGAGGGTGATTTAAATCATGGAACTAATAACTAGGAACCCGGCTGCGGCTTATTTCATTTTAAAGCTACGACTTCTCAGTGTTAATTATTACCGTCCGGCTAGACTGCCACAGGAAAAATAAAACAGTGAAACAAATATAATTTTAATATTCTTTTAATAAACTCATTTATTCATAAATCTAGGTTTAATATACATTTTTTAATTTTTAAAATAAAATATTATAAAACTAAATCTATCAAAACAGTGAATCACCGGCCACGAAGCTAGCCTCAAGCGGCCGCCTTTTGAATCTGGCCCTTGATCCAACTTCCTAGCGAGAGTCTCTTGAGATGTTGATGGAGACTCTTCGCTGTTATGCCGTTAGCCGAAACGACTATCGGGACGATAGTCGCTGAATCAATATCCCACATGCTGACAACCTCATTAGCCAAGTCAAGATATTTGCTAATTTTATCTTTCTCAGCTTTAATGAGGTTAACATCATGTGGTATGGTGACATCAGCGAGCACCGCCCTCCGTTCTAACCGATTTATCGGTACAATATCAGGTATGCTAAACCTACAGCAACCTACAAGCTAAAGTAAACAGGATCTTATAAGGTTGATCGTTTCGTGTTCGCGAGAGCCTCAATTCTTGTTGTGGTTTGAATTTTTTTATTCTTTCTACAGGGAATATAACTCGCGGAAAAATAATAAGCCGCAAATCGTAAACCATTTTCTTATGAACTATGAATATGAAAACCAACTTCGATCTGAAATCCACAAGTAATGATTCCGTATAAAAAGACGATTTGAGTTTACGAATGAATAGGTTTACCTAATTTAAAATGTCCTTCTGCTTTACTTCCGCAACCCTGATCCAGTTTGGTCCAGTGATGAAGATGCTCCAGCAAGTTAATGAGCCGTCTGCTACAACCTCGGCCTGAGTGGGAACCACCTATCTACGTAATTCAAGGGAATTTATATTTGCGCTGACATTAAAGATTAAGAAGCGGAAGTAGTTGTACAAACAGTCTTGTCCTTTTGAAGGGTTAGTATAAGCTATATTCAGATGAAAAAAAAAACAATAATGTCGACACCTTCCATAATTTACATACTTTATACCAGTCAACGTGGTTTTCATTGGAAAAATATGGAAAAATATCAATAAACCTTTACTGAAAATAGTTACTCCCATTTTGATTTATCAATAGAAATTAATTTTATTATATCTTTTCATGCAATCATTGCAAATATGTAGGGTATTTCATCAGGTTCAAAGAAAATTAATAAAACATAGGCCTTCGCATGCAAAAATTCAGAGAAATCATGATTTATAAGCTCGGGGGGATGTCGCCAACCCCTGTCTGAGTAATGTCTGTGCAAAACCACCATGTGGTTACACAGATGCGCATGCGCCGCCATCTTGGACACAACAGATGACAGGATAAGTTTAATGTAAAGATTACACCAAAGTCGGCGGGCCATGCTGACAACCAACGGTTGATTATAATACTATAGGTACATTTTTTTAATAGAAATTTTAAAAATCGTAAATCACAAGTTAATCCCCTCGGTGTCCAGAATTACCCCCTTTCGGCTAAGATCACGTGTTACGTAGCACCCTGTATATCATGAACTAGCTTGTGTCCACGGCTTCGCATGTTTTCTGGACACAAAGTATCTTATGTATGTTTCCAGGTCCAAAACTATACTTTGGCAAACTTTCAGTAGTTTTAGCTTGAAGGTACCTGCTAACATCCAAACATCTAAACTTTTGCATTTATAATAAATAAATTAATAAATAAATAAATAAATAATGCTGGACAATTCACACAGCATTATCTAGCCCCAAGCTAAGCAGAGCTTGTGTTATGGGTACTTGATAACTGATATACTTAATACAATACGCTACATAGATATATATTTTTATTATACATAGAAAACACCCAGACCAACGGAACAAATTTCTGCAGATCGTACACAAATTTGTTCCGAGGCGGGAATCGAACCCGCAACCTCCTGCGTCGCAGGCGGACCTTCGCCCGCTGCGCCACGGAGGTCGTCAATAGTGTGTTGGGATTCTAAACGAAGTTTGTAAATTCGTTCTGAAATTCTGAAAGGATTCTCAAACGGTAAAACTCATTGGAGTATAGCACGGTAGTAAAGCAAAACAAGGCGATATTGCAAGTGAGCCTGCTTTTTCAATTTATTGACTGAATCTGGAACTTCAATTCTGTAGGTCTTATTTCAGAAGCATTTCGGAATGAAATCGTAGGAGCTTTACCTTATGCATGTTTACATTTTTCTTCTGCAACGCTAAAGTAAAAATTCTCTTGAAGCTCATGGTAGCTTCAGAAAAAATTAGTTTTACTATTCAATGAAATAAAATAACTAGGTAGGTAGGTAATATCTTCATTTCTCTAAAAGCAAACTCATATTATGGAAGCAACTTCAAAGAACCACATTCAAAACACAAATACCGGATGGTGATGTCCTCATAGTCGAATTTCGGCCAAGGTGGCCAGCCTCAACGGAGACTGGACATATTAAAGTGCACAAGTATGTGCGCAAACACAGTGGTATCAATGCAATGTTCGAGTTTTACGAACCGTCTCTGCCAAATTTTAGAGATGGCAACCCTATTTCTACCTTATGTTTGGAAAAGGAATAAGCAACCTTCTGAGCAGGTGTAGTATAAAGAATGTTCAAGCGATAAGAGTAAAGAAGTTCATAGACTTCTAAGAAACTCTTTTAATTGACGCGCTCGCTACACACTTTAAAGAAAATGTCGGGGCGATGAAGAAAATTATAAAGCTTTCACAAGCGGTACTCACATTTGTTAAGACTTATTGAGCAAAATAAACAGTAATCGATTATTTTTGGGGTACCGTACCTCAAAAGGAAAAAAGGAACCCTTATAGGATTATTTTCTTGTCCGTCATTCAACTCCTTTTTCTCAGGAACGCGTGTAAGTATAGTTAAATAAATAAATAAATAATGCTGGACAATTCACACAGCATTATCTAGCCCCAAGCTAAGCAGAACTTGTGATATGGGTACTAGATAACTGATATAGGTACATAATACAATACACTACATAAATAGATATTTTTAATAAAACATTTGTCCCAAGACGGGAATCGAAGCGACAACCTTCTGCGTCACAGGCGGACCTTCGCCTGCCGCGCCACATCGGTCGTCTAATAGATGTACTAGGTATAGTTCTAAATACTACCCGGAAAAGTGTAGTGTCCCTATGAGAAAGGACTTAAGGTTATAGCTCATTGGAGCTACCCGGCATCCGACCGGCACCGCCTTGCCTCGTGCGGACGCCGCGCGTCAACTAGTGAACCACGCATGGGCGACGGATGGACGCCGCGTGGTCAACCAGTGAACTTCGTTTATGTGAACGTTTGCAATGCTCTATCAACGTAAGGCAAGTATGCGAGCAGCGTGGTATCATCGAAAAGTCCACGCGCCGTCCGCGCTTCGACCGCGGCGGCTGGTCCACTCGATATCCGTGCGTGGGCCGCGACGAGCGCTTACGAGCGAGCCGATCCGGAGTTGATGTAGTGAACGCATATCCATAGAATTCCAAAAAAAGAATACTAACCGCACGAGGCGAGGCGGTGCGGATCAATACCGGATGGCTCTAATGAGCTATGACCATTATTAACCGCAAGTAACACCGCGGGGCGCGGCTAGTAGCTATACAATACCAGAGCTTGGAACTACGAAGTCTTTGGATTGCGTTTCGCATGTCGAGGGACAAATATTTTAGAGACAGGAATATTTTATGCATGGGAGCAGAGAGGTGGGTATTCATCGTATAGAGAGCCGTTTACTTGATTCATGAAAATGTAGCTGTGTCGTTTGGAATGCAGAATATATATCTTGGTATAGGGTAAAGTATGGATAGGTAGTCACCGAAGTGCCGTATTGGTAAAAAAACTTCTGAAACGATCGAAATTATAGTTAATAAATAAAGGTTAGCCTCAAGTTGTGTAAGTGAATTAAACATTTATTGAAAAACAAATACACAATAACAATGGTTAACTCAATGTTAAGCTAAAGTTAGGTGTTATCAGTTTCTGATATACTCAATACTCAAAATATTTATTGTTGTCATTACATTGGTAGGTAGGTAATTATCTATATGATATACTAAAGACCTTCCAAGTAGTTTCATATGTAAGTACACTAAGAATTCGCTAAGAAGGTTGCTGATTTTATAACTAGATGTGTATTTTGGAACGGAAACAGCAGTTTTCATCAGCATCTAGCCACCCACAGTCGTCCCGTTACCACGATCGCTGAATCACGATGGACACGAGGGGTAATAAAACAAAGTTCGCATAAATTTTTGTTTCTAGTGAGACTTTACTGGTCTGAGAAAATTCTTAAAGTATCTCGTAATAGAATCAGTGAATAGTGACATACGTACCAAACTAAGTTTGAGTTCAATTAACGAATCAACCAATTAACGAATCGCGTCTAGGTAATTCTTTTTTTTTTTTTTGCTAGGAACCCTTAATTTCATTGTTCTTACATTTTGCGGCATAAATACAAATCCTTCTTGAATAAAAATTCTATGGGATCATTTTCTATACAATAGCGAAATAATTTTCAAAACCGGTCCATAATTTGAAGGAGATATCGATGAACACATACATACAGCCGAACATAAAACCCCCTCCTTTTTTCGAAGTCGGTTAAAATAGTTGATCGTGACTTTCAGATGTCACTTTGTACTTTGTACTTTCGCAATTTGGTACATTACCCTACTGCGGCGACCATCCCTACTTTACCTAAGGAGTGTTTTGTTCCACCTCGGGTGTAAAACTAAATTAAAAGTATATTTATTGTGTATACATGTAAAATACAGTGTTTTCAAGAGATTCTCTTATTAACCTCCGACGCAAAAAGAGAGGGGTGTTATAAGTTTAACGTATCTGTTTGTGTATCTGTCTGTGGTATCGTAGCTCCCAAACGGAAAAACCGATATTCGTTTAGTTGTTTTGTGTCAGATATAATTTTATCCCGAGGGCCGAGTGTCCTTAGCCATGTTTCATGAAAATCTGTCTGGGGGTTTTTTTAATCATCAATCCACGGAAGCAAATGGCGTCTACGTGAATGAATGTTCTGATAGGTAGGCAGATGATAACAAGCAAAGATTAGGTAAATGATAACAAGCAAAATGTTTCTGTACGAAAGAAAGGGGTTCCTTTTGAAAATCATTTTTTGTTTTCATTGACCTCTAAAACATGAAATACCTACCTACGTCCTCGCATAACTTTAACTAGAATTTAGATCTATCTTCAATTCTTCATAGAAAAACATGCATCTAAGTAAAAAAGGGAGGTACCTACTAGCTTCTCGAAGGGGAAGGCTCGTAATATCTAAGATTAGGTGCAATTAGGTTCACCCTCCTCAGTCATACTAGTCGTACCGGCGTTCGTGTTATGCGTGCTGGCTACGTACGATGTACTTTAGTGTGATTTATTGACTGATTTTACTAAGATCAGATCTATGATTTCGACAAACTAAATTTTATATTCCTACATGAGATAAAAAGAAAAGTATATTTATTGCAATTACATGTAAAAAGATGATAAATTCAGTATAAAAGTAGCAATGTAATTTGGCCTTTTTGGAGCGCTCAATCATCATATAAATTTACATCAATAATTAATATAAAAGATACTATACTTAATAGACTAAAATTTATGTAAAAAAATACTTAGTTTAATGTTATTATATAGAATTAATTAAGTTGACGAAATACATAGAATTGACGTAAATTTAGCAAATAATAAGTCGTTATAAAGTTATTTGTCAGAATCGCCTCCTTACATCAAAACCTCTTTTAATTTTACACACCTCTTCTGAAAAATGATTGGGATTCTTGTTTGTTATACGTACCTTCTACATAATAATAGATCTATACCGTTCCAGCGCTGAAATTTAGATTCGGACGAGATGTACCCCAACACAAAAGTGAAGTGGACATCTCGTCCGCGGATCAGTTTGAGATTCGGACCAGATGTACCCTAACCCGAAAATACTATGCATGTTATGTATGACCCTTCAAAACGTTATAAAATACGCAAACAGTAGCTGTCATACAACTCCGAGCACACCACATCAACCCACCTACCTTCCTAAAAGCTTTTGTCCGACACTCACTGTTATTTCTCGAGACGTTCTCATTCACAATGCATATTTCATTTCGGTGCCTGCAGCTGTAAATACACTTTACAGTCAGAGTTGCTCGGGTAGAAATAAAAGGCGTTTTTAAATAGGTATAATACCCTACCTAGGTATTTTAGCATTGCAGATAGAGGATAATGATTTGGCACAAAGCCCAGTATAACATCAGACAGAAACAATTATTTGGATGTGACTTTTAATATTTTAGTACTAAGTACCTAATGGATATTAAACGACGTAGCTGGTTTCGGAGAGAGTAGAGAAATAAACTTAGATCCATAGAATATACGTACCTACCTTCTTTACTTTGAACAGTTTGAACCAATTATTATATTATACTACATAAATATACAGGATGCCTCATAACATCAGCACTAAGCCGAAAGGGTGTTATTCTGGACCCTTAGACCCATAGAGGGTCGACTTTTGTTCTAGGATTTTTTTTTAAAGAAATGCTTCCTTACCTCAGGTAAATTAGACTATGCAACATTTTGTACTATGCCAACAAACACCAGTGTGTGATCTGTCCCCAATAGTGGCTTTGTAAGTTTTTTAATGATTTTATTTTATGCTTAATTTTGCGAACGGCTCAGGATTGCAAGAATTCAAAAATGTGCCATAGGTACACCCAAAGGTGTTCTTGTAAATAAATAATTTCGAATTGGAAGTGTGTTTTGTTTTCACAGACGGCACGTCTCTGTTTATTCCACGTTTGAAGGTTATATTTCCATTTCTTTCAGGGCTTGGAAAAAAGCAATTTATTTTAATTTAATTATTTACCTAGACCTAATACTTACCTATACATAAAAAGTGAGTGTATGTGTGTGTGTCTTCAACTGGCCAAATGCGAGTCCACAGAATAGAGATGATTGCGAGTCAGGCTCAAGCACTAAGGGTTCTGTACCATCGATTATGTTATTAGTTTGTCCGTGATAAACACAACCGACAATTTTTTATTTTTTTTATAGTAAGTTAGCTTCTGCCAGCGGCTTCGCACGCGTATTTTCGGTATAACAAGTAGCCTATTATCTAAGTTAAGCTTTGGTCGAAACGTAGGTACGCCGAATTTCATCTTGATCTATTCAGTAGTTTTGGAGATCCTAGGTACAACTATCCTACTAATTTTATAAAGCCGAAAGTTTGTGAAAACTGAATTTTTGTTACGTTATTCTATTTAGATTATAACGATTTTTTTCGTAACTATTTGCTGGTTGAGCGGTCAGTCATACACATTATGTAAATCGACCTGTTACGGTTTAAAAAGTTAAACCTGGACTGTGACAGACGGACCGACAGAGGAGCCCTAATATTAGGGCTCTGTTGGTAGAGACAGAATCCTAAAAAGGTTACTGGTCCAAATAAAAAAGTACCTAGCGTTTCCTTCCAAAAAACCCCTGAAACGGACATGACTTATACGAAACCGATGATAAAATATTTCTTTCATGGCAATATAATTGAATTTTATTGAAAGAGTAGGGCGGAATATTTCCGAGTAAAATTGACGAGGGCCAGGCTATAAATCAAGTCGTTCAGTCAATTGGGGAAGTGTTTTTTGGGAACTTGAATTTAGCGGGAGAAAATCGTAGGATTTGGAGTGCTTAGGGGTGAGCCTATTTCCCCGTTAGTAACGTGACGTCTCCTTTTGTATGGGATTGGAGTTCCATATCCGTACGATAGAGGCGCTGTACCAAATTGTATGGAAAAAGGAGATATTACGTCTCGTTATTCTTATTCCTTATTATAATCAATTCTTATTACTTATTATTATCGAATCATGCATTACTGATGAGTCTGTTTCAGTTTTCGTTTAATGATAAACGTTTTATGACAGTTGATATTTTGGTTCCTGAGAAAATGCTAAGAACCGTAGCTTGGGAATCAATATACGTAGAGTGAAACTTTTGCTACAGAAGACAAACAAATCAAAAATTAAATAAGATTACTAAATAAATGTTCTTCCTTTTTAATCAGTTACCTATTCTCTTTCCTGATTTGAAATTGAAGTGAAGAATAAAATGATAACACTTTATCTCTTTGATATTAAAATCTTTGATTTATAGATTAAAATGTGATCTTCTAAGTGGTTATGTTGTTAGCCTGAAGAAATAAAATTATTGACTTCTGACTTTCTTTTATAATCGGTCTGAGTAAAATAATGATTAAATAATTCGGATAAAAATAAGAAGTTTCTTTATCCAGACATTTGTCCATTAGTTACACAGGACTTAATACATAAAAAAAATCAAAGATGAAGGATAAAATAAAAATACAAAGTTATTTGACGACCTCCGTGGCGTAGCGGGCGAAGGTCCGCCGGCGACGCAGGAGGTTGCGGGTTTGATTCCTGCCTCGGAACAAATTTGTGTACGATCTGCAGAAATTTGTTCCGTTGGTCTGGGTGTTTTTCTATGTATAATTAAAAAATATCTATCTATGTTCTGTATTGTATTAAGTATATCAGTTATCTAGTACCCATAACACAAGCTCTGCTTAGCTTGGGGCTAGATAATGCTGTGTGAATCGTCTAGCATTACTTATTTATTTATATAAATTAGAGTTGAGCAACTATTCAACAGAATCCTAACCAAAGAAGAACCTGGGCACTAGCTTCTCGATGGTGGAACGCTCAAATTAGGTCCAATTAGGTCCACCCATTTCAATCATAGTCGGACCGGCGGCCGTCGGACCGGCGTTCGTGTTTCACGTGCTTATTGTTATTTAGTTTTAACACAACACAGGCCATTTGTTTAGTTAGCGCTGGGAGAACGTAACATATCTACAGAATTTTACTTTTATAAATGCCTAGCTGTTACCCACGACTTCGACCACGTTAAATTTGATTTCTTAACTTATCCATATAGACTTTGGACTTACACTGTCCCAAAGAGGGGTGTGATGTCACAAGATCGAGGCAGCCCAGCCCTCTTAACTGTTCTTTAAAATATTGCTCGCAATAATTCCATGGTTTCACGTGCTGTGTGGTAAGACTGGTAAGTGACGCCGCCTAAATATCCTGGAGATCACAAAAATAGTCCGTTAACACAGCATGATAATGTTCGTCATTGACAGCTCGGATGAATTTCGGAACACGATGAATGGGTTAATTCACTAACTCGACACGAGCGACCGGACGAAATGTGTGTTGGTTTTGTAAGGGGGTAATCTACATGTAAAATTTTGTAGTTCTTTTGTTAAGGTTTTGCTGAAATACAGAGCATTTTTGTTTAAACTTTGAACCCAAATTTTGAACCTGTGAATTTTCGGAATTCCTTTCTTAGTGCTAACTTTCGTACCAAGATCTACACACCCTGCAAGTTTCATGTCTCTGGGATAACTAGTTAAGGCTGTAGCTTATCTGTATGTCAGGACAAAGAGTTTTATATATACATTATTATACATATAGATAAGAACCTGTTATTTTATTATCTGCCGAACAGTATCAATATATCTTACCAACTAACGAACAAAGGTCTCCAACAAGCATAACTTTATAACACGTCCTTAATATACGCAATTTACCAAAAACGCCATTTCAGAAGCGTTTCGGTGATTACAAACGACTTTCATTTAAATGTAGGCCGTCTAATTGAGGGCGTTAATGGAATAGTAAGAGGAATGGCGAAGGATTTTGGGAAACAAATTTTGGATTTCAGAAATTTTATGGTGAAAGTATGCCCATTGTGTAGAATGGCGCAAAATCCGAGATGGTGATGAAAACGCAACTTTGGCGACCATTTTGAATGAGCATTGTCTGAAACTTTTGAAGAGTAACCTACTTGTTAGCCTCCTTGTGAAAAATAGGACTAAATTAATTAATTTGGAAATCAGACAATAAACATAACTAACGTACCAAAATGAATATCTACTACATTATAATAATGCTGGACAATCCACACAGCGTTATCTAGCCCCAAGCTAAGCAGAGTTTGTAGTACGGGTAATAGATGACTCATATACATAATAGAGTCTTCTCGTCATCCATACCGCAATGCTTGAAAACTAAAGTTTTCAATCAGTGCGTCCTACCCGTCATGACCTACGGAGCTGAGACGTGGACACTCACGGTAGGGCTGGTCCACCAGTTCAAAGTCGCTCAGCGAGCTATGGAAAGAGCTATGCTCGGAGTCTCTCTGAAGGACAGAATTCGTAACGAATACATCCGACAGAGAACCAAAGTTATCGACATAGCTCAAAGAATTAGCAAGTTGAAGTGGCAGTGGGCCGGCCATATCTCGCGAAGAACCGACAACCGCTGGGGCAAACGTGTTCTTGAGTGGAGACCACGACTCGGCAAACGTAGTGTAGGACGCCCTCCGGCCAGGTGGGATGACGATCTGCGAAAGACTGCAGGCAGATGCTGGATGCGGCAAGCTGAAGACAGGGCGCTATGGCGCTCATTAGGGGAGGCCTATGTCCAGCAGTGGACTAATTTAGGTTGATGATGATGATGATGATGATACATAATAGAATACATTAAAATTTAGATATTTGTGCATATTATTTATGATACAATAAACAAAGAAAATACCCAGAACACCCGGAACAAATATTTACAGACTGACCTGCTTTTGCCCCTTGAAAAAAAAATTCTCAAGGGGAAAACTGGACTTCAAAAAACAGTTCATAAGGGTCATTTGTCAAGGGGGAAAACTGAAATAACCTCTTCGCAGGTAGCGGGTTCAAATTCCACCTTGCAGCGGAGCTTCGTCTGCCGCGCCGCATCGGTTGTCTTTCACATTCATAAAAACTTCGCTCATTCACTTAAATCCAAAGAATGATCTTGAGATGGTGCCTTAAAAAGGGGTTTGAAGATTTTGGTCCTAACATCGGTCACCATTTAGGTATTTATTTTTTCAAATTCGCCGCTCAAAAATAATAATATAGTGGGAAATATCATTTCATACACTAAAACAAATAAAAATGTGGTGTAACATAATGCCCTAAAGGGTCAGGTTTCTGAGATATCACATACTCGTATATATGAAGGAACAATAATTATAGTTATTTTCATCTGTGAATATCTTACATTATTTTACAAGACATTTTTATTTGTTTTAGTATCTTCTATCTAAATAATGCATAACTTTTATTGTGTGCGGCAATTTTCAATAAAAGTCAAATGTAGGTCCACCACCAAATGTAGCTATACTTTTCGGGGAGCGAAGACAAAAGCGCGAATGGTGTAGGCATACTCATTCCTAAACAGTTGAACAAATACGTCCTAGGGTATAACCCGGTTTCTGACAGGATTATAACTATGAGAATCAACGCCAAACCTAATGTCGTAAACATCGTGCAAATCTATGCACCCACCTCCGCAGCCAAAGAAGAGGACATTGAGGCATTTTACGCGTCTGTTCATTCAACACTGAGCACAATTTCGAACAGGGAAATCACTATGATAATGGGCGACTGGAATGCGAAGATTGGCGACACGTCAAGGGACGATCACATCAGAAATGCCGTAGGAAGATTTGGGCTGGGAATCAGAAATGACCGTGGCCAGCGCCTCATAGAGTTCTGTATAGAAAAGCATATGTGCATCACTAATAGTTGTTTCCAACACCATCCTAGGCGGCTCTATACATGGACTTCCCCAGGGGCTCGCTACCGCAACCAGATCGACTACATTCTGATTGGCACACGATGGAGGTCCTCTATTAGGAATGTCAAGACTTTTCCTGGAGCGGACTGCGGCTCTGACCACAACCTTTTGGTCACAAACTTCGCCCTCCGCCTTAAAGCTCCGAAAAAGCAGCATAAACTCAAACCCGAAACGCTGAATACTGCCGAGAAAGAATGTTTCCGTAACACCTTGGAAGCAAAAATATCCACGAACCCACCTACGTCTCAAGACGCCAATTCTTGTTGGGAAAATCTAAAGACACAGATAATTGAGTCCTTGGAGTCTGTTACTTCGCAAAGGGTAAAGAACAACGATCACAAGTCGAAGGTCTGGATATCCAGTGACACCTGGGAGACGATTCAGAAAGGTCGTCTGATGAAGTCAAAAGGCATTCAAAATGACGATACAAGAAGGGAATACTCCAAACTTCGCTCGAACATTCAGAAAAAATGCCGCCAAGACAAAAACAACTTCATCGACGGTATCTGCAGTGAAATTGAGACCCATGCCGTAAAACTACAAACCTCAGATCTCTTCAAGAAGGTGCGGACCATAACCGGCAAATTCAAACCCAAATCATGGGTTATAGAGGATCCAAACGGTGTGCCCATCCATGACCTGGAGGCCATAACTGAAAGATGGCGCGACTATTGCGAGCTGCTCTACAAGAACCCACTCTCTCCTTGCGCAGACCCTAATGCCCCCCACCATTCCAACTGGTATAGCTTGGAGCAGGAACCTTCGCTGCTTCGCTCCGAAATAACTGCAGCTATATCAAAACTGAAGGACAAGAAGGCTCCTGGCCCCGATCACATAACAGCAGAAGTGATCAAGTCGCTGGGAGAAAAAGGCGTAGAAGCTCTACACAACATCTGCAATCACATCTGGCAGCATGGTAAATGGCCCAAAGACTGGACAGAGTCAACGATACTTCCTCTTCACAAAAAGGGTTCAACACGCAAGTGCGATAACTATAGAACTCTAGCCTTGATATCCCACTGTAGTAAAGTCCTCCTGCACATACTGAATAGCCGCATCCGTCACTACCTGGACTGGCAGATCCCTCAAGAACAGGCAGGATTTGTAAAGGGTAAAGGAACCAGAGAACAAATCCTCAACATAAGACAACTTGTTGAGAAGTCCTACGAGTACAACGCCCCAGTCATATTGTGTTTTATAGACTACACCAAAGCCTTCGATTGCGTTAGCTGGAATTGTCTATGGACAGTCTTAAAAGAGCTAGGGGTACCTGAACACCTCATAACACTGCTGAAAACCCTCTACTTAAACAGCCAAGGAGTGGTCAAGGTTGACAGTCAGCTATCCAAACCCTTCCAGTTCGGAAAAGGAGTGCGACAAGGCTGCATACTTTCACCCATCTTGTTCAACATCTACGGCGAGTACATTATGCGGAAGACATGCGAAGACTGGGAAGGTGGCATCACTATCGGAGGAACCAAGATTAATAACCTACGCTATGCCGACGACACCACCTTATTTGCAGCAAGTGAAGCAGAGATGTGCGCGATTTTGGACAAAATGGAAAAGGTCAGTGCTGAACTTGGACTCTCCATAAACAGGTCCAAGACCAAAATCATGGTTGTTGACCGAGCCGGAACACTGGAGTTCACCGGCGCACTCAACCTAGATTTTGTAACCAGCTTTGTCTACCTAGGTTCCACTATCACTAACGACGGTTCTTGCGAACACGACGTGCGCAAGCGGATTGCGATGGCAAAGAACGCCATGTCACAGTTGGACAGGATATGGGCTGATAGGAACGTCTCCTTAAAAACGAAACGCAAGCTAGTGACCAGCCTAGTGTTCTCAATCTTCCTATACGGAGCAGAAACTTGGACCTTGAAAAAGGCAGACCGAGCGCGTATCGATGCTTTTGAGATGTGGTGCTGGCGTAAAATGCTTCGAATACCGTGGACTGCGTTCCGCACCAACGTATCCATTCTGAAGGAGCTCAACATCAAGATCAGACTCTCCACCATATGTCTTCGCAGAGTCCTTGAGTTTTTCGGACATATTGCCAGGAAAGACGGAAACAATCTGGAAAGACTCGTGGTTACCGGCAAGGTCGACGGAAAACGATCCCGAGGACGTAGCCCTATGCGTTGGTGTGATCAAATCCGCTCAACACTAGAAACCAGCATGAACGACGCTATCCGCGCTGCGGAAGACCGACCCCGATGGTGACACATCGTGCATTCCAAGGTCCTACATAAAGGTCCCGACCCTCAGCACTGAGGATATCGACGCAAAGAGAGAGAGGTCCACCACATACCAAAATCTTCAAATCTCTTTATTCCTGCATTTTAAAACTTTTAAATCCATCATGGTTACTAACGATTTGAGTTCTTAAAAATCATGGTGAATATCCCGTTTTGAATGACTTTCCTGCATATTTGTCCCATAAAAGTTAAATGTAAACAAGCCCAGCCTACGGCATGGTCGTAGCTAATCAAATTCCGCCCGAACTGACCAAAATGACGTTGTTCGACGCTCCGCTCCTCGAATTACAAGGAAAGTTTCCCTTTGAAGCGCGTTGCTGATTACAGCACGGCTGCCTGGAGTCTATTTATTTAGCTTGCTTTTATAAGTTCCTTATTAAAACGAAGTGGTAATAACTGCTAGATTGTTTGCAACAGTCCGGAGATAGCTCAACTGTTTTAGTGTAAATAATTTCTAAGAAATAAATATTGTCCCAAAAGTTTTTCGACTTCGACGGGACGACTTACCGTGGTGTAGTTGGCTAACCAACTACACCACGAGGTAAGATCTAAGGGAAGGATGCAGGTTCAAGTCCCGTCGAAGTCGAAATTTTTTGGGATAATTTTTGATTTCTTAAAAATTACCCAGAGTGTGCTAACCAACTACACCACGAGGTAAGGTCTAAGGGAAGGATGCAGGTTCAAGTTCCGTCGAAGTCGAAAATTTTTGGGATAATTTTTGATTTCTTAGAAATTACCCAGAGTGTGAGGGCACTTACGCACAATAACCTTGTAAATAATTGTTTCTTCTCACTTGATAAAGAAGTGAATGTTTGGTATCTCTTCACGGCAAAGCCTACCAGGGAAAGGAGAAGGTAACTGATAGTGACGACTTATAGAATTGAATGGTGCATGGAAAAGGTTAAGACGTCTATAAAAAATACGATATCTAAAAAAATTAATAAAGTTTAAATTTGTTCGGGGGGTTAAAAATGTTTCGCTCACATTTGCCCATTGGTAGGAAATTAACCTAAAATCTTATGACAAACTTTCAAATTACAAAATCGAGTTGTAAAAACAAAAGAACGACCATGCAAGCTTCACACAGCGCGGGTAATAAGCGGTTTTAGTTGAAATTTTGCGGTATGTTACATGTTCATAGGATAGTTAAAAACCTTGATACTACTGTTTATCCTGGAAAAACGCGTGCAAAACCGCGGTCTGAAGCTAGTTGTTTATAAAGCTGGAAATAAGTTCTCTTGCCAAAACTGTAATGGATATCTCTAGCTGTTTGACAAGAGGAAAGTCCCTTCCTCCCAAAATAGGAAGGACCTAAAAAGAGTCAGTACATAAAATAAATGCAACAAATCTGGAACTAAAAACCTAGGTCGTAGAAGTTTTCAGCACCTGAAAACCCTATCCATTGTATATGACCCTAATATTTTTTGATACAGGCAATGCTAAGTAGGTTTTCTAGAGATTACGTGTGACACAGGCGTCGTCGGTTGGTCTCATATTATTCTGTGCACATCCAGTCATTTTGTTTACTTTACTAAAGTTGGCGTTATGGCAGGGACATTTACCGCTAAAGCTATTTCCAATATTAAGTTTTAACAAAATCCCGCGCTGTGTGAAGCTTGCATGGTCATTCTTTTGTTTTTACAACTCGATTTTGTAATTTGAAAAGTTTGTAATAAGATTTTTTTAAGGACAAAGCTAATTTCCTTCCAATGAGCGAATGTGACCGGAACATTTTTAACCCCCAAATAAATTGCAACTATATAAAAACAAACTAACTATCGACGTCTTAACCTACAGGGTACCTACTTCCCGTATCCGTTCTACTTACACTACTTGAACTACAATGATGATATTTGGCAACACACAAGTGCTTACAATTATACGGAACCCTTAGTGCGCGAGTTCGACTCGCACTTGACGTTTTATTTTTATTGATGATGGTCAAATGTTTGGCCACCAACTCACTTAAAGCAGGTGAAGATGTGGCCTTAGATGGAACACGCTTTCCCAAAAGGAACTTGCCCTGGATTTGAGGACTCCAAGATTGTACTCTAACGGGAATTGGTTTAATAATTATTGCCTAAATAGGTGTGATTGTGGTCATTTGACAGATGTAGGGTGAATAGCTTAACCCTCTGATTGGCATATTAATTCAATCTCTGCTATTGTCATCGCATGAATCGAATTCGGTCGCTGGACTAATTGTACTTAGTAATTAATCTAATAATACCATTCAGTGATACAATACTGTCAATATTGGTTTTGATAACTAGTATCACAGTACTGTGTATTGTATAGGTGATAATAGGATAGTTGACTAAATTTTCAAAATTGATTAATAATAAATAAGCCTTTATCATCAGCATCAGCTTAAATTAGTCCACTGCTGGACATAGGCCTCCCCCAATGAGCACCATAGCGCCCTGTCTTCAGCTTGCCGCGTCCAGCATCGGCCTGCAGTCTTTCGCAGATCGTCATTCCATCTGGCCGCGAGGGCATCCTACACCACGTTTGCCGAGTCGCGATCTCTACTCAAGAACACGTTTACCCCAGCAGTTGTCGGTTCTTCGCGGGATATGGCCGACCCACTGCCATTTCAGCTTGCTAATTCTTTGAGCTATGTCGATAACTTTGGTTCACTGAATACATCCGACAACTTTGGTTCTCTGTCGGATATATCCGCTGAAGACGGCGCTGTGGTGCTAAGCCATGATCAGCCAACAGCCAACATAGGCTCGATAATGGCTCAACGAATGATGCCGATGTTTAATATTGATTCACTCCGGAATATCTGGTCCGATTTCGAAAATTATTTCCCTGACACGAATCCTAATAATTCCAGACATTTCAGCTGGCAAGGAGATTTTCAAATTCGGACGCTCATACGAATAAAGTCCAAAAATAAACATTAAGCTAAGCTATAGTTTACCTTCTTTTATCTCACTTTAAAGGTGAAGGCCTCCTGAAGGCCTGGAGGCCATAACCTGCAAGGGGTTCTTGCAAAATTAAAAAACAAAGAAAAACTGTAAATAAATAGTATAAGCTTTACCTACTAAGAAACTTCCCATTTTTTAAAGTTTTTTTTTTCTATATATTTTTAAATTAGTCTATAAGCATTAATGTGTGCAAGAAATAAAAGGCTTTTTATTTTATTTTTTATTATTTATTATAACTTAACAATTTAACTTAAGGGTCCGGCGACGGATGAATTTCCCATACAAACGTAATACCAAAATGATTTTTAATTTGAGCATATTTTCACTATTGTCTGCTATTATTTGTATTAAAATAGTATTTATCTAGGTTCCTGCCACAATTTTTTTCAAAATACCTTTCTGAAATGAAATTAAACCTAATCGCATTTTTACATGAAAGAATGAATGTTGTCTTAGTAATTGTGTAGATAAGTATTTTGAAAAAATCTTATGGCAGGAACCTGTATAAATACTATTCTCACACAAATAATAGCAAACCATGATGAAAACATTCTCAAATTACAAATCATTTTGGTACTACGTTTGTATGGGAAATTCATCCGTCGCGTCGCCGGACCTTTGCAATTTTGTCACAAAAAACTTAAAGATGGAGCGTGTTCGCGACGAATCGTTTAGAAATAGTATTGTAGCATTTAGTTATAGGGATATCGGTCACTGCAACAGCGTTCTAGCTGAGACGTTTCGGACGTAGCTAGAACGCTGTACAAACTGTTTATGTTAGGGAATTAGGTTGATTTTTTTAGGTTATAAGATTTAATTTTGTTTTGCTTTGTTTTAACTCACCAGGGCTTCATAATCACATGTGCGACAAAGCCCTTAAGGCCAGGCTGCATCAGTCGGCGTAAGGGAAAATGCGCGCCTGCCAAGCCGCCGTGCTCGTGTTTTTTGTAGTTATTTAAACATGGTGATTAAGAAAATCATTTTATCAAGTCAAACTCTGCGAATTTGTTCATAAATTGTGAAATCAGTAGTTCGCTAGTCATAGTATTGAAAAAACGTTAGAAAAAGGGGTAACTTTGGGATTTTTTTCTATCAAGTGAAGTTCATTAGATCTTATAACTGAATGCGACTTTGACTAGACTAGATCCTTAAGTAATATATATCTCTTTTTCCAGAACTTTAAACACTTTTTTCTACGTCTCAGATGGTTTTAAAAATCACAAAAATGCAAAGTCTTCTCAATAAAGAGTCATCTTGTTTTTAAGCAGCTATGAATATCTTGCTAAAATCGATCTACGATTGAGGTTATCAAGTCTCAGTGTGCGGATTGAACTGAATACGCAGGTAATCTCACAAATTGGCTGTAGTCTCTATTCAAGAGCTATGGATGCGACAGATACGTTCTACCTACGAGGACCTACCCTACTAATGGGGAAAGTCTCGATTTCAGAGCACTGAAACTGAGTTTGGTTTGACAATAGCATCGAGGCAGCATCGCGTGACGTCTTTTAGTTTTCTAAGGCATTTGGTACAGCGTAGAGCCTCTTCAAATGAAATGTCTCGATACAACCGTCAAATTGAGCTCAGAGAGCCTACTTTGAAAAGGAAAATCGGAGTTTAGTTTTCGTTGACGTGCAAAACCAACTCTTTCGTCGCTTGCATAAGATTAGCGTTTGCACGAAAACGAATCAGAAACCTCGATTTCGTTTTTAAGAGTACGGGCCCAGGGCTCTGATAAAGGCGGTTTGTAATTCGAATATGTTGATACTGGATGACTCTACCCAGTAGTCTCAACATATCAGTCATAGATACTGAATTGGTTGAGTGAAAATTCTATAAAAAATCTTTGTTATCTTTCGAATGATTCAGAATATTTTCGTACTTATCATAGCCCCGTCTGCGTTATCTAGTTAGTAGATTCTCAAAAACAATATTTATTAACATAAAAAATGACTATCAATTATTAGAAACAAATTGGAACTAGTGTTTACAAAGTAGTAGCTAGTTTTGTAAAATCTAGCTTCTGTATGTTTTGAAGTAGAAATTGGAGCACATGGAAAAATGTAGCATATACTAATATCTAACCTACTAAATAACTTTTTAAAACAGAGAGTAGGTATCTTCTCCTAAGAACAAACAATAATCATGATTAATGGTTACAATCCTAAAAATGTTTTCGCATTAAAGAAGCTAAATTGCCTACTTTCGTCCTAAGTAATTTTTCCTCGCCTGCTTAAAATACCCGTGCAATAACTAATGCACCTGCTGCATTTTTTTCAGGCGCTGCGTTACTCTTTGAATTATTTTCTGAATTGCACAGACTTGCACAATTGTGGTTTCAAACCATAAAAGTATGTAAGTGGCTATCTGTTAATGTTAACATTTTATTATTTTGATATGATAACAATACGGTAGGGGCATTTGCAAACAGAAATTATAGCGAAAATAAATTAAGAGTGTCATGCGATAATTTAATGCCAGACGTTTCTACGTCACAGTGCATTTATAAAAATATTTTCAACTTTTGAGACTTTCTCTCTGATAAAAAAAACTGGTGAACCACGCAAAATCTATAGAACGAACCACTCTTCCTACCTTCCTACTGAATTGGTTGTTGACCATCGTCGTTATCCCTATCATCAACAAGCAATAGATCTGGTTTGGCCCAGTTGCTGCAGATTGGTTGAGATGAGACCTGTTAAGTTTAAGTCAAAAGAAAATGGCAAAAAGGAGAGGCTTATAGGTTTACGGAACTGAGTGTCGTTAATACGCTACGTGATAAGCTATAAGAATAATGAAGGTGATAGATCTACACGCTGAATGTACTTCAGCGGTTCGCTATGCAACGGGAATATTTTGCACACCCTCACCTCACTCCAACAGCCTATATTAGTCCACTGCTGGACGCAGGCCTCCCCCTGATAAGCGCCTCATTGCCTTTTATCTCATGGGGTGATGCCCAAATGCCAATAATCCCCACATCGCCGTTCGACGTCCCCGATCGCAGTTCGATGGTAGAATTGTTCTGCCGGGGCCACTGCTGCCCGCCCCCGGTGGATATCTCTTAGTCGTCTCTTACGACACAGGAAGAGTTGGGATGGTGCAAATTCTAAGCCGGCACCAAACAGCCATATTCTGCATAAATTCACAAAATATACCTGAGACCCTAAAGAAACCCAATCATGTAGATATTACAAAATGTTATTCTGCTTGCCAACTTCTACTCAAATCTACCTATTAATCACCCTAAACCTGTTACACTGGTAAAAGTAGGCACCATACTCTACCAGTTATTTTGACAACTTCAATGATGCAATCAGCATTTGAGCAATTCACAATGTCAAAAGTACCTATGTGATAAATTCCGGTGATAAATCATGGTAAACCTCATTAGAGAAGGTTGCTGTACTAGTTTCTATTAATAGTTGTGTTTTAGGTGCTAATACCATCGGGTTCCGCAAGATCAACAGTCGATGAAACTTATGAAACAATTTATTCGATTTGTCCAAACGTTTTCGAAGAAGATGTTGTACAAATAAATAAATCCTAAACAGTGAGTTTAGTTCAATGATCATAAAGACTTTTTATAACCTTGAAGAGAGTTAAAGATGTCACCACATTTATTAAAGTTTTATATATCATCTTAACAAATAAAATTACAATCAAATAGGTAATAGAAAAAATTGGCACACAATGGAGGAGGCCTATGTCAAAGGACAACCTGTCTCGAAAAATAAGTAAATAGTACTATATATTATTAAAACTATAATATATAAATAGGATAACTTGTAAAAGTCAGGAGAATAAAGGCAATTTTTATTTTATTTATTTTAATAGAAAAAATTAGAACTAGTATTTAGAGTTGAAACAATTGCGCTAACTGCAGACTGTTGCAAGTTGCAACCACTCTACAGATAGCAACTGATCCATTTCAATATCAGTTGGAAGCATCCCCGAGACGCTGGCTGCATTGCCTATAAACTCACTAAATTGATTCCAGATTAAAGATCTCGGAAACGTTTCAAAACTTATAAGCGCTGAAAATCTATTTCCTTTGTGCACATAAGTTCTTATCCCAACGTTCCTTTGAACTTAGACTGGAGTAGTTAGGAGTAAGCAATTACTGGCGTAATGCAAGTGACGACTCAATTATCTGTCATATTGTTCAGAAATCACATTGATATCAATTAGAACGAGCTTTATGGTAAATCCAATGTGTTGTGATTCATAAAGTACAATTAAAGGAATGAATAATCAGCCTAACTAAAGTAAACTTTCCTAAAACTTTATTAGTACTTGTTTATTGTTCAAACAAATTAGAACTCTTTAGTACTAGTTCTGCCCGCGGCTTCGCAAGCGTATTTCGATATAATAAGTAGCCTATTGTTTAATTTGGGCACGTTCTAAATGTATGCCACTTTCGAGAAGCCCAATCTCCCGAACTTTACTTACATCGATGGTTTTATTGGTTTTTTTTTTTAATGTTGCTGTTTAAATGGATTCAATAACACGACTTTTTAGACCCTAGTATATAGATATAAATAGTATCCCTAGTATATTAGGACCCTAGTATATAGTATATAGATATGATATGGAGTTTGAAAAAAAAATTATGATTAATAGGCACGCCAAACAGAAATTATTCAATCTCGCTTCTAGTTTCGCTTCACCCGTATCGCGGAAATGATATAAACTGATGACATTCCAACTAGGTCCTATTTATTCCAAACACCGATGGATCATTTTGATAACAATATCGCTTTGCTTATGGCACAGAATAGCTTCATATTTCAGGCAGATGATATATGGCGACATCTGCTGACAACTATATGTAACGACGGATAGGAATTGGCTGGCTGTGGGCCACGTTCTATATTGTCTCGTTTAGCATCCGTTTTAGCGTAGATTAGTTGGTATAGCTTGACAGCTTATATTGCTTTTTGATTGTTAAATTCAACATCGTGATTACCGGAATACGGGAATCATGTCAGTGTGTGTTTGCTAACATGTTTGTCGATTTGGGGATTATTTGTGATCGAAGCCTTAAACTCGGGAGATCCGCAAGCGTGTTTGCCACTTTGGACTTGAGTGATATAAAAAAGACACTATTATCCTAAACAAAAACGCGTAAACGATTTCATGACAAGGTATATATTCCTTGTCATGAAATCGTTTACGCGTTAAGGTACTTATCTTACTGATTTGTTGAATTCCTGCAATGACGGTAAGTTCCATACTGAGGTGGAGAATTCCTGCAATGATGGTAAGTTCCTTACTGAGGTGGAGAATTCCTGCAATGACAAAGAGTGTCGCTTCTACAGTCGAATGATATGCTTTGTCATGAAATCGTTAATCAAAAAGTTTTATTTCGAAGACTTGAAAGTAAAAGAAAACATAAATAGGTACTTATTCCTACTGCAAACAGTAAAGAGACATCGTTCCTTGTTCAACAAAAGTTGTTATAAGTTAACTTTACTAACATTATAAAAAAAACTAGCTGATGTTATGTGTGTGTGGTTAAGGTGGCTCGATTCGCGACGGCGATAAATTCAAATTTAACAAATAGCTTGCCGACAACTCTATCCCCACAAGTTTTTACTTTGTAGATCGCTGCAATTATAAGAAATCTCAACAAATATATGTATGTGCCATCAAAATCAAACCAACACCTTAAATTAAATTACATCCCTCTTACTGACTTGATTAACTCTACCGAACTTACTGAGTTAGTACAATCGAAAGTATATATCATTATCTACTTCCTCTCTTTAGGTATCTAAAGATAAATAACGCGGGACCAATCACACAGCATTATCTTATTAGCCCAAACTAAGAAGATAGAATAAGTAAAAGCGCATACCCGACCCAAATCAGCGCCACTATTTGATTTTATTTTAAACGAAGGAATTTAAAAAAATTTAACTTGCAGTTTGTTATACCTTATAATAAGCTTATTTTTAATGCCTCTGTAAAATTTAGTATAGCCTACAGAGATGCGAAGTTCCTCTTCTTAGCCACGAATTTCTCGCGGAATCAACTAAGATTCAAATACCATTCATCGCAACCGCGAATAACGAGAGTAAAAATTAAAGTGGAAGATTTGAATGTAAGATTACGACATCTGTCTAACTTCACCGAGGAACGAGAAGAATGAAATCAGCCAGAGCTGCCTTGAGCTGCAACTTGAGAAGTTTTTTAGGTTTCCTGAACATTTAACGGCTTGAATATAATATTACTAGCTTCTGCCCGCGGCTTCGCACCCGTATTTTCGGTATAGTAGTAGCCTATTGTTTAAGTTAGGCTACGTTCTAAGTGTATGCCTAATTTCATCTTGATCGGTTCAGTAGTTTTGGAGATCCGAGGTACAAAAATTTCACATTTCACAAACTTTGGCATTTATAATAATAGTAGGATTTGAGAAATTTGTAAGAATGAACTTTAAAATATATGTTTGGAGTTCATTTTTCCAAAGTTGACGAAAAAAATTTACGCTCTCCGTGGCGCAGCGGGTGAAGGTCCGCCACGCAGGAGGTTGCGGGTTCGTTTCCCGCCTCGGAAAATTATTCCGTTGGTCTGGGTGTTTTCTCTATGTATAATAAAAAATATCTATCTATGTAGTGTATTGTATTAAGTATAGTATATCTAGTACCCATAACACAAGCTCTGCTTAGCTTGGGGCTAGATAATGCTGTGTGAATTGTCCAGCATTATAAAAAAAAATATATTATATTATATACAAAAAAGGTCTTGTATTAGTGGCAATCATTACTCCTACTCATACATTTATTTGCCGTAGGAACACAAGGCACACTTGGTTACTTCAATTTATATTTCACTTTAAAGGTATCTACTAAGACAAAAGAATAGCCCTATCATGGCCGCAGTGACGTGAAAACCACCTTGAGCTAATAAAAATAATATCTTAACAGGCATCGCAAAAGGTGATTAAGTGATCTCAGAGTAATTTTGAACCCCCAACGCAAAAAAAGAGGGGTGTTATTAAGTTTAACGTGTCTGTCTGTGTATCTGTGTATCTGTCTGTGGTATCGTAGCTCCCAAACGGATGAACCGGTTTTCGTTTAGTTTTTTTTTTGTCATAGATAATTTTATCCCGAGTGTTCTTAGCCATGTTTTACGAAAATCTGTCGGGGGGTTTTTTAAATTTGTTCATGTATAGGTACCTAAGATCTTTTTTGTAAAATACTTAACAATATAAATATAACTATGTCTGATTATGATTCTGGAAGACTTCTTCACTGTAATTGTATAATTGTAGGTAGATGGGTAAGCAAAAACCTAATGAAAGTTCCAGAACATCTTCCAGCAGGTTCGCAAACTTTCTTCCTGGATAAAAATAAGACTATGTTCTTCTTCAGACTACAATATTTCTTTCAGCTTATAATCAAGATCTGTTCAGCCGTTTTGTTATGATCTTCATGATTTTAACCGCGTTACAGTGACCGTGCTCGATTGGCATTACCCCACATGAGATAAAAGTCAATAAGGCGCTTATCAGGGGGAGGCCTGCGTCCAGCAGTGGACCAATATAGGCTGTCGAGGTAGATTACCTATCACTAATCAATAAATGGTTTTAATGGTTTCAAAAATCACATAGCATACGACCTCAGACGTTAGACATTTAGTTGTTAAAACATCGCAAAACTGAAAAGAAAGCTTACGGCCATAAACTGAAATAACAGCGAGAACGCTTCCTCTAATAAAGAACGAGTTTCCAAATGCAATTTAGCTGGATAAGCAGGGGCCAATTTCGCAGAACTGCGATATTTACCAAAAATATGTATTTTTCGACATAAAAGGGCCAAGTCTATTCAACTGTCTATTCAAGACGAAGTTATAAATCACCAAAAAAACCGTTGCGTTTAGACACTTATGAAATCTTTGAAGTCTATTGTTATTTCATCGATAAAGGGAATTTTTAAACAAAAAATATTTTTGGTTGGCAAATTGTGTTTTCATCTATAATTATTAGTTACTACCCTCTGCCCGCGGCTTTGCACGCGTGTTTTCTGTATAATAAGTAGCCTATTGTTTAAGTTAGGCTACTTCTAAGTGTATGCCAAATTTCATCTTGATCTGTTCAGTAGTTTTGGAGATCCGAGGTAACAAAAATTTCACATTGCACAAACTTTCGCATCCTACTAATATTATAAAGCCGAAAGTTTGTGAAATGTGAATTTTTGTACCTCAGATCTCGAAAACTACTGAACAGATCATGATGAAATTTTGCGTAGGTACATTTAGAACATAGCTTAACTTAGATAATAGGCTACTTATTATACAGAAGCGAGTTTATAATAAATAAATAAATAATGCTGACCATTCACACAGCATTATCTAGCCAAGCTAAGCAGAGCTTGTGTTATGGGTACTAGATAACTGATATTTAGGTATTGATAGATATTTTTTATTATATTTTTTAATTCTTATTATACATAGAAAACATCCAGAACGCCCTGAACAAATATCTGCAGATCGTACAAACATTTGTCCCGAGGCGGGAATCGAACCCGCAACCTCCTGCGTCGCAAGCGGACCTTGGCCCGCTGCGCCACTGACGTCGTCAATATATATGTATATACATACATACACATACAACCACAATGTGGAACGTGCTAGGTACAATTCAAATAGTTTACCGAGAACTTTAAAGATGAGCTGTTTTTCATTATCAAAATTGCCTTATAAATAAATTTTAATTCTAAATCCATAGATTCGACTTTAAACTCGAAGCCACAAGAATACCCACCCAGCTCTCAAGGTAAAATGAGAAAAAATAATGGGAGGAATATGCAATTATCCCTTTTTCATTGCCCCTGCGACGGCGCCCGGTAAAGGTGCGAAGAACGAAGAGTTCCTCCCTAATGTTACTGCTTGCTATGATTATTACTTTACGTCGAAAACGGGGTAGGTAAAACGATCTCCACGAAATTTATCTTAATTTACCGAATTTATGTACTTAGATAAGATATGATAGATTGTTTATTTGGTTCACAAAATGGACAGCACAAAATACAATCAAACATAGACGAGTAGGTAGGTATATAAAAAAACTAGAATTAACATTTATGAGTAGGTACAAATAATTGCTTATAATATAATATAAAAGCTATGCACACCTAACCTACTCGTGACGGGTAGGTGTGCCAGTGCTGCCGAGGTGAGTCAAAAAAAACGGATCAGTCTCAGCTTTATCACAGCCTACCCATATGCATACAGTCGTTCGACGAAGGCATTTTGACAGGGCAATCGTGCGGGGCTCAAGGAACGGGTCGGGGGCTCGGCACGCTCCCGAGTGACTAAGGCGGTGATGTATTCTACTCGGGAGCGTACCTCCCCGTCCCGTCCCTTGCCCCCCGTACGATTTCTCTGTCAAAACCACGTCAAAATGCCTTCGTCGAGCGACTGTGTGCATATAGGTAGGCTGTGGCTTTATGCTGTTTTGCACCGGAGTACAAAATAGCGCTGGTATTCAGACTGATCCGGTCTTGGTGACATCAGAAAACGAGACGAACTCTATGAATTTCAGTAACATTGCCTAGGTGGAATAAATTCAAAGAACGCGCTGTTCCAAAATTGATTATGTCAATGTCAGAAATTATTGCCATGTCAAAATAGAGAGAGGTTATTAGCACATGTGTGTTGACGTGATATGACACGTCACGTCCACATTTCTATTTTTGTGAACAACTTATCATCTTTACAAGATCGGTTGACGAATAGGTAACCGACGAATATTCACTCGTCATGGCATCCTTCTAGAAAAGCGTGCTCCGACTTAGGCCACATCTTCACTTTCTAAAGTCTTGGTTGGTCAAATGTATTGCCATCTCCAAAAATTTAAAAAAAAATTATACGTGCGACAAAGCCTCTATTTTGAAGTTCCAGGCACTTAAAATATATACCGTCGGAAATATAAAAAATATAGGTACCATCAATTTGGTAATACATATTGTACTAAACCTAAAAGTCATAAAAAATACTTCACAAAGATCCACCAATTATTATTGTTAACATAATAAGCAATACTTTAAGCAATTATTTTGTACTCATATGTTTTAATTCTAATTTTGTTTTTATGCTACTCGTCTATGTTTGATTGTATTATGTGCTGTCCATTTGTGATCCAAATGAAAATTCTATCTATCTATCTACTTTATTCACTTCTTACATAATAGGTAAATCCCATGGGCGAAAAGCTTAAATGCCGATAAAAGTTCGCTGAAAAGTATGACACTGCATGAAAGAATCCTTACAGGTACAGGCTGAGGCGAATAAATCTTACATTCCCTCATTATCGCGCTTGTGATGTTGGCGAAATTTCACGGGAGATTATAAAATATGGGCCGGCATTTTTTATAGCTGGCCTTTGTGGAACGTGAGCGAGGACGTTTGTTATTCAAAAAATGGTTGCCGAGGGGAATCCATGCATACCTACCTACCTACCGTTTTATATGTATGCTTACCTACTTAAGTACAGGGAATTACTTTGATAGTAGATAAGCTAAAATGGCCGTGTAAATATGGAAAAGCAATTGCATGTACTTTTTACCTTACTATCAAAGGAGAATTTATGTAGTTGGCACTCCATGTATGGATAGCCAAGAATGTGTCAGCACGTATGGATAAAGAAATTTGAATAAAAAGAGTGTATAGTACAAACATAAACTTATTTTTTAAAATATGAACGCTAATTACCTCAACCTCAACCTCAACAGCCTGTATTGGGGGGCCACTACTGGACGCAGGCCTCTCCCTGATAAGCGCCTTATTGGCTTTCATCTCATGGGGGTATTGCCCATAATCCCCAAGCCGGGCATGCGGGTTGGGGATCGCAGTTTGATGGTAGAATTGTTCTGTAGGGGCGTTGCTGCCCGTCCTCCGTAGATATCCCTTCGTCGCCTCTTACGACACCCGCGGGAAGAGTTAGGGTGATGCAAATTCTAAGCCGGCACCACACAGCTGATTGGAAGAATGATTATTAAATTTCAAATATTAGTAGGCTGTAGTAACTACTGCTACAGACCATATACGCCCAGTGCTGAACATGTTTTTCCCAAACGAGGGGGGATTTCCCATAATGACCGCGCTTAGCAGGCAGTCTATATGCAACATAAAAAGCCTGAAATATGCATGCAAATATGCATGAACAATAATAATAATAATAATAATAATAATAAATTTTTATTTATTTCTTCACAAAAGTGCTTGACAATTTTTAACAAAGGACTAAGCTAGGGATTTTATCAGGTAAAAACATTGTCAGACCCTGTTTTGTGAAGACTGGTGCCTGATGTAGGTTCTAAGAACCTGTGTTACAGGTCCACGTACAGGTTGGTCTGGGTGTTTTCTATGTATAATAAAAATATCTATCTATGTAGTGAATTGTATTTAAGTATATCAGTTATCTAGCACCCATAACACAAGCTCTGCTTAGCTTGGGGCTAAATAATGCTGTGTGAATTGTCCAGCATAATTTATTTAATTTATTTATATTTATTTAAACGGTCAGCAGATTAGAAGTTTTGGTCACCTGAAAAATTTATTTTGCAAGCAGAAAAAATAAATTGAGATGCATCTACTGGGCGACAAAAATTACTAAATTTTACAGAAGTGAGTTGATACCATTCCTCTGGTAGTTTCCTTTAGTGTACTCATGCGACATCAACAGGCTAATTTGGAAGGTCGAGTCTTCTCGTCATCCATACCGCGAAAACGAAAGTTTTGAATCAGTGCGTCCTACCCGTCATGATCTACGAAGCTGAGACGTGGACACTCACGGTAGGGCTGGTCCACCAGTTCAAAGTCGCTCAGCGAGCTATGGAAAGAGCTATGCTCGGAGTCTCTCTGAAGGATAAGATTCGTAACGAATACATCCGACAGAGAACCAAAATTATCTACATAGCTCAAAGAATTAGCAGGCTGAAGTGGCAATGGGCCGGCCATATCTCGCGAAGAACCGACTAACGCTGGGGTTAACGTGTTCTTGAGTGGAGACCACGACTCGGCAAACGTGGTGTAGGACGCCCTCCGGCCAGGTGGGATGACGATCTGCGAAAGACTGCAAGCAGATGCTGGATGCGGTAAGCTGAAGACAGGGTGCTATGGCGCTCATTAGTGGAGGCATATGTCCAGCAGCGGACTAATATAGGCTGATGGCGATAATGATGATGATGATTCTTAAGCCGTGACCGCCTATAAATTATAAGTGTTACTTAAGTCTTGATACCTACTCAAAGAAATGAAAATAAAAAGTAACATAGAAAACAAAAAGTCACAAAACGGCCTAAATTCTTGTTACAACATTTTGACGACCTCTGTGGCGCAGCGGGCGAAGGTCCGCCTGACGCAGGAGGTTACGGGTCCGATTCCCGCCTCGGGACAATATCTTTGATTCCAGTATTAGATTTACCTGTATGCAAAATTTCAGCCCGATCCGTTCAGTAGTTTTAGCCTGAAGAGGTAACAAACATCCATCCATCCATCCATCCATCCAAACTTTCGCATTTATAATATTAGTGTGATGATGTGATTATTAATTAATTAACATGGTCTGGTCGAAGCGACGCGTGACCCGAGAGCTGGTCAGTATCTGGCACAACGCATCAGGAATGCAGCCAGCGACAGGACGCTTCCGACTGGTATTGATATGGATCAGTTGAGCTACCTGTAGATTTATTGCAACAGTCTGCAGATGGCTCAATTGTTTCAATTGTAAATACTAATTATATCAAAATTTTCTTTGTGAATAAAGGCATGCAATTCAAACCACTGTTAGTGTAGATCAAGTGTAGGTAGATACATCATACTTGCCGATGACGACGTTTACACGACCCATACACATGAAAAACCACATTCAAGGGTTATCAAAGGGTAACCAATAATTTATTTTCCCCAAACAAACCCAGTATTAAAACATGGCTTCCGCACCTCTACGCAACTTATCCGTGTAATGCGCTAAATGTACTGTGAAATAATCTCACATGTACTTACGTAGAAATAGGTGTTAGGTACCATTATTGGGTACATATTATCATGTGTGAAAGTAGAGCCAGCAAAATTCACATTAGGGTGTGTAGTGTACAGTAGGTCCTACCAACCACATATTTTGGCTTTACAGAGCAATTTTTTTTTTTCCTTTAGCCTGTTATTAACGACTGTATACCTTTATTGTTTGATTATCTGTGTGACATTTACTACTCTAATGTATGTGTATCTTTGTAACCGGTGAATAATGTGAACAAATTTTAAGCCTAAGACCTTTATAATATCATTTTTCGTGCAATAAAGTGATTATGAATATTATGATTTTGAGTGTCTGAATTAAGAAATGAATTTGAATTTTAGATTTAGGTATCTCTTCTACAGACTTCAAGGATAATTTAATCAAAATTCATAAAAAAACTGTAAATAGGCAAAATATGGAGCATTATACAGAGTGCCACGGAAAGGTACTAAGCCGAAAGTGATTCTGGACCGCGAGGGGATCAACTTGTGAATAATTACTTTTTTAATTTCGAATATTTTGTATTTTTATGCATAAAAAAAGTTTTTTTCTTCCTATTCGTGTTCTTTTACAAGCACTCTTGCATTATTTAACATGCATGACAGAGTGTATTACGAATGTTTTTTGTTTGTGTTTTCAGCAAAACCAATGTTTTGACATCAAATAATTATAAAAAATATGTAAATCCTTTGAAAGTTCAAAATAATAATAATAATAAAGAAAGAATACACCCAAAGAACACGAATAAGAAGAAAAAAACCTCTGTTATTTATTCTCAATAAGTTAAAAAAAATCATTCAAAAAATCGTAACCCCTTTTCGGCTTAGCACCTTCACCCTTTCCGTGGCACCCTATATAAGCGCGTATAATATATCCCATAGGAATAATAGTATTATTTATAAAATTAATATAGAATTAATACAGAAATAACAAACCAGCATTTTAATCCCATAAAGGTCAGGCAAGATATTGAGTTCAACCCTTAGCTGTGCTAATATTTGCGGGTAGATCGATAAAATTAATTTGAGCGGTGTGTCAGCGTAGAAAGCAGATTGCCGGAGCTTTGCATCAATGGGAAAACAGAGGTACATACCTATGAAAATTTTAGAAATGCATTTTTTATTCACCTGCGGTTTTAATTGCAAATATTATTCTTTGTACATAACATAGATTAGGTTCTAAGTAAAGCTAAAATTTAATACATAGGAGAAAAATATAACAATAGTAATCTGTGACCAAATGATAAATTGCTATACCCAACAGGGTGTAGAGATAAACCATTCTAAAAATGCACGCCCACTCCACTAAACGTCATACAATCGGCGTGTTGGGTATAGCAATTTATCATTTGGTCACAGATTACTATTGTTATATTTTTCTCGTTATGTCATTCATTTTTACTATAAACTCTCCATAGTATAAAACGAAGTCGCTTCCTGTCTGTCTGTCTGTCCCTATGTATGCTTAGACCTTAAAAACTACGCAACGGATTTTGATGCTATTTTTTTATTAGATCGAATAGTTCAATAGGAATTCGATAGTAATTTAATAAGTTCCAATTGCAAATACAAGTCCTAATTTGTTCTTCTATTTTCCTTTCTTATTTTCGACGTGCTCGCTTGCCAATGTAAATAAACGTATATTTGAATACCTATTAGCTAACGGCTAATTTCTAACGGAAGGACAGCTCCAGCTAGGTCTCTTACGGGACCTTAGCCAACTATTATGCTGAGCAAGGGCCTTGAAACAACTCATATGTACCTGAAAATAATCTTATTTATATCTTCTTGTAATAAATAAATAATGCTGGACAATTCACACCGCATTATCTAGCCCCAAGTTAAGCAGAGCTTGTGTTATGGGTACTAGATAAGTGATATATATTTAATACAATACACGACATAGATAGATATTTTTTATTATGCATAGAAAACACCCAGACCAACGGAACAAATTTCTGCAGATATGTTTAATATATGGGTGTCTCAAAAGAAAGTTCACATTTAAAAAATCGATTAAAAAAAAAGTACCTAAGATGTTTATTGAAAAAATGTTTATTACATATTAAAATACACTGTTTGGGAATTTATTTTTTAAAAATGACATCGTCCAAATGTAAACCGTTGCGTTCACGGCATTCGTTTATTCGAGCACTAAAATTTGCTATGACGGCTCTGCAGGTATTCTCCGAGATGGCTGCGATTTCGTGACGGATATTTTCTTTTAATTGTGCCAGGGAAGTCGGTTTGTTGGCGTAAACTTTGGATTTGAGATAACCCCACAGAAAAAAGTCCATAGGTGTCAAATCGGGACTGCGTGGAGGCCAACTTATGTCACCTCTCCTGGAGATCAATTTGCCAGGAAAAATTTCACGAACTCTTGGCAGAGACCTGTTGGACGTGTGTGAAGTGGCTCCGTCCTGCTGGAACCATGTTCTTTGGTTATAACAAGGAAAGTGCTGCAGCTCAGGCACGAAGAAAACGTCTAACATCTCCACATAACGCTCTGAATTCACTGTAACTGTGCGTCCCCTTCCATCTTCAAAAAAGTAAGGGCCGATAATTCCTCGCGCCGACATTGCGGCCCATACGGTGACTTTAGGCGAATGTAGGGGTGTCTGATGTTTTTGTTTTGGATTGGTTGCACTCCAGTAGCGGCAATTTTGCTTGTTAACATATCCAGTAAGATGAAAATGGGCTTCATCCGAAAAGAAGATGTTGGTAAACGTTGGAAAGCGCTCAATCATCTGGTTTACGTAGTCAAGCCTCTGACCAGCATCCTGAGGCTTTAATTCTTGCACCAACTGAATTTTGTACGGGTGCAGTTTTAAATCTTTATGCAAAATGCAGCATAATGACGATCTGTGCACGTTTAAGGCCACAGCACGCTTCCGAATTGAAAGGTTCGGATCGTCCCGAATAGACTGGGCGACACTGTCTACGTTTTCGACCGTTCTCGAAGATCTTGGACGCCCGGATTTTGGTTTTTCCAGTGTTGAACCGGTCTCTTCAAACTTCTCGACCCATTTTGCAATGAGTCGAGTGGTTGGCGCATCATTCAAGTGACGAATATGTCGAATGCTGCAGAATTTTCTACGCGCTACAGTCGCCGAATTACCGTTTTTATAAAACTCGCGTACGCACAACGCACGGTCCGCTCCCGAGAAACGCTCCATAGCGACTAAATTCCCAAGAGCCAGGCTACCGACTGACACTCCCCCCGCGCCCCTCAGAATAGTTGCGTTCACGCAATAACCAAAACAAATGTGAACTTTCTTTTGAGACACCCAGTATAGGTATAATAAATGAATAATGCTGGACAATTCACACAGCATCATCTAGCCCCAAGCTAAGCAGAGCTTGTGTTATGGGTACTAGATAAGTGATATACTTATTACAATACACGACATAGATAGATATTTTTTATTATGCATAGAAAACATCGAGAACGCCCTGGACAAATGTCTGCAGAACCCGCAACCTCACGTCGCAGGCATATAAATATTATATTAAGGCATATAAATAAATATATAAAGGTCGGATAAATAAATGTATTTCTATACCATTATATTATATTAGCTGGTAATACTAGATACCTTAAAATAAGCATGAGTATTGGGTATATTCGCTTTATTCGCCTCGCTACTCTTTCTTGTACCTTACCTATAATAACTACTCTACCAATGGCGCTAAAATTATACATTAGTTTAAGTAAGCTTTCAGCCAGAATTTAGCTTATTTTAAGAAAATACATATGTTTTGTGACACCCGGTATAACTCTGATTAAAGAGCTTTAGCTAGCTTGCTTTCTGGGTGCAGACTTAATTTACTTAATCTAGAAAATACGAGGTAATAGGTAATATATATACTAATAAGCAGTCTTATTTTAGGTTCAAAGATGACGGCGGTGGACGTTTCACGGGGGGGTTTTAGTGGGTTCGAGTCCCACATGACATGGATAATCCACACAGCACTATCTTTTTATTAAACACTAGCGGCCCGTCCCGGCTTCGCACGGGGGAACATTTATTTTTTAACCATATAAATATAGGCTATGTTACTTTGGGATAATGTACTTTTGTAATGGTGAAAGAATTTTTAAAATCGGTGCAGTAGTTTTTGAGTTTCTTCGTTACAAACATAAAAAAAAACAAATCTTTCCTCTTTATAATATTAGAGTACATAGTAAACACACAGACCGGAACAAATATCTGCAGATTGTGCAAACAAAGTACATTACGTTTGTCAGAAACGTAGGTACTTTGATTGCATGATTTGCAGATGCTCAGATGATCTGAATGCTAATAAGTAAATGCTAAGATAATTATAATAATAATAATAATGCTGGACAATTCACACAGCGTTATCTAGCCCCAAGCTAAGCTGAGCTTATGTTATGAGTACTAGATAACTGATATACTTAATACAAATATACTACATAGATAGCTATTTTTATTATACATAGAAAACATCAAGAACACCCTGAACAAATATCTACAGATCGTACATACATTTGTCGGAATCGAACCCGCCTCCTGCGTCGCAGGCGGACCTTCGCCCGCTGCGTCACAGAGGTCGTCATAATATTTAAGCATATTACTATTAGCATTCAAGATGAATGCAGCTGTGAACTTAACGCAACTATTCGAAATTAGCGAAACCACACTAGTAGATAGTACGTTGAAAACTTAAATTGGGAAGTTGTACGCTGACGTTGCTGCGGCTGCATTCACAACTGTGTTGGGACAGTTTGAAATTAAGACGAGTCTGGTTGTACTTACAAGTTGGGTGCAAGAACTTTCGACCAAATCTGCAGCTTCGAATAGCTTACCTACTATTTTCTATGATTCTAACCCAGGACCTCATAATCAGCGGTTAAGACGTTGGTCCTGCGCCTGACCTCTGCCTGGTTGTGTCGATCTGTCGTCCCATCGCATTATGAGAGTGAGGGAATAGAGAGTGAACCTGTGTTTGCGCACACACTTGTGCACTATAATATGTCCTGCGCATCTGGCTAGTATCCAATGAGATTGGCCGAATTCCTATCACAATTTGATTTTAAATAAATAGTCGTCATCCAGACTACGGTTCAAACCTACCAAGTAATAAAAATCAATTACAACATTCATCAAGTCTAGGGTTCGAGTCTATGAGGTAACAAAAAATATGAGATCGGAACTACAATAAGGAAGCAGATTACAAGAACAGTAATTTTCAAACAATGTTTGAACAATAACAGTCTCACGAAATAACAATCGATTGTCTTATTATGTTCTCTTATTGCAATTAACAATGTTATCGGGCCATGTTCAAATCCAGGTTCTAGGAATAGTATTATTTTTTTAAGCTTTTAATATTTAACATTTTTAAATAATGACTCAAATTTTTTGTCCTAATAATGAGTATTTTTGGTTCTACTACGTAATAGAAAATGACCGACCGGAAGTGCTTTGTTTTACACATATTTAGGTTGAGATCTCAGGAACACTGCGTTCTATTAAAATGACTTACTTTGTAGGTAGCAAATTTGTGGGTATAGCAAATTTGTGGGTATAGCAAATTTGTGGGTATAGCAAATTATTTGGTTCCTTGAACCAGTTTCTTCATAAGTCTGTGTAGTTTTCTTGTAAATAAGTAAAAACTAGATTTTTGCGCTTAAGCTGTTCAAAGAAAAGGTATGCTCTTCTGTCCCGCTCTTGAACGCTAAATCCTAAGCTTAAACTTTTTACAAAATGGCGCGCATCTTAAAATGTGTATCATCGGCTCTAAAAGAGCAGCTCTATGGCGCTAAGCAAACAGAGTAACTATTGCGGCATTATTTATTTCATTATTTGTATAATGGGCATTATAAAACGATCGTATCAAATCTAGCCGTGCGACGAAATAACTAAGTGAGCGACTAGAAATACAGTTCGACTAAAGAAATTCGACTTTAAGTTGACCCGATCTGTAGGCGTCCCACCCCCGCGAAGTGGGGGGGGGGTCATGGCGACTCAGTGACTAAAAGGGTGTGTTTATGTATATTTGCACCCAGGCGTAAACAGCTATTTGCGAGTTGCCTGTTGCCGCAATAGTACCTAGTCTGCATAGCGCCTTACTAAAATTACTGTATCAGAATGCCAAAAGGTAAACTAGAACAATCCTATTTATGGTATTTATACCACATTCCAACCCAATCAAAACTTGTCTGCGGCGCACGCTGAGGTAGGTAATTACATAACTACAAAGGTAAAAAGCCAAATTTCCAGTACAAAACCATATTTGCTAATGTTAATATACAGTTTTTAAACTGCGGCTGTGTTCAATTCCACTAGGATACAGGAGTTTGCAAGGTATGTGTGCGAGTAGGTACTAATAACAAAGTTAAATTTTACGCACAGTGTTATACATACATTAGCAAAGATGGTGTATCATTTCCTAGGACAATTTAACCAAACACAGAGATTAAAATGACTTTGAAATATAAGCTGTCACTAGAAGGCAGACAATTTGCATATAATAAATCTATATAAAATAATCACTGCGTGGATTGTGCAACATTATTTATCTAATTGTTCTTTAAGTCTAATGAAGAATGGTTGGTTATTCTTCTCTTACATTATGATTATGAGGGTGGAGAGAAATTGATGACAGGTCTAAGAGTCCTTTAAAGTCTAATGGAAATGAAGCTCTTTAGTTTTGAGTGGTAGGACTAACTAGGTATAATAACGTAACACGATTTAGGCTATGCAGTCACTCTCCAGGGAAAAGCCATTTTATTTTCTTTCCACATTTTCACGGTCTGGAGCTGTTGTGTGTTGTGTCTAATTCTTGTCAAACTTAGAAACTACTGATTATTTCACTATTCGGCCTATTTTTAGCGTCGACTCGATATAGAATTTGACAAAATCATATCCAGTGATTTTCAGTTGAAAAAAATAAGTTCCTTTTATAAGCATGTCATTTTGTCATCTATACTTTAAACTTTTATATTATAAAGAGGAAATATTTGATTGTTTGTTTGTATTGAATAGGCTCCGAAACTACTGGACCGATTTGAAAAATCTTTTACCATTAGAAGCTCACATTATTCCTACTGAACATAGGCTACTTTTTACGGCGGGAATTGCATCATTCCTACGGGAAAACGGATAATAGGACAACGGGTAGTAAGAATGCAGCTAGTATTGTATATAATTTGTTGTATCGGTTTCCGAGATTAATTTTTAAAAGTTGCGATTGTCTTATGTTTTTTCATACACTTAACCATTCCATGTCACAAATCCAGACCTCCAGTGTACGAAAAATAAAAAGGGATCGCGCCGGCCTTAAAATATAATTTTATCTACATACTACGTGGTCCAAAGTAAACGTCTTAGCATAAACTTAGGTACTTACTTACCTATTGTTAAATTATGAAATGCTACTGCATACCATTAACTACTCTAATTAACAAGTAAGACTGGATTTGCAATGTTAGTACGGGTTCAAACAAAACGAATCTATTTGCATTTACTATTTACGCAATAAATTTAATGTGTATTTAAATAATTACATTAGCTAATTGTTTGTTGTTTTAAACCAGATTTTTATTTTGTCTTGTCACTACATATTTTAAATTGACGTCACTTAAGACGGCCTGATTAGGTAAATTACAAAGTAACTTAATTTAATAAAAAAACAATAGTTTTCTTCAGTTTTACAAGTAGGTGTTAATTGTGTCGGATGATTTTATGTAGTAAAAATAACTAAAAGATGAAGAAAAGAAACAAAATTAGAACTAGTACCTATTTACAATTGAAACAGTTGAGCTATCTCAGAGAAGGTTGCGGGTTCGATTCCCGCCTCGGGACAACTGTTTGTACGATCTGCAGATATTTTTTCATGGTGTTCTAGAAGTTTTCTATGTATAATCAAAAATATATCGATCTATGTAGTGTATTGTATTAAGTATATCAGTTATCTAGTACCCTTAACACAAGCTCTGCTTAGCTTGGGGCTAGATAACGCTGTGTGAATTATCCAGCATTATTTATTTATTTATTATCTGCAAACAATCTACAGGTAGCTCAACTGATGCATATCAATACCTGGCGGAAGCATCCCAAAGACGCTGGCTGTATTGCCCCGCTGTATTGCAATGCTGATGCGCTGCGCCAGATACGCACCAGCTCGGGAAATGGCTTACCACGTGCGTAAAATGTCCTATCTGTTATCTAAATTTCTTGTAGCATCCAGAAAATAGTAAAAACCCATTTTTTTGAGCTTTACTAACCACCTTAACACGTTCACTGCTTAGCTTCAGCGATGCGACCCGTGGAGGGACGCGTCGTTGTCGCTTTTCAAGCAGCTGTCGTTCATGGCCGTGTTAGTCGGTGGCCGTCAAAGTGTTAAAGATTAGTAAAATGACCCGTTAATAAATTGCCGGTTTATGTCACGTACCAAATGAACGGTAGCTCGTAAGTTTTGATGGAAGGTGCTGTACTGAGTGACGTCACACAGTGAAAGTACCGCATTCCATACATTTTACTCTCATGACTTGGTAAGTAGTGACATGGAAGGACCAATGAGCAGACAAGTCTAGATATTTGGTGTTTGGATTTGAATTAAAAAGAAATACCTGGAATCTTCGGTGCGGACTTTGCCATTATTGCATTTTTATGTTTAAGTAAATACCGTAAAACGGGTTGAATAGAGATTACAGGGTGAATAGAAATGCATGAAATACTGGAGCAAGATTTTACCTGACTGATAGCAGTGTAAGTATCCTTAGTCCATGACTATTCACCTTATGTACATATGTCTCAGTCGATATGACCTGACCTCTGCAAAATAATGTTTTTCTCTAGTATTTCGTCCATTTCTCATCACCCTTATGTGTATTCTCTCCATTTTACACGGTATAAAGTTTTTTTGTTTTATTTGATTTCTTAAATAAGTTTAAGGTTTACTATCCTACTAATATTATGAATTTCTTATGGCGTTTCCTTTCTTGAGAAAAATTGAAAAAGGTTCCAAGGAAGATAAAAAAAATTGGGAGTTAACAAAAGTGCTAAGAATGTATTTCCTATTTTTAACCCCCGACGCAATAAGGGAGGGGTGTTATCAGGTTAACCTGTCTGTCTGTGCATCTGTCTGTGGTATCGTAGCTCCCAAACGCATGAACCGATTTTCGTTTCGTTTTTTTTGTGTCATAGATAATTTTATCCCAAGCGTCTATGTTTTATGAAAATCTGCCGGGGGCTTATAAAATTTTCAATTTTGTTCTTGTTAGGGGACTTTTAAAGTGAACAACGACAGTCTGAGTTTCCAATAACTCAATGTTGCCAGATACATAATATATATAATACACACTTCTGGTCACACCAAGGGATGCGGATACATATTTTCTTTTTTCCCATCATTGTTTTCGATTGCGCATATGTAGGTAGTAGATATTTATTTTTAAACAGGACACTGTTCTCTCCTTGTTTTCTCAACAATGATCTTGTAAGTATAGTATTAGTAGCAACTAATTGTTAACAGATAATTGTATAGCTGTTTTGAATAAATTATCTATTATCTACAGGCTAATTTTATCTGTATATGTTTTATAGCTGTGTGGTGCCGGCTTAGAATTCGCACCACTCCAACTCTTCCTGCGGGTGTCGTAAGAGGCGAATAAGGGATATCCACCGGGGGCGGGCAGCAGCGCCCCCTGCAGAACAATTCTACCACCGAACTGCGATCCTCAACCCGCATGCCCAGCGCGGGGATTATGGGCATTACCCCCCATGTGATAAAAGCCAATAAGGTGCTTATCAGGGGGAGGCCTGCGTCCAGCAGTGGACCAATACAGGCTGTTGAGGTTGAGGTAGAGGTCATTTTATCTAAACTGATTATTCCCTACTTCCCCAGGCAGCAGGAAATATTTATTTGTTCAACAAGTGGACAAAACGATTTTTTGTTGAACGTGCCGATATTAAATCCCGAGCTAGCGAAGCAGTCTAGAATAGAGTCACGCACGAGCATAGCGAGTGGCTCTAAAGCAGACTGCTGAGGTAGCGAGGGATTTAATAGGCACGAAACGAAAATTTCACCGCGACTAGCAAGAAATTTTGTAATTTATGAAAGAAGTCGAATGTCAGATACTCATTTTGGTCAACAACCTTGCGAGTAAAAACCTCTTTCAAACCATGAACGGACGAAATATTTTTTTTTATGAAGGTTGCATTGTTCCGAATTCAAGTAACTTTTTTCAACAAGTTGAATATTAAACATTCTTTACTAAGTTAGGCCTATTATCTAAGTTAGGCTATGTTCTAAATGTCTGCCAAATTTCATCTTGGTTTGTTCAATAGTTTTGGAAATCCTAGGTAACAAAAATTTCACATTTCACAAACTTTCGGCTTTATAATATTTCTTTATTCTTCTATCTGTGAGTAAAAAACGTTTTTGCTTACTGTTTTTGAGTATCAATGTCACCGTTTTCGAGCAAGAGTGGTGAAAAAATAATATTTTTAATAAAAAAATGTCGCCGCCGGATCGTAAAATCACCCGTTTGTAGAATACATATCAAACGCTGATTTGTTTGGAACACGGGAAACACCTAATTACTTTCATTCGATGAATTGATGATGTGACGTTTAGTCATTATGGTTAAACTTTTATCGTTCAACAATCGGCATTGGCAGCTTGACACAAAATGTCTTTCCTTGCCTCTTTTAAATCAAACCAGTCAATCTACTGTTACTCGCCTCTACCTAAATAGCAACGTGGTCCTCATACTAATGTCCAGCATACCAAAAAGGTTGAAACAACGGCATTTGTCACCTTTGTTTTTAGACTGGCACTGTGTTCGTCCACTCACTGCACAGAAGGTTTTAAAATTAAAATTTAGTAGGTACTGGCTCTTGTCTTGAGTGGGACAAGGTAAAGGTTTCTTGTTGACTTCATACTTTACTTTAGAAAGATCAAAGAGAAAAGATCAAAGTTGGTGATCAGGCTTTATTTTCAAGTTTTATTTTAGTAATTTGAAATTTCTGACGTGTCTAAAAGTCTGTAAGGTCTAAAGGAAATAAAAAGCAATTCGAGTTTGGGAGTTTTGTAGAGTGCGACTACGCAAACGTGTAAAGTGCAAAGTGTAGGACCCTCTGGCCAGGTGGGATGATGAACTGTAAAAGACTGTAAGAAGCAGATGCTGGATGCGGCAACTAAAGACACGGCACTGCACTATGGCAATAAGGGAGAAAATAGTGTACTTTAAATAGACATCAGCATAAGGATATATGTATACATAGATTATTCCTTATAGCCTACATCATCATCGTCATCATCACCTGATGATGACATCAAGTACCTTCCTAGTTTTTTACTACGTAATATCACTTTGTATCCTAGTTGATGATTCACCGATAATCTGATAAATTTGAAGAATTTGTTTAAAACCTAAGTGCTATAGGGGAATAATAAAATGGGCAAAGGTCCGCCTGCGACGTAGGAGGTTGCAGGTTCGATTCCCGCCTCGGGACAAATGTTTGTACGATCTGCAGATATTTGTTCAGGGTGTTCTGGATGTTTTCTATGTATAATAAAAAAAAAATCTATCTATGTAGTGTATCGTATTAAGTATATCAGATATCTAGTACCAAAACACAAGCTCTGCTTAGCTTGGGGCTAGATAATGCTGTGTGAATTGTCCAACATTATTTATTTATTTTATTTTATTTATAATACAATATAATGTGACAGAGACTATTTAAATACAATCAATGACCGTGAAAATTGTGCTTGGTAAGTAGTGATATAAAACATTTTGCATAATGACAGAAAAATGCCCGTTCAGCTAAAAAGTTGTTGGTACCAAGTTGTGAGAACTAAATATGAGCTGGCACAGATAGTGGTGCGAAGCAGTTTGACTCTGAGGAACTTCTTATTCCTACCCTGAACAGCTGGTGTATCATGTGATCATGACACTCCAGCTCTGACGACCCTTTTCTAACCTGGGGTACCTTTATTTATAGTTTTGATTCCGCAATATCATTTTATTTATTTTCTGACCAACTCCCATATCAGTGAACCTGTTTCAATGCAAAAGGTATTACCAATACAGGTAAGGCCACAGGAAGTCCTTTGAATAAATCAAAAATATCAATATTGTCAGTGGCACACAGAGGCTCTCTTTGCGTGTGTGCGGCGTCTCATACCTGCGCTCGCGCAGCCGCCGCCGCCCCGTTACCGTCTCGAAGAAAGCCTCAGTGCTGACTTGGCGGCCGACGCGACCACACCGGCCTGCCTACGATGTGGACCTTGTGATTCCAGTGTTGTGAATTTAGTGTTCAAGCACAGTGCCCGTGCGTTAACCCCAACCCTGATAGTGCATAACCGGATTGTGTACTCAGAACGCCCCGCGGCGTGGAAAAGGTGGGTTTTAGTTATCTAGTGTGTTAATTTAAGGTAATGTGAAAGTTGTGGCGGCTTGAGGAGTCGGTTGACACACTTTTGGTTCAGGTGTGTTGGCTGGCAGGTGGGCGCGCCGTCTCTGCGATACGTGAACGACCAAAATTCCGATCGAGAGAACCGCTTTCGGTGGAACTTTCTTCCGTGTTGGAGAAATGCACACATTCGAATTCAGTTCTGAGATCCTTAGTCATTGTAAAGTAATCTTGAATGTGGGCATGTTTGAGGCAAAGAATTCTGTCTTAAACATTCTTAAAGAAATAATAGAGTAATATTTTAAAAGCAGTGTTAAAGCAAAGACTTCAACGCGCTCTACTGAGCTGTAATTTGTATTCTGTGGCCATACGAGCCAATGAATATCGAAGTCGCCCGTTAAAATTGCTATTACAGTTCAATGCTATTATCGAAGCTTTTATCCCTATTTTACAGCTTTATTCAAATCAATTAATGTATATCACGTTGTGACTCAGAGAGAAGTATTTCAAGTTTGCTCAATACAGAAAAGCTCTACATTTATAATGACATATACTAAAAAACTCGTAACTTAAAATTCTGCTACAAAAAGATGCTAGCATATGTACTTATAATACAATAATATATTTATTTCAGACAACATTAGAACAGGTTATATATCATAAATGTGCAGTGCAGCAGTAGACAGTATAAATGTAGTAGAACTATGTATACTATAAACTAAGATCATTTCACTAGATAACCCTAAAGGAAACCGCGTAGGTAAACATTCCCATAAAAAGGAGGGTAAAACCGAGCACGGCGGCAAGTGCTGAGGTTCGACCGGTTCTCCCTCCCCCCTCGACGACGTGCTTGAGTGCATCCCTCGAATCTGCATTTTAATAAATTAACGCCCTGTTTCTGGTACAAGAATCCTGTTTGTTCTTGATAAGCATCTCGATCTTGTTTGGTGAGAAACTGATTTCTACGATGTTTCTTTTGTCCTAGATTAACAAACGGTACGAGTGACTTACGATATTGGCAGCTTACGGGATCGAGATCAATTTTAGTATGATTGCTTTTCTTTTAAAGCCCTAGGTATTTTAAAACATGGTCATTTTGTCTATGTTTTCCAGTACCTACATTAGAAGACTCAATAAATCTTCAAGACTCAAAAAAAAGATTAGATCAACAAATCACCGGAAAAAATACTTTACTTGTTAAATCATCTAATTATTGGTTCATAATTACGGGTTTGGGTAATATTGTACTATGCCTACCAAACCTACCCACCTAATTTTAGAAACAAGTTACCTAACCCATAAAATTATATTTTCTGTCTTCACAATTCAATTTATTTGCTTATTTTTAAACATGAAGCAAATGTCCGAAGCTCTCCCAACCTACAGGAAGGTACCTTTCTATCTAATCCATCAAAAGCAAAAAAGTTAATTTCACGGGATGTAATAGAATTTCTCATTTTAAGAAAGGATCAAACAAGGAAGGTATCAGGTAGCGTACCGAAGTTATGAATTGTTTACTAAACGTTATGAAGTGTTTAGTAGATGCGTCAAAATAAAATGATTCTAAATGAAAAGATCCAAAAATACACGTGGGAATTTCTGAAAACCAAGCGATAAAAAGTAGGTAGGTACAATTAAAACTGATGAGTCGATAATATCGGAAAAGAAAAGTCTGATTGACAATGAATACCAGACGCCAGACAATGAAATTTAGTATCACGTATGAAAAATATGCAAAATCATTTAAATTCAATTGTGAATTGTCACGTCAAAGCATTCTTATAAGTTTTATCGAGGAATTTTATAGATGAGCCCAATGACTCCGATATTGAAGAGAAATATAGCGCGGGCCGCTACAAAAATTGTGTCTAATTTGACCCATTCATTATTGTAGTAGTGCCTAAAAATTTGGAATAAAAAATCAAAAACTTTTGAGTAAGGCTTTAAGTGCCAACCTTTAAAAAACGTAATGAAAACATGTGTTCGATTTTAAATTAAATTTCGAAAAGTATAAAAAAAAACACACAAAAAACAGACACATAGCCGAACATAGGACACACATAGGAACATAGGGGGAGGCCCCTATTTTCAAAGTCGGTTAAAAATCACACTGTACAGAAAGTACAACCACAAGCTGACTGTACATTTTTTTCAGCTCCAGCAGATTGAAATAATAACAGTTTTTCAGAACATCACATTTGAATTGAATAAGTAGATAGGTATATAATTATGCTGGGTACCGAATGTAATGGAGAAAGTGTTTGACGAAACGGATTATTAGCAGATATTTTCACCACATCTGCATAGCAAATGTTTGTCCGTATAGAGAGTTGTAGTTATGAAGTTAATTGCGTAACGAATGATAAAAATTATTACAATATACATCCGCTAAATCTGTGCTCAGTGTATAATTTTACGGGTGATTTAGTTTTAACTCTCTAGAGTAACGTCTATTTTCTTAAATAATTTAAAACGAATTAATCTTTATTGAGGTTGGTTACCTTCAATCTTTACAATGGCTAGTATAGTATTATTATATCTGTGACAATGGTAAACTTATCTTCATATATTATGTATCTTACCTTCATATGTGGTAATTCCGTTTGGTTAGTCTTGTTACATCATTGTCATTGAATTGCGAATTCTGTTAAATTCCTCAATACTCCCACGCCTAAATTACCTCACATTATTTACAGACGTTTAATTTACGTGTATTGCTCTGCAATTTCTTATGTAACTTGCTCATCAGAATTTGCTTCTATGTTATCTTGTCCCTCATCACTTGCTATAAGTTTTAAGTCAATGATGTTAGAGTTGATTTTCAATTGCTTGATGTATGGATGGTTGTCTACAACGGTTACTGGTCCGTTATCGGCAAGCGGGTCAGGCGCGTGCGCTTGCACACACTTTCAACATTAGTATACGACCTGAAATACGCATACCGACGGAACTGCGAAGACGGACAAATGTAGATTTCTGATAGAATCAATAAGTAAATTTTGGTAGGAATATACACCAAACAAAATAAGTTTAATCATGTTTCGTTCTAATGAAGTGAAGGTAAGATCCACGCTAGATGATAGAAGGTTCCGAGTTGGGAAGGAGCCGACAATAGACTTATCATACAATATGTAGTAAACAAAGATCCTATGACTACGTTCCTATCTTTGGTAGTAAATCGAACAAAAGAGACCTAGCCAGCCAATCACAAATAAAAAATAAATTGGTACAAAAAATATTTCAAATAAACAGAAAACACGCGTAAACCTAAAGAAATATAAACCTTGGCGATAAAGTATGGTTTTTGTCAGATCACGTATTTTGGCCGCACCTAAACGTGTTACTAAATTCGAGCACTCTTGTACAAGGTCCTGTGGCGCAACGGATAACGCGTCTGACTACGGATCAGAAGATTCCAGGTTCGAATCCTGGCAGGATCGAATCTTTTTGTTCGTCTAGACTTTTTTATTCACTCAATAAAATTCTAGTAAAGTGTATTTTGTAACACGAGTTACATAAAGTGCCGTACAAATTGTAACAATGTTAAGATCGTATCAAAGGCAATCTAATCTGAGCTTCGTTCAAAATAACCCGAGCATTGTTGAGCCATTTGAAGTGAGCGAGCCCGGCTTTCTGCACTATTTACAGTACAAAGACGGCTAATGAATTCGATTATCCAGAGAGAATCCGCTCTTCCGCACCGACTTCCGACGATTCTACAAACGTGGAGTCGTCGGAACATAGGAAATAGCCATGTCAGGTACCCTCTAGCACCACGTAACAAAGTTCAAATTTCAACGGTTAAACGACGACATTAAGGAGTAAAATGGATGATGTAGCGCGACATTTTTACGAGGAATTCACAAGCCATTGAGCAAAATGCTTTTGTGGTAGCGTATAGGTGGATGTTTAATGAAAAAAAAGAAATAATTTCGTAAAAAGCATTTCATGGACCAAATTCTTTTGTCTTATTTTCTTTATTTAATGCAATAAATAAATCTATTTCATGCCAATGAAAAGCTAACTTCAAATTCTGAATAATCTTTCTTATTTTCTAGCCTAAAATCCTGAATGTTCTTGAGCGACCACGTGTCTAAAAATCCATACTGTCCAGTATGTTCACCTACCGGTCACCAGTGACAGGCCACCATTGGTCCACTCCACATACAAACTTGTTAATTTGCATACATTTGTGTGTAACGGTTAGACCTGTCGGTGGCGTACGGTTGAGATGCCATCCACTGTTTTACGTCTGTGTTCACCATTAGTATTCGGTCAATTAGGCTGCTTCGACGATTAATATTGACGGTTAAAGTATGAAAACTTGTGTCAAAAACGTTAAAACAACTGTTTAAAATTTAACCATCTGTTGGTGAAATCGGGTCATAATGTAAGAATGAGTTGATGGACAAATTTGCTTGAACCTTTGATCATTTTGATGCAAAGATTCAAGAAACCTGAGCTCTGAATCTGCTTTGTACCTTAATGGAAATACATTTATCCTGTAACTGATCAAAATTTTGTCATATATACTTTTTATTTTTAAACGAAAATTAAATGAGCTTTATAGTTTTGTCACATCAGATAAATCAAAATATAAAAGTCAAGGTCTTTGGCACTTTCTGCGCAATTCAAATTAGGTATAAGTATCTATCTAGTTCTTGATCTCCATGAATTCGAGAATTAATTCGGAATTTGATTGCTTTCGCCATATCCTCAAACAGAGGTTGCATTTCGCTTGCGCTTCTGCACCCCTAGGGAAACATTCATATGTGGCAAATCTGAATATTGCACCAAATTGCGCTTTGTGTTATGAGGTGAAGTTTGCTCAGCATTAGAACTTACGTTTTGAGAGATCAGCGGTAGTTACGAACGTAACGTTTCAGTTTTCGCTCTTCAAACAATGTTTTGCAGTCAAAAAGATCGTTCATAAACATTGTTTTGCAGTTCTTAAGTATTTTCTCAGACTGTAAGATATTTCATTAGCTCTTAATACTTACACTCCGAACCAGTTGTGTAGGACTTTTTTGTTCTGCTTCGAACTCATCATCGTTAACCCACTAACTTTTTGCATTTAAAAACTAGTTTGTTTCAAGGAAGTATAGGTCAAGCAGACGTTGGTATTAAACGTATCTAGAAGCAGTTATAGACACCTAGAGCCAGATCTCCCTTCACAAAATGACCTTGAACGAACGCAAGGCTTGTCGGCCTCAGGAATGCAACCACAGTTCTTTGTTGACGAAGCTTATAGATAAATTCCTTGATAAAATGTTGACCCCAATAGTACGGAAGTTTTCTCTAGAGACAGACAACGATAATCGGATAATTTATTGGAATATGACTCAGGCTTTTGTCCGAAGTTCCGCATGCGACAGCTTTCCCTATTAGAACTTATCACTGACTTGATTTCATATTCCATAGATTGAAAGTAACATATATGAAAATCCATACCTGACCTATCAAAAATAAAATTATTGCTATATGCAAAAAATCTATCCAAACCCCCAAATCTTATAAAACATGCTTTTAATATGAGTTTGAGTACCTATACCTACCTACTACCTATAAGCTCAAGGTAAAAACAATTTGAGTCTAAAGTTGGCCTCAAACAGGAATGCTGTATTGCCAAATGAACCGGTCAGATGGGATTTGAAGTAAAGCCTCTTAATTTGACAACAATGCACGCCAAATTGTAGGCTCCATTCAAATGTGGCAATTTCGATTTCAATTTCGAAGCTGTATTAGGTATTACCGTAGGTATTACCTTATTTACATACAGTATTTAGCAGAATTTTTTTTAATAATATTCATTTCGATTTGCTGCTTTTTTCTAGCCATACAAACTCATCGTACCATTTTGTAACCTACCATTTTTGTAGCACTCTAGGAAATTGATTGAGGACATCCGGATCGAGCTGAGAATACTAAACAGTTTTCTAACCATAACTGAATGGGGCCTAGCCACATTAACTATCCATATAATTTTATGTAAAAGGGGACGAATCGTAAAGAGTCTATATAATGTAGGAGAAAAATACTAAAGCTCTGTTGACAGCAACACGACAAGTTACAAGTGTCGAAATAGTTACTATAATGTAGGTACCCCTACAAAGTGATTACACAATACAACCAAAGCTATTTTCATTGTGTTCAGATGTATAGATACAGGTATGCAGCATTGGCGTGGCGTAGGCAAGTCAGGCAATCAAAATACCGTCGCCAAGGCAATATTGCAATAAGTAATTCTGAAGCATGTGCTCACTACCAGTATCGTTGAATAATAGCAGGCACCGCAATCTTAATAGAATAGAATCCTGGGACAGACCAACAACACAGATTTGAGAAAATTATTTGACCTTTTTACGACAGCTGGATTCTAGCCAAATATATTGCAAGCATTTCGTATTCACTGACAAATTTCAACAAACATTTAACTCTATGTGGGTGAAGTTGGCAGGCGCGTAGTATTGCGTTTTTAGTTTGGAAGCCTTTATTGTTTTACTATCAGAGCTTATACGATGACTATCAATTGGACATAATTAGTTGCCAGATACAACTCGTGAGAACGCCCGTCTGCATCTTGCAGCCGAATGCAGACAAAACGTTATTGTCGTTATTGGAGTATAAAATAGTCTATTGATCCCGTTTGAAATTGAAGCGTAAAACCAATTCCTTAGACTTGAACTCAAGGTCATCTGTGCAGCCGGCTTACTGTTTCCGATTCTCTACGACCGTGATAGGAGTAGAAAAAATGCAGAAAATGGAAAACCTGTAAAAAACTTCGGTTGAACGGTTGTTTCGAAATGTATCGTGAACTGATTTCACGATACAATGATTGAACCGGTCATCCGTCTTCGAGCATATTCGATGCAATCAAGTTCCTGCCTTGTTCCTGGGTATTTGCGTCTCCTTTTCATAATTTGTCGGTGGCGTTTTAGGAATACATACTTAAATCGTACTGATAGGCATATTATGAGGTATTTTACAGTATTTTATTGTGGACACTATTGGTGCTGTTAACACGATTTCCTGATTCAATGATCAAAACTTCATCTGCGGTGAGAATGGATTTACATTCTGGTCACTGTAATTTAATACGATATAATATTCTCGGACTTTAAAGTTGCAATCAGGTCACACAAGTTATTAAAATCTAAAATACGCGTGTGACCACAAACAAATCGGAAAACCATTACTATGCTCACGTAATCTTTCGTGTTGTGCCGATTTTCTAAGATATTAAAACGACAACACTCACGCACATACACAGATTAATTAATAGGTACTTACTACTCGTACCTTTGAGTTTGGAGATAAACAAGGAGATCCACCAGTGTTCATGAAAATTGTAAATGAAAAGAACAAGCAACCGGCAGTTAAACTGCTCTCCAGAAATCTTTAAATTGACTAAGCTTCAATATCACATAACATAAAGATTAAGAATTATTTTCTTAAACTACAAACCCTAACATTCAAGACGTTATCGCCTCTAAGCAGAATAATAAGTTCTTTTTCTTTAGCTAAACCTTGTCGAAACAAAAACTAAGTTAAGCCGAAGAGATGTAAAAGCAAATATTATCACGTATGTAATCGATGACCACTCCTCGCAAATACGTGACTTCCATCCTTTTCGCTTGTTTTGCTTATTTTCTTATTAGTATTAGGAATGGATTATTTGTATTGTACGAGTAGCTAAGTACATATTGGAAAGAATTTCAGAAAAGCTATAAGTATTGTCACAAAAATAAAATTTGCTGAAGGAATTGTAGTCACGTGTCAATTCATTCATTTACAGTATCAAACAGAGTGTTTATTCTTTGCATCTTATTTTTATTTCGTCTCAAGACGTTGTTGTTTCCAATAACCTTCAGCCTTCCGACGATCACTTTAGTAATATTTCTGTCACGACTCTTCAATTATTTATCAACAGTTCATGCCATACCTACGCTTGATAATTACAAAAAGCTACCCAAGACTAAGACGAATATTTGTACATACTGATGGTTACAATTTAATTTTACCTAGGTACGACGAGACACATTGGTCTGTCTGTAGCTTGTAGTTTTAATAAGTATTAAATCTAGCTATTGAATATTTGAAGAATAATACAGGCAATACTGTTTCCAAGATAGGTAGAATATAATATGACCGTTTTATAGTTAGATACAATAAAAAAATGCAGGACCGCCAAATTACTAGTATATTACAACAATATTACTAGGAAAATGCTTTATTGTTATTTTTTTACCTATATAATGTCTTTATTTAATGTATACCTAACTGTCAATTAAAGTAAAATATATTTTATTTATAATCACTAAGCGGTGAAGCACAATATTTTCTATTTCAATCATTGCCAATGAAAGATCTCTTCAGAAACTACGGATATGTGCTTGAATTGTTGAAGTTTGTTAGCTTGTTCTCTATCTTTAGGTAGGGATGCTGCTATTCTATAAATTTTCCTGGGGAGTCAAGTAATATTACCTCATCGTGTCTTTTCTTTTTTTTATAAGTAGACAGGCACTTTAATTATTTTGTATCATTTCCTCTTACGTAAGATGCATTGTTTTCTAATTTACAAGCAAATTTTAATTCAAATAAATATCGTTTTACTTGGCCACCTTGAGATTTTTGTTTATGAATCACAATAACTCAGCTGACTTCTAAACCATCCACAACACGAATTAATCACAAGTGGTAACTGGCAACCCTACAAGTTCTGAGCGATCGTGTCTAGAATTCACCTCACCCTGTGCACCTTTGCCCCTCTGCGCAATCCATAAGGACTGATGTACACGATCAACTTACTGGCTCTTTGCCAGAGCACTATGCATAAACCTCAACTAAACCACTAAAGTTTGTTAATATTGTATACGAAAACGCAAAGGTAAACACAAACAGAACAGGTACCTATACCTACCTGCTACGCGTTTCGTTCATTGAAACATAGGAAAGATAGTTCACCATCATCATCATCAGCCCGTATACTTCCACCTGTGAACATAACCCTCTCCCAAAAAGCGCCACGTGCAGCGGTCCTGAACCGCCTCCATCCGGAGTCAGAAAAGGAAGTTAAAAGTTAGTAATTTAAATATATAGGATTATAGGTAACCCAACCTTGATTCAAAGTATATAATAAATATTATTACGTAAGGAATGAAATATTATTACCTTCCTAAGAATAAGAATAAAATAGATTTATTTGTGCAGTCAGACTTACAACCTTCTTTCAGTTTAAAAAACAAAATAATTAAAAACTTATAAATGTAAGCCCGAAGGAACAAAATCACAAATCGTCACTTGACAATAATACCCATGCTAGCTAGATATTGAAAATAACATTTTAGGAATTTATCTATACTTATAATAAAACTGTAACAGGTCCAATTCTGTACATTGAAGATATTTTGAAAATTTTTTTTGGAGGGCACTCTATTATCGATACTGAAGCCAAAACTGTAATTTTTTTCATTCATGTCTGTCTGTCTGTCTGTCTGTCTGTCTGTCTGTCTGTTTCTTAAACGCGCATCACGTCGAAACTACTAAAGGTATTGAAATGAAATTCGGCATGAGTTTAAGACATATTACGAGGAAGGATATAGGATACTTTTTATCCCGGAATTCAGTCAGGTTCCCTTGGGAGAGGGGATGAAAGTAAAATATCTTCACCGCGCATCACGTCGAAACTACTGAAGGTATTGAAATGAAATTCGGCATAATTTTAGGTCATATTACGAGGAAGGACATAGAATACTTTTTATCCCGGAATTCAGTCAGGTTCCCCTGGGAGAAGGCATGAAAGTAAAATTTCTTCACCGCGCATCACGCCGAAAGTGCTGCATGAGTTGGAATGAAACCTAGCACGATTTGATTTCATACTACAAGGAAGGACATGGGATACATTTGATCCCGCAATTCAGTAAGGTTCCCCTGGGAGAGAGGATGAAAGTAAAATTCTTTAACAGCGCATCACGACGGAACTACTGAATGAATTCGAATGAAACTCGGCATAATTTGAGTTCTACTCTTTGAGTACGAGGAAAGATACATTTATCCTGGAATTAGTAAGGTTCCCCTGGGAGAAGGGATGAAAGTAAAATTCCTTCACCGCACATTACGCTGAACTGCTGAATGAGTTGGACTGAATTGGTATGATTTGAGTTCAAACTACAAGGAAGGACATGGGATACATTTTATCCGGTTCCCCTGGGAGAGAGGATGAAAGTAAAATTCCTTCACCGCGCATCACGCCGAAACTGCGGAATAAGTTGGAATGAAACCTGGCACGATTTGAGTTCATACTACAAGGAAGGACATGGGATACATTATATCCTGGAATTCAGTAAGGTTCCCCTGGGAGAGAGGAAAAAGTATAATTATTTAACCCCGCATCACGACGGAACTACTGAATGAATTCGAATGGAAGTCGGCACGATTTGAGTTCATACTACGGGAAAAGATATATTTTATACCGGAATTCAGTAAGGTTCCCGTGGAGGGGGATAATAGTCAAATTCCTGGGTCGCGCATCACGCCACAAGTACAGAATGAAATCAAATGATGCATTTTATCTGGGATATCAGTAGGCACGGTTCTCTTGGGAGAGGGGATAAAAGTCAAAATGTGTTCTTAGTTGTAATTCATTAACGCGTCGCCGATTTCATGCATTCTTTTTATTAGAAACAGTGTCGCAAGATCGAATTTGACTAAATCAGTAGAAAGTCGAGTAGAAAATCAGTAGATAAAGGGTAGGTAAGTTCCTATCCATTTATTATTCCAAGACGCACCCATTAGTTAGGGTTCTACCTTAGTAGGTAGGAACCTAACTAATGAGTGCGTCAATGCCTATTTCAGGCAAAGTAAAATGTACAAATAGTCCATGCAATATTCATGAACATGATATTAGGTCCTTACATATGAAATTGGCGTTTTTCGTACTGGCCACTTTAATCACAAATTTCTCCTCTTTGGTAAGGAATTCCAAATTCAAATTTGTACAGCTATAGACTCGTGTATTTGTGCTTCGATGATCGTCATTCATTTGTTTTTTTTCTTCTGTTTTTTTCTGTTTGCGTCACTCATTTTACAAAATGGAAAACTTAAAATATCGCATTATTTACGAGTACGAGTTCCGCCGTGGCACTAGTGCTGCGGAAACAACTCGAAGGGTGAATGATGTGTATGGCGGTCGTGTTGCAAAAGAAAACACAGTTCGTTTTTGGTTCCAACGTTTTCGTTCTGGAAATTTCGACTTGCAGAACAAGCCCCGTGGACGGCCTGAGACTCAAGTTGATAATGAAGAGTTGAAGGCTATTGTGGAAGCGGATCCATCGCAAACCACGTCCGAGTTAGCTGCAGGCTGCGGTGTTAGTGATAAAACTGTTTTAATTCACTTGAAGCAAATTGGGAAGATTAAAAAGCTTGAAAGGTGGGTACCCACCTGACCACACACTGCGCAACAGACGGCTACTAAATTAGAAGAGCTTCAATTGGAAAGTCTAAGACATCCTCCGTACTCCCCGGACCTTGCTCCAACAGATTACCATTTTTTTCGAAATTTGGATAACTTCTTGCAAGGGAAAAAATTCAACTCCGATGGGGCAGTCCAAATCGCCTTCAAAGATTTTATTGATTCCCGTCCGACTGGTTTTTTTAGTAAAGGGATCAATGAACTACCTATAAGATGGCAAAAGTGCATAGAAAATAATGGTTCATACTTTGATTAATTAAATATATTTTATTAAAAAATATTCGACTTTTTGTTCCTCCCATACAAAACGCCAATTTCATATGTAAGGACCTAATATTTGGTGGTTTAGCTGGTCCAGTTAGGTAAATGTACCACCGAAGTTTGGTTGGAGTAAGTGGTCAAATTAAACTAACTGGACCACAGAAAAATATTTTTGACTGTGGTACACAATCAACTGTACCTACCTAATAACGAAAAAAAATTACGGTGGTCCAGTCAAATGGATCAGGAGCCCAATTCTGTAATACAATGGCTTCACTATGACAATGTAATCGTCGCAGAATCATTACGTAGAATCTTTAGATTAATAAAACTCCAGATAGTGCGTGCGAGATAAATTAATAGTTTCAAACTTGACGCGCGTCTCTACATCTGCATTCATCATAATTTCTTTCATCTAAGGTAGAATACCGAAACGTGTCATTCCGTGACGTCTGTGACGTCCCTGTCATAGTAAAGCGATTAATTTAGCAGAATAGGGCCCCAGCTGAACGGAACCATGAGTTAGAAGTGAAACGAGTATGACACTTCTTAACACTAACGCTGGCCGAGTCGTAGCTGAAAGTATTGTCGATAAAGAATGGGATTGAAGATGACAACATGCTATCCGCCGTAGACCCCACACGATTTATACACTATTTAACTAGGTACCTAAATAAAGATTCTTATATTAAAAGTGTAACAGGTCCAATTCTGCGCATCGAAGTTTTTTTGCACGGCGGCGTATCATAATATGAGAGAAACTGTGGTGAAATGTGAACTTAATTAGTCGGCAGGTATGGCAATCGCGAACGAAGTCGCGGGTACAGCTAGTACCCAATAAAAAAAGTAGAGTCGATAAGAAAAGAAAACAAAAAAAAGTAAAAACTTTGATTAAGAAGAGGCTTCCTAGGTATTGAGATTGAAAATCGTGCGCAAAGGCCTAAATCCACGCTCGATCAAAGACATTGTATTCTCCACAATACAGTGTTGAAACTTTCGTAAAGTTCTCTTATAGCTGCCGCCCGTAGTCTCGGTAAATCGCAGTTCTTTCATTCCACTCAGCACTTTTGTGTTCGATAATACAATGAAAATATAAAACTTTTTGGGTATCGATGGACAAATAAGTTTAAACAAACACTGCAACAAAATTTTAACGTTCATTATCATTACTTAGGCTATTCGTAAAATTTACTCTGATCCTCAGCCTTTCCCTGAATTATATTTAAGGTGTCTGTGTATTTAGCTGAAAATGGTTGGATGGTGATTTTATACAAAAAATTCTCACGTTTCCTAAGCCCAAAGGTACATTAGAGCACGTAAAGCAAACTCTGTTTATCGCCAGTGCGGTCTAGACACGAAATTTGCTAGAGCCTGAGTATAAAGCGCTGTGGTTAGGTGAAAAGCGCTGTTATCGCTTACAATATTGCTGTAAACAAAACGTGTCAAATCAGCGTCTACGATGAACATTAAACAAAGATTTTGCGAGCACACCCGGAAGATTCTCGCAAGGTCGGACGTTTCGACAATTCAGCAAGTTTATGTAAATTCTTCATCAAATTGATGAATAGCATTAAGTTTATGATAGATTTGCATTCAATAAATTACTGATTATAACATAGTGGTATCCTCAACCTCAACCTTAAAAGCCTTTATTGGTCCACTACTGGACGCAGGCCTCCTCCTAATAAGCGCCTTATTGGCTTTTATCACATGGGGGGTAATGCCCATGATCCCCACGCTGGGCATGCGGGTTGGGAATCGCAGTCCGGTGGTAGAATTGTTCTACAGGAGGCGCTGCTGCCCGCCCCCCGGTGGATATCCCTTAGCCGCCTCTTACGACACCCGCGGGAAGAGTTGGGGTGGTGCAAATTCTAAGCCGGCACAACACGGCGATAGTGGTATACCACAGTAGTGGGTCAAACGGGTACTTGAAAGTGCGTCATAAGGGGACTTTTATTAAGCGGGTCAAAACATGCGGGTCAAAAGGGTCTAAGACCGTTTTCCCTAATGATTCTATAAATAAAAGAAGGCTTTATAAAAATCACGAAAAATAAGCGAAGACGCTAAGAATCGGCATCGCGCAATAAATAAAAATCGAGGACACAAAAAGATCCACAAAAGCTCGTCCGCATACGTTTAAAACCTTGAACTTTTGCCTTACGGATCTCACCGGCTAGTTTCGAAACCTCAATCCATCTTGAGATATTCAGCACGGTAGGTAACGTACTTATTCAACATTCGAATAAAATGGCAATTCAAAGGTTTGTATATGCAAACCGGTCAAGTTTAAAATGATTGTTAATGAACTTTGAGGCCGAATTTGCATTTCAAAAGGTTTATGAGATTTGGGGAATGTGGGCAACAATGCTACCTATGTTAGCTAGGGCTAGAAACAGTATCAAATAAGATTGTTGATGACGAAGATACAGCTATTTTCAAGAATTATTCTATAACCACAACAAACAACAAAACTTCAAGGATACTAACTGATAGTGTGACTCATAGGTTACGGCACGGTGCATTCGTAATCATTTTACCGCGACTCTATGACAGACATTCGATGCAAATACATTGTATTATGGAAATAAACATACCTATACCTACCTAGGTACTTACTTTTTTGTAAATCGATACTATAAATGCCATTGGATGTTTAATCTCTCTCCCTGTCTTCCGTGGAAGGCAACATCTGATTTCATACAGATTTGTAGTTTTTAAATCTTTAGAGAATATGAACCCCTGTATTCACAAGAGCGTACAAATTACAAATAGAAAAACGTTTCATAAAATCCGCAGAATGTTCACACTTGTAAGGCGGAAGTACCAAATCAAAAACAAAACAGTGGTAAAACGTGAAAGCGCAAATCCTTTCAGTGGCTCCACAAAACACTGGGCATCGTCGGGCTGTCTCGTTAGCTCCATTCACCCTCACTCTACTAGCACTCGAGAATCACGAGATGATGATGTAACCAGTAGGTATCCTTACTTTAATAGCACTTGAAAACTAGAAACGTGTGAGCGAAGACACAGATTTGATGCCTACGATACTGAAAGGAATAAAAATGGGCTGTATTCTATACTCAGTGGTTTAAGGATAGATTCTAAGATACTGGATGTTAATACATATTGTGTGGTGCTTGCTGTTACAGCTCCGTAGAATACAGGCGTTTTTGTGTTGCTCGTTCGACTGCTGGCTTTTATTTTCGCCACCCAACTAGGTTTGCTTACTCGGATGAACTGTGTAGAGGCTATCCTTCTTGTCGGTACTCCATTCACATTGACACATTTCCTTTTTGCGTTGCGTTTGCTGTTGAGTTTTGTTTTTTCTTGTTGGATGATTATATAAAAAACGAGCTTTATATACTATTAATGTAGTTATTTATATAGTTTTTTATTGGAAAGGTGCAACGAATACAACTATGACAGTCAAATACCTAGAAGGATTTAAATCCGTCTAAGATTAAATTTTATGTTGTATTTTTATTTTTCTCCGAAATGTTTGATGTCGGTACACAATACATTTGAATCTGAAAAAACTGACAACAAAAGGTTTCAAAAACAATACGGAAGTGCACAAGGAAATATTGCTTCGGACAATGAATAGGTATGGATCAAGAATACAGATACATAATGTAAATTATGTATCGTCCGAAAGTCCGAACATTCATGAGTACTTCCGACATGTAATGGATGATAGATTCCCAAACATAAAGGACATCGTTGATTAATGTGAGTGATCTATTGAGAGCACTCGATGATCCATTAATTCATTTTGATATTCTCGCAACATGGTAGGTATAACTGGGCTTTAGAAAACAAATAAATATTTAATTTAATACCCGAACGTGCTTACATGTGTAAGTAAAGTATATTCAGGCTGAAGTTACGGGAATCTCTACCAACATAACTAGTATCAATGTAGTTAAAAACTGTTTTCAAAATTGTTGTACCCTATCTGTCTGTTTGTATTCAATTGATACATATAAGCCCTTAAATTAAGGTTAAACCCAGCAGGTAATCTTTTCGTTCTTCGTTTCAATACCTATTTTTTTAAAAACATCCAATTTTTAAACTTGTTAGCCTTGTAGAAAATTACTTGTTATCGTATCCGCCTTTTTTTTATAAAATATGTATATAGTTCTAAACAGGTGATGTCCTGCCTGTATATCTTGTATAAAGCCTGTTTTGCTACACTTAAATTAATTTATGTGATTGTATCAGATTCTACTTGAGCGGTCAACGGAACCAAAGCTCATCCTGCCCAAAAAGCCATTGAGCCAAGACATTAAGTTTGGGATAACCAAAAAAAGGTATTCTCAAAAATCACAGAGAGGTTCTCAGGCAGGTAAACTGTCCTTAGCATTAGAATAGGAGTCACGGTAACAAAAAGGTCGAATGAGTCAGACGTAGCAGGTAGAATCTTTACAAAATCATTTGAATGATAAGTGTGAGAGACAACCATCCATTTCATTGCGGTTTCGGCATGGTAAAAGGTACATTTCGGTGAAATTTCTTGTCACGGCCTGTTGTAAATCAAGCTGGAAACTCGAACCTGTTTGGCAAAAAAGTAGAGTTTGGCTTTTGATTGGACAGCTTTCGGAATAATTTCAGAATTGTTATATCATACGATGGTGGGTTAGGTACATAAACCGTAAATGTTGTAATAAGTACAGGTGTATCCTGTACTTATTACAGGATTTTCGTTTACCACTAAATATGCGTAAATTCTTATTCTACGAATAATGTAACCGGAAGGAAGAGGTTGGGGATTCGATTCCGTTGGGAGAAACTATAGGCACGTTGTTGTATGATGCTCATAACTGAGCTCCAGATGTGCCTACTATTTAATTTAAACCCGCTTTGCATGTCCAACGAGTGTCCGTTATAGCTGACACACAGACACGAACATCACTCAACATCTGCTAAGTTTTTGCGAAGTGTGCAAAATCCCGTTCCACGATAATAGTGTTCAGTAGATTATGGAACAGTATTTGGAGAAATGGAAAGTCTTCAATAACGTTGGGTTTCGTATCGCCAGAAATCTTAATTTCCCTGTTGGTTCATAACATTACCGAGGGAAGATGTTTAAATTTCTTGTGAAAAATGATAAACTAGGTGCAGAGAGTAGGTTGTGGGCATTTGTCCAGCAGTGGACTGGTATAGGTTGATGATGAGAGAAGTGTCTTAAATGAAGATCGGTTTAAAGTAAAAGAAAACAGTATTCGTGTGTGCAATCGACATATCGCCAGGCCCGTTAGCAGAAGCATTGGTGCGGAATTGTGGGGAGCTGAGACGAAGAGACTTGTCATATTCCGTCAAGTGCATTGTCTATTAGATTAAATGATGCATTTTCAGCGATCCATACAGTAAGTAGCTCCAGGACTTCCTATTAAGAACACGCAGGCAGACACTTTGGATTAACCGATGACCAAATGGATTTAAAGTTTAAGCTGGAACACAATAGTGTAAATCTTGGTTTGTTTTGCAGAAGGGTTCTAGAGAAACATCTAGATAAGTGATTGAACCATCTAGAGGTAGATAGGTATAAACAAAACGGATGCAAGCCTTTATAAAGACGTTATTCATAAATTGACGTAGCCTGTTGCTAGATAAGTCAATCACCTCACACCTTAAGCAGGCTACTAGAACTATTTTAAAGTAATAAACTCCTGTTAATACCACCAAGCGGAGGCAGTTAGCAAAGTGCCGGTTTTAGATCAAACTAAGTTGCTTAATAGCTAAACCTGTTAGTCACTTGAACGCGCGACAGGATTAAGATCGAGGTTGGCGTTTACTAAATTGTAAACGGCGGGCTATCTTTCTTTCGGAATGTATTTGTGAATTGCAATGGGAAATCAGACGACCAATATCAGACTGAGTAAACTTGTAAGAAGACCAATAGGTAAGGTATTACATAGGGAGGTACTTACTGAAGTCTGTAAAAGTGAGACAGTTAATGGCCATTTTATTCCTCTTCTTTCGGAATGAATTTGTGATTTGTAATGGGAATTCAGACGACCAATATACGACTGAGTAAATTTGAAAGAAGACCAATAGAACACATAGGGAGGAACTTTCTAAGGATAATAAAAGTGAGAGAGTCAATGGGTATTTCATTCTATCAAGATGTTTCGAAACATAAAAGCTTTCTAAGCATTTATATAGGTATTTATGTAGGTACTACCAACTAGAGAGAACGTATTGACATAAGTAGTTACCTACTTAGCAATAAAATATGACGCTAATAACGGATATTGTGCCCTTGAAAGGACCATTTCCGATTCCAAGATAAGTGCATACCTGAGTAAAATGCAAATAATCAATCGTTATAAATGGTAGAAAGCGCAAGACATTAACCAACATTGATATTCTATTAGGAGGGTACAGAAGCCTCAACACTTATTATGTGTCATTCAACCTCATCGCGTCGTCACGTTTTCACTTTTGCCATAAAACATTTTCCGCAAACTCCTTGTGATCACAAAATGGCGTCGGTAAAAACGCGCGAAACGCGAGCTGATGCATCCGCGAATGTTGCGTTTGAATAACAATGCGGAATACGTTATCTTGTTTTTCTCCGGCTCGGCTGGTAACCGATTTATTTCACTGCTCCATTTAAAATATTTTTTATATGTAGCAAATAACAACTCTACAAAAGTAGAGCTTATTTTGGGTGGTGACTGAGAGTGAGATGGCCAAATGCAAACTACACACATGGGTCGGAAATCTAGGCAAAAATTTAATTATGTACATATTAAGACAACTCACAATAAATCTGACCTGATCGACTGAATAGAGTGCAGACCATAATTTACTAATTGGACAAAGAGAGCCAAAGACAGAGCTCAATAATAAGGTAGCTTCGACGTGCGCACCAGCAACGGATAGCACAGTATCTTGATTAGAAACATCGAAAAAACCTAATGCCGAAGTAGTGCAGCAAAAATCTAATAAAAACAGAGTAGAAGTTACAAATCTATAGCACATGGAGCGTGCCGCAATATCCCGAGCAGCGAGTTCCAAAAACATTTCTCAACTTTGCCGCACGCCAGCAATATTACAATGCCAATGTTACAAGGAAAAGTGCCAACATAAACGAAACGCGAACTCGCACTTTCGTGAATTGCAACAAATACTAACTTACCCCGTTATCCTATTTCTGAGAGAAGCCGATTGGCTGATTGTTATTAGAATCATGTAGAGTCGCCAAAAGCTGAATGCGTAAACTAACGGTTTCGGTTCATTGAACGTCAAGTGTTGCCACTAATAATAATGGCCACCTGCTTTTAAGGGGAGTTTCTGTGCCAAGTATGGGGGCAAGCAACTATAGAAATGCAGGTAGCGTAAGCTTTTAAAAGGTTTCGAAACCGAATCAATAACACCTGAATTTATGATTTAGTTACATCGTACCTACCTGATATCTTTTATCGTCCTGATGACCCCGTTCTAAAAGCAAAACCTTTCTGAGACACGATTTCGTGAGTCATTGCCACTACTATCCGTCACCGTCGTAGGTACTACTTTTACGTTTCTCAGAAGATGTAACTAAATGTTAGCGGATTTCGAAAAATGTCAAATTCATTAAAATGTTCCTAACTAGGTTTTCGTGCGTACTCTAAGCTTCAGGTACATTTATTAGACATGACAGGCCCCATTCCACACGCTTATTTTCGATATTATGATAAGCAACATATCTGTGGCTAATATACACTAACTTTTACTTTTTCGGGTCGTGACTCAACAATGATAAACTGAAATAGTGGCGGTTCAACATTTTTTACGCAACAGTACCCAGGAGGTTGTAAAATAAACTTTATGGTCAGTTTCTCCGGTGATCATGAGTTTGCCTGTACCATTGACGCGGGTAACAGGTGGAATAATACGGGTATAATGTCTTAACTTGGCCCCATTTCGAGGGAAACTTTATCACCAGCGATGGTATGTAGATAATGTCTACCTCTATACGCTTGCTTTCCATGTTTTACACCTTCAGTCATATAATGCACTAGACTGTTACAGGTGTTTACAAGGGCAGAAGCAATAATTTTGTACCTCTTGATTGTTAAAACTAAGAAAACAGATGAAAGCCCCTATGTAAACTAAAAATACTTTTACTTGATCATACCTCGTTCAACTAGTTTCCACTGTCGACTTCCTATTTTCTAACGAGATTTTTTACTGAAACGAGAAGCGCGCGCGTTGGCCTTCTTTCGCACTGTGGAAAAATACGAGTTACAATACTATGTAGCAAGGGAGTTTATGTAGGTGTTACATAGAAAGGGCAATGGACTCCGGCTGTATAAGACAAATTACCTTCCCAAGAAGACGCTTGACTATTACTTGAGTCTTGAGTCAATAACCACGCTCCAGGCGCTTTAATATTCTAGGCTCTAAAGCAGAAAATATCTATAGTAGTTCCCTCAATAGATAGTCTTATCCACATTGATTCAACGGAAGCAATAATGTTTCAAGCTACAAACTTGAAATCGTATTGGATTGCGAACTGCGATACTTTCGCAGTAACTTTGTCGTCGGCCTGTAACAACGTTATCGCTGCTACGCCTTAGTTCATGGTACAATCGTGTCCAGTGTCATCGTCGCAGTTACAACTTCTTTAGGAGTATTACAATTTAGGGCACCAATTTTAACGGCTCCAAATTTAGGGCACCTATTTTATTCCCAGTTAGAGCACCCACAAAAAAGTAGTGTCTAGTGATGGTGTTTTAATATAACTAAATGTAACTTTTTTAATCTTGATATAAGATTAACATACATAGTTTTAGAACTAGGCACATACCTAGGCGTTTCTCTTTTACGATTTATTTTCAAGTACAAAAATAAGTAGATACTCGTAGGTTTATATGTATTTTTAGGGTTTTGAAGATCGAAGATCGGTTTCAAAACCCTTATGGTCTCGCTTTGTCTGTCCTTTTTTCCCTCCTTAATAACTCAAAAACTACTGCAGCTATCAACTTGAAATTTAAAATAATAATACATTTCGTGCGCCTGTACAGATTTCGAGAAAAAAAATGAAAATAAATGAAAAATGAAAATGAATATTTTCCATACAAATTGTGATGCCGAAATTTTAAAAGATACCTACGGAGTCATATGGGGTATCAAATGAAAGGTATCATTTTGTACGTTTCAGAACAGTTTTTGAAATTTTTGTAGGTTTCATACTTTTTAAAATATTTCGAAAAAAGTCGAAAAAATACCCATTCCCCCCCCCCTATCTCCGAAGATTGCAGAGTGATCCATGTAAAATGTATGGAGCGTTTATAGACATGGATCTATATTTTACAGGAAAAATATAGAGAAGTTTGAAAAACGAACACTTTTTGAAAAATGGTCAAAAAGGGGAGGAATAATTTTCAAAAGGGGGGGCTACCTCACCGAGTGGGGTATCAAATGAAAGGTATCGGTTTGTAGGTTTCAAAACAGTTTTTTGAATTTCTGTAGGTTTCATACTTTTTGAAATATTTTGAAAAAAGTTGAAAAAATACCCATTCCCCCCCCCCTATCTCCGAAGTTTGCAGAGCGATCCGTTTAAAATGTATGGAGCGTTTGTAGATATGGATAGAAAAATATAGAGAAGTCTGTAAAAAGAACACTTTTTGAAAAATGGTCAAAAAATAATAATTTTCAAAAGGGGGGCTACCCCGCTGAGTGGGATATCAAATGAAAGGTATCGGTTTGGACATTTCAAAACAGTTTTTAAAATTTCTGTAGCTTTCATACTTTTTGAAATATTTCGTAAAAAGTCGAAAAATTTACCATTACCCACCTTAACCGAACCACCCATTTAACCGAAGCATGCAGAGAGATCCATCTGAAATGTAGGTTGGTACCTACTATTCTTAGGTATTCGTGAAATTGCGAAGTCTCTAACCGGTACTTTTGGTACATATTTATTGACAAACGTTCAAAACCCTCGGCGCGCGAGTTACACTCGCACTTGACGGATCTTGTTTTAACTGGTGCGATTCCCTTTTGTTTTTCTTATACTGGAGGCTTAAATTTGTGACGTCAGCTCAGCGTGGATAAATGTATGAAAAAACAAAAAACAGCGTCAGCTTTTATATCGGTCAAGCCACAAACAATATTTTCATGACTTGTTAACTTAGCTAAAGCAGTTGGTAACCAAACGGCATTTTTCCTGTCTGGGTCATATAATCTTGTTAATTACTGGGAAGAAATCAAGCAGCAAAACAACAACACGCAGGTTAAGTGTCGTCATAAAACAGAAGCTGCTGTTGGTGATAAATTCAAGTTTAACACCTGCTAGACATCACTTTTAACCCGATGATTTCACCGGAAACATATGAAAGTGGAAGAACAATACAATCCGCGTCAATGACTTTCCCGCGGTTCACTAATCACCAACACACCAACCACTCACAAAACGTATAGGTACAGACAAGATAATTGTCTGCAACGCTGCTTAGTACGAGCGAAAACGACACACTGACCGACAAAGTCCTTTAAGCTATCTCGTCTACGGAAACCTACTTAGTGACCGGTGAGCTCTCTCATTTTAATTACACCATTCTTACTTCTATATTATATTCACCTTTAAGTTCTTGTTTGTTTGACTTAGTATTTGTTTATTGCATTGCAATAAGACCTTGGCTGGTCAAGGGTTTTGTCCGATTTAATTCCAACCGCGCCTAAAAGGATTTCACTTTTTAGAAGTTCAGCACGACTGAGGAACACGTACATCAAGCAGAGACAATTTGCTGGTTATTATAAATTCAACTAATTTATCGAGTTCTTTGTCGACTATTTAGTTGAGTTTTGCTTTTATTTCGAGAATGATTACTAACAACAAAACTACTTTTGCTCAGTTCGTCGTCCGATTGTATAACCGTTGTCAGTGGACAGTGACTAAACCACTCTCGCCAAAACTATGAAAGATCTTACTCGAGATAGTTTTACTCTTTCACTGTGATATGAATATTATGACGTGTCCATTGCCACATGAGACTTGTACTAAATTATCTGTAAAATCGCTACTGTTATAATTTTACAGTTCGTTCTCTGGATTTCTAATATATGATATTGAAGATGCTTGTATTGTTTGACTCTAATGTTGACGAGCGTATCATGGTGTGATGAACCCTGGCAAATTAAATTTCACAATGTAATACATTTCTAATTGAATTTCACAAAAATTGCGCCCTAACACTGAACCAACTACAACAAACTGAAATCTATCAGAGAAAATGGCAAGGGGTCTCTTGACTGTTGACGTCGTATCTTCGGACAACCTGACAGGGCCCAGTGATAGGTAGAAATAGAAACGAGAGACATTCCGTTCTAGGTGTCACGTTCTCGTACGTGTATGGAATGGAGTCCGGCTACGTAGCACGTACGGACTTTCCACCGCTACACAAACAGAGAAACAAATGAGTCGTCGGCTCCGGGTTTTATTCGTGTACGGCCGCTCCTACGCTTTTTCCTCTAAAATGTGTTGTTTTGTATCCGTACCTTTGAGGTTTTCGTTTAACAAATCTCGTTTCTTTTACGTTTCATGCTTTTTCGGGTAGGCTGTTTAATAAAATGGGTCAAATGCGCCAGACCGAAACCAACTAGCATCAGAATCTGGCAACATAATTTTATATTTACTCGTCTATCATAACTTCAAGCAGCAAAACAGTAAAAGAGAAAATGCAAATAACTGATTCTAATCAATACTTATGACCTAGATTCCAACAGTTATCTCCGTATTTAAGGCTGGCGTAATCACAGTCACCGCTTCCGCCATCTTTCTTACGTTCCGTTACGTGCACACGATGTTATTTTATAAACTGATCAAGTGATCAGCCATATCGACTTATTGCTTTGTTGATTATCGTCGGCAATTTCTATCATTAAAATTTCGTAACACTTGATGCTAATAAAATTGTTTAGGACCATAGCTAATTTGCTTCATAATATTTAATGACTCTCATCCAAGAATGTTCGCTGCGTTTGGTTTTGGAATCAGCTTTGTGACATAGTCGCGTTAAAAAATAAGTAGGTGCCAATTTCACATGTTTAAGGTACCTATGTAAAGCTAGATAAAGTTCTTATATACAAAAATTTAACCCAATATTACGAATATTACGTACGATGTCTCACTTACGTAAAGCGCGACGGATAATTTCGCTTGCAAACGATAAAATCTTCATTGTACGAGATTTGCTGCTCGTTGCATAAGAAATACCTGCAGGCATGTTTAGCGGTAGTAAATACGCAAGGATATCGTTTTGAGTTCAGTACAATGCAGACACTGAACTTAGATAAATACCTAGGGGTACAACAAATCATATAGGCAAACGTTTTATAAACTGAAATACGTAGATACCTAGGTAACTAACTAACACATTCAATTGAACTGGAAGTACCTTTATTAACAAGGAAATACTATCACACTCTAATATATGCGAAAGTTTGGATGCATGGATGTTTGTTACCTCTTCACGCCAAATTTACTGAACGGATCGGGCTGAAATTTTGCTTACAGGTAATTCTTATCCTGGAATCGAACATAGGCTACTTTGTATCCCATAAATCAGTTCCCATGGGATAGAAACCAACTTTAAAAGTTTAAACGTTTAACAACGCGTGCGAAGTACGAACAATCTACAGGTAGCTCAACAATAAAACAATAGCTGAAACAAACTGAAATTTGTGTTTCAGCTATTGTTTTTGACATTGTACAACTTTTAATATAACAGATTTATAATTCAAAGCTGAATGAAAAAGTCAATTTATTGTTTCACTTCCAGCTCTTGTAAAATCTATCATAACTGACTTTTTTATTATTTTTACAGGTAATTTCCATTTGCAAGGAAGGAAGGGTGAAACCGAACAGGAAGCAATAAAAGAAAAACAGCTGAGCTGGTATCGTTACACAAAACTCTTTAGCGCGTTTGTTATGTTATGTTTAAACATATCTCACTCGAGAACAAAGTTATAAGGATATCGTTTTACCTATGTACATATTGTTCTGCATCAAACACCTTGCTTCGTTGCTTCCTATTCTCAGATGTTTGGTTCCTACACTAAAAAAATAAATTGTTTACATTGATTAAGATTTTGTCTAATGTGATCACGCTCATGAATCCATATGAGCCTGATAAGATCTTGTCTTCTGTGACTATGAGAACTTAGTTAAATCGTAATAGCTCCTTCAACCAAGTAATGAATTGGCCTTATAAAGTGTAGTTATTTAATTTAATTCAGAGATAAATGCAACAAAGTTATTTGCAACAAAGCTAACCCCGTGCAAATAAATGTTTATTATGACAAAGTGAATATTTATTTGGACTTAGAGCATTGATATGTCAATGATGTGCCTATTTTTTGTTTTAAACAAATTCCATATGTTGCAGCTACCATGCATTCTTGTTTGTAACGAATGAGATATTTATCATTCCAACTATTTTGACGCCTAAGATAAAATGCGTCTTAGTTGGACTATCTTTTTTTCAGTGTAATGCATATATATCAACGAACTTTTATCACTTTCGTGAAAGTGGGCAATGGCCCACGACGCATAGGTAAGTATACATGGTGGTGCGCCCTTACGGATCGCACCTGGTAGTGAATGCTATAAGTGAACATTTAGGTGGACTTATAGCGACGTCGGTCGGCGTATCGCTTACCAGCAACTTTACGGTCAACTATTAGAATTAGAAACTAGAATAGGCTTATGGCTTCAACAAAAGCCACGGTTATGTAAGTTGCAATACTGACACCCCGAGTCCAGCCAGAGGCCGAAGAGCACTTAACACGTACAAACACACAGTGCAAAGAAAAAGCGAGGCCCTCTCACTTTCTTCGAATCATCTCAAATTCAGACCCATGTGAAAGTAACTGGAATACCGGCAATAACTTATGCTTAGTTAGATATATCTGATAGTTATCGAATTGTCAATTAACTTTCGTAAGTTCGATGTATTGATAATTGCTTGGATATTATTATTGCCTTCGAAGCAAAGGAGGTAAACAATGCGTAACTCTTAGAAGTTTTTCTGCAGAAATTTTAGATGATATTAAGCTGGGTAAAGATTATTTACGTAGCGCGTACCTAGTGATTTTATTTCCATAAGATCCTAACATTTCCTAAAAAATACTTTTTATTATAAAAGTTAGGTACATAATTGAATAGAAGACACTAATACAAATAAAAAAGAACAAAATTTATAGTTTTAAAAACCCTTCAACAGATTTTCATATAACAAGGCTATAAGAACACTCAACAAATTATCTATGACACAAAAAAAAAACGAAACGAAAATCGGTTTGGGAGCTACGATTCTACAGACAGATACACAGATACACAAACAGACACGTTAAACTTATAACACCTCTCTCTTTTTGCGTCGGGGGTTAAAAATGTCCCTTAACATAATGTCCTAAAGCGTCAGGTTTCTGCATTTACGCGGCGATTTAAAAAAAAAAGTAGTGTGGTAGCCAATGTTAGAGCCACCACCATACTTCAAACCCCTTTCCATCGCGTTGCACCGATGATAGAATACAAAACATATACGCTAACATATATCTTACCAACCTTAGGAGCTTCTCACAATTATGACACAAGACATGGTGGTAACATTAAGAACCCAAACCGTAGACTGGCTAAAGTGTCAAAAAGTTACCTCTGTATTGGTGTAAAAGTATACAACAAAATTAGTTCTGAACTTAAAAGTTTAAATTGTGATTTATTTATGAAAAAGATGAAGGAAATCGTGATAAGAAAAACCTATTACACTTTACAAGAAATCTTTGACGACTCCAGTATTAATTGACATGTGGTAAACAACAATTTTTAATCTTTATTCTAAATTTTGACATTTTTATTTAATTTGCATAATCAAAAATCCTTTGATATTCCATAATACCTCCCCAGTTAACTTTGATTTTCCTAGACATGCATCTCGAACCTGAGTCAGTCGACAGGTCAACCTGTGTCTCTTAACACTCCTTTGTCAGGAACCTGGTACATGGGGTTCGTAGCCAACGAGCTGGTTATTCGTTAGTCTGTCATTTCGGAGCAAAAAATATGACTGCGTGGGAGACAAACCTACAACAATAGAGGCTACCATAATCTCAAGAAGATGAGATTTGATCCCTTGATAGATAAATAGAAAACAAAGCTAAAGACCCAAGATACTGTAGTGCCCTAATCAAAGGAAATATTGAAAACTACAACCAGCTCATACGATATTAAATAATAAATGGTAAGTATAAAATCCGGTTAATGTTGCGTTATCAATGACAATCCCCTCAGATTCTATTTACATTATTAAAAAGGTAAGTAAGTACAATTATTATAAGATTGTAATTTTCTTTGTGAATAAAGGCGCCCTTTTATAATATTACTATACTGGAAATAGAAAACTACAACCGGCTCATCCGACATTAAAATATGGAAGTACACGAAAGACACTAATATTAAATATCTATGCAAAAGTTTAGATTTATGGATGTTTGGATCTTTGTTTGTTACTTCTTCACGCCAAAACTACTAAACGGATTGGCCTGAAATGGGGTTCCCATGGGATATAAACAACCTACGTTTCCATAGAAACAACGCGTGCAAAGCCGCGAGCAAAACGATTAATTTTAATACAATACTGATGTGCTGTGATAACCAGTAATGTAAGGAGCGTATTGACAAATACTTGAAGACTTGCCTCGATCAAGACTATGTTAATTGCCGTTTAGATTTCGAAACACTAATCTAATAGTTGTGATGCAAACGGAGAGCCCGCGCTGCAGCCAGTAGGTATGTAATCCCATACCACAATTAAGTCGACGACCTCTGGCGCAGCGGGCGAAGGTCCGCCTGCGACGCAGGAGGTTGCGGGTTCGATTCCCGCCTCGGGACAAATGTCTGTACGATCTGCAGATATTTTTTCAGGGTGTTCTGGATGTTTTCCATGTATAATAAAAAATATCTATCTATGTAGTCTATTGTATTAAGTAGGTATATCAGTTATCTAGTACTCATAATACAAGCTCTGCTTAGCTTGGCGCTAGAAAATGGTGCGTGAATTGTCCAACATTATTTATAATTTATTTATTTATATATATTTATATTATGGACTCCCAACAATAAAATCACATGCCTATTTAAAAGCCTCCACCACACAGCCGCGATTATGAAGTGCGTCTAGTGTTGAACCCCAATGCTGGCTGCATTGCCCCGCCGTATGGCAATGCTGATGCTGCTTAATGATAAATTAATTAAAAGGTATTTCAAAGTACGCTGCCTATAAGAACATTGTCAAACTATACTAAATATAACGGTGCAATCCTCCATGCTTGGGGCATTTTCAGTTCAACAGCAAACATAATGTGTACTGATAGTCTCAAAAAAGCCAGAGATTCGCAGTTAATTGGCGGCAAGCGTCTTTTTAATTTCCGTACGAACACTTAATAGAAACCATCACTCTATTATTCAAGCCATTAGCCGTTAGAAAGCAAAACAAACTGTGTGAGAGGAATAAATTACCGGAGCATCGTACAGTCAATACAAATAGCTAATTAAATAAGTCAAAACAATTGAATAAATTCTGCATTGGACTTTTCATTTTTTTTTTTTTTTTTTAATTAGAAATGGCAGAATCCTTCATTCACAAAGAAAATCTATATATATAAAAGAAAGTCGTGTTAGTTACACCATTTATAACTCAAGAACGGCTGAACCGATTTGGCTGAAAATTGGTGGGGAGGCAGCTTAGAACCAGGAGACGGACATAGGCTATGTTTTATCCCGGAATTACCACGGGAACGGGAACTACGCAGGCGAAGCCGCGGGCAGCAGCTAGTTATAATATAATTAGTATTTACAATTGAAACAATTGAGCTAACTGCAGACTGTTGCAAACAATCTACAGGTAGCTCAACTGATCCATATCAATACCAGTCGGAAGCGTCCCCAAGACGTTTCATTTCCGTACCGAAAAATTCACATCGGAAATTTGGATTGCAACGGTAAACATAGTTTGTTAGTTGAATGATTCTCATTTTCTTAGGGATAATTTGCGACATTGAAATTTACAGATGCTTATGATGAGCTTTGGAGAACTTAAAATGGTCAGAAACAAAAGATCGCTTGGTTATCTATTTCCTATAAATCCTTTATTGATTAAGAAAATTACAAACAAATAATATAAACAAATTAGAACTAGTATTTACAATTGAAACAATTGAGCTAACATCAGATAAGATAAAATCTAAATTAACAGAAAGAGAGTCAGTTTTCGGTTCATTCAGATTTTAATAAAAGGAAAATTTTGGTTCTCATACACAAGTAGGTGTTGTACATGGTAAAAGATTTTTTTTTTAATCGGGTCAGTTGTTTCGGAGCCTATTTAATACAAACAAACAAACAATCAAATCTTTCCTCTTTACAATATTAGTATAAATAATTCAGCATAATAATGTTCGACCATCCACACAGCATCCTAGACCAAAGTCCCAACTCTTGCTTATGTACAAATCTAGACCCTACAGATAACATAAAATATCTCGGCATTATCCTAGACAGTAACTTAACGTGGGTGGCCCAGATTAAACATCTTTCGGGGCGTATGAGAAAGCTCATATGTGTCTTTAAGCAGCTTCGACACGTTCTTTCTTTCAAGTTGTTAATTGGTGTTTATCAATGTCTTGCACAATCAATACTGACCTACTGTAATTCCATCTGGGGAGTTGCAGCATTAACCCACCTAATTAAACTAGAAAGAGCGCAGCGAGCGCTCTTAAAAGTAATGATCTATAAGCCTAAATTATACCCCACAGAGTTAGTCTACAAAAACTGCTCTGTCCTAAGCATAAGGCAGCTCTTTATCAAGGCAGTGATAACTAAACAACATCACCTCGTGAGTGAAGAAATCATGCAAAAACTTAAAAAGCAACGTCGAAAAGACAAAATATTTAAGACTATTAGTACGCGAACAAAGCTAGGGGAACGAAGCCTATCGGTTATAGGACCCTGGTTGTACAACCGTGTCAGTAAAGACATATCAATAGCAAACCTAAATCATAATCAACTTAAAAAAACTATCACGAGTTACCTGCTAAACCTTAACTATACGGAAACAGAAAATCTATTGAAAGTCATGAAATAGACTACAGTATAAATACCTAACATAAACACAAACATACTCTGCAACTACTACATACCTATGAACTACACAATACCTACTACATACACTAATGTCTATGATCTGTGGTTGGTGCCCCCCGCTGCCCAGGCTCTCATGAGCCTGGTGTCCTCGGGTGACCAACCACGGACATTGTAATATCCATACAGATTATAATATTCATGTTTATGATATATTATAATGTCACTTATATACATGATGAGAGGGGTGTGGCTCCTGGCGACCATGCTAAATAATGTTACTAAAATATTGTACCCACTTACCACTTAGTTTAAAAATAATGCATAACTCTATCATAATGTTATCCATTATTCATATGAAATATTAGCACTTAGATATTAGAAGTATTGCGATTTGTAGGTACTTAACTGGCAACCATATTAAATATTGTAACTAAATATTGCACATAATTACTACCTACATAGTCTAAAAATGAATAAAATTATTATTATTCATTATATTAGCACTTAACTCAGATATAAGATGTATTGCGAAGTGTACTTAAATTATAACTAAAACGGGCCTCACCCATAGCCTCAGTCACGTAGAGTCCGGCAGTTAATCCCTGTGACCCCACAATACAGGTCATCATGACCTAGTTTGGGGAACAGAGCCTAACTTAAGGTACCTACTTATCTCAGTCATTCATTACGCTAGACCAGTGGCTCCGATTATATTTAAGCTAGTGTACCGATGCATAATACTACTTACTGAAATAAAGATTATTTTATTTTTTTATTTTATTATTTATTATCCTCTACCACCAAGCTAGTGTTAAGTTAATTGAATTGTAACAACATGAAACACCAAATAAATGATTCTAATGTTTTGTATGTCAATGAATTAATATTCAACCGGTATCCAGGACAGCTTTGATGACATTCCCGTTGTGGTAATCCTCGTTCATATAACGGGTAATCGAAACGGTGGCCCGCTTCGTATATAACCGCAGAACTAGTATCGACCAATGCTCGATTGGCACTTGCCACTGAATTACAAAATAATATGTATGGAAATATAAACTTCCTCAACCTCACCTCAGCAGCCTGTATTGGTCCACTGCTGGACCCAGGCCTCCCCCTGATAAGCGTGTCATTGCCTTTTATATCATGGGGTGATGACCAAATGCCCATAATCATCACGCTCGGCATGTGTGTTGGGGATCGCAGTTCGGTGGTAGAATTGTTTTGCAGGGGGCGCTGCTGCCCGCCTCCGGTATATATCCCTTAGTCGCCTCTTACGACACCCGCGGGAAAAGTTGGGATGTTGCATATTCTAAGCCGACACCACACAGCACAATACAAACTTAATGGATATTAATTATGAATCAAAACATTCATTTTCAGGGTAATGCTAAAGCTCTGCGCTCAGTGGTCCTATACCGCTACCACAGAGCACAAAAATGTGCATTCAAAATGGGTTTAAACTCGTTACATTCGGAAACATTTTGCAGTGACAAAATGGCTTCCCATAACATAAGCTTCAACGAGTGGCCTGCGAACAGTCTGTCATCTGATGCCGTCAATATAAAATGCCCTTAGAGGATCAAGCGGTCTCATTGGTCCTCCATGTTCTTCCTAACTTCAAGTTTCAAGCGGACCTATAGGACCGCGGACAAAGGGCGAATTGAATGCGTATTAATATAAAAATTAGACTCATTTCTCAATAACATTGGTAATGTACTTGAATCTGAGTGAACTGGAATGTATTCTAAAATACTTGTCCATGGTCTAGAAGACAATATTTGTCCATGGTCTAGACTAGAAGAATGATAGAAAAAAAGCGAACGCGTGACTTTAGAGGGGCCTCGATTCTTGAGGGATATTTTCGTACTCTCAAAAAAAACTTCAACGGTTAAAGCTCATTATTTGAATGGAAATGTTTGTGCTTTGCAGCAGCAGCGGTGCTTTCCGGTTGTGTAACAAGCTTAAAGGTACCGTAAGGGCCGCAAACACAGTACGCGATCTGTTATCTTTGGTAAAATATTGTGGTTTCTTATTCTAAAACTACAGTAATTGAGTTACAGTTTGGCACATGAGCCATGGCCATGGGTTTCATCAGGTGTATATCGCCCATGGTTTGTAGAAAACCAATTCTGTATCTGTATACAACATAGATGCACGAATGTAATGTGTGTGACATTTGACGCAATTTGCAAAAATTAAAGCACAATCACATATGACATTAATTTTGCGCCATCCGAACATTTTAGAAATTATAGCCGTTAAAAAAATATTTTTGCCCACTGCCCAGTAATATAAAATTTAAAAGTTTTATTAAGCACCTTTTGAATTTTATGATACGGGGTACTTTATTGTGTATTCTAGCATCTTTATTTTCTACTTTACATAGTATAAAACAAAGTCGCTTCCCGCTGTCTGTCTGTCTGTCTGTCCCTATGTATGCTTATGCTTAGATCTTTAAATTTACGCAACTGATTTTGATGCAGTTTTGTTTTAATAGATGGTGTAATTCAAAAGAAATGTTTATATTTATAATACGTGCATAATATAGTGGAGACACACTGATTATTTTAGAGGTTTCTAATGTAATGTCGTAAATATACACATTTTTTTGCGCTTACATTGTAAACGCTGGCCGTTGCCAGCGTTTGCAATGATGATGAATGAGTTTGGGTTCGTTTGATTTTTCTTCTTAACACTTTGACCGTAGATAACATAAAAGCTTATATAAAAAAGTTTTTTGTATTTTTTTAATGTAGGTCCGTGTTTGTTTTTCGTAGATGGAAAAGGTTGCCAGTACCTAGTTTTGTTTCCTAGCATTTTGTTTTTAATTTTACATAGTTAAACGAATGAGGCTCTCGCTTAGTTATATAACTTAAACTATGCAGTAAAGATTAAGACTAATCCAAATAAAAGTCGTCAAGTTAGGCAGTTAAGTAAACGACATTTTTTTTAATTTACTTTAATTTTCACGTTTAATTTATCTATACAACAAAAGTGCGCAGTAAACTTTTTACGAAATCATTTTTCATCATAATACAACGGGCTCCTTGTACGAGTATGAATACTTGTTCTTCTATATCGGCATTGTTCTAAACTCAGGGTACAATTATACAATGAACACGGCTGTGTTGAAATGTCCCCTCGAGGACAGGTATTATGTTCTGTTCACGTGACTGACGCTGAAGCTAGCTAGTTAGGACCAGATGGTATGTTTCCCAAACGTTTAAATTATTATTTTACTAGCGACCCGCCCCGGCTTCGCACGGGTACAATGCTGATTCTAAATAGAATCGGCCCCCCGGAGGGTACCGCCGCAACCGCTATCCCTGCATTTTAAATCTGTAATATCTTCGAAAATATTCATATATTAATCTATATTAAATGTACAATGTATTTAAAGTACTTAATTGGATAAGGATTAATGGTGTATTGCTTAAAATCGCTTCGTAAATAATTTCCCCATTATTTCCCGTAAAATGTAAAGGATAAAAAATGGCTATTGTGGGTTTTCCCTAAGAGATAGACATATATCATCGCGGTAATTTCGTTGACCTTTTTAAGGTGTACAATACTGTAGTACATTATTTTGATCTATCTTGTAGGGTCCAGCCAGCGTCTGCAATGAAAGCGCAAAAAAATGTGTTTATTTACGACATCACATTAGAAACCTCTCAAATTATTGTGTATCTATTATACATATAAACCTTCCTCTTGAATCACTCTATTCTATATATCAAAATCCGTTGCGTAGTTTTAAAGATCTAAGCATACATCCCTACGTCTGTCTGTCCCTACAGACAGACAGACAGGAAGCGACAGTGATTGTAAGGTAATGAAGCTTTGTACTCGCAGCTACCAGAAAGCTCAATAGATAGAACGTAGAAATATCAGTAAGGTATAAATTTAAACCGTTTAAAAGATAAAAACCGCCCTGCGGAATTGACTTGCAATGTCACCAATTGAATTTCAAGCTCCTATCTACTAGATCCCCGCAATCTTCCAGTGAGCTATTAACAGCGACTGGACGGTTCTGTTAATAGATCTAATAGGATTAGAACCGAGACTGAGGTTCGAGTTGGAACTGGAAGGTTACGGTCCTGACCGCAGGCTAGGTGACTTTGTTTATTGTGGCCATTTAGAGTTTAAAGCAACTTTGATGTTTATGATAGATATTTTCGCCACGTCAGCCTTGACGACATCATCCGCCGGGCCTTTGCCATCGCTAACGTACCAGCTATTCTCGAACCGAATGGTCTGTTGCGTGACGATGGTAAGAGGTCTGACGGTATGACACTAGTCCCATGGGAGTTGGGGAGGCCCATTATGTGGGACGCTAGATTAAGATCTAGGTCCGCGGGGTACCGAGGCTCTTCGGGTTGTTAAAAAATTATCTGAGAGTCTGGTCGAAGCGATGCGTGACCCAAAATCTGGCGCAGTACATCAGCATTGCCATACAGCGGGGCAATGCAGCCAGCGTCTTGGGAACGCTTCCGACTGGTATGGATCAGTTGAGCTACCTGTAAATTGTTTGCAACAGTCTGCAGTTAGCTCAATTGTTTCAATTGTAAATAATAGTTCTAATTTATTTCTATTATTTGATTGTAATTTTCTTTGTGAATAAATATAATATATGAATCCAATATATTTTTATTAGGTAAACAAAGTATGTAAGTAATTTAAACTAATAACAATAACAGAAAAAAGAAATTAAAAGCAATGCAGGCTAAAAACAAAAGCAAACACATCAATAACGCGTAGTTGCACACGCGCAGCGACAAAGGTGCAGATCCAAGTTCAATAACGGACGAGAGACGAATGAAATGATTAAGTTATGAAAAGAGTCAATATCAAAAATTGTGTCGACATTTTGCTCTGCCAGTGTCATTAAATATTTCCAAAATTATCTTTAAATTCGTTTTGTATAAAAATCTAGAATTCCAGAAAAGGGTAAAAGTAAACCAGCAAGGTCGTTAAAGAAGTCTTAACAAAAGCAATTCAGGTAAAATAAAATAATGTTTCAGTCAAATATTTTCTCATAACAGCAAAGATTTCGAAACTTCGTCCCTTCTACACAATCTCAGAGACAAGAATCTTTTATATCTAACTTAAATACCAAAGTGTAGGCATTCCATTCTACGAATTGTCGTGTTCGAAACCCGTTCTCTGAATAATGTTTGCGCATTAAATCTAATCTTGGATATGTTTCTAAAAAACGTTTGGAAGTCACATTGGTGATTCGCCTCGGAATAATGCGCATTCGAGTATGGAAATGAGGAACGAGTTATTTTAAATATATCACAGACTAGCTGTACCCGCAACTTCGTTCGCGATTGCCTTACTTGCCGACTAATTAAGTTCACATTTAACCATAGTCTCTCATATTATGAAACGCCGCCGTGCAAAAAATCGTGTAGGGTCTACGGGGGATAGCATTTTGTCATCTTCAATCCCATTCTTTATCCACACGACTTTTAGCTACGACTCGGCCAGCGTCAGTGTCAGTGTCAGGCCAGAGTAAGAAGAGTCATACTTGTTTCACTTCTTACTCATGGTTCCGTTCAGCTGGGGCCCTATTCTGCTAAACTAATCGCTTCACTATGACATATCGTCAAAGAATGACACGTTTTGGTATTCTACCTTAAATGAAAGAAATTATGATGAATGCAGATGGAGAGACGCGCGTCAAAGTGTCAAGTTTGAAACTATTAATTTATCTCGCACGCACTATCTGGAGTTTTATTAATCTAAGGATTCTATGTGACTGATGATTCTGCGACGATTCCATTGTCATAGTGAAGCCATTTTATTACAGAATTGGGCACCTGATCCATTTGACTGGACCACCGTAATTTTTTTTTCGTTAGTAGGTAGGCTCAGTTGGTTGTTTACCACAGAAAAAAATATTTTTCTGTGGTTTAGTTAGTTTAATTGGACCACTTACTCCAACCAAACTTTGGTGGTACAGTTAAACCACCAAATATCATGTCCATGAATATCGCATGGACCATTTGCACATTTTACCTACTTTGCCTGAAATAGGCATTGACGCACTCATTAGTTAGGTTCCTACCTACTTAGGTAGGAACTTACTTGTTTACTGATTTAGTCAAATTCGATCTTGCAACACTGTTTCTAACAAAAAGAATGCATGAAATAGGACGACGCGTTAATGAATTCTAAATAAGAAAACATTTTGACTTTTATCCCCTCTCCCAAGAGAACCGTGCCTACTGATATCCCAGATAAAATGCATCCTATGTTCCCTCGTAGTATGAGCTCAAATCATGCCTAGTTTCATTTGAATTCATTCAGTATCATATTTTTACTTTCATCCCAAGGGAACAGCACTGATTCCGGGATAAATAGTATTGCTCATTTGAATACATTCTGTACTTTCGGCGTGATGCGCGACCCAAGAATTTAACTTTTATCCCCCTCCACGGGGAACCTTACTGAATTCCGGTATAAAATGTATCTTTCCTCGTAGTATTAACTCAAATCGTGCCGACTTCCATTCGAATTCATTCAGTAGTTCCGTCGTGATGCGCGGTTAAATAATTTTACTTTTTCCTCTCTCCCAGGGGTACCTTACTGAATTCCAAGATACCTAACATGTATTCCATGTCCTTCCTTGTAGTATGAACTCAAATCGTGCCAGGTTTCATTCCAACTCATTCCGCAGTTTCGGCGTGATCCGCGGTGAAGGAATCTTACTTTCATCCCCTCTTCCAGGGGAACCTTACTGAATTCCGGGATAAAATTTATCTTTCCTCATAGTATTAACTAAAATCATGCCGACTTGCATTCGAATTCATCAAGAAGTTCCGTCGTGATGCGCGGTTTAAGAATTTTACTTTCATCCTCTCTCCCAGGGGAACCTTACTGAATTCCGGGATAAAATTTATCTTTCCTCATAGTATTAACTAAAATCATGCCGACTTGCATTCGAATTCATCAAGAAGTTCCGTCGTGATGCGCGGTTTAAGAATTTTACTTTCATCCTCTCTCCCAGGGGAACCTTACTGAATTCCAGCATAAAATGTATCCCATGTCCTTTCTTGTATTATGAACTCAAATCGTACTAATTCAGTCCCAACTCTTAAGCAGTTTAAGCGTGATGCACGGTGAAAGAATTTTACTTTCATCCCTTCTCCCAGGGGAATCTTACTAAATTTCGGGATAAAATGTAACTTTCCTCGTAGTATGAACTCAAATTATGCCGAGTTCTATTCGTATTCATTCAGTAGTTCCGTCGTGATGCGCAGTTAAACAATTTTACTTTCATCCCCTCTCCCAGGGGAACCTGACTGAATTCCGGGATCAAATGTATCCCATGTCCTTCCTTGTAGTATGAAATCAAATCATGCTTGGTTTCATTTCGATTCATTCAGCAGTTTCGGCGTCATGCGCGGTGAAGAAATTTTACTTTCATCCCCTCTCCCACGGGAACCTGACTGAATTCCGGGATAAAAAGTATCCTATGTCCTTCCTCGTAGTATGACCAAAAAACATTCCGAGTTTCATTTCAATACCTTCAGTAGTTTCGGCGTGATGCGCGTTTAACAAACAGACAGACAGACAGACAGACAGACAGACATGAATGAAAAAAATTACAGTTTTGGCTTCAGTATCGATAATAGAGTGCCCTCCAAAAAAAATTTTCAAAATATCTTCAATGTACAGAATTTGACCTGTTACAGTTTTATTATAAGTATAGATTTGATATTCAAAGCTCATTTCTAACGGACTTAACACTATCATGGCAAAGACGCAGATGCCAATCTGCTCCCCCGTGTCGCGGCGGCGGCGGCGATTGCGGGTCGGAACGCCAAGCCTGGGCAGTGAATGTGTTAAATATCTACGTGTAATAAAGAACTAACACCAACTTCAGGAACGCTACTCTTAAGGTAGGTACAATATAACGTGTTACACTGTGTAACACGTTTCAATACGTCCCGTAACATTACCTCATTACGCCGTGTTATTAAACATAAAAAAGAGATTTTGGCACACGGCGTAGCGTATCATGCTCGCTGCGAATGGTACATTACGACCAGTAACACAAGTCAGTACCCGGCCTTTAAGGCTACACGAGTCGTCCGATCCAACTCATCAGTGGTCGTAAATGAATGCCATCTCATCTGACATAATAGACTTTCGCACGCGCTTGATGAAAGGCAAATAAATTTATTCGTAAAACGGTAGCGTAAAAAAATGGGAAAAGACTTTTAGCACAAGGGTTATTATATTCATATTCATATAGTAAAACTATTGAGAGTATCTTTTCAAAATAATTATTTCAACTTTTGAATAACTAAACTATGTCTGTACGGGCTTTATTTTAGAGTTTTCTTTCTCCGTATGTTATTTATTTTCGGCCAAATTTGGGCTAAAATCGGTGTTAAAATACGAAAGCTTAGAAGCTTGTATTTTTTTTATTAAATCTTTTTTACGGTTTCAGGTGCATAAAGACATAGATAATGACGAGATAAATTGATATTATCCTTAGTTTTGGATGGTCAACATCAAACAGCGTTCTAGTTACCCTTCCACGTTTGTATGGAGAGATGAGCGACTCGTTCAGCCTTAATTTCAAATAACATGGTTTTAATTCCCCGCAAATACCTTACTTATTTGCATAACCGAGTTAATTGAAGCGTGAGAGGCGATTTCGAAAAACACCTGTTATTATTTTTTTTATCATAAAAATAAGCAGGCCAAAGCTAAGCTCCCATAATGACAAACAATGGTCAATTAAGTAGAGCGTCTCGACTCTCGACCTGTTTGTAACCAACGTGAGAAAAAAACCAAATTACAACACCTACTTTTAAGTTTTCGTAGGTATAAGTCTACACATACCGCTTAGAGATGCTTATCTTTATTCGCAGAGTTGAATGAGCAGAATCCGGGCTTCAAGCCTATATTCCACTGAGAAAGGGAGCTAAATGTAACAGAAGTGTCTATGATCGAATTTTTTTTAAGATTGATGTTTAAGAGATGAAAGAAGAAGAAAGAAAGAAAATAAAGAGCAATAATCACGGTCCATCTAAAATTAACCCACGTCTTACAGCAAAGAAAAGTAACCCAAAAAGTTATAAAATTGAGTGTAAAAAGATGGCATGGCTTTTGAACTCCAACCTTACACTCCAACAAGTAAAAAATTTGGTTTAAAATTTCGTTCAGGGACAACAATATTATGGAGAAATACTTAGCTATTTTGACCTGACTTCAATTTATAGGGAGCACGGATGTAGGAATATATTGTTTAATCATTAGCATTGTTAAATCATTGCATTGTATTATGGGTTCGGATCAAAATTCACCCAGGACGTGATAATACATAACACGACACATTTCAATAATAGGTAGTACAGCAATGGTGGCATTATCTATCTCAAATCACTATTTGTTTGTATATGTTTGATTCTGCCGATAATTTGAGGGTAGTTTTACACTGCTAGGCCTTGGGGAAACTACGAATTGCTCACACAACTGATTCGCGCGCCGATGGATGAAGACGTTCTGTCTCTCGATATTAACCGTGTTATGTTGTCAAGAAAGACATTCTATCAACAAACTGTGAATTAGCTTGTGCTCTTTTAGTGTTGTGTTTGATACCCGAACAGCCTGAAATCCAGCTGGCCATGAGATACCCGAAGTCCCGAGTTGTCCGTCGATTTGACGGAAATAGTCCAGGTAGGTGGTGTTTGCTTCCTCGACATCAACAAAATAAGTCTGAATTCTACCCTAAAATCAAAAATCTTCTCCATTATCTCATATTTACCTTTTTATATTTCTACGTTAACAAGAAATATATACCTACCGCCAGAAAATAATCTAAAGATTGTTTAATCTTACGGTATTCATCGCACGGTATTACTAGATTCTGTCCGCTACTTCACAAGCGTTTTTCCGAAATTATTCCCTGAGATAAGCATCATAATATTCCCTTGAATAAAAATCCGTTCAGGCGGTGAAAGATAACAGACAGATAGTAAGAAAGTTACTTTCGCATTTTTTATATTATTATGGATTATTAAGCTCTGGCCTAGATAGTGTGGAAAAGTACCCCTTACCTATTTTTTGGATAATAATACCTTCTTTTAACAATACCCTTTCAATGTGCACGGGCTTTTTGGTTCGCCAAAAGCAATTGAGAGACACATCATTTCTAACATCTCCGTTAACAAACGTATCGAAACAGTTTCGCTGATAGTGGAAACCTGGCTTTTAAAAGAACTACGAGACATTTCAAGTACAGACTGGGGCTCTTTTACGTCGCCCTTTTACTGACTCTTAAGGTCTAATTGGTAGCTAATTTTAAGCAGACTCTAAACGAGTTTTCGGGCTTAGTAACGTTTGCTCAGCGAATGCTGACTCAAGGGTTCACGTTTTGTTAAAACTTGGCTGAGCGTGCTGGTTTCTGTAATTTGGTAAGTACCTAAAATTGTCAGTTGAAATTTGTAGAATAATAAGGTATTTTTAACCCCCGACAAAAAGAAAGGGGTGTTTTAAGTTAAACGTGTCTGTATGTGTATCTGTCTGTGGTATCGTAGCTCCCAAACGGATGAACCGATTTTCGTTTAGTTTTTTTTTGTGTCATAGATAATTTTATCCCGAGTGTTCTTAGCCATTTTTCAAATTCTGTTCAGCCAATAAACGCCGGGGGGGTTTTAAAATTTTTTAATTTTGTCTTGTAATTTACGTTAAACCTACTCGTAGCTGACGTGACGGTCGATAGGAAATTTTCATACGTTTAACCAACAACTGAAGGCCTACATTTCCGTGAAAATTTGTTATAGTAGTTGTTATAATTATGTTGCCTTTCCTGATTAAAGTGAATATCAAATTAAAAGTACATTAAAAATTAAACAGCTATTCGGGAAAATTCGCAAATGAAAACCAACAACGACGATGGAAGTAAACATCACTTCGTTACCTCATGCTGCTTCATTACGATTCATATGTTCATTTAATCCGTCCTCTTTGCGCATAATGGCCGTAATCCCGCCAATGCATGCGTGAAATTCGAATAAAACCGCAAACTTTCAGCAAATAACACCAGATCGCAGTTCTAATTAAAATCATCAATGATAGTGCGGGGACAATGGGTACCCGCATTCGTAATCCAACTATCGCGATCGCACGTCAGTGCTGGAATCGCACAGATAAAAACAATGCTTCCAATGGTTCTATTGGTTCTTCTATCCCGGCTTATCTCTTATCTCTTCCGGCTGGATTTGTACAAATATAGCCTTAATTATCGGCTATTCTAAGGGTCTTTATCGCGCTCACCTTTATTAATACATCCCTATTTTCAAACGCGTTAGAGCTGAACTCACGGTCTATTGAGCTTGTAAGAGATTTTGGTCCATTGAGTCTTAAGGAGGGTTAATACTGCCAGGTTTCTGTTTTGATGGTGTTTATGATGGTCAACGTCGATGTTGAATTATTGTTTTTAATTTAAAACAGCAGTAACTACAGTTTCTTTACAAAATGGTACTAAACTTACAGGCTTATATTGAAACTATATAAAACAAGCATTAGGTATTTTCTGAGTTATTTAAGATATCTGAAAATCGGTAGACAATACATCTTTCCTAAATAATCATATAATGCCTACCAAGAAACGTTTTACAGTTACATAGGTAGTTTCAGATAATGCGCATTAGGACGTATAAAATGTTTCTTCTGTACAAGACATCTATTTTCTTTGATGTCAACCTTGTCACCATTTGCCCTAAGGGGATTTCTGACTAGGATTTGACGACTTTTACATTTTCACCTTCTTTGTTAGAGTCCTTATATTGTTACCGACCTCAACAGTCTTAAAACTGTCACCAACATCCCATGAAATAAGAGGATACACGCGTTCACTTCCTATTTCTTGAACTAACGAGATATTATTTTTATCATTGTCAGCACTCTGTAGTTGTTTCATTTTTAACCCCCGACGCAAAAAGAGAGGAGTGAAAACTATTATAAGTTTAACGTGTCTGTCTGTGTATCTGTGGTATCGTAGCTCCCAAACGGATGAACCGATTTTCGTTTATTATTTTTTGTGTCATAGATATAAATGATAAATAAATAAATAATAATGCTGGACAATTCACACAGCATTATCTAGCCCCAAGCTAAGCAGAGCTTGTGTTATGGGTACTAGATAACTTATATACTTAATACAATACACTACATAGATAGATATTTTTATTATACATAGAAAACACCCAGATACACCCAGGAACAAATTTCTGCAGATCGTACACAAATTTGTTCCGAGACGGGAATCGAACCCGCAACCTCCTGCGTCGCAGGCGGACCTTCGCCCGCTACGCCATGGAGGTTGTCAAAATAATTATTTTATCCCGAGAGTGCTTAGCCATGTTTTATAAAAAACTGACGGAGGGTTTTTAAAATTTGTAATTTTGTTCCTGTATTAAGTTATTTTACTAAAAAAGTTATTTTAAGGAGAAGAAGAAGTTAATATAATAAGTAAAGTTATATTGTTGAAGTACCTACCTAATTGTTGTTCGGTAGGTAGGTACTTTATTTCTGGGATAACTGTACGATTCCCTACAGTTATAATAATAAGATATTTGTAATTACCTATCCTCCCTCCTTGTAGTTCCTATAAATAAGGGCTAATAAATAAAAACAATAAAAACCAATTTGCAGGGAACATTTTATTGATAACAAAAAAACCCTAGTTTGAAACGTGAACAGAACATAGTGCACTTATAGCGAAATTGTCTAATTGTTAACTTCCCAAAACAGGTCACCTCCTGTTAAAGCGGTGCATTAGCTTCCCGTCTTGCCAAACGCAGAGGCAAGCCACGGAAAATTAGTTATTACATGTCGTAATTACCTCTATCGCATAACACCAATAATTATAGAGGTACGTAGGTATTATTAAAACATTTGTAATTAGTAGGTACTTATTGTTTTAACCCTTTTGCTCTACACGCGATCGTGGAAGACGATTTCATTCAAAAAAATCGTTAATAAGTTAAGATTAGGTACTTTATAAACTATTATTTATGCTACTAAAACACTATGTTGTATGATGGTTGTATGAACATAGAGTACATAATCTATACTTAATATTATAACGAGGAAAGATTTGATTATTTGTTTGTTTGTTTCTTTGTATTGAATAGGCTCCGAAACTAATGGACCGATTTGAAAAGTTCTTTTACCATTAGAAGCCCACATTATTCCTGATGAACATAGGCTACTTTTTACCTAGGGAAAATGCTTCATTCCTACGGGAAAACGGGTAATAGGACAACGGGTAGTAAGAATGTAGCTAGTGTGTGAATATATGAGTACGAGGACAGGTTTGGTAAGCATTTAAAAAAAATATTGATGGACTATTCACACAACATTATCTAATCTAGCCCCAAAGTAAGCAGAGCTTGAGTTATGGGTAGGTACTAGATTACTGATACGACATTGATCAGTTATATCATTGAATCATTTGAAATCTACAACATAGGTCTCTAAGACTAGAGAGACACCTGTTGTGAATAATAAATTTTATTAAGTTTATCAGCCATCTAGCCTAGCTTTGCTTTGCTTGGGGCTAGATGATGCTATATGGATTGTCCAGCATTATTTATCAATTTCTACAGACCTAGCTAGCCGTATACCGTAACGTTAAAGTGCAAAGAAACCCTATGGCGTTGATGATGTTATAATACATCGCGATTCAATAAATGTATTTAACCTCTGATCTCATCAGTCAGCTATTGTAAGCAACGAAACCGGACTTGATTGTGATGATGTCAGTGCAGTTGTAGGTTAGTCAAAAATATTGCACGTCTCAAACCAGTTCCGCAAGAGGCTGGATAAAACCTTTCTTCAATCTTGATACAGTAAGTTTCAGAAGGATAAATCAATTACATTGGTAATTTAAAGATTATTAGTGAATAGACTCGATATATAATTTATATCAATAGTTATATTACAATTTTGTTGAATTTTAACAAAAAGACGCGCAAACAAAGTCGAACTCAGTTTTTGCAGTGGCCTTCCAGAGCGCATGTACCTAACTAGTGACAACCTAATTAACCATTCACTTAGACCTAAATATGTAAGCAAAAATAAAATAAATGGGCGGGCATGGTCTCACGCACGTAGAACGTCAAAAAACCAATGTATGTGCTTATAAAACCTTGTTACAACAGACCCCTTTCAATCACCTGCTGGCCTAGCACGGGGATTGTTGTCTAGGGTAGAATACAGGAAAATGAAATCGTCTCGTTATACATTGCGTAATTATTGAAGTTAAAGAAAGGAGTTTCAAATGATTTACGCATTCGATGACGAAGTGATGAAATTTTTCTCTATTCTACCCTAGACAACAATCACTTTGCTAGGCCTTCTGTTTCAACTCACCTGTTTCAATTCACCTCGGTCCCTTAATGCACATGGGACCATCCTAAATGCGAAGTGCATTTGTATTGTAGGTAGCTAAGGGTTCAGATCTTATTCATTGAACTCCTGTTACGCTACTGCCACTAAGTACCACTCACACATTATCGTACTGGTGGGTCCATTATAGTTCATACACCATCTTAACTTGTAATTACAACAACATAATCATGTACATTTAGCTACACGTGCACTTAACTCTGCGTACTAATCATACAAACCGTTAAAGGAGCCGCGATTAAGGCGTTGAACCACTAGAGCACAACATCCTACTGAGATAAGTAAGTTAGTATTATTAGCTGGTAGAGCAGTTACCTACTGCCTAGTAGGTAACCTGGTTACCAATCCTTATAGAAACTATAAAACACTTTGTGTAAACTTTTATTGTTAAAACATTTAAAAAAATATCAGACCGTCTAATCCGGTCGAAGCGACATGTGACCCGTGAGCTGGTCATCAGGTCGTGAGCATCAGCGCCATACAGCGGGGAAATACAGCCAGCGGATGGATGTGGACGCTTCGGATTGGTACCTATTGATTTGGACCAGTTGAGCTACCTCTAGATTTTTTGCAGCAGTCTGCAGTTAGCTCAATTGTTTTAGTTGTAAAATGTATCTGGGTATTCATTATTTTTAATTTTATTTGTCAGTAAATTATTTATTCTAAGCAACTTCTGTTCATTATAAAACACCAATAATGATTAGTTTTTCAACCCCCATCGCAAAAAGAGAGGGGTGTTATAAGTTTAACGTGCCTGTCTGTGTATCTGTGGTATCGTAGCTCCCAAACGGATGAACCAATTTTCGTTTAGTTTTTTTGTGTCATAGACAATTTTATCCCGAGTGTTCTTAGCCATGTTTTATGAAAATCTGTCGGGGGGGTTATCAAAATTTTTAAATTTATTCTTGTAGTTCAAGATATCTGAATTATGGAAAAGGGGTTTCATAGTCTCTGGACAACTTTAATTACCGACATAATTATATTCGTGCGAAATTGGTCGACTTAACGCCGAATTACGATAACCACGAATTAATGACTTGGTACTTATCTACCCCGTTAAACAAAAGATGAAAGCAATTGTCTTTTGTTTCAAAAGAAGCATTGTACAGTTAACAACAAGAACATGAGATTAATTGAAAACTATAAGAAACCTGACTCCGTCCTCGCTTTTTCACTTTTTTCGCAAAATGAGGGGGAGAAGGACTTCAAAATGAGACGAGACGAGTATGTGATACCTAATTAATCAAAATCGCTTTAGCCGTTTTGATTCTTGGAGCTATCCGCCAACCACATAGACACACTCAAAAACATAACCCACACCTCGCGGGAAAAAACTGAATAGTGTAGAAAACTTTGATGATGGACTTACCCCTAGCAGATAAAATATAATTTGATTGTTATTAAAAAACTTAAAACTCACTTCAAATTCCTTAATATTTACACTGTTTCCTAAATTATTTTATGGAACCATCTCGGGATCATTTTCTATACGATAGCGAAAGAATCATCAAAATCGGTTCGTAAATGACGGAGAAATTGACGAATATACATTAAAAAAAACATACAGCAAGCAGCGTAAATACATACAGCAGTAAGAACATAGTACTTAGAAACTTCTCCTTTTTTTAAGTCGGTTAAAAATGAACCTTATTGCATCTTTTAAAGTGGTATTATTACGACACGGTAAATAAATTACGAAATAAATATTAGAGTACCATTTCTCTCAATTTTATGACGGCTTCATAAACATAAAATGATTCTATGCTTTCTATGTAGTAAGTTAATCGTTTTTGTAATTTTAACCTACCAACTCTTGAACGTTAGTTTTGGTAACGCCTTTAAGTTATAGCCTCTCTCACCAGCGAGTAAGTTATTTCGTATTTATTGGTTTCTAAAAATTCATTACCTTAGAGATCTCCAAAGGGCTTTTGAGACCGAAAGCGAATTGAAAAAGTAAATTACAAAAATGTTTCAATGTTGTCTTAATAAATAACTTCATTGTGAACACAAATCTTTTCACTCATAAATAAATAAATAAATAAATAATAATGCTGGACAATTCACACAGCATTATCTAGCCCCAAGCTAAGCAGAGCTTGTGTTATGGGTACTAGATAACTGATATACTTAATACAATACACTACATAGATAGATATTTTTTATTATACATAGAAAACACCCAGACCAACGTAACAAATTTCTGCAGATCATACACAAATTTGTTCCGAGGCGGGAATCGAACTCGCAACCTCCTGCGTCGCAGGCGGACTTTCGCCTGCTGCGCCACCATCATCACTTCTTATGCGCGTCTGCAGAGCCTCTTTAAAACGCTGCAATGCTGCCAACTTTCTGGGCACTCTGCCTTCTGGTGACGGCTTAGTTTTTTAAGAAATAGATAATTATGTGTATATATCTGTTGTAATTGTTTTGTTCTGTTAATGTAATTTGCTATGATTTCTGATAATAAATTTTCATCTGTGTTTTTATTTGTCTACGTGTTATCTTGTACTAATTAGTTTTTTATTTCCGTACCAAAGTGTTTTTTGTGTGTCTAATCAATAATTTTCTTTCTATGATAAGAACAAGGCTATTTATCTCTGTCTATAACCTAACAAAAGATAAGTAGCCTTAAAATTGTACCAAGATATCTTTTACTATTCCCTCTCAATGTACCAAGTTCCAAGCTTGCTTTTCCTCGTACCCAATTAGTATAACTTTGACACTCTAATAGGCCATTCGAGAGATACCGCTTGTCACCTATCGCCCTTGTACCACTTTCGGCCCGTGAATGGAATTAGCGGCAGTTATATTCGCACGATATGTGCCACAATAGTCATAGATAAAATCGCAAGACTGCGTCTTGGGCATTCGTGTTGGGTATTTTAATTGGATTAGATTACTTACCCTGTATACTCAAACGCGAATCGAATTTTATTTGGAGTAATCGGGGGTTTCTATGACGACCTCCGTGGCGCAGCGGGCGAGGGTCCGCCTGCGACGCAGGAGGTTGCGGGTTCGATTCCCGCCTCGGAACAAATTAGTGTACGATCTGCTGAAATTTGTTCCGTTGGTTTGGGTTTTCTATGCATATTAAAAATATTTATCTGTGTAGTGTATTGTATTAAGTTTATCAGTTATCTAGTTCCCATAACACAAGCTCTGCTTAGCTTGGGGCTAGATAATGCTGTGTGAATTGTCCAGCATTATTATTTATTTAATTAATAAATAAATTGAATATTATTATTATTTATATCCGATGGACCGATTACGTTGTAGCGGTGGCAGAGAGTGGATGGATGGATGGCTCAGGACCGCTGTTCGTGATAAATGAATTTATTGCTGTGTAACTAGGTGGTAATGAGTACATTGGTCTTAGGTCAATCTATAGTAGGTATCTCTAGTCTACCATGCTCAGGTTTACAGCATTGACATGCAAAATGAGAAGTTAAGAGGAAAAAATAAAAATAAGCTGAAGTTAAACAAATCCAAAACAAAAATGTTCAATGTAGGTAGAGTCGATGAATCGTGGCGTCGTTTGGGGGGGGGGGGGTCTAATGTTCAGCAGTGGACGTATACAGGCTGATGATGATATTCATGAATCTGGAAGAGATCGCTTCTAAGCGATAAGGCCGCCCATTGTATTTGTGTCTTATGTAATGTCTCTTGTTTTGTATTTTTGTTGGTGTACAGTAAAGTATTTTATATTGTATTATGATGATTCGGGGCCATTTTAAAACTGAATTGGAGTTCAACACAACACTGTATGGTTCAATTTCACCGTTCCAATTGAACGCGTTCAGTTTTTATTAAATTCAGTTTAGCGTTTTATTTTACCGACATAAAGTTGATCCAGTTTGAGCGCTAAACCGAACTCTGTGAAATGATTAATGTCACACAATAGGAAACCGAGATTTGTACTCGGTTAAGCTTAACGTGGTTTTGTTGATCTTAGTACTGGCATACAACTTTACTTTAGAAATTCAGCTCCTAGATTTTATTTTATTTTTAAAGCAAAATAAATAACTATATAATAACTAACATTATAGGCTGATGATGATGAAAATAAATAAAACAATATAAAAAAAAATGTTTGATTGAGGTAGAGAACGCGCGGCAAATCACCCAAAGGTCTCTGACTAAGTCTACAAGAACAACTTTATAGGTCTAAAACACTTTAAAGATATATCTTTATTATTTATGTAAGATTTTCAGGAAGAAAACTATAATAATATATTTTTTTACCGGTTTAATTAATTGCCATCACTGAAATAAAGTCACCACATAGCTTATGCTATGTGGTGCCGGCTTAGAATTTGCACCACTCCAACTCTTCCCGCGGGTGTCGTAAGAGGCGACTAAGGGATTTCCACCGGGGGTGGGCGCCCCCTGCAGAACAATTCTACCACCAAACTGCGATCCTCAACCCGCATGCCCAGCGTGGGGATTATGGACATTACCCCCCATGAGATAAAATCCAATGAGGCGCTTGTCAGGGGGAGGCCTGAGTCCAGCAGTGGACCAATACAGGCTGTTGAGGTTGAGGTTGAGGTTGAGGTAATAAAGTCAGTGATGGTATATCGAAACTTTTGGGGCAAATCCATATTGTAAATGCATCGTGCATAGCAGCCAAACACTGAGGCTGTATTGGTATAAGCGGTAATATATATAATTACTTCATGAATACATTTTGGATGATTTATCAGAAATCCGGATTCGGTATACTTAATTAATCCATGACAATTAACAAATGATGTTTAATATTATGAATGTGTGATAAATTATTCAGCTTTCATCTCTTGTGATGAGAAACGGGTGTGGATATTTTCGGCATATCTACTCATAGTAAGTAAGTATAGATATCTCATCTGTGGCGCGATCACGGTGTAGTAAGTGTAGTTACCAATTGGCATTACCGCTCAAGTGTTAGCAGAACCATTGATGGGGCGAGTGCGGATTGTCCGATGCCCGCCAGTGAACGCGCACCCTTACCTTTCAACTGCTAACGCTTGAGCCGTAATGCCAATAGATAACTACTCTTACTGCACCGTGATTGCGGCCCTGCACACTTCATTACGTCCACTGCTGAACCAACCTCCGTCCCAAACAAGGAGGGGTTTTGCTATAATCACCACGCTTAGCAAGCGGTTGCTGATGAGGTGTTTAAAAAACACCGAAGAAAGCTGCTGCCTTCCCTCTGGTATCTTCCCTTAGTCGGCTCTTACGGTCATCCACGGGCTGAGTTAGACGGTTCGATTCTTACGCCGCGACTATCACATAGCCCCATATAGCTCGGGCTATACATATAGCCCGAGCTGATAGCGGGTACCTATATGATATGATACGGTCGATACATGATAGCTTTGTGATAGCTATAGGGATTGTAAAATAGGACTATTAAAAGGTTTTTGTTATTATTACTCAGGGTAATTTCTAAGAAATACTCATACTCGTATATTTAATCGCCGTAGGAGCACAAGGCACACTTGATTAAGTCAACATTTTACATTATAATAGAAATAACTAATAAGATAAAATAAATAAATAAAGTAACACAAAACAAAAAAGTAATATTCATAGGTATCTGCTGTAAATGGGCATTGTCAATAATCAAATTAAACAGAATAATTATAAGAATAATTACGAGAGCTGCTGTAAAAAGGCATTGTCAAAGTTAAGATTCTTTATAAAATTTATAAGAAAATTAAAGGAAAAGAAATCAAATAATATCGCAAAAATTTACAACTCCTACGTCACTTGACCTCGTGGTGTAGTTGGTTAGCACATTCCCTTACTGAGGAAAGGATGCAGATTCAAGTCCCGTCGAAGACGAAAATTTTTACGATATTATTTGATTTCTTAGGAATATTACAATAGTCCTTTTTTACATTCCCTTTACAACTTGGATAGAGTATATTTGATTCTCTGTTTGTCAGTTACTGTAAAATATCCGGGAACAAAATAGTAATAAAATTGTTGACCTCTTTAATTGAAGATGGTGCGTCCAACTCTCTACGAGTCTCATTGCAGTATTTCTAAAGAGAATTAACTCTATGAAATTTTTTTTATTATTTGGACTTCCATTGGCTGCTGATATTAAAAAAGAAATCCAAATAATTGTTATATATATATATATGTTATATAGTTTTACTAAACACTGGACCATTTTAAAGAATTTAACAAAACTGAAAATATTTTCTAACCTATAAAAGTAGTCTTAAAAACTAAAAATGTTTATTTTGTGTACATACAAACTTACATACAGTCTTCACTACAGAACAATGCGTCTCTGTACAAATACCCTCTAAGATCCCCAAGGGACGAAAGCTCCAGCTATTAAGGCTAATTTACACAGGGTCAGTACACAAGTCAGTAGCGTCGCCTTTACCGGCGCCTGTTTCAATTGTTTACATGGAGTCAGTAGTCGTAGCAAGTTCTTTACGGTGAGAACACGTGTGTGAAGTCAGTGGGAAAGAAAAATGAATAAAAAGAAAGCGGATGGTGTCCTACATCAATGACCACACCCTACAACGCAGCGACAGTGACTGATCAAGCACTGACTTGACTATTTATACGGGTTTTTTTTTACCACTGGCGCGGGTTGCGGGGGGCGCCGACTGACCTCAAAATATTCGTGTGCGAATGCACAAGTCAGCGCTGACTTCCCACCGCTGCACTGACTTCAAATCAATTTACATTGAGTTTTTTTCGGGTCAGCGCTGACTTGTCTCGAATTCGGAGTCAGTCACTGACCCTGTCTAAACCTGCCTTTACGAAGCTATTGTTTAATGTCCGTACGTCTGTCCACAAAGAACAAGCTCAACAATGTTACTTGCAATGGTCATTATTTAATTACTGTATCCCTCAGAGAGCTCTGGAAGCACGTTGCTCTCGAAACACTCGAAGCTGTAAGAGTATCGACTGTTGTTTAAGTTTTAATACTGTTTTCTTATTTACTGAAGTTTATTGGCTTGCAATGTGCAGTTACTGCAACGCGCGGCGACACGGTTCGCTTTTTCGTGGACACAAACACAAATGCAGCTGTTCTTATTTTCAACAAGCGATCAACTTAAATTGGTAAATTGGCTTGTTTGAACTTCAACTATATACCAGCCAAATTGGGTGTAAGATATTTGTAAGCAAACCGTCCATACTTAACCTAAGATCCACTCTGTTGCCGAGTATTTTTGTACGCAATTTACATTACTTCTAGATTTCAGATCCTTGCTTCTATAAATCGTACCCCTAGAACAAGACGGAGTTATGTCGAAAAATCTCTTAATCGACTTTTGCATAATTTGAAGCAGCAAAATTTTACCGCATACCAACAAGACAGTCATATCGTAATTCGCGAAAATTCCTAACTGGCGGCTCTCTACATCACTCTTTGTGAATAGGTGCAAGTTAATAACACAAATACTAATTGATTTCTGGTTGCTATTTGGAATTTGCGTCTTCCATGGAACATGTACGTGATGCGTTTACACAAGAGTGAATTATTTTATGATAATCTCGTGTTGGTGAATGGCGTACGAAAAATGTGGAAATTTATTTTGATTTAATTCAGTTGTGGGGGTCCTAGCTCCTACTGTGATGTCCTACTAGCAGGGTTCTCCTACAAGTTCCTTGGCTTAATGAAACAACGTTGGACTGTATACTAGGTTTATTCTTCTTGACTTTTGGCGCTACTACTACTGCTTGATGACTGGCTAACTACAAATTTCATACAAATCGGTGCCATTTATATTTACAATTCTTGTCCTGCCAGCATAGGGGGGTAAGGCGAGCAAGTTTTTATGCAAAATTGAAATAATGAATTTACATTAACAATTTCTCTTGTTCAAATACATGCGAAAAGCTTTTCTAAAACGACGGGGATACAAATCAATCCCTCTCGAAAGGGCTACAAAGAGGACTACTTGAAACTTGATCTTCAACTCCTGGCTCCGTCCGTCACACAGTGTTGAGGATATTTACTGATTCTGCGTTTTGTGAATACTTCGAAATAATACATACAGTATTGCTTACGAACGTGTGTTAGACTTTATTATTTTTACAAAATAGTTATATAGTATATGTATTTATAGTATTGTTTAAATTTATTTATTTATTTATTTTAACAAAACAGTAGTTAGCTTACAGTCTTAACCAAAGCACTAAATAAGGTGAAAAACTCATATTTTCACCTTATAACCGTTTAAAACGCGAATAAACTATGTACCTAATACTCAAACTGGATTCTTTACAAGAAACGATCAAAAAAAAGTGGTATTTTGACTTAGCGCTGTCTTGTTCCAGGGGGTGCAAAATATTGCTTTCAATTTCTGAAACTTGACAAGCAAGCAAGTGAGTCTTAGTTTTTTATGCCGTGTTTTATTTCCAAACCTTTCACATGGAGTTTGGTATCTACCTTTCATAAAACATAGATCTTCAACTGTTTGAAAGGCAAATGAAACTCGTGATGTTGCGAGAAGCTCATCTATCAACATCACAATCAAACAACATCAGTTTAAGGCTTGGTAGGCCAGCAGAGGCCGCATTTTTGTGATTTTTATAATCATCTGAGACTTAGAAAAGTGTTTAAAATTCTGAAAAAGATATATATTACTTAAGGATCTAGTCTAGTCAGAGTAGCATTCAGTTACAAGATCTAATGAACTTCACCTGGTAGAAAAAAATCCCAAAGTTACCCCTTTTTCTAACAATTTTTCAATACTATGACTAGCGAACTACTGATATCACACTTTTTTTAACTCAATTAAAGAAACTTAATATTACTAAACAAATTCGCAGCGTTTGACTTGATAAAATGATTTTCTTAATCACCATGTTCAAATAACTACAAAAAACACGAGCGCGGCGGCGGCTTGGCAGGCGCGCGTTTTCTCTTACACCTACTGCTGCAGGAATACCTAGCCTTAATACCTACTGGTAGGTATCATAGACTGCTTAGTTAGAGTATCTAGGTACTGCTGAATTCGTTCAGTACGTTATTTTCATTAGCGCAAAATACTGAAAGGGGTTCGTTCTGCTAGTGCCTCAGAAATATTATACACTAAGCGAACGAGGTAGTTAACTACTTCGCAAAACCTTAAAAAAATCAAGTTAACATTCAATAATGACGGGTTTCCTTCCTGTCACAGATGCTACCTTTTGTGCGGATGTCTACTTAAGCAGAATAAGTAGAAACTTAAAATAGAATAGAATATTTATTTTTATAAAAGTATACATATTTTTGGCAATATTGCACCAGTAAACCAGCGTTCGTACTCAAATCGTTTTGTACATTATTACATAACCATAGCATTTGGATAGAGAAGTTAATTATTGACAAAACAAAATAAAACTCAACTGAAAACTTCCATTCAGGGTTGAAATTTCTGAGAAGCCACAGAAAGAAGCCTTATTTTTATTCAAAATTAATGTTGAATGGATCAGAAAGCTTGTTGAGGCACCTTGCCTACACACGGAGAATAAACCGTAGAATTTTACAGCGAAAAAACCTGTGTGTATCTACAAACTTCCATAGTGATCTATACAGGTTCGTTTAGTCGCCTCTTACAACATCCACCGGCTGCAATGAGGGTTCAATTCTTACACCGCGACGGCAAACCAAAACCATAATCTATTTAACTAATTGTTTAATCTTAATGAATTAGCCTGAGTAGGTACCTTATTGTACATCTCTTGTTACCGTAATTGAACAATCAGTGCTAAGAGCAGTTAAGATGGCGCGATAGGCACTGAAATTAATAGTAATTGTCGACTAATTAATGAAACCATTTCACTGCTTGAATAATTCAATGTATAAAGCACTTTGTATGATCAAGTAGTTTCTAGATTATTATATAATTACAAATTCATGCGTCCTTGCTTATAAATAATCATAACTTATTATTAAACTCCCCCGCCACGTCTGTCTGTCTGAATCTGAACACGATAAACTCAAAAACTAACGAATGGATATTCGTACGGTTTTTAACAACGGACAAAGTGATTCATTAGAACGGTTTAGTAAGCATATTTTCATTAGGTTTTTCTGTAAATTGGCTGAAATATGATGATAATTTGTAGAAGATGTCGGCCGAAAAAATCATGCCAATTGGGAACTTATTGCTTGCTGGTTTTCATGTAGATAGCTATCTACAAGAAAACTTAATTAACTTAAGTATATGAATGTTCTCTTGATAGGTAGATAATACATTAAAATGCTCTACTACCATTGTGAAACCGGAGCTGGTCAATAAAAATATTATGGGACATTTTTCACATGTGCATCATTCAGCCCCTTAAGTAAACAGTTATTTTACGGGTACCTAGTTAGTTATCTGATGACTGCTGATAAAATCAGATGTATTCGTGATCATCGCAGCCATTAATAGATCCATTTCTGGATGAAGGCCTCCTCCAACCGCCTCCACTTCAGGCAATCTTGAGCCCTCGACATCCTATAATAATTCTCGAGCGTGTTTTCGGATGTCGTAAGAGTATCCACTCATTCTATATTCGCCGCTCAATAATTAAATAAATAAATAATATTTCATTGTTTTTATTTTATTTTAATCGTTTTAAAAATGCAGCCATTGATCGGTGAAGTTAGATACGCTCATGCATAGTAATGTATACAACTGAATTTAATTTGCAATACAGTACCTACTGGTGATTTTATTCCTTCAGTGAAATCGCTTTTCTACATTGTCCGTTCAACAATTGTACGTGCGAAATGCTTTTCGAAGTGTAGGTATCTACTCTTCAAGTTTTACATTTCAACTAAACCCCAATAATCCCTTGCTTCGTTACCAAGCACTTGGCTACAATGTTACTAAGCTTTCAACATTGCGTTGTAAAATTTCAAGAGAACTGTGTAGGTACCTACTTCGTCTGGTTTTCAAGACATTTCTTAGTCTCCCACCTATACCGAGCTAAGTTAACACAATTTTATTCAACCACGTTCTTGTTAACTCGATTTTGGCATGACCTTTATGTGAAAAAGCCAGCTAATAGGATGCTAGTTAGTCCAAGTTAGATTATTTTAAGAGACTTACCTATACAGTTGCGAAAAGGCACAAGACAGAAGATGCCAGCAAATTATTATTGAAGGAAGCTTGGCTTAAGGCTTGGTAGGCCAGCAGAGGCCGCATTTTTGTGATTTTTAAAACCATCTGAGACTTAGAAAATAGTGTTTAAAATTCTGAAAAAAAGATATATATCACTTCAGGATCTAGTCTAGTCAAAGTCGATTCAGTTACAAAATCTAATGAACTTCACCCGAAAGAAACAAATCCCAAACCTACCCCTTTTTCTAACGTTTTTTCAATACTATGCCTAGCGAACTACTCATATCACACTTTTTTTTTTACTCAACTAAAGTTACTTAATATTTCTAAACAAATTCGCAGAGTTTGACTTGATAAAATGATTTTCTTAATCACCATGTTTAATAACTACAAAAAACACGAGCGCGGCGGCTTGGCAGGCGCGCGTTTTCCCTTACGCCTACTGCTGCAGGAATACCTGGCCTTACGAATGATAATTTAGGGTTAGGTATAAATAGCTGATAAAAACTTGGGGTAAGATTAAACCCTCTTTATTGAAAATGTTAGATGGCCCACCACAGTCTCTTGATATCTTATGTATTTACATAAATCTACTGCCTATGTCCACTGCTGAACACAGGCCTATACTGACAAATCGCCTTATTAGCTCATATCATTAGGAGATAATTCTATAATCCCCACGCTGGGCCTGCGGGTTGGTGATGCCTTCGCCTTCACGCTCGTTCCGTGGGTGATCTATTCTGCAGGAGATGCCGCTTGTCACCTCTTACGACACCCGCGGGAAGAGTTGGGGTTGTGCGAATTCTAAGCCAGCACACACCACCACATGACGAAATTCTTTTTCCTCCTATTTATGGGTATTACAGCAAAACTAATCTGTGATATTGTCTTGTTCCAGATTCAGGATGTTGATCAGGTGTCCGGCGGCACTGTGTGTCGTCGTGTTCCTGCTTGCTGCAACACCCACGCACTCAGAGGTATGTTCCTAATTATACTTGATACCACTTAAGGAAGTAAGTCGTAGGAAGAGTAATTTTAGAGTACATTAGAGCCTTATCACTCTGGCGTTTTGCGAAAGATTTCAAAGCGACGCGACGCTGCGGGCACGCAGCGAGCTCGCCGCGTTTAGCAATTGCAAAAAGCTGTGCACTCTGCTTGAAATCGCTCGCAAATCGCCAGTAATGTGAAATCATAAGGCTCTAAGGGAGCACCCCCACGAACCTAACCAATGAACTATCCACGATGATAGTTCATCATGCGTCAATCTGAAACTCAACTGTGTTTTTGTGGAAAAGTAAAATGTAAACATTTAATATCAAAGATTATTAAAAGAAACTAAGTATTAGTGTCAGTAAGTCGAAAATTTTGTTCAAAGAAATTGCTGCCTCCTGCGAGGTTTGTCATCGATATATCGTTCGTTATATAAAAATACTTGAAAAATGTTGTTTTTATTGAATTCAAGGAAGATTTTTAAAATGATTTAATCGTTTACGTAATCATCGTAGCGACGGAAGACAATTTAACCTGTTGATTTTTGTGTCATTGACTTCACAAAGATTGTTTATTTTATCTATCGACCGCGAGAATCAATCAAAATCCAATTAATGCTTATAGCGTAAAAAATAACAGTTGGCCTCAATTAAGTTCATACAATTTAATCGTGACTTCGATGGATAATTCATTTGTTTCAAATGACCTCCAAAAATTATTACAATTTAGTGACCTGAAAACCATTGCATCGAGATGGGTGATGATGGCATAGTACCTACCAACCAACACGTCTCAACGAAGACTAGCCAGGTGCGCAGGACATATTATAGTGCACTAGTGGCGCGCAAACACAGGTACACTCTCTATTCCCTTACTCACATAATCAGATGGGACGGCAGACTGACAAAGCCGGGGAGAGGTTAGACGCAGGACCAGCTGAACGTGCTTCCGAGGCACAGGGGTGTAACGCCGCCAACTTTCTAACTCCGGGCGACATCTATGACTGTACTACGGAATACCGGCAGTCGAAATACCGGAGAACGGTATATCGAAAGTACACGTAACCGCAGATCGAAATACCGAAAGCTCATGAGGCCGCATCACGGAATACCGAAAGCACACAACACCGAAAAATTTTAGACCGGACGAACACAATCTCGAATGCACGCTATACCGAAAGATCACGAAATCGAAAGAACGCTATGTCGAAATTTTCTTCAGGGCTGTACGTTAGCTTTCTCATAAAATAGTAACATAGTTGATTGTAAGGCAGAAGAAGAATGAAATGATGACGACATTGAAATTAAGAAATCAATCTCTGAATGAAACGGATATGTCTTTCATATTCTATGGAAAACAAACAAGGCACAGTTGCACAATACGTTATGTATTGTTTGGTTATCGACTTTTACTAATTACGATCAGCAGTTCCGAATTCGGAACAAAAGGTCAAACAAAGAGTCTACACACCAAAGTAAAAAAAACACAAGCAGCACGGAGACAGGAAATTGGCAGTCAACGCCATGTCTCAGACAAGTCTGATCCCTCGGACGTGTCGGTTTGCCGTCCCATATTATGTGAGGAAGGGGATGCACCTGTGCGAGTGCACCTGTGTTAGCGCACACTTGTTCACTATGACATGTCTGACGCACATGGCTATATTTTTCGTTGAGACTGACCGCCTCTGCCGCCGCCGAGGTTGTAAAGTACATCACGGCACCATCATAGCCCATCGGCGGCTTGGGTTTTGGCGGCTTACGCCCGAATACTCAAACGCAACTTACAATAGAGCACGTCTCAAGTCGTGATTTTTTGACAGTTCTCTATGATTTGAGACGTGCCTAAATCTGAGTTACATTTGAGTATTCGGGGGTTTTTAGTCTGCGATATTTTGACGGTGTCACTTTAGGAGCCAAGGCCGCTGGGTTATGTCGCCGGGTTGGTAGACATTATCGGCGGCACGAAAGTGACATCTTTTGACATGTCACGGAGAGTTGTCGTCAAATTTGTAGCGGACATATCGCAAAAGGTCAGCGGACACTATCGGTGATATCATTCTCTATATAAATATATAATAATGTTGCCGACATAAACTGGCCGCCGCGCCCGCAGCTTTTGGCGGCATTGCCGATTTCAGTGTGTAGACTCCATTATTAGTTATCAGGTTTCTGTTACAATTTCTGGTGAACTTGTTTATTTGGGAAAGTTCCATTATTGTAATAAAAGCATATCCGTAGTAGGTATTATTGTTTGATGTTTTAATTGGAGTTCTACTTTATACAATATGTTCATGTAACGGATAGTTTTTGATAGGGTTTTATCCTTTACACTTTCAATCTTTCAATCTGACGACCTCCGTGGCGCAGCGGGTGAAGGTCCGCCTGCGACGCAGGAGGTTGCGGATTCGATTCCCGCCTTGGAACAAATTTGTGTACGATCTGCAGAAATTTGTTCCGTTGGTCTGGGTGTTTTCTATATATAATAAAAAATATCTATGTAGTGTAGGTATTGTATTAAGTATATCAGTTATCTAGTACCCATAACACAAGCTCTGCTTAGCTTGGGGTAATGCTGTGTGAATTGTCCAGCATTATTTATTTATATTTATTATTTATTATTATAACACTTTCAATGCACATGAGGCACATGCCCAATATGCCCATCTTAGGCTCCATGCGCTGGTGGCGCGCGGCGCACCCTTTCAGTCGCAACGCCGATAAACCTGGGCAGTGAATGCGTTAAGCCCTATGCTAAAATCTTTTGATGTAACTTTTGTCAGATCAGTCAAAACAGAAACCTACCTCATGTTGTAAATGAAATGAAATTGAATTTATTGCATAGAAACATAGACAAAACAATTTCGAAAACTATATTTTTTCTAAGTAGTTAGGTTTAAAAACTATCGTAGTTTGACGAATTCATTACGCACTCACCCTGAAGATGTCCCGCGTTAAGGGATGAAACTTGGTGTTCTTCCAACACAAATAAGGTTCGTAGTTAACCCGCTTACATCCGTAATGAATCGCTAGGTACTTTAAATCTATGTTTGCGTTGATTGCATTGGCTAGCCTACACTAAGCTTGTAAAGCCTCTGTTATAAATATCTATGCCATCCCTCATTACAGTAACACTAAAATAATAAAAAAAAGCTATAAATACCTATCCGTGCATTTAATACAAATTTTCTCCCAAAAGTAGCCTCACACACAATTGACATTAAAGAAAAAGCTCTTTTACCTTATGTACTTACAAAAACTATAGATAAACACACGTTTTCCCATAACATAAGTCTCGTAACGAGTAGATAACAGTTATGTAACTGAGTCTACTTCTTCGAAACAAATTACATTCTATGTTGGCGGTTGTAGTACGTAATCGATTACGAGTTGAATACGCGGCGGTGTTGAAGCCTCCAGGTATATAATATACTGGGTGGTTTTTTTGAGAAGTGCGGTAATGGCCAAGTCCGAAACCACGAGAGTTAGAGAAAAGTCGTGAAAAGAGTCATGCCTTCGATTTATAAGAAAACAATAACTGAATATTTCGTTTATTTAAATCCATTTACTTTTGACGGAAATCGACACGAATGATTTTACAAAAAAAGGTCACCTGTATTATTTAATAGCCAATGAATTTTGTTGCTGATAAGGATCAATCTTTGCAAAGAAATGAAGAACCTACTAAAAATAAAAGGAAAAAAAGTACAAATTACTTTTAACACTTATCTCGATTTCCTTCAAAAGTAAAAGATTAAAAAAAACTAAATATGCAGTTATTGTTTTCTTATAAATCCAGGGCATGACTCTTTTCTCTAACACCCGTGGTCTCAGACTTGGCCATGGCCGCCCTTTTCAAAAAACCACTCTGTATATGTATATTTATATCTACCTGTTAATAATAGTACCTATGATTTTCTATTGCCATCCTAATCATCAGCCACTAGCCGAAGAATCGGCTAGTCCACCTAATGGTAGTCGGCTAGTACACCTAATGGATAATGCTGTTGCAGCAGAAAGGGAAATAATGAATGTGGTAAGTGTTGGGCACCGAGCATTGCATGGTTTGTACTACTTACTATGCCGTCAACCTATCTCGCCACCGGAAAAATATAGAGAACTCTGTGAGTAGAACATTTTTTGAAAAATGGTCAAAAAGTATTGGAATAATTTTGGAAAGGGTGGGCTACCCCATCGAGTGGGGTGTTAAATGAAAGCTATCGGGCGGCGCCGCCCGCCGCCGGGTCATTGGTTTCTTTTTTTAAGTCACTAAATTGTCATGATTTTTAAATAACATTTGAAACCATTGAATTACATATCAACCAAAATCATGATTGCTGCCGTTGACCCATCTCGCTACCGCCCATTTCTTCGTTTTGATTTAGTTGAGATCGCTTGATTGTCTTTATTTTTAAAAGTCATTTGAAACATGAACTATCCACTGAAATATATATTTATATCGTGCTTGCTTGCCATAGTCTCATGTTTGGGTACCAAAATATTCCTACTTACAGTAACACATTTTAGTGAAGTTTGAAAGAAACAAAAATACATTTAAGTATTTTGCACGTGGTACGTACATACACATGTAAAAAACCTTATCCTAACTTATAGGAAACAAACATAATTCAATTCAATTCGTTTATTAAACCAGAAAAACATTACATTATACCAAGTCTACAAGACAATACAATAATATTCATGCTGACTCTACATTTTCGAACTAAATTAGCTGTTACAGCTTAGTGATCCAGCTCGTGGCATTGACCTTGCATTATTAGATGCATAATATTTTGTAATAGCGAATGCAGAATGTAGCATGTTGCATGCGATCATTAACGAAGCAAATATGTTTGTGTCACACTGACCGATTTTATAAATTAAAACGGCGTATCTATAGTTTAGACCGTGCCGTTGTGTTTCGAACATCATCACATCAACAGCTGTTACCTATCCACTGCTGGACATAGGCCTCCCATGACAATATGCTTTATTGGCATAAATATAAGAACAATGCCATAATCCTCACGCTGGGCAAACGGGTTGATGATCGCATTTCAGTGATGGTTCTGTTCCTGTTGTATTGGGAACCACAAGCCAATAATATTAAAAATTTCTAACAGCCTCAGCACATTTTTACTGACTGTAGTTAAACATATCTGAGCGTCCATCTTTATACTTTTATGTAATATGCTTATTTTGTAAGCGTTAAAGATAATGTCATTTAATTTTGAATTTTATGACATCTTCTAGCCCTAAAATAGGTAGAGCTTGTGTGGTGGGTATTAAATAATAGATTGATGGATCTCACTCATTTATTGTAAACCACACTAGGATAAAAGACAATGTATAGAGAAATGCTGACAATCGCGGGAAAACAAAGGGCGGTCATAAGGTACCTAAGTAAAATTATATAATCGTATGTGTACATACATAAAGTATGTAAAGTATGAAAAAATAAAATTCTGTAAATATGTAGGTACGTTGTCCCAGCGCTGACTCAAAAAATGGCCTGTGTTGTTTTTTTGCAATATACCGACATAATAAACATCAAAGATGGAAAGACGTACCTAGACCGAAGTGCGAACGAGACAACAATACGCACGCGAAACACTAACGCCGGCGGCGGCACCGGTCCGACTATGACTGAGGGTGGCCCTAATTGGACCTAATTTGAGCGTTCCATACTTCGTTTGTACAACAAAAATAGATAGATAAAATAACTGAATACATTTATCACACAATGAAATAAACAAAAACCGCTTATCCATAGTTGAACCGGTCACGGCTGGCATACGCCCTCGGAATACTTTCTCGGGTTTGGCAAGCTGCACTGCTCCATTCCGAGTTGCGACCACAATCCCAAATAATAAAACTATCTCATAAACTTAGGTAAACTCAATTCAAATGGACTAGGTAGTTATTATGAACCTACTACTTACCTTATATAACTTTTTCATCGGAAAGAGTATTTTTGCTCTTCGATATCTGAGTTCGAAAGCCGTTTTTATCTGCTAGAGGATAAAGCAAAATTTAGTTTAGAACATCATGTGCACTACGTTTGTGATTCAAAACCTATTTACTTCAACCTCCATGGTGCCCATATATATCATACAACCTTTTTCAATTCGTTAAAAACTCGACTTGGAACCTTCTTGGTGTACTTTTTTTTAGTTTGCTTTTTTCGCGTCATATTGTTAAAACCACAAGAAACTTGAAGACAAGTAAAATCAGTGATTCTAGAGACGAGGAAGTTTATTTGACGCCAACAGAATTGACTGAAACTGTTAAAAATGCGCAAGTGAGTTTTTTTGCATTTAGTCATGCTGGTGGGATGAAAAGTTACGTAAATTGAGCACGCGGTTAAAAAGCGACTTTGCACTCTTGTATAACAAATAACTATTATACATTTACTGACGTAGCGTAGATCAGATATTTCAATGAAATGGCAAAATAAATTGATTTGCTTAACACTTCTCCCGGAAGTAAAATAAATTAGGTAAACCATACTTGTACAAAGTTCGTTTTATGTAAAACCAGCTACAGTCGCTTAGCACGATTTATTTTTTTGAAATAAGTGGCCTATTTTATACGATATTCGAAGTTAATAAAGATCTAATAATTGTCGCACAGAAACGTTTTAGTGTGATTTCTATCACATGATTTCTAGGATAAATAATGGCTGAAATCAGGTATTACTACATTAACTTAGGTACGCAAAATTTCAGCCCCACCCGTTCAGTAGCTGTGGCGTGAAGAAGTTACAAACATCCATCCATCCACGCTTTCGCATATATAATATTATAGTTAGTGTTATTAACGTGAAGTGATATGACAAACGTATGACTCTACCATAGAATTAATTTATGTCCCGTTAAATCACAAAGCCAATTTCAGGACAGGCTGTTTCCATTGCCACTTCCGGCAACGCGTGGTTGCATCCAACGGAATAGTGTATGTTATTAACAACTAGGTAATTCATGTGGCTTTGCTCAGGAGGACGAGCTAAAAGACATAGCAGGTAAAACTTGGATAAGGTTGGCGAGAGATAGAGTAAAGTGGAAGGGGTTGGAGAAGGCCTTTGTCAAAAGAGGGCAAACAGACGAAATTTCGATGTCAGCAATAGTATTAAGTAACAAAATGTAAATATTTTTTCTGAATAAAAGGCTTGAAAATGAAAAATGAAATGAATTCCTTCAGGCTTTGCTCAAATGGTAGCGGGTTATAAATAGTAATTACTAAAACACCGGAGTAAAATTTCCCATAGCCAAAAAAACTATCTAAAAAAATCGCAGTCAAGTTAGAGTATTGATAGATTTTTGTAGGCCTTCCGACAACCAAACGTCGGTGTGTTAAATACTTCGCTCTCCCTAGATGTTGAATTTATGGAGTCTACATAAAAAGTAGGCGACGCAGCCCGGCGGGTTGGTCATCATCATCATCATCAGCCTATATTAGTCCACTGCTGGAGATAGGGCTCCCCTAATGAGCGCCATAGCGCCCTGTCTTAAACTTGCCGCATCCAGCATCTGCCTGCAGACTTTCGCAGATCGTCATCCCACCTTGCCGGAGGGCAGGCGGGTTGGTGCGACAGTACAATAAATAAATAATGCTGGACCATTCACACAGCAACATCCGGCCCCAAATTAGGCAGAGCTTATTTTACTATAAAAACTATCGTATTTTGACGAATTCATTGCGGATGTAAGCGGGTTAACTACAAATAAGGCAGGCAGAGCCTATGCTTTGTTATCATATGAATTTAAGTGCTTTTAATGTTGTAGGCAGTCGAAGGTGTTAAACACTGCCTTTTTTTAACGTGGGGAAATCCTTTATGGTTATCTCCAGGCCTGGGGGAACCCAAAGATTATCTCGGACACCTGATACCGACTCAAACCACCACGAGTTTCTTCTTCTCAAGCCTTGTCTCTGGGCCGTAGGAACACGTTTGTACTCTTCCGTAACCCAGACAGCGTCGGCCCGCAACTACGGGTCCCTTCTACGTTACGTATGTACCTACGTTAAACACTGTCTAAGTCAACTTATCAGCTACTTGCTGACTTTGGTGTTTAAACTCTATAAGAAATACATTTTCTTTTATTTCTGTACTCAGCTGTGCATTACACATGTTTTAAACTGTGGCCTAAATACATTAGGGTACACGCACTAAAATTAGTACTTGATTTTAACACAAAATATCAGCAATTTTACTTAACGTAAGTAAACACCTAATAACTTAGCACGTTTATCATCACTTTAGTTAATCGCTTATTCCACTGTCGTGATGTCTTTGGTACGACGAAAAGGACCACAAAGCAACCTATAATTCAAATAGTTTATTACTCAAGTAATTTTAATGACTTGCGTAATAAACTTTACAACAAAGTTATCGTTTAACTTTATTGGAAAGAGTAACATCGACACCTACGGTGATCGATTTTATTTATGAAAATGTTTTCTTTAACTTAGCAAAATTTAGGTTAGGATTTTCAGTAACATAAAATGTATTACTCTTTGGAAACTTATCATCACCATCGTTATTTATCCGGATGGAATCTACAGTTGAACAAGGCCTCATCTAAAGATCACCCAAATAACTTAAGATTGATATAATAAAAATCACCATACAATTACCTAAGTAAAGGAAGCTAAACCAAGCCACCATTATGTATAAAGGAATTATGTTATTATCGATTATTTATTTATTTATTTATTTATATATTTATTGCATTCATGTCCATTATAAGGTGTTAACATTTTTTGGTAGAATCTACATGAACCCTGTAAGGGCGTGTTGCAACATTCTAAGTTAGAGTTCTTAAGTAAGTACAATTAAATAGTCTACAATTTTACATTATTAATTTAGTCCTCAAGCATAGGTTAGTTAAGACACAGAATAGTATACACAATTCATCAGATCTATCATGGACTGATGATGATGAAACAAATCACGAAAGTTATTTTTTATCCAATTATAGTGTTCATTATTAACAAAATGTTTCTTTTGTTTCAGGGAAACCTGTTCACATGTCCAAACGGTAAGTAAAAGTTAATTTTATACATCACAAGTTTTATGCTGCATCAGGGTCCAATGAATCATCAATTTCAAAGTCAGATTATGCCGACACACACCAAAACACTTACACAAAGCTTTTTATAAAAAATAAAACTAAAGTACCAAACCAACAGCAAGCTAGAAGGTTTAACAATATCGTATGATTTTGGTAACAAAGAAAATAACAATCAAAGAATGGAAACAACTTGAAGTATTTACAATTGAAACAATTGACCTAACTGTATACTGTTGCAAATAATGTAGAGGTAGCAACTGATCCATATCAATACCAGTCGTCGCGTCCCCAAGACGCTGGCTGCATTGCCCCGCTGTATGGCAATGCTGAATCAGGGCTTGAATAACCGGAAAATACCGGTATGAAAAGGTTAAGGGTATGACGTCATACCTTACTAATACGATACCCCTAAATAACGCCAGATACTCACCAGCTCTCGTGTCACGCGTCGCGGCGTGATTTGGTTTCATACCAAATTTCTAACCACACCAACCTAAATCTAAGCATAACTAAGAATACCTTTAACCCGTTATCTGCAAATAAAATATTTATTTGTTTGTCATGCAAATTTTTTGACCGGCGGGATTCGAAACCGCAACCTCACTACGCCACTAACTGGACTTCCAATACCACTGGAGTTCCAATGCCGACCGCATTGGAAGTCCAGTCGTGAGATAATTTCGCATGCTCGATTTCTAATGGCCTTGCATATCCGTTTGGCTAAATAACGTCGTTGGCGGAAAGACGAATCGCAAATGCATACTATTTAGAATGGAAAGAATTAGAAAATGCAACGAATGCGATGAAGCGAAGTCACGTTAGTTGGAGCAAAGCCTAGCTATTTGTAATAACTGAAGATTAGGTACGGTACCTCCTAAATCTTGCATTTAACTAGGTATATGACATGTTTGAGTGGTATCAGAGGAGAATATGCCTCGTCAACATCAGTTTTTAAGGTTCCGTACCCGAAAGGTAAAAACGCGCCTCAGACGACCGTCTGTCAGTCAACGGGCTGTATCTCATGAACCGTAAAAGGTAGACGGTTGAAATTTCCACAGTGTGGATTTCTCTTGTCGCTATAACAACAGATAATAAAAATAGAAAAAAATATTCTAATATTTAATAATAAAGGGGGCTACCATACAAAAAGCGTGATTTTTTTGGCTATTTTAGTTCTACGATTGTCTCTTTAACCGCAAAAGGTGGACAGCAGAGTTTTTTCACAGGGCGTTCTATTGACACTATAAACAACAAAATTAAACAATCCAAATAAAATCAATTTAATAATTAAGGGGGCGAACGTCCATACCATGTTTAACAACGATCTCCGAAGTTGAGCAACGTCGGGCGCGATCAGTACTTCGATGGGTGACCGCGTCATGTGGGCTTTTCGCTTTTTTACGATCCATGAAAATTCTGTTTTAAGGGTTGCGAAATGCGAAAGTACTTATATCAAATATAGTACGGAACCTTTTGTGTGCGAGGCGATTCGCACTTGGTCGGTTTATTATAAATATAAATGAAGTAAATTGGCGAATCCAATTTAAACTTACACTGAAATTAATCTCCGTTGAGACTGGCCGCCGAATTTCGGCTAGGAGGCCATCATCATCTTCAAATTCAAGATAAAACGCTTGACTAAGTTATCAACTAATCATAGAATCTGAACTTTTAGTGAAATCATGAGATATTTCCCAAAAAGCATGAAATGCCACCGAATTTAAAACATTGTGAATATTTACTTAATGCAGTCAGAATTTCCGCGCACGGTCCGAGCTATCCAGTTGAATAACTCCATTGAGCACTCGCCCCTGTTTTCCAGCGTTTAAGGTTGCTTTTTGAATAAAGCAAGCCATCGAATGTTCCCGAAGTGCAGAGGCACAGCAATACGTCAGTAAACATTGTGTGGTCATCACATCTGCTACAAATTACGCCGAAATTTCGCATATTCATGGGAAATTAATTTTCGATAGCTATTAAAACAAAGGCGAGCGTTTCAGTCGGTATGTATTTTACATTTGATCGAGGTGATTACCCGTAACGAATAATAATCGTCGTTTGTCGAACTCATTCGGGTCAAGGTGATGTAACTCCACGTATTACCTAGCTATTGGTTTGGTATCTCTGTAAAGGTACCTATAGGTACATACATTATAGTATGTAGTAAGTACATACATTTATCTTAACTTGAAGTGTTGTATGAGTTGAATATACAGGGTAATTCTGACGCTGCGCTAACTGCAGTTTCTGCCCCATCACGGACATGCCAGTCTTAATTCTTAAGTTTGGTATAGGCACAGATATTATAATACTATACTAGGTATAGGTAATAGGTACCCCTCTCCATAAAAAAAAACGTTCTTTAGAGAGGCTTTATTTGAAACTAAACTTAAAACCGGCGGCTCAGTCCTGAATTAACAGTGGCTGTGGAATTGGGAGATCGGTTTTTGTTATGTAATTAATTGGGTTTCGGACAAACGCGTTTTACAATTTTGTATCAGAACAGATTGTAAAAAAAATAAGAACACATGACACATAGAATATATGAGACATGGCGTCTTCACGAATGTGTTCGTGGTGATAGGCAAGCCCCGCAGCTCACGCAGTGTCAGTGAATTACCAATAACCCTGTATAGATATGTATATATAAATTAGAAAACCTCAGCTCAGCAACTGAAAATCTTACCGCAAAAACCTCCCTTCTGGAAAAAAATTCTATAGTTAATGCTGCGAAAGTCCAACTACTAGAACGACAAATTGATTCTATGGAGAGGCAGTTAAATCAATATAAGATAGAAATTAGAAATATACCTTCCTCGGCCATCGAATCCAAGGCAGAACTTCAAGGAATAGTGCGTAAATTACTGAAAACACTGAATTTGGAGGCTCTAGGCAAAGAAATTCGTAACATTAAACGGTTACCCGGTAAACAAAATGCACCTAGGCCAATCCAGCTTGAAGTTTCCTCTGCTGATGCTAAGTACAATATATTACAAAGTGTAAAGCGTTTTAACAAAGATAACTCTACAGACAAACTGAACACCACGCACCTGGAACTACCCGGCCCGCCTAGGGCCATATATGTGAATGAATCCCTAACATATAAAGCTAAAGGTCTATTTTACAAAACAAGAATTTACGCAAAGCAAAACAATTTTGCTCACTGCTGGACATCCAATGGACAGATATGTTTACGCAAAGAGGATGGCGGAAATATCATCTATGTAAATAGTGAAGAACAATTGAACGAAGTTACAAAAAATGCATGACTAAGCTGCTTTTTTTATAGTAACTATCACTACTTGCTATTTTATTACTCCTCCTTATCTTTTCTGTCTTTTTCGTTTTAAAAATGATTTTTGTTTATTTTTAAGTTTTAAAACCATTCGCATACTTTCTATTGATGAGCTGAAACACACACATTGCATACTCGACGGAGCCCAAACTAATAAATTGTACATAACTGTACTTACCAGCTACCCTGCAAGAAAAAGTACGGACTTTCTTTCTGAATTTGGGTACCTTTCAAAATCTGAACTCTATACCATCATACCAATAATTATATTTTATCCGTCATCAATTCACACTGCATGTCATTTCGCAGTGTACATTATCTACTTACTTCTGTATATAAAATGAACGTTGATGTATTATATGACGGTATAGATAAGGTGTCTATTTCAGAAACGTATGTGTGTACCCCAGAGAATTGTTTATCACTTGTAGAAAACATTAGAAAGCCTATAACCATAATCACGCAAAATATACGTAGTATATCTAAGAACATAAATGAATTTCAACTACTAGTAAAACGCATGAAGTCCATTCCAGATCTCATTATATTCACGGAATGTTGGTTGTCAAAAACTATTAATCTACCCGTAATGGACGGGTATGTAGCCGCGACCACCACTAATCACATACTCCAAAACGACGGCGTCGCAGTTTATGCAAAGTCCGATATAGTTTCTACCTCTTATGAACCCATGTTCCTAGATGCTAACTGTCTCATCACTATAATTAATAAGGACATCGCTATAGCCTCTTTATACCGCTCTCCTTCCTATACTAATTTGGAAAGATTTATGGATTCTCTAGATAATGTGTTACAGACTCTAGCAAAATACAAAAACGTTATTGTGATTGGCGATATTAATATTAACATAAGTGACAATATGTTAACAAAGAAATCGACAGACTATCTTGAACTCTTGGCTTTTCATGGTCTATTACCAACGCACACTCTTCCTACCATAGAAACAAGTTGTCTGGATCACATATTCCTGAAGTCTAGGAATAAGTCTGTAACACTGATTGTTGAAAGCAATATAACGGATCACAACCCTATTGTTATAGCTTTGCAGAACCAGGTCTCAGTGTCTGTGTTACAAACAACTGCAAAAATAGATTATACTGCGGTTAAAGAGGACTTATCTAATACAGATTTTAGCCCAGTCATCAACTCTACTGACTGTAATGATGCCACTGATGAGTTTGTGAAAATGCTGTCGAAAATAATTAATAAAAATACTAAACTAAAAAAAATACCACGTCGTAATATGCCTATTAAGCCATGGGTAACTCCAGGACTAATTAGGTGTATGAGGCATCGCGATAACCTACATAAAAAAATTCGCAAGTCACCCAGTGATGAGGTCCTGGTTACCGTGTATAAGAGATATCGAAACTTTTTCAACAACCTTATGCGCAATCTAAAACGTAAATTTGAACGAGCACAATTTGAGGAAGCGGGTAGAGATCCGAAAAAACTTTGGAGGGTTATTAACGACGTTGCTAATTTTAAAGTGAAAAAATCTCTACCGCAGGAGCTTTTGCAAGTAGAAGACCCATATAAAACATTAAACGTAATTAACAATTTCTTTGCCAGTGTTGGTCAAGACCTAGCTAATAATATATGCACAAATTTATCTAGTCAGATAGATATATCAGAAAACAAAGTTGTACACTCCTTTGGATTGATAGAAACTGAACCAACTGAAATAGAATCTATCATTATTGCACTTAAAAACAATTGCAGCACTGGTTGGGACAACATCTCTACCCAAATTATTAAAGAATGTAAAGAGTATTTAATTTTACCCCTGACGCATATATGCCATCTTAGTTTTTCGACAGCTGTTTTTCCAAATTCATTTAAAAAATCTATTATACTGCCCATTTTTAAAGCAGGTGATAAGAAGGTCGTGAGTAATTATAGGCCAATATCTATACTCCCAGCCTTATCGAAAATTCTCGAAAAAGCTCTACATAACAGGTTGGGCAAATACCTCGAGAATTACAACCTTATTTCAGGTAATCAGTTCGGTTTCCGGAAAGGGCGCTCTACGGCTGACGCAGTTTCGGAACTAAACGAGTTTATCGTGGATTGCTTGGATAATAGAGTCAAATGTGTGGGCGTATTCCTGGACCTTGCCAAAGCATTTGATACAGTCTCTATCCCTCTACTACTGAAGAAAATGGAAGGTCTAGGAATACGGGGGAAGCAACTAAAATTATTTGAAAGCTACCTCACAGGTAGAACTCAAAGTGTGAAGATAGGAAATTACATCAGTACGGCTCTACCTGTGACTTTCGGAATACCCCAAGGCTCTATAATTGGTCCAACTCTATTCTTGCTCTACATAAATCAAATCTGTAATATCAAGATCGATAATTGTAAAGTTATATCGTTTGCTGACGATACAGTGCTCTTATTCAGAGATGATACATGGCAAAGGCTTTTTAAACGAGCTCAGGATGGATTTAATCAAGTATCAAAACAGCTCTACAGTAATATCCTGACTCTAAATGCGACAAAAACTAAACTTGTTACCTTCTCTCTCCGCAAACCTGGACAACCACACGTGGATCTTAACCTAAAAGCTCATTCTAATCAATGTCTCTACTCATCAAGTCACAATTGCAATTGTAAAACATTAGAAAGAGTCTCTAATATTAAATACCTTGGAGTTACTATCGACCAACACATGACATATGAAAATCACATAAGGGCCGTCACTAATAGAGTACGTAAGTTAATCGCTGTTTTCAAGCTTATTAGACACGCAGCAAATAAAAGCCAACTTAAGTCCACTTTCCTTGCTCTATGTCAATCGCTGATACTCTACTGTATTAGGTCATGGGGCGGTGCTGCAAAAACACACCTTTTGCCACTGGAAAGAGCGCAAAGAGCGGTATTGAAGGTGGCTTTTAACAAGCCTTACAAGTATCCTACTACTGAACTCTATAAAGAACTGCAAGTACTCTCAGTTAGGAAAGTATTCGTACAGCAACTTATTAAGCAACATAGAGTTTCACCTCAATTGAACGTTTCCCATAAACCCCGTAAATTTAAAGTGTTCCGTTCAAAATCATGCAAAACATCATTTGCACATCGCCACGCACAGTTCTTAGGGCCTCACATCTATAATAAACTGAATAAAACTAATGACCTACAACAAAAATTGAGCCTCGACTGTAAACTTCTCGTCACACGGTACTTGCAAGACCTTGAATACGCGCAGGTAGAGCACTTGTTGGAGGTACAATCTTAGTTTTGGGCTGCATCTTGGTGTGTGGTTGTGTTTTTCAGCTTCTTATTCTTTTATCTTTTTCTTTTATTTTTTTACGCGATGTTAAATGTATATCTTAGTAATGTTAAATTCCTTCTATTTAGTTGTATTGTATAAAGTATTTACACGGATACCAAACTCGTATTTCTATAGGCATAAAATCATAGTCGCACTTGGTGCTGGTTGAGCTTATTTTGTAGCCGGAGGGAAGAGCCCTCGTGTCTCAATACAAGTTATTTTAACTTAGTTAGAGCGAGGAGTCATTTTCTTTGACCCTAATAGGTTTATATTAAGCATGTTTGTGCTAGATAGTGAACCGTTGAAATGTATATTACTATTAATAATTAGACTAGTACGAATATTGTAAACCTTTCTGTAAATAAATATTATTATTATTATTATTATTATTATTATAGAAAATAGGAACCTACCCTGAAGAATTCTCTGGAATCACATGGTCACTCAAGCTCTACCGAAACTCGAGACCAGAATATAGGTACAAACAATACTAGAGAAGATTAGGAAGCATCTAAGACGAGAAGATCAAATACAATTAAAAGACATCCGCCCGTAAAGAAACAATTATTCTAAAGCCCGCAAACAGAACTGACGTGAAGGTGGTTCTGTAACGAATAGGATGAGACCTTTAATTTTCATCAGCCACGTAATTAAGACGGGGAAATAGCTTCGACCCAGCTGCTGACACTCGACGTGAAACTATTGTGTAGTGTGCAGCACGATGCGGGTAATTTAGTTCAGTTGAGGTTCAATAGTGACACTGCAGCTGAATAACACTAAACATACTAATATTATAATATTAAAAAAATCCTACTAATATTATGAACCCGAAAGTTTGTGAAACCTGAATTTATGTTACCTAGGATCTCCAAAACTAATGAACAGATCAAGATGAAATTTTGGCGTACGTTTAGGGCAAAGCCTCACTTAGATAATAGTCTACTTATTATACTGAAAATACGCGTGCCAAGCCGCGGGCAGAAGCTATTAATATTATAAATGAGAAAGATGTATGGAATGGACGGACGTAGTTTACCCGTAACTGCAATATTTTTTGTAAAATAAGTGAAACCAAATCTTACCCATTAGCCAATTCTTTCTGTGGCTAGATTGTAATCCTGTTCTAAATGTGTAAGTAAGTAAATAAAAAAACTGCAATAAACGTAAGCGAAGTATAACATTGACAAGAGGCTCACAAAAACGATTTAGGTAATTGATAAAAGGCATTCAAATGCAAAGGCATGTTAGTAAAGACGTGTACCTATTGGCACCTACTGAAGCAAGAAGGCCTGTAGGTGAATAAAAAACATCTTCTATGAGATATAATAAACAAAATATATTAGAGGAAAACAAGAGATACTCGACCATCACGTAACCGCAACCTCAACAGCCTGTATTGGTCCACTGCTGGACTCAGGCCTCCCCCTGATAAGCGTCTTGTTGGCTTTAATCCTATAGGTGTAGTGCCCGTAATCCCCACGCTGGGCATGCGGGTTGGGGATCGCAGTTCGGTGGTAGAATTGTTCTGCAGGGGGCACTGCTGCCCGCCCCCGGTGGATATCCCTTAGTCGCCTCATACGACACCCGCGGGAATAGTTGGGGTGGTGCAAATTCTAAGCCCACACAGCGATCACGTAAGCCTGTGTGGAATCTTATCGACTCTGTAAAAGCACTCTAATATTACAGTAGCCCATAAACTGAGTCAACACAAATCTTGTGCAACAACCGGCTCAGAGCAACAGTCACCCGAGACAGGATGTAAGAAATTCTAAGAACATATAATTTTTACGATAATTTTGTAGATTTGCAACAGCGGAAACTATAATGCATAATTAAGAGTTGATACATATGAATTTGTGTGACTAAAGATCGGTAATTTATAAATGTGGATCGGAAGTTTGTTTGAGTAGGTGAGTTACGTTACGAAATCTTAGAATAGTGATATTTAAATCAATATTACCAAACATTTAATATTCAGTATTTTTATTGCAAGACAACCCTTGGTAGAGTATGGCAATATAACATAATCCAGGACCTAAGATAAGGACTTAATTAAGTATTTTGTATTTTATACAAAACTAGCTGCTGCCCGCGGCTTCGCTTGCGTAGTTCCCGTTCCCGTGGTAATTCCGGGATAAAACATAGCCTATGTCCGTCTCCTGGTTCTAAGCTGCCTCCCCACCAATTTTCAGCCAAATCGGTTCAGCCGTTCTTGAGTTATAAATAGTGTAACTAACACGACTTTCTTTTATATATATAGATTACAGAGATCTTATAGGTATAATATTTGTGTAGTTTAAAATAATATAAATTTACTTAGGAACGTAATAAACATAAATAACACTTCAACAAAATACTTTTCTTTTTATAAATTTGTGTGACTAGGTATATTTCGTTGCTAGATGAACTTTGAGACTCATTTGGAAACACAGGTTTTTTTCTAACAACTTCGTACCTTATATAAGGTGGTTATTTTAAAACCAACCCTGTGTTATGTCATTATGTGACAGATAACAATAGTTTGAATATAAAAATTAATTAAAAGTAGGTATGACAACTTCTTAAATTTTAAAACCTAGGTGTACTAGGTAACAAACTTTCTTTAAAAAAAAATATGAGATGATTTTTGATTTGAAAAACTTAAATCAATGGCAAATAACACTAAATTTATCAAACTGACTGTACCTCGCGAACCACCGCGAGCAAAAGCTGATACGAGTAGGTAATGTGATTCCCGAGATCTGAACCAGTTCGTTAGTTGTCCCAACGAAGCTGTCTGCCAATTCAAATAGAGATTGAGTCAATCCGTCTTCCACCGCACTCTAAGATTGACTGAACACTTAATACGCAAACATGTGGAGATTGCCTTTAATTACTGTGCTCATGGATGTAAGTAAAATTCGGGAGATTGGGTACTAGCTTCTCAAAAGATGGACCTAATTACACCTAATTTGAGCGTTCCAGGCGTTCCAGCCTCAAATTAGGTGCAATTAGGTCCACCCACCTCAGCCATACTCGGACCGGATACCGAGAACGTACCATACCTATCTACCGAATTTAACTTAGGTCGATGTCTGTGCTTGCAAGTCTGCAATCATTTGTAAGTCAGTTGAAACCAATTCCAGTTTACTTTCTTTATTTACCCTAATGCCATGAGCTATTAAGACGCTCATCAAAGGAGGTTTATTACTAGCAGTGGACAAGTATAGGCTGTAGAAACAGCCTGTCGACACGTTTGCGAGAACGTGGTCGGCTTAAAACGTCTGCAGCAGGGGTATTTTTAATACAATCGATTCGATTCGCAAACAAATCGAATGAATTAAAATACCCCTGCAGGTGTCCTTAATGCTAGTGCTACTATTTGAATCTCTTCTAAAATTTTATAGTTCTACTTATCTTCAGAGTAGAATATGGGATGAGCATAATTACAAAAGCCACAAGAGCAATATATTTCAAAGAATAAATAAACCAGCCAGGTAAGGTGCTTATGCAAAACGTAGCTAAACTTCAGTTAACATGAAAATGACCTGTTAGCTTGAAGCAGCTGAGTGTAGTTAAGCCGCTTATGAGTGGATGCCAGAAGCCCCCGGGGTTATAACTTAGAAGTAACAGGGGATCACATACGGGCAATTGTTTGGCAACACGATAAAGCTGAAGGTATCTCACTGGGATGCTATCATCGCCGGAATTATAAATAGATACCTTCGGCAAAGCTATCAAACTAATCAAATTAAGTTTAACCAACTTGAGTCGAGACCGAGAGGCGCCCGAGAGCTGGTCAGTATCTGGCGCAGCGCATCAGCATTGGCATTCAACGTGGCAATGCTGCCAGCATTCTGGGCACTCTGCCTTCTGGTGACGGCTTAGATTTTTAAGAAATAGATATAAGTGTATATATTAGTTGTAATTGTTTTAGTCTGTTACTATAATTTTCTATTATTTGATTGTAATTGCCTTTGTTAATAAAGGTATTTCTTACCAACTTCGGTCATTAAATGTTATGCAACTTCGAGTTTGTATCGAACAAAGTAAAATATGAAATTTTATATAAATATTTATTGGCATGCATTTTTGCAAACAAAAAAAAGTTATACAATATTTATGCTTGCATATGCATAACTTATAAATCTCTCAACTCAATTTAAAAACTTTCATGATCACCTTGGTTTTGCTTCCGCGATCGAATCGATACAACGATATAAAGTTGCTTACATAAAATGAAGAGAACCTAGTTGACTTTATTATCAATATTCACGGGTATTTATCGCGTTTATTTACCTATGTTTCCCGAAATTTGTTGAAACATCGGATAAATAGATTTACACTCAATATTTATAATAAAGTGATCTGATCGCGTAAGTTTCAAAAACTAGTAGACCTTGCTTGCTTCTGTCACTTTTCCACCACAAAAAGCTCTATGACCCATATTATGAAAGCTTACTCCGTCATCTATGCTTGAGTAGCGCTTTTCTATGAAATAAGCGTTGCTCAAGCATAGATAGATGACTGAGTATACTTATACATATATTTCTTAATACGGTCCTTTATTCACTGAACCTGCATCATTTTTGTAGTGTACCTATTGGAATTTAGAATGAAAGCTTTGAATGCGGATTTCTAGACTACATTAGATCTATGTTCAGCAACTATTCGGCCACAAAATAGCTGCAAAATTCCTCGTGCATGTAACTCTTAAGAGTGGTTGCAACCGGGAGCATAATGTGTCTCTACTCTGCACTCGGCCTGTTTCCACTGAGGCTCCGGGAACTTTTCACCCGGAATTTCGCATTGTGTGAATAACTGTTCGCCTAATTTGAGCTTGACGCGGAAAAATGTTTTTGTTGCGTCATAAAGGTAATCTAGGTTGGTTCTAGAATCAGGGTCAAGTTTTATACAATTACAGCATATAAAGTGTCTGAGTATACGGAGTTCAAATAAAATTTTGCTCAATTTCGTTAGATCATCTAAGTTAAATATTTTTTTTTCTTAGAAACATAGGTGCTAATAAACATTCAATTTGTTTCTTTACATCTTTTGCTTGTTTATTTTAAACAAAAATTCTGTGAAAGGTCTTTGGGAAATTCAATGAGACTGGCAGATTTTTCTGTTTGTAAATTATTTCCGGTTCCGAGGTATTGAACTTGACTTCATCATACCCGCTTTGTAAAATCATCGAGTACTCTCCTTAGATCTGACATCCCATTAGATAAACATGAGCCGATCTATTCAGAGCAAAACGAGGCGTCTGAATTTATATTGAAATCGAAATCGAATGTACAGTCCACTCCAAAAATATTGAATCACCTCCCACCCTACAAAGCAAATGGTATTTCGCGAATATTTCTCAATACTTTCCGTTCCTAAAATGTCAAAAAATTTCAACATTCTCATCCACTATTCTTGCATGAAGATATATTTTTAAACTCCAGGTATTAGTGACCTTTTTCATATATCGACTGTACCAATACAAACCCTCGTGTGCGTGGTTATGACACGTAGCAATGAATCCGAAGTTCGACCCAGTCGGCTGGTTGGAGCGAATGTGAAAGACGGACTGCGTGACTGAGCAGTTAGGCATCCGACACGCATGCATAGGTATCTTATCTATGTATTACTAGAGATACATTGTGTTTCTCTATTAAAAGGTTACTTTATTGATAAACGAGATAATTACTTCGTTATACGAAGTCTTTGCAGAGCCCGCGTTCGCACCCTCTACCGTTTTCAAAGATTTTTCAATGCTATTAAGAACCTGCCTAATTATTTGGATACGTTGAAATGTCACGCCCTCTTATAACAAATACAATACTTACATAAAGATAACACTTTAAAGTAAAGTAGTAGCACTAGTAGGTTAAACAAAAGAGCATCATCCTACAACAAAATCCTACCTATGTGCTCCCACGCCCGACAGTTGAAAGATCTCTACCGTGTCAGCTATCTACTATGGTATAACCGTGTGGGATGAACGACCTTCTCGATTATGCAATAGAAAACAAAAAGGGTACATATGATAATTAATTGCGCATTTGTTGACCTTTTCTATTGCGTGTCTGCTTCCACGCAATCGAGCCGCAAGAATTGATATTTTACATGTACTTGTATGTACTGCTTATTGCTTGTTTGTATGTACGTTTCTGCGATTGTTTAATTATGACATATCAGAACCAGTGCACACGGCTTGACGATCATTCATGAAGCAGGTTCTATCATCACTAAAAACTGGTTTTCTTCAATGAGGATTCAGGCTTCCTAACTACCGAGTTTTTTAGAAACAGTCAGAACAGTATGAAGAATGCTATGAAAATAATAACGACTTGGAGCGTTACAATCTATGAAACTGAAGACTATGGTATATGGATAAAGTCAATAGAGCTCATTTAATGACTTTATCCATATACCACAGTCTTCTCGTCACAATCCCAAGGCACGTTCGAGTACGATAAAAATGAAAACCTGTTAGATAACATTGAAACTAAGTAGCATGGTTTCAACGTCGAACTCAAACAGCAAAACAAACGTGCATTCAGTAAAAGCTTTCAGATTGTAATAAACAACACAGTGAAAGCTTGTAGTTTTATTCAGTTGAAATTAAATTCGTTACTAAACAAGCCAACTAAATTGCTAAACAAAATGTCTACAACTTAGATTAAATTTAACAATGCGAAGTTTTCAATTCTATAAATTCTCTTGTTGAGGGATAAAGCACCTAGTTGTAAAAACAATGCCTCGAGCAAAGGATGTTTAATAAAATATTTAAAGAGGCTTACACAAAAACATCTGATGAGCTCAGGACCTTTTATGTCTAGAAATCGGATAAAAACCTCAAACTTTCGTATAATGCCATCTTAAGCATAATGGGGATGATAAAACTTGAGGATTTCTAAAAATATTGTGGAAATAGGTCACAATGGACAAGGCGCCATTTGGTCGGCATTGAATAGAATAGGCCAATCAAATTATTATGTAGGTCCCACAATTGGTATTTTATTTCATAACGAGTGATATCAATATGGAGTTGAATATCGTAAAACGAAATAAATTGATAATAAGGCCTGAGGACTTTTTCTTTGAACTTTTCTTCGAGATGTTTGGAAGTTTGGTACCGCTAGAACTTTTTAACAAGCATGTCACCATATTCGTAAAATAGTAAAACAAGGCCGTGATTGGTTCACAAGTTTATTCGTTTATTATCTTACGGATAAGCTCAGCAAAATTATAAATTTAAGTGTATGAATGCGTTAGATTGTAAGTGCTACTATAGTCCTGTTAATTATTTTCCGGAAAATAATAAAGTGATTAGGATTTTTAAAATTTAAGGGGCTTGCTATCTGCCGACACATACATCTTCCAAATAGATTTAAAGCTCTTCATCTAGGTACAGTAAACTCAATTTTCCCAAAATCTCAAAATAACAGAAGGGTCTGTGGTATACTCAGGCATGTCCCGAAATCTTTCAATGATTTTAGGTAGCCGCTCGTAGGTATTAAAACAAAATCAGATCTCAGAGATCACATTTTAATAGCCTACTTTATGAATCCGTTTTTCAGACTTAGAGCACATTAAAATAATGTGGGTTCTCATCCACTTCATTGGTTTAATACTGAAATTAATGGCAAGGATAATGTAGATATATAAAATCGTTGGTTGACTTTCAAAAGAAACAGGGCTGTCTAGTCGTAAAGTAGATAGACTAAAGATTGTCCAGTCAACGAAGGATTGTGGATGGAAAGTTCGAAATCAGAAAGTTTGAAATCGGAACTTTGTTTGGGTTTGGACTCGTTAGGGGACAAACATAGTAAACGTAACAGTAACGCGGTAGAAACGTAGGGGAAATAATAACAAAAGGTACGCGATAAATACCCGATTGAACCATTAAGTATAGTAAACGTTTTTAATTATACTAGTAACCCTGTGAGTTTAGACACATACAAGTTTAGTATGCTTGTCTCCTAACTAGTCCTAACAAAGTTCCGAAGTCAAACTTTCTGCTTTGACTTTTTCCACCCAACCCCCTCTTTTGCGAGATTAAGCTCAATATTTTTTCTTGATTTATTTACTTACCACCTTATGACTATTTCGTATCAAAACATTATGTTAAGTATGTAAGCTTCGAACATTTATATTGCTTATACGATTGCTTTTTTTTTTTTTTTTTAAATGGCAGAAGCCTTTATTCACAAAGAAAATTATAATATAATTAGTATTTACAATTGAAACAATTGAGCTAACTGCAGACTGTTGCAAACAATCTACAGGTAGCTCAACTGATCCATATCAATACCAGTCGGAAGCGTCCCCAAGACGCTGGCTGCATTGCCCCGCTGTATGGCAATGCTGATGCGCTGTGCCAGATACTGACCAGCTCTCGGGTCACGCGTCGCTTCGACCAGACGCTCAGATAATTTTTTGAAATTAATTAATTTTTTTTACGATTGCTTATACATATAGGTGATATAATATTTAATAGGTACAAAGATTGTGTTCATAAAAATGAATCAGAATCAAACATTAAAGTTAGGTATGTAGGTATTTTTGTTTTTTAAGTTAGGTTCAGTAGAAGGTGGAGCTTAAAAAGAAGCTACTTCTAACAAGAAATCTATTTACTTGCTACTAAATCCTTGATTAGACAACAATAGGTTACTTACAGTTCATGTCATTGTAGTCATAAACAAACCAAAATCATCACAAATTAGTAACGACTACACACTTTGAAAATTATAACAAACTTATTAATAAGACATAATACGGTCTAAACTGCTTGTTCAAGATAATTTTCTGAAGCCCATAAACAAGGATTATACCTAATAATTTCTAGATTTTGGCCCGTTTCCATTTGAATATGTTAAGATGTGAAGTAATGGGCATTAACTAGTCTACTGCAAATTGAAGTTAGGTAAATTTTGCTAATGACCTAGGCTTTAAATAATGGTCTGATTATCTAAAGGCGCTAAGAAGGGTTTTATTTAAATCCAGACAATTGGCAGGGTTAACTAAAGCGTGCACCATACAAACAAAGTTCTGAATTTCGTAACAAAGACAATTTTTGAAGTTGGTATAGAAATAGGCTTCAAAAGTAAAAACCTGGTTTGTATGGAAGATGTTTACTAAACTACGTTTCTTAAAAACCATTCGTTGGCTTTCTGCGAATGAATAATTGAACCTGACATTAATTTTAGCAGCTTTTATCTCATTATATTATTTAATTATTTATTTGCTCTGGAATTAAGGTTCTTAATGAATTTTTTACGCATATTTAGACTTAGTATCGTTGACTTTGCAAATGAGCTCACTGTAATCTATTTTTATTAATAGGTTAAGAATATCTCAACTTATTTTGAATGATACCCCGTAGAAAAGGTGTCCTTGTTTATAAATAAATAATGCTGGAAAATTCACAAAGCATTATCTGGGCCCCAAATTAAGCATAGCTTACTTTGGGACTAATGATTAGACTGATATACTCAATACATTAAACCTACTACATTGTTCGTTATTGAAAACACCCTGAACATATATCTGGAAATCGTTCAAACATTAGTCGCAAGGCGGGAATCGAACCCGCAATCTCCTGCGTCGCAAACTGACCTTTGTCCACTGCGTCATTAACTTTGCGTTCATTGCAAACTTTACATTTATGTTCTTGCTCAAAGATTATGTTCTTGCTCTTCAGTGTTTTGAGTCAAATCAAATCAAATCAAAAAATCTTTACTCTCACAAATACAATACCTAAATGAACACTTAGAAAAGGTCAAATTATAAAACTAAACACTGACACGGAAATAAAGTGATATTTTTGATTTCTGTCGCTTCGGTTTTCGGTTAGAAGCGACGAAAAAACTTTTAGCCCGTTGCAGCAAAACTCGTCCCAAGCTTTTTTATCCTCTGGATAATCTGATATTTTGTAGTAAAGATTTTTACAAAGGATATATTTGAAAATTTGTTTGAATTTATTTATTGATAATTTTTGCAACTCACTTGAAGTTTTGTTGTAGAAGCGTATACATTGCCCTTTAAAAGATACATTTATCTTGTGTAGCCTCTTTGTGGGCACAGTGAGTTTATTCTTATTTCTAGTATTTATATTATATACATCGCTATTTTTAGGGAATAGATTGATGTACGAGTACTATGAGTGTACAACAAGTTTTCATTAATATATTGACATGGTCTGTATGGACTGTCATTATTAGACATATCAGTTATCTAGTACCCCATAACTCAAGCTTTGAGTAGCTTACTTTGGGGCTAGATGGTGCTGTGTGGATTGTCCAGCATTATTTATTATTATGTTTATAGTCCACATCTCGATGTTATCAGTTCCAGTTTCAGCCCCTACAGAACACCGTTAGTGGCCTAGTGGCTGCTAATCAGACATAATAACTAGTTGAGGCCACCGCTAGCGATAACTGGACTACATCTGAATAGAATACCCATCTGTTGCATCGTGCTTGTTCTAGCGATCAATTTAAAGTTATTAAGATGGCCACTCACAAGTTCGTCCTGTTTCATTGAATGATTATGATGATGATTTCCTAGATAAAATAAATTTAAAGTCTTTTGATTTATTTAAAAATGTTTCATAAGTTTATTAACCTTATTTTCTATTACCTAGATACTGCTTAACTTTGATCTTCATCAATAAATCTCCCTCGGTAATAATTTTTTTGGAGTAATTTCGGAATAATGCTCTAAAGCTAAACAAATGCAAATGGATCCAAATCGATCCATAATAATGACGGAGAAATCGACGGACACACATAACAAAGAAATACCTACAGCCAAACATAGAACGTCCTCCTATTTTGAAGTCGGTTAAAAATGCACAAATGTGTGCACTAACATAAGTGCACTCTCTATTCTCTTACTCTCATAATACGTTGGGACGGCAGACCTTCATTGTGCACTGATTAGAGACACAAGAACAAAATTTAAAAATTTAAAACCCCTCGACAGATTTTCATAAAAGATAGGTAAGAACACTTGTGATAAAATTAACTATGACACAAAAAAAACTAAACGAAAATCGGTTCATCTGTTTGGGAGCTACGATACCAAAGACAGATAGACAGAGAGACACGTTAATCTTATAAAACCCCTCTCATTTTGCGTCGGGGGGGTTAAAAAATGCCTAGAGCTATTGAATTCTAAATTAATAAAAAGGGTTGGTTTTCTGTTGTAAATAATGTAAAATGAGCGCCTAATCTAGCCTCAACGTGAACAAAAAATTTGATGCTAATAAAGTTCATAAAATATTCGTCTTGCTCAACAATAGAGATAAAATAATTTTGGGAAGCCCATTGTTGGAATTATCGAGAAAAAAACTGTTTTGTCTGGTTTGTTCATCATTTCGTTATTATAGTGACCTTTATGAAGCTTCCTTATTTAAAGCGGAAAATATTTTAATCAGAGTTCATAACCAGGTATTCAATTCTGCTGTAGTATATACTGAGGATAACCACCAGAATTCCATTTTAGGTACATTGAAATTTGTTTGCAACATACGGCAGTTAATCGTAACTCAATTGTTTCAATTGCAAATACTAGTTCTTATTTGTTTGTATTTTTTGATTGTAATTTTCTGAGTTAATAAGGAAATTAAAATTAGAAGGACAAGAAAATATTAGGTCAGGATCTGAGTTCGGTATCTCGATAGTATTATATTAGGTAAGACGTCGTCGGGACAATCCATGTATGTATGGAATTTGGGACCAAAAACGGAACTGTTTTTGTATGGGCTTTGGTAGAGCGGCCCATGCGTTCGGCTAGGGGCGCTGCACCAAATCCCATACAAAAACGGAACGTTTCGATGACGTCTCGATGATATCGAGCAACCGAGCTCAGAGCTCAGATCGCGGTAGATACATAACCTACGTAAGTAGGTTATATAAATTTAGTGTTAGGGCTTCCAGACTGGCCCGTAACATCAAGGGACAGACAAAGCTGGAATAAAGGGTAAACCTTTGCCCTGCAGTGCAGCAATGCAAACCAAACAAATAAATAGCAACATTATTTGATTAGAACTAAAAAAACGACAAAATGGCGGGATAAATAAATACTAATCCCTCAGGAATAATGTTTTTCTTTTGGGCTACCTCGGGATCATCATCTTCTATATTGCCAAAGAATCATCCAAATCGATCCCTAAATGTCAAAGAAATCGACGCACATAAATTTAAAAAAACGTACATATGTACAGCTGAACAAAGAAACTCCTCCTGTTTTCGATATCGGTTAAAAAGATTAGAGCATCGGAGAATACTACACAAAGCGGCTTTATTCTTGGCGCTTATGTAGATAATACAACATAAGCCCCAAGAATAAAGCCGTGACGGCCCCATCACACCATTCAGTTTACTCTGAACTTGCCAAGACATTTGGAGCATCGCAAACTGTGTCAGTTGGTAAGGCGGCTGAAGCAGTCATAACACATCTGCTCAATTACGTTGGTTAAACTGTCACTGTCACTGATTAAACTTTACTAGCAGCGTCTAAAGTTTTTACGTGTTATTTTTTACTTGTTTTTATTTGCCATATTTCTTTTTTCAACGTTTTTTATAAAAAAATTTTGGGAAACATTTACAACATATTTAATAAAAACATACGAGACGTTTTTCTGCTTATGCTCTGTATTGTCCGTTTGATTTAGCCAAAGATAATTGTATACCTACCCACGGAACGTAGTCATAGGATCTGTGGTTTTAGCAAACTCCAAAATCAAAAAGGTTTTAGTTCGTAAAACTATATTCTATTTTTGAAGTTTATGACACAGACACTGGCAGAGTCGTAGCCAAAAGCAAGCGGTACAAGTAAAAAAGAAGTTGAAGTTGAAAGTTTTTACGACGTCGGCACGGATATGGGTATCTCTTCACTTGATACACTCATATGATCCATTTTAATCAGGTAAGTCAGAACAACATGGAAACTTTAAATTAAATCGTGGAACCTTCCCTCCTGAAGTCTTCACTAATACGAGTAGAAGAACCTAATTATTCATCCTATGGCGGCCTTCTCAAGCAAAGGGGTTCTTGCAAAATTAAAAACAAAGAAAAACTGTAAATAACTAATAAACATAGATAGATAGATAGAAAATTCTTTATTGCACACTTATCAAGATAATTCACAAACAATAACAAAATAATAAAAGCTTTACCTACCTACTAAGAAACTTCCCATTTTAAAAGTTTTTTCTATATTTAAGCTATAAAAGCATTAATGTGTGCAAGAAATAAAAGGCTTTTTATTTTCTTTTTTTATTTATTACTAGCGACCCGCCCCGGCTTCGCACGGGTGCAAATGCTGATACTAAATATACTACAGAATCGGCCCCCCGGCATCCATACGTCATCCATACGTCCATTACATAGCTATCATTTGCGTTTTGTTATTCCAAGTCTGATTCTTTTTTGTTATACCTACCACGTTTTATAGTGACTGACGTTCAGTTTAGTTCAGTTATGTCTTGTCACACGGGAACGCTGTCGAAGGGGAGAAATAGTATCCTATGTCCGTCTCCTCGCGCTCTAAGCTACCTACCCACCAATTGTCAGCCATATCGGTACAGCCGTTCTTGAGTTATAAATAGTGTAACTAACACGACTTTCTTTTGTATATATAGATATTCATCCTATGGTTCAACATAAATGTATGCGGGTTAACTGCGAACCTAGTTTGTTTGGAAGAACACCAATGTTGTCATCCTATGATCGTCGCTTTACGCTTTGGCTGTCTACAAAAAATTGCCAGTCTATCGCCCTTCTTTACGATAAGTTTAATTTAGACCTACCTACCGAACATTATAAAGGTAAGGCTTTATAATCATTTAAAAAGCATTCTATCTATCTTGGTACCTATCGATTTATACCTGACAGCTGATTACCTATATACAAAATACTAGGTATACATATGGAAACTTGTAAATAGCCTTTAGGAGCATTGCAACATGCATAAATACTTTAAACGTGTCTTCTTCTCATCTTCAAGAAACATCTGAGTTTTTAAATAAAATAAAATAATAATACCTACTAAAAGTTGTATAATAAAATAACAAAATCAAATAGAGGTGGTTTTTTAGTGATAGGTGGCAAATAACTTTGTGTAAAGGTCTTATCGTCAATCGAGCGTCAAAGCTTTGCAGCCTTGAAGTTCATTCGTAATGAGTGAAAGGCACCGGAACACAGAACGTGACTCACAGATGTGTTTAATATGCGAGTATGTCGTGTAGGTGTGCTTGTATATCACACGAACGAACAGACCGTCCAACTTTGTAATGCTGTCCTTATTTACGGTTTCTCTCAAAATTCTGACACTTTTCGTGTCTGACGAAAACGTCTTTTAAACATTCTGATGCGCTTTGGGTTCGTGACACGTTTATGCAATTTTTATATTGTAATCACTCGACTTCAACATTGTTTCTGTAATACTTGATGGCTAAACGAACTTACCAAGTTAAGTTCAATCATAATTATAGCAAGCATCTCGTTCGCGTTCGAAGAAATAAGTATCAGTAAAAACCCCCCGACAGATTTTCATGAAACATGGCTAAGAACACGGATAAAATTATCTATGACACAAAGAAAACTAAACGAAAATCGGTTCATACGTTTGGGAGCTACGATACCACAAACAGATACACAGACATGTTAAACTTATAATAACACTCCCTCTCTTTTTGCGTCGGGGGTTAAAAATAAGAATTAATTGCAACTTACTTGTAGTAGCATCTAGGGACCACCGTTCTCATACACTACTTTCGAGTTTCAAATTGCAAAGGTAATAATATAGTACTGTACTTATAGGTCACTTCCTACCTTAATTGAACGTTTGGAATATGCTATGTGCATTTAAACTTATAGGGTGTTACACTAATAAGAGTATTAAGAGTTTTTGTTACAACAGTTCATAAACTGTAAACGTTATTAGATACCCGCGACAAAGACTTGTCCCTAGGTGTCCACTGCTACCCACTTTATATTTTGCATGGCCTATCTGAAAATAATTATATTTTTTTGGTTGTTATGAAGTAAACCCAAGTCAGGGAAACCTTTTACTTCATTCGATTAAAGAAGCTGTAACAACGCAAGAACCGATATTTGCGCTTCTCGTTAATAGGAAATTTCGTTAGTGTCCTTTGTTCCTCGGATACCCAAAGCCTAGAAAAAGGCTTTATCGTCTATTCCGAAGTGTCGTAAAAACGAAGCACCCAGTTCATTCGCCACTTTTACAGGCCACATTGTAATGATTTATACTCGCAACCTTTTAGCCATCGACTGACATGTCTAAAAATACTCAAAAGCTTTTTGAGATTCGCTCGTTTGAGAGATTCTAGTACTCAGGTTTGTAATTATACTCAACTCACAATATAGCTATCCCACCCATACCCAATTTTCATCAACGATCTCTCCATGAGTAAAAAAGAGTTATATATATTAATATTTCAACCTTGCTTCGATTTCGCTTCGAAAACACATACAAGCTGATATCACTAAAATTATATCGAAACCCGATATATTTTTGTGAAGCTAGACGCGATAAAAATCGAATAAATTTTCTTACCATTTATAAACTCTGAAATATCCATCATACCCAATGATTTGAAATTCTCGAGACGCTCTCGTAAGATTACCCACTGATAAATCGCGAATATCAAAATATGCGTCATATTTATTGATATCTGATTCCAGTTCTAAAACTCGAGTTATTAGGATTTGGAGCGGCGTCGTCAGGAAACTTTAGACGGATATTATGTTCAGTATCGGAAAACGGCAAAATACCGATAAATGATTCGAAATCCTTTTTACTGCTAGCAGATTCTGATAATAATTGAAAGTCTCTTGAGTCTTGAGTTTGAAGACTGCTTCACAAACAAAGAAACATCAGCTAATTCGTATAATCAGATTAAAATTTCTCTACAACACAAGGGCAAATCCAACGTTCATCATGTTTCGAGAAGATATTAATAAACTCCCATTTATTGCGTACGCGGTGTTTGTTGATTAGACGAAGGACTCAATCAGCTCTACATATATGTATATACCAACAAAATGTGCTATCCTATAGTACCTTAGTATTTACATGTGAGAGTGGGGAATAGAGAGTGCAACCTGTGTTGTGCACACACTTGGACACTATAATATGACCAGCAGGGGTATTTTAATTCACCGATTCGTTTCCGAATCGAATCCGACGGATCTTTAAAACGCTATTTTGTTTTCGCCTCGGGTTGATGATCGAAAATTCGAAGCGAATCTGTTGACTAATGGTCATGTCAATGAGGAGGAGCTCTTTATTTCGATCATCAACCCGAGGCGAAAACAAAATAGCGTTTTAAAGATCCGTCGGATTCCATTTGGAAACGAATCGGTGAATTAAAATACCCCTGCTGGGCACCTTAGTCTCCGTGGAGACTGGCCGCCGTGTGGGCGAAGATTCGGCTAGGAGGACATCATCATCAACACTTAGATTTAATCACACTAATATTATAAATATATATTATAATCGCGAGGAGTGGAAGGAGAAAAGAGAGGCTTTTGCCCAGCAGTGGGACAGTAATAACTGAAAAAATATATATAAATGCGAAAGTTTTGGTGTTTGGATGTTTGTGACCTCTTCACGCCAAAACTACTGTACAGTGTCCATTACGGATGTAAGCGAGTTAACTACGAACCTTATTTGTGTTGTAAGACCACCTTTTCATAGTAAAATACTGCACAGTGCTACTTATTGCATAGGTAGTGGTAGTTCTAGGCCTGGATTAACACATTTAAAGGCTACTTTTTATCGTGCGAAACCGCGCAGAAGCAGCTTTATAATAAGTAAATTCCTCACTCAGGGTAATTCCTGATCCTGAGAAAATGATGCGGGTTCAAGTCCCGTCGAATAGTCGATATTATTTGATTTCTTAGGTATGTTTGTGTTCGCGGTTCCAGCGTCTGTCCTGTCTGTGTCCTAATCGGGGGGAGGAAAGGTGACGGAAGAATGGGGTCGGCGAGTGTGTGGATCGGTGGGCTCGCCGGCTATGTATAGGAGGAAGAGGGGACGCCAGTCGGGCCGCGGAGGTTTTAAATGTTCCCGTGGTTCGGCAAAAATGGCGAGAGAGGGACACCGGAGAGGTTTTAGTGGGTATTATGTTCTTTTCAGAACGTCGAGTCGCCACATAATTCTGGTCCCCCCCAGACCAGTTTATTCGTAAATAGATTTCCTCGCCGAATAAAAAAAATAAAAAATAAAAAAAAAAGGTATGTTTGTGTTGAAATTGGATGATATTATCACGCAAAGCATCCTAGAATATCTAGTGAAACGGTAGGCTATAGCCTTCCGGAGCTATAAGGTAGTCTTAGTAGGTACCTACCGTGGTAAGTCAATCTCCGGGGCCGACAACGCTAGTGGGTCTTGATCCTTGACGAGACTCGTCGACAATTGAGTGGCGGACACCGTGTCGGGTCAATGCAAGTGGGCGACATTGCTCCCTATTCGGGTCGCTCAGGGGTTGCGCACAAATGAAAATTAAATTTAGTAGATGAAATTGAAAAATGATACTCATGTTTCATGAGGTTTTGAAGTTTCTTTTGTGAGGTTGTCTGCATATTTAAATCGTGATATAAATGGAATATTATTAATAGAGTTCATGTCTAGACAAAAACAGCCGTTGGCAAATACCCTTGAGACAAAATTATGGCGTGACCTTAGTCTGAAGTGAAAATATTACAATTACGATTAATTTTGATGGCATTTCTATAGCGCTTGGTTAATATAAGCTAAAAATGTCTCAAAATATTACGATTAATTGTTGATGTTATTTCTATAGCGCGATGATATTCTTTAGAAATATGAATTAATATTCAAATTGTTGAAATATTCCTTTATTTTTCGAGCTTGATTTCAATCAGAATCAGAAATATTTATTGTTAGGTAACTGTTGATTTAGGTTCGTTTTATTAGGTACCTTCCTAGATAAAATAATACAAAACAGATTTATTTCCCTGTTGTAAGTTGGTAGTATTGTGAGAATTTGCCTATAACGGGAGCCGTACGATCGCCAGCTTAAGGGTAAAACTTAGATATGATTTTAACATTCGAAATGGCTTCAATGTAGGACATCTCGAATACGACATTAACCCTAGCGAGCCAACATTGAATACGAGATGTAGACATGAACCCCTCGTTCTGTTACCAAGCTATCAGCCCATGACCATCTACATGGGAAGTGTAGGCTTCATATGAAGATCCATTACAGTGCGTCTAGTCTACCGTGATGGTATCAAACCTTATTTGATGTGCGCTTGCTTCAATTCAATGTTGGCTCGCTATATCCACGGAAATTCGATCTTGTTAGAGATATAGGAATAGGTTGGTTTTGTACAGTCAGCGTTAAATTGATATAAGCGTCTAGAGTAGTCAAAATTATCTGAAAAACATAAAAGCAATTTCATATGTACGCAGTTCGAATCACCATAATGTTGTAAGCACCCAAGGTGTTCAAAATATAGTAAGATATTTTGAACAGCTTGGGTGCTTACAACAATATGATGATTCGAACAACAATATATCAAATTGATTTTGTGTTTTTCAGATCATTTTGACTACTCTAGACACTCATATCAATTTGACGCTGACTGTACTACTATATTTATTATAAGCCGGTTAGGTGGCGCAAGATATAAGATATAAAGTACCAAATAAAGTACCAAGTAAATATACCAAAGTTATCGACATAGCTCAAAGAATTAGCAAGCTGAAGTGGCAGTGGGCCGGCCATATCTCGCGAAGAACCGACAACCGCTGGGGTAAACGTGTTCTTGAGTGGAGACCACGACTCGGCAAACGTAGTGTAGGACGCCCTCCGGCCAGGTGGGATGACGATCTGCGAAAGACTGCAGATGCTGGATGCGGCAAGCTGAAGACAGGGCGCTATGGCGCTCATTAGGGGAGGCCTATGTCCAACAGTGGACTAATACAGGCTGATGATGATGATGATGATGATAAACCTATAGCCTGAACTGGCGTTTGTGAAGTAATACAGGGCAAATCAGTCAGTGTTTTTAAAATTTAAGATTTAGTTCCTTATAGTTACTGACCTCTTTTTAATTTCTATGTTAGTAGGTGTTTTATGTTCATGCTATGATCTCGTCTCACTGAGGAGGTACATTGTACCTACACACACATGAAACAACTCAATAAATGATTAGTGATTAATTACAATAGAAGAATCAAATTAAACTCTATTTGACATGTGTCAATAAAGTCTAACTCAGTTTATCAGTGCTCTTCCAGGGTGCATGTACTTAGCTAATGACAACCTAACTAACCATTCACTTCTAGTAGTAGTAGAGTCTAAGTGAATAGTCTAAGTCTTAGACCTAAGAATGTATGAACATGCAAGCAAAAATAAAATAAAAATAATTAAACGTAACTTAACAATTTTTTCACGGTGAGCCAGGACAGGATTAGGTAGGTACTATACTGTACCAACTTCATAATCAAATCTTGAAAATCACTTTGGTCTGAAACCTACTCAGTAAACCTACCATAAAGAGGCCGTAACCTACTTACTGCAACCAGCCTACAATCCAGTTTGGAAATCTAAAATTAGCTTCAAACCTAGATTAAACCTAGCCAGCGGAGCGAGAATTACATTGATAAACTGTGACTCTCTGATGTGAGTTATTAGTGTTCTGTGAATAGAATTCCAAATTTGAATTCCACTCGGGTAAATCAGCTACGTTCACATCGTTTCTCATGACATTTAGGCGGATGAGTGTGTTTGGTTTCAACTGTTGTGGTTACAACAATGGGATTGCGCGGTGCGAAATATAAGTCTCTATAGAGCATGTAGCCAATTTCCAACCACACGTCTGTCCGTCTGCATGCCATATGTGTAATGCTATACAGGGTGTCCCCCGAATAACTGCCATCCCCAAAACAGGTGAAACTAGATGAAACATTATCGACGATTGTTTGAAAAAATGGAACCAGGCCAACAGTAGATTTTACAGTAGGGCTGACCAGAAAAAATCTGGAACTTTTTGACATATTTTTGAGTTTCCGTGTATTTATTCAATAGTTTTACAAATTAATTTCGCAGTTTCTTGAAGATCTCTCTCTTCCCAGCTAGTTATCCCATATGGTGGTGGGGTCAGCTCTCCTAATTGATTTTCTCCACTTCGCTCTATCTAGTTTCTTGTAGATCGAGGTAGAAAATATTTCCAAGAGTAAAATAAGGTAACTTGTGTACCATTGAGACTATTACTTGTAGAGATAGATTTGAGAGTTAAATAACCACTCAAAAAACAAAATTCCAAATGCCATTTAGTGAAGAAGTTCGGTCACTTTTTCAAACATATTCGTCGATTAATATTTAATTTATTTAGTTTATTAGGTGCACAAAAAATAACAAGCAATAATAGAATCAACACAGAAAAAAACTGAATGAGACTCTTTCATCGAAAATGAATTTTTGATCTACTCTCATCCGTTTTGGGCATTGCAGTTAATCGGGAGACATCCTGTATAGCTACTAGTACCTAGGTACAAAGGATACACCAGTCCCTGGCGGCTAGACGCATCTGTTTGATTGAGCTGTACGTACGTAAAGCGAAAATAAGTGCTGCACAAGTTGTTAGTGCAGTCCATACTCTTTACTTTATAGCCTTCAATAATGGTTGTATAAAAGAAGTCACTCGGAGTTCAAAAGTCAGATCTAGCAAGATGCCCACGTATCTAGCAGAAGAGATTAACTTAGTCATCAAGAAATGAGAGGACGGTAGTACCTAATTCCAAGCTGGTTCTTCTTAACTTGAAGTTTATAGTTAGGTAAAGCGTGAGACAGTGTGTGTGCTGTGTGAATTGTCGAGCATTATTTATTTATATTTATTGAGGTAAAAAAGAAGCGCCACTTTTTCTTGACCTGTTCCCACCTAGGTATGCAGGGTCGCCCAACATGAATTCTACTTCCATGCCTTCATAGAAGGCACAGCACGCACTACTTTCATGATAAATAAATAATCTTAGACAATTAACACAGCATAATCTGAGCAGAGCTTGTGTTATGGGTACTAGATAACTGTTAAACGTTACCTAGTAATAGGTACATTAGTATAATATAGATAATATTGTTTAAGTGGTGGCAAATAAATAATATGTTATGTCTGTATTTTTTAAGTAGAATCATATCATCATTGGATGCCTACATTAACAGAGATGACGGCAGATACTTCTATTTATTTATTTAAGGACTCCCAACAGAAAAATCACATCACATACAGATTAACAAAATAAAATGGTCTTAAGTCTAGTGTTTTTCTAAATAATGGGTGCCACAGCGTGAGCAAATTATGGGTCGACTAAACATTACTACAAACAAATATTAGGTACAGTATAAATTTAAAGGTCCAAATAAAAGGAATTCAGTGGTAAAATATCAAAGTTACAGAATAAAAATATGGGAAAAAACTAAGGAAACTTATAAACTAGATAGAAACAACTGAAAATTACTTGTAAAGGTAAATATGGTAGGTGCCTATGTAGTGGGAGCTGAATGTGTGACCTCGACTGGGTTAAGCCAATACGGAAAGGAAGAAGTCATGGTCTGTTCATGGTAGCTAAATAACTTTTAATTTTTTTCGAAGGAACCGGACACTTCGCAAGCAAAGTCATGAAAGTCAGACGTGTACAAGTAAAGTGGGTTACATTGCATCGCCGGCAGCGGAGCGCGTCGCGGTCTTCACGATAGCTCGTCAAATTCGCACGCTCTATTTGTTTCAATTTGCGTTTTTATGCAGAAGGTTATTAAACTTGATGACATGTGGACGGCTTGCTGATCGGAAGGAAGTAGATTTTATTTATTAGGTACTTTACGATTTTTTTAAAGTAACCTACATAGGTATATTGGTTGGTCTGGGTGTTTTCATTGTATAATAAAAAATATCTATCTATGTAGTGTATTGTATTAAGTACCTATATCAGTTATCCAGTACCCATAACACAAGCTCTGCTTAGCTTGGGGCTAGATAATGCTGTGTGAATTGTCCAGCATTATTTATTTATTTATTTATATGTAATTCTAGGCCTAGAATCAACTACCTACATCAATGCAAAATTTCAGCACGGTCCGTTCAATAAATTTGCAGATCTTAGGTAACAAAGATTCTCAAATTTGTAGAGGTGGCCCATTGTCAAACTAGATGCCATAAACCACAAGAGTCTTTGGAACCCGCTTGCCAGCCAACTTAAGGTCCACCTATTTAATGACTTTACCTACTCCGAATAACCACTTCAGATCAAAAAGCATAATCTGCAATTATGACTTCGTATGGTTAATCAAATCGTTCACCCGATATTATGGTCCACCGAAGTCAATTTAATCAAAGATTTATAATCTTTGAATTCAATAACTATCACAAGAAAGCACGGTTAATATTTCCATATCTCAACATACAATTGTTCAAAAGTTTAATTAAGTCAGGGGTTGAAATGCTTCCCAAGTGAGGAAGTTACCTACAAATCTTGTGTATAATTATTTTGAGTCTGAAAACTTGACTTTGTGTTACTCTGAGTTGGGTAAGTAGGTACTTCTTGACAGACGATTAGTCTGAAGGATTAACAACTCTCCTTACGTAGATCCTACCCACATCTGTACCTAAGCATCTGGCACAATAAACCTATTTCACAATAGATAGTACCTACCTCCAAACCTTCGCTAAGATTTCTATCATATTTAGGTCCATCTATTCAACCCAGAAATAGCAGTTCGTTTAGAGCAAACCAAGGAGAGTTGTGAGAAACTGTTCCATTCATCCGGAATTCACAAAGCTTGACATGTGACAAGTGGTCCTACGTTTTCTGCCAGTCAGTATACCTTACCTTTTGCTCCAATTCAGACACAAATCATGTCCTCTTAGCCGAGTTTCCGGCCTCGGCGCGGCAGTCAGCCTCAACGGAGACTAGCCAACTGCGCAGGACATATTCATCATCATCATCATCAACCTAAATTAGTCCACTGCTGGACATAGGCCTCCCCTAATGAGCGCCATAGCGCCCTGTCTTCAGCTTGTCGCATCCAGCATCTGCCTGCAGTCTTTCGCAGATCGTCATCCCACCTGGCTGGAGGGCGTCCTACACTACGTTTGCCGAGCAGGACATATTATGGTGCACAAATGGTCTCGGAAACACAAATAGAGATAGAGAATCCCTAGTCCACTCTCCTAATCCGATGGGCAGACCGACACCACCGGTGAGAGTCTTAAGGCCAGGTAGTTCTGCAGCAGTAGGCGTAAGGGAAAACGCGCGCCTGCCAAGCCGTCGCGCTCGTGTTTTTTGTAGTTATTTAAACATGGTGATTAAGAAAATCATTTTATCAAGTCAAACTCTGCGAATTTGTCTAGAAATATTAAGTGTCCTTAGTTGAGTACAAAAATAAATCTGATATCAGTAGTTCGCTAGTCAAAGTATTGAAAAAACGTTAGAAACTTTTGAATTATTTTTTATCGAGTGAAGTTCATTAGATCTTGTAACTGAATGTGACTGACTAGACTAGATCCTTCAGTAATATATATGTTTTTTTAGAATTTTAAACACTTTTCTAAGTCTCAGATGGTTTTAAAAATCACAAAAATGCGGCCTCTGGTGGCCTACCAAGCCTTAACGTCAAACGAGATAATACGAGTGCTACAGAACGAAATACTTTTTACTCTACCTATCCTAAATATTTTTATTGTACTGAAATTGTTGTCCTGCGGAAGCCCGGTAATAATTTAATGGATAATTGAGCTTCTTTCTGAAACTTCCTTTACTTGGTTACACTCAGGGTCAGTCAAAAGAGTTTGCCCCGGTGCAAATCGTAGCACATTTTTAATGTTGTTCACTTCACTAGTAGAAATTGTGGAAATTCGAAATCAACCTGTTTTCTAAGTGACTGTAACCATAGTTTGGACGTTTCTACCGTCTACCTTTATGTTTGGACGTTGAGTTGTGACTTTGCACACGTTTGCACCCCCAGAAATTCTTGTGAATTCCAGTTCTCTCAATAAAGTTAGTACCTTTCCAAAAAATACGGATCTTCGTACATTCGCGTAGAGATTTAAAATTTCTAAAACTCCCTATCATATCTGAAACACATGGCGACAAGACATCCTGAGTCTTTACTCTAAGTGATGCATGCTTACCATTTGCTCAACACTCATGGGTAGGTACCTAAGTTACTCAGTTACTTAACACGCGTTGGTAATTAATAAGGCGCCTGGCAAATTCACTCGTTACCTACGTTAAGCACAGTTTCATGTCCTTTAAAGTTAAGAGTAAAGTTCGTAACATAAGAGCGAACTTTAGGGACGTGTCAGTTCACCATTGCTAGTAAAGTTTGATTCACAAATATGTTTGTAACTTGAGAGTTGGTTAATTAGGAGGCTGACTCATGGCCACATTTATCATGTTCCAAGTGGGGTTAAAAGTTAAAAGCTAGTCATATTTTTTTTTGTAAATTCAGCATTATGATCCCCACCGGGAAATATTAAAAAAACGTAACGAGCTTAATTTTTTGGTGTCAGTAATTTATACCCGGAATCATCAATCATGTCCGTTCGAATATTTCCTATGCGCCGCTAAAGTGGGAACAAGAAAATTTATAGGTACCAAGAAAATTAATAGTTTGGTAACGTTATAAGCCAAACACAAACCTAGCAAGCCAAACAATAACCAAGGGCCGCTTTCACCTCTAACCCTTCTTTGACTAAATACTACAGTGAAAGTTATTTAAACAATATTTCCGTACCTTCATGGCTACTCCCTAGTTTACACACATTCATATTCGTCTCTGCATGAACTTGGTAATTTCAAAAGCTAACAAATAACTCGTATAAGTGCTCATTTCTGTTTTGTATAACTTTTCCTTTTACTACGCTCTTGTATAATGTTATTTACATAAATATTCGTGAGTCTCGAATATTTAATGAACGCATCTTACAATATCATAGCAATTATTGTGTAATGATGTCTCGAGTTACTTTATGAACATATTAATATGTCTAAATTGCTATTTCTTTGTCCACAGGATGGGAGCTAAGAGGTTTGCACTGTTACAAATTCTTCAACATCAGACATTCATGGGAAAAAGCAGCAGAATTATGTCGAAGGTAAGTTCTTTCTAAACACGACATTGTTGCTTTATCAATTAGCCCGCGCTTACCAGCAGAATCAGGGATAATAAGGTGCAGTCACGGTGCAGTTTTGATTCTTTTGATCATATCATACAATAGAGGGTATTTTAAAGAACTATCCGATATCGATTTTAAAAATGTAACTATTCAATTTCAGGTACGGGAGCGAACTTATGGTAGTCGACAGCTACTCAGAAAACAACATGACTGCCAGTATGGTACCATCTAGTCCAAGCAATAACCATTACTGGCTCGGTCTTGCAACTGTCGACGATCTGAGAACCAACACTCTGGAATCTGCTGCTGGGACCCTTGTATCGCAGTACGCTGGCTTCTGGGACCTCAGACAACCGAACCCAAAGGAAGGAGAATGCGTAGATGTTCACGTTACTTCTGACAGCCAATCCTGGGAGCTTACAACATGCGAAACTCTGCTGCCTTTCATGTGCAGAGCCAACGCCTGCCCCGCTGGTAAGAATCGCAAATTCATTACCCGTGAAACGGATACACCAAATTCAATGCTAAGATCACGACGAACAATGCTTAACCATTTCTTTTCTTTTAGGAACCTTCCATTGTTCAAACGGAAAATGCATCAATTCAGCCTTCAAGTGCGACAAGCAAGATGATTGCGGAGATTCTTCCGACGAAATGGACTGCGCTTCCGAATGCCACTTCTACATGGCCAGCAGCGGAGATGTCGTAGAAAGCCCCAGCTATCCTCACAAATACCCTCCCTTCAGTGAATGCAAGTGGACCCTCGAAGGACCACAAGGTCAAAACATTGTCTTACAGTTCCAAGACTTTGAAACTGAAAAGACATTCGATACTGTCCAGATTTTAGTTGGAGGTCGATCCGAAGACAAATCTGTGAATCTAGCGACTCTTTCGGGAAAACAAGACTTATCCAATAAACTCTATGTATCTGCATCTAATTTTATGATTATAAAATTCAGCACCGACGGATCTGTTGAACGAAAGGGATTCCGCGCTGCGTGGAAAACCGAATCTTCGAACTGTGGTGGAATTCTTCGCGCCACTCCGCAAGGTCAGGTACTGACTTCACCTGGCTACCCGAACGGCTACCCTGGTGGCTTGGAATGCATGTATATTATTGAAGCCCAGCCTGGAAGAATAGTCTCTCTTGAAATCGAAGATCTAGAATTGGGCATGAACCGAGACTATATCGTTATCAAAGACGGTAACACTCCATCCAGTCCAGTGCTTGCTAGGCTTACTGGGCCAGGTGACGAAAATGAAAAAGTGGTGATTTCCACAACAAACCACCTTTACATGTACTTCCGTACTAGTCTTGGCGATTCTAAGAAGGGATTTAACATGAGATACTCGCAAGGATGTAGAGCAACCATAATTGCTTCAAATGGCACATTCAATTCGCCAGCTTACGGACTTTCAAACTATCCTAACAACCAGGAGTGCTTGTATAGAATCAAAAATCCCAACGGAGGTCCTCTCTCTCTTAAGTTTGACGAATTCAGCATTCACCCAAGCGACGTCGTGCAAGTTTTTGATGGAGCGAGCACAACTGGACTAAGACTTCATTCCGAAAATGGATTTACTGTCAAACCTAGAATCACTCTAACAGCCTCCAGCGGCGAGATGCTGATCCGATTCGTTTCTGACGCACTTCATAACGGAGAAGGCTGGAAGGCAACGTTCTCGGCAGGTAAGATAATTGACTGCCGACTAAATATTTATTACATTACTAACAATCATCTGATAATCATAAAAACATTTTAAACGTTTCAGATTGCCCGCCATTGAATTCCGGATTAGGTGCCCTAGCTTCAAACAGAGATACTGCCTTTGGTACAGTTAGTACTTTCTCTTGCCCTATTGGTCAAGAATTCGCAACTGGAAAATCCCGAATCACGACAACATGTTTAGAAGGAGGCAACTGGTCAACAACTTATATCCCTAGCTGCCAAGAAGTTTACTGTGGGCCAGTTCCTCAAATCGACAACGGATTCTCGATCGGTTCAACAAACGTGACTTATCGCGGAGTGGCGACCTACCAATGCTATGCTGGGTTTGCTTTCCCCACCGGACAACCTATCGAGAAAATATCTTGCTTATCAGATGGTCGATGGGAAAGGACACCGACTTGCCTGGGTAAGCTAGCATACTTGACATACATTTAGATTTCCCATATCATGAGCAGTGTTTGTTTATAAACCTGTTTTTCATTCCACAGCTTCACAATGTGTAGCCCTCCCAGATGTTCCTCATGCAAATGTGACGATTCTGAACGGAGGAGGAAGAAGCTACGGTACCATTGTCCGTTATGAATGTGAACCCGGCTACGTCAGAGCTGGCCAGCCTGTGCTTCTCTGCATGAGTAACGGAACCTGGTCTGGTGATGTGCCAACTTGCACCAAAGCGTTGTGCCCAATTTTCCCGGAAATTAAGAACGGATTTATTGTTGACCAGACGAGAGTTTACATGTATGGAGATGAAGCTCGTGTTCAATGTTTCAAGGGTATGAATATTTCATAAATAAAAAAGTATACCTTATTTATATAGAGTAAAAATTAATATAAATAGAAGTAGTAAAAATATATAGTAACTAGCGACCCGCCCCGGCTTCGCACGGGTGCAATGCTGATACTAAATATACTACAGAATCGGCCTCCCCGGCCCCGGTAACGCTGGAACCGCTGTCCCTGTATTTTACATCTGTAATATCTTCGAAATTATTCATTTATATTACATGCTGTCAAGGGGTATATTGATCTATATTAAATGCACAATTTATTTAAGGTGCATTTGGATAAGGATAAATGCTGTATTGCTTAAAATCGCTTCCAAAATAAGCCATTATTTCTCGTAAAAGTAAAGGATAAAAAATGGTTATTGTGGGTAAGAGATAGACATACCATCGCAGACTTTTTTGTTGACCTTCTTAAGGGGCAGAAGCCTTTACCTTATGCCACATTCTTAAGGTGTACAATACTGTAGTACATTATTTTGATCTATCTTGTAGGGTTCCGCCAGCTTTTGCAATGTAAGCGCAAAAACATATTCATGTATTATACTTTAAATAAATAAATAAATAATAAATAATGCTGGACAATTCACACAGCATTATCTAGCCCCAAGCTAAGCAGAGCTTGTGTTATGGGTACTAGATAACTGATATATTTAATACAATACACTACATAGATAGATATTTTTTATTATACATAGAAAACACCCAGACCAACGGAACAAATTTCTGCAGATCGTACACAAATTTGTTCCGAGGCGGGGTTCGAACCCGCAACCTCCTGCGTCGCAGGCGGACCTTCGCCCGCTGCGCCACGGAGGTCGTCAAATATACATATAAACCTTCCTCTTGAATCACTCTATCTAATAAAAAAAACGCATCAAAATCCGTTGCGTAGTTTTAAAGATCTAAGCATACTTAGGGACAGACTGACAGACAGACAGCGGGAAGCGACTTTGTTTATACTATGTAAAGATACCAATCTTGTTATTCAGGATATAAACTCAATGGACCTAGCATTCTACGATGTGGAACAAACCAAGAATTTGACCCAGCACCAACTTGCGAGGATGTCAACGAATGTATCAGCAGCCAATGCGATGGTGCATCAACTGAATGCAAAAACACTCAGGGAGGATTCTTCTGCCCTTGCAAGCCTGGTTTCTCACCCAACATGGACTGCAGACCGGTCGGTGACTTAGGATTGATCAATGGTGCAATCCCCGATGAATCGATCACAACATCTACTCCTGAGCCTGGATACCACAAAGGAGTAGGTTTTCTAAAGTTCCTCATCTTAAAAAAAATACCCACACACGACGATGGCTTTCTGACTTTCTTCATATTTTCAGATGGTCCGCCTCAACAACGGTGGAGGATGGTGTGGAAACAACTTGGAAGCCGGAGCTAACTGGATTCTTGTAGACCTCAGAGCACCAACTATCATCAGAGGATTTAGAACAATGAGTGTGATGCGAGCTGACGGCAATATTGCGTTCACTTCAGCAATTAGAATTCAATACACTAACGAATTGACCGATGCTTTCAAAGATTATACCAACCCTGATGGAACAGCTGTTGAGTTCCGTATCTTAGAACCTACTCTATCTGTGCTGAACCTGCCAATGCCGATCGAAGCGCAATATGTGCGGTTCAAGATTCAGGACTACGTGGGAGCACCTTGTTTGAAGTTGGAAATTATGGGATGCGCTAGATTGGACTGCGCTGACGTCAACGAGTGCGGTGAAAACAATGGTGGCTGCGAACAGAAATGTCTGAACACGTAAGTTTTCATCTACACTAATATTATAAAGAGGTAAATTGTGCTTGTTTGTGAGGATACTCTCTGGAACAACTTGTCCGATTTAGCAAATTCTTTAACTTATTAGTTGATGTTATGTTGCTTTTTATTAAAAGCAACATTATCCCTAATAAGCAATTACTACTAATATTATCAAGGTAGTACTACGTCAGCAAAGCCGCGAGCAGCAACTAGTCATTAATAAAATCTACATCTCGGAATTATTGATTAGTAGGTAGGTATAAATAAATAAAATGAATAAATAATGCTGGACACACAGCATCATCTAGCCCCAAGCTAAGCAGAGCTTGTGTAATGGGACTGTTAAACTTTATACAATACATTACATGTACAGATATGTTTAGAGAGATATAATGTTGTGTAAATGACTAATAAATAACTATTTACATTTTCAGACCTGGCAACTTCTCTTGTGCCTGCAACATTGGCTACGAACTCTACTCTCTGAACGGTACTGCTGGATTCTCCATCGAATCATCGGAAACTGGCGACCGCGACGGTGACACCTACCAGAAGAACAAGTCTTGTGTGCCAGTGATGTGCCCGCCCCTAGCTTCGCCTGAGAACGGAAAACTGCTCTCTACCAAAAATGATTACCACTTCGGAGATATTGTCCAGTTCCAATGCGACTTCGGTTTTGTCATGTCTGGTTTTTCATCTTTGCTTTGTACGTCAAGTGGCACATGGAACGGAACAGCGCCTGAATGTCAATGTAAGTTTAAAACTTTTTTGACAATATATCTCCCGGGATATCCTCAAACTAGCTTAAAATCGGATAATGACATTTCCATTTCCCATATGACCATATGACGCAGCGCCACGCTCCAACAGGTCCCATCGCTAAGGCTGGCCAGTGGACGGGTTAACCGTGATTTGTGTTGTTTTGAGTTTTTTTGTTAATAATATTCTAATGACGACCTGCGACGTCACCTGCGTCGCAGGCGGACCCTCGTTGTGGGTTTGATTCACGCCTCGGGTTAAATGTTTGTACAATCTGCAGATACTTGTTCCAGGTGTTCTGGGCAGTATCATTTATTTATTTATTTTTATTCTGTTCTTACTTTTAGATGCTCGCTGTGTGACTTTGTCTGATGACAAAAACGACGGTCTGCGAGTTATCAGAGACGACCCCGAGAGCGTTCTGGTCCCGTACAGAGACAATGTCACCATCACTTGTACTTCATCCGGACGGCAATTGAGAAACACTGTGACGTCTGGCTTCAGACAATGTGTTTATGATCCTAAGCCGGTAAGCGATGTATGATATTAGTGAATGGTAGTTTACGCACTAGACCCGATTTACATCATCCGCGACTCTCCAATTCGAAACAGAATATTGACGGATCGAAGTAGCCGTAGTGAGTACTACTGTTTGAAAAAACGCTTACGCGCTGTGTCCGATTCTGAATCCGGATTTGTGTAAGCAATATCCGAATTCGACCGAGGGATTTAGACTCTAGATCCGTAGTTTCACGAATTTTGTTCGGGTGTAGTGCGCAAAACAATATCATATTTCCGTCCGAGTTCTTTATATCCGTATTTTCACGGATTAGGATGCTTAATCTATAACCACTCTATCTACTTATAACAGTTTCAATGACTAGGGATGCGTTTAATATGTTAAAATTTTTGAATATGTAACTATTCTGTTTTCTAGGGTCTGCCCGATTATTGGCTTTCTGGCGCTCAACCGCAATGTCCGAGAAGAGACTGCGGTGTCCCAATGCCAACTCCAGGAGCTGAATACGGTCAATATCTAGACACAAGATACCAAAGCTCTTTCTTCTTTGGATGCCAAAATACCTTCAGACTTGCCGGAGAAACGAGCAAGCACGACAACGTCGTAAGATGCCAAGGAAACGGTATTTGGGACTTCGGTGACTTGAGATGCGAAGGACCAGTGTGCGAAGACCCCGGCAGACCAGCCGACGGATACCAGATTGCGCGAAGCTATGAGCAAAGCTCAGAGGTCCTGTTCGGATGTTCTAAACCAGGCTACATTCTCATCAATCCTCGGCCGATCACGTGTATGCGCGAGCCTGAATGTAAGGTAATCAAACCTTTGGGTTTGGCATCAGGAAGGATCCCTGATTCTGCTATCAATGCCACGTCTGAAAGACCCAACTACGAAGCTAAAAACATCAGGCTTAATTCAGTCACTGGTTGGTGTGGTAAACAAGAAGCTTTCACGTACGTAAGCGTCGATCTCGGCAAAGTTTACAGAGTAAAAGCCATCCTCGTCAAGGGCGTGGTTACTTCAGACATTGTCGGTCGCCCAACTGAAATCAGATTCTTCTACAAACAAGCTGAAAACGAGAACTATGTGGTTTACTTCCCCAACTTTAACCTGACAATGAGAGACCCTGGAAACTACGGTGAATTAGCTATGATAACTTTGCCTAAATACGTTCAAGCCAGATTTGTGATTTTGGGTATTGTCAGCTTTATGGATAACGCCTGCCTGAAGTTTGAACTCATGGGATGCGATGAGCCAGCAACTGAGCCCTTACTGGGCTATGACTATGGATATTCTCCTTGCGTTGATAACGAGCCGCCAGTCTTCCAAAACTGTCCCCAGCAACCAATCACTGTCGGAACGGACGTAAACGGTGGTCTTTTACCAGTAAATTTCACTGAACCGACAGCTGTTGACAACTCTGGCGCCATTGCACGTCTAGAAGTCACTCCACAACATTTCAGAACTCCCCTACAAGTTTTCCATAACATGGTTGTTCGTTACGTTGCATTCGATTTCGATGGCAACGTAGCAATTTGCGAAGTGAACATAACCGTGCCTGATTATACGCCACCGAAATTAAGCTGCCCTCAAAGCTACGTCATCGAGCTGGTAGACAAACAAGACAGCTACGCTGTAAACTTCAACGACACACGCAGAAGGATAAACGCAAGCGATGCATCAGGAGAAGTTTTCCTGAAGTTCGTTCCTGAAAGAGCAGTTATCCCAATCAGAGGGTATGAAAACGTAACCGTCATCGCAACAGACAAGTTTGGCAATAAGGCCCAGTGTCACTTCCAAGTATCTGTTCAAGCTACGCCTTGTGTCGATTGGGAATTGATGCCACCTTCCAATGGTGCTTTGAACTGCCTGCCTGGAGACAGAGGCATTCAATGTATAGCAACTTGCAGTCCAGGATACAGATTCACCGACGGAGAACCAGTTAAGACCTTTATCTGTGAAAACAAACGTCAATGGGTACCGACAGCCGTTGTTCCTGATTGTGTTTCTGAAAGTAAGTATCACATCATATCCTACTAATATTACATAAGTTAAGTTTGTGAAAGTGTGAAATACGAACATGTTTGTTACCTAAAATATCCAAAACGACTTAACTTATCATGATAAAATAATGGTGTCAATTCAGATGTCGCCAAAACTAAATTAAACTAATTTGACAGCACTAAAAATGGTGTCGTCTCTTTCATAACGATCGAAATAAATAGGATGGCATCATTTTCAGTGGTGTCAAATTAGTTTAGTTTACTTTTGGCGACATCTGATTCGACACCATCATACGGTCCATCTAAAACATAATCGAACTTAAATTATAGGTTACTTTTGTTATGTCTAAACAACGCGGGCTGCGATCAGAATGCCAAGTTATTAAATAAAACTTGAACCAATATGTTAGTAGTCGATAGTCCGATGTTCGTTTTTAACTGCTCTTTTCTTTTCCAGATACTCAACAAGCAGCTTATCATGTCGTAGCCAGCGTTCAGTACCGTGCTCTAGGCGCAGTCTCAAACGCTTGCCTACCCCAATACAAGGACCTACTGGCACAATACGACAACGTCCTCAACGAGAGGCTATCGCAGCGTTGCTCAGCTGTAAACGTCAACATCAACGTTACTTTCGTCAAGGCAATGCCTAGTCTCCTCGACGAAAATGTTGTGAAGATGGACTTTGTTTTGGCCATCACTCCAGCTATCAAACAAACTCAGCTGTACGATCTTTGTGGCTCGACATTGAACCTTATTTTCGATCTTTCTGTGCCATATGCCAGCGCTCTTATTGAGCCAGTCCTCAACGTGTCGTCTATTGGAAACCAGTGCCCGCCACTAAGAGCAATCAGAAGTTCGATTTCAAGAGGATTTACTTGCAGCGTTGGTGAAGTACTGAATATGGATACAAGCGACGTCCCGAGATGCTGTAAGTACATTTTACTATTCAAAGTTTCAACGATTAATTATGTAGGTAATTTGTTTTTCTTTCTAGACATCGTTTTGCTGTACTAAATTTATATGATATTTTGTTTTATTTTAGTACACTGCCCTGCTGGTACTTTTGCCGGCGAAAAACAGAAATCTTGCACCATGTGCCCGCGAGGATACTTCCAGAACCAGGCGCGCCAAGGATCATGCCTCAAATGTCCATCAGGAACCTTTACCAGGGAAGAGGGGTCTAAGGACGTCACCGATTGCGTACCTGTTTGTGGTTACGGAACTTACTCACCAACTGGATTAGTTCCTTGCTTGGAATGCCCCAGAAACAGTTACACTGGCGAGCCTCCCGTCGGCGGATTCAAAGACTGTCAAGCTTGCCCCGTCAACACCTACACATACCAACCAGCCGCTCCCGGGCGAGACAAGTGCAGAGCTAAGTGCCCTGCCGGTACATACTCTCCAACTGGTTTAGCTCCATGCTCACAGTGTCCAAGAAACTTCTACCAGAACGTTATTGGACAAACGAACTGCGCGGAATGTCCAACAAATATGAAAACCGTAGGAACAGGAGCTAATGGACTTGAAGAATGTATTCCAGTTGAATGTTCAAACAGCGCTTGCCAACACGGAGGTCTTTGTGTGCCTAAAGGACACGGAGTCCAATGCTACTGTCCAGCTGGTTTCTCAGGCCGAAGATGTGAAATCGATATTGACGAATGCGCTAGTCAACCTTGTTACAACGGAGGTACTTGTACTGATCTGCCTCAAGGCTACAGGTGCTCGTGTCCAACTGGATATGGGGGTATCAATTGTCAAGAAGAAAGGTCTGACTGCAGAAACGATACCTGCCCTGAAAGAGCTATGTGCAAAGACGAACCAGGGTTCAATAACTACACATGCTTATGCAGATCTGGATACACTGGCGTTGATTGTGATATTACGGTATGTATTACGGTCAATGAAGTATTATAGTTACTACTTCCGTGGCGACCTCCGTGGCGCAGCGGGCCAAAGTCTGCCTGCGACGCAGTAGGTTGCGGGTTCGATCCCCGCCTCGGAACAAATTTGTGTACGATCTGCAGAAATTTGTTCCGTTGGTCTGGGTGTTTTCTATGTATAATAAAAATATCTATCTATGTAATGTATTGTATTAAGTATATCAGTTATCTAGTACTTACCCATAACACAAGCTCTGCTTAGCTTGGGGCTAGATAATGCTGTGTTAATTGTCCAGCAATATTTTTTTATTTATTTATTTACTTAATTGATCTCATTGATTGCAGTAGTTTAAATACGTCACTGAAAATTCTAATTAGATAAATAAATAAATAATAATAGATTACTGGTAGAATGTTTTGTTCGTGTATTTTATATCAATTTTGTAATATTGCTGTTATTTTCAGATTGATCCATGCACAGCTAACGGAAACCCCTGCACTAACGGAGCCTCTTGCATTGCACTACAACAGGGCCGCTACAAGTGCGAATGTCTGCCAGGCTGGGAAGGACAGCTCTGTGAAATCAACACCGACGATTGTATCGAGAAACCCTGTCTGCTCGGAGCAGTATGCACGGATCTAGTCAATGACTTTAGCTGTGCGTGCCCACCGGGCTTCACAGGAAAGCGTTGTCATGAAAAGATCGACCTATGCTCAAACGATCCCTGCAAACATGGAATTTGTGTCGACAAGCTCTTCGTTCACCAATGCGTTTGCGACCCCGGCTGGTCCGGACCATCTTGCGATATCAATATCAACGAATGTGTCATTTCGCCATGTGAAAACGGCGGACAATGTATCGACAGCATTGATGACTTTACTTGCAACTGCGAGGCTGGTTACACTGGCAAGAGATGCCAACACACGATCGATGACTGCGCTTCGAATCCGTGCCAGAATGGTGCCTCTTGTGTCGACCAGATCGACGGATTCGTTTGTAAATGCCGACCAGGGTTCATTGGACTGCAATGTGAGACAGCAATAGACGAATGCTTGACGGAGCCATGCAACCCCGCTGGAACTGACAAATGCGTAGACCTTGACAACAAATTCCAATGCGTATGCCGTGACGGTTTTACAGGAGAAATGTGTGAAACTAACATCGATGACTGTTCTTCGAACCCTTGCTTCAATGGTGGCTCATGTAAAGATGGAATCGGCGAATACAAATGTGCTTGTCAGCCGGGATGGACTGGACATCGATGTGAAAGGGATATCGGTAATTGTATGAACCTACCGTGCCAGAATAACGCCAAATGTATTGATCTCTTCCAAGATTTCTTCTGCGTGTAAGTTTTTTCTTTTCTGAGTTCTTTTTTTTATTACTTGCGAGGTGCTGGTTGTGTTTTTCGAGTATTTCTATAAATAAATAATGCTGGACCATTCACACAGCATTATCTAGCCCCAAGCTAAGCAGAGCTTGTGTTATGGGTACTAGATAACTGGTATACTTAATACAATACACTACATAGACAGATTTTTTTTTTATTGTGTTATGGGTACTAGATAACTGATAAACATAATACAATAAACTACATAGATAGATATTTTTTATTAAGTATACATAGAAAACACCCAGACCATCGGAACAAATTTCTGCAGATCGTACACAAATTTGTTCCGAGGCGGGAATCGAACCCGCAACCTCCTGCGTCGCAGGCGGACCTTCGCCCGCTGCGCCACGGAGGTCGCAAATGATAATATAATGTGCTCGTCCGGTCTAATAAATGTTCTTTGATTTATTTTATAGACATTCTTGCTAAGCAAAAATTTTAAGTAAAATTTTATTTTATTTTAACCGAGTAGGGTTTTTTTAGTTTTGAAATTAATAGGTAACTTGTTCGGAAGGTAGTGTTTTACTCAATAATATTCTTATGTTACAGTTGTCCAAGCGGTACCGATGGCAAGCAATGTGAGACGGCTCCAGAAAGATGCATAGGAAGCCCATGCATGCATGGTGGAAAATGCCAAGATTTCGGATCAGGCCTGAACTGCACTTGTTCCGCTGACTACACCGGTATCGGATGTCAGTACGAATTTGACGCTTGTGAGGCTGGACTCTGCCAGAATGGTGCCAGTTGCATCGATGAAGGCGAAGACTACACTTGCAAATGCGCTCCTGGTTTCAAGGGAAAGAACTGTGATGAAGACATTATTGATTGCAAAGAAAACTCTTGCCCACCATCAGCGACCTGCATCGACCTTCCTGGAAGATTCTATTGTCAGTGTCCGTTTAACCTTACAGGCGATGACTGCAGAAAAAGTAAGTCTATTTTTGCTCAACCACTCTACTAGGCACTAGGTACTGATATTGATATGGATCAGTTGAGATGCCTTTGGATTATTCGCAACAGTCACCTGTTAGCTCAACTGTTTCAATTGTAAATACTAGCTCTGATTTGTTTCTATTCTTTAATTGGAATTTATGAATGAGAAATAAATATAAATTGAATCTATCACTGCCCCAAATAAATAATTCTATGTTCCAAAAAAGCACTTACATTACTACAGCTATAAAAGTATACAATAAATTACCTTTAGAAATAAAACAACGAACTGGAAATATGTTCAAATGGAAGTTGAGAAAATGGCTTGTTAATTGCGTGCACTTTAATCTAAGAGAATTTTTTGATGAAAGTTAAACAGTTTTAATTCTATCTTTAAAATAAGGCATATGTAAGGTTTTAATTTTATCTTCATAATAAGTTATAGTAAGAAATGTAAATATTTTGATTTGTATTTTTACAATTACCTAGTTAAATTGTTATAAAAATATTATTGTACGTCCGAAACGGATAAAATTGTTGAAACATTTATTTGATTTTAAGACCTTGATGTAACACAATTTCACAATAAAATTATTCTATTCTATTCTATGTCTTTGTTAATCAGACGAGGTAGGTAAATCGTCATTCTAGGTGTCTTATTCTATTTTATTTGTTAACAGCAATCAGCGTAGACTACGATCTATACTTCAGCGACCCTCTCCGCTCGAGCGCAGCTCAAGTCGTGCCATTTGATACTAGCTCCGCTGACAGTTTGACCATCGCTTTGTGGGTTCAGTACACTCAACAAGACGAAGGTGGCGTGTTCTTCACAGCTTACAGTGTCAGGTATGAAACTAAGTTATAAATAATCCGAAAATTCGTTGGTACTTATTCGATGACTAAGCAGTCTAATCAACAATGTTTTTCTTTCTAGCAATTCCCACATCGCACTCAACAGAAGACAAATCATCCAAATGCACTCTAACGGCGTCCAAGTATCTCTATTCCCTGAACTTCAAGATGTGTATTTAAGCTTCGGTGAATTCGCTACAGTTAACGATGGCCAGTGGCACCATGTGGCTTTGGTCTGGGATGGAAACAACGGTGGTGAACTGACGCTTATTACTGAAGGTTTGATTGCCAGCAAGATTGATGGCTACGGCAGTGGACGAGCTTTACCTCAATAGTAAGTGAAACTGCACACGTTTAAGTCTGAATGATAAATCGGATTTTTATTAGAAATAGTATTATATAACTTTCTTACCTTTCAGTGTTTGGGTGACATTGGGCAAACCACAATCTGACAACCCGAAGGCTTACACAGAATCAGGCTTCCAAGGCCACCTTACCAAAGTACAAATATGGAACCGTGCTCTTGACGTCACCAACGACATCCAGAAACAAGTCCGAGATTGCAGAACTGAACCTGTACTGTACAACTCTTTGGCGCTCACGTGGGCTGGCTATGAAGATATCCTTGGAGGAGTAGAAAGAATTGTTCCCTCTCATTGCGGACAGCGAGTATGCCCCAACGGATACACAGGATCTAAATGCCAACAGTTGCAAGTAGACAAGGAGCCGCCGCGAGTTGACCGCTGCCCCGGCGATCTGTGGGTGATCGCTAAGAACGGTTCTTCGCTTGTCAGCTGGGACGCGCCAGTATTCAGCGACAATGTTGGAGTTGCTAAAGTAGTTGAGAAGTCTGGGCACAAGCCTGGTCAGAACCTGGCTTGGGGAGCTTATGATATCGCTTACATCGCATACGATGCTGCTGGAAATGCAGCTACCTGTACTTTTAAAGTAACTGTATTATGTAAGTTGTAACATGATAAGCAATAACGAATAACAAAATTCGGATAATATTTTTGATGTCTAATTCAAATAATGTTTTTTTTAGCTGAATTCTGCCCACCGTTAGCCGACCCGCTTGGTGGTTACCAATCATGCCGCGACTGGGGCGCAGGAGGCCAGTTCAAGGTCTGCGAGATCGCTTGTCGCGACGGCCTCCGATTCTCACAGGATGTGCCACCGTTCTACACCTGCGGAGCCGAAGGATTCTGGAGACCGACTACTGATCCAACGCTACCTTTGGTCTATCCTGCTTGTTCACGTAAGAACTGCCTTCCCAGTCACTATTATATTACTGCGTATCGCTAATCCATTGTTCGGAGTAACTCATGTTTAAATTTGTTACAGCGGCTTCCCCTGCTCAGAGAGTGTTCAAGGTGTCAATGCTGTTCCCAAGCTCAGTGCTTTGTAACGATGCTGGGCAAGGCGTGCTTCGACAGAAGGTCAGGACTGCTATCAACCAACTCAACCGGGATTGGAACTTCTGCTCTTACGCTATCGATGGTATGTTCTTTAACCTAATCAATTGAAACTTATTGCGGGAACTCTCTTCAAAGCATCGATAATGATGTTTCCTATTTACAGGTACTCGGGAGTGCAAGGAGTTAGATATCAACGTGAAATGTGACCACCGTGCCAACGTCAGACAAACTAGACAAGTTTCTACCCCTCCTACAGCCCCTGCTGAAGATACGTACGTTCTCGACGCGATCATTCCTGTTGAAGAGTGAGTACCAACAATTCTACATACCCGTAAATAATTTCCAGTTATTATAAAGGAGTCTGCTGTTGATGAGTGTAGACTTGGTGTTGGCGTAGCACAGAAACAGAGAGCATACTTGTCTGTAGAGCACATTGAGTGTATACTTGTAAAGCAATGCCGCACTATCGTACCCAAAATACATTTTCCTCGTAGCACTATTAGTTTTATGAACTTGGCATGTCCTTCACATCTGCATGTTTTATGGCACTTAGGACACGCAGCAGTAGGGAGGGACGGCAGGCGGGAGATACATACAACGTTGAGATCGCTTTCCCGGCAGTCAAGTAAGTCTGCATGCTTTGAAGTGGCACTTTAGCACTATTATGTAAAATTCTACCTGAGCTTTGTGAGATTCTGATTTAATAAGGCGCTTTGCATATTCCTAGGCGTGACTTTGTATTTGCGCTGTTAAATGTGGAGTGTAGTTTAGATTGGGAATATGGATATGGTAATAACTAAAAGCTCAGTGATTCCCCCGAAATCTGGTGTTCGCTTAGATTTCGGCAGCAAATATTGCTTAAAAACTGCGTTTGATAAACCGACCGGAGATGAAACTTGTCAATATTTTTCCAGCGACCCGGTAATCAATAACGCGAACAACGAAAGGTCAACCGTTCAGAGATTACTGGAGAAGCTAATCCTCGAGGACGAACAATTCGACGTGCGAAGCATCCTTCCGAACACCGTCCCGGATCCAGCTAGCTTGGAACTGGTTTCTGACTATGCTTGCCCGATGGGACAGGTTGTACAAGCACCTGACTGTGGTAAGTTTACCCTCTCTTATGAGGCATTTTTCAAAAAGTAAAACCTCTATTTACCTTAGATCATAATAGAGTGCGCGGGTCTTTCGCAGAGACTAAGTATCTATATCTTGTCAAATTATGCACGGCACCGACGATGCAGGGTATATGCTATGTCATTTTAATTTCATACCCTACCTACACCAAAGCTCCCTCTGAGCTTGGTCGAACTATTACTAGAACGATTTTTCTATGAATAGGTAATGCATTTCTTGACAGAAAATTAAATTTTTATTTTTGGAACGACAAATACGGAACGTGGTGCTCTGTCCTTTGTGTTAGTTTTAAAAAATGTGTTACAAAAGGCAGCGTATTTCCCATTGCAGTGTACAAAATTTGCAGTTTTGTTCCTTCTAACCCTTTGTGATCACCTGATCCTAACATTCTCACACATCCATGTCTATTCCAGTGGCGTGCGCTGTCGGTACATTCCTTGACGTCGCCAGCGATTCCTGCAAGCCTTGCCCGTCTGGTTCATACCAGTCTGAGGCGGGTCAACTCCAGTGCACGGCCTGCCCAGCGATAGCCGGACAGCCTGGTGTCACACAAGCTACTGGTGCTAGAAGCGCTGCTGATTGTAAAGGTATACCTACCAACACGTTTTCTATTCTATGACTTAACATGACTCAGAACTTTTGAACTAAGCTTTTCAGCGTACATGCTCGGCTATCACTTAACACAACCCAGCTGTTTCTACCTCGTCTTTGGTAGATGTCAACAGGCCAATGGTGCTAATGTTATCAATTAATTTCTCTTTCTTTCAATCTGATAATTATGTCAGGTTAACCATCTTCAGTATTAAATAACGATATTTTCTTCCAGAAAAATGCGCCGCCGGTAAATACTACGACGCTGAGGCGGAACTGTGCCGCCCTTGCGGGCACGGTTCATTCCAGCCTCGCGAAGGTGCATTCACTTGCATGGCCTGTCCGAGGGGACAGACCACTCGCGCTACGGAGGCGGTGTCTGCTGCGGAGTGCAGGGATGATTGTCCTTCAGGTAATTCAACTATTCGAACTAAGTTCGTACCGGTGGTCGAAGATCTCAGTGGCAAGGCAACTGAAGCGATTTGGCTGTATAGTTCAAAGTTCAACTTCCTAACCACAGAAATAAATCTAGATTCCGAACTGCGTTGATCCGAAGTGTCGAATCGATTCGTTGACTCGAACACCTTAGTCCTTCTGAAAAGTTAGTTTCTATTCTAGGTAATTTCGGTAACCTAGCATATGCTACCGAAATCTGCTAAGTCTGAGACTAAATGGAAAGAAAAATAATCGGGACTTTACGTACCATATTTTATACATTATTTTTTTCGTAAATGGACCTTCATTTCACCACATTCTCGCCTGATTGAGGGAAGGTGACGATGTGGCCGAAAATGTATCACGAAAGTCTCGGTCAGGTCGGTAGTCCTGAAGAGACCCAGGTTGATAGAGACCAAGGTTGACATTTTGTTAATAGTATGCAACGAGTTTTAAATTGCTGTGTGACGGCTTAGAATTAACACCACACCAATTCTTCCCGCGGATGTCGAAAGAAGCGACTAAGGGATATCCACCTGGGGTGGGCAGCAGCGCCCCCTGCAGAACAATTCTACCACCGAACTGCGATCCCCAACCCGCATGTCCAGCGTGGGGATTATGGGAATTACCCCCCATGAGATAAAAGCCAATAAGGCGCTTATCAGGCGGAGGCCTGGATCCAGCAGTGGACCAATAAAAGGCAGTTGAGCTGAGGTGAGATTGAGAAGTGTTAAATAAGAATACTGAAATAAATTTCAAGGGTTTATGTTTATTCCATCAGGTGAACAACTAAGCAGCGACGGTGGCTGCGAGCCCTGCCCTCAAGGGACGTACCGGGCCAACGGTGCCGGAGCGTCTTGCGCGCCATGCCCGCCCGGGACCACCACCCCGCAGGCCGGGGCTGCGTCCGCGGACCAATGCTCGCTACCAGTTTGTAAACCTGGTAAGTTATGATCACGAGTCAGCGGCTTCTTCAGAGTATCGAACACAAGCTCAAGATTAAGATGGTATATACGTTCTCTTTCTCGAGGAGTTAACATTTTAGAGCACAGTAGTTGTTGTTTGGAATGGGCAAGTATTGGACAAAAACATGCTCAGCGTGGGGATTATGGGCATTACCCCCATGAAAAAGCCAATAAGACGCTTATCAGGGGGAGGCCTGCGTGTAGCAGTGGACCAATACAGGCTGTTGAAGATGAGGACAAAAACATCAACCCAAGGTCCTTGGGTTGATGTTTTTGCCACACCATCCGAACTCTTCCCGCGGGTGTCGTAAGAGACGAAAGTCGGGTTTCCACCGCAGAAGGGTAATGAGCGGGAAATAAGACATGAGTGGCGGAGTTAATTTCAACGCTTTCTGCTCGCTCACTCCATTGCGCTCGACTATTTGTTGGTGAGCTTAAATACAAGTATGCAGTTTAGGTACTCTTGCGAGTTAAAATGGGTCGCGGTGGAATCCGGGTTTTAGGGATATCCACTGAGAGCGGGCAGCACCGCCTTCTACAGAACAACTGCGATCCTCAAACCTAGCATGGGCATTACCGCATTATAATAAAAGCCAGCAAGGCGCTTAGTACTCTTATTAGGGGAGGCCTACGTCTAGCAGTGGTGTTAAGATAAACCCGAGAATTTGATGGTCATGACATATTCCCTCATCAAAATTACGGGGTTGCCTTGCGCATCTAAAACTTCTCTATTGTTTCAGGTTCTTACCTCAACGTAACTCTGAACACGTGCATCCAGTGCAGAAAGGGCACATATCAATCGGAAGGTCAACAAACTGTCTGTATCCCTTGCCCGATCAACACCAGCACAAGAGGACCTGGCTCCGTAAGTTGATCAGAGAACAATTTATCATTTTATACATATTTTATAAATTAGAAAACGCGTTTTTTTTCGGGATAAAAAGTAGCCTTTTGATGACGTTATTCTAAGTAAGTCAATGCAGATCGAGTTATTGTTATAGGGAAACGTTTTAAGGTTTTTATATCCCATGGAAACTGATTTACAATTTAAAAAATAGCTTAGGTGTCATTCCAGATCAAGAACATCTAGGTACCTATGCAAAATTTCCGATTGATCCGTTCAGTGTGAAAACTACCTAACAAACATTCGTTTAGTGTGAAAACTACCTAACAAACATCCTGTTTTATAATCGTTTATTTTGCAACCATTTAATAGTTTTTGACCTTCGATTTTACGAAAAAAAAATCTAAATCACATGAATAAAGCAGCAGGGGCCAAAAATTTTCAAATTAAAACTTGTTTTTGCAGATCTCAGAAACGGAATGCACGAACCCATGCGAGATGAGTGGCCCTGAAATGCACTGTGACGTGAACGCGTACTGTCTTCTCATTCCGGAGACCAGCGACTTCAAATGTCAGTGCAAACCAGGGTTCAACGGCACCGGCAAAGTTTGTATAGGTGAGTCTTCTTGGTCAGGTTTTAAGCAGAATAATGTTATTTACAGGCGTTCTTTGACTGTGATTGTGGTTTACTCAAGAGATTTTTGTTTCTCAAAGGGTTGACTTTAAACGTTGCGTGGACTTTACATAGAACTGCAACCTCTATTCTAGGTTATTATATTTTGTGTCATCATAGACTTTAATAAGCATCTTTTTCTCTCAATCACTGCGGGTGTCCGATTTTGAAAATTAATTCTAATACACATAGAATGCTCGAGGACAACTCACGTCGTCTGTGGATGATCTTTATGGCTACAGTAAATTAAATAAATAAATAAATAATGCTGGACAATTCACACAGCATTATCTAGTCCCAAGCTAAGCAGAGCTTGTGTTATGGGTACTAGATAACTGATATACTTAATACAATACACTACATAGATAGATATTTTTATTATACATAGAAAACATCCAGAACACCCTGAACAAATATCTGCAGATCGTATATTTGTCCCGAGGCGGAAATCGAACCCCTAACCTCCTGTGTCGCAGGCGGACCCTCGCCCGCTGCGCCACTGAGGTCGACAGTGACAAACAGTGAATGAACACGGTCATTGTCATCGATGTATGACGACTTCTATTAGCTACAGCTGCGGCGCGGTTCGCACCGCAGAGTCATGGCAGTGAATGCGTTAACTCATCTCTCTTTCTTCACATATATAACGGCTATTAAAGTATTAAACAAGTTACCAATAGGAATAAAACAGCTGAATGGAAATCTGTTTAAAACTAGATTAAGGAAATGGTTTGTAAATAGTGTACACTATAACCTTAAGGAGTTTTTTGATAGTAACTAACCATCCTAGATCTATTCTAGACTAGGGAACAATTTAATAGAATTGAATTGTTATAATTATTATTTATTGTATGTCCGAAATGGATACGATTGTTGATTATTATTTATTAAGAAATTAAATAACATCGCAAAAATTTACGACTTCGGCGGGACTTGAACCCGCATCCTTCCGTCAGTACCGGAATGTGCTAACCAACTACACCACGAGGTCAAGTGACGCTGGAGTCGAAAATCTTTGCGACTTTAGCTCCACCTACAGGGGAAACATTGAAGTTTATCCAATCCTGTTCAAAGACTAAAGTTACATTTAGTTCGTTTGACGAGAGGTGTCGCGTTGCTCAAAATCTAAAGTTTTTGTTTTTCTAGTGCGTAAGCCTCACACTCTGGCAAATTATTTATTAATTATTATTTATTCTTATTCTTCCAGATGTGTGCCTCAACTTCTGCGACAACAGCGGCGAATGCGTGAAGGACAGTCGAGGCGAACCCTCTTGCCGATGCACTGGTTCATTCACCGGGCGGCAGTGCAAGGAGAAGAGTGAATTCGCATACATCGCCAGTGGAGTGGCTGGAGGCGTCATCTTTATTATATTCTTGGTGCTGCTTGTATGGATGATTTGTGCAAGGTAGGTCACAGTAATAAATAATAATAATAATAATAAATAATAAAATAACTTATTCAAAATAACGTGGACTAGTAGGATAACAGATATGTTCGTCCTAAATTCTAATGGTATTAAATAATGCGTGCCTGATCTAGGTAAAACCTGATTTTCAGGCAAGAGTGCTAATAACAAATAAATTAATCAAATAGACTTACAGATTATACAAAGCGATGGTGCAAACTTAAAAAACTGCATACTTTGAATCAATAATGCTGGACAATGCATACAGCATCATCTAGCTACAGCAATAAAAAGATTAAAAATAAAATTGCCCTGTGGTATGAATTTGCACAACCCAACTCTTCCCGCGGGTGTCGTAAGAGGCGAATAAGGGATATTCACCGAGGGCGGGCGGCAGCGCCTCTGCAGAATAGGCCGGCCACCAAACTCGCATGCCCAGTGTGGGGATTATGGCATTCCCCTAACGAGAAGATAAGGCGCTTATCAGGGGAAGCCTCGCAGCCTCCAGCAGTCGACTGGTAAAGGTTGTTGTAGATGATTGCTGATATTAATAATTAAGTTGTTTGAAAAAAAAAAAAAAACAAAAAACCGACTTCAATTTCCTTAATATTTTCAATGATTTTTTTTTAGTTTGGCGGGGGTAATTCTAATCCCTCGAGAATCAAAATTTTCTTGGAAACATCTCGGTATATCTCTATACAATAGCAAAAGAATTATCAAAATTGATCTTTAATGGACGGATTAATCGACTTACATACATAAAAAATATACATACCTACAGCCGATCATAGAACCTCCTCCTTTTTTGAAGTCAGTTAAAAACAGAAGAAAATGATCGTCATCTGGCTGCGCCAAATGGTTTCTTGTATCCTACCGGCTACGCCAGTCGATAACATTACGTATTTGGGATAGAATAAAGATGTTATACCAATTCTTCACAGATCAACAAAGAAGAAGGAACCAAAGAAGACATTAACACCAGCAATCGACCAAAATGGATCCCAAGTGAACTTCTACTACGGAGCGCACACACCATACGCGGAATCGATAGCACCATCCCATCACTCCACATACGCACACTACTACGATGACGAAGAAGATGGTTGGGAAATGCCGAATTTCTACAACGAAACGTACATGAAGGAAAGTCTTCACAACGGGATGAACGGAAAAATGAACAGCTTGGCGCGATCAAACGCGAGCATATACGGCACGAAAGAGGATCTATACGATCGGTTGAAGAGGCATGCGTACCCCGGTAAGAAAGGTCGGTATTCCAAGCACTTTTATGCACGCTAATGTATTTGCAGCTAGCACGGTTAGGGCTTTTAGTGCATGCTGGATTTGTATAGCTAGAATGCTAGATATCTATCTATCTAGAATGAAAATCGATAACGTTTTTTTTTGGACTCACTAAAAGGTAGGATTTTTCGAATATGTAAATGTTTCCTCCGAATACTCCAGTGGTTCGTAACCTGGGGGTAATTACCCCTCCGGGGGTAAAACAGCTATTCTACGAGGGTAATCATGTTGAAATTTTTAGTGGGTATTAGAAAATTTGTACCTGAATATTTGCAACTGATTTTTTCAGTGAGATTAACAGTCTGAATATCTCATAACAAGGAAATATGACGAACATTTTGACAGTACAGGATAAAGTTGCAAGTTTTCCGCGTAAATTGGAGCTATACCAACGCAGAGTTCAAGTTGGCGATATGTCGATGTTCACACAACTGTGTGAGCAATTAGTAAATAATGAATCTGATAAAAACTAGTTTTCAAATTCCGTGATTCACCATTTATCTTCAGTAGTCGTATAAATGGTGATAAATGGCAATATTCACCGGACATGGACTGCCACCGTCAGTCTTAGGATATTAAGACCATTTTCTACTAATGATGAAATTTCTCGGGCTACGCGAGAATAGCACATTCTAAGTGGATTTTCAAAATGATGACCTCGGTACATTTTAGCGAAAAGAAGGTGCTGAATATCCTATTATAGCAGACAGGGTATTAAGAATGTAAATAATAATAAATGTAAATAAATACCTTTTGATAAAGATGTGAGTGAAAGTGGCTTTAACTTTAGTGACAATAAAAACAAAGGCTAGAGGTAAAAGGTTAGGAACCACTGGAATACTCAAACCCAATTCAGATTGAAACACGTCTCAAGACGGGATTTTTGGCAGAAGAGAATTTTCGATGAAAATCTGTCGGGGGTTAGCGAAACAATGTCAAATTTCAGGCAGTTTTTCTCGCAGTCCAACCCTGGTTTGGTAGACAAAACTGCCTGATATTTGTTATCTGTATTACGTTATTAAGGCATTAATTTTTAAACAAAGATATAAAGGCCTTGTGATCAATGAATAACGTACATTAAATATTAATCAAACCATCATTATGTTCCCAATTTTTTCAATCATAATTTTACAATTGTTCCAATAATTAAGCAAAAAAAATTTCCACGTGATAAATAGCGCAAAATGTAAAAATTCCACTGTTTTGATTACAACAGTGCACGAAATAAACATCTGATAATGAATCTTGTTGTTTCACAGATAAGAGCGACAGTGACAGCGAGGGACAATAAAGCGTATGGACTACGTTATTTTAATTCTGGTCAACTTTACATAATACTATACTATACTAGTATAAAAACTAGTATAAATGCGGGCCAAATATATTTGCGGATATGAACTTAGCTAGGCCTAACCTAAGACTAAATTCATGCTCGTAAGATACCTGGCATTAAGGACCCGATGCCTTCTACAAAAGCAACGTTTTCTTGTGAGATTAAAAGGCCATCGGGAAAATGATGTACTATATTATTTTTGTATTCTCTAGCTTTATTCTTAGATTAACAAGTTGTAAATTAACACACTCACTGTTTGACATTACAGCTCTCACCAAAAATATTGACAAAGTTAAATTTTAACAGTTGTTTTAGTAAGACCCGGCAGTAAACGAAATGAGAATTGTATAAAGAACATTACCTTTAATGGACCAAATCTGTATACCTATACTCGAGCCATTCTCAGGATCCAACGTTTGTAAACAACACACAACAGATAAAACTCGAAATTCTCTTTTTTGCGTCGAGTTTCAAACATAATTGTCAGCAATAAGCATTATAGATAAGTAAAATCGTCAAGTAGTGAAAATTTTGACAGAAAATCAGCAAGTGATTTTTAGGTTAAGTATAGGGAGTCATGTTTACAAACATTGTATCTTGCGTTTGGCCGGACTATACATTAACATTTTTAAAACAGTGGTTGTGTTGATATTCCTTATTGAATCAGGAAGTGCTCAAGTATTTTAAGGCGAACCCGCCATATCGGAAAGACGGACCAAATCGAAACATTCCAGAGGTAGAAATTTCATGTAAATAAATACTTGTATATTTATAATTATATACCATTCATAGTGTTAGTATCAATCGCTCCGAGTTTTTTATAGTAATTTATATAACGAATTAGATTTTGTATAGTTTAGTATTTGGTTAGTGCTAACACTGAGAATTCAGTAGTTTTAAGTCGAGATAAAAAGTCGGTTATGTTTTGTAACTATAAGAAACAGGACTGTCTTTGAGTTTAAATGCAGATATTCTGTAAGTAGCATATTAAGTTTGAATGTGTGTATGAATGGATGAATTTTGTATGATTTTTTTTTCTATTTTTATGAATGCAGTACTTATTAACTGATACTCGAATCTCCATCTCCTCAAACGTATCATATTTATGAATTTAAAACATATCTGAATGACTTTGCACTATTAACAAATGGTAGATTAGATTAAGTAAAATACTCAAATAACTGAGTGGTCAAATATTCCATCACAAAATGTATTACCACGTTAGTTAGAAAAGTAATATTTTTTACAAAATTTTTATGAAATATACTTTATACATATTTATAAAGCTATTTTATTTTATTCCAACCCTAATAATATAATTTAATTGTTTTGAAAAAAACTAACCGAAAAATCCCGACTTCGAATCCCTTAGTTTTTTTTTGCGGGACCATGTTTTGCGGGATAAACTAATCCCCCGGGAATAAAATCAGTATGGGACCACCTCGGCATCACCTACAACTCGTATAACAAGAACAAATTTTTTTTTTTTAAAAACCCACGACAGATTTTCATGAAACATGGCTAGGAACACTCGGGATAAAATTTATATGACACAAAAAAAAACTAAACGAAAATCGGTTCATCCGTTTGAGAGCCACAGACAGACACGTTAAACTTATAACACCCCTCTCTTTTTGCGTCAGGGATACAGCAACAGTGAGGTTATGTTAAAGGGGCTCCTCGGTAAATTGCCTAATTTTGTCCTCACCGTTTTAAAGATTTCTCTAGAAGTAATCTAATATAAGTACTGAAACAAACCAAAAAATATCTCTTATTACACGATTTAATATTTCGTTTTACATATTTAGTATAGTTTTATAATAATTTACTGTAGAAAATACAAAAACTTGCGCGGGCTCACAGTAAACCAATGAAAAATAAAACATTAAAATTTAAATATTAACTAAATTACTTCAATATTATATCGATCCTTTAAGTTATAAAGATTTTTGTAATTATTATTAGATTCAATACAATGATAAATGAAACCCCAACAAAACTAATATTTGTGAAGCGCCTTGCGGAAAAATTGGAACAAATTTAATATTTTTCCAAAAGAATTTCAACCTTATATTGATATGATATTGGTTTTATATTGTGATTTATTTCATTACTATGAATAGATTCGTTTTAGAGAAACATTTACAACGGTGAGAACCATATTGGGCAATTGACCCTTAAGTATGGGCGGTTTATTTTCAATTTAACATGAAGAATCACGCCCGTAACTGTTACCAATATAATGCAATTGATACCAAGAATTACAGCATTATGATCATCCCGCTGCTAAGCACCGAACCATTTGAGGTCAAGACACACTATGATTCAATAATGTTATCTATTGTTGCGCGAAAAATCGACAACCGCTGGTGTAAACGTGGAGACCGCGACTCGGCACACGGACGCCCTCCGGCCGGGTGGGATGACGATCTGCGAAAGACTGTAGGCAGATGCGGCAAGCTGAAGACAGGGCGCTTTGGCGCTCATTAGGGGAGGCCTATGTCCAGCAGTGGACTAATTATAGGTTGATGAAGATGATGATTATTTGAAAATAATGCATTTTTTTAACTTGAAGTGCTAAGCATTTGCTTTGACTCCGTGGCGCAGCGGGCGAAGGTCCGCCTGCGATCTATGTAGTGTATTGTATTATGTATTTCAGTTATCTAGTACCCATAACACGCTCTACTTAACTTGGGGCTAGATAACGGTGCTGTGTGAATTGTCCAGCATTATTTATTTATTTAAATGTTGCTAACATAATGCAACTGATTACAAGAATAACAGTATTATTACCAGCTGATTACCCGAGTCATCCGACAGATAACCGAACATTTTGACATGAGGTCAGGACACAAGACTGTATGATTCAATAACGTTATCTATTGTTACTTCGTAGACGTTTAAAACTGTTTACTGGCTATTTTAATTCAAAAACAGGTTTTTTTTGCTTGTGAATGACTAGTTTCTGTCTACGGTTTGGCACTCGTTGTTCCTGGTCAAAGGTTATTTCTGTCCCATGGGTACTGATTTCTGGGAGGTGTTTGATTCCAGGTTAACGCAAATTTCAGCTCAATCTGTTCAGTAGTTTCGGTGTCGAGAGGTAACAAACATCCATCTTTTCATACAAACTTTCGCATCACATCACACTAATATTATAAATGCGAAAGTTGGATGGATGGATGGATGGATAGATAGATGGATGTTTGTTACCTCTTCACGCAAAAAATACTGAACGGATCGGGCTGATATTATGCACACAGGTAGTTCAAATCCTGGAATCAAACATAAGCTACTTTTTATCCCATAAAACAGTTTTCATGGGATAGAAATAACCTTTAAACGTGTCCATAGAAACAACGCGTGCGAATCCGCGGGCATAAACTAGTTTATAATAATATTTGATGGACTAATAATAAAAATAATGCTGGACAATCCACACAGAATCATCTAGCCCCAAGCTATTAGTGTATAAGCTAAGTGTGATTTCTACATAGAAGTTACATACCTTCCTCTCAAGTTTTACTAAATCCCATGCGGAGTAAGAGTAAAAAATGATCAAAATACATATTTTAGAATATCACCAAAGGGATGTTATGAAGTAACAAAGAGATATTAATACAGACTAGATAAATGTTCTAAATTTACACCAAATTTCATCTTGATCTGTTTAGTTCGGATTTGAAATGACGTACAAACTAATAATTCCATTACAATAATCAAATTTCAGTTATATTTGGATCTACTCCCAAGTATGAAATAATCTGAATCAAACTGGATAAAACCAAAGTCAAACGAGTCATTGCTATAAAAATACAGTTTATTTCATAAGCCACATCAACGCTGCATTAATACGAATCAATACTTATAAGTAAGAAGTTAAGGTTTAAAATGGAATGTAATGAATTTACTTGGAATGCTTCTTGTAGAAATCAGTCATGTACTTGGCTAATGCCTCTACCTCTTCGAGGGTGACCGCGTTGTAGGGCGAAGCTCTGATGCCGCCGACATCCCTGGAAAATAGACAGTTTAGTTATTAGAATAAGGTCCATAATTGAATGTGTGTAGTTGGTGGTTGGTCAACATTCAGTGTTCAGTCATTAATTTGCTCCCCTTGAAGTAAAGACCCTAGGTCCCTACTAAACGGAACCCTTAGTGCGCGACTCCGACTCGCACTTAACGTTTTATCTGAAGTCGGTTTTAAACGAGAAAGCGTACCCTAGTATCAGATGGGAATAACATAATTATGTAACTATTTAAAAGCTGCCTCGGTCCCCTATTGTTTTTCGTATAATGAAGGCCTGGATTTGTGACGTCACAATGTAAGAAAAAACAAACGACACTCGCGCCAGCGCAAATTGTATCTATAGGTACTCGAGCAGAGGTCGCTCATAATCATAAGCGATAAAACCGCCAATTCTCACTTATGTTAAAATTGTTTCATTTGAAAATTGTTTCTAAGTTTTAAGAGTGTAGGTAATTTTCTATATTTTCTAGCAAGCAGAAGAGGTCGACTTTGACTGTAGGTATTAAGGCTGGGTAGACCATCAGAGGCCGCATTTTTGTGATTTTTAAAATCGTCTGAGATTAGAAAATAGATTTAAAAATTCTGAAAAAATATATATAATATTACTTAAGGATCTAGTCTATTCAAAGTCGTATGCAGTTACAAGAGCTAATGATTTTCACTCGAAAGAAAAAATCCCAAAGTTTCCCCTTTTTCTAACGTTTTTTCAATACTAGCGAACTACTGATATCACACTTTTTTTTGTACTCAACTAAGGACACTTAATATTTCTAAACGAATTTGCAGAGTTGGACTTGATAAAATGATTTTCGTAATCACAATGTTTAAATAACTACAAAAAACACGAGCGCGGCGGCTTGGCAGGCGCGCGTTTTCCCTTACGCCTACTGCTGCAGGACTATCTGGCCTTTAGAACTAATATTGGTAACTTTTAACGCATTCACTGCCCACGGTGGGCACGGGGATCGAGAGATACCTCTGCGTCTTGTGCCATGAAAGTGTTAAGGCTTCATGTCCGTCAATCTAATTATATGAGAATTTCATCATAGCAATTGATAGCCTCTCATTTACTCAGAAGGAAAATTCTGATTATTATTTTGGTTCGACCACGCGACTTGGCCCAATGATGTCATCGTGTTATCTATGAATTGGAAATGAAACGCGGTATAAAAATAACAAAATACCTTGCCCACTAGATAAATAGAGATATCAAGAATAGATAGCATAGCAAATAGAAGATAAGGTGATAAATTAGGTGTTTACTTCATCTCTGATCGTGTAGTTGCTTAGTAGAATAAAGAGTTCTCTTTTGTTTTTGTCAATTATAGGGGAGACCGGGGTTCGAAGTAGATGTGGGCGCCGCCTTAAAAATTCTCGGCGGCGGCGCGCTGACTAATTTCAATCGGCGGCGGCGTGGCGCCGGCGGCGTAGTTTTCTACTACCTACCTCCAACTTAAACTCGCAATCTACTCCCTACCTTAGTACCTTCTTTAAGCCGGCCGGCTTCTTAATATCGTTTTAGGCGGACGACAGGAAAATGTCAGTCCTATACAGTACAGTAAATACCTTGTCCAGATCAGGTCATCAGGTACAAAAAAAAAAACAGTTTTCCAAAGGGACACTTTAATAGCCTCGTAAACAATTTTTTAACATAAACACAGATAATAATAATTATAAAATATGTAAGATTGATAATCAATCTTACATATTTTATAATTATCATGAATAAATATGATTTTATTAACCCGAATCGAGCTCAAGCGAGATCTTTTGGCCGTAACTGTTAGCCCAGCTACTGAGAATACCCTCTCACTCGGAGTGCTAGTGGCAGGTATACAGAGTAAAGCTCTAGCAAGAGCAGCAAGATGAGGAAATGCTTCTTTTTTATTATTCCAATAGGATAATAAATCACCATCTTTTGGTTCTGTAGGATCAGCACCAGCAATGTAACGCCAACATGAAAAAAAGCAAAACACATAAATACGTTACCTTAAAGAAATCCACCATGCCCTCATCAGAAACAGAATCGAATGGAAGTAAAGACTTGCAGAACCATAGAGCTAAATCTCTAGCCAAAAGCCATTTATCATATTTTGAGGAGCTCGTAGTTAAGGTGGTGGAGGATTTTGCGGGTCGTGCAACAGCAAATAAGTCTTTAATATTAGTTTTGGCCTTGTCGGCACTGGTATCTCGAATTTGATGATCATCTCGCAGATGGCGAGTTAAATTTCCAGTGCTTACTTTTTTATTGTAGTTTTTTATCTTTACGCTGCAAAAAAGCAAAAGCATGGCGAGTAGGTAAACCGTAAACCTTATTAATGAATGAAAGAATAAAGTATAGCACAAAATTAATAACATGGAAAAATAAGATGCGAGCATTCAAATAGTTAATAGATAAATATATTTTAGGTTATATTCCAAGGTGCCACGTGCTTTATGTTAGGTACAAAATGACGATAAGCAAGTAGGTTTATGTACTCACGATCCAAACGTTACATCTTCACTCTCGTTTTTCACAGCAGTCAGGCATGCAGAACAATAAACGTGGTCGGAGATGAGAATTCTTTTCTTGTTACCTTCAATCAATATTAGGTGCCCAAAATATTTCCAACAAAAGCTGCTTCTAGTTTTCGCATCGAAAAAAACGTCAATGGAAAGTTTATTCACTGTAGTTTTTGATAATTCAGTCATTTTGGATGAGTCAATCACGATAAAAAATACACGTCTTTACGCCACTCACGCCGCGCGGTGAATGTCGGCGGCGGCGGCGGCGTGCGGGGGGCACACGGCGGCGCGGCGCCGGCGCGGCGCCCATATCTAGTTCGAAGTGCAAATAACACTGCAAAAATAAAGTCAATAAATGGACTGAAATTCAATACTATGGGTTTTATAGATGCAGAATTTATTCTAGTTTTACTTGATGTAGTCGTATTTACTAAATTATTAATATTTTTAGCGTTAGCGTCTAACATTTAATTGACCGAGCGACGAAGTGAGCGAAGCGTCTCTGCATCAAGTCTAGCAAAATTAGCGTTTCTGTCTGTATGTCCGTACTCCTCTACAGGTCGTAATTTACAACCGATCGGTACGAAACTTGGTGCACAGATTCTGCGATTTTATAGTTTTTTTTTGTCGTCGGGGTTTTTTGATTAAAGGCATACTTTCTCTAAAAAAGGCAAAAAGGGAGCTTTAGAATATCTCCAGTTTCGGAGATCTGATTTCGATGATTATATTTTTAATTGAAATTTAGTAACTTTAAATTGTTTTTATAAAAATTTGGTAAAGATCTGATGAGGATTTTCGGCATGACGAGCAGAATATTGAGCGAGCAGTCTCGCTAACAGCGAGCAGAGAGTTAGGAACATTATTTCTACCCATGTAAGGCAAAAAGTTGATTGGTGAAAACGAGTACGTAAGGTATCTGTTACGAATTTACATTTCCTGTGCCCTAAGGGCATGTTCTCACTATATACCTACCTACAAACAGAAATTTAAAAAAGCATGGTAGGTACCTACCTAAATATCCCGTTTTAAATAACTTGTAATAAGTAAAAATTGATGAGTGAAATACCTGTGTCCCTTCAGCTGGATCAAGCCCAGCGCCTCGGCTCCCTTGAGGAACTCCTTCTCGAGGGCCTCGTCTCCCGGGTTGCCGATCCGGAAGGGAATGTTCATCTTGCTGCGGACGTTTGAAGCCACGGGTGCGTAGTAGAATCCTTTGGAAAGAAATATCATTTATTTTACTTATTAGCTGCGCCCCGCGGCTACGCCCGCGTGGTAATTTCGGAAATTTATTGATAACTCCTTAAGGGTAGTTTGGTAAAAGTACAAAATACTGGATTCAGTATTTACTTTAAAGTTTTTTATACCGAGTTTTCAGTGAATCGAACCGAAGAATAATAACTTTCCATAGAAATTTACCACCCTTTTTAACCCCCTCGGAGGTTAATTTTTGAATTGAGCTTAATGTGTTATTCTAGAATCTAAACTATCTACACACATAATTTCACCTAAATCGATGAAGCAGTTAAGGTGATACGTGGTAACTTTCGCATATTTTATAATATTAGTATGATATCACATCATCATCATCAGTCTATACTTGTCCATTGCAGCTGGACATAAGCCTTCCCTAATGAGTGTCATCCATGATAGTCCATACCCCCCAGTTTGGGATGTTCAGCCGGGGGCTTATGTTCATCATTAGTAAATCTACATGTCGCCGCCGGATAGTAGAATCTGCCCGTATGTAGATTGGCTAGGCTGATTGCCAAACGAACGCCGATTTGTTGGGAATACCTGATTAATTTCATTCGACGGGCTAAGTGACGACAAATCGGAATAGGCAATTATCTGAATTGCGCCGTTTTGCTATCGGCCTAGGCATTCTACAAAGGGACTGATTGTACGATCGGCCTTCTGACTAAGATTTTTGTTATTATAGTGCGTAAGCTCTTATACTCAGGGTAATCTAAGAAATATAATAATATTTATTGTATTTTTTGTATGAAAAGTAAATCCTTTATTGGCCGTTAGTATTGTATAAAAAGAAAATCCGTTATTGGCCGTAAGTCTTGATATGTAACATAATATTTGTATTAATTAAGGGCTGTGGATTTTGTTTAACCAATAAAATAAAAATTTAAAAATATCCCAAAAATGTTTAGACTTCGACGGGACTTGAACCCGCATCCTTCCCTCAGTACGGGAATGTGCTATCCAACTCCACGAGGTCAAGTGACGTAGGAGTCGAAAAATTCGGGACTTCCTTCGGACTCTAGCGCCGTTGTGTTTACCTTTGGACTGTTCGATAATGTTGTAGATCAGGGATGATTTCTTGGTCGCCAGTTGTTCCATCACGTCCAGGCCGCCTTTCCTGACGATCCATTGGAGGACTCTGCCCATTATGTAGATGCTGGAATTAGATGGAATTTTGAACAGGAAATCAGGAATCACCATTGGTTGTGGAGAATAATTTCATTCAAGAAGGCTGCGAACGCCTAAGCCCCTATACAAATGTACTTTCCGATTCATTTGGACACTACATAACCGATTTGAGTGAAATTTTGCATACCTATATAATCGGATAAGAAATAGCTATGTTTGCAGCTTTTTAGTAAAAATAATAATAATCTTAATTAAATAAGAGCGAAATTAATTTGCTGCCTTCTTATGGTAATATCTAACTATACTTCGGCCAAACTTGGTACAATGTTTGTAAAGATGATGGTGTCATCTTTACAAACATAGAAATAGAAATAGAAATAACTTTACCTATTAAGCATCTTATAAAAACCATGTACACTTAAAACTGTAATAAGGTCTTATCAGTACTTTTACAAAATAGGTAAAAAAACATTTCAACAAATTCACAATTTTGCGGTAGGTTACATTTTTTAAGAATACAAGTTAAAGAGTTTCTACCACCCGCGCTAGTGTAACACTGTGTTACGGCGTGGTAGCGATTCTCGTCCCTTGCGTTAAGCCTCATTTTAGAATGTCCATTTTGCAGCACACTCGTTATCGCTTTGATTTACCAAGTTGTAAACAACTAAGGGTTCCGTATAGTTATAAAACCTTGTTTCTTGCCAAATATCATCATTCTAGGTCAACGGGAAGTAGGTACTCTATAGGTTTTGGTCCATGGCGAGAATCAAAAGTATTTTTTTAGTGAATAAACTACAAATTGATGATTTTCGGATTTTTTGCTTTACACTTGTGCTATAAGACCTTGCTTCTAGCAAAATTTCATGATTTTAAGTCTACGGGAAGTACCTTATAGATTTTGTGTGCATGTGATTCCCTTGAAAATTTCAAAATAGTCGGACTTAAACGGCTGTAACTTTTGATTGCGTTGACTTAGAAGTTTAATTTATATCGAGGCTCCAAGAGGTTACGGAATGGAGTATTTAATGTTCATTTCAACTTGATACCTCCACGCGTTCCTGAGACAAGGGGGTTGACAGACGGACCGCAAAGTGATCCTATAAGGGTTCCTTTTTTCCTTTTGAAGTTTGGAACCCTAAAAACATACATTACATACAGCCGAACATAGGACCTCCTCCTTTTCTCAAAGTCGGTAAAATATGGCAGATATTTATGTTTTTGTCCAAAGGTATAAATCCGTTTGTAGATAAAATCCTAATATATCTATACTTATAATAAAACTGTAACAGGTCCAATTCTGTACATTGAAGATATTTTGAAAATTTTTTTTGGAGGGTACTCTATTATCGATCCTGAAGCCAAAACTGCAATTTTTTTCATTCATGTCTGTCTGTCTGTCTGTCTGTCTGTCTGTCTGTCTGTCTGTCTGTCTGTCTGTCTGTCTGTTTCTTAAACGCGCATCACGCCGAAACTACTGAAGGTATTGAAATGAAACTCGGCACGATTTTAGGTCATACTACGAGGAAGGACATAGGATACTTTTTATCCCGGAATTCAGCAAGGTTTCCCTGGGAGAGGGGATGAAAGTAAAATTCCTTCACCGCGCATCATGCCGAAACTACTAAAGGTTTTGAAATAAAACTCGGTATGATTTTAGGTCATACCACGAGACAGGACATAGGATACTTTTTATCCCGGAATTCAGTCAGGTTCCCCTGGGAGAGGGGATAAAAGTAAAATTTCTTCACTGCGCATGACGCCGAAAGTGCTAAATGAGTTGGAATGAAACCTAGCACGATTTGATTTCATACTACAAGGAAGGACATGGAATACATTTTATCCTGGAATTCAGTAAGGTTCCCCTGGGAGAGAGGAAAAAGTAGAATACTTTAACCGCGCATCACGACGGGTCTACGCGTCGTCCGATTTCATGCATTCTTTTTGTTAGAAACAATGTTGCAAGATCGAATTTGACTAAATCAGTAGAAAGTCGAGTAGAAAATCAGTAGATTGATGAAAAAAATGAGTAGATAAAGGGTAGGTAAGTTCCTATCTATTTATTTTTCCAAGACGCACCCATTAGTTAGGTTCCTACCTACTAAGGTGGTGGGTCTTGGAAAAATAAGTTAGGTTCCTACCTTACATTATATTTGGTGGTTTAGCTGGTCCAGTTAACTGTACAATAGTATAATTAAATTAATTAATTAATTAATTAATTAATTAATTATTGTGGTCCAATGAAACTAACTGGACCACAGAAAAATATTTTTTTATTGTGGTACACAGCCAACTGTACCTACTAACGAAAAAATATTACGGTGGTCCAGTCAAATGGATCAGGAGCCCAATTCTGCAAAACAATTGCTTCAGTATGACAATGGAATCGTCGCAGAATCATCACGTAGAATCCTTAGATTAATAAAACTCCAGATAGTGCGCGCGAGATAAATTAATAGTTTCAAACTTGACGCGCGTCTCTCCATCTGCATTCATCATAATTTATTTCATCCAAGGTGGAATACCAAAACGTGTCATTCTGTGACGATAGCCCTGTCATAGTGAAGCGATTAGTATAGCAGAATAGGGCCCCAGCTGTGAGTAAGTGAAACGAGTAGGACACTTCTTAACACTAACGCTGGCCGAGTCGTAGCTAAAAGTCGTGTGGATAAAGAATGGGATTGAAGATGACAATATGCTATCCCCCGTAGACCCTACACGATTTTTTGCACGGCGGCGTTTCATAATATGAGACACTATGGTTAAATGTGAACTTAATTAGTCGGCAGGTAAGGCAATCGCGAACGAAGTCGCGGGTACAGCTAGTCTTCTATACTTATAATAAAACTGTAACAGGTCCAATTCTGTACATTGAAGATATTTTGAAAATTTTTTTTGGAGCGCACTCTATTATCGATACTGAAGCCAAAACTGTAATTTTTTTCATTCATGTCTGTCTGTCTGTCTGTCTGTCTGTCTGTCTGTCTGTTTCTTAAACGCGCATCACGCCGAAACTACTGAATGTATTGAAATGAAATTCGGCATGATTTTAGGTCATATTACGAGGAAGGACATAGGATACTTTTTATCCCGGAATTCAGTCAGGTTCCCCTGGGAGAGGGGATGAAAGTAAAATTTCTTCACCGCGCATCACGCCGAAACTACTGAAGGTATTGAAATGAAATTCGGCATGATTTTAGGTCATATTACGAGAAAGGACATAGGATACTTTTTATCCCGGAATTCAGTCAGGTTCCCCTGGGAGAAGGGATAAAAGTAAAATTTCTTCACCGCGCATCACGCCGAAAGTGCTGCATGAGTTGGAATGAAACCTAGCACGATTTGATTTCATACTACAAGGAAGGACATGGGATACATTTGATCCCGCAATTCAGTAAGGTTCCCCTGGGAGAGAGGATGAAAGTAAAATTCTTTAACCGCGCATCACGACGGAACTTCTTTATAAATTCGAATGCAACTCGGCACGATATTAGTTTATACTACGTAGAAAGATACATTTTATCCCGGAATTCAGTAAGGTTCCCCTGGGAGAGGGGATGAAAGTAAGATTCCTTCACCGCGCATCACGCCGAAACTGCGGAATGAGTTAGAATGAAACCTGGCACGATTTGAGTTCACACTACAAGGAAGGACATGCGATACATTATATCCTGGAATTCAGTAAGGTTCCCCTGGGAGAGAGGAAAAAGTATAATTAATTAACCCCGCATCACGACGGAACTACTGAATGAATTCGAATGGAAGTCGGCACGATTTGAGTTCATACTACGGGGAAAGATACATTTTATACCGGAATTCAGTAAGGTTCCCGTGGAGGGGGATAATAGTCAAATTCCTGGGTCGCGCATCACGCCAAAAGTACAGAATGAAATCAAATGATGCATTTTATCTGGGATATCAGTAGGCACGGCTCTCTTGGGAGAGGGGATAAAAGTCAAAATGTGTTCTTAGTTGTAATTCATTAACGCGTCGCCGATTTCATGCATTCTTTTTATTAGAAACAGTGTTGCAAGATAGAATTTGACTAAATCAGTAGAAAGTCGAGTAGAAAATCAGTTCATTGAAACAAAAAAATCAGTAGATAAAGGGTAGGTAAGTTCCTATCCATTTATTATTCCAAAACACACCCATTAGTTAGGGTTCTACCTTAGTAGGTAGGAACCTAACTAATGAGTGCGTCAATGCCTATTTCAGGCAAAGTAAAATTGATTGATAATGTTTGTGTAAACAACATAAGTTACGCTGACGATATGGTATTGCTGGGTCCATCGGTGGGTTCTATTCAAAAGCTTGTTGATATTTGTGAGAGCTACGCGGCTGAACATGGACTCACATACAACTCGAAAAAGAGTGAAATCCTCGTATTTAAGAGTGGAAATGTAATGCCAGCCTATGTTCCGCCCATAGTTCTCAATGGTGCGGCTCTGAAGGTAGTTAGTACGTTTAGATACTTAGGACATGTCGTCAACGACTCCTTATGTGATGATGCGGATGTTGAGAGGGAGCGTAGAGCTTTGGCTGTACGGGGGAACATGCTCGCGCGTAGGTTCGCACGCTGCTCGAGAGAAGTGAAAGTGACGCTATTTAAGGCATACTGCCAGTCGTTCTACTCGAGCAGCCTCTGGCTGAAATGTTCCCGCCGCGCAGCCAGCGCTCTACGCGTTCAGTACAACAACATTTTCAGGATGTTGATGCGGCTGCCTCGCTTTTGCAGCGCATCTGGTATGTTCGCGGAGGCGCGAACGGACGATTTTTACGCGATTATTCGCAAAAAAGTCGCTTCCCTATCTCAGCGAGCGCGAGCCAGCAGCAACAGCATCCTGCAAATGATTATGTCCCGTCTGGACTGTCCCATCCAAAATAAGTGGATGAGGATAATGATGGGGAGTAACTCCATTTGACATTTAATTTAGGTTAGTAGGTAAGTAGGTTATTATGTTTTGTTATTTATTATGTAATTCCAATGTTAACATGAAATAATTATTGTTTTGTATACTATCTAATTTAATCACTATTATTATTTACGCTATAATTTTATGTAATTTGATTTTATTGTGAATTTTTATATGTTGTGTTGTGTCTATGGATTGTATTACCGAATCTGAAATAAATGAGTTAATAATAATAAAATGTACAAATGGTCCATGCAATATTCATGAACATGATATTTGGTGGTTTAGCTGGTCCAGTTAACTGTACCACCGAAGTTTGGTTGGAGTAAGTGGTCCAATTAAACTAACTGGACCACAGAAAAATATTTTTGACTGTGGTACACAATCAACTGTACCTACCTAATAACGAAAAAAAATTACGGTGGTCCAGTCAAATGGATCAGGAGCCTAATTCTGTTATACAATGGCTTCACTATGACCATGGAATCGTCGCAGAATCATTACGTAGAATCTTTAGATTAATAAAACTCCAGATAGTGCGTGCGAGATAAATTAATAGTTTCAAACTTGACGCGCGCCTCTACATCTGCATTCATCATAATTTCTTTCATCTAAGGTAGAATACCAAAACGTGTCATTCCGTGACGTCTGTGACGTCCCTGTCATAGTGAAGCGATTAATTTAGCAGAATAGGGCCCCAGCTGAACGGAACCATGAGTAAGAAGTGAAACGAGTATGACACTTCTTAACACTAACGCTGGCCGAGTCGTAGCTGAAAGTATTGTCGATAAAGAATGGGATTGAAGATGACAACATACTATCCGCCGTAGACCCCACACGATTTATACACTATTTAACTAGGTACCTAAATAAAGATTCTTAAATTAAAAGTGTAACAGGTCCAATTCTGCGCATCCAAGTTTTTTTGCACGGCGGCGTATCATAATATGAGAGAATCTGTGGTTAAATGTGAACTTAATTAGTCGGCAGGTATGGCAATCGCGAACGAAGTCGCGGGTACAGCTAGTTTTAGGCGAAAATATACGTAAGCCATAGGGTTCTTTCTTTCTTTCTCCATGCCTGAAAACAATTAAAATCTTTATCAAAGAAAACTTACGCAAACATAGGAGGTGTATTCTGAATGGAGTCCGCTTTGTTATTCGCAGACCATTCCAAAAGTGATGGGCATATCGGCATGGCATAGTTCAGTAGATCTTCTCTGACGATCACTAACGCTACTCCGGATGTGCCGATGTTCTTCTGAGCTCCGGCGTAGATGACCCCAAACTGTTAAAGTTATTTTAATTAATTTTCCGGAAGTTATAGCATTAAGCGTTTGCGCGTCTGGTTCGTCTGTCCGTACTATATAAATTACTTATTAATTAAGCGACGCGTTACCCGAGAGCTGGTCAGTATCTGGCACAGCGCATCAGCATTGCCATACAGCGGGGCAATGCAGCCAGCGAAGCGGGGACGCGACGACTGTTATTGATATGGATCAGTTGAGCTACCTGTAGATTGTTTGCAACAGTCTGCAGTTAGCTCAATTGTTTCAATTGTAAATACTAGTTCTAATTTATTTCTATTAATTTATTGTAATTTTCCTTATTGAATTATTAAAATAAATGTCAAAAACAACTTAAGCTTTAATTGTATACTTTAAGCAGAGAGAGTTTTTTGTATATTAGTCATCTAGTACCCATAACACAAGGTCTGCTTAGCTTGGGGCTAGATGATTTGATTATCCAACATTCATTATTTATGTCAAAAATTACATAAAAATGTGTACATACAATGTACGTAGACTTAACATAAATAACATCGTATCTGGTCATAAAGATGTATTACCATAGCTTCGTCAATTGTATAGAAACTAAAATTTATTCGCTACCCGGACCCAAATCAGCGCCAACACCTATTTATGTTGAACGAAGGAATTTTCAAAAATCTATTTTGCAGTTTGTTATACCTATCTTAAGCTTATTTTTAATGCCTCTGTAAAGGTTTTATTTTGTATAGTATATAGGCAGAGATGCGAAGTTACTACGCATTCAAAATAAGCTTATGATAGGTATCACAAACCACAAAATCGTTTTTTGAAAATTCCTTCGTTTAACTTATAAGATAAATTAGGTGGTAACGCTGATTTGGGTCGGTCGGAAGGTACATTGCATTCAAGTTTTAAATAAATAAAAGATATCATCAGCTTTGAGGCCTTTGCCCAGCAGTGGGATGAACTTGGCTAATAATAATAATCATCAGCTTAAGGGTCCGGCGACGGATGAATTTCCCATACAAACGTAGTACCAAAATGGTTTGTAATTTGAGAATGTTTTCATTATGGTTTGCTATTATTTGTGTTAGAATAGTATTTATACAGGTTCCTGCCATAAGATTTTTTCAAAATACTTATCTACACAATTACTAAGACAACATTCATTCTTTGATGTAAAAATGCGATTAGGTTTAATTTCATTTCAGAAAGGTATTATGAAAAAAAATTGTGGCAGGAACCTAGATAAATACTATTTTAATACAAATAATAGCAGACCATAGTGAAAATATGCTCAAAATAAAAATAATTTTGGTATTACGTTTGTATGGGAAATTCATCCGTCGCCGGACCCTTGTTTTTAGCAATAAGATCCTTATCTGGCATTTTGCTGTGACCATCAATAGTTTAAACAAGATATGAAATAAATGGGTGATATATATACCTACTAAATGCGCCACATTAGCGATAATAAACTGAGATAGCTGTTTGACAAATAGTACTGTTACAGACAACAGTTCAAGGGCCTATCGACTCATTTTAAAAGGTTGTGGGTAAAGTACTTACCTATTTACTTCCACCAATGATCCCAGTGTTTTAGTTTTTAATGTATGGTTACCAGTAACAAGAACGGTTCTTAAATAGTAGGTATCTGTTTAAAGTCCCATAAACAGCTGCATACTTTGACTTTTTTAGTCATAATGTCTCAGACATTATTGACATCCAAAGAAGATGCCAAGTTATTTCTCTTACTAACCTTGCTAACATCCAGTTTCTTGGACATGATGTTTGATGACATGTCTGCTACCAGCGGCACTCCTTTAGTGTCCGGGATGAAGTCGAACTCAACACCTGCATAGATAATTAATAAATATAATATAATAATAATACATAATGTAAACAATCCACTCGATGGACTGACGCCATTGTGGCGGTCGCAGGAAGTCGATGAATGGAGGCGGCTATTTGAGGTATGGGGGGAATCTAGCACAGAATCAACAATTTTATTTTACTAGGTATATTATTATTTATTTATTTATTAGCCTACTGATGTGCCCCACTGCATGGCAAAGGCCTCCCTCCCCTCCCTCCTCACTAAATTTACTTTATTAACACCTGGAAAATTACTGAATTAAGGTGTCATAATCAAAAATGATCATTTTAAGGTCATGCTTCAACGGCCTATGCTCAAGCCATGACTTGGCAGCAAAATCCGAGTGGGTATTTCATGGTAAACCTGCTGTCACCAAATTTTCAGCGGAATACCCTGGACCACGCGAAACTTAAATGAAATCCAAGCGAACATGAAACAAAAAACTATCGCCTCCGATGTGTAGCGAATACCGCGTTCCTACGTGGTATTCCGAACAGGCCTAAAAACAGTAAGTTAGGTACTTACTGCTATATAGCCCATTCAGTAAAAATAGCATGTTACCTTGAGCAACCTAGGCAATTAGGCATAGCACCAGATTCTAAAGTTGTAGATATCTAAAGGGGCTATTAATATAATCTTACCATGAATAGTCTCGTTTGTGCAGATATACACATAGGAAGCATTGGGGTCTAGATTCCACTCTGACTGGCGAGGAATGTCTTCATATTTAGTGGTGGGCGGTAGGACCATGTTGACTTTGCCATATTTTTTAGCTTCTTTAGCTGCTTTTGCTGACCATGCCCCTAAAAACATACAAAATGTACTTTATTAAAAATTTCATCAGTTGTACCATAAGTCTAGCTGAAATTTTTTTGAAGTCTTCAATATTTTTATTGATGAGTTGGTAGGGTGGGTGGGGCACAGAATTTGAAAATTCCGTGGGGTGGGGAGTATATGGATAGTGCCTCATTGTCTTTCCAGGACATTGCTGAGTGGATGCCATTATTTGCCTTAGACACTAGACTCAACTGCTCGCAAAATCTGAAAAATTTATGTATGATTGGGCACTTTTTAATTGTAATTATTTTGTGTTACTGCAGGACCTCAGATTTGTGCATAACTCTTGTGCATAAGATGTAGAAATAGTAATACAACTGTATTATCTATTTGTGTGTAGTCAAATATCAAAAATCAAAGTGATTTATTTCCTTCAGATCTTACAGGACTCTGGGACACATCACAAAAATTCAAGTCTACCAGAAAAAGTAAGTTCTCCCTTTTCTATGCTAAGAGATGAATAAGGTTCCTATTTTATAAAATTAGAAAACAATAAAAGTAGGTACAAAAGTTTCGATTCAGTAAGAAACTTGCTGAGTAAAGTTTGGTAACCTACTAGTATTCATAAATTGAAGTGCCCTCAATGAGACATTATATTAAGTCCGGTCATATCCATTGTAACAATTGAATCTATTAATAAGTAATAACATTGTTTATTCCTGTGTTAAGCACTGTTAACACCTTTTTAGGGTTCTGTATGTCAAAAGGAAAAAAGGAACCCTTATTTATAGGATCACTTTGTTGTCCGTCTGTCAACCCCCTTTTATCAGGAATGTGTGAAGGTTAGTGTTGATATTAAAATCATATACTCAACTCCATAACCTCTTAGAGCCTCAATATAAATTATACTTCTAATTCAATGCGATCAAAAGTGACAGGAGTTTCACAAGTAAAGAGAAAAATCAGAAAACCGTAAATTTTAATTCACAAAAATTTTTAGAAATAGTTAATTCACAAAAAAAACGTTTTTGATTTTCGCTTTGGACCAAAACCAATAACGGTAGGTATTATACTTCGCGTTGACCTAAATTAATCATAATATTTAGCAAGAAGCAGGGTCTTTTAATTAGGTAGGTACCTATTCGGAACCCTCGGTACGCGAGTAACTCGCACATGATATTTTATTTTTTATCTAAGCTGTTTACGCCTGTTTTAAACATTGATTTCTTGACCGATGCTTTACGTTATGTTTTATGTGTTCTCTAATACAGATTACATTTTCAACTCTCTCTCTCTCTCTCTCTCTACCTTTCTGGTGTCTTTTATTCGTCATATTCTTTCTGACTCATTCTAGTATAGTAGGATACTTTGAAATCATAAAAGATAGGTAGGTTTAAGAAGCGGCGGCGGCGGCAGTGCGAATGTGCTACCTAAATCACGGTATTCACAAAACCAAATCACATTTCTTACCAGTCACTACGTAGTCAGCGGTCCCGGTTCTGGAGATCAGGTTTAGAGGAACAGCGGCGAATTCCCCGAGTCCACCGCCAGCTAAGAACAAGATTTTGTAGTTGGCGGGAACATCTCTGAAAAGAAATCATTTTTTCTAATTTGCGCGAAACGAAATAGAAAATTTCAACACCCCGACCAAAACAAAGAATGAAATGAATGAATGAATGAAATAAAAATGAACTAAAATACAAAAGGCTGGGATAGGGATGGAATAGAAGGGATGCACGTAGGGATGGGTGTGGGGTTATAGGTACATTACAAAAGGGGGGTTTAGTGGGGTGTTGGGTTGATAAGGGCACAGATATTATAATACTTTACTAGTAGTAGGTATGGGAGAACGACATCATGGTTTTATGAATCCATCTAATAACTTACCCTTGGTCTTATTAATATAATATTTTAAAGTTATTAACAAAACTTGCTAGCGCAAGGGTACCTATTCAATTAATCCAATCTTCCATCTGTAATACGGCGGCGGCTCATACCTTTAAACCTAGTAGGTACATTTAAGAGAAAATTGTAATCACTAAGTAATTAGGTACTAGGTACCTAATTAAGTTAACCATTTATTTAATAAATTCATAAAATTTTAAGAAATGTAGGTAGGTACTTACAGTAATTGTCTTACTACATTTTGAACCTCTTTATTTAAGTTCATATAGCTTGGGGTTCTGTGACTTGTTTCCAATAAACTAATGCCAGTGCCCTCAAAATTCGTGAGCTCATTCCTTATTATTTCATAAACCTAGAAATGAAAGAAATTTACTACAGTATTTCATCAAAGGCATACAATTTAAATGACCTTCTACCACTTTAATATAAGCATGACCTAAAACCAGTTACCAACCAGAGCTCGCGGTCTCTCTCATTTAAATAAATAAATATACTTATGTCTCAAAGTAAGTTTATTCCAAACAAATTCTAAATACGAGATTAGCGGTAAAACAAATAGCTAGGTATATAAATAAACTTACTTCTTCTGGTATTTTTGCCGGTCCGGCACCGAAATTGTAAACTTTTGCCATTATTTTTATTAAAACTTTAGAACACAAGCACTCGCTTTCAAATATCGACTGTCACTAATTTCAGACAGTGTTTTAGTAAAGTCAATGCAAAGTGTGTGAACAATAACAATACGATACGCTGCGCAGTGTCACAACAGCCACATATTTTTTTTAAAACGTAGGTACCTATTACCTAAGACTTGGTATGATGATGATCAGTTAAATAGTGCGAGGGTTATCGCCCTGAGTAAACATAAATGTTGGACGTATAGAGTTGATATTGAGCAACGTAGTACCTATTGAGTCGTGTGCATTTTTGCACTCAATTTACATAGAATCAATCACTTTGAGGTAGATAGGCAGGGAACTTATAACTAGGTAGGTAGATCAATGTCCTACCATCTCTATGTCGAATAATAATTCGATGGTCTCTTTATAATTAAGTCATAAACCTAAGCACGTACCTTGTTTATCCGGCAGTTTTAAAGATCGAACTTTTATTAAACTAGGTAGGTAGGTACATAGGTATCTATTATTTTTTTGTGTGTGTTTTTAATAAATTAAATAAATTATATAATATATTTAATTTATAAAAATTCGTGGTCTTCGTTTTATTTCTGACTCTATGTTATTTAGCGAAAAATAATCCTTATGATGAAGCCTTTCGATCAGTATGATAAAACTACAGGATGATTATTTTTCTCGTGTAGGTAACGGGTTCGATTCCCGATTAAACCATGTGATTATTTAAATATCCATGAATGCAGTTTAAATTGTTTTTTAAATTCAAATAATGCCTTCTTCCAGTAATATGTTCCATCTACAATATTCAAGGTACTTTCCCTCCATGTGGCATATCCGTGGGACGGCCTGTATATCTTTCGCTTTCATTTTGCACGCTTGACACAAGCTAATGTCAAAAACCGTTTTAAAGTTGACAAACAACCCGACCACTATCTAGTGACAATGCATAACAATTATTATCAAATTTTATTAGCATTAGCTACAAAATAAAATACGTTTTATTTATTTATGGACGCCGAACAGAAAAATCACATCACAGGCTGAATAACAAAATATAGTAATGATAAGTATAGTGTTTTTTTTTTAAATAAACAGTGTCACAGCGTTAGCAAATTGTGGATCGACTAAACATAACAAATTTTAATATTACAATACAAAGACCAACGTGTAAATATAAATGGAATGTTATTTTATTTACGTAAGTACTTAATAATATTCGACAGACAAGTATTGCGGCGCATATTGTAAGCCATTTTCTAAGTAGATACCGTATTTAATCGAACGATGCGCTATAATTGCCATGAAGCCATGAAGTCTTCATGAAAACAAACAAACCACACAGTCGAAAAGCCGTCCTCAAAACAGAGGGACTGCGTGGAGCCTGTCGAATAGAAGCAGGCAAAATGTGCCATCGCCAGCACGAGAGATAAGGCCACTGATACATATATCATGATTTATCTGATGACCTATTATACTATATTTAACTGTATTTTGACTCGTCAATGTATGTTTGCTGGTTCACTCTTCTCTCAGATCAACTGGGACAGTCAAAGATCCTATGACTACATACAATATCTTTGGGGACAATGTGAACAGGACCCATAGCAAAGAAGCACACTTAACACGTGCTTAACACCTTATTTTGAAATATTGGCTGTTTTTGTAAAAAAACCGTTTTAGCATACCCGTATGTACTTAAATATTTTTGTTCTACTATTTCGATTTTTCCTTTTGATACAGTTAAATTATCTTCGGAAACTGAGTCGATCAGCATCAAAAAATATGTTTGTAATATGTAATTTCGACAACCTACATTTTAGCCACATGCTTGAGCAAAAAAAATGTGGGTACCTATGCTAAAATTAGTTGCTCACAAAAAAACTTACGGGTTCAGTCGGTTTTTCTATATCTTCTTTCAGTTTTCCTCATATTATTTATGAAATCTGACTTAATTCAGGTACCTACACTGTTCATATATTTTTAATCCTATAGATATATTAAAATGATTCTTATTCTAACCTTAACCAAAACAAAATCTGATCAATTTGACTTATCTTAAGCGCTACTATAAAAAAATTGCAACTGATTAGTATTAATTTGTTTAGGTACTGATGACGAAAATAAATCTATATTATGCAAATAAATGAGTGATTGCTTAGATAAATTACTATTTTAGCTCATCACTATGTATTTTCCCCGAACCGCATCTTGATAACACGATAACTGTCTCGCTTTGTGTGGAAAATAATTACTAACGATTAAAGCAGTGGTTCCCAACCAGTGGTCCGCGGACCACTGATGGTTCCTGGAAGCATCCGAAGTGGTCCTGCAAAGCACAAGTCCACGGCGCGGCGCTTCGAAATTATTTATTTATATGCCTACTGTCGACTCCTATCACAGCGATTGAGCCTTCAACCGCGATAAACGAAATGGCGGCTCGCTCGCAGATGTTAATTCTACTTGTCTCCTTTCTGTATGACCTAGTTCAACTCGAAATCAATCAATTATTTATCCGTGGTAAGGCTTAGTCCATTTCAGTCAGATTCAGTAAATGTTTGCCAACCGCAAAAAAATAAAACAAAAATCTAACCGAAACAGAAGATTTTTTTGAGACTTTTTCCATTTACCTATAATAACACAACCGCACCAAAAAATTACACGATAATATAATAATACATATAAAATGTTCTTGATTAAGGCCAGAGTCTGGCCCTATTTAAGGTCATCGTTCCACCACCATAAACAAATAAGACAGAAATCTAACAAATCACATATTTTTTTCATTTCGAATAGATAACATTTCTTTAGGCTTGATTGAGGGCAGAGCCTGGCTCCAATAAAAAGTCATCTAACCCACTCCTCCTCCTCAACAGCCTGTATTGGTCCACTACTGGACGCAGACCTCCTCCTGATAAGCGCCTTATTGGCTTATCTAACCCACTACCGCAAACAAATTCTAATATACACCAATATCCTACTAATATTATAACTTATTGTAACGATTCCGTTCGCGTTTCACAAAATTTGAACGTTTGCGCTGCGCGCCGCGTCCAACTTCAGAGCGCGGCGCATATGTTGGCAAGTGAGCCTACGCGCTTGGGACTTGTCTTTGGCTAGGCGAGAGGTGACCTTGCACTTACTCGCGACTACAAACCGAACTAATTTCTTTTCGTCTACAGTTTTATTCAACTTCTATTATAAACGTGAAAGTTTGTAAGTATGGATGGATGGATGTTTAAAGTTTTTGTTTTTTTTATAGTGCGTAAGCCTCACACTCTGGCAAATTTCTAAGAAATTAAATAACATCGCAAAAATTTACGACTTCGGGATTTCGGGTTCAAGTCCCGCCGAAGTCGTAAATTTTTGCGATGTTATTTAATTTCTTAGGGATGGATGTTTGTTACTGTTTCACGTGAAAACTACTGAATGTATTTTAATTAAACTTTACATTAATATAGCTTGTACATCAGAACAACACATAGGCTACAATTTATAAAGATGTGTGAATTGTCCAAAATATGACGATAAGTGTCAAGTAGGAAAAAACAAATCTACCGTCTGCGAACTATTCTGGCGTGCGCTGCCAAAACCGCTAGAGTTACACATATGTAATGTGTGATGGAAATATTTATCTTAAATAGTCCTACAAAAAAAACCGCTTCAGTATATCTATATCTTATATGTAAGCCATTATAGCCAAATTAGTGAACCATAACTACAATAAAAATTTATACCTAATTTATTTCAAATGCACATTTGGTAGTAATACATTGATTCCTTAATGAAAATAGATACTTTTATCGCTTCTGGTATTTAAAGTAGATGATATATATAAGCTACTCGAAATACTAATCCTGCGCAGACGAAGTCGCGGGTACCAACTAGTACCTATAGTAGTATAATATTTTAGAAAAATATCAATACATTTTAGTTAGAATATGTTAGCGGTGGAGGGGATAACCCAACAATATGCAAAAAATTCGTAACAAGTATTTTCTGCTTGGTTTTGGCCACGGCCCCCATTTTCAGGTCACCTTCCCCAATACCGCTTACGAATTACGAAAATCTAAAAAGGTACAGACAATTTTCGCAGCTCGCTTCGCTCGCCGGTGAAGTTTATGAGTTCGGTGCTCGATGGCGACGCTCCCTCCCCCTAGTAAACAATTTCTTTGGGAATTTGTGGCTACGGCTTGCTATAGTTTTCATCTCCAAACAGTTAGTGGTCGGTGACAAACCAGAAAGTGGTCAAGTGGTTCCTCATCACAAAAAAGTTAGGAACCACTAGTAATCTCGATGAATTATTAGTGACGGGAGGTGACGGGTATATAATCAAATTAATCAAATCACAGATACCGAATACCATTACTAGTATTATTATCATGTATTATTATTTATCTGTGCCATTACCAAAAATATTTTTGTCTATGAAAAATACATTTCCCTGCTCTATTCTATTTTTATGTTTTGCGTTTTTTCCGTAGAAAGGTTAGGTACAATGGTACAATTCATCCATGATTTTCACTCTTTTGTTGTCTTGCTATTTCTTATGTTCACTCACTACTCGCCAGACACTAGTGTTGGCTCCTTAGTGGATTTTCCAATATTTCTTTTAGTGGCAAGTGGATTTTTCTACATTTAAGCCACGTTTTGAAATATTATTATTTCTACTTAAAAAAAAATCGGATTTAAGTTTATCATATCAGAGATGCTCAAGGGGAATCTAGATGATAGAGGCATTAGTGACTTTTGCGATAACTCTCTTAATACTGCCTCATTTCATTATCATGCCGATTTTGAGAGACTATTTAGCGGTATGAATATACCACTTTTATGAATATAATAACAATAAAAATGATAAAAAACAAGTAGAGGAACACAATGAGGTTAAATATTTTAATTGCTCTACTGGGAATACGTTGTGGTTTAATATTGCAAGTAAAATGCTGCAGTGAATACTACAATAAACATGACAAAAAAATTAATATTTTATAAATCTGAAACCGACGATGATGGTGCAGTGCATACCGAAGTGATTCATTTGCAGAAGACGAATTAATTTAAAATAGCAGTTTGATATTGATGATATTGAATCATTTGTTCATGTTGATTTATTTATTTGATAATAGGACGAATAGGCGAAAGGATCATCAGGCATCAACATTTTACAAACAGGATAAGTCCTAAATCTAAGTCTCTTAGCACTCTTAGCAACAAACAGCGTGACAAAAATTTATCGACCTTAGCTTATACTTTGATTTACTTATTCTTAATATTTTATTACGTAATAATAAAGGTTATTTACTGAAATATTTACTTACTGTTTTCGTTCTTAAAAATTAAAATTTGTTTAGTGGAAATATTATTAGCGAATTTAGGATAGGACCGTTTTTTTGTTGGTGGTTTTCTGGTGGTTTTAGAGAGGTTTAATCTGGTGGAGAGCTAGTTTAACTGTTGGCAACACTGCCAGACACACAGCAAATGTGGCAAAGAGAAAGAAAGAAAATGTGAATGAATGAAACAAAGATCCAGACTACGTTCTTTCATAAACAATATCTTTGGAATGATAATAATTTATCAAAACAAATCCGTATCTTAGCATAAACTAACCTAATATCTACATACCTATCGTTTTCTTTATCAGTGTTCACGAGAATTTTCGTCTGTTTTGAGTTTAGTCCGTGTTTGGATGAAACAAAGTCATAAATATTGTTACCTCCTTGCAGTTCCTGAATTTTTTTGAATTCTCTACCTCCTTGGCTATCGCCCAATTGACATACCCGTAAAAATGGTAGTAAAGCACGTATTGTACTTTGTTCTTGCTAAAATTATAGAAATACTCTAAAAACTTGGTTCTTGATAATTTATTTTGTAAATTTATAGCAGAGCTCAAGTGGATGTACTTCAGAGTGTAACCCGTGCTTCAACTGGGATGTGAGGCAATACACTACCTTTCCATCCAAAATGAAATTTGCTATAATTGTGCTGAACCGGCCACTAACACAGAATCTCAACTTTATCAAGAGCGTTTGGAATAATGGTGAGTATCAACACCCCGTTCTGATCAGCAACACCTCAGCCCGTGGATGTCAGAGAAAGGTCAAGCAGCTTCTTTCTGACAATCACACTGCTACACCACAATGCTTTAAGTATACTGTTTGGAATTCCTTTTTTAAATATTTATTTAACCTCATACTGTGATCCTGATCACCAAACTGCATGCCTACACATTTTCAGTAGTAAACATATTAAGTATACATGCTGATCATAGTTGAAAAGTACTTGTCTAACAATTCAGAAGTGTAGGAGTCTCTCGCTAGGAGTGTTTTGCGCATAAACAGCCTTACTAAGGCCTGATTTGAAGTCAGCTTTATTCCTCTAAAACTACCTACTACCTGTAAGTTTTATTTGTTCTTGTATCATTTTCAGCCGCAATAAGGGTAACAGTGGACGGTGGAATGAATCGATGGGATACATACATAAGTAATCTTTCAGAAGATGTTCAAAAGTCTATGAAGAATCCGGATCTGATTACAGGAGACTTTGACTCAATCAGAAATGAGATTAAGGAGAAATACAAAAAGAAAGGTTGTAAGGTGATTCTACTAACTTTAATAACCACAAGCTGAATCAGATCCTGGGTTTTGTGAACGAGAGGCACATTTTTAACCCTTAATTTTTAAGCTTTCCTTACTTTCTGTCATAAACCTATGATATAACACAACTATGTTTATATGGATCTCTGTACCTCAACAGTCATTGGCTGGCATGTATTTGTAAAAGGTGATCAGGGGTGCGTTCCGAAATATGATTACAGCGCATTGATCACAATATTTTGTGTTCCAAATTATATATCACAATATTAGACAATACAAGACAGTTGAGTGCTATCATTAATTGGGAACACTCATGAACGCTATCATTAATTTTGATTTATTTTTTAATTCGGTTCAGTGCGCGCCCACTCCGCCTCGCAAACCGCTAGTGTGATAAGGCAAGGCTCTCACAGTGATTTCAATTTGTAGGATGGTTATATCGCATAATGGCGCATGTAATGACGTCACAAGGAACGTCGTTGTCGCGCTCACAGTAATTTCGAACGCTTGTGAGCGCGCTCGTATCGGTTTTAGTGTAATTCGGAATGCACCCCAGGAAACAATTTTAATATTAATAATTATTATATTTATAGGTTATACACACTCCAGATCAGGATTTCACCGACTTCACAAAGGCTTTGATTGAACTGGACAAACATTGTCGACAAAATAAAATTGAGGTTAGTCCAAACATTTTTGTTGGTTTATCTGGCCAAAACTTACTGAGTTACATAAAATGTTTAATATTATAAATATGAAAGTTTGGATGGATGTTTGTTTGTTTCTTCTTCATTCATGCCAAAACTACTAAACGGATTAGGCTGAGACTTTAGACCTTTTTGTTCTATGAACCAGTTCCCATCACCTCAACCTCACCCCAACAGCCTATGTTAGTCCACTGCTGGACACAGGGCTCCACTTAAGCGCCTTGTTGGCTTTTACCTGTAGGGGTAGTGCTCATCATCCCAATGCTGGGCATGCGGGTTGGAGATCGCAATTCGGTGACAGAATCGTTCAGGGGGCGCTGCTTACCGCCCCCGGTGGATAACCCTTAGTCGCCTCTTACGACACCCGCGAGAAGAATTGGGTTGGTGCAAATTTTCAGCGGGCAACACACAACTTCCCACCAGATCCCATGCATTAGAAATAACTTTAGAACATTCTGATAGAAACATAGGCTGAAACAACTCTGAAATAAAATATTTAATTTACAGGTGGATAATATCATAGCCCTATCGCAAAGCTCTGGCCGTTTAGACCACATACTAGGCAATATACAAACTCTTTTCCTTGTCAAAGACAAGCATATCATCAGACCTAAAATTAACCTCTTCATGATAACCGATGATGCAATATCATGGCTGCTACCCCCTGGACACCATATTATAGCGGTGCCAGAAGAAGTAAGCTCGCTAAAGAATAGTTGGTGCTCTCTGGTTCCTGTTGGAGAAACTTGTAATAGGGTCACAACTCTTGGACTGAAATGGAATTTAGGTGTGTATCGGTTCTGTTTTACTTAATTAACTAGGATAAATTACATGTGGAGGTTCTAAGTTTCATTTGAAGACCTAAATCAAAAGTATTCATTATAAAGAAATTTATGCTGAAATTGAGTAAATAAATCCCTACATATTTAATTTATAAATTGAGGTATTTGTGTCATATGAAAACTGCAGGCAGATGCTGGATGTGGCAAGCTGAGGACTCATTATCGTTAGGGGAGGCCCATGTCCAGTCCATGTCCTTTCTATGGACTAATATAGGTTGATGATGATGTCATATGAAAAGCAGTGCCATCTAATTTTTACAAATTAATTTTATTTTTCAGATAATAATCAGCTGAAGTTTGGAAATATAGTCAGCACTTCTAATACTTTTGATGGATTGGGAAAAGTAATGATAAAATGTAGCCATACTTTACTGTGGTCTATGAAATTCCTAAGCTTAAAAGACCCACCTAAACTTGAGAACGGAGCTAGACAGAAGACAACAACCTAATTCTGGTTATTTTTTAATAAAAGTTGATATTGAGTATAAGTTAATTTTTACAATAAAATTCTTAAAACAAAGACCCATCTTTCTCAATAGACTTATTATGTGAAGTAGGTACTGAACAAGTGTAATTTAGTAGACTTTAATTGGCGCCAGGAGATTGTACGTAATGTCCTCCTAGCCAAATTTCGACCACGGCGGCCAATCTCATCGGAGACTAGCCAGATCCGTAGGACATAAATAGTGTAAGTGTGTGCGCAAACACAAGTGTACTCTCTATTCCCTCACTCTCATAATCCGATGGGACAGCATACAGAACCGACCGGGGAGGGGTCAAGCGCAGGTCCAACTGCTTTACGTTCTTTCCGAGGTGGACACGGTGGGTGTAACACCGCCAACTTCCTGACTCCCAGAGTCAGGAAGTTATTAGCCGCCATTTTGTTTTCCAACTCGTATACGAGCTAGCTCGGATGAGTAGAACACGGTCCGAGTCTACTTAAATCGGACGCCGTCGTCCGAGTGGGCTGGGCTCGGATTAGAAGTTGCTACAATCCGAGTTGCGTCCGAGTAGGTATCCGAGCTGGCTCTGATCGTGTCAACGCGGCTTAAGCAAAGCTTGTGTTATGGGTACTAGGATAACTGATACAGCAGTATTTAATTTTATTAAAACTATTCGTATAATAGCGTATTTTACTGCCTACCACTTCGTTGGGCGTTGGGTGGTTTCCGGTTTTGTCCTACTTTAACTCTATGGTGGCAATCAAAGTCAAAACACAGCTGACTCATGGCTGTCCACTGTCACTGTCAGACACAGAAGAATCGTCAGCTGTTTTTTGTTTTGGTTTTGTTTTGTTAGACGGAGTTGCGCCGTGTTTTTGTTTCGCGTTCGTTGTGGAAGAAAATAAGGAAAAACTGGTTTCGTCGTAAAACATTTACTTAAACTGACGCTCCATGTCTCTGAGGATTTTACTACGAACCCGTAAGTAGATCTATTCCCAACATGGTCTAAATGCATAACCGAAAGATGTCAGTCCATTGGTATAAAATATCTGCGGAATGCTTCAGTCCTGGTTTTCAAAATAATACCTGCGAACAAATTATTTTCAGCCCCGTCCACCCTCAAAAGAAAGATGTCTTTATCAGCCGGCGGCGTAGTGGAAAGCGTAATTAAAAATAAATTGATCAATGAACTGGCCGCAAAACACCTGGATGTCATCAATGAATCATACATGCACAATGTTCCTAAGGGAGCCGAAACACACTTCAAAGTGGTGGTAGTCTCAGACAAGTTTGACGGATTGCCTTTGATAAAGGTGCTTATTCTCCTTTCCATAGAGTACAGTAGGATTTAAATGACGTTCTCGCAGGGCGAACATGGATAAGTCTAGCTCAGTAGGCCTAGCACGGGGATTGTTTTCTAGGATAGAATAGAGAATTACGTCACTTCGTCATCGAATGGGTAAATCATTTGAAACTCCTTCCTTCAACTTCAACTATTACATTAAGCAATATATGACGAGGTGATGCCATTTTTCTCTATTCTACCCTACACAACAATCCCCGTGCTAGGCCTACAGGACTGTAGCATGTAGGGCGTGGTACAAAAATTTAAAACACCTAAGCGTGTGATATCTGACTGTAAATGATGAGGGTTTGAACTCACAAGAACTACTTTAGATCGTAACACCATCATGGCTCACTAGGCACCTGTCTATCTGTTGATCCTGCAGGCGGTGGTGTACCACTGCTAAGCAGTGAATGCATTAACTTTAGGCTTTATGTCCGAAAGCTTCAATTCACCACCTAGGTGAACTCCCAACGAGTCACACCAAATCCGGTCACAGTGTGACTCGTTGGGATTTTTTTTCCCATCAAGTCACACTGTTACACAGGTGTGACACGTTGGGAGTTCTTCTATAAAAAAAAGTTGCAACGAGTAACAGTGTGACTCAATGGGAGAAAAAATCCCAACAAGTCACATCAATTTATTTTCCTTCAGGAAAATATAATAATATTGTAATAGTAGAAAGAAAAAGTGCTCCGCTGGAATCAAATGACTTATTTATTACCAAAAAGTCAAAAATAGTATTTTTAATAAAATATGAAACAAAAACAACTTTTTAATTATATCTATAACAGCTAATCATCACATATTTATATAAAATTTCTAGGAAATGACCACCTGTCATTTCACCTTGAATGAGCTCTGAATGAATGAGAATGATAAGGGGTGGGCGTGTCATTTTACTGGTTTATACGTATCAAGTAGTCAAGTAGTAACTAAATTTTTTAATAAATTTTAAGGCGCTTAATTATAAGTGCGCGTCCAAATGTAATAAGTAGATAAGCTCTTTAGTTGACTCAAAATGGACGATCAACGTCGCGCGCAAGTGGTTTTTTCTATATTTCACTCGCTTTATTTCTATATTTCACGCTTTTTATGTTCCACAAACATTATCCTTTACTATTCCTCGAAAAATTTCACGGTTATATCTTTATTCCACTTTGATATCTTTATCAGGATCTAGGTAGAACTTTATACTTTATAAATAACCAAGTTTTGTTGATAATGCTGATGTTATCAACAAAACAAACCGGTAAACAAAACAGACCGCACCGCCAACATTACTTGTCCATTTTACTAAATCTTAACTATATTTTACCTGTCCAAACAAAAAAAAAAAAAAACAAAAAAAAACAATTAAAAATTATAGAATTTCATTTAAAGAACTAAACATGGAAATAAAAATAAGTAAACACAAGCTTTTATTACGATATAGGTACAACACCAGTCGATACCAGTCAAAAGAATGAAATGGTAAATTACTTACTTTGATTCTAAGAAGCCCTTTACAAAGTTTTCGCTTTGTGCATGCCCACACTATCAATCCACTTTTGTGCTTTCTTCTAGCATAATATTGATGCCCTCCGCGAAGAAGGATAGTCCCACCGTTCTTTTGTATATACACTTTACTGTTACTTTTATCTGAACTTGGACCACCACCGGGCGACTCGTGGTCCGTCATTTTGGCTAAAGAAGATAAATCCCTACACTTTTATTTATACTCTAAGATAAAACCACTCCGTATTTTGGCTAGCGCGACGTGCACTGACAGTCAAAGTCAAAAATTATTTATTTCCATAATTACAATAAATATTCACTTAAAAAAGGTCACATTTTAAAAATGAAACACTGATAAGTACGGAAATCAAGTGCGAATTTTGATTTCCGTCGCTTCGATATCTACTCTAAAGTAAAGTACCGACGAAGAAACCTATTAGTTGTTATTTTTCGATTTGGTGCAAAATCCCGTCCCAAGCTTTAGATAATCTGTTTTTTTATATTTTATATACTATCTGATTTTTATATTTGATATTTTACTACAATGACGGTCTGACTCACACTAAATAGAATAGCTGGCTGGTATGCACTATGGTCCAAGTTCAGATAAAAGTAACAGTAAAGTGTATATACAAAAGAACGGTGGGACTATCCTTCTTCGCGGAGGGCATCAATATTATGCTAGAAGAAAGCACAAAAGTGGATTGATAGTGTGGGCATGCACAAAGCGAAAACTTTGTAAAGGGCTTCTTAGAATCAAAGTAAGTAATTTACCATTTCATTCTTTTGACTGGTATCGACTGGTGTTGTACCTATATCGTAATAAAAGCTTGTGTTTACTTATTTTTATTTCCATGTTTAGTTCTTTAAATGAAATTCTATAATTTTTAATTGTTTTTTTTTGTTTTTTTTTTTTTTTGTTTGGACAGGTACAATATAGTTAAGATTTAGTAAAATGGACAAGTAATGTTGGCGGTGCGGTCTGTTTTGTTTACCGGTTTGTTTTTTAATGTTGATAACATCAGCATTATCAACAAAACTTGGTTATTTATAAAGTATAAAGTTCTACCTAGATCCTGATAAAGATATCAAAGTGGAATAAAGATATAACCGTGAAATTTTTCGAGGAATAGTAAAGGATAATGTTTGTGGAACATAAAAAGCGTGAAATATAGAAATAAAGCGAGTGAAATATAGAAAAAACCACTTGCGCGCGACGTTGATCGTCCATTTTGAGTCAACTAAAGAGCTTATCTACTTATTACATTTGGACGCGCACTTATAATTAAGCGCCTTAAAATTTATTAAAAAATTTAGTTACTACTTGACTACTTGATACGTATAAACCAGTAAAATGACACGCCCACCCCTTATCATTCTCATTCATTCAGAGCTCATTCAAGGTGAAATGACAGGTGGTCATTTCCTAGAAATTTTATATAAATATGTGATGATTAGCTGTTATAGATAATAATTAAAAAGTTGTTTTTGTTTCATATTTTATTAAAAATACTATTTTTGACTTTTTGGTAGTAAATATGTCATTTGATTCCAGCGGAGCACTTTTTCTTTCTACTATTACAATATTATTATATTTTCCTGTAGGAAAATAAATTGATGTGACTTGTTGGGATTTTTTCTCCCATTGAGTCACACTGTTACTCGTTGCAACTTTTTTTTATAGAAGAACTCCCAACGTGTCACACCTGTGTAACAGTGTGACTTGATGGGAAAAAAAATCCCAACGAGTCACACTGTGACCGGATTTGGTGTGACTCGTTGGGAGTTCACCACCACCTAGTACAGAAGCAATAATTTACCTAAATTTTGTTATTCCAGAGGCATCGCTTAGTAAATGATGTTTTGAAAGAGGAACTGCAGACTGGAGTTCACGCTCTGTCCATCATAGCCAAAACTCCTGCCCAATGGGATGCCAGTGATAAAGTTGTAGAAAGCAGCCCTACGTGTCGAGGTGGCTTTGGAAAGTAATGTTATGCTGAACAATATAAGTGCAATTTAAACAGAAGTGTGATATTTTTAGTTAAGAGCGATGTGTGGGCTCACAATTTTATTTAATTTTATTAAAAGACTAGATGACCCTGTGAATGTTATGTCACCAATAATTTTTATTCGTCTTTTACTTTTAATCATCCCCCTGTTATTAGAGAACATTAATCAAATCCGTTTTAATTTTAGTGATCATTTTTAAACCTAACTTATGTATGACGGACGCTTTTAAGTTAGTTATACATTTAGTCTAACAGGCAAGTAAGAAAAGGAAAAAGAAGAATTATGTATAAAAATGTATTTCTTAGAAATAACTACTCCACTCTTTCGCACACTAACTTTCAATTTACATAGGTCATTGGATTCTAAATACATGTTAAGATAGTTGCATTGCTAACTTTAAAAATACTGATTATTTTAAAAAGCTGGAATATAGACGCTGGCTGGCTATTACATTAGTTCTTAATTAGCGAATACATTAATACATAGATGTACATTGTACTAAAAGAATTTGTCTACACACGAAAGTCTGCGGGTCCCCGACATGTTAACATAACACTATGGGACGGCCGTGCCATGTGAAAGCCGTCTATTTAGCTCATACTTGACACGGCACAGAGAGCATGTCGCGACCATATCCATGTAAAAAGGCACTGATATGTCGCACTCACACGCTGGGTTGTGTCGCCGACTTAGGTGTGTAGACTCCACGATACATATTCTGATGTGGTTAAAATTCTGATAGAGATCACTTTACAAATTTCGATCGATCCTATAATTACTTTTGGATATAATATTGGCTATACTGTATAGGTAAGGTACTATTTCCTCATTTGATTCACACCGCACTCATTATCATAAGCGCGGCTAGAAATATCAGAGATTGAAGTTGTCCAATCGTAGCTTGCCATCATTCTCAGTCAGGTAGAGTAGATCCGCCATGGTTTGCTCGGCAATTGCCTCCTCTGCTTTTTCTGACATCTGTGGACAAAAAGGTTTCTTAACAAACGTGACAAAAAGGTTTTGTAAGCAACAAATAAAAAATATTATTAAGACATGACATTCAATTTTATGATCTGGAATTAATTGTAGTTGTTTTTTTTTTAATCATATGAATGTAAGGTGAATGTTTTTACTTTTCAAATTGTACAATTACAGACTTTCATTGTTCTTCGACCTATGTTGTAAATGGTAAATAAATAAATACAAAATGTACAATTCATCTTCCTAAAGTTGTATTTATTTATTTAAATCATCTCTACCAAACTTTGATGAAAGAAACTATAGCTAGATACTTAAGTGTGCGAGGTGCTTTTGCATGGAGAGATTGTTAGAATGGTTTCAAACTTTGACAATATTTAAGCGCGTCCCTCCATCAGTAATTTCATTCATGTAAATGTGTCATACTTTGATGATACCATTACGAGACTAGCGCGGACGCGAAATATAAAACATAAGAAACCGCCGTTTGCATTCATACCGAAGTGACCAAACAGCGAGAACACTGAAAAGTACAAAACCTTTCGAGTTACTTTAGTGAATGTGACAAACTAAATAGTGAGTGCTATCTTATATACTGGTCCTCTTCAAATGGGGCGCACTGTTTTTAATAAACTACCACCTGAAATAAAGGATATTAAATTAAATAAACATAACACCTTTATAAATGAAGTGAAAGGACTTCTTCTTCACCAAACTGTATACAGCATAAAAGAGTTTCTCGAGAACGACTATACTCAGTATATTAATGTACAAAAAGAGTTGAACAAAGGTTCCAGTACACACCTACACAATGTTTCTAGCAACTAGATTTTTTTTTTTTTTTTTTTTTTTTTTTTATCTTATTTATTTTAAGGACTTTTACTTTTCAAAGTATGTCAGTCCTATCATAACCTAAACTTATGTAACACACAAAAGAAAACAAACAACAAAATTAAACTAATCAGTCAGATATTCAAGGGGAGTCACTGATGCATAAAAATTTTAAATAGTGAAATGGCTGCTAATGAATTTGGTTCCGCTAAAATGTTAATAAATGTTCCTATATTTAATCTATTTAAATTAAGTTCAGTCATCAGTGCCTCCCTTTGATCTTTGAACTTGGTGCAGTCCATCAAGATGTGATGCACATCATCTAGGACTCCACAAACTTCACAGTTTGGAGAGTCCGTTTTTTTCATAAGGAACCCGAATTTCCTTGATGGATAATGACCAGATCGTAGCCTATGAGCGATAACAATAACAATTCTACTTATCTTACCTCTAACAAACCATGGTATACAAGGCGGCTGACACTGTATGGTTTTATACCATATACCTTTTTCTTTACTTCGCTCATCAAAATATTCCTTGTACGCATCATAACATATTTTTTTACATGAAAGAACTTTATCAGTATAGTTTGGTTTTAAATTAATTGGATTTCCCTCTGTACTACCTAATTTCGCTAATTTGTCAGCCTCCTCGTTACCTCTCAAACCTATGTGTGACGGAACCCATTGCAACTTCAAACTGACCCCCCGGAGTGCAAGATTATGAATTCTATATTATTTATTTGACTATCGCCCTTAAACAGCGAATGCGTATTGTATTTTTCTTTCATTTTATTTGTATGTGAATATGACAAGTCTTAGCCTGTACACAGAAGTGTTGTAAACTTATAATTTTTCATGTGTTTCACCTTTGACAATAAAGATATTCTATTCTATTCTATAGAACATAAGAGCAAAGTGTCTTCGCCTTAACTAGAGACAGTAAGAATAGTGATAATGGACAAATTCTTAGCATTTAAAGTCAAATTTGAATGACTCATTACATTAGTCTATGACTAGATTGTAATATAATGATGTATTTGTCTTGTTATAAATACATAAAAAAAAATACTGAAGTGACTAACGTATTTGTCTTGTTATAAATACATTAAAAAAAATACTGAAGTGACTAACGGCCGAATGCTCAAACGCAACTTACATTTAAGCGCGTCTCAAGCTGCGATTTTTTGACAGTTTTCAATGAAAATCAGTCAAATATTGGTCACTTGAGACATTCTTAAATCTGGTTTGACCAGGACCTCAGTGGCGCAGTATTTCTGTATTTCTAGTACCTTTAGCTTGAGGCTAGATAATGCTGTGTGAATTGTCCAGCATTATTTATTTATTATTTATTTATAGTTGTGTTTGAGTATTCGGGGGTTAGACGGACGCCTACCGCGACGGGCTTGAGCGAGTAAGCACGCGTAATTTTCAAGCGCGATCGCGCTAGGCTAGCATTATGGTTGAAGCCATAGTGAAGCGATTTGTTTAGCATAACAGGGCACCAATTTTTCAACTTACCGGTCTATACTTGAACTCCGTCGACGGCGGACACTTGAAGTTAGGTCCGAAGTTAACGCTAACAGTTACATTCTTATGCAGCGACACAGTCGGGTAGTAACACCCCTGGTAGATATCCGTGAATGCCTCTCCTTGGCACTCTCCGTTCTTGAAGAAGAAGATCTTGCTCCCGGGTAACGGCTTGAGATTGTTCAGAGATTCTTGGATGTTGTCCTTGTCTTCGTAGTAGAGGTGGCTCTTGAACTTGACGAGAGGCTTAAAAGAGGGTTTTCGAATTATAATCACAGTATCACATCACATCACACTAATATTATAAATGCGAAAGTTTGGATGGATGGATGGATGGATGGATGTTTGTTACCTCTTCACGCTATCTAAAACTACTGAACCGATCGGGCTGAGATTTTGCATACTACCCGTATGCAAAATCTCATTCTAATCCTGGAATCAAACATAGGCTACTTTTTATCCCATAAATCAGTTCCCTTGGAAATCACCTTTAAACGTTTCTATAGAAACAACGCGTGTGAAGCCGCGGGCATAAACTAGTTTTTTTATAAAACCCGAAATTTCCTGTTTTCAAAGAACATTTTGTGTCCAGTCTGAAAAAAAGAGTGCAATATAAAGGATATAGTACCTAAACATCCCACACTGCAACTAACGCAAAGCACAAAAATGAATATTCAGATATGGGCATAAACTCGTTATTTCGTAATTAATAATACAGTGACAGCATAGTTGCTAGTGTTGCATTTGTGAGCGACAACTTTTAATATTCTACAACCTTTACAGCCAAAATAATAATAATAATGCTGGACAATTCACACAGCATTATCTAGCCCCAAGCTAAGCAGAGCTTGTGATAAGGGTACTAGATAACTGATATACTTAATACAATACACTACATAGATAGATATATTTTTTTTAAATAAAGTGTCCAAAATGTATTCATAATAAATTTTGGATTCTAGCTTCAACACAGAAAAGTTCATTTCAGCTTGTACTTCCCCGTTAGAGCGCTAAATGGCTAACAGCTGATTTTCTGCGTTGAAATAGAGGGCATCTCTTTCTACACTATTCAAACTGAGCAAGACTTCACTATAATTTTGATAAAACAGTAAGTAAACATACCCTATCCTTGTAAGTGTTGGGCGTGTGTTTGGTGGAGTTGCTCTCAGGCATGACTATGAGAAAGCCGAGGGTGTCGCCTTCGCCGTACCCGGGGCTGTAGTGCTTGCCGCGTGACTCGTGGAACCTAAGGATATATTTTGCATGTATTAACAAGTATAGGTATTCGGTTCTAGAATACATAATATCAGATTATCTAGAGGATAAAAAAGCTTGGGACGAGTTTTGCTCCAGCTCGAAAAATAACAACAGGCGGTTTCTTCGTCGCTTCTTTACTTTAGTCTAAGTAGCGAAGCGACAGAAATCAAAAATATCACTTAATTTAACTAAACACTGACAGTGTTTAGTTTTATAATTTGACCTTTTCTAAGTGTACGTTTAGGTATTGTATTTATGGAAATAATGAGTATTTGATTTGAATAAAAGATATTTTAAGTAAGTAAACAAAGGGATTTGGGGGTGGCGGAATCAAAGTAATATTTATTGGTTGAAATCTCTTTTTGACAATGGACCGGCGCGAATTGTAGAAGTCCGGAACGACTTTTGGTTTTGAAAGCTTTTATTAATCATTTAATTTCTGATCAGTTCAAACTTGAACCTTTTTCGTTGCGCTTGTACGGACTCTCCGTTGAAGTTTGTATTTTTATATTAAGTGATTACCTTATTGTTGTCTGGATTATCAAATAAATAAATAATAAATAAATAAATAATGCTGGACAATTCACACAGTATTATCTAGCCCCAAGCAGATTATTTAAATAAATATTTTATATTAAGTTATTAAAAGAACTAGTGTCTGGATAAACCTTTGTTAAATTGTAACAACTTTGAAACAATAAATAAATATCTATCATCTATAAGTTTTCCTTCAAAAATTTGTTGACATAAAATATTTGGATTCTAGAATCATCTATAAATACCATGGCAAAAACTGCGGAAGGATCATTTGCTACCAGATTATCGCACTGCTAGGTACAGTACAGATCAGCAGAAAAATTGATCTTCTGTTCCACTAAGATCTTAGTGGTGGTAAACAGAGAGGAGTGTAAAGAGGGAATCGAGACCTTTGTCCTCTTCTTCTAACTCGTGCACCCTTGGCAGAGTGGTCGCGGTTATGATGGGGCTTTGCCCTACAAGGTTCTAGTAAAAATGTACAATTACTGGTAGAATTCAAAATGGCCTCTCTCGTCTTCTGAAAGTCTGCAACACGGAAGGCCATTTTGGATGGTCTTACTAGTCAATAAGTCATCCGATTTAGCAAATAAGGTTTCTATATTAAGTTCTAGATTCCAAGATATTTTAGGTAAACAAAGAGTAAATTTTGTAGTTACCTGGTCCCCTTCCGGCTGCGCCAGGAGTAGCCAAACTTGTCGTACCCGAGCGGCGCCTGCAGGTTGGCGTAGCTGCGGCCCCAGCCGAGCCGCGTCGCCGCGCCCTCCGGCATCTCCTCTACCGTCGCTTCCCAGTACCAGCAGCCGCGGAATACGCCTGGAACAAAATACAGGTTTAAGGCTGGGTAGGCCAGCAGAGGCCGCATTTTTGTGATTTTTAAAATCATCTGAGACTTAGAAAATAGTGTTTAAGATACTGAAAAAAAGTTATATATTACTTTAGGATCTAGTCTAGTCAAAGTCGCATTCAGTTACATATTACAGTTATATCTAATGAACTTCACTCGATAGAAAAACATCCCAAAGTTACCTCTTTTTCTAACGTTTTTTCAATACTTAAACTAGCGAGCTACTGATATCGCACTTTTTTTTGTCCTCAACTAAGGACACTTAATATTTCTTAACAAATTCGCAGAGTTTGACTTGATAAAATTATTTTATCAAGTCAAACTCTGCGAATTTGTTAAGAAATATTAAGTCTTAATTTCTTAATCACCATGTTTAAATAACTGAAAAAAACACGAGCGCAGCTGCTTTGCAGGCGCGCGTTTTCCCTTACGCCTACTGCTGCAGGAATACCTGGCCTTAATTGGACGGATGTAAATAAAGTCGGCCAATTTCCTTGGCAACCATAATAGCTAAAGTACTGGACCGGTTTCTGGATAGGCACCTAGACCTGAACTCACAGATGCACGATGGACAGTTCGGTTTTCGCAAAGGACTGTCCACTGATACTGCTATTCTTAGCTTTAAGAATACAGACGGACATCGGTTCTGTTACCTAGATAAAATTATATCTCACTAGCTGGTGCCCGCGGCTTCGCACGCGTTGTTTCTATGGAAACGTTTAAAGGTTATTTCTATACCATGGGAACTGATTTATGGGATAAAAAGTAGCAGTAAGCAAAAAGTGGCAGTAAGCGCCTATGTTTGATTCCAGGATTAGAATTACCTGTGTGCAAAATTTCAGCCCGATCCGTTCAGTAGTTTAGGCTTGAAGAGGTAACAAACATCCATCCATCCATCCATCCAAACTTTCGCATTTATATTAGTGTGATTCTTAATCTCTTAACGATATAATTTTAATTCATTTTAATTTTCCCACTCGTCTCATTACAAAGAGGTCCCACAAGAATAGCTTGGGGCTAGATAATGCTGTGTGAGGTTACCGTGCGTGGCTCGCAGCATGCAGTACCCGCGCTCGCCGGTGACCGCGAGCCGGTCCTCGTTGACGCGCAGCTGCGGCGCGCGGTCGTGCAGCGCGAGCAGCACGCCGGCGGGACACATCGGCCGGTATAACCAGCCCGGAATGGGTTTGCCGCTCCATTCGTTGCTCTCGTCGAATTCCTGAAACAGAGTGAATTTGTTGTGGTGGTGTAGCCATGAAAGGTATCGGTTTGGATATTTCAAAACAGTTTTGAAAATTTCTGTAGGTTTCATAATTTTTGAAATATTTTGAAAAAAGTCGAAAAATTTACCATACCCACTTTCACCTAAGCATGCAGGGATCCATCTGAAATGTAGGTTGGTACCTACTATTTTTAGGTATTCGTTAAATTGCAAAGTCTCTAACAGGTACTTTTGGTACATATTTGTTGACAAACGTTCGAAACCCTCGACGCGCGAGTTACACTCGCTCTTGACGGATCTTGTTTTTACCAAGAATGTGCTTTGTAGCGCTGGAATGCGTGGAACTAGCCAAGAGAATCGCTTAACCATAGCTAATCGATTAAAATTTTTGGATGTCCTATTGTGGAAAAGAACCAGAGTCTCATCACATTAATCGACGTGGAATTGGCTTAGGACGGGCAAAAAAAGTCTACGTAAATATTTGAATTTCCCACCACTCGTAAGACAAACCAACCTACTCAATGTGGTGTTTCTTGCCTTTCTTTTTACCTGGCAAAGACTTCGCCGGTCCAATCTCTCTGACTGAAGGTAAGAGAGTTGGACCGGCGAAGTCCTTTAGTGAAAGAGCATGAGGGTCCGGCTTGGCCAGTACAGTATGTAACTGTAACTCGTCGGTCCTAACATTTTGTTAACTGGAGTAGACTTCACTCGTCCATTCCATACCTGTCTGCAGGGATCATGTAGGTCTGGCTTGACCACTATGTAACTGTACTCGTCGGTCCTAACATTTTGTTAACTGGCGTAGACGTCGCCGGTCCATTCCATACCTGTCTGCAGGGAGCATGTGGGTCCGGCTCCGCCAGTATGTACCGGTAGCCGTCCTTGTTGAAGGGATGCTCTGTTGGGTATCCGTGCGAGGGTAGTTTGAGCGCCGCTAGCTCTGCGGTCCTCCCCTTCTTGCCGACTGGCGCGCCGGCGTCGGCGGCGCCGCCCACCGCCGGCCGCCGCTTGCCTTGGCGCCCTTTTACGTTGCCCGCCAGTGGTACTGTAACAGATGTGTCTCTAAGTATCTTCGCCTGGTCAATTTCAGCAGGATAGTGGGTGATTAGGGTAAGCCGTAGGTATGCATTAAATATTTTGAATATTTGTGTTATGTTGGGCGAAAATTCTGTTAATTTTGGTGAATAGATTTAGTTATAGTCCGACCACTCGTTTATTTTCTTTTTGACAACTAGAATGACAATCAATTAGTATACCTAAAACTTTACCGATTAGATTTTTAATGACAATCGATTTGTTCATAAAACTGTTTGCTTGTTTTGTAATCGATTTTGTCATACTACTTTGGGTGTACTTCATGCTCGAAATTTTGTATTATTTTACAAAAATCTAAATTACTTTGTTTTTAGAAACCAAATATTTCGGTTTATAGATGTTAATTCTCATAAAACAGAAAATGTGTACTTATAATGAGATACAAAGTTCTTAAAATTATGCTTAAGCTAATATTAGTACGCTATAATATGCTATATACAGTGTGTCCCTGGATAAAGTGCAACCCCGAAAGGGGGTGAAACTAGATCAAAAATTATCGACAAAAAAATAGAAAAAAAAAATTAAAAAAATTTAGTATATACTTTATTGATGAATTAAAATTTTTATTGCTCACTAATGACTCTATTTAATAAAACAAGATCCGTCAAGTGCGAGTGTAACTCGCGCGCCGAGGGTTTTGAACGTTTGTCAACAAATATGTACCAAAAGTACCGGTTAGAGACTTCGCAGTTTAAGGTATTCGACCTAAGAATAGTAGGTACCAACCTACATTTCAGATGGATCTCTATGCATGCCTCGGTTAAGGTGGGTAATGGTAAATTTTTCGACTTTTTTCAAAATATTTCAAAAAGTATGAAAGTTACAGAAATTTTAAAAACTGTTTTGAAATGTCCAAACCGATACCTTTCATTTGATACCCCACACGGTGGGGTAGCCCCCCTTTTGAAAATTATTCCTTTTTGACCATTTTTCAAAAAGTGTTCTTTTTACAGACTTCTCTATATTTTTCCTGTAAAATATAAATCCATATCTACAAACGCTTCATACATTTTAAATGGATCGCTCGGCAAACTTCGGAGATAGGGGGGGGGGAATGGGTATTTTTTCGACTTTTTTAAAAATATTTCAAAAAGTATGAAACCTACAGAAATTTGAAAAACTGTTTTGAACTTTACAAACCAATACCTTTCATTTGATACCCCACTCGGTGAGGTAGCTCCCCCTTTTGAAAACTATTCCCCCCCTTTTTGACCATTTTTCAAAATGTGTTCTTTTTTCAAACTTCTCTATATTTTTCCTGTAAAATATAGATCAATGTCTATAAACGCTCCATACATTTTACATGGATCGCTCTGCAATCTTCGGAGATAGGGGGGGGGGAATGGGTATTTTTTCGACTTTTTTCGAAATATTTTCAAAAGTATGAATCCTACAAAAATTTCAAAAAATATTTTGAAATGTACAAAATGTTACCTTTCATTTGATACCCCATATGACTCTGTAGGTATCTTTTAAAATTTCGGCATCACAATTTGTATGGAAAATATTCATTTTCATTTTTCATTTATTTTCATTTATTTTTCTCTAAATCTGTACAGGCGCACGAAATGTATTATTATTTTAAATTTCAAGTTGATAGCTGCAGTAGTTTTTGAGTTATTAAGGAGGGAAAAAAGGACAGACAAAGCGAGACCATAAGGGTTTTGAAACCGATCTTCGATCATCAAAACCCTAAAAATGATTTCTTCCAAAGTAGTAGGTCTATTTTGTTAAAATAAAAACTATAATCATGTCAGGATGACGATAAAATAACAAATAACTCACAAACAAGTGGCTATCGTGACTTAAATTTTAATTTTTGTATTAAAATTACATTTTTTATGCTGTTTTTTTCCAATAATCTCCAAAAATCTTAAAATTAAGCCTATAATACTACATATTTTTATGACTTTTTATTATTGTCTATCATAATAGCTTTTAAATAAAATAAAAACCTACGTTCTAACATAAAAAATGTGCTGGCTAGGAGCATTTAAAGTTGACCACTGATTACGTCACCACTTTTCAACACAAACTTTAAGTCACGATAGCCACTCGTTTGTGAGTTATTTGTTATTTTATCGTCATCGTCACATATCTGACATGATTATGGTTTTTATTTTAACAAAATAGACCTACTACTTTGGAAGAAATAATATTTTTATTAAATAGAGTAATTAGTGAGTAATAAAAATTTTAATACATCAATAAAGTATATACGAATTTTTTTTTAATTTTTTTTTCTATTTTTTTGTCGATAATTTTTGATCTAGTTTCACCCCCTTTCGGGGTTGCACTTTATCCAGGGACACACTGTATATGTATAAGTAAGGCTATTTAATAGCATAAAATTTTATTATTTTTATTGTTTTACTTGTTACGTGCCTCTACCCGCAGCATAACACGCGTTTTTCCGAAATAAAAAGTAAGACAGAGAGAGTTACTGTTCTAAACTTTAGTTTTTACTATTTTCAATACTTTTTAAGGAAAAATCAACTGTTATTATCGTCAAAAAGAAAAACGAGTGGTCGCAGTATGAGTGCACCTACTCCTAAATCCGCATTTAGACAAAACATCACGTATATCGTACATTAACATTACGAGTGCATTTATTTAGTAAAATTTTATTATAGGAATAAATATACAGGTACGTCTCGAAAGTCCCTATTGCGTCAAAATTGACGCATTATCGAACCCGTTTAATTAATTTAATTAATAATAAATATACTAGTACATTGAGTCCGCCATGCCACCGCTATCTCAAGCCGAGTTACCTCAGGTCTTTTTTCCTTGATTGTATATAATCCCACTAATATTGCGAATGCGAAAGTTTGTGTGAATGTTTGTTACCACGTTAATATCTCCGTATCCGTAGAGTTTTTGTTCTAGAATACATAGGCTAATCTAATTTTTTAAAATTATCCTTTCATGAGTTAAGGTTTCTATAATAAATTATTATTCCTTGGTTCGATTCACTCAAAACTCGGTTTATATAATATATACTATAAAGTAAATAATGAATTACGTATTTTTTATTTTTACATAACGACCCCTAGGTGGTGTGCAATAAATTTCTGAAATTTCCGTACTACACACAGTACTAGCTGCGCCCCGCGGCCTCGACCGCGGGGCGCAGCTAGTACTAAATAAAACCGAATGGTGGATTTTCGTGCGTAAAGGAAACATCGCGCGAAGCTATGCTGCGAGTGCCATACACAGCACACTCTGTGTATGACACAACTGGGAAATTCCTGAGCATCCTTTAAATCAGGGCTTGAATAACCGGAAAATACCGGTATGAAAAGGTTAACGGTATGACGTCATACCTTTATATTACGATATCCTTATATAACGGTACCGTTATGTTCCGATACCGAAAAATAGCGATAGCTTTATTTTTAGCAGTAGCGTAATTTTAAAATAAGAGTACCGAAATGAGAAAACTATAAATAGCTCTCGGCTCAGCTGCAGATTCTATCTAGCCAGTTCCGTTCTAGTCGAGCGAGTGAGACCGGACAGTCGTGTGACTCGTGCGTTTCGAAGTTTTATTTCGTAAAACCGTTTGCTTAGCTGAGCCAAGTTGCAATTATATTTAATAACTAGCGGCCCGACCCGGCTTCGCACGGATGGACATTTATTTTTAAACATTTTGAAATAAACGTAGAGTAAATGTAGGTATCTATTATTTCTGTGGCAGGACATTTACTTTTATCCGACTGCCTCGTTGGTCTAGTGGTCGCTTGTTCAACCGCTGAAAATGAGGTCCCGTGTTCAAATCCCGGGTCGGGCCAAGATTTGTATTATTGGGTCTTTTCTAGCAAGTTGGCGGTGTAAGACGGCTTAAGCCGTTGGTCTATCGCATGACCTCTCTCCGGCCGTGTCGGTCTGCCAACCTATCGGATTATGAGAGTGAGGGCATAGAGAGTGCACCTATGTTTGCGCACACACTTGTGCACTAATTTATACATATTAATGTCCTGCGCATCTTGGTCGATGAGACTGGCCGCCGTGGTCGAAATATCCACATCCCTCACTGCGTTGCACGCACAGGGCCACACCGCGCACTGGCCACGCCGGCGCGACGCGGCGGCGGGCTGCGTTTATTTACTACTAGTTTATGCCCGCGGCTTTGCACGCGTTGTTTCTATGGAAACGTTTCAAGGTGATTTTTATCCCATGTGAACTGATATATGGGGGTGTGTATTGCGATAATGGTATGAATACCGGTATACATACCGGCACCAGTACACATACCGGTTTACATATCGGTACCGGTATAAATACCGGAATACATACCGGTACCGGTATACATACCGCTATTTATACTGGTACCGGTATGTATATCGGTATTTATACGGGTACCGGTATATATACCGGTATTTATACCGGTATGTATTGCAGTAATAATACCGGTATGTATACCGGTATTTACACCGCTATGTATTGCGATAATAATACCGGTATTTATAAAACATACCGGTATAAATACCGGCATACATACCGGTACCGGTACACATATCGGTATCGGTATAAATACTGGAATACATACCGGTACCAGTAAAAATGCCGGTATGCATACCGGTACCGGTATTTATAATACATTTATAAAACATACCGGTATAAATACCGGTACCGGTATAAATACCGGTATACATACCGGTACCAGTATATATACCGCTATTTATACTGGTACCGGTCTGTATACCGGTATAAATACCGGTATACATACCGGTACCGGTATGTTATCTGGTATTTATACCGGTAACAGTATGTATACCGGTATTTATACCGGTACCGGTATGTATACCAGTATTTATACCGGTATGCTTTCCAGTTATAATACCGGTATTACCGGTATGTTTTATAAATACCGGTATTCTTATCGCAATACATACCGGTGTAAATACCGGTATACATACCGGTACCCGTATAAGTACCGGTATACATACCGGTACCAGTATAAATAGCAGTATGTATACCGGTACCGGTATGTATACCGGTGCCGGTATGTATACCGGTGCCGGTATGTATACCGTATGTTTTATAAGTACCGGTATATACACCGGTATGTATTGCGGTAATAATACCGTTATTTATAAAACATACCGGTATAAATACCGGTATACATATCGGTACCGGTATAAATACCAGTATACATAACGGTACCGGTATACATACCGCTATTTTTACTGGTACCGGTATCATTACCAGTATACATACCGGTATTATTGCCTACCGATTATATTATTATTATATTATTATATACTGGTATTTATACCGGTACCGGTATGTATACCGGTACAGAAATGTATACCAGTATTTATACCGGTAGGTTTCATAAATAACAGTATTATTACCGCAATAAATACTGGTGTAAATACTGGTACTTATAATACATACCGGTACCGGTATACATACCGCTATTTATACTGGTACCGGTATGTATACCGGTATTTATACGGGTACCGGTATGTATACCGGTATTTATATCGGTACCAGTATGTATACTGGTATTTATAACGGTAACAGTAAGTATACCGGTATTTATACCGGTACCGGTATGTATACCGATATCGGTATTTATAAGTTTTCCAGTAATAATACCGGTATGTATACCTTTATTTATACCGGTACGTATACCGGTATTAATACCGGTACCAGTATTTATACTGGTATTTATATCAGTACCAGTATGTATACCGGTATTTATACCGGTACCAGTATGTATAACGGTATAAAATAATGTTTTTCATGTGTGAAAAAAAAATGTTTTTCTTGTGTGAAAATGCCTTGTCACAGTGAGGGACCAGACAGCTATAGATAGATAGATAGATATTTATACCGGTATGTTTTCCAGTAATCATATCGGTATGTTTACCGGTATTTATACCGGTACCGGTATGTATACTGGTATTTATACCGGTAACGTTATGTATGTTTAACAGTAATAATACCGGTATTTATACCGGTATGTATTGCGGTAATAATACCGGTTTGTATACCGGTATTTATACCAGTATTTATACCGGAACCAGTATTTATACCGTACGGTATGTATTGCGGTAATAATACCGGTATTTATACCGGTACCGGTATGTGTACCGGTATTTATATCGGTACCAGTATGTATACTGGTATTTAAACCGGTACCAGTATGTATACCGGTATTTATACCGGTACCGGTATGTATACCGATATCGATATTTTTTTTTTTTATTTTTATTTTTTAAAATCGGTATTTATGTGTTTTCCAGTAATAATCACGGTTTTTATACCGGTATGTATTGCTTATAATATCGGTATGTATACCGGTATTTATACCGGTACCAGTATGTATACTGGTATTTATATCGGTACCAGTATGTATACCGGTATTTATACCGGTACCGGTATGTACCGGCATTTATACCGGTACCGGTATGTATACCGGTATTTATACCGGTATAAAATAATGTTTTTCTTGTGTGAAAAAAAAATGTTTTTCATGTGTGAAAATGCCTTGTCACAGTCAGGGACCAAACAGTTATAAGAAAACCAGATGCCAGATATCTTGGCAATACAGCTCGTTGACCTTCATGAAATCAAAAAAAAGGCACTGCTTAAAATTTTTGTAAATTATTATTAGTACGAATTTAATTAGAATAGAATAGAATAGAAAATCATTTATTGCCTTAATTTAAAAAATACACAAAAGAAAAATATACGTACTACTTAATTAAAACTAATAAACTTAGACAAAAGGAGTAAATTCAGCATTTAGCTGTAATGCAAAAATGCAAATGCAAGGCACTTATAACGCTCATATTTGGCACTTAGTGTAGACAATCTAGTCTCCGCGCTTAATGAAAAGAAACAATAAAAAACATATTTTCGCATTCTCCCCATGCTTTCCTTTTACAAGGAAAGAAGCCGAATCGACGAATATAAGAACGACCGCACCGTCATAGCTGTGTATTAAGAAGTGTGTGTGAGTGAAACCTCGTTCGACAAGGCAAGTGGCATTCCTATCGAGCGAACTGTAAACAGAGCACTAGCGTCGTTTACTCACGCGTTTTTCGGTACCGAAATGAATTACGTTACGGTACCAGAAAAATACAGGTAGCTACCGGTACCCTTAAAATAATGGTACCGTTATTTTATACCTGTACCAATACCGTTATTGTATACCGGTATAGGTCTACCTTTAAATCAAAACGGTACCGTAATTTTTTACCGGTAGCTTAACCCTATACCTATACCGCTTTCAAGCCCTGCTTTAAATTCAATGTCACACAAGTTTTGAAACAGTACGCTGGGAGAAGTCACGCTCGAAACTGGGTTTTCAAGTTCCGTCAAGATGTCCGAAAGCTACGAATACTCGGCTGCGCTCGAAGTGGATGAAGTCGATGGTAACACGATAGGGGTAACCCTCGATGTTAGCGCAAGAGCCGTGAAGAGCAAAGTAGCAAACGCGAAGAAACCAATAGCAGAGGCAATCATCGAAGTAGGCTTCGGCAAGTCTTCCACGACGATAAAGAACATGATGGGTTTGGATTACGAGCACATGCGAAGTGGAACTGAACCAGACCTGGAACAACTGACGCTAACTTTTAAATCAGAAGATCTGAAATCTTCCTTCAAGATCGGAGCGGTGGCAGAACTTCTACCGAAGGCTCTAGGGTACAGAAACGACCAGCCGCTCGTCATCTTCATGCACGGTTTTACCGATGACCCCAATTTATGCAACTTCACCCTAGTGAATGAGGCTTTCCAAAGCAAAGGCTACCACAACATTCTCGCATTGGATGCGAGTCCACTTATCCGCTTCTTGTATCTACGCTCTAGCACCTACGTTCGCTTTATCGGAGAGAAGTTGGGAGAGGCACTTGCTGCTCTGGTCAAATCTGGACTGGATAGGAGTAGCATCCATTTAGTTGGCCACAGTTTGGGTTCTCACATAGCCGGGTTCGCAGGGAAGACCTTCCACTCGCTGACTGGAAGTTTGGTTGGTCGTATCTCTGGGCTGGACCCTGCCGGGCCTTGCTTCAGCCACCTGGATGCACCAATGAGGCTCGCGGCCACGGATGCTGAGTTCGTCGATGTGATACACACGAACGCGGGAACCTACGGGCTTTCTTCGCCCGTTGGTCACGTGGATTTCTTCCCCAACGGCGGCGAACAGCAACCGAACTGCTTATTCGAGTTCCAGTCCCACAATCGCGTGGTGGAGTTATTTGCAGAGTCTGTGAGGAACCCGGAGGCTTTCCCGTCCAGGGCTTGCAGTGATTGGAATGAGTTTGTGAAGGGAGAATGCGCGTTTGATTTGCTAGACGATTGTGACCTCGTTTACATGGGTTATGGATGCAAAAGGGGGAGCACGGGACGGTATTACCTCCGCACTGGTGAAGTACAACCTTATGGCATCGGCAAGGACGGTTTGAGGTGCAGTGAAGGAATCATTAAGCGTATCTTTGAGGAACTAAATAAAGACCTTAATAGATCGTCGTCGTCGACTAGTGGAAGTTGCAAGTGACACAGCTGTTATGAAAATTCCCCCCAGCAGAATGCCACCTTTAGTTTTTTAGCTCTAGGAATAAAGCCGTGTGGTACCGGCAAATAATTTATCAGGTAATGCATAAGTGGACTAGCAATAGCAATTAGCATAGGCTATAGTACTAATTTGTTTAGGTAGTTAGGTTAGTTAAGTTCTCATTCACTTAAGTTTAGAATACTGAACGCGTGTTTAGAATAACTAAAAATTCATATAAATAACCTAAAAGCTAGAAGTTCAGCTAATCTTGAGATTAACCATCACTGAAAGTTCGAAATGAATAACTACCTCGTAATTTCAGGCTTTTACTCGTATTGACAGGGTAAATCTATAGAGATTTGCTTTGCAGCAGCTGTAAATAGGTGGTACCTACCAAGTTTAAGTTCCGGTTATTAACCGATATTTAACTGGATATCAGTTGAAAGATCTTAATTTTATCATTTGCAACAAAAAAGTTTATCGTCGCGATGATGATTCTCGATAAGACGAACTTCTTGGCCAGACTTGTCGCGACAGCACAAATCTTCGCATTACCGCGATAGTGTGGCTGTAGCATTAAACAACTGGTTCATTTGAAAGTAACCGTGTTTTTACCCTGTTGAGTTCCAATCAATCGTATCCAATCGTAGGCAAAACACACAACATATATGATTGGTGAGTAGTCAAACCAAACAAATTCAAGCAAGATAAGACAAAAAATGCGCTAACCTAAGCTAATTTTAGTAGTAGGTAGATACTAATTAGTGACAAAAACATTACGTAGGTAATTAATTACTAATTAGTCATCTATATCCTCATTTAAAACGCTGAAATATATTATTTTTATTAGGAGCCTGCATGATCCCAATGCAGGGCAAAGGCCTCCCTTTCCACTTTCCATTCTTCTCTATTGTCGGCCAGTTGTGGCCACTTGTTGATATTGAATAAAATTAAAATTTTATATGTTGTTTTTGTATTCTCTTACCTAATTTAATTACCTACTAACGTTCCTAAATCATTAACCTATGCAAATTAAATACGCAATCGTAACCAAACGTCAGATTCCGATACGACGAGTAAATATTATTAATAAAATATTAGTTTGTTTCAAAAAACTAAATACCCACTTCGAATCAATTAATTTTACACTGTTTTAAAGTTTGGCGTGATAAATAAGTACTAAATCCCCGGGCATAAAAAAATTATGGGCCCATCTCGAAATCATACCTTATTTTAAACAATAGCGTTTTAATTTTCAAAATCGGTCCGTAATTGACGGAAAAATCGACGAACATAGAATAACATAACATGTGGAATAATAAACATGTGGAAACTTGTAATTAGGTCTCAGTAGCATACTCATACTCATACTCATACTCATTTATTCTCCGTAGGAACACAAGGCACACTTGGAAATGTCACTTTATATATGGTTACAATTTGATGTGCTTAAATTATAATTCAAAGACATAAAACAGACAAGACAGAAAATAATCAAGGAACTTAGGAATATATACATACAAAAATAAGTAAATTTATAAATAGATCAGCTGTAAATGGGCATCGTCAGAGTCATGTAAACAAAATACCTAAATAATAATTATAAATTCATGGTGCTGCTGTAAAATGGCATTGTCCGAAACAATTAATTCTAATAAAATATTAGATAGGTAATTACTATACCTAGGTGAAGTGTAATGTAAGGTGCTAAGGTGCATTGTCATTTGTCATTTGTGTACTAGCTATGATAAAATAATTGTGTGATCATATCATGCATGTATGTATAAATGCGTGCACTTTATTATAATCAATCAAGGAAAGACCTTATAGTTAAATCATAGCTGCAAATCTTCCTAAAATTCGTAAAATTAAATAAAATAAAAAACATTCATACAGCCCAATATAAAAACTTTTTCTCCTTCTTTTTTCGAAGACGCTTACCTATCAAGTTCAAATTCTCTAAAGGTAGCTGTGTGTGAAACCTACCTACAACGAATTACTAATTCAACACGCAAAAACTGACTTCTTAAACGATATAACGAGCAAATCACGTACCTATTTAAAAATTAAAATACTTGTTTTCCTTACCAAATTTCCAACTCAGCTACCTAAACCAGTTCCGTGTGTCAACTGATAGAAAAACTAATCACTGAGGTCACGCAATAAGCGACTATGTTCACTTAGCTCACTCTTCAACTTCAGAGCAAACACTTTTATCGATTTATTAAAAATAGACCGGTCTCACGCTCGACTTTATCAAGCGTAGTTTATTTATGTAAGAGTTATCGTAGGTACCTAATGATATGGATCAGTTGAGCTACCTCTAGATTGTTTGCAACAGTCTGTAGTTAGCTCAATTTTAAATACTTACTAGTTCTAATTTGTGTCTATTTTGCGATTGTAATTTTCTTTGTGTTTATATACTTAACCTAATACCCAGTTACCCAGGTATAAAGAAAAACATTCCACCATTATTTATTTATACTTATTTTATACAAAATAAAACGTCAAGTGCGAGTCAGACTAGCACACTAAGAGTTCCGTATAATTGTAAGACCTTGTGTTGACCAAATATCATGATTCTAGGTCAATGGGAAGTACCTCATAGGGTTTGGTCCGTAGCAAGAATCAAAAATATATTTTTTTTGTGAATAATCTACAAATTTACGGTATTAGGATTTTTTCCTTTATTTGGGCTTTAAGACCTTGCTTTTTGCCATATTTCATAATTCTAGGTCTACGGGAAGTACCTACCCTATGGGTTTTGGTCCCTGGCGAGAATCAACAGCCATTTTTTTAGAGAATAAACTACAAATTAATAGTTTTCAGATTTTTCCCTTTACTTGTGCTAAAAGACCTTGCTGCTCGCCAAATTTCATCGTTCTAGGTCTACGGAACCCTTTTGGTTTTGTGTGTATGTAATTACCTCGGAAACAAAATATTCGGACATAAACGTACAACAAAATGATTCTAAGGGTTTCTTTTTTCCTTTGAGGTACGGAACCCTAAAAACACAGTCAGTGAAAAGAAAGTAGAATGGAGCTTTTTCTTCGTTGAGATAACAGATACTGATTTCTTTATTAATTTGTAGATGGATAGGACTTTCGATCAACAATACGATAGGACCGACGACGACGGGTAGGAAAATCTTTATAAAATTTTCCTAAAATCTTTATAAAATTTTCCTTCGTAAATCTACACGTAAAGTATTTTAACTGAATTAAATATTAAATTAAATTATCAAAATTTGTGTCCGAGTTACGTTGCGTAATACGTGGATGTGAAACATTCCGGCACTAGAGTATTCTTTTCGATTTATCTATCAACATTTTGGTTCATTCGCTTTGATTGTCATCGTTTTCTTTATCACTAAAGCAATTAAATATTATTGTTATGGAATAATAACAAAACTATAACTATAACATACCTACAATATCGACGAGTGATTAAATATCCTCTGTTGATCGATAACACTGAAATTCAGTAGCTTGTTAACAAGTCTAGGTAAGAACTGAATTAATTGGGTTACGTAACCAAGTTTGATTGAGCTCGACTCTGCTCTATTTTATGAAATCGATCATTATAACCTCTGAGGCTCTGATACAAGGACATTTTTGCTTTGTTTTAAACTGGGGAATCATTTGATACGATTTCGTGTATAATGTTTTTGTCCTGCATTGAAAGTTGGTCAAAAATTGCGCGTCAATTTCCTCGACAATTACCTTATAAGGATTTTGGTGGACTCTTCGGACGAGAGTTAAGTGCTTCAAAAAGTATTTATATTCCGGAATATGATAAGCAGGACCAGACGGCAGTTTCCGTGGTGGTTTCCTGTTTTATTTACTAATTTTAGCCGGGTAGTTTTCCCTATATAAATAAATAAATAATGCTGGACAATTCACACAGCATTATCTACATAGGTACATAATTTGCACAGGTAGGTAAGAAATTAAAATTTACAACTACAGATGTACGAATACCCTACATCTGTATTTACAACGTGCCTCACAACGATAGTTAAACTAACCAATTAATTTTGATTGCAGTTAGCTATAATCTATATAGGTATATATACTTATTAAAACTGAGATATATGATAAAATAAGTGCTGTTCAAACAGTAAAGCCACGTAATCGCAGAGATCGTTAGCCCGGACGTGTAGCATTACAGTGGGGTGATGCAAATTGGTCACCACATTAACCCGTGCATTATTTAACCGTACTTTTAAAGATGGACAGGACTTTATACCGTCCTTTCTCTAGGTTAAAAATACAGTGATATAAAATAAATAGAGTGAAAAAAAAACTCACAGTCCATCCCACGAAAGTATTCGACGTATTTAACGTAAGTAAATACGGCTTCGTGTTTAGTGGCCGTGTAGATAAGATAAAACCGACTTCCTTCGAATCATTGCGAGAATCGACGCCGCCCGCTCGGAACGTTAACAATTCTAGATTTGCATAAAATTTAAAGTAGACGGTGTATTATATAAACATTGTTCAGTTCAATGGGCATTATTATTGCGATGTGGATATGCGTTTAACGATCACGATTTGTTTTATCTGAGAAATTTTAGGAGATTTGTAGAACTTTATGATTGCGGGAGGTTGTTTATTGTTTATGAGAGAGGAGAAGTAAGGAAATTCGCTTACCAGCCATAAACCCCAAGGTGATGTGTTCGAATCTAAAATCAATAGAGAAATCGCGCGGCACGTGTTTACACTCGACAATCACGCACACAATGACACGTTGTCCGTAACGTGTTCATGTGTGCGTTGCTTGTAGTATACAATCAACAGTGACAGTAATGTTATTGTTCAGGCAGCATTGTCTACAATTTTTATCGTATGCACTGCGGATGCCATATTACAGAACTGGCGAGCAGCCAAATTGCCATATAGGCTCCTACGCCTCCTACACAGAGATATATGTATAATCAAATCAACCAGCTGCTGCTCGCTCTTTTACGAGACAACAAGTAGAAAAGTAGTTTTATATTAGTACTATAAAACTTATATACCTACCTACCTAAATCCATCGTGGTTATTAACACTAAAGATATATCTGCCAACATCGAGCACATACCCAATAGAGAGGAAATATGGTAATTCGAATTTCGAAACTCATCAGTGATTTGTCACTTATAAATGTCTATCATACCTACTAGGTGTTGTGCTGATATAATAAATTATATTATATGCCTATCGATAGGTACTCCCGATTTAACAAGAAGTACCTACCTCATTAAAATGTATCAATCTGATTGATTTATTGTTGATCAGTGTAAGTTTTATAATATACTCCGGGTATATTATTAAATTCCAATCTAAAATAAGAATTCCACACTAGTAGGCACGTATTTGATTTGTTTGCTATAGCAAAATTATAAATTCAATGTTGAAACTACAATCGCATAACCCGCACACCACACTAGCGAAAATTATTTACCTGAATAATTTTCGCGATGCTCATAGTTTTGTTTAACATTGACTATCGATATCGATATAAATAAATGCTTGCCCAACTGGGTGTGATGCTTAATTTTGAGTCGGCCAATCGGAGCTCAGCGGTCGCCGCAGTGATTTGGCGGAATTATTGTCTAAACAAAATAAATCACATTTCCTCTCTATTGGATATGTGCTCGATGTCTGCCAATAACAACTCGCTCGCAATGCCCTCACTTATTCCGCGATCATGTCGCATGAAACTGAATTCACATAATTCTTTCCATCCAAAAGTTGCCTGGAAGAGATCGCTTCTAAGCGATAAGGCCGCCCATTGTACTTGTGTCTTATGTAATGTCTCTTTTATTGTATTTTTGTTGGTGTACAATAAGTATCTTTGTATTGTATTGTATTGAAACTGTGCCGAAATATTGGAAAGCTCAAAACTCAAATCATGGTAAATATCCCGTTGTAAATGACTTTAGAAAGTAGCTTAGTCCCCGGAAAACAATCTATCTCCATGCCAAACTTCATTAAGATCCGTTCAGCTGTTTAGGCGTGAAAGGTCAGAGAGATAGATAGACAAGAATCACTTTCGAATTTAAAATATTAGTATGGATGGTTTAGATACCCTTTAGGTAAGAGACTTCTAATCTAAATGTCTTATCATTACAGATATTTTACCGAAGAGATATTATTGATTTCATGAAAATATTGGGAGACTATATGAATAGCTTTGGCATTTTCCGCCCTGGGCGGTCCTTATTCTTTTATAAATTTGTTAGTTATTAAGTAGTATAATTCACATTAATAAATATATTATATTAACTAGAATCTCAAAACAAAAATGCAAATAAGGTTAGGGAATAAAGCTTATTTTTTTTTTTAATGAGCCTAGCGCAGAACAGGGCGTAGCATAAAAGCTTGGAAGCCCTAACTGCTATAAGACCATCAGTGAGTAAAACCGGTTTAAGTGGGTATGATGATTATTGATTACCTATAGGTAAAACAGGCATTGATATTTGTAGAAGTAGGTAGGTAACAATGTTCCTCCTACACTGAAAAAAAATTGTTTACATTGATTAAGATCTTGTCTAATGTGATCCGCATCATGAATCTATATGAGCCTGATAAGATCTTGTCTTCGTGACTATGAGAACTTAGTTAAATCGTAATAGCTCCTTCTACCAAGTAATGAATTGGCCTTATATAGTATAGTTATTTAATTTAATTCAGAGATTACAACAATTAACAATTACAACAAAGTTGTCTGCTAACCCCGTGCAAATTAATGTTTAATATGACAAACTGAATATTTATTTCGATTTGATTCGAGATCGAGATTAGAGCATTAATATCATGTCAATGATGTGCCTTTTTTCTGTTTTAAACAAATTCGATATGTTGCAGCTACCATGCATTCTTGTTAGTATTGAATGAGATATTTATCATTCCAACTATTTTGACGAAAACTAAGAAAAAATGCGTCTTAGTTGGACTATATTTTTTTCAGTGTACATTTCGTGTACGATATAAGTCTTTAGGGACAATAGCCTGTCTAGAACAGTCAGGCACAATCTGGTCGAAGCGACGCGTGACCCGAGAGCTGGTGAGTATCTGGCGCAGCGCATCAGCATTGCCATACAGCGGGGCAATGCAGCCAGCGTAGCGGGGACACGCGACGACTGGTATTGATATGAATCAATTGAGATATGTATTAGATTGTTTGCAACAGGCTGCATTTAGCTCAATTGTTTCAAATGTAAATACTAGTTCTATATTATTTATATTTTTGACTGTAATATTCTTTGCCAATAAAGTTTGTATATGGTAAAATCACAATAATAAGAGCGAATAACAACAAAATTAAAAATAAAAATAAAAACCGACAGAATTTCATGCAACATGGCTACGAACACTCGGAATAAAATTATCTATGAAAAAAATCATCTGTTTGGGAGCTACGATACCACAGACAGATACACAGACAGACACGTTAAACTTATAACACCCTTCTCTTTTTGCGTCAGGGTTTAAAAATAATAAAGAACGGAATGCGGTGCTCGCTGATGTCTTGCAGTTGACCACAACACATGATGACCTCGTTAAAACTGAGAAAGATTGACTTAGCAAATATATTGACTTGGCTAACGAGGTTGTCAGCATGTGGGATGTTGATTCAGCGACTATCGTCCGGATAGTCGTTTCGGTTAACGGCGTAATAGCGAAGAGCCTCTATCAACATCTCAAGAGACTCGCTAGGAATTTGGATCAAGGGCGATTCAAAAAGTACTCCTGAACTAGGCGCGCATCGTCAGGAAGTTCCTCTCTCTGCAGCCCTAGTCACCGGCCGCTTGAGCCTAGCTTCGCAGCCGGTGTGGTGATTCACCGATTTGAGATATTTTATACTGTAGAATAGTTTTACAATATTTTATTTTTTACAGTAAAAATGTATTTTATTACGAGATTTAAATGAAGTGTATCATAATAATAGTTTCAGTCCGTCGCTTTTCTCGCGCGGTACCAGGATAAAACAGTCTAATAGCTCATCGGGTTTTCATCAAAAACTCATCTAAATAAACATGAAAAAAAACGTCGGAGCACCCGACCCAAAGATCGCTTACATACGCGACGTCCTTGTCGTGCAGCATCCGATTTTAATCAGTTGTCATGAACTGAACTAGCTTACAACTGTCGCCAATATTTTATTGTATGTTTTAAATGGTAAACCTTTTTTTAATAAATAAATATTGGTTAAAGAAAGAAACTAACTATTATTGTGAAAAACTGAAATTCATTAAGTTTTGTAGAAGTCTTGCAAAGCCATTTATTTAGCACTTAGAAAATTAGAATAAAACAATTACAGTTACTATTTACACTTATACCCATCTATTTAAAAATCTAAGCCAGAAGGCAGAGTGCCCAAAATGCTGGCAGCATTGCCACATTGAATGGCAATGCTAATTAGTAGACCGAAAAAGGTCTTACAAACAAATTATACTGGACATTTCCACACAGCATCTTCTGTGTTATTATCAGATACCTGCAGATCGTACAAAAATTTGTCCCGCAGCGTTAATAGAACCCGCAATCCCTGCCTCGCAAATAGATCTTCGCCCACTACACCACTGAGGCTTTAAAAAATAATGGGCGGTCTCAGTGTCAAAGTCGAGTATTGTTGTGGTGTCCTGATGATGTCTCGTAGAGAGACGAAACTAGTTGACGACTTACTTTTGATGAGTCTTTTCTTTTGTAAATTAAGTTGTGTTCGTTCTTGGACTTGGAGGGTAATTTACTGGGCAATTTTGTATTGCGTAAGTCTGTTGTTTACTTTCTCTGATTGCAAGTGGGAGGAATTTGTAGCAGGACGGGCGATACACGTAAATCACATTTTGTTGGATCTTGTCGGAGGAGGTTTTGCGCGGAATTGTTACTAAGTATTGTTTTATCCTAATATTTAACTTGACTTACTAGTCGCAATGCCCATATCAGTGACTTTCAGCTGCCCCTGCTTGATCATGTTCTCATAGTTAGGCTTGATGGCCGTCAGCTCCAGATTGTAAAGCCCGAACATTGGCCCCAGGGTCGCGTCTTCTTCGTATGTGAATAAAACTTGGATGTCCTTGATCAGGGCACGTTGCACTGTCGCGTACCAGGATTGAGTGACTCTGAGGACAAGCACAGATTTATCATCGGCCTGTCATTTTAGTAGTAACTATTTATATTAAAACTAGTTTAAGTCCGCGGCTTCGCAGGCGTTGTATCTATAAGGCTACGTCCGCACAGGCAGGCGGCTTGCTTAGCGCCTAGAGCCTAGCGAGTCACCTAGCGAGTAGCTTAGTAAAACGAACGTTCTAGAATGTTCGCGACCCGCCGCACTGCGACACGCTAAGCGACTTGCTAGGCGCCAAGCGCGCAGTGCGGCCGGTCGCGAACATTCTAGAACGTTCGTTTTACTAAGCTACTCGCTAGGTGACTCGCTAGGCTCTAGGCGCTAAGCAAGCCGCCTGCCTGTGCGGACGTAGCCTTTAAAGGTGATAATGATATCCAATGGCAACTTATGGGATAAAAGTAGCCTATTGATTCCAGGATTAGAAATACCTGAATGCAAAATTTCAGCCCGATCCTTTCAGTAGTTTTGGCGTGCGTGAAGAGGTAACAAACATCCATCCATTTGTACATCCATCCAAACTTTCGCATTTATAATATTAGTGTGATAAAACGACAAGTGTAAGTTGGACTCTCATCCCGAGGGTATAATTTTGAATAATTGTAAGACCTTGCTGCTGGCCAAATTTTATGATTCTAGGTCAACGGGAAGTACCCTATAGGTATTGTGTGATTCCCTGGAAATTTAAAAAAATCGGGCATAATCGGCTGCATATATTTTGATTGCGTAGACTTAGAAGTTTGGTCAGCCCTCGCACTCAGGGTAATTTCTAAGGAATAAAATAATATCCCATAAATTTTCGAATTGACGGGCCTTGAAATATGGTCGCAATAAAAAATTTGAATTTGAATTTGAACCCTTAGGAAGATTCCGTAGCATGTCCCCAGCGCGTTCAGCGTTCTTGTTTTCTGTCTAGTACTAGTTTTTTTGGTTAATTTTTTTAAAGCCATCTCGTTTGGTCCCGTTTGGAATGTTATTCAAAAAATCATTTTTAGACGAAGCTTGAACGGGCACTGTGCTTGCCCCGATGATGCTGCTGGGGGAGCAGCAAAATCACTTTTGTATCAACAGCAAACGGGACGGGCCTCTGTGTGAGTTGACACGGAATTGTTTGTGTGTCAAAATGCGATGCAAGTTCCAAGATGTTGCGCGCCTCAACGATGCCAGTGCGGTACTGCTGTCGAGCAGCTTCGTCATCATGGATTATCATGTAGTACATCCGACTAACTGCCCTAGTACATGTACTAGGGCAGTTAGTCGGGTATTTCGCCATGCCAGCCTTAACGGCATCATCCGGCGGGCCTTTGTCACCTCTAACGTACCACCTATTCTCGAATCGAATGGTCTGTTGCGTGACGATGGTAAGATGCCCGAAGTTATATCACTAGTCCCATGGGAGTTGGGGAGGCCCATTGTGTGGGGCGCTACATGCGTCTACACACTTGCGCCGAGAATATCCGTATTAAAGACAGATCTACAAGAACCTTACTTCACGCTATACAAAGAGAATACAATATCTACGCTATATTTCTAGTAATTCGAAAATTTACCTGAACTCCCAACTACTCCTTGAAATGACAGAGAATAACTTCCAGCGTCATCTTTCAAAAATTGACGGAATAGAACCCATTTGTTTTCTTTTTATCCAGTACTCAATAAGTATAAAGAGGTCATATACAAACGACAAAAGAGTATAGAGCTTTGAGTACAGACGTGATCGTGACGTCTCCTTTTTCCATACAATTGTTTGGTAAAGCACCTCTATCGTGCGGACAGGGAACTATCCATCAAATCCCATACTACTAGTATAGTATTATTATATCTGTGCCCATACTAAAAGGAAACGTTAAATAGACTCGCCCTTCTGATCGGTGTTACGGGTTCGTTGCGAGCGCCTTCTTTCCCCGTATACCGTACTACACGTTACACTACGCCGCGTAAAGGCGGTTAGTACCCGGCTTCGTAAAGAAGTCGAGGCGCGATAGGCCGACGACATCCGAAAGTCCGTGAGCTACACCTGGCCCAGCTGATGATGAAGTAGAGTGATAGAAAAATAAACCAGCGCTCTTTCACAAAATACCTAAACTAGGTTTTTGTGTTTGAGCAAAAAGCTGAGTCAGGCCCTATTAGACCTATACACACGCGCTCGTCGGCTTGCTGAGTGGGCTACTTAGTAGGTACCAACCCAATAGGCAGATAGGTCCTTGTGTTATGGTTACCTACGTACCTATTGTATTGTGATAGTCCTGTTCACTTGTGTTTTTGTAGGTAGGTATGTGTTACTAAGTAGTCTTTTATTTTATCTTTTATTTTATTTCATTAGTAGTGTACTGTAGTGTCTAATAAATAATTTTCTTTCTTTCTTTCTTTCTTTATATTAAAAACCCTAGTAAAAAGCTAGTTCAAAAACCAATTTCCTACCGCTAAAAGCAAGTGTATTGCGGACGATAGAGTCTATTTCTTCGTATTCCTTGACATTTTATTTTTCATCTGATTTGTTAGCAAGTAGTCCGAAATTTCTTAAGTCATATACTGGTCTCCATGATACAGATACAGGCTAAGCCTAGTGAAAATTCTAGGGAAAATTTCTGTAAGATTGATTATACTAAAATAAAATATATATATTTTTTTTCATTACTTAATTAGAACAGATCTACAACACAAGCAAGGTACTACCAAAATATAGATTTTTTATCATGCGATGATTACGATCTATCCATTATATTATTTTATCACTTCGTCGTGACGTAGGTGACAAAATAATAAATCGACGCGATACCTATCTCAAAAATGTACTGTTATTCTAGATGAAGTTGTATATTGTTCAGCATTATTTATTCTTTGTTTGCGAGAGTTCATGTACTGTCCATGTTTTGGTGGATGGATACAATACAGAAAGAAATGAGTAGTAGACGTATGAAGGACTTTAATTTAGGAAAAAATTCAAATCCAACAAAAGCCAATTCAACTCTTTCTTACCACTTTAATTTATTTCTCTTACCTTCTAGGCATGGTAGTCATGGCCTCCCAATACTGATCTATGTAAGGTATAATCTCCCGGTCCTTACTGAACAGTGCTTTGTTGCTGTTGTTCTTTGAACTATCCTGCCGGAGGTTGGCGATCGCTGTCAGACACATTTGAGGGAATGCTGAAAGCACAGAATATGCTTATATACAAAGTAGTAGAAGGTTTAAGACTAGCGTTAGCTAGCTGACTCTACCTAGGTAACTCTGCCTATTTATAATAATAAGTGCCATGCAGTAAAATGATTGTTTTTGCTGCAAATAAATATATATTATGTTATGTTTAAGTTAGCTTCTGCCTATAGCTTTGTATGCCTTTTTCCAGGTAAAAAGAAGACTTATGTTGGTTGTATAAGTTTGTTGAACTTCATTTACTTCCATAAATGCTTTTCATATGAAACAACTGGCTGACAATAGAGGAATGGAAGGTGGGGGGCCTCCCTTTCCACCTTTTCCATATACCTGGTGGGATTCTACAGGCCCTTGATCCATTCACTGCCCAGCCTCCACAACACGGGGGAGAAGACTGGCATCCGCATCTTGGGCCACGAATATGTTAGTTTTTAAAAACTAATTTACTTACAAGAACAAAATTAAGAATTTTAAAAACCTCCCTGATAGATTTTCATGAAACATGGCTAAGAACACTCAGGCTAAAATTATCTATGACACAAAAAAATCTAAACGAAAATTGGTTCATCCGTTTGGTAGCTACGATACCAGAGACAGATACACTGAGAGACACGTTAAACTTATAACACCCCTCGCTTTTTGGGTTATAAAATATAAATAATCTGTAGTTCTCATTCAAAACCAAAAAAGACTACTAACGAGCTTGATTCTTCTTGAAGGTCTCCAGACCTGTTGGTGAGCAGTTCTTACAAATGAATAGATAGTTGGTCATAAACGGCACTAGTTTGCCAAGCTGATAGCCGATACAGGATTCATGAAACCATCGATTGCAGGAGGCACATAGTAACTCAGCTATGTTGAGATTGCGATCCTTGCCACTGAAAAAATTTAGAGTGTGATGTATCAAAATTTTATAATCTATATATAAAAGAAAGTCGTGTTAGTTACACTATTTATAACTCAAGAACGGCTGAACCGATTTGGCTGAAAATTGGTGGGGAGGCAGCTTAGAACCAGGAGACGGACATAGGCTATGTTTTATCCCGGAATTACCACGGGAACGGGAACTACGCAGGCGAAGCCGCGGGCAGCAGCTAGTTTTATATAAAAACCACTAACAGAAGATACACAACATAAAACCTATGGCAAAATCGACATCAATGTAATGCAAGTCAAGTAGGTAATAGTAAAGAGTGTGTATGCTTTTGTTTTGATTATCCTAGGAAACAAAAGAGCGTAGGTCAATTTATCCGCCAAAATCGGGGGTTACTACTTGATACGTACCAGTAACAAGCTCCTTGAGATTCGGCTGATTTATTCATTTTGTCGGAAGACTTTTGAGATTCAGACATGTTAAAAGAGGCGTCGACCTCACCAGATTTTTTTATTGTTTGGCCGGCAGACATTCTCGTTTGAACAGCATTACTACAACAGTACAACCATACCACAACAAAGCCAACAAAACTTAGGAAGTGGATGAGTGGAGATTTGACGTTATTGTTGTGTCTCTTAAATAAAACATCAAACACAATATCTCAGCACACACAGTGCAACGTTCAATTCAACCAGTCAGCCAGCCAGCAAAGCATTCTAAAAATATTATCAAAATCAAGAACAGCAAATATTCCAAAAATGGCGAGTCGATCGACTCGATCGAGTAAATAATTTCTTCTTCTTTTTGTTTTGCAGCGCTCATTCGAGGCTCATTCGTTTACAATCTATTGTTACTGTCAGACATGTCAATTTGACACAAAATTTTGCTCGGTCGAAGAAAATTACCCTCACAATCGAAGAAAAACGTGAATCCATCACAATTCATCAGAGTTAGGATAACTCAAGACTCAAACTCACAATTTTGCAATGGCAGCACTGCTCAAAAAACAAACAAAGTCAAACGGAAAATAAATTGAAACGAACATTCAAATAGAACCAACCAAAGTTAAAATAGGTATTAAAAAAGAACGACGAACAGACAGATCAAAGCAAGGAATTTTGTGTGTTCGTAATAGTTCTTTTGAGTTATACCTTTTATACGTATCGTACTACATGGATTCAATTACAAGTACAGACGACGTGTCATGTGACGTCGACCTAAAACATATCCAAGAAAACATTCTCTTGGATATCATCAGGGAACTATGCGAAGAAGACAAGCTTAAAGCTAAGCTGAAGGGGAAAGTGAGCAGGATCATCTCTGATTGTGACCTCAAGCATCACACGAGCCTTCACAAGTTGAACACTGCCGATGCTACCACGTCTTCTCTGCTGGGTAAGAAACTACAGTCAACCTTATTAGTGCATAATAGTGAACCTTTCGGTACTGTGGAGTTTACGGGACGCAAGGAAAATCAACTTTTTTTCAAGGTCATTGACTTTGACGTCAGTGACTTTGGGGGTGAAGGTGGATTTCCCCCAAAGAGGAACAGAAGGAGATCTCCTCTGTACCGGGCCCGACCCATCTGGTCCACTGAGCCCGGTGGTCTTTCGACCGACAGTTGATGTCGGATAGTTGTATATAGCCAGTTGTTACTGAATCAAGTGTTTGCGCGATCTAGGATCGATTGCTCTTTTTGCTTTTTCCGATTGTTTTTAGATTGTTTATAACGACACGACATCTAACGGATGTTTTATTGAAGCGCTTAGGGTTTTTACATGCTTCGTCGTTTTTCGCTGTTTGCGCCTCTATTGACAAGTTAGCCTTGTAGTTCGGCCGTTGTCGCCTAGAGGTCGCCTTCATCACTCCCTTTCCAGACCGAAGGTCGATATAGTTCTTGATACCAGCATGTCCAGTGTCCAGCTTAGCTCATCGTAGTCTTCAGTGAGTCGAGACTGGTGCGATGAGCAGGTCGAGGACGGGAGAGCGCTTGTCATCTGCGGTGAGTCGAGATGTGTCCCAGTGAGTCGGGACGAAGCGCGGCGCTTGTAGTCTGCGGTGAGTCGAGACGTGTCCCAGTGAGTCGGGACGAAGCGCGGTGCGGTGCTCCAGGTGAGTCTACGGTGGGTCGAGACTGTATGCCCAGATGATGCCGCTAGGGAACTCCACGAAGCGTTATCGAGGAGGGGAGAAGCCTGCAGAACCAGGAAGTCAGGGCGGCTGCGATGGAACTGCGGAGGCTGAGGGATGATGCTGGTGCGGTGCGAAGTTGCTGGTCCGGAAGGTAGCTAGCTTGAGGGAGAGAGAAGAGACGAAGTTAGATGTCTGCTGCTGCTGATGATGATGATGATCGTCATTGATGGCTGGAGTGCTGCGCTGCTTGATGAAGGAATCGTGTTCAGGAATCCAGTCGTCGGGTTTCGGCAGGAGTCGTCCGAGGTAGTCGACGGCTGGCACGACGGAGGTCACCAGTTTGGGGGAGAAGGTGGATTTCCCCCAAATAGTAACAGAAGGAGATCTCCTCTGAACCGGGCCCGACCCATCTGGTCCACTGAGCCCGGTGGTCTTTCGACCGACAGTTGATGTCGGATAGTTGTATATAGCCAGTTGTTACTGAATCAAGTGTTTGCGCGATCTAGGATCGATTGCTCTTTTTGCTTGTTCCGATTGTTTTTAGATTGTTTATAACGACACGACATCTAACGGATGTTTTATTGAAGCGCTTCACCCTTTCAGTCACAGGGTCGCCACGAACCCCCCCCCCCTTACGCGGAGGGAGTAAGTTAACTCAAGTAGGAACAACTTAAAGTTTTAATTTCAATTCTGGCATCATGAGTCGATGGGTTGTAAATCAACATCGCCCCACTAGTAACCCAATAACTGTTGACATTTAAATATAAATTTGCTCACTATATTAACATCTACATGACATCGTATTTGAAATTATTATTATTATTATTGATTGATTTTTTTCTTTTGTAATTGTACTAACCATTCTCATTTTTAATATTATTGTGTTACTAACAAAATGGATGATACTATGTCTGAATAAATAATCATAAAAATAAATAATAATATTCAATTTCAATTTTAAATTTCAATTAAAATGAGGACTCCTTTTTGACATGTGTTTACATTATGGCTAAAAAAAGTTTAAAAAAAAATCTGTCTTTTCGCCTTGTATATGAGCGACACATTTTTACATCTAGCACCAAAGTCATTGAACTAAGAGGTCAAGGTCACCAAGAAAAGTTGCAACCTTAGTGACCCCCTCGATGATTCTATAAAAGAAAATATTTGTTAATTAAGCATAAAAATTTTAGTCAAAAATGTTTTTTGTATTTGTATTTATTTAAAACATTACAACTATTATTACAGGTCAGACCTAATACAATAGAGTAGTCATCTAAATAATTATATAATATAAGTCAACCAGGTAATTAATTAAATACAAAGTCATTAATTAAAGACAATTCAATATTTTCGTTCAGGAAAATAATATCAATAAACAAAATAATTTAATACGAATGTCAAAAAGCAAAATAATTACATATATACAAATGTCAATAAACAAATCAATAATCAGTGAGCAAGAATATAAGTTTAATTTTATAATAAGTCATTATATGATTTGTAGCGTAAAAACTAATTATTATTTACCATAGCACAAATTAAACAATATAGCCCTTACGAACTCGCTCTCAGAACAGTGGAAAACGTCAATGGTTACCGCTACCAGATTTAGTGCTTGTATGGTGCGTGTCAGTGGTGCCTTGTTCAGCAGGTTAGTCCTCCCGCGAGGCACTGCGAACAGAGGCGGCCGCCTGCGCCGCCCTACGTACTCGTCCGGTGCGCACAGTCTCATCATCTCCAAGATGGTCGGGTTGGATACAATCCCTCGGAACACCTTAACCACATACAGCGCAAGCGTCAAATCCCTTCTGGTTTCCAACTTGTTGTATCCAACCATACCCAAAACAAATAATGTTGGATACATCAAGGGATAGAAAGGGTAGACGCCATATCTCTTCCAATATAGATAGCGACTATAGCGAGTGAACTTGTTCTGTATGCGTTCCATCATGAGACTATATTTAGCTTCATGTGGAGCCCATACAGAAGCTGCGCTTTCCATCTGGCTTCTGACCAAGGCATCGTACATTGCTGTTAGAGCCCTAATGTTTGTGAACCCATTTACTCGTCGTAAAATGAATCCTGAAATTCTGTACGCTTTTTTACAAACGCTAACCACATGGTCTCTGAACCTCATCTCGGTGTCCAGTCGAACCCCAAGATCCCTCACCGATTCCACACGCTTCAGCTGCGCTTCCTCTATCTGGTACTTGTAGTGGAGTGGGGCAGTTGCTCTACTAAATGTCATTATGGAACATTTGTCCACGTTAAACTGCAACTTGTTTCTTTGGCTCCACTCCACCACCTTGTCCACGTCTTGTTGAAGACGTACGCAGTCTCCTTCTTCCTTAATCGGTAAGATCAACTTGAGGTCGTCCGCGAACAACAGACATTCGGCCTCCGTGACAACCTTGGGCAGATCGTTAATCATAACGATAAATTCAAGCGGCCCTAAGTTGCTACCTTGGCTTACCCCAGTCCTCGTGAAATACGGTTCAGATTTGCGTCCCGCATACTCCACGTACTGCTGCCTGTTCTTCATGTAGCTCGCAAGGAACTGCAGAAGTTTGGTGGTGCAGCCGATCGTTGCCAGCTTTGTCAATAAGATGTCATTATCCACAAGATCAAAAGCTTTTTTAAAATCAAAATAGGCAACGTCGACTTGAACCCCTGCGTCTAAGTTTGGAAGTATGCAAGACATCGAGTTGAGGAGGTTGCTGGTCGTGCTGCGGGCTGGTCTGAAGCCGTGCTGAGCGTCCGAGAGATGGGCCGATATCTGCTGCTGCATGCTGCGCTGCACTGCCGACTCGAACACTTTTGCCGGTGTTGATAGTATCGCTACAGGTCTGAATCCGCTTACCTCTGAGCCGCCGTCACCTTTAGGTATCGGAATCACCCGCGTGACCCTCCAGCGTTCAGGAAAATATGACGCCTCAAGGCATAAGTTATATATGTGCCCGAGTGGCTCCGCGAGAACCCTACGACAGTCCCTCATTACAAACACGGGAACACCGTCTGGGCCTGCCGACTGCTTCGGTTTAAGCCGTGTGAGTGCCGCCCGTACCTCTGCTTCCGTGAGCCGCGGCACGTGGACGCGCGCACTGCCGGCACAGCTTGACGCCTCGGCCTCGCTCACGTCTAGGGCCGCCGTTGCGGTGCCGTAAACCGAAAGAAAATACTTAGCGAATTCCTCTGCACATTCGGACTCCGGAAGTATATTACCGTCTTTAGTAATCTTCCTTCGGTCCACCGCACCCCGTTTCGCATGTTCTATCTTTTTGGTCTTGTAATTGGCTGCGTCCCTTTCTCTTTGTTCATCTGATAAACAATGGCTGGGTATGGGCATCCCGAAGTTTGTCCCATCCACTATAAATAAATAATAAATAAATAATGCTGGACAATTCACACAGCATTATCTAGTCCCAAGCTAAGCAGAGCTTGTGTTATGGGTACTAGATAACTGTTATAATATTATACTTAATACAATACCCCACATAGATATTTTTAGTATACATAGAAAACATCCAGAACGCCCTGTACAAATGTCTGCAGCTTGAGTCGGAAATCGAACCCGCGACCTCCTACGTCGCAGGCCGACCTTGGCCCGCTACGCCACCGAGGTCGTCTATGGTCTTATAGGAAGGTACTAGCCACCTTCTTTGATGACCCGCGACGCGAATTTTTATTATTACTTCCTAGGTTGTAATAAAAACAGCAATGATGATGTCATCAGCATCATCATCCGCAGCCGGATTTACCCAGTGTTGGGTATAGGCATCCCAAAGTTTGTTCCATCCACTATGGTCCTGTAGGTAGGTACCAGCCACCTCCTGTGCTGACCCGCGAATTTTTATTATTCCTTGGTTGTAATAAAAACAGCAATTTCTATTCTTTTACCACATTTTCATCTCCTCAGGTTTCATGCACAAAACTGCACCGGAGCTCACATTCGACGAGCAAGCAGAGCTCAACCAATGCATAATCATAAAAATACAAACCAAAATTCCTTCTCTGAACAATGAGCTTGAGAATGTCAAACAGCTTTCTAACGCCAAACAGTCAAATAAAGACAAAATAAGGGAGCTTCAGACAAATATTGATAAAAAGTTGAGTACTATTGAGGAACAAGAGAATGAGAAGGTGGAACTCAGGATGCAGTGGTTGACCCATCGAGGCGAGGTCGATGGATATACATCTAACTTAAGTGAGCTGCTATCACTGAAAACGAAGATTTTGGATCTCAAATCAAAGTAAGTTTTCACTGTTAAACTTACTAGTTTGTGCCTGCTGCTTCGCTCTCTTTGTTTCTATGGAAATGTTTAAAAGTTATATCTATCCCATGAGAACTGTTTTAAGGGATAAAAAGTAGCCTATGTTTGATTCCAATCTGAAATCATCTATGGAAAATTTTAGCCAGATAAGTTTTATAATATTAAAACTTATATTATAATTTTTAATAATTTTACATAGTATAAAACAAAGCCCCTCCCGCTGTCTGTCTGTCTGTCTGTCCCTATGTATGCTTAAATCTACCCAACGGATTTTGATGTGGCTTTTTTAATAGATAGAGTGATTCAAGAGGAAGGTTTATAATATAAACCTAAATCTAATAATATTAGTGTGATATTAAGTACATAATAATGCAATTAAATATTTAAAAGGAAAAATAGGAAAGTTAAGGAAGATTTTGCAATTCAGTTGGACTTTACAAGCAATAAATATTTCATCTATTTTTCAAATTATTATCTACCTACTTTCTCTAACCAATATATGACTTTCCAGGATTCTCTACCACCAAATCCTGCAGAACATCTTCACGGAGACCAACCAATCCATCCGAGCATACAGCGAGATCCACAAGGACCTGAAGGATAGCATCAAGGAAACAGAGCAACGGATCAAGAACTTTAAAGAGAATAGCGTCAGTGATATGAACTGATGATAATAAATGGATGCATGAAGTATGTATGAAATAGTTATTTTTGATTTAGAGATTTTGTAGAGGTTTTGTGTACTCCAATTGGTTTAGCGAGGCTTGTGTGGTATGATTGTTAATGTCAATGTACAGCCAGCAAAAAAGGCAGCCAGCACAATTTTTTCTTTATATATTAAACACATCTTATTTCATACCATAAGTTACTGGCCATTATTATTATGCTATCCAAGATTTACTTGACTTCTATTATGTTACAAATGGTCAACAACTTATTCCATAAATGGTTTAGGATATCAATTTGTATCGACTTTCTTTGCTGACTGTAGGTACATACAAAATCCATGGGTTTGAATTCAACTCTATTGCATCACATAAAATGGGGAAGTAGACAATAAAACCCAAAAGCAGATTTCAGTATGCTCAAATCTGCTTTTGGGTTTCATTGTCTACTTATACCTTTAATTTACTTTACCTTACTTTTAATTTTAATATTGTTTTGTTTTTCTCATCATGAAACATTGTCATGGTAGATGCTCAGTCCTAAATAGTCCTAAATTTTACAAGTTTAATGATAATAAATTTATATTTTTTATCTGGTTGTTTAACTTTCTGATAAATTTGCTCATGCATGAATCAATCTATTTGACTTTGATCCTGCTATTAAAGTTCAAGGCTCGTTTCTGTACTTAACACGAGAAACGTGACTATGGATGATGAGTTATTATAATACTTAGTCAATAACAAAAAAAAACATTTAAAATTAGATAACACACGGGTCCGAAAGACGTGGCCTGAAATGACAGGAAGCAACTAAGACTACTATGACTATCCTACTAATATTAAAAATGCGAAAGTTTGTGAAATGTGAAATTTTTGTTAGGTACCTACCTAGGATCTCCAAAACTACTGAACAGATAAAGATAAAATTTGACACTTACACTTAGAACGTAGCCTTACTTAAACAATAGGCTACTTATTAATCTTAATAAACCGAAAAAACGCATGCGAAGTAAAAAATAATATTTTGATTGTTTTGAAAAAAAAAACGACTTCAAATCCCTTATTTTAACTGTTTTTAAGTTTTTTAACTGTTTTTAAGGGATAAATACTAATCCTGCGGGAATATTAGTTTTATGTGACCACCGCGAGATCATTCTCTATTTTAGACAATAGCGAAATAATTTTCAAAATCGGTCCTGAATCGACGATCACCAAAAAAACATACATACAGCCGAACATAGTAGAACCTCCTCCTATTTTCAAAGTCGGTTAAAAAACAAATAAGTAAGTTTTATAAATATAATTACGCCTACCCTTCAAGGCATAAATGTGCCTGAAAATTTTACCTGCCTTCAAAAACCTTAGAATAAAATCGTTGACACAAATACATAGAAATGGTCCAAAAAATATTTCAAAACCAATTTGAAACCCTTTCTTGTTGTAGGCCCAGCACGGATTGTTGTCCAGGGTAGAATAGAGAAAAATTACTACGTCACATCGTAAATATATGGTAAAATTAGTAAAATTTTTGAACTTCAATAAATTACGCAATGACTGACATTGCGAGGTCATTTTTCTCTATTTCTACATTACAACAATCTCCGTGCTAGGCCTTACCTACTGGTTTTGAGAAATGAGACAAAAACAAAAACTCGTAAACAGAATACCTACCTACATAACAAAGGAAAAAGATGTCGCGTGAAACAGTGCACAGTCACACAGTTATTAATAGTTTAAACCAGGGTTTCTCAAACTTTGGGGTAAAGGTGGAATTTCCCCCATATAGAGACAAAGGGAGATCTCTGAACCGGGCCCGATCCATCTGGTCCACTGAGCCCGGTGACCTTTACCCCCAAACTCGTGATCCCAACCCAACGTGATATTATATACATATATATAAATACATAAAATGTTAGGGTCACCTGCACAAACATAGTTCCATACATCTTTTAAAGCCGATTGACCGTCACCACTTTATTGGTCACGTTTTATTAGATTCAACTAGCTAGTTGATATCAATTCGTGGTCGGTTCAAACAAGATTAGGTGTATCCTAAGAATATGAAGGCTTTTTTGAGTTTTTTTTGTATTATTTGTTTGTGTGTTAGATTATAGATTAAGTGGCTCGATTCAGTTAGCTATATAGTTCTGCGGGCTCGATGTAGGTCCTATTCTAGCCGAACTGGATTTGGAATGTTTGTGAACAAACCACGAAACAAATAACTAAAACTCACTTGTTTGGCGTCGAGTTTCGGATATAATTGTAAGCAATATTAATTGAAGGAAGGATCTCAAATGGACGAGTAATGTAAATTAGGTACATATATAAAAAACTAATTTGGCTAGTGTATAGTTGATATCATTTCGTCTATTCAAATGCTTTGCCATCCTCGATAAAAAAAATTGGTCATTTAGTGATCGTTATAAGAATACTATTCTTCGTCATAAAAATACTATTCCTTGAAGCCTATGGGCTTCAAAGAACCATGCCCAAAAGGATACGATTCGGGCTCGGAGTATGGCAAAGAAGTCGGGCACTCTGGCGTCGGTGAACATGTCGGACGCGCTACAATAACGTGTTTTTTTTTCATGATTAGTATTTAAAGGTTTTAGTAAACACTGTTTATGGTGCGTACACGAATGTTTGAGAACCTCTGTGCCAAGCTCCACTCTAATCAGAGTAATCAGGGAACCACCAACATGGCCTCAGTAAGAATTTAATTCTCGTCCTCGGATGACGGTAGTTGTTGTTTTCACGAGCACAGTGCGAACGTGTGGTAGTCAACAATGTTCGATTTTATTTTAAAACTTTTTAGGTGAGTCGGATTTATTTTTGATAACATTTAACATAGTTTTAAGCTTATATTCGATTTTGATGGGGTTTTATTAGGATTTATGTATTTAATCTAGTTTTAAAGCCTCAATTTGATTTAATCTATGATTACTACAATTTTTTTATATTATCGATTAGTCATCTAGTACCCATTTTATTTATTTTATTTTGTTTTATTCGGAAAACAAGAAATTTTACACACGTTATATATAAATACATAGTAACTTATGCAGGCATGTAGAAGCTAAAAGACTGCATGACACAAACTCTGCTTAGCTTGGGTACAGATATTATAATACCTACTATGACTTGGGGCTAGATGATTCTGTGTGGATTGTCCAGCATTATTTATTTAATCTTAAAGAAGTTAAATGCATAAGTGGTCTTCAAGGTGGTATTTTTTTGTAATGGGTAAACCGGAACTGCTAGGGTGATTTTGAAAATTCTCTCACATGATGGTAAAAAAACGTGAACGCCACGGACAGAAGCTAGGTTACCCTTACCTTACTTACCTAACTTACCTGAAGTGAAGTTTGACCATAATTAAATTACACTAGTCGCTGCATCCGAAGACATTTTTAATATTATTAGTATGTATAATTATTAGTATAGGTATATAGCTACCCGCAATGATATTATATATAAACTGAGGGGTACCCGTGTTTTTAATCACTAGTAGCTGTAGATAATAAATAATAATGTTTACTTAACATTTTATCGTTGCAGTTTGTAGGTACGTAGTTAAGTAAATAACGAGTTAGATACTACATCATACATAACATTAACGTTTATTCGTAAAGGCACTTTCATTCAAGTTTTTAAATCGTACGCGATCAGATCACATATCTGTAGGTACAGATAATATACCTACATAAACTGTTCATGGGTATTTATCGTGTTAATATTTTTCCACTCGTCTTAATGCGTTATCCATCATAATTATTTTGTTTATATGTATACTAGCGACCCGCCCCGGCTTCGCACGGGTGCAATGCTAATAGGTACTAAATATACTACAGAATCGGCCCCTCGGCCGGTACCGCTGTAACCGCTATGTCCCTGCATTTTAAAGCTGTGATATCTTCGAAAATATTCATATAAATTACATGCTGTAAAGGGCCATATTAATCTATATTAAATGCACAATGTTTTTAAGGTACTTAATTGGATAAAGATTAATGCTGTATCATGCTTAAAATCGCTTAAAAATTATTATTTCTCGTAAAAAGTAAAGGATAAAAAATGGTTATTGTGGCTTATCCCTTTTGGTTGTTTTTTAGACCTTTTTAAGGTGTACAATACTGTAGTAAATTATTTTAATCTATCTCGTAGGGTTTAGCCGTTTGCAATGTAAGCCCAAAAAAATGTGTATATTTACGACATCACATTAGAAACCTCTAAAATTATCAGTGTTTAATAAGTAGGGACTTATATTATTTCTAGCAGTTTCTAGCAGTAGGTCTGGATAGTATTTTATATCAAGTCCACAGTCCAATAGAAAATGCTATCAAATAATACTGTTTTCGAAATTCCGATAAGAAATGCAGGCCGTCCGTAATGCGATTAGGAAAGACTTTTAAAAAGTGTACGTGCGTGTCTATGGAATTTTACAGATTAACTTAATACTGTTGAAACCGAGGATAGATAGCTGGTATCAGATAATGTCTGAGGTTTGCTGCAGCGTTGTGCTACGTACTGTAGTGCGTATCCTAGTATTTTTTTCGATAGACCTTCATTTGACTACATTCTTACTCACCTGATGGGAAGTGTGTGGGCTTTAACAATAATAATAATAATAACGTTTATTTCAGAAACACAATTCCATATGACAAAGAATATAAATACACAAAAGCAGGAAATAATAATAATTACAGTAGTTATAGTAGAGATGAAATGGAACATACAGGGTGCTAGGGTAAACAGTCTTATCCTTGAAACCAGAAGTTCAGAATCATGAGCAGAGTCCAAAACCGATGAAAAAACTAAACTTTTTTTTTTTACATAATTTTGAAAAAAATATCCTCATACATCATAAAAGCATTTCACCCTACATTTATACCTACGCCGCCTGCTTTGTCGGTTTCAAACAAAGACCCGTTCGCGCGCCGACTTAAAGGCGCCGCCTACATACCTACGCCGCGCGCGCCGCACAAAGACGCCGCCGCTCGCGCGCTCGTCAGTCGCGGCCCGTCTGCTAGGTAGTGAGCACGTCACGACGCGTTCCGTGCTAATTTGTGATGTGCCGATTTGTTCGCGTATTGTGTTAAGTAGAGAAGTGACGATGTCGTTCACAAATGAACAGTGGACTGAAATGGTGCGACTTTATGCCATCGCTGGTGACAACATGAACTTGGCTCGTACGATGTACGCAGAGCGGTTCCCAGAACAACTTGTGCCAAGCCGGGAAACGATTAGAGATGGGCGTTGTCGTTGAATTTCCACAACGATGCGCATCGTTTTTGTCAGAATGGCATCCGTTGTGAACAACGATGTTGCCGCCAACGATGTCGGCCGGGTTGCTAACACAACACTGACACTCACTAGGGTGTCGATGTTGCCGCCAACGATGTCGGCCGGGTTGCTAACACAACACTGACACTAGGGGTGTCGATGTTGCCGCCAACGATGTCGGCCGCGTTGCGGTGCGCACATCATCGTAATTTGCGTAGTTAATTAAAAAATCCAAACTAACGACAAGAATAACGAGCATATGAAACTTACTGGAAGTGACATGAGCGTTTTAGACGGGTAGGTCCTAAATTACGGAATTTGAACAAATAAAAATAATTCAATATCTAACTTGGTTCTTAGTAGTAGGGTAAATCTAAAAACCATAATACTTATATAAACGAGACATTTGATAAAAAAATAAGATATCGTATTTTTTTTAATAATAAATAACATTGGTACATGGTTCATGCCATATCTAGTTAGTTAAAATAAAACGTTTAGTTCTATGTTCTAGCATCCTCTCCTCTCGCTCACACACACGCAGGCATGCGGGCGGTGAGGTATGGATGGATGTTCGTTGCTTAGGTTTGGCAATCGGCATTACTCGGCTGACTTCGTTGTTCGCCATCCGATGCCGCGCCACTAACCTCCCCGCTATTCCGATGTCGGTGTGACGTTCGTTTGTTGTCGGTGGCGATCGGCATTACTCGGTTCGGCATCTCGTTGTCGCAGGCATCCGTTGTTTACCTATTCGCCATCCGATGGGAACATCGTACACTGACATCGTTGGTCAACAACGATGTTAGTAAAAACGAGCACCTCTAGAAACGATCCTAGCGGCTACACAAAGGCTACGTGCCTACGGCCAGTTCAAAACATTTTATGCCTAATGTGAGTAAATCAAACTGTACATAAAGCTGTAAATTTTAATTGAATTGTACATAAAACTTGATTGATGATGAACTTTTTAAATACGCCAAAAGTACCTACTTACTTTAGCCTACTTACTGGCAAATGTGTTAGAGTAGCTATTTTTGCCTGTCCTAAGCCAGGAAAAGTACCTATGAAGGGAGAGTTCCATCACAAGTTGTACCTACAATTCGAGTGGTTCGATACCTACACCACCGGCCGGCTACAGGCGAGAGCGGGCGGCGCGGCGTGATAAGGTCACTAGGGTGTCCATGAAATCACGTAGGATAGCAGAGAAATGAATTATGAAATTCCATCGAAACTAATTGACTTATCTTACTTTATTTTTAAAAATAACTTGTATCGTCGTATTTTAGGGGTGTACATACGTGGTTTCAAGGATAAGACTGTTTACCCTAACACCCTGTATAAACATATTTGTAGGCAGTACCTACATAGTCTTACTTTTGGTTCCCACTGTGGTGCACAGACAACCAGTGTCGAAAGAAACAATTATCTGGGCATTCAGTGATCGTCCTAAGAATTGTATTCTTTGAAGCCCTTAACCGTGCCCAAAAGGACACAATTCGAGCTCGGAGTATGGCGAAAAGGCGCTTTGCAAGGTGTTGCTTTGTTATTCCGCTGTCTGCCCCTTCGTCCGCCGGTCGTCAGCGGGCTGTTAATCCTGTGCTGCCGGCTTACAATTTGCACCACCCCAACTCTTTCCGCGGGTGTCGTAAGAGACAACTAAGGGATTTCCACCGGGGGCGGGCAGCAGCGCCTCCTGTAGAACAATTCTACCACCGAACTGCGATCAACCCGCATGCCCAGCGTGGGAATTATGGACACTACCCCATGAGATACAAGCCAATAAGGCGCATATCAGGGGAGGCTTGCGTCCAGCATTGGACCAATATAAGCTGTTGAGGTGGCTTTGTTATTGGCGATGGATAACCGGTCAACACGCTCACGTCCACATCTGAATGAAAGTCCCTCTTTTAAACAAGGGAGGTCTTGCCATAATTACCACGCCTGGTAGGCGAATGGTTGATCGCAGTAGACGTGTTAAAAATAAATAATGCTGGACAATTCACACAGCATCGTCTAGTCCAAGGCTGGCCAATAGATTTTCCAAGTGAGCAAAACTTCTTAGACTGTGGCGGCCCTGGGTCACCACTACGACTTTATTCATATGTATATACATAAAAAACACAAAATATGCTTTATTTTACTTTATTTTAACATGAAATGAATTAACATACTTAATTAAATAAAAATTTTGATGTGATCTGTGAAGAGGTGACAAATTACTATCAATAAAAGATAGTAATTTGTCGATATTTGGTTTGATTCATAAACAGCTGTCAGAAATCAGATGGAAGCGGTGCAACCGCGAGCCGAGTTGTCTCTGATATCTTTAATTCAACACATAACTCATGGACATAGTATTTAGAGGAACGCAAAAAAGATAGATAGAAAATTCTTTATTGCACACTTATCAAAATAATTTACTTTTTTTTTTCATAATATGTGTACAATTGGCGGTCTTAACGCTCAAGAGCGATACCGACAACCGTGGAAGGTAGAATAACATGAAATATTTTCTTGTTCCCAAGTCTGCTTTTCGCTATGTTGAACGATAACGGCAGACCGGAGGGTAGGTATACCTACCCGACGTAAAGGACAAGGTCGCAAAAAAGTAACAACACAACAGAAAAGGACGACAGATTAATTGTAAGCAGTATTCTCAAAAATCACATTTCGACTTCTTCTGAGGTACGAAACTAGCTACAGAAGTTTGACAAGTGTGACAGATAGCACCAAAAGGATAAGAGCCCGCTGGTATAGGGGCGTACTTGCCCGCCAGAGACCCATTCGTTTTCTAGCGGTCAGCTTGTTCAACCGCTGATTATGAGGTCCTGGGTTCGAATCCCGGGTCCGGCCAGTAGTTGTTATATTTTTCTAGCAAGGAAAATTCACAGTAGCAGCCCGGAGTCAGGAAGTTGGCGGTGTTACACCCCCGTGCCTCGGAAAGCACGTTAAGCCGTTGGTGCGCCTGACCCCTCCCCGCCCAAGTAACACAGAAAGCATTTTAACAAACGAATTATAAACTTATGTAGAACTTAAGGTCCGTATAAAATCTTATATAAGTTCACCGAGTATCTTGACGCATTATATAGGCATTTGAAAATCATTACGATGCTGTACACCGTATAACGGTAGGATAATGGCATATCGAAATGCTTTTGTGAACCCTTTAGTTTTAGTATAGCAAACCACAACGCAGCTGTACAATTTTTAGCTGTTTTTAGAGCCTTAGGGTCTACAATGGCATTTTTAAGTCGTAAGATAATGCTTAATGCTGCTTAATAGCATAAACTTTTTCCTTTATAATGCACCGCAAATCTGTTATACAGGTTAGAGCTGTTTTAATGCCTTTTGTTGTGTAATAGCACTTTTAAGTGGTAAGTAAAAGCCTAATAATGATAAACAGCATAAGCGTGAGTCAATGTAATGCTTGAATTTTAAAAGACCAACTGAATTCTGTTGTACAGCTAATAGCTCTTCAATCAAACACACGTGAGTTATTGTAATGCGTAAAGCTGGTTAAACATTAATTTTCCGGAATTCGTAAAACCAATTGTCTTGGAGGAAAGAATATAATGCACATAAAACAACAGCAATTTTTATAGTGGACGTATGATATAATAATATATTATTAATTGAACTATGTGTGTTGCCTAACTGTGTGTGTATAACGATAATGTTATGCTAGTAAAATGATTAAGTTAATTTCATTGTACGTGTAATTAATATGCACAACAAAACGATTCATGCGAAGTGAGTTGAAGTGATATTAAAGAAGGTTCCGTAGGTCGCCAAAATCTAGTAGGACCTGTCAATATTAAAAATATCATACGGAATAATATAATAATAATATAATACGATACGGAATCCTCGTGTTTTGAAACAAAATCTTTTGTAGCGAATAGTGAAAATATTCAACAAAATCGTGTTCATTCCTGTCCGCTTGATGCTGAAAATGAGATAAGACCTGAGAGCTCCGACGAAAGTGAAGATGACAGTGATATTGTTCTTGATCCTAGAGACCTACAATGTAAATTAGTATGTTTGCATCATCATGAAATATGTATTTCATACCGCTATTGCATACGTACCAATAAAAAACATTATTTAGTACCTAAGTTTTTTTATTTACGTAGATTAAATCAGGATAACAAAAAAATTCAATTAAGAATAACAATTTAAGTATTAAGTTTATTATATTTAAGTATTATTTAAATATTAAGTTTTGACATTAATGTACCGTTATTTAAGTATAAAAAATTATTTAATGATATAGTATGTAAATAAAGTTTATATATTGATATATATAAACGTTATTTAATTATATAGATTGCTCATCTTTAATTAATTTCCACTGTTTCTATTTAGGCGGCCACCACAAGCTATCATTTTCCTCCCACAAAGAAGGTACAATAACTAGTATTGTTTTCCCTCTCTCTATCGTCTGTACTATTTTGTATGGCATTGTACGGTTGGTACAAAAAACCTGAAAATAAGGAAACAATATTATTAGAAAGCATCAACCATTAAAAAGATATTAGTGCGTACTCTGAAGTTTTTGACCATCCTAAAGTGTACATTTGATGGCTACTGTACCTAACTACCTACACTACACCGAGAATGAAGTAAATAACGGTCCTTTTAATAAACTAATTGCGAAAAATATCTTAATGACATAATCGAATGAAACTATTTCTTTCACGGATCTATCTAATCAACAGATTCAAGTGGTACAAACATTCTTAAATTGGTCATATTGTTTTGCTCAAGGATCCCTAAAATTATGTTCATTTAATGGCATTATTTCAGTCTACATCAAGTCTGCTGGTATACTGGTGAACCCGTATAGAACTACTTTATTGACAATGGCACTACAGTGTTTCATCAAAAGCCTTCTCTCTGGCCTTTGGCTTAATAATTGTTCACGTATGAGTATTTATGGTGCTGGCGGCATTAATTAGCCTGTTTATAGGCTCACCGGGTTGCTATAGACAGACACCATTTTGTAAATATCTTATAACCAAAAAATATTATAATTCGGACCTATTTATAAAAGCCATAAACCTATATAATAAACATATAACTTAGTTATTATACTGTCCAAACATTACTATTATGTTAATTATGCCAAATTCGTTCACTACTAGGAATACACAATTTTTTAGGTTATTTCACACATATCTGTATCTAACATTTTATATCAAAAACATAAAATATCGAAGGCGCGTCAAAATTGTCAATGAAACATATATAGACATTTACAATAAACTAAATTGCGCAGTAATATTTGAAGGCATAAATACCAAAAGAGTCAAAAACTTACCAGTATTATAAATTTCCACACTATTTTTATTTTAAATTGCCACTCACTCAGTCTTGCTTGACCGTCACCGTCCATATTATATTGTACAACAAATTATAACATTTGTACCGTGGTATTAGAGTAGTTTTTGCAAATGTAGGGTTTATTTAAGTTCTAACTGTGAACACTTAAATTGCTCCAATCATTCTCTTACTACCACTCGAATGCTAGTCTAATGCTTTTGTAATGCAATTAATATCTTCATTATCAGTAATATTGCTAGTATAATGCTACTGTATTGCGATTGGCAACTACATTGACCTCATTAATGCTTCTCTAATGCGATTGATATTTTCTTTGACCACAATAATGCTAATATAATGCGCCTGTAATGCAATTATACAACTATTGTGAACCTATTTAGGATTTAAAGCCGTATAATTTGTGCCCAAATAAGCATTGCAGTAGCCGTATAGCAGTTTGTAATGCTACTATAGTTCTAACTCAAAATGCGAAAACGATACAGGCATGCTGTAAGACGGCCGTTATACTGCTTTGATGTGTTACTTGGGCGGTCGTGTCGATCTGAAGTCCATTCGGATTATGCGAGTGAGGATATAGAGATTGCACTTGTGTTTGCGCACACACTTGTGCACTATAATATGTCCTGCGCATCTGGCTAGTCTCGGATGAGACTGGCCGCTGTGGTCGAAAATGGGCTATAGCTCGACCGAAACCGCTGTACCGCTCCGCTCCTTAAGAAAGTGCGGCGAGGTGGGGGCCCAGGAAAAAGGAGCAAGAGTACACATGAGATCGATATTGTCTGGCTGATTGTCTGTTGTGTTGTATAGCAGACTGATGGATCGGAGCGGCCGATACTTCCCCCTCGTCTCGCCGCGCGCATACCTCAGGCGCGGTACAGCGGTTTCGGTCAAACTATAGGACATTATTTATTATTAGACTAGTTTATGCCCGCGGCTTCGCCCTCGTTGTTTCTATGCAAACGTTTAGTGGTGATTTCTATCCCATGGGAACTGATTTATGGAATAAAAAGTAGCCTATGTTTGATGCCAGGTTTAAAATTACTTGTATGCAAAATCAGCCCTCCGTTCAGTAGTTATGGCGTGAAGAGGTAACAAACATCCATCCATCCAAACTTTCGTATTTAATAATAAATAAATAAATAATGCTGGACAATTCACACAGCATTATCTAACCCCAAGCTAAGCAGAGCTTGTGTTATGGGTTCCAGATAACTGATACACTTAATACAATACACTACATAGATAGATATTTTTTATTTTACATAGAAAACACCCAGACCAACGGAACAAATTTCTGCAGATCGTACACAAATTTGTTCCGAGGCGGGAATCGAACCCGCAACCTCATGCATCGCAGGCGGACCTACGCCCGCTGCGCCACGGAGGTTGTCGATTTATAATATTAAGTGTGAATAGTGTGAATTAGTGTGATATTAGTGTGATAGTGTGATATCATCACTCACGACAGGTCTTCGATCGTCGGTCCAGCTATGCTCTTTTGCACCTAAATTGGGCTGATGCCGCTTAGGGAAAGGTACTCTTACTGATGAGTCCAGATTCTGTCTTAAGTCTGATGGTGGATGGACCAAAGTGTGGAGACCACCCGGAGAAAGATACGATCAGCGTAACATAAGAAGGGAGCCTTATGGTGGAGGGTTTGGCTCCTCCTATCCGTCTTCCCGCAGCCGCCGCCGCCGACACATACGTGTTGCGTCTCGCTCGTTTAAGTTATAGTAATTTCTGTGTGGATTTTTATTATCGACCGTTGTCAGCGATGGCTCGTACCAAACAAACCGCCCGCAAGTCCACCGGTGGTAAGGCGCCGCGCAAGCAGCTCGCCACCAAGGCCGCACGCAAGAGCGCCCGCGCCACCGGAGGTGTCAAGAAGCCCCATCGTTACAGACCCGGAACTGTCGCCCTGCGTGAGATCCGTCGCTACCAGAAGAGCACAGAGAGTTGCTCCTCCTATCCGTTCCTCTAAATATGTCCATGAGTGCAGATATTTTACATAGAAAACACCCGGAACAAATATCTGCAGATCGTACAAATACCTACTGACAGAAGTAAGATGCTAGCCTTCTCTAGGAGGTTTCCTTAGTCGCCGCTTACGACGTCTACGGATTGAGTTGACGGGGTCGACTCTGACGCCAGGCGTATCTGCTGGTTCCATCAATAAGTATAAAAATGTTAAACATAGTTTTAATTGGCTATTGACGTGTATTGAAAAAAACAGCCCGTTTTCGATGACCTTGTGATTAGGTAGGTACCTACCTATAACTATTTGCCTATCGGTTTAGTATGATGATGAAGGAACAAGGTGTTGGTTTATAACTAAGGTACTAAATAATCAATTAGACAACAGCAAAATACTCTGAAAAATAGTGAGAAAACCTCATTAGTACCTACATGTTAAGGATAACGTGGTATAAAACGTAGCCACACAGGCTATGTTTTATATGGTTACTTAGGTGCTCAGACACAATGCTATGAGTCCATAGACAATGTAGCTATCTGTACCTAAGCGAAATAATTTTTAAAATTGGTATAGTAGTTTCTTCCTAGTCACCAAACGGCTCTGTCGGAAGATCGGAACTACTAGTAATTTTGTAATTTCTTTTTAAAAAATAATACGAGTTTATAATTTGAAGAATGTTTACAAATTTTTAAATTTGGTAGGTAATTTTCAAAACCGTACAGGGTACCATATTCGGATGACAGATTTAACTTTTTTTTTGAGATTCTTACCCTGGTTTCGACGACGTGTAATTCGTTGACCATTTTCAAAAGTAGCCCGCGAAATATTGTCAGTGATTAACCATTAACCCTGTATATTATTATTACTGTAATCAATGTATCGGTAAAAATATTACCTACGTATCTCAACCTCAACAGCCTGTTCCACTACTGAACGCAGATCCCCCTGATATGCGCCTTATTTTTTATCACCTATAATCGCCACGCTGGGCATGCGGGTTGGGGATCGCAGTTCGGTGGTAGAATTGTTCTGCAGGGGGACTGCTGCCCGCCCCCCGGTGGGTATCCCTTAGTCGCCTCTTACGACACCCTCAGGAAGAGTTGGAGTGGTGCAAATTCTAAGCCACGGCTGAAATATTACATGTCAGAAAATAATAATTATTATAAATAGGTATAATAGTAGAATTATAATTATCTATACTTATAATAAAACTGTAACAGGTCCAATTCTGTACATTGAAGATATTTTGAAAATTTTTTTTGGAGGGCACTCTATTATCGATACTGAAGCCAAAACTGTAATTTTTTTCAATCATGTCTGTCTGTCTGTCTGTCTGTCTGTCTGTCTGTCTGTCTGTCTGTTTCTTAAACGCGCATCACGTCGAAACTACTGAAGGTATTGAAATGAAACTCGGCACGATTTTAGGTCATACTACGAGGAAGGACATAGGATACTTTTTATCCCGGAATTCAGTCAGGTTCCCCTGGGAGAGGGGATGAAAGTAAAATTTCTTCACCGCGCATGAAGCCGAAACTGCTGAATGAATTGGAATGAAACCTTGCATGATTTGATTTCATACTACAAGGAAGGACATGGGATACATTTGATCCCGGAATTCAGTCGGTTCCCCTGGGAGAGGGGATGAAAGTAAAATTCTTTAACTGCGCATCACGACGGAACTACTGAATGAATTCGAATAGAACTCGGCATAATTTGAGTTCATACTACGAGGAAAGATACATTTTATCCCGAAATAAGGTTCCCCTGGGAGAAGGGATGAAAGTAAAATTTCTTCACCGCGCATGACGCCGAAAGTGCTGAATGAGTTGGAACGAAACCTTGCACGATTTGATTTCATACTACAAGGAAGGACATGGGATACATTTCATCCCGGAATTCAGTCATGTTCCCCTGGGAGAGAGGATGAAAGTAAAATTCTTTAACTGCGCATCACGATGGAACAACTGAATGAATTCGAATGGAACTCGGCATAATTTGATTTCATTCTACGAGGAAAGATACATTTTATACCAGAATTTAGTAAGGTTCCCCTGGGAGAAGGGATGAAAGTAAAATTCCTTCACCGCGCATCACGCCGAAACTACTGAATGAGTTGGACTGAATTGGTACTATTTGAGTTCAAGGAAGGACATGGGATACATTTTATCCTGGAATTCAGTAAGGTTCCCCTGGGAGAGAGGAAAAAGTTGAATTCTTTAACCGCGCATCACGATGGGTCTACGCTTCGTCCGATTTCATGCATTCTTTTTGTTAGAAACAGTGTTGCAAGATCGAATTTGACTAAATCGGTAGAAAGTCGAGTAGAAAATCAGTAGATTGATGAAATAATCTGTAGTTAGAAGAAAAAAAATTGTAGATAGAGGGTAGGTAAGTTCCTATCTATGTATTTTTCCAAGACGCACCCATTAGTTAGGTTCCTACCTACTAAGGCGTCTTGGAAAAATAAGTTAGGTTCCTACCTTACATGATATATGGTGGTTTAGCTGGTCCAGTTAACTGTACTACCGAAGTTTGGTTGCAGTAAGTGGTCCAATTAAACTAACTAGACCACAGAAAAATATTTTTACTGTGGTACACAGCCAACTGTACCTACCTACTAACGAAAAAAAATTACGGTGGTCCAGTCAAATGGATCAGGAGCCCAATTCTGCAATACAATTGCTTCAGTATGACAATGGAATTGTCGCAGAATCATCACGTAGAATCCTTAGATTTATTAGTGTGCGTTACTGGGGCGGCAAGTTGACTCGGATCAAAATGAATTTATATAGAAAAATCAGAGCGCTATGTCCTGTAAATGTGCCCAAAAAATTAAATTTGTGCGCCCTATGGTTTCAGAGTAATTCGAGAAAATAAGATTCCGCTGCAGTAACGCCTGAAAACGTTACTGCAGCGGCATCATTTTTAAATATTAGCCTTAGCCAAATTTAAAGTAGCTTAAAAGATAGCTTAGATTTGTGCACCTCCTGGGCCGAGCAGCGGCATTTGTGCGCCCTGTGGTTTTTGAGATATTGCAAATGCCGCTGCAGTAACGTTTTGCAGATTTCCAGATATCAAGATAACAAGTATGGTTTTTGGTGAGGAAGTGCGGTATAATTTGAGCCAATTTTGTGCCCTAGTTGTTTTCTAAAATAAATGCATGGTGTATGAGATAGAAGAGTTTTTCTGAAAATCAAAAACAGCCGCTAGCTCATGAACTACATCAGGAAGGCGCTCTGTGATTGCATTGGCTGATGCCTATTAGGAATACGTATCTTCTGACCAAATTGTGAAACCCTACATCAAATTTTAGATGAAATAAATCAATTTTATCACTGAAAATGGTGTACTTATTTCGAGCCTTACATAGGGAAGTTTTTTACAAGATACAACTTTAAGTGATTTGCCAAAAATCAGAGCGCATATTCAAATAAACGCACACTGAATTTCAGCTTTCTGCACCCTATAATTACCAAATAATAATTAAAAACAGCCCGAGAGGAACTTTTAGACAGTTAACCGACCAAATACGAAAGGCCATAAAAAAGCGGCCGTTAGGAACATTCACCGTACCTTCTTAATTTATCTACCAGCTTTTCTTATGTTTGTACAGTGGTGCAGAAAAGCTATTTCAGTTAATTTAATACTTAGGTGATAAAGGTAATTTCGATATCTTCAATTTGTACTATTATTAATCACGCTAAACTTCGACATGTCTGAGAGTAAATATTATGTACCTATGAATTCAGGCTTCCTGCTCGGTCCAGCAAAGTTTTTATTTAAAACCTTTTAAAACCTAACCTAATAATAATAATGCTTAAGTATAAATGTTCGTAGTACCTACCTACGAACTGAACCGAAATATACCTATACCTAGTCTTTTTAACTTACGGTTCATTTCGTTTCGTACTAGAATAAACAGCAATCTAGGTCTAGACCACATAATACTACTACTCCTAGGTCAAGACCACGTTTTTTGTGTAAAAATTTAGTAGGTAGGTAACCTGCTTAGGTAGAGAGATAAATCATTGTAAAACATGCACGCTGATTGTATAACGTTTAGTGGAGGGGGCGGCGTGCATTTTTGGAATGTTTCATCTCACCTCTAGTGGTGGGTCTTCAGCACGTGTGCTGCCATAATTGTATCTACACACTTCCATAAAAGAGAGCGTCTCGCATAGTTTTCTTAATTGTGCTGTAGGTACACGAATGAGGGGAGGCGCGAGGGCTCGCAAGACAACTTGTCTGAGTCGCAAGACAACTTGTCTGAGACGCGCCTCCCGCCTCTTCGTGTGTCTCCCGCTCGCTCGCGAGGCGGGCCGCACAAGCGAGCGAGCTACACTCGGCAAGATCGTGTGGGACTCGATCAATAGTGCCATGTGTGGGACACACATACTTACCTACCTAACACAATTCTATTTTCTTGTGCACTGTGCCGTATGCCGAGGTCTAATAATATTCTTCTTGGATGATGCATGAATCATGCATGATGAATGTGAAAACCTAGGTAAAAACAAGATCCGTCAAGTGCGAGTGTAACTCGCGCGCCGAGGGTTTTGAACGTTTGTCAATAAATATGTACCAAAAGTACCGGTTAGAGACTTCGCAATTTAACGAATACCTAAGAATAGTAGGTACCAACCTACATTTCAGATAGATCTCTCTGCATGCTTCGGATTAATGGGTGGTTCGGTTAAGGTGGGTAATGGTAAATTTTTCGACTTTTTACGAAATATTTCAAAAAGTATGAAAGCTACAGAAATTTTAGAAACTGTTTTTAAATGTCCAAACCGATACCTTTCATTTGATACCCCACTCGGTGGGGTAGCCCCCCTTTTGAAAATTATTATTTTTTTACCATTTTTCAAAAAGTGTTCTTTTTACAGACTTCTCTATATTTTTCCTGTAAAATATAGATCCATATCTACAAACGCTCCATACATTTTAAACGGATCGCTCTGCAAACTTCGGAGATAGGGGGGGGGGAATGGGTATTTTTTCGACTTTTTTCAAAATATTTCAAAAAGTATGAAACCTACAGAAATTCAAAAAACTGTTTTGAAACCTACGAACCGATACCTTTCATTTGATACCCCATTTGGTGAGGTAGCCCCCCCTTTTGAAAATTATTCCCCCCCTTTTTGACCATTTTTCAAAAAGTGTTCTTTTTTCAAACTTCTCTATATTTTTCCTGTAAAATATAGATCCATGTCTATAAACGCTCCATACATTTTACATGGATCACTCTGCAATCTTCGGAGATAGGGGGGGGGGGAATGGGTATTTTTTCGACATTTTTCGAAATATTTTAAAAAGTATGAAACCTACAAAAATTTCAAAAACTGTTCTGAAACGTACAAAATGATACCTTTCATTTGATACCCCATATGACTCTGTAGGTATCTTTTAAAATTTCGGCATCACAATTTGTATGGAAAATATTCATTTTCATTTTTCATTTATTTTCATTTTTTTTTCTCGAAATCTGTACAGGCGCACGAAATGTATTATTATTTTAAATTTCAAGTTGGTAGCTGCAGTAGTTTTTGAGTTATTAAGGAGGGAAAAAAGGACAGACAAAGCGAGACCATAAGGGTTTTGAAACCGATCTTCGATCTTCAAAACCCTAAAAACAAAGAAATTAATACCTAGGTATAGGTTAGTAATATTTTATTCTTAAGTAGGTACCTACATACTATTTCATACAAGCAGGAGCAAGTAGTTATACTTTATCCATCGAGCTTGTAGATTTTTCGTAAACAAACGTAATCAGCTGATTTTTAGGGTTATCACCATGAAATGACACAGGCCTAACGTAATTCCAATGATTTCACCCATAGATTCCGTTAGATTTGTTACTTTTTTCAATCTTTACTTCATATCTATGCAATATCTAGTTGTAGCAATTTACAAATCGTCATTATTTGGTCAAAAACGAAGATTCAAATGACCAGATATTTTTATCTTTTGTTAAAGTGCCAACCCTAACGAATCTTAGTTTTGACGTCATGGGATGCAAACAATTGGTATGTTTTGAACTATGCTTCCCAATTTAGGATAGCACTATGACCATACTTATTTCCTATACAGAGCAGTATTTTATTTTTAGCCGGATTATTGAAGAACGAATGGAACGTAAACTCAACACTGAGCGAGTGCTGCCAGCTGGTCTTAGCTACCCTATTGAGTGTAGAAAAAAGGGCGCTTTAGGGTGTGTTCCCATTTTTTTTAGTGACGTTAGATAGTCGTGCAGTTTAAAGCATCGTGGCTTGTAAACACGATGTCCCAAAACTCCACGTCAAGACGGAAACAAGTGACAGGCCAAGTCAGGGTATTTATCACAAGAAATTTTAAAAAAATCTAAGTGACCTATTTGTAAAGAAAAGGTAAATATAAAAAAAAATCGAGATCGTCTACAACCTGTGATGGTCTTTTAACCTTGTTTACTGCATTTTTTTTCAATTTTTATTTTTAATCTGAATCCTGAGTAAATTGTGCTACAGTAAATTGTTGCAATGAGAGAAAAAATATGAAGTACTTTTAGTTTTTTATTATTAAATATAAAATAATATGATATATAAATATAATTGAAATCCTTAAAATGGCTAAACAAAAAAATCTAAATATTATCATAGACCCAGGAAGAATCTAAGAAATCAATGATGCTTAGAAAATATGGTCAATGTAAAGACATAAAATTAAGAACGTCTATTTACTAATGGGCCTGGGCCTGAAACGCCTTCCTTCCAATGGAACCTCATTGACAAATAATAATCTAGCTAATCTAAATCTTCCACACTATTGATTTATGAATTGAACTCTACCAGTAAAAATCGTTTCATTTTTACATTTACAAGATTATTTCTTGGATTATGTTTTTTTTTATTTAACAATGATTTGAACAATGCTTTCTTCAAGACCGAAGGGTGAGACTTGAGAATTTTCAGCAAAACCAGTGTAAAATTACAAAAATATGTAAATCTACGTACGTAAAATTATGTGTGTAAAGTATGCGGATAATAATGTAGCCACTGCTGTCACTGCACCCTGCTTGGGCACCATTGTGTCATATACTTTACCTAGATACTAATGCCACAGTATAAATAATAATATACAGTAGGCCTTTGATATCGCGGAACCTGCCGACAAGTGACGCGACCAGGTAATCAGGCCAGGGTTGTCACCATGCTAGCACAATGCTAGTGTTAAATGAAAACTTTTAATTATTTATTATAAGGAAACATCATCATACATAAAACATTATGATTTTATTTTTGGTGATTTTTCAAATGCCTCGCCCCTTGCCCCCCGCACGATTGCCCTGTCTAAATGGCTTCGTCGAACAACTGTATGCATAAGTTGGCTGTGCTAATACTTACAAATCTACAGAATTATTACAATAAAATTTGAATGAATGAACGAATGATAACATAACTTTATTTTCCCCGTTTTTCTGACAGAGTGGGTAACACTACCCACGATCGCCATTTTATTTCCTTACTTGACTTTCTTGCTTTGTTGTGGTTAGTTCAAGTAATTCTCTCCTTTTGTGCTCTCTGCTTACGTTACGTTGTTTTCGTTGAGTTTATCGTTGTTTCTTGAGTTTTTGTTATTGTTGAGTGTTACTGTTGAGTTTTTGTTGTTTGTTACGTTTGTTGTTTTGATACAATGAGCAATGAACCTGGCCCGAGTTCGTTGAAGCTCTTTGCTTCGCCCAAGAAGAAGCGTCAAAAGAAAACGCCTCTCAGTTCTGCAGAGAAGCTCACGATTATTAATATTTATAAACTGGTGGAAGAAACTTGGCCTCGAGACCAATTTCCCTATAAGCAGGAGATGGTGAAAAGGACTGCCGATACCGCTGGAGTTGGCGTCAGTACGGTGTGGAAAGTCCTGAAAGGCTATTCTACTGAGCATCGCCTTCAGTCACCAGCACTTCTACCTCCAAGAGTAGCCAAAATTGACAAACTCTTGGACTTTGAACTAAGTGCCATACGAAGAAAAGTGCATGAATTCTTCTTCAGAAATGAAATCCCCACACTAAACAAAGTGTTAAATTCGGTTAACGAAGATGATGACCTACCAAATTTCAAAAGGAGTACATTTGCAAAGCTTTTAGCAAAGCTAAAAATAAAACACCTGAAAAGATCACGTAACAGCAGTCTCATTGAAAAACATGAAATAGTAAGGTGGAGGCGCAATTATTTGCTAAAAATTGCCAAAATGAGAGAAGAAGGGCGCAAGATATATTATACAGATGAAACATGGTTAAACGAAGGTAATTTACTCTTTGTTTATTATACTTTTTAGTAAATAATTATATTAAATATCAAAAATGTAGTCGTTAAACTGAACTGAACTGAACTTTTGTATGTTATGTTAACATTGTTTCTTGTTTTTGTAGGTCATACGAAAACGAAGGTGTGGCAAGACATGACAATACAGTCAACAAGGCAGGCACACCTGGAAGGCCTTTCTACAGGACTCAAAGGGCCTTCTGGAAAAGGAAAACGCCTAATAATAGTACATATTGGTATGTTATCTGTTGTATTTTCATGAATCAGAATAATTTATTTAAACAATAGCATCAACATATCAAAGAAGTAGCACCATGGTCAAGTATGAATAAGTATAAATTGAGTATTATTATTGCATCTTGTATTATCATTGATATTTTTATGGGTGGTGATGCAATAAGGTCGGTTTTCACCAATAGATAATCGGACAATTAGGCAGCTTTCAGTTAAATGTATCAAAACTTGTGTCAATAACATCAAATCAACTGTTTAAAGTTTAATATTTGTTTTTTTTTCTAGGAAATGAAGATGGATTTTTGATTGGTGGAAAATTAATATTCGAAAGCAAAAGTGGTGATGGAGATTATCACAAAGAAATGAACGCAGAAGTATTTGAAAAGTGGTTCAAAAAAATTATAGATTTAATTGAGCCAGAATCAGTTACAGTAATGGACAATGCTCCCTATCACTCTCGTCGCCTGGAACGAGTACCAAACATGCAATGGAAAAAAGCTGACATCCAAGATTGGTTAAATAGCAAGGGTATCTCGTTCCAGGACACTATGATAAAAAGGGAGCTTATCGATTTGATAAAACCAATAAAACATAATTACATGGCCTATGCCACTGACACATTCGCAAAAGAAAAAAATATTGAAGTCTTGCGATTGCCCCCCTATCACTGTGAATTAAACCCAATAGAAATGATATGGGGGCAAGTCAAAGGCCATGTTGCAGATAAAAATAAAACATTTAAAATGCATGAATTGAAGATTTTATTAGAAGAATCTATGAATTTGATAACACCTGCAGCATGGCAAAAATGCATAGACCATGTTATACAAGAATAGAAAAAAATGAGGGAACTGGATGGTATTACAGATAATGTAATTGATCAATTTATCATCCAGGTGTCCGGAGATACATCAAGTAGCTCAGATTCTGACAGTGATGATGATAATTGATTGTTGTCTATCAATAATGTGCCAGAAGAGAGACACATGTATACTAAAGATTGAAAATATAAAATGATGATAATTAAATTAACTAATGATAATGTCCCAGAAGAGAGACACATGTATACTAAAGAGTAAAGACATAAAATGATGATAACTAAATTAACTAATGATGCAACAATAAATTATTCCTATAATTTGCATTTATAGTCTTATTTCATCTCCTTTACCTTGTATTTCCTTTTTAAGGATAGGTAACAATAAAAAGTAGTACTGATTTCACAAGACTACCTTATTTACTTATGCCAACTATTATTCACATTAAATATCACTACCCAGAGACATCTATCAAAGCTCAAAATAGCCGCCATATGAGTATAGCTTGGTAGGTTATGTACTAATTTGTTCTATTTTAGTTAGGTATGTCATAGGTTTTATAATTATTTCTTTCTTTGCGTCAGTTAGAAATCAAATAAGACCAAATTATGTATATCCTAAATACGCAAACGAAGCCGCAGGCAAGAGCCAACCACATTATTAAAAATGTTTTTCACCCCTGCATCAGCTGATTGAACTGTCAGTGGCTTTGTTATTGAAAATTCTACAAGCTCGATGGATAGAGTATAGGTATTCTACCATTCACCTGCGCCTATCCCGCTCCACAGAAAACTAAAAGGTAGTAGAGAAGTAAGTTTGATCTGTGGACCAGTACGCGCCTCGCAGTTCGAATGACAATGTGTACCTTAAATTTATATAATTAATTAATTAGTGACTGTCGTATATCGTAACATATCGTACCTACCTACCTAGGTATAATGTATAATTTTCTCTGCAACCTTGTTTAGTTTCTAAAACTATATATTTTTTAATTATTACCAGTATTGTCGCGGAGCCCCGGGGCTCCACGCAGTACATTTTGAGAATGACAGTATTAGGCAGGTACATAAAGGTAAGTATGTACCTACCTACCTACCTACCTACATGGTTCCTCACTGTGTTCAAAATAGCAATAGGTATCTAATACTACCTACCAATCGTGTGTCCCACTCGCTCGCGCAATGTGCACGCGAGCGAGGCGCGCTTCTAAAAATCGTGATGACTCGCTCGATCGTGCAGCGCACCACTCAAGCGAACGGGATGGTATTTATTTTCTGGAGCATTTCATTTACACGCCCGGCTACTACTTGCTGTGTCTAGATGTACCTACAGTGTTTTAATGGTTGTAACTTTATCAATTTTTGTTAAAAAGTCACAAAATTACGTGAGTGAGATAGATCTGTTAGGATAGATCTGTTGGGATTGGTAGGTACTGCGGAGAAACATTATTTTAGGTAGGTATTATGATACCGAAAGTATTTGTAGGTATACCTAATGTACGCAAGAAAAAAAACGCAATATACTTGCAAAAAAAACTAATTAATTGTTGCTGTAGGTACTTACGGCTCCTTTTATCATGTTATTGGCTGATATGAATGTTGACCAGGACCAATGTTAAAGATGCTTCTATCCCACACTAAAACTTCTCTATGCAAGTGTACCTAATGTTAAACATGACAAAGCTACCTATTTAAAGATGTTGGCTTGAAGTACTGAGCGGCCGCTTTTTTATGGCCTTTCGTATTTGGTCGGATAACTGTCTAAAAGTTCCCCTCGGGCTGTTTTTAATTATTATGTGGTAATTATAGGGTGCAGAAAGCTGAAATTCAGTGTGCGTTTATTTGAATATGCGCTCTGATTTTTGGCAAATCACTTAAAGTTGTATCTTGTAAAAAACTTCCCTATGTAAGGCTCGAAATAAGTACACCATTTTCAGTGATAAAATTGATTTATTTCATCTAAAATTTGATGTAGGGTTTCACAATTTGGTCAGAAGATACGTATTCCTAATAGGCATCAGCCAATGCAATCACAGAGCGCCTTCCTGATGTAGTTCATGAGCTAGCGGCTGTTTTTGATTTTCAGAAAAACTCTTCTATCTCATACACCATGCATTTATTTTAGAAAACAACTAGGGCACAAAATTGGCTCAAATTATACCGCACTTCCTCACCAAAAACCATACTTGTTATCTTGATATCTGGAAATCTGCAAAACGTTACTGCAGCGGCATTTGCAATATCTCAAAAACCACAGGGCGCACAAATGCCGCTGCTCGGCCCAGGAGGTGCACAAATATAAGCTATCTTTTAAGCTACTTTAAATTTGGCTAAGGCTAATATTTAAAAATGTTGCCGCTGCAGTAACGTTTTCAGGCGTTACTGCAGCGGAATCTTATTTTCTCGAATTACTCTGTAACCATAGGGCGCACAAATTTAATTTTTTGGGCACATTTACAGGACATAGGGCTCTGATTTTTCTATATAAATTCATCTTGATCCGAGTCAACTTGCCGCCCCAGTAACGCACACGATTTATTAAACTCCAGATAGTGCGTGCGAGATAAATTAATAGTTTCAAACTTGACGCACGTCTCTCCATCTGCATTCATCATAATTTCATTCATCTGAGGTGGAATACCCAAACGTGTCATTCTGTGTCGATACCCCTATCATAGTGAAGCGATTAGTATAGCAGAATAGGGCCCCAGCTGAACGGAACCATCAGTAAGAAGTGAAACGAGTATGACACTTCTTAACACTGACGCTGGCCGAGTCGTAGCTAAAAGTCGTGTTTATAAAGAATGGGATTGAAGATGACAACATGCTATCCCCCGTAGACACTACACGATTTTTTGCACGGCGGCGTTTCATAATATGAGAGACTATGGTTAAATGTGAACTTAATTAGTCGGCAGGTGAGGCAATCGCGAACGAAGTCGCGGGTACAGCTAGTGATTTAATAAAATAAATTACCAAATAGGACAATCATTAAAATATTATACTATTTTTCGCACATAATCGGCAACACTGTAGAACGCCTCGACGAGCCACGATTTAAGTCTACGCTTAAATGAAGAGATGCTGGGTGCAGTAACTATATGAACCTTGTTGAACGATGATGGTTGTTGTAGAACGCTGGTCCCAGCACGTGCGTGAGTCTCTCCGACGACGTCTGTCGGGCGAAAGTAATGGTGTCTCTGTGTCCTTTTCACATCTAAACGGCTTAAGGCTTGGTAGGCCAGCAGAGGCCGCATTTTTGTGATCTTTAAAACCATCTGAGTCTTAGAAAATAGTGTTTAAAATTCTGAAAAAAAGAAATATATTACTTAAGAATATAGTCTAGTTTAAGTCGCATTCAGTTACAAGATCTAATGAAGTTCACTCGATAGAAAATAATCCCAAAGTTACCCCTTCTAAAGTTCTAAAGTTTTTTCAATACTAGCGAACTACCTACTGATATCACACTTTTTTTTTGTACTCAACTAAGGACACTTAATATTTCAAAACAAATTCGCAGAGTTTGACTTATTGATAAAATAATTTTCTTAATCACCATGTTTAAATAACTACAAAAAACACGAGCGCGGCGGCTTGGCAGGCGCGCATTTTCCCCTACGCCTGCTGCTGCAGTTCTACCTGGCTTTAATGGATTTTAATGAAATTTGGCATGGAGATAAACAGTACTCCGACGACGGTCATAAGCTACTTGAAAAGTGCGTGCGAAGCCGCGGGCAGAAGCTAGTACGTCTATAAAGCATTAGTACCGTAGACAAGTTCGTATTTGCTTGTATATCTGGGACTCACCAAACCTTCTGATCTGAATGCCGATTTTTATGCCACATATTGTAGATCTTTGCCACTGAATCGTTTGTTTATATTTTTAAGTAAGTATTTTATTGAAAAACAAAAATACTTATTACAAAGGTTTGGAAGTATTCATGTACCTACCCTGTCAGGTAGGGTATAGCAATATATCTTAATCTAGGACTTAAAATAAGGACTGTATTTTGTATTTTATACAAAATTTTGAAGACCTCCATGGCGCAGCTGGTTAAGGTCCGCCTGCGACGCAGGAGGTTGCGGGTTCGATTCCTGCCTCGGAACAGTCGGAACAAATTTGTGTACGATCTGCAGAAATTTGTTCCGTTGGTCGGGGTGTTTTCTATGTATAATAAAAAATATCTATCTATCTTGTGTATTGTATTATAGTACCGATATCAGTTGTCTAGTACCATAACACAAGCTCTGCCTTAGCTTGGGGCTAGATAATGCTGTGTGAATTGTCCAGCACTATTTATTATTTATTTATTTATTAATTACAGAGATCTTTACTAATCATATTTGTGTAGTTTGATATAAATTTACGTAATATGAGAGGTAATTTACGTATATAATATATACATATATATTTACGTAATTATTATATTTAATATAATATTTACGTAATTTTAAGTAATATGAGAGGTAGTAAAAAAAACTTATCAAGTAATTTTTAAAGTAAAGTTTTTCTATCAATAATTATTATTATTATAATTATTCGCGGGTATTTATCGCGTTTATTTACCTATTTTTCCCCGATTTTTCAACAGGTTTACACTCTGTCGTGGTCACGGGATGACGGACCACTGTCACGGGATGACAGTGGTCAGTCATCCCGTAAATAAACGCGATAAATACCCGTGAATAATTATAATAATGTGTACTGATCGCGTAAGTTTAAAAAAATAATTATTATGATTAATTTACAAATTGTATTTATTAATAATTATGAAGATAATAAAATCTAAATAGTATTAATTCATTCGATTTTAGTATGACTTATCCATTTCTGGATAAAGGCGATAATTCGATACCTTTGATTCCTGAGTCTAAATAAAATCTTTATACTTATCCCAGCCAGATTTCCACCGCCCTAGGCATAGAATGGGCCCCTCTCCATGTGCCGATGCAACGGCGCCTCCAGACGCTCGCTGCTGTTGTATGGATGAGCATAGCGCTCGCAGGCGAAGGAGTCTGCATCTACCTCTTTATACAGCTGCTTTACTCCAAGTACTGGTACTTGGGGTTGCTGTACGAGTACTGGATGCTGAATGATGTGTTCACGCCTAATCAAGGAGGGAGGAAGTAAGTTATGTTACCAGAGATAGACGCATTCCTGACAGGTTTCCACAGCTGATGGCGCAAGAACATAGACAAAGTGGACCATTGGAGTGGTGTACTATTGAGAAAAAGTCTTCTCTTCTTTTTTCAAGGCCACTGCAAAGCCAAAAGGAATGTTTATGTACCTACGTTTCACCGTACCGCCTAATCTTATCCAACCGCCTAATCGGAATTTTATATTACTACGATGTGTCAATCGCTTCGTTATTAATATTATTAGATAACATGAAGCCAGAAACTTTGTACCTACTTATGTAGAGTAGATTAACTCACTCAAGTAGAGTTCATTACGGATGTTAGCGGGTTAACTACGAACCTTATTTGTGTTGGAAGAACACCAACGTCAAGTAAAGTTGGTATGACCCTGCTGACATAAGACTACTTTTATTACCTACGTACCTTTCGAACAAAATCAATAAGACTGATGTTAAATCCTAAAAGTTATTTATCGTTAGATTTTTTTTTAATCGCTATTTTCTTTTTTCAGGCTAGAATGGATCAGAAATTGGTCGATGTGGCGTTTCTACAGCGCTTACTTCCCAATGCAACTCGTCAAGACAGCAGAATTGGACGCGTCAAAGAACTACCTATTCGCTTGTTACCCTCACGGCCTATTATCCCAGGGAGCTCTATGTTCCTTCGCCACAAACGCTTTAGGATTCAAGAGCAAATTCCCTGGAATCAACACGAATTTTGCAACCCTGGGAGGACATTTCTTGGTACCGTTCTTCAGGGATTTCATCCTGTCTCTTGGCATGAGGTCGTGTGATGAAGGTAGCTTGCTGTATTTCCTGGATGCTAAGAAGTCTAAGGGAAATGGTCTGGTGCTGATGATTGGGGGAGCGGCTGAGGCTTTGGACTCGCATCCCGGGCAGTACAAAGTGATACTTAGCAGGAGAAAGGGATTTATTCGTGTGGCTATGAAGTCTGGGTAAGTATTAAAATTCGCTTTTCACTTAATTATCTTCACCTCAACAGCCTATACCTATTTGTCCACTGCTGGACGCAGACCTCCCCCTGATAATCGCCTTATTGGCTTTTATCCCATTGGGAGTAATGCCCATAATCCCCACGCCGGGCATGCGGGTTGGGGATCGCAGTTCGGCAGTTCGATCGCAGTCGTTCTTCATTATCGCGACGGCAATATTGTTTGATTTTAGTCATCAACACGAAAATCACCTTTATTGAAAGGTTAGATTTTGGTATGACAGCCATAGATTTTTGTTTGTTATTTCTACGTCATATTTACGGGACGCGTCGAGCTGAATATTTTAGTATATTGTAAAAACCTTCCATAAAAGAAAACGTAGGTATTTCATATGAGTTTCGCTCAGCTGGTCTATTCTTAGGTATTCGTGATCGTGAGTGCCTATATCCCCCATACCTACCATTTGCCTACTCATTGGCTGCATTGTGATTACTTAGAATCCATAATATTATAAATTCGAAAGTAACTCTGTCTGTTTGTTACCTTTTCACGCCGAAACGACTGATGGATCTCAATGAAATTGGGCTGAGAGGTAAATGGTATACCTACTGGGAAAAAGCGCGTGCCAAGCCGACGGCAGCAGCTCGTAATAAATAAAAACTCATGAACCAATAGGCGGTGAAAATAGTATAATTGATGTCAGACAACAAACACTAAGGTGCGAGTCTATTTGACGTTACACAGTGTATTATGGAGACCATTTTTCGGACACCGGCTCTTTTTTAGCAATAACAGATAGATGATTTCAAAATAAATTATTGATTTCAAACATCCAAATCAAATCAAATCAAAAACTCCTTATATCCATAAATATAATAAATGTACACTTAGAAAGGTTCAAACCATAAAACTAAACACTGACACGGAAATAAAGTGATATTTTTGATTTCTGTCGCTTCGGTATGTAGGTAGATTTTGAGAAACCTTTAGCCTGTTAGTTGTTATTTTTCGAGCCGGAGCAAAACTCGTCCCAAGCTTTTTTATTTGGAGTAGAACCCGATTGCCAAATCTGTTTAATATAGGATAAATATTTTATTGAAATTTGCATTCTTTTTAGAGGAAGAGCTTTTTAGGATACGTGGTCGTGACGTCTCCTTTTTTCATACAATTAGTTACAGCAGCGCCTTCATCGTGTGGACAGGGAACCACGTCCACCAAATCCCATACAAAAAGGAGGCGTCTCGTTTCGTTCTAACGTCAAGTAGCCTTACCTTGAACACATACACACATTAAATTCTTTTCTGTAAAAATAAACAAGTTTTCATTTCTTTTTCAGGGCATCCCTCGTCCCAGTATTTTCATTCGGCGAGACGGATATCTTTAAGCCCTTCGAGAACCCTGAAGACAGCCTGCTGAGGAGGTTCCAGGAGAAAGTCAAGAAGATGACGGGGGTATCGCCTATGTTTCCGTTGGGGAGGGGGATCTTCCAGTATTCGTTTGGAGTGCTACCGTTCAGGAGCCCTATTACTACCGTTGGTGAGTTCCAGTTTTTTTTTACCCTGATACCAGCTATTAATTTCAGTGATGAAAAGTATTTTTGTACAAGTGGAAAGCTTGCTAAACATGTGAATATGTTTGGCCGAAGACAGGGGGAAACTGAATGGATCGGGCTGACATTTAGCACAAATAAAGATTTCGAATTTTCGACCTGGAATAACATAGACATCTTTTTATTCCAAAAACGCGGGCGAGGTCGCGGGTCGAAGCTAGTATTAATATAGTTGGTAGAGTTAGGTACTTATTGATACTTGCTTACGAACACACGATGTTGGAATAAGGAATTAAATAAAAATAAAGAAAAAAATCATGATAGAAGCGAAGGATGGCCGCCAAACATTGGTGCCGATCCTGCTAGTACAAAATGGTCGATTCAAGTGGTTGTCGTCCCATTCTTTACGACCGAAGATGGCGCTAGTTTCGCCTACTATAGCCCCATATTCTGGTGTTTTCTCTGTAATTCTATCCATGTAATGTAATTAGTTATCTAGTAGGTACCCATACCACAAGCTCTGCTTACCATGGAGCTAGATGATGCTATATGAGTGGTCCAATTCTTTAGTTAATTAATGTTTCCGGACGGAGCATTGAAAGCGATTGCTTTTATGTATTGTAAGGCGCTAAATTGCTTGTTCAATTTCAGTTGGCGCCCCGATGGAAGTAAAGAAGAATCTAGAACCAACTCAAGAAGAAATCGATGCAGTTCATGCACAGTTCTCTGAACGCCTGAAGGAACTGTTTGAGACTGAGAAGAAAAACTATTTGAAGAATTATGAAGATATTCGCTTAGATATCATATGAATTCGGATTGAGATAGGTTTTTGAAGAGGTTTACTACACGTGAGTATTTAATTACGGGTGTGAGTACCTTTCTTTTGGGTCGTAGTTATTTATTATGAAAATAGCTTGTCAAAGACCATAATGCATCACACAGTCACAAATTATATTTTATTGTTTTGGTCTTTTAAAATCTAGATTTTTTGTTAGAAATCTATTGTTTTTTTTGTTGATCAAAGTACTTATTTGCAATTTTGTATTTAGAATAGGACCGAATTAGCCATCGGAGTCCGTAATAAAATTAGACTGATTAATTTTATATTTTAAGATAATTATTATGTTTTTTTTATAATTAAATGTTATAATTATAAACATTAAATATATGTATTATTTCATATTGTTTATTGGTTAGTAAGTGCATGAGGCTATCATAGGAAATGAAACGAAACAATTATTTTACTATTTTTATTTATTTTATATTTATTTACATTTTATATACAACGTTAACATTAAACACGCCTGTCTTAGCGTTTCAACTCTGATTGAGCATATTTTTAGCGGCATATGTACTAAAATCGCTTAGGTACCTACTCACCTTTACATAAAACCCACACTTACCAAGGGGTTATGTATTAGGTACAATTTTATCGATGCCTACTAAAAGTCTCATTATATTGAAGGTTTAAAATACACAAAATACACGAGCGGGAATGATACAGAATATTTCGGGCGTGTTGATACGTTACAAAAGGTTTGCTTCCGACGGGACTTGAACCCTGCTCCATTCCGAAAATCTCGTTGGAAGCAAAGTTAAAATGATCGAAATAGTTTATGGTACTAACTTAAAAAATCCATAAAATTAACGATTTTATCAGTTAAGTTATATCTACACTAGATGTGTATAAAGTAAGTCATAACTAATAATTATGTCCAGCATTATGTAATTGTCGTTGAAGTTAAAGGCATGCTTTCATAGAAAGGAATTTTGATAGTTATGATTGTGAAAAAACTTATAGATATAGGTAAATATATCAGTATGACAGTTGAAACATTTGTAACGTAGCAAGCACGGGCGTCAGTCCACATCCCGCCTCAACCATACACTCGATACTCGAGCTCCAGAACAAAACCACTCTAAATATACACGAAATGTAACATAAAACACGCTTTCTGACAATCACGAAAAACGAAAATACCACCCGTATAACATTCAGCACTCTAATTCAAGATATAGTTCAAGAGGTGACACATAATTTATTTTCACGGCGACCACGAAAAGTTATTTTAAAACAGCTGAATTTGAATGAATAAACTACATCGAGTAATAATGTTCAAGAGCTCAGAAAATTCTAACACAAACTTAACAAAGGCTCAACATTACCTAAAGGCTATAGACATTATTAAAATAAAACGAGACAGGTGTAAAAATCTCGATTCGACATGTATTTGGTTACACTGGAAAAAGGCTTTATAAAGCCTCTATAGAAAATTTATTACAGTATTTAGGATTTCTATAGAAAATTTATTACAGTCTTAGCGAAGGTAATAATAAATTTAAAATGCCATAGAAAACTCGCATTTAGAGAACTGAGTAACATTTTCTAAAGTAGCTTGAATTAACTAAAACGTTCTATTGTCAATCCAGTGTTTGGAGCCGCTTTGGGGCTAGTCGTCTAACATAAGTTTGATCCCAAGAACGTTAAATTACGTCTAAAATAGTCCACCGGCATCTGGAAACGCCATTGATGGAACACTAGCTCAAATGTCAAAGCCGGTTGATGCCTCGGAGGGCTGTCACAATCATAGAAAAGTCAATGTCATTTGCGGAGTGGGTCACTCTCACGCTTGCTTCGGGTGCGGCGCCGGCGCAGGTGGGGCGGGTTTGAAACACTGCATTAAGAACGCTGTGTACATTATAAACGCTATTGAGAGCGCTATTAATGCGTACATGAATATGTTGAGCTCCGGTTGCCTGAATCTGTTTTTCCGAAGCCACTCTAACACTTCCTCTTCTGACATCAAGTCACCTGGAACAAACGTTGTATGACATCATACATAACACGAACATACCCCGAAATCTTTGTCTCAGTAGCTTACCTCGGTAGATGCTGGGGAATCGTTTCCTAAAGTAGACTATAGCAGGCAGTTTCGTTACTCCCCATTTGCGAGCGTAACGAGGATCTTCCATCTTCACAAATGTAATGTCCAAGTTATCAGTTTCACTGTCGATATTCTCCAATTTGTCCAAGACGGCGCGACTTTCCGGCGATTTCTCATCTGGAATACAATCATTGTTAGCGTCCAGCTCAAGGACAAGGTCAAAAAGTTCGTAAGAGGAAAGAAACTCACAGAAATAAACAGCCAAGAATTCATTTTCCTCTAAAAGCTTGTCCAGCATCTTGCGGTTGACTTCCTCAATTTCGTTTTTAATTTCAAAAACGTCCTGAGAAGTCAGCCACTGCAGGACTCTGTCCACCTGATGGAGGTCTCCGTCGTAAAGCATCGGCGATTGTTTGCGGAAGTACACTAGAGATGGTATGTTTACAATGTTGTAGTTAGATGCTGCTTCGGGACTTGCTATTTTAACGAAATCTATGCCGAACTGATCAACTTCGCCGTCGATTTCTTCCAATGATTCGAGGATTTCTTCACATTCTTGACAATCTTCATCGTCATCTGCAAATATATCCAGATCAGTAACAATGTTTCAGAACATTGTTTTAAACAACCACGAAGACTGGCAGACTTTTGCAGAATGAGTTAGCTACTTACAAAAGAATACAACTAGTAAATGTGACTCGTGTAACAGCCTCTCCAACATTCTCTCGTTGACTGATTCAATTTCATCAGCTAGTTCTCGGTTATCATCGTCGATAAGCCATTCCAAAATCGAGTCTTCGTTTTGCAAATCACCTTCGAATAGTAGAGGATTGCCGTTTCTGTAAGTTTAAACTTCATTACCTACAACCACGCTTACTTCGAATTTTTCCTTGGCTTTAAATTGTAATCTTTTACCTGAAGTATACAAGTGCGGGGAAAGTCTTGATGGAATATCTTTTAGCGAGTTGTGGATCCTGAATCTTGACCATGTGGATACCGTAAACATCGCATTCATCGTCAATCTTTTCTAACTCCTCCAGGATGTGATCACAAATGTGGCAGTTAAGTTTATCTAAAAACATTGTCATTTGTCATATTATTTACAGTCTAATATTTTGGAGAGTTTAAGAAAAAAGTTTAATAGTAGACTAAAATAGATATACTAGGACGACCTCCGTGGCGCAGCGGGCGAAGGTCCGCCTGCGACGCAGGAGGTTGCGGGTTCGATTCCCGCCTCGGAACAAATTTGTGTACGATCTGCAGAAATTTGTTCCGTTGGTCTGGGTGTTTTCTATGTATAATAAAAATATCTATCTATGTAGTATATTGTATTAAGTAGGTATATCAGTTATCTAGTACCCATAACACAAGCTCTGCTTAGCTTGGGGCTAGATAATGCTGTGTGAATTGTCCAGCATCATTTATTTATTATTTATTTATACTTACAGAAGTAAACAGCCAAATACTGCGTTTCTTCTACCATCTTTTCCAGCATTACTCTAGTAATTAATTCAATCCGGTCTTCTGTTTTCTGCGTGATCAGCCATTGCAGAACCTCCTCTTCCTCCGCTAGTGATCCTTCGTATACATTAGGCACGTTCGTTTCGAAGTACACTAGCACAGGAAAATCTGTGACTCCGTACGACTCGGCAATAGAGAAGTCCTGAGTTTTGACAAACTTGATTCCATGTCTATCGCAGTCGTCATCAATATTCTCAAGCTCTTCTAAGATACCGATGCATTGCTCGCAGTCTGGACCATCTGGAACGTCAACATCTGTTGCCAATTATAGTGTAACTACGATCTGTGAGCAATCCTGAATGGTCGACAAACTGTCTACGTTGGTGTCTACTCGTGGTGTGTTCTATAGGATACAAAAGTGCACTGGGAATAAAATGCATCAATCAATACTCAACTACTCAATTTCCGTTTAAGGTATTGCCAAAATCGTAAACGCTATGTCGTGACATTTGAAAATTATAATAATGCAGATTCTTGAGTCATGCTACATGCCTTGTTGCAGGATTTAACAATACTGATTCAAACGCAAGGGAAGAAACACCAAAAATAGTTTTATAATTCTCAACAGGTATGGATGTACCATCTGGTTCCGCTTCTTCGTCCTCTGGAGGCTTGTCCTTCTTTTTGCCTGACTTTCTCGCTGCTTTTGTATTGCAAATATCGCACAAAGTTTTGTTCCCTGTTTCCGTTAAAAGCAATTTAATGTTAATATTGTTAAAATTATTTGCTTTCATTCAAAATATGTTCAACCTTTGTGTTTTGTTTTGT